>JAYKPI010000006.1:39530000-44530000 GCA_037305975.1 Chrysolophus pictus
TGACTGTTATTCTCATGTTTAATAAAAGAAGCCTCAGAATGTTCATTATTAAAGAACAGACTACCTAAGGTGCCTGATTTTAAAATTGTAATATTATTTTTGAAGGACAGGTATATCTTGTACATTCTGCTTTAATTAGTGTTGGCCAATCAGGTCATCCCATATCCCATATCTCTAACACTGACTCTGGTGGAAGGCAAAAGAATACAAAACCTAATAAGAGGAGGAACCTTGAAGGATTTGGGAATCAGCAAGCTGCTTCACCCATTATGTTTTAATTAGATATTTTCTTAGAGTAGATATGTTCTCTAGGAAAGATCCTCATGATAAATAATGTTTAACAAATCTCATTACTCAAGTTTATGAAGTCACTTGCCCCTTCTGTAATTCAGAGGAATTAAATCACTCCCACAAATTAAAAATAGGACTATCAACCGATTAGTGCTGTTTGGATGAAGCAGACAAAAGAGTAAGCAGAAGCAATAAGGAAATAATGTTCAAGTATTGCAATGAATAAATGAGGTTATTTCAAGTTCCAGACTCTAATTTCATCTCAAGAGTTTGTTGACGACAGAGAAAAAGATTGTGCAGCCTTCATTCTTATGGTTTACAGAATTACCAAAATCTTTGAATCTTCAATTCAATATAATTCATACATTCATTGTGTTTTAGACAGAAAAGCTTTGGGAAAAATAACTAATAAAAAAAGGGTGTTTTCATTTGTACAGGCTGTTTTTCATATACAAAGGTGCTTTTTTTTTTTTTACACACAGATCTGTTAATATGCCTCTTTAAGCATGGGTAGCAAAACAGATCACAATGAAGGGACAGAAATAAATTAGAGAAACTCCAGACAGTGTTCTGCTCTGGTCACTGCAGCTAGTGTGGGCATGCATGCACTTGTCTTTGAGCTACAAAGCCTGGATATTGCTAAAGACATAGTAGAAGTAGCACAATATGCAATGCAAGCTGTAGACTCTTCCTCAAGGCTGAGTATTTGGCATGTGGCCCAAATGGAGCTACACACTGCTGTAGCCAGAGCGCTACCGTATGCAAGGCTATCTATCATAGATGATCATATGTGCTGGCAGAACAGATCCTTGGTTTATATTGGAAGTCAACAGATAAAACCCATGAATTAAGATAATGAAAGTTGAAGATGCAATTAGTAAAACCGCAAGATTTCACTCATCAGAGTAAGCTGCATTAGTTAGACTCTCCCATGATGGCTCTTCTCAAGAATATTTTGTAGAATCAAGCTTCATTCACTAGGTACTTTTGAGAGAATGAAATCTGTAGAGCTCAGCAGTAGCAGAGATGAGGTAGAGAAGGGGCAAACTCTCCACCCTTACATCAAAAGTCAAAAAAAAACCTTATACTCTTGGTTTTCCACATAAAGTAGCTTTCATGTTTGGTACTTAGGAAAAAAAAAAAAAAATATATATATATATATATATATATATACACATACACATACATACAGTGCTTTCCAGAAAAGGAACAACTTGGAAATTTTGAGCAGGCTAAGTATATGCCATCCTAAAATACTTGTATGGCAAAAGCTGTAATTTTCACATTAGCAAGCCATAAAATGAGAGGCATGAATATTGTTTCTAAAACCAAGATCTATGTCCTTGTAATATGCAGTCACCAAAAGATAGCATAAGCTCAAGAAATGCACTCAAGCAGGTCTAACACATCGTGGAGTGCAAGGCACTGTGTGGAAACACTTAGAAGTACATACAGGTACTGCAAGTAGAACACGACTGCATTGCCCTCCAGGACATGTAACCACCTGCAGTAAAAAGAGTTAATGCGTGACATTCCTGTCTCTGTAAACTTCAGGAAAAGAATGAAGGTTATATCAATTCAAGACAGATTTTATATGAATTCTTTTTGGTTGCAAAACCAGAGTCATGGACCACATAACACTCAGAAGGATGCAAAGCAGCAGGCAATTTCAGAACATGCTGAGCAGTGTTATTTAGCAAAAAAAGGAGCCTGTGGGTTCTGCAAATGAAATGACTCCAACAGTCACTTGTGCATGGCAAATGTAGAATTCTTTGAACAAGCAGTGTATATCAAGCATCACAAAACTGCATTGAGGAGAAAAAAAAAAGTGCTTTTTTTGAACCCTCTTAAGATCTGATGTTACCTGGCACAGTTTTTTCTAAGCGTGCTAAGACCTGTTATGGCTGAAGAAGTCTGAGGTGAAAAGAAATCTGCTGTATGCAGGTGTAACAATAATTGATCCCAGAATGACTGGGATATAAAGACTAGGCACAGGGATGAAGGTAACAGATGTCATCAGCCTACATCCAGAACAATTATTATTATTATTATTTTTTATAATGATATATTTTAAATAATGCAAATACCACATGTATTAGAGACATGGATTAGAGACAGTTTCAGTCAGGTGGCCTAGTACTTCTCTGTCTTTCAGGAGAAATAATGCAGCAATAAGGAGAGGACCATTTTAATCAGGACAATATTAGCTAGATGAAACCAGCACGTGCTTCTGGCCTATGTCATAGAATCATAGAATCACCAAGGTTGGAAAAGACTTTCACGATCATCCAGTCCAACCATCCGCTTACCACCAGTATTTCCCCACTAAACCACATCCCACAGTACAACATCTAAATGCTTCCCAGATTTCTCATAGCAGCAGAGGCAGAAGTGAAGGAGTTCAGTGGCTCTTCTGTCTCTCTCTACACTGTTGGTTAAAAAGCACAGCTATGCCAAAGAGTGTTAAAATAACTGGAAGGAGTTTTAATATGAGAGCTCTATGCAGAACATGAAGTGACCTATTACTATCAATGGGCGCACATTGAAATGCAATGAGAATCTGTCCTGATCCACCTCGTTTCCATGTAGCATTCAGAGTTCTGAACTACGCATCAAGCTGACCTTGCAAATTCAAGCTAAAGACCAAGAAACAGAGACATCTGGAAGTTGGGCACAATACAGTGTATATCTCGAATGTCTGTAATGTCTGTTTTATTTCTTTTCAGTTATTTCCCCAGTAACTCTTTTCTTGTGAGGATAAAAAGGTTAATTTGTGACAAAGCATCTTTTCTAAGATCAAAGGAGATAAATGAGAAATATAAGCACCTCTCAGGACAAGAATTATACTAAGCAGCTCACTCTTCTTAGTATATTCAGCTCTTAAATAACTTTTCATAAGTCCCTATTGTTAGATTAAAGAAAACAGCTTGCATCCAGACAATACAGAAAGATCAGCATACTTCCAACAGCTTTCTGAAAGTAAGTTAGCTAATGCACTCCTGAGAGAGCTTGCATCTGAATTCCCATATCCTGCACCTGGAGTATATTTAATGTTTTAAGGCTGAGAAAGAGCCAGTGATTTAGAATTGCTACACAGAAGGGGAAAAAAATCAGAAAGTAAGAAAAAGAAGTCCTAAGTCCAGGTGAATAGGAGAAAAGCTTCAGGACTAGAAGCACTTCCTCCAAAAGCACTCATTAAAAGCACAAGCTGTTTCTACTGATAGGTGCAAAGCTAGGAGAAGTCTTCTTGAGAACATATGCAACATAAGATGTGGTACTTAATGAGTACAGCACCACCTTTTTGTGGAGTAGAGGTGTGAGGTGTGTACTTACAGAACTTTGGCAATGTGATTAATACACTTATGAAAAAAGAAACCAGAGTTTCCAGTGTAGAAGTGGTAGCATGCAAACAAATGACCAAATGGGAGAACTTTGAACCAATAGGGGCTTTTAACAGTTTTCAACTGCATTTTCACTTTGGCAAAGATATTCATAACTGAATAGCTGAACTGGAGCCTGTGTATTGCTTTACTTCCACCGTCAAACACTGGAAAAAATGAGGATACTAAGATTTTGTGAACTGTCCTCTTGCAAACAGCAATTCACAGTGTATTTTTAAGACTTCTTGTTGAGAGAAAATTTAAGAAAAATGTATAGTCATTTGCAAAACAAAAGCTGCAGCTTGAAGAAATGTTTCCAAGTCCTGGATCTGGCAGTTATGTTGACCCTTTTTCATAGAATGTGTTGGTCTCAGGATACCCAAGCAGGAAGAGGGATTATTTCCAATAACTATTTTTACTTCATCATTCAGAACTGACTTTCTCCAAAGTCACACTCCATTCAATTTTTTAAGGAATTCTTTCCTAAGACATCTTTTATCTTGAGATCTCTTTGGATTTCACAGGTAGAGAAATGCAAACTGTAATTGCTCACTCAACAAGTTGTACTCAAAATAGTAGAGATGACAACACTGTGTAGTCTTCTGTGCTTGACAACACAGAAGGATACAGATTAAAAAAAACCTACTCTACAGCCATATCAGAAAGAACAGAGCCAGATGAGTCACTAAGTACAAAGCCCACCAGCAGTGCAATTGAAAGAAATGAAAATGACCTTCTGCCTTTGTTTTAGGAAAGATGCCAGTACCATTTTCAAACAAACGAACAGCAGAGAATATCTGACAAGAATATAATCTTGTACATACTGGTAAAAATTAAAGAAAGAGCAAATGCATCATGTTAACACATTCTTTTTGTGTCTTCTTATGTAAAGCAGTAGAGTGGAACATAACACACTTAGTCATAAAGATGCCATAAAATTATATACTCCAAAACTGTCCCATTGAAATCAGTTACATTCCCTCCTGTCATAAATGACTTCAAACATTTAATGTCAAAAGCAACATGTGATCAAAATATGCAATTTTACATATGTTGTATCTTTCACGTATGTAATCTATCTGTAACGGTTTTAGTGTCAGTGTAGAAATGAGACATATAGAAAAACTAAGAAAATCACTGAAACATGCTCTGTTACCACTGCTATTAAGAAGTGCAAAATCAGTAGCTCAAAACAACATTCTCAATTGACTTCTAAAATAGAGTTGCTTATATTGATATAGATAATTCTTTGTAATCATGTAGTTATTAGATTCCTCTTCAAAGGTCAATCCTTACGGTCCAGGACTTTTCAATTAATAATTTTAGTCCACTAATATAAATTTACCTACTGCAGAAATACTAGGTATCTCAGATTATTTCCAGTTGTACAAGATGACCCATTAAGGCTTTTTATTACAGTATTTGAACAATGGACACAACTGCTATCATTTTTTACCATTCTCTGTATATCCATTAACATATTTTTTAATCCCAGTCCCTCGTTACTCGGTTCATTTACAGTGACAAAGTGGCAATGAGGGCTTTTGTTCCACTCTGGATACTTTAATTTCATTTCAGATGTCAGTGAATCAATGGCACTAACTGCACCATTCATTTTCAAACAGAAATCTCTATTAATAGCAAACAGGAATTTTTGCCTAACAAGTCTAGCCTTGGATCTCTTTTACAGTTTACTGCTCCCATTTTCTCAGGGGCTAGTAAGAACTGGTGCAATAATGGAACTGAAGTATCCCAAAGAGAACTCTCTTTTTGTTTTCGAAAGAAAATCAAATTTGTTGGAAGAAATACATTAGTGTCTGACCAACACAGAATCATTAGAAAAATCTCACCTTTTTAATTTTGCTACTCTGAGGCTTTTTTTCAGTATCCTAATTCTCACAACAATAAAAGTTAGGCACTAATTAATTTTATTATAAGATAGGCTATCAAAAGAGAGAGCTAATCAGTATTTCCTCCCTTACCAATCCAAAAATTCAATTCAGGAAAAAGGTTACAGCAAAACAGTAAAAACAGGACTGCATTCAGAGGTCTTCCAGAAACTATTCAGCACTAGAAAGAATATGGAAGTTTTGCTACATTAAAGTATTTTATACCAAGTATTTATCATCCATTATGAACAAGTGGTCCATTTACACATGAGAATTCCAAGGTCTGCATCTCGGAGTTCAGCTTCCCTCGTGTGCCTTACTTTCTGCCCCAGTACAACATAACCACTGCAGAACTGATCCCTCTTTGCTGTGCCCCACTCCAGAATGCCATATACAATCTCTCAGTGTAAAGAATGGATTGAATCTTTCACCTGAATTCTCTTTTATAGCACCTCTCCATCTGCTTGCTTCTACTTTATTTAAAGGCCAGAAGTATATGGTCTTCAATGGTCTTAAACCCCATGGGGTAATTTAGCATTGTTGTTTATGATATAGAGTCTAAGTTAGCCTAGTTTGACAGCAGTCCCACCTCAAGAGCTTGAATTTGTAAAAATCTGGTCTCTGATCCATCTTTTCTATCTGATCCTCACTACTATAGACAGCAATGAAAAAGAAGCTAGACACATATGGTGACAACAGAGGACAGCCAACAGACTAGACTCCTGACTACTCTCTAATGAGCCCTTTCTTCCTCCCCTTGCACCATGGACTAACTGGAAAATAAACATAAAAAGGAAGTTAGCTTATTTTTAGAATCTCGTTTGTTGCTGTTGTTTTTCCAATTTGACAGTATTTAAAAGATCTCTGTACTGGAGAGCAAAGGATCAACATAAGAGTTTGTGTCTAGTCAGCTCCTTGTTTGTCTCAATATCTCTGTGTCCATAATAGATACTACCAGAGAACTTCATTGGCTGTCTGAGAAGACAGAGGTCAATGAGAAAACTGAATAGGCATGGAGGATAAATCCAAATGACGATGCATCTTGCTCAGGCATCAAGTTAAGCTCATCTCCAGATTTGAAGCCAAATACTTCTTTCAGGGTGGACTGGCAGAGCAGGCTTAGAAGGTTTTGATCTGCATCAATAGCATGAGGGATTGTTTACCCTGTAGGACATTCCAAATTTCTTTAGGAGTCAAATTCTCCCAGTGCTTTAGAGTCTGAACACAGATCTCCCAGATTTCTTCTGCTCTCTTCCTGCAACATGGTATGCTTTTATTGCTCTAGCTTTTGTATTATGGACTTTTGTTACTACATGTTTGAGAGTAGTGTTCTGTGGCTCCTGGGATATACGCAGAGTAGCATTTCTGTTGGCTTGCCTGTACTAAACATTTATCACAGGGCTGCTTGCTACTGCAAAGGAGTACATTTGATGGCCCAGGTGCTTCCTTCCAGGTCTCTGTTCCCTCTAGACAGCCTTTCCAGTGTATGCACAAGCCAATTTCAAGGACAGCTCCCAGGAAGCATGCTCCAAATCTGTCCTGCCTGGACACTGAAAAGAAAACTAGAAAGTCTCCAGAGCCATCAACACAACATAAGCACAATGCTGCTGTTAAAATAAACTATAAAAGCAGAGATTTCTCAGGCTGACTGCAGCTACTGCTGCTTTTACCATCTCCTTTCTCACCCTAGGGAATCAAACTTCACACTGCAGATGTTTTCACAACACATCCTCCCACCCAGCTGACTGATATATTAACGCCAAGCTCGAAACAACAGTTTTTCCATCTACCTCTTTCTTTAGGTGATTTTAGTCCTTAATCAACAGATGTTAGTCCTCTCCCTCTTGAAATTTGCCTTCTTATTTCAGATATTTTTAACTTCAAACAATCTACTGTCCTTGCCACGTGTGCAATTCCACAAACAATTGTAAGGAATGGTATTGAGGGCAAATGGCCCAATGTAGATGTGCTACATAGATCCTGACCTGAACTACTATAGGAATTACAGAGAAAAATGCTGTTCTACACAACTCAAGTGAATGAATTACTATTAACTGTAACAGAGTCAAATTTTCTGCTGTGGTGACTAAAGCTCTGAGTAAAGCACTTTACACTGAAAGCTCCCTCTACGACTACAGTCAGAGGACCTGAATCAATTATTGAAGTATTTGGGGGAAAATATGAAGACATAAGTAGATCCACATTTATACTCAGACACACTCTCTGTCACCCATTCTCCTCCATCAATATACCTGACCCACTTTCTAAATCCCTTTCTAAATCAGATGTTGCTGATCCAAAACCTGTTTCAGCTTATTGGGAACATACATTCATCAGAAAAATAATGCAGTGCAGCAGTGTCTTCTTCTGTCAGGAGCAGCTGGAATTATTGCTTACTTGGTCACCCTAAGGCATTCATAATTGGTAGGCAGGAGACGTGTGCGCCAAGATAGGCTGTAAAAGACACATTTTATGCCAAAAGCAGGTTGGGAATGCCTTTGTAAGTACAGCAAATGGTTTTATTTACACCTTAATGAAGGCAATTTTGTTGGATTTCATTTTCGTGGTTTGCATAGAAGCATTTGATCTGGTGCAATAAAGATTCAAACAACATACATTTATGATGGCGCAGTACCAACAACTGTTATTTCCATCTGAAGCAAAATCATAATTCCAGAGTAAAGAAAAGAAATCTCAACAGCTCACATTTCTGAATATTTCTGATATGAATCTGAGGATTTAACTTCACAATGAAGTAACATTAATTTAACCAAGAGTGATTTAAAATCCATTTAAAGACATGTGAAATTAAAACTAATTTAAATTTAATTCTTATACAAAGTGTTAGTACTTTAAGCCCTGCTCACCAAGGTTAAAACAAAATCACA
Organism: Chrysolophus pictus; assembly: GCA_037305975.1. Classification (NCBI taxonomy): domain Eukaryota; kingdom Metazoa; phylum Chordata; class Aves; order Galliformes; family Phasianidae; genus Chrysolophus; species Chrysolophus pictus. Next base: position 39,538,449 of record JAYKPI010000006.1, read on the forward strand.
TTATCTCCCAATGGTCTGACTGTTGCAACAGCAAGGAATATGGGAATCCGTGAAGATGCCAGACTGTGTGAATGGGAATGGCTGAGGCATGGGTACACATTTCTTTCTGCCAGGTCTCCTACTGGAATAGTAACTGCTGGCAGATGGAGAGTAGCAGACAGCAAAGGGACTGTAAGATTTTAAACCAGTGCAGCTGTTTTCTTAGCAACTGCTTAGCCTGAACAGCAAATACACAGTTCTGGCAGCTTTACCAAGTTGATAAGTTATCACCTGTCACATTCCCTTGCTTGGCCATAGTCTCAGTAGAGCTACCAGTGATGAAAGAAAATTAGCTGCCAAGCTCCAGGTGAAGAAGGCTCGTGGACAAGGTTGCCTCTCTTTACTCCTTCAGTGATGCTGCTCACCGCATCCAGCTCATGTTCACCACTATTCTCTGAAGTTTCCCAGTGGAGCTTCCTCCTATCCTCTCATACTCTTCAGTGGCTGAGTGAACAGATGCTTCAGTTCCTGAACAAGCCTGTCAGGAACTTCCCCCTTGTCAGAACAAATACTGTTCAGTATTAGTTAGTACCACTTACTAAACAGTACAAATTCTGTATATGGATGGAGAGTAGAGGAGGAGTATTTGCTGGCTGAGCAGGCCCACGTCAAAGCCAAATCCAGAACTGGACTGCAAGACTCTCCCCTCATCTTTGACAGCACTGTGCCCATTCTTGTTAACTACTGGCTCGGGAATCAAAAGCATTAAAGGCTTACATATTGTAGACTGCTGACTCCCAACATTTTTAGTCTATGCTCCACTTCAGTGAACTAATAACTCTTTTATTGTTGATCATAACAGAAGCGGAATTACTCAGAATCACAGAATTGTGAGGATTGGAAGGGACCTCTGGAGATCATCTAGGTCAACCGCCTGCTAAAGCCATGCCCATAGAGTAAGTTGCACAGAAAAGTGTGAGCAAACAACCTGCTGTGATATGAGAACTTGGTATAAAAAAACAAACCTGATATAGAAATTGCTACCAATTTTTATTGCATCCAAACGAGAACAGGCAAAAAATTGTCTCTCTAAGTTTTGAAATGTGTAAACAGTTCATGAAAGATGGGTTCTTGGGGAGATAATACATGTAATTTTTATTTTCTCAGATGTATCACCATTACAAAAGAAAATCACTGAACGATGGAGATTGATGGAGACCCAGACTGGTGCCCAAATACACACAGCCGTACACTGTGAGGTCACCAGCCAAGTGGCTGTGATGTCAGCAAGAGATGACTGTGATCTCATTGACTCTTGTGAAAAAATTTGGGTGCTGGCAGAGACCCGTGTGGACTCATGCCTGGACTCCAGTCGAGCACAGCTGCGAGACTTGGAGCGCTCAATAAGCACTTGGTTTTGTTGTGCTGTGGGGTTGCCGGCAGCAGTTCTTGGTGCCCATCCCACAGCATTGCCTGTGTGTCCCTGGCCCTGCCTGGTTCAGGCAGCTGGGGCTCTGTGGGGTATGCTTGCAGCAGTGCAGGTGAGTGGTGCGGGACATGAACCCAGGGCAGCCAGTGGAGAGTAGGGGGGGTTGCTGCTGAGGGACTGGGACATAGCTGCTGCCTGCCCCTGGGACAGCAAGTGACCACAGCCTCTCTCTCTTTTGCAGTTTGTGACACCTGCCTGCTGCAGCACCAGTGAGGGGAGCAGCTTTCTGAACTCAGCTTTCCCTCGCCCACTACACAGCCCAGGGTGATGGAGGTGCCATCAGACTGGACCTGCCCTATCTGTGGGCACAATCAAGATGATGTTGCCTACACAACCCCCTGCCTCCACCAACTTTGCTATGGCTGTGCGCTCTGGTGGGCGAGGAAAAAGCCAAGATGTGCCACATGTGGACACAAGATCAGGACCATCCGATACTCAGTGAGGTCGGAGGACGATTACATTGAGTGCCCTGTCCCACAGCCCGCAGCGCACTCAGGTTATGGCCTGCAGGGCGAGCAGGAGCCTGCAGAGCCAATCCTCCTGCCTCCTGAGCACAGCTTCCCACCTGAGGTCTGGGCTGCTTATTTCCAAGAACACCCTCGAGACCTCAAACCCCTGCTCCAGTGGCTCCAACAGGAAATCAGGAGGATGTCCGTCGATGGGTGGTGGGAAGTGCAAGCAAGACAGAGCATTGTTCTGGGCTTTCTGTGCAAATATGGGCTTGACGAGGCAGCCTTGCAGCGGGAGCTGCAGCTTAGTCTCAGAGGCCTCACGGTGCACTTTGTGAGGAGGCTCATCATCATCGCCACAGCCCTTTATGGCCCAGAGATCCGCTGGCAGCAGAACCCCCAGGACACCCATGCCAATGAAGGGCATGATAGCCCCATGGCCACCCCCAGCCCTGTCACCTCCCATCAGGAGCCTCCTGCCTCTGGCCCAGGTCACTCCATCAACTCTGCAAGCCCTGAGGAGCAACCTGGCATCCTCCATGGGGGTCCTGGACACCCCAGCACCGCCATTGTGTCCTCAGAGGAGGAGCGGCACAAGGAGCCGGGGCAGGTGGAAGCAGCAGGCCCCTCTGCCCAGGGCAGGAACCGCTCACCTCGGGGGCCCCGGTGCCCCCAGAAGAGGAAGGCCCGCAGCAGCCCCCAGCACTCATCCCCACCCCGCAAGAGGCCACCCCGGCAGTAGCACCAGAATGGCACCCCATCGTTGGGCAGTGTGGCTCAGGCGGGCTGGGGGGCTGACATCAATCTCTCAGTCTGCTTCTGAGAGAAAATAAAAATAAAAAATAACAAAAAAAAACCATTTTGTTGTCACTGAACAGCTTCCCTTAGAAGGTATTTCTCAATATGTAGCCATTTGAATGTTTCTGGTTTTCTTTTGGAGAGACTTTTTATTCTCTTTAATGGCTCTCATTTTATATCCTATTAAAAATCCAAGCGTAATATTAAATACATAGAAATCCAATCCAATTTTTGATATTCTATACATATTAAAAAGCCATTTACACCAGTCAAAGCTACCTTGGAGAAAATCAGATTATTTTTCAGGGGAATCATCAACATTCTGCATTACGTTCCCATTCGTAAAGGAAGACTCATTTAAGTGGCCAGACTCTTCCAGCTAAGTGAAGCTGTGTCCCGAGTAGCTTGAAGCTATTGGCAATAAGCAGTTAGATGACAAAAGGGTGCAAAAAGGTTGGGGAAAGGCTAAGGGATGAAGTGAGATTTACAGGACCACAATCACCTTAAGCAAAGCCTTTCTTTCAGGTATCATTGTAAGCTCAGAGCTTCCTGGCTCCCTCCCCACTGTACTTTTTGCAAAGCTCATGGGGATGCAGTCAAACAAGCCATGCTGAAACATGGGACAATTTTCCCAATACGTAATGCATTTGTGCAAACAGACAAATGATCTGCAGCTGGTCTAGGAAGAACCACTCTGCTGGACTGCAACAATCTTTTCCTTTTTTTTTTTTTTTTTTCATATGTTTTCCTATTGAGTACAGAGGGAAATATAAAAACAGTGATTTTGTTTGTATGGGCTGGGAGTGATCTCTGTGCTCCAAAGAAGCCCCTCTCTTTGATGGCAGTGAGATTTGAAAGATGGAATCTGCCAGCAGAGGGAAGGAGGACCAGAGGATCCTGTTTGCTGCTGGAAGGTGCCAGCCATGCCTAGTGGAGAAATGTTCTTCCCCAGAGTAGTTCTGGAAAAATGTTGATACAACATAATAATCTGTGGCTCTTAGGCAGCACTGCTTGACAGAGGGTTCTGCAGAGCACTGGGCTAATATCTTCACATCTGCACGTGTGAGTGCAGGCCAACAGTATCACAGAGGTCAATGGGATGAGTTTCACCACACAGTGCAGAAACGTCCTCCATATCTTAAATGTTTCTATACAGCAGTCAGAAAAGTGTCTCTGCAAAGATCAAGATGCAGGAAACAAAAACAAAAAAAAACCTACCTCAAAATGATCAAATAATACTACTTTAATACATATTAACTTCTCTGATTATCAGAAAATATATTAATTGGAATTTTCTAGGAAAAAAAAATATCACCTGGAATTCCCAGATCCCTTCGTATTTTAACCAAAGTGAGAGGGTTAAAAGCAGAAAAATAAATTAAGATAATAGTTATGACACAGAGGAAGAGAGCACTGATCCATTTTGACACTCATGACTTTCAGATCAGAGATCTATGAAACAGTACTGTCCTGTCAAGCTGTAAAAATGAACTGGATGAAAATCACCTCAGGAATGCTAATTGTGACTTTGTTTTTCTGTCCATCTCTGACCTGTCACATGTTGAACTTGTAATTCTTTTCTCTGCAACAGAAATTGAAGGAGCGAAAATTCTGACGTATGTTGCTGGATTGCACTGACCATTAAATGAATAGATGAAGTTACAGGAGATATATATGTTAGGTCATCTTACAACTAAGCTGAGAAACATGCATTTTTTAGGAACAAAAAGGAAGGCTTGTACAAAAGCACAGGATTATGGCTACATGACCAATATTGTTGAAGACAGATATCTCAAGGCAAAAGCCTGAAAATGGTTGTCTTAGAGCAGCAGCGTGCAAGTGCTAAGTTTCCATAGGAATAAACTACTTTGGTCCAAAAAGAAATTAGTATTCAAATTGAGGTAACACTTCCAAGGCAAAGGTCATCCTTTTTTTTTCCCCTTGAGGTAGTAAAGGTTTCTTTTCCCACTTACACATTTATAGTCATAGAATATGAAATCCATCTAAAGTTGATGGAGTAATTACAGAGGGAGAGTGTTCACATCTTTTCTAAGTTTATTTACTCTCGATAAAAACTGTTAGCTATAAATAGCAAATGTTCTTTGCCTTGCTGGTCAGCATTGCTGATAACCATTATCACATCACAATCCTGCCGTCACAGTGATCATCATTATAATGTGCAACAGTAGAACTCAAAATACTGAAGAACTTCAATCTTAATAATTATATACTGCACTCTAAGCAGGGTTAGGGTACTGACCTGATTTCTGGACCATAATTATTTATGATATGTAGATGTTAGTATGTTAACAGTAATGGCTTGTTCTTACCAAATAATTTGGGCTCTGCTATCATATTTTCTGAAGGAAAGAGCATTTCATAGAACCACAGAATGGTTTGGGTTGGAAGGGACCTTAAAGCCCACCCAATTCCAGCCCCTGCCATCCACTGGACCAGGTTGCCCAGGGCCCTGTCCAACCTGGCCTTGAATGCTTTCACGGATGGGGCATCCACAGCTTCTCTGGGCAGCCAGTTCCCATGCCTCACCACCCTCTGACTAAATAATTTCCCCCTAATATCTAATTTAAATCTCATTAAGTTTAAATTGATTGCTTCTTGTCTTACCACTATCTGCCTGTAAAAGGTTGCTCTCCATCTTTTTTATAAGCTCCCTTTAAGTACTGAAATATCATGTTAATATGATCTAAGCTACACTATTTGGCTTAAGAGCAAAGAATGTTCCCTGGCCCATTTTATCTAGTATTGGAGACATAGTCACTGCCCTTACAACACCTTATTTATTCTTTTTCAAGAGGAAGGGAAATGAAAATTAACTGTTGTATTTTGAAGTCATTAGTGATCTCAGGACAAATTTTTCCAAAATGTTTATTCTAACAGGGACATTTTCAGCTCCAGTAGTCTATGCTCAAATGCAACAGATGTTTTTAGGGTTTTTATTTTAAACGATAGTAGGATAGAATATAACTTTTTTCCTATTAATTTTCAGAAATGTTCCCTATATTGATAGTTATATAATGTTAAAACTAAGTCAGGAATCCACAAAACATTTTTAATTGGTTTAACATCATCAGGTAGGTGAAATGCTGTGAAGCAGACTAAATATGAAGATGCTAAATAGAGGTAATGAAAAGCAGAGGGAAACGGCAAAAAAGAGAACTTCAGGAGCAAGATTTTTTAGAAATCCAATTCCCTGTAATATCAATCCGGATTCAAATTAGATTGGTCTCTGCAAAACCAGAGGGCAAAGGATGGGAAAAGTCAGAGTTCTCCAAGGCAGCTGAGATGAAGAGAGGTCTCAGGAAAGAAGAACATACCACTGCAAAGGCTAAAGGCCAAAGAAAGCAGGCAGAGGACCAAGGTCAGGACTCTCTGCCAAGAGAATCCAAAAGAGCAAATTCCAAGTCCCAGAAATATCATTCAAGAATCCCTAAACAGAGATAGCAATTGAGAGCATATAAGGACATAGTACCCACTGGGTATGCGCACACAGAAGGAGAGGCCAAGACTGTGAAGTTCAGAATCAAATTCCAGAATTCCATGTGTAGGGTATCAGTGCTGAGGCATAATGGAAAGAAGACATGGTCATGAATCAAAGAGCCTGGATTTAAGTTCTGACAGCTAATTGGAGGAACTTGGGGTGTCAGCAAATGTAGAGCTTCTGGACCTGAAAAAAAATAAATCAATTTTTTTTTTAAAGTTCATATGTCAGACAAGCATATGCAAGATTAATTTGCAGGAGTGAAACTATATTCTCTACACCACAGCTAATAGCAGGAATCTGCGCAGGGGACGTTGGTTATTTTCTCAAATTCTGTGATCTGTGCAGCTGAAGTACCTATTGTACCAGATGGTACCTTTGGATTCCTCAGAACAGCAAAAATTTGGTTTTAGAGTCACTTATGTCTCTTAAAGAAGTTATTTGCGTTGCCTTCACTTAATGAGATCATTTTGGTTTTTTTTGTTCTGTTTTTCTTTCTGATATCAATCTTTTCTTTGCAAGCTGCCTCTTCCCCAGTATTCAAGTCCTAAAGCCTCAGTGTGTGTTAGAGAAGTGGATCTGACTCCTGCTGAAGAAGTTCTGGAAATCTATTTCAAGTACTGAATCTCACAAGATGGCCTATCTTTGCTTCATGGCAGCACTGTAGCCTTGACTCTCCACCACTCGCACACCAGGTGCAACAACAAATTTATAGACCACACTGGTCACACACATCCTCCATGACCAGGTTCCAAGAAGGGTAGGGTAGGGTGTTGCATGGTAGATGGGTGAGACAAAGAACAGGCAGGCAAGGAAAAGGGGATGAGGCTCCGTGGCAGGAACGTCTTGAGAAATCATAAGATTCGACAAGTCTGTGAATTCCTTCATATAAAATAAAAGAAACATGTTATTCTTTCAGGACTAAAAGAGCTTGCGGCCCTTAATCCTATGGACAATCATCCTAATAACATCCTAAAAATAAGCCTAATAATATTTATGACTTTACTTAATGATATACAACCACTGCAAGCGCTGCCCTTTGGGCCCTCTTCAGCAAGTCTAAGGAAGTGTTCGTGTGGCCTCCCCATCCCACCCTGAAGGGAGGGAACTGGTGACAGTGATCACAGAGCCAGATGTGCAGACACCAACATAAGCAGTCAGCCTCAGCTGCCTAAACCTCATTGCACCCTTCATGCATTTGCAGCCACGAATACTGAGGGGGCTAGCTCTCAATTTCACAGACCACTTGCCAAGCAGGAGATACTCACACAGAGAGGAAAAGAGGACAAGGATGGAAAACGTCTGATCAGATTTCTCCAGTATCAAAAGCATCACACAAACAGATCTTTCCGTATTCACCTGTTAATAATTTACAATAAAATTAGCATATGCTTAAAATCTCCTACACGCACATTGACTAGAAAACTTCCATAAGCTTTACACAATCAAGAGGGCAAGTGGATGCTATATGCACTGAACCAGGGATCAAAGGCAGGAGCTGCAGCCGGTTCTGACAGAAGGGCCTAATAACCAGCTCACGCTGACACTGACAGGAGCTTCAGCTAGCAGCAGAGAGCAGCATGAAGCCACCATTGAGCAGAACTTCCTTTCTGATATTCTGCTAAGAAAGGCGGACAGCTGACAGGACTGAAATGGGCTCTGTCACAGTTAAGAGACCAACTTTATTCTCTCACTGGTGCTATAAATATTCCCTTAGTTTAACTGGTTCCAGCAGTAAGTGCTCAGACACATCAGGAGAGAGAGGTGGTTTTTTACAAGGATTTCAAAACTGCCGTCTCAATGACTCCTATTTAGGGGGGCATGTACATGCCAATCCAGATTGAAAAACTGTGATTTTAAATAGCCTCTTTCGAAGCCCCATACTTGTACGTAAGTACATCTTGACAAGCAGAAGAGAATTATGGTATTTACCAATGTGCAAAAATGCAATTACCTACAAAAGGGAACAATAACATTTTTACTTTATAGTGTATTGATAGAAAATGAAAAATACTACCTAAGTGCTCAGTTAGCCCTCTGTGCTGTGAAACGCTCTGGGCTCTGTTCTGCTTTCTTTTGCATCGTATGCTAACAGCTCCCCAGGCAAAGCACAGAGATGTTCTGCACCTCATGTGACATTCTCACCTACCTCGTACATTTGAACATACATTGTACAGAGCCTGCTGCAACTATCTAAGATTACTGTAAAGGTTCATGTAGATTTCTATAGTGACAAATCCAAAAATAAAACTGTTGCAAGGACTACATGCAGAAAAGAAGTCAAAATGGAACTTTCTGTCCAACAACAAACTGAGTTCTGATACCAAAAGCAGCATGCATCACCTGGAGCTGTCTGAACAAATACTGATGGATTTTTCAACAACTTGCAGATGAAAACATCCCAGAAAAAGCATGCCTCGATGCCTCAGTGCAATCCAACACACTTTCAAGCACTGTGCTGTTACAATCTGGAGTCCTACTAATTAAGCCTTGCAGGTGGGAAAAAAAATCCCCTGCAGGAATCATTCAGATTTTCTAACTTTTCCCAAATAGTTTTCTTTGTGTAACTTGTGCAGCTGGCACCAAACATGCATTGCTGTGGTTTTCTTGGCACGAGGTTGCAATGGCTGAAGTCCATGTTGTTCAAGTGATAAAGCTACTAAGTACCAGATGCACAAAAAGGCAAGGGCATCTGCATTTCACTTGTCTTTGTATTTACCACCCAACCCTGAAGCTCAGATACATAACATTTCTGCTGTCTTCTTCCTTCCTTCCCCAGTTGGCACATAAATCTCCAAATCCCTCAAGGGACTCAGCTGTAAACATGAGTGTTCCTCAAGTACCTGAAGTACTTGTGGCCCTGCACATAGATGCTTAAATCTTAACATCACTTGGCAGTGCAGCGCCGATGCCTGCTGGGCCTCACCAGTTGGTGTTCCAGCTGGTGGGTGATCCAGGTGCTGGTCTATCAGCATGCTTAATGGAAGAGTGGTGCTTCTGCCTTTTCAAGCACAACTAACAGATGAACTACCGTTCCCCTCTATGTACAACAATCTAGTGGTAAACTCAGCAAATGAAGCAATACAAAACACATTTCCAAAGCCATGTTCTGCCTTGTGGCATGCAAATTCACCTCTTCAGAAAACTGTTCTTACCATAAGTATCTGGCTATTTTATGAGGCAGATGTCTTCAGCACCTCTCTGGCTGAGCCTGCTTCACTTTGTATAAAAAATTAAAAGTGCACTGGGAGAAGGAAAGAAACCTGACTCTGTCGTCTTGTGGTCAGGACTCTCCCCAGGGAGTTCTCACTGCCAGGTATACAGAAATGACTACACGTTCTGCAATAAGGACTTACAGTAAACAATGGGAGTAATGTCAGGAGAAGTTCCACGGGGGAATTGTTTACAAGGGATTTTCTCAGCTCCAAATTTTTAACAATTTTAAGAACCCCAGAATGAGAATGAGAGGGTGTAGAAGTACTGTCCCTTAACCTCATATCAGGGCAGTTTCATCAGGAAAGATGGGTTAAATCCCATCAGGAAGAGCAGAACACTGTGCCTCAGTGTCTGCATACTGGCCCTAGCCCCTGAGCTTCCGTGCTTCTGCATCATTCTTTAGACAAAAGGACCAACATAAATTTAGGCTTAAGAAAAATGCACACTGCAAGCGGAAGGGTGACTGATACATAACAAAACTCACACTTATAACGTACTGACTCGTATTCTAGCTCTTATACCCAGGAACACTAGGAGTCTCAGAGTTTGGCCAAGTTGCCACCCAACAACCATTTTACAGGTGAAAAGGACTCCTGGAGAGTGCTGTGCTGTTTAGACAAGTAGCTTCTGCTTGTTTTCTTTCACAGAGAGAAATCTCTGAGTCATCAGCATCATTACTGCCTCGTTTTTGCTTACCTAGCCTCATTAAAAGGATTAGACTGATCAGCGAGGGGCAGCAATTTAACTGGCGCACACATTATAAACAAAGGTTCACCAATTTCCTTCCATTTCCTCTGATATTTTTTGCCTCTGCTGCTACACGAAGAAACACTGTGGCCTGATCTTTCCCAAGCAGGACTTCAGTTCTTAAAGAGACAGTATTTATCATTTGCTATTTCAAATACAAAACATGTACACATTTTAATCCCTCCCATCAGCCTAACATCTAGGTCTAAGATGCTTATCATTCTCTCAGCTAAGTGACTGCCTCTTACATGGCAGAGAATAATAAATGCTTCTTAAATCTCATTACAGTCAGGGGAAGATGAGTCATTGAATGCCAACTAAAATAAGGATGGCATTGAACTTGTTTTCAGTCACAACTGCACAAAGCCTATGGATAAAGACAGGATGAATGACACCAACCAATTGTCTATTGGCAAAATCTGTCTCTTTCAAAATAGGATAGTAACAGCAGCTGAGATTAATGATCTAAAGATCACAAAGCATATATACACTTAAACAGAAACCAGCTGCAAGCATTTCTGAAATGGAATGAGAACTGCTTTCAAAAGCTGTCATATGGTACAGAGCAATGTTAGGGCACAAAGAAGTCAATTTTTCTCATCCATCTGAATGACAGATTTGGCCAGGGAATGTGAGGGGCAGGCCTGTTCCACCTCAACAAAGAAACTAATAGACACGGGGCATGTAATGGCTCTAGGCAATAACAGCCATTGCCTTTAGTAGGGAATTATCCTAATTCTCTTTCCTATCCCACTAGGGCACTATTTGGTGCTGACCCAGAAGGGAAAATACTACCTATTGCCCTGAAAAGTACTTCCTCATTTAAGGATAACGTGTTCAGGCCAGTGAGCAGGCACCCTTCCTGTCCTGGCGATACATCAGTAAGCAGCTCATAAGAACAATGTGCTATCAGTGCTTTATTGTAGAGGATAGCAACAGGGAATTCTTTATCTGTGGGTTTGACTACAGCTGGATATTTGCATCTCACAAGTGAATGCTGAAGTCCTTGCCCCTCTCATCTCAGTGAAATCTCTGCCAGAGAGGTATCTAGGCATAAGGTGCAGTTTGCAGGATTTCTTCCCTTCTAAACAGCATCTTAAAATTCTATAGCTATTGTTAAAGAAAAGCTAATGAATAAGTTTTCGCATGAGGTAACAGTGCAGGCTTTAGATCTTCAGCTTATTGCATTTCATTTACTGAATTTCCTTGCATGGGACTTAAGATGCAGCTTTCTACAGCAGCAGCAAATGTTTCGATTTCTAATATAAAAATCATGTTGATTATGCAGGTCAATGGATCCACAGCAACCGTGACATTACTTGTGACAAGTGATGGGAACACTGGATATTTTTCGCTAAAGATAGTAAATAGGGAGACAGTTGAAAACTGGAGCCAAGGCTGGAAGAGATTAATGAGAAACTAAATGATTTACAAGTACCATGTCCTCATTTGACTGGAAATTAGATAAATTAACCTAAAAAAAACCCAATGTACTAATGAAGCAGAAAAACAACTCCACAAATACATCACAAATGGACTTGATGGGGAGGGGAGGAAAAATTGAAGGAGAAAAAAAGTGAAGAAAGAAATGACAGCCTACATTTAAAATGTGCTTGGCAACCCAAGCAATTAAATGGTAACAATTCAAGCAGAAGCTCTTAAAGTTGTTTCCTGAAGCTGACAGGCAAGGAAGGGGAAGCTGATGTATAGTAGCCTAAGATGGTGGGTACAACTCTTAAAAAGAGAATACATTGTATGGGAGAGTCTTACAGGACAATTGCTACCCAGCATGATAACAGAAGTGTAATTTTAATTATAATGGACTTGTCAGACAGAGGAGAGTTGTAAATTCTGGAGGGAGAGGTTGGTACGGGGCAGCTAGCCTGTGGTAAGGACTGCATTTTGGGGAATCTTCCAGGATACTCTCCCATACAAAAAGAAATAGAAAAAACATGCAATTTTTCCTACTTCAGCACATTTGCATAGACGCAATATAAAAAGTATTGATTCTGCAGCAAAGTGTATATAAAAGGGAATACTTATTGGGAACCTGCAACACATCATTACGTAATAGGAGTGGAACAAAGGAAACAGCACAGCTGGATCTCAATAATCTTCATCACAGGTCCATTTTGCAGGCACTAAATTCTGTCTTTTTGTTGCCCCAGACACTAAAGTGGCTACAGCTGCAGCAGAGGATGAGCAGCCATTTAGATATTAGCAGTTCTCCCTCCGGCCTCTTGTTTTAATGACAGAACTTTCACGGAACCTGAGGGCTTGTCACTACTTGGCTTAACCTTAATTACTTTAACAGGCCCACTTCTATGCTGAGGTTCCTGGGAAACTGGAAGTGATTCACAGAAGAATTTTACTGGCCAGTTCCATTATCCCTGCAATACCTCAAAGGTGATTCAGCTACATCTTGTTAATTAAAAATCTGTTAGATATTACATCAGTTTTAACTTTGGTTAACTTTGCAGCTGAAATAGCTATATCTGCATAATATACTCATTTTAAACTACTATTTAACCTGCTCAAAGCTTCCTGGTCTAGAACTTAATAATCAGCGCCACAATTAATATGTATATTGCTAAAAGCGTGTTCTTCTGAAGTTCTTCTTGGTCTTGAGTCACGAATAAAAAGAAAAAATATTCATTTTTTCTGGTTCAGCCATCAAACCAAGAAATGGAAATAAAAATACTGTGACTCAACATATAGCTATTTTAATTTCACTTTGAGAATTATTTTTAATATTGAATATATCCCAATAATTGTTTGACAAGAGGACAGTGAGAATCACTGTGGGTGGATTCAGGTCTCTCTTAAAGGCTGCTATCTGGTCTGCCCTCACTGCTGCAATGTATGTTTCCGCATTACTGTGCAGTAAAAATGTTTTAACAGGAGGAAGTCAGCAGCATCAACAAAAGTTACTCCAAGGTGTGAGAACAACCATTGCAATTTAGGTTTGGAATGGATTTGAAGCTTCCACATCTAAATCCCAAGCAAAAACCACTGCAATGTGGGCTAGTAATGGAAGAAAAGAAACACATCACTCCCTTCTTTGTTGTTCCAAGTGGTATCTAAGTTCCTTTCTGAATCAAAGTTCCAGTGTTGAAATCCTAGTGTTTGGAAAATATCAGAACTATTCCTGTCAGCATTTCCACTTTTTTTTTCATTTTGTTTGTTTGCTTGCTTCAGCCAACATCATTTAATGAATTCAGTTGCATTCAAGAATTCTTCTAATCAACCAAATGTGATCTATTCATTACTAAAGAGAGGAAAGAAGCAAGAAAGATGCAATTCTGTTCCAGTTAAAGCCATTTTACAGGTATTGTTCATGTGGAAGAGGTTAAGGAACATCATAGGGATCATGAGATAAGCTGTCCCTTCCGTGTGACACATAGCCGATTTTAACAGCATACTTAGAGCTACCGGAGAATTAAATTCATCTCCATGTAGAAAATTGCACTTAAACCTTCAAAACAAGGCTCTCTAAGTGAGACATAAATGATTGTCTATACCTCTTTCCTGACTCTCGAATGGAGCTGAATTTCCTCCCAGGAGGTTAGGATAAATATCAGTACTCTTCTGAAAAACCTGCAGAAATGCTACAGGTAAACAGAATAACATTTGTTTTAATAAAAATATTGAACCAGAGGGGCGTTGCAGATTTCTGTTAAGATTGCCCATGTGCAGAAAAGCCCTTAGCACACAGGATTCTTTATGGTGAACGTATTCAGGTACAGCCTCAGCCATAAAAGCAATGTGTTTTTTTCATATTTGCTGCAGAGGACTTTCTTCTCAATTCTATTTGTCTGTTTAGGTAGAACAGAGAAGAAACACAATATCCAACAAGAATCCTATGCACATATTTACCTCCGCTACAAAAAATATCTGTGAATCAACAGAGACTCCTAGTTTGTCTTAATTTGAAAGGGTAAGCACGATGTTTTACAATTATCGTTGCCTTCAATAGAAAAAAAGATTCATAGATCTAGAAACATGATCCAATATTTTGTCCAGTCAGCCCACTGGACAAAATACTTTTTCAAGAATTTAATGTGAAAATAATGTTGTTATGGAGCAGCACAAAGTAATATTTACCAACAATCCATTAATACACTCATTAAAATCCAGTCTTTAGGTAGGTGCTAACTAATCTGTTAAGAGCTGAAGTTTCCTCTATGCTTTGCAAAGGCTCTGTCTGTTGCAGCAAGACAAAACAGTAGGAACATATGAGAAAAAGAAGAAATATGTTTCCCCTCTGTTCTGCTTTAAAAATATTTGTTATCAATGTTTGTAATGCTGCAATGAAATTAAATCTATTCTACAATATTGTATTCTCAAAACAAACACATACTGATTTATTTTCTTCATATAAAAAGTGTATGCCTACCTAGTGGAGACAGCGTCATAAAAGGAGTAATTTCTGATGCACAGGGAACTTGTTATGTTCTTCCTACATCTCTCTGAATGTACACAGTAATCCAAACTGTCAGTCTCAGTAGGCAGGCAATGAAGGAGCACTAAAGCCACTGCCCTACTGGCAAGGAAATGACTGATCTCCACATGCAAGGCAAGCAGTGCTGCTTCACCTCACTCTAAAGGAGGACACCCCACCTGCCAGGATAGGCTGGGCAGTGAGCAAGCTGCTGCAGTACAAAGAACCCAGTGGGCACTTAGCAAGAGAGTGCAGACAATAGAAAGCATTTGTGGGACTGATAAAAAACAAAACAAAACAAACAAACAAAAAACTTGCAAGAAAACATGAAGGTTTTTTAAAAAGGGGGCAGGAGAAGGAAGAGAGGAAAGGATAAGACAATCTGTGGAGTCATGGGTGGAAGAGATGTTTGTAGCTTCACTTGGAGTATTTTTGAGATTCTTCCTATCAAATACAACACGACTAAAATGTTTCATGGGCATTTTGAAGATAATATGGAACAAATTGGGAGTCAGGAGGCCAGTCTCAACATGAAATCACTCAATTAGACCAGTAAACTAAAAGGAAGAAAGTCAGGTTCTGAATGAATGAAAAGCTCTTTGTGCCCTGTCATAAATAAACAAAATATGCTCCTCCCTCCTTACTGGCTTTGGGGCAGGTGGCAGAGATGCTGGCAGATTCTAAGGTGCTCCAGACACATGTAATTTACAACTTGGACTCATCCTGTAGACAACTCAGTACTAATATCTGAACTACAAGGTCACACTTCCAGAACTCCACAAAACATTGAACCACAGGAAAGCAATTTTATATAACAGAAACAGAGATCAAGAGGAGGAAACCTCAAGGACACATTATTAGAAGTGTCTCAGCACCCCACTGTATTCATTTCATTATGAAGATCACAAACAATATTTGATGGAGTGACCAAAGGTTCCAAAATGTAAGAGATTCACTTCACTATTAAATTTCAAAACTTTAATTATAAAAATGTCTGACCAACTCTAGCTGGCACCTGTACCATTATGATAATGAGAACAAGAAGCAAGGGGACTTAGAGACTGAGCTACTCTTTCATTCCTTCAGATCAGCCCTTTGGATAAAGGCAACGGCATAAATCTTGTAATTAGGAGAGAGTTTGAACTGCTAGTGTTTGAGCTACATGAACTAGATTTGTCTTGTGCATAAGCAGGGGCTTATAACCTTGATATGATAGGGCACATACTTATTAATGCCTCTCTAGATCTAGTGTTTGGATATTTCTTTACACATCTATGCCTTTCATTTTTCAGTCACAGGCTTTGAAAACTTGAAGACTTTTTCTTCTTCTTTTCCCTTTTATTTTTTCTTTTCTTCTTCTTCTTTTTTTTTTTTTTTTTCCTGCATGCCTTCTGCCTTCTCTTCCATTCAGAAAGCCAGCTCAAATTCTGCCAAATCAATGCCAACTTCACATAGAGGGCTGGCACGCTGTCTATGGATTATCTGAAGCAGAAAGGAAACTCAGTTGATACACAGTCCTTGTAGTAATCCTCCAAACACACACATCTATTCCTTGTGACTACACCTGAGTAAATACTAAGGTACAATCAATGCAGGTGGAATTCAGGAATGTGACAACAGACACAGCAAATGTGATCAGAAGTCCATTCTTCCAGAATCCTCTCTCCAACAAGGGTCAGGATTGGAAGTTTAAATAAGAACAGAATTAACATGTAGAAGTTTTGTCTCAAAGTACCATGACAGCCGTCAGCAATTTGCAGTTTCCTGAACCATTGACAATGTACATTTATTTCCAAGTCTGTTAATTTATACTATCACTTCTGGGACCTGGATAAAGTTGTCAGGTACAGAACTACACTTCCTTCTGCCAGGCTTAATTTTACCTAACTTCTGCTGTCTACATCTTTAATGTCTAGTTTAAGTCATTTTTAATTTGTTTACTTCACCAACTGAAAGTAGATTTTTCAGAGGGAAATTCAACTCATCCAGCTGCATAGATGTATAGGATAAAAGCTGCATTGTAGAGAAGCCTGATTGTTTCTCACTAACGTTGCAAAGAGCCTGACAAATACCTGGTTTCTAGCAGCTATAGTAAGGTGACAGAGATTCATTCCCGAAGACATGCCCTGGAACAGAAAGTAACACTGCCATAAATGATTGATTCAGGAAATCTAGAAAAAAAGAAAGAGCTGCAAGGGAGTACAAGATGAGTCTCAAACTATACAGAGGCTCTCCAGCCTCTGATCTGAGTGAACCTATCACACTTTAGGTTGGAGCTGATTACTGAAATGACCAACTCACAGTATGTAATTTCTTAATAAAGTTCAGCACTGTTACACAGGAAACTAGTACCTTATTTGATAACATACTTGATATATCCAAGAAAATGCACCATCAAATAATAACAGCAATAACAATAAAATGCTTCCAAAAAGCAGAAAGTGATTACGTAGCGAACTGTTAAACTAGACTGATCATAACTCGTTAAGTGGGGAGATCATTAGGCAGAAGTTCAAGAAATAGTCTTGCACAAATGTCAAATGTCACAATTATCCATTTACTTGTTAAAACGAGTACTCTGTTGATTTTTTTTTTTCCTCAACGCTTTATTCTTTAGCGAATAGAACATCAGAATCAATTCTAAGACATTAAATTTGATAGAAAGGAGGATATGGTGCCTGTGGTAGAAATCCTCCGACAAGTACTGAGGCACTTTGGAGGCTCTGTAATATCTACCACCTTTCACAGGTTTCAGTTCTGCTGCTAGCACTGAAGAGGTAGGTAGAGACCACAACTTTGTTTTCAACAGACTCTTTTGAGAAATTTAGTTGCTCCCATCTCACTGGCCAGTTTTTCAGTGCATGCAGTCCTTGCTGGCTACAGAAGTTGGCCACAATGCAGAGAAAGATGAAGGAAGACTTTATTACACTCTGCTTTTCTGTAGAACCAGTCACAACCTGGCTTTAAGCAAACATGCAAAAGTCATTAGGGTGCTCCAATCTGATTTACCATGGCATTTTTATCCCAGTGTAACTTTATCATGTGTCAGCAGTAACCCAGAGTGACATGGGAGCTATTCCAGCCCAGCTATTTAGAGCTCCTCTGAAACAAGCCGTGTGTGTTACAGTAGGTCTGCTTATGTAAGAAGGGAACCTCGTGATCTGCAGCTCATGCCAGTACCCAGAAAGGCCAGCTGCTTTCCATCCGTATTACACTAGTGCTGGCTTGAATGCAATAGTGCCCCATCAGTTTTGGAAATCCCTCTGTTTCTACATGGAGCTATTTCCACATCTTGCTAATCATGTGCTTACTTCCAACAACAACAGCTCCTGCCTCCACCACCAAATCCAGTAAGAGCTGACCCTAATCTCCTCACCTGCTTACTCAATGCCATCATTGAACTATGTCCTGCGTGATATGGAAGGGTTCTGCCATGCTGCACAGTCTGCTAGCTTCTTGGCTCAGTGGACAAGAGGCACATTTAAATGTCTTCTTGCAATGTCTTTAGAATGGGAAAGAAGAGAGTGTGGAATGGAGATAATGCAGCAATAGTGGTTGCTGCAATGCTGGTAGTTGTGGGGATACCTGGAGAGAGAAGGCAAGTATGAAGAGAGAGAGAAAGTAGGACCTCTTTCAATTACATCTTCCTTTGGTAGATATAGATGTACATGAACAGGAGCTGAAGGATGCTTAGCCTGACATGCTGGTGTTATAAACCATCCAGCAAAGGAAAGTGAATACAGTTACCTCTATTCTTCTTCTACACATTCTGTTCCTTGACCATTTGGGCCAGAATTTCAGAAATAGAAGCTAGAGTTAGAGCTACATTTAGACATGAGCACAGAAGGGTTAGTGAAGCCTGCTTCATGCTCAGGAGCTTTGTAGCCAGCCTTGTGCTTTAACAGAGACTTGGCTGTTCAGGTCTGTGCTTCTGTTTCTGAAACCTTTGTATAGTGAAGTCAATTCCATCTTGCACTAAACCCCAGCCCATCCTGCTCATTAGTTTGTAACTCCGTAGCCCACCAACTAGCCATATGGTTAGATGAATGGCACACAAGACTTTTATGGCCAGTTCTCACTTATTACTGTGTTTTCAACAGCTGGGCAGATTAGCATTCAGAGGGCACAAACAACCACATTTTGCTTCATTACTTTTAAGTAATAAACACAACAGATTCTCAAAGTTCTCCCAACCTGGTCCTTGCTCTTTATTGTTTTGATACACTAAACCACAGTGTCCCAACGAAGGCATATTTCTCCTTTATTCAGCTTACTTCACCGTGAAATGACTCAATTCAGCAAGTGGGTTTGAAATATACACTGAAGGCATTGCAAAACAGCACCCTTAACAAGCGTGGAAAAAGAAGTGTCGCTCATAAATGGAATATAAACTGTATATAAAACAATATCTTACAATATCTAATGAACTCCAGATACAACAGAACCAGACAACATACCCCTCACTTCCACACCAGCTTTCAAAAACTCACAGTGTCCGGGAGTCATATACTTCCCTAAGTATCTGAAGAAATGCTAAATCAATAAAATACCTAAAGGTTGCAGAGGAACCAGTGTTCTGTAAAAATCCAAATATTGCTGAGGGGCAACTGAAGAGGCGAAGAAATATATGCAAGTAAAAGGCCATCCATCCCACTAGTCTATTTGGAGTCTATTATTTGGAGTCTATTCATATAGAATCCTAGAGTCAAAGAATCACCAAGGTTGGAAAAGGCCTCCAAGATCATCCAGTCCAATCATACACCTACCACCAAAATTACTCCACCACGCCATATCCCTCAGTTCAACATCTAAACATTTCTTGAACACCTCCAGGGATAGTGACTCGGCCACCTCCTTGGGCAGCCCTTTCCAGTGCCTGATCATTGTGGTAACCAGGCACACATCAATGGATACCAGCAAGATGGGATCGTACTGGCCCACTCGTCTGTCGGCTTTCCTCATTGGTGGAGGATATCTCACACACTGTCACTTTGATTTCCAGAGTGCTTCTCTGAGTCTGGTTTTTAACAACATAATGAAAACTCAAGGTTGCATTGGTGACACATTCACCAATTAATGTTGCAGCATAACGGCACTCATTTTTTTCACATTGTACTTTCTATATTCAGCCTTTGAAAGGCCACAAAATTATCCATACCTTGACTGTGAAATCAGATCAAGGCACTTGTTAAAGATCCACTGTAGACCTTTGTTTCAGTTGTTTATATATGTACCGCAGGGTTGCAATCTTCTTGCTGAGAAAGATATACAGGGAAAAATAAAATACGCTGTGAAAGCATGCTTTGATATTCTGCCGTGAATCCAAAAATATAGCTTACTGGTGTCATAAAATACAGTTACTTTGTGTTTCCTTCACATACTGACATTCCTCTTACCAGACACATTAAAGTGAGTGGAGTCCTTAGAAAAGTCATACTATCATGCTCTTCTACCTCAGATTTCAGAGCAGAAGAAATAAATATAGGTGCCTACTTTCTGAAGTCCTCCAAAAAAACGGTGATCTTTTCAGACTGGCAATTGAAAAGAGGGCAAAGAGACTAAAAACCGTTCTAGTGTTGACAGGGAGGCTAAGCCTTGCTGGAATTAGAATGATTTTAACTCCTTGCAGAGGCTGGAACTAGAATCTGTATCTCCTGATATTAACATTACACAAAGCTCTCTCTTTTCAGTCACAGAAGCATACAACCCTGCAGTAGTTTCAGAAAATAATAATTATTTCCAGAAGAAGTGTATATTACATATATTATGTCTAGGCAACAGAGTTTTCCATCCTTTTTTCCTGTTGCTAAAAATACAGATTGTTCACAACTATGCTTTCAATATCCATTTAATTGTTTTGCAAACAGGGTATCTTTGACAAACGGTGTTTTTGGCTAGGCTTCAGTGAGCACTGTGTTCAGCTCCATTACCCACAGCGTCACAGCCCTCCAAAGATATATCCTCCTACTGTTGCCACCAATACAGATATAGAAGAGAGGTCTTACTGTCCTCACAGTCATTCTCCTGCAAGGTTTGAAAAAGCCAATCTCACCTACATTTAATTACTCACCTCAAAGAATTTGCCTCGTCAGGAGTGTCAGACAACCTGTGGGCTGTATGCTAGTCTTAAAAAGGTAGTTCACGTTCCTCCCCACATCTTTACTTCTCTCCCCCTAAAAACTTCCATGCTGGAATGATTTCTAATAAGAGCTAATTTAGAAATACAGACACCTAATAGTACCAAAGACCTTGCATTCAAGCAGATGACTTTGTGGGTGGCCAAATGCTCACCAGACAGACATACGTCAAAATTGTTTCCTTTAATTTACAGGAATGAAGGCCAGAAAGACTTATGGATTCCAAAATGCTTACTGTCATGTTTATTTCAACATTGTGCTTGCTGGCAAATGCTTATTAAAAGCTTACTTTCACCTACAAGCTCTGTAGAACACCTACTTGCAATGCATCACTTCTTTTTTTCCCTTTCCTCTGATAAATCTATTTGATTCTCAAAACTATGGATTACAGATCTGATTTCTTTGTATCTTTCCTAAGTTAGACTTTGAGATACAAGGTAATAAGGAGCAATGTCATAAAGCATACTGCTAATGTGTTTCTTTGTAAGTATACCAGACACCTCCATTTAGCATTGCAGTGATTTTTATCCCATTCCAATTATCTTTTTGATTCCAATCGCGTTCTATCATTTTCCTAAGTAGAGTATTTATTTTATCATCATTTTTAAACAGATTTCTTGAACATAATCATTCTTTTAACTGTAATATTAAAAGAAAATTCTCTGTAACGCTGTATTTTTTGTCATTACACTGTAACCCTTTTGACCAACATCCATTTCTTATTCATATTCAGACCTGACGGAAGAGGCAAGAGAGGGATGATGAACCAAATTCATTCATGGATTTTTTCAGGAGATTAAGCCATTAATTCATTAGGTCTAAATAAGTAAATCTCTATTGAGGAAATGACAAAGCAGAGCATATCAAATTCTGTGTTGCTTAGGAGTGAATATTCACAAAAGATCAATAAATACAGAGAGCCATTCTCCTTTTTACAAAATCTGATTTCCAGATCAACATTAATAGCTGAGTTTAACAAAAGCAGGCCTTCTTCTCTGATCCCCATCAAATGTAATGTTTATATCCTTCGCCCATCAGTCTTTGGCATTAATTCAATATCAGTCTCAAAAAGTAATGGCAGATTAGGTTACTTTGCTCAGTATTTTACAAGCTCTAAACTGAGAGCTGATCGTAACTGGAAAGGACTCTTTTCCCACAGGTTTCTGCAGAGCGCATCTTGTGTTTTTTGTCGTGGCTAAAGGAGAAAATTATGGGTAACACCTTGACAACTGCCTTTTAAATCACAGGATGGTTTGGGTTGGAAAGAACCTTTAAGATCATCTAGTTCCAATCCCCCTGCTATAGGCAGGGACACCTCCCTCTAGACCAGGTTGCTCAAAGCCCCATCCAGACGAACAGTGCCTGTATGCACAGGCTTCTAGCATCAGGTGAATCTTGATGCTGATTTCCAAAGCAGTCAAACTCTGAACAGGCTCACATCCCTTTCTCGGGAGCCTTGAGGGTGCTGGTCACAGCACAACTCCTGCTCAAGTGTTAAACTGAGGCTGGGAAAAGCAGCTGGCTCTTTGTTGCTGGGCTGCTGAGGGTACTACAGGGAAAAGACAGTTAAGGATCTAACTAAATCAACATCCCTGCAGTAAAAAAAATGAGACTGTGGTAAAATGTATGCTGCTTTTATAGTGTTCTTTGTGTTTTCTCAGGCTGAGGAAATGGTATTGTAATGATATCACCTCTCTGCCTGAAGTGTGTCAGACCCAAACTGTATGCACTTTGGATTTACACTGGGTATAAGTAAGTATTTTTGTTTTAAAAGAATATGATTATTAAAAAAGACATACAAATGGTGAAATTTAAACAGCCAACTACTATATCTACAAAAAAATTCAGATGAAATTTATGAGGTGTATCTCTATTCTCCTCTCCACATGCTATTCAAAATTTTAAAATTGTCTCGGTTTGATTAAGATCTGAATCTGAGCTAAAAGCATAGATGCTGATCAGCCACAGCTCCTTAAGCCAGCTTCTCAGTAAGCATGAACTGATGCAAGTCTAATTCATTTTTCAGTCTGAGGTTTACTAACTGCTTCTAGAATATTGCTCAGTGGTGACATGGAGAGCTGCTGTGGTTTTAGGATCAAGAAAATAAGACTAGGCAAAGCTCACCCTTGTCAGCTCCCAAGGACAGTCAAATTTTGGACCATACTGCAAGAACATAGGTGAATGGTTGGACTGGATGATCTTGTAGGTCTCTTCCAACCTTGGTGTTTCTGTGATTCTGTGATTCTGTGAACAGACTGCCTGAGCTCACACTATGCGACTGGACAGGCTATAGGTGGGACTGGCTACTGCTGGATTCTCACTCAGGTCCTTCAGATCAGAGCACAAAGAATTAAGTGCTCCAGCGCATTCAGTCAAGCAAGGTCAGAAAGAGAAAAAACAATGACACATTGCACTTGGTCTTTTTTGCTAAGCGTGATTCACTGCATCATTCAGGTTCAGTTTCAAATGAAGTTGTATCAGTAGGTTCAGGTCATTGAACTCTTCCAACCACTCTTCTTATCTGATTACCTTTATTTAACAGCTTTCAGGCATGGTGGAGTCTGCTGAAAACCTCTGGCCACTGTAGCATAGAATCATGCATTGTAATTTTGCCATATCGTCTTAAATCTCAGCAGAAAACAGCTGTTCCTCAAGCCTGTAACATACCATGACTGTCTCCTTCTGCTGTTATTTATCTCAGTAGCTGTATTATTTAACTTTGTGAAGCATATTGGAATACAGTTTATGTGGAGAACACTATTAAGTGCAGAATGAAGTGGCACTCTTAAATCAGATTTCACTGATTGCTTTGAAAAGCTTCTAAAAATTCTCACCTGATGCTTCCCTTACAGTTATTCTTTACACATCTATTCCACAACACAACATGGAAGGAATTACGGGCTTCAACCTTTCTATTTTCTGATTCTGGCAGCTTCTGGAAATCTTTCAGATCAAAAAATACACAACAGTTTGTCATCTTCATAATTATGCATGTTTAAAAGGTATAGCTAGTGCTAGGAGTTACATGTACTTTTTCTGCGTCAGTGCATCGTTCCAATTAAGTCAGATTCCCTGTTGCTGCAGGCTTCACTGGTCAGATAATGGACTGCAGTGAGATATGTTCCGAGCTGAAGGCTACAACATGGGCAAAATTAATGCTGGGAAAATGACATGAAAAGCAAAATTAAGTGGAATGACTATAATGCAACAATGTAATGACCTTCTAAGTTGTGAGAAAAATGGGAGAAGCATTAATCTTCTAATAGTTAATGGCCAAATTAATTCCTAGTTTATTCAGTCTTTTAGGAGCTAATAGAAAAGCAGGGGAAAAGTTTTATAAAGACCATTTGAGCAAGCTGCAAAATTTGGCTGAAAATTTTATCTTTAAACCAGAAAGCTACAGGATTTTATTTTTCAAGGGAATAAAGGATCCATTTTACAAAGGTAATCAGTTGCTGTAAGGCTTTCACATTTATAAATTCAAGCCAATCTGCTCCCACTTGGGGAAGACAGGATCTGACTGTCAGGTAACATACAACCAATTCTATTGCTCTTTTGTGATTGTTTCCCTTCCTATTTTTCACAGAATCACAGAGGTTGGAAGGGACCTCTGGAGATCACCCAGTCCAACCCCTTTGTTGAAGCAGGTTCCCTACAGGAGGTCACACAGGAAAGTGCCCAGGTGCATCTTGAATGTATCCAGAGAAAGAGACTCCACAGCCTCTCTGGACAGCCTGTTCCAGTGCTGTAACTCTCACAGTGCAGACATCTACTATTTAAATTGAAAGTTTCCTGAGCCCAGGATTGTCATATATTGCATGTATTTACAGCAAACACTATGCTGGTGTGGTGTGCCCATTGTGACTTGATCCTTATTAAATTGTCAGGAAGAAAAATAAAACAGAGGAAGTACAGAAAATGATACTGGTTTTGGTTGCCTTTTACTTCAGTTATGTGTATGCATGATGGAGGCCTTGGGCAAAGAGACATTTTTCACCTGAAGTGTAACAGGTCAGTGAGCCAGAACAACTTCAGCATCCCAACCTTGGCCTTCCCCAGCAAAGAGCAACCACCACCAAATAAAATGGTCCAATGATCTGGGTTTGCAGCAACTAAACAACGAAGAACTGCATTGCTCTTGTGATCTCAAAAACATTCATTTCCTACCACAAGTCTTTTAAATAATCAAATCCACAGGCTGGCTACCAACCATGATACAAAAAGGCAGGCTGGCCAAAAACTCTGGTTAGTTTTTGAGTTGAAGGAGTTCAAACTGCAATAAACATTATCAGACTAAAGCACCTTCAAATTGGCCATTGTGATCAGTAGCTTCTGTGATAGGTAGCTAGACAGCGATTTGAAGATCTTAAAAGGAACAAAGGGTCTTACTTAAACATTCTTTGTGGAAAAGAAAAATGCAAATACATGAGTCATGGCTTCAATTAACATCAAGTGCACTCTAAGGGCCAGCTTCATTCTTTCTGATTCATCATTTAAAGCTACATGTACTACTCTGGAATAATAACTAGGGATTCACTAGTACCATGATTCAACTTTCAGTCTTCTTATGTTGCTTTAGTACATGAAAGCACTCTCAGCCTGTGGCTGTCCTGACACACAAAGATTTAGAGTTTATAGATACATCAGGCAGCACACTGCTTCCCCAGACAGACTTATCCAAAAAAATTTGGCCATGGTGGGTACTTGATGCAACTGCTCCTGCTTAGAGCAATTACAAATCTTTGAAGGATGCATAAAACAATAGCAAAAATCCATAAATAGAAAGAGAATATGATCTACATAGAGAATTTTTCTCAGTTCAGAAAAATATTATATAATATAGCTCTGATATAATAATTCCTTTGAAGGTTCCCAGCAAGGCTTTGGCATGGAGAGGTGAGGACTGTGCACTGACACTGTTATTAAACTATTTCCTCTTAGCAGTGGACTAATGAAGTCAGACTAATGGTTAATGAACTTCAAAATATTACAAGCCATAACATTTCTTTTTATCAATTCCTGCTTCAAGTCCAATGATTTTGTGCAACTGAACCAGAACAAATATTTCAGAAGAAAATATCAAATCATTATTTCAGAAAAAATAGCATTTGTCAAGAACCCACCACTGTTATACCTAATTGTTTCCAATGATGAATTATCTTCTTTGTTAGAAAAGTGTTCTTTACATCTGGTATGATTTTCTGCATTTTCTGAATCCCAGCATCCACTAATAAGGATAACTGATAAAAAAAATATATCCTTTTGTTTTCTTTTTGTGTTCTTCTGAGTAAACAGAGGATCTACACAGGAAAAACAACCAAGGAATGGGACAAAAAAGTTATTGGCACAGCCTGTACTATTTTATGTCTAGAGAACAAACTGGATAGTAAAGGTTTGCATCTCATTAAAGATGCAAATGTGAAATCATTTGCTATAATCCTTTTCACTCAGGAAGGAAGAAAGATATTTTTCTGTCCTAAATATCAATGGAGAATTGCTGGAAAAACTCATTTTTGGTTTTATTTTTAACCAACAATTATCCACTAAAATGGAATAAAACTGAACCAAGTTTGGTTCCAAGTTTGGTTTGGATACCAAGGAAGTGGTACCAAGTAAAAAGTCAGAGACCCTCAAAAGGAAAGGGCTGAATCAGTTACAGGGGCAGATTTGAACAGATTTTGAGGCTGCTGGCATCTTATGAGTTAAAACATATACTAAGAAATAATGTACCTACGTGTTTTGTATCACATCACAGTAGTTCACAGAATTATTTGGTCATATTATCTATTAATTTTAATTTACAGCATAGACTATGATGAAGATATGCAACTTTCCACCACTAAAAACCTTATCTTCTAGAACCAAATATAACTGAAAATTTTTCCAGGCACTCTATTAACATTAAAAATGATCACCCTACCTTTTACCAATCTTAAAATTTGCGAGCATTATGTGTCTGGATTTAAACTCTGAAAAGCCAAAGACTTTTTTTTAGAAGTAAAGGACATCCACAAAGAAAGATCACATTTGAGAAGAAGGATCAAGGGAGAGACAAAAACTACCCATTCATTCTGGGCTGATGTTGCAGTGACAGGGAAGAATGAAGGCCTTGGAAACTTTCCTTTTGCTGAACATCTTCTTGCTCAATGGCTGGCTAAATGGATTCCATCATATCTTCATTAGCACTGATGACAAAAAGGCTCAGCTTTGGGCCAGGGAATAGAGTTGTATATGGATGGTTGTGCTAATTTAGATCAGGGTGCCAAGTCAGGTTAATTATAAAAGTCATTGATTTTACCTCAGTCAGGCAAACTATTTCTAACAGACTCCAACAATCATATTTACTCTTGCAGACTCCTCATAGATTTCTTAAGTATTCACAGGATAGGAAGACTGCAAGAAGTCACAATGAAATTTACTTTTAAAAGTACTTGCTTTTACTTTAAAAGTACTTTTTACCTTTAAACCTAACAGTTCTTCCCCTTGACTCCTTTCCACCTGTCACCATTATTTATCCTGCTCAAACAGGCAGAATTTACAGCAATCTGTTTAAACAAACAGATCAATTCCTTTCCCTCACTTTAGAAAAAGATGAGGTGGTGTGTGCAATCCAAATTGTCTTCATTTTCCAAGAGCAATAAAGCCAATCTACCTAGACTTACATTACTTTTAGGAGGTCCAGAGGGGCTGTACTTTTTGCCATCTTTTGCATGGAAATCCCTTTCCATCCTAAATTTTATTAGCAGATGAGACCTGGACAGCACGAAATTGTTTGTGGCTAAATTCTGTTAAGATCTCTGCTGCTAGGCAACCTGCCTTAAGCACAGTATGAATAAGGTGAGCTGCTCAAGTTCGTAGTTCAATGGGATATATTTTCTGTGAGCAAAATATAGTAACAGACTTGATCTTGCTTGACTCCGAGTTTCTCCTTACTCTGCATATCTTCCTCTCTGTACTTGCTCAGCTTTTTATCATCTCTGAAATACTGCAAGGATAAAGCACTTCCTGACACAGGCTGATGCCCTGACCAACACAGATCTCATGGGAGAGGTTGATTACTGCATGCACATAAGCCTGACAACTTGCTGAATGGTCTGCCCTTCTCCACAGAAAACATACACTGCAAACTCTTGGTAGGATGGGATAGGAAAGGCCAAATGGTTGGACTTAATGATTTTAGTAGTCTTTCCCAACCTTAATTATTCTATGATTCTATGAAATACACTAAGTGCAAATTTACTACTAGCAAAGCACTCACGGGCCAAAGAACAAGTCATGTCATAGTAACTTCAAGTTATAGGCCTGGATTCACCCCAACTAACCTCAGGTGCTCAACTGAGGTATCTAATGCCCTTCAGTGGGCAGTTCAGAGAGTCTCTGAAGGGAGACTGCCACTAGCATGCATGCTTCAGCTGAGTGTCTCTGATGCAGGTGAGTGTGGGGCCTTTTATTCATAACTAATGGGCTGACAGCACTGAAGGCACTGTGCTGCAGTTCCCTGCAGCCTGATTCAGTGGTGACATGATGTCCTCTAACTCCTGTTAGCAGCAGTTGTTGAAGTGTCAGTTTGAATTGCTAGAATAACTAAGAACCCTGGATTCCACTGTAATTTAGGAAAAAAGCTGTTTAAAGGAGAGTTTTCAGTACACGTGCCTAATTTTACAAAATACTATTGTCCTGCAGCCATGGATAATTAGCAAAAAAATTGATTACCTATCAAAACTACCAAATCTCATCTTGCTTTGACGTTGGATCTTGATATATATTAAATAATGAATGCACAACATGCTAACATATGTGGCCAAAATCAAATCCAAAATCAAATCATTCTACTGTGTGGCAAAAGTGATCAAGAAGGCTTTTGATCTAACTTAAAAATAATGCAAGCAGTGAACTGCATCTATGCATTTTAAGTAGGCTGAATGCATAATAACATAATTTTTTCTCATTATTTCTTATAAGCACTGCAGGTAAGTTGAGCATTCAGAACATTCAGAACATACTACTTTTTCTTTTACTTTTTTTTTCTTGATATCACAGAACACTTTCACATCACATTATGCCACTATTATGTTCGAAGTTTTACTTAGACTTCTGGGGGTTTTCTTCCACTTCCAAAATAATTTAGCCAAGAAATATTCAGATACAAGACCACCAGCCACCATCACTAGAAAGCTGTACCTGGTAGAATTCTACATGATGAGCGCTTCCTGAAGAACCATGCACAGAATGCAGATAACAGTGACCACAGTTTGCAAGAGAAGAACAATTGCAAGAAGTAACATACATAACAGGCCTCTGACTTTCATGTCAAGAACAGTTATTGCTGCTTTTTGGGTTCTGAAAACTTTTATGAAGTCACACAAAATACTTCTGGTCAATGACTGTATGCTGGTCAATATAATTACAGCGTAGAGGGTTGGGGTTTTTTTGCTACCAGATGGCAGTTGGTCCAGTTACACGAGCCTGGATATATGCTGACATCTAGTGGCTTTTTAAAGAATAAATACTGTCCAAACGTTCATTAATTAACAAGAATAAGATCAGATTTTTTTAAAAAAAGAACAAGTATTCCCTCCTTCTCCTCCATTTTCCTCATAGTGCACTTAATAGTGGTTTTAGAGAACCAAATTTCAATGCTTATTGTCCTTTTCAATATTGTTCAAGCTGTTCTAAAGCACTCTTCCCACTGACATCATGCTGAGCCCATTGGGAAAATCCACCTGAAGGTATTTCTTGACTGGCAATTATCATAATATTTAAGCTGAGACTGTAAGATTAAAAAAGAGATGGATAGGAGTTTAGTTCTGAATGTATGAAGCCACAGCATGATCCATATTACATCCGATTTCATCAGAGACCCTGAAGGTATTCCCACTAAACTCGGATCAAAATCTGGCCTTAAACCATTATTAATTATTAATATAAGAAAATTGCAGCAATAGACTTAAAAGCATTAAAATAACTCCTTGATTTATACTTACTTTGTTTACTATTAGATTTAAGATATCCAGCTGTTTTTTAGATCCCAAAGAACATTTACGAGATGACAGTCAAAAATTTTATTAGAAACCCACTTTCCACAGCATTTATTCCATTTTCATTTGGCATATATTTCTGTTCCTTTGCAAAGCCACGCATGCAATACATCCCTACTAAGAATAACTAACCTAGGAGGAAAACACCAGAGCTTTAGTCACTGATCCAGAAAGATTCAGACAGAAAGAGGAAACAAAAACCAGAAAATCAACTACCTTTAGGGGAAAACTGGTTCAGGAGACCAAAAATCCTAGTCTCTTGCTTAGGTTTCAGCTGATTTTAAATCCCTCATCACTGAAAAAGCTTTTATTACTTGAAAAAATAATGTAACTGGAGGTCCTACTGAGATGTGTCTGCTGGTCAGTGAATCCAAGTCTCCAGTACAGCATATTCAAAACCAGAAAGAAAGGCCTGTACCACTTCCAAAAGGTTCCTGAGGCCAACTTTTGCCTTCTTTTGATTCTCAGGAGATAGGAAACAGTTCTTTAGTCTAAAAAAATGTGCTACTGTTATATTTAACACTGGTGCAGCCTCACCTTCAACACTGCATGCAGTTCTGGGCTCCGAAATATAAAAAGGATATTAAGGTCTTTGAGAGTGTTCAGAGGAGGGCAACAAGCTGGTAAAAGCACTGGAAGGCATATCCTACGAGGTGAGGCTGAGGACACTTGGGATGCCCATTTTGGAGAAGAGGAGGCTGAGAGATGACCTCGATGCTCTGCAGCTCCCCAAGGAGGGGAAGCAGAGGGAGGTGCCAGCTCTGCTCCTGGTACTGATGGCTGGGTGGGATTGCATAAAGCTGCACCAGGGGAGGCTCGGACTGGGCATTAGGGAAAATTATGGTGAAGAATAATTCATACTTATCACCTCTGCATGATGTTTGAGGGGCACTGCTACTCAAGGGGCTGCTCAATTGCTATCCTGTAATGCCTTATAATGTGTCTTTAAACAAAGAGGTTTTTTGGTTGTTTTTTTTTTCCATTTTTTGCCTTGATGCAAGGCTTGTTCATGAGTTATTTGTTGTAGCAAAGCACAAAGCCATAATTTTCTTTTATTGAACTCACTCTTGGTAGCCAACACTGCAGAAATGCAGATGGTCATCTTATTCTTATTCCTTGTGACAGGATGAATGCCACAACTGCTGACAAAGACAGTAAAGCAGACATTTATAATAGTGGGAGTATTGCTCAATTTAGTATCTATGTTAACTGCACCTATTTAGGCATTTTGCACACAGTTTTCATAAGATCCTTTGCTGCTGATACTTCAGGACTTCACAATGTTAAGACAGATTTGCATAGCATGTAAACTGGCATCCATGCATAATTTCTGTGCTTATAGCAAATGAAATAGAACAATACTGTGCAGAAAAGGCTGTCCTTGAATTCTGATCACAGCCAGTTTTTATTGTGCATATTTGAGATATTGCAGTTTAATAATTCGTCTATCTTTTCCCTTAGTTCACACTTCAATTTTCAGGGCCATCCACATTGCAATTAAATTCTGGATCAGAATCCATGAGCTTGAGTGAATAACTATTTCTTTAACTATTTTGTTGCCAATAGAGGAAATGGCTCAGAAAATCTGTCTTCAGAGAAATGCTAAGGCAGCACGATGCATGAGTACTTCCTTTGTTCTAGGGTAAGAGTAGCAGTGAATAATTCACAACAACAAGTGGAGCACCCAGAGACATGCCCTGTGATGACCAGTGAATTCATGGAGAAAGAAAATGCGGTGCTGAGTATTAAACAGAGAGATCAGGTGTTATTTTATAAGCACCCTGTCTGATTCTGCCAAAGTACCCCCTTACAGACTAACTACTGAATCCAGAATGTGCTTCATTTCCTCAGAGAACTGAGTATCACTACAGCAACAGCACTTGAAGAATAATTCAAAGAAACAAAAAACACAGATGCAAGTTAAATCCCCGGGATTACAGTATGTAAGTGTTTAGAATAAAGGGAGATTTACCTACCATATTCAGTGAATGGATTCAGAGCAGAACTACATCCAGCATGTGCTAATGCCACATTTTGGTATTGCCTCTTCAATCAGAGTAAATTATATAGCTTAAGTGTTTATATCACCAATTAATCTCTCTTGAATCAGATCTGCATATTAGCTGCTTGAAATAGGCTTAATATAGTCATAAATGTACAATACATGAATACCACTTTTCACAACAATTAGGAAGTCATGTTGCCTTTTCTCTCAATTTGTCTAAATGTTCATGTTAGAACTTAGCAGTTACACTTATCCATACAACACCTCTCAGTTGCACCACTGGTCTGTTTATGGCATCTTCTGCTAAAGGCACCAAACCTGTGTAAAGAATAGCTATTGAATATGGAAGTTACTGATTTTCTTAGAGCTACACTTGGAATGACTGGAACTCAGCAAGAAGCCTATACAATTTCCCACTTTGGAAAAGCCTCAGTGAGAAGAACCAGGCACACCAACCATCAGACCCTTTGTTTGCAGAATGGAAGGCCGGTCAGGAATTAGCTGTGGGAGGGCCATGGAGTTTTGAAAGGGGACTGCATTGTGCTGAAATTACCCAAGCATTATATTATGCTTCTATAGCACAGTTTGATCACCTCATTTGCTATTAAGTAAGACCCCAAAAGTGACAAGGAGATCATTACCATGACCTCTGCTTGTGGAAGCTGATAGAGAGACAGTTGATAGCAGCACCATGAACTGTCCTCATGTTTCATTTGCTGATGTGCTGTAAACCTTTGACTTGCTGCCAGATTTTGAGGTTGCCTTATGAGATAATGCCAGCTAAATTCAGTTCATGTGCATCTTCCTGCCCTTGTGTTGGAGACAGGGGCACGATGCAGTTAGCTAAGAACAGAAACACAACAACTCCATGGCTATGAATAATGAACCTGAGTCAGTTCCTGGATTTGCAAATGATGATAATACTATTTACCCTCGCATTTAATTTATAAAATACTTCTCCCCTGCTGGAAACTAAATCCCTGATTAGACCACCAACAATTCCCTTATATATTTCCCACTGGCTTTAATTGCCTATTCCCATCTTTTCATGGATATTTTTCTTATGGGAAAAAAAAAAAAAAAGCAGAAATTCTGCATTTAAAAACAAAGCAGTTACAGCTGCCCTCAGGAAGGGTATGAGAGTTGACTTGCAATAATAATTTTAAAGATACTGTAAGTGCTTTATTAATCCATGCTGTTGACAGTTTTGAATGTCAAATTATCAACACTGCACTGAGCCATGAAACTATCCCATGAGGTACCAAGTCCACCTTGAGATAGCAGTGAAGGCAAAGCTTTGATCCTCAAGGCTGACTTGAGTAAATTGTTATTTTTGAACTCTTTAATCCCTCATGCATTTGTAACGCATAATTTTAGTAATGCATTTGACTTAAATTTCCCGTTACTTTATAATTCAGTCCAACTTCTACTGCAAATAAACTCAGAGCTCCCAGGGGCTCCAGACAGCAGAGCTAGTGCTGCTCTTCTGCAATTATCCGTTGAACTGATGAGAAGACAGAAATAGTATGTCATCAGGAATCTGATTTTTTCCTTCTTTTGGATATTTTTCCCCACTTTTACTGTATTACAGCTTAGCATTTTCTGGAGATGAGGACCACAAGTATTGGGACCCAAAAGGTTTCAGTTCTCACTCCCACATCAGTTCAGAGATTTCAGTTTTACTCTTGAAGAACAGTTTCAGAAGCTGCAGTGAGCACAGCATGCCCCAGTGACATGCCCACCTTAGTTCAACTGCTGGAAGGTGACTGCAGATGACACACCCCAACAGACTGCACAGTGTCTTATACTAGCTCAATTAGTAATACAAGGGCTGCTCTGAAAGTAATGCCTTCTGTTTTATTACAGTGACCCACGGCGTCAGAGGCAGATATTGGTAGTATGGCAGTAGAGGTTGAACCAACCCTTGTATCTGTTGTAGTGTCCATGGAAATAAATAGGAAGCATTACTTTTAGAGTGACCTATATACTGATGAGGATTTGGACATGATTTACGTAACTGTTCAAGACCATCAGGGTTGCTGTCCAGCCTCTATACATAATATTTGGCCCAGGCTTTCCCTTTGCTCCCATGTTCTTTCTCCGTGGCATGAATGACTAAATATTATTTCTTTAATCTGAACTAAGCATAAATGCCATCACATTATTCAAAATACATAAGTAGCAACTCATTAAAGTAACATTTTATCAG
This sequence comes from Chrysolophus pictus, assembly GCA_037305975.1. Classification (NCBI taxonomy): domain Eukaryota; kingdom Metazoa; phylum Chordata; class Aves; order Galliformes; family Phasianidae; genus Chrysolophus; species Chrysolophus pictus. The sequence continues at coordinate 39,572,456 of JAYKPI010000006.1, forward strand.
CATGAAATTGAGGCTATAGGTGGCATGCTCTTTGGTGCGGCAGAAGTCTTGAAGATGCAAAGCATCCCTGGATATGGTTGGAGGATGGGGAAAACAAACTTGGTCCTGACAACCTAAAACTGTGCCAGGCTGTGGAACAAGTACAAGGGACAATCAGCAGCTCTGCAAGCTCATTCCCTCAGCCTACTCTCTTCTGCACTGCAGACATACTAATGAAGCCCTACATGCTCCAGCTGCCCCGGTCTGAACCAGCAGGTTCTCTGCAGGATGTACAGGGCTGCCTCTGGCTGCCCCCCTCCGCAGACATACTTTTTGTGCAACTAAATGCAAATTCAACTCCTGCCTGTAACGCAGTGATAATAGCATTTACGAATTACTTCCTATGAAGGTCACCTTGTCAATGCCAACACACCACTCATATTAATTTGTGTGCGTGTGTGTGCCTATGAATATACGTCCCGAGTAAAAAGAACAGTCGGTTTTATACCACTTCAATTGCCAGCTGTACCTGTGAGTCAGGCAGTCACTTGCCAAGTGCTGTAAAACACACCCAGTCCTGAAACTGCCCCATCTATTAATTGTTAGTTCAAAAATCCAAGGCCAGCTGAGCCCTTCCTGGAAAAAATAATCAGCTCTTGAGTATTGCTGAAGCCTCCTGCTCCCTGCAGTTCCTGGAATGACAGGTATGAAAGCAAGACAGGGAAGCTCAGCTACAGGGTATCCCCTCCTAGATTCTGCCCACAGAAAGCATCACCAGCAAAGCTGAAAGAAGCTGTACGTGATTGATCAGAAAACCTACATACTTCTTGCTCAACTCATCTAAATTACTGCTGATTTTCATGGTGCTATTGTAACTCAAACATCATTCCAGCTGAAGGAAGCTTATTTTGTACAATATGCAGTATCCTGAAAGAAAGCCTGTCACTACTGTCTGGAGCTTACATTGCTACCAGGAGTCAATGAATCTGTGAACTTGACAGTGTCTTTTGAAAACAAATTTCTTACTGCTCAGGAAAATGTCACATGCCTAGTATGAAAGGGATTGATAAAACAATACATTGCTTTGTCTCTTCTGCTCTTTTCAACTCAAATTCTTCAAAAATCCCCTTGCTGGGGAAAATTAACTGAAGTAGGGATGATGCATTTCTATTTGCCAGGGGTATATTCTGAACATATGTTCTAGAGAACTTGGTTTTTAAACAGCATTAAAGAATATGTATCACAATCAGCTAAATGCTTCAGGTATTATTCTAGCTATAAGGGAAGATCAATGAAAATATAAAGATAAGCAGAAGGAAAAACATCAAATTCATCAGCATGAAGCATCATCATTCATCAGCAAATCCTCTCTCCATTCAGTACTGTACACATGGCTAAGGCAACAAGTGCACTCAGCCCAGGCAAAGGAAAGTAGGGAAAGCATTCTTCCACCCACCGTGGAAAAATAGATGAATGATGGCTTTGTGGATTATGTCTAGCAAATATCATTACCTTACAACAAACTTGTTGACATAAGCTGCAAAACATGACAGTTTTCCCCACCACCAACACCAGTGAAAAAATAACCTACAATAGATGGTTCCAAGCTACAACCCATGGCTCAGTTTTGACTGCTGAATTTTGCATGATTCAGGAAGATGGAAATAGCAGACATCCTCCCATGCACAAAGCTCTTGGTGAGCAGTTCATTGTGCTCACTTTTATCTGCTTATAATGCTGTTCATCTCTTGGTCTACATGGAAGAACATGACTTCTACCCACAGAGTCCAGAAAGAGATGCACAGGTATAAAAGACATGCCATATTCTATGGGCTGTGTATCAATTAGCCTTTCTGTCCTGCTGACATTAAGTTTTCCTGCAGAAATGAGTGCTAGTAATTCTGACAGCAAGATCATTGTTGTACGTTCCAGACCTTCATGCTTAGACATCTGTAGCGTAACAGCACCATGCAGAATAGCTTCGCAAGAGGAGATTTTGCTTGGCTAACAGAGTAAGGAGTAAGAAAGAGACAAGAATCAGAGCTCTATGGAAGTCTGATACGATTATTTTCCATATTACTGTTACTGGGGGAAAAAAAAGAAGGAAAAAAAAAAAAACAGAAAGGAGAAGAAAATGCAGTGAAAGTGTCCTTTCACAGTTAAAATGAGCCATAAAATAATTGCTAATGAGGTTCACATGATATGAATACAGAACTAGCAACTGTAATTCCTATAAGAGAATCAATTATGATCAGCATAATGGTAGCAATATATAAGTTGATATGACAAAATAAATTATCTTCAACAGTTCATTAACATTCAAACTAATATGTCATAAATGTAACTTCAGAAAATACTCTTGAAGCATTTGTAGGTATATTTTTTCATCTTAGCTGGGTATTTTTAGTCCTTATCATTGTAGAACATGACATGTAGAACATTGTAGAACACCTTACAGCTTCGAAAGGAAGCTCATTGGTTTTCATTTGTTTTTTTTTTTTTCCTACAACAGAATATGAAGATAATGAAAAATTGTATTTTTTTTTTTTTTTGCTCTACATATTTACAGTAGAGTAGAGGCCTTCCAGGTATAATAATGTCAATAAAGTCAATCAAAAGACTGACTATTTTGCAAGAAAAAATAAGAAGCTACAGTTACGCAGCCAACACCTATTAAAGCCCACAGAGAGAAACAAACATGGCTCTAAGTTTTATTTTCTTTTATAGATTCTCCCACAAACAGAGCAAGGAGCAAGCTCCATGGGACTCAGAATGGTTCATGCCATTTGTAAAAGAATGCAGTAAAAGTTTCATTCTATTACTTTGTATGTAGAAAGAGATACTGCAACTTGACATCCAAAATAATCTCTAGAAACTGTAGGCAGCTGTAGGATTTGGGGAAAACAGATTACTATGAAAGGTGAAGAAGGGCTCTATGCAAACACTGTAACTGTCAGGCAAGCTGGAGATACACAGCCATATGATGTCCAACTGTAGGCATGTGCTGCATTGAGAGAGAATTGAAGACAGGGACAACGTTTCTTCTGCTATTGGGTAAATATCAATGCCATCAATGACTACTGAAGAAAATTGAAGAGGTAGACTGCTTCTCAGGAAGGCTGCACTAAAGAGAAGTGACAACATTTCAAAATAAGAAGGTGAGAGAATGGGCAGCAGTTGAAGAAATTGCATTAGTCAGAAGTTCCTTCCTCTCTCTCTCCTATTTTGTCTATTCAAGATACTCTCCCAGCCTTTCTCCTTCACCATTCCTACCCCTAACAATCCCTTCAATCCTTTGAAGTCTGCAGAATACAATCTGAGCAAAGAAATTAAGTGCAAGCACTTTGAAGAACAAAGGGCAAGTAGGAAGCCAATGACAAAGAACATTTTGACTGATGGAAAGCAGGTGAGCATATCCTTCTGAAAACCCATGTATTTCCCAGTATCGTCTTCAGTTTAGACTGCCTCTAACATCTGCTCTTTCCAGCCAATAAATGATAGTCTCAATCTACAAAGTCTTACCATTATCACGCCCATGAATCTGCTCAATGTACAGTAGCTTCTGCAGTCTTTGTAGTGCTCTGCTTAGAAAACAAATGTAGTACATCATGTTACTTGGGATATCAGAAAGACTGGGTGAATAGGGGCGTCCTCTGCATTAATGTTTTGTTAGATGAGGCTAAAAAACAGTACATGCAGAAATGTAATAATAATAAAATCCTAAAACACTGATTTTTGAATTTTAAACCATTAGAGAAAGGAGTATGGAATTACACATTTTCTCCACTGACTTGGTAAGTAGATACATAAATGGCACTATTCTTCCAGAACCATCCCATAAATAAAATCAGACTCAGACATCTTGATGTGCCTTATTCAGAATCAATAAGTAATTTAGTAATAATGCTTTCTGAGGTGTGTGAACTCTACAGTAGGTAACAAGATGATATCATTTTAAGCAGTCTGAGCATTTAATTATATTAATTCTGTTCTATATTTGGAAGGCTCACAAGATAAGTTGCATATAAAAATGAACTAGCCTCCACCTGTTCTGTATGTTTAATAAATAAATTTCTGAGCTATTTGGTTAAATATCTAACTGTAACCATGCATGTAGTCAAAAATCAACCCTAAAGCTAACCTTGAATCTAACCACAGCTCTTACCCAAAAGCTAACCCTAACTCTAAACCTTACCCTTAACCTAAATGAAACTGTATCTGTAACCCTAACCCTAAATTTAACCATAAATCTAACCCTAACCCTAACTCTAATTGATCCTAGCCCTATCACAAACTCTAACTGTAATTGTATCCCTAATCCTAACACTAGCTCTTACACTTAGCTTTACCCTAACTGAATCCATATGTATAATCCAAACTCTAACTCTAACCTAACTTTGATTTTTGACTACATGCATGGTTATAGTAAGATATTTAACCAAATAACACACTGTTTGTGTGAGTCCGTCTTATTAGGCTTAAATACAAAGAGACAAATATATCGTGTTAATACAGCAGAATATTGATAATATGACTGATAGTAGATATAGCGTTAATTTATATTTATTATATAAGCATCCATGCAATAGGTATCATCTTGCATATACTGGATTTCAATATTTCCTTAGAGTTGTTCCTGTTTTCTTGAAGGGGGTATTCTTAAGGCTACTCTAAATTACAGTTTCAAGTTCTTAAGCCTTTCATCTCAACTCCTCTCTCCAGTCTTTGCATTTCAACCAGACCGCAATTTTCTACAATCTAAGAGGAGTTATCACTTGTATATAAAAGCAACGTTGGAATAGATTGGGCTTTCTGTTTAATTATAGCTTAGTACAGAATCATTTTGCATACTATGCAAGTACAAACAAGAACAAGAACAAGTGGCTTTGACTGCAAAGCAATGGTGTAATGGAGGATAGCCAAATCTAGTTCACTGCGGATGGGCAGAAACAAAGCATGGCATCTTTTAACATACATGAGGTACACATATTGTGGGCATTCTGAAGGCATTGTGGGCTCTCTGAGGCATTCTGAACTCTATACTAGAAAGATGTCCGATCTAATGTGAGCGCATATAAAATTTCTGGTCCACAGGCTGTTTTTAGGCAAACATATATATAAGCAAAGTAAAGCTGGTTTTTAATAGCTTTGTGGCATCTTGGAATCTTGTTCTGTGATTTATGTATTTGAACTTGAAACATCTAATACAGTATTAGAGTACTTCTTGTTTCAAAGCAAGACATGACCTGCAAATTATAACTTTCAGAAGACACTTGTACACCCACGTACAAGATGCACAGAAAAGATTTACATAGCTAGAATACAATGCTTAAGATTCTAATGCCTACATATCACAAAAGTGGATGCTGTAGAAAAGAGACATATGGGGAAGATAATTTTTTTCAAATGCCATAAATTCTCACACTGGTATGAAAATATTGCATGTACATTCATACTATTTTATATATACAAAAGTATTTAATCACTTCTGTTAATTTAGAAGATTCCTACCTTTTCAAATTTCTCAGTTATTCAAGTCGATAACTTACAGAAGATTGATGGGACTAAGAACTGTCCTCTTTACTTCATTAAGCATCAGCATTGATTACTTGGACCTGAGAGACCCAAAGATGACAATCACTGGGGCTAGATCAAAGTTAGGAAAGCTATTCATATGACAGGACATCTCTGTGTTGTCTCCTGGCACTGAGTTCCAGACAAGTATATAGGAAGGACACACATACTGTGTCCTCTCTTTTCCTAGGGAGATAGAAGCAGCAGTTCAGATTCTAGCCCTGGGCTGGTACAGATGGCTGACAAGCAGAGCGAAACATGCTGCCCAAACAGCTGTTCCCCACCTCTTCCAAGGAAGAAGTGGGCCATCAGATCCAGCAGCTGAATGACGCTGTACCGGAGCACATGGGCAATTTTAAGCACGTGAACAGAACGAGACCTAGTCACTGCATCACAGCACTCTAAGTGAGATGCTACAAAGGGATTTAGAGCATATCAAAAATTTCCAAACCATCTCATCTACATTACGTGATTTTGACACAGACTAACAAAAGAACTATTCCAGCTCCAACTGCAGTTATTTTTCAGCTGTTTTGCTTGCAACTTAGACAAAGCAGGTACTGTTACTAGTATGTTTTCTTCACTAGCAAATACTGACACCGTACCATTCACCAGATCAACTATCAACAAGTAATAAGCTTAATTTCTGCAGGCACTTGTAATTCAATATCAGTATCTCAGGTTATAATATGCAATAGCACGTACACAAAGCAAATCTTCATTAGATTCCAAGCTGTGCACCAAAGCTGCATAGAGGATCGCAGACAAAATACACCCACTTCAGAAACAGAAGATACATTGCCATGGGAGGAAATACAAAAGACAACACTGAGAGGAGGAGAAAAAGAAGTCGGTAGGGTAAAAGTTCAGTCCAAATGCCTAGCAGTGTGAATGCAGTCATCTGTCCGACAAAGAGCGTGGTTTCCAATACTGTCAGTCATTTACCATAGAAAATTACGAAGTTGCTTTTTAAACTGGTCAGAGCCCAGGAGACTTCACATGAAATGTGAAATGAAAAGCAAAATGAAGAAATGCCAAGGAGGCAGTGAACTGTTTAAAGATCCTTCTGTAATACAAATAAATAAATAAATAAATAGAAGTGAGAGAGAGATCTGTTAAGCTTGGAAAAAAAAAAAAAAGAGAGAGGAAAAAAGGCAAGGAAAGAATATAGTTTTAAAGAATATCTTATGTGTAAACATTCCAATTGGCACTAAGCACAAGATAATTTCCTTAGTACTGTCAAATAAAGCTCAGACAGTGAAAGCATTTTCCCAAGTTTTATTGCAATTCCTTAACATTTATGGAGGCAGTTAAAAGTGATGTGAAGCAAGGAAGGTATTCTCTTAGTCTTTTATGACAGGTATCAAGACGTTTTATTCTAAGGAAATAGCTATACCTATTTCCTACTATATACAATAATGATGCCTAGAAAATGGTTACTTCAGTCAAATCGATTGTAAACCAGGATTCTTTTTATTTTATATCTGAAATGATCTCCAAAGGTATTGCCAGAATTAAATCCTTGACAATTTTGGACAAGCAGATTAGGGATGGGTAGGCATACCATGCTGCTGTACCCCTAAGAATTATTACAAGAGACTTTGTAGGACTGGAAGGAAATGGATTGTAGAAAAGAGCTATTTAATCCAGAAACATATTCAGTGGGAGAGCTTGGGTTTTGTAGGGAGTGATTTAAGATTTAGTCTTTCCTCTTTATTTAGCTCGTCATTAGAGAGAAAGGTGTTTCTGGAGTATCTTTTCAGAACATAAAATCAAAGTGAAGGTGAATGCCAAACCCAAACAAAGGAAGAAAGTGTTTGTAATTCAGATCTGTATCTCTGTGAGGAAGAGATATTCATTAATCCAGGAGGCACGCATCAGATGAATCTTAAATCTTTATCTTGTTAAGATATCTGGTTAAGTTCCTTTACAGGTGTCCCAAGTGATATGTCTCTCACTTGCTAAGAGAGCACCATACACAGGCAGGCATTCAGGCAAGGATTTCCAGAAGGTCAAACGAAGAGATGCCAAATTCTCCTGAACTTCAGGAAGAACTGGATTCTTAACTCATCTAAGTGCCTTGGAATATCCAGCCTGGGGACACAGGCAACACTAAATGCAGACATTTCAGTTGTATGAGGGCTGCTCCGAAAGTAATGTCTCCTGTTTTATGATGTCGGCCCACGCCATCAGATACAGATGTTGGTGGTACAGCAGTAGAGGCTAAACCTTCCCACCAGTATTCCATTCCATGTTGTTGCTGTGTGACAGAAGGCAGCAGTCTGACAGAATGGCGTCTGACATGGAAGTGTGTATAAAGCAGAGGTGTGGAACTGAATTCTTCCATGCAGAAAAATTGCACCCACTGACATTTGTTGATGCTTGCTAGATGTTTATGGAGATCAAACAGTTGACGTGAGCACAGTGAGGTGGTGGGTGGTGTGTTTCAGCAGTGGCAGCAGCAACAGTGGGTCACCTCCGCTAGTGCAGATTGTTAACAGCACAGCATGCTTGTTCATAGCTGGCAAAAATACACAGCTAATGGTGGTACTGTTGAAAAATAGTATTTTGTAGCTGAGAATGTGCTCTATCAAATAGCATTATTGTTCTCTTTGTATCTGTTGCAGTTTCAATGGAAATAAATAGGAAGCATTACTTTCAGAGTAACTTACATTTATCTTATACTTAATGAACATGAATTCTCTGATGTTTGTTTAAACACCTTTTAATTTCAGCACTCTACATTGTCCAAAATACTCGGAATTTTCTGTAGAAACCAAAGTAGAAAAGCTCATGAAACTCTTGCAAATCATTGACATTTATTGTACCACACAATGCAGTATAGTTCTAAAATAATTGCTGTTTTTCTTCTTAAGGCACATCCCTATTTTCTCTTTTACTTTTGATTGATGTTTCAGAATGTTCCAAAGCCCTGCATGTTTGTGCTGATCACAAGGGAATGTCTATATAGGCAACTATCTAAGTACTCCAAATACAGGTGACAGGATTATATACTACTTGACCATCTCTCTATTCAGAAGTTTGAAAGAGACGTGGCTATCCATAGAGGAAAAAAATGTAAAGGCTTCTGAATCATACTAAAAATAACAGGCACGTTTTAAGAATCCAGTCTTAGTTTTTTCAGTCTCATTTAAGACACTTTATCTGATTTATTTCATTTTCTAAATATGGGAGACTGATATGTCAGTATCTTGAATTCTACTCATTGTTTCTGTTGTGTTGATGGGCAAGAGTTTTTGTCAATTACTGTTAGAAATACAATTCTCTTTAATTTTGTTTAGTATCAAAAAAAGCATTGGCTGACTATTCTTCAGAAAAGAGCAAATACTTGGAGACAAAGACTACATCCTGATACTGGTATTACCTCAGGGCATCTTTTATGTGCATTTTTACCCTGCCTCTCATGGCAATCATGTAGCTACCCTGTAGTCCTGGAAATCTGCCATCAAACAACAGGGAGTTGTTGGAGGAAATACGTAAGATTACTCTTGTTAAACCAACTCAATACCTCAGCTCTTTTCCAACAGGTGTTTTATATGCATGAGTGAAGAGTCTGTGCCTTAAATAGCTTCCTTTCTAAATAAGCACAAGCAGAGAAAAATTAATTGTTATTGTCCTCATTGACAAGAACTGAATAAAAGATTGACGAGCTTTAGGTCCTGCAGGAAGCTGATGGCAATGCTGCTGATTGAACATAAGCATCCTCAGTTTCAGTGCAGTGCTTTATCCACAAATAAGCCCTTATTTGTTAGACATCTGAGTGAGAACACCCTACAGTATAGCTTGACATTCCTTTCCCTAGAAGACATTCTCCGAGTGCTAATCTCCACCTTAACTTTTTTTTAGGTCCTATAAAGCTTTGAACTTGTATTAAATTCTTGGAAGAAAGACTGAGAAGTACTTAAAGGTGGTATATACAATATATACAAAATACTCTTGGGAGTCAGTTCAGTTTTATTGCATTTAGTCTGCTCAGCCAAGTAATATATATCCAGTTCCAGGTACTTGCTTCTTGTCTCAGTTTGTATAGTGTTGGGAGGAAATTGGCACCATACATTTTCCTTACAAGAAGGAATGATGTACGTCCCTACATAAAACAATTTTGAACAACTCACAGGAGCTGAGAAAATGCTGGCTAATTTTCTCTTTGATTTTCTGCAGTTCTCAAGATATTTGTTGGCTGACCTTGCAACCTGAAACACCATGGTCTGGTGTTATTTCTTGCAGACCCATTGACAGCCTAAGTTTGGATGTGTTATACATGTGCACCATATGTAACTTATGTTAGTGTAGCTCTCTTGTCTTTTTCCTCCAGCTTATTTGCTGAGGGCTTGATAATGAAAGGAAGATGTTAAAGAGGAGAAAACAATTCTGTCTTGTCCATGCTTCAGTGTGAAGATATCTGTCAACACACAACAGACACTTGGATGTGAGGAAGGGATCCACAGTCTGCTTCGGTGCATAACCTCACTTCACATCTTTTGCTTCTGAAATGGAATATCCCACTCAACCTGATAACGCTTCCACAATATTCAAAGAGAAAGATGTAGTTTTCTACCAGACTTGGCAGAGGAGATATAAGAACCTTTATCAGGTTGTCATGAGGAATTTCCACCTTAGCATGAAGCATTACCCTCCCTGCTGTTAGCTTGCTGTAGAGCACAAACTGTCAGAGTCACATAACATTTGTTTTTGTTATGCAAATATCTGAAAGAACTGAACAGACAACTTTACATGTGTTTTTCCATGTGTGTGATGCTGGGCTTCAATCCAAGTGCAATTTATTGGTGTAAGCAAGATCAATTTGAGCAACTCCTTTTTCTTCAAAAACAGGTGCAGTTGTTCATGTCAGAGCCTGAGTGTCCCGCTCTGTCAGACATGGAGCTGTTGAAGTGGGTCCAGAGGAGGTCCACAAAGATGACTGGAGGGCTGGAGCACCTCTCCTGTGACAAAAGGTTGAGGGAGTTGAACTTGTTCAGTCTGGGGAAGAGAACTGTCAATGGAGTCCTCATTACAGCCATCCAGACTTGAAGTGACCTTATAAGCAGGAGGAAGACCAAATTTTACACAGTCTGATAGTGATAAGACAAAGGGGAATAACTTTAAACTAAAAGAGGGTTTGGTTAGGTGTTAGGGATAAATTCTTTACTTAGATAGTAAAGGCAGCACAGGCTGTCCAGGAAGGTTGTGGATGCCTCAACCTTGGAGGCACCCAAGGCCAGGTTGGATGGGGCCCTGGACAGCCTCATCTGGTGGTGACAATGCTGCCCATGGCAGGGGTGGAACTGGGTGATCTTTTAGGCCCCTTCCAATCTCAGTCATTCTGAGATTCTAATGTAGGATAATCTTTGCTAGGTATCGGGTTGTAGTGATACTTAGGTCCTCTGGGTTATGTGAAGATTTCCCTTAGGACACCAGGGATATTTTATCGAAATATGCTAAGAGACACTAAAAAACAAGTCCTGAAATATAAGTCCCTAATTCTGAGGAAACATTATTATATCACTGTACAAATCCACCAAAATCCAGGTTTGGTTCTTGCATATTTTAAAAGTTTCTAGTTTCTCCCTCTTAAATAAAATATAACTTAACAAAGATAATCACAATTACAGAACAGCTTCCATAATATGAAGAAGAGTATGCTACCACTGTTTAGCCTGAAGAAAACTTGATTATGGGACAACATGCTTAATTCTATACAGCCTGACAAAGAGAGTGGATAGAGAAGCTGTTTGTTGTTCTTTTTAGTGTAAAACATGGGAGAAACGAATGAAACTCAGTGTTTCAGAGCAAAAAGAGGCACTCTTGTGTCTAATGTGTAGTTCAGTCACAAAACTTATCACAAGACACTGAAAATTTTTGAGTTCATGAAGTAGTTGATTTATAGAAGAAAACCTCAGGGCTGCTCAACAGAAAGCTCTTGCAGGTTACCAGCTTCCTGTGGGTTACTGAGGCAGAACTGTGAGTGAATCACTGTCTGTTCTTATGCTCTGCTCTAGGCAGAATGTTATTGGCCAGTGGCAGAGCTGATGTAGGGTAAAGATCCAGCATGGTGCAGCTGTTATTTCTGTTCTTGCATTCCAGAAGTGCATTGTCACTGTGGCTGGGAAATGTATTTTGTGTTTATTCTGGTTTTCTTTCTTTTTTTTTTTTTTTTTTCCCTGAGTTGAAAAGCTGTTTCTGGATATAATTTTCCCTTTCTAAAGAAAATATCCCCAAGAAGATTGATGCTTTTTTAAATAACTTGCTATAATCTAGATAGCTGTGTTATGATCGTAAAAGAAAAAATGGCAAAACTTTGAAAGGCTAATGCTGAATTGTACAGGCAGCTTTTCAAGCATGCCTTAATGGCTTACTGTCATATATGTAGGTTGCTCTGAAAGTAATCCCACTCATTTATTTCCATGGAAACAGTTACAAAGACCACAACAACACTATTTGGTAGAGCAAATTCTGAGTTACAAAACCTGTTTGTCAACATAGTCACCCCCCAGTAGCTATCCTTTTCCACCAGTGATGAACAGCCTGCATGCTGCACTTGTAAAAATCATAGCTGTTATGAAAACATTCTTGCTAGGAAAACGTTGCCCCCACAGTCCAACTTTCACTGTGCTCACATCCACTGTTTGGTCTCCAAAAATATTCAGCAAGCATCAATATATGTCAACAGGCGCCATTTTTTCTGCATGAAGGAAATCAGTGACATGCCTTTTCTTCATACGCACTTCCATGTCAGATGCCACTCTCTCAGACTGCCCCTCTGCTGCCAGCTGTCACACAGCAACAAGATGTAATGGAATATGGGTGGGAAGGTCCACTATCTACTGCCATACCACCAACATCCATCCCTGACATCACGGGCCAACAAAACAACACAGGAGGCATTACTTTAGAAGCAGCCCTTGTTTTACTGATGACCTTTATATTTTCAATAATTTTGAGTTCTGCTGATTCATTTCAGAAATCTAGCATAAATTGTACTTGTAGAAAATTGATTGCTTGTGAATTATCACTACCTGATAACAAAATCTGGAATCTGAGAATTTTGTCCCGTTCCTTCAACTTCTGTGACTGATTCTTTCATAACAATATATATAAGCTACAAATTGGATCTAAAAAGCATAAAATTACACCATATTTTCTGAAACTATTCCTTAAATAACCCTTCACTTGGATTTTCTGTGTGATATGAGTTTATGATGCTGTTTTAGATTCTAAGTTGCAAAGTGATCTTCAGTGCTCAAACGTCACTTCTATATCCTATAAAGGGCAACAGTTGGAATATGAACAAAATTATGGTCTGTCACTGCAAAATGACATTGTGCTACCAAGTAATATCTGGCAAGATGAAGCAGTTGGATTTGGTTCTAAACACTTTTGATATTAATCCAAAGTGAAGAAAATTCTATCTGCTCTGACTCGTTGTAAATTGTTCTGAGCAATTTATCAGACTAGTGATGCCAAAGTTAGTGCTGTGAAGTACAGATCAAAACAGTAATTTTGGTCTGGAAGACAAACTTTAATTCCAGTATTAAGAAAACATAATATTAGCATACATTGTTGTAATTCAGACAGCTGTCAAATTAGTTGTGCCATGAAATGAGCTTTGAGAGATATTAAAGAACTAAGATGTTTTGTTAATTACTTCACTACTAGATGATGCACGAGGTATGCCTAGCAATGAAAGCATCCATTCTGGATAGCTGTTACTTGATGTGAACTAACTCTTTCATCTGAATAACCCTCTCACTGGAAATACCTGACATACACAATCCAAACTTACAATCAGAAAACTTGTTTCAGCTGTGACTGATATAGCTGATCACAGACTTAATTATTTTGAAGATAAAACCAAGGTATTTTATACATTTATATGACAAAATAGTATAATAACCTCCAGGCAAACAAGGTGACACAACATAACAGAGACTTGATAATCAACTGAAGAAAAGAATTGCTGACATGAAAGGAGTAACAGTATTAAACAGAAAATACACCTATTTTCTAGTAGATGGATCACATCTGTATATAAACAGAATTATATTTATAACAGAATATTTACTATTGCATGCTCACTATGAGAAACAAACTTGAGTTCATGTGATCATGACTACCATAGACCACATCTTCCACATAGTAATGTTTCCTGCCCTCTGCCTTTGGCCTTTACCAAGTTTTTTTCTGCTCCTGGTGCTATTGAAGCAAGTTCTCTGCTTTGCTCTCAAGATGTACTCAACTTACCAGTTTATTGAACATAGCCCCATCCCACAACTGGTTAAGATTCCATCACTTCATTTCCAGTCTTCAGGTTGTTTTGCCTGCCTATCACATACTTCATGTTACACCACTCTTTAAAGTTTCTTTCAATTTAATGCACTTACATGTAGCTTCACGATTATTTTTTTTTTTCCAATTTAGCTGTTCCCTATGAACCCTCAACCCTTCAGTTTTTTCCAAATGGTTTTCCATACACTTTTTCAAGCCTGGAGTATTATAGCACTTTCAACACTCTGAACAGCCCCATTTTGTTCTTCCCAATTACACTGCAAATCTACATTCTCTTGCTGTCACTCGGCCATTTAATCTGCCCTTTTTTCTCTTCGCTACTTATAACATCACTCATGCATGCAAGACAAGAAAACAATATTAATACCTTGAAATTATCACAATGTGTTTATTTATCTGCACCATTTATTCTTTTTACAGTCTGTTCAGTTGGTCCCACCCCCAGAGTTGGTTATTTCTGTACTGTCACACAAAGTAGCAAAGATGCAAAGATTTACCTACTCAACTGGCAGTCCTTTCTGTCACTATCAGTAGCTCACTGTCAATACTCTAATTCATATAGCTAGACTTAAAAATAATTTCAGAAAGGACTGCTCTATTTTAAATATCTTTTGGAGGCCTTTGGTCTCACCTCTTCTCTCCTTCACTCGAATTCTCTACCCTCTGAAATGTCCTGCAGCCCATCTTTCAGATGTGGCTCGTTTAGCAAAGATGCTCTTTCAATTCCAGTGTTTTTCTCGTTCCTAAAGAAGCATCTCAGAAATTAATAGATACTGATATAATTACAAAGACATACACACTTTTTTCTCCAAACCAGTTCAAAATGCCTTTTAACTTTTAAGATGAAACAGTATTACACAAAATTTTTTCAACTTGAAATTCAACTGAATTCTATCAAACCTGCTGAGCAAATTAGATCTATTACTTACTTGTTTTAATCTCAATTTCTAATCTACAAAATACTGCCTTCACAAATTCTTATGAGTGCTAATCTCGAGTTGTTCTTTTTCATTTTTAAAAGGAATTTATTTTCAGCACCATCTTCAGAGCAGCTTTCACCTGCACTGCAAGGACCCTGAATACCCTGAAATCCCCTTTGCTTTTTTGCTTTTTTTTTTCTTTCTAGGCCAGTCCTGTAGTGATGTTTCCTAGAAAAGTTGAAGAGAGCTTTAAAAGAGACAAAGTTTTTTCCTCTGTTGTTCAGGCTTTGATTTTTGTCTGCTCAGTAGAGTCACTCAGTTTATATGTCTTGTTTCATGAATGTTTTGAGGAGCTGAACATCAGAGTTCAGAGTCCAAGCACAGAAGATTAACACGGACTATTTCTATTGAACTTTTTCTGTGTCTGGTGTCTACAGAAGCACAGCAGGATATTTTATTCTGTTATCACAGTCTGTTTAGAGACATATTTTATATATATATATATAAAATGTATTTCAAAATATCTAATATTTTCAAGTGTTTCATTAACCCTATATGTTTCACAGGGAACTATGTTTCCTTCCTCTCCAAAAAGAAAATAGCATTGCTATGAATATTCAAATATTTACTGCAGGAGGACAACAGAGTCTTGCTTGAGAGTTTGTTTGAAGTGAACCATCACTACCTAGGCATTCTAGCTGACATACGTAATACATGTGAGTACACAGGGGAATGCTAAGGGCACTGACAGATCTAGAGGATCTAGTAATGCATATATTCCTCTATTCATCCTTTTGCAGAGTGTGTATGACAACACTTATTGAATTGGAGATCTACAGAGCAGCTCCGCAGACTAGAGCAGGAAATTTATTTTTTCTTCTTCAGTCCACTATTTATCTTGACACTGGACTTGACCCAGAACAAAAAGAGACAACTATTTTTAGCAACCAATAATGCTCAGATCACCATGTTCAGAGTAGATTATAGACTAGCAATTGGAGATGAGAAGAAAGAAAACAAAATTACTTGCTATTCCACACTATTTTCCAATTTAAATCTGGAATTGAATACAATGCAGTGTATTAGAGCATGGAAGGTTGTGACAGATGGCAAAATGCCATCAAATACAGACTGTAGACAGAATGAAAACTAGGAATTCTTAGTACGAGGAAGACTGAGAAGCAGCAGAAAAATCAGTCACTGGGGACTGGATTTCTCTGTTACAGCAGAGACCCTGAAGTGGCACAACCAAAACAAAGAAGAGATTACAGACCTTGCACTCTGCATAACAAAGTTCCATCCTTTCACTAAAGCAACCATGCCAGTCAGAGCTCATTCAGTAGTCAAATGCGTGACTATTTCTTATACCAAGATAATATGGGTAAAAAACGAAAAGCTACAAATGTATAACTCCCCTGATCAAAAACAGCAGAGAAAAGTGGAGATGTATTAGAAAGGTAAGTGATTCTTCTCGGTGTCCACCTGTAAAACCTCCCTTCCACTTCTCACAATTGCAAGAATCAAAGGCAGGCAAAGCCAGTGAAACGAAAAAACCCTCTATCATCACTGCCAGCTCTCCCCTCACTCATCTAGTCCTTGGGCAGCCCTTTGCAAACCTGCTATCTTCTTCAAAGCAACTGACCTCCTGCCCAGCACATCTTGGTGATAAGGCTAAGACCTTTGTCTGAATACAATGAAGAACAACAGAAAAAGCTTTATCTTAGTGCTTAAGATAATTTGTCTATGGAAATATCCACTGATAGGAGGAATTAGTTCTCTCCCAGTTCCTCAGACTGAACCAACTTGCTCCCTCTGAAACAAATTGAAAAAACACAACTTCAGGAGCCACTCTATGTATGTAATGCTGACAGGTTCACGTGGATTTGGCCTCCTCTGCTATCTCATGTCATACTGAGGATGTGCAACATACATTCTTTGTTTCATATTATAAACTGAGAACTCTAACAGGCTATAACACAGCCCTCATGGAAGCAGAAGGGAGGGATCAGACACCAAGGCTGAGTGTCCATGAGTTAACCATGAGGGAAGTACACTCAAGTTACTCTGCATGATATTGTAGTCTTCTTATAATGCTAAATGAGCACAGAGCAGATCATCCTACATTTTTTTTGGAAAAGATTCAGCATATGTGTATCTGAAAGATCAGGGTAGACTGTGCTCTCTGGGCTGCTGCCTGTTCCTGCCAATGCCTGTCATAGCACTCATAGAATTCATAACATTTCAGTACTCCAGATAGCATCTGGTTGTAATATATAAACAGGATTTAAAAAGCAGAAAGACTACCTGGATGTTCCCTGTTGTCATTATACATCTCTACAAGGTCAGGCAAGCACAGTACGACCTAGAGACATTAGCTTTGTGCCAGCTGTTCCTTTATTCCAGGAAAATAATCTTGCTTTAATCTTATTTGCAAGAGTCTGATAAAAGAGAATCATTTATCATCCACTTTAAATGAATAAATCTCATTTTAAAATCATTGTGATGCAGCTTATATGTGATCTATATTGTTAACTTATCACTGCAAAAGCTGACAGGCCTAAAATTAGATCATCCAGCTGCATATGGATATGGGGAGATGAGACTGAAAACCACACTGTCCCTCTGCTTCATTCTGCACTAGGCTGGTGGAGAGGAGTGAAGTCAAAGCAAGTGCAGCAGTGAGCAGAACCTTCATGCATTCCTATACTTTGAAAGGTATATCTGGTCCCACCTCAAACAAGGAAAAATGTTGCAAATTACCACTGAAAGAACCAATAGGGTATGTTTGCACATGTGCGTTGGCGATGGCAAGATGTCTGAGAAGCTAAATTACTACCTGTGTAATAGCCTTGTTCCACTTGTGCACACAGCTCAACCACTTTAGGAGCAACGGGATAAAAGGTCTTTTTAAAAATGTACCACTGAAGTTTTCAGACAATTTATATTTTACATGTGTCAGTCTTGGAAATATCCCTATGAAGTGGCATATGAAAGGAACTATGTGGCAGGACTTCAAGAGTACTAAATTTATAGTTTGTTGAACATAAGGATATTTTCAGACAGAGGAATGTGAATTCACCGATAACCAGGCATTTCATTGACTTCCCACATATCACTGCCAGTCTTGGGAAAAAACAAGATAATAAAATAAGATCTGTGACCACCAGAGACCTTTCCTGAGAAAATAATGGTAGGAATTAAAGTTGCTTGTGCTCTTAGTGACTTGTGTTCTATGTCATCTGACTCCATTTTTCAATCTTGAACACACACACAGGCACAGAGTGGTTGGAATTGGCAGGTGTGCACAAGTGCCTTACACCATTAGCTGTATGTACAAGCAATATTTATGTGAGGTAAAAAGGAATACAAGGGGTAAGCTGGAACTTCTAAGTGTCCATACTAGTATGATTAATTGCTCTTCTAAGCACTGCACAAGACTGAAAATAATCCACTGTTCAGAAACATCCAGGAAAGGTAATACAACAGAAAAAGAAAAAAAGAAAAAAAAAAAAACCAGTCGTCTAAATATCGAAAAAGAACATTTTGTAGTGTTTTGAACAGAATAAAAAGACAATCATTGCCTGGTGAAAGCTCTGTGTCTTGATGCATCTCTCTACTGACAAAGCAAATGGAGAATGTTTAATGCAGTACTTAGCTGCTCTAAGGTGGGAATTCAGAGCAGTGGAAGGTTACCAAAGAAACCAAGCCATAAATCAGGAAAGTATGTAGCATCAGAAGCCTCTGGGAGATGAACAGGAGGCTTTGAGATGGAGATAGAGGAGGAACATTCCTTTATAGCAGAGGTGCTGGTCTAGCTCCAGAAACAACTGAGATTAAAGATGAGCTAAGCTGGAAAGATTCAGTGGCTCAGGAGACCAGTCACAAGCTACAAGAAAGCAATTCCAGACCACACCACAGGGACTGATCTGAGAGCCCAGAGGATATTTCAAAGTAGTAAGAAAAATTAGGCGTATAAACATATCCAGAATTCATTGATTTGTTAGGATCTTTGTTTTTCTTTTTTTGTATAGCTAAGATTACTGACACTTCGGAAAGGCATGTGCACATGCCTGTATCCATTGCACTTCTACCCCAGGAGCTCTGATGAATTGCATTGTATACCAAAGAGTACACACAGTTGATATTGTGAGGAAGGGTGCTAAAGGCACAAAGGTTCAGATATGTTAGAGTAAGCTTTAGAAATAAGCCAGCAATGCATCAGAAACAGCACCAAAGTCCATAAGCATGAGAAAATTTAGAGCATGTGATCTCAATGGATTAGAATCCAGCACAGTCTGCTGAGTGTCAGTACTCCAAAGGAATGATTAGGACTGTGCCTAATGATTTGTCACATCTCTTTGAAATAAGCAAGTTCTGTATTATAGTGTTAAATGCATTTAACCCAGACACCAGAAAGAATATTAACTTTCAAGCACATGCAATATGCTCGAGTCATTTACTAATCACTCCAGTTCCTTTTTTACACTTTTGTGTGTGTGCTATGAGAATATTACGAATGCAATTATGCAAACAGCTCTGATTGTGCCTTTCTTTCAGGTGTCTGCTATTTCCACCATATACCTGGTGTGCAGTTTCATATTTGGGCACACATCACTGATTCTGCTGTCTGCTCTCCCCAGATCATTTTGCTGTTCAGCAAACGTCTGCACTGTCCTGTAAGTGCACTATGCAACACTGCACTTTACAGAACTAGCTAGGGTACCAAAGCAATGCACAGTAACCTCTCACTTCAGCTGTTCTAATTTTACACACAAGTATATACATACACACACACACACACACACACACAGTGTTGTCTTAGTTTCAGCTGGAATAGAATTGTTTTCTTCTGAGTGCCTGGTACAATGCCATGTTTTGGTTCTAGGAGAAAAACAATGCTGATAACACCCTGATGTTTATAGTTGCTGCTAAGCAGTGCTGTACAGAGCCAACGCCATTCTTAGTGAACGGCGCAAGGAGCTGCAAGGGAACAGAATTAGGACAGCTGACTTAAACTGGCCAAAGGGCTATTCCATACCATATGGCAGCATGTGGAAGGAGTTCCTCTGGGGAGAAGGAGAGGGAAGGGAGAGGGAGTTCCTCTGGCTCTCTGCTGCTGCTCAGGGGCTAGCTGGGCATTAGATGGGAAGTGGTGAGCAATTGCTTGTGTGTCACAATTTTATGTCAACTCATGAGTTCTACTTTGTTGGTTTTTTTTTCCAATTCTCTCCCCAGCCTCACTGGGAAAGAAGAGAGTGAGCAAATAACTGTATGATGCTGAGCCACCTGGGTTTAACCTGCTGGGTTAAACCATAGCAAGTGTACAATAGAGACATACCCTCACCTCCATTTTCTTCAGTACTTAGTCTTGCTCTGGTGCCAGAGTCAACTTCGTTCCTGACTGAATTCACACCAAAAAAAAAAAAAATGCTTGACAATAAAAGCAAGGCTTTTTGAGCACACAGAGTACAAGGGGTACAAACGCTCAGCACTGCAGTCACTCAATTTTCATCTCCTTTGCAAGCACCCTGCACAAGGCAAGAGGGATGCTTCTCCATCTTGCTTGCACTCATATTAGATGTGCTGTTAGCATATACTTGAAGAGCCTCAGAAACAGCAAGGCAAATCTGTTCCACTTTATAGTCATAGACTTTGTACTAATGTTTCAAGTAGAAAAGCTGACACTATGTATGGACTAGAAATAAGAAATAACAAGACAACAGATCACAGATCTTTTCTTGTGCAGACTGTAAATAAAGCGATCCTGTGCAACTCCTATGAATCTAATTATGCTAAGTTAAATAGTTGTTAGCAGATCTCTGGGAAGGAATTGATCAAAAGCTTCCAACCCTTGCAGGCTGGGGACAGGACTTGCTGATACCCCCATATATACATGATAAAAATGTCTGTGGATTCAAGGAATGAGACAATTTCAAGGAAAAGAAAAAGACTAGTAAACCTTCCTCTGACTTTGATATGGGAAGAACGTTATTTAATTTATTAGTTTCACTGTTTGAAGATCAAAAATAGCATTTCTGGGACTAGGTCATGATCGTCCTCCATCTTGTTTAGGAAAGAACACATGGGGTTGCAAGTCGACATTTTAAAGAATGAGAAGGAGTAGAGACTGGAAAGAAGGAGAAACTTCATGAAGTTCCAAAATCTTGGCATGTGTAAATGAGCACAAAAGAGCATAAGCTATCATACACTGCATAAGAGGAGGTTCAGAATAATCAAGATCTGACATCATGAATGAAAGAAAAACAACAACAAAAAAAGAACAAATATCAGACAGAGTCTACTGGGCAAAGTATAAAGACATAGTAGCAGATATTTTTCCATTATTAAAAGTACAGACATTTAGTGGCTTTTTACTGTTACTACCAAAGAAAACAGCTAAAATTGTTACAGACAGGTTCAAATTCTGAAAGACTTGGAAACATGAGGGGGAAAAAAAAAATCCCATCAAGAAAAATCTTTAAGCAATATTTTAATGATACTTCACATTTCCACATCCTGCTGAAATCTAGTAACTAGGCGATTTAAGAAGTGAATGGATAAAAACAGAATTGTCATGATGCCAAGCAACATTGACACTGAACACACAAATATCAGAATGAGAGGCTTTTCAGCACTGTTACTCTCATTAGTATTCCAGTCAGTCTATTGCACATAGGCATACAGGTTAATTTTACATGATGATGTATTTCATTTTTCACTTACAAGTATTCTTTTTCATTTTATACAAGTACTTGGCTGAAAGACAACCAAGTTTCTCTCATCAAGATCACTGAAATGAGTTCCAAACTTTTCTATAAATATAAATTTTTCTGCTCTCAAATTATTAACTTTATTTAAGTCTACATATTATGAGAAAGCAAGTGTTCAGGTGAAAATATATATATCCTGAAGCCATGAACTTGAGCTCCTAAAATAGGGACTGGTTTTAGTTGAATGATATTCAGGTTGCTGTGCATTAGGGCTACACTACACTACTTGGGATGTTGTGAAAATCAGATACTAGGAGCATACGATAGTCCTCTGACTTTGCCTTCTTTTTCAAGAAGCAAAGCTTCCTCTGAATGGGAAGCCTTTTCATACACTGAGATTATCAAATTCAGATGCTAGATAGCTCACAATGCCACACAGCAGTGGAAGCAACCAGGTGTTCGTGGGGACAGGTCCACACTAAGGCAAGTTAAAGCAGCTATCCAAGAAGACTGCCAGCCACTAGACTAAACAATACCCCTACTGATATAAACAGAAATAAAATACATAAAATCCAGGTGCCAGTTAGCCCTAAGGCTAACATCTTCAGAAAAGATCTTCTTAAAAAGATGATGTTGGAGAAACAAACAGTTTGAAACTGCCACAGAAAATCAGATGGAGAAAAAAAGTTGCATGTATTCAAAGAATAACTGATAGGACTGGAATAACTTGGGGTCCTCATCTGCACGCTATTCTCTGTGCTCAACTCTGTAAGCAATCACATCCCTTGAAAATAAATGGCACTCCAAAGGCAGGCATCTTCTTATGTGACTAAGATTGAAGAGAGAGAGGATAAAGTGCATGTGATCCAAAATTGTTTGCCTTCACTGTGTCATAAATCTCTTTTGAGGGGAAGGAGGACCTGTTTGTTTTCTTGCCAACTCACATGGCCTAAAGAATGATTGGTGACTAAGGAACCTGATGTAATTAGGGAGCTGAATAACATAATAGCAAATGCATCTTAAATGGAGTCGAATGCAGAATAATGGCAGGAACAAGGTGAACTGCTTGTATACTCTCATGGCCCATACTCGATAACAATTTAAAAAAAGGGAATCAGACATCTTTCTGAGAAGGACAGTGCCCACTGGCATTATAAAAACACTGAATAGCTTTTTAGCCTTCATTAAAGAACAAGCAATCCAGAAAATATCATAGTGCCACTACATTAAAAAGAAAAAAAAAATGGTGCTATCATATAACATTTCTGCTCATCCAATTTTACAAAAAAAAAAAAAAAAAGTATAAATAGAAAGGGGTAGCAAAGGGCAATAAAAATGATTGAAGGCACAGAAATGTCCCCATACTGGGAGAGATTAAAAACAGAAAGATTATTACTTTTGTTTGGAAAGAAAAAAAATTGGGAATGACAGATCCATAAAACGATGCATAGAAAACAGAATGATGAGTTCCTAGGTAAGAAAGAAACACATAAGAACAGAAGGAATTTTTAAAACTGATCAAAGATATAACAGATGAAACTGTATTTCTACAGGATATTCAGTAGGCTTAAAGAGAAGACCGAGTACAATTTTTCTGTTGAGTCTCTAGTCAACATGTTGTGACCCCTAACACAAAAAGGACACTTTTAGGGTAGGTCCAAAGAAAGGCCACGAAGATGATCAGAGGGCTGGGGTACCTCTCCTATGAAGAATGGCTGAGGAAGTTGGGCTTGCTCAGTCTGTAGAAGAGAAGGCTCTGGGGAGATCTCATTGTGGTCTTCCAGTACTTGAAGAGAGCTTATAATTAGGAAGGAGCCTGACTTTTTACATCAACTGATAGAGGATAAGGGGGAACGGATTAGAATTTTTAAAAAAGGTAGATTTAGTGTAGATGTTTGGAAGACACTCTTAACTCAAAGGGAAACGAGACATTGATACAGACTGCCCAAGAAGCCGTGGATGCCCTGGCATTCAAAGCCAGGTGGGATGGGACCCTGGGCAGACTGATCTGGTGGGTGGCAACTCTGTCCATGGCAGAAGGTTGGAACTGGATGATCTTTAAGGTCCCATCCAACCCAAATCATTCTATGATTCTATTATACTATTGCAAAATTGTCCACGAAAAATTGAATTTTACTCTCTAAAACTCACGGTAGTGACTACTGCTGGTCGCTGGAAATGCAAGTCTGGATGGATCTTGGATATAGTCAATTACAGTAACTCCATCAACAGTGTTTTCAGTAGCGTGTTAGTAAGTAAGCAGTTAACAAGTTGACTATTTACTTCCAAGTGAAAAAAGAAAAAGAAGAAGGGAAGAAAAAAAAAAAAAGCAAACAATATCCCAGGGAATTATTTGTTTAAGAGGACGTAGTGGGAACATGATCAATTAAATTCTTGTTGCTTTGAACTGCTGAGCACAAATAACTTCTGCCAAAGAGTGCAAGAGTTGCAAATGTTGAAAATTCTGACAAATACAACATTGTAATATCTTCTGGGACCCTAGAGCTTCGGATAAGTCTTACATACATACATTACATAAATATCTCATGCTTCCTCAGCCACGGTTAGCAGTTATCTCACCCACAATAGAGAGACTACTTTAGGAACTGAAGTATACTTTGAAGACGTTCAACCTCTTATGAAGCATCAGAACGAGGTTTAACAATTCTAGGTTCCCCTCATCTCTTTGGCTCACTGCACTAAGTTTATAGAGTATAATTGAAGTAAATGTGTTACTAAAGCCTAAAACTCAAGGTCCATAACTAAAATCTAATCACTGTTTGCTTCTACTTCCTGCTAGAGCATCATCTTTTAAGTCTCAAAGGCAACACAATTCTATCTGACTCATTTCTGTCTGTCCTTTATTTACAAGTTACTAGCACTATTGAAGTATGACTGCTTTGATTATTCTACAGACACCACCTAATAGAGAAGTTTGAGCTTTCCATGCTCATTTGACAGGGGTTCACAGATCAGACTCAAAACAAGGTCCCTGAGAAAATGCACTTATTTATCCACTGAAGGCATCTACTGGAAAATCAATATCTCAGATGTAATGAGTTGTAAGACAAGTAAATTAGAGTACGGATTACTCTGTCAATTGGAACACATAACCTTCCTCTGTAATTAAGTGTTTCATAGGTGCTACATTGCATTTGGCACTGGTTGTTTTGTCTAATTACTGTACTTTTTATTTTAAATGAACAAGAAACTTCCTAGAATACCTTAGCTTCCACTTTTGTCCTTTCCCACGCCAGCCCCGCTACTGATGTGAAAACAGTTACTTTAGCTCTAACTGCACTATTCCTGTGAGCAAAATAAGTGGTGTATATAAAAGACAAAAAGAAGAGTTCTAGCTCAAATTCATAAATCAAATAAAGACTTCTATTTGAAAAGGCAGCTTAGAAAAATACACAATTCTTTTTCTCAAAATACACATAGATTAAGTCTGAAAGACTTGCTCAGGTTTGCGGATGGTTGAGGCACCTGAAGTCTCACCTGTACTTACATACAAATATGCTGTGAGCTCAGGACATGTACAGGCAACAACAGCCACAGAAGAGTAAGACTTGGGGGTAAGTGTGGAATCCTTGAAAACCTCAGAATATTCTCAGTGGTTTAGAAGCATGTATGATACAACAGAGCATCCACACTCTTGAATATAACGGAATAGTTTGTCCATATCATAACAGTAGTTCAAAAGAACAGAATCATAGAATCATAAGAATGGCCTGGGTTGAAAAGGACCACAATGATCATCTATTTTCAACCCCCTTGTCATGTGCAGGGTTGCCAACCAACAGCAAAAATTTGATACAGAGCTCTCATGATGTGCAAACCTTTGCTCTCAAGAAGGAGATACCAGAAAGCATACAGCTAGCTGTGGAGCAGAAGTATCTACTGGAAGTCACATACCATCATGTAACGTTGATTGTTTTTAAGACACCTCATATTACTCTGTAATTTGCAGGTGTTGCATATAGAAAGGTTTTGCTCACCCTAAGAGAAAATGGACTGTTGTCTATGTTCTAAAGAATACCTCTGTGGGCAGAAATCAAAAGTTTATGTTTTTCCTTTTATTTTTTTCCTCTCAGCTCTTTCCTTTGCACTGCTGCATCTGATCCACCACCCAGAGAAATCAAAGGAAGATTTTTTCTGATCAGTGCTCCTGTGCTGGTGTCAGTGACAATCAAAGACTGTGAGCTTATTATACAACAAAGTGTTGGGATTTACCGACAGATCAGATCAAATCAGTTAGGGGAAATGACCACAGATCAACGTTTAAATTGCATTGCTATCTTCTTGGAAAAAGCATAACCTGTTGTCAAGGAAGAAAACTTTTTATGTTTTGATACTGACTTTCTCCTTTCAAAAAGAGTAGCACTGAAAAAACCATAGATCAATAAGAAAATAGTTGTTTAGATTGCCTATTGGGAATTATGAAATATTTGTTTAACATACACTGCATAGAAAACATTTCATTGTTAAGCCTGTCTGTACCACCAGTAATACAGAATAGAATTTATGTAGCTGTAAACTTACCTCAGTTCATTTTCCACTACCTGAGTGATGTAAAGAAGTCATGGTGTTACTGAAGGTAGGGCCATTCCCATCTTAAAAAATCTCTACTGAAACATGTCTAGACATCTAGTAGGTAGCTCAGGTACATCTTTCAAGCCTACCTACAACCTGCAGCAGAGTAATGAACAGACTCTAGGCAGTAAACCTCAGTGGCACAACACAGAGCTGTGTTCTTATGAGCTTGGGTCAAAAATCTGTATCTAATTTACACATTAGTTCTGATACCTGATTGGGAAAGCATGCCCATATTGCTTCTGAGCCAGACTGGCTCAAATACCCCTGACATAATCTCTTATCTCAAAAATTTTCATGAGGAAGGTAGTATCATTCTTACCCTTTCAAGCCCCCTTACAATCAAAAGTAATTCATTTCAGGTAATGGAGACATAAGTCAATACATCAAGGACAGTTTTAGGATGCCTTTGTGAATCATAGCTTAACAGATCTAAAAAAACAGCAGTATAGTTGTGCATTTTAATTCAGTTGACAGGAATCATGACTTCTTCACATGACAAGTCCCATCAAAGTCAGAATGATCAAAGGGACCTTGTAGGCACTCATATTGTAAGTGACAGCACACAGACAAACTGCTAAGACTACATACCATCCAACAAAAAGTCAGTAGCAATTTTGACTTTGATGCTACCAGTTGCTGAAATTGAGCTCCATTTTCAGGAACTTACCTATCTATACCTGTTTTTAGATACTGCCTTTGATATTCTGCAGACCTGGGCACTGGCCAGTAAACAGTATCATACAATTGTTTTCCCACAGTAAGCATTGCTTTAGATACCCTATACGCTACTTCAGCAAAGCATGAACAGTTTTAACTTTCCTGCCTAATATATGTAACTCCTGTTTAAAGTGAGGCAACTGGCTTCAGATGATGGACTTGAGGAAAGAAAACCATTGTGGTGGAAACAGCACTGTAATTTTTTAAACCACTGCCATAGCTAGACAATGCCCCATCCGGTTCCTAGTACTTTGTCTCAAACAGCATCAGATCAACAAAAAAGTGAAAAATCCACACTCAAGAGGGAAACTGCAGGAGACAAAGGTTCTGCCAATAAGCCACGAAGCCAGATACACAGTCTGAGCCATCCACCTGGGCAGCCAGCAGCTCAAAGGGTAGACACTAAGCAGAGGTTCAGAAGTTTCCCAGTAATTCAGCACTCAGTAGGGCTTACGGTACAACTCACCTGGTAACCTTAAAGAGCAGAAATTCACGCTGTGAAACAGAATATAACCCAAGAGGACTTGAACAACAGCAACATACCTTACATAGCAAGACCTGCCTTTATGCTTTCATCACTCTGTAGGCATCTAAAGTGTAAAACTGAAAATGTAGAAGACACATAAGCCTGGACAGTTTCGGTTAAGCACATAAAACTACATAAAGATCCATTCACTTCAATCCTAAGCAGTCATGCAGACACTTTTTTCCTGAGTGCCATGCAAACACTATTTCCTGAGTACTAATCATAGTCTCTGATCTTGAGTGTCACATTCAACAAGGCCCTAAAGCAAGCAAAATTGAAGCCATTTCTGTTTTAATCCAAAGGAACTAGGAAAATATTCAGGAAAACTGATCCAAATTCACTTTTTAAGAAGATTACTTAAACTGCATTAGGCTGGCAAGTGGATGCTTCTACTCAGAATCAAAGTGGACTTAACTTAGTTAAGTTTAATTCGCTTTGGAAAGAGATCTGGAATTAATCCTATTTAACTAATCCACTTTAATTACATTAATTACTTCAAATTCTTGAGTTTTCCAGTGCACACAAACCTACTTTCATCTTAATTGTCTGAGCGTGCAGATCTAGATGGAACAGTTTAAGGAGCATATTTCAGATACAGGCCTGCATCTCCATGGCTAAACCTCATTAAATAATTATGTGATCTTATCCAATAACGTTCCATTACAAAAGAAAATTAATCACCTTCAGTGGTTTAAAGAGTAGGCCATGTGCTCGCTAAATACAATACACTAAATCAAGCAGGCTTGACAGATATTTTGCTGCTGAAGAGGCTTTTAGCTGATGGCTGGGTGGAGGTTTTACCACTCAGATAATTTTAGCAGCTGAACTGGCGTACTGAAAATACCAAAAAATTACAAGAGGATTACAAAAGGAAGAGAACATAGAACTTTCTTCTCTGTCACTTGTATTATCATTGGTTTCCTACCTGGGTGGTTCCTCCTAGAGTTGCACAGAGAAACACAGGACAGATATTCTGAGGAAGAAGTTTTCAGGTGGCTTTACAGCAAGCTGGAGATGATTCTGGTATAAGCTTGTTCAGTATTTTCAAAGATCTTCCAGTTATCACCTAAAGGGAGATCAAATATATTGGTTATTTTGCAGGACTTCTTCAGATAGAAGTTATTAGATTAGGCAAAATCTGAATAAATGACAGAAATGCAAGTGGTAAAATATTCTAGAAAAGGAGGGGAGAGAAAAATTAGGCCTTCTGCGGTTGTTCTTTTTGAGTTTGTGATATTTATCAGTCAGGTAATAAAACCTTGCTTCAGCAAGCAAGTGAAGAACAGCCATACTGTTTCCATCCCAGCCCAAACATCACCTACAGTTTTCAACTGCAAATACTGTTTTGGAAAGAGAAAGCTGCTTGTGGTTCAAGGAGACTTCACATCTCCACACTTCTCATTGTTCCAGCTCTCTCAGGAGAGGGCTGCCACTCTCCCCACCTTGCATCTCCACCAACACCAGCAAGCAGAACTGAGCATAACTAGAACCCAGACACTTCATAATGGAGCTATATAACTGGGGGAGAGAACAGCAGCTTGAGACAGGATAACCAGATCCATTCCAACAGCCTGCCTGACCTCCAGAAGGAAAGATGGGGAGGTGTAGATTCTAAAGCAAAACTCAGGAAAACTGGAAATGGCACAGAGGCCATTTTGTCCCAGGAAGAGAAATATCTCAGTGGGTCTTTGCACATAATTGCCATCTCACTAAAGCACTTCACAGGGAAAAAATAGATAACAGGACAAGGCAGGTTTTAACCATCATCACAACAGCATATGATTCGAGCTCATACCCTGCTACACAGTGCCTCAATTCATTTGAACTCCTCCTAGACAAATTATACTTAGTCTTATCTGGAAAGTTAGCTCAAATCCATTCATCACAGTAGTTTCTTGTTTTACGTTGGTCCTAGCCTGCATACCTCTGTCTATCATATCATGAAGCCAATGAGCTGATGCTCAAAGCACAACTAATGACATGGTTCACAGCTTCAGAGCAAGTAGATGACCCATTCAGCCACTGACTGGGGAGAAGCTATGCTACCTAAACATTACCGTATACTCACCAACCAGTTAAAAAAAAAAAAAAAAAAAAAAAAAAATCATCAGCCAGTAGTAGAATGCCTCTAAGCACATAAAATCACAAGGCTTTGGTGATCCCTCATCACTAGGTAGCTAAAACTGGACAGTGATTCTTTTCACATTACAGTCTGCCTAGGCACTTGAAAAGAACTGACACAACTGATCCACATTTTGACTAACCCCTTTTAGATTAAATCTAGTTGCCACAGTAATAAAGCCATAATGACGCAATCCCAATGAATGAGAGTAACCTCTATGAGAAGTTTGAATAGATTCACCTAGATGCTTAACACTAGAACGTTGTAATAAGGCTGGAAGAGAAGCAGATGCATGGCTGGCTTTCTCTAGGACTGTTAAACTTTCAGAACAGCAAAGCAGGGAAAAAACAAAAACTAAATTTAGAACTGAAAAGACTTCCTTTCTATTTTAAGGTACAGTTATGACAATAAAAACCACTATCTTCCACAGACATGCAGAAGATGATGGCAGAGATTTTTTATTCATTCAGAAATAGTTGCCTTTTCTGTTAGCCAAATATTACAGCGACGAAATAAAAGCCTCACACGTTCTATAAGCAAAATACACTGATCATAAAAGCCAAACTCCATGATGAATATAGAAATAAAATCTTATATCTTAATCATGATACAACCCAAGAGACAGATACAACAAACAAACAAAAGTGGTCTGTAGCAGAGTACAACAAAATATTGCTCTATTTAGTTGCAAAAAATTTATTTGCAAAATAAATAAATAAATTTAGTTGCAAAATATCTATCACTTGCATTCATCTCCATAATTATCAAGTTCCTTGCTAATCTCCACCTTACCTACTTTGTTTATGGATGGAGAGAGAAAAGAAGAAATTCATGATTAATGCCAATTTCTAAACATTCTGTTTTAGATATATCTAGCTTCTCCACAGGAAGAAAAAAGAACAAGGATAAGGGGAGAACCTCTTTGAAGTGCTATTACAGATACATAATTCACAAAACAGTTTCTCCTCTATAATGGTTATTTGAGCATATTTTCAAACAATATACATGAGATATTTCCAGACATCGTAACGCAGCCTGGAAATTCACATGAAGTCTTGTAAGATCTAGTTCAGAGAAAAAAGAGACAGATAGGAAATGGCAACATTAAGCAGCTCAGAAGCTATATGATTGGGATTTCTTTCCACAGGTTTTAACATAATATAGACTCAAAACACAAAGGAAAGAGGATTTCCTTGCTGCTTACCTTTGTCAGACCTGAAAGATCACAGAACCTTTGTTTACAGAGGGACTGGGCTTAGCAATATAAAGAAAGATCTTCAATAAAGTTGTTCATGCATTATTTGAAGGGAAGGGCAAAAAAAGAACAAAAAAAGGCGTAGTGCCTTAAAAGCTATAATGGCACGGCTATGAGCTCATAGGGAGATAAACAAACAAAAATCAAATCTTGATTTAAGTCCTGGATGACACGGAGGGTGCTTTGTAAGAAGGTCTTTATCACCTTCTTCTGTCTTAAAAATTTCTCTCATCTTCCTCCTTTAGTCTGCTCTATGGCCTTTTACTATACTATGACCTTCTACTGTAAGGTAAGGACTACAGAACACATCTCTGACGTAGCCCACCAGCCTGTTTCCTGCCTGTGACTTCAGGTAACTCACCAGAGCTTCTGAGCCTCTTCTTGAATTACATTTCTAGGTCCTCAAACATGCAAAACTATCAACATTGTTTCTGACCTTTCAGCACCTCTTACCTCCATGTTTCCTTTAACTTCCTGTTCCATGTTTCTTTAATGATGCTAACCACCTCCTGGCCCTCCTTTTTCTTTCCCAGTTCTGACAAAGAACTTTCTTTCAGTTCTGTTCACAGACTGTTCAGTATGCCCTTTTCTCACCTCTTTCACAGGCTGTATGCTTCTGTTCTGCACTCAGTCTACCCTCTATTCTTTCATTTGATTTTGAAGTTACATTCAACAAAATTCAAGCAGAAAGCAAGAAAGCTCTATATCTGACCTGATGATAGCTCTGTATATCCTCCAGCAAAACCTAGCTCCAGTAACCTTGCTAACAGTTTAAGAAGGGCCAATAGACCTCATTCAGGTAACACACCTGGAGCAGGAAATGATTGTAATCAGCTGTCATGACTCTATCTCATGTCATCTGAACAAACTCAGGCATTGATTTTGGTATACATATACACTTTCGGATTTCGGTATAACAGAAACACTCCACAAGCAACCAAAACTTAAGACAGGACAAAACTATTTACTTCATGTTAGCAAAGCATCCTTGAAAATAAATTCCCAGATGATTATTGCTCTTCCAGTTGTGCAGCCCACAGCCTTCTGCCTTCCAGCAATCCAGCTGAGACAGACAATAACCACTCTGAAAGACACTGTTGCCCGTGGTGAATTATTGCTTAATTAGATAGAGCCAGGATGTTCTATCACATGCGCAATGCTTTATGAATAAAATCAAGTGCATCCTGCTTTCTAAGCATTCATCTCACAACAGCACAAAACCTAGGGAGTGACAGCTTGCTACCAGGAGGAATGGTACCCTAAAGACATATATGTTGTGTTTCAAAAAAGGTATGCAAGTATGAACAGTTTAAGCAAATCAATAGTCTGCAGTGCTGCTAGTCATAAATGCTTATCCAATGCAGAAGCACAGAAAAGCTCCAGTCATTATAAGGACTCCACTGTGTCAAGATGCATCCATGTGGGAAAATGGCCTGGTAAGTTTCTCCACAATAACAGCTCCATGGTTGCTCTCCTTTATACATATTTTAATTCCTCACTAAGGAGGCCTGGCTTTGGCCTACACTAACCTGGCTTCTGAGCTGGTCTGAGGCAATTTCACAAAGATCCTCTGCTGGGATTAAGAGTAGCCACATAAAGAGTTTGTGTGGAAATTGCTGGCATGCTTCAAATTCCCATCCTACATTGTTTTGAAAGAGCTTCCATGTGCAAGCATATACCTTAAACTGAACATAATATCAGCCTTCAAGAGTTTATTATCCAAAAATATAATTTACAATTTCCAAGTTAATTGAAGGTGCTCCTTCTCATGTCAAACCCAAGCTTTTTCAAGTAGTATTTAAATGTCTAGCATGCAAGAGAAAACTCTTAAACCAGCATATACCTGAGTGAATATTGCACTTCTCAAGAGGCTAAAATCACTTATAAATCCCCCAGTTCAAATATTTAGTTAGATCTAGTGCTACATACACAAGTATTAAGACTTTATTAAGCAATTAGGCAATTACTGGGGTTTTCTATACAAAATCAGCATAAAATGAATTCCCTGATTAATTTAACTCCTAAAATTGTTGTGCTAAGAGTGAACGGAAGGACAAAGAAAGGTTATGCTGTGCTGTGAGGTTTGAAATTTGTACAGTAAGGGAAAAATCCCTATGAACAAGGCCTAAAAAAACATTGCATGGTATATACTTAGGGCTAGAAGTTCAGGGGAAATGCGATAGTATATTAATTAATTTAATAAATAGAGGTGCTGGTATTGAAATGTGTTTCAAATCCTCTTTCACTACTGGCTCAAAGGCAGGAACCAGCAGGTCTCAGAAATGGGCAATGCTGTCTACATAAGGATGTAACTTAACTGCAAGCAAAGGTGGTGTACTCAGTTCCATTGAGCTTCTCTACTGACGGAGCACTGCAGAGGACCCTAGCTAGAGGAAAGTGCTATTCTCTGCAGGAAGAGAACAGGAACTTTCCTGGAGGAAATGTAATCAGAAGCTCTAATTAATGAGTGGAAGATGGATTGCACGACACAGGCCACGAACACCAGTGTCAATTGTGGGTCATGCATGTAGGTACCTTTCCATAGTATCTGTGATCATTAATGTGTGACGCGCAACGTGTTTTGAAAGCTGGTAATACACTAAAGACCACAAGCTAGAGATTGTATGTGTAATTCATTTCTTCCAAACACTGAATACATGACATTAATAACTCCAGCAAGATTTTGAGATTTAAATTCTCAAGAGTACTCTGGACAGGGGTAGCTAGCCATCAGGATGGCCCCTCAAAGCTTGCACCCAGTACAAGCCATTAAGTCTTCCAATTTTTATTCCAAACACCAGTTCTCAAAGACAAAGACCACAGGTGATCAAAGACACTGAAGCTTTCAGAAAGGAAAGAGAAGGAGGTTAAGTTCCTAAAGAGAAGAGGGAGAGTACTATTGACTCAGAGTTGAAGCTGAAATAGTGAAAAGAAATGGGAAATGACACTGATGGGAGTCTGCCCAGAGCACACATACTTTTCAGATCTGGATTTTTTTGTTGTTGTTTTATTTGAAACATTTTCTTCCATCTCAGCAGGCAACACTGTGGCCTTAAACCTTGCCTAAGGACACTCCTCCTTGTTTGTCCAGCTAAGTATGTGTGAAGTTGGCCACAAGATTGTTTGGGGAAAGCTGCTGAACTGAGGAGATAGTAAAAATTCCACTGTAATAACCATACTTGTGGACCTGCAGGCATGTTTAGGAAACCCAATGTTGAAGGGCATTTCTTGCTACACTGCTGATGACCTTTATTTGCAGTTTTTATCACTGGTGCCAAGCCTGAAAAATAGTTCCCCAGGGCAAACACAAGGCAGTGTTTCTTTTTGTTTTTCAGTTATTTTACTTCTCCTTGTTTCCATAATTTCAGGAGAGCTTATGGAAGAAAAAGGCAAATACTGTTGTAACCTAAGAAGCACTTCTGAAGTCATACGGTTACACTGCTTTACTGGTTACAGTACAAACCAGTCCTTTTCTGTTCATCAAGGAAGATCTCCTGTTTCACTTCACTGGAGATAAATGCCTGTGGGTCGCAGCATCCCAGTCACAGTGAATACTCAAGAGTATTGCAGATAAATCAGATAGTGTAGGGAGGAGAAAGAGGGACAACAGCTGTTATTTTAGATGCTGGTGTATTTAGTGTGCTACTCTCTTCCCTGTATAATTCTGCAATATTCACAGAGTGGGAGACCCCCTGAACCAGCTGGCTGTGAAAGTAATTTGACTTTGTGTCTCAGAGGCTGCAGCTGCCCAGCTTGGATAGAGAGCGAGCATTCTCCAAGTAAGCCTTACCTTAAAATGAGCTTTTGTTATTCATCAGACATCATTCCACATCAGCTACATTCTTGGTTTCATTGGATTATGACAGTTTTGCCAGGAATGTGCTTTTCATGTGAGCTTAGTGCCAGTAGCCCCACAGAAACTGCCTGCATTAAAAATTCATTTGTGCCGAATCACTGCAGTATCTATTTTATCAAAGCAAGTGCTTCTGAAACAAAGCCACAGATGGGAGGTTTAGGCAATCAGTTGCAAGATTAGGAAAAAATCCGAATTTATAGCCTGAGCATACATTTCTGAAGTGAAAAAAAAAATAAATAGTAGCAAAGAAACACTAGGCAGAAGGTCACTGCAGTCCATTAAATATTTTATCTACTTCAGTAATGAAATGTAGATATTTATTTGTGATAAAAACACATCGCTGTACAGTCTGCTTTGATTAACTCATCACATAAATCCTCTGTTGTAGAAATTTTCAGAAGTTATCGAAAGCATTATTAGAAATGTCAAGGCTAGAACTGTCGGGAGCTACTGTGTGAAGGAGCCTTGTGAGAACAAAGCAGCATGTAACAGGGAGAAAGCTTTCTGAATTAAAAACACTTGATTAATTTAAATGTATTATATGAAATAGAAAAGTTTGTTTTCTAATCTTTCCCTTGTTGGTCAGAAAAGCATCTCCACTTTAGAATTTTATTTTGATTTTGTTTCCTGCTGTGATTACCCTAAGCGTTCTTGTCAATTACGTGTCTTAAGTGAACTTTAATGAATTAATATACTGCTAAGTTTTAAATTGAGTCTAGTTTTAATATTGCCTCCTGCATATATCCAAATACAAATATACTTTTTCAAAGAAGTGGTATCAGACAAAGATGTTTCAGATCGATTTCAAGTCATTAGAGGAGCTGTGGATGTTGACAAGACATCCCACAGACAAGAATGAACAATGTTTTGGAGTTCCTCAGAAACCATCAAAACCTGTGAAACTTTTGCAAGGAAAAGGATTTCACATATTGTTCCTACTAACACTTCCAACTCCTAAATATAGTTTTTGTGATGCTAATCTATTTTTTAGCAGCCACACTGCATTTTTACAAAACAATTTTCCGTGTTAGAAAAGATTTACTTAGTGGGCAAAATAAAACAATGATCACAAAGCTGGAAAGGTCTTTATTTTTCGTGTATGTATGAAAAACCAAAAGTATTTTATTTGGATGTTTTATTACAAAGACTCGCAGAAATCATAGAGTGGTTGCTAAATGCTCCCATTCTTTCCTGCACTCTAGCTGGATTTTATCTTCCATCACTAAAGATCTTCTTTCATATGGAATGAGGCTGTCATAGCCCCATTGTGAAGGAAGGAAATTATGAGCCAATATGCAGACATTTTTTGTTTCAAAATATAACTGACTTGAATTAAATATTCTATTTTCAAGTATTTTGCCAAAAAATGTAATTTTTTAAGACAACAAAAACAAACCGAAGTATCCAGACAGCATTATTTTACAGTTTTGCCTACAATGGGAACCATCAGGCACCACAGTGAATGTTCATAACAGTGACTTACTGAAGTGTCAGAAAGCTAAGAAGTCCCCAGATTAAGGCAGAATAAACCCAGAGTAATTTCAGCTATTACAGAAATACTATTGAAATTATGCATATTATAATTTAAATCATAAAAGGTCAAATTTAATTTATTTATGCATTGTTTTGTCTTCCCATGGGGTCCTCTGTGACAGGGCCTACTATAGACAAGTATCCCATGCTTTAGCCTGATTTCTTTTTCCAAACAAAATGTGCCTGCATACACTAGGTAATTTTCAGCACAATAAATCCAGAGGGCTACTATAGCCAGGAAATGTTAAATTCTTTGCCCTTCCCAGAAGGAAAGCAAACAGGATCTGTGAAAAAATAGAAAAGAAATGCCTGCGATTCAATGCCTGCAGTACAAAGCAAGCATGTCCTTTATGTATGCCCTACGTGGTAAGTCACTAACTGCTTTCTTCATCACAATATTAAAACTGGGAAAAGTTATGCTAGTGCAAAGAGGATGGAGGATGGTAAAGTAAAAGGAGCAGAGTTATAATAAGTGTTAGTGCTACAACCACATGTGTTATTGAAAGCATACATTTTTAATCTGTCGTATTTCTCAATATATACATTGCTTGTTTCCCTCTTCCCACACACCTTGACAGATAGTTCCTTTCTTTTATTTTCTTTCTCTATCATCCGTTGGTTTTCAGGAATAAGAACTGTGTTTTTGTTAAATCATAATGAATTTAAAGCCTCTCAAATCACTAAAAATAATAATAGATACAAGAGTTGCTCTGGAAGTAAAGCCTCACATTTTATGGTGTTGGCCCACAACATCAAAGGTGAATGGTGGTTGTATGGCTGTAGAGGTTGCACCTTCCCTTCCCACCAGTATTATATTACATGTTGTTGCCGTGTGACAGATGGCAGCAGAGGGGCAGTCTGACAGAATGGCTCTGACATGGAAGTGTGTATGAAGTAAAGGTGTGGAACTGAATTCCTCCATGCAGAAAACAAGAAAACAAGGCATCCACTGACATTCATCAACACCTGCTGAATATGGAGACCAAGCAGTGGAGGTGAGCACAGTGAGGCAGTGGGTGGTGCATTTCAGCAATGGTGACAGTAATGTGAACGACAAGCCATGTTACAGACAGCAGTGCAGATTTTTACAGTCATGGCATACAGGTTCTTGTCCATTGCTGGCAAAAAGGCATAGTTGATAGCAGTGACTATGCTGAAAAATAGTGTGCTGTAGCTGAGAATATGCTCTATCAAATAGCTTTATTGTGCTCTTTGTAACTATTGTAGCTTACATAGAACTAAACTGGAGGCATTCATTTCCAAGCTATCTACATATATATACTGTCCTGGACTGCAGAGGTCTAAATGCAGGAAATATGATTCAGGATTACGTTCCAGTAGCATTTTGACTGTCTCGATACAGACTAAGCAGAGATGGAACGCCTGCTCAGATCTTCATAAACCAAAGTTCAGCTTCTGTGTAGACTTTGAATCCCTATTTGTATATGCAAATGTATTACTGTTTATGCAAATTGGACATGTATTCACATAGGAAGAATAAAATGTGCAAAATGCCTGCACACAATTAGTGCAAGCAACTGTGCTATCCACATACACAAAAACAACTCTAATTACAAGAAGTAGCTACAGAATAATTCCCAGTTCCATGCTACATTTCTATGCTTCAGCACTGTGCAATTATCGACTTTACTTTAGCAGATATTTTCAGAAATTGCCAATAATCCAATAACGGAAAGAAATTGATTTTCAGAAGTAATAACAGAGGAGAGATGGCATCATCTGGAGACAAGAGGAAAAGTATAGATCATTTAAGTCAATATTCCAGAAAATTGTTCCAAAACCACTTGTGCTCCCAGAGACCTGAGCTGCCATCACTTTACCACTACAGACAATTCACATCTGCATATGTATACGATTGTAAACAGACAGATGAGCCAATGAGGAACATACTAAAATTGCTGCAAAGTTATTCATCTTTCTGCTTCAGTTGCTCATCCAAAAAATGATTAATACATACTGACTTTGAACACATTATGCAGGCCAGGCTTGGCAGGGATGCTTTGATAAGTGGGTTAAACTATGAAGAAAATTTTTTCTAAGAGAATAAAGGTTACCTCACATTGACTTTGAAAGTCTTTCTCATATCATCTTGCAATGAGACGCATTTCTTTATTCTCAATTTATTTCTCTGTGGGAGATCCAGTCTTGAAGAATAAGCGAAATTTTAGCCCCATCAAGAGAAAGAGAAGGAAGGAGGTAAAAAAATTGTCTTATTCATGGAGCAGAGATACCTCAACAATGACCAGAGTATCTGTGAATGAACACTAAAAGCACACTTTTGATCAATGTTACTTAGTCTTATTTAAGGAAGATTGATACAGCTATCAAAGTTATCACGCATAATTGCTCCTATTTTCATTGAAATAAAGGGAATGTTCATCAAGTCATTTGACTCTGCTAGACCCTCTTCACTCACAGTGAAATTGAGTAAGAACAGAGTTTTAAGCTGAACGGTAGCTCACTCGAAACTGTACTTGAGCACCCCTACAGGTCTATACACACTTCAGTCTTCACACTTTAGCAATAACACAGCTGTTCCTCAAACATGTTCAACAACTGTTTGAATGCCATAAGTTTCATAGTGTAAATGGGTCCTAAAATAGCTGGAACATTATGTCCTTTACCATTATACCTTCCTGCCTGGCTGCCAGATTGTTCTCTTTTCCTTTTTTGATGGATTAAGTAGAACCGCAGCAATTTGTTGATTTGAAACTAAGCAATCTCTTTAAACTGTCTGTACGCTCATTCACTGCTGTCATTGGCTCTACCTGAATTCATTTTCGAACCTGCAGTGCAAAAGCTTTACTCATGAGGAATTTGCATCTGCAAGCAGTGGTGATGAATCCAATAAAATAGACTCATTTCTTATACTTAAAAATTTACTTTTTCTTCTCAATAGCTGGTACTTTCTCCGTTCACTCACTTCCCTCCTTGTCTGTCTTTCAGGGCATAGGTTGACTCTGCCTACATTCTACTTACAACAAATGTCATTTCATAGATGCCCCCATCACCAGACTCTGCAGAAATGCAAGCAATTACAGCACTCTTCCAAGTTTTGTCAGCAGCATGAGGGTTCGATTCAAACATCAGTGAAATTTTTCTTGAAACGAGCAAAGAAAATAGGCCTTACTTTTTTTTTTTTTTTAACTAGAAGAAAGGAAGAAATAAATTGACAAGAGGCTTGACATTAGAAATATATTCTTCTCCATGACTTCTTCAACACTGAGAGGTATGCAGGATCACCAGCCAGCCCTTCAGGTTTGGCTATGACATCTCTTCACTCAGAGAAGAAAAATTCTGTCCTGTTACTCTCAGTCCTACAGCAAGAAGAAAAAAAATGTTCCAGGGAACACTGGTAAGGTCAGCTCCTTCTGTCTTTTCTACCATTTCACCAATAGATGGTGGCAAAGACCCCCTCCAAAGCTGCCACTGGACCCACAGTTAATATTTTTTAAATCCCTCTAGGAACATATAAAATGGAGAAGGCAGATGCAGACATTTCCTTTCCACTCATCATCTGTAAAGAAGTTAATTGATTTTATTTCTAACTTATCTATACATAATTATTCTGTTAATGCTAGCTCTTTCCTTAACAAAAAGCATTTCTTTTCTCAACAATAGTGTTTCTCTTTAATTTCATGCTACAGAGCATAAAGAGGAACATCAAAGCAAGCTCTTATAAAATAGATTAAGAAATGATACTTGTTCCTAAGAGCTCAGCACACCTCTGTCTGAAAGAGAAGAGGGGGCATAGCACAAGACTCAACAGAATTGATTTTAAGCTCTTGTTCCAGTACGTAACATTTTGAAGTGCAGGCTGCTCTCCTCAGAATTGCCAGCCATGAGAACAACTCCATGCCATTTCAAGAGACTCCAGGTAGCTGCAGGACTCCCTTGGCCAGCTGTGTTAGGCTTGGGGAAGTTCTGATGACTCAGGGGAGCCAAACATCAGAGCTGTGCCATGCAGGATTTGGTGATAAAAACAGCGATGATTTTATTTTGACTCAAAGGCTTTTTGAGTGCCATCCTTGTGCTTCAGAAAGCCATGAGGAAAACCTGTTTCTGCCTGGGAATAGAGCTCTATTCTGGGAATAGAGCAGTACAGGCAGAGCACTAAGGGTGGCTGGAAAGTCACCAGCACAGGTGATAGTTAAAACAGAAGCCCTGAGTGTTTGCCAAGAACCCATCACAGAACTGGCTGAAGTAAGCCAGACCTGCTGGCCAAACTGCAAAGCTTATAATAACATCCTGCCTGTCTTAATATGATATTGTTTTCAGATCATGATGATATTCTCTCTCTCATTTCATGATCCTGTGTAATGCTGCCAGCAACAACCGTGCCATTCCATGCTAACTTCTGAGAGATGGCTAGGATTTATTCATCTTTTATTTGAGAACAAAGAGCTCTAGGGTCCTTGGTGCAAACTGATAAAA
The DNA here is from genome assembly GCA_037305975.1 of Chrysolophus pictus. NCBI lineage: Eukaryota > Metazoa > Chordata > Aves > Galliformes > Phasianidae > Chrysolophus > Chrysolophus pictus. The sequence continues at coordinate 39,613,006 of JAYKPI010000006.1, forward strand.
AAATACTACTTTGGTCTATTTACCACTGGGTTCACCTCTGAACACAACTGTGCTAGTTTCTTTTACCACGTGCCTTTGCATAACAGTTCACAAGGATTTTTTGTATTTATAGATTTTGCTTATATGCTTTTCAGTTCTTTGCTTATTTGCAGTAACTGATCTCCAAGCTGGGGAACTATGGTCAGCTTATTTGCTTAAGTACCAATCTGTCAGTATAAATAACTCATTGTGCATCAAGCTTTCCAACATAGAAAAAAAGAAGAAAAAAAAGAAAGATAATCTTAACTGTCTTTTCCCTAACAAGCATAAGGATAATTTCCACCACTATATTTTGCACAGAGAATAATCTTTTAAATTTTTATATGGGGACTCTAAGTTATTTTTTTCTAAATCATACACCTTATTTTTCCTTCTGGATTCCAACTGTAGGTATTCAGAGAGTCCAAACAGACATTCCTAGTGATCCATGGGACTCTATTTCCTACAGAGAGAAAGAAAAGGCAGATCTGGACCAGATGTCTCTGCTGTTGAACCAAGTGAGCTGCAGAGATCCTTTACAACCTATATCATTCTATGAATCTGTGATTCTATAGTTCATTCTCCTACTAGTTTGCTTCACCAAGTCACTGTGATGAGGTTTTATTTCTAAGGAAGAGATAAAACAAAGAAGATGGATAAGTAGACCTGAACTGCTATGAATAAACACTGATAAAATACTCATGCTCTCAAAAGGCAGTCAGTGGGCAGCAATACCCGAGGGGGGGATCATATCACAGAGAAAAACCTCATAACAGTCAAAGTCCAGGCAGCTCCTTTATGCACTCTTACTAAGTCACATTCTCTTCAGTGTCAGATGCTACTGTCCACATGAAGTGGTATCTCTACTAAATTACAAAGCAGATGTTAAGCTACGAGATGTGTCCTGTGCCTTAATTCACGTCTTCCAGAACCAGCTTACACTTTTTAATTTCATCTGTGCATTTAGATAAGAGGCAACAATTGGCACTAGGGTTCTCTATTATTATTGTTGTTGCTGATGCTGTTGTTGTTACAGCAGAATGGGGACAATCCAGCTATGTTGCCAGACACCATCGTATTTATTATCCACCAACTTTTAAGATTTCTGGATTGAACTCTTTCATGATAAAGCATACTCCTGAGAGTTTCAGTACGGTGTAGTTTTTACAAAACACAATGGATGACAGTAGCAAAGAAAACCATAGTAGCCCTACTACAAAAAAAAAAAAAAAAAACAAAATCAAGCCCTGAACAATTTAGGAAGAAAACCCAAGTGAGGGTGCACTGCACTGGACTGAATAATGTCATTCTCCTTGCCAAAATACTCGTCATAAAAGATTCCTTGGGAAGTGTGGATTACCTTGTTCCTTCTGCCAAATAACACAGTGGCCTGAGCGAAAGGAGAGAGAAAACATGCCTTCAGAAGTCAAAAGGTCTCCTAACCCACCAGCTGTGTTCTAGACATCGAGGAAAGAATATTTGCAACAAAGACATTTTAAATGTGGTTTTCCCATCCACCTGCATTTGCTCGGTCCTGATTGCTTCTCTGGTCTAAAAAGCTTCACCCTCTGCAAGTTGAACTGGGAGGAACAGCACTACCACTTGGGTTTGTGTGGGCAGAAAAGGGGGATTGTTTGTTGCAAGCCAGGGCACATAATGGAGGGAGCAGCATTCAGTCTGACGAGAATTTTGGAATACTCAGTATAATTATTCCTAAAAGCTCGGCACTTGATCCAATCCCTGTTTAAGTCAATGGGTGTTTTTCATTGACTTTTGGGTGATAGATAAAATGGGCCATTAGTGCTCTTTCTAAAAGCTCTGCTGAACAAACACATCACTAGGTGGTTCAGGTCTTTTTTGTAATGCCTTTCCTTCTCTCTCAAATAGTGCATTTATCTCTACTCTTGTCTATTTTATGGCAGCTTGTATTGTAACACTTTCACCTTCGCCTGTGAGGAGAAAAATACTCTGCCTTTCTTCTTAGCCAGTAACAGAAAATCTGCTCCACTAGTGCCTAAAACCACTGTAGATTAAGAAACTCGATTAGAGTATAAAAATGAAGGTTTGGGCACTTAATTCCATATGCCTAAGCTTTAAAAAAAAATATATATATATATATTTTTTTTTTTTAAGTTCTAATTAAACTGTTTTGTTAGAGAATTTCAAATATCCCACTTTGAAGTATAGCAGAGTGAAACAACTGGGCAAAAATCAAAAAAGTGGTTTCATCAAATGAAAACCACTTTGGTTTTATTTACTTATGCTGGACATTTCCCAGGAGAATAAAGCGATAAAAAGAAAACAACTTTAGGAGATTCATCTGCATTACACCAAATTGCCATTCTATTCTGTCTTTTAAAAAGGTCCTGTTAAGTGATGGCAGTGTAATTTAATAGCTAAGATTAGGTAAAAGTAGGTACCATGGAGAAAACACACTGCACACATAATACAGCAGCAAGCTCTCATTTACAGCCCACATAGTCTAAACTTGTGGGTAACTCCGTATGTGTTAAGCACCCTATATTCAATTCACAGCCACAGAGTCAGAAATCCAACAGTTCTAGCTGTCTGGACCAGTAACAACTCTACCTGCAATGGCACTTAGTTGCTTGCTTCTTTTTTTTTTATATTCTGTTTAATTGAAATGTGGTGTACCCAGTCCTGACATCACTGATGATATCAGGGAGCAAAGCATGGGCAGAATGCTCTTGATACCTTTCGCTGCTGGCCTAGACCAACAAACAGAGATGTTTACTTTCTATTTTACTTGTTGTTGCACTACTGGAATGAAAGTACTCAAAAATAAGCAGCCCTTCTGCAGCATGATGCCTCCAAACAGCTGGAATTAATACAGAGACAACATTGTTCTCATCAGTTAGCACAAGTGGTGGACCAGTTTCCAGATGCATCTCAGTTGCTGAAAGGCCTGCATGCTGGTGATGCCATTTTTATTTGAAGTGCAGCAAGGAGCGTTCAAAAGGAAAGCTTTTGAACTAAAGACTAACTTCTCTTCCAGAAATATAAAAAACATCGCTGGAAATGAAATCTTGGGAATGAAATATTTTCAGATAACACTGCCTTTCAACTCCCCTATGCTTTATGAGACAACTGTGATCTCAGGGACATGCAACTCTGCTGAAATACTGATATCATGATTCAAATAATAAACAGTACTACATAATTAAAAAATTAATAGATCTTGACTCTACCATGATGTCACGTTAACAGCAAAACACACTGCTCAGTGCTACCCATATCTGTGTCCCTGTGAGCAAGGGACAGCAGCTGCAGATCAGTTTTCCTACCCCAGGAGCTGGCAGCTGGAGGAGCTGGTGTGGTATGCCTCCATTAGCCAGCAGCTCTTCTTTCGCTGCCAAAAGAAGAGAGATGAGGTGAGACAAGATGAGATAAGATGAGATGTTGCCCTTTTGCACACTGTAGTACAGGTTAGGGGGTGAAACACATTAACAAGTCCCAGTTCCACCCTCAGTCTTTTTCCGCAAGACAACTGATTCCTAACCTGAAATCAACTATGCTGCAAAACTCTGTGGCAGAATCTTTATAGATTCAGTAGGTTTTGTCTCTCATTAAGCAACCCGTGGACCTCCTATACCAGGAAAAAAAAGAAGAAAAAATGGAGAACGCAGGAGTCAGCGTCAGACAGAGGTGGAGAGGCACCACAAAATACCTTGTTGTTATTCATGAAACGGAGCACTATTTCATTTTAAATTAACTTTTGAGGCTTTCTATTTGTCTGAATCACAGCTTCTTACTGATGCCCTCCCTACTCACCGTGTCTAGAGTTTCTGATTTTCCACCTGGGTATTTAACAAACATCATAATTTACCTCATAAATCTTTGCTAAGCTGGTTATTTCCCCACATACAGACATGCAAATATGTTCCCGTTTCCACCACTTCTCTCACAGCAGTAGAATCAAGAATAACAAAACAAAACCAAACCCAGCTGTACTACAGTCCTGCAAAAATTCTTGTTACCAAAGCTGATGCAGATCCAGTTTTCCCTTGAACTTTGTGGCTTCTCAGAGTAAACCCAATTTTACCTCCCTTGGCAAGGTGCAAGGACAGTATGTTATTGTGAACTTTCCAAAAACCTTTGCTTGATGTAAGGGGAGGAGGGAAGAAAGGGACAGAAAATGTCAAGAAGAAATCAAGGTAATTCTCACTTTTACAAACTATTCCACTACCACACATGAAGCGTGCCCTCCTCTTTCAATCTCACTTCCCAGCTTTCACACCACCAATTTGAAAAATGAATCACAACACAACAAGTTAAAACTGTCCTTCTTGCCTTTCCCCACCAAGGACAAGCAGCAGCAGATTTTTAGGTAAAACCGTCTGCATACACTTATTACAGTAAATAAACAAACACAGGATTACAAGCTCCTAATGAGGTCTGTGAGGCTTTATAGATCAGGTTTCTCAAATCGCAGTTCTCTGAACAAAGGGGCCTTGTTAATCATAGGATTTGTGCTGTACGATTTTGAGAAGTTTGCAGTGCTGTTCAAATGATGTGATCTGCCTTTAGATTTGTCTCTTGAAGAGTTCAACAGAACTACTCATCCCTTCTCTTGGCCTTGCTTCAGGAAAGGATTTGGTCACAAACTTAAGACTGCTCTCAGTCTGAAATTCACATTGACATGAGCTTAAAAGCATTGCAGATAAATCCCAACAGAACCAATGGACCAAAACTTCAAGAATGGATTCAATAACTGAAAAGCCATTTTGTAGGATACAGAAAACTATGCCTGTTGGACAAACATATAAGCTGATGCTCTTTCAAAGATTTTGTTCTTTACTTCTTTTCAAGTTCCTTCCCCATGTTCAGATTGAGGTGGGAGCTTTCTAAGATGCTGCCTAGAGAGGTACAGGCTTCTCTGTTTCTACTGTGCTTTAACCTCATCTGAATTCATTTACTTTTTGTGCTGCTTTTCAAATTTGTCCTGTCAAATTTGCTTGACATATGCCTAACTCTCTCCCAGCCCTCTCTTATGAGGATTTTCTCCTTCCTGTTTACTCCAGTTCATCTAATTCTCAACAACAGTTTGATTCTTATGCAGAAAACAACAGTTCTTTCCCTAGTCTTTCTCTTTAGTCCAGCTGTTCTCCATAAAAGTGGGCACTCCCAGCAACACGGGACTTCTACTTTTCCTACAGAAGGCTCTTTTTACACCAACAAACACCACAAAGAGTGAATTGAACACAAAGGGTGTTTGACTGAGAATTCAGAAAGTTAAACTGCTGAAATAAGTAGTTTATAATTAAAGTACTGAGAAAACCTTAACCAAAGAATCACTAGAGCAACACTATAATTATGCTGTCCTTCATATCCTGCCATTAGCATTTCTATAAGTGACATAATAATAATGTGGCTTTTTTTCTCTTTAGGAACTGTCAGCTCTCTTTACAGAATTCAAGTAAGTTTATAAAGAATATCAAGTTCTTAAATGGAAAATGCAAATGATGATTTTTGTGTAAGAGACTTGACAGTCACATTAGTAAGCTCATGAAATTCATGGCTGTATATGTTTCAAGTCAGTATGAGTAAAACACCTTTTTCCTATTCTTTTCCTCTCTATCCAGGGTTAAAGAAGGAGAAAAAAAAAAAAAAATCTAACAATATCTCTTCTGAGCTCACCTGCTCAAGAAATGTAGTATTTTTATTGGAGCACACAAATAGCCCATTCTCAATCTACTAGAAGGAAGCTTCACATGCCAGGTATGGCAAAGACTTGAAGCAAAAAGTCACCAAAGCTGTAATAAGCCACATTTGTGGGATGTCCCAAAGACATATTTTAAGGTGTTGCAGTCAGCAGACAATGTTTCTTCTGCCCCAATATCAAGGGGAAAGCTGCAGTATCAGCCATTGCTGTGGAATGCCCGGAAATGCATACCCTGACCCTGACCAGTGCATCCCTCAAAAGGTGTAATTTGATTTTTGTTCTGACACATCCTAACATATTCAGAAAGGTAAAACAAAGCATGTGTCCCCATGTTACCACTTTGTGAAATCTAGTGATGCTCAATGCTGATTCCAAAGGAGGTTAAATACACTTTCAAAGCACAAAGAACTGAGGCTCACAACAGGTTGTGACACTCTGGCATCCAGCTTTGTTCTGCTGATTTGGAGTCAATCATAAGCGTTGATAAGAGAAAAACGCATTTAGGAAAAACTCATTTTCTGTCGAACAAGCAATAGAAGTTTAATGGAGTCAAAATGAGGTACTTGAATGTCTTAAATCTTTTATGGAGTGTGAAAGCAAAATAAGTACTAAAGAAAATCTGTGTTCTCTAATAGATTCTAATTATTGACTGCTTGGAAATAAAACATTATATTCAAAAAAATATGTGATATTGATTAAATTGCATGAAATTATAAGACTAGGATATCTCATAGTTACTGTGGTATAATTTACTGAACTTTTAAGACCTTAAAATGTTTGCTTGAGTGCAAATATTTCTCATTTTAATAATTTTGGGGGCAGACAAGTGTCTCACATCTGATACAGGCAGATAGCAGCTACCTGTTATATATATGTATATATGAATACTGACAGGAATTAGATTGAGGTTCTGGGAAGATGTGAATTAGATCTGAACTAAATCTGCATTTACCAAGGTTCTGCACTACCAAGCCCATCTCACAAACTTAACAAGTGTGGCGTACACTCTTTTGAGTACAGCATAACCTAAATGTACATACACTACTTTCAAAGATCCAGTCCCACCAACTCAGAAAGGCGATATAAATAACTCACAGATGTCAAAAAACACTAGGAGAATTGTTGCTGATAAAACCTTGAACTTACATTCTTTTTACAAGCCTTGTCCCAAAGCTGTGTAATGCAAAGATGGCCAGGTGTCCTCACTCCCTGCCAATCAAAGCTCCTTTTTCAATAATGATCTGATAGTGATAGGACAAGGGGGAATGGCTTTCAATTAAAAGAGGGGAGATTTAGGTTGGATAGTAGGCAGAAATTCTTTACTCAGAGGGCAGTGAGGCCCTGGCACAGCTGCCCGAAGAAGCTGTGGTGCCCCATCCCTGGAGGCACTCAAGGCCAGGCTGAATGGGGTCCTGGGCAGCCTGATCTGGTGGGTAGCAGCCCTGCCCATGGCAGGGGGTTGGGGCTGGTTGGGCTTTAAAGTCCCAAACAATTCTGTGATTCTATGATTCATTGGTAACTGGGATCACACTGTAGTCCCTGTGCATAAGAGATGCGTTTCTGTGCAAGTCTTTGTCAGATGGTACTGAATGTAAGAGAGGATTTGTCTTCACAATAAAACTAAGTCAAGTCGTGGTTCAAAAATCTCCCTTTTCTTTATACAGCCTAACCTTCCCTTTTACCTTATGTGTGACAAAGACTTACAACTTGATCCAATTGGCCTGCAGGATGAGGAAACTAGATCAAATCAATACGACTCAGTTTTACTTCCAATCACTCTGTGTAGCATATTTTGGAGTGGCTAAGGGCTGGCCTGAATCAGTGAAGATACAGGATGCTCTGGTATTTTGTTTTCATGTTAAAATCCACGCATCTTCATAACGGAGTTCTCCCAATGAACTATCAAACCTCTGCCAACTGGGGGACTCTTTCACAGTCACATTACATTCATTTCATGATGAGTTAAGGCAGGGGAAGGAATTGTTCACATGGCCACAAACATCCTTTTTCAGACTTGGCAGTCTTCCTGCTGCTGTCCTACACTTTGCTGTCTCACACCATGCCCAGCCTGACAACACCAGGCTGGCCTGTAGTGCAGCAGGGTCAAGCTGGCCAGCTGCTAGCTCACTGCTTTGAAAGTTAGCATGCAGCTCAGAGCGCTCCTAAAACTGGTGATCACTCCTAAAAGTTCTCCTACTCCTACTCAGTGTCATATCAATCATGCACTGTGTAACTGCCAAGCACTCAGCAGCGATCCCAAATTTTTCCTGACATCTGATAGAAGGAATGATTCTCCTTTTAAACCTGCTGCTGTAGCGCTATGAACAAAAGTAAAGAACAGTGTGATATGGTATTTTGCCTCAGACGTATCTTAGAGAATGTCAAAAAGAGGTGCAGCTTTTTAAACAGCACAGGAGGGAAAGAGAACAGGCTAAATATTAATCAGTTGTTAGCTAAGATCTTTTCTGAGCCTATTTGGCTTCTATCCATGTATTCTTGCAAGAGTGCTGGGAAACTCACATCAGCAATTATTTTCTTTCTATTTTCAGTTCCCATCATCCTCAGCTACTTCAGCACTTACCCCTCAGCTGTCCCCTTTCATCTGTATGTCATTCAGGGCATATTCCTTCTGTGCTTCAAGTGCCCTGTGTAAGGCCTCATACAACAAAGCAACAAGGAATAACTTGGAAAACAGCATCAATGATGGATTAAGCATCTTTGTCAGACCTTTGTACCTTCTGTTTCAAGTGCAAGGCACATTCCTTTGATCTTTCCTTATCTACCACATTTACACACAAGCATGTAAATTGAAAGAGCAGACAAATAAATAAAGTCCCTCAGGTCCACCAGAATTAAAGACCTTAATAAACAAGCTTTTCCTCCTAGAAGGAGAATCTCAGAAGTCTCTTGTATGCCACAGGGTTGAGTGTAGTCTAGAGTCTAGGTAAAATGGAATTATGCTTAGTAGCATGACTGTGCGTGCTATCTTTTGACATGTATTATGCATATGTATGCATATGCCTACATATGAATATAAATGTTTGTTCCTTCCTATTTAATCATTTTAAGTGTGATTTTTCAAAATTGCCTGAGTGACTTTCCCACCTTAATTTAATTGAATTGCATGATTACTGGAGATGACAGCATGGGGTCAAATTCTACCTTTGAAATAATTGGCTTCTCTGAGAATTGTGTGCACTCAGAAGACCACAGATTTTGCAGAGTTCACATAACTGTGCAACCTGGTATGACCCCTTGCAGTTGGCCATTAGAATCACCCTTGACTAGGGACTGTTGACAAAGTCTTTGACATATGCACCATGTGGGAAAAAAATCACATAAAAGGTCTGTTCTTCCCCGGTTATCTGTGCTGGAGTTTTTCTAGCACTTCTCCATAGGTTGGAGTGAAAGCCATGAACAATTTTAGGGCAGGAGTCTCCCTGCAAACTGGTCAAACCTCTCGATCACTGTTTTTCCTGTAGCAGTGCCATTTCCAAATCACTGCTACCCACACTGGAGAAACACTGCCACATGCTGTGGATGTGAGAGTTCTAACAAAGTTCACAGAACATTTCCTTCTGAACACCCATGCAGGTGGCTTTAACAGATATTGGTTCTGAAAGCTTTTGCACAGAAAAAGGTGGATGATAATGGCTTCAAGATGCGCCAGGGAAGGTTCAGGCAGGATGTTAGGAAATACTACTTCTCTGAAAGGGTGGTTGGGTGCTGGAATGGGCTGCCCAGAGAGGTGGTGGAGTCACCGACCCTGGAGGTGTTCAAGGAATGTTTGGATTTTGTGTTGAGGGACATGGTTTAGAGAGAACCATCGGTGATGGGTGAATGGTTGGACTGGATGATCCTGTAGGTCTTTTCCAACCTTAGTGATTCTATGATTCTATGATTCTATGATTTGTGATAGTTCTGCCTGGATGAACTCACTCTGGAAGTTCATCTCTGGGATGAGAAGCAATGTCTCTAGATGGGAAACATAAGCTTTTTAAGGAAGGGATGATGAGGTGATCATTGCAATAGAAAGAGAAAGAAACAGATTGTGTCTTGTATGTGCAGGGTACTATATATCTAGCAATTCATGTGCTACTTAACCAGCTGTAGCCAAAGCAACCACCTGAACATGAACAGTTTACATTACAAATGCAGAGTAACTGGATTCACTTTGTTAGAAAGGAGTCAAGCATTGCTGACAGCTCTGAATGAGTGATTGCATCTCATACCACAAAGGGTGGGGATAAGCAGCTATTTCCTGGTGGGATCTGCCTGCTACTGCAACAGAACTTTTCTTTATAGGCTTAAGCCCTAACCTGTTTAGAACTGGGAAATGAGTGGTAGTGCTTTGGGATTTTTAATATGTGAAATGTCAGAGAACAAAACTGGTACCTTCACTAATGTGTGCCTGTGGTATAGGAATGAAGTACAAGCACACAGTTTACATTATATTCTTGTATACCACTAAAGTAGGGGAAAAGAGATTCCAGCTTCTGAAGCATCTGATAACAGTATTTGTGGAGTCTAAGTGAGGAACAAAATCCCAACCTCCTTTACTCCTGTGAATAGCTTTGTGCTAAGCTATTCTCAAAATAATCATCAATTCCCGTTCAGCGCTTTCTCCCATAAATTAGTTCCTATGATGTATAACAGTCACTGAAAGAAGAATTGAACAGGGGAAATTAACTTGCTTTTCAATAACAGAAATTTATCAAGGCCACAGTTTTTACTGGGACAAAAACAATTCATTTAAGCCTTGTCAAGTTTCCTAATTAAAAATCCTCTTCTCCCAATTGCAACTTGCAAATACTGTGCTTAATTTGAAAGTTAATAATGTTTCCACACATTTCTGCTCCACTCTCTTATAGTAGCCACGACTCTTGTCTGATAACAAGAGAACTGAACCCAAGCCAGCAGCGAATGACTTCCCTCATTTCTGTGCAAAAAATGAAACTTATTTTGCAGAAGGAGGATGGGGAAGTTTGAATCTGTATTTATGGCCTGGATTTCAACTCCACTGTATGAATAAGAAAGATCTCTCTCTTTCAGGCTTAGGCTAATGTGTTAGATATCGCAGGCCTGAAAACTTTTGGCTTTTTACTGTGAATCAGACAGCTCCCATCAGGCCACCTGCTGCCTGGAGGGAGTAACATGGTATGTGAACAGCTTGGATCATGGATCGCACCAACAGGAGGTCAAGCGGCCAGACATGAGTAGAGCTCAACTCTACTTTACGTTAGTTGTGAGCTGGAAGAGGATTCTTCCTTCTACCAAACCTTCAACATGTTCAAGGACCAATTTTTTCTTCCAGAAGATTATAATTAAGAATATTCAGTTCTCTGCTAGAAGATTTCATAGGAAGTCATTCATGTCTATAATACCTTGCTTAGATCTTCTATGCAAACTAAAATGTGAACTTGAAAGAAAAACAACTCTCAATCTTCATGAGCACATAACAGTTCATCTTCCTCTACTTACACAGGAAAATTACAATGAAGTATTCAATGTGAGATAAATCTGCGCTGAGTCAAAACTCAACATCTGTTACATGTTTCAAAAATGTTTTACTCTGAAGCAACACACATTCTGCCATCACTGTACATCAGTAGAACTATTTGCCCATAACATTTCATCTGTCTTTGTTTAACACTTGTCTCCTTGCTTACAATCTGTGAGACATGAACATGTACAGCAAATCACAGGTAAGGTAAGGGTCCCAATCCTCTATTTTTCTGTCCACTAGCAATCTCATTACCTCAGTAAGCAGTACGTTGCAAAAATTCTTGAGGATATCACCTAAAAATAGATGGCTTTAAGGAGAGATCTGAGAGAGAAACAGGAGACAGCTTTCCTGATATTTATAGGGAAAGATTTTCTAATCATAACAGACTGAAGGACAAAACTAGAGGCTGTGAGTTTAAAAAATCAAATGGATGTAATGGAAGATGTGTTTCCTGACAGACTATAAATTTACCTAAATCATATCTTTTAACAAAACAGCAAAACAGCTGGAAAGCAGGCTTTACTTTCCTGATGTTTACAAGCACTCAAAGAAGAGGGGGAAAGAAAGAAAGAGAGAAAGAAAGAGAGAAAGAAAGAGAGAAAGAAAGAGAGAAAGAAAGAGAGAAAGAAAGAGAGAAAGAAAGAGAGAAAGAAAGAGAGAAAGAAAGAGAGAAAGAAAGAGAGAAAGAGAGAGAGAGAGAGAGAAGAGAGAAAGAGAGAAAGAGAGAAAGAGAGAAAGAGAGAAAGAAAGAAAGAAAGAAAGAAAGAAAGAAAGAAAGAAAGAAAGAAAGAAAGAAAGAAAGAAAGAAAGAAAGAAAGAAAGAAAGAAAGAAAGAAAGAAAGAAAGAAAGAAAAAGAAAAAAGAAAATAAAAGGAAAGAGGAAGGGGAAGGGGAAGGGGAAGGAAGTGTTGTTGTTCTCTTTATATCTGTTGAAGTTTCTATGGAAATAAATAGGAATCTTTACCTTTAGGGTGCTCAACATATTTTTTTCTGCTCTGTAAAGGCTAAAGTACAGGTATTTTAGCCTATAGAGCTGATATCACTTGATCAGGTTGATGTTGGAAGCCCATAGTTTCACTTTCTGTATGTTGCCATGTAACTGTTAGGGATCTAACTCTTGTTAGACAAAGCAGAGTTAGGCAGTTGTTACGAAATAATGATAACCAACAGAAATAGCAGAACTAAACGTATGCAAAAGTGTTTACCCAGTGATGTGCTTCAACACTGAAAGTTCAAAAGCTTACAACAGTCCTCTAGCCAACAAAGTTTAAACAATCTGGAAGATACTCTTCTCATAAAGCTCATTCACTTCCACCCAAAAAGGCTGCAGCATGACTGTCTTTGGGGATACCTCGAATGGAACAGAATATTTATCTGCAGAGGTTCCCCAGGAACGTCTGTGGCCAAGATGATGCATTTCAAACCAGTACATGCAATACCCTATTCCTGTAAACCACTGATAACTGCTGCCCAGGTAAGTAGCAAAAACGGAAGTAGAGAAAATCCCTTTTCTGTAACTTCATATTGTTCTGTGTGATAAAAATCAGTCTTTCGCAGAGACAATAAAGATCCAAACTTCACCACATAGATCCAATTGCTGTACAGTAATTAATGTCTGCATGCAGCCCAGCCTAACCTAAACCACAATCATAGGAAATGCACTTCGAAACTTAATAGTCTCACTGAAATTACATTTAATTCCATTGACCATAAACATACACATGACAAAAAGTTCTGACAGTCTAGATGATTCATCTGCTACAGCAATTATAAAACATTAAATGAATAGATGGAAACACTTTTCCTACATATGAGATCTCATTAAAAAGAGCTCCAAAAGTCATCATGTCCTCTTCTAGTAATGCCGTGGATCTGCGATCACAAATTTGACATCTCTGGACATACAGGTTTATCACCTTTCCAGAGCTGAAAGCCTTATTGAATCTGAAGCAGTTAAATATATATATATGTATTGTTCAAAAATATTCACAAAATTGTATTTATAAAATCAGCAAAAATACTTAGAGATGCCATAAATTTTGTGAAACGATACTACACTTTCTGTTTTCAGACCTAAACCTATACCTAATGGTTGCTCAGGGGGCACCTAATATAAAGAACACATTGGCCTCATTTCTGCATAAAGCAGGTGGTTTTTTCCACCTTCCCTCTGAAACATCTGGTGCTGGCTATGTTCAGAGACAAGTCTGTAGAGTAGATTGATATGAAGTCTAATTCAGTATGGCAAATCCTATGGAACAAATTCCGTCATGGTGTGCAGATGTACCACGACTCCAAAGTCAACAGTTTTCCATAATTTATATCACGATAGATTTGTCCCAGGTTGGTTGGGTATGGGAGTTGACTTTTTGCTGCTGATGTTTGCTTTCCTGTTTAAGAAGTACTTGGTGTATTTTAATAAATAAACATTTACAGAATTGTGCCCATTTAGCATACCAACTCCTGGATATCAAGATAGATTTTCTTTAAGGCAGTTTAATCCAAACAAGGAAAAAAAGACACTGTTTCATGAGGTGGTTACATCAGTCATGTCAAGAAGTGCTATATTCAGCACTACGGTGGGTGCTCTCCAGCTGTATTACCCAACATAAGCAGCACTTCATCAATGAGAAAGCTATTGGCCACCTGCAGCCTGCCCTGACAGTCAGTTATTTTACTTCTTTCATAAATGCACACACAACTGAATGTAAATTAGAAGCAATGATTTTTATCTGAAAACGATCTGAGAATCTGTGACGTATGCAGATAGGGAACCAACAGAGAGAAACAAAAGGAATGAATAGCCTTGTCCTCATCTTCCTGTTCTCTGCCTCTTGGGAAGACAGAGAACTTGTAGATCATTTACTTTCTCTCCCATTGAGAAGTGATTTATTTTCACTCATTCCTTGCCAGTCAAGGTTGTGTTCTTGTTGGAAACAGCAAACACTTTTTTCCTCCATGAGAACTACAATACAAATTCGTACATTTAATTAAATAAACTCTTTCAGAATTTAACAAAACACACTCAGCCATTCCCTCTGCAGAGCTTTGATTATATTTACATCGGGCATTGATAACACCACATAAAGGCTCTCACACAAAGAGAAACCAGAAAAATTATGAGGTTGCATAGCCAAGCTGTTGACATACTACTCATACCTGATAGTAAGCCTCCATGAATGCATTTGCAAGCCACAGGTACAAACAATCTTCATTCTACTTTTATTTCAGGACCTAAAATGGATTAATTCATGGATCCTGACTAAAGAAAATACCAAGTATTCATTACAATCAACACAGTGCATTATATTGACCTCTCAGCTGTAGCAAGACCTTTCACCCAGCAGAAATTATTCCATATGGAGGGCCCTTGAGCACAAACTAAATGAAAGTAAACTGCAATAGAGGGAAATTATAGTCATAACTGACATGGAAATGAAGTTAGGCCTTTCTCTGTCTGATCACAGCAATCAGTACAGATGCACTCTGCTGCCAGAATTGATACAGGTGCCAAAATTCCTCCCTGCTAACAGCTTTATTAAAATGCCTTTATCCATAAAGGATGCATCACCAGTGTTTGGCAAAAATAAACACAGAAGCAAGCTGTGAAAATACAATAGGAGCCCAAGAACTAATTTGACCTACAAGTGACACTATAATATAGACAACATCTAATGACAGATATGACACTTCAAATGTGAGGAAGAATCCCTATATTGTCTGTCAAAGTGATGTCTATGGGATTGTACAAAACACACTAAAAGGTCTCTTGCTCCAAGAGCATTGCCAGAATCACAGTCTGAAAAGCCCAAACTACATATTTATTTATAAAATTGAACAATTTCTTTTTCCTTCCAAGTGCTTCTTCAGTGCAGATTTTACAGTATATCTTCTTTTTTTTCCTCTAGAAAACTTATAAAAGCAAGGGATTGCTCCTACAAAGTAATCAATTATCAGAATCCAAACTAGCTTGACAATTGCCAAAAAGCTAAGAACACATAATGGAATCTGCTTGCCAACAGTCACCAATTGAAAAGACAAAATATTACTACTTATGACCACATTTAACAGAGAACTCACTAGCTGGTGTAATGTACTATAGGCAAGAAAGGATCATAGAGAAGGCAGAGATACTGTTTTTCTGAGCAAGAAACACCATCTTCAGGGCTTTAAGTCTTTAAACAAAAGATTGGAGCTAGCAGAAATTTGGAGCTTTCTAGGAGAAGCCATTACCAAGTTTTAGAATAAATCAGCCTTTCACAAAGGTAGAAATCTCTGAGTTTCCTAAAGAAATAAATGCAAAATCTAAAACTCTCTATTAGGACCCAAAGATCTTAAATGAAGAAATGACAGGCACTGAACTTGGCGTTACTTCAAATGTCACCATGGAATAAGAAAAGAAAAAAAAAATTAGAAAATCCTTGTCATAAACCGTGTAATGGTACTTCCCCTTTAAAAATACACCTTACAAATGCATCCATGACATGAATCCCCTTTATGGCTAACTTCTAATACATGTTAAAAAATGATTTACGAAGCTGACTTGTCAAAGAGAGAAATGCAAATAAAACCAAAACATGTTGTCTCATTTGAACTGCTAGCAGAAACCATACTCATCTCCATCAATTACAAACTGCATGCTCTGGGGATCAGGACAGATGGATGGCAGGCAAACAGTGAAAAGTCTGAACTGATCACCTCTAACATCACTTTAGGATTTCCTTCTCTTTCCATTCCGAAATCATTAAAAGCTGAGATGTAAGAAAAGATATCCAAGGAAGGAAAACATCTCTTTTCCTCATGAAAAAAAACAAAAACAAAAACAAAAACCCACAAACCTACTGTCTTTTTTTTTTTTTTTAATGGCCTCAGCTCTTTATTGAGGCAGCAAATATTTTTATATCAAACATCTTTTCTTTTTAAAGATTTTGGAAAAACGTAATGGAAATTCAAATTACTATTTGTCATAATCCTGTCTGAGTCCCTCTCCTAGACAATCATCAATCTGCTGTAATTGGACTCAACAGTTGCATCCCAGAGGTTTCCAAGCCAGCTGGATCTGGCAAGATTCCAAGCATCATTTTACTCTGGGTCTGTAACACATTTGTGGATACAGCAATCCTGCCTGAAACCTTCTGCAGTGGGTGCTGTAGCCCACCTGTCTGGTGCCTAGGACAAGAAGTAAAACCCTGTTTAGCTTTGCTGTTAGGCTTATTTCCCCAGGATTTCATGCAGCTGTTTCAATTCATGGTATTGCATTAATAAAAAAAGACAAAAGTATTCCATATAAACATGTACTTTAATTTCAGCTCCGGCTAGAGCATTGCAGATCTTTGTAAAAAACATAGATAATTGAAAGACATTTCTTTTGGATCATTTGTATTTAGTCTGTGTCCTTGAGAAACAATAGTTCATTTATGCCCCAGCTCCTACAGGTGCTTTCTTTTTCCAGAATTAGGTTGGACATACTGCCTTTTCTTATGTGGATATATTTTCTTTACAGTATCTGAATGCCATTCTTCTTTCTCTACTTGAAAGTTTTTCCATATCTGCTTGCTGCTTCCCCTTCTTTATCAGCAGCAGGCAGGGGACCCACTAAAATCTGCTGTTCTGCTAGTAGCAATTATTTTATTCTACCAAAGTGGATATGTTTGCTAAGACCTTGACTGGCCTTCTTTTGCTTTCTACTGTGATAGAAATATTCTTTTCTATGATTACAATCATAAACACAAAGAATTCTTGTCCTGATAGGAACATATACCCTGCATCATCATCTTATTGCTCATATAGTTATGTACTAGAAAATCTAGTTGAAGGAGTGCCACCATGGCAGGGTATAAATACAGTCTGTCAGCAGAAACCTATCCACATGTTATAGTAACATGGCTGGGCTGCTTCCCATCCCAACTACTCCAGGTACATTTGTTGGGTGTTGCCCTGATGCTTTCTTGCCATCAGACTACTACTTCTCTCTCCTTTTTATAATTGACATTTATAGGAGCAGAATGTGTTTCAGATGCAACTAAAAAAGCATCTCTATCTATGGAGTCACAATTGAAAACAATCATTTTGTGCTAATGGTTCTTTACAAAGGGCATTGTTGCATATAATCATCAGTACAAAAATATAAACACGAAATCAAGGCATAAGGAGCCTCTCTAATTTAATGATCCATAAAACAGATAACTTCACAAGATTTTATGAAGGGTTTTAGGCTAGAGAACACAGATATGCCTTCTTAAAACAAGAATTCAATACTTATCCCTACACTCTTCATTTGTCAATTTACTACATAAACAGGTTTCTTGATCCCTGTGTAGCTATGGTGCGAGTCCAGTCTAATTTTGAAAACATCTTGTAAAGTGAACCACGTCTCAAGCTGAGTTCTCCAGATCAGGTAGTGAGGTCATCTCATCGAACATGCAAGCCTCCAGCTATACAATCAATCACGAAGTCAAGATTTCTGGCTTTGTGTATTGTAAGGTGTATTTTAAATAAAGCAGTAACTGGAACTCCTAGCCTGTTGGTCATAATAAAAAATAGATTTATGCAGCCCAACGCTGCAACTACAAAGAGATCCATTTAAATTAACGTAACCCTTTCTTCCTCTTCTCATCATTTATCACCTCAACTTATAAACCAAAGAGCAAGTCAGAAAAAAAAAATAAGGCTTTGTTCATCCTATATCAGAGGTGACCACACACAAGATCTGAGAATAAAAATCTGAATGTTTGAGCACATGATAAATCAAGAGACCTGAAATCTTAACATTGTATTTATTTCCCCCCTTACTAACAAATTAGTTTCTAATGTTAAGATTGTACCCTTTTTGATTTACATTTAAAATTTCTGCACCCTCCATATATTATCTTTTGAGTGATGCCTTCTCATTAGCTTCAGTAGTAGATTAACCTTGGCTGGCTAACAGGTGTCCCCAAACTCTCTCACTCCCCCTCCACAGCAACACAAGGGAGAAAATAAGATGAAGAAGCTCATGGGTCAAGGTGAACACGAGGAGACTGCTCACCAATTACCATCATGGTCAAGACAGTCTCAAGATTAGGAAGATTAATTTATTGCCAATTAAAAACAGAGTAGTGAAAAACAAACAAAAAAATAAACTAAAAACGTCTTCCTCTCAGCTCTTTTTTTTCCCAGGCTTAACTTCAGTCCTGACTCTACTATTTCTTCTCACCTCAAAATGATTCAGAGGAATGGGGGTTGCAGTCAATTCAAAACATTTCCTCTCTGCTGCTTCTTCCTTCTCATGCTTTTCCCCTCCTCAGCATGGGTTCTTTCCATGGGGTACAGTCCTTCAGGAATGGACTGTTCCAGCAAAAGTCCCTTATGGGTCACAATTCCTAACAGAAAACCTGCCCCTGTGTGAGCTCCCCGGATGCTGCAGCTTCCTTTAGGGCATATTCACCTGTTGGAGTGTGGGTCCTCCACAGGCTGCAGCATGGAGATTTGCTCTGGCACATTCTCTACAGGCTGCATGAAGACAACTTACTTCATCATTGTCTTCTCCATAGGCTGCAGGGAATTCTCTGCTCTGCCACCTGGAGCACCTCCTTCCTCTCCACCTTCCTGAACTTTGGTATCTGCCAGGCTGTTTCTCTCACACTATTCTCACTCCTCCCTCCTAGCTGGCTGCTGTGCAATGTTTTTATCCTTTCTTAAATGTGCTGTCACAGAGGTGCCACCAGCATTGCTGATGGGCTCAGTTTTGTGCATTGCTGGGTCCGTTATGGAGCCATCTGGAACTGGCTTTGTCCAATAAGGGGATGAGTAGCCCCTGGTCTCTTCTCAGATAAGCCATCCCTGCAGCCCTTTCACTATGATAACTTGGGATGTAAACTCAATACAGATTCTTTCAGATTGCTCAGAGTTGGCAGTGATCCTCTCCATCCTGTGTTGCTGACTCTCATGATACTTGTCATTCATTTGTTGCCTAAAGAAATCATTCTGGAAACCTTCTGAAATAACCCTCTTGCTCAGTGCATAAAATTAGGCACTTCTACAATAAAAGATGCAGTTTCATTGAACAGCCAGCTTCTAAACAAAACGACTCAAGTCTTGATTTGATGCCTTTAGGCACTAGACTGTCATGTAAAGGAATCATTAATAAAGCAAGTATAATTTGTACACCTAGAATAATTCACTATTCACTTGAAATAAATAAATAAATAAACCCATATCAATTCATTTGAGCTAAATTCCCAAGAATCTCTGGGCAAAGGACCAATTAACAAAAAAACCATTTCATCAGAAGACCAAAGAAAGTGAAGTAGAACAGGCTTTGATGTTATCCTCTAGACAACAGTTGACCTACAGCTAAACAAATTATAACCACTTCTAACTAATCAGATTGCTGCTTTTTTTCAGTTTATTCTTTCTTTATCTATGCATATAAAATAAGGTGATGGTATGCCAGATTCTGACTATTGTCCCTTAATCTCCAAATTCAAAAAGAATAAGAGAGCATTATTCTCATACGCAATCAACAAAGCAATGATGTCCAGGAATAAATGTTTACCTTAGCACAGAAAAAATCTCAGCCTACTTTTTCCATACTAGAATAAGTGAAATACGTCAGTCAAGAACCTTTGTTAAATGACTGTTAAAGGGCAGTTTGCAATTTGATAAAATGGAATACCAACTTATTAAGCAGTTTTCCTATATTATCTGAAGTGTTAGCAGACTACCATGTAAGTGCACTGTACATTAATACGTTGTGCTTCAGTCTGAAAGGTTGGGTAGAAGAGGTGTCAGAAAGAAATAGAGAAATTACATATAGTTAAGTTTAATACATTTTCATCTCAGGAAGCTGTTGATAAGATCCCACTAATATGTCAACATTTTGACTTGGAATGAGTTTCAGTCTCATCTCCCTCCCAAAGCAGTAGGTTGTTTCTGGGGAATATGAATATCAGGTCTATAAAATTCTCTCCATGCTGAACAGCATAAACAGCAGCTGCAGGGTATATGAGTGGCTTTTTGGCAGAAAGGCATCCTGTCATGCATTAGATCCACACTCATTAGTTTTAGTGAGCATTGCTGCAGTCAGAACTTACAATTATGCACAAGACTTAAGGATAATTTAACCCCAAACAATGAGAAGGCATATGTATTTTAACATTAAAAGCAATGGTGGCATCAGCTCTGCTCACTCTTGTATCTTTAGAACTGGTTGCAAAATTACCCCAGTGCAGAATTCCCTCTTATTAGTCTACCTTTAGGCTTCCAAAATTTTAAATAAAAAAACAAAACAGTCTTGTAATGGGGCGTGAGGAAAGGAGCTGGTGGAGGCAAGCCTGTGCTTGAAGCAGAAAATGAAAACTCTCCTTGCCTGCTTTATCCTTCAGGTGCCTCTCTACAACAGTTATGAGGCCCTGGATGTTGGAAAGACTGGCTTTGGGTGATAACAGGCTGCTCAGACTAGACAAACTAAAACCCAAACCAGGAAAAGCCTTTCCCCAGAATCAAGACTGCATCATTGAAGAAGAGGAGACAGGTATTAGCTGTAGGTGATTCTTTCCTACAGGGAACTGAATATGCAATATGCCAAGCAGAACCTACTCTTAGGGAAGTCTGCTGTGTTCCTGAGACTTGAGTGAGGGATGTCACCAGGAAACTACCCTGTGTTACTGCTTTTCCAAGTAAGAAGAAATGAAGCAGCTACATGTGGGCCAAGGACTATCAAAAGGGACTTCAGGGCCTCCGGAAGACAGCTGAAGGAACCGAATGCACAGATCATCTTTTCTTCTCTGCCTCCTGTATTGGGTAAGGACATGGAAACAAATCAAAGGATTTTTTCTTTAAATATCTGGCATCGTGGCTGATGCTGTAGCCAGAACTTCGGGTTTTTTTTACAACCAAATGGCCTATATGGCATCATGTTTGTTGGCACCAGATGGGGTTCACCTTTCTTTTCTCAAAGAGGAGAAGGATCCTTGGGAAAATGCTATAGGAGCTCATTGGGAGAGCTTTCAACTAGTCCTGAAGGGGGACAGTGGGATAGTGAGACCTGATGAAGTGTGGGATGGAATAGCTGTATTAGAGGAACAGAGTGCTAGCAGGGGCCTTGAAAGACCTGCTGCTTGAGAGTTGCTGGCAACATTGCAGCACATATGAAATCCTATGATGATGAGGCAGTGACTGCTGTGGCAATAGGAGAAGGCAATGGGGAAAATCAAGGGAAATAATTAAAAGGAATTACGAAGTTATCCTTTATGGAAGTGATGAGACCAGCTGCCCAGCTGAAGTGCCTCTAGACCAATGGACATATCTTGGGAAACAAACAGAAGGAATTGGAAGCTACTGTGCTACAAGAAAACTACAATATAGTTGCCATCACGGAAACCTGGTGGAATGATTCCCATGCCTGGAGTGTGGCTATCAATGGCTACAAGCTGTTCAGAAGGGACAAGCAAGAAAGGAAGGGGGGGGGATATTGCTATCTACAACAGGAAAGAAATAGAATTTGAAGAGTTGTCTCTAAAGAATAGTCAGGAGCAAGTTGAAAGCCTATGGGTGACAGTTAGAGACCGAGGCAGCAAAGGGAGCCTTGTGATAGGTATCAATTACAGGCTACCTGATCAAGTGGATCCTGACAATGAGGCCTTCAACCTTCAGCTACAGGAGGCATCATGATCACAAGTGCTCATCCTGGTGGAGGACATCAAACACCCAGACATCTGCAGAAAAAGTAGCATGGTGAGCTGTAGACAATCCAGGCGGCTCCTGGAATACATAGAGGATAACTTCCTGAGTCAAGTCAAGTCAAGACTGCCCACCAGAGGGGATGCAATACTGGATCTGTTGCCCACCAATGCAAATGAACCGATTGGTAACATGAGGATTGGAGGCTGCATGGGCTATAGTGACCATGCTATGGTTGAATTAATGCTCGAAGGGACATGAAACAAGCAAAAAGTAAAATTAGGAATTTTAGGAAAGCTAAGTTCCAGCTCTTCAAGGAGTTAGTCAACCAAACACACTGGGAAACTATCTTCATAGGCAAAGGTGCAGAGCAGAGCTCGCAGATCTTTAAGGAAGCTTTCCTCAGGGCACAAGAGCTCTCCATCCCCAGGTGTAATACATCAGGAAAAGAAGGCAAGAGACCAGCATAGCTGAACTGGGACCTGCTGGTCAAATTGAAGAACAAGAAGAAAATGCACAGGCAGTGGAAATAGGGACAGGTACTGTGGGAAGAGTATAAGGAAGCTGCTAGATTGTGTAGGAATGGGGTCAGGAAAACCAAGGCCCAGCTTGAACTGAATTTGTTTAGGGATGCCAAAAAGAACAAGAAAGACTTCTACAAGTACATCAACCAGAAAACCGAAGCCCAGGAGGGCATACTCTCCCTAGAGAGTGACACAGGCAAGCTGGTAATGACAGGCAAGGAGAAGGATGAAGTACATAATGATTTTTTTGCCTCAATCTTCTCTAATAACTGCTTGCCACACAGCACTCAAATGTTTAGAGTACTGTGTTCAGATATGGAGTCAGTTCAGGAGAGACATAACCTGTTGGAGCACGTCCAGAGGAGGGCCATAAAAACGATCCAAGGTATGGAACAGCTCTCCTACGAGAACAGGATGAAAGAGCTGGGGCTGTTCAGTCTGAGAAGAGAAGGCTACAGGGTGACCTGAGAGCGTCCTTTCAATATCTAAAGGGAAGCTACAGGAAAGAAGGGGACAGGCTCTTTAGTGGAGTCTGTGCTGACAGAACAAGGGGAAATGGTTTCAAGCTTAAAGAGGGTAGATTTAGGTTGGATATAAGTCTTTCACAGTGAGCGTGGTGAGGCACTGGCACAGGTTGCCCAGAGATGTGGATGTACCATCCCTGGAGACTTTCAAAATGAACCTGGATAAGGCCCTGGGCAACCTGATGTAGCTGTAGGTATCCCTGTTCGCTGCAGGGAAAAAAAAAAAAAAAAAATTGGACTAGATAACTTTTAAAGTCATCTTCCAACTCTAAGGATATGATTTTATGATTCTAAAATAAATAAAAACTTCATGTGAAAACACATGCCTTAATTTGGACCCACTTCTTCATGGTACAGAGCACACTGAACAGCAGGTAAAGATACTAAGAATTAAGACTTTCATTATCATTCTGGTAGCATCTAACAGAATTGGGCCTTTCACAGGGTGATAGTTTAACCAACTCTACAGAAAGGGTGATAGCAGCATTTCTCATCAGTATATCTCAAAACACTGAATAAAAGAGTCCAGTAATGCCCATTTTACAGATGACGAAAATTGAAGCAACAAGCTGTGAAGTACCTTCATCAAGACTTGGAAAGCTAGTATTAGAACTGAAAATAGAACCCAGTTCTCTTAAATCCTTATTCTAGTCTATACGTGACCTTCCCAGGACAAAAGGGAGACAGTTGTTTCTGGACAATGATAAAGAAACTATCCAGCAGTGCAGCTAGCAAAGGAGACAAACACTCAAAATCTACAGTAAAAAAAAATCCACATATTTTTACCCTTCCTATAACCAACACAATCACCAGATCAATAAACAGCCTAGAGTGTTAAGACTACATTTCTTGGCTAGGTTTCAGATGGCATCCCAGACAAACAAATCCAACTGTCTTCACAGGATCACCCTGAACTGAGTGAGATTTCCTTCAGGCAGAAAATTTTCATGCACAGAACAAGTTATAGGATCAAGATAAAATAGTATGCAGAATTATTAATTTTAAAATGTTTTAAATTGCAATATCTTTTTACATATAAACAGTTTCCTACACATAGTCTTGCTAGTGTTCTTACTAAAGTAGATGGTTTAGTAATAAGCAGAAGCTTAAAAATGAATTATATTTATATACCTTAGGATGTCATGAGTTACAGAGTCTTACAACTTTGGAATGCAGAGAATGTTTTCATTTTCCTTGATGTCTTGGCCCAGAGAATGATGATAAATGGGTTTAAATTCTGCTGGTGAGCAGTCACAAGTGGTATTCCTCAGAGGTCAGTATTAGGGTCTATCCTGTTTTATATCTTTATCAGTGATCTGGATGATGGCATTGAATGCACCCTCATTTTGCTTGCAGATGACACCAAGTTGGAAGGAAGTGTTGATGTGTCTGAAGATAGGAAGGCCTTACAAAGGGATCTGGACAGTCAATATCAATGGGATGAAGGCAACTGTATGAGTTTTAACAAGACCAAGCATCAGGTCCTGCACTTTGGCCACAACAACCCCATGCAATGCTACAGGCCTGGGGCAGAGTATCTGGAAAAAGACTTAGGGGTGCTGGTTAATGCTTGGCTGAACATGAGCCAGCAGTATGCCCACGTGGCCAAGATGGTCAATGGCATTCTGGCTTGTATCAGAAATAGCACAGTCAAGAAGGTGATTGTCCCTCCGAACTCTACACTGGTAAGGCTGCACCTCAAGTACTGTTTTGGGCTCCTCACTACAAAAACAATATTGAGGCCCTGGAGCGTGTCATTGAAGAGCAACAAAGCTGTGAAGGGTCTGAGGCACAAGTCTTATGGCGAGCAGCTGAGGGAACCGGGATTGTTCAGTCTGGAGAAGAGGAGGCTAAGAGAAGACCTTATTGTTCTCTACAACTGCCTGAAAGAAGGTTGTAGCAAGGTGGGGGTTGGCCTCCTTTCCCAGGTGATTAGTGATAGGGTGAGAGGTAGTGACCTCAGGTTGTACCAGGGGAGGTTCAGGTTGGATTTGAAGAAGAATTTCTTCTCAGAAAGAGCAGTGAGGCAGTGGCACAGGCTGCCCAGGGAGGTGGTGCAGTCACTGTCCCTGGAGGTGTTCAAGAAAGGTGCAGATGAGGCACAGAGGGATGTGGTCAGTGGGCATGGTGGGGAAGGGTTGGTGGTTCAACTAGGCGATCTTACAGACCTTTTCTAACCTTACTGATTCTATGATTCTGTGATGATTCATGATGCATTGACATCTCTTTCTTGGCACTGAACAATACCTTATAGTATCCTACATTATGATTCAGTCTCTTTTGAAACAAAATTTGATATTGTTCTAAAAAGTTGTAGTGTTGATTGTATAATTAGCTTTTACAAGGACAGAAGAGAGTCTCATCAGATGCACCATACTTTTATACATGTAGAGCAATCACTCCCTTGTGTGCAGTAACAATGACAAATGTGAGGTATTTTTTCTTCTGAGCTAAAAGTAATGTAACACTCCACTCGTCAGAAATGTAAATATTTGGCCGGAAGAGAGCTGTAACCAAGCAATGTTTCAAGAAGGTCACAATTATCACGACCTACTTATCTAATTCTTCTCTAGGTGTGTACATCATAATCTCTTTCCAACAAAACTGCTGGTAATGCTGAGATAACAGTTAATTAAATATTTTATTCAAACGTACCATACACTTTCAAACAGAATTGCATTCAAAATCACTGTTATTGGCTACTATAATAATAGACATTTTATTAATACAGACTGCAGGCCTATCAATGCAACTAAACTTGAATTTCAGAAGAGTCCTATCCCAAAATTCTGTTTGGGATAGAGGCAGGTGACTCAGACGTTAAAAATTGTGCTGTCTCAGATTTTTTCCTTTGCAACAAAACCTTGGAGCCATATTATGGGCTACAAATCAATTCTGATATACATAAAAAACAAACAAAGAAGTCAACAGCTGTTTATCACTGCTATTCATACATCTCCAAGCTCATCACAGCCACTTCCTAGAGAAACCATGTGCTGTCTGCATATTTGTGGCATTCAAGATGGAAATAATAGTATGGCAAAATAAAAGGTCTTAAATTAGTTTTATATTTGGAAATATCAAGGGAAAGAAAGCAAAATGATATCCATGCCATTTACTTAGGTACAAAAAGGCATGTCTAGAGATACATCTTTAGCAATAACATAAGTTATTAACATTGTCTGTGTACAAAAGCAGACAAGAATACCAAGTAAGCAGTGTAGTTTAGTGCCAAGGTTGGTTTTAATCTAACAATTATTAATTATCTCATTTAATTATTAGTAGCTGATTTGCATAAAGGACTACAGTGTAACTATATACGAGAAGACCTAATTTCCTCTCTCTTTATATGTACGGGATCTAACATTGGCTACTATCAGAGACACAACTGTTATTTTTACTAGTTACTACAGTACCAGGCTCAAAGTACTTCTTATTTATATTATTTGCATGCCTAGATCTTTAAAATTGGCAAAATGCAAATCCAATATTAACAAGTAAATCAGTTATCAGTGCAAAGTCATTGGTGCGAAGTCGTAGAGGCAAGGGCATAAACACAAATTATTGTGATGTAAAATCAAGGTACATATTTAGAGACACAATAGACTAATAGAAGGATTAAAACAGTGTTGCTCAATTTGGGTATGTGCATGTCAACAGAAGGAAACAGTTTCTATTTTTAATTTGAGCTAACTTTAACTGGGATTTATTCAGGTACACAGAATAAGTTGTTTGGGAAATCTCAGAAATTGCCACACAAATTACAATAAGGTAACAGGCTACTGAGTATCAGCTGATCCAGTGAGATAGCCAAAGCTAGCTTGGCCATCTTTCCATGAAACCAAAACTAATCCATATAATTCTCATCTGTCTTGGACAGATGTACAGTCATTATAGATCAGCTAAAATGAAATGTCTTCTAAAGCCCCTGTGTTGGATGAAAAATGTGAGAACAGGGTACAATTGGTCCAACTTCTACAATAGAGAAAAAAAAACTAAATGACCAAACTAAAATGGAATAAACTGCATTTTGTTCCAGTTGCTGCATTTTTCAGGGGTGTTTTGGTCTAAACTAGATGGGTACAGGTGCCAATTTTCTTTATGTAGATGGAAACTAAGTATGCATTTTAAATGACTGACTAACTCATTTCAAACCTTTGTATTTACAGTAGGCTTATTTTAATTTGGCATAGGTTGATTAGAAATCATTCCAATTAAACTAACGTATTCTTAAAACAGAATTCTGAATGAGTATATCACAGCTATGCTGTCCTTTTCACCTGAAAAAATACATTGCCATAAATGCTTTCTAGCCTTCTCAAGACAAAATTAATCCTGATAGAAGACAGTAGAAGGTCCAATTAAGACTTCAATTTCTTGCTAAGAAGCTTTTAATTGCTGCAGTCTTTGTATCTCAAAAAGGTGGAAATATTTGCATAGGCAAGGTAATTATAAATATCTGATTTACTGGTGATGGAAGTCGAACCATCATATCTGAGGATATTCTGTCATGTAACCATGAAAGAGTTAACTATCATATTTGTTAGAAATTAAATATTTCTACAGCTTTATCAATCCAAATTAAAAATATAAAACCTTTTGCTCCCTGGACTCGAGGACTACAGATAATTAGACTGAACCATAATATTCCCTTAAAACCAATACGTGTTAAAAGAAGCATATCTAAAAGACAAGGAACAAGAAAAAACAACATAAAGTAAAAGCAATGAAATTAGGAAATCCTTCACGATTCTGCAAGTCATTATCAAAGGGTTTACTGCCATCACCTTTTAATGTCAAACTGTATAAAAGAGAATTTTTCTACATGTTTCAAAGCACGAACATCTCAAAAGAGATTTAGTGAGTATATTGCTCTGGTTGGAAGTGCCAAAATTTACAGAAAAAAATATTACTTTCCAAGACGTCCAATCTGCTTTCTAAATAAAAGAAGTAGTAGCTTAAATTTCACCCATTACAGGAATCCCAGTGGCTTGGAAATCACTCATACAGAAACAGAGTAAAATATCTCAGCCCACATAGGAACAAACAAGGCCTTGATCCAGGAAACCGTTCCCTGCTGAGGCTGCTTGAGATCAATTAGACTGAGGATTGACGTGAGACATGGCTCATCCAGAGCAGTTTGCAGGACTAAGACCAAAATATCAAAGAAAACATTAAGAGAAATTCCTCTCACTGCACCAAAAAATCTCTTTCTGTATTTTTTTCTATAATCTTCCATTTTAGTTGTTCTTTCTATTAAATTTTAATGCTATATCTTACTGCAAGATATTAGTACTGACAAGCTTTTTTCTTTCGTGGCGTTTTTTTTTGTCTGTAAGAAGGGCTATTCACAAGTATAAAATATATATTGAAAATATCTAATTTCATATGTACTACTAACACCCAGCAATGACCTCATAGGTGCCAAAATCTTTTCTAAAGGGCTATTTATTTTTTTCTCAAAGGTAAATATCCAGATTTCTCTTATTTTCATTAAGAAGTTTCTCAGCTCATCCTTATGGGTATTGATACTGGTGGTTATGGAGACAGGCCATTCTAAGCTCTGCTGGCCCATGTACTACAATAAAGAAACACTGACAGTGCTATATTAAAGGCCATTAAATGCTGTTATTGCTGGTGTACGGCGTTAGTTATTCTCAGCAATTCACACTAAAGTTGGAAAATTTGCCCTAGAAACATTGTAAAATTTTGCACTTCATTTAAATACACACAACATTTCCATATTTTGAATATATTAGCATAGCATAAAACAATTTATTCATAAATAAATAAATAATACACCCTGATTCACCACAGAACCTGTTATGCTCCTCCTATTTTCACTGCTTTAAGTGAAATGCAAAACGTAGACACTTCTTCCAGCAGGAAATAGCACTGAGATACTTCAAGGTTTTATAGAACTTAAAATCAAAGGAGACCACTAGATCATCCCGTTCACCTCAGGTGCACCATAATCCATTATGTTTCATCTAGTCATCACTTTACTGAGCTTCCGCTATCTCGTGTTTGCTGAATGATTGTCCACCAAATGGAAAATCAGCTATTCCCCAGGGGTTTTAGTTTCAGTCATTACCAGTTAACTGGTGATCTCCCTGGCCTATGCTGCAGCTTGTGAAGGCAAGACTGATGTTTGGACACTCAACTCCATCACAGTGCATGGCTCTCAAGGACTCTGCCAGCAGGAATGGCAGGTATTTTGAAACCAGGACATTTATGAAGCGATTCCGATCTGTGCTACAGCTCTAGCACAGCTGGGACTACCACTTGGTTTCAGGCAGACATAGGCCATTCCTCAATGTCTCCTCTTCCTCTGTCATTTAACCATTAACTTCAAAACTGCACTTCCTTCAATTTGAGCTTTTCTGCATCACTGACACAAGTAAGGAGCCTGGATTAGGGTGTATATTAATGTACTTGAATTCCTTTGATGACAGCTGCTCTCCTTTCTCAATCTGTTAAGCAAGTGATGTAATCATGACCAGCATGACAACACAAGCAGACCCATGCAGAGAATAATGTTCACCAACAGCAGATCAAAATAGATCAGTACAGTCACAGCTGCCAAAACCAAAGCCATTTGAAGGATTTCTGAAGAAGCTAGATTTAATGAAGAGATGCAGATGATCCATCTTTATGTTCTTGAATAAAAGGAGATACAATAGGGTCACACCTGTTAAACCCGAAAGAAGTGAATGTCACACATGACCCAAGGAGTGCAAGAGCCCTAATCCTGAACGAGAAAGAGAAAAGCACAGTAGTGTGGATCAAGAAGCCTATGTGATGCCTTCAGCCAAGTGCAGTGGAGCTGCATGGGAAGAAAGTACCTTGACTACTGTAATAAACTCTTTCAGCAGTGACACAGAAAAAATAAAATAAAACAACAGACTGTTTCTATATAGTTTCATTTCCTAGTTCTCATCTGCAATATTTCAACTGCACTGTCACAAAACTCAGCAAGGGGATGTCTTTTCCTTTTTTTCTTCTTTTTTCCTGTTGTCATTCCTGCCTTTTCCCTCAGGTGCCACCGAATGCTAAAACTAGAGGAAGAGCTCAGTCTATTAGTGAGAAGGAGTGTAGAGGAAAGAAGCAGGTGAATGTCAAACTAAACAAGCAAAGGAATCTATAGGACCAATATCAAAGCAGCAGAAGTCAGAGTGGCTCAGAACCTGAGGCTAATGTGATTTACTTTCATGCCTTAGGATGCTCAGTTCCACATAATCCACTGTCAAAGTCAATTATAAATATTACTGTATCTGCTACTGGAACAGATCCAATCCATTCAGAAGAAAACATCAAATGCTGCCTGTAAGGTACACGAGCACTTAATGACAAGGATTTATACCAAGATGCAATCAAAACGAACAAGCAGTACAAAAGAGCAAACCAAAGCTAGGTTGCTCTATTTTTAATACATGCACCCAATTTCTCAAGGGATTATTTTAAACTAACTTTCTTCCAACATAACAGCACTAGAAAGCAAATGACAAAAGCATTCTTTGTCAACCCAGACCCATAAAGTGAGTTCCCTGAGTGTACATTAATACACCAATACAGCACGAGTATTAGATTTTCAAAACACTCAGATTCTGGAAACTTCTGCTGAAACCAACAATACCGTCTATCTCTCACTACATGACTTTACCACTACTGAGAGGATGATCCATTCTTGACTGTGATGAAGTACTGCTATTTGAAGAAGTAAACTGTTCTGGTAGGCATAGAGAAGTACTTTGATGAGTCTGCATTCAGAGTACAGTTTCTTTTTATCAAAGATATAACAGCATAACTTCAATTAGAGCTGGAACTGCTCCCTGGATTTTACCCCAGTTTTGAGGCAGATGGGTGAATAATGTTTTTCACTGTATTGAGTTGGCTAAGAAACACGAACCTGTTCTGACAGAAGACCTCAGCCACATTTTATGTCTTTACCCTTTTTGACTCACATCCAATTGCAATGTACTTCAACACACAGTCTCTAACGCTTTGGAAATTCCAACTGGCACAGAGCAGAGTAACACATGCCCTCATAAACGCATCTTGTTGTGAACATATTAAATCTACTCCCACAATCAAAGTAGCTTCTTAACAAGCAACGTGTGAAGTACTAGTTCTAGCACACGACAAAGTGTTTGAAAGATCAGCAAAACTTCCAAAATGAATGCTATGGTCAACATAATCCCATGGCTCAAGCATGCTCAATGGAAGCAGTTCACACCACACAAGTACAAACTGTGTGTCCCTCCCCTTCTCTTCTTCTAGAATTATCACATAACAGTAGGAATGTATACATTTTAGCCTTAAATTCCATTTCTTATATTCTTCCACTTAAGAAAACATGGAGTGGGCCTCACAGTCAGGCAATCCATAACCTATTGTGTAACCAGGGAGAATAAAGGGCATACAAAAGGATGAAATGGGTAGGAAAAGACTAGTGAACCACCTACCGTGTTCTCACCTAATTTATATATTCAACAGAGGCAAGCAAAATTGCTGGGATGTGCTTACAGGTACTATGGTTGCACCTGAAAAGCTGGTTGGCTTTACCAAGTAGAGTTTCTGAAAAAGAAGGGTGACCAATAAGAGAAAAGGCTTCTCTTGTCAAAAAGAAAAATGAGAAGAACCCAACCGTTCCCTGTACACCAGTTTATCTTAGCTGTGAGACCCGGAGACCAGCCTCTTAAGAAGGCACCAAAAATTCCTGTAACCTTGGCACAACAAATGATGTCTTTTCATGCCCTGTTTGTCCGGGGCTTCTGATTTTGGCATCATAACCTTTAACATCAATTTTTTTCTAATATATATGCATTCATTACAGAGAAGAATCACTGAATCTTAATGTAAAATGAAAAAACAGGAGAATGGATCAGATTATTATTTCCAATTGCCAACAGCTCACCAAGCTAGGACAACCATAATTCACTGATTCAAGGGTACCTCATGGGAAGCAAAGCAGTTTACAAGATACACTTCACTAGCAGACATACCACTACAGCGCAGCCATCCTAAGGGAAAACAGCTTACAAGAGCAGAAAGAATCCAGCAAAGTGATATTCCAAGTGTTGTGGATATCTGTCATGGACAAAAAGTGTGCTTCTGCCATTCCTCTTAAAAATAGATCTGTTTCCAGGTCTGTTCATTTGACTTCTCTTGAGTATGTTAACAACTTACTCATATATTTCTCTCATATTTTTATAGGAAGGGTTCCAGTGAAAACGGTGGTTAGCATAGGAGACTAGTTTTAGTCCACATTTTTAGCACAGTAAAAATCTTCTGCAATATATAATTTCATTTGCTACAATGAATCATTATAAAGTCAGCTGAAGTGCAAGATAACATATCTTAAGAACCTTCAAAGAAAAAATATAACAGTATCTACCTAATTATACATCAAAGAATACTTTAGGAATAAATTCTGTAATCTGCAATGTTAGAAATTTTTAGTGCTCTACTTTAGCCGTAGTATAAGAACAGTGCTACTTGAATTGACCACAGATTTCTATATAACTCTGCTCAGATATCAGAGGTGTCCAAATGTCTTTTTACATGTCCAGTTATTCCTATCATTAGAAATTCTCATTCCATATTTCCTATAAAAATGTTCAATTCTTAATGTAGAAGTGCTTCAGCTGTGGTCCCTTTTAATAACTTTAGTCTTGTCACAGTTCAGCATAATATTTTATAAAGCTTCTTTTTGAGCTAAAGGGCATGAAGTTCCAATGATACCAGTAATGTATATTGCATTTGTATTTCAGTTTTCAATTATTTTCATATTTATATTACCATTTTTTCCACACACACACTCAAAAAAACAGTTTATATGGGGGCAGTATCATTTTATATACAAGAATACATCTAATTTTGACATCCATCTGCTCTGCTGTCTGGAAACCTTTTTTATTATACTTATTTGTCACAGAATATTTAGAGGTAAACTTACTTTGTGGCATTTGAAGATATAACAGCATTTTCTCATGCATACTAATGAAAATTTTAAAAGTCAACTACACTATGTTGAAAATTTGCCCTACATCACAGACAATAATTTTTAAGGTATTTTGAACTTCTGTGTTATTTTGCATCTAGAACACATAATCACAGAATTGGAAATGGTTGAGGTTGGAAGGGACATATGGAAACTGCTTTGTCCATTCTCACACCCATGCTTCAAGCAGGGCTGCCCACAGTTGGTTGCCAAGGATTACTTCCAGACAGCTTTTGAATATCATCTCCAAGGATGGAGACTCCAAAACCTTTCTGAACAAGAGAACCTGTCTCCATCCTTTCTGCATCTTCCCTTCAGAGATTGAAGAGATCCTCCCTGAGCCTTCTCTGAATGATCCCAGCTCTTTCAGCATCTCTTCCTATAGGAGATGCTCCAATCCCTTAATCATCTTAGTTATCCTCTATTGGACTCTCTCCAGTAGATCCATGTCTCTCTTTTACTGGGAAGCACAGAACTGGACACAGTATTCCAGATGTGGCTCTCCAAACAGACAAAAGAGAAGGATCACCTTCCTTAACCTGCTAACAGCACTCCTAATGCAGTGCAAGATACTGATAATTGTTTTCTTGTAGCAAGGGCACATTGCTGGCTCATGTCCCATCAGAAGATTCCATCTACCACACAGAGGTCTTTTCCTGCAAAAGTTACTTTCCAGATGATCAGCCCCAAACATATACTGGTGCATAGGGTTGTTCTTCTTCAGGTGGATAACTCTACACTTCCTTTTGTTGAACTCCACGAGGTCCCCATCAGCCCATTCCTCCACTCTACTAAGTCTCTCTGGATGGCAGCACAAGCCTCTGGCCTATCAGCCAATCCTCTCAGTTCTGTATCATTATCAGACTTGTATAGGAAGTATTCTGCCCCACCATCCAGATCACCAAAAAAGATATTGAATAGTATTGGACCTAGCATTGACCTCTGGGGTTAATACTGTCTGTTATAGGCTTCCAAAAAGACTTCATACCAAATGATCCCAAGTCTTTGAGCACAGCTGTTCACCCAGTTTTCAATCCACCTCACCGCATGTTCACCTACCCATATTTCATCAGCTTCACTAAAAGAATATTTTGGGAGTCAGTGTCAAAAGCCTTACTGAAGTCACAAAAGCATATAACATCACTGCTTTTAAGTTTGCTAGAACCATGATTTTCTCTCATACTTTTTTACTGTTTACTAATACATCAAAATCCCTAATGTGCTAAAGGCAACATTTCTAAAAGAGAATAAGTCAGACATTCATCTTTTATCAACTGGTTAAATGCTCCCAAAATGTGTGGTACGTTGCTGCTTGCCAGTAGATCCAGATTCAGCTTATAATACCGAAAAGATAGTGCACGAAAACAGATGAATAATAAACTTCATGTATATATTTTAATTTTTCATCCTTTTTTTCTTTTAAAATTCTTTTTTGGTGGGACATCCTTGAGGATGTCTCTGTAAGATATCTGAGGGAACAATGATAGGCTGATCATTGGGATGGAAGGACGTCTTATGCCAGTACTGTTTAATGAAAACAAGAAACAAAAGAGTGGGGCATGTAAAGCTGGAATCATGAACAAAACAAAGGGAGAAGAATATATAAGACTGTTCAGAAGCAAGAGACTCACTTGCTCCTTAGCTTTGATTAAACTCCATAGCAGGCTTATCTTGTGCACAGAAGGAAGCAAGTGGTCCTTTGGAAAAGAATGGAAAAACCCACATGGCATGGGACTGATTAAAATCTCATGGGAAATATATACCAGATGAGAACAAACAAAAATTTTAGATTATACATTTTACCTCATTGCTATTTCTATCTTTCAGACAAACATCATATTCAAATTGGATTTCCAAATTGTCCACCTTTTCACCTGCAACTTCCAAAACCTTTTTTTTTAATTTTCCTTAAAAGTAAGGGTAGAATTCCTCCTTACTTTAATTTTTCAGATGCTAATTCTCAGAGCAGAGATGTCATAGGAGTCTGTTATGAAATCTCAAAGTAAAATCTATTTTTCAAAGAGTGATAAGTAATACATTTACATAATTAAAAATGTAGAGTAATAAAATAGTAATAACACTTGTGGCTTCTTTCTTTCTAATGGTCATGGAAAGCTTTACAAATATTGATGAAGATTAAACTACTGTAACCTTTCATTTCAGAGATGAACAAACAAAGGTACACAAAGGTTGACTAACCAGGTAAGGGTCACTCAGGAATATACGCTCACAAAAACCAAAAGGGAGATGCAGAACAGCTGGCTGTGCTTAGTGACTATTTTAAAAATATAACTGAGAACTCTTCCAAGTCACATGTCTGCTTCCTAGATTGCATTCCACTTGGAAGCACTATCTATCCAGAAAATAATTCATCTTGTGCCTTACGTTGGCAAAAAACCAAGAAGTTATAAATCTGCCAATACACTACCTCTGTAATAGAATACATACAACATGCAGTATGAAACAAATGAAAAGGCAAGGTTCTGAAGATATTTTGTCATTTTCTCACCTGCTTTTATTATTTTATTGTTATTTTTTATAATGGATGAAAATAGGGTTGTGTGGAAAGGCTAAGTAATTAGAACAAATGCAAAACCAAATCAAATGGAAAAAATTAAAAGCTAGTACAAAAATGTTATGGATGACGAAGTGGAAGGAAGAAGGCAAGTGCCTGTGCGCACTCATTTTTTTCAGTGCAGGATTGAAACTATTTTACAGCACTACGTACCAAGGTGAGAAATAATCAGATTCTATCTCACATCTATTTCCCCCAAAAATGTGGTAATGTATACACAGGACAATATTGCTATGCATTCAACAACATCCTAGACTGACTTCTCTGAAGAGTCTTATACACTGGAATTATACTGATATTGCAATAGAGACATAAGAGAAATGAAATACTGATCAAAGGTAAAACATTTCCTTGATACACATCAGCCACTGTCTGTATCTTTAAAACAGGTGATAAAGGATGAGGCATACCTATAATGGTGGCTGATATCCTGTTTGTTAGCATTATACTGAATTTAACAGTATATTTAACAATCGGGATTTTTATCTCATTTGAATGTGACCCCTAAATCTAACATGTCCCTTGCATGAGTCCATTCTGTTTCTGAAGAAGCACTGTTTGTTCAGATACCATTTGTGTAGAAGCAGCTTCACATTTACTATTTACTATTCTGTTATTTCCAAAATCTCATGTATTTCTAAGTAACAGGAAGAATATCAGCTCCATGTAATTGTATCACTTTCCCCATTTATAAGACCAAAACATAGCAGGAAATACAAGAGATGGTTGGGACAAGTTAAACCTTGAAAATTCCAGGTTAAATGAGGTCCTGTGATATGAATGTGTTATACCCATCATCAGCAATTAACACATGGCTCCTTCCAGCCCAATATTCCAAGCATCCTGGTTGCTTTTTCCCATCACAGCAGGGCCAGTAATATTAGAATAGTTAAATGGAATTTTTTATTTTTTTTTTAATGGCGATCTAATGTTTTGAGTACACTCATGCACCAAAGCCAAAAGGGTCCATATTTTCAGAACTTTCTCAGACTTCTATTTGCAGCAGTATGGTAACCTTTATGTCCTTTTTTCAACCACGTAACAAATTTTGAAGGTTATGGACAGAAATTGTTTTAAGGAGTTCTGATTCAGATAAAGTATCTTATTTGGTCCTACAACCTGAGCAAAATAGGTCAATTGTTGGGGCTTATACAGAGTATAACACACAACATACAATGCTTTCCTATCATTTTAACTATTTATCTAACCAAAAAGATTCCGAAGTGCACTGATCCAATTGCACGATCTCAGATCTCAGCAAACTCAGGACAAACATTCTGACAGACAAGTAATAGTGAATTAGGAAACAGCTATAAAGACTATCAGTGTAAAAATTTGCAAGTGGAGAGGTCTCTTTAAGGCTTTATCTGGAGCTATGCTTTTTCTTTCTTTTTAATTTGCCCATTTAAGAATAGGAAAAAGTTTGTCCTAAAATTATGAACATCTATTCAAGGTGCATTTTTTAAAGTACATGAAAAGGTTTTCTTAGCATGCCCTAATCTGTACAAGTTCTCATCCATACTGCATTTTCTTAGTCCTCCTCTTTATTCCTCAGTGGGCCTGTCAAGGCCTATCATATCATGGCACCTCTACAAAAGAAAATAAAGATGATTGCATACATTCAAGAGACAGGCATTGGTAGTTTTTTCACCGTCTGCACAGGTAATTGCAATTTATTTAAAAAAGAAAAAGCAACAGATTTTCATCATGGAAGCTTTTCTTATCTTTTGAGTAAATCCTTAAAAATTTATCTAATTGTGTTCCTTTTTACTAGCAATTAGCAGGAATACTATTTAATTGCAAATGATGAAAAATAATTTGCATTATTTGGGACTCAAAATCACAGAATATGAGAAAATGCAAATCAGGAAGCAACTTCTGTATCAGATAAGGAGTTAAAATGAGTGATCTTCAGAAACATGAACAAGCCAGGTTTTTTATTTAAGATCTCAAAGAATTGGATTTAGTTTGTTACTCTACAGAAAGAATAGGGAGCATGTTACCAGAGCATTAATTTATTCATGCAGAATTCAAAAGCTGGAATTCTGAGAGAAACATGCATCCCCAAAAGAGCCAACATCCAGCTAGTGAAGGTAACACACCATTTACTATAGCTTACAGTTCTATCGTTGCGATAAATAAACTAATGTATACCTGTGGCTTATCTTAGATGAGTGCAATAAACTACATCACAACTGAAGACTGAGTCTTTGTACCTGCAAAACTTTCACCTAACAAACCCTTAATGAGTGCATTTCTGCAGAAAGTTATAGCTTTTGAAAGTGTACTTCTTTTTTTCTTTTTAATGTAAGAATGTTTCATCAGAAGATTTATGATCTGAATTCTTGAGCATCCTCATGGCAACAAATATACCTTTCTGATACAATTTTTCATTAGTTTCCTTGCACATACAGATTGCAATAGGTTATTAATAAAATCATCCAAGACAGAAAGACAGACAAAGTACTTGAAGAAATATTAAAACTGCTTATCACAGTGCACAAGGAGGACTTAAGAGCCTACTAAGGAATCTATATTCAGAAGCAATCATTTATTCACATACATTTTTCATAGTCTGTAAGACTGGTCTGTACACAGAGAGTTAGGAGCTGTAGTACTCAACTCAGTTATCCATGCTACACAAACACAGTTATCAGTTTTCTGAATAGATTGCACAGAGAAACAGGTTTGGTAGTTCTGGACAGCACACACTGGTTCTGCTCTAACTTCATCATTGTTAGAGGTCCACAATGTGCCTCTAAATCCTTTTTTTGGCAATTCATTGGAATGGCAAGATCTATAATGTAAATAAAAGAGCCCAGAGACTGTTTGCTGGCTCTGAGGTTAGCTGGCAGATGCACACCATACGCATTTGACCCTGCATACCTCTGGGCCCCATGAAGTGTCCCGCTGACAAGACGACATAATTATTTTTTACTGTGTGTTCTTTTCAAACCAAACTGCCTGAAATAATATGAGAGTTGCTCATACAGCTCCTCCAGCTTTGTTTTTTCTCTGTTGGGAAAATTTTTATTCCAAAAATAGGAGTTAAGCATTCCTTCCATAATGATATGTCACACTGAAACAGCAGGCAAAAAATGATTATGTATTACTGCATACTTCTGCTGTGGCTGGTCGTCGTACTGTAATTAAAGATTGTTAATGGTTCTATTTAAAGTGTCTAATTCATAGGTTTTATCATTTAGCCTTAAAAGATAATGTCTTCATTTTACTTCATTTATTTGAGTGAGTAATCCTTATTTGTGAAAGGAGTCCCGTTAATGAGTCAGATCAAAAAAGATGCCAGGCCTCAAACTGAAAATAACATTTACAGTGTAAGCCTAAAGCTTAAAAACACATTTCTTTCTTTTTCCCCTTACCTGTAAACCAAAAAGATATACTTCTTCTGAACCAAAATGGAAACATGCAGACTAGCTCCCAGTTAACAATGAATTTCTTCTCAGAATGAGATTGGAAAAGTAGCAAATGAGTAACGTTCGAGAGTGTGACTGTTTTTTGGCAAAGATCTTTGAGATGTGGTTCAGATGTTTTTCTTTGCTCATGATCAGTGGTCTGCAATAAAAACCAAAGGACTTTGTTGCAAATCTTATACGAGATGATGAGTATAAACTAGCCAGAATATGTATGCTTTCATAGTGAAATCCCGAACTGACTTCAAAGCCAGTAACAGTTTCTTAGATCGAAAAAAAGTGTTTGTTCCTAGATAATGAGTATGTAGATATATAGTAGATATTATCATTTTTAGTCAAATATGAGGATTTTACAACTGTTATGAACGCCTTTTTGATCACGTAAGGCTTGCTCTTCTTCATAGCTATTGGTCCATCACAGTACTGATGAAATTCACAGTCCATCTGGTGGTGTTCTTATTTGCATTTCTATGCAGTTCTTATGTCATGGGATTTCCCAGGCCCATAAAGTATTCCTTGCACTTAATACTCCATGCTTTGTAACACTATATTTTTTTCTGCAATATTGTTCTTTTAGACATATACACAGAGCTGATCATACTGCCATGTCAAATGCTGTGCCAATGCATCAACAGAAATCACCTGCATCACTTAAACGTGGAAAATCACAGTAAAGAATGATGTCCCTTAAAGAAACATGAATTCCAGGCTACTGAGGCCAGTAAAACAATCCAGTTTGTTCTGTAGAGATGAACAAGCGAAGTGAACATGTATCGCACAAGCTAGAAAGAAGACTGTGCATTGAAAGCGATGACACAAGTGTATATCATTCAAGGTACTAACAGTGATGGAGAGCTAATTCAAATGAATGCTGAAGCAAAGGAGACCAAAACAATGATTAGTCCAGTGATTTGCCTTACTCTCAGTTACTAAATTTTATGGGATTATTGAATTCATAGTACTAGATCAGGATTTGTAAAAGCAGTTTGTGTCCTGATAAGCTGAATTCCTGCCAAAATAAGCCAATCCCACATCTCAGCCCTTTTACTCATGCAGGAAGCTGCTACTCTCAGCACATCCATTTCAAATCACAGAGTACTTTCAAGACAGAAATCAGACAAAAAAAAAAAAGCACAACAAACCAGGTAATTCTTATTACCACATTGGTTTAATGTCATGCTCAGCATTAGAATATGACTGACATGGAGGAAAGTTTGACTCAGCTCAGTGGAAGGGGCCAGAAGCAAGATGAACGTAAGAGTTTAAAACTGTTAGCAGCTAAAAATCTAGCTTGAGACAGCAGCCACTGAAAGAAAAATCTAGGTTAGAACAACTTATCTACCACTTAATTT
Organism: Chrysolophus pictus; assembly: GCA_037305975.1. NCBI lineage: Eukaryota > Metazoa > Chordata > Aves > Galliformes > Phasianidae > Chrysolophus > Chrysolophus pictus. Next base: position 39,653,284 of record JAYKPI010000006.1, read on the forward strand.
CCAGTGATAAGGCCTCAGGCTGAGACTAACCAGGAATCAATGAATTTATTTTATTTGTATACATATACACATGCACCAAGCAGCTAAGAAACTTTGACAAAAAAAGCAGGTGTTGGGCTCGCTAGGATACATGGCAATGATTCTTGGGGCAAGGATTTTCTTTGAGGACTTCAGTTACAAAAAGACTACTGAAATGCTTTCAGAGACACTAGAATATGGGCAGGATGGATCCTTGGGAACAGCCTTGGGGATCTTGCTTTGCAGGAAATTAATAAATAATGCTAGAGAAGAAGGAGGTGAAAGAGGAACTGTTAGATGGGCATGTCTAAAGAAAAAGTGAAAATACAGTGCTGAACAGCTTATAGCATTGAAAGGCTCAATTTGACACTAGAGGGAACTTAATGATCAAAGATCAGTCTTGGGGCCAATTCTTTCTACTATTTCTTTAATGAAACAGCGAAAAAAAAGGAGGGTTATGGTGACACGAAGCAAAGAAGCACTGTCAATACAAAATAAAGCCAAGTTGCAACAGAAATTGGAATGATCTGAGGACAGAGAGAGAAGAAACAGGAAGAAAAATAAGATTGTGGATTGCAGCACTATTTATTTGAGGACTTAGTTGCAAATCTTTCTGCAGTAAATATGAAGAGTCACTAGAGGAAAATAATTGAAGAAAATGACTTGTCTCAGCTATGAGGCACAGTTAAACCAGGAAACAAGAACTCCTTCCTCTCTTACATCGGTACCTGTCTAAGAGCCTGTACAATACACACTGTGTGAGATGCGATTTCAGCTGTTCAGCTGCCTAGAGCCCCAGTCAGATCAGGGTATGTTCATAGGCTAACCACAGAGAACTCTGAGTAATGCACATCTGGAAAAATTAAAGAAAAAACAGGATGCATTATTTGAGCTATTTTCAGTTGACACACAGAAACATATATGCCATTATAGAATGTATTGGTAAGCAGTGACGATGGCAGTCATGCATTTGAAAAATAAGAAGACAAACAGAATAGGTGGGGAGAGACTACTAGGAGAAGGCAAAGAATTATGGCTGATGTAATAGATAAAGTTTCAGATCTTGGCCAATCTCTTTTCCTTGCGTTGAAATTTGTCATCTTTATTGGCCTGTTTTGGACACAAAATTCCAGTTTGCATACTGCCAACCCTGAAAAGGGTTTAAAAAAAAGCATCTCACAATAGCACAGATATTATAATAAGCTTTTTTAGAAAAGCTTTGGAGTTATGTTTACAGCTTTATGAAGATTCAAGATTACAAAGATAGGAGATATTTTTTTAAAAAATAACAACACTTTGTATAGTTTTATCATTCCTGCTATTGTACAACTCAAACAAATGTCTAGGATAGACAAATGTCTAGGATAGAGTTAATTTTCTTCACAGTATCTTCATAGTAACTCTCATCTATAACACAGACGAGGGGCGGTGATTGAAAGGCTGTCCAGTGCTTAGCTGCATGCTGGGTTAAACCACAACAAAGAATCAGGAACTCAACTGTGGAGAGAGATATTGAACTGTTCTGCAAGAAGAGCAGTTATCTGCCACCCCAACATAAAACAGTCCCATAAAGATTATCTCCACCTGAGCCAACACATAGAAACATAGTGCCTTCCAAGACCTCTACAGCTCCATATTCAAACATTTCCATTATTAACCAAAGATAAAAATACAAAGTAAATACATATTTTTAAATACTCTTGGTCAACAAACAGAAGGATTGAACAGTTAAGTCTGGGTTTCCATTCATTCCTCCAAATAAGTAACTGTTCACTGTTGCATTCTTACTGGCTTATATCTTATTTAGAAATTTTTGCATCAGATCAATATAATAGTCTATTCAATCTGTTATCCTGTCTTCAGCAGTAGCCACAGGCAGGTAATTTATGCAACAGTTTAAACTTCCCTCCTTGATGAGGAACTGTTTGACATTATATTGGTAGGTAGAAGTTAGATTTAATCCTGAAAACTTACACTGCAGATGGTAGCCATTGCTGCTCTCTTCATTATTCTAAGGCATAAGTAAGGAGGAAAACTGCCAGCCACATGAACAGATCAATGTCCAGTCTCCTTTTCCTTTGTTATAACAAGTGAAAATGGTGGTGAAGGGTTCTTGTAAAGGCAAGCAGCCAGGACTGGGAAAGATCAATGATTCTGGAAGTGGCAGTAGAGAACAGCCAAGGCTTTCCTTGATAGAAATAAATAGGTATATGCTGCATCATATATCACTAATACTTTCATTTCTTCAGAGAAGCAGCAGACTTAGCAAGCATACTCAAGCCCATTGATTTGGGCCATAAGGATTAATCTAATTTAATGTGCAAGTGTGAATGCCCTAGAGAGGGTATTATGCACTGAACACATGAACACAAAAGCCATGGCACATGAACTGAGTGCCTCTACAAGCTATCTGAACAACTGTATCAGAAATACTGAGCATCATCAACATAAATAATATAAATAAATAATGGCAAAAATATTGTCGACATATAGAGGCATCAATTTGGCATTCGGATCACAGGGATTAAGTTTTCTTCTACAAGAGATTTCTTCTGTGAGCATGACAAAGCATTCAGTGTTCCCTAGGTGTCAATTTTGTTCATTAGAATAGTTGTATGACAATACTTTCCTACCTCAGAAGTCTCTTGTAAGAATAAATATATTGAGGACTTTTAAACATTCAGACCATATAGTACTGTGCGATTACCCAAGAAATGTCAGACCTTTTTATTAATTCTATGAAGCTCATTGCCTCAGATCTTGAGGCACAATCATGTAAAAAGCATTTCTTGATATCAGTTTTAAACTGAAAGGCTGTGATTTCATTGTGAACCCTTTGTTCATGTATTCTGAGAGAAGTAAAGCACTGTGCCTTCTTGACCTTCCTTAAACCATTAACAATTTATACACCTCTTTCATTTTACCTCTTATTCATCTCTGCTCTTACGTAAATACTTTAATCTTTTTAATCTCCACACGTATGGAATACTTCATGGGCCTCCAATTGTCCTCATTACCAGTTTCTGAATTTCCTGTTTCATTCACTGGCTAAGTGAAATAAAGTGACCAAACTGAATGCATATTCAAAATGAAAGGTTACTATTGCTTTATGCAAGATGTTCATAATATGGGCAATTTAATTTGAAAATATGGGATTTTCTCTCTCTTTTTTAACCTGCATAGATGTTTTCAGCAAGCAGGCCATAGTAACAGTACAGTTTTTCCTCCAAATATCTGCAATTCATTTAAGACTTCTCTGGGTGTCAAAAAGTTCTAATATGTTTTTTCCAATGTTCATCAATATTTTCTTACTCTATCAGCTGCTGTAAGAGTACAGGTTTCCAAAGTGTAGTTTCCTACATTCTGTGCTACTGCATTCTCTTTGTTTTGCTTCATTATCTTCGTCAGTTTAATTGCCATTATTCAAATGATTAGTATCCTGCCATGTCTTATACTGTTGCCTTATACTGCTGCTTTGCATGAACACTAACCTGATCATGGGGTCACAATGAAAAGACTTTCACTTATCTATTGTACTGGATTGCCTTAGCTTAGCATTCATTCCCTTACCTGCTCCCACTTTTATCTGTCAGGATCTTATCCTGTTTGCCTTCCTTTCTATTTTGCTTTACATCAACAATGCCCTTGATGGTCTTGATTGCCAGCTGTGCCAAGCCACCATTTTGTGTTACCTATGAGAAACTGTCTCATGCTCGAAGTCCTGTTGGTATTGACTCCATTAAATCCAGCTGCAGAATAGGTAGGACCACTACCTCAGTAAAGTAATCTCAGGCCAAGCACTTGCTTCGCAAAACACACTGAGGGCTTCCTAGCAAGAGTTCTTGCCTCTCTTTACCTCAGAAAACCACTTCCCAAAGAACACAGTGTCCCACTGCTGATAGTTACCAAAAGTGAAGCAGATTCTGACCTTTTCTATTTTTGAGATGTGTAAACACTGGATTGCATACAGTTTAACTCATCATCCAACTACACATATACTCTCCATTAGATTTTTAGAGAGGCTCTGCAGCTAGCCTTAGTAACGTCTGAAATTTAACATACCAAATGTAGTCCATTGCATATCAGTTTCTAAGGCTCAGTTCTCAATAAACAAAATGCCTTTACAACACACCTCACTTATTAACTGATACAAGGGATAGCTTCATCTGATACTTACTCCTCACATTCTGGTCAGTATCAGAGTATAAATTCTTCTACTCACACTAATCCCCACTCTCAGTACAATGTTTGGGGTGGAGGGAAGGAAGGGAGAAAGAAAGGGAGGGAGTGTATGTGGGGGGGGAGGTAGAGAGAGAGAGACAGATAGATCACCTCAAGAAAAGAATATACTGTAATCTATTGCTGGAATCCATCGTTGGAGACCTGTGCATTGCTCCTGGAAAGCCAGCTCAGTATCTACTACTAGCAGTGATTTGCTTCATGTTTAGTCCTGGAGTCTTAATAACACTCAGCCATTTAAGTGTGCTCAGAAAACAACCTCTTCCATCATGGATTTCATTGTTGTTCAATCATGAGAGGTACAGTTGCATATGGAATACTAGAAATTCTGATCAGCAAGATCAACTAGAAATTCTGATGCATCAGTTGTGGTGAGATTCTTTGAGAGAGTCTGTATTTATCCCATTGATTTCAGACGGGTTTTAATGTCTTTCATCATTCTTTAGACAACTTTCTTAAATCTAACCTTCTATTACTCTCTTATCAGCTGGTCCTATAATGCAGATGGAATTTAACTGGTTGCCAGTCTAATAACAGCAAATATTATCCAGTGTGAACATACAGCTTGGGATCACTCACAAATAGCAGATTTCTTTAACAGACTTCCTTCACTGCTCACACTGATGCTAACTACTGCTATGATGGTTTCAGTATTGGGATGAGAAACATTTATATTCCTCATCCTTGCCCACAAAGACATTTTCCTTTCTGATTTCCATGCTGATTTCTGATGTCTGTACTAGTTCACCACATCAGCCTCAGCATCTCCTACTTCCTGGATTTCTTTAATTTGATCCAGTATGTTTGTTTTCTCCATTATCCACTACTGCTTCAATAGTTTCCCCAGACAGTACAGCAGTCCTGGTTATTGGAAGCTATGCTATTGCACTGGATATAAGCCTTTTGATAGACTTCCCTGTGAGAAACTTGTCTTCCACAGACAAATCTGTCATTAATAAGGAATCTTTAATATTTCTAGGGATACAAGTGTTCTCAGCTCTTGGTATAATTATTTCCTCTACTACCTGACTTTAAGTAGAAAATAATTAAAACAGCACAACACAGCCTCTTCTCCATGATTTCCATCTATGGGTTGACATGATTCATTATTCATATACATTTATCAGTCTCTGCAGCATTTCGGGCACAACAGCATCTCACTTCTCTTCCAACTTTTCCTAAAAGGTTAGTAAAAAACTTCACTGCCATTTTCTCCTCTTTATGCCTTTGTGCATACACTCATTTACTTTTTCAGGTGACTTCCTCATTTCTGTAGGTTATTTTGTCTGCAAATCAACCATCAGAGTATTAGAAATTGATCTAGAGCAACTGCTTACCCCCAGCTTTATTTGAAGGGAGAGGTGTGCCTCTCTGGAATTTTTACTGCTGACATTTCTGCATCATATACTGGGCAATAATGCAAGACAGCTCCATGTTTATAAAACTAACCTGTTTTTTTAGATGAACTATTTACACAGATGCTGAGACTGCAATTATCATCAAAGCCACACGCATGCAGATTAGCTTATGTGTGGTCTTTCAAATCTTCTGCCTGCAATCTGTGTTCTTCCCCCTGGTTTCACACAGACTACTATAGTGAGTTATCTTTATTTACTTTCTCAGCCTAAGGAATTGTATGTGATTTAACAGCAGCTAGAAAAGTTGGATGCTGAGCACTTATCACTAGTGGTGGCAGCTGTTATTCCAATAAATCTGTCTTCTCCAGCTTGCCTTTATATTTAGGTATTCACTTAAGCAAAGCTGAATCTATGTTAAACAAAATTGCTTTTGAAAAGGGGAGTTTTAAGTATTAACTCTGGCAACTTTATGTATGTACTATGAGAGTAAATTCTGAAAACTTCCTGCTCATGTTGCATACATAATACAGGCATATGCAGATCTGAATATCAGTTTGAGTACTGATGAGGTTTTCTTAAACCCATCACTGGTCTTGTGCACCTAATCTCATTCACAGTGTGTCACACAAACATGATGTCCAAAACATCTGTACCTAATAAAGCACTGTATTATGCTAACAAAGAAAAACTAACATTTTCAGATTTACTCTTTGATCACAGATTATGATGGTATTGTCAAAATAAGGATGAAAGGCACAGTTAAAATTGCTTTAGCTTAAATATTTAAAAATTACAATTTCTAAATTCAAGTTATAGGAATGTTCTAAAACATATGAGCTACTAAAAATATAATCCAGCTGTGCCTGTAGATTTTGACTCAGACTGATAAGCATGGCCAAATAAGAGGCAATATTTTGATAGGACATTAAAACATGATTACCAAAATGTGGTAGCTAATATGGAGGGCTCAATAACTCCTGTGTTTATCTAGAAACATCATGTAATAATTCAAGCAAATTTCAGGAATAAATAGAAGTTCAGATCTTGTGCTGTAAACCAGCAACGTAAGATGCATTTCACATTTAAAAAGTTAAACAAACAGCTATAAATCAAAGACGTGGCACCACTAACAAAATGAAGATAACAGTGCCTTTAAGCAAGCGCAGCTAATTTTCATTCATCTAGGTATGTTCAGTCTTACTTAAAAATGAATACAAATGTACAGGCTGATTGCATTTTTGCCAGAAACAAGACGGAGTATGTTTTCTTACTTCATACTGCAGTAGAAGTAGCCACATCTGTTCACCTCAGAAAGCAGATGGATGTTCAAATACTGTATCAAAGTATATATTTCACAGAGAAAATTTAACTGCCCGGGTATCAGAGTTTAATTCAATATAGCTGAAGAAGGAAGACTAGAATTTAATAAAATTCCCAAGTTAATTGATTGATGAATAACAGCTTCCAAGAACAGACTTTTCTCATCTCATTTCATATACACTGATCTGAAATTCACTCAGATTAGCTCAAGTTATAAGAAATTATAACTAAGGACACACTGAACTGTGCACTGCATACTTGCAGTTTCTAATTTCTAGCATTTTTTCAAATTTTAATTTACTGGAAATACATGATCAGAATACTTAGTTCTTTAAAAATACTTTTGGAGCGTGAGTCAAGTAAAACTAAGAGCAAGCATTTCCTCACAGTTTTTCTGCGAAGAGCAGTAATGACTAATGTCAATTCACTCTTTCATGAGAGAAAAACCTTCTACAGCTTTCAACCGTAAATTAATGGGAAAGCTTCATAATTCCAATGATAAATGTTTTTATAAGAATGGTTATTGTTGCAAACGCTTCCATGGTTTCTGCAAGATTAGCTTTCCTGCCCAATGGCTTGTACAACCGAAGAAGTATTTGCTAAAATGATAGCGATACAGATACAGACAACTTAAAAACAAACAAAAAAAGCATGTTGTGTATTGATTTCACTTTCCAGACATCACAAATTATTGCAGATCTGATTTTTATCATTGCTGAATGGTTTTAAAATGCTGGATTCCTTTCACTTGTGCATCCCCTGCAAGCAAATACATGTCAACTCTTTCAACTATAGACATCTAAGAGCAGCTAGCCAAGATGTCTAAACAGAAAAAGGGGAATTTCAAACCTTCAGGTTTTTAGATAGCAAAAGCCAATCAGAAATATAATAAAATGCATAAGGGTTCATTTGATGTGGGTGAAAATCTCAGCCCTATCTAAAATGTACATGTTTTTAATAGGGACACTGTGCGAGGAAATTTTCCACACTGAACACTCATGTCACATTCTGACTACATTTAGACCTTCATGGGCAGTGAAGGGAAAACAAGGAAAAATACCTTTCTATTCACCCAGAAATGAACAAACGTTCATTCAATCTGCAAATGACTGAAGGAAAAAAATCAAATTCATGGAGAACTTAGGGTTGTAGAATAATTCTAACATGTCTGTAATTTACATGGCAGTTTACATATTAAAAATGAATACTAGTTACTCAAGAACAAATAAATGTTTTGCAATAAAACTCTATCATCTCTAATGCTGATCATAGTGGTTTTGTTTTGTCATGAGAATGATAGAATATGACAAGTTTTAAGTAGGCCATGTCACAAAACTATTATCAACATCCATATAAATTCAGTTAGTCAGGAAATTCTTTTCTTATTGGCTTCCATCAGCTCTACAGGTAGACCTTCTATTTGTCTATTGGCATGTTCATAACGCTACTGGAAAATTAATTTCTAAATTATAAATGAGGTAGAGTCATTTATAATAAACAGTGCTTTTTAAAATAACAGGTTTTGGAAGTCAGTTTCTAACATTACTGCTGTTGAACACATCAGAGACAAGAGCAAAGGTACAGAACATAATATTACAGGAGAGAATTGGATCATATCTCCTACAAAGAAAAGCCAAGACAGATAGGGTTGTTCAAACTGCAGAAGAGAAAGCTCCAGGGAGACTTCACTGCAGCCTTCCAGTACTTAACGGGAGTTTATGAACTGGAGGAAGACTAACCTTTTACATGGTCTGATGGCGATAGGACAAGGGGATCATTTTTAAGCTAAAGGAGAGATTTAGATAAGATGTTAGAAAAAAATTCTTTACTCAGAGGATGGTGAGGCACTGGCACAGGCTGCCCAGAGAGGCTGTGGAAGCCCCATCCCTGGAGGTGTTCAAGGCCAGACAAGCTTTAAGCAACCTGATCTCGTAAGTGGCAGCTCTGTCCATAAACAGGGGAATTGAAACTAGATGATCTTTAAGGTCTTTTAATACAAGCCATTCTATGAGAATATTATTGAACAGAATAAAATGGAATGCAAAAAAAAGTATATGGCATGAGGAGTCCCAGTGCTTAAGAAACTATGAACTTCAAAATGACTTTCACTTCTAGCCTGGTGCTAACAATAAATAGTGAACAAACTGGTATCACACAAATGGCTAGCTGAGTTTACTACATATGTATACACAGTATAGGATTTAGACTCGATCCTTATGGGTCCCTTCCAACTCAGGGTAGTCTGTGATTTTATGATATATGCAACTACATAGAAATTGCCTCAAGTGCAGGTTCAAGCTGAATTCTTCACACTATTTTCCTGCAGTAGCCTACTCAAGGGTCAGCTCTACAGCAAACCAGATAGCCCACATGCTTTTGAATGCACACAGAGTTATGCTTGTTCGTTATATGGATGCACTGCAGAATGTTGTGACCAATTTACCCTGAGCAGCACATCATGAAAGTCAGCAAAATGAGATGGTTTGAAGTTCTTCAGGAAAGGTCCCTTCTGCAATGCCAGGCAGGATATCCCAGCTCAAGGTCCAGCTCAAAGAAAACTAACAGTTTCAGGTTTCAAATCATCTGTGGGCCAACAAGCTCACATACTATGTACGTACCGCAAGACACTATTAACACTGATGGGGTCAGAGTGCCCCAGCCCAGCCCCTGGAGCACACCCATCACCCACAACAGCCACTGGCAGCAGGCACTGCCTGGGCTGAAACTGGGACACCGGAGGTGCTATGCCAACTCAGTTATGGCAAATAATTTTATGTATTGTGATACACTGGCTAAGCGCAGTTGTGTGAACAACAAAAAATATGCAGCCATACTTTGTGTTTTGATAAAGAAATTTGAGAACAGGTTTCAAGATCACTGAAAACTGAAAAAGATCTCACTAAAAAATCAATTATTTTTGTATATTTGCAATTCTATTTTCAGTTCACATAAATATATCACCCAAGAATTTTCAAATGAAATGCATAGAGTTGTAATCAGATATTCAACAGGAAGAAAAAATGATCATGACTACTGGATTTTTATAAGCCCTCTCTGAACAGAGAGAAACACCCCTCACCTCACAAATATGCCTCACTCATTACATCACATTTTGGCTGCACACACATTCATGAACAACTGTTTTCAAGGATGAAGCACAGGAAGAATAAAGTTTCAAAAATCTCTGGCAGACATCTTGAGAACTTACTGAGAATTGCAGCCACTGCAATCAAACTAGACTGATGCACTGGTTTCACAAAAGTAAGGTCAAATACCCCAACAGTTTTATGTTTTTGTTGCCCTCTTTTTTTGGTTGGACGAAAAACATTAAAGATTAAAATAAGCTCCTGCATGCTTCACTCATATTTTCACTTCAGAATAACAAAGTTAGCAGTATTATCAAAGAAAAGAGTACAGCATTTAGAGAGAGACTAATCCTCCTTGCATTTCCATTTCTTGTTTGCATTCTGGAAACAATAACCTTATGTTGTCACTGTGTCCTTGCAATAGCTGTCATCTCCATTTGTCTTTATTTTATTAAATAGATACATAAAATGGTTGAATAAAGAATGCTGGGAAAGCTGGCAAAAAAAAAAGCTTTTGAAGCAGAATTCTTCTGGTCATCATTATCCTTAAGACACCATGCTAAGGAGCCTTTCCTTTATTCAAGTTAATACTGTAAACAAGAGGTATCTGTCTCAGGGGAGCAGTGGAGCAGAAGTGCCACAATATTAGCAGTGTCACACCAAGTAATAGACAGGCTCTGCTCTGATGGACTAATAATAGAAAATATATCTATTACAGGGAGAAAATATACTATTTTATAGTCAGCTCTATTTGGTGGAGAGAAACTGAAAACAACTCTTTAAATTGTCTTCCTAAGAAAGAAGGTACTGGCTCTTTCCTACGAGGCACAACAAAGCACATTACAAAAAAAGAATGAGTGCTATTTTTGGAAAAGAACGATTAAATAATTATTTCTACTAATACTAATAACACTTGGCTCCTTCTAAAGAGCTTTTCATGTACCTGGATCTCACAGCACTTTAAGTACAAAAAATGTTCTATGGTTCCTCTCAGCCAGGGAATTCAAAACCAAAACATTATCAAATGGAGATGACGGATGAAACACCAGAAGAAAAGCGTGCCCACTTTCTTTCCGTCATTGCTGAAGACATGTATCTCTTACATCTTCATCCTTACAAATTCACACTTGGAGGAAGCTATGTGTCATATAGAATTACAAAATGTAGAGATAAAGGTAAGCAATCTGAGTGGAAGGAATTGTGAGGGAAAATTAGGCCAGGAGAAACTCTGAAGAAGTAGAGTTTGATAGAACAGAATATGGAAAAAGTGCACAAACTTGGGAGGGTTGAGGTTCAGTGGGGAAGGTGGTTCATTAATGTTATGAATACTGTCAGCTACTTTGAGAGGTAGACCAGAAATACGACAGCACTCCACTTCACTACAAAGTTAGTCCTAGAGAAGAATGTGACAGCTGTTGCAGAATGAGTAACACTTCACTTCTATCTAGGGACTAAATAAAGAAGAAATTAATTGAAGCTAGTAGGAAACTTAGTAGACAACAATTCTCTGCACTACATACTGGGATTTGCTTTTCCTGAAATCGCTATGAGAAAATGCTCTACTTAGCTCCTAGCTAGATGAAAAAGTGTTGAGATTTACCTGCCTAAATAAAGAAGTATATTTCTTCCCTGTGTGTCATCATGCTTCTGGAGAGATCAAGGAATGCAAGAAACTGTTTTAGTGAACTCTACAGTAGAGAGTGTTACTCTTCCAAAATCCTTTAAGCAAAAACTTCACTTTGTATCCATCACTAATAGAATCTATAATCCATCACATGGAGCTCTGCACAGGTTTAGTTCCAGCAGTTATCTAAAAAGCATTGTTTCAACCACTAAATCTACACCTTTAATAAACTTTCAAAGACAAGCTATTCCCAACAGTGAGACATTGCACTCTTCAGTGGTTAAGCCTCGTGGAAACAGTGACTGCATCTGTCACCCCAGAAGATCTACTTTTTCTAGAGAACCATTCATCATCCCTAGAGTCAGACTCCATGACATTAAAATTCCCTTGTATAAATTTAAGCAGAATTTTAAAAGAATGTAGCATCCCAGTTACTGGTTATTTGGAGCAAAAATCCTATGAACCACAAATGACAGGGTTTATGAAAAAGAAACTGTTAATGCTTATCTGTATCATTTAATTCCTTACTTGACCATACACTTCCATATGTAGTTTCTATGACAATATGTTTGCAAGAACTTTTCTAGTATAACTGAATTTCTTGACCATTATTTCCTCCCCCGCTCCTCCCCAAAAAAAAGCTGAAGGAGGTAGTAGGGATGATCTCAGCATTACAATGTCCAGATAATCACACTACTTAATGAAAAACAATGACAAAAACATTTTTTCCTAAGATCTGTAATTCTAGCCACTTTTGAGCTTTGGAAAATCAATTACAAGAAAGGAAGATACAGTGGATTGGTTAATCTTTTCCGAAGTAAAACTCCATTCCGTGCATTATTCCCACTCGTTCAGTAATGTGGGAAGAATTGCAATTTGCATTTCTATCAATAGAAAGAGACAAAAGTCCCTGTTAAGAAAATTTTGCTAGAAATCTTTTTATCAAATAGTACCTTCAGAGAAATAGTGTGCAAGAGGCTTGAAGTTCTTAGTTACTATCTAGCCATGTACAATGTAGCAAATAACAATAAAAACAGCAATATATTCATCAGATTCTAATTTTATCACTAGATACCAATCCTATCACCAGATTAAAAAAATCTATCCAGCTAGATGCCAGATATGTATGCCTTGTTCCTGTGCAATCATTTACAGTTGTTCTAAATTAGAATAAAGAGTAGATAAAGTGGCCATCTTGTGCTGATGGGAAATCTCACCGTCCTTCTTGTAATAACACAAACTCTTCTGTATTTAAGAATCAAGTCTATTCCTAATCAAATTCTTAAATATAAGATACTACCACATCAAGAAATTGAATAAGAAAAAGCTTATCCAAGAAAAACTGCATATTTAAGCAGGAAGAAGCCTAAAACACATGGCTAAAAATAATTTTTTTCCAGAGCAGAAATAAGCATTCAAATAAGCATATATTTACTTTCACAATTGCTTGGCCACTAACATCAACAAGTCCTGGCCATGGAGCATGAAGTCACGTCACCTTAACTACTGAAAAACATAAATTACACAATTGAGCTTAAATGTACATAGTCAAAATTCAGGACAGAAGTTTGAATGCATGGATGTCAAAAGCACCTACTGCATACCCCTAATACAGAGCAATGCAGTGTCATACTTCCGCAGTTAACAATACTATGAAGAAAACTTTTTCTAATTTTAAAAATTGCTTTGTGTTCCAAATCCTCAGTTCATGTCTTGTTTGCACACTTCTGCTGCCTTCCATAAATACACAACACCTAAACATTTTCATTTTTCTAAGGAGAATATATCTGATTTCATTGCCTTCCCATCAAACTCGAACTGTTCTTAGTTTGGTAAAGTTAAGATGCATATGGAAAAAAAAGAAAAGTCTCTACATTCTTTAACAGTATTCAACATGACTGGGAAAAAACATATCTTTGCATGCACTATCATACTGTGACACTATATTACCAGGCAGGGAGAAAACACGGCAGTATAAAATGATGATACAGATTTGTCATGGAAGATGTTGGCTGCTCTGGAAAAGTATCACTCGCTGTTCTGAGAAAAAAAAAATCCTAAGTTATCAGGAAACTTACACTGAAGAAAATTAGTTGAAAATAGTTTCAACTTCACTGCCCAGGGCATACATTAAATACATTATCTGTATTGAGCTCTGCTGCAGCTCTAAATTTAGTGAAATGTGGTTTTCACTGAGGCTAATGAAAGTCGTAATCCCCATGGAGAGTGAAATTTCAGCATTTTATTTATTCAGTGGCTTCTCATTCTCCAACCAAACCACCCCAGGCTATGAATTATCAGAGCTCAGAAGGTAAAGGTTGGGGGCCTCTTACAAGGGATGCTCTGAAAGTAATATCTCCTATTTTATGATCTTGGCCCCCCTCTGTCAGGAGCAGGCACTGGTAGTACAGCAGTAGAGGTTGAACCTTCCCACCAATATTCCACTGCATGTTGTTGGTGTGTGACAGATGGCAGCAAAGGGGCAGTTTGACAGAATGGCATCTCTAAGGAAAGTACAAATGAAGCAGAGGTGTGGAATTGAATTCCTCCATATGGAAAAAATGGAACCCACTGACATTCATCAACACTTGTGAATGTTTATGGAGACCAAACAGTGGATGTGAGCACAGTGAAAGTTGGACTGCATGGGCAATGTTCTCCTAGCAACAACGCTGTCATAGCAGCTGTGAGGCAGTAGGTCACCTTCTACTGGTGCAGATTTTTACAAGTGTGGCATTCAGGCTCTTGTTCATCACTGGTGAAAATGATAGCTAATGGCAATGACAATGTTGAAAAATAGCATTTCGTAGATGATAATTTGCTCTATCAAATAGTGTTATTGTGTTCCTTGTATCTGCTGTAGTTTCCGCAGAAATAAACAGGACGCATTACTTTGAGAGTGACCTACATATAATACACAGATAAGAAAATTTTGGAAAACATGAAGGAAGAAGTGATAATGATACCATCACACTTCCGTACATTCAGAACAAGGGTAGTAGGTAGCTAACCACTGGTATTGTTTTCTTTCATGAGAAATCTAATATAGGAAGTGTAATTAGCAACAGCCTTTCAAAAGTCTTTCCCTTGCCCTCCCCAAAGGAGATGCCTGTACTCCTGTTTCAGTAGGACATGAGGCTGTAGTCCTGCACACTGCCAGGTCATGTCACAGTAAACCTGTCTTCTGGCTTAACTGCAAGCACATACTCATATTTCTATTGAATTTGCCAGTAGACACAACTTGGAACTTATACTGGCTTCATGGTTTTGTGACAACCATACGTCACTACAGAAACACCTGCTTCTCCTTAAAATTTTAGTGAAAAAGATCATGCATACCCACTTGCATGAAGTCAGCAGGAGCAAAGCTAGACCACCAAAGTTCTTCAGAGAATTCTAACTCAGATGTATAATTCAAGTTGCTCTTTCCTGTAGCCAGAGTGGTTTCCATCGAAGTCAAATGTTGGATATACCATACCAAGTTTTAAGTCTGTATACAGATATAAAGATAAAAAGATATTTGATGCTCAGTAAAAAGTCATTACAATGGGACTTACCTCTAGATTAACTTCTTAACATAGTGAGACACGCTGTACTCACCCCCACTGTAGCTGGTGAGTATCTGATCAATATAGTGATGGCAATTGAAGCAATTGAGCTTAACAGTTTGTTTTGAACCTCACAGCTCATAAGGCTAGCATGGTTAACAGCTCAGTTTCTGTGGCCACTTTTACACCATTATAAAAGAAGATGTGTTTCAACACACTTCATTACTTCTGACTCCTAAATTCAAATGACTAAGTACCCACATATGACAGGGTCACTCAGTTTTGTCACAAGGCTGAAATTCACATCTCCACATACCGCAAGGGCCACTGCACTTCCACGGTGTCATCACAACCTGTATCTGTACTTCATCGCAGTGTCTTTACTTCATGGTTCCCCTTAAAAGCAAAGGAAACAAGTGTGTAACAGTTTATATTTGTTTTACTACCACAGCTCAAATAGTAACCTTTCCCATCAGCAGTAGGATCCCTTGCAGAAATAAATAGCAGAATGCACTTGAAGCACTTAAAGTTACCTAAATATGAGGTACTGAGCTGCCTGCTGAGATATACACACATCCAATACTTCCTCTAGGCAGACTTTACTCACTGACATCTAAGAAATCTGTTATAGAATTTAAATCTCCTCCCCTACATAGAGTTCTCAAGTTCTGCATCCAATAATTATACCTCATCATTACAGCAGGTTTCAAACATCCTCTCACGCATGACATTCAGCTGAAAATGGTTTACCCCAAGGGAATGTTTGGATGAAGATGCTAAAGATATCCTCTGCAAATCAGCTTAAAAGCTTTTTAGCTCGGTTAATAGATGAGAGTCTGATTGTATTAGTATCAGCTAATTGATTTGAGAAACAAAAACCTATGGATCTTAGCCCGTCTTACAATTGCCCTATAGTTTGCTGGTAAACCTGAACAGTCAGGGACAAAGTCTTAACAGATGCAGCAGACTCTGGAAATTGGATATTTTCCAGCTCAGCAATTGGTAGAGACGCTATCTGGATTATGCAGTCCCTTATTAAGAAGTGTCAAGGATTAGCCAGAACTGAAAACACTTGTGGGATTAGGGATTTATTTATATGGAGACAATCAGGAAGTGAATTAACTAAAAATGTTACTTTAAAGAGAAGCTGTAAAACTGCATTAAACCCTAATGTGCATGTTCTCCTTTAGAATTACATTTGAATGATCTAACTTCAGTGTAGAAGTAAATTAAATTAAATTAGGACCACTTGAATTCTGGATAAGAAGGCCCTTGGGGGTTTTAATGATGTTTAACTGATCTATTTCTAAGCCGTATCTTTCGTTGACTCACATTAATTTTCATGAATTGAACCATGTAGATAAACCTCAAGTTCTGAAATTAGAAAACCCCAACAAAAAAAAGTGAATGCTAAGTTAACGGCAGCAAAACATTTTTAAAAACAGTTGCAAAACAGCTTGTTCATCTGCAAAGGCAACAGTAAGTGATTGTGCTGACTCTGGATCTGCATGCTGAAGGACACAGTTCAGGAACAGGCTCTCTTAAAGCTTTGCATTGTGACAGAGCCTAGGTGAAGTTTGTTCTGTACTTTTCACATTGACAACTGCTTGGTCTGGAACTGTTGTCCAGCTAGTCTTATACCACAGATTTTAGAAAACCCTGATCATTTTGGAAGGCATTCAGGCCAAGGTTAAGATTTATGAAGGAAGACATGTAACTTATTGACACATTGATAAATAAGTCAATTTTTTTTTTCATCCCAAGTTCAACTGCTGGAGGCAAAAAGAACAAAAAACTGAAAACTCTCCTTTTTTCTCTAATTTATATAATCCATGGTTGTCAACTTCTACCCAGTCTATTTCTTGCATGCTACTAGAAAAGCAAGGAGACAAATGGCATTACTTATCTTTCTGCTTTATGGATGCTCAATACCCTGTTTCCACACAGGAAAGACTACACTGCTAAGCAATATCCTTAATATTTGAACACACCGACTAGGATGTTATGTCTAATTAAGGCCTCTGGGGAGACTTACTATTCTCAGATAATATTTTACTGATATCTTCATACAGCTGCAGAAATAAAGTACATGTTGACTCAGTAACGATCAAGTTCAAAAAAAAAAAATCAAGATTGATAGTGTGCATCCTTCTTACTTGAATGAATTAAAAACTGGTACCAGAAAACAAATAATGTTTTTTCATAAGCATCATTAACTACAACCTGAAATAATATTAATGCTATTAGAACTGCTAAGTGAATAGGAAAACTAAAGTTCTGATGGAGTTACAGTGGAGCTCAGCTTATCACTTTTACTATTCTCCAATATGAATTTAAAATGCCAGCATTTTGGTTAATAATTCCTGACGTTATACCTATTACCATTTTCATTTAGAAGGAAATATAACTTGCCTATTTAAGAACAGAGGAAAAACTGACAAAAGGAAAACAGAAAAGGGAAGAGAGGTTGCATTTATCAAGGTTGAGAAAGCAGTCTCTCTCTGAAAACACAAGGCTAAAAGCAGAGAGGTTAAGGAGGAGAAAGCATGTCACTTTTAAACTTGAAGCCAATTTAACCTTGACTTCCCCAGTGCCTGTGAAATCATAAACACCAAGCAGAGCTTTGAATGAAAAGACTTGCTTCTCTGTTATTCTGGGGTGAGAAGTGTTGCAGAACTTCAGTACTTATGGTTCTGAGATTCTGGTATATTTTTGCCTATCAGAATATATCAGAATACCCTGATTTTATTTTCCACTGGAAATTATATTTATTTTTGTACTGAGACATGAGGTAATAATAGCTTAAACACAACAAAATTCTACTGATTTCTAAAATATCCTATATTTTCCAGGACAATGACTGTCTTTTAGTTATGTGTACGTCCAGGTAACTCCATGACAAATACAATATGAATATAATGGCAAAAGTCTGCCTGGTTCAGCCAAACAAACAAATGCAAACAAAATATCCACAGCCCAACCCTGCTTTCTGCTGTCTTAATGAGCTGAATCAGCTCATGAGTGGTGGAACAAGCACCAGCACCTGTAAAAGAAGTTGGACCATGGAAGTAGAAGTAAGGGAGGACAGAACAGGAAGTAGGGGAGAGCAGAAGCTAAGATCTTCCTTTCAGCAGTAAAAAAATCATTAAACAGGCTCAGAGATCTCATCTCTGCAGGTTTACATGCCTGAGTATCATGTCTGAACATAGGCAAGCCTCTGCCTTTTCCTTCACTTCCCAAGGGCACAGTTCTGCCAAATGTGTAAAAAGTGCTGTTAAGTGTGGCAAGATGTTAAAAAGAAGTTTTTTGCTACTGCTGTTCAAGTATTTGTAGTAGTTGCAATGCATTCAACACAGACCTATAGTAAAAAAAATTCTACTTAGTAATAATTCTGAAGCTTTCTTAGGCTAGTCAAAAGCGTGAACTCTTCAAATGAGACATTTTTATATGGCTTTTCAAAAATCAAGGTCTTTTGCTATAGGAATGAAAACAATTTCTCTTCAATACTTTTTATCCTTCAA
The DNA here is from genome assembly GCA_037305975.1 of Chrysolophus pictus. Classification (NCBI taxonomy): domain Eukaryota; kingdom Metazoa; phylum Chordata; class Aves; order Galliformes; family Phasianidae; genus Chrysolophus; species Chrysolophus pictus. Next base: position 39,671,998 of record JAYKPI010000006.1, read on the forward strand.
AAAGAGCTTGTGCAGTTAAACTTAAGTCTTTGCCAAGTAACTCTCTTTTGACTACAAGTCACATTTGAAAACTAAAAAGAGAAAGGAGTTCTCCTCTGTGAAAGTCAATGTTTAAAGCTTTTATTACAAAAATATTGGAATGTTATGATATTATTAAGATGCACTGCAAAGGATTTGGATTGGAGGTTAGAGACATTAGTCAAAATCATTCTGTAGATATCATTCATAGCTTTTGCAAGAATACACTGAAGCTCAGAAAAGAACGAGTGTTGTCCTTTTCTATCTTTACCTATAGTAGACCTTTATTCAAAAGCCCATCTCATATTTGACATTTGTTTTTGCCTTAATCAACATTGGATGAGATCATAGAATTACAGAATGGTTTGGGTTGGAAAGGACCCTAAAACCCATCCAGTTCCAACCTCATACCATGGGCAGGGCTGCTACCCACCAGATCAGGCTACCCAGGACCCCATCCAACCTGACCTTCAGTGCCTCCAGGGATGGGGCACCACAGCTTCTCTGGGAAACCTGTTCCCCTATCTCATCACCCTCATAATGAAGAATCTGAAGAATTATCTCCCAACACCTAATCTAAATCACACGTCTTTTACTTCAAAACCATTCACCCTCATCCTGTCACTATCAAACCATGTAAAAAATTGGTCTCTCTCCCACTTCTAAGCTCCCTTAAAGTACTGAAAGGCTGCAATGAGGCCTCCCCAGAGCTTTCTCTTCTCCAGGCTGAACAAGCCCAGCTCCCTCCAACTGCTCCATGTCTTTCTTATGCTGGATGGAGCATATATTGGGTACGGTATGAAACAGCTGGAGACAGAAGGACAGAATGCACAGATGAGCATCTTAAACACAGACATGCTTCTTCCTGTTTTCAGGAGTAAAAACTGATTCTCTCATTGAAGGTAACAAAAGAGGAAGATGTGCCAAGAAGGTTTGGAAACTGGAGTTGGACAGTAGGGAACTTGGAGACCAACAATTCTGGATACTTTCAAAGGGTGCATGTTCAAGTTTCTCTGTCTCAGTTTATTTCTAAAATGTACACAGTATCTAGCAAGCCTACAGAAGTTAACCAGTTGTTGGCAGCAAAGCTCTTTTCAGTACACGGGGTACTACAAAAGTGGTAAATAAAATTTTTTCTACCACTAAGAAAAGAAAAAAACAATACAATCTTGAATGAAGGGCAGCACACTAATATTGTTATATTCTGCTTGAGAAATGTATGTTTTTTTCTTTCAAAGATAATAAAAATATACCTTAAAAATGGAACTTGTCAAAATAAATCTCGGATAAGTAACCTAAGGAGGATGTTAGTGCTATATGAAATTGACATTGGTTTGCCTCATTGCTTTGATGCTAAATGACTAGAAGATCAGGCTGAATGCTCAAGGCTGTTGTAAGATTCTCTGTTAAGCTTGATTTGCCCAAATCAGTTGCTCTGACAGAACTTGCTCATTTATGCATCTCTCGTGGAGAGAAATCAAACTCTCAAAACAGTGGTGCAACTCCAGCATTGTGATTTTTTTCTGTTGGAAACCACATCAGACCACTTATAAGTCAGGACTCTCTCGGTCTCAGGGACCTGGGCACACTCATCATCCTTTACACATCACAAAGAATGATGAATACTCTAGTATGCCACTTGGCAGTGTAGCCTGTATGTACATAAGCTGACTTTTAACTCACTTGCTTGGGGACTCAGAAGTATATCCCAAAACAGGATGAGTCTCCAAAGACTATTAAAGCCTAAATATGTTGGAGCCTAAACGGAGCTTCAGACCCCTGGCTGGATGCACTATGCCTGACACCTAGGCTAGCTGTTTTAAAGACAGCTCACTACGTTGTTAGGTTGCGGTATAGGCATACAATATGAGAGATGACAATAGATATTCATCAGCTTTAAAATTAAACAATGCTCAAGAAAAGAGCAGGAGAGAGACACAGACTAATTCTTAAAGGAAATAAGATTTTACTTTCTGGAAATTACCATTTAGACATAGCCTGATTAATGAAAATTTAGTATAAAACTACCAGCTAGGGAAACAGATGACATTTTCTGTCATTTGAAGCTTTGGTGGAAAGATCTCTCATAAGAAACTGATTTCAGTCTAAGAGATTCTTCTCAAAAATGCCATACAAGTTTTGAGGATTTCTATTTTTCACTTCCTGGGCAACAAATTTGTTCATTTGTATATTTTACTCTGCAACTTAACAAGTAAAAATCAGAAAAAGTTCCTACCATAGGAAGCACTACTTTCTTACGGATACATTTTTACCTTAACTCTCATTTTTACTTTCATTAAGCAAAAAAAATCCACATAGGCACCCTATAGTACAAAACCAACACCCTTACTAGGATAGAATGTAGACAAACCTGAAGGGTTGGCCTTCCAGAACATTAAGTGGTCCCACAGGAAAGCTGGGGAAGGAATTTTTATGAAGGCATATAGCATCAGGATGAGAGGAAATGGCTATTAACTGGAAGAGGGTAGATTTAGAATAGATATTAGGAAGAAATTCTTCACTGTGAGGGTGGTGAGACGCTGGAACAGGTTGCCCAGTGAGGTTGTGGATGCCCCCTCCTCCCTGGAAGCATTCAAAGCCAGGCTGGATGGGGCTTTGAGCAACCTGGTCTAGAGGGAGGTTTCCCTGCCTATAGCAGGGTCTCTATCCCACTTCTAAGCTCCCTTAAAGTACTGAAAGTCTGCAATGAGGCCTTTGGGATTGGAACTAGATGGTCTTAAAGGTCCCTTCCAACCCAAACCATTCTATAATTTTTATGAAACATCCAACTTATTTCAAGTCTCCAAGCACTTACTGACATCCTAAGGTGGGCCTAAGTCCAAACAATGCTTTTGGGAAGGAAACAGAGCAACTCTTTTCCTCTTTCTTGAGGCCTTTATCATTACAGAGGAAAAACATCAGGAACACACTGTGTAATTAAGGGATGAAGTCTAAAATCCTTTTGTTAGGACATAAACAGATCAATAGCCATGTAGACAATCATGTTACTTCTTTAAGTTACAATTAAGGAACTTGAGGATGGCAAAGAAATACTGAAAGTTCCTTATTAGTCAACATTCTAACTACTCAGAAAGTGAATTAAAGTATACTTAAAATATTATGTACACTTGTTATTTTGAAATTAGAGCTAATATTAGCTTTAGTTTCATCTAAATGTTTCATCAAATAATGTTTTGACCTTATTTAAACTGATCAGTGTTCATCTCTGAGATTTCTATTAATTATCCTCTCACTGTGCACTCTTACACTGTTAGCCATCATTACCATCCAAGGTGACACAAAGAAATGGTAAATAATTGTATTTATGAGCAAATAGATGTGCTACAATGTACTTTAAAGCATAATAAATTGCTTCTGTTGCATCTTCCAACAAGCACAGTAACAGATTCATTAGATTGAAACAAAATGGAAGTGAGCATTAGTTATTTTATGTTTCTATAATGGTATTTTTTACTTGATCTGTAGTATGTAACGAGATTAAAAGAACAAGAACTGTGCAGTTTGTTTCAATGATAACATTGTTAGTTCAGAAGGAATTGCTATAAAGATCCACAGTGGCTGGCTGCAAGAATTATTAATGACAGCAGCAAAGAGAAATAGGAATTAATTTAAAATAAAGAGGTATCATTTACAAATCTTTTTTTACTCTTTTGTTTACCTGTCACTGCAATTATCAGTGTATGAAACAGCTGTGATGAGAGGTCATGAGAAGATGAGAACCTTTTTGTGGCTTTTTGTTTGTTTGTTTCTTAATCAGGGTGTATTTGAAATAATTTTTTCAATAGTATATCATCTCACTCTCTCTCTCTCATTAGGAGGGCCTCTTCCTATAGCAAAATATGTATGAAAACTGCAAAACCTCTACATTTGCTTGGGTACATATGGAACTGGAAAATACTTTCAATTTTTCTATCCACGTACCCCAGAAAAGATCAGAAAATGTTATCCTTTAGAATATATCTACACTTGTCCACCTATACATGTATGCATGATAAATATAAAGTAAAATATCATGTGATAGTTTTGAATAATGTGTTCAATGCTTCCCCAGGGAATTGGTCAAAATTCTGTTATTTGCAAAGATATTTAACACCAGTTCATAAAGCACTGGAAAAATTTATGGTAGAGAACCAGTTTGCAGTGGTGAGAAGATCAACTATGTAATCCAATAGCTTTCTCCTACCTGTAAATTCTGTGATTCATATACTATATGAAGATAATCAATGACTTCTTAAATATATATACAGTAAAACTCATTTCTTGACAAACATAGCATCTTACAAAAACTCTTAGGCTTCTGGAAGATGTTAAGGTTAAGAAATCTGAGATATTCACTAAAGATTCTAAAATTGTAATAAAGCAAATCAATGATTTAGAATTTAAGCACCATTTCACAACCACTATATCACGCTTTAACTATTATACTTTCTGATGTGTTTACATTTGACTGTGGTCCAATACAACTTGCTGTATGCCCAGAGCAAAGTGAAATAGCAAAGTAACAACCCAATTTGAGCTGTGAATCTACAAGTGAGAGCAATAAATGATTCATCATAACAGTGAGAATTCCTGAAGCGACCTGGATTTTTCCCAGACTAACTTCGGATAATTATTGAAATGCCTAAAATTAATTGTCACCTTGAGTTGCACCTTTACCCTACAAGAAAGCTGTTCTGGGCTGAATGCAGGGCACCTACAATCCAAAAGAAAGAAAAAGAATGAAGATGGGGCCTCAGTTACTGACACCAGCTTCAACAAGGTGTGCAGAGCAAAGTGCTCTTGAGAGCCCAAATGCAAATCCTTCCTGAGAAACACTGGCAGCTAATGCAGTGCATGACCCCACTACTCACCCCTTACAGTCCCAGCAATTGCTTTCTGCTTTCCATAAGGAATAGAAAAGCCACTTTGTGGAACTACATAGTCTTTCCTATAGACCAGACAGAGCAACCAGGCTATATACAGGTTACCCCTACTAGTTACTCCTGAGCACAGCCAGCTAGGCTTTGAGGAACTTTGGGTTCCTCACACTCAATATACACCCCCATCACCAAAAATAAGAATCTGATATCCACTTCTGTGGGCTGATTCTTTCAAAACTATGAATAACTCTTACTGACAAGAGTGGCTTAATCCTATTCACAGAGTGATAATAGAGTTTCTTAGCACAATGACTGGCATTATGCTGGGTTGGAGTAGGAAGGCAGGTGATGTCTTGCACTGTCTCTTCCCTTATATAACAGCATGGAACAGTGCACAGATCCAGCCCTTAGGCTGTTGAAAAGAGAATTATCTTCTGCACAGTATTTTATAAATTCTTAATAAAATAGTAGCACAAATATATAGCAATCATACACTGATCAAATGCAATTAGGGAAAGGGGGGAAGAGAGGGAGGAATATTTGTGGTACACTTCCTGTATCTGATTTGCTGAAGAGCAGATTTATATCAAAACTGCATTCAATGGAGATTTATACTAAGATTTACATACATATAGAAAGCAAAAATACTTTCACGAAATCTGGGAACAATGCTCATTTCAAGATGCATATTTATTTACACTGAACTACCTAGGGACTTGACCCAGCAAAACATTTCAGCATAAAGTTAGCTCTATGCACTTTAATGGAGGCTTACACATGCTTACAGTGAAATACTTAGCTTAAGTGCTCGACTTGAGGCTTGTATATTTCAAAAAATTTTAAGTGACAGATTTCAAGTAAAACATGCCAAAAGAGATAATATGAAAGCAGATCTTACAAAAATATTCCCAACCTGCAAGCAACCTTCCCATCATCCCAAATCTGTAGGGACATTCTCATCTCAGCCACTGCTAGACAGAATCCTCAAATCTATCTCCTTTATCATATCCAAACATACAATCAAGCTTCAAACGATCAAAGCAACCTGATCTCTAGAGAGAGCACAGCAATGTATTTTATTTATTTATCACAGCTCTTCTGTTAATTTTTCGTAGAAAAGTGAGATTTAAAATATACCTAGAGGACTGTCTAGAGCTTTCGAGTTAATAGTCATCCTTCTGGCTTCCTGAGAGAATGTGACATAAAAGACACAAGCCTAACAGATCACTCTAAGTGTGCTCTGCCAGCTCTTCACCTCACATAGATGGAAACCTTAACAGGAAAATCCACAGACTGTCTCCTCTCATAGCCCCAGTCTTCTATCAGTGATTCAGCCCAGTCAGAATCCAAGCAACTCCAACAAAAGAATGTGAAAACTCACAGCAAGAAATGCTTAACTGTATTACCAGAGGCAAGTTGCCTAAATTAACCAGGTAGCTAAGCATCAAGAATGCTCCCACTCATTAGAATTTGGTACGTGCTTCTTAAGGTGCAGGCAATTTTCTCTTCCCTCCACTACAGCCACAGAATAAGAGTTAAGGATTTAGAACACTGGTTGTGTTTCTCTAGAACTGAAGTACTCCACAATTATTGCCCGTTTTCTTCCCTTCTGCTTCAGGTATAGCAGTTGGTACCCCTGCAACACAGCTGAAGTGCAAGAAATTTAGGACTACTTAATATTAACGGTGTATGTACAAAAGTAGCTGTCAGTCTGCAGTATTGTTACCCTAGGAGATATAGATTTTATCAGCTTTAGGGGCAGATATTCAAAACAAACGGTGTCTAAAAGGTAAAATACACTGTAGCATCCTTACAGTTCTATGAGTCAGTGCGTAAACTATTTGCTAGCAGGCAGGACTGGGGCAGCTCCTTGCTCACAGTAGATGACCCTGCAGAAAAGCAACAGTATAAACACTGCAACAAAATACTTGTTTTCCCTCCTTTTCAAGTTTACACCTCAAAGAGTTTTCCCTTGAAGAGGTACTTCAAGAGGTTTCCATAGTCAATGTAAGGTCATTGATTTAAGGCTTCCTTTTGCAAACTCCTTAAAGAAACCAAGGATGGAGCTCCACAGATGAAAATCTTTGAAATCTGTAAACAACAACGCTGCCACCAAAGGAGCTGGATCCCGTGACTCCACCCCTGCAATGGGAAAAAGCTCTGCCACAGATATGCTTAGCGTAAGAGATGGACATTTTCCACAGATTCAAAACTGACCAGACACACGGGCAGAAACACACAGTGCTTATTTGTTCACAATGTACATATGCTGGTGGGCTTGTTTTGAACACCTGACATCTCAACTTCGCTACCAGTGTATTATTTATAACTCCAGAGCATTTCTCAAGCTTCAGGCAACCTGAAAGTAAGGACTACATAAGCATAGGAAAGGAGGTAATGCCAATAACTATGTACTTAAAAGGCCCAGAAGAGCCATAATACCGTTCTGGCCAATTTAAATATTCATTCTTTCCTTGTTAACATAAAGTCTCTCCATGTTCAGTTTCTCAATTAAACAGGAGGTGAAGTGGTTTACATAGCAGTGTTTTAGTGAGATGAAATCTAATTACAGTTAATCTCCCAATATGCAATAGGGTGTCTTCCCAACAGTTAATAAAAACCAGTGGTTAGGAATGATGACAGCACTGCTTCCAAAATGAACTTAAGATAAAATGCAGGAATGTTTAATTACTACATTAAAAATCTGCATTGAGAGGTATTCGTTTCTCAGGCAAGGATGGGTAGAACAAATTATGATTATAATATATCCCTCATTCTGAAGGAAAGGAAAGCTTACTATACACATTTCTTACAGGCCTATCTTGCATTGGTGCTTAGAAAGCTGAATAAAGCTGTTCCCTTACCAAGAATCTAGGTGCCATGGTATTGCCTGTACGAACAAAAAGATGATAGAATATGGAGACAGAGGAACTAAAATATTGATATTTCATTTTTTAATCCTACTGAGGATCTGTGGTACTTCAGATTTTTCTACTATGTGACAGATAGAGAGACAACTTCTTGCATCATGAATTAATACGATTTGGGAGAGAACACCTAAAAGCACTCAGGGTTTGACCTTGTGTTTCTGAATTTTTAGGAGTCTCCATAGAACTCCAAAACATAATTGTATTATGCTGACAGACAGTACTTATAATACTCTGGAGGATCTGCCTGATCTTTGGAAGCGTATTTCTATCCCAACTAAAATAGAGCATTAAGTAAAAGATAGTCAGTCTTTGCACTTAATATTCACAGCTTTCCTAGATTCTGCCCAGGAGAACCAGTAGTGACTGTATTAATGGCAATTCTCTCCCACCACTTTAGAAGAAGCTACATCAAACTTTTACTTGACAGTTCGGGTTAGGACAGTGCACACTAAGCTACAGGGCACAGAAGAGCAGAGGTACTACAACAAAATGACACTGCGTTTTCCCAAGCCTGACAAAATTACTTTAATACCATTGAAAGAGCATTTGAACAGCCTCCTCCTTGTTGTTATCTAACACAATTTGAATTGAAGAAGAAAACAAGAAAGTCACAGACTAATATGCGTCCCTTCTCTCTCCAGAAGAAGGGTAACTGTTGCAGAAATCAGAAAAGATTACCATGCCTAATAACGCAAATGTCAGTAATTAACAGCTCAATAAAAATTGCCTATGATTTCCACACAAATCTTACCATCTGCCTGCAATAAAAACCATGGAGTGTATCTCTGACAGAAGTGGAAGTCACATGAAGGAGATATAAGCAGAAACAATTCAGCAAGTTAAAGAATCTTGTATGTCAAGATAAAAAAAAAAGGGGGGGGAGGGGAGGAAGTCCTCCAACTTAGAAATTGTTGAACTTACTCTCTGTATAACCAAGGAATATACAGATGTTATAATTATGAAATAAACAAGAGAGTTTGGCTAAACAGGTTATTGCACTAAAGAAGAATGGATAGAAAGCTTACTTTTATGCTGGGCTTGCTGAGAAGACTTCAAAAGGAGTGATCTCCAAAAAAGAACCTTCCCCTATGATAGTCAGCTCTTAAATAGGGTCTAGGAGTGGTGCAGCCAGGCTCCATCCCTTCCAGCAGCACAGGAGAATTGCCTTCACCTGTGCTCCCAGGGCTGACTCAGTGCTCACCTCAGGTGGTCAATCAGAGGTTCAGCAGTTCCCATACATTCCTGATACTAATAAATGAGTTCCTTCAAAAAGTGGTCTGAATCCATAAATACTTACAACTTTTGAGCATAATGCTAAACATGTGATGCTCTTTAAATAAGGATAGCATGTTTAAAAAGAAATTTGAGCAGAGAATTCCTGAGAATCAGCAAAAAGATTTCAAGATGTATAATACAGACTAGTTTGCCTTCCCTACCCAGCTTGACTTGGAAACCAGTGCTTGGTGTACACAGCGAGGTTTTGGTCATGGGAGACTCCAGGGGCAGCTTCTGTGGGAAAAAGCATGGGGCTGCCCTGTGCTGGGCCCAGATGGTTCCAACAGTTCCACAATACATCCAAATGCCAGCCAAAACTGAGCCCAGCAGTCAAGATGGTTGCATATCTATGAAGAAATATATATGAGAAAGGGCAGAAAATACCAGCTAGAGAGAAGAGAAGGGAGTGAGTTACAAACAGCAGAGGGAACATCAAGCTCAGAGGAAGAGCAGTTCCATGGCAGAACAGATGTTCCTTGCAGTTCTTAATCTGAGTCAACTCTGCTTTGCCCATGACAGTAATTGGTAAGCAATCTCCCTGTTTTTACCTCCACTCTTAAGTTTTTTCGTTCCTATTTTTCCTCTTCCCCCATTCTGCCCTGAGGGTTAACATCTGGGTGGGATTTTAGCTGCCAGCCAAAGCTAACGTACCAGAAAACCAGGGGTGCTTTCTTAGACAACAGCTTCTACAAAGTATGGAAATGTAGTCAGATGTAGTAACATAGTTCCCAGATTTCACCTCTTTTCCTTAATGACTGCCTGGGGAAGATCCTGCGACACTTACAGCTTTGTTTTTTTCCCAATGCAATCACATTAAGATTGATTTTTTTCCTTTAAACTGTAATAAAGATAACCAAAACAAAGTCTGAACTATCCTCTCTGCTGCTACAGCAACAGCTCCTAATAGTCATCATTAAAACTCCACTGTTCTAAGAAATATCAGGACACATTCAAAGTGGACAGGAGAAAAGATTTGATTTCATATATTTGTGTGCTGGTTTTGGCTGGGATGGGGTTAATTTTCTTCACGGTAGCTACTATGGTGCTTTATTTTGGGTTTGTGATGAAAAACAGTGCTGAGAAGTCAGTTATGATTTAGTTACTGCTGACCAGCACTCATACAGCATCAAGGTCTTTTCTGTTCGTCACACCACCCTGCTTGTGAGCAGGCTGTGGGTGCACAAAGCCCTGGGAAGGGACACAGCCAGGAGAGCTGACCCCAGCTGACCAGAGTGATATTTCACACCATGTGATGCTTTGCTCAGCAATACCAGCTGGATGAAAGGAGGAGGGAGACAGGAGGGGGATGTTTGGAGTTATGGCATTTGTCTTCCCAAGTAACCGTTATGCATGAAGAAGCTCTGCTTTCCTGGAAACAGCCAAACATCTGCCTGCTGATAGGGAGTAGTGAATGAATTCTTTATTTTGCTTTGCTTGCACATGCAGCTTTTCCTTTACCCTTGAGACCGCCTTCACTTAAAACCACACATGTTTGCAGGTTTACCCTCCCAATTCTCCCTCCCCTCACACTGGAAGGACTGAGTGAGTGCCTGCCTGGGGCTTCTCTGCATACCAGGATTAAACCATCACAGCCTTTTTTTTGGTACCTGATGTGGGGCTCGAGGGGCTTAAGACCAGAACAGACTTCATCGGAGCATGCTAGATTGGATTTACAGTTGTTCTGCTGCTAATTGAGAGGCTCCTGTGCCTGCCATGGGGCTCACTCACTTTAATATATATATTAGTCTAGTGCTTGCAGGGGGCTCTACTTCCTGTCTTATTCCAATGTGACTGGGAACATTTCCCTGGCCATGTATGTGGCATCTGGTAATGGCCAAGGCATGGCTGCTGGTCCTGTGCTGCTTCACTGGACAGACTGCAACTGCATTGAGAAGCTGAGTGAAAGGTTCTGAGAGCTGTGGATAAATCCATGAGGGAGCACATACGCCTCGAAGCATATGTGACTGGGGATAAGTCTACACCACAGCAGGTATATCTCAAAGCATCTGTGGCTGTGGATGCTGAAGCTGGCACATCCCTGAAGGGATTGCGGCCCGCAGATAAGTTCACACTGGAACAAGTGCACCCTAAAGTGGTCCATGAGTAAGGCAGGTACAGATATACCTCTGAAAAGATGTGGTCAACAGATAAGGCTGCACCAGCGCAGGCACTCCCCAAAGGGACTGTAAGCCTTGGACAAACTCATGCTGGAGCACTGGCAAGGAATGGAGTTCACTGTAACATTAAACCTGATCCAAAGGGACCAGCGATGGAGATTGTAATGGATCTATCTTTAAGTAACATAACCCATGCTTTGAATTGCTTGCTATATGAACATATATAGAGGAACAGTCTGAGCACAAAGTGTTGCCCTCAACTTGAACAGAGACTTGGGTGCTTTGGCAGCAGAATTTGTCCTCTGGTTCCATTTTTGCAACATCACTACTTATAAAGCCAAAACAGAAAGCATCTTTTTTTTTTTCCCCTTCAGATTCATGGTTGCTTTCCTTTGAAATTTGTAAATTGTCTTCTATGAAAGTAATCTGAAAAACCAGCTGGGTTTTTAAGTCTGGGAGAACATATTAAAAACTAACACAAACTACCAATAGGGATTTCAGTATCCTAAGATCTAGAAAAATAGTACAAGTAGTTAAAGAAGGAATGCAAAAGGAGTTGAGCAGTAGGGATCAATGATTGTGAGACCAGTTCCCTCAAGATAGGATTTTAAACATTAAGATGTATTGTTCCAGACAGATGTATAATTAAAAAAAAAAAAAAAAATCCATGTCATGAATTTAACTGGATAACAATAAATCTGGGATGCAAGTGCTACAGTCATTGATGAAAAAATTCCTGCAGTAATAACTGAAGACCAACAGATTAAATATCACAGAACATAATCTTCAGTCCGCGTCTGTCCTCTTAGTAACCTTTTTGCAACACAGCAGTTTTTGCACTTCTGAAGAGGTCAAATCTCTTGATGCCATTGCAGCAGCCAAAAAAATCAAGTCATATAAATCCATGAATTGGTCACCGCTGCATTTTCTTCTTGATGGAGTCCTTCAGACCTGCATGTGAGGATGGGTTGAAATTACCCTATCCCAAAGCACACATAAGCTCCTGTTCCGTAACGCATTGTGAGTTTTGGCGCAGTTGATTCCACAACAAAATCATTTAAATTCTTTTGCAATTCTGATGCAGTTATTAATGCAGCAATTGACTAGAAGAATATCTACAAGCAGTGTAGAAAATAGAAAGGAAGATAATGACTAGTCTCAGATGCTAACAACAGAAAAGCACTAGAAACAATCCATTGTAAAATAACTTCTTTCCTCAAGGCTAGGCACATTTAGACTACAAACCCAATTACAGAAATATACTGCACAATATTTACAGAGAAATTTTCAGGCATGGGGAATTCTTGCTGATACTGTGCTACATAATCTTTCCTCCTTTTTTTTTTCCCGCCCTGCTGAAGTAACTAATGCACTGAAAACAATACATTTTACACTGTCAAATTTTCCAACCTACAGACCTTTCTCAAATTTATTGGCCAAAATAAAACCAGAAGAGTTAAACTTTGAAGAAATACTGTAGCAGTTTACAGACAAAATGCAAATACCTCCTTCCTCTTCCCCTACATTCAATCCTAATCAGCAATAGTGTGGTACGTTCTGGGAAGGGAGGCAAGGAAGAAAAATACTACTAAAGGGTGATCAAAATCCTACAGGCAAAAATAGGCTTCAAGTGATGATATAAATAAAATCTTCTTTCTTTCCTTTCCTCTTTTCTTTGCTGTGTTTCCACACATCTTATCCTGATGCTGTAATATGCGGCTGGCGTAACAGCTAAAAGCAGAATGCCTCTTTCCTGTATTCTGCCCTTGTCCTCACTTCAGTATAGTGAGGAAATTCACATTAACGACAACTAAGCAGTCCCAGATCCCATACATTTAAAATGGACACAACTCTCACTGCATTCCCCAGGGGCTAGCTTTTCTCTCCAGCTGGGTCCCTTAGCAGTTCTGCTGTTCCAACATGATATATTAATGAGATCCAGTATCTACAATTTCTGGGGACTTAGAATTTACATGCTAAGCATCACCATTCTACTGTCTGACAAGGCCACTCAGGATATCTCTGGAGAAAATGCCTTTTTTTTTTTTCCAACACTTCTCAACCAAAAGCAACATATTACTTCTTAGTAGAAAGGATAAAATGAACATTTTGCAAAAACATTTTGTTGCAGCATTTGCCAAGAACAACCAAGGTCTGGTGAAATGCAAATGCTAGAAATAACAAAGCAACACTTGAGAAAGGTACTTCAGAAGTCCACAGGTTTTCTACATTGTGCAGCACTTGCATGTAGGTAAGAATAAAAACATAAAAAATACTACTTGTGGTTTTTATGAGTTTGGGGGGGGGGGGGGAGGGAATTTTGTCGTTTATCTTCTTCTAAAATAAAAAATAATTAAAAAAAAAAGGCCCAAGATGTTGCTTCAGTTATTCTAAGAAGGGCTGGGGATTTTGCAGAGCTGGTAGCAGCCTGCCAGAAGGAAAAGTCCCATTTCTCCCTGAAAAAATAAAGACAAGGTTGATACAACAGGTATTGGCACCAGAGTATGCCAGGGGCTGCCCAGGGAGAGAAAGTATGCATTGAGTTTTGTCATTCCTCTTTGTGGTTCCTGAGAAGTCTGTGCAAACTGCAGCAACCTTTATCACTGTGCAGATCACAAGAAAGGGAAATTACGGAGGGAAATTAAGACAGGAGAGCAGAGAAAGAACAGCAACTTGTGTTTGAATTCTTGGAAAGGGGGAAATCACAGCAGAACACTGTCAGAAATAAGTCAAGCCAGTTTCTACTGTTATTACTGAATTAACTGCTAGGTTAAGGCCTTGTCTAAACACAACAGTTATGCCAGTTTAATTCAAATCAATTAAAAAACTCATTAAAGTTACACAGGTGCAAAGCTCTTTGCAGACAATCTTGTGCCAGTTTATAACTAGCTGAAGTGATTTGCATGTATCCACAAAAGGTCACACCTGCTTAAATAAATTGATTTTTTTAATTATTTTAATTTCATGACATTTTATCTAATGTAGATACTAATATATAGCTATTTTTAAATGCATTAAAGTTCGGGTTCTCAAGGGTAATTATTATGCAATGGTATTGTGTTTTCTTGCATTTAAACCCTACCATACATTTTTAAACAATGACTGTCCGGGGATTTTAGTGATGTGCTCAGTGGAATCAGGCATCTTCCAGCAAGCTGAGTGATGCTCTGCTCCACAGTTCAGGAAGTACTATTTCATTAGCTTATAAAGCCATCTTCAAAATCTTAACACTAAACTTACTAACTTGCTCATCCACAGGACCAAAAAGTTGGAAAGACTGTTTAAGATTTGCTTATAACCCTAAACCTGCTAGCTATGGCTTTCTAAACTAAGCCACCTACTTCTGTTAATGAACACTGCAGAACTGCTGCCAATAAAGTTTGGCAAAAGGCATGAATTGTTCCCTCCAACCATGAGTTTGTATTGCTGATTAATAATTAATTACATGGATGTGTCTGGTTTCTTCTGTCTCAGTTCTGTCTGACATCCTTACAACAGCAGGATGCGTGTCAGTGACACATGGTAGCCGTGTTGAGGGATGAGGAGCTCTCAAATGATTATTTTCCTGTACACAGATCTACAACTTTCAAGATGCTTCAGTTTGTACAGTCGTAACACAACCTCCACACTTGGCATTACCCTCCAGTTCCATTACTGAGGAAGCTTGAAAAATAAATGAGATTCCTCCCCCCCACACACACACACTCTTTAGGTATTTGGATATTATTTTACATGCTCAGAATAGGAAACTGATTTTCTGTGTGCAAAATAGTTCATAATCGGTATGCAAAGTCAACACCTCGACCATTAATTTGGACACTTTCATATTATTTTGCTTTCAAAGAAAACACCACCTGACGCAGTGGAACAAGTTAAACCAAATTACCTTAAAACAAAGAAAAAAGAAGAACACAGGGATAAGGGAGGGGGGAAAAAAAGATAGAGAATAATAGAATGGCTTAGCTTGGAATGGACTTTAAAGCCCATCCAGTTCCAATCACCTGCCTTGGGCAGGGCTGCCACCCACCAGCTCAGGCTGCCCAGGACCCCACTCAACCTGGCCTTGAGTGCTCCAGGGATGGGACAGCACAGCTTCCCTGGGCAGTCTGTTTCCTCTGAGTCAAGAATTTCTTTCTGATCTCTAATCTAAACTTCCCCTCTTTTAATTTAAAGACATTCCCTCTTGTCCTGTCACTATTACACTGTGTAAAAAGTTGATCCCCCTCCTGCTTATAAGCTCCCTTCAAATACTGAAAGGCTGCAATGAGGTCTCCCCACAGCCTTTTCTTCTCCAGGCTGAACAGCCCCACCTCCCTCAGTCTTTCTTCAAAGGAGGGGTCTTCCAGCCCTCTGGTCATCTTTTCAGACCTCCTCTGGACCTGCTCCAATAGCTCCATCATCTTACAGGGCAACGGGGAAGGACAAATTTCAAACAGGGGTGGAATGCAGTAGACATGCTTCCCATCTCCTCCAAAAAAGTATTTTCCATCTTAGTCATGGCAGCATAGTGTCAAAACCATCCAGCTGTATGACTACAAATTTTCATTTGAGTGCAACTGTTTAATCAGATGTGCTCTAAGACTACTAAACCTTATTTCACACAAAAAAATTGACAATGTATTTATAGAAACATTAATAAAAGCTTGTACTAGAACTGTGCTTTTGCTACCACTAAATTTTGTTATCCAGGCTCTCATGTACAGACTTTTGAACAGTTTGAAAATGAATAGGCAACAATATTGTTTGTTACCAAGGACAAAGAAACACTTTACCATTAGTCAGCATTCAAATAAATCAAGTTCTGTCTGAGCTTGTCTACGCTCAAAAAAATTGCCAGTATAGTCAGAATGATATAAGCTCTCTCCTGGAAGTTAAAAGTTATAGCAATGAAATTTAAAGCGAATGCCATGTAACTTCATCCACATCACATTCCACAATGATCTTTAAATAAAGCAGATTCTTAATCAAGGAAAGTTAACACTGATGATAAATTTTGCATTAAAAGTTCTGGTATGCAATTTTTTTTCAGTGCATCATCAGTTAATTTGGCCTTCTTAGTACCCAGACTCTTGGGTGCAGGGGAAGAAAAGACAGAAGTATTCTACATATAGCACCACATAGAGCTGCTCCCCTACTGCATCATTAACCTTGAATTGCTGTTACCAAAGACAGGATCCAACTGTGAGAATGGAAATACCACAAGTCATTTCAGAACAGCAGACCAGGGCTGAGCCTGTCGTACAATCAGTCAATGCATTTGAGAAAACAACGGATAGCTGCAAATTTCCAGCCACTTTCGCTCCTCGTTCATGACCCAATTAAGGGAAAAAAAATCTTTCACTTGAAATGCCAATTGGGCAGCTCATTAAAAACCCTCACAGACGACGCTAGGAAAGGGGCAAATGTCTAACTTAATTTCTCTTGAATGTATTATTGACCTATTTTAACTAGAGTAGAAAAGTACAATGTATCTAGAGAAAAATACAACACATACAGCTTTTTAAGAGCCAGATTCAGCAAAATCAAACCTCATAATTTCACGGAAGTTTTCTTAAACCTCATACGAGGGCTGCCCCGAAAGTAATGCCTCCTATTTTCTGTTGCTGGCTCGCAATGTCAGAGGCAGATGTTGGTGGGATGGCAGTAGGGGTTGAACCTTCCCACCGATATCCCATCGCATGTTGTTGCTGTGTGACAGATGGCAGCAGAGGGGCAGTCTGACAGAATGGCGTGTGACACGGAAGTCAGGAGTGACAAGGAGTGACATTACGAGGTGCGAGCAGTGGATGTGGGCACAGTGAGGCAGTGGGTGCTGTGTTTTAGCAGTGCTGACAGTGGACGACTGGTGCAGATTTTCACAAGTGCAATGTTCAGGCTCCTTGTTCATTGCTGGTGAAAGTACACAGCTAACGGCGGTGACTGTGTTGAAAAACAACCTTTTGGAGCTGAGAATTTGCTCTATCACATAGCGTTACTGAGCCCTTTGTATCTGCTGTAGCTCCCAGCAACCTACGTCCTGCAACAGGCACACAACGTGCCTCGCAGCAGCCCTGCCTTCAAACCAGGTGAATAAGTCACAGCCGGGCAGAATAAGGGCTGAGGGAAGGGAACCAGCACGGTGGTTTCAATCCGCAGCCCGGGGCCAGCCTCGCCTGCGTCTCTCCTACCTGCCCGCCCTCGGGGCCTGGCGCGGGGTAACTGAACAGCTGACACAAACGGCTCAGAGGAACGCGAGCCCCGAGGAGGAGCATCAAAGCGTACCTCGAAAAGCTCGTACCTCGAAAGCCAAGCAGAAGCACTCGGGGACGGCCGAGCAGCCCTCGGCGCTAGCCTAGGGCTCCCTCAGAGGAGGGCGACGAGCCCCGAGGGCTGGCTGGGGAAAGCCGCGCCACGCAGTGCTCCCAGCACCCCGCAGGTGCCGTCACGGCCGCACACGCGGCGGCAGCCGCAGCTCCCCTCGCGCCACACGCACGCGGCGAACTGCGGCTCCTAGCAGCCCCCGCGACGAGGCCGCGCGGGACGCCAGGAGCCGCACCGGCCCACGCGCGCTGCAGCGCCGCCGCCGGCGACGCTCCTCTCCCGCCGTGACCCGCGCGGCGCCGCGCCGCCTCCATTGGTTCACAGTGCTGCCACTCAGCGCCCTCCCTTTCCTGACCCGCCAATGCCCGGCGACGAGAGTCGTCTCCCCTCCGCGCGCGCTGCCACGCCTTCTCCTTCGTCACTCCGGTTGGCCGCCGGGCCTCGCCCCGCCCCTTTTAAATACCTGTCGCTTCGTGACAGGCCGTCACCAAATTCCGGTTAGCAGGGCGACCGTGACGATTGGCCAGTCCCTCCCCCCGGTCCCCGCCTTCTCCCGCAGCCCCGCCCCCGCCCCCGTAGCTCCTCCCGCGCCGGAGGGCGGCAATGTCAAACCGCCCGCGAGCCGCCAGACGCCAGCCCGCGCGCGCCCGCCCCCTGCGCTCACGCGCACGCGCGGGTCCTTAGCACCGCTCCGGCGGCGGCCGCGCGCCCTCCGCCCCTCCCCGCTCCGTCGTCACCGCCCGCCCCTGGGCTGCCGAGGGCGGCGGCGGGAGGCAGAGCTCGGCGAGGCGAGGCGGCGGCGGGCGGCGGCGGGCGGCCCGCGAGGAGCGCGGCGGCAGCGGGCTGGCTCTGCCCCTTCCCTCCCTCCCCCCGCCCTTCCCTTCCCCCGCCCCTCCCTCCTCCCCGCGCGCGCCGGGCGGAGCGGCTGCGAGGGAGCCCCGGGCGCAACATGGCGGAGCACTCGGCCCCCGACAGCAAGCACAAGCCCGGCGCCGCCGCCAACTCCGTGGCGCCGCTCAACAGCCGCGGCGGGCCGGGGGGCGGCCTGTCGGGGGGGCTGTCGCAGCCGGCGGGCTGGCAGTCGCTGCTCTCCTTCACCATCCTCTTCCTGGCCTGGCTGGCCGGCTTCAGCTCGCGCCTCTTCGCCGTCATCCGCTTCGAGAGCATCATCCACGAGTTCGACCCCTGGTGAGCGCCCACGGGGGGAGCGGGCGCCGCCGAGCGGGCGCCGGTCCCGGCAGCGCCGCCCCGTCCGGCCGCGGCGGCGGCGGGAGGCAGGGAGGAAAAGAGGGAGGGAGGGAGCGGGGCGTCGTGCGCGGGGCTCCGTCCTTCCCCGGCGCGGTCGGGGCGCGGTGGCGGTGACAGCGCCGTGCGAGGACGTGCCCGCGTCCCGACCGCGCTTATCCGCAACTTTGCGTGCGGCGCGGCCGGCGGGAGGCTCGGGGTAACGAGCGCCGTCTTCTCCATCCGACGTCCCGTCTCGCAGGGCTGCTGCCACGCGAAGGAGGGAGGTGCTTTGTTTTGAAATCCGCGTTAAGATCGTCGAAACCTGAAATTGTCGCTGCAACTGCACCCCTTCTGCAAAGCGTGCGCTCCGCTGTGGCGGTCCAAAAGCACAACTTCCTCTTTTCTATGTGTGTGTGCTGCTTCCCCCCCCCCCCCCCCCCCATGTAATCCATTCAGAAATCGTGGCACAGAACAGGCGGAGGGAACAAGGAATCGCTTTGTTTTTAAGCGTTGCACGAAGCAATCCGTGCTTTGTGATCTGAAAGCCAAATATCTGCAGAGCGCCGAGCAGTCGCCCGAAATTTAAGTGCTGTTTCTGCAAACGCGGAAGGGAGGAATGCAAACTCTTAATTAATAAAGTTAACAGCGGGGAGCACAGCTACATGCAGCTGCAGCGAGCATATAACCCTGGGGTCACGTCCTGGGGAGCGGTTATTAAGGCTCTTCTGATCTAAATCTAAGCAAAAAATCAGTAGCAGAGGAAACTTGATACAAATGACGTCTTTGCACAACTTTATCTGGTTTCTGTAATCAGAAGGCTCATCCTTGGATGAATGGAAATTGCACAGCGTTGGGTTGTGTAACTCGTCGCTAAGCCTTGAAGGACATCAGGAACGTGCCAGGAGAGCTCAGTTTGTGGCCCCGGTGATGGCTGTGAAGATAACCTGCAGTGTGACGGGATGCACAGTCATCTTCCTGCGTGTGCAAACAGGGCACCGCTGCTGTGCTGTTGCACAGAGCTCTGCTCGTGGGGAGCAGCAAAGTTGACAGAACTCAGTGGTTTTAGTGCAGGTCTGTGGGAAGCAGGGAGATGTCGAGAGCCATGCCAGTGTCATGTTGCTGCACGCCAGGAACAACGGAGGCAAATGCACTTAAGTTAATTAGTAGGAAAGAGAACCTAAAATGGTAGAAACTGGGGGGGAAAAGACGTGTGTTCTCTATTGCAGCAGCAATATTGATGGAGAAAGCAAACAGCGATGTTCCCAAATACTGCCGAGTAGTGAGGAATGAGTGTTTTTTCAGTTATAAGGGTCTTATAAACCTGAATCTGATGTGGGAAAAGCACTTATGAAAAGAGATTAGCAGTGCCCTATTTTTATTTTTTTAACCACTTCTTTAGCAGATTGTGCAGGTGAACAGCTTTCCGTTTCCCTTTAGGCATCAGTGAAACAGTTCCATGTTATTTCCCATTCCTTTGGCTTTTTCTGTCAAGCCTGTCAGGGCGTACGCATCTGTTCTCTGTTATTTGTTTTGTGATGAGAGAAAGCTGTGGTCTGCGTGGTAAAATCAGGAGCATTAAGCGAATCTGTTAATCTTTGGAATGGAAAACATTGCCACTGAGGTGTAGGAAGCTTTCTCCTTTACTTAGGAAATCTCTTTTCCCCTGCGCACATAAGAAACATAGGGAATCTAGGGTGGAAGCAAAGGGAGGCTTGCTTTGGGTTATCAGCAAGTTAATTGGATCAAATACTCTGTTGTCTCTAGCATCTGTTTCCAGTTAGGTCTCTGCTGGTAAGGTGAGGGTTTTATTGGAGGGGCTGGGGTGCTCTGTACAACTTGCTTCTGAGCCTTTCTTCAGGTGTCGTTTCTTCCAGAAATGGCCCAAATGTAGACAGCCCAGTGCAGTACAGAGGGCAGCATTTGCTTTTGATCTCCATTACAATACAGCACTCGAAAACAAGCTGGCATTTTGTTGTCACCATGCTGCCCTATAGACTTGTGGCCTGATTATCATTACTGGGATTACTGTTTTCTTTCACGCTGAATACCTCTTTCAAATAGCATTGCCACTCTGTTTCCCATGCTTTGTTTACTTCCCATGCTTGAGCTGGTCCAGATACTGTGAAAAACATGTGTAATTTTTGTCAGCTCATAGGTTGGGAGCTGATGTGTGGAGTCAGTCAGCACTGACTGGGAGCTATTTTTGGCTATTGGCAAAGCCTTCAGCACTTCAGAATTTTGTTATCAGACCAAGAACTTGAAATTTGGGCAGTGGTTCCAGTGTGCACTGGGGTAGACAGGTTTTCTGCCTAAAATTTAGTTTATGGGTTGGCTAGTCTGGCAGCTGGGTGAACAAGAGCATCATTTCCGTGCTAAGCACTTCTGAGTGTGCAGTGAGGTGTGTTCATGAAAGTACAGCTGTGGTTAACCCAGCTGTCCAGCTTCTTCCTTCCTCCTTTCAGATGTTGCCTTAAGTGCCACCATGGCTGCCCAACCAAGGCAAATACCAGAACGGGGACTGCTTCATCCCTTACCTGCTGCTTTGCATCCAGTGTGCAACCCCAACTGCCGCTACGCTGTGTCACATAGCCACTCACATCACATGGACTCATAGTAACCTCTATAAGCTGAGCGTGTACACATGTGAGGCAGATAAGGCTACTGATACGGCTGCATCCTGCCACACACTGGTACTGCTACTGACTAAGGCAGGAGCAGCCTTTGGTGCATCGGTAGTCTTCAGTGAGTGCTATCAAAACAGCGCCATTCGTTCTGTTTGCACAGCTCTCACAGCTGTCACATGTGAGAAACGTATCTGAATCATTAATCATATCCCATGGCATTAAGTCAAACTTTTGTCTTTCCTGAGAATTTTAACAGCTTTCTAAACACTAGACTTGGAAACTCAGTTACCATAGGACTAAAAGAGCTGGCTGAAACTAGAATGCGGAAACTCTTGTGTCTGGGCACGAGACATCTTTGCAGGTGCCGTGCAGCACCAGCGTGATCTTGTCAGCCAGCTTTGCCTCCTGCTTCCAGGCACGTTGTGTCCTACTGCCCACCAGCCAGCTCTGGTGCTGAACAGCACTGCAGCGAGCTTGTGTGCGTCTTTACCTCTTCCAGTCTGGCACCATTGTTCAGTTCAAACCACCCTCTGTCACAGGACAGCTGTTGTATCATACTTCACATAACTGTGCTATGGGGAAGTGTGGTTTGTATACACAGTAGCAGTCTACTTTCTCATCACTGATACCATCAGCTGGCAATAAACTGGCAAAAAAAATAAGGGTGAGGCCAGTGCAATGACATTTCAGAGGTAGACAAGTTGAGGGAAATTAGAATTCTACCTTGAGCACAGACAGATGTTTCCCTTGGCTCAAGCGCTGTACGCTTGATGGATTCTTGAGCAGTTAGGAACTTTTTATTAATGGAAACATAAATTAACACATCTAACTAAAATATGAAAGCTTCATTAAAATCCAGGGTGTGACTCAAGTAAAAGTGGAAGTGTATAGAGTTGATTGAACACTGAAGTTTGTGTTAATGTATTGATTTCCTTGGGAGAGAGCAAGGCTATAGGTTTGCACTGTAGTTTGCTGATCTGATGGTTGCTTTTTGGAGTAGGAGTTCTCCTGTCACCTACAGTGCAGTCCTGCTTTTTCCTTTGTGCTTACTGTAAAGCACTCATGGTGAGTTGATTCAGCGAGGAAAATTGTCAAAATACTGAAGCGTTTTAGTTCTCCAAACCTGCCCACAATCAATTTTTATATTGCACTTTAGTCTCTTTATTTTTGAGGAAGAACATGAGCGTGAGGAGAGAATGCAAATAGCAACTGACTTTACAGGATAAAATCAGGTTGGGATAAAGGTGTGTACATGTAGAAACAGCATGTTAAGAGTGGAGCAACAGGAGTGATGAAAGAAAGGTAGGTCGCAGTGAATGAGGGAACCTTAGTGTTCATAAGGGGGAAAAATTAGGTAAGGAGAATGATGATGTGTTTATAAAGTAGATAATTTCAACTAACGTATCACTCTGTCTGTAAGCTATGGGTGGATGTGGCCTACTCAGATAATTCATCTGGCCTTTGCTCGCCTGCTGGTGTTGTTTTTGAGTGGTGGCAGACACCATCATCTCCAAACTGCTGCCATTCCGGACACTCTCACCCCATCTTGTAATCTTAGGAGAGGTGAGCACACAATTGCAGATCGGTTTAAGAAATGTTTCCCACCCACTTTAACATTCTTTTCCCAACCACCTCCTTTTGTTTATGATCTTTGACAACTTCCAGACTTGGGAAAACATTTGGTTCCAATTCAGTGTTATTGGATTGATATATTGGATTGATTTTGAGATGCTGGAAAATGTCAAGAAATTAATGTTAAAAACTTATTATATTTTCTTCATTCACAAGCCTTGAGATTCTATGAAATGAGAAATATTCTGTTTCTATTTGATAGGAATATATTTCAAAATTCTGTCAGCATAGGAGGACTGTTGGATTTTAGCACTTTCTAGATTGAGAGATGTAAGTTTACGTGTCCAGGGACTTGAACAGCCTTTCCAGGTTTAGATACTTGGCCATTTGGAATCAACCTTTTCAAGAAGGTTGATATGGTACCAAGTCAAGAAGATGTGAAATTGAGTGTATTGGACTTTTCTGCTGCTTAGGAAATTGCAGAAAATGGTAAGTATTAGAAATCTAATGGAAGGAGTACAGTCTGACAAAGACACGTTGGACAGAGTTGCAAGTGTAACAGAGAGATGCTGAGTGGGAAGGCTCAAAGTTTATCAGGCCATAGGCCAAAGAAGCTAAAAGCAGTTCCCCTTGTGGTTTTGAAGTCTCTGCCATTCATGTAAGAATCAAAGCTCTGTTCTATTTCTCCTGCTACTTTCTATCACATTTACTGTTGGTATTGTTTCTTTCTTCATTAGCCCAACTTTTAATAGGGTAGAAAGCTTCACATGCTTGCAATAATGGGGTTATGGATGAGAAGGTAAGAGGAACAGCACTGATAAAACGCAGAGGGAGTGTGCGGAGAGAGTCTTTACAGCATCTCCTGGAAAACACGGGAGATGAGACAAAGTGCTTGCACAGTGCCCACCCTTCCATTGATTTGTGGAATGAAACTTGAAAAGCAAAATGTATCAGGATGGTTTTGTAGGCTGGGTTAAACTGAAGCAACAAGTTTAGCTGTTAATAGTGTGATTTTTTTTTTTAAAAATCATCTTCAAAAATGCTTTAGCTAGTCAAGTGTTGTTGAGTGACTGCTATGATGAAAATCCTTGAATGGACTTCTCTTAGCAGGTATTCTATTACTTTAGCAGCTTAAGATGTTCTGTTTTTTAAACAGAAAGTTGATTTCATTACAGAAGGTCAAGAGTGGCTTTTAAAGGTTTTCTTTTGCTTCCTATCATAATTCTAACAGCCCCTGGTTTTGGCAAAAAGTAATCCTAATTCTCGTGTTTTAAATCTGACTTAGGTTGAATTTGAGGTGTGGATTTGTGGGGGCAGGTTCAGACAGCAAAGTTAGCAGGAAAATTTGAAATCCTGAAGGTACATAAAAATAGGCTGGGGGTAGATGTGTTTGAATGTCTTTGCTGTTCCACAAGCATCTCTCCCGATGCAGACAGGTTCTTTCCCATTTAATGGATGTCTGTGAACGTGCTGCAGAAAGTTTCCTGCTTAATTCTTGAAAATTCTGTTCTTGCAAGCACTTTGAGGTACATTCACACTGACATTTAGCGCCAGTCCTGAGGGCTTCCTTCTACTTAGCAGAGTTGGCAAAGCTGCTGCTTTTGCAACTTGTACTCTGTAGCAGGGCATGCACGGATTTTTTTATTACTATTGTAAAGTCCTTTAGCGAAACTTCTAGCCATCAGATTTACCACGTGCTTGGAGAACGAAGTGAACTTGGGACAAGTAAGAAGTGGGACTGTTACTGTAGTCTTTCTGTGTTCTATATCTGCAGCATGTCCAACAGACCCATTTTCAGCCATACGGCTGAGCAGAGCTTAAGATCTTTATCTGAACTGTTGCTGGAAATCAAGCTGAGATGTTTTTAATGTTTGTAGCTGATAGGTCTGGGTTTGAGAAGTACCACTGCACAGACCCTAACATTACACCGCACCTTACAGAAGCTGAAACAGCTGAAGGAATTAATTTATGGCTGTGGATACAAACAGAACAGTTCAACTTCCTTATTTCTCTTATGGCAGTCTTCCCTAGGTAAAAGCTCCTTTGGCATATGGAAAATTGAATTCTTTCTACACTTCAGAATTCCTGCTATTAAGTGAGGCAATATCCCTGTGCTGTAGCAGAAGAAATGGTCTCTTTTCATCAAGAAGTAACGGAGTACTTGTGCATGAGAGCTTCATAGAGCAGAAAGTGGCACTTAAAGTGTATATTTGGTGTGGGAAACCCAAGTCCAGTGTCAGATCTTATTTTTTAAAGTGCTTGTCTAATAGAAATGACTAGAGCATGTGAACTGTGATGAGAATTATTCCTGGGTGTTACTCATCCCACATTCTACAGCATTTTATTTACACGATTCAAGTTAGTTTGTTAGTTAAAGAGCTTTTCAGAGTTCAGCTGATAATCCACGGAGGAAGAATTGCAACACACCTTTGCAAAAATGTTCCTCACTGGAAAACCAACAAACAAAGCCCTCAGGAAACAGTATTGCCACTGGGGATTTGAGTTTAGTTTGTGGATTTTTGGTGGCATTCTTAACAGAATCGCTGCTTTACATAGTATTATTTGCATTTGTTCAGAAAAGTGGCTCACTGAATGCATCTCATTCATGGGTACTGTCTGTCCTGTTTGAATGGTAAATGAATTCTGAAGAAAGGAAAAATAGCATGTCGTTATGTCATTTTAAACTGTTCTAGCGTATGTGGCCGGGCAGCCTACATTATCTGACTTTTTTTTAGTCTCCACTCAATTGCCAATCCTTATTTATTTATTTTTGTAATTATTATTCTATAAATTGTAGCTTCTATAAATTGTTCTTCTTCAGCTCCAAGGAATGTTGTTTTGTTGTCTTTGTTTTGGTTTTTATTCAGTCTTCACAATAGAGGCATATTTGAAGGAAAAAGAAGTGAGAAGGACCTGCTTGACTACAGAGTTGATCAGAAAGACCACATTTTGGCCCGAATGCTTGCCTGCTACAAGCAGAGGATTTGAAAATATGGCAGCGCATATTGTTGAGGCAGAAGCAAAACAACAGAACAAACCTACTTGTCCTAAATACCTTTTGCATGTCTTCTGCACCAGCTCTTATTTTTGTCTCTTGCGCGTCTTAAATGTCCTTCCTTCCTATTCTAAATTTATCACAATCTCATTGGAAAGTTCAACTGAATAACTTGGAATTTTCTAAATATTGTTTCAAGTGCATATCTTGGAAAAGACAGTTTCATTTTCACAACTGTAACATTTTAAGTTTAAGTTTATCATTTGGCTATTAAAGGACTTCCAAAGTGCCTTTAGTTTTTTCACTGGCAGTAGATAAAATGCCTTAAAGTTGCAATTCTTCTCACTTAGAAAATCAGTGAAACAAAATTGGAGCTTTGGCATTATATTGATGTTAACAGTGGAAGTAAATGGCTATCTCTTTGGCTTGCTTTACCGTAGAATAAGGATCATTAAAGCCAATGCGGTGTTTGAGTTTTCTAAAAAGCTGCGTAATGCCACAGTACTCTATTTTATCTTACACAGGTAACTAGAATGATTTATCCACCCTCAAATGTCTGAGGTAATATTTGAAAAAAGCTGTTGCATATGTCTCACAATTTATTCTGCACTGTAGCAGTTTTAATCTTTCATTTGCCAAGTAGAAAATAGATTCTGACACTAAAGAGACTAAGTTAAATATTTGTGACAGTGTCTTAATTTGTGATGTCTCAGGTCAGTGTCATTCTACTGCTGGTAATGACAAATGTAAATGTTCTGCTATGGCTAAACATGTTTAGGAGCCAAGGAACCTGTAGTGTTTTAATCTTGTAATGCACTGCTTCTTTACCAGCATTCCTTGCATCTTCCCAAAGGAAAGCCTGATTGTTGTTGTGAGTGGTTTGGATGGCCCTATTAGTGTCTAAGCAGGTGGAGTTCCTGAAGTTGCAATCATCTGTTGGACATTTCTTGGGATAATTTTCTAGCGTGCTAATAAAGAAACTGACAGGCATCTGATAAGTGCAGGTGTCAGGGAACATGGCTGGATGCAGGAAGAGGGAAACTCCCCTCTCCACTGGCACTGAGCTGCTGTATTGTCACATCTGCTATCTTCAATTGGCCACAGGTATCCACGAGTTCCCTGACCAACAAGCAGTTTATTGAGGGGTGAGCATACCAATAGTTCCTGCTAAAGCTCTTTGTGCTGCCACCAGAAATAAGATTGCTGTTGGTTGAATGGTTACAAGGGATGTTGGACATCTAGATCTGAGCCCCTTTTCTGAATTAGGGAGGCTAACTCTAGGCACTCTGTCTTCTAATTTAAATGCACATTTGTGGAGAGTTGAGAAGGCATCCTGTCTGGTGGGGATTGAAGTGTGGAAAGGCCTGGAAAGGCCAACCTAATTCATCTCTGGAGAGCGAGTAAAGAGAAGATTTAGTATTATGTGACCTCAGAACCATCTCCTGAGAATTGCCTGACAACTTTCACATATCCACTGCCATATACTCTTTTCTTCCCTGCCTGAACCGTAGCTGATCCTCTTGCTTTAGTATCCCCCTTACCCTATTTTGTTTCATGTGCAACCAGTTGTTTGTTTTACCTTAACCCAGTTTACAGGGCAGTGAGTGAGAAGGGCAAGACAGCACCTCAAGTCAGGGCCTGTCACTTAATAAAGCGACATTAGAAGTTAAACCCGACTCTTTTACTGTTCAATTATATAGGACAGAAGGGATATAACCAGCAAATAGTACATTACTGTAGCCAGCCTGTCAAGGAGGGGATGTGTTTTGGAACATGCTTCTGGGCATGTGATAGAAAGATGGGTACAGTCTGAATATTTCTGTGACAGCATTTGTGCTAGAAA
Organism: Chrysolophus pictus; assembly: GCA_037305975.1. Classification (NCBI taxonomy): domain Eukaryota; kingdom Metazoa; phylum Chordata; class Aves; order Galliformes; family Phasianidae; genus Chrysolophus; species Chrysolophus pictus. Next base: position 39,699,779 of record JAYKPI010000006.1, read on the forward strand.
GGCATCACAGCTTCAAAGAGCGTCTGTAATTTTAAGCCTCTCTCATTTTAAAACTATTGCCCCACATCCATTTCTTCTGGTTGCTTTTAAGGGCACCTTTTAGGTCACATTTTAAACAAGAATTGGATTTGGCTGGTTATCTAAAGCAAGAGGAGCACAGTCAAGTAAGTTAATAGTTACAATATAGCGAGATGAAAGAATACTAGAAATCAGTCATGTAATGAGACAACAAACATGCAACTTTAATTTCACATTGTATGTAGCAGGAATTTAATATTAATTATAAATACTGTCTTAACTGCTAAGCACTGTAGTCACTATGGTACTCTTAATCTGTAATGCTTCTGTGAGGTTACCTAATAAAAAGCAAATCATGTTTTATTATCATACTTCTGTGATTCTTGTGCATGGTGTTTAAAGAAATTGTGGTAACTGTTAGGTGCAGTTGTTAACGTGTTGAATAAAATTCAGTGAAAACTTGCATTTTTGTTTTGGTTTAGACTTACTGGAAACAGTACAAAAGATATAAAATAGATGTAGGGGAGAAGTAATTTTAAATTCTTCTTGCCATACTTCTGACAATAAATCTGACAGTGAATATGGATCAGGAATGCAAAATACAGTTTGAAAGATAAATTCTTATCTGTCTATTGCAGGGAAGGATAAAGACCACTTTCTATTGTCTGCTTTCTTGGTCTTTGCTTATCTTACTGGTGACCTCCTGTTTCCACACTGATTTCCTTCAGCATGAGAATATCTGTGTAGTCACTCTGCAAACAGCTGGAATGGTTTCTGCCCTCATCTAGAGGCTGCCATCCTTTGTGCTGGTCTGTGTTAATAGATTATGGGAGTGCTTCTAATCTGCTTCAGGAAAAAATCAGGTGAAATAGTTTAAATCATCTTTAGAGCAGTATGCTTTTAGCTGTGATTCAAGCTAATTATCTGATTTGGGCACTGGAGCAGATTAAGAGCACTTCTGCATGACTTTTAACTAGCAAAGCACAGTTGAAGGATAACTGACACAGTTAAATTTGGGTGTGTAATTAGTACATGGCATTCTAGAGTCGTGCATTGCCTTTTTACCCTTCTTTGCTCATTTGCAGTTTGGACTACATTCATGCCTTTTTCTTTTCAGCTTGTTCAATTAGGGCATAATTAAATTTATCACTAGGTTTCTCCAGATCCTGGACATACAGTTGAGTTTGGTCTGCAGGTAGCTATGTCTATCTACCTAATGCAACATTTGTTTACTGATGTCACGCCACTGAAGGGTTCAGCAGAATTTAAGCAGATATGCATAGAGTTAAATAAAATTAGGTCTCTTACTCTGACCTCAGTCACTGGACTGAAGTTGCTCAGAGTAGTTAGTCTGGTTCTGCTCTGATGCTTTCTTTGTCTTATCCACTCTAAAATATGTTTATCTTTACAGTATCCATCGTAGTAGAAGTCAGTAAGACAGTATTGCAACAGATGGAGCCGAGTAGGTGTGCTATGAAAGGTCCAGCTTGAACTAAACTTAACTTGAACTACAACCAGAAAGGACAGCTGAAAAAAAGCATAGTCAGGGAATTCGGGTAACTGAAAATTGATTGCAGTAGGAGGAATAGCAAATATATTAGAAGATGTACTAAAGAGTAAATTTTCAGGAAATAGTAAATTGATTGAAATGTTGCCTTATTTTAACTTGCTAAACTGAGTTAGGCTGCTGATGTGCAACCATAACACCTCACAGAATCACAGAATTGTAGGGATTGGAAGGGACCTCCAGAGATCATAGAGTCCAACCCCCCTGCCAAAGCAGGTTCCCTACACCTGGTTGCACAGGTAGGCATCCAGGCAGGTCTTGAATATCTCCAGAGAAGGAGACTCCACAACCCCCCGGGCAGCCTGTTCCAGTGCTCCATCACCCTCACCGTAAAGAAGTTCTTGCGCACACATTTGTGCAGAACTTCCTGTGCTCCAGTTTTCAGCCATTTCCCCTTGTCCTGTCTCCACATACTGCTCAAAAAAAGTCTGGCCTCACCACTCTGCCCCCCACACCTTAGCTATTTATAGACATGGATCAGGTTTCCTCTCAGCCTTCTCTTCTCAAGGCTAAACAAATCCAGCTCACTCAGCCTTTCCTCATAGGAAAGATGCTCCAGGCCCTTCACCATCTTTGTGGCTCTCCGCTGGACTCTTCCCGAGAGATCCCTGTCTTTTTTGTACTGGGGAGCCCAGAACGGACACAGTACTCCAGATGAGGCCTTACCAGGGCAGAATAAAGGGGGAGGATCACCTCCCTCGACCTGCTGGCCACGCTCTTTTTAATGCGCCCCAGAATGCCATTGGCCTTTTTGGCCACAAGGGCACACTGCTGGCTCATGGCCAACCTGTCATCTACCAGGACACCCAGGTCCCTCTCCGCAGAGCTCCTCTCCAGCAGGTCATCCCCCAACCTGTACCAGTGCATGCAATTATTCCTCCCCAGATGCAAAACTCTACACTTGCTTTTGTTAAACCTCATCTGGTTTCTTTCTGCCCAGATTATTACCTCAGATTATTATTATTTTTTTTTTTTGAGTTGACAAAGCATTTTGGCACAACTGCTACAAGGAAGTTAAAGAAACCTTGGAGGCTGAGCCTTTCTAAGAGTCTTGTTTACTTCTAAACTTATCTTGAATTTTATGGAGTAGAAAGAATCTGCCAGATCACCTTAGATCCAGCCTGGCTTTCCTTATTTTCACTATTTCATTTACAGGAAAGTGATCATGAAGTTGGTTCATCTACTCTTTGGTTTAAGTACTACTTCCATAACTGCCATTGTGATGTAGTGCATAGATTACTTTATTATGTAATAAAGATTAAGACTGTGAAAGATACTCTCAAACAGTGAAAAATATTCTTAAAGTAGCCATCCTTTATTCTTATATCAAACTACTACAGAAATTAGCCTTCTTTTCTGAGTATGTATTAGATCTCACTGCAAAAGAGCATCACTTCAATAAGAGTCCACAACATCTGTTTAGATGTGAAATGTTGTTCTGTATTAGAAGACCATGAAGAGTGCCCTGTGAGCTAGCTATCTTCTCTGTTCCCAGTTATTCCTGGTGAAGTAGTCCTGTTCAGTGCATTGATTTCTTGCATCACATTTCTCAAGAATATTTTATTGCTTGAAGTTTACTATTTAGCTAATTGACTTTTGAATTCCTTTCTGCCACCCAGATCCTCATGTACCAGTCTCTGATCTAGAAGCTCCTAAATTTAAGCAACATTTGTCATTAAAAGCCTGCTTCATCTGGAAGAACCGTCCTTAAACACGTTCTTGAATTTGGTGCAGAGCTTTCAGAGCTGCATGATGCAAGGCTAATGCACTACAAAGTAACCCAGTACTGCTCAGGGAGATAATAAACAAAACCTAACTCTAGTGCCTTTCTAGTTTTGAGAGCTAGTGTCGTATTGAGCAGAGAAGTGAAGCCTCTTAAGCAGGTGTTACTGTCAGAATGAACATCACCATCAGTATTGATATCAGTCATAGCATGCTATCTGCAGTGAGGTATTTGTCCAGTAGAGAAGAAGAAACACATTCAAATGTGCCCTGCAGTAATTTTGAATGATTCTGTTTAAATAATCATCAAAACCTTTGGGAATTCTGACAGTCTGAGGAAAAAATGGAATCATACTTTGTTATTAGGTTTAACATTTTTGAAATGTTATGAAAGGCAGGCTTCTCTAGCAAAGTATAACTTCTTGTGTTAAAACTAACTCTTTGCTTAATGATTTGCCTTTAGACATGGAATAATTCAAAAGCAAGACAGAAAAAAGGTTATAAAAAAGCTTTATAGGAATCAGAGAAAGCGTCTGAAACTGTAGACAGGCATCCACCCGCTACAGTGATGATGGGATGCATATTGTGGCTTCATATGCAGTATATTGTGTGAAAAGTATAAGGAGTGGTCATGGAATGCTTTAAGAAGCTTGCAGTTACTTAGCAAAAATATTGAAGATTCCCTGGGCTCCTTGAAAACAGTAGGCTGTATGTTCCCTTTAGCATTTTGTATTATCAAGTTACTGACAGCATGCAGTTCCTGATGTTAGCACTTGCTAAGCGTGATGCATTATTGCGGGCAGTCAGAATACCAAGAAGTTGCTGGAGAAGTACTATAATCTTTTTCAAACACTTTGGAAAAGTTCTGATATTCTTAATGGTCATTTTTAATGATTATTCTATACGCATTCTGGTATTTGCATTGAGCATAGTTGAATGGTGCACCTGAAAAATACTAGCTGTCCTTCTGTTTATGATGTCTGGGTTTGTTTCTGCTTAGGCTGTTTGCTGTTCCTCCCCATCAGGGATTAGTCTAATGATACTACAAGGAGGAGCAGCTAAGTTGCTAAGCTGCATTCCAGCAACAGGAAAAAAAGACAAATAACTTCTTCCTTAATATGTTCTGAACTTACATGGCCACATCACTGCAGAACTTCATCCTGCCATTTTATTGCATCAGTAAATCAAACATGAGAGTTGTAAGCAACAACTGGCAGGATGTGTATTTCTCTTTTCAAATAGCTCTATTTGCAACAAAAACTGCAGAGATCAGTTGTGTCTATCTAAATGTAGGGCACTCTGGAGAACCTTCTCCAAATACTTGGTATTAGTTGAAGCTTACCTCAGAATACAAAGAACAATTACATATTCATATCTTTTGAGATAAAATCATAAAGATTTAAACATCAAAAAAAATTCTACTTAACCCGCACAGAAAGGATGAAGTTATGACATTGTCAAACCCTACTTCAGTCAAAGCTATTACTTCTACTTTCTGGTAGACTTAGCTTAATAATTAGCATTTTCAGTCAACTCCAGTAATAACTACGTGAGCATGTACTGTGTCTTCAGTGACAGACTGGCTAGAGTTAACATGTTTGTGACTCCTGGGTGTTTGTGTTCCTGTGAGGTGCAGATACTCCAGTTGAGTGTGCAAAGTGATAACAAAACTGTGGCAGGAGAGCAAAGAAATTACCAGAACAAGAGGTTTGTGATCACATAAGCACTTGATTATACATGAATGTTCCAAATGGGGGCAGTTTGTGGAACGTATCTTATATTTGTATTAAATTTAAGACCTAATAAAATCACTCCACTGACAATCATCTGTAAGCTGCAAAGGAAGGAAAATGGGGGTTTTTCTGAAATGAAATTGCCTGGTTGCTCTTCCATTTTGCAGAATTTTGTCTGCCTTGGCACAGGTGAACTGAGGACCACCCACAATCTGTCTGATTCTTGCTCTTGAACATCTCAGTGTATATTTTCTCAGTTCTTAATGTGAAGCCTATGACACCTTGCTTTTGGCAGGAGGAGAGGCTCTTTCTTTATCATAAATGTTTGCCAGTAGGTATTTCTGGTACAATATTCTAATTGATTAGCTGAAACTGGCTTAAATGGCCATGTACACTCCTCCAGAGATACGAACTCAGCACAAGTAAGCATTTTTTTTGACAAGAAATAATACTGCTGTGTAGTGCATTGAATCATCACGTGATTGATTAAAGTACAGTACTTCCATTAAAACAAAAAAAACATGGAAAATGTATTGTGCAATTCTCAGGTAAAGGCTTCACAGTAAGACTCTCAGCACAATGTAGTATAATATACAGGCAAGCAGATGTTTTAAAATTTGATACCAAATACTGTTGTATAATCAATGAATATACAGATGTTCTAATTATGAAATAAACAAGAGTTTGGCTAAACAGGTTATTATACCAAAAAGAGAATAGATAGAGTGCTTACCTTTGTCCTGGGCTTGCTGCGAAACTCCAAAGAAGGGATCCCCAGAAAGAGATCCCCACTGGTAGTCAGCCCTTAAATGGGTCTGGGAGAGGTGCAGCCAGGCTCCACCCCTTCCGGCAGCACAGGAGAATTGCCTTCACCTGTGCTCCATGGCTGACTCAGTGCTCGCCTCAGGTGATCAATCAGAAGTTCAGGCCGTGATTCTGCAGTTCCCATACACCTGTGTATGTTTTTTTCACTTCAGTGGAAGTTACTGAACTTTCTCGTTAGTTTTTTCCATGCAAGTGTTGCACTGAATAAATTCTTCCTTTAGATGCAAAGCATATGTCGAATTTGGAGTCAGTCTTTTTCAAGAATTTAGATTTGTGGTCTCTAATTAGATGCTGTATTGCAGAATTGGTTCCACATTTGCATTAAAATCTAACTTCTAGAATTGCTTAGTTAACTTGCAGTGTTCACAGTTAGTTTGTATCATGTCATTTTTCTGAGTATGCAGATGTGAAAATTTTGTGCATCTGCAGCTGAAGACTTTTAGTGCACAGAAGCCTTTATAAATGCAGGCTTAGAATAATTTCAGCAAATTCTTCTGGTAAGGAGATCACACATTCTCTAATGATTATAAATGCCAGATAAAATACCTAGATGGTGGGACATCAGTAGCATGAAGTTGGTAGCGTTTTTGGCAGCAACATTCCTGCAAGAAACAGAGCTGATCTTAGCCTCTGTTGTAATGGGAGGATCAACTGAGTTTCACCACTGTCAGTGTAATTCGCCTTAAATGTTTTTAAGATCTGGATGAAGCGACTGCACTGCTGCCGCACATGCTCTCATCTCCTGTGTATTCTCCTTAAATAGTACTTTTGTCAAAGAAGTACTCAATTTAGGAATGTCAAAGCTGAAGATGTCTCTTTATAAATATAGCAGTAATTGTTGCTGTGATGTGCTGCAGAGTTCCATAGCTCCTGGATATAGCGAGTCATCGTTGTGAATAGGACTAACTAATCATCTTACAGCATTACTTTGTTTCATTAAAGAAGCAGTTCACAGAGTGGAATAAAAATCAAGCTGAAGTATGAACAGTTAGTTAAGATTTGGTATTAGCGGTACATAACGTGTTCATGAAAATTCTCACAGGCTTTGTATTGCAAGCTGCTTAGTTAAGTTTTCAAGTTAATTTTGCTACTACTAGAAATGCTGCCTCCGCTCAGTTATTTTGCTGTTGCTGCTTTTGCTCAGCTGCGAGCTGAAATTAAAATATGCTTTGAAAATGAGAACCATGCTTCTTAACTCTTCTTTAGTCTTCTGCTGTACTTGCTATAATATAGATTTCTCCAATATAGGTATTCACTCAACCTATCATAATATAGATATCTTCAATAGTTGCCAGAAAATCGCCAGCAATATCACCAGAAATTAATAGTACCATGCACAGAGCATCATCTTAGTGAAGCTGGAGTGCTCCCCAGAAGGTCCAAACTAGGCTAATTTGGTGGCTGAGACTTCTAATTCTGAAACATACCATGAGGATTGTTTGATTCCTTTAAAAACTTGCTCTGAGGAGGAGAGAGTTCAAACTACAGACCTGATAGAAAGAGGCAAAGAGAACAGCAGAGCATCGTTTTCCTCATAGAATGTCAGCTAAAATAAGAAAAGTCAGTACACATGAGTATTCGGTCAGTCAAGTCCTTAAGAGCTCTTCTTTGCTAACTGATAGCGAACGTGTATCTTATTCACAATGTAGGTTGAGAACGTGAATGTTCACCTCAGGCTTTCAAGCTAAGTTCTTAATTAGACATGCATTTCACATAATTTTCTTCTGCATTCTTCTCATACTGACTTGCCTCAAAGGGAGGAAGAGAATCTTGCAAGATGGATGACCAGTTCATACCTCCAGATCAGGTGGCTGAGGGTGGGAGAAGAGGGATCCTTTCCTTAAGATGATCCTGTCACATAGCACCACGTACTATTCAGTCACTGTAACCAGCAGCCTCTCCAGTCCTGGTATGCCTAATCTCTATCCAGTCAGGAAAGGAATTGGAAAAAGTCCTTGATATCTGTTGGGGTAGAAGAACTGGTGAAGATGGTGATACTGAGGCTGAGATGTGCCACCCTTCAACCATTGGGATGTGGGCATAAGCAAAAAGGCTCACCTGTTGATATTCCCTGAGATTTTTTAACACTCTGTGGAACCTGTAGGTGGTTGCATGTGTCATCAGTAGAAATATAAGACCACTGTACCACTTTCTAGCACAGTTTGTAAAGTACCAAGGTGGCATGAGTGTTGTGTGATCATAAAATCATTGGAATGGCTTGGGTTGGAAGGGACCTTAAAGACAGAGTTCCAACCCTCTGCTGTGGACAGAATTGCCACCCACTAGATCAGGTTGCCCAAAGCCCCGTCCATCCTGGCCTTGAACACCTCCAAGGATGGGGTATCCACAACCTTTCTGTGTCTCACCACCCTCTGAGTAAAGAATTTCTTCTCAACATCTAATTTACATCTCTCCTTTTTTAGTTTAAAACTGTTCCCTGTCATCCTATCGCCATCAGACCTTGTAAAAAGTTGGTCTCCCTCCTGTTTATAGGCTCCCTTTAAGTACCAGAAGGCTGTTATGAGTTTTTCCCAAAGCCTTTTCTTCTCCATGCTAAACAAGCCTGGCTCCCTCAGCCTTTCTTTGTAGGTGAAGTACTCTAGTCCTTTAATAGTCTTTGTGACTCTCTTCTGGACCCACTGTGACAGCTCCATGACTTTCTGTAGTGGGGCCCCAGGCCTGGACACAGTACTCCAGATGGGCCCTCACAAGGGCAGAGCAGTGGGGGACAATCCCCTCCTTCTTCCTGCTGGCCACCCCTCTGTTGATGCAGCCCAGGATACCATCGGCCTTCAGGCTGCAAGTACTACTGGTGGCTCATGTCCAACTTTTCATCACCAGGTCCTTCTTGGCAGTGCTGCGCTCTATGAGTTCTTCTGCCAGTCTGTCCGTATATCTGGGGTTGCCTTAACCAAGTGCAGTGCCTTACACTGGGCCTACACCATTTCGTTCTCAAGCTTGTCCAGGTCCGTCTGGATGTCATCCCTTCCTTCTGACTTGGTTTCATTAGCAAACTTGCCCTTAATCCCACTGGACTTTCAACGTCACTGATAAAGATGTAGAAGAGGACCCCTGGGGGCAGCGCTTGTGAACAGTCTCCACTTGGACACAGAGCTGCTGACCACAACCATCTGGAGTATTGTTTGCAGTACATGCTGTTATCATCTCTCTCCGTTCTGCTGAAAGGGAAACAGTTTTACAAGGTTCAGGCTTGTCCCTGTAGGAACAGATCACTATGAAGCAGGGAGGTAGTATCAAAGCATAATACAGGTGTCGTGTTCATCTGTCTGGTACACTGCCCACCACTGCTGCTTTGTCAGCGCCTAAAGCTGGCCTTTGCACAGCATTACTCAGCAGATTTGTCCTTATGTATGCTTATGCTTATACTCACGTATTTATTTTTGCTAGCATGTTACCCGATGGAAGGGGAAGTGAGCGCTTTTTTTTTTTTCTGAAGTCACAGTGAGGTTCTGTAGTTAAGCTTCTAAATACTATTTTTTTTAGATTTCTCTGGTCTGAAGGCTGTTTCTTGCTCTACCTATAAGACACCTCACAGTGAAAAATTAACCTACTATAGAAGAATCCATCACCTTTCAAAAGGAGGGGTCAATAGATTTGTATCTAACAAAAAGTGTATTAGGAGAGAAGATTAAATTCATTCATCTTAAGCGGTAAAAGTATAAATGCTGTTATATTGGGTTTCAGTTTTGAGTGGTAATTCATTCTAATTACATACATAATGGGTTGCAGCCAAAGCACAAGACAGTTGTTCTCTTCCCTCTGAAGTCACTTCAGAAGCTTTACTCGTTTGAAACTTGAGGAGAATGTCAATATGTATTCTTGCCTATTTCATTTTTAACTTATCTTTTAATGTTGTTAGAGTAAACATCTGCAGCCTGTGTGAGCTCCAGTCATGACTTAAAAAATTGACATTAGTCCATGTTAGTAAATGCATTATCTTTCTTGTTTCCTTTTTAATGCTCTAGGATAGCAGTGCTGACTGGGTTTTCAGTGCATTTTAAGTCAGGGCCATAACTGGCTGGAGAGCACGCAAATTCCTGTTTTGTCTCGTACGATGCTGCAGGCTCTTGGCACTAAACAAATTAACAAAAAACCTTGCTGCACTAAGATAAGAGGCTAATTTTACAGGTACAGCATTTCGTAAATCATATTACAGTTGACCATTCAGACATTCAGAGCTGGAGAATTAATTCATATTTAGAAATCTAGTCAAATGGGAATGGTTGCAGGCTTATTAAAAACAAATGTCACATTGCTTTTTGATAAATAGATTTCTAGGTCAAAATGCCTGATGTTTATGTGAATTTTTTATATAAACATGGCTAATTACTTTAGAAGGTCTACAGTTTTATCAGTTAGTGTATCCTACATTAATGATTATGATGGACAATTTTCCTGAAAATATTGCATTATTACATTTTTTTTTTTTTTAATATCACTTGACTGATGCTATGATAGTTCAGTGAGTGGAACCATACGGGTTTGCTGGCATCTGGATTTGAATTTCAATTCTTTTTAGCCTTTCATTTTGTAGACAAAAACTGCTTGTAACCTCTTTGTGGTTGTCATTCAGATATTAGCCTTGTTCTGCTGATTAAATGAGCAGGAGCTTGATGAGTCCTGCAGTCTTGAGTGACATGAGCTTCCTTCAGTTGAAATGAATTATTTTAAAGTAAATCAGTGATATTTTGGGAATCCTAAATACACAAGAAAGTTTAATGTATGTAAATTTTTGTTTGTCACTGATGTAAATGGATACTTTCAGGAAATAGGTGAAATAAAAAATACGTATAAGCTTTTCTAGTTGTGAGTGCAAACTGTAATGAAGTCTTTCATGGTGGGTTACCCATCTAACCTCTTCGCTCTTACAGTTTTCCATTTAGTCATCTGACTTTAGCAAAAAAAAAAGTAATCTTTTACACTAAATACCATTTGGAATATCTGTTAGGAAGGCTGGATTTATGGAATTATGGATTTGCTTGTTTTAGAAGTGGCATTTACCCAGGCTGTTGTAAGCCTAAGTTTTGCTTGTTGTTTTTAGTTTCGTTGTTGTTTTTGTGTATTTGTTCTGTTCTCCTCAAAGCTGTTCCGCATTAATACCTATGGCTTGATTGGTTTGGCTTCAGAATGCACATATAAGAGTTACTCTTTTGGGTAAAATAGACTGCAGCTTGTCTCACAGCAGCACGAGCTAATTTGAAGAATTTTAGAGTAGTTGCAAGATGTTGCTACTTGAAGTTGGAGACATTGGAAGAATTAATTATTTGCCAGAAAATCAGAAGATTGTTGGATTGATAGCAATGCGTGTTTGCTTGTCAGTGTTACATGGGCGGCGTGGAAGGCTGAAGTGAAGGCATACATGGAAGGGCTTTAATTGTGCAAAGAATTTTCTGATGCAGAAAATATGTACAAACTTTGAAGGTGAAATTTCATTTCTATCTTATGTTAGTAGGTTCTTGTTTGAAAGAACAGATTTATGCAGAGGGCCATCAGGTTGACACCGAGTGAACAATTAGAGTGTTTATTTCATATTATTACATCACTTCATCTTTCAACATTATGTGAAATAGAGCAGTAGCAGATGTGCTGGGTAGCTGTCTTGACTCAGAAGGAAGTCCTGCATTAATTCTTGCATAGCCTTTGTTTTATTTAAGGGGTATTCTGGATAGGTATGTAAATTGGTGAAGAGACTTTAAAAGGGAATGCAGAAGTAATACAGGCTTTGTGTCAGAGTCGTAGAAAACTGTTTAATGTTTACCTGTGTTGTTTACCTTGCTTGGTAATTTACTTTAAAAATCTATGGATTTTGAGTGGACCACTGTATAGTAGGTAAGATGTTGAAGGTTATTTATTTTCTAGATCTCAGAGAAAAGAGGACTTACATTATACCTAAGGTTCTTGATTTTTATTCCCTTTCCACTCTTCTTTTCTTTTTTTCTAGGTTTAACTATAGATCAACACATCATCTTGCATCCCATGGATTTTATGAATTTTTAAACTGGTTTGATGAAAGAGCATGGTATCCACTGGGAAGAATAGTTGGTGGAACTGTAAGTATTATAATAATAACTTAAAGTTGACTTTGTGGTAATGTTGTTGAACTTTAAACACAACTTTGACATCAGTACAGGGAGAATCTTGGTTGCAAATACTTTTAATTGTCACATTGATGTTGGGGGAATAAGAAGATGTTTTTAATTTTTAGCAGCAGTAATTAAGACATTAAGTCAATATGCATTAGACCTCATCCAACAGTATACTGTGAACAGGAAACACAGAACTGAATTTTGCCTTCTTACATGTGAGCTTGTAATAATAAGGGGGGTTTTATGACTCCTGTAACTTTCATTTTCCTTTGTAGAGAAACTATTACACAGTGTTACAATACAAAAGAAAAGAAAGTGAAAAACAATTATCTAACTCTTCTGTGACTCAAATTCTAAGTCAATTATATATTTCGAGTGGGCATCGTCTGCATGTGGAATTTATATTGAGGGTTTCATTGAATAAAGACCCTTTGAAACTAAACTAGGAGTGGTCAAGGGACAGGCATGAAGCATCAGGAGGGGCTAAGATTGATGTCAAAATGGGAAAGTTATAAGAAACAATAGTATCAATTAGAATACAAATATAGCTCAGTAGAATGTCTTTTGTAATTATAAGTAACATAGCCATATGTAACCTTGAAAGTACATTAAAACTTTTTTTTAATTGAAGAGTATACCATTTATATTCATTTACAAAGCTTTTTGTAATGAGATCACTATTTGTTTTAGTGTTTTAGAGATACTTGTGACGTACTTCTTATATGTGTATTTTTCCATGCTTATCTGAAGTAAAAAACCTTGGAAATTGAAATTAAAATTTTGATTGCATACCATATTTCGGAAGTTGCATGGTGTATTATGTTATATAGTTTGCCTTGGTAACCTGTTCTCAAGGATATAAGCAGAACATCCCGTCATCTGTTAATTCAGCACAAAGCTCTTCTTAGCTTGTGGAAGAAACTGAGGCAGTTGAAGTCCATATTAAGTTCTCTATTGCATATTGATTTTTTTTAATGTTGATAAATGGAAGGCTACAATTCCTATTAAGAATATTTTAATGTTCTCCAGTATTCTATGATAGATACAAATCCATGGAACCTATGCAGCTCTTTCCTGGGGGACATCTTAATTCAGTTTTGTGGGACTTTGTTTTAGTCTTCCTATCTAAGATGTCTGTGGATATCTTGCAAATATAGAAAACTGACTGTCAGTCGGCTTTTCAATTTAAAAACTTCAATGCATATTTTCTTTCTCTACGAGTAACAAGAAATAAATAAATGACATGGTGTATTATAGAGAAAATTGGAAATAGCTGAGAAATGTTGAAGAGCTTCTTGTTGTTTTGGTTGTTTTTTGGATTTGTTTTGTTATGTTTTTCTTTCTTAAAGCTGTTAGCTGGCTTGAAATTTTCATACAAACTTTAGTTTATGATTCCTTATCTTAACTGAAAATTCTGCTCATTATATGATAAATGTCAAGGAAGATAGGATATTATCTGTGTGCTGCTTATTCATTTAGAAAATGTATTATATCTAATTGTTAGCATTTGGGTAAAATTTAAAGAACCTTGGGTATTCAGCAGTGTTGTCAAAACATGATTAAAGCAGTATTAAAATAATTCCATTAACTCTGCCTGTTCACTGCTTGTATCAGCTTAAGAAATGATTGTATTTCCTTGCAAATCATATGCAAATAAACTCACCGTGACCATTTTCTACAATAATACAGTGAGATTTTTTTCCTCCCTTTAGGTATACCCAGGACTGATGGTGACAGCAGGCCTTATACATTGGATTTTAAATATGCTTAACGTGACAGTCCATATAAGAGACGTGTGCGTGTTCCTAGCACCCGTTTTTAGCGGCCTTACAGCTATTTCTACTTTCCTGCTCACCAGAGAACTGTGGAACCAGGGAGCAGGGCTTTTAGCTGCCTGTTTTATTGCCATAGTTCCAGGTTACATATCTCGATCAGTAGCAGGATCATTTGACAATGAAGGCATAGCTATTTTTGCACTGCAGTTCACATACTATTTATGGGTAAGTAATTGCTGAATCTTTTGCTTTCAAAACGTTTTTTTGGTTCCTCCTCCAACCAAATGATTTTTCTTAGCATTCATTGAAATCTCATTTTCTTCCCTCTCGTTTCTCTTCCCTTTGGCTCTGGATGAGGCAAGTACTGAGAAGTCACGTGATCTGAACCACTCCATAATAATGCTCTTCAGTTTCTTACATGAAAATACTGCTCAACTGGAATACGTGTGTCCTGTAGTAATAGTAATAATGATGAGTCTGTAAGTTTAAAGAAGCAGTAGGGTTGCTTTCATTTTTTGGTTTGGAGGTGTTTGGTGTTTTGGTGAGCATCAGACTTGAGCCTCCTTATTTAGCTGGTGAAAAGCTGTAGACTTCAAATTGTAGACTTCAGATTGTAGATTGTCATCTGGAGAAGCTGTTGACTGTGTGTCTAGACATTGACTTAAGTATTCAAATTTAATACCTAAAGCTGCCTATGGAGCAAGATATTCATACTGCTCGCATGCTTAAAAAATGTTTAATAGTCCAGTGCCTTTTAAACAGCCTACTTTTTCATCTGTCACTCCTTCATCTGCATGTAGAACTTCATTTGTCACATAGTTTTGTGTGAAGGGGTTTAGGCAAGCTGGAGTTTTTTGGGACTGTTCTGTTTATTATGGAAATAACACAAAGAACATAGTCATATTGTTAATTCAACGTGGACACTATGGTGCTGTTCCTTGTGCTGTCCTTTAAGGATGGAATTGCTGCATTGAATGTCTTCATAGGGAGCAGCTGCTGCTGCTTTTCCCATAATTTGTCAAGAATTCTAGTTTCCAGAAACAAATGCATACTTGCAGATTTTTTAGCTTTGGAAACTTGGAAAATTGTTGGTAAGAACATAATGGAAGGAAATTCAAGCTTTTCATGATTAAGTTACTGGTGATAATTAAGTGCAGGTTCTGAAGAAAGGCCCGCTAATGATTTTTATGTTTTCTTAATTTGAATTTAAATTGCAGTTGTAAAGGTATATTGGTTTGGATAATAATAGAATCGACCTATGTTGTTACTTTTTAATAACTAAGACACAATAGCAGTTATCAGTTCTAATGGAACTCCCATATTTAACTGACTGCATAGTGCCAGTAGTGTTCTGCATAAGTTCTTGCAGAATTGTGTGAATCAAATATATCTTACAGATAACTGCATGGCTTTGTTTAATGGCAGTATTTCACCACTATCTGTTCTGTACAAAATCATATTCCTGAGCCAGCTCATGGATCCTGCTATACCTTTAGTAAAATCTGGATGCTCTCACTAACCCTAAATGAGTTTTTCAAAATTACAGGATAGCTCTTTATATAATTGCAAAGTTGGGTCTGATGCCAGCCAAAGGAAGCCACAGATGGTCTACAGTTAACAATAAGTTCTAATGTCTTAGGGAAAGCAGCATGAAAGTGTTGCAGCTACTTTTCTACCTTGGATCATGAAATAGACAGTTGCAGTGCATCCTGTCTCTGCATTATCTGGAGCATGAGACATGTAAGCTGTTCTGTGTGTGAATGAATTGCCATTCTGGTTTGATTTTTATGGACATCAGTTCAGAAGCATACAAATATAATTTGATATGTATTTAAGAACTTTTCTTGACAGCTGTTTTTTGTTGTTGTTTTTTTTTTTTAATCAAATTTTGTATTACTGTCCAATATTTGTTTATTATACTTGATTATTTTTAAAGGTGAAGTCGGTGAAAACTGGGTCAGTCTTCTGGACAATCTGCTGCTGTCTATCTTACTTCTACATGGTAAGCTTTTTGTATGTAATAAGTAAACTCTTTGGGTAGGACTTAATTCACGTGTTGGTGAAGGACAGAAGAAGGAGATTTTAGTCTTTGTTGAGACCATAACATAAAGTTGTTCCTTTGTCTTATTATTAAGACCTTAAGTATATGAGTTAGAAGAAATACTAAATATTTTGAAATTTAAAGTGTTTAAGTGCAGTGAAAGCAGTTCTTGTAAAACACTAAATACACTAAATACAATAACTTGTCTCGCAAATTCATCCTGTGCTGCAATTAGATGCTCTGATTCAGTGGAATTTCTGGTTTGGTCCAGGTGATTGATGGTGGAGCGTATCATTATTACTATGTACATACTATACGATATATACATATTGTACATATTACATACAATAATAATAGAATTTTTTCCTCCCCTTCTGAAATGTTAGATTCACAGTATTATCCTGTATGAATCAGTCAAAGGCCTTTTTTCCTCTAGTGGATAAACATTTTTAGGGGCTATATGGTAAATAAATTAGCTTCAAAATGATTAGTGGTGGGATAGTTGGGATAATTGTTTGGTGGTATTAACATTGAGGCCTGAAATACTGCCTTTTCACAGGCAGATAGCAGGGCTTGGGGAAAAAAAAAAAAAAGGAATTTGGGAATTATTTTGCATGCCTTAATTTAAAGTAGAGCACTAATTCAGTGGTTGTGGGTGCTGCCTACATTTCCTTTAGCTTTAATGTTAATTGGTTTTTTTGGGAGTATATCTGTTTTCTCTCATTTCTCCTCCTTTCTGTTAAGTCAGCAAACAAAGAGCATCTTTTTTATACATAACATTTGTATTTATGTTGCATTATATGGAAGATCTGTAGTTTTGGTAAGGAGCTATGTGTTGTACAAGGTCAGGCACGTTAGGTTTTGAATTGTTACACTGATAGATGGCCTGTTTGATGGCAAGATCCTCTGAAAGTGTTGTTCATAAATATGCAGATATCTGTCTTAGTTTCAGCTGGAATAGAATTGTTTTCTTCTAAGTGTCTGGTACAATGCCATGTTTTGGTTCTAGGAGAAAAACAATGCTGATAACACCCTGATGTTTATAGTTGCTGCAAAGCAGTGCTGTACAGAGCCAAGGCCATTCTTAGTGAAGGGCACAAGGAGCTGTGAGGGAACAGAATTAGGACAGCTGACTTAAACTGGCCAAAGGGCTATTCCATACCATATGGCAGCATGTGGAAGGAGTTCTGAAGGGAGAGAGTTCCTCTGGCTTTCTGCTGCTGCTCAGGGGCTAGCTGGGCATCAGTTGGGAAGTGGTGAGCAATTGACTGTGCATCACTTATTATATACATTCATGTATATATGTAGTCATAACTATTATCCTTTTCTCTACCTTAAAATAGTAAATTGTTCTATCTCAACCCATGAGTTCTACTTTGTTGTTTTTTCTCCAGTTCTCTCCCATCCCACTGCAAATAGGAGGGAGTGAACAAAAGAGGTTGTGATGCTGAGCCACTTGCTGTGTTAAACCACAACAGTAGCAAATAAGACACTTCTTCACTTTTACTGATAAAAAAGTCACAGAATAGCAAGTTCTCATCTCAGTATGACTAGCATCTCAGTCTGTGGAACTTTCCAAGAAGGAAGGGATGTGATCTTGAGTGTGCATGTGGCAAAATTTAAAGAATCAATGTCATCATCATGACACTCAGTCCTTAATGTAAATTAATGTTCATTTTCTTTTATGTATTTTATTTCTTTTCTATATTATTCTTTTATTTTCCTTCACAGCAATGCCAATTGCTAAAAGCTTAATCTATTTCTCTATAAATTAGTGTCAGTGATTAGATGAGAATTTGGTTGGTCACAGAGCTCACCTGCTTCATCTCTCTTTGTGGCTTTCCATGTATTGTATTTCTTTTTGAGGAAGCATTTTGATAAGATGCCCTCCTTGACATTTTGCTTACATAAATTTCTAGGACAACATAATCATCATATGCATTACGTAGTACTAATTTGTCTGCCTCTGGAGGAATGAGTGATCTTTTCAGTGCAAGTTGAAAAATGACATTTTTGAGGTAGTGAGGGTAATTCCATGTTTGTGGAATGTGGGGAACAGCTCCTTGAAAGAGGGATGGATATTGCATGAACTGAAAGAAGTTTTACTTAATATCTGAATCTGCTTAAGGTATATGTCTAACTCACTCTGGTGATTTGACTCATAATATCACGTTGCACTCCATAAGGAGGAGGTGTTTTTTCTTGCATTTAAATGTTCTAGCTTTTATTTAACATTAGCTTCTTTTGCTTCAATGCTTTGTAATAACAAAGGCAAAAAATAAAACTTTAAATTGAGTACTCATAAGAGCACTGGCATATTTCTGTTACTTGCAACTCTGCAAGGAAATCTCCATTATGTTTGAAAACCTCCAGTACAATCTTCAGTGTAGATCTAGTTTAATAGTAGCGAATAGATGCTAATTAGAAATACAAGTCTCTAGTCCATACAGGCTGCTCTGTGCATCATTGAAGCCTTTGCCGGAACGTGGCAATGTCCTAATTACACGTTTGTTCTCATTCTATCTTATCTTACCTGTCTTTGTATAGTACTTTCTCTCAGAAAATGAAATTGCCTATGTAAGACACGATAGCTCATGTTAGTGATTTGGCAATAGAATGACAATAATCTGAAATTATTTTCTAGAGAATTCTCAAATTTTCTACTTGTTTCTATTGTATAAATCAATACAATTGATTTTACCCCAAGTTTTGAAGTGCCTGGTTTTGCAGTTATAGTATCAGAAAGCAGTACTTAACTTTGGCCTTATTTTAGAATTTCTTCTATCAAACACAGATATTTGGGTTTCTGGATTCTAGGGCTTTAAAAATACCTACATGAAACTAAGCCTTAGAGTACAATTAAAGTAAAAACCACATAGCTGCTGCGTTCTGAAAATGAAGATCTGAGGTAGGTTTGGTACATATGGGAGAAGTCTAGACTGCAGTTTGACAAGAGAACGTGTTAAAATACAGACTGCCTAGTCAACATTAGCCCTTCTTAATGTATTAAAAATTTAGATAACATATTGTAATGGTAGCTCATTAAATCTTTATCTACGCCAACAATGAGTGATACAACGATAACTCTGTAATGTTTCAGTTCTAACTACATCTTACCAGCAGTTCTCAAGCACCACAGTTAGTACAGGTTCACAATCTCCTTGATCTTGTTGTACGCCATTCCACAGTGCTCAGCCCTGCTTCCCTGTGTATCTGCCCTCTTCCCTTTGTTTCTTTTCTTACGCTGCAACCAACTTCCCTTTGCTGCGTTGTCCCAGTTCTGTTGCTGGCAATGTTCCCTGCTCCCTTTCTTTCTTCTTTCTGGATGGAAACAAAAAGTGTAGGCATCGTGCTTATTGTATGTCAAATGAAAATCTCAAATCCTAGATGGGAGTGCTACTGCTGCCATGTGCTGCATCCATCACCATGAGGAAAAGCCCCCAGCATCAAATTCTTGTTTGCCAGCCTGCCCAAATTATCTTGGGAGGAGCTGTGGAGCTGTAAGCAAGACAGTGTGAAAATGCACTAGCCCATTTCAAATGTCTTCAGTGCTTTGATATTACTGCTTATGGGGGTTTGTATATTTGGTTTTCCTTTCCTTTGGTGGAACATTTTGAGAAAGATTCTGGTATTACCAGTAGTTCTGACTTCATGTCTAAATGGTTTTTGTGTTTTCTTGTCAGCACTGGCTGTCATAAGAATTCTTGCAGCTGATTTCCTATTCCGTTTCTCACAGGTCTCTGCATGGGGTGGTTATGTTTTCATCATCAACCTTATTCCACTGCATGTGTTTGTTCTGCTGCTGATGCAGAGGTACAGCAGGAGGGTCTACATTGGTAAGTTTTGTTCTTTGAACAGTCATTGTCAAGTGCTAGATCATGAGATACGAAATTACACTGATGTCTTCTGTATTAGGTGGGAATGAAGTAATTGCACATCAAATTGCATTTCATTAATTGAATTACTGATTATGGTAAGTTGCTATCTGCAACGGTAGAGAGTTAAAACATCCTGTTCACATTTCCAAAATTTCAGATACACTGCAGCTAATTCATTTTCTACTTTCTGGTGCACTGAAAAAAAGAAATAACTGGGCGTTTTGATATTCTTAAAATCCTGTTAGTGTATTTAATTTGTACATTGTGTGGGTGCATTCTAAATAAAAAAGAAAGTTTCATCTTTTTTCTTTTCCTAGTACATAAAACAACTGCTATTTTTAAAACGTTTTGCAGCAATAATTTTGCAAATGTTATAGTATATTGTGACCTCCACAGGAAAAGACATGGGGAATTTTAAGCAACTATGTAAGTTTTATATAGGCTGGACTAAAGTGCAGCACAATAGTCTGCCACCTCCACTTGATTCCTTAAGATTTTCTTGGGTTAATGGGTCAATTTTACTGCCAGTTACAGAAATGTTTGGATAGCAATCTTAGGAGAATTTTTTTTTTATTTGATTTGCCTGATATTTACATACTATGTCAACAGTTGAGAGATATTACCTATTAAATCAGTTGGCTGTGGTGTGGATATGTGAACGAAATAATTAACAAGCAATTCAGGGATTCAAAAATGTATAAGTTAGCTAGAAGGTTTTTGATTCCTTTGTGTGAAACCTTTACTAAAGATAGTTTGAGAGCATAGCATTTATTGAACTATAATATCATGTTTTGTGTTAGTAAATATATATTTGTTACCCATTTTAGTACTGATTTTCTCTTAGTATTTTTAATAATTTTTTTTGCTTTTTTTCAGAACCTACTAGGGGAATTAGAATATTTACAGATAGCGTGTAGTGGTTCAAATACATAACAGATACATTCTGTTTTTCATTTTTTATACCCCAATACAAGTATTTGTTTCTTGCTTCTTAGTTACTATCTATTGTTATAATCCAGAATCTAAAACTAAATTTAAAGAAGGGAGGAAACTCTTACTCTAATTTTAGTAGTAGTAAACCTTTTCATTAACTACTTGTTTATAATTATAGGGGAGAGCAATCTGTCTTGTTTTTCTTTTAAAATCACTTTATTAAATATTTTCACTTCCAGCTTCTGTGAGTTAGGCAAGAGAAAATGAAAGTTATTTGTTATAAAATCCTAAAAGGATGTGGTAACCAGAAACAACAAAGCATAAGTACTCTTGTGTTTTCAAACTTCCATGGGAAGCCTGACACAGATGTCTGTACATCTTGCAGCAGTGTGCATGTTCTAGGTCTGTTTAGCAGGATGTTTTTGTGAAAACTGATAGGAATGTGGAAGTGTGTTTCACTGCCAGATATTCAGATAAATATGATAAGATGAAAGCTCACTGAAGCAGGGAAGATAAAGATATTTTTGGAGTATATGTGATATGCAATTACTAACGTGTGTGCAGGAGTCTCCTATTTCTCAAGACTACCAGTGTGCAGCTATAACTTTTTGTAACCTATTGACAGATGACAGTAGCTAGTAAAATCTACATGCATTTTAGAAAAATAGCCTCTTCATTTGAATGCAGGAACTGTTGATGTTATCATCTATTATTTTATGTATAATTTCTCTTGTAGTTTCTCACAAGTTTAAAACATGAATGGTTTTACATTTGGAAAGTTACTGATGTAGATTTAAGTCTTGTGTGCTTGGGAGATTTGGTGATTTTCACTTCAATCTACCCTTTTTTTTTTTTCTGTATACTTCAAAACAAAAAAACCTTTAATATAGGACAAGGGGAAATGGTTTCAAGCTAAAAGAGGGGAGATCTAGATTAGATATAAGGAAGAATTTTTTTTACACTAAAGGTGATGAGGCACTGGAACAGGTTGCCCAGAGCTGTGGTGGCTCCTTGTCCTTAGAGATGCTCATGGTCAGGCTGGACCAGGCACTGAACAACCTAATCTAGCTGTAGATCACAGAATCACAGAATTGTAGTGATTGGAAGAGACCTCTGGAGATCATCTATTCTAACTCCTCTGATAAAAACAGATTCCTCCACAGTAGGTGGAGCAGAAAAGCATCCCTTGGAATTGGAAGGGACCCTCAGAGGTCATCCAGTCTAACAAACAATCCTGCGATCTGCCAGAATGTAAAACTAAATTTCTTGCTTTTGTGTTGTATCTTATCATATGTTTTTATTAACTACTGAAGTATTGTAAAACTTAAGATAATAACTTTTAAGATAATGTTTGTTTCTGGTGATTCTAATCCATTAATTGAAAACTGTTGGTTGTATTCTCTAGAGTAGTTTTCAGTAGTTTTTTTTCTCAAGTTTGTGCAGTGTACAGTAACTGAAATTGTGTGAAATGAATTTATCCAAAAGAAGGTCAGGTTTTTTTCTGGTTTTGGTCTAATCAAAGTTATAATCTTTGAATCATAAGATGGCTTGGGTTGGAATGGTTCTCAAAGACCATCTAGTTCAACCCTCCTGCTGCAGGCAGGGTTACCCGCCATTAAATTACTAGATGTAGATCGGGTTGTCCAGGGCCATCCAACCTGGCCTTGAACACCTCCAGGGATGGGGTACCTAATGATATCGAATAGATTTCAGGAATCCAAATCAAATTCTTGTTTTTACATTCTACTGTTTGCAGTCTTTGCACAGGAACATGGGTAGTTTGTGATGCAGTATCACCTTCATGTAATAAATTCCTCAAGAAGTTGTCTCAGACTACTTATTCTTTCAATACCAAGCAGGCTGATGTGATGGCTGCTTGAGAGAAGTGGGCTTTGAGGGGTGCAAAAAAAGTGTGCAAATGAAGCATACCAGTTGTAGAATTAAAAATGATTCTTCAAAATGGTCTAACAGGTGTGAAATCTAGTGATTTATGCCATCATTAAACCTCCACAGGATGGCAGTGTTGCAGCACTTTTATGATACAATAAATGATTTATGTTGTAGTGAGTTCTTCAAAAATGAAGTTTCCTACAGCAAAAATACATTTCAGTGGCATAAAGACGGAATTAATCAGTAGCGAGGCCAAGCAGCAGAATACTGATGCTTCAAAGAATACGGCAGCAAAGAGAGCTGGAAGTGGTTGGAAGCATCATGACAGTCATTTTTGTGATGTTTGTGAAAAATACAGTATCCTAGGAGTGTAGTACACAGCTGCAACAAAAATAATACCACTGGATGTGGTCCTCAATGATGTGGTCCCCAAACCTGTTGTCTTAGTAAAGGATTATATGAGGACAAGGATCTCCTCATGAGATTGAGACCATAACAAAGCCCAGTGGGTTATGATGTGTAAGAATGTTTTAAAAATCTTGGAGGTTCGTCATTGCTGATTGCAACTGAGGGAAGAAAACCTTATTTGGATTTGGAGTTGGGTGGTTGCTTCCAATGTAAGCATACTTGTGGTTGTTCGTAGTTGGTATTTCTCTCTTGTCATTCCATCTCCTTCTCACCTTGGAGTATTTAGGAACCAAATCCTGTCAGAATGAAGTTTCAGTTGAAATAATGATTTGTAGTATTAATACTTTTATGTTCTTGGCCTCAACTTTCTGAGGGGTTATGAGTCCCCATTATCAGTATAGATCTAATAGTACAGATGCTCAGTATTCATTTTTAATTCTGTTGCTTCTCAGTTTCAGGCATGCCTCTGTTCTTGTATTAAAAACAGAACAGCATACCTTTTTCATTCTGTAAGTAGTGCACTCTTAAACGTTTTGTATCTTTGCAGCCTGGCTCCTTCAATTTATCCTCATATGGAAGGCTGCTTTTTTCACTTGCTCCCTGAGATCTCTTCTCCCACCCATATTCTGGAAAAACAAGGAAACCAAATGGGAAGAGAAAACTTGCTAAGCTACAGCATTTTAGGAAGATGATTCACTTCTATAGGAAGAAAAATAAGCAACAACAGTGTAGTTAGGAAGAGCAGTACTTCGCTTCTTCCTCTAAGAATGCATTTTTTTAGAGGAAGCAAGTAATGGCCAAAATACTTAAAACAGTACAGTTGTGTTTCAGTGTCATTCTTTGTTTGGAGATGAGGAACGGGTTCTACTGTGGAATCAGTGCTTTTTGAAATGTGTATACAATTTTGTTCACACTTTTCTCTTCTGCTTTCTCCCTCTTTTTTTTTTTCCAGCATATAGCACTTTCTACATTGTCGGGTTAATATTATCAATGCAGATACCTTTTGTGGGATTCCAACCAATTAGAACAAGTGAACACATGGCAGCTGCAGGTAAGGAAACCGTTTGCTTCCAAACAGCCAGGTCAACACAAGAAAACCTCAAACCCTCGTGACCGTTTCCTTGTATTAGAAATAACGCAAACTAACAAACCAAATTGTTGAAGAAAATAGGCACAATAGGGAAGTTTTCTTTCCAATCAACACATTATCCTTCTTTGTGTGAGCTAATGGAAGTAAAGTGCCTCCATAACGCTGAATCACTAATGCATTCTGACAAGCACTTATTTTACACATTGATAATCTGTGCTGTATTGCAATATAATGTTGCTTTCAAGTGTTGTATAATTGAAGCATTTGTTACTGGTAAACACAGTTCTTATTGAGCCATTTGTTTTTAGAGTTGATAATTTTTCAAAGTGAGTTAACTACAGATGACATATTACATATAGGAGGCTGATTTTTAAATTACTGATTTTAATCTTTTTGATTCTTTGTTTTCTTAAACTAAGCTTATTCTCAGTAGCTGTTAAGCATTCAGACATCTTGATTTCTTGACAGCAGTAACCTTTACTAAGACTGCTAGACGTAGGAGCATGCATATTATTTATTAGGAGCACAGACTGGTTTTGTGGTACAGCTTAATTTGTTAGATGGCTCCTTTTTTCAGTTATATATTGTCACTCAAAATGTATTTTGGACAGCGATTGGATGTTGATTAAAATTCACCAGAAAAAAATATTTTTAGCATATTTTTGATTTTAATTGAGATTCTTTCAACATTCTGCAAATAATGGACAGAGTAAAAGTTATCATACCATAGTTTGCATCAAAATAATTTTACAATTATTTAATGAATAGAGATTTTGCTTTTCTCTGGGGCTTTGGAACTAATGAATTTCCACATCATGTATGGTAATTTCATGATTAGAGAAACACTACATGCTTGAATTCATGTGTTTGTTTTTTTACCAGTGATTTTAGCTTTTGAGTGGCGAAATCATTGGATTGATGTGATTATATACACTGAAATAAATAACAACAGAAAATTCCCATGCTTAATATTAGACTTGGAACTATTCTTTTTAAGGGTGCAGGATGTTTACCCAGCAAATTCTGGTGTTTCAGCACTAGCTGTGTATAATTCAGATTGTGTTACTTAGATGTTGGTTTCTTTTTTCCTTCCATTAAATCCTATTGTTTTGTTCAGTAACTTGATTTCCATACATTTCTTTATTAGACTTGCTTTTTATGATGTCTGGAGTCTTTCTTTGTAACTCATTACTTAAGCTAGCCAAGAGCTGCATGTTGTTTTTTCATAATACCTAGGTGTATTAAACTGGCCTTTGTCAAAATATATGCAATCTAGTTTTCAGATGTTTCTCCCCCTTACTATCAAGTTAATTTGGGAGTGAAAAGGCAGCTTTTAATACATAATAAGCAAAGAATGTTTTGTGGATAAATTACTTCATTGCAATAACCGAGGAACTATCATATCTATTAACTATTAAAATCAGTTTGTCAGAAGGTAATTTTATACTGGTTTTCAGATGTAAGGATATACATTGTGTGTATTTTTCTAACCCAAATAGGGGGTAAGTTTGCCAATTTCTATTACAATTGTTTTTTAGCATTTAAACAGAAATGTTTGTCTTTCGTTAGGTGTTTTTGCATTGCTGCAGGCATATGCATTTTTGCAGTATCTGAGAGACAGGCTAACAAAGCAAGAATTTCAGACCTTGTTCTTCTTGGGCGTCTCACTGGCTGCTGGTATTGTATTCCTGAGTGTCATCTATTTGACATACACAGGTAAATAAACATGAAAACAGATTCTCTTTGGAGCAGGTAACTGAGGTAGTCAAAACTTGGGCTGAGTCAAAAGCAGGTGTTGGTAACCTCAGAGCAAACCAGCACCCATATTACTTCATGTGTCTGTGTGCTGGAATTCACTCTGCGTTCTGGGCTGCAGGATTCTTTCCTGGGTTTGAGGATACTGGGATATTTAGACTTCTAAATCAGCTGAAGAGCTCAAATAGATCATCAGCTGAAGAGCACAGATATCAATATCACATCAAAATACCAAGAGCGCATTTAGAATTAAAGAATGGGAGAAGATGAGCATTATGAAACATGTGCACGCAGGACTCATTCCTTCATTACTGAAAATAAAGTGTGCACATGTACATATATTTTGCATGCAAAACTTTGTAGCATCATTGGAATTTTTCCATAATACATAGTGTGATGCAAGAAGTCAGGTTGGAATGAGGAACATAACTATAGCAAAAGCCCATTAGGAAGATAAGCATAATTAATCTATTCTGTATAGCATTGATAAATCAAGATAAAGTTAGCTACTTTACTGAATAACTGAAGCTGATTTCTATATTATTGAAGTTAATGTATGTCTGTAAGTTCCTCTTCTGTGGTTCAGCCTCCAATCTTCAAGACAACTCTACTCAGCCTCACAAAATTAAGCTTGTTTTTGTGTAGTTGAGTTCCTCAGATGCCTCACTGCCTTCTTCTGATTCTGTGACATATTTCTTTGCTCATCTACCTCCGTACTTTCTTCCTCCAATGAAGAAAAAGTCACCTGTTTTCCTATATAAATGTCACCCATGCCAAAACTGAATTCTGCTTGGTATAAACTGGGTGATGTTAATATATACCTCATATGTAGTTATGTTTTTTAGAGGGGTTGGTTGGTTTAAAAAAGAAACAACCACTTTCTTCAAGTTTAACTTGTTTTTGTATTAATGGAGTTCTTTCTTGTACTTCCTGTTAGCAATGTTTCTACAGTAGATTTTTTTATGGTATCAGCTGTTTTTTGCACATTTTATTGCAAGTTTTATTTTAGTTAATTATGATACCATTATTCCAAAAGATTACTTAGCATCAATATTTGCCTTTAAGTCTTCTAAACCTTGATGGTTTATAATTTGCTTTCCAATGTGAATGAGCAAGTCCTACTAATATTTGTAAAAAAATAAATAAAATTTCAGACTGGCATATCAAGACGTTTAGCTCCTAATCTCAATCTGTAGCAAAGTACGTCTTATGTTGCATTTCTTAGAAAGTGTTAGCATCCATTTCTGAGATTCCCCAAGTGTCACTGCTTCACCAGACAGAACAAACCTGATTCCCTCAGTTTTTCCTTACATGCTGTGTGATCCAGGCTGCTGACTATCTATCTCATGGCACTCAGCTCCCCCTGTGTTTTCTTAATAATCCTCTTGCAGCAGGGTGCTAATATCTGGACCATGCATCCCAGGTGCAGCACCTGGAAGAAGGAAATTAATATTTTGGTTGTTAGTCCTGCCTGCGTTAATGCTCATCAGTCACTCTTCTTAATTTAGCATTATTCACTCTTTTCAGCTGTGATATTTTAACATTTTTCTAGTCAGCCATCAATGGGACACCAAGCCACTGAGTGCTATGTAGTATTTTGAGCTTAGCAGTACAGCCAATTTTCAACATGTCCAGATATTGTTTATCCAGGCTGTTCTTCAGCAGATGAGAAATGAGAACAGTTTAAGGGCATTTAGTAATGTATTTCAGGATTTTCTCCTTCATGATCTTTCTAGAGACAGAGGCTACTGGCTGGTAGCTCCCCTGGGCTTTCCAAAAAGTGTAGCATTAGCCATTTTCCAGGCAGCAAGTGCCCTCCCTTATCACTCTGATCAAGATCATGGATAATTATCACAGCTGCCCGTTATTTCAGCACCCTCAGTTGGATCCCATGTGAAACTGTGTTCTGGATGCATCCAGAAAAGACCATAGCCAGATGTTCCCTATCTGCTGACATCTCATTCTTACTTGTGCATGCAATGGCTTAGGAGCAAGCTTTGCATTCGAAGACTGAAGGGGAAGGTGACTTGGCACAGAACATTACACATATTTAAATGCCTAAACAGAATATTAAACAAAAATCCTCAGTCAAATAATACCATTTGTATTTATCAGTGGGAAGACTTACCACATCATGCAGAACTCCTTAGCTAATAATTAAAGGGACATAAAGTTCTCATTTTGGATCCTCATTATCTGTATGTAGAGGGAGCTGAAAGAGTTGCACGGAAAGTAGAAATAAAATTTTAAACTTTCGATTTTTGTCATCTCATAATGCTGATGTTTATAAATATGTTTTTATATATAAGCTTATCAGCATGTCAGATGGCAACTTTTATATTCTGTATTGCATATAGATACATTAGTAGAGAAAAACATGAAACGAGTGTTTTGTGTGTTAATGTTTTGGCTATTGATCATTCCCATTTTTTTTGCTTAGGCATTTGAGAAGAATTAAATACTTTCTTATCAATTATGTTTTCTTTTTCTTGTACTTCTTTACAGAACATAGGTTGCTATCAGTCATTCTTTGAGAAATATTTTAATTATTTTGCATCACCTTGACTTCTGGAGGTGTGTATGTCTTGATACTGAACTAGTCCAGTGTGATCTCATAACTAAAACTATGTTCATGTTTGGTAGACTTCCTAAGCTACCTGATTCAGTAGGCCTAGTCACATATTCTACACATTTAATGAAATTTCTTCTGGTATTTAGTTTTGTGCTGTCATTTAAAGGTGTAGACAAATTATTGCATTTAAATACCTAGGCAGCAAAAGTCTTTTCCTTTCTTCTCATTTTCAGGTTATATCGCTCCTTGGAGTGGCAGATTTTATTCACTGTGGGACACTGGGTAAGTAAAGATAAAGGATAATGTTAGCTATCAATAGCATTCTACTGAAAACTGATAATCTTTTGTTCTCCTCATTCTCAAATCCATTTAGTATTTCAGTAAACAAGAGTAGAGTTGATTTTGATCAGTTATCTAAAGAGACCATTGGTAGTAACTGTTGTCTTTGCAACCATTTTATCTTAATCACAAATCTATTAAATTTCTTGCTTCTTTGGAAGTTTTTGAGTATGTTAATTGTATGTTTGTCTATGAAACGTCATCTCAGCATAAGATAACCAAAGGTGGTATCAACACTTGAGGGCACATTTCAGAATTACTAAGAACCTTAAACTTAGAGTGTTTTCATTGCGCAGCATTGCACGAAATCACAAAGTTGTTACACATGATCTTGCATGGTGCCTGTTTATTACGTTCATACATCTGTTTTGTGAATGCAGATGTCTACTCTGAACAGTTTTGGTTTATTCATGTGTGTTTTTGTAAATAAATATTTCGGTTTAGTTAACTTTTAAAAATCCAGCGTTCAGTTCTTTAGCCGGACACTTAAATAATGGACGGTATGAATAAAACCAAAGGTATTTTGCAGATAAATGTGTTGAAGGTGGGTTTTAACTGGTAGATTTTTAAGATTAAAGGCAGGGGTTCAACTTTTTATCAGGCTTTGAAGGCCAGCTGAAAGAACATTCTATACCAACCCTGTAATAAATGTAGTAGAATAGTATCAGTAAAGAAGTCTCAAATTTATTTGAAAAATGTATAGATGTTGTTCCTTGCCTCTAAATGAAGCGGTCTGCCCATACATGTACAAAACATCAAAATTTTGAAGGCTTGTCTACATTAAGAATCACATTGTGTTTAAAACACGTCATTGCATTTCTAAGTGAGACCTGGATATCAGTGAAGAAAACATTTGATAGCTCAGCATTTGGTCACATAGCTTCCCAGATGAGGGCTGTATGCAGAGCTGTCTCTTACTGTGGAACCCAATTTTGTCATTATCAACACTGAGTGTTTGATGTGCTGTTTGGTTAACATGCATTTCCAAGTGTAGACAAGGCCTGATTTTAAGCACCTGAGAAAACGTGGGGACATCAGTAACTGGCCTGGTATTTAATATTTGGATTTATGCACTAAGCAAACGAAGGTGTTTTGTACGGAGAAAAGCTTTCAGAATACAGTATTGAAATCCTAGGAAATTTACTGTCATGGGTGAGTGTCCTGCTGGAATACAACAATGGCTTCCATAGCTGTATGTTTTCTTTCTGGTAAAATTGGCTTCCTATTTAGCCATTATAAAACAAAGCGCCTACAATTATCATTCTTTTAATTAGTATGGAAATGATGCCTTATAGTGATGCTTGAAATAGCTCTGCACAAAAATACTTCCTAAATACAATAAGATATGGGGACATCTTTTGGTACTTAAGTTTTATCAGGTTTCTGCTAAATAAAGCACTTAGCATTTTAAATTGCAATGCTTCCTTTGAAATGAATTTCAGAATTCCTAATGCTTACAAGTTTTAATAATTTTATCTCTTCAAAATAATTTGAACTGAATTTTTTTTAAAAAAGGTATGCGAAAATTCACATCCCGATCATTGCCTCTGTGTCTGAGCATCAGCCTACAACATGGGTTTCCTTCTTTTTTGATCTGCATATTCTCGTGTGTACTTTCCCAGCAGGGCTGTGGTTCTGTATCAAAAACATCAATGATGAAAGAGTCTTTGGTAAGAGAAGATATTTTAAAATCGTTTCAAACCCTCTTGTCTTCAACTTGATTCTGTTTTGGTTTTGTTTGCTCAAAGCTGGTTTATGACATGTTCAAACCTTTTCTAGAATGTGATATGTTTGAGGGGGAAATGTTCGAAGTTGCCTGCATGCAGTAGTATTTACAAGTTAATAAAAACGCAGTTCATGTGGAGATGGGTGGGTGGGCGATGGAGTGCCTTATTGCAAGGTGGGGTCAGAGCGTTTGTGCGGATCTGTTGTGTGGCTCTTCCATGTGTGGATTGCACAGCCCTCGGGGTAGGGGTGCAGTTTCACACCCAGGTGAAGACTCAGAGCAGCAACCCTCCCCCACACAGGTTCAGGGCACCTGATTCTTCTCTGGGTACCTGGCAGTCATCCCACCACAGAGGATGATGCAAAATGCCTTTTCTTAACAGATTTTCAGCTATTTTAGTGAACTGAATCACTTGCTGTGGAGCAAGTGCTAGATAAGGCACAAGCCTAAGCAGAGGCGTGGGGTCTCCCAGTGCCAGTGACAACAAATTGTTTGTTTGTAGAAGCTTTACTTTGAGAGCAGACTGCTAGGGCTATGAATGAGGCTTCTGAGGATGTAACTTGGAGTTGTAGCCCAAAAGGAGGAGTGAAGTGCACTCATTCTGTTATGGAGGCAGAAGGCTCCAGCAGCCTATTGGAACTACCCCATGAGCAACAGGGACATTTACTGTGTTCAATCCTGTGACTTTGTAGTATTTTGTTTACATGAATCCTAGCAAAAAGCAGTGCTGCAAGACTCCCTTTCAGCCTGCTAATGCTGCATCATCTCAGTCAGCTTAAAGAGACCCATGAGTGAGAACAGAGAGCCATACCACCACACTACAAAGTGCAAAATGTTTATACAATACAGTTTCATAAGTCGGTGCCCCTTAATGATTTCTGTGGCTAATCACAAATCTTTCACAAAAGTGTATGCTTGTGTCAAGCTGTAGCAAACTAGCAATAACCACTATTACATGAACAACAGTTGTTCCTAACAGTGCATGCAGGTTATGTTCTTGTTGTTTTTTCCTCCTATGAAAAGTGTTGTGAATATTCCTATCCTGAAAATCCTGTTGGTTTTTTTGTTGTTGTTGTTTTGTTGCTGCTTTGTTTGGGGTTTTGGGGGAGGAAAGGGTGAGGGGAAGCAAAGGAAGGGAGTGGAGATAATACTCTCCTGGAAAACTTGCTTAGGAATAGGGCTTGCAGTATCATCTTCTCTATCTCTATTGTAATGTAGACAAGCCCCCAGTTTGTTCAGGAATGTTTCTAATTTAAATTAAATTTTGATGTTTATATGAGAATCTAATCCTTGCTCTTTGTTTTTTCAGATTTAATAACTTGTTTGGCCTTTCTAACCAAATGAAACTACCTACTACTCCAATAGTATTTTTGGTGTGTGATATTAAATTTCGCTAATAATGGATCTTCTGACACATTATTAATGAATATGAAAATGGAGTCGTGTTATTGTTAATAGTTATCAAGATGAGTTTCAGGAAGGACTTGAGGCTTAAAAGGGATACGCATTAATTAATTATCTCTGTAAATTAAAAAGCAGTACAAGATGCACTTCAGTCTTTATACTCACAGATACTCAGCCCACTTCCAAAAATAGTTTTCTGGTGAGCATGCATGTGTGCAGTCACAGAGAGTGTTACTTTCTAAATGTCATCAGTAGGTTTCTTTTTTTTCCTCTGCAGTTGCTCTGTATGCAATCAGTGCCGTTTACTTTGCTGGTGTGATGGTTCGTCTGATGCTCACTCTGACTCCTGTGGTCTGTATGCTGTCTGCAATTGCTTTCTCTAATGTCTTTGAGCGTTACTTGGGTGATGATATGAAGAGGGAGAATCCACCAATAGAGGACAGCAGCGATGAGGATGACAAAAGGAACCCTGGCAACTTGTATGATAAGGTGAGGGGAGGGAGCAGAAGTTAGGAGTTTAATAAAGATAAGCTTTGTTATTTTTTTGAACTTTTCCAAAGATCTGAAATTTAGAGTAACAAAGTGCTGTTCTCCAATAGGCTGTAAGTGATGCTCTGAAAGAAAATCAGTGTCTGTAGAGAAGCGGTGCCTTCTAACTGATCAGCAGCAAGTCTTTAACCAAAAGGAAGTCTGCAGTATTGACACGGCTTTCTAGATGAGTGATGGCAGGCAGTTGCTCCCTCTCCTTTCATACAGCAGTTCTGTGTCACCCAGTGTCTAACTGCTTCCCTCTTGTATTCCCTTCTAGACAGAGTGAAATTAAAGAATAATGTATTTCTGGAAGGTATTTCTGTACTCATATTCCTGAAAAAGATGGTGTTACCTACTCCTGTTTTTATTACTTAGCCTATGTTACACTAACCAGTGCATGAGGGTTTCTCCCTGTTCCTCACAGTAGACTCCAGTGTCCTTCTCTCTTCCATTCTGCCTTATAAAAGGGCATCATCTCACTAAGCTAAGTCATATAGTAGATTTTCTTCTTCTGAAAAGATTTTGGGGAATAATCCATTCTTTCAAGTTGCTGCATTGTCAAAACATTCTTGTGCATACCTAGTTAATTTACAATAGAACTTGGTTGATTTTTGCAATGTCCCACAGCATTTATGGAGTGCACATAGTGAAGAAAAGGCATTTCAGTTTCATTGCTATAGGTGATTGAATTTGCCATGACAGCTATGTTTGTGTTTGTTCAGGCAGGCAAAGTGAGAAAACATGTATCTGAACAGGAGAAAACAGAAGAAGGTCTAGGTCCCAACATCAAAAACATTGTTACTATGCTGATGCTGATGCTGTTGATGATGTTTGCTGTCCACTGTACGTGGGTAACAAGCAATGCGTACTCCAGCCCTAGCGTTGTTCTTGCTTCTTATAACCATGATGGGTAAGTAGTGTCACAGGTTTGAAAATAATTATAGGGCAAAAGCATTTCCTGTTCCTTTGCATTTATAACTTGTTTTGCTTTTTATTATATTAAGGCAAAATTGTCACCTGAATAAAAAAATTCTTAATGTTCTACTTTTCAAAAATACATAACATTTCAAAAAATACTTAATATGAATACATAAAAATAATCCTGTCCAAAGCCAGTAAGCATGATAGTTTAAAAAAGAAAAAAAAAAGGTATTTGGGTCATACAACTTGTTAATGAATATATATTCAACTGGGAATGCATTTAATCACGTCTTGAAAAGCAGCTTCAGCTTCTGGCTGTTCATCTGTCCATGAGTTTAAGCTCATGAGTACAGGCTAGGGACTGAATGCCTCTTAGGGAGTGGAAAGCATAAAAAAGACTTTGTTTGTAAGCCCAGATTTATCATGATGCAGTCAATTTCTTGCCAATATTTGTACTGATGTGAATAAAATGAACTGTTTTCCAGCACTCGCAATATCCTGGATGACTTCAGGGAAGCCTACTACTGGCTGAGACAAAACACAGATGAGCATGCCAGGGTAATGTCGTGGTGGGACTACGGTTATCAGATCGCAGGGATGGCCAATCGGACCACACTGGTTGACAACAACACTTGGAACAACAGCCACATAGCTCTGGTAAGCATGGCAATGGTCTGTGGAGTACCAGCACCAAAGTGTCTACTTTTGGACAGATATGAAAGTGTAGATTGTTATTGAAGGATAGTATGATACAAAAAAACAGAGGTGGAAGGAGCAGGTATCTTGGCCATTATTTCAACTCTGTTATAAAGGTTGGTTTGGAGCTAGACACGATCAATTCTGCTTTTGGGTTCTCCGTTTTGTTTTCTTGGAGTTTCCAGAACTTTGGCTCCACTTCAGTTTATCGCATTTTCTTTGTGGGAGGATGGACAGCATCAAGTTGTGTAACCATTCCCTTTGAGATACATTATCCCCCTGAGATATACAAAAACTCACTGGTACCACTGCTTGGCTGGCACTGTCCAAACACATATCATTTCAGTTCAGCAATGCGTTTGACTGGATTTTGAGTGGCACTATGAAAACCGACCGTATGAAATGCATTTTCAGACATCCTGGAAATCTGAGAAAGCAGAAGTGTTGCAGACCTGAAGTGATTGTTATCTCAAATCTGCAGTTTGATAAAACATCTGTACCTTTAATTTCTTCCAGTTCTGAAGTTTAAGGGTTGTGCATGCCATCTAAGGCAGAATGTTTGTTAGCATTGTCTGTGTCTACTGAGGCACTATCCTTTTTTCAGAAACAAAGGAATGCTCTACATTGTAGCCTTACTAGGTGCTGTGTAGTCAGCCATCACTCAGTGCGTGCTTCTTCCCAGAAGACCTGTGTTCTGTGATGTGGGCAGAGTGCCAGGAAGAGCTTGAGGAAAGTGACAAAATAGTTTCTGTCTTCTGTCAGTACCCAGAGCAGCAGTTGGACCAGATGTGCTGGCAAGCAGCATTCGAAATGAACAAATTAATTGAGTTATGCTTCGAGCATACAAAGTACTGTAAAAATGTGTGAGGTGAGGTGCTTTTGGCAGTGGCAGGGAGCTAGAATCAGCCAAAAGAAAGCTTGGGAAATGGAATCAATGTTGCTAATGTTAGTCAGCAAGCTTTCCCGTGTAATGAGGCTTTTCTCTTTTTTTCTTGTTGACCTGCCAGAGTCAGTGTGTTACAGAGTTTCTAAACTGAATGTCTATCTGTCTGTGTTCATCTGCTCTATAGATAGCTCTGTTTTGCTGTTGCCAGTATCTATAGTACAGATGCTATGTCGAAACCTGCAGATCCCTTCAGGACAAGATGTATAAGGTGAATAGATGGACCATAAAACAATCACTTGTATTTTGTACACACAGTAACTGTGCACATTACAGCACTTATTATTAATGGTTTTTAATAAAAAATTCTCCCCAGTATGACTGGAGAGTTAGTTAGCTTCCATTTGCAAACAAAGGGAGAAATAAGCACTAAGTGTGTTTTGTGGCAGATCTCTGAACTTGTGTTCTTAATGAGGCATTGCCCTGAAATATTTGCCAGATGACTTTTTCCTGCACAGAAATGGAAATCTGCCAAATAATTTCACACAGATACTAGTCAAGAAACTGAGCTTCTTGGACTTTTTGACAGATTGCAGCCTAAGCTTAGTATTTTCTAATTAAGTTCTTGACTTAACTGAATTTTACCAACTTGGATGCAGTATTATTTATATGGTAGTTGTGCCCTTCTACTACAGTGAGACATTATTATACTTTTAAGTACAAGAGATTCTATGGCAAATAGGACTACTGAACAGATGCCAGTTAGTGACCTAAGTGGATTTTTAAGTGTGAAAAATGAACATTCCAGAAGATTTTTTAGATACAGCTTTAAAAAGATTTTCAGGGCCAAAACATTGGCTTGCCAGTGCTACACTTTTAACTCAAAGATAACTCCACTCTGGTATTTTCTCTCCATAAACTTTCCCTGAATTCAACACCAAGGGAACCTGTCTGCTACTGAGCACAGTGCAACATGGCTGCTTCAGTGGAGAGGGACAGAAGGAAGGAAAGGAAAAAAGGGAGGGAGGGGGACAGCAAAAGAAGAACACCAACATCTCAAAAAACGTATTCATGTCAGGCTTTCTGTTTTGAAAATAATTTGCAATTAGGCATTTTCTGCCACACTAACTTTTTGGCAATGCAGCTGTCACTGGAGAAATCTGTAGCTGCCACAAAAGGAAAGCAGTTGTTACCACACTTCTTACAGCTCATTTCAGTAGGCAGCCCTTCTCCTGCAGAGCAGAAGGCATTTCCATTTAGGTTGAGCTTTTGGCCTTCTAAATAAAGACAATCTGTTTTATTTACCTAGAACGAGATTGTAGGGTGTGGTGGGTAACTGTATTTTTGGTCTTGCATGTGCTTGATCTGAGAATGTGATCATTAGGCAGCTGTACAGATACTGAGGGTGTTTTTGCTATGATGCAGGTGGGAAAGGCCATGTCCTCAAATGAGTCGGCAGCATACGAGATCATGCGAAGTCTGGATGTGGATTATGTTTTGATTATTTTTGGTGGCGTGATCGGCTACTCTGGTGATGATATCAATAAGTTCTTATGGATGGTGAGAATAGCAGAGGGGGAACATCCCAAAGATATTCGGGTAAGTAGAAGTGCACGCAGGGAAACTGAAGGGTTCTTGGCTGAACGTGTTCTGTATTTTCACCTCCACTTTTGTTTTTTTTTTTAACCTTTATTTACTTTGTTGTTTTTCTGGTGTTCATCACAGTGGAGGGAAATCTCTATTTACTGCAATTATTTGAAAAATATGTTAGGGTTTGTTCTTCGAGAACAATAGCAGTGCAGAGGCCGGCAGTCTGTAGCACAGGTTCTTTCAGTATTTAGCTATGAAAGGTCAGTAACCTCAAAAGCTTTTCAATTTCTTTTTTGCACTGTAATAAAGAACAAGGTATCTTTTATCATTCCTGTGTGTGTCTCACTATGCACCACTGAATTACTAAAAAACAAGTCAGAGCATTCAGAATGTTTAAATAGTTGGTGTTACAAGATTTCTTCAAACTCTGTAATAGCAGGAGACAAGCTTGCATTAATATTTATTTATGTAGAGTTGAAGTTATTTGAATGTCTCTGATTGCAGAAGTCTGTAGTAATATTTGCTTAAGCCAAACAAAAACTTTCAGACAGCACAGGCGTAATGGAGAAGCTGCATGAAGAGTTTCATCTTGCACTCAAGGTGAAAACAGCAAAAAAAAATTGCATGTACAAACTGTGCACATAGGAAGTCTACAATAACACACAGATCTTGTATATTAACAATATGGTGCTTTTCACATTTTAAGAGTAATTCTGGCAGACGTCCTCCAACTAGTTTGTATATTTTCAAGTCAGTTTTTCAGTGACTGCTTACAGTAAAGTGACAAAAGTTGTACTGAGCGAAGAATAGGGATATAGAAAGATTGATAGAAAGATTGTTCCGCAGCATTTTAGGTTACAGTGAGGTAGTCTGTAACTGATTCTACCTTCAGTGAGCACCATCATACTGACTCAATCAGCTTTCAAGCTGCAGAATTCAATTTAGATTCTTTACGAAAGCTTTGTTGTGGTGTTGGTAGTGGTGGTTTGTTCTGTTGGTTTTTGTGGAGAAAGGAATGAGAAATTACCTTACGTAGAGGTTTAGTTTATATTGACTCTATCTTCTTTTGCTTTTAAAGGAAAGCGATTACTTCACTCCTCAGGGAGAATTCCGGGTAGACAAGGCAGGTTCTCCAACACTGCTGAACTGCCTCATGTATAAGATGTCCTATTACAGATTTGGAGAGATGCAGGTTAGTGCTAACTCTTCTACTAAATCATAATTAAAATCTGAGAATACAAAAGTTACTTTGATGCATTTTCCACTGTTTAGATTGAGTACTGCTCCTAATAGTAGAATCATTATGCAAGAAAGTCATCTTCACCAATTAATTATAACACCTCCAAACTACTTTCTGCACAGAGCCTTTAGGCAGAAGCAGTTGTACTGCTAACCTAGACTGACACTTAGCTTTGTGCTGTCCTTTACTTGGTCTCAGATGAGCGTCCTAATTCCATTATGCAGAGCACTTGATAAGCTTCAATTCTTATGTGGTGGGGAGCATTTGTTGTTTATAACAGCAAAACAGAACTATTAATAATTGTCTTTATTTAGTATCTGTCAGAAACCATCCAATTTCTACCCAAGTCACACCAGTATATTAAGCAACACCATGCTATAACAGGGGGAGGGCATAATTCACATAAGCACAAAATTATTGGGATCATCAAACATGTATGTAGCTAAATCGGCCTGCTTTGCTTTTTTCTCCTGTTCTCACCACCAGCCCTTGCTCCTACCCTAATAAGGAACTATTTCAGACTTGTATGGAAGAAAGATGGAAGATTGAAACTATTTCAATTATGAGAGTAGAAAAGTACACATTAACAGTTGTGCCAAAAAAAACAACCTACTGTGAGCTGTTGTACCTTAGTCTTTCTCTGGAATAGTTTAATCTCTGAATGCAGAAGTGCCGTTTCCACTGAAGATACAAAGTTCTGTTTCCTGCATCAACTGTAGGAATGAATGAGACTTCTCAATTTTTACAGTTGAGAATAAGAGAGTATTTTCTATGTAGCAGTAACCAGTGTAATAAAGGAAGTAGCATCCTTTGACCAGTGGAAATTGTTGCCATGTGGTATGAAGCACCACAGTTTGTGGTGATGTGCTTTTGGGTTTTGTCTTGAACTAATACACAACTCTAATCTTTGTAGCTGGATTTTCGGACACCCCCAGGATTTGATCGTACGCGAAACGCTGAGATTGGAAACAAGGACATTAAATTTAAACATCTGGAGGAAGCCTTTACCTCAGAGCACTGGCTGGTTAGAATATACAAGGTGAAACAACTAGACAACAGGGAGACGTTGGATCATAAACTTAGAGTAACCAACATTGTACCGAAACAGAAGTATTTGTCAAAGAAGGTGGGTTCCCAGTGAAGTAACTCAGAGGGTCAAGAGAGGGCAATTTATTTTTAAGTCAATCACATAGCGGGTGAATTATGTATTTCCACAAGCCAGAATGTTACGGATACTGTTCATGTTAGTGTCCAATATCAGACCTGCCTGCTGGTAATAATTGTTAATTTACTGTCTGCTTAACTTACAAGCATGTGAAGACACAAGGCTAGATTTTTTTTAGGCAGAATGCTAACTGGAAATAGAGCGTGTCACTGGCTGTTACAACTCCTAAGTCTTCATGTAACTGGAAGTATAATCTCTAAAGTAAATCAATTCATGTTTCAGTAACTATGGCTCACTAAGTAAATTATGTGGAAGTTGCTTTCTGACTTTGTTTGAAAGTAGTGATGCCTAGAAGTTTAAAAATGGCACTTTTGTATAAAATAAATTAAATATGAAACTTTTGTTGATGGAACTTAAGTGTCTGGCTGCTTACTGTTTGATGTCATCTTAGTGTTAGTTTGGCATGCTACTTCAGCCTGCTAAGAAGGATTTGTTATCAGGGAGCTCGGGAGAATCGTAGCAGCAGCCCTGTCCTTCATGGCTTCTGACCCCTGTAAATACTAACATACGTTGCAAAAGGAATCCCAGAATCCTGTCAGAAAGAAATGTGTGTGAATTAGTGCAGGCAGTAAACATACATACGTCATATAAGTACAAATAAGGAATGTTATAGGGGACTGGTAAAAATGGTAAAAGTTGCATATTTTAAGTGAAATAAGGCATTTGAGAGTTGCCAAGGAAGCTAGTCTTACTTTAAAAAGACAACAGAAGTTCTTCTGTGCCTAACATACAGTGTAACTTTTGCTTGTAAGTGATAAAGCAAGACTGTAAGTAGTAATTGTAAATGCAGTGACCTCACTAGAGCTGTGCATGTGCTGGTTCTGTCTAAAGGCAGTTTTGATCCAGCACCAGCTGTTGTAGCACCAACTACTAAAGGATTTCCCATTAAGGA
Source organism: Chrysolophus pictus (assembly GCA_037305975.1). Lineage (NCBI taxonomy): Eukaryota > Metazoa > Chordata > Aves > Galliformes > Phasianidae > Chrysolophus > Chrysolophus pictus. Next base: position 39,739,540 of record JAYKPI010000006.1, read on the forward strand.
ATGAGTGAACCAGGAAAAAGCCTGGGGCCAGTGTCTAAACTCAGATTGCTTAAGCACATGCTGAGGGCTCTGTAGTAGCTGAGGGTTTCAAATGCTTGCTTCCTTACTGGAAGTCCAGTCCTTCTCCTGTCACTCTTCCACGATAAGGGTGACATTGCTCAAACTCACCAAAGTAGCAACTCTGAGTATTGTGTTGATATCTCACTTTAAAATACTGTTATTTTCAACAAAAAGTTAAAAAGTTGTCTGTAATGGACATAATGGAGCCTGCTGCTATGCATGGCACATTGCAGCAAGTGTGGGAGCTGCTCACTGTGCAGCTCTGCTTGCCGGGAGCTAACTATTTATTTATGCATTTGAATTTAATATGAGCCCAGACTAACATTAATACTTCTCCCCATCACCACCTTTATTAAATAAAACGAAGAAAGAGGAACCTAAAACACACTGATAAAGACCCATGAGCAGAAAGCACTAACTAGCCCGCAGGCAGCTGCAGATTAAAAGATTAAAATAAGATTGTGCAGTTTCTCTTATTTTTGAAAAACATTTTTTTGTGCAAACGTTACTATCTACCTTGCTAACTTCAAAGAGAACCAAATAGGGCAAAAGATGTAAGGTGGTACTTCCAAACAAAACTAATGTTCTCTGTCACTTCTGCTCTTTGGCCTATTTAGTAGAGCTTTATCACGTTGGTTAATTATTAATTCTGTCTCAGCTCAAGCTTTGAAAATAACTCTACAGATTGTGTATATGCAGCTTGGAAAAGTACAGCACATACAAAAGCGAATGCTGGGCATGAATTAACAATTCCAGTTTTAAAAATAATAAACAGGTAATACTTAGTTGAGGATTTACCCATTAAGCTCTTTAAAAATAAATCTAATGCTCAGATTGAAATGCACAGCATTAAAATCGCGGTCAAGATTAAATCATTAACTAATACATTGTATTCTGTTTTTCTTTTTAGACCTCCAAAAGGAAGCGTGGCTACATTAAGAATAAACTAATTTTAAAGAAAGGCAAGAGACCCAACAGGAAGACAGTTTAAATACACTGTTCCGAATGCTAATACGAAGCAGTTGTCCTTGAGATAACCGGTCTTTGCCTTTAGCTCAAGTCATGTTTCACAGCAACATGAGGGTACAGAACCATCATTGGTCCAGATTATTGTACAAAATTTTCAGGCAATGTCTGATTAAAAATATTGGCTTATTGAGAACAGCTGTTTTAGATTTGTAATGTGAAGCAAGACAGAGCTGCTATTCAAGTCTAGCAGCGTTTTTTTTATTGGTACATATTATCCTTCAAATCGGTTGAGAATTTGGACTGACTGCACCAAAGAACCCTGTAATTTGGTCCTTGGCACATGCATACTTGTCAATCTTTTTTGGAAAACGTTCAGCTGAAGAGCAGCAGCATGTAAACTGGAATGGTTAAATCTAAAATGACTTGTTTTCGACAATTACGAGGAAATAAAGCTGTCTTTGAAATTAAACTTTCACAATAAGTTCCTCCCATAATTACTACTCCATGGGTTCTTCAACCGTCCTTTCCTCTCGCTGCAGGCTGGTTTTGATCTGGGGTATAAGAAGCAAAGCTGCAGTTCCCAGCAGAGCTGACAGGACAGATAACTGGGGGATGGCTCCGACCGGATGAGCTGTTTTTGGTTAGCAGTGATTGCAGTGCTGCTGCCTTATGCTATCGCTTCATCAGGTAGACGAGGCAAACCTTGCACATTACAGATAAAAGGGCTAAATTTGCATCCTCTGGAAAAATCTGAATCGACAGTAATGAATGCTATAGAAACGTACAGCTGAGCACCATTCTGTGGCTGGTGCTTCAGAACTGAAACTGAACTATTTTAGGTAAATGTTTACATTAGTGAAACAAGCAGAGCCTGTTGTAGGAAAGAAAAAGGTTGACAGGTATACAACCCCTTTTCTGTGGCTGGCAGTGGTAGAGGGTTTGCAAACCTCTCCCTCCTCATCGCCTTCACCTGCGAGGGCAGAAGTTCTTCTGGAAATCTGTTTCTCTGCATCTTTATTTAGTGCTCAAATCAACTGAAGAAATCCCCACTATAGCGCTATTTGTTTCCTCTGTCTTTTATACTGATTTCTTGTTTGTTTTTTGTTGTTCTTCTTTTTAAAGAAAAAGGTGGTGAAAACTGTCACATTAAATGCACTAAAGTAATATAAATGGAGATTGAACGTGTTCACTTTCCAGCTATAGGGAAACTTTATACAGACTTGAACATTTTCTTTTGATAAAATGCAAGAAAGGGTTTTGCAGTTTGTTTTCCTGCCACAGATTGTAACTTTTTACAGAAACAAAACTTGCATCAATAACTTGATGTGAAGTGCAGAATAGTATGTACCTTTCGTGAAGAAAATGTAAATTTACAGTGTTCTTATGAGAATGTTACTGCTGACTTCTTTCCCAAGGTGTAGAATATTTTTGATTTATGAACTCATTTCCAACTCCAGTGGTTTTTACAGACCAATATTACAGCTGCAGCATTTTCACAGAGGTAATTAAATCTGGATTTCTGGCCCCATCATTTGAAGATTTCATTTATTTTGTTGCTTTCAAGTTCAATGCAGACCAGTTGTTGACTGTAGGGGAAAATAAAGTTAATTCAAGTTTTGTGTTAATAAGGGTGTTGTGTTGGTTTTGTTGTGGTTACTCAGTAATGTGGCGCTTACAGTCCTAGCAATAAATTCATGCATTCAGACTGGGTAATGCAAAGTTACTGACCTCAGGAAGTTGCTGCAGTGAATCCACAGCAGCTACTTGCTAAAGCTAGAAGGATGTTGAGTTAAACACAGGACCTCCGCTGTGAGGAAATCCAATGCAGCTGTGATAGTTTCAGGAAATACCCTGCAATGAATACTGCCAGCAGCTGGAGAAGCCTGAGAGGTTGCCATCACTTACATACAAGCAGAAGGGTGATGCATAAGTTGTAGTATTCCAAGCAGATCTACAGCCTGACTGCTCAGCAGTGGTAAGAAAAAAGCAGTCAGGCATTTGAAAGAATGTGCAAAAGTCAGCTGAACAGGTGCTGCTGGTCAGTCCTGTTTAGCTGTAATACAGCCTTGCTTAAGAGGTGGCCCTCCCATCTCCAAGTATCTTTACAGTTCTGTGAAAAAATGTTTTCTATTTTAGCTGTCAGCATTTTCTTACAGTAAAGCAGAAATAGCTACTAATTTTGTAGTATTTTTAAAGCAACATGAAAGGATAAGCAGTTAACTCCAGGAATTTTAAAAATCGAATTTGACTTCAAGGCTTTTACTACTAGTCTGCATTACAATGAAAACTTGCTTTGACATCATTAGGGAAAAAAAAGGACTTTCCAACATACCAGCAGGCACTGTGTGACCTTCCTCGGTCCCTCAGGAACCAGCACATTGCAGGTGCCCACTTCTCCCATCCTTGGTGCTCTTACAAGAGCTGAACCCCCCCTTGTACCAGCAACGGGCAGCACACTCAGTTCTCGTCATTCTCAAACCTACCTTCCGTCCTGGGGTGCTTCCTCACTTACAGCAATCCTCTTGTTGCTCTACTGAGTCAAGGGTGATAGAGTTTGAAGCACAGTTGCTACAAAGGAGTAAAAATCTAAAGGGAAAAATATTTTTGAGCCAGGCTTAGCCCTTTAGTTGCTGAAGAACTACACCTGTGGACTCATGGCTGATGCTGCTCAAGTTTGGTATCAGTTGGGCACTGCTATGAAAAGGAGGACACCACTGCTGTTTATCCCAGCAGAAACATTCTGAATTGTGGAAGCAATTCCACAAGAGGAGGGGGAAGCTGTTTATTAAGTACCTACCTTGACAGATTACTCTTGGAAGCACCAGTTAAATGCTTTGACTCAGCCCTCTGTACATATCAATGCCACTGAGTGAAAACTGAAATGAAATCCCATTTGGCTGTGACTAAAGCTGTCAGTAACGATGCTTACAACATGCCATGGCCCTGAAGCAATGCAGTGAGAGGTGAGGAACATGACTGAACGGTATTTCCTGTCTCATTTACAGCCAGGGTTGGTCTCTGTTTTGCATTAAAACAAAGTCCTCTGGCATGGTGTTTCCCAGCAATGTGGATGAGTATTTAAAACAAACCAGACACATTATCCGACATGTGAGAAATGCAGACCACGCCAGTGTCCAGTGCTGCAGTAATCCAGAATTGTATTTTAAGATAATCTCTGTTAATGATGAAATTTAAATGGAATGATTTTCAGAACTGAGGGAACATCTTAACCTTTTTCCTTTTTCTTTGCCAAAACAAGGCCTGTGCTTCCCAGCCTTTCCAAAACCACTGCTACCCAGCCCTGTGCTCTCTGTGTAGCGCTGCCCAAGTTAAACAACACCAGCTGTATGGTGTCTGGCAGTAGTGACAGAGAGAGAACACTTAAGTTCATAAACAAAAGGCAGAGCTCCGCTGACAAATCACTCCTATCAGAACCACAGAAACGGGTCACATGTGCCCTCAGTATTGTGGTAGCCCTGGACCTGGGAATAAGTGCTCCTCATTAACTAATTCTTCAGTGGAAAGAGAGAGGGCGTCCCACTACTAAATGAAACATCTTTTATTCACAAGCATTGTAATTTTAACTTCACAAATCATGAAAGGAAGGCAAATAAGAAGAGACTGCCAGAGCATCTTTTAAAATGATGAAGGTAAAAATTTTCTTTCTGAACATTTCTAATTCAAGAAAAAAGTTGCATAGGCCTTCCACAGGTGTGCACAACAGAAATCTGAACTACATGAATTACATTACAATTCCGAGTGTATACATTGGCTACTTAAAATGGAAAATAATTGCTTGCAAGTCCAGGACAGCTACTGGAACACCCTACAGAATAAGGCTTAGGAATACTTAGTTTTCAGTCCTGTAAAATGTACTGAACATAAAATAACACTTCTGAATGTCGTTCTGAAATCTCTCGCTGATGGGATCTTTAAATAAGAGACTGTTTAATGTTTGTCTCTCCCAAGTTACTTGGGAAAAGTGATGGTATCTGAGGACTCAGCATCAGAACAGACTTTATCAGAGCACAAGTGGAACATTCCTGGTATGCACAACCAACCAACCATGCAGACAGAAAAAACCTTCAATGAATTACAAGCATGAAGTTACTCAAATGTCCTAAGAAAATGACTACAGCATCTCTGCAGCTGCGACAGTGATGCCATCAAACCCATGACAGCTCTGCTCTTCTCCTAGCAGGAGCTGGCACCTCACAAAGAAGTTTCCAATGGCTATTTTCAGTGAGCATGTGACAGTCAAAGGTTCTGGGAAAAACGTTCCATTTGTTTAATTCTGCATTTAGAGTGGTCTTTGTGATGATGCTACAGACTGCACTGATAGCTCTAGTCAGCTATCAGACTAACCTGAAACGAGCAGAACCATGACAGGCAGACTGTCGCCAAGTGGTAAGGAATGCATCTTCCTGACAATTTCTGGTGGTAGTATTCAGTGATTACCACAACTGCATCACTGTGGTGGTGTTACAGAGAAACAATGACTATAGCTAAAAATAAGATATTTCTTTAAAAATAAATAATAATCAGTTACAAAACTAAGCTCATTCGGTCCACATTTTTCTAAAAAAATAGTATTTAAATCACTCATAACATGAATCTTTCTAACGTGCAAAAAAAAGAAAAGAAAGTATATCCAAGCAGACAAATAACGTTCATGAGGGAAAGGCTGTGCTTCACTACATAGTGTTCTAAAGTTCAGCATGGAAAGATCTATCAAGAGTTATGTCCACTGAACTAATGTCTCCTTGCACACACACACGTATGGCTGTGAGTTACTCAACAGATTTTAATATCCAGCAAAAAATAAAGCATTATAAAATGCACAACACACAACAACAGATATAAGCAACACTTGGACCTAAATGTATTAGTGTAATAGGTGCAAAGCAAAAGTCATCCTGTTAATAAAGCAGACAAAAGGCACAACATGATCCGCACTACAGCGAGACAGGGCCCCATGCCAGGGGGTGAGAAACAGAGGGGTTTCTTTGCAGAGTGCTGTTAGAGCAGCACTGAGCTTAAGTCAGCACGTCTCACATCTCTTTGCTGTCACTCCTCTCAAAAACACATCTTCAACTGTAACAAACACAAACTAAAAAGCAATGAAGGTTTATAGAATCCACATCCTTTGTGTCACAGTGGTTATCTTACAAAGCAAGATCAAGCTGCAGGATTGTTTACTCTTTTATTTTACAAAACAAGTTACATCCCATTTCATTCATTTCATTAATAAAGTTCTTGTTTCAGTGTAGTAATTTACTAAATCGTTACTTGGACATCAGAAAATCATTCATTTGAAAAGGCTTCTTATCTCCTCCCAGGAGGAACCATTCAAAGCGATCACCTGGGCCACAAGCAAAAAAAAAAAAAATAAAGGTACAGCTCTGCCTGACAAAGGACTGAGGGGCTCTGACTCCACAGCAGCAGTGGGCATGGGCAGCTTGGAGGCTCAGACCCACTGCAGCAGCTGCACCCGACTCACAGCCTGGCATTTCTGCACAAGTGCATCAGCAGCAGTTTGATTTTAAAGGCAGGGCTGTGAACTGGGGCTCCTCAGACACAGACTGGGGGGAGGGGGGGGGGGGCGGGGAAGCTGAGGCAAATAAGTTTGAAGACCTCAGCTCTATCTGCCAGGAGGGATTTAGCAAAACATGTAACCAAACGCATCGGCATGACAACAGCCAAAGAACATCACACAGCAAGACCAAAAGCAGCTGGCTAGGAGCGACCAGAGACCTGTGAAACTTCTGAAGTAGGAACAAACGAAACAGTGAGGACACGCCAGGTTAGTGCGAACAACGTTCTTGAGAAGGTATTGCTACTTCTTGTAAGAGCAGAAAATTCACACTGCAAGTGACAGAAACATGCTCTTAAATCAGCATCCCAAAGAGCGCTGTCAATCATTCATACGTCAAAGTGAGTTACCCCGTGACTGTTGGAACGGAATGACTGCCATTAAGTGACATCACATTTCAAGTGCAAAACATTTTTGGCAAAAGTGAAAAATAGAAAACCTTAACCAGTACTAATAAAAAAGTGGTTTTTAAATACTAGCACAGGGCCTGATCCTGCAAGCACGCAACTCGGGAACCCCAGCTGATGGCAGCCAGAGTTCTGTGCCCTAACGTTTAAAGGATAAGGTCTTTAAATCACCATTAGTGTTTATACTTTGTTTATGTGTAGTGTAAGTAACACACACACAAACACACATGCATACCGTGTGTCTATGTGTGTGTATATCGTACACGTGTGTGTGCCTGTGTATCCATACACACCAAATGGCTCCTGAATCACCTTGAGCTTGTGGTTATTTGAGATGCACTGTTCACAGTATATAGCTTCTCATTTGTATCTTCTGATAACGAGACCTACTCAACGACATTTTACAAGTTATATACTGTATCTTTATAATGCCTTTAAGGTAAAGTTATAAGACAACTCCTGCATCTTGTCAAAGGCTCTTCCACAGAGGATTCAAGTATTGCCAACCATCTCCCTGTAAGAAAATTAGGGACAGGTTACAAACAAGATTTATTCATAATGCATCTGCATACGTCCACATAAAAGCCAAAATGCCACCAATCGACACTAGAAACCATCTCTGTCCTCTGCAAACTCTGTGCTTAATGAACTTACAGGTAATTTTTGCAGAATGGAAGGAAATTCCCAAGGGGAAAAGAAGCAATGGGAAGATGCAGCAGATGAACTACTGGTTTAAATAGCTGCACACACTGGCTATCTTACATTTGTGTAATGATTCTCTCAGTACATCTTATTTCCCTTTCTCCACTTCTCTAAGGAAGAACAAAGATGAACTTTGTAAAATCTATCTCATTTCAAGCAGATGAATCCCAAGACTGCTTATTACATTGGACACTAGTCCCTAAGAGCATGTTCACCTTGCCATGCTAAGAACAAGATTATCAGGATAGGTGAGAGCAGAACACTTGCAAAACTAGCTGCGGATTTCAAGGCAAAAAGCAAAGCTTTAGGTGCCTGACACTAGGTACCAAAAATTCAGTGTTAAATTCAGTCTAATTGAACAAAAGCGAACAAACGTACAAAATAAACATGGAACAATCTATTGCTTCTCTCTAAAAGCCAGATTCTACTAAGAATAAAATAGTCAGTGATACATAAGAACACTGGCACATGGCAAAACCACAAAGGTCCATCTGTACAAACACTCATCTGCACAAAGATGCGACTGGTCTTAAAAAAGAAAACATAACGCAGTACCTCTTTGGCAAAATATTTTGGCTTCCATGGAGTTGTAAGAGCTGCACGCTGCCTCTCCTCTGCTCGCTGTCTCTCTTCAAGGTGGTGTTTGTGTTCCGTTGCTGCATCGATGTTGCCTTCCTTCAGAGAATTGGTGACGTGCTGCCAGAGGTGCCTGTGTGATGGGGAAGGAGCACACGTGACACAAACAGTCAGCCCCAAGCAGGCACGGGGCTACAGCAGCAATGCAGCAGCATGGAGCCAGCGCCACGCTGCCATGCCATCTCCACAACTCACGCGGGTGCTGAACCACCACTTTCACTACAACACCCATTTGTGGACCACATCTTCAGACACGTCCAGTTCCCTGCAATCTACCACAAGTCACATTTCTCAGCAGCTTTTGTTCCTTGACTCTTCACAACCTGACCGTTTTTCCTCAAAACTGCTGAATGGTTTTACCATTTCCTGTTCTAATCCTTTACTAATGACCTACCCCAAATGACAAGTATTTATTCTGCGTGTCTTTGCAGCCAGCTTTGGAATGACATGGGAATGTAAGACAGAAGCCAAGAAAACATTAACCCAGGACGTTGACTGCTCCCACTGGCTTACTAATAGAGGCGCTGACACACTGATGCTCAGAAGCCCTTCAAGGTCTATGCACTTATTTCCAGTTGACAATAACCATCAGTACATAACCAGATTTGTTTTTCCACCAACAGTATTGAGATGCAATGCTTCCTCACGCTGTGTTCACCGAGCAGTACCTTGGCCCCCAAATGTACTAAGAAACTGAGTGCAACTCCCACATATTTCCAGGGGTGTTTAAGTGAGTTTGTTGACAATCTGATAAATTGCACATCCTGCAGAAACACTAGATAGCTGTAATTTGCTTACCAGTGTCAAAAAATACAACAAATACGCTGCAGAGTTACTGCTTTCATTATTTACTTCAACCTTTCCTTGTTATTAAACTCCAGGGAAAAATGTGTTTGTGATAAACAGATATGTCTAGAAAGTAAAAAAAAAAAATGACATCTGACCTTGCACAATGCAAAGATACACCACTGTACAATAAAGAAATATATTTAAAGATTATAAAATGAAGTTCAACTTGTGTTTTTAAATCCTCCAATAAAATGTTTCATAAAATGCTCCTAAATTCAATAAAAATATTGATTTTTCTGAAGATAAGTGAAAACAGTTATTGACAGAGAATAACAGAACGAGTTTTTTTCTAATATACCTGAATCAGATTAGGCACATAACGTCAGTTCTGACAGCCTAGAAACACCTGCATGTGTATTTCTGTCGCACTGTATCATATTTTACATTTCTGTATATACACACACATCACATATATTACATGTATATGTATGAAATACATAAAATGTGCAGTTCCAGCATGAACTATAAGACGAAAAGTTACCTGCAACAGATTCACTAATTTGGCTGGCATGTTACAATCCAAGAAATACATAAAAGACTGCATTACCATTTTCAAATGCTCATTAAAATGCATGTGAGCATTTTTCCCACTAGAAAACTCATGTTTACATCACTACAGTGTCATTTGTATACCAAAGAGCCAATACATGGCTTCAGCTACTTGCACCTAAATTAATGTGCTAAACAAAAGCAAGGATTTTTAGAACCACGCTGTAGATAACTGCAGGTTGCTTCACCATTCTGTTTTCTCACCCAGGATTCAGAAGCAGAATGCTGTAATTCCTCTGCCTTACCTTGATTCCAACGGGCCTTGTTTCGCTATGGGTCTAATCTTCTTCTTGGTAACAGGCAGTTTGCTAGTGTCAATCACTTTGGTTTCTCCATTGCTGTAAGTGAATTCCAGCGTGCCATTCCACTCTCCCTGTGCCTTGCATACAATGGTATTAGTGGGATTATGTTTCACTTCAGCTGTAACCCTAATTCAAGAAGGAAAAAAAAGATCACAAAAGCAATAATTGGTACCATTCATTATCAGTGTATGAAAGCATTACCACTGTACCACTGCCAAGGCTACAAGCATGTTCTTACATCTATGAAATAGTTTTTCAAGCATAAAGACAGTGCTCTCCAAAAGACCCAGCTAAAACAGGAAGGAGTTTCCTGTGTGTGTGTCTGTATGAACAGCACACTGTGTGCCTCAGCAGCTTGTGTCAAATAATCTGCAAATTCGCTTTAGTTTTTAGATGATTAAACTATCACAGCCTTCCCCATTTTGATGAGCACCAATTAATCTGTCCCTTTTAGAAAAAGCCCAGTCAAAACAGCCCATGTCAATTATTAGCCAGAGCACAATGCTGAAGTGGTTGGCACACATATGGAAGAATAATAAGATCAAATGCAATTAAACAGAGTCAACCGTGCAAAAGCACACCTTCCCAACAGGCAGCACAGCCATGGAAATGGCTACAGTCTTCAGCAGAACAGGAAAAGGAGCTGTGTGTTTTAATGATCAGGCCACCAACTTACGCATGGAAGTAAGATACAAGCTATCTTGCATAGCTCCTCCTGACACTCCTGACACTCTCATAAAGGGGAATTAAAGACAGATGAGCAATAGTTTCATCCAGAATTTCAGTGCAGAAATGGGAGTCCTCAGTGTGGAGCTACTACTATGGGCAGTGATATGTACTCCTTAGGGGAATAAAAGCTGGCTCCACCTGCAGCATCAGCTCATCTAACAGCTCTTGCACAGAAAGAGCAGCCGGTGTAGCAGAAACATTGCTTTTTCTATATATATTTTTTCTCATCCTGCACTGTGCAGAGGCATACAGGTTATAAAACAGGTAACTTTAGATCAATGAGAGATATTTATCTAATTTGGTTAAATGGCATGAAATGTGCAACTACAATAAACTGAGCTCTAAAGCTGTAATCCACCTGAGACACTAATACAAAAAGAAATTCAGATATCTATCTACAACGTAGTGCAATAGAGGAACCAAAGAGATGACCAACTAAGTCCTTCCTTGAAATCCAGTAGCAGGTCAGCAACAGTAATTCCCATACCTGTGGACTTTCCCCCCATAGAAGGGCTTGGTGTGAAATGTGACTGTAGCAGAGTAGCCAGTCCTGGCACAATTGATGTTGACTTTGCCTCCAAGCTCCACCCACGGGATGGTAAGTATCGACCGAGCATAGGCACTGGGCAGTGTGAAAACATATTCTTCTTCATGCTCCAGCAAGTAGAGAACACCTACATAAGGAGGTTGACAGTGAAATGGTAAAAGCTCATTGATAAGACCTGAGAGTCACTGCTCAGTTATTGTCATTAAAATGCACTTCCACAGAGGGCACAACATGAAACTTGCCTTGAAGGAGGGTACTGCCAGCTCCTCTCCACTAGTTTATTTCTGACTAATTTGCTGGTGGGAACAAAACGTTCACTCTGGGTCTGCAACCAAGATCCACGCTTAAGGTAACCTAGGAATTTCCTAGAAGTTTGCTCCTTTCTTTCAAAGTGCCCAAAAAGTCTTATGTAACCACTGGGAGGCCACTTCTCTGTTATCACTGACACCAAACTCTCTACCATGCAGAGAAAACTGCTGCCAATTCTATTTCATTCTGTAATGGGTTCTAACACAAAACAAGCAGCAACCACAGTTTCCTGTATTATTTGGACCTACAAAGTTAGTACCATATCCAATGAGAAGATCAAATCAGCTTTCCTTCAGGTTACTGATAGAGCTCTATTCCCATCACAGCTGTACTTCAGTCTTCAAGATGGCAAAAAATAGGACATAAGACCTAGAATCAGGTGAAGAGCACTTCAAACCTTACTCAAAGAATTAGGTAATGCTAACTATGTGTAGTCTCATTTTATTACAGTTCTACACTCTTTTATATCCCATTTAATACCTAGCTAAAGGCAAAATTATACTTTGAAAATATTTTTTCACAACAGGGAACAAAACTAACTCATCATGAGAAGTACTTAGACCCCAGAAACCTTTGAAAATATCAGGAAAATTATCTTGACATACAGAAAGTAATAGAACAGTTCAGCAACAAGATGAGTATAAGCCAATTTACCTCGCCCTGGGGTGGAGAGGGGAAGAATTGCAACACATTAGTTGATGCATTTATTAGTCTTTCTATCTGTTGAAGATAATAATGATACATCTTGCAAAGTGATCTGAAATGTAACGATGAAAAAGCACTGAATAGGAACACCACTAGTATTGTCATCATAAAAATATGCCCTTAATGCTGTACAAAAATACAAGCCTAAGTGACATTCAGAATTTAAAAGTACAGTGCTCTATGAGAATCATCATTTTAAATACCAGCTCCACCTGCTAGAACAAAACATAGCTACAGGAAGCTTCTTAACTTGCTGTTTTCATCTTCCAGTAACCTCACAGCTTTCTGCAGTTGTTTCAGGATCTCTGCAACTGCAGCCAGCCAGCAGCAATGCAAGCAGCACTCCTATTCCAGCAAGTCTGATACAAACAATCCAGAGAGTGCAAAAGCATAAACCCAGTACAGCAATGCCATGAAAGAGCCTTTCATCATCTTGCCTTCGCAAGTCACAAGTTGTTTGTGTCATGTGCTGAACCCTCACCTCACTGAATGGACAGAACACAGCTGGAACACACACACACATTTTGCCTCAGGTCTCCTCTGTTCCACTCCTGTAAGTAAAAGCAAGCTTAACACCTTGCAGGAAGGCTGAGCTACATAATCCATCCTGGATGCTGACCAGGAAGAATCTCTACCCAAAAGGCAGGCTGTGCTTATCACAGAACTCACTGGACAGATTCTATAACAACATTAAATGAATAAAAAACAACAAAGAAGCCTTTTACCAAGATGATATTAAAAACAGATAGCAGCAAGCTAATGGCAACCTCATGGCAGCCTACAGCTCCTCACAGGGCAGCGCTGAGCTCTGCTCTCTGTGACAGCAACAGGGCCCGAGGGAACAGCATGAAGCTGTGTCAGGGGAGGGGCAGCTGGGGGTGAGGGACAGGGTCTGTGCCAGAGGGCGGTGGGCATGGAACAACCAGGGCAGTCCTCAAGGTGCATTCGGACAGTGCTCTCAGACACTGGGTTTGGATTTTGGTAGAGGCTGTGTACAGCCAGGACTGCACTCAATGGTCCTTCTGGATCTCAACAATGAATATTATATGATTCTGTAATGGCTACAAATACACAGAAGATAAATGTCTGTGGTTGCACAATTTTCAAATGGAAGATTGTAACAGGTTTTAGATCCAAGCCTGTCAGCCAGCAAAAGGGTTCTGAAGCTCCCCACTTCCCACAGCCTTCTAATTCTCAGGGCCCAGGCACGCTCCTCTGACATGAGAGGATCAAAACTGCATTGGCACAGGTTTGCTTTCATCACTCTGATGGGATCGATAGTTCCACTTCTCCATGCAGGAATGGGAGGGATGCAGAGTTCTAATGATCAGTGCCAAGCACACTGAAAAGTGAATGGCAAATAACAGCGGTGACCTTCAGTGTAAACATTTAACAACCACAGCAGGTTATGTATTAAAAATTGAACCAGCTCGCTTAGCACCATTTCCAGCATTTAGTAGCTTCACATTTTTTTTTCTTAAGTTCCTTAAACATCTGAATAAATACATTTCTTTAATGAAGTGCTACCTCTCTTGAAACATGGCTCCAGCTCAATAACCTAAAGAACAAAGGAAAGATGTGAAATATCCACAACTTGATACCGCTTTCAGCACCAACAGGTGACCACCAGTTTCCCATTTCAACACTTGCAGAGTCCTCCTGCAAAACTTCACATGCCTGAAGCAACACACAGACTGCAGCTGCACCACTGGGCCTGAGCTAACAGCCACACCTTTTTTTGAAGAAGCAGCCAAAGGGATGCCAAGACACAACAGATAGAACTGTTACCACCATTTGAATTCACATTTTAGCCCCCCAACTTTATTTTGAGAATTTAAAAAGCACTAAAAAGAAAACCTAGCAGTTACTTTTAAAAGGGTTCTGTACTTTCAACATCTGCTGTTAAGTCTCATTTCACTGTGATTGAGCTTCAAAAAATTCAGGTAGGTCATCTGTGGGCTATGTTTCTTCTCTCGCTCCCCAGCTGTAAGGGAACATTTATTCTGAGTTTTTAAAAATGGTTACAAATATACACAAAAAGTCGTCAAAAGATTCCCCCCCACCCCCTTTCTTTTTTTTAAACTAAACTTTCCTCCTCTCACATCAAACAGTAATTTTGGAAACTGCAGATTCTTTCAAGAAATCGTTAAGTATTTATAGGCAGCTATTATAGAGGGAGAATGCATCACATAAGCACTTTGGGAAGAAAAGTGGATTTAGTAATCTAGCGTATTATTAGAACAAAATCCCATAGAGAAGGGTGAATTTTTTTGTAAACAAGTGCTGAATTTTGATATCTCCCCTTGCAATACCCTCAACACCATTTGCTCTTGCTTTGATTAAGGCAACACATTCACAGACACGCTCCTTTCCATGCCTCCCCAGCCCACGTGAAAGGAAGCAATGTTCGTGGCATATCATTTTGCCCATTTGACTCTTACACGTCCCTCGCTGATGCTGTAGCTTTCTGAATTGATTTTCCAGTAACATGTATTGACGGAATACCCAGAGGAGACTCTGGATCAATAACTGCAGAAGAGGCATGTGAAATTTAATGCTTCCCACTGATTGTTCGGAGATCAATCTGAACAACAAATGGTATGTGGGTCATAAATGGCCGAGGGCAGTTTCCTGATTTAACTGGCTCTTCACAGTCTGCATTATTCATAACAGGGCACAAATGAGAGTGAGTTACACACTGGGATGAAGCACACATGGATGCAGCCCATCAGCAGCCACCACAGTTCACAAAAGATGCCCTTGTCTCAAACGTTCTAGCAAGATGCTCTGCACTGCTTGTTTTCCAGAAGCTGGGCACATTTGCTAAATTCAGTAACGAAGACTGTGTCATACAGAAAGTTCTGAGAGCACTAGGCTAAAAAATATTAATTTAAAAAATTCAATAGGGAAATATTTTGTTAGCTCCAGCTGCATGGAGCAGAGCTGGTGAATTAACAAGTCACTAATGCCTCAGGAAGGGAAGTGATATGCTTTGTTACATGCACAAACACGTGCACATACATACACGTGAATGGAAAAAACTAAGAAAAACAGCACTTGTTGCTTTCATTTATATTTATCCTGGAAAGAGCACTAAGTCTTTCCATACCTATCAATCTTCTTCCAGGCTGATTTCAGTTTTAAGAAATAATTTCTGAAAGCATGCATCTCAAGAGTTTTTAAGGCATTTAAAAAAGAAGTAAAAACACAAGATGTAACTAAGCCACTTGATTATACAGAGCAATCCACTTAAAATGCTTGAGCTGCAAATTAACCTGTGAATCAAAGGTAACGCTTTCTGTTGGATTTTGCTGCTTTGCAACAAAAACCAAGGACAGACTAGGAGCACACTGAGGGTTTTCTTGTAGAAAACCCTTATCTTACAATCAGAATCTGTTTGAAGATTCCTTGGACCATGCAAAGCACATTAAATATTTACTCTGACTCTTCCATCCCCTGCTAATTTAAATCCTAATACAATTCTATTCATTACACCCTCCTCCCCTCCCTCGCTCTCTCATTAGTACATAATTAACATTAATCAGAATTAGGGACTGTGCATGCAACGTGAATTCTTACATGCAAAATACTCTCTCTTCTAACTCTGCTTTCTCCTGGGGAAACTCAGCTCTGGCTGCTCTGAAGAACACTTTTGTCATACAGTGAAGAAGTTAAGAATTCTCTTTAGCAAACCAGATTTGGAGCTCTCATAACCAAAGATGAAGGTCGAGCATAAGAAACTGCCTCTCTTACAGACTTCCAGCATTGCCTGTCTACTCACTCTGCATCTCTGGAGTTAATAAACAAAAATCATAGTAGAAAATCTTAGTAACTTTGAGTTCCAACATAAACTAAAAATTGCACAATTTGAATACATTTGTATGACAGAACCATACTGCTGTCAAATCCCTCATTATTTAACTTCCTATAGAAGCCTTGGCAGTTCTGCTGTATCCTATTTCAGCAAGGCATAAAAAGCAGCATGTGCTCCGCATCTCAGGACATTGTGACAAGTTGAAAACACAACTTTGCAAAAGAGCCACAGAAATGTTATCAGCATATTCCTTACACTATATAGGTCCAAACGTTCAGTACTACACTACCTATCTAAATAGCGAAGTGTAATATAAAAACTCAGATGTTTGGAAGCCACATACCCACAAAAAAACAACCTTCAGGCGATAGCAGCTTCCACATACACCACACTTATTTGCATTCAATGCTAAGGTCACAACAAAGTCAGAAGGTAAACAAAAGGATTCTGTTAAATACCTTAAATAGAGTAAGATAGTCACTGCTACCACTAAATTATGTGAATTCAGCACAGTTTGTCTCCCTGCTGCTCTGTGGGGAAGGATTTTTCTTCCCCACATACATCAAGCAGTGTTCAATGAATACACAGGATAATGAAACTGCCATATGAGCACCAGAATGATCTGAGTATCATCTCAGAAAGGACATACACATATGGGAAGTCAAGAAAATTGCCTTTTCAGAATCCAGAATCCAAACTAATCTAGCAAATATCCAAAGGCATCTACATGTATAGAAGTAAACTTGATAGGTTATCTTAAATACACATCAACATCACTGAATGCATATCCTGCAAGAGCAAGGAAAAAAAAAAGCTGAATGCTCATAATGAAAATTAAAAAAAGGAGGACAGAAAAAAAAAGTATGAACAAAACATGATTAGTTAGGTCATTCAGTATAGAGTAATAAAAAAAAAAAAAGAAGCACAAGAAAACACCAAATGGGGATTTCAATGATTCACGAGATGTCAATTTGCCTTTCCCTAGAAGCAGTCATATTCAAATCACTCCCGAGAAACTTGATGAATCACATTTTAACAGCTTCTAATAGTAAGGTTATACAATCCTGTAGCCAACCTTACGGTCAGAAAGCCCCTCCTGGTAGCTAGCCTTAGTTTCTACCTCTCTCAACTACCTCTTTCTATAATTTCTGAGTAATAATGTGCCTTTTCATCATCTACTTTTTGCTAGACAACAACCTCCATTTGAAATGCAGCAATGTGTACATCGTCCTAAAATATCAAGAACCCTCCAAATGATGCTTCGTGTCAAAAAATTGTTGGGCTCTGCTCTACCAGACATGTAAATACAAACACAGTCTTCCTCACCATAAGCCCAGTGGCTACTTTTTATTAGTTCAGCAACATATTCCCCAGCATTCATGCTGACCTCAATCTAATACAGAATTTGTACTTATGTAAGACATAATAAAGAGAAGCCTGCAGCAGCTTTTCATTTTTGCACAGCTTGACAAATCTATACACCAACTGTATCAGGAAGATCTCCCTGGGACTAAAATAAAAGAAAAAAAAAATCTATATTGGAACAAAGTATAGTCTTGAGTGAAGAAACCACACAGCAAGCAAACATTTTCAATAGAGGCTGCCAGATTTGAGCTGTCTGTTCTCAGATTATAAAAAAGATTCGCTGGTACAATTTCCTGCTGCTTATTGCTGGTTCTCAACACCCAACAGAAATGCCTGGGCTGTATTGGCGTTTCTCCATCACTTCAAAGAAATGCTGTCACCATGAGTCCACACACTTCTGTATTACTTATGTGAACAAAAAAGATGAATGACAGCTATAAATTGGTAACCCCAAACTTTTTCCACAAATGTTCATCATAAAGACAGTGGTAAACCTTACACAAAAAGGGTCTGTCACTACGGATGCTCCCCAAAGCACGCCTCCACTGATGGCACCTCTCTGGGATCACACAGGAAGGGAATTTATTCTCACAAATACACACTAAACAATCACTGGAATGGGGAAGCAGTTAATTCCTATACCCTTTTCTCTCTCAAAACTGGGACACATCAGGACTTTGAAGTCTTAAATAATCCCCACAGTAGACACCCCCAATCCCAGAGAACTGTGTGCTAGCAGCAAGAAATTTCCTCACTGCTAAAAAGGCTTTGCTTTTGATTGTAATTCTACTAAACAGCTCCCTCCACTCAGAAAACAGTATCAGATTTGGATATGTACCAGAAAAATGTGACAAGTGAAACCAATGACTTGGCCTGGAAGTAGGACAATAAGGGGATGGACAAAAGGATCTGCTTCCCTTCTGACACTCACTTCACCCCATATTAAAATACCAAAATCTCTGGAAAAAGAAAACAGCAGCACGATTATAGACTTCAACTATCACAACTACCACAATACCAGATCCAACAGCGAACAAGTTTCAAGGTTCAGGTACGAAAAGTGAATATATTGACATCAGGAAAGAAGCTACTGTAGCCATGTCTACTGCTTGACTCTGCTGTTTACTTCCAACAGGAACAACAGAACATATTTGTCTGCTCTCAGATATCAGGGTGTGGGGTTTTTTCATCACCCTAATGGTTGTCCTCACCCTCCTTTGTTACTATCTTCAATGTTGATATTATTTAGCATAATGGCATAAATAAACAATTACTCTAAGTTGTTCTGGTGTTTCTATGATTACCTATTCCTTAATAGGGTACTGCCTAAAACCTAGTTAACAAAAAGGAATAAATACCACAGACAGAGATTACCCTCAAATATCAAGAGGGACTAAACTGTTTTGAAACATTAAATTAATAAATTAGCAGTCAGTAACAAGATGGATACAGGCGTGCTTATCAGTTCATATCACACATTAATAATTCGTTGACTCCCTGCTTTTCCGAATTCCTGTTGAGCAGCAGTTTATCACAAAGCTGAATGCGTATATATGAAAGAGCAAATTGTGATTAATACCTCAACTATTTGGCTTATCACAAAGCTTGAGACAATATGCTACTATATTAAGCACTACCGAGCCATGATTCTTTACTGAAACTATGAGAAAGAATGTTGAGCTTAAATACAAATGCTTTTCTTATTTTCTTGCTCCAGTTGTAAATCTCCAATATCTAATTGGATATTATTTTAAAAGTGAACAAGAAAATTAAAACTGTTCTTACAAAACATACTATCCACAATAAATTGCTACTGCAGCTTAACATAGGACCAAAAAATATATTTTTCCATATATTAGGAAAAATTTCTTCTCTGAAAGAGGTGTCAGGCACTGAAATAGGCTGCCCAGGAAGGTGGTTGAGTCACCCTCCCTGGAGGTGACTAAGGAGCACATTAGATGTTGTACTAAGGGACATGGTTTAGTAGGGAAATACTGATGGTAGGTAGATGGTTGGACAAGATGAGATCTTTTATTCTATGGATTCTATGATTCCATATTTCAGATATAATTAATCATCCCATATAAATATACATTTCTGTTGTTTTGACTCTAATAACATTAGCTCAAGAAATAAAATAAAATCACATTTCTTACCTTCACCTACCATAGAAACACCTATTGACATGCCCATAAACTTGCTTTTGGTCCATACGTGAGCGTTCACACACATTTTCTTCTCCTTGCACTCACAGTAAAAGCAAGATACTGGCGGATGATGGGACACTTGTTCAGCCACAAACCTCAGCTTGTAGCACATGGACTGGTCCTGGCCAGACTCCTTGGCTGGGTCCTTAGAAACCGCAGAGGCACCGTTAGTTCTGAATGGTTTCACTTTATCTTTAGGCACATCCCATGAGCAATGAAACGTTTCACCAATTATAGGGTTATAGGGCTTCTTGGCAACCGCTCCTTTTCGGCCTTCATGAAAAGCTGTTAGATAATACTCCACAAAGCAGATAATTCTTTCCTCAGGAGTGGCTCCAGCTGCAATTGACAAAAACAGGTCTGGATGGGCCATGAAATTTGCATACATCTCCAGCAGGGATCTTTTCTCCAAAATAAATGTTGGAAGCACTACCTGTATGCAAAGCAGACAAAGGCAGATATGATTTCCCCGTGATCATACTACAGTGAGGGGTGGGGGGGGAGAACAGTTAAGACAGCTGCAATTCTGGCCTAGCCAAGTTTCAGGATAATGTATTTTCCTCCCCTATGTAACAGCAATTTCCCTTCCTTTGCAGTGTATATAATGGGTAAAGGAAAAAGCAGCAGCCTTGATAGCTGCGCCAGCTGCTTCCTATTTCATTATGATTCTCAACAGTAGCTCATGCAACAGGGATGTGCTGTTCTGATCACATGGAAATTCTCCTTTTCCTCTCCTCTCAGTTAATAAACAAACCACTTTTCTCATTGCTCTCCTGGTTCACAAGGCAGAAAAACCCCATGCTCTGATATAAACTGATTTAGTTCTAACATCAACAGACACAACTGATTATGACCCTCCAAAACAAAAGCACACCTTCCTGAACTATTAAGAAGATGGGTTTTGTACATAAACATATGCATCCTAATCTAAGTGATGGACAGTATAACGTATACAGCTATCCAGTACCTCAAGCACCTGGGCTCCCAGTTTCACTTTTTGGTCCTCTGCCACCCGCTGTGTATACATATGTAACTCTGTTCCCGTTTAGTCCCTTCCAACCAGGCCAACCAGATCCAACCCAAGATAAATCTTAAGCATATTTCCAAGGATAAAATCACACCAAAGGCCTTTCCCAAGAGGTTCTAAGGCAGGAAAGCGCTTCAGGTTGGACTATGTCTGCCATACCGTGTCACTGTATCCCCCTGACCTTCCCACTCCATTCTCCAGTCACCCCAGAGCAGCATGTGGCACTCCTCTTCCATTTCATCCCTCACCACATGACTGCAGGAACCCACTGCGTGCCTTTACCTTATTTCACCCAAGTTGAAACAAACAAAAAGTGGACAAGCTGTTACATCAGTGTCCTGGGACTAGAGAGGCCCATGGGGCCTAGAGGGATGCTGGGATTGAGTGCGAGTCAGGCTGCATGGCAGGCAGCCGTCCCGAGTGAATTGGGCACGATCTTGAATGGCTCATCTGGCAGCACAGATGTCACCAATACCCCCCACTTAGGAATAATGCTTTGTTGGAAGTTTTCAATAAAACTTCTTGGAGTGACCTAGAATAATTTATTTCTCTCCATTTTTCCACATTCTCTCTTCCCCCTGCCCTCCACACCTTGTTCAGGGAAGCTCAGAGCTCACTGCTGTGCAGCCAAGAGATTTCTGGCACACATATCCCTCTGGAGTCAAATGGGTTGGTGATGCCAGTTACAGAACTACTGCTGTCCTCTATTAAAGCAGCTCTTCAGCTTTCCTCTTCCAGCTCGCTTCCTTTTCCCCTTTAACTCTCCTCCATATTTACTTGTTCCCCTCCCCAAAAGGGAGGGTTATTCAGAACACACAGAGAATCACTTTTCAAACAAATATATTTGCTCTGCCCTTTCATCTCATCATATTATTCTACATGGAACCAAAGCACGGTTCAGACCTATGCATCCCACGGATAATGGAACAGAAGCCATCAAACTTTTATTCACAACTTAGTTCTTTCTAAAGAAAACTCACAAGTGTGAAAAAAAATACTCTTCATGATTGCTCAAACAATCTTAATTCCTCCACAGTAAGTCATCATACCCCCACAAAACAAAACCAGATCGCTGCTCCGTTTGGTAACATGCATGCTCATTTTCTCTCTCCTTCTGTGCATGTGTGAGTATAAATAATACAGTCATTCTTAGGCTAATATTTTTACAAGTTTAGACATAAATCAAGTGAAGTTCTTTATGTAATATTCCTCAGACTCTGTAACACTTGAGGACTCTACACAGTTTCTATTACTAAACTAATGAATCCCCAAAAGATGCCAAGACCTTAATTTTACATTATTCATGGTAATCTACTGAGTGCCAAATACCATCCTCAGTGCCCTGTGGTTGTGTGATGGGTGGAGGAGTAGCTGAGGAGATTGCTTTTAAAGGTGGAAGTTAAAATCTGGAAGTAAAAGTACAAAGAGATCTTCTTACAGTATTTTTAGCTCTTGAAACAACTCCCTCTTCCTTTCAACAATCTCATTCTGACCAAATATTCGTTTTCTGATATCATCTTTAAAAACTCAGTTCAGCATTAGTGACAGAATCTCATTTAAATATGAATTGTACACCGAAAGACCAGGGTATCAAAGGGGAAACTGCCAGTAACAGAAAAAGCCTACCACTGGTATCTAGAAATGCCAGCAGTGGCTATCACTATATAGAATAGAAAGGGCAGGGAAACTCATCTGAATAAAAAGCACTGCATCTATCTTCATATCCAATTGGCCAACTCTAAGAGTGACCTTTATTAGCACAAATGGAGGAGTAGAAATGGAAGCAATGGGCTATGCTTAAGATTATGCAAATTTGATGATACAACATTAAGACTGTTGTGATTTCATCCTGTTGACTTAACTGTGAAAACACAGCCCCCATACCCACTCTCTCAGACACCAGCTGCTTCTCATCTATACACTTAACACAGCCATGCTAACACAGTCACTAAGGAGACATTATGAAAAACTGGACATTTTTGTTACTCAGTTTCAGTAAACAATTTGAAATTTGAAAGCCAGCTCACATGATCTTGCTTTGATAAGCCCCAACTACAATGGAAAATGCACCCTCAACTGTAGCAGGTAAGGATCCTTTGCAAAACAGAGTAATTAAAATGTTTCCTCAAAAGAAGGGACATATGACAACTGAGTTTCAAAGCTTACAAAGCTCTAGTGCTTTACAAAAATATCTATAAAACACTGCCTCTTACAAAGTAATCTCATTGCCTGGAATCTTCAATATGCAACACCATCACCCTCTAACAGAGTCAGAAAAATCACACCAGGATTTTTTTGTTTGTAACTCCTTCTTGATTTCCTCAGAAAAAAACAAATGCAAACAAGTTTGGAAGGTATACTGACTGCATTTTTCTTGCCAGCACAGGACTGCCATGCACTTCTGCTACTATTCACTCTATCTTTCAAACAAATGAGTTTTTGGGCTCTTCTGCAGCCAAACAGAACTCAGTCTAGAAAAACACAATTATTATCTACGTTTATATTGTTTTTGGACTACATCAGGATTTTTTTTTTTTTTGCTCATTTTTTTAATTACATCATTCGGTCAACACTATCTCATATTTTCCTACGAGGAAAAAGCTGTCATAACAACTAAACAGACAGCAGAATCTCTGCAGAATAAAATATCAAGTTGCCAAAGTCTGAAGCAAAGAATTGCCTGATGGTGCACTAAAATGTTGATTTCCATTCTTGGTCTCCCTGCAAAAAGCAAGTTGTTTAACTGATATCCTTCCATTTTCCTTGATGTTAAAAAGAGGATAGGTTTGAATTCAACATATTTAATCAGATCTGAACGCAACTGAGAAAGGTACAGCATAAGTTCTTACAAATAAAGATACTGATCACCATCACTATGATTTACTGGGAGGCAAAAGATGGGTATCAGCACTTAATCCACTTTCAGAAACCTGACCAGCACACCCTATGCTGGGATTTTCAGTACTTTAGAGGGACAAAAGCCTTCTACGATCATCTGCATCACTGTGGAGTAAAATAAGGGTCTTTTCCACCCACTTCTCAACCAGCTTGCATTTATCTTGCAATTTTAAACCATAAGACCTTGTGAACAAACTGCAGAACTAGTTTACAACAGGCCGATAGGCTGCAGAACTACCAGCACACTTCTACTCTGAACAGCAGCCCCTTATTTTTCAGTACAGTTACGATGCATAGGGAAGGTAAGGGAATGGGGTGAGCAATCACCCATCTTAACAAACTGTTAGCACTAATTTCAATCCATCGGATGTCATTTGCCAACACATTTATTAGGCTATAAGAATTTCTGGTACTGTTTTTTGTTTTTGAAAAGTCCAAATAACAAACAATTTGTAAGTGTGGCAGGGTTTTCCTTTTGTTTTTCTATCTTTTTTTCTTCTCCTTCTCAGAAATACCAATTTTAAGCAAAGTGTAAAGTCTGAAACCAGTCAAAGGCATCGGTGCTCTGTTGTGCTCTGCCACCACAAACTGCTCCCCCATCTCTCCAGCAGCTGCTGAACTGAAGTCCATTTAGCCACCACAGGGCTTAGTCTGTTCTAGCAAATCCCCATGCAGATTTGATTCTTCGTTGTGGGGTTTTTATTTCACAACGATGTTTTACTGTTTAATTCTTCATTAAAAGGCATGGCAGCATGACACGTTTCAAAAGTGAAACACCTCTGTGATGCTAAATGTGGCTATTATCACTGTAGGAGACTGGTGTTACTGCAGGCAAGGCCAGCACTAATGTAATGTTGTCTCCTCTGACATGACGCAAGAAGATAATGATTACGCATCCAGGACCAAAAGTCAGCAAGGGCTCGGAAGAGCTGCTCGTTCATGAGTACCTCATCCTACAGTCCTAGCTCATAAAAGGAACTAAAGAAACAACCCTAGGGAAGAAGGCAGAGGAAAATGCAAACATACAAAATATCCTCTGATGTTAGCAACTACTGTGTCACAAGCACTTCCAGCAGAAGCTGACTAGCACCAAGGCTATCTGAAATCTGACTTCCACAGAAATAATGAACAGTAAGCAGTACAGCCAACAAAGTGAGCTTTATTGTCACACGTCTGTGGCCCTGAGGGCCTCATGTCAGTTAGCAAAGTTAATAAAAAACAAGGAAAAAAAAAAGCAGCCAGCTGTCCTGTAATTTTTTATTTTAATCCTTAAAATGGTCAGAAAAGCGATGTGCACATGTGGCACGTCTCATCAACACTCATCATATGTGCAGTCATGCATCACACACACACGAGAGAGATCTCACTCTGCCATATGCCTGCTCTTCTTTTCAGGTTGTAGGCATTATACACACATTCATGCACACTAACATTCTGCCATAGCACAGATCTGATGATACTCATTGCTACCCTCAAAAACCACCGTCCAAGAACATTGCATAAGAAATAGGTTATCGTATTTCATTTACCTACCTACTTTTTATACACGTCTACACTTCTCTTATTTACAGAAATTAATTTACATCAATGGCACATCTGGGATTTTTGCCTCTTAAGACAAAAAATGACACCAGGAATCAGAAAGAAAAGCCTTATTCACTGAGGAAGACTGAATGTTTTAACGCACACAAAACTAACAGATAAGGAATCTTAGTCTAGTTTAAACATCACAGATTCCAGCAGCCATAGCCAAGGAAAACAGAAAAGAGGAAGAGCTATTAATGATTGAAGAATGACAGAGAAACAAAACAAAAATGAACTGTACGTAACACCAGACGTACTAAGAAGTGACAAGTATAAATTATGAACAAATTAAATGATGAAAAATTTGTCCTCTTTAGAACAAAACATTAACTTCCCAGTAGCTATTCAATAGCTATACTTAGCAACAGATCACAGGATTGCTCAGTCTTAAAAATGTAAGTATTTATAAATAGTGTCAATTGTTCTAGAAGAAGCAGAGAAGACTACCATAGAGAAAGTCTTTGTACAAAATAGTAAAAATAGATTTTGATTAATACATAAGATTAAAAAGAAAGCAGATGCAACTCTTCAAAATACACAAATGCCCATGAAAATAATCTCCTGCACAGCTACTTCATAGCTACTTATGGGAAATCTCTCAGTAACCATAACTTCTCTGTTCACATCTATATAGACAAGCTCATAACAATACTGGCTCCAAAACCAGAAGGATGTACAGAATGTCAAACTGCTGAGCTGCTTAGCACAGACATGCACTGTGATACAATGAAGACTGTCCTGTTTACCATTACCTTTTTTCTTTTTTTAATTAATTGAAGCTGCCAAGTAATTAAAAGGGATTCATTCCACAAAGCAGTAACTCAAGCACGAATCTCCTTAAAACTGACACTATGGCTCCTCACATGCTTGATGCACTCTGACTTAATATACATGTGGGGTATATACAGTTGTTTTGTAAGATTTGTTAAAAAATAAGAAAAAAAATTAAAAAAATGTCTAAATCCATTTTTTTTTCCCCCAACAATGTCTTTCATGTGAAAGCCTGCCTAGCAGACAATAGGAGCCCACAGCTGTCCAGAACCACCCTTTTATGAAGAGGTAAACATCTTTGTCTCTTGGGTTAAGTGCGTGCACACACACACACAAAAACACACTAGGAAAAAGATACTGTGTCCATACCCTGGTAAGGTCCATGCCAAGTTTGAGCTGAGAGATGAGATGGAGAATTACACTACGTTGATCCTCCATGACTCCTAAATCTTCCTCTTCATTATCTTCCGTATCCGTAGCTTCATCTTCAACTAAGATCAACTCAGATGTTGAACGCTGAAATGAAAAGGAATATCACCATCCAAAATGAAAAAATAATTTTCTCTACTACACACATTTAAAATGAAGCTGTTCAAGGAAACAAAAGACAAGCTGTTGAAAAAGAAAGGTACAAATAAAAAGCCAGTGATTGATTCACAGAGTATTTTGATCCTTTCATCTGAACACCAGTATTAGGTATCAGATGCTAATTTACACATTATATTCTTATCTATATTGCAGTCAGATGTCAGGCAAAAAAAAAAAAATTAAAAAAATCACCACATGTTAAGTAACAGCATGATAAGCTATTTAATAAACAGAAGTACACAAATGCAAATAAGTCTTCACAGTTTGTTGCACATATATCTTCAGTACATATTCACGTATCACCCAGATGTTGCAAGACCAGATTTCACACTTTCTTTTCCCCATTCTTTTATCTGAGTTCTAAAGTTAGATACCTAAGTAAGTCTCAAATAGAACATTAACCAGCACCCACTGGCCACTACAGTAACTGAAGAAGATAAAGAAACTGCATACATCTTAGGAAAAGAAAAAGAGAGAGAGAGAGGGATGACTGGAGGTAAGGCAATGCCATGAATCTTTGACATTTGCAATATTACGCTGCTTCCCAGTGTAATAGTGGCAATGCTGCCCATTTTGCAGACACACTAGCTGAAGCTCAAGAGACATCAATGCCATCTCCCTTCAAAAGGAACTTGACAGCATATAGGGATCGTGATTTGTGACACTGTTTCCCTTGGGGTTTTACAATATATTAACAACACTAACTCAAACAGGTGCTAGTAAGTTTTGTTCAGCCCACTTTGCAAGCCTTCCAGTATTTTTTTTTTTCTTTATTGAAAGTTGGGTTACACAGTCAAAAATTTACAGCCCAGAATTTCATTATTCCCCAAGGAGTCCTGGCTGCAAATGTGCCAACACTACCCGCAGAAGTTAGCATTCCTTCATGCTAAGCAGCACATTCCCACAGAAACAGTGAGCTTGCTGCATAGAAGGAAAACATTTTCAGCTCACTGAAAGTCTCTGCAAGTGAAAGTTTCATTAAAAAAAGCTGATGCGCAGAATTAGGTTTCAAAGGAAGTACTTCTGAATATCACATTAGCGACCCTGCAGGTGAGCAGCTGGTGTAAAGAGGATGTTGCTGAAATTTAATTGCTGCACCTTTTCAAGATTTTAATTAAGCCCTTTCCACTTTCTTTTTCTTTTTAATTAAATACATGTTAGGTAACTAGTTGCAAAAGAATATCTATTTGGTGAGATCCAAGGACAATTAAAAGACACCCCGCAATTACTTTATTTAAGGCAGTAGAACACGTAGCTTACATAAAACAAGATCTGGTGAGCTGTAACCTCAACAGCTTAAAGCTTTTCAAAAGAACAAAACCACACTTTCCTCTTCCCACTCCCCCAGAAAATAAAAAGACAGAACAATAATCCCTTCCCTCCCAAAGCACACAGCAGCTGATGCCTCATTGACAAGTTCAATCAACATAAACCTGACAACCTCACACAAAACTATCAGTCAGGGGAGACATAAAACACTGAAGCCCAGCTCTGTTGTCGAGGCGTTTTATTTAGAGGGGCTGTGGAAAAAGCAGAACTTACAGCAGGCGTTTCCACAGGAGCTTTGCCTTTGATCCAGCTTGACCTCATTGAGAGCACTGAGCTACTGGGTAAGCACTGCTTCTTCGTTACTGCCATGAAACAAGCTCGCGGCAAACAAGCTCCAGCCGGAATTAATAGTGCTGGGGAAAAGCAAGGGAACCTCCCTCCTCACTCCCACCCCCTCTTCTTTTTTTTTTTTTTTTTTGGCTATCCAAAGAGTTTGAGTGTGTGTGCCGGACGTCAATCTGCTCCGTGCATTGCAAGTCATGTGACATTGGGATCAGTGAGCTTAACTGCAAGCGGCTCCCGTGGGGAAAACACTGCTGCTGCTTCCCAAAGGACATCCCACTGGGCTGCCCTCCAGGTTTGGGCTGGGGGGGTGGATGAGGGAGGGAGAGAGAAAGCTTGCAAGTAACAGCCGGCATCAGAAAATAAAAAAGCTACACATCAACCATTTAAAAGACAAATAACATAATTTTCTTTTGCTCCTGAAGACTGCACACTCAGCCAAGGACAGAAATACTTCTTCCTTGCCTGCTAAAACAGGTATTAATTTTCCCATGCCTTTCAAAGTGCTGCTAGCAAAATGCCACTTGCCTCCCATTGCTCCTGGGAGCAAATGAACACAGTGGATGGGAGCAGCTCTAGAATCAACAGATATATTCAGGGAAATAGTTTTTGCATTATTTCAAATGAAAGACTTTCAGCTCCTTAGGGAGGATAATAAATACACTGGGATCAAGCATCTTTAATGACCATTCTGCAATAAGGATTGTATTTTTCATTATCTTAACTATTTTAGTAGCATAAGGACATATAAGGACACTGAAAATCCTCTACTCCTTCTTCCACTACTAGAGTTTTCAGCTCAACAGTGATCTTTATGCATGCAGAATGACATCACTTCTCTGGAGCTTTCCTCACTTTCCAAGAAAATCAGAACACAAGTAGCAGTCTGCTACGTATGTCATCAGACCTGAATAGTCATGCTCAGCAGCAATATCCTGTACATTTTTTCTTCTCTTCCCATTTGCTGTTCCACGTAATTAATGAATTAGAATTAATGAATTAGCCTTTAAGTGAGTAGAAAACAGACTTCTCTTTTAAGAAATGCAAACTTTCTTTAAAACAAACCAATAAACAAAAAATCCACCATGTAAGTACGATACATGGTGTGTGCACAGCCAGCCACAAAACACAACACTATAAATGCCACAAAATACAAAAGATAATTTATCTTCAAAATGTCATTAAAGTGCCACCGAGTTTTTATTTCTTCAAACAGAAAATAGTATACAGTTCAGTATAAACCTATACGTAAGCATGCAGTAAAATCTAAGGGATTACACTGACTGATCATCCCTTAATGGCAGCTTTTCTGAATTATTAGACAGACACATAAATGATTTTTCCCCATTAAATATAATTGCATAGCTGAGCTAGGAAAGCAGTGATTTGCTTCATTCCTGAGTGGTTGGGGCACAAAATAAAAGCTTTGGAGCTGTGCGACTCAGCCTGGGAACAAACAGCAGAGCAAGATGGATGCTGAACCTGAGAATCAGACAGAACCACTTACAAACAAACACCAAGAAGGCACTTCTATTTACCATCAGTGTATGTTTCCAACACTGGTCTGAACTACCAAGATTTTTCAGAAAACACAATTTCTAGAAAACCCTTTGAAGCTTACTACTTTAGACTTTAAAAGCAGAAAACACATTCTGGAAGAGATCTATTTTAAACAAGTTACTTCATTAGAACTGGAATTTAGGAAGGTCATCTCCTGGGATAAGAAACTCATGTTCAAGCCAAACATCTTGGGAAAGAAGAAAGAAATTCCTTCTGAAAGAAATATTGCAATTAAAAACATTCTTCTGGAAAAAAGACATTTCTACAAACTTGGGACAGAATCAAAGAATTAGAAATTATCTTTCTGTCAAAGGGCAAAACTCTTGCTGTTCTCCCAAAGACTACTCCACACATTTCAATTTTCAAACTGTAACTGTTTACTGCAAATTAATTTTAGATAATTAGTTCTGTTATAAGGTTCAGGGCTCAGTTTCCAACATGCTCACAAGTCACACCACGTAACAGTACTGTCAAGCATGGCATAGATCTTGTTTATTTGGAGGAAAGGAGTGTAGAAAAAGGAATATACAGAATCACTGCATCAATTATTAGGTTAGAAGAGATCTCTCCAGATCACCTGGTCCAAACCCATCTGCTCAAACAGGGTTGACTAGAGCCAGTTACTCGTAACTGTGTCCTAATGGGATCTTAAGACCTCCAAAGAGTGAGACTCCACAATATCTCTGGGCTGCCTGGGCCACTGTGTTTGACCATCCTTAACAGTGTTGTGCAGAGGGAAAAGAGAACTCCCCTCAACCTGCTGGCAAGCACTCTTCCTAATGCAGCCCAGGAGGCTGTTTGCTGTTTTTGTCATAAGGGTACATTGTTGGTGCATCGACAGTTGTCTACCAGGACTCCTGGGACTGTTTTAGTGCAGGGGCTTATCTGCAGATAGCTCCAGATGCATTATTTTGCACCTCCCTGTGTTGAACATGAAGACATTCCTTTCTATGCTGCCTGTGACAGTCTGTTTCAACAGCAGCACAGCCCTCTAGTTTATCAGCCAACCCCTTCCAGCTTTGTATCATCTATAAACTTGCTGAAGGTACACTCTGCCCTCATCATCCAGGTCATTAATGAAGATGTGGAGCAGCACTAGCCCCAGCATTGACCCTTAGGTACATAGCTAGCGTACTAGCCTTCAACTGGACTTTGTGCCACTGACCACAACCCTCTGGGACACGCAATTCAGTCACTTTTGATCCACTTCACTACTTAATCCATTACCCATCTGTCTATGAAGATGTTATGGAAGACAGGGTCAAAAACCTGAAACTAAACACAGTGCTTTCTTCACATGCATCAAGCCAGTCACATTGTAGAGGGCTGTCATGCCAGTTTAGCAGGTAAGCTTGTAAACATATGCTGACTACTGGTCACCCTTCTGTCCTCTGTGTGTTTGGAAAAGGTTTGCAGGGTTAGGTATTCAATGACCTTTCCAGACACGGAGGTGAGGCTGACCAACCTGCAGTTCCCCACATATTCTTTCTTGCTCTATTCAAAGATAGGAAGGGCATTTGCTTTCTCATGAATCTCTTTCAATCACCATGACTTTTCAAAAATAACTGAGAGTAGCCACACAATTAAAACGGCCAAGTACCTTCATGCTCATAGATGTACCCTGTGGAGCCCCAGAGACTTATGCACATCCAGTTTACGTGCTCCCTAATATGGTCCTCCATGAGCAAAGATATATTCTTCTTACTCAGTATCTTCTCAGAGGCCTGACAATCCCAAAGGCCAATCATAGAGCAAAGTCCGAGGCAAAAAAGGCATGGCATAACTCAGCCTTTCTTCCATCATAGCAATAAGTACTCCAGCACAGTAATAAGCAGAGACCATTTGTATCCTGACATGGACACAGTGACGCCTTGTACAGGACTCAGAAGGCAAAATTCTGCATGCAACTGAACCAAAGAATCTTAAGAATTTTTATCAAGATATGGAATGGAAAGGTTTAATGTGGTACAAAACGACCTCTAGTCAGGTGCAACACTTCGAATCTCAACAGCTTAAAGCATTTGGATAAGAATTTCATAATGTTCCAACTGAAGTAGTCATTAAATCTTTCTATATTAAAAAAAATTGGCAAATGATACTACAGAGTAACAGAGTCTGAAACACTTTCATATTGAGAGAAAGGTGAAGTAAATTAGTTGCAAGACTTGTTCAGAACCGACATTAATTAGAATTAGAATTCTCAGCCTAGTCAAAGATTGACGTTTTCTGTAGAGTCATCTGATTACAATTAGTCCTAGTACTGCACATAAAAGTCAAAGGCTTCTTTTCAATTTTCAGATTCCCTCCATAATGATAGAGGCTTGCAAATACCATTTACATTTTCACTTGTGTAACTTGAGAGCTCGCAAACAGGTTTTCTGTGGGCGTAAGATTAAATATAACTCCGTGTAAGGCCAGAGAGTTTTAGCATATTTACACTAACGTGACAAATTGACTCCATACAATTTTCACCACACTGAATTCCCAAATTAGAATTCTCTTTGTACAGTAGATACATTAACAACACCCCAAAAGTGGGTGGTGGTGTATAATTAGACGCTGGCTTCTTTCAGGACTTGTCACTATATTAGAATTGACAAAACTACACAAACCTGCACTGGTCACTTGTCTTCTTCCAGCAGGTACACTTTTGAAATATTTAATTGCATTTACTATCAGTTGTGGCACGCACCTGCTGGGAAAACATGTGAGCTTACATCACCCCATATTGGGGTTATTGGAAGTGATCTGAATCTCAGATAAAGCTTTTACCGACAAGCTGTATTTATTAAACTATTTCATGTGCAGACTAGTTTATTAGCATGCTCTGAAAGGAGTAATTCTCATACAAAATATTGAACTGAACAGAAATTAAATAAGATTTCAGTTCAGACATTAACCTAAATCTTGAAAGAAAACGCACAGGCACATTTACTTTAAACCCATGATAAAGACAGAAATCACCATCTTCTATGCACTTCTCTAACTTACAACGTTTTGCCATTTACACATTTACACTTTTTAACCATGTTCTTTTTTTTTTTTTTTTTAATATATCCAGAAAGATTCTAATCTCTCTTTAAACAAGCTTTTCTCCTTCTCGAGAGCACTCCAAATTAAACAAAAGAGAAAATACTTTCCTCAGCACTTATCATCATGCTATTAAACAATGTAAGCACACTGTGAAGGAGGAGAAATGAGACGGTTGGAAAAGCAGTGCTAGAGTGAATTCTGTTTATTCACTGCTTGAGCACTGGCCTCCATCTTACTGAAGCCTTAAGTTTTGCTCCTGGTAATGCCTTTGACTTCGATTGTTGCAAAGAAAGAGTAGATGAATGATGAAACTTCAAATGCCCTAATGCCTTATATTCTGATGGCAACTCTGGCACCTGGATACTAAAATTCCAGTAAAGAGATTTAAGGGTCCCCACTTGTCAAGCATTTTATTTATTTACTTATTTAAAATTCAGCTTAACAATACATACATACAAAGCAGAGCTTAAATGAGGAAGTTAGAAAGCAAAACTCATTATAGCCCATACACCTCAATTTTGCCCCCGAAAAGGTCGCTTAAAAGCAACAAAAGTAGGTGGCTTAGCTGATTTTCTTCATTTATTCAGAATATTTCATAAAGCTGTTTCCTTTACTACCTTTGTTACAAGCTTTTGATTTGATTGCTAAGAGAAATTTTCCATGGTATTAATATATAAAATGTCTGCCACCTCAATGAGAGAAAAAAAAACACATTTTTTTCTAGAATTCAACTGCTATAGCTTAGAGCTAATACTGAAGAAATATAACTTCTTAAATATAGATGTAAATACCAGAGGATGACAATCAAATGAGAAAGATTTTAGAACTAAAAAGTGTGCACACCATAACTTAACAGTATAGCAAGCAAAAAAGTCCTTCTTGTTGTTTTGATACAGTCGTCTACATACAGATCCAATCAACAACTCTGTTTCTCTTTCTTCCAAACTGCATGAAGGAAAAAGTAGAAAATAAGTGGGTTTTCTACTTACCTTATATTATGGGTACCAAGAAAAATATCTAGATAGGTAAGTAATTGCTGCTGGGATACAGTGCTCATCACTGACAATTAAATAAAGAGTATTTGGTAGGAAAAAGCATACATCAGGAAAGGAAGCCTACAAAGTGCCTGGAAATCAATTTCTTAGCCAAGCTGTTATTTCAGTTAATTCAGATCTCCAGAGTGAAAGAAGAATTCTTCAAAGCTGAATTATCAACAATAAAACATCTAAATTTCTTGTATGGATAATTGATACGTATTTTGTGGTTTATTGTGTTTTGTTTTGTTAGAATACACTACGCACTTGGATGTCCATAAAATTTATCCAGCAAGGGACAAGTGCAAGGATCAG
Organism: Chrysolophus pictus; assembly: GCA_037305975.1. Classification (NCBI taxonomy): domain Eukaryota; kingdom Metazoa; phylum Chordata; class Aves; order Galliformes; family Phasianidae; genus Chrysolophus; species Chrysolophus pictus. The sequence continues at coordinate 39,773,704 of JAYKPI010000006.1, forward strand.
AGATCGGCAAGGTGAACCACCTTTCCATTACACAAAATCTTAGATACAACATGTAATTGCAGTCATTTATGGAACAAAGTAATACCCTGCTTATTTTATGAGATAGTTCACTATGAAGGAAGTATGCAAAGTCCATTTTGCAGAGATGATCTTGATACTAACCACTTAGTAAATGTAGACAAGCTGACATACAGATGGTGCAAGCAAAGAAAGTAATTACAAAACTAGCTCCTTAGGTTACAAATAAATCTGCGGTCTTTCTTCCCAACAAAACGAATCTGACAAGCATCTTGAGGCAAGAACATTATCTGGATATTCACTATTTTGAGAGTTCCACTAATGTGCTTTGTTTCCCTCCCCCACTCCCAAGTATCTCAGGAACAGAGGTCTTTTTACACATAAATAAGCTCAGAAAGCTTCCATTTCCTACACTGCATAATTGCTTAAACTCAGTAAATATAACAGTATAGTAGTGAAAAGGGCCAGACAGCATAAGAAATTTAAGAATGGAAAGCTCTGATGTGTCATAAGAACAAAATGAATGTAACGTGAAACATGGGGCATCTTCGTAAGCCTTCAGATAAAAGTACTGGAAACAAACTATGGAAATGATTATCTTTTAAGATTAAAGAAGTAGTCAGTGAGCCAATACCCTTTTAAATGCAGAGATCCTTACTTGGATTACTCATAGCACTGTAACCCTGTCAAAGCATCAAATCAGGTTTGAAACCCCCCCCTCACATGAACACATTTTCTTCGTAAGAAAATTCTTCTTTGGTTATCTTAATTTTCATTAAACCCAAAGTACTCAGTAAATAAAATCAGCTGTTTAGCTCATTCCTAAACACAGACTTGAAAGAAAAAGATTAAGTATCAGCACCAATCCGCGCATCTTGTGAATATCTATCATGAAGCCAGCACAACTGAATTACGACGCTGTTTAATGTGAATCCTAAAACACCAGAGGACTTGACAATATTGCATAAATTCAGTATGAACAGGGAATAAATATTTTTCATCACTGTTATCAGAAACAGTAAAAAGGAACAGCAACTAGAAGAACATACTAAAAAGAAAATGCTCAAAGAGAAAAGCCCTACAGACTTGTCCTAAATTGAGGCAAAAAAAAATATCTTGAAGGCTACAATAAATCACAATAGTGAATTTTATACTAACCTAAAAATACATGAAAAACAATACAGTATCACATCATCTAATGCCATACAGACACTAGTGAAGAAAAACTTCCTTTAATTTTTTATCAGTTTTGTTTTGAGAATTATTTTTTTAAAATCAAGATGGCTTTAAATACAGCATTTGGCAACTCAAAATAAGTTCTTTACCATTTACAAGCTTGTAAACTCCAATTTTTGGAAGCCTATAAAGACTCCCAGCAACATCCAGGCAAAACTTCAGAGATTGTGAAAGGTCTGAAAGTCGCGTGCCTGTGACTCTTCGTGAGCTAAAGAGAAAAAACTGCACAGAGCAGCAGGCTGGTAAGGGAAACAAACACGGATGAAAGCATAGCAGAAAGTTTTACCCTCTTGATTTCCTCCTGTATTAAAAGGTATCCTCACTAGACTGAGATCCCTGTGTAGAAACTTGAACTTGGAGTAACTCGTCTTTTACACCCACAAAGTAGGGGAAGACTTTTTGGTAAGGGATTCAGCAGGCAGTGTTAGTTATCCACCATCCCATACAGCACACTGGTAAGGAAAGCCATCACGCTCAAATGAACTTTTGCTCATATTGATAGAATCCCAATTTCAGTGTTCGACTTTGACCAGAGAAAAGGAAGAAAAGTTACTCTTTCAGTCTCCAGAGCAAGCAGTCACTAGTCAGAAGAATACAGGTCTAATATTTGATAGTTGAAATCACTCTCTTTACAGCTTAAGGGATATACACAACATCTTTAAAAAAAAAAAAGCCGAAGGAAGATTTGTATTTTTTTCTGGTATGTTTTCACAACTATAAATTTAACATTTACAATCACCTGGTCTGGCAAGATGCTCCACATATATATATATCCATTTCTTGCAGTGCTACTCCTTCTATGCAGAATCATGTGCCAGGATATTTATCAGAGGAACGAAATAGAAATGATGCTAACACAAGCAACGTTAACAATCCTTCCAAGAAAGCAAACTCATTAAACCATTCTGATTCCTCCTCTCTCCCTCAAATTCTTTGTCCCACCCACCACATACATTCTCATGGCTGCCACACAGAGGCACAAAAGAGGAGGGGAAATAAAGACGACAGGCTTGAGTCTTTCAAAACATCCTCATAAGAGAATGTCAATCCATATATTAAATAATCTGAGCCTAGAAAACCACCACCTTTTATATAGCTACATTCTTGAAGCCAGTGGAACTCTACTTGAAAAACTGCAGATTTGTTCTCAGTCTCATGAATCACTTGGTTCATGCTTGACCATGAAGAAGTCATATGGTGCCAGTCTGCACTATAAGGTAAAAGAGTCCTGACTACTTCACCTTCTCCTCAGCTGAGGTAAAGTTTTAGTCTTAAGCACTTTCATCCCATCTGTTTCCACAAGCAGAGCTTTTCAAATAAAGAACCACTAAAAATCATCATCACAGGTGGAAAACCTTCTTTCTAGCAAGACCAGATGGAACAGCTGAGGTCAGTTCGAATGACACTTAAAAAGATAAGGCATATCCAACCTGAGACAAATACATACTGTGAAAAAGTTCAATCCACCCCACTGAAGTCTAGGCAAGCTACTGATAGCCTTAATGAGATGGGTAAGCTTACTAATGGACAATGTGGCCAAATCTGCACGCTAGAAAAGCAAAAATGACAGCACAAAGTGACTCAGAAAACAAATCAGTTAGTGCACAATCGTGAAATAAAACTGATACTGGCTTTGGAAATACTTTTGCAAGGGGGCACAGGTTTTATAATTAATAGAATAAGCAATCTGTCTATTTTAACTTAATTTTTAAGTCTTACTGCAAGTGAATCTGATTTTATAATGATGAATTTGCATTGAAATTCACTACTAATTATGAAATGCCAAATAATCAGAACCTCATGTTTATTCATAATAAATATAAATTTTGTATTAAAGCCTCTTTTCTTGTTTTAAGCAGAATATTACTCCTGAGTATATTTTACAGATATTAGATGGGATACACGTACTTGGGGCCTTCAGCTGACAAAACGCAATGGCTTTGGCTGGAGATCAATTTGCATCTGTTATTTACATAAACAGATTTACTAGATTCTTTGCTGACACAGTAATTACTCCAGAAGGTTATAAAAAAAATAAAACCAACACTGGTTAGACTATCTTAGTCATTTTCTGTCAGTGCTGCTGTAGCAGGTCTATGTCATATAATTCTACTTTTAGTATAGTTGTATATTTAATCCCTAAGCATACCTTTCCCTGGAAGTTTTCAGTCGATTATCTCAAGAGTTCATTTTTCAGATGGCCTGATAGAGAATAGATTAATGGTACCATTTTTGCCTAGAGGTTAAATTTATCTAAGTCATTACAGTTCATTTACTGTGCTCTTCAGCCCAAAAGTACTTAATCACACAGAAAGCAAAACGCAGGGCACATTTAGCAATTCTGTAACATCGATGCTAAACAGCGAGAAGGGACTGTGTAGTACCACTAATATTACTTTCCCACACTGATCTGTTTTCTTTCCATTACTGCACTTGCAATAGCACTGCATGTTCATTGCTAAGCTGACCTCCCAGCATCGATTACACTTATGTCAAGTACAAAAAGGAAATAGGAAACACTAGGTAAAACTGATACCAGGAAATAATTCAGAGTCTTGGGCAAGACTGCCTCAAGACAGACGTACACAGAAAAGATAATACCAAATTAGAAATTATTTCCCTGATCTAGTTTTGCTTCTAAAATGACAGAAACACTTAAAATTATTTCTTACCATCTCTAAATCATCCTGTAATGGCTCTAAAAGAGAAAGGACTCTACAGAGGATGAAGCATCATCATATTACGATCCATATTAAAGATAGAAAGCAACTTCAGCCTAAAAGACACAATCTCCTGAATAGATTGGACAAAAACATATCTTCAAGAACTATGAAGAAAACACTTCCGTGCTTCCTACAAATACTGCAATTCCCTCTTGCATTTGAGAACATCACGGTTCAGATCATCCAGGGGACAGAAATATCCTTAATGATCAGGACTTGACTACACTTGCAATCACTATCACAATGAAAACCTGGTTTAACAGTTAGATAATCAGAGCTAAGCCTCAAAATCCTACAGTGCTGAAACTTCAATCCTATTAAAAACATACTTTGGTATGGAACGTGCGTACAGTTCCTCAGGCACGTAAGCAAGGAAAGTTAGGGACAGGAAAGCAGAGAGACTGCACAAATGCCAAATCCCCAGGACAGCAAGAATCAGCTGGCATGGCAAGTTAAGGAATTAACAAAAAAAAAAATCACAAGAACAGAGCTAAATTGCAGATGTAAATACAGCATATTACAACATAATAGTTCTTAATCAAACTATTAGATCTAAAGAAAATTAGGATTTCCCTCTCAGGTCCCCCCTAAGAACTGCCATTTGTATTTGGCTACCAGGGAAACACTTGGCCTGCGGTCCCATTCTCGTTGCTCAGAGGGGGACTTCCAACCCAAAATTACAATTAGTTGAACTGGAAGAGCAGCACACACATGGAAGTGATTCACAGCTTTATTCTACTTAGGCACAAACTTTATTACAAAACTCAATATTTTGAAATTAATCAATTTCAGAACTTCAAGAAAGGAATTTCCAAGTTGCAAACAATTACGAGCAGGTCACTGTTTGTTGCAGACTTTACAGAGATCAAGTTCACATCATAGCTCTGAAAGGTGAACAAAGGCATATTCGTCCACTTCTGCTTTACGGGGAAAACTCTGTAAAATACCTTATAACTTATACCAAGAACTCCAGCAGGTTCGTTAGGGGTTGCACAAAAGTATTTTAAGTCATCTCACATCAGATGTAGAATAGCTCTGTTCAGATCAGCCCTTAGCCCTGATGAAAACAATATGAAAAAGCTATCTGGCATTTCACTATCAGTGGTTACCTCTTCCAGTTGATATGACAGTCTTTAACCTAATGCTGTTTTATAACACAAACTTGAAAGGAAATTCTCATCTAGATAGAAAAAGCAGTAATAACAACAGTAACAACAAAGGAGATGACAAAATAAGCAAGTAAATACACATGAAAAATCAATTCTGCTACACGATCTTTTTCTTTCTGAGCTACTTAAAGAAGTATCTCAAATGACATCCCCCTGCACTTGGAAACAAGAAACATTTTAAATAACAAAAGCAAGTAAACAGCAACAGATTGTTTAAAAATAAGACTCTCTAGCTGCTACATTGTTTCACCAGGGGAGAAATTGCAACCTGAAACCTTAATTGGGCAGCAAAGCAAAAATGAATGTTTTTTTTTTCCCTTTAGTTATATGCGGCATCAAAACCCAGCTCTGCAACTTACTATACTCCTCAAGGTATTAGGTAATAAAACTGCATCAGATAAATCTTGTCCATGCTTTCTTTGTAAACATTAAAAAGAAGACATTGTCTTATATGCATTAATGACGTTTTTTAATGCACTGCTACAAAGAGTCTACCTACTATGCTGAGAATTAACTATCACTAACTCGGCCTTATAGCCAAAGAACTGCTGCCAGTTTGTAGCCTTCTCTATTGGGAACAATTCCTTAGCAATCTCTTTCCAACAAAACAAACATCTCTATTTTCTTCTTAAAAAGCACTGTTGATTCACATACCTAAAATGATCTTTATAAATAACATCCTATAACATAAGCAGCTAAGTCATTTGCTCCTGAAGGGCAGCAATTTAATGGCATTTTCTATTTCAGACTACAGGTCAATTCACAATTTGTTTAGTTGCTACATCTAATATATTCTGCTGAATGTCGGCCAAAAAGCTCTCTCCCATTGCTTTGGGGCACAGCTTCTGACTAAGAGACAGAGGAGATACTATCAAAAAAATAAAGAATTCTTTCATAAAAATCCAGGCATGGTCAGAGAGGAAACCAGAATTAACTTGATAGCACTGAAAGAGGAAACAGCACTCTCTTCTCAGAACTTCTTTAAAATTAAGGCACTTCTGCAAACTAGCTCAACTTACACACTACCAACTTGCTCAGAGATGAAGATCAGCCAGGGCTCAATTTGTTGCTTTTCTTATTTGGTGTGAGGATTTGGGTTTTTTGTTTAATTTTTCAAGAAAGCCATTGAGATAAATGAACATCATTTGAATAACACTTTGTGGATTCCTCTTATTTTTTTCCTCCCACACCCAAGAGCAACTGCCAGATAGACAATGAGAAGTCATGGTCTTCCACATCACGAGTTTCTTTAACAATGACACCTAGATGGATTATCTCATTCTCTACTGATGCCACCACAGTTACTAACAAGGAATTAACATCTGCACTAGGAAATAAGTGGAGCGTGATGACTTGCAGTTGTTTTTATATATAATCTCACATACTAAGTAATTAGCTGAGTCTCTGCTTCTTATACCTTCGAATGTGAACTCACTACTCGGTGTCGCTCACTCTTGCTTCAGACACACAGCACGTCAAGAGTACATTTGAAAGTGAGTATTAAGCAGAACATCTTTGATAGCTTGGGGAAAAAATATACAAATTTTTTAAAAGTCAGATATCATCTACTGGGTAACTGTTGAATAGCATCCTTAGTGGGCTAACAGTTATGCTACTCAAACTAGTTTTCAATTCCACAAAGCCAGCCCTCCTTTCTATAGTCACAGCAACAGAAAGCTTTGCCTTCTACTTGACACTTTGCTCAGCTTACACAATTGGGCAGAAAACTTGCAGATCTCTCTGAGAGCATCTGTTCCAGTAAAGAATCTGACCACAGCAATCAAGAGATGTGTAACCTCTATAACAGGCCATGACAGCATGCCAGATCTGAAGTTGAACACAATAACAACAAAAAAAATCCAACTTCAGTGTGCTTCAGCCTTCCAAGAACACACTGATATCTTGATCAAAACTGAAAATCTATCCGCCACTTTTGGAAGACAATTTCTATCTGTGAGCCAACAGCATCAATCTTGGACAACTTGAACCACAAAGACTCTGTGGAAGGAATATAGCTTTGAAAAGAGCTTCCAGGAATGAGTCCTGATTTAGGTTCTTTTTTGGGGTAAAACAGAATTTCTGCTTAAGAAATTGTACTACCTTAACGAAAATTACATGCGCAAGTAAAGATGCTTATTGTTGCTTCAATCTACTAACTTCCAACTACTGCTTGTGCTAAAGCCAACATCCTGAGCTTTCTGTAACCTGTTTTATTTCTTCTTTTTTTTTCTTCCCTTTTTTAAGTGATAGTGCCCCCAGGGGATGCAAACACAGGCTGCTGATTTCAGAAAGACGGTCCACAAAGCACCAAGTATTCTGTATTGAAACTAGTATTATGCTCCCTTGCTAATATCCATCTCTGGAAGAGTATTCCCTCCTCCACAAATTATGAGCTCCCATACCTCAAGCCCTATGCAAAACTCAGTATTTCACATTAGCAAGAGAAAGAGAAGAGCTTAGTCTTTGGAAAAAATAGTTGTAATTCAAAACAAATCATAAATGGCTCGATTCAACTGCAAAAATGATGCTCTCTAAAAATCGTATTTATTTATTATATATTTATAATAGTGAGTACAGAAAGCTCTCAAAAGAATATTCTTAAGAAAATGCTGTAAGAATTGCAGTTGGCTCATCTAAAAAAGGAATTATACAACCTCCTAGTAAAAAACAAATATAATTCATTTAAACACTGAGATTATTGGACACTGTAAAATAGCAGAACTTGAAACTGTTTTTTAAGGACAGAACTGGAAAAGAACCAAAGTAACAAAGAACTGAAGAAAAACCAAAGTAACAAGTAATATTTAAAAAAATCTACTTTGGTTTAGCTCAGGATTTTTTAAACTATATTCAACTCAAGATACTACAAAAGACCTAGAAAAAACAAACAGCTTTATTGATCACCCCAGCCATTACAAAGTTTGTTAAAGGCAATATATTTTAATTTAAGCAATTCCAATTGCCAGAGCATTCACTTGTAGTAAAGGGTTTCTTCAGCTCTCAAAAACGTCTTTCCAGTTCTCCAGATCTTGTGTGCTCCAGGTGCCCAACAATCTGTGAAGTCTCAGTGTGAAGTGTTTTCCCGGTGGGCAGCACTGGTATCCAAAGCAGATAGCAGAAGCTGGAGAAGTTTGACATGGTGAGAGAGTTTCAGTGCACCAGATGCCTGATACGCAGCTATGAGCCTCCTCAAAGAGTCGATGCTTCAGAACTGCCCTTTACCAAGTAAATGCCACAAAAGCACAAATCAACAGGCTGGTGCAGGTTATGTGAACAAGTTTGCCTATAATCACTTAACATGAAAATGGGCCAGAAAGCAATGCACAATTTTGAACTCAGAGAAGCTGTGCACAGAGGCATTCAAGAGCAATTAGCAATATAGAAAAATGGGTAGCAAGCAAACCTTGTGGTCCTAATGTCCCCTGTCTCAAAGCAGAATAAAAACCAAACTGCTTACTCTATCATCAAAGATAGATACGTATACTGAAGACCACTAATGGGTTTTACAACTAGGAGATTATATCCTTTCCACAGTCCACTGTCTCTCAGTATCACAGAGAAGCAAAAGCACAGAGCAATACATAAACATTCTGTTCTAGTTTTCGGAGTACATTTTTGCATAAAACACCATTTTAACAATTATTTCATACAGAACGATAAAAAGTACAGTAAGTAATTCATAGAAGCATCCACTATTGCACAACTTTGCATCTAACCAATGTCGAGTCTCAAATACAACAGAAATGGGCTTACCTCAGTACCTGGCTGTAGTGTCTGCCCATCTTGGGCTGCAGATGGAACTATGGCCCACGTGATGTTGGCACTAGCAGATGATAAGGAGCTGAGGGCACCATTTTTCAGTTGCTCTGAGGAATGTGACTTGGGCCCAGGCCATCCCAGGATACCATCTGAAGCAGAAAACAGGTATCAACTTACAAGAGGCAGATGACTGATTTTTGCATTCCACTCAGTATTCTATTCATATTAATGAACTGCTACTCATTCCCTGTCCCCATGCACAGTTTTACTTCTGTAATAAATGAACGAAGGAAGAATATTTTACAATTTTATTCTTACTGCCAGACAGAATTATACATAAATTATTATACATAATTATACATAAAGATTATTCAATCTGACACACTTTTATAATTAAGCAAGCATTCTCTATCCAATATTTTAATAGTTAGGAAATTATCCAACGTTACTGCACCTAATACAATGCAGGTGCTTGCCACATCTTTTAAACATAGATGAGTACCAGAATAAAGATGACTAACCATCTAGCTTTTGCATCAGGCCCCAGGCCCAAGACTAGCTCAGGTAATACGCTGACCACCTCTCCATTTAATGTGCCTGAAACCAGAGTTCTAAGCTTAACAGCTGTATTTCATTTTTGCCAGAACTTACCCCAAAGCTTTCCCTAGATTAAGTGCTAAAATGCTTTCCTTGTACCAAGAGGACAGTTTAGAGGAGTTCTCATTAGAAAGATGCACATTATATATGAATCAAACAGAACTAGACATCAAGACAACCCCTACCTCTGGAGGCACCTAATTTCCAGGACAGGCCAGTATTGAGGGATGCTAAGACAGAAAAAACCTATCAGCTAAGAAGGCTGCAATGTCCTTCCTCCCTCAGTGCTCTAAAACACAGTCATCGCCATTCATATCTGCAGCCCTCACTATAGTGCTTAAATTTCAGCTATCAATTACATGCTGTTACAAAATAGAGAGATATGGATAAGAAAATTGTGTTTTTTCAGTCACTACCATAATAAGTGCATGACAATACAATTAGTGTCACCAGGAGGATCTCTTCCTCTCATCACTGCCAACATTTTAAGATGATCTTAAAGAACAAAACATACATTAAAGATCATGCTATTTGTTTTCTCCATATCACTGATGGTTAACAGAGGTTGCTTCCTAATTAAGATAAATAGTTTGATCTGGTGAGATAATCTGAGTACTATTACATTAACTTAATATTTGTATTGTTTATAATGGGTCAGAAGTCCTATAGCTGAAATCCCCTGAATTCCAAAGATTAAACAATTACAGAACATTCCTCTCATCTCAGATGGTACCAAGTTATAATAGTATGATAAAACTTCAGATCTACTTGCTTAGCAGGATTTTGTAGCACCTTTTGAAGAAAGCATAAGCAAATGATCTGTAATATGATTTTCAAAGATCAGATAAACAAAGATCAGCAGGGAGAAAATAAAACATTAAAAAAACCAAACTTATTTCAGACAACTCAAATTTCCCACCGACAAAGGATGAATATCTCTGGGGCTCTACTATCAGACCTTTACCTTTACATGCTGCAAAAACTTCTGGATTTCAGTAATTCTGAGTACTATGTCAGTAGATATTCTTAAGATTAAGCAGAGTTATGTGAATACATGAGGAAAAAATGGTCTTTGTTTGATGTGCCATACATATTAGTTCAACACACTACAAAGTCAACGCTTCCATTTCAACAACTGAATTAAATCTACACAATACTGGTATACATAGCAAGGAATGCAGAGCTCAGTGACTGCAGTCATAGCAGCACTCTGTTTGTTAGGAAGAACGGGCAACCCCAGATCCTCCAAAATAAGCTCTGATTCAGAGGATAATCTGATGATTGTTCTGGCAAATCCAAAACGGACTCTGCATGGCAGGAAGGAAGGAAGCTTACCTTTAGCATTTAAGATTAAACTAGAAAACCTAGAAAAACTTTATATGAAGTCAGAAAACTTTACATAAAGTGTTAGTTCCTTGGAGGGAATGCGTGAGGCTATAAATTGATAATTATTTTTTTTTTAAACTCTTTTTTATGTTAATTGATACAGGTTTCATAGAGAAAACCACATCAAGAAGTTAAAGTAAACTTGCTTCATTTCAACAGTTTCATAGAGCACAGCTATCCTTCTCATTCTTCATTACTTTGTAATGTGGTAACTGATCTGTTTTTCCATTTCTCCTTGTCAAGCAGCTGAATATTGAATTATTACTGTTATTTTCCTATTACAGAGAAACTAAAAAAAAATGGAACTGACTGTTCTTTATGTAACTCTTTGAAAATAAGTCATCCACTCATTTCCTTGGGCTATCAATTTTCTCTCTTCACACACAATCTATTTTGCCTTCGCTGTGAAGAATTACGCTTTTTAACTAACATTTTTTAAAAAGCTCATTTCTGTAAATAGCCATAAGAAAACACCATTTGAATAAACACCACACTTCAGGGGAAATTTGCAAGCGTGAACATTTACTTCACTGTCGTTTACATATTTTTTAGAACACTGGATCAGTTTTCAGCACAAACACACCTAATAAAAAAAGATTATTTTATCTTCATCTTTCTCTGCACATTTTAAACTCTATCACAGAAATAGCATCTATTAGCAGTATGCCAGCATGTTTTTCCATCTGTCCCAAGGGCAGTGATACTCCTTCAGAGAACGATGCATCTTGTCAGCTTAGTCAAGTTTTTAAGCAGATCTTAACTACACTTCACAAGAGGATGCTAAGAGTTGAGGTCCAAAGGATAAATCCATCTAATAACATCACATTTAATATGCAAATGTACAATGACACATCCATATTCTTGGGTCATTCCAAGGAAGTTGCCTTGTAACTTATAGAACTTTACTTCTCAGACAAATGCAGAGTATGAAGAGAGAATCATTAGAAAAAGTCTGAAAATCAAGTAAGATAAGAATATAATTTGTACATATAGAAAGTTAGAGGACACAAAAAGCACTACGCTAATTAAAGCAAAACATCTACTACTCTATAGTAAACAATGCAGAAATTAGAACAAATGTATTAAATATGATATTTACATAATCAACTAGATCTCTTCCACTTGTATGGCGTTGGGTTCCAAAAGAGAAAGCCAATTCTAAGCCCAATTATTCTGGCAGTTCAATGCATACGTACACACAATATGATAGCTCTCACAGAAAGTACCTAAAGACGACTCAAATTTCTACTGCACCTAACAGGCAGCAGGTAAATTCTGACAAAACAGAGAAGAACACTTCTAGGGAAGCTAAGTGCAGCACCCAGACACAACCTGATCTTCTTTCCCTTTAGCAATGCTGCGGTTCAGAAAAATCATCCATTTAAGGTGGCACAGTACGGAGTATTCTACAGAAGTGTCCTCAGGATAAACACTTTACCCCCTAAGAGTTGCACACAGCAGGAGGTTCTACCAGAAGAAGAGGTTTGGATGAGATTTTTCAGTTAAGCACTATCATTTTCTTTTCTTTTTTTATTCTTATGTACCTTCAGACTATGTTTTTGTATTGCAATTGATGTATGAAATATGCTTAGCACCTACATCAATGCTATAACAAAAGAAACTAGGTTCTCTGCTCTTGGCTTATAGACAGAAAAAACCAACATCATTTTCCCTTAGCACAATCATAAACAAACAACTATTGATAAAACTCTTACAATAGATTGTAACTACACTATAATAAATATTCCCTTAAGAATTTTACACTAGCTCTCAAGGAGAGGCCAAAATTGGTCCCTGCTGGGCTGAAACTAGAAAACAATGTTATCTTGCAAAGCAAGATGAGCACGTAAGGAATAATGTATTAGCATATAGATAGAAGAGCAAATTGTTTTGGTTAGTCCCAGCAGAAGCAAGTCTAGCACTGATAGATTTAAAAGAGACCTGACTGACTATGGAATTTAGTTAAGTTACACAGGTAATAATTGTTTCTCACCTGTCTTCTTTCCTCATTCTTTCCTGCACCTTCAGGCATCTGGGGGGGGGGGGGGGCAGGAGGGAGGGTTGGGGATAGCAGGTGTTAAGCAAGGAGGAGGATTCCCCTGCTTGCTCATTTTTATCTCCTTTTGACATCTCAGCTAAAGGAGAATCCACAGCTGTCATTTGTAACCCAGTTGAAAACATCTGGATTTCATCTTTCCCGGCCACTTACTTTCTCAAAAGGAGGAACTAGAGAATCTGATAAAACAAGGAATATTCTGCCCCTCCCCCCCCAACTCCAGAATCACCTTCAGTCCATTTGTTGCCATAGAAGCCAAAATAAGAAGCATTTGCACATCCAAATGAACTCCAGAGAATTGATAGTTAAGATGGGTTTGGGTTTTGGCTTTTGTTTTCAGAAGAGAAAACAAAAATTACCCCTCAAAAAGGAAGAAAATAAGAAACATTATATTTTCTATCCAGAAAAGTGGGCAAGAGAGACTTTAAAAATATATCAAAGAATTCATATCTGGTAGATGCTTTGTTCAGTAAGTGAACATGTGATGCAAGATAGTTCAAAATAAGGGATATATCTGTACACGCTGCTGATGACTGCAAGGCAGGATTCCAATTGCAAAAATATTAAAATAAAGAACAGACCTAAAGCACAATGTAAGGTGATAAATTAGCTTTAAAACAAATACTCAAATTTGCTGCGTTCTTGGTTTGGAATAGAAGAAAGAACATTCACCACAGCAGTCAACAGGCTCTAGAGATACTCTTCTGCCAAAGGCTACACATTAGGAAAAAAGTAACACCAAAGAATTTAAGGTTTTAAATAAAGATAAAAGTTTCTTCTCTGTAGTTTTAGTTTGAAAGCCATCTGTTTCCTGTTGCATGCTAAATAAACTCAATCTTGTCATATGGCACTTAATGCTGAGTAGTACACACTACTCTGCTAGGTGACATCCTGGAACAATTTTTGGCTCTAAGCTTGTTCAGCAGCACCCATCTGAGACAACCTGCTTGACAAGCTTTTGAGGTTAACGGTTACCATGAGCACAGCAATAAGAGAAACATATGCGACTGGGCGACGAGGAGAAACCATTTTCAGCTGTTGCTCATTTTGGGCATTCAAGCTGGCTTACGGGGGCGGTCATGCAACCAACAAGGCATCGCTTATCCCTGGTGGTGACTATCCCCTGTTTATAAACTGTTTGCTAGGATTTCACTCTGTACTATCACTAACTTCCCCATTTTCCCCATATTTCTCAGCTGCTTAGAACATGCAATAAATCAACTGGACAGCATTTGTCTTCTTTTACTGCCTTAGTCTTCCTCCGGATATATATAGATAGATTGATATAGATATTTAAATGTCAAACCATCTCCTCCAATAACTGGACATAGACAGCACGTAAGAAAATCTTTGAAACATTTCTCCTCCCTACAAAGAGAACAGAAACCCAAAACTCAATACAACACTTTTAGCTAATAATATATTTTTCCGGCATGTCTTTCAGTGAAAGAAAAAAATGAGAAAACTTAGCCAGAGATCAATGCACATACCTTTAATAAAGGCAGCTAGGTATGTTTGCCATTATTTTGTCTCAAAAGTAGAAACAGACAGGATTTTTGTCTCACTGACTGTTCTCGTTGATGCATTTCCAAAAATCAAGCACTAACAAAAAGAGAATCACAAAAACCTTTCATTGAATCTTTACAGTAAGACTAAAACATGTGTTGACTACCCTTCAAAAAAAGATTGAAGATTTCAGTTTAATCTTTAAAACTGCTTGTAGACTTGAGTTATGTGACTGACAACTTGTAAGAAACACTGAAATGAAGAGCAGAAAATCACATCTTCCTTAAACTATTCCATGCCAAACAATATCATAAAATATTTAAAGTCAAGACCTACATAATTCTATTTTTTGGATATGATTTTATTGCACTGATTGCTAAAATGCTTTCCTTCTATTCACACTACTGGAAAACAAAACAATAAATAAATTACATTTAAAAAGGAGATTTTTTTTTCTTTTTAACAATAACAGCCTACAAATCTGTTTAAAGTAGCTATTACTAAATAACTGTTTTTGCAATTGAAGTTCCTGAGTATTATGTCAGAAACTCAGCTACCTTAAGTCCTTGCTGTAGAAGCATTAAGATTGTAAGGCCTACAACGCACAGAGGAGAAGTTAACAATCCTTATCTAACTGGCCATAACAATTTCAAGAACAGAAGCAGAGTAAAGTTGTTCAGCAAACAGATACATATTACTCTTCAGACAGTTCTCCTTATTTAGAACATAACAGTGAGAGTTTCTGATGCTGAAGTAAAGGTAATTTCAAGGATTAGTTAAATTCAACAAAGCTAAGTCACTGCTTATTTCTCACACTCTACACAAGCAGTACTGCTCTGCTTTGCTGGACTACTTTCATGAACTGTAGGCTAGAGACAAGCATGTTATCAAATACCTACATCTCATGTGTCAATACAAAAGCCTGGAGATTCTAGCCCAGGATACCCACTGCCTTCTCATAGAAGTTATTCAGCATTATCTTGGACCTCATGTAGCAGGTAATTAGACAGCACCTGAATGGAAACATTTGGCAATATATTGCATAGCACCATCATATCATATAGGAAAGGTGTTTTAGACTTCTCATCAAAGGAACCTGAAGCTTTTAAAATAAGAAGTGATTTTCACCTGGCAGCATCAAGAGGTGATTCTTTGGTTGCTCCTTCTGGTACAATTTTTAAAAATCGCCAGGAGGACACAATCAAAATGAAAGATATTATCTCTCAGAATTAGAGTTTCCTAGAAGATTACTTAAAGCACTACTCTGATTAGGTATGAGTTTATGCAGCTTTGATGACTCAAACTCCACCGACTCAGCAGAAACGTTAAGTCCATCAAAGTACATCTGAAAAAGATTAAGTGTAGGAAAATCAGTAATCAAGACTTTCAGGCCATGTTCTTTCAGGCAACTGTGTTGCATAATAAGTCCTGGGGAAAAGAAAAGGGAAAAAATACAATAATTTTTGCAGACTTTCGGTTAAGGAGAATAGACTAAATATTTCAGCAGGTTTTAGCCCCCTCCTTTCCCCCTTCTTCCCTCTCTCTAAACTACATACCAAGTGGTAAGCACACCTACACTCTGAATAATTAACTGTTTGTATTTGGATTCTCACAGTTACACTGAAGATTCTGGTATGAACAAGTGCTACAGAATTCCTGAAAGAATTCTCGTATAAGTTTAAAGTCTAAGGAGAAACAAACAACAACATTTATTAGACTTTTTTAAATACTTCATAATAGTGACTTCCAGAATTTTCTAGAGGAGGGATTAAAAAAAAACTTCAATAAAGGAATTCTACAGCCTTTCCCATTGTGCACATATCTACAAAAATCATTATTAAGTCAAAGTAGACACCAATTAAAAAAAACATTAGTTGGACAAAAATTCAACAGCATGTACAATTCAAGTCATCTATCTCTGACAGTTCACTCAGATCACATGAACATGGGAAGCAACATCCAGAGAACTTGAAACTGGAAACTGACCTTTCTTTGAAGGATGCATTTCATCTTTGATACAACTCATGCTGTTTTGAAATGGCATTATATCAAAGAAATCTATTAAATGCCATTACTATGAAGATGTGCACAAATTTTCTAAATTAAAACCAAAATGTAGAAAACAGGAGTTTTGTTGTTCTCCCTTGTTCCCCTATGAAACATCAGAAACTGGATTAAGGAAAGTCATAATACACCACAGTATAGGCATAACAGTTTTTAATTCCTTTTTTTTTCCCTACTTCTCAGCTGATCCTTTCATATTTCTACTTTCCCCACAGGAGAACTCTGTAGAGGGCTTGGCTTCTTAACCAGTTGTCTCAGCAGCTCTGAAGGTATATTTGCCCAGAAGCAAACCTACTGTAAAAGTAAGGATATTTCGCCTTTTTGGTTTCATCTTTTTTTTTTAAGGGCCTATTTGAAGATGGGTTTTGTTATTGATTCACCTACAGAAAACACACAGAATCCCCATATCCAGAATGCTGCTGTTGCTCTTCCTCTTATATCAACTCCTGCTCCTGCGCTTCAGCTAGATAGTGCAATAAGAAAGTAACAAGTACCCTTTCAGAAAGGTCTAACTTCTTATATTATGGACAGAGTTCTAGAACTGTGTGAACTGAAAAAAAAAAAACCTGTGCTACATGGGGATCAAGAGCTTCATGCCTACAGAGCTAAATGCAATATCTAACTTTGACATTTTAGGCTCATAAAAATTTGCCAAATACATATCTATATTTTAATAGCAGCAAGAAGATCTCTTCCTAGATTTAAGTAAAACCATTGACTGGAATAAATCTACTTGAATAGGATCCTTTCACATAGGAAAACTGGTAATATGATTTTTCAGAAAACACCTGCATTTTTATCAAACAAATCTGTATTGTGATTTCACTCTCTACAAAAAAAAAAAGGTTCTTCACTGTCATTAAGAATACAGGCTTTTGTAGCTGTTCTCCATGCCATCTTTGTTTTGTTTTGTTATTATTATTATCCCTTCTCTGCCTTTCTATCTTCAGAATTTGACTTCCCAGGGAAGATTCAGGACATCTTTTTCTCCCCTCTTCTGTTTCCAACTGATTTTGCGGCTATTTTTTTTTTAAATTAAAAGAAAAATCCTGATGCCTGATGTAAGGTTCTGTAACGAGTTGCTTCATCCAACTTGCTTTTTTAAGGGAGGGTTCATTTTGCCTGCTTTAGTAGCTTAATTAAAAAAAAAAAAAAAAAAAAAAAAACAACCTAAGACACTCAAAAAAAAATAACCAAGAGAGATTATGCTCACCTGAGGACAGTGTCCTGTTATGGTGCTGGCCCACTTGATGCATGCTTTGCTGTAACAGAGTCAGGCATTCTCCAAGGCAGCTCAGGGTGGCAGCAGAGGTAGCTTTTAAAAGCAGCAAGTCCTGATCCAAGGCAGAAAGGGGGCCAGAACTTGGGAGAGCTTCAATGGCTTGTACAAGATTCTTCTGTTGTCCCTCAACTTGGCTCATCATCTGTGAAGGTGCAAAAACATCTGATGTCACAGGAATATCACAAATTCCTACAGCTCAATATGACGACTAAATGTAAAGAGCTGCCTCAAATGAATGTTAACATTACAATCCAAACAAACCATAAACTTACTTACAAAAATGTAGGGCTTGAGACTTACCACAAGCCTATCAAACCATCAAGACTACAATAGAGAGAACAGTCACTTAAAATAGTAGGTTCACTATAGATTAAATAATGGCTCACACTGTTCGGAAGTCTTCATAAGGAAATACATGAAATTTCTATCTCCTTCTCCATTACTAATTTAGATTTACATTTTCTTTCCTTGGTATATGATCTGAGACACCCAAGGAAGATACACCATCCATCTTCTTCCTTTCCTACATAAAACGTCTAATCATAGTTTAAGAACTGATATTTTTCATTTCTCATGCTTCAGTAAGGAATTGCTCTTAAAAAACACAGTGACTTGGAAGTTTATAAGCATTATCATAGGATGCAAGTTAGAATACTTATTTACTGTCAGATATGAATACCAGCTGTCAGGGAGAAAGTTAATCTGTTTCTAGATTTGGACAAACCAGACGAAGACAAAATGCATGCTAGTAGCGCAGATAAAGAACACGATAGAAGTAGGCTGTTTTTAAATAAACTGGCAAGTTTCCAAAGTCATTCCTATAACCAAAAGAAAGAGCTTATAAAAATTCTATTTTACAGTCTGTAGCAAACTGTACATGCACATCGACAGGCCTCCTTATTTCACTTACCTTTCCTTCAAGTGAGAAGCCACCTTCAAGTATCACACTGCATCTGGCAGTGTCTTTGAAAAAAATCATATCAATGCCTGTAATCATACCCACTTGGGCCAAAACTCAAATTAACTCTGGATTTTTTTTCTTTAATGCCCTGAGATACTATCAGCCTATGCCTAAAGAGGTAGAGTTTATATACCTCATCTCAGACAACAACTTTAGTTAAGCCTTTGCAATACTTCTTTAGTGATGGAGCATTACACTTCTTCCCCTCTTCACCCTTTGGCAATATACAGCAGAAAGAGTATCTACTACCAGACAGACAACTCAGTTAACACAAACTAAGTTGCTCAGTATCCCTTTCTCCTGCAGGTGCAAGACCTAGCAATATAAACCCAAGATTCAATTACCTGTGGGAGTACACACTGATTAATGGCTGCCACGTGTTGAATCATCTTCCCTCTCCTGAAAAATTTCATGTTCATTTCTTTCTACTTTCAGTACAACTGCAAGTTTATGATCCTAAAAGGTGGACACAGTACAAGCAACCTACCCATCCTCTGCCAGATCGATACAAGAGAAAAGTCCTTTTATAAAGCATGCAGCATCTCATAAACAGCTTCCAAAAAAAATAAAGGATAATCATGTGCCAGTCATTCTTACCAAAAGGAGATGAACGCATTTACTCTATTCATCTCTGATAATCAGGAGGATTTTTTAAACTAAACATGACATTTATTCCACAAACATCTCTTTATTACATTCCCCTTCCCTCCCTTCTCAGAGAGTCTGTCTTACTAAATCTGATGTTTTTACATAATCTAAGAAACTGCTATTTGAAGAATACAAAATTGAAAAAAAAGATCAGTGCTTAATAGGTTTATTAAGCTAATTTAATCTCACATCTAAAGTTCAAATTCTAAACCCGGCTAGAGATAAATCAAAGTCCATCTCCTTCAGCTGTGTGAATGAATCATACAATGTCAAGGCAGAGATTACAGAATGGGTCAGCACTGAACCCATTTACCATGCAATTTACCATGTTAACTGCAATGTTCCTGTATTAGCTCACCGACTCCAACCAAGCTTAGACAAACACATTTGGCTTAATTATTACAAGATTTATGGGACGATGTGGATTTTTATTTAATACAACAATTTGTAAATCCATTCAATTCCAAAGAAAGCTTTTTGAAGTAGGTGCTTTCAATTTGGGGTTAACTTATCTTCATTTTCCTTATTCTACGTATATGCAGCATTTAACACAACAGTCATCATCTCTCCTCTAATGCAAGTAAATACTAACCCCGCCAGATCAGAGCACCTGAGGACAGCAGCACGACACTATCACTGACCACAAGAAAGTTATAACGTAGTTATAGATATGAAAGATGTTGCTATGCAAAGTCACAGTTTGAAAAAAGGCAGTCTGTAATGCTGTAATGCTTGACTATAAAAGCAAGCTAGATGCACTCTGGAAAATTCAGAATGTTGAGATGTTCAGAACTTTACTTTGCTAAGTAAAGTGTTTTAAACACGGTATCTTCCAAAAAGAATACTTTCACTAAAATATATATGTATACACACACACACACACACACACACTTGAGATGATCAAAGCTTTCAAAAGAAAAGATTCGTAAACAACAGATTCAAATTCATTTTGTTCATGCTACTACCATGTAAAAAAAAAAAAGTATGAGCTTCATCAGGTTTTTTATCATTGCATTTTTGACGTATGGTTTGCTTCCTGTGGCCTCCCTACACTGTGGCAAATAGACTGATAAAAAAGGCTACACTGAGTGCACGGAAAAGAACGAACAGAAACTGACTCAAATAACCATTCCAGCAAACAAGCATTCTCAGCAACCTAAGACACGGTGATTTCAAGCTCCTTGAAGAAAACAAAGAGTGACATCAGCCATTTTACCTCAAAGGGCAAGCAGACACTTTCCCTTTATCATAAGGCCATGTGGACCACGGCACATTCATTGAGGACTCACTTTGCTCTGTCAGTTAATAGCACCCTTTCTCTGCTTCAGCATTCCCTGTGTGGGCTGTCAGCAACACTACTGCTAGCAGCACATTGTCTGCCAAGTTACCTCTGGGCACTTCTCCCGGAAGATTCAATGCAGTGATTTATTTATTTTAAAGCTTTTCCACCGCCGGCTGCACGTAAGCTGAAAACGATCCCCAAAAAATTGGAAAATAAACAACAGTGTTCATATGAAAATCAGAACATCCATATAAATAAACAAGTGACCAACAGAAAAAGACACCTCTCATGACACCTCTCATGGGGGAAAGACAATTAAGCAACAGAAATTCAACGCACATCACTTTTTTTTTTTTTTAAATACCAGAAATATATCAAGTTGTGTTTGGGAGAGGAGTGTCCC
This sequence comes from Chrysolophus pictus, assembly GCA_037305975.1. Lineage (NCBI taxonomy): Eukaryota > Metazoa > Chordata > Aves > Galliformes > Phasianidae > Chrysolophus > Chrysolophus pictus. The sequence continues at coordinate 39,794,794 of JAYKPI010000006.1, forward strand.
AAATACCTCCTAATACCATCTTTTTCTTGCTTTTGGATAATCACAACAGAAGAAAGGCATTTTGAAATATATTTGGAAAGGACAAAAGGAGAGGTCAGTTTCTGAAACCTCCTGAGAATAGGTACAAAGTGATATGAGTCCAGACCTTGGTTCTCATTTTTAAACAAGTTTGTACCACAGGGTTTTTGGTTTTTTCTTTTGTTGTAATGTAAAGCATTGCTTTTCTTAAAAAGAAAAGCAGAAATGAAGGAAGAACCAAGGCCACACAGAAATAAAAACCTTCTAAATTGTTGTAAATCAAATACATTAGATTGTTATTTACTCCTAACCTTGAGCAAGGACTCCTGGCTTGATCCAGGTATCGTCAACAATCTTGACCCAGATATCATCAATAACAATATTAATCATCATATTACAAAAATTAAAAGTTAGAACAGTCAATCAATTTATATCAAAGCATAATACAGAGATTCATATACCGTATATATCAAAACGTAAGACAAACACATGGAATTCCAATGTCACGAAAGTAATCATGCCAGTCACTGATGTGACACTTAGGCTAACACCTCAGCTTCACAATTCCCACATGGGAATTTCCTATTTTCAATTATTTATTCTGAAAAAGGAAAGAGCATAAACATACACGTGGGAAAAAAAAAAAAAAACAACCTAACAAATATTACTTCCTTCTTTAGTTTGTTTTCAGCCACATCTGGAGAATTCAGTACTGCCAATCACCAGCTCAGAAAGTATACCTCTCCTATTGAAATGTCTGTCAAATGAAGATAAACTCTACAGTTGCAATAGAAGTGTGGAGATTGGGGTTTTTTTTCCCCATTTGATATGTTCTTATTTTGAGTTATAGCCACTGCAGAGAAAGAGAAGTTTTCTTCCCTGGGCCTAACTTCTGAAAATTCTCCTTCAACTTACTCATGATCACTCGATACATGCACCTTCCTACTTAATGAAAGATTTCCTGACAAGGATTTATAGCTTTACCCCTTCAGTAAAGTCACGTCCATCAATATTCTAGTGGGATTCCATAGACAGTATGCAAGGTAGAAAAGCAAAATTAGAGTTTAATATATAGTTTAAGTGAAAGATTTATATACAAGAGTTGTTGCTAAAGGCGCTGCAATATGTAACACCAATCTCTTATTAAGGAACTTTCTGCTTTTCAGTCCTGAATCTGTTTAGTGTAGAAAGGTACACAAGACCATATGACTACAGATATGCTTACTCCACAATTAACAGACCTGTATGCTTTGCTTACAATAAAAAACTCAGTTATTGACCAAAAAGGGCTTTCTTGAGCTGTAGACAGAAAGAAATTCTTCCCACAAAGCTTCAATCTGGATAAAAGTACATAGCAGCCTCCGTGAACACTGTTATTTTAATGAGAAAAAATATTTTGCAGAAGGATCCTAGGACACTAAGTGAGATATTCTGAAAGCATCTTGGAAAGATGGAACAGGATAATGACATCCATATCAACTGCCCTTTTTTGATTAATACTCCCTTCCCATTACGAAGAAAAAGCACGTAATTCTCCATTATTGTCACCTCAGGATAGCAACCAGCTTGACCTCAATTATTTCAAAGATGCAAACAAGGAAGAGTAAAACTGAAATGACTCTGTTATATAATAGTTATTAAGGCTTAGACACACACATCCTATCAAAGAAGCTTAAAAGGAGCACGTTAATTTTCGCTTGGCAAGTAATTTGCAGACAGAAGCACAAGAAGCGACAGAACAAACGGAACTACACCTCTGACAATTGCAGCAGGAGCTAACCACCAGGACAAGTTTTCCTTGCAGCCCTTGCCCCTTTTTCCACAATTCTATTTCCTTCCTTGCAGAAATAAAAATAAAATGAAAATAAAAAGCACAAGCCTCCCCACTCCCATCTGTTATTTTGTTCTATTTTCCCAAACCAGAAATTCACATTATCTGTTACAGGAAAAGCCAGTTGCTACATATCCTATTGTCCCAGCTGACATAGCATAATTTCCTTCAGGGTTTTGTTTAGCTTCTTTTGCTCGGTCTTCTTGCAGGGCACTCCACAGGGTGATTCCTTCTGTGGAAACCCTTAAAGAACAGAGGAACAAATGTTATTAGACTGGACCGATTCTGAAAGCAGAGCCTAAGAAAACCAGTAGGAAACAGAATGACTTGGTTGCTTCCTCCCTTTCCAATCTGCTCTACTCTTTCCAATCTGCTGTTTCCACTGATGACGACGCTGTTCCACTGGTAACCATTAGGAGGGGCTGTGAGCTCCCCAGGGACTGTGGCACAAGATGCACACACCAAGGAGCAGCTAGCTCTTAACTGCCACATCCCGCCATTTACTTTCAAAACTCACTGCTTAATCTGTTCAAATATTCTTATGCTCCACTCTTCACCAGCACTACACATTCAATCTATGGTTTATATTTTTAAGTTCCATAACCTGGTCACTTGCTACATATCCTTACAAGACAATATCACTGCATTTTTTGAAAACATGATTCGTTACTTGATTATCTAGAGACTTCTTACTCTTTGACCTCTTCTCCACTAGCTTATTAATCACATATTCAAGCTAATTTGCTGTTAATTGTACATTTACAGCAATCTGACTGTATCTAGCAGGTCTGCACACAACAATTTTTTAAAGCCCAGAAGGCTGTTGGGTATTAGAGTGAGAAAGGAAAAGGGAGAGAAAAGTATTTTCTGGTTATTGATCTGGGAGCTCTAAACATTGCTTCCAGCACAGGAGGAGAAAAAGTAATACTCTTCCTTGACAAATTCTCAGACTATTGCAACTTGGGCATATAGGACATACCTCCTCCTTTCCTTCAGTTTTAAAACCCGCACAAGCTCAGCAAGAAAAGGAGCTGATTAGCCACCTGTTTTATAGAAGTATTTCTCTGTTCAGAAAAAAAACCAGGATATTCTCAACAGATCTCATCTTTACTAAGAACTATATGAAAATCTGTAATTGTTAATGTTCTCTGGGACTCTATTTGAGTGCAAATACTTTACTTGGATGCAAATAATTTGAGTTTCCAGGAAATTCTGCTTCTCTCCACATGCAAAGACAGATCCGAAGGGAAAAAAGAGAGGTTGCCAGAGAGTGGTTCACAGCCTTTGCAACATACATGCAACTTTGCAGAGAGGATTCAGCAATTCTGGCAGAATTCCCAAGAATGTTACCAGAAATCTCAGTAAAACAGCCCACTTAGTTCAGGGCAAAAGACATCAGGTTTTTTCCTTTGCTGTCTCAGGCAGACTTACTACCATAGAGAATTACAGAATCGCAGAATTGTAGGGGTTGGAAGGGACCTCCAGAGATCATCGAGTCCAACCCCCCTGCCAAAGCAGGCTCCCTACACCAGGTCACACAGGTAGGCGTCCAGGCGAGTCTTGAATATCTCCAGAGAAGGAGACTCCACACTTTGTTAAGATCACACTTTCAGACTTACGATTAAATACATGCTTTCTGTATACAGTCTGCCCCTACTCCTCACCTGGGAAATGAGATAGTGAAAGATGGAAAGAGGAAATATTTTTCATCTTAATCAATATCCTGAGATATTTACCTTCTGTTGGCTCCCTACTGAGCTATTAAAAAAAAAAACTGCCAGTTCTCAGTTTCTTCTTTTTCCTTAAGATCAAGAGAGGACAATAGTTCTCCCTTCTAAACCAACATACACTTCAGGTTCTTTTCCTTGCATAAAAGGAAGATTTCGAAACAAACTAAAGTACTAAAAAACTGAAATAAAAAGAATTGTTCTGATAGCATCAGCTATCTTGAGAATGTTTCAAAGAGCCACTAAGCAAGCCTTTGGGTGAGAAGTCAAAGCTTTTTACTAAGATCTGGTTTCTGTAATAAACACTCAAGTGAAAAAACATGATTCAGACAAACAGTACCAATGAGCACTATTTTTCTCCACAAATCAGGGTGCGTGGACTATGCTTTTTTTTTTCCTCTCTCCAAAACACACAGTATTAATCTAGCAAAGGCCATTTCGCCACTGGAGGGAGCTGTCTCAGCATCAGGATCTATTTTATGGCAGTAGATAATGACCGGTTTTCTTCATTGCCTGTTTTATTAAAGCTCCCTTTGGATAATCTATACATCTACAGGTAATGCTTGTCATTTGCTGCCAACATAAGGCTGAAGCAAAAAATACAACTAGTGTACAGTAACTACCAGGTTCCCCCTACTATCTTAAGAGCTCCTTTCTTGCATATTTGTTTGTCTACCTGTTAGATTAACCATATCCCATTAACAGCCACCTACTTAGACTTAACATTTGCCATTAAAGATAATTCAAGAGGAGCAGAATACAAGGATCTTGAGGCAAAAGCACAGGGAAGAATAAAAGCACGTAGCAGCTGCAAAGGTTGCTGGTGTTTTGTTGAGGATTTTTTTCACCCAAGTTGCTTCCAGTGATCAAGAACCAAAAATTGAGAAGCAAAAGGAAGAAGCTTGCAATTTCAAGTAAATCTTGGACAGCAAAAGGCTGCCAACCAGCCAAGCAGGAAGTGCATTGTTGTATTTTAAACCACAGAACATAGCACTGAGAACACAGCTTCTGAAAAGCTTCTGGTGGAAAATTAGATTGTTTCATTTCACTATACAGATTAGCTCAAAATCTGCGAGGAAAGCTGTTACTGTTAATGATTAAGTGTTACTCACAAGTATGTGTTAACCTATGAGCTTTTCCAAACCGCAGTTTCTCCTACTTTAAATAAGGATCAGTTAATAGTTACAGCACAAAACTGGAAAACATATTTTGATTACTGGCAAGTAAGGCACATTTGTGACTGTTTAAGCATTTAAAAGGACACCTAAAAGGTTGCTCCTAGTCATTAAGTCAACATCAGCAATCACAGAAATATTCTGTTAGTTCATCACTGTATAGCATACTATTGACAAAAGCTATTTTGGTAACGTAAGCTGCATTGCTCTAGAAGATGAATGATACATTTCAGAGGTAGATCTTTAAGCAACTTGATTTTCTCAGAACACATCACTAACAATTTTGGATTTTAAAAGAAAAACATTCAATTTCACCTCAGAATATACAGAAACACCTCTGGTGATACAGAGTAGCTCAGTACACCATACAGGTAATTCTTATGGAGATTTCCAATGTGTCTATAATGGGTTTAGGTGGCAAGGGCACAGAAGCTGCCCCATGTCAGATGTGAGCCAACTCCCCCAAAAGAGACTTCCTGCAGATACCCAGGTCAGTGCAGAAAGAGGGCAGGAGGTGCTGTATGTACTGAGCAGAACTTCCCTGCAGCCCAGGAGAGGCCCATGGAGGAGCAGGCTTTCCCCCTGCAGCCTGTGGGCACCACACAGAGCAGATCTCCGTGTGCAGCCACGGAGGAGCCCATGGTGCAGCAGTGGATGAGGCTGAAGGAGGCACAGCCCATAGAGAGCCCCTGCAGGAGCAGCAGCCAGTGGAGAGGAGCCTGCAGTGCAACAGGAGGGCCAGGGGAGCTGTCGCCCATAGGGACCTATGCTGGATCACTGTTGGTCCTGAAAGGACCCTTGCAAACCCGCACTGGAGAAACTTGGGAAGGATTGCATCCTACTGATGACCTTAATAGGGCCCAAGGCAACAACCCTGAGATTTAGGGCACCATGCTCTTGCCTTTAATATCTATTCTTACATTTACTTCCTTTCACCCGCAGCCCAGTTGGTTACTTAGGGTGTAGTAAGTGCAAAATAAAATTCTAATTCTGTCACATCCCACATCAAATTCATAATCTGGAAAACCTCTGTGTCAGAGGACAACAAGATTTGCTTATGATTACTAAGTACTCTCTAAACAACTCTCAGGTGGCACAGTTTACAGCGGAACGACCCTCAGTTTTCATCAAAGTAGGTATTACCTCGCCCTCTGGCAATCTATTCAGCTCACGTTTTCTGAAAAGCAAGTCAACTGTCACTATCAAGGCTATCTAAACCTGCTATTCCTGAACCCCAGATGGGAAGCCATGGATAAAATATATCCCTATGGCTTATGACAAGTCACACAGAGACAAAGCACAATAAAATCCACCCTTGGCCTTACTCCACTGTCCCAAAGCAGACTGTCAACTGGTTTGATAACATCAGCTTCACAGCACTGAAGTGATTCAGCATGCACTGCCATGGTTTTGAGACAGTTTGTGATGCACCATAATACAGCTGAATTGTACTTATACTGCAACTTTTAAGCAAATTCACATGCTTTGCATTCACCAGCCTAGACCTACCAAAAACCAACAACTGGATAAGTGGGAATCTCTGGGAGGAAAAACTGCAAGCAGTCAGCCCAGAACACAGCAGGCATTAAGTACTAAAAGAATCTAAGACTATGTTTCCTGAGCCAGACAAATAAAGGAACCATTTTTGTATTGTATTACACATCAGTTACAATGATACATCTAATGGCTGTAACAAAGTTACAAAGTAGTGTATTCAAACTTAGCCAGATATAGCTCTTTTTAGCCCAATGGACATTAGCCATCTGGCATATTAATCACATTTTAAAGCTACTGTCAAAAACTGGAGGCCTGTAATGAAGAAGCAGACAAGCAGCTTCTTAAAACTGTAAGTGTAACATACAGAACTTTCAAGGCACTGAAAACCTCAAAGCCAAGCTTAAGCAAAGGAAATCATATGAACATGTCACAAACATCATTGATCATGTCTTTGTTAAAGATGAGAGCTACATTGTTTACCATCTTCCACTTGTAAAATCAAAATGTCCTGCATTTATTTGTGCAGCAGGCAGAACTTGGGTGTTATGCAAGGATTTGAAGATTGTAAGTCCTTTCAAAATTTACATAATAATATAAATTCAATACTACACAAAATATATCAGCCATTTCTATGGTTACTTTCTCCTGGAGATCATTTACTTAAATACTTTCTGTAATTAACATTTGAAAATTGGCTAGCCACCTAACACTACATTGTCATCACTGAGAACACTTGAAAATATCTTCTACTTCATTTAATAAAAATTGCATTTAGGTAGGTTACCAAAACAGCCCATGTATCTTGAAAGCAGTTATCACTGTTACAAACACAGCTATAGAAATCAAGCGAACCTTGTCTCATTAAGGACTTGCTGTGAACACCACCGCTGCACCAGCTAGCCAGAAATGTGCACTGAAAGGAAGGCTGCTCAACAACCAGCTGTGACGTGCCATCTTCACATCTCAAAAAAAGGTTTACAGAACTATGTTTTCTTCAAAGCTTCATTTCCAAACTGTCAACTCTGAAACAACTGCAGTATTAGTGCAAGAGAACAGCCTGGTTGGTTTTCAAAATGTAGATAAGCATATGATGGGTACAACCCTATTTCACACAGAACAGGTGAATTCTGCTTTATATTCAACATTAATTGAGAATTTTCAAGGCATGAAGATGATGAAGACTGATTTTCCCCTAAAATTTCACTTCTAAAGCTCCTTTAGAAGCTTTCTGTTTAGTTAAAATTTAATGAAATGCTCTAAAAACTCCAAAATTGCTTTAGAAAACAAATGCTGCAGCAGCTTCCAAATGTAGCTATCATAGATATATTATCCATAATTTATAAAATTGCCATTTAAGTGATTGAAAATGATCATCTTTCCACATACTCAATTACTACTAAACTACTGGCTGAGAAAAATTTAATAAAAAGAAGCCATGTTTGCATCATTAATATTTTTCAGATTTGGAACAACAACAAAATCAAACAGATAACAAATGACATTCACTCTTGACATTACTCACATGGGCAAATGGTGTAATTTAGTAGAACATTTGCTCTGTGATTCAGATAGCAACCTTAATTGTCCCTGCTTGTGTATTTGGAGTCCAAGATAACGTTGCATTTGATCTCATATTCAAGCAAAAGTTAAGAACAAAGTGTAGTTTAGAAAGGTGCAACTCGTATGCATTGAATTACAAAGGCAAGGTGAAGATTTGCATAATAAAAGTATTCCACTCTTACCTATACAACTTAATAGTTACTGTTTTATAGTACTGTAATTTTTATAAGCACATGCACATTTACTACTTAGCCTGATACCCACAGAGATTTAAGCATCCCATTTATTCCCTAAGGAGACTTTTTTTTTGTTAAGTTATGCAACACTAACTTGTGGTAGAACAAACAGCCTTAGGAGATGACACATCTACAGACAAATCAAACAGTCTCCAAAGAAACTGCCCTGAAAGACATCAAATAATTATATCTGTTCCTACGTGGTCTAATTTAACTTTTTGTCTACAACAGCATAGATAGTAATTAATCACACCAACACTGTTGGATAGCCAGGAAGAAAGTGCAGCATGCTGCACTTCTCATACTGTATCTGGAATACTGCATCCAAGTGAGGAGCCCCCAGTACAAAAAAGACAGGGAGCTGTTGGAGAGGGTTCAGAGGAGGACCACGAAAATGATCAGGGGACTGGAGCACCTCCCCTATGAAGACAGGCTGAGGGAGCTGGGCTTGTTCAGCCTGGAGAAAAGAAGGCTGCAGGGTGACCTCATTGCAGCCTTTCAATACCTAAAGGGAGCCTACAGAGGGGAGGGGAATCAACTCTTTGAAAGGGTTGATAACTGCAGGATTAGGGGAAATGGTTTTAAATTGAGGGCGGGGAGATTTAGGTTGGACGTCAGGGGGAAATTCTTTACAGTGAGAGTGGTGAGGTACTGGAACAGGCTGCCCAGAGAGGTTGTGGATGCCCCATCCATCCCTGGAGGTGTTCAAGGCCAGATTGGATGGGGCCCTGGGTAGCCTGGTCTAGCATTAAGTGGGAAGGTTGGTGGCCCTGCATGTGGCAGGGGGGTTGGAGATTCATCATCCTTGAGGTCCCTTCCAACCTTGGCCATTCTGTGATTCTGTGATTCTGTATGAGGAACAGATTTCTAGAGGAAGCAAATAACTTACCAGTCAGTTGTGTAATTTCTGCAGGGAACAAAAGGTAATGATATATAATATAATAATAATAATATATGGCCATGGAGAGGCAAGAAGCAGCAGGATTGTAATCTTGTCAAAAAGCAGTCCTCACCAAAGCCAGGGACTTCCACTTACAATGGATATCATCTTGGTGAAGGCCTCATGAAATCCAGATCTCACTACAGGTGCTCAGAACGCATGCCAATGATAAGTCCATTATACAGTATCATAGCTTGTTAAACACACCATATTCCAGAAGGATCCAAAATTTTCTTTTAATTCCTCAAAATGATGGAAAATAAATATTTCTCTAGATTTCTGCTGGCTAGCCCTATTTAATTTCTCCAATGATCTGTAAATTATTAACGTATATTGTTACAAAACGTTCACATACTGCAATTCTTGGTTCTTCAACAACAGCAGTTACACTGGCAGAGGTTAGATTCTAATCACTTATTCTCAGCCAAAATGAACACTGTTCCAAGATAAAGTGTGCCACAATTACTCAGTTCAGTGGCAGCTAAAATTTAATAAGAAACATGATGCAGCCACTTGACTTTATGTTCCAGCTAATTTTAACCACCTATAGGAAAGAATTCTGCAGGTATAGCTCTTACCACAAATTGCAAAGAGGACAATGATATGTACAGTTTAAAAAACAGAATGTGATGTCAAGACTACACACACTTTGATTACTATAAAACAGTCGTCGAAATCACTCCTTTAATGGTAAGTTATGGCCAAATAGAGAGGTCAGATCTTGAATAATTCTGCATATATACATATGCAGAACTATACATTTATATATACACATACATACCAGCTCTTCCAAGTTAATACATGATGAATTTCACTTCTGATGAAGTATTTTAAAATCAATTTGGACTGGACAATCAAGATCAAGTTAAAGATCTCATTTAAGAGAATAACAGAATTTAAATTAAAAAATACATCATAATGAAAACCAATGATCCTTAGCGTCTTTTCAACTCAGCACTATGCAGAAGTATTAAGTTGTATGGCAGTCAAAAGCTCCACGTTACTGCTTAGATTTACGCTTACCAAAAGTTTTTAAAAGTGATCTAATTTTTGAAAAGTTCTGATTTCAGAACAGAAACACTTTACTGCATAAGTCATTTTGGGTATCTACACAGTCACTTTTACAACTTTTATAAAATTTTGCACAGCAGTTTGGTTCTAATTAGTCCTCTTTGGTATAGTACTCTATTTTGTCCAAAAAAAATTAAGTCAGCCAGAACAAGCAACAACAGAAAACAATCTGTTGTTAATTTCAACTATGAAAGGAAAAAGAACAACCACGTATTACTGCAAAATGTCAGAGTTATTCATCCTATTTGCTGCACAGAGATACACTTCACTGTTTGCAAATAACTTCATCAAATCAAAATAAATTGGTCCAGAATTGAGCAACAATTTCAAATTTCCAAGGATATTACACAAGGTAGTGAAGAGTGTACATCTCAAGTGAAGGATGACCTTCTCTGCATTCCTGTTTTTCATAGGTCTCACAGGTGAAATCACAGCATTACCATAACACTGTTTAAAATATTTCCCTTCTCTAAAAAAAAGGAAAAAGGCTTCTTCTCATTTTCCAGAAGCACATCAGCTCCTTCCATTGATTCAACTACTGCATTTTACAAGATGTAATATGCTAATATAGTCCTCTTTATAGCACATTAAAAAAAAAAGGCTTATTTGGATGTCAAAGTTTCAATTACTTCATCAGGGAGGGAACAGTAACACACAGATCTGTAAACCTCTTACAGACTTGTCTTATCACTGTAACCATACCAACGTCCAAATAAAAAGCAAAGATTCTGTTGACTCTCTTTCTGCACTTTTACATCCTACCTTTCCTTTCTTCACATAAAAAAGGACCAGAACAGATTTAAGGGCAGTTTTGTGAATGCCTCTGGCCACATCTATTAATTCATAAAAACATCCTTATAAAAGCTTCCTATATTTATCTTAGCTCAATTTTCTCTCCTTGAAAAATATTCATTTCTTTGAACTTTCAAATATCATCATGTGTTCTGTATCTATCATTTTTTTCTTTTTAATGTTGCTCTCTAGGCTTTTCTCACAGGATTTGATGCTCTACCTGAGCCGTGACTCACATAAAATATAGTGAAGTTATTATCTGTAATTACAAAATAAAGTCCTGTCATATTTACCTTTAAGCAATGACATCACACTGCAATATTCTATAAACAAATGAGTCAGCATTCACCAGGCCTTTTCTGTAGAGATAGTATCGTGACATTTTTTGTGTTTAACATAAGCTAGTATTCATTTCCTTCCCAAATACAGTTCTTCAGATTTGTTGATTTTGCCCCTTTTCAAATTATTATGAACACTACACATTAAATCTCTCTTTTTCAATTCCTTTCAGTCTCAGTCAGTTTTATTCAATGAATCTGCTACAGCTCCCACTGTTTATTCTATTAATTGAAGTAATGTACTCTCTGGATTCAGCCTATAAGAACAAATACATTCAGTAGGGTAGAAACAACTTGAGGAGATGACAAAGACAGGGTATTCTAATGAAAAACAAATAGATGTGTTTTCTCTGTAATATAAAGTTAATATCAGTGACAATCAGTGACTTTACTGAATTCAGGGCAGGGAACAAGTATTGTTAATACAGTACCGAATGCAAGGGAAATTCTCACTTTTACTGTTAGCAGAAAAAAAGCATTCTTCATCAGAATGTGTAACCCAAGTCCTCACTATTAGAGCATACAGAGACAATTTATTCAAATTCTTATTTTAAAAGTCCTCAATTCATAAAACATTCCAGGAGACAAAACTTAAAAGTAGATTCTTCAGATTGTAACTTAAAGGATGAAGGCAGATATTTTAAACTAATGTGATAAAAGAATGCTTTAAAGTTAGGCTGCCAACAGTTTCTTTGGTAGAAAAGGTGGGAAGGGGACTTACAAAGGTATTATTAGAGAATAGCAAGAAGTTCAGACAAAACAAAAATAACAAGGGATGAAAGATGAAAGTGAGTTCTGTGAATGTCTGCCACATTAAGCTTTATCTCTGTACTATTTTTACTGTCTAGAAGACAGACTTAAATCAGTATAAGAGTTATAGTTTTTAAACTGTGGTAGACACACATTGAAATAAACATTTTTTCTTTGTGTTTTTTTTTTTTTTTTTTTTTTTTTTAATTTGTTTCCTAAGAACACAGCATTCTTCCATCACAGGCCAACAACATCAAAATGTCAACAAAGTTAAGACCGCAGCTGTACAGAGACAAACTGCTGATGGGGGGCAGCTGCTCCTTCCTTCACATTCATTCATCAGAATAATTCTTTTCCAGTTACACCTAAATCTTTTATGGTCCTTTTTCCAATTGAAGTTTTGCTGCATGCAGCTTAAAAGAGATGTTCCTCCAGCACTGAAGCACCACTGCAAAGTCTGGGTGCTACTTCACCTTTTAATGTATGTGCACAAAGAATAAAAAGTCTATACACACTAGACTTCAAGCTGAACCAGAACTAAAGAGAGCCTTTTGCTCAGCAAAGGAATCAAAACAAAACAGTTATAGAGAGTAGGAAACAAAGGGAAGTATTGACTTGTCAGACTAGACTGTTTATTCCAAAGCAATGCAAGAAGTCTTATCAGATTTTCTTACCTCTCTAACTTCATGGAGTTGGCCAGAACGCTGGCTCTTAGCTCTTCGAGCAGCTGCAGGTGATTTGTGATGTGTGATGGTAACAACAGTTGGCCCACTTTGATTCATATGTTTCTGGCCACTAGGAGAATTAACTGTCCCAGGTGGCAGCAGAGATGAGCTTCTACTTCGGGAAGATGAAATGCTCTAAAACAAGCAACAGAATGTTGATGTTAATAATCTTTACGCAAATAACTAATCTGCGGTTCAGGCTATAGATCTGCAGTGTTCTACCTTCCTCACAGACTTGGACCTGGAAATCTAACAGCTCAGTATTGACTTATTCCTTTCAAAACGTCTGCATTGCTCAGCACAGATCTTCTCAGAAATATTGTGGCCACTGCCTTTCTAGAATTATCTGAACTTCGCCTCCTCAAAAATCTCCACAAAATCTTAAGTGAGAACACTGTTAGACTCCTACAAGCACACTTTTCAGGAAAGATTAGGAAGGATTCTGAAGACTAAATAATAACATTTGTCAACACAAACATTTTTAATGAAGACGCTGACCCATAATTCAAACTATAGAGTGTGAATAGCAAGGAAGAAATCTTATAATAATGCTTTTACCTGATAAACTTTAGAAACAGTACAGCACTGAAATTTTACCATGAAAAGAGCTGCAATTTTGGCAAAGCCAATGCACAATCCATTCAATTAAATATGACCTATCCAAAGTATGGCTTAAATTGTTAACAGGTGTTGGAGTGAGCTTAGGATAAACAGAAAATACAATAAAAAAGGCTAGAAACAAGTTTCCAACAGTGTTTGCAGTATGAATAGTCCTTACATACAGCCTATAAAATTCATCTCAACATTCAAGAACTTTCTTTGTTCTTATCTTATCATTAATCAGCGTTGCTACCTCTGTTTGTTTTCTGTTGCCAAGCTCAGATATGCACTAGAACACTTTGACATATCATATATGGGTGCAATATAAAAAAGCTTTTCTCTTCTATTTAAACTGTTCACTGCATTTGTAAGGTTAAAATTGAAACAGAGTAACTTCTACCTCATAAAACAGAAGCCAATTCAGAGAGTGACATTTACCAGCACTTTAAGAAAGTGAGGTAAATACACAGTGCAACGGGTGAAAAAACATTTAATATCTCCTACCAGCTCTGCACAAGTAATGATGGCAGCCTTCAACATTTCTGAGAGTTACTGTGGGAGACTATTCCTAGAGTCTGTTGGCAAGTGCACACAAGTATTAGTTGAGTACAGTCTTTCTCCCTATACGTTAACAAGTTACTCACAAGCACTGCAATTCTGTAATTATTAAAAGAAGACAAAATGCAGGAGTGGACAAGTGTCAGCTAGCACTGGCATTGAAGTCATGCATTATGTTACCACTACAGTGACTGCAGATGATGAGGTAGATTACCTGGCTCTGACAAGATGAAAGAGTTAACTATGTTGCGTGTTCCCCCTGCCACCCGCTCTCAAATATAGAGCATAGGGGTGGAATTTATCATAAAGGAAACTGAGTTCCACCATTTTTTTATATTAATCTTTCATATGAAATAGCATTGTTTAGAAACAACTACAACTTAAAATAACAGAGAAAAAGGTATTTCGGAAAAGCAGTTGAGTAAAACTGGAGGTGACCGGATTTTCTTTCTAAATAGAAGTCTCACAGAAAAGGGTTACCCCTAGCATGATAGCAGAACATATTTACTCATTTTTCTTTTCTAAATTGACTAGCATGAGAATACTTCTAAATGAAATTTTGAGTGCTGAGGAAGAACACAATAATTTCACTTTTCAGAATAAGATAAATGTATCCTTCAGTTTAATAAAAGTTATTTTTAGAATTAAATCTTCTGAAAATCACTGATGTTCTAGCATCATGCTATCACAATATGAAAAAAAAAATCCATGACTGCTACCTTCATATAGCTACACTGATCACAAAACATAGATAAGCAGCAGCAATTTAAAACAGTGAGTCCAGCCATTAGTTTCACTTGAAGGAAAGCAACACTCTATCAGAAGTTTAGTTTTATTATGTTATTATTTTCTTTTGGGGAAAAATAAATTATAGATCTGCAAATAACAAAAGAAATATAAAATAAATACGGAAAAATCCATGCACTATTTCTGTTTAAACACAGAATCAGAAAGGAATGAGAGAGAATAAGCTTTCAGAAAAAAAAACGGTCCAAATAATCCCATTTAACTTGCATGGTTTGAGAGACATTCATAAATTGACATTTGTATATGTATTTCACACAATTATTTTATTTTGCTTCAAGACATTGTTGCAAACCACTGCTTGCAGCTGGGCTATGGATCAAAACAGACTGAAAGTGTTCCCATGTCCCTTGAATGCAGCTGACACCACACGCTCTCTCTGACAGTGTCTCCTAACACAACACCCCTTTCACCAAACGTACTTCTGGGAGTCAAAAATTTGATAGGGCACCATTAGCACAAAAGCTGCTGCTAGCCCACCATACAAATCCTCTCGCATCTAATCTTGGAATTATTCTTCAGAAGATGTCCACAACATACAGAACCCAAATGAACTCTACACTAGGACCACTGGCTACTCAGAAAGTTCACCCTAAGCGCATCCCAAAGACAGACATCAAACTTCAGCTTCCAAGTAACCTTTCTTCTGTTCTGTGCCTTAATTCATAAGATTGTGCAAAACCTGAACAATGACCAAAATGACACAGAATTGCAAGGAACTGATACTAGTAAGTGTGAAACACTTAAAGATGCAAAATGCAGATGAATGTTTGCAGTAGGCAGTTTCTACAATCACTCAAGAAAGCCTTCTGAAGTGGAACAGCACTCCTCAGCAGCTGGAAGCAGCAGACCCACCCCAGACATCTGTACCAGCAGCAGAGCACTGTGCATACTCAGCCCGAGGACATGGGGCTCCTTCTGCCAACTCCTTCTGCCAGATTCTTCCTGCTACTTCCAGGAGAGACCTTTCCTGGAATGACACACTCAGCCCTTCATGTACTTTCTAATTTTACAACACATTGTCAACACTTAGATCCCAGCCAAGTACTTGACTCTTCTTTTGCAGAACTTCTTCAAACTAAAAACTGGGAATGAAAAGCATCTCTTTTGCATTTAGACACACAGCTGTGCAAAAATCAACTTTAGTGTTGCTGTTAAAAATGTTAAAATCAATGTAATTATTTTTTTTTTTTAACAGCCGAAAGCCATCTAATTACACAACATACTGCAACAGTCATTTTCCCAAATTCACTCTCCCAGGAAATCAAACTGACAGAACTTCATTCCTAATCTCCTGCTCTTTCCTCTATTACCGTAGATGTTCTTCTTTGGTGCCACTGCCTTCTGGCTTGCAAGTAGATAGAAAAAAAAATAATGAAAAGACAGACAAAAGGAAGATATAAGCACTTCAGTAATTAGTAATGCATGGTGCTAGTAATGAGCCAGGAAATCCACAAGCTGAAGCATCTGAAAGGGATTACAAATACCCTTTCCTGAGGCTACACTTTACCATGGCTCCAACACTTTGACTGCTAATAAAATGAACCCAATAAAAGAAAAATATAGAAGATAATAAAAGGTTATTTGTACTCACATTCATCCCTGTTTTATGACCTAAAACTCTCTAAAGTACGCCTAGCTAATACAGTCCTGGGTTAAGCTCCTTATTTTGACTGTCCATCTCCAAGAGAAAAAAAGCAATATACTGAATGCTTCAATTTGGATATGAATAATCCCAACAATTAAATAATGTAACCATAGTACAGCAAGTTCCAGCTATACTAACGTTTCAACTCCGCTAATGTTTCATGACTCATTTTCCCTAGAGATTACTCTTTCTCCTCACAGTGAAGAGTTTTTCACCATTTACCAGAAGCAAACAGTTTTGTTTATTTTCAAAAGCAAATGCAATGTTCCAGAGATCAATAAACTAATTTTTGAAGTGAACTGTCGTATCTGTTTATGGATGATAATCATCATCTGCTTCAGAGGCACCGCGCCACAGATGTTTTCTACAGAATAATAAATACTGAAATGACATTCCTCTACTCCTCTGTATACATATACAGCACAGCACAAATCCCTGTGTACAGCTTTAAAGCAATGAGAAGTCATGCAGTCAGAAAGTAATTACAACTGAGACATCACCATTCAGTATTTTAATTCCTATCTATTTCTTTCTCCAATGCATCCTAAGTAAGCAAATACTGAAGAAGAATATGCATCGATCTGTTTAAACTACATTCCGATCATTCAGAAATATTAAAATGCAAATGACAAACTACATGAAATCCAAATTCCAGCATTGAAAAGGGATGAGCTTATGGGATCCTCTGCATATTTGTGTAGAGCTTTATCTACAGCACGAACTTTTCTGACAGATTATTACCATGCTTTATCACCTTTAGGTAAGGCGATACATTTGTCTGCTTTTAAGCAAGAGACTAACATTTACTTGCTCATAAAAATATTTTATTTGTCAAGAATCATTTCAGCATGTTTATGATCAGCCCTGAATTTTTTTTCTCCAAGAATTCTTTCAAAGATTTAGAAAACAGAGATGTGAGCAACTCTACCTTCATGCAAGTTCTGAAGAGAAATGAAAAACACATACCTACAGCCAAGCAGTGCATTCTTCTCAGCCTCATTACAATGACTATTTCCAAAGCATGTTTTAATTAGAAGCACAATGCTTTATTACTGTTCTCCAGATCAAGAAAGAGAGAAGTGGAAAAGCATACCAGGCAGGAGGAAAGGCAAAAAGGAACCTGAGAAAACTGAAGAAGAGCAAAGATCTGACAGTCATTCTTCCAGCTGCAGAGGAAGTAGTACATATCCGCCTCAATTATTTGAGGCAAGTACTGACTTCAAACGTCCAGAAATTACTACGGGTGCTGTTTCTAAATTACAGATAAATCACTGCATTTGTCCCTGGAGGAGCAGTTTTGATCTTCATTCTTTACTCTCTCTCCATACAGGCTAAGATGCCCATTTGATTCCAATGACAACAACATCAGGGAGTTAAACCAGAGGAGAGACAGAAAAGTAAACAAAATTTTCTGCTAATTTAGTTCACCAAATAGCCTTTCCAAAGGGCCAGACGATGGTTGTAGTAGGCACAAGGAACACTGCTTGAGAGGAAGGAGAGACAGAAAATCTCTCAGAGACAAGCAGTCATCAGGTTGGCTCAGTTTTAAATACGTAACCTGACACTAAACCAGAGGAAAGTTAGTTTCTGGCCAGATTCATTTTGACCACTCTCCATTCAGGAGGAGGAAGACAGCAGGGCTTTACCATATGATAAGCAGTGTCATGTCTCCTGCTTGCCTTTTATCAGTGCTCACCCGATTCTTCAGCGAACCAGTTTCTTATGCCCAAGCTCCCATAAGCGTGAAACACAGAGAACCTGCACAAAAGGTGGCAGCAAAAGGAAGGGAACTAGACTGCTGTGTGCAGCTGCAGAGAACTGGAAGATGGTATGAGGTGAAATAAGAAACTGCACCATCCAATTTTCAGCAGCTTACTGCTCAGCACTGAGCTGAGTGTTGGAACAAGGAGTCTAGTCCTTTGTTCTTCCACAAACCTAAGTGAGAATTTCCATCTCACCACAATACAAGGCACAAGCTGCTTCACAAAGATAAAGGCTTTTGTTCCTTGCCACGCTGCTGATACACGCTGAGAAAAACAAGGGTTATATATGCCAATCCAACAACTGATACATATGCTGAAATTACAAGAGTTGTATAAAAAGCTCTCTGTGTATTTAGTAGCGGTTTTACAGCCACCATCATCAAACATTCAAGAAAGAGGGAAAAGAAATTGAAAATCGAACGACTTTTGGACAATTCTCAGAAGTTATCAGAAAAAATCATGCATGGGCCTACTTCTTGAATTCACTTTCTCTCCAAACTCCAATTTGACTTTAATTAAGACATGGACAATCCAATTGACTTAGAATAGTCTTTAAAAAAAAGCAGCAATCCTATCCAGACACAGATGACTTCTTCCAACGAGTGTGATTTGGCACTCTCTGGAGGCTAAGTGCTCTGTAATTAAGCAAAATGAAACTTGTATGGGGATATTGAGAACACTGGAATTATCCTACAGCACGGGTATTATTTGCCAGAACATTATCCTTTTATTGCCTTTATATCATTAAGATGTAAAATTTAATTAGAACACAGCAACAGACTTAGCTTGTATTATGTCTACTTGTCAGCTGTGCAGCTCACCTTCGGACGATATTCAGTCAGTATGCAAGCAACATTTTCATACAACTGTTTTGCGTTGCAATAAGAACATAACGTGTTATGAGAAAGGGATATAATCAGATTCAGATTTAACTATGTGTTGCTTACACCTGCAGGACTTCAGGAAACTTCAGTAAAGGAACATATTTCACAAAAGATTCAAAAAGATTATCAAAATTATAATAAGATATCGTTATTAGAGAACATGATGATATTATATAGTTTATATAAATAAAATACATTGAGAATAGCACTGGGTCACAGTCACACAAAAACAACATTTAAATGTCTGGCATAAGAATGAAAAAAGATTAATGAAAAACTAAGTTACTTATTTTTCTCAGAAAAGGCTTTTACTGAACTAGAATAACTTCCTAACAAGTCACCATCACTCAAAAAAAAGCAGAAAAAAATGTTTCTATTTCACTTCAGACACTGCAGTGAATGCCATGCTCTTAAAAATACCATCCAGCTGTTCAGCTAACATATGATGATATATCATGTGGCAGGGCAGAGCCCTTTCCAATTGCAGTTAAATGCATTTATTTATTTATATAGCAAGCAATTCGCAGCAGGAAAGCAATCTTCTCATTCTCGGAAATATATTAACAGAAGCGTTTAAAAGACTGAAGGTGAGAACAGAAATTGCTGGTTGTTTTTAAGTGACTTTCAGTATCTACACTAAAAGCACACAAAATAAAAGCAATAACGACTTCTTCCTGAAATTGTTTTCATTTATTTTGTAATCTCTCTCACCTTCAAGATGCACTGGAATTTAAATAGGTTAAAGCCATTTCTGCCAAGAGGCAGAGAACACTCAACTCATCGTTCTGCTATTTTTAAAGTACCTGTTCAAAACATTCATCTGTTTGAGGAGAAAAATTCAGACATCACTTCTAAAGAGAAGGAATTAATATTAATCTTTATATGACGACACCTTCCAGCTTTGTTAAAGAAGTTGCAAAACTGACCACTGCTAACATATACACAAAGCTTCTTAAAAAGAGCCATTAAATACTAACCTGCATATCACACAGGTATTTATTAATGGATGGTCAATTTTTCAATAACCATCTATTGACAGCATCCAAAATGCACTTCATGAATTTCCCATGAATTGGACAATGTTTATTTAAAAATAAAGAAGCCCAACTGACTTAAAGAACCACAGCAGCCAGTCAGTCATCCAGACAATTCTGTTCCTCACCTACATCACTTAAAACAGTCGTTACTTTTCCCTCTTAATTATTTACCTTCGAATTACCTTCCTTGTGATGTTTGGCACAGGATCGAAGCTGATTGATCCAATATTGTTTCTCCTTTGCATCAGCAGCTAGAACAGAAGCAAGAGAATGCAAGGGATCACACAAGAACTCTTTTTTGGGATAACAGAAGATGAAGGGAGGAGGAGACAAGAGGGAACGGAGAAGGAAGAAAGAGAGAGGGGGGTTATTGACTCGTTGGGACTGTACATTCTAGTTTACTGTAATTTAAGTATGTGCAATTTCTGAAGTACAACACATGTAAATCTCAAGATGCTGTGGCCAGTTGGAAGCAATAAGCTTATGACACTTCTTTGTGGTTATCTCTACCAGTTGTTATTTGTCTCATGTTGATTTGAGACACTCTTTACCAGTTTCAGACAATATTAAAAGCAGAAGTACCTCAGGATGGCTTTTGACTTTTCCTTTAATCATTGCTGTCCATGAAGGACAGGCCACATCACAGCATTTAAATATGTGAAAACTCTATATCCAGGCCCGTCAACCAGACAAGCTACAAGTTCTGCAGACACTTCAACTCTTCTTCAATGCAGTTCAGCTGAACTTCTCTTTACATCTGTATTTTGCTGGTACGTCTCTTAAAGATACAACATCCCTTGGCCATCCTTGAAAAATTTAAAATTTAAAAATTGAGAATCTTAATAGTATTTCACTGACATTCTTTCTTCTTCAACCCTTTAGCAGATTCACTACTACATTTTGTTGGCACGATAGTGGCAAGGGAGAAGATTAGAAATCAAATGCTATGATGTGGACACCGACAAAAATAGCTTTTCCTTCCTTCAGAAGCGAACTAGATGCACTGAACAATCAATGTGCCACTCTAAGAACTTAGAGAACTTATCTTGAGGTATCTCCCATAGACAATATGCATTGTAAATTCATGTCTACTTAAACTCCACATTACAATTCCATTGAGTTTTATAGCATAGTATGCAAGAATATAGCTGTACAACCACTACCTTCTGCCAGTACAGGGAAGTAAGAGATAAATGAGAGGAGATGCAGAAGCAAGAAAGGGAGAACAACATAGCTGGTACTTTAAGCAGCACTGTACCTCTCAGCTTAAATATCTCTCCATTAGCTGAGTAGACCACCAACATGTGCGGTACTTCATCACTGGGTGATATTATAGCTCCAGCTAAAGACAAGGTTCCTCGAGGCTTCTGGGTTTTACTTTGTTCATTCACAAAATACTGCAGAATTCCTGTCTCAAAGTCCAGCACAAAGTACCTGTTCAAAGAAATACAAAGTTTCTGTGAAAGGGTTTTTCAAGCAGTTACTTAGAGGAGCATATATCTATCTTAAAATAAAATTTAAAAAAAAAAATCATAAACAAACAAGACTAAGCCACTTAGTAAATCAACCAATTTTATAAGGTAGTATTATTTTGACTAGTAGTTGTTTTGGGGGTTTGGGGTGTTTTTTCTTAAGGAATTTTATTCTTTCGCACAGGTTTCTTCCAGATTAACAGTGAGGTTCACACAAGTCACAAAAGCAAGGAAAGAAGGCTTTAACTAAAGAGATGCACTGAAGACAGAGACAGTTTCTTTTCTGTTGGTTGTTTTTTTCCCTTTGCATTTACAACCTTTATATATGCTAATTCCCTGCAACCAGTCTTCGGAAAAGGAGGAGTTCTTTTTGCAGAAGGATGAGCACAATTAAAGTTATGTATCTTCACTTCTGTGATTGTATTTCACACGCAGTTGTTCTGAGTTTAGTTCTGAAAGTCAAGCAAAGGAAACTGAACATTCAGTTCCCATTAAGCACTGGGTAGGTAGGAAGTACCAGTAGCTATTTACAACAATACAGCTAAGATGTGGGAGCAAAAAATAATAATAATAATAAGCAAACAGAAGGTGCTATGTTTGATGATCATCTAATTTCCAAATTAGCTATTCATAGAATGCTTTCTGCAAGTTTCTGAGGAAAGCCATGGGAGGTTGAAACAAAAAACACATGCTTCATGTAACAAAAAAAATACATTTAGAAACAAATGAGTATAAAAATCAGAGTCCTTACTCATTTCTAAACTCATTAAGCCAAACATCTATTGTTTGTATGGTATGAAAAACTGTGCTCCAACATAGCTGTTTTGGAAAGGGAAGGAGCAATAGCCTCCTGCTGAAGAGTAAACAGCCAACAATATTCTACTTCAGTCTTCACTCGTTCATCTTCGATTGGCCCCAGCCATTCTACAATAAACTTACTGCTAGGACTGTAAGACCATACAAATGAAATTACTTGTGCAGTTCAAGTGAGACAGAAACATTATTTTAAATACAGCCATCGTTCCTGTTGTTTTTTCCTGCTTCTCTTTTTCCAGCTAAATAAGTTTGAGTATAATAAGTAACTATTTAGACTTAATAAGCCTAAGATCTTCAGAGCTTTAGACATTTTGCTTGGGCAAGCATCCTTTGCCACCTTTACACACAACTCTACTCCCACTGCCTCCAAAACAGAACAAAGATTACCTGTATTTTAAATTATTCATATATAAACAACCCTTGCTTCAAATAATCTTAAACTAGTGCATCATTAATCTTCACACTTCTGCCCTGACTCCATCTCCTGTAAGTATCTGCACAACCCTCCCCTCACTAAACAAATGGAAATCCTCTCTTTGTAATCATGAATCATCTTTTCACCTATCCTCTACAGAGTTTATCTTCACATCACAAAAAAGACTAGAGCAATGGCAAACTGAATGTCAACCACCATAATGTTTTCAACAGCAGTGCTAAAAATAAGGGAGCTCTAAACAGAAATTGCCAACATTTGAAAAGATTAACTTATTGCCATCTATTACACCAATCTATAATCTCCATGTTTTGTTTGACTTTTAAATGATTTTACAATACTGCTTCCTCACTTACAAAGCATTTTTCCCTTCTTCTGATTGCTCTGTAGGGAGAGATGATGCACTTAACAGTGGGTAAAAACAGCAGAAATGAAAAACATCTGATCAATATTCTGACTGCACATTTCATAGCACATTTTCTTTTCACTTACTCTCAGTTTTCCTTGTCCACTTTAGAAATATCTGTTACATATTCAAAGGGATAAAGCAAACAGAAGTGAAGCTGTGCCCCAAAGAAAATGATATGATCTCTTGACCTAGTGCAAGAGTTTCCCTCTATCCAACTGATAAGTTCTCAGTTTTCTATTTATTTAGATTTAGCAAACAAGTCCCTTCTGAGCCTGTGACATCCACATTATAACTGCCCCACTTACTTCACTCCTGTTATCAGGCCATCTTTTATCAACTACATCACATGCAGTAAAGCACTGCACCTTTATAGCTTAGAAAAAAAGCAACAACTGCATTTAAAAAAATCTCTCCTTCTCCTACCAAGGAAAAAAGATCCTTTGAGTCTATTAGAACAGAGTCTATTAAGTTACATCTACAGCATGAGCACTTCAGTTGAGAAATCTTCACATATTAGACCAGCAAAGCACCCCCACAGTGAACATAAGCTCCAAAAAGACATGCTTTGCATTGCATAAAGCTACCCCAGAGAAGGAAACCAGCCATTCACGTACCGAGTACCCTTTCACCAGCACCATGACATCCTGCAGTAGTAACTTTTGAAATTCCACATATGCAAAGGCGATGGCATCCTTCCATATGCTTGTCATCATAGCCATAGCATCAGTGTTAATTTGACCTTCTAGTCAACCATAACCTATTTTACATATATAGTCTCAGAAAAACAGAACATTACCACTAGCCTCATCCCTTCAGTTTTTTAGATGCTTTCTTAGTTGCTTGTAAAAGCATGCAGAACATTTTCAGTACAACTTGGACAGCAATACTAAATGGAAAAAAGAGTAACCAATTTTCACAAGTCTTCACATCACTCTCTTCAAGTACTGTGCCTTCTTTTGTTATCCCAGATGAATCAGTTTTTATGCCTGACAACTCTGACAGCCAGAAAAGCAAAGA
Source organism: Chrysolophus pictus (assembly GCA_037305975.1). Lineage (NCBI taxonomy): Eukaryota > Metazoa > Chordata > Aves > Galliformes > Phasianidae > Chrysolophus > Chrysolophus pictus. The sequence continues at coordinate 39,818,895 of JAYKPI010000006.1, forward strand.
GAATTATCTGTAGAAAGAGGAGTTCTAACCACTCAGCAAAAACTGTTCAGGGTCAACAAAATAGCTTTCCTCTGATTTTGGAGAGGCCAAAAACTCAGGAACTTTTCATAGTCATCCATTCTAACCATGACCTTGTTCAAGTTGAACAGCGAAGTATTTGATGCACGACTCCCCTCCTCACCTTTCTCACAGCAGTATCCCAGAGGAAAAAAAAAAAAAAAGGAGGGAGCTGCACAGACATCTATAAGACATCTATAGTCTCACAACACAGGCAGGTGGATAACACTTTCAAAAACATTAAAGTGATAAAAAGGAGCTAGGAGAAGGAATGAGGGATAAATGTTCAATCAAGCAACACAAGACTTCAGGAAAAAAAAAAAAAAAGATAGAAGAAACAGAAACAGCCTCCAAAAACATTTTCTTATGTCACAAGACAAATAATCCAGATAAGACTATCAGAAAAACAGAAGAAATGGAGACCAGATTCTTTCATTAACTGAGGATGGAAAAGCAATATATATAAAGCAAGAGAGAAGTAATGATGCTACATGTCCCATTTTAGAAGCCTGATGTAACTGTAATCAAGAGAAGAAGGGTATCTTGTAACTTGAGTTCCACAAGTCATTTGTTCTGCACACCAGGGAAATAACAGCATTAACTTCCCTAGAACTGATTAATCTTGTCATCTTTTCCTCTATTACTTTACTGGGCTTGCTCATTGAGCACACAGTTACCTAGGACATCGCATTTCTGTAATTAATTTACAGATTACCACTGATGAAAACTTCAGCATGCTCTAAAGAGAACAGCCAGGCAGGAGGTTGCAGAGCTGAGTTTCGAAATACCAGACATAAAACAGCTAGAGTCATACAGAAGTTACAAAATAACTCTTACTGACACACACTTCCAAAAGAACCCTTAGTTTTTCTCTTACACTAAAACTGGAAAAAAAATCTTTTTTTTTAATTAATATTCATTAAAAGAGACCACCACTATTGTTCTAACACCACAGCTGCTTAAGCACTGTTCAAATTTGATACAAACTGGATTTCATGCTTTAACCTCAAATCTGTTTGGAAAATACCTGCTCCTCCGGCCCAGCCCCAGCTCAGCAGTCTCCATTAAGATCCTGAGATTCACCATGGATCCCCCCCTCCCTCCCCCATTTCTTCAGGGTAGTTGCCATAAACCTCACTGCTCATGGGATTAACTCTTACATTTCCTCTTCATCCATGGAACACAACTCCACAAAATGAATTGGCCATATTTCTGATATTTACTCTGGAATTACTTTCAACTTCACCAGCTGAGGTCCCTGTGTTTGCTCAGCGCAGAGCAGAGGAGCTGAGGGGAGGCATCATGGCGGCTGCAGCTCCTCACAGGGAGCAGAGGGCGGCGCTGAGCTCTGCTCTGTGTGACAGCGACCAGACACAAGAGAATGGAGCTGCGTCAGGGGAGAGTCAGGCTGGGGGTTAGGGACAGGGTCTGTGCCAGAGGGCGGTGGGCATGGCCCCGAGTGCCAGAGCTCAAGGTGCATTTGGACAGTGCTCCCAGACACTGGGTTTGGGTGGTGCTGTGTGGAGCCAGGATTGGACTCCTGGGATATTCTGTGATTCTTTGCTTATCGCCCAGAAGTACACTATGTAGCAAACAAGTGGAAGATACAGCTTGTACTACTGTCCGCTAGTTACAGCAGAGTATTTTCAAACATTTAATTCTCATTATCCATCAATACCTAACAACTGAGTACATCAGATGCATTACCACCTGATATCAATTACAAGGTAAAACATTCAGCAACACTCAGCAATCAAGAATTGTATTTCTGCTTGAGCAAAAAAAAAAAGACAATCAGATTTTTTTTAAATGTAACTCATGAGTTTGTTAAAAAGGCCTGATGACAACACAATTTCTATTTTACTTGCTGTATTTCAAAATCATTCCTCTCCAACTAAATCCCAAGCCTTATGAATTTTGTAATTACCTACCTTGACACTCATCATTCGGTTCCGTTCCTAACCCCTCTATCCATCCACCTTGACAGCCATTTCATTAATAAAATAAAAGTCAAGCCCTGCAAGCATTACACACTAGGAAGCACAACTATGTTGCTTTCTAAATTTGTGGAGCTGAAAAAAAGAGACTCAAACACTGCACAAATCAACTATTTCAATTGGATTTCACATTTACAGTTAAGTGTATTTTTATAGCAAACTATGGAAAGCTTACTTTTGCTTCCCCATTCAAGAAGAATTTAACAAATAGCAGTAGTTTTGGTTTAGGGAACAATAAAATGCTTGTGGTATATTAGGACAAAAATGGTCTACCATCTGAACCTGTCAGAGAACAACAGCTATAGCATTTACTGCAAAAAAAAAAAAAAATAAATAAAATAAAAAATAAAAAAAAAATAAACCCACTCTTATATTGACAACATACTTCTTATACTGCTTATCCTCTCAGTTTGAGAGGATCTGAAAACATCTAAAGCTATCAGAAGAATAATATAAACATTTCCCATATAATTTATTTACTTCACAGACTTTCAAGAAATATCACTTACACATTTCCACTTAAATGAAAAATTTTTAGTATTCTCATACGGAAATACATTTTTTTCTTAAATTTAAAAAAAAAAATCAAAATATTTATAGGCATTTTAACTTTCAGTTTCACATCCACAACATGGCACATTGCCTGCTGAAGCTGACACTGAATAGAAGTCTCTACTCACACAAAAGCGTGCCCCTAGTAGAAAAACACCTCTTATCATAGCTACGATCTTTTCTCTGCTCTGAACTCATCCAACTATCTGAAAATAAGTTTTCATTTACTCTGTAATGCCAGGAAGTTCTCTAGGTAGGAGTGCTAGTTCTCCTTTCAGACCATTCCAATTCAACAACTACCAACCAGCTGCATGTCCTTCAATAATCCTCAAGAAGATGGCATTTTCAAAAATAATCAAACTATTCTATAATTCCTTTTTTAATGTATTTGAATTAAAAACTCTATGTAAGAATCGCATGACAAAGTAAATGACTGCATCCATGGAAAGTTTATGGTTCTACTAACTGAAAAAGAAGTCATACAGAAATATTTCATTTTTAGGAAACTGTCTTGTTAGGCCACCTTGGAGATACGTATGCATCTACTTAATTGTTGTTGGGGTTTTTTGCCCCCTCTTTTACCTTGAGCCATAAGATTAATGAAATTGTCAATAAAGAAGCCTGGCGTACACTTTTGACAATCAAGGACTTTGCTACTGAAAGTCATCTCTGAAGACATCATTTGAAGACTGGTGGTTGGGAGAGCATGCTTACATTTTGGTTACTGTTTAACATCCTTTATTTATTGAAGTTCTTCAATTTATCATTTTTTTAAGTAAGAAAAAATAGAAACTGCAGTATTCTTTAAAAACTTTATTGACTTTGAGCAACTCAGAATGAAAACTCAATTTTTAAAAACAGTTATACTAATCAAGTTGAACTGCAACTGGGAACTTTTGGAAGCATTACATGTCTAAAATGCAGATAAGAAATAGAATTATTACTCACAGTTAATAGATGACTTGTTTCCAATTATCACGCTCTCCTTGATTTTAACCACAGATCCACAAAATCTCAAGAGAAATCTCTACTGCTTTGCCATGTCCCAGTCAATTTCTATGTACCTGAGTGCACTTTATGAACAGAAATGTCACTTTTCATCTGAAGAAGCTGTATTTGCTTCGTAAGTTCCATTTTTGCTTCCTCAGCCAATTACCTTCCCCTGTTCAACAGTCTGAAATTCTATAGACAGCAACAGACTATGGTCAGCTGCTCTTATTTTGTAAAACGAGAATACAATAAAAATGAACTAATACTACATACTTCTCTAATTTCAAATGGACTTGCTTAGGGGTTGCTTTTTAGGACTGTGAAGAAAATATAGCCTTAAAGATAATGCATCTATTTTTCACTCATCAGGCTTGAAATTCATACCAATTATGAAAAAGAACATTAATTGCATTTATCCACGCTTCAGCACATCCAACATCACCACACTGAGGGACAGCAATTTATAGCAAACAGATAAACAAAAGGTACACAAGTGAGATTGATACGCAGCACTTAGAGCTTACACTCCAGTGAACTGGCTGGCTGCCCAATGCTATTTGTGACATTTAACAATCCTTCCTATATTCCTTTTTTTTTTTTTTTTTTAATTTGTTCTAAATTTGCCACTACTTAATAATTTAGCAGACTTCACTTTTGTACTGCAGATCACAGAGAAAAGGCTAACAGTGACATAACTGGGAGGAATAAACAGGTCAGTGCAATCTTAATTACAACAGTATTACTATCCAGTTCAATTCACATCACAGATGAAAAACAGAGTTTGCAGATAGAAAAATAAAATTTACAAGGAAAACAGCTTGATACAAAACAAGAACAGAGCAACTCCATGTTACTTCTAATAGCTGGACTACAACCAAAAGGGAATTGGGCTTGAAAACGTTGGAAATATCCAAATAATTTATCAGGACAGTATCTCTGATAAAAGCAGATTTTATTCACAACTGCAATGGCGGGCATCCTGCAAAGAGGTGCACATGCACTACTTCAGGTTCACAAATCTTCCCATACTAAATAACTATCCCCAATAACTAAACATATGGATACCTGTTAAACATAAATAGTTGCTATCTAAACACACATATTGCTAATTGCTTAACTTCCCCTCCTTAAGTTTTCTATCACTCAGGTCTTGCCTGTCCAGCACCAAAAATTAGTAGTCATTCTACACAACAAGCCTATTGATATCCTTGTCTCACTTAGGAGTGGGATGTCTAACTTGTCTTTAACTCAAGGCTCAGAGGTATTCCAGATGGCTGGACAGACAAGAGCTGCAGTCTTTGTACCTATAAATTACTCCATCTACCTAATCTTTGTGACCATAAATTACTTCACCTATCTGCTGAGCATGCAAAGACTATCAGAGACCCTTGACGAAGTAAAAAGACCCTCCTGAAAAGAATTATTAGTAAAATGTTTATCTTGCTAGTCGGCAGCCATCAGAAATCAAGTTTTTTACTTTCTCTGTTTTCCCAAAATTCAGTGGGTTTTATATTGTTTAGATTTTGCATACCAAGAGGATGCAAAGAAAATACAATGCATGTACTCTGCTTAGTCACAGAATATTCTAGCTGGGAAGTGCCATAAGAGTACTCAAACTAACTCTTTGGAGAACCTATGATCCAACTAGGTGAGACATAAAAAGAAAGAAATCAACTCATTTGCTTTCATCATACAATAAATCATACACACAAAAAAAACCCCTAAATATTGAGGGAATCATACATCACTACAAAGTCTTAAGCATCTTCAGAAGCAACACAATCAATAGAATTTGATAGGTTTGGTGTGTACACATCACATCAAAAATTGCATTGTGTCTAACAAACTCCTTTCCCACAAAGTACTTAAAAATTCAGTACAAAATAAGCAGTTTATAAAATATCCTAACACACCAAAAATACATCTCTCCAATGAGACAAATACCAGACTGTGGAAAGCTGAAATTTTGAACTAGAAGACTTTATTATGTCCATTAAACATACTATGAATGACCTTAAAACCTAAGAATCTCAGAGGCTTTGAATGAAAGTAATAAAAAAGATGACACTGGATGTAGCCAGTGAACACAGCTGCTCCAACTGACAAGTCTAAGTCTGACTGATGCTATTATACCATATTCTTTCAGTAGTATCTACACAGAGATGTGCGCACAGAGAATGCATTTTCTGGACGATCACATATGATGACAGATCAATAATGAATTTAAACTTGACCAAGAGCCAATACGTTACAGAGATTTCTGACAACAACTTGCCATATTTTGCAGGATTCTTCATAGGCTGGAAGAGAAGACATGACATTACCTTGATTTTTTTGGTGTTTGCTATTATAACATCCATAAATCAATGAAAAATAATCATTTGACAAGCTGGTTTTTCTACGACATAGTGGGAGAGTAGCAAATTCAGACATCTTGTATCCTATCTCCACAATGCCCACAGAATGGAAGTCTGAAATCGCAAAGTTTAAAGAAAACCACATCCCACAGACATGTGTCAGACAGTCAAGTCTACATCACAATTTTATCTCGAACTACTTGGTATCATCCACAATCTAAGTTCTCTGCTATTCGCTGCAAGTAAACTTCAGTGATGTTAAAAGATACACACAGCAGAAAAAGACTGCTGAAAACAAACTAAGAACATCTATCCAACTGAAGTACCCACACGCCCTTCTTCACCTTTGGCCTGCCCTCTAAATTATGTTAAGTGAGGCAGACACTATTACCAAAAGCACAGAAAATGCAGGAAGGAAGGAAGCAGTAAATATTTATCACAGGTGCCTACTACACAATACCTTCCAATTGTCCCATCCTGAACTGTCCTATCACTTCCCTTGTACTGCATGCCAATGATGAATCCAACCCATATTTGCAGAGGTAAATCTGGTTAATATTTCTCTAACCTGTATCTCCCAACTCTTCCTTTCTCTTCTGCGACAACCTGTAAGGTTCTCAAACCTACATTACTGTGACTAGATATTATGTCCTGCCTAGTGGAGGCACCTTCACCCATCTGCTGACTTTGAGAGCCTTCATTACCAAAAATTACTGGTTTCACGCAGAAAAGTACCTAAGCATAGGACAGCCACTATGGGCCTGAGTTGTTATATCAGATATGATATTAGTTTGGGTGTCACCTGGAAATGAAGTACTCTCAGGGACTGAAATATTAATACATCAAATAACAAAGGCACAGAGAGCGACCCTAAACACCAGCAAGAGCACTGAAACTGAGGAAGAGACAATTGCTGGCTGCCAAAGCCCAAACACCTCCAAGTTGGAACTCCGAGAAACTATTCAAGTAATCAAGACCACAAAATGGACTGCAAATAGAGCTAGCTCAAATAACAAGAATACTCTGACTTCAATTAGAGTAGCTATAGAGTAGTTCAGCTATTCTAAGTGCCTGCTTCTTTGTTCAATTTAACAGTGAGAGGACGGAAATTAGAAATACTGTTCAATCATAGCTTGAGCCAATTTCACAAAGAAAAGGAATCTGTTGTCTTAACTCTGAAGTTATTTGGGCTGCAATGTCTTAGAGTTAAAAGCCATGGAAATTGTCCGTGTAGGTGAAACATAATAGGTGAAGTGTGCTACAGCGACAGCCTGTCACTTAAAACAGGTACAGCACAGTGGTTAATCCGGGAACTTCAGGGAGTTGACCAGCATATAAAGAATGAAGAGTAAATACCAGTGCAAGTAAATTCTTTTTTACTGCTTATGGGATACGTGGGTCACTTTAAGAGAGTATAAAAAAACCCTGAAATCACAGGAAAGTTAAATTTTATGCTATAAATGCTGCTCTATTTTGTAGATAACACTTACTGGAAAAAATATCTACTAGAAAACAGGACTGTCTCTTAGTTAGTTCTTCCCTCACATTTAAACATGCTATACAAGAAGTTAGAGGGGATTCGTAGAATCTCTTATTAAAAGAGCCTAGAAGTTTTCATTAGAAAGATATTACTGAAAATTAATTAAAGCAGTCACTCATGTAATGGTTTATGGAGACAGAAACTCGGTTTTTATCACAACCACTCTGCTGCCAACGAGCGATGGACAATTTACAGAGCAGAAGATGACAATTAAGGAGCAGACGAGCAGAACAGTTTGGTCACTGGGTTTGCCAGAAGGTTTTCAGTAGATATACCTAAAACTAACTAAGCAGAAATCTGGAGACACTACAGTTGAGTATAAAGCACTATTACTTTGACTTCCACCCACAAACAAAAGCAAAGCATACAGTCCCCTCCTGGACTATATCTACTAGGGACTAATTAGTAAGTTGGTGAAGACAGTTTTCTTTTTGCAAGTTCTTAACAAAACTAGCTCATCAACAAGCATCTTGGACAACTTAAAGATGAGAACTAGTTGGTTACCCCTTCCTAGGCTTATTAGATGACTGACGGGGAGGAGGGGGAGGGGGGGAAACCGCCACTACAGGACTATATTTTGACAATATATTGATGTTATTCTTTCAAGTTATACAGAACATTAGACTTTCTCCTGCAGCTTCAATAAACTAAGCAAGCACTTTGGTGACAGCAAAGATTTAACTGTTATCCTTGAAGCTGGAGTACTTTACAAGACAGATACTGACATTTAAGATATATTTATAATTTTTTCTTTTTTTTTTGGTCAAGTTTATTTGTCACTTTCGTAAGTGGAATCCCACGGCCATGAGTGAGTGCAGTGAGGAATAAGTAAGAAGTTTACTTCCTTTAAGTGACAGTGTATTCTTAATTCAGTTCAGAAAACCTTGTGAAACCGTATCATCGGAGAGCTGTTTTAGTGACATGTTGTGTTGTTGTATTTATCAGCATGGATAAAACTGCAGAGAACAATTCTGATGCTTAGACTTTCCTATACTCAACACTACTAAGAATCACAACTGACGGTGCACTGAGTATTACTGTCTGAGTATTTTTCTTCAAAGAGAAGAATAAACACAAGCTTTTCCCCATTCATTTCTACCTTATATTATTTATTCAACCTCTGGCTTATCATCTGCTAATCTAAAAAACAAAATATAATGAAAAATTAAACCTACAAGTGAAAGCACAAATCCAGTATATTCGGTATTTTCAACACCCTCAGGCACACTGTGTAAAGCTCTGTTTAATGTCACTTCTGCTAAGCTTAAAAATGACCAGCAGGTAGAAAAAGTATCCTGTTTCTTTTGATGTATGAGAAACAGCTAGGATGTCATATGAGCCTGGAGATATTAGCTCCAGCTTTCTCTAGTCTTCCTGAGAGAGTAATGTGACAGAAATACTACCAGAAGACAATAAATAAATAAATACAAAAATGTATTCATGTAGAGCAAGCAGGAAAATACTCGAAGGTACACAGGAAGCTAAATCACCCCATAAATTTTGAAAGTTTTCAGACAGACACAATTCGAAAACATCAAAAGTCACCTTTATTGCTGAATACATGCAGACTCCAAATCACAGGTGCCATTAATGTATTCCAGGCAGGAGAAGCTGTTATGTCTGCTCCCACTTCATTGCTAGAAATCATCGCCCCTGCAGAGCAGTGGACCAACCTGTCCTCAGTGAAATTAAAATTGATGGACTCACGCTGGGTGACAGTGTCTCTTGCACTGATCCACTTTTCAAACATTGTTATTTGGAAGAAAGTAGCAGATATTTGTGTATGAGACTGCACTTGTATGAGACTGCAAAGAACATGACATCTGCTGGAAGCCAAGGCCCTTCCAAAAGTTACTCTTCATCTAATTTGCATGTGATGTATTTCCATGGAAGAAGACCAAAAGAAAAAAACAACCAACACAATCATCTTCTTACAATTGTTCAGATTCTACATGAATAATTCCATTCCAAAACAACTACACTGAAAATAAGAAGAAAAAAAAAGTAGCTCTGGTATTTCTTAATACAGAGAACTCCTCTATGATCAGCAAATTGGAAATATTAATAATAATGTTGATCTTTTAATCTGAGTTACTTATTTTTAAACAGAAATACAATATCTTGGACATTTACACCACAGTCCACAGCAATTGTACAAAAATGAACAACAATGTGCCTCCTAAATTTCACATAGTTGAGCAAAATAAAGTGAACTGCATTTAGAAAACTTAAGTGAAAAACAATTCTTGTTCTCATTCCTGTTCCTCAAGGAAGAATCACAGAATCATAGAATGGCCTGGATTGAAAAGTACCTCAAAGATCACCTAGTTCCAACCCCCTGCTATGTGCAGGGTCGCCAACCAGCAGACCAGGCTGCCCAGAGCCACATCCAGCTTGGCCTTGAATGCCTCCAGGGATGGGGCATCCACAACATCCTTGGGCAACCTGTTCCAGTGCTTCACCACCCTCTGTGTGAAAAACTTCCTCCTAACACCTAACCTAAACCTCCCCTGTCTCACTTTAAGACGATTCACCCTTGTCCTATCACTATCCATAAAGAGTCTCATAAACAGTCGTAAGAACTGAGGATGACCACTTAAAAAGCCTAGTTCAACTGAAGAAACCCTCCTCTATTCATCATTACATCAGAACTACCAGTCTGTCACCTTTGTTTTTCAATTCCTGTCTCTGGCCAACAGCAATACTGAGCACTGCATTCCAGCAGAACCTGTACAATAATAAACACTGTTAGCTAAAGAAAAAGATGGCACATAACTTGCCAGGTCAGTCTTTGGGTAGGAGAGGAACTTCAGAGAATCATCCATCTGGTAGGACAGTGATCCATTGCCTCTGCCAGCTATTAGCATTACATGGAAACCACAAGCCGGTGTTTTCAGCTGTAGATCTCAAGCTCTGGTAACCGTACATGGCAGAACTCACTTCAGTTTGTCCTGCACACAGTGAAGCTCACTTACTGCTGCATTATGAACCCCCAACTATTCCAGACTTCTGGAAACTAAGCTTTCATGCAATTGCATGCAACACCTTTCTCCCACACTGAAAACAGCCTCTCCCACACTAACAACCACTTTACTAATATGAATCTTTTATGACCAAAGAAAACAGACTGTAAGAACAATTTTTACCACTCAGCATCAGCAGTCCTGCCAAGTCAGATTCCACTGTACTCAGTATTACACCAATTTCAATTTTAAAGTCATGAAAACATGGCATTTTGCAGGGACCTCCGACACAGCATATGTTTCTGTCAAATCCCTTGTTATGTCTTATTGAATTGGTCAGAACCATATTTGCTGGGCAGCCAGCAAGTAGGCAGTTTTCAATAAAATTTGACAAGAGTTAACACAGAAGCAATCAGGCTACTCTACAAAAAGGCACAGGCTCACCAATAACTTTTTACAAGCACAACATGATTTCTGTTTGTCATTCCTAGCATTACAGCCATGCCAATTATAACAAAGCAATTCAGGAATTTCTAATTTAATCCACCTTCCCACACGAATGAGTACCTTTGCCATAACTGATGTATGAACAACTACGATCAAGCATTGTGAAAACAGAAGTTTAAATTCTTCACTGTTGCAATACGCTAGTGCTTTGATCTGAAAGAAATTTCCAAGACAGCTTGGACCTCTCTTCAACAAAACAACTTGCATCTAAGACGTTATAATTGGAGATGTTCAAGTGAAGAAAATAAAATTCTCTAATGGAACGCTAGTATCAAATGAAAATAGAACCTACAAGTCATACATTTAACAGCCATACCTAAAAACCATTATTTTGCACACACATTAGTTCTCACAAGAAAACACTGTAAAGAAGTAATACTTCTCAACTTAGAGAGCAAAGACTAACACATTTTCCTAGCAATGATTTGATACTGAAAGGCCATTCCTGTTCTGCAGTGCCCCTTGTTACCCTACTGCCTCCCATACACTTGTCATACACCAGATCCAGCACTGCACCGTCTTTGCTCAGAATGAAATGAGAAGCAATGGCAAGGAAATAGTGTGATAGAAGGAGAAAAAAACAAACACTAAATACACCTGGAGAAAAAGTCCTTAATAACAGACTAAAATTCTTGCAAGTAATATTAAGGTATTCCTTAGATTCCTCCCATGCTTGTAGTTAAAACTGCAATCACAAGCTTGCCTACCACGCAGTCCATGAAACCACTACAGAGAAGGGAATTTTGGGGGGAAAAAAAAAGAGAAGAACACAACATAACTGAACTTCTGCATCAAACACTGGGCAATAAACCAACTCCTAAGTTTAAATACTCTTTGAAGCAGAACAGATCCATCATAATTAGTTCAAGTAACTAAAGTATGACAATACTACTAGGGAAAAAAGAAGCAAGCAGAACAAGTGCAGATCATTATAGATAAGGCACAAAAGCAGAGCTCCAGTAGTTTTCAGATTTCCAGAACTTAGTTACAGTTCCATAATTTTTATAGTTTCCTTTTTAAAAGTGTGCAATTCAGTATTCCAATAACTAAATCCAGTTGAAGGAATGTAATGAAAGTCAAAACTCAACATATGAGTACAGTAGGCATTTTCAGTCTCTTAGACATCTGTTCTTGATGTCCTGACACCATCTCAAAAATGCAATCTGTGAGAAACCGTACTGTATATTCTTTCTGTACCAGCTGCTTTCTCTATTATCACTCACAGTTCCACTTAAGCTGTCCAAGTCTCTCGGTTGAGATACCTATTCCACACCCCTAGTGTTCAATCTGTTCAGACATAAATTGTGCAAAATCCAGTCTTAAGCTCAAGGGGAATAAAATTCCAAAAGGTTTCAAGCCATTGGCCTAATCTCTGGAACCAACGGTCAGTCTGTCCAGCGCTAATTATTAGAAAATGCAACATTTTTACAGCTGATCTCTTTATTTTCAAGCATTTTCTCCAATTCACTTCCTAGAACACCTACCAACCCTACACTCATTGCCACAGTATCAAATAAAAGATCAGATAAAGGGGAAAACATTGAGAGGGATCCTTCAAACTCAAGAAAGAAGACAGGTGGATTCATGCCACTTATCTGAACCTACTTCATATCCCTTCAGACTTAACTGCCAACCCAGCAATTCTACACAGGAAGGATCAAGACTAGATTCAGCACCTGTTCAACACTTTCTCCTCAAGATTTCAATTCTTCCATTTAAAAACTAGAAAAGACATGAACCTAAGCCATCAAGCTAACAGTTCTAAGCTGCTCCAGCACCTGCTTACAAGGTCTTGCTATTTTTTATGACTCATCCTTCAACACAGAACTCCCACCAGAACATCTGCGTCCAAGAAAGACCCACCTGAGCCTCCTACCAATTTTCACAGTCGTCTGCACCCTCTATTACAGCTCATGCATGACAGAGACAGTCCCAACAGTCTTCACACACTGACAGTGTGGCACAGTCACAGTGTGAAAGGGGAACCTTCAGTTCTTTCTACGTTTGAACAATCCTCCAGCCTCCCAAAGCCTAGCAGAAATGTAGTATGTGTTACAGGTTTTCTTCTGAGCAATAATACTTGACATTTCAAGCCCCTGGGAAAGACAGGGCAGCTGAAGGAGACTGCCCATAGGCACCACCTGCTTACTGCCTGCAACTAATTCCTACATATATATCCACATCTAAGAGTTTTGCTTTCAGATACTGGCTGTTCTCTTACCTTCTTATGCTAAGTCTCAATTAGTACCTTACTTAAGAAAAGTTGTAACATGTTATTTTTCCAGCATAATCACATTTTTGCTATCAAAATATAATAACTGGGGAGGTGAAGGGGGTTTGGGACTAGCAGTCCTCCTAGCAAGTTATTTAATGATAGAAGAAACCTGAAGACCTAAAAGTTTCCGGTATCCCAGTCTTTTCTTGTGTTATTTTTCTGATTTTCTGTGATTCTTCTCAGGCCATTCTGCACTGAGAACTGCCAAGACTAAGTAGTCCGTGTATTAACATTAAAAAAAAAAAGGCAAGAAAGTATTTACACAACTAATCCTGGTTTATTTTCATATTGGCTAGATTTCAAGCTGACATATTTTCAATAGTGAGAAGCCAACCCCTTAAAAAGAACCTATCCAGAGAAACATACTGACTGTATTTGCACTAGAACAGCACAATCCAACAGGGTACAAAGCATATTCACATCCCATCAACAAATAATATAGCATAAATACAGCTGCCTTGAGTCAGCTAAGCCTTTATGGAGGTTGTATCACAGTTCACTGACTTCTGTCAGACCTTCATAGTTCAACCTTGTTTTGTAATGCCCTGTCCTCAGCAAGAATCATTGCCAGAAGCCAGCAACTCTTCAGCATTATGTTTTTAGCTATGTACTGGAACATCAAGGAATAAGAGACCTCAAGATGTAATAACTTTCCTGTAAACTGGAAGACTAATGTTTCAATTTGAAAACCACAGCATCTTAGAATCAATGAGAGCCACTTCTGGATCTCAGTTCTACAGAAAAAGATAAACCTAAACACATATCTAAACCTCTGACAATGATTTAACAAGTAAAGGCTCTTTATTAGAGACCTAGCACTTCTTCCTCTAACCTCAGTAGACAGTGCTTCATTTAAGGCTTGCCCAAATTCTACAAAGGACATATGGTATTACATGATAAAATAGACAACTTTGGGGTTGGCTTTTGTTTTTTGAAAAACACCACAGTGTAAAATATGGGGGGGGGGGTTGGGTTTTTGTTTGTTTTTGTTGTTTTGGTTTTTTTTTTAAGAGAAAAAAGATAACAGCTGTGCTACAACTTAGTTCTAGAAACTACTTTACAGAGTAACGTATTGCAAAGCTGACAAGGATACAACCTCACTGTCAGGTTTTATTTTTTTAATTGTATGTGTTGTAATGTGTTCCAAGCGTTAATAACATTTCCAGCATAGCAGTAAATTAGAACAGTTCATAACTCACTTTCATCTGAAATGTTCTTGTCTTCATCATGTAGGTCAGGGTTGTAATGCCAATACAAATCTGGTGCATACAAGAATTTTGCTCCTTCATTTTTTTTTCTGATAATTCTCATGTTTATCTAGAGCATGTGGACCTGCGTACATTACCCATGTAATTTATATAGGAGAAACAGCCTGGTTTTAGATGTTTTTCCAACTCTGGAACACATAACAAGAGCTGACCACCACCTACAAAAGCAATAAACACAAAGATTTCAAAGGCAGTTTCCAGATGGAGAAAGGCATACACACTCATGTCAGGAAACAGCAGTCCTCATACCAGTTCTTCATCCCTCTCTCATTCCACATAGCATCACTTACATAATTCATAAAGGTATATTCTCTATAGTTACTCCAAACACAAATTATAATATATTCTGTATGATTACATAGACTATCAGACACTTTCAGGCAGACACACACTTCCTGAGCACACCTGTTGGGGCAATAATTTTCATGCACGTTAAAACCAGATATATTATTCCATCAAATTTGTTCTGTGTGATTACTATACTGCTTAAAGCAGCTGTTATTTTTCACTTTCAAGATGATAATTTATCATCTAGGTTCTCCAAATTGAACCTCATGAATATTGGCACTTCTCCCAACAGCAATGTTCATTTAAAATACTATTTCACCCACAGAACCTGTTGAACAAGTAATATTTATTCTATGCTCATACACAAGCGGCCGAGAACTCAGCTATGTTAACACTAATGCCATTTTTGTGAGTTGCCTGTATTTTTTTAAATATATTTATTTATATGAAACTAAATAATGCAAGGGGCAATTTAAGGAGGTCCTGCTTCTGGAATTTTTGTATTTCTCAGTTTCTCTCTTCCCTACAGCTTTTTTTTTTTTTTTTTTTAAAGCTAGGAAAAACATCTGTAATCACCAAATCCCCAACTTGAAATTACAAACATATTCAAGACCACGCTGAACCTTCTCCATACATCACATGGACATACAAAGTAAGGAAGCTGCTTCCTGGTTACCACTGCGCTGGCTCATTTCCATCTCTTATCCAGCTTGCTTCTATCTCTTCTCCATCTCAACAAGTTCAAACAAAGCTCTGCAGAAACCAGATCTTTCTTTCTTACTACATCACCTTATGAGAGCTGGAATTTCTCGGCTCTCCATGACAATGCTCTGAATAAGGCTGGCCCTACCTTTTCTCTTGGAATCGTTGATTCATTGACTAAGATGACAAGTTAAAGCTTCTGTGTTTAGTCTTGACAGCTGATGTGCAGCCCTCTTCACAACACAGTATCTTGTCAACAGCGCTTCTTAGAAACATATGCACAGAATCTACAGTCCACCAAATGGTGGTTTCATCAATATGCTGTGAGATATTCAGAGTATTAGCCACGTTCCCCCTGGAGGCAGCGTATTTTGATATGCAAGCAACATTTATTTTGAAAGACCTTTACGTGTTAAACTACTGCTTTATATCTAAAATCTCTGTCCTATATATGCACAAAAACCCAGATACTCATTCTTTAATCAAAAACAAGGTATGTATGACCTTTAAAAGAAAAAATCATCACATATGCTTGAATTTACACATGAACAATCCTGTGTTTAAAAGGGCAAAGATAAGCCTGGCACAGGACTATATATCCAGGTGGGCGCTGTCAGTAGCTTCCCCTGGCTGCAGTTCACATACTATTAACGTGGAACAAGCTCTGCCACAGAAGGTGGGAGAGGTAAGAAAGCAGAAAAATGTTGGCACTGCCCAGAGCGTTCTGCAAAGTCGAAAAGAATAATTTCTGCCTACTTCTTCTGTGCCATTCTTAGAAGTAGGATTAAAATTAAGAAATAAAGCAAATTTTCTCACTCAGGCTTCCTCAACATCATTCTGAATATATATATATTAGGTGATTTCTAGACTTCCTTTTTCATTTTTAAAAAGACTGCTCTAAAGACCTACCCCTATACTGTCTTCAGTTTTGTATCTACATCTTCATTCCTTCCTTCGTTTCCTCCTCCTCCATGGCTCCCTTTCCCTCCATCAATCCTCCTCCAGCAGCTTTTATTCCTTTCCTAAGTTTCTCCCACTATTGTACACCTCATCTTTCTTCCTCTGTTCTACTGTCAAATCACCCCTTCCTTCCACTTGCTTAATAAAAATAAGATTAAAAGACTGACACGTAACCCAACAGTAACAAAATCAAAGCCTAATAACCAGGTAAGATTAAATGTTCTTCTTTTTTAAAAGAAGAAAAAAGAAAAGAAAAAAAAGAAAAAAACTATGCCAACGGTGTGAAAGACAAACCTTCCAATTGAAAGAGAGATTTTTTTCCTGTTTTCAAGAGCAAGAGCTTCTATAAAAAGCTTACAGTGATAAGGCACAAAAAAAAAAAAAAAAAACACCTTCAGAAGAGGTTTTTGTGCCAGTGCAAAATGCCCAAATGCTTGCAGCAATGAATAACACATTTTTTGTTGCTCCATCCTGCCTACACCTAGGTAACTTAGTCACGAGCCAATTCATTTTTTTTCTTCCCATAACCAGAGTAGAAGAAGCACAGAGACCCCAGAACAATTCTACTTCAGCAAGAGACATTAAATGCATTGAAAAACACCTAAAGGATGTAGCCAGCCTCAAAATATAACTGAACATGGATCTTCAAGTGAATGCATTTCTAATAGCATTCCTTGGCAATCAGTTCTTGGCTTAAAGTTTTTAGCAATGACCGAGATGAAAAAAATCTCCATAAAGATTGCTGATGACATGAAAATAAGCTATCCTCAGCAAATAGCATGCATTCTAATAACGTCAAAATAAAAATCATACACCTAGTGACAAAAGGAGCTGTAGTTACAAGAAAGAAGATTGACCTAGAAAAGCACTATCTATATATATACACATACATACATATGTATATAATGCAGCCAATCCTTACACTAATATATTTTTCCAAAATAATTCTTCAACTAATAATCAGTTTCACCAGTTATATTTTTAAATGTTCTTAAATGCTTTTAATGTTTATAAACAAATAATTACTACTTTTCCCCCTACAAAAATAAGGCATCCACAAACCATGAGAAACTCTACGACTTACCAGGGAACATGAAAAGCCATGTGCTAACCATGGATAGAACATATAGTAGGAAGACGTTTTATCACTTTCCTACTGGGGAAAAAAAGGAGCATCACAGAACTTCCAAAATGAGTATGCTAATGGACATCAGAAGAAAGAAGAATAAAAAGCACCACATACAGCTTAGAGAAAAGCCTAACAAGCATTAGACCACATACAACTCAAGGCAAGCAGAAAGTTGCAAGAGAAGGGGTACGGATGTGTCTGTCTGGAGAACCAGAGCAACACCAGGGAACATGAAGTATCAGTGCTGTGTGTAATGAGAGTTAAACTCACAAGTCAAAACAAAGCTGATTTCCCAAAACTGTAATGGAGACCTTAAAAGCTGATTTTGTGGACATTTTAAGCAGGAAATACTGAATTGGAGAAAATGGGATGTATTACATTTGCATTTGTTCCCTAGTGCAATCACAATTAACTGTATACAGTTCCAGTGTCCAGACTTGAAGAAAGCATTGAAATAGCCAACAGTAATCATAAGGTCATAAACTATTAAAATTGCTGGGAATCTTGACTTGCAGCTCCACTGAAGATTGCACTGGTTCAGCTATCAACAGAGAAATGATAACATCACCATTCCAAAAAGACTGCACAAGGAAATGAAATTTGGTAAGCGGTGTTTTCTGTCATATTAGAGTAAAAAAAATATTAGAGTAACAATATTAGAGTAAAAAAATAAAAATAAAAGGTTGACACATTAACTGCCAATCTGTACAGGACTGTCCTACCACACCCACCATACAGTTCAGATTTGGCACCTTCTGAATTCCATCTGTTCAGGTCAATGGAAGATGAACTGCATGGGCAACATTTCCCCAGCAACAACAACATCATCATAGCAGCTGTGAAATAGCAGGTCACCTCACTGGTGCAAGTTGTTTTGTTGGGGTTTTTTTGTTTGTTTTTTCTTAACAAGCAAGGCATGCTGGCTCTTGTTCATCACTGGTGAAAATGCGTAGCTAATGGTGGTGGGTATGCTGAAAAAATAGTGCTTTGTAGGTGATAGTTTACTCTATCAGTCTTACTGTGTTCTTTGTATCTTTTGTAGTTTCCAAGGAAATATACAGGAGATGTTACTTTTGGTGTGATGGAAACGCCATCTTGGAACGAGCAGTAATTAGTATTTCAACAGTGTTTACTGAAATACATTTGCAACAGAAAAATTAAAAAAAAATAAGAAGCCTTGCCTCTCTGGATGAGGTTCTAAAATGTGCTCAGCCATCTCAAAAAGATATTCCCAAAATCCTAAAAGACCTAAAGCATAATGACATGATACATGGGGGGAAAAAAAAAAAAAAGTTCTGAAAGTATATTAGGCCAAGAAAAGAAACTCAACTTTTTTATTTGTATCAAATTCAATACTTTTTGTTTCATCATCCATTATAATGCTGATTTAAAATATATCATTTTACATTAAAAGTTGACAGCAATTTTCAGCACCCTTTTCACTTGAAAGGTTTTAAATATAATAAAACCCTTTTAAATATATCATAAAGAACAAGGTAAGAATTATTATATTACTTAGGCAAAGAGAAGCTAAAGCCCAAATGCATTCTTCTTATTTAATAATTGCTTTTAAATATATATAAAGTGATGTGAAAAACCTCCTGAATACATTTCTTACATACTCACAAAAAGACTCCAAGGCACATTACTTAGTTTAACAACTTACTGTCACTTCCCTACTTGAACACAAATCCGTATGCACAAACGGGTGCATTTTTTCAGATGAGCTAGCAAGAGCATGTGCGCTCCCTCTAACCACATTTATCACTGCGTTGCTAAGCACAGAGATCTCCATTCAAAAAGACAGCAGTGAGATGAACTAGTAATAACTAAATCCAGATAAGGGTAAGTGCTAGAGCCAACTGCCACTTCTTTTCACTGTCTGAAAGCAAAGTGTGACATCTGGGTGAAAGGGAGACCACGGTCTATTTTGTCTGTCACTTCATTCCCTCTGGTACCAAGACTGCTGCTCAGCTCTGAAGTGCACTTGAAAATCCCAAACACACTGACTGAGTGAAAGTGCTCAAGTCTCCTTTGTTTTAAACAGACTTTTCCTAAGCCTACGATGCCATCAAGCATCTTACATAGTAAATTATCATACATTATATGAACTTATCCTCCACGTAGGCATAAGTAGCAGTGACCCTATGTGATATGGGCAGACAAAGAACAGAGAACTTGGGTTACCGGCCCGGGGACAAGAGAAATGTGGATTGCTTGGAGAACTGCCATGGACATCTCCAAAGCCCAAACCACAAGACCATCCTTTTGAATTTCAACCTGACATTCAAAGTTGTTTTTCTTCAAAATGTTTCTTGTAAGCATCACTGAAGGGCAGAGAGACAGAATGATCGATTTCTCTTCCTGCCATTACCTTGATAAAAGCCCTTCTCTAACTTCACTCCTCTGTTTCAAAAGCCTTCTCCATTCTCCTGACATATCTGCTTAGAGGCAACAGAAAAAGCTATTCAAGATAAATCAAGCAGTTAGTGATCAAACAAGTTAGGTTTAATCAACCATTACCTTAGCACAGACAGGGTGCATCTTCACTTAAAATTTTAACTTTCCTACAATTAAATTAGAGGTATACAACAAAGAGGTTTTTTGGTTTTTTTTTTTCCTAACAATGACCTTCAACAATAAATAACTAGGAGCGAAAAGTTTCAATAGCAAAAAGTGAAGGAAACAGAGGAGTAAAAAAAGGAAAGCTCACATTTCAATATTATTATTTTTGCTACCTAGATTTCTGGATTAAGAAAAAAAAATGATTAGCATATAATCTAAAACAGGAATTACTAATAAGTGATTTTTGACATTTTAAGTTCCAAGTTCACTTGAAACTAGCAACATACATTTAACTTTCAATAACATATTCAAGTATAGTCATATTTCTCCAATAACCACCTACTTGCTTTTTACACTGGAAAAAAGTCACAATTCATTCCTAGAACTTGAATGGTACCAATGAAAGAACCCGGAGCAGCCATCACTGTATTAGACTATTTAATCTTTGACCCTCAACATGATTTGCACCTCCCTTATGATGGGGAAGAAACAGACAGAAAGGCTGAGCTGCAGCACTTGCTATATAGTTAGTACCTTATGAAAGCAGACAGAAGACGACTGGAAGAGTTGGACAAACTCTTTTTCCCTAGGCAATATGTTGCCTATCAATGCACCCAAGAATACCCTTAGCTTTTTTATCTGCAAGGGCACACGTGTGACTCACTGTTATCTTGGTGTTTATCAGGACTCCCTTTTCTGCTGGGGGCCACCCAGCTGCTTTTCAGCTGGGTGGTCCCCAGCACATCTGGCATTATTACTCCCCAGAACGACTTGCCATCTCTCTTTGTTGGACTCCACATAACCTACCTCTAGCCTGTCCATGTCACTCTGGATGGCTGCACATTCCTTTGAGTAAGCCACTTCCCTCAGTTTCGTGACATCTGCAAGTTTACTATAACCTCATCATCCACATCTTTAATTAAGACTTGGAACAAGACTGTTCTCAGAATCAACTCCTAGGGTACTCTGCTCAGCACTTGCCCGCAGATAGATTTTGCACCACTAACCACTACTCTCTGTGCTGACTTTCAGCCAATTTTTTGATCCATTTCACTATCTGCTCATCCAGACCATACTTCAATAGCTTCTCAATGATGAGCATATGGGGCACAGTACCAAAGATCCAGGAAAGTAACTTCCACATCTCCACCCTCATCTACAAGGCTGGAGATTTCACTGTAGAAGCTTATCAGGTTGTCAGGCATTATTTTGCCTTGGTGAATCCACGGTGACTACTCCTGATCATCTTCTTCATATGTCTGGAAATGGTTTCCAGGATCAGCTGTCTCATCACCTTTCAAGTGACTAAGGGAAGGCTGACCAGCCTGTAGTTACCTGTGTCCTTCATCTAGTCTTTCTTGAAAATAAGAGCAATGTTTGTTTTCCTCCAGTCTTCCGGCATTTCTCCAAGTTTCCCTTGAAGCATTGAGCAAAGAATATCAAGAGCTGTATCTCAATCATATCTGCAAGCTCCCTCAGCACTCATGGGCGCATCCCATCAGGGCTTATGGACTTAAGAATGTCCAGTTTGCTTAAGTGTTCCCTGACTTGATCCTCCTTCACTAAACTTACAACTTCCTTGCTCCAGTCTTTCCTTCTGATCTCTGGAAATTGGTGTTCCCGAAGGCAACCAATGCTGAAGAAGGCATTCAGTACCTCAGCCTTAGCACTGTCTCAGGTAACCAGATCTCCTGTTTCACTAAGGAACGTTTTCCTAGTGTTCTTTATGTCACTAATGTACTTGTTAAGGAGAACAGGAAGGGCTTTTACATCCTTAGCCTGATTCAACTTTATCTGGACTTCAGCTATCCTAACTTCATCCCCAGCTGCTCTCTGCATTCCTTCCAGGTTACCCGACCTTGCTTTCATCCTCTCTGTTCTTCCTTTTTGTATTTGAGTTTGGCCAGGAGGACCTTGTTCATTCATGCAGGCCTCCCTGTCGCTAACACCAGTCCTGCCACCAATTATTGACCTGTCCTGACAGTGAGATATTCTAGTACCTCAGATCAGACACAAATGTTCTTACATTAAAGTGTCTGTGGTTGAGGTTGTTCTGCTCTCTGCCTTCACACCTGTGAAAAATCAATGGCAAGTCAGACTTTAGCAGAGACACTCTAAAAGCCCAGCCCCCTTGACAACTTTACTGTGCAACAAACTGCCTCAAAACAAACAAAAAAAAACAGCCCTTCCTTCTGTTGGTGTGAGGATTAAAAAAAAAAATTAGCTTTTTTCCAAAACAGGCTGTTCCTGAACCTGCTGGAAGAGAACAAATAGATTTATTTATATAGACAATTTATATATAGACAATAAACCCTCAGAAATTCTTAAAATAGAAATTAATGCAGCTCTCAAGATCCAAATAGGAATATCTTGCATACTCCTCTTAAGGGACAATTGATAAAAAAGCCACACCAATTTATTGTAATTCAAACAAGACAAAAACTTCTTCAGAATTTTAGAGGTCACCCTCTTAGGAAAGAAAGCCTTTCTACGTCAATACCTCATGGCAGAAGCTAATGTTAAACACATTTAAATTATTTAGGCTAATGGATAAGGTACTTTAAAGAACATTTCAAATCCACGATCACTGAACTCTATCAGTTTCCTCTTTATTTTTCCATTTTATTTATATTCACGCCATCTGGCTGTATCGATCATGAAGTTAAACAATCCTGCGTTTTTTCAAATGAAGTAAACTCAGAACTAATTTCTATGATCACTCCCAAACAAACAACCCCACTTTAACCCACGCATACTCGTTTATTGGAAATTATAGTAAGACCGACTTTTGTAACCTTCCAGTCACAACTGTTTTGTTTAAAACTGGCATCACCAATCCCAGCATACACATAAATCAAGGAACACCTGAATAAACTAGAAACATCACTTTGCCCAGAAGCTGTCTCATCATAAACCATGCAGTCAAATAGCCACATTTACACAAGAATAAGATCAGCAGTTGACAAAGCATTGTACAGCAGGATTAAAATAGACTGCTAAGAGTAAAATAATATTAACTTCCAAGTGCTACAGTGGAACTGTTCATGCAACATTTATCTCTGTGATGTTTTCAGACAGAAGTTTCTGAGACATATGTAGATCATACACACTGTCTTAAACTGCCGTCCTTATCAGAAATGTAATCAGTGCTAAACGCTGCCCCAAACTAACAGACAGGCAGTTCTAGACCCAAAGATTTACAAGCAAAGACCTCAATTTTGCAATTTCCATCAGGTTACCTGAAAGTGACCCTTAGCAACACTCACATGATTAGAAAAAGTTACTGCTTCTACCAAAAGAGATGGCGGTACCAGGAAAAAAACAAAAAGAAAAAGGAGGGAGGGTCGGTTGTTCATTTTAATATCAAATGTGTTTATTTGGTTCTTAAACAAAACGACAGAAGGTCTGCATAAATCAGTAACAGACAGGATTCTGACACAAATCTAGCACAGAGCAGCAGTAGCCAAGACATAGTCAAGGGCCTTCTCCACGTCTCCATGAGTGCAGGCTATACGTGCATGTGAAAGGTGCCTGGTTTATGGAGAGAAGTGCCTATCCATATTGGACCTGGCATATTCACTATCACCCACAGTGGGGATAACCTGTGCATGCCCTCCCGTGCACGAAATCACATCAGTTTCTGAAACTTTTCAGCAAGTATTGCTACAGCCCTGCTCCACAAGAGTGAGTATCAAAGCATTCTCAGCATCCGTACCATTTAATTTTCTCACTTAGAAATGCTTTAAAATTACTACCGGAGCATCCAGGAGAGAGCTATGCCGGCATTCTCACTGCTTGGGATCACTCAACGTAAGCAAAGTTTTCTGGTTTTGTGTCTCATTTTCCAAAGGTTTGTGGCTGGACCTGCAGACATTCTCTCAATAGCCACTGTCTCTCTTCAGAGCCGCCACCGCAACGCCGTACATTAAAAAGTTGAGGTACAGACACCCAACCTCACCCACCCAGTAAGTTCAGCAAGAAGTAAAGCGGCAACGGAGAACCGCCCGCGTTCCACAGACCCCAGCGCGCGGTTCCCAGTCCCACAACCCGCGGCGAGGCCCCACGCCCAGCGGGGCGCACAGCGGCCGTCCCGCCCGCAGCCGGCCGCCACCTCGGCGCGGCGCAGCACCTGTCCCGCAGCACGGGCAGCGCGGCAGCTCGCCGAGCACACGGCTAACCGCTTCCTCGGCGGCCCGCCCCGAAGCCAACAAATCACACCGGTGACTGCGGTCACGAGCACGGCACCCCTCTCTCGCTCGCTCCGCGAGGCTCGCACCCGTGCCGGTCATCCCGCCCAACTTTCCCGGCGTGAGGGAGGTAAGCTGTCCGGGGAGGACCGCGGAAAGGGAGCCGGGAGCCTCTCGCACCCACACAGCGGTGCGCCTCTCCTTCGGGTGGAAAATAAAACAAAACGAAACAAAGATAAATACCGAAGGCGGCGAGAAGGGAGCGGAGCGGCGGGGCAGGGCCGGCACAGCGCGCCGGCCTACCTGCCCGGGGCGGGGAGGGGAGGGGGCGGCCCGGGGCGGCGGCCGCGGGCACCATCTTGGGGGCGGCGGGGGCCGGGAGGCCGCGGCTCGGCGGCGCATTACCTGCTCTGCCAGCCCTGCAGGAGGTTGGTGTATTTGCTCAGCGTCCCTTCCAGCACCGGCTCCCGACGCCTCCCGACGCCGCCCGGCGCCTGCGCGCCCCCCGGGCTGGCCGCAGCCGAGCCGGGGCTGCCGCCGCCTCCATCCAGCCTCCCCGCCGCCGCCGCCCGGCCCGGCAGCCCGCGGCCGGCGGAGGAGGACGAGGGAGAGGAGCCCGCCGACGTGGGGCGGCTGCTGCTGCGGCTGCTGCTGTTGCTGCCGCCGCCCTCGCTCGCCGCCGCCTTCTCCATGGAGTCCCGCGGCGGAGGGTGCGAGCCCGCTCCGGCCGCGGCCGCCGCTACCGCCCGGCAAAGCCCTGACTCACGGGCGGCGCCGGGAGAGAGAGAGGGGCGGCGCCCGGGGGAGAAGGGGCCGGGCCGCGGCGGGAGAGGGAACCGCGCGCCGCCCCTCGCCGGGGGCCGGGGGGCGTCGGGTGGCCGCCGGGGCCCTGCCCTGGCTGTGCGCTGAGCGCCGCGGGGGGCGGCGGCCCTGCGGGGCTGGGCGCGTAGCGCTGCGACGCCGCACAGCGCGTGCCGGGGCGCGCGGCCCTGGCTCTACGAGGGCTGCGCCCGCCAGAGAGCCGCGCTCGGAAGGAGGGCGGTTCTCGGTGCGGATGGATGCGCGCGAGTGCCCGTGGCCGCAGAGCGTGGCACCGAGGAGGCGGCTGTCTGTGAGCCGCTCGCGCCGTGCACGCCGAGATGCGTGTGCCAGCAGCGGCGGTGCCACGGCCGTCCCCGGCACGCTGCAGGACGCCGTAGTGTCACAGAGTCATTAAGATCGGAAAAGCCCTCTCACATCACCTAGTCCAACTGCCAGCCCCACCATGCCCACAGACCACGTCCCTCAGTGCCACATCCACACGGTTCTTAAACGCCTCCACAGATGGTGACTGCACCACCTCCCTGGGCAGCCTGTGCCACTGCCTCACTGCTCGTTCTGAGAAGAAATTCTTAATACCCAACTTGAACCTCCCCTGGAGCAACTCAAGGCCATTCCCTCTTGTCCTTTCATGTACATCGGCGCATTGCATCAGTTCTACCATCGATCCAGGCTTTGCAGAAAATATTTTGTGGGCTCAGTTGCATCTCCTGAAGACAGAGGATGATTTAAGATCGTTTAGGATCACTGCAAAAAGACAAGCAGGTCCTTGTACAGTCAGCAAGGTACAGAGCTGTGTGGTTACATTCTCCCAGATCAATTCCACAGCCAGCCTTGCTGTGTTAGCCAAGTGCCTCAGCCTTGTTACAGTGCACATCCTCACAGCACACCTGACATGCAGTTATGTCATCTTGCAACTGGAGACCTGAAATATGGAGGGTCTCAGTGGGACTGACGAAGCACGAATGAACCAACCTTAGTGCTGTACTTTAACCCCTTGAAAAGCTGTGTGCTTCCATGTGTTAGAGATCTAGAGATCTTTGGACTCATATGCCATCCCCTATTCTGTACCACTGACGATTTTCAGGCCCTCCAAACTCTCACGACTAGAGGCCTGTGTTTCCAGTATAAACCAGACAGGAGGGCTTCTTGCTCAGATTCTCCCAGTTTTCTCTCTAGAAAATCTTACCATATGTGTTGTAGTTGGTTAGCTGAAATGTTGGACAACTCGATCCTGAATTTTGGGTAGTTAAACTTCTATGTTGTAGCTAAATACTGAGGCACTGCAGTCTGGAAACTTGAATTTTAATTTAGCCTTCCATTGGTGGAACATTTAGTGTACATCTCTTGGAGCACAGACAAAGATTATTAGCTTAGTTTTTCTTTAAAACAGAGAATATTTGACAGTAATTTTTGAAGGCAGAGCTATTATTTAAATATTCATGTAAAATTCCCCAGTGTTTATTCACTATAGAAAGAAACTGCGACTACAATCTGAAAATCCTTGTTCTTGGACTCACCTCCATCAATTTGATGGCCACAGTTTTCGGAAGACCTTGGAATGAAGGATCCATTCTCCTTCAGGAAGCTCAGACCTCGCTCTCTGGTGATAATCATGAAATGCTTTCATTTTTCTCATCATCAGCTACAGCTACAGCCCCCAACAGTGGAACAAAATGCTTTACAGAAGTAGCAGTGTCATCACCATAGCTTCCCACAAGCCACTGCAACACATTAACTGTGTGTGTTCTATATTATAAAGAAATAAGATATTTTTTTTCTGTCTTCCGTAGAATTTATTAGAAGAGAGTTATGTCAGGAAAAGAAGCCTTCTCATAAAGTTGTACAGAAACCTCTCTATGTCTTTCTATACAATAAAACCCAAATAACAGTTGTGTTCCCACGAGGGAGTTTCTGACACAGAAGAGACAATGGGCTGCCAGCATATCATATCCCCAGGAGAATTTTGCAAAATCTCAAACCACCTCAATGCTGCAAGAAGGTTTGTGTGATGTGATAGCATACAAGGTCCTCTTACAGCTTGCAGGCTGGTTAACAGGGGGAAAACAAAATAGAGGGATCAATGGCCACTTTTCAAATGGTGGAAAATGCTACTCTGATTTGGGATCTATGTTACTCAGTATCTTCTAAAATCATTAGTCCTTCAATAATAGTTAAAACAAGAATCAACTAGAAGGGAAAAAAACCCAGCAGAAATTTCACAGTAGTGACTAATTTGCTGATAAAATGATAACTGAAGCAACTAATTTATATGATCTATACGTTAACTGTAGCTTCCCAGGGAAGATATTTTACAGTCATTTTAAGTAGTCCTCTGAAAACCTCATCTCAGTGTTCAAGGGTAATCAAGCAAACAGCTGGGATGAGCTCATTAGGAAAACAGAAATATCAGCATGCTGCTATATAAATCCATAGTACACCCAGGGAATGTATACTCTGCATTAATAACATTCCTTCAGAAGGGATGGAATAGAAAGAGAAACTTTGTAATGAGCCCCAACTTTGTAATGAGGAGAGAGCTAGCTCAACAGGATTTTCTGCTGGAATAGAGAGAACCTGTGTAGAGGATGGTATTTAGGTTAATGGGTATATTTCTCATGAAACTAGAGCTATGGGGGAGCTGGTTTAAAATAAGCACAAGAGAATACTTTTTCACATGATTTCTAAAAGGGAAACTCATTGTTACAAGATGCCAAAGGTCCAGAAGAATAAAAGAGCAGTTTGATAACTGTTTTCAAAGACTTTTAAGCAAGGCTGTCCAAAGTGTTTTGGAAGTATCCGAAGATCAGACAAACCCTAAACTTCTGATGCCTTGAAGAGTGTTTATTGATGAAATAATACCTATGCTGTTCTTGATCTTTCTCTAGGCATCTAGTAGTGAAAGAAATGGACCATGCACTATATTATAGATCACTTCAGTGTGATCTATAATTCACATACTAAAGATTTCTTGCCCTTGGTTAACCAGAGATCTTTTTGATTCCAATCTTGGCACTCTGTGCTGTTTTTGCATCATATCTAAGAATGAGACTGTATTATAACCAACTTTCTTATTCCTTTTTCCTTCCTGGTATGTACATACTGCTGTGATGTGACAGAGTTGGACAACCTTTCATTGCAATCTTGATATCAGTAATCCTCTATTCTCACTTATTTTAAGGCATTGATGTTTTCCAAAATGACTGAACCTGTTTTGCTTTTGTGTTTTTTTCCCCCAGCTAATGATCTATCCCAGTAGAGCTACCCTTCAGAGTATTAAACCCTGAGTTAGTCTGATGCAATCCTGCATGATCTATGCTTTGTTACAAATATTCTTAATTAGCTATTTATTAACAGCGACCTACCTAATGAAGGCTTTTGCTGTTTCCAAGGTAACACAGCCACTACTTCACAGTCCTCCTCTAGTATGTTACTTTCACTCTGTGGTCAAACCAAAATTTTGCATCTTTCTTTAAGTACGATAAGAACCAAAATGATTCATTATTTATCCCACCTTCTGAAAAGCAGAACATCTGGCAGGATAACAAATTCATCTGTGTTTGCTTTTATCAGTAAACAGAGAAGTTTCCCCATTCTATGATCCTTTGCTAAGCTACACTGTTTCATCACACAGAACAAGGCCATCTCACAGCCCATTTGCTGCTGTTTCCTAGTCATCTTGTTTTGGGCTTCTATACCTTTTTAATGTTCCCCTAGCAAATAGTTTTCTATAATTACTTTCCATGTTTCTTTTCTACCTCTTGCCCTCTCTCCCCAGTAGCTTTCCATACAATTTGTAACAATCATAGTCATAGGGAGATGGAGTTCCTACGTGCTTTGCTCTAACAATGGGGTCTACTTAGTTTTGCCTGGTCTGTCTTCAAGCATTGAACCTATTCCATGAAAATGACACAAGGCTTCTGCCGTTTTTCCATCTCTTCCTTCTTGTCCTACGGATTTCTCCTGAGACATTGCATCATTTCCCATGAGCTTAGAAGAGTAAAGCCAGATGTCACTGAACTGCAGGCAGTACTTATGGCAAAAACATGCCACTGCACACCTCTCCTATTGCTGTGAGCACCAGAATGAATCAGACACAGTCCCTAAGGATTAGTTCGTGTCACACTCGTGCCAAGGCTGCTCTCACTAATACTTCCCCAACACTCTACTGCAGCTGCCACAGCTTGAGTGCAGCTGGCACACATGCAGCAGGTGGAACAATGCAGAGAAACAGAATGTTCTCTGGTCCTTCCTCAGGTCTACTTCCCTACTTTACTGGACTTGAAGATCTAAAAGAAGCAGTGATCTCTCTAATCTGACCTTTCCATGACATAGTACTAGAATCATAATACAACTATTGTGATCTGTCTTACATAATGGTTTCATTTAGACTTAACCAGCACATCATGCACACTTCCGACCTGAGGATTTGGAGGACACAAAGAAGCTGCCATTCATTTTGCAGTCTGCCAACTTCAACATTAGTTTTGCTGCATCAGTATGCATTTTATGCTCCTTTCCTGGTGCCTGTAAGTCTGTAAGTGTACTAAAGATACTTTGACACTCTTCGTCTTGCTGTCAGCAGTTTCTCATCGATGTTTCTCGTCTACCAACAAGACCATCTCTCACTGAGGTTCAAGCTGATGACAGGGAAACCAGCGTATGGCACTAGTACCCAAACCACCTTGGCTGCCAGAAGCAATCTAGTTCAGGAAACACAGTCTTGACTGAAACATAATTCACTCTGCCACTGGGCATCACAGATTCATTTGGGCTGAGATTTGTGCTGCCTGCCACATTTAGATTTACAATAACTTGTTTACTCACAGCTCTGTAATTTGCAGGTTAGGCCAGTTGAAACAGAACTTGATCAAAACATCTGTGAGCCTCTGGAATGCAAATGGTCAGGTGGAGAGAATACTAGTTTATATTGCTTATATTTGCATGGGATGTCATTAAATGAGCATAAGGAAATGACGTGTGTGATAACCATGATGCAAAATATTTTCTGTATGATTAGAGTTAAACCTTTGAACTGCCCTGGAAACAAATAGAAAGTTGGTGAACAGAGAAACTAGGTGAGTGTAAACATCACACACAGTATATATTGTGTATTTTAGCTATTGGGAACAGCCTTATTCTGTGCCAACTTATGTTTGAACAGTTGTTATATGTAGTGACAAATACAGCTCTTTAAATAGATTCTTTCATACACTAAGGCCAGAAGAAAACACTGAGATTATCCATCATGACCTTCTGAGTAAGGGAAGCCTTTTTAGGTTTGTTATGAAATTACAGATAAATGTTGATTTATCAAATGTTAACATGATACAGGCACTTTTACCCATGTTTTTCTAGCAGTATGGTTAAACATTTAGAGATCTGAAAAGTACACTATTCCTCTAAGGGTCAAACTCAGACTTAACACCAGACTGACTCTTCTCATTGCTGCTATCTTCTATCAGCTCTCAGACTTGTACATGGGCTCTTTTTTGTGCCACTTTTTGCAGAACTGAACCGTTTCCATGGAATGTGTCAGATTCCAACATTTATTATTCATAAAGCATGATGCTATATGACACTGTAAAATCACCCAGATTGACTTTCTAAATGAAGTATCTGTGAAGTATCACAGTGGGATGGCAGATTAAAAAAAAATAAAAGGGAAGATCTGTGTACTGGTGATGAAGAAACATTACTATTTTTTGGAGGTAAAAACAAGGAGAAAAATAAGGTTAAAACTTTCAAACAACTACTTATGCAAAAGGTCCTATGTATTACTAGTTTCAAACTCTACTCCACAAGTTTCAAGTTTCATATGCAACATGACTGTCTCCTTCTTACTCTACAAATCTGCATAAGAAATACTCAAAGGTAGTTTAATATACTTATTTTTTATAGAAATAAACAAACATGTCAAAAGATGGAGTGTATTTCAAACACTTTCTGAAACTGCTGAACCCTGTTTGAATACAAGCATAACTTTCAGTCCCTTTTTCACAGCAAAGTTTTAGAAGTTGGGCAAGCTGTAGAGAATAGGACCTTCTTTTTGCAAGTAATGTTAACACGTAGTACATGAACCTTAGACCAAATCCTCTTGCCTGAATTTAATGACTTCTTGCTATCAAAATAAATCTGTTGTAAATTCAATAGAGTAGTGAAAGATATTTAGCCATTTAGTTCTAAATTTTAGCTCCCACCAATAAAAGCCAGTCAAGTAATCACGTAAAAGGCAGTAAAATGCAGTAAAAAGTATTTTGTTTTGTGTGTGTGTGTTTTTTCGTTTTTTTGTTTTTTTTTTTTACAGTTTGTGAGTTTATAATATTTGAGCTTATACTTTGATTAAGTCCAGAATGTTTTATGGCTGTAATTCTCCCAAGCTAGGGATGGCAATTTATTTGCTAGGGTTCACCACTGATTTTAATTTGCCTGTTAACCAAAATAACAATAGCTTGTGAAAAGCATAAATTATTTACACGATGCAGTAGGTTTTTTGTGTTTGTTAGTTAGCTAGTTTGTTTTTGAAAAGGAGCATGCTACATAGTGCCTTATTACTGCAAGTGCTGGGCTAGTTCTCTTGCAGTGTGGGGGTTCAGTGCTGACAGAATGGATGGGCAACGTGATGTTCCACAGGACCACAGCACAGAATCGACTGTTTAGCGATTCTGAAGAACAGTAGAAACTGAAGTTTACAAAAGCCTGACAAAGTCATTTATTTACTCCTTTTTTGTTTGCTGGAAAGAAAGAGGCAGGCATTATTTTTTTTTCCCCCTTCCTCCAGTGAATTTGCTTGTGATGCTTTCTCTCTCCCATCACACTCAGCCCTGTCAGGAGTATCCAGTGGAGACAACCTCAAATATGCAAAGAGCTGAATTGTGATTCTGTATCTCTGGTTTCCAAAACCAGAGCTGTCAGCTTTGATCTTTGACTTTTGAGAGCTTATTCTGCAAAACCGAAGGTATATGGCTTGATGTGAGAGCATTTGCCTTGATGTCAGAGGTAGAAATGAATGTTATTTGTTTTGGACATACAAACTAAAAGTTCAGGAAGCTGCCATTTTTCAGTTTAGCTTTTCCTGACCTTGTTATTTTTCAGAAAGGATGCTTCGGATGGGCACTCCTTAGCTGCAGTTTCACAAATCCAGGCATTCCAAGCTCTGAGCTCTGCCAGCTTCAATCAATCATAAACGTTCCCCTACTATGGTGATTTCATGCTACCGCCTAAAAATAGGGCTATGATTGTGGAAAAAAATGGGATAGTATTAAAGTCATGAGCACTGATATAAAATGGACTCCAGACACCAACAACCTGAAATGACAATAGGAGCAAGAAACTAGAGATTTGCACACAGAGGAATTTATTCCTTCTTTATAAGATACACAGAAGAGTGGACGGATTTGTTTTACTTTTCCTGACATCCTGTTTGTATGAAATTGAGGAAGGAACGTCTAATCTTACTGTCCTACTGGGGAAAAAGTAGGGACTGATTCTGGGGCATCTGGAAATCCTGACCAGGAGAAGTGAACACCTAACAAATGAAACAGATCCTGAATCTTTAAAAAAATGAACTTGTTACAACTTTTTCAAACTGTCACCAGACTTACAAATTTGAATAATGTCATACAGCTTTGAAGAGTCTAATGAGGAACTGAGACTCCCCATCCAATGCTGGCTTTGCTTAGACTTACTATTCGTGTGTCAGATTTAATATTTCTATGAGTTTTTGACACAATTTACAAAACATCTCCTGAAAAGCATATGGAAAAGATCTGAGTTTTTAGAATAGGTATCAAACGGAACAGGAAAAGTCTTCAAAAGATCATGCACCTCTTTTTCTTCTTTAGAAGACTGCTTGAACAAAATCATCATCTAAAAGCTATAAAAATACATTCATACAGAGTATACTTCATAAACTTCATATGGGAAAACATAGCCCATTTAATCTTAGTTTAATCTGATCTGAGATTCATTCATGTCAGAAATGAAATCCATATTGCTTTTAGTAGAGAAGGACATAGAATTCTGCTGCTGACAGAGGGAAATGGGGCTGAGAGGCAGAAACAAAGACAAGAATTAACCAGACCGTTTGAAAGAGTTTTAGTTTTTTTCACAGCTAACAACCAGTACTGTCACATCACATTGGTCTTTGGCAGTTGCTATTGCTCTCTTTTGCCAGCTTCATCTGTGCTAACCAAGTTTAGACAACACTTTGGTAGCAACACAAGCTCCTAGTCTACTTCAGGATTCCCAGGGGAGGTGGAGCTGCTCCAGTGTCAATCTAAGAGCGCAGCAGAGAGTTTGCCAAAAAAGGCTACGTTAAATGCAGTCTTCAGAGGCTGCACTAAAGCACACATGTCAAAATCCTGGTGCTTAACTGGCAGCAAGTTTGGAAGTTTGTAACCAGGAAGAAAAAGAAGATAAGTCTGCTGACATAACCACAGGATTTTCTCACTCTCCTATAGCTGCAGAAGGAAAAGTGGCATTGTATGACAGGGCAGCACATCAGAAATAAGTCAGAGACTGTCAGCCACAGGATAAGGAAGGGTTTCAAGGTAATTTGAATCTTAGGAAAATACTACATCAGGAAATTGATGTAAAGAACCAACCCAAGCCATTGCACAAGAAAAGAGAAGGATTTAAGGCTCTTGACAAAAGAATAAAATAAGAAAGAAAGGTAAAAAAATAATCTTGTCTTGGCTTCTTTCTCAGGGTGGGTACAGGAAAAATTTCTTCTCCAAAAGAGCAGTGAGGCACTGGAATGGGCTGCCCAGGGAGGAGGTGGAGTCACCATCCTTGGATGTGTTCAAGAAACATTTAGATGTTGTACTGAGGGACATGGTTTAGTGAGGAAATATTGGTGGTAGGTGGACAGTTGGACTAGATGACCTTGGAGGTCTTTTCCAACTTTGGTGATTCTATGATTCTATGAGAATTCTCCAGTTCAATCAAGAGAGCTATGGTTATTCTTTTTCCTTGGCCAAGAGCAATTTGCTTCAGCCTGAACTAGGGAAATGGAATTAAGTAGCTATAAAAAATAAAAAATAAAAATGATGAAAATGCATGTAGGACCAAGGTAGCCTGTTCTTTTGTCTACAATCTGCATCATCTGTTTCTTTCTGGGAGAATGCAGCTATTTTCTTCTCACCGATGTGCTGTTAGCTACCCAAGAATGCACACATGATAGGACTAAGCAGGAAGCATGAACCTTCCTGTTTCCCTGGCTTCTGAACTTCCCCTGCATTCTCTGTGCTTCTAGTGATACCCTTTGTGAAGAACTGTGCCTCTGAGAAATTTGTGCTATTGTTTGTAATAGAGAAGCTCGAGAAATTCAGGCCCTGCTGGAATCAAAGTACATAATGTAATATCTCTCTGCTATGCATCTTGTGCCCCAGAGTTTACTTAATGTTGCATGACACTACAAATGAAATTAAAATACATATCCCAAAGGCTCAGTCACATCTGCAACACTCTGGATATACAGCAGACAGTGAAGGAATTTCATACAGAGTTATACTGTGAATACAAAAGCAATAGGTATCATCAAAAGAAAATATGATGTTGAGAATGCTGTTTTTTTTTATGGTGGCTGGTGCTGAAATATATGGTATATTTTGTTGTTCCCCGATAAAATAAGTCAAAGAAGGCTGAGAAATTGCAGTATAGAGATATAAGAAGCAAAATCGCTGTGTCATAAAGTGGAACACAGAAATGTGGTTTTATCTAGGTTACATTAGATGTATCTGTGGCCCAGTGAAAACTGAAGAATCAATTTTGATTTCTCAAGAAGAAAAAGAGCAGTGAAATCCAAGACAAAACTAAAAGACTTCAGAAAACACTGAGTGCTGGCAGGTTTAGATTTAAATCTGGGCCTATTGTTTAGCATTAATTAAAGATTTATTCAATCCAGAACAAGCCTAATTCTGCAGACATGACTGAAAATTCAAAATATCAATAAAAGGATAACTCAGGTATCAGTTCAAATCTACTGAGTAATTGGGAATATAAAGTTCAACACTGAAGTCAAAAAGAATAACTGAAGGACCCACAAAAACATATCTAGAAAGAGAAGCAAAAAAAAAAAAATCCAGAACATTGTGCCATTTTGCAGAGGTTTCCTGCACTAGCAGAGTGCATAACATCAAAAAAAGAGGTGATGTGAGCCTCATTAAGTTATGATTAATTCCTCACAGAAGTTGTACCAGGAGGTGAGTGGGGTGTCAGCTGGAAAGCAAATGGGAAATGTATTGCTTTGTGCATCAGCGTCCAGCTAAAAAATGATGGATTGCCAAAACTGCGGAGTTTCTAATAAAACATCACTAATAATAGAAGATAAACAGTAGAATATAGATCTCACAGTGGTAAGCTTCTCTCCCTTAAACAATATAGTAATTAGGTTATATTTCTATATATTCTAGCAGTATAAAAGGAAAGTAAGTTCCAGCTTTTGAATTAAAAGTAACTAATAGCCTTGTTCTCATAAAGGTGGGCACACTGAGAGGCAGAAGGAAAGCAAAATAATTCAGAATATTATGAAAGCACTTTCCTAGAAAACAGAGAAGTACTCATAGAGCACAGAAGAGAAGGGAGGAAGTTCCCTTTTTGTGCCTCTAGGAAAGTTCTCCTTGGCCTAACATAGCATGAGAAGAGAACCAAACTCTTTAATTTGGGATATACAGAGGAAACAGAAAAACAAAAAGAGCAAGCACATTTAGCACATCATAGAAAAAATATGTTGTAGCTGGGCATCGGTTCCAAAGAATTCGGCAAATATTTTAAAAGGGAACATTGCTTCCTCAAATGGAAGTAATACTCATGGAACGTGGCTGATGCTAAGACTCATCTTCCTTGAAATCCAAAATCTTCCAGATAAATCTGCAATAGCTTTTCCTGAAAATATTATGTACTTCACTTCTCCCTTTGAGGAAAGGTTAATCATATTTGTTATTTATTCCAATATTGTAAAAAAATCTCTAAGGCTTAAAGGTGTAAAAGTGTTCCCAGTTAATGTGGTAATTAATGACTACAAAGTCGATTTTCGATTTCATTGTAATTTGGACAGCTCACACACTTCAGAAGGCTTCTAATTGGATTACCCATTATGAATTTTGAATGGTCAAAGCATGTATGAGTTTTACTGCTTTCAAGACCAACACTCCAAACAATTAAAAACATTCAAATAAATATTCTTGCAAACTTGAAAGCAAAGCCGTGAACTGTATTATCATCTTCACTGTTATTGCAGATTAATTGCTCATGCTATAAAGTTCATGGGTGCACAGAAAAAGAGAGAAAATACTTCATCTCTATTTGCAGCATATTTGTAGCAATAAATGACTAACTGTATCTCCAAGAAAACTGATAATATTTATTCTCAAAGTTGTTGAGAAAAGGCATCATTTTCTATTGCATTAATACATTCCTCATATGTTTTTTACACCATTCTGGCATCCATTATTAAAAATTAGGTATAAATAGAATATCAGAGCAGAGGAGACAAGTTCTCAGAGATGGAGATAATTATGGGGAGGATAGTCTATTCATGATGATAATTTTAAGAATTTTCCTCTTTAACCAAATTAATACAAATCTGATTATCAAACAATTTAGAACCTCATCTCTACATAAAAAAGAGATAGTAGCTTGTGACACATCGTCAACTCTCAGAGTGGATTTATTAAAACAAAAGTGGATATTCAAAATTAATACTTTCCTGCTAAGAGATATCTGCTGAGATCTATTAGAATCATAGAATCATTAAGGTTGAAAAAAACCTCCCAGATCATGTAATCCAACCACCACACCGTTGACCACATCCCTCAGTACCAGGTCCATACGGTTCTTGAAACCTTCAGGGACAGTGAGTCCACCACCTCCCTGGGCAGCCTGTTCCAAATCATCACCAATCTTTTGGATAAGTTTGTCCTTCCCATACTTACAATATTTTAACCCTGTATCGGGTTTACATGATAAGATTTATTATGCAGAAATATGAGAGAATCAGCCCTGCAGACACAAAAGTCAGTGCAGAAGAAGAACAGGAGGTGCTCCAGGCACAGAGCAGAACTTCCCTGTAGCCCAGGAGAGGCTCATGGAGGAGTAGGTTGTCCTCCTGCAGCCCATGGGCACCACACAGAGCAGATCTCCACATGCAGCCATGAAGGAGCCCACAGTGCTGCAGTGGATGAGGCCAGAAGGAGACACAGACCATGGTTTACCCCCACAGAAGCATCCTGGGCCAGAGCTGCAGCCCATGGAGAGAAGACCATGGTGTGGCAGGAGGGCTGAGAGATATCCCCAGTGAAGATCCAAATTGAGCACTATGGTCCTGAAGGGTGGGCTCTGTGGTAAGGAGCTGTGTTGAAGCATTGCTTGGAAAGTTGTAGCCTGTGGGAAGCCCACAAGGGATCAATTCGGGAAGGACAACATCCTATAGAGAGACCACATGGGACAGAGAGTGGCTGTGAAGAAGCAGCAGTGCTTGCACTGCTCAGGGAAAGGAGGTAGAAGATGATGGATGGAACAAAGATTGAACCTCTAGAATAGGTTTTTATGTTTGAAAACCACATTAATACACATCGGCATTACAAATGATGAAGTTTTTCTATCCAAAATTAACAAAACACAAAACTAGTGACAAAATTGTCAACATCATCCTGGTTCATCATTATTGTTACAAAAACTTAGAGTGAGATTTTTTTCCTGCTTCTTCTCCCACTCTCCAGTAACCAACTGAGGTATCACTCAGGAAACAGAAACACTCTGTAGCGTCAAAGGAACTTCCTCCCTCACAGTACAGTAAATTAATCTCCACTATAAGTCATTCTGTCCTGATTAATATTGTGTTCCTGTTATAAAGTTGCATTCAGGGGTCTATCCTGTTTTTACTGAGTGCTGATGTAGCTTACATACTCAGTCCCCACCAGGCAGGCACTAAAGCTGGCTAGCTGCCATCCTTGAAAGCTATTTCAGAATCTCCTGGCCTTTCACAATTTATGGCAAGTGTATAATTTCCATCCTAACAAAAACATTGAAATCAGTCACAGTTACTACGGATCCTAAATTTGTCCTCAGTGTTGATACTCAGGGAGTCAGTATGCATATACCAAGGAATAACAAAACTGAAAGTTGCAACATCCCTGCGGGAGTTTTTATCCTCTGCAGCTGAGATAAATAAAGTCCTACGCCCTTGAGTTAAAAACTAGCTGAGGAAGATCATTTCCACATGGGACATTCCATGCCGGCTTGGTACGCTGATAACAGGGTTTGTATGCTGCTGGTACTGTCAGCCTGCACATACTGTAAACAAAGGTCACAGAGATTGTCACGCTGAATACAGAGAGGCTTTGCACACATTTGGGTTGCACAACTCGTGTTGTTTTCATATG
This sequence comes from Chrysolophus pictus, assembly GCA_037305975.1. Classification (NCBI taxonomy): domain Eukaryota; kingdom Metazoa; phylum Chordata; class Aves; order Galliformes; family Phasianidae; genus Chrysolophus; species Chrysolophus pictus. The sequence goes on from JAYKPI010000006.1 coordinate 39,857,436, forward strand.
CACACCAATGGAACAGCACAAATCTAAGCCACAGTGGCAAAAAGCAGCCCACTGCTGGTGAGAAATAAGATTGCAACCAAAGGCAGCACAGAAATTGTACTGCCTTCATCACAGAGTGACTGTGCTAGACCTCCCTCCATCCAGAAAGCCCACTAGAACACTAGAAATGGAAAATTCTGGGAAATTGGGTTTGCAGAAAGCATCTCACTAGAAACTCTTGATGCAACACTCTAAAGCACGGGTGTCCACCTTTTTGTCTTGCCTGGGCTGCATTAAGTGAAGAGGAATTGTCTTGGGCTGCATTTAAAATATATGTTATAGTTAATGTATATAAGTAACAAAACTTATTTTTATAAATTTGTATATTAAAACATATAAAAAGAGGACAATGAAAACACAAAACCAGTGGGACATTCAGCCTAGCTTTTTGAAACTAAGGCATCAGTCTGGTTCAATGCCAGTGGCTGCTATTCTTGGTAAGCTCTCAAAGATTTTTGATGAGAACAATTGTTCACAAATACATGTCCTGCCAAAAAGCAATGCCATGAATAAGACGCAATTGTGAAGTGAGAGGTGTTTCTCTCTGCTAAGAGATGGCTTATAAAGGTCTGGTAAAAAGACATGATCCAATTTTACTTTGAGTTCAATGTCAACTCTGTACATTCCATTTGAAAATTAGCAGGTAATGCTTTTAAGTCAACTGAAAGTGGAGCTGCAAATACACACACACACAAATATATATGTATATGTATATTAATCTTTAAACTCATTCTCAAATTTGTTTATCAAAACTGAAAGCACAGCAGCATATTTTTTGTTGTTCTCAGGATTGTGTTTAGCCAAATGAATAGCATTACTTGCCATAACTTGAGCTTGCCATAATTTAAGTTAAATTTTGAACACTGCTATGATTTGAAACCTAGCACAAATAGATACATTTTTACCTTGAAGTAGCTGAAAATTATGAAACTTGTCAGCAGCATATCAGTATTCTGGATATTTCTTCCAAAGTGAATGTGTTAACTTATTAAATTATTTTGCAAAGTAACAACACTAGCTCAAGTTTAATGATTAAATAAAATTTACATAGAATTATAGAATCATTGAATTGCTCCAGTTGGAAAAGCCTTAAAGATCATCAAGTCCAACATCAACAAAACAACTACCCTGACTCTAACAGTGGTTCCTGAGCACCACATCCAAACATATATTTTTAAACATATCCAGTGATGGTGAGTCAACCTCTTCCCTGGGGAGCCTGTTCCAGTGCTTAACCACCCTTTCTGTGAAGTTGTTTTTCCTGATACTCAACCTAAACCTCCCCTGGTGCAACTTGAGGCCATTTCCCCTCGTCCTGTCTGCTGCCAGCAGTGAGAGGAGACCAGCCCCGCTCTTGCTGCAATCACCTTTGAGGCATTTGAAGAAAGCAATAATCCCCTCAGCCTCCACTTCCCCAATTCCTACACGTCTCCTTAGTAACAACAACTGCATGTCCTCACAGACACACACACATTTCGATTGAAATACTATTATCAGCAATCACCGTGTTACGCCAAGTGGCACAACGCGTGTAACGTGCAGTACACATGGGTTTGGATTGCACTGTGTGTGTGTGCGGCAGTGTGAGAGGTAGAGTCAGCCCTGCGCTGTGCCCTCTACAGTATGTCATTGTCACCTATGCAGCCCATGCTCAAGCTAAGCACAATCAACTCATCAAAAATATCACTAAAAATCACATAATAACATTCAAAGTTTATGACCATACAGGACAACATTACTAGCTTGGCATGTGTTGCCCGTGCCTGGTTTAGTGGTATAGCTGGCAGTATTGGGTTGATGGTTGGACATGATGACCTTAGAGGTCTTTTCCCACCCAAATGATTTTATGGTTCTATGATTCTGTATATCAACAGAGCACAGAGCTAACTGAATCTAGTGCATGTAAGTACACAAAGTAGTTATTCCATCTAAAAACATATAAAAATGCATATAGTGATCCTATCAATGTACGAAGCTCATCTTGGAGCAGCAGAACAATCTTTTCAAATCTCTGTCCAGTCCCAAAATCTTTATTTCCCCTCTTTTTCCTTACAGCATAACCTGGAATGGAGCTTCAGATTTGATTTTCATTGTGGGTTTATCATCCTAAGTCCGGGAAGAAAACTCTAAATCCAGTGTGGTGTTAGAAAGTAGCATTCCTTCATTCCTCACAGTTCATACTGTGCTATTTGACAAGCAAGCATGCTCCTTCAGAGTTCAGGTTCTATATTTCAACAGTTAAGACAGTACATTGGCATACATATTCACTCCTTTTTCAAGGACTCATTAATATATGCTAATATTTCTTTGGGCATGCTCAGTAGTGTCTGGGGTGGTTGAGTGCCTGCCCACTTCTTCCCCATTTTCCACTGTCAACTTCATTGCTGAGACCTTTAACTAACTTTGAGCCACTTTTCCCCAATTTGGAAAATTTCCATTGTTTGTTAGCCCATAGCAAGCAACTTTTAAAACAATATATGTGGAATCTGAAGATGTCCTTGCACCTAATGGGTGCAAAAATGAAAGTATTTTATTATGATTCCTGTGTTTCTTGCAAGGTAAAATTATTGAGGCAAAAGTTAAAAGTATTCTTTTTTTGTCCCCAGTGAAAATTATTGAGGAAAACAAGACTGTTCACCCACTAAAGTTGAAATTGAGTGTTTTAGAACTGTCACTCACAGATTCCTTTTGTGATTCCAACTAGTGTGCTGGTTCTTAAACTAATGTACTAATTCCTATTGCTAAACCAAACAACCTGTATCAGGCTTGGTGTTTTGTTTTGTTTTGTTTTGTTTTGTATTGTTTTGCCATAACCCCTTTGTGGTCAACAGAATACAGGAGAAAGTTGACACATGATCTAAAGCCTTCTGGACTAATATATTTGCAAAAATGTTATATAGAATTCTATGGAAATGGAGATAAACAGTAAATAATTTCAATTCATTCCTAACCTTCAAGACTCTGTATGTGCTTGATAAGAGCCCTGTGCTTGCTAAGAGCTCTGTGTAACTTCAGGAGTACAGTTCTGTGGACTGGGGCTGAACAGCAGTGGGAGGTTTGTTTCATAGTTTTGCAAGAGACCCAGTTGCTTAAAGGCAGAGCAACTATAAAAGTAAGAGTTATCTGCTAAGCAGAACTCGGTGATGGGAGTGGGACATAGCTGCTAGAAGCATCAGAATTAACGTAATAGTCTAGTTAGATACTGACCTATGCTTTGCAAATTGACCTCTTTAAGAAAACTGACTTAAATATTGAGGAACTAGCCCTACATTCTTCCACTCTAACCATTCCAGTTCTCCTAGCTTCCAAAGGTAAAGGTCTTTGTTATTGCTTACTTTGTAGAGGAAAGGTTAGAAAGAAAGCATTCCATGCATGCCATCAGAATGGTTGGGTGAGTAAGGTGAGATGAAGCCTGAATCAACTTTTAGAATAATGGAAGATGGAAAAGGAAGTAACTTGATGCCATCTGCACTTCCAAACAAAGGAGAAAAAAAAAAAAAAATCCACATCTGTAGAGCAAAACTTGCCTTCTTTAATTTTTTCTTTTGTAAGGAATATGTTTTAATACTGTTTATTTGTTGAACAAACGATGGCAAACAATTATTCTAAAAATAGTTCTCCACTACCCAGGGACTGTGAGCAAGGAACACCCAACAGACACCTTGCTTCCCAAAATCAGCACGTTTTGCCCTGAGCCCACAGAGCTCTATCTCTATGTCATATTTAAATATCGTATTTCAGAATGCAAATCTAACAGCAGTAAGTTGCTTCATCAGACATTTGATTTCCCATACTATGAGAAGAGACACATTTGTTCCACATACTTTCAGCTAAAAAGGCCTACAAACATGACAAATTCTCCAGTTTGATTTTCTGCACTGACTGCACAAACTACAGCCAGTGTTTTCTGACAACACAAAGTAGGGGAAGAAGGCACGGTAAGGGGACTGAGTGGCTGGAGGAGGTTGATCTTTTTATTGACCTAAAAGGTTTGTCTAAGCTGTGACTTCAAGAAATAACAACATAACTCAAAAGCTTAACATAGTAACTGGAAACCAAAGGCCATCAGTCACAGGCTAGTTCAAAGGAGCGTGGGTGGGAGAGAAGGGACTCCACCTTCCTCAGCACTGAAAGTTAAGTCTACCTGGTGTTATTTCCTAGGCTCATGAACCTGTGTTGCGTGGACAAAAGATATAACTAAGTAGAAGTCACAACTAAAAGATGTAAAATTGATAGTTCCTGTTTGGTGTAGATTTAAATAAGATTCCCATATCGCACCTGAGACACTGAAAGATGCAGGACAGGTAGAATGGAGCTCAAAAGCATCAAATGTATGAATCCTGTTCTGTTTTAATTTGATTTTCCAGCTTTACTGATGTGTTAGGTTACCAAATCTGCTTTCAGGTAAGACTGGAAACCTCTTAGAAAACAGTACTAACAAAATCTGTAAGAAAGCAAGCCTACATGAAGCAAAAGTGATGCATTTGCCTTCTAGACTTTTCCTTCTCAATTAAGCTTTACAATCTGTGCTTGACCTAGGTTCCCAGCCAGATGGAGACTGTATTTATTTCATAAGACCTGTCAAGATGCAGTACGCTCTCTGAGCAAAGGTGCAAACATTCTTTTTTCTTTGGGAATTGAGAAGTCATATGTTAGGAAGACTGACTTACTTTGAAGGTGCTTGTGAACCTTTCATGAGTTTGCTACCAATGAAGTGAATACATCTGCCTGAATGTAATAGAGAATACAATGGCTTTTAACCCTCAAAAATCCTTCCTTTCATCATTAAACTTAGTCATTAAAAATGCAGAATGGTCAGCCAAAGTAGAACAGGACGGTGATGTCTGAGGTGAGAACAGGCATCAATGAGAAATATTTGAATGGATGAAGGAGTGGAGAGCTGGCAAAATAAGCACAGATAAGAGGTGGGAAAATACAGTGGAAGAAACACATGAAGGAAAACAGGGACTGGAGTTGGTGTAGGAGAGGAAGTCTAAGTTGGGAAGATTGTAAAATGTTTGAGTTTCTTCTCCTAGCCTTAATGTGCCTTTTGGGGGCTTTTAAGCTACCCAGAAGTCACTAGAAATAATAATAATAATAGTAATAATAATAATAATAATAGTAATAGTAATAATAATAGTAATAGTAATAATAATAATAGTAATAATAAACGACAAAAAAAACCTAAAACCCAATCTAACTCCTTCTCCATCTGGTCCACCTTCAAAGTAGTCAGAAAATGTGGGACATGCACTTTTTTAATTCTACTGTCCAGTTACATTACATCTACATTTAAACTAGGCAGGAACCTCAACCTTATATCTATCATAAACATGCTTTAGAAACTAAGGTATCTTTTGAAAATTTGAATAATTATATCTTAGACTTTTTTGCTTTGAGGTCATCTACCAAAATGTGCTACCTAATCCGTACCCAGATTTAAGCTAGTAAGTTTATACAACTGAAGAAATCGCAGAGATTTGCTGGTCCCACACTCACAAAATAGCCTGTATGTAATAGAAATTCCTACAAAATCAGCAAGAGGACTTAGAATAACTCAGGGTGCATTTCAAGACCTTAATATTTTCCAGTCCAAAAATTATGTAATTAAGGATTAAAGTTATGTTCCTATCTTTTGTATGGAACACTGAAAATAAATCAAACATAACTGTTACTGCTTTTAAATGCATCCTAAGAAAACTGTTTTGTATATCTGTCTACTCACTGAAAAATACAGCATATTAAATGGGAATTTTCCAACTAGATAATCAGAAACATGCACAGAAAGCTAAATATTTTAAACTGTGTTTTTCTGCTGACAGATGTTTCTGCTTTGCATAGGACACTGCAATTGTAGATTACAACAGCCATATTTTATTATCTCTGGGTACTGAGTTTTGAAAGGAGCTTCTTGGTTTTGATAAATGCTTGGATGTCAGAGAAACAGAGAACTTCCTAGAAAAGGGGAACAGATATCCCAGCAACTCAGTTGAATTAGTTAAAATAGACTGAGCTACTAGTGCAGTGACTCTGCATGTATGTAGTCTAGAATATGCAAGTAGGGAAATCTCTGAGCTCTATCCTTCCCTTATAGGAATTAATTTTGTTCTTTTTAATGAATACTTAAACCGTGCTGTGTTTTTGTCATCATGTGTAAAATCAGATAGAGCAATGAAGAAAAAAATGGTTCTACTTCTATAGACGTTGGAGCAACACACCACTTAAATAGAAGAAAATAAGAAGTCGAGAACTTAATAGTGATCTCATTGTTTATTCTTTCTCCTCCACCCGAATTTTATCTTTGTTTTCTACATTAAGTTTCCTTTTATTTTTCTGTAAATGAACTATAAGTTAAAATGCCAAATAATCTGCTTCTGGAATGCACAAGATAAGTCAGTATTTACTGAGTCTTTTGGTGAATTGACAGACCAAATGCGTCAAATCTTAGTGGTGATTTAATAAGCCCAGACATCTGATTCATGTCAGAGAAGCCATAACAAACCTAATGTAAGGGAACGTGTGCTCCTGCCTCATCTACTTCCTTACTAAGCCCAGAGTTTCATGGCCTCAACACCTCTAATTCAGGCGAACAGCTGTTTGGCTTGATACAGCTTATAGCTGTCTGCTGCTTCCCTTCAAATGGCTCAGCAGAACGGAATATGTGCCTGAGGCTCTGTGACTTCAGTTCATTGATTCTGCCTAGACTGTCACGACCGTGCCAAGAGGATGGGCTATTCTACCAAAGAGCCTACCCTTCTGATTTCCACAAGGCTGCCTTTGCTTCTAACCTACCTCCTTATCAACTCAAGGTATGACACCAAACTGTGAACTCAAGCCACTAACATGCAAAAAAGTAATTTCTTCTGCCAACATTAAGAAAAAAATTAAAATCTCCTGCTAAGACTGTAGAGCCTGCTAGGATGGAAGGCTGCTATCTTCATTCAGTCTGTACAGCTAATTGCCTGTCTGCCTGAGTCTGCTGATGAGGCCAAAAGTATGCTTTTGTTTGTTCTTGCTAATGAAATTATCCGACAGCACTTGTTTTAACAGTAGAAAAGTTACTTTTTGCTCTTCCTTCTCCTCTATCTGCAATGTTTTCCTTTAAAGCTTTTGGGCTATTATAAAAACAGCTACGAGCATAATTAGAGGTACAGCTTTCAACAAAAATGTTTACGGCCGATGACTCAAAACCACCTGTCCTCACCAAAACAGCAGTACTGCCCATCTGCGTTTATTGCCCCGGACATGTGTGGTGGAGGGAGAACAATGTGATTTTGGCTAAAGGCAGTCAAGAAAGGAATGTCTGAAAACATGTTACTCTCATAAAGGTCCTCCTGCCTGACTGCTCTGTGTTCTCACACATCTCTGTGCTTCCCTGACTTGCTCCAAAGCTATTAAGCCCCTCCCTGACACCAGGAGAAAGCAAAAGAGTGTAAATCGTGGTGTATGCGACTGGAATTGTGGCACTGGGAGATGTGGTTTAGTGGGCATGGTGGTGATGGCCGGGTGAGATGATCGCAGTGGTCTTTTCCAACCTTAATGATTCTACGATCCTGTGAAATGCATTTTATTATCCGAACAGAAAACTCTGACCACAAGAACGGGGCAAAGTGCGACTTGCGGGCCGGGTCAGCAGCCCCCGGAGTTGGCAGCATCCCGCCGTGCCCCTTCGCAGGGCAGGCAAGGAGGAGGGGAAGGGCGACGCGGGGCAGTCGCGGGACGGAACTACACTTCCCGGCAAGCCGCAGGGACGGAGGGAGGTGAGAGGAACCGCTGACGGCGGAGGCGGGCAAGCGCGAAGCGGCCGCGTCACGGAGCCTTTCGCCGCGGCCATTGGCGGGGCGCGGGCGGCGCTGCCATGGCGCTCTCCGGGGCGCCCCTCAGGGTGTGCATCGTGGGCTCGGGGAACTGGTGAGTACCGCCCCGAGGGGACCGCAGCGCCGGCCCGGGACGAGCTTCCCCAGCGCCGGGCCCGCTGTCACCGGCCGCGCGGCGCTGTGCTCCGGCCCGCTCCGCAGGGCTCGGCTGCGAGGGGTGGCGGCGGGGCTTAGGGGGGGGCTGCGGCCGGTGAGACCCCGCGGCGGCTGCGGGAGGGGCGGTGGCTGTGGCGGGCGTCCGGGCTGCCGAGACGGGCTCGTCCCGCCGCGCTTCCTCTCCGAGGTGCTTCCCCGAAGTGAACGGAGGAAGAAGCTGCGGAATCGATCGTCATTTCTGTCTTCTCGAGCCTTCAGTGAAGGTGTTACTTTGGGATATTTTTAACCTGGCATTTGTAGTGTGGTCTATCAGCTGATGGAGGCGTTCAGGATCCCGAGCGTAGTTGGTAGCGTGGCGCTCACTGCTAACTTCTGCGGCGCTCCGCTTCCATCCAGCTGCCACAGGCACGTGTTATGTTTGCTGAACATAACATCCCTGGGGAGAATATGGTGTTTGTAATCCTTCTTTGTCTCCCTCCCTCCATTTGTCGTTCCCAAGCACCACTTTTACCCTGCATGCTATTTGCAATGAATAAGTACAACGCGTTATGTGAATGTCTTCACAGTTTGCCGCTTTATTTAGTAATGCTAGGGATATGTTACTTCTGTAGGTTTTGGTTTTTTTTTTCAATTTTAAATCTAATTTCACGGAAGTTCCGTTTTCCAGAGAGCGAGGTCCTACAGTTTGCTTGTAGAGGCAACCTCAGGCTTGTTCCTCATCCCTTGCCATTGGCTTTTGTTGTGGTTTTGCATAATTCAAAAGAATAGCAGCTGCAGAACTCTTGTTTTTCATTTGTTATGGGTTTTTGAGGGAATGACAGGTGTTTCAGCACAACTTTCCTCTTGCTGGCTGTAAGGTGAACTGCAAGATGATTATAGAAGGCAGAAGACGTCTGAAATGTAACAGTTTGATTTAGGGCTGTCTGGAACAGGCTGCTCTGAGAAGTGGTGCATTCGCCGTTCCTGGAGGTGTTCAAGAAGTGTGTAGATGGGACACTAAGGGACATGGGTTGGTGAGCAGTATGGGTGGTAGGTGTGGATGGCTGGGCTGGATGATCTTAGAGATCTTTTCCAACCTTAGTGATTCTGTGGTTCTGTGTTGTGCATTGCAGTTTATGTCAAAAGGAGCTGTGTGATTTGGCATATGTTTTGTTGTTGTTCTTCTTCCACACTTGAAATCTAGCACAAAGTTCCCTAGATAATTTGACTACAGACACTGCAGATATGGTTCTTCTGCCACTCAAGCATCCATCCCATCAGACACTTTTGACATTATTAAACAGATCTAGTCAGGTGAAAACAAAGTACATAAACATGTACAAAAGCTAGCAGGCAATACCTACAAATTCTTCCGTGAGTTTGTTTCACAGTGGATCAACATTTCTATTGAATTGGGGCCTGTGGTCCTAAAATGGAAATGTTTAATGATCAAATGCAAGGAAAGAGAAGGAAATTAAAGCACTTATATGTGCTTTATTAATGATATTTTGGGGTGTTGTATTTATAAAACATACGTAACAGGAGTGTGCCTGGTGTTGACTAAAATGTAAACATGTATGCAGTTGAACTGGGTTGAGCACCGCAATTTGGAGACTGGAGGGTTTCTGTAGATATCTGTGAGATGATCTTGTCCCACAAGTAACTGTAGGATTGAATGCCTTTGCTTTCTCACAGCCCTTTCACCTATATCTGGGATGGAAAAAAATACGAAGGGAGCTTGGCACAACAGTGACAGGTCAGAACTAATCACCTTGGGTAACAAACGGCTTCCAAACTCATTTGGCCGGTGTGACTGGGGAAGGTCACCTTAACGATGCAGTTAGCTTGGCAGGGTCTCTGAAATCTGCTGCAAGATCGAGGATCCAGACAGATGGCTTAAAAAAGGTGCAGAAGAGCAGGAGTTGAGTGTTCTTCTCTTTGCCCATTTGTAGTTGTTCAGCTAGAAGATAAGTGATTGAATTAGAATCCTTAGAAAATAATAATGATAATAATAAACCCTTGCTTGAAAGCAAAGAACGTACACCTTGGGAATATATGTGCCTTAGAGCCCCAGAGTTCAAGAATAGCGGCCAGATTCAGTTAGGATACCACAAGCACTGCCTCTGACATGTATTGTAGCCTTCTTATTTGATAATGCTTTCAGGACAAGTTAACAAAGGCTGTGGACCAGAATTTATGCCTGTGCCATTTGCTACAGGCAGCCCTTAGTTAATCGACTTGCCTAACCTGAGCATGGATTGTAGGATTTGGGAAGGTGGGTGCACATACTGGGACAGAAGGATTCATATGGCTGGGAGCTTGCTGCAGAAAAGCCGGAGATAAAACTTACGGTTTGACTGAGGAGAATTGTTTTTAGGAAAAAGTGATAGGGCTGATGATACAATGTGTGTTTGCATACTGCACATCCACTAGTGATGATAACAGGGCGAGTTTAGGAGTTTCTGGATTAAGTTTTTAACTTTTAAAACAATGTGGGGAAATGAGAACTATTAGAACACACTAATAGTGAAGAACAGGAGAGGAAGTGTATGATCCTGCTCAGTGAGCTTCAGACTGGTCTTTAAAAGTGTTAAATAAGAATTGTATGGGATTGAGCTTGGCCCTGCCCTTGGTACCCATTGCAGGGAAGAGAAATGCTGCATTATTTAAATAGAATTACCTGACAGCTGGAGCACATCAGGCTAAGCTTTGTGAGGGCTTCGTTCATTGCGGATATCTTTCTGTCACTGATCAGATGTAGGCACCAGGGTTTCAAGCTAGCTCACGCTAGATCTACTATTATTAGGAATTAATTGGCAGGAGTTGGAGTTCCTTTGCCTTGTGATGTGTCAGGAGTGCGCTACAAGACAAGCCAGAAATGCCAGAAGTGATACCAGAGTACATATTAAGGAGTGGTAGGACGTAGAAGAGAATACAGTCAGTTGAATTAATAGGTGTGGAGAGCTGGTATTTCACCGTAAGCCATCTTGGAGTCAGCTGTTTGACCTTGCTAAGCTCTCTGGTACAGCAGTTGTTGCAGCAGGACAGGAAATGGGGAACCACAGCAGTCAGACGAAAGAACATTCTTGAATTCAGGAACCAGACAACTCTTCACTTTTCTTACAGCCCTAGACTGTGGTATTAAAAAAGGCAGCTAAGACGTTTAAGTGCTATGTTATGATAGAATTAATGTCTTGATGAAGAAGCACATGCTGTTGAGTGTTATGCTGGCAAACTGAAAATCCCAGTTGGGCAGTTGCTGAATTGGTTATTTCTGTCTCTATCAACATCAAACATGCAGTGTGTATGGAAGTTCAGAACTGAAGACAGTGACTTACCAGGATCCAGGCCTTATATAGAAGTCTGTCATAGTTTGCTCTTGCTCACGGAGCTCAACCTGCTTTCTGTGACACACACACCTGTGCTGTATAGAGCATCACTCTCAGTGTGGGGTCTGCAGCCTAGAGGATGGGACTGGTGAGCTGTCTGCTATTGCAGGGAGAATTCCTCATGAGCATCAGACCTGGTGTGAGAGCTCAGTAAGGGCCACCTGAACCCAAAGGGCTCACTGGTGTGTGAAGTGCTGTTGGAGAGACATGTTCCAGTCTTTTATGGTTTGCCTGAAGAAGGTTTACCTCAGGTGGAGTATTTTTTTGTAAAGTGAAAGTGTTTGTACCTTCTAATAAAGTGTGCTATTCCTCCCCACTTCACCACCCCAGCACCAGGCTCTAGGAAATCAGGGTATCAGAAATTTAAATAGAGGGAGAGATCATAGAACAATAGGATCATAGGATGGCTTAAATTGGAAGGGATCTTTCAACTTCAAGAAGATCCTCAAAGATCTTCCAGTTCCAGCCCCTCACTGTGGACACAGCTGCCAACCGTGAAAGAGATGAGGAAATCTGCAGAAGTGGGAAGCATCAGACTTGTCACTCTGTATTTTTGTCACATCTTTCCAGTTGTTTTTTTTTTTTTTACTGCCATATATGTTATCTGTAATTATGAAGCCTTCTTGTCTCAGGAGAGCAAGCTAGAGAAACAGGCTTCGTAAAACCATATCTTTTAACTCCATACAACATTCAGGCTAGGAATAGAAGAAAAGGTTGTTTATTCCTCATCACGTGTATAGCTCAGTAATTCTGATTAATTTAATCATAGAGGTTGCATAGAGATTTGAGCAGTAAAGATGATCATCATCCTACAGGTTTTATCGTGTGCTTTTTCTTTGGGAGGTCAGTGATAGAACTGTCTGCCTGCAGATGCAGAAGATGCTGTTGCAATAATTAAATTCTTTGAGACAGGCAGGGTGACCATAAGTCTTATAAATTATGCAAAATATAAATGCTTCTTGGCTTTAAGTGCACGTTGGTATTCTGCAGAAATTGAAGAATTAGTCACCTTAGCAAAGAAAAATTGCCATTTCTGAAAGGTGAAACTGATCTGGTTTTAAAGAATTTAATATGCCACCTTTACCACTGCATTGAAGATATAATCTATTTGATTTGTGGAAATACAGTAACCCAAACTCCCACTGCATAGCCAGTAAGCAAACAAATGCTTCTGTCCTTTGTACTCTAGGCATATTTGTTTGAGAGAAAGCAGCAGGTGTGAATGACTGGTGTATTTTCCACTTGCTTTACTGGGTCAGAAATGCCGAGTAGTAATTGGTCCAATAACCCGTGAGCTTCTGTTTATTTAAAAGACAGTCTCTTTTTCTTGGGCAATATCTTTTTTTTTTTCTTTTTTATTTAATGTTTTTTTAATATTTTTGTTTTGTCTTCTTTCCTGCAGGGGTTCTGCGGTTGCCAAAATAATAGGCAATAATGTAAAAAAATTGCAAAAGTTTGCTTCCACAGTGAAGATGTGGGTCTTCGAGGAGAATATTAATGGGAGAAAACTGACAGATATAATAAATAATGAACATGAAAATGTAAAATATCTCCCTGGATACAAGCTGCCAGATAATGTGGTAAGGCACGAAAGCTAAATTTGATATATTTACAGAGCAGAGGGAATATCTCTCACGCTGTGAATGGAAATAGAAATTTATTTTGCTAACATTGTTAGGTTTTATAATATTTCAAACTACATACTGTTGAGATCAGAGACTTGCACAAGTTCAATTACAGGTAAATCCAACATACTGTACTTTTTTACTGTTGGTTTGTTTGTTTGTTTGTTTGTTTTGCCTTGCTCTTATTGTCTTTACATTACTACAGTTTCTCTATGTGGAAGTAAATTGAAAATGAGAGCAAGATTAATGGCTATAACCACGTTCAACATAAAAATTTGGCCTCAAATTTAGAAGGGAGCTGGCTGGTCAATTAGAATTGAAGGGATTTAAAGTATTCTTCAGGATGAGAACTAGATTATTTCTGCAAGCCACTTGAGTTCATCTGATTCTCAGTTCCTTGTTGCTATGTGCAATCGGATGAGTGTGTTAGATGTAGCACTGCCAGGGTGGGACAGTAGAACTCCACAGGCACTCCGTGTTGGCATAACATGCCAGTGGGTGGCTTGCTGGGGAATCTTGCCCCAGAAACATTAATAGAAAAGTCTGCAGCAGTTGGCAGTTCAGTAAAGATTTTAGGCAGGAAAAACATGAATTGCCATCAATTGCAGGGTTTGGGATTTTTCTGTTTTGTTTTTTGTCTTGTCTTTAACAGTCCCATTCCCCTAGCCTTTAACAGCAAGAACAATGTTTCTCCTGTCCTCTACCTGCTCATTCACATTTGTTCTTCTTTACCTGTGGGTTAAGCTTCTTACTAGATTCTAAATCTTTGTTATTTTGTGATGGTCGTCAAGTGTTAAGAAAAGTGGAATCTGTGAAGTGTTTTCAAAGTAAGCCACCTTTGTAAAGAGTAAACACATTGTAAGAGTGCAGAGAGCAGGAATATGAATTAGAGCATATAAGAGGATGGGGGAAGAAATTTGATTGTTCAAGGAACTAATTAAGGAAACAAGTTTTCCCAATGCAGTAATGTATCAAAAATTCAGGTCATTTTGTCAAAGAGAAGACAGCTTCTGACTCAAAATACTTGTTTGAATGTTCGGGTGCACTTTGAATTTTTTTTTTACACTGACCATACTGGTGACTGTGAAGATGCTTCTTTCAGGGCTTACCTGAAAACCCTAATTCTTTGACTTTTCTGGGATGCTTATGTTATTATTATTTTTGATTATGAAGCTCAGTAATTTGTAGCATTCTGTATATGACCCAAATGTGCTTTTACTAACCTAAGAGCATTTGTGTGTAGGGTAAATTTTAAGAAGCTATATGGTCTTTCTTTCCCCTTCCTACATAGGTTGCTGTCCCAAACCTTAATGAAGCTGTACAGGATGCGGACTTGTTGGTTTTTGTCATTCCTCACCAGTTCATTCATAAGGTCTGCGATGAAATCACAGGACGAGTACCCAAGAAAGCTCTCGGTATAACTCTGATAAAGGTATAGCAAATACTGTGCATAAAAAACAGATAATATGTTGTGGGATTTTCTAAAACAAGATAGTTTGGAGTTGAATATGAAAACTCTGTGCTACTCCCTAGATTGTTCCATTAAACCTTTTGAGGCGCAACACTGGAATTTGTCTCAGTCGTTAGTGGAAGAAGAAAATGAGGCTGTTCACAAGACTTGAAAAGAAAGGGGAGAGGAATATGTTTTGCACCGTCAAGCTTTGCAGTCTGTTATTTCTTTTTTCCAAATGCATCATTAGATGGAGAGCAGAGCACAAGCATAATGCTTTGATTGTTAATGCTCATCCCACACACTGAGTTAATCATTTTAAGAACTACTGGGAGAATTCTGTGTGACTGAGCTCTTGTTCATGTGATAGATTATGTTGCAACAACAGAGATTGTTCAGCATGGCCCAAAAGGATTGTTCAGATATGGGAACTTGGAGTGGGGCTGAGGTGTAGGAAGTAAGTGTTTCATTGGAGGCTTTATGGTTTTGGTGATAGAAGTTTTAAATGTTTCTTCTCTTGTGTTGTGTTTTTTTTTTAGTTCCTCTGAGGTTATCAAGAATGCTTTCTACTTAGTTAAGAGTAGACCATTTTCTCAGCACATATTCCCTTGTCTGCTGTCATTTCTGGCAAACAATCAATTGATGGATCATTTAAGGATCTTTGGTTCAAAAAGACAAAAGAAGGAAAAGAAAAGTACAAAAAGACCCTATGACTGCTGACCACAAGTTTGTCTTTAGTTTGACTAAACCCATCAAATTTGTGTTACTTTGTCAGTGCTGGCTTGATATATTACTGAGAGGTATGAAAAAGTAATGCTTCCTGAGTGCACTTGCTGCATTTGTGGAAAAGCTTTCCATATGGTGGAAGGATAAAATGAAGCAGCATTAAAAGAGCTGAATACATAGCACCCAAACCACACAGCTATCTTAGATGCCCTAAAGCTATAAAACTTGCATTGCTTTGAAGCTGTCGGTTTATGCCTCTTTCTCCTGTAAGCTCAAGATAATCTTTATTCTTCTATAGTTTGCAAAATGTGATTTATGTTCTTATATCCCTAATGCTGGAAACAACTCTGATTAAACTGGTAGAGTAGATGAGGATTTATGTCAGCGCATCTGAAATCAGGACCTGGGCCTGCATTCCCTTGGGAGTACTGCTCAGAGTATTGATTGCAGGTGCCTTAATGGAGTGTTGATTAAGAGCTATGTGAAAAAAAAAGAAATAGGAAGAGGGTACATAACCCTACTTGCCCTAGTATAGGTAAAGTAATGACACCTGCCGTGCAAGGCAGAATTGCATAGTAGGCACATTTCCTTGTCTTACTTGGATGTGCTTTTTGAGAAAGAAATGATGTGATGTCTCTCACGTTGGGTTTTTTTTCAGGAGAATGTGAAACATGTTAGCTTTTATCAAAAGCTATAACTGCATCATTAAAAGTTTCATTTAAGTAGAAAGGGTAGAAGTAGAATGCAGTGTTGAAACTAATAATAGAGGCAAGAATGCACTCTTTCCCCTACTTTTGCAGCTTCTTTATGCATGCTGTTTTCATTAAGGTCGTATTTTAGCAGTCTCATTATGCTCACCTCACCACTAATGCAATTAAAGAGGTTTGTGTTAACTTTGGCAGTTAAAGTGCAGTTCTCTGACAAATGTCACTAGTGGGACCTCTTGTTTCGTTGCTTTCTAAATTGCTTAGCAAGTTAGCAGTGTGTCATCTGTAGTCTTCCTTCGTTTTTCTTTTCTCCTTTTTTTTAACAGTCAAATTTTCAAGCAAAGCCTTATAATAAAATGGAGTCTTTGGGAAATAAAGGTGTTTGTCTGCTAGGTAATCTGCGTTCCCATTCAAACATGAGTATTGATTAACAGTATCTATGAAAACCTAACAAATGATTGTGCAAATGGATGGAACCTGGATCATACACAACACAGGGTGCAGCTCAGCAGGGAGCTGGGAATCAGAGAGCACTTGAAGTCTCCTCAGGCAGCCGCAGCATTGAGCTCATTTTCATCCATCTGTACACAGGCCTCAGGAATTGCATTGGCAGGCATTATGACCAACGGGTCAGACCACAGAACTGGACTTGCATTGCCCAGGGATCATTGCTGCCCTTGGTTTGGGGTGGGGAGTGTTTGGTTTTCCTCATGCTGTCTGTCATTCTGTGTTGGACTTGGCTCTTCAAGAAACAGGTGCAGCATTCCTTGACTTGTCAGAAGTTGCATTTGTTTCATAGCAAAGCTGGGTTTTGGCACCCGAGCCTCTTTCATCAGGTTTTGCATGGATGAATAATGTTGTGTACATATCTCAATTTTTGGAGTTGTTCCCAATGTGTGTATGTTTTTCTGTTTATTTATGTTTGTTAGGAGGATGGGGGAGAGGCCTTGCAGTTACCTCATGGGAACATCTTGGTACTCTGAGGAGGAAATGCAATATTTATGTGTCTGCTTGCTTTCAAATTTTTTTTTCTGCGGCTCATAAAAGATGAGAAAGCAGAGTGTGCATTAAGTGCTTGAAAAAATAATGCAGAAATGCAAGCACTGTTGGCTGTTGTTCTGTTGGCTGTTGTTATGTAGGCACTTTGTTGTCTCTTGGCTGTACGATGTTTTGCAAGGGCTCTTACCTCTGGTCTGTGAAAATGCAAAACGCTGCATGTCTGAAATGCCACTACTGACAACATACAAATATGTGTGTGTGTATAGTAGTAGCAGTAGTGGATCACACTGCCTTTTTGCCTTAAGGCATAAAATTAAAAATTACCATTCCTTCCCAACATTAAGAAGTAGTACTGAATAAAACTTACATACTGTAGGAAAGAAAGACCATTTCAGTAGTTTGCTGTGTCCCTGTCCTAAGAGCTCAAAAAAAATCTCTTATCTCATTCTGTAAAGTAGGAGAATGCTTTTTTGAAGATAAAGTGGTCTTACTTTGTGTTTATGATTCAAGCCATTCAGGGTACCAGATTGTGTTCTCCATTGCAGCATTAATCTCTAGGGTAATCTCTGAAGTCCTGTTTCTCCCCCTACTTTCACCTTTCGTGAAGAGTGCTTTATAAATGACAATCCAAAATATCCTTATAAGTTAAAGTATTCTGTGTTGTTCAGCTTTCTTCATATCTATGAACTGCTATTTCATTTGCAATATTCTTAAGTTGATTAAAATGCATCTCTATGAGTGAACTGCTGTTGGTGTTATACAGGAGGGGATCAGTCTCTGATGTTTCTGTTCAGGTACCTCTAAACAGGAGTCAGTGAGATGCTCTTTGTGAGTTGGGGTGCATTTCCAGATCCAAGTGCAGTCCTGATTCACAAATGATGCATCAGTGACACTTAACTATTTTTAGTGGGGATATAGTGATAAGCAGCTGAGATTCTGAACAGAGCTGAATGTCATACAATCAATAAGATTGGAAAAGACAGCTAAGTTCAGCACTTCTGAGAGTCGGAACTGTTGTTGAGAATGGGAATAACAATGTTATTATCATCCCCCTCCCCGTTGGTAGTTTAGCACTCTTAAGGTGCTTGGACAAGTTGCAATAGCAGAAGCTTTACTGGCATAGCAGCAAAGCAGGAAATTCTTCATCTTTAGTCTCTATCTGGACAGGCCTGGGTGCAGTGCCCATGGACAAGAATAACTGTGCTATGCTTTCTTCTCTAGTGTGTCTCCTGACTGCCTTTCTAGTGATTGCATTTAATGTTGGCTGCAGGGAATAGATGAAGGCCCAGAGGGACTGAAACTGATCTCTGACATTATTCGAGAGAAGATGGGAATAGACATCAGTGTGCTGATGGGAGCAAACATTGCCAATGAAGTAGCAGCAGAGAAATTCTGTGAAACCACAATAGGTAATGTCCTGAGTAATAACAGTGTTGTATCTTCTCCTCCTCACAGGTGTGCACCCAATAGCTCAAATTTCATTGTTTTCAGTATCGGAAGCTCTGGGCTCCTTCTGATTTTAATGTTACATTTCGTAGAATGTTTACATATCCAAAAGTACTGGGAGAATTCTGGGAGTAGTGGGAGGGATGAGTGCAATTTTAACACGTCTCTCAAGAGTTTGACCTTAGCACATGAAATGCCATGCACATTTTTGATCACCCTCCATGTAGCAAGCTGCTTTATTTTATTGCTATTCTTATGATTTTTCTTGGGTCTGCATGGCTTGATATATATAAATGACTATATTTTCTGTATTCCAGCTCAGATGGTCACAGATGGTACCTATATGTATGTCTTTTTTTAGGTGTAGGTGTCAGTGTTGAGTTCTCCAAGTAATTAGTTCACCCCAAAGCTAGGAATGGGTTCAGTTCTGTGTTGGTGTCTTGGTGTCTGTAAGCTCTGCAGTACAAAGATGTCTCTCATCTTGCATGTCACAGTCTCTGGATAAGCATATGTGTGTATGTATACACTTACATGTACTCATATACAATAGAGAGTTTATGTTATTTTTTCAGTGTTTATTTTTACAGTTTTGTGCTTTTTTTTTTTTAGCTTACTAACTTCTTATTAATGGTTCTGTATTTTAACTTATTTTTTGAATGGTTGCATGACCTTTCCATGTTTATAAACAGCTGTGAATGTCAACATGCTTAGTTTATACAGTGTTCTTGACCTGCCTTTATCAATAGGCATTCTTCTAGAATGAAGGCCCTAAAATAATTGGCTGAACTGCACCTGCTCTATTCCAAATTTACCTTTGCTTTATTATTAATTGTTATTTTAAGGAGAAAGATCAAAGAAAAAAAGAGAGTATAGAGAATTAATGGGATTATTATTTGGAAGCTCTTGATGAGCAAGCAATGAATTATGAATCCAGAGAAACTCAGCATACAGAGCTTTTAAGTGTGAAGGAGTTTGTTTAGGATGACAACCTTATCTCTACTTCCAAGTAGTCAAACTTGTGCAGGAAAGACTGAATAATACCCAAATCAATTATTAATTGGTAGTTTTTATCCTTCCTTTTTCTCTCAACAGGCAGCAAAATCTTGGAAAATGGCCTTCTCTTCAAAGAACTCCTGCAGACTCCAAACTTCCGAATAACTGTAGTAGATGATGCGGACACCGTTGAGCTCTGTGGTGCTCTAAAGGTAAGAGTAACAGGCTGCAGTTTTTGCACAGATGGAACAGCGATCCTCGTAGAAAAAAAAGTGGATATTTTCATTTAAAGAATCAAGCTTATTGTACTTTATATAATGTATAAAATTGTTACATAACATTCCCTGAAGAACCAGATGTGAAAGTAGGCAGCAGCATGCTCAGTGAGTTGGCTTTTTGACACTTGTCTCATTATCTCTTAAGTTCTCTTTCTGCATCTTTCACTTCTCTTACATGCAATCACAAAACAAGTGTTAATTTCCTCATTTTGACCTCAGACCTCATTGGTCCAAATATTTCTAAATACATCTTAGTTCACTTTTTCGTTATACAGCGGCGCATTCACCAAAATAAAGTGAGAAGTCAGTATTAATCCTTGATGTCTGATGAGTGAAATATTCTCCTCTCCACTGACTTATGTAATGTGAGCTTTATTGTGTTAAACTTTCTCGACATAAAACACATAAAATTCATGTGTATGACAACATATAAAAATGACTTGAATAGGAAAAAGAGCTGTTTTGGAGAATTATTTATCTGGATTTTATTTTTTGGTAATAAAATTGACATTGACAGGAAGCCAAAGCTAGCTTAAACATACTGATATATTTTTAGGTTAACTGACAGGCCATTTATGAAGGGAAAGCATTAGTGGCTTGAAACCCTGGCCAATAGTTCACATTATCTGCTAACTATCATGGAAGCATTTGTAGAGTTCGTAATGTGGCTCCACAGCCATTGCTTGAAACTGCTGCTGTGGTGATAAGCAAGGTTAGTGGGAGAGAAATTCCTGCATATAGACCCATGAAATAAGTCAAAAAACAAACACTACAGATTTTTTATTTTTTATTTTTAAATCTGCTCAGCCTGATGTTTTCTGACTATCTTGAATTCTTACTTAATATGTGAGTTAATTCCCTGACAATTGTTTCCTCTAGAAAATTCTCTGGACTAAATCAGCAGTTAGTCAGCAGGCACTCAAACTCCATTATAGAAGTCCCAGACAGGCAACAGACCAATATTTCTTTGGAAGTGCAGAATAATTTAAATCAATTGTCCTTCTTGACCTGAAAAAGGGCTGAGGTCAAACTTTGTGGGTTTTTTGTAAGCTTGTTTTGTTCCTCCCTCTTGCTCCATTATTCATCTTGCAACCTGCAGACTGAGCTCTGTAGTTGCATTTCTAAAAAGTTGTATATATTTTATGTGCACTGATCATTTGGTGTTGGTTGTGGTGTATTTTGTTAAGTGAGCTGAAACTTCCAAAGAAGTGCATGGTGTGACTAAAGAAAAATGTGAATTACAGCTGGTATTTTAAAACAAGTTGATCTTAGTATTTCATACCTGATTGAAAATCACAAACTCTCAAGTGCAGCTTTTGTTGACTGACAGTTACTTTATTAGACTTGCAAAGTTACTTCATGAGAGATAATAAAACTTAGCATTACTTAACTTGAGGGAAGAAAAGAATTCCTATTTCAGAAGATGTCACTACTGTGTTGTGTAAAGAGATGGGCATGAAAAGAGAGGGTCTGGTCTTTTTCTATAGTGATGCTTTATCAGACTGACAGGAGCATCCCTGCAAACTACATTTTGGAATTCAGAAGCAAGCAGGTGCACGTGCTTGTCCAAACTTGCTTTTTTCTTACAGAAATAGTAAAAGCAGTTCCTGTAGAGGTATTTAAAGAATGAGAAATGCCACAGTGGGAGAAAAGCATATCCTTCCAGCTTCTGCATTTTTCCATATGTATCTGCTTGGGAACAGGAGACTTTTCTTGGTTCATCTGGCACTGTAGGCTACCTCAGTATTTACCTCACTCTATTTCTGCAAGCAAGGAAGATTTCAGCGTGGATGATTGCCTAAAGGTTGGGAGAAAAAATACAGAAGGATAATAGAGAGTGCTCTGAGCTCAGCTTTCCTTCACAATAATGATAATTTTAGGTTTGAAATTTGTCTTTTGAAGCATATTTAAATTCAGACTGTAATAATAGGTATTGCAGCTGGGTGATCATGAACACATGCTTTATTGCTATTTATATATGTGCATGTATAGACTGAATATCCACTTCGTTCACTGTGTTTATATTTTGTGACAATGGGCAGATAGAGATGTATTGAAGTATAGAAATAGGTGCAGTGAAACTGCAGTCTTGCATCAGCTGAGAGACTGATAATGGCAGTCATTTTAAAAAATCCGATGATACTGAAGAAGAGCATCTGTCTCCAGTAACTTGTTGGCTGTAGGAACAGGATGTGCTTGGAGGGTTTTCTATGAGGAGTTTTTCTTTTGAGGACTGAAGCACATTTCACATTTAGTCGGCAGCCTTTTCTAAGGAGTGAATTCAGGAATGAACCAGTTTCAAACGTGGGTGGTTCAAAGTCCCTGGATGTCTTTATTGGCAGCCCAACCTCAGGGTACCCTTGGGTTCCAGCTGCCATTTGCCAGACAATGTGGGGCCATTGTAGGAAGTACTTAAAGGTGACTGGAACAAGGACCAAGGCGTGGGCAACAATTCTTGCAGGAAGGAGAAAGACCCACAGCTGTGGTTGCCTTTCCCAGCAGAGCTTCAGGTCTTTCTCTAAACCTTTAGGCTACAACTTAACCTTAAGCAAAGAAATATAAGTGATTTGCTGCTTACCAGAGCATGTAACCCAGCATTCTCATTTACAGAGGTGTTCCTGTGAAGTTTGTTTATGGCAATTGCTGTTGGATAGTCAGTCTAGCTACTGTAGTAGTTGACTGTGGTAATTATGCTTTCCCAAGATTAGTTGGAAATTAAATCCATGATTTATGTTCAAGTTTGCCAGGAGCAAGCAAATGGTTTATGCTGAGCCTCTTTTAACAGTCCTGCTGATACTGTCCTTAATTTGTTGAGTCTCTTTTGACCTCCTGGCTTCTACAAATTTATGTGCTGAGCTGTGGCACTACATCAAGGAACAGTTGATGTCCCAGGTGAATTAAAATATCTATATAGACCTTTAATGACCTATTTAATTAGAGGTCAGAAGTGGCTTCTGAGAATGTCTTCATGAGCACCCCACAAACTTACAGTAAGCAAAGGAGGACTGAAAGCTGGTATTTCTTAGCAGTGACGTGTGTCAGCAGAGTGCAATTTTGTTAGCTATGTTTCTTAGGCCATCTACTGCATTTGTGATTTCTAGCATGCTTGCAGCAGATCATGTGCAAATAGAAGATACACTTTCTCACTTACTCTGTAAAACACTGTGGACACTGTGCCTGACATCAACATTTTTTTTCTGGAGTTTCCTTTCAGTATCCTGGTGATAAAATAACTGAGCCCAGGTCTTGCTCACTTTCTAGAACAACGAATGCGAGCTTCGGGGTATGAGACCAGCCAGAAAGTCAGCTCTTACTGTAAAGTATTTTAATAGCTTAAAACCATATTCAGTATAAAAGCACCCTGTGCATCTTGTTTATAGAATGCATGCTTTAATGGAAAAGGCTGTAATGCTGAGTGTGGGGAAACATTTGCTCAAGCGTGAAGTGATTTTGAGAGCTCTGAATCCCACAGTCCAAGAGGAACATTGTATTGCAGTCATTTGGGGTTTGTTCTGATGGTATTTTTGCAGCTTTGGAACAGCGGGTTTGTCTGTAGGCTACAATTGTTGTTACTTATTGGGTACACTGCTGAGCTGGTACACTTCACCTTTATCAGATACAGTAACTGTGTTTTGCCATATAGAAGGCTGATGACACACACAATCTGCTTCTTAGGTAATTACTATAGTGCTAGTGCCACTAGGCTCTATGCATCTCCCTGTAATAAGCAAGCTCACCAGAGGTTTCAAGTAGCAAACTGTCTGTTTTGACACTTAGACACCTTTCTGTCCAAAATAAGATCAAGTTTTGAGGCTGTTTTGTTTTTAAAAGGAGAGGCTTTTTTTTTAGTAAAGCGTAACTTTCTGTGTGGCATAATTCAGTTTTCTCTGCAGTGTATTAGGCAGGAAGGAGTTGTCATAGATTCTTCAAGGATCTAAATGGAACCAGATGGTGGAGTTTGTAAGTTCATGAGTGCGGTCTGAGGGTTATGTTGACAGGTTATAATCATCTCCTAGGTGTGGGTGTGTATTAAAGAGCAGAAGGAGTTGTCTTATTTCCTCATTTGCAAGCTGTGTACAAGAACATACAACGGGGGCATTGTCCAAAAGAGGAGCTAAGTGATTCAGAACTGGAATCACAGCTTCCCTTCCTCCCTACGCCATCTCCTCAGAAGTAGCCAGTCATGGTAGGACTTGCTTAAAACAATATTTGCATTACTCCAAGAGCAAACATTGTGGAAGGCAGAAGTAGTCAACAAAATGCCATAGGTAATAATTGTACTGAAATTTATGATCAGATAGTCTCTGCAAAGTGGAAAAGGAAGTCGAAACAGGCATTGACAGAGTGGGAGGGGAAGCTACACTTATGGGAGTGTTCAAGAGGTACTGGAAAACATCCAGAAGTTGTTCAAAAATGTTTTTTGTTTTTGTCTTTGTGCTAAACATTTAGACTTCATGACCATGTGAATTCCAGTTAAATGAGCTATCCCATCCAAAAACTTTTTGAATACCTCTTCGACTTCTCTCACTTTGCCACCAAGTGAACAAATATTGGAAGTTGCTCTAGAAGAGATGTCTGATCACAGCCAAGATGTAAGCCAAGATGAGCTCAAGTACCAGCATTAAGTCTGATAATCTGTTGTTGTTGTCGTATCTGATGTCAAAATTTCTGTTTGCAGTTTGTAAGGGCTGCCTTTAGACCTTTGCTGGTACTTAAAAAGCAAAGAGTGATCCACTTCATAGAGGGGAGAAGCTGTGATGGGCACATAGCACTGCAACAACCTGCAGTTTTTTGTTCTCATAGTCCAAAAACTGAAACAAAAATGGCTGTTTATCAGTTTGTTGCTTACTGTAGCAATTTCTGACTGCTGTTTTATCTTCAGCAACAGTTAAAGGCTTTTGTCTCCTGTATTTGTTTCTGTTTCTGTTGAGATCTCTGCTATTGCTGTTGCAGAAACCTAATACTATATCTATTGCTTCCTTGGTTTCTTTATCAGGTCTTCAGAATCCCATCTCGCTTGGAGGGTTGTTTTTTTATTTCTTTAGTAAAGGCAAACTAAGTATGGGTAGTCTCTGATTCCTGTTACTTGATCTTGTTACTTTACAGGTGAAGAAATAGCTTTTGCAGTGATTTTGCTCAAGCATCTCTGAACTAATCTCTATTTTATGTTTGTAAACAAAAGCTGATCATACAAATGATTGATCATGAAAAACCAGTACATTATTTGTAGAAAGCTGTCACTAGATCTAAGGAAAAAGACAACTGTTTTTGCTTAGGAGAGGTTTCCTGTGTGATGAAACGTCTGAGAAGCCTTTATTAACTTTTATTGTTAGGTGATCTCCATATACTTAAAAGGGCTGAATGCCATTAGCTTGGCTGAATTTGGCTTCCTAGCATATCGGCACCAAAGTCAATACAAGTTTCCCAAATTACTGTAAACATAAAGAAACTCTGGGTACAGGGTCATGGATGTCAGTCTGTCTTCACCTCTACCTCAGGGTAGGAACAGCTTAATCTAGATAAAATCTTCTTTGGGTGTAGTATGGCATGTTTTTAAAGACAGTCAATAAAAACAACGTCACAGCCCCCGGGACAGCTTGTTCCAGAGCTTTAAGTATGCTTATATACTTGGAAATAATTTACTAATGTAAGACTTAACATCTTTCTTTTCTTTTTTAAGGTTATCCCATAAACCTTAAAAAAAAAAAGTAGTATTTTACATTAATAAAGTATTTGCAGTTCTTGAGGACATTGCACTCTTGTCCATTCACATCTTCTGGGATTTTGATTGAATAATTTTTCATTTATTTTTTCTCTTCTTACTAGAATATAGTGGCAGTAGGAGCTGGGTTCTGTGATGGCCTTCGTTGCGGTGACAATACCAAAGCTGCTGTTATTCGCCTCGGCCTAATGGAGATGATTGCCTTTGCCAGAATTTTTTGCAAAGGTCAGGTGTCTACTGCCACTTTCCTGGAAAGTTGTGGAGTTGCTGACCTCATCACGACGTGTTACGGTGGCCGGAATCGACGTGTAGCAGAAGCATTTGTTAAAACTGGAAAGGTACCTTATTTACTGGGTGAAATCCACTGTTGCAAGTACTAAGCACTCCTGGTTTGTTGGAGTAATAGTATGGCTCTCTGAGATGTGTTAGCTGTACTTCTCTTTCCTCTCACTTTTGAGTGTGTTACAAGAATAGAATGAGTGGGAAAGTGTTTAAAAAAAAAGAACTGGAAGGATAAAACAGTGGGAGATGCAGATGTAGGAAGGAGAACATTTACAGACAAGAATGTAGGAGAATATGCGTACTCACTCAAGTTTACTTTTGGGTAGGGAAACCATCAGTAACATCTTCCATCCAGACAGTGTTGTCAAGCTTACAGAAACTGTATCGTAGCTTTTCTTTTCTCCCTCCCTCTTGTTTAGTCTATTGAAGAATTGGAGCAAGAAATGTTGAACGGTCAGAAACTGCAGGGACCACAGACATCTGCAGAGGTGTATCGCATCCTCAAGCAGAAAGGAATGCTGGACAAGTAAGTAAGAACAGATAAAGTCAGTTCTGCATGAACTTTTTAATCTCCATAATTCTTTTTACACTTTTGGTCTTGCTTTTTTCATGAAGGATTGGCAAAAGCAAATCACTGTAATAAGAGTGGCTTAATCCTCAGTTAAAGTGGAGAAAACAATGAATGAAACCTCAAAATAATATTGCCGTCTCTAGAGCTAATACTGTGATACTAAATCTGTGAATTCCCTTTTGTTTACACCAGGATGTATTACTGTCTCCTATCGTAGGAAGATACAGCAGAGTGTGTTTTAACATATGAAAAGAATAAAACACATGAAAGCTGAGCTCCCTAAAGAGGCTTTTTAATGAGGCTCTGCAGCTTGTTTCATAGTAGTAAATTCATTGCTTATTTCTGAAAAGAGAAGCTTTGTTATTAAGAATCCATATAGCTAAGTAGAGAAGGTGCATCTGTCCACATTGATTCTAGCCTAGATACTGCAGTTTTTTTCCTTATTTGACTTTCTGTTAGATCAAGGGTGAAACCGGCAATCAGCTTGTCTAGGTCAGTTTTGTTGTACAAAATTAAGCAGGTTGTCCTGGCTTGCTCATCTGAATTTGAGTCAGCATATATAGGATTCCTATAACCACACACACAGTTGTCTCCTTATGAGATTAAGGGATGCATTATTGCCATCTGTTCGTGTTGGTAGATGACACAAAATAGAACATAAATGGCTGCCAGTCAGAAGACCTGGCCTTGTCCTTACTTTTTCCAAAACAGTTTTTAAAATATAGTTCTAATGGAGCAGCTATATTAAATTGTCTATTTTTTAACCATCTCTCTGGGACTAAGACACTTAAGCCTGTCTCTGCAGTGTACAGTAATTAATCTAACTAGAAAAAATAATTAAATATTGCTTTCAGTTCCTACTGTTTATGATACTTTAAATAAGACAGGATACTGCTAGATTATTTTTTTCCTCTTTCTTTCTTATATATTTTTTTCTGTTATATCCTATAGCAAATAGAGCACATTATATCAATTTTTGGACAATGTTTTTAGTGAAAAACATGATATCAGACAGTTCTTATGTCTTCTGGTTCACCAACATTGGTTCTTCATGTGAGGTGTCATTCAGTAAAACTTTTGAAAGCAACTTTCAAAGTGCTTTTTCAAGAACTTGCTTGTTACTGCTTTAAACACAAAACATGGTAAAAAAGTCATGGTTTCAAGGTGAAGAGGTAGGACACTAGAGTAAAATTCCATATTCTCATCCTGTAAATAGACTCCCAAGGCTTTGTAAAAATACTCACAAGTCAGTGAGGTTCAGCAGAAGAGCCTTGGTAACATTGTTGATGCCTGTTGGTATTTACAGCACAGTTTGTCTTCTCATTTTGGGAGCGGTGGAACTGACCCTCTTAATGTGCTTAGACATAAGATGTGTTGGAGTTTGCTGGCCATGAGCCTGCACTCAGCCTTGACTCTTCATTCCCTGTGCAGACATGCACAACTGAGTAATGTTCTCTGTGATAAAAAGCAAGAATTGTGCAGCAAGATGCGCTTTGTAGTAGAGATCCTTCTTCTCTGAGCCTTCTGATGACCATCAGTGCTGTTTCTAAAGCTGTGTGAAACTTGCTTTTTTTCCAGAAGGTGCACAATATGTTTGTGGCTATCTCATATAGACATAATAAATTTGATTTTATTGCCTGTGTTTGTGTTATATTAAAAGCAAATACAGCCCCCAGCCCAATATATCATACAAACTGAATAACAAGTGCGGCTTTTTAATAAATGCAAAAATCTTTACATATTTTATTCTGCATATTCCCTAGTAAGGTCTTTACAACCTGAACAGTATCAAACAGCTATGTGACTATCTGTTAATTTTTGTTCCGCTGATGAAGTAAAAACAAAAACCCAGTCAGCTGGATTGACATGAAATACTTTCTGCTATTGCAGTTATTTTCATCCAATTTTCCATGAAAATAAATCAAAAGAAATGGATGTGCATTTCATAGCAAGACATGAAAATATTTCAGATATTCCAAAATGCAGCATTTCATATTTGAGCACTTCCAGTAAGAGCCATAAAAAAATGGAGTCTCTCCCCAAGCATGTCTGTGCTACCACTTCTTTTCCTCAGTAATGCAAAATATTGCAAGTAGAGATTCGTTCAAGCAGCAATGCTGTACCTGCCGTAGTGGTACTCTCAGTTGGATTGCTCATGGCTTCTTTCTCTTTTCTCCTGAGGAGTGTAATTCAGGCTATGTGGTGATGCCAAAGTTAGCTCAGTATAACACGTCACAGCAGAGTACGTTGGCATGCATGTGCAATGCCCAGTACTGGTTGGGAGTTCTGATCTGAGTTGCCTTTGGGCAATACAGATAAAACGTTGGAGTCACTGATGGAACCACTTTCTCAAGGAGAAAGTACAACTCAGAATAATAGTGTGTATGTCAAAAATTTGTCAGCCACCTTGAAATGGCACATTTATTTTGGTGTACAGATAATTTACCCCTGAAATTCACCAGGCTGTGTCTGGAAATTGGACTCATCTAGCTCTGTCTGGGATGGAAAGCAAGCAAACGTAAAGTTTGTTGGCTGTGATTCCCTTCAGATTATAAAAATAGTCTGAATAATTTGTGATTTGTTGGAAATGTGCCTCTCAAAAAAAAAAAAAAAATTGAGAGAGATGGCTGTTTCAAAATCCACATTTCATTTTGGACTCTTATCATTAAAAACTTGACCTTCAATTGCTTCTTGTGTCTCTTTGTGGCATATTATCACAGTATTGTTGAGATACAATGCAAAACTGACATGCCAGAACTGCTGTAAGAATATCAAAGAAAGATGTGGTTTTATTTCTTTTGGTTTTGTTAGCTAACTTAATAGTTGTGCCATACATAATAAATGTTGCAGGCTCCATTATAGCTAGCTAGGCTTCTGAGAGAGTGACTCATTGTAGAGATGCATGTAGGTTCTGTATTTATCCAGCACTTTTCAGCTCACCTTGAGTGCTTGACAAATGCTAAAAGAAATTGATTTTTCAGTCTCCCTCTTTCTCTTCCATCTCCTCATTCCATTTTGTTTCTTTCCTTTAAGAAAATGCTACAGAATAATCTTACACTGCCTTTGCTTTCCCCCACCCTGTTTCCTTAGGTTTCCACTATTCACTGCTGTATATCAAATCTGCTATGAAGGGAAGCCTGTCAAAGAGATGATATCCTGCCTTCAAAGTCATCCAGAGCACATATAAAATCAATCAGGCCATTGTACTCATGCAGCTTTTTGCCTTTCAAATTTGTGTTTGAGTTCAAGTGGATGCATCATTAAGCTTCCTGCAAAGCTGCTCACTAGGCAACAGTAACAACACGAGTGTCTTTGAATGGGTATTGGTTTTACTTTTACTGCCTAGTTTGACATAGCATGCAGTGTTGTTGGCTTGGTGACTCGTTTTACTGGCTAAAATATAGCTGTTTTAAAAAGCGCACTGCAGAAGTTGCACTACATGCACAGTCCGTACAGAAGTGTACTTTGTGTGAGTTCCTACCACGTAAAACACAATATGTTGTTGTCTCTTGTTAAGGCCTAGTCCAAAATCCACTGGTTGCTATGGGAAGAGTCCCACTAGTTTTCATGGAGACTGAATCAAGCCTTTAGCCTTGAAATGTTAGGAGTCATTCTTTTAAAACTTGATTTTTTTTTTTCTACATACACATTGAGATTTTAATGTTTTCCATGTTTGTATTCATTTAAGCAATATTGATGCATAAAGAAGTGGTAATAATTATTCAGGGGGCTACAGGGACCTTCTAGGGAACTCTGGTGATTAATACTATGACTTATAGAAGTCTTTAAAACTGCCAGACAATTTTGAAATCAATTTATAACTGAATTTAAAGTTTTTAAGTACGCTGTTTTAAAGGGAATATGTTAGAGGGGGATCATTAGCTCCCCTTCTGTTTTTTAATCCTTGCATTTTTGTATTTCGATGTTTTTCCTGTGATGTTCCCAGTTGTTTGGCTCCTCAAAAATTCCATTTCCCAAAACAAATGGGTAACCTTGACCTGGGGGTTCTGAACCCTGGAACCTAGGGTTCGTTTTAGTCTTGTGCCTGTGGTCATTCTTCACTAGTATGATTTGGTGAGTAGCGAAGGATGCTCTAGGAGTTTCCATTGCTCAACTTGTCACACTGTTTTTCTAGCTTAAACACCAACTACAAAGTGCTGCACTCCACACAACACTCCAGGAGTATTCAGGGAATTCCCTGGTAACTCATGCTTGAGTTTTAAAAAGGATTGTACACCATTATGCTGATGGCATTCATTACAGTGCCTGCCAGTGACTGATGTTATCAGCTGGTCTGCAGTCCTGAACCAGCATCCCTAGAGAGATGAATTCTGAAGTTACTCTTTCACTGGATAAAACTTCAGGGGGTGCTGGATCAAGTCCTTCTGACCTGAAAACTTTGCAAAGACATCTGTCTCTTTTATTCCCTAGATATTTCAACTCCTTTTTTTTCAGGCACTTTTGCTTTATCAGGGAGGCTAGTTTTATTTATTATGGAAAAAAAAAAAAGTAATTTTTGTGGAGTAGTTTTGGAGGTTTTCTTGGTTGTTTGCTTGCATATTTTTTTAGGAAGGCTGATGCAAGAGAAGGTAGGTAAATGCAATCTTCTGTCTTAGTTTCCTTGTATACTGAACTGTAATTTTTTTGGTAAAATATATGCTAGGTACATAAAGAGTGGATTTCACTCTTGTAGCTGGAAGATGAAGGTTAGAATCGAGTTTTACAGATCTCAGCATGAAGCCAATCACAAGAATGCCCATCACCTCTGAATATCCACTCCAAACCTCTGAGCATTTTCAGAACTGATTACCTTGTTCTCTGTCATTGGTGGTGGTTTTAGACCAGAAACTGTGAGCACACACACATCCTGAAGCTTTAAGTTGTCATTCAGAACTTATAAGACAATAGGGATGCCTGTGAATAATTGACATCCTTACTTAAGCAGCCTGGATTACTCTGGAGTAATTTGGACATCTTGGTATAGACTGAAAGATGCTTCAGTTCAGGTGTACCATTTTTTGTGCTCCAGTAATATTTAGTAATATTCTACATTAATTTTTGTAAGATGTGAATGTCCTCAGATATTCAGAGTTCTGAAAGATTATTTTGCCTTATTTCTGATTTTGTGCTAAATATAGCAAAGATAGCAAGAAATTAAGTAACAGATATTTGTGGTGATTGGGAAAATCACTGGTAGAGCAGATGTGGAAAAAACACTCTGCTTAGACAATTAAAAGGGTGTTTTAAGATTGGAAGCACTGTTACACTAACGCACACATGAAGCATACACTCCTCATTATTGCATAACTTTCAGTGCGTCTGCTTATGCTTTGTGTTGTGTTTTGGTGTTTTTTTAATGCTACGCTGGTCGACTTTGCCTTTATATGTATATATACATATATATATAAACTTTTTTTTACATGCAGTATGTAGAACAGTAGAATTTTGTAAAATACATAAAGGGCTAAATGTGGTAAATTAATATATATTTTAAGATTATTTCTTTATTCCAGTACTACTACCACTGAAACCCCAGCATCTTAATTGTTCTGGTTTTATGCAGAAGCCTACTCAAAAGGCAAATCCAGAGGAAAGCTTCTTATGGAACTCATTCCTCCAGTCTGTTATGGTATTCTCATTCTTTTCAGGCAAAAATTGAGATTTCATTAACTAAGATAATTTAATTTCTATAGGTACATTACCATTCATATTTGCTTTTCAGTGCTTGAGAGCATTCATTTTGGAACTAGATATTTTTTCACCACTAGCGTTTTCTTCTCATTAAAAACCGTGATGTGAAACTGGTACTGAACTATCAGGATCTTGTTCTACATATGCTCTTTTTCCTAGTATTGGAATAGTCTTACTGAAAACATTAACCCCTGTGTAAGATTTTTACATACAAAGCTGTAAGTTTGTAACTAATTCTTCATTTATGAACATTAATTACGAAGGAAGGCATTATCTTCTAATGATTTATCATCAGCTTGCCCTAGACATGTGTGCTGTTTTGTTTAAAGATTGTGAATGTATGCCCATTTGAGGAGTTAGTACAAATAAACATTTTGTCTTGGGAATCAATTTGGCTTCTCGTTTCATTTTGCATGGCTTGCAATTACTGTTTTTACTTAGTGGAATGTAGTCTTTTTGTACATAATGACATGTAATGAGAGCGTATATGAGATGTGAGAACTTAAATTACAAAAAGAGTTATACGAAATCCTGATGTCAGCATTTTTGTTTTTGCATTAGTAAAACAGTTTCAATGAAATGGTGTCTTTGACCTCTAAAGCAGATTATTGCCTTCATTTCCCTGAGTTACTGTGTGAGCCACTGGAGGGCACTGCTTGGTAAGTGACCAATTCCACTTCTTCTGCAGCAATTTTTCTTCCCGTCTATTTCCGAATCTCCTTAGGTTCCTGCATGATTGCAGCTGTGGTACACTGTGTTTGTAGTATTTGGAGATGGTTATGGTCCAGCAGCAGATGTAAGCATTGCAGATCCATCAGAAACCAGAGAATGGGCTCAGACACCCACACCTGACTACGCCTGCCATGCCTGTCTTCCAAAGTGCTCCGTCAGGACAAGTCACTGCCTCAGGTCATGGACAATACAGTCTGAGATCTTATGACATCAACTGAAGCCCTGAAACATGCGTCCAACAGGCCAGCAATGCTTGTTTCTGTTGCATCTTCAAGTTGTGAGAGGAAGTGATGACTGCACATTGTGCTCAGTTTTCTCAATGCCTACATCAACTAATAGGGGATGTCACAAGTACTTGACTAAGGGCAGCAATTCCACTGATGTCTCTGTGCAATGTCCTGTAGAGGCATGAGGAAAATGCCATCGAGTCATGAAGTTCTTGTCAGCATTTTCACATGTGCAATTGCTCCAAGAACTCGTAAGATCTGCAGCTGCTGGCAGGAACATTGCATTACTTGGAAGTATATCTTCCTCATGGATGTGAACATGGATGTGAGCTGTCTTTGCACAGCTGAATTATGAACAGACACCATCTTCTGCATTAGCTGTAAAATCCTTGCTACCTGGTCACATAAGACAGAGATTACAGCTATCAGTTTGTGGCTTTTTTTTTTTACTTAGTGTTTTCTCTTTTCTAAGGTTTCTTGTGAATGAAGATAATTCAGTTTGTTAGACAGTACTTAGTTGTGAAGCACTATACAGTTAAGGAGGTACAGGCTTTTTTGGTGAACATAATAACACATTGTCTCCCTGAAAGCCTACCATAAGAGGAGAGCAATGTCCTAAATCTTTGTTTACTGATAGGGATACTGAGACAGGTAAAGATGGTTGCCCAGCAAACCTGTGACAGGATGCATTTTATTCTTAATTTTAAGCCAGAGTTTTAGCCATTAGGTCATTTCTCACTGTACTTACAACTCAACGTGGTTTTTAATTTAAGGGTACATTAAATGAACTGGTAGAATAAATATGTAGGTATATTAAAAGTGCTGTCTGAGCTTTAATAAGTCTGAGTGAATAGGAAGGTAAAAACCATCACAAGAGAATTAGGGTGGTTATATTTCTTCTATGGGGGCATTGTCTTCTGTAGGGGTAATGCTTTCTCATTGGTTGGTGCTTATCAGCTGGAGTTTTTGGTTGTCTGATTGTAAGTACCACACAGGCTGACACTTAGGTACAAGAAACATGGCAGATGAGAATTCTCTTTCACATGGCCTGTGCTGATGCTTGCTCATCATGTTCCCACTCTGGATTTCATTGTAAGGCTGGAGTTGTATGAACGAAATACACAGATATCACATGGACTGATGAATGCTGGAATGAAGAATCCTAAAACATGTAGAATTTCTTATTATTAAGTAAAATTATTTCTCTTCCGCCTGGCTCCTGGTCACACTTGAGTTTTTCTCCAGTGATTTGCAATAAGCTGATGGAAATCTGAGCATGAGAAGTTAACACTTCAGTTTTGAATAATGGATGAGAAGAGTATCTGCCTTCAATCCCAGCATGTGTGAAGAAGAGCATTTGGCATTTGGCTTAAACAGAGCCTACTTCTGTTCTCAGTCTGTTCTAATTTGGTTGCAAATTCCTGCCACCATGCCTTGTATAGGTACTTCAAATACTCTTCATTGTGCTCTTATAGAAAACAATTACAGAACTGGATTTTAAGATGAGGACAGTAGGCTGAGACCCAATGGAATGGCAGCTCTGTCAGCGTTCCCTATTCCTACATTCTCTTTAACTATTTATTATATTTACCTATTGCCTGCAGTATCTGTTTTAGAGAGATACTGTAAAGGGTAATTGTAGGGAGCACTGGGAACCATATGTTGATTATTTCAGTAAGTTACTAGAAACAGCTTGAACTGCTGCTTTTAAATGTATGAGTTTCTTATAACTCACACCATAAGAATTAGTGAATAATAAATCAAGCACAGTTCTCGTATGTGATCAGTCATGATGTTCAAATGGGGAACTGCCAAAGTCTGCTCAGTGTAATGCATATTACCCTCTGTGATGTTCATGCTTCTTCTTGCAACTAAACTGGTATTTGGTTTGCTCACCTGGGCCCAAGTCATTCAGTATATTTCACCATAGGGCTTTTCTTCAAATCCGTTCCAGTTTCCTTCTCTTCATTGTGTAGCTCCTTCTAAACACACTACTTTGCAGTGAACCTTCAGAAGAGTTCTTCCTATCAAAAGGTGGGTCATCTATACAGCTAAACCCACACCTGCCATTTCTTGAAAGTCTGTGTGTGCAAGTAATCCTTGCAGAGGGCTGTGAATTCTGCTCAAGCCTTCAGAGAGGCCATCAGGAGGACCTCTCTTCATCTGCCCTGGCACTATCTGTGAACAGCCAGATGTTAAAAGCTTCTTGGCTATGAAGTTAATGCATAGACCTTCCTATGGTTTCTTCTAGAGTGGCAGTAAGACAGTTTGGGTTAATTAGAAACACTGCTACTATTTTGGAGAACAGTATTATAAATACACCCCAAGTCTCTGAAGCTCTGAAGCGCCACGTGTACAAATAACACAAATTCTATGTTTAGATGCAAACGAATGACATTGAGCTAGATTGCCCTTCCTTTCTCCAAGTCCATGTTCATTATAAATCCCATTTTAAAAAATACAAACTATTGCTTCTTGCCATAGAAACGTACTGCAGCTTTCAGCAGGGTGGATTCTTTCTGAATCTTTTGTGTTTAGAGGACTTAGCGAATATCTTGCAGTTTAATTACTAAACACAGACATGTGGTAGACTCAGAAAGCACGATGGGGGATTTTTAGTTTGCCTTTTTGCCTTTTTTAAGGGTGAAGAGAATCGGAAAGCAAGCCAAATCTGGTAGCAAGCGCTGACAGGGTTCCTGATACATGTAAATAGTAATATGAAGACACTTATGAAGCATTAGCTACTGCTTAAAATGCAAACTTAAGACACAAAAGAAATTTTGTCAGCTTTTTGATAACTGTGAGCCAGTTTTTTAAACATGCCATTCTTTCTGGTACCTACTGTCTGTATTGTTGCATCAATAAATAAATAATCACGTATTGTGACGTGTGATTTTGAAGGCTCCAAGCTCACTGGAAAGCATTCTGTGTTGTGGTGGCTGAACAGAGGCAGCCATGGCTGTACCTGTTCTTTGGATTAAAGCCCAGTTCTGACACAAGTGTTTTAATGGGGCATTTAAGTTCAGAAATTCTTCCCATTTTCACTTACTCTGCAGAGTCACATTTGAATATGACCAACTTTGTTTATTTGTTTGAATGTAGACCTCAGGTGCATAATCTTCAAACCTGGAGTTGGGTGCAGCTGCAGTAGCACTGGTCCTGCCAGTCTCCTGTTGTCCAAGTTCAGTCTTATACTCTGATTTTCTTGCTCAGCTGCATGTTTTTCAAGCTGAAGGCTCCTATAGAGAGGGAATATCTTTTATCTTATGTTGGTGCCCAGGAGAGATGCAAAGTATGGAAAAAGATCTCCCAGAATTTTAATCTGCTGATTTGAATCCTTGCTTACATCTTTATTCATACATTCACTGCTTTCAAGCAGCAGCACTCAGGTTTTCTTAGTGGCACTCCTGGGGCAAGAGCAGCTGTTCAGGCTGGGCTGTGTGATCAAACCAAAGCCATGGCAGCCAGCAATCATCTTAACCCAGCAGAGTGCTTAAACTTTGTTACAAAAGCTGCTTAATTTGTTTTTAGTGTTCTGGAGCCACAGTATCCTACATACGTGCTAAATGTTCTTCACCATACTCACTCAAATAATCTTTTTTTTCTGAGATTTTCTCTGTAATTTAGCCATAACTGTACACTTTTCTAAAACTTTGAATTCATCTGCGTATAACCATTACCATTTGGCAAAGGAACGTGCAGTTTCTAAGTGTGACATTTTCCAGGTGTGGCCTTTCTTCCAAAACACAATGCAGTTGGCTTCACAATGCAGGGCACTGTAGAGCAGCAGATGAAAGGAGCTGTTTCCTAGCAGGCACAGTTTGCTTTTAGAAAGCAATTAGATCAGATCTGCGATGAGGGAAGAGGGTGGCTTGGATCTGAGCTGCCCATCCTGTATGTAAGTTGTTTCAAATGTCCTGTGGAGGAGAGTGGGAACAGAATTCAAAGTGTTGCACTCCTTAGAGAGTAGAAAAGACAGAGTGAGACCAGTGCAAGAGCTGGTAAGCCAAGAACATGCATTAAAATCCAGGAGTCCAGGCAGAGCTGTTGGAGAGCTGATTTAAGCCCCCTTTAGTATGTCATTTTGCATCAGGCACAGCGTCACAGTAACACAGTTCTCTTCAAAAACTAAAACCTGGAAAATGTCTCCTTAGCAGTGTAGCAGTTGCTGAAGTGCAAGGGAGATTCCACAAGCACACTCAAAATATCTGCACACTGAGAGCAACTGCGGTTGAAGTTCCCCTTCCCTTCCATGAATCAATCTTCAAGTAATATACGGAAAACTTGAGATTAGAAAAATATGCTGTTCATGCACTCTAGATGGGAAATATGCACTTTGTTCACTTTGCAGTGAGACTGTGAGTGATCAGAAGAATGCAGAGATACTCGGTAGAAAGGCTGGCAAGAGGTGATCTGTGCTGCAAGCTCCTTAGGGTAAAGACCCCCATTCTTTCTCACACACGCTGCATTTAACAGGTGAGAAATAATCAGAAGTGTTGTCTGCCTTTCCATCAGTTTGTGATTTTCTCAAAACTAAATTAACAAGGATTAAGTGTGATGAAGCAGTCAGAGACAGGCTCTCAAAGCAAAGCTCCTGAAAATTCTGTTCCTGAAATTCTGAGGGAATCTTCTTCCCTCTGTTCAGAACTTGAAGGGGAAGCCCCAGGGAAAACAAGGTATGTGTAGCTCCAGCTATTAAGATCTTCATGTGATCTTAACAATCAAGTGAGCTGTGGCCTGGTGTCACTAGAGGTTGAAGTCAAAGGATATAAATTGTGAAGAATGCTCCTGATGTATTTTTGTCTGTCTAAAATAGGTCCTGACCCACAAGTTGAGCTTGTGGGCTGGCAATGTTGCTGGTCCTTTACCTGGGAATGTGCGCTATATACAAGCTCTCTTCTAGCACAAAGCCAGCATGACTGCTTTTCTCGTTGATTTTGTCATTAATTCAAAAGTGAAAAGTTAGAGAACTTGGTTCCATGATTTGTAAATTGTCGCATATTGTGGTGTTGTGGACACGGAAAACACTTGGTGAGCCGAGCGCATTTAGATAGAATGTGTCAGGTCAGCACAGGAGCTGAGTAAGGGAATCATTCGAGGAGTCGGCCTAAACATCTCTGCTTTTCTAATGTTGAGACAGAATTTAGGTTCAGAGTGGATGGACTGGTAGGTTTTAGGAAACAGGGTGGAAAACTGGTGAAGTATAGCTCCAGATACCTTGTTTTTATCACTAACTTGGACTAGATTGATTTAAAACTCATAACAAATGGGAACTCTGCAGCAGGTAGTCAGATGAGTTCCTCATCAACACATCACTGAAACCAACATGGTTGTATAAGTTATAGAGGATAAGTGTTGAATCTGAACTGTTCAAGGGAGGCTGCTTGAGTTAGGATTGAAGCTTTTCCTCTGAGCTGCTAAGGGGAGATTCCTGGGATTGTTGACAGTGCTGAACACATTCTAAGGAACAGGTGAATTTGTTTCCCAGGATTGCTTGCTGTCTAAATATCTCTGTGTGTCAAGTACACTTTTGTAAAGAATGGAGATGTGCACATGCACAGACAGCAATTGAACAGGGAAAATTGCCAAGTCTGATTTCAGTTCTGAAGTATTACAGTGCTAACATAAGATTTATCTCTATGCTGTGCATTATTCTTGGGCTCAATCCGTTACAAGTCTGTGTTTAGCTAGACAGAGTTTTGGAAACATTATTTTGATTTCAAAAGTATTATCTGGCTTGAGATGATTAGTAAAATATATAGAAATCCAGTAAGCAAATCTCCAAGAATAGCTCTTTTTCATGTGCTGTTCTTCCTCATATGGATTTGAAATGTTTGGGATGGTGGTGTTTGGGGCTGGCAAACTTTGTATGTTCAGTACTGCCTTTGAGCAAACAGTCCCTCTGCATTAGTCCAGAATCTTCAACTGGTTATAATGCATTGATGGCTTTTTCCAGCACAGCTTATGTCAGGGGACTCGCTACCAACATAAATATTGGGTCAGTCTGCTTCTCAATGTAGCACTAATGGAGAAAGTACACCCCTCTGCTGCTTGTCTTACGGCTGATGCTTGCAAAAAGTTATTTTCGATCACATTTATTCTACTTATGAAATACTGTGATCTAACAGTGTCTTTTTCCAGGCAGGGACACACACAAGGCAAGTATTTGGGAGATATGTAGTCCTTCAAGTCTGCCTCTTTATCACTTCCTAAAATTTGGAAGTGGGCTTGAACTGCATCACTTGTGCTGCACACAAAGTACACTGTAGGCCTGCTGCCCCTGAGTTCCCCCTTCCTGGAGAGGCAGCTGTGATGCTTGCAGCTCCCATTGAGCTCTTACAAGAAGACATAACCACATACTTAGTACAGATGCCTTTAGCAACATCTTTTTTTTCCCTTTCCTGTGCATGTCTTTCTTTTTGTTGATTGCCTTACATTCAGTTGCTTTACTGATGGGGTCACTTTGAAAGCTAGAGGATTTCAATTATAAGTAATTTTCTTAAATTCCTCTTATTTTAATACGATAGAATATCCCAGTGTTGTGCCTTGTTATTTATGAAGGTAATTTATAAAGTCCTGTATTTTAGCACTGATAAATTTGTGTAATTGTGTAACCCCTATTTCTCTTACTGCTGAATTATATGGAGAAACCTTGCAGTAATGAATTTGTACAGTCCATAGAAGTAGGCTTCTAGAACAAGAAGGATGATTGCATGCAAGAAATAACCTCAGATTTCATCAAAGCAATAACTGGTTTGAATATATCCTTGCTAACTGATGTTTTTCCTTGTACTGCCAGCATGAACAATGAATCACAAAAATATGATCTCCCTGATTAGTACTTCGCTGTAATTGTAATCATAACATCATTTAAACAGATGTAGCACAGAAGTCTGATGCATGACCTTCATTTGCACAAACCAGTACTGCTTGGTTCTCTGATTGAATTCTTCTGAGGAAGGCAAATTAAAAAAATGTTTGATTGGCATATCAACCACACTGCTTTTGAAATGATGTATTTGATACATTTAGTGAGGGGTGGGGGGAGGGGCTTTTTTTTTTTTAATACTTGTCCAGTTCTAGAAGACAATCCTTTAACTATACAGATGTGTGTTTACACTGTCCTCATCATTCTGCAAAGTATTTTCACCTCTTGGTTAATTCCTGAACAGGAAAAATGGAGGAGTATGAAAAGGTCTGAAGTTGATGTAAATGTTAAGAAAACGTTGCAACTGACAGCACCCTCTCAGTAAAAAAAGGCTACTTGGAGTAAATTGACCTTATAAATACCCCTGCTGCAGCAAGTATTTAGAGCAGAGTCTGAACCTTCTTGAATGTGAACGTCATCCAACCTCAAAGTCTACAGTAAACCAAGCTTCTTAACTGTGATGCTTATGGGGATGGTTGCGTTATACCAAATCTCCTGTCAGAATTGTCTCATAGTTCAAGCTAAGCCAGACATTCATGAATATATGGTGGTTTTAATTCACCTTGATATTAGTAATTAGAGCCCCATCCATCTCAGAATATCCAAATCTAATAGCACAATCCACAGGGCTGTGCCAACTTGCATTAAATTCACATTCAGATACCTAGGTAATGAGGCTGGCTTCAATAGAAAGGCTGTATTTTAGCTATAATATGAGCATTTAGTAAAATCCTCCTTGGTATGTTTTTCATGGTTCAAAGAGCTTAGATAGTCTAACTCCTATCAGCTCTTCTCCTCCTAAAATCCCCAAATGAAAACCTTTTCTTCTGAAATTCTCTTTTCTCTCGCTGATCTAGCAAAGAAGCATTATCCATGCTCAGTAGCTGGTTAGTAGGGTGATAAATGACTTGACAGGATAAGCTTTCTCAAGACATGTCATAAATGGGATAAGCCTTTGTTCTGAGGAAATTCCAGTCCCTCCAAAATGCAGCCTGTCTCCCATCCCCTGGCTGCTCTGTAGTCTGGCACAGCGCACCATTCTTACACAGTCCAAAGCCTGCCGTTTTCAAAGCAGACTAAGTGAATTAAGAAATTTAACAAAATCCATCTTCTGATTCCTTTAAAAATCCCAGCAGGTTTTGCTACAGAACACACTCTCTTCCCCAAAATATATGCAGTTCTAACAGAAAAATCATTCTCTTCTATTTATCTCCTGTTTCTCTGGCTTCCTATTTCTCCTGCAATAGCTGCTTTCAGGAACCTAGAATAGAAGCACATACAAAGTGTCTTGCATCACTGCACTTATTTTTTCATGAACTGGCACAAGACTTAGCCAGTATGAGCAGCTTTGCATGCTGCTTTTCTGCATATCTGCAACGCTAACGCTTTGAAAACATCCCATAATAATTTATAGTCATGAGAAGTGTTTTATATTTTCTAAAGGTACATGCATCTCTGTGTCCTTTGAGTTAAACTTAACTCTATTTTGTGCTACAGATATTTGTTTCTTTGGTTTTTTTTTTTTGTTTGTTTGTTTGTTTGTTTCAGATCTGAGTCTGTTCTATGGATCACTTTGTGGTAATAATAACAGGGTCACTTTGTTCTTTGTGTTCACAGAAGTATTTTGACATTGGTCTACAGGCAAGGGCTGATCTGAAAATACTGATACCGTATCTCGCAGTCATTTGAGATTTCAGACCATTCTGTGGTAAAATTTTGTTCTTTTAATGAATAGAAGTTAAATATCTTTATCCCACAGAGAATGGCTATGCAAACCAGTGTGAAGAGCTGTGCAGGACTGTAAAGCATCTGCCTGCATTTCTCTGCCTTCTTCTTCCACTGCTGCATTCTCCAAGATGTAGGTCAACATCCTGCCAGGCATTCTCATCTCCATCATTTCAGCCCCCTGTGACTCAGCAGTTAGACTGTTAACCTCTCCCCAACCAGCTGCTACTTTTCTCAGTAGATCCTTCAGCCACAAAACAGTTGGTCCAACTGCAACAAAAACATGCCTGTTGTTCCTCTTCCCTGCCCAATTTCTTCTGTCTTCACCCTAACCCTCAAACTTTCAAGAGCTGATTCTTATGCAAGCACCATCCTTACTGAGAAGAGCCCATAGATGTCTTCAGTGAAAATGGTTGTACTGTAGTTCACTAGTCCTTGTTTCTGCTGTAGAAATATAGAATTGTGGAATCATTAAGGTCAGAAAAGACCTCTACAATCAGCCAGACCAACCACCAACCCACCCCACCATGCCACTGAGCACGTCCCTCAGTGCCACATCCACACGGTTCTTCAACACCTCCAGGGACGGTGACTGCACCACCTCCCTGGGCAGCCTGTGCCACTGCCTCACTGCTCTTTCTGAGAAGAAATTCTTCCTCATATCCAACCTGATAAGTGTTTAAATGGTAGCAATAATCTTTATACAGCACTTAAGGCTAGTGTGGAACAGCTGAAGGAAAAGATCACCCTTGACAGTTGTCAATTCCCTGTTTTCAGATAATTAATGAAAGGCTGAACAGTTCCACTATGATTTCTCACAGCCTCATCCATGACTGGGGACAGCATTTACTGTCTCCTCCTAGCTTCTGGCATCTGTTTGCTTGCAGGCTTTATTAATGTTTAGTTCTCTTGTTTTGCTGTGATCACTACGAAACCTAGAAATATCTGAGACCTAAAAAACATGACCTATTATGCTTAATTGTTAAGAAATGACCTTGCTCTGTATGTATGTACACATAGAGGAGACATCCAGTAGTTGGCAGGTACAGCATCACCAGATAACA
Source organism: Chrysolophus pictus (assembly GCA_037305975.1). Taxonomy (NCBI): domain Eukaryota; kingdom Metazoa; phylum Chordata; class Aves; order Galliformes; family Phasianidae; genus Chrysolophus; species Chrysolophus pictus. The sequence goes on from JAYKPI010000006.1 coordinate 39,899,982, forward strand.
TGGCTGGAAGCTGAAGCTGGACAAAACCAGACTGAAAATAAAGCATTTTAAAGGTCTACTTCGGGATGGTGAACATTCATGAATGAGCCTCAGGGACAGCCTGTCTGAACATTCTGAGGGAACAAAAAAGCTCCTTCCTCACATAAGATGATACAGGACACTTGAGTATCCAAGTGACTCATGATCTCTGCAGGTGTGAGAAGGCAAGGCCACCAGCTGTGCTCAGAGCTGTGCTTGCACACTCACTATAGGACAGCTGAAGACAACTGAGAAGCAACACTTGAAATACAATATAAACAATACAACAACATTCATTCTGAGATTTGTACATAGACTTCACACTTCTTACTTTTATCTCTCCCCTTAACTGAGTAGGTGCACCCTCTGCCCTGAAGTTAAGCGTATGTGTGTAGCATGCAGGGACTGTGAAGTACAAATCTGCTCTGGAGGAAGTAAGCAGCTTTTCCTCAGCACACTATTTAAGGCACAGTTGCATTTGGGAAGGATTCTTAGATTCCCAGAGGAGATGGAACAGCTGGTGAAAGCCTAATGCATAGAAAACACATGGTTTATGTACTTTGTGACTTCTTTTCTTAGCACAATCTCTGTCAATGAACAGTTTACTTAGAGTCATGGTAATGTTTCAAAAATGAAAAAAAAATTGAAAAGTCAATATGTTGCTGTTCATAGCATGGACTTAATTCTCGTGGTGGTTCACATGTAAGAAGACAGCTTTTTAGCAGGTAAAATGCCTGTGTGTCTACAGTCCTGTCTGTTCGTGTAATGCAGGTAAACTTCATGTGCTGAAAGAAATAATTGAAAGAAAAGACATGGAACTTAAACAACCAATTTTGTATTCTCCTGCATTAGGGCAGTAACATTTGTATCTGGTGGTGAAATCCAATGCACTCTTATTACTCAATTGATGGACTTTGTGTTACTATTGATCATACGTTTTGGAATTTTGGGGTGTCTGAGCTGCAGAGCCAAACAAATACTGTGTTCAGTAACCTCACGTACAAACACAAATCCTTCTATGGATTTGAAGAGCAAGAGCCATTTTGAAAATGAGAGATTATCATCTATTCACTCTCTCTTGCAGCAATGTTAGAAGAGCCAGGTATCTTGATAATGAAAGCCAATTAAATGCTGGTTCGTGCAGAATCATCTGCCTTGACTGATCACCAGGCATGTTTATAGTATATCTCACTACTGAAGTCAAAGTCAAGTATTTCTGGTTTGGGCTAGTGTAAATCAGATTTTCTGTAGAGCTAGGTAAGCTGTCAAAGAGTCATGTATGTTATTAATTATTTACTCTAAATACACAGCTCAGAGCCTATACATTGCTGGTTCCAAAAAGCCATTAGGAAATATTCCAAGCATAGTTTTAACACTTGATTTATTGCTTACTGGAAATATCCTCAGATGAGCACAGTCGGATGTCAAGGGTGAAAATATTTGGCCTGGACATCCGACACTATTCCTATTCCTATTCCTATTCCTTATATCTAGTCTAGATTCCATAGCAAATACAATTCCTTTTTTGTTCTCTTTAGAATAAACTCACTTATTTTTCTTAGATCACTCCCACGTTTTAAAAAACATAACTTTTTATTGCTGACTGAAATGTCCTGATGACTAATGAAAAGTTTCAGTCACCTTTCCTTTATCTGTTCATTTGTTTTGCTTAGCTAACTTTGACATTTGGAAGTTCTGAGATTTGGGAGGGGTGAAGGGAAGTTGTATTTCAAAACCAGAAAAACAGTTCAGGAAATTCCAGTCATCTCTGCTCCTTGGTCGTGTGAATATACTTTAGTGAGCACTTCCAGTTGGCCACATTGCTGCTAATACGGTAGTTCTGGAGAGCTCAGTCAGAAATCTCAAAAATGTTGATTCCTCAGGATTTGAGTCCCAAACCAGCTTAAGTGGAAGAATCTGTTAATTAGATATCAGGACATTTCAGCAATAATTCCTTTACTTAGAAACATTATAATACTTTTATCAGCTCTTTTGCTTTTACTAAAACAATTAAACAGAAAAGCTTCAACAGGTCTAGTATTTTTTTTCTAATCACAGTTTACTTTGTGAGGAGATACAGGAGTTGACAAACAAAGGTAAGAATCCTGACTGATGTTTGAAAGGCTCACTAATCCTTCCCTTGAAAGGTTCATTTAAAATACAGAAAATGGGCCACCTTCTTCTCTCTTGGTAGTTTTGTAATGAAAGGTTGATTGTTCAAGCGGCAGCATTCAATTATTTTGCTTCTGATGCTATCTACATGTAAAAAAATCTAGCTAAGCTCAGATGCTCCCTGCAGGCTTTTCAGCTGGATGATGCAAAACAAAAAGCAAGAGTTTCAAAGTTAACATTCTAAATGTAATGGGTTATGCTGTCAAGTTGAAGGATGAAATTTGCTTCCAGAAATATGAGCAATTTGGAAAAGCTGCTGCAGCATTTGCCTTTTTTTTTTTTAGTGAAACGCATTTGTTGATTATGTTTGCTGGAGAAAATTTTGCTAATTAGGGAAGTCAGAGCAGTAGCTAGAGTTCAGAGAAGTTGCCCAGCAATGTAGTCATCCACTTCTTGTTGAATTAGTTCCAATATTTGACATCCTCAACAGACATTAAAAATATATGCTATATTAATAGTTTTAATAAAGTTGAAACAAAATAAATCTCTCTCTGCATCTGTGTTTAACTTTTTTTTCCCAAGGACCTGGGATGCTCTTATGATATACATAAGGACCAAAAGCACAGGCCTATATTGGTCTGATGTTTTGTCAAAAAAGTAAACAGCACTGACCTCCAGAAGTGTAGTGAGCAAAATACACAGTTTTAGCAGTATGTATCAAAATTAAGCCCACTAAATAAGTGCCCTGAAAATACAGCAAGAATATACATACAGTAGGAAATAATAAACCAGTTCTCAAAGTGGTAGTGATGAGAGTGACTCAAACCATTTGGAAATTTGTGTGGATTACTGCGTTGCTACTGATAGAAATTTTAGCCCCACATTTACTCACTTGTGGATGGGAAAGTTTGAAAGTGATTCAGTGCTGCTAACAATGGATCCACACTCACAGCAACAGGGGCATCTCACAGTGGCTCTGGCACTAGGGGCAAGCTTGGCAGCGCTGAACAATCAGCACACTTTTTATTTGCAAGCCAGCTGAAGCTTGTCTCTACACAAACCAGTGCACAGTCTTCCTTACCATCTCAGCTCTTATTTTTAAAAGGAATAAAACAGGAATGCAACCAGTACAAAAACACTGGTAACTCAATGCACACACCCACACAGAAGATAGTAAAAAGTATAAAATCGTTTATTTATGATTGAAATGCTGTGTTAAATGTTATGAGATGTTAAGTGTGGTCTACTTTTTTTTTTTTTCCCCTCACACAGCGTATCTGTATATCATACCCCATTGAGTAACCAGCACCTCATTCGGATGACCCGCAGCTCATGTTTGCAAAACGCTGCCACATTTTTTCTGCCAGCTCAAAGCAAAGTCACCCGTGCCTTTGAGTATGCATGCAGAGGCTCCACTGATCCCGAGCCAAGGCACACCTTCAAAGCACCCCCGTGGAGCCTGTGTTGTGACACACTTACACTGTAAGAGAGGCAAAATCAAGTATAAGCAGCAGTTCCTTTGGGCAATTCACATTTCCCGTACTGCTGGGAGAAACTGCATCCTCCTCCTCCCTCTCCAGCTCGTTCGGTCCCCTGCTGAAAGGTAACACTGCAAGCCCATCCTTTGTTAGCCAGCAGGAGAGCAGCAGTAAACAATTCGAGGACAATAGCCACCAGACATATGGAAAACACTTCAGTTTTACCGAGCTGCCACTTACAAATGCTTCACTAATGAGAATTCCTGAAAGCTGAAGGAAGCTATCACCTGCTGGCTCCTTCTTGAAACACTGTGCTTTCTGTGGAATGGAAGGTTGCTTTAGAAGCTCTTAAATGACCCACATTTTTATTTTTATTTTTATTTTTAAAGGGGACACTTTAGGCTAGACTGGAAAGTACAAATACAGGTCAGGGAACAGCTCAGCACTGTCAGGTAGTAGTTTAATAATGACCTCATACTTTCCATTTCCAGTGTCTTTCAGTGTTTGTCTTTTACAGTGCCTTCTACACTACAGAGACTCTGGATTGTTTGGGAGATGCCAGCTAAATCCCCAATTTCAGCCCTCAGGGAGCTGCTGCACCTTCCAGGCCCTGGTGTCTGCCTGTGGCCTCTCTGTGGTGGTCACATTCCCACAGACCACCTGTAGCAACTCATGTTCCTAGGATGTCTCCATCGGTGCTGGCCGCGGGTGACAGTGCAGATGGACAATGCTGGGGATGGGCCTACCAAATGGTGAGGTACACAGAGTGTTCCTCAGCTGCTCTGGAAGAAAGTCCAACACCTCTGTGTGCGTAAAGAGTCTGCAATCAGAAGGCAGCTCCGGATCAATCATAGGATTACAGAATCATTAAGGCTGGAAAAGAGCACTAAGATCACCTAGTCCAATATCAGCCCATGCCTGTGACCGCTCACAGACCTCGTCCCTCAGTGCCACATCCACACGGTTCTTCAGCAGCTCCAGGGACGGTGACTGCACCACCTCCCTGGGCAGCCTGTGCCACTGCCTCACTGCTCTTTCTCAGAAGAAATTCTTCCTAATATTCAACCTGAACCTCCCCTGGTGCAACTTGCGGCCATTCCCCCTCATCCTATTGCTCTTATCTGAGAGCAAATGCCGACCCCCAGCTCAGCACAGCCTTTCAGGCAGCTGTAGAGAGCGATCAGGTCTCCCCTGAGCCTCCTCTTCTCCAGACTGAACAATCCCAGCTCCCTCAGCTGCTCCCCATCAGACTTGTGCCCCAGACCCTCACAGCTCCGTTGCCCATATCTGGACACGCTCCAGGGCCTCGATGTCCCTCTTGCAGTGCGGGCCCAAAACTGAACACAGCACTCGAAGCGCGGCCTCAGCAGTGCGTGGCGCAGAGGGACGATCCTACTCCCGCTGGCCGCACCGTTCGGCCGCACGCAGCCCCCCCTGGCGCCGGGCTCCCCCTCCCCACTCATCCCGGCCCGCACCCCCCGGGCGGCCGCCCGTCCGAAGACGCTGCGCCCCCCGGGCCCGCCTCTCCCCCCGCGGCGCCGGGGCCGCACAAAGCGGGGCGGCGGCGGAGCCTTTCCCGCCGCCCGCGAGACGGCCGCCCTCGCCGCTGCCCCCGCCCCGCCGCTGGGCTCGGGGCCGGCCGGGAGGCGCGGGGCAGCCCCGAAGCATGGAGCCGCCGCCGCCTCTGGAGCAGCCGCCGCGAGCGCGCTCCCACACGGTGACCACCACCAGCAGCTCCTTCACCGCCAACCTGTCGGCCAGCTCCAGCACCCTCGCCTACGACAGGGAGTTCCTGCGGACCCCGCCCGGGCTCCTCATGGTGGCCGAGATAGTGAGTGCGGCGGGGCGGGGGGGCACGGCGGCTCCGGGTCGTCGCTCTAAGAAGTTCTGCCTTGGTTTAAACCGGTCGGTCGCCACGGCGCACCGACAGCCGTGTGCCGGAGACGCGCGGCTTCTCTCCGTTTCGTAGTCGGTAGCATTCCCCCGTGCTCCCAGTGATGAGGTAGATACGTGTGCCAGGATGGGAGCCCCGTGGGTTTGTTAGTAATTCTGTTGGTAATTGTAAGCAGGCACGTGCTGAGGCTCAGTTGTGCGCCATGGTGGCAGGTGGCACGGGGTGCCCGCCTCGGTGTCAAACAGCAGGCACACAGCATCCTGAGCCTGCTCACCTGCACTGCTGGTAATTAAGGAGCTCAAGGGGCTTGTTGCCCTGGCCTGTTTTCTTTGAATTTCTCTCTGTTGCTTTTGCTTTGATGGTGGTGGAAATACTGCATGCTAAATCAGGTTCATTTCCATTTGGAAACATTGTGCTTCAGTCTTGCTTGTGGCACAACTCCTGCTTGCTACTTTGCAGTAAAATAACCCAGTGAATCTTCAGGTGTCTGGCTGTAGGCTGGTTTCCAGGGTTAGATGTAGGGGAGGCTTTGCTGTGTGGGGCATCTGTGAATAAAGGCCTTAGTTGTGGAAAGAAAAGCATCTTTTCCATCCTTTTTCAGTCACCAATTACAACAAAATTCTGAACTTTTCTTGTACATCATCCAAACTTTAAGGGTTGTCTAGGGCATTCCCCAACCCACTGGAACCTGGCTGTGAGTATGTCAGCTGCACGTGGATGAAGCTGCATGGCCATGGATAGGCTCCTACTGACTGACCCTTTAACGTGTGCTTTCCCATTTGGGATGACAGACGATGATACCCGTGTGGCTTTCCTTTCCACACAAAGGGTTGATGGTTTTCTGGGGGACTTTGTTTCCTTCACACATCCCTGACTTGTAGAATAATTACAGGATGATTCTTCATCCAGCGTGTTGAGGTGTTTGAGTTCTTTAAACATTGACACTTAGAGCCAAGTTTGGTCTAAATTTCAGAAGTACCTCAGCGAAAACATGTTTGGCAGCTTTGAGAAGAACTTCAAAGCTACCTGACCCTGTAGGCCAACAAAGAGTTGTGTCTCCACTTCAGACTTCCACTCACATGCTTTTACTGATCAACAGAGTGAAGATGTGGGGTCCCTGCTAGCTCAGGGGAGCCGATGGAAGTCTCTGAAGTAGATAAACTTATCCAGGTTTGTGATGGACTGTTTGAGAGAAAGGAGGACAATTCTGATAGCAGATTAGCAGCATTAAGGCAAGCCTACAGAAGTACTGAAAGTATCCACAAGGAAATTCCAATGGTTCTCAGCTTAACTGATAATTTTAGCCCCATTTATTTTAAAGGAGGTGGAGATGTTGTTCTGTGAAATGAAGAAAAAATATAATAGTAAATACTTTTTGATAGAATTAACTAAAGTTATTAAAATCAAATGATTTTATTTGAGTGTTTATATATGTGTGTGTGTTTATTGGACACTGGATTTTGGCCAAACCATTTCCACTAGTTGTGTATGATTTTTTTCTGAGAGAAAGTGTGCTTTAGCAGAGCATGGCTAGCTTCATATAAGATCTGGGTTTCAAGTTGGCACTGAATCTGTCAGTTCCTGCCTGTTCTGATCATCCAGTGTGTCCCAGGTGATGTCTTGCCTGCACAGATTGGCTGCGCAGGGTGTTTCTGACCTTCAGTACTGATCCCCCAGCTGTCAGCACTGTCCTTTGCTAAAAAGTTGCAAAGCTGTAAATGGAATGGGCTTGTATCTGTGTCTGTATTTCACCCTGGGAGTTCTCAACCTGATGGATTGCTTTCAGTCTGCGTGCCATGCTCTGAGCTGCAGCAGCTGTGTAGGTGCTACAGCTAGATGGGCAGGGAACGGGGATGCTTTTAGGAGCAGCTTTCATTGCTCACCCACTCATCAGCTAGACACCACGTTTGTTAGGATGCTGTGTTAAAGCTAAGCCAGAGGCTTGAAGCAGGAGCACTGAAGAGTTAGCGCTGCATGTTTGATTACTGCCACTGTCAATCAGCAGTGTGCACACTGAAGTTTGTGGCTGCTGGTTTTGAGACAAGAGCTCTCTTCTTTGTGTAGATAAAGGGCAAATCTCTGTTATTCTTCTTCTCTCCAGCGTGGGTGCTGTGAAGATGAGTAATGGCTGTGTGCATTTCCAGGTGGGCTGGTAACCAGATATGGTACATTCAGATTTACCAGCTCCTAGGAGGATGTTCTTTGCCGTGCTGTAAAACACACGTCTGCCATTAGCTCAACCTGCTGCTTCCGATTGCTTCAAGATACGTTGGCTTTATAAAGACAGATGGGTGAGGTATTATCTGTCTTTACGTAGCTGCTTTAAAGCAAGCATAAGGCTGGGGTGAGGTTGGCCGTGCACATTCAGCAGGATGGAGCTGTGTATCCACACCTGGTTCAGCCTCATGCTGTAATGCCTTTGGGTCTGGAACTGCACATCCAGTGAGTGAGCACAGAGCTGCGGCTGGAGGTGTTGGCTGTAAATTACCAGGTGATGGCAGATATCCATTGCCTTCTATGCAGCCAGAGGGCATGCAAGGTTTCCTGCTGTTTGCTAGGGAAAGAACTGGGTTGATTTATAATACTGCTGGATTTCTAAGAGAGGCCTTTGAGAACTAGTGTAAAATGCAGCTTTGGTGTGTGGAAGTTTATCCGAATTAGTTTAGCACAGAAGTCATGATGTGCGATGAGCAAGGCAGTGGCTCCTGACTCAGGAGATCTGTATTTGCTGGGCTCAGTGCACTGGGTGGCTGTTGGCAGCAGGTGGAATTTCTCTGCATTTCGATGACTTCAGCAGTCAATCACCTGAGTTAACGCTGCAGTGAAAGTGCATCCTGCAGAAGGTAGCAGGTACTGATTCCCATAGCACGCTCCCTAAAAAGGAGCAGGATTTTCAAAAGAAGCAAGTATAGAAATTTCCAGACATGTCTTTTGAGTGTTTCTTTTCCATACAGTGATGGCTCAGGAGGACTATTTGTGGGAATTTTATGGCTCTGATAAATGGTGGCAAGCAATACCTCCTGAGCTTTCAATCAGTTCCTTAAGTCAAGCATTATGGATCACTTTGCAGAAGTGGAGTTTTTGTGGTTGCCGTGGATGTGGTTACAAAGGTATTTACTTTCCAGCACAATGACATTGATTTCTTCAGACTGTTGCCTCACACCAGTGTGTTGCTAGATGCAGATTCTCTCTTAAAACTTGCCCCGATCATTCTAAGGCTCGTGATGGCTGTTTGTCCCTAACAAAACCAAATATTACCTAGCTGGAAAAGGTCTGGGAGGTTGTTATGCTGCAGCTGCAAGCGAAAGCTTGTGGTGGTGTAATTTTGAGTAAATTGTAATTACAGTCATGCTTCCTTATACTGTACAGATTAATGCTATACATTACTCTTCGTGTGAAATGCCCAGAATGCGATAGGTGCTTGAAATAGAAGCTTGAGAGTTGCTTATTTATGTTATTGGTGCCGCATAAAATTGTGCTTCACATTTACATTTCTGGAGAATAAAAATAATTTTGATGACTGTTTCTTTATTCTTCAAATGAACCTTTGGAGGCATAATTCAGGCAGGAAATCTTGTTTAACTTGCTTATTCTAGTGCAATGGTGAGCCTGGGAATGTTAAATAGATACTGTCAAATTTGAAACATAGAAGTTACCAAAAGCAGAACTTGTCATTTCCAAATGTCTAGTCTTTTTCCCCTTTAGTAGGAGCCGAAGTAGAAGTAGAAGTAGAACCCTTTAACGGGTTTTCAGGTTTTGAATTGTTAGCAATGAAATCATAGAAATGTTAAGAAAAACAGTGGGAACGTGTACTGTAGAAAATTTAAAAGACATAAATTATACTTCGCTCTTAGAATTTCCCTTTTTTGCTTTTTCTGTGCCTGCAGTTCAGAGCTTTTGTATAGATGCCATGCTCCTGCACTCCTAGTTCTTGGAACAGCCTCAGAAACAGAGGGAGATTCCTGAAGCCCCTTCCCTCGCCTGAGCAGCCCCAGCACTTTCTCTGGGATCATTGACAGTAGAGATTTTTTTCCTTTTTGCAGTAAAACTGTTACTGCAATCAAGACGTGTTTGCATGCATGAAGGTGACAATGTTGAGGCATTTTCTGATGTGCTGAACAAGTGCTTTGCCTGAAAGAGGTGCACATAAGTGTGGTCTTAAAATGATTCACTTTGAATTATTGAGGGAAAAAGCTACTCTGTTCCTATCAATAACTGCATTCAGCAGCTTCATCTTTCTGCACATGAATAAGAAAACATACAGTACAAAGTCTAGGCTCTATCCTTTGTTCTTGATCAGGCAAAACTTTCACTGAAGTCAGGTTTCAGTTCTCACTTTTTTCAGGTGCCATCATTCCATTGCTAACCGCTGTCATCCTTGGTACCATGAATTCCTACATCTGTGTGATTTCCATCTGCCTCCAGGATCATATTGTTCACTTGAGTTCTGTTTCCTAGAGGCTTTTGATTTCCTGGACAAGGTCAGGGTGTTCCCTTGGGAGGAGGAAAATGTTTGGTGACACACAAGAAAACAGAAGCTTTAGAAATGGTGTCAAATGTGCTCCAAGTGCAGGTTGAGCAGTATGAAGTCTGACGTGGTGAGAGGGTGAAAATGCCTCTCAAATTGAATACAGATATTTTACAAAAGGTCAAAAATGCAAAATATTCTCAATATCTCAAGGTTAAGGTGGAATATGTATGAAATGCCATTATCTCTTCATGAGAAGAATGCTTTAAAGACATATTTAAGCATCAATTTTGTTCTGGGGTGGATAGTGAATATAATACGATTCCTTCTCCCTCACCTCTGCCAAGCTCTAGAAAACAATCCTTTTCCTCTGTACCTACAAAAATTCTTATGCAACCCAAAGGCAGTTTTGATTTTTTTTTTTCTTTTTTTTTTGGCCTTCTGTAGCTAAAATGTATAGTTCTCCCACTATTTCTAATGACTGCTTGGCCAGGAAAAAATCTGTTTTCCATGCCATGTATGACAAAGTGGTGCATTTGCTGGTAACACTGTAAAAACACGAACAGAGAAAGGAGAAAGGCAAAAAGGTGAATGGGCTGGGGGTCAGAACTATAACAGACCCCCAGCTTTCTGACTGCTGGTCTTATCCATTAACATTGTGCTTCATCCCCCGCAGCAGCAGCAGGTGCCTTTCATTCCCAGCTCTAGGATGCAGGGAGCACTCCCATGTGTGCCTGGAGAACTGGTGCTGTGCAGTGTGATATTTCTGCACTTGTTCCTGTTTCCATTCCAGAAAAGCAGTAGAACTACTGCCCTTGGAGAGAGCATCAAGCCCTCTTTTCTAGGATTAACTCACAAATGAATTTTAGCGCCTGCCAAATCTTTGGCAAGGCGTTCTGTTCAGCCAGTTCCTGTGGAAGCTGCTAGCACTGATTCACCTGCTTCTGAAGGAACGGGAGCACTGAGTCACTGCTTTTTGTGGGAGCTGGGGCTGGCCAGAGGAAGGCTTGGAGCTAACCTTGCACGGGTGAAATGGAAGAGCTGGAAGGCTGGTTCGTCCTTCATTGAATCTGTCTTGAGCATGACTCCACTTTTACCGAGTTAGAACACAAGAATGAGTGTTCATACTCTTTGTTTTTGCAAGGTATATGCATGCAGATGATTTGGGTGCAACCACGGGTTTGCTGGGACAAAACTCCAAAACAAAACAAAAAGGGTTTCATCACCCTGCTGTATTAGAGCAAGGCTATAACAGCAGCTTGTTTTGGGCAGCCACAGTGGTTTGGTTCAATCTGAAATGCGCTAGAATCAGACTTTGTAGAATGGAGATGAACTAAGTAAGCATGGTTATAATCAGCACTTTGTTGTCATGGTCTTTGGATATATCATCATTTAGTTACAAAGAACAAATGTATTGAAAAATCCTCATTAGGGCTGGAAGGGGGCCATGTGGGGAAAGGCTCTCTGATCATCATCTCCAGTAATTGCTGTTTGTGTTTAGCTGATAGCCCAATGTGCACAAATTAAAGGGAAACCTGTAAAAACCTCTGCTTCATACCTGAAAACAAGACTGGTTTCTGTCATCAGCTTCAAATGTGCCTGCTTTATCCAGGCCTGCATTTAAATAGATTCAAGGTGACACTGTTCTGCACAGGCTCCATTCATTCAGCTTGGAAACAAGACAGCCACTAACGAGATCCTTTTTTTCCCCCCTTTAATGTATGTGTAGTGATTACATTAAAGAGCTCCTTCCACATGTATTTTAGCAGCCTCGTCTCTTTTCATTTGACGAGCACACTATTCCCAAGGCTGCAACTCCTGCTGCAGATAATAGCTGACACAAGGTCGTGCAGTTTTGAAATATGAGGAGGTATGGCAGAAACTTAAAAATGGAGGCGTGGAGGATGTTTCTGGCAGGAGTTAAACACCGAGAGGCAGAGGGACAACCAGAGGAAGTCTCCATCAAAAGTTAAACCTCTACAGTGTATCTTTAAAATGGCACTTAAGTGATAAAATCTGCCTTGGCTGTCTCCATTTGGAGACCCTTCAGAGCAACCTCTGACAGATCAGGTGAGGGAGGGTGATCCTGGGGGTGGGTGAGTGCCTGCTACTGCTGACGTAGCTCACAAGGCATAAACTAATGCACGGTTGTCTTCTGCAGGCTTCTGCAGATACATGCTGCTTTCATCAAGGAGCTTTTGTCACAGTTATGGAGCAGGGAGGTTTTCCTGGGAGTGGACTAGAGTATTGTGCGTTCTGTACAGTACTGGAGGAAGGCAGATGTGAGTAAGGAAAGGAATTACTCAAAGAGAAAAGGTGCTCTCTTGGCCAATAGCTTCCATGGGAAATCTGAGTTTTATCTTTTGCCTGTAGCGTGGTTGTTCCTGTGAGATGCTTAGTTGAGTAAATAAGGTGGGCTTTTCAGTGTCCTCCCTTTTTTCCTTGTTTTCTGGGTCGCTGACTTTGGGTCTAAGGTGCAAAAGAAATGATTATTTGCAGTCATAGCCAAGTCAGTAAGAGCTATGTCCAGTAGAAGCAAAGTGCAATGCTGCGTTAAGTATTGTGGGGAAAAAAAGAAGCAGTTTTCCAGCAAAAATTTGGCAAGAAATGGATACTTTTGACTTTAATTTTAGTCAAAATTCTCTCTAAAATTCTGAAGACAGCTATCCAATCTGCTGCTGCACGCAGGTGGTGCTACAGAGGAGAGGAAAATCTGTGGTCCTTTAATTACAGACTGCAGCACCACGTGTATTTACTAGGGATAGAATGAAGATGTGTGAAGAACTTTCTCTCTGGCACTGTTGCTTACTGAACAGAAAGATATTTTAACATATGCTTGTGCCTACCTCTGACTTGCTCACTCCTCTGCCTCTTTGTCCTTGTCATAATTCTATAATTTTTAAGGGTTTTCATTGTTTTTTGTTTGTTTGTTTTGTTTTGTTTTGTGGGGGGGGGGGGAGTGGAAGGAGGAAGGTTTTTCCTTCAAGCCTTCCTGCCCCACAGCTGTGGACAACTTGCTAAAGGTCAGCTTTGCAGGATCTCCATCAGGACAGCCTTTCCTTGGGCTTGGCACAGACCACATAGAAGGTGCAGCTCCTGCTATAAGAATTGGGCAAAACAGGGTCTTGTGGTAAGAGATGTGAGGCAGCTGAACGAACAGGCTCTGCTCACTGTAAGACATCCATCATTAATGGTTTCACAAAACTATGGCTGGACAAAACTATGATAAAGTACTGTGGCATTTAAAAACAATATTGCAACATTACTACAATGATTTAGGAGGTTATTGGTGAATTATTGTGGCATGTTTGTTTCTTGCATTGCAGAAGGAGCTTTCTTTTAAGTAAACAGATGCTTTAGGCTGAACTAACTGTGAATGCTATAGGCATGGGACAGATTGGACAGCCTGGGTTTTGGTCGGACCTACCAGTATCTCCCAGAAAGGAAAGATTTTAGAAAAAGCTAAACAGTACTTTGGTATAAGAAATGGCTGAACACATAGAAAAGCAGGATCTCTGTTGGAATTTCTGATTTATATTTTGGAGCCTCACTGTGTGCATAAGCCGTGATCATTGGGATGCACAGGACAGTCACAACCGTTACGTCTCTTGTGGATTGCCAGCTGGGCATTGCTAAGGTGTGGCACTGGACAAACAGTATATTATTAGTGTTATTTTTGTTTGGTTTTTGTCCTAATGCATGTGAATTTGGCTATTTTCAGAGTCTAAATACCAAATAAAATTCCTACTGCTCAGGAAGGTAATTATAGTTGAGGAATTACTATATTTAGTTTTGGAAAACCACAGTTCTTACTGTTTTGAGTAAATCTTATATTAATGGGACTTGACTTTAAAAAAGCAGTGTACAAGAGGAAAGCAGTGAGCCACTTGATGGAATTTCTCGTGGAGCAATTTCTGTTCGAATTGTGATCTCTGTGTAAATGTGCATAAAACCAGTTTTAAAGATATGACACAAGCCTACACTACTATAGTTCAGTGATGAGTGAAATAGTGATAAGCAACTTCTCATGTTACTAACCACATCTTGTCATTTGTTTCAATTGTTTAAAGATTTTTCCCTTTCACTTCTCAGCAAAAATAAAGGTAGGAATGCAAAATAAGATTTACAAACATTTTGTTCATATTTGGGATTTCTTTTTAGACTTTGACCATCATGAAACATGACCAGACATTTGCACAAAGAACTTGACGTTCTCTTTGTGCGGTAACAGAGGACTGTCTAGCAAATGTTTGCCTAAAGTAAGCAAGTCAGGACAGTGTGTCAGGGATGAGATGGAGAATCTTAAGAAGTATTTCACCAGGTCAAGTTAAAATTAAACAGAGCACAGAGCAATAAATGAAATGGAATTCTCTGAGCTTGGTTACGTTCAGTTTTCACTGTCTTACTAAGTGGAGGAGTTGAATGCTAGCCCCTAAAGGCCCCAAAACTGTGCCTGTGGTCATTGTCATTTCAAAACTGTTTTCTCCTGATCTTATTTTTTTCAATATACCTCTTCAATTTAGGTCTCACATACAACAAAATATCACAGAGAACAGTGCTTTAGAACACGTGATTTTGACTTGTGCTGGCTGTTATTTCTCTGTTATATAGACAATGTACACAAACAAGAAGATGATCCTGAGACATGGTGCAAACAGAGTGCAGATGAGTTGATGGGATTCAAAGCAGTTATTATGAAGAGAAGGTTATAATGATTTGGTTTTTGATACTATTAAAATCTGTTGTAAAATTCCCGTTGACTTCAGACATCCCGACATCTCCGTGCATGAAACACAAAGACCAGGGAAGCCTGGCTACAAGGAGGTTGCACAGCTCATCAGCACGCCTGTTGTTTGCTGATCTCCTACAAATCAGCAGCTCCTTTCCTACTGTCATTTCCTACCCACTTGTTGCCTTTGGTGAAGGATCAGCTTTGTTCCTTCCGTTCAGTGATGAAGAAAGAAGTGTTCCTGGGCTGTTGCTTTGGCCTCCGCGGTAGATCAGTCTAATGAAAGAGACTATCTTCCTCAAGGCTTTCCTCCCTGAGACCTCTGTGTGCAGCACTTAGTGTCAAATTAAGTAGAGGTTGGGAGGGGCCCAACTCTTTACCCTTTGTTTGTTTGACCTATTGTACTGAAAGTGACTTTGGGAAAATGAAAGGCTCAGTAAAATTGCTTCAAAGCAGTGTCTTGCTGTAAGGTTCTTCTGTACATGCATTTTTTGTTGGTCATGGGTTTTTTTTTGGCTTGAACAGAGCTGCTGATTTGTGGTAAAAAAGGGAAGCTGTGCCAATCCTTCCTCAGACATGCCCTTTTGTAACTCACATGTATTTCTTTAAAGCTGCCTGTGGCCATGTGTGCTACAGACACAAGTATCTTGCTTCATGATGAAGCATTAGTCATTTTGTTACATCCACATCACCTTCAGGATACTCATAAATCCTAGGCATCAAAGCTGCACAGTGTCACAGAAGTCAATCTAAATTATTCCTATCCAACAAATGAATGTGTCCCATGACTTTCCTGCCTCATCACTCGATTAATATAAGGCTGCATATGCATTCTCCTGTATCAAAGGCAAATCACTTCACTTGCTGTGTTCTTTGTTTTCCCTTTGTGTGATCTAGCTAAGCTCTCAGTTAATGAAGTGCTTCAGTAGCCTAATTCCTTTCTGCTTGCAGTTCTGTTTGCTAGACCTGCGATTTGTCTGCTGCAGGAAGTTATCCGATGTGTCTCTGTGCACAGTTCAGTGGGCTGATTTCAGTGTGAGGATTTTAATGTGGGAATAGTTGGTAGCTTGAAGTAAGGGAATCTGTAAAGTACTTCTTTTTGTAGTCTACTGATTTTGAGCTTTCTAAAGAATTTTCCCTCTTTGATTTAATTTTCTGCCTTTGACTTGAAACAACTAAAATAGTGCTTTCCGGGGAAAATATACTGAATAGCTCTGACCCCGCACACAGACCTTTTAAAGAAAATGCCAATATCAGTTTACTGGCTCTTGGCCTTCCCTTCCCCCTCAGTGGGAATACAGGCACTACTGAGGGGAGGTGGATAGCTGAAATAATCACCAAAGTGTATTTGAACAAAGACTGGTAAGACCTCCTTATTGTATCTGCTCTATTGTAGTCATCGGGATGAAAATACTGGAAAGAAAGCTGTGGTCTGAATATGAGGCAAGGGAAAGGGGAAAGGTGTGGAAGTGAGCTAAGTAAATATTTAGTTGGTTGTATATACTGGGGATGTTATAATTTAAACAAAACTACAGGAAAGGGCTCCAATTTTCCAGAAGAGCTACTTGGATGGGAGCAGAGCCTGCAACTAGAGCAAGGCTTCAGCCTGTAACTCCCTCGGCTCCTTGGCTGTTGTTGCATTATGCTGAGCTCTCTCCCTTGTAATGTGGTGCGCACGCTGTATCATTTGCTGTTACTGAACTGCAGGTCAAATGCAGACAGCTCTCAGTGAAGTCAGTAGCTGCACTTTTGGGATTTGGTACCACCAGCTGCCTGCTGTTCATGGCCGCCTGCACCAAGACAGAGATGGAGCCCACCCCTATGTCCCTAAGCCACAGTAAGCTGTGATCTGAGCTAGACTCCTCCACTGGTGGCTGGTAGTGTCCTTTCCTCACGCAGCTTAGTCTGTGCTATGCATGGAGCCATGACGTGAGACGTAGCCATGTGTCCTGACCTTCTGCCTCAGCACCTGTGATGGGTGAGGGCGAGTGGGTAAGGCAGGCTGGAGAGCAAGCACGCAGGGCTTGTATTTTGTTTAGATTTATTTGGGTCTCAGGATGAGGAGATTGGCTTGTCATCTTTGAGACAAAATTCCAATCTGTGCTGGGAAGGCGAGCACACTTTGCTGATATCTTTGGGAGTTGTACTGGTCTGCAGGCTAACAGCATGCTTGTCCAAAGGAAAGTGCTGTGCCTGCAGAGGAGCAAGAAGGGCAATGTAGAGGGAATACCTTTCCACTGTGACTTGTAATTGCTCAGGCATGGGGGTCCCACTAATTCACGCATGTCCAACCCACAGCACAGCATGGCTGGCAATGTTGCACAGCTAAGGCCTGTGCTATAAGGGGGGTGGCTCTTCACTACAGATTGGCCCCAGGCACGCACCCATCAATCAGCAGCAACCAAACCATAGGTGCCCTATTAACCCTGTGTTGACTGAAATCAGGGCACGAGGAGAGCAGCGCTGTGCAGAGCTGACTCAAGGGATGGCAGATATTTGTATGCATTGTGATAGACTGCCTAGATACAGTGCTCTGAACAGTGAAAAATACGCAGTCGTTCTTTCTGTTTTGATGAAGGAATTTGAGAATAGGTTTCAAGACTGAAAAAAAAAAAAAATCATCAATTTATGTTTGTGACACCATTTTCAGTCCATGTAAATACATGACCTGGAAATTTTCAAATGGATTGTAGAGAGTTGCAATCAGAGATTCAACTCAAAAATCTGATCATGTCTCTTTGCCAGTCTTTCATAATCCTTATCTTAACAGAGATAAGTATCCTTTGCTTTACAATCACATTTTATTCATGTCATCACTTTTTGGCAGCACGCACATTTGTGAGCAACTGTTTTCAGGGATGAAGCACAGGAAGAGAAAAATTTCATCAAAAATCTTCAAAGTACACCTTGAGAGCTTAATAAGAACTGCAGCTACTGCCATTAAACCTGATTGATGCATTAGTTTCACAAAAACACGTTCAAATATCCCACTGGATTTATGGTTTTGTTCCTCTCTTTATTAACATTTTAAGAAAAATATTAGAAATTAAGGTGTTTTGTTATGTATGTATTAGTAATATTGTTGTGTATTTTATGAGGGCTGCTCTGAAAGTAATGCCTTTTGTTTTATTACGTTGGCCCAAGATGTCAGAAGCAGATGTTGGTGGTACGGCAGTAGAGGCCGTATCCCACCAGTATTCCATTACATGTTGTTACCCTGTGACAGATGGCAGCAGAAGGGCAGTCAGACAGAATGGCGTCTGACGTGGAAGTATGTATGAAGTAAAAGGGTGAAATTGAATTCTTCCATGTGGAAAAGATGGTGCCCGTTGACATTCATCAGCGCCTGGCGAATGTTTATGAGGACCGAACGCTGGATGATGGCACAGTGAGGTGGAGGGCGGTGTGTTCCAGCAGTGGCAACAGTAAGTCAGCACCTCCTTCATTGGTGGCAAAAATGCATAGCTAATGGTGGTGACTTACAGTGTTTTGTAGCTGAGAATTTGCTCTATCAAATAGTGTTATTGTGCTGTGGTTTCCATGGGAATAAGTAAGAGATATTACTTTTGGAGCAACTTATGCGCCCAAGACGATTCCTCTTCATTCAGTGTGGCCCAGGCAAGCCAAAAGGTTGGGGACTCATGTATTAATCCATGGTAACCCAAGTGGTTTGTAGATGTCTTGAAGTCTCTGTTGGAAAATATGGTTTAGAGACAGAAATGGAGTTGAATAAAACCCAAGAGCTATTGGCTTTCTTGTGGGGAAGTGAGGCATAAATGCCTACAGGGAGAGCAGCAGCTAAGAGGGACTCATTGTTCTTGAATGTTTCTTGATTTTTCTGTTCATGTACTACAGGAGGAAAATTCAGAAGCTCCGATTCCAGGCTGGTAGCTCTGTCATGCAGGAAGTTTAAAAGTTCTCCATGCCGTGCTGTTGGCTGCTGCTCACAGTGCAGCCATAACCCAAACCAGTGATTTGTTTACCCTGGGTATGCTGATCTGCAGTGTGCAGTAATTCATGAGCAGCTTTGTGTGCAGCTGTCACCCTTGTGGGGCAGCAACCTCTGTCAGAAAAGCAAAGCAGACATCTGAGGGGCATTAAATCATCTCTGGTCACTTATTTAAATCAGAATAAGCCAGCGCCTTCAGGCCATGAAGGTTTTTTTTTTCTTGATTGGAAACTTGCTTTTCTTGCACTAGAAAGCTGAGGTTTGCAGTTGTTTTGTTCTTTGTTTACACAAGGCCCATTGAAGCAGTTGGGGGAACATTACACCCTGGCTCCCATGCAGGCATATATATACTTAATTTATGACTTTGGTAGTTTGAATTTCAAGTGTCAGGTATCCTGCGGAGCTTTTTTACTTTGTTCTCCAATGCTGCATGCACCACTTTATCACAAGAAGCAGGCTCGTTGTGGGAAGCCCTTCAAGCTTGCGGGCTTTTTTCTGCAGAACCTAAAAAATGAGCTGATGGAGCAAGGTGACAAGGACTGCTCCAAGAGTATGTCTGATCCACAGTGTCTGTTTTCAAGTTTGTCCAATTAATTTTCTGCCTTTGGTATTAATATTTTCACTTGTTTAGAATTGCTCATCTTAAAGTTGCTTTTGCACCCCAAACTGCTCTGTGAATATTAATTGTAGAACAGTGATAATGGCTCCTAAATAAGGCTTGTCTGAAAATTTTGTGTTATCCCTGTTCCTGATTCCTTCATAGTAAACCCTTTTCTACTGCTACTGATAATAAGGAAAACACACACATGCAAAAATTTATGATTATCTCTTCCTCAGTTGTGTCTCATCAGAAAGATTTCTTCTGAGAAAGAGCAGTGAGGCAGTGGCACAGGCTGCCCAGGGAGGTGGTGCAGTCACCGTCCCTGGAGGTGTTGAAGAACCGTGTGGATGTGGCACTGAGGGACGTGGGCAGTGGGCATGGGGGAAATGGGCTGATGGTTGGACTAGGTGATATGGGAGGGCTTTTCCAACCTTAATGATTCTGTGATACCATGATTCTATAAGATTAATCCTATCATGTGCAATGTCTTCATTAAGACATCTCTTTCCAAAGAGCATTCTGTAGGTTGAATTCTTTGTGCGATGCCCACGTGGCCATAAAGGTCCTTTCTGAATGTGAAGTACATGAACGGAAATGCTTCCGGAAAGTCGCGTGCAAATATAAAATATATGTAAGCATGCTGTTCTTCTGTGTTGTCACATTATATGCAAAATATATTCAAGAAGGAAAACAGTTTTCTCGGGTAAGAAAAAGGATTTTTCAGTGAGGTGCTTCTACAGCGTGTGATTTGGTCTTTGTAAAATCCTTAGTCCTTACCTAAAATCATGGATAATGGTTCCTGGGGTTGGACATTTGTACACAGGTCTAGATATTGAAATAGTCAAGAAGTACAGCAAATTTGTATGCAGACTCATTTTCACATCTACAGTTGGTCAGGCAGGGGGGAACTGCTTCAACTTCTGGTGATTGGAGGGCTTCCTCTCACAGGGAGCTAAATTTCTTTTTGGTATAAAACCAATCTCTATGTGTCCAGCTGGAAATGAAAAAATAGTTTCATTCTAAAAATAAAATTAAAAAAAAGCATTTAAGTTGTTACTGATCTTTGAGTAGAAATGGCATGCAGCAGTAGGCTTTCTTAGCAGGTATTCTCTTTGTTTTTCCCATTGCACCATATTACATACAGTCATAAAGCCTTGTAACTATGAAGTAAAATTATTTCCAAAGAAGTAATGAGTTTTCTATTGTAATGTAGCAGTTAGGATTTGTGAAACAATACTGTGCGTCCGCTAATTATAGGCAGCTCTATTTACATGGCCTAACAGGAAGATGGAAATGTAAAAATAGCAACAAAGAGCCAATGACATTATTAATAAAGCAGCTGTATACTGCATTGTTCTCCCGAAGAAAGTAGACACCATTTAAACAAAGTGCTCTACATAAATAATCAGTCCTAATTCATAAGTAACCACGGTTAGGAATTCACATTTAAAAATAATTCACCTTACTGATGTTCAAAGAGGGCAGGATGACTTTCTTTGTGAGTGGGTGTGTTTAACTTGTACACGTGCATCAAATCTGAAAAATAACTTACACAAATCATTGCATTGGGAAACCAGTATTTTTCTAGCCTAGGGAGCTTGAACTCTTTTGGAGGATGAAGGGAGAAAGGAAGATAAGTACTATAAAGCTTCTTCCTAAGGAAAAGTCTGTATGCAGAAAAAGAGATAAGGTCAAGGTAGAAGAACAAAAAAATACCTCAAACTGTTTTCATTTATATGAACTTATTAAAACAAAAGAACAAACCTTCCTGCCATTATGTTCCTGAAGAAGCAATGATGGCTATACTAATAAAAATAATGTTAATAAATAGCTATAATGGGGAAAACATGTTCAGGCAGACATATATGATCATGTGTTTTCTAAGCTCAGAATTCACTTATGAGCTTTTTTTCCTGTTTAAATCATCATAAAAGAGAAAAAGAAAAGGAGATTTCTGGCAGTTAGAGATTGCTGAAGCTAACAGTCTTTCATTCTAATTTTTCTGTGGAAGGGTTGTCATTTCCTCAGAATGCACTTCCTGATAGTACCAAAGGCAAACACACACTCAGTGTATGCAACAGGCTAAACCTACACACTCACAATGTGCTTTATATAGGAGAAATAATACCCAGAGCACCAGGGCTGTACCATGGTCTTTAACTATGGAAGTATATCTCTACTACTTGCCTTTAAAGTCTGCAGCCTCTCTCAGAAAAACTCCTGTATCTTTGTGAACTAATGTTAGAAAACAATAAATTTGCACAAACAAAAGGTAGTATGTTGAGCTTGGCATCCAGAAAATCCCAACTGAAAATCTGCTCTTGGAGGAATGTCGGGGAAGATCCTATCCTGCAGTTAAAAATGCATTGGTACTCCTGAAACCCTTTCTGTCTCAAGATGAGATTTTGCATCCCTAGAAATTCCCTGCCTTGTCTAATCTCAACTTCAAATCTCAAAATAGGAATTAAAAAACAACGTGACAGTACGGTGTCCCAGTTCTTGTGCTTAGGTTTGTTTTGAACCTTAAATTGTAACAAGGAAACCCTGGAAGGCTTTTTGAACTCCTTCCACTTAAGTACTTGATGTTTCCTATTGATGTCAGCTCTCAAATCTGTAATATCTGTAATTTTGTGCGGAGATATCTTAAAATTAAAATCAGCATGAGATATTTTAAACTTGAAGTCAGGCGTCATGCAGGTTTGATGATAGGACTCATGAGAAATCAGCTCAATGAATTATCCCCATGGCTCGTATGAGCTGCGTTTTTCCTTCTGTACTGCTTGTGTGGAACCAAGGCAATTTAAATGACCTATTTGTGAACGTTATTCCTCAGAGAAATCAGCTACAGCTTCTACTCAGAGCTCCAAAATGCATTAATATTTGCATGTTAAATACAAGAACACTTAACCTTGTTGTTTTGCCTGTTCTGATGATTTATAATAGGGGTTTTAGAAAGAAAAAATGATCAAAGCATGGCACTTACTTGCTAGTTTTAAAACTGAAGGTGTTTGGATCATCAAGCGTGCTGTTTCTTAAAAAGCACAAAAGGAACCTTTAGGAAACAGAGGGATATCAGTCCCTTCTAGTAGTGTGTTTCTTTGTGACTGTTTTCCTTTAGAACTTTGAAGTTCATACTCAAAAACAGCACTGAGTGAAAATTCCCTCCTAGAGCACCTGAAAAAGCAAATCCTTTCGTGTTTGGATCTAACATACTCTTACATTTTCTCGTGTCTGTTGCTGAAGGGCAAAGCACTGCAGGAATTGCAGTGAACAATGCCTGGAGACGCGCGATGCCGTCAGCTGCAGCCCATGGCGTTGGCCCTAGCAGCACCGCTTCTCCCAGCACTATCAGGAAGCTGTGCAGACTGTAAAAGGTGAATTTCACATCAGAGGCATTACTGAACAATAGGAAGGTGTTTCTCATGGAAGTGAAGGTGGTGCCATACAGGAAGAGGGAGCAGCGCCTTCCCTTTTATTCCCATCTATCATGCCTGCTGGAGAGGAGGCCAGGCAGTCTCCTTGGCCGAGGTCAGGTTTAGAGATTAAGCACTGTGGAGGTCATTGCCTTCCCACAGTTTCACCGAATGCCCTTCTAGAGAAGTAAGTGCTTTTTAAGGCAGGCTGCTTGTCTGCAGCAAGGTTTTGCACCACCCCTCTTTATTTTTACATTAAACCGTGCCACCGATGGAACGGCTGATAGCAGGAACCAGTGCATTGCCAGACAAATGCAACACCTCTGCGTGCCTTAGGACAGAAGCTGACCTCTGGTCTTTTTCCTGACTGACCTGGGAAAGATCCATCATGCTGTCTCCTGCATAAAAATGTATTTTTGTCAAATAAAGGAGCATTGTGGTCGAAGACCTGGCTGCTTCTATAGGTAAAATGATGGCTAGCAAGGATGTTACAAGTTAATTAATGCATGTGTAATGCGTGGCAAAGTGCATTACCTATATAAACCACTCTGTGTGTGTCATTCCTCAGGCAAAACATAAGCGGTAAGCTGGGATTTACAGGCATTGGTAGGCAGCTGGTAAGCAGATGTGTGCTCCCAAATGCGGCCCACAAAAACCTTAAAGCTTTTAATGTGGAAAGTGCCCTGGGACATGGACCAATCTTTATGCTTTGTACACATTTTAATGACTTGTTAATGATCAACCAGTGTTCTGCTGAGAAGATAGATTTGGTAAAGGTATCTTTCAGGCCAGTTCTTTTGCCAGTGTTTGAGGTTATTCCTCATAGCCCTACATTAGAAAAAAATGTTGTGTTGAAGTGTTGTGTGGCTGTCTCATCCTAGTCTGCCAACAATTCTGCAGCTTCCAGTGCTCAGTTGCCAGGGTATCCTGCAGGGAAGTAAGGCCAATTAAACCAGCAGTGCACCATGGTGGTTGTAATGGATAGGATCATTGGGCTGTTTGATCTGCTAATCTGTCTCTAATAATCACTAATATTGGAAACCTATGAGGGAGTGTGAGAAGGGGAGCTCACAGAGCAAGACCTTTCCATGGTAGAGTTTTCTGGCTTCTGACAAATTGTGCATTTAGGAATTTCCAGAGCTGAGAGTTGGTGTTGAATGTCATATATACAGGTAACAGCCATGCGCTGGCCTGGCTTCTAGGAGCTTGTAAATTTTTTAAACCTCTCTTATTTCTGATTTCCATTATATCCTGTGACAATGAATTCCACAATTTGGCTATCTATTGGATTTTGGTTTTTTTGTTATTGTTGGATTGTGTTATTTTGTTTGTTTTCTGTTTTATTTGTAACACCACTTACTTCTGCTTGTTTTCCAGCTTTCTGACTGATAGTTTAGCTGGCTGTTTCTTCTGTTGTGAGGCCTAACCCACTCCTTGCTCCCTTTATGCCACCCAGCACTGCAGACTTCTGTCACATCCTCCTTCAGTCTTAAACAGAAAATTAGAAGTCATCTTTTTCCAGCTTTAAATTTCATTTCTTGCAGGAGCCATTCTTGGTGCCTTGCTTAAGCCTACTGAATCATTTTAGAAATGGGAGAGAGGGATGAACAGTGTCATCCGAAATCTGGGAAGAAAACTCTCTGACTTCAGTGTGGTGTTAAAACGTGGCATTCCTTTATTCCTCACAATACGTACCGGGCGACAGCGAATCAAGCACGCGCTCGCAGAGTTCATGTTCTACATTTAAACAGTTAAGACATACATATATAATACATTGGCATACATATTCTTTGTTTTCCAAGGACTCATTAATATATGCCAATATCCTTCTGGACATGCACAGTTGCATCTAAGATGATCGTACAACCACCTTCTTCCTCCCTTTTATTTCTTCATCAGCTTCATCACAGTGATTTTTGGCTGACCTTTCACTGTTTTTACCCAGTTTGGCAAATTTCCATTACTTCTTAGGCCATATGAGCAACTTTCTATCTTAGTGCACTCTCATTCAAAACTATATATGTGAAATCCAAGGAAGAAGTCCATGTACCTGGTGGATGCAAAGATAAAAGTAGTCTATTGTGACTCCAGTGCTCCTGTGAAGCAGAATTGTTGAGAAAAATAAGGCTGTTCACACATCAAGCAGTTAAAATTGAAAGTTTTAGAACTAGCACTCATTGATTCCTTTGGCTAAACTAATATATTGGTCCTTAAACTTAAATACTGATCCCTATTGCTAAACCAGCTTGCCTCAGCAGAACATTCCCAATGTGCAGGTACACTACTGATTTGTAAAGAACAGTGATGTGTACTGTTTGTTAGAGTTTTATTATTCTATTCCTTTTCTAATGCTCCTTTTTTTTTTTTTTTTTTTGATCACATGGAAAAAATTATAACCCAAGCTCAATTTTATGTTTTGTCTATCTTATGAATATTCACAATCCTGCCTCCAATAATTTTTCCACCAAAAAAAAAAAAAAAAAAAAAAAAAAAGTCTCGGTAAGTGTAGCAAACCCTTTTGTATTGTTTTCACAAATTTGACGGATATGGGATGGGATGTGTTTTCCAGAGAACATCTTCAGTTGTTTTCATTCACTCTTTCTCATTTTGGTCTGCATGACCTGTGCTAGCTCCAGTCTTGCACATTCCTTGCATGTTTCTCAGATGAAACAAGAGCTCAGTATTGTAGTATGCTGCTGGGATGGACAAGACAATTTCTTTACTCTCCCACTCTTGAGTTCTTTTCCTCAGCTGTTGGTTGCAGTGAGCTGTAGCACCATATTGCAGAAGACTCTTCCTATATGAGTTGATGAGTTGCAGCGGAGTCAGTGATCTCATCTATGAAGGTGAGAACAGGAGTGCCATGTGATTTATTCATCTGAGTTGGCATCTTAAGTCAACATTAAATTGGGGTATGCTGAGATCCTATTGATTTTATGCCCAGTAAGTGCTGCAGCATAGCAACCCATTGTGTTCAGAAAAGTAAGTTTCCAACTTGATGCTTTGTGTGCCAGCCAGTAGGTGCCTCCCTCTCACAGTTCTTTCTAATGAGGCTTCATAGTTTCTTAGGCACTCTTGTGAGGTGGCTCACCCTCGTGTTGTAATGTCAAGCCCATATCCTTATTTACACATGCTTTAGCTAGGTAAGTACATCCTCACCACGTGACTGATCTGGCTAATGAGCATCATATACTAAACTTCAGAACTGGCTCTTCTCTACTGACTCAGGTGTGGGCAGGTCTAGCCCTTGTTCTGGAGATGAAGGTGCTTTGGGGCACTTTGCTAGGGAATTGGAGCTATTGAGGGAAGACTTCCTTGCTGTTTGGAGTTGTGGGAAAGCCATTAGAGGTCTGTCTGCCTGCTCTTGAAGGTCTTTGAGTTCTCACTCCAAAATGGCCATCCCATCCTCCCTATTGAATGAAATGTCCTCCAGTGAGCATCAGGTTAAACAATTTCAATCCTGGATCTGCAGGTTTTTTTGTGTGGTTTGTAGGAGGGTTTGGACTAAACTCCTAAATAAAAGAGTTCACTGTAGGGAAGACATACTTCTGGAGCATGTTTGGACACTTTCTGCCTCCCATGATTTCCTTTGTAGTGAAAGCTGTCCTAAAAAACAACTCTACAAGAGATTTCTACTTTCCAGTAATGGTGAGTATTGCCAGCATTTCAAGCCCTTGCTTTCATGAAGTGTGCTTGCTGTTGCTGCTATGGAGCCAAAAGTGTGACAGGAAGTTTGAAGATTGCTTAAAAATAGTTTAAAAACTATTCTGACAGTTTTCAGAAATTTCTTTAAAAGGGGCTCAATTTTCCACTTTTTTGTTAAGAATATTGAAACATTTTCAAACATAGGAGAGAGTTCCATAGTTAGGGCCAAGTTTGATGCTAAGAGCAGTACTTCATAGATCATAAAATACTTTCTGTGTATGTCCATTATGACCATTTGGATGTTTCTGCAAGAACTGTGGCTTTCTGAATTCTGTTAGGAATGACAAGCCCCAAAAAACTCTCAACAGAAATAGCAGCCTGTTTTCATTTGATGTACAACCTGTGATACTGTATGGAATTCAAAGGATTTCTGTCTATAGAAGTGGAGTTTATTCCTTCAGAGCTGTCACAAAAAAAGACAGCCTGGGTGGACTTCAGCCCATTCTGTCACTGAGGAGATCTCAGCAAAATAAATACTTCCAATGCGGTGTTATCAGTAACAAGAAGGGCAGTAACTGGCTGATGTCAATCTGTTGTGGTGTTTCATGTTAAAAAAGTGCTTGCAACTGAAACAGACAGACGCAGGTCAGCTTAACACAATGTATTGCTTAGATTATTACAAAGTACAATAATTAACATGGGCCTTGACATTTCAAAGGTAGTTCAGCAAGGATCTTGCATTTCTGTAAAATGTAGCCAAATATGAGTCACCTTTCCTTCTGACCAAACACAAAACAAGATTTGCCAGCATTAAACTAAAGCAGTTGTTGGGCTGTACTTTTGTCTGGACAGGAATTTCATTTATCTAGTATTCATATGCTTTCACCATATTTTTTTCTTAGTCTTTCTTCCTCTATGGACACTAAAATATGTTTTTAAATAGAAGTTTTTTTTGTTTTTTTTTTTTTCTTAAGTAAAACAAATAAATGAGCCTTATTTTGAATAGTTTGTAGCTGAATTTACATTTGGTTTTGTTGTTGTGTGCATCATGGCCAGTATGGAATTAAACTATCAAACTCATTCTACACGCTCTCTAATTGACTGAAAGCTTTGTCATACTGTTCCACATGACTCAACCAAGCTCTTGGCGTACGGATCTCTTCATTTGAGAGCACTCTTCCAGGCTGCTGGGTTTGGGCACTGTATGCAAATGGCACCATTAGTATTAGGGGGCCCTGAGAGTAATCTCGGTATGTTGCTCCGTCTCTTCCCCTTCACCTTTATCTTTGAACAGGTGATTATTGGGCAGGGAAAGCAATTCCCTGCTGCCAATGGTCATCTGCAACTCATGAGGGGTTGTGAAACGTTTTCCTACAGAAGCAGTAGCTTTTCTCCCTCTAGTGGCAGTCGACAAAATTGATGGATTCTGCTTCATGTATTGTGTGGGAGCTCAAAAACCCCAATTAAAGAGATTATTTAAATGCAATGCAAACACTTATTCCATTTAGTCTTAGCAGGAAGAAAAAAATCATTCTGCATCTGTCAAAAATAGGGCGAATAAATCTTCCCATTATGACAACTGACTGTCCTGGCTATATTTTACAGGAACAATAGGGAAAGAATGCCCTTTTTTCTCCTTCTTTTTTCTCTTTCATTATCTTTTCACCCTATCTGTCTTCTGGGATAGTTTGATTCATGGTATCCAATCCTTCATTTTAGTGTGTGAGAAGTGTTTGTGCTCTCCTTGCTTGCAGACTCCCTGGTTGGTTTTTTTTTTTGTTTTTGTTTTTTGCAGGCAGAGAGTAGCCAAGGGAAGAAAAGGCTGAGGGTGAGACATTCATAGGCTGCTGAGGTAGCTCCTGGATTGTGATTTAAGAGTGAAATAAAGATGTGCAATAATTTAGAGTGGTCTCTCTTTGTTCTGGTAGTAAATCTGCTTTCTTAGGAAGGAGATGCAAGACATCTTGCTTTCTGTTTCCTGCAGCCTATCCATGTTTAGGTGCCTCGAGTACGGGAGAAAACTGTTTCTGCAAACGTACATCTCTCCTTCTCCCATCATTTCCATCTCAGCCAGCAGCAATGCTGCATAAATCCTACAATACTTAGGCATATGGCTAACCAAAATGGTTTTGGAAAGCATCTCTAGGATAAATACAAAAAGCTTCAGGCAAGCATGTCACATAGTTTTTATTTCATGAAATGAGACAAGCCTTGGGTTTTTCTCCCTGCCAGTTCTGCCACTTGTGAGCCTTCTTTTTATTTTGAAAGGGATGCATATGCTGTTTTAACTGTGTTAGCGTGTTAACCTGTCAGGATGAACACTGCAGATTTTGCAACATTAACATCACCGGAACAGAGTCACGGAAAACATCATGGGCTTTTAAAATGTAGTTTGCAAGTACAAATTCAGTTCTGCAGTTTTCAGGCTCATTCTGGAAATGAAACCAGATACACAGATTGAAGCTCACTCTTGTTTCATACTTGCTTGCTTGTACCAGCAACATGAGACAAGATGCATCTCATCTGCTAGGCCACAAAGCCTCTGTTTTTCATGTCTCTAAGTGGTCTGACACTTTTGAAGTTCTTAGCACTGCAGATAAATTATGGCACTTATTTAAGACTTTGAATATGCAATTAAGCATCTAATTTTAAACTTGCACGCTCAATAATATTGGACTTTGCTACGGAGTTATTTCCTTTTTATGGTATCTGCCAACTGCTGAAGTATGCATTAGTATATTTGACATATTAATGCAGTAATGGAGATACCTGGGCAACTGGCAGCCAAATAATCAAAAAAGAGACATCCAAGGTGAAATCATAGACTGCAATGAACAAGGGAAAACTGTTTGCCTTTATGATTTACTGAAGAGTAAAATCCGTATCTCCCACCCAACCAGAAATATCAGACCCAGCTGCAGAAGCCCTGATGGCCTGATAAGCCAGCACCGTCTGCCATCAGCTGCCACTGCATTGCCACTGCCATGCATTGTTTTCTTCTTTCTTTTTGATGTTTGTTCTTCCTTTTCTCAAAGACTTTTTGACAGCATCACAGTATGCTCCTGTAACTCTAGATAAGCATATTCTGACCAGTCAGTAAATGAAACACTTGGCTATTAGCAATCCACTGTAGCATTATGAGATCTGGGCCTTTCCCAGTTACTGAATGGAGCACTCCTTGTCTTCTGGCCAATCTGTAGTCATGAAGCTAGTTGTGTACACACTGAGTGGCTGTGAGCATTCCCCAGGTGCTGCAGCTGCTGGTCTCTCCTTTACAGTGTTGCCTACCTGTCACTTATTTGCCACGTTCTGTGCACTAGGAGCTGATTGAGATGCCATTGGGATGTAGGCATAGCCCTTATTCCCAGCAGGGAGGCTCGTTACTAAATCAGCAGAAGTGGTATTCTCGGTTCCATCAGATGCACGGGTGTCATCCACTTTGTACTGATCTGTTGAACAGCAAACATGTAATGTAAGGGACAATCAAAACACTAGGAGACAGGCTTTTACACCACAGAAGCCATCTCAGTATTTAACATGCTGAAAAGACAAGCTAATAATGAAAGACTTGTCTAGCTGTCTCTGTTCTTTTGACACCTTAGGTATTTTGTAGGTACTGTCGGCCAGCGTGAACTTTAAATCAATTTATTGCATGTGTTTACATCGGCAATAAAACTGTTTGCCATATCATTTAACTACACAGAGAGTGAATTGTTGACCATGAGCTGGTCTGACCTTTTCAGGTCTAATCAAGAAATCTGAAATATTATTTCAGCCTGTCAGCTCCAGTAATATGCGGTAAGAGTATCTGGATCTAACTGAAAATGTCAGGGGCACTCTAATATGCAACCCATCAAAGTTACGATGCCTATGAACCAAGAACCGGTAAAGAATATAAATCTGAGAAACCCAGGGTGCATCTCAGTTCCTTAGACAAACTGGTCTGCCATTGATGCAGGCGAGCTACAAACACGCATTAAAAACAGTTCTTTGAGATACAAGCAAGGTGTACGGCTGTTTAAATATTAAAAAGTTCTTGAAAGATGGAGAGTAAGCACAGGTTAGAATTTTACTGGAAGAAAGTTAACTGAGAATACCACCACTGCTGTGGTCCGTGTCTGAATAGTTGCACTGTGCAGTTGTGTAGGTTTAGTGGTCTCGTGTAACTTTGGAATTTTCTTTTTTAATAACTTGCTGCTTGCAAAGTTTTTACCATTTTCAGAAAAAATCGTTGCATAAGCTGAGGTGTTCTGACCAATCTCATTTGTACTGAAGTTAGTTATCTGTTATACTGTTATACTGAAGTTATCTGGCTGTTTTTAAAAGCTCACTCAGAACCAACACTGTTGTTCTTAGGTGTTTAATGACATTACATTTCTCAGTTTTCTTTGTCTCCCAAGTTTCCTTTGATGGTGTTGTACCAGCAACTCAGAGAGAGGATAAATCTGTCTTTAATAGCTGTTTATTAAGCATGAGACCAATTATTCATTGATATAATTTATGGATAATGAATTTAAATGTGGGTTAATGAGCATGGGCACAACAGGAGGCATCTTTGTATTGCAAGAAAAGGGCATTTTGTGAGCTAAATGGCCTATCAAGACTGTATAATCTGAAAGCAGTTGCTGCACTAAAATTGAGTTGGTTTTTAATCTAATCATGTGTAGTTTGTGTAATTTAAGGCATTATTAACCGAATTGCTGCTATTAGTGAAATGTGGTTGGAATGGAACTAGAATTAGAGTGAACTGTCAGAAGCATTTTCGAGCTGGTAACTTTGTATTTTAGACTATCCTGTTAATGCCAGCAGGACTGTTCTTGTGAGGCAATGCTGCCCTCACCTGGTATCTGGCATGAATTGGGAATTGTTAGCCCAGCCCAATCCAGCTCTAGTGCATCTAATCATGGAATCATAGAATCATTAACATTGGAAAAGATCTCCAAGATCATCCGGTCCAACCATCCATCTACCACCAACACCACCCACCAAACCACGTCCCTCAGTGCCACATCCACACGGTTCTTCAGCAGCTCCAGGGACGGTGACTGCACCACCTCCCCGGGCAGCCTGTGCCACTGCCTCACTGCTCTTTCTCGGAAGAAATGTTTCCTAATATTCAACCTGAACCTCCCCTGGTGCAACTTGCAGCCATTCCCTCTCATCCTATTGCTGTTACCTGGGAGCAGATGCCGACCCCCACCTCAGCACAGCCTCCTTTCAGGCAGCTGTAGAGAGCGATCAGGTCTCCCTTGAGCCTCCTCTTCTCCAGACTCAGCTCCCTCAGCAGCTCCCCATAAAACTTGTGCTCCAGATATTGCTAAGCTGGAAAAAAAATGGTGAAAGAAATGCTTAAAATACCATTTTGTGCTTTTTCTATTGAAAAGACAAAAAAAAAAATTGTACAGTTTTGTGGTTAGGAGTGCACGGTGTAGAAGTAGATGAAAATAGGAATGTTATATGGGAATATACTGTGAATGCCCAAGACAACAAATTGAAGGCTGATTTTTGTTTGTCTGGCAATTTGGAAGATGAACTGAAGACAAAGTAAATAGGTATCAGCTGCTAAAAGTTAGCAGGACAGATTGTAATAAACTCTTGTTTAACAGGATAGTTTTATTTTGTATGTAATGTTTAGAAATGTATCGTTATGAATGCATGCAGAATTCTACAATTGCAGAGTAAATGGTATCATGGCCAACAAGTTGCATGGGAATGGGGCCAGCACTGATGCAGATGGAGCTATGGCAGAACTGCCCTCCCAAGGGCTACAAGGATATCACTTTGGCTCAGGAAGGCTCTCCACAACAGGTTCCTGAAAGCCCAGGAGACAGACCATGGAAATGCTACTGCTGTGTCATTTATTCTTATGTATTTTTTCAGGCATCTGTTACTAACCATTGGCAGAGACAAGATATTGACATAGAAGGTTTCCTAGTCTGTTTTGCTATGGATGTTGTCTGTTTAATAAGTGCTGTTTTCTTTAATTTTGTCTTCCTCCCACTTATCTCTGCTAGGCAGTTTCACATTAGTCCAGATAGCAAGTAGAGGTGAGCCTTATTTCAAACAAAAGGATTTTAGTTCCCAAAACAGATTCCAGGAAAATGCTTTTAAATATATAAATATATGAAAGGTTTAAAATAAAAAATTATTTTTAAAATTGAGATTTAATAATTTCTGGAGACCTTGTAAAACACACAGCTTTTCTCTCCTTGGCAAATCTCTTTGTCATCCATTTGGCTTCTGATTTGTTTGCATCTCCCTTAATGCACTGGAGATCAGCTAACCCTAGAGGAAACAGAAGATTGCATGTTAAAATCCCCGGCTTATGTATTTTGTTTGAGTCAGATGTGAACAGATTGCCAGGTTCAGGATGAAGAGGAAAGGTTCTTTTCCCCACACTGATGGATTAAGATTTGCTCATAGACTTTGCTTGAGTGTGTATTCTGCTTCTTATGGCCGGTCACTCAAGAAATGCTTCAAGAACTGTGGCATATGATAATATACCCAACCTGGTCCAGCAGTACATTACAGTGGTGGCTGTTGATATTGTACTGCTACCTCTATTATAAGGTCCTGAGACTTGTTTTACATCTGTAGTGCTTGACACTCCACAGAGCTTCTGTTTTATGGGCCATTTTGACCTAGGCCTCAACTGCTTGGTTACCCATGATTGTAGCAAGTGCAACCTGAAGGTCCTGGCAGTCCTTCACAGGCTTTTTGCTGACTGCAGAGTAATGCATGTAAGCTAGTGGGGTAGAATTCAAACACAATTATCTATGATGTTTTCTCAGGTTGTTTGTTTTTTAAATATTATTTAAAATGAGCAACACTTTTGAGATCGAGCTGTAAAACCACCACAGGTATGGTCTCATAATAGGGAAAGGTGGACTAAATCAAGACTGAGATGCATCGTTCTGCCCTTCTTTTTTCAACCTCCTGCTGCAGCAAAACCAGTTTTATTTGTTCTTCCTTTTTGTTAGATTGGTATTACGTATAGTTTTGTTAGATTACTATTACATATAGTTAGATCAATATAGCACCCCTGCTCGGCTCATGAGATGATTATGTTGTTGACAGTGATGTTGTTCTTTGACCTAGAACAAATGTAAGAAGTCTAAGACTGTGTAACTGATTTCTTTCTTCTCCATAATTTTGCAGATATTAGGGCTGCTGGTGTGGACTCTGATTGCTGGAACAGAATACTTTCTATATCCAGCCTTTGGCTGGGTGATGTTTGTGGCTGTATTTTACTGGGTCCTCACTGTCTTCTTTCTGATCATCTACATGACCATGACCTACACCAGGATCCCCCAGGTGCCATGGACCACAGTGGTAAATACATCTAATCATTGTTGTTTTGGATTTGCTGGGTTGTGAAGAAAATAAAATACTGATGCATTCTACAGCTGCAGTTATCCAATTGTACTGGTGCTTTTTGCAGTTTTTTTCCCCTAATTTCTGTTTCTGAATCCCTGCAGTGTTTAACCTTCACATACTACTCAGAAACTACTACCCTTTTAAAATACTTGTCTTGTGATGTTTTGTTCATCGATCGATTTAGTGACTTGATTTTTAATAATGTGTGTGTGAGTCATATTTATGCACAGTGGCCCATTTTTCACCCTTTAGTGATTACATCCCATGAAGAATGAATCTGTCACTGCGTCTGAGCTAACAGTCCTAGTTGTATGGCTTAAACAGTAGAAATCCCTACAGGACTCAACACCATGAGTTGGAAATGGTACCATGGATCTTAAAGCATGAGTCTTCCTCTGCCAAATGAAAATAAAAGGTTGCTCAGAGAGGTAGCAGCAGTCTCACTAGCCATGTACAGCCTAGAGTGAAAATGGTGCTGCAAATTATTAGTGTTATATGTATGTAAAATGCCTGCCATGTAATCCTTTGCTTTTAGCTCAAGACTAAATGAAAATTAGGTAAACAACTAATGTAATTAGAGAAAAAATTCACAGGCATTTGAAATTCAGGTCTAAGTTTTGTTGTTTGAAGAAATCCTGCTAGTTATACAAGTCAGCATTATATTTTTGCATGATTTTCATCATATGCTGATTTTCAAGAGAATAGATTCTAAACGTCATCATCATGTAAGCCAACTGGCTATTTGTGACCCATACAGGAATTAACATAAATTTGATTTTGCATTTGTTTGATACAGTGAAATACTGCTTTTCTCTCATTTTCTACTAGCTAAGGGTTATTAGTGAGAGTTCTGCTATTGTTATGATAAAATATATTTGACTTCTGTGTTGCAAACAGTGTATGTGACTAAAATTGAATACACTTTTCACCTTCCCTTTTGTTGCTGTAATAAATAGCTAGCTATAGCAATTACTAATAACAACAACGAGGATTATGTTCTGATAGCTTCTCTGTTTTCAAGTTTCACAACCAGCAATTACCTTTAAGGCTATAATAACGCTATAGAAATGTTGGATTATTTCAATTACAGCAGTAATGTGTCTGGGTATGGTTAGAAGTGTGTGTTACTTTTTTTTTTTCCCCAATTCCATTAAATGTAAGTAAAGTACATTCAAAAGGAAAACATCTTTGTATCCATTTTGTTACAATTTTAGATATTACCCTTCTTTTATCAGTTTAACACTATTATCAGGCAACAGCTGCAAGTAAATGAGTTGCCCCTAATTTGTGTGGCAGACAAGCTGCAGTTCTTGATTAATTACTTCTTGAAACTGAGTATATTTCTTGCTCTGAGTTCCAAATGTATAAGATCACCCAAATGTAGGTCCAAAAGGTACTCTCCCTCCATGGTACAAGATAATTTGAAAAGAAAATGCAAAACAAACTAAAGATGCTTGCATTTCAACTTCTTTTGCCTTGAGGTATCAAAAGAGCTATTGGGAGCAGCCTGTGAATTGAACCTCTGCCACTCGTGGCTGACCAAGGTGTTCAGAGAGATGTTTTTAATGTTTTCATTGAGGAGGGCATGACACCTTTTGAATGACACACCTTTTGAGAGAATTTACAGCCACCTTCTCCCCATTCTCCATAGTATCAGTCTTTGCTAATTATTGCTCTGCCTCCTTAGGCAACAGTTAGCTAAAACTGTGCCTATTGTATGCAGTATCCAAAATTACATCTGGACTTCTCTGTCATAAACTGGGTTTTTGCAGGTTAAGCACATTACCAAATTGCTTAAAATGCAGTTACTTTACTGCAAATTAACCCAAAGTATGTGCTTCAGAAGTGACTCTCCTTAATAGGGCCAGTTCTTTGCTAAAACAATCAATGGAAGCTTTTAAAATCGGGTAGATTTGAATTTAAGAAGCAGATGGTAATTTAGCATGAACCATTTGGTTTGAGTAATATATTGGCAGTAAACGGCCCAATCAGCTTGCAGTGCATTCCATCTTCCCTAGCAGTGTTATTTCCCAAAGCAGCACTTCTAAAAAATTATGTGCTTTTTTTTCTTCATGACAAGATATTGCAGGGATTTGTAGCTTTCCAAGGTAATTGAGTCTTTTTGGAACGGGAAATTTAAAAATAACAACAACAAATATTCTAGGCAATCAACTTTGAAGTTGGAAAATCAGTGCATTGCAGAAGTTGTGCTTTCCAGTTTTTGGCACCCTGTCCTAAAATTGACTGTTTGATATTTTATTACTGTAATGCCTAGATAGAAGAGGTGAGATTTGTACAAGGAGATACTGTGTTTTATTAGATGAGCTGCTACAGGCAAGATAAAAGCCACTCACAAGTGTGTGAATAAAACCTCAAGTCCCCAGTGCTGGGCTTCAGCCGTGTGCTGAGGCACTGCCCTGTGTTCTCTGCAGAAATGTAGGTAAGTGGATCTTTTCCAAATGTCCTGAAGCTGTAAGGACTTAGAACCACAGGAAAATGTGAATTCTCTTCAGCTTGCACGAATTTGGTCAGACCTCTCATAAACTGAGTGGATAACAGACGACAGCACAGCATGCTGTTCTCTGGAAGGGCTTGTAGCTGAGAAAGCAAGTTTCTGGGGAATGGCTTCCCTTCAGGAAGGTTTGAACCCTGTCTGTCACTAGAACTGGGGCATGGGCCAGGCTCCACTGAGTCTGAATTAAGGTCTTTCTGAATCAAAGGAGAAAGAGGTGAGGAGCTCCCATACCAATCACTGCAATCTGCTGATCTGTGCTCTGGTGCACTGAGGGAGTTGCTGAGACAGACACAGGTGCCTTCTGAATTTTTCTCCTTTTTTTTAGATCGTGACAGAATTTGTTATTGGTGAATTCAGTCATGAACAATTGATGTACATCCCCAGCATCTACTGGGTCACACCATGGAAATTAATAAGTTGGAGATGCACCAGTCTGCATCGTTTAGAGACAACTGGGACAACAGAGTTAAGGCTTATGATAGGTGTGTGATGCTGTGAGGTGCAAACAGAGGGCCAGAAGCTGAAGGGAGGGGACCATGTACAACACTAGGGCTTTGTCTAAATTCACAGTTACTAATTCCTGTGATTGTAACTAGGTACAAAGAGTGTCATGGGTATTCCACTGACATCTGAACTGTAACTGTATTTTGTGGCCAAATTCATATGCCTTAGACAAGCAGCAGGGGGAGTTTTAGGGGATTTTTTTAAAAACACAAATGAATTTCCTACAGCCGCGAGCAAGCAATGAGTAATTAATGTCAAAGTATTAAAGTTACTTACTTAACAAAAAATAAATGCATACCTTTTTGTTTACCTTTTCTCAGATGTTCGTCCTCCTGTTGTCCCTCACATGCAAAACCAGAATAAACTGTCCTTGATTATTCTCTGTAGTTTTATGTAAGATCAAGGTCGTCTGCTTTGCTTCTTTCATATTAATCAGCAGAGATTCCCTGAGACCTTAACTCTTCTCCTGGGAAGAAAAAATGCAGTGTCTGCCACGGATGGGTCTTTCAATGACCCATGTAGTCCATTCAGAGTGTTCTCCTCCTTGGTTTTATGTTGTGTTATGTCTGCCTCAGAAACAGGCAGAAGGGAAAATTACTGAATGGTGAAAGAATGCTCACCGAAAAAATTGTACCCACTTTATTTCCTTCAAAAATGAAGACAAAGTTTTGGAAGCTCCATAAATATTGCAGATGGGGGGTTGGGTTTTGTTTGTTTGTTTGTCTGTTTGTCTTTCATGTAGTCTCATATTCTTTCTGCCTAATATTTAGCTTGCGATAAGTAATCTGTGTACCTGTTTTCAATTTTGGAAAATCAGAGTACCTGGCTTTAAATTAAACTTTTCAGTATTTAGTTTGATGGAAAGAGCAATTGGTCCAAAACGTGTTCTAATGTTCATTGCTTAAAAATAAGCAATTAAATTCTAATCTTACAGAGAAAAAGTTAAAAGAGGGTAAAATCATCGAGAATCACATTTTGTGTGCACATTGGATGTGCACATTATGTTTCAGAGGAGATTTTTGTAATGTTGGAACACAAAATGGCAACAAATGCTTTTGCATATGAATTGCTAATTTTATTTTATTTTTCAACAGGGTCTGTGTTTTAATGGGAGTGCCTTCATTTTGTACCTCATTGCCGCCATTGTAGATGCATCTTCAGTCACCAAAGAACTGGACAGTCACAATTACAACAGTTGGGCAGCTTCTTCAGTGAGTTCATTTTTTGTTTCAGTCACAGTTGTATGTCTAACAAAGTGATATCAAACAATGCCTCTCTGGATGTGAGGGTTGAAATGCACACGTTCTGGATTTCAAAAAGCTGCAGACTGGAGTAGGGACTCACACATAGAATCTATTGATAGCTGTAATTTATTTTATAGGTTTTGAAGGCAACTAAGAATTCAACCAGGAGATGACAGTCACATCTGCAAAGGCTGTAATGGTTTTAAGATCAGACCGTTTCCCCTCCCTGCCCCCATTCATTACTAGCTTTCTAGCAGAAGTTATGGCCTCTACCTCAAAGTGAACAAATTGGGTGAACACAAAGTTACTTAAGTGCACTCACACCACTTCCAAAGCAGCTTAAAATAACCCAGCTGACTTTGCACTGATGTGGTTAAAGTGCATTTAACTTTTTGTTGGCTGAGCCATGCACAGAGCACTGTGGGAAGGCCCTGAAACGGTGCCACCATTTCTACAGTGACTTCCAAGCTCACCTTTTGATAATCTTGGGCAACATTTGAAAAATCATGTAACTTCCAACTGTTTTTGACATTACTGACCTTCTACTTAGATTTGGAAATCCAAAGCATTCAAAGTGGGTAAAAAAAAAAATAATAATAATTTTATAAGGACCAGATTAGGTGAAGATATTCTCTAGCTAAGTTAAAGGAGTTGCGGAAGAACTTTGCACATTTTGGTAACAGCAGTCAAATTCAATCGTATTGGAGTAACTCTGAATTACAGCTACTTTGCTGATGGTTAATGCATCTGCAATTGTCCTTTCTGGACTATACACAAATTCTGTCTTCTGCCTGAAGCTTATTTTACACAGTGATGAACACAGAGACCTGAACACCTGCTCTGTTTTTATCTTGGGAATGATGTAACTATGTCCCTGTCACTTCAGTGGTGTTCAGGATCTTCACCTCTTGGCAGTTTGTAATTATTGATCTGCTTCTCAGCCAGAAGTGTTGACAGGAGCTTGCTTGCTGCTAGATTATCTTCCATGCTGATTCATGCTTTATGCAAAATACGTCAATGCTCATGGGATATTTGGAATCTCTTCTAATACCCCTTAATAATGTTCATCTAATGCACTAAATAAACTATTAAATGTAGTTTAATAGTGCTCTCTGTACACATTAAGTGTTTTGTGGATATATGTTTGTGAGAATTTAGCAAATCATCCATCTCCAATGCTTGTTCTCTACTGGGAAGATTTTGGATGGAGCTTTTAGTTTCTAAGAAATAACATTATTTTGGTAAGAAGAATGTTAGAATGTTCTATTGTTACCAGTTGTTATATCATCATCTACAAGTTTTTGTGCCACAGATTAAATTTACAGGAGATAAGGCTCACCCAAAATCTTTGGAAGGCTCAGATTTACTGCCTTGTATATATGCC
Source organism: Chrysolophus pictus (assembly GCA_037305975.1). Lineage (NCBI taxonomy): Eukaryota > Metazoa > Chordata > Aves > Galliformes > Phasianidae > Chrysolophus > Chrysolophus pictus. The sequence continues at coordinate 39,939,313 of JAYKPI010000006.1, forward strand.
TAGTAGTGCATTGTTCTACTGCAGTGCCTACCTAGGCCAGTGACAGAAGCAAGAATCATAAAATATATTTAGGCTGGAAGGGACCTCTGGAGATCATCTGGTCCAACTTCCCCTCCCCCAGCACAGGGTTAGCTTGCACCAGGTTGCTCAGGGCCTCGTCTGCTTGAGTTTTGAACATTTCTGAGGATGGATATTCCAAAATGCCTCAAGGCCATATTGCCATATTTGATTTCTCTCACAGTGATTTTTTTTTTTTTTTGGCTAATATCTAACTGAAATTTCCCTTATTGTAACTTGGTTTTGTTCCCTCTTGTCCCTACCACTGCCAACCTCCAAGAAAAGCAGTGTTTGCCCTGTTTGCAATGTCAGCTTTATTTGGTTCAGTTACGGACAGAAAACATTCTGGTCTTATCATCAGCTATTTTGAACAACATGCAGTGATTAGCAGGAACTTAACCACTGGCATTGAGTTGGACTTTATCAGTATAACTGAAATAGTTCACAGCTGTTCTTTTGCTTCTGGGTGCATATGCAGTGAGGAATTCAGAAACAACACCACTGATATTCTGTAGTTCCTAAAAATCTTCAAATATAAAATAAATCTAGCCTGCTATAGAATGCTTCTTCTGCAGTCACTTTCTGATAATGTAGTAATATCTTAATGTGGTTGCTGCTACTTTCTGCACTGAGAAATAAATTCATTAGTAGAGGACCACTGGAATTACTATCATTTGGGAATATGCCTGGGCCTGAATTTTGAATTTAGGTTTGCTCTAAATGACCTATCTGAATGTGCAGTGTGCCACACTGAGGCACAGGTGGCTTTTAGGCAGCTCCTGGAACACAGCAGCACTGTGGGGGCATTAGTTTGTGCTCACAGTGTCCCTTGGTCTTTACCAACAACTGATGTTAAAAGCTGCAAGTATAAGGTTGGTGGGCATTCAGTCTGTAGGATCCCTTCTGAGGCAATATAACGTGGAGATAAGTGTTGAAATAGTCTATGTTTTAGCTGCTTCTAGGTCCATATTCCTACACAAAGCTTATTTAAACGATGTTGACTGCGATGGCAGCCCAAGTACAAGAAGGCCAGAGACCACCATTTTAGTAATTCTGCTACTTTTATCCAAACATCATCATTAATTTTTCAAGTAAATGAGAATGCTCTCAAATATTTTTCTGACATGTATTTTACTCTTCTCTCCACAGTTCTTTGCCTTTGTGGTTACCTCCTGCTATGCTGGAAATACATATTTTAGCTTTATATCTTGGCGATCAAGAACTTTGCAGTAAAAATTGTGTTAAAATGAATTCTGTAGAGTAAAATGTCTTGAGCATTATACTCTTTTTGATGGAAGCTTGGAACAAGGATTTTAGGTCTTCTGGAACATTTCTGTTGTAATTGAACAAATATATTTAAACTCAGATTACAATGAATATTTATAATATGATATCCTATTTAGTGACATCTAACACTGACTTTGTACTGTATAATAAAATTTCATACTGCTTCTTTTAAAGTTAACATGGTGTTTTTCTAGACATTGTATAGATGTTATAACTAAACCTTTAATAAACTTCACTCAGATTATGTGCCAGTTTTGTAAATTTAACTTTTTAAATGTCACCTGTGTACTTTTGACAACGAATGCTACAAATCAAAACTAAGATTGATATTATATGTATACAAAGTGACCTTGTGAAAAATACCAAAAAGCTTTAAAGATAAATAAATAATTGACCCAACTTTGAATGTTTTGTAAACTGGGAGTAGGGGTCTGTTTTTCAGAGGCAGATATGTACTATTAAGAACTGTGATGATTGTGTCAGCTCACATATTCCAGTAGCCTATTTTAATCGTGAGGTTGGTTTTGAAACCTATTAACAACATAGACTTAAAGCTTGCTAAAGAAGTTGTATGTATGAAGCACATTATCTTAACAAGGTTTCTCAAATCTAGCAGACTCCAAGGTGTAATTCTAGACAACAGACCCTTAATGTTCAATGTTTAACCTACAGAGAATATCACAAAATATGTACTAAAGGTAATAATTCTTGTTTCTCTGAGGACTGAGGCTAGTTTGTTAGTTTGTAATATTGAAAATGTAGGCCTCAAAATGCTATCAAATGACATAAAGATTAAATCTATAGAAGAAATGTTAAGACCATTGCAGTAGAAACATAGAATTTTCTCACTCATTCCTTTTTTACCAGCCTCGTTTGTGAGTTGTTAGTTTAACAAATCAAGTTTTTAATTTGACTCATATTTAAATATCTTTGAGTTATGCAGAAGTATGATGGAAGATTATGACTTCCGAGACAAATACCTTTGCAAATGACTTTCAAATAGAAATTACCTAGGGAATCTCTTCCAGGAATTATGTAAAGAGCAGGATTTTGATTATTTTGTGATTATTCAAAGTTTTCTCATTTAAGACTGCTAGTAAATCCCTTATTTTTGCACTAAGGGGATTTGGACTTTTCCAGTCTTCAAAAACTTTGTTGCACTAACATATTTGGTAGTAGAGAAATCTCACTGCTTGAAAATCTTCTTTATTTTTCCCTGTGAATAAATGGTGTGTGCTTCCTTACGTGCACACCCTGCAGTTAGGAAGATTTATCAGCAGCCAGCTAATTCTGTTCCCAATCTCCTGGTTTTGTTCTTGATTATCTGTCAGAGTCACAGGATTTCAATACAAGGGAAGCCAAGACATTATTTAAATACCTATATTTGTCTGCAAATTGCGTCTGGCCTGTACAACAAAGGTCAAGCTGTCTCCTGCTTACTAATATCATCCAGTTCTGAAAATGAAGAAGGGCTACCAACTATGCGTTTTATCTACACAGATAAAATGTGTCATTAAAGTCCCATATACTCTTTTCCATTGCTGGAAAAGAATCAAAGGCATAAAAATGATACAAATGTCAACTGGGTAAATGTGACTAGAAATAGCCAAAATTAAAATCTCATGAGTGATTTCCCATCTGTGAAAATGCTTGAGTAGTAAGAAAAATTCTTTCTCAAATGATATTTGATGTACATATCTAAGTTTAAAGAACATGACTGTGTTTGCATTAATGTTTCATGATAACTGTGATGGGCTGGTCTAACATCATAGCCCAGACAACACATGTGGATAGAGGTAAAAAGACGGAGATGAGCTCAGAGAGAGCAATATGTTTTATCCAGTATACCTAAAACTATTGTGTAAACTGTGTGCTAGAAAACAGTCACTCCATGTTAGAGTAAACCCAAGAATGAAAGACAAAAACATACAGTTGTAGGTTAGGGAATGCTTTTGGCAAAATGCGTCCTCTTTGAGTCTTCAGCCCTAATTCTCAAGGGAAGACGTGCAGAATGTCTCCCAAAGACAAGTCTGGGAATTAAATTTTTAATTCTGCTGGATTTTTAAAAGTACTAGGTGGGAATTTATTTTATCTTTGGCTTTCTTTGTTTCATAAATTATAACTTAATCTGCCTTGTTCTTAAGAAGGATAACCATCTTACCTTGTATGCTATTTCTCATCTTATTTCTCATCTCTTCTGCAGCTACCAACTGTTTTTCAAGCAATCTGAATATCTAGTTAAAGTTGGAGGGATCAGTAAAGGCTGAGAATTACTTCTGAAGGTTGCTGCTTAATGAAAGGTAAAAGCTTCCAAAAGGTTATCTGTTTGTTCCAGGTGCATTAGTCTTAAATACTGACTTGCCAACTATGATCCATGTTTCCATATGTCCTAATATTGATAAAGAAGATAACCTAGCAGTAGTTTATCATAAAACAGTTTTTAGAAGATTTTTGGCTGTAGACATTTCTTTGTGTTCATAAGATAATAAGAAGCTTTTTTTGAAAGTACATCTAGGAACCGATGAAATCATTAGCAAAATTCTTAACACAGAGATATTGAGAAGAATTGAGAAAAAAAAATGTTAGGCAACTTGCAAAATAAAAGTATTTGACATCGTAAATAATGTGTTCCAGACAAAAGGTATCTCTGAAAAATCTGAGGCATGTGAGGTGCTGGAGAGTAAGGATATTTGCTTTTAACTTTGGCCACCAAATTTCATTAATTAAAGAGTTGTTGGTGTGTCATCATCATCGTACATAATGCATTTACCATGATACAAGTAAACAGCAGAAGAATTATAATCAAAACTTGAAATTCAGAAGTGTTTTAGACTTGGGTTTGTGCCAGTGGTTTACAGAAGATGGCTGTGTTCTTGAGTGGAAAATACAACTATTCTATGTGCATTAATGTAAAAGCATTTCTATTGCACTGGGTTTAAATGAGAAATTCATGAGAAATTAAGAACTAAAGCAGCTGAGTCAGCGGGAAAGAAAAACATATTTCTTAATGGGAAGTACAGAGATAACTAGAACCTTCCTCCATAAGGCTTACAAGAAAACCAGTTTTAAAATCTCAGCTGCTAGCATTTTACTTCTGTGTGATTTGGCAGTGTTGTACCTTTGATATCTAATAACAGGAGTTAAAATTTGATGGGAGAGGTACTGCCTTTTATTGCAGCTTTATTCCTTTCTGAAAATAAAGAGCGCACTGCTTGGTCTTTTGCTAGGTGTACTGTTGGACTAGATGTTCTTAGGGGTCTTTTCCAACCTTAATGATTCTATCAGTTAGGTCAGCCTACCAGAGGGAAGGATGCCATTCGGAGGAATCTAGACAGACTTCAGCAGTGGGCCCAGGTGAGCTTCATGAGGTGATTCTCATTACCAATACAAGCTGGGGGATGAAAGGATTGAGTGCAGCCCAGCTGAAAAGGACTTGGGGGTACTGGTGGATGGGAAGCTGGACATGAACTAGCAATGTGCCCTCGCAGCCCAGAGAGCCGACTGTAACCTGAGCTGCATCAAAGACAGTGTGGTCAGCAGTGCAAGGGAGGTGATCCTGTTCCTCTGCTCTGTTCTGGTGAGACCTCAACTGGAGTACTGCATCCAGATGTGGAGTCCTCGGTATAGGAGAGACATGGAGCTGTTGGAGTGCAAGGGTAACAAAAATGGAACACCTCTCCTACGAGGACAGGCTGAGAGAGCTGGGGCTGTTCAGCCTGGGGAAGAGAAGGCTGTGGGGAAACCTGAGAGCAGCTTTTCAGTATCTAAATGGAAGCTACAGGAAAGAAGGGGAGAGGGTCTGTGGTGATAGGACAAGGAGGGAGTGGCTTTAAACTCAAAGAGGGGAGATTTAGGTTAGATGAAAGGAAAAAATCTTTTACGGTGAGGGTGGTGAGGCACAGGAACAGGTTGTCCAGTGATGTGGTGGATGAACCATTCCTGGAGACTTTCAAGGCTGGGCTGGATCAGGCCCTGGGCAGCCTGATCCAGCGGTGGTGTCCCTGTTCAGGCAGGGGAGCTGCACTAGGTGATCTTTAAAGGCCCCTTCCAACTCTATGATCCTATGGTTGCTTACACTCACCTACCCCATCTCATTCCCTTCAATTCCTTATGCTGGACATCATCTGATCTTACCTGTGTAACTCCTATGGCAGCCTTTGTTGTTCAGGGAGATATTCCATATTAAATATGAACGAAATAGGCATTTTAACTGCAGAACAAAACACGAGAGGATGATGTTTCTATGGGAGCAACAGACGCTAAGCTCAGGGGCCGCTTTACCGTCCTGTCAGAAAGCACAACCGCTTATTTTTAAACTTGAGGAAACGTAGAGCTCCCCTTGCCGAGCTGTATCTCCGCATGACTGAATTCCAGCTGCGGAGCCGAGCCACTCCGACATCGTTACAACCCCTCCTGCCGCTGCCCTCTGAAGACAGCCTTTTGCCTTTGGGACGCTACCCGCGCAAAACACGCACACACGCTGCGCAGGGCGATGCCGCGGGCCGCCACCCAGCTCCGAGCCGTCTCGCTCGAGGAACGCCGCTGACAAACTTCAGCCTCCGCTTTCCCGCCGCCCCCGGGCCCCGCCCCGCCCGCTGCCCCGGGGCACCGCCCGGCCGGCGGGGAGGTACGCCGCTCCGCTCCGCCCGGCTCCTCCGCAGCCGCGGGCCGCCGCCCGCCCCCCCTTCCCCGCCCCGCCCCGCCCCGTCCCGTACCCCTTCTCCCGGTCCGGGCCGCAGCAGAGCAGCGGAGCGGCAGGACGGAGCCATGTCTCACGGGGCGCGAGTGATCCGCACCGGGGTGAGCAGCGCGGGGCCCGCCGCGCCGTCGTCGGCCGCCGCCTCCTCGGCGGGCTCGGACGCCGAGCTGCTGGACGGCGCCTATTTCCGCTCGTGCGCCGGCATGCTGAAGGTGGCCCAGATGGTACGAAGCCGGGCAGGGGCGGGTGGCCTCGGGACCCTCGGCCCGTCCCGGGGCTCCTCCGGGGCGGCGGGTAGCGGCGGTTTTGGCTCTGAAGCTCTCGCAGCTGGCGGGAGGAGGAGGGAGCCCGGTTTCTCTCACGACGCCGAGCGCGAGCTCCCGTCAGAAGCAGCCTCCGCTTTTCGTTCGCTGGTGGAGACGGACGCGTGTCAGCCTGGGGGAACGCTGCTTGCCGGAGTGCCGCGCTGTGCTGCTGGGACGTCCGGAGCCAGTGGCAGCGTTGAGCGTTGACAGCTCTTTGTTGTTAATCGTAATTTTGGCACGGCAGCGTGAAGGCATCGGGTGCCGCGCGTCAGCGGTCCGTTGGCTGCGGTAAGTTTCGGGAGAGGAGGCCGAGGGCCGCCTGTGAGGCCGGGGTCGGGGTGAGCTCCTGGGCCGGCAGAGGTGAGGTATCACCGCACGGCAGGAACTGGGGAAACGCTGGGCTTTTGTACTTTTTGCAGTTGTCCCTCACGGTGAGTTCAGCTCTGTAGGAGTGCCGACAGCTCTCTGCTGTCTTCTCTTCTCTTGGGTTGTTCCCAAACCATCGTGAGGATCTTTCCAGGAGATAGAATGATGCTCTTTTGAACGCGCATCTGCATCGCCGGTGACCCTGCAGTCCTAAAACTGTAACCTTGTGCTTTGCTGACTAACGAGAAGCCCACTTATCTTTTCGTCTTCACCACTGTGGAAAGCACAATTCCTTTTATGGACTAGAAGCACCTAGTCCTCTCTGCTGTCCATCCTGATGTGTCTTCACTGCGCTTCCTACTTGTTACTCTTAACACCTTCACAAGTGCTTGTATTTGCACTGAAGTTTTGGTGTGCATGGAAAGTGTGGAATGTGTGCTTTACATACTTTACATACTTCAACATATGTAAATGAATTTAAATGTATGTAATAGTGTAATATTTAACATATTTTATATGAAATAATATTTTATGAATGCTGTTCAATATCGATATCACTAGAATTTAAGCTAGTGGTTTTCTGTGCTGATTTGACAAGTTCCCATGAGCCCTCTTTCAACTTTACCTCTCACATTTTTCTGCATTCCAGCTTGCTTATAAATAACATCAGTAGAAATTACTTCAGCTATCTAGGGAGCTTTGGGCAGGTTAAACTCTTCTGACGCGTTATCTTGGTAATGTATTCTTCTTACACAGTTTTCAAAGAAAACAAAACGCTTGTGCTGCAGTGTGTAGAAATGACCAAGGCAAGCTAGTTTTAGATAAACTCCTCAACATTTATCTAAAATTCATCTTTTCTCAGAGATTATTTTCACTATATCTATGAATCTGCTTTTATTAGTATGCAGTTCTTCTGGTGTTGACAATATCTGTGTTTGATCAGAATTCTCTATGACAAAATTGTAAACATTCGTGGATTAATATTAGTGGGAATGGTGGGACTGCAGGCTCCTTATGAAGGAGAACCATTATGCTGACAGAGGACAAAGGTAAGTTGTTTTCAGATAGACATACAACGTGCTTCATAGAGTACTGGGCTTCTGAATGGTTCTGGTTATGAAGAAGGAGCACTACTGCATCTCTTTTCTCCTTCTTCTTCAATCCCCTTTGCCAAGAAGTAAATGGTATGAGAGAGAACAAGAAGCAAACGTTTTTATTTCTTCATTCATAGTAATGCTAAAGGCTGTTTGCAAACATAAATAATTTGATTGTATGCATGAAATTATTCTAATAGATGGCATCAACATGCTAATTGTACCAAGGAAACAGAAGATAATGTCACAGGTTTTTCTTCTATGAGAAGGATCTTAACAGAAGCCTTAAAATTCAGCAATCTTGTGCAAGATGAGGAGCTTGTCTGGGAATCTGATCATTACTGACTCCATGTTACCAATTCTTGCCCTTTAAATTCTTCTGGGTGGTATGAAAGCTCATGTTGGCTGTAGCATCTAGTATAGATTGAAATTAGGAATTAAAAAGCATGTTTCGTGCCTGTGAGCCAACGTATGTTCCTTTAATTTGCATAATTACAGCTTTGAGAAGGTAATGCATTTTCTGCATTGAGTTCCTGACTTTCAAATATGCAAGGAATGCTCTATATAGGTATTTTGGAAATACAGTGGAGGAGAAAAATAGTTTGTTATTTGTGCACTTTACATAGCAATAAGGCAGTTTGAGAGCTGTTTTTCATGTATGAGCAATGCTAACGTTAATAGGGACTCCATTTTCAAAATCCAGTCTGAATTGATGCTGTGCTTTTAACAAGAAGTTACGATGTATCTTCAGCATCTGCCTTCAACTGGTCTAGTTTGAATATTACTCTTCCTTTTGTTCTTTCTTTCATTCTTTTTTGTGCTTGCAGTTTTGCCAGTACCTTTTGTACTCAGGGTGTTACATGCAGGATCGTGCTGTGGTTCAGGCTGCGGGAGATTCAGGTTAGATGTTAGGAGATACTAGTTCTCTGAAAGGGTGGTCAGGCACTGGAATGGGCTGCCCAGGGAGGTGGTGGAGTCACCGACCCTGGAGGTGTTCAAGGAACATTTGGACGTTGTGTTGAGGGATATGGTTTAGTGAGTGCTATTGGTGATAGGTGGATGGTTGGACTGGATGATCTTGTAGGTCTTTTCCAACCTTGGTGATTCTGTGATTCTAGAGCAGCAGCGTGCTCACCAAGTGCAGGAGTGTGTGTCTCTATGTGCACAGTCCACGTGATTACAAGGAACTTGACATGAAGCCAGCTCAGCGAAATTGCCACATGTGGCACTTCTCAGTACACCCCACTGACGGTGCTGGTTTGTTTGAAGCAAGTTTGTTCTGTGTTCGTACTACTGCTGGCTTATTTTATTGCAGGACTTTCGGGGTACTCAGAAAGAACTGGGTAGTTCTCAAAGGATACCAGGAAACCTTCTGAGGTCTCCTGTGCCCTTGGAGACTGTTTGGAGCTCTTGTGTGCAAGAAGAGACATCACAGCATGTGCTTCGGTAGGTCTCAGACTTCTCAAACCATTCCAGGACTGTTCCTTGCTTCTGGATGCTGAGAAGAATGGGGTTGACCCGTGGCCTCTCTGCTCCTCCTTCAAGATGGGCCAAGGTAACTGTGACCAGAGTCCAGACTGAGGGATGATGTCCCCACAATAAGGCCATTGCTACAGAGCAGACAGTGGTTCTGGTACAGCAAGCACAGCCATAGTATACAGTGTTTTAAACTAAGGACCATCTTATTCAATCTGAATCAGAAAAGAGCAGTTTCACGAGACACAAAAAGAAGAAATCTTCTCAAAGCTGGGGAAAATAGAATAAACCCAATGGAAGTTGACTTAACAGCATCATTTTTAACTTGTTAAAGTTGCTAAGGCGATAGTTAAAGCTCTTCTGCTGAGTAAATATTTCATTTCCCAAGTGTTGACAAAAGCAGTTACATACTTGATATCTGAACAGTCCACCAGGCAGCCTCAAGCAACATTGAAGTTTGCTGAAACTTCTTTGGATTATCAACATACAGTTGAATAACGGTGTTCAAGGGAATATTAATACATCTAATGCAGAAAGCCAAAAAAACGTTGGTAGCTAGATTGTTAGAGCCAAGATCAACTTCTAAATGTGTGGGATGGTATCAGCCAAACTTCCTGGGGAGTTGCATTCAGAAGATATTAAAATTCGAAAAGAAAGCAAGATCTGTTGGTGGAAGATAAAAACTCCTAGTCAAAACCATTGATATAGGAAAAGGAAATGCACAAAAGCAAATGCTGTTGGAGTAGCTCTCCAATCACTCCAGTCTTTTAACTTGAGCCCCAAACTTCTTTTGTCTATGGAGTTGATTGAAGCAGCAGTGTGTTAGTGATGTATGGCTTTGCGTGTATGGTAATAAGACTGTTTAGTCAGGAGATATGTGCAGAGATGCTGAAATTGTAAACTTTTATCCTACCTAGACTGTGCTTTCAACTTTCTCCCAGAATTACTCTGTCCATAGTTCTTCCAATGGAAAACAGTGGCCAGAAGTAACAAGCTTGGCTGAAAGTTGCCAAATGCTGACCTGCCAAGCTTACACTCAAACAGGTCTGTGTTCTGCTTGTCTCTTCATCCCAGCTGATAAGAGAAAACAGGAAAAATGCTGCTGTTCTAGCTAACAGTGATGTCCTTGTGTATTACACAAAAAGTCTTACTGGAGGCATTTGATGAAGTAGTGGATAAAGTAATAGATGAGGAAAAGCACTTTGAAAATGTGTGGGTGTCCTCAGCCTGCAACTGTGTGGCAAATGACTGGCTAAAGAATAAGGAATTGAATTTATTTTTTAATTTTAGCAGCAAAGTTATTATTCTCAGGCCAAGGTCAGACACATGTATTGTAGGTGCTCATTGTTGTTCTGCTAGATGTTGCAGTGAAGGGACCTCACTTGGCATGCTGGCCATTGAGATAGAAGTTTGTCTATGTCATGGGTGGCTCAAAAGTAAATGAGCATTTGAGTGAGGAATGCCCAAGCCTCATAATTAAAACCCATAGGTCTGGGAAGTCCTGTTATTTACACTCTGAGATCACCGCAACAGGCTGGCTTGGCCAGGCGTACTTTTTCCATTCCTCTGCTCGGGCTGGCCATACAATTTCTGCCCAGGTATTTGCATATGAGCTGGGAGCAGACAGCATGTTCCCTGTGTGCTAAGTAATGCTTGGTGGTAGGCTGACACGTTTTATTTGATGGGTCAAAACTTCAGAGGCAACGGCAGTGGAAGGAATTTTCTCTCTGTGCTGCCATTCTCAGCTGCGGTGATGCAGCTGTTTACAAGATTGTGCAATATGCCAAACGAGGGAACTGATGTAGCTTTACTTCAACTCTCTTTCACTTTTCTTCTTTTGTAAGAGATTTGAGGGAACAGTGCAGCCACAGAGATTGTTGTCAGGAGCAGTCAGTGTGTGGGATAGAATGGCAGGAGCTGCAGAAGCATGAATTGATTCCACATGCTTCAAGCCACAAGCTAAGAGTTTAGTCCTTTTCTGATAGTTGTTGTTGTTGTTAGGGAAAGGTTTAATTGCTTAGGTTAGTCTCTGTCTAATTGTTTTCAGAAAAAAAAAAAAAAGAAAAAGAATTTTCTGATGATTGAACTGCTCGAAAAGGCTCAAAAGTCAAGTCCAGAATATTGCTGTTTTTAAGTATTAGGGAATCTCTGTTCCAAATATATCAGTGAATGCTTTATTTCTTTCCAGAAGAGGCTACCTGCAAGCACAGAATTGGAGTTATCATGTCTTGCTCACTTGGCCCAGACATTAGGATTTGTTGTAATACATTCATGGCATGTAGTGCTCTTTGTGTAGCTGTGACTGAACAAGGTCTAGTAAGTACATTATCTGAAACCAGAAAAAAACAGGAAGTGAAGCCTAGAAATTTACCACATCTCCTGAGATGTGTTTAGCATGCTTGAAAGAGCAGAGAGAAGTATTGGCAGTGGTTTTCTGGCGCATGTGTTTCACAGGAAGTTAGATTTGCACTAGTGTTCTGAAATCTCTATCAGGTGTGCATGGTGTCTGTGTGCTGTCGGATGTGAAAAGCATGGATTCTTATTGCTCTGTGACTTTCCTAAGAAGTGCTAATGTGCCATATCCCCTCTCCTCTCTCTTTGGAGACAGTGTCCCTTTGAACATCTGCTTCTCCTGCTGCAGAAAAATGAAAACCAGTTCAGTGCAAGTGTGGTCTTTAAAAGCTCAGAGCCTAAAAATGTTGAAAATTCCCTTGTTGAGCAGATCCTGCACCTGCGGCCCTGGAACAATCTATGTGTTTCATCATGATCAGGGACTCATGGACATACCTCAGTGAGGGCAGTGTGCCTGACCACGATGATGTTAGCTAACAGCTCTACAATGCCTGGACAAAACAGTATCGGCCCCACAAGCCAGACAGTGTTTGGCTACTATGAGTAAGTGTTTCCTCCGCTCCCCTCCCTTGGGTGTACTTGTAGGGCATTCTCTCAGTCCTGTGGCTGAGCCTCTCCTTTGCACTGTTGTCACATCACGTGCACTGCGGGCTTGTCCTCCTCGTTTGTGGTGAGACGTAAACTATACAGCAGCCAGAAATTGCTGCTCTTTCTATGCAGAGATGAAACTTTAAAATTGCTGTTATTTTCTTCCACACACCTGCGTGCTTCCTCTGTTCTGCATAACTCAGATTCCAAAGGAACCATTACAGCTGAAACAATTTTCCGTGCTGCAGTGCTGGGAATTTGATGAATACAATGGCAAGTACAGGAATGTCTGACTGGCCCAAGCCATGTGGCTGCAGCCTTCAAAGCTGTAGCAAATTGATTTGCTTTTCTTGTACTTAGGGCTTCTTATGCTCATAGCTTGACACAAGGAAAATGGAAGTGTGACAATGACAAGATTGAGAAGCTGCTTCAAGAGGAATTTTCTTGGAATGTTGTTTTGTTTTATTGCAATACCATTTCTGAGTTCATGAAACGAACACTGACAGCTGGAAGGGAAAGAGAGTGTTGACCTGAGATGATCAGTAGCAACTGCAGAACTGCAGAAAGGCTTTGGATACTGTCCTGTAAGTCTGTAATCACACTCGCCCAAAACTGGGAAGGCCACTTGAAGAGACCTCTCATCTACAAGGGAAAAACCCAGTCCCCAGCTGCTGTTAGTCACTTGCTGGCTAATTGAGCCTTTTGTAGATAGCTTGAGCGTGGCTTCCTAATAGCGAGGTCAGTGCCATCCCTGTTTGTGTGACCTGCCGGGCAGTGGTACCACTGGGGAATCTCATTGATTATCTCATCACCCTTCACTTCTCCGATGCCTTGCCAAGCACAAAGCGTGTGTGCTTAGAAGAGGTTGTTCTTCTGTGTGCTAAGGCCCTGTCTAATCCATCGACTGGGTTGTGATAGTGCTGGTTGATGTGGAAATAGTCACGATGTTAGTATTTTGGGGAATACTCACCTGTTTTTTTCCTGATTAAAAAAAATATGATGTACCAGCACAGCTAACAACATAGACTTCAGTGATGTTAACAATCTCCTCTTGTTTGAGGAGACCTTGCTTAAGGCTCTGTTGCCATGGCTCGCAAAGCCTTTGCTGAAGATGACAGATACAGGCTTTTTAACAGCTCTCTGTGCGATTGCCAGATGTCAGTGTGGTATTCTCTGGGGCTGGGAAAAGAGATGGCAGGTGCTAACTGAAGATTCGAGTCAGCCAAGCAATAAATGCCTCAGACAATGAGAACAAGTTGTGTTGTGAGCAGCATCCATAAGAAGAGGGATGAACAAATTGCTTGCTGAGGGTTACAGGCATGGGCACCGAGACTTTGCTGAGCAGTTTGTAAGGTGCTCCTTATCTCAGTAGAAGCTTTCAGGAAGATGAGATTTTATACGCTTTTTATTTTTTGTGCATCTGGTTTGATAGATTAGTAGGGAGTTGGTTGCCACGAGGTGCTGGTTTTGTGTTATGTGTTCCCATTTGAGTTTAAAGTAGGTGTGTCCTGCTAGATATGTATTGGATACCCAGATCAAGTAGGAGGCTCTGCAGTTTGTTGTGCAGAGTTTGTGGGAATGTTTGTTAGCCGTGAACACCACGTACACTGGACTTCATGCAGACAGACAGTCCGAGCCAGGCTTGGCTGGCCAGCCAGCGTGGGCTCCTCTGTAGGTGGTACTGCCATGCATGATTGCTGCATGCGTTTTTAGACAGCCATGACCTTTACGTACAAGAGCTCTCTAGCTCACAAGTATGGATTAAACTCTTCCTGCTTTGTGTATAATACTTCTAATATGGGACTTCATTAGCTGTCTGAAAGGCAAACAGTACAACTCAGTGTACACTGAGAATGGTTCAGAATGGTGGTTTCGGAGGTACCTTGCTCATCCTCCAAGTATTTCTTCTTGGCAGGCTGAGAGGAAGTAGTACAGGTGAGCTGGGAGAGACTGCTGGAGTGGGTGGCTGTTCTGCTGGGGCTGTTGCATGCACAAGGAGTAACATGTTCACGAAGTATTTTGGTCTTCTGGCCTTGCCCAGAACAGCATCACCAGGATGCATCCTCTGGGCGCCTGGAAAGGCATAAGGCCTCTTTGAGAGCTAGAAGGAAAGCAGTTGCCTTTTCCAGAGTTAAAATCCTGCTAGAACATTTGCTGCATTTAGAATTCTGGCCATATCCTTTGCAGAGATGTTAAAAAAGTCAGCTGTGCTATTAATAATCCTTTGAAATGAGTTTTATATGTTTTGGGAATTGTTTGTGACTTGAATATGGCACTTGTGTGCCATTACTCAATTATGACTTCACATATTGCTGCAGTAATATGAGTTTTGCACGTATGTTTTTACATAACTGCAAAAACTTGCTGATAATGATTTTACAGTTGGAGCGTTTTAAACTGAATTTGATTTATAAAACAAAGCAGAACCTAAATCTTTTAGTATTGGTTTAGAGAGACAAGAAATAAATTGTTAACAAACTCTTGCTAACAAACTTACTTTGCTCTTTTAAATTAATTCACTGCTAGATGAGAATGTAGTTTGTTCTTTGCCATATAATGGTGAAGTTCTCAGCTTTCAGCTAATGAAGGGCAGTTCATTTCAGTGCAGCATGGTGTGGTGGTGCAGGCAGCTTTGGGTATGAGGCAGGGAGCTGGCTGAGGTGACAGACGTGGGACTGATGTGTTGCTTGCACTGTGCTCTGCAGTAGGTGTGACTTCGCTGGTCATTACAGAGAATTGCTTTTCTAGTAATCGTGGCTACCATCCTGCAACAAGGGCTCTTTAATGCTGTCATTCACGCGCTGGTTCTGTGATTACCTCACATCCTTTGCTATCGCCAGGGCCTGTGCCAGAAGAGATAAATAACTTATTAATAAATGAAGAGTACAGCTTCCTCATACTGAGACTTGTCCTCTTATCTGAGTCTTAGAGGGTCAAATAAGATTATTTTGCCTTCTTCTCACCCTCCCACCATTCCTATCTTCAATAAATAGCTGTGGATGGCAGTGCACAAGAGAAGTCGCTTATCAGAGGCCAGGCAGCCTCCTTATTTTAGCAAACCAGCCAGACAAGAGGAAATCTGCCCAGACGCAGGGGCTGAGAGACTGTTGTGCAACCAGAGACTGACTGCTTCACAGATCCATGCACTTGAAGATTGCTGATTTCATCTGTCATTAGGGAGCTTTTAGCCGTACTGGGTTCTTTATCATTTTTTCCTTTTCTGAATCTTTCTAGTGTGTGCTTGGCTGTTAGACCTCCCATTTCCTTTGGAAGAAGAAGATTTTGGTTACGGCATAAGCCAGCTTTGTTGCTTAAATTAGCTGAACTGGTCTTGCATGAATTATGCTTGTGACCTTGATCTGAGCTTTGTCTATCTTACTGCTTTGGGAGTAAGAGTAACAGTAACAGTTCAAAAAACCATTTGATTCTGTCCAGAAATATGTAATTAATAATATAGATATTGCTTCACTGTGTTGTGGTGTAGCATTCATAAATACACAAAATGTGGTAGTGCAGCTGCAGTCAGTGACAGCTCTTCTCTGTGCGGGACACCTAAACAGGACATGGCTATCCTCATTGGCACGCTTAGGATGGAAAATTCCACATTCTATTTTGACTGGTGTCACAAGCTAAAAGCTTTGACTTTTTTCATTCAAATAAAAGAAGCATTTAGCTCTTATTATATTGCTTTTTTAAAAAGGCTGTAATAAAACTTGATGTGAGTCACCACTGTCCCTTACTCCAAATCTGAAGACACACAGCTTCTGTACAGTTGTTTGCACGGAACTTGGGTAAGTTCTAAGAGAGGAGGAATTAGATTAAGGAGGAGGGAGCATTTAAGTGGTACAGTGGTTCACCAGTTCTTCACCAAGTGCAATGGAGAAGTCTCCTTTCACTGCTGTTTATAGCATTCGAGGGAAGAAGGAAAGAAAAAAAAAAAAAAGGCTGTATCTGTCTTCTAGAGAATCAAGTTCCTTTCCAAAGAAGGATGGAAATAAAAGCTTTTTCTGATATTTCACACATTATCAGCTACAAGCTGGGGGCTGATAGACCAGAGCTGCTGCCTACAGTATTGGTACAGATGTAGTAGCATGCTGAATCCTGTCCCCTGACTCTTTCCCCTGAATGGTGCTCTGAGACAATGTCTCATTTACCTGTGCACCTGCTTAGTAAATGGCACTTTGGTTAGTGGGCTTCTGAGACTTCTAGTTTTGTGAGCACCTTGGCTGGCACTGCCACCTGAAAGGAATATCCTTGTTTCTTCTCCCAGCTGTTTATATCATTCCCTCTGTCACTTTTCCTCTTGCACTGGCACCATTGTTGTGTTCCTGCACTAATTATAGAACAGATATCAGCTGGAAAAACAATTCATACACAGGGGAGGACATAAACACAGGCAGAGTCATTGTGTTGCTGTGTCAGTTCTTCACTTTTCTTTGACCTCACAATACTCTGTGCTGGAATTGCACAAAGTGGCTGGGTAGAAAAGTAGGAATTGCTTTTGGCATTGACAGCTTTGGCTTAAATGCATCAAACTATATCCCTCTGGAAATATTTTTATTTACCTAATTGCAATGCATGTCCTGATGCAAGGGCGTGGAGAAGATAGCTAGGATATATTAAAAGAGGGAAATGTTGTGTTTACATGAAGAGAAATTTGGATTCTTTGGAAAGAATGAGATACATAAGAGAGGAAGTACAGAATATCATGTAGGGAGCAAAGAAGAAAGAGGAATAATAAGAAAAAAAGAAGGAAAAAATCCATGGAATTAAAAAAAAAAAACTTCTTGTGGGAGAGCAGAGCAGAGGGGAGTATAGTCAAGAAACAAAAGAAGATACACAGAGAAAAGCAAGGAAGTGGTTTTATATCACATAGTAAAATAAATGGAAAGATAATGCAGTGATGGTAGATTGTACGTGTCAATGTATGAGTCATGGTATTACTCGAAATCTTTGAGGTAAGAGTTAGTGTTTCTCTAGAACTGGGTATCTCGACGCAGATTTGCTTCCTATCTACATTATCTTTCTTCCCAGCAGTTTAGCTGGCATTTCACATCTTATTTTCTATATAGCAAAAGAAAACTATTATCCATATCTAAAAGTCACGTGGTAAGACAGCAGTTTTGACCTATCAGGGCAGGATATGATCTTGAAACTTGGAAGGTTTTTAGTACTGCTGTTGGTAGTACAGCAGCAGCTGGAAGTCCCAGACCTTGACAGCCAATGAGGTGAGCTGACCATGGCCAGCAGCCAGACACCCAGCCTGGCTCTCATATGCTCCCTTTTCCTCTGGGGTGGAGAGAAGATAGAAGTGCGTCTCGTGGATTTTGATAGTGACAGTTTCATAAGGAAAGCAAAAGCTGTGTTTGAAAGCAAAGCAAAAAGGGGAATTTGTTCACCTACTCCCCATTGACAGGCAAATGCCATGTCACTTCCTGGAGAGCAGGCTCTCAGCGCTCATAATGGTTGCTTGGTAAGACAGAGGCAATGGCCACAAACATCACCCCGTCCTTCTCCTTGCTCTGAGCATGTTGCTGAGCAATACATCACATGGCCTGGAATATCCTTGGGGCCATCTGGGGCAGCTGGCTCAGCCATGTACCCTGCCAACCTCTTGCCCACCCCCAGCCTTCTTGCTTTGTGTAATGCGGAGAGAAAGCTTTGTCGCTGTGTGAGCACTGCTCAGCAATAGGCAAAACACTGATGTGCTGTCAACGCTCTTCTCACCATAGAGGCAAAGCGCAGCGCCGTGTCAGCTACTGTGAAGGAAGTTAACTCCTTCCCAGCCAGACCCAGTACACAGCCACTGTACTGGGTGCTATGCAGACACAGTGGGAAAGGATAACCCTTACTCCATGGGCATTATTGGAGCAGTGAAAGAACAGCTAGATACAGGCCAGTGATAATGCGTGGGAAAGAACAGTCAGGAGCGGTCAAGAGGACGAATAGTGGCCTGAACTTTGCAGCTTATGTTTCCAGTTTGAAAACAGGACTCTATTTGGGATGTATTTTGGGTGTTTTCTTTGCAACATGTGATATCAGAGTTTACTGTAAGTAAGTGATAGTGATATCCTTAATTGAATAATACATGCTTTCACGCAACTAGCTGATGTTAAGCAAAACACACTTGTCTTAATTGTCTGATACTAAGCAAAATATACTTGATGCTAAGCATAACATCCTTTATCTACTCATGGAGCCCAGTATATAATTGTTATCTAGGTCAGCGCAGGTGCCTTCTCCAGTATATCACCCTACAAGGAATTATTGCTAGGTTAGAAAAACAGGGAGCTAAGATACAAAGTGTTGCTCATCATTGCAAACGAACTATGGAAAGCTGCCAACTTGAAAAAAGAAGAGGAGGGCAATCTGTGGTCATGAAGAAGACAACTGCTTGCTTCATCCCCTGAGGGTCTTGAGACCACCACCCAAAATCACTGAGCATGTGCAAGGAGGCAGGACTCTATGTTAATGATTTTGGAGGGAATTATTGAGTATGTATGTACTGCCCAGGGGAAACCTTTGTATGTGTAACACAAGTAACAAATATAAGCTGAAGGTCTTTTGTGCAAGGTATGCATGGTTAGTGTGGAGATAACCTCTTGCACATCCAACTTTGTACGTAAAGAATGCCTGCTTACCAACACCACATTGGAGTCATTGGAGTTAGTGAGTTTATTCCTGGATTTCAGATGGCAGTAGTCAGAAAACAGACACTAATTACTAGTTTTACAGTAAGCTAATATACTCATTTTTATTAATCGTGTGGAGTAGTGGCAATGAATCAACCCAAAAGCAACCCCAAAAGACCAATCTTTTCCTATTCTTTTACTTGTTCCCTGACATCTCCATTGGACTTTTTAGGAATTTTTTTCATATATTATTAATTCACTCTTATCTGTTGCATCAATCTATTGGTGGATTTTGTTTGTTTTGTTTTTCGTTGTTGTTGCTGCTCCATTTTGTTTTTTGTAGACATCTATTCTCATTTACACTATAAATGTAAACAGTCATCTTGACCTAGGGTCATAAACATCTTGATTGTTTGTTTGCAGTGTTCAACATTTTGCCTTGTTCTGTATGTCTAAAGTGTTTGGAAGGTGAAGAACTTTAGGACAAGTCTTTAGGAGTAGCATAAAGCCACACCAGGGAAGGTTCAGACTGGACATTAGAAAAAAATTCTATACCGTGAGGGTGATCAAACACTGACCAGGCTTTCTATAGAGGTGATTGGTAACCCATGTGCCTGTCAGTGAAGCCTTTGGACAGTGCCCTCAGTAACATGCTTTAACCTTTGTTTAGTCTGAAGTGGTCAGACAGTTGGACTTAATGGTCTTTCAGTGTTCCTTCCAACTGAGCTATTCTATTCTATTAGCCCTTATTTGGTGAATGGGGGAATTGAAGCACAAAATTACATAATTTACTCAAATCTAAGCAGTAATAAGGTTACAAAACTGAGATTGGAATTCAGGAGGCACTGACGTTCAATTCCTCCCATCTTCTGTCAGTATTTGTCTGTGGAAGTGTGTCTCTAATGCTCAGAACATTAAGCTTTTTTTTATAGCATGTCAATATTGGAGATCATGCTAGATTTATATTTGTGCAGGTAGCTGTGTCTGAAGAAAATTTAGTTCTCTCCAAATGTTACAAAAGAATTAAGTATTGGTAATAAAGTCAGGGCTTTATTTATTACATCCATTAAAGTGGGACAGTAGAAAAAGATTGTACCAGGCACTTGCACAGATTTATTCTTGGGTTATAAAATTGTTCTGTGGTCAGATAAACTACAGTCTTCTACCACATGATCAGACCTGCTTCGAGTGTCCTTTCTGGAGCAGGAGATTGGACCAGCTGACCTCCAGAGGTCCCTTCCAGCCTCAGTCTTTTTGTGATTTTTGCTAAGAGCACCCAACGCATAACTGGATCACGCCTTTCATTTCCTGCATGGTTAAAACAAGCGTGCTGCTGCAGCTCCTCTCTTTCCTGTCAGCCCTAGGTATGTCTGATTAGCATGGCCTGCGTCTGGCTCATTCAGCAAGTGAAGCCACAGCAGAAAGTAGAGCAGGTCTTAAGCCTTGCCCTCACTGAGTAAAGGCAGCGGCGCCATAAACCCTGGTCCCCGATCTGAAGATCAGATCTCCCAAGCTATGTCCTATCTCCCATTAATGCACACTAAAAATCCTTTTTTAGGGAACATGGATTGGCTTTTGAAGGAAGACTATTAGGCAAAAGCTAAGTGTTTAATTTTTGGTAGAGCTAGGCTCACTTCAAATCAGAGCAGTGTTCAGGCTTGGGAGCTTATTATTATTATAGTCACTGCTATTCAAGGGCTAGCACTTTCCACAGGCACATTGCAGAGGAGATGACTGACTTTTCTCTAGCTCAAAATAGAGAAGAGAACGTGGACTCTTACTATCTTTCTTGTGTAGCGTCTGTTCTCTCTGTTAAGGTGTTGAGTGCCTTCTGACAGTTGCTGATTGCCTTTAGGTCATGTTGGCTTCACTGGGAGATGGTTCCTGAAATATCCCAGTGTTCCTGAAGTCTTAATGACTCAACTATAGTATCTGGTTCAATGGAAAGTCAAGAAGTGGATTAATTTAAGCTAATCAACTTATGTGAAACAGAATAAATACGGAGCTTAACTTAAACCCCAGAATCGTCCCTTGTAGTTGATTGATGCATATGTTCTTTGTGTTGCTTTTCAGAAACCAGAAAACATATCAATAATGTCCTGCAACACATCTCACCCGTTGAGTAATGCAGGTCAGAAGCCTGCTTCCATTTTGTGTAGTAATATTTCCAGTAATGCTGACCAACCTTTACCTCATTCTTCTGGTGTGACTGGCCTGCTGGCTGGGGGTCCAAGTCTGCTGCTTTCACAATCTGAAATATTATATTGAAATGGAAATGGCAGTGCTCTCAATTTTTTGTGGCTCTAGGTTTTATTTTCAAGATGTATTAACCTGTTCCACTGAGCTCAGATGCATAAAGAATGCTCATAACGTTTGAGCACTTTGCCATTCATTTCTCTCTCCATATATATTTATTTATCTACATGTGGTCTGTGCCACAAACTGACTTCTGAGATATATATTAAACCTTATCTCAGACAGTTACATGTTAATCATTTTACCACTCACTCCCAAGTTTTCTGAAAACAGAAATTACAGAGAAAAAAGTGAGATATAGTCATTGCCTATATATGGTATCAGTATATTGTGATAAATTCTGATACCTAGTGAAGAAACTTTGGTATTTGTCACTTTTAAACGAAAAAGTAAAATTCTGTGGCTCTACTTGCTACATTGGTTACTATTCTGGTTTTTTTAATGGATGATTTTTTAACTCTGAATGTACCTGCCAGCCATGTGGGCAGTGTTGTGTGGTTAGCATGGTATAGCATTATATAAAGTTCTTGATCCTGTCCCATTTGTGCCCGTCCTGTGAAACAGCATTATGTGCCTCTGATCAGAGAACCCTCTTGAGAATTTGTGTGTAAATCTTGTGCTGGGAAATTTATTTTAAGAAAGGAAATATTTGAAAGAAATGCATCTTCCCCATAGTTATTTCCTACCTATGGGGGAAACCAGGGCACATCTGAAAGCAAGAAAGGGGAAATCTTTGCTAATTGTTTTGGCTGTTGTTTTAATTGAGAATTGACACTTGGAATGGAAGGCATGTTTGTTAAATCCAAGTTTCTACCGTGTTCTTGGGAGCTGGTCAGATGTTTTTTTTCCTTGGATCTTCTGAGGAATGCAACTCCTCAGAGCAGTTTTCTGATCTTGTCATTGGTTTGCTCTCATTCTTTGTCTGCTTGTTCTGAAATTTTTATACCTGCTATCTAAAAGGAAGAAAAAGAAACCTTTGTGCTTCCCTGCTTTCAACTTATAAAGCTTAGCAACTAGATATGGTAACGTTTAAAGTAAGTAAGGTTTACCAGTGCTGCTTATTTGGACGGTGGCTATATTTCAGGGCCCCAGTCCTTCTTACTCTGTGTATACAGTAAAAAAGTTGATAAAGGAAGTGGTTCAAGTGTGAAATGAGCTAATAGGCAAATTCAACATTTCTGTGAACTGGGTCTCCTTTTTTTGGTTTGTACAGTGTAAAAACTGAAGACCGGTCATTGTAAAAGCACCCAAATAAGAGAGACTCCTTTTAGCCTTTTAGCTTTAGACAGCCATTGTCCTCATCCCATCTTGAATTATGAGCACTTGCTGTGATTTTGTTGTTGAATCTTACTTTAGAGTTAAATTTCACTGAATGTGATTTTCATTTTCTTATTGAATTATTAGGAGCGTGTTCTGTATCACTGCAAATGATCTCTTAGATGATATGGTAAATGACCTGCTGTTCTCCACCTGACGGTTCAAGTCATCCAGCAGCTCAGTCAGGTGTCTCAGCTCAACTGACAGATTCAGGGAGCTGCGGCATCAACCTGAGCCAGCCTAGCTTCTGCTTCCCATCCTTTCCCTTGCAGCTCTAACTACTCCCTTGTTCTCCCTTACTTGGGGGAGATCATTAAAATGATCTCAAAATTCAAGAACTTGGCTTGAAAGTAGGAAATGCTGAATTGTGGAGAGCATTTCCTTCTCATCTTCTATGAAATGTAACATCTCTGAAATCTCCACCATACCTAAAATGCAAGACTTTGTGCATTTAAGATTACCCAGTGGCTAAGCTGTGAGACCTGAGTTGGGAAGCAGAGAATAGGCATGATGCAGAGAGAAGCACCAAACAGATGGGATGCTGCAGCGTTGAACTCCCAAACTAGAGAGCAGAAACTAATTGGGGATGCAGGGACTGACCTGTATCATGCATTTTGAAAGGTAGGAAAAAAAAACAATCCGACACCCAAACAACAGAGTTCAGATTCTTCCTGCTGTATGTTTGGCCAAATTCCACCTGCTTAGGTGGGTAAGCTAAACAGAACACACTCCCAGGTGTAAGCAAAAGCTCTATATGCACATCAGAACTTCACAATAAATTGTTATTTTGACCAAACTCTATCCAAACAGCCACATCATGTTGTGACAATGAATTGGCTCTTTTGTAGGAAGAATCTGAGCTATGTTATTTGGGTGTTGGGTTTTTTTCCTTTTCATTTTAATTAAACGATAATGGATGGAGTTGGTTAGGAGTTTGAAGGTTGATTATACATGCAGTACTGAAGTACAGGCTTCCTCAGAAAGTTTTTTTTTGTGTGTGTCTTGAAGAATCTTTTAAAGTGTGAATCATTACTGTTCCTGTCTGGTTTTGGGTGAGCTGAAAATTACAGGGGCTGAAAGTGCACTTTACCAAAGCTGTGTCCTGGGTAGATTTTTTTTTCAATCACCCATGCTAGGCAGGTCCTTTGCAAGCCTACAAGTAACAGAAGTTGTGGTTTTTTGTAACACTGCTAACGTAGTAAAACTTTTGAAAGGTTTCTTCACATGGTTACATCATTTCCTACAGTACTACCTTGCAGTCTACTGATAACTCTGCTGCATAGGTGATAGAAAAAGAGGAGTGAAATTGTTATCTCAATTACAGCCAGCACCCACCAAACAGAACAAAGGTGTTCATGGGCATATTCACTTCTACAGCATTTAGTGATTTCAGCTGCAGTGAGCCATTCATGTCCTTCTGAAATTCCATAGGGTTTAGGTC
Organism: Chrysolophus pictus; assembly: GCA_037305975.1. Classification (NCBI taxonomy): domain Eukaryota; kingdom Metazoa; phylum Chordata; class Aves; order Galliformes; family Phasianidae; genus Chrysolophus; species Chrysolophus pictus. The sequence continues at coordinate 39,963,183 of JAYKPI010000006.1, forward strand.
CTTCAGTTGCTGCTGCAACCCCAGGCATTCAGCACCTGTTCTCTAGTTGAGACCTCTTGTTTTGTAATACAGACTTCTTCAGTTTGGATCCCACAGGGATCATTGCTTTCTTTTTAGCAGCTGGCTCTTTCTCAGCTTTGAACATTTTTGTGCCTGTTACTTTATCCTCCATTTTGTTGGGACCATCCAGTTTACTCTGGGTGATTGCCTTCTGTTTTTAAATGACATACTGCTGTGTTTGAAGTCATCTTCATAGGCCTCTGAGCACCACTCTAAAAACCTTCAATGTGTCTTTTGTCTTTCAGATCTCACTGCTGGTCGGATTCATCAGTGTAAATAATTCTCAGTGGACAGATTACAGTGCATACAGCTACTTTCAGATTGTTACCATGTGCGACTTGGTTATGATTTTGTTCTTCTACATAATCCACATTTTCAGAATCTACAGGACGCTCACTTGTGTTAGCTGGCCACTTGCGGTAAGTCTGTCAGATTTTTTTGCTTCTCTTGTGGGTTGATATCTGGATTACTTGGTTCATTTTCTTGTGCTGTCACATGTTGATAGGCTCTCTTTCATGTACAAATCCCTTTGCTGCTTTTATTACTAGTATTGAGTTCAGAAGATGCTGTAATTCTAAGTCTTTTAGCTCACTTGAATCAGATCCTGATCTCCTTTACACAGATATAAATCCAGGTTTGCTCCAGTGAAGGCAATAGGGTTATTTTGAGACAATTGGAAAAAGGTGTCAGCAGATGGGCCCTAACTCTGGTCGTTTATAGTAGCTACATGTCTGCTAGAGTACCAATTCACTGCATTAGAATTCATGTAATACATCCTGTCTCAAAATAAAGTTTATATGTGCTATTTAAATCAAACGTGTCTCTTTTTAGTATGGTTATAGGTAACTTAAACAATAGCGAGAAATAGGATCCTCAGCCTGACTGCTCATAGTCTGGCCTTCACTAGGAACTTCCTGCAGGATATCCTACCTCATTCCACCATTTCCCTTGTACATCCATCTCTTATATCCTAGCAGAGAGCTATCGAGCACCACAGAAAATGGGAGACCTGAACTTCCTCAACAGCTTTGATTAGATCAGCTAACAAAAAAGTCATCTGTCCTGCTGTGGGATCACAGATTTTAGTAACCTCTGACAACATCTCGCTTGGATGCATACTGACCTGTTAATCCCACAGAGAAAGAGCTAAGGGGGTGAGGAAAGCCAAACAGAGAGATGTAGAGGAAGTTTTGAAATTCAAGAAGTGTTTGAATGGCTTTTAATGGAAGCTATGTAAATAGTTTACAGAGGTGAGGTAGCAGTTTATTCCACTTCTAAACAAAGAAAAAAAGTAAATGGAGACTTGCAACACTTTTTAAAATATGTACCTCTAGTATTTGTATCTAGAAAGTACTTCTGTCCTCATTTAGAGATAATATGTTTGCATGGAAAAAGGAATGAGTTTTGTAAAGCTCATATTTAATAAATATTTAATGTGTGAAATGTTGTAACAAAACTCTGCCACTTTGACCTTTTCATTCACTACATTTTGTTTTTCTTATCTGTTCATTTCAAAATGTTGCACACTGCACTGGTGAATTTAAGGCACTGCAGTTTGTGGCTGTTTAGTTTCAGATAGCTTTAATGAAATGGGATGCTTATACATTGCTGTTTGTGTTCAGAGGAAGGCTACAAAGATGGGGAAGGCTCTGGAGTGCAAGGTGTGTGAGGAGCAACTGAGGTCCCTGTGTTTGCTCAGTGCAGAGCAGAGGAGCTGAGGGGAGGCCTGATGGCGGCTGCAGCTCCTCACAGGGAGCGGAGGGCAGTGCTGAGCTCTGCTCTGTGTGACAGCAACCAGACACAAGAGAATGGAGCTGTGTCAGGGGAGAGTCAGGCTGCGAGTTAGGGACAGGGTCTGTGCCAAGGGCGGTGGGCATGGAACTGCCTGCCCAGGGCAGTGGGCACGGCACTGAGTGCCAGAGCTCAGGGAGCTTTTGGGCAGCCCTCTCAGACATTGGGTTTGTGTTTTGGGTGGTGCTGTGTGAAGCCAGGGGTTGGGCTCAAGATATTCTGCGATTCCCTGATTTTACAACCACCTCCTTTTCAGTCAAATATTTTAGTATCTTTGGAACAGAACTGAAAAGCCTGTAAGAGGCTTTGGGAAACTAGGATTAGTGTTTGGCTGAGTTTCCTGGCAAGATCCCTGCATTGCAATCAGAGGTGTGCCTTACAATCAGTAAAGCTGTGGTGGTTGAGGAGTTTGTTCTGTAATGACAACTTTTAAAGCTGCAAAAGCATTTTTCCAGAATGGCACTGTCCTGGTCCTGCCAGGGGTTCATTCTCTATGTAGCATTCTGATAATTCAGTTATAACTTGTCTCCATCCCTTGGGTTCTGTGAAAGTAGCAGGCTGTGTACACTCTGTAATAGATGTCTCTAAGAAAGAAACAGCATACGTAATTTGCTTGCTGCGATGTGGACTAACCAGAGAAGACCTGTAATAGAAATACTTTATTCTAGCAAAAACAGGGGTTATGATCTTGATCACCTGAAACGAGGTTACAAGGGAAAAGTAATTTGTAGTCTGAGAACCTGCTTTATAGAAAGGATCCTCTTCCGTTGTTTAAAAATCTGAGCAGAGGGAAATTGTGGTATGGTTTGACAGACTGTTTCTCTTCTGGAATTTCCTTGAACAATTTTCTTTTGGGTCTATATACTCTCTGTTTTGGTTTGACAAGGAATCTCCTGTCTCCTTTACGCGTGGTATTTGTGTGGCTCATGCTGGTAGTGCAGTACAGTCAGTACACACGTATCCCACCAGGACATCCTACCACACAATGTTCTGAAGACACCTGTATTGATCGATGTAACCTTCATGAGGATTCAAAACACAAATCCACAGATTACTCTGCGTACTGTGAGGCAAAATTGACTCCTAGGCTGATATTTGTCACACCAGAGAAAATCTAGAATGTAGTGCCTCAGTGCTCTCAGAAAAAAAAAAAAAAAAATGTTGCATCACGTTTGATTTACTGCATTACTAAGCTGCAGCTTGCAAGACTTGGGCAGCTTTTCTAGAACCTGATGTTGCTTACAAATGTCTGCATAGTTGTGCTTTTTGTGGTTTCTCTCCTGTTTCTAGGCTTGGTTGATATAAGGAAGTTGTTAGTAAATCCAGCTTATTTTCTGATTAGAAGTAGAAGTGCTTGCATTTCCTCTGCTACTCCTTGCCATTTCATGTATGTAGGCTAGAGAAATGTGCCCCAAGGCTTCTTCCTTTCCTCAGAATGGTGTCTTTGAGTAAATTGCATTCTTGGTACAATAAATATACATGTTTCTCCCCCCATATTGTACCAGACTGAATGAAAAAAATCGAGTCCATACCCACTAAGTAGATTTTATTCCAGTGACATTTAGTAGAGCTGCAGATTGGTCCTTCCCTTTCAAACAGAAACTTGTCATTTGTTTTTTGTGGGTTTTTTTTTTCTTTATTTTTTTTAACTTTGAGTAACCACTGCCAATTTGTTCTGATTCTGATGGATACTGAAATGCTTTTTTGATAAGTTTTCCTTCTGAAGCAATCTATGCTTGCTTATCTTTACAGGAATTTCTCCATTATTTAATTGGTACAATTCTGCTTCTCATTGCATCAATTGTAGCAGCATCAAACAGTTACAATTTGACTGGACTAGTGGCTGGAGCGGTAAGGTCTTGTTTATTAGTCTTGATACTTTTTTATTGCAATGTAAGTTGAGTGCAAGAAACCTATTGCTCATCACTTTGATTTCTTACAGACTTGCCTTGCTTGTTTCTTGGTTGGTGTACTGTCTTCTATCTCGTTTCAGTGAATGTTCCATAACATAATGCCAACAAAAAGGTTTTGTGAGACTCCAGTCTCACCACTAAAATGAATATGCATTGAAACAAAAGGCTCTAGCTTTAACACATAAAGACAAATGTGTTTCGGGGAAGAATTAAAACAATTTAGGTTTGACAAATGGCTGTTGTAACAATTGCAAGTTAGCATTTCACCCTAGTCTTCTGCATCTGCATCTTCTGCACCTGAATAGAGATTATTTCTCCTGAGCTAAAACCCTTTGTCATCCTGGGTCTGTGTATTGGATGATGTACTCTGTCTCTGTTGGCTGAAGTGTTCTTCAGAGACGTGAGTTTTGAGTGTGGGCAACAGAACTTAAAATGCAATGCAACTAGGATAAAGAGTTGCTTTCACAAGCTTGGTCCCAATGATTATTTGTAGATGCAGATGGAGAAGGAGACACTTATTTATCTGGCAGATGACAAATAAAGACTTGTCTGGGGTTTGCCAAAAGAGCAAAAATCAGAGGTGTCAGAAAAAGTCTTTAACGCAGTATCCTAATGAGAAGTCTAGCAGGTGGGACACTGTGTAGCTGTCCAGCTTTTTCTCTCTACTCTATATGATTTTCAATCATTGGTTTGACAAGGCGTAAGCTGCTATTATACTATGGTAACTATTTTTTTTTAGCACAGTGGCAGAATGGTGTAAAATATAACTTAATTTTTGGTCTGTTAACATCATAAAATACGTACTTGAATATGCAGGAGTCCATACATTCATGGATTATGTGTCATCTAATGGTAAGTATTTGTGGTTTGTCTGTTTTTTCATTCAGACATTTGGATTCCTAGCTACAGTCCTTTGTGTTTTAAGCATATGGTCATCCTACAAGGTTTCTTGCATCACACAGTCAACAAGTAAGTATCATGCTTAATGCCTGCCAAAATGCTTCTCAAAATGAATATTTATATTTTCCCATGGCAGTATCTGCCTGGAAGGATTTATTAACAGCCTATTCCTTGTTACTCAAAATTACTCACAAAGCAGTAATTCTACACTTTGGTCAAAACATGTGTCACAGCTGCTGACAACTTTTCACAGCTAATTAGTGGAGCAAAATAACTTGCCTCTAGCAAGTATCGGTGCTGTCTCATCTTCCACACTCCCCTACCCTCCCACCAAAACAAGGTTTCCTGTGTGTTCTTTAATCAAGCAAATTCATTTGTTTGTGGTGGTACAAGTGACACTGTCTTCCTTTTCTAAGATGCAGCTGTATGACTCCTTCATCTCAGCAAGATGTCTGCCTTACAAAATACTATACCAAAGAGGACCGTCCATCACTGAGGAAAGAATGTGGGTATTTTGTTATTAGTCTGGACAGTCAGTGGCTTTTGAAGATCTACTTGAAGTTTTACGCAAAACAACATTATGAACCAAAGTTTTTTTGTTGCCCTCATCCAAAGAAGTTTACTTCCTCCCCCAGAAGAAGCATATAATGGAGAACCATGTTTTTTCTGAGCTTTACAGAGAACTGCTGCTTCTGTTTCTCAAGCTGGGCTGCAGTCATTTCCAGCTATTTGCCTTAAGTGCCTTTAAAACTCATTTGGAGAGTTGTTTGGTTCTCTTTTCAAAGGGATGAAAAAAAGTGCTTCTGATTTCCTCTATCTGTTTACAGAAGGGAAATACTGCAAATTTCTGCCTGATTCTTAACTTCCAAGGCTGGATTTTCAACAAAGGATCTGTTACAAACTGATTTGTGAATGGATAAGCTGACCCAAGTTTAAAACCATGGAATTTTTCCAACAGCAGCTCAGCCCTATCAAAAATTATGAACTGCAACTTGTATAAATCATTGCAAATACTCCCTTCTAGCCCTGGCAGTACACGATGAAATCAGATCAATCAAAAATTATTATTAAAAAATTCTCTCGGCCAAGTACAGGAAATACATACTCAAGAATAAGCTTGAATGGTTTGCGGGATCTTTTTCTTTCCTTTTCGTAAATAGTTGTTGGTAGAATGGACATTTTGAAGACTTGTTCTGTAGGAAATTTCTGTGCATTTCCAAGATGTTATTCTCTTTGGAATCTAATGGTGTTTATGGAAGGCCCATCGCAAATAGTGCAGTGTGCTTCTTTTTCTCTCTTACATGTGGCTTCCCCCTTCTGACTATGCTGGGATCCATGTTTTCAGAGCCTGGACAGAGTTTTTTCAAACCTCATATTGCTATGAAGCTGTTTGTAAATTTAAGATGGAGACAATGCTGCTATTTTCTTGGCGCTTCTATCTTTCTGACCTTTTGCAGTCCATTTCTGGTGAGCTGGAAACTTTTTGCAGAAAAAAGTGAAGCTCAAGTCCTCTTCCTTGGTGCTCTTCCCTTTCATGTCTTGTTGTGAAGCAGAACTTGCATTTGTAAGCTGGTCTTTTCTGTGAGGACAATTGCAGGACAGTGCAGCGCATTTCAGCAAAATAAAATAAAATAAAAAATTAGGATTTATATATTTTACCAGACCCAGACTGGAGGAAAGAAGCATTTTCTGGCCTGCTGTTCATTTTTCTACCCGTCTTAAATTCTGCAAAAATACTGCTAATTAATTTAATGATTGGCTTTTGAGAAATGTTTTTGTGCCCCATAGCACATCAACGTGCATTGCCATTTGTTATGTATGGGTCTCTGCATTGATTTTTTTATTTTATTTTATTCGTTTTTTACTCTTTGACAAGAGAAATGGTCCAACTTCTAAAGTTCTAAGAATCTTGAGAAAGTGAAAATAACTGAGCAGACAACCTGGAAAGGCAGGAATCTCCCTTATTGTGGTGCATGGTTTCTGTGATTCTTATTGCTTTCTTTCCCTAAGTGACTTAAAACAACACAGAACAGGAAACAGTTTGAATGCATAGAAGTCTACTTCTTGTGGATCAAGAAACCTGTGTTCACTCCAAGATAAACTGCTTCAGCATGAATACAGAAGGTTATTCAAATAAATCTTACTTTGATTGAAAAGACTGCAGAAGATTATGATATATATATGTGGTTTGATTTTATTTTTTGGCACTGAGGGTGGTTGTTCACTGGTTCCCTTGCCAAGACTGGCTTAGCCGCAGTTTTTGGAAATCAGCACCCTGACTTCAGTTTGGATTGACACGGTAGGTATTTAAAGAAACAATCTCTTCTTTCCCCTGGGAGAACAGGAAAGTGCTGTTTCTGATGGTAGCACCGTTGCCTCTTGAGAATACTGCTCAGATAGATATTAGGCACCTTCCACAAGCTTTCACCCATCTTGGCAATCTAAAGGAAAGCAAGTGCTCAGTTGCACTCAGCATGAATGCAGCTGAGTGCACAGAGCTGTGGTGGCAGTGGGGAGATGCATCTGCTAAGGCTGGGCTTGAGGCTGAGCTTGTGGTGAAGAACAGGCTGTTTCAATGCTCTGCTGGAACCTTGCCCTTCTCTGTGCACTGCACACTCATCTCTACCTTTTTTTTCAGCCTCCCTCTTGACTCTGTCTCTTGCTACTATTTGGGGGGGGAGGGAGGGAACCTTTACGGGGAATTTCCTGCAGTCCAACCACCAAAGGATTTCTGGATGACGCAGTCTGATCACCCAAAGAATCTGTTTTGCTGCACTTGTTTACACTGGATCAAGAGACATAAAGTTCCCTTCTGAGTTTTGTGCCCATCAACAGGTCTAAGATATGCCTGTAGCTTTTGTTGTTGAGACACTGCTGGGTTCATAGACCTACCAGAAGCTCTTAAAGCAGGATGTTTTCAGGCTGGAAAGCTGACATTTATGCTGATATAACTTCCTCACTTCTCCCAGATTCTTGTGAAACATGTCTACCACAAAAAAGCACAGCTTTTGGTGATATCAAAACCTACTGGCAGAACTTTGAATGACAGCTCTGTCTGACAGGGACTTTGGCACCTCACTACTGTACCTATGCCAGCAAAAGCATTTTAACTTTCCTTCAGTGTCAGCCTTGTTCTGAAAGCTCCATCTGTCTTTGACTTTGTCAAATATGAGATTCCAGCTGTTTTAAAAATAAACTATGTATGTTAGCTATTTGGATGATGTAATGGCTTTGATAATTGGGTTGTTATCTTGCTCCTTTTTTTTTTTTTTTTTTTTTTTTTCCTTTACCTGTGCAGTGATTTTCTGTCTGGGGAGCATCAGGAAGTATTCTGGAGGATGAAAGATGTTATGAGCCCCAGAAAAAAACTATTCACCTTCCGTGATGTGTAGATGTGCTGGTCTCTTGACTGTCCCACACAGAAATGTCCATCCTCTTCAGACCTAAAACGAGTGTTGTTGTTCCTTTGAGTCTACACAGGTAGATCTTGGGGTTCAGTTTTGCTGAAAATTGAATTAAAAAAAAAAAAAAAGAGAGAGAGAAGAGAAGAAAATAAGTAACAAACTGATTCATAATGAAAAAAAGAAAAAGCTGGTGTTTGACCTCTGGGGATTTGAGAAGAGCTAGAGATTGAATAGTGCCTTTGTGAGGGTAAGAACTGGGTAAGTGAGAAGGGGAAATGAAACTTCTACCAAAAACAAAAAAAAAAAAAAAAAAAAGGAAAAAAAAAAAGAAAAAAAGAGGAAGGATGGTTCTGAAAAGCTTGAGGAGCACAGTACTGGATGAAGACTACAGGTTATGTGACAGTTTTTTCTGTTGCCCTAAAATACTTGCATTTTCCATTGTGTTTACTGCAAGGGGCTGGATTCTGCTTCTAAAGGGGATTTAAGAATACATCACTATGTGGGATATGAGACGACAGGATGTTGGGTCAAAAATGAGTTAATTTTATGGTTTTAATGAAGGAGGGAATGCTGAGTGATGCTCCAGGAAAGAGGACTATGCGCTCATTAGAACAAAAAGGCGCAGGGCACAAGGAGAAAAAGCAGGCGCAAACATTAGTAGAAAGCTTACGAGGGAAGGATCAAATGTGAGCACATTATTTGCTGTCAGAGGAGCTGGCAGATATCAATAGTTCATGGCTGCATTAGAGGTTAAACAGCGGACCTGCCTGCAGTGATAGAAAAGTCTCTCTTCTCTGCTTTCCCACAGCATATGTATCACATATCTTTGTCTAGAAATTTCATGTTCTGCTACAGCTTAAAGAAGCTGCAATAAACCTGACCTAGAGGCTGAGGAAAATATCATCAAGTTGCCACATGTTTGGCCTTGTTTAACTTTTCTTAGAGACAACGGAAAGCGAAGTGCTGCTGCGGTGCTGGAGGGGCTGTGTGCTGGACAGTGGCCTCATGCACCCTTCATGGTAGGGGTACACAGCTGCATTCGGACTTCTTCACCACAGGGATAAGGAAAGCTGCAATTATGCATCACTGGGCCCGACTGCTGAGCCTAGCACTGGGCTGGAGCCTTGGAGGTGCTCCTCATAGTGTGAGACAGTGAGAGGGGCCTGCAAGAGGCCAACCTGCTATTCTTTAAGCCCATGGAGCAGGAGAGTGCTCTCTCTGCAGAGCTCTGGGGTATTCTTGAGCAAGCTGTGTGCATCCCTCATGTTCAGGCTGTTTCAGTTTTCAGACTGCTGCACAGGTGCAGGGTCTGTGCCCTTGGCTTACCTTTCTCTCCTTTGCAGATGCGTAGGGCTACACTCTCACAGTCATCCTGTTGGGAACACACAGCTTATGGTTTTGGTCCCTGGTCCCAGGACTTGTTTAACTCCATAGAAGCAGGTCAGAAATTCACACTGTTGTCTTTCCCTTCTGGAGAAGGATGATTACTTTTTTTCCAACATGAGACAGTAGCTGGAAAACAGGAAAAGCTGTTCTTCCTACACACAGCCATTCTAGAGGTTGCTCATTATGTCCAGCTGGCTGCTCTGAAGTTTGTTTCTGTTCTGCCTGTCCCTGAGCCCAGAGTCCAACAGTTTCAACCAGTCCCCTGCAGGCGCACAGAAAGCATGTGCCATTGTTTGTTGGTAGAGACTGACCGTATGCAGTGGGTTCCCACCAGCTTGGAGTCTGAATCCGAAGGAAAAGCCCATAAACAACGGATGAAATAGCTTTATGCTCTTTTTTACTGTCACCTTGTATCTGCACTGATTTACTGGACTAATGACTTTACAATTTATTAACTATCAAACAAGCTCTCATCACCTGCCAGGCCCAGCCACGCTGCAACCCCAAGGAGTTTCCTCCCTCGTGGGTGAGGTAGCTGCCAAGACAAGCTTTCAACTTTACAGTGAAACAGAATTTAGATTCTGAAATCTCTGGTACTGTTCTGGCTTTGGTGGTGTGAAAGCTAGGCTCTAGAAATACAGAGTAGCCACAGTCATGATACTGCAGCTGCTTGTTTTGTGCTGGCTAAAGCTGGCTACAGCTGCGTGATAGGAAGGGTTAATAACAATGAGGCAGAGAGCAACCATTTCCGTTTAGGGTGATGGTACTGGGAATTGAGGAGAGCAGAGCTAGAAAAAAAAAGTGCAAATGAAACCAAAATCGAAGTGACCCAACATTTCCCAAGTGAACAGCTCAGAGCACTGCTGTTCTGTGGGTTAGTGATTTCTTACCACATCCTGAACACGACCTCCAGCGGCACCTGTTTGTTCCATAGTGCTGAACTACAGCTTCGTGAAAAGGAGCATATGATAAATGTTTTCAAAAGCAGTTTTATCAGTGGGTACATGCCTACTGCTCTCAGGTACAGCTTGTGTTTGAGCAGCAGAAGTCCTGCAGAGATTACCCAGTCAGGAAAGCCCTAGCTTTTGAAGCAGAAGAAAGGAAGTAGATAAACTGGCTGATTCAATTGAAACACACTTCTTTGGATCCTGGTTTGAGCTGAGTTAAATTCAAAATGCCCCAGGTGTTGTGGATGTTTTATATTGATCTTTAGATTTTTATAGACCTAGAATAACAGCAGTGCACAAAGCAACCATTTGAAATTAATAAGCTGCAACCTAAGACATTAGCAAAAGCACAGCAGTCCTGCCCTCCTCCCTGTACCAGGGAATTCAGCCAGCAGCATGAAGTAACACTGAGGCATAGTGTGAAGCACAGGTGTCCCATGCCAACACTTCCTGCTACAAAGTATACAGGTTGCTTTGGTTGGCCCTTAAAATGATGTTAGTCCTGTTCTGGTGCACAGAGGTACTGCCCTGTAAATCACCCTCAGAACTCCTCTTCCCTAGGACAGTAGAGGCATGCCATAGGTTGGAACCCTGCAAAGTTGTATAGCTGCTTAGCAAACCAAGCACCTGCAGAAGAGAGGGAATTGCACAGAAGGAAAGCGATGAACTGAGTAAGCTGTGCTCAGTGTGTATGTGTTTCCAGGTGCAGAAAAAAGTAAGGGTTGGTGATGAAGGAAACATCTGCGTGTTTCTGTGGCTGATGGAGGGACTGCCAGAAAGACAAAAATGCCCCAATTGAAGTGGAGCTGGTGTGTGGATGACATAGTAGGCCAAGCAGAGCGGTGGATCATTTATCTCTGCAGAACAGAATATCACCAGATTATTAACAGAGCCAGCTGTAAATTCAGTGTGTCTGAAACATGTGTTCTGTTCTTAAATGTTTGCACTTGTGCAGGAAGAGCAACAGCAGTCAAGTAGCCTTATGGCATAGGAGGAAGTGCAGCAAGGTTCTAGAAACCTGGAGGAAGAAAACAAAGGTGTAGCCTCAGAGGCACCTAACCCTAACAGGGACAGACTAGGAAATTACATCATCCTTGTTTTTCACAGCCCAGTGAGAGTAAATAAACTTCATTCTGCCAGGGACAAGCAATGTGTCTCTTGGAGGCTATTTGTTTAGGACTGGCCTTAATACTTAGCCATTCTTCCTTGTGCACTCGATGAAGAGGAGAACAGAGAATGATTCACAGCAGCACAGTGACTCAGGAGCATACATTATCCTTTTGCTAATTCTCGACGTGCCTCTTCCTCCATCAGCTACCACGTGGAGTGGAACATCTCAGGGTAGGTCTGGAGTAGATTTGCTTTGCCACGTGGAGTTGCAGCAGCACACACCTCAATTCCAGCATGTGCCTCTCAGCTAATAACAGAGCTCATGCAATAGCTGGGTGGATGAGAAGAGAGCAAGTTAGGAGCTGTGTATCATATCTACAATACTATGACCTCAAAGCCTATAGCCAGCCAAAAGCATCAGTTTAAGTTTTTATTCCAACCTCCCCTCAGTACATTCCTGCAGCACACACAACTAAAGACACAGCTTTTTTTTGCTTTTTTTTTGCTTTTTTTTTTTCTGAGATCACTGGGGCTTGTATCAAGGTAGACTAGTGCTGATGGCTTCCCTGACGTGGGTGTGCATCACACCTCTGCTGGTATAATAGCTCCTTCTATATCAGAAGTGCTTTGTCCATCTAGCACAATCTACTGTTATTTCTACGCCTGTAAATCACTCCTAACATAAAACTTAATGATCTGCATACCACTTTTTCATGAGCCCCAGCCAAACAAGAGCACAACGCTGCAGCTGTAGCTATTAAGCTATGGTGGCAGCAAAGCACTCCATTAATACCTCATGCTCAGCAGTTTGTGATGCATGAGAGCTGAATAATTATGCCCTTGTTACCCTCAAATGAGAGGCGCCACTGCCAGAAACAAGAGTTAACAATTAAAAAACTGTACCAAGTCAAGGACATTTATTCATTCATAAAACAAGCCTTTCTGGGCAAGAGAACTGTGAGACAGAAAGCAGGCAGACTTACATTAACTGGACTGGTTTCCAATGCTGCGTTGTACCCCCTCAGTTAGACCTCCACAGTCACTTTATCCCAGCTGCTTTGAGAAACCAGCAGAGATGCAGCTAAAGGTAAAGCTCTTGGCACTATAAAGCAGCAGTTCCAAATCTTAGGTTCGCTGTGTAGAGACTACAAACCACTCTTCCCTTACGTACAGATCAGAGCAGGGATTTCAGAATAGTGCCTGCATGAGATTTTTGGAAGAAGAATGACAGCCAGTGCAAAGGAAGCAGTTAGAAGGAAGGCTGTAATGAAGACAGTCAGATGGGTTATTTTGAGCAACACTTTACCTAGTAATTCTCTAAGCAAGTGTAGAGCATATAATAATAAAAAACTTGTAATGCTTGCATTGTACAATATTATGACTTCAGTAAATCTTATGACAAACACAAGTGATGGTTAAAGGGAGTTGTGAAGTAGTCTCCAAACTTGGCAAACTGCAGACAGCGACATGCTTTTGTGCAGAATATCTAGCAACAGAGACCTGACTGGATATGCTTGTTGTGTGTTGTCCTCATCAAGCTGCAAATGAGTTGTGCTACAGAAGAATGTGCTTATGCTGTCACCTCCTTGTGAAGCCCTGACTCTCACCTCAGGACGTGCCAACTTCAAAACAGCCCAGGCTGTTTTATTTCTCCAGTCCTGTTCTAATATTCAGCCAAGAGATAATAGGTCATATGAAATAAATTGAATGAGCGATCAGAACATGCAAGTGGCTCAAAGCAAGTTTTGCTGTGGTGCCTGTGGAGGACTGGAAATGCGAGCAGCCCTGTCAGGCATGCTTTACGGCTATGTGTGCCAACATTTCTGTTTGTGGACCCTGACATTTTTTCAGCATGCATCATTTACATTTGTTTTGATAATAAGCTTCTCTCACTTAGCTTCTCCAGAGTCTAAGAAATGCACAGGTACTCCCCATTCCTTTCTTCTGCCTCCTCACCTACCCAGGATCAACAGGCCTTTCAACCGAAAGCCACAGCATAATACAGACCACAAAAGTCTTCAAAGCTGCAATACTGCGTTATAGGTACAGAGTCATCATGCAGCTGAAGCTTGACTTCATAACAAAAATAAGGAAAACTTAAAGAGATCTCTTGACAGGTTACAAAACAAAAGGAATAAGAGCAAAACCTTTACTGTTCCAAACTGCTTAGCTGAAGTATTGCATTGAAACAATATTGATCTATTACCTGAAATCCACCAAGCTACATTTTAAGTGACCATAAAAATGATCACTAAAATACTCTGTTCAATTTATAATCACACTGACAAAAGCAGAGAGTAAATGGGCTTCGGCTCCAATGAAAATACAGGTCGGAAGAGAACAAAGTCCTTTGGACCAGATCATTTCAATTACCCGACCGTCTTTGCCCTCTTGTGGGCAAACTTTTCTCCTGCAGCTTCTCAGCAGATGCAGACAGCAATATGTGAACAGCTGCACTGAGTGGGTAGCACCAACAGAATGCAAAAACATTACTCGACTTCCTTGTGCTTCCGTTAAGCAAGCAAAGAATAGCTATTCTGAATTCAAAGGGAAGTCAAAACCATGACCCAGCCAAGGAGGTTCCTGCACAGCCACATGAAGGAGGCTGTGCAATAAGGCAGGTGGCAGCACACAACAGCAATCAGGAGGTGCCTGTGCCACTCACAAAGAAAAGATGCAGATTACCAATCTATGTTCAACCCTACTCTGCCATTTTGGTAACTTACAGTAAATTAATTTGTATTACACTGCTGAGAAAGGAGTTGTCACAGTTCTAGCAGTAACAAGATAAATTGTGATTATACTCCTAATTATTAAATCTTTATCAAGTTTCTTAGAACTCGCTCTGTAAATCCACCACTGAAATTCCCTCTTACTACATTTTGCCCTTATTGTATGCTTACACCTAGTTTTCAAATTTAATTTAGTTTATGGTATTAGAGGCCTTTTCCCCTCATGAACTCTTACGTTTACAAATTCATCATAGAGAATTACACATGTAATAAATGATATAAAGAAAAATATCGTGCATTACTCCAATTTCAGTGTAGAGGATAAAAAAGTGCAATTCTCCTCCTGCTCCCATGATGAATAGGCAAGAAGCAACCTGATTATAAAACAAAAAAAGTTACCCAACCAGAAAGCATGCAAGTTTATTATTTCCTTTTCCATACCCCAGCCATCAACAATCAGACAAACATTTCTAAAGGATCCAGTGACTCCTCCTCAACCTGGTAGCTCAGTCATTGCATTCTTCTACACCAAAAGATACAATTTGCTCATGACACCTTCTGTTTATTTGTGTTCCTTCCTTTAACAAGTTTACCACCTCATTTCTCATCTCCAACTAATCAAGACAGCAGGAAAGCAGCACTTGAATTACACTTGTTGCAGTAACTCTTAGGCCATAGTAGGTGTGAAGTCTGTCATTGACTAGCTTGGTTGGACCCTATGCCATGGGACAGTACTGACCTTGTTGGACCTTTCTTCCTGGAAGCTTCCACTGAAAACATCCAGCTTTGCAGATTTGCAAGTTGGACACTCTTCCCCAGTAACAGGCAAACACAATGCAAGCTCCTTCCTCCAAACCAGGAACAAAGAATGATGTTATTTCCTATGGTTTGTTCTGGGAGAACTACATACTGATACAGAATCATTAGCAGTAGAAACAAGAAACTTATTTACTAATATTTTATTTTAAAAATGATTACAAAACATCTTTAAGGACCAAAAGAACATAATACATTAAAAAGATGACAGATTTAGAATGGAAAAATAATTAAATATTTCACAATTATTTTAATGGAAGTTCAAGGCAATGCTGGCTACAAAACTATATGCTTTTTAAAATTTTTAATATATATAAAACAATTGCATTATCGTTCTGATTTAATAATCATTAAAAGGCACTTGAGTTCTCAAAGGTATGAAAGTGATAGTTCTGAACAGCATAAAATTTAATCTAGATATCTCCTGCTGCTTACAGTAATAAAATAAAACAAAGATGAATTTCCATCTCAAAGGCACTACCAGCATATTAATTCATTACAACTTCATACAAGCCCTCAAATATCTCACAAAATATTTCCCTTCAGTGTAGTAAGCTTGGTATTTTTATTGCACAAATTTGAACAGAGTGAGGATTACCACAATGGCCATTATGCAAAAACATCTTGTGCTGAGCTCTTAGCATTGCAGTTCACTGCATTTTAAAGTTGGTGGGTGCAATGGTAGAACTGAGCTGTACAGGACCACAACCCTGCCCTGCTGTTTTCAAGCACAGAGTACAAGCTGTAGGGCACAATTCCTTCAAATACTTGAATCCAAAGGGCATTGCTAGCATTGTGATTTTAATATGTGCTTAACACTTTAAAAATTCATACTCTACATAACGTACATGTGGCTTTTCAGAGCAAAAACTCACAGTTCAGCTACTTAACAGCAAGTCTTCACATGTCCTGGAGAACCCTCTGCACTGATTCTCACAGCACCATAAGCATAAGAGATGCCTGAGAGTCAGTGCCTTCAAATATTTTTGGACGGGCTAGACTGGAGAAGGCTAAAGCTTTGACTGTGTCTGAGCAGGCTTGCAGCACCACTACCAAGCACAGTGTTGAAGAAGGTGAAGACAATCTTCAGCTTGATGTACCATGCTGACTGCTCCTTTCCACAGGTTTTACTATCAGTTAAGACTGTACAAGTGTGGCTGCTTTGCGATCAGGAAAAGAAATTTAAGATAGTTTCTCATAACTGCCCTTCTGCTAACGCTCACACCATTCTCCTGAATAATTCCTAATCCACTTCAGTCAAATTCAGCCAACTCCATTTAGCAATGTAAATAGCTGATTTAAAGAAAGCAGAATGGTTTAATGAGGAACAGGCTGGGAAACTTGCAAACCACTTTGCTGACAATGCACGGGAGTGTAGGAGACATACAGCCAGAAAGAGCACCTGCAAAAACTGATGTTTAATCCAGTGCCATTCTTTGGGATCAGCCCTAATGGGAGGAAAAACACTCAAAGCCTGCAACCAACACCAGGAGCATAACGGGAGCACATCAGGACAGCAGGAGACCACTCTGCTTGGCTGTGGCTTGGATGTGGCTCATCCTTCCTGGCCTGGAGGATTGCAGAGACACACATCTGCCCTTGTACCCTGCGGAGCTGACAAAGCGAGTTAAGCAGCAGCAGAGAACTGCATAGATACAAACAAACCTCATTCCCAACTATTTCTAAACAACAACAACAAAAAACAAACTACACCCTACCTCAAGCTTAAAAGCCTAGGATTAACAGTACAACCATACAGAAACTGCTTTGTTAACAAACAACTGTTTTGGTAGCAACAGTTTAGCAATTACCTCAAACTCATAGCCCATATGTGGTATTTAACTACTTTACTATATGACAGATGAATACCAGTTAAACAGTATCTGGGATATAGCACTACGTATTGTTTTAAGGAATTTCATGTCTCCCATTAGGAAAATCCTATGACAAGGGAAAACAGATCTAACCAGTTTCCAGAAAACTACCTGCTCATTTTTATTAGCTGGTGGCAATGCTTTCATCCCTTTCAGTCAACAGAATTTGGTTCTCAAACCCATACACAGATCAGTCAGTTGGTGAGAGAATGTGTAAACAGTAACTGCTTGGAAAGCTACAAGGAAAATGAAATGTATGTTAAAAAATCCTCACTCTTAACAACCTGAAATACACCAGGGATGCCAGCATGTACGTAGCAAGAGAATCCATCGAACTATTCTGCAAAGGTTGGCAATATTTCTGTTTCAGAAGGTCTGACACAGGTTGTGGGAGTCAGAACTCAGTTCCAGTCACTTCTGACACCAACTGCTTGTGGCAACCTTTTGTAAAAATAACTTCTGTATTCCAATTTGTCTGTAAAGAATCAGTGGTAGATACCAGATAGGATAGGGAGACCTAAGGCAGAAAAACGGCTTCATGGATCCCTCTCGGTACCTACATCTCCAATTCAGGAACGGATGCCAATAGCAAAGCAGTTAGGCAGAGAAAAGTCAATAGAAAGGTAATCAAAACCCAGAACTCTCTTCATATATTTTAGGCTAAGGGAAAAAAAAAAAAAAAAAAGAAGGAAAGATTACCCCAAGATGAAAGTTTTGTCATAGTCCTGCATTGTTTAAATAATATCAGCAGCACCTTGTTAATTTTGTACTGTATTTATAGCATCAAGATTAAGAAACAACAGAAATCTCAATGTCAAAAGAATTCAGAAGAATCTTGGGCAATAAACTAAAAAGGAAACAAAAACAAACACAAAAAATTCACACCAACCTAAAATGCTAATCACCATTGTGAACAAATACACCAAAGTCACTGCGAATTGCAGCAGAAATATTTCTCCCTATGACCAGTTTCCTATTGCCTATTGTAAACAAACACATCTCTAATCTACCCAGATTTCAGACACAGCTACAACAAGCTCTGTACACCTACACTGAGATCAGGTTAGTGCAAATGGATTCTAATAAATACAAGAAAATAAATGACAGTCCAAATAACATTTCATCTTCAAGGCAAGACATTTCATACAAGTAAATATGTATTTTATGCATGGCTCTGAAACCAAGACACAGCTTAAACTTGGTGCTTCACGCCAGCTGTCAAAATGTTACATTCCCCAAGCAAAGTGTAGTGTTAAAGTTAAGGCTCAGAGCTTAGGGAGAGAACATCATAAACTTATGTTCATCTGAAGGTAACAGTAATAGAAAAAAAAAAGTTGACCTTTTACATTGCTTTCTCTTACACTGTCTTCCTCATCCCTTTCCAAATACAGCTCTCATGCACAATTTCTGGAGGGCTTAGTCTCAGCGCTGCCACAACACGTTGCAAGACTATAAATTTGTCAGACAAGAATATTGATGAAATGGTGTTAATGCCTGGAAGACATTACAGATGTCATGAGAACTCAAACAAGAACTGTTTTTGCATAATCAGCTTTTTTTTTTTTCTCACGTGCTCTGGTATTTTTGGAACATCTCCTGGCTTATGGCATTTTGCCCTCCTTTTGAAGGCATTCCTCTACATGATGTCTAGCAATTTTGCTTCTACCTCAGACTTCTAAAAAAAAGCCTTTTTTCCATTTTATTTATAGCCATCAGCATCTAGCCTGATATGTCCATCACTGGTCTGATACATGCTGCATCAGCAGTGTTTCTTGCAGTCCTATGGCCTGTTGCTTTAGGGTACATGTACTTATTTACCTGCTCACCAGCTGAGCCAGCCAGTATTAAGAAGTCTTATACCCGTGCCATAGTGCACTAGAGCAAAGAAAACAACATGGTCCACAACAATTCCAGTAAAGCTCACCATTAATTATGCATAGACAAGTTGTGTATGCCACTAACCTTGCAAATCCTATTCACCTGGATAGTACCAGTGTGAAGTAATGTTTTTCCCAGTAATGTTTTTCCCATTGATGTTCAAATTGCTAATTTAGGGTTACTTTGTGAAAATACTTACTCTTCAATTTTTCCTCTCACAGCTAGCTTTTCTTTATTCCTGCAAATTTTCTTGGTTTTGAAACAATCTGAAAGAACATTCTGTCATACAAGTGTGAACACTGATGATCACGATGTGCAAAGCTCTCTCCTTAATAAAAAACTACATTACCCCCTGCATAAAAACTCTACGCTTTCATTAAACTGATCTCATAGGCAGAACTGAAGAAAGAGATTGAATAGTAAAACCAAAATCCCACACTCTTACATAAGGATAAGCATTTTTGTAAAGCTGCAATTAGGTGTCTCTTACATTATTGCTTGACCAATAAGAATAAATTCTGCTCTTCTAATTTGGAACGTGTAAGAGAAGTTATATAGAAAATGTCTTCAGAGCATAACTAAGAATTTCTGCATCATATATTTCCCTTTATTAGTCACTTCTACCAAAATCAAATCAGCACACTATTGTCCTTCAGTTATTCTATTTACACTTTTTTTTTTTTTTTTAATGCATGCCACCTAAGTAGGTGGCAGGACCAGCTACTTAGAAAATTAAATAAAGCACAGTGCTCAAGATGTCATTACTTGCCTACAGATCTTTAAATTTTTGTGACTTACAATGCACACAAAACTGATTAGAAGGAAGAGACAGAAGTTATTACCTACAGAGCATTGAAACTTAGTTTTAGTTTGCTCCACTCAAAAAAAAAAAAAAAAAAAGAACTAATTTCAGAAAGTTTAGCTTGGCTTATTCAGTGGCTGATCTTCTGTGGCACCTTGAGTGTGGCCTGGATTTTCAGAGCATTCTTCAGTGCTTTGTTTCCGACTGCACCAAAGTTCCCATATAAATTCAGCTAAAAATGCCCCACTTGCAAAAAATCCAAACACCTATGAAAGTGAAAAGAATACAGGAATTAAAAATGTACAAACATTGACAGTATTCTAAGTGTCTGGAGAGATATGTTAATACTGCTCATATATTAAATCATTGGTTCCATTTAAATTGGCAATGGATTGGGAGTCATATTGTAGCATATAAAACGTAAAAGGTTTTACAGTTCTCATTCTCTTAACCAGCTATGGATGCTAGAATATTTTCTAAACAAATCTTTATATAAATATATTCTTTTTTTTTTTCCAGTAAAACTAATGAAGAAGTATAGCACTGATGGTATAGCAGAACAGTTATACAACAGATGCATGCAGTTTAGAAGGACCAAGCGAAGAAGAGTAACAGATGAAAGGTGAAGAGAGATAAACCAGCAGAACCTCAGCAAGGCCTTGCTGGGTCAGTAAGTAGGGATAACAAGTTTCATTATTAGTCATAGCAGAAGAGTGGTAAGCAGAAGGTTGGTTTTAGCACCTTCTTTCAAGCAAGGAATCAAATGTACACATTTACACTCATTTTGACTGAATTTAAGCAGCTGTTTTTCCCCAAAGCAATTAGACACTAATAAGTCTTAAATCACAATTTCTTTGTTTTTCCAGCCAAAAATAATTTTTTAAAAAAAGCAAAAAATGAGGAGCCTTTATACTCAAACCATGAGGTATGAGTATATCAGCGTCAAAACAGAGAACCACACAAAAATGTGTGTATCCAATAGCTCATCCTGCCTATGGAGTGGAAGTATTTCGCTTTCCTTTCTAAACCATTTTTAATTCATTCAAGAATAAAAATCAAAATTTGATCTTTTAAACTCACATACTCACAATTTCAAGGTTATTTAAAAAGAGTGCTAAATAAGTAAGAAACTATGCCACAAATCCTCTACAGTGCATTTCTCTGAGCCTCTTTATTGTTCCCAGGAGATGCATGCCCAGTTGTTCTATTTCTGTCACTAAGGAAACTGTGATTCTTATCGCAACCTTTACAAGCCAGCATTCTCTACATATGTTTTATAATGCCTGACAAAATATATGGTTGCTTGCTGACTTTACAACTGGAGGATATTATGGAAATGCAGCTGATCTGCATTTCAGAGATGAGATTATCAGGGAGCGGTGAGAGAAGGCAGTGTTGTCAACAGTGACAGAGGACAGGGAAGAGTATGGAGCCAAGGGAGCAAAATTAAGCGAGGAACAAAGATGCTGGGGAGCTCAAGAGTACACAGAGCTTTCCAGAAGTCCTAAGGAATGCCTGCTTTCCAGTTTGTAGAAGCTCTAAAATAGCTCTCTCTTCCTGAAACAACGTAATGCTCTGACGTCTGTTCCCTGCCCAGCTTCTTGCCTGCAAACTGAGTGAGGTTTCAAGAGCAGAAAAATTAAGATACAATTTAAATGTAAAGTAAATGATACAATTATAAGACTTACACAAGCAGCTTTTTCAAAAGCAGACCCAGAGCTAGTTGCAGCAAGCACTATTGAAGCTATTAGAAAGAAGGCACCTATAATGAGCATGGTCCAAAAGTTCTGCAAATAAAAGAAATGAATGTTACACAAAAGTAGATATGCTACCTGAAAACAAACAAACAAACAAACATCCTAACAGCAACCAAGTTAATCTGACAATGAATTTACAATTTGAAACAATGAAGTTCGTGGGAGATTCAGGAAACTGATTTCACTATCAACCAACATTCAATATAATTAACTATTTTTAAAAGTCAACTTTATAAAATCCTTTTTTAATCTTCTTTCAGTACTTCTCTCATTACATTTAACCTTTTTCACAGTCAAATTCAAGTGCAGGTCAATCATGCTAGCATTATTTCATCTGGGAAATTAGAAACCTGTAAGTGAAGGTGCTCATTCAAATCTCTGCCTACACTCTCTTATCTGTACCTTCACATGATAATGTTACTGCTTGCACTGAAAGGACAGTCCAAAAACAACAGCCTTCCTGACTTCACAGAGCGACACTGTGCCACCAGTGCACCTTCTGAAACATAAAAGCATGAGCAGTAACCAGCACAATTGTTATCAAAAAGGAGATAGACTACACTCAGTAGGAAAACAGATACTGCAGACAGATTTCAAGTATCATGCTGGCAGAAAACCATATCATACATATGAAGGCTGCTCTGGAAGTAATGCCTCCTAAGTTATTATGATGACCCACAAGGTCAGAGGCAGGCAGATGTTGATGGATGGCAGCAGAGGTTGAACCTTCCCACCAATATCCCATTACGTGTTGTTGCTATGTGACAGATGGCATCAAAGGGGCAGTCTGACATAATGGTGTCTGACATGGGAGCGCATCTGAAGCAGTGGGGTGGAACTGAATTCTTCCACGTGGAAAAAATGGCACCCATTGACATTCATTGGCACTTGCTGAATGTTTATGGAGACCAAACAGTAAATGTTGGCACAATGAGGTGGTGGATGGTGCGTTTCAGCAGTGGTGACAGCAACAGTAGGTCACCTCCACTGGTGCAATTTTTTTATTTTTATTTTTTTTTTACAAGCGTGACATGCATGCTTTTGTTCATCTCTGGTGAAAATGCATGGATGACAGCAGTGACTGTGATGACAAATGGCATTTTCTAGCTGTGAATTTGCTCTATCTCACAGTGTTACTGAGCTCTTTGTATCTGTTGTAGTTTCCATGGAAATAAATAGGAGGCATTGCTTTTGGAGTGACCTATTATAACAGTGTAATAGTGGAAGCTTTTATGAAAGACTTTCACACAAGTCCTAACATCCTGCATGAGGGACAATTCTGGAAAACTGTCAATATTAAGAAGACTCTTAAAGTTGAAAAAGTCAAAGTAATATAACCTCCTTTAATCTACTTTTTAAATGGAGAATAATAGGAGGTTCACTCTGCACAGCCTTTTGATTCCACAGCAGTTTTGAAGAGCTTACATTAAATGGTTTATTTAAAACAAATAAAATTCCTTACCATTTTGTTTACTTTATCTTTCCCAAACGTTTCATATGCAATAGTGCAATACACACACAGGATCAGGAGGCTCAAAAGAAAAGCACTGCAGCTTACAAATTCAAAGAAGTACAGTCCATGACAGTTGATACAATCCTCCACAATTTCTTCAAAAATAACAGCCAGAAAAGAGAGGACCTGCAAACAAATAACACACTTCAATCGTACCAAGTCTCATCAATATCTTTAACAAATGAATGTCTGAATGCCTCTGATATCAATATTGATAAAGACGGCTGTAAGAAAACACTGGATCTACAAAGAACCCCATAAAATTCTGTACTATTTTATTACATGCAGAAATATAGGGACACAGTTTTGTCTTGATGTTAAAGTCAGGCAGTGAACGACACTCGGTTAAGCTGAGCACATGCTGCCAAACTCGCTTTTTGGTTAGAAAGTAAAGACTCTTTATTTGTGATGCTGTGCAGGAGGCAGCAGGAAGCAAACCAGGCAGATGAGAAGCACAAACTCTACTGCTTACCACTTATAGATGCATTTAATTTTAAATGCACTTCGGTTTGGGGCAGGTGAGAAATCAAAGACATTGATCCAGCCAGCTGCCTCTCTTGATCAACTTCACAGAAAGCGTAGCTTGTGTACTTAGAACCCTTTAACAACAGCAGCTCAACTGCAGGAACCAGAAAGTTTAAGCTACGTTTAAGCTATGCTGGACAATGTTTAATCTGTGAGAAGCTTATGCTAGCCTTCCTGCAACTGTCCTTCTTTGATGACGCAGCATGAATTAATTCCCATACAGCTGTCATGCATCTGCTGTTGGATTTTCTGCTACCTTTTCGTGCAGGAAGGAATATTGCTGTATTTAAATAATCCCTCCTTGTGGCCACTTCTCGCTGGTTTTCTTCATCCTGTAAAGATGACACAGGATATGGATCCGTGCAGTAAGGAGTTCAGCAAATTAGAGCAAAGCAATGATTAGGAACCAGAGTCGGTCATAAAATCAAGACTGATGCAAGGATGATCATATTATTAATAACAGCATGTGGGAGGGTGACAGTTCTATGAAAAACATCAAATTCTAGAATTTAGAATTGTCATTTTCCAGATATGGCATGTAAAAACAGCTGCAGGTGCTTTATCTGCACCTTATTTTGGAAAATGATTATCTGTCCTCGGTTTCGGCTTTCTGACAGTAAAAATAAGAAAAGCGACTTAGCACATGAGAACCACACATTCCACCAACTAAGTCACACCTCAGAAGGGCACTTCAAACCATTGTATTTTGAATACACAATCATGTATAAAGTAAACAGGATCTCAGAAAGGGAAAGAACTGGAGGTGGGAAACTGCATATTACAATCAGGCCTCAGCATACTTCCCTTCCCTCATGCAGCTGCTGGCAAAGGCACATTGCTCAGGAACACTCACACCTAAATCAGTGATTACAATGGATGCCCAAGGAACGTATTAAGCTCTGAATTTCCAATTTTTAGAGAGCTTTTTAAAAAATAATCAAAAGATTACTTACACAGCTTACAGTTGTGTCCAATGACTAATTCACATTCTTTGCAAGGTGAGCTAAAATAAGAGGTACGTTTTTATTTTTCTTCCCCTCTCTTCTGTGATTTAGATTTCCACCCCTTTATATATCAGCACTCTTTATATCAGCCATCACTTTCACCAGAAACAAAACAGACTAGAAGAAAAGTAAAAGTCTTTCTGGAAACCTGCCCTCAGAAGACTTCAGTATCCCAGGTAACCGTAACTGAGAAATAAAAAAAACAACCTCTTGGCTGAGTGTACAAGCAAGGGAGAGAAAATCACATTCAAAGAGCACTTAAAGGGGTTCCATGTCAAAATAAAAATTAAAATAAAAGGATTGATCAACTGGAGTCTCTTATGGAACTTGTCCTTTGCTTTAGTTTCACATTTGCCTTCTCCACACTGTGCCTATGGAGACTTCCAAGCAGTAAATGGACAGAATATCAACAACTGTTTTCCTCCAAGCTGTCAGCAATGAGCAGAGAGCGGCAGCTCAGGTAAACCTGTGGGACAGAGCTTCCTTCACACTGAAGACCAAGGTCACACCTGAAGACACAAACAGGCAGCTCCCACCTTCCCTCCCTCTTCTACAGAAAATAAATATCTTCCTCTGCCCTTTGCCAGCAAGAAGTTTTTCATCAAAACTGACATTACTGCTACTGCAAGCTTCTGCACAAATGTCACGTTTCTCAGGTGGGTTTAATAAAGAAAAGGCCACAAGGAGATGCTGCAAATTTAAAGTAAATCAATGAACTTGCCAGCAGGCAAGCAGCAGTGGTATTCCCAGCACAAACCTTCCAGTTTAGAACAGCGCGTATGTTAGTTCTGTACTGCTCCAAGGTGAGGGCTACTATAGGAAGCAAACAGTTCAGGACACATAGCAGATTGAGGCTGAATTACAGTTTTCCTTTCTGGTTAAGGTATTTTTTTAAAAGTAAAATAACTGCTAAGGAGAAATACTACTGCTTTGGATGAGAACTCATTTCTACCTCAACCATGGCACAATAGGCATCGTGACATTTAACTTAGTGCTGAATTTGAACCAATCATGGAGTAAAAAACAACAACAAAACAATCCAGCTATAGTAAAAGTAAAACAAAACAGCAATCTAGAAACCCACGCCTAGAAAGAAGTTTTCTGCAGGTGATTTCACAGTATTCTATAAAATACTTGATCTTCTTGATCAATGGACAAAGAACTGGCTGCAGGATCAAGTCCAGAGAATGGTAGTCAATGGCTCGATGTCTGGACGGAGATCAGTGACAAGTGGTATCCCCTAAGGATCACTGCAGGGACTGATACTCTTTAATACTTCATCAATGACATTGACAGCACGGTCGAGTGCACCCTCAGCAAGTTTGTGGATGACATCAAGCTGTGGGGTACAGTCAACACACCAGAGGGACAGGAGGATAGGATGCCATTCAGAGGGATCTAGACAGGCTTGAGCAGTGGGCCCAGATGAACCTGATGAGGTTCAACAAATCCAAGTGCAAGGTCTTGCACCTGGGTCAAGGCAACCCCTATTACCAATACAAGATGGGGAACAAAAGGATTTAGCTTAGCTGAAAAGGACCTGGGGATACTGATGGGTGGGAAGCTGGACATGAACCAGCAGTGTGCCCCTGCAGCCCAGAAAGCAAATCATATCCTGTCTGCATCAAAAGAAGTGTGGGCAGCAGGGTGAGGGAGGTGATTCTTCCCCTCTGCTCTGTTCTGGTGAGACCTCACCTGGAGTACTGCATCCAAATGTGGAGTGCTCAGTACAGGAGAGACATGGAGCTGTTGGAGCGTGTCCAGAGGAAGGCCACAAAAATGATCCAAGTAATGGAACACCTTCCCTGTAAGGATAGGCTGAGAGCTGGGGCTGTTCAGCCTGGAGGAGAGGAGACTTCAAAGTGACCTGAGAGCAGCTTTTCAGTAGCTAAGGAGGAGCTACAGGAAAGAAGGGGACAGACTCTTTACATGGGTCTGTGGCGATAGAACAAAGGGAAATGGTTTCATGCTTAAAGAGAGAAGATCTAGGTTAGATATAAGGAAAAAGTCTTTTTCAGTGAGGGTGGTGAGGCACTGGAACAGGCTGCCCAGTGATGTGGTGGAAACTTTCAAGGCCGGGCTGGGTCAGGCCCTGAGCACCCTGATCTAGCTGTGGTGTCCCTGTTCATGGCAGCAGAGCTGAACTAGGTGATCTTTAAAGGTCCCTTAAAAGTCTGAGGATTCTATTACTCTATTCTGTAACAAAGATGGGTGATTTTTGAAACCAACACCCTATTTAGTTGTCCACCCCAGTGATAATCAGTGTGTAATCCCCAAAATAACAAAGAATCCCTATTTTAACAGACAGCTAATAGATGCTAATATTAGCTAAATTACAGGGATTTCCAAAAATCCTTCCTAAAACATTTCTCTTACTGGGGATACTGAGGATTCCACCCTCTGTAATTCCTGGTGCTTCTTTTAAATGCTTTGACCAAGAACTCCAGAACAGTGCATTTTGATAAATGGAAACAAAAGGAAGGAGAAAATTTGTCAGAAATCAGAAGAGTGAATGATTGTAATTCAGTTTTCTTTTTCCTCTCGCTGTGGGACAAGTATAGATCACAAACTACTTTTGGAGCCTATCAAACAGCTACTCATCATGGTTAGGACAGGGAAGTTACGATGGGCCTTTCTCCTACCTGGAAAGCTTTTTAAGCAATGCTTCTGCTCAGGTAACAAGTTGAAGACTTCAGTACACTGGTGAAGTTGCACATATAATATTTTATTCTATTCTATCAGACTACTGATATAAATGATCTGCCTGTTTGGGAGCAACAGCCAGCAGATCTTAATTAATCAATCTCTAAATGACAAAGTAAAAGCTTGCATCCTGTTACATCTATTTAAAGTATTCTTGGACATGATGTTTTTAAAACGCTATTAAGAAAACATTGCTTTTGGCAGCATTTAGTCTTACTTTTACCTTTTTTTCTTTTTGACTCTGTGTGAGCCAAAGTTTAAAAACAGAATGTCCTCTTTTCTGCACAGTGAGCACACGAGAGAGGGCTGGAAACTACCTATGATTCCTCCGAGCATGAGACATCTGACCGAACAGCCACTTCGCCGGAAAACAGCACCGACACACTTAGAGTCAGCAGCCGGTCCTGCGAATACTTCCCCTATCTGTTCCCGGCACCATTACCAGCACCGCTGGACAGACAGCAGCGTGAATCGGGCGCCCACGTGCTGAAGGCATTCAAAACATGACAACAAGCGGGCAAAAGCGGAGCCTGCGTTTTCACCGGGCCCGCCCGCTGAGAAGCAGCGTCTCAGCCGTCCGGACCGTCACCATCAGTGCGTGCGACGCTCTACAGAGGCAGGAGAGGCACTGCCGGGGTGCGTGAGTTGCGGCCAAGTCCACGGCCGTACCCCGAGCTTCAGAGCAGGGTTTTCACCTCCTCTTTCACCCACGTCGCCCTCTGCAGAAAGCGCTGTCCTTAGGATTCTAAGCCGCGGCACCGAGCAGCAGAGCCGTGCTGGCGGCGGCCTTTCGCCTCAGCCGGGACGCGAGAAAGGAGCGCGCCCCGTCCCGTCCCATCCCGCCCCGTCCCGCCGCGCCCGCAGGGCACTCACCGGCTGGAGGGCTTTGTGCGCCAGCCGCCAGCCCCGCAGGTGCCGCAGGGTGCAGCCGCAGCGGCGACGGAGGGGCAGTTTGGCCCGCGGCTCGGTGGTCTCGTTGTAGACGCCGCCGTTCTCCATGGCCGCGCTGCCGAGCCGGCGAGAAGCGAAAGCAAAAGGGCGGCGGCTGGAGCAGCGCGGCAGGGAACGGGAACGGGAAGGCGGAGGCAGCGCCCCGCCCGTCGACGCTGAAACAAAAGCGCTTCCTGCAGGCCCCGCGCACGAGGAGAGGGGCGGGCAGCGGGGAGAAGTTCTGCCGCCCTGAGGGGGCCCGACGGCCCCGTGTGCCGCCCTTTGCACGGGAGCTGGGACGCATCCCTGTGAACTTTCACCAGACGGCGGTGGGCGCGGCCACGGGAGCCGGAGCTCAAGGAGCGTTCGGACAGCGCTCCTAGGCGTTGGGTTTGGATTTTGGATTGTGCTGTGTGGAGCCGGGGTCGGACTCGATGCTCTTCAAGGGTCCCTTCCAACTCTCTTCTGTGATTCTAACGTGCTGCCGTACCTCTGCCCACACCTGATTTCACAGGCAGCTACAGCTCTTGGTGCCATGAGGAAATAGATGAAGCCTTTTATATATAAGCAAAAGTGTACCACACTGACTTTCATGAGCCTATTATCCACAGAACTATTATGGTCCTTCACAGTCAAATTCAGGTATACTTTGCTAAGTATGATCTACTGATAGAAAAGCAGCAGTTTGCTTTCTCGGCCTTAGTTCTACTCATGCTTTGTGTGTGCTGAAGGAGCCAAGTGAATGGGCACACTGCCCGTCTCAGCCCAGCAGTGCAGGACGTGTGAGCAGCACTGAGAGATCAGTCACCATCTGTGCCTGCTGGGAGCCACCACGCCTGGACAGCTAACGCAGTGCAGAGCAGGTAAAGGCAGTTGGGGTGTGCTCTGGGCTACTGTTTGCCAGCGGGCTGTAAATGGCATCCCTCCCTGTAGGAAAACACAACCCAGAGGAACACTGCGGGAGCCCTGGGCTGGGTGGTGCAGGTGTGTTTGTGCCATAAACAGTGCCTGTTGCAGGAGCTGGCTTTAGAGGCAAGTGAGTCGGCAAACCCTGTGATTCCTCAGGCACAGGAGTTCCCAGTGAAATAAGAAAGGTATTGCCATGAGTGCACCACAGCTTCTGCCGGGGGTTGGGACGTTGCAGTTTTGCATCCAGCATCCCAGGAGTGCAGGGCTGAGCAGGTAAGTGTAGTGAATGATATTTACTGCTATGGATCCAGAGTACTGCTGTGCTTTCATTGCTGGTTTTTACATTAGTAGGCTGTAAGGAAGGTTGTATTACAGAGGCCTTTTCTAAAGGAATTTCCCATTTTGTTTTATTTCATGTTTATGTTTCAAAGTTGGCTGAATGACCACAACATGTCCTATGTGGTGAGACTACTTTTGTCTGGGGGAGACAGGGCTTAGGCAGACAGAAGCAGTTGTGAGTTCTTAGTAAGTATTCGGTACCATCTAAGGATACCTGTAGCTGCTCCCAGTCTTGTTACCCTTGTCCTAAGACAGCCTTACAAAAGGATAAACACAGATGTTACTGCTGAGGACAACTCTTGAGAGGAGCTGCTTCTCAAGGACCAATAGAAAAACTACACAAAGTTGACTAAAGATAAAGTATATTGTAACCTTTTCCTACTTACTGCTGTTTTCTCAGATTTGTTTTTCCTGCTCAGGCCTTCAGCAGGAAATGTAAAAGCTGGCTTGCCATTTAAATCCTAGATTATTTAGGCTGCTTTTTTTTATTTATAAGGCAACACATGGAAAGCAAAACAACCACAGAGATCTGTAGCAGAGAAGGAATGAAAACCAGACAGCATAGGACAAGATACCTTAAAAATAGTTGCAGCGTTTTGTTAAAACATGCAAATGCTGCTATGCACACAAACCAGAGCTGTTCTTTACTTTTTCACTAAAACTGTCTTTCAAGTACAGCTTTAAACTTCATTCCCCTTTAAACAGGGAATGCAGATCAAAACAGTAGTTGTGATACATAATGTCTGTTTAATGCAAACAACTGCAATTAGCTGGCTGTGATGTAATAGAAATCCCATTCCAGGTGGGTATCTTACTCAATTTCTTCTCTTTATGTACTGACAGAGTTTTCAAAAAATAAAGTCTTTTCTACTCATGCAACCTCTACCAGAATGGCAGAGCCTGAGCTTAAAGCAGGACACTGCAGCAGAAAGCAGTCCTGGAATTAGATTGTAAACTGCCACAACATCTCCACTCAGCCAAGGAGTAGGAGGTTGGTGGGAGCAGATTAGTGATGAGTGACCTAGTTTTCTCCCGCATTACATCTTCTCCAAAGATAACCACCACAGTGACCATAAAGCAGTACCTATTAAATGGAGAAAGCTACATCAGTATAGCTTTATAACATGGATATCAGTCCTCACCGCATTGAAAAAATTTACAAAAGAAGCGTGACTGGAGTGACAAAGCAGTTGAATAAATGTCAGCTCCTGCGATATGGTGAGTACAGGCCAGGTATCATCCCAGTTCTTATGAAGTGAAGCCCCAGTAGACCTTTAGAACTAGCTTCATACTATATTACAGAATTACCAAAATTAAGCTGAAACATAAATTCTACACAGTCAAGATTAGCAGCAAGGCTCACTCCCTCGACCTGACTTCTCACAAATGAATTCTCATTTTCCCATGTTCACAAATACAATTCTTTTTACTTTCCTTCAAGGAGGGCAAAAGAGAGGGAAGTACAAGAATAGGAAAACAATATAAAAGCCCAAACCACCAAAGGAGGCAGGCTCCATTTCATTTGAAGAGTGGTGGGGGCAGATCACCACAGAACAAGTTGGGAAACTCCACAGAAACTCCACAGTTACAGGCATGACTCTCCCCTGGTTTCAGTTCCCATGCAGGCATCTAACAGCACTCTTTCACACAAGTTCTCTGCATGAGATGACCAGCTAGCCATGGGAATCACAAAGCAAGGACTGCGACAAGCAGACAAACTCAGACAAGACTTGCACATGTTGCATCTCCCGCCTCTTGCTCAGCTCCAAAGGCTCTATGTCTGGGCTCAGTGTTGCAGCTGAACTTCACAAAGCCTGAGCACCGTGCTAACTAGCCCCAAGGTGGGATTTTTAAGCAGCCAAAGATCAGGAATTGGTATTTCTAACAGTTATTTCTGAGTAGCCTTCGTGGCACAAAAATAAACAAAATGCTCAACTCTCTCCACGTTTCCCAAATGCTGGGCTAGGATAACTCTTGTTACTAGTTTTCTGCAATGCATCTGCATAGAAAGAATCCTAAAGCCATGAGGTATTTGACAGCTAATGATTCTACAACTGCAAATTAAATAGTATTATTTCAAAATACAAGAATTTTATTTGTTTTATTTCAATTTGATGAAGGGACAACATACTTTCTCATTAAAGAGTTAGCCATACTTAATACAATTAATTCAGGATACTGAATAGTGGACTGGCACATAGGGACTGCTAATCATCAATCAATTGTTCCAACTGCAGTACTTACAATTCTGCCTTCGGAGGTGATTCAGCAAAGGTGACACATGGAGAAATGCATGACCTGCTGATGAACAACTGCATGGAGAATTGACCTGAAAGGTGTGGTGGGATAAGCTTCCCAACAGAGATGCAGGGCATGCATCACCGTCAGAACACTGGGAAAGCTAGACAGTATATTAGAAGCCATCAAACTAGATGGTTTGCCTTTTATTCTTCTTCTGTGGAGGCAGGGACTGGGGAAAACCTTACTAATGACTCATTCAAATTTCACTTCATAAAAAGAAGTTCTAGAAACAGAAAGCCACTTCTGTGTATTTAAAACTTTTAAATATATTTCCTCCCTAACCACTGCTAGCTGTTTGGTTTTTAAAGATTTTTATTATTATTACTTTTTACAAAAAGGCTAAGAAAGGACTTTCTCTACCTGGCCTTTTTATTCAACAGCATCCAAGTAGCCAGCCTGCCTACTTCAAGTTTAAGTTCTCTTTAGGCTGCCATCACTATCTACAGCCTGTTTATGCTGGTTGGACAGCTTTGACAGCAGCAGATGAAGAAAGTGGAATTTACCAGAAGCAGCGTGCAAAGCAAGGGGCTTTGTGACAGAGGGCTATTTCCACTTCTTGCACGCACCAAAGCCACCCATTGGTGAAAACAATGAAAGGATGCTTGGAAAGGATACCTCTTCCTTATTCATTATTTTTCTATCGTGCCCTACACTGTAGGCTTGTGAGATTTGCAATGATTTCAGTTCTACAAGGAATAACAGCACCAATAACATCAATTGCATTTCTAATCACTCCTGCATGCCTTTAATACCTTTAGTGTTACTTTGGCCTAACACAGAAGAAGAGCAGATGATGATTTTTCATAAAGTAGTATTTCAAAATGTTTCGCAGTATGAATACTACAAAACCACTGCACAATAAAGAAGTTACTTTGCACTGTGTAATTAAAGAACCAACTACCAAGAAAATAAACTCTTTTAGGGGATTTCCTTTCCTCTACGTTCTTATATAGTTTCTTTGATTTGAGGGTTGTAATAAACCTGCTCTGCAAATTTTAAGCTTGAAAATTTGGGGTAAAAGATCACTATTTCCAGGCAGTTCTTACATTTCAGCTGAAAGCATGGCAGTCTCTGAAATGTGTATGAGACTTCTCAGTTACTAGCTACTGTACTAACTGTAAATTTCTACTTATACACCTGAAATGTAGTTATCAGTCCATTGGGTTACAATCTTTTTCATTGGGAGCAAACCTAATTTGGAATTTAACATGACTTGAATGTGATGCTAAATACAGAAGATGTACTCCTTCATCAGGAGCCTTTGAAGTTTCCTAAATAAGCTGGAAAAATTAAGGCTTTATTTAAAAAATCCAAAACAAATAACAAAACTAAACAAACAAACAAACAAAGCAACCACAAAACCTTAAGCTCATTTAAGTTACTTGGTAATTATTAGATTGGGATATACTTTTTACACTTAATATTCTGTGGCTATCAGTACGAAAAGCCCATAAGCTTGAAACAGAACAGTGAAGGGATGCTCAGCATTTGTGTACTGAAAGCTGAAGCCCTGACCTTGGTCAGCTATCTAATATAACACTTGATGATCTTTATGGTCCTTTTCAACCCAGGCCATTCTAACATGTTGGAGTCATCAGCAGGATTCTTGGTGTAACTAGTGTGCTTGCAGCAGAACCCACACAAGTCTGAGAAGCTAGTTTTACTGCTAGCAACAAACACAGCAGACTTTTATCCAATTCCTCCCAGAAACAGTGCTGTTAGGAAGTTTAAATCTCTACCAGTGATACTATTCAAAGAGAGGTACAAGATAAAGTGTAATTTAAGATGTTTTACATATATCCTCAAATTTAGCTGTAAACAAAGAACACCATGGCTTCAATGAAAGTTACTTAAATTTGAATGCAGAGAACACTTTATTAACTGATTACAGTTTTGATGACCAATCTTAAACCATAATTAATATGGGAAACATAGTGGGGGACATTAAGGCTGAGCCATATATATATAGACAAATCTGGATACTGATAATCTGTACATTTGACCTCTGCTTTTTCTTTGTACATCTTTTATTCAGTGTCTGAAATTAATCAAAGAAAACAACCAAAAAAACTGGCCACTAATTTAAGATCTTAGTCTGGAATGAAATTTTTGCATGGGTTTTTGAATGCAGTACAGATCTCAGGGGAGATCAAACAAACAGATTTGCAAACATGCTCCAAATCAAGCATTCAAGTATATTTGGAGTTTGTTGTTATAGTTTTGTGCAAGTGATTTTATTTTCCAACAACTAGTAGTAGTTGTCTCCTTTAGAAGTTTACGCTCTACTTAACAAGGTATTAAAATCAACTAATAAGTTGGGAAATCAATATAAATTAAGTGCCTGTGGTGTGTATCAGCTTCCTGCTCTAAGCAACCTTTATCTGTAAGTGGACATAATTGCCAGTTTCACAGAATTACACCGACTTATTAACAAAACCCAGAAATTTATCTACTATTCTTGCACTGTGAACAGTAGTCCTACGTGATGTGATACCGTTTTTCACCTGTACAGCTCCCTTTTGTAAAGTTGGGCAACACATGAAAGAAAGACAGACAAACTGTTTGTGTTCTGAAACGACGTTTCAGTTCTTTAGTTCCAGTCACTGAAGGAAGAGGCAGAGGCAGGTTTGAATTACCCCAGAAAACTGAACAATTGGTTTTATTTGGTGTCTTCAAGATGCTTCACCTTCTGTGGGAGACGTAGGAGATGTAGGAGAAACCATTTCAGGTTTTCGTGAAATTCTGTCCAATTCTGCCTGAACATCTGTTAAAACTGGCTTCTGACCTACAAAAGAAATGCACATCACTCAGTGATGTTAATGAAACTATTTTAGGGAAAACTTTGTGTTTTCAATTCTCAAGAAGCATCTGCAAATCTGCCAAACAAAAAAAGCCAAAGAAAAAACCAACCTGTTATTGCTTCAGGCAAATCCTAGAAATGTTACTCTGCAACCCAAAGCATGCAGTAAAGGCCTAAGGCCAAAAATCAGCAGCAAAGGAACAAAAGAAATATAGTCACGTCCTGTATTTCAGATTTTTCAAAGTAACTTCCATAACTATATATAAAGTTGTGGGCATATGAAGAGTTAATGTAAAATCTAGAAAATACACTTCTCTGTATTCTATAAACTCTGAACACTTCTGAACGATTTGCTGTATCAGCTGTATTTTGAAGTAATTCTGAATAGAAATAAGGAGTTTTACCACAGACCAGAGTCTATTCCATGAACTTGGTCAGCTGAAGTTGACACTGCTGCTCAAGGTTTGTGCACACCTTCAGGTGGGCAAATCCCTCACTCTCCTCACCTGCTTACCTCCCCCATAACTTGGGATAGCACAAACATTTATACACTCACAATTAAACTTGACCCTAGCTTGCAATGCAACTTTTTTTTCCCTCTCCACCCTTCCATTAGGTCACTCGTAACTCTTATTCCCCAGCCCTGCATGCATCTAGCTTTAAAGGAATCACTATCAGACATTTTGGATGAATACTAAACATGCTGTCGTAAGAAAATACTAGATTGATTGACTGCTGAAGTCATTCAGTCAAAACCTTCATCGAATCAGAAGGAAAGGCAAAAGGAAGTTTAAAAAGTATTAAGAAGTTAAAAAGTATTGAAGTCATTTTAACATCGATGATAAAAATACACATCACTTTGAAATGAAGTCCCAGTGTATCTGAATAACATTAAAATTGCTTATGGCATAAGCTGCTTACACAGCTACAAGAGAAGTTTTTCTTTGATTCTCTGAGCCATAAGAAGGGCAGGCAATACCGAATCACTGTGAGAATAAAAAGCCATCTCCAATGAAACAGGCAGTTAAAAGTAATAGCGTTCATACTTCTGATAAACTACACTGAATGATGCTCAGCTCAGTCTAAATTGTGAGCTGATCTTTTTAGCATACCTGACTTTTTTGCTGATGGTGGTAGATTGCTGCCAGTACTTCCTGCGCTACCACCTCCAGGACTGCCACCAACACCACCAGGGCCACCAGGGGAACCAGTTTTCTTACTCAACAGACTATTGAAGAAGTTTGCCAGGACTCCCTCACTGGTAGCTCCAGCTACAAGGAGACAGGAGTGGGGGGAAAGACAAAAAACATCCAAACATTGATAATAGATAAATAGCAATTCAATATTTCAGTTATGCTAAATAAGCATACTTAAGAAAGGTACTTCTCCAAATTAATTCTTGTCCCCAAAAAGAAAAAGGTACCTTTCATGTTGGGATCAATTTTTTTGGACCCAGCAGGGATAGGTGTAACACTGGCAACGTTGGATGTTACAGATCTGTTTGGTGTCCTAGGAGATCCTCCAGGAACTCTTGGTGAGGCATCCTGTGCAAAGGAAGAGGAGAAAATTAGAAAAAGTCTTCCAAAGAATCAAATTATGCACTGTAATTGCATGTGAATTTAAGCACCTGCTTCTCAGTTCTACTTCTTTTTTAATAAGTTTCCCTCACAACTGAAATAAGGCAAGATTAGATTTTATGGGTTTTTTTTTTTTTTTTCCACACTTATGACATTATTACAAATATTAACTTCAGTGCAACTGAAGAACTGCTGAAGTTTCCCTCCAGGTACCTCAATGAGAAAGGAGAAGCTGTTATTTTATAGTTCCTCTGACCACAGTGAAAACTGCACCGATGAGATTGTAGAGGACCTAAAATCAGCTTCTTGGAAAGACAATACACATGCCACCAATTATGTGGAAAGGACTAAAGGCAGTCCAAGGAAAAAAACAAGTGAACAAAAAAAGCTCCAAACAAAATAACCCCCCCAAAACATTACTCAGTTCTTCAACAATAACAGATGTTTTTGTAAAATTGCAGTTCATCTAAAAAAAGTTGAAGTAATCTCTAAAAATTTACATGCTCCCTATTAAACTTCTTACTTTCTAATTATTTTGAATTTAGACATCATAATCCTCACTTAACCATATATATTTTTTCCCCCAGAGTTTCAATATTCCTAGAATGACAGCGCCAAATTTTGGATATAAAACTCACCAAAGCAATTCAGCTGACATACAGTTTGCTCCCTGGCACACTCTTGGGATGGAAAGGGTAGTCAAGTAACTGCTTAGATGCACTCTAACATATGAAAAGTAAAGCCACAGCATTTAGCCCTTGCTGCCAATACAAGTTGTCATGCCTAGCTGAGAAGAAGTGTCATCATTTTAGAGCAGTGTAAGAAATAGGCTTTAAACACTACATAGTTTACACAAATAAATTGATCAAAACTATTTGATCGCACAGTTAAGAGACAAACAGCCCTCAAATACAGGTGATGGTATTGGAAGTACTTTGTTACTACTAACCACTGGCCTTCCTGCAGCAGTAGGTGGCTGTTTCGCCAATTGAGACTGCAAAAAAGAAAAACAAACAACCAATAAACCCATGTATTATTAGATATTACAAAACTTTTTTTTTTTTCCTGAAGAATCTTGTTAGATAAAACATCGGCTGTTTGTTTTATAAACAGAATATTACCTGCTGCTTCATAAGAAACACTTGGTCGTCTTCTGCAACAATTTCTTTCTCGTGAACAAACTGCAACACAAAAGAAAAAAAAAACACTAATACCAGGATCTGCAAGAATACAACATAAAGCTTAGTATCTGTTCACAGATGCATGTTGTTACCTTATCCTGGCCTAAGCTTGGCATTACTTTCAGTAACTTTTGCACCAGGATGAAGTGACATAAGAAATAGAAACATCTTAGATCCCAGGTCTACACAGCAAGTCACCAAACACAAGCTTTGCCAAAGCAAGCAAGGCAAATGCCAAAATTTATAATCTACAGAATATAAGCATGCAAAAAGTTTGCCAGTTACATTTCCCTTGGATTCTTAGTACTCAACACATTGGTGTACATCTTGGTTTCTCCCCTGAAGATTATAGAAGGACACAGCATTAAGTTTTCTCAGCTGAAATAATCCACACTTGGAAAACGATCACTCCCAAACTCTTAACTTTGCTAGAAAGAAGGCAGATATTTCTGTGACTCAGTAACTTCTACATATACATGGGGTCCACTTTGCTGGCATTTTGTTTAATCCCTCCATGTTTTCCATACAGTTCAGCCTTTTTTCTTAAACGGTATGAGAGAGGAAATACACCACAAAGTTCTGAACATACTGTGTAAGCTGGAGAAGAGCTATACAAAACACTAAGAAAACGTTGAGAACAAAATGAAAAGACAAAATAAGCAAAAATAAGTTTATCGTATTCTTGGAAGCAAAGCTCTGAAAGCTGACAGGGAGATAAGCAAACAAAGAGCTGCCAAAAATATTAACAAAACGTATTCCATTTTTAAAACATCTCATTTTACCTTTCTGACTGGCGGTTTTCTTATGCTGTCTTCAAAACTGTCTTCTGCTTTTAGCGTTTGAAAGTTCTCATGCAGAATGCCAATCTTCTTGTCATTATCCCAACCTGCAGGACTAGAAAGAAAGATCATTTGGCTTTAAATTCCATCATTACCTCAGGTTATCTTGAATGCAGTTCTCATCTACATGGAACTGAAAGCCCAGAAAGTTGTCTTTTCCTTTCTTCTGTGCAAGGGGGTTATTGACCAGTACAGGTAGCTACAGACAGGGACTGGTTCACCATAACAGAAAGGAAATGTCTCTTGGTTTATCATTTCTCTTTGAGGCAGTGAGTATTTGTTATCTCAGCCAACTTCCCTCTCCAAATCCTCCAGCTCATCAGACTGTTACACTCATCTTTCAAAAACATAGGACAGAAAAGGCTCTGCAGTCGTGTACAAACGTATTTGTAGTCATATACACACAACAGTGCAGATAACTTACATAAATACTGCATCTTTTTCCACAACAATAGCTGGAACGTTGAAAGGAAACCCGTACAACTTCTGGACTATATATTTATAGACTAAATCAATGTTTTTGTTCTCCTTTACCGAGGTGTAAATAAGCGCAGCCCCATCTGAGTACACTTGTTAAAGAAAACTCCATTTTAGTGGTCAGTAAGAAAAAGGAAAATGACCATTTTGTTGTTTTAAAGGTTATCTCCTCTGAAACATTTAAGAGGAATACAAAAATCAAATAGGTCAACCAACTTCCAATGCTATTTTGTGAAATAAGCTATTTAAGAATTTAAGTCTCTCTTCCTGCATATATTTTAGGGCAACTCATCTGTTGGTTTTTGAGTAAAGGCTTTTCACTTTCAAAGCCCACAATACCAATAGCTTCACTATGATGTCTTTTAAACTTTTTTTTTTTTTCCCCACTTTCAGCAAATGAAAACTTTCATGCCATATCCTTATCTCATCATTCTCCCATCCTGCAGGACTACACAGAGATGTGACACAGATACTACAGCATTAACATCAGTAGCTCCAAAAATACAAAAGGTTGTTCACTTTCCCAGCTGGGTTTTTAAATTTGGGACCAAGTTCTTATATTACAGAGTGATCTTCTTTGAAAGGAAGGTAAATGAGTTGTGCTCTACATTAGTACTAAAAAGAGTGATTATTATTCTCGTATGGTTCAGTACCAAAGGAAGATTATTTACACACAGGATTAATAAAAGCAGCAAGGGAAGTTTCAAGTAGTTGTCACTTTGAGATTATAAAAATGCCCCAAACCCTAACCAGTTTCTACAGAGATGAAATTCAAATTCTAAAAGAGGTAAGTTATCTAACAAGATCTGATTCCCATTCAGTGATGTTTAGAATAGAGTACTGAGTTGCATATGGCAACTGCATGGACCAATTCCTACTAATCTTTCATATTCCTTTTCTTCTACAGAACTTACTGCAATTACCTGTAACTCTATTTTGAAAAACTAGATCCAAAGGAGGTGCCATCACAGTACTTTAATGAGATCTCAGGGTTTTGAACTACCTTTCCCATCTGTTAATGTTTGTCTCTCCAGTAGTATTTAGACTCCCACTTCCTACAGCACACATTATGATGACACAATGAAGGCACATTATTGGCATCTAAAATCTAGATCTGAGCACACCTAGCTACCTAAACAACATTTTATACATAGCATAGTGACAGTTTACATATGTTGTGCCTACTAATGGGAAAGCCAGGGGATCTGTCCCACAGCAATTTGTATTTCCTTTCTTCCCTCATCACCTTATTCTGTGGGATTACTGAACCTTGAAGACACCACATATTCGGTCAAAGAGAATAACATCTTATGGGCATCTGAAATGATTTCATGCTAAAATGAATTATCTTCTTGCTATTTTAGGGAGCTTGTTGGTTAAGATTTGCTGATTTAGGAACTGATTCTTCAGTATGGAAATGGCAAGGAAAAAAACTCAAAGTAAGGGAATGCACCAGACTCTTGCATATCTGTAATGAATTAGTTAAAATTATTCAACAGAATGAAGAAATATTTAACCCAGCATTGTATGTTGGAATAACCAAAGCAGACATCCAGCCACAAAGAAGGAGTTGTGAACAGTTTTGGTAGAGATGCAAGTATTCTTTTAAGCTGGTCACAATTAATGCAAAGCTTTGAGTCCTTATCGAATTTATGCTGTGTTCAAGGATACACTGTAAGCAAAACCGTCTGATATGTGACTGAATGAAGTCGAAGTGTTCATCTCTGTAGTCATGCTCTTTTTCCAGAACACTGATGGCATCGCACTGTTAAAATAAGCACAGAATTAATATACCACTTCCAGCCAACTGTTGAAATAGCAATGCTGCTGCACCTCCTGTTCACAACTGGGCCATAGGAGGCAAAGCGAAAAAACAAAAACCTCCTGAGATTGTTTTGAAACATAAATATTTTTTTTTAAATATGCATCTTGGCATGCATGTAGCATGGGCTGCCTTAAAGTGGGAGTTAAAGTGTTTGCCATTTTCCATTCTCTTCCAAATTGCAACCATGTTATGCAATAAACCAACATCTCTATTGAACATCAATCCGTTGAATACAAGCATTTTCTGCATAATGCTTTTACACGCTGTGCTATCACAGGGCACAGTCTTTTTGACTGGCTAGTTGCTTGCCCTTTGCAAAGGTAAGCCAAAGCAAGAAGCGTGGAGATGAGAAGAAAAAAATAGTGATTGTGGTAAGAGAAGAATAACGGAGACCAAGGAGGTGAAAAAAAAACAACACAGGTGCTTTTCAAATGAGAGGGTCAGCCTTCTCTAGAAGTAACAGCATATGCATCAAAAGATCTATTCTTTCTCTGTGGGCCAGCAGAGGCTGCAGATGCAGTATGCTTAATGCCAATGAGAACCGAAAAGCCATGGGATAATAAAACAAAACATGAGAACCACACTACTTTCTCTCTAGACTAAAAGTGTGAAATCAAATCAGATCACAGAAACACCCTAAGAACTGAGCAATGTTAGCAGAGCAGCACTCTACTAGCTTGCACCCTGAAACTTATTTTCCTTCACATAAAAAAAAGCAGAAGTATTTAAAAATCCAAACCATTGTTTGCAGAATATAGAATGGCTGTGTAAATTAAAGGGAATTTTAGTTGCTTACTGACTAGCTCACTTCTGAGAGCAAAACCAGGTCTGAGGTATTTCTCAATTCCCTGAAAGCTGGTAATACCACAGGAAATACTACACCCAAATTAACATGC
The DNA here is from genome assembly GCA_037305975.1 of Chrysolophus pictus. Lineage (NCBI taxonomy): Eukaryota > Metazoa > Chordata > Aves > Galliformes > Phasianidae > Chrysolophus > Chrysolophus pictus. The sequence continues at coordinate 40,004,372 of JAYKPI010000006.1, forward strand.
AAAAAGGGCTTCCAGAAGATTCCAACCTTCAACATAAAACCTATTTATAAGAATTCTTTATTATAAGAATTCTTATCCAACGTATTCAGAATGAATTTAGAACCAAGAGTTTCCCACCCCAAATCCACAATTTAAAGCATCCCCTTAATAAAACATACAAAAAAACTAAAATGTGAAACAAACCTTTGTACAAACTACTACTACTGGAATGCCTAAGTTACATGTTAGTGTATCTGCACCCAGGGGTAAAATCACACTGTCATCTTTGTCTTCCTGTAATGAAGTATTTCTTCTCTGTGGAGAAGCTGGAAAATCCTCGCCTGGTTCTACATATTCCTGGAAGTCTCTTACCACTGAAAATAAAAAAAGTTATATTAAAAAAAATCATCTACTTTAGTATTTCAACATTAATTTCCACTGCCATTGATCTCTAGTACTGCTGACAGCATAGTGCTTCTTTAGGTTGAAAGAATTGAACATGCAGCAAGCACCACTCATTTATTTGGATAGGCAGAAGAACACGGCCAGTTTTAAGTGTCCATGAGGACAACATCAATCCATTTTGATTTTTAGCACTGTGGAAGAACCGCTGGGCAGTTGCTATTAGCTATCATTGCTTGATAAATCTCCTAAAGAACCAAGGTCCCTTGCATTGTTCTTAGTGAAATTAGCAAAAATCTGTCATAAGCAGCAGCAAGCCTTACACAAATAATTTAGCTGGTTTGACCTAAAAGTCCCCCATCCACGGTTTTCTGTACCATGAATCTATACTAGTAATAAACAAACCAACAAAAACATTAGTTAATTACTAGATTATTAAGTAGCAGCATGTTAAATATTTGGCATGATTTTACAACAGATCATATACTACTTTAAAGTTTAGCAAGGAAGGCAAGTCAGAATCCAACAAGAATTAGAAGAAAAAAAAGACAAGGTTATAAGTGCAACTTTTGTCAAGTTCTGATGCAAATGCCCAAGCTCTAATTACAAGGTCACTTAATGTGCTTCCCACCAGGGATGCAGTATCAGGCATCAGATGTTTGTACCTTTCACATCAAGTGTCTGATTTCACCCAGCAGAAAAAGGATTCTATCCCAAACCACTTCCATTACTTTTCCATGAGTAGCACTGCCTGAATCAGCCAAAAATCCAGGCAGCAAGATGACTTAGCTGAATCAAACAGCTGAATCACACACACCAGCAGCTCACTACTCTAGTACTTTCTCACTGCTTTGTCCCGATTTGCCTTCATCCATCCCTACCTTTTCCAAAGTCTCTGAAGGCCTGAGTTCCTACCTAGAAAAGCATCGGGTGAATTAACAGAACACCGAGTTATCCAGCATCCAGGATAAAAGTGCATCGGGCTGAAGTTACTCAGCTCTTCTACCCAAAATTCAGAATAAAAAGAAGCATATGTACAGATCACCATCTCTACTTCAACAGTTGACTAAGGCTCTTATTAAAGCAATGCTGCCCCTTCAGTCTGTTCTGAGAGCCTCCCAGACTGATTATGTTTTTAATCCAGAGCTCTCACCAGGATATGCCAGCAACCCAAGGGAAGAAAAAAGATTAACATACTGTATCAATTCAGAGATCTTGGAATATTTTTTTCTGGATTTTGTAAAATTTCGCTATTCTGTTCAGTCAGTCGGTAAAGAAGCAAAGCTCTCTTTGCTATTTTGATAGCAAAGGTATTGCATTCCTACTTTCATCCAGTAAAACCATATCCCAAAACAGTTGGTGATTTTAATACACACCCTCCCCCCAACAAAACAAAATGACCAACACTCAAAAGCTCTCTTCTCCCCCTTCTAACTTTCCACAATAAGAATTTAAGATGACTCCCAGGAATGACACTCCCCTTAGAATAATCTCTTAAAAGAAAAGTAAGCTGTTGCCTTACTGCCCATTTAACTACAGCACAGCTACAACCTGGATTTAAAAAAAAAAAAAAAAAAAAGCTAAGTACCTGTTGGATAAGAACATAACCATCCTAGAGACAAACTTCAGACTTCAATAAATAAAGTTTTAATCACACTATTTGATCTTGACACACAGACTTCCCAAATGCTTAAAGCTGAAGGGGCAAGGTTCATGATTTAGTACCCCAAGTGAAATACGATGGCTGCCCAAAACTCCAAAACTAGTAGGTGCTATGATGCTAGCAAGCTCAGTCAGATAGTTAAAGGAATTCTGCAATAACTTTGTGTTCTGCATATTTAAGTAAAAAAGATATGAAAGCAATAGAGCATATTCATGACAAAAACAAAAAAAAACAACAAAAAACCAAAGCATACATAGCTGCATTTGTGTCAAGAATAACTCCTCAAGCAGAAAGGGCCCAAACATTACCGTGCATGAAATAATCCTGAATGCTTTCAACATTTACATTTTTGTTAAACACAAAAAAGATCTAAAATCATCTATCCTGATTGATCACAGGAACAAGTAAAAGGCTAATGCAGTGTAAAAGATCAAGATCTGCCTTTAAAATAATAAAATATAAAATAGAAAGCCATTACTTTTTTTCATTTGATAAGTCTTATCTTGTTTCTCTAGGAAACAAGACAAATTCGACCCGGAACTCCTGATTTTAAGCCACCTTTACAATAGAGAAAAAGACTGCAATGGAGAGATTAAATTGTGCAGAAGGCATTAAGCATACTTGACTTAAGTGAAATTTTAAATATGTACAGAATACTCACGTTTTTGTTCCATTTCTTTCATTTCTTCAGGAGGAATTTTTAACTTGTCAATGTGTTCTCTTACAACGCTTGCCCATTTTTGCAAAGAATCCATTGCAGTCCAAGGCCTTGACATGTCTACTACCAACATAACTAGAGTGTCCTTTAGTGAGTTTGACTCCATTGCAAATTTAAGGAGACCCTTGTGATACAGGTCACCATCCAAAATCCGTACATTGCATCTTGTTTGGTCTATAACAAAAGAAGAAACATTTTGAGATTCACTTGCAACACTCCACTCCATAATAACTATTACATTTTCATTAGGTATGTAAAATACAAGTCAAGAAAATTAAAAAACATTTTAATTAGTCAGCTACACACACACACATGCACACCAGCAAACTGCAGCTTGTGGAGAGCCCTTGCCCCTCAGAAACACTGATGTTTGAAGAATTCAGCTTAATGGCCATAACTGAAGATCTTGAACACAGCCCCCGAAGATGAAAAGTCAGAGGAAAAAATGGAATATTTCCTATGTTAATCTTCACCATTTGAGAAGGAAAATGGTTCTCTTGAAAAAGCAACTTAAAAGGGGGAGTTTTGAAGGGGACATAGCAGTCAGCTGAGCAGACAAGGGCTGAAAAGGGATGGCTGAATTCATTCAATGTGATGTACATGTATAACTGTATCTTGGCCATCAGAAAACTGAAGCAGAACTGCAAGTTTCTGTCATAAGCTTTAATGATTTAGATGGAGAGTGAACAGGCAAGAAAGTTATTCTTCAGATCTGCTTCTTCCACCAAAACAGTGTACTCCTACACTCAGAAGCACTTAACTTCTGAAGTAAATGAAGAGTCAGTGATTCCAAATTAGATAGCATAATTACATTTTCCCTTCAGGTAAATTTTCATTGCTTTATAAAGAAGCTCTGAGAAAAACATTCTGAACCAATTCTTAACTTTGTGATGTCGAGTCATCTTTGAGACCAGAGGTGGAAGTCAAGAAAGTAGGTGATTTCAGAAGGTAAAAGGAACTAACTTCTGTTTCTCCTTCAACCTGCATTTGTTTTCATAGCATGGAGAAGTTGTTTTTACCCAGAAGTACTTTCGTATGTTCTTATTCACACTCAGCTGCTTCTAAGCATTGCCTCTAGATAATTCATTACACTTCATCAGCCAGTGGTGAGACCCCACCTGCAGCACTGTGTTCAGTCCTGGACCTCAAGATAGGAAGTATATGGATCAGGTAGAGCATGTCTAGAGGAAGCCACAAGGCTGGAGCATCTCTCCTACGGAGAGAGGCTGAGAGAGCTGGGGTTGTTCAGTCTAAAGAAGAGAAGGCTGTGGGGAAGCCTTATAGTGACATTCCAGTACCTAAAGGGTCCCTACAGGAAAGGCGGGGAGGGACTTTTTATACTGAAAAAAGGAGACATTTAGGTTACATGTTAGAAAAAAATTCTTCACTCAGAGTCTGATGAGACAATGGAAGAGGTTGTCCAGAGAAGCTGGGGATGTCCCATCCCTGGAGGTGTTCAAGACCAGGCTGGATGGGGCTTTGTGCAGGCTGGTCTAGTGGGAGGTGCTCCTGATCATAGCAGGGAGGTTGGAACTCACTAGCATTTAAAAGGTCCCCTCCAACCTAGACTATTCTATAATAGAGCGCATAAACAGTCTACAGCCTCCTTCCCTTGCCCTCTCCCCCTCAATTTAAGCATCAGGTTGGAATTAAGCTTTCCACAGGTACAGATATCTGTAGTGTGAGTCTTAAACACCTTTTCCTCTAGGTTTGACAAGTGCACTTTTGCCTACCATCCATTCAGAATGTTGCAAAAGACTGCTTTTCTTCTGGCCTTTTCAGCCTTTTAACTGGCTCCTCTCCTCCTCATGCCCGGTCATTCATGATATATGTAAAGGAGATTAGAATGAGAAACCTCATTATAACAAATTGCTTGTGGACTGAACTGACCTTCTACTGAGAAAGAAAACCATTCCGTTCTCATTCTAAACATCATAATACTGAACCACTACTTTGGTTTAAGATATTATTAGAAACTTACCATCTCGATCTTCATCATGCACATTTAAATACAAATACTCCATGCCTCTTCCTTTTTTGTATTCCTCGATTCCTTGAATTTTTCCTATTAAGCTAGTTTTACCCGCTCCATCTTCACCTGGAGAGACAGAAATTAGATAACACTCAATCTTTAAACTCAGCTACATTTAAAAATCATTTGTGGCAAGAAGGAAACGTTCTTTAACAAGACAACTGAGCTCATTAAATTTTCAAAATATGGAGGGCTTTGCCCAACTCATCCATTTGTTTAAAGCGCGTGCTTCATCTTCAAGTCTCATCTCTAATTAGTTATAAAAGCAGTTATGACAGTACATATCCATTTTGAATAAAGTTTTTATATCTATTTTACAAGCTAACTTATCACTTGAAACAATTTCAGTCTTTCACTTGTAACCAAATTCTTTCTGAAGTAGAGGTCCAAGTGAGAGTAAGTTCACCACACAATCAGAAGAATACCATTGACAATTCTCCCCAGTCAAACAGGGCAGAACACCAGGCTGAATAGGGCAAAACTGTTTCCCTATAATTTTATGAGTTGATTTCTCTGAATCTTTTCTACAGTTCTGAAGAAGCTTTAAAGGAGGTGGAAAACAGGAAACTATTGTCATACATTCTGACACAGCCTATAGTCCAGATCCACTGATCCCACTCTTAATGCCCACTTATTCCCTCCCCTCCAAAGGGACCTCAGATTGCCAGTGAACTTTACACCATAAGCACACTATAAACTGCTCAACTGCTGCCAAAGACTCATCCTGAAAATCTTCTTAGTACACGTCCTAGAGCTGGAAAACTTCATGCACTATTCTTCAAGTCTGAAAGAATAACCTAAGTACACCTGGACATAGATCAGAGGTTTTGCTTCTCTAATTTGATAAAGTGATGAGCACATTTGACAGGCTGTGAGAGCTGGGGCTGTTCAGCCTGGAGAAGAGGAGACTTCAAAGTGACCTGAGAGCAGCCTTTCAGTAGCTAAAGAGGAGGTAAAGAAGGGGACAGACTCTTTAGATGGGTCTGTGGTGATAGGGCAAGAGGAAATGTTTCAAGCTTAAAGAGATTTAGGTCAGATATAAGGAAAAAGTCTTTTACAATGAGGTTGGTGAGGCACTGGAACAGGTTGCCCAGTGTTGTGGTGAATGCCCTGTCCCTGTTGACTTTCAAGGTGAGGCTGGATCAACCCTGGGCAACCTGATCTAGCTGTGGTGTCCCTGTTCATTGCAGGGGAGTTGGGATAGATGGCCTTTAAAGATCCCTTCCAACTTTAAGGATTCTGATTCCATTATAGGAGTTAGTGAAGATGGAGATCAGTAACTTCCCAGAGCTCACTCAAAATTAATAACAAGTTCCTAGTACCTTATCAGCTTTATGCCAAAAAGAGCATTTTTTCAAGTCTCAACAATACGTAAATAGTGTAAGCACTACGTAAAAAAGAAAAAAGTGCAAGGGCAATAATTTTCGCTACTACATATAAGGATGAATTTTCCCTTTAGATGGACTTGGGCATCATCCTCTAGATGAATATTACACCCAGATTAATAAGACCACAGAAACAGCCACAGAAGACAGCAGTAAAATCATACTGATAGACTGATGTTGAATTTTCCCAACACAAAATGCCCAAGGTTGCTGTAGGAAATACTCAGTGTAGAGTTCAGCTTCAGATTTGACCAATAGTCTAGAAGCTATCAGAAAGCATAATGCTAACTGGGTTACTTAGAGTAAAAATTGAAAAGTAAAAACTGAAAAAAATGAAATGATGTCAGTTAAACTTTAAATTTGTTTGGAAAATTAGTCTGTGAGGTCCTTAACTTTATTAAGTCTGGGCACACCCAAGAAAACACAATTACAGGTAATTTTAACTAAATGCTGGAAAGCACAGCAAGTTTCTATTCACACAAGTTTTTCCTCTTCTTGTATGAATATTCTCTTAAATAAGAAATTCTGCCTGAAAGGTGAACAATTGAAGCCTCTTCACCCCAGATGAATTACAGTTCTTCCCTTGCCTTCACCAAAATACTCCAACTTCTTGAATTTGTGTTCTACAAATAACTGTGGAGATTCTATTGAGCTGCTGCACTGGCAAGGTATGCTGCAAGAAGGTGCTGTTACTATTGCTGAAGTTTTCTTTACCAGGCTTAAATTAAAAATAAAAAATAATAATAATAAAAAAACCCCACAAAACTAGGTAGCTTTGGTTCCGAATGGTCAAAAGACAAAACAATCCTTATTCCTTTCAAAGAGGATAGCAGTTTGCCACTTCCCAGGTTGCTCACATTAGCTGACCTCCAGCTAAGTTCTCTTACATTCTATTTTGTTTCACATATGTGGTAACAAAGTTTACAACTTATTTGCAATGGGAAAGTTCAGCACCTTCAGTAAAGTTCATCTGCCAGTTCTCAACAAAACTGCCTGCAACCTGACTCTAAGAAACACCTGTGGTCATGAGAAGTTCCAAACATCACAAAAGAAACCCTTAATTTCATTAACTAGTCAGGTAAATGAAGAGAATAGTGAGATGTGCAGCTGACATAAAGGAAGCCAAAGGATACACGAAGAAAGGCATTAAAAAGAACACTGGCAAGTGGTCCAAAACAAGCAACTCATGAACTAAGCAGTGTACAAACGCAACTACTCACAAGATGGCTGCACAGCTAAACGTGCCCCAGCCCACAGGTGATCCTTAGCTCCCAAAAGATTCATAAGCCAAATTAGAGTCAATGTCTGGAAAAAGCTGCCAGAAAGTAAAAATGGGGACATGGTGTATGACATCAGCACTTCTTCCTCCTTGCCCACACCATTCATTGAAAGTAAGAAAAGATTGCCTTTAACAAGAGAACAAAGTCTTGATGCTCCATTCTGCCTCTATTTCTTAAGCATGTTGGACATACCTTTTACAACTGTGATAACTGCAAATACATTTGATCCCTGCTATTCATCTATTTTTTTCTCATTCTAAAGCCTTCAAAACAAAACTCCCAAGAAGTCAACCAATTTTGAATATACCCAAGTTATGCTGTATATACCCAAGCAGCAGTATAGTTCTGCTTTCTAATAACTTTCCAGCAAATTCTATCTGCATGCAATGCTAACCTCTAAGGCATCCCAAAATCCAAATCTTCTATTGTAATGCTTTTCAGTATATACTGAAGCTTTCCTCCACCAGAGGACAAGGAAAATATTGGTTAGGAAGTGAAAGCCTGTTGGTTATTTTAAGTTTGAGGGGTAACAGACAGCACCATAACGCAATTAGTGTAGGTACTGCCAGGCACATACACAAAAGTGTGCACGTACCCTTTTATTTCTAAATAAGAACACATGGATACACACACATCTGTAGCATTTGACATTCTGAACCCTAAGATACTTAAGAATATTTTTTTGTCACTGTCTCTGGGTAACCCTGAAGTACGTAAAAAAGCAGTGGTACTTAATTTGAAACAAAAGGGACAGTTCGTATCCTTAAGTCTTAAACTTTACTGCCTGTTCAAGTTATGAAATAAGGTGCTTCATTTTATCTGAAGCTCTACTGAAACACTATGCAAGACAGAGTGCTATCATGCACCTCCAGGAAGAGTAATCATCATACCATTCTTTCCTCCAAAATTTTGAGAAAATCCTTTGGCTTTCAAAAGATATGATAATCAAATTTCTATACATAAGCTCACAGAGCAAAACATTTCTGACATGCAATTCTTGCTCTAGAACTGCAAAGCAGAATAAAACTCAAGATGCACATGTAAGATTTTGCATCCTGCTTTCATAAGTAACCAAAACCCCTCCTTTTCTAAGACAGATCTTAAAGAACTAGAACTCCCCACTACATCAAGCTGCACTTGTACATTAATCATACAGTGAGGAAACAGAAGCAATGCTTGCCAGCAAGCAGTGCTGTACACTAAAGCTGAATACAAACATGAGAGACAATAGATTTAATTTTTCCGGAAGCCGAGCTAGGAAGCAGTCAAAGCAATCTGCTTACACAGTATTTCACCATCTTGTTAAGCAAAAGGAGAGCCTTGCATTCAGCTGAACAAAAGCCATCTCACTTCTATACCCATGCTGCTCCTTCACTCCCTGACAAGCCACTCAAGCACTCCTGGCCAGGAGCACCAAGGCAGCATGCTACAAAACCCTGCCCTGCTCCCTGCTGCTGGGTGCTGTCCAGCCCCAAACCCAGAGGAAATTTAGGTTACAGAACTTCTGTTCCATTAAACATTAATAATTATCAATATTTACTACTCATACTTCCACTTCTTTTTCCAGTTTAGGAAACGAAAGCAGAAGCAGATTATCACTTGTCTTATAACAAGACATGTTTGTCTTGTTATAAACATGTATTAATTTCTTACTGCACCTGAGTATCATTCATTATCGCCACAACAGACATTAGTTTGCACTTACGTAAATCTTCTCCACTGCAAAATACCAAATGTGTTCAAAATATGTGAAATCAACAAAGCAGAATGCAAAATGTTTCTTTTATTGGTATTGTTGGTCTACTCCTCTTCTGTGAGAGGCTCTGATTCTTTTCCCTGGCAATAGTTTGAAAAGCTGTGGACTTGCTGAAAAGCTGCACATGTAACCATAATGCCAAAGGTTCCTTGGTGGAACTTGAAACTAAGTTATCAAGGGCAAAGCAGCTTTCCCAGAATCTCAGTGATCTCTATTCAGTGCAGTGTGGAACCTCCCAGCCCTAATCCAGCAGAGTGGAGACACAACAGCCTTCACACTACAGTCAAGGGCATGTGTACTATAACTATTTTCCAGATAAAACATTTCTCTCAAGCACAGGCTAGTAGCTGCCTTTTCCACAGCCTCATATCAATCAGTGTAAGAGATTTGCTTACACATACTATACTAATTGAAGAATGCCTTCTGTGGAGCAAGACCAAAATAATCAGGGTAAGCCAAGTTTAGTTTGCTTTCAGAGAATAGAGGAACAAAATTAATTATGCTGATGAGATTCTTCTCCACAATTCCTCAAAACAACGTGCAAGTTTGCAGTCAGTAGGTCGTATCAAGTCTTGGAATAACTCACCACCAGATTAGACTTCACTTGTTAGACAAAAAGCTTTGTTTTACCCCACTGAAAACATTTTTCTCCTCACACATCATTTGCTTGGTTTTACAGTGGCACTAAAAAATTAAACAGCTTTTCTGAGGAGCACAGAAACTGTACATCTGCATAACAGCAGAATATAAAGCAGAGCATAAATAACTGTTCCAGCATACTTTTGTGAAGTCATGCAACTCAAGAACAGATGGGCTGACCATGGAAACAGGTAGAGCAGTAACAGTATTACTGTGTGCTGAATACAGGCAGCACATCTCTAAGGTAAGCACTAAGTGCCTGCAACACAGCAGTAAGCCATCTACATGAACCATTTTAACCCAGGTTCACTACCAAGAGAGAATAATCCTGCGCTACTATCAAAGGGATGGCTTTATTAGCATTCCCATCACTAGCCTACCTGGAGAGTACAGAAACACAATTCCTTCCCCATTATCACCTTCAAAGCTATTTCTGAGATAGATCCAGACATCAGCAACACCACTGGCAAAGTGGAGACAAATTAAATAAATGCAGTTCAAGAATTCCACAGTTTGCCATGCTGTTATGATTAAATATGGCTTACTAAACAACTTTCATTTAATTCTGGCCTCTTGGAAAATGAGTTAGAAGAACATTCCCAAAAGCACACCTTCATTCTGAAACAGTAACCTAGTTGTTTTGCTGCTACACTATCTAGGTAAACATCCCATCAAAACAACTGATACTTTAGCACAGTAACTCTGTTGACTGAAACAGAACGTGGCTTACATTTGGAAAGACCTTATCACACAGAAGGTGAAGAAGTTCAAATTTAGATTTGAAGAGGAAGAAAAGAAGCTATCTGGCAGCTCTTGCAAGACTAGAGAATTACAAATTGTTCAAGATGAACAACAGGATACAATCAACAAGCAACATTTCATCAGCTGAAATGATGAAGTGATCGTGGAAAAGCTTGAACAGGAAAAAAAAAAGCAAATGGACGATTAAAGTTGTGTTCAATGCTAAAAATTAAGTAAAAAGATTTCATGTTATTTTTTGTAGTCTTATGACAATCTGCTGTCTCAAAATGTAATGGTGAAGCTTGCTATAATTCAAGGATCCACTAAAGAAAAGCAACAAGCTGAAACAACTCCTTGGGATATACCCGTTCTCTGCAGTAAGTCATTCCCAAAACACGCTCACGCAGAAAAGCACATCTGCAAATTAGCTGTATAGGCTGTGGGAAGTTCTTCTCAAGCACCCTGACAGCCAATAGACAGGAGCAGAGCTCAAAGATTCAAACAGACAGGTCTGGCCCTGCAAAGAGAGAAAATGTGCACACGAGGCAGCTGAGCGCTGACTGCCCACTCTGCTCAGAGCCTTTATTACAGAGTGGAGTAAAGCACAGAGAAAGCCAAAATACTAATGATTCAACGGCAGTGTAAGTGTGCAACACAAGACACAGTCGGATGCACGTGTCACTGGATGGTTTGACATCCTGAGAATTGCAGGCAAAGAACTGTGCTATGCTTCAGAGATCGGAATGCACGAAACACAAAGCCTGCTAGAAAGCAGCTATTCAGTTGGCTTGCAAGCTAGGGAGCCTGTTTTCTCATGCATCATGGAATGACTTTGCACATTACTGCTTGAATACATGCTGCAATTTATTGAATAAATGATTAGTTCAGGCCTCTGAATTCAAGTCTTCACACATTCTGTGCTGCTATGGATTCCATCCATAACCCGCAGTAGTGGCATTTCAGCTGCTTTGTCTATCCCACTTGCTGGTTCAGGTTTAATTATTGCAGGAAGGAATGAACAAGAGGGCTCTCGGTAAGCATCAGCTTTATCATCACACTCAAGAAAAAGCACCAGTCTCTTCTGCTCAGCACCTTTACCGTACAAGTGAGCAGAAGGGAGAGCTTGGGGGAAAAAAAAGAATGAAAAAATGCCAACGACAAGAGCTACACACTTCCAGCTGCCTTCAAAATAGTACCTAGAATTGGCCGCAAGACAAGCCCATTTCCTTAAGAAAACAGGGATGGCATGTTTTCTATTGCTATGATGTGCTAAATGAGGTGGCTAAGGCTGCTCTGACAGAACTGCTTAGGGATCAGAGCATATTTGCTGTACGGAATTGTTTAAGAAAGCTTGTATTTCTATTATTAGTTCATATAATCACAGAAAAATGCTTTTATACTACACGCAGTGCCGATCAAAGTTTGAGGTCTTCATATTAAGACTGAAACAATTCTGGAGAAATAAAACTATAAATTAGGCTGGATTTTGTCAATTTTGAGTAAAGAATTACCAGCATTATATGCTAACCTTCATTTCACAAAACAGTGCATCATACCCAGAAACTGACATCTGGTATCCCACTTTTCTTGAGTTATTTCTATGGTGTTTTGAAATGTCTTCTTGGTTCTTTAAAGTGAGATGTTAACACGGTTAAAAATAAATGCTGAAATAGCAGAATTAACATGCCAATATTATAACTGCTCAACACAAAGTACGTGAAAATATACTTTACCACTCCTGTTTAAAAGAATTCTAAGAGTAAAAAAATTGGAAATAGTCATGGCAAGAAGTGATCCTTATGAACAACAAAAAGCCAATATAAGAACTACTTAAAGGAAGAAAGATTAAAAACAGAGGAAACCCGGGACAACTGAGAAACTGCCTGAAGAGATAAGGCTTCACCTACTCCAACCTCAATCTGTCCAGTACAGCACACACACGAGCTCTCCTCTTTCATTGGCAGCATGCTTCAGGGACAGCACCCTGCCTCACAAAGGAACAGTCAACTGAAGAGATTACATAGAATTCTTACCAAAACAAACAAACAAAAAACCCAACAACAATCACATAACCAGAAAAAAAAAAGGAAAAAAAAAGGCATCAGCTAAAAAGAAGAGTTGCTTTTAGGAGGTGTTCAAGAACTGTGTGGATGTGGCACTGAGGGGTATGGGCAGTGGGCATGGTGGGGGTGGGTTGGTGGTTGGACTAGATGGTCTTAGTGGTCTTTTCCGACCTTAATGGTTCTATGATTTAGTCATCCTACGAGCTCTACATAAAAAAATAGACAGCATATCTCTATACAAGAGACTAAACAAACAGAATGAGTGTTTGAAACCATTCTACGATGCCTTCAAGCTCTGCAGGAAACACAGACTCACACTGCTGATCACTGAAGATTAGCAGTATCCCATACACCACGCTATGAAGAGAGAAAGACAGCGTAATCTTCTTGGCAAGGATCACCACTGGAAGGAAGAAATCTTCCAACTCCACCAAGAACAGCTATCCAATTTAATTTCCAAGGATCACATACAACGCTCTCAATTATTACGCAATCTTTCTTTAACATCAGCAGAACCTCCAATCTCAAAAGCCTACTCAGTTACATCACGTAACAAGCAACAAATCAGAGGGCAAGAAGTTCTGTAACAGGTTCAGCAGGCAGCCCCACAATCCCCGCACAGCATTCTCCTCGCTGGGAAGTTCGAAGGCACCGCTCACAGCAGGAAGGGTCGCAGCCACAGACAGCTCTATGATGAGAGAAAGCACTCGGGAAAAAGCCCTCAAGAAAGGGATGACCACACGGCTACAAAGAGCCACAGCGCTCCCAGAGCCCACACGACTCCCCCGGGCTTCAGCCACGCTCCCACCCGCCGACACGCAGCTCTCGGAACGAGGAGGGCCGGCCGGGCGGGAAGCGGCACGAGCCCGCAGATCCGCCCGCCCGCAGCCCGCAGCCCTCCGGCTCGTCGTGGCGGTGGCGCGGGAGGGCCGCGGTGCTCACCCAGCAGCAGGACGCTCTTCCCCGACGGCAGCTTGGAGCGGGAGCGCGTGGACACCTCGCTGAGGATGCAGGACCTGCGGCGGAGAGAGGCGCGGCTGAGCCGGGGCTGCGGGGCCGCCGCCCAGCGGCCCCCTTCTCTTCGTTTCCCTTCCCTTCCTTCCTTCCCGCCCGCCCGCAGCGCGGCCCCCGCCTCCCCACCCCGCGGGGCCGGCGGCCACCGCCCGCCCGGCCGTGTCGGCCCGCAGCCCGGCGGCGGGGCGGGGCGGGCGATTACCAGAGGTTCTGCCCGTCGTCCTCCTCGCCGCCCGCCCGCAGCTCCGCGCTGGCGTTGTTCGCGGCGCCGGATGCCGAGGAGGAACCGAAGGAACCGGCTCTCCCCACCGCCGCCATCTTCGCCGCCTCCTCCCTTCCCCGCCCCGCCGCCTCCCCGAAACGCGGAGCGGGCGGCGGCGCGGCGGCGGTTGACAGGAACCCGGATGTGGGGAGCCGGGGGCGGAGCGGAGCGGAGCGGAGGGAGGCGCGCCGCGCCCCGCTGAGGCGGAGCGGGCGTCCCTGAGCCGGGCGCCGGTTGGGAGCGGCCCGAGGGCTGAGAGGGCGCGAGGTGCAGCTCCTGCCGGCGCAGCCCTGTGCCTGGGAGAGGGAGCCGCGTTCCCCTGCCCGCCCGCCCTCACGGGGACCGGTGTTGCCGGCCGGTAAACGCGCACCGGTGGTCGCAAGTGTGCTAAAGCTTATTCACCGCGACGGGAGCCCTCCTCCTTCCCTCAGCCGTCCCCACTTCGAGGCGGCTTTCCCCGTCTCCTTCTGCAGCCGTGGAGGGTTCAGCTGCGTGCCTTTGCACGAGATGTGGGAGGTGTGCAGTCCGAACACCCGGAGGACTCTCGTACCGCAGGTGGGCACCTGACGCCTCTGGTGATGTTGCGTATCCGGTGCCTTCACCGGGAGCCGTCCCTCCCTCTTCTCCTTTCGCTCCGCTCTCAGGCAGTGCGGAGAATCGCAGAATCACGAGGAAGTGCTTGGTCATCGCGCTCTCCTAGCTTAGGGATAAAACAGCAAGGTTGAAGCCTGTATGCTAGAACTGAGCCTTCATCGGCTGTGCGGTGTGCTGGCACGCACGCTGTTAACAGCAAGGCTGCTATACGGTGAGCACTACTCAGTTAGCTGTGCTTGTGATGGAGGAGGAGGTTTAGAAAAGCCTGTAGTGAAGTTGGAGCAACCGTAGGAAAGAATGAAAATCTATAAAATGTTATTTCCTTTCCCCTTCTGTAAGATAATCTGTCTGGCAGAGACAGTCATGGGGATGTATGGGAACTGCTGTTCCATGCAGCCTGTACCCGATGGGCACTGCAGACAGGGGCTGCTGGTAATGGAATGGCACCCAGCAAACGTGAGGCCTCCCTTCCTGCTGCCTCACCCAACCTGCAGGGATTTATCCTAGCACATTAAATAGAAGAGCTTTCCACAGTGCAAAACTGTAAAATTAAACTTACACATTTAAAATATGTTTTCTTAAAATATTGTGCTGTCAATATACCCACTCCAAAACTACTGTTCTGTTCTGGTACCCAGGCACCATTATGCTTGCAGGAGTAGATCTATTGTATGGGATGTAAAACAATAATGAAGAATTAGGTCTCTCAGTTATGATGACAAATAACTTCATTCCTGCTCTTGATTGTTAGCAATAGTTTTAACTTGAAAAAGGGGTGTCCGTGGTTTAAGGACCTCTCTGAGGTACCCTGAGGCAGCCAGTCGTGGAGCAACCAGTCATAGTAGCAGCAGGGAAAGGCACCTCCTGAGTGCAGAGGTTGGTGACTGCAGGAGTGAAGTATTGGCTTCCCCAGTGTTCTGAGCCTTCCCCTGCCTCTGACAGGCTTGGATCATTCTGTATTCATCTGCTTGTTCTTTGTACAGGGCTCCTTGTTGGTTGTCAGTCTTCACCTAAAAATTTTTGTCTGAATTAACATCGCATGAAATCTGAGAAATAATAGTCCAGCTTCTCTGCCTACATGTATTGTCACTGGCCAAATACTGTAAAATTGGTTGCGAATCTAGGAGGCATTTTGTTCATAGGCCTATGGAAATGAATTATTATAGTTCAATTACATTTAAAAGATCCATTTTAGATTGTTGGAGAGATTTTACCTTTAAGGCAAAGCTGTTCTTCTCAGTATTGTTGACCTTGTTGCTGAAACCAAAATCACAAAGGTCGCAGTGCTCTATATGTGCTGTGGTTCACTGTGCAGAAAGCATCTCTCTGAAGAGGCAGCAGTGGAGAAGCTGAGTAAGTGGAATTTCCACAAGGTATTTTGTTGCCTTTGGCTACAGTTTATTAAAAGCTACAAAACTAAGCCTTGAAAAGAAAGACAAGTGTGATTTGTCATTATTTGTTGATGTGAATTTGTACTTAGGTAATATTCAGAGAGTGCTCATGAAGACATTAATGATTTTTGAAAGTGATTTTTTTGGTAGTTTTAACCGCAGTCATCTGAAGTGAATCTTGAAAGTGAATCGCTGATTATTTTCTTGTTTACAAAGCTCTGTTTCAGGAAACAAAAAATATTGTTTGACTGGGCTGAATAACTGACAGTAGTGCGAATTGCAAAGGGACGACATCAACACAGATTGAATATTCAGCCTGGATGCTGACATTTTTAAAGTATGCATAATAGTTTGGAAGAACAAGCACGTCTCCTGAGACTTGCTGGGATGAGTCCATAAGAAGTATTAGACTATGACCAGGTATGTCTTACCTATTTCTTTAGACAAAGTGCAGGTTGCGTTATCCATCCTCTAATGTTTTTTGTTGGTTGTTGATAGCTGGTTCTGCAAAGATGTGCATCAGTGTGACCGCTGAGTTCTGCATTTATTTACTACATATTCATTGCAAGTTTTTGAATACTTGCAGGGCTAAGTGTGATTTTACAAAGCAGAGTATTATGGTCTGCTACAAAGGAGACAAAGGAATTTCACAGAGACAGTTTTATTTCTTTAATCTAAACTGGTTAGCATCCTGCAGCTGATGTAGCAGAGCATCTTCAATATATGTTTAAGTACACTCCTAAATTTACTTGGAACCAATAGAATTTAAAGTGTGCTGTACTTGTCTGGTTGGCAAATCATAGAATGGCCTGGGTTGGAAGAGACCTTTCAAGATTATTGAGCTCCAACCCCCTGCCACCCACCAGCTCAGCTGCCAGGGCCTCATCCAACCTGCCCTCGAGCACCTCCAGGGATGGGCCGCAGCTTCTCTGGGCTGATGTGCAAGGGCCTCACTGTTCTCTGAGTAACGAATTTCTGCCAAACAACTAATCTAAATCTCCCCTCTTTTAGTCTAAAGCCATTCTCCCTTGTTCTATCACTAGCAGAACATGTGAAAAATCAGTCCCCCTTGTATTTATAAGCTCCCT
Organism: Chrysolophus pictus; assembly: GCA_037305975.1. Lineage (NCBI taxonomy): Eukaryota > Metazoa > Chordata > Aves > Galliformes > Phasianidae > Chrysolophus > Chrysolophus pictus. The sequence continues at coordinate 40,021,379 of JAYKPI010000006.1, forward strand.
TCAAGTACTGGAAGGACACAATGCGATCTCCCCAAGGCCTTTTCTTCTCCAGCCTGAACAAGCCCAGCTCCCTCAACCTTTCTTCATAGGAAAGGTACTCCAGCCCTTAGTATGTACCCGTTGTGTATGTTTGGAAGGCAACTGTGTGGGGTCTAAAGGGAAGGAGCTGGGTGGCAAGTGTGTCACCTCAGGGCATGCTCAGCTCTCTGAGGGGCATGTGGTATGAGCATGTTCCTTTGGTTTGAGCAGGACTGTTCCTTCATGGAAAGAAATGTCGCAGTTGTATTTTATTCTGGATAAAGGCTATTGCACATAAATATATATAATTTCTCAGCCTAGGGTACAAATGGTCAGCAGCAGCACTTCCTTGTGTATCACTCACAGTTCTGCTGTACATTCAAAACTGGCTCTTTACCCAGAGCAGCTGGGCAACTGCTTCTCAAGTAGGTGGTTTGCTTTATGCTGGCTGTTTGGTTCTCAGGCAGAATGGCTGCAGGTGTGTTACCATAAAGCAAGGAAGTATATTCCTGAGTGATGTCATAGCTAGATTGTGCATGTTGTCTCTAGGTATCTCTGAAGACATTTGTATTTGCTCTATCTTGAGTGGGAATAAGGTAAGATACCTTCCATTTACTGCAGAATAAGAATGTTCATAGAGACAATTACCACAGAATAGCTAAAAGTGTAAACTGTACTCTGACTACCTTGCAATAATGAATTCAGACAAACTCTTCTAAATAAAGGCTGCCAAGATGTCATCCCACTGCTCCACTGTGTGCTCTGAGAGCCTTTCACCCTCAGGACTCAGTGCCTGTTCAGTCTTCAGTCTCTGTCTGGTTCCAGCCCTTAGCTGGGATTTCCACAACCATTCCATGCTGGAAAATCCTTAGCCCTCCTTAGGAGGTAATGGGCTTCATTTTAGCTGTCATCAGAGCAAGCATTCCACACCACTTACCTTGGAAAGAAATATTCCAGTTATGTGAGCACTGTGTTGAACACTCTGAGTTTATGTTTTCGTCATCTCACTGGCTTAATGACCTCAAGACTACTACCATTATATCCTGTCTCTTTTCAGCAAGCTGTTTTGTTATTTTCTCCAAGGCAGCTCTATTTTCAGTTTGATATGCCTTCAAAAGCAAAAACTTTGAAATATGTTTCTTTTATTTATGCAAACTTCTGCAATTCCCTCCATTTTTCCCTTTAAAAGCCTAGTCACTGAAGGTCTACAGAGCTCAAAAATGTCCATCCACCTGTGTTCCTGGGTGATGGGCTGCTATTAAAGCTGAGCAGTGTGTTCTATGTTGGAGGAAGATACTCTTTTCTGTATTTCTCTTTCTGTGAATTGTGAATAATATCTTCAGTGAAGATGTGTTCTTTTCAATAGAACAGCCTGTTAGAGTCCTCATCCTCTGAACTGCATAAATGGATTACTTTGGTTAATATGAGCACACGGAGTGTAATCTGATAACCGACAAAAAAATAGGGCTCAGATAGAAAATAAAAATACTCCATATGGAGAAGAAAATAATATTTATCTTAGAACTGCCTCACAGTTCTAAGGATTTTTTTAAAGTTTTTAATACGATGTGAGGAGTAATAGTAGCAGTAATAGTTCTCACTTGAAAGCAAGCCCCCCTACCACCCTTCCCCTCCTCTCCCCCCCAAAAAAAAGAAAGAATATTTTCAGTAAGCAGAACTATACTTCCAATTCTTCAGAGTGGAACGAGGCTGGGGGTTTATTTAAATCCTGAAGAAATGTATTAGGTTGTATGGAGGGAAGCTATGTCTAAAACAGATTAGCAGAATTACATTGAGACAACCAAGAAGATATATCATCCAGGCACATTTAAATATGTATGGTAACACAAAGGAAGAGGAAAAAAACAGACCAGGAATGGAAAAAATCCTGTCTCAGCAGCAGGCGTTTGTAGCTATCCTGAGATGAACAGAGTGATGGGACAGGGCCATGTGATGGCCCTCTGCCTGGCTGGCTAAAAATAAGCAGTGTGCACACTTCATATGCATCTCTCCCTGTAGTGGGTGGGAGGACTGGAAAATCTACACAGGAGCAGATGCTCCACCCTTATGCTTTTCACAGCACCTGCCAGCTTCTTCTCCCTGCCCTTCTCTGAGGGAAGCTACACTTGAGAGAAAGGCTGTGTTTGGTTCTTAACCCCTGTATGATGGCAGCAACTCTGGGGATGGATCTGAGAATTAGTGGATCTTCTAAAATGTTATTTATCAGCATTTAATTGTTTTTAAGGGTAATTGATTCAGGCTTTAATGTCAAACACCACACTCTCAAAAATCAAACAAACAACACAGTCTCAAACAAGAATATTTTACAGATTTATTCACACAGTAAAATAAGAAATCTGATATCTTGTGGCTTATTAAAGTAATTTCTCGTATTTTGTCGAGAATCTTGCCAAGATGGAGAAAACCTTCTTTCTTCCTTTCACCCCCACCACCATTTCCCCCCCCCCTTTCTTTTCCTTTTCCTTCCCCTGGTCAAAGACTATCTATTGATAGTTGTCCCACTGAAGGTTGCTGAGTTTGGTTAATTTTTTTTTCCCCCACTTATTTGCAAACAATGTCATTTGCCTATAAGATGACGATCTATGGTGAAAACTTTCTGACCCATCACTGTAGGAATACAGTAAAAGTATTTTAGCCACATGTTCTGAAGGCTCTGAAGCAAATATTTTGCCTTTGAACAAACATTTGAAATGCAAGTCAGGAACATTAGGGGTTTATGCATTGGTAGGTGGATTCAGTGGCCTTGAGATATGTTGTGAAGTTGATTCTTCTTCTGAACTAAATCAAGTGAAACCTTTCTCATGGCAGACATACTGTAGCAATGCAAAATAAGCATGAAAGCAGGACTAAGCACAGAGACTTTCTGCAGGCTGTTTCTTCTTATCGTTCACTCTTCAGTGTGTGAGGGACACAGACACCAGGTGCAATGTCAGTAGGACATCTGTCATGACAGCAGAAAGGGAAGCAGGGAAGGACCGCTCTGGGCATTTGCTCTGCCCAGCAAATGCGGATCTCTGGGTACGTGGATTTATTTCAGGTATGCATTATAGATTTCCAAAGTATATGTTAAAGGCTATAGGTTGTAGCCATAATAAACATTTTTAAATAAAATTAAGAAATAAACAGTTTGTGGGCTCATGTAGTGGTGAATACACGTAGTCTGCTTGTGGGACATCAATAATTTTTTAACTTGCTTCCATAGTAATAATCATTAATATATAATCTTGTTATGTGGTTATATTCAAGAACTGAAATGAAATTTATGCACAAGGTCACCATTTTTAAAATTCTCTTCTCCATTTTAATTTTTTCAGTGTATCCTTTCTTCAAATCCATTGTGTCTTTCATAGCCTTTTCTTCTCATCATTCTTATCCATCTATAAAACATGTGGAAGTCCTTAATTTTCTCATCCAGAAAGTCACTGAGCCGGTGATGTCCTGGATTTCTCATACCATCTTTGCATTGTGACAAAGTTCTTCCTATTTCCCTGTGTTTTGGAACCCTTTTCTGCCCTCAAATCCTATTCTTAACATTTGTGCAGATTGCCATGCTGCTCTTCCCTTCATGCTTGTGTCAGATGGAGTCTACTGTCCAAGCAATTGCTCTCATTCACGCTCTGAGACCACTGTCCTTCCTAATTTTGAAGGAAGCCTTAACTAATAAGAAAGGGAAGCACTCATTCAGATGAGTGGTGGGCTTCCCAAAGCCTCTGTGCAGTACCTGTTAGTGAGAGTGACTCACAGCAGCAAACCTGCATTGTGGAACAGAGCCAAAGACAGAAAGATGTCCTGGCTAGCTTGGCAAAGTGGACTGTATAGGGGAAAGATAGACTGTTTTTTGTTGGTGGTGGTGATGTTTTTTTCAAATAACATTTAGAAAAGATAGAACCATTGTCAGGTGGTGAGCCAATCTTCATTTCCTATTGCTTTAATTGCATTTCTTCTCTCATTTGGCATCTCTTAGGAATGATGTGATGACGATACCGCTGTCTGCCATTGCTATATTAAGGTTTTTCTTCCAAAATGATAAGAAGTGATGTCATTCCTGTAATAGAATTGTCACTGAGCTTTAGAATTGTTTTGGTGACTCAGGGCAAAGCATTCCAGCAAAGCTGTCAGCTCAGACTTAGCGAAGAATCAGGCAAATAACACCACAATCTTTTCAGTTCGTGTGCCAGAGATTAATATAGAAACATGAAGAATTTGAAATATATGAATAAATCGGGATCTGTTCTGTGGAAATTCTGCATTCCAGAGGGACAAATCAGAACAGGGGCAGTGAAGAGGAAGGCAGTGTGGTGATCCACAGGACTGGAGAAGTGTGGCACACGGTGAGGAGTGTAGGTATGCCACACATTGAAATATGGTACAGAAATGACTGAGCTAACTGCCACTGAGCTGATCCAAAAGTGATTCAGTACAGTGACGATAACTTGGTGTTGAACGTTGAGGAAAACTGGCTGCCTTGGTGACAGGGCTTATCAGCTTGAGAGGAATGTACCAGCACATCTATACGGTGCCTAGTCCCAAGGGCATGCTGGCAGGCTGTCCCAGTCTTCTTGGACTTCTTCACAGTGCCTACTGTGCTGTAAAACAGGTGTGCCATAAAAGAGTTCAACTTGATTAGCCAGGCAGAATGGATATTAACAGAATGAATGATTTCTTTCTTTCAATATAGCACTAGCGAGATAAAAGCTCTGTTTTATCTAAGGAACAGTTCTGGTAAGAGAGTGTGAGTGATAGACTGACTAGGAATGTTCTGAGCCCAGAAATCAGAAATAATTTTCTACAAGGGCCGGGATGCTTTGGGACTGCCATGTGATTGAGTAGCTATTAAAGGGGATTTGGTCCATTTCTGAAAAGGGCTAAGTGTTATGCACGCATTAGAGTGCAAAATCACAGTGGTTTTGGAGCTCCCTTCTGTCCCTGTGTCCCTGAATTCCACAGTCCTGTTCAAGTGGCAGTCAACAGTAAATTCAACCAGATGAAAAGTTGATCTAACCTAGTACCTGTTTGAGTAAGTGGATTTTTATTTTGTAAAATGAGTTAAAATTGTAAGGAGGCCATCATACTTGCAGTGATTTTTTTCCATCATGTTCTAACATTGAAGTCAAGGATTTTTTGATTCATGTATGGTTTGTCCTTCACAATATCTAATGGAAGTGAGCTCAGTTTATTATTACAACAAAATGTTCATGGCTTCCAATGTTTTTATTGTGAAAGCTAGAGAATAATTTTCCTCAGCTCACCTTTTCCATGAAATCCATGGTTTAATACATCTTTATTACATCCTTCCTGATATATTTTTCTAATTCTACCATAGCTTTTGTGATAATAGAAGTAACGAGGCTGTGGCCTGAATGTATACAGACTTCTTTTTAGTAACTCCTAAATTCCTGTTTGCCTTTTTAAGCACTGAAACATTTTTGGATTTCTTTTCTGGTGATGCTGACTAACACCACGTGTGTATGCATATAACTGTGTTTTCCCCTCCTCCCTTCTTGTGTTGCAGTTATTGACACTGAATGGCCTCTGGCATTTTATCACCATTCAGTATTGAACCATCCTCTGAAACTTTTCACAGCCAGCTTTAGGTTTCCTCAGCCTGATAATTTTGTGTCATCTGAATTTGTCTTCTTTTTTTATTATTATTATCTGTCTACTTTTAATTTATGAATACATTTAAGAAACCAGATCTCTCACAGCTAAGCCAGCGTCAGTGAATCTCGATACTTTCCTAATGTGAATATTTCTCTGTGAGGAAAAAAGTGCAGGCAATATAAAATCTGACCTATTACAATTGGTCTCTTCCTTTTTTAGTTCTTCTCAAAATAATCTTTTACTGTTTAGTTTCTTTTTTTATTTATTGCATAAGTAGATGCCTTTTAAATTCCTTTTCAGGGTGTAGTTCTGCTTTTCAAAGGACACACAGGATAATGGGAAAACAAGACAACAGAAATTCACCAGTATTTGATGATTTAGTTATCACATGTTGAGTTTAATGTCTCTAATCAACTTTTTTATTTCATCTCAGTATGAGATCCTGAAACATACAGACAATTGAGAGTGATTGTCAGGCACGAGTATACAAAAAACTTAATTTTTTTGAATGCTGGCATGTAAAGTTCTCTTTGGTTGTCTGGCTACAATCTCCTATTGGCTTAATCCAGTATGCTTACTTATTAAGCTATGAATACCTGCAAATCCTTTAAAGGATTAACTGTATCTGGATGCTAAGCTTTCAAGGCAGTTAAAAATAACTTCAAACTGATGCTACTGACACAATAAATATTGGACCTACTCTACACTTTATGCTGTGTTTGCTGCTGCTTTGCTGGATGAAATACTGTCTGGAGCTGCTTATAACTTCTAGGAAGCTTTGAGTTGACCAAGTGCTCTTGAAACCCTCTCTGCAAATAGCAGTTGCTTTCTGTTACAACCTGCAGAGAAGCAGTGTTTGCTTGCCACGAAAGCCATGAAAAATGCCGGTGGCCAAGGACGTACAAGGCAAAAAAAGAAATTCAGTTTTACACCCATCCATGAAACAGAGGTGCCCTGCTCTGTAGGAAAGGCCAGGACTTACTCAAGGTGATCTAACCAATTACTGCAGTGCAGTCTTCTGCCTATAATGTGGCTTTTGCTAGCTGCTATCACTGTCCTCAGATGTGGACCTTTTTCATATTTGTAGTTATTGTCATATTCTAATGCAGTATGAGTGTGTATTCTGGATGCTGCTAGGTTTTACGAATGGAGCCGAGCAGACAGAATCCACTACAGTGGAAGACTTGCAAGGAATGCAGAGTTTCTCTTGGTACTCCAGAGAGTGCATGGCAACGCAGTACGTTGCAGTGTGTATAGTCTGCCTCTATGTCCTATTATTCCCATGGATCATCTGGGAGGAGGAGTTGGCCATCACTTTCTTCACAAATCAGAAATGTTAAACTGTGAAATATGTGACTATGGAAACTTTGAGACAAGGTTTTCCAGGAAAGTGTTAGAGGAAAGCAATGTTTGTGCCACTTCTGTTTCCCTGGGTAGATGCTTGAGGCCTAGTTTCAGGTCATCAGATATCCTTTTCTTCATCCCCTGGAACCAGGGCTAGCACTGTCACACAACAGAGACATATAAGCCAAATAGCTCCTCAACTTGACTTGATATGTATACACCAACAAAATAAAAGGCTGCTTTTCACAGAAGATGAGATTTCTCTATTTCAAAGATGTTGAACTCAAACTACATGAAAAGTTTTAACTCAGATAGGATTGGAAGCTTCTTTTGTTGCTAAAGTGAAGTAAGACATGCTTATCTGTGGTGAGACACAGAACTTGCTCTTGAAAAAAATTGCCAGCCTGCTACTCTGCTTAAGTTTAAGCATTCCTACCAAAGACAGCATGAGTCACATTTTTAAACCAAGACACTTTCTCTCTTGTGCTAACAGTAGATTGCTAAGATCATCTTGCCACAGTGTGGCTCACGTCATTGTCTTTTGTCACATATTTTCTCTCTGATGTCTTGCACTGGTACAAGGATCTAGCTCAGACTCAATAAGCAGAATAACCCTGTAAAAATCAGTATATGTTTCTGCATGTCTAAAATACTTCTGGAGACTGAATAAAGTTTGTATTGAGGCAACTTCACACTAAACTGAGTCAGACTGTATTATCCTTTCAACTCCATCTAGCAGAGTGATATCAACAAAGCTTGGGAGAGTGATAACGAGAATGAGAAGTAATGGTTTCAAGTTGCTCCAGGGGAGGCTCAGGTTGGATGTTAGGAAGAGTTTCTTCTCAGAAAAAGCAGTGAGGCAGTGGCACAGGCTGCCCAGGGAGGTGGTGCAGTCACCGTCCCTGGAGGTGTTGAAGAACTGTGTGGATGTGGCACTGAGGGATGTGGTCAGTGGGCGTGGTGGGGGTGGGTTGGAGGTTGGACTAGGTGATCTTAGAGGGCTTTTCCAACCTTAATGACTCTATGATAACATTTTAAATCAAATTTTGCTGTCATTGTCTGCCAATGGCCTTTGCCTTCCTGAAGAAGTGCCATGTTAAGCAAATACTTTGCTTGTAGGATTTCGTCAATGTCTCTTCAGAGTAGTTGCAGAATTGCTATAGTGTTCACTACTGCACTATACAGGCAACAGCTGTCAACAACTGAGCTATCAGGTAGATTGTATAGTTCTACCTATTTCGATGCCAGTTTTTCTAATTAGGTGTTTGTTCCTTAATACGTATTTTTATTTGAACTTGATTAAATTTTACTCAGTGTGGAGGGAGAAAATTGACTTTTATAAAACGCATTTGCTAATACAATTATTTGGTACTGTAGTAGGAATAGAAACACTCATTTCCATGATTTAAATAAGAAACGCTGTGGAACCCAGGCCTGTCAGGCTTCCATCAGAAGCTTACTGGTTCTCTGCCAACTTGCCTACCCATCTGCCTGGCAGGCTGTCTGTCCTCCCAAACACTGCGGCTGCCTCCGTGCCAGGGACAGCAGCACTGCCAGGGCTGCAACTGCGTGGCAGGAGGCCAGAGGGACTGCCTCTCCACCTAAAGTACCACCCAAAGGGCCCCCAAAAGGATGATGTGACATGCTGTTCTGCACAGACAGCCTCCAGGCATGCTGCTGGGCCAAGGAGCTTTCAAATCTGGAAATGTCTTACCTTGTGCCAGCTTTTAGTAGTTTTCTGAGAAATTCTTTTATCAGCGGACATCCCTTCCTGTCAGTCAGGATGATTTTTGTATTTGAAAGGAGGGATGTACACATTTAATGCATCACTCTCCAGCAGTCCTGCTTCAAAGGAACAGGTAGAAATGACACAAAATGCAATTGCATGTCTAGAGGAATGTTACTTTTTAAATCAGAACATGGCTTCTGACAGAGCATTAGATTTTGTCTGGGTTTTGGGTTTTCTTTTCATCTTAGCAAACATTCTTGTTCCTCCTACAAATCTGAATTTAGGTTCAACCAGACCTCGGCAGTGTCATATGGACTAGCATGCACTTTTTAACCAGTTAGCAATTCTTGGTATTTGGTACACCCTCTGCATTAATAATGCACTGTGGAAGGACTGTAGTAATAAATAAAAACTGATCTTGATAGATTTTCTCCTATCTTTTCAGGGCTGAGAACAGGATAATTTAATAGCACAAAGCAGTGCTAGTGAAATTGGGGCTGTAACTCTTCATGTTTGTATAAAAGCACTAACCACTGCTACACCAGGTTAATAATAAAATCACACAAAACAGTTTTGCTTTCTTTTTTTTCTGTTTATTCTTTAATGTTTTGCTAGATTGAGGTGTTAGAAAGTATGCCTTTCTTAAAAGAGCTTGCTCTACAAATAGCTCAATTCCATAGTACTAGGGATGGTTGGAGAAGAACTTTCTTCTGCTCCAGGTAATATGTGTGGAGTGCTATCAGATGCCATATAAATATAAAAGCCTCTCCATTGTATTGAATCTGAACAATGATATTGAAAGAGACACAAAATTAATGTAGCAAAGCAAGTGTGATAAAGAAAATATTTTATAAGACTGTTGTCTGGACGTGATAAATTTTTTATAATTACCCTCAAAGAAATGTAGTAAAGAATTTTTGATTAACATAATACACTAGACCATAAGATAAGCGATGCTTCATATAATTAATCTGTGAAATAGAAACAATGATACTCCAGTTTAGTAATAATTTACTTCATGGCTTGCCCTTAGAGTTAGCATAGCTCCATTCCTGAAGTTAGTCATCAGGTAGAATAATGGGTTTGGGATATAGGTGAATAATCTTTTTGCTTTTACAATGCTATCCACATTAAAGAGCTGAAGAATCAAACCCTGCCTTCACAGGTTGGGCCAAAGGCTTATCTAAAGCAATACAGTATGAAGGTTGGAAGCACTGTAATTTGAAAGAGATATTATTAGCTCTTCTGTTTCTCAGCTAATGTGATATGGTGGATTGGAGAGGGCTGACCTTGTTGTGCATTTAGCAGATGCTTTTAGTGAGCTGTCCAAAATGAAACCAAATTCAATTGATTTGTATCTGTACTATGCCAGCCTTATGTGTGTTGAAAACATTGGAGCTATGCTCCAATGACAAAATTAGAACAAAGTAAAGATAAATCATACTAACTGATTCTTGCTGAATGAACAAGCCACTTCTTATTGATCTAGTTCATTTTGCACTCGTCAGTATCAAAATGTTGCTAGTATGTTTCTCACAACCTACATGCCTCAACATTTACAGACTAAAAGAAGTTGTATGGTTGCTCCCTGCCTGCAGATTTAATAGCATATCAGATTATCGTGACAGTCATATTTTCAGCTACACACCAGCATAGCTCCAACTGCATAGTTATTGACTTCACAAGGATTGAGATACAAACTTAAAATTAAGCATAGACTTAAGTGCTTCATTAATTTGTCTCTCTCTCTCTCTTCTTCCTCTTGATATCATGTACGTATCCATATATATTTATCCATTCTCAAAGGCAATGTATTGACCTCTCACCTAGCCAAAATGTCTATAATCAGATGGACTGCATTTCAGAATAAATGCTTCCTGGTGAATCTTCCTTGGGCGTTCATGCCTGACCAAATGAACAAGTGAGTTATTAGGCTGTCTAGGGAGTCATGGATGTATTCAAATAAAAAGATTCATAAATGCTCTAATTATGTTGACAAATCAGAGAACTAATCGAAAATATTAGGATGGATTAGAATAAAATATAAATTTTAATCATATTTCCTAACTTTTTTTCCTAAGAATGCTTATGGCATGTCCATATGTCTCTTCTGTACACCTTTATCTTTTTATCTGTACACTTCTAGTACTCGCTAGATGTACTGTGGTTTCTCCTGATGTATGTGTCCTGTAAGGCAAGGGACAACAGAGTCAAGAAATAAACATCTGACTGTGTCACAAATCCAATTAGCTCTGACAAGGCCAGTAAAGTCAAGTCAATAACAAGTCTGGAAGCAGCTTTGTATTTCAGATCGTACTGGAGATGGTAGGACACCAGCTGGACAAAGCAAAACCACTCCAGGCACCTGAATTTTCTGCATCCATGAAGACTGACTTATAGCCTGGCGAGATCACAAGCGCTGTAGCATTTTCAAGTGTCAGATCTCATCTCTTCAATGTTTCTAAGTAGTAGAGAGGAGGATGGAAGCATTCCCCTCACTGAATATAAAATGTGTGCTAATGTCATTGCAAGGTAATGCAGTGAAGCAGAAATCACTGAACATCACACAGCCTCTCCTTGCTGCCACCACCATGTCTGGGTATGGCAGTACCTCGTTTCAGTGCAGCAATCTTCAGACAGAAATTCTCATGAAATTCTGGCAATTGTCTAATCCCAGGGTCTATGCATGTTAAATGCAGCTTTCCTTATTCTAGTTGTTGATAAGTAATTTTGTCCCATTTAGTGAAACTGAGCCACCAATCCGCTATACTCATTCCTGGCTGAGATCTAAAAACATAGGTGAATTTTTCATCTTGAGCATAACAGCATCAGTCTGGTGATACTCCTTTGATGCTGGCCAGATTACTTTGGATTTTATCTGAGACAATAATCCATTCCCTGACTTCCTGACTAGAGATCTAAATTCTTCATTGTTTCTGCATAGAAGTAAACTACATAGATCATTTAGTTCCTTTATGTAAATCAGTTAATGCTGTATTACACTTGGAAGTTCTAAAGCTTTCTCACTCAAACCTAATGCACAGTCATGCAGTATGCTCAACTAAAATGCTCTCTTCCCATATTCAATTGAGTAATGTAACAAATAATAAAGACCCATCAAGTATAATGCAACATTCACCATTATTACTGTTGACTGTTGATATTTGCAGCTCATCATAACCTACTTTTGTAGTTGCCAGAATAGTCAAACATATGGTTCATCAGCAACAATACGGGCCCTAAAACTGTCACATAGAGCTACTTCAACTTTGGGATGTCAGAAGGGATCTTTCTTCTGGAAGCAGTGTGCTAACCAGGGTTAGCTACATCTTGCAGCCACTCTGCAGCTGAGTTGCACTGCAAATTTCCCAGCATTTTTCTTATATTTCTATTCGATTGAAATTTAAATTACATTCATTTCAGCAATTTTTTTTTTTTCCAAAGGGATATTTTTCAGACTTAAAATGGGATTTCTGGTCTGGAAATAAGAAACAAATACAGCGAAGTGATTAAGTTATTATATTATTGGATTTGGAATAGGAAGCTGAAATAGTTTCCCCTGTGTCCTAATTCCATGTTTCTTGCCCATAGGGTACATATTTGTATGCACTGCATCTTTTAAATATTTTCCTCTGAGTTTTATTCCCACATAGAGGCCAAAAAGAGTCAATACCTCCCATATTCAGCACTGTAGTACCTGATTCCTGGCTAATTGTGCTGTTGGTCCCATCTTTCATGACACTGAGAATTTAACGTGGGGTGAAATGGGTACATTTGTTTTAGTTGTCAGGATGGTCTCAGAGGTCACAAAAAAGAGCAAGGAAAAAAAGCACGTGCAAAATGGCTTCTATAGATAATTAAAAATTAAGCATTTTGTCATGCTTTTACATATTCCTAACTACACTGAAACCTGATCTTCTCACTACAACTTTGGACACAAATAAAATTTAGCAAATGGATACAGACAGCGCGTGCAGTGCAGGCATATGCTGACATATGACTTCCATATGTCAGTCCACAGAGATTCTACAGCTCCTGAGACTGTTTTGTTCTTTAAATAGCTTTCCATCCTTTTAACATTTTGGACCATTTTTCCATTCTCATTATGTTCTTTCTTCCTTCCTTTAATGCCACATTCATTTATGAGTGATTTGGATTTGGCAGAAAGGACTGAGGGGAAGAAGGTAAAACAGTTTTCAGAGATTTCTATATAGACAAATATATCTGGAACCCAGAAGACTGATGTGAACTGTTGAAATGAAATAAAACCTGCATTAATCTTAATAAGTAAATAAATAATTATATGGACTGAGATTTTAGTCCTGAATTTATCCAGGGTCATATACAGTATTTTACTTGAAAGCTAAATTTAATCAGTTTTTGATTATTCATTGTTAATTAATTTACTCAGCAAGTTAAAATCTAATCTGAAAAAGATAAAGCCTTTGTATTTAATAGCATATCATCAAATCCAAAAGTTTTGAACTGGAAGCAGCCTGAGCCTTATTGTCTTACACAGAATTTAATCAGAGGACCATGGGAGCTGCCAACAGTGTGTTTCCTGTTGGTTTTCACAACAAAAAAATGGATATCTTCATTCATGTGATCTGCAGATGTACAGTATGAAAGCACTGAGATGTGAGTTGCACAGAGACCTGCTATTTTAGGCAAAGAATGGATAAACAAACCTTGTACTGTCTCTTCAAATGATAATTTCACCGGAGCAGTCCAACTCTTTAGGAAAACTGTGTGAATATGAAGTACACTCAGCCTTACATTCTTCAGTTCATAAAAGCTTTGGAAGGAAAAAATTACTTCAAATTACCTTAAGTCCCCTGAAAACTTTAAAATAAAAGGAAGCATAATGAGAACATACCAAAAGGAATTACTGCACTGTGTCATTGTATATACAGAAAAACTGTACTGAACACATCCTTTGGCTTTTTTGACAACTCATAGTGTTGATCAGCAAAATGCTTCATTTGTACCTGTAAAGAGAAAAAGAACTACCTGAAATGTCTCAGGAAAGAAGCCATCTCTTCCTGATATCTGGAGAAATGCTGAGAATAATAACTATGAAAAACATGCAATTAGTAAGAATTTATGTATCTTTTCTGATGTACAGATTTTTTCTGCCTGGAGACATAACAATTTCTCACCAAACAAAAGCCAGCTTCCTAATGGTTGCAATACCAAGGGCATTGAGTTTTGGGCTTCCTGCAGTCTGTATGTTAGCTTACGCTGGCACAGGATGAGAGCTTAAGACTGGACTGCAGAGCCAATGTTTGCTCCAAGCCTCAGAGTCAACACAGAGTACATTTGCTTTCTACATCTTGAGGTCAAAGTACTCTTGTGATGTGGAAGGGCATAAAGCAGTGCTTGATGTGTTGGACCTAAACACATACGTCAAGCAGACATCTTACTATGGTGAATAAATCAGTTTGGTTCGGAATCCTTCTGTTGAAATAAAGTCTCTTCTATCAATTTGAGGCTTGAAGTGGACACCAAACTTTCACCAGCTTTAGGCTTCTCTACAGGGAAGTGAAGAACCCAGAATGCTGGGTGATCTTTTCACAGTTTCCCTTCCTTGACCACATTGATTTTTAGAGAATTCTAACTGGATGTACAGATTTCTTCTGGATGACACCAGAAAGGGGAAAAGTTGTGGAATTCTATAAAAAAAAAATGTTCTTTATCATAGGAAAGTCTGAGAGCGTAACTCAATTCAGGTGATCCCAAGATTTAAACCCATTATTAGAAAAAGACTGTGAAGTTATGATGAAAGACAGATGGAGAGAAAACGTATAACATTACCATAAGCAAGCAGAATCAGAGCAGATATAAATGAAGTAGAGGAGTTAGGTGATGCCACAGGGGAATTAATTACCAGGTGCTGTATGCTTTGAGGGAAACAATGAGAACATCTTTTCAAAAACGGAATCACAGAAATGTATTGAGGCTGTGGTGGCACCAGCTCTCTAACTATCTCCAACTCCACTGATCTGTTTCCCTGTGGTATCCTGGCTCCCAGGAGCTCTGTATCCCCTGCTCCCATCACATCCCCCAGGGATGGTGAAGCCCCATCTGCCTCAGCTCATCTCCCAGGCCCTTCATCCACGTGGTAAATGTTGCTGGGAAGATGTTCTGCCTCTCCTTGTGTCTGTTGAAGAAGGTGTCAGAAGGGCTTACTCGAGGTGTTTGTCTTGCACTGCTGCTGTGGCTGCAGGATGAATCCACCATTCCTCCCTCACAGCACCACCATTGCAAGTGTCAGCAAGAAGCAGGACCAGAAATAATACACTGGTATCTGTCACAGACAGCAGGAGAAAAGTTAGCTGGCTTCCACCTGCGAGGACATTGGAGCCTGGTGTGGAACAGACCTGCATGAGGCAGATCCAAGCAGAACATACTGCTTCCCAGCAGTCTTACAGCTGGGGATGCGATGTCTGGTGCGAGGGCTTTGCCCCATGGAGTTCCAAAACGTGTATTGGTACTGAGCCAGTTCCCACCCAACCCAAACCAACCTGTGAGAGTGTGCCAGGGGTCTGAAGGACCTCAGCACAGCTTCTTATGGCCATCAAGCCTGCTCCTGTTGCTCCAAGTGAGTTGCTAAAGTAGACATAGCCCATCCTGGTTTATTACCTGCCTGCAGACAGAATAAAAATTAAATTAAAAATAAGTCTGCAATACACCATCATTTTCCAGGAAAATATCTTCCATAGCACTCTGAAGGTGCAAATACTGTATTGAAATGAGATATATTTTATTGGCTTTGATGGACAGATTCGGAAAAAGAGGAACTGAGACTAATAGCTGCATTCAATGTACTTACATTTACACTACTTTACGTTTTAAATAAGAACTCTATCTGCAGTGGGAAATGCAGTCCTGGAACATGCCTTGTTTTATTGCATAGTGCCACCTACGGGTTGGACGCTTCTAAGGTTTAGAGGGGCAAGAGATACGAAGCCCTATTAGTAGCAGGATAGGAGTTAACCTAATCACCTGTAATTTGGAACTTAGCAAGAAAAATAAAGTGCTGCTAAGATTTCTATACTGTTGTATCTGGCCAAAGAATTGTAGTTTTTACAGTTCTCTTTGGAGCTGGCTCTACTCCTACCTTTCTTTGCAGCCCGGCAGTGATGGAGGATGTTGTAGATCCTGATTTTCTCCCCTGTGAGCCAGGTTTTGCTTGTGTGTGATCAGTAGGGATGTTATCTGCTGCTGCAAGGCTGGGGACAGGATTGCTGTCTTGCTGGTTTTGAGTATGCAAAGACTTAAAAGAAAGCCTTGAATTAACTGTGATGGTTTCTTTCCTGAAAAACTAAAACTCCAAAATGGGAGTTTTAAATGTTTGGGTTTTTTTTTTGTTTGTTTGTTTGTTTTTAACACACTTTTTATTCTCTCAAAGGACATTTGATTTTATTCTGTATCTTCTTCAGCAGGTGGCGTACCTGCCTCGCTGGAACCAGATGCATGTTCTACTGTTTGCTCACTTGCCGAGATCCTCAGGCAGAATAATGCAAACTGTACATATGTGTACTCAAGAACTTCTTTCCCTCATCCTTGGAGGAAGGTAGTGATGTTATTGCTATATTAATTTTTCAAGAAAAAATATCAGTAACATTTTTGATCGCATGACCGTACACTTGGACTGCACAAAGGGCATGTCTCTTCACACACATAACCATAAAATTTGATTAGTAATAAGAAGGAGAGAAAAAAAATAGTTTATTCATGACAAGTTCCTTTTTTTAAATAATCCATACTGGGGGAAAAAAAAAAAAAAGAAAGAAAAAAAAAAGGGGGGGGGGGGGGAAGGGGGAGGGAAACTAGCCAATAAAATGTTTACTTAGAAAGGGGATAAACATTTTCATTTTGGAAATATAAGCCACAGACAAGACAAAAGATTGCTGTAAGTATCCCTCAGGTAAACAAGCCCTGCAATACATTGACAGCATGAGGGATGAAGTAAACTACATGACTGTCCTCCTGATGTCATGATGGAGAAGAGATGCAAAACTTGGTACCAGTGCTGCAATACTTCAGGCTGAATGAGCTCTAACAGGACTGTCAAAGCAAAAGTATAGCAGGGAGCAGTAAATTCACAGTGGTGTCTCTCTGTGACCGTGCAAAATGGTCTGTAACTACCAGGCTGTTTTGGCACTGGCAAAAACACTGTAGCCAGTCTAAAGAGAGGCAGTAGCCTCTGTCCACATCAGACATTCCTGCCATTGGGGTGGATTTGGGGCAGCTTTGGTAAAAGTCAGTCAGAGTACAGTTATGCTGGTAAGCAAAGTGCTTTTACTTTTATAGGTTCTATTGCTTATCAAACATACCAGCATAAGTCATTAATAACACTAGTAAATACATACACACATTAGGAGGGCTTGCTGTTACAACTTTATTGACAGATGTTCTCTAACACAGACACGGGCGGGCAGCCTGGGCTGGTAGCTGTTTCTCACAAAAGAAATACAACAAATTCAGAGGCTTGGAATAAAATATTTCTGTATAAGGATTGTAGGATTTTCTTGCATATATGTCCAAAAGAAACTCTGACAATCCAGATAAACTGAAGAGGAACTGTAAAAGTTGTGTTTAATAGAAGGCATTAAGTACAGGTTGGAATATTCAGAATGACAAAAAGAAAATCACTGTACTCTTAAAATTCTTCAACTAGTGTCAAAAATGTGTCATTTTACACAGCTTGGCTCATAAAAAGCTCTCACAGTTTGTAGGCATTCAGAGTCAGTGACATTGTATGCATGTTAAATTCTTTCTAATTCTATCCCTTTGTTAAACAAAGTATCACCTTTCCTTACAAACCTTCCTCTGCATTGTGTCAGAGAGTAGCATTAGGGAAAACAGAGTAGCTGGATGCCTGTTTCAGGAATAGAGCAGCCAGCAGGAGCAGGGAGGTGATCATCCCTCTGTGCTTGGCACTGGTGAGGCTGCACCTTGAATGCTGTGTTCAGTTTTGGGTCCCACACTGCAAGAAGGACATCGAGGCCCTGGAGAGATCCAGAGATGGGCAACAAAGCTGTGAGGGGTCTGGAGCACAAGTCTTATGATGAGTGGCTGAGGGAGCTGGGATTGTTCAGTCTGGAGAAGAGGAGGCTCAGGGGAGACCTGATCGCTCTCTACAGCTGCCTGAAAGGAGGCTGTGCTGAGGTGGGGGTTGGCCTTTGCTCTCAGATAACAGCAATAGGATGAGGGGGAATGGGCTCAAGTTGTGGCACTGAGGGATGCGGTCAGTGAGCATGTTGGGGATGGGCTGGTGGTTGCACTAGGTGATCTTAGCGGTTTGTCCAATGTTAGTGATCCTGTGGTTCTGGCAGGAAATCGTTCTTCTGCCAAATTAGTTCTGTTGTCCACTTCCCTAAAGGTAAATTTCATCCTCAAATCTTTATTGAATGTTCAACAGACATGTTACGGTGCCGTTTGCTTTAGATCACCTGGTCTGTCTTTGCAAATGTTGACAGCTGGTAACAACGTCAAAATCATATAAGGTAGAATCCAGTGATCAGAACTGGGTATATCTACACTTACAGGTACGAGCAGAAAAGTGACTCGATGTAAATGAGGAATGAGGGGAAGTCCTGGAGAACCAGACCTGGAGAAACAACACAAAAAAGTATTCCTGTGTTAACAGATGGCAAAGTCCTAAAGGCAACATCTCACAGGAATGCAGCGTGACGGTGGCAGCACGGAGAGCCCACTGATGGGAACTCACACCCTAGAAGGGAACCGACGCCAAGTGCCCTCAGCAGCCAGGCTCCTCAGGCTGCGGCCAGGACTGCTGAGCCGACAGAGGTCTGTCCCGGCAAAGATGAGCGCTTCAATACCAGCTGCCGAAGGGAAAACCCCCTTCCAGCGCGAGGTCCCCGCGGCGCCGGGTGAGATCGACAACATGGCGGCCCGGGACGCGGCGAGGCGCGAGGCGCACGCGCACGGCGCCCCTCCCGGGGGGAGCGCGGCGGCGTCGTGACGTCAGACGCGGTCCCCGGCAACGGCCGCACGTCGGCGGGCGCCGGCAACCCGGAAGCGGCGGGCGAATAGGGACGGAGCGGCGCGGAGGGGACTGGCGGAAAAGTAGTCCCGCGAGCGGCGCGGTGCACGGCGGAGGAGCGGGAGGCGTTCGGCGGTGCAGGGGAGGGCCTCGTCCCGCTCGGCGCGCTCGGATCACGCGGCGGCGGCGGCAGAGATGGCGGCGGACAAGGCTGCGGGTGAGCGGGAGGAACGGCCGCGGGCCCGGGCGGAGGGATACGCTCTCGCGCCCGGGCGCTGAGTGCCGGCACGGAAGGCGAGGGGCGTGCTGCTGCCGCGTGTCCTTCCGCCGAGGAAGTAGCGCCCGGCGGGCGGCCGCGCGACCGGCTGAGCCCGCGGGCTGCCCGCCTCGGTCCCGTCCCCGTCGGCCCGGCCGGAAGGGGGAGCGGCGGCCGCCGGAGCCGTGCGGGAGGCTCTTCTCCGTCCCAGAAGAGATTATCCCCCGCTTCGGGAAATAAAGCGCTCCGCAGGTGCCGCGGCGCTCAGCAGCACGGCTTGTGCCGGACGTACGGGGCCTGGGAACGAGGGGCCTGGGGGCTGCGGCCGCTGGCGGAGCAGCTAACAGGTGTGAGGAGAACGGCTGCGGCGCTCCGGGCAGATCCCGGCCTGCCGGTGCGGGAGAGGCGCCAGCTGGTGCTGAGCAGCAGGCCGGTGGGCAGGCGGCCTCCCTTTTCAGGTGGCGATCCTGCGCTCTCCCCGCCTGCCGCTACCGCCGCTACCGCCACTTCCCCCGCATCCTGTTGTCCACCGCGCTGCAGCTTCTCCAGTGGGAACAGCTGCTTACACACACACAACAGAAAGCCTCCGTGATGCACGCGGTGTTTCTCCTGGACTGCCCCTACGTTGCCAGCCTTGGAGATAGATTTACGACCCGCTGCTTTTATTGCTAACTCATCTGCCTTCTCCAGATGAAAACACAAGCTTTCCTGGGTTGACCTGTTTGCCCTGCAGTCGAGAGAGCGGGAGTGCTTTCCTCCTCCCGGTTTAAGTGGGTGCTTCCAGCATCTGGCAGCAGGCAGCTTTTAGGTCGCCTGTTGGTGAGATGTCTCATGATGAAGATCAGCTGAAGTCCCCCTTTAAACACGAGTGGTAGGATTGCTGTACGTTAGAGGGACCTTCAGCTCTTCAACAGGTTTCAAGCGTGTTTGGGCAAAAGGATTGAAGAGCAGCCAAAGTGGTTTTGTTGCAGGAAGGAGCTGTGCTGTCAGCTACTTCAGCTGGACTTTGGGTTTGTTCTTAAGAGCTTCCAGTTCATATTTACAAACTCGCTGTCTTTGGTGATTTGTAGAGTAGATGCAACTCTTCAGTTTACAGCCATGAAAGTGACTTTGTAAGAGAAAGAACAGCCCTGCATTGTTTAAAACAGTCCCAGGTTTCATTTTTGTCTTTAAACATATGATACAGAGGCGTAGTGAATTCTGTTAGACCTGCCCTGATGCTTCCCTAGGAAATACGCCATGCAGCTGTGTAAGTGGCACGTTTCCTAGACAGCTAACAGTCTCTTTCATTTATTGTTTGCTTAACTGAAGACATGTTACTTCGAGATTCAGACCTCCACGAGCACCACATGGCTTGTTTGATCTGCTTGCAGACAGAGGCAGTACCCTGCACTGTGGCTTTGGCTGGCCCTACCCAAGGCTCAACCTGTGTATGTGGGCAGCTCCTGGCCAGGCTGAACATTAGAAACTTCCCGAGGCTTGGATTCTCATATCTCTGCATTGTTGTTCCTTGTGCTGGTGTAATCTTGAAGGCCCAGTGAGCGAGTAAAGCAAATAACTTATCTGTTAGCATGATAGTTGGAGGGAAAATGCATTTATTTCTTCACTGCTGTTACAAAGGTCCTTGAAAGTCAGTGGAGGAGTCAGATCTGTTATGTGTTTAGCGTGAGGAGAGATGCTTCTTTTTCCTTTCCTTTCTCTCTGTGAGAAAACTATGGCATGTCAAAACTTTCTGAACTTTTCTGACGTTTGTTTTCTCTCTCGTTATGGAAAAGGTTCCACTGGTGAATACATTATGTGCAATCAGATTTCATAGCAGGTCTGTGTAGTTCTGTAGCACCCTAAGGGTCCATCCTTCCCGAGTGTTGGAATTACTGAGTTTTGTCCAAATCACAACCCCTTGCTTTGTAACTGGCTGGTAAAAGATGGTTGAGATTTAACACCTCAACTTCATGGGCATCTTGATGCAGGATGAAAGCCTCAAGCAACAAATATATTCTTGCTGAAATGTACGATTGCATAGGATGAATAGGATGGTGGAAAGGGCTTCCCGCAGGAAGTACAACCCAGGAACTGGTTAGTGACTCTGTTCTAATCCTGCCATGGATGTTACCCCAGGAATGTCCCTAGGCCTGGTTATTATTGTTGTCCATCTTCATAAATAAATTTTAAGTGTTTTTTTAGCCAGTGAGTAGCAGATGATTCATGTATGTTGCTGCTGATGGGGAGTAGATTTTGTAGTGGAGCTCATAGAGGAGTGTTTTCATTCTGTTGGTGTGAAAACAAAGCAGAATTTGCATTACATCCTTTAATTGCAGGAAGAGAAAGACATTGAATATGCAGTGCCCGCCATACCATTAACATGGCAAACTGTGGGCTCAAGCAAAGCCCCTGTTGTGAGAATTAGTTTTCTGCAGTGGAAACCATTGCAGGTGTATAATCTTTGTTTCAAAAACATAAGATGAGCATGTGAGCTGATGTTTCCAGATACAAGCCAGGCTGGTGCGATGCCGGTTGTTCTGGTTTTCCCTCTAGTAGTTTTGAATTTTATATCAAAGAAATTGAAGACAATCGAAACCTTGTTAGATTGCTGTATATAAGTGCTCAAACCATTAAAAAAAAAACAAAATAAAACAAAAAAAAAAAAACCAAAAAGCCCTATATGCTGTACTGGTTTTCATCTAGAAGGGAACATAGAGAAAATACTGTAGCTATAGTTTTGCTGTATTTTTCACGTTGTTCCCTAAAAGCATCCATTGCTTGCTGTTCAGGAAGCAGCATATAGGATGCATGGGTTTTAATCCAGTGCAGTGGGATACTTACTCATCTTATAATAGGTGGTCTTCACTGTAATTTTATAAAGTCTATTTCTGCTGTCTGGTTGCAGCTTTAAAATGAAATCTAAAATGTATTCATTTTCAGTGAACTTGCAAGAGGTGGATTATTGACTGCGAGCACAGTAGGTTTGTTGGGTAGCTGGAGATGTTATCTGTAATAGAGCAACAGTGTTACAGTTAGGTGGGAAGCTACTCCTGCTGGCAGGAGGATCCTGAGAACTGGCACAAACAATGTTTCTTGAGCTGAATTACTTCTGTTGTGTTTACAGACTTTTCTCTCATCCTTTGTCAGACCAAGGTGCTGAGAAGCATGATGGAGCAGGTACTTCAGGGATCACTGATCAGGAGAAGGAGTTGTCGAGCAGTGCATTGCAAGCCTTTCTGGTAAGATACAGCCAAACCATACTTCTCATCTACCACATAACTGCTAAACTAGCTTATAGCATTTTTTTTTCTTCTGGTTTTCTTAGCATGACTGAGAATATATTAGCAAGTTATGATACTAAAATCAATGCTTGTGTTACAAAGCCGGCATGTACATTTTCATAGAATCATAGAATTGTATCATAGAATGACTTGGGTTGGATGGAACCTCAAGGATCATCAAGTTCCAACCTTCCTGCCACATGCAGAGTTGTCAGCTGCTAGATCAAGTACCAGATCAGATTGCCCAAGGCTCCATCCAGCCTGGCCTTCAGCACCTCCAGGGGCAGGGCATCCACAGCCTCATTAAATCACTTTTCATAGGAGCATTGAACTTTGGCCATGTTCTTTATTAGGCAAGTTTTTTATTATTCTTGAATAATTCATTCAGCAGCATAAATTAAGTCTGTCTTAGGAAAGTTAGGAAAGGAGTGTAGCCCCTCTTCTGCCCGGTTGTGTTAAGCAGACATCCAGGGGCTAAACTGTAACTCAGTCTCTCAAGATGAAGTGAGAGATGAACATAAAGATGGGCCAGGAATTAGACAAGCAGTTGCTCAATGTACATTTAATGGAGACAGATTATGAAAACTGAGGAAATAAAGAATCTTGAAGCTTTGATTGAAACCATCAGGACAACAGTTTTCGTAGAAACATGTTTGTAATAGTTAACTATTCCATTTGTTCTTCCTCCACCGAATTGTTTTTCAATTTCAGTTAGGACCTCAACTTTCTGACTTGCTTCTCGTACATACTGTGAACAATGAAGTTTTATGTGGAGCTGTTTATCCCTGTTGGCCAGGGAAATCCTACACTGCTCTCTAGACTCAAAAAGAGGAGGAGACTGCCATTAAACATCATTGACTTATTAAAACATACATTTAAACTAATCCCTTTCTGATACATGCTGTTTCCAGGCTGGAAATTATGATGCCTGTTTGCAACACTTAAATAACCTTCAAGACATAAACAAAGATGACTACAAAATAACTTTGAATACTGCAGTTGCGGAGTTCTGTAAAAGTAACCAGACCACAACAGACAATTTGAGACAAACTCTGAACCAGCTGAAGAACCAGGTAATGCAATCACTGCATGGAATTTTGATGTATAAGCACTGTTAATGGTAATGGGATCTTCCAATAAAATAGGAAGACAAGGTTTGCCTCTTCCCTTTATTAGCTTATAACTGTTACTGCCCTATCTTTAGGCTAATTAGTACTTTTGGGTTATTTTTCTAAAATGAACATTTGATGCTTTAAAATCATAAGTATGGAAAGCTTAAGGATAAACAAGATTCTGTTCTGTGGTTTTTTTTTTTTTCAGGTTCACTCTGCTGTAGAAGAAATGGATGGTTTAGACGATGTTGAAAATAGTATGCTTTACTACAATCAAGCTGTTATTTTGTATCATCTGCGTCAGTATACTGAAGCTATATCAGTTGGAGAGAAGCTGTACCAGTTTATAGAGCCTTTTGGTGTGTAGGCAGAAGAGTTTTGTTTGTGCAGTAATGAGGCAGAGTAAATTATCTTCCTCTGCTTATCAGAAAAGTGATTTGTAAATGTACATAATAATAATAAAAAAGATAGGCTTAGGAATGATGAGTAATTTTTACTTACAAGGACAACATTTGAATTTGGGTGGGAAGGTGCTTCAGAGACATTTAGCAGATGAGTATAACAAAATCAGAACAGATATTTGACAACTTCAAGAGGTGTTTATGAAGTGACAAGGATGAAGTGTTTGTGTGTGGGGGTCCCAACAAATCCAATAAGTGTAATGCTGTTTCTCTCTCAGTTCTCAGTATGCCTATGCGGAGCTTACTCTGTGAAACCAGCTATGCAGAGATGTGTTTGTATGGAATCCTGGAGTTCTGTAAGATTCTGTGTAGGCATATGGCCCACACTGGATCTTTGGTGCTGATGTACTTAGACCAGTACTCAAAATCAATCAACCTGAAGTGCATTTTAAGCTGTCTCTGGTTTTTGCTTTCAAATGACATCAGTATGAAGGAATTACCTCTTTGTGTTAAAATACTTATCTGTGTGATGTAGGTGTCTGCATCTATTTTTTTCTTATGTAATATTCTGATTTTTCTCATAATGTTGTGTATATGCACTTTTCTTAAATTGGTTTTCTATTTTTTTTGTCCTGTGATTGTGTTTGGATGGATTGGTGTTAGAACAGTAAGATCTTTTCTACTTCTTTTGTTTGATACAGAAGAGAAGTTTGCCCAGGCTGTGTGCTTCTTGCTTGTGGACTTATACCTGCTGACTTACCAGGCTGAGAAGGCCTTGCATCTCCTTGCTGTTCTGGAAAAAATGATTTCACAGGGCAACAATAACAGCAAGAATGGGAAAAATGAGGTAAGCTTAAAATCATATGAATGCCACTGTCTTTACTAAAGGTATGTTTTTATTAAATCCAAAAGTAGCCTTTTAAAATGCTTCAGAATTTAAAAACTGTTAGAATGTCTGTAACTTCAGACAACTGATACATTTTGGTAAACAAGTTAATTGTGTACAGTGGCTGTATATTCTCTCCATTCCACCCTTTTTCTGTCAGGGAGCTAAAAAGTATCTCAAGTCAGAGACTTGTATTAGAAAGTCAGTTGCCTTCAGTGCCAGATATACTTGGTTTTCCTTATGTGTCTTGGATGATGACTGTGTGATACTCCATGTTTGAAATGTCAGTGTCAGAGAAGAAGTACAGTTAGTGCTGCAGTCATCATCCAGGACTGTTTGAGAAATCAAACATTCCTTTAATTTAGTGTCTGGAAGTATGAGGCAGACTTTCAAATGCAATCTTCAATTTATACATTTTTGGAAACTACAATAGAATGAGTAGTGGCTTGGAAGTAAAAAGTGGATACTTTTCCAGTTGATGTAATGTCACACTTAAAATAAAACTTTGAGCATATAATAGTTCTATTCGAGAAAATATGGAAAAGATAATCAGAAGCATGCAAATTATCTTTCTGAATAAGAGCATTCTTAAAATTCCTCAATGCTAGAGCAGATTAGCATAACACTAACCTTCATATAGAGCTCTGTACTTCATAGGCTGATGTGCTCATCCTTTGGTTTTGATTGCAAAGCTCAAGTTACAATTTTTTTGTGGAATATATGGATGTGTTTGTGTTTTTTTTAACATTATTGAATACTTTCTTCCATTATTGAATTTTCTTCCTTTAAAAGAGATTATTTTCACCAATCACCTTTTCAACTCAGTTTACAGTTTCCTTCTTAAGCTATTAACACTTCTTTTTTTGTTATTTCTTGGTGTGTTGTTTTTTTTTTTTTGACAGTCAGGTAATAATACAAATAAAGATTCCTCCAATCAAAAAGCTGAAAGTGGAGCTTTAATAGAAGTTGCTAAATCTAAGATACATCAGGTGGGTGTATGTGTGTGATTTATATAAGAATATCCATTCAGTCCTCCTTAAAACTGAGTGCCACCTGCCTCAAATCTAGCTCAGCATGAATTGTGATATTGTCACCTTAAATTTCATTTTGTAGATCAGAAAAATGGATTTAACTGACCTTTGCCTTTTTTTAAGATTCATGTACAGGAGAAACTGACCTAAAAAAATTCCAATTTCAGTCCCTACATCTTAAAATAATTTTGTTAAATTGCATTTAGCTCTGATAATCTTACTTCTGTTTGACTGCAAGACAGTTTAAATCACTGAGGTTTTATTTCCCAGTACTGCTCTTTGGGAAAATGGGTGAAGAAACAAAATGCTTCACTATCACCTTTCACTAATTGGTGTTGTCAGTTGAACAGGTAAATGTCTGGAAATTTTACACGTTAAATTATTTTAATTAATTTGTTGTTTTGTGTGCTGATGTTTTGGCATTTGAATGTAGAGCTGTTGAATGTTGGCCATTGAACAAAATGCACGTTTGCTTCTTGTAAATATGAACTCTATAAATTTGTTGTTAATAGTTTGAATAGAAATTCTTCCTTAGAAGGACTTTTTGAACAGCTTTTTACTACCTATTTTATGATGTATGTAGGAAATTTTGTTGTAACTCTCTAGGTATGGTCCATCTTGCAAACCTGCACAAGTTACTGTTTCTAATATAACAAATTTAATTTTAAACAGTATAAGGTGAGAGCCTATATCCAGATGAAGTCACTAAAAGCATGCAAAAGGGAGATCAAGTCTGTTATGAATACAGCTGGAAATGTAAGTATTCTTAAAGCTATTGTTTTTGTAATCTAGGTCTGTTCCCTATCTTAAAACTGGATTTGGTAACTTACTTTACAAGGAAAGGTCTTCCTGAGGATGGATGTCTGAAATAGTGCTGTATACAATCAGTTGGGTTTGTAATCTCTTTTCTCTAAGTGTATTTAATATAGGACTTTGAATTGCTCAGGAAGTTGCACATTGTTGTTAATAATATTAAAAAAAAACAATGAAATGCTGTGTGCAATAAACTGGTTAAGTATGATTCATAACTTGAGCAGTGCAAAGCAAGTTTTAGTTAAACATAAATGCTCTGGCAAATAAAATTTTCGGATGTCACTGCTGAGTAAAACCACTTTAGAAAGATTAATTTGGGGGTTTTCAATATATGGGAGTTTTGTGTGTTGTCTTTTTTCTTTTGTAGTTGAAGTTTTTTTGGAGGCTTATCTCTTGCTAGAAAGCAGTTTCTTCTTTTGTATAGGAGTTATCAACTCAGCATTGTGTCCACCATGCCATGTATGTTCTGCATTAACTGAGGATCAGGGAGTAGGAGGAGAGCACTTGCATTTTGTTGCCAGTCTCAACAGGTGCTGGTTTGATAGAAGTCTTTCTGGGTCATGATTGTCTTTTGGCAGGCCAGGAAAATCACAGCTCAGGAGGAAGTTGTTGAGCTCCACAGGGAGGGAAGCATGGAGGGGTGTGTATTAGAAGGCAAGTTGGAGAAAGCCTCTTAAAGCAAAAGGGGGATCCTCTGTACTTGCCACTGTTGTGACAGAGTTCTTTAGCATAATATTTGGTTTTGAAGCAGAAACAAAACAAAAAACTAGCTCTGCATTTCAGGAGAGGTTGAGTATTCAATGAAGAAATGTTACTTCATGAAATCATTAGGGGCTAAGCCCATGTATTCTTAAAATGGCAGCAGGGGCAAGCTGATCTAGCATTAGGAATCATTAAAAAAAAAGATAATTAACTGTTGTTTTCTTCTTCACAGTCAGCTCCTTCCCTCTTT
Organism: Chrysolophus pictus; assembly: GCA_037305975.1. Classification (NCBI taxonomy): domain Eukaryota; kingdom Metazoa; phylum Chordata; class Aves; order Galliformes; family Phasianidae; genus Chrysolophus; species Chrysolophus pictus. The sequence continues at coordinate 40,048,818 of JAYKPI010000006.1, forward strand.
CTGAAGAGCAATTTTGAATATTTGAGGGGCAATTACCGTAAAGCAGTCAAACTTTTAAACAGTGCAAACATTGCTGAACATCCCGGCTTCATGAAAACAGGTAAAATAAAATAGAAAGCCTTCATCCTGCAAGTACTTACATTTGTGGTACAAATAGCACTACTCGTTGATACTAACTTTAAAGACAAATGATTACTTAAAGCAGCAGGCGCTAAGCATCATGGATTTTTATCTCGCGTACGTGTTGCACTTTATTGGTGCACTCCTTCAATTAACAATGCTGTGGCTTTCACTGAACGGTCATTTAGACAACATAGTGACTAAGAAAATGGATTTCTGAAAGTCCTTCCTGAACCATTTATAAAAAGTTTTATTTTCAAATTACATTTTTTACACAAGCAACAGTAGAATGTTCACTTAGTAGTCTTCCCAGGTTATGATTAAAATAACATCAGGCTAATTTGTTCAGAAATGTTCTGGTTTTTGGTCGCTTTGATTTTTTTTTAATTATTTTCTTATTTTTTTAGTGGTATGACTTTATTGATGATTATTTTTTAAACAGTGGTAACGTTGTAAAGCTTCAGTTATCAGCAGATAAGTCAAACGTTTGTTTTTTTGCTGTTGTGTGGAAGAAGCTTCTTCCAGTGTTAATCTGAGCATGATATATTTCTGAAGGAGAGTATGTTTCCTGCTTGAATGGTGAGGTTAACAAGTTTGTTTATTTTATAAAACTTAGGTAGATAATGTCATTAAAGAATTTCCTTTTTACAAGAGCCATCTGTTGGAAAAAGAGAAATGTTTATATACTCTAAATACTGTGAAAAATTACAGATAAACTTGCTTCAAGTTGCAATATGTCAAATTGGCTTTCTACCTGGGTGTCTTGGAACATGGTGCATAAGATCTGAAAGCCTTTGGTCTTTACCCATGGGTCACTTTGGGCAAAGTGTCCAAGAGAAACAGAATGATAAACAGAAAGGCAGGTTGTTAAAATACTGGAGGCAGTGATGTAACTTCATAATCCTTGAACATCTTGCTGACCCATGAGAGTGGTGGGAATGTTTTGTCAGCTCAGTGACTTTTTTCAGTTTATAAAAGTCTTTTCTGTTCTCTCAGGTGAATGCTTACGGTGCATGTTCTGGAACAATCTTGGCTGCATCCACTTTGCAATGGGAAAGCACAATTTAGGAATTTTTTACTTTAAAAAAGCCTTACAAGAAAACGATAACGCATGTGCACAGCTAGGAACAGGTAGCTCAGATCCAGGTAAGTCTTGTAAGAGATGAAAATAGCTGGTGGAAAAGGGGTGGGCAAATAAAGAAAATAAATCTTGTAGACTTGCAGTAATTACCAATGAAATTCCTGTTCTGTTTGTTTTGAAATGTGTTCCTATTTTAAATACATTATAAAAAGTTTTCTTGTTTTGAGTAGAAACGCTCAAGGTTTTTTTCTCTCCCAAGTGATTTCAAGACATGAAATTTATATACTCTCCCAAGTATATAAATTTGTTGGTTTCTTGTTTTCTTTAAAAAAAACTAGTTCTTATTACACATTTTGTTATTTTTGCTGTTTCTCCCTGCTTTTGTAGTTCTATATACTAGTGTGAAGGCAGAAAATGTTTTCTACTTCTTAACAACAAAGTAGATTTCTTCTGGAATTTCTAAGACTGAAAAAGATGCACGTTCCCATAAGTCTGGAATTCAGTAGTATTATGTGTCACTTAACTCAGGTGACAAAGTACATAAGTGGTTAACATTTAATTTACTTCAACCTTTAATGAAAATACAATGAATTTATCTTGAGTATCAGTTATCTTGAGTATCAGCTTTAGTGAGGAATGTATTTCCTTACAAAGGGAGTTTAGCTGATTTCTATAACGAAAGTCAGTTTTTGTTTTTTGGTTTGGTTGCTATTTAATTTATGGAGGTTTCCCACAGCCCCCTTCCTACTTCTGCTCTTGCTCCCTTGCCCTATTATGTTTTCAGTTCTCCCAAGCTGCATGTCCAAAATGATGTATCCTTTTGTGCAGGTAAGAAATTTTCAGGGAGACCCATGTGTACGCTGCTGACTAACAAACGGTATGAGTTGCTTTACAATTGTGGAATTCAGCTCCTGCACATTGGGAGGCCCTTAGCTGCCTTTGAATGCCTGATTGAGGCCGTCCAGGTTTATCACTCGAACCCTCGTCTTTGGCTGAGAATAGCAGAATGTTGCATTGCTGCCAATAAAGGGGTGAGTAGATCTGCACATTCCTTCTGTTGATTGGCATTATGAAATGTGTGACCTACAGAAAGTAAGAAATAATATATAGCCCAAGTCAAGGTATTTTTAAAGGCCTGAGCTTGCAACACCTCTAGATCCAGATGAATTCTTTTTATATTTGTGTGGTTTTTGTATATTTAATCTGAAGCTGCAACAAATGGAAGAAAACCAATGTCTGTATATTCTATAGAAACAGTGCCTTGAGATCCAGACTTAAATCGACTTTTCTGAGATCATAAGCATTTAAGTGGACTGTTATAAAGGTTGCATGAGATAAAACAGATATGTGTAGGTGCATACTACAGCCCTTCTTCAGTAATGCTACAAGACTTTTGCTGGAGAAGCTGGATAAGTACTATTTTTCTCACCCCTAAGACATTCCAATTCATAATCCGAAAGAGTAATCCTGAATTGGTTTGAAGCACTTTGGATTTCTCCAGGTCATCTGTTGGTTTCTCTTACTCTATCTTAAGTAATTTTAGAAATAAAAACAAAGATATTATTTGGTGATAAACTTATGCTATTATTAGTGAGGCACTCCTTTCTAATGGGAAGTAGAGAATGCTATCTGCTTAGTATGTAGATACTAGCACTACAGGTGGATATCTTCTAATGCCTGAGCTTCCTACATTCATTTCATATAGGTAGCAAAATCCATATGCATTGATTTATATAAATATGTAAATATAAACCTCACAACTAAATTTTGTCTTTGCGTGCACAGAAGAATTAAACTTGTACAAGATCTTTTTCTTGGTACTAAATTTGTACTTGCAAGAATTTCTGTTCCTGGATTGCAGAGATAGCAAGATGAAATTGGAGTCAGTGGCCAGTTTGAGCAGTATCCAAAGAAAGCAAGTCTGACTGTTTGCAGGTTTGATGTTTGTTTTGAGGTCTGATGGACAAAAACAACTGCAGTAGCTTTTGTTACTGCTGGTTTGACAAAGAAAGGTTGTTTTTCTTCTTCAGTTTTTATTTTTACCTCGGATTTTTGTATTTAGTCTCTAGGAATTGTTACAGCTTCTGAGGTGATGACGTTCTAGATTAAATTTTAACTGAAGTAGTAGAAAACATAAAACTATCCTGTAGACATCCTCTGTCTCTAGCATAGGGCTGTTTTCTAGAATGTAAGCTGTGAGTAAGTATGCTATTGCTGTTCTAGCAAGCGAATAAGGTTAGCTTTGATGTTTTCATGAACATGGTTATTGGATCAGACTGACAAATGTCGTATTTAAAAACAGAACATAGCACTGTGTCCTGGAACTTCATTGGAATTTGCAGAAACTCTTGAAGAGAATCACTTAGCATCTGATTCAAGAGCTGTGTTCCTGGGATATTTTTAATTATTGATAGCCTTCTAGATGTATAAATAATGTAAGCTCTTTAAATGCTTTTTAATTTTGTCAACTATAAATCCACTTCCCAAATTCAGGTATGATGTCATGTTATAGGGCTACTCTGGATTTGGATAATAAATTCTCTGACTTCCACTGATATCTTTACATGGAATCTTCCTTTTCATGCTGACAAAACTCTAAACTTCCATTATTTCCTTACTCTGTTTCTGTTGGAGGTTGAAAGGGATGAGGCTAGTGTGATCAGTCTAGAAGTGGTGGAGGTTGAGGTCCATGTTCTTCCACCTACGTATGTGTTCACAGCCACTGGGGACCTGAATCCCTAATTGCTGAGACTTGTCATTCCTTTGCTAGTGAAGCTTGTGGAAATCTGCCAACGGCAGATGTGTTGCATTACCATTGGACGTGTTGGCTTCAACCTATTGATCCTTGTGTATTTAGGATAAACATGTACCATAGAATCGTAGGGTATCCTGAGTTGGAAGGGGATTGCAAGGATTGTGGAATTCACGTCCTGGCTCCACACAGCACCACCCAAAACCCAAACCCAATGTCTGAGAGCGCTGCCCAAACGCTCCCTGAACTCCAGCACTCAGTGCCGTGCCCACAGCCCTGGGCAGGCTGTTCCATGCCCACCGCCCTAACTCCCAACCTGACCTTCCCCTGACACAGCTCCATGCAATTAAAATTCAAAGGGGTGGGGTACAGTGGTCACTTCTTTTTCTGAACAGGAAACTGCCCCAAAATAGTAAGCCTGTGAAATTGAGATAACATCATTGATTCCCATGTGCGTGTGATGACATAATCTGCAATTACATGATCTCATGCATTTATTTGCACAGTATGCCCATTTCCTTTAGTACAAAGGATGGCTGTGATGCATTCAACAGCAATATTCACTCTTTTTCATCCTGGATTCTGTTTTTCCTCTGTGCCTTTATTTATTGTATCCTATCCAAATCCTTCTTAATACAAAATTCATAAGATTTGCATGGAATTTTCAGCACTGTTCATTATTTTGGTATCTCGCTTCTTACTTTTCACTTTTTTTGCTGGAAAAAAGCAATTCACAACAGCTTTATAGATGAGGTTTTCTTATGCCCCCACTTCACAGGCTCAAAATGGAATTTTCAAGAATTTTAGGTCAGAAATGCACTGATTGCAGTTGTATGTAGGTTGCTCTGAAAGTAATGCCTCCTATTTATTTCCATGGAAGCTACAACAGGTACGAAGAATATAATATTATGTGATAAATTCTCAGCTACGAAACATTATTCTTTAACATAGCCACTGCCATTAGCTATGCATTTTTCCCACTGATGAACAAGAGCCTGTATGTCATGCTGATTAAAAAAAAAAATCTGCACCAGTGGAGGTGAACTGCTGTCACCACTGCTGAATTTCACCACCCACCACCTCACTGTGCTCACATCCATTATTTGGTCTCCATAGACATTTAGCAATGGATGAATGTGAACGGGCACCATTTTTTCCCCATGGAGGAATTCAATTCCACCCTTTTGCTTCAGATGCACTTCCATGTCAGATGCCATTCTGTCAAACTGCCCCTCTGCTGCCATCTGTCACATAGCAACAACATGTAATGGAATATTGGTGGGAAGGTTCAGCCTCTACTGCCGTACCACCAACATCTGCCTCTGACGTGGGCCAACATAATAAAGTAGGAGGCATTACTTTTGGAGCAACCCTCATATAAATGTTTGTTGTTATTCTATAGCTCTGGGTGCTTAGTTTTATAAAGCAGGGTGACTTCAGGAAGAACAGCTTTCTTCACAGTAATTTTCTAATTTTCTGTGTCTATCCTACTGGTAACAAAGAATACACCAGTGATCATCTTCAGTGGAAAGCTGTATGGGAGGCTTACTGAGCAGAGGTTTTGTGGCAAAGAAAAAACAAAGCTAGAATTCCATTTACAAGGACAGTGTTTAGAAGTCTGGGAAAGAAAGACAGAAGTGGTGCATTTCTTCGTTTATTGCAAACCAGCTAAAGCCAGCTTTACTTTACATTTGCTTTAGTATTTTAGTTCATAAGGTACAGGTGGAAGATAGCGTAATTTTTTTCTTCCCATTGCAATTCTTCACTGACTGTATTAGCAGCTTTGTTGGTAAGTTCAGATGGCTTATGGTGGTGGGCTGTTTGTGTTGTTGTTGCTAGTGAATGTGGTGCAGATAGAAGTCTTGGGACTGATAATTAGTACGTGTAAGTTTGATCCCAGAAAACCTGCATACACAGCAGTACATTTAACAAGTAAATTTAGTGTAACTTTGCATTCATTGTAGTTCAGCTTTGTGTTCCCCTTAGAACACCTTGAGATCAGTTTTTCAGAGAACATCTTGAATTCTGTGTAAGCAGGGAGAGAAGATGGAAGCTATAATGACAATTGTGATACTGTTTGGCAGACCATATAATTTATTTTCTTGATAACCTAGCAGTTCTTTTAATATGACTTCATTCATTGCTCCTCTGCTTTCCAAACAAAGGAGAAACTAGGTCAGTGGGCTATCAGACAAGCTGTCGGAAGGGATCTGTGAGAGCACTGTGTGCAGTAAAATCTCTGTGCAACACAAAGACAATAGGAGGTATCTGATCCATCATGGTACTTAAACTTAAAACTGTCTCGGTACAAACCATTAACATTTACATTGTAGCTGGGTTTGAAGACTTCAGTTCTCACTTATATTGCCAGGCTCTCAACAGTTCAACTGCCTTGATGTTTTAGTCCTCCTTTTGTTTTTTTTCCTTTCTTTTTTTTTTTCCCAGACATCAGAACAAGAGACTAAAGGTCTTCCCAGCAAAAAGGGGATTGTGCAATCTATAGTAGGTCAAGGCTACCACCGTAAGATAGTCCTAGCATCCCAGTCAATACAGAATGTCGTTTATAAGTAAGTATGTTTTCCATGGGCCTTTATTTTGTTATCATAACTTTGTTAGAATGCATGTTTGTTTATCAAGAGTCTTTTCAGCTGTCATGGAATTACCATGTTCTGTTCTACTGTGTTTTGGAATACCCATGTAATGAGAGAGATGTGTTTTGAAATGCTTGAGTCCTACCTAATTATTTGGCTGTCTCCTCCGTAGTGGCCAGCAGAGGGCTTAATTGTGTGCTGTTGTATCTAAGAGACCTATTAAAGCTTGAAATTTACTTATCTATCTGAAACTTGTGTTTCCAGATAGCTAAATCAATCCTCTTTCTCTCACGTTAAAATACATATTTTTGGTAATCCACTCTATACAATTGCAGGTAGAATCTAGTTACTCTGACCTGCATCCAGGTCTTTCTGGATCTCTGCTTTTCAATTTAATAGGATTGGTATTCACCAGCTAACTCTGTGTCTCTTCCAGTGATGGGCAGTCCTCAGCAATACCTGTAGCCAGCATGGAGTTTGCAGCCATTTGTCTAAGAAATGCCTTGCTGTTACTTCCAGAAGACCAGCAGGACCCAAAGCAGGAAAATGGATCTAAACCTAATAATCAGCTGGGGGGAAATACAGAAAACAGTGAAAGCAGTGAAGCGTGCAGGTAATCAGAATATTATAATTTTAATTGCCTGTAAACCTTTCTTTTCGTCTAAAGTAGCTCTAGGCTGGCAATCTGTGCCTGCTACCGGTCCTATTTTGGCCAGCAGAAGAGATAACATATATAGACTCTCTTAGCAGTTAGGGTATCCAAGGAAGCAGTTGAGCTGTCTGTTGTTTTAACTGCTGCTATGCTAATTTAAAAACAAAATCCAGAGTTGATTCCTGTCATGAAACCACTTTAATGAATGACACAGAGGCATTCTTTTTTTCACTGACCATCTTTTTTTTTCTGTGCTGCAAATGTTTTGTTTTCCCACACACCCCTGCAGTGCCTATTGATATTTCTCTAATTGTAAGTGAAGTTTCACATTACAATGATTTTGTACGTGCACATGTGTGCCATATACAATTCAATATATAGATGTCTAGCAGCTTAGTTATAAAGATTTGCCCGTGATAAGATTTGGCATTCATCAGCCCCGTAAGCCTTTCCTCCCAAGGACAGTTTTCCTGTCAAGTGATCAAATGATCTATAAATCTGGGCTGCTTCTGTAGGCCCTGACTGGTGTGCAATTTGTTTACTCGGTTGTTTTTTTTCATTGGTTGGTGTTTTTGTATGTCAGGGGTGGACATTGTGAGCTGTCCAGCTTCTCTTGGTGAGCTGTATGCAGCTTTCTGGGATGAAGCTCCCCTGATTTAAGTGAAACTTAAGTTAAGCTTATGGAGCCCCCAGTAAGAGGCAGCGATGAAGACAAAATGGCGGCCTTTACTCAGCTGAGGCCAACTTGCGTGTGTTGCTTCACTTTGTTTCTGTAGGGGTGGGGAAAGGAAATCATGCCCTGCACAGGGAAGTCCTTTAATACCTTCTGCTTTAAAACCAGATGCTTCTTCAGTGTAAAAAGTCTCTGATATTTCCATGGTCATTCATCTCTTCAGAATACCCAGGAGTGAGGCGGGCTGTTCTTGAATTTGCATGTTGCATTCTGAAAGGCTCTAACAGGATTTGTTCCTTCTGACAAGGGACCCTCTGTGAGAGAGCAGTAAAAGACAGAGGGCATTTGAAGAAAATCACACTAATTGAACAGGGTGATTTTGAAGCAAATCCCACTAATTGAATAGGCTGACTCTTGGGCATTTCCTTTGTTATTCACTGGAAAACTATCAATACTTTCAACGGTTACAGGTATTTTTAAATATTCTATCTGGCAAAGGCATGAGGTATCTGCACTACAATGGTGCTGAGTATAAGTGGGAAGGTTCTGTACATGGTTGGAACTTAGTTTCAGTTCAGATTTTTTTTTATCTCTTTGTAAACTACAATGTCTCTCTGCCAAGGTGCAGCTGTTAACCTCTCTTCCTGTCTCTTCCTTTAGAAGGAGGTTTTCTTTCCACTTACTGGAGAGTGAAGTTGCCAATGATTTAAAATAGAGTTGAGTTTTTTGTTTGGTTGGTTTTTGTTTCTTTTTTTTTCCATGGGATGCAGGGCAGTCATTTTAAGGTAATAAAGATAAAGGACATCTATAAATCTAAAAAGGCTGTAGCACTTTGTAGGTTTTATCATTTATAAAATATATGTGTAATTACTGGGAGTAGCCATTTTGCTGCTTTTCTTAGTGGCTGAAGGAAAAAAGGCTACAAACAGATTTCTGCATCTCTGGAGTTTAAACTTCTTATACCACACGGAACTTCAAAAATAGCTCCAAAAAATAGCTCCAGGCTGTGGAAAGTGGCATGGTTTGTTTGGTCTGTCAGTCAGATCCTTCCCAGCAAAGGCCCCCATTCTTTTTTCTCAAACAGAATGGTTAGGGTAAGAGCATTTGCCTCAATTTTTGCTTAGCTTCATATCCCTGATTTATAGGCTATAGAGTTTTTTGCAGACTTTTAAAATGGGATAAGTAAATATTGATGCTTATTATACTGTGAATTTTTATATCTTTATAGTCATTCCTTATAATTAATATAATATTTTTATTCTAGCAATAAAAGTCATGAAGGGGATAAATTCATTGCAGCTCCACCTTCTTCGCCTCTGAAGAAACAGGAATTAGAAAATTTAAGGCAAGTAAAAAACAAACTAGTGACAAATTCACAAGTAAATAATCCCCTCTTAAGCTGTGCTGTGATTCTGGAGTCAGTACTAGCTTTTTTTTTTTTTTTTTAATGCTTTAGCACTTGCAGTGTTGTATTATAACTGTATGTGTAAGGATGACTTCATTCCTATGAGCTTCCTCTCCTCAAAGATTTGAGTAAGAACATCTATAAACTCCCCAGAATTTCAGTTCAGGTGGTAGATTAGTCTGTGTATGATCCTGCTGTAGTAGGCCTGGCATTATTTATTTGGCAAAACAAAAAAATCAAGACCTGTAAATGACAAGGCTAAAAACCTAACAGTGGCTTACACGATTGGTGGAAGAGAAGGACGTTACAGTATGGTACCTTTACCTCTTAGAGCCTTGCTAAGGCTGGTTTGGAACTCAGCTGGCACTATTATATTCTTGCTGGGTTTCAAATAGAACAGTGCTCACAAAGAAACCGATTCAAAATCTGACTTTGTCATAGTTAAAATTTATTAAACCAAAATATGCATTTCATTGCAGATAGGTTTAACTAAGATCTACTAAAATAATCCAGTTGGTGACTATTTTTTTTTCCTGTGCTACTTCAGATAAGGTAGGATTTCCACAGTCTTGTCTAGAGTAGGGCTTATGCGTGATGGCCTGAGTGTGTGGGGAGATGTGGGTATGTTTGTGGTATTGTTTTTTTATCTTCTACTCAGCTCTCATCTGGACTACAGACACAATCTTTAATAACCTACACTGTCCATTAGTTTATTCCTTTATTTCCTTCTTTCCATCATGTCCTAAAAGTTTTGCTTTTTTAAAAATTAATTTCCTGTTATAACTTTTTCTTATATTACTTAGCTATTAAGGTAATCAAGTCTCTAGAAATACTTTAATACCATTATTTAATGAATAATAAGTGATGGCAATTTTTAGGTTGTTTTTACACTTGTAGGTTCTACGTAGTTTTTCCATGATTAATGATGAAAACCTGCTAGAAATACATCATTTGTTAAATCTCTTATGTTCTTTCTCTCTGTATCAGTTTTGACTTTGCTTTTCGAAAGGGATATTTAAGAGAGCAAGGAAGTTTGCACTAAGCATGTTGAAGTTTAAAGACAAATGTGAGGGTGCCAACTTATTACAGCGCTAATCACACAACATAAATCTAAGCTGATGTGCTTGGCTTTGCGTTGATTGCGCCTCTGAGCCTTAAAATTCTTAGCATTGTAGTAATGCAAGCATCCGTTGTATCATTTAAGCTGTTGTTCCATGTTATGTGTAATGTCATCTGTACCAGGTGATGACAAAACAGAAAAATACCTTTTGGTGGTTAGCTTTTCCACCTGCAATGAATCCACAGTTTGCATACAGTAGCAAAACCACCCTTGTCCTGCCACTTGACTTCTATACCACAGAAGAACATAAATAAAATTTGACTGCAATGCTTCTGTGTTCCCAGAGATCCTTAAGCTATTTGTTTAGCAGTCTAAGAGTCCTCCAAGTAAAGTAACTCCCATGTTATCTGGAACCTGTTTTTCCCAACAAGATTATTGTAGCTAACAACGCTAATTATTACAAGAGGCTGCTAACTTGTTAAAAATCTCTTATAATGCTTGTACCACCTGTTAAAACAGTTTTGTTGTTTTTTTTTTTGTTTAAGTTTTCATGATGGACAAAGCATACACTAATTTCCCACTTAAGTTCCAGCTTAACCACAGGTAACCCGTGTTTTGTAGTGGCCAGCTCAAGCTTAGCTTTACTGCACTGTGTGTAGCAAATCTACTTGGGGTTGTTTCAAAGCAATTTAGTAGTAACCTGTGAAGAAACTGAGACCTTCATTATTTATTCTGAAGTGGTGTGAGACTGTTATTTAAAACAGAAGGCATTGGATTAAAAACAGTGTGCATACTAATATAGAATAGTACTGAGTTGCTCACTGAGGAGCTGAGTGAGGAAGCTGAAACCCTTGTCCACTTGGGGAAAGTTAAGCATTGAATGTTGGCAACAATAGTCCTGAGGAATCGTTGTCTGTATACTTCAGTTTCTCCCCTCTGCTGACAGTCACTGAATTGCAAAATCTCCATTGTTTCTAATATTGACATGGGGAACTTAAATATTTCAGTCTTTTAACATGATTTTGTACATCCTAATGAGAATTTGAAAGACTGATTTTGCTCATAACTGGTTCTTTAAAAATGCGCTCTGTACAAGACTTCAGTGTCACGTGTATTGTTTGGTAGTTGTGAACAGATTGGTTGAACAGACTCTTCTCATAATAAGCAGTAATTCAATAGTATGGCTTTAAGGTTAACAAGAAGTTTGAGGACACCAAATGTTGCTAAGACTACATGCTTTGAAAGTAGAAACTCCAGGGTTTCCTTCAGAGTTTATTATCAATTCAGCTCATTGTCTGAGAAGCTTTGCTTCCAGCCTCAAATATGTGTCAGTGCACCAGAACTACCCAGTGCTGTCAGGGCTTATGGAGTTGTGGTAGACCATGGTGCTACATCTGGAGACTGCTGTGTATTTTCTACTAAGAGTGAGGTGGGTGATAACAGATCTTGGTGTAACCTCTCTCCTCACATTGGACAGCTTTGTGTGAACATGAACATGACAACTTACCCTTTCAAAGCTATTAGAAATAAATGAATAGCTTGATCTGCTTCTTTATCCTGAATAGATCTTAACTGTGGGCCCTTCCCCTAAAGCGTGTGATCCCATTTCATCATTTTTTTCTTTGTTTTGACTTTTCATGAGCCGTCTCCAGTCTGTCATTATGTTTTGCTTTATTTTATATTTCCTTGAAGCCTTTGTGCCCCAGTACTGCACACAACATTCCAAGAGCATCAGTAGCACCGCCACTAATTTCACAGATAGTAATGTAAGAACCACTGTCACTCACCAGCATTCCTCGTCCCTTCTTCCCACATACCCCACACTGCCTCACTTTGTCCCCTTAAAGGTTGCTGTGGTCTGGTTGGCCCTGGCACAACACTGGAAACTTAAAATGATCCTCTATAGCTGCTTCACCCTCTTCTTCCTCTCTGCATGGTTCTCTGCCATCGCCTCTATGGTGGTGCTGATTTTCCTCACCGAGTAAGCATCATCTGTGTTCTGTACTTCATGTTTTAGTTTGTGTTGTCTGCATTGAAACAAACATAACCAGATGGTATATATCCACCACTGGGCTTAATTAGCTACTTTAAATTATTTCAGATTAGTGATGTTCCCTAAGTGGTTTAGAGATGCCATTTTTATGCCTTCCTGCTAAGTTGTGAAGGACTGGGTGATCTCTGCCTTGCCTCTGCCCTGCAAAATGAACTCAGCCAAATGTGTCGTTCAGGTTCTATAAACTTGCAGCCAGTGTGGGCTGACAAATCTTGTTGCCTAGACCTACACAAGAGGTTGTTTGACATAATCTGGCGGTTTAAAAAAACATTTTTCTTTTTCCTAGTGCAGAGACGGTTTTATTTAGGGAATGCAGGGGCTCAGTAATGCTGGAAGTCTCCAGAGCTTAAAGACGACCTGCAGAGTTTTGTCAGAATCCTGACTGGGGTGAAAAACTAGTTTGTCTTTTCCCTTGTGGTGCAATTCTTCTGCTCTGATTAGCTGTCAGATCTCCTGAGTGTTCTGTTCGCTTTGGCTGCTTCAACAATGAGTCCGAGTGCGCGAGGACAGCGTTGTGAGGAGGAAAACGTTGAATGTTTTCCTCCTCTTTTAGATGGCTTTTGCTGAAGAGGTCTTAAAGGGATTAGATGGGGATGAGTCCCCTATCCAGTGGAGGGATAGGTTTCCAACTTGGTGGACTTACTGTTGTATGGCTGGAGCGTGCCTTTTGTTCAAGTATAGACTTTCAAAAATAAAAATAGGTTAAAAGTGGCGGTGAGTAGAAGACCTGTATTGACTGAAAGGGCAGGAGCAGCGGTGCAAGGCGTTTGGCTGGTGGGACAGCATCTCTGCTTGTTTAAAAGTTGTGCTTCCTTGGGGCAGAGAAGAAAGAGACTGCTTAGAGGCAGGCCATTATTTTGGGATTTCCCACCCCCCTCCCCACAGTCACAACCTTTCAGAAATATTTTAGGTTTGGGACTTGAGTTGGGGAAGCTTTCCTCTCTTTCTTGAAAGCTTTTGTATGTGTTCAGATTTGATGTGACATCTGGGCACGCTAAGAGGAAGTGGGGGGTAGGGAGAAACGCTGGAGAAGTTTCTTCCCCTGCCTGTGCATAATTAAGGAGCATGCCTCCTGGGAACGGGGAATAAAGGCACCCCAGGCCCTGCCACGAATTACATGACTTGCTGCGGGACTCAAAGTGGGCTTGACAGTTGCCAGAAGGGCGGCGGGTTGCAGCCACCTCCAGGCAGCAAGGCTGGCTGGGAGCGGGGCAGGAGGGCTGGGAGCAGAACGGGGCCCAGCAGAGAAAGGTCTGTGCCCCAGGACAGGCTGACCCCACCAAGCAGTGTTGTGGCTGAGCCTGAGGAGCAGGACCAGCCAGTAGAATAGGAAGCTTGGCAGAATGGAGGCATCCCAATGTGGGACTGTTGCGTGAAGGTGGAGAATGGGAGTAGTTTTTTTGCACAGACTGTCAGGTTTTGTGCTCTTTGGAAACAGGGAAGCCTGTGGCAGCCACAGAATGCCACATCTGAAATCAGACTCCTGGCAGAGGATTACAGCTCTGTGTAACTCAGAACTGGCAGTGCAGAATTTTATTGTCTCCCTGTGTACAGACATTGTAAAATACAAGAGTGAAATATATTACAATTTAATTGACCACGACAATATATCTGTAGTTCCAGGTGATTTATAGCATTGTGTGCTACAGAAAACTGCTCTTCTTTGGTGAAGGAGGCGGGAGGGCAGAGAAGTGCAAATGAAGATCCAAGGTTTAACAAATAAAACGAGGGTGGGAAAGTTCCTGAGACAAACAGTGCTGTGGTGAGGTCCCTCTGTTATGGAGAACAGTGTTCTGAGAAGTGCAGTGAAACTGTGAGGGGTCTGGAGCACAAGTCTTATGATGAGTGGCTGAGGGAGCTGGGATTGTTCAGTCTGGAGAAGAGGAGGCTCAGGGGAGACCTGATCGCTCTCTACAGCTGCCTGAAAGGAGGCTGTGCTGAGGTGGGGGTCGTTCTCTTCTCTCTGCTACCGATAGGAAGAAATGGGATGACCTCAGCTTGTACCAGGGGAGGTTCAGGTTGGATGTTAGGAAGAATTTCTTCTCAGAAAGAGCAGTGAGGCAGTGGCACAGGCTGCCCAGGGAGGTGGTGCAGTCACCGTCCCTGGAGGTGTTGAAGAACTGTGTGGATGTGGGCAGTGGGCATGGGTTGCTAGTTGGATAGAGCACTAAGTTCACCTTATCCAACCAGCAACCCATGAGTTGGATAAGGTGATCTTAGTGCTCTATCCAACCTTGGTGATTCTATGATTCTGCGAATGGGCACAGTCTTGCTGGCATACAGTGGTGATTCTTGCATTACATGGTGGAACACTGTGCATCTCTTGGTTGAGAGAACATGATTGGGGCCTCAGATAAAGACCAGCTCCTTGACTTCCCTCTTTGCTGTAAGGATGATATTGAAGGCTTAGGATTTATTTCTTCAGCACTTAAAAACTGTCTTTCATTTTTGTGAAATCAGAGTGGAGCTGAGTAGTTTCTGGACAGTCACTGATAAGCTGAGGTCTTTGTATCTTGTGCTAGTGGACTGTTTATTCCCTTTGGGTACTACTTTTAGAATAAAATGTACTTAACCTAACAAAATCCTTTTCATGGTTTTTTTTTGTTGCTAACTTGCAGAGAATAGTAGTCATTATCTAGTGATTATTTTGTTTTTAGGTTTTTTAGGTATATGGAGGAATTCAGTAATTCCAAGTATTTTCCCTTGAATGTACAATAATTTCAGCTGAGAACTAAGTATTAATGTAGTGGTGTTGTATGGCTTTTAAAATGTATATGTAGGTATATATTTGTATATAAGCATTCATTTGACATCTTCATGTATGACACAAATAGCTTTTTATTGCTTTTATCGTGTACAAATCAAGTCTGAAATGTTGCTGTGTAAAAATGCAAGTAAATCTCTAGAATTACTGAGGTAATACTAAGAAGGTATTGATGGCAGCGTGCTCTTTGCTCCTGCTTCCAATTCTTTTTGTACTCTGTGTAAGTAAAGCTAGCGTGTCTTTATCTGGATTTGCTGGACACTTGAAGAAATTTCACAGCTGCATTTGACTTCACAGAATATTAACACATTGTCTCCCCCCTTTTCTTTTCTCCTCCAGGTGCTCAATACTTGCCTGTGGTGCTTATGTGGCTCTGGCTCTGGGAGATAACCTTATGGCACTAAATCATGCAGATAAGCTCCTCCAGCAACCAAAGCTGTCAGGGTCTCTGAAGTAAGTCTGACGTCATCGTTCCTTCCTCTTTTTTGCTGGAGAGCTCTGAGCTAAAGCTTCTCATGTCTGTAGTAATGGTATTATGATGATGGTAGTACTGGTATTTGGCAAAATTGGTAACGTACTGATGGAGAGCAATCTAACTTGTGTTAATTTTAAATGCTGGAGGCAGCATACTCTAGAATGTTCTGTATCAATTAATTTCTATGTGTCTCTTCAAACTACTGTAGAAGCTCATCCTTTTGGAATGGTTAAAGCAGAAGTTTAGAGGAGTTTGTAAGGTAACGTGTAGTTTTCTGCAGTATTCTTTTAATGCAAGAAACTCAAGACTAGAGTTGTTTGCAAAAATAGAGCCCTGTATCTTGGTGCCAAGAAGCAAAGCCTCTGTGTAGGCTGGAGCACTGTTCCTCTTAAGTGACACATAGGTTAGTTACATGTAAGAAGTGACTCTTATTTTAGCAGATCTCACTTGCAGAAGTTCTTTTGAGTGATGCTTTTTAATAATTCATTACAGTCAACTATACAATTAATTTGAAATGTACGTTATACAATTGCATGCTCAACTTTTGTTTCAGATTAAAGCTTAGTAAATTAACAGTGCTGTCAGTCAACAGGACTCCAAAGCTGCTGAGTAGCTGAACGACTACTGTCTAGCATCAGGCTTGCTTAGTTCTTTGGTAACTTGAACTTGTGTTTGGAAAGCTCTTTGTGCCCTATGGACAGGCCTGCAGATACGTGGTGTCCTTGGGATCTTACCATGCAAATATCTTAGAGAATTAATTAATTGAATGCTTACTTAACACCTCCAATAGGTGTCTTGGTATCCCAGGGGTGTTTGTGTAAGTGTTCATTTTTTAATTCTTGGAAGGAAAACCATAGTAGTCTGTCCAGAGTGTTGGTCCCTGTGTATGAATTGGTTCTCAGAATTCACTGGTGTTAGAATGGAGCATTATGGCAATACTTTACAAACAAGCTAACTTTGTGTATATTTATTAAGTAGTAGCTTTCAGATGCTCAAGTTAAAGTCAGAATTCAGTTTGTTTTCCATAAGAGTAGTGAATTTTGAGGGTTGCCATGCTGACGCACCTGACTCTTTGCTGTTGTAGGTTTCTTGGGCATTTGTATGCAGCAGAAGCTCTCATCTCTCTTGACCGGATATCTGATGCCATCACTCACTTGAACCCTGAGAACGTCACTGATGTTTCCCTTGGGATCTCCTCAAATGAACAGGATCAAGGTTAATGAATCCACACTTCATTAGAACCAGTTGTGCTATCAGTTGCCTTCCTGCTGTAACTTTTATGTAAATACAGTGATGATGAAGACACCTCATTTTAAGACCATAATTTGTTTGGGGCTTGTTGGTTGGTTTGCTTGCAGAGCTAATTTTCTTGCAGTGCTTCCTATTGGTAATACTTGTGTTCTGGAGCAGAAAAATATGTCGAGGGCTCACCTGTATGGCTAAGACTACAGTAGCTCTGATCTCAGTAATGCCTGCAATTTGAACTTCATTGTTCTCATCTGCTAAAGACCAAAATGTTGTTTCCCCCTTCAATGGCAGACCATGAAAGAAAAAGCAAATTTGTATCTGCTGATCTGTGACAATGATTTTTGTAATGATCTTGAAAAAGCTGTCGGAAAATGATGTTTTGTGGTTGCTTCTTTTTCTTTGTAGGGTCTGACAAAGGAGAGAATGAGGCAATGGAGTCTTGTAAGTACCAGCCAGCATATTCAGCAGAGTATGGGAACTTATGTGGGTGGTTCAGAATAAAAGTCTTAGTAAAAGGATGACTTATTTTACTTGCAGCTGGCAAGCAGACCCCCCAGTGTTATCCTAGCTCAGTCACATCTGCACGGACAATGATGCTGTTTAACCTTGGAAGCGCTTACTGCTTGCGGAGCGAATACGACAAAGCTCGAAAGTGTCTCCATCAGGTATGGGAGATGAACCTCAAGTGGCTTTAGGGACAAATGTGCTTCCTCCAAAGTGTCATTTAGATCACAGCAAATCCTGGTCATTTCATAGCTCGTATCTGTTGACTTTGCTGAGATGGTGGCTCCGTTCTGCCTTCATGAACTGATCTATATTAGTAATATAAAGGAATTCCAGAGTTCATTCTTGTGTGAACAGTTCAGTACTGGTTTTTTTTTTTTTTTTTTTTAGGTAATTTCAAAACAGCAGAATACAAAGGAGCTGTTTCACTTTTCCTAAAGTTTTTTTTAATGGTTTGATAGTTATTGTTGTATTCTAGAAAATAAACTTCTCAAGGGCTTTGGCTCCATGTGCAGGGAGTAGTCCATGGGCTGCTGGGGGCACTTCAGCAGAGCTGTGCTGTTCTGAAGCTCAGCTCAGGACCCAGCTCAGCTGGAGCACAGGGATGTGCCTTCAAGCCAGCTGAAATCAGTGGTGTGCCAGTGCATTAAGAGTAGGAAGTCAGATATGGTGTTTGTGTAGAAGACAGCATCATTAACTTTGTAGGTGAAAAATATTAGTATATTGAAAGCCTATGATGTTCCTTGTTAACTCTGTATTCTGAACTTTGGAGCAGTGGAGGTTACCTTCACCTCTCAGCAGGAAGTTGCAGGCTGGGCCAAGAATGACAGACTCACATTGACAGAAGCATACAGCAGATGGTACTACTAATTAGAGTGAAGCAATCTTGCAAGGCAGACAATCTTTCAGTCTCTCCTTGCAGGAATAACCCTAATGGAATATATTGGTTTGAAAAATCTTGTGTTTTGAAGGATTTCATTTTGTTAGGCAAGGTGGCCAGGGTCAGCTCAGGGGGCACTTTGAGCTGAGCCTTTCTCTTAAGCACTTGTTCTCCCCACCCCTTCTGTTTCAATAAGGCTGCTTCGCTGATCCACCCCAAGGAGATCCCTCCGGAGGCTATCCTGCTGGCCGTGTATCTGGAGTTACAGAATGGTAAACAATTTTATTCTTTTTCTTTTCTTGACATTAAAACAACTAACTTAAAGTATAAGCTGCAGTGTTGAACGCAACTTTTGGCATCTTTATCATCTTCCCTTGAAGCTTACGACTAACATAGGCAAAGTTGTAGAACACATCCATGACATTTTGAAATGTTCTGTCAGTCCAGAATTGGGGTTGATGAGGAGAAACAGAGCTGACATCAGAGATTTGCCAGGATTCTGGCAAACCCTTCAGGTGCTGTCTCCATTTTACACTGCCACGGATCTATCTATGGATCCATGCATCTGCATCCTCACGTCTACGGAGCAATTGCTTGCAAACACATGGGGTTTTCTTCTGTTTGAGTTTGTTTGTTTTTATGGCTTCAATACAGAAGCCATAACCTTCTTGGTAGAAGGCAGGGGATGTTGGTATTTGGCTGGCAGTTCCTGCAGCTAGGCCTGCACAACTCTCCCTACATGCAGCTGACTTCCTAACCATGCATCTTCTGAAGTCCTTCACACTTTGTGCAGTAGCCAGCAGTCCTGGAGAGTTTCAGTAGCCTGTAATGGAGTACTCTAGCAAAACTCTTAACTTTGATAGCTCTCTTCCAAATCTCTCCTTTTCATGAAAGCAGTTCAAAAAAGAGAATATCTATATGATAGAAAGCAGGAAATCTTGCACTTTGTTCTGACTGCTCAGTGCCCTTGGTTTCCTCTTAGGGGTTCCCTTCAGGTGTCTCAAATCATAGGGATGCAGGGGACTTAAGCATTTATGTTTTGAATGGAGGCTTACAAAGCTCTCTTTACAAAGATGTTTCAAAGTTGGAATTTTGATAATGTTTCCATCTGTAACAAAGAAGCACAGAGCGGAAGAGGGTACCAAGTTAGGTTTACCTCTCACATCCTTTTAAGCATAACCAAAAGTGTCTAAGGAGACACTTTGTTCTATAAGTGGCAACGGAAAGGCACTTCTGAAAATAAAACTTCAATGAAAGTGATGTATTGGGTAAGGTGGCAAAATATTCTTTTTAGAACTTCACTGTTTTTCTCCTACAAGTACAGGAGGTTTTAACAGAGCTATTTTTTTTCCAGTTATATTGCTGCTTACTTGGTGAGCTATACGTAGCAAAAAATGACTCTTCTCTTCAGAACACACTTCAGAAGGGGCTCTGCACCTTCCAGCTCAGAGATTTAGCTTGACATCTTCTGTTCAGCATCAGTAGAATCGAGCACTGTGCTTGTTTCAGACTTACTTCAGTGCTTTTCATGTCTGTCAGCCCCTCACTGAATGGGAGGTGTGCATGTGGCTGGGTCCAGCTGCAGGGCTGATAGGGACCTGAACCACAGCTCAAGAATCGCTGCTCTCACAGCAGAGCTGTTATTGCTGTTTTCAATTGCAGGTAACACTCAGCTGGCATTGCAGATCATCAAGAGAAATCAGCTTCTCCCTTCAGTGAAAACGCTCTCAGACATGCGGAAGAAGCCCGTTTTCCAGCCGGTCCACTCGCTTCAGCCCATTCAGATGCCGACTTTCACCGCTGTGCAGAGGAAGTGAGGGTCTGTTGAGCTCGCTGCTGCCCTTCCTGGGAGGGCTGGGGATTTTGTATATTTTTTTAACCTCAGACATCTGCATACCCGGATTGCTGGAGTGTGTTCCTTTATGTAAATTTTTAATAAAACACTTAAATGTCTCCAGTCCTGTTGTCTTGTTGGTAAAGGTTATTTTATGATGGAACGGAGGTTGGGATCTGTTTGAAACATGAATGGCCTTTAATGGGGCAAGTGGTGCGGTTAACTAAGTGTGTAATCTCTGCTGTTTGAAGGGATGAGATGGGAGGGCAGTAAATGTGAGGGAAACACTGTTTATCTGAAGTTATGCTGACACAGCAGTTGTGCAGTATGGGTGCAGTGTATTTTCACCAAGATGGGAATGCTTATGGGTATGGCTGTGACAGAGACTGAGCACAAAGGGGAATCTGTACTAATTTGTACTGAGTCCTGCAAGAAGCATGCCTCTATTTTGATTTCTGTCTTCTGATTTCTTTTCTCCTGCCCTTTCTGCTCAGACCAACATAAGACAGCAATAGTAACAAGGACCATTTGCTCACTTATTTACTGTGAACATAGGTAAAGAGCTGAGGCCTCTAACCTTAGGCCTTAAGCCAGAGGGAAGTGAACCAGGGCTCGGCATGGCATGTAGTATTTCCCCTGCCCCCTCTCTGCCCAGTGTTTGTGCTGTTTCAGCTGTTCTGAGTCACCCTGGGAGAGCCGGGATCCCACCTTATCTCTCTCTGTGTGCTCACTGCTGGCATTGCACTTTGCCTCTGGCCCCCTGGGGGCACACACACCAACAGGGAAGGTCACAGAGCCATGTGGCTGCTGGGGAAGGGGAGCCTGAAAGTCCTGCTCAAAGAAATGTGTGTGAGAGCTGGCTGCAGTTGGGTACTGGGTGTCCCACATTTGCCTCCAGGATGTTGAAAAAAGCCACAACTGCTAGAAATGGCACTAAGTCTGTTAAACAAGGTGCAGCGTGGCTACCATGCATCTCTCCCTTCATGTGGGATAAAGGCTGAAGCAGTGCAGTAGCACGCTTTGGCACAGCCTCTCACTTTGGGGAAAAGGCAGCCCTGAGTCTTCCTGCGGCTCTCAGTGCTGGATCAACAGGTATGTCACATTTCTGTCAGTTGGTGTAGGAGTGGCACCGACACTGTCCTCAGGCAGGGAGGAGCAGTCCGGGTGTATCAGTATCACCTTTCTATAAAGAAGGGAGCCCCAGTGCCGATGCATGGTTCGTGTCAAAGTAGATTGACCGACTCAGTACAAAAAGGTCCGAGCCGCTTGCTGTGTGGTCCCACGTCCTGAATGGAGAGGATTCTTCCCGGCCCTTCCCAGCCCCCCAAGGAATGCGGCGCATTCACATGCAAAACCGCAGCGCGACGCCCGCAGGCACGCAGCGCTGCCCCGGCTGGGGGTGCAGCCCGCGTCCCCCACTGCCCGCACGGAGCTCTCATCGCAGCGCCTCTGCCCTCGGGGCTGCACCGCCCGGAGGGATCGGGGCCGGGGGCGGCTCCAGCTGAGGGGCAGCTTCGGGTTGGACGTGAAGAGCGGCCCGAGCGAGTGACTGCGCCCAGCATGGCCCAAACGGGCTCCTGTCACCACCGCAGGAGAAGGATACTGCATCGTGACTTACGCCTCTCCATAGCACCTCGCATTCCTCCTCCCCTCGCAGAGCTGTGCCTTCAAGTTCAGGTTTTCAATAGTATCTCAGTAGTATCACAACAGCATCACAAGCTGCAGACAGGCAGGCACACAGCCAGGAGAGGGCTTAATTTTTTTTTGGTCCCCCTTTTGCATCCTGACAGAAGAGAATTTTTTACTGATTAATACAGAAAAACACACACACGGATTTGCCATGAAAAAAAAAAACAAAACAACTCCTCACATTTATTTGATTAAACAAAAATAAAATAAACTGCATAGGAACATTTTAAAGTCCAGAGAGACACTGACTTTGTTTTAAGGCTGCCAGTAGCTGATACATCATCTCCTTGCTACATCCTTCAGCCTTCCCTATGGACCACAGAGATACATTCAGAAGCTTCCATTAACACAAAAAGTTCTAACGTTTCGCTCACTTATCCTACGTAAAAGTTTGCACATAACCTGTCACGCTTTCCTTCCCGCAGTACTCAGCACCCCACATCTCAAACGTCGCCTTTTGTCCAAGCAGAAATGCGATGCCCTGTTTGGAGCACAGAGGTTCTTGTCACAGCCTGTTTCATTATCCATTAGATATAAAAGCTCTGAGCAGCTCATTAAAAGCCGAGCACTGTCTGTCCTGCTGAGACATTGGTATTATTATGAGGAGAGAAGCATGATTAATCACTAAAGTAGAAGGAAAACAACTGCAGCAGAACAGGAAACTACAAACCCAATTGTCTCAAGATGCCCGACATCCAAGGGCTGACAAAATCATTCCGGATCTTGATACAAGCCTGCATCGAGGCAACATGTTACACACAGGTAATGAACTTTTCTAAGATGGGGCCGTACTCTGAAGTCAATTAAAGGAGGAGAGAAAACGTGATTTGTCACACACGAGCCTGAAGTGAGCGACCATCTTGTAGCGGGCGTCCCATTTCTACCCGACTGAGGCAGGCGGCACGTGACAGGTGATGCGCAGCACAACAGCTCACATACAGTAAGAACCCCCCACCAACGCCGCTGACTAACCACACCTTACAACCTAGGTAAAAGCTTTTCAGTCGTTTTAGAAAAGAAACTAAAAACAAAACCCAGAAACAGACATCTCTCCCTCGGAAGGAAAAACTACTACGTTGTCTGAAAAGGACTCTACAAACCTATAAAAGGACTCTTTTTTTAATCTAGTCTGGTAGCTCAAAAGGAAGTTACTCAACTACGGCACTACACAGACACTTAACATTCAGTCAGAAAGGCTCTATGAAAAGAGCTTAAAAAATTATCGACCTGAGTTTGTAAGTTGATACAATCATTAATAGAAGGTCTAAGACCATGCAGGTACACAAAGCATTTTTAGAACCATTATTGGTTAAACAATGATGGAAAAGATGCCACTCTGGCTTGTCAACCCGTAAGATCACTTAGAGACATCAATGTACGTTTTCCACCATAACATTTACCAAACCCAACACAGCTCATCAGTATTAGGGAGTTTCTGTACCCGCTTCCATCAACCCCACATGCGAGCGGGGGAAGAAAAGAGATCTTCCAATACAGTGATCTGAAAATGTGCTTCTGCAACTTCACTCCACAGGTAAAGCAAGGGGAATGCTGCATGTCACTATTAAAGTTGCGTAAAAACCCAACATTCTGGTTTTCAACTGCCTCTCCTGACAATATCTGAACTTAAATCGCCCTCCAGGAATAGGAACTTGGTTGCTTTGTCATGGTGGAAAAAATCCCATTGTGTCAAAAAAGCTACTACTATAATCACCAAGTCTAACACAAATCAGTATCATATTCCCTTCAAGCATTTGGTATAGCATTGTGTTTGCAGCAATTGTAACATCAGTCTTTCCAAACAGGAACGGGAGAACTTGGAGGTGTGCATAAGAGTTTTCTCTTGTAGAGAGAAGACCTAAAGGTCTTAAAGACGTAAGAACACTGCAAATGGACAAGGAGTATGTTAGCCAGTAGTGTCATAATACTGAACAAAGTCTACATCTCCGTACTTAGTAGTGAAAATGGAACAAACTCAAGTGTTTCAGGTATCTCAGTCCTGTTTGCCAGAATACACGAACCTTTGGTTTCATTTACAGATTCTCTAGCAAGGGCAGCTTATTATTTCCACGGGCGGGTAGAAAAACGCCACCAGAAGCAAGAAGTCTTCATATTGTATGCACTATCTGTTTCGATTAAATGCCTGTCCGAAAGGCAGGATGAATCCTTTGCCAAGGCCGATTTCTCAGCTACTTCTCAAACCTGTCTGATGCTAAACTGAGGTAGATGATTAACTTCTGCAAAGTGAGGTAGAACTTCAAGAAAAAGATAGTGGCATCTCTCGTTGTGCATTTTGTACCACATCGGGCTGGGTTTCAAACTCTCAAGAACTTGAAGACCAAAAGGTACAACATTTGTCTAACACAAGTACCAGTGTTCATTTTTATACAGTTCCAAACTGTGTCTAAATATCTCTATTTTTAAATACCTCTTACCTTTTGGCACCGTTTGGCTTACACTCCTTAAAAAACAAAACAAAAAAAAAAAAAACAAAAAAAACAAAAACAAAACAAAAAAAACCCAAAAAACAAAAAAAACCACTTTGGCACAATTTCTTTTAAACCAGAAATAAAGCAAATTTTATGATCAAAGATATGGCCTGATAAGGCTATCAACCTGCACTCTTCAGAAATGATTTTGGTTTCACTGTAACAGAACAGACCGGGCCCATTTTCCTGCAATTCCAAGGGAACGCTACTCCCAAGCGCCTTGCTCTTCCTTCCCTCACCCTAGTTATGTCTGGCCCCAGTACACATCAGTTTTTCAGGCACAGTCCTCCTTTGCTCACTTTCTTTATAGTTACGGGCTTCCTTTAAGCTATTTAAAAGGTACTAAACAAAAGGAGTGAGTTATCTGAAGGACCTGCATTATCAAGCATTGTATCTGCTTCAGCTTGGCGCTGAAGATCCTGCTTAACTGCAAAGGAACAAGATTGCTTCACAGGCTGACCCTGGAGCAGCCATACTGACTGCTGATAACATTGTCAAGCAAGTTTACTGAGAGCCACCAGTTTAACCTGGCAAGGTGGAATTCCTTTGGGAGTTCCAGTTACCCACATCTCTCATTCGCCAATGCTAGAGCTAAGAGAAAGAGGCACAAGCTCACCTCGGCCTTCTCCACGCCACCTCCACTGGTTCAGAAGATTACTCCGAACACTTTGGCTTGTTTGGTTTGCAATGCAGCATCAAAGCCTTGCTTTCTTTTTTTCTCCCCATACACTTTCACCATGCATGCTATGATACTGGGGCATCAATCTTAGAACACGCACAGCCCAAGAACACTCATGGAAAAAAAAGCAAGGTTTGAGTCTCGTTAATTAATTATATATTACTTTTTAAAAGCTCCTATGGGGCATCTGCTGTTAGCACTGAACTTGTATATTACTGTTGCTTATTTTCATTGCATATAAAACACTCCATTTTACAAGCTACACTACTGCTTCTCAATGAGACCGAGCGTGCTTAGCACTATGACAAAGATCTGGAATTATTCTGGGTAGCTAAACAGTAGCGTTTTTAAAACAAAAAAGCTCCCCGACATGTGAGGCCTAATGGTTTTGTTTGTAAGCAAACCCACTGATTAAGCAGACAGCAACTTAAGAAGTTGAAGTCGCTCTTCTTCCTGAGGGAGCTGGACTGGTGGTTTGTGCAATGGCTCCACACAAAAGAGCAGAGGGCAACTTCTACATCACCTTCTACACAGTGCAGGCTGGAGAGAGGCAAGGATGTTTCTCTGTTCAACGCAAGGGTGAACACACACATAGCCTTTTTTACTTTTTTCTTAATGCCTGGAAAACAATTCCCTTCTCCCAGCCCCAGAGAAGGGGGGAACCCAACAAGTATTAAAGCACAAGAGCATTTCTAGAATGCTCTAATCACTGACAGCCAGTCAGGTCAAGATATTAACAGACCTGGCACTTTCATTAAGACGTGACAGGATAAATGCAAGAACACTGCAAACTAAATTTTAAAGCTTTTTAAACCCATTTTCTTTGGTATCTAGATGTTGCAGGGTATTCATTTTCACAGCCCAAACTTCAAATAATTCTCGGACTGAATAATACAAAACAAACAGGGCCATCTGCCACAAATGTTGGCCACCCCCAAGGAGGGAGGCATGGACACAAGTAGAACTCGAAGCTGAAGGTAAATTAGGTTTCTCTCATACCCATATGTTGAGTGGCCACACAAGTTTAATGACAGACATCTGTATAAAAGATTATCCTTTTGAAGACTATTTTTAAACCATGCTATCCTAAGATTAAGCCCAGCTGAAACACACTGCTTTGAAGAGTTTGCTTCCTCAAGGCTTTGGCTGAAAGGCAGCAGTTACTTCATTTAATTTAGGTGTTTTTCCTTACCCTTCTTTTAAAAGAGGTTTTGCCATCTCACTGAATTGGTCTGTTTCCTTCTGGTCATTTTAGTTTAAGCCTCCTTTAAGTGAAGGACGTCTGTACGCAATACATCAGGATTTCTACAAAACCCAGAAAGTCAAACACTCCTTGGAAGGGAAAAGCAGCAATAAGGAAAGTGCACCTAGTGATTTCTCACAAATCTGTAAAGAACTTTTCAATCTCAGGACACTTTTGTGCATGGCAGCTGGCAGCGGGATGAACCCTTTCCTCCAAGGATGGTTAAGGCCCTTCAGACTTTGATAGTAACCATGCTTATGTATCAGAGATCTTCTCCTGCAAGCAGTAATCTAGATCCCAAAGCATTTCCAAGGCAAAGACTGGATAATCCTTCCATCAATGAGTGACAAAAAAGCCCCTTTCCCAACTTTAACCATTGCCACTAAACTCCTTATCCAGAGGGTAAAGCAACAATTCTAGAAACCATATCTGCACTAACAGCCAAATGGGAACTGGAACAAAAAAGAGTAAGACTAAATCCTCCGAGGGACTCAAAGTCCTCAGTACGTTAGAAAGGTCTTTATTCTCCCAGAAAGTTTCTGCTTCTCAAAAAAAGCAATTTTTATATCCCTGAAAGGGCTCATTTCCCCCCGCCTCCAAGCTTGTAAGGATCACATTCAGTTATTTTACACAGAATTCTTTGGTACTGCCCTGGGAAAAAAAAAAAAAAAAAGGAAAAAAAAAAAAAGCAAATTTTCATCTTGATGCAGTTTGCCTTAGGCTGGAACTCGTAGCTTTTCACTTTGATCTGTAGCAAGAACTACACGGAGCCACAGGCTCACCCCACCCTAACAACTAAAGCAGAGCTTCTGGACTTCTCCAGTCCAGCTCTTTGGGGAAGCCAGAAGATGAAAAAAAAGTCATATTTATCACGGATAAAGTTATTGCAATCCTCTAAACACAAGAGACTTAAATTCTCCAAAACTCACCCTGAATCTCCAAAGCTGTGCTTATTTCTTGATTTTGGAAAAAGGTACCACTTCTGTTCTAACAAATCCACTGAACTTTTTGTTTTTCTTAAAGACTCTCTATGGGGAGAAAGAAAAAAACCTCGCTATTTCACAAGAACATAAACCAAGGGTTGATTTTTCCTTGTTTCAATGCCCCCTGTAGCCTCTGTTACCCAGATTAGGCGCACATACTGATAAAAGAAACCTTTTTTTTTTTTTTTAACTAATTTAGCTTTCAGGTGAAAGGAGTAAAAAAAAAAAAAAAACAACAAACCTCAAGACCTTACACTAAAGAAAGCATTGCTTTTTTGTTTAAACTTTACGACAACTGTACTAAGCCACTAAAATGAACAATTTGGTTTCAACTCAAAAATAATTGTGCATTTTCATCAGCTTTTCTTTGTGCTGTTGGATTACTGTGTTTCAGAAAAAAATACACAGAAATGCCAAAAAGATGCAAACTCACTCTTCCTGGCGAGTGAATCCCACTCACTTCCACAAAACGTTCAAAAGTCTTCTGGGAACAAAACGCTGTGCTCACCAGCAAATCAAACACACTGAGGTATAAAAAGGAGAACAGGAAAAAGTTCTCTGCTGCAGCAGCAATTCAAAAAAAAAAAAAATATCCCCCCTCCCATGTCCCCACCCACAGAAATGCAGTATGGTCAGGAACACAAGCTCTCTACAAATATCTACCTACCATTTTCTCCATTTAAAAAAGTGATATAGAGCCTTTTTGGCTTAGCCTACAGAATTCACCACACAAACCACCTAATGTGCACAGCAACACATGTTTGTGCATGAAACCCCATCAGGGGAGAGGTAAAATTTTCTGAACTGTGAGTGTGTTGGGATGGGGAGGGGGGAGAGAAACCGGGGAGGGAAGGGAGGACAATGAGGTAGATAGAATTTAACTTTACAGGCTCACTCCCTGCAGAAAAGATAAGTACATTCATCTGTAAAAAAATTAAAGATGAGGTAGGTTTGAATCAACGTTGTATTTTTTTCATTTTCTCTTAGAAGAATTTCCCTGAGACAGTTTCTTCCAAATTCAAACGCAGATTAGAAGACGAGAATTCGATTGTTTCCAAAGTCGACCACAACAATCATGCCATCAGGGGTGACAGCTATACCTGAAGGACGGTCCATCTGACCAAAGCCGCTTCCCTGAGTGCCGAACTTGCATAAAAAGCTACCATTGGACTCGAATATCTGCACCCGGTGGTTCCTGGAGTCGGCCACAATGATGCGCCCCTCTTGATCCACCGCCACTCCCTGCGGGCGCAGGAACTGCCCGTTCCCACTCCCCTCCGAGCCCAGGAAGCGTGCTGACTGGCAATCTGCATGGATGACCAGAAGGCGATGGTTGTTGAAGTCTGTCACTACCAAGTGGCCCTCGTGATTGAAAGTCACACCTCTGGGGGAATCAAAGTGCTTCCAGAGTGCCCCTTCAAAGCCATACTTATTAAGAAACACACCATCAGGCCCGAACAACTGGACGCGATGGTTCCTTGTGTCGGAGACCAGGATTTTGCCCTCTGCGTTGACGGCCACGTCCCACGGGTAATTGAATTGCCCATTCTTTGTTCCTTTCTCCCCGAACTTCAGAATGAACTGCCCCTCAAACGTGAAAATCTGGATGCGATGATTGTCCTTGTCAGCCACGACGATCCGGCGTGAGACGTCACAGGCCACACCGGCGGGACGATCGAACTGGCCGGGCCGGGAACCTAGCGTGCCAAACTTGTGATGGAAAGTCCCACATGGTTTGAACACCTGGATACGGTTATTGCTGCGGTCAGCCACGATGATGTAGCCTTCTTTATCTACGCTAACCCCCCAGGGGCGGCAGAGTTTCCCATCGCTGTCTCCTTCACTGCCAAACGAGAGCCCGGGTAACCCGATACCTATGTAGCTGCGCCCAGATTTCACCACAACTTTGAAGGGGCTGTTCTCAATGTGTTGGTTGCACATCATCACGGACACCAGATGCTCTCCCTCTAGTTGCGGACGGTAGCTGACCAGGTAGGTTCCGTTCTGCTGATCACTGACATCTGCCCCGAACAGATTTCCATCTGGGCCCATTACCACTGCAGAGATCATGTCACCTCCTGAAAGGCGAGGCTCACCATCGTGGTCGTAGCCTATAACTGTGAAAGAGGCTACTTTGCCCTGCAGTGCACGCTTGAGGCCTTCCCCAGTGGCTTTGGTCAGAGGAGCAAAAGCCCCGCTACTAACAAAGCCCATTGATTTAATGGCCATATACAAAGCCTGGTCAGGGGGTGTGAACATGATCCTGTCATCCTCCTGTGGCTGCAGAAGGCCTCTCACATTCTTGAGCTCCTGCACCTGAGCCAGCATGCGGTCCCGGGCCAGAAGAATATCTATGGTACGACCTTCCTCCAGGACCTGCTGAACAGCACTAATTGTGTTGTCCAGCTTATTTAGGTTCTGACGTAACTTTTCAACTTGCAAGTAGAGAGACTTAGCCTTGACTTGACGAATCTTTTCCACCTGGGAGAGGATATGGGGTGGGGGGAAAAGGCATACGTCAGAAAAGACAACCCTTAGAATCACAGAACTACCATGGTTGGAAAAGACCTACAAGATCATCCAGTCCAACCATCCACCAATCACCAGTAGTTATCACTTAACATCAAAACACATCCCAACGTCACTTCTACATAAGTGGTCATATATTTCTTGCAGAATGCTGACACAAGACATGATAAGACCAAGAACTGTCGGACACATCTTTAGAAATCCTGATGCAGGGGAGCAGAAACAAGGAAAAGCAGTTATCTATCCAAATTCAGATGATTATTTTCTCCAGTCCTTCAGTTAAAAATCACACATTCATGCTCCATGGAACTGCTGAATCAGTATTCCATTTGAAAAGAAGATTTGCTTCTTTAGTAGCTAATAATTACTATCTTCCTTAAAATCTGTTCTTCCTTCTAGTTGCAGAGTACTTTACAGATCATCAGAAGGTACATCTTATTTAATGACTCTGCAGAGGAAAGACGTAACTGCGAGCTCCCAGCCAAGGCTGCTCTAAAAAGAGAACTGAGACCAATTTCAGAAGGCAGGCTGTTATCACATAACTCTTAGCCTCCTAAGAGTTGGCATCAGCTAATGGATATGGGCTCTCCTCACTCCCTTGCTTGTCCAAACTGCTTCCATGTGATTGGATAATACCAGACATCTGGAATTTTTAGGGTCCAATTTAATATTCTCCTACAAATACCAGCAGCCACACTGAACTACTGCTTTAAAATAGGATGCCATATAATGCTACTTCAAAGGACACAGATGGCAGCTGCCAGTCCCTTCCTGGGCAATTGTAGATCAAGCAAAAATGGTTGGTTGGTTTTGTTTGTTTGCTTTCAGGTTTTGTTTGTTTTGCATTTGTTTGTTTGTGTTTACATGACTGTGTTTGTCTTTACTTGTGACAAATCACTCTGGATCCTTTGGCAAATACACTTAGCTTGCAGAATTAATGAAACGTAATTGCTTTACTGTCGGAAAAACATATTTCGTCATGACTGAATACTTGCTTGGCTGCAGAACAACATCACTAGTGTACTTCATTGAGGGACAACTCACTGTCTGAAAAGTCCTTTGTTAAACACTGACTAGGCAACAGATGTATAAGAATGTCATTTCTTTTTCTTTCTTTTTTTTTTTTCAAACAAGGTTGCTTCTAAAAAAAATTGAGATGCTTTTTTCAATAGCCCGTTAAGACCACCTGTTTCCAAAAGATTACCAATCACAGGTACTTTCTGGATATTAGTTAGCTTTGTTACCCAAAATAATACACTAGTACTCTTCACACACTGTCTTAATATATATTCAATTGCCTTACTTTTGTTAGAATGATTTCTCACACCTTCACCACATGTGCTAACAAGCACTACTTTTCCTTCTTAAAATGCTTCATAAGCCAAAGAGAACTTGTTCTCAGGCGTTCCTTTAAAGTTCATGTATTCAACCTCTTAAGATACAAACAACTTAGGAATAGCTCTTACTTCTCCTGTACTATATATGATACTTCAAAAGAAAAGGTCGTTGAGCTACTTAGGCAAGGCCTAGAGTGGAAAGTGAACTCATTTCCCTCAGTGTGAGTACCTCAGAAAAGCAGCCTTAGAAGTATAGAAACTACAAAGTTAATTTTTGTAAAAATGTCACTACTAAGAAAACAACATAAATAGAAACCTCTCCTTAAGAAGATTAATCTCACTTAGTGTAGTTCCATTAAATAACTTTACCAATATAATGGTCATTTTGCTGGCAACATGTACACCAGCAAATTACCAGTTCAACAGAATAAGAGGCAAGAGAGAAGTAATCAGGATGGCACTACCCCTTGACATCATGCACCTCAGTACTTGAGATGTGATGCACTGCTGCTGAGCCAGCAGGGGGAGTGCCCACCTTACTTGTGTGGCTGAGCTCGCCTAAGGACACAGTACTTCCTACCAAAATAAAAAAAAGCTTTTTCATAGGGCTTAGAAATCCCTCAAAATAAAACCAATCAGAGGCAGAACACAGCAACCTGCTCCCTAGAAAACAATGAGTTCACCATAAATGGTAGTGTTTCTGCTTAGTGTACAAGTTAAAGAGTGTTTCCAAAATCAAATGTACAAAGCACAAGTCTTAGGTACATACCTTCCAGAGCAGCTCGCACTCTCGCTCTTCCAAGGCTTTCTTATGTCTAGTAGTCACTGCTTTGACTTCAGACTGTACCACCTTCGCTTTCATCTCAACTTGCTCTGCCACAGCCTGGGCCTGTTCAATACTCAACTGGAGAGAAAAATAATACACTTAGGGCTCAACCAAATCTGTAAGAGCTTGCTTACATTTAATTACATTCACCCATTTCATACAACAGAGCCCAAATATTGGCTTGATTATATATATATATATAATTAATTAAACAAATCCACTGTACAGACCTTGTGACTTCATTGTACCATGCACCAGTACAGGGGTTTAAAGGACAACTTCTGGGAGCATGAAAATCTCCTGTACTTTCCAGTTACTGCTCTGCCACAATAAATCTGCTGTTGTTCAGCAGGCATTTCCTGTATAGAGGTTGTCCTCTGAGAAGCCAGTTTGTTAGGAACAATGTTGAGAAGCAGCATTCCTTTTTCTGGTCAAGCACTACACAATTTTTTCCACCACTAATCCTTTTTAAAAAAGGCACCGTTCAACACTCTCATTCCAGCTCCATCATTCCAGTGTTTGTGAATGAAATTGCTAGCTAGATAACGTGCTTGGGAAAGTGGAGACAAGAGCTGTGTTCAAGAAACCATCTGATTCAGTTATCCATTACCAATCCAGTAACAACTACTGTGGCTCCTGCTTTGGCAGGTGCAGTTGACTATTTGCAGCTTGCACCTACCCACTCATGTGGCTATCCAGGAACCTAAAGACTGATACTCTCCATTCTGTTGTGCATTTCACCAGAGCCTTGTGTTGCCAAAAATGAAAAAAGGACTTTGCAGTGTATCCTGCCAACTTCAGGACTGAAACCAATACTCCACCACAGTAAAATTTAAGTAATGGCAGTGTGTGCACTTGATGTGTTCGAGAGCCACAACAAATGCAAACCTTGCAAATCGAGCTTCTGTGTGGCAAACAAGTATGTTTTCATGATGGAATGCAATTCAGTCCAGCAGACATCTGTCACTAGCTACAGTTACCAGCCTATTTCAGAACACCCTGTTCTTCTCTATAAATCTACTCAAAAAAGCAACATACAAACAGAAACACATCATCAGAAGAGGACAACAGCATGCAACATTATCTGTACTCTCAGATTGCGAAGTATTTAATGAGGATTATTAAACGAGCAAGTCTTGTTTAATTTGGGCATTTTTTACAAACCAAGAGAGAGTTTGCTGAAGCCTCAAGGTAGTTACACCTACTGAGTCATGCATTTTATAAGCTTCAGCCACTTTTGAGTAAAAAGTGAAGAGTGAAGTTGTACTGGACTCCTTGTGTCCTTCAGGACACCTCTGCAAGCTTTCTTGTAGTTGCTTCCTGTTTCTGCAAGAAACTCACAGTAGTTATCTTGCTACAGTGCTTCTGACACAGCAACTGATGCTGTAACACAAAGTAACGAGGAGCTGACTGTAAGAGCCAGAAGTGGCAAAGAAGTCTAAAATTTAGGTTTTGTTTCTGGATACCTAGGCCGACTAGGTTTGGGAGAGACCCAAAGCAGGACTCATCAATTTCAATTTTCATCAGTTTTCCAGATGTCCCATCTTCTAGTGGACATCAAGAACTTGAACACTGACTTAACAAAAAACCTTAATACTTTCATCTTGGCTTAATTATAATTCACCTGTGAAATATCTAAGTGTACTTTCCTAGATGTAACACTACTTGTTTTCACTAGTGCCAGTTTTTTTTAAATGAAAGCTATGGTCAGAAGAGTGCAACACTCAAGGAGAAAGAGGCTACAAATACGGAGCCACTGTAGAGGTGCTGGTATCATTGTGTGGTTTCTGCAGATTGCTACCCAAATTAAACAAATACATCCAAATTACATCCACACAGCGAAGTTAATGAAAAAGGCCAACTTAAGTCTCAAAGAGAAGAGTCTGCTAATCCAAATGCAGAGGCAGAATGTTAGAATTGTCTATTTGAACACTGCTGTACAACACAGCCCTGTGTGGAATCACCATGAAAGTGAAGGCTGTTTAACTATAAGTGTATCACAGAGCATCAACATTAAGCTTATCTAACTGCTTAAAAAAAGGTCCTTCCACAGATAATGGATAAAGAACCTTAAATACATACCTCCCTACCTCTGTATGGAAGATTTAAACCTTAAACACTAAGGAATTTAAGAGCAAGTTTATCCTTCTTAAAGGATATCTGGAGGGGCAGGGGAAAAACCTTTGAGAAGCATATTCTCCGGCAAACCCTCTCCAGCAAATTAATTCTTTAGAAGCAAATTAAATGAGCTAATGAATGAACTTTCTGCATCTCAGGTTAGCCCTCTTCCATCACATTCTGAAAGCTGTTCTGACCATAAGCATTTTTGCTTTTGGTTCCTTGATTATAAGGATAATAAACGATAGAGGGCTGGTTTCTCAAGATTCTTCCAATTACTTCCTTCAGTGCAAGGTAAAACAACTCAGCCACGACAGCCAGTTTTCTGCATCATAAAAGCTTCCTTCTGTTCCTCTACTAGAGAAATTAACTGCAAACCTTACACAGAGTATAGTTACAGTATGAATATTAGGATTAATCAGCTTAATTGCAATACTGGTGTGGCCATAGCACAGATCACAGTAGCTAGGTCAATTTAAATGGTCAGACTTCAAACTGGAAACAAACTAAAATATTCTCACTTCTGGTGGTTAAAGAATTTAAAAGTGCTTTGACACAGGGAGGCCTACAGGCGAGATTAGCTCATGTCAGACAAACAAAATCACTTTCTCATGTGCTGCAGAACAGCACTTTTTGCCTAAAATTTAAGGTAAAGCAGTAGTGTGGACAGTGTCACGTGTAAAAATGCATCTTACCTGATAACTATCTGCTTGTATATAAAACTGAGGAATTCATTAAAGCAAGGCACAAAGCAGAAATACCTGAAGAAAGAAGTACCCACAGGAAAGCTCCCGATGAAGGGCATACAGACTCAAGACAACCGAGCATTTACTTTGCTGCAGAAAAATTGCTTAGCTACCTCCCTCCCTTTCTAGCAAGAAGGGTCCACCTCATCTGCATCATACCAACTCCCCTCACAATTTCTATGAGAAAAGAGGCATTGCCTTAACGGATGGCCCTCCTTACTGGTGAAGTTTGAGCCTTTGATGCTGGAAGATAAGTCTCTTCTTCCATATTCAGCTAACGACCAGACCCCACTGCAAGCTTCCATGTTTCAAGTAAAGCACTGCCAAATACCCCACGCGATACAGGCTCAGATCAAAAGAGTTTTATTAAAAAAGACAACTGACCTACACAAATCAAATTGTACTTTAACACTTTCACCTGCAAATTAACCTCAAATGGGAGGAAGCACTCACTGCTTTACTGTTATGCAAGTGCATTAGATTACATACACATACATACATATATACAATTACACATGTATAGATGTATTTTAAGAACATGACATTTTGAAGAAGCCATCTATCTTTCATCGTAACAGATTTACGTTCAAGTTTGTGGCCCACTCCTTGGAAAAAATTTTAAAAGAAGACAGCTAAGTGTGTACTTTCCTAAGGTACAAACAAGCCAGCAGTACAAGCTGTCAGTATCAAAAGGGAACACTTCTGTCTCACTCCACCTCATTGACTTCAGCTTTCAGATCCTTGTGTGAATCACTTCAAGCCACCGAAAACGTGAGAAAAGTATGTGAGCAAAGAGGATAGCTTTCTAATGAGATAAGTCTGCTCAGAGAGAGGTCCTACAAGCAATAAAATGGGGTGTTTCTGTTCCATTCCTGGGCACGATCAGACCCTTTAAGATTGCAATGAGCCAGCCTAGGAAGTCAACTCGGCCAAAAAAGCAATTCCACTGAGAGGCTGTCACTTTAGCTGGATCAGTTCACCACTCCGTTACACAAATGCAAGTTCTTACATTAGGGATAGGCTTAGAAATGCATGATTCAGGCCTAGACCAGAACAGCACTGGTGAACAGAAGCTCTCTGCTGTAGAATCAAGAAGATTGACCAACAAGCCCCATGTTGCCAGGCTTGCCACTTGTTTTAGAGGAGTTCCAAATCCTTTGAGGAGTGAGGTTTTTACTTTTCAGCATCTTGAGTCACTGAAGCCTCATCTGGTCTGTCACTTCTGAAACTGAAATGTACCTTAACGTATGGCAATCGTCATAGCCTGAAAAACAATCTTTCTTCCAAAGCCACAGGAAGAGTTTAAATAAACATTTATTCCTATAAGCTTTCAACTTTGGTTAACCAGATGTTCTCCAGCCAGATGACTTATGGCTTGATTTCCTCTCTCCTGCAAGGCCCTTCAGAACCCACCTCTTTCCCTTCACTCTGAGCTACCTCTCCTCATTCATTCCCAAGTTTTCATGTCAGGGGTGTCTCTTTCCTAGCCTATTATAAGAAGGTTACTAATACAGCAGTATGAATCAGTTGCACGGAGAGGTGTTATTGCACCATACTACTTTTCAATCATCTCCTTAGAGCTCAAGTCTATGTTCCTCATATTGCAGCTTGTATTGGAATTTGATTTTCTAGACTGCTTCCAAGCTTTAAAAAAAGTATTCAAGTCAATTTCTTCTATTTTAGTCTAGTTTCCTCAGAGTTTGTCCCGAATGCATGCTGACATGCTGTCTCCTCCCTGGGATAAACACGCAGCTTTACAGCCATGTTGTCCCAACACAAACTCTTCTATACAAAAATTCCCTTCTGTCGCAGGTTCACTGCATCAACCTTCAACTCAAGTGCCTCAGTTTTAAAACCTGCATTTCTTCTAGCTGTTGCTGATGACATTGAGGCAGTAGCTGCCCTGAGCTGCAGAATTAATCTCCACATATACAAACACAGATTACTAACTCCTCAGCTTCATCAGAGACCAGCTTGCTCGCCAGTTCTTTTCTGTAGAGTGGTCTAGATTAAAAGGCCTTGACGAAAATCAGTTCTTAAACAGCCTCATTCATTTTACAGATTTTTTCTCACTAACTGCCCAATTGCACTTCCTCTTAAAGTGGGTGGGTAGTAGCTGGACCAGGGCAAAACTGGACGAACTAATTTCAAGAGCTATTTGCTTAAGTTATATAAGCAATGCCAGGCCACCCACCTTTTACCTGTCCGTCAGTAGTCAACTCACCACAAGAGCAGGAGCCTCCAAAAGAAAAGCCAGAGAACAGGAAAGATAAAAGAACAAAGTAAACCCAGGAGCAAGCAGGCATGAAAGCGTGCATGCAGTACTAGCAGAGTGATACTCAACACTATTCTTTTGGTTTCTACTCCAAGAGACAGTCACTATTTAGATGATTCGTCCATACCAGTTAAATTATTAAGAGCCCTAAAGGCCAAAAGCAATAATTTAATTACTAACAGACAAGCCCTTGTCTAGGGCAGCCTAGAGAAATTCAAACACTGCACTACTGAGGTTCTCTAGACTAGAATAATCCCTTCATTCTTGCTCATTCTTGGGACATGTTAAATGTTTCTGAATGTTTCTGATACTGCTGAAGAGCCTTATAATTTTATTTAGAACAAACCTGGGAGGCTAAGTTTTGCAGGGCTTGGGGTTAACATGAGGTTTTAAAATGGCCATACAGCTCCAAAACTTTGGTGCTTAATGTTCTGACACATGTAACAACATCATAAGCCAAAAGGAGATATCTAAAACAGTTAATATCTATACCATCACAATACTTTTTTCCTTCCACAGGTGCAAAGACTAAGAAGGGGTAAAATTAGCTGCTCCTTTCAGACTGAACAAGCTCACCTAAAAAAAGGGTTATAGCTGTCAGTTATTCTCACAAAGTTGTCACATCACAGAGAGGGATCCTCCAAAACAACCAGCCTCTGAGACACACTCTACACTTTGAAACATGCCTAGAGTACAAAGAAATTCTGTAGCACTGCAGGAAAACAACTAGCTGATATTGCTGTTGACTGTGACCACTCCTTCAGAGGATGGGATTTAAAGATTTAACAAGAAAATTTAAAAGATCCAACTCAAAATAGTCATCTATTAAAATAAACAATGATGAGGGGACAGCTCTTATGCAGCACACATTTGAGAGAAAAGCACATCTAATTCAGAAAGCTTACTTCTGCCAGTGTTTAACCAAAAAAATAAAGTCTTGTTGGTTAAATCTAACATAGAAGTGTTGACCATCCAGCTCAAAGCATTTGAGGCTGACAAAACTAGATAGTCGTAGTGCAAAGTAGCTTTGTACTATGCCTTCCCTGTCCAAAGGCTCTTTATTAAAGGAAAACTACTGCTAACACCATAATGGTTACTACTAGATACTACTCAAGTTAACACATAAGTTAACTAACTACCAACATATACTTGCAAATTCATTTCCCATGCAGATTTTCCTTCTACTGGTTGAAGCACTGTGTTACCTTCCTTCCTGACCTCACTAAGTATTTATATGTGCACTGCAAAGTAGCTGAGGTAGGATGCAATACACAGCTGTGGTGTGCACCTGTGTAGGCAGAGCAATCCTTGTATGGAGGTAACTCTGATCCCTTACATAGGCAGATTAAAGTTCCACACCAATCCAAACAGATAATTAGCGTTTTACATGCGGTGGCAACACTGAAGACACCAGACCTATAAGTAGTTATAAGTGTAGATGCTGTACAGACATAAGAGACATCTTAGAATAGAAGACTCAGCTGTAAAAACAGAAACATGCTTGGCACTGCTGTACAAGATCAGAACTTTGCTCAAAATGCCTCATATTCAAGTGCATTTGGACATAGCTTCATATATATTATCATTTACATGACAGGATTATGCTACAGGAATGCAAAATTCATAACAGCACTTCGTTTTCAGCTATACAGCCACTTCTGTCAGATCTGGGAGAACAGAAGGGGTGAGAAAGCTGACAGAAGCAGCAGAGAGCTTTTTGCCTCACACCCTGCCCTGTACCAGACAAGCTGTGAGGGATAGAAAAAAAAATTAAATACTTAAGTTGGGAGTATCTTACCTGAATAGCCTGTCGTCCTTGCTGAGCATCTGCCAGGAGCTGGATGGTAAGAGTCCTGGAGTCCTGGAGGGCATCTTGGAGGTAGATAAAGCTGTGACCCACATGTCGCCCCATGGTACATTCGCGACATATGGGGACAGAGCAGGTATCACAGTAGAAATGCAGTACCTGGAAGAGAAAAACCTGTATCACCATCTGATGAAGAACTGAAGAGGGAAAAAGAAATGCAAGGTTGGCAAAACAACAACAAAAACAAACAACAGATAACAAGAAAAGGAGGAGGCTGGAGGCAGTACCCATGGGCAAAGACTTCACAATAGTTTCTCCTCAGAGGAAAAGCAAACCCTCTTTCTTAGTAAGCTTCAAATTGTATTCTAAATGTTGGATGGAAGTGTCATTGTTTTCTTTGAAATACAATACTAGGAAGAATGTCCACATCAGCTCCTCTTAAGAACGGAAGCCATCTGCCAACACTTACGGATTGGAGATGTCATCTATGCTAAATTTCAGATGAAGACTTTTCCTGCATTCACCAGACTACATTCTCTGAAGTAGGTCGTTTCATAGTGACTGTGCTGGAGAACAGGAGCATCCCCATCCCCCAAGAATAGAAAACCATTATGCATGCTGAGAACCATCCTGTTTCCTCAAAACACATAAACCCTCCATGCTTACTCAGGGCAGCACAGCACTGGGCAGAACTCCTTTCTGTCAACTCCCAACAGCAAAGCAAAAAAAAAAAAGAAAAAAACCCCTTTTCTCTGCCACAGTGTTTCTATTCTGGTAATATCTGGAGATACTTGATATGGAGAGCAAGACAAGACCGTAGCATCTCCATCAGTGTTTCAGTTTTACAGAGAACTCTGGGTAACAACCAAGCCCATTCTATTCACAAAGCACTTAAAAAGTATTTCCAACTCACAATGGAAGTCTTACACACGGCATCAGCCTAGAAAGCTGGATCCATTCATCAGCCACAACTGTTTCCATTCCATCCAGTAGAGGGAAGCAGCACACAAAAATAGTATTTTCCATACATTTGTGCTTTCTTAGAAAAAAACAGATCAGCTGTTTTGTTTTCAAAGATGCAAGCAAAGGAGTACAAAACCACTAAACAAAAAACTCCACATTCAGTCTCACTCCTAGCAACGTACACTATTTTTTTAGAGCAGTGTTAGAAAAATCTAGCTTACCACGGAAGAGGCAGAAAACCACCATGAAACTCTGTCTGCCATTGTGGAGTACAAATAATTTTTCCATCACCAGCTATTTAAATTCTACCTCAGAGAAAGCAGCAAGAGCAGAACAAAGGCTGGACAAGTATTTGATATGCCTGTCTCCTCACAGCTGTCACCCAACCAGTCCTGACTCCAGCTAAATATGTATATATATTATGATATGGTGCATGGCATCCCCATTTCCCTTCTCCTGCAAAAGAACAGGGGAGAGGGAGGACAGGTGATTCCCTCAGATTTCCTGCATTGCATGAGGTGCTATTTTAAGCTCTCCTGTAAGCGCAACAGCTGAAGTGGCGTACGGATTAATTTCTCAAAAGATTATGTGTGTTTGTGCATGTTAAATTTTCTTCACAGTTAGGTTTTGCTGTAGGGAAATGGAAAAGGTTATTTTGCGTCTGTTCAAATTCTAACCCCTCAAGCAGTATCCTCAGATCCTCAGTCTTCTTTAAGTATGTAGATGCTGTCTTTCCGAAATGCATTTTTCAATATACACCACCTCCCTCAACTTGAATGTTCCTCATCTTTACACTGCGGTTGTCTAAATCTGTAGGCAACGTACACTTGCCCATGCAGTTCTGTAATTTTGCTCTTGAAATTACAGGGAATGTTTATTACATGTTGCTGAATGACTCCACATAAGCAACTGAGAAGTTGAGAGAAAATGAAAACCAAGGGAGAGTATCAAGTTAAGTCATACGAATCCGATATACTTCAAAAACGTACAGGAGGGATTTAGGGACTCAATCAAGCACAGCAGCTGAAAGGAAAATGGTGACCATATGAACAGAAGTCTAGAAGCAAGTTATATCTGTTGTTAGTCCTCCAAAGTAGCCAAGATCAGAAGCAAAAGCTGAATGCCACAGATCTGCCCTGTTACCAGTACGCTCCTGCTGCGAGGTGACGGCATCCACTGGCAAGAGTCATCTAGTTGCCCGAGCCAAGGAGAAACTAAATTGAAGCTGTTCAGCTGCCTCTTGCCATGCAACAAAATGTGGTGGAAAATACCGCTCCTCAATTTAGAATGGAGGGAGACAAGAGCCATAATTTCATTTCAGAAATGTACAGATTATGTAGGATGTGGCTGGCAAGTATTTTGGGTAAATGCTACAAAGACATCAATAAAGTCTCCCAATCATTTCTTAGAAGACTGTGAAAATCACCTAATTTAAATTTGAGAGCAAAAGAGTTAACAGGCTTGGGCAAAGAGAAGGGGAATAAGCAGCGGTGGACTGATCTCCATCATTATACCGCTGTTTAAAAGTTATCTTAAATACACACAAAAGAAAACACAAATGCATAGTATCATTACTGCACTCAGTAGGGAAGGGAGCTGGTCGCCAAAAGTAAACTGAGAGAGTCAGCCAGCTCCTAGATGAACGAGGAACCGCCTAGAAACTCCCTTCTGGGCATGCTGACTAATTGAGAAAAGAAAAACAGGAGCACCCCCCAGGATGTACACTGGCTCTACCAAGCAGTGGGGCCCACAGCAGGCCACTCTCCCAGGGTTAGAACTGGGAAGTACCCAGCTGTGCAGGGGTAGGGGAGATCTGTGCCAGTCAGACTGACAGAGATGTGAGCTTCTCTGCGCTTGTATCCACAGCTGGCCATTTATTATGCTCCAGCCTTTTCACATCCCAGTCCCTAGGTCATGGCCTCAAAGGTCAGGTACTGTTAGGTGAAGTTTCCATGCCTGCTACATAGAAGGGAAGAAGAGAAGCAACAACCAATCGACCACCACCGACACACTGACAACAAAAATGACCAAGCAGCTCACTCCAAAAAAAATCTCACGCTAACAATACACAGATTTCTTACTTTCTTGGACTAGGACAACACAAGAGTCTGCTCTCTATTCGGATGTGATGCATCTGCAGTGCACCTAAAAGCTGGCAGGGCCTCCCCCTTCTGCTAATCTTAGCAACAAGGAAAGGCCACCCTGAATTTCAGTTGTGCCGTTAATACAGCAACATACTGCTCCTTCTATGCCCGTATCGCTGCCTTAAGAACAACAAGCCTAGTCTTGAGCCGTGGTGGGAGGGGGGGAGTGGAAGGAAAGAGCAAGGCTAAGTCCTCTGGAAAGGCCAGGCTTATGGTGCACAGCCTAACAAACCAATTTCAAGGAAAAATAAAAGGTCTTAAAACTGCTCCCTCCTCCTGAAGAGGGGGAGACAATGCCAAGTAAAAGGACCCACCAACTAATTTAGCTATTGTCCTGTTAATTTCACTATTTTCCAGCAGCATTTTGAATAAAACCTCCAAAGACTTTGTTTTTACCTCATGCAAGCGTTCTGATAGGAAGGAAACAGACATGAGAAGAAACCAGGAATAGATATATTTCAAAGAATTTTGCAAGGTTTTATCTTTTTTTTTTTCTTTTAGTAATATACAGATACAGAAAAAAAGATTGTTTTAAGAGAAAAAGAAGAAAACTTTTGAGCTTTCAAGCCTTTTCAACCTTTCTTTTGGTAAAATTGTTCCCACTAAGAAAAGATTTCTAAGTGAGTTGGGGGGGATTTTTAAAATAACCATTCTGTTACATTAAATAGTATCTCAGAGTTTCCATCAAAATCAAATGAAGAGATAAAAGTCAGAAGCGAGAGCAGAACAGTTTCAGAGATAGTTAAAAGTGATTTATTTTAAAATAAATCAGCTATGGGTTGATTATTTCCCAAACAGGAAATATTTCCTGAATTGGTGGCATACAATTTTAGACACAAAACAATAAAGGGAGCCTACTTCAATTTAAACAGAATCAGTGAACCATATTACAGGGCTATTCATCTTTTACAGCCACAGCAGCCCAAGAAATACAACAGCAAGGCCATAAATGTGATTGCTTCAGGAAAGGCTGTACAGTGCACCGTAAAAACATTTTACAACAGCAGGAATTCCTGGGTGTCGCTCTCCCCATTTTTTGGTCCATCTGCTTTCAAAGGGGGCAGGGGGATGGGCGGAGATGTTGTTAAACGTCCCCCGGGACTGCACAGCAATCAATCATCATCTGATGAATGGCCGCTGAAGTTAAACCCTGACCCCACTCCACAATTCCCACACCAGTGCTCCTCTCCTCGCTGACCAGCTTCCAGCGTCCTCTCCCCCCACCCCCCCACCTTCCAGCCCTCACCAAAATTTCCCAAATACCGAGGGCAGACAAAAGCAATGGAATGCAGTAGGCACCACGACAGAAGAAAATTCAGCAAAACCAGCAGTTGAGGGGGTTTATCCTTAACCTGCCTCTCCCGGCTCACGAACACTTGATTCCTCTCACTTCAGAGCACATTTAAGAGCACGTACGTGCACACTTGTCAATAAAGCACGTGAAATCTGTTCCAGCATTTTGCTTTCTGTCACGACGTTTCAGTGTCTTGACAAAATTGTATTTATGCCTGCAGCGTTAAGCAATTGTACAAGGCAGCAACGTGTAAGGCCACATTTTAAAATACAGATGAAGTCTGATGCCCTGAGCGCTGCCCTGTAACCTCAAACAACAACAAACTCTTACAAACTAACTGTAGCCTCTTGGTTTTCCCTTTGGAAAGATCTCCGTCTGGCATTTGTGCATTAACTTATTTTGAGTTTATGACAGAAAAATCACACGCGCTATGTCAGTCTGAAATTTTCCATTACTAAAGGTGCTTTATTATTTAATTCCCTTGTCAGCAACTCAAACACCGGTGGCTTTGTTAGGCAGTGTGTGAGGCTCGGGGCATTATGAATTTAGCAGAAACTCATTTTCCAATGAATGTCAGCCCTTCTCTTCCAGCACTGGCTTTGGTTTTTGTTGTTTTTTCAGAAGATCTGGGGGAAAAAAAGCTGCTTCCCTGCACCTTTCAAGCAGCAATATATTTTAAACAGCATATAAATGCAATCACGATGGACAATTGGGTCAGAGTCTGATGCAGTTAATTGTTTTGGAGTTTAAACAGAAGAAGGTGTGAGGTTTTTTGGTATTTATTTTTGTTTGTT
Source organism: Chrysolophus pictus (assembly GCA_037305975.1). Lineage (NCBI taxonomy): Eukaryota > Metazoa > Chordata > Aves > Galliformes > Phasianidae > Chrysolophus > Chrysolophus pictus. The sequence goes on from JAYKPI010000006.1 coordinate 40,092,826, forward strand.
TCTTTGTTAGTTTGGTAGGTTGGTTGGAGTCTTTTTTTTGATTGCTTTTACTCCGCAAGATCCTGGTCTTTAGTTCCCATTTTAATGGCAACCTGTAGAATTACCTCGTGATTACTAACTTATTTCACACCATGATCAGAAAAACACTTTTAAATTCCTTAACTTTTCTGGATAATTCTTAAAACTTAAATACCACATACAAGTACTGCAGATACAAGTAAGCTATGTGATACACATTTAATGTCTCCATTATATCTGGGACATCAACTTTTAGAGATGCTTTAAAAACTTTTGTAACTACCAGTTAATGAACAAATTAATAATTAATCAACAAATATGCAGCTCTCCTGACCCAATGCATAAGGAGGAAGCGAGTCCCTACCTAACTAGCACTCTCCCAGTGAAAACTCAGCTCATGGCTATGATTTCACCCTACAACTAAACAGAGCTGGTGACTGGCACCACTGCAAAAGGAAGTCCTGTACCTCCTGTGTCCTTTTCCTTTACTTCCCCTTCCATCTCAGTTAAGATACCTGGGGATCTTAACAAACAACAGGGAAAAAATTAAAAAGTACTTTATTCCATCAGCTGACCCTGAACAGCACAAGGGAAGGGGCGTTAAGAACCCACAGCTGATGACACAGAGTGTGGCTGGAAGACTGTCAAGTAGAGCTAGGGGAGGTCCAGGTTGGATATCAGAAAACATTATGAATGGTCAGATGCTGAAACAGGCTGCCCAGGGAGGTGGTTGAGTTACCATCCCTGGAGGTGTGCAAGAAATGTTTAGGTGTTGTACTGAGGGACGTCATTTAGAAGGCAAGATTGGTGGTAGGTAGACAGTTGGACCAGACCTCTTGGAGGTCTTTTCCAACCTTGGTTATGATTATTATCTGACTTACTTAAAATATCAGCTGAGCTATAGAGCTAAGCCACACAGTTCAGTTCCATATTTAACCAGCCTCACAGCTGAAAATCTGCATCTTAAATCTGGTTAGGTAGCGTTCATCTCAAGTCGTAACCGAGGGAACGCTATCAACCAGAATTAAAACTGTTTAAAACAGGCTTTTAAAATGGATGAACGTGCTGCTTTCACAGTTCATGAGTTTTTGCCTTCTCCAGTCCTGCTGTTGGGACACAAAGTCATATATTTTAGAGAATGGTGATGTGACAATGCTGGTCAGTCAGACTACCTCAACTGAAAAGCAAAAACTTTTTGGAAGATGGATAGTTCCATTAATCAAGGTCAGAAAATCCATTGGGCATTAGGCGGTAGTGAAGCAAAGGCCACCTAGGTCCTTTCAGGGGAGGAAAGCAGTATTTGCTAGTTCTGTAACAAGCTAGATCCACTTGAAGGCCACATCCTCGGTGATGGTGCAACAAAGTTTGCAAAATGTGGCTAAGAGAGATGTAGCCACATCAGTGTCAAAGCTAATTTAAAGATTTGCTTGCTTTAGTGTGCTACAAAACTTTATCTGTTTTGGATTGCAGTCTTACAACCAGAGCTTCATTTGATGACTGTAGCTGCTGGTTACAGCAACCCACCAGATCCCTGAAAATGCAGTGTGCCAAGCATCCCAGCAGCACCTCCACCAGCTGCAATGTACTGTTCATCTGATCCAAATACAGAGAAAGCATTTTACCACTTATCTGGAATTTTAAGGTTAACAACTCAGCTAGCTTTCTTAAAGCTCTTGGGTGCAAGAGTGGCTCTGGGCCCACTGATCCATTCTACTGCCTTGGGTAATTGATAAAACATTTCGCATCCACCTTATAAACTGATTTATTTTTTCTTTTTTTTCACTAAATAAGTAAGGCTAAATATTCTTCTAATGTTAATACTGATGAGGTACAGGTATAATTTTCACAGTGGAATATCTGTAAGTCTGCATTTCAGGATTTTCTTCCATAAAAATTATTTGGGCTAAGAAAAATCTCTCTTTTATCTTAAAAAGTCAAAGCATCTGCTTCGGCACAAAGGCAAGTAAAGGAGCCAGTCTATGGGCAGATGCAATAGTATCAGTAGCTAGTAGATTATGCAGCCAGTGATAAGTCAGGTCTTTTAGAGCTTTCAATAGGGAGACCAGCCTGTGCTTCAGCATGCAACTCATTAGCTGTTTAAATGCAGCTTGTATGCCAAATCTGCATGACACGAGTAGCAGCAGGGTGGTCTTGGCAAAGGGGACAGTGGGCGGATCTAAATATTCAACAGTTCAAGAAAGCAAGTTAATAGCCTGCTGTGGAAGCAGATACTGGAGTGGGTCAGGACCCAATTCCACTTTCAAGCCAAGTTTTGTCCGAGCCACTATCATAAGTCCCTGCAGGTCAATCACTGAGCTTCCCTGACTCTTCAGCTCTCTAAAATGCTTGGGTGCCCAGACAAAGCTTGCCTACAGTTTCAGTGATTCTGTAAAGGACTGATAACTATTGTTATGCTATCACATATGGAGTTTTTATGTCTGTTTGTTTTAGAGAAAATCAACAATTTTAAATATTCCTACAAACTACTTTAACACATTTTTTCCTTTCATGCACAACTCAACTTTACAACTTCTCAAATTCTCTTCCAAGAAGAACAGATGTCAAGGTATGCTTCAAGTACACTCCCTCACCTGCAACTAACATCATGTACAGGCCTCATCTCAACAGCTCTATGTATTCCTTAGCTTTGTTCTGTCTCAACAGCCTTGCCTCCATTCTGGCCCTTGGCAACTGTTGACATTCACACAAGTCTGACAGCAAGGCTGCTATTACACCACTTGCAAACAAATAGCTACAAAACATTGATTTGATGGGTGTGGGGGGGAAAATGAGAATTCTACTATTCCAAAGTTCCCAGCTCTCCTTCAAGAGAGCAAGTCCTTATGTAGAAGACAAGCCAGTTGTGGAACATACCTTAAGCTGACGGACTGTGCAGCTTGCCAGAGCAGTTTCCTGATGCCAGCACAAACAAGTCTTTTGTAGGTTCAATTTTCTTATAGAGCAAGCCTGTAGTCAAACCACTGCTCCCTAAGAAATTTCTTTGGTGAATTAAGTCCTATTTATGCAACAGATTCCTATTAATATTTTTAGTGGGCTTCACTGGGAGGGCAGAGAACCTACCAGGCCAGACATCTTAAATTCATAATGCTTAATTGTTAGGGAGGAAAAACTTGACTGAGGAGAAAGAACACATTTATCCAAAGAAACCTTGGCTTTGCAGTTTATGTGTACGGATACACACACACATACAGGTCCCACACCAGTCTTACTGTGCAGGGTTTGTTTTTAAACAAGCAGTACTGGGTATCTTGGTTTGGAAAAATGTTCAGAGCATGAATCGCTGCTTACCCTTTCACACTGTAATGCTGCAACTGCAGCATCTAATGCTTGTTACAAGAAGGAATATTAAAGTGCATATTTGAGAAATCCAACTGTTTCAGTGTTACATGAATTTAATTTTAAGTCAAACCACAGCAGCTAAACACTAGGAAAATAAGCAACCATGAATTCCCAACCACAGCTGAATGTTTAGCCTAATATGTTGGATGGTCACAGCCAGAGGGATGTAGTCAACGACTTTGTGTCCAGATGGAGGCTAGTCTTGAGTGTTGTCTCCTTGGGACCAGTGTTCTTCAACATCTTTATCAATGACTTAAGACAGTGGGGTCAAGCATATCCTCAGCAAGTTTCCTGATGACACCAATCCGAGTGGTGCAGTTGACACAACAGAAAGAAGGGATGTCATCCAGAGGAACCTGGGAGAGTCTTGAAAAGTGGGTCCACGTGAACCTAATGAGGTTCAACAAGGCCAAGCACAAGATACTGCAATTGGATCAGGGCAATCCCAGATACACGTACAGACTGGGAGAAGAACTCATTGAGAGCAGCCCTGCTGAAGACTCAGGGATGCTGGTGATGGAAGGCTGGGCCTGGGCATGAGCCAGCAGTGTGCACTTGCAGCCCAAAAGGCCAACGGTATCCTGGGCTGCATGAACAGAGCAATGGTCAGCAGGGTGAGGGAGGTGACTGTCCTGCTCTGATCTTCCCTCGTGAGGCCCCATATCTGGAGTACTGCATCCACCTCCACCTCCAAAAGTGTGCAGCTGTAAGAATGGCTCCAGAGCAGAGCAACAAAGATGATTAGAGGGCTGGAACACCTCACTCATGAAGAAAGGCTGAAGGAGCTCGGCTTCTTCAGTCTGGAGAAGAGAAGGCTACAGAGAAACCTCACTGCAGCCTTCCAGTAGTTAAAGAGAGATTATAAACAGGAGGGGAACTGATTTTTACATGTTCTGATAGCAGTAAGACAATGGAGGATGGCTTTAAACTAAAAGAGGGGAGATTTAAGTTAGATGTTAGGAAGAAATTCTTTACTCAGAGGGCAGTGAGGCTCTGGCACAACTGCCCAGAGAAGCTGTGGGTGCCCCATCCCTGGAGGCATTCAAGGCTGGCTTGGATGAGGCCCTGGGCAGCCTGATCTAGTAGGTTCAACCCTACCCACAACACGCAAAACTGGAATTAGGTGGTCCTTAAATTCCCTTCCAAACTAAGCTGATTCTCTGATTTATAGTCTAGTTGTTCCCCCTTGCTTACTTGGCAATAACAAATGCAAGAATCCAGAGTCACAACTAGTACAGAATATTGATCAAAAGTAACAAATTTCAGAGATAAAAAAACGTATTTATGAATGACATTGGTTTAAAGAAAATAATCTAAGCATGGGATGGCTCAACATTTTTGCTTTATGTTTAGAAGTGCTGTTTGAGGGAGATGCCTCTGTTCAGATTTGTTTAGAGCAGTTTTAATAACATTATATAATCTCTACAGAATTAAAAAAGCATTTCCTTGTACCTTTCTTAAAAAGAAGATTAAGGTGGGGGGGGAAAGTATATCAAGCTTCAGGCTAACTAAACTCAAAGCCCTTTTAACAAAGAGGACTGCTAATGTACATGTAGCAGAATTAAGCAATTTGACTAACACCACTGCTAGATTCTGGTAATACTAGTTTAAGTAACAGGCTTGTAGGCAGTTCACATACTTGTCCAAGACAACGTCCCTTCTCCATTTTCCACAATCAACTCTCCAACAGATTTACTTAGTGTAATGCAAGCTAATATCACTACAGAGATTGCAATTACTGACTGCCTGCAGTGATGCTTGTGGTAAGTTAAACACACTTGCATATACAAACAAAAAAATACCTCCATCAGTTTCAATTTAGAAATAAAACTCTACTGTGACCCAACAGTAGAAACTGTGCTCAGTAAAAACAAAGAACAGCAATACCAATTTATGCTTTAGGGTATAAGCTGATCATCTGGGATATTAGGAAGGAATTCCTCCTGTCTATCACATCCTCAATGAGAAATGGCGTGCTTGGCCAACTGTGCCCACATTCTGAAATGGACACAGGAAAGTGCCATCCTTCTCCCCTCAGCATTAGGGCACTGTCTGCTACTGTAGGCTGAATTGTCTGATGGAGAACAATCTGGCTGTTCCTCCCAACCCTGCATTTCAGTTCTTCCATCTTTAGAGAAAAGCTGTAATAAGAACTGTCTTGGTGCTGAACACCCACAGCAGAGGCTGTTAATCTTTTTTCTTCAATTGTGAAACAATCCATGCCTATTAAACAAGTCCAGTTACCGCCAAATGCCATATGCACATCAAACTCAGGTCAGAGCAAATATGACCAATTCAGCCTTTTATTAGGAAATACAGGCAAGACTTGTCTGGGAAAACTGACATATAAATCCACTCCAAGTGTTTAATACTGCAATGTTTTCAGTTACTGATTATGTGGAACAGGCTGTTTTGAAAACACAAAGGCAGCACTGAATTGCCCCACTCTTCTGTTCTTTACCTTTTCTGCTCCTCTCGCACTGTCCCAATCACTGCTTTTATAACTGTACAGCCACATAACAAGTCTTTATTGGATAACATTTTTGAAGAAACTTGCTTTTCTTTGCTGAAACCCCAAATGGCTAACACAAACATTTAGAAAAAAACTCAAACATTTCATCTCTCTCTATACCATCATCCTCTCAAATGCTCGCACACTAAAAATACACAAGTGTAAAAATTTTACTAGCGTAAGTACACATGTTTCAGAGCAGGAAGAAAGATTACAACATGTTGAGGTTTTGCTTGAGATTCCTCATAAATGAGAAAACTTAATTAAGCAAAACCAAATTTGGACTGCATTAAAAGAAGGGGAAAAAAGCAGTTAAGTCCCAGAGCCAGGCAGTAGCTTCCAAAAACACATTAAATATACACCATATCAGGGTTCCTCAGCTAATACCATCTAATTGTACCATCCATGTCAAAATAATAATTATCTGCTCTCAGTATACAACTTGGTGCATGTCTGACTATCTCATTCAGAGAAATGAAGCCAAAGATGAGGATCAAAGTTTCACTGCTAGTGGTAGAATGCCAAAACTGAATGAATCAGATTAATATGCTTGTTACACAATTCCACTTAATTTTGAAAAGGATTATACAGTCACATCCTATGAAAGACTTCTCTTGAAAGTGTTATCCTTTGGGTGCTAGTGCACTGTTACTTCCAAATGAACTCTACTATCTGATGTTTGTTTTGGAAGACCTGGCTGTCTTAACAGCCACAGGGCATTTCAATAATCATATAACAAACATTTACCGCAGGTTACTCTTTAATCCCTTGTGAGTGAATGAGTAAGTTCTTGTCCACGTATCACATTATGACACAGCTCTGCAGTTGCTGCCAAAAAGGCGCAGTAAATCATAAAAGAAAAACAGATCTAAGAATAAGGAGATCTGTTCCTAGAAGGCAGATGTGTTTACTCGGAATAATTTTATCTTCATCATTAAAGAACAGTAAGAACAGATAAACCTTTGTTTACAAGCTGTTAACACAGAACATGACATGTATATTTCTTTCTGAAGATTTAAGGCAAGTCTTGATAGAGAATTCAAGTACGTCTTTATACACCTTTAGCTGTCTCTCTAGTGACACAGCACAACCAAGTTCTCAGAAGTTTCGGTACTATACGTTAATCACTCCTCTGCCCCACTCTTCCTTCCAATCTGATGAAATACAGGAACAAACAAGTTCAAACTCTACGGCTCCCATTTCCCCTCCTCAAGTTTCTGTGTTTGTTTCTGTTTGTTTGTTTTTTTAAAGCCGAGAGATAGCACCGTGACAGGAGAACAGAAAGTAAGTACTGCAATCTTACTTATTTTTATTTTGTTCTTTTTTAAGTGTTCTACTATAAGAAGCTATTTTCCTCACGGAGATATTTAAGAAAGCTCTCCTGAATTTGGAAGAAGAGGAAAGAGATAAGCATTCCAAGATAAATAAACAGTTATGAACTGAAGAAGAGCAGAATATCTTTTTAAACTGAAGAGCACATTTGAAGTGAAGAACTTAAAGACAAGGAACAACTAATCATGCTTTTTCACGGCGTCATAGATGCTGTTACAGAGAAGTAGGTTTGGTCTGAGGAGACTAAGGACAACTTTCCATCCCAGTCAAGGTTTAAGTTATGATTCATACTATTTTAGCCCATTCCATGGGGCTCCCGTAAGTAGCAAAAAAAAAATGATTTGTATTATATACATTATATTTTTGGCCCAACCAAACTAAAACAAGTTTTGTAACACCCTTGCATGGTTCAGCAATATACGTCACAGGCCTTTTTAAGAATTTGAAAGCATTTGACATTTTTAAAATAATTAAAGAACTTGTGTAAAATATATCAGGCCTTCTCAACAGCATCAGCTGTTTCTCGTAACACTTTTTACCTTTAAACTGCTTCTACACTGTGCAGGCATATTAACCTTATCTAAACTTCCACTGCATCCTTGTTTGAGCTTTAAATCAGGATAAAAACAAATACAACAAACAAACAACAAGGTTTGTTCAATAGTCAACGGTAAAGATGGAAGAAAAGCCATAGAGCAGAACTAGGCAGGAGTGTCCAATGGGACACCTTAACAAAGACAGTGGGGAGAAAGAAAAGCTAAGACAGTCAGCTCCTTGCCCTAGTCTGGGAAAATATACGTAGTAGTCTTAACTACAGAAAAGCAATTTTGTGATGGAAGTGGTACTGGCTTGTTATGGGACACACTCGTAAAGAAGAAGTCTTTTCTACATACAAGATGTATGAAATGCAGCATGAACACCCACATTAAAAATACAGTATTTCTGACAAGCACCAGCAGACGCTTGCATTTTGGGTATGGCTTTTCACCAAAAGGCTGCATTCACACAAAGTGTGGTTTTGCTCAGGTAGGCAGTGCAGGAGAATTATCTTTTATTTCTTTTTTTTAAATACTATCACAGCACAATCAGCAGGAAGTCTTTATGAAGACTCTCGTGTCCACATGCTGTGCTCTAGAGCCAGGCATAATTGACACTCAGTTACCAAAGTTTTGACAAATGCAACTATTTGTAAAACGCAAGATTAAACAGAAGTTAACTCATTATTTTATTTTTAAGTACTGTGAAACTAGCTCTACATGTTCCTTGCCTGCAAAGAAGAAAGTTTGAGGAGATCATAGATAGGATTTGGCCAGTCAAAGGCTTTGTGTAATCCAGGCAAAAGAACAAAACACGTTTAACCACATTTCCAAGCAGAAGAAAATTAACCTACTGAATGAAGTCTGCTTGGGTTGAAACACTTCCAGGGAAGTCAGCTCGCTGCCCCCTGCATACCACCTTCACTGCAATCAAAATAATGGAGCAACTTTAAGAGCCACACACAGGCAAGTACCTCTGGTAACTCAGTACCAAGACAGACCTACTGCTTCAGGAACATCGCTTCCTGTAACTCCCCTTTCAAGTAATAACCAGACCACTGATTCACTTAGGATTTAATGAGATTACAGCTTGAGGTGATTTGACTGGAGACCATAAAAGTTTTAGGAGCCCATCTGCTCTGCAAAACTAACCTCTCACACGCTGGGTACGAACTGACCTTTGAAAGCTGTGCTGTAGCTTACGTAGGCAAGATTCAAATCCAATTGGTACCTGATGGGAAGGCAGGTCAGACAAAACAAGCGATTGGTGCTTTTGAGCAAATTTCCATATGCACCAGTACTCAAGGAGAATCTTTCCAAACAATCAACAGCCTTTTCATTAAGGAAAGACCAGTCACCTCAGGGTACTTTCCCCATCATTACCACACCATTAATAGCAAATTCAAACGGTATCTGGTGTGATGGCCATAAAGAAACATAATTCAAATCCGACTTTGCCCATACTCCCGCAATCCATGACAAAGCACTGATCCTTGATCAAACCCCACAGTTAGTTAAAAAAAATAGAAAAAAGGAAATTCCTAATTGCACTGAGATCATCACTGCCTTCCATATCTCAATTTACACTTCTCTTCCCCCATTAACAGCTCGCAGACACATTTTCATGAACCAACTGGTTACCTTTCTCACATTTCCTGGTATCAGATCAAACGTTATCGACCCTTATTCGACGAAAGTACAAGAAAAAAAAAACACTGACTTAAAAAGATTAACATCTAATGGGAAAGAGCTACTGGTTTTACTTAGTTACCTTTTACAGAGCTGTAAGAAGTGGCATCTCAGAGAGACTGGAGTTAAAAAACCTTGTGAGTAGTTGTCCAACGTTTGCAGCTAGACTTGAAGTGTTTCACACTTTGTTATGGCAAACCCGACGTTGCTCGCAGTAGAAGAGTCGAGTCTCCCTGGACAGCTGTATGTTGTATTTTAAAAGAAACTTAGGTGCTGTTATTTTTCCCTCCCCTTTTAGGCTGAGATGTTTTGTTGTTTTGTTCTCACTTCGGTAACGGGCCTCTTTATGCAAGTTACATCTGGAAACAGACAAAAGCCAACTGCCCAGCAGTATTGGAAAATTAAAACATTGGGTCAGACTCCAACGGACTAGAAGCCAAAGGTCAAAGCGGCATTAAATCATTAGTTTCCCAGCTGCCACCAAGGCACAGAGTTGACCTTTGATTTTTTAAGAAGTGGTCCAAGCAATTTTCTGGTGGCAATATGGGCAATCTGGCACACTGGAATATTATCCTTAAGAAGGGTGGGGGTGGAAAGGAGTTCAGGTCTTGGAGGCAAGAGATTAAACTAACCCTTCCGTCCCTCCAGACAAAGTTTACTTTGCTAAACTGTAAGTGCAATTAGTGAATATGAAATTATCAAGCCATAAAGCAAAGAGACTCAAGCATTTGAATAATTCAAGTAACTTCTTTTATTCATTTAGTAGGGAGAGCAAGAGGAATTTAAGAACATAACGGATGCATTCTGGAGAATACCAGAATATTCTATTTATTTCCTTGAATGATTTAAGTCCAGAAATCGTGTTGGAAAGCCCCTTTTTTAGCAATACGCTTGAGATAGAAGGTCATGGTTCTTCAGATAGAACGAGAACACATTATTTAACACAACAAGGCAGCAAATACAGAAAGCAAAGGCCAGTTTACTGTGCTGTCTTTCTCTAGTCTCCAGAATATTAAATTTTATCTGCTGCTGCTCTCTGGTTATGGTTCCCAATCCAGTTCTTACACACAGCCCTGCTGAATGCAATGGCTGCACACATTGAGTTCTGGTCTGGCTGCATTCAAGTTCCTAGAAAGGGGTTGGTTTTACTGCTGCATGGCAAAAAGAAGCACAGGTATCAAAGTGGTTTCTGATACATCCAAGGTATATTTGAAAAGCATGACTGATTCTCCATTAGCAGCTGAGCACATGCACACACAAAACAGCTTGTTTGCAACCATCTAATAAGAGATTCCTGTGTATTTTAATAGTGTGCATATTTTTAAAGCATTTTCCATCAATTTATTTACTATAAATGGGTCACCCAGCCCACACTTTACTGTGATGGCTGTAAGAAAAGTAAAAGCTACTGCTTTTCTCTGTTTCAGGGAGCAGCAAGTTGTTCAAATAGAAAAGCTCCCTCCCCATCCTGTGCCCCAGTGCTAGGGGATTAACTACTGCCAACTCTTCCCACGAGACACCAAGAGCCACAGCAGTGCCTTCAGGCACAGACTGAGCCACACAGGCAGGGGTGCAAGGAAGGTATTCTCTGAGAACTGAAATTAGTCATTGATGGCGAGTGAAAAAAACACGTTCTTGCTGTTCTTTTTACAATCAGTATTTTCATTGCCAATGGTGAAATGCACACCACCCTTAACAAATACCTTAGTGACTAGGGATGGGCAGGTCAAACTCTGGTAAAGGTTCAAATACAGCCAGTAGAAAGTAACAAGCCCTGAACACAGACTCACCGCAGGACATGAGACCTGTCTCCAAAGAGCTAACTGTTGTAATGCTCAAAACAGTGAAAACATACTTAACTCTGCATTAGTAACAAACACTGCCTGAAACTGTTCTGCTTTGGGGAAGCAGTATTGGAAGACCATAACAATAACTTCTCAAGGAACAGCAACTTCACAGTTCAGCCAGTTGGCAAATCAAAAAGCTACAGATGAGTTGTTTATCTTTTAAACTTTTCTGCAGGTACTCAACTTCGATAGCACTAAAGAGCCACACACACCAGATGCTTTTTGTTACAGATACTTGAAGACTCCATCAAGACCTTTCAGAGAAAGCCAGCTCAGCTTTTCCTTGGTAAGCATTCCGGTTTAGTCACATTGTAGCACAAGCTCAAAATCGCTTTTAAGATACCATTTAAGAGTTGCATTCATTCTGAGCAACCTGCATGTGCCCACTGTTTCCTAAAAGGAGGACAGGTTCTACCACCGCAGCTTTCCTTCTTAAGAGGGAAAGACCAAGGCTTACATGAGAGCTACAAGCTACAACTTTAAATGAGAATTAACTCTTACAGCAGTTGCTGTGCTGCCTTCTTGTCTATGGTCCAGAGATAGGTGCAAGACGTGCCAAACTAGAAAATATAGTTCTTCTATGCATAGGTCCTGTCCACATTTCTTGCTTTCCAACTTGCAGTCCTGTTTTCACACAGAAAGCAGTCAGTCACCAAATGATGGGATTTTTTTTAGGATTGGGTAATAGAGGAGATTTCTAGAATTGGAGTTGCAGAATTGGGTACCACACACCGTGATGTAGCTTCTGCCACAAAAACATGGAATCCATCTATTTGCATATAGCCTTCTGATGGCCATATCGATATGAGTGAGACAAGGTTCTGCCCTCTAAGCAGCAGCCTAACACCAGTGCTACAGGTAAGTAATTTGCTCTTAAACAGAGCATGCCATGGATGTTAAACAATATGGTAATCATCTGGGTGACTGACTAGACCTCTTCTGGCTGCTACAGGAAAAATACCTTCTCCACTTATACTAGAAAAACTTCCATTGGACCTCCATTCTCATTTCTGAATGGAACACTGTCAGTTTACAGTAGAAGAAAACACCCTAAAAATAAAATCAAAAGCATTTACAAGGAATTACCAGAGATTAACTAATACACTGATTTTTCTCAAGCATCCAGTCTCAAGGATGAAAACTGTCTATAAATATCCATGCAGAAATTGAACCTGAAAATACTTAAAAGCCAAACAGAATATTCTTTGATTGATGAATGTAATGACTGCCAATACAGTCCACTGAGATAATACATGAGAAGGACAACACTATGCAGTTATCCCCAAGCACTCCTCAGCTGAAGCAGCCCATTCAACACCACCTAATGACAATAAGAGACCTTGTAGTCTCCCCTACACCGAGCTTAGGAAGAAGGAAGACCAGCCTGCCTGAGTTAGACCAGAGGTCCCCTTTCTGCAACTGCACGTTCCTCTTCGCTACCATGCCTCTTATCACTGGAGACAGATGTTGGGGGAGCTGCTGGAGAGAGTAACAGGCAGCAGCAGAAGTCAGGGACAATAGCCTGCACATTTGGGTGTGGTGGCCAACAGGAACCAAAACAACTATTTAATGCAAAGTCTTGGGCACAGCTGAAAGCACCCACCCCACCACATTCCAAAACACCTTCTAGGAGAAGCAGGAGAAATACAGCTCCTCCAGACCTATGTATGATGCTGAAATGATCAGCCTGAACTCTCCTCCATGCAAATAGTTTTGCTTGGTCTATTACCGAGCAGGTAGCAGGCCCACTTCTACCTCCACAGAGATACTGTAGTGAAAGGATCTCTTGCTTCCAACTCCTTTGTGTATGCACACAAAGCAAGAAAAAGTGGGTTTCATATTGGATTCTTTTTGCTTGGTCCTAACATGCTGCTCTCTGGGAAGTGAGAAGACATCAATCATCGGGGTTTTTTTGACTGGGAGGATGATCCTGTAACTCTATCTCAAGGTAGGAACCAGAGTGGATTTCAGTGATTCCTCTAAAACAAATGGTTAATAAGAGCTAGTAACTCCCTAGTTTTAGGAATACAGATTTGGCAGACTCAATGCACTTTCTAGTCACACCGTCCCCCTCTTGCTCCATGGGAGTTTCAGTTTCACTAAGAACAGAGACTAGTCTCTGGTTTTTAATAGAAGAACCACATCAAAATACTTTACACAGCAAAATACTTTAAGAGGATCCACTTCTAGCACTGTCCTTTCTGACACTCAGAAATGCGTGCTCAGGTTTGCATTTTCAGTTTCATGAACCAGCTTTCTGGAGCCATTCCCCCTAGAAAAGACAAAGTGGTGTGCCAAGGCTGAGCCAAATGCAGGCAGCCTAGAGAAGCACAAAGTGCTCCTGGGAGTGGCCCTGGCACCCAGTACTTCTCTGATCTGCAAGGCCATGAACATAAAAACAACTTATCAGCTGGCATCGTTATTCACAGAAACAACACAGGTTAAGTGATTTATTTCCAGGAAGTGTTAAATCCTACCTTGCCTTCTCTCCTGCTTAGAGAAAAACAAAGGCTGAGATCTTCACCTCAAGTGCTAAGAGGAGAAACTATCTGGGAAACTGCAGCTGTACACACAGGTTTGATGAGAAGCAGGCCTTTGCTTCAACTAACTCCATTGGTTTTCTTCAGCTTAGTTCCCTCCTGAGGGCTGCCGTTAACACTTTGGACAATGAGTCAAAACAACCCTCTCTGCTGGAAGGGAAGTCTGAATCCTAAAGAGACTGCTGGGAAGTTTGATTCAGCCACCAGTATCAGGTAGGGAATAAGGGAGACATCCAAGGGACCCCTGGAAGATGTGAGCAAAGTACTCCTTCCTGACATAATCAAGGCTGGCTGGCAGCAGACTCTCGTATCTAAAACGTCAACAGCTCCCTTAAAGGTCTAACAGATGTCAGCAAAAATAAACATGGAGTTCTCTTAGGAGGTACCCTATATGACCTCATTAATACCTTCCCCTACTGACATTAAAAAACACGTTATATGCAATATTATCAATGTTGCCTTACCTATGATGGAAAAGTTGAATACAGTGCTCTAATCTGGTAGATCAGTAGCAGAAAGCCCCTGCTAGGTAAAGCTTAACTGTGACCTTTAGAAACAAAACTGATCTTGCAGGAAGTTGCATGCTTAAAAAAAGTAATTCCAGTGAAACAGGCGCTCAAGATGCTTGAGATCTGGAGCTAATACAGACCAGGAAGGGATTTCTTTTCTTGGGGGAAGAAGGGAGGAGTCAAGAACAAGGGGAAAAAAAAAAAAAAAGAAAAAAAAAAAGGAAAAAACTTTCTAAGAATGTTAACAGCAGACATTATATCTAATTTCTTTGCATTCCTTCTCCCCCTCCTTTTCCTCCCATTTTTAAAAAACAGGAGCAAACTTGTGAGTTAAGGATTCTGATCAATGCAACATGTTAGGAAAAGAGAGCAGGAGGTCAAGAGGAAATGATTAATCCTGTGCAGAAGACTGGCAGGATGGGTCCTGGAATGGCTTAGCAGAACAATGCCCCCACTAATAAGCAGGTCAAAAGACCCTTACAGTGAACAGAAGTCCCAGTTACACTGTACATGAATATTCTTCCCTTACCCCCAAGGTTACATTTGTTCACAGAAGTCTGAATCAGAAAGTAAAACTAGAGTTGAATTAGTAAGACAGGTGAAAAGCTGTGGTGCCAGACACAAGCATCAAATCTGAAAGACAAAGAATCACAACTTAACACATCTAAGCGATAACAGCTGCATTCTAATACAGTATTTACAGGAGGCCACAGTAAGCGGAGGAATGGGGGAAACCCCGCCATTACAAATTTCTGTTGTAACACTGACAGAGTTCAGCTCATGGTGCGACAAATGCTACCTCTTGATAAAGACTGCTCTTGTGTTAACTGCGTAAAGTGGAAAAGGCCAAGCAGTTTCACTGCAGGCAGAACTTTGGATGTGAAGGTGCACACGGCTCAAGGTTTATTCTGAGAAATAGTTATTTAGTATTATGGTTAGTTGCAATGTAATCCTGAGGGATTCTCAGCCCCTGGTAATTATCCCAATCCCAGCCTGTTCCTCCCCTTTAGCATCATCGGCACTGCAAAGTCTTAGGACTGCAATGAGGAAGCAGTCAGAGGAAGTCAGCTTTACTTTCATAAAGACTAACTTAGAAGAAGCGTTGCCTACCCCATGATGCAGCACATGGCACGGACCCATAGGTTTATGCTTGTAAATATACAGCTGAGGTTTCACAACTGCTTTAAGGCATGACCCTCCTATTAAGGAACAAGGACCCTGTTTTGCAGCCTCTCCGCTCTTTGTAAACTCCCTCACGTGAGCATTAGCATCTTCTTGGTGCCATCAGGGAACCGAAGGGCTGAAAACTACCCTGAAGGCTGTTCAAAATTCAGTTTGGTGTGATTTGCTGGGAAGTTAACAGGGAAGACAGTTTTTTACACCTGGAATAGTGACAGTGTGCGAGCAGCCAGCTGAAGAGGCAGAGGGACGGGGCCGCCCCTCCTCCCCACAGCACGCACTTCGCTCTGGCCACTGCACAACCATAGCCCGAAGGAGCCAAGTGGTGGGGAGGGAACGCCCTCCGGCAGCACTGCTGATTGCCTTTGTATCAGCAAACAGCCTCCATTTTGAGGAGCTGAGGGTTTCGGGGCAGCCTGGGGAGGCCAAACCTCAGCCTTGGACGACTAGGAATAAAAGCGGCAGATCCGTACTCGTGCTTTCCAACACAGGCCGCCATTAGTACCAGCACATGCCACTTGTGTGCACGGGGCACGTTTACCCCGCGGGCCCACTCCTCCAGCACCCCGGGTGCTGAGCCCCTCCTCCCATCCCCGGAGCAGGGGCTGCACACACAGCTGAGGGGCCAGGAGCGCAGGGTGCCTGCGGCCACACCGGGCCCTGCACCACAGTCTTGGTAAATCACCCTCAAAAACCTCACAAATTTTACTAAGTTGAAAATGAATGCCAAGGCTAGGCAGTGTAATGTGTACACCATTTTAATCTATGCTCTTTTATCCCGCCCTATTCTGTTTTCGCTCTCCTGGTTCTGACAAAACCCAGCACGTGAATCCCACCAGTTCCACAGGCACAGCCTACTCCAGTTGGTGACCCCTGCAGCACTGCTGACAATCACATACTAGGCCACCCAATAAATCAAAATTTATCTCCTCCGAGCCAAGAGGATACTGACTCATTTATTAAATTCACTGTTTCTGAATCTAATCCCCTATTCACATTTTCACAAGAGAACACGTTGAAAACATTCCTTCTACATTTAGGTCCGAGCTACTAATTTACAACAAATTCTGCACCACATGTTAAGAGAGGTTGCCTCTTTAAACACATCCTGGTCAAGCGTTGGCAGTCTCTGTTGACAAAAGCAAGCTGAAGAAAGAAGCCTGAGAGAGCAAGGTTAGGTTACATCACTGCACAGAATCACAAAGTTGTTTTTCAGTAACACATGGCTGATGAAAAGTAAAGCACCTGTGAGCTAACCAGGTGACATTTTGCACCTAGTGTGCGAATACATAGGCCAGCCCTGTATGGCTGGTTCAACAAGCCAAATACAAGGATGTTAAAGAGCCAAATAATTGTTATCTGAAGCTCGGCACACGTGCTGAGTTCAGTGCAAACATCCATTTTACTCTGCCTCCCCACACAAAAGCATGAAAAGTAGATTCCAAAGTTCAAGCACTTACTAGAGGAAACACAGAAATTAAATCCAGAAGAGAGTCACCATAAGCAGTGGTTTCCCCAAAATTTAGAGAACCAAAGTTGTTAGGCAGCAGCTCAGTGACAGTGCTATTTAGGCTGCATTTCCTAACCTTAAATACTTTGCTCATATTCCACAACGACCACTAACCAAAAGCTGGCCCCTCAGAAGAGCCAGGCTAACACATGAGTCATGATATAACTGTTTTCTATTTTACACGTAAGAAGATATTGTCCCAAGAACAAATAAATTTCAACTACAGCAGAATGTTATGAATATGATCAAGCTACATTACCCCCCACCCTCAAGCCTCAGCTAGTTACCTGCAGAAAATACAGCCCCCCACATCCCAAGATTATAATCCCATTCCTCAGATTGTCACTGTCCCAACCTTCATCCTGAACTCCCCAAAATTGCAACTAGGCTGTCCTCCATCATCCCCGCTTAGACTTTTCTTGATACTCACCATCTTTCTTACACCACAATTCCCACAAAACAAGCAGTAGTCGGACCCCAAATCTTGTCCTTTTTAATACAAGTACAAGCACTACCGCTAGTGCAAACATTCTGTGGAGCTGCAAACCTTTGAATTCCATCCCAGTCTCCTCTTTGAAGCTTTCCCCAATGGCTGACTCAAGGACGGGGCCTATAAAAAGAGTTTATTTCATCAAACTGGAAGTGGTAGAAGGGGAAACAGCCTGTGAACACCACATTTAACTCATTAGACTAAGTTAAGTGTTTTGCAGTTTGAGTATTTTGTGGAGCGAGGGAAGAGAAGGCATACTTATCAGCCCTAAGATTGATTTAAAACAGTTTAGGGAAACAGGCAGAACTAAGTACAGGGCTTACTTTCGAATATGAAAAGGAACATATCTTCTTATTGACCCTATGGTCACATTCTCTGCTGTTTTTCCTTAGGACCATCTAAACAAGACAGATGTAGGCACTACTGAGGCAGCAGCTGAAGCCTGAACACTGGAAGGCACTCAGGAGTGGGGGTGGAAGGGAAAAGAGGGAGAAGAGAAGAGGAAGCCATTTGGCTATAAAAAGGATCTTTCTTTCCTGTTGAAATGCAACGGTAAAGAGTGTCAAAATGGCTTAAGGGTGGGGAGGTCAAACATGTTTTGAGATGTTAAAAAACTCTTTAAGCTCTGTCAGAAAAGACTGAAAAAAAATCTTAAGGTAGGTTTTTGTTCTTCTCAGAATTCTTAGCCATCATAATAGCTGCAAGCAATCCTGATCTGTGGTCTTTTTTGTCAAAAACGACCTAGAATTATTCAGTTAAGATTTTATCCTAAAGAATTTCTCACTACAAAAACATCATTAGGTAACTAATTTTTAAGCCAATCCTCTCTTCAACAAACCTCCAGTTTAGAATTAGTACTGCTTATATAGTATGACTTAACTCAGCAATATAAAAGATGCTGGGAAATACACACTAAGTAGCAGTTTTAATAAAAATGTGGCAACACTATTTTGTATAATACCCGTTTACTCCGTATGCTATCAAAACTAAGCACAATATAGCTTTTCACTATCAAAAATGTACAAATATTTTAGGAACACTGAGGACTGGCAGATGACTTTCGCCATTTAAGAATGAAATTTCAGAGCTCTCCTAAACCTTAAGATTCATGAAGAAGACGATTAAGTGTTTACAGAAAGACAAGATGTGAGGAAAGGCTTTGTAAGATTTTACATCTTTTATCTTTTACCCTTTTTTATTTCCTTACTCTAAAATCTGCAAAAATGCATAAAGCCTGCACAGTGAAACCATATTTGCTATGGCTACAGTGCCTGTAGCCAGCTTATTTTCTAGTTTGTATTGTAGTGATACAAGATTATTTTTCTAACCCAGGATAAAAAATATAGTGACATGAAATAAGAGCCACTGGAACACAGACTGGCAGCCTAGACCTACTGAAAAGAAAACCAGGCTCATCCTTACTCTTTCTTAGGCCAGTTATTAACCTCAATAACTTGTGGGAGCTGAAGAGCTCCCACAAGAGACCCCAACACCGCCATCTCAGAAGTTAAGACTTGAAAGTTCCTTCACAGAACAGGAACTTGGAATTATTCCTGTCTCATCTTCATTAATTGCGTACAATAGGGATACCAAAGAGCAAAGCCACACCTCCACCATGACATCCCACCCCTAAGTTACACACTTGATGTGGGTGGGAGTTTAAGAAGACTAACTACATTTGGGAGAGGGTTTTGAGATATGACTTCTGAACAGATGCTGCAAAACACATACACACCACTGTCCCTATCACAGAGCTTATGTATCACACCAAGAAATTAATTCCATTTGCTGACTCGGAAGTCAGGATGTTTAGCAACCTGACAATCCCATTCTACAACTGATGTCTTCTCATGTTCTCTAAACACCTTGTCTCTTCCTTAAGTTTTTGCATGCCTCTAAAATCTTCTACACAAAGTAAGGACTGCACTCTGAGATATGGGTGTTACTGCTCTGCACCAGATAGTTCTATGTGAATAGTCCTTAGAGAAGTGGCATGCCAGATTCTCCCTCACTTTGTCAAGCGTGAAGTCTTCCAAGCACTCAGCTGGATTGGCTTGTTTGGACTAACAAGCATTGGATGATCCTCAAGGTTCGTTTCCTGGCTTCAGTTTTGGTGGACTGACTGGGCCAAGGTCAGCCTGTTCTATCCATTTTCAGGAATTAATAATCACCACAACCAAACACTTGTGGTCAGCATAACATGAGATGCACACAGGAAGAGACAAAAGACTGCTTAAACCAACATATTTGGGTAGAAGTGCAACTTTCCTCTTACTTGGGAAGTGTTCGTAAATTAGGGATAAATTATAACCTCACACAACACTGATAATACTGAAGATGTATCGTATTTAGAAATTCAAGCCAGCTTCACTGAAACTGCTATCAGAAACATAATTAGAACATGACCCTCTTTCTCCAGCTTTGAACAATTCAGAATCGATCAACATTCTTTATTGAAAACAAGAACAGTGGGAAATACTTTGTCAGTTCCTTGTTAGGGAAAATAAAGACTGAATCCCCTTATGGTAGACATCATTACTCTCAAATGCCAGTACTGCTGTCAAAATTATTTGGTCATCTAATTTTAGCAAGAACACAATGTTTTTAAGAGATTCACACAGAGGCCAGAAAGTTGAGTTGCTAGATCCAAGTTCCAATCCATCATCTTTTTATTCCAGGATAAGATTAGTAAATGAATAACATTTCCATACAAAAAAATCTCAAATCTATAGAGTAAGACATTAAGACTTTGACAACACAGCCACTCAACTACTCAGAAGTCATCTCAAAATATAAGAAAAAACTAAAAAATATTTTATTTTTAAAAGGTCAGGGCAAAGATGACCAAGAAATGACAGTGTTTCTATCTGGTAAACAAGAAAAATAAGAATGGTTGATAGCATTCAGTGTAGTTAGTCCAGCTACTTAAAGTTGTGATAGAGCACAGGAGATGCAGATTCTCAGCTGCTCTTCTTCCTCACTGCAGTTAACCAAGAATGAGACGTGGTGCCTGAAGAGGCTATCAAATTTAAATCTTTTTTTTTTTTTAAAGTATCAGTAGTAGTATATTACTGCAAACAACCAGGTTTATAGTAATTGAATGCTCCTAGATGAGGTGGCAGCATTTTAAGTTTTAGTAGCTGCTGTTAAATTAAGAGGTTGTCAAGGCAGTTTTAACTTGACAAATGATCCTCAGTTTTACAGAACTCAGATTTTAGCTTTTTCGTTTCTGACTTACTTACAGAAAGGAAGAGGAACTGTATAAATCAGTACTTAAATTTCGCTCCGAATTTAAGTTAGCCTAAGGAAATCCCAAGACTGCCTCACCTCTAAATTTTTAACATGGTTATTGAACACTGGAAGATGAAGTTTCAGTTCACATGTTCAGTGCAAAGGTCACAAGCTCTGCAAGACCATGATCAGAAACATTCCAGGGCAGTGTTGCTTAATTCATGGCAACAGCTTTATTTAACAAAAGCACTCAAGGAATGGTTTCTCTCCGTAACTCCATATGGGATCAAACATGAAACAACTCAGCTTACTTCAAGAAGTGGCTTCTTTGACCACATGAGAGCAGGGTATTTTGAGAATTCGTTTGCTTGGTTTTGATTCTTTTTTTTTTTCTGTTGTTGTTCTGTTTAAGCCTTGATTTATAAAGATTTTTCTTTCCAAAAGCATTTAGATATATCTAATAGTAGTGGAAAAAAGGTCATGCCATACACATTTGGCAAGAATTTATCCCCTGCTCAGAAAGAAACATACATGAAATGGGGAATAGCAACCCACACCATGATATTCTGACTCTCGCTGATTTAGTAGAAAGTATATTTCAACAACAGCCATTCGCTCTTCGTGAGCTGTTGGCAGCAGTTTGCCTGAGTTAGACAGGTTTCCTTTCTTAGAACACATGTGTAGTATTTTATATCTTTTCACATCATATCACCCAAGATGCATGTGCTCCTTCATTAGAACATCTGGAACACACCCAGAACAAGTAGCTAGATCTATAGCTGTGGAATCCACCTTGGATATTTCCCCTTCTATGAAGTGAAGGGGCATATCACTGTCTGTCAAGACCAGTCTAGGCCACAGAAGCCAACTGGAAAATTGCCAGCATTTCTAATACGAGAATGCCCTAACACAGGTGGCAACTATTTCTTTACACATATACACCTTAAAATTTCCTTATGAAAACTATAAGCCATAATGTAAAATGCCTCAAAGCAAGGAATAAACCAATTTGTCAAAGCTCTCAGAATTCCCCCAGAACTGACAACCAGATCTGAATTAAAGAGAAGTACATTCTCTTTAGTACAGTGTATTTTCATTCTGAAGTAAGCTACATATAAATGCACATTAATTTCTAGAACCGTTCTTTCTTATGCTAGAAAATACCTGGAAGAATAAGCGACATTTCCAAGACAGCGTAGCATTTCATTGAATTTCTCTCACCTGCTGATAGCATATTTGGATAGCACAGTCATCTCAGCTGGGAAGTATCACTATACTCAATTCTTTGTTTTGGTGTTTGTTTTTACATAAAACACTTCCTTTTTCTAATCTACCCCCTAGCTTATGAGAAATGTTTCCTTTTGTATTTATACTTTAGAGGGCACTAAAAGGAATTTAATCTTCAAAGTAAAAACAGATGAAAATCTTCTCTTCTAGAAGATAAAATTTCATGTAGTAGATGTATTCAGTTGAGATCATGTTTTGCTATTATTCATGCTAGAAAAATAGGTGTCAAGGAATAGGACACACTTCAGGGCTTTCCCATGCTCATTTAGGATACAAATTAATTAGAAAGGACACTGTGTGAACCATTTATTCTATAATGGTATAGGAACATCCACACTGAAGGCCAAACAGCAATTCTGACAGGACACTGGCTCAATATACTATTCTTAGATTAACTATCAAATTTACCTTTCATTTAAGGAAAAAAAATCTTACTCTGCTAGCCATATACTTCTAAATACTACATAAAATTGTATTTATGTAAGTATACTGACAATACATAAAATCAAGGCAAATTCACAAATGCTTATCACTAAATAGGAGTGAATGTGTGTACCGTGTTTAGACAACAACCAAAACTAGGAATAAGAAATAATAAGTCACAAGAATGCTTTACAATGAAAAGCAAATTGTGGCCTTTGAACAAAAATTTGTTTAAAGCATTTGAGTCTTAATTCTATTTCAATGTTTGGGTGGCTAGATTTGCAGAAGAGAAAGGAATCTGTGGAAGAAGGTGAAGAGAGCAAGTGTGGGCAAGAGATGAGGAACTTTGGTTGGTACTTTTTGTCCTGCCTTCATACCACATTTTCAGCTGTGGTGTTTTCTCACATTCATCGTCCAGTGTTGAGTCAGCCTGGCATTTGTTTCCTTATTCCTAGCTTTGAGCCAGCTCACCCTGCTGCTTTTTGCCATAAAGAGATCAGATACAGAATGTACAGACTGACTGGAAGAGGCTGAAGCAGAGGTAGCACTCATTCAGATAACAAGAGATTCCTGTGCCAAGTGAGACAACTGGCTGTTTCCTGGTTAACTGCATACCAAACATCAATTCATTTCATCCCCAGGATGAACGCAGCTTCTGCCTAAACTCCACACTACTGAGTGGCTTCATTAGCTTGAACTTCTCAGCAGCCCTCTTCTTTACTAATGCATAGACATTAAGAAGGCTTCACAGATGGGTTGCTATCTACAGAACAGAGATGCTAAACTCGGATTGTTTTCACAATGAAAATGAAGCTATTAAGTTAACAACTAAAGAAATTATAATCCTTTCTGTAGACAGATTAAATGCCATCACTGCACAGTATATAAGGGCTGATATTTCAAAATGAAGCTACTAGCTGAAAGAATGGTTCAAGGTGAATGTATGTTCCAGTAAAAAAAAGTCAGGGCTAAGGTTCTCCCATTTCTACTCTCAGCGTAGAAGCTTTTTGGCATTGCTGACAAGAGACAAAGACAGGAGCACCAGTAAACTTGTCAGTAATTATATATTACTTGAACTCACTTCACTGGCTCAGAGGCATAAGACAAGTAATGAAAGAACTGACATGGAAGTGGTCAAGTAGAAGAAAAGCCTTTGGATCACATCCATGCCTGAGCATATACAGTGACACCACAAGTTTAAATGAAGCCAACTATTCAAGTCTTCGTAAATTATTATTTGTAAAAAGAGCTGTTTTAATGACAATAATGCAAGATAGCAACACTGATAATTCTTAAGCTGACATATGTTTTGGTGGTAACCAATTATCTTCCAGGAAAAGTCGAAGAGAATTAAGTAAGGAGAAACCTACACGGCTATAGTTGCTTAGATACTTTGCAACCAAACCCAAATAATTCAGTCACCTTGTTTTGCCTAAGACTGCAGCAAGCTCTCCAGTGAGGGGTTGCTCCGTGCCCTCCTTTCAAGCCCACATAGTTGAGAGGCTTTCTGCTCTTGGTACAAACGTAACCTACTAGAGTAGGTATGATTCCTGAAGCTGGCTTTACTCACCTGCTACTTCTTGAGTCCTGATTCAGAGGTACTTAGTGAACTAGTTTTTGACAAGATACAAAGATGAGATAACATGAAGATAAATCATGTTTATTTTGACAAGTGACAACTGTCTAAAACATATACATAAGTATATCAAATCTGTATGCAGCTTCTCCCCGACAAAAGCACATCTCAAGAGTGGCTTGAGTTTTGGGGTGGATGGCCTTCCAGCAGCATGCCAGATATGCAGAAAATCAGCTCAAAACCCTTCAGGCACAGCAGCCTACTCAGACTGCCCACTAACCTCTATACTAGCCACCCACCACCTACAGCCACAGTGTAATTCAAGTAAAGGAGTCATGCTTCAGCAACAGAAAGCTCAAGGGTCAGATGTTATTTCTGTTCTGCTAAGAGGCTCTGACTCCTTGAGAAAACAGGTGATGCTAGAAGAGCAAGAGCTACTATGAAACAGTACTGTCAATTAATACGTGCACTGTCTACAACTGAGAAAGCAGTAGACTTTAAGGAAGGGCATGCTATTGCCTTTTTGGACATGGTCACCTAGCACCACTTGCAATCTTGAGCTAATGGCTAGCCCTATTCACTTCCTCAGTACTCCAAAGGGAGGAGGGGAAACAAAGCAGGTACAACTCATCCCCAGTTGCTGTTGTGTTGGGCATGAGCAGCACTGGGAAGACTGAGACCTCACTGTTCTAGCAGTTCTCTCATCTCATTCTCTGCAATCCTCTGATATTGTTCTTCTTTCAGAGAATAAGCTATCTATTCCAGAACACTGTCTGGTGGCTCTCGCTCTGCTTTAAAAAGGTTGTTTTTTAATTTAAATAAGTAAATAGTCCATTCTGTCTATGAAAATGTTTGTCCACACACCCAAAGCTCTTCAGCACAAGTTAACATCAAATGCATTGTGCTGGGACACCTTTGTCATATTGCAGCTGTTTCTACAGTGATAAGTGTGTGCAGGGGATGATATCTGCCATTTGTTCAGTATTTTATTCAGTTAATTCAGTATAACTCAATAGAGAATTTAGTTATCTGCATAACAGTTCCCAAAGCCTGCTCACACTCCAGTGAGAAGCACAACTTTCTTTATGCCTACAGATAGGCATTGTTGTCTGCAGGGAGATAGTTCTCACAGCAACTTCAGTCGTGTTAGTTATCAGTCATCAATTAAAGAAAACTGAGTTTCCAGTTTGCTCGTGTAGCCAGAGAAACTTTGTGCTCAGGGACACACTCAGCTGGCTCATTTGGCAACCAGTTTCTTCCAGAGAAGTCATGCCTTTCTCAAGTAACATCCTTGTATGGATCAAGTATTCCTGAAATTTGAGTGACTTTGTCTAGCAGCCCGCAGACCCCCTTCACGCTCCAACTTCAATGTATTAAATCTCCAGTGCCTTTGGGCACACCATATATAGCAGTGGGGGCGGGGGTACTGCTGGGGGGGCAAAGGGGGGGGGAGATTTAACCCTTTACCTGCGGGTTTTTCCTTTTTTAAAGGAAAAAAAAAAAAAGAGAGATAAGGCAATTCTTTTTGTTTCCTAACAGAGTTCTTCCTCAAAGTAGCAGATTCACTGTCCTATATGCACAGAAAGCGTTGTAGAGCTTTGTAGTTGACTTCTGAACAACAGAGACACAGCAACAGAAGAGCCCTATAAACTTCCTGATATTTATCTTGCCCCCTCAATTACACAACATGACATTAGTCAAGGTTACAGAAAAATAGGAATAGTAACCTTGTCAATTGACAGACCAGTACCGACTAGTTCTGGTTAGCTATTCACAGCCTTCCTACCAGCCTTGCCACTGGAGCATCCTACAGTTCCTCGACACAGCACTAGATTGGATTACAAAGCTTAAAGGCATCTATAGTGCAGATGGCTTTCAGGCTTTGCTTACAAAGATTTAAGTCACTTAACTGATAATATGAATGCCATGCATACTAAGAATCACTGAAATGAAGGGTAAAGATGGTGTTTTCAAGTTTGATAGATAGCATTTTTCTCTAAATAACAG
Source organism: Chrysolophus pictus (assembly GCA_037305975.1). Lineage (NCBI taxonomy): Eukaryota > Metazoa > Chordata > Aves > Galliformes > Phasianidae > Chrysolophus > Chrysolophus pictus. The sequence continues at coordinate 40,118,872 of JAYKPI010000006.1, forward strand.
TTTGCCTTTTGTTAGCCAAGATCAGCTGAAGAAAGAGCTACATAACACTAGTCCTCTGGCACACACCTGCCACTCTGGACAGCAAATACTCAAGTATACAAACAAAACCCAAGACAGCCTGGGTCAAGGGGAAGATACAGCACAAACTGTAACCAACACCTGACAACCCCACTGAAAATTCATATCCAAATCAGGAGTCCCAGGTAGATTTTAACCCATCTGAGCATGTCATTTGGTCGTTACATACATTGACAGTAGCTTACCTAGGGAAAGGAAATATTTACAGTAGATGGTGATTTATAATGTTGCCTGTCCACATAATGTATGGGAGGGATGAGCACATGATACCTGCAAACAACTAGAAAGAAACAAGGCTTAGCAAACCTGACAAAATGCCTTTGAGTATTTTGCTTATGAGTGGAAACCAACATTAAAGAGAAGATGATGCAACTCAAGTTTAGCTATTACCTTTAGCTCACTAATGAGGATGCATCCCTCTCCTCCCCCCAGAGCCTGGCGATCCAAGGGCAGCAGTTGCCATCTGACAGTTCTAGAAAGCACTGGCAAGGAGACCAGCATTGGTGTTTACCTGTGTCACCTTAGTTAATGAGGCTTATACCATAGTCACTGACACAAGAAAGACTTAACTACTGAGGCTGCTACAGGAAGGCGTAAGATTTTTCACATTTCCTTGGTTAATATAGGCTATTTTCTCTGCACTACTGAAGGCATACCTCACTAGCTCCCAGACTTTAAATATTCAACCCTGAAAAGTGATTTTTCAGCCACTGCTAGCAGTACAAGACTGCCTCAGGATGCCTACCTGCTGCTGGAAGATAAGCCCTTTTCTCCAAGTTAGTGCAATTCTGTTACGCTGGTGCTAAGTAAGCAGAATCATTAAATGAGAACTTTGTCATTTAAAGTTTCCATCTGAAGACTCAGCCTCTTCAAAAAAAATAGTGATTTACCTACATAAGTAGGAAAGCTGCTAGGACGGGACATCATCCTACCGCTGCTCACCCCATGAGGTTTTAGAAATGCATGCTATACATTTAAGTGAAACAGAGGAGTAAAACTCTCATTTCTTGCTGGTGAGCATGCAACTACAAATGAATTCTTGTCAAGTATATGCGTAAGTAAAACGCAGCCCAGCAGAACAACACAAAACATACATTCATAAGCCTCATCTGTGGGTACCACATTTCACTCCTTCTCATGACGAAGAACTAGTGCATTCGAAGCTGTTCAGCATTTGTAATACATGAATGAGACTATTAACTACAGGAATTATCCCTAGTTATTTTGTTGGGGGCTGGTAAAAGAGAGAAAAAGAGAAGTAGCTTAGACTCATATTTAGGAAACGAGGGCTTCTGCCACATACTTTGTTGTTTTTCTGTTGTTGCTGTTAAGATGGGAGGGGTAAGAAGATGAACACATCTAGAAGTGGTGCAAATGGTACTGCACTGTAAAGATCAGAAGACAGTCACTATCAGTGATTCTTTATTACATCTTTCTTCTATTCCTGTGAATTCTAAAGTTGGTTTGGGACGCACAAACAACTCATCAGTGAGAGGATGATACCCAGCCCAGCCCACGGCCCTCCAATGGGAGGACCTGTAGACAAGTCCAAGTACAGAAACATGTAGAACAAGGACACACACCCCGAGGTTTTAGAATCAGGGTCATACATTTACTACCATTAAGAAAAATCCCAGCATTGCTAAGCTATTCCCATTCAGTATTACTATACTTCAATTAAAATTTAAAATAACAACGTAAATGCATTCCTAAAAATTATTTAATACACAATGATGATCTTTATGACCCAAGATCACATTTTTAATTCATCGGTTGAAAATGGATTACAGGTAAAGACAAACCTGTTCTATAGATTCGTCTCTGGTAACATTAGTCTCAGATTCAGTGCATAGTTAACACAGCCTAAGGTCTGTGCTCAACATATGATTCTTTGTCTGATGGAAAGACACCAGCAGCTCTGCAGGAAGGAAGGGAGCATGGGAGGAGCACTAGGAAGAGACAGGGTCAAGACAGTACTGAAAGAGGAATGGTACCTTCTTAACTTTAGCACAGAGGAACTAGGTAGTTTTCCTCTAAGGAAGCGTGGTTTAGCAGGCATGTTTACATGCTCTGAAGAATTAGCTGAAATGATAAACTCCACACATGGTACAAGACTTGTTTTCTAAACCGATATAAAATTCAGCCAGACCTTCTCACCACATTACTGAAACAGTGAAGCCTCCAAGTGTAAAACTGAAGTTAAGGGAACTTTTTTCAGTATGCAGTAGACTAGTTCTGTGCCTACTTTGCTTGCACAATTATAACTTCAGAAATCCATCCTGCAGTCTGTATGCAAGCTTCTTCTGCACTCATACTGTTAGTTTCTGAAAAATTTTTCCCATTAAAAATAGTCCGTGAAAGCCCCTCAAATAGATAAGTCGTTTTTATTCCTTCCAATTTACTCACTGGAAACTGTCTGAAGTCATGTTTAATTAGGCCAGAAGTGTAATGATATCAGATTATTGTCAGGAAAAGCTTCACTGTATTTCTTCCCTAAATGTTGAGGATATTTGAATATCTGCTATACCGGAGTAGAGGAAAAGAGGACAGAGGCTGATTCTGCACAGAATGGCTTTTTAAGTCCTGTTTCACACCCAGTAAAGTTAACATCCTCTTACAAAGCAGTTGAAGAATAATCTCTTCTCATACAGGGAAGAGCCAGGAGTTAAAAGACTTGCTGAGGGAAAGTGCAACCTGAAGGAAAGAAATGCAGGGTAATTTAAGAAGTGACCCGTTTAGTAACAGGTATCTGAACATTGCATGGAAGTTAAAAAAAGCATAAAAACAAAGTACATTTGAAAAATGAAGACATTTTAAAAGTCCATCATCCAGATGATATCAAGTCCACATTACATAGACCATATATGAATGGATTAACTCAAGAGTGTTCTGTTCTCTTCACTGGGGATAAAAACTGAACAGGAAAACAAATGTCAGAAACTAAGCCCAAAATATAGTATAAAGACTGGATGCTTGCACATGCATTTGATATCTGAAGAGAAGAGACATGGCAAAAAGGATAAATGAAGGGTGCAGCACTGTGTAAAAACCCTGCACAATTTCTTACATATACACAAAGTGCGCACTATGTATTTGTCTAGATTCCCTTGGTGTGCAAGTTCTCCTATAAAGATAAAGCAGCCATAGCAGCTGCACTACTGTTAACTTATATACATATTCCAACTGGTGGGTGAAGGTGAACAGCATAGAGCGCCATAAAGAAAGCTCAGCATTTGGCAATGATGGCAAACCACAAAAGGGAACCATATCCAACCAACTCTTCCTTCCCAGGTTCTCTTCCTCCTTTTCCCTCGCAGAAGTTCAGTCAGTTTTAGCCAGGCTCCCGTGATTCACATAAATGTACACTAATGATAAAAGAAGAGTTTATTTGCCACATTAACTGGCTAAAGTTAATTCATAGAGTCATCTGCTGAATGCACAGAACCAAGGCTGGTGGGAAGAGGACAGATGCTTTCCTTTGGGCAGCCATGAGATAACTTGCTCCTGTTGTGCAACCAGAGCTGCTGAAAGGAGCCAAGGTGTCAATTCAATGACCCAGGACTGGTACCTCTGAGTTGCACAGGCAGTTGTTTGAATTCCTCCCTCTAACCATACACAAAAATTGTCTCTTTTACAGTCCACAAGGCAATAAGATGTAATTTTTCCTGGTAATTTAAAGAGACAAGTTAGGAATATATGCAACTCTAGAATTCAAGATAGCCATCTAATTTCAGCCAGCCTTGCTCAAGTGCAGTGATATCCCCATGAAACCATTTCAAATCACTGATCCGATAAGAAACCACTAATGAGTTTGTGAATTAAGCTGATCATTAAAGAACCTGACCAAAGCTGTAACTGATGCAAACAAAAGGAAGGAACAGTGTAACCAAGGAAAAAGAGAAAAATAATTTCAAAATCCTTTCTTGAAGTGGGGGTAAGCCATGGTGCTACAAGGTTTTGCCGTGTGATCTATAAACCACTGTCAAACTGGAACTTGTAAAGTAATATATGAGAACTATGGGGTCACAGACCACTAAGTTGACTGGATCTGGCAGTTCTGCATTTTCCCTCCCAATTGTTACAAGTCTGCTATTAAAGTATTTTGACCAACCAGCACTGTTGCATCACCAAGTGATACTGAGGAAACCCCCACATTATTCAACTTGAGACTTGGGACTTGTGTTTTCCACTCTTTGCAACAGTGAAGTCATTTGAATTCAGGTAGTTTCATCCAAACAAATATTCCACAGCAATCCCAACACTTTCTGAGCATTTAACTTGGCTTCTAGTCTGATCGGCAATTCTATAAAAAGAAAGAGGTGACCTTTCATTCCAAGATATGAGACAATCAGGCATGCTGACAAAAGTCAGCACATTTGATTCACTTATGGATTAGACTAAGGTAGAATCCTCTCCAGGATGAAGTTCTACTGACTTCTATCACGACTACAGCACTGAGAATTCCATCCACACAACAAACACAGTCACGTGGAAGAAGATTCCAGAGCTGCTGCAGAAGTATTGCTACCTTTGTAGCATGCTCTGTAACATCCAACTGAAATAAAGCCTTTTCCAGGCTGCCCCGAAAGGGTGTTACACCAGGCAGGGAGGTTCCACACATTAACCAACTTGACTAAGTTTCAAGAGCAACTTTATGACAAAGTTAGAAAGTTTAGCTTTTGCTTTTTTGCAGGAACAGAATTTACTTCCTTTCCTTTCATGCATCACTGTAGTACCTGCAGACACTATCCACCCTGAAACCAGTGCCTGGAATTTCATTTTCTTTAATACTGTTGTAAGTCAGTCTGCCAAGCTGCCAGTGACTGCAGGCTCTCATAGAGCTCAAATGAGAGCAGAACCAAGTCAGATCACTCCTGTCATCCCACCGAAGAGCTGAAATGCTCACTTTTATACACCGAAAGGATGAATGACTATGTTGCAAATGCCCATCAGCCGTCCGGCTCTGAGACTTGGAACACCCAGGAAGCAGCCATCCACAGTGCTGTTTCCCTATTTCACTTGTGGGCATCCCAAAATGGGGATGTGGTAGGAGGAAAGGTATGGGAACTAGATAGAACTTGGAAAAAGAACAGACAAAACTAAAACCAAAAGGTGGGAAGCAACAGTGATGTTAGAAGGTCACGTTGAGAGGAGGAAGATAAGGGAACCAACTGTTTTGGCCCAGAGAAATGGCAGAATCAAGGTCAACTTCTTTGCAGCTTATCTCCCATAGGGTGAGGAGGATGCATGCTAGGGAAGTAGAGCTCCACAGCTGAGAGCTTCTGCTCCATAAGCTTACACATGACACTGCTTGTGCCTGAACTTACCTGCGGGACATTGGACTGTGAGGAAACATTCTATGCAGTCACCAGCTTGTCCACTTCATCCAGTGCGCCACAATTAGTAAGTAAAAGGACTTGAAGTTCCAAGCTGCCATTCCAGCCATGCATTTTAGGTTAGACTTCACTTTGTTTGGCTGTCTAATAGTGCGTTTAGGGTATCACTTAAGTACTCTCCTGGAAGGCTGCCTTTCTATTATCATGCCTTTTATGAGGCTGTAAATAGCATTCTTAGAATTAAACAAGCAATAACCCTCACTGTTTTGCAGCCATCCCTTCTCAAAAATTGTACATATTGTCCCACATTTTCAGCAAAAGTGAGAAAGATTTACAGCATAAACTGTTCTCTACAGTCACAGTCTCACTCAAATGTTTCCCCTCGAGTTAATAATAAATACTTGCAAACACTAATCAGGCGCACCCACATTAAGGAACCACCAAAACTCACCAATCAAGAACAGCAGTAGATCATTAATTTGCAGATAAAAGCTTTTCTCAACAGGGCTTGAAGGCTTGAAAGCGCTCACTTGTTTTAAAACAATTTCTCGGTCTACAGGACACAAGGACATCTGAGACCAATCCTAAGAGACATGTACCCTTTTTCTCCAAGCATGCTTTTGAAAATAGAAAGCATCAGTTACAAAAATAAGGTTTTTTTTAAAAAAAAAAAAAGAAAGAAAAGAAATAAAAGTCTTGAGTTTCCTTTTTTAGAAGTTTTCACCTCTAGAGAAGCTGTAGTTTACACCAGATGGGAACACCTTTCTTCCCTTACTGGTTTAAAGCTTTCCACAAGTTTACAACAAAGTATCTTGGGGGTCCCGACCCAGTGACTCCTTCTCACGAGTGGTAGGGAATACTCAGCATCTGCTGAACTCATACTTAACTCTCCTCGGCCACTGACAACTCTCAAGAGGAAAAGGTCCTCCTGAGCTTTCCAGAAAGTTCGAGGTAGTGCAGCACTGGAGGAGCTGGGCAGTGCCCGTGCAAATCGAGCGCATCCCCACATTTCCCCAGGTTAGATAACCGCATGCGGCTATCCCACCCCGTTCTCTGCGGGGAGGAAGCTGCTTTTAGCGCTAAAGGTGCCGGAAAGTTCCAGCAACACGCCCCGGTTGGACCTCCAGAGCAGACGGGGGGACAGCGAACAGCCATTTCCCACTTTCCGACGAAAACCAAGTCTCAAATTACCACAGCAAGAAGCCACGTCCCAACCAAACTCACAACACTTGCAGCGCGCGATGCAGCAGCGGCCGCCCCTTCGGCGACCCAGCGCTCGGGATGGTGCGGAAGAAAGCTCCCCAGCACGGCCACCGCAACGCCGGCCGCTCACGTGCGTGCCGCGGGGCAACTATCCGACACAGACGAGCGCTTCCAGTACCTTTCTGGCTCCCAAAACGGCCGTTTCCCTCCTCTCGCAGCTATTCTCCCGCCCTATTTACCCGTTTTTCCCCTCGAGCGCGCCTTACACACAGCACCCTACACAGCAGACCCTGCTAACGGCCCACAGCCTTCCCTTCTCCGCTCCGCACGAAGGCAGCCGGGTTCCCTCCCGCCCCGTGGGGCCCCGCGGAGGGCGATGGGGGGGAAAAGGGGCGCAGCGCGGGGCGGGCGGCACTCGCTCACCTCGTCGTCGTGGTGCTGGCAGTAGCTGGCCCGCTCGGGGAAGACGGAGAGGATGTTGTAGGGCGAGGCGGGGTAGGGCGGGCTGAGGGCGAGCGGCGCGGCGGGGCCGGCGGAGGCGGCGGCGGGGCCGGCGGCGAAGCGCTCGATGAAGTGGTCCTTGGTGAGGCGGACGCGCTGGTGCGCCCGCACGCAGTTGTCGCACAGGTGCTCCTGGCAGTCCAGGCAGCGCGAGCTGGCGGCGTTGCCCTCGTCGCAGGAGCTGCAGCGCGGCTCGCCTTGCCGGCTGTGCGGCCGCCGCAGCAGCAGCGCCGCCGGGCCGCCGCCGCCCGAGGAGGAGGACGAGGAGGCGGAGGAGGGCGCGGCGGAGCCGGCGGCGGGCGAGGAGGCGGCGGCGGCGGCGCGGTGCGGCGGCGGGCGGCCGTGGTGGCGGTTGTTGGCGCCGCCGCCCCCCGCGCCGGAGCCGGCGGCGGGCCCGGAGCCGGCGGCGCGGCCGTTCTTCTGTTCGTCGGCGGCGGCCGCCACCACCACGACGTCCAGCAGGTTGCTGAGGAGGAAGTTGGAGGAGGGCAGCGCGTCCATGCCCGAGGGCTCCGAGATCACCACCTTCTGGTCGCAGATGGGGCAGCGCAGCTTGAGCGCGTCCCCCGCGGCGGGGTGCCGCTGCGCCTCCAGGCACTGGCGGCAGAAGGCGTGCAGGCAGGGCAGGACGTGCAGCCGCCGCGCCGCGCCCCCGCACGACGAGCCGCCGCCCCCCGAGGAGCCCGAGGTCTGCGAGGAGGACGACGAGGTGGACGAGTTGGAGGAGAGCGGGGCGGGCGAGCCGCACATCTCCTTGCACAGCGGGCACACCTGGAAGTCGGCCTCCGGGAACGAAGCCATTGGCGGCGGGGGGGAGAGGGCGGCGCGGCCCCGCCCGGACGGGCAGCGGCGCGGGGAGAGCGGCGCTCAGAGCGGGGCGGGGGTGGGGGGGGGCTCAGCGCCGGCTCGCGGGCATCGCTCAGGCGCTCCGCCCGGCGGGAGCGCGAGGCCGGCTCCGCGCACGCGGCGTCATCGATCCGGCGCTGCGGGAGCCGGGGCCGCCGCCCGGCCCGGCCGCGCTTCGGTGTCACGGCGCTCAGCGCCCGGCGCCCGCTCCCCGCGGCGTGAGACGAACGGTGCCGGTGTCCGGAGCGCTCCGTCCCGAGCGCCGCGCTCTCATCTCCCCCTCGGGGCCGCGGGCTCACGACGTGTCGCGGGCGCTCGTCTTCCTCCCGGCGCCCGGCGCATGGGCCCGGCGGCCCGGGGCCCCCCGGCGCGGGGAGCGGCTCCGTCCGTGCCGGGCTGCGCGGGTCGCTCTGAACCGGGCGGCGGCGGGGCTCTACCTCCCGCTGCACTCTCTCTTCGCGGGGCGTTGCGCGGTGTCCTCTTTTCCTTTAAACCTGTGCTTGGCGGGGGGAAAGGGGAAATTTCGTTTCAGTTCCTCCCTCCGCTTTTGCGGCGCGGAGCGACTCTAGGAGAGACACCGAACCACCGAAACTCCCCGACCCTCCCCCGCTCCCGACGCCCGCTCCGCTCCGCCGCCGCATGACCGGGGCTGGAGGCGGCGCCCACCCCGCGGCGGAGACCCACGCGGGCGGGACGCGGCTCCGGGGTCGGAGCTCCGGGCGCTCCTTCCCTCCCTGCGAGCGGGGCTGCCCGCACGCGGTGCCCGGCACAGAAGACCGGCGGCAGGTCCCCGCCGGCCGCCCTGCATTATTCATGGAGGGTGGATTATATTCGCTCGCACAAATTGAAGCCGCTGTGCAATGCTATCCGAGAGCGCCTCGCTCGCCCCCTCCTCCTCCTTCTCCTCTCCGGTTCTCCTTCGCTCCGAGCCCCTGCAGCGCCCGGGATCACATTTCCTTTGTCATCGCGCCTCTTCGCGTGGTGTTTTATTGAGAAAATTATCAGAAAACCCGAAGAGGGGGATGGAGGAGGGGAGCGACGCGGCGACCCCCACACCGCCCTGCCCCCCAGCAGCCCTCAGCTCACCGCCCGACCCGGTCGAATTGCGGCCATCACTCACCGATGCGGCGGCGGCGTCCCGGGCGGCGCGGGATCCGGGCAGAGCCATCGCGGCGGGGCGCTGCGGGGCGGTGCGGGCCGTGCCGCCCGGCCCGGGCTGCGGGGGGCGCGGGGCAGCGCTGGGCCCGCCTCGGCTGCGGCCGCGGCACTGGGGCGGCGCGGCGTGCGGGAGCCTTTTAAGCTCCGACGGCGCGGGCTGACTTCCGCCCGGCCCCGGGGGGCGGCCGGGGGGCGGCGGCAGGAAACATTCGCCCTCCTCCCGCCCGACCTGCCCCCATCCGCCCGCCGCCGCGCGGGGCTGAGGCGCCGGGGACCCCTCCTCTGCACGCGCTTCGAGCCGCGCTCTCCCCCGTTTCGCTCGAAGATGCGGCGCAGGGGCCGCTCTTTGAAAGCATCGGGCCGGAGGCGGTCGCTTCCCTTCCTCCGACGCGGCGGAATTGGCAGCGATTCGCCTCCGTCCCCTCGAACCGCCGCTTTCGGAGCAGCGAGCGCCTGCGGGGAAACGCTCCGAGCGCCCGGAGAACTGCGGCGCCCCGAGCGTGCGGGGTGCGGGCCGGGGGCGGCGGGTCTGGGGGAAGCAAAACGCGCTCACAACGGACGCGTGTGGAGTGATGGTGACGGGTAGGAAGAAATAGGGAAAAGGAAACCTTGCTATTAGAACGTACCGAGGGGTACTGCTGCTCTGATCAGGCCTCGGGCACACAGATATCTGGTGCTCACTGAAACTGTCCGCTCAAAAATAAAACATCTTTTGTCCGCCGCTGACAGGTACGGAAGGCAGCAGCGAGGATCTGTGCTGCCAGTATCTCCAAGCACAGATGTCTGGTGCCCAGGCTCCTCAGCACAGCATCCTCGTGGCACAGTGTGGAGGAATCGCTGGAGAGGTCCACAGGGTGGCCCATGTGCATGAAGTTGTAAACCAGTGCAAACGGCTGTCACAGCCCACAACAGTGCATGCAATGGGGAATAAGTGTGACGTATTGGTAAAAGACTAGGCTCATGGGCTGTGTTCTGTATATTATATATCCATGTGTTCACATCAGAGGGAGCAGGTGAAGCCCACCACAGCTCTGACTTGCATAGAGTAAAAAACCATTAAGCCCGTTCCCAGATCTGCACTGTGGCCATGACAGAGGACTATGGTGTCATGGAGTTGTCTTTCTCCAGAGGACGCAGTCAGTGGTGTGGAGTGGCAACTCCAAGACCAACAAGCACCTGGTTAGGCTGCTTTAGTTCCCAGAGAATGCTTTCTGTGTACCCCCCTTGGTTGGAACTCTCATCATCTGTGTTCAGAAGTACATGAACCCAGCAAAAGCTCCCAGATGCACATCTCCAAGCACAGTGACACTGTCACTCCTCTGGGTCCATATTCCATGTCTGTCGTCCTCAGGTTGTAGGACCTCCATCTTGCTAAGTCCAAGTGCCTCTGTCCTTCTCCCTCCACAGCCCTGGAGGGAACGCAGCTTTCTGAGGTTTCTGCTGATTATGAGGGGATTTCTGTTTTCCTTACAAATACCTCCAGAAAAAAGCTGACAGGACGCACCAGCCCCACGTTCAGTTCTGCACCAGCAGCTGGCAGAGCACTCAGAGCAGTGCTGAGCACCGTTCTGTGCAGTGACTCGGTACTGCTCAGTCCATTACCTCCAGCTGTCAGTCCCTCAGCTTTCTGCAGGCAGAGCAGGGCCCTGACGTACCTCACTCATTTTCTAAGCCAACAGCATGTGGGTGAGTAGCAACACGAGGGAGATGGATGAGGTGTGAGATCGCGGGTTCCTCGCAGACAGCAGGATGAGAACTTGTTTGGGTGATTTTTCCCTGGGAAGCTCATGCTGCACATGTACACTTTTTGTTTCCAAAAACAAAAGAACAATGGCTATCCTGGTTAGCAGCCACTGTTCCTCTGTGCCAAATAAATGAAATCTCGCTGCTTCCGTGGGTGGCTGAGGCATTTCTCGGCATTCTGTGCCTTCTCCTTTATGTTGCTCTGTGGAGTTTTCTCACGTATATTCCCATCTCTCTCAAATTTTTCACACCCATTTATCTCGTCTTTCCTTTGTCCCCATCTCACACACCGCTGCTGGTCTCAATTTGAGATGGTGTAGCACATTCACAGAGCGAGCCCATCACTTCCACTGCGGTGAAACCACAGCTGTGCCACGACCACATCACATCTGTGTTAAAATATTAAAGCATTCCAACCACGTGAAGATCTTGGCTCTGGCAGACACCCACCTCACCTCAGGATAGCTCTGAAGGTTTGAGCCAATTGCCACCTAAGTGGAACATCTCTACTTGGCAACATTTGATCAACTCCCCAGACACTGCAACTAAATTCTGCATTGAAAATACATTTTTTTCCCCTCCATTTATTGCAGAGGAAAATAGGATGCTGGAGTGGAGGGCTGCACCTGAACAGCTTCCTGGCATCTGCTGCAGGGGTTGGGTTGTGCTTTCCACCTCCTGTACTTGGAAACTTTGTTTGCTTGAAGGAAAGCACCTGCCTTCTGCCAGCAGCACGATGGGACGAACAGAGAGGTGTTCTGCCAACAGCAATACAGCTGGAAAAGTCCAGGGTCTGGAGCTTAAAAGCTTTGTTAAGTAAAACCAGGTACAGTGACTGTGAATTTGGGGTTATTTTACTGTAGTTTTAGAGGCAAACATTCACACAAGGAGCTTTTGCCTGCACCACCTGCATGTAGTGGCCCAGCAGCCAGACAGCTTTCCTCCTCTGTGTTGAGCACAACAGCCGTGTGTGAGCTCAAAGCTCGGTGTGGTGGAGAGCTGATGAGGCTGAGGAGTTGGTGTGTATCCCTTAGCATGCACACATAATGGTGAATGAATGGTACTGAGCTCCTCTTGGCATTGTGGCCGCTCTGCACATAAGGACGTGGAGAACATCTTTCCAGATGTCACCATGATAAAAGCTTCAGCAAGACTTTGATGCTGCCTTCATCTTGGGGGATTTCTCATTTGTCAAATAGTCCCAAATAAACGGAAGAGGAAGGTTTTGCTGTCGTTCCTTAACTCGCTGTTAGTGACTTATTCATTACACTCTGAGGAATATCCATCTTTTTTTTGGCTTTCATCACGACTGCACTCCACAGACAACTGTGCCACATTAGTCCAGCCACTTTAGCACTGATTTGTGCTTTTTCCCTCCTTTCCTCATTTTTCCTCCCAAGAACACAAACTGCTAAATTTGCCTCAGATTCCACATTTGCCATGCCTGCTCTTGCACACTGACTCTGGCTCAGCCATATATCTGTCACTGGATCCATTAGTAAGTACAGTAGTTGACTTCAGCTTTCTGCCTGCGTTGCTGAGTTTCCTGCATGCTATGCTGGGTCTCAAGGAGAGTTGGGGAGCAAAGCAGTGCTGAGTGTTGTCCCTATGGTATAAATCAGGGGAGCTGGCTCAAGTAACACATTAATTCAAGCCCCCTCTTCTGCCCATCCATCTCCCCTCCAGTGGGGTCACCTTGAGTTTAAAGATGTGCTCATGGGGATCTGGTGGGATCCAGAAGGGTACAGAGATGGCCTCCCCCTATACACCTGTGCAAGTCAAACCTCTAGATTCTGTTGGTATGCAACTTTGCATGGGAGTTTTTTGTTTGTTTGTTTGTTTGTTTGTTTCGTGCTTTCTGATTAATTCCTTCTTCCTTACAGAAATTCTGGCTGAAAATCAGATATTTTTACTTACTAAGTGGGATTTGCCTCACAGGGACTTTTAGCACCTTTTTCTCCCAAAAACTCTACCTCAGAAATGAGTTTTCTCTTTCAGACCTTTGGACTCTCTGCATTCCCCATCTGCCCCATCAGATCTCCTATCTGCATTGTCTGCAGTCGCTAGTGCTGATGGTACAATTGTTGTCCTTCTCCTCCTCTGTTTTGGGGACCAGAAAATGACAATGTCTGCTCTTTTCACTTAATCTCGTAATGGCTTCCAAAGGGGATGCTTGCCTGAGGAAAGCTCTGAATCCAGGCTTGGAAGTGACTGGGTGTTGGACTTTGTAAAACACGTGTGAAAATTGATGCTGGAGTGGCATGAAAAAGGCACTCCAACTCACCCTCAGAGAGATATCCCACCAAATCCCTTTAGGAAAGCTTAGCAGAGGATACATGTCTTGTGAACATGCTCTGCAGGTCAAGAAATGCATGTTTGCAGCTGGAGGTAGACAGTAGGTGCCAGCTCTACAGGCTAATAGGATCTTAGAATCATGGAATCATAGAATATCTCAAGTTGGAAGGCACCTCTAAGGATTGTTAGTCCAGCTCCTGTCATCCTGCCCCAGAAGCCAACGCAACCATGGACCATGAGGCAGCCCTGCCCATGCTCCCCTCCATATCCACAGATCCATTTCCTCAGGTTCAGCCGTGTGAGGCAGCACACAGGGCTGCTGCAGGGAGAGGACCTGTCAGCTGCTAATGCTTCCACGCAGCTGTGTAAACGCGGGGAGCAGGCAGCTGTTCCCCGAGCCGGCTGCCGGCACTGCGGCTCCTCGGTAGCAGCCCCCAGTGAGGGATGCAGGCTGGCTGCAGCCTGCTGCTACCCATCTCCTCCCTGTTTCCGGGGGTCCACTGCTCCTGTGGGGACACAGGTGCTGCTCCAAGAGCATCAGCCGGCCACGACCCCCAGAAAGAGGCACGTGGCCTCGGGTGATTGTGCTATGTGTGGTCTGTGGCACTGGCATTGCAGAGGTGTGAACTGAGAGACAAAAGCTGAGGTGCCATTGCAGTGCCCTTAGCTGGAAACTAAGCGCTGTGGTAGTTTGTATGTTGCACGTGTTGTCGCCAGGCAGTGTTGGCTTCAATGTATACAACCCATACGCACAAGGATTTAGCTGGTGCTGCAGGTCTCAAATGGCAACTGCCCCCTCTGTGTGCCACTGCCTTGTGCTACAGATGTTCAGTGCTGAACATAAAAGCAGCCCTCGTGGTCCCTGCAGTGCAGACCCTTCCCTGCCTCAGCCCTTCAGAGCTGCCAGCCCCTGGATGCTGCCACAGACGGAGAAAGAAAAACAAGGAAGGAGGGAGCAAGGCTCAGGAAGCCAAATCAAATGCGGCCGCAGCATCTCAGGAAGCTCTCCCAAGATGGTGGGGTGCAGGGCAGGTGAAGAAGATCAGAAGCGTAGGAAATCAGGGAAACAGATGTGGCCGTGCCAGGCTTATGGGAGGGAGCTGCTGAGATGTGGGGCGGCATTCCCATGCATTCCCATCTGGCAGCAAAGGAAATTATGTAAAGTGGAGGGGCGAGGGGCCCCCTTTCTTTTTTTTTCCTTCCAATTCTTTTCTCCCCTCACTTCCCATGATGCAATTAAACATCCATTGCTGACATCATCATGTATGCACGCTGAATGCTGCCATTGTGTCTGGGCTGCGGTGCTGTGCTATATATAGATTAGTTGCCAATCTCTGCTGTGTATCAGCAGGGAAGACACCCAAGGCACTGAGCAGCGGCCGCTCCGTAGGGCTCCTGGCTTTTGTCCCGTGGCCTCGAGACACGATGGACAGCACAGTGCAACTAGAAATAATCAATAAGTGTCTTGGAGGCCGTGCCAGGAAACTTCTGAAGGACTGCTTTGCAGTGGCTACTCTTAGGTGGCAGGAAAACAGTCTTATGGATTATGGTGCACAAAGAATAAAGATGATCTGAGTTGCATGTGTTGCTGCCTTACTTTAAGTAAGAGTAAGTGGTTGATCATTAGTCCTACCACGCTGGGCATCTGGGTTAGGGAAGTTCAGTCTTGTGCCCTCTCAATGATAGGACTTCATTTTGCCGTGAGGCAGCTCCATCAGGTCCCTTTTCTTCCCAGCCCTTTGGCAGGAGGTGACAGGAGGTGGCTGAGCCAATCTGGCAGCTCAATGCTTTGGAAAGGATCTCACTGTGCTCCTTCCCTCAGCTCCTGCTTTTGCTGCCCATGGCCAGACATGACAGGGCAGGCGGGGGTGTTAGAGGTGAGCAGCCCCTCCCTGTGCAGCATCCAGCTGCTAGATTGACCCAGCATACAGGCAACGGGAAGGTGTAAATTGACCCTGAAAAGAAAGCTTTGATGTCAGGTTTTTTTTTCTTCTTCTTCTTCTTCTTTCTTGTCGACTTCACTCCAGGCCAAATTCCAGCTAAACTGTGGCCACTAGCAGCTTTCTCGATCCTTTCATAAAGCCCATACCAAGGTGATGAGACCAAGAGTTGCCTCAGCCCTAGGCACTCACCTTGCTGCCCTCACACTGCCTGGGGCCAATCATGGCTTTGGTGTCCTGAGAGGCATTCAGCTCCTCACTCGGCAAATGGCATGTTTTGCTGCTCTGGCCTTTGCTATGTGTTTAGGAATAAGCCAGCTAAAAAATGTTTGCTCCTAGTAGTTTCTGAAAGAGCAGCTGATGCATTGGTAGTAGGCAAAGGAAGTCTACCAGGGCTGTTCTGCAAATCTGTGATGGAGGTCCTAACTGTCCCAATTCTCCAGCCTGTCCAGATCCTTCAGAAGAGCAGCTCATGAAATCTCCCTCCATGGAAATTATCTCCTCCCAGTATGATACTGTCTGCAAACTTGCTGAAGATGTATTATCTACCATTGTGCATGTTGTTGGTGACAGCAGTATAAATTAGTTCTGTCTCCACTGCTCATAAGTGGCTGCTGATGAGCTCTGACAGCTTCCTCTGGAGCCCAAGCATCCAGCTGGTTCCTGACTCACCTTGCAGTCCCTTAATGCAGCCCCATACCACCTTGATGTGTCTACAAGGAAGCTATGGGAGACAGAGACTATGGTGAAAGCCTTGCTGAAGCTAAGGAGAGCTATACCCACTACCTTCTCTCCCCTGCCAGATGGGTCACTTGCTCCACTATAAGAGCAGAAGGCTGGTTCTGCACATCTTGTGCTTGGAGAACACATGCTGGCTGTTCCTTTTTTCCATGACATGAAAACAGAGTCCCTCAGGACTTGCTTCATAGTTTTCCCAGGCACTGGGATGGGGCTGACCAGCTGCTCCTTCCTCAGATTCTCCTTTCTGCTTTTTTTCTTTCTCCAGTCATCGAGGTCTTCTTCCAGTTGCCATGACTTTCCAGAGAGGACAGAGTGGCCTTGCAGCAATGTTGGCCAACTTCCCAAGAGGGAAAGAGATGAATGCCCTCCACCAACTGTGGTATGAGTTGCATTTTCCATCATGGCCAGGTGTGCTTTGTGCATGTGCAAGCAGAGTGTTGAACCAATGTCATGTTTTACATCTCACCAACCAAATCTGACCAGGCCATGCACAGGCTGATGCTAATGGCAAATCTCAAGTCAGGCATCAGCTGGCGGCTCAGACACGAACCTGGTTAAAGCTGGTGGATGTACAAAGCAGCCTTCACGTGAAATAAAAGGAGCATGGACAGTCCCTGTGCAGTGTGTTAGCCACTCACGTCATCACAGCTAGAGAATGGCAACACAGGACGGTGACAGTGACTGCAAATGAAACTACAGAACTTTGCAGGGAACTCTCTAGTTCCAATCCACCATCTCACTGTCAGCTTTTTCTAACAAATTCTTCAGAACATCACCAATGATTTACAGATGTTCCTCAAGAGGAAGAAAAAGACATGCTATCCTACATCATTACTACAGTTAGTAGCTTGGTGTGATTCTGTTCCTGCTTGTTAGTGCTTTCAATTGCATGTACCTGTTTGGTCAGAGGCAAATCTGGTCTAGCTTAAGTCTTTTGGACATGACCACCTTCTCTGCTCAAAGAAAGGCAACATCAGAGCAAACAATGAGCACCATGGTATTTCTGGAGGTATGAAGGAGTGCGTTGTATTTCCTGGATACAAGCAGCATTTCTGCGTGGTCATAGCAATATTTGAATTAAACTTCTTTCAGTCACTGTCTTTTTATGTCTCAGATAATTGAAATTAAGTATTTTTAATTCATTTTTTATCTTGTCTCAACACTGCTTGACACATCATCCTGAAAGATGCCACCTAACAGGAAGTTACGTTTTGTTTTTGAGTTGGAAATGTTTGATCTGGAATGCTAAGCACATCCCAGAGATACTTTAAATATTGGTCAAGGCATGACTGGGTGGTATGGCTGTCAAAACAACACTGAGCTCCCCCAGGAAACCATGCAGTCAGGAAAATGAAGACTCCCAAGTCCATTAGTGGCAGCTGAGAGTTTCTGCCCACCCTGACTGGTCCCATCAAGAGCGCTCCGCATGGCCATGCAGCCTTCTCTGCTTTATGGGTTTCTGATGAAAGCACATTGTATAACACCACCGGCTTTCAGGTACAGGAGCACAGCCAGCCCATGAGGCTGAGTGCACATTTCATCCACCTTGAGGCCAAAATAGCCTGACCTTTCGATGATCTTCGGAAGACGATGAATAATGTATTGCATCTCCCAGAAGGCTGGTTGCTGCCCATACAGCAACTGACAGTTTTCCTGACATCAACCAAGCATGTCCGCTCATATCTCATTGAAAAAGGTTCTGAGATTATGGAGGGGACACAGATGGGCCTCCTGGACCTGTCATCCCTGCCCTCCCTGCTGCCTGAGCTGCCACCAAAGGGCCCAGAACAGAGCCTTCCTGCCATGAGTCAGATTCTCAAAAGCACCAAAGTGACTTCTAATCCAAGAGGGAATTTTCAAAGTGATTTGATGCTTAGAAGTTTATACCTGTTTCTGGGACGGATAAAAGCCTTGCTTTACTGCTTGTGAAAGTGCTTTGCCATGCTGATTAGGATGTGTTTGCAGGGCAAGAAGGATGCTGCTGGAGTTTCACCCACTTCCCTGGGCTGGACAGCTTCTTGTAGCACAACCAAGCTGTCTGCCTCAAAGTGTGCTAGGGACATTGTGGCTGCAACTAGAGCAGCATGAGGACACACAGTGCTGCAGCCCTGGCAGGCAGCTCACTGCTCACCTCTTGGATGAAAAAATGCATTTAGACCTAACAAATGCTCTAGCTGAAAGGCACTTCTCTTGGGGTTTTATCTTCTGAACTGAGCTCTCTGAACTGAGCATTGCTCCAAGGACTTCTCCGTGCCTTTGGAAGATAACATCCGTCATGCTGGGACTTGTTGGGCAGTGTGGGAATGAAAGGCCACCTGGCTCACCAGGGCTGCTCCGGGCTGCTGCTGTCCCTTGGGTCACAAGGTGGAAACAGCAGTATCTGGGTCTACACAACTCTGGAGAGCAGTGAAATCTGTCCCCAGAGCCAAGTGGGGGTGAGGAAGCCAAGACATCAGGGTCTCATCACTGAGGCTGGTGGGCAGGAGGATGGCTCCAGCAGCAAAGCTCTGAGTGCGCTGAGTATGGATGGCAGAAGGCTGCTGAATGTACTGGGGTGAAGCACGCTCTCGGGGGAGGGGTGAGGTGGACATGAAGCTGTTTGCAGTTGCTCTGCAGCCAGCATCTTCCATCACAACGAAAGATGACAAATTGTTTGTTCAATTATTTAAGGTATTGCTGACTGGCTATGAATTATTAAAGTGTTTATTACTTACCATTTGGATGGCAACTCAGCCTAGAAAATCACAAGTCTTTCAAGAAACCTGAGGGCAGCTGTGGCTTGCTGGGCATCCTCAGAAGACCGGAGGTGGCCAGCATAGCAGTGTTGGTGTTAGAGAAGGCACAGCCATCCTGGCAGTCTTCTGCAGCCTGCACTGCTGTAGCCAGCTTTGCCACTGTTGCTGCAGTTGTACAACCTCCTGCTACTCCTCCTGATCCTGTTTTTCTTTCATATTTGCATGATGGCAGCACTAGGAGACAAGAGCTCGTTGCACCATGTGCCATATACCATGAAGATGAATTTTGTCCCAATAATTTGATTCCTGTTACTGTGACTTTCTCATTGAATTATCTTTAGATAGGAGAGGATGGAGCTAAAATGAGCGCATGTCAATTCCCATTCAAAAATACTTCTGTTTGTCTCATGTTTCTGCTCTGTTGAAGATGTTTGCAGTTTTTTTACATTGGCCGTTTTCCTTCCTTTCCAGTTTCCCCTATGTTTTTGGGTTTTTGCTTTCTTTTTTAATTTCCCTATTCCTTGAAACTGTAATCACGTGCTGTGCCAGCCATTAGAACTTCTGTTCAGTGCACACTTATCCTTTGTGGCCACCACTCAGGAGATGGAGATTACATGATCAAAGAGTGCTCCTTATCTTCTGATGTTATTTTGAGAAAGACAAAGCAAGGAGATAAACACAGCCCATTTTGACTTGCAGCTCTGCTTAACAATACCCTCCGGTCAGTGTCGAGACAGTAAGAACCGGGCACGTGGTTAAAATATAACTCCTCGGAATGGAAATTCTGCTCACAAGTTCTGGCTACATAATGTGACTCTTAAATAATGAGAATAGGTTCACAATCCCCCTTCTGAATGAGCAACGTGAGTTTGATTTGCAGGCATACACGATGGCCCCCAGCATCCACAACAGAGTCACTGAGGGCTGGAAATCTCTGGAAGTGTTTGTGACTCCAGTCAGCTTAACATGTTTGTCCTTGAAACGCACTGTTTCTTGTTTAGTATCCTGTGTTCATTTTTCCTCCCTTGCAAACATCTCAGTCATTCCGCCCAGGAACTGATTAAACCACCCAACAAACACAGTACAGATGTCAGAGTGAAAAATTCACAAGCTATTCATAACAAGCCATCTGCTGAAGACAATTTGTCTGAACTATTTGGTGAAATTTTACAAAGTAATGAAAATGCTCAGAGATATTTGGGAAGATACGAATTACAAAAAAACCCAAACAACTCCTCCCTTCCCCCCCCCCCCCCCCCCCAAAAAAAAAAAAAAAGAAAAAAAAGAAAAAAAGAAGACCTAATTGCATGTTTTGGACATGACTGAAATCTTCATAGCCCATTGCAGGATTTTGGATAATAAATGCTCCTTGGCTTGCCTCACTACCTCCTAGCTGCTCAGTTTTGAAGCAGATAGATGTATTTCAGGTTGATGATTTCCTTAGGAGAATGAGCAGCCTGGGGGTGGCCCATGCTCTGATTTAAAGTCCTGGTTTTCAGAGCTCTGTGCTGAGCCCCAAAGGTGGGATTTCCCATCTGCCTCAGATCCAGGTACACATTCTTCCATTCTCTGCATCCCTTCTTTCACCTCAGTTTACATAGCAGTGCTTTGACAGACATCTGAAACAGCTGAAATAATTTTTGTGTGTGAAGCACAGATTGTGGCCAAGGGGAGATGCACTTGCTGGTAGATCAGAGATCTCACCTTAAAAGCACAAGTAATTTCCTGAAGAAGGCTTAAAGAGAAATATGGCAAGAAAAAAAGAATGGTAGAGAGATTAGTGTCTTTGGGGGACAACATTTCTCAGCATATTGCTTAAACTTTCCTCCCCAGCATGTGGAGTAGAGATTGATCCCACAGCATATGAAAGCCCATACAGCCCACATTCCATCAATACTCACATGTTCAGGAAGGATTCATCTGACTGAGCACAGACTGTGCACACACAGAAGGGTGTCAGTGGAGATCTAGGTCCGTCCATCTCCAGCGGTCATAAAAGTAACACAGGAACACTGTTGCAAAGACATTGCTGTGGGCTATGGGAATACTACTGCTGTGCACGTGTGGGATGGGGCTTCCTCTGAAGGGGGACCATGTGGCACAAGAAGAAAGGCTGCTCCAACAGCCCACGTGGAGAGGTGGTCATTAGGGTTTCACTCTGGAGTTAATGGCCTTGGGGTCAAACAGAGAGGTAGGTAGGTACCTCATGAATTTTTCAGTAGATGTTAAATCTGAAAGCTGTACTTACAGAATCATTTCCGTGTCTTCCCTTCCCTTTCCCCTTTCCCCTTTCCCCTTTCCCTTCCTTTCCCAGCTCTCAATGTGTATGTCCTACACAATCCTGAATTTCTGTTTATTCTGCTAGTAGGCATCTACTAAACAGATAAAATACTACTTAGTAAGAGTCACCAACAATTCATGAAGAAAATCCATTTGACACTTGCAGTAAGAGCTTCCCATTTTTAGGTGAATTCTGATATTGACGTCTCAGTTATGTGATTTCAATTAGAGCCAAGTGAGCACACTGTGCAGCTGCCCTTGCCGCTATCACGTTTGCTAACAGTTGCCCATGTCGGCCAGCTCGCAAGGAAGGCGGGGAGGGTTGGTGTGGCTCCGTGTAGAAGTTGCCTCCATCCAGGCATCCCCACGGCCGCCCCAGGAGCCGCGCTCTGGGTTTTTCTCCTCCTCGGCAGCCGCTCTGGCGGGGTTTGGTAGGACAAGAGTGGCACCCAGCGGTGGGTTGCTCCATCACATCCATCTTCCTCGTCTCCGGGCGGTGATGAGGGACAGCACAGGGCTGGCCTTGTCCCCTGGCGTCACATAGCTAGGGTAGAGGCAGGTGGAGGGACTGGGAGCCTCAGGGGAGATGTGGGCTTGCTGCTGCTATGCCCCGAGAAAGAGAGCCGTGCACTCCAGGGCCTTTCTTTTGCTGGAAAGCAGCGTTTGTTCCTAAGGAGCCCTCACGAGATGGAGATGTTTGGTTGCAAGAGCCAGATGGAAGCTGTGCCAACAAGAGAAATGGAAAAGAGCACCGCAGAGAAAATCTGTCAGATGATCCCAATTCCTGGTCCTCACCAGGAGCTTTAAATCCTGTCAGAGCACCTGGGTCAAGACTGTTGCATTTAAAGATGGGTTTTTGGCCAAAGGCATGTAACTCTTTGTCTTAGGGTAACAAAGATCGCAGTAATGTAACATGTAATGGTCTGCTCGTCTGTGTGAACTGGTGATATCCACTGGGTGACACATTGCAGCTGGGGGAGCTCATGGGCCACTGAGCCCAGGCAGGAGAGAGCAAATTGAAGAGCGGGAGCCAGCTTGCCACTACTCCCAGGTAACAGCCATAGGGTGACAGGGAATGGCCTCAAGTTGTGCCAGGAAGGGTTCAGGTTGGATGTTAGGAAGAATTTCTTCTGAGAAAGAGCAGTGAGGCAGTGGCACAGGCTGCCCAGGGAGGTGGTGCAGTCACCGTCCCTGGAGGTGCTCAAGAACCGCGTGGATGTGGCACTGAGGGTCGTGGTCTGAGAGTGGTCACAGACATGGGCTGATGGTTGGACTAGGTGGTCTTAGTGGATTTCCCAATATTAATGATTCTGTGATTCTATGATATGATTTCTCTGCTGGCTCCAATCCAGAAGCCAGCTTCAATAGGATGCCAGGCCCCGCTGCTCTTACTCCTGCTGAATTGTGATAAAGAGCTGGTGCTCAGATGGCTAAATTTCAACAGAAGTATAGTTTGGTGGAAAAATATTTTAGGGAAAACCGTATTTAGTAGTGTTTTTAATTTTTTTCGCATAATTACAGACTGGCAGACAATTGACTTTTCTTGTGGCTTAAAATAATCCTCCTAAATGAATAAAGCATGGGATCTGATAGAACTCGGCTTTAAAACTAGAGAGCAGAGGAAAGGAAAAAGAAGATGGAATACAGTCAGTCCTCATCTCAGCTCTCACAGCCATCTGAGAATTCATGTCTGGGTTTCTACAGAAGAACAACCCCTGGTGGGATAAGAACTAAAATTAGAGGAAGAAGAAAAAGATACAAAGTGACCCATGAAATCTAGCACAGAGTCAAGGAGGGTCAGCAGAGAAAATGAAGTTAAGGATATGCATGGAGGGAGTTTGTTTTCTCAAAGCCTTCCATTTCACTGCAGCTGGTTTAAAGCAAGGGATGTATTTCAGTAGAACTGGTTGCAGAGGGGCCTCCTCTGCTCTGGGCTGAACAAACCAAGGGACCTCAGCTTCTCCTCATGTGTCTTGCCTTCCAGATCCCTCTCCACCTTTGTAGCCTTCCTTTGGACACCCTCTAATGGTTTTATGTCTTTATCATATTGCGGTGCCCAAATTTACACACAGTGCTCAAGGTGAGGCTGCACAGCACAGAGTCTGCAATGTAAAGACAGCAAATCAGAGAAGAACACAACTTTTTTTTCAGGAAAAAAATTCAGTTCATGAAGTTTCAGCTCATTTATTGTCCTTTGCAGGGCACAGGTGATCCTTGAGGCCTTGCACCCGAAATTACCCCTGGAGATGTAGCTCTTTGCTGAGTCAGGAGGCTCAGACTGAGAGATGGTCCTGTGACTGCCAGTCACATGGGTGCTGGATGAAGGCATGGTGCAGCCTGCTGCACCCCGTATTTCATCCAGAGAGACCTGTCAGGTTTGAGCAGTAGGCCTAGGCGAACATCACGAGGTCCAACAAAGCCAAGTGCAAAGTCTTGTACCTGTGTCATGGCAACCTGCACTATCAGTACATGCTGGGGGATGTGAGGATGGAGCACAGCCCTGATGGAAAGGACCTGGGGCTACTGGTGGATGGAAAGATGGCCTTTAAGAGTCTTTTCCAACTCAAACAGTTCTATGACTATGATTTCCCTGCTGACAGCTTGCTGGTCTGCAGCCCCAGGATCCAGCCCTTCTCAGGGGCCCAAAGCAGAGGAGGTTACTGACACCATTAAGCTAACACAATTCAATGACAGCTTAAATCATAGCTAAATTACGGGGAATTTTCTGCATAACGAGGATCTTTATACTTGAAATATGAATATTAACTGTGTCTGGAAATAGCAGCATGAATGGGGAGAAGTATATTACACAGTAAAACACCAAGCTGAATAAGGGCTGCACCGGGGTTGTTTCAAGTTTGTTAGCTCTGTATGAAACTGTACTTACATCAAATAGAGCAGAAACATTTCTCCAGCGAAGGGCACAATCCTGCCGGTGCGGTCCAAGGACCCAAGAGCCCTCACTGTGATGCAGGTGCCTGGGTGCTGAGCTGCTGCAGTGCCTCCAGAGCACAACTTCTGACTGCATATCATGGCTGAGGACACTTTATTGCTTTCTGTCAACACCCTAGCACCGAGCTAAGAAATAATATGTGCTTCCAGTGATGCGATCCCTCAGATGACATTTTAAATCAAGCTCCTGTCTGCAGGGAGTCGTGAAAGATCCCATGACACCATTTTTATTTCCAGAAGAATAAAGGCATTCATGTCCGCAACATTGGCGAGATTCACTGCGTTATCCCAATAGGGCATCCTCACATACACACTTGAATTAAGCTGCAGTCTGGAATAGCAGTCAGCGGTAGGAAGCTGGCTGTATGGGGCCAGGAACTCATAAACTAATGTTACTTCTTTGCTAAAACTCGCTGTGCTTTATTATTTTGAAGGAGGGTAATGGGCAGTTTTTGGCACAGCTTCCAAACGACGGTTTCATTTTTCCTCAGACTCCAGAGTCATTTGTGTTTGGAAACTGGTTATATTTACAGTTTCAAAACCAGTTGTGTTCAGAAGCATGACAAGAAAATTGAATGCAAGATCTGACCTCTGTTTTCAACAAATTTTGGCAAATTGTTAAGGGTAAATTGCAGCTTAGAGCTTTTAAATGTAGCTTTAGTTCTAAAAGGAGAAAGATGACAGCAAGACAACTAAAAGATAAAACAATTCTAATATTAGTGGAGACAGCTGATTTTGCTTAATCCTTTCCTCCCAAGGGAGAGATGACAGCCCTTATAAGGCCCACATCTCCCAGTGGTAGAGCTCTTCACGTCCATTACTGGTCATCATCTTCCCAGCAGCCATGAAGCTTGGAAAGCACTACCCCATTTTACAGATGTGGAACGGTGGCCCAGGATTTGGGCTTCCCTGAGGATGGTGAGCAGTCCCACAGCTGAGTCAGTGCTAAACCTCAGGGGAGTCACTCCCATGCCCCACTCACCAACACATGCCCTCCACAAGATTGAAGCTCTTCAGGGGAGACTTGCACTCATCCGCAGGGGAAGACTGCTTTGTGCCATGCCAGAAGTATCTGAAAGCTTATTTGGCCTGTCTGATTTCATTCTCCAAGCAGCAGAAAACGAAAATAAGGAGGAGAAAATCATTGCAAAAGGTAGAAAGCAAAATTGTTGAAGGACATAGATATGTACACTAGCCACAGTATATGGCATACTTAAAGAACATAGCAAGGACTTAAAAAGCCCAGTCTCAATCCTACTATTATAATTGTAAGCATCACTTGTAAACATATGGCTGGGTGAGTTAATCATTTTGTGGAACATTTAGTTCTTTGATTTGTTTATACTTTTGAAAGCTGTTTCAGCCTCAGTGGGTCTAACAACTTAAGAGGATGGGGAAATGCAAAGCATATTATTACATCTTTTCTCCTTTCAGGGTTTGCATCAGTTTGACTGAATTTTTTTTCAGGTCAATTGACATAGCTGCTAGTTTGGAGCTGCGTGTGTGCATCCTCACATTCTAAGTAGCCAAAGTGATGATCTGCACACCATTATTACTCTGTAAACCTACATTTAGGAACAACTTTGAGTTTTTTCATCTTGCTTTTTCATCATCTCATCAATTCCTCTTGCTGCTGGCTGCAACTGGGGAAAAACATCTTCAGATGAACTGCATATAACATGACCTGCTCTATTCCCTGCATGGAAGAGGGCTTCTCTGCCTTCTCTCTGCCTCTCCTTTTCTGGGTTCTCAGTACAACAAGTTTCTCACAGAATCACAGAATTGCCAGGGTTGGAAAGGACCTCAAGGATCATGAATCTCCAACCCCCCTGCCACATGCAGGGCCACCAACCTTCCCATCTAATGCTAGACCAGGCTGCCCAGGGCCCCATCCAGCCTGGCCTCGAACACCTCCACGGACGGGGCATCCACAACCTCTCTGGGCAGCCTGTTCCAGCACCTCACCACTCTCTCCGTAAAGAACTTCCCCCTAACGTCCAACCTAAATCTCCCTTCCCTCAACTTAAAACCGTTTCCCCTCGTCCTGCAGTTATCAACCCTTTTAAAGAGTTGATTCCCCTCCTGTTTGTAGGCTCCCTCCTGGAGGCCAGACCATTGGGGTACAGGGAGAGCTCTGCTCTTGTGCAACATCTTCCTTCCCCTCGCAAGCAGTGCTACTGGAGAGAAGCACAAGTCCAGCATCTCCCACCTGGCACAGCGGAGAGATGCTTACTTTGAATCAGAGAATATTAAGATTGGAAAAGCCCTCTCAGATCACCTAGTCCAACTGCTAACCCACCCCCACCATGCCCACTGCCCACATCCCTCAGTGCCACATCCACACGGTTCTTCAACACCTCCAGGGACGGTGACTGCACCACCTCCCTGGGCAGCCTGTGCCACTGCCTCACTGCTCTTTTAAAGAAGAAATTTTTCCAACCTGGACCTGGAACACCTGGAGCAACCTTCTTCCTGAAAGCTGCATCCCTTCTTCCCAGGCCCATGATGGCCCCCGAAGCACAGAAACCCAACCCTGGGGCATCCATCCCACAGAAACCATACCTTGCCGGAGATGAGCACAGGAGATCACTCGCTGCAGCTGTCAGAACCAACTGGGAAGCAGCCACCAGCCAGCCCCCACGCCAGCCCTGCATCTCAGGTGTCCTCAGGAAGGAGAGTATTAGCCAGGACTTTAATGCTGGATTAGGCTGCTCCAAGTCTTCCCCTTCTCTCCTACCACCAGCTCAGACCAGGAAAGCAGGCGGGCGGCCTCCGGTGTGGGTTACAGCCCTGGGCTGCCCCTCAGATGGCCATGTCCTCTCCTTGACCCACAGCCCCTGCTCTGAGCAGTAGGAGGTGGCCAAGAGAGGGGACAGAGCTGCAGCTCAGCCCACTCTATCCTCTGCCCTGCAAAGTTGAGGCAGGGCATTTTGGGAAGGGCCCTCATCGTTCCACGTGCTGTGCAAACATCAGCTGGTCCCAGGAGTCCATTTCATTCAAAACCCTTCCATCAAACAGTGGGGAGAACCCTTGTGACTAGGAAAACTGCCCTGACTTGCATTTTTTCGTAGAATCATAGAACCATAGAATAGCCTGGATTGAAAAGGACGACAATAATCATCTAGTTTCAACCCCACGACTACGTGCAGGGTTGCCAACCACCAGATCAGACTGTCCAGAGCCACATTCAGCCTGGCCTTGAATGCCTCCAGGGATGGGGCATCCTCAACCTCCTTGGGCAACCTGTTCCACTTTTTAGATACTTCCATTCTCTACAAAAGTCTTGGGGATGTTCAGCTGAGCTGCAGGGATCCCAGTTGCCACAAATGGTCCATCAGCCCTGGAGGACTGAGCAACACAGTGCTGCAGCCTTGTTCTCACACTGCAAAGGAGCACGAGCCATTCACCCTGTGGTCACAGTAGCAACCTTTAAGGTAACCACTAGGAAGCTGGAGTTAGCGTGACTTGTTGAGCAGTGCTTTGTAGGCTTCCTGGCTGGATTTAGAGGGCCTGGCAGGCTGCCCTCTCACAGCAGTCATGTGGAAAACTGCGCAGAAGATCAGGCTGTTGTGATAATGTAATCTTTCTGAGAAGCCTGTGAATGAGCTCTTATGGATTCAGGACAAGAATCCCATATTCATGTATCACATAAACAAGAATTGGAGATGATCTCATATACGATTTTCCCCTGGCACTAAGAGATTTGCCAAAAGCACTGTGTGCCAAAAGCTGGGAGGGAGTAGAAGAAGAAGATCACTTTGCATTTGCCCCACTTCTCATCTTTCCTTAAACATCTGTTACTCATTTTTGCTGGAGAGAGGTTTAGGATGGGGAGGTAGATCACGTATGACCCATGGTCATCGCTCTCACTTTCTGCTAAAAAAAAATTTCTCATTTTTTACACCATTTCATTTCCCGAGAGCACTCAGATGAGATGTTTTCTTCCAGATAAATCATCAGCATTCCTTAAAAGTTTATTAAGCATCTTTTGATAAAATATTCTTGATCTGTCCCGCTGGACCAAATTATATCAGAGGTATCATTTTGCTGCACTCAGGTTTGCAAACACATCCACGACAAAAAATCTGGAGCAGAATGACCTTGTTCTAGCTCTCAGTCTTATCAAAGGCACCAGGTTCTGTGGAATCCCATCTCAGAAGAGCAGATTCATCCACTGATTACAAGATCTCAGGTAACTGGTGCTGCCTTTTGGGTGCCTGACATTAGGGGGGACAATCCCCTTTTTGGAGATGGGAAGACAGACCCTCATGGCTAAGTCAGACAGCAGAGCTGCAGAAAGAAACATGAGCTGCATATTTTAATGGTACACATTCCTCCCATCAAGCATTTACCCATCCAAAGTGGATAGTTCTCCCTGGTTAAACATCCTTCACTACTGGATCCTTTCCAGCTTGGCTTTCCTCCAGTCAGGCCCTACATGAACAAAGTATGCCAAGACCTATTTTAATTTGCCAAGCAAAGGTTCATGCCCGTGGGAAAGCCAAATTGCCTTCAAGAAGGCATGGAAACAGACAAACCGCCTGTGTGGACAGCTGATGCAAGACTCAAAGCTTGGGAAGATGGTGGAGCTGAAGGAGCTCGTGCCAAAGCACCACGAGGAATTCAAATTGTTCACAATGAACAAACATTGTGTAAAGTGAAGTTTGGGTCCAGCCTCTTCGCTTGTATAAATCCATTTGATTTTTGGGCTAGGCACATGATAGCCCTGTGACTCCCAGCACTGACGCAGCCCCATGCACATCAACAGTCCTATGGCCAGTGAGACACAGTTTGATGAATGTTTCCTCCATCAGGTAACTTTGGAAATCTTTGGAAATGATGATTAAGCAAAGCTTGGTTCCTTCCTCCCAAGTTTCATTGGAGATTGAAGTAAGAAAGGAGCTGCCCAGCGAGCCCCCATGCAAGCCTCAGGGGAGATCTCCACAGAACATACCCCATGCATTGCCCTCTCCAACCAGCATTCCTCATGGCTACCACTCCAAAACACTGCTGGTCCTGGCACGCAGGGCTTGCAGGGAGAGGCCATTAGGAACCAATGCTGCTCCACTTATTTGCAGAGCTGAAAGGTTTTGTAGGATCTCAGGGCAAACTTCACCTCAGATGGCAGGGCCTGGTTCTACAGATAAAGCAAATAAACACCAACGTGACACACAATGAGTTTTCCATACATCACTACAGATAAAGGCATGTGCCCAGAATAGATCTTAAACGTACAGAAGCAGAAAATGCAGAGCTGTGACTTTGTGCCAATGAACATTTTAAGCAGAGAATATGCCTGCTGAGCAGCATTTCCTCCTGTGTGAGGAGGAAGGGGTATTACCCTGACTACAGCCTTTCAGAGTGACTTCGCAGCACGTAAATTTCAAACCAGCATCACCCATCTTGTTGGCACCTAAGATATACATGATGATCTACTGTATCAACCTAATCAAAATGTATCATCAAAGAGCAAAATCAAGCAATGCTGAGCTCCTCAGCCACAAGATAAGCTTCCCTCTTTGCAGAGGCCTCTGCCCATGGCTGTGCTTGGGGCACGCTGCTCGGCCGCTGCTGGTCCGGAAACACAGGCAGGAGGCCCAGCGGAGGGCTGGGGTGGGAGAAAGGCAGCCCCAGAGCAGACCCGGGGTCGTGACACTTGACCCGCTCGCTTCGTTTCCTCTTTGAAACCTGATTACATCTATTTTTAGGGCTGTGCTGGGAGAAGGAGGGGATGGGGTGGCCGGACCCTGCCTGGCAGTACTCCAGTCCATTTGCACACCCAGCACTACGAGGGCTCCGTGTCAGTGGCCATCTGGTGCTCGTGCAGTGCTGCGGAGCAGGGCACTCGCTGGTTATTCCTCCTGCCCCAGGCCTGGCAAGTCTCACACCACCAACACGGCAGCATCTCCTGAACGCATTCAGCACAAAACCTGCTGGGGCCGTGCATGCTAACGCGACATTCACACGTTATTTCACGTACTCCTAACGCACACATGCAGCTTTCTGCTTTGCGTTTTCTTTTTAAAAGGACCAGGGCATGGTCAACCAATTCTCTTGGCTGCTTAGCAACAGGCAATTGAGACCGCCTATCAATTCTCAGTTTATAATAACCTGAGGCAGACCTAGATTTTTGTTTTCCCTGGAGCTTTTGTCTTCCCTTCCCTCCGTAATAAATACCAGGAATCTGTGGGCAGCATGTGTTGGAGATCCCCGGTGGAATATCTTTCATCACACACGCCGGGCGGCTCCTCTGGCAGGAGAGCTGTGGGATCAGGCACCTTCCCTTTGTCAGAGCACTGGAGAGGGTCACCCTGCACCATGCTGAGCCTCAAAGTAGGTTTCTCTTCAGATAAATAATTGTTAAAAACAGGCATTGCATTAAAAAAGATCCAAAGAGTTCATCTGCACAGACAAACCGTTGTTTGAGCAGAGATTGCTGGGTGTGGAGCATAGCATCAGGGAGTACCCCAAGCTGGAAGGGACCCATCAGGGTGATTGAATCCAGCTCCTGGCATCCAACAGGGATTACAGAAACATGGCATGGTGGCAGCACTGGAGGAATTGGGAAGTACATTGAAACACATGGGCTGTGGTGAAATCATTGATAGTTTCACTGAAGCTACACAATGGCTTGCTCCTGCAAAACTTACATGTAATCAGGAGCTCAAAGAGACGAGGAAATGGCTCTAGTGTGTGGGAAAATGACCCACAACAATGCTGTGTAAGCTGTGTTAAACTGTTTATTGTGCTCATACACATGATGATATATTAAAATTCTTGTTGGCAAAATGTCCTTTCAAAATTAAATGATACTCGAGCCTCGCCACCAGGATTTTCTCATCCCAAGTCGTGTTTGTAATAAACTTTATAAATACAATAAAATATTACACATTTCCAACAGAGAAACCCAATGGGGAAATCACGTCCATTTCTGTTAAACTAAGTGGTGGATCTTTGTTGCTGGCATTAGGGGAACAGCTCTGTGCTTGGCTAGAGATATGTTCTTGAAAATCCCTATAGTTCTCTATGAATAATTGAAGACAATATATAACCAAGACGCTTGTTTGCTACCTCCAGAGTTGGATCCTAGAGG
This sequence comes from Chrysolophus pictus, assembly GCA_037305975.1. NCBI lineage: Eukaryota > Metazoa > Chordata > Aves > Galliformes > Phasianidae > Chrysolophus > Chrysolophus pictus. Next base: position 40,149,773 of record JAYKPI010000006.1, read on the forward strand.
ACCATTAAATTAATTTTTAATAACATGCTATAGTTAAAGTTATGGGACACAAAATTTCTAAACGTGTTGGTCGTAAAAAAATAAAATGAAATCCCAAGGTTACAACCTGGGTAGCAGGAGGTTTATGGCGACTAATAAAACAGAAAGGGAAGCATTAGGAGAGCTTACCATTACTCCCATTCGTTTCTCACATACCTTTTGTTACGCCTCAGGTGAGGGGTCTGCCTTTACCTGAAGACTTACTCCAAAACTTCCACAGCGCTGTGATGGTAACACTGAGGTTCTCCAGGTCTCCTCCCTTACATGGTCATGTTTTAATTTTATTTCCCCTCTCAGAAATCAGGAACTGTGCAGGGCATGTGCACAATCCCACCCATCACAGTTACTTGTCAAGCATGGCCAACAACAAGGCCGTTTCTGCCAGTGCCTCGGGGCGATGCTGAATGTGCTTCAAAAAATCATTATCCAAGAAGAACACGGTATCATAAATTGTCTGCAGAACCAATCTGTGTGGAACAAAATAATCATTAGGAAATGCTGCTCATTTTATGTAATTGCTAACTGCACCTAGACTTCTGTTAATTGATGCCCGTATTTTACCTGGTATTAACTCTGCTCTCGAGAAAGGCTGGCTTATCTCTGAAATAAACAAGCATAACAAAGCAAGGAAGCAATGAAACAGCATCATCTTTAAAACAATGAGAAAAGAAGTTTTCAAACATCCTGTGCCATGAATAACTCCATAATTCTATAGAATCTCTACAAAGTACCACTGGAGCACCTCCAACACTTGTGCTTAAGGCAGAGTGAGACACTAAGTGCTCAGCACACCATCCCTCCCACTCTCTTCTTAAATACTGCTCTGTTCGTGCAAATTAAATGTATACGTGGAAACACAGGTAAAAGCTTGATTCAGTCATCACTAGATAGAATTGGGATAAATTCATCTTCCTCTTTATGGTCTCATTCTTATCTCTCAGGTTTCGGAGTTTCCATTTATTTTCACGCCACATCTTTCTCAGCTTTTTACGTACCCGTATCTTCAATTTAATGCCTCATACCAACACTTTGAGTAACAGGCTGTTTTATAGCCTCCCATCCAGATGCGTACCGGGCTGATGAATTTACAGAACATAAATAATTTATTGGAGATGGATCAGGTCTCATGCAAACATGCAGGAACTACTAGCCATAACAAAGAACAAATTTTTCTTATGCATTATAAAGCTGTCACTTCCAATACACGAACATTTGAATATTAATGTCAGCTACAGGGTACCCTGCATGTGCTATGTCAGCCGTTAGAGGGACTATGCATTATGATAGCATCACATAGAATCATAGAATCACAGAATAGCTTGGGTTGAACCACAAAGATCACCTAGTTCCAACCCCCTGCTATGTGCAGAGTCGCCAACCAGCAGACCAGGCTGCCCAGAGCCACATCCAGCCTGGTCTTGAATGCCTCCAGGGATGGGGCATCCACAACCTCCTTGGGCAACCTGTTCCAGTGCGTCACCACCCTGTGTGTGAAAAACTTTCTCCTAATATCCAACCCAAACCTCCCCTGACTCAGTTTAAAACCATTCCTTCCCCCTCGTCCTATCACTATCCACCTTCGTAAACAGCCGTTCCCCCTCCTGTTTATATGCTCCCTTCAAGTACTGGAAGGCCACAATGAGGTCTCCGTCTCCCCAGAGCCTTCTCTCCTCCAAGCTAAACAAGCCCAGTTCCTTCAACCCTTCTTCAGAGGAGAGGAGCTCCAGCCCTCTGATCATCTTAGTGGCCCTCCTCTGGACCTGCTCCACACAGGAATCTTCCCTCATTTGAAGTGCAGTGAGAGGTCTAACATTAGCTAACATTAGTAGTGCTCCTTGTCAAGCACTTCCTGGTAACTTTAGTTAGCTGTGAGATTGATAGATTTGCATTTATTCTTAAAACATCCTTTCGAGTATTCTGTGATGGCGTAGTTATATAAACATCCAGCAAGCAGGAAACAGGAGTTGCCCATGCCCTTATGATTACAAAACAATCATATAATTCAATCACTCCATCTAGAACTAAGACCCACCGACTTACTGAACTCAAAACACCACATTAGAAAACCAGTCCTGAACGTGAGGTTCCCAGGAGCGTGACAAAGCAGTGGTAGCACAATGTGTGGGCTGGACAAAGTGCTATCAAGGAAACGCCTTGATCTGCAACTGTGGCTGCCAGATCACAGGGCGGTCCTGAGGGAGGACGTCAGGTTCTCATCCGATGGCTGCTTTTAGCAAATGGTCCCAGAATATCCTGTTACAGGCAGAGGGTGCACACGGCTACCACAGGCGTTCGCTGACTGCCCAGCTATGGCCCTGCAACACAGAACATCAAATGGCAAAGATGATTAAAGAGAATGAATCAAAAAGAAATTAAAGCCGGCTGTGATCGTAAGCTACGTCAGATTGTCTTTTGTTCTCCAGAGCTGCCAGGTGGGGATGCTGGAACTAAATTAACAAGAAGATTATAACCCTGCTCTTTCTATCTAACCTCAGCATTAAGCATCATTTCGTGCTGCTGCAGTCAGTACCTCTGGCACAAACGCTGGCCACTGTCACAGTTCCAAAATCCTGTTTATTTCCCTTGTTGAAACCCATGAGAAGTGGGGACCCAGCAGCTCAGTTTATGGCATCTTCTGGGGGAGCAGGGAGGAGGTTGTAGTCAGCACAACCCACAGCAGGGAAGGAGCCTATTTAAAGCTGGTCTCTTCCGGCAAACACATTAGGATGAGCAAAAGTGTCCCCAAAACTATTTAAATTTGCTAAAATAAAGTCATACAATATCCAAAAGCTATGGAAAGGAAATCGCAAGGAGACTTTCAGAATGCAGAAGAAAACAACAACAACAACAACAAAAACCAATACCCAGCAGTTCTACTAAATAAAATATCTTCAAAAGCTTTTTATTTTTTTTCCCCAGACATTACTGAGATGACAATAAATCAGTCTGGCTACTTCGACTTCATACAACGTAATACCAGAGGATTTAGCAAAAATGAAGTGTTAAATTATTCAGCATTTGAGTGACGGTGTAAGGAATGGAAAGGACAAACTGCAAAACAAGTATTTTCTTCTTATTGTAACCCGTACCACTGCTTTCTTCCAGGGAGAAATTCAAATATTACTTTTCGATGCACAGAACTGAGATCTCAGCTTTTTGCCCTGTATTTTTAAGTCAAATTATTTCAGTACTTACATGCAACAGAAAAACACGCTCTGTATCTCTTAATATTTCTTCTGTGTTTATAGCTGTCTTGCATTGCTTTTGTAAGATTTCCACTGTTGCAAACCCCCACACTGTTAAGCTTATAAGGAACGTTAAGTGGAGGCTGAACTTTGCATACATGGAGTACAGATGTAATTCATGCTTAAGCCCAAGGAATCACAAAGATAACTGTGTTTGGATACACACTGCACTCACAGAACAACAAAACTACATTTCTAAGCTTTAAAATGCCGCCATTTCCTCATAAAGCTTTTCAGCTGGAAAGGTATACAAACTAGATCCAAACCATTTATGTGCTCCAAGGAAAGCTCAGATGCATTTTGAGTATGCACAAATACATCGGCTGCACTATTTACCTTCTTCAAGTCTTTTTCAAGATTTATAACCACTATTTTGAATGCCTTGCAAAATATAGCTGCCACCCACACCTGAAGGGGCCTTCAGGAAAGGGGGCGTGGGACTTTTTATAAGGGCAGGTAGCGACAGAACAATGGGAAATGGCTTTAAACTAGAAGAGAGCAGATTTAGACTATGTATTAGGAAGAAATTCTTTACTGTGAGGGTGGTGAGGCACTGGAACAGAGAGACTGTGGATGCCCCCTCTCTGGAAGCATTCAAGGCCAGGCTGGATGGGGCTGTGAGCAACCAGGCCTAGAGGGAGGTGTCCCTGCCTATAGCAGGGGCTTGGAACTAGGTGGTCTTAAAGGTCCCTTCCAGCCCAAACCGTTCCATGATTCTGTGAACTGAAGTCCATTAACTGTATCACAATAGCCAAAAGCACAGTGATCAGATGAGTACTATTTCACATATTTCATACAATTTTTACGTATAGCTCAAGGCATCAAAGTTGCATATCCTTGAAACACAAGCAGAAAACGGTAACTGGAATTCATACAGAGCCAATGCTACAAAATGTGAAAGCAGACACCTGACAAAATGGAAATTGCTGTTTGCCACTGCATGCATCTCGGGGCCAAAGTATCAGATAGCATCAAAATAACTCATTAAAAGTGATAAATTTATTTCTTAAATTCCTGCATCTTTATTCTAACATCGAATCTTTTGATTTCCTTCTGGCAGCTGCACTAAAACCTTAAACTGTTCTGAGAGGCTGAATGACACGCTCTGGGCATCATGGTTTATTAACTCATGATGGATGAGCAGCACACCTTCCAAGTCTTTGATCACTGGTAAAGATTTTTACTTATCTTTCACACGTTTATTGCAAATTTCTACACAGGAGGAAGAAAACTTAAATGAAGCCAAGCATTCATGATTCAAATGGCAAGACATCAAATCCAATTCTGATTTAATATCAGAACCTGTTTTTAAAACAGTTCTTGAAACTTCAGTACTGGGCACGTTTTTAGTTGCTGGTCACAGAGCAAGTAGGAATTTTGACAGTAGATGTTAATACTCATTTAAAGCTATTTTCACAATGAGCTGATAGCACACAGTCTGTTGAGTGGCATTTGAGGTGTTCTGCCGCATTTAAAAGTGGATTAAACTTTCAAATCTCCATCTCCACTCTGCCATTGTGACAGAAGATGTCAGAATTCTACATCTCTTATTTTCCCCTCATTAAAACACCGGAAACTAGAATATAATTGACAGATTCAGCCTGCATACAGCCACCTACATGGGCAGTTGTGTTCAAAATAAAGCAAAGTTATCAGAATAAATATCTATAATATGCACATTAAATTTAATCATTAGTTTTTTCCCCTCAACTTCTGAACAGTTTTTGGGGATTTTAACATGCGTCTCCTTTCCCTGGATGGGACAGCAGTAGAACTGGAAATCCCTGACCTACTGCACAAACCCAAGAGTCCAGACATAAATGTCCAAAGGCTGATAACCCCTTCTGTGGGTTGACATATTTTGCTAAAAGATTTTACATACTTCCCCTCTAGAAGAATGGTAAGACTCACCAGATCTGCTCCAGATTGGAAGCGTCTAGCAGCAATTATTTCCATTACTCCCACGTTTCAGCTCCATTCCATTCACTCTTGCCTATCCTAGCCAGGTCGGGATCCTCAGCAGACCATTATACTTGCTGAAAGATCCCACATTCTATTTCATAAAAGCCTTTTATAGCTTACATTCCAGACAGTTTTAGTTGTCTTCTCTAAGATTCAAAGAGAAGGCCCCCAGGTCTAGCTCCTGCTTTCCTGTGACATTAATGTCAGTCCTCACTCCATCACTTAGTGGGATTCCTGTTGCAGTCATATCAGATTCTTGGTCGGGTCTACTCACCCTTCCCTCATCAAACATTTTTTCTCTTCTACAGTCAAACTGGACAGCTGCTTCTCTTGCCTGAATGCTTGCAAAGAGGTATTCAATTCAAGCAAGAGAAAGAAAATTGCTTTTATTCCTAAAGGCAGCGTACTTGCAAAGAACTATTACAGAGCATTGCAAGGCTACAATTGATGGGAGTGGCTCATTTGCTTAGTACAACTGGGACACAGACCTTATTGTCCATGTCAGATGGAATGATGGGGAGTAACACGCAACAGAAATAAACTGCTTAGTCAGAAGAAACTATCAGCCTATCTTTAGAATCTATCAGCAAGAATTACCAATAATTGGACTGAAGTAAAAGCCCAAGATTATCTCTGCTTCTGCCTCTGCATTTTATAAAGAGATAGGCTTGATATCATAATGGCTTCTTTTAACACTGGCACCAAAGTAACTTAAAACTGAACCTTTCAGTAGGAAAAAAAAAAAAAGGCAAAACAACAGGGAACGCCAACAACTACCTTCATTCAGCACAGATGTAAATACAAGGCAGGTCAACAGACAAATCCTTTTTATTTTTTCTTTTGCCAGTTGTTATAGGTGAATTAAAGTCCAGAACCGTTAAGCTGTTAGTTCTTCTCAAAGGATATTTTTCAAAGTAGTAGCCCACATACAAAATACATCTTAGCATGTATTACAATGAAAAAGTGCTGACAAATTCACACTTCGTATTTTATTAAAAGAATAAAGTACCAGTAAAGATACACATTTGCTCTACAGACCCTTACTGCAAGCTCCTTGCTCTCACTGAGAAGCACTTACTCTTGCAGACAATCCCACTCAGACCAGTGCTACTTCTCCTTAGATGATCCATTAAACTACTCAGGCAGTAAGTGCTGTGAATGGGATTTGCAATCTGTTAGGAGTGCAAGCGAAGAGGATGGTCTGTATTTATGAAGCAAATGCTGGAAAACAACCGAATGACAGCTCCTTTACAATTAACACAGACAGTACAACTGGCATATGTTGAAATTCTAAGGCAACAATATTGGACCAGCACATGAAACTGTACTGCAGACCAAGCTTAAGTACTGTTTTCTTCTGCAGAGCAGTCGTACTCTGATTTTTTTTTTTAATTTAAATTTACTAAGAGGCAGCAATATGGAATGCCAATATTGCCACCAGATAACTTATATATTCAGTTCCTGCACTGAAAAAAATCCTTTATGACAATATGTAGTGTCTCATTTGAGTAGTATTCTCCATGTTTAAGGATGTCTATCTAGCAATACTTATGTATATTAAAAATACACGTGCACATCTCTGCAGTCTTGCAATGTAACATCTTTTCATTGGTAACTATAAAAACACAATTTCGCACTGCTACTGTACACCAGAACTCCTACAGTAGTACAGAGAATGTACAGATCTCTTACCTAGAATTGGTAATACTGTGCATTGTGCAAATTGTCCAATCCCTTCCAAGCAGCAGTTAGAAGAAAATTTGAGGATATCAAAATACAGATTTAAATAATTTACTCTTAAAAACACTCATATTTATAGCCTCTTACAGAAAATAAACAATTCATCTGATTATCAGATATGTCCTCAGCTTTTCCAGTTCCAAGGTATACACAGGTCTCCATCCTGCAGCACGGAGTAGAAATGTGAAATGCAAAGGTGCATGCCTTGTAGGTATGGTAATGATTCTTCCAGCAGTCGCTTACAACAATCTATCATCTGTGCGCTGGTGACGCTGGGCTCCTTGTACAGCCGATCCAAAGAAAACTTCTCAGCAGAAGTATCTATCAGCTCTTTTTCTGTAATCATCATCCTAGCAAATAAAGATGGCATACAGGGACAAAATTAGAACTTCTACAAGTATTAAACTTAAGAAAAAAAATAAGCTAGACTACATGTGCTTCCATGACTGCACAGCAGCGTGCCCACACACTTCAAAACCTGCAGAATCTTTTTCTTTTTTTTTTTTTTTTTACTAACCAGGTGGTCAGAAAAATACCTGGAAGAAAAGCCTTGGGAGGCTCCATTTTTAATATGAGATAGAAATGAACAACCATGAAAGTACAAGCTTCAAGAGTAAAATCATATTAGTAACTACCCTACCTTCTCAACTAAGACCAGTGATCTCTGCATGCCTTAAAAAAAAATGGATGACAGATACAATCATCTTACACGTATTACTAACTTACTAATTGCAGCAAGCATACAGAATAGTGAAACAATAGCTTACAGATGCTTGTTTGTTTTAAACTCACCCCAGACAAATAGTAGTAACACTACATGACAAATTCAGGCTTCTCAGAAAAAAAGTTAATCTGCAGAATCAAGAGTCTCTGAAACTGTGGATGGCAAGATCTGAATACAGTGCAGGTTCAGAAAGACTGTAGCTCAGGCACTGTGCCATATTAACACAGCTACACCTCTTCCAGAGTCAGTTGGTGATCAGAACAGCACACTGCTACACATTGAGTTTACAGACTCTCTCATCTCCTGCCTGGCTCTGGGCTGGACCAGACCTGGAAATACAGAGGGACTGGAGTGCAGTGCTACTGCTGGGTCAGCTTGGATTCAGCTATGTCTGACAGTGTCTGCAGCATTGGAGATGGGATGACTCTGTACCTCCAGATTCCAGAGCTGGTGCAACCTCTCATCTAATGAGTACTACTGTGAGAGGAGCCCAAAACTAAGTATGGTCACAGCTGTTGAGACTACTGGACTTGAACTGAATGTCTCCTGAAGGGGTTCAACACCACTCTTCATCTGAGATGAGTGCAGGAGCTGCTTACATTTGCACAGCACTGTACATTCTCTGACATCTGTGAGCCAAGATCTCCCCTTCTGTGAAGCCTCAAGCTCCCTTAAGGATATCAAGTTAGCTGCACACAGTGAGAAACGCAGGCTTATTTTCAGTTGCTTCCTCAAAGATGCTTAGACCTCAATGAAACACAATATAAAACAGACACTATACAAAAGTGAAGTAGATTCATATTAAATCCTGTGTTACTAGACAACTGACATTATTCATGTAGGTAACACAGTTTGTAGAAGAGTAGCATCCAAACTCTCCAGCACATCAAGCCATACAGAACCCAACTACTTTCCTTTCTCTCAGATTCCCTTTAACAGCCATGGGAGGCTAAGGAGGATGTTGAGAAGTACAGAATGTCTGTTCAAGGAAGTATTAAATGGAAAAGGAATTTTCAGACTCAGTAAGATGTTAACAACAGAGAAATATCACATATCCACACATACACCAAGAAGAAAAGGTGATAAACACAGAATAACTTTTGTATTACCTGTAGAACAAGAAAGAGTGCCAAAAGAAATCGTCAGGCTACAGGTCTATAAAACAAAGGATATCTCATTCCTCCTTAAACATACATGGCAAACATAATCCCACTGTACAGTTTGCTGCCACAGGATACATTGGAGCCACAAAATATAAGCTGGCTCAAAAAAATAATTAGATAATTAAGAGGGGAAAAACAATCTAGTGAATGCTCTTAACATGAGATAGCGCTTCTGGCTTCAAGTATTTAGTCAAGTACAGACTGTCAGAAACTGGAGGGGAGTACAGAGTAAAAAGAACACCATAACTTTGCCCCATTCATATAGCCTTTCCAGAAGCTAAAAGATGATGAGGTATCAACAGATTTTTGATATGACTAAGTATAGCTGTTCTCAATTATTTTACACAAACCAGCAATCATCCAACAGACAGAACTGAGATATTTAGCTTTGCCTCTTATAGTGTTGCAACACAGCAGCTTATACTCTGAGGGGAGCTCCACATTTCTTTCACTGCTAACCTAAAGACGTCATTATTCCTGGGTAGTCTTGATGAGGGGTAGCAGAAGGGCTTAAAGGGAGCGTGTTACCAGATGTAAGTGCATATATTTGCTACAACAACACTCTCAACCTCCACAGACATACATTTCCATCTGTCAAATATGGGCAGCTGGATAGAGCATCATTCAGCAGTTATCATTAACACGGCTAAAATAACCAACCTTCAGAGCTGTGCCAGGGTTATATAAAACTCCAGTAAGCCTCCATGCTTTACCAAAGTCCATCTCCCAAATGAATCTTCCCAAGGCACTGGATCTTAATTGAGCTAGAATCATAAAGCCTTCAGTAAGGCTCATTCCTAAAATAACCTTCAGAGAACATGCTGGGTCTACACATCACAGATATGTTCATGACAAAAAGTGATGTTTCCACAATTCATTAAAGGATTTCTAAAGCAGAAAAATAAACTTGCACTAGTGAAAGGACAGTGCTACCCAGTTACATATCAGTGTTTTTTTCAAAATAAAATCTCCACTTAGTGCTCTTAATCCTCAAAGGTACATACAACATACAAGGTCAGCAACAAAAGTACAGCTGTATCATTAGTTCCATGACATACAATAAGTGCTGGTTCTGTGACTCACTATAGCCATCCTCTCTTCTCACCAGCATCTGTGAAAAAGGAGGTATTTTTTCCATCATGCTACCCCTAGTTTTTCTCTTCCCCTCACTATGCACTAACTAATCTTTTCCTCAACTGAGTAACAACTAGAAGTAGCAATTCTCTAGTCAGACTCAGCTGTTTTTACCATTTTCTTGTCACTATAGAAAAAAGTAGTAGAAGTTTGTTGATTTTCTTATTCAGTATCAAGGACTCTTCCAGTGGGGAAGGAAGGAAAGGGTGGAAAAGAAGCGGAAAAATGGGAAAGCCTATTCTTTAGGGACATCATAAAACAAACAAAAAAAACCCACATAAGCAAAAATCCTCTATTTCTGAGTTTCTGAAGGACAAACTATATCTACATTATGAAGGACAATCATTTCCTCAGTCATTTCCTAACAACTGTCTGAGTTCACAGCACACTTCAATTTTCAACTCAATAAAGCTGATAGGCAAAGTTCTGCCTTACAAACAGGTTACTTTTCCACCAGGAGAGCAAAAATGCTATCCTCAAAGGTCTAGCGCTGCTACAAGTGAGAAATATGGTGTGCAAAGATTTTCATGAACAAAAATGTATTGAGATCACTTACTCTTCCCTTCTTTTCAGATTCTCTCTTGCTTCCTGTGCTTTGGCAATAATAAACCATCGAAGGGTTGCTGGATCACAGACTGTTGGGATGGTAAAGTGTCCAAATTCATGTAAGCTTGGCGTGTATCTATCGCTGTAATGAAACATGATGGAAATGAAAAACAGGATTTTTTTTCCCCATGTAACTATTTGCATGAATTACTTACAGAATTGATTCTGAGCATAAAGGTAAGATTATCAATACATAATCAGAAAAGTAGGTAAAAAAAAATCAAGTTTGGTTCATAAGAATACATGAACATCATACATAAGTTTTTTAATTACATTTCATTAGCAACATAGTCAACAATATTAAGTATACATACTCAGCATCATTATATATATAAATAAATGTTCTTCTGACAGCACAAAACCTTTGATTGAACCCAGCACAACAACATAAGATAAAAACTCCAATTTTGACTTCAGTTTGAATAAAACATGCATGATTTCCTTCAGCCTCTTTCCCTAACCCATTTGAAAGCATACCAAACCTTTAGAAATAAGACAGACACACTGAAAATCCTAAATCATTGCTAGTTTTCTTCTTAGTGAAAGCAATAATCAGTGTAATCACAAGAAAAAAGTAAAAGCTCTAGATGAAATAATTCTTTCCTGCAAATACTCACCTTTCTAGAATCATTTGCAAGCCTCTCAGACTCTGTGGATGAAAAGGCAGTCGACTGTCAAGTAGTTTGTTATAGAAAGAATCCAGAGTGTCATAGTACTCTTCCAGAGTCAAGAGGGGTTGCAGCTCTTCTACATATATTACTTGTATGCCTCCCAAAAGTTGGCTTATCCGATCTTCCAAGAACAGCAGCCTCTCCTGAAGTTTATAATAATTTGGCAATCTCTCAAAAATCTGTGTGGACACATACACACACAAATACTTTTTATGTTACCAGGCATACAACTCAATTTTAAGAAATGAAAAAATTAACAAGAGAAATCTGTACAGTGCAAAAAAACCAACAACAAACAACACAAAAAAGCATGGGAAACAGCAATCAAGGAATATGTAAAAAAAAAAAAGAGAAATATTGCATGTATGCATTTTGGGGTGAGATATAATGGAAAAAGTTCATAAGTGTTTTCAGCACTTACACTATAAATGCACCAATACAAGATGGATGACATGATGGATGGATGGATGTCCTCTATCTCTATTATACAAAATTAACAGTCCTAAATCTAAAGCAAGTTATAATCTAAGGCCTACATAAAATGTGTATTTCTCATATGCTGTCATCAAGAGTGTCTTTGCCATCCTAATTTATATATCAATTCCCCAAAAAGCAGAGATCCTGTGTCACTGGGAGTAGTTCTTTCCAAGGACTTGGCTAATAATGTAGTTTATCTGGAGTCTGGAGGAAGGAAGGAAAGAACCAGGCATCTAATTTACAAACCTCTACCAGAAAGATTAAGATGTGATCAGACTTGTGAGCCAACATGTAAAAGGTTGGTGACAGAAAGAAGGCTGTAAGAAGAAAGTCTGTTATAGTGACTACATACCATCTACCCAGCTATTAGCAGAACACAGTTCTTCATTCAAAAAAAATACTTCTGCTGGGACAATCAAGTGATTTCAGAATAACCTCTTTATAGATACAAGAAATTAATAGAATCCAAGCAGCTTTTGGCAAGTTAGAAAGAGGAAACATTTATCTCGTTAAGGAATGGATTGTTTTTTTTTCCCCAGTATTAGAAAAATACTTGCATTCAAATGACTATCAATGCAAATCTCAGAGTAGAAAGCTTTGCGTTCAACTCTAGTTTCTCACTTTATTAAGTACATAAATCATTCCATATTAACAAAACATGGTTTATCGTCTCTCTCAGTGCAAGGTACAGGCAAAAATCCAAATTGCCACTAGAGAAAACTTTGGGTTGAGTGCTCAGTTTTCACATTGTAACTAACTGGAACTCAGAAATAAAATATTATTATATTCTAGTTGGATGAAATTTCCAACTGTGAAATTCCTCTAATTATCTCCTTTACATGGAAATATTTTTTTATAGAACTATTGCTAGCATTTTAATTATCAAGATTCAGGAAAAAGTCATTAAAGTGACATGCACTCGCATACAATGCTTTATTATATAAGATGCCAGAAAGTTTGTTGAATCTGAACTTTACACAGATAACAGCAGAATCTGTATATTCACTAAAGATAGATTTCCGCAGCAGCCCTATCATCTGCCTAAAAGAAGTGAAGAGATGGAGTTGGTTAGCAGCCAGTGACTGAATAGATCCCTTCACAATTCCATTTAAGTCCCATTTACATCAACAATCAGAACAGAATTCCTAAATTCTTCATGAGAACGAGCTCTTTATAGATGAAGAAATATTCTGCCAGTGCCTATTGCACTTACTGCTTATATAGTGAAACAATGCATAACTTATTAGTCTTGTTTCTATCTATTCAGAGATGAGACTGGTTTGGTAATAGAAGCAGCAGTAAAGATCTGACAGATTGCTGTAAGATAAGATTAAATTTAGGATGTGACGTACAAGGTTATGCTAAGCACAGTAGCCATGTTTTTTCCTTTAAATTATTCATCAGTAATCAGCAACAAAATTTTGGCTACAGTTTAAAAAAGGATGTTGTAACAACAGAACACAGAAACCTTACTTTGGTCCAGTGATGGTGAACATCCATGGTCCCCAGCATTACGTGGCCTGCTGCACTCATACCTGAGCGCTCTGTGAAAACCACCGTGTGTCCTAAAGAGAAGAAAGCTCCTTACTAACTTCCATTATTGCAATCATTCACACAACCCAGTAGATTTTTAGTTAACTGGACTTTTTTCTTACAAAGACTATCTGTTAATAAAGAGAAAATACCAGCAAGCAGCTCCTTCAAATAATCTGTACAAATAACACATACCCAACGAAATGTGTGCTATATACTTAAGATATACAGAAATACAGTAAAGGTCAAAGAACTATTAGCATAACCATTCAACATTACTTCCACAAAGTTCTCTACAGCATGCAAGCCATCAGAAACATCTTCCTATTCATTTTTTGCTTAAGGATAGAAATAACATGTAAGGCTCAGAGCGTATGTGTATTTTTTTTTTTTTTGAAGTACAAAAATTCTTATGAATTATTCAGGGTAATAGCACAAGCAACTATTTATCAAAATAAGCTTCCAAAAGAAGTCTTCAGTATAAGGTATTCATTTACAAGACGAGGTTTAATAAGAAGATTTGAAATTTGACAAGCGCCAAAATCAAAGTGTAAAAAACAAAACATAAATAAAAACACTTCACTACCATAAAACAAATAGATGACAATTGGTAAGCTATGCAGCATGAACATTAAATGTCTGTTACTGTCTAAAGTCCCTAAATAAAATGCTGCATGCCAATCAAGCCAGGATTCTTGAGATCAAAAGAGAGGGTATAGCCTCCATAAAAAATCATAATGGACAACTGTAAAAAAAAAAAAAAAAAAGGGTTATAATTCCACTTTTGACGTTATGCTGTCCAAGAACTGCAAAGCTGAGACTGAAATAATTAGGAATTTCTAGAATAGAAAAAAATAGACAAAAAATTGAATATAATGGCTTCCAATTGTTAGATCAGTTATTCTTCAAATGTTTAGATGTCAAAGGCAGACAATTATGTTAAAGAAGTATTTATGGGAGAAACACAGCTTCTCTTGAACCCATCTCTCTACCTAAGCATACTGACATTTGAGCCTGCTCTCAGCAACTGCGTATCCAAAATCCTTATGAAAGTGCAAGGCTGACTACAAGAAATGTAGTGCATCATCCTACCACAAGGCAAGATCAGCTCTATCTGTATGGTTACTGACAAGTATTTATTAATCACAGAATCATAAAATCATAGAATGGCCTTAGTTAAAAAGGACAACATTAATCATCTAGTTTCAACCCCCCTGCTATGTGCAGGGTCACCAACCAGCAGACCAGGCTGCCCAGAGCCACATCCAGCCTGGCTTTGAATGCCTCCAGGGATGGGGCATCCACAACCTCCTTGGGCAACCTGTTCCAGTGTGTCACCACCCTCTGTGTGGAAAACTTCCTCCTAATATATCTAACCTAAACCTCCCCTGTCTCAGTTTAAAACCATTCTCCCTTGTCCTATCACTATACACCTCCGTAAACAGTCATTAAGTATTAAGTATATTAAGTATATTACTAAAGATCTTAAAAAAATTGAGACTACAGCAGGTTCTCAGGACCTCTCCAGTACTTTACATCCTCAGCATGCGTAGTTAAAAAAAGCTAATTTGAAATCTAATACAGTTTGAATCTATTATTTATTTACTGTCCTACCCACTTCACCTTTTCACAAAGGATTAAGTGAACCCCCAGATGAAAGTCACTCAAAACTGAGTATCTGAAGACAGGTATAAAATGTTACTACTACAGCAAAGAGCTACTGCCATGGGTCAAACAGCTGTTTCAGTAATTAACATTATGGAATATTTCAGTTTTTCCTGAGAAAAGACTTCAATGTAAGTATTCTATGGAACACACACGATAAGAGAAGATAATATGATTTTAAAGGGGTTCTAATAAGCCTTCCTTATATTGACTCTTCAAAGATTTACTAGCATTTTTGTCTTGCATCTACCAGGGGTAACAAACTGTTGTTAACCAGAGCACCCTTTCAAAGACACAAGCTGGATTTTTGTTTTTACTGCTTAGACTACTGGCTTCACCTCACTCAGCTTGCATGTATTGAGAAGCAAAATAAAAGCTGAGTGTAGTGAATATCATGGAAGGAATGGTCACTTCAAAAAAACAGCCAGTAGACAATGTAAATTCTGACCAGCTTTTCAGTAAGCCTGACAAGTTTTCCTGCAGCTATCAAAAGCACTTGTGAAAACCAAGAGTCCCTCTGCCACAGAAGACTCAAGTTACTTCTGAATCAATGCTATATTAGGATATATGAAACATAATGGTAAAGTAATGGAAACATACCTTTGACATTCTTTAATACTTCAGGTCTCTGTTGGACTAAGCGACCTAGACTGTGCAGCTGGCTACAGCGATGAGCAATACCCCAGCTTCTCTGCCACCTAAACAAAAATCCAATTGAGAGCATTTCATTCTCAACATTATAAAAACGAAAGAAAACAAAAAGCAACAGATGATTTAAGATACAGACAAGAGGCTTATAGCTTGAAAAAGTAACATTTCTTTAATACTCATAAAAGGAAAGACCTACTGAAAAGCTGTCCATGCTATTTGAAGAGATAAAAGCCTAAATGTTATTGAACAATCTCTCTAGAAGTAAGCACCAATAGCAATATGGGATAAAAAAGCAGAGTAAACCTCTCTAAGAGAAACAAATATAAAAGCTGGTGGACATAACAGAATTTGAAAATTGAATCTCTTGCTCAATAAGAGGGGAGTTAGTAAGTAAATAGCAACATACAACCCAGTATTTGATTCAGTCATGTGACATGCAGTTGCTGTTTGTACATTGTGTAATGTTTGTCTAGAGGAGCAAATACAGTGTATTCGGAAGTTGGGCTTTTTTTTTTTGTCCTACCTCAAAAACCTATGATTCTTAGTGGCAAGTTGCTTTTTTATCATATTTTACAGTGGAGAAATCTTTGTTTCTATAATAATACCTTTGTTAAACCATACAGTAGCCAGGTTTTACCGTGGGGACTTGAATAAATGTAATTTTGACATCTCTTCCATCACAGACATAGCAAAGCTATTAATTACATTTCAGAAAGAGGTTAGATCATAGTTGTCCCAGTGTGTATATATATATATATATATGTGTGTGTATGTATATATATATATATATATACACACACACACACACACACATATATATATATATATATATAAATATGTTCTTAATCTTCTGCCAAACCTCCAACTGTTGAAAAATGGAAAACTGGTATTCCCATGTTGTACTGGGGTTGGCTGGAATTGACTTAATTTTCTTCACAGCAGTCCTGTATGTTTTTTTTTTGTTTGTTTGTTTTTAACTGTTGACAGCACGCTGATGTTTTGGCTGTTACTGCATGGTGCTGGCACGGCACTGAGGTTCTCCCTGTTTCTTTCATTCTGTCTCAAGCATGCTGAGGCATGCTGAGGACGGGCAGGACTTTTGGAGGGGACAAAGCCAGCTGATCCCAACTGACCAAAGGGATATTCCAAGATCATATGATGTTGTGCTCAGTAATAAAAGCTCAGGAAAAAGAGGAGAAGACAGAGATATTAGTAGTTATGGTGTTTGTAATCTAAGGAACCATTAAAAATGCTGAAGTCTCAATGAATTAATTCCTTATTTTGGTTTGCGTGCACACACAGCTTTGCTTCATTTCACTTGTTAAACTTTTATATTGATCCACAGGATCTCGCTTTTGCTCTTCCTATTGTTTTCCTCCAATCACACTGGTGGTGTATGAGTGAGGGGCTGCCTTGTGTACTCAGTTGCTGGCTTTGATCAGACCACTACATCTCATTTAGAGAAATCCCTGACTGGAAAAAAACATGCTTTGGGATGGAGCAATTAGCACTGCACCGCAGCACTTAAAACGCAATTCAATCTATTATATGTCATTCTAATAACTGCCTACTGTTGCCTAGCAATACCATTTTGACTTCCGGTAGCACTAGAGAGGGATATAGAATTTGTAAGCCACCTTTTTATCTTCTCTTCAGCCATCCTAAACATAATCATGGAATAAAGCTAACAATCTCATTCTTCATTTTGCAAACCTCTAAACATCAGCAATAGACCAGAGGATGGCAAGTAGCAACCTTCTGTTAGCCTTATTTTTCAGGCTCCTGGTACTTGAATTCATTTCTAAATAATGAAAGGCTAATAACCCCTCAAAAAAAAAAACCCAACAAAAAAAACCAACAGTGAGTCTACATATGAGTTACAAATGCTAGCTCTTTCTGAGTAGATTGCACCAGGAAACTTTTGTCCCACTAGAAATCTTCTGGAGAAGTCTTACCCAGTGCAATAATACCACTATACATGAGATACAGCTGTTTTGTTGAAATAAGCCTTTAAAGCTTGTGGCATGACATTACACACTTGCTTTGACTGCCTTTGTGCAGATACAATGGATGTAATTTATTACCTGATATCTGAGAGCTGGAGTTGATGAGAGAGCTCCAACTTTAAACGTTCTAGTTCTTTCCTAAGTGGCAAACTCTTCTTCAGCTTTATAACTGCACTCGCTTCGTTATCATCCAACCAGGATCTAAAAAAAAAAAAAAAAGAAAAGAAAAAAAGAAAAAAAGTAGAATGCTGTATTTTCTCTCATGCAAACAGTAATCTAACCAAAATAAAATGTTAGCGGTAAGAATTTGAGTTAGAAGAAAAAAAAAGTCTTTTTGAAGTAGAGGACAGAAGCTGAAACCGCTAAATGCTTCCCCTTAAAATATTAAGAAAATGTCATGGTTCTTGTTTTGGGGACTAGGCAATCAAATTAAACAAAACACTTTGACAGTCTTACAACAATTAGATTTTGAGAGTTGCGAAAAGTGGTGAGCAGCAGATCAGTGCTATTTACTTAGGAGAGCAGCTTCAGAACTTAGTGCTTTAATGAATGAAATCCCCAATCATATATCTTAAATAAACAAACAAACCCCAAAATGATCCTCACAGACCATCAAATAAAGGAGGTGGTACTAAAGGACCAAGTTACACAACTCTTACAGAGCTGGGATGAACACAGATTACATGGGTCAAAGTTTTACAGTTCTTTTTCCAGTAATCACAACCAGCACAATGCGACTCATGGAGCACTTCTAAAGCTTTGAATAAATAAACCATTCTATTTGTAGGAGAAAGTTACTCTTTAATTTAGCCTTATACAGTACTCTAAGGGGAAAAAAAAGTTAAAACCTGAACAAAAAAGGAGGCCCAGTGCCAAATGGCTAGGTATTGAAACAAGACTGTTAATACACAACTGTTTGCATCGCTCCTTGTAAATGTGTAAAAATAACTGCAAAACATTGTCTACCTGGTAATTCTTGATTAACTGTTTTACAGTAGCATAAGCACAGCAGTTTTCCTTGAGAAATGCTATGTAGGATAATGGATATTTTTTGCTCTGAAGATGCTACTATCGCAATGTTAAATTTATTTCAAATTGAATTAAGTCTCGCTGTTATAAAAAGGGTTTTTGAGACAGCATTCTTAGTTTGTCCTCAAAATCAGCACAAGCAAACAGTTTATAAACAACTAACTTCTGAATTGTTATGCGTTTAATGCAAGTTCGGCATTTATAATTGCTTTTATTTAAGGCTGGTACCCCAAACAACACATTAGAAGCACAGTGCTATGACATCTGGCAACTTAAAACATTCCAATCTTAATTTTCATGTATTGCCTCCTTTCATGTATTATTATCTTACAAAAACAACATAAATAAAAGCCTTACATACGTTAAAGTTGTTTCCACTCTTTGGGCTTGGTCAAGTTCTTCCTCAGGATCCTTGAATCCAGTAAATGAATAGTAAGTCTTATCCCATTTGATAGGTCTGTTCAGTGCCCTTTTTGCCTCCTTATGGGACTGAGAGTTTACACTCAAACTCTGAATATGCTCTGTAGATAAACTGCAGGAGTTGAGAATATCTAATACTGTGCTCAGGAGATCTCGTGTGTGTAAAGTAAAACTGACGGCTCGAAACCCTACAAAAGACAAGTTTCACAAAATTAGCATTATTTAGTTGACACTGCCTTAAATGCTTTCACATTTCTCTCATACAAGAACTAAAGCAAAGGTGCATATAGGTAGAAATTACTATCACATTGTTTTTTCAATATTCACCTCAAAATTGAAAGCATTTGAACCTTTAAAATTATATATCCCCAAAACCATAAACATTTTTGAGCAACTGAATGATTGGATAAATTGAAAACCTAGCCATAGATGCAGCAAAACCCATGAGAAAGTGTTTTTGCATTAGCAGTGGCAGTTCAACACAGAATTCCAATTAGTACTCATCATCAATTTGCATTGAATTTACTATGGAAATGCAGTAGTGTAACAGCTCTTCACAGACTATGAAGAAAAGCTTCAGAACAGAACACTACACTTGCACACTGGATAAAACTAAGGTCCAGTAGTTAAGTGTTTGGACTAATTGCCCCATCAGATAACAAGCCAGTCCTGGAGTAAAAAGCAGAAGCTTTTAGACTGCTCAATCACTATTTTAAATAGACTGAACATACTGCCACTATTTTCTTGAGTACAGTATGATTGTTTTCTTTTACTAGAGTCTCTCATAATTAGCTCATGCTTCTTGACCAGAAGGATACAGAACGTGAAACTCTTTTATTAGATAAGGCATACTGATCCAGCAGAGACAAATATGGAAAACAAAATTAATCAAAACCTGTATTTGAAATGTGACAATATCATCTGTAGTCTCAAAGCTGAGAGTCCATGCAGCAAATTCAAACTTCAGTTATTAACACAGACCTTTTGATTTCAGAATAAATTCCTGCTGATCCTATAAGCACCCTGATACTGAGTACTACACATTGCCTTCAATAAAAACAAGGACTTTGCTGTAGTTCCAGTTAAACACAAATAGTGGTACTAAAAGCACAACAACTATAACTGACAACTATGTTTTCCACTTCATCATACTGTCATTTAATCTCAATCTCAAATTCTCATTCTTTTAATGCTTTTTAAAGCTCAAGTTGTTTAACTACTTGAGATAGCCTTAGCTGGTCTCATTTAATACACATTTTCATGGTTTGAAAATCATTGAATTTCATAGTTGAAAAGTCATTGTGACTGCACACGGTTAAGGAATGGCCGTTCTTAAAGAATTTTAATACAGGAAGATACATGCTGCATGATATAAAAGCACCTGAAGTACTGAAGGATTCTTGAACATTAGAAGAGTTTGGTTCTCTTTCTCTTACATAAAAGGTAAGCTGAGTTGGCTTAAAGGAGTGAAATCCTGGTTTCTGTAGATTCTCCAAATAGCCATTTAACCTCTTCAGAGAGTTTTCATTTACTGCCTGTTAAAAAAAATAAAAAGAAAAAAATTACAAATGTGGCCAGTTCTCATCTAAACCTCTTCAATCTCACATGTAGAATTTGTTCTTACCATCTGCCAGCTGCTCTTACTGAATAGTCATACAGTTCATATTTTCAGCATAAATGAATAATTATCTTGTACGAATTCATTGCATGATGTACATAATTGTACATTCCTGCACAAACTTCATTTTTAAGGCTCTTGAGCTTAAAAAACCCACAACTGATTTCAAACATAACGTACAGCCTTTCAAGCAGTAAGTATTATAAATCAGACTGGAAGAATTTCATATTTTCATCATAACTAAACAGAAAATATAACTCGTAAATTAAAAAAAAAAGAGTTTATTTTTAATGAGAATAGCTGCCTTAAAGAAACAATGCCTCCTTTTGCTCTTTCGTAACAACTATTTTCAGCCTCAGTGCTTTCTCCACTCTGACAGCACAGAAAACAGATCACTCCCATCTTTGACATGTGTCACATTTACAAAGAAAGCCCACTGTAAGATTTTTACCCTCTCTTTGGGATGCTGGCCAAAGAAATCTGGATGCACAGCAAAGTAGAAAGGTTTGAGAGCATGGATGGCATCAGCTCCTGACAAAGTTCTTGACTGGATAATGCATTGTAGCAATATCTTCTCCAGACATAACCTAACAAAGTAATAAAATGTTTATGTATGATGCAATCTACCACACGACAAGCTGATATAAATTACATTAGCATGTGACAGAACGGAGTAAACATTCTCAGTTGCAAATATAATCATTTAAAAGTGTTATTAGAAGTCTGAGGGCTGGATTTTTTTTACCCTTGGGACTCACCATCCTGTATTAATACAGAGGAAACCTAATAGGTTCCAGACACAGTGGATGCTAATGGTTGATTAAAGACATTTAAGCACAATAACATTTTCCTCTAAAGTAGGCTCAAATGCTAATTTCCCAGTCATGTAGTTAGAATGATAAAGACTGCCTTGAGTAGTACTTTTTGCAGAGGTTCCTGAAGCTGCTGCTAAAAACCAACCCTTATATACTTTTGAACCTCCAAGTTAAAACCACAGCCCTCCCATTTTTTTTCCAAGCAGTACCAACAGTACTAAAGTTTACCCAGAAATAATCAAAAAAGTTCTGCGTTTGAGGACCATATGGTCAGACAATTCAGAAACAAATTCAACTCATTTCCCAAAAATACCCTCTTAAAGGCATCTAGTAAAAGATGACAGCACTTTTTTGTCCTTTGATCTTCGTGGAAAGAAGAAAACAAGGACAAAAAGGAATTTCAGTGGTACAAAAAAATGACTGTTTCAAGTAAGAATCGAAAGAAAAGTTCTAGAAGCAGAGAAAATACTTAAGATTGGATATATTTGCTATGTGTAAATTAAACAACAGTTCTGCAAAGAGCCTACTTGTGTAATAGAAGACTAAAATGGAAGCAAAAAGTCCTGAACTGAAGACCGCCACTGTTCTCTACCATGACTCAAAGCTGACATCCAAGCAGCATGTTAACTACTGTATATATAAAAATGCAGGAATAGGTGAAGTGTAAATATTTAGTAATACTTCTCCCTCACCTGATTTAACAAATTCAACTGGCCAATCATTCATTTAGTTTGCAACTCAAAAGGGTAGGGATTCTGCTCTGTTAAGCAACACAATACTGTTTCACTCCTCACAGTACCATCCATTAGGAGAACTACAAGACCCAGTAAGAAAAGATAAGGCAAGAAAGAGAGGAAGCTGTTTCCAATTCACCTAAAACAGTAATTATGTGATAGTATAATAATAATAGTAAGCAAGACCATTTGTACAAAGAGCTATTCACTCAGCATCCTATACCAAATAATAATCCTGGACACAGAAACACGTGAGACTATTTTCTGATTGCTCTTGTTAATTAAAAAAATACCCCTAAAGCCCTAAATCTCTGCTTAGACAATAAGCGGTCTCTCTCGTACTGGGAAACGTTAAATGACAACAGTTGAGTTGTCAAGCAGATGCTTTGACCCTGACTTTACCTTTCTTCAGTCAACCTTACCAGCTATTCAATTAGAAATGTGAAAGCAGTTAAAGCTAATGGTTTCTGCCTCTAAGAGGAAGGCAAATATTTAACTAGCAGGTCTTAAAAGTCAGCTTGCTGATAACAGGAAAAGTTTTTGTAGAAAAGTGGGAAGGAAAACTTGTAATGTAAGAAGACTGATGAAATTTCCAACTGTTTTGACTAAAGACAATTCTTGAGAGTGTAGATTAAATGGAAGATAAAATTTATCATTTAATACAGGCAAAAATTTCTACCTCTTTGCTGGTGGCATCTGAGAAAGACTCTAAGACAAGTGTCCTGGTATCAAGGACTGAATTCATTTCCTTCCTCGTAGCTGGTACAGTTCTGTGCATAGGATATTTCAGCTCCTCACGCTGTCTTGAAAAAAAAAGGGGCTGGGGAGGGGTGTGCACAGATAGCTTGGAGGGGACAGAAACAGGACATCTAACCCGAACTTGCTAAGGGGTTATTGCATACCGTACTGTGTTGTGCTGAACTATAAAACTGGGGAAACTGCTGCTCAGAGACCCACTGGGCATTGGTCAGTGAGCAACTGCATCACTTGTTTAATATATCCTTCTACTGTTATTATTTTCTTTTCCTTTCTGTCCTATTAACTGTCATTATCTCGACCCACAAGTCTTCCCTTTTTTCTGATCCTCTACTGCACCTCACTGTGGGGGGAGAGAGTAAACAGCTGCACAGTGCTGATCTCACAGCTGGGTTAAAACACTTTGGGTGCCCAATATGGAGCTTGAAGGTTGAGGTAACAACATATCTAACAAGAGCCTGTTGAAACAAAATTGTAATAAGCATTACATTAGTAATTAGTAAGTTTAATAGGTGTTGGTGACAATGTTGATCCTTTTACTTTCAGAGCTGTCACGCTCGTTCTCACAATTGCATTATGGAACACTTGCTGTCTGTGCTCCCTCTTGGGCTGCTTACTATCTCAGTTACTGTATAACTCACTGCTTGTGAGATTCATCTGGTATCTGTATTCAGTATTGCCGTCATCTCCGTACTTTGGGAACCATCTCTTGGAAACTATTAATAATTACACTCTTCACTATGTGTTGTGTTTTAACCCAGCAGGCAGCTCAGCACCACACAGCCTTTCACTCAATTCTCACCAAGCGGGATGGGGAAGAGAATCAAAAGAAGGTAAAACCTGTGGGCTGATATAAAGACAGTTTAGAGGACCAGAAAGAAAAAAAAAAAACAACAAAACACCAAGAACATATAGAACAAGTGGTGCACAATGCAATTGTTCACTACCTGATGGCTGATATTAAGTCAGCTTCTGAGCAGTGACCCAGTCCCAGCCAACTTGTCCCAGTTTTGCACCACACCAAAGTGGCATCTCTTTGGCCAGTTTAGGTGAGCTGTCCTAGCTGTGTCCCCTCCCAGCTCCTTGCACCCCCCAGACCCATCGCTGGCAGGACAGCATGTGAAGCTGAAATGTCCTGGGCTTTGTGCAGCACTGCTCAGCAACAAGTGAAATATCACTATGTTATCAATGCTGTTTTTCTCCCAGAGCCAAAACTTAGCAAAATTCTAACCACTATGAAGAGAATCAACTCTATTCCAGCTGAAAACAGGACAATAACCACCCCTACTTCATATCATTAACATCATATTCAGGTTTTCCCATACATCCCAAATAGTTTCTATCACCCTTCTTGCCTTCTGTTACATAATAGCACAGTATAATTCCCACAGACTACAAGTCATCCCTCTAAAATGACCACCGATCTTGTTTTGCCCATCTTTGGGCTTCATCTGTTGTAACAGTCCTTCAGCTAAGTAGGGAGGATGCATTGTGTTGGATTGCTGCATGCTGAGTCCAGCTCTGGTTGCATCAGAAACCCTTCTTCACAAATCTGGGTGATTCTTACAAAGCACGGAGCAACCACAAGAGGGATGACATAAAGCACTCGATAGCAATTAACTTGACAGAATTCAAGTTGCTGGCTATTCTCACCCAACATCAAATCCCCCAGAGGCACATAGAAGGATGGGGACATCCAGTGCATCACTCACTAAGTGGATCCTGGTCCTCCAGCAAAAGCACTCCCATGGATGGGTTTGCCTTTGCTCAAGGCAAGAATAACCCGGACTGTCTTACCCAGCCCGTTTTTCCTGTGTGCTACAGGGACTTTAGCTCCTCCTACAGCATCTAAGAGTTTTGACTGGGCAGAGCCAGCTCAACTCTCAGATCCTGAGCGTTGACTAACAAGGTGGCATTTGCTAAATGCAAATGTGTCCAATGTCCCAGCACCCAGTTTTTAACAGATCACTGTATCATTTTATCTTACCAGAGGCCGGTACATGATAGAGGATGTGACCCCTCCGCTCACTGCCACGCTCTCTGATCCCGGTGTCTACGAGGTTATTTCAGAAGTGAGCCTTGTTGCCTGACACAGCTCTTTCTAGGATGCCATGCTGCCACAGGACTTTCCTCTCAAGACCCAGGATAGTGCTTTGGGCACTGCAGCATGGGGCATGGGATGTGTTTCCAGACAACTGATGGTTGCTTCCACCATTCTAAGCATATGGCACTTGTGGCAGGTTTGTGAGAGTGGGATATAACCAACCCACACCAGGCCTTCCCAGGTTTCTACTTCAGCCATTGTCCTCCATACCAGAGGAGCATTATCCACTTGGATTCGTTTACCCAAGCACACATTTCATACTCGCAGTCATATTCTGT
The DNA here is from genome assembly GCA_037305975.1 of Chrysolophus pictus. Taxonomy (NCBI): domain Eukaryota; kingdom Metazoa; phylum Chordata; class Aves; order Galliformes; family Phasianidae; genus Chrysolophus; species Chrysolophus pictus. Next base: position 40,175,143 of record JAYKPI010000006.1, read on the forward strand.
GCAATAGTGTCCACGGTCAAGTCTACCCCTTCATCTCGACCCCACCTATACACTGCATCTTCTCCTTGATGGTCTGAGGTGTCCATGGACCCACTGGGCTAACAGTAATTCACCTTTCTGTTGCCAGTTCAGATCTACCCAAGCCATTTCAGTCCTAGCAGCCCAACCCATCAGCTGGTTATTTCTATGCTCCTCAGCGGCACAACTTTGGGTACAACACTGCCTGCTGTTGACCAATAGGGCCTTACACTCTACACTCTAATGGGAATTAAAAGCCTCTTCGTTAACATAAGAAGTAAGATCAGCACATCTAATCTGCCTGAGGAACTGCCTGCTGGAAGCTGGAGCAGTCGTTTTCTTGGAAGAACCCCCTTCTGAGTTTGCATGTCCTCAGGATCCACACATCCCTGTCTCTATGGTCAAAGTACTCAAAGTAGATTCTCCATCCCATTTCCCCAAATCTTCTCCACAGTCATGCAGGTAAAATCCCAGAGTAGTATATGGTATGTACCCACTATAACCTCCCTCTTGAGCAGAGGAATCTTTTTTTCCCCACACAGCATCTCTCTTGCCCTGAAGAACTGTCGTGACAGCCCAAAGTTATAGACTGAATGAACTCCGTGGACATTAGAGAGGGATGGCCCACAGCCTATGGGAATGATATCTGCAAATAAAACATCAAAAAACATGTTGTAAATTATATGGAATGCTGGGTGAAAACTGCCCTGGTATCAGTTTGAATAGAGTAAAGTTTCTTCCTAGTTCCTGGCATGGTTCTGTCATGGTTTTGGCTTTAGGATGAGAATAACGTCACTGATGTTTTAGTTGCTGCTCAGCAGTCAAGGACATTCTAGCTTCTCATACTGCCCTGCCAGTGAGGAGCCTGGAGGTGCACAAGGAGCTGGGAGGGAACAGAAGCAAGACAGCTGACCCAAACTGGCCACAGGGATATTCCATGTGCCATGGAATAACAAAACTGGGGTGAGTATGCCAGGGGACTGTCACTAATTGGGGACTGGCTGGGCATTGGGCAGCAGGGGGGTTAGCAATTGCATTCTGCATTATTTTATTAAAATTTTCTTCTCCTTTTCTCTCCTATTAAACTGTCTGTATCTCAGCTTACCAGTTTTGCCTTTTTCCCCCCCCCCATCCGACTGGAAGGGAGCAAGTCATGGGCTGCGTGGTGCTGAGCTGTCTGCCAGGTTAAATCACAACAAGTAGCCATCATCTTCTTATTCACAATATCAGGAAGAACTGAAGTAGTAAAGTACTACAGTAATATCCTGCTCTTATGGAGTGCAAAAGCTCTTAACAACAAGTGCCACAGTTGCTCAGTGACAAAGGAAAAAGCTGTATCTGCCTTGGCAAGAAAGGAAGCAGAGCACCCTGGATGAAAAGCCCACATCACTATTTTGGATCCAGAAATACAAAACCAATTGCCTCGCTGTGGGAAAAAATAGCAGTTCTCTGCATATTTTTCTTTTGCAGAAAGTGGATACAAAGCTGTAAAAATTCTTTTTCCAGCAAAGGAAAAAAGCACAAGTAAATCCAATGAGTTATCTATGTGATGGCAGCTTTTGATTAACAGCCATGTAAGAAACCCACTTCCTACTAGGTGCAGCTACCGAGAGGAAGAAGGGGGTTTGTTTCTCTCTTCATCTCGTTTGCATGCTATTTCCCATATCCATTCTCCAGCTATGCTGAACACTGCTTTCAGTAGTTAGGAAAAAAGTTCTAGTGTACCTGGAAACTATTCATCACTTCCAGCTGGTATTGCATACAAGTAAAACGGCCAAGTATGGACAACTTCAGCTTCCTTGTTTTGTATCTAAACAACGCTGTCGTGCTAGTAGGAAGGCTCAGGATTCCAGCCAAAAGTCTATTTTGAACTTGCTTAAAAGAGAAACGCTCAAAGGCCAAAATTAGTCTGCGTGACAGAAGGATGAATTCACTCACTGAAGGTGAAAGACACAACTCTGAGGCATCCTTCAAGAGAAGTGACAAAATAAATTAATTAAAATGGATGGAGAGAGAGAAAATGCAAGAGAGACGCCTATGGCTTCTTGCAGAAGCAGCAATAAATTATTCCAATAGCTTCATTCCGATTTAAAGAGCAGAGAAAGGCTTTGCATTAAAATCAAGGTCACAACCACTTTGAGGACAGCCGTCCCACACCATGAAAGATATGAAACACAATCTCTACCAGCACACATTGTGCAATCATGCTCCAGGGTAGATTTAATTTATGGATTGAATAATAGCCCTCAGCTCTCTTTTCACTTTTTCTTCACATCTCTCCCAAGTTTAACTTTTGGCTTATAGCTTTGGCACCGATAAACTTTGTTAAATTAAGCTTGCTACTACAGATATAGTCACACATTTTTAGACTCTGAGCTTTAATAACTCAGTAATACCCTAGATAGCACATTCAGGTTTAGAATACCATTTCCTCATAACTAAGCAATTCTGAAGCCCTTGCTTTGTCTACAGCCTTTTTGACTTCTCACTTGAGAATAAGCATACAGATTTTGGGGATTTTCAACTGTGCTGATAACCTCAAGCTGCACAGATGAAAAAGAAAATGAAATAAGCATTAAGTAAACAACAACAAGAAAAAACAGCCCATCAATTTTGCATACATGCAAATCATAAGCAAGCTTGAACATACACCAATTAAGTCAGTAACAATTCTTACCTTCTCACAACTCTCAAACAGCAAAACATTTCAGCAACTCAGTGCTCTGGAAAACTTTCATCCATCCAATCACTTAAAGGGAAAAGAAAAGAACCCTGTTTAGTAGCGGACATCAGCATCTCTGCCCTTCACTTGTCAGTGCATGCTCTAAGTCCTGGATGGTAACTTTTAAAGTCAGACAAGCATTACATAATAGACAACTCAAGTTTCACATAAAAATGTTTCCTGTTTTCTCTACAAACAGGGGTCTTACAAACGTTCAGAGTTCCTTCTGTGATTTGATCTGAAGAGGAGTATTTAAAGATGTTTTGGGCAGGGAAAGTAAAATCCTTACCGATTCAGTACTGCACGTGCTTCCTACTTCTGTTCTTCAGAAAGGAAAAAATATGCATTTCAATGCTTTTCAAGCATTAGCACATTCTAATTAATGAAATTCCACGTTATTTTTCAGTCCTCTAAGTTCAAAACTTAACAAATGAATGTGTTTTAAAATGCATATGCCAAGTATTTTATGGGACCACAATGTAAAGCCAAGGGGAAAGGCTCGTATGATAGCACCTGGGAGCATCTTGAGAAGTTTGTTAAGAAAACAGTGATTGCTGGACTACACATCCATAACCGAGCATTTTCCAACAGAAGACAAACCACCCACCTATCAGACTGCAACCACGCACCTAATAATTGCTAGGGATTAAGATCCCTATCAGCAATGTTTTCTACCCAGGCTTTCAGCGCACTTCTGAGAATACTTTTCTTCACGCTTTTTAAAGTAAAGTGCTATTTTGAAGCACCTGGGAGCAGGCCGTTATCTGAGAAATGCCATCCCTGCTTGCCATATAGCAGGACGGTTACTGTGATGCTGTGCAGAACAGCTCAGCCTTTATTTGTGTTTGCATCTTGCTGACACAAATACGCATAATTAGGGCAACATTACCACATATTTCAAGCAGGAGGTAAACACACGCTGAGCTAAAACCTCCCCGGTTTATAAATCCTGATTTCCAGCCAGGTGGGCCAGACACCGACCTTTCTATTCCAGCGTCCTGCCAACAGCCCCGAGCCACGAACTGCACTGAGCGCATTAACGAGCTCTCCGGAAAGAAAACGCTTTTCTCTCGCTGCGCTTTCAGCTGCGAGAATTTGGACGGAGGACGGAAAAACACCGAGAGCCTCACTGCTGGGTGCTGGCACTTTACGTAACCGGACCAAAGCATCGCTGTTTCTTGTCTGCGATGCCCTACTAGCGGCTCGGGAATCGTCGCGTATCTCAAAGTTCCGCGCTCTTACGCGAGTTCCACCTTCGCCCCACCTCAGCTACCCGCCAGCTCCCAGACAACAAGTCGCCGACGGCGCTGCGGTCCCGCTGCCCGAGCCTTCGCCAACCCGACACCGCGCTGCCGCCCGCACACCGCGAGCACGGCGCTGAATCGGGCCGCTCACCCGCGCCGGCTTCTCGCGGCAGCACGACGGAGAGCGCGCGTCAACAACAGAGGCGACCCATTCGGAGAGCGGGTTCCGGCGGCGCTCGCCGAGGAAAGCAGGCTACGGCACCCCGACCGCCGCCGTTTTTTAGGGCTCCGACGGCGCGGCCGAAGGACGGCCGCTACCGAGCGCGTCAGGACGGGTCGGGCACGGGGCGCAGCCCCCCGGCGGCAGCGCGCCGCTCGCGGCAAGGACGGCGCCTCCCAGCGCTGCGCCGTCAGAGCGCGCGGCGACGCGACGGACAGAAGCGAGCCCCGCCGCTCCGGGCCCGCCGAGCGGCCCCCTCCCGCGCAGAGGACGCCGAGCCCCCAGCCGCAGCCCCGCTCACCGCCGCGGCCGGACGGCTCCGCCGCCCTCCTCCCGCCGCCCGCCGGGGCTCGGCCCCCATGGCCCGGCGCTGCCCGCGGCCCCGGAAGCGGCGGCTGGGGGCGGGGCGCGGCGGCGGCGGGCGAGGGGATTCCCGTCGCGGGCGGGGCCGGTGCGCGCATGCGCTCTCGTTCCGCCGCTCGGCTCCGTCCTCTTGCGCCCAGGGGGCGCCCGCGCAGGCGCGGCCGGGGCTCTCTCAGGGCTGTGGGGGAGCGGGCCTACGGCCTTTGGGACTTTACATGCGCAAAACCTCATCACAGAATCACAGAATTGCCAGGGTTGGAAGGGACCTCAAGGATCATGAATCTCCAACCCCCCTGCCACATGCAGGGCCACCAACCTTCCCACCTAATGCTAGACCAGGCTGCCCAGGGCCCCATCCAACCTGGCCTCGAACACCTCCAGGGACGGGGCATCCACAACCTCTCTGGGCAGCCTGTTCCAGCACCTCACCACTCTCTCTGTAAAGAACTTCCCCCTGACGTCCAACCTAAATCTCCCCGCCCTCAACTTAAAACCATTTCTCCTAGCCCTGCAGTTATCAACCCTTTCAAAGAGTTGATTCCCCTCCCCTCCGCAGGCTCCCTTTAGGTATTGAACACTCATCTTTAAGTAAACACGCTTAAAAAACCCTTTTTTTATTCTTCTACAGAAAGAACACAGAAGAGCCAACAGTTTCATACCTGACCCATTAAAAGCAGCAACCACTCCCATAAATCTGAGTAACAGTCCTGCATCCATTCCTCCCCCATTTCATCCCATAACAGATATGCAGATGCTGAGCCTTTTACCTTGCAGCATGCCTACAGCTGTTATGCTTTCCCTTGGAGACGTTCAAGAACCGTGTGGATGTGGCACCCAGGGATGTGGTTTCATTTGCAACATACCTTGTTTTAGTCAGCCTAAGCCGTAGGACTGATCTGACCAATGGACCTTTTTTAATACCCATTAGAAAGGGTAATTCGGTCTTCAGCAACCGAAACTCTTAGTCCCTGTTTCTTAACCTCTTTCAGTCCCAAACTGACTGCAACAAACTCTTCACTTTTGCATTCTTTAGTTACTCTTCTACTCTCACTCATGCTTCCAGACAGGTGATCCACAACTGCCTGAGCACTGCCAGTGAAAAGTCATCCTCAGATGAGAGGACGACCTGAGGGAGACCTGAACGAGAGCCACCTGAGGAGCAGTTCTGGAAAGATGTTTGAGTAATGAACCTTCTGCGTTCTCAAGTCCTTTCATCTACTGATCAATTTATTTACTTAATGGTTCTGGAAATCAAATGTTCAAACAAAATACCTTTTCAATTGTCATGTCCCTGTGGTCATTCATTTCATGGTGAAATCTCAGATTGGATCTGTATTTTGTCTTTCAAAAGGAAGTAGAGGCAATGGTTCTAATGTCAGTTCAATGGTTTTCTGTAAGAACCAGACTCCAGATTGTTAGCTTGGGAGTAATACAAACTCCAAAGCATTGTTTCCTTCTACTGTTGAATGCTTTTCTCTAAAAAAATCCCCACAGAAAATATGTAACTTTTTTTTTAATGCAACGTGGATCATAAATTAAAAGACTAGTAAGCTTTAAAAAGCACACTGTTACACAAACTTCTTTTGACCCTCCAAATTCTCTAACTGCACACTGTAACAGGATCTTACTGTTGGGGAAAGATGAGGAAAAACATCTATTGCTGCAGAGTAGAAGATCAAAGAGAAATTAATCGTTGGGGAGCGCAGCTATCTGCATACAACCCATTGCATTTCTGAGCAGAAAAGGCTAAAAAGAGGACTGACAAGGCTTAGGAACTATCTGTAGCTCGGTGAAGCTTTAAATCAACAGTCTCACAACCCTTGGGGGATTTGCATAATTTTCATAATGTGAAGCATGTTTTTACCTTCCAATTGAAGCCATTGGTTATATAAGCAAATTGGTTGCATAATTATGCAGATGGGAAAATAAATTTAATTGATTCAATAGAAAAGCGTGCTCTTCATTTGTTTGTTTCACTTGGGATTTCTTTAAACTCAGGAAGGGAAAATATAAACTGGGAGAGATAAGCAGCAGGTGACGCTGCCAGATATCTGCTCCATTGTGCAGGTCCAGGACAACGACCGTCTCCCATCCTTCTGAGTACAGGAATGAATTCCTACTTTTAGCCCAAAGTCTCACCATTTATTATGAACACTGCCACCAGATTCAGTGGGACCAGCACTATGGCTTTATCTGGCCTCGTTTTCCTTTGTGGGCTTGGCTTGCCTGTTCTTCATGACACATCTCTGCAGGAATGGAGTCCAGGCATGTATGCATGTCAGCAGAAAGGCTGTGGGTCTGTAAAAACAAATGAGTACTCTATACGTTCAAATGATTTCTATCAAGTGATATACACACTTCTGCATGGAAAGCATGGTTTTCAAAAGAGATCATTAACATGGGAAAGTGTATTTGGCTGGCTCTCTACTCCTACCAGAAGAAAACTTTTAACCACTGCAGTAAAGTAGCTACAGACAGTAACAGAGCCTTTTTCTCATTGCCCCTTTATTTCTGTCCTGATCTTCAGCAGGAAAATAGTCACAAAGTGGTATTGACTTCTTCAGTCCCATTTCACCCAATAGCACAGAAGCTCCGAGACCAGCAGTGCCACTATCACGTTTTGATACAGGTCACTTTAGAAGAGTTATGCAAAATGGGTAAGACTGAAAAATGTAGACTTGAAATGCACAACAAAGCAGACAAAGATGCAAAATACATCCAGAGAATGTGAAGGGATAAAAATGTGAATTAGCAATAGCTCTGCCTACATATAGACATATTTTCCTAAGCTGAGGAGTACTGCATTAATATTTTGGTAATTAAAAGTTTGATCACAATATCAGAGAAATTTCAATTTAATGTTTCTCCTCATGTAAAAGTCTTACTAACACCCTATTAGAATTCTTCAGTGAGCTGAGCACAGCACATAGGTCTGTCCTTTATATCTTGTGCTCCAGTCTGCAGTTAGAACTGGAAGCTGGCCATACCCACAGCTGGGAGCTTCAGCCCAATTTATTCATGAGCATTTGCTACATTATGTGCTATCGAATGGCAAAAAACTGCGTAGTCTGACTGATTTCACACATTCTTAACCTCCTCACATAGCATATCATACTCCAGATCTTTGTAGTAGTTATTAAACTTTTCACTTCTACTTTGCCATTGGCTTATTCTCTGGCATACCTATGAATATTAATTACAGGGACATGAATGGAATTAAATATCTCAATGACAACACTGATTCAGACATTTGGGATATTTCACACAAAGAATAAAACATTTATTAACATCTTAACAATTCCTCCAAAATGACCCTCCCTCCCCTCTTCTTCTACAATATGAAACATCGTATAAACCAACAAGTTTCTATTTCCAACTTCTCACACCTTCCATCAAAGATGTGGGTTTTGAAATACCCTCAAAAAACTATCAATGCTTTGAAACAAAATTGTTCCAAGTCTTCCAAACGACATTATTCTGTTTTAGTCGTAAGAAACTGTCCATACCTGCAAAAGTAATAGTTGCAAAAGTATACACTGTAATCAGTGAAAACTGGAGAAAGATTTCCAGAGAAAGAAAGACATTTCTCATGCGTTTTCACTAAAAAAGCAGTGCAGAAGCACAGCTTTTCTAGATGTAGCTACTAAGTGTAGCATAGGATTTTTTTCCCACATTTTTTTCTCTCCATCTGCAAACAAGCGTACATTTTGTCTCCTACATGGGGGAAGAAAAATCTAATAAAAGAGTTGCTTTATTTCTAACACAGAGGTTCTTTCATCTACTAAGAAACAGTAACTTATACCTGGGCAAAAGAAAAGAGATGGGTACTGTCTGTGGTAGCTGACTTGGCAAAACTGTATCATTTTTGCTGTAATTAACTTTATACTTTGGAACATTTCCTCATCCTTTCAGACCCGTTTCCGTTCAGCACAGGAGTTTTGCTCACCCGTTGTATCTTATTTAGCAATGGAGTTTCTGCTGCCAAAATGCTACTGAGAATGTTGATCAATAAATCTTTCTGAAGTTCTGATACACATCAAAAAGACCAGATATGTCCAGTATTCCGAGTGGACTCAAAAAGTGTGAAGTATAAGACTTACAGTAAACCTCTTTAAATTGCCTAGTTGTTTGTCTTGGTGATAGAGAAAAAAACTGTACTGACAGAAAGCTGGATTCTGATGCATCAGTTACATCTTCTTAACTTCTGAGCAATGATGAGGGGAGCTTGCTTTGCCTGGTAATATAAGACATGACTGAGATTGCATCACATCAGCTGAAGATGATACTCAGAAGATGGAGACAAAACACTGCATAAACTTTCCACAGTTCCAAGCAAAGCTGCAATGTCAACGACTAACCTCTGAAATATTGTGGAACTTGTTTTTTTTTCCTGGGGATGATCTAAGCAAAAATTCAGGGTTACTTATAATGGAAAAATAATGCTGTCTCTAAAACATCACAAGCTTTGAATCTGTAAGGATTACTAAGAGTATTTTGTCCTTCTGCATCTCTCAAACATAGTATTAGCCACATCTGACACTGCTTACAGAAATGGGGGATTTAGCTGAGGTTCAGATAGCTTCTGTCTAATTCCAAGCAAGATTAAGCTACAGAGGATTTCACAAAACAGTAATTAGCAGAAATGACTTCGTTTCTCACTGCTGACTACACCGCTAGTTTAGTTTGTTGAAATCACCAAATGGCAGAACTCAAAGACAATTTGAATTAAGTGTCAATTGTTCCTCAACAGAAATTTTGAGGTATGAGGCTTTAAAGAAAAGTCATCTGGTTGTTAGCACTGAATCTAACTTTTTGTTTTAAGAAGGAAGGCAAGTGAGATCTCTGCAAAAGAAGAATATGCTGCCAACCTCTCTCCTCCAAACAAAAATACATCAACACCACTCCAAAATGCACAAAGATCATGATGACTTTCCCAATTCAGACAAAGGATACCTGCATTAATGCTGCTAGAACTGACAAGAGATTCATGCTGCCTCAAAGGAGGGGAAGACTTCTAAAGCACTGTGAGCTTAATGCCACCATGCTGACTGTCACTTAGGATAGAACAGGCTTCAAAAACCTGTAAGCATCCATGTGAAAATGAGCAGAAATTCTCAGCACAAAGATCTCCAATAGGGATGGAAAGCAGACCAAAAGCTGTACTGTCATGTTTGTGAAATTTGATTCTGGACACAACAAAAGTGGAAAGCTTGGACAAATTTCAGCTTAACAAAAGTCCCATCAATTTGCCATTTAGTCCTTTTAATAAGGTTGCATTAGTAAATGAAGTCTGACTGAAATAATTCACATCCTAGATATGATTCAGGAATTACGAGTGGAAAATGAGCTCCTGGAGTAACAGGAATGCCAGAACCACCCTGCTAGAAGCCTCCATCTCATCATATAGTTGGTAGAAACTAAAAAATGGTAAAATCAGTTATCAGAGGTGAAGGCAAAAAAACATTTGCCTCTAAGAGCACCATCAAAGGAGAGGTAAGTTTTCTTTTTCAGTGAAAGGGCACAGCTATACAAATGGGAAGCCATACAGATGCTATTATCAAGACACAACTAAACCTTCAGCTGTAAGTAACTCATGTAGACTCACCGTTCTGCAAAAGAAAGGTATCCTAAGTCAGGCATGTCTAATGTGGTAAATGATTTTCAAGTTATTTCACTTTCACTACTTTTTAATGGAATAAGGCAATGAAGGTCTACGGGGCACATGGATGGGACAACATCCTCACAAAACAACATAAATAAAACAAAAGAAAACATATTGTTTCTATGAACTATGAAGCAATGTGGGAAACCCTTCACTTAATAGAAATAGAAACACTCAACCAAAGTCTGAGAATCTCCATACAAAAGGAGAGGGCAGATCCTAAGGATACAGCTTTTTCATCATCTACTGATGCCATCAAAAACATCTATGTAAACTGGTACCACAATCCAGACAGCTGGGAAAAAAAATTACTCTCTGTCCTACCATCTGCATTATCATCAATATAAGTATTTAAAAATACAACTGAGTTTTGAAGCCTCGCTCTAAGCTGGTAAGGCACAGTCTGAACACAGTGGTAACTGCCTTTGGTATTTTTTATTATTTTTAACAATGATTGCTTTAAGCACTAACCCTCAGAAGACTTTAGTAATTAACGACTACTGAAACAGCCAGACCTTCCCTGCCCATTTCATATTCTCCTTAAGCCATTTTAGAGCAGATGTGAGCTCCAAGCTGTACACTTCTTCCATATTAACGTTCACTGTCACATGCCGAAGAAAAAGCTTTGGATCAGATATACGAGCAGCCAGAATAAGTCTCTCCCTTCCTGCTTGATAGTCACTGCTGTTCTTAACTGCCTCGTCTTCACATCTGAAAGTGAATTTTCACAAATAGAAAATTATACAACATGCACATCCGGTGCCTCATGCTTTATATTGGCAACAAGATTACAAAATCATTACAATAATGCTTTGTATTCTCTTCACTTCAGACAGATGCTAATTTCTAGACAATTTTTAGCTGATTATTCTGAAGAATTTAGACAGTGAGGAGAAGTCATCTTTTTAACAAATTTTACAGTACTGAAATGTAACAGGATTTAATGCCAGTGCAGAACAGGTCTGCAATTTTCACATTTTGTGAAAAAATGCTTGACTCTGGGCTGGCAAATGCAGTAAAAGAACGTAAAACATTTTTTTAACTGGAAATTGCAAGTATTTATGTAACATGCTCAAGCCCAAAGGATCTCTCATGTTTAGCATGTGATCATCTCTGGAATAAAAATGTGCTAAGCGACATGCCTATGTTTCCATAAGAGTAGAACTTATTAAGTACACAAGCAAATCTAAAATAATATACTCATGAAATTGTCATCTAGCACAGGCTACAACTTCTACATCAACAAATATTCTTTTTAAAAAAAATAATCTCCTTATGGTGTTTCATTTCTTTGTGTGTCAAATTAGCTGAAAAATAGAGTGCAGTCAGAAAAATCTAAGTGCAGTCAGAACAGATCTTCTGATGATAACAATTCTCAAAACTACAATGTTGTTCTGGACAGCACTGTTTTCCTAATAATTTGACCACATTTAAAACTGAGAATGATTCTCGTCCTCTGATGGGTGCAAGATAAATTATTTTACAGGACATTACTATTTTGATCTGATGTAACCAGAGTTCCAAACATAAATGTAACATTCCCAGCAGAAAAACTTGGGAGAAAACAAATTATTTGAGGTAAGACACTAAAAAAGGCAAAATAAAAAAAAAGAACAAAATTAAGAGATGTATTCTTTGGGAAGGATAGAGGGAAAAGAAGAGCACTCGAGTCTGAGATGCTTCCATTCATCCTTCTTAACAAATGCAGCTTTGCTATGCAGTTTCACACCTTGATGCTGAGTCAACCAATCTCATAAAATAAGTTGTAGGTATAGCCCCAACAAGAGTGCTTCGTGGTTGATGGACAAGAGGTAAAAATAACAAAGCAATTTTTTATCTAATGGTACTCAGTCTCGGAGGGAGGGGAAATAAAAAAAACACACTGAACTTTAATGTCATTATATTCTCTAGAAGAAGAAAGAAAATAAAATGGCGTCGTGTACTTCCCACAGAATTGCCAAAAAATATTACATTTGTTTTATGAAAGGAGTTAGCATTTTGACCATGTCCTTTCCCAGACTTGTCTAACTACAATACCAGGATTCAGGTACTGAGCTATGAACCTATGCTGATTTTGAACATGCAGTATTACACTTGTAATACATACATCACATTCAGATAGGAAACACAGGCCAGCATCACTCTGGAACAAATGTTTTTCTGCTACACGTATAGAAAACAAAACCGAAAACACGGACTGTTCTTCAACCAGTTTGGAAAAAAAGAATTCAAAGAAGTTGAGAAACAAGGATTCTTTTTCTCAATAGAAAATAACATGTCTTCTTAATTACACCTTCACACAGATCAGTACAAAAAATGAAGGTACATATCTGACAACATACCTTTTCAGTATTATTTGAAAACTCTGAGTAGTAGCTCCTGGACTTTGAATAGCACTGGCATTTGAAACGAGGAATAATTCAATAGCCAACAGCATCTCAACCTCAGACACATAAAAAGGAATAGGCAATATTTTGTGACGTAAATTTCCCTGCAGTGGTGGGTAGCAACCCAATGATAAAGCAGCTGAGAATAAAGGCAGAAATGTAAGAAATTAGGATTACCAATACTGAATGTGGATCCGTTTTCTTACTTACATGGCTAAGAATGTGGGGAAAATAACACAAAATCTTAAAGCATTTTACTGTTCCATCTGTGAAATGGCCTGTTTTGAGAAGACAACAAGTATTTCCTCACAACAATCACTGTTGTAAAATGTTACCTAAAATAATGATTAGCAATAATTCAAGCTTCAAACAGGAGTATAGAGAGTTCTAGTCTGCCTAGATGAAAATGTGAAGATGATGAACATCTTAAACATTCCAAGGTTCACATTTTGAAATTCTGAAATCAATCATTTAATTTAATTACATTTATTTTGTGCCAAGTAGTATTCACTGACTTGTATTTCCCAAAACACATTCCGGTTTCAAATAAATTCAAATAAATTCCTGATGTTGACACAAAATGCTGTTTTCTCCTTACAAAATATACTCTCACCCACTTCACCCCAACAGACTGAGCTGTTAACGTTGCTCAAAGAATACCAGAGAAGCATGTCTAAAAAGCAACTTACTTTTGTAGTAGGTTCGAGCTTTACTCCACAAACAACTTCTACCCAAGCCTGTGATTAATCCTCTAAGTAAGAAAAAATCAATGGCAACATTTTTTGAAAGCATGAAGTCTACTGCAGAAGATGAGACCCCGAGGTTCTTGCTCTCATAACAGGCACTTAACAGCTTATTAAAAACGTGGCTGTACTGAGAAACGTCAACGGTATCTGAAATGAAATGAAGAATTTACCAGTGAATTCAAATGCAATCCAAGTCTACTCGCAGAATCACTTCTCAATGCTGGGCATCAGCACTCAAATAAAGCATTTTGCAAAGTGGAAAAAGGCTGAGAAAACATACGGTAATGCATGAGTCATAGAATAGCTGGGGTTGGAAGGGACTTCAAGGATCTTTGTCTTTGGAGGAGAGGTGCTCCAGCCCTCTGATCATCTTTGCAGCCCTCTTCTGGACTCTCTCCAACAACTCCCTCTCTTTCTTGTACTTGGGGCTGCAGACCTGGACACAGTACTCCAGATGGAAAGTAACAAAGGCGGTGCAGAGAGGGACGATCAACTCCCTCTCCCCACAAGCCACCCCTCTTCTGTTGGAGCCCAGGATACCATTTCCTTTACAAGCTGCAAGAGCACAATGCTGGCTCACGTTCACTTGCTCATCCCCCAAGAAAGACTAGATATTAAGATACCAAGATATCTAGAAAGACTAGATAAAACAGCTGAGAAGCACAACAGGCTCTGGAGGAACCATTTGTACTCATTAATTGGGTTGAACCCGTGGTGCAATCAGAACCACCTGATGAAGATCACTCTGTTACTACTTGGAATTTTTTTCTTGTTTTAGAGAACACATCCACATGTGAAGATTGTTTCAAACAAAGCACAGGAGAACAGCTAAATGGGAAAATAACTAACACTGAATGGGAAGGGATTTTACCAAGGAAATCAGAAGCCTCCTGTTAGGCAGAGGTGGGCTATGGGACATCGCACTGAACCGCATGTAAGTTACAAAAGCAAAAGATCAACACATCCAAACCAGACAGAGAGATCACTGTCTCAGCAAGGAGGGAGGGACGACCTAGTGGGACAGTTTCTTTTGACACTGTAAACCCTGACACAAAACCCTTACTGCTGTGGCTTGGTGATTTCTTCTTGTCAGTATTCTACGTGAAAACATCACGTGGACCAGGGGGAGTTAAAGAGTTAAAGTTCTGGTCCCACTTACTGCCTTGTAGGGGCATTTTGAGTATCCTGCTGGCAGGGGAGGGCGGCATCCCCGGAGGACCCGGCGGGAAGAGGAAGCGAGCTGAAGCTCCGAGGAGCCCGGGCTCTGCCTCTCCTTCCTACCGGCTTCCTGTCTCAGCTCGCCGCGGAGAAAAGCACGTGCTTTCCCTCGCACTGTCGTGGTTTGACTCGCACTCTGCATACTCTCGTCTCTCTCATTTTGGTCGATTTAGTTACGTTTAGTAAATTATCGTTCCTCCTCACATCGTTGCCGTTGTGTTTCCTCTTCGTTAAAACTACCTGCTAGCTCTCTGCCCTTCCCCCTCTCCCGGAGCGCACGCGGCCCGGGGCCGGCCGGGTCGCACGGCAAGCCGTTAGTACGTCTTCGTTTTTCTTCCCTTCTCCCGGGGCCTGTGCCCCTGTCTCGGACTTCTATCTGGAGATAAGCCCTAAAGTGCCACTTCATCGGGCTAGACAAGACGGGGGCAGTTAGGGACGGGTGGGACGACGCACGGCGCTGCCCCTGCCGTCAGCACTGTGATGTCACGCCCGGGTCCCGGCCACGGCAACCAGCCCACCAAAACCAACACACACCTCTCCTCTGCTCGCCCTAGAAAGGCTCTGCAGGTGAAGAGGGTGGGCCAAAGCCAGCTGTGCTGCTGCTTGGCCCCACAGTTGCTAATACTAGGCTTAAGGACAGTAGCAAATTGCAGAGAGCGGACCCCAGTCTGTGCCAGCCCTCGCCATGAAAGACACCGCTCACGACGCTGGTGGCACCGCACCAACTTCCAGCACCCTGCACGATGACATCAACGAGCTGTGCGTGCGGATCATGCGGCTCTGCCTTAACACCAAGCAGGTAAATACCAAGGACTCTGCCAGCAACAAAAACCCAAGCCATCTGAACCAGTGAGACAAACTGTGAACTCTGCTGGCCGTGTACGTGACCCATTCAAGTGTGTGACAACTGAGCCACACGCGGATCAGAGTCAGCTCAGCCAGGGGCTGGTAGATAGGGATGGGGAGCACAACAGGCCCCGCATAATCCACGACGGCACCCTGAGTTTGCAGACAACACCAAGCTGGGAGGGAGTGTTGATCTGCCGCGTGGCAGAAAGGCACTACAGAGGGACCTGGAGAGACTGGCTCGATGGGCCAGGGTAAACTCTATGAGGTTCAATAGGGCCAAGTGCCGGGTCCTGCATTTTGGTCACAACCAACCCTACAGGCTGAGGGAGGAGTGGCTGGAAAGCTGCCTGACAGAAAGGCACCTTGGTGTACAGTCGGCTAAATACAAGCCAGCAGTGTGCGCAGGTGCCCAAGAAGGCCAAAGGCATCGTGGCTTGGATCAGGAATGGTGTGCTGAGCAGGGCTAGGGAAGGAATCCTGCCCCTGCACTCAGCACCGGTGAGGCCCCACCTCACGTACCGTGTTCAGTTTTGGGCACCCGTTTGGGTACAGAAAGGACACTGAGGTGCTGGAGCAGGTCCAAAGAAGGGCAACAAGGCTAGTGAAGACCTTGGAGAACATGCCCTACCAGGAGCAACTAGAAGAACTGGGGCTGGTTAGCCTGGGGAAGAGGAGGCTGAGGAGAGACCTTCTTGCTCTCTTTAAGTAGCTCAAAGGTGACTGCAGAGAGAGCAGGGCTGGTCTCTTCTCACTGCTGACAGCTGACAGGACGAGGGGAAATGGCCTCAAGTTGCACCAGGGGAGGTTTAGGTTGAATATCAGGAAAAAAAACTTTACAGAAAGGGTGGTTAAGCACTGTAACAGGCTCCCCAGGGAGGTGGTTGTGTCATCATCCCTGAATGTGTCTAAAAACCATTTGGATGTGGTGCTCAGGGCCATGACTGAGCCGAGGGCAGTTAGAGTTAGGCTAGTACGGTTAGATTCCAGTTGGACTTGATGATCTTTAGGGCCTTTTTGCAACCCGAGCAATTCTATGATTTTATAATTCCAGGCTCCAGAGGGAAAAGAGCTCTCAAAAGAGACATGCCAGATAAAGAGCCATTCTATATACAAAAATACTGGACACATAAGCCAACAACCACGTCCACCACTGGATATGAAGCATAAGCGCTATGATGAGAGATTGCAGAATGAAGGCAGCCAAGGGGTGAACCCTGCACACAGACAGCAGTGTGAATCCATCCTAGAGGCCAAGAAGATCTGCAGACCTTTGCCAGTACCACAGGCATCTCTGCTCACAAAAAGTTTTTCATACAACAACACAAGTGGGAACGGGAAAAAGCAGGCTCAGCTGAGCTGTGCTCCAGCCCTGACTTTGGCTGAGCAGCAGAGCCATCCCAAACCTGTGCTGGAAGAACAGGATGAGGCCAAGAAACCATCAGGCAAAAGAAAATGCAAAACAAAGCACCTGGATGCGCAAATGAGAAGAAAGAGATCATTTCTTGCAATGGACGACCCATTTGACATTGAAGATACGCAAGATGTGGTAGCGCTACCAAACAAAATGATGAAGCAAGGAGAGCCCACTTTCCATCATGGCTCCCTGCCTGCCACAATCTGCCAGCAGAAGCTGCACAAGCAGCTGCAGCAGCCCCCCTCGCTGCTGACCATCTAGCCTGCGCCAGCCCATGCCACCTGAGGCCCACTCCATCCATCTGACAATGTGGGCAAAACCCTGCTGCAGCAGGTGGCCTGCTGGGCACCGAGAAAGGGGTTCTGCATTGCAGTCTTGTATTCATGCCACACTTCAAGGAACAGGTCTTTTTTAGAATGTCTAAGGACATAGTCTTGCAAGTAAGCTAATACCTACAAGCAGAAAGAACAGTACAGATTAACTGGTTAAACTGTTAGTTCTTAACACAGCATGTCTCTTTACTTACTGCAACCAATTTGAAAACCTGGCAGGTTCTGCAGAACTTCAAATGCCTGCCTGTAGAAACTCTGCCTCATGTATTTGTGCATTAATGAAAGTAACAGGTTGTGTCGATCCACAATGTCATTTTCAGTGCAGGGCCACAGTGGTGCATTGGTGATCCACTCTGACTCTGTGGCAAAGAACAGCACAGTATTATTTCTATGATTTAAAACTGCTAAACTTCTGACATTTGGCTGTTAAAAGTACACGATAAACTGTAGCAGAAAACAAATCTCCTAATTTCACATTCACTGTAGTTTGAATTATTAGCAATTTGTTCCTTAGCACCAGTACTTTTCAGATGTACTCTTAGAGCGTTAGAAGTCACCCCTTTCATTAAATAGTATAGTAGTGGAATGAACTGTAAGCAGTGTATATAAATATATATGTGTGTATATAAATGTGTATGTATTTATTTACATAAACTTGGATAGCAAATTTAGTTGATGGATGTTTTTATGCAACATCTTCTACTCTGTATGTACTTCTGAGGTTTTTCTTACAGCGGGGCTGAATTGCAGAAAGCCTGTAACTTCTTTTTTTATTGAATAAAAATTTAATATTTAATAAAAGCTGTATTTGCAACATGAATATACTGCGAGGGGGGAATAAACACTGCAATCCTCCAAGCCTGAACTTTCTTTTGCACTGAATTTCACCTTGCTCAAGGGAAATTTACATGGGGCAGGCCACCTTCCAACTAGCATTCTCTTCCCTACCCCCTCCATTATGTTATAGAACAGAATAGCATGGACATTAGAATACTACGAAAACCTATCTGAAAAAAGTTGCATTACTTATAATATTTCTTTCACATATCAAGCAGAATGCTAAATAAAAAAGATGGATCACATTTTATTTTTGCTGCTCCGGTATTAATACATTTACTTAATAATAAAGATCAGTTTGTAAGTTTTACTTTAAATCTTTAAAAAATGGGATTGTTCAAATTTAAATGTCAAAATCTTGTTCTTTTAAGACAAGCTTACCTCTCAACACCCACGTTGCTCCATCTAAACTTTCTGTTTCAAGAAAAATTTCTGCAGCATTATTAACAATTTGACATCTTGATGCTATCCTCTCTGCCCCAGTAATTCCTTTCAGAACTGTAAAATGTATCCGTAGTTCTTGCAATTTATCCAGAACCTTCCTTCCCTAGCATAAGGGTGAGAAGACAAAGGGGAAAGGTCTGAGAAAGCAGTGACAGACTACTTGCACAAAATACAGATTTCATTTTGTGACAGATTTGTACACATCAGTTTAGTAACATTATCCAAACTAAGGGTGAAAAAGAAAAGAATTGCACGGTAAAAAATTCTAATGAATAAAAATTCTAATGAATAGTAGTGGACATTTTGACTCTGTAGACAAAAAACCCAACATCCATTGTTTAATAGCTCCCTCCACGCTATTACCCATAATATCATTTCTACAGTATAATGTTCCTAGACAGTATTTTATTAAATTTTGTAATTTATTTGTATTTGCTTACTTTCATATATTAACATATTTAATATTCTCATTCTAGTCAGCCTTGTGTATCCAAATGGTAGTCTTGTTGCTTGGAGACAGATCTTCATGAAAGATCTTATATCTCAAATCTGCACATTTTTTCAAATTTCATCTGTTTTATTAACTTTCATCAACTTTTAATAAGAACATTCTCCTCAGAACCAAGAAGCATAAAACTTTACCCTTGAGAGCCACCATGCATCAAAAATATGAGATAAAGGCGTCCGATATTCACAAAGGGACAATGGTCTGAAAAGCACTTCTAGAGCTTTAGGATGTCTGAAATATTTATGAAAAGGCACAGAGTATATCCTAAGCCCAAAATTACTTTGGCCACAGCAGGTAGTTCAAATACTTCATCCTATCTCATTTTCTGGATTGCTTTTTGAAGAAGCAAGATATAAGATCAAGTAGATAGTCCATAATAACAGGATTATGATACATAGATAGATACAATGGAGAGAAGCTGGTTGAAAATAAACAGTAATAACAGTTTTACTTCATCCCTGAAGCAGAGATCAATTTGGGAGTTGTCAGTACTGACCGAAATCATTCAGAGTGCAAACTCATTCACACTCCAATATGGTCAGCACAGGTTGTCAGCAAGCCTACTTGAGAATCTTGGAGAGTAATCTGTTGAGAAACCGATTTGACAACAAACACAACATTCTCAAAGAAGTGATCTTTTACTCCAGACATTAAAAAATAAAAGCTAATGTAAGAACTGTCTGCTTTTCAGCAGACAGAAAACAAGATAAATCGAGACCTTAGATGGGAACGTTTATGCTGATCACACCTCAACGTCTAGAATTTAGATCACCTCCTCTGTTGCCAGGAATCTCTCAGCTATTTCAAACATCAGTACTATGGAACAAAAGCTTTAAAAATTCTAGCACAGTGCTATAAAACTGGTACTGCACAGACACTTTCCTTGCTTTGCAGTTAAAACACTGTAATGTTGTACTTTGTCACTCTTTTGTGATGGGTGCAACAAGAGTGCTGCAGTACAATCAGGACTTGCTAGAAGCCATTCTGCTCAACAAGCTGATGCTGCAAAGTTTCTGACTCACCAGATGGGTGTACTGTGTCTAAACTAAGCACCTGTACCAGGTATCACCTGGGACTTGGAGTGGCCCTATAAACAGGCAGCACTGCCTGGATTTCACATAACAGAAGATCACAAGGTCGTACAACCACCAACGTTGGAAAAGATCAGTAAGATCATCCAGTGCAACTGTCCACCTACTACCAATATTCCCCCACTAAACCATATCTCTTAATACAACATCTAAATGTTTCTTGAACATTTCCAGGGACAGTGAGTTAACCACATCTCTGGACAGCCCGCTCCAGTGCCTGATCACTCTGAGAAAAAATGTTTCCTAATATCCAACCTGAATCTCTCCTGGTGCAACTTGAGGCCATTCCCACCAGCACTACCACCAGTGACGCAGGAGAAGAGCCCAGTTCCTTCAGCCTGTCTTCATAGGGGAGGTGTTTCAGCCCCGTGATCATCTTCATGGCCCTCCTCTGGACCCTCTCCAAAAGCTTGACATCCTTCCTGTGTTGAGGACCCCAAACTTAGATGCAGTACTCCAGATGGGCCTCACGAGGGCAGAACAAAGGGGGACAATCACCTTCCTTGCCCTGCTGGCCACCCCTCTTCTGATGGAGCCCAAGATACTGTTGGCCTTCCATGCTGCAAGAGCACATGGCTCGTGTTCAGTTTTTTATCCACAGGACCCCTAAGCCCTTCTCACCAGGGCTACTCTGACAGACTTCCTTTCTCAGTTTGTATATATTCCTGGGATTACCTTGACCCAAGTGCAGCAAAGCTTTGCACTTTGCTTCATTGAATCTCACTAGTTCACAAGGGCCCACCTTTTGAATTTATCAAGGTCCCTCTGGATGGCATCCCCTCCTTCTGCTGCATTAACCACACCACTTAGCTTGGTGTCATCAGCAAACTTGCTGAGGGTGCACTCAATTCCATTATCTACATCACTGATAAAGATGCTAAAGAGTACTGGGCCCAAGACAGACCCCTGGGGAACACTGCTCCAACCAATTCCTTATCTACTGATAAGGACCCAGAGTCAAGAGAAGAAAAGCACTTCCAGTAACATTCTGGGTAATGAGCATTTCACTAAGTGCAGTCAGTAGTAGCCCTGCTATGACTCTCTTCTGTCTTCTTGATCTTATCCTATCCATTCCACCTGAAGTTAGGTTCAGAAGAATCAGGGCAGGAAAAATTCCTTGAGTTGGATGGTCTCAGAATAGAACAGTATTGCCAGGTGGAAGAAAGTAACATTTCTGCAGAACAACACTATTGGTCCAGACTCACCCCCTGGTGCAGAAAAGGTAAAGCTGAACCTGAACAATTAAGTTTCTCAGCTGCAAGACAAGGTTATAATGAACTCTATCCAGACAGAAGTATGTTCATTTATGTGTTTTTGTCTTGAACTGAACTGCATACCTTGTATGTCTATCACTAGAAGGAAAACAACTTCTACAAACTGCGTGTACTTTGCTGTAGAAAAGTCATAATTATGTATTACATGAAAAATAAATCAAAAGCATATTCATTCTCACAAGCAACTCCTTCCACTCTATTAACAAAGCAAACAAGAAAAAAATCCCAACACATGCGAAGTTCAGAAGACTACTGGTCAGTATACTTTGGTCAAAATACTTTGATCCAGATAGGCAACTAAGAAGGATGTAGACCATGAGAAGGCAAGTGGCACGTCCTAGCCACATTAAACTAGAGAAACAGTTTAATATCTAATAAATAAATGACTCATTCTTTTTCTTCAAGTCAGGTTACTATAGTCCAGTGTACCTTTATCCACTGCAGTACTCTGCGATAAGAATTCATTACACTTATCCCAGCCCTTCCAATGAAAATTCTGTCTGCTTCATTACACTGGGAATTTTTTATTACTAGAAAGAAAAAATACACATTAATTTTGTTTCTACCAGTAAAGGAAATTTAAAGAACTTACAGATCACAGCACTTGCACACATTTTCTGAAATATTAGGCATTAAATATAATAATTTTTTAAAAATCTGACAACCAAAATTAGAGTAAAAAACAACAGTTTATCCAGACACTCTTTGACAGTACTCTAGTTTATCCATAAGATGCCTGGGCATGCAATGGCATAGCTTATGAACATCATCATTTTTAAAGTAAGCTTACATTTTCTGACATATCTGAATGATGGCAATTACAGAACTGTGTAATTGCAGGGTTTTCCAAACCATCTTATTTAACCACTTTGGAAGCACTGCTGGTACTGCAGAACAGTGGTCTCCAGTGTGGGGGTGGTGCACACACAATCCATTCAGGTATGGAAAGAAATTTTTTTTTTTTTTGCACCAATGTTAAGTTAAATAAAATTATCTCTATCTCCTTTTTAATTTACATTTTTGTGCATGTTTTAGAATATACATAATATATTAGTGCAATGGTACATGTACATAATTTACAAATAAATAAATAAACATATGGTATGTTGGGGGCAAGTGTTAAAATTTTTTTTTACTGATGGATTGCCTAACAGCATGGAGACCACTGCTCTAAATAACTAAGACCAAGTTTCAAGTCCCATCAAAGCCTTCTATATGTTTCGCAACCAGAAGTTGTGATAGCTGTTTCGCAGCATGAAAGTTCGTGATCAGAAAGGTTGTGTCACTTAATTGAAATAAGTTATCGGGTCTTACTAGTTAATGCAGGTTGAAAAATGTCTGAGTCATCTTTTACACAAAGCCTTAATATCCCACTGACACAACACTGAGCCTCAGTCTCCTCCAACCTTATTGGGAGGAAGGATGCAGATAAGTAAATGAAGAGGCATATGGAGGAAAGGGAGACAGAAAACATGCTGTGTATTAAAAAAACTAGAAGGTGTATTGTTTACCAAGCCCTTGTGTAAATTCTTAGTTGCTCAGGGTAACGAATAATTCTGAAAATCCGAAATGCTAGAACCAAACCATAACAAAAGATACAAAACTGATGTAACCCCTGTCAATGCATTTTTATATATACAAGTATATGAAGTTAATTTATGCTAGTAAGAGTGTTGCACTTCAGAGGACAATACTGAAATATACTTTCTTGCCACTGTTCTGAGAACATGACATTATCTCTTAAAGACCGTCAATACTGCTTTCTCTCCTTAATAGGAGAAAGCTCAAATGTGTGTTCTTCGGAAGGGGTGTTCTAGTAAAGCACCGTGGACTTTACTAGAAAATGGTTTCTATTGATCATTTCACCTGCTTGTATTTGTGCCTGAAGAAATTCTGAATATTGTATAGAATCAAATTAAGTAATATGAAGGAAACGGTCAGTATGTTTTGGCTTTTACCTCTTAAAAATTCTACCAAGAATAGGATAAGCAATTAAGTGTTTTCTTCAACTCAGTTTTACCTGCATCAGCAAAATCACAAAAAGGAACTCCTGGTCTGTCTTTCTCAGAATCTTTTGTTAGTATTTCAGTAATACATAAAGACAATTTCTGAAGATCATCAGAATTTTCACATGCAGTTCTTGCGTTAACGTACAAAGCTCCCAACTTGGCCCAATCATTCTTTTCCTTGCAATGCTGTGAAGAAGGTGAGTGACAAATATAAGCAAATTTGTTTCCAGAATACCAAACAGAAAATATCATGGAATTCAAGAGATAACTAAGATATAATTAAGCAGAAAACAGCAAGGTTAATATATAGCCCGTGTCCTATGAAACTACTGAATGCATTCTGATGACATTTCCCTAAACTACCCTTTTCAAAAAGAAACAGATCAGAGAGTCTGTATCAGTTCATGTGAAGAGTTTGTAATGAAATATAGACATTTCTAATGATGCTATGATTCAACTTCAGTAATTTATCTTTTCTCTCTGAAAATTCAGATTTTTATTACATATTTTCTCAAATTATTACAATTTTATTAGCATCACCAACCCAACTTCCTTTCATCAAGGAGTAAGTTAACTTGAATCTTCCTAACAACATGGACTAAAAATAATGTGTGGTCCTCATGAGACACTGATTACTCCAGTATAACTTTTCTGAGAGGTTTAGGACTCAGGTTATATTAATGTGCTATAATCTAGTGGCATATACAGAAGAGTTAAATTTAAAACAAGTGGTTCAGGGTACAGATAACTGCAGTGTGCTGTGGTGCAACATCTGCAGGTAAACCAACTGAGCTGAGATCTGTTACACACACACATCAACAAGGAATTATAGAGATTTTTAGGAACTGAGTAGACAAAGCTGCAACCAGTCCTGATCCTCTCCTTAAACTTTGGCTTCAGGATCTGTGCAATAATATGTAAACTACGCTGCAACTGTGCATAAGAAGTAATCTGTCCTTCAATAGGTCTCTGCGTTTTTCAGATTAAGTAAGTTACTGTCCAGCATTTTTATATTCTTCAAAATAACCTACCCAGTGTTACCAACTACATCCTTTCATAATTTGCCTTTTAATACAAGGTATGAACTCTAACCACTGAATAAAGTATTAAACATTTTTGGTGAGAAAGAATATATCACTACCAATTACAAGCACAACAAACAGTTGCTTAAAATTAGGTGTAAGATAAAAGCTACAAGTATGCAAATTAAAATAAAAACTGACATCACAGAAAAGTCAAAGACAGTTTTTTCCTGCA
This sequence comes from Chrysolophus pictus, assembly GCA_037305975.1. Taxonomy (NCBI): domain Eukaryota; kingdom Metazoa; phylum Chordata; class Aves; order Galliformes; family Phasianidae; genus Chrysolophus; species Chrysolophus pictus. The sequence goes on from JAYKPI010000006.1 coordinate 40,199,738, forward strand.
TGTTAATATTTCCCCAAAATAAGGTTACATAAGAAAATATTAGCAATAGATTAAAAAGACATAAAAACAGCTATTTCCCATAGAATTCATGGCTTCAGCATTCCAAAAAGCCTGAAACATGCACACACTGTACCTGAATTTCTGCCATTACCAAATTAAAGTCAAAAAGCCAGTTGCTTTTAAAATGCATCTCCTGAAATCTTCAACAAGAAAAAAACGTTAATACTTAATTTTAACACGTCCTACTGAACTAAACTACAAGGAAGTGATCAACCATTTATTATATTTGGACTAAAAATGATGTAATCTTTTATTTGATTTACTACAAATAACACACAGACTGAACACTGAAAACAGACATTTACAATCGTATCAAAACAAGATAGTACATGAATATACAAATAAATGGAGAGAGATAATTTCACAGATAATACTCCCTCGTCTCAGTATAAATGCAACTGAAAAGGCAGGAATAAGACTTGAAATACATTAAGTAAACGCAGACTGTATTATATATGTTTCTGAAACAAAGGTTAAAAAAAATAGCTCATTACACAAACTAAAGTGCAATTCAACTTCAAATACCTAGGAGTGGTTTATTCTGATGCTGCTGCTGGAACAAGAGATAAATCACCTACATGTGAATAAGCTAAGACATACAGCTGAGCAGCAAGGCTGCTCAGTTTTCACAGACACAAACTGTTTCTCAGTTTTGTCCAGAAAACAGACACATACTGAGGTTACTTGGAAAGGGTAATTCCTCTACAAATGAGAACCCTAATCTGAAAAGGGAAATTACCTCCAGCAGTGGTAAACTGATAAAACACAGATATAATTAAAATAGATATAACACATAGGTAAAACACTGGGATCCATTGGTTGGAAGGTATTCTATGGGAGGTATGAAAAGCAGCAAACAATTTCTAGGGTGTTCTCCCTTGAAACAGTGCCAGGCTATTACAGAAAATGCTACGTGTTTGTTCCTCCAAGAATCAAAGCCTGTTTAATGAACAACTAAGTCAGTTTTTCAACTTGTGCATGTGTATATGATGATGATGAAAGATGCAGATGATGAAAAATATATTGGGGCATGTGATAGGGAGACATCAAGAGTTTTGAAATTATACATTCTGCTCAGCACAATCCAGCAGCACTGGAAAAAAACACCCTCCTCCACATTCATCCTGGTACAAACATTTTTGCAGACTCACAGTAAACTAGAAAACAACTTCATATGATAAATAATGCTCTCACTGTCTACATTTTTTTTTTTTTAACTGAAGAAGTATTGTTCATTTATGCTGGCTAAAATATATATTAAACAATTACATTTCTAATTCAACTACTGTTGGACGAACTTGTCCCATAGTTAAGAAGACCATCCCACCAGAATGCACTGTAACAACCAATACTGAAAAAACTAATCATAACTGCAGCCACGGTCCAAGTTTTGAATATTAATCCTTGACCTCTGAAACACAATAGATTGACAGCATTTTAAAATACAAGTAGGCATAATATGGCAGTATATTCCTCTCAAACACTAAATTTGCATTTTCTCATCACCTTTAAAGCTTTTGCATAGATTTATAAAATTAAGCTTGAAGACAGAACTAAACAGATATAATTATAAAATAGTTCCTTAAAGACATACCTGGATTTTATGTTCAAAATAGTATCTATTTCCTGGCTTGGAACTTGCAATTGGTGAAGGAGTTTAATTATGTAGTTAAAATGTTCATACTCAAGAAACATACCAGCATCAACGAGCTGTAATATCAAACGGAGAAGAAAAGTAAGCAAACAAAAAAAGAAAGTCATCATGTTCATCATATTAATTATCTCCACAGGCAGGCCAGTATGAGTGGGAAGAATGTGTTGCTGTGAATCTCAGTCAAAAACTAAGGGATAAATGGAAACCCATATTAAAATTCAGCCAGCCACAATTTTCCTTTTTAACAATATTATCAAAAGAATATTTAAGAAATATCTTTGTATTTTAAAACAGGCAAAGTATTTCCAAAATTCCTACAAATAGCAGCACAATCAAGCTCATACCTTACAAAAGGTACTGATCAGTGTAGGCACAGCATCTCTTATATTCAAAGAAGCCACACATTCAAAAACTCTCAGAAGAACTTCTAAAGCTGGCTAATTAAAAAAAAAAAAAAAAAAAGCTCCATTAGTTTTATGATTTTATATCTTGTTCAACTAGAAAGGCAACAATTATGCAAACAGAAACTTCTGATTCTTTTTTTTCCAAGAACTGAGTACTAAATGAACATATTAGAAGAAGTGCTGTAGTGCTGTAGCATTCCTTAAAAAAGAAAAGAAAAAAGAAAAAAAAAAAACACCAATCAACCCCCAAATGGAGAAAATGTGGGTGAAAGATTTCCAAAGTATTTCAAGGCCACTTACTAGTGTATTAATCTGTGCAGTTACATTCAGCATCTGGAATAATTCTTGCAACAAACATTTCTTGAGCAAACAAATGAGAAGATCATTCAGCACTTGAAAATCAAAATTCTCACCACGGTCAACTTCTCTGTAATACCTGACAAATATTTGGACTGAAAAAGCAATTAAAATTGTTTTACTTTGGGACAACTAATGCCACTTAAGCAAATTATTTCCTAAATCTTTAAATGCAGTGTAACAACTCTTAATCATCCAGGATACTGCAGCATGGGGTTATGGAGAAATATACAGATACAAGGAATGTACCATGTTAACATCACTAAACACAAACTGAAATACCTCGCATCACTGAGCTGAACTCCCTAACTCCTGTAAGGATTCAAAAAAGCTTAGCTGACTTAGACCAGCAGCAGAAAAATGCACAAAACGAGGCTAAACGTGGCAGCACGGCTTTTCCAGATGCTCTAGGAAGTAAAGTGCAGTGATGCCATGGTAGATGTCCTTACCAGCTGTTCCATAGCTAGTTGTAATAGACGTGTGCTGTAGTCCCTGAGAACTCAAGTGTTATCTGCATTACAGCACTATTTCATCAAAGGAACACGGGACACAGCAGGATCATATGTTCACATCATATGTACTACACCCCCTCAACGCTTTCAAAAACTTAAGTACAAATACAATGACTGCTCAGGCTAAAATCAAGTCCTTTCTGACTGAACGCAAAGGTTCACACTGATCTGAATCAACTCTGCTCTCTAAAATGTGAAAACTGGAGTTGTTTGGACATACTGTAGTGCGAAAGGACTAGACTGAAGTTGTTTGGATGCTGTAACAGCACTTCACTTAAAATAGCTTAATTCTAAAGTTTCTGGATTTGTAATGTTCAGTCAAGTTGTTGCTGAGAAGTGCCTTAACAAAATCCTGGTTGTTAAACCTTGCCCCAATTACTCATATCTATTCTCAAGCCTACTTCCATACAGACTAAGTTCATTTCCTGGGTAAGACAGATTTGTAACAATATCCTCAGATAACTGAGTACCCAAATACCCATCCTTAATGTGAAAACAGAACATGAAAACAAACAGGATCCTCTAAAATGACAATTTTATTCACTTTTAAAATGCTACCTGTTTTTCTCCCATGTCTCTCTATTTAACTTTCTTTAAATAAGCTACGTATCAGATACACATAAAAAGCTACCTGCACATAGCTGCTACTGTACCTGCACGTTTCAGAAGGCCTGATTCATTGATACTAATGTATGTCTTAAGTATTGCCATGCAAATCTAGAAAAAGATTTCAAAAAAACAGCATTAAATATGACCTCAGTTTATGCCAAACTAAAGAAGTACCCACAAACATGAGTTGTATAAGGAAGAAAGCTTTACACTGCTTTTAACTATTTAACCTACAAATACTGATAAAAGCTGCAAGAAGGTAATTGGGTCTGAAGGCAAATGCACTGTCAAAGAAAAGCAAATCAAATAGAAAAATAAAGTAGACAAAATGTTTGGGAAAGGAGCTGCTGGGACCACAACTGCACGCATGTGTGGGTACACATTCAGCAAAGAAAAAAATAATTTGAAAATACACTTTATTTGCAATTAGTAAAATGTGGCACGCTCAACAAACAGAACGGGAAGCAATGAAGTGGAAGTGGAAATATGAGAAACAAAAATTCTAGAAATGTACTGACCACCACAAAGAGTCACTCGTAACGACACAAAGAAACAAGCTGGAAATAAAGTTATCATTTCACCCTACTTATTTTAGAAATTCTACACTCATGACTTATTTTGGACTGGAACATTCACGTCTCAACATCATAAGATGCTTCAAAAATACATTAACCTCAGGTTTGGGATACTTTCACATTTTGCTGCAGATTAAAAAGGAAAGACTACTGTGATTAAACCCTCAGAGTTCTGAATCAGAAAACAAAACAAAACATAGCAACATCCCTTCAGATACCCCTTGTCACTTGTGAAACATCCACAATCTTTCTGCCAAACAATTTAAAATTGGTTTTATATTTAATACTACTTTGTGAAATAATGGAAAATCAAGAGACGTTTCTCCCTTCCAGATTTGTAAACATGTTATTATAGAATTGAGCTGTGCATATATTTAAAAGTAACTTCAAGATGAGGCAGGACCCACTCATTGAGTTTGTTACAGTGAATGAATTATCACAAAAGCACGAGGTACTGGCTTCTGGCCAAGACACCTTTCTGATTTTAAATAGCCATCAACCTTTTCAGATCACCGAGTCAAGTTACACAAAAACTGTACATTAAAAACGTTGATTGTAATATTACTTTCATTTTGAAAAACAATCACAGTGTTGTTGAACTGGTCTAAGAGATCCCTTATGGAAAACTGCATGGAACCTTTGATCGTTAATATGCACTGTCACTCTGCAATGGGTTAACCCATTTAATCCAAATCTACAATCCCAAGTGGCCGAAGGCATTTCCAAAACAAACTTGAGCATATGCTTACAGTATGGAAATCAATTTCCTTTCTTCAAGAATCTCTTATCCTCCTCCTTCTTTGGACTGATACCCAAAAAAAGCCAAGATTGCATCTGCAGCTCTGAATGTTCCAATTATTAGTGAAATTGCTTGGAAAATCCAGTTGTAGTATGATTTAATCATGGGATACGATACACTACACGTGTAAAGGAAACAGACTGCGTGCTTCATTTAGAGATTCTAGAAGGCTTCAGCTGATGGTTTTAATTTATAGGTATTACTGAATATACAGACCACATAAAATGTGGGAATCTCTGAATTTTGAGTTAATCGTAATAAATTTAAAATGAACATTCATGAAACTAGAAAGAGATGATTTTCGTTTTCAAAAAGTAATGTAGATCACACTATTCTGTCATCTACCACTTGATCCAGAAATCATTTAACATGACAATTTAATAAAAACCTTAATAAAATGGTTGTGCATCTTTTATAAGCAACTGACTGCCCAGTAAAACAGTTTTACTGCAGTCACAAGGAGGTGCTTAAATTACAAGAATGAGCACAAAAATCCATGACATCTTTCAGCATCTCCCAGTGTGCACTCCGATGCTTAGTAAGAGGGAAAATCCCATGCTGCAGCACTGCTCTTTTTAAGAGATTCATTTCTTACAGGGTATTACCATCTCTGAAATGCACGGTCCATATTAACTGTGGCTGAAGATCACCCACACGACTAAAAATTATTTGAAGTTGGTTACAGATGGTAATAATTGATCAGCACCAAATAAGTCTCCTTTATTTAAGAAGCCAGATTAAAAAGCATCAGCCAGCTGTAATGCTTTATTGGGACAAAGTTCCCTGCTCCTCATCAGCGATCTAGACACTGTAATCTACAGCCTGTTGCTGCAGATCTGCAAGTGGAGCAGGGGCTGTTCTCATGCTAATAAAAAACACAAGCTTCCAGCCTTTGTTATCATGGCAGTTGCTGCTTCCCACAGTCTGATATGCAGATGCATTCTGCAGATGCACTCTAGGTGCACTTCCTCGCAGGTATAGTTGGGGGTTCAATCTCACGTGTGCATGCTCTCAGAGAAGATTCACTCCATCTTTTTTTGTGCAGCATCAGACTCTAAATACTGTGCAGTATGTTGCCCTCTGTGTCTTACTGATACAAATTCTCAGCCATTATGCCCCTATGGGCAAGAACACCATCTTCCTCCTGCCCAAGCCTCAGTGAAAGGCTCTAATTGTACCCAGCAGCTTGAGACCCAGAAAGCAGCAACCACTCTCCAGCTTAAATTGAGGCCTCTTAATGTACATGAAGATAAACTCGCTGGTTTGTCAGACTCTCAAAAAAGATTTTTTATATTTTATATCAGCCAATCCAGGGGGTCTAGAGGATCTATAGTAAAAGTCTCAACTGTCAAAAGTATCACATCGAGATGTGATATGCCTCTACTGTACTTGCAGGCAAAAGTTTAACCTCTTTCATGCAACCAAAGGGAATAAAACATGAGAAGTTCCAGCACCTTCAAGGAAATGAATTAAAAAAAAAAGGATGCTGGGCACATTTTACCTCCAAATACTAAAGCTTTTTTCCTCCAGTAAGTGCTAATAAAGGATACACCCACACTGCAAAACAGCAGATGTCTGATACAATAAGAGGAGATATTTCCCTGTATTAGTAACTCATTGTTTTAATCAATTGGTTTTGGATTCCTGTATTAAAAAAAAAAACAACACAAAACAGCCTTAACACAATCCAGCCTTAACTGGATGACAACACTGCTGCTTACAACAAGCAAAATCAGTGCTATTTTTGCCATTTTAATTTCAATGTCAAAAACATTCATTGTTACTATTAATATGTTTAATATTTTAAATTGCAATGAGATGCCTTTGCATAAATACAAAACTTTTTTTTTTTTTTTTAAAAGACAGCAACCCCACTTAACTTTCTGAAAATGCCAACAACTACTGAAGCTCTTAAGAGCTGGAAAGACACTGATGCTGAGAAACAGCTGAAAATCTCAACAGAATAGAATAGAATAACGTTATTCTATGTCAAACAATGCTCCAATGGCACTTGGATTTATGAGACATCTGAAACAATAAATTAGTTTTGTACGGCCTTTCCAGTACAAAACGATCAGGATTTTTCAGTCTTATCTCCTATAGCTGCTGAATAGACAGAACAAACAAAACTAAAAACTCAAAAGGAAACTTTATTTAAATAAATTAAACCTGTAATTTGCAGAACTGTTTGAGCTCAGGACTATGCTGATTTTCAAAACAAAGGATGTTTTCAAGAATTAAATCCCTGTTTTGTTGTCAATTACAACTGTAAAGAGTACTAAATCCTATCAAGTTAGGCTTGAAGTCATCAACACTTTACTTAATGAAAATGAAGGAGCTTCCACTGTGGGGAAAGACAGCTTTCTTCAAAAATTCTGGTAACAATCACTGCTGGAAACTTAATACTAACCATGTAGACTAGTGTTCTGCTTAATGGATCATAAACAGGTTTATTTCCCGTAAATTTGACAAGATGACTTCTTTGTTGCTGCTTTACCAGTCCTCCTTTTATGTACTTTGGTGCCACCATGAGGTGTGCAGCCAATTATCATTTTAAACAGACCTATTCAAAAAACCTCCAAAACAAAACAAAACAAAAATATACTTCTAGACTATCAAGAAAGGCAGGTTATGTTTGGTGGGCAGAAATTTAGGTGCACTGCACCACAACTAAAATCATATTTAATACGTCAACACAGATACTGTAGTTCTGTAACACATACATACAGAAGCACTACAAACCATGACAATTCATACATATTAGCTGAAAATCACTGATATCCACTGTTGCCTGCCAAAGACATTTCACAACTGAGACAAAAAGAAAACATCCCATGATGAATTATTCTCAAATGATCCTAGCATTTTTAAGCTGTCATGTAAGTTCTTTTCAAGAGGTTGCAAAGCATTGGGAAAAAAAACCCACAAAATACAGCTTTTCTCAAGACATAAAAAGGAAAAACACTGAAATTGAAAATAACACCAAATTACACTCACTTATTTTAGAAGTTCTGATAGAGTAAGTTTAAGATTTTTTAGAATAGCATTTGCCTCACTCAGGTTCAATGCTCATTATATTATTTTTCACATTTGCATTCCTTAATTTCTTGCTTACTGACGCTCAAGATAAAATTTTAACTCACACCAATTAGATGCTAGGTAAGAAATAGTCCTGTGCGATCTGCTAAGGACAAGTTTAGGTATCTGTCTTGGTTTAGTTGTTTTAATATTTTATTTCCTTTTGAATGACTTATATAACCACCTAAGTCTCAGCCAATTCCAAAATCTCATTACACAACAGCACAATTAGTTTGCCTTCCACAGTTCTTGGAAGCAGTACAGACTCAATTTATCGTTAAAGGGTTTGAAAACACATCTACTTTTGCTCAACACCATAAAAGTAATATTGTTTGCAAGTGGAAAAACTGCTGTTCTGCTTGTGAAACAGACATGCACCTGTTTCACAAAGTTTGCCGAAAGTAATACATCACAGATGGCTTTTGATTTAAGAACATATACAAAATCTGGGTTTGCTTACAGGTCTCTGATGCTTGCATGGAAATGCCTCAGAATCATCCCATTTACTTCTCTATACTGGCATGCCCTAATTCTTGCTCTTTTGTAGATGCCTGTACTCTTAAAAAATCTGCAAGTTCAAAGCCATACCATTTAAAAAAAGGAACAAACCATAAAACATCCTCAAAAGGTCTTCTGAACATCATTTGACCCATCAGTCTCTGACATTTAATCTCTCTCAAAATATAAACGAACACAAGAGATGCTGATTTGCATTAAAACCAGTTGCAATTTACAATCTATTTCTTTCTTCACTAAATCTCCTTACCTTTTCATGCCCTCGTTTAGGAACATGCCAAAAACAACATTTTGACCTTTCACAGCCACGCAAAGTCACGAAATAAAATCTGCAATATCTATGGGGCAGGTTAATCATCTCCAGGATCTGCTGGACTGAATGGGAAGCCTAAAAATAAAACAAAATTGAAACAAGCAGAAAAAAAGCAGCTTTTTTTTTTTGAAAGCATGCATGTCCATTTTTTGGAGATTTTCAGAATATCTAGGTACAAGAACAATAAAAACAACAAAATACTGCATGGCTCTGGATAACTGTCTAAGAATTTTGGGTAGGTAAAATTCCTTTATCCTTTCCAGCACCCAGCAAAATGGATGATGCAGTCTCTCCTAAAAAAAACGAAACTTTCTCAGCTTTTCAGTTCTACAAAAACAATAAAACAAAGGGCATTATTCATGCTTTGTTTAAGCTGGAAACGGCATTCAACAAAGGTTCACTGTGAACATGTCTCATTGTCACTGACTTCATTTATAACATTTTAGAGGACTAGAGACATAAATATACATAGGTTAATAATTTCTTACTATATAAAGAGAGAACAGTCTCAATATTCCCAACAAATTTACTGCCAAAGTATCAAAATTCATTAAGGATTCAGCAACTCACTTTTATATTTTTGTCTGTCTTCCCTGTCTCAGAATCTCCGTAAGTTTGCAGAGGCAGTGAATGACTTTTTCCTGAGAATCTATCATCTAAAAATTAGGATAAGGACAATAAATGGATCACGTAATAAAATGAGTCATCGTGAAACCACTCTCATATATCTTATTTTCCTTTATTTCCTTTATTTAGAAATCCTTCAAGTCACAGGCATGATTAATGAAAATTTGATTAATACAATCTAATAACCAGTAATCTAACTTAAGAGATTTCTTAATTATCCTGATAAGAAGTAAACAAACTTCAAGAGAAAGGACTTGAGGTTAAACTTTTAAATTAAAAACTTCACTACTTTGTACGAGGTTTCTTATCTTACTTAAGAGAGATGAGAAAAGAAATTGAACCAAAATATCCAGAAGTTCCAATCCCAAAAGGAAAACAAACAAACAAACCTTTAGCAGTAATCCCTGCACTGCTGTTTCACTAACAAGAATTTTTTCCAGAACTGAAATAAAATCTTTAATAACCTACATGTTCTAAGTGCTACAATGTGAAGCTCAAGTCCAGTGGAAGTTACTGGTTTCTTAACGATGAAACTTGGCTTTAGATCCTTAATTACTGCTGATGCTGGAGCTTTCTTCTTCTGAAGAATGAGTAATCTTGCAATATTAATGGAAGACACGAGTTCAAATTCTTCAATTTCATATTTAAATAGAAGGATGAGCTTTTGAATGCCTTCCTTCCTAGGGTGCCTATTTGGCCTCTTTAAAGAACTGGGTATGCAAAAGGCAGGATGCTCAGTGCTTTCCAAAAAACTACAGCTTAAATAAAGAACATCCAATAAAGAGCCATGTTCCAGTGGAGATCTGCACTCTCGATCTGTCTATCGTTCTAGACAGACAGGATGACCCCAGGATGGGAAGCACATATATAATAGAACAATTAATTACAAAAATGTTAAGTACTGTCATAGCAGCATGATTCTGTACAACAATGATAGGGAATTTAGGAAAGGAAAGATTTAGCCACAGAAAGAAGATTGACAAAACAGTCAGCTACCAGCTGACTCAGAAGTTTTTTTTAACTCAGAAGTTTCCTCCCTCAGTTCTAGCTGTCACACAATCATGGTATCATTAAGGTTGGAAAAAATGACCTCTGAGATCATCTAGTCCAATCATCAGTTCATCCCCATTATGCTTACTAAACCATGTCTCTTACTGCCACATCTACATACTTCTTGAAAACCGCCAGTGATGGTGAGTCCTCTGCTTCCCCAGGCAGGTTGTTCCAATGCAATACCACTCTTTCCAAGAAGAAATCTTTCCTAATGATCAGCCTAACAAGCCTGTCCCCAGTGCCTGGAGTTTCTGGCCAGGTCCTTGGAACAGTCTACACTCTCTCTTCCCACCACATCAAATTAACAGGGAGCAGACCTTTAAGTGAAAGAGTTGATCCTGCCTTCATTGTTCTGGGGAAACAAACAAACAAGAAAAACCCACAAAAAACCTGTTTTATTCTTTCCTGGCACAGATGCTCTTGCTTTGGCAGCTTTTTTGACCAATGCTAAGGAAGCTTTAGAAGAACTCTTCAAAGATTTATACACTTTTAAAGCCAAAGCCACAAGTAACTTTAAACCACTGTAGTCTACAGACATATGTCACAGTTGCTTTTTAGAGTATTTATGTTTCTTGTACTTCCTAAAAATATTGGTAAGTCACATGACAATAAAAGTGCTCTAAACGCTCAGGCTGGCAATATAATCTGAAATTAAACAAGAATGTCTAACACCAATCTCAATTCTAAAAATCCACATTTATAAATATCCATATTAACCATTAATTCTGAAAATGTAATATCCCAAAACAGGTGCTGCAAAGGAACAAAATGCATATCTGTCCATAAATAAAGTCCTGTTTTCCTCCATCCTGTGTGCCAAATAAAACTACGCGTTTATGTAAGGCTAAACATCACAGTTCTCATGTGCAGAGAAAAAGAGAAGGAAACCATGACTACAGCTGCACTGAATTATGATTTCTCTATTAGCAGAAACACTTCAGTGGTAGACTGCCCCAGTCACGAAATATACGAGGTCAAAATTAAATGCTGTTTATTAATTCTAGATCATTTCCTTGGTCCAATTTAGTAAATGCTTCACAAACATTTAAGTTGGCATAAACAAGAAATTCTTGATCGTTGGCAAGGTGGGCAAACTCCTTTGCCAAGAAGTGCTGACAGATAATAATCAATCAAGAAAACCTGTTGTCACATTCTCTGACCATAAATAAAGAAAAATAAGTTACTTGCTAGTAACGTGGTTTATACACAATCTGTCAAAATCCTCAGAATGCAGACATTATTGTAGAATTAATGTATTTGAAGACTATAAATAGCAAGATAAAATGACTGATATCTGACCCTACCAAATAAGAAAATGGTTAAAAAATCCTGAACAAGAAACAAGTCAACAACTCAATAAACAAAAAAATCAGTCTACCGTGAGAGCTTACATTTATGCTTCCAGATACACAATTAATAAAAAATGACTTTGAGAACTGAAAAAAAAAATCCTTACAATTTTGTAGGTAAGTAACACACATTAAAATAAATTTTGGAGGTTTTATCAATACAGCATACAGTACCATTCTTCCAGGGTTTCTGCACCATACTTTCACCGAAGTCGTTCACATTCGGGGCATGCAATGGCAATTCTGAGAGCAGTTCACAGCTCACAAGATCTCTGTATTTACAGTCACTGATGAGCATTAAAAAACAAATATAGCCAAATTAAAAAAGGTGCTTTTTCCATATAATAAACAAATATAAGGAGGTATTAAGTGCATAAAAAATGACAATTTCTTCAAGAATTAAAGTGACACTAAAAAATTCACAGTAAAGTTGAATGGCTGGCAGTCCCAACAATTTTACTTTCATTAATCTCACAGCTCGGTCCAATCTCATTATGGTATCAACTGAGATTATTCTGTTTTGGAGTGTAATTACATAAAATTCTGTGAGTAGGAAGGGCATACATGAATCACTTATTTTTTTTTTTTTCTCACTTAGCTGACAGGAAGTTTGAGATGATTTCTGCCACCTTTGAAGAAGCTTCTACTTTTCAGTAGTCTGTTACATATAATATCTGACAAAGATGTAATTCACAGAGCATTTGAACAGCCAACCATTTTCTTTCCTAATAACCGACTGTACTCAAGAGAACTCAAAATCTATTCTGCCTTTATTCCCAAATATATATATCCTAGATAATTAGATTTTGAAAACGTTTTGTTTTCCAAAATAAGGTACAAATATTGCTAGCAAAACGCTTAGTGATCTCTTTCTTATCTGTAAATAAAACCATAGGAAAAAAAAGCTTTTTAATCAGATTTCCCCCCCCCTTCTATTAATAATCTAGGATAAGTACAAATGACATTGCATCATGCTTGCTGTTTGGAGAAAGAAACAGACTTGCTATTTTCTGTGAGGGTCACATTCCATTTATTTAGTAGCTCTTAGCCAGTTCCTGAACTGCACAGTTTTTAATACAATTTGAAGGAAAAATGCTAATGCAGATGACAATAAACTGCATCCACTAAACCCAAATTCCTCAACAGCAATCTTTATTTCAGTCAATACAGACTATTATTCCCCACCAGAGGGAAAATAAGATGCATGCACCTAGCAGCCCAGAATTTTGAATCACCACGTAAAATGTTTTTTAACATAACCCTGTCATGCCAGCCTCAGAGCTGATAAAACAGGATTTTAACAGCAGCCCACCTTCAGGATAACAGTCTCAGCTCTTTTTAATCTTGACATCAAAGTACGCATAATTTTGCCAAGAACTCTAAACTATATAGCTATACAATCTGTTTGCTTATTGAATTGAAGTCACCATTATAAGCAGAGTTTGTTAACGAGGAATAACTGTGTTTTCTTCTAGATGAAATTTTGCAATGGTAATGTTTTTGAGTAAAAATAGAGAAAACAGTTTTACTCCAAATAAAGGATTAAACGTTCCTTCTCTAAGTACAGAGTGTTGCATTTCAACTATGACAGCGTATCTTAGCTCTAATGCTCTGTTAAGGAAAGAAATGAATTACCGTGGTATCCCTTGCACAAACTCTTTTATCCAGCATAAGCTACTTTTTCTGTAGCATAAAGAGCCATATATGCTTTAAAGGAAATCTAAAACATTTAAACAGGAGGAGGAGCTTGGAGCTTCTAGCTGATTAATGAATAGATGCAGCATTTTCCATTTAATGCACTCTGTGACAGACTTCAGCCACAGAAATGTGAGTGGTGCTGGAAAAAGGCAATAGTCTATGCTAAAGTTCTTTGACTACTTGTGAAAATTACTCTGAAACCTTTATGACTCAATTTCTCTTTTGATTAGCGGAATATTCCATAATTTAAGTATAACTTTGATATTTTTTCTACAAAGTCATCTTCTGCTTTATTTTTTTCCGCTGACACTGAATGGAAGTTGCAACTGAGGGATTCTGAATTGTATATATGCAAGTCATACATACAATAAATAGTGTAAGCACCACTTGAAGCTGACATAAGAGTTGAGCACATGCTTAACACCACATGCCATATTTTTAAGGGTCTTTTTCATTCAGGTATTTGTCAGCCTGAATTTGAATGAAATCTTTAAATCCTCTCATGAATTCTGTAGAGTTCAAAGAGATATAAAAATGAAAGTGTTATTTTTATTTAATTCTAGCAAGTACTATTGTGGCTGAAAATATATCCATCTCATATTACACTCATATAGAGATGCCAGAACAAGTGAGACTCTGGCATAAAGGGAATAAATTTAGTCAGCTGCCAGAGGACAAAATATCTTCTGTTGTCCTGTTAGGCTTTAACTAGAATACTGGTATAACCTTGTAGCTAGCACACAGAAATTGTATTATTTCATTTTATTTTCTTATATAACATCAAACATTAATTAAAATGTTGATGGTGCACTGGTAAAAATATCATATTCCATTTGTAGAGTGACTAGGGAACATCATGTTACCTTGAGGACACAGTATATGTACCTTTTTTCAGCTTCGTTTTTTTCTCTTGCTTCCACAGCAGCCACCCCATCTGCAAACTTGAACTGTAAAGATATTTAAAATAAACCTTTTTGGTTTGAGTTTGGTTAACTCTGAGGTTTGGAAAATACCTACAACTAATCTCACAGCACTGAAAAACAAACATATTGGAATCCTGACTTTATAAAGCCATAACATTATGAAGTAGCCCATCTTCAGAGTGGCCTGGCAGAACTGCAACAAGTACAACTTAATCAATAACCTGTACCATTTGACAGCCCTTTTTATCCTTTCTAAGAGTAGGGAAGAAAAGAGTGCTGTTCACTTTGTGAACCAGACTTTATGAGTGCCAACTCCATTTAATGAAGGAAACATTTATATTCCTCTTTTAAACATCGATTTTACCAGGGAAATCAATTCTTTTTTGTTCGATTACCTCACTCGTGCACTTACCAATCTTCAGCCATCTGTACTTTGCAGTTTAACTTACCCAGTTAAGACCATTATCCACTCCAGAAGTAGTGGAAAATGACAGACACTATCAGCACCTGTGTCTGAGCGGCAGCGAAATGCAAATTTTAATCCATTATCAAATAAGTAAATACCATAAAACTTCAGCAACTCTTAAAATATCCTAGGCAGCTTATCTAGAAGAAGGAGGTGATAGAAGGTAGAAAGGTCAAATAACGTCACTGAGCATGAAAATTGCTTAACGCTCCCGCAGATTGCCAGGAAATCAGTATGTTCATGTCATGGAAGGTTTGCCCAAGTAATCAACCACAGAACACTTCTGAGATGCAGGATGGCTGCGTAGCTCCCCAGCTTTCAAACACCACCCCGTTCTTCCAAGACTATGTGGTGAGAAATATTTGACACCAGCTTTTACTAAGTATGTCACTTACGCACAGAAGTGTCTGTGTGTCCATTGGAACAATCCCTTCCAAACAGAATTACTGTAAAAACTGAGATGACAACATGTTGTTTCATATCAAATTTGATGACAGGTTATTAATGGCAGGTTAAGAAAATTAAGTTCCATCAAGCAAAAATTTAAATGTCAATAGCACACAGTAATTTTAACACTCTGAAAATAATATTCTTTTCATTACAGGAATCTAAAAGTGTTGATGAAACAGTATCCCAAATACACGGATTTCTTAAACTATTTCTTAAACTGTTCAGTGACAAAGCATAATTTCTCAGTACCTTTTCATCTAATTCAAAACTCTTTAGAAGTTCATCCAGTTCTGTTAGTTGTCCGTCTTCAAAAGAGTCCTCAGTAAAATTTCGCATAGGACTGTTTCCACTGGAGGAATTGTGGGTTTTAATATCTGAAGCTGAGAATGCACGAACACATTGTTTGTTTCCCATACTATAAGCTAGCAGAACTTTTATCTCCTACGTATTCTAAAAAGTTAATACTAAGGACATTTAAGAATCTGTAGGACATTGTAAATGCAGAATTTGTATGTAAAATTATTCCATTTACAGCATGAGCCCTGTCAAATAAATATTAAACTGAATCTGCAATTAAAATTCCAACCGGGCTGTATGTTCTACAGTAGTAACCGCAGAACAGTACAACAGGTTTATTTATATCACATTTAATTCAGTATTTTAAAAATAAACTCAGTTAAGATTTATTGTTAGAACAGCCCAAGATATATATAGTAATTTGCTAAGCAAATAATGACTTAAGTCTTTACTGGAGAAAGGGATAAGTTAATTGTAATGACACGACGCAAGTCGGCAGTAAATAGAGGCAGCTATGAAAAACTCAGAATTCCTGTAAGGAGTATTCAATGCCAGGAAATGTCAGAACCTTCTGTAAGCGCTGCAGGAAATGAAAGGAACAACTGACTACAGTTTTCTGAAGCAGCTCTTTACGCACAATAAAAGAGCTTTTCATTAGAAAGAAATTCTCTATTTCAATGGAACACTGTCATCAGCCTGTATCATCATCGATACACATCAGCAAGAAGACAATGTACATAACATTTCTACTTGAAAGACAAAGATGACTGACGTCATCCAGACTGCTCAACCCTAACTGCAGTATTTGTTGCCATTCTTACACTGTGAAACCACTCAGACAACCAGCCACGACATCCCTGTGTAACACAATGCACCAATGAAGTAGAATGTATTTTCAAATGAACACTTAAGTTGCCAGTGATAACCACTATCAGTCACCTTTTTTTGTTCTGCACAGGTAATTTGTCTTTTTAGAAGTCATAAATCAAGCAGAGATTGATGTGAATGAGGTTACTTAAGCGTGTGATTAAATGCTACATTAATCAGACCTGGGAAGGAGCTGCTTAAACCTTTTTTTTTGTTTTCAGCACAAGAAGACTCAAAATTTTTTGGCCTCTAATTTTATTTGAATATGATGTAAAACAACAATCAGTTTAAACAAACACTGAAGTTACTGAATAGCACAGGACTTGCTTCCAGGTTTGGTTTCAATCACCTCAGTTCTGCAGATGCTACAATACGTACCCTGCTAACAAGGTAAGAGGTCTCTAGCTGTAGACCTGCTCCCTACTTCTTTTGGTGTCTGAGGTCTTGGTGTATGAGCTCTTAAACGTTTCATTTTTGCCTTCTAATCACTAAGATGTTAAACCTTTCCTCCTCTCACTATTCCCAAGGGGAAATTCACTCCTTTTTCTTCCAGGATACTACTTCTGCCCAAACCACTTACTCCTTCAACATGAACTTAACACATTAATATGAAAACACTCAGTATATCCTACTACTGTCTAATCAACTAACAGAAACTCTTGGTTAAAGAGCAAGGGATGTCAAAAGGGTACAATCAACAGACAGGAATCACAGAAAAAGATGTTCTTGTAGGAGATTTGTATCATTTCAAAAGACCTGCATTTCATATAATTGGGAAATCACTGTTACAATAAAAGACATTCTCATTTTATACAGAAAATATAAATTCTAGGTTTTCCCCCTGAATATCTTTGTGGTTACTTTCTTCTTGATTACATGTTCAAAAACTTCTAATAACGCTTACCTTTTAGCATCGAATCCCATGAATTTTCAGCATCATTCAACTTTCCAGATTCTTGTATATTAACATCTCTGTTTTGAACAAAAGGTGTACTTAACATTCTCATCTTGCAAAACAGAATTAATCTAACCAGTTATGTACAATTAAAGTTCTCAGTAATGCTTTCAGCTATGGACAGATCCTTACTTACAACACACCACCCTTATTAGAGTGTTCTTAAATCTCTTTTGGCTGTTCTATGTTTATTCCCATAAATGTACATGTAAGTATGGTAAGAAAAGCTAAGGCATTTCCAAATCCAAATTTTCTACTAAAATCTCATCACCTCCTTTCACCTTTGCTTAAACTACTGAAAAAGGGAATCTTTTCTATACAGTACGTTATTGAAAGAGCGTACTAACAAACCAATTCATGAGTTTGAAATAAAGAAATGTGATTTGTAGTAATTTTACATTCAAGATATTTTGCACAACAATGAATCCTAAAGACAGCAAGAAAAACTTCTGTTTGCAGAGAGATACTTAGCTCACTTATTTTAAAAAATAGTTGGAAAAAAGAACAGCAATTTGCAAGAACCTAGTGAAAACAACAGTTCCCCAGTATGTGCAATTTTGAACTATGCAACACTGAGGTACAAACATCTACATAGGTCTACAAAAATTACTAAGAAGCAGATTTTAATTATGCCACAGCAAGTCTGCAGAGGTAGGAGGGATTCTTCTCAGAATCAGGTTCTCTGTAAACTTATTTCCTCTCTCTCCCATGCATTTATAGGAAATGCAGAGGTTGAGTGATTTTGCCTCTATCAACTATTCTTCTTTCAAATCACAGTGCAGATAGTTTCAGAAAGCTATCGTCATCACAAACTTTTTTTTTTTTTAATGGAAAATAAATAACAGAGTCAAGAGACTGAAATCTTCATGGTCAGAAGCCGTTTCCAAATCTTTACCAGATTTTGCTTTGCAGTGTGGAATATTTACAGGAGCCACATCTAAGTTCTTGTCAAGAAGGTGCCTCCATCACATATAGCATGCTGCATCTATCACAATCTAAGAGCAAATCTAAGAGCACTGACAGAACCTTAAGAAGTCAATGCATTTTTGAGTTCTGGAAATGAGGACAGACTGGATCATGTCAGAGTCTGAGCAGCGAATGCAGAATGATCTTGCATGCTGCTGGTGATTAAATTTAAACAGATCTCTCTTTACAGCACAAGCTGTGTTAACCAGTGTAGCTCAGTTTGCTACTCTGCATTTGAAAAAGGATTAAATTTTGTGAGTTTTACTTGAAAGGAGGAAAGTGAAAAGCAGAAGTGTCCTAAAAGCAAGAAAGGGTACTGATGCTCTGTCAGAGGTATTCGCCTTGTGCACAAAGTAGATACTCATATTAACAAATTTATTATGACACAGTCTAACTGCTTCTTAAGAAGTTGGATGCTCCTACTAAAGACAAACCATCCTAGTACTGCTCTTCACAGGTTTGTTTATGCAGAAGTATTTTTTATATTAAAAAAAGAAGCTTAATATTCTCATGTCTAGAAAACTGGTTGGCACACTGATGAAGATTCCCTTCCTCTCTCTTGTGAGCTTAGTGACAGGAAAAGGATAAGAAGTGCAAGGACACACAGAAAAAAAACCAAATTATTAGATGGTGCAACACTGGAAAAAGTTAAAGTATCGTTTAAAATACAGATAACCTAAAGTTACCCAAAAAGCAAAGAGAAAGAAAATAAAACACCCATCAATAAAAAAACCCTAATTTTCAGATAAAATTCTTGTGCAGTTCCAACTGAAAGAATTTAATCTTAAAATTCCTTTATCAAAGAAAAGTATCAGAGCTTAGAGAGAAAACAAGACTACAGAGTTGATGAGTTAATCACAGAATGGAATCATAGAATGGTTTGGGTTGGAAGGGGCCTTTAAGACCACCTAGTTCCAACCCCCTGCTATAGGCAGGGACATCTTCCTCTAGGTTGCTCAAAGCCCCATCCAGCCTGGCCTTGAATGCTTCCAGGGAGGGGGTATCCACAAGCTCTCTGTTCAAGCGTCTCACCACCCTCACAGTAAAGAATTTCTTCCTAATACCTAGTCTAAAATCTGCCCTCTTCAGTTAAAAGCTATTTCCCCTTGTCCGGTTGCTACACACCCTTATAAAAAATCCCTTCCTAGCTTTCCTGTAGGCCCCTTCACATACTGGAAGGCCTATCTCACAAAGCACTATGGCTTGATTTATAAAAGCTTGTTGCCCCACCCCCGTGACTTTTACTATCACTTCAAAATCCAGAAAAACACAAATGCCTCCAAATGCATATTAGACACTTGCTGAATAAAGATGCAGGATCCCAAATAACTATAACATGTTAGACAAATTACAGATTTGAGAATTATTCACGTGTGGTTGTAGAAGAGAAGTGTCGATAGAGAAATTCAGAATGAAACACTACTGGGGAGACAGTCGCTTACTCATACAGACTCAGTAAAAGAATATGCTACATCTAGAAAAAAGACATAAATACTGTACAAATTTACATTAAAATCTGCTCTCAAAGGGATACTGCTTAAGTCAGATACTCAAAAATAATTAGTTATTAAGACAATTATTCTTAATAATCAGCTTTGCTTATATTTCATATTTCACTTCATTTATACTAATGCTTGAGGATTAGGTATAACTTTCATTCAGAGTTTATCCTAGTTCTTTAAAACAAACAACAAACCAAAACAAAAACCAGAAAAATTTATTTGCACTCAGAGAACTACCATACCACAATCGAGCTCTGACACTTAGGAAGACTGACTACTACAACCAAAGTGTATCAATAGAGGCTAAAGTACTTAGCATTATTGTCATAAAGCAGAACAATAAGCATACCTAAAATTAGCGTTTACTGAATGACTGTTTTCTGAAGTAACAGCACACTCGCGATACTGCTTTTCCTCTTTAATGAAGATGCTAGAACAGCATGCCTTTGCAGGACAATTTTCACTGTCTGTGACTGTAAGCTCCTCTTCGCCACTGGTTCCAAAAAGATCAGGGTCATCCTGGATCACATCAATGACAAGAACATCTTTGTTGTAAGCTTCAAGAACATCTGGAAACTTTTGACTTTTGTGTTCTGGAAGATTGACTTTTGATTTGCTATCATCATGTATTTCTAATGCAACACGGTGGTCAACTGCATCCCCTGAATGATGGGAAACCTCTGATTTCCATACAAATTCAGTACCACAGAAGTCAGATGAAGATGATTTTATCTGTCTCTCAAGAGGACATGGATATAAAAAGACAGGATCAGGGAGTGTGGACATCTCATCTGAAAGCTTTTCAGAGCCATCATCAGCTTTTTTCTTCATGGAAGCTGAAGATACAGCATCACTTACTACAGGAAGAAGCTGCTGCTTCACCTGCATCAAGGTAGTCTTCTCATCTCTTTTCTGACTTCCTGAAATACTAGTGCTATCAAGCTCTGGTGGGCTATAGGTTTTACTCTCAAATGAACTGACAGGTTCCAATGTCCCAGATTCAGGTTTGTTTCTGCGTAAAGGTATTTTGAAATTTGTCAGGTTTCTGGTGTTTAGTACTGTTGTTTGTTTTAAATCAGAAAGCATCAGGTTCACAACTGATGCCTTATGATCTAAGTTTACTCTGTTTCGTTTTCCTTTAGATGCACTATTCTGGCCTGCCACAGACGGGTTTCTCTTTGATACAGCTCCTTCATCTTTCGCACTTGTAAAATTTGAAGTTGCTTTATCTTCTTGCATATCATCAGGGTTAAAAGACACAGCACTTTTAACCATATTAACTGGTGATTCTGCATTTTCATTGCTCATTCTACAAGTCTCATAGATACCCACAGAAGATTCTGAGATTTCAACTGAAGTTAGACAGTCAGCGTTTAGATCCATTATGTTATGTGCAGGTTCTTTGTTAACTTCTGCCAATGATGTATGCAAAACCAACGGTCTGAAACTCCCTGTCACAGCACTGTTTCCTACAGCTTTGACACCGCTTTCATCAGAGGTCTCTGCAAAGACTGGACTTAAAATTATGTTTCCTTCTGAGACAGACCCATGACTTTCAGGGACCCATCCAGAAGTCCTGGCACAAGATTCAATAGGCCAAACATGCTTGCCAGTCATAGGTATTGCTCTTTGACATGTAAACTGCTTCAATTTCTTTTTAACTTTATTTAATTTTTCATCCATCACACTGTTGTGATGATTAGAAACACTACGGGCATGAGTTAGTGCTCTCAGGCTACTTGAAGTAGTAGAATGGCACTGTGATGCCACAACGTTTGTATCTTTTCTTTCTGCTACTACAGACACATCAGATGTCTTACAGCCATCTTCAAATGCAAGTAATTTAGTACTCTTCTTTCTCCTATTCTTTCTACTCTTTTGTGCTTCACAAGTATTGCTTTCTGTACATAGATGAGATGCACAATCACACAAATTTGACAGATCTGTCTCTTTATTATTTAGTCCTAAGGTTGCAGAGGAGTCTGAAGAGGCAACTGCTGCTTCTGCTGGTAACTCACGCTTACTGTATTCATTAGTAACATTTGGGAGAACAGTCTGCACGGCTGACATCTCCGTGATTTTCATCTTTCTTCTACTTTTTCTAACAGTACTACATTTTTTTTCACTTGAGAACTTACTGTTTCTACTCCGGTTGCATAAAAAATGCCCTTTATGCTGAGCTTTTACTTCTTTATTAAACACTAAACTATCTTTTATGAGTGATCTCTCATTTTGCGTTCTATTAGTGCTGCAATTTATATCACTCTGTTCTACAGTATCACCAGGACTAATGGAATTCCTCTCATCCTGGGCTTTATGGAAGAAACCACTTACACTAAAGGTGCTGGTAGCTCCATTCATCGAAGATTTTACCAATGTATTGATGCAACTACAGGCCTCCAATCTTACAAATGGATTCTTCCTTGTTACATCGAGCAAGCTGTTACAGCTGTTTAGGCTGTTTCTACTATTCTCTGTATCATCATGTTCTGCATTTATCACTTTTTCAGCTGCAGTTAAGCTAAGATTCTGCAAACACTTGATAGAATCAGTTCTGGGTTTCCTTTTTTTAAGCTGCACACCAGACTTTTTGGTTTCAGGATGACACAGAAAAATCTTGCTTTGTGTCCCACTTAATGAATCAACTGCAGGAGATTCCAAGAAGTGAGATTCCTTTTCGCAGGGATTTTCTGATCTCGTTAGATTTGCCTTACACTTCTTCATTGCTTGTATGCCTGAATTCTGTTTATTTTTTTTCTGTTTTTCCTTTGCTGCTCAGAAACAAAGCAATCTCATTAAAGAGCACACTACGGGAAAAAACAACAATAATCCTATTGCAGAATTTTACAAAAAGAACGAAGAACAGTCAAGGTTAGTAAAGAGCATAACACTACATCAGGCAAAAACATTTCAGTTGCATTTACCATTTTTTTTTCTTTAAGTAAGCACTGTTAGCAGCCTTAAAAGTATCAAATTATGTTGTCTTCAGAAAATGTACAGATAAACAACAGAACCTGAAGATGTTGAAAGGTCAGTGGAAGCTGTATATTTAAAATGGGTGGAAACCAATTACAGCAAGTCTGCCAAGAAAATACTGATGGCATTTGCACAATCAGCCTTACAAATCTTTTGTTTACACAATACATTCTCTATAATAGAAAAGCTTATAAACATAATATGGCCATTTATTTCAGATATATAGTCCAATTAAATGCCTAACACAGTCCCAGATCCAAGAAAATTCCAGGACTTGCAATTCTGTAAAATACTTTTTATTCGAGAGCAAATACAGATTCTGTAAACTCTGCATGCAAAAATACAGAGAATTAACTTGAGAACATATTGGTAAAATTTTGTTAAGATCTCAATTTTCAAAGTAAAACAATTTTAATATCTTATTTTTTCAGGATATGGTATCTAGATTAAATATTTATTAATAACCTACAGCAAATGTTTGTCATTTGAATATATTCATTTTTAAAACAGAAATAATGTCTTACAGATAACTGTCGTGAAAAAAGGAGATTTTTTAAAGCCCTATTCCTGATATAATTCTCTTAATATCGCAAAATAAAATCTAAAACTCTTACTCAGGGCCTGCTGCTTCTGATACCCCTTACTTCCCCTATTCACCCCCAGGTAACATGGTTTACTCTCTTCTGGGCTAAATGACCGCTCTTCTACTTCAAAAAAGCTTTTCCCCTTCCTAAAGTCCCCATCTCAAGAAGTGTAGAGATAAGAGCTAAGTGACTGGCCACATGTTAGCAGGCTCTTTGAGACAGGATACACACCACTCTTTCCTGTCTGCATGACTTTGTCCTTCAAAGTCACTTCCAATGCAGAAGTAAAATTATCTCCTGTTTTTAGTTTCTAATGAGGTCTTACTGCAGCACCAGTCCCTTGTCCTGAAAGCCCAAATTCTAACCTGTAATTCTACAATGGGGGACAAATGCTTACCACTTTCCTGCACGCTATCTGCTCCTTTCTGAAGGTCTGAGCTCAGCTGATGTTCTACGATGCAATACTTGCGCTGCTCTCCTCCAATTGCTGATTGTTCTTGGCCACTTAAGCCCTGCACACATAGTAATGGCAATGAGTCTTCCTCTGTCAGACCTGCAGAGTTTTCCTTGGACTCCACACACTGTGTATACAGCTCTACCAGGGCAGATCTTGGTCCCTGTAGTTCTGATTTCACCAAAGACTGCCTGCCTTTCTTTGTCAAGTATCTCTTTCCTCCCTTCTTTGGCTTTTTCAGCCCTTCTAAGGAACACCCATCCATACTCTCTGGGTTACCCACCACTTCTCGAGGTTTTGATTCAGACAAGAAAGACTCTTCAGTCCCCAAACTCTCAAGACCTGGGATTTGCAGATTCAGTATCATTAAGGAGGCAGTGCCTTTCATTTCAGTGCTACACGCACCCTTTCCAGGCTGCGGCACCTCAGGTTCTGACAAACAGGAAACAACACTATGCCCCCCTGTCCTCTCAAGATCCTCCTCCAAGGCTGGGATTTGCAATTTCAATTCCATATAGGAATGCTTGCGTTTTTTTCCCAAGGGTCTTGTATCGTCCTGGAAAGAGAGGTTTGGTCTTTCTGGGCTGTCAGTCTTTCCTGACAATGTATTCTGCAAGTCAGTTCCTAAGCAAAATGACTGCTGACCTTGTCCTGTCTCTTTGCCTACAGTCTTTTCCAAACACCCTCCTGCCACTATGGCTGCTTGCCCACCTTCACACACAGCACTGTCTGATACCTGCAGAGCAGAACCGTTCTTCCTTTTAAAAGACACCCTGCTCTGTATCCCCTTGTTTTTCTTACCACCTGGCCTCTGCCTACTCTTGGCTTGCTCTTTCTGCACAGAAAGAAAAGAAAGCTGCTCAGAGGAACCTCCAGAGAGCGCAGCAGGTTGGGAACGCGAAGGTGAGGGCTGCTCAGGTTCCCTCTCTGGTGCCAGCTGAGGACTCAGCTCGACCGCCACCTGCTTCCCTAGCTCACACCCCACCTCTGCACCCCGGAGAGCAAGCAGTGTCTCAGCCCCGACCACCTTCCCAGATCTTAACTGCGGCATTGTGGGGGACACCACCCAGCCCTGCAAACCCCACACACTTCTACCAGCACGCTGCCTAGCCTGGGCCCTGAGAAGCGCAGGCCCGAGCAGGAAGGGAGCACAACCTTCTCCTGCCGCAGCAGAGCCTGGCCCGAGAGAAGCACAGCCTGCGAGCCCACAGCCACCAGCCGCTTCCCACCCTACGCCTCCCTACTGCCTCACAGACAGATACCGCCACCGACTCTGCCGCCTCCCACCCCCCTCCCCGCACTGCGGGTCCCTCGCCACTTCTCAGTTCACTGCTCCGTCTCTCAAGGCCCAGCGCCTCCTGCCAGCGACGAGCAGCTCTCGAAGAAGTGCCGCCTCCCTCCGCGCCGCGTCATGGCGGCCCGGGCGGCGTGAGGGACGCTCCGCCGCGCCCCTGCGAGGCCGTAGGAGTGTGGAAAGGCGGCAGTGCCGCTTCGCCGGGCGGGGCTGATGTGCCGAGGTTTTATTGTGGAATTACCAAAGCCTCTGAAACACCAGAAGGCTGAAAACGCCAAAGTCGGCCAGACCTGAGTGGAAAAAAGGGATATCCCAACTCTTTAATCGAGGGGGATGTACTTGGTTGTGTACTGGTAGTTTACATAGGCTCCGTATTTCAAATGAGGCGTTTTGGGACAAAGTAGGTGAAATAGTCAGGCTATATAGGCAGAAAACAGACAAAATGGACTTTTAGGCTTCAACCGTAGTAGTAGCTCCAACACAAATTGATGCCAACAAAGTTTCAGGACCATTTACCATGTGAGAACGAGAACACGTAGAAATTATATTACAAAATGCTGTTGAGGATAGAGTCTCTGTGGTGAACACCAGGAAAATAATCAATGCCAAAATTTAGGGAGGTGTCATTTTAAAACCAGCAGTGGGATCAGCATAAAGGCAGATAGATGTTCATAAATGGTATCCGAGGAAGCAGTCTGTTTCTGCCTGGGGATCAGCCCCAGGATCTGCGCACAGAAAAGAGTCACAGAATTACAGGGGTTGGAAAAGACCTCTGGAGATCATCCCGTCCAACCCCAAGAATTTTGTTGTGTCTCTCTTTTCTAGAAGCATGGTGCTGTGATACGGAAGTACTTGAAGAGTACAGGTGTCCTTGGAGTCCAAACCAACTAGCATTGGCCTGCAGTACAATTGTGGTTAAATCACCCTGTATTTCCATCTGCAAATAAGGATAATATAGCACTATCCAAATAAAGACAGGAACAGTGTCTGGTGGGAAAACTGCTCCAGAAGTGAGGAAATGAAGTTCCATATAAATATGAAGAAGAACTTCTTCACCGTGAGCACTGGAACAGGCTGCCCAGAGAGATTGAGTTTCTTTCTCTGGAGATATTCAAAGACCCACCTGGACGTTTTCCTGTGCAATCTACTGTAGGGATTTTCTTCAGCAGGGGTTTGGACCAGGATTTGCAGAGGTCTCTTCCAACTCTAACAATTTTGCAATTCTGTGAAATAAAAGACAGGTTTGAAATCTTTCTTCTTATAACATTATGTTGCATGTACATGGTGAAGTACAAAAAAGTCAGTGAGTGACACACTGAAACTTACTAAAGCAGAAAATACAGGATTTTTAGCCTTTTTTTTTTTCTTCAGCTTGGTGCTGTGCTTCAGATCTTGGCGACAATAAAGTCGCCAAGTAAAGTAAAAGCTAACTGCGCAACACCTACCATCTTCAGTGTGCTGCAGGATGCCTGTTAGATAAAACATTCATCAGTGGCAAAATTCAACCTTTTCGAGCTCCAATATGTGTCATATAGACTTTAATTTTAGTAGCAATATAACAAAATGAGCCAAAAAGCAGTATTAGAGGGAATCTGGAAAAACTGCATTTGAATTAGCTTACTGCTTTCTAGTATCATTTT
Source organism: Chrysolophus pictus (assembly GCA_037305975.1). Classification (NCBI taxonomy): domain Eukaryota; kingdom Metazoa; phylum Chordata; class Aves; order Galliformes; family Phasianidae; genus Chrysolophus; species Chrysolophus pictus. The sequence continues at coordinate 40,226,716 of JAYKPI010000006.1, forward strand.
CAAGATTGAGTATCCAGTAAGTTATTTACAATAATAAGAACTTTAGTCAGACCAGATTTTTATGAAATGGATAAAAATGTACTTGAAATGAATACTAAAGACATTCTTCATGAAAGCCCTTCGAAAAAAAAAAGGACTAGAGCCTCAGAAAGGACATTCTGAAGCAGCTGCGGATTATGTTAAAAAACAGATTGCATTCAGTTAAAAATATTGCTAAGGAGAGGTAGTATAAACATTATCCTTCAGAGTAGATCAAGGTAACCGTCTTTTAAAAATGCCTAAAATAAGAGACAGAGATTTAATACGAAGTTATATTATTAAAAATAAACAAAACCAACGGTGTGAAACATTTATTGAAACTGTAGATTAATAAAGTGTAAATGACTTAAAAATTAAATAAACAGCTTAAGGGGGGAAATGAGTTATTTCCATATTCGAACATTTGAAATAGTAATGCTACAGTAGATGTTTAAACTTATATTCGGAAATTCTGTCTTATTTGGAAATAAAGATAAATGCTTATTTCTCCTATGTTTTGTAAGTGGTATGCCTCGTTACCATATCTAAGCTTTAAAGCTAATTCAGCTTTTGCTATCTGTTTCTGTGCTTCACTGGTTTCTTGTTCATCCTAGACACTTAAACAGTCACAAATACTGGGTACTGTGCGTATGAAAATAAATAGGGAAGAAATATATATTTTTTCAGAATATCTGATATACTCGGAGGTGACTGTCAGTTTCCAAGAGAGAGAAAGGAATTTATGTGACTCGATTTATGTCAAGTCTATGAAATTACTCATTTTTTCTTTTTTCAGAGAATCACAGAATGGCTTGGGTTGGAAGGGACCTTAAAGATCATTGAGCTCCAACTCTCTGCCATGACCAGGTTGCCAACCACTAAATCAGGCTGCCCAGGGCCCCATCTGCCTGGCCTCAAATGCCTCCAGGGATGGGGCAAGAGAAGCAACTGTTTGTGCTTAGCCTCCCAGACATCATCATTTACATTACCAGTGTGTAGAAGTTGTGGCTGCAGATCTAACACTGATATATTTGACCAGCTTTCCCTGAGTTTTTGAAGAGCTGATATTTAGAAACACATAAATCACAGCTACATAGGTGAGCAAATCCCACACAAATTTTACTGGGCTGTATTTTAGATATTGCTGGTACACTCACCTAGCAACAGGAATTAAGTCTTCTTTAAGGAACTGGAAACATCTTAAAAATGAATTCTTTTCTCTCTTTGGTGAGGCAGTGTGAAAAACATCCCACTGGACTGCTTCCTTTTGCACTGCTTACATCTTCATGTTTGGCTAAGGGATAGATTGGTTAACTCCAGGAAACCTTAGCATGAAATTTTTGGCTGTGCTGTAGTAATTGAGACTGAGATGTGAAGAAAGTGCATAGTCTGTTACATTCCCAGAGCATGCCAAATTAACCCCGTAAGTAATACAACTAAAACCAAATAGGGGAGAGTTTTAGTCCAGGGTGTCTAAGAAAGTATCCTTCTACAACCCAAGGATTATTCTTTTGCAGTTCTTACGTATTGGTTTTCCAAAGTTAGCACCCAAAGATACTAAATACATACGTGAGTTAAGTAACTTCTTTCCTCCCTGCCTTCCATTCAAATATGTGGGCATTTTGGAAAAAGGTTTATTGCTTGCCGGTTGAATTAAGGTGTTTCCATACATATACCACTCTCTAAAACTGTCTTTGACTCATACTAAAGGATGTTTGTCTGTTTGTCTGCACTATCACTTTGAACACTGATAGACAGGAATCATATTTGGATACCAATGAATACACTTGGAAACCAGAGCTTACTGCTGACATTGTTAGAAATAAATATAGTAATAGTACAGCTATTAATTGATGTACAGCCACTATGGTGTTGAAAGCAGAGGTACCTCAGTGAAGATGTGTGATCTGCTTTGCAAAGTAATTACACTGTGTGACATATGAGGGCAGACTATGAGAATGCAGTGAGTGGCTGGTATTTCAACCATTATATTGGTTGCTGTTTTTTATTATAAGGCCATACAGAGTAGATTAAAGTAACCACATTTTCCACTAGTTTAAAATGAGACATTGGAGGAGAAAGGACAGCTGGTGTATTTCATAATGGACCATCTGGCTTTTTTTGGTAAATCCTCTGATTCCTAATTTATTATAGAATTACAGCATGAAAATCAAAGTTATTGATTGTGTGGAATCAATGTTTCCCTCTGGCATATTTTGTGCTGCTTCAGTTTTTGGCAAAGGATGGTCCTAGAAGGAATAAGGACCTCTCACACTGAGCTTATGCAGAGCGTGAAAGTCATCTTTGCCATTTGCCTTTAATATATACATATTTGTAATCATGCTGCTTGACCAGCTACCTTCATGATAATTTCTGATCTGAACATTGTAGAAAGTGGCACTAATCAGTTTTAAGTCTCCATGAGGGAATTGCTGCTTTAGGTTAAAATTCATTAAATTCTTTGTATTCATTTCCTTTTTTTTTTTTTTTTTTGAAAAAAAACCTCTCCTGGTTGGAGTTTAAGAAATAAACTAATTAGCTGGAATTTGAAATTCAGAAAATACAGATTCAGTAGAGAAGTTAACCGATCAAGCAGGAGAATACAAATTAACTCTCAAATTATGTTAAAATTATCTAAATAAAACATACCTTTGCTTTAACTATATGGTACATAGTCACATACCTACCACTGAATCTGTCTTCAGAATCAGCTTCTTTTAGTGGCTGCATGAAAAAGATGTTGAATGTAAGAGGAAGGCATCTGCAGTCTAGCAAGTACATGACACCTCCATCTCACTGCCAAAAAGGACTTGGAAATATGATTTCCAAATGAAAAAATTTTTTAAAAAAAGAGGAAAAGAAATTGAAATTTGGTGAATCAGAGCTAGAAAAGCCATGGAAGTAGAAACAGTAGCGGTGGAATAAGCAGAGCATAATAAATAGTAAATAACCTGGGAAAAGCAAATTGCTTCAGAAGATCACCCTTAACAAGAAAGAGTGATGCGATGAAGACAGAACATGGCGAGAACTTATTTGTGGTTCAGATTGACTGAAGAAAACGTGAAGGAGCATCTTCAGCAGTACTCTTAGGAAAAAAAGCTACAAGAGCCTTGAACTTTGGGTGCTGACACTGATCAATGGCAAACCAGAATCCAAATCCAAATCCTAATTAATCTGGCTGCTGTACATTGAACTAACCTCAGTGACTGGCTCCTAGCTTCAATGTCTTGTACTGTGGCCATCCATAAAGACCTTACATTGAAGTCTATTTAATAACATTGAGGTGGCTGACACACAAAATGTGAAGCTTTACAGTCAGAATATCTTTCTGTATCTTTTTTATTTTCCCTTGGACGCTTCATACATGATCATCAGATCACTCCACATCCATCAATATGTTCTACAATTTTATTGCTTTTAAGCCTGTGGAGTGTATTTGCTGTTACTGTATGTTTTCAGAACTTGAATGGGACTTTTTCTGAGCTGCAGATCTAGGAAATGATTGTGGCTCACGTTTTTCTCTTTGGAGACAGTATTACTCTCTAACAATGAAAATACCTTCTGCAGTTGATGAGAAATAATTTTTTCAGTCATGCTGACTGAATTGAGCAACTGACTGATTATAAAGCTTCCTTCAACAAAAGCAGCATACAACTGTTTTAATGCGCTGGTTTCACCACTAAACATTACCCACTGGCACAACCAGGGTAAACTATGGAAAGAGATTCTCTTTCAAAAGTTCTTTCAAAAGCTTTCTATTAGAAATAAGGCTGACAATAAGTGATTATTATACATTAATAGCAGTACTATAGTCTACTGCTCAGTAGACAAGTCAGAACAGTAGGATAGTTAATTTTCTTCTTGTCTGCAGTACTGGTGTTGCACTTGGTATATGTGTGCCCATTTATTTCAGTCATTCCTTTCTGGCCACTGAGTAGGTACTGAACTTTGGGCCATTTCATCTAGATTTGACTGTGGTGGGATGGAGGCCTCAGAAATATTACATTTCTGCATATTTCATGAAGACAGACATCCATGTAGATGAGAAATGGTCCATGGAGGAAAAAAGCTACTAGGCTTAGCCTTTAGTAAGTATCAGTGTCCACAGAAAGATGTCAGGTTCCAGATCTTGCGCTACTGCTGACAGAGCAGTGGGTTATAAGCTCTTCAGTAGGGCTACAGACAGGACTTGCTATCAGGGGATATCTAGCTTATGAAAAGATGCGTGTGAGCAGAGAGCTTTCATAGGAATTACACTTGCTAACTGGGGCCTCCAATACAAGAAAGACAGGGAGCTATTGGAGATGGTCCAGAGAAGGGCCACAAAGATGACTGGGGGCTGGAGCACCTCCCCCATAAAGACAGGCTGAGGGAGCTGCGCTTGCTCAGCCTGAAGAAGAGAGGCTGCAGGGTGACCTAATGGCAGCCATCCAGTACCTAAAGGGAGCCTCCAAACAGGAGGGGAGTCCACTCTTTACAAGGGTAGGACAAGGAGAAATGGTTTTAAGTTGAGGGAGGGAAGACTTACGTTGGATATCAGGGGGAAGTTCTTCATCCAAAGAGTTTGGATGAAGTGCTTCATCCAAACAGGCTGCCCTGAGGTTGTGGATGCCCTGTCCCTGGAAGTGCTCAAGGCCGGTTTGGATGGGGCCCTGGGCACCTGGTCTAGATCTGGAGGTTGGTGGCCCTTCCTGTGGTGGGGGGGTTGGAGCTTGATGATCCTTGAGGTCCCTTCCAACCCTGACCATTCTATGATCTTTGTGGCCAGAAGGCCTCAGTGTTGTTGTTAATGGTTCCTGAAGTTGGGGCACCCTGGATAGCAGCTGCGAAGTGACATTACTTTTTGCAGCCTGAATAAGAAGTGTCTGTGTTACTGGATTTCTGAGGCAGCTGTGAGGACGTAAAGGTATTTCTCCTTCTGGTGGTAACATTACTGCTCAACTTGTGTCTGCATCTGCCATTTTGCCGCTGAAATTTGGCATCAGCAAAGTAACCTCAGCTTTGTGGAGGGGGATTTGAATGAGCTGGCTGGTACTGCCTTGCCCCATGCTTTGCTGGAAGCTTGGAGCAGGCTGAAAGAACAAGAGGATGCAGGGAGGCGATAAGATTTTTGCAAGAATTTTTTTTTCTAATAGTAATTTCTTGTTTATATTCACCATCATCAAAAAGTAACTGCATATGCTTCAAATTCGGGAAAGTTGCCTTGCTTAACCAACAGATACCTGTGCTACTTATTATACCAGGCTTCTCAGTTAATCCAGGTCTGACAGGAAAAAATGCCTTGCTCTATAGCTGGAAACATTTTATAAAGTGGGGAACAGACACTGATCACAGAACGCATAGAAACAAATTTAACTTGGAGCTTGACTGCTAAATTAGCATTTTAGGAAGCAAAAATACAGCTTCATCTGAGACAGTATGATTCAGTGCTAGTTTTACTTACTTTTGTATTAGCACGTAGCTAAAATAGCTGCATTCTGACCTCTGTTTCCTTCTGAGCATCATGGGAGACATCTTTTATTCTGGCCACAATTCTTCATCCTTCCTGTCAGCTGTGACCTCCTAGCAAAATTGCTCCTTCCAGTCTGTGCTGATTGGCATTAACCTGCCTGCTGGCTGAGCTGCTGTGAGCCCTTGTTGCTCATAATCGGACTGCAGCTGAGAAGGACGCCAGGAGAGGCACAGTCAGAGCACAGAATATTTTTGTGTATCTTGTGTTCTTGCTATCAAAATGCAGTGTGCATTAAGAATGTGGCACACCATCCTTGTTCTTCTGGAGGGATTAATAAACCAAAGTAATATCTCCTGCCCATTTTTGCTAGTCAAATCTTATTCACTGTAACCAAACTGTAAGATGAGATGGATATAATTTTCATCTTCCAAGAAATCAGAATTAAGATCTGAAATATTGGAAATGAATTGTTGAAAACTGGAACAATTAGAGAAGAATCATGGTCTGTAGTTTCTATTTCTTTTAATAGAATGAGATGCATTCAAGCTACAGGGAAAATGAGGTTAGTTTAGTTTTCTCACTGTTCTTCCCATTTTAACTTACAGAACTCATTTGGAAAATATCAAGACTTGACATCCACACAAATTTACCATTAAAATTATTTAAACCAACAAGCTGTTAACAAAAGCTGCATTCCTTACAGAAGGCTTAGAAAAGCATGAGGCTAAAAGTCAACCACAAATTACATAACTTTGGGAATTCTGGGGAATCCTATTCAAACTTTTAGGTGTGCCCAGCTGTCAAGCTTTTACCTGTTTAAGAGCACAACTTGACATAACACAGGAACAAGGGTTTCTATGAACTGAAATCAAGAGCCCCAGTCGTACGTGTAAGTAAAAGAGGAAAGCAACACAGCTCTAAAAGATCTAATATTATTTCTTGTCTGCAGCTAACTTTGACATCTAAGTCGACCATCTAATATTAGCTATATTGGAATAATTCTGAAAATTCAGACACATCATATGAGTGAACCTCCTCCTTGGTCCATGTGCATTTACAGTAAAAGCATTCTTACATGTAGATTAAGCTGTGTAGTAAAATTACAAATAAATGTAAATAATATCTTATTTACACTTTTAGAAAGTTGTTCTTGTAGATAGAAATGCCTTTAATAGCAATTAATGCTTGCAGCATATGTTTGTTTTTCATATTCTGTTTTGAACCTTGAAAAGAGCCAGGTGATAGTTTGCATTTGTATTGCACACTCAGGCATCTGAGAAAACACAAGTGAAATCTGTTTGTTGCCTTCTGTGGGTTAAGAATGATGCCTGAAATTATTCAGCTGATCCCATCTAAGCCAAAACTGGACTGAAAGCACCACCTTTGGAGGGATATACTTGCTGCCTTGTCTCTTCACAAGATCTAATAACCTTTGTATCTCATTTTCACATAGCATTTTGCACTTAAACACGCTCTGTAGTCTCCCCATCTTGCTATCCCTAGCCATTGAGCAAACTCAAAGGTGTACTCACAGTCAAACAATTATTTCTAACTGTGAGTCTGTTTGGGTATTTTTAGCAACATTTTACTTCAGTTTAATTACAGACTTCTGTAAACACAGTATTCCCTTACTTTAGAGGTTGTATTTGCTAAAATGGACAGATGAATTAACACATCACTGTCTCATTTAAAAGGCTGGATACTGTGTGGAGTATTTATTTCTAACACTGCTCCTTCAGAGGCCTGTTTTCTGATATCCTCCCCTTTGGCTAACTGTGGAGTGGGAAGGAGGTAGATGTCAATACTCACTTGCCTCTTGGAAACCTGCAGCACAACCAGGCACACTGCACTGCTGAGAGGCTACACGTGGGGTCACAGAGCAATGTGATGGCTTTTTTTTGTATTGGTTAACTTCAGAAAAAAATAGCAGGACACAAGCCAACAAAGGCACTGCTAAGATGACAAAAGGAGGCAGAGGTGTGAGGCATATGTGATGGGCAGGCAGCAGGGAGGCCTTGTTCCCAGCCCTATGCACAGCCTCTGGGCTCTGCAGCCTGGGCTGACCCTTTGTTTCGGAATGAGCATCCACGCTGTTTGCATTTACCATGTCCTCTCACTAGGGGGATGCGTGGATTTCAAAGTGACCATAAAGCTGCCTGAAGTCAGTGGTTCACCAACAATTTTCGTAATGCCCGTGTCTTCTTTTCTGTGAAAAGAGATGCTAAAGGAATGCCCGATGTGAATGAGAACTACAGTTCATACAATGAACCCAAAACCTTAGTTTGAACTCTCACTTCAGGTTTCGTGTCTGTTGTCTTTCAAAGCAACACCTATGTCAATGTTCTGGGGACCTTTTAAACTGCAAGTTTTTGGGTCAGAAACTACTCTCACAGGTATCTGATTCCCACAGTGCAGCACCAAGCAGTGGAGACTGCAGGTTGCTACTGTGTACTACGTGTGTGAAATAGCAGCAGAAATGCGTGCAGGGCAACTGAAGGAAAAATTTAATCATATATGGCCTTTAAATACTGACTAATTCATTTAGCACTCAAAAAATATTTGGGGCACGTAGATCTGTCTTCTAATACTGTAAACAGCTACTGCTGGTAGTCTCCAGCTGGATTCAGGGAACACTGCTGGTCAGGATGACCTTCACTCCTATTTGTTGTTGCTCACAGGAGCTGGAAACAGAACCAGAAATATCATTCAGATTATTCAACTATAGTAATCTTAATATTAAAATGTACCTTTTATGAAATGAAACTATTTTTATTTTGAGGAAATTAAACTATGTTGCATTAAGTGCCAGAAGTTCTTACAGATAGGAATGCATATGATTGATATGCTCATTTTCTCCTACTATTTTATGAAATTCTCAGGATATAAATTGTTTTCCAGAATCATAAAGTGTTTTGGAGAAATGTAGGTTGTGGAGACTAGATTGGATTTTTCAGGAGTGAATGGCAAAGCTGTGGATGAATAGTGATGACACAGTAGTATTTTGATATGATAACAACTCTAGAGAGAAAGTATTTAGCTGAAGAACATAATAGAGGACACTTCCTTGATTGCTGAGAACTAGTATTAAGTTAGTTCTCCCAAAAAGCCTGAAGACACAAGCAGATCTGTCTGTTTTAACTCAGTCCACTGGGGTAACCAGGAAAAGTGGAAAATGGTTTCTTTAACAAAGTGAATTAGGTCTCTTAACTACATCTGCTCTCTGTCATCTTGAACTGCTTTATGGCATGAACAGTTGCTTCGCTGATACCAAATAATGTCTGCAACTCAGTCAGAGGGTCCTGGGAGCCTTGCTAGATCTTTCAGTCAGTATAAAACTTATATGTTAGAGTCACAGAATATTTAAAGTTGGAAAAGCCCTCTCAGATCACTTAGTCCAACTGCTAACTCACCCCCACCATGCCCACTGACCACATCCCTCAGTGCCACATCCAACAGTTCTTGAACACCTCCAGGGACGGTGACTGCACCACCTCCATGGGCAGCCTGTGCCACTGCCTCACCGCTCTTTCTGAAATTTTTCCTAATACCCAACTTGAAAGATAATATCTTAAGATAATATTGTTTAGTTCATCTATTTCATATATTATTCAGGTATCCTTAGCGCTTGAAGATCTTGTTTCCAAAAGAGATCCAAGAAGTAAGGTTTTGCTAAACAAACAAAACCACTAAACCCAAACACTTGAGAATTTTACTAAATAATAGCATTTTTTTCTGTAAGCAAAAAATTTGCTCATTTTTCAGTAATGTCTTTCAGGTACTGCCTGTGCCACACACAGGGTGAGGAGATCCCCAAGGAAGGACAAACAGAGGTGTTTCTCACAGCAGAAGAAGTATATTGCCCATACTCCTAGTCTACTCTTTCGGGGTGCAGAAATTCTGTCCTAGACTACACTGTCAAGATGAAAGTTTTCCAAATTCTGTTAAAAGTTCGGGCTACTCCAATGGATGTTTTTCTGAACAGACAAAGATTTCTGGGTGGAAAAAACACAGCCTGCCAAGATTTTCCAGCTGGCTCTTGCTGTTAATGTGCAAAGGAGGCATGATGTTTTTCATAGTTAATAAAGATGTTGATGTCCTACTTTATCAGGAAGCTTAGTTTTGACTATGGGAATGTGACTAATTCTTCCACGGATTTAATGTTAGCAAAATAATGTAATCAGTGCTATCTTGCCAGCTGAGATCTCTCACCTAGCACCACTTCCCACTGAATTAACAGTAGCCTAAATATCACCTGCAGGCCCCCACCTCACACTACCAGGCTAGTTTTAGCATCAGAGGCTTCTTGAAAATTCCTGCCCATTAAGTCAGTCCACAGAAATCAGAGTTCACTGTAACAAAATTACTTATTGGATAGGACCTTAAATCACAAACTTGCATCAGGCTGCACTCTGCTTTTTTGCCAAGTCCTCCCAGCTGCCAATCGCTAGTAACAGTCTGATTAACTTGCTGTACAGTTAACAAATGTACAGTTAGAAGAGTAGCATAGTTAGGATGGCATTTTACAGATTTATAGTTAGAAAGATTATCACAGTGGAAAGAGACAATCGAAAATGAAATGCTCACCCATATCCTAGGCTTACAGTAGAAAACTCCAAAAGCAGAGATCTCCAGAAAGAGACCCTTCCCTATGGCAGTCAGCCTTTAAATGGGGTCTAGGAGAGGTGCAGCCAGGCTCCACCCCTTCCATCACACAGCTGAATTGCCTTCACCTGTGCTCCCATGGCTGACTCAGTGCTTGCCTCAGGTGATCAATCAGTGCTTCAGGCCGTGACTCAACAGTTCCCATACACTTACCATGATTAATCGCTTTATCTTAGCTGAAAAGAAGAGAGAAGGAGCAGAAGGGTGAAATTTTTCAGATTGTCTGTGTTGAAAAGGATGGGTACAGTCATTGATGCTGATGAGGCAAGTCCAAAGTGTGCTTGTCCCCTGCAGCTGGTGCTGCACTGGTGGCCCCGGATGAGGGATGGAGTTTGTCCAAGTCCTTTGAAAGGACTTGGGCTGGTCATATCTCTAGTACTTGTCCAGTAGTTCGTGATATACAGGTCCTTGTCTGCTGGCATGTACATATGCTCTCAAGGGAGAGTGTTAGAAATCCTGAAGATACTGCAAATTCAGCTGTGCACATGCAGAGTGGAAGTATCCTGGTTGTACGTATGCATAGGTAGTGGGCAATCTGAATTTCCCTTTGTGCCATTTTGTTACGGTTGCTTAAATCTTTGCACTACTTTTTAGGGCAGCCTTCAAATCATCAGCGTGTTTTGTGTGCCTCATCTGAACACCCTTCATAGTGCTTAATCTCTGAGTTTTAAATACTTGCGAGGAACGCATAGTATATGCAAGACACATTGGATTATTCTTTCCTTTGAAATAGGACCTGATTTTAAAGACCTTATTATCAAGGTCACAATAACAATATATTAGAACTCTGAGCATTACTTAGTAGGACAATTTTAACCCTGAAGTCAAAAGACCTGATTATCAGTATTGAGTGTAATCAAGTAGAATGAGCATATAAGAAATCTTTGCAAGCAACACAACAAAGCAGCTCAATGTTGTTTCCCTTGCAAGGCCACGGCCTTTTCATCACATTGACTGCACAGATATAGCTGGTCTTGCAGTGTTTTCTTCCCTGTCTTTGTGATTATCACTAAGCAACTGGCTCCTCACTGTTTCTCCACTCAGAGCTGTTTTATAGAGATTTGCATCATTTTGAACTTTTTCTTTTTTACAAACTGTATTACAAATTAATGGGCTAAAAGGAAAGTGCCTTGGATGAGTGACATTGCTTTGTAGAAGAATTATGGATTATATTATCTTCTCCAGCTCTCTATGGAGAGAACATGAAAAGCTTCTCCGCAGCCCCCACAGCACCCTACTGCTGCTGAAATCTTGCAGGTTTAGAGGTGTTTCAGTGGTGTCTACAAATAATGTATCAAATAGATGTGCTTGTACATAAATCTAGACATCGTAGTTCAACAGCTGAGCAAATCATATGCTGCCAGTGAAATTTAAGACTCGAGATATTCCTATGCAGAAATCCAATTAATATGACCCGTTTGTCCTCTGAGGTTGAAATCTACTGCAAAAAGTATTTATTGTGCTGCTTCTTGTGGCTTGCTCCCTAAAAGAGTGAATTTGTCTACAGTCTGAGTACTGGGTTGAACAAGAGCAAGTGCTGGATTCTGCACCTGCCCCAAGCCATCCTCTCCTGTGAATCCTGATGCCCTCAGCCTGCTTGCCTCCTCCTGAAGTTCTGTCTGGAGGCTGAGCTCACTGCTGCCATTGGGCACTGACAGAGAGCTGGGCCTGCCCTGCAGACCGAGGCCAGGGCTGGGCCCTCGCCCCACAGGGAGAAATTGTTCCATGCTGGGGAGTCCGAGCATTGTGGAATCCCACTGCAGATTCTAAAGTATGAAGAAGGGAGAAGAACTTACCCATTTTGCTTTTTTATTTTATTTTTTTTTAATTGTTTGGATTTGTTTTGTTATTATTTTCTATGGTCCTTTTAAAATGTTTGTTGTCCTGTCTTGAAAAAAGTTCTAATGGAGCAACTGGAATGGATCTTCATGCTGAAATTCAGCCCTTCTTCCAATCCAAACCAAAGTCTCTATTTCTCCAAAGGAACAACTGCCTTTGTAGTTTCTCTGACACTGCCTGGAGGCTGCGGGAAGCTCGGGGCTATCTGCTGGACTCCTCCTGATGTCCGGGTGCAGCAGTTCAGAGGATGCCAGTCCCAGTCCTTCCCTCTTCCTCACGGCTTGCCTGGAGGTTGCAGGGAGCTCACGGCTGTCTGGACTCTTTCTGTTGACCCTGTGCAGTAGCTCAGAGCACACCAGTCCCAGCCCCAGTCTTTCCCTATTCCTTAGAGCTCGAGAAAGAAGAAGTGAGGTGTCTTGGGGAAGGACGAGGGATGGGGAAGAAAGATGTCAGAGAGCAGCAGCTAGTGCAGGGGCTCTGGCAGATGGTGACAATTCAATGCTGAGATTGAAACTGAGACCTCCTGGTGCACCACTGATGGATGTGGCAACGTCTTCGGGCAAGCATGATGTTATACTGCCTGCCCTGCCCTGATGGAAGTGAATTCACCTCCATTGGTTCTTCCTCTGGAGGTAGGTCCACCTCCATGGGCTCGAGGTCACCTTCAGGTGGATCAATATCCATCAGCTTGGCTTTGCTGCTGCTTCTCTGAAGCTTCAGCTTCTTTGGTGGAGGAGGATCCATCCTCCTCCAGAAAGGCTCCCACAGTGGGAGGGAAAGCCACTCTCCAAAGTGTTCCTTGTGTCAGTTGTTGCTGCCACCAAAGTGCAAGTTGCTGTGCAACTGGTGTTTTGTTGTCAGGGTCCCCGTATTTATACGGCTCATCAGGGAAGTAGCTTGTGACATACAGCCATGACAGCGTGACCCTAAGAATGTTCCACGATGACCAAAACGTGGCTGTGTTGGGCAAGAGGATTCTGTGACCTGAAAGTTGTCTTGATTGCCACTAATGGGATTCCATAGGGCCCCATTTTCAAACCAGTTTTATTTAATGCTATTATTGATGAGTCCAATAAAGACCCGGAAGTTATATTAAGTAAATTTGTGGAAGATGCTAAAGGGAGTATTGAGAGATAAAATTGTTAGAAACTGTACAAAGAGGGCAACAAAGATGGGGAAGGGTCTGTAGGGCAAGACATATGAAGCGTAGATGGGTTCCCTGTGTTTGCTCAGCGCAGAGCAGAGGAGCTGAGGGGAGGCATCATGGCGGCTGCAGCTCCTCACAGGGGTGGAGGGCAGCGCTGAGCTCTGCTCTGTGTGACAGCGACAGGGCCCGACGGAACGGCATGGAGCTGTGCCAGGGGAGGGGAGCTGGGGGTGAGGGACAGGGTCTGTGCCAGAGGGCGGTGGCATGGAACAGCCTGCCCAGGGCAGTGGGCACGGCACTGAGTGCTGGAGCTCAGGGAGCGTTTGGGCAGCGCTCTCAGACACTGGGTTTGGGTTTTGGGTGGTGCTGCATGGAGGTGGGGTTGGACTCAGTGATCCTTGTGGGTCCCTTCCAACTGAGGATATTCTGTGATTCTATGAAACAGGCTTTCTGGCACACTCGCTACCTTTGTTGCAGAAATTGAACATCACACATCAGCTATAGGAGAGGTAATTTTCAGAGATATACCTAGATTTCCATTCTAAACACTGGGTGTAGAAATGAGAGTAGCATGCAGTACCCGCCCATACTCTGTTCCTGTCTTATGCTTGTTGAATCTGCTTAGAAAGAGTGGCAGCTTCCTGTAAAGATCTAAGCTCTTACTAATAACAGCTTAGATCGTTTCTGGATATCACAGGATATCACCTGCATAAAGCTCTTTATTAGCTGTATCAACAAATAAAGACAAGAGAAAGGGATGTCCTGGAGATTTTCCAGTATGGATTCCATCCCTTTTTATTCCATTATGAAATTAAGAAATTTCCTAGAAGGTCTGAAGCAACTTTGCTACAGGAAGCATTGAAATGATTTATAACAAAGCAGCAAGATGCAAAAGAGATATGCAACCTTGCAGTTTTGTAATGACACATACCTAGCGTTTATTAAATGGCTGTTGGTGACATGAGTTACTTGCTTGGTCCCTGGATGAAGCTGATCGCCTTCAGCATCAAATGTCTTCTGGAAACCAGGAAAAAGCAAGTGACTCTCACATCCCCTTTTTTGTGCTTTAATCCACTACTGAATGTCCTGGATATACAGGTTAGTGTGTAGTAAAAGTCTGTATTTTTAATTCAGGATTTAATTAAGTAGCTGGTCAGGACTGTGGATTCGTCCTTATAGTGGATGTTCCTGAATAGCTGGAAATTGTCACATTTTAGTTGCCTATACAACTTCTGATAGTTTCATTTGAAGAAAACTCCTTTTTCACATGAACAGGAGCCATTCTGCAAAGACTGTGAGAAGTTCCAAGTCTGAGCTACAGGCATAGCAGGAGATACCGTTCTCACTCGAAGCAGAAACACCACGGCAAGCATGCTCCTGCCCCAGACACTTCAGCCTTAAAGCCTGAGGCTGCTGACACCTTATTGGAGCCTACAAGGTGATTTTCTTCTGTAGCACATGCTTTCAGTATCCACGTCTCTCCTCTCCCTCTTGCCATTCCCCGTGCTTTGTGCGTGCCATGGACAAAGGTAGTTGTGCTCATGCCTGGAGTGGCAGAACTTCCCTTCCAGCAGCGCAGCAAGGCTCCATTTATTTTTAATTGCTCCCCACCGTGTAGGCCAATTAAGGATGAAGCCAGCAGGGCAAGGATCACTCACAAACACTTTGAAGGGAGCAGACCCAGCATTTGCTTCGCCGGAAGGCTGCCATTCACACATTTGTGCAAGAATGCAAACAATTGGGCTCACGCAGTGGGATGGAGCTGCCTCGTTCAGTCTGAACCACTTGCTAGTGCAGATGGCAGTGAGAGTGGCAGCACCGCTGAATATTATCCCCGGGGTTAGAAACTTTCCAAATGAGATTTACATTTGTGACCCTCCCCGTTTCAGCAGGAAGCACTGCTAGGGCAGCTTTAGGAAATGCCTCTCATTGTCAGCTTCTGTTAGAGCTCGGGGTTTCATAGCCCTTGAGGTTCAGCAGGCTTAAGTACTTGATCTTTTGATAATATGAAAGGGGAAATGTTAGAGGATAGTAAGCACTGCTTCCATTTTTGGCTCATGTATCATGCTCCTATAATTATCCCTTTAAAATTCTTGTCTGACATTTTCCTAGCTTGAGAACATGGCAGAACAGGGACTTGCTGGGTATCCTGAATAGATTTCCAGGAAATCCTGGATGGAGGGTTTGCTGGGTAGATAGGAATTAGCAACCAAGTGTTTTAGATGCTGCTGGAAATGTGTCTGCAGGTGCGGTTGGTGATGCTGTGAGCTCTGTGCACTGTCCTGCTTGTGGAAGAGAGCTGGTATTCACTGCCAGCTTTGCTCAGAACTGGGAAATAACAGCATATGCAGTATCAAGATTGTTAAAGTGGGTCTGCATCAGCTTCTTACCATGGCTTGTGCATTATTATTTGTCAATTTGTAAATTTATTTGTAATTTTTTTGCTGTTGTTTGTTTATGTGGAGGGGAGAGCCCTAAAAGAGAAATGTTATTAGCAGTAAGCCTCTTGTGAATGGATTAAAAATTGTGGCTGCTGCTCATATCCATCCACAGAACGCTTTTCTAGGGAAAGACGTTCTCTACAAATTTTCATTATGCCTCTCACTGGGCACTTGGTTGGGGAATCCCTGTGTGCCCAGAAGGGCTCATCTCAGGCTGCACATGCTCTTCTTTGCACAGCAGTAATATAAAATGATGCAGCTCGATTGAGACTGCAGTTCCAGTGCGTATGGCTGGCTTCGATTTTACATGTAAGACGTGCAGCCTTGTTCTCCCACATTACAGAAATGTAGCACTCTCACTTGTGTGTAAATCCTGTTTTTCCCCCAGAAACTCCTCTAGGTGCCTGTGAGGAGGTGTTGGGTCGCCCCCAGCTCCCTGACCCCGCTGTGCTCCTTTTCACTCATTTCCCTGCTGCCCTGCCAGCAAAAAAGAAGAGTGCTCATATCCCGACAGCAGGCAGGGCGAGGCATTTCCCAACACACAGAGCCATGGGGCTGCGCTCCTTAGGGGGAAACACTGATGCTGCAAATGAGAGAAGGGCAGTGCTGCTAAAAAAAAAAATGGAGTTTCTGCTGTTCCTTTGCCCTGATCCCATTTTGTTTCTTGCTGCGTGACTGCTTTATAAAATTTCCCTGCATACAGATTTCTGGGGACACTGCAGCTTTCTGCAGAAAGTTGTTGTGAGGATCAGGGAGCTGAGAGCTGCTACGGCAAGCTATCTATTAACGTTGCTAAGGGTATGAGTTTTGTTACATTAAATGTATGTCAGCAGTCGAGTAAAATTTCAATTAAATTTCATCCTCCATGGCACCAAGAACAGCATTGTTATCTTACAAAATATTCACATCTCTGATGAGCGCAGCTTTGTGCTGATTTTTAAGAAACTAACTAAGCCAAATATGTATAACATGAATTGCTGCTTTTTTTGTTTCTCTTTAGATACCTACAACATTACTATGAATATATAGTAATAAAAAATCAAAATTCTTAAGCAGTCATTTCTGAAAAGAAATGCAGTTTCTTAAATAACGTCTAAAAGGAGATGTATTTGTGCATTACACATATTTCATTTGTGTGATAAAATAATATAATGCCTGCCTGTATTTTAATCTGGCATTTGGTCACTGTACTGCGTAGAGATAGAGCAGTTTTCTGATCACAGAGCTGGGATTCTCCAGCAGATGCAGAATTGTTTTCAGCACGGCAGAGAGCTGTAGCCGGGGAAGAGACAAAGCTGTTCATTGTCAGACAAGGGTTTATCTCTCTGGTTGCCTGTAGCGTACGGTTTGTAAGTTAGGATGTGACTGAGTGTCTATATCTGTAGGGCTGCTATAGAAATCTACATGTGCGCATTTGGAATGCAGTTTTTCAAAAGAAAGCTGGACGTGCACTCCTGTATGCAGTTAGTCATTTTACTACGATGCTTGTAGCATGAAAGCTCAACAACTGTGTTACAAAAGAAACAGTATTATGATCACTTGTCTTGCTTTCCCCGGGATTGAGAAATTCATCGTGTATCAATACATCAAAAGAAGTTTATATGGTAAAGCTGTTATATCAGAGGAAAACCAAAACATTAGATAAAAGGAAACTGCTATCCTATATTCATGAACACCTAACAACATTTAGGAAGACAGCATCCAATTTAGACCAAACCCTATAAACTGAATTATATCAGCTATGTTATCTCACACTGGGGATTTGGCTTGTTATATTTGCTTCTCATGTTTTTTGCAAGCTTTGAAAGAAAAGTTTTGTTCAGATTTCTTAATAAGATCAGCATCACATTTCAGTGGACAGAGAATGACTGGGTCTGCATTGCTACAGCGGTCTGAATATTTTTATTGAGACAAAAAAGCTTTTGTCTGTGATTTAGAAAATGCTGTGTTGCTTTTCTGTATCCTGAATATTCCTTAAAGTAGCTGGAATGAGGAAACAGAAGAGGCAGCCTGCCATGACAATCCATGCTGCTTAAACAGCATGGAAAATACAAGACTGACACCAGGCTTCAGAGCCACCCAGAGCAACTGATCATCTAGGGAAAGAGGATGGTTTGGGCGTGCAGGCAGGGGTCAGCTGGGAGAGAGGATGGCCAAGCTGCAGGAAAGCAGTTGGAAAGGAAAGTCAGAAAATTTTGGAAACTTGTGATAGGAAAAAGAGATGACTTTGGCTGAAAGTGTGAGCTAGGACTCTGAGGACCTGGGTTTGGTATTCACTTTGGCTTGGAGTCCCAGCATCACAGTAGGTGAAGCAACTTCAATATTTCTGTCTTTTCATTGCCCTTGGTGCCCTAGAGGTAGCAGTTTATCTGTACACAATAGCCAATAGATGAGGTGTTACACACAGTTGGAAATACAAGTCAAACTGCTCCTCAGGACCATCTTTCCTCAAGATGATCATAATAGGATAAAGAACTTTTGGTCTACAAGCTCCATAGATCTTTGTGGAGTTCTTTGTTTAGAGAAAGGGGTCATGGAAAAGTGGTTTAGGGCAGTGGTCATGGCACTGAGCTTGCCAGAGTTGAGGAAGCATCTAGACAGCACTCCTAGACACATGGTCTGATTTTTGGGTGGTCCTGTGTGCAGCCAGAAGTTGGCCTCAGTGATTGTTATGGGTCTCTTCCAACTCAGGATATTCTCTGATTCTATAAAATTTCCATGGGAAGTTCCCTGGTAGCATTCCTGTCTGCTCCAGCCTCTATCACTTTTCCCCAAAACTTTAACTTTTATCCTGTCCTGGCACAAATGTTTTCCTTTTATTTTTCATCTGATTTCAGCATATGCACAACATCCACTATCCAAAAAATGTACGCAAGAGGAATTACTTTTCTTTCCCCCATTGACATCAGTCACAGGTGCACAAATCTTCCTGACCCTGTGAGGGGGTTATGGAGCTGCTGAACCAGCACTGCAAAGGGGCTAATGGTGTTCAAAGTCTGCATAGACTCCAGCAAGCAGAGAGGCACTCTTCCACCTTTATTTTCACACCATGATGAGGTGAGAGATCACCAAACTGAAATTAGCACACCCCAGCAAATACCTGGAAAAGCATAAAGGAGGACACGAGTTTCAGAAGGGATCTGCACAACTAAAATTCCATTGTTTTGATTTGTACAAATATTTCAGTCATACTGAAAAACAGGCACAGAAGGGATGGTCTCATCTTCATGCTATGCCACGAGAACATTCCTATGAGATTTTTTTTTATCTTTGTTTTTTGAATACACACTTTTATGGTTTAAACACGAAAATAATGGATGTCTTCTCAAAAGTCATTGTGCCTAAAATGCTAGCAGAGATGACTTCTTACTGAAATTATGGTGTGCTTTATTCCTCTAGCACAGCCCATGTTATTAGTCCAAAATTGCAATTGATGGAACAGCGTGCCAAAGATTTTGTCACCGATTATCATTCTTTTCAAGGGAGGATTTGTGATTTGGGCTGAAATATGCTAATAACTGAAAACCCTCCACATGTGAAGAACTCAGCACTTCACACTCCTCCCCATCCCCCTAAGAGCGGGCAGTGTGATGCACCACCTGCCAGGCACTTGCAGAGGTAAGGTGGATGTCCCACAGCATCTCACAGAGTGAGTGATGGGGTAGCAAGGTGCTGAAGGATGCAGTGCTGCTGCTGCCTTTGTACACCAAGCAGACGTGGGCTGGAAGGAGCTCTGCTGCTGATGTACAGAGCGGCTCAGCTCTGCAATGCTTCCGTACCAAAGTGAAAAAGTTTGCGTGCAGACTTCTTTGTTTCTTTACAAATCCATCCTTGCAAAACAGCAGCTTAAACACACACGAGAATAACACAGAATTATTTTCATAAAGCTTTAAAAAGATTGAGAAAGAGGGGGAATGCTGACTGCTCAGAGTGATGCAGAGCTGTTGCAGCCTATTCATTTCATTCATCCCAAATATCCAGTCGCAGTTTAATTCCTAGATGCACTGTATTCCCTTTCCTATATAATCAGCCTAATTTGTCTTCAGCTGCAAGCAAGTGAACCAAGCTTCATTTAGTTAAGCAAGCTAAGCAAAAACATTCTTTGCTCACAGATGGGTGAGCCAGCCGATATCTTAAGTTAAATGATGGGAATTTTGTGTCCTTTTTCCAACGAGTGGAAGAAATCCTACGGACAGAAGAATGACAAAACAAATTCTGTCCCTCTCTGTTTTTAATTAGTTAAACAGAGAAAGACTAATAGATCTCATCCTGAAATCTGGAGTCCTAATTTGCAATATTGGATGTTGTTTTGACTTAAACTGGCACTTTTAACAAATAGACTTTTCACTGGAGGTTTTCAGAAAGACCATGTGTAGTATTAGATGAGAAGTACTTAATTAATGTAGGAGAGCGCCAACAAACTATCAGCCAGCTCTGACTTGTCTTGGATTTGAAATAAAAGGTATTTGCTCTGTGCTGCCTGCCTGGCAATTACCACTAAATGTGTATGGATTTAGGCCAATTCTTAATGAAAAAGGGGCCAGCTAACAATAAATGTCCCCCCTGTTGCCTTGGGTTGCGCTGATAGAGCGGTGAATGAATCAAGCCAAATGCAAACGTGAAATCTGGCTGACCCCAGGGCACCCAGGGGGGCCGGTGGTCGGCTGCAGACCTCCTCATCCTCGTGCCCTGTCCTAGGGTGCCTGCAGTACCCAAATCTGCTGTCACTTATCTCTCCCACATAGCCAGGAGATTTGCAGAATAGCTGCAAGAAGGCATTGTGTCATCCAAAGGAGCATATGCAGAGGAAAGCGCTGAAAATTCAAACCCTTTTAACCCCCACAGTCACAGTGAATACTAGCAGAGTGAGATGACCATTTTTCAGAACTATCCTTACTCCTGATTGCATTCAGGGAAAAGCAGGCAGGGAGGGGAGAACGATGTGCCTTGCCAGGCTCTAGCATTTTCTTTGTGAACAAGCAAATGCTTCAGAACTATTCAGCGTGCCTCAATACTGCATCTCAGTGCTGTGCTCCCCCAGCAGCAGGGCAGAAATAGAATCACAGAATATCCTGAGTTGGAAGGGACCCACGAGGATCATCGAGTCCAACCCCTGGCTCCGCACTGGACCACTCAAAATTCAAACCAAGGGACCTCAGCTGCCCCTCATACAACTTGCCTTTCAGATCCTTCACCATCCTTGTAGCCCTCCTTTGGAGGCACTCTCATAGCTTTATGTCCTTCTTATATCGCAGTGCCCAAAGCTGCACCCAGTGCTCAAGGTGAGGCCACACAGAACAGAGCGGGACAACCCCTTTCCTCAAGCAACCCTTCCTGCTCATCTCCATCTTCCCAGGAGGAATACAAGCATGTGGAGCAATAAAGGATGTGTGCCCCCTGCCCTCAGCCCAGGGACGCCAAGGGCACAGTGATCCCATCTGCCTGGGGCTGCAGAGAAAAGAGGCAGCATTTGCTTTACAGCCTCTGGAGAAGAAAACTTTGCAGAGATGAAGTTGGTTTAGTTCTTCCAGAGACTGCAGAGGGAACACAAATGCTGTGAAAAGCCCAAACACCCTACCAGCCCTCAGGGAAAAGGCTTTTGGTCATTAGAAGGAGGGGTGACAGCCTTGAGACTGGTGAGGAGCCAGGCTGCTGAATCTCCCTTTTCTGGCTCCCACTGTCTGTCATCATGATCCCCTTCTCCATCGCAAGCTCCTTTGGGACTTTGAACAGCCAGAAGCCAAAGTGTATACTGACAAAGTGTGTACTGTTCCCCCCAAAACACTCGCAATGCCTGAGTATGCTCTGAGAGGGACACAGGAAAGAGATGGGTTGGCAGCACACAGTGGCTGCAAGGAGGTGACAACTGCTCACCAAATGCACCAGCACCTCAAGGGCAGTAATGGCACTGGAGGAAGTGATGGCCTCTTGTGCTGGAAATGCCTGTTTGAATATTACAGAATGTTTGTTCTCTGTACGTTGTGAGAGATCACTGTCTCTTTTATTTGTCCCTGAGATTTATTTTCTCAGTTTCTGTCATAACCACTGAAGTCTTCTAATGAGTCCCATCACTGGCATCAAATGAAAGCAAGCAAACAATGAGTTTATGCCTTCAGATGCAAATAGAGCTTCTTGCTCCTTGCATGCAACTCCCACTGCACTTCTCTGAGCATTTGCTAAAATCCAGAGGTCATGTCAGTACAAATATAGAGTCCCAGGAAGAAAAATGGCTGCTGCCAGGCTGTTGTGTGGTGTAAGTCCTCCTTCTTTAGGTCTGTGGGGATTGTCCAGGCCCTAAATTATCTACTTGGAAAATAAATTCTGTCTAGGTTAGCCAAGCATGGCAGCCAAATGAGGATTTTCCTGCCATAATCTCCGAGGCAGAGGAGTGGAATAAGCCGCAGCCTTGGGAAGGGCTGGTCATGCTCCTTGCTGGCCACTCAGCAGTGGGATCACGCTGTCACCTGCAGCCCTCAGCTCTGCTGAGTAGCAGCACACAGCCAGCAGCCCTCATACTGACTGACTCCAGGTGCCCTGGGGGAGCATCCTTCTGCTTCTGCCTGCAGCATTGCTTGCCCCTATTAATCCCCTCTGTCCCAGTGCCAAAACTCAGCCCACTGCCATTTGGACCAGCAAACTGCTCTTCTTTCTGTTTTGTCTTTGAAAAAGCAAACTTTTCACATACTAAATGTTTTCCGGTGCCAAGTAGTGCATGTAAGTGAAGAAAGGGGGTTGCACGCAGAATCAGAATTAGTTTTGCTTTTTTAAACCAGACATCCAATTGCCATTAACACAGTTCAGACATGAAACAATATTTATACCAGAGAGAAAAAAAAATGCATCGATTGACCAAAACGTGCTATGCCTCTGAACGCTGTGCAGAGATCCAACCAGCAGCAAAACAAATAACTTATCATAGCACTGGAATTACATGCACGTAGTGGGAAATTCTTTTTTTGTTGCTCACAAAAGGACTTGATCACATGCCATTATTCCAAGAGTAGCTGAAATCTCTGCAGGCCTTGCTCTGTAATCTAAAAAAGCCCTTTGCTTTATACTATCGTGGGCTTTGGCAGCTATAAGAAAATGCAAAATGATGGCTGTGCTTGTATCGATTATCATCCTAATTCTGCTTCCAGTGAAGTCCATCACAAACCCGCCGCAGCCTCCCATGGGAGTGAGTGCAGGCTGTGTATAATTGTGGTTGCTTTAATATAAATTTACTTGACACTTGAAATTCTGCATTCCTGCTGCAGTAATGCTGTGAATGGCATTGGATTAACTGATTCCCAGGAAAAGGCTGAGACCCCTCTCGCTCCCACGTTCTGATTTTCTGCCTGAAGTGGGTCCTGCAGCCCCAGGGGCTTTTCTCCACTCCACCTGTGCCCTCTCCATTCAGTCACCTGTGAGATTCCTCCGAGGTGTCACATCTGTGTGATGGATGCACTGCCCACTGGCAATTGCTCATTTTGATGCTCTGCATTACTTCCCTGCTTCACGTCTGGCTCCTTACCGTTATTTATTTTGCAACCTCTCTGCTGACTTCAACTGTCAGTCACTCCAAGTTCTCTTTGCTGCCCACCTCTCTGGCCTGCTTTGCTCAACTTCCATCCCTGCTTCTGGGTCACAGCAAATAAGCATGCTTTGGTTGAATGCCTCCGTCTTCAGAAGGAGCAGAAGGTTACATCTTCTCATATTCCTAAAGCTAATCAGTGCCCTTTATCAGTTCCTTACATTGTCCAAACACAGTATGTTTGGCCATTTAGTCTTGCCAGTAAGGCACCGTCTGTTGTGACTTTCATTCAGTTGGCACAAGGGGTGGCTGCAAGGCCATGGCTTTATCCAGACCTAAAATATCCTATTTTAGGTTTGTGGGCTGCGTGGAGAAACAGTAATGGAGACATTTCTACCATTGCTAAAATCAGGATGACCTTGATGCTTTGTTGTGCAGAGGAGCCCACACCAGGGAAATTCACCTCCTCCCAGCTCTCTTACAGAGTGTCCCCTAGAGCACAGCCTGTGGACAATAACCTGCACATTACCTACTTCTGCAAATCTAAGCAAGCTCAGAACTCTAGTGAAAACTGATAGGAGATTCTAGGTGCCCCTGTGCACTTGTTAATTATGAACTGGAACTACCAACCTATGCTGATTATGGAATCACTTTTCCTTCTGTCCGCAGATCAGCAGCTGCCAGTCAGCGTGGCACCCAAAGTGTGCACAGAGCTGCTAAGGGAAAAGGAGGAGCAATGTATCATCACTGACTTGTTTTTCTTTGCAGAGAAATGGCACTGCCCTAGAAGAACTAGAACATTTCGAAGCATCACTTGCAAATGCTGACACGGAGAACGATGGGTACTGGGCGAGTGCAGGTAACCAGGTAAGACTTGAGAAAACATGCATCTTCAAAGTAGAAAAGTCTCAAATTTGTGTTTCAGAATAAGACTTTTCTCTCAGCTGAGCTGTTGCAGAGAAATACCTGGACAATCTCCAGCTAAATATCAGCAAGTTACATCTATCCCTGCAAAGAAACAATGAGACAGCTCTAGGGGAGGGCTGCACAAGCCAGTGGATAGGGATGTTCAAAACAGCGATCACAAGCCCTCCCCAGCTCCTCTACTCTGGACTGAACAAACCAAGGGACCTCAGCCACTCCTCATACACCTTGCTCTCTAGATCTTTCTCCATCTTCTTCCTCCTCCCCAAGCCAGTCTGCTGGAGGACCAGCTGCCTGCTGCCCAGCCCTGCTGGGAAAGAGGCACTGACACTGGGGCAGGCCGGGGCTGGAGGCGCAATGATCATCCATTGGGTCTGGAGAAACTTTTTGTAGTTTTGTGAGTTTTTTCCACTGACAAACAGGAGTTATTTAAAACATATTTGCATAGCAAGCATGCATTAAAATGCATGAGGCATGCAGGGCTGTGGCTGGTGGAAGAAAAACGCATGCAATTTGCAGAAACCGTAGATTATTATGACTCCAGAATTGACATATTTATATGCTTGGCTGTTCTTAGATTTGTTATTTTCTATTTGTCAAATTGAACGCGTGTGACATACGTATCATGACAGACCTTCCCTACCTTTCACTGAGGATCTTTCAATGCAACCAATGCCACACCACTGTTTTCAAAGCAATGGCTCCCAGGCAGGGACTGGATGCCCTATGGGAGATCCCATCCAGCCTAAAGGAGGAGTACATTTGCCAACCTAAGATATTTCTTGAGAATTCATTAGGCTACAAATCACAGCCAGGAAACAAATACAAATCTTGTGTGACGTGTCCAACCAAGACAGTATTCTTAGTCCTTTTGCAGTTGTCTAAACACAGCAAAAAAAAAGCAAGATTAAGAACTGTTTTGCGAAGGATCAAAAAACATTTACTGAGGCACAGCACAAATAAATGAGCCTCATGAGTTTGCCCCCACAGGCTCTTCACTAGCCAACAGCTGGCTCATTGCAAAGACTCAAATCATGGGGCAGGTTCTGCTCTGCATGAAGATTGAGCTGATGTAATATCCTGTCATTTTGATCTTACAAACAATGGGACAGGCTGCCAAAGGATGCATTGATTAACCACCTGTTACAGTTGGTGTTGCAGCTGGAAAGATTATCATGGTGAAAATGGGAAAAGAGACAAACAAGGAAGGAAGGCTCACCTGTATCTGAAGATCTAGGTTTGCAGGAAAGACTCCACAGATGAGAAATGTCCAGAAAGAAACCCTTCCTCATGGCAGTCAGCCCTTAAATGGGTCTAGGAGAGGTGCAGCCAGGCTCCACCCCTTCCATCACACAGCTGAATTGCCTTCACCTGTGCTCCATGGCTGACTCAGTGCTTGCCTCAGGTGATCAATCAGTGCTTCAGGCCGTGACTCAACAGTTCCCATGCACCACCAAGGATGCTGCCAAACATGAGGCATGGGCTTCAGTGGTCAGGAATGTGGCAGGTGCATGGGAGCTGTGAATTGGTGGGGAAAAGCAGAGAAGTGCCTTTTGTCCAGAGTATGAGGCCATAAACTGGCAGTTTGTGACTTGGCAGAGGTGTGATAGAAGAGCCTCATTTCACGTGTGAGATAGTAGAAAGAGAAGCTGTACAGCTTCAGGCAAGGAGCTCTTTCTGAAAACAGAACAAAACAAAAACATACAAAAAAAAAAAAGTGTATTTTTAATGTTTGTGTGGCACTCGGAAGCTGGAAATTGTTATAAATGCCAAATATTATGTTCCCTAATGTGTAAAACGGTGACTAATGCTATTACATGCTGTCATACAGAAGCCCTTGGGATGCAAATTCAAAGAGACGCAACAAATAACCATAAAATAAAAAATAATAATAAAAAAAAGGATGGGGAACAAAATCCCTCTTCCCATTTCAGTGCGGATGTGCCGACTGACAGTTGGCTCACCTGGGCTCTTCTTCCTGCCTCATTCTTCTATGCTGGAACTGCCCTTTCAAGCTCACCCTCTACCACCACTCCCAGCATCACTCTACTCCAGCACCTCCCAGGCTCCATCCCAGGGATCCCTAACATCTCTTGCAGATGCAGGAGCCTTGCCAGGCCCTGGTTGAAGGGGCTGGAATGCAGAGTGGTGTGAAAAGTCCACCCATAGAATAGGAAAAAAAGCCCTAGGATTTTTTTTCCCTAAGCCCATGTATAATAGCTGAGCTTGATGAAATGTGCTGGATGAATGCATCCTTCGTGCGGCTGTTTCTAGGGGAGTTAAATTTTTTTATTTCTCCTTTTAATTAGCCAGGCTTAAATTAGCAGCATCTACTGTTGATATTCCTCCGTGAGTAGTGAGAACATTTTCAATCAGAATCCTTATTAATATGCATAAAAGTGATTTGTTTTGATGTCAATCTGGAAGGGTCTCTTTCCCCCCAAGTTTCCATTTCTGCTCTAAATGAAGGTGGAATCACAGTGCAATGGCCACGTACATGTGTATGAGATCTCCTGTTACCTGGGGGAACCCTTTGCAGGGAGCTTCAGGAATTCCCACCTGGGCCAGCAGTTATTCTGCTGTATTTTTCTGTGCTGAAACAACAGCCCAGCTTGGGATGGAGTGGGCTTGTCCAGACTGCTGTGCTCCATTGATGGATTATTAAAATGAACACAATGAAACTGGTTTTGGTGGGTTTTTTTGTTTTTTGTTTTTTTGCTCCCCAGCAGCTCTGGGACTCTTCTCAGTGACCTCTTCCTCTTCCAAAAGGTGGTTTTGAACAAGAGGAAAATATGAGTGTGTTTCTGTTAATTCCTGAGTTGCTGCCCCAGCATTCATACACTGATGCTACAGAGGACCGCTGCAGCTGTGTGTGCAGAAACACACCCCATGCCTTATATGATGGAGGCCTCCCCTATGCAAATGGAAGCAGGCAGTGGATGCAGACCACCATGCTGTCCCCAGGAATGGGCAGTAGGTCCTATTCCTTGCCCAGGCCCAGGCTCACATACAGAATGCCTGTAGCACCTACCGGTTCAGCTGCGGGATTTTCCTTACATTCAACAGATGCACATTTTTATTTCAGCTCATCAGAAGTTTTCCTCACTCCCAATTAATGCCAATTTTTATGTGGCTTTTATGTTTTTTTCCCCGTGAGAAAATTCCAGAGTTTCTCACTGTTAATCTCAGTTACATTCAGTAACAGTGCCTGATTCTTCTAATTTTTTCAATAAAAGTGTTTCCAAGCCTGGACTTTTTCTTCTAGGAATGTATGGGAAAAACTCCATTCTTATTTCCTAACTAAGAGACTCAGTGGACCCTGGACATGTGTTTAAATCAGAAGACAAGACCCCATTCTTCAGATGTAGGTTACTCAGATTCATGCCAGATTTGAACCACACGGGTTGCACACAACAGTGATTCACACTGCATAGATCTGCAGTAGGTCAGGTGTGCCATCAGAAATACACCATGGCTCCTCCTCATGGGCAGAGTGCTGCCTTTGGGGGTTCTGTCCCGTCTCCCATCACTGCAGAGCATTTGTGAGTAACCTGGATATAGGAGTGATGGGGCAGACTGGTCACAGAATTAGAATATCCTGAGTTGTAATGGACCCACGACGACCATCAAGTCCAACTCTTGGACTGACGGGCTGCTGATGGACAGAGTGGAGGGTGTTTGGTTGCCACAATGACAACATGCTGTGGTGCTGCAGCCCTTGGATGTGGTCAAAAAGCCTGTGAAGAAAGGACTCCCCAGACATTGCCCTCAAATGGAAGAGTCTTGTGATCACGAGGACAAGAGCATTGCCTCTAAATGACGTCTGTTTTCACAAGCTGGAAGGACAGGCTTTTGATGTGTGTTTCTAGTGTGCCTTTCTTCTCCTGCATCTCCTGCCCCAGGGTTTCCTGGTGAAGGAACTGGAGCTCTGTGTGTCCCCAGAAATTAAAACAAAAACTGGCTTCTGCGGTATTTCCTGAAATGTGTTTTCATCTCATGGAATCTGTCCTAACAGCAGCCCTGAAGCAGCAGAGGTTTCATTTTCATCTAGTAGCGATCAAAAGCAACATCAGCAGGGAATAAATACACAAAGCCACGCTGCAGGGATATTAGCTCACATGACAAGGCGGTGCCATTTGGTTTACTAAAAAAGAGAGCTCGTGTGTGGCTTTGCTCCATCTCTGTGTGTTTTGGGCACTCTGCTTGTGGAGAAGTGAGACCCAGAGATGCCCAGGACAGAGCGGCCTACTGAAACCCAGCAGGAATCCCATTTGGGCTGCCATGGCTCCCCTGCCTCCAGCCCACGCCCATGCAGGCTCACCTTCACATGTGGCGGATTTCAGAGTTACATCCACCAAAACACACACTTCACCCCCACAATAGGACACGCGATGCCATTCCCTCAGCATGGGAATATGCCATCAAGAACAGCCATTGCACCGCTTCCCTTCCCCTGTGGTCAGGCCAATGAGATGCTGGTGCTCTAAATCCAAAGATGGAGGACAACACGCCTTTAATTCATGCAGTAAAACTAGAAGGGCTTTTTTGGCACCACAGCTGCAAAAATGCGATGAAATGCTGCTGGGTGCAGACCAGCTGAAAGGGGAAGGGATCAAATCCCATTCCTAGAGGAAAGCAGCCACTACTGTCACTGCAGAGCTGTCATGGGAGATGCTGCCACTGTGCCCCTGAGGTGGGACAAGGCAAAACAAAACAGAACAAAAGTTAAGGTGGAACAACCAAATAATGAATGAGATTTATTGAAGTTTAACAAAGAACACGGTTGTGCAGTGTGGGAGTGCTGGCCATGGAAACGAGCAGCTCCAATGCAGGGGCTCCCAGGGCACATGGGATTTTTATTCCCAGGGGTTTTCCATAATGCATTTCTGAAGTTGAAGTAAGTGCTGTGCCATGTGGCTGTCACTATGGAAACAAGTATTTTTACACGGTAAAAAATAGTCCCGTAAAACTCCCATAAGCTGCTAAAGCCACTCGGTGAGCCACATGGCTATGGGAGAGCAGACGGTGCCACTTCCAGGAGGGTGGTGGTGGTGGCACCTGCTGGCACTGCGGAAAAGAGCACCTGTCCCAATCCAGTTCCACCACCAGTGCATGGTGCCAATGGGCCTGCCCCTTTCTATGCTGCTTTATAGCCTCTATCCTGATGATGTGCGAGCTGCAAGCATTGCCAAGCCTCTCCTGCAGAATTGGTGACTGATGCTATTCTGTAGTGTCACTCCACTGCACAACAGGTTGGTTCAGCTCCACTTACTTGTATATTGGAGGCATGATTATGTACTGGAGGACCTCCAGACAAATGTCAGACACTGGAAAGGGCTGCCCAGGGAGGTGGTGCAGTCACCAACCCTAGAGGTGATCAAGAAATGTTAAGATGCTGTACTGAGGGACATGGGTTAGTGAGTAGATACTGGTGGTAGGTGGACTAGATGATCTTGGAGGTCTTTTCCAGATGATTCTGTGTTACAGTATTTTTTGGGGAAACTATCCAAATTGCAATACTAAACAGGATCCAGAAGGCACCGGGAAGGTCTCTGGGTGTACCCCCCAGTTCCAGCTTTAGGGCTACCAGAAGCGCGGTGCAGCACATGTTCTCCATCCTAGCAGCCAGAACTCCAGCTGAACAAGAACTGTGGGCACTTGCTTAAGCATTAACACTCACACAGATGTAAAACTCATATTGAGCTATTTATTCTGTGCATTCACCTTTCATTGCAGTACGTGCTAAAATTAAGTACTTCTAACTGCTGAATGGAGCAAACAGAAATTGCTTCCATCATCTAAAGCTGACAGCCGGCTATTCAGCCCTCCATCCTCCCTACTGGATGGCATGATCAGGTTCCTTAACGACGAGCAAGAGTGTTTGATTTTCAGCAGCAGTGCCACATTACGGCACACATTAATTTGCTAGGAAATCACTTTAGGAGAACATAAAGTGTGATAGATTCCAGTTAGAAAGATGGAGTACAATAAAGGCCCCCAAGGTACCTCTGAAATATGACATCCCAAGAAATTCCTTCACAAAAGGAGCTGGAAACAAGCCATCTTACCCATACCATATCCCCACACCTCATAGTTAAGGGAAGGATGGAGATCATCCACCAGGTCATCTGTCAGCAGATATTAAGCATTAACCTATTTCAAATGTTATGTGTATTTGCAGACAGGAACTGAATAGGTCAAAGAGGCTTCTGGTTCACAAAGAAAGATGAAATGGTATTTAATGCTGCATCTGAATAGCTGCCCATGTAAATAGAGTATGTGTGCAGGAGTAAGAGGGGTTACGTTGTTGTAACCTTCTGTTTCTAAAGGCTTGCATTATTTTATCCTGTGAAACAAACCTTACAGTGAACAAACCTTACAGCTACCTTATAGGTAGCGAGCTTTAAAACAAGATTACAATAAACGGAGACCAGGATACAGAGGACACATATTGTTAGCAGAAGACAAGTTTAATAAAATAGACTTCTTACACATCACGTTGACATCGTCATACTCATTCCTGCCATGGTGCCTGAACTCCAAACATTCCCTCTCATTTCTCTCTAATCAGTGTAAAAACACCATGGCTAACTAGCAAGATCAGGCTGCCCTCTCCTAATGCATGAGAAGCACCCCATACAGCCCCCATATGCCCTTCATGGTGTTGGCTAAGGGATTTTCACCATGGATGGAACTTGGGGTTGCTTCTGTATGAAGCTCTCCTGAAGGGGAAGATGAAGACATGTGATGCAGCCACCCATGTGCCTCTGTGCATGTGCATTTCCAGACTGTCCCGTGCTATTTCTGATCTTGTTTGAATTCTGACTCTCCCCTGCATCTATCTTCCTGCCAGCATCACATATCCAGGATGAGACTGAGGTAGTTTATACTACTGGCTTGAGTTGAGTTATGATAACAAGAAAAAACTTTCATAAAATCCTTAATCACTTCTATGCTACTTTCTTTGATTTCTCCTCTTAGCTTCACATCCATGCAAATGTTCATGACAGACAGGAGAGCAGGCGGCCAACACACAGGAGTGCACAGCCAGTCTTACTTGGGGTGGGAGGAAAGGGAAAGCCCCACCAGTGAGAAGCCCCCACTGTCCTGCATCCCAGAGCAGGAAGCTGCTTCCACAGATCAGAACCAGGCAGCTTTAGTGTCATTTCCAAGGAATGTGGCCACAGCATCCTTTATAGAAAGCATGCATTGAGGTGTTCCAGCAGGGCAGGGACCACAGCCATCTCTGCTGGGAGATGTGCCTGGCATATAGAGACTGCTCACTCCACTGCCTTCCATACTTCTTCCCCATTCACACAGCACACAGGAGCCTAAGGACTGAACTCACAGAGATGTTTAGGGGGCCTAACTTCTATTCCAGACTTCCATGGGAGGCTGGTTACCTGAACAGAAGTGGAGCGCCTGATTACCTTAGCAGATCTGGGCTCCCCTGGCCGTGCCCATGCTGGGATCCTCACTGCTCCTCTGGCTGGTGTAGAAGTGTGGTGCAGTGCCACCCTGGTGTTGTGAAGTAGCCGTTCTCCAACTGGTGACGGCCTGATTCACAACACCAGCTGCTGCACGGCACCTGGCAGGGCCCTGCGTCCTCTGTGCTCCATCCTTGTCCTGAAAGCAAAGAGAGGGTTACGTCTGTCCATCCCACAGGTTGCACACTCCCACCTGCTTACAATGACACTGAAGTACTACAGGTGAACTTCTTCCCCCAGAAATGGCAGACAGATGCTGCACTTGAGATCTGCTGCACTGTAAGAGTGGCTGCTGTAGTGTGATGCGGGTTCAGCTGCATCCTCACTATCCACATCCTGTGTTCATCTCAGGAGGGATGGAGGCTCACAGACAGGGACATAACCTAGAAACTCAGTCGAGCCCCAAGAGACACAAAGAAACAGGCTGCTGCTTTTTCACTGTGCCAGGATGCTGTCAGAAGGAGAACGGTGCCGCAGGGAGCATGCGGCCTCCTGGGCACTGTGCTGCCATTCAGCCACACACCCCTCAGCACATGCCTGGCCTGTCCCCAGGAGCTGCCCAGGGTCGTGGCATGTGGGGTATTGCCTACAGGCTTACGGGTCCTACTGGAACCCAGGGAGACCCAGTCTGGAGGCCCTGTGCTCCCCTGCATGGCCCTATCCCTCAGGGATGTGTGAAAGTTCAGAGATGCAATTCACTGCTGACCAGCAAAGTCATCAGACTGATTTCCCTCAAAATGTTGCACATGTGGTACAGTGACTCAGTTGCAGTGGTCAGGTCATTCTCATCCCCTCATGGGCTGCTAACTCATCTACACAGAAGCAAACAACAGGCAAACACTCGAATCCAGTATGTGCATTAAGGACTTTCCTTAGAAACCAGAGCTCAAAATAAAGCAGAGTTTCTGTCACCCAGCTTGGGACTGCCTCTGTGGTGAGGACCAAATGCACAAGTCTTTAAGCAAAACAGGGAGAAAGCATGCGATGTGGAGCCTGGCATGTCTCCAGAGAGAAACTGCTCCTTTTTAATAGTTCTGGAGCAGGTTTGGTGTGGAGACAGAACTTCCCACTTTTCCGACAGAGGGAGTTATCCCTGTGCATCCCCATTTAATCCAAAGGAAACCTCATGCACTGACTTTTCACTCCGGAGATGGGAAACGGGGTCATGACCAGTCCCTAAGCAAAGAAGCTACAAAAAAGTGCAGTAAGGGGAGACCTCCCAGGTTCTATATTGTAGCTGCTGCACGAAATGGAGATGAATCTGACACCTCTGCACGTGCGTGCACTTGTAAAGTCTCAGCTATGTCACGCTGACAGAGCTTTTATTTAAAGAGCAGTTTCTGAAATTTTAATACACAGCGCTACAAGAAACAAAACAGCGTATTCATATTTTATGCAAATCTATTATTCAGCTTCAACACGGGAAAGGAAGAGCCTGAAAGTGGAAGCCGTGTTCTGGCTGCTTCTGAGCAGCAGTGACTCGGCAATGCTGGCTGAAGGTGACCAGATGCTGAGAGGTCCCTCCCTGCGTGCCGCGGCACTGCGCATGCTGGCAGGAGCACACTGTGTCACACCAAGAGTAATGCCAAATGCGTTCTGCACATTCCCTGTTCCATGGGAACACTGAAGTCTGACAATGGTACTGTGGGCGGGAAAAGAAAAACAAATGATACGAGCTTTTTTCAAGGTTGTTTAAATCCTTATGAAACCTTTCACGCAATCTGCGTCCAAGTACAGCAGCGTTCTAAAATGAAATCAATCTCCTGTATGCATCGCTTGCTGCCCAGAAGCCAATTTAAAAGCCTTTTCCACTAAGAACCAGTATTATGCACTCTGCAAGTGAGAAATGAACACTTAACCCAAGACTCTCTCTCCCCTCGCTGCACCAGAGATGGATGCTGTCTTTCTGCCTGCGCTTTCTCTGTCAAATAGTCCAACACAGCCTTAGAGCTCATCTGATCTGCACCCTTAGTATAACTGTACAGTTTTTAGTCACCTAAGGGCTATAGTTTTCATGTTCTCTACGTGGTTCAAAAGCTTTCTTACCATTTCCACTAGTGTCCAATTTCCTCAGCAGCTGAGTAAATGGCAGAGCAAGCACTGCATTCCCCCATGCTGGCTGGTGCTGTGAGCCCTGAGGAAAGACAACAGAACACACATTTACTTTGGGATGAGGCTAATATGTATACATTAGGAGAAGAATCTCATCTCCTGTAAACAGGAAAACAAACTTCTTTGTTTGCAGGGGGGGACGGGCATGAGATCCAATAATGCAGACCACCCTCTCTAGGAATTAGCACTTTTTTTTGGTTTAGAAACAGGAAAGAATAAACAGAAACCAACGAGCTGCTTTCTTCACTCTGCCTGGCGAGCCTGGTCTCCGGGTCCACACAGGACAGCAAGTGCAACTCCTCCAGCACAGCTCTGCTCTCACTGCTAATATTCCATGCAAATAGATTTCCTTGCTTTGGTCACAGCAGTCTATTTATTAATTCAGCCCGCTTGTCTGGTACATCTTTATCCTCCGCAGGTTAATCCTGCCAAATTCCTTTGCTGTAGTACATGTCACACAGCGTATAATATCCAACAATGCAATTTTGCTAATCCTGTTTTATCAGCTTTGTTGCTCTGTCTGGTCAATCCAACAGTGAAAAAACGCACGGAGGGTTTTTGCCAACGTCTTCCCCTCTTTCGCCCTCCCCCTCCCCAACTTTGCATGGTTTCAATTAAATGGTTTGAGAGCAGAACACACTGTTTGGATACCCGCCAATGTCCTTCAGACGCAGAATGTCAAGGCACTTAATTATATAGGTCTCCAAACTCTTTCAGACGCCCCACCTACCCAGCCTGCCGCATTTACTGACGGCAAGTGTAAAAAATCAGCTCAAATCTCTTTTTAAAACACTCTCCACGCATTAAGGACTGGAAGATGGCTGAATAGCGACGTATTTATCGCCCATTATCTTACCGAAAGATTACACAAATGAGTGAAGACCGTCTCATTAACAGTTCTTTGTTGTCTTGTTTACTGTTTAGTGGACTCATTAACATTAATTATTAGAAGAGGAACATCAATTATTGCAATAACCTTTGTCAAGCCGACTAAACTGACTCAAACAGCCAATGAGCCGCGCTTGTCAGGCAGGATTTGCATGTGCAAAGCGAAGAGAAAGGACAGCCGAAACGCGCCGCGACCGCGTGTCAGCCTTCATTCCGGCACCAGCAGACCTCCGGGAGGAAAATAAAAGGCGAAAGCAATGCAGGGCTGGACTCCAGCAGGCCCAGCTCCACGGGGGAGATGCAAACAGAGACATCCCTGCTTCCTCTTGCGCTCCGTACGACTATTTATTACATTAATTATTTTAGTGCGGGGACTTTCTGGCCCCCAGCAGTGCAGCACTACGCTGGTAATCGAGGCCGGCTGCGGGGTGGGTGCCGGACCGGCTGCTCACTGCCTTGCCAAGGGACGTTCTTGCACCTTATGGGATGCTATGGCTGGGGTATCCTGCTGATTTCTTCTTCCTTGAGGAAACCAACCCCGGGTGTGGATGTCCTCTGTCTGAGCCCAGACTTAGCGCTGCAGGAATACTTCAAATCCTCCATTTAGCTCAGTAGTTCTGGCAGGAGTTAAATATCAGCAGCAGTGCATCTATAATTTAAAATAGTGCCAGGAAGAGGGCTGAGTCACTAAGCTGGATCCATCACCTCTAACTCTGTTTCTCAGGCTAACTGAAAGCATCCGCTCGTGCCCAAGAAAGAAATGAGCCTTTTCGGAAGGACCCTGAGCCAAATCCATGGCTCGTAAGATTGTATTTGTACACAAATAGATACAAGGGCAGCTAAGCACCGCACTTCTTGCAGATGCTTCCACAGCTCCATACTGCGAGCTGCTGGGAGAGAATAAGCAGAGCACTCCCTGCGCCAGCCGCGTTTTAAAGGAAAAAAAAGCTTGTAATTTTGGGGAAGCTGGCCTGTGACAGTCACGTTGCGTGCAGTGCAAGCAGGAGCCCTTCTCCAGGTCCCGCAGTGCAGCCCCACAAGGCCCAGTGCTGCTCCCACCAGCACCGCTGCACTGGCTTTGTGTGGGTCTCCCTGCTAATAGCGGCGTGCAACAATTAAGCTGATTGCTAAATTAGCGATTCTGGCCCTGCAGCCTTGTGGGCAGGGGGAGGTCCACAGAGATGGTGCGGGCCCTTCCCTCGGCAGGAATTGTGCTGACAGGACAGTCCATCCGTCTTGGCGTCTTTAGACAGCTGTGCTTACCAAGCAGAATGTAAACATCTCTGAACTTTGCTTACTGGATAAAAGGAAGCATTAGTTTCCTATTGCATTTCCTCCTGCAAGATCAATCATACATGCAGGCTAGACAGAGCTTCCCTGTGTTTGTAATTAATCTCGTAAAGGAGGAACATCTCCCCTCCATCGATTGCTATATTTGTATGCAGCCTTCCTGCGAGACAGAGAGTGGAAGAGGAAAATAAGGGCCGGTAGCGGAATAATAATCAGCTGATCCCTTAATAAGGGCCTCATGTGCTATACAGACACAGCAAGATGCTTTTGTGGCCAGCCGGTTCTTTGTTGGAAAAATCACCTTGTAACAGAGCGACTGGGGACCTCACATTGTTTCTAGATGTCCTGATGCCAGAGGAACTTGAAGTTCACAAAGAGTTTGGGGCTCTTTTTCTGACTTCTTTTTCCCAATCGCCTACAGGTGTACTGCAAACAAGCCCTCCATCTCCCAGATGTTCTGCTGCCTCTTGCCACGTGTCACTGCCTGCAGACACCACAACTTGGTGCCACGCTGGTTGTACACCGAGCTCTCTGCACACAGGAGACTCCCACCAGCAGCTGTTCCAGAAATAGGTATCATTCGCATTTTCCTTAGCACATACAGAAATGTTTAAACCCCAGACTAAGGAAATATTTGCTAAAAAAGCAAAACCAAACAAAAAACACACTACAACCTGCTAGATCACGAAGAATCATTTCCTCCTTTCTGAGCATGTACAGGCACTGCACTCCTGAGGACAATGTCTTTGAGCCACTCGGATGCAGATGGAAATGGGGCAGCAAGTGCTCTCCTGCAGCTCCTCAGCTCCAGATCTGACCCGCTGCTGCTTTAGATCTATCCGTTTCATTGCACAGAACACATCGAGCTCGCTGACATTTACACTGGGCCAGCACACTCTCAGTAATGAGAAAACAAATAGTCTCCCAGACATGGTCAGAGCAAATGTACTCTTCTGGTAGGCACCATGCTAGCCTGGGCTGTCACTGCCTGTTTTGATTTAAAGGAATAATACACAGATCTGCTTTTTGAGTGCAACACTTGGATGAGTCAGTGCCTTTCCATGACTAACAGCAGCAGGACGGTGCTGTTACAGTTCAGTGCAGAGCCCACCCTGTGGTACCTCAGGGAACCTTGTCTTACAAGCTGGGAGATGAGGGCCTAGTGCCCGTGGAGTACTGAACTGCGCTTCCTGACAGAAAAAAACAACCGTCGGACATTTAAGGAAAATGATTTACAGCAATAGAGAACAGCTCTTCAAAACAAAGTGTAGGACTGGTATTATCTGCTGCATGACGAGCACTGTGGAGCTGTGGGCAGCCTGGTCTAGCTCCAGAGCTGGAAGTTAGCGGCCCTGCCTGTGGCCAGGGGGTTGGAACTTGATGATCATTGGGGTCCGTTCCAACCCAAACCATTCTATGATCCTGTGATCATCTAATCCAGCTTCCACACCACGCTTATAGAGTGCTGTACTGAATGCTCTGACATGATGCAGCCCCTTGCAGGACAGGCACTGAGCATTTGTTTTGCACCATTCCTTTTTAATTTAAATTATAATAGCTTTTAGCCCTGCAAAAATTAAAATATTGCCTCAAAGGAAAAAAATCTGGAATATGCACAAAATGCCTAAGTGCACCTTTTTCTTTCGAAGTACTTAACAGCCCACACTAAGATATAGGCACAATTTTCAGAAATAATTGGATACTAACCTCTCCATTTTAACAACTCTTTGTCACACAACACTCACATCTATGCCGTAACGAGCTGGCTTTCATCATGGAAATCTACAGCCCATTACAATATTGCCTGTTCACTGTTCGGAGGAATCATCAGCAAAATTAAGTGACAAATGATCAGTCTCAACCTCTCCATTTCCATTCCCTTGCTGCCTGCATGGCTGTGCACCTCACCTGAACAAGGGGTGCCAGATGAACAGAAGCATCCCTCAGCAGCTCCTGACCCTGGGGCAGATGCTGAAAATCCTGGATGCGATTAAGAAGCCTCCCCCTCGTGTCACCTGGCACTGCTGAGCACCCTCCCTGCTGGTGCAGGATGCAGCCGCTCCCCCCTTCTGCCCCACTCAGCCGCAGTGATTCGACAGTCCATACTGGAAAGAAATTGCATTTGCTCAGTTTCTGCCACCCTCTCTCACAAGATGCCATTTGCAAACACTGACTGCTACAAGTGAGCTGTTGTTCAAGCATTCAATGTTAGGGAAGGTGTAGAAGATACAGTCTATATAAGACATAATCACAGCGAATGCTTCACTAAAAGGAGAATGGTTTATGGAGGGCTGGGCACTGGTGTAACCCAGGAAGCTCAGAGGAGCTGAGTGTAACCCATTAAAGATGATAATAAAGTCACTGTGAGTTCTAAGTAAGACTTGCACAGAGCAAAAAAGGCATTTTACTATTTGTTTTTCCTTTCTATCCTTGTGACCACCACTGGCCTTTGCTCCTACATGCACTCCTCTCAAATCCAGACAACCAAGAAATGCAAACTGCTCTTCAGGCTGCAGTAATTTCTCAGCGGTGCTGACTGAGAAGAGGCTCCTGCTCCTCCTGCCTCTGCCTTCGTAAAACTGAAGACAAATTCTAACGTTGGTTCCTTCCTTCAGCCAAATGCTGCAGGTACCTTCAGTTCCTTTATGCCATATGTTTTATGGCCAAATTATAGCTGTGGACAGAAACAAATAAAAGCTCTCCTTCTTAGGGAAAATGGACCCCAAACTCCAAATTCTATCTGCTGTCTGCCAGGCTTCTTTCACAAGCAGATACCCTTCTGTTCTCAGACTCCACAGAGGCTTCGGATGGGCATTTCTCAGAGCAGGCAGGAAGACAATAACAATTAACAGAATTATTCAGTTCTGGTGAAGCCAGATAAAGACCACGCTCAGAGCAGGAACTCAAAATTACGTCCCTGATGAAATGTAGTTTCTGGTCACAGTCATTTCCTCCTTCAGAACAAAACCAAACAAGCAAAAAGACAACAGCACAACAAAAGAAAACGTGCCCCCAAACAAATCAAAGCAAAAAAAAAAAAAATCAGCCCCAAACAAATCTTAAGGACAAGCATGCAAGAGCTTTCCCTGTGCTTTGCAGAGACTGCAGCGTGACCTGCATTACTGCAAACCAGCTGCACAAAGCCACCTCTTATTTTGTTACCAAACCGGTGGAAAAGCATGAATCAAAGTGCAAATACTTCAGAGCTTTAACGTTAAAGCTGCAAACGTGACAGAAAATCACATATGGTCAGTCGTACCACAAACACGACGCCGCAGTCCTAAATCCAGCTGGTCTCCTTTATCACAACAGGATGCGTCTGTCTAGCAGTAGTCACCCAAAGAACAAAGTCATCTCGTGTCTGGAAGATAACAAGTTAGAAGGAGTCATGTTCAAGGATTTCAGCTTAATTAATAGCCATAGATGTTATTATCTGCCTCTAGCTTTGCTTTTAGTTTTTTTTCAGACACACTCTCATTTAACAAACAGAAAACGATCAAGAAAATTAAACTTAGTAACTCAGTTAAGCATTTTTTTTGGGAAATAAACACAATAAACATACATTTTAGATTTTTACTGTACAATATTTATGCCTCCACAGGGGGACAGGACTATCACGGCACTAATTTGTTTAACACAAACAAGCACGAGTATTCTGAAAATGAGGACTGCGAAGCGATGCATTTGAATCTGTACCCAAAGACAGAGCTGACAAAACATACTCACACGTGCAAAGGGAGCGCCTGGGAACGAAGCTAAGCTCGGGTTATTTGCACAAATAGGTATTTTTTCCCCCAGCAGAGATGACAGTAAAAGTACTCCTGTCACCATCACAGCCTCCTGCAATGCTAATGTTGGATGTCTGTGTGTGTGCATGTGTGCAGGCAGCTTTTGTTAACGTTTGTCTACAAAATTATAATAGGTGTCTTTCCTTGTGCGCTGGCTTGTGTGATAGAGGTTTCAAAGACAAAACCGAGCCCTGCCTTTAATATAGCGTTATCAGAGGCATCTCCCTCGGGGAGGTGTTATGGTCATCGTGCTGACACCAAGATGAGATATGCGCTTCTTTGAGAGAGACTGCCACAAAGCGCTTCAGAGAATGGCTGCTCAGCTAACGGATGTGCATAATTACTGCTCGCGATGGCAGGTTTTGACAGGCAGACACCAGAGGTAGCACAAAGACATGCAGCGGTGCTGCTGAGCTTGCAACTCGCTCACTTGGCATCCTCCCAGCTGAACTTCTGCCAGAAATACCATTTTTTATGGCACGCCCACAGGTATTTAGAGACCCCAGCTTGCAGCTCCTCTCCCAGATCAGCGTCAGAAGCGGATGCGTACGCCCAGCCCGCTCTCACCTACATCACAAATGGATGAAGATTCTTCTAGAGGAAGAAAACTGCTGGAGTGTGCCCAGAGAAGGGTCACAAAGATGATCAGAGCGCCGGAGCACCCCTCCTAAAGAATAAGGGCTGAGAGAACAGGTTTGTTATGTCTGGCGAAGAGAAGGCTGCAGGGAGACCTCACTGCAGCGTTCCTGTACTTAAAGGGAGCTTATAAGTAGGAGCGGGACTGACATTTAACATCATCTGATAGTGATAGGACAAGGGAGAATGGCCTTAAACTGAAAGTGGAAAGATTTAGGTTAGATGTTAGGAAAAAAATTCTTTACTCAGAGGGTGGTGAAGCCCTGGCACTGCTGCCAGAGAAGCTGTGGTGCCCCGTCCCTGGAGGTGCTCAAGGCTGGGTTGGATGGGGTCACCTTGATCCGGTGTGTGGCAGCCCTGCCCACAGCAGGGGGTTGGGGCTAGGTGGGCTTTAAGGTCTCTTCCAACACAAACTATTCTGTGATGCTATGAAACACCATCCCTGATGTGAAAGCAGTCACCATCAACAGGGTACTGCAACAATGGAGGAAGCCCATGTCTGAAAGTGTAAAATTTAAATTTATGGGCAGATAGGATGTTGCTGCAGAAATACTTCTATGGTGGCCAGCCAGCCTAACTCAGAGTGAAAGGATGGGGATCATGTCTTGCTTTCAGTGTCACAGCTATAATGTATGCATTGGAGAAGACAAACTCATGGAGCATGTTTCCCCAGGCCTTGCCCCTGCACTCCCCAGCAGCTGGGGACAAGGTTTGTGAATCCATCTGCTCCTGCCCTGCAGATACACCCGTCTCAGGAGTTTCCATCCAAACTGACCAAAGTTGTCTTTGAGAAAATTCAGAGAACCATGTGCATGGCACATCAGTGTGACTGATTCTGAAGGTGAGATGGAGGTGTGGGGATCTCAGAGCTCAGTGTGGGAAAGGCCAGCATGTGGCTGGGGGGAGCAGGAGCCCTATCACACACTGCAACCACGTTTTGAAAGGTTTTATAAACAAATCCAAAGGAGGTTATTGCATCTGCCATTCTGTGTACAGAAGGCATGAAAAAAATTATTGTAAAATGGCTTAGCAAATAGAAATCAAACTGCAAATAACAAAACTCCATAAATAATACAACAACGATGATTAGATTGCTGTATTTTGAGTGGATTTGAGGCAGATGTGAAACAGGTGGTAATTATTTGCTACAGAGTAACTGCAATTTACTTGAATTAACTGCACAATACATTTTGGCCACAAATGCTTGTATTAATGCACTGCTTTCTGAACTTCTTTGGGAAAAAAATTAGTAGCAGGTTGTGTTTTACCACAGCACTTGCATTTTCTTTATCCTCAATAAAATACAAACCTTCAGGCAGACCCTGAGGTCAGACAAGCTGCCAGGACAGCAAAGACAAGCAGGTCCAGGCAGAAAACGAACGCTGGCTCCGTGCAGGAGCTCCCTTCCAGCTGGTTTCACCCCAAACACCAACACCACAGCCCATGCCATACAGTCAGCCCCAGCTCACAAGCTTCCTCAGCACTGCAGGGCTGGCTCTCGGCACCCATCTACTTGCAGGAGGCCTCAGCCAAACTCACCTTCCTCCTAAAAATTAACACCAAGCGACCATGAGATCCTCAAGCAGTGGGAAATGGCAAATGCGCTGCTATGCTCCACTGGAAACGTTACCACGCTGGCAGAGGAGAGAGGCTGAAGGGCAACAACTAATTATCACATTAGAGATGGGCACACACCTCCTGCTCGGTTTATTTTATTCTTAAAATCTGTATCTGGAAAGTCCTGCTTTAGATCAGGCTGTGCCAGGAGTTCGTGCTGCTGTGGCTCGGTTGCCCAGCCGCAGGCAGGCCCGCTCCGCCTCCCCTCCTTCCAGGGTCATAAACTAATTACAGCCATGCTCCAGCAGA
The DNA here is from genome assembly GCA_037305975.1 of Chrysolophus pictus. NCBI lineage: Eukaryota > Metazoa > Chordata > Aves > Galliformes > Phasianidae > Chrysolophus > Chrysolophus pictus. The sequence continues at coordinate 40,268,779 of JAYKPI010000006.1, forward strand.
AGCTTCCTGTTGGGTTGGCATGCCATCCTTTTAGCGCACAACCATGAAAAATCTTAATTTGCTTTAGAGGAGTCTGCTAGCCATATTAATAAATTACGACGCCAAAATAAGAATAGCAGCGCCTGGAAAAAAAAGAAAGCACTGAACAAAAAGCATTACAACCGCTGCGCAAAGCATGTATTTGCTATATTTAGCTTTTCACCCTACAGCTGATAATCCCAAAGTGGAACGAGAAACCTGCTGAATCACTACACCTATAAAACGGCACTCTTGTGAGCAGCACATGCTTTCAGTATGTGCGTTACAGGAAACCCACACCTGGCTCAGGGGCACGGTGCAGGGCAGGGCTCAACCCCACCGGTCCCCTACACACTGCTGACAGCAATAGAATGGGGGGGGGAGGAAAGTGCTGACCCTCGCCAGAACTCCCATCACTCCTGGTATTGGGCTCCTGCTCCCCCAATGAGCGGTGCTGCGGTACCATATGGCCATCCGCAGCAAGGCTTTCAATAACGCCTTCTTAAAAATAATACCCTTTTTCTCTCAACAAGCTTTACAAATCAATACAGAAAAAGAACACTTGAATTAAGCAGATGCTTACGATGTTCCTCCTGGCAATTTACGTGATTTATTGAGTTATACTGCAGTCGTCTTTTTTTTTTTTTTCTTTAAACCAGATTAAGTCTGAACAGCAGCCAGCAACTAAAACATTTTTCCATTTTTTAATTTATATTTTATTTTGTTATATTTTCAGTTAAATAAAACTTAGGGAGGAGTACAGTAGCTACAAGACCTAAGAGCCAGGATGTGCAATTAATCAGATTTGAGAAGCAAGCACCATTTATCTCCATAAAACAAACAGAATCTATTCTATTAAGAAAATCCATTCAAATCACAAATGTGACTGCTGCTAGTGAGAATATTTTGCTTGGCAAAGGGCCAAAAGGTTCTAAAATTATGTATTCTATTTTTATGTCCTCCCTGGATTGGATTAGTTACTAAGGCAACTGAAGAGTTCCGTCCTGCTGGTTAACAGCTATACTGTACTCCATAAAATCAGCTACTATATAGGGTCTAAGTGCCCGCAAAGCAAAGGCAGCACACTGCTCTTTGGAGGCTATTTGCTGATGGGTGGTTTTGTACAACCAAACTCCCCTCCTTACGTTTTAAATGCAGGTAATTAGACCTGGGCCATGGGCCTTTTCAAGTTTCATTTCTGGGTTGTACTTTTAAGAAAAAAGAAGACGCAATTTCTCCAAATAAGCATCCTCCATGACAAGGGAATTTGATCACTTTTCATTTCCTAAAGATGCCACAAGTGAATCAGAGAGATGTCAGTGCAATGCACGCTCTTTGGTGCACTGAACAGAAATAGGACATGGTTTAATAGAAAAAGTGACAAGAAAGATAAAGAAGATGCCCTGAAATAGCTCTCACTCCCAGAAACATACAAGAATTTTAGCATAAAGGCACACCATCTGCAGCACTCTTTAAGTACTACATAAAGGTCATATTTTTAGCTGATCCACTGCTCTCAGGTTTAATTACATGCTTTCTTCATGTGGACATACCTTTGTCACCAGGGAGAAGAAAAGTATGGCAAGCCTCTGAGGACTGCGTTCTGTTTACTGATGCAGAAGCCCTATAAAAGCCCCTCTCTGCAACTTCACAAGCTTTCTGCCAAGTTCACCTTGAACAGCATAAAATCCAAAGCTGATGGGCAGCTCGAGAGTCGAGTCCTTTGGCTTGTGTGTTCCTTGTTAACAACTTTAGACAGTCAGCTAGATCCAATCTCCTCCTCTCCTTTTGCAAATTCAGACCCATTTGAAGATGACGTTATTCTGAAGGACAAGAACACATGTTTGTGCAACAGCTGTCACATTGAGCATTCTGGGATTGTTCAGTCTGGAGAAGAGGAGGCTCAGGGGAGACTTCACCCCTCTTTACAACAAGCTGAGGGGAGGTTGTGGTGCGGGGGGGTCGGCCTCTTTTCCCAGGTAACAGTGACAGGACAAGAGGTCAGCGATAGGCCTCAAGTTGTGCCAGGGGAGTTTCAGTTTGGATATGAGGAAGAATTTCTTCTCAGAAAGAGTGGTGAGGCAGTGGCACAGGCTGCCCAGGGAGGTGCTGAAGAACCGTGTGGATGTGGCACGGAGGGATGTGGTCAGTAGGCATGGTGGGGGTGGGTTGATGGTTGGACTAGGTGATCTTAATGGTATTTTCCAACCATAAGGATTCTGTAATCTTTCCAGCTCAAGTGCAATGAGGTCAGGTTAACTTCCTTTCCAGGCTACAACAAAAAAACCTGATAAAGCTGGCAAGTCATTTCTAGCTCAGGATGCTCCACGTTGCCAGGCAGGATTTCTCTTCCCTGTGCAAACCACTAGGAAACACCTGGTTAGCAAACAGACACACTGGACTATGCATCAGTCCCACAGCTGCCTACGCAACCTCTTTCTTATACACAATGCATTTGTATAATATATACCCATAAATAGATGCTATCGGATGTCGACAGGAGTAATTGTAAGTGCTTAAATCAGCTCCTCCATAAATCATTTGCATTCACTGGGTTTCACCCGTGCCCTTCTTGTGCTCTGCTTCCTCTGCTCGTATTGATGGACAGCACATGAACTGGGGCACTTTCTGCTCCCTTGAATACTTGAATCACCAAAAAGAGAGCAGCAGAAGGTTAGCATTCAAAGGGATCCCTCTGCGTGGCTGAGAGCAGCCCTGTCAGTAGGCAGGCAGACCTCTGACAGCACCTCTGCCCCAGCACCACGGCTTCCTGGCGCACGGCTTCTTGCTGCCTTGAGGCTGGCGAATGTACACAGCTGCTGGGAGGTGCTGAGGCTGACCCACAGCACGGAGCATGCTATTCTGGGAGCTGGTTCAGGGCACTCAGCCTCTTCTCTGAACTACACTCAGTTCTTCGAGCATCGCTCTCCTACAGTTTTTCAACAAAACAACATTTAACGAACCATTTGTGATGCTTAAAGGAAGCCTTTTCCAATGTGGTACTGTACCACAAAATGGACTGCTGCTGAACCGAGACAGGAATGCTCCAAGTGGATGCATTTCATGCATAAAGCACATTCATTTTAAACACTGTGAGCACCCAAGCACTTCCAGCAGGAAGTCCTGCAGGGTCCCCCTGCATCAGCCAGGAGCGGGGCAGGAGGGAGAAGACTCTCTAGGCTCGGTGCTGGAAAGATGCAAAGGGAGTGAGCAGCATCTCAGCACCCTCTTAACCAGTGCAGCTGTGTTAAACTATCTTTAAATACAGATGTTGAATAGCTGTACGAAAAAAATGAACTCAAAAAAAGTGGCAGTTAAAAATCACAGGAAAAATTACGAGATGCTGACATACAGCTCCAACAATGAAAAGACAGCATTACTAGTAGACATGCTATACTATGAAAACTCAGAAGCAAGTCAGTGCGCAAAATAAAATAAAATTAAAAAAAAAAACAAACCAAAAAAAACCCCCACAAAGTAAGACCTTCACTATTATTTTTTTTGTGGTCAACTTCTCGTTTCAGCGAACCCTTGCCTTAATGTGCACCAACACAGCAAATCTAACCAGAGCATCATGGCCAAACATAACAGGACTGCAATAACAGGTATCAATCCCTCCAAAATAATATCAGAACCAGTATCAGGACCAACATTTCAGCACTGGAACTGCCACTTTACGAAATAACTGTGCTATCATTGCCTATAACCCCACAGGCACACTGTGGGAATGTCCTTCGGAGACGCCCATCCTCCTACTGAGAACAATTCTACCAAGTTTCTAAACAAGACTGAGTTCTTCACTTTTTGGCACAGGCACGGTCCCCTCAACTTTGCAGAGCTGCCCACATCCAGGTCTCCTTGATCCAGTGCTGAGCACTCAAAAGTGCTTACTTTAGAAGAAACGAAGCAAGGAGGCTGAACCTCACAAAGGAAGGAATTCAAACAGAAATGCCCCACCAAGCATGAATTCCTCTAGACATCTATTTTATTTTTCAGTACGCTGCAAGGCCACACTAACGCAGCCTGCTCCTGTGGGGTGCTGTGCACCTCTGACCCTCCAGGACTTCCTCATGCACTGAGCCTCATGCTGCACAAATGAGTCCAATTGGCATTCTTTGATATTCAAGTTAATCCATTCCTCAAATCACACAGACGAGAACCAGGCTGCTGATTTAAATGGGAGACTTGCAGGTTTGCAAAATCAGGTCATGGGGGAAAAAAATCCTGTTTTGTAATGCCTGGAAAATGCACTTGTGGGAGAGATGAGGTTTCTTTTCTAGGGAAGGAAATATGCAGCGAAACTCAAGGAAAGGAAAATGAATCCTTGCTTCTGAATTGAAACAAACTGCTGTCTTAGTGGCATAAGTAAATTAAAGGTGAAGGCTTTGTCAGTGACTGTGCTCTGCAGAAGACAGCTAGAGTAAAAATGTAAGATTTCTGGGACAAGAGAAGTCACAAGAGATGAACACTGCATGATTTAATTATCCATCTGGAGGGAGAAATTAAGCTTTTGACATGGAGCTGCATATAAAGAAAGCAATTAGACTCCCTTTAAGAAAATTAAGAAGGGAGTAATAGTTTAAAATGCTACTATGAAATCGTTAGTTATATGCAATGGTAATACACAGAAACAGCAGCATGCTGTGCAGACTGATCTAGATACTCCATGGTTGTATAACAGTTTCCCTTTTCTAAAGGTTGGAGATCTGCCAACAGAGAGAGGTTTCAGTGTGGACACAACTTTTTGACTTTTCACATGGAAGTCTTCTCAACTTCAGAACCCTCACTGCTGCTAGGTATCTTGGACATGTATTATTCGCAGGCTATTAACCCCCTCTAAATCAGTATGTGCTGTGAATCTGGTCTTCGTATCAGCTTTTACATGTACACACTTAGCTTAGGTTCAAGGTTTTGTGATAGACTTCTGAATAGAATACAGTATATTCTGAATACAGTACTGGCAGAAGAGCAATCCACTCTTCCTCTTGTTAGTGAACACACACATGCGCCTTGGCTCTCCAGGCTCCACTGGCACCACATTAATTCAATTGAGATGAAGTGGTAAGCTTCCAAAGCAAAACAAAAATAATAATAAAAATCATGTAAGCAAGCTTCAGGTTTTCCTAGAGGGTGAATCAGCATGAGACCTTTGACCAAGACAGAACACTGCCACTCCAGGAAACAAGCCCTGAAGCATTAGAAAGATAACTAATAACAGACTTAAGACTTTCAAGATCAGGAATGTGTATAAGCTCATTCTCTAGACTGCGCACCAACTTTCTTTAAACTACATTCCCTGGCTTGGAATGATACCAAAAATTATTGAGCTGTCATCAGTACAGAACAGAGCACTGTTGACCCACTGCACGGTTTTGTTATAGTATCCTTATTTGAACAAGTAACAATTTTGAGGAAGTAAATGTTTTGCTCTGTCATAATTTTTATCTAGCAGCACTTTCCAGAGCCAAGAAATTGCTCTGTCATGCGTGTAGAAGCACTTGGCTTTGTGCAACAAAAGTTCCCAGAGGGTTAAAAAACAAAACCCAAACTCATACTTTCTGTAATCCTATCAACAAGCACACAATTTGCACACTGAAGAACTGGCCAGTATACATTTGAATGCACTGAATAGCCAAGTGAGGCGCAAGTCTAAGGCAATCATCTTTCCTTTTTAACTGCTCATTCAACAAAATGTTTGAAAGAGTAACAATTATTCATTAATGGTATTTTAGCATTCTCTTTTATCAGATATTTAACTTTTCCAAGCTAATGCAAATAAATAAATAAAAACATCATAGATTTTAGCACACTGCTATCAGTACATTTCCTTTAGTTCTATTTTCTATTGCACTCACAGGGCTCTCTTTGAAGCCCTGGAACCTCAACGGTAAAAACCTAATGCGATTTGACCTCTTTTATGCAGAAAATGGGTTGACGGAAAGCAGATAATATCTGCAGCTTTATTCATTTCTGACTTTAGTAGTCTTTTTCCCACATTCAGAATGCATGTTCGGAGTGGAAAACTGCAGTTTTCCCTTTTGTAAACCAGAGCTTGACTTAGCGCTGGACTTTCCAGCTTTTACAAGTGTAACTTCAGCAAGCACCACAATGGCTGTGGTTTCTGTGGAAAACCTTTCTCTGCAAAAACTGCCTGCAGGAACTGCTCTCATGGTCCTCTCTGTGCCACCCAGAGGGGTCCAGAGGGAGGAGGACTTTGCTGCTGCTGCTGCTGTCCATGGTGCCAAGTCAGTCCCATCACCATGCCCACCTCTTGTTTTTTGTGTTTAGCTACTCCGTGTATATAGCCCATGATAACAACGCTGCAGGAACCACGATGTTGCAGCTTGAAAGAACATCTCCCTGCCAGCCCCTCAGTTCCAATAAGCGCTGGTCATAAGGGAGGAACAGTAAGCCTGAAGAACTTAAATGTATTAATGTAGATCTAATAAAGGCTAGTTTTGGAGTCTTACAAAAACCTATACGGTCTTTTGAATAATTAGTGCTGGCATTAAGCCCTTTAATCCAATAAAGCCTCATTATATCCATAGCAGACCTCACACAACATGCAAATTGTATGGCTCCTGTAGAGCAACCCACGTGAGGGCGAAAAAGCTGTCGAGAATGTAGGTTGGGACCAGAATCATCCCCAGGGCAAAGCATTTATTATACCACAGCACATTTCTCCCTTGTAACATCTATGGGCTCTTAACTCACTGCAGACAACAGGATGAGCACCATGAGTGGGGCATCTTGGGAAACTCAGGCCACCCTAAGTTATGCTCTGCTTTGCACTGCTGGTAAAACAGAACCTGTGCTGTTGTAATAACCATGATGACTATGCAGGGAAAGGAGGATGATGGCCCTTAGAATGCGTTACCAACCAAAATGCCCTAAGGCAAGTGGTCTCCTATGTTACAGAAGCTGCGTTCAGTGAGTGATGGGAGTTGTAGCAGCTCTGGCTTCTTTATCAGAGCTCTGGCCAGAGGTAAGAGAAAAACAAAAGCTAGGAGAACATAAAACATGAGTATTCCAACACCCAGGGCTTCAGAGGGATGTTAAGGGGACATGCTATCCCAATCAAAACACAGCCCTGTGTTCAGAAATGAACAGAAAGGAAAGCCCTGACATCTCCTAAAATGAATCAACTGCCACAGGCATGCAGAGAAACACTCTGCAGATTGAAAACTAAAATGGTATTGCTACTGTGCTTTTAAATTGCCATCTGTTGACCCAAGCACCAATCTTTTGGCCAGGTCAATGAGACTGGCGGGCTTCAGTCACACTGCTGCAGTCACTCCCTGTTGTGCTTTGCAGCATCTTTCCCCTTGCTCCATTTCATGACCCTCTCTCTAATTGCAGGAGATTCAGCTGCACAGAGAAATTCTACATCGACAGATGTACAACTTAAAAAAATGCAAAAAAAACAAAAAGAACCCCATACAAATAAGTTATGAAGAAATTCAGTGTTTTTAACACCTCTCTTCTCCCAGCCCTAGGCATAAGCAGCCATTCATTCCACACAGGCGATAAAGCTATTTGTTGCTGGAGAACCTCAGGGGTTCGATACCTGATGTAAAGCAGATGATTGCTTCCATCGATTCAGCCAAAATACCCGAGTGGAGCTGCATGCTGTCATGACCACAGTGCATGCATGATTTTTGATGGTTTAATAAATAAACCATTGATTACAAAATGGAGCCTGATAAATCCTGACGGGGCAGATTTGCAGCTGTACCTCTCCTCCGACTCCTACAATTAAAGGCTTAGTACTGTGCTATGGTTAAGCAAGGACCAGCTCATACAGCAGCAATAGCACATTAGCAACATTTATGCAAATATGCAAAATTACTGCACCCTGTGTAAATGACAAGGTCACTCCTTTTTTGGCTAAAATTTTCTTGTCTGGGGCTGTCTTGCCACAGAACAGAACATTTCTAGCACCAGTGCTTTAGCTGCCCAATGACAGCACATGCTGAGATGAGGACCAGCTGGGCTCCAGGTGTGTGTGGGCTGCAAGGTGAGGAAGGGATGGTCCCACTCCTTGTCACAGGTTCACAAGAAAAACATCACGTAAGGCACACCTTGAGAAACAGTACATTGATAAATCAGGAAGAGAGATCCGGACCTCACACACTGCCTTTCTGCTATGCAAGGGGAACTACAGCCTTGCTGTAAACAGTTGCTCAGATGGCCTATTTCTTATCCTGAAGTGCTCGACTTAGAAGAGCTCAACCAGCGCAGTCTTGCTGATGAGAGAGAAAACATGCTGAATCAGAAGCTTTCATCTGTCCCTGCACACACAGCTTCCCAAACAGGGATGCAGAGCTGGAGCCCAGCAACGCACACAAGACTTTAGCCCCAGTCCCCACCACTATGCCGCAGAGAATTCATTACATCTTTCTGTAACTGACAGATACATTCTTGGAAGAACGTATCTAGTTATTAAGCCAGGTTAATACATGTCAAGTGACCAATGGAATTGCTTTTGTATTTACCTGCTAGACTCCCCAGTCAAAGGAAGGTCCTAAATACAACAGCTGCTTATACCAGACTCATACTAACTTTACAGTATTTTAACAAGGTTGGAAGTGCTCAGTGACATTCTTTAACAGTTTCAAGGCAAAAATCAAATTCTTAAAACAAATATATTGCAGAGGGAATTGGCAGAGAGAGAAAAATGGATTTATTATTTTGTTTTATTTATTTTTAAATCGATTCCCTCCAACCTTTCTGGAGATAGAAATACATATGATGATTAAAGGAAAAAAAAAAAAGAAGCTGTATTTTATCATGATAAATTCTTGTAATTTAAAAAGGTGGCTTTGCCCATTTCTACTCAAATGGAAAATGAGCTTTTGTTGGAAACAGAATGCATAGATCTACGCAATATGTTAAATAACACAGGAGGTATTACTGAGTAATGTCCATCACAGACTACTCATCTGAGTTAATTCTGTTTCCCAGATGAAATAAAGTGCAACAATAAATAATAGCTAATACATAGTTCCATGTAAAGTCAGGACCAGTCTTTTCTTTCATTAAATTTAGTGCAGTGTATATGCCATGCATTTTTAATACCTTTAAATAATTTAGAAGAAACAGTGCAGACTAAGACTGACAGGAAATAGTCTAGGCTCCTAATTTTAGGAAACAACCTATAAATGAAATTTCAAGAGGATGCAATTTCTTGATTAAAGCAAATTGCTATTGTCACACCCAGAAAAAAAATAAAGTATTACGTCCTAATACTCTAATTCATTACATTTATTGCTATAATTTAGGAGAGTACTACAAAGACAACCAAAGCATCACAGCCCAGGACATCATTGTGCTACATTATGCCCAGACACTGCAGAACAGCAACAGCCCAGAACTAGAGAAATTAAAGCAAAAAAAACCACCTTACATAAACATACGTCAGCTTCTGATTTTTTACAGGCAGCAGCAGCAAATGCATTTCTGACTCCTTCCATTTTCTTGCTGGATGGTTCTTAAGCATCTGTCTCCTCCCTACTCATCACTCATGACCCTTATTTCCTACACGCCGGATTTCTGTCCTGCTGGTGAATCTGATGTGCCTGATAGAGCAAGCGTGCAGGATGCTGATTAGCTCCATCATCTTTAAAGTTTCCCCAGCCCATTCCTCAGGCAATCTCATCTGAACGCCTATCTACTGCTCACACGTGTGGCTCCCCTCTTACTCCAGGAAGACCTGCAGTGAATCAGGAAAGCTCTCAGGCCAGATGTTGAAAAGCAAGGATGTAAAAGCCCACCTGAGGCTGGAAACCAAACTCTGGTATGTATTTGTACATCACCTTGCAAACTTGTAGTGGCAAAGGTTTGCTCGTGAGGAAAGTGCCAGGCAGGAGCAGATCTACAGAAGGAAAGTTACAGTGCGTGAGCTTATGCAGGCAAATAGTAATGCAAATGAGTAACTATACTCACACAAGCAGCCTCCATGAATCCAGAATCATATTTGTGTTCAAATACTCCCTCCCACGGCTGCAAAGTGCGTGGGGAGACTGAGAAAGTCAGCCGCAAGCATAAGAATTCATACGACTTAAAGTCATCTTTATTAAAAACAAATGGTACATATTCACTAAAGGAGCCGACAGCTTCTTCAGTCAGTACACTGAGACCAAGCTGCTGCAAAGCAGGCCAGCAGTTTTTCATCCAAGGTAGACTCTCACATGCTGCTCTAAGCATCCTCCTGCCCCTCATCCTCCTCAACTCAGCTCCAGTCTGTGCCTCACCTTCCACCTCACCACCACTGCAGCAGCATCCTCAGCACCTGAGGTCCTACAAAGCATGTTCAATACCACAGATGGAGGGCTCACTACAGATACTACCTCTGTAAGTCACATCTTACAGCTTGCATTAATGCCAACTCAGTTCAGTAGTCCCTTCTGGATGTTGAATTGCTCAGTGAAGGAAACACCCAAGGCTCAACCACATGCACAACAAGTAGTAAATTCTTCCATACTGAACAACACCTTTTGTCCTCAAAAAACACTTCATTCTTTTTTTTAAAGACCAAACAAAGCCAGTGGGTGAGAAGTTTAAGTTGTTATGAAAGAAATTGGATGAGTTATGTAAAACCTTTGAGTCTGGAACTTTTAATCAGTTTGTACCACATTCTAAAAGATTATGTAAAATAACTTATCTTGCTACAAAATGCAAGTATATGTGAAGAAGTAATCATACATAAGAAGGAATAGATTATAGTTTGAATCTGATTTCACTCTACTGAAAGCTAGAAATACTCATGCACTTCAGTTTACAAACTGAAGCCTAAAAAAGAGAATTGCAGCCATTACATTGTGCCCTTGGAATAAGCTGAAAAAAAGCTGCTGCAGCCTCAGCCCAAGGGAGATGAGGGTTTTGAAAGTGGTATAGTTGCACTTAAACTCAACTTAGAGTAGTACTTACAGAGCCATTGGATACCAACAAAGTCATGGACTTTATGGGTTCCAACTCCATAATGTACTCAGGCAGCATCACTCCTGTACAGGTTAGGCATTCTTCTGTACCTTACATGTAAACAAGTGCCTTATGCATTATTTCCCTCTGAAGCCATGTTGGCACAGCAGCCTTCCTGTGCTGCAGGCACCTTTGGAGGCGAGTCCACTCACAGCCAAATCTCAGCCATGTCTCACAACAGAACAGGAGCTCCTCATGGATGTGCACTCTTGTTTTTTAGGATGCTGTTTGGTAGCATCCTGAGCACTGGCGGTATCAAGACCTGGCACAGCCTCAGCATGCAGTGTGAAGGAGGCAGGCCCCAAGGCAGCAGTGCTCTGAGCACTCACTGCTAGTGCTGTCACACGCAGATCAGCAGAGCCCTTCCTGCCTGCAGGAATGTTGCTGTCCTAATGCAACTTCCAAAGTACTCTTGCTTTCATCATCTTGCTCTGTTTTGCTGCTTTCATCCTTAAGAAAAGGCAGTGGGAAAGCTCTTCTGGTCCTAGGGGAAGAGGGAAACAGCATTTCCCCTTTTAAAAACCAAACTGTGGATAGAAAATAAATGAAGTGTAGAACAACCAAGCTAATTAACTTACTTGAATCCTATTTTTTCTTTCTACAACGAATACCAACGCATACACCTTGCACCTGTCCTCCAGTCTTCAAACAGGTACACGCTTCCCTTTTCCTCCACACACATAGCCCCCGTCTGCCAGCCTTTGCTCTAATGTTCTGAATTTCTCTGCAGTTTCAAACCTTATTAAGAAAAGTCTGCTTAGCAGAAAGAAGCTTCCCTCCTTTCCCTGCCAAATCTCCCCCTCGCTACCAGCCTCAGACACAGTGCGTGGTACTGAGGGAAGCTGTGACAGATTTAAGGCCCAGCCCCTGATGCCCACGCAGAGCTTCAGACTAGCACTTTGGGACCAATATTACTGGGAGGTTCACAGTTTTCCTAATTGAACACGGAGTAACGGCATCTCTTTTTTCATCTGAACTCAACAGCAGAAGGCACCCGACTTCTGGGGAAAGGATATGTAAGTACTCCCCGCAAGTAACAGCAGAGCTTCCTAAACAGCTTTTCTATGAGCAATATACAGCACAGAGCTAAATAAATCCTTCTTTTTTGGTCCTCACTTGAGGCGACCTGCGTAACTTGAATCACGGCTTTATTATCTAATAAAACCTCCCACCACACTAACTCAGCCTGTGCGTCCATGCACAGAGATGAAATGTGTGCACATGGGTGCGCGCACGCATCCATATCGCATATTCCTGCGCCTCACCATCTGGCATTGTTCTGGGGATTAACAAACACAAAGTTAGGTTTAAAATGCCACATACGTGCCCAGGGAAGGAGCGCTCTCATTGAGTGCTTTAACAACCTACGTACAGCAGCTGCGAGAGATGAAGAAAGCTGGCTAAGGCTGCGTGTGCACGTTAGGCACAGAAAACACACACTGATCACGTCGGCAGGCGCAGAAAGTTACAGCGATGTGTTTCATGTGGCAGAAGTAAGTTGCAAAACAGTACGACTGATTGAGGCTTGTGTAGGTCCAGAGGAATGGAAATATGACAAATGCTAATGCGACAGAAATGTCAAAATTGATGAGGAATTACACGTGCTAGAGACTGAACAAAAAGTAGCTGAGATTAAGTCAGACAAAGATGAAACGCCAGATTGCCTAAAGCTAATTATCTGGACAATTAACGGCATGCCTGCGACTCATTCTGATTATTGAGAGCACAGCCTATTTGAGAAAGGACAAAGCTATTTGCAGAAGTCCAGGCTGATTTCTTCAGAAGAAGATGCTGGCAATGAAGTGGAAGAAATTCTTACCCTGGAGATCACTAAGCCAGCTGCTAAAGTGCAGCGTGGCTGCGTCACCTGGTACCAAAACCACACCAATCACTTCCTTGGGCTGTCATTAGTGTCAAAATGCAATGCACGGCTCATTTCCGTAGCTGATAATTTGACAGCGACCCTAAATAAGGAAAAAAAATATAAGTGCTTTCAACACATGCAAAGCAAGATACATAAAAGTTGTTGCTTAATTTTATCATCTATCATTTTAAGGAGATCTCTATGTTCTTCTATGTATATGCACTCAAGAGCTAAATGTGGTTCCCAGGCACTTTTTTTTTACGTGATGACACTTCTCAAACCAGCCAGAGACCAGCCAGATGCAAATATGTGCTCACTCATCAGTTAATACAAGAAAATAGTGAAGATGTTTAATAAAAATATTCCACTTGTTTCTCTTCAAAAAACAAACAAACAAACAAAAAGCATCTATCTATTTAGGATTAGCCTATTGCTGTGGAATTATCTGAACGTTTCCCTACACTCCTGGCCTAGGACTGAGTTGGTATCTGGAATTAGTAATACCCAGTGTGTTTTAAGGACCACATTTGTGACAGTAAAATGCATGGGATCCACATTCTGCTGAAGACACAGCATTATATTTTAGCATTTTTTCCCCTCCTAGTGACATCTCTGGAAATACTACGTGTTCACTACTGTCACGAAGCATCGCATCCATCAGCCATGAGCCTCTTGGGCAGCAGAGCGAAATGGCTGTGGCTCACTCTGGTGTTTGGCCAACGGGTTTCCCCGCAGGCAGCCCTTCAGATACCAGAGGTAAAGAGAGCAGCCGTCAGGCTGAGCAAGCGTCCAAGCACGAGCTTTGCCAGGGCTGGAAGGGCCAGCAGCAAGCAGCTCCCACCAGCCAGGAAAACTCCCAGGGCTGGGTTTATTCATCTGGGCTCTGGCACAGATTGAAGCAGTTCATGCCGCTTTCAGCACTTGGCTAACACCTTTGCACTGTATATATGTATTCATTTTGAGGTTTTTGCATCATTTAACATCTCAACATGTAGGAATTGCCTTGATCCCCAAATGAGGATATACTTCAGCACAGGGATCAAACAGTTGAGCTGTTCCTGCTGCTGATTTAAATGCAGTATTGTTCCCCTAAAAAGCTAGCAGCCACAGGACAGCATTTGCTGCAGAGCACATTGCAAGCTGCCACACTTCTCGGGACAGACGCTTTGTGGGGCTGACACTAATTTAACACACCATGCCTAGATTAATTTTTTTTTTTTTAATTACAATCTTCATTGCAGAGCAGACAGTGGATGTTAGCAGAGGGGAAGACATCCAACTTTGCAGCAGGGAAACCTGCTTTGAACACATGCAGGAGGGGAGAGCCTGTGCCTTCAAAACATGTTTAATTTGTCCCTGCATGTCAGTGGTATGAAGACGCATTGGAGAAGCCGTGCTTCCCATTTTATTCTCTGCAGAAGAAGTGCTGGAAGAGGGAGCAGAGCAATGTTCAAGGCTGCACAGCTGAGGCACCAGCTCAGCAACTGGTTTGGCATGCAGACACAAAATTTGGTGGTGAAACAGTACTGGGCACCAGCCCAAACTCTGAACTGAAGCAATTTTGGTATATCCCCAATGAGCTCTGAAAACATGCAGAATAGGCTGCACATTAAGCCCTGACTCCCACACGCAGTGGTGACAGCTGCAGTGAGAGTGGTGACAGCACACGCTTATCCCTGCGGTCCCTACATCTTGGGCTGTGCTGGCTTGCTTAGAGCCTGCACCTAGTGCTACGGGAAGAAAGTTTGTGATGCACAGACCTAAAAGGAATTTTTTTCATCAAGATGAAAAGCACCCTGAATGCTTTTGCTCAATGGTTAAATAATATGCTTTAGAAAACATTTTATCTTGCTAACAGTTGAGGGTTTTACAGGCCCTTAAGAAAAAAAAAATAAAATAGTATTTCAAACTTCAGATGGGCCAGGTGTCTCTTTTTTAGGTCTCTCTTTTTTGGCTATTTTACCTGATTTTCAATTTGAGATCGTTATTAACATCCAGATCAGAGACATAAGCAGAGACAAAAACTTCCAGCTTATCAGGCCACACTGGTATTTGAAAAACATTTTCATTCTCTTTGAGCTTTCGTTTTAGTTTGCCAAAAAAACACAAGTCAGTTTTTTCCCAAGGGAGAGTTGACAGACACAGAATTTCAACACACAGATATGATGGAGGTGAGGACAAACACACAAGCGCAGTGAAACCACCACTCTGCGCTTAAGTCATGGCAAGGAGGTGGGGAATGAAGTGCACTGCAGAGCTTTAAGAGGAAAAATAGCTGATAAGTCTCTCACAGCCACTAGGGTAACCTCTTTTGCTCTTTGCCTGCAAGAATTAAGGCTCTAAAATAATTTTATTTTCCTCCAAAAAGAGTATGTCAGAATACTGCATGCTTCTGCAGACCCCACGGGATGCAGAGGAATCATGCTGATCCACCACAGTGATGTTCACCACTATCTCCTACGTCTGTGCTTTTAAAGGTTAAAAAAATATATTGTGATTTCGAGAAAGGATATTTTCCCCTTATCTCAGTCAAAGTAATTGCAAATAGAATCTCTATACTTGTAGAAGTAAGGCAGAGATGGATCATTGTTGGACTCCAAGTTTCTTTAGAGACTTGTCAACTCTGACTACAAAGGACAATTCTGTGTTCTCCAAAACCTTGAAGATCTCAACTAGAGGAAGAGGTAACGCAGAACTGGAAGTTACATCTTCTCAAAAAATTCTGCCAGAGCAGACTTCAGAAGGCAAACATTTTCAGACAAGGTACATTTTAAACCTCTGAATGGGAGAAGAAAGAGGTTACAGGCATGTATTCGATTTAAATTATGAAATCCTACTCCTGAAAATAAATAAGGTACACACACACAAAAGGTGGCCCAAATTATACTCCTGTTGTCCCATTAATCATATTTATTGCAAAAGTCTAATAATGTTATCTTTGGTTCCAGCTCCAGCAGCCCATAATTTAACAGAAGCACCTTTTTTCAGTATGTGAATCAGGTACTAACACTGTCTCTTCCAACCTCTTTTGTGCTTCTAAATTAGAAAACCCAAGTGTTGCTTTTTTTCAGATATGAAATGCAGTCAAGGTCACCGTAAAATAAAAGAGCAATTAACTTCACAAGCAAACCGTTGTACAGGAGTGAAATGCGGTACTTTACAAAGTAGGTAAAACCTAAAAATATTCTTAAAAATTACATCTCTCCTTCAGGCTAAAATGACAAAACAGCTCCAGAGATTCATGTCAAACCATGGAAAATATCCCGCCCCCCGCAATTTGTTCGCTGCTCTTTTATCGCTGTGGGGTAGTAAAGCCTGCTGCTTGATAGCTGTGATACTGGAGAAGCTGGCTGCCTCCTCCCCACCTCCAACCCGCTGCCCAGATGAGCCCTAAGCAGCTAAGAAACATTAGCACAGAATTTCTTGTTTTTTTTCCTCTATCAACTAAACGACAGAAGTTTGATGAATTCCCTGCATAAAATTTCGCAGTAGATAGCAAGGACAACGGACCAGCACAGAGCTGCCCTATCTGAAAACACAAAGAGAGAGCTAACTTTAAGGGTTTGGAATTGATAAGTGTATTAAAATACAAAATTATCTTGGCTCCAACCCTTCTCTAGAATCAGCCAAGATTTTATAACTTGGTAAAATTAAATGCGTTATCAACACACAACTGCCTGCGCAACCCAGCAAAGATAAATTATCTCATTACTGCCATAGAAATCAGATGAGGCGTGCATAGTAAGTGACATATTAAATGCAATTATAAAACCCTACTGAAGTGATGTTAGTGACCTGACACATGACAAAAAAAAAACAACGAGGCAATGCAGAATTATGGCTGGAAGATGTGCTAATATTATTCCTGCATAGTGAACACCAGATACAAAAATACTGCCTAAAGTAAAATCCAACAATCATAACAGTTGGAAAAATGTAAGAAGTGATTAACAGGTAAAGAAGGAAATACCTTGAAGAGGAGCTGTTACTTGCTGATGCTGTGATCCACAATTGCCCTGATGCGAAGCGGCCAGCAGAGCCACCTTCCCACATCACCTGCCTCCATCCCCTAGCATGCTGCAAAATCGCACTCGGTGTGAATTCTCTTATTTAACTCTACTAAAACAAGGAGCAAGGGAACAACACAGCCCAAATACCTCGGGGAGGCCCCCATTCCCGTGACTTGTCAGCAGCACAGCTGACCTGAGCCCCTCCTGACCAGCACTAGTCAGAAGTGTGCCAGAAGCCCCAGTGCTACCATCAGTGTCAGTTTATGTTTCTCTCTGTTCTGTTGCAAAGTTCTTCTTAAGACCTAACCTACATTTTCCCTGCTGCAGCACACTGCTATTTCTCCTGCTCACAGCAGACAGATTACAGGTCGCTCCCTTCTCTCCAGCAGAATTTTGCACCTGTCAGGGTCACACAGTCTAGCAAAGAGACCCGATAACAGCTTGGATTGTTTCAGCTTCTTGTCCTACATCATGTTTTCTAAATTCCTCCTCGTTCTTGTTGTTAACCTCTGTCTCCTCCTGTATCTTTCTTGAAGTCTTACGACCTAAAGCAGGTACACAAATATTCTTGCTCAGTCTTTACCAGTATCAGGCAGCTCTAAAGGATTAATTCATGCATCCTGAGCACACAACCAAAATCTCCTTGCAGAGGTCACTGGTGACTCGTGTCTAGCTTCTAACACTTTCTAACTTCCAGAGTACAGAAGACATGCTTTAGGAATTGTCTCCTGCTGGGGCAGTCAATTTTCCCCACCTAATGCTATTCCTCTCACTCATCCCATAGAGCTGCTTCCCATCTGGCTCACTCTGCTTTCCTAGAGACCCCTTCTTTTAGCAGCACCACAAGGAGATGGGCTGATGAACCATGCAAAGCATACAAGTAACGGAGACAGTGACTTAATCTTAGTGCACCAGACCACTAAGAGCAGCTGTACTTTATGTCAGTGCTATATGCTTGATCCAAGACACAACTGGGAGTATGCAATCCTCCATTGGTAACTGGTCTCCAACTCAAAGCTCAGCAAGCACACAGCTGGGAGACAAATGTGGAGCCCCAGGCCTGCTGTGGAGTCAGTGTGAAGTAACCCAGCCAACCTCCACAACATTCACCCAGGATATGGTGATGTTTGCTGACAGATCATCAGTACCTATTTTATTGTTTTTAAGTTATACCAGCTTCACTAAGATTTACTCTTAGATTCATTATGTGCTCCCTTTCCTCTACATAGTAAGTAGTCAAGGATATCCAGCTGCTTCAAATCTTAAGTCGCTATTATCATTGTTCAAATTACCATCTGACATCTATTTATATCGATAAATATCTTTCTGCCTTCCTCTTACAAGTGAAACATGCAGTGTTTCAGTCTCATTCCTCAACAGGAAGAATGCCCCTCATTCTAGTCTGAGCAAAGCAGTTGTCTGCTCTATCCGGTACCTGCAGACAGGCATTTGTGAAACATTTTATTAGTGTGAAATCTTAAAAGTAGTAAGAAACCCATTCAGTCTGTTAAAAACTAAAGGTCAATCAACACACACTTGTCTCTGATTCAAACCCACAGTTTTCCATGCCCTCTGAGATTACTCTGTTGACAGCCTTGTTTTATACACGCTGTTGTCACCTGCAGGAGGCAAAGGTCTGAAGTAAGCCCAGGCATTGCCACAACACTCGTCTTCCTCCCCTCCTTGATCTAGCTCATTGAAATAGAAGGGTGGAAAATGTGTGGGGAAAAAACTTGTACTCCTACATACATCGAAGGCAAAGGAGAAACATAACACGCATGTTCTAAACGCCAGTGTCAGAGGATCCAAGGTTTTTGTTCACTTACTGGAATGAGTCAGCTTGAGATGCTTTCCTTCCTTTTAATGCAGCTTTCAACTGTCATAAGCATCTTCGTGAGTGGCACCAGTAGGTGTTAGATGTGGAAACAACCATGCCAGCAAAGAGTGCAATGACTTTGAGCACATTGCTTTGTTCTGTAATAAAATAAGCTGCACTGTTCACAAAGAATTACTCTTTATCAATTGCTTTACTCAACAAGACAGGCCAATACAATTTCTGTTCTTTTTCTTCCTCTATACAGCTTGTTTTCATTCCTCTTGGAGGTCAGGAAACAAACTACAAACTGACTGGCTCGAGTCTCCCATCATACAGAGGGGGCAACGTTGTTTCACTGTAGGCATTTGCTGGAGCTCAGCTCTTCATTTTAATACATTCATTCACTGTAACTATAAAATTACTCTGCTATTTGCATTTACTAGTGTCATCAGTACCGATACTTTTATTTAAGTGTATGTTAATGCATGAAAATAAAGTAAAAAAAAATAATTTAGCATGCTCAATTCTATTTGTGAGCAGCATCCCTATCCTTGGGTTTTAGCTTTTGAAGGTTACAAAGTTTAACTGGATCCACTTGGTGATCTAGTAATGTCATACCGCAAGGATATTTTGAACCACTCCTTAATGTCCCTTGTGCTGTCCAAGACAAATCAGCCAAATAAAGATACAATTTGTTACTGGCTGGAATCAGTTCTTTCTACTGGGAGAAAAGATTGATTTGTGTTAAGAATTAGAATGAAGTGACAGGAAGAACTTCAGAGGTTTTTGACCTTATAATAAGTTAACACTTTACTTGGGAAAGTTTAAATACAGCCTTTACTTCATACTTTTACATGAGAGACCATCACCTTGTACTGCAGGAGATGGGAACCGTGGGAACACAGCCACCTACCACGGCAGAGCTAAGAATGAGGTCACAGCCCTGTCCCCTCAGCAGGACCACCTCCCAGGCAAGTGGTGCACAGTGGAGATGTGCCTCCTCCATGCTGCTACCCTGGCCCCACAGCATTGAGAAGGCAGCCAGAGCCCAGCTGAACCCTGGCTTTGTCCTCAAGAGAGGTTCATCTGTAAGGCGACTACAAACAACAGTTCTTGAGATGATGGCAGGCCCTTATGTTTTTCTGCAGCAACCAGAACTTACAGCTCGAGATAATCTGCAAGAGGGGCTGGTGATTGCTCCAATTTCCACCCCCTGCATCTTGCCCTGAGCAGCTTTCAAAAACCTCTTCTGTCCCTAGAGAAGGGCAACCTGAGGCCACCGGCTCTCGAGGGCTGCAAGGGCACAAGCTCTGGGAGCCAGGCTGCATGTGTTCTGGATCTGCCCAGCGTCCCCTCACGTTCCCCAGGTGGAAGAGAGCAGGCCTGCACCTTCCATACACGGGCAGCTTCACTCAGCTCTGCACCACGTCCCTGCACACGCTTCACACCAGAATGGGCACAGGCTTTAAGTCCTTAATCTCCAAAGTTTAATCAAACAATCTGCAATAGGTCGACTTTCAGAGGGGAACTAAAGGCGATTCCTTAATTAGATTTAAGAACTGCAACACTTGAAGTTAAATCATGCTTAGAAACATGGAAATTGAAAAATGGTAACTAATGGGATTTACAGATGATTTCCTTTAAAAGTCAAAAATTATTATTGCACACGTGTACCCCAAGGACCTTTCTGTAGGTGTTAAAAATATCCCACTTAACAGCAGACAATGAGAATATATCCACTTATACGGAAAGTGGAACAAAGCCACTGCCAAGACGTTTTTAATAAAAATAAAGACCCCCAATTATAGACTAGAGCCTGCAATCCCTTTCACCTCCTCCTCCATTTACATCCCTGTAGTACTTTCGCAACCAAAGATGCTGTCATGGGCAGGCAGTGCGCAGCCACGTGCCCTAGCCCCAACCTGCGTGACACTGATGTGGCCAGCTGGAAGAGAGGACGTCAGGTCTTATCTCAGTGGCAGGGATGTAGAGCACTCACACTTTCAAGTATTTGTTTCATCGTACAGCAGCATACGACTACTTCAATGCAAGTTTAGTATGGTTTAAAAGATATAGGATCTTAACACGAATTAGAAGAGAGCCAGGTAGCAAATTTTGGGCTAATCTTCAAGTTGTGAATTTCTTGAACAATACCACTGATGCGCAGGAATTACTGTTTGCAGTTTAACACTACACTACAATGGGTAATTCGTAGGATTTTCAGAAAAATAAGTGTTCAAACACTAATCTTTCCATGAAGTATCTTTTGTGTGTGTGCATTTTATGTGGGCTCACTTTGCAAAGCTTTATGTGCTGTGTATTCCTTTGCTTACTCATCACTGCAAGATGCTATTCCTTTCCCAACTCCGGTCTGTAGAAGGTCACTGCAAGGGCTAAACTGCATTAAAGCACCAGCATCTCTACCAGTGCCAGAACCTGCCAACGCAATTCTTGTTCCACTGAAGAGCTCATCCTCTTGTGAGCCCGCTGTGGAAGCTGCCATGGATGTGATCAAAATTGGGCACAAATCCTGCACTGAAGTATTGCATCCCATGTTAATGACTGGAATGACTTTTTTTAAACATCTGAATTCAGAGTCTTACAGGGGACTCCAAAGAGTTCTAAAGGCAAATATTTTAAATTTCCTTTAGAGAGTTCATTAACAGTATTTACCATGAATTGTCTTGCTCGATAAAGCAATTAGCAATAAATTCAAAAGGAGACAGAATTCTACTTTAAATTAACAGCCTAAAATGAGAACAAGGATATCTTTTAATGATATGGATATGGCATGGCACAAAATAATGCACTGGGACAAGACAAATTGCTATTGCTTTTTACACACATTGTGTTAAGAAGTGTCAGACAGAACTGGTAAAGAAGGAATAAAAGATTGCAACTTAGCATCTTTTACCTAACAACAGGCAATTCTTCCACTTTATAGAATCACAGAATCCGTAATAGTTGGAAGGGACCTTTAAAGGTCATCTAGTCCAACAGCCCTGCAATGATCAGGGAAATCTACAGCTTGATCAGTTGCCCAGGGCCTGATCCAGCTTTGCCTTTGAGGGACTTCAGGGACAGATACCTGCCACATCCTCTGGGCAATGTGTTCCAGTGCCTCACTGGGAGTAAGACTTCTTCCTTGTATCCAACTTAAATATCCCCTCTTTAAGCTTGAAATAATTTCCCCTTGTTCTGTCACTACAGACCCTACTAAGAAGTCTGTCCCCTTCTTTCCTGTTGCTCCTCGTTAGGTACTGAAAGGCTGCTCTCAGGTCACCTCACAGCCTTCTCTTTTCCAGGCTGAACAGCCCCAGCTTGTCCTCATAGGATAGGTGTTCCATCCCTTGGACCATTTTTGTGGCCTTCCTCTGGATGCACTCCAACAGCTCCATGTCTCTCCTGTCTACATCTGGACACAGTACTCCAGGTGAGGCCTCACCAACACAGGGTAAAGGGGCAGAATTACCTCCCTCAACCTGCTGGCCATGCTTCTTTTGCTAGAGGCCAGAAGCCATCATGTGCAGCAGCTGCCTGTGCACCACAGTGATTATTGCTCTTAGAGAAGATAGGTGTCCCCTGCCCCTAAAACCACCAGCCTTGTCAGGCAAACCAAAGACTGCTCACCTCAGTAAGTCCTTGTCTTTGCAGCTTTTTTGGAGCATGACAGAGTAGAAGCAGCCAGTAAATCTATCCCACATCTCTGACAGATGACAATATCCAAACTCTCCTACTGCTCCCCAGCAACCACCTTGTTCCAGCATTATTTCCAAGAGAAAGCCACAAGTTTGACATTGCAGCATCAGAACAAATGCAGCTGCAGTCTGCTGGGCAGGCAAATGTTTTCCCAGCTCCTGTTCCTGGTCAAGTGCTAGAGGAAAAACCAACTGTCCAGGAGCCACAAAGTAACAGTTTTGTTTTTACATGACTGCTCTGAAACATTAGGAAAACCTCTCGCTTGACTAGGTAAGATAGTATGAAGGCTCTGGAGAAGACATTATTCAGAAGTTAAAACATAGGTAATAAGCAGACACTGCATGCATTCAGATCCACAATGTCATTTACAAACTGATTTTATGCCAATACCATTTCAGCCCCAGCAAGAACACTGCTATATCTACCTGACTTTAAGAAAAGCTAACCAATTCACTCTCCTGAAAACAGCCTGCTCTGCAGCAAGGACTCTGGGTACCCTCACTTCACTCACTCTCATAGGCACATCTCTATCAATATTTGTTGTTTATGCCAAGTTATGAATGTTTTCAGCATTAGAAACTTTCTAGCTCTTTCTGCCAGACTCCAGTGTAAAATGTAAACTCAAGAGTTCATATTTATAATTATAATTATAAATAATATTTAGTGATGTGAAACATCCTGGCTTTGCAGTATGGAGATGATCTGAGTACAAGCCTTATTCCCTGTTTTACTAATCTACTGGACATAAGTATCCTCAGCGTTCTAACTGATGATATCATATGCTTTTCTAAACCAAGCTACTGTTCACATTTGGCAGCATACACATGCTGCTTTCCTCTCCTTTTATTTTATTTTTAAGTTTATAAACATATAGTTTATGATCAACAGGCATGATTTCAGAAGTTATACTGATGAAAGACTTGCTTTCTTTTGTTTTTGACTGAAGTCCTCTGGAAACTACTCAGAATCTTACTCCATTCTGCTGTTCTTATGTCTGAAGTGCAGCTTTCTTTGAATGTACATATTAAGTCATTGAATTCCTGCACTGATATAAGAACAGAGAAGGTATGGATTTGTCAACCATGTATCAGTCTAATTCCCCTTTAATATCCTTCAAATGAAGCACTTTCAGATTAAAAACGTCTACCGAGCCACTAGCATGCCTTGTAACTAACATCTGCTTTAATTCAGCAGCGAAGATGCAGGACACACAGAAACAGAGGTAACCTGCAGCTCTCACAAACAAATAAGGCAAAATGTACAAGCCGGGCAAGCTTTACAGATCTTCAATATGGGAGACAAACAAGACTTTAAATGTCTAGGCCAACCTTTAATTTTGAGGAAGCCCTAATAACATGGTGGGAGTTACTATGCTCCTTGTTAAATAGTTATCTGATTTCTAATAAATCCAAGACTCACTCTCAAATAGATGCTAATACAAGGGCTGGGAGCCTCCACAAAAGCAGGAAAAACCTGTATATCTTGATCCTGTATCCTAGAGAGTAGATGTCTCTAAGGGTTCCTCAAGGTACATCACATCTACCCTCATAAACAGCTGTGGAATACCACTTGAGTTTAAATAAGGTCTACCTAAACATGGGGGACATTCTTGCCAACAGACCATGGCAGAACAGGCATCAGTGCTGAGGACAAGAATCCAGCAAGTTTATGGGGGTCAAATCATTCTTCGGATTGACAGCGTAGACACACAGTACCAGCCCAGACTGCTGCAGCACTGAGCTCTGAACAGAAACACAGCAATACTATATATCACCTTATCAACTCTTCAAGAACAACGCTGAAAACAGCTCACTATAAGCAAGTTCTGTTACTGGACAGTTACGCAGATGATGTGGTCTTTCAGGTCTCATGACAAAAGACTGCAGTCTTCAGGTAGCCATGGCGAGGGCTAATAATTATGTTAATTGCTGAAATCACTCTCCTGTTTCAGATACCCACAGTGCACAGCTCATGCCATTAGCAGGAAGTAGCAGGACTGTGCAGCAGGGGGAAGGTTGATTAAGTCTCAGGGTAAGAGGAAGGAGAGCCATGGGGATGATTCAACCATGAGGTTCTCCCACATCAAAGGAAAGGCATGCTTTTATACACACTGACAGGAAAAGGAAGTTCCAGCACTCAAACACCTAAAATTCTTCATTATCTCAAACAGCTAAAATAGATTTAAGTTTTGAAAATCCCTGTTTTTGCTACTATAATCCTGAAGCACAGTACAGAACAGAGCAACATTTCTGGAAGGCTGCAGATGCAAGATGAGCCATGTGTGGAAAACCTGGTACTTTTCCTCAGAAAAAGTAGAAATTTTATGAAATACAGCCCTACTGTCTCCAGCGAGCAGTAACCAACTACTCAAATCACTGAGGAGAATGATCTGCAATTTTCCTCGAGTTAAAGAATGCAGTGGGTTTTTGAAACATATGCACTTAACTGTGGCTTTCCATGAGTATAATTAATCTCTAAAGCAGCTAACAAAAGAAAATCTGTTCTAAAACAAATCAAGGGGAAAAAAAAAAAGGGATCTAAAGCTGAGCAAGCATAGAGAAGAACAAAGCACAAAAGCAGCTCCAACACTTACGGCAACCCACATGTACAGAATCTGTAGATGAGCCTCTTGCTAGGAAATGCATTTATATGGATCATTATCTTCACATGATACCTATACATTTGAGAAGCATTCAAGTGACCACATTATGCACAGCTCCATAAACCACTTGCATACGCATGTGGGTGGCTAAAAGAATCCTGAAATTATGTAAACAAGATGGGGAAATCAGGGCTTCCTGTCTGGGGAGAGAAAGAATAGAGGAGAGTGTATGCAGAGAGCTGGCTCTTCCCATCTATTGTTTTATATAAAAAACAAAAAGACACACTTGCAGATGAAGTCAAAAATATCATTTTGGCTTAATAGAGGACAGATGTAGAAAACATCAACCCTGCCAGTATACAGAAGATTTCATAACCACCTTTGCTGTGCTGCTTGGTTGATACAGGAAGAAGCTGGGAGAAGGCAATATGAAGAAAACAATAAGATGACTTTTGCGTAGGTGTGGGAAGTGGGAGATGGATCTGCGAGCAAATTGCTTTTAAGAACTGCCTGGCTGAAACAGGAATCTGCACAAGCTCAGTGGAGCTGCAAAAGCTTAGGAACCACAGCAGTTCCCTAAAGGCAAGACAACTGTCTCTACTGAAAGTCACCCAGACGCACCCCATGTGGCTCCCCAATTTTTGCTGAGACATAGCATGGCTGTGCTCATCACTACCAGGACCAAGCCTCCAAGGCCAACTGACTGCTGCCACCATCAAAACCCCTTGGCCCACCCCTTATCTCAACTGACAGCTGAGGGCCAGGCCTACAAACACCAACTCTTGTTGTCACATCTGGGTGGGCACCTCATACTCTGAGAACCCTGAGGCAGTTCCCAGGCACTGCATCACGGTTGTAGAGGGGTACTTTGCCATGTTTGGTAAGAATCCTGGAAAGAGATCCCAAAAGCTCTTGGTGGATGCTATATTACCAGCTTCTGCCTCTCCAGTATTTTTAAATTCTATTTAACAGAAGCCTTTCTGACAGGCTCCTTGTGCCCACACGACCACCTGCTCAACACATGGCCAAGGATGGGGACAGACCCTGCCCTATCACAGGGAACTGGCTTCTGCATCCTGCAGATAAGGAAGCACACTATATAGTAATATCCTTTTACAATGCCGTATAAAGCCTTAATTACAACCTCATGCTTCCACAACAAATGCATCACGTTTGATGTGTGCACAAATGTCAGCTCTCAACATTTTTTTTTAATGTGTCAGAGTTTGTAATCAAGGGTTTGTGTTATTCAGCAAATGAAGTAATAGGGCATTGCCACAGAACACAACTCTGTAGCTATTTCCTAAAGGACAAATCAACCATCTATGTGAAGATGATCATCTGCATGGCCAGAGGTTTTGCAGAGCTACAGCAGGAACCGAAAACCCATTGTGAGCTCTAGTCAATGGATACAGCCAGAAAAGCACTTCATTTGATGAACACCTGGCAACCGTTCCAGTCCAGGTAATCAGTAACTCACTTGCTTCTCCATCTGTTCTACCTCTCTTCTTTTTACAGATATTAAAAACAACAAACAAAAACCCACACTTCAGTAGGACTCTTGGTGGTAGCCTCTGAAGCCAAGATTTTTTTTTTAAGTTAGACAACAGAGACAAAGTATGGGGCTTACAGCCACTTAGCCAACAGCAGCCTTTCATTATTAACCACAGAACTGGGAACTCAAGAAATTTCTTTAAAATCCACTAGAGCCTTCAGCTGATTTGGTGGTCAGTTCAGGTGCACTTCTCTCAGACAATTATACGAGTGAACTTAATGGTTTTTGCTAGGAATACACAGAAATAAAGCTGCATTTTTAGGTTTACTTACTTTAAAACAGATGAACATCTTCGATTTCAAGTGATGAAAAAAACACACCTACCTAAAAACACAACTAAACTAAAGGCACTAAGGCACTACAGTGTCTACCCGTGTTAAAACCCTTCTGGCTTTGGTTCATCTCACAGTGCATTACATTCCATTGACTTCAGAACAGCAAACAACTTTTCAGGCCTTAGCAGATAATAACCATCAGATGTAACTGCATTCCTAGCTCTTCAGCAAGCTGCTTTTACTGAACTGAAAGGAAAGCTGGATTCACCAAAACAAAGGTAATCCAAGCTGATATAAACACATACAGAAGTCTCTCAATTTTGAGTCTCTGGAGAAAATACTCTTATTTTAGAATATGAACTAAATTCACTGACTAGGCAAGAAAAAAAATCTAAATCAAGAAAGATGCAAGGAATAGGTTGTTTGCTGTTTTGCACCTGAACATAACCATTAAGCAGCTTTTAAATAACAAAACTGTCACAGTAAACAGTATTCTAGATGGTTACAAAACAATAATAAGTAGACTCCACATCACACAAAGGTAGACTAAACTTGACTATTACTCTTGGATAATTAGCCCCAGAGCTGCAACATCTTAGAGTGAACTTGCAGCATCACTGCACTGGCGTGCAACAATATATCCTGCCCTTGGTTAATCACATTGACTTCATCCTGTCACACCCACAGCATTAAGGATGGGGATGTTCTAGAACATTTACACAGAAAACATTAAATTAAGAATACAACACTCTGCTTGCCTCACTACCATGGCTTACAGCACAGGAAAAGTCAATTTCAGAATTAAAAGCTGTAGGAGTCATAAAGTACAAAAAACGCTCCATTTTCAAAATCAAATAGTTTGATTACACAAAACCTATTAAATTTCATCTATAGATTTTACCTTATATAATTGTGGAAACAGAAATCTGATTCTCATGAGTGACAGGCTTATCACAGGTTTAATTTCAAAAAAAGTCTACTGGAAAGAAATACAAAAGGAATACATGGAATAAATAGTGTTTAAATGTTTTTGTGTAAAATGCATCAAACAAGAAAAAATATTTAAAATCTGGATTCAAAACTATGTTGTCACACAGTTAGGTACACTGGAAGAAGCTGGGTAGATGAAAGTTCTATACACAGAGCTGCATTCCTTCATTACTTAGAAGATGTTGCATAAAAACCTAATCAAGTGAACAAAGATGTGAAGTAAAAAGGGAGCACAGGTAAATATAATTAGGTTCCTACCCAGGCTGTGGCCTTGCCAACTTACAGCACATGTTACCATGGAATTTAGCAGCCAGCTGACCAAGGTTTCATTACCTAAGGAACACCCTGAGAAAATACAAGCTCATATCTCAACAGTCTACGAAGCTAAAAGATAAGACTTAGCAGGTGAACATAACTGTGAGCAGCAGATATGACTATCCATACAATCCATACTGCAGCTCTACACAGCAAATCAAACTGCACCGAATCTTTCAGTAAGTGGTACCCCAACCACAATGATCTCCCAAGATGAGAAGTTAGTCAAGCTACCATTAGATTTATTTTGTGTCTAGCTTCTTGTTTTTCATCTGTCTTAACATAGAAGATTAGTGAAAAAAGACCAAGACAGTTTTGAAAACTAAGCCACTTTCCCCTCAATAAAAAATTGCCTGGGACCCCTGGTTGTTGATTAGGGGAATTCTGTCCCTAGTTGGATGAGGGAGCATTTGTTTATATTTAGTATTAAGGTATATTCTACTAGGCACAACATTTAGAGAAGACACAGACTTTTCTTAAACATTCCATGGATCTATTAGCTACTCAATTTTTGCTTTAGCAATAATAGTTTCCATATAATTTACAGTAGTCAAAATTATTTTCTACTGATAGCTGAACAAGCAAACAGTTGAAAAATCACTAAGAATATTACTTTTCCAAAAAGAAAAAGTATTTCAAATGCTTATATATTTAGTAATATTTGTTTTACATATGACAAAGCACAAGTACCTCCTCTTTCAAGATATTTTGAAACTAGCTGGAAGACAGACCACAGAGTACTTTGCCCAAGATCCATGCCCCACGTGTCTATGGGATAGCTCAAACCTGGTGGTCCTTAGAGATTTCAGCACAAGAGCTTGTTCTAGCAGGGGATCCAGTCATCTTAGTTATGTTCATGTATCAGCTAAGGACCATACAGGATGCGCTGAATGCTTGCTGTGTCCCCGTTCAATGTATGGTCACGGTACTGGTCTAAGTACTCCTACCACACTCAAATTTGAATGAAGACCAGACAGATGCTGAGGCTTCTACCCAAGCAGCTTTGGAATGAAACCTGCTTGAATGTGAGCTCAGAAAACAGACTCTCTCCGTTCTACTAGCAGTACCTCCAAGATCTCATGCAGAGCCTAGCAAATGCTCGCATAGCACTTCACAGAGATGATCACGCTCTACATCTTGCCTGGCAGTCATCAGGCTATACACGACCTAGGGTCTAGAGAACAGTAAGTATCTAGAGAGAGGAGCTGTTCTAAGTGCTTGAAGCTACAATCCTTTGAAAGCTACAGCAGAACTGAAAAGACATAACCCAACAAGGAGGAAAAATTTAAAAAAGGACACCGCGCTGATTTTTTTTTTCTTATTCATATGCTTGGACCACTGAAACTCTTGTTTACAGTCTCTACTGTTAACAGTGGTGGTGGTTCTTCATCTTCTTGAAGATTACTGGTATTCAGAGTCAAGAACTACTTCAAGAAATATTTTTAATTCTGAATAGATTGACAGAAATCTGTAGATTCTGTTTATGCATTACATGTCTGCATACAGTGAGCACATGAAGCTTACAAAGCAGCACCAAGTTTGACCAACCATGCTCTTTCAAACAGACTATGAGCATTATTCCACACAGACACGCAAAAAAGTAACGATCAACATTCTCCCTAAAAACAAGGCAATTCAGAAATGTCACTTCCGTTGTCACAGTTGATGTCACTGAAGTGTCACTTAGAGTTAATATTTGCCTAATCAAGTCAATTATAGAGTAATTAGGTATTTAAAAGGCTCTTGGATTTGACTTTTGATATGAAAAATCTGCATATTCCTAGATGTTTTATGAATTTTAAATGGTTCAAAGTTCAACTCTAAAAGCAAGGAGCCTTCAATGCACTTAGAAAAACAACTCCAGTGTTTAAACAGAAAATGATGCATCACCTTGCTAGCTGGTATGGGTTATTAGCACAGATTGTTACAGAGATTCAGCAAGAGTTGAAAACCCAAGTGCTCTAATGAAAAGCAGAGAACTTCCAACACCTCTACTGTGGAGCCACGACCTTACAAAGGGTTGGGCCCACCTCCATAAATTGGAAGGTAACTGATGAAGGCCAATGGACAAAGCAATGCGGACACATGTAACGCTCAAGCCTGGAGACCCAGCCCCTTTTCCCAGTCTGGGGGTACAGCCAGGATTGGCACAGCTTGGCACAGTGGCCACAGGCCCCATTTAGCTAGTGCTGGGAGTGAGATTTGCTTGAGAACCGGTGTGCTGCCGCTCCAGAGCAGGAAAGTACCTCAGAACTCCCACTCATCTGCTGCAGAAGCTAAGCTGGGCAGAAAGTTGTCTGTGACATCTATTTTCTTCTTTCTTCAGTACGAAGGCTAATGAAGAGTTTCACACACACATAATTGTCATGCACAGTAGCTGAATCTGCCTATACAGCATCTGTGGTCTAAAAACAAAGATACGTTGGTGCTCAAAGCAATAAGGAGCTGGGGCATAAAATAAGCAGGAGGGAGGGTCAGCTACATTGCTTCCTCGAGTAAGAAAGCTATACCTTTGAGATAATAGGTGTCCTTGAGGGAAGGTCAGAGTAAAGCGACTACAGCTTGCGGTTAATGAAACAGAATCTGTTAAATGCAAAGGCAAGTTGATACTGAGTCATGTTCCCCTAACTCCTTCCACTCACAAGGTAGGAGAATCACCAAGAGGGAGCAAGATGAGGAGCTCTTCCCAAAGCATCTCCCCAGCCCTCCCAGCACAGGGCAGCCCTGCAGAGCCCAGTGCTCATCCCTGGGCAGGGGAAGGCGCTGTGCCTCACGCTGAGTGGGGCATTCTCATCTCCCCTCCTCAGATCAAACTGCTTGCAACATGCCTGCCACCTTCAAACACTCACAAGCACCAAGCGGAGAGGAAAATTTACCACTTCAGCAAGAAGCAAAACCTGCTACCTTGGCAGGTTTTATTTTATTTAAAAAGGGCTGGGGGTTCGCAGTATGCACAGCAGTCCTTGGAGAGGCAAATAAACTTGTCCATGGATGAAGTGGACATGGGTGTATAATACACACATTTATCACATGCGCATTTATAAGCTACGTGTGGTTTATAGCATAATTAATCGGTAGTTGTACCCTATTAGGTACACAAATGCAGCCTCCTGTCTTTCCAGGCACATTCAATAAATAACAAACTGACATCCTTCTGTGACCCAAGTAAGACTCTCCTGGATGGAAGATTCTGTGTGAAGCAATTCAAATTCCTGCACAGGAAAACTAGAGGACGCACTGTCCCTGCACACCTCTGGAACATGCACCCTGAAGTCACACAAATTCCAGGAAGTTCTCATAGCCACTCTGCCACATGTACAGATACAGCAATGTATATGCATATCTAACATCAGTAAAATACAATTCTATCCCCAGAGAATCACAACTGCTTTTCAGCTCTCCCTCCAATGCTACATCCCTTTATGTTCAAGCTTTTAGTATGAAGAATGAAGCCAGAGCCACAACCTGGAGTAGTACTGGCCTCTTTCTGGGGCTGGTTGGTCAGAAATCAGCTGACACAAACATCTATTTATGATGAGTAAACACTATTATACACATTTCAGGATTTTTTCCACCTGCAAATATTCAGCTGTGCCATATACAAAAAGAATTCCCCTTGATGCAAGTTCCCTCTTTCCAATTATAACTTGCCACGTTTTCCTGATTTCTCACTATATTTACTATCCTGCTTTGCTGAATACAGAGTTTCTCCTATTGCAATCAGTGTGGGTGGTCTGGAGCACGAGCTGCTCAGTTTGTCCCTCCCCTCATCTCCGCACTGGAGATGATCGCAGGCAGCTACAGCAAGGAGCCTGGCCAGACTTCCACAGCATCTCAAAATAGTAGGAAACTTGAAGAAAGAATGCTTTTACTCTCAGAGAGTTTAAGGAACACATATACATGATTTAAAGGGAATAAAACAGAGAATGAAGTGCAACTTGTGGATTTCTGAGCGAGCCTGACATATTACAGTAAGATGTTCACTGAATCACTTTTCTTTAAAATTCAATTAGAAAGGAATTCAGCGGACTTGGAGTAGCAAAAACTGCCACGCAGGAGTGCTACACTGCCCAAAAAACAGGGAAAAGGCACTCCTCACATTTTGCACGCATCTTCTGTCGGAAGTTGTTAGACAAAAGCGCCATTTTAAGAGAAATATTTGTATTCTTATGTTTTGTATAGTGTTCCATGCCAACGCACAACTGATCCTGATTTGTAGACAATCACAGTAAGGCTAACGTTTCAAAAAATCAAAATTGCTTAGACAAAATTACTGTGCTATATTTTCAGAAAAAAAGTCAGATTGTGGCTCATCAAATAAGACACCATCACAATATTTTCTATTCTGCTCTCACAGACGCCTCACAAAGCCATTTCCACTTTAAACAAGGGCACACCCAAAGTTCAGCTAAAAAGGAACCCTGTAATTGTCATTCTTTATTTAGAAAGTGTTAAAAACACAAAGAATAGAAATAAGGAATTTTTAAGGAATACCATAAAGGAACAATGCCTGCAGCTTATGTATTTTTGTATGCATTTTACCTACAAAGTATCTGCACACACGCATGCCTCAAAGAACCTATGTAAATTTTAATCAAGAATATCTGTAATGCTTCCAACATTTCATCTCTGCTTCAGCAACTAATGAGTTAAAGATGATAAATGCCATTAACAAAGGAAAAAGGATCTTCCCTTTGTTTCCTAAAGAATGCAGAAGCCTGACTTCTAGTCGTGTTCATGATTTAAATACAATTTCATTTCTAATTTCACTATTCTGCCTTAAATGCTTTGATCATCCATAGGACAAACAAAAGTCCTTAAAATTACAATTTCCTATTACCCATCAGTGAGCATCTTTTCCCTTCTGGGAAAATAAGCAGAAAATATTTACTAAGGACAGGCAGCACCACAAAATCCATACTGTTTTTCTTCATTCCACAGAGAAACTTACTGAGGAAGTCTTCTATAATTCCAATCATAATCTGGAGTTGGATATTAAAACACTAATTATTACAGAACTGAAATGCAATTTGGATGTAAAATTTGCCATTGATAATCCAGGAGCTCAAATAAGCTACAATGCCACAAACAACAACAAAAAAAACATTAGAAAAAAGCAAAACCCAAAACCAAACAATAGGTAACCTATAGAATACACACCCTACCACCTGTACTATGCTGGTTAATGCTTAGGTCTCCCACTGATTCCTAAGGGGTTATTTCACAGCCTAGAGAGAAGTAATGATTAAGCACCAACAACAGCTGTAGCATCATGCGCTGCTTTCATGAGAAAGGGCTCAGTGTAACGGACTGGTACAAATCATAACAGCATTTACCAAAGCCTTTATAAATTAGCAAAATACAAACGGAAAAACACTGATTTGGGTACAAGACTAAACGCAGAGTTTTATTGTTCTTTTGAACCTGTCAGCTCCAAACCTCAATGACCTCTTCCACAATGACAGCAGTGAGTGCGCTGCAATTGGCAAACAACTGCCAGAAACAACAGACAGCAAGTTTTCCCCAAGAAAAATAGCTTTTCAAGAAGTTATTTGCAAATTCAGACATATAAAAATAATAAACATTACTTAATTTAAACGTTTTGTAAAACAGGCACATCCCCAGTCTGCTACATGTCAGTATTATGTAGAACTTTATAAAAAATGCTATGACCGTCAATACATTAAAGACATCTCTGCAAGTACAGTCTGGATCTCACTGGAGAAAATATATGTGAACATGCAGCTTAACTCAACGCAATGTTAATTCTTTCTTTCCCCTCAGAATTTCACATATATATTCTTATAATTTAATTTTTCAGTTAAATTGTTTGGGCAGCATTTAGAGAAAAATATTTCTTTGAAGAATAACACTTAGCAGTAGCTCTGCTCATTACACACGCCATGCAGGCAGATTACCATCATGCTCACACCACCCCAGCGTGCCACAGCTCCGGCACCGCATGCAGCGAAGCACCCAGCGTATGGGTGCACTTCCATAGGGATGGGTGAGGTGGTGTGCAGCACCTCAGGACACAAAAAGCAGGATGCAATGCAGCAGAGCGTTTTGAAAGTCAAAGGCAAATTCTAGTCTCAGTTTTCCAATGGATTTGGGGAAGATAAAGTCCACCGCCCTGCTCTGAAGGCTGCCTGCTGAAATCGCAGACCGGCTTACGCAGCACTTCTGAACAACCTGCTCATGCCCCGCTGCACCCAGTAGATCTGCCTATCTGCCAATAAAGACGCAGCCCCGTTCTGTGGGTGTTACTGCAGGGACAATGGAAGAAATTGTATTTCCCTATACAATGCAGTAGCCCTCACAGTGTGAGACCTAACAGCCACAGTAATACACAGTAATAGGCGAAAAAAGAGGAAGGGAAAACTACTAAACTACCGTTTGTTCCTTCCTGAGGAGGTACTCGACCTTCCTCTGCTCCTAAACTTTTAGGCATAGCATAGGGCTGCTGTAAGCAGCTGCAAAGGACCTGCAGGCAGCAGCAGGATTTGTTCCTCTCCTCACAACAAGCCCGCAGCAATACATACCTCCACATTTACATGCAGACAGCCAGACAGCAGTGGCATACAAGCACACACAAGGGCGGATAGCCACAGCCCCTATTTACTTTAAAGCAACCCTAAACCTGCACAGTTCAAGTCCAACATCATCATACTGCTCTGATGATGAAGATTTTTTGCCATGCACTACAAGCAGCAATATATTAGCACCGCTTTGGAGACCAACAGGCAATGAGAAAATTACAATACAATACAAGATGGGAAAGAAGAAAGCAATGCGTGGCTGTTAAGAGGAGGAAACGCTTACCTTTTCTTTTTCCTCCCCTTCTACAAAGCCAAGCAAAGCTCCCACTCCTGCACCTGAGCTCACGAGCAGCACAGCGGCAGTGAGGGCTGTGCTGCAGGAGGGATGGAGGCACTCGGAGCAGAACTGCTGCCGGAGGAAAGCGACGGGAGCCACAGCGACCCCCTCGACCCCAGCCGCTATCAAATCCGGGAAGATAGAGTGCACAGCTGTTTTACGAGGCCTCTGGGGAGCACCAACTCCAGCTACTTACCCTGTCTGCATTATTAATAGATGTTAATGGCTCCATTATATCAAAAGAAGCCTCTTCCTCTTTATAATATGGAAATTCCAAGCTAAAGGAAAAACACAACAAAAAGCCTCATACTTGGAGGCAGCGAGCCGCTCCCTGGTCCCACCAACTGCAGAGCTGCCCCCCACCTCCTCCAGCCCCAACACAGTGATTTGGTAGCCAAAAATCGATCCGAGGCAGTCAGCAACCGCAGTAAAGCAAACGGGTAGACAAAGGCTTCCTACCATAAGGCAATTCCTGAATGCATGATTTTCCTTTTAATCAGGTGCTGAAAGATTCCGGCTTGAGCGTATATGCATTTTTAACACAAAGAATGCGCTGTAAAGATAGAATAAACACATACCATTTGTGTGTTCCTTGTGCTTGCAAATTCACGGCTTTATTTCTTCAGCAGAAGTTATCCGTCACCTCAAAAAGTATTATCTGGGCTGACTGGATGACAAAGTCTCCCTGTCAAGCCTTTGATTCAGTTGATGAATAAAGGACTTTGATCCTGAAGTATCCCTAGGCTGTGGTTCTGTTAATGCACAGAGCTCCTCTGGGCCCATCCATCCTCAAGGTAGGCGCAGCCATGCACCAAAGTGCCCGAGGACCCGCCACAGAGGACACTGACCTATTTTAATCTGATCCACGTGTAAATGCTACCGAGCTACCACTGGGCACGAAGCAAAGATAAGATGTATTTTTAACCCCCTAATCACCCTGCACATGGGATGAACAAGTCCATACTGATAATGAACACATCCTCCAAGACAGTATAAGAATGCTGCTTGCTTTAGCTCAGTTTCTCCTGCCAATGCTGAGAGCCATCTCACTGAAGGGGCACAGCCCTCTCCTCCTCCTCAGTTTAGCACTGCCTCCAGGTAATTCAGACCAGCGTTTAAAAAGCCCCGAAATGCCCTAACAGACTCCATTCCATCTGCTATATGACCCTAACAGGGAATCAAACACACACCCCTGCGGGGCTCAAAGCTGCAGACCACGAACTCTCCTTAGGGATGGCAGCACCCCACAATTAATTGCATGGTGACATTCTGGCATATTTGGGGGTGGGGAGCGTGAACGTGTCGAGCATCACCTTCTCGCGCTGCAGATGCACGCCGCAGCTGCTCGCCGGCGCTCGGCGTGTGAATGAGAAGTGCCGCTAATTCTTCCAAGACAAATGCAAGCGATTGGCTTTGTTGCCGCTCGCCTCTGCGGCTCTGGAGACCGTGCCGCAGCCACGGCATCACAGGCACTGTATTAACTGAATCACAGGCAGCGCCAACGCCATCATCTTCATCTGTCTCGCGCGCGCTCTAATTACTTATCCAGATCGAGCCCGACTGCTGGAAAATTAGCTCTCTCCAGGAGGTAACCGAGCTGAAAGGTTCTTTTTACCAAGAAATGATGGGCTGGCCTCTAGCAGTACATCAGCCGGCACACAGCCGTAAGAAATGTCACGAGATGTAAATTTGTGAGTGGGATTCTCTTCCTCCCCAGAAGAAATACAACATTCTTTAGAAAATACGCACATGTAGATACAGACACACCAAATAAAATGCCACCTAAATTCCTGACCCTGAACTTGAAGAATTTACTTGGATTGGGAAGAGAAATGCTTTTTTTGCAGATCTTCCTATTGCTTTGTAGGTTCGTTCCCACTTATTCTCACAACCAGGTTGGCAGCATGCACTTACACACAGGTTCAGTTTCCTGCCATCGGCTGCAGAGACCAGGTTTTGGTTCCAGTGCCTTGCTGGGGAAACCAACTGCAGTCACACCATCAAACCAACTCACAGCAGCAGAACAAAGCAGAGAGGATAATGCGTTTTTAAACTCAAAATGCTCCTTTATCTTGTAGCAATCTAAAAAAAGAAATAAATCTAAAAGCAACTTAACTTTATTTTTAAAAGAGCACTTAAAACTGCCAAACACAAGTAGCTTAGAAGGAGCAGCTATTTAGGAGAAACTATTTTCTAAAAAGCAAGACTGTCATTATGAGCTGATTTGCTGTAGTGCACACATACAGATACACACATTTTTAACACGATTAATGCACTCTTTGAGCCAATTCCAGTCACATGCAAGGACAGCGTATGTTTTAGTGCTATGGAGTTTTAACTTATGCGGCCATGTGAAGCACACAAAACAATGCCATAGGAACAATGCAGCAGTATGAAACATACGTGATACTGATGAGCTTTGCAACTTAATGGCTTATTTTAAAAAGGGGGGAGCAGACCATAGAATGAAAGCCCATGCTTACTGCATTAGGTTCAGAACACCGAGCCTTCCCCATTCTCTTAATTGTGCCGGGTGTTATGCATGCCAGGGATGGAGAGAGAAGAGTTGTCAGCCCACCTGACTGCAGAACAAAGAGCATTTTTTTCTTCCAGCATTTGTTACTGACGCTTGAGCCACACCCTTCAGTCCTCGCTGAGCGCACTCCTTACACTCTCCTCCTTCCTGCTCAACGGAAAGACATTTTCTGCACTACGTAAGATATTAGGGACTCTCATGCTTGGGAATTGTTGCATTTGGATGGCACTTTGAAACCCCCTCCCCATGTGTGTGGAAGGAAGGGATGGGGCTCCGGACCACACTGTGCTTGGGCAGCACGGGGAGCCCTGTGCAGGGAACAAGGAGCCCCTTGGGATGGGGCTCAGCCTCCAGGGGTGGCTTTGCAGTAGGGCGATTAACCCTGAGACGCAAGGGTGGAGAGGAAGAGCCCCAAAGCAAACAAATGCCTAATGAAGAGGGAAAGAACCACACCCTAGCAGCGATGTACTGAGCCACATGCTCCCATCTCACCCCTGCAAAACTCTGCCATGGAGAGATCATCTCTGTGCTGCTCTACACAGACCCTCCTGCCTCCGCCCTCACCCCCAGCCAGGGAGTCCTGCAGGCCACAGTGTATCTGCCTCCCCACTCTCCCAGGAACAAGAACACAGCTGGAACACATCTCAAGTTAGCTGCAGAACACCCCAAAACACAGTTTTTTTGCACATTCATACAAATGAGATATATTCCTCACCTGATCTATCTAGAAAAACATCAAGTGACACAAGACAAGATGCAGACAATGCGAGAACAGGTACCTGCAACACAACCTATCTCACTTCTGCCCATCAGAAGCATCTCCTGCATCACTGCCATTTCGTGCTCGCAGACATACGGAGGAAACCCATCAAGGCTGCTCTCAGCAATCAGACTTCCAGCAATCCCAATTGCCCTTACCAACCTTTTCACAAGGCGGTGGCACCAATGTAGATACCCCACGCAAGCTGTAGGCATCTTGAAAGCCAACAGGGTAGCCCTTCGGTCCTAAATTTCCTCAAGTACCGCAGCTGCACCTTTTGTCCCCAGTGCAGTTCAGCAACAGTGTTCTCTACTCCTCCACCACCTCAAGCTTCAGGGCAGGTGGGGTTAGGGAATAGCTTGACTTAGCCAGGATTTCTTTCACAATACCAGCAATTCTATAGCCTCTAAGACTCGCTAAGGTTTTTATATTTAAGAAAGGGTTTTGTTCTGCTGTTTCCTGGTATTTGATATGTTATGATCCAACATGTGCTACAATCTGACAGCCACACACACCAACAAAGGTAAGCTGCTGTGCCCCTGAGCTATGCTGGGATGCTGCGTCACACAGCACAGCAAAATCCTCTCATCGCCTCAGCACTGCACACCCAGAGAAATACAGCCCCCTTAAACTTCCATCTTACTATTCCTAAATAACCAACAAAGCAATAAACATAAGCAGTAAGAAAATGCACACCAGCCAAGACACATTAGACTGCTGTCAAGTGTTGCAATGACAATTCTGAGGCAAGGTGTGGGCAGAGATCCCTCCTGAAACTTCCTACAACTGGTGCCACCACTACCTGTGGGGCAAGGGCTCCCACAGTCCTCTGCTCCAAAGGAGGCCTGCCCTGAAGGAAGCTAGGCTCACACTGAAAGAGCGAGGCCCACACTTCTCCTGTAACATACCAGACTGGGCATCCTAGGAAGGATGTCTGCTGAGAAGCACACAAGCAGCTAATTACCCTTAAGCCAATGGGCTTTATACAGTTGTTTCCATGGTGCTGAAAATACACCTGAAGGAAAACTAGGCTTCCAGAAGGCTGCATGTTGCATGAGTAGAGAGCAAGCCCCTGTGTTTTAACACAAGAAGCAGTATAGGGTGCACAGTGGGCACTCAATTGCTCATCACTCCTGAGTGACGCCAACAGTGAGCCTGTGCAGTTCATCCACTGTGAGGTGACATTCCTCCCACCCTGCAGTGGCACCTGAAGGCATCAAGGGCAGAAAAGCAGCAGACTAATGGAGCAGAATCAAGCCACCATGTCAGAACTCAATAGTTTCAAACTGGACTCACTTTACTCACTTTATAGCCTGCCAACCCTGCAAGCTATTTCTCAACCATACACAATGCTCCCATAGCTTTGCATGAAGTACTGGACTGCCTCTGACAGTCAGAGACAGCAATGAGAAGCGACAGCCTCCGTAATCCAGCAAGTGATGCTGTCCAGGGGCAGAAGCCAGAGGGCTGTAGAGCCATCCTGCTGAGTGCAATGCACAGGGAGCACCACTCACAGCCATAAACTGCATCTACCCTGCAGCTGCCCTGCTCCATGCAGTGCTATAGCCCCTTCTCAGGCAAAGGAACACAGTGCTTCCCTATCAACAGGCACTGCTTTCACTTCAGAGAAAAGCCCTTTCTTCCCCCAGAAGGCTGCACATGAACCCACACGCAGGCTCCGGTACTGACACCTGAGGATCAACCCCTCTCTGAAAACACCACCCCTGGCCTGTGGATGAGCCTACACGGCTCTGGAGAGCAGGAATTCTAAGTCACTTCAGCCACACAAAGCAGGAGCATGTCTTGCATTTCTCCCTAAGAGACCACAAACACTTTCACAAGCGCCAGACCTCAGAGCACTTCCATCAACAGCATCCCCACTGCTTTGCCCAGTTCTGAGCTGGGAAAGCAGTGCTGGAGGGAGGCTTGCATGCCTGTGCCCAAGGTCAGTTGTTGCACCAAGGACACCTCAGCAGTGCGACTCCAGCAGGCTGCAGCCTCCTGATACCAGGACACAGGAGGATAGTGACAGTATCAGGACACTGGGGGAGCTTTGGTCTAGCCATGCACCCTCCTCTGCATTAAACCCATATCAGAATGCTAAGCCTTGCCTTCCTTCATGTGCTATCCTGACCTATTCAGAAGGGAAAGTAGTTCTTCATCAATGAGGAAAAAAAAAAGTAATCCCCCCAGCCCTTTTCCTCATTCAAGTCTTCCTCCCTTCTGCTAAGTTATCAGCATAGTGTCGAACTGCTAAGGACTGCATTTGCTGTAAAAGCAATTGCAACATCAGCTATAGTTCAGTGGGATGTTTCATTTTGAAATAGATGGTTTTGCTGTTTAAATATAAAAAAATTAAAATGGGACTTCAGCTGAAGTAAGACTTCATCCAGGAAGTCTATTGGTTTGTTAAAGCCAAACTGTTCCTCCAACGAAACTCCAAATCAGAGCCGATTTATTTGTGAGACAAGCGATTAAAGAGAAGGAAGAACAGACTCCCAGCTGTTTTTCCCACACAGCAAGACCGGCCAGACAAACAAACCATCTTCACTATTTATCTCGGGGCAGGAACCCAGAGTCCATAAGCAGTGTGTTCATCTTGACATTAGCCTGGTGTAACATGCACCATATTTAAACAAAACCACACCAATCCCTCCGTGGCAGGGGGAGCAGAGACCATCCCTCCACCCCACACACACGCTGTGTTACGATCCGCCACCTCCTATAAACGCTGCCATTCGTCTTCTCTTTAGGTGCATTGCAGGAATATTTCCATATAAGTCCTATTAGAATGAAAACAACAGTGTGACAAACAGCTTTGCAAATGGGTCTGCTGCTCAGACAAAGCACAGGCACAGCACGTTGGTCTGCAGAAATACGCTGTGCAATTCGCACTGCTACTAGTTGATGTGAAACCCAGTACATTCAGTAGCTGTTTCA
Organism: Chrysolophus pictus; assembly: GCA_037305975.1. Taxonomy (NCBI): domain Eukaryota; kingdom Metazoa; phylum Chordata; class Aves; order Galliformes; family Phasianidae; genus Chrysolophus; species Chrysolophus pictus. Next base: position 40,310,015 of record JAYKPI010000006.1, read on the forward strand.
TCTTCTCCATCGTGATACGACTTTGCTAAAGGCACAGCTGAAGAAGCAGAGCATGTGCTCTCTTCCCACAAGAGTTCCCACAATCTATTCCCTCCCCTCCAATTTACACTGATTACAGGTTTCAAGATCTTACAGATTCATTTTTAAGTTCTATTTAAAATGCTGATTTTTACTTGTTTCCTTTTCATCTAGATCAATACTGGACAGATGATAAATATGTACCGTTCACCATTTATACTTCTTCAACTTACCACTAGATATCCTAGAGCAAGCTCACAGAAATCAGTTCCTGGATAGCACTGGTACTTCCCTCTGTAGCCAATTTCCCATTTAAATTTCTGAGTGGGCTCTGCTAGCAGACACCCATTGTAACATGCAGATATTAAGCGCAGCAGAAAGAAACTGCTTCCCAAAACGTTCACCACTCATTCTAAAGTTGGTCTAATTTTATGATGACACTCCAGCGTAGGCATTATTCCCTGCAGAACAGTGCCTCAGCATTAGGACGTCACCACATCAGTTTCCTATTCAGCCTCTGAGAGATGCGAAGCCACCATTTTCTTTTCGATGCATGCAAATTAAATGCTGTTTGTTGCCGCTGAAAGTATGAACCACAAATTTCTGCACTTCGGCAGCGAAGCTGTCATCAAACACTGAAAGCAAGTATTAATTTCTACGGGAAACTCCTCAATCCTGTGTAAAGGAAGTAATTAAACATTTAATGGACGAGCAAGCTGACACGATTATTATTTTTATTATTTGCAGGATACCTTACAATGCTTAACATTCCCCTCGCACTGATGATCTTCTCCGTCAGACTCCCGCACAACAGTTTTTCAATAGGTGCAGGCTTCCTTGAGCCCTGCAGAAGCTGCACATTTCACACCGCTGCAAATTTAGCCAAAGAAATAGCTGCTCACACATCTGGGATTATTAGACTCGATTTTACATCCTAGAGCTTTAAGACAACAGCACCTCGTAAGCAACCAGCTTACGGAATGCGACAAATTCCTCTATTACCATGCAATATTTTTAGCATTTAGAAAAGCCCAAAATTTTTTTCTAGCGAGAGCATTTAACAGAGCTTTACCCCATTAAGTGAGGTTTTTAAACAATGTCCACATTTAACTCAGATAATGCACGGGGTTTGCTGCGATTCTCCAGCAATTCCAACTATTCAGTAATACGGGAGACTTACTGCGCAGCTCAGGAATTCCTATTTTCCAGCAACCCCGTGAAACTCACAAAGTTAATTCACAGCACTCACAGCAAAGAAACCTGAAGGAGAATCAGGGAAAGCAGCCCTTTGCTCAAGGCTTTAATTTCATCAGTAAGCTCCGGAGCTCCAAGCAGCCGTGCTGCGGCACAAGGCAGGCAGACGAGCCGTGGCTCTCCGGTACAGCACCGGGCCGGCAGAGCGCAGGGCAGCGATGCCTTCATTAACTTTGCTGCCTTTCGGAGGTCAGGCAGACGCCGGCCGCCAGACAACCACTTTGTTTCAGGCATTTTTATGAGACAAAAGGCACACAGTTGGCGCTGCATTGTGCCCCACCCAGCTGACTCAGGACTGTCGTGGTTTCACTCCATCAGGCTGCAGGGCTGTATTACTGTCTCCTAATCAAGCGTCCCCTCTAATACATGCGTGCATCTCAGAATTGTGCTCTTTTCCTCCTCTCTCCCTCCCAGAGAATACTCTGGCAAGTCAGATGAGAAGGAAAATCACATGAATGAAACAATGAAGGCGCAGAACGGCTGACCTTTTCCTGCAATGACACCTCCCACCCCCGCCCTCCCAAACTAGGAAACCTGTTCTCAACAAAATGATGAATTACCAACAGCAAAAATAACCCTCCTCCAAAGCACCCGCTCCCCCACACCCTAAAACAGGGATGCATACATTAGTTGTTTTCCCTGAGAGTACCTTCAGCAAGGATTTTCCTCCCTACCTTTGTCAAAGCACAGCCTGCTTCAATCTCCATATGACACACCGCGCATTGTGGTCAAAATAAATTAAGTAAGCATTATTGTTTCCTCTCCCAGCACCACGCATATACATTGGCACTGCTACACAAAGGCACAGTAAGTGGAAAGCATGTTAAAAACTTCATGAAATTCAAATTATAAAACTTTCATTAAACACGTGAACTTCACCTTCTAATTCATAAGAGCGGCAAATTCCTCGTGGAAAAATATTGAGATTTGCTTGACTGCTATTTGTGTGAGTGATTGCAGGCAACATTATCTTAGCATTAAATGCCAAAATACATCCTATCAGAAAATACCAGATACCGACAAAGTGCAGATAGCATTTTCTGTTCTCAAAGCAATTTCAGGTAGTACCATGCTCTCCTTGGACTCACTATGTAATCCAGTCGAACTGAAAGCAAGACACGTAGCCTTAATTTGTCCTTTGAAAGGCAGGCTTAAGAGAAGCCAACAACGCCATGTTAGCACCAGTCCTACAGGGCATCGCTCAGCTGGATGCACTGAAGGGAAGGTAACCAGACAGGCCTGGCCACCCCCACCATCTATTCGTAAGCCCACCTGGTGGGTTATCCATCAGTTTTCTCCTTTGTAGCATCTTTTAAAGCAGAGTTTGCATCTCTGGACATCGCCACGCATCTCTGCAGAACTCAGCTTTCAGGACCACAACTTGTTGTGCAGGCAGAAATGCAGGCACGGTGAGAGTTCCTTATTACACCAATACTCTATTGTGTGTATATGACAGAATCCCATTAACCCACAAAGACTTAACTTGCGATACAACGTGGCCAACCCTTTGCAAACAGGCAGATGTTTCTCAACAGTAAGGTAGTCTGCATTCTTATTTCATGAATGCCACGACTTCCCCACAGAACAAGTGATGCATGTTACCATACCTTGGTTGTGCTCTGCGGTTTGCCCCTACCGGCACTAAGGCCATCCCCAGGTACCTACCTGCCACATCCCGATGGCTCAAGGAAGGCCAAAGCACCATCACAAGTTAACGGAAATACAACTCACTCGTGGACATGAAATAACAGGGGCTGGTGATGCGAGCACTGGAAGCACAGCTGCGTTCTTCACTATTCTTTTATGGCACTAAGCGCAGAGTCCTTCACACGCTACCCACCCCAATCCCAAACACCTACAACGTGCTGCTGTCCCGCTATGTCACAACCAATCCACCCAGTTAAAGATGGGCAGAAATCCTCTTGCTGAGATCCCCTCCCCGACTCCAAGGCACCACAGTAGGAGCTTGCCAGGTACTCACGCAGCGCAGCAAACCGCAGGAGGGGGCCAGGCAGCGGCGGCCATCTTGGGACCTGCAACAGTGGGAACAGAGGTGTTACTGCGGCCCTGCAAGCATCGCCATCAGGCACCGCCTGGCCCCGCAACCATCCCCAATGTCACCTTGTTCTAACGGGGTGTGTGTGAGGCACATAGCAAACTGGGAGGCGCAAGCTGAGCGTTTTAACATTAGAACCATCGAGAGGAAGGAGCTGAAGCAACACCTGCAATGCGCATCCATGAGTAACCACTCCCTTTATGCTAAAGCTTCAGGGGAAAAAGGTAAAATAAAAAAGCTTTAAAGCAGGTATTTCGCACCTTGGTGAGGTGCTAAGAAGAAGGGCAGCATTTACAAGGCGACACTGAAAATCCCAGGGCTCCTCCAATACCCCATTTCTCCTCAAGCAGACACCCTCATGTTTCTGGCTCGTCAGAGAACTGCTGCACAGAGCTCATTAACAGCAGTGCTACACACGCATCTATCGCTGTACCACAGGAAGAAGGACTGTAACAAGCAAGCATCCCCACCTCTGCTTTTGTTTTTTTTCCCCCTTGACTTCCCAGCCGCTTTGCTCGGAAGCACCTCGATAAAGCAGCACAGCCCGACGCTGCCCGTTCCGCGATGGCTCCGGGCACAGCATGCGCGGGGCTCTGCGTGCCGCCTCCCGGGGCTGCCGCACCGCAGCCATCGCCGCAGGAGGTGGGCGCATGCCGCACGCCCACGGCCACGCCGCCGCGCTTCTGGAACCTTCCCGCGAGGCAGCGCCCCGAAACGCGCCGTGCCCCGCGACGGATGGAGCTCTGCGGGCAGCGCCGGCACCGCGCGGCCGTCCGAGCGGAGCGAGAGGTGGGCGAGCGGCGAGACGTGCACCGCACCGCGCCTCGCAGGGCTGGGAGCGGCGGATGCGATGCCCGCTGAAGTTAGGGGGATTACAACTTAAGAAATAATACTCGGCGAGGAGCCGCCGCGGACCCAGCGGCCGGGGCACCTCCGCAGCCGCCCGCCCCGCCCGCAGCGCGGCGCGGCTGTCCGGCCGCTCCCCGCCCCGAACCCCCCCGCGGCACCTCCGCCACTTGCGGAAACTTTTCCCCCAGCCCCAGCGCGCAGCTCACCGGACCCGGGGCGTGGTGGTGGGGGGAGAAGCGGGGCCGCCCGCAACAGGTCCGCACCCCTCGGCGGAGGGGGGGACCGCGCGCACTCACCCGGAGGACCCCGCTGCGGCTCGCCCACCTGCGGGGCCGGGCGCGGTGCGGCGGCGAGCGGCGGCCTCCCCTGCTGCAGGAGGCAGGCAGGGGCGGGGGCGGCGGGGCCGTATATACCGGGCACCCCCGCCCCCGCGGGAGGGGAGGGGATGCGGGGGGGGCGGCGCGGTGCGGTGCGGTGCGCGCGCACGGCGGTCAGGTGACGGGGCAGCGCTGTCACTGCGGAGCCGGGCGGGACCGACCCCCGGATCCCCCCCTCCCTGCGCAAAATGGTGTTCGTAGGGCTGGGCTGGGGGCAGGCGGGGCGGGAGGGGGCCGGGAGCATCCTCCCTCCCCCCCCCACCCCATAGCTAAAAGCCGGTGAGGGGGGTTGTGGTGCGCACGCCCTGTGATGGAATGAGATGAATTAAAATATTGACCGGCCGTTATCTCTCCAGTCCTCGGGCTGCTGGAGCTCAGCGCCCGGAGGGGGTCGTGGGCCGCTGTGCCTCTCAGGCTCCGTGCCCCTCTTCTGGGACGGCTGCCCTTCTGGGGGGGGGGCACACACTGCGGCCAGATCACCGCCTGCCCGCAGAAATCCGCGTGCTCGTGTGAGCCCCGAACTCCCCTATGGACGCTTTCAGTCTTCATTCCGCGACTGCAGCCTTTCTGCCCGTATGTCGGCTCACACACGGGTGCCTGAGGCTCACGTTGGAATGAGGCTTTTTCCCTGACCTCGCAGGTTCTCCTTCTCGCTGTCCCCGACCATGCTCCTCCCCAGAATCCTTGAAACTACAGTCCTGTAGCTCATTGCCATCCCGAAGCTGGGTTTTTCCTGCTAGAAGTTTCTCACAGGAGCACGTCTCCCTGACATGATCCACTTATTGCCTTTTCCTTGTCAAGTGCAGGCTTGTTTTCCAATAGCAATAAAAGCAAAGAGCTAATTCTGCAATTGTGAGGCAGGCAACGCTCGCACTGAAATCAAGGGGAGGCTTGTCTTGGCGCACAGATTGCAGGTTCGGCATCAAAATCGTTGTAATAAAACACTGTCACAGAAGCAGAGTCTCCCACTTTGAAAATAAACATCTCTGCTCCAGTTAGGTGTTTGTGCAGCAACAGGAGGCTATCGATTTGGGAGAGCACTCGGAGGCATGGGCACTCCCAGCCTTTGGTGCTACGGAGAATAACGCTTTGCTGCCGGCAAAAGTGCAGAGGCAAACATCTGTCCACAGTGGGGACCCTGAGGCTGGTGGCCTGCAGAATGCTGAGGAATAAGGGCTGCATCCCCGCCAGTGCTGATCTGGAGGATTCTTACAAGAGGGAGGACAGAATTTTTGGTAATTGCGGGAAAATGAGAACAAACCTATGATACAGGGCAGAGATTTGTGTGCAGGCAATAGAGGGTATGCACAAGGATGAGGCAGATTTGTCACCTTGTTTATGTAAATTTCCAGGATTTCTGTAGTCATGCAATCATCCCATTATACTCATGGCATAAGAATACTTGCAGTTATTTTTGAACAAAAGCTTCCAAGCGGTTAAATGACATAAAACACAAAATTGAGTCTTTAAACAGTGCTAGAAAGTGTTTCCAAAGAATCTGACTCTAATCCCAATAAATACCAAAGCTGTGAAAAACATAAGGAGTTGATTACTTTTGAGTCTTGTAACTTATGGTACGTAAAGAAGTACTCATTTCCTGACAGAGCTCGTTTTTAGGAGTTGAGTTGTTGACTTCAGTGGGAGAGGGTCTGGGCCACAACTGCCTTAGTCCTATAGGAGATGGTGAAGTCCTTCCCACTGCATCTGCCCTAAAAGTCTCCTTGCAAGGCATGGAAGGAGTTACGGGTACTTTAGTAAGTAATGATCACACAGCACCAACCTTTTCAGCCCCTCACCAGAGAACATCTCTACCATAACAAAATTAGCTCGAGTCCATGAACTTTTTTTTCCCCCAGGGGAATGTGAGCACAGTATTTCCTCACTTGCACAAACAAATTTTGACGTAAAGGAAGCTGAAACAACACATCACTCAGAGAAAATCTAAGGCGCTCAGCCTTTAATCTGTTTAACATAAATAGCTGCCATAACTGCTGTGAATGGGGCAGTTCACCAGCAGTCCCTGGATGGAGGCTTGGAAGTCATGGTATGAAATCTATTCATCTTGCATCCCACATCCTGAAAAATGGCAATATACGTGTCTGGTGCTCTGAGATGCGCCAGTAAGGCATGGCTCTGTTAGTGCCATTTATATGGGGAGCAGCTCGCTGATCAAGTGTCAGATGTGGTTTAGGGGTATTTGGAGGGCACAAAACAAATCACGTGGTGCTGGGTCTGTACGCTGGTGTCCAGCATCTCCCGAGGGCTCAGGAGAAAAGGACCAAGAGGACCATGACTTCTTCCACCTGCCTTTCAATCTTTGGTCTAAGTTTGATTCTAAGACCTTTCAACTTTAGGTCTAAGACACAGAGCGCTCCTCCAGCTTTCCCATGATGTACAGCGCTCACTGTACGAAAGGGCCTTTGTAAGCTCCACAAAGCAAATCCCTCACTTACACTAGAGCAGTGGGCAGCCTGCATGACACACAGCAGGGCTTGAGAGCTCCCGGCATCATAAAATGCAATGCAAGCTGGCAATGTTTGCATCTAAATTGAGTGCTCTGAACAAACATTTTGGAATTGCTCATAAACAACAGGTTCCAGTAAAGATGTGAGTAATGCCATTAGTCATTGCAATTGGACCTTTCGCATCACCATGGACATTGAGGCAAAGTTCCCATTGACTTCAGCAGGAATAGGTTGGTTTTCTTATAGATTTACTGCCCTTACCTAACGTGTTGAAAACTTCAGGGTCCGTCAGAAGACAGTGTTGTGTGAATTGTTCTCGTATTAACAGTAGAAGAGAAAACTGTCTTGCAACACTAAGAAGCTGATGCGAGAGCGTTAGTAAAAGAGTGCATTAAATGAGGATGCCTCTTTTGAAAGGAAATTCACAGGCATCTGGGACCATTACCTTTCATATCCTTGCAATTGGGAAATTAACCTTTAGCCCTTCTCCGTTGACCTTCTCTCTTTTCTCTGTTTCTGTCATTCATTCCCGTTTCCTAATGACTGGAAAAGATAGATACGTTTTGTGATTTATGCTTCCTGAGCTACAATCTGCCTCCTCCCATGCTTTCCCAAGTGCTGCAATGCTTGTGTTTGCTCAGCTATTGGTACAGTCGCAGCATCACCCAGATTTACTTCCATCTCATCCTTTTCAATACCCCAAGAGAACTGTTTACACTTCATTTATTCCAAATCCCGTGCTGTTTGAGTGGGCATGATGGTTATGGGTTGACAGTTGGACTAGGTGATCTCAGAGGTCTCTTCCAACCTTGATGATTTTATGATTCAGTGATTTCATTGGACCTGACCGAGGTATAAATCTGACACTCATCTTCCGCTGTCACCTGGAGGAAGGCAAAGCTCTAGAGGTGCTGGATGCAGTAGATGGTCACTGCTTTCAGGAGAAGTTGGACCCTTTGGATTTGCATGAGGTGATAGTACACACGTAGGACACAGAGATACAAAACCAGACACCTAAAGAAAGGCACCTGTAACCGCTGTACCAATGGAGGGGGATGCTGTTCCCCTGCTGATCTCAAGATCATCAGATCAGTGAGTTTCAAAGGGTGTGAAAACACTACTGCTAAGGACAGAAAAGGTGGTTATAAAGCCAGCAGACACTGCTCACAGCTCCTTTCAGGGCAGTGACAATCATTTACAAAATTCCTGACGTGCAACGAATTGGCGATATTGGCTTTATCAGGACAAGGAGAGCAAGAAGTGGTCTTTTTTCCCAAAAAACGGAAATTCTGCCTGAACGAGGTCTGACTGCCTTTGCCTGCAGAGAAAGCGAAAGCCCTGAGTCATCACGCTGACTCGCAGGCTGCCGGCTGCAAACCAGGCACTGAATTCCCACCTATGTTCGCTGCACATATTGCAGATGAAACGCTGCTGACACAGCTGTTTCACCACGTGCCAAAATGGGTGATTCTCCTACGGTTTTCCTTTCCGTGGGGCTTCCCCTTCTCTGCCTTGGGTTGTGTCTATGTTGTACACCGAGAGCAAAGTCTGGCATCTCTTGTCCTCTGGCTGTTGTGTTCAGGGGGCACTTGGTGACTTGTCCTTAGCCAAAATGCCTTTTTTTGTGTGCATGTGTGTTAAGATATTTTCCCTGCAGAAGCTGAAGATGTGTTGAGTTCCAGGTCTCATCCTCTCATGAGGTGTGGCTGGGCCACTCCAGAGCACTGCTGGGTGCTCCCAGAACCCTTGTTCCGGTCACACCAAGCCCTCAGCATCTCTGCAGCCACCCACACAGCTTTGTTCTGCTCTGGCCTTTGCTTTGCTCCTTGGGCCATCCTTCCTCAGGTCACAGCCACACACATGCAGGGCAATGCTTGCCCCGTCCCTGGGCTGCTGCTGCCTGTGAGCAAGAGCACTCAAGGGACAGCATGTCACTGAGCTGTAATAGAAATAAATGCAGGCAGAGCCCACTCCTGTTGCCCACAGAGGCTATTTTTGGAGGAACTATTTTAAGGGTTGTTCTGGCGTTCCACATCCTGACATTTCAGCACTTTTACCTCACCTACCGTCTGCACTAATGGGTTTTCAACGACAGATCATCCCTATCAACCCACTGCAGTGATCCTTTATGCCCTATCTGCGCTATACACACCATCTCAGCAGCACCTTTTATTTATAAAACAATAACTCCAGGAATAAAGGGACGTCCCCGCCCTCCCCCTGCCCCCAGCGCCTCAGAACTCAGGCATCCTTTTAGTATTCACTGCGTGATGCCTGCGTCAAGCAAAACACACTTTGTGCAGAAACTGTTTAATAAATAAAATTGAAAGGTACTCCAAAGTGACCCACAAGGCAGGGGTAATTTTGTATGCTGCTCTTCATGCTTTCTCACTTACTTCTGCTGTTTACAGATTTTTTTTCTTCATCTGTTTGCAGATGAAGATGTTTGAAGAGATGCTGATGTTGCCCTCTTCATGAATAAATCTCTTTTAAGCATGTCGGCCGGCACAATAAAAAATTATCAAACAAATTAGAGCCTGAACCTGCAACCTTTTCTCATGAAAGCAAGCCTGTCCCTGGGCCAGCTCCTGGCCTGCAAGATGCTTTCTCCATAGCAAGAGCCATTCACGTGTGCTGCACGTACAAGGACTGGGGATTTTGTGCTGCAGAACTTGACTACCAGCCAAGGCTGGATGCAGCTCAGCAAAGGGAATCAAGGTGGATGTCAGGGACCAGTTTCAATTTCCTTTTCTTCTGCCACTTGGCGCAGGCATTTGTTGGAGGGGCCAGAGGTTGCTGTAACATGTACCATGGCTTAAGGTCCTTGTGGTAAGGTATGCTCCCAAATTCTGTGTGTGTGAGATGCCTTGCCTGCAACACACAGGTGCTCTGGGGCACTTATCCAGGTATGGGCCATATTGCCATGTCTACCATGTGCTAAGCTTCCCTTTTCCCTCTTGCCTCCAATGGGGAAGTGGTCAGGTGCTGGGGGACTTGCACAATACAGGTTGGTTATGACCTACGTGCTTACCAGCTCAGCTGAACATGGTTGCCCTGAGCCCTTCCCCATACAGGAGAAGCACCTTCCCCAGAGTTTCAGTCTGAAGAGCACCTCACGCCCCAGCTCTGGAGCACCTTTGGCTGTGGCAAGGGATGGCTTCAGCTTCCTCAGCCTTTCAGAAGCAGAAAATTCTGCTCCCAGAGATGTTTCCCAGGATTATAGACCTTTTTGGGCATACTTGCTCCGCTGGAGCAGGAACCAAACTTGTGGATTCTGGTGCCCAAAATTAGAAGTGAAAGGATGGAAAATATGTGTACTAGAAACTGTTTTTGTAAATGGCTGAAGTGCATTAGGTGCAATAATAAAGAATTAAAAAGCAATAACACTAACTCAGGCTCTTGGCAGTCCTGATTCCCACTGTGCTGAAAATGGTTTCAATGTAAGTCTTTCATGTGCTGGAGCCAACCAGATAAGCAAAACTCTTCTTGGTATCTTCCTTTACTCAAGCTAGAATAGTCAATAAAGCCTTTGTGTTGTGCCTGGTGAGGAAATGACAAAAACAACTGTATCTCGAGCCAAGAAAAACCTTGCAAGGGTAAAGATGATAGGATTTCAACTAAACAGCAGAAGTGCGCTTCAGTATGAATAACTTCATAGGCTCATGCATGCAGCAAACATGGTGCTGCCAGCTAGTGTCTGTCAACTGCACCCAGCAGCAGTGAGCAGTGTGCAGACACCCACTTTGACATGGTTTCTTGGTTAGTAGGATTTGTAGGGTAACCACATAAACACGAGTAACAGTCCCATAAAATGGTACTAGTTTTACAGAGCCAGGGATGTAAGGCAGAACATACAGAAGAAAAAAGGAAACAAAACCCACCAAGCGATAATTTGAACAGTTGCGGCTGATGGACACATGTTGGAAGGGAGGCTAATTGAAGAATTATTTGTGCAAATATCCAAAATGTAAACAAAGAGAAGTCCTCTCTGTGATGGACAAACCAAATGCTTTTCACTGCCTCCTCTTCCCAAGTACTGAAAGGTCAAAATCTCATGGCCGTATTTTTGCATTGCTGCCAAAGATCTTGGAGCAAAGAAGTCAGTCCAGGAGCAGAGGCATTAGAGTCCCTGTATAGGAGAGAAAAAGGCCCTCAATTCTGGCTTACTGACTGGAAATAGCTATCTCCTTCCTGTGAGGGACAACCGGGATGAGGGCTTGAAAGACATTTGTCTTGGAGGCGATGGCTAAGGGCAGAAACTGCTCTCATCTCCCCTTGCTTCCTCTGCCCCTCAGCGTAACACACGTATCTCAGTGCGAAGCACAGGATGTTCATGTTAGCCTGCAGCATATTGTTCTGAAATGCTTTAATAATTCATTGGAATAATTAAAGAGGAGGAAATCCATAACTTTCTGTGGCAGTTTGCTCCCAGTGCTAAAAATGTGCACCACATTTGCCATTTGAGTGGGCCTGAACTCACCATCCAGTCTTTGATGCTTGCTGTCCCTTTCTTCCGAGAGATTAAAAGAGCTCTTTACTACCCAGCATTTTCCCTCCCTTAAAGTGCTTATCTGCTCTTTGCCTCATCACCCCTCAGTCCTCTTTTTGATGACCTAAAACAGATTGAACTCCCAGCCTCTGTCAGGGATCAGCTCTCTGGTTGTCCAGTCATTTTGCAGCTCCTTTCTTTATGTGCTTGCTGATTTTTCGAAATACTTCTGGAAACATGGATGTCAGAAATACACTGTGTATTCCCCATTTGGTTTCATCAGTTCTGCATGCAGATGTACTTTGTAACAGGATTTTATTTATTTTTTAATAAACAGTCCTTTCTTAACCATTGGAATCCATGGATTTCTCTTAAGGACTTTTTCCAGGCTGCAGACTTCTACTTTCTAGGTATGATCAGTATCTGGTTCTTCCAGATGTGTGGCATTTTAGCTAAAGAGACTCTCTGTAAACTGTTCCACTGGAGTTTACATCACTCTGCTCGTCCCTGTGGTCACCTCGTCTTTCTTGTCGTGCAGATTTCTTCTCAGCTCTTGAGGCTGGTTCATCCAGGCCAGTTGCACTGGTACATGTTTAATCTTAGTGCTTTAGTGTCTGCTATATTGTGAAAGACAGCGATTGCTTGAAGGGACATAGGTAGAAATTCGGTTTTTCTTTATTTCTTTTCTCCTATATATGAGAACAGCTAGCATAGAATCATAAAACCATAGAATCACAGAATGGTTTGAGTTGGAAAGGACCTTAAAGCCACCCATCCCCAACCCCCTGCCATGGGCAGGGCTGCCGCACACGGGGTCAGGCTGCCCAGGGCCCCATCCAACATGGACTTGAATGCTACAAGGATAGGACACCACAGCTTCTCTGGGCAGCTGTGCCAGGGCCTCACTGCCCTCTGAGTAAAGAATTTTCCCCTAACACCTAACCTTATTTTCCCCTCTTTTATTTTAAAGTCATTTCCCCCTTGTTCTATCACTATCAGTACAAAGTCAGTCCCCATCCTCTTTATAAGCTCCCTTCAAGTACTGGAAAGCTGCAGTTGATGCCTCCTCGAGATCTTTTCTCCAAGCTAAACAAGCCCAACTCCTTCAACCATTCTTCACAGGAGAGGTGCTCCCACCCTTTGATCATCTTCATTGCTCTCCTCTGAACCCTATCCAATAGCTCTATACCTCACCTGTACTGGGGACCCCAGATCTGGATGCAGTACTCCAGACGGGGCCTGTGAGGGCAGAATGAAGGGGGACAATCCCCACTGTCTCCCTGCTGGCCACCCCTCTGTTGAAGCAGCCCAGGATGCTGTTGCCTTCCAGGTTGCAATTGCACACTGCTGGCTCACGTGATTTGAGATCACAGCAGTTCTCTTCAAGAAAAGAGGAATATTTTATTTTGTGGAAAAACACGAGAGATAATGAGGAACAAATTTTGGAAATTTCTGTACTGAAAGCTTTTTGAGATTTAACTAATTTAACCCAAGACATCTCTTCCAACATAGAGGAGATGATTTGCACACATGTTGGTGATTACACAGTCAATGAAAGCCACACTTGAAGCAAAATCTTTGTTAGTGCCATTAGAGATAATGGCATTAGGAAGAAATCCCAAGCAGGGATAATTACTCAGAGTTCATCAGGCCTGGTTATGCAAGCTGCAGAAAGAAGTAGTGAGAGTGAGTACCTTGAAGGAAGGACGTTTCTTAATGATAGTTTTGTTATTCTATTGTCATCATACCTCTATTGGTTGTAAAAGAGATCTGTGCACTGTTTATTTCCCTGAACTCTGTACAAAAGGAATAAATAAAGCTCATGGAGCTGAAGTCAGGAAAGACAGACAGGTCAATAAATCAGAAAGTCATTAAGAGTGGGGAGATATTTTGTGCTGGATTGTGAAATGTACAGGAAACTGCTGAAGATTCTGCATACAGGGATGAGTCCAGTCAAGTGCATATTTAGAGATGAGCCATTCCACTTTAAAGATTGATATGTAGTGAGGGGACATCATAAAAGAAGGGTTTACAGGAGTCATAGTGAAGGCAGTGAAGAAGTAGTTGCTTGGCCTGACTGCTTGCTTGGTGATGGAGCAGGCTGGTCTCCAGAAGCAGTGGGGTTTGCAGATCAACTTTCTCTATGTTGGGATGCCTCGGTTGCACGTCCTGCTGCAGCTGAGGTGATAGAGAAGGAGGTGAGAGGGCTCCCTATCCCGAGCTCTGGAAGAGAAGGCTCCTTATGCTCCAAAGTTCCTGCCAAATGGCTCAAGAAGTGTAAGCAGAGTGGATGGAGTCTGTGCTCAGGTTGTTTAGCAGATAGGTTGGTTGTGAGCCCTACTGGAGGAGTCCCCCACTGCCTGTACCACAGCTGGGTGCTGAGGGAAGGCAGTGTTTGCATGGAGATGTGTGGATGTGCTGCTTGTTAAAAGGAAATTGAAAATGAAAGCTAAGAGGAAAATGGTTGTGTTTTGGGGGTTGTCTATAGACAACCTAAAAATAAACCATGGGGTCTCAGTAAAGATACTACCAGATATCAGGAAATATTTAATAAAGGAAGTATAGCAGACTCATGCTAAACAGCTGGGGGAAAGAGCTGTCAATGAAGTGCAGGTTGTGTCCAAGCTAGTGAGATCAGGAAGAGCATGAGCTCTGCAATCAGATGCAAAACTGTAGTAAAATAGGCCAAAACAGATTTTGAGGAATAATTTACTGAAAGGCATAAAAACCAATAATAAGACCTTTTTAAACTACATCAGGCAGAGGCCGCTTGCCAGCAAACACAGGCCAAGAGATGGCCATGATCTAATGGAAGCACTTAGTGAAAAAAGGGCCATATCAATGGAAGCAAATGAGCCCTTTGTGCTGGAGAGGAGATTTGGGAAGTTTCCCATGCAGAGCATTTTGTTACTGGGGGCTGAGAGAGAAACCACCTCAGACTGAACAGTCAGTAGAGGAAATTTCAGAGCAAACTGATGGAATGAACAGCAACAAATCACCAGGGCCAGCAGGGGTTTACCCTGGACTCCCTAGAAGGCTCAATTTCAAGACTGCTGAATGACCAAGCGCAATATGCAACCCATGCCTTCCATCAGTCATGCAACAGCAAATGGATCGGTAAATAGGCACAGATTTTTTAAAAAAGAGAATTCCGGGAAACCACTGTGTAGTATGGCTGCCTTCCATACCAAGCAAATTGCTGCATGGTGTAATGAAGCAAAGTCCAGGCATATTGGTTGGACTGATGCAGGAGAGATGTGCTGCTCTGCAGATCTGTTAGAGACCCTCAGAAGATTCTGTAAGATTATAGATGAACGTGAGCATCTCAACACGGTGTGTCTGGCACCCCCAAAAGCTGATGAAAGATCTTTCATCACAGTGCATAGTAAAGAACCATGCGTACTGAGTTCTACTCTCACCCTTGCGTATTGGCCTAGCTAGGCTCTGCAGGGGCTGTGGAAGAGGTGCATCCGATTTGCCCTATAGTGCATTATTTGTAGATCAAACCTCTCCTTCATACTTCTGCTGGGGCAGATGGGACAACAGAGTCAGTAGACTTTACAGAATCACAGGACTGTAGGGGTTGGAAGAGACTTCCAGAGATCATCAAGTCCAACCCCCCTGCCGAAGCAGGCTCCCTACAGCAGGTTTCACAGGTAGGAGTCCAGATGGGTCTGGCATATCACCAGAGAAGGAGACTCCACAACCTCCCTGCGTAGCCTGTTCCAGTGCTCCGTCACCCTCACTGTGAACTTCATCATCACGTGTGACAGAATGCCTCACTTTTAATGTGGACCACATAGGGCTGAGCGGTGTGCAGAGACTCTCAGTAAGGAAAAATAGTGCTCTTGCCACAGGATTTTACGGTTAAAGACAACAGTGGAGGTATGCAGACAGTACTAAGTCTGGATTTGTGTCTTTCTTGAAGGCTTTTTTTTTATGTTACAGCTATTCTAGAGCAAAGCACCAGAACTAATATTTTGAAAGATTCTCTAAGCTTGCATCCTTTTCTGCAAGTCTGCTGTCGGATGACATTTTTGCTTTTACAGTGTATTATTCATCTTGTGTTCTTGCATTTATTGGATTGCATTTTCTGATGGAGGAAGGATCGCAGGCTTACCAAGACATTAATTATAATTGCAATTTACAGCCTACTTGTAAGCCCATTTAGTTTGCGTAAAATAAACACCTAAGCTCATGAAAACATGAAAAGTAACAATCTGGGACAGACTTCAACAGTACCACAAATCTGAACAGCCTTCCACCTGGTAGAGAGTTTTCTACAGCTGCTATTTGAACACAACTTTCTAAACCACCTCACCGTGCAGAAATCTCCTCATGTTGCTGATGATCCTCAGTCATCTCTGACAATGTAGTTTCTCTGCCTTACTTTATACTGCCATATACAAAATTGTCATTTTTGTACTGACAGCCTGGGCTGCTGTGCCCCAAGTGGACTGTACTGGCAGATAAAAATTGGAATTATTCTTCTATTTGGGGATTTGTTTGCTCCTGCTTGGTAATTAGGGTAAAAGCCCATTGTTTAAGGTTATAAAATCAGCTGATAACTCATTTGCAGGGTTTAAAGAAATGAAATCATATGAAGAACCTGAGTGTGCATTTAAAACTAAAGTTCTGGTTTTGCATTCAAATGGTAGCAATATATAATGTGATGATTAAAATGGAAGATGAGAAAATACGTTGCTTTGAAAGTTTTAATCTGTTATTTCCATAGGAACATGTCAGGGAATCGAGGATACTTGATTTTCCTTTGTTGTTCTGCATAACTGAATATACTTGGGTCATTATATCTGAGTAATCATAATGACATTCTTAAAAACAAAAAAAGAGAATGATAGCAGCACATGATTAAGTGCGGCTTGTTTCTAATCTTCTGAAAAATCAGATTTAACAATTTTTGGAGTCCTTTTTTTCCCATTGATGAACTGCAGATTTACATGACTAATGTCTATTAGCACATGTAAATACTCCTTGCCTCAGTGGGAAGCGACAGTGAGAAAATAAATCCTGCCCACAGCCCATTCTGTCAGATGAATCAAATCTATGAATGGTATTTTTTTCTAGTGGGGTTTTGGCTGGGTTGGGAAACACAGCAAACGTTTAATCTAATAGGTTTTCATCTCTGAAGGCAAATGTCAGCATCAATTTACCTCGGGGCTAAGTGAGACCTCTGGAGGGATCTTGGCTCTGAGCAGGGGGTCGAGGCATGAAGCCTCTGTAATGAGGGTGAGAATGGGCTAGCAAACGTGAGGCAAACGGCCAAAGGGTGTGAGAACAGGACGTGCTCCAAAGTGGGACATTTCCTGCATGTGGAAGAGAAGCTGAGCACCTGGAACTGAAGTGTGCTCACCTGGCTACATGGAGATGCTTGCAAATAAGTTTCAGTAGCTGTTCTCTCTGTTAAAAAGCAAAACAAGTACGCACATCCTTGACAGCAATCCATCAGACATGTTACTTCACATACATTTTAGGAGTATTAGATAATGGAGGAATGTAACAAATAGTCATTTTTGTCTTTCTCTTGAATAAACCAAATTAAATGATTATCAAATCAATTAATTATCAAATAAATAATGTGAATAATTTAAGAAGGCATCATTATTTTGCAAGAAATTATATCCTGTTCTATGAAGCTTTGGAGTCAGCTATTGTGCAAAGATAAGAAATACATGGAGCAGTTACAGCAGTTATGTCCTAGAAATCTGCTTCGAGTGGCACGCTGCATTAAGAAAAGCAGGCCGTTTGGGCTCTCAATGCACCGTGCAGATGAATAGCTAGAATGCATGATATGGGCACAGTCTTCAGCTCTTGTCAGCTGGCAGAGCTCCAGCTGGTTCAGCTGTGCGCTGCTCATGCACTCTCTTCAGGGACCCGCCTTCTCACCTCCATTTCCTTAACAAAAACCTGTATAGCGTATTGTGTCAATGTGCCTGCTCTGCTATACTTTGAATTTTTTCCAGAAAAATCTGCACAAATTCTTGCAGATAGATTCTACAAATTCTCATGAAAACAGGTGAATAAGAAGAGAAGGGGAACCCTGACGATGAAGGCAGCGTCTGTCAGTGCTTGGTGTCACATCAGCTAGACACAGCTGGGAAATCCAACTTAACACTGTTGGTCAGAGAGCCACTTGTAAAAACAAAAGCAAAAGCTGCAATACTGGATCAAAACGATGCCAGTTATCAGCTTCAGGTGGTGCTGAGGGAAGGTGTTGGCCTCCTCACAGAACGGGGCACATTCACCTGTTGGAAGGGTCGACTGCACATCAAGTCATTAGCAGCTGTTTGATTGATCTTTGTGGATTCCTGCACGCAGCTCATTATTTAATCAATTAAAATGTCTTGGAAAATGTTATTATTTAAAATGGCTGTTTAGGATTACAGAAATAATTCTGATTACAGACAGCGTTGGGGGTGTTGTATTTTGCCAAAAATTTCTGTAGTAAAATTCTCTTTTCTGTTTGTGACAAGTTAGGAAAGTGTTAACTATTTGCATTAAAGTTTTCCGTGCTGGCTGTTTACTGCTCACAGATCTTTTTCTCGGAATGAAGCTAGGGAAAGACATACATCTCACAGCTGAGGTTTGAAAGCTGTGCACTACCCACGCATCGAGGCAGGGGCTGGGAATTCCTTTGCAGCCAAGACCTTGCATCAAGGACATGATTTTAACCATCCCTATCCCAGACTTCTTTTAAGTACAGGAAAACAACAACAACAAAAAAACCAAAACAACAACAAAAAAACCTCACTGTGGTCTGCATGTTCTTATTGATGACTTGTCCCAGCTGAAAATCTCCCAGGGGACAAGAATCACCTTCTGCAATGCTTTTTTTCATCTCCAGGACCTGCAGGACACACGCTAGGAACATCCAAGCCCAGGGGCACTGATGGCAGCGCATCTCACATGATACCTCCTCATAATGACTGCATAAATGGGGTAACAGGCAGCATCTCTCTCCACTGCTTTCAGAAGCTTTCATCCCTTTGCTGGCACCAAGAGGGACAGGCAGCCAGGACTTGCAGCAGGCACCCAAATCCATGGCTTCTTTTGTTCCCCACCAGTCCTTCCCTGTTTGTGAATTGCAGGTCTAACGGGGCACCTCCCCCCCACAGCAATTTCCCTTCTTTCCTTCTCGGCAGAAACAGTCTTAAGGTGTGGAGTTGACCACCTCACCCTAGATAAACCATGTTGCTAAAAGCAATGGGTTGGTGTAGAGTACACATCATGAGCTTCCTTCTGAACTGAATCAGAGCTGTGGAGCAAGTCAAGGAGTTCTCTGCAACACATTTCTTACATCAGCTGGAGGAAGCATGGGTAGTGTACTGGATGTGGTGATAGCTAGCAGAGAAAGATTCTGCTACAGTGCAGCCAGTCTCCCTTGAGGGATTTCACCTTAGCCTCTCTTCTTTTTATTGCTGTCACAAAATCCCTGTGTGATGGTGGAAATCTACAGGAACAAAACGTCTCAGAGATGACCATTTGCATGTGGCAGCACCCAGCTTGAAACCTTGGAAGCATTTAGCAGGCACAGTCACATCTGAAATCAACAGAAGCTATTTTCTAAGCATGCAAAGTGCTGTGGAAAATATTATATACTATGAAATGATAAGCCCTAGGTATTTCAAATCTTCCACCCTGAATTAGAGGTTAGTTTTGACCGTACTCCCTGTGTCTCAGTTCTCTGTGCGTAACCATCTCCACTGACAATACATCTCACCAGAAGCACACTGGGAGTAAGTTAAACGTTGGTGAAACACTGATATCACACACTGCAGTAAAGCCCAGGGAGGCACGAATAGTGCTGTTTTCAGAGCAAGGTGTAAGAAGTGTGCAGTAAATGAGACAGTCATACACTGAAGAAGAAGTGGAGCAAGATTTTGAGGAGCAGTTAATGAAGACTGTATCAAGTAGAAAACAACAGTAGTATAGTGAGATAATTAAGGATATTTCATCACCTGAATACCCATAAGAACTTGTAACAATCACTTAAAAAAGCGTGCAAAATTAGTCACTCATTTAGGAGATCTTATATAATCACTTAACAAATTGTTTCGGCAACTGCAGAAGTAAGATCTGAACACACCTCATTTGTCCAAGATGACACAACTGCATTGTGAAAATCCAACATGCCCTTTTGGCATTTGTATCTCAAAGAACACCAAGACACCAATTCTGGCTCAACCAGGCAGTGCCAGAGAGCAACTACATATGTAGTTTATTGGTGTGGAAGTGGAGAAAAACCTAAAAAGCACACTGAAAAAACAGGTCAAAGCTCTGTGGAAAGTTACTGCACTATGAGGATGCTATTTGCTTATAGGTTATTATGTTATCATTGCTTATAGCTCCTTTTGCTCATTTAACTTGGACATTCATTAAATGTAAATGAAAGAAAAGTTTCATAACAAAAAGGATAAAAGTGAGTGCTGGATGGATGTCTTTACTGAGATATAGTGGAGTTGCTCCATGTTCTTTCCCAGTAAGAATTTCTTGTAGATTTGCCCACTGTTTTGATAACAGGAAAAAAAAAAATGAGGCATGTAGAGGACCTACAAGAATAACATCTTTTCAGATCAGTATTTAGAGGGGTAAAATAACTACTGACTTAAGCCAGCTGACAGTCTCTCTCCAGTCACATATTTATTCTACCCAGTAGAAGATGCTGCAGACCTGGGAGGGCTGGGGAGGCTGTACATTTCCACTCTCTCATCAGATCTTTCCCCGAACAGTGGCACATTGCAGAAATGCTACATGGCAAAACAATAATGCTTTCTGGTATCTGCTTAAAATACACAAAATACAAATTATTTTGAAAGAGATGTATAGTGTGCTGAGAAGCAGCATTCAATGAAGTAATTGGTTGCAGGCATCTTTTCTTATTAAAATGGAGCAATTGTAAATAACAGAATGATATTTAAATTGAATGGTATGCGAGGGGAGTACGAAAGATTTACAAGCAGCATTTGTAATTGCATTATCTCTAAGTAGAAACTGTACAAGTTGTAATGAAAAAATACAAATGTATCTTGATATAAATGGGAATGTTTGATCAAGAGGATGAATATGTAAAGAATAAGTTACTTTTATTGAAGAAGTTCCTGCTGTCTGCATGCAATATTCATAAAATGTGTTAAAAGTTTATAAACAGAAAGATATTTGCTAAAATACAAATTTAATATAGAAGGTGTATTTTAAATATTTAACAAAACGATTGCACTTTATTAACAGTATGCTCTTTATTTTCTCAGATTAAAAAGTCACTTTTTTTTTTATCCCTCCTATCTTTATTTGACATAGCTTTATTAGTTATTTGCCATGCATGACCAGAAACAGCTAAGGAGTGCTAATTATTTCTAAAAACATTAAAGAATTCCAGCAGTTTGTGTTTCAAAGGTATTACACACGTTTTGTTAACATTGTTGAAAGAAATCATGCAGTGCTTCAGCTCCATGATAGGGCCTAAGCTCCCACTCACTGCAGCAGGGCACTTGAGATGCAGCTCTGCCCTTTCTGGGCGTCCTATGGAACACAGTGCTTGACACTGCCTGCTGGCACCACGTTCCACTAATAGGGTCACCTGCAGTGAAGGAATCCACCTAGACTTCCTGAAAGAGCTTCCCTGAAATCTTTCTTTCCTCTTCTCTCACTTTTTATTTCACGTTAAGCCAGAAAGTCTGAGAAAGTGTTGGTAAGGAGAAAAGGGAAGGGTGGGACTGTGTCAGCTCTCACCTGGGAGAGCTGGCTGCTTTGTGCTTTAGCCATCAGAGATTATAATACCAGCCTTTCTGAGAAGAAAGATGTTTTTATTAATATCTAACCCAAACCTCCCCTTGAGCAGCTTAAGGCCATTCTCTCTCATCCCATCACTGTTACCTGGGATAAGAGGCCAATCCCCACCTCAGCACAGCCTCCTGTCAGAGAGCAATCAGGTCTCCCCTGAGCCTCCTGTTCTTCAGACTGAACAATCCCAGCTCCCTCAGCTGCTCCCTATAAGACTTGGGCTCCAGATCACTCACAGATTTGTTGCTGCACAATCAATAGGTGTACAATTGTACAATCAATAGGTGTACAATCAATACAGAGGTTAGGTTTAGTAAGATTACCACGGTGGAAAGATAATCAAAATAAATGGAAATGCTCACCAGTGTTGTAGGCTCACAGTAAACTCCACAAGGAGGAATCTCCACAAAGAAACACTTTCCCACGGCAGTCAGCCCTTAAATGAGGTCTAGGAGAGGTGCAGCCAGGTTCCACCCCTTCCATCACACAGCTGAATCGCCTTCACCTGTGCTCCATGGCTGACTCAGTGCTTGCCTCAGGTGATCAATCAGTGCTTCAGGATGTGATCAACAGTTCCCATACAGTTGCCCTTCTCTGGACACACTTCTGGGCCTTGATGTCCTTCTTGTAATGAGGGTCCCAAAACTGAACACAGCACTCGAAGTGGAGCCTCAGCAGTGCTGAGAACAGAGAGATGATCATCTCCTTGCTCCTGCTGGCTGTGTTATTTCTAATACAAGCCAGGATGCTGATGGCCTTCTCGGCCACCTGGGCACACTGCTGGCTCATGTGCAGCAAAGTGTTAACACCCCCATATCCTTCTCCTGTATGCAGCTTTCCAGCCACTCTGCCTTAAGCTTGTAGTAATGCCTGGAGTTGCTGTGATCAACATGCAAGACCCAGCACTTGGTCTCGTTGAACTTCATCCCATTGGCCTCAGCCCATTGTTCCAGCCTGTCCAGATCCCTCTGCGGGGCCTTCCTACCCTCAAGCAGATTGACACTTCCCCCCGAATTTGGTGTCATTGGCAAGCTTACTGAGAATGCACTCAATCTCCTTGTCAACAAAGAAGATATCAAACAGGACTGTACCCAGTAATCAGCTACCTATGCAGCAGCACAGAGGTACAATCACGAAAAAAGTGAAAAAGGAACATTCACAACCCCCTGGCTATTTGCAGCCTGGAGGACAAAATGCTGTTCTGGCTGCTGTTGATCACTGCTCACCCATTTAACAAGTGGGAATGACTCTGCCCCCCTGGGTGGCAAACCCAACAAAAGGCAATGGTGTCTTTGAGACTTCCCACCAGCACCTAAATGACACCATCCGAACTGAGCCAGAAACTCACAGCTTCAGCGACATGCAGCAAAGAAACTTTCACAGAAAGGTTTAACACAAAACCAGCCAGGACAATCACTGCTGGGAAACTGCAGGTAGTGCCCAGATTCTGCATTCAAAGGTCATCTTTCCTGATAGCTTCACAAGGATGTTTCTACTTTTCTAGTTGCCCAAGACACCTATGCCATACTTAAGACGAAACTGTTTCAGAAAATGGCTTTCAAGGGCATCACTGCTCTTCTTTGTGCTCTGGTGTGTAGCAAGGCAGAGCTCACGTCTCATTCCAGGCGCTGTTTTTCTCATAAGAGAGCAGGTCTCAGCTCACTCCCAAGAAAGCAAAGAGTTACCCACAGCCATTTATTATTTCTAACCATGGAAAAGTGTGATAAACTAAATCAAATGATTGGAGAAAGTCCCAATTGCTCAAGCTGCATCACGTGATCAATTCAAAGACCAAGAAAGAGAACCATGGCAAAAGCAGAGTCCACCATGGGTACTGGTAGAACGCTGTCAGCATCTGCAGTAAATGACTCACAGTCTGACAACTGAATTTATTAGAAAGAGACTTGGGCTCTGATGGATTCAGTCTTGCTGAAAAAGTAATGGATTTATACATCTCTTTTGAGCTTTTCAAAGCATTAATACTTTTTTTTTTTTTTTTTTATTACCTTGATTACATTCTTAGATGTGTACTGTGCACAACCATGGACCTTGCTTGATGCCCACTGCCAGTGCTGGGAGGAGGACCCCAGCTGATCACTGCTATGCGTTGTCTGCTGCACACAGAGAGGGCCTCCAGCCAATGTAACTCTGTGTTTGCCCCATTTGTACAATTAGTTTAAGTATGTTTTTGTAGAATAATTATCTGAAAGTAGCATGACTTAACAGAGGAGTGCTTTCTAAAATTGGGTGAGTTGAGCACGAAATGTCATTTGTGCTAATCTGTCTGAAACTGGGGAAGTGTGAAATGCAAATGTAGAGAGGAATTATCTCTTCTGCAGTATTATAGGCCAGAAAAAAGATGTGTTTATTACACAAAATAAAACGTATTTGTAACAAAATCTTGACTTACACTACTTCCCAGCTAAGTTAATGTATTATTAATTGTGCATTTTTGGATATAAATTGAGAAGGAGGAAGACAAACTATCTCTAGCACTGCAGCCACTTAGCTGTAACAATCGCATTTTCTTTTTAATACGGTAAGTTTATTTTTAAAATGATCTACAGAGGAGCAGATGGGGGAACAAATTCTCTGTGGAACCACCAACACACAGACCATGGAGCAGTGCCTGGTGCCAGGCATGTCCACCTTGCGGTCCTTCCTCCCTGACTCCCCATTATCCTGGAGCTGGCAACCAGAAATGCAAACATCCTCTGAAGGTAAAACCCCTGTAGTGTTTGAGCTGGCATTGGTTGTCATAAACAACTTCCTAGCTGAGCTGTGGCTTCTCTCCATGCGGCTGTCTTAGGGGATTCTGTGCTTCTGCAAGCACAGCTGCCTCCAGCAGCAGTGGGAAGGTAGATGCAGAGAGGAGGGTCTGGTCCACAGCTCCCAAGGAAAAGCTCTGGAGTAGAATCATAGAATCATAGAATCATAGAATCATAGAATCATAGAATCATAGAATCATAGAATCATAGAATCATTGCCTGCTGCCTCATGCAGATAATTTGTTTCCCTGTTGTCAAGTGAACTCCTGCCATGCAGGTTGCAAAATCCCCACCGGTATCAGCAAGGATGGGGTTTCACTCCAGGCTGCATCATCCTCGTGTTTTCTCATTAATTATTGCTCCCGTGCTTTATCTGTAAAAGCACCAAGCAGCAGTGCATCAATCACAACCCCAGCCTGAACTACGGCTTCTCCATTTTGTGCTGTTTCAGAAAATGCAGACTTCCAGGCTGGACAGTGCTATTGCAGCCAAGCCGGTGGGCAGGCTGAAGCTGCTTATGCCCTGCAGCATGCCCTCTCCTTCCCACGCACATGCTGCAGCCAGCAGAAGGGTTTGGTATTAATGCCCAACATTGTTTATTCGGATTTTTAAACTCAAAAGTGTGTTTTTGGGTGACTAGAAAGGATATGCTGTCAGTCCAGGCTGCTGATTCTGTTGTTGTGTGGGGTAGTCTCAACACAGTAGGGACAGTCCTGGTGGGTGGATGCAGCTTTAGCAGACAGATGTGTGCTAGAAATGAAAGAAGAATCCTGCAGTGTGCAGGTAAATATATTTAATAATGGCAACTGCAGCACAGCAAATAGGAAGAAAACTGAAGGAACTCTCATCTTTTTCTGAGTATTATCTGCATCTGCTACCAACCTCTGAAGCCCATCATCACCTTCCTAGAGTGTGCAGAAGATACAGGAATACACGCATTTTAGCCATTAGTCTGTGATGGTGGGAAGCATTCTTAACTCTTCTACTAAAGGAATTTATGCTGTAGAATCATAGAATTTTAGAATTGTTGAGGTTGGAAAAGACATTCCAGACCTTCAAACAAGTCATGAGGTGTCTCATAGCATTGCCATGGAAGCACTGCATCTGCCTGAGTTTGGGGAAGAAAAGGCAGGGGCTGGGGTAACTGGCCTGGAGGAAAACATGCTTCTTTACCAGGCAGTCTGTGCATGTGCATCATCCCTCTGCAACTGGGCAGTTTTGCAAGAAGTGGATCACAGAGACGAGAGGTGATGGGGTGCTATTTGACATCATTGATGTTTCTGGAAAGATGTTTTGGGAGAAGAGCATCAATGTGACAGTCACCAGTGTGCTCAGCCCCTTCTGCCAGGGATGTCCCTGTAGCATGGATACCACATCTGCTGGGAAGGATGCTGGCCATGCCCCCAAGCTCTGTGTCACAATACTCACTCCTTTAGGGATGGCAATCAGGGACCCTGATTTGAAATCATCTTTAAACAACCTCCTTCAAGGCTGCCCAGGGTGCCTGCAGGTGCAATAAACTGGGCTCCACTGCAATATGTTTTTCCCCCAATCAAAGGAAACATCACAAGGTCTGTTTTGGCCCTGGAACTACAGAATCTGAGCAAAACTGAAACACCCGCTCTGGGAAAAATGCAGCCATCTCAGCATCTTAGAGCTATGTGAAGAATTTCATACACATGTTGGAAACTCATTTCAGTTTCGTCTGTATTTCAAGAAGCATTTTGGTTGAATTTACCACTTCTGACCAGTGCTCCATCTTCACTATGTGCTTACTACATGCATGCATGTTGGTTTGTTTTTAAAGGACATTACCTACCTGAGCAGCCCTTCAGTGGATGAGAGACTTCCAAGCGCTCTAGATGGAAATATTTGAGAAATAGTCCTGCATTTGAGGAAATGGAGATTTTTAAAGCCCTGACCCTTCTGCTAGCTGTCTGTGGGCTCCTGGGGCCCTCACCACAGCTGCAATAAGGCTGGGTGTTCTACCTTTTGGCCTAGCTGAGAAGTACCCTTTAAGGCAAATCACTCCCAATAGCTGGCATCTATATGGTTTAGAAATCATTCACCCTGTTAGGAAAGGAATCTGCTAAAGCAATTGCAATGTCTTCATCTGGCAGCATCTGTTGTGGTAAAACTTAGTTCTTGGCAAACAACAAAGTTGGTGGAGGTGTGGTGCCACATACAAATGGTGTATCTCCCCATCTCCCCATGGCCAGAACAGAGTCTGTGCTAAGTATGAGACCAGCAACCTCATGCCTTGCACCTCAGCTGCCCTGTGGTGATGTCCAGGAGGAGAGAAGGGAAATCCTGATAAAGTCAACATGAAACAGTTTGGCTAAAAAAAGAATAAATGAGTGCATTTATTCCGAGCAGTGAACTGGAACTTTGCAAAGTAGCTTGCCACTGGCCTTGGAGCGGAGGCACTCAACGATGGCAAGAGGACTCTTCTTGGGCAGCTGGGAGGCCTTGGTTTGGTGTGCCTTTATCCCATGAAGTACTCTGCGTGGAGAAGGTTAGGGCTTTCTGCTGGCTTTCTTCTGCTGTTATACTTCCTTCTTGAAATACAACTTTCAAAACGTGATTTTTCTGTTACTATGTTATTTTACGTGCTGCACATAGCACTTGCCTTTTCTTTCTAGGATGACTTATCTATCCTGTGGCAAAGCCAGTCCTGGTTCCTCTCTCCTCCTACTTCTTGTGTTGAAGAGAAGGGGTTTCTCTCCTTTCTCACACCAGCCTGACTTCATAACCCAGGACAGTGGAGGGGAACACATCCCTGTTTGCAGCACTTTTTCCATCCCTCTTCTCCCTCACTCTGCATGGAATTGTGATGGTTGCCACTGCATGTAGGAGATGGGGCTTTTTCTTCCTTGACTGAAGCCACCAGTAGCAGTAGGTTCAGCCATGAGCCCTGGATGCTTGGGGATAAGGTGGTGTTGATCACTGCCTTCACTTGCACATCAGCCTGAAACTGTTGGTTCTTCCAACATAGAAGTTAAGAAACGTTGATTTAACCATCCAGATGGATGTGCACAGAGATAAACAGGAAATAGGCATCTCATAAGGCTTTTTGCCTCTGTAAATTTGATTTCTGATGCTGTTATGTCATGAGTCACCACAAGGAAGGTCTAGGATTTTTCTCACCACTTTGCATCACTCTTCCAACACGTCACTAAATCATTTTAAAATGCAATTTTGTTGGTCCAGTTGCCAGCAGGAAATCCAGCTTCCAGCCCCTATCGGTTGCATCCCGCTTATCCTTCATGGAAGTTAAAGAGTGAACCTGTGCTATGCGTGCCAGATCTCTTAGTTTATCATTAAGCTGATAATACACTTCACTCTCATTACTATTCTATCATTAGGATCTGAGTGTTTTGAGTGTTTGACTAAGTGGCTGTTTTTTCTCCTCAGAGGGATATGAGATGCTGCCTCACAGCAAGGTGTCCTGAAAACCTTTTCTTAATGAACAAGTGATTAAAAGGCTTAAGTGCAAGCAAGCATCCAAAACACAAGCTGCATTATCACAGAGCGAGCCAGAAATAGGCTAACCCCCAGCACCACTGGGAGCCCACAGGTCCTTCAGCCAGATGCTCTTGATGCTCCCTGGCTTTGTCTCAGCGGTGAGCAAGATCCTGTGTGCTACCTGAGCTACGGCCTGCTCTCCATCACGGATGGCTGGCTTGTCTGGCTTGTCCTCTGCCATGCACATCAAAGCCATCCCAGGGCAGAGCTGGCTTTTCCCCTGTCCCCATGCATGTTCTGGATTCTGAAGTGAGAGTCCCTGCTCTCACCAAGCCTGCGTCTCCTTTGGCTTGGCTGCCAGCAAAGGCACAGCCAGCGAGGGAGAGTGAGACAGGCAGTCCTCGGTGATTTGTACTTCTGTGCTATCTTTCACCAGGCCAGATTTTAATATTTAATAGGAGTACAAGAACATAAAACCTGGGCTGCAGCATCAGCATCCCTTCCCATGGAGTGGTGACAGCTGCAGCAAACAAAAACACATGCCCTCTTGAAGGAGCATCAGCTAAGGAAATGCAAAATCCCCGGAGTGAAACCTTCAGAAATCAATGGAAGTTTAGACAGCACTTGCAGCAGAGCTCAGATTTCACCTCATTTTCCCTACCCAATGTAAGTGCCTTGCTGGCATACCAAGAATATGCACTCAGTGCTGCTTCTCAGTACCACATCACTGAGGCAGCTCATGCACGTCACCTCACTTCTCAACTAGTTACCAGGTGAAGAGTGTGGAATGAGGTGTTTGTCATGCTGTGCCTGGGCCAGTGTGCCTCCAAGGCCCTGCAGGGCACTCACAGCCCAGTAGGGCTCTTCTGGTGGCACAGGCTGTTTGCTCTCTGAGTGAAAAGAAAGCAGAGGGATAAAAATAAAACCTTCTCTCTGACATCTGGTAGAAATTTCTCTTCCATTTGTTTCTATTTCTGCACTTTTCTCCTCCCTCTTGTTCCAGTAACTGAAACAGCAGCACAAGCCGACATTATCCGTCATTATCTAAATCATTTCCAGTGACACTGGTTCAATTAAGTGCCCTCACAGACGTCTTCATGCTCCCGAGAATGATGTCTCATCTCCTTACATCTGGAGAAGCTGTCTGTTGTGCCTGCATCAGCTCTGCTGTTGCTGGGACCTTGCTTGGCCAACGCGTTGTGTGGTGGCTTCGTTGTTCCCTATTCCTTGATGACCCCAAAAGATGTGGGCTCTTGGGCCAGCGCAATGGGGACTAGGGACTGGGCAATGAGTCCCGAGAAATTTTGGCAGAGAGGAGGGAGGTCAGAGTCATAACAGACTCAACTCATCCTGGGCCTTAGTGAACTTCTCCAGGGCTGCAAGCATGATGCTGGATCACGGGAGAGCAGGAGAAATACTTCATTAACTCCTCACTCTGCTGGAAGGTGAGGTGTGGGGGGATTGGAGGCTTGGAATTAAAAGCCTGATACCTTGCCAGAGAGATGATGACAAAAATCAAAAGGGAAAGCACACTTTATTTGCAAAGTTCAAGAAGGGTATTACAATCAAGAAGAGGAAAGCAAATTGAGGCATTAAAAATAAAGCACTTGATAGGAGCTCTTTGAGACGGTGGCTAGGAAGCATTTCGCTTCAGCTCCCTCATGACAGCACCATGCCTCCCATTTCCTCCCCTTTCCTGCCATGGTTCCAGGCTGTGCACAAAGGCACTGTGTCAACTTGTTCCAACCTGCTGTCAGCTGCCCACACTGGAGCTGTGAGGCATCCTTTACTGTGGGTCCCATTGCCATGTCCTGACAGCAGCAAAACACTTTGCCATCAGCCAAATAGAGATGGGCTGCGGACAGTGGGACCTTCTGATTAATGCAGCCTTGGGGTGGGAAGGAGGCAGAGAAAAGCACAGCTTGAGGTCAAACCCATTTTTTTTGCACTCTTTTCATCACATTTCTGGGTGACACCTCACTTCCTCCATGCTTTCTGCTACAAATCGAGAATATGTTTATTATTCAGAGGAAAGTGGGGTGCCCTACGGCAAAGCTGGGATCTCTCCACCACAAATGCTTCTATAGTTATCTCCTACCCTCAGACAAGGGTGGCAATATTACAGTTACATCTACATTTCCTTCCAGCCAGGTGCAGCACTGGGGTGGCTGGTTTTGCAGAGCTGCCCAGAATAGCTTTGCCAAAGAAATCTCCTACCCCAGCTTGCATTCTGATTGCTGAGTCTGAAAGCCTCAAGGGCAGTGATGCCCAGCAGTTCTGTGTTCAGCTCAGTGAGGGTTATGAGAGACCCAGGATCTGTGCTATCAGTGCTCCCCAAGGCTGACATCTTGTCCCCAACACCTTGAGGTCCCAAAGACACACCTCTTCTCATGGCAGGAAGGAATGGAAGAGCCACAGCTTTAAATAGTCCTCATAAACCTCAACTTGGCGAGTTCTTGAAATGTGAGGTATATTTCTTCAAAGGCACAGCATAAATATTTCAGTGATGTGCATCGTTCTTCCGAAATTAGAGTTATCCAGATGGGCTGAAATGACAAACAAATACAGTGCTTTGCATAGCGTTACCAAAAAAGCAGTAGTATGAAGGACCCCCTTGTAGGCTGGGGGGGTATAGGCGTTTAAAAAGGAAAAGCAACTTAGCTTCTCAGCAGGAGAAGTGAGGCACTGGCCCAGCTCTCAGTGGGTTTCATTGCATGATCATTGGGGCTTGGTGAGGGCTCAGAAGGTTTCAGGAAAAAGCCGGTGTGAAAAGCTAAGCTGGAAACAGCTTCTCTATAAGACATAGACACACCAGAATAGGATTCTGCCCCATAGGGGGCCTGAGAGAAGGTGTGTGGGGTGCATGAGCAGTGGGAAATGGAATACAGAGAGTGGTTATTCACCCTTCCAGTTCTTGGGAAGGGTGCATAGGTGGCATAGATGAGACTGGTCCGGGTCCCCATGGGTGGGCAGGCTGCGATGCACCTGACAGCAGCATCAGGGACAGACAAGACATCTACTGCCTTGGCTGCTCCCCCCCACGTAAGATCTGGTTTAGTTTTCACATGAAGAGCCATTTGTAGTGGCCTGAGAAATGGAGAGGAAGTGCATGCTCTTGTAAAGAGTGATACAGCTGAATAGGATGGGATTAGTCTATAGTAAAATCTTTGTCCACAGTTAACCATTTTTAATCGTTTAATTTGGCTTTTGCCTGTACACTTCTTGTATTGTTACTTTTTGTTTGCATTTATAGACATTTTAATGAAACGAAGACAGCTGAAATATTCATTTTTTCTGGCAAATTGACAGGTTTTTCCTGGTTCTCATAACCTGTGCACAGATCTCACCTGGATTGAGTTTAGGAGGGGAGTTTGGGTAAATACAAAGGATTTGAGAGAGAGCTGCTGCAGGAAAGTAACAGCAAAGTGAGGGGAAGCAGCCAGTACATCGTGAGGGATAGGGAAGGGAAGTGGAAGGCCTGTGGGGTAGCAACAACCTTATCATGATTTTTAGCCTCAATCTAATTAAAGGAGATACATAATTAAAATGAAGCAATTAACCATTCTGTAATTAAATACAAAAATAATTAAGTCGAAATTGAACACGATAGCATCCAATTGTCAGGACAGGATTTATTTGTACTTTGATCTGATGAATTATTTTCATTGTTCTGCTGATTGCATTCCCAAGGAAAGAAATCGGTCCTCTAGGAAGGGCACACACTTCTAATTCGTGTTCTTCCAGCTCACTGAAAACCAAGTCCTGATACAACAGGTATACAAGAGAGGTCCCTGTTCGCACAGAGAGGGCTGCATTTTTGGCAGTGCACCAACTATTTCGTATTATAAGCTGTGTTTTCTATCCATTTTTTTTTCAACTCTTTGGTGAAAAGCATTTGCTCAGTAAACTTTGGTCTTGTTGCTGCATAAATGATGCTGTTTTGTGTAGAAGCTCAGACTAGAATAAACACACGGACACGAAGTCCATTGCAGTGCACCAAGTAAAGGAACAAAGTTACAATCCCGTTTTGATGAGTAGATTCTGATTTACCAATGTTTATGACCCTGCTTATGCTTCACTGCGCTTACCCATATGGTATTTATATGCCTTGCTAGATAAGCCCACTGAAAAGTGAGATTACAAGTGCCCCGTTTAAGAGTAGGTCACTTATTCTGATGCCCTTGTGGAGATTTGAGTGCATGAATTTAGACTTCCCACCTTGAAGAGGGAAAAATCTTTTCCTCTTTCTCTGAGCTAGCAGTGACAACTCAGTATCACTCATCTCCAAACAAGGGCATGTCTGGGTGCCTTGCTTGTCTTCAGTGGAGCTGTGGTGATTTATGGAGCAGCTGAAGTCATCTGGGCAAAAGACAACGAAGAACAGTTAGAAATACTGTAAGGAGAAAAATTCATCTTTCATCTGGACATTTTCAGCTAACAAATTCCCTGCTAGTGTGGGGACGCAGGACATGAGTAGTGTCCTTCGTTGCTCTTTACTTGAAGCCTATTGCTGTTTGTGTAGCTTTTGGTCTCCTGTGTTGCAAGTCTTGTGCTTGCAGCAGTGATGGAGCGAGCCTTGTCAGGCATGAACATAAATTGGAAGTGCTGTGGATTCTTCCAGATGAAGCATCTATTTGAAGCAGTTGCCTGTAACCGAAGGGAGTGGGGATCTGTGGACCTTTTTGAGATCTCAGTTCTTCACTTTAATGGAAAACAAAAACAAACAAACAAAAAAAAACCCACAGAAATGGATTTATCTGTGAAAAGAATCATCTTTGTTCAGATCACAGGAACAGCCAGGTTTTTCTGCTCACTGGTAATGGGATACTGGGTAACCCACTGCCAGAGGAGTCTTGGAGAGAGATACAAACAAACAAAGAATACAGGCAGATGTTGAATAAGCTCTTCCTGCTGCACGTGTAACTCCTTAGTACTCAAAACTGCTTAGGGCACAAAAACCAGCTTAGTGCCTTCTCCAGAACTTCCTGTCCAATTTAAGGAGCGAAGTTGATGGTGGGGGGTAATTAGTAGGAAATCTGTACTGCAGAGAGAAATCCAGCTGTGATAATGGATATAAAAATAAGTACGATGTTGAAAAGTCGTATAGCTCAGAAAATACCCATCACATAGTATATGTCATCTCATTGTTCAAAAAAATGATGGTCCTCCTCCGCAAGGCTTAAAATACGACGCTAATTCCCTTAATAGATGACTCTGTAAAGGATGGCAGAGAGGGGAAAACTCATAAAGAGATAAGGCTCTGAACAAGCTGATCTATAGGGAAAGATTAGTTACCACTGAGGTGAATGGCAGTGCAGGGAACAGAATTGCTCTCTCCAGGGCGGTGAAGTATTGGGCACTGAAGGGCAAGGAGAATCCCCAGGGCCACGCCAGGCTGGGAGCTGTGTGATGGGAAGAAGTAGGTGAGGCCGGACAAATGCAACTCAGGTGAGAGATTACGAAGAGATTCTGGTGAGCTCAGCTGGGTGTGCGGGGAAGTCAATGTGTGCCGCTCAGTAAGGCTCACAGAGTAAATAAAGAAGTTTTATCACCAGTGACACCAGACTGCAGAGTCATGCTGGGTGCGTCATGACGCTCAGAGCACAAATTGATCCAGCACATAAAGTCTCTCCAGAGGCAATGGTTAAAAAATCTTTCAAAAGCAAAACAGAACAAGGGCATTGGGGCTGCTTTTTACGCTGGAGAAAAATACAGGGATCCAGCCAGTTCCCATTCTTTGTCTGATGGCAGTAGAGCAGAGCCGGATGGTCATGTTTCTCTCAGACAAGCAGAGAAACCCCACAGAGACAGAGACCAAATCCAGCTGGCAGAAGCCAGGCCAGCTCCTCTGCATCCTGGTGACAAAGACAGGGGTGAGATGTGCCCTGAGACCTGGATGTAGGGGCTGCTTGCTGCCCTTGTCTCTGGGTAGGTAGAAGTGGCTTGTGGCCTTCGTCTGCAGGAAGTGGAGGAGATCAGCCAGGCAGCGATTTGTGCCTCTCTGCCCTTTCTGTCTGGGCTTTCCAGCTTCTCAGAGTTCAGATGAAAAAGAAGATGAGGGGCAAAATAACGTCAGGATCACGTCTGGTCTCTTGTGGATGCCTGCTTCTCTCACTCTTAGAGGATGGTGTTTGCTGCATTGGGTGTTTCCAGTTGGAAGCTGCAGGGGTGAGAAGCCCGCCAGCCCCAGTCAGCTCCGGGGAGCTGCAGTGCAAGAGGGGACCGGTGCTGGTGAACATTAGCCGCCTGTGGGAGCATGGCCTGCAGCTCAGAGACCCAACAACCTAGTTTTCTAGAAAGGGAAAACAATTGGTTTCACTGGGTTGTCTGCCCATCCTCAGATCACTAAGAAGTAGCTTTTCAGTCCTCCTTCATTTTTCTGTCAATGCAGCACGTTTCACTCTAGAAGGGCACTTGAAAAGCACTGGCACACACAAATAAAAACGTACATGTGGACAGGCAGCAAGTGCAGGTGTGCTATAGTCTCCAAGCTGAGAGATGCTCCTGCCAATCAGCCCCTGCTGGCTTTAAGGATGCTGAGGCCCCTGGGATGGACAGAGGGAAAGGAGCCTTGGGAAAAAAGACCCCCAGTGCCCGTTCAGTCTCTAGCTGAACTTACATCCCCCTCCTCTGTGGTCAGCACGGATAAGTGCAGCATTGATTCATCACATCAGGATTTTGAGGCAAACAGCCGTGCTGTGCATTCCCCACGCTATCTTATCATTAATGCATTAAGGAGCTGAACAAGCAATAAGGGCAAATGGACTTCAAAACAGAGTGAACTGTCTCCACCCGGCTCAGCCTGATTTACAACAATTCTGTGTTGGCAGCACCACCAGAGCCCATTAATGCCCGCACCTGGCTGCAACTCCAGCGCTCCCCCGCTCCTGGGGGGCCCAG
Organism: Chrysolophus pictus; assembly: GCA_037305975.1. Lineage (NCBI taxonomy): Eukaryota > Metazoa > Chordata > Aves > Galliformes > Phasianidae > Chrysolophus > Chrysolophus pictus. Next base: position 40,344,454 of record JAYKPI010000006.1, read on the forward strand.
CATTAGTCACCCTGGCAGTGCCGTGAACCCTCGTCCTCTGCAAGGGAAGATGAGATGTAAAATAACGTGGGGAGGATTAACAAAAATGTGAATAGTCTGCAGAGCACAAATTGATCCCGGCTTCAGGGTCGGGTACTGTTTCAGATACCACACCGCTCTGCTGGACTCTGTCCAAGGCTGCAGGGGGAGAGACTGGAGACAAGGACTGGAGCCATCGCGTTCAACTCGAGTCCTCATTGTCTCTCTGCTTTCTGTTTCATCATCAGAGGTTGAGCGATTGCTCGGCTATTAATTTTCTTTCCCCACTTTTTGAGTTTTTATTGCTTTTTAAGAGGTGCCTGCTGGTGACACCATTACACCCGCAGGGCAGCTGGGCACCAGTTGCTGGAAGAACACACGGTGCTGCTGGAGCCAAGAGGACAGTCTGCATGCAGCAACCAACTTATTCCCTCTGGGGGAGGACGTGGGGTCGGGAGAGCTGTGTCTGGCACGCAGGGGTGTGAGCATGGGAATCTCGTTAGTGATTCTGTGATGGATCGGGATGGACACAGGTCTAGGGGGGAAGGCAGCAAAACATTTCACCGCACACCGGAGTGAAAGACCATCAGAGCGCTTAAAATTTACTTAGTGCTCCAGAAGTGTTTATGGCCCAAGTAAAATTTACCAGAAAAATGTCAGATGTCAGCGGATTGTATTAAATGTAAATATTATACAGCTCTTGGCTTCCGTTCCTTATTGCGGCCAGGCACACAGCTTCCATGGTTCCCTTGTTTGAGGGAGTGGTCCTGGGGGTGCTGCTGCTTGGTGGGTGTGGAAAGGTCTCGGTTTGGGCTGCAGCATCCTGCACTGCCCAGCCCCTCTGTCCCTGCAGTGCACCACACTGGCTGTGCAAAGCACTCTGACGATGGGCACAGCACGCGGGGGGTGCACACTCTCAAATCCCACAGCGAACACTATGGGTTTTCCCCAGCAGTTCCTACCCAGTGTGGTCCCCTGGTTGTTGCATTTTGGCTCAAGCTCCTGCTGGGGATGGGGCCACATAGAGGGGGGCACAGTCATTGATTATCCTTGCAGGGACAGAGGAGGCACCTTGTGTGTCATCCTGGGGGCTGGCCCTGCCATGGCTGGGCACGGGCTCTGTGCAGCTTCCCCTGTTGAATTGTCCCAAACCAGCCCGAGAGACACTTGGCACACTACACCACTGCTGGACCTCTAATCTATTCTGTTTGCTGTTTCACCAATTTAACAAATTACTGCTCATCTGGCCCAGCCGGCGGAACTGAAAGGCTTTCCTTCGCAAGGTGCACAGGCTATGACTAAGGGCTCGGCGCGTCGCTTTGGCACAAAACCATCCCCAGGAGCTGCTGTGCTGTTGATGTCCCCATGTCCTGCATCCAGCCAAGCTGGGAAGTGTTCTGTGCAGTGCAGTGCAGCGCAGCACAGCCCACTGCAGCAGTTGCTGGTGCTAGACAGCAGAATAGGTGCTCTGCATTGTGCTGTGCTTTGCTCTGTGGGTTACTCTCCTGGTGGGGAATAAGCACACACAGGAATTTATTTTTGCTTGCTCTTGAGAACTTGAGAAGGGAAAAAACTCAACCCCAAACACTTCTTGATACAACTTCAGCCTGCAAGTACCACGCAGAGCCACAGTGGATCTCAGCATGCTTCACCCCAGAAGGATTTACTTTGATAATTCTGTTCCTGAGAACCACCCTCCCGCATGGCTGGGAAGCTCGTGTTGTACACACACAAAGGCTGTGGGTCTGGCCCATTCACACTGTGAGATAAAGGTGATTCAGAGCAGCGCTTCTCTGAGGAACACCACAAATACTACAGGCTTTAGGATGATCTGGGTGGCCCTCACAACAGCTTAAAATAAATGTTTCTGGGATCTCTTTTGCTGAGAGATAGAAATATTTTTGCTCCTTGCTTCAAGCAGTGCGTTTGCTCTTTTGAAGTCAGGGACTGCATGCTGGTATTATCGGAAAATAGCTTCTGGAAAGCAGGTTTAATTCCTGCGGGTATATAAACCAGGATGATCTTCAAACACAAATCATATCATGTTTTCCTAACACAAGAGAGACGACCTACTAACAAATCGTTCCTGTGTATTCCAGGAAGCCGAGCAAACAAGTTGCTATTTGGAGGAGGGAGACATTTCCTGGATGGGCAGAATTCCTCTCCCCAGTCAATGTTACAGATGCACGCTGCACATTTTGCTTTGAGAACAGATACCTCTTGTGCAGATGGAATAAAAACTCCCTAGAACCGTATAATGAGATAAGCATGCAATTCCCGCTGATATTCACAACAACCGAGGCTCCGTGTGCTTATCAGAGACCTCAACCTTCGTGAGAGCTGCAGAATGTTTAGTTGCAGCCTGGCTGCTAAGCACTCAAGAATACAAAATCTATCCAAAGTTGTTAAAATAATGGTAAGCGTTTGATTTTGGCTGTGTGTGAACGTGGTTGCTTATCCTGCAGTAGCAATAACAAACGTGGGAGAATCTCCTACAGAAAACAATGGGTCTACAGCTTGTGTTTTCCTATAATAGTGCACAAACCCTTAGGCTCAGGGCTTAGGAGGAAAACACCGCGAGCCCTCGTGGGCACCACTGCTCTCTCAGCAGAGAGAGAGCCTGTTTTTTTCTGGTCATGTTTGACATATGCAATAAGAACACTTTGCTTTCAATCTGTTCAAGCAAGCTCTCGCTGCAGCGGTGAGGAGATCTCTTTTGACGGACACAGTTGAAAGGTTAGCGGTGTTTATTGATTTAATAATTCACACGTTCTTTCTCGACAGATTATCCTTCCAGAGACATTAGCGGAGGCAGAGCCCAACAGTGCAGGAGAGCATCTCCAGCACATTAGGAAGGCAAAGGACAGGGGGAAAGTGATAAATTGCCCTGGTCCTGACCTATTAAGTCTCCAGTGCAGATGGAAAGATAGAATAGGAAATCCATGTACCTGTTTTCTATAGAGGATGTTTATAAGGATGTTGTTTATGTTGACCTTTTCCACTGAGGTCATGCATTGCTTCACACTGTGTGTTGGTCAGTCAGTCACGGGTGCAGGAGGCAGCAGGAGGGACCTCCTCTCAGCACCTCCTTCCTTTGGGAGCTGGTAGCTCACTGAGCACAGGAGCCATCTGCCCTTTCCTGAGTGAGGGCACTGTGCTTTTCTAGTGGCACAAGTGGGATTGCAGCCCCAGTGTACACTGGTCCTGAGCAGCAGCAGCCATGAGATGCCTGCAAACAACCTGTGGATTTCCCCAAAACAGGCTCAACAAGCCCATTGAAGGAATGAGCAGCCAGGCTCTACTGCATTGCTATCCACTGACAGCCTCTTACAATTTTATGATTGATTTCAGGGTACCAGAATTAAGCATCACTGACCCAGAAATCTCTTCACATTCCCTTTCATCTTCTTCCCAGTCAAAAAAAAAAAGGGTTGTTGCTTGCTAGGATGATGCTCCACACATCCAGGGAGCTGAACAAGCTCTCAGAGAGCAGGTGAGGCTGCATGACTGTGGAGGAAGCTAGTCACACTGTCCCAGCCAAGTTGCAGGAGCAGATGGGACGTCATCTCATTACCTGAACAGATGTGCCAGTTCAGTGACTTCACTGGATTGACCATGAGCTCTTACCCTGAACACCCAAGTTCATCTCACTGTAGGTTTGTTGTTCTTCACAACAGTTTATAGCTGATAGATCTTCAGATTTAGAGTGGGACTGCTCCTGAACAGCACACCATGCCATGGGCATGCTGAGACCTTTAATGGGTTACTAATTACTCTGATTGCATGTCAAGACTGAAGAGGAGTTGTTGGATTATGAGCTCCCTGGCAGACAAGGATATACCAGTGAAACATTTTTGATGAATAATTCAGCAGGCAGGGATGGGAAATGAACAAGTCTTCTGTCTGCTGGAGAAGAGAAACGAAAGGGAAAAACAACATGGGAGAGGCAGACCCTTCCAGCCTGGAGTTCAAGCCGCACGTGGAGGCACAGCCGGGCTTTGTACGACTGCACGAGCCCTGTGCCAACACTTTGCATGACTGCACCATACCTAGTTACACAATAGTTAGCAAAGCAGAAGAAAACCTGTCGCTCTATAGCTGTTGCTGTAACCAAGCAAAAGCTTGCAGGCTCAGATTGCCATGTGGCAGAAATCCCTACAAGTCCATTCATTTGGAAGAGTATACGCATGTGTCACAACTAGCAAGCCACAAAAGCTAGGATAAAAATTTCACTTTGGAGGAAAATGCTGAAAGCTTTTTTTGTCCGTTTGTTCAGTTTTGTCAGCAGAGTTGCAAGGTCTTGGAGAAAATTTATTTCTCCAGTACAAGAAATGTTTTGGCAGTATGGCTTTTGGTGTTTCCAAAGCAAAGGGGGATGTATGAGTCTGTACTTGCAAGGCAGGTGTATTTGCAGTGGAAGCTGGTCTTGTTTTACAGAGTGACTTAGAGTTGTCAATAGCAATGCAAAACTTTCACCCCATTCACAGTGTGTGAGCCCTGCACTGTATCTTTTTGCTCTCTCTTCACAGTTTCCTGTTATGTCTCTCAGATACAAATTTCTTCTTTGCTATTTAAGATCTGCTATCTTGAACCAAAGTAACAACAGCAGCAAATGTTTCTGTTAAAAATGCATTCCACAAAGCTTTTTCCACACACTCTCTCCCTTCCTTTGCAAGAGAAGTAACTGAGCATTATCATGTGACGGACTTACATCCAGAAGACTGCAGATACGATGGTTACTTTTCCAGCTAGGAGGGAAGAGATTGCTATTAGAGCAAAGAGCCGGGGTGGAAAGAAACAAATGGAAAACAAAGTGTGCCAGGAATGAAAGCCTTCAGCCCAGTGTCCGGAAGCATTGCTGAATCAATTCCAGGCAAATTCTCCATCCTTGAGGGCTTCCAGTGAGGCAGGCTTGCAGAGAAGCATGCTCAACAGGCTGCCATAAAGCTCTCCTAGGTAGGTGTGTACGAGTTTTGGCTCTTGCTTTGGCACCATAATGAGGGGAATCTACACATCACCTTATGCTAATGTCTCCCACAAGTTGGGAGGAATGGTGGAGCTTTTGTTTTCAGCTCTATTTTCTCTCCCAATTAATGTGCATAACTCACATTATAGTTCCTTCTGTTGTTTATTTTCTCTTCTAAGTCAAATTCAGGTGCTGGTTCATTTGTACAAAACTTCCATAATTTCATTTCACACTTGAGGTCTCAAATCCAGGGCATGGAGTTCTTTTTTTCTGGGGTAAAGTAACTCACGTGAGGAGATTATCCTAAACTGTATGCAGCTCTATTCATGAGCAACTGCAAAAATACATTTCCCAGCTTCATTTACAGTACTTAAAAGCCTACTGAGGCAAAGACTGGACATACTTCTTCTCAGTAAGATTCAGTTTATTTGGTGAGCCCACTGAATCAGTGAGTCACCTCTTGAAACCTTTCTCTTCTACTGCAAAGCTGGTTTGAGTGCCTTCTTAGCACAAAGAAATGGATTGCTGCAGAAAGTTGCGTTGCAATCATTATTCTCTAACAGAGAGAGCGGTACGGATTCCTGCCCAACAGCCTCATGACAGAGCAATGCGGGGATGTGGATGGTGGCTGAGGGAATGTGTGGGGAGGAGCATAGCCTGCAGCATGAGGTCATGAGATTTGCTTTGTCTTTATCCTTGTCCAGAGGCTGACAGGCACCACAAATGCTCTGAAAGGCTGTGGGTCAATTTACCAGCTCTTTCTGGAGGATTTTAAGCAGACTATATAGGAGGTTGATGGATAAGCTGGTAAATGCATGCAGCTGTTGGTAGAGCTCATCTCTGTTGGTGTTCGGTGTGATCAAAGAGCCAGTAACAAGAGGGAGAGGACTAAAATCCAAAGCTTGGTTTCCACCTGCAGTAGAACCACAGTTTTTAGTCAGTGTAGGATTCTCACCCTTGCTACATTTCCAAATACTGGAAGAATATCCATTCTTCATACAGCACAGTACACTTCCACCCTTGCGCATGCCCCTCACAACATGCATCTTGCCCAGGGACATTTGTCATTTGAGTTAGCACGCTGTACTCAGCAGCTCTCCTGCAGTCTGGCCCCCAGCACTTGACTTCCACGAACTGATCAACTCATCCACCTCAGCAGGGCACGGACCCCGTGAGTGAAGTGCTAGCAGCACGGAGGGAGCTGAGGAGATCAGAGCATACCTCTTGTGCTCAAGAGTTGGATGTCTTGTTTTCGCCATTATGAAATGAACCAGGAACATTGTTCTGCCGACTCAGCCTGAGAAGAGCACAAGGGTGCCATCAGCAAAATGTTGCAATACAGGTTTCAAGTCTGTTTTCTGATGATGTAGTTTCTACCCCTCTCCACAATGAAATACTACAGGCTTCACAACAGTTTTCCTTATGCTAAGTCTTATTTCAGTACTTTAAAAAGGAAATGATGTTTCTTTTCCATAGATGAAATTGACATCCATCCTTCCAAACAGGGTAGGACTGAAGCTTCAGCCCCTAATTTTTTTCAGGGTATAAATAAACTCTGGATAAATGTTTTGTTACTAAATACACCTGCACCTGCAAGACATGTCTGTAAGGATATCAGAGACAATCACACGCGCTGTCTGCAGCATCTTAAACATACACAAAAATCCATTCTGCTGTAGCTGCATAATCTTTCCATGGTTCTGATTTTGATCAGTTTGAAAAGATTCCATGCACGTGTGTCCATTTAAGAGAGCACAAAGTCAATTGAACAATAACAAAATATTAAAGAGAAGGCTTATGTAAAACCTGGGCGATGCCAAAGTATTCATGATGCAAATGAGCTTGCAAATCCAGCCCATCTGCTCTGCTTCAATACTTTTCTGACAATTCACTGCCTTATTTATTTGCTTAAATAGTTTTCTGACCTTCCTCTTGCCCTCCTTCCCCAAGGAAATAACCTTGACCTTTTTTCTTTGCAGAGAGATCCTGATGAGTGTCTTCTGAAAGAAAACACGCTGTAACAAGAACAGACACTACAGGCACTAGAAACCAAAGTAATCCCACCACAAGAGGAGCCAAAGTCTCACTAAGGATGGCAAATAGCTGTCCTGCTCCTGAGAGGGAAGGGAAACTCAGTTCCCCCAGGTAAGGCAGCAAGTGGAAAGGATTTAGTAACTTAACTGGTGGTTTAAGAGGATTTCACCCAAACTTCCGACTGCTTTTGCCATGCAGACAGACAGAAAGCTGCCCTGTTAAGTTGCACTAGGTAGTGGGACATCCATCCTGCATCCACCCTGGCAGGACTGGTGCACACCGTGCACCATGAGCAGTGGGACTGAGCAGGAAAGAGGGGCAGAGCCAGGGCTGTGCTTAGCTTGCAAAGTGGAGAGGAGGGAGGACTCGCCACCCTGGCAGAAACATTTGTAAGAGTATAAAAAGAAGGAAGAAAACGCTTTTAGAAGTCTCACAGCTGTCATTGCTGATCTTGTATGTGACTCAGAGGGTAGACTGTACTCTATAAATGGAAATGGGTTACTTACAATTTGACTAATAATGTCTTCATTTTGCAAGAAGAAGTCTTTTGAAGAAATACTATAGCGGAGTGGCAAGCTGTACCATATGTTCCTTGCTGCAGCTGACTTTATAATACATCTCTGCTCCACTTTAAACTATATAGCGCTGATTGCATTGTGATTCCTATGTCCTCTGCAGATAAAGTTATGGAAATATGATTGCTTCAGATACACCCCAGTGCTGCCTATACTGTTTCAAACCATGATGAGGGAAGAACACTCACTCTCCGAGGCTTCCCCTCTGTTTACTGCCTCCAGCACCAGGAAGGCTTGCAGGTCCCCCAGGGAGAGAAAGCACCAAAAATAAAATCCATGCCTGCTGGAGCTGCGATGTGACTGCAGAATGCTTTGTGGGAACTAACTGAGGCCCCCTGCCCTTAGTCAAGGCAGGGACCATAATGAACCCTTGAGTGCAAAGGAGCTCACTGCAGCCATCCAGGTATAGCTCCCAATGTGGAGCAGGCACTGAAGAGTCAGCAGAAAGCACTCCAGGCCTTTCAGCCCTTTTTGAAGCAGTATCCCTTAAAGATAAGGAAACACCTTACTGCGGTGTGCCTAATATCACCCTGAGAACTGTATATATTAGCTTTGTCTAGCAACTGAGTACCTCTCAGACTTCTATGGAAATACAAAAGCTCCACTAACATTTTGACACAAGAAACATGCTTCAAGAAATGTGTGGATGTGGCACTGAGTGCCATAGTTAGCAGTATGGAGGGGACAGGTTGGCGATTGACTAAATGGTCTGAGAGGTCTTTTCCAGCCTTAATGATTCTGTGATTCTCTCATTCTAAGAAGGAAGCCCATCAGGACTCTATTAGAATCTATTCATGGCATCTTGGATATCCACTGAAGACCAGCAGTCACCAAGTGTCCACTCAGCAATCTGCTTGGGCCATTAGTGCAGAGAGTGAACTGAGGAGAGGATGGCGGGGAGAGAGCCTTGAGCAATGCCTCCTCCCTCAGCTACACTGGCTCTGGGATGGATGGCTGCTGTAGCCCAGGCTCATCTCATAGTAGTGACTTCTGCTGCACCACTTGAAAGAGCTGCAGCCTGAGCAGAACCTTGCAATCATCTCCCCATTTAACTTTGGTATTGAGAGGAGGATGAAGCCACCCAAAATGCTGCGGCCTTGTCTCCCTGCTGCAGCCTGCTCAGCCTGAGCTGGCCGAGCCTGCCCTGCCTACGTCTGGATGAAGAAGCTGCAAGATGTCTATCTGCCTTGAAAGGCTGGCTGCTTAATGACATTTGCAGGGAAAACGATTTGTCACTGTAAAGCTGTCTGGACAGGGTGAGCCATGGAAAATGGCTGAAAAACAACTTTCTACAGGAAGATTTTGATGCAGTGTCTCTGGCTGCTCAACCAGAAGTGCTTCCTCACTGCCGCTTTACAAGTGATATTTCAGCTTAGAGCTGGAGGAAAGGGTTGTCAGTGCAGAAAGCCTGTTTGCAGAAAGCAGCTGGCCTTAGTCCTGGGCTGTTCAGGTACCTCAGAGTCTTTCCTGTCCCTGTGCCAGGCAGGGGAGAGGAAACCTGCTTCATTATCCTTAGAGCTCATCCCCTTGAAGTTGCCAGGAGCAGTAGGGAATGCTCTCCTGCAGCATCAGCATGAGGAGTCCCCACATCCCTCACCCTCTGCTCCCTCCTCCAGCTCTCACCACTGCCCATCCGGTGCTGTAGTGTAGGACTGCATGCTGAGCCAGGTATTCCCCCTGCTTTCTCCACACTCTCTGATTTTGTGCTTTTTTTTACCCTCCAGTTTTCCTAATTCCCCAGTCACAGAAGCTGTGTGCCTCCAGAAGGTACCAAGCTGATGTTCTCACATCGCTGCATCTGCTGTCATGAGGCACATTGGGTTTTCAAAAAGAGACTGCTCTAAGGCAGAGGACTTGATCTTTCTGTGTCCTTCTAAGCATGGCTGTCCTGAAAGGTTATCATTTGACCTGCAATCAGCATGTGGGTTATTTCATATAAGACTAATGGTGAACAAGCTAGAAAAAGTGCTGTACAAGGTAGCAAGGAAGTAATGGCTTACACACTGCAGTGTCATATGCCTATTCATATACACATGTATCAGCCCAAATGCTTTGTAATTGCTGAACGCTTTAAGGGATGAGGAGCACACAGGCTAGAAGCTGAAAGGAAAATTTAGTATCACATTTAAATCGTGACTTGGGGACTTGCTGACATAACTTTCAGTGTGCTGGCTGGGTGTGCACAGCAAGGGTCACTCAGAAGCATGGGGATGAGTGAGGCTCCAGAAGGGGGCAAGGCTGGGACAGGCAGTGGGGAGGAGGTGGCTTTGAGCTGGGTGGGTAGGTGGACTAAACCCATGACAAGCATTACATACAGACCAATAAAAGAAAGAGAAGGACTCTGGAAGGAAACTGCACAGCCATCCCTCTAGCACCCGCATAGCTTTGACCTTCTGCGACATGGCAATAAGACTGGGTAGGAAGGACCGCACTAGATGGGGCCTGATGCTCCCAGCAGTGTGGCAAATGCAGCTCATCCAAAGTGCTGGTGGGACCTGAGCACTCAGTGGTAAGAAGTGACCACAACACCACTTTCTGAAGACGATTTGCAAAGTCAATTTTTAAATATTTAGCAAATAATCTGCCTTCTAGCAAGAAAAACCAAAATGCAATCCGAAGTGTTTTCCTTCCTACTAAAGAAGAAATATTTAGGGTTCTGCTCACTTTAAACAGCGAGATGTTTCTGTCTGTTTTGAGATTATTAGCCATGATCTATTCCTGACATACAATAGATGTAATTTGATTGAAAAATTGCAAGTAATTAATGCCCATTGCTCACTGTTTTATGCGACTATGTGCACACATTTGTTTTAATATACTTCAGCCAAACAATGGTAGGAGAGAAAAGTCCTTATCTCAGTATCATCAGATTTCATCAAAGTACTTCTATTCCTGTTCTAATTTCTTTGACAGGCACACAGGAACTTGCTTAGACTGGGAAGGCAAATCCTATATTACTGTCACGAAGGATACAAACACTGTTCCCGGCTGCTCTACGTTATTATCCAAATATTTTTCTGCTCAAGACCAGTCCCAGTAGCAGTAGCTCATCAACAGTGAAGGGGAAGCCCCTGGAAAGTACTAGCATGGCTCAGTCTGGAATTGACTCTTTTTGGTTAATCACCTCTTTTTGTCCCCTCAGGAGATTCACACATTGAGAGAACAGGAAGCCTGCTTCGTTACCCTGAGAGCTCACCCTTTACGAAACCTTCTCTCCCACTCCCAACACCAAAACGCAGAGGCACATTTGCTGCTCTCTCTCCCATCATTGAGATATCATTTAGTATTAAGACACAGAGGACCAGGGGCCTTAGAGGCGACAAGGGAAGATTTACAGTGCAGTTGCTGTCAGCTGCTTTGGTCTAATTAAGCGGCTCCTGCTTCCCTGACACGGCTCCAGTGCGCTGGAGCTTGACTTGCTGGGGTTTAGGGAAGGCTCCTGGCCACTCGCTGTTACTAATGCCTTCGCCCTGCAGTGCGACCGGATGAAATAAGCTATAAAACCTGTCATTGTGCTCTCATCCCTTTGCCAGCAGCTGATTCTTCCTTCGATCGATGCCCCTATCAGCACCAACGCATCCCACAGGGCAGTGTGGCACCCGTGGGTAGCAGGATGTGGGGCCACCACCAATCTCAGACTTCCTATGGAGATATGGGCACTTCTCTCGTCAGAGCAGGCAATAGGTGCTGGAGGTGAAGGAGTGCTCTGGAGGACCTGTCAGGAGGTCTTCTCCTAACAGCCCTGTGTTGTTGGGACAGGGGTTCCTTCCCCAATCACCTGGAGTTGCTCTGCCTATATCCCAGTTCCTAAATACCTCTTAATAGAACCAACTGACCCGCCAGTAGTGCAGAGCTCACTCAACATGCTCAGCCTGCTTTTTCAAGTTGGACGGGTCACAGTTTAAGTAAATGTGTCTATTAGCCTCAGTTGTCCGAATTAGTTCTGATTACAGCTTATTATTTGCTTCTCATTAACAAATTGGCTGCTGTTAGTCATCAGCACACAAGCCACCTAATTGGCTGTTTGCATCATATGTTGTTACCCCCATTCCCTCATTGGGTGAGCTAAATTTTATTAAGCAGCAACCTTCTTCCTCTCTGTTTGCAGATGATGCGTGAACATTTGTAGCAACTTGGCAATTCTGTTGTGAGATAATAAAAGAGCTTTTCAAAATGCCAGGAAAGGAAATCCAGTGTGAATATCCTCACAAATATTTACTTGTGCTTGTGTTTGCAATGTTTTATTGTGTCATGGATTTAATGATGCCATTTATCAAATAATTATGATTGCTCTCTTTAATGATTTCAAATTTAACTGAGTAATTTCCCCAAATATCTATCAAAATTAAAAGAAAATTTCAGTTCTTTTGAAACAGAGCTTCTGGTTGTGCAGCAAAAGAAAAAAAAACAAACATATTTTGTAAAAATAGGTAAAAAAGCATTTGCATTTTGGAATTTTACCACGGGTTCCTGAGCAGTGATGATAAGGTGAATGTCCAGGCTCAGACCCTATCCCTGACAGTGGCTGAACATCTGCCAGTTGCAATGAGAGGCTCTATCCGCATGTAGGTTAGGTCACTGGACTGAAAGAGGGGGGCTGCAAAGATCCCTCAATATTGAAGGGATCCAACCCAGATCTGTGCAAAAGCAGCAAGAAGAGGCTGTACCTGTTCTGAATGGATGCTTGGGGAGCTTTGGAGTGAGGGACTGATCTCCAAAATATCCAAGTTTCACTGCTCACTCAGGCACTGCAAAATCACAACCTGGAAATTTTTAATCTTATTAAAATGGCATTACTGCCCTCTTCCAAATTACCATTTTGACTCATATGCTGTACCAGCTCATATTCCCAAGCAACGCAACAAACGCGGATCTCAGGTAGTCACATTCCCCTTTGCTACTTCTGAAGCACCCAAATCTTTGAAGCAAGAAGTATTTCCTCCAGCTGTCTGTGCATGAAGCTGATTTATGACTAGTTTTCTGTTCAAACCACTGTAATTTCACAAAATGATAGCAGTATTGATTCCAGCAAGAGTTTCACTCTGCTGAAACTACCAGGGCAGAGGGACTAAATGGAGCCTTGGAGTGAATAATATAGCCTTCCACTTTATCAATTTCATCTGCTTTGCTCCCCACCTTCACTTAACAACCTACATCTCTTCTTTCCTTCCTACGTTTTCCTGTAAGGCCTTTTGCTGTGGCTCACAGATGTATGTAGCAGAGCGTATTTTCTTACCTGGGGACTCTGAGCAGCAGCAAAATGCAGCCTGAGGGACGGGCAGAGCGTTGCAGTCTCAGAGCTGTTCATGTCGATGCACTGTGGGGAGCTATGTGCAGAATCCAGAGAATTTGAGCTCTGGCCCTGGAAGATACTGAATTATGGATGTTATTAGTGATTTTTTTAAATATATATATATATTTTAATGAATGGAAGAAAAAAAGATATTTCTGGCTTAGTTTTTCTTAAAGCAACAAGCAGACAAAAGTATTTGTAGGGAAGAATGAAGAAGTTCTCAATTGTGAGACAGCTTCCGCTCTCAGTTACACTGATAGGAGAAAAGATAAACTTTTTCAGAAGACAGTGAAAATGGTGGGGCATAAAATTTGTTTGAAGTCAGCAGTAAAACTACAAATATGCAAACACGCACCTATGTAGGGGAGAAACACAGGAGTTCGGTGACATTCCTGGAACAGTAACCTCAACAATATCCTCTCTTAGAGAATAAATGAAAATTATAGATTAAATACGCACACGTCATCTGTTCTCCTTCTGTGCAGGTGTCTCTATGTTTCCATTTCTAAAGCCAGAATGAAGAAAGCAGGAGACACAAAAGCTTCAGTGGCACTCCTAATTCAGCCATAGGCACAGCAGAATGTCAGCATAAATCTTCAGAGACCCGCCCAGATATTGAAACTGCTGCTTCTGCATTTACTTTCTGCGTAGTTACTGACTTCAAGAAAGAAATTTCAGAAGATCAGAGGGATAGAAAGGTATATTTATTAGGAATAAACAGCAATCAGAAAAACTAACAAAAGCATAAATATTTTTCTGAGCAAATTGGCTGCATAGATCTTATTTTTTATGAACACCTTCAAGCTCCTAATATCAAATCTGCAAATGAGCCAGTCGAAGCTCTGTAAGTGTATTATAAGTTTAGAGAACAAGATAAAACAAGAGGCAGTGGTGAAATCCAAGTCCTGATGCTGCCATTTGGAAGGCTCAGAGGCACCTTGGAGCTGGGTACCCGTAAGGAACAGCCTCCAAACTGCCCCAAAACATCTGCCTGCACTGGTATTTTTATCTCTGAGTCTCCTCAAGAGCAGAACACTTGTAAAAGCCGCACAATAAAGCCCGCAGAGGTGATGCTTCAATCAGGGCTGATGCCACCATGGGGCCAGGTGGGGAGGTGAGGCATGTCTGTGTCTCTGTGATGGAGCCGTGCAGCTCCTGGCTTAGAGGAGCAGCCACATTGGGATGCAGGGTGGAGAACACTGCTTGAGAGCCAAGCCAAGCGTGAAATTAATATTTCCTTTACAGTAAGAAAAAAAAAGAAAAAAAAAGAGAAAAAAGATGATTCAAAAAATGCCTGTAACACTGGAAAAAATGTAAACTTGAGGTGGAACCAGGCTTTGAATCTGCTGCCTTGGCTGGTGCATGTCTGTCCTTGTAAAATAGCATACCACCAAAGAGGTCAGCACAAGCCTCACCACTGCATGGTGACACCCCACCTGCAGCCAAGGTGGAACTGTAGATCCTGAGTTCTCAGCTCCTCAGGAAAACTCCACTGCAAAGAACAGCGAGAGACCACGCTGCTCTCCAAAACCCCTGCAATGGATTAACTCCTGCCCCCATAGCTCTGAGCACCACTTGCCAGGCAGTGAGGTGCTAAAAGACATTGCAGAAAGCTGGCCTGGCTTTAAGAGGACCTTTCATTTTCTATTCCATCACCTGTCAAGCTTCATAGTGGCTCAGCCATACCAAAGCACAGCTCTGCTTTGAGAAGCTGTGATCCCCTGCAAAGGCAGCAAGCTGCTCCTCCTCTCCATTACAGATCTGCTGGTTTGTCAAGGAAAAAAAAAAAAAAAAATCCATTTTTTCCCTGTAGCTCCTGTTTCAGAGCCAGCACTACCATGGCAGAAGCTGGACTCCCCCTCACTTATCCCCATGCTGATAAGGAGGTCAAAGCTGTCACACAAGCACTGCTGCAGGGAGGTTTTAGGACTACCAGAGCATGATGCTCTGTGTCCACTTTTCCAGAAAACACAGCACTGAAGGAGTTTGGCAGGAGTGGGTAGTTGGAGTTAGGGGGTGAGCGTGGGGTTCCATCACACCTTGGTCCACTTTCCACTCTTTTCTTTCCTTCAGTGCAACCTGAGGCCTTTAAATTTCATGAAAACTCTTTGGAGAAAACAGTACTAATTAGAAGAAAGCAGAAAAAAAAAAAAAAACCCACAAAAGAAGTGAAGGAAAATTTCCCCTTGATTGCTAATGTACTGACGGCAGGACCCCTCCTCTGCAGCAGCACTTAATCAGCCCCCAGCATCTCTTCCCCCCAGCATCTCCTCATCAGACAAATAGCCCTGATGATGACACAGCAGGGCCAGCTGGGTAGGGCCAGCTCCTGGTGAGTGCTGGTAGCCCTGCAAGGAGCAACTTGACCAGAGGCCTTGACTCCCAACCAGTGGTGGCAAACACACGGTTGTACCTACTTGCCATTTGAGAGTGGGAGACAAACAGCAGGAGTTCAGCACTGACCACCCGTAAATCATCCTGGCCTGTGACCAAACTCAACCTGCCATTTTCTTGTCCTCTGAAAAGCTTACCATTGATGTTTTGCATCCATATGGGTCTCTTTTCCCATTGTCAGTCAATCTCTCCAAATTGTGGTAGAAAGGCAGAGCCCCAATGCTTTTCCCTTAGCTTCTGTACCAGAAATACCAGCATTTCCCTGTGATCATTGGGTAGTACCAGATCAAGGTAACTACCCACCCAACTTTCCTGGAGGTTACATGATTGCTGCCCCCATCTCCTTGGCATAAATGTCTCCAGTTGCTCAGCAACCTACACACCCGGATTCAATTAACTTTGATTACAATTACAGCCAGCATAGATCAGCCTGTGCTGTCAGAAGGAAAAGTGCTGTAGACCTGCAGGATGCTGTCCCCAGAGGGCTGCTGCAGCCTTCCCTGTGAGCCAACGCTGCTCTCCTTTGCCCTTTGACCATCTAATTAATAGATGGGAATGTGAAAATCATGGGATGTTGCTCCACAGCTCCCTCAGCAGGTTTCCTGACAGGGGGCAGCTCCAAGGACCTCAAGGGATGGTGGCTAGAGGTGGCCTGTCCCATGAGAACAGGGCCTGTGGGTGACTAAGCTGAAGGGTTATAGGTATCTGAGTGATGCTTGTGGTCTTCTCTGATAAAAATCTACATCAACAAGCAAATTGTGAAGCAGCACCCCTGGGATTGTAGGGTTGATTCTCTAGAGGAGAAGGAAGAGGAAGAGAAGGAGGCAAAAAGGGTAGCAGCTTTCTTCTCCCCACAGTCCCCTGGCCAGAAGACTTCTGCCAATTTGATAGGTAGGGGCATCATTTATGGCAGCAATTGGCCAGAAGCAAATGACCATTCCCAAGTGGGAGCAGAGAAGGAAGTGTGGAGGCTCATTATGTTTAATGTGATTACTCTGGACTTACAGCAGTGTATGCGACAAAGCAATTTGGCCTTCTCTGTCTTTTCCCCTCCCTGCCTCAGTCTTTGAAGATGGAAGAACCTGATTGTGCTAGTCCATGATCCAAAGCAGTTCTATGTAGCTGCTCCTTGAATGGTCACGCTGCTCACCTCATATGGGCAGCGGTAATATGGCAGAGCACATATAAATCAGCCCCAAATTTGGCTAAGGCTGCTGCTTGGGACTGTTGCTGCTATGTGAGCACACGAACCTTGATGGCCAGCAAGGGCTTCCCTTTGCCCAAGGCCCACCACTGCACCTGGACGCCCTGGGACTCCCTGCCAAAGAGCCCTGTGTGCTGTGTGGCATTGATCCTCAGACCCAACTGGGCAGGTCAGGCTGGGCTGGCTTCCTGTTGGACAGGGCCAGAGTGACCTCTTGTTGGACCGGGTCCAGCTGACTTTCTTTTGGGCCAGGCTAGGGTGACCTCCTGTTGGATGTGGCTGTGGGTTACACAGGCCAATCCCCCCATTGTTGACAATGGGAGGCTACCTGCATCTTGGGGAAATATGTGGTTGTCATCCATCCCTGCTCATCACTGTCTGTTTTCTCTCTGTCATGAACATCTTGATGTTTCTTGACAATTTCACCTTCCTCTTCCTTGTGTGTACCCAAGGGAATGTGCCTTTGACTCACACTTCCACTCTCTGATGACGCATTTTGGTTCTGTGCAGCCTGCTCTGACCGCTTGCCTCAGCATTGCATGTCAAATACAACAGAGCTTGCAAGGATGTGGGATTTGTCTTTCCTAACCGTATTCCTTCTGAGAGAAGTCTTTGCATAATCCACCTCTCAAACAGACCATTTTAGGTCTTGCTGTCCTCCTTGTCAAAAAGCTGCAGGTCCACAAGACTTTTTCTAGGGTCAAATTGGACTTTCACACAGCTTAATCTTGGCTTTCTCCTGTCCCTTGCTGTACTCTTTGCAAACATCTCACATCTCTGCTGGGCATTTGTTCCAGGAAGCTGTCCTGTCTCCAGAAGTGCAACGTTGGTGCTGCCAGCCCTCTGGTTTACTTGCATCCCCTGAGCAATCTGCCTTCACCAAAGTCCTGCTCTGTGTACACCACTCACTTTTTGATGATGAAGACAGCACTGGATGCTCAGTCCTTGCAATCTGTCTGTGGCTGATTTGCCACCTTTGATCCTGTGTCTGATCCTGTTCACTACTTGGCTGGGAGTGCCCAGAGCCTCCTGCTGTACTGGTGGCTCTTTGCTCTCATGATGCCCTTGAGTGGTGATGGAGGCATCCAAAACAAGATGCCTTGCTGTACTTCTTGTCCCTTCCCTTTCCCCAAAACTCAGTGATGCCTTTCCTGGCCATGCCAGCTACATGTATTAGCTGAGACTGCCTATTGAGGCTGCTATCTATCCTCCATTTCCCTTTCAGGCATGAGTGTCCCCAGCATCTCAGATGCAGATAAACCCAACTTTGAGAATATGAAGGACTTTCGTCTATTTAAATTCTTATTTGCTAACACAAAAGCGAATGCCTTCATAATTTAATATTCTTCTGGAAGTAATTGTATAGAAGTCCTTTGTTTCTTTTCCGACTGTCAGGTTCCATTTGTTTAATTTTGCTGTCGTGACACAAAGTGACAGAGCCCATGCTCCATTTCTACAGATAGCAAAACTCCAGGATTCTTCTCTCTGCATGGCCAGAAATTTATGTATTCTCCCCATTCACTCGTACATCACTACCGTGGCAGATTACTGACCCCCTTAAGAATAAATGCATTTTAATACAGCTGACCCAGAAACCTCCCAAAGGGGAGATAAAGCGCAGCTCTGAGAACCAACTGAATTTGCTGTAGCTTGGAGAAGAATAAAAGAAGGGTACAAAGCTGGCATTGTCTCAGTGACACACCATTTCCCATCAATGAGCCTTCCTCCACATCAACATTTCCTGCCTCTCAAAGCCATCTTGTCCCAGGGTCGCATTCACTGCTCTCTGGGAAAAAGGAGACTGCTGTGCGGGGCTCCCCACGTTTTCTCAGAGATAGAGAGGCAGGGAGAACATCCATCCTCTGCAGCAGGGCTGTCCCAGGGACAGCAAAATACAGTTCAAGGGCAGCTGCCGTTCAGTGTCTGCAAGGGTGGGGAGGGCTGGACAAGGTGGCTGCAGGAGGTGTGTTGCATGTGATGCTCCTATTGCATTAGCCTGGCTGGCAGCCTTCCTGGTGCTTCTTTTTAAAGATCATTTCTCAGAAGAAAGGAGAAATGCCATGAAATTGCAGTTTCAACCCTATTTGGACATGTGAAACTGCAGAATGCAGGAGAAAATATAATCTTTCTCTTTACAGGAGTGTTGAGACATTTTTCTCAAATTTCATAGTGTATTTTTCCCTGTGTTTCAACAAGGTTTTCTGAGGGATTTCTATAAAATGCCTTCAAAGCCTGAAGGACCTGCTCAGTCCTAAAGACCAAGGCCCAGTAACACTTGTCTTGCTTAGAGGTTTCCAAGCTGCATGTTTGGATCCCTGCAGGTATCTCCAGTATGGAGACAAAGTCTGCAGAGTTTTGCAGATTTCTCAGCAGAAATCTGTGTTGCACAAGATGACCCTGTCCAGTCATCATGTCATTCTAGGGCACCTTGAGTTCTTGATATCAAGCAGAACCTGTTGCTGATCTTCTCGTTACAGCACTGTGGGAGTTCCCGGCGGAGCGCTTCACCCCAATGTACTCTGCATCCACCCTAAAAGGGACCCAGATTTCCAGGGCAGCAGGGTAGGCTCCTCTGATTCACGCTTCCCATCCCCAGTTGGGGCTGAAAGCCAAGAGGAGAGAAAGAGCTGAGGTTTCAGATCTCAGGTTGATTCTGCAGCATGTGCAAAAACCGCAAGCCAGCTTCTCCTCTTGTTTGTAGCTGAAGAACATTTGCTCTGGAAGCCCTTGGAAGAAAATAAACATGGTGCAATACAGTGTTGTTTGTACAATCAGTTTTCTGTGAAATGCTTCACTTTAAATGTTTGCAGAGACCTGGATGGTGTTGGTTGTGCATGTGAATTTAGGGATGACACCACACTGGGGTAATGTTTCTAATAACGCCTCACTGGGGAATAAAGCAGGCTGCAAAGAAGGGTGTGTTTCTGAGGACCTCGCTCCTTCTCTCCTGTATAAACAAGTTTGCATGTATGAATATATGTACATATATAGATGGGAGTTTATTTAGATCTGAGGCCCATTAGACAACCTGGCTTTAAGACCGATGATGAGATTAATCGAGCGCGGTAATTATACATGCTTGAAAATTACTTAACAATTATACTTGACATTACCAAGAATTTCCATGATGAATTACCTTAGGATTTCAATTCTGAAAGAGGTAAGGACAAGGTTAACAGAGGTCTAGTTGGGAATCAGTTGAGCACCACATAATTATCCTGTGCTTATACAGGAGCTGCTGTGTATTTGCTGCTGCTAGGAATCTTCGGACTTGTTGCAACGTAATTATTTCTGTTTCCTATTAAATGGAATTAATTCTATATGATAGGCTGGGATTCCCTGCTAAAATCCATGTGGGTTTTTTTGTGAGGCACTAAGATGTTTATCAAGATGCCAAAAGTCAGGCACCTATTTGAGGAATTGCCATGGAAGTAGATTATCTGTTTTCAGAAAGCAAAGTAGTTGAGATCTTTAAACACGTAGCATATGGAGCCAAAGCCTCTAATGGCTGAACTATAGAGAAGATGGCCTGAAGTTGCACTAAGGGAGGTTCAGGTTGGATATTAGGAAAAAACTCTGTTCAGAAAGAGTGGTGAGATATTGGAACTGGCTGCCCAGAAAGGTGGTGGAGTCACCATCACAGAATCACAGAATCAGAGAATGGCTTGGGTTGGAAAGGACCTCAAGGATCGTGAATCTCCAACCCCCCTGCCACAGGCAGGGCCACCAACTTCCACATTTAATACTAGACTAGGCTGCCCAAAGGCCCCATCCAAGCTGGTCTTGAGTACCTCCAGGGATGGGGCATCCCTTTCTGGGCAGCCTGTTCTAGCACCATAGCACTCTTATAGTAAAGAACTTCCCCTTGACATCCAATCTAAATCTTCCTTCCTTCAACCTAAAACCATTTCCCCTTGTCCTGCTGCTATCTACCCTTTAGAAGAGTTCACTCATTTCCTGTTTAGGTACTGAAAGGCTGCAGTGAGGTCACCCTGGAGGTGATCAAGAACCGTGTGGATGTGGAACTGAGGAATGTGGTCAGGGCATGGTGAGGATGGCTTAGCAGTTGGTCTCAGTAGTCTTTCCAACCTTAATGATTCTATGATAAGATGGAGACTGGGCAACACTGTTTTTTAAATTGGCCTCCCAAAGATGTGCTCCTGGTGAGAGTGGGGTGGAGAGATGTCTCCCGCCTATGGAGCTTGGTGTGCTGGGTCTGCAGCACATATTAGGAGGTGTCCTGGTGCTGGGACAGGTCTGGCACCCTCCTCATGGGCAGAACCAGGCCTTCAGTGGAGGTACATGGGATGGGTTTTGTCTCCAGTGCCCTGGGAGCAGGGGAGAGGTGGGGCTGAACGTAATCTCTGCAGCACTTAAGTTCCCAAGCAAATATCTAATTAGAGAAACATTTGACTTCAATAATAAATGAGCAGAATATCAGGAGACACGAGTACTGGCAGAGTACTTTTATGGCAAAGTCTTGACAACAGGGGCATTTTTTGGCCTGCCCTCCTACTTAAGATCTCCATGTAAGTGGAAAAGCCATGTGTGCAGCTGCTAAGGGCAGGGTACGACTTTCCTTGCTCCTGCTCTAACAATTTGGAGGCACCCATCGGCAAACCCACCCTCATCAATTCTGCATCTTCCTGAAAATGTACTTTTAAGCACCTTAATTGCATTTCAGAGATAACCCTGCAGGCAAAGTGACAGGAAGAGAAACCATATGGAGCAGTTTGGCGGTTGGGCTCTTTGTTTTAAATCAATCAAACATCTGCGGCTAATGTAGCTTTGGGCTGCTCCTCAGGAAACATTAGCCCTATTAGTCTGGGCTGGCAGGAACACAAAATAATATATTTATGGACAAAGCACATGTGCATTACTGCTGGAGCGCAAGCAGAGGAGGAGGAAGAGAAGAACCATGGTCAGCACTTCGCCTTCTTGAGAGGTTGGCTCTGATGCTAACAGAGCAGGTATGCGGGGTTGGTGCTCAGACCTGTAGACCTCAGGGCCCACCACACAAACCAGAAGAGGAAACTGCACCAAACAAAAGCTTCTTTCCTTAAAATTAATCCAGTGGGACAGTCTGGTTGGCTCTGTACAGGCAGCAACAGTTGAGAAGCCCTGAGTGGTGGGGCTTTACTACACAGGGATTGTCGTGCTCATTGTTTACAAGTGGAGGCAGGATTGTGCACATGAGGACAGGAGGGTGCTACTGGTTTGAAACCACCATTTCACATCCTATGAGGTCCCATTGTGGAGTGGTTCCCCACTTTCAAATCCAGACAGCCTCCAGGTGGTTTATCCAATTTTCCTCCCATATAGTGTCCCAAGATGCAGTACTAGGGAAAAGGTAGGAAATATCACACAGACAACTGCATGGGCATTTGCAGGCATATCCATAAATGAAGGGTGAGAAGGCACACGCCAGCAAACAACCAGCACCTTTCCAATCCATCCTTCACCCACCCTTCCTCCAGCTCCCCTGGAAGAAGAGCATCACACCTAGGAGGAAGGAGAGCACAAGTCCTGGGGCAATCTTGCATCCTGCCACCACCCCAATACAGGAGGAGATCTACATTAGGGGATCCCTAACAAGTGCTGTAATGCTTTATTTAATTTTAATTTACAAATACCTTAACCACAGTTTCAGGTTTCCTTGTTCCTATGCCCAGATTACAGGGAAAACTAAAAAGAAAAAGAATGGCATTGGCATGACTATGTCAGAACAAAATGGTGTAAATCCTGGAACCAGATAAATAACTCTCGAGCTTAAGAAGAAAACAGTTACTCAGTGTAGGGCGTTGTGTATTCGGTTTCTCAGACAAAACTTAACTGTGCCCCTTAGTGATATTGAAGAGATCAGACAACTACATTTTAACTAAACCTTTAGTCCAACCATAGGTGAGTCTGATTTCCAAAATGTAACCTACTTACTTCCTTTTAACTTCTTCTGATGCTATCAAATCTGGGCAGACTTGGGGGTCTAAGGATGCCCCGCTTATGCATTCCCCATACAGGCATCTGGGCTCCTGCCCATAGCCCTTGCCCTGCTCCTCCCACAGTCCTCACGCTTTTCTAAAATGTGTGTCAGCTCCCAGTATTTCCAGTTGCACCGGGGGCATTTCTGCCACAGTAAATATCTCCTTTTCAGGGCGAACACATGCTTTCACCTTCCTGTTCTCTCATGGATCCCAAATTTGTTGGCGGCCCCAGTTGTCTCAGGAGAGAGCTCAATCCCATATAAAGTGGGGCAATCTCTGGGACAGTGGTTTTGGCCTGTCCCCTCCTGAAGGCTGACAAAGTCCCAGTGCTCAACAGCAAGGCAGGAGCACACCTACAGATCTTTGAAAGCCCATGCATCCTGCCTGTGAGAAATGCTCTCTGTGTAAGGGAAGGCTGGAGAAAAATCTACTCGTTTCCTCTGGTGCGTTCCTGGGAAGGAAAAAAACCACCACCTGAGTGTTTCAGTGGGTCAGGTGCTTGTGCTCTGTGGGTCTCAGAGTCAGAAGGGATCCCGGACAGCACATGAGAGTTGAGTTGACCAACTCTCTGAAGCTCTCCATGCCAGCCCATGCAAAGGCTATCTTCGTATATAATATATGTATTATAATCATATCTAATCATCAGCTACAACAAGGGGCAAGTTTTTTACCTCATGACCTGTACCTTGTGGGAACTCCTTTTCCAAGGAAAGGGTGTGGGAGCTCTTCATTAGCGATGAGCACAACTCCAAAGCAAGGGCATCAGTCCTTTGGTGTGACTGCCTGACAGTCCAAAGGTCCCACATGTCCCCAGTGGGGTGATACTGCAGAACAGGACACAGAGATGAATCAGTGTCATTCCAAGTTGATTTTGTCCTGTCATCAGCTGCTTGAAAGAGTTCAGTGCTGGACTGGTGTCTGAAGTGAAGGTCATGGAAAGGAAATTACACAGGGCACTAACGGTGAAGAGGTAAGGTGGGCAGATAGGGGCTCCCTGAGTCTTTGGCCCTGAGCATATGTCTCCACAAGCCTTGTATGACCCATCGTCCTAGCACGTCCTTTGACCCAATAAAGAAGGCATTTGGCAGTGGGGAACCAGTAATCCTCCCTTTTCTCGCAGTGCTTTCTGTTTGTGCATCCAACAACTCCATCTTCTCTCCAGACCTAATGGGTACGTACTGATGTAAGAGATGTAGGGATGTGACCCCCTTTCTCCCAACAACACATGCCTTTCAAACAGTGCTGCTGTAACAGAGGGGAGAAGTGGTTATTTTTTAATCTAACTCTGATTAGGGACATAGGATTTTGGAGTGACAGCCTGCCAGAAACACAGTGTTACACAACCTCCCATCATCCAGCCCAGCATCCCGGAGCAGCTCGGCTTTCTCTCCCAAGGTCATGTTGTTATTATGCAGCTGCACTGCCAAGGCAGGGGCAGAAGGGGCAGAAGGACAGAGAGGTGCCCTGGGTGCCCCTGGCCATTCCCATACCCCAGCTGGGCTGCACACGGGGGTGCTGTGCCAGCCCCCAGCCCGCGTCCTCAGCCTCGGCCTTTTGCGTGGGGCCTTAGAGCAGGGCGGCAGCCATGATGGCTTGCCAGGCCCTGCGCTGACTCACAGGGCAGCGCTACGCCAGAGAGGACAGGGGGCTGAAGTCAGGGCCCTGATGAGCTCCCCACCAGTTCTCTATTTATTCTGTGTGCCGTATTCCCCTCCTGCCTGTTGGCAGCACGGAGGGTTCTTAAATGATGGTAATAAATGCGAAGTGACAGCTAATCTTAATTGACCAAAGCTTCCCTCAAAAGCCTGGGTCTTGCCGGCTGTAATGTGCTCTAAATGTAAAAATGCAAGGCAGGAAATTACATCGGAGCTCTCACTTGCCTTTAATTGCATGGTTTTCATGCTGCCAAGCAACAAAATCCAAGACGACCCCAGTGACTGGGGTGGGGGGATTACTTCCCTGGGGTGGGACCCCCAGAATTGGGACTTAAGGGTGCGGCTTTGTCACCACCTCACCCGGAGCCTCATGTTTCTTGTCTGTGGGTGCTGGGGCTCTGCCAGGAGAGCATGGAGCCACACCAGGGTGAGAAGGGTGACCCGGAAGCAGTGGTGCTTTGCAGAGCCCCAGCCCGGCCTCTCCCATACTGTGCCAGCAGGCTGGGTTTACACTGCGGCACTTTGCTTAGAGCATCCCGCCGACTTCAGGCCTCCTCCTTCTCCCGGCCCTGGCAGCATGACTTGCAGCTTTTCCTAAACTGGCAAGCAGCCTCCTGCTTGAAGACAGGCAGAGCGTTAACCCCTTCCCGCCTCTTCTCCTCCTCGTCCCCCAGCGGCGGGGAGGACAGGGAAGGATGGAACTGCCAGCATCCCACCCCGACAGCCCCACTGATGGGACACGGCAGTACCTGCAGCTCCAGACTTCCAGGGCTGAGGTCAGGAGATAAATTGTTGGCACTGGTTTTTGAAAGGAGCAGTTCTGGAGGGGCTGGGGGCTGTTGTCTTTAGGGAGAGGAAAGGTTTGTCCTTCACACTGTGGGGAGGAGATGGAAGCAGATCACAGGGCTCTGAGCTCTGCAGGAGCATCAGGAAGTTTTGCTGTTTCCTAGCTCTGCACCTACAGGAGCTGTGTGGCAGGGAGCTGGGCTCCCGAACTGCTTCCTGCCTTTGCCTGGGGCTTTATGATGTTCAAGAACATCACATTTCTCAGTTACCTTTCAGAATATTCTGATTTTATTTTTTTTCCCCACAGGAATCTCTGCAGGTACAACAGCCTCCGGGGTGAAATGCATCACAGCTGAGAACCCACCCATCGGCTTTGCACTCCCAGTGCTGCAGCTGGAGATGTGTGCAGCCACTAGGTAGGGACTAGGAGGGGACAGTCACGGAGAAGGGGGAGAGGAGGAGGACAAGGAGGAGGAGGAGAAAGGGGGCTGCCACGGGGAAGGAGCCCGAAGCACTGCGCCTGCTCTCAGCTACTCCTACAGAAGTGAATCCCACTCCCTTCAGATTACTGGGAGATAAATTTAGAGTAGATCTGAAAAGTAATTTAGAGACCTAAAAATACCTCTCTATCAAGAGACTGGAAAACCAGGAGAGAGGAGGAAGGGGGAAAAGTGACTGTGGGTCAGAGAAAACAGCAATAAGCAATGACTGGATCAGGCAGCCAGAGGAACAACTCGGCAACTCTGGGACAGGGCTAACCCCATTCCTCTGCCCCTCATGATGCTCTGATTCTCACCATCCAGGAACGGATCCATGACATGGGAGGAGGATGCTGCAGATGCTCCCTGAGCTGAGCAGGAGCTGCAGGAAGGAGATAAAGGCGCTCAGCTCGCCTCGTGCCCTGCTTTCATAATCTCTGCTTTTTAATATCCTGTTGAGACACAGGTGCGTGCCTGCCCCACCTGCCTAGCAGCAGAGTTCCCATTGATACAGCCCTGCTGGGGAGCTGACTGTAGGGCTGCTGGCCTCACAAACACCCCTCCCTCCTCACGGCATGCTTCTGGTTTCCCTGTGCCATGTAGCATCCTTCTTCACCCAAGCTGAGATGCAATGGGTCTTGGGGACCCCACAGTGTGCAGGATAGGAAGGGTGCCCTGGGCATCTCCCACCTGGATGGCATTGTAAATTAATTTAAGTGCCACCACAAGCATTCCAGCATCCTGCAACACTCCATGGGCACTGCAGTGCTCCCTCCTGGCAGAAGTCCCTGCTGCTGGAGGGAGGCAGGTGTCTGACGGTGCATGGGAGCAAGGAGGCATGCAGTGCTTGTCTCCCATTCATTATAGCAGCATCCTCTTATGATTAGCACTCAGGCTGCTGCACTGAGGATCATGCCCTGCCTCTGCATTGCTCTCAGTTTAATAATTCTGTCATAGCTATTTTTCCTCTTAACATCGTGTATTCTCATTCTAGGGCTGTAATAGTGTTGGAGGTCCATTTGCGTTCCCCCTCCTCCTCCCAACATCCAGTCTTTCCACGTGGGATTCATTTTTTCCTCATGAAAAGGTACCAGAACTGCCATCATGGGGTGGGTGCACTGGATAGGGGTGGATGTTCACTCCAGCCAGGAGTTGGCTCATGCTGCAGAAGCCACTGGAGAGCTTCTGCAGCCGTTTGCCTGTTCGTTAGAAATGTGACTCAATGAGGGCTTGAGTCTACCTGGGTGGATTTACATCTGCTCCCGGATATTGCTAGTGAAAAAAAAAAAAACCAGAACAAATACAGCTAACCCTTTAGGATTTTAGCAATCGGGGGCTGCACCATGCGCAGGTCTCTACCTCACACAGCCCATCAGCACGGCTTCCCAGCCCCTACAGCCACAGAGCGTTTGCAGAAGGGTTATTTTTGCTTAACCCTGCATTCATCAGCTCATCTGCGGAGGGCACTCGTGAGGCAAAGCTGGCTGCTTGCTTGGCCAGAGGCAGCAGCTCGGTGTCCAGCCACAGGCAGCAGCCCCACTGCCCTGAGAGCCCCCAGGAGCACAAGGACCTCTCAGAGGGATCTTTCCTCCAGGTATGAGGCTACACTCACCAGGCTGTTTGGCTCCAGCTTTAGAGCTAAGATGTGAGTGAATGCAAATATCCTTAAATGAGCTCAGAGCTACTGGGTATCAGGTGTGTGTTTAAATACAGGAAGCTACAAAGCAATGGTCTTACCTTGCTCCACGTACACAGTGATTGGCACATGAATTAGGGGAACACAGAAGTGCAGAAATAGATCCATTAATTATGGAGATCCTGCCTCTGCAACAGCTTATTGCCAAAGCACATTGAGCTCTCAGTGTGCACTTGGGGTAACACTCGGCTCACTTGCATTCAGAGTAATTCAGAAATCCCAGGGAGGCAGCCACTATGAACACACTGTACACAGGATTGTTTGGTGCAGTTTCCACCATAGGAAAGAGCAGCAAAGTACTGCAACAAGCAGGTGACCCATTACCTGTTCCTTTCTCCAGGCATTAGGGAGGAGACATGTTGAGGAGTTACCTACTGGTCTCATGCCTCTGGAGGCTCCTCTTGTAATGAATGTTAGCAAAATGGATATTTCTGGGTACATCTGCCAATGTATTGATTCGGGGGGGTTATTATATTAAATCTTGTCTTACTTCCAGTCACAAATCTGAGTGATAGTGATGTGGAGGGGCTGGAAACCTGAGGAGCCATGAGGGACCATGGAGAGCACTTCAGCCAGCCAGCCACATCCATGCAGCACAAACCTTAAACGCGAGGCATACAAAGGGTTGGGAAGAAATGCCAGCACTGCTTTGATGCAGGTGAAATGAGAAGACAGTTTCTCCTGTCTGGAGCCACAGCCAAGCTCCGTGCTTGGTTCATACACTCAACTGCATTTTTATGATCAGATACAAACAGGGACTTTCTTATGATGGTTGCAAATGTTTTATTATAAAGTCTTATCAATGAATTACAGCTTTGAAAATCAGTTTTTCAGGACTAAAATCTAATCTGGCAGGGCTCAATAAGTAACAAGATGAACTCAGCCATGCAAACAAAATATTACTAAGTTACTTTAATAAATTTTTATCACAACAACCTTAGGAAGAGCATGTCCTGGAGACTCAGACCGTTAATCTTGGATTTTTATTAATATTTTGGATACTTTTTGTTATGCTCATGGCCTCCACTACAAAGCTATCTTCATATTGGTGCCAGAACAGGATTTTACAGCACTCCAATGAACAAGCACCAGCAGTTGACAGTGTTCTGCACAGTGCCTTTAGGAGACTGCTCACTGTGCTGAGTCAGGGCTTCAAGAGAAACCTATTCTCAGGTTCTGGAGAAGCTTCTTCTCACCCACAGGTCAAGCTTACGTGTCTTTTCAGTATATTCATTTTCTGTTCAGATTATTTTTGTTTATGTTTATTAAAGTAAGCTTTATTAGTTTATGTTGTGTACAATAGAATATTCAAAAATCCCACCTTGATGGTCAGAGAAGGGTCTAACAGAATCTTAGAATCATAGAACAGTTTGAGTTGAAAGGACCCTTGAAGGCCATCTTGTCCAACTCCCCTGCAATAGCAGGGACATCTACAGCTATATCAGGTGCTCAGAGCCTGACCTTGAATGGGGCCACCCACCACCTCTCTGGGAAGCCTGTGCCAGTTCCTTACACCGCCCTTACTGCAAAAAAAACTTATGACCAATCTAAATCTCATGTCTTTTAGTTTGAAACCACTTCCTCTTGTCCTGTCACAGCAGACCCTGATGAAGGGTCTGCCTCCTTTCTTACAGCCCCCCTTTAGACACTGAAAGGCTGCTCCCAGGTCTCCCCAGAGCTGCTCTTCTCCAGGCTGAACAGCTTCAACGCTCCCAGCCTGTCCTTGCAGGAGAGGTGTCCCATTCCTGGGATCATTTTCGTAGCCCTTCTCTGGACAGACTCCAACAGGTCCACATTTCTCCTGTACTGTCCTGGAAGACAACCAACAAACACTTCCTTTATGTGTACGAACAGCATTCTAAACTTACAGCTACTTGCTGATAAATGTTTCCCTCTCCAGTACTGTATCTAACAGGAAACCCTAAGAACACAGAGACATTCGAAAGCAAAGCTTTACAGTATTTTTAATGTGTTTCGGATGATTTACCTCAAGTCATTCATTACTCTTAATATCTACAGCTTAATTGCATAACATTTTTACAAAAGCAACATCATGTCAACATTAATCAAACAACATTTTAGATTTTTATTTTTATTATGCAAAACATAAGCAATAAAGTTGTATTAATACAAGCTGAAAAAGCAAGGGATATTTCAAAGAATATTCATATTCACGTGCAATTTTTACCCCTACTTCAATCTTTTGACGTGGAATCCAGAATTCCCATCAGTAAGTGCTTTCCAAATACCCAATAGTTTGTTTCACCTTTTATTATTTAGAAGACAAAATATATTTTTACATTTATAACAATTTAAGCAACTGTTCAAGTGTATAAATGCAAATCAGACATTCAAAAGTGTGAAAAAAATACACACTGAGGGCATCCACCAAAAGGGTGTCATGGCCGACAATTCATAGCTTATATTCAAATATCTGATATCCTAATTTTCCATTTTGAAGTCAAAATTTTAGCAAATAACATAGAAATTTGTTTAAAAATCCTGATATCATCTAAGTGAAAAAGTAATTGAATATAATAATTTATTTTAATTAAAATCCCTAGCTTGCTAAGTGCTAGCAGTCACAAAGGCAGTCACGAAGACAGTTTGATGTTACATAGCACCATACATTCATTTCCTTCAGAAAGAAATATTATGTTCCACTAGGAATACACAATCTGAGTATTTCCTGAAGATTTTAGTATCTTTGCCTGTTTTATCATAAACGTGTGCAACAGTTCCTTAATGTGAGCAGAAATGTACAAAATTCTGCTGAAACCTTGAGATGGTGCAATCATTAATTTGAATCCACTAGGTAGAAAAGTATCAAGAATTCTTCAGTAGTCAATTTAACGTTCAAAAGCAGATCAATAGTTTCAAGTAAATCTGTTGTTAAAAAACAAACCACTATAGAGTTTGGCTTTAAAGTGACAAAGTCCTTTTCTTTTTCCTTAATACAATGTACGAAGCTTGTAAAGAATTAACATCAAACTACACTTTCAAAAAGATGCAGAGATGTTATCTCTGATTTCAAAATACTCCATTATAATTACATAAAGAACCTCCAAAACATGTAATTATAATTTGTTACAGTGGTATTGTTCGTTCCAGTAATAATCCTTCCTATAAGGAGGCTGCACATCAGTTTCAATGCAATGATCTGCTGTAGGTGCCAATTAGAGCTTCCCTCTGTGCCTGCCCCACTCCCCATCCTGAATTTACTGGTAGAAGTACAAGTTTTGTCTAAAGAAAAATGGAATGATGCTCACTTATCCAGATGACCATTCCCGAGCCCTAATAAAAATCTTCCTGCCAGCTTCTCCAAAGTTGTTAGGTTTAGGCAAGAAATGAATCCTGCAGTAATCATGAAGTATTAAAAACAGAGCAACTAACAAGCTATTTTCCGTACTTTAAATCACTGAGATCTACATAGAAAATCATTATGAAAGCATGAGCACTGGTTACATTGCTGACTCTTACAAACTAAGGCTTCTGTAAAAGCTGCATATGTGGAAAATGATGCCTTGAGATAAAGAGAAATAAAATACAAGAGAACGGAGATTTCCTAGTCCTGATTCCTTACAAATTAACATACATTTTTTCAGTGACAAGCACTGCTCATTATTTTGGCCCTGTCTCTCTCCCAGAATCAGCTTCATAAGCTGTTACCATTCCAATTTAAAACAAACTCAAACTCTTAAAATATTGTATACGGAGTTCTGGATTCCATAAACAAAATACATATCAATTTCATACTCTTGCTATGAAACATCAACTAGAAAATATGAATGTTTATGAATAAACAAAACCACTATTTATACATTATATCCATACTGATACAGATCTCTGTGTTAGTGGTGAATTCAATATCTTTAGATAGAGTTCAACAGGTGAACAATATTCAATTGCATTTTAAAGAAAATTCCAGTTTAAAAAATCCTAAGTAATTTCATATATGGCAGACCAACAGTCTAAAGACAAATCTCAAATAAAACTGTACAACATTTGCTTCAAATCTACCTATGCCCAAAAGGCACTTAGTGGTTTAAAGTGTGCAAATTGCTTCTTAGAAGAAACTGTGTGCAAACAGAGCCTGTTCCATTAGCTCTGCATTCTTCAGTCATTTCCTGCAGAGTATTGCTATTAAATGGTGCCTACGGTGTAAGAGACTTTAAGGGACAGAAGACAGTCAGTCCACAGAATCACAGATGTCTTTCACTTTCTGGTTGAAGTCTTCAGGCTGATCAGCATACACGTAATGACCTGCACCAAGGATAGCCTGGAGGACAAAGGTGAAGAAACAGGTCAAAAGGACAAGAGTGCCATAAATGCATAAATAAACACTGAAATCAGTGAGGAATATTCCTCCTCGAAATGAATATCCCAAACTTGGCTTCTACACACTGCTACGCTATCACTTGGAA
Organism: Chrysolophus pictus; assembly: GCA_037305975.1. Lineage (NCBI taxonomy): Eukaryota > Metazoa > Chordata > Aves > Galliformes > Phasianidae > Chrysolophus > Chrysolophus pictus. The sequence continues at coordinate 40,375,959 of JAYKPI010000006.1, forward strand.
AGAGCAATTCTCAAACTGAACCTGATCTATTGCACCCAGTGTGTGTTAATGGAGTTAGAACAACTGCTGCCAGGAGGTGGTACCATACAACCAACAAAAGACTCCAAACATAAGGAAAAACAAATGTTTGTTTCACCCATTGAAGGAACTCTGCTAAACAGGAATAAAGGGTAAAACCATTGCCTTTTCAATCGCACAACTTGTTGAAAAGAAGATTCAGGCAAACACAAGTCACTGCAAAACAAACCGAGGAGAACACACTGTACATATCAGATTTCTGAACAACTCTCATCTCTTCCATTCTCTGCTCAAACAGTTCTGCAAAGCAGCTTGCTAGTTCTGTAAGTGTTTGGAGAAGAGACAGCATCTAAACATTCATATTGCCTTATTATTATCAAAACTATATGGAAAACACTAAAGAACATATTAGGATAAAGGATTACCAATTCAGAGGCTTACATTGCTGAGGATTCCCTAGCCTTGTGCAAGCAGACTTCAGTCCTCCCAAAGAAATAGCATTGCGTAAAGCAGGGAAAAGTCAAATCCAAATGATGCAATATATGGGGAAAAATACCCCGTATTTCTGGTCTAGATTATTTTACTGCGAGTATGTAAAAAAAATTAAGGGCTTAAGTAACCACACACATTGTGGTTACTGCATTTCTGCTAAAACTAACATGAAGCAAGTCATCATCATACTGTAGATCAAAGGTACTTGACTATTTTAATTTTATACTCAGTTTGAGATTAATTTGTATTTAAATCTGCTTTTCTCCTCCCCCCATTAAAATACTTCCTCTTAAGTCACTAAATGGAAGCACACTGCTTTAAGTATGGCCAATTTATAAAAAACAAGAACAAATCAAAGTAATAAATAATCTAAATAACGTACAATAAAGCCCTGTGCAATCTAGGAAGTCTCAGCCTTAGTGGAACCTCTTTGCTCCTACAGTGCTGTGAACGTCTTTCAGTGTCTCTATAATTTCCATCACTCCAATTTACGTTTTACAATCTGCATTCAGCTTAACAAAATTTTAACTTGGTGTACAATGAAGTTTTCTACAGTGCTGTCTAAAAGCCACTGAGCAGACTGGAAGAGCCTCCTGAATGATACATGTTTATCCTAGTTATGCACGGTATGACTCTTAATAGTGGTTTTTTGTTAGAAGCTAATTCTTGGGTTAAGCAGTAAAGTAGCACTTTCAGATCTGGATGCTCGCATTTATGAAATGCATTTATGCTCTTTAACACGTGTAAGAAGCTCAGTAACAATGCCTTTTCTCCATGTTCCAGCTCTGATGTCAGCTATATCAAGATGACAAAGTTTTATTTCAATGATTTGTCAAAGTTAATATCACATTATATATATTTCTGTACAGTTAGGACTAGACATCAGCAAGAAGGCAGCTGGCACACTCAGACATTTTATCACAGCATTGGAACATACATGTATATTCAATTATCGTGTCTGGCAGATATGACAGTGCATAAGGAATACTTCCAAAACGGTTTGTTTTCATAGGAATCAACAAAAGCACAGTGTGCACAGTGAATTGAGTTGCAGGCATGCACATGGCAATGTCATACCTCTAAATAAGAATACATTAGCTCCAAAGACAACATCAAGTTCTTTTTGTAATGACTTAAAGAAAGATGCTTCCAAGAACCTAAGCAACAGGTAACAACCACCTTCTTAACAGAGAAATTGAAATGTTACACAAACTGGTTAAAACACTTTATGAGAGCATTCTGATTATGCCATACGTATCTGCAGATACTCAGACTGCTATGGTTTATAACAGACAATGTAGGTACTTACCAGTCACCACATAAACAACTTGTATTAGAATGCTAGAGCAAAAAAAATTGTAAAGTAGAAAAGTTATCTTGTTCAAAGATCTGATTCAGCTTCTAGAGCTTTCTTATCTTTTCTTACTCTGGAAAAACAGACTTCTGTCTGTTTCAAGTTTGATCTAAAATTTGTTTCCTCTTCTTCTGTTAAAGAAATCAGAAGTTATTAACCCAGTCCATAAATCAAAGAGCTATCATTTCCACACTTGGTATAAAGATCACACAAATATGCTATGAACAAATTCACACAACAAGCTAAGCAACTGCTTAAAAAGTGAACTTACTATTGTCTTCACATATGACTTTGGTCTCAGAGACTGGATAGTGCTGCCAGAATTGCCATCTATGCATGAACGTGCTCCATAAACCACGGTGATAGGAATGTCTTGATCCATTTGTGGAATCCGTTGCAGCATTGGCCTTTTTGCCCACCCATAAGGAATAGTCATGTTCTTGAAAGCTGTTTCACCACTTCAAGGTATTCAGAAAGGGTACAAGTAATTAAATTTCCATTATATGTCTTTTCTCTTCACCCTTCCCTATACCTGCCTATGAATTTAAGTATATGTGCCTTTTGATAATACAGACAGAACAGTGCACATGAGGATGGGACTTCTGATTGTTAAGGAACACATGTTTGCAAGCTTTGCAAGCAATTTTCAATATAGGTTTTCTTGGTGTTTTTTTTTTTTTTTCTTTCAGTACAGGGTGACAACAGCAACAAAAAAAATGAAATGTCAATTTTTAAAAGTTTTTAAAGAAAAAATTTTATTAACTAAACTGTAGCACTCAAATTCTCAGAATTAAAACATGGTTAGCTTGAGAGAAATAGTGAACTGTGACAGCTTCTATATCTATCAGTTTCTGAAATTCATAAAAAGGGCAAAGGTATTTTTTGTCTTTAATCAATACAGTAAATGTTACAATTAAAAAAAAAAGTGTGTACCCTGTTGCCACGACCACTGGAGAGAGCAGCAGGCCATCAGTAAGACTTCAAAACACACACCAGGAAATTTGCACTCACCTGGGCGACTGTACATTGCAGTGATAGATATATTCAGTCACAGTGTTATCATCAAACATCGATGCATATTTTCGTTTGAAATCTGGTCTTAAACGCTGAACAAGGCTTAGACCTATCAAAACAGAAAATGCTATTATAGGAGGAGTTGGCAGAGAAAACTCTATCAGACTGCTGAACACATTTCCTTACAACCCTTCAAACACACTCCCTTGAAACTTGTGGCTAACTCTGATGACTTCTAAAGCAACACTTTATATCACCACTTGCAAACTTGTAACTAAACATAATTATTCTGAAGGACTTTATGTTGCCCCAGAAGAGGGACAGTTCAATCCTTACTGAATACACACGGGGAATATTGCTGAATGGCCACTATGGCAATGGAAGAAACATGCAAAGGGGATTAGCAAAAGCAGACTAAGCAGATACAATTTTTAACAAAAATGCACTCTTGCATGACACCAGTGCTTTCCTTTTCCTTGCTCTGGCAGCACTGGGCATACCAAAAGCATTCTGCCTTTCATAACCAAAAGGCATTGTTGAAAAAACTAGGCTGTTTTTCTTCAAATACAAGTCTGTACTCCTCTTTTACATAACAGGTTTTTTTTTTTTTTTTTCTGAAGGTAGTTCATCTAACTAGCATTTAGGTGAAAGAACAGAAGTCCATGCTGAAAAGGTGTAGAAATTTTGACACGAGTACTAGACATCAGTAGTGGAATTGGTAGCATTGATAGTTGGTCTTGATGATCTTAAGGGTCTTTTCCAACCTAAATGATTCTACAATTTTATGATTCTATAAAACAAAAGATTCAACCTAGGAAAGCTATTATCTACAAAATAAAGCTCCAACCTCTCTCAACAGCCAAAGGAAAGAGGCAGGTCCTTTCAAAGACCAGTTAAGCTCCCATTCCAAATCACTTCCTTAAGAAATACGTCTCCTCTAACTGACCAGATAGATCTTTGGGACAAGAGCCTCACAAAAGGCCAATCTGAGTCTGAGAATATTATTCACCTCTGCAGATGTTGGCTCACAGTTTACCAGTTGAGTTTATCAACTGAAAATACTGCTGTTAATCTGTGCAATTACGATGATGTCACTTCTTCCCACCTGTTGCTGGCCACAGGCCTGGCACTATTTACGTAGACCGTGTCATAGTAATCTATGCTTTTGTAATCTTGGGATTAGATTATTGCAACACTCCCTTATGTATGCTTTAAATCAATTTAGAAAATAAATACGCTGCAAGAGAAAACAATTTGCTTATGAAACAGAGATTTACCTTCTGAAGTGATGAAGATTTTGCAAACATTCTGCCGTTTGCTCCACTACCTATACTTTCTCTACAGTGAGTTCAACTGCCAGACTTTTGTTTTTTTCTGAAAATAAGCTAACTGGAAACTCCTCAAAGAAAAAGATCTCTCAATTCTGTTTCTCAGGTTTAGGTATTTGCCTTCAGTCTGATTAAATATCCACGTGATACAACTGTGATACCCCAGATAACCCCGGCCACATGTAAGTGTCTAATTCATAACTTTGAGCAAGAGCAACCAGCCTTCTGTTGAGGATCAGACAGCTGTGCCTGCCCAGCAGTTCAAGCACATGTGAATGCAGAAGGAAACTTGTATTTGGTTCAATACCTTTTTATTGGGTTGGGTTTGATGCCCATCTCACAGCAATGTTTAAGCTACCTTTCCCTAAGAAATACGAATCACTTAATTATACATTAACAAACTTTTTGATCAGCTGGAATGAGAAATAGATGGAAAATTTTGGAAAGCAGTGCTCTCAACTTCAACTTGTAAGCAAGGCTATGCTGGGGATACCTGGACACAGAGGGTCTGTTTCCACAGCATGGTTTTAACTGGGTTTACTTGCTGCAGGAGACAACTTCAGCTTTGAATTCTTTCAAGTGGATTGATTTATGCATACATTTGTTATTGGATAAACTGCATTCAATCTGTGCTTATCACTCAATATTCTTCAAGTTTTTCTGTTAACCAGATTAGAAAGTTTCTAAAATACAAAACACTCCTTGTCAGAAAAGCTAATTTTGTCATCCTTCTGAAAACAGCTGAATATATCAGCTTAATTAAATTTATATTCTACAGAAAGAGATTTAAGAAACAGATGTGGTTTAAACAAGGCCTAGAAACGCCACTTGTTTCTTTTCAGACTGAACAGTAAAAATGACGGCGAGGCGATCTGAAAGTTATAAATAACTTGTAAGGGGTTTGAAGAATATCCTTTTCCTAGCCTTCCTAGGTGATACTTTGGTAGCGCAAAGAGAAATGAACAGATTACCATCTAACCTCTAGAAGGAAAACACGATGAATTTAAAATTTGATCATGCCTTTCTCCCTACCCTGTCTATAAACCAAATCTGTAGTATTCTCATCATCTCTATCTAGTCCTAGTACGAGAGTATATAAAATTTATTTGTCTCATCAGAGCTGTTGAAGAGACATAAAAATAGGAAGGACAGATTGCTACTGTAACACAGGACACTGCTGAGACCCACAAAATTTGCTAGAGTAATAGGAAAATGGCTGATGGAAACAACGTAGTTTCAACTTCTTTAAACTCAGGCTTAAGGACAAATGAGTTTATGAGAAATTGCAGTCTAATATTAAGCAAATTTGGAAACATTTGTTAGTCAAACTGCATCCAGAAGGGAATCTAAAAACACTGTAACTGAAAGCAAGCAGACAACCTTCCCACCCTACTGCCCCTTTGTAAGGCTTCCCCTGAAGGTGTCCACATAATCTGCCTCATTATAGCTGTAGCCCACATTAAGTGCTATAAATTATCATATGATGTTTCTAACAGAAAGATCTTGTCCTCTTGTCTATAAGAGTTTGTTTTTCCTCAAGCCCTCCCACCCTCTCCTCCAACTGTATTTTCTGCAGGTGATATATGACCTTGCAACAAAGCATATCTTAATGAGGTATCTGCTCCTTGCTTATGCTTAAGGCAAACAGCAACAGTTTTAAGAGTAGCTAAAACTCACCAAAAGGTCCTGCTATCCTCAGCCCAGCTAACGGATTAAATGGACTCAGTATAGCTCCTAGTGCTTTGATCCAGATTGGAATTGGTCTTTCGTGTTCAGCATTGTCAGGCCTCTCTGGAAAACCCCATGGCTCCACTAAGATAAGATGTTTGACCCTGTTGGCAGAAAAGGTTCAGAGTACATTAATTTTCCTTTGAATGAGAAAGTAAAAAACTTGCTATCTTTGTATTATGCAATCTAGTTTAGTCACTTCTGTCACAACATCCTATTACCTTTCCAATCCTTTGATGATTTTGCATCTGAATGCTAATTAAAGAAAGATGGATTGCAACTAATTTTGTATAGAAACACCAGAAACTTGGAAGCTCATATCAAAATAGTAACTCATTATTCAACAGATACCTACTATCATATACATTTGAGAAAAAGATGAATTTTTTATTCTATTTTTAGAAATGGACAGATCTATACGCTTGATCTATATTACGTGAAAGAGCAGTTTAATTTGAGCAAAACAAAGGGAATGGCACCTGCTTCATTTAAGTAAACATTTAGACATCTATCACTCTTTTCCAAGCCCTTTAAGATCTCTGTTCTATGAAAAGATGCAATTTATTTGAAAAAGAAGCTTACCAAAGCAAAATTTGAACTGGGCCAGACAGATCCAAAACAGTGGATGTTTTCTAAATGTACTGATTTTAATTCATAAAATAAACACCAGAGAGACAATTTATAAAATTACAACCCAAAGGAATCTCAGCACAGAAGGTACAGTAGGATCCTCCAGCATACACATTAAATCAATCACTTCATGCAGTGAGTTCTCCTCAAGCAAAAAAAATATTTTGCCTTGATGGACTGGAATCTTCCATTTCAGTTTAATCCCATAATAACACCTTCTCTAACAGGACTGTCCTATATACTGCTTACACCTGAAAAAGTGACTTTTAATGATAGTTTTGCATATTTAAGGTGATTTTGCATGCAAACTCCATCATCTTTACTTTCTTCTTCGTGTTTTGCTTCTCCTTCAAAGCCATGAGATTAGGTATTTAATACAGCAGAGTTCTTAGTGGCTAAAACGATTTCAGAAGTGATTCTGAAGGCTATTTCTGGACTATAATCAGTTGGGAAACCAAAAATGTGTGCCTGAAATGAGGGGTTGAAAAGGATTAAGTTCACAAAGATGTTTCTGGGCTGTCAGCTCAGCCATGAGCGTATTTGCACACAGAAGCAAACAAGAATGCTAACAGAGGCCAGGGCAGAATTTAACTGTATAAACCAAGCAGGAGAGATTAGAGGCTAAGGAGCGTAAGCCATGAGGGGCTGTTCAGGACAACTACACATTTTGTGCGCAAACTGTTCCATTAAACATAACATAGCATATGCACACATAAAAACACAGTAAGCTCTCTGTCATGTTTTGTTTATTAATAACTTCCTTCCTTCTTTTGTAATCAATTCTAAAACATAAATTGGGATAAGGAGAAGCTGACCACAAAAATCATTCCAAAGGTAAAGTCCAGAAGTTACAATATCTGAAAATCATGACTCCAACGTCACTCAGGAATATTCCAAACGGGAATCTTTTTGGATTAACATCCTCAGATGTCCCATGCACAATATGGTAAAACACAGTAAATTAATGAATCATCTAAGCTTGGAGAAACTGATCTCCTTTCCTAACAATATGTACCCAGAATCCCTTAAGCCTCTAATGAATTGTTAGATAATCTGATTGAAAGCTGTGCTATATTTATCACTTGATTCAATAGTGCCTTAAGATCCCATCAGTCAGTGTGATAATTTGACAGTGTTAGCTTAATTTCAACAAAATATTAGCACAAAACACCCCCAAATAAATTAACCCCAACTTAAGCACAGTGAAGCATGAAAACACAGAAGTGTCGCTTTCAATGTAAGTCATCAGAAGGCTGAAACAGTATCCCACCCCACAGGGATGGGACAGTGCCATTTATAGATTCTCCAGAAGAAGGGGTAAGAAACTTGGAAGCAATCCCTACAAGCAATTACCTTCAGTCAGCTAAAAGTTGCTTTACACCCAAGTGGATAAGAGGTTTACGCTCTTATCTTAAGTGTTTTAGGAAAAAAAAATATGCATGGATTTACTTCAAAATCTTCAAATGAGAGAGAAAGATGGACATACAGTATATATTGATACTAACGTAAAAAATTTATTCGGTGTAGTATAGAATCTAATAGTAGTATAGACTGTGATGTGCAAAACGGACTTATGTTCACATCTTTTAACAGAAGTCCACTATGCCTACCTAGATAAAAACACTGTCCTTTCTTGACCCAGAACAACCTCATTTTGTGGGATCCTCACTCATCACTGCTTATATAAGTAGGCTACGGTGAAAAAGAGACAAATTATGAGCTCTGAGTAAAGAAGTGGATTATTTCCACAATGATGTGGTGCAGAAAAAGCTGATGTGATGTAGGTAAAGCACTGCTGCAGCAGGACTGTTCTTCAAAGAAATATGGAGTGGCATACAGACAGTTAAAACAAACAGCCATTAAAATTATTTTCATATCGTCCCAACAGTACCAGGCTGCAAGCCTGTACACATAAACTACCTAGCAGAATTAGATTCAGAAGTTTCACTGTTATCCATAATAATGGCAGGAATAGGTCTACTTTTTGTTTTCACAAACCAAGGTTTTATCAGAGATGTCTCAAAGCATTCACACACAAATATGATCTTTGCTATTTAGCCTTATTATGTGGCAAGGGGGTACTGAACAAAAGCAAAAGATGAAGGAAGTAAACAAAAGAAACAAGCTTACTAATCTGCTTACTTCTGTTCATCTGAAAACAAAGCACATGATTAATACTCTTTGCTTAAAATTCATTATGAAGCTTTTCTTTATTTTTACGTACCTTGATGGGTATTTTAATGAGTAAGCAGCAGCCAGGAATCCACCCAGGTTATGTCCAAGCAAAATCATTTTTTCCAACCCCATCTCCTTTCTCCACCCTTCTATGGATTCCACAAACTGATTTTCTGCTTCCCGAGCATCAGTATCAAAGTGTGGTCTACTGCTTCGTCCAAATCCCAAGAGGTCGAAAGCATGAACGGTCCTGTTTTCACAGAGTTCTTCAAAATTGAGAGCCCACATTCCAACACCTCCTCCAAACCCATGGAGCAGAACAAGTGGAGTTTTACGTGAAAGGTCTGGAGAGAACGTCAGTGTCCATATTTTGTTTCCATTAGCTAGATACACATACCGCTTATTGTATGTGCTTGTAATACCTGGGAAAAGAATGGGGAACACAAATGTACTGTTAGACATGACTGGTAAACTTCAAAGAACGTCCTATCGAAACCACCATTAGAAACAGAATCTCCCTTTCAAAGCAGAGCCTACAGACAGGTATAATAAATAAGGGAACAAAGAACATCTATTTCTAAATCTGCTAATTTCAGCAGGATGCAGAAGTTGTATTGAAAACCTTTTCTGATTAGTTTAATGGAAATGTATAGAAAATCTCATTATAGCTATAAACCTGACTTACATTTTAGCATTTTGTCTTCAGCTTCTTTAAGGTGAAGTAGTGATGTGGGGCACCACGCAGGAAGCCAGCTGAACAACCATCCTAACCTGTAACAGCAATAGAGAATGTAAAGTCCTTGAACATGACGACCACGTTCTGTACCATGTAATGGTTTGAAGAAATTTCTTTCACTGCTCTTCTCAAAAGAACCCATGTCTTCTGCATGTCCTACAGGACAGCAGGGAGCCATAGGAGGAAACATACTTTCTCTTGACTTTTACCAAGTGGTGCAACGATCGGGGGAGTTCTCCAAATAGCGTGCTGTCCCTCTCCTGTCTGTATTTTATCAGAGTGTACTTGTCTATCTCCGTCAGAGCGGAGAACAGCTTCTGAGAACCTGGAGACAGGAGTCCTCACACCGACCCCAGAAGTTTGGCAGGAAATAAAGCACAAACATTGGGGCTTCCATGCTCCTCTCAAGTTCCCCTGGAACTCCGCCTGTACACACACTTCCTGGCACGAACCCATTATTTACAGAAAAGCAACCTGCCAGCTTAACCTGAACTAAGGTGCAGATGCTAAATAAATTTTTAAAGTGAAAAATAAACAGGCTTATTTTAGCAAACCAAAATACTAGGGTCTTCATTACAAACTTAGAAACAAAGTCACAGCGGAAAATTAAACAGCAAATTCCAGCACCCCTCACAGAAGTTCCTTTTCCAGCTGTCACTTGCTATCTCTGTAGTACTCTCTTGACCATGAGAGCAGGGGAATGACTCAGCAAACAGGGGCTAATTTTTCCCTTTTTTTAACATGGAATCCTCCTTCCCCTCATCTGACTTCAGAGTGGCTCAGACTGCCTTTCAACACAAAGGTTGCTGTGTAGGACCTTGAACAACTCCTCGTGGAGAAGAGGATGAGGACACCAAACTCACACTCAATTTTCTTTAGTGCTTTTTTTCCTACACTGAATTGCTTTCCAGTTAGTTACAGTATTTTCAGGATTGTGTGCTGCAAGTATTAGTTGCACAAAAATCAATGATAAAGACCGTAAGATTACTGATGTCCAATTCTTCAGCCTTTTCACAATGCACTGATACCAAATTAGTGACTCGGCCCTGCAAGTTCCATTCTCCCACATGTCAGAGGAGAATTACTTAAGGTAATGCTGCAATACAGTTTTCTGGCATGGAAGAATGCACACCGCAACTGCAAACAGCACTGTACTTAAGGGAATTTGGAAAGAAAAAACCCCATACTTGATCAAAAAAGGATTCATCACCCAAATGCCACTGTTACTCAATATTCTTTACTTTTCTGAAAAACACACTGATATCTGACTGGCCTGCAAATAGCCTTCCTAAGCCATGGGAGTGTGGAAATCACATTGATGGCATGTGGATGGAACATTGGCAAGGTGAAGGCTGTGTGTTTACCCAGATGCCTCCTGCAATCCATGAATGATTGGAGAGCCAAGATTTGCTGCCACATTAAAATAGACATCTAACATTTTTATGAGGTTAAGGCCAGCACCTGCCAAGAGCAACTTCACCAGGAAAAAAATGTCAATTTTGAGTATAACAACATTATGGATTGCTCTGGTAATTTATTAAACATTAGTTATGCCACCACCCTTTTAAGGATACTTTTCAGCTAGTTATGTGCTGAACTACATATCTACATCCAGAATTCTCAAGTCAGAAGCATAAAATCCAGACACTATTTCCCTCAAGCCAAAACAACATCAAATATTTCTTCTCAAGGAAACCACTGATTTAGCAAAGAAACATCTTTAATGATTTTTTTTTTTTTTTTAAGGAAATGTTTAATTTTTACATGGCAGCATGAAGACAATGTAGAGATATGCTCACAGTGAAATAAAAATGAAAACTACAGTCCACAATTTCAGCATGGGGGCATCTGAATACCCAAGAAAAATATTTAGAAAATTGTATCAGAATGAAAAAGTTTTGTCATAGATGCCCACTCTTTCATTTTGTTAATTATCAGTACTGGTTATAAACACTGAAATTTTTACCCAGAGGAGACATTACATACATGGAAATCTTGGCAAATAAAGTTGGCAAGCTGAAATTCTTGCAGATGACATCAGGTTGGCAGGAAGTGTCGACTGCCTGGGGGTAGGAAAGCCCTGTAGAGGGATGTGGACAGGCTGGAACAATGCACTGAGGGCAGTGGGATGAAGTTTAACAAGACCAAGCGCTGGGTCCTGCACACTGGTCACAGCAACCTCAGGCACTGCTACAGGTTTGGGGCAGAGTGGCTGGAAGACTGAGTAGAGGAAAAAGATCTGCAGGTGTTGGTTGACACTTGGCTGAACGTGAGCCACCACTGTGCCCAGGTGGCCAAGAAAGCCATCAGCATCCTGGCTTGTATCAGAAATAACACAGCCAGCAGGAGCAAGGAGATGATCGTCTCTTTGTACTCAGCACTGCTGAGGCTGCACCTCGAGTGCTGTGTTCAGTTTTGGGCCTCTCACCATGAGAAAAACATCAAGGCTCTGGAGCGTGTCCAGAGAAGGGCGGTGGAGCTCTGAGGGATCTGGAGCACAAGTCTGATAGGAGCGGCTGAGGTAGCTGGGATTGTTCAGTCTGGAGAAGTGGAGGCACAGGGGAGACCTGATCGCTCTCTACAGCTGCATGTAGTGAGGCTGTGGTGAGGAACATAGTTGAGAAGGAAACTTCGGTGGAAGGTAGATGGTTGGACTAGATGATCTTAGAGGTCTTTTCCAACCTTAATGATTCTACGATCCTATGAAACACTCCAAACAAAAATTATTTATGTAGTTCAGACTTCCTATACTGGTTAAACTAAAAGAGCAAGATGAATTTCAGTTAAAACATGACAGGAAGAAGTTAAGAAAGAAAACAATTAGTTACCTGTATTTAAGACTTAATCCTTTTTTTCCACTTCTCCCCCTTCAAAAAACAATTGACCCCATTGCTGGATGTTTTCTACATGCAGAAAGAAATTAACTATTTTATCTATTTAATCACTTCTCTGCTATAGGCACACTCTGGCCTTTCAAAAGTACTACTTATTTTGCACATCTGTGCTAAATATGTCTCCTAAAAGCACATAAGAATGTCAACTTAGGTCATGCTTACATGACCTATCATTTTTATGACTATAATATTAAGTTAAAATAGCTACGTATTAAAAAAAAAAAGAGAGAATCAATGGTTCTATCAAGACAGACTGCTCACCAGCAACAGAGATAAGATATGAAAGAAAACAAAGGATTCCAGCTGTAGTTTCACATTAAAACAAGCAAGCTAACTACTGCCAGAAAAGGCAGACTCCATTTCAGTCTCATTACTGACCACTTTCCAGACACTCTCCTTTCTGTCTTTCTTCATAAAGAAGGAAAATGCAACAGAGGAATCTTGTATTTTGAGGAGTAGGAAATCCACTGGGCTTAGTTGCTTTCTGCATCAAGAAATGTGAAATAAATCTGGTAATTGTCAACCCACATTTCTATCACTTTATCGCAATTGTATGTAGCAGAAGTTACACATAAAATTACTCAACTGCCCCATGACGGTCAGCTGTTGGCTTATTTGTATGAACAGACAGAGAGAAGACAGAGCCCGCCACACCATTATTTGCTATGCAATGGAAAACTAACAATGGGAAAACACACCATCTGGTTTAATTAGAGAGAAACACTGCTTAACGAAATAAAATGTTCCTACTTCGCTGCAAGGCCCAGATGGTTGTGAACTGCTTGGAACAAGAGCCTGCCGTGGAAGTTACATAAGAAGAAAGAGATGTTTCTAACTTGAGTTTTCAGTGTTAGGTAACTTACAGATAAATAGCCATCCTGCTTTGCCTCGCAGGGTGTGATGTTCATTATCTCTGCTATAAATTGACTGATTTAATTGTATTTTGCCAGATCGTTTTTTAGGCAGCCCCATTCACGCCACTCTGGCCTTCAGACAATCAGTGAAGGCCTCACTGAGGTGCACACAGATGTTATGCGACATTTTCCCAGACACATGAGACTGAGCAGGCCCCAGCAAGGCATACTGCCCAAGGGAATGCCTTCCCAAACAGACAAGGCCCAGCAGGCTCACAAATACACCAGGCTCAGGGCAGAAGGCAGGCCAAAGTTCCTTATCTACAAACAATACACCTGGCAAACTCTGCTGGTACGAATGGGCACAACCTCCTAAAAATCCTTACAATGATTAGGAATGCTACTACTTTTTCCTGGTTCAAACTCAATACACTATATTTGTCAAGTCCTTCTCTGGAGATATTAAAAATCCACCTGGACACTTCACAGTGCAACCTACTGTAGGAAACCTGCTTTGGCAGAGGGTTGGACTGCATGATCTAAACAGGTCTCTTCCAACCTCTACAATTCTGTGATATGACAGTATTCACCTTGCAGTTTTTTGAAGACAGGTGGAAAAACCTATTCATCCAAACAAGGTAATTCTAACTTGAGAAAACTAGGAAAATCATATTCCAGTCAATGAAGAAGTACAACGTAGTCAAGTTTTTTGAGTCACCTGTGAACTACAGTTTCTTTGAATGAATGGATCTCATATGTAAGTGTGGTCAAGCTGCTATGACTAGAATTCAGAGGATGGTAGAACATGTCATAGCAAAGGAGGCAATTTTTCATTTATAAAACATACTCTATGCGTACAAGAATAAGAAATGATACGGATATTAAAAATAAGTAATGATTACTGCCTGAAGAAGTCTAAGGGGTAAAGAATCATTTACTATTGCATAAAGGATAATACTTCTTTCTCTCTGCTGCTTGACTGTTAATTTGAATCAAGTATTTGCTGTCAGAGCACAGCTTAAACTGCCCGAGGGGAACTTTCATAAGAACTGAGCATCAAGTGGAGGCAGAGGCACAGTAAGTGCGATCCACCCAACCACCTCCATGAATCAGGTCAAATCAGATGATAAATGTGGCACATAGGCAACTCAAACATTATCACTCTGTCAGCTAGATTAAGCCCATTGAGCTTGGCGAGAACCAATCATATGCCAGACTGCTGATGGATTTGTGTCCAGTTAGAAATTCAGTGTATTCCTCAGAAAGCTCATGTAAGCTTAACTAATGCTGCAGGACTGTAAACTTGTATTGTTGTACTGAGGTGTGCACTAAAAACAGCTGAGTCTACGTGACTCCTGGCTTCTATGGCAGATTGCAAAAATGAAGCTCTACCATACGGAGGGTTCTCAATGACTTTTCCAGCAGTTGTCCAAAATTGCCTGGAAGATACAAATATATACAGAAACAGCTCGCTCACTTTTCAACCTTGTAATTTAGCTACTCTTGTTAGTTAGGTGTATTAAGCTTAAAAACATTCAAGAGAGGCATTCTTCCCAAGTATAACACTGTTGGAAGTCTACATTTGAAAATGGGAAAATAAAATTCTGTGAGAGAACACCATGAAATCAGAGTTAAGCAATGTCATTTGCTAAAGGATTTGTCAAAAATTATGACCCACCGAGAGATCTTTCGACAGCGTTAAATATAAAATCTACTTCTTGCTACCAATTTTGAAACTAGTAAGGTAATTAGAACACCCAGTACTAATCAGAAAACAGGCACTGAAATATATATCAGCAACAGAAGTGTAGAGAACAGTTTTATGTCATTAATAACATTTGGAAATTCCACCAGGAAAAAAGTCAGAGCTCAGCATTTACAACAATTACACAACAATTCACAAAGGATCAAGGGAATGTAATTAAATGCCAGAGCAGAGCTGCGTATCTATTTTTGTCTTACAACAAATGAACACGTTTAGTATTTTTAATAGGTTTTCTGCAGACGATGTTGTGAACTACCAAGGTTTTTAGCTATGTAACAAGCTCAAAAACTTAAAAAGGCTGAAACACTGAGTGAACTCCCTGGTAAATTATTTCAAGCTTTACCCTTAAAGCTTATTAGATTCAAGCTGATCTTTCAAAACCCCTAACCCTCTCCTCTCCTGACTCTCAGAAGTAATTCCAGCTATTTATAAGGAAGAAAACAACATCAAATGCATGCAGATAATTTGCTATACTGTTTCTGCCTAACATCAAGAGGAACAGCATTTGATTCTCATGCCATCCTGCCAGCATGCTTGTTACAAACATCAGTTGATTTGAGCTAGTTCCAAATTAAAAGAACTGTAACAGAAAAACAAGCGTAAACTAGTAATAAAATCACTCAAACTGCCTCCTTGCTTCTGCACAAAGTATTGTTGAAGTACTGAGCTAGCAAAGGAATTTAGAACTGCAATTCTTTTTCACATCTAGATATAATAAGCACCACCACTCCTCTATGTTCTGAAGTAACTTTCTCACACTGAAATACTGTACTTCAATAGAACTAGCCATGTATTTAAGTACTGTCCTGAATTGAGGTTATAGTGCTCATGTTTTACTAGAACAAATCCTACATACTTATCATTAATCCACAAGCAACGGCCAAAGACCATCAATAATTAAAAGAAAGGAGCAACACTACTGTTCTGGTTTTGATACCATTTTAAACTGCATAGAAAAGCAACTCACCCAGCCCTTTGAAATGCTACACACCAAAGAACCCTGGACAGAACCAAGAGGTGGGCCCAAGCCAATCTTGAGAAGTTCAATGAGGCTGAGTGCAAGGTCCTGCACCTGGGTCAGGGCAATTCCAAGCACAAATACAGATTGGGTGGAGAATGGCTTGAGAGCAGCCCTCAGGAGAAGGATTTGGGGATGTCGGTTCATGAAAGACTCAACAGGAGCCAGCCATGTCCGCCTGCAGCCCAGAAGGTCAACTGTATCCTGAGCTGCATCAAGAGAAATGTGACCAGCAGGCCAAGGGAGGTGATTCTGCCCTCGTGAAACCCCAGCATTCAGTTCTGGGGCCCTCAACACAAGAAGGACATGGAGCTGTTGGAGTGGATCCAGAGGAGGGCCACGAAGATGATCAGTTTCCTTGGATGCAGAATGTTTAACAGAACAAAAACCAAACCAAAACAAAAAAACATTGGTGAAGAATGTAATAAACCTATTTCTAACTATGTGTGAAAGAACAGGAAAACGTGTTTTTAAAACCCCAGTAAATTGGAAAGTAAACGAGAAGAAACAGAACTGGCAATTCTTTTCAACTCAAAGTTTTAGAATTACTATTCATTGGAACTGTGCGTCTCTGAATCAAATGTGGTAACATTTTCTCTTTGGTAACACAATACTAAATGACTGATACTGAATATGAAATGCAAAATGCATCAGGCACTACCACTAAAATTAGGATGTCTCTTAATCATTGTGAATTTACATCTGTGAGCAGATTCCAGTTAGTTCTCCTACATAGTTTCAGATGAGCCAGCAGTCTCTTTTAGCATTTCAACAGTGATCCTTTAGAATCCAGGAATATTATAAAAGCAACCGTGGTAATAGTTAAAGCAGAGCTTAAATCTTGCTACAAGGAGGACAGCTGGGATAGAGAAAAGCTAAAAGTAGAGAAGTAAGAAGCAAAACAGATATATATTATTAAAGACCAAAATAAAAGTTCCTTCTGTTCAAAGGATGTATAAAAATGTAACTGTGACATTTTACTATGTATAAAGTAAAAACTATAAAGAAGAGCACATTTAATTGAAGATAAGAGAAAGTATTATGTATTATCATAAAAAGGGACTCCAGTTTCCCAATTAAAATTGGAAAAAAAAATAGAAAATGGGAAGATATGTTTATCATGTGAAAGCAACACACACTGCATGAAACTGAGAACAAGATGTAGTAAATAAATATGCATTAGACTTTAAATGCAGTTAACTTTATCTAGGAAAAGTTTATCTCCAGTGCCAGTCTGTTAAGACAAGAGCCAGTTTCTAAAACGGAAAAGATAAAACACACTGAGAAGTCCAAGTGTCAGCCCATCTCTGAGAAACACCTACTTCTGCATTTTTATTCCTGCTGGGGTTGGAATGAAGTGAAATGGGAGACCTGAGGCCTGAATCTTGCCACACTGCTGCTGCCAACAGGTCACTTATTAGCATTCCCCCATTTCATCCAACAACGCGATGCTTGAAAAGAAACTACGTTTGAAATGAAACTGTTTTAAGCCAAATAATTACAGAGAGCCAGCAGTTGGAGAAGTGAAGCAGTTAACCAGCAGATCTGTGCACTAATAGGGTGCGAAAAAAAGGCGTTGGTCAGGTGAGGTGGAGGATGGAAAACTTTAAGGTCAGAGAGGCCATGGACAGACAGTACAATACAACCTCAGTCAGTCTGGACTTAACTGGACAGGAATGTCTTGAGAACAACACTGAAGATCTGGCTTCAGGAGAGCTTTAATTGCGTAACCAACAAGGAACCTTTCATGCAGCCTTTCCTTCCTGCCCCCATGGTGCACGCAACGTGTCCTTCCGTGCTTCCATTTTCTGAGCAAGAGGAACACATGCAGAACCATCAAGCATACACAATGTACGTGCAGTAACTGTCACTGCAAGGAGCAGACCTTCTGCATGTACAGCAGAAGTCAGATGCAGAGGCCATAGCAGCAATTTGAACGAGGTGTTCCAAGGACAAAAACTATGTTCTGGTAATTGCAGACAAACATCAGGGTTTTTTTGTTTGTTTGTTTGTTCTTTTCCCATATTCCATTTCACAAGCACAGTGTGATCAAAGAATACTGCAGTCCTCGGAGAAAGACCTTGAGGTGCACACTGTGAAGACTCAGAAGCAAGAACTAGGATGTGGCACAGGAACAAAGTATCAAATCCTTTAACAAATGTCTGCTTACCATTTTCATGATGTGACAAAAAAACAGTATTGAAGCGCTGTGAGTGAATTAAAAGGACAGCACTTTTTCCCCTCAGATGACATGAGCCTGCACATGAATTCTGTTTAGATGAACACCGAGCCAAAGACATTCCATGCAATTACACGTTGTGAAACTCTTGGATACTTCAGTATTATTAAAATAAAATGCTTTGAGAAGCTCTGCAGAATATTTCTAGGAAATGGATTGTATCCCAGCTGTGTTTCAACAAACAGCCCATGGTAGGTTATTGCAAAATCTCGCCACATTAGGTCAGAGGGAAAAACAATGCATTCCTCTTGTACTGATTGCAACTTGAACTCTGTGTCCAGAACAGCCAACATCAAAATTAGTGTAAAAATACAGAAGCAAATGTTATTACTGTTTCTATTTATATCAGCAGTACTACGAAGGACTATCGCTTACCAGAATTAACCTGAGAATGTAGATAAGGTAAAATGATAAACGATGAGCATTTTCTGGCTATTTCGGTGATGCAGAAGTTGACCATGATGTTTAAACACACCTGAGCAACCTGAATATTCACGCTGTACCTCAGGCACACATAACCTTGCTGGTTGCAGGAAAGCTGCTACACCTGGTGACAAAGATCACGTGTGCAACACAGCTCTGCTGATAGTGAGGACCTACACCCTTCTTCCTCCTCCGCAGCAGGCTCACATCTGATAGGATGTGGCAATGACACAGCTGTCAGCTGTTTTCACAAACATTGTAAGGCGCATTGCATGAAGAATTTGGGCATAAATGTATAATTGAAATAAAGAAATTTTTTTTTCTCTTGGCGTCCTTCAGATATTACATAACCTTCTGCTACTTTCATTTTATTCACCCACCTACTGATGTACTCTTGCTGCCCTTCAGATATTGCATAACCACAACATTTAAACACTATTTAAACCTTACTGGTCAGCTTTCTAATACCTCTCATGTCAGATGTCTGCATTTCCCTGAGCTGGAAACAGAGTAGTAACAAGATCCATACATAACAAGCACCTCATAAATCTGCACCACTGCCCATCCGACACTATCCAGCTTATCTTTTGCTTATATGCACAACTTATATAACAGCTTAAACAGGACATGGGTATGATTCTTTTTCCATAAAGAGCCACATAAAAAACATTATAAAAGACTACCTAAAGCACATGATTACTTCCCTCCAAACACACCACACACAAACCACACTTACGCCACACTGCCCCTCTCCACTCGAATGCAAGCACACACTAAAGATGGATTGTTTCACTGCACACCGTTAAAACAGCTTTTACATTGTGCTCCTTTACCACAGCCACCCCCAGGGCTTAAGTTACCTATGACAAATTCCAAGAATCGGTATTCAACGTCTCAGGCTACCTGTTTAGATAACTCTTAGAAGTGCATGATCCCTCCCTTCCTCCTGAAACTGAAAGAATCTTTTGTATACGTGCCACGCTGCAAACACTTCAGATGTCAAAAAAATAAATATGTAAGTAACTTTAGAAAGAGCTAGGAAGATAAATGTAAAAAGCCACTGCATCAAATGTCCTTTTATGGACAGCTATGATATAATTGATAAGCCTTTATGTTCAGTGTAACATACTAAATGTAATCAAGAAAGAAACTTCTGCTACAGTCTGCTATCACCGACTGACTCCATTTCTTTTTTCCTTCCTCACTGCAATACCTTTCTCCTTCTCACTTCAACATATGACTGGACTTTCTCAGTGGCCACAGACCCTTCTGCATTTTTTTTTTTTTTATTACAGTAAACATTTCTGGGGTTCTATTTTCCTTTCTTTTTCGTAGTCTCATATGACCCTGAGTTTCCACTACAACACATTCAGAGCACTTTCCTACTCCACCATTCCTCACCAGATTTTCTTAGTGTCATTCAAGGTTTTACCCTTAAAACCCTCCTCTTTTACCCTCTTAACCTTATTCCAGAGTGACCTCATTTCATTACACAGCTTCACTGACTCACAGATCTCTTTTCTCCAGTGACCTCTCCCTTGCTGTTCAACTTCTCATCTGGATCGTTCAGTGCCAGCATAAACTCAGACACTCACCTTTCCTCCCATGCCTTCTTCTCTCTGGTGGCCTACACAATTATGGAGAAAAACCTATTCTGAAAGACCAGAGTTGCAAGAAAAAACTCGAAAGTTATAAAATAAGAGAATTCAAATTTCCTCAACAAACAATTTTAATAAAAGACAAATATGAGAGGAAAACAAAGAAGCTTTTTAAATAATTTATCAGCCAAGAAAGTTCCAATTCTCTCATTAATATTAATATTCAGAAAATGTGCAGACTGGAGAGATCCTCCTGATACAGACACGGCTCTTTTCAAAGGGGGAGTTTCTACTGAGGCCTATAGGGTAAGGCCCAATCAACCCAAATAAAATAATCCAAGTCTGATGAGGCACCAGTCTTCTATCAGGCTCTGAAAAGCTTAGAGTATAGCCAAATCTTTGTAATCCTGGCAAAAGACTGCATCAGAAAAAGATCCACAGTAATCAATGCGACAGTCAATCCAGCAGCTCCACAGCTGCTCACACATCTGGATTTGTGGCCCCACTTTAATTTCCACCAGACTATAGCTCTGCTCAGTGACAGGTACTGTAATCCCACTTTGGTAACTCCTAGACTACAGTTTTCATTTGACACTTGGCAAGCCTGTCCTTTTTCCACACACTTAGCAGCAGGCTTTCTAATGCTGAGTCTTCAACCTGCTTGACCTCCAGCCAGTAATATCCTAAACATAAATTAAAAGCTACTGTATAATTACTATTTTTCTCCCAGCACTTCCCATTTTCTTCCTCAGCTGTAAGGAATGCAGCCAGATGACTGACAGACCTCCTAAGATTTTTTATAAGGAATTTCTGTCATAACAGATGAGTCAGTCAGATAATTGCTGAAGAAGAATGAGATGTTCTGTGACAAGAAGCTCCAGGCAAGTCACTAAGAGCGTACATTCTTTGGTACCAGTACATATTTTGGTTGCATCAAGCACACATAACACACCTTAATCCTGGGACGGTGCTCAGGCCTGGTAGTGACAGAGGGAGCCACACCAAGTGCCGTACTTTGTTGGTGGGAGTCAGTATTTCCCAATTGGAAAGGAACCACTAAAAGAACTCAGTGATGCTTAAAAAGAGGGGGAAAGACCTTCTGCAGCTTTCTGGACTGCACCGGTGCCATCTTTTCTCGTAACAACAAGTTTCAGGAAGAGTGGAGCAAATAACCCTTACTGTGCAATTAAAACCTTATTAAACTGTGAAAGCAAGCTTGGGCCCAACTTCACGCAAAGATCTTGGCCAACACTGTAGTTTTCCAGCAGCTGTGTGCCAGCAGGCCTATTACCTCATTTCCTGCTACGCTAAGGGCACTTGAAAGGGGGTAGATAAGTGTACAAGCACATCTACCTGAAAATGCACTTCACAACGGTAAGTACACCCCACAGAACCGTGGAGGACCACCATGAAAAAAAATAATAAGAAAATGAAAAAAAATTAACAAATAAGAAATTATTCTTTAACTGTCTGTCCTAAACATGAGTCAAGGATTCTTCAATAAACAAGAAAACCCAAAAACCAATCAGTACTGCGTAAAAAGAGTGGAGCAAATCATCTACTTCTATGTGCTAACTGGAAAAGCAGAACATTCTTCTATTCCATAACGTGCTAATGACGCCTCCGGAGAGGACACTGAGAGGAGATTCTTCCTCGTGTAGAGAGAGGGCACACACTGCCATGATCATTTTGTAAGAGAGATCTTTCTGATAACCACAGATTTCCCTTCCCAGATTCATACAAGGATAAAAGAAATCAAGTAATCTTACGGACACCTGAAAACCCCCCACACATGCTTTCAGATGAGCACACAAATATAATGCAAAAGGCACTGAGCACTGCAGCTTATGGGAGACACGACCCTATCACTGAAAAGACTAAAGCATAAAAGAGGAAGCACACATTCTTTACCTTCTTCTTGCACATACTCCTTACTGCACACGCACATTTATGCTCTCGTTGTCTCTTTAAAGACAGAGGCTGTAGGTCCCAGACCTGCTGTTAGTCATGTATGCTGAAGGACAGGCCTTTAGAAAGAACCCCTTTTCACCAAGGAAAGAAAGAAGAAATGGACTTTCAGCAGTCCACCTGCATTTAAAAGCTAGATGACATAAGCATCTAGCATATGCTTTAGTCTGATACCAACTGTGAGCCATCCTACTCAGAGTCAAACATAAGTTCTATGAAACCCAATAAATCATTCTCTTTTATTTCATCAAGCAGCTCCTTTCAAAACTACAGAAAGAATTCTGCATTTAGATTACATACCCAAAGAACTAAAATGCAAACAAGTCTGAAAGATAACAAAAAACTAATTGTGATTACTGGTGTTGTAGTAATACTTCCAGTGTACAGTTCTTAAATATTTTTCCAAGCTACTTCTTTGTGAGACTACATAACACACACAAGAAAACTGATGTTTCACTAAATTCTTTGTTTTAAAGAAAGCTATTACACTCATCTCAGAAGGAGAAAAAGATATTCCGTGCAGGGTTTTATTTCCAGATATGCATACGTATTTCATAGCTGCTAATACCAGTCATGTTATCAGCTATAAGCAATCCTGCCAAATTCAGTGCAAGTGAGCTCAGTAGTAGCAAAAGAATTACTGTAGCTGTGCCTCACAGGTAGGAGTCTGCTTCTGCAAATTACACAGAGAAGGCTCAAGGTTGTGAACAAGTTCAAGCATTGTGAGAAGGTGACGTGTTAAACAAGCCATCACTTCTGCAGTGGAGGGCAAAACATCTATTTCATTAAACTTCTCATTCTACCTTAGGACAATGTTATGATCTATAAAGTAACTGAGCCACTGCTATTCTGCCTTCACCACACTTAGGCAGTTACTAGATTTCACTGAACAGAGCACACTGCAAGATGTGGTGGGTCACACTGTTTTTTCCAAGCAGATAAAATAAACTTTGTATTTATTAGTTAGAGTTTTAATGACATGCAGTAAGCCTTCCTCTCACCGCTGCAAAGCTTCAAATTCAAAAGCATTCAACATATTTCAATCATTTACAGCTTTCCACCGGATACCAAGTTTTGCTCAACTTGAGAAGTAGTAGAAATGCTAATTTTGGCTATAACTGGGAACAGGCCAATAAGAGTCCTAACAACCCAGAGTGCTAACATTCCACCACAGCTAACATATTTTCTGAATTTGTGGAAAACAAACATTAGATTTTGTTCTTAGAAGTCCTAGAAGACTCAGAAGTCTTCACTGAATTAGGAGCTTACTCTGAAAGACTCCACAGCCAAGTCCTTTTAAAAGCTATCCTCCTGAGTAAAGCATGACAAGAAACTTGTCAAAATCCTCTCTGAAAACGTAGCCTATGATGTATCCTACCTCCAGATCATGCCATGTTACACTCCTGCAACCCCGGCAGCTTACTGCAGTCCAGGGCACTCGGCACTCCCTTAGCAGCACTCAGTACTTGGTGTGATCAAACCGGGCAGCTAATACAGTTCAGGCTAACACGCCAAATGAATATATAAACACAACAAGTTGGGGCAGAGTTATTTTAAGGCTCTTACTCAGAAAACCTGTAAATCATCAACAAGAGGCTTTACAAGTGAGGTGTATTTTATGAATGTGAATGGATAAGAAAGAACACAGAACCAAGAAGGGAACTGAGGTCTCAGATGTGTGACAATGCAGAAGGTATATATATATATATATATATATATAAAAAAAAAAACTGTGTTATTAAAGAAAAAGCTATTTTGAGGAAAGGAAGAAATAGCAGAGTTACAAACTAGGTCAAACCACATAGTGCTGAAAAGAGAAAGCTTTGAAGTTCATACTGGAAAAGAGAGCACTGTGCATATGGTTGCAAAGACGTAACAGGGAGTTTGGAAAATACACATAGTTCAGTTCATCTCTGACCAAGGTGGCAAATCATCTGGGATAAAATATCAAATCCTGAGGCTGGAGAAAGGCTACAGAGAGGGCCAGGCAGAGAATGCAGATAGTCTGGAAAGGTGATAGAATAGACATGTAATACGACAATGTGCAACCACAGCATCCTGGATATGAAGTCATGAATGCACAGCAAAATTGTCACGCAAGTTGTTAAAGAATTTTAAGCAGAATTCTGGAAAGGAAAGGAAAGGAAAGGAAAGGAAAGGAAAGGAAAGGAAAGGAAAGGAAAGGAGTAAATGAGTTTTGGGGGAGGGGGTGGTCAGGCATCTCAAACAATTGCCAATGAGATGCAACATCTGATATTTAAAAGATGGTTAATTATGAAAAATTTGTATAAAAAGTAGATACAAAGCACACCTACACATCTGATAGAGGGGATACAGTTCATGTGTGACTGCAGCACAGGTAGACATATTCTGCTCAAGTAATTTTGGGGCTAAAACCATAAAAGAGTAAGAGACCAGCAGAGAGATGTTATGCGAATAAAGCAGATACACAGACAGGATATTCTATAGTAGGAAATAAAAGGAAAGAAAACATATCTGGGGCAAAATAGATGAGTACAAAAACAGCTCTGCCTTAGAAGCTGAAGAGTACAGAGATGTAATTCAGACACAGGGGACGAGAAGGCATACAGCAGTAAATAATACACGGCCAGAATCAGAGCAGGGCACTGTGGTGATGATGACGGAACCCTTCGTACACACGGGCTAAAGACGCATAACGTAAGACGTTGTGCGGGGCTATTTCACATCAGGCAGCGGGGTGACGAGTGGCTGTAACGCAGCAACACGCTGAGGTGCGAGCCAGAAGTTACACGCAGCATTAGAGCTATGTCAAACGCGGGGCAGGCCGACGTGCGGCAGTTACTCTGCTTCGAGCGTATGTTGGCACGGAGAAACGAAAGCAGTCAGCGCGGAGAGCCGAGCCGGCTGTCCAGCTCCGGACGAGGGAAAGGCAGACGACCAGCACACGGCTCTGTGCGTTCTCCCAGCCGTGCCCTCGGCTCCCTCGCAGCGAGGCTCACTCAGCACGCAGCCGACGGCGGCAGGCTGCCCGCACCGCGCCCAGGCGGGCAGCAGGCGGGCAGACGGGCTGCGGGAAGCCGGCAGACATGTCCGCCGGGAGCGGGCGGGGCGGACGGCAGCGACACACGGAGAGGTACGGGCGCCTACAGACCCCCCCACGCCCCGCTCACCTTTCGCTGGAGGCTTCCTCCTCCTCGGCCATGGCGGCGGCGGGAGCTGGCAGCGGGGCGGCGGCCGGCAGCGCGGCAACGGACAACGCGACGGCGGCGGCACCGGCCATCACGGGCCCCTCCCTCCTCCGCCTCCCCGCCCGCCGCCGTCGCCGCGTTGCGTCATCGCCACGCCCACACCATAGAGCGGGGCGGTGCCGGCGGCTAGAGCGGCGCTCGGCGACGCGCCTGCAGGGCCGCGGGGAGCCGGGACCGCGCCTCCGGAGCCCGCGTGCCCGCACGGCACCGCGCTGCCCGCGTAACGAGGGGCAGAGAGCGGTGGGGTGGGCAGGGGAGAGGGTCTATCCGTCCTCAGAAGCATTTCGAACCACAAACAGAAACCTCAGCCCCACGGAGATCAGCGCTGGATTTTCGAGTCGGTCATTTGTGCTAGTTTGCACGTATAAGAAGCAAATTAGGAGCTCGGGACGTTTCCCAACCAACCAAGAAGAAAACGCACAGAAGGCAGCTCGCGATTCTCATTTTCGAGTGTTTTGAAAGACGTAACGCGGCCACGCCTACGGGCAGGCGGGTGCGGGGAGGAAGGGCCGTGCGCTGCTGTCCAGCGCTGCGCGCCGTGCGGCCGCCGAGCCACGAGCGGAGCTGCGAGGCGTTGTGAAGTGGGCTTACCGAACTTTGCGGCGGACCTCAGACAGGTCAGAAGGACGGGTGGAAGGTTGAGTACTGCGCTGTTTGGTGTCTGGAATCCTTCGATCAAAGTTGCAGTGGCAATTCGGTAATAGCTGAGATCATTCCCGGATAAAACCATTCTGCAGTTTTAACAACGGTGATTGCTAAGGTTTCGCAATCTCGGCTAAAGTTTGTTCAGCTGTGTCACAGTGCTTTGGTAATCAAACATTTCTCTGGAGAGTTTTTTTTTATTATTGTTATTGTTTCTCTGAAAAGTTCTATTTACTGAAAATACGAATACTTCTGGATGCAGAAGTATATGATCCCTGGCAAACATTTGCAGTTATGCTCTCTGGAATTTGTAAACAGCCTGAAACTACAGCCCTGAATGCTACAATTTCTTCATCTTCATTTCAAGGGAATAATACATTGAAATCTCATCAGTCAGATTTAAGCATGGAACGTGCATGTGTTACACGCAAACATTTCCTAGAATCATAGAATCATAAAACCATAGGATCACAGAATGGTTTGGGCTGGAAGGGACCTGAAAGCCCACCCAGCCCCAACCCCCTGCCATGGGCAGGGCTGCCACCCACCAGCTCAGCTGCCCAGAGCCCCATCCAACCTGGCATTAAGTGCCTCCAGGGATGGGGCACCACAGCTTCTCTGGGCAGCTGTGCCGTGGCCTCACTGCCTTCTGAGTGAAGAATTTCCCCCAAAATCTAATCCCATTATCTAACATAGGTCAGGTTAAATTGAAAAATTTCCCTCTTTCATAGTGATAAAATAATTTTATATTTATGTATAAACAACACAAATGTCTGCTTCCCTTGCTATCCCTACAGCTTCCTTTTGTTTTTTTTCCTTTTTATAGAAACATCTTTTCCTACTAACATCAAAGGAAAACACAAGTTCTTAGCTGAGGCAAGAAAAGCAATCCATCTGACCTCCCAGATCCTCCTTGCCCTGTACTGAGATGAAAAATCAATGTCTATGCTAAAGAAAGACTCCAGATGACATTACAGAAGTCTTAGTGTCAAAGTCATCTTGCTTCCTCTTGACCTCAGGTTTTTTTGAGACCATCCCTATTAGACATCAGGTCGCAGTAACTATTATTATTCTTTATTTAAAATTTGGAGCTGTACTATTTTCTATGTCAATATATTTCAAATACTTGGAGCTCTCTTTTGTAAGTTCTACGCTTGCAGTCCTGCTTTTGATCCAACATAAGTAGCTGCTTCTCAGCTAAAGCTGAGAATGACAATGAAACATGAAAATAGAGCACAAGTGTTTATCATCCACATTTTTGCATGATGACCCACTTAAGTATCTTTCTTTTCCAAACAACACAGATAGCTTGCTAAAATCTGTCTGATCAAAAACTATAAGGAAGGCTGACCACGTCAAATGTGTACACACTGAAGGGAAAAAGTTTGCTTATGAGTGTTTTTTATATGAAAGAGATAAAAACAGCACCTTGATAAAAGGAGCATCATATACTGTGTCTGTTCTGATTTGCAAGCAACAACAAACATGGCAGCATTCACACCAGATGTATCCTTGTGGTGCTTCAAGAAACATGTAATTTACTTTCATAAAGCCCCCTGCAAGCCCTTGCAATCACAGGTTCTTCCTCTTCAGCTGTCTATTCCACATGTTCTCCATGTTTTAGGTCAGGCATGACTTCCAGCTGAAAGTTTGGACCTTGCATTCCAGGTAGCCCAGGAAATATGTTTACTTTCAGAGCCTCTCCTGCACAATTTAGAAACACACCCACAGCAGTTGTGGTAGGAAGTTGTATAACTGTGAGCAAGAGTCACCTCTGGGAAGGCCAAAAAAAGTGCTCCAAGAAGCAGATGTACTGCAGGGATGGGTGATATGTCTTTATTGTTATATATCACTACCAGCAAGAGCTGAGACCATGACAAGCAAGTGTTACTAGCCAGAACTTCCATCTTGTACTTGCCTGTTCCAGTGTGTATGACTCACATGTGATTACCCTGAAATTCCCTCCTGGATAGAGGAGTGGCTGGGAAGACACAAAGTCTTCTGTTTTCAGGTGGGTGGAAAGGTGCTGCTGCTAAGGGTTCTATGATTTTGTCTTCCTGGGTCATATGTGCTAACTCTCAGAGCACACACTGAGACTTTCAGCTGCACGAGACAGGGCATGTAATCTAGGCAATCTCCCTGTGCCTTAACCTTGTTTTGTCTTCCTCATCTGTGAATATGAATACCTACATAACCACACAAGCTGGAGCCCTTCAGGGCTTCTGGAAATGTCCATACCTAGCAAGGAACCTGATTAAAACCAGCTACTAGCAGCTAGCTGAAAAGGTCAGAGGGGACGTTAAATGAGACTGTCCATGAAACAGCAGATTTAGTGATCTGTAGGACCAAAATGAAGAGTAAAAATAAACTTGTATAAATGGATGTTAGGAGTCCCCTAAAAAGCTTGTATAACAGGTAAAAGGAAGAGTGAATTCACAGGAACTGCCAGTTCTTTACAGAAATGATATTAAAGGTAACCCCTGGTATTCATCATCAGGGAAAGGCAGAAAGTGTAGTTAAGAAACCAGTTTGGCTAAATTGCTCAAACCTAAGAAAGAGATGTGTAGGGAATAAAAAAAGCTGAGAATTAATTTAACTGATGTAGAAACAAACAAACAAAAAACATAAAATAAAATGCAACTAGCAGGGTAATAAAAAAGAATCAGTCTAGAAATATACTAACTGTGTGAGGTAGATGTGATTCTTCAGCATAAAGCGAGAAAACTACAGGTGCCAGAAGGGCAGTACTTCCTAGACCTCAGTGAAATTAGGAACCTGATGCAAAAACAAGAGAAGTTAGGATTTAGTTAGGATTTTAAGAAAAGGATAGGGCACTTACTCAACTCAGGTAATTTCAAATTGACTTCACATCCCTCTTTAATTTCATGCTAGAATATTTAAAGATTTTGCTGACAGAATCTCAGTGTCAATAATCAATATCTTTGAGAATGTATGGTTTTTGGGTAAGAAAGAGAGGGGCTATAGAGTGACAAGCACGGTGAAGGGAAGGGTGGAGAGAAAAGAAGAAATATGAAATAGTAGATCAATACAATAAATTTCAATTCTTAGAAAAACAGTGAAATAAATATGCTTGTGCATTGCTGGAAAATAAGAGAATAACTGTCAGCCAGAAGTTATGTCTCAAACATCTAATTGCCTTTATAACAGAATGACCGATTCAGTGGATAGAGAAGAGCTACAAATGTGCTATATCTTGATTTTCATGTACATTTTAATTTGATTCACTTAAGCAAATTAATAGAATGTGTTCTACATTGATCTACAATTAGGTACCCGCAAAGCTTGTTGCAAAACCAGAGTTAACAGGATGGTGTTCTACCAAATTGGCAATGAGTACATCAAATGGGATTGCACAGATTCAGCACCTGGTGCTAGTCATTAGTGACCCGATGGATGTTTATAAAAGTGAAAATGCTTATTGGAGTCACAAATGTATCAGGCAGGAAAGGATTAAGTATGTTGGAGGACAGAGACAGAATACAAAATGAGTTTCAATTAGAAATATGAAAAAAAAAAATGGGAAGCTATTCAAGTGAAACAGCTGTAGACCTAGACAGGAATAATCAGCTGGTAGGGGAAACTGGTTAGGTAGCAGTTCAGTACAATAGAAACTCTGGCTTTGAGTGGTCACAAGCTGTGTATGAGTCAACAATGGCTTGTTGTTGCAAAAAAAAGTTAAGCGTCCTGCTGGGATGTATTGTACGTATTAGAGTTTGCAAGACTTGGCAAGTAATTCTGCTTTCTTAAGCAGTTGTAAAGCCAGTTTTGGATGTTGCATGTCAGGAAGGATGTGGACCACCTGGAGAATGTCTAGAGGAGAACAGACGGAATGTAAAGGGGCCTACAGGAAAAACTGGATGAGTAGGAGAAATGATGACAGTCCACAAATAAGTAAGAATTTATGCCAACATGGAAATAACCTGTTCAGTTGGAATCACACCCAAGTTATTTTAGGTTAAACATTACAACAAATGCTCTTCAAGGGAAGAGGTGCTGGAAATACAGTCTGACAATGGGGTTTTAAGAACAGGCTACTTATATATCGTATCCTTTATAAACAGAAATTTCATACGCGTAGTGGAACTGCCTGGAGGCAGGGAGACTAAGAACATGGTTTTCTGAGGACCAATTAGCCCTATGTTTCCATTGTTTTTAATGTCATCAAGGCCAACTGAGGTGGCAGAGTGGACTGGCATGGACAGGAGTCCTGTCCACTCATCACCCCATCATGTGTCTTGGAGTCCATCCCACTCCAGTTGATAATATGTGGAAGGTTTCAGCCCCCTAAAATCTCTATCATGATTCCCTTCCTGGTTAAATTGTTACCTATGAAAACAGTGCAACTTCTCTGTTGTAATCCTGATCTCACCCTAACCCTCTTGGCTGTAAATAAAAACTTGTGCAATGTTTTGGAGTTTTCTCTTTACATAAAGGTACATTTTTTATTGTAAATGTAAGCCTTATGTTGTAATACATGATTGGTCAACAATCTCCAAACATCTACCTTTGGTAAAGGGAGGAACTATCTTGTGGGTATTGTACTTCATGTGGTAATCTCCGAACCTGAGAATTTCCAGTCATTACTCTTGAGAAATAACTTCATACAACTTTTTTGTTGTTGAAATCATTATTTTTGATACTTTTCTGCTCTTGATTCATAAAAACTGGTATTTCTCCAGCCAAGTTCCAGTTATTTATGTATATTCATGACTAAAAAATAATTACCTTAACTAGTAAAATCTTGTACTTTATGTGTGTCAAGAAAGCACTGAAAGCCATATTTAAAGCCAGTAAATATTTGGTTACAATTTTTTTCATAGTTCTTTCTTCTTTTGAGGGAAATTCTTCTTTATTCTCCTTTGTCCTCTCCCTCTCTCTCTCTCTTTTTTTAAGTCCTTTTTTTAAGAACTAAACATTAGGATTCAATAAGGTAAAAAGAAATATTTCTTATTTATACTAATTCCAACTGGTAGTAAATAGAAGTAACTACTAGTAGAATGAACAATACTCACCTCCTTGAAGTTCTAGTAGAAATATAACTTTCGTAAGGCTATCAAGACAAATAAATGCTTAAAGATGGTTTAAAAATACTTCTATTCCCCACATGGTAGCCTCTGTTACTGGCCAGATTCATACTTGCAAATATCTTTGAAATTAGGAAACTCAGTGACAGATAACCAAGTTATATCTGTGATACACTGTTTTCTATTTACAAGGAACGTACATGAAGTCCTACTTTTCTGAAAAGATGAGATATCAAACAATGTGAGGAAGACTGTTTCCTTACAGTTTGTTATTTTGACTTTCTCTCAGTGTCATACAAATGTTTCTCTGTGAATCTACTTTTCCCACTTTTTCTGTTTGCTTGCTAGGTTATTACAACACACAAATACTTACTGTCCTTCCAAACAATACTCAGCTTTTGCATTCACACTCAAACCACAGCACTACCCTTTATAACAGATATCTTAGTGACTAACCCAGCCATGTCTAGATCTCAGACAGTATTTTTTTACTGTGTAAGTTACTGGTAAACACAAATTTTGCCTGATTAGGAAATCCTTCTTCGTTCATTATCTTCAGCAGTGTGCACAGATCAAAGTCAATGCCTATTTCCCAGAGATGGCTAATCTACAGAATGAAATGATACTAAAAAGTAAATACATATCTCTGTAATCTTAATGTTCAAAATGCAAAGTATATGACACCATGAATGTGGCGTTTATGTCTTTCTCCTCTGGCTGAAAACACTTCCAAGGGAAAAGTGCTCCGTTTCTTCCACTGATGTTTCTCACAGGACTTCAGTAGAGGGTTGGTTTTGGAGCTGCTGCTTCCCAGTCCCAACAGAATGGTGAGAATCTGTGCTGTGAGAGGCAGAGGCTGGGCTACAGCTCTTGCTGAGTCTTGAGACAAGTGGAATAGTTGGACAAATGACCCTGCTACTCCTGGAGGCAGCCTTTTGCTTTCCTGGATGCTCTGAGGTCCTAATTCAGCTATTTCCCAGCTCACAGCTGCATGATCTGGGCACGGAGTGCTCAGGGAGTTCAGAGCTTGTCTGTGGGTGGGAAAACCTGCAGCTCAACGATAGAAGAAACAGCTTCTGTGAATGGCAGAGTTGGGTCATCTGAGGTGGCAGAAACTCCACTATTACAACAAATACCATCTGTGAGCACTCAATGGCAGTCTCTATAAAAGAACCTTCAGTGGAGGGACAGACTTTGATTTTTTCTAACCTGTAGCTGGAACAGAGTTATGCCTTTGGTGTGACCACATCTGCGCCGCATGACAGCTAGCTGTCATTCACACCTCTGGCTAAGATCCTCTTTGGTGAACAAGTTCTTCAGCTGAACTGACTTTATCCAAGGTGGGATGCCAAAGATCTTGTCTTTTTATTAAATTAAGGATTTGATTCTGCATAATCTACAGAAGTTTTATCATTATGCTAATTTGGATCAAAAGCAGATCCTAATGGTGGTCTGCGAGACCCTGTGATGTTAGTAAATGTTTTGACATTGTACTCTTGTACCAACATCTTCACCCATCATGGCTTCCACCCGCATGTGTACAGAGACCTGGCTGACTTCAGCTTTAATCAAGTTTCAGAAATAAAGCTGATCTAAAGTAAATTACTGGACCAAAATCAGTTTTACTTTATGCTCCATAGAAATTTAACTCAACAAATTGCCCTGAAGCTTTTTTTCAGTTTCACTGTTGCCACCAAGAGCAGTGCATTTGCTTCAGATATCTTCCAGATTCAGAAAATGTTCTGATCAGGCATCTCTTCTTTCATTTCTTTTGATGTTGAAGTTATTTCAATAACCTTTATTTATCTTTGCTGTTCAATATACATTTGATTACTAAATTTAAGTGCTTCCCTTTACATGACCTATTTCTTTTGAGTCTTGATGCTGTTGCTTGGATACACTTTTCTAAGTGAGACACTAGGTTTTATCTTGCTTTTTTCCATGCTTTGGATGATACAAATGAATTGTAAGTTAATATTTTTTTTCAGGCTATTAAATGTATTTGTTTTGTCTGACACCTTTGTTTCAGGAGAACTTTTGTCTTTGATTGTAATTCTGAGCTGGGAATATTTCTGTGGTTTTATATATAGTATATTCCGTGCAGTATTGAATAGCTTGCTAGTCTTGCTTTTCTTTACAATCAAATGCAAAAAATGACACCATTACACTGAGTAATGGCAAATCACTACATAGCTTGTAGGAATACCAATATGTATAGATAAACAGATAGATATTCAATTCAATTTCCTTTCCGTATTTGTACTGTAGCTGCAAGTTAATTCCTGGAGCATCCTGTACCATTCATTTTTTTGTTTTAATCCTAAATTAGTAAAAATAGATAACAAGAATAAACTAAGCATTTCAATAATAATAATAATAACAACAACAATAATAATAATAGAATTTTAATTTGGGCAAAGGTATTCTTACTCCTATATGCAGTTTTACTTATACCATTTAGAAAAACGTAGAGTAAAGCAGAAAAATGTTGAAGGTGACAAGAGACTTTCAGAGGTAGATAATAGCTATGACATACAAAGGGTTTAGAACTCTTGCCCTGGAAGAGTAACAGTTGAAAGCAACATAAAAGAAATCCTTAAAGTAATGGATGGCAACAGGAAACAAGTATTCACATGTCCTCACAATACAAGAATCAGAGGAATCCTATGAATTTTGTAACAGATGGAAAACAATCAGAAGGAAGTATTTTTCACGGGACAGAAGGAATGGAGTGTGATACTCTTGGGGACTGAGTAGTCTGTAAAAGTAGGAGTAGGCAGGGTGGAGGAAGTTGTCTACTGATGGTCTTCAAAGATAGATGAACAGGTGCAAACCTTGACAGTAATCCTTCAGTCGCTGTTTGCTGGAAGTTGAAAAAAATGTACAGCATGATGGTTGAAAGTGTTCTGCCAGAGTTTTGTGTGGGTTCTTATTTATGTAATGTGCTGTTTGGCCTGTGCTGCTGCATCTTCATTGTTTCAGAAAGCTGCAGATCTATTACCCGGCTTGTGTTGTTATGTGGAAGCTCTCTGCAGAAGCTGTTGATGCTCAAGGGTGTGTTCATGGCACTCGGTGATGCAGAGGATCTCTGCGAGTATCAGCTGAAAGGTCACTCTGGGCGGGGAAAGTTCTCCCTGACAATGCTTCAAGTGCAGAAGGGAGGAAGAACCTATCCCTCATCTAGGTGCGTCAGAGCTCTTACACACAACCCCAAAAATACAAGTGCTTATACTCTAGTTACATAAGCTGAACTCAGTGGAGGCAGTACCGATAAATCACACAAAAACCAGGTATGTATGAGTTATTCAGTGTAAGGAAGAATGGATTCCACATTATATAACTTCAGACTGTTGTCTAGATACATTAATCTGATTAAAGTTTTCCTTGATTTTGATATCTAGTATGGAAGAAACTTGAACAAAGGTCAGCTAAATGCTGATGTATTGTTTCTTCTCATTTTTTACAAAACTATAATTTCTTTACCATTTTTCTTGTTATTCAAAAATGTTAAGATGCTATTGAAATTGTCCTCTATCTAATGTGCACATTTAAACTAGCAAATACATGTATGTGACTTTTGAAATTAAAATAAAATGAACTAGCTTTCTTACCCATTGCATTCTTCAGAGTTGAATAATCACACATACTGAATAAATCAAAAATTAAATCTAACTACGGCATGATAAATAATTAGGAAAACAGCTAACAAAACAGCAGTTACAGACCTAGATGACAAATGTCCAGGAAGATAATAATATTTAGAATAATCTGCAAAGTCTCCATCAACCAAAAAAATCATTAAAAGAATACTACACAGATGACACTACATCTGATCGTAACAGCTCTGCATTTTGTTTAATCAATGTTAAATTTTCTTACAAATTCATCATGTTGTTTTTCATAATAGATATCACACAACATTACTTTGATCGTACAGCAAAACCTCAGGAGTATGTTGAGACCTCCTGAAAGACCATTTAACTAATTGAGGCACAGCTGTTGTCTGTCAAAGGCAAAATACCTCACACCTTTGCATCTTAAAGCACACTTTAAAAATGTCAGATGAAAAGAGATGCATGTTTGATGCCTTACTTTGCTAAATCTTAAGGAAAAAAAGGTATTGGAGAACTCAGTGTTGCACATTATTAATAGTTGCCTAAGCAAGAGATGTGGAAAAGCTAAATATACTCACAAGATGTTTTTCTTCTATTGAGATGATGCTGATACCTGCAGTCTTGTATCATACTGTGTTAGCATTGCCAAGTGGATTGTTACCTTCAGTGTGAGGTACTTTAATTACATCATCTTAATATTGCCGTTACTTGCCCTAATTCTGCCCTTAGCAATTTTCCTGCTTTTCAGAAATGTTTCAGAGCCCTGAATATTTTATGTTGGTATGTTTCAAACCTAGGTTAGTGTGGGTTTCAAACTACTCCAATAAAGCTCTGAAACCAGATCAGTTCTCAATGGTTTCAGAGTACACAACCATATTAAGAAAGAATGGGCCCAGAACAGCCTGTTCTACCAGTTGTTGCACAGATCCACATTTCCAGACACACACAGCAGGTCATGCCTATCTGGCATGTGGATAGCCATCTCTCTAAACACAATTGTTACACACCAGTAAAGGCAGCCTTTCAGCTCAGTCATTTGTAAATGCTGGAGGGAGTGTCTTGTTTGTGCTACTTGTGCTCTTGCACTGTTATAGTGACTACTTGTGGACACATAAAATAATCTCATTTTAGTCTGGAGGAAGGATTTAAATTCAGACAAGCTGGCTCAGCTGGGACACAGGACCAGCTCTGCTTGATATTCTCACTTGGGTTAGTGACAACATAAGTGAGTGCTGACAGTCACACAGTATTTCACAGCATTTCCAGAATGTCAAGAAGAACAGGCAAGTTCTGTCACAGTTAAGTGGGATATCGTAGGTACTGTTGCAGGTGTGGATTTAAGAAAGGATCCTTTCACATCTCAGCATTAGCCTTTATCACACAGTTCCCTTCTGCAGTACTGGGAACCCATGCTAGTAGTATAGCACTGCTTCTACTCTCAGAGACATCAGTCTTGTTTGCCTGTGAAGAAGTGGCTTTCTCTAGCAGCCAAGAAATGTAGGTCTTTCTGGAAGCACTGCTAGCCTAGGTTACATGACCTTTGAGGGAGTGGGGTCTTGCCACACAGCTCAATACAGTCAGGGTGTGTACCTCCAATGCGTGGCCCTGTGCAGAAGAGAGAAGACTCCATCCACCCCAGCACTGCAGTAACATATAATGGATTAGGTTCCCATGAGATCTAAGACCTTACGTGCAACACCAGTGGGATTGCTGTGACTCACATACAGCTTTAAATACACCCACTTGCACCCAGGCTGGACTAAGAAAGATGCTCTGTACCCAGACACCTGTCGCTCTCGCTAAATCTGAGTTGAACACAGATTCTTGGTTACATAACGTAACACCAAAGAAACAATTTTATTTTTCCTAAAAATGAAAGGAAGACAAAACAGAACTTTAATTCTATGCTTTGTTCTCAGTACACACCTCTCAATCCCTCAGGAGAAAAAAAAAAAATTAAAGGCAGTTCTTGACTTTCCCTTTACTTGACATTTGATTTTGAGAATGGAGGATCCTTCTTAATGTATTGTTTTGCCTTAACTTATCTCACTGTAGAACAAGTATGAAGGAGCAGGCCCTCCTGCAGCTCAAAATGAGGCAAGGACTATATTAGTCTCTAGTTATATCTTGACAAACACTAGACATCTGCTTCAGAAGATGAGAACAGAAATAGGATTCATGTTTTCTATCACACTGCATTTCTAATTATTGATTGGAGATGATTTTCACTAAAATAAAGACTTTTTAAAATTAGGTCTGGTACAAGCGTGCTTCAAATCAAATTATAGTATTATGAGCTGCAGAAATAAAAGACAAATTCAATGACCTTGATGATAAAATTTTTCTGAACAGACTTAGAAAGCTAAATTTTAAAGAGAGCACTTGATACTAATCATGATAAATTTCTAATCTCCAATAAGGTAGAATTTATGGAAGAAATATTTCCAGTGTTTCTAAATGTATGACTGGAGCAGACAGGTCAGGTTAAACAGTTTTTCAGTTTTACCGAGTTCTTAGTGTTCCCCTGAACTGACAGAATTTACCATGTGTCTTTATTAACCCGTGTTATGAAGGTTTGATGACTGGGCCACATGATGAGACTCAGATGGTGAAAAACTGTACCAGATTTTGTATTTAGGAAGAAACTAGCTAGATACAAAAAGCAGATCAGCACATGCAGTCTTTTAACAATAACATATGCACACCTCCTTGTTCTGATACTACTTTGCTTGCTAGTCCTGCAAGAAGAGATCACAAGCAAAATAATTTCTCTTTTGACTCATCCACTTTAACAGCTAGAATTACTTGAGCTGTTAATTACTTCAGAACAGTGATTGTTCTGCAGTCTTTCACTGATCATTTCAGATAATACTACTCTTTTCATGAATTCAGTATTTTGTTCATGGTGTTGATGATTCCTAAGGGGCCAAGTTCCAATGGTTTGCAAGTTAATTTTGCAAAGTTTGGTGACTAAAATGTCCAGCTTTTTAAAGTAGGGAGTGATTTATTCAAGGGTTGTGATTTTTATTTCGTTTTGGAACCTTGGATGAGTAAATGCCAGTAGGCATCAATGGGGATTGTCCAAAAATGAAGAGGAAGTTTCTGAGTGTGTAAAAATAGTACGTAAACTAGACTGACATCAGTAGCAATGACAAGCTTGGGTCTTCAGAAATAGGAATTAATGGAAATAGGATATCTGTACTTTAGTGGATTTAACTAGTTTTTCTATTTTCCAAGCAGTGGTGAGAACAGTCAAGTGAATAGGTGTATAAGTCATAGTAGTGGACAGCATGTAAGCAGAGAAATGATATACGGACTTGTAAATATATCATACAATGCAACAGTGTATGCTGTACGAAAGGAAAACGGAGCTCAGAGTCTTTAGATTTAAACCTGTTGAACAACTGTCAAATCTGTGATTGTTTTGACAGCAGTATGCCAGTGCTACAGCCCTCGCCTAACTGGATAAGCCAATGCATTTCCCCAGAGAAATCAGTTTATGATGATTTGAAGTATTGGCTATAAAAGCTTACACAACTCATCGTTTCACAATCAAGAGCTCCATGAAAGGCCAGTTCCCAACTTATGCTTTAAGGTACTTAAAAGTTAGAGTAACACAGACTGATACAGTGAAGATGTAGCGTATGAATTTTATCCAGCTTCTTTCAGGAGGCTCTCTGTAAGAACATATGAAATATTTTATGAAGCACAATAAAAATCACCATGTGCACCGCTAATGTAGTCTGGAACAGCTGATGATATTACTGCTGTCTGGTTTTGGTTTGCCTGAAAGCCTCAATCTGCAGTTGTTCAGCAGCTGAAAAGCAGCTGAATTCAGGCATACAGGGTGAAAGACAACTGGAATGATTAACTTCTGCAGTCCTCCCAGGACCATTCATAATTCAGAGCCCTCTGAGTAGGACTGTAAGGAAATTTATCACCTCGTTACTTTTGGCAAATGCTACTCTGGAAAGGCTTTTACTAAATACTGACTTCCTGAACTTGCCTCTCCCAAACCTTGCATAAGCTCTTTCCACTACGATCATAATTTAGCAACCTAGTTAAGAGTTAGCATAATTTTCCTTACTAAAGCAGCTCATCAGTCAAGAACTTCTCTGAGGCACATCTGGCCTAACAAATACACCAAATATGTTCTGCCCAGGTGGAATAAACTTTGAATCTTGATATCATTCATTTCCCATCAAT
Source organism: Chrysolophus pictus (assembly GCA_037305975.1). Taxonomy (NCBI): domain Eukaryota; kingdom Metazoa; phylum Chordata; class Aves; order Galliformes; family Phasianidae; genus Chrysolophus; species Chrysolophus pictus. The sequence continues at coordinate 40,414,930 of JAYKPI010000006.1, forward strand.
TTGTATATAAACAATGATTTATATATAATGTAGATTTTTTACCAGCTTCCTCTGGGTAATAATTTGAGAGCAGTTTGTATTACCTCTTCTAAGGCTTAGGCAGATTTTCCTTTTTTTAAGTTATTTCCATTTGGTTTGACAGGATGGGGTTTGTTTGTTTGTTTGTTTGTTGCTCTTTCTTGACCTAGTTTGGGATTAGGTACGTAAAATTAGATATCTCAAATTAGCTCGACCCAGCAGAAAATGGAAGAGTTCTGTCTTCCTTATGCCTTGCAGTTTATAGTTGATCAGCCTCATACTGGTCAGTGTTTATGAAACAAAGCTTCCATGCTTTGATGCCAACAATGCTAGGTCTGCCTGAACACATTTATGTGGCAGTTCCTGGCAGGATGTAAAAATTGTGCCAGATGTTACTTGAAAAATATTTTCTTCTCCATTTGCAGGAAAATACAAACACTTTAATAATATTTATTGTACTGTTGGAAAAATCCTGTATAATCCTGTGTAATCTGACCAGAAAATAATTAAAAAAAAAAGAACAATTGAAGGTAGGTAAAATGTTACCAAATCTTACTGTAACAAATACGTAAATTTAATTACAAAAAATGTAATGTAATTACCAGCTAACTCTAAACTTTAGAAGTCTCACCATCCACTTTACACTGAAATCAATATGTCATTAGCATGTGACTGGGAAGAATGTGTTGCTGTTAATTGCTTCTTACTTGTTCTATAATGCCTATATCCCTAGGTAAAGTTGAATCTTAAGAGAATGGTTATCCTTTGTGTGACTTCAAATAAGAGAAAATATTCATCTCTTTTATGTGAAAGTAACAAGTGTGCTTGTCATAACATACCTATGTCTATATGTATTTGAATGATAATGTTTGCTGTATGGAAAAGTGTTTTCCTTATGGCAGCTCTTGGTCTTATCTAGCCTTTTAGCCAATTTAAATCATGAAATTGGAACAAAGCAAAGCACAGAAAACTACCTATAGGAGCTGGTAAATTGAATGGACGCAGAGAAGGATCTGATGAGTGCCAGAGTTGGTGCAGTTATGGGGCAGAGCCTTAGAGCTGGCAATGAGGGCACAGAGAGAAGAAAATCGCAATTTTGGTATGTGGATAAGATCTCACCCTTTCAGTAGCAATGAGATGCTGGATGGATGCCTCTAGTCATTGAACTATACTCAAAATGTGAGCATGATTTCAATGAGGTGTAAAAGAGAATTTCATTTCACAGTGAATGGCCTGTTAATTTAGTTAAGTACCGTGGTAGCTAGTAGTCCAGGGGGAAGAGGATAAACCACAGAATAAAAATATGCTCCTGTCTTGAAATGTTGATGGATTCTGTTTTGTCTCTCTTTTATTTTTTTTCTCCTTACTGCGGCTCATCCGTTATGCTGTGGCTACAGTCTGCTTTGTGACTGACAGAGGCAGACCATGAAAATGCTATAAGCAGCTAACAATCACAAGACTGGACTATAGCAACAGATGGATGCAAGCTTGGGATTATACTTAGCTATAATTATAGTGCAGTTGGCAATTTAGGGTGGGCAAACCTGATCCATCTTTAATTAGCTAATCCTAATGAAAACACTCTAGTCACTGGAACAGAACATACTTGTTACAAAGTAATTTGCCTTTTGCCATCATGGTCAGACTATTTCCACTGTGCCAGCAGTGTGTACTCATGCACATTGCTCTGTAGGTACACCCGCCCTATAATTACAAATTCTATTGTCATTTTGCAAAGGTGAGGTAATGTGGTAACCTTCATCAGTTAGCAAAATGTAAACCTTTTAGAAAGCTCATAATGTGCTGGTAAGACTTCATTGCACAGCAAGAACGTGACACCTAGTGGATAGACAGCATTTGAGAAATGTGTGGCTGGACCATCAAGGAATATTGACATTAAATGACCCCATCAAATGGAACAACAACTTCGCTATAAGAAACAATGATTTTAAATGACTCTATGCACGGGGACAAAATAGTTGGGTAATGGAATGTTACTCTGGAAGCTTGAATGTGAAGAAGGCGTCAGAGCAGATGTCAGGCCAAGAAAGCCATACAGTTCCTAAAAGACAGAGACTAAATCCCACAGAGACGTTGGAGGATTCTGACGTGACGCACTGGAATCAGATTTCAAACAAAATTCAAGTATAAAGTCAGTCTAAAAATCCCCTTTTGTTAAATGTATGTCCCTGTTATTTCTGCACTATCTTTGCAGGAGATGAATTTTCAGTCAGAGACACTGAACAGCGAATAAACTGTACAGTTAGGCCACTGGGAGCCAGACTAGACTGAGATAGTTTGAAAAGTCCAATACATCCTGCCTGAACTACCCGATTCAGGTTTTATCTGTTACTGCCCAGTGCGGCATGTAGTAGTACCTGGATTTCAAGCATTCACAGATCTCTGGTTGCCCAGATGCCCTACTTGCTTACTGCTTCAAGGCTATAATAGAAAAACTCAGTACCAGAAACTGACATTTTGTACAATCCCTATTTTTCACCGTAAAATTTACGCATTTTAAATGCAAATACATTTCCAAATATCTGAAAAATGCATGCTGAATAATAGTCAGATGCTAGAGGAAGGATAAAGCTTACCCCCTGGCAGCTGTTACATGTTGTTGGATCTGTACATCGGCTCTGAATAAACTCTGAATCCGGGGGCTTTGTCCTGCAGTCCCCCTCTTGTGAATAAGTACAAATGGAGTCAGCATGTGGGCAGCTGGTTTGTACTGCTCTCATTTTACCTGATAAACCATTATGAAGCTGTGAGGGAATCCTCTTGTGTGGTTTCCTAATGCTTCTCTGCTACAGATGGATTGAAAAGGAATTATCAGCACAACTGTAAGTTGCACCAGGGGAGGTTCAGGTTGGGTATGAGGAAGAATTTCTCAGAAAGAGCAGTGAGGCAGTGGCACAGGCTGTGCAGGGAGGTGGTGCAGTCACCGTCCTTGGAGGTGTTCAAGAACCGTGTGGATGTGGCACTGAGGAACGAGGTCAGTGGGCCTACAGTTGGACTGGGTGATGCTGGAGGTCTTTTCCAACCTTAATGATTCAGCGGTTCTACATCTGGCTGAAGCGCAGGATTTTTCAGCTCGATCTCCAGAATAAGCCTTGGCCTGACAGGAGACAGCGTGGATACGGAAGGGTGCACAGAGCAGAATGCTGAAGCGAGAGCTCGCGCGGACAGAGCGGGCAGCACCGCCTCCGCCAATGCGAGGAGGAGGGCCGGCCCAGGCCCGGAGCCCGCCCCCGGAGCCCGCCTCGCCCTGCGGATGTGGCGCCGCGAGCCGGCGGTAAGTGGGGTTCGGGTGGTGGGGCTGCGCTGTCGGCGCCGCCGCTGCCGCCGCCGCTGCTGTGGGGGAGGAGCCTGCCCCCGTCCGCCCAACCCGTGAGGCTCCCGGGGCGGGGAGAGTAACGGGCCGGGGGTCCGGGCGGGGCTGGGGGCGGCCTTTTCTCGGCTGTTGCGCGGGGGGGTCGCGTGTGTCGGCGCGCTGCGGCCGTGCGGCTCCTGGAAAGGAGGGGCTGCTGAGCGAAGCGGGCGGGCCGGCGTGCCGGGCGCCATGACGCGGCGGCAGCGCTGCTGGGCGGGCGGCGGGCTGGGCAGAGCTCGTGTCCCGCTAGCCGGGCTTACCGCTCTGTGTGAGCCCCGCTGTGCGAAAGTGGGAGAGTGGGGGTCCCGCCGAGTCTGCGCGAGGCTCTGTGTGCACTGACTCGAGCTAACCGCTTCGTTATGTCCCGCCCGCCCGGTGCTGGGTCTTGCATGTGCTGAATCAAACCGGCTCTGTGGTATCAGCCCCGCGAGCACAGGTTTGAAGAGGGCTTCGGCGCTTCTCTGTGTGTCAGAAGCAGTGAGGCCGCGATAGTAACGGCGGTCCCGCTCGCACGCTGCGCTGACCGCAGGGGTCGTGGATAAGCGGTCGGAGCGGGTTTCCAGAAGCACGCTGTGCGCGCAGGGGCCTTTCCCAGGCTGGCAGGGATGGCTGGAAGGTGGCTGGTGCGGCCCTGCTGCGGCTGGGACACCCAGAAGTGCTCCTCTGAAGGGGTTCCGCAGTATTCGCCAGTGCCTCTCAGCGCTGAAGTACGCGCAGCGCGGCAGTTATTGTTCTGTATAAACAAACGTACATAAAACAACAATGGAAAGTGAAGCAGTAAGGTGGAATGACTTGTCACGATGACGTGGTGAATCACTGGCACCACGATTACAGTGCCTTATGACACTGATTGCATTTCCCTGTGTCTGACTCATTCTGCTTGTACAGATTTGCATCAGAAATCTTTTAAAAGTATTTTATTAATCTAATGCATTTTCTTTAAATGTTTGCATGCTCGGGCTCACAGCTGTAAATCCGAATCACGTACTTATCACTGTAGATTCATGTCTATAGAGAACTGAAGGCATAGTGTCAGCTGAACTGTTCAGTTTGGTGATTAACATTATACTTGAATAGTCTGTGCTGATGCTTAGCACTTTATGACTGAACTTTGTCACGGAATGCTTGGCTTATAACTCTCAACAAACCTTTTAATTGCTGTGAGCATAATTTGCTTGTCTGTATGAGAAGTGCCCTGCTCGCCTATCAAAGGTGCTTTAAAGTTTCCTTGGAATACTTGATTAAAGCTTCACAAGATAAGCTTAGAAAGTACCTCCATAAATGTTTGCATTCTTACCAGGAAAAGCTTATTTATTTTAGATAGCTGTTTGACTTATGTTCTCTTCTGTCAATGTTTTCATTTGCTGATGATTATTATGCTGTAGGAAGTTGCAAACTGGAGCTTTTGATGCTAGTTCTTCCTTATTACTTTGTTTTTATTTATTTGTTTTCTTTCTCAAAAAAACAGTTCTTTGCTATACATAGCAAAAACAGTTTCCATACTTGGAGAGTGAGATGTACATGCCCCAAAAGATTGAAAATATCTTGCTGAGTGACGGTCAGGGGGTTATTCAAATGCTTTGTAGTACTCTTTTCAGTTGGTCCACATAAATGGTCATCTGCCACTGTGCTAAGCACAGACACGTGACTCACTGTAGTCAAGTTTTACATTCTTTACATTCATATCTTTTAAATACATATATATATGTATATACTGATATACTGTCATTTTTGTTTTGGTTTTGTACTTAACAGGTTCTTAAAAGATGAAGGAGACTTGGTCTTTCTTGGATACTTTTGAGCCTAACTTCAGACCTCTGGTAGTAATTGAGCTTGCAAAAGGCACGAAAAAGGAAACCATAGAATGGTTCACTAAAAGAATAGTGGACAAAAAGGCCAATGGAGGTGAGTATAACAGGATCTTCTGTAACAGTTTTTTGATAAATTGGCTGTCATAATATGAAGACAGACAGTCTTCATTATTAGTTTTCATGTGATTCATAATAAAAGTAATTACTGCTTAGCCAGTCCCATTCCATTCTTCAGTTTTGAAGTTGCATGGTGTCATTTAAGAGTAGTGACATAAGGTCATGTGCCTGCTGAAGTTTAGAATCCTTCCATCTTAGTGGTGAAAGAGGAGTAAACTCATGCAACTTAGATTTTTAGTTACTTTCTGTATTCATCTTCTAGAGTGTCTTTCTCATGTTGACTAAGAGAAAGTTGTAAATCTTATCAAATCATTACCAAAATGAAGATGCGGTACATCTATTATTCTGCCTTCAAGCCTTGGCTTCATTGTGTAGAATAAAATTGAGTTAGCAGGAAGCAAATTAATCTTGATAAATTCATGTTGGCTTTTAATTATCTTTTTTCTATCTTGTATGTTTTCACACAGAGAATATTTCATTTCTTGGCGTTCCAATATACTTCCAGGAATTAAAGTTAGTTTAGCTTTGTTTTGTAATTCTTTAGAATTTTTTCTTTTCTCTTGGAAAGGCTCTGTTTATGATTGTTATATCTGACACCTGACGGTCAGTAAACTTTCTGCAGATACTGGATCTGTGACTACAGACTTGCTTGGAGGCCTATTTCAGAAGCCTAGTCTTCTTAAAAGTACTGGGACTGCAGAAGCAATGGTTGTGATGTGATGTGAGCATTACAGGAATAAATCCAGACTGTCCTCATTGTTACAATTAATTTTCAGTGAACACTTCCACAGAATCAGTACTAAAGGAGAGGGTGACCCTGCAAAATTCTGAACACCATATGCTGTTGAAACCTTAATTCTTCATCCCTGTAAGAATACAGTTTCAGTGCTCCTGATGAGTATGATAGGTGTTATGATACAATTTTCTTTAGGTATAATTTTTATGTATTCTGTTCCTATTTTCCTTCTATTACTTCAAAGGTGCACAACTACTGATTAAACCATTGGTTACAGAAAATGGAGATGAAAATATTTACCTAGTTGGAGCTTCCCACTTAAGACTGTTGCTGGGAGCTGAAACTGTGGGTTTGGTGAAGGAGTGTAATGATAATTCAATGAGAAGTTTCACATACAGCAGTAGAAAAACTTTCAAAGATTTTGCAGGTAAGCGTTACTAAACTTCTTGTATCATTACAAAGCTATGAGTACATTTATAATCGGTTTCACTATTAAATCTTTCATGGTTTATCCCTTGGAATAGTATTATGATAGGATTGTTAACGTAGCTCTTGAAAAACTGGGATTTATTTTGAAAAAGTTTCATACTATATTACCTTATTTTTGTATTCTCATAACAACTAGTTGTCTTAAATAGTTTATCATGATGTTCTATAAACAGTAAAAAAAAAAAAAAAAAAAACGCTGTGATAATTGATGTGAAACTCTTCCTGAAAAGCAGCAAGCATTTTTCAAGGCTAGGCTGGATGCAGCTTTGAGCAACTTGGTCTATAGGGAGGTGTCCCTGCCTATAGCAGGGTGGCTGGAACTACGTGATCTTAAAGGACCCTTCCAACCCAAACCATTCTATGATTCTATGGTTTTATTCATTTTTAGTTTTCAGAAAATACTTTGGGAACTGTATAGCAGAAATGGATATAGAGATTCTGAGATTGGCAAACAGTGGAAACCTAACTGAGAGTCTTTCAACAGGTCGAGAGTATCCAGTACTTGCTGGTACACTATCCCAGCCTTCAGCAATTCTTAATTCTTTGTGTTTAATTCATTCTCTTAATTCACTTGGGTAGTCAAAAATGCAGTAGCAAATGTGTGCTAGTTATAGAAAACTTCTTTCCATGATGTTTATTTTAAAAAGTGCAGGTTTTGCTAAAAGGTGTTGGACTGGTCTTTTTTGGTAATTTTTTGCTGCCTCGGTTGTCTTATTATGCTGCACAATTTCTTATTACCTTCTTTTTTTATTTAGATGACAATCACAATTTCCTTACAATGTCAGAATGTCAGTATATCATCAAACATGAGCTTGAAAATTTGAGAGCTAAAGATGAAAAAATGATCCCTGGATATCCACAGGCAAAGCTATATCCAGGAAAATCAATTGGTAAGCAAGGTAGTTTGTTGACTGTGTCTCAGTGTCTTGACTTAGGACAGTCTTCATGGTGGAAAAAAAGTCTTAATTTTCCTGCAATTAAGATAAACTCTCAAGATGTAAATCACGCTACTAATTTATCTTGTTTTCTCAGATTTTCATGATGATGAAACAAGGGGCAATGGATGTAAATTATAACAAAGGAAATTCCAAGTAGATATTAAGAAAATGTTCTTTACAGAGGAAAATCAAGTATTGGAAGAGAATGTTAGACTGTGGGAATTCTGCCCTGGAAGACATTTAGATCTTAATTGGACAATATCCTGCACAGCTTGAATTAAGCTGGACCTCCTTAGAGCAGGAGGTTGGACCAGATGACTTTCATAGGACCATTGCATCCAGAGTCTTCCTATGAGACTGATATTCTTGCTTTACATTCTTTTTAGTTGAATAAATTTTCAAGTAAGTTGATGTTATCTATTATTTTTAGTTGGTACCCAAATTATTTTTGTTAAAAAAAAAAAAAAAAAAAGTAAACAAATCCAAACACACCCAAACCCACCGCCAAACTGTTTTTTTACAAAATCTACAGGGGGAGGCCACAGGAAGTCATTGAAATAAATGTGCTCCTGTTCATGAGTAAATATTTTATCGATAGTAAGTTTACTTGCTTCTTTTTGGGGTAAAGAATGCTAGTAGTATGACATATGTTTATTATTTTAAGAGTAAATTTATGACCTGCAAATGTTGGAAACAGCATGCCCTGAGTAGTATCTTTATGGTAGCTTCAACTAGTGTATTGGCAGAGATGCTACAGTTTCTTAGGAGACAGTTTCTCTTCTAGAATCCCTATGTCATTTTAATAACCGTGTTTTTATCCATTACTGTTTGTCACCTAAGAAAATTCAAGGGAACTTTAGGTTTGGTAAGTACGTAATGTAACCCATTTGCTGATATCAACTTTCTTGTATTTGGCAAGAGTACTGATATTTCTTTTTTCTTCTAGTGAGAAGATTATTGACCAATGGTATTCTACTTCAGATTTTCCCACTCCATGACAGAGAAGAATTGAAAAAGCTCCGACACACCTGGTATGGCCGAGTCAAAATTGGCTATCAACCTTTAGGTATGTGAACACTTACTTTGCTACACATAAAGTGCAGGGTTCTTCTGGAGGAATTTTCTCTTCAGTTGGTGTGAGAAGACAGAAGGTCCTTCCCAACTACTACTCCATCTTTTAGCCTCTGTAAAAGTGATTCTCCTGCGTGGAAAGTAAGTATTGTAACAAGAAGTCAGTTGTTTCACTAGGAGTTCACCTTGTCACCTCCGTGTTTCACTAATAGTGAACTGTTGCACCTTGGTGCATTCGCATTTCACTGAGTTTGCCTTGTCACCTTCCCAGATTCCCACTAAGTTCACCTTCTCTAATACTACCTTTCTGCCCAAGTTGCTTTCTTACGGACTGAAGTTCACTTAAACTTGCTGTTACTTCTCTTGGAGCCAAGAAGGTACTTTGTACATGGTTCTTTGACTACAACCTATCTGGACCTGCTGACATGCATAGTCAAAGTCACTTCATCAAATTCTTCTTCATTCTAAAGTGCCTGTAGGTTCTTCTGCTATAATGACTAGCGCTGCAACTTTTCCGGGGTGAAGTTGGAGCCTGAGAAGATGTGTAGGCTGCTGTCTCTCAGTTCATAACGATTTTCTTTCTTGTGGCTGCAGAAGTTCTGTGCTGTCTAGACCTTTGGTCCAAGCAGAGCAGTTCAAACACCGCAGAGCATGCAGTTCAAACACCCCGTGACTATTTCTTGTAATATTGAGTTTTAAACTTTCACCCACTGTTCTTTTGGGTAGCCCCCTGAGGGAGTTCAGGACATGAAATTGGTGGGTTAATCTGCTGATTCAGGGTCAGTACAGTTCCACTTTAGCAGCAGTCTCCTTTTAACAGAAGTGTCCCTACACGTCAGCAAATCAGTAGTGGACTAAACCAAAACTATTTATTTTCAAATTAACTTTTGGTAGGAAGGCTCCCCTATGTCTGGGGTTGACAAAACTACATTGATTTGTATGGTTTTCAAACGTGTGAGTTGTTGGTTGCTAGATTCAGCTGAGTGGATTATATACACTGAGCAAGTTCAAAATGTTTTCATTTAGTTTTAATCTGACAAATGTGGAGAGAGTTAACTTCTGAATTTTAACACTCTGAACTCGATATGAAAAAGTTAAGAGTTTGCCTGATTAATAATCTCTTGGCCCAGCAGTTACTTGAGATTCTTCCCAGAGCTCTAAAAGTTAAGGATCTGACTCAATAAGTCCTGCCTCCAGACTAGAGGATTCTGCTCTGTACTCTTCTCTTTATATAGAAAAGAGGTTCTTTTTGAATGACATCAAATATACAAAAAGTTTAAAAGTAAATTCCATTAACCCTGCTATATGTGTGCTAGTTTAGGGATCTCTTTTATGTTGTGCACGTGGAGTGTGAAATGATGCTAGTTGTCTATACTCAAACTCATTTAATAATAAATTCTTGATTAATTGAAGAAGATTTTGGCATACTGATTTTCCTGTTTGTTTGCTTTTCCCCCTGGCTTTCAGAGGCTTGTAATGTTGGCAGCTATGAATTTCTGCTGCGGTTTTCTGTGAACTGCATGCCATACCAGTATTCTGGCATTGCACATGAGCTTTTGATGTACTTGTCTTTTATGCAGAATACACGTACAGTGTCAGTTCACAGGCCATGATATTTTATTATGTGAGTGAATATGTAGCAGTGATACACAACTGTAAAGGACCTGGTCTTCCAGGGAGGCAAAGTTTAAAACAGATTTTAGTACTCTAAACTTGGTATGCTAGTTATTTCTAAATCTTAGGAAGTGATGGTATTTCCAGATTATGATGGATAATACTCTACAATTTTTTTTGTTAGTAGTAATTTAAGTGAGATGTTGTTTTCCCTGGAGATAACGCATCTGTCATATTCATTAGTACTGCACTATCTAAACTTTTAGAACACTTGAGCAGACAACCTCAGTGAGAATGATTGTGCATTTCATGTATTGATTGTCTGCTAAAGGGAATGTCTCAGCCTTGGTGCGTTTTTAGATGTGTTTAAGAACTCAGTATATTTTTCCATCTGTTCCTTTAGTTCACTGAGGGGTGGCAAAGCACAGCTAGATCTTTTAACGCTGTGCAAACTGAAACAGATTTGGTTCCCATGTCTACATATGCCTCTGAGAAACTTTAGAAGTCAGGTGTGACTTACTTGGTATAAAAAAATTTATGTACCACCCTAGCCATTCCTTTATAGATTCTGTTTTTAAGAATGATAGTCTTTCTTTTGTTCTGGATACTACAGGTATTGAGATATTTGGCTTCCCTCTATCTGAATATGTGTATGCATTTGTATAACAGAACACAAATAACCTTCTCTGGTTTTGGAATGTCGGAGAGGGAGAAACAAACAAACAAAAAAACCCAAACAGATCAGAAAACATAAATTTGGGCCAAGGGATTAATTTGCGTTCAAGTTTGATATTCATTATACCCGTATGTATGTTGAGTGTCTTAATTGAGTCATTTTTCTCTGCAGATGAGATACGATCCTACTTTGGTGAAACCATTGCTCTCTACTTTGGCTTCTTAGAGTATTTCACGTTTGCATTGATTCCGATGGCTGTCATTGGAATTCCTTACTATGTGTTTGCGTGGGAAGATTATGACAAATATGTAATGTTTGCCACATTCAATCTGCTGTGGTCCACCGTGATCCTGGAAGTTTGGAAACGGATTTGCGCTGTGATGACGTACCGCTGGGGGACACTGTTGATGAAGAGGCAGTTTGAAGAACCAAGGCCAGGTTTCCACGGTGCTTTGGGTATCAATCCTGTCACTGGGAGGGAAGAACCGGTGTACTCAAGTATTAAGAGACAGTTACGCATTTATCTGGTGTCCGTACCATTTGTGTGCCTTTGCCTCTACTTCTCGCTGTACGTGATGATGATTTACTTCGACTTGGAACACTGGGCTCTGAATTATCATGAGGAGAATAATTCCACCTTCAGCAGCTTGATGCTCTATGTGCCTAGTATCATATATGCTGTTGTGATTGAAATTATGAACCGTATCTATAGGTATGCTGCTGAATTCTTAACATCATGGGGTAAGAAAACTATTTTTTATTCTTATTTTTACATTATAATTTAGAATCACAAATGTTTAGGACTTACTTTACTGTGGGGTAAAAGAGCTGGCTGTTTTAACTTCTTTCTTTTATTTGGAGTGTTATGAGATAGCAGTTTCATGTTTGGTTTAATTTGATCTGAGTCTAGCAGAAGGGATGATCATGCCTTCCTCTTCAACCTCTCTCTGATGCCAAAATCTCCCTTCTCTGATTAGCTCTTTCTTAGGCTACATTAGCCATATTACTTGCCCAAGGGAGGAGGTAGGATCATCAGGGTAGGAGATTAGAGGTAGACAGCAGAGGAGACTGTCCTGGCATCTTTGCTCCATAATCTGAGTTTGATGAATATATCTTTGTGTACTGATACATCATTGCAGAGGATAGAGGCACTAAGATAATAGAACAAAATCTAAAAACATTAACAACGTTGTCTTACAATAATGTTTGTGTAATGATTGTATACATTATATGTATAATGAAGATTGAGATTTCACATCCTTATCAAGATATTTTGTTCTGGGCACTCTCAGAAGAGAGTGAACAGGATTAGGAATTCATTTGGTTGTCTCCCATCTGACTTATTTTCAGCTAAGATCTGATGTTAGCAGCTGACCTGGCAGAGCATAGGAAAAAATCTGGGTATGGAGGCTGGCAACCAGAGAAGTTGCAGGGTCTGTGTGTTGCCATTGCTGCTACTAAAGAAGTGGTGGTACAGTATAAATTGTTGTTGCCATGAATTATTGGAGGAACTATTCCTTATATGCTACTACTAAAATGATTTCTAGGTGGAAAAAATGTTTATGTTTTGTATAGCAGTGTGTAGTACATTGTGTGTGCTTCTGCTGTTTACTAATGAGTAATTTTGTTGATTTTTTAGAAAATCACAGGCTGGAGTCTTCATATCAGAATCATTTAATTCTGAAGGTTTTAGTGGTAAGTAGGAAGTGTGAGGAGTAAAAGGTTATTTAAAAAAGGAAGTTAAGTGTTTTATTTGTATTTTCCCAGCATTCCTGCTTTGACTTTCAATTTTGTTCAGTGCCAAATAATTTGGTTAAACAGGATTTCTGTTGTGGTGGCAGTGACTGCTAGGCTGTATAGATATCTTGTTTTGTGTAGTTGTTGTTTTTAAATTGATTGTTGTTTCATTAGGATTCTGGATATGTAAGGTTTTCTCTTAGTTGATGTGGTCCTGGCTTCAACTGGAAACGATTTCTTTTGATTTTTGCAACATTTTATGGTAAACTGTATTTTAAGAAGTTCACACATTAACTTGCATTTGTACTAACGTTCAGCCATCTGATCAGAGGAGACTGGATATACTTGTCCATTATTCTGCTTGCATACAGCTCATAGTATATATTGATACATTTACCTGGGGCATCTGAATAAGTTGCTTTTGCATGCATACATATATACTGTAATGTGCATAGGAGAGGATTAGGTGCTTGTATTGATTCTAAGAAACTGTACTGTGAATCTTGAGAAAAGTTCTCTTCTTCTGCAGTGCCCAATTATGATTTTTCAGGTACAGTACTGTGACTCATTTCTCAGTTTAGTAGTAGGGAATATTTTTCTCAATCATAAAGCCTCCTGAACTGGTTAAACGTAAAGCTAACATCAATTGAGGAGCGGTTATACATATCTAAAGAGATGTCTTCCAACAAATAGATTTTGTCAACATGTTTATTTGAAAAAAGTCATCACCCTGAACTAAGATCAGTGCCAAATTGTGGAAGATAAGTAGAAGATGACAGGTGCTTGAAGTGTTCACATCTCATAATCTAAATGTATAACTCATTGTATATTTAGGAAAGCATTGAGGTAATTTAATGAAAATAGGATCAGAATTATTTTTTCTGATGTAGTTTTGAAAGTGATGAAGAAATTTAATTTAATGGACAGTTTGTATCTGTGTGGAATCAGAGAAACTGTTAGATGATACTTGGCATTTTTTTCTCAAGCCATGAATTTCCGCTTGTATAATAACAAATATTTTCATTTGCAGTTCAACTTCTTGAATTGTTTTGCATCTCTCTTCTACATTGCTTTTGTGCTTTTTGATATGAAACTTCTGAGACAGGTGAGTTACTCAAACATTAAAAACAATGATGCAGCTAGGAAAATAAAGGATTGCTTGAAATAGCACTGATTTTTCAGTTTTTCTAAATATGTACATGTGTGTATTGTTGTTGCCAAGTTTATATTTTCTTATGAATACAGCTCCATATTTCAGTTCATCTTGCACAGTTGCAGAATGATAACAGAGTAATGTAGAGCGAACATTTTTCTCCTTGCAGATGAGAAAAAGAAATTGATTACTCCCTCATACTGATGAGGCTGGGGAATTTTCATTTCCTCTTCTTTTCCTCTATGTTAGAAACTGTTTTTCTTCATAGTGTTCTTATTGAGAGGCTCCTGAGGATAAGAGTATTATTAAGTTTATTACTGCAGTGAGAAATTGAAAATAAATAGAAGCAACAATAATTTGTCATTGGTATTTTAAATCAGTTTTCTGTTGTTAATACTGCTTGAAATCAAATGCATGAAAATCAAGTAAAAGTAATTATTTCTTTGACTGTAGCAACTTAATATGTATTCTTTTAAATCCATTGCTTAACTCTGTAGTGATAAATGATGTATTGTTAATTGTTTAGCTTTCATTGGACTTTCTGTACTGTTTCCAAGACACATGAAGATCCACTAAATAGTTAAGTATCTAAAGATCTAGTTAGTTCTCAGCACATTGCAAAGGATGGGAACCAGAACAGCTATCCTTCTCACTTACTATTGCTAGTTTTATTATGCTGGCTGCTTTTGTTGTGATGTAACTACTTGCAGTGTTAATAGAACACACAAAATTGGAAACAATCACAGACTTATTGCAGGTCTATTAATGTATTAATTGCTTTTTTTTTTTTTTTTTTAAGAGCTTGGCCACTTTGCTGATAACTTCACAGATCCTCAATCAGTTTGCAGAATCCCTGCTTCCTTACTGGCTCCAGAAGAGACATGTGAAGAAGATAAAGAAACACACACATTCTCAGAAAGCAGAAACGGACCTGTCATTAGTTGAACAAGTCAACTTGGAAAAAGAAATGGGCACCTATTTTGTATGTTGAATATACTCATATGTTGTTAGGATATATATTTTGCTAGATTATATGCTGCTAAAAAGTGGTTTTAGGTGAATTGTTGTTAGCTGCAATGTAGTAATGTAGAAATAGCTATTTTATTTCAGAAGGAGCTCTGAATACATGATGAGTATAGTTTGACCTCTTGGCAATAGTCATAGTGTTCTTTTTAGAAACAAAGAGCAGGACAGTAAGAAATTGCTTGTTTCTCATTAAGGAATGTGAAAGCAGTTGTTGCTTTTGAAACAGTAGATCACTTTTGTCAATTCACTGGGGGATAAGCTACACTTGTAGACTCCTAGTGCCTAAATTATATCTTGCAAGGGAAACCCTGGTGTCTAGATTTTATTCTTATGTGGTATAGCTTAGAATTCTTGCTACTTACTGAATTGATCTCTTTGTTATATCACCCAAACACAAAAAGATGGGTTACTATGTCCAGAGCAAAGACCCTTCATTATGCTTGGAGCAGTCATCTTTTTCCACTATTGTCTTTTGAATTATTTTTAGCCCTAGTAGTAAGGGCTACAAGGGCTACAAAAAACAAACAACCAAGCAGCAGAAATGTAACTGCATGTTTCTTCTACTGAAAGACCTGGGTACTCCTTTTTACTTAAGGAAGTCAATTTTTGTTTGTCATTCTCTCTGTCAGCTGTTTCTGCTTCTCTATTTCTCTATCTCTGTTTAACACTCACTAGAGATTTTTTGTTCTTTGGAGCCTGTTCACACCTTCTGGCTTAGTCCCAGAAGTGTTTCCATTGGCATAACAGGTGCTGCAGTCCTGGAATAGCCCCAGCTGCCGTACTTGCTATCTTCTACATTTCTCTTCTCCTAATCCCAGCTGTGTTTCTGGCCATCTCCTGTGCTGGACTCGGCAGTCATCGTTCACAAAGGCAGCATAAAACTACTGTGAGAGTTAAGTTGATGAGCACATTAGCCAGTGCAACCTAAGAAGGCAAAAGAGATCAACTCTTTAGGCCAGTACTACTGCTGGAAGCTCTTACTTCTTGACATTACAGCTTTGGCATTTGCGCTATCTTCCTATCGCAGTTTCTGATGGCTTCATAGTCAGTAAGCACATGACAAACAACATAGAATCAGATCATCAGTTTTACCTGTGTTGTTTTCAGAATTTCCTTCTCACCATCCACAAAGCTTTAAGATATATTTGTATCAACTTATTATGTTAAACTGGTAAGTTTTCTTGGAATAGGTTTTGCTTAGTATATTATTGTCCCCACCATACTTTACTTCTTGATTTGAATTTGGTTGATTTGTTTTGCTGTATTTAACGCATGTTGTGCAATTCATTACTTGGTGTTCTAAAGGAGTCGACAAAATGCAGTAGTGTGTATGTTAAAGCCTTATAGAGTGGCTGACAGCTTGTTCCATGGAATGCTGCAAGCATAGTCACAAGGGTTTTAATGCTTTATGCCTTTACAGAGTAAGAAATAGATGTAGGTCATGTACTTTTTATGTAAAAAGTAGAAAACATCAGAGTTAGAAATTTATTTTGAAATGTAAGAGTACCATGAAGTGGGAAATGGAAATACTACCTTTGCAGCTGAATACCTGTACTAACATTTCACTGGGAGTGTTGGTATTTCTCACTTTATATATGGGGAGGTAGATTGACAGGGAGCACTCCTGTCTTACAGTGGAGAGCACAGCAGAAGTCCTCAATTAGTGTCTGAACTGGTAAATCAACATGGTCCAGCAAGGAGCCCAAAAACATGCCAGCATACCAAGGGCTATGAATTGGCAGCAGGTGTCGACTTGCCTGACCAAATAAGCTCTGGCTCCTAGAGCTGAACTGACTTCTAGTTCTGAGCTGGCACGTACAAAGTCAGTGTGTGGTGTCTGAATCCTGCTGGCCAGTGCCTCTTGCAGATCAGATGTATCTGCACCTGTTGCATGGTCATACCTTGAATAATTTTCCAAAGGGAAACAATAGGTCAGTTGTGGAGTTCTGACTTTGCCTTTGAGTTGCCCACTTCTTGCCTCAGTTTCAGTCCAATACACAGTGTATTCAATGCCTTAGATTTTAATTTCAATCTAAATATTTTGATTGTGCTATATTTGTAAATACGCAGTACTAGACCACTTGTTTCTAAGTGTTGAGCTGTCAGCAGAAAAGAGCATTACTAAAATTACATCTGTCACAAGGGGGAAGCATTTGACTATGTTTAGTAACTGAGGAGTTCAGCAGGAGTGTTGACAGAATTCTGTGTTTCAAGATCTTTTCTTTCCTTTTCCTTTCTTCACTTACCCTTTAATATTCTAATTTCTCTTTGCCCTCCTTGCCCTCTCCCCTCACCCCCTTTTTGTGTCTCTCCAGCCCTTCAACTGATTTAAGGTGTAAAAGCTTGTAGTCCTTATTTCACCTGTGTTTCTCTCCTAGTTCATTTTGAATCCTGGTTTGCTTTGTTGATTGTGTTTCCTTGATGCCATGGACTGTGCTGCTCCTGTGGCTAGGGCAACAGGAGGTTGATAATAGCGATAATAGCACAGTTAACATCCTGTCAGATATTTCCTTCATAAAGTGTTGAAAATCAAGTAGGAGAAAAGTAAATGGTCATTTTATTTTCAAACTGCTGTGCTGATAAGTCAGTAGGTACTGAGCAAGAAAATGAGAAGGAAGCAGTGGAAATGCTGTGCAGTTACCAGGGGGAGAATTATAAAGGGACACACTGCTCCTTCCTTGAAACATGTAACTGATAGCAGGGACAAATGTGTGACTGCCATTCCAGTGAGTGATGCTGCACAAATGCCCCTAGTGAAGACCTTGCTAAAATTCAGAGTTCATACAGGAAATCTTTGTGGAAAAAAATCTCATTGATTTTAAATGTTACGCAGCTCCTCTCACCTGCAGAGCAGACCTGGTCATATGTGAGATGTGAAAATGAGCTTGAATGAGGAATGTAACTAATGAGTGGCCCGTGTTGATTTCTGAGCTTGCTGGCTTCTGCTGCCTGTTTGCAAGAGCAAGAGCACCAGGTGCTAGAGGTGGCAGTTGGTTTAACCATCATCAGCCAAAAGGCTAGAAAATTGTGTCTATGATGCATGGAACCAAAACTAATGTTAGATTTCCTGTACTAATCTCAGTTACTGTCAAATCCTTATTGATAGTTTTGTTGGTTCGTTTATTTCATTTTGAGAGAGAAGAAAATGTGTGGATCTGGATGAATACCAAATAGCTGTATCCTAGTTTAAGTAGTTTATGATATTTCATCACTCTTTGTTCAGAGAACACATTGAACAAAATCAATCCTTTTCTTTAGAAATTATTGGTTTATTCTTCGTTTTCATGAATAATTGCTGCAATCACAGAAAACTATTATTAATACAACAAAATTAGTATGTAAATATGTATAAAGACCTACGTGTGAATACTTAATCAGCATTTAAGTACCCGAATTGTTGATTCAAAAATAAGGAGATGGATGCATTGCAGATTTGCCAGAATAGGGCTTCTTTGTTTGCATTAATTGTTCCTTTCAGATGCCAGTGCTACATTTCGACATTTTAGCCTTCAAGTAGGCAATTAATTCTGCCTTACTCATTTGAAATAGATGTGCAGAAATATTAGAAAAGAGTTGCCTGTTTAAAACCTATGTTTCTGGTTAGATCTTTCCTGGACAGTCTGAAGTACTAGGCCTATTTGTAAGAGCATTGTGAGGAGAATGTTCTGCCACTTACATGAATGATGCTGTTTTCTTGTCCTGCACTGTTCTTTCAGTAGCTGTTTCACTGGGATAGTCAGGAACTTAGAGTGAGTCTGTTTATGCAATTACTTCATATACTTCATGTGATATGGATAAGTGCATTAGGCAAAAGGAAAACTCTTGGCCTCCCTGTATTAAGAAGTTTTGAATAATTTAGTATTGTAAAAATTACTAGAGAGGATGTCTTTTTTCCTTCTGCTGGTCATTCCCACACAGATGATTTGACATGAGGAACCATGTTTATAGCTGTATTATTAATTCCACATCTTCATGTATTTTTTTGTGAGTAAAAGTTGCTCTTTTTTTTTTTCTTCCACTGTTTTCCAGGGTACTTTTGATGATTACTTGGAGTTGTTTTTACAGTTTGGCTACGTCAGTCTTTTCTCATGTGTTTATCCTCTGGCCGCTGTGTTTGCAGTGTTAAACAACATCACAGAGATATATTCTGATGCCTTAAAAATGTGTAGAGTTTACAAGCGTCCGTTTGCAGAACCCACAGCAAATATTGGTGTTTGGCAGGTAAGCTTTGTTTGTTTCTTTTTTAATCATTTATTATAAATGATGTTTCACCAGATTTAAGCTGTATGTTTCATCATCAGCTGCTTTTAACTTCTAGTAGGTATTTTGTCATCTTCAGTGTCTTACGATACTATCCCACTGTAGTACATTTTGTTAGGTTTTCAACCACATGTAATTTTCAGTTGCCTTTGAAAAGAAAGTAAATCCTTTCATTACTACTTGTATGCATGTCCGTTGTGATTCTGTTGCAATACCAACAAAGCAAAACTGCCAGTACAGTACTGCCTAGTAATTTATAGCAGAAGTATTCTGAAATTGGTAACATCTGGGGCCATCTCAGGAGCATGGAGCTCATCTCATGTAGTTTCAGAAAATTGAAGAATGATAGGTAAGTACTTTGAATCCTGAGTCATGCTTGGCAGTGTGCTCTCATGGTTACTGGTACTCAAGCTGACTAATTTTGAAATATTTTAGATCTGTGTGAAGAGGCTGTAATTTTCTATAGAGGTGTAATCTGCTTAAACTGTCTCACACTAGAAGAAGTCGGTTAAGGATTTTCTGACCTCAGTTGCTTAATGATGTGACTGTGCTAGCACCAGCTAGTTTGGGACCTCCTGAGTAGACTGTGTTAGTAAACTGATTTTGACCAATAAAGACTCTGCAGAACTCCTCCAAACACTATTTCTTACCAGAAAGAAGGATAGTCAGTCATATCCAAAGATGTAAGTTTTCTGTAACAGCAATGTGAAGTAGGCTGGAGGAAAGGTCTAGGAGATGATCTGTATTCTAGTTTAAGTTTTCTGTTGGTGCGTGGTGAAGACAGAGGACAGGATAAACTAGTAGTTTGTTTGATTTGATTTTAGTAATCTATTTTACATGGGAAGTTAGAGCATTGGCTGAAATATTTCTGTTAAAGAAATACTGGAATTATTTTATCATGGGAGCTGAGTCAACAGCTTACTGTCAAGGAGAAAGTTACTTCTGCTAATTCATTGTGATAATTGCTACATTTCCATATCAGCTTTTCTCATTCAAGAGCAATGAGTAATCACTGTATTGCAAAAACAATTGTCATACTGTGTTTTCAGCCATTTTGTGGGAACTCTGTACACAAGAGCTTCTCAGACTTGCGTGTGTTTAAATGCAAACCTTTCTTTGAACAAATTCAATGACTACGTTCTGCTTGAAAAACAGTGCTATTTTAGAAAGATTCTGAACCATCCCTACATTTTCTGATCTCTTGACATAAGGACAAAACAAAACTGGAGTGCTGGGACAGTTAGTTCCTCTAGTTTTGCCTTTTTTCTTTTATTTTGAAAGAAATGTGTTCTAGAGTATAACTGTAGAAAGTTACACAGTCTTTTGTGTATTCAGATTGAGTCATGAAGATACCAAGGTTAAGATTGCTTTCCTGACCATGTTTTGTTTAATTTCTTTCTTTCTTTGAGAATTATTTTGAATTCAGGAGGTGATTTGATATTACCTCCATGTAGGATGTTACTGGTCTTTAAATATGCATACACACACAGATACATTAAATTACAGAAAAATTCAGGGTTGCCAGGTGTGCTTTGTGGTATTACAAACTTTGTTGTGGTTGTGTTGTTGCCTGTTCTTATCGTTGAAATAGTGGAGATGACTTGCCAAGCCTGTCTACATTATAGAAGCCAAAAGATGGAGAGAAAAAAAAAAAAAGTAATGACTCTTCTGAGGGTTTCCTAGAGAGGGATGGAGAAATTTTATAGAGCACTTTGGGGACTGGTAAATCAGAGATAATGGTCATAACTGTGAATGTGTTTGTGTCTTATTTCAGTTGGCTTTTGAAACTATGAGTGTAATATCAGTAGTTACTAACTGCATACTGATTGGAATGTCTCCACAAGTGAATGCCCTGTTCCCGGACTCAAAAATGGATCTTGTTCTGACTGTGGCATTGGTAGAGGTAAGTCTGACTTCAAATAGAGTTCAGATATAAGTATTAGTAGGAAACAACGTGAAGAACTGAGGAAATTATACCAGTAAGTAGATACAAATCTGTTTATTTTAAAAGGACTTAAAAGCTTTCCCTGCGAAGTAAATGTTAAAACCTTGCTTTTTATTTTCTGTATTTTCATGTACTGTGAATGATGTTGCTATACTTTTGCAATACATTCTTCATCTTTATGAATGTTTCCCATAATTACTTATTTGAAACAAGTATGTATAAGGACTAAGTACTAGTGATTGTAGTACTAATTCTATGTAGTAAACACTTGAGTTTCTTTTCAGGCAAATAACTGTCCATTTTATGTCTTAACAGATTGTAGATCATTGTCCTTATGTATCTTTCTATTATTTCAATTTAAAAATGACGTTATTTTAACTTTTAAGAATGTGGGTTATTTTTCTGTGCTAGTGTATAGTTGTTGAATTGCCTTGTAGATTACTATATTACTTCTGTGTTGTTGTTACAGACGTTTTGGATTATGCAGTAAATCATGTGCTTGCTTAAAGTTTGCAGTTAACTCTAGATATTAATCACATGTCAAGTGGTATACTGAAGTTTGAGTCTACCTATAACCTGATACATTTTTCTATTATGAATGTGTGAACGTTTGCATTAGCCTCAGTGAAATGTTTGAATGTAAAACTAATTTGACAATTTAAATGCAGCATTCACATTAGTTCATTTAGATGGTATATCTAGAGAGGTTATGTTACAAAAACTATGTGACTAAATGTAACCAGAGTGAAGTTTTAATGTCCATCTGGTCTCTGAGCAGGCCGCTGTCTCTTGATAGGCCATAGGAGAATACCAGCATTTTTTCTCTCTCAATTTGAATTCTGTTTTTGTGTGACCCTGTACCATTGTGCAATTCCTATGCTTTAATTAGGTAGCTCTTGGAATTTCTGTTAAGCAGTGCATCTCAAACACATTATCTATAAATCATATGAAAAGGAGAATAAAACAAAAAAAGGAATAAATGAAAGGAAGAGTTTGTAAAGATGAATGAATCCTGAAAGGAGAAATGGCAAGAATGTTCTTTTATATGAAGAAACAATTTGGACAAGGCTACTCATCTAGAGCAAACTACACTGTACAAAGGGACAAATGGAGGGTAATGCTAGATGACCCAGAGAGGAAAGGCAGCTATTTGGTCATAGAGAAGTCAACTTTTCTCTTCATGTCCTTATTAGTACTTCATAGTGCACTTGTTAGAAAAGATATATTTAAAAAAATGGTTTTAATCATAAGTACCCAGTGTGCTTAATACTTCAAAGAGTGCTGGTTTAATTTCTTCTGCCGTTTTTGTGTTGTTATAAACTATTCATTGTCGAGAAATACCAAAAAAAGAAATCTGCAGCCTAACAAGCCACATGAGTTTTTAAATATTGTTGGTTATAAACAATTCCAAAACTGTTGCATTTGAAATTTAATACTTTTACAGTCTCCTGAGGGGCAGACTTGCAGCGTTCTTTATTCAGAATTTCACATTTTCACAGGTTTGTTTTCTGAAGAGTCAGAGTAGCTTGGGTTGTACAGTTCTGCAAGAAGTTTTGTAACACCAGGTACAGAGTGTTTGGAAGAGTTCTCCAAAGTGAAAGACTAAATTCTATTCTAAATATCTATTTCTGTATCTAAAATTACAACAATGAATCCAACAAGAATAATTTTTCCTTCTGTTGAAGGCAGTTAAAAATTATTAACTGTTAAAAATTATTAACAGTATTTACATTGAAGATATTTCAAGTTAGAACACTGAGTTCAAAAGATAGAGGAAGAAAGGGAGAATGACTGGATGCTGTGGGACTGCAATCAGTTTCATCAGCAGCATGATTTTTGGTAGCTTAAGGAGATGGGTATATTTTTGCCTTATCTTCCTGGGAATCTATTTTATCTGTTACACTGGCATTTTCTTTTATCTGGTGCACGATGAATCAGATCAGGGAACTGATTTGACAGTACCTGTCTGATCCAGTTCACTGGTGAAAGGGAGAAGGGCAGAAACAGTGCTGTATGGAAGGCAGTGTTGCCCTTTATAGCAGTGCTGTCGGTTTCTGCTGGATTAAATCTGTGGAACTTCAGCACCACAGAGTCTCTCCTGTAAATCTTGCTTCCTCTAGAGAAAGATACGTAACGTAGGAAAGCAACACAGATCTGATGTTATTGACACTATTCCCACACACCTTTGCTGTATTTATTAATGATTGTTGTGCATATTACTTGTAAAAACAATGCAGAAACAGAATACATGACACAAAGTCTCTAATACAAACCTGGTGCTTTTTAAGCACATCAGTGTCAGGGTTGGAAAAAATTCTGTTGCATATGCCAGGTTGTCAACAGAAGAGCTTTTTAGATCACTTACTAGAGATTTTGTGTGGAAGAATGGTAGAGTTATTTTACTTTCTGGTGTTTGCTTCCGATGGAGGTGAGAATTCTACAGTGTATTTGTGTTCTGTTGACAACGGTTTGGCAGGCAGTGTGAAAATGTTAAGGAATACAAGAAACTTCTGTAGGCTATGTATCCTTTCACGTGTTCAGTGGATCTGGTAACCTAATTAAATCTTAGCTGTCATTAAATGTTTTTATCAGGTGTAAGTCATTGAGACTCCAGTTGAATATTTATATCTGGTTTGGTGCAAGGCTAAACAGAGAAAGTGTTGTTTTACCAAGCAAAGCATAGATGGTAACAATGACTTGAGTTTTATTTTATTCCTAAAGATGTTAGTGTTTACTAACAATGGTACTTACATTATTTCAAATGAAAATGTGTTTACGTGGCAAGATTTGACATCATTTAGTACAGATGTGAAGAAGAATGTTTGATACTCTCTTAAGCATTCTGTACCAGGCTCTTACAGGTGTGTGCAAAATAATTTTTTATTAATAATGCTAAATCTACTGCTACCTACATTTTATGGGCATACATATTATATCACCAAAGCAAGTGCTAATTAAATACAATAAATCAATATGCAGTTGCTAATAAATAATATTAAACATTAAAATAATAACATTTAATAATACTGAAGTATTAGAAGAGTGATTTTCCTTTTTGAACAGTTGACCTATTTTCATCAATGCAATGTCTGCCTCCATGGCAACATAGTTTGAACCTGGAGCAGAATCATGAAACTCCCCTCTTTTACTTATGGATGGATGCTAAGTGAGTGAAGCAAGTGCAGTTTTCAAACAAAGAAGTAGATATATGTTCTTAAAGTAGGAAACAGTAGGCCCTTATTATCATTCTTTTAGAAGAGTTAAGTCACATAGTTGGGTTAGTTCTTCAGGCTCTACCATAGGTACGTATTTTCTTTGTGAACCACCTGTGCAAAGTGAGAAGCAAGGTTAAAAACAAAGTATAATCTGAATTCAGCAGCACTTTTGGTTTTTTTTTTCTTTGAAAATTAATGTCACGGAGCTTTCTTCTTGATAACTACTTAAAATTTATGAGTCTAAATTAGAAAGAAGAATGCTAATGAAACTGCTTTCAGGTCTACTCTGAAAGCTGAGTTCCGGAAATCAGTTATATGTCCAACACTTAGTAATAGAGTGGTTGTTTTTTGTTTTTATTTTAAATGATTCACCAACAGGAGTGTTTGGAAACAGTGTCTGTAAAATATTTATACCACTGTATCCTAAACTCCCACAGTTACTCATTTTGTATCCAGCACTCGAATGGTAAACTTTTATGCGGAAGTGAATGTAGTCACGATGTTCTACATCACACAAAGGCATTTGTGGATGAGTTTGGAAATGCTGAAGAGTAACAGAGGGCTATTTTGATAGCTGCTATTGCAGCTAAAATCTGACCTTAGAGTTTACAAACACAGTTTTAGGAAGAATATAATTAATTCTGGTATAGATAAAAAATGAGGACCGTAGTGTAAGGATAGGGCTAGGGTATTTGTAGCAAACATGGCTTAATAAACATTTGGGCCATAGTGATTTGATTTTGTAAAATCTCCTTCTGTAGAGATATTCAAGACCTGTCTGGATGCCTACCTGTGTGACTTACTGCAGGGTACTTGCCTTTGCGGGGAGGTTGGACTTGATGGCCTCTTTAAGTCCCTTCCAACCCCTGTGATTCTGTGAAAGCTGATTTTTTAGAAGTTATTTATTTATTTTATTTTTTAAAGAAACTGTACTGGATGACATATTTTTTTAGAAATAAATTACGTGAATAGCATTATGGCAGGTTGTGACTGAAGCATGGTTCTGTATTGGAGCCTTCCACACTAGTGAAGCAAATGGCTTCTTTTTGTGGAGGATTCAGGAGGTTGGGATTCAGCAGCTGTGTAAAATGGCCAACTTCATATAGTAAAGAAATTGGAAAAAAAGTGGAGAGAGATGTGCTGCACTGGTGTATGTACAGATGTATATTCTTTGACATTAGTGGAATTCTAACAGTGCAAAGGTCAAGCGAAACAGCTGTGCATTTTTTTTCTAAATCATTTCTATGTTTGTGACAGATTCTAGTTTAAAATGCAGGAGCTGTAGTGTCACAGAGGGAATCACGTGGTGATCTGTATATGAGGGTTATTTGGCACAATGTTCTGATGAAAGCAGGATCTTAGTTAAGGTAACTAAGCTAAAACTTGAATACTTCCCGTGAGGGAAAGTCCATACTTATCTGGGAATCCTCTTCCAATATTTGACTGTTCTTATGGAAAATGTTTTTTTTTCTTATTGCAAAACAAAAACCCTCTGAGGCAGCTTGTGGCCCATGGCTTCTTGTGCTTTCACCACATACCCTTGTGAAGAGAACAGCTCCGCCTTCTCTAAAACTACCTGTTACATGTAGAGGAAGACTATGATTCAATCCTCCCTCCCACCCAAAGCATTCTTTTTTCTAAGTTAAGCAAAGCCAGTTCCTTCATCCTTCCTTCATGTGTTGGGTTCTTCAGCCCTGTAAGTTTGGCTTCCTCCAGATTTTCAGTGGCTTTGTTTGTGCTCATCTCCTTGAAACTTCCTGTCAGTTGCAGTGGGTGTTCTTTCTTTGTCCTCAGCGCATTTGCTCTTCAATTAGAGAAAATCAGTGATCAATTCTGAAGACGCGTGGACAACACTTAGCTTTCTTACTGCTGAAACTTTTCAGAAGTAGTCTTCAGATATTTGCTTATCCATCTGCTTCTGCTTTCCTGTGGCAGCATAGCCTTTTCATACTGGTAATGCGTATTTGCATGCATGTGTGTATGCTGCGTGAGGGTATTTCATTTATAGTGTCAAGTTGGAATGCTGCTACTTCATTTGCAGCCTGAGTAGTTTGTTAGTTTTCAGATACAAATATAAGTACTATGTACTGATAAGTATTTGATGTGTGGATTAAATTAGTGTCTGATTGACAGTTTGATTTGATGTTAACTGTAGAAAAAATGATTATCTCCGATGAATAAATATTAATTGGAAAGCTATATATATGGTTCTTTTTCTGAAATGTTTAATGATAAGATATAAACCTTACTGATAGCTCTCAGATCTTTTTTAGGAAAGTACTTAGTAAGCGCACTCATCCAGCTTTTTATTCTAGTAACACAGATATTCTAACCAGCACCCATCTGTGCCTGCTATTGTGATGGAAGATGTAGAAAAATGTGGAAAAATGTACTTTATATAAATTATTAAATTATTTGGCTCATTGACGTATACATACACAAAATAATTCTGCGTTGTTACCAATTCTGCATGTTAAAAAAGGTTAATCCAAGCCACTGGTGATTTCAATTAACATATTGTTTCCATTTGAGAATTCCTCAGCAGCAAACAGCTTATTATGCATAGGAAATCAAATCTAGAAGTTGTCTTTAAAAAAAGAAAATATGCTTTTATTTTTAATAGTTTACAGAGTGGTCATTTGATTTTTATATTTTATATTGGACTTACAGGTAAGCCACTGCAAATCGATTTACTCATAGATTTGCAATTATAAGCCATAAAAATAGCTTTTTTATGTTTAAATTTCAAGCTGAAACCATGTGGAAAGTTATTGGAAGATGCAGAGTAGCATTGGTTAAAAACAACAGCTGGAAGTTTCTGAAGGTTTCTGCAGTATAAAAACAGAGCGTACTGATCCTTCAGTTTATATGACAACATTTGAAGACTAAAAATGAACTCAAATTTCAGTGTGCTTTCTATAAATTGTACTTTTCAAGAGGTTGTTGGAATTGTAGGTTTAGTTTGAAAGTGAAAATGTCAGATATTTTAGATATGTTAATATTCTTTTAACAGGGGAACAGATTGCTTCTCAGATTTTTTTCTCGCCTCAGTGAAGGTTCAACTTCTCAAGGAAAAAGGATTTATAGATTTGTCTATTTAAAATTCTACGAAATGCCTTCTGCTGAACCAAATTCCTGCAACCATATCAATGAGGTCAAAAAAATGACAATTTTGCAGGCTGTACATGTACAAAATGTTTTTAGTTCCAAAATCAAATTTGATCACAGTTCTTTTTATTGCCACCTCACGTGGCTTTTGTTGTTGTTGCATTGGAGTTTTTTTGGTTTTTGTTTTTTTCAATTAATGGCAAAATAAGTGAAAGTAAACATGACTAAAGTTCTTAGACCTATGTGAGTTTGTAGATGTTGGTTGTATTTTCTAGCATTGTGGTAGTATAGAAATGAAAACGTGTATTAACATCTATTTATTCTTAAAAGGTCCAGTTGCTTTTTGAAATGTGTTTTTTGTTTTTTGTTTTTTTTTTTAAGAAAAAACAGATTTTTTTCCAAAAGATTGATCCAGCAGTGTGTGCAAAAAATAGCGAAGCTAGGTCGGATCATTGATTTGTCTAGGCCAAATTGCAACAGAGGACAAAGGAATGTTGTATTCGTATAGCTAAATATGTAGTCATGTTTCTTTGGAATTAGTTCCCACACTTTGTTGATTTGTGGTGTGAACCTTCTTAAGGTTTTTTCGTGACTGAAAATGACACAGCCAGACCTGTGTATGGAAGAGTGCAGTGCATTTATACAATGGCGTATCCTTTTTTCCAAAGGAACTTTAATTATTCTGTAGCTAAAAGCCAGTTAATTTAGACAAGTACTGTTAATATATCCTACCTTTGTAAGTCATTGCCATGTGTGTAGGTTCTACCCTGGATTTTTCTAGCTTTTCTCTGCTCTTTTTTTTTTTTTTTTCAGTTGTATGTTTCCATGTAAGGTCTTGTAATTCTAAATTGGATGCTGCCAGTGTGGGTTTGATGTGATAGTAGAGGTTGAGAAATCAGTGCCATAGGATGTACTCTAAGAACACTTCTTAGGAGAAGCAACAGTAGCAAAACGAGAATCCTCTTCTCTTGCTGTCAGCCAGGTGGGAGCACGAACAGGAGGCTGCAAAAGGTATGAGGTGCTACTCAGCTAAAAGATATAAAATTTCCAGAAGGATGACAGCAACATTTTAACATATGTGGGGATTCCTTCACTAATTTCAGCAGACATGAGTGTGTCTTCTGGAATTGTTCTTCCTCATGAATTTAACATCATTTGGTAGTTCATACTGTATTTTTAAGCCATACCTATAATAGAAAGGCTGACTGAAGAACATACTTTGGGAAGTCTTCCAGAAAGAGAGCATA
Organism: Chrysolophus pictus; assembly: GCA_037305975.1. Taxonomy (NCBI): domain Eukaryota; kingdom Metazoa; phylum Chordata; class Aves; order Galliformes; family Phasianidae; genus Chrysolophus; species Chrysolophus pictus. The sequence continues at coordinate 40,443,464 of JAYKPI010000006.1, forward strand.
TTCCTTCACTATGCTAACAATGCTTCAGAAGCGTCAACCTGGAAAAATAACAGGAGAAGACTGAGTAGGAATATATTTTTCCATTCCTTCTGGGATTGTGTACGGTTGCCAAAACAAGGCAACTTCAAAAGGCAGTATGAATAGAGAACAGATCTTTGGAGACAATTACAAGACATTTTAAACAACTCATAAGAATCAGACATTCAGATCTCTTCAAAAACCACTTAAATTAATATTGCCCACAAAGAAGTTTCCTTTCATGTGTAAATGTTTTTTTTTCAGCTCAAGCCTGATCAGGATGTATGGCTTCCTGGCTTGCAGTTGGGACTGTCAAACAAAAGACAAGTTAATACCTATTAATATTCATTGTTTACCTTCCACTTGATTGTTTATTAATTACTTAATCACAAAATGGAGTATGAACAGTCAGAGCCACCTGGCTTTACAGCTATCCCAGAGGTTGGCTTAGTATTTCATGAAGCTGAATTGTTTTGTAAATAATGTATTAATTTATTCAGTTAAACTATTTAAATAATTTTTTGCAAATGTGATATTCATAACTGTCAGAAAAAGCCTGGATAGTAGCATCTGCTAGAGAGTACTTACTACAGGATCTAGAAATCATATTCCCATACATCTGTGATGCAGTTCACAATAGCATTTTTTAGGTATTGTTTTTGTTACAAGCCTTCCCTTTCCAGGGATTGTGATGCTCTTCCCATTTCCAAAGTTTTATGTGACTCTTTTGTCTAAGGAGGCTCTTAGTTTAAAATAAAGAAAGAAATAAAAGAAGCTCTGTGTACCATTTGAGGATAAATCCAATCTGTCATTTGTATCTTCAAGATTACTGAGAATAAAAATGAGTGACTCTGAGCAGGTAGGGGAATCCCAAGGTAGAAAATGCAGGTTTTGCAGCTGTAATTGGAGAAGAAATAGAGAACAGAAATTGAATAGAAATGTCTCCAAATGGCAGGAGAAATCCAGTCATCCTTATGTTGAAGCCTCTGTGTTGTCTGTTAGATACAGACATCTCTCTTCAGAGAGTCTTAAGTGATGTGATACTTTAACTTGCTGTTTTTCCATCTAGATACTTCTGGAATAATTTGCTTTTATGCATTGTTTTCTACAATAACTACTAACAGTCTGTGACCTAGTGTGTTAAGATCTACTTTAGTATTAGTTTTACTGGCTTTGTTACACAGCTGCTCAATACAGTAAATGCAATTAGTCATTTATTGGAAAAATGCAGCAGGAGTTATCCAATCTCTTCCAGTCTCTTATTAAAAATGTGCTAAATCAGTTGCTATATTTTTCCCCATACCTCAGAAGAAGTTTCAAAATCATCATTTGTTTTTTTAAACTGTAGTTGTATTAAAAAGAAATAAAACTAAATCTCTTTCATTTGGTTGGTTGGTTTTGTTGTGGTTGGTCTGTTGTTTATTGGATTTCTCTTAAGTGCTGAGAACCACCTGACAGGGTTAACTGAAAACTGATTCTGGAACTTAAATTCTGTAAGACAGTGCAGCACTGGACTGAAAAGCTGTTGTATACAGACTTTTTAAAATATTCTCTCTGCAAACGTTTTATTGAATGCAGATTTTTATTGAATGCAGACTGAAGTTGATCATGAGTCATGGTATAAGGTAAATGTCAGAAGAAGTGGGGTTTAATTACTTTATTTTTGCACTGAGTCTTTATCTTATGCTGGAAGGAAGTGTCAGTCCAGAATGTCACTCTTCTGATCAGAAATCAGTGGTGTGATGTGTAAAATTTCAGAGGGATTTTTCATTAACTGTGGCAGTGTGCAAGGAGCCTGACATGCTGCAGCTTTCTATTCCAATGCCTTTAATGGTGCTTTTGATGTCATGAGAGACTGCTAATGTGTGCCTATAATCGGCTGAATCTCTACGCTGAATTCCTACAAAGGAGATTCAGTTAGAAGCTGCTGAGAATTCATAACCGTAATATGTTTGATCAAGGTTAGTTTTAGTCAGAGGATTTGTCATAAAATGTTAAGTGAGTGTGTATGACTGTGGGTGTGTGATGGGGATTACAGATAAACCAATATCAAATATGAGGGTGTCTGTTATTCAACTTGAAATGTTATCTTACAGTGTTTGCAGTACTTGAGCTTATGTGCACCTCAGTTTTTTGTTCAGGACTTCATAACCATTGCAAATTATTTTGTGTGGAACTTATTCTGAGATTAGGTGAAAAGGGAATAAAGGTCATTAAAATAAATGTTTAATGTTTTACAATCATATATTATCAAGTAAGTTACTGATCTCAAATGCTTTCTTGTTTTTCTAGCTTCTTAAAAGCTTCATTTTTTAAAAAAAGATGTCTGTTACAGGAGTAATTGGTAACAGATAAAGCATGAATGCATCCTGAAGAACAGTAAGTTGGAAAAGTTGAGGTATTAGTTTAATCTAACACTGGTTGCATTTGGCAGTTCTGCTTTGTTTCCTATGCTGTTATAGGAGCTACAGGGGCAAACAGGAGAAATAGAGAAATAATGATGTCTTTCCAGTGGTTTTCATGCCAATTTAAGTAACTAATTTGGGGAAGTATCTGTTACATTCTTATTATTTTTATTAAATTCTTATAAAACATACTACAGTGTGTTTATAGGGAAGATTTGAGGGTTAACCCCATACATGTGAAGAAAGAATCCAGTACACAGCTTATAAAGTGTTTCTGTAAGTGCCTTGATTTCTCTCTGTAATTGCAAGAGACTAAAATTACTTTCATGTTCTGTCTGCAAACAGAGTCAAAAGTACGTCAGTAAAAATGGTATCTGGCCCCAGTCCTCCTCGCGAGGATTGCAGATTGAAAAGTGACGCTGGAATCATTATGTTAATAAATTCATTAATTGGTCTTCATAAGTTTGGGTATGTCATAAGGTACAAGTGGGTCTGTCTTTTTACGACTTTGGGTTTGGTTTAAATGCATAGCTTGAAAGCCCCACACAGCACAAACTGTAACTCCTGATTTCCTAGATGGCAGTGACCACATTTCTCTGACCACTATGTGGTCTTTTTATTGGTGTAGTTGAAATTTATGAGTTCTGAGTATGCTGTCAGCTGAGCTTTGTACCATTCTATCTGCAAATCTCCTCCCCTCCCTCCTTTTGTCCTTGTTTCTGAAAGTGGAGTGAATAACATTAATGGCAGGCTGATTTTCTCTGCCCCCTCCATGGTCATAGTTTAATCTCCGAGTTACTCGGTTTAAATAAAATAATAATGAAAATAACAAAATGAGTACAGCAGTGAGTCAAAAGCTGTATGTTGTAAAATGTGTTCTGAAGTGTCAGAGTACACACAACTGTATGATACATTTCTCAAATGTTAGTCATGGAAGCTATTTACTAGAATTGCCTTTCTAATACAAATGCAGAAGAAAAAGGAGAAGAGATTGCATCTTCCTTGGCAGTGTCACATTGTATTAAGAACTGCAGCCGTATCATTGCTCAGCTTGCCTCTGAAAACATCTGAGCTGCAGAGATGCAACAAGAGATAGGTGCATCATCTTAGAAGCTATAAAGTGAGACAGATACTTCTTTTGATCCCACAAAGAAATTCTGGCTAATACGTAAAAAGTTGCATTGTGTTTTGTTTTGTTTTGTTTTTTAAGTTTGGTAGAAGATTTACAACTTTCCTCTCTCTCTTTCAAACAAAAGAAGCCTCCTAACCTGTCATTTTTCATTAGAACATTGTCTAGAGATTTTGCTGAGGTATGGTAACATTAATGCAGTACTGCTGGTGCAACCATGTTCTTATAATCACTGCAACCATGATAGCTTAGATTATTTTTGTCATAAAGTCAAGATTCAGTATGAATGTATCTTTTAAATTCTTTGTGCCTACTACCATCTATAGCTAAAATTATCCTTTGTCATATGTACCTTTGTAATGCGCTTAGCGTTGCAGAATTGTAGCTACATCTGGAAAATCAGTGTTGAAACTGTGAAGAGTCTGAGAGGACTTCCCAGCATTTGGGTTTCTGCCTCAGGCATAGGTTGTATCTGTCAAGACGGGACTCAAGTGTACAGCGTTCTTATTCTGCTCCTGTACATTCTGTTTTTCATCAGAGAACTATGTTTTCTGTATGATAAACATTTAGTGTTATATCAAGGCAAGTCTGTGTTAAAACGTGTGCGTGAAAGGTAGAAATTACACAAAATGTTTATGTAGGCTAGAAAGCTAATTACTTGGTTCTTGTGTTGGCAGAGTTTTGTTGGCATTTCTGAAGAAGTCTTCATTTTATATTCTACCTGAGAGACTGATGGTGAGCCACAGTTTCCTGTGGTGACCTCTGCTCAAAACGGGAAGATTGGAGGTGTTTTCTAGTTAAGGAGTGTTTAGTGAAGGCTGGCAAGTTAACTTTTCTGGCATTGTCTCTTTCATTCCAACAGCGTATGAGATTGCAAAAGCACCAAGGTGCTGTCAGTGAGCTGTTGAGTCATTAAAAATAAAGCAAAATCTCTAAATGTGGCCAAACATGAGATACTCTGTTTCATTAGAACTGCTGCATATGTACAAATGTGTACCAATTCAGAATGACTGAACTATGAAAAGAAATCGTGATGAGCTATCAGTTTTAAAAGCTGTTCTTTCTTTTTGTGTGTACAATTCCTTTGGACCATAATTAGCAGAATAGCAATTTGCTGGATTGCTGCATTAAAGGAAGAAGGCAAGTAAGTGGATAGAAGGATTTTACCCATTCTTGCTAATCTAAAGTTCAGGTATTGTGTAGTGTACTAGTGTTCTGTGGCAACATAGTATTTAAGAGTGTTTGACAGTTTCAGGTCTGATAATGTTTGAAGTGGATTTGCTATTTGAGATCAAATTTCTGATGCCTAGGCAGCACTTTACCAATCCAAATGGAAATCACTGCCACAAACACAGTCCAGAGTTGGTGGTGGTTCTATTTTCAAGTTGCTGACTAGAGTTTAAAACTAGAGTAAGTATACATACATACATACATATACATAAGGAAGAGCAAGAAAACCCAGTGGCTTAGAATGAAAAGAAAATGAGCATTCACTTTTGGAATGATTTTGGTAGTCAGAGGGTTACAATTAAATGCTGGTGTGGTGGAGTTCATTATCTGTGTATATGCCTTAAATATTCTTAAAATCTGTAGAATTCTATGATGTGGAAGATGTGAAATTGTTTTTGTACCTTTGTTGACAGTCCCATTCTTTGTTGGTTATGTTTGTATCCCTGTATTTAACGACTAAGCCACGCACTCAGGCTTAGGATAAAATAAGTTTATCACCTTGAATGGATAGCTTTCAAAAGGGCTCTGCAGATATGCCTTTAGTGGCTGAACTCTAGTTGGGAAGGACTATGACAATAAGATTTTATCTTGGAGAAGAGGTGACTAGAAATTCTAAATATGGTAGTAGTAGTGGTTGTTTATTCAACCACTAGAGGTCTTATTTGTATAACAGTGAAAAGTGTTCTTGAGAAGCTTGCATTGGTACAGCTTTCTGGTGATTTCCCCTGATCCGAGAAAAACAGAAGACGTATAGAAGTGTGACATTGAAGAAATAGATAACAGACTATGGAGTTAAGAATGTTATGAACTAGGAATTGGATATTGCTGGTTCTTCTAGATTCAGAAAATGAAATGAGAGATTATATCTCAATCTAACGCTAAACATAGATGCTGATTATAGAGTAAGACAAGACTGAAGGAAAAAAGTCTTCAGCCAAATTTGTTTTCAAAGAGTTTTGTCATTTATTTGAACTCCGTGTAAACCTCTTTAGCATAGCCATGCGTTTTTGACTTAGGTTGTATTATGTTTGTTTCTTCTTTTCTTTTGCTTTTGATCACAGATGAACTTTTATTCATCTTTACAGTCTGTGCTAGCAAGCAAGATACTTCCTTGGGAATCTGCTTAATATGGACTGTGCATCATTTACAGGGCCTGTGAGAATCTCAGTGCAAATATCTTCTTTTTTCTGTTCATAGAGCATGAATCATAAAGGCAGCATATAGCATTTCTTTTGGCACTTTCTAGGAGCCTTTCTTTTGTTTTTAAACATTATTTGGCAGTTACTTGGCTTGTCAGCACAGAATCTGTAGAGACAGCTTTCTTGAAAGCTGCTACTAGCTTAGGGGTTTCGCATGCATATGCTTTTAACTTCAACTTTGCAAAAAGTTAGTCTGATTCTGTTCTTTTGTGTAGAGGTCCTGCAAATTTTGTTTAGTGAGTCTTAAAATGTGCAGATGTCATTCTACATTTTGAGCCTGTGATTAACGGGTATGGAATAATGTAGAAAACATGGCTTCACATTTTCTCAGTTTTCTGTAGATAGAGTTTAAAAATAATTTTTGTATAACTTGTTGATTATACCAGAGTTCTTGCTGGTGTAGTTATGCAATGGGGAATTTAAAGAAAGTTTGGTGTAAGAAGAAAAAGAAAAAATATCACTTTTTAAAAACAACCTTCTTCGATACTCACAGTGAAAATCATAGGAAAAAAAAAAATAGTCATCTAATTTTTATTTCCATTTTGTTCATTGATATTTCTTTTTCAGAAGAAGCCATCTGTTTGGAGATCTAGCAGTCTGTACCACTACAGAATTGTATTTCTGTGCATGTAATACTCTTGCCATTTGGCACAGTGTCTTGCTATCGCAGTGCTGTGACAAAACAAATGGTGGCATGTATCATCTTTCAGCACTGTCTTGGCTTTTAATGGCTGTAGGTTTGTTGGTGTTTGGTTCTTTTTTTTTTTTCCCATTTACTTGCAAGAAGTGTAGAGAACAGTGACTTCTCTCACTGAGCATCTCTGACAGCTGTAAGACCCCCATGCCAAGTTCTGGTTCCCAAGCCTTGACCTCTTCTTTGGCTGCTTGTCTGATCTCTTGGCTGGCTCCTCTGCTGGTTGCTGTGGCAGCTGCAGAATTGTCTGTGGAGCTGCAAAGCTGGCTCATTCAGATTCTGCTTTATTGGTGGTGGTGCTGCTTCTCTTAGCTTGGTGAGAACTATCTGTATGTTTTAAATATATTTTGAGAACAAGAATTCTCAAAATAGTCAAATTGCTGTGATACAAATACTGATTTTTAATTTTCCTGCTTTAAATAGAAGGTGTTTGGTTCTGCATTACTTGGAAGTAAAAATACTCTGAATACAATATGGCACAAAGAATAGCATTTTTTTCATCCCTGGCATTTTTGCTTGGCACTAGCGTTCTGGATAAAAAGAATGACAGTACATTCATTGTATGAAATACTTCATCAATGCCGTAGATTGGGAATGTAGCCGAATTGACATAAAAGGGATGTGCTTACTAATTTCAAGTCTAGCATGTAGTGAATGTACTACCTATTCAGGCATATCAGTACTCAGATACAGCCTAATCTGCTTTGAGGAAGGTGTGGTAGAATTTTAAGAGGGAGGGGAGAAGGTAAATGAATGCAGGCTGCAGGGCTAGGCAGCGTGGTTAAACTTTCGTTTAAGTGACTGAATCTTTAAAAAGAAAACAAAGAACAATATTCTTTCATATTCTTTCTTACATCTCAGCAAGAAGTGAAATTTTAATGTCCAACAAAATTGTTGAAATGTAGTATCTTTAAAGCCAGTCCGAACAGTAAGGAAAGAGAAATAAATGACTAATGACAGTAGAGATGAAACACTGTCGTGACTTCAGTGAAACTATAAAGCAGGGCCAAAATCAGCCTTCAGTGAAGATTACATGGTTGCACTTTGGCAGAGGATGCGCAGGGTTTTAAGAAAAGCTGCTGTAACTAGATAACCTCTCAGTATGTTTATCACAATGGCTGTGGTTCTGTTTCAGAGCAGAAGAGACAGTCGTAAATACCGAGTAGAGGAATGTAAACTGTTTCTGAGCATTTCAATTGAAAAGATGAGGGGAAAATGTTTTGACCCTAACTGCTCACAACATGTTAGAACATATACACTCTTCCTCAAACCACTCCAAAATAGCTATGGAATAAGCAAAAAGTTATTCAGAAGGGCCAGTTTCCCATCTCTCCAGAGGGAACTGAAAAGATATTGCTTGTATAAAGAGTCATCAGTATTTGTGACAGTCTTATATATGACAGTATGGGACTGATGAGTTGGATTAGGGTAGTTCATATGCTCATGTGTTTTAGGGACTTGCAGCATTCTGAGATGGTCATTGGACTGATTGCATCTGTGAAGGGGTGTAAAATGTCAAATATTTCTGTCCTGGTGCTGCCTTATATCCCACAATTTTGGACTCTATTATTTGTGATTCTGATTTGATATGTGAGGTGGGTTGCTCTTATCTTCTTGTTTATGAGAAGAAAAATAGCAGAGTACTGCTGTAATGATTTGTAGGAGAAAATGTAGAACAGCTGGGTAAGAATCCAAAGCAACTTTGGTCTGCAGAAATACAGCCTCAAGAAGAAGAATCACGTTCTGATTACCAGGTTTTTCATTCCTGTACCATTTACTGACACTACTGTATACAGAGTTAATACTCCTTGCTCCTGTGAATTGGTGAGAGACAAAGTTTGTCATGTTCTCAACATCAACAGTTTGGGGAAAAGGAATTTATTAAAAAAAAAAAAAAAAAGTTCAAGGTTTAATGTATGCATGAGTCATTTCAATACTTGGAGCTTTTCATAAGGAGCGTAAATGTACTGCTGAGGGTTGGAGAAAGAAAGGTCCAGATCAAAGCCTTTTTGTTGAATTACTAGAACAAATTAGCATATTGGTTTATAATTTGCCATAATTTTTAAGACCTCTGTTAGTTTTCTAAATTTCTCAAGAAGCATCCTGTTATTTACACATGTAAATTAATTCCATAATGTAGCAGTTTTCCAATTTTTACTATTTACAGTTTAAGCATTCATAACAATAATAAGAAAAAAATACTGTAAATGGAAATGCTGAGGTTTTTGCTGTAAGTGCAAAGTTTTATCTGGAACTGACTTACTGTTGCTGATTCACATCTCCCAATGAACATACAGTTTAACAAGACTTTGATGTTTCTATTAGCCAGTTCTGAATGTATATTCCCAAGTAAAAATTTCATCCAGACCCACCACCAGATCCAAAGTTCCAGACGTTCCCTTAATAACCTAAACATCGATCCACTGACTTCTAGAAACCTTTTAATCTCTGCTTTTCAGTCTCTGTTGGTGCATACTTGAATGTAGGTTTCAGTTTATATTCTATTCTGTATGTGCAGATACAGCAGAAAACTGTCTTTATTTTGCACAGGAGACGCCTTTTTAATGCTGAGTACCTTAAATGCTAGGAATTCTTTTTAAGATTTCTCTTAACTGAGATATGAGGAGAATGCTACATTGCTTAAAGGATTTTCCTTCTCTTGCTTCTTCGTTCCAGTGTTATTGCCTCATGCTGCCTACCAGAGTTCATTGGCAACCAATTCTAAATTTCTAATTTCCTAATTTTATATACTCTCCTTTTCTTTCGTTATTTTGTTGTTGGTTTTTTGTTGTTGGTTTTTGTCTGTTCTCAGTGAAATCCTATTAATGACCTATTTTTATCTGATAATTGGTTTTCTTGCTTGAGGGGATCATGAATTGTAAATGAAGGTACTGATTTGCCTTGTCCATCCATGATGGTTTTGTTTCTTGATGAATTGCTGAATTGTTTGGTAAAACTGGTTTATTTTAGAATATTAGCCACAGATACTTTGGATCAATTAAAGTGCAATGCAACTGAAGGAATAATTGTAAGGTAAAAAGCTTTCAGAATTTGGTAATCACAAAGTGGGATAACTGATTATAGTACATGGTTCTTCTTTTCATACAGACAAAAGTTGGTTGCTCCAAATGTAATGCCTTCTACTTATTTTAATGGAAATCACAAGCGATAAAAAGAGTAAAATGACGGTACTTGATAGAGCAAATTCTCAGCTATAAATTCCTTGTTTACCTCACTGATGTAATAAAAGAAGTATAAATATCTTGTTTGGAATTTGGTCAGCTTTCTATAGTTAATGCTGCCTTCTTCCCATAGATCGGAACTTACGCCCGAGGCGATCATTATTACTAATGTGTAACTCATGCTCGCTTCCACCAGCGATAAGTCTATAGTCTGAACTAGTTTTTCTGAACGTTTCCATTCCATAGTCAGAGGCAGCATCACTACTTACTGGTTGTGAGAGTATTTCTATATCTGTGTCAGTCAAAATGAGTTACTGTAAGTTACATGTATTTGCTTATTTAACTTGAAATCAAGGGCGTATGACCTTCAGATTCTGTATAGGTTGTCTCGGAATAACTAACATAAAGATATTCTAGCACTCCTGGGAAATTACTGTAAGGAAAAGCTCAGAAAATGGCAGTGCTGAAATACTTGGAAAATGTATAGTGATCATCTACTGAAGCACTATGCAGAGCGTGACCCAGGTGATTTGTGTTATGTTAATGACTGTAAGAGTTGTGGCGCAAAAGCAACGTAGTGAATTTACCTAGCTGATGTGTCCTCTAATTTAAATCCTGAGAGTAGAAGTTTGCTGTTGCATGGAAATAATTTATTACAGTTCTTTTTAATTCATAATATTATTTTGAAAGTTTATTTGCACCAGATGCTCCTGTCCGAGCAATTTGGCAATGTATTTGTTGGAGATGTGATTTGATCGTGCATTTGAATTTAAACCTCCATTACAGAGCTAGTTATTTCACGTATTGGGTCAAATTCACAGTTGATCACTAAAGCATTCTGTACTCTGAAGTACAGTGATTTTACTGTTGATAAAAATTTGTTTTGATAAGATACACAGATTGAAAAGGATCATTTTTGTGGTGAACTACAAAAAAAATTTTCAATGCTGCATGTTAATGAATTGTCAGTCTATTTGACTGAAAGGCTTTTCTTTCGTTTAAAATTGCAAGAATTATGTTAAAACTTGAGCTAATTCAGTTGTGTAACAGTAATCGATACTGTTCCAAAGTGCTGTACTAATGTTAGTTTGTTTAAACTGCAAGAAACATCCATGAGATGGATGTATAGATTGTCAAGCTGATGGTTAATTAGCCAAGGCTAATAAAAAAGGGAGGTGCTATGTTTACATCTTGTTAGCAAGGAGAAATATAGCGAGTGGGACTGAGGAGCCGCTTCATGGGGAAGAGCTAATTATGAAAGTGGAGTGTATCATGAGAAAGATAATGTTATGGTCCATATATGGGTTATCTCCCTAAGATATAAATTGGCAGCAATTTTCTATCTGTAGCTTTCATCTTTGGTTTTCTGAATGTGTTTATTCCCTAGATTTTCTTGTGCTTGGTATTTTCTAACGTACTAATGCAAATCCATTACTGCATTTAGCACTGTTTTGCTGAGTGATGATTGCCTGTGCAAACACAGGAGAAAAGAGGTAGTGCATTCTCATTAGCAGCGTGTTCTGTTTTGGGTACTGTGGAGTAACTCACAAGAAGCTTTTTTGAAACAACATTTTCAAGTTCCGGTTTGTCATTTTACACTGATGTTTATCTTCCCACGTGAAAAAACAAGTCAGGTTTTGTTTGAATTGGACATTTCACATCTTTTATAAAATATATTGTTGCGTATGTTGTTTTGTTGTAGCAATTTGTTCTTTAAGCATGTCTCTCTTTTTCAGGCACTCAGTTCTTCCTGGAGCACTTTTGTTTCTTACTCAATGAGTGCTGTGAACTAAGTTCCTTATTAGCTATCTTGGCTTTCTCTTACAGGGTTCATTAGGGCACATCCAGGAATACATCCTTATCATCACTGGCAGTGTTGTACTGCACAGCATTGTTCTCCATCTTTGCTCAAAAGATGGCTGTTTTTGTCTTTCATCTAGGGTTATCTCGTAGCTCTTTTTCCAAAATAACCTTGAAATCCAGGAAGTATGAAAATACACAATTAACTGGCTTTTAATTTTAATGAAGAATGTTAACAGTTCAAAGAACCTTAAAATTGTGATTATAAAATTAAAAAAAACACGTAACTTTGTTAAAATTCTTTGTTTTAAATAGCATTGTTCTACTTCTATATTAAATAAATTCCAATGTTACTTACATCTTTGGCTGCAAAAAGAATCCTAAAATGAGAGCGAAATACAGTTTGTCTGGACAAATGCCATTATGTGAAAATTTAAACAGCTCTTTCCTCTTTTGCTCTGGTTTGTTTCTGCTTTCTAATCTGAGGAAGCTGAATTGATACCACTGTGGTGATGCAGTCCATTAATTATACTAGCGTGCTGCATGGATCAAGAATCTAACAGGCCTCAAAAGCAACATAAAAGCATCTGCAAGAAATTATGTTGGAATAACCCTGGCTATATGAATTCGTACTTTATCCCATATTAGTGTCACTTCAAGATTAGACAAGCACTTAACATTTATAATATGCATTTAGTTATTTGGGAAGTTGCCCTTTCTCCCTGCTGAATTGCCAGGGTATTCAAAGCTCAAAACAGTTTCTTCCTGTTTATTGTTAATTGTTAAATTCTGTCTGCATTAGCATTTTAGCCACATTCAGCTACTAGGTTTTTGGTTTAGAAGTTCCTTAGTATTAGTGGTGGTGGGAGGGTGCATGTGTGGATGTTAGTCCAAGTGGATGGAAAATGTATTTGATAAAGGATAATCTTATGGAGTGTTCTCTGTCACACGCTAAATGAAGGGAAAAAAAACCCAAACACATTGAAACAGAGAACTTCTGAATGTTTCTGGAAACTGGTTTCAGTTGTAGAGTTTTTGAAAAACAAAGGCAAATTCATACATTCATTTCTTTTTTTTACCTTCCCAGACATAATTTGCATTCCTGCCCACAGATGTTTCCCTAGTGACAGGATGTTTGGAATGCAAAAAATAAATTCAATGAAATTTGACGTAAAATAGTTTTAACAGGTAGATATTTATTGTCAGCCATGACATAAGGGTGGCTCTGGAATAAGGAAAATAATGATTTTGGTTATTGAAGAAGAACGAGTCTCTAATGGCTTGAAATCAGAGTCATCAAAGCCCGTCAGCAGAGTTTTTCAGCTGATATTGAAAAACTTTTTGAATAGACTGAAACCTGTCTTACTGTTGTGTAGACACATACTGGTTTGCAATGCAGAAAAAACTGCCTCTTTGTGTAGATAACACATTTTAAGTGCATAAACATGCTTAAATCATACATGAAGGTAAATAGTCATCCTGTGCACATCACTGTATTATCCCAGCAGCTGGGAGAATTCCTAAGCACAAATGAGTGGTCTGACAGAGGTCAGCGTTCTGTTTCATTTTCTCCTTGCAGGCTTGTTTTCTCATGTTTGTTAAAGGTATGTGGAAAAATGTATGATGATGGTACAGGGGAATAAATTTATTCCTTCTCATTATCTGATATGTAGTCATGATAAATGATAAGGTTCTTTTGAATGCTTTTATAACGCAGCTGAGATGCTATTTTGGATTCTCAACTGTGGGAAGCAAACTTTGGAAAATATTACATAAGCAGACGGGATGTCATTTGCTCTCCTTTTCCTCTGCTTGACACTGAACTGACTCTGTAAGTCTCCCGTGTATACTCAGGAGAGTTTTGAGCCAAATATTTCAATGTTTATATCACATGCAAGCAAACAAAAACAGAACAGGCAAAACAACAGAGCCAGGAACCCCAATGGGTTTAATTTAGCTGTTCTCTTCCTCTGCAGTTCAGGTTTAATATATTTATATATTAATGCACAGATTAGTCTTTTTATCTTAACATCTAGAAGATATTTTGAGAACTAAATTGTTGGCAAGTTTGTCTTTTTTTAAAGGAAGCTAATGATGAAGCAGAAATGCTAGCTTTGATCGGTACTGTCAAAGCTCTTTTGCAGTAGTTGCTTAGAGGTAATATGTATTTTTTGAATATGTTGTTAGGGTAGGTCCCAAGTGAGGGATGCTCATCTACCTATAGAGCAAATTTGTTGGTTTAAAAAAAAAAAAGTCTTTTGATGAACAGATTTTTTTTGTCCGTTTCCCTCGAGTAGTGCTGCACAGTGATCAGGTCTCAAGGAATAATTTATATATGTTTTCAGTTACATTTTTCGAAATTGTTTTATGGACAAGAACACAAACCCAAAGATACAGATACAGCCTGTGGCATGAGAAGCTGTGAAGCAGCAGTTTGCTTGGAGGTACGCTGGGGGAAACTATCTCATCCACTTGTCTTTGCTTCTGCATTCTAAAGGCAGGACATTGGATGTTTATATGTATTGTTCTGAAGTAACACAATGGCATTTATTTTCATAATCTTCTGAAAGCAGCTCTAACATTCTTCAATTTCAAAACCCCTATGAAGTGGGCAGGGCAGAGGAGGAAGGGCTGTGTGGAGGAGACTCAGAAGGTGAGAGAAGAGATGGGGATTTCTGGGTTGTGTGCAGGCTGACACTGCTGCCTGCACAACTCTCTCCAGAGTGCTTTGGGTTAAGCAGGGCAGGTGTCTGTTTTGTTTTTGCTGAAGGCAAAACAGAAAAGTTCACCTCTTGTAGAGAGTGCAGTCAAAGCTCTGTGTACAGAGCGTGGATTTTGGGAAAGTCTAGATGCTGGTGCAAAGCATGTGATGAGGAGGGGAAGATAACACAGAAGCATCTGAAGAGAGGTGCAAGAGGCTTCTGAGTTCTCTGTGGAAGGGCTGGGATGGTTGGGGGATGAGTGTGGGGAAAAGGCATAGAGTTCGTTTGCATTTTTACACATTTAATACTGAGTTCTTCGAAATGCATGAGGCTCCTCTTGAGATCTCAGAAGACAGGCTCTCGAGCCATTTTCTTGGTCTCTGGCATCTTTTTGATTTTTCTAACTTTGTTGGTATGGCCCTGAAGCAGTTTTTTGTCAGATAGTGAGAAACTATTTGTAGTTATCCACCTCTCCATGCTGTTAAAGGGAATAATTTGAGAATGGCTTGTAACAAAAGCTGCACAAAGTGCTTGGGGTAACTGCACAAAAAGCACCTTCTTGATTGTATCAGTGTGAGATTAGGAATTGCATTGACTGCTTTTTTGGTGTGTTTATGTGCATAAGGGAATGGATGCTAAAAAATGCATGAGCACATGCAAATAGTGATTTGAGCAGTTATAAAATAGTGGTGGGCAGATCTCTAGTCATCTCTTGCACTTGTCTCTCTGCAGGAATATTCAATAATAGAAAAATCAGTTACTGATTGCATGTGATAACACAATTCTCTCCCATATCTCAAGCTTAAAAAAAATAAAAAGCTGCTCTAAAGCATTTTGAAGCACTGAATTGTGCTAGATAGATATCTACCTTACATGTATTTTTCTTGCAGTTTTACAGAGAAGGGGAAACTTTCAAAGCACTACATGGCTATTAAAAAGAACTGTCTTAAACAGGAGGAAATGCTTTCTGAGATCTTTGCTATTTTATGTCTAAAGGGACATGAAAGGGGATGAGAAATAACTGTAGTAGAACTTTTCTCCCACTAGTACTCTATCATATGATTAAATGGTGTTCCTGGTGCTGTGTTTTTCTCTTGTTATGAATAGCAGAAACACATTGGTTAATGAGGGCCATATGGGAACTGTTGGGCTACAGCCTGAACCAGTGATGGAGCACCTGGTGAATGGGTGTAGCCAGTCCTGGGAGCACAGGTGGAAGCAATTCACCTCTGTAACTGGAAGGGCTGGAGGCTCCATGCCCCCCTAACTTCATTTAAGGGTTGGCACCTGCAAGGGAAGCATCTCTTCTTGGAGACTGCCTCCTTAGGAGTGTTTGGCAAACCCTAATCCTCAGAAAGGCGTAAGTAATTCGTTCTTTGTTACTGGATTGGTTGATCTGGGACTGGTTTAAAGCAGCTCTATCTACTGCTGCCTATCATTGCAGGAGCTTTTTATGTATGTTGATAATCTTATTTGACTTCTGAAAGGAAAATTTCATGGAGTAGTGGTAGAAACAAACTGTTTTAGAATGTTTTAGTATTGTTTGTGTACCTGTAACATCTGTGGTGTGCAGGGAAAAATGTGAGACAAAATATAAGCGGCTTTCTCAGAAACACAGTGAAAAGAGAGAAGTGAATCTAAGTTGAGTGGTGTTGATAGGTCTCTGAAGAGAGTGGTATGAAAGTATTCTGAAACCAGAAACATGGTGACCTTCTGCAAGGTCTGGAAATTCAGACTGTTACTGCTAAAATTGAGGTAAATACATTAAAATTCTGAAGAAGGAACATTTATTATGTTATTCAGCTACGTAAAATACATTCCCTTTTAGTATAGGCACAAGTGTTGGTATAAATCTTACAGTGCTTTCGTATATAAACCGAAAATTTTGAACTGCCTTCCTTGTGAACGGCTGTGGAATTAATTTCATGCCTATCTATCCTTATCAGAGCTATCCTTATCAGAGCTTTGCTTGCAATAGTAACTCTCTGTTTGCTTCCCAATTTTTGTTGAACTTGTGTTCGCTTCCTTCATGGTGGAGTTGAACTTCAAACTTCTCGCTACTTTCCTTCCTTCCTCTGCTCCCCAGATTGCCTTGTTTTTTTGTGGCTATTTCTGTATGTACCTTACATATTCTACCCTTCATACCTTATCTAACCTGACACGTGAACTTTCCCTGAATCCACAGAGGGGCATTTCGTGTACTGGTTTCTTAAAGTCTGGTAGTTATTCAGTCTGTGCAAGAGTGATGCTAACCGCTGTGGTATCTTGCCAAATTCCTGTAATATTGTCACGGAATGAAACATCCAGTAACTACTGATGGAGAAGGAGCTTTTGGAGTGATAGTTTGTGCTGTCTGTGCTAATAGTTAAAAGGAACTCAGCCTTACAAGGAGTGGTGTAGCTTACTGCTTTAGACTGCATTACTTACATATTTTTAGCAAATGTACTACTATTGTACAGACTTCTCACTTTGTTTATTTACAATTATATATATGAGTACTCAGAACTCTGTCACTTTTTAGAAGCTCTTCTTTTGTATATATCATAGAATAATGACTTGGTTTGGAAGGGGCCTCAAGGATCATGAAGTTCCAACCCTCCTGCCACAGCCAAGGTTGGCAGCCACTAGACCAGGCTGCCCAGGGCTCCATCCATCCTTGAACACCTCCAGGGATGGGACATCCACAACCTCTCTAAGCAACCTGTGTCAGAACCTCACCACTCAGTAAGAATCTTCTGCTGACATCTCATCTAAATCTCACCTCTTTTAGTTTAAAAGCATTCTCCCTAGACCTGTTGCTCTCTATCCGTATAGGAAGTTGATTTCCCCCCTGTTTATGATCTCCCTTTAAATACTGGAAGGCTGCAATGGGGTGTGTGACTTATCTGAAGATGGTTTTTGCTTTAGAACTGTGTTGTCCTATTTCTTTGGAAAATAAAAATCCAAATAATGTATTTATGGCATAGATGTTCAAGTAAACAGGCAGATGATGTCAGACAGAGATTCTTATATGGAAGGACAGAGGACAAAATTGATTTTTTGTGGATGGCATTTGTGAACAGTGTACAGGTCAAGTACTAAAAATTACTTGCTCATCTTTCAAGCTACAAGTGAAATAATTCAGTGGTAGTTATCAGAAAGGAGAAACTGATCCATTTCATTGTCTCCTTTTATTGTAGAATATAAAAGAAAAACACAGATTTTAACTTCCTTCTGTTATCAATGTAGAGGCTTTCTTTTGAGAAACAGTTTGCCAGGCAGAAATTTGAACGAGACATAAGATACTTGTTTGTTTTAATTTGTGGAAGCGTGTATATGCTTCATACATAACACACGTAACTTCTCTGCCTTTGAGATGTGTTTGGCTTACTGCAACTAATATAAGACTCCTGAGTTGACAGATGTGGATTTTTTCAGTTTATAATTACAAATGCAATTCAAACTTGAGTGTGTTGGAATGATGCTTGTTTGGCGCTTCACACAATAGTTGTCATCTGCAAAGACAAAACATTTTTTCTTTAGCTGTCTATGTATCAATTCAGGAAAAATAAGAAAACAACCTGTTCTAGAAAGTGTATCTTTAGCATGGGGCCAGTTAATTTAAAATTCTTATCTAATATTGTATGAGCTTATTAAAGCATGAAGTAATTTGGCATAAGAGCTAACTTATGCTGTATTAGGAGCCACGTGGTTATTTTGCAGCTAAGTATTATTGCTTTCTCCTGCTTAAGAAGATTATCGTCTTTCTGTTTTTAAAACTGTATCATCTTTCTTGGCTAAAGATAGAAGGACAACAATTCAAACATCTGATGAGATATGTGAGGTCTGTTTGGAAGCTTAATAGAAATTTAGTTGATGTTAATTAAAAGTCAATAGAATCAAGTGCATTTACCCGCTTTAATGCTACTTCCTCACCACAGTGGTAATTCACAGATGGATCTCATTGCAACAACAAAAGCAACTAATGGAGATGACAAGAAAATGGTGGATTTTTAAAAATTGGTTATGCTGTTTTCAGAAAATGGCCACTGTATCTGTTATTCTTTCTAATTATCTGAATGCCTCTGTAATGCGCACACAATTGTTACTGCTCTTGAAAATCTGAACGCTTGGCTTTTACAGGGCTGTAGAGTAGTTTTTCCAATTCTAAGTTTATCAGGCCTTGTGGGTCAAAACGAGCACAGCTAGTAATGTGTCCTTCCTGGGTGGTGCTTGGAGGCTGTGCCTGTGGCATGTGCCTGGCAGCTGGTAACCACTATCACCCAACAGTGCAGTGAGAATTCTTGTCTTTTTACACAGCATTGCTTTTTGTCATTCATACATTCTTCTCTCAAAAAGATTTGCGTTATAATTAAGCAGGATGCCTAAAGATAAATAATAGGTAAGGAATTTAGTAGGTGCAGAGACCAGTGTATTTATTGAAGTGATAGATATCACACATCTATTTTTGTTACTGTTCATTTCTCGTTACCTACAAACTTAAGGGAAGTTTTCCATAGGAAACTTCAGCTAGGGTATTGTGGTTTTAGAGGAGTGGAGAGTGTGAACAGATGCATAGGTTTCCCTGTATGAAAATAGGATCCTTCAACAGAAAATAACTAGTTTGTGTAGAATTACGTGAACTGAGTGGATTGAAATTCAGATCAGATATTTCTGGTATGATAACTTACAGGCTTAGGAATGAGGATTTGTGAAATGTTGTGGGAATGGCCTTGTAACTAGCATTGCATAAGATTGTTATATATATAAAACAATTATGATATAACAATTGTTTTATATATATATGTATATAACAATCATACGCAACGCTGGTTACAAGGTCATACAAGGCATATATATATATATATTTAAATAAGATGTACATGCATGTAGGAGAAAAAACACCATGTTCTTAACCATTGTTTGTTGTTTCTTGGATTTTCATTTGTTGAGGTTTTTTTATAGCTTTGTGTGGAGAACATTTTCATCATCTGTACCCCATCAGACTTGAGGTTCTGCCCTAGCAGAAAAGAAGCAGTGAAAAGAAAGAAACATCCATATCCTACTCAGGCCTGGGTCCATTGACTGCAAAGGGGACATATTGAGTTAAGCATCTATTTTTAGATAATACAGTGATAACTACTGCAAACTGTCTTTTTTTCATTAAAATCAACATATAGAGATGAGACTTTTGAGATACGCGTTTCTATTTTTGAAGAGCTCTGCAGTGCTGTGCGACATCTGATGTATGATTGACTAGTTCAATTCATTGCCTTTGCAATTGCTTTTCCTAGGTTTTGGTGGCTAGTAAAACATATGTTGGTTGTAGAGGTTACTGAGAAAAAGGCTTTGTAGTAGGAGGTCCCAAACTTCATTTGAAATGACATTGGTGGAGAGACTGCAACTCACGTATTTGTGCCTGAATGTTACTGTGTGGATCTTTTTTTGTAACACTGACAATTCATATGCTGGTGTTTAAGAACTCCATTTGTAAGTTCATGACCTATTGAAAAGTAGTTGCTGGAAAATCTAGATTTGGACCAGGACTTTATACTGTCTTCAGAAACCAAATATAGGCTAGCATGTGGCCAGTAGTTAAGTAGTTAGTCAGAAGAAAGCAATTTATAAAATAACTTGTTTGTCAAATTAAATGCAAGTCTGCATTTGCATCTTCACATGGGCAGTTTCTTGGAAGGAGAGGATAGAGAAAATACTGAAGCATCTTATGTTTTGTGACTTAAATGCATGTTTACAGAGCAGTACTAATCCAGATAGTCCAGTGTTAACTGTTGAAGTTATATAACAGGTAATTTGTGTTAGTTTGATTTCCTGCTGCATTATTAGCAGCAGTTATATATTATGAAATGGTAAAAACAACCAAGGATAGAATTAATGAGCATACGGAAAATGCTTGCAAGAAAAAAGTGAACAGATATAATCTTACAATATTTTATAGTGGTATAAGAAAATGAGCCTAAGTTTTAATCCAGATGGAAAAGTAATAATTGTAGTCTGTTTAAACAGTGCATAATGACTACACGGACTAACATCTGAAAATCCGCAATAAAAATATCTCCAAAGGATTGAACTGTTCCAGATGTTAAATCATTAAGTACGTTTCTACTTTTATACTGTCATTTTTATGGCTGATTTATTCCATAACTTACTGAATTCTGAGAGAAGTGAAGACAAGAAATGGTTCAGACTGGCCTGAACCTGAAAGCAAAGCATCCCAGAGTGCCCAGGGTGAGAGACTTAACCCCATAGTTTAATTTTCTTACTGGGCAACTATCTTAATAGTTACCTTAAAGGGATACTGTGACACATGATAGGTCGAATTCTTTGAGGTATTTGAGTGATCCCCCTTCTACTAACCCAAGAAGAATGGAAGCGAACTATTCTTTATTATTTATTCCCATGAAGATTATCACTAGTTACTTTCCTATTCTTGAGCATGGCAAGACTTACATTTCTGTAATGCTGTTTCTAATATAGATATAATGGGTGACTCAGTCTCCTTACCTCTTCTGAAAAGGAGATGATGGCTCATTTTCCCAAGGCATTTAAGGAAGGTCATTGATGGCTTTATGCAAATTCCAAGTCTTGTATTTCATGAAAAGTTTCTATCTGTAGAATAAGCTGTTCATGGAAGCAGCACTTAGAAATTATAATTTTCATTCACTGGTGCTTTATTACATATTCTTGATCATTGTCACAATTTCCCAGGTTAAAAATAAAATATCTTTGCCAATTATAGCTGCACACAATACCACCTGAATTGTTAGGGAGCTCCAATCTGTTCAGTTTTTCTTCTTTCCTCCCTGATTGCATCTTGAGACACACTCCTATTTGTCTTGCATGCTGATTTCTCTCATTGCAAATTAAGGAGATGTTAGCGTTCTTCTAACTGGAAATATTTCTGTTACTTTAGCGTTCAGTTCTGCTTGCCGTCAATCCCTTAATTTGGGAACTGAATAAAGAATGGAGGTCTTATTTATCACAGGTCTCTAAGCCATTCCAGGAAGTAATATTATAGGTTCTTATATGCTCACAATTTCGTCTTGAAAATATCCTCTGTTGCATATTTTCTCAATGTACTTTGGAAGTTCTGTTAGAAGTGTCAGAACCCTTTGCTTGTTCAAATGAATTTAAGGTAACAAGATGTATACTGCTGAAGCTGTATGACATGTCAGATGTTTTCTCCTGTCCCCTTACACTCTGTACAAGTGCTTCTTGATAATTTGTGTGTGTGTGTTATGTGAATCAGTGGAATTTGTGCCTAGGCCATTTGCTAAGTCCCTTCAAGGTAATGCAATCTTAGGAAGGCTCTCAGATAAGGTATCTTTTTCAGTGGTTTGATAAATTTACTTTCCTTTGTCTTACTTTGTCTTACCTTCAGTAAGGGCTGGCTGCCTATGATTGAGTTCACAGTTCATCCTATGAAGGGTCTCATTTTCCAGCTGAGTTCTCTCTGTGGGTTCCACATCCTTTATTTGAAGCTCTTTTCAAATGCTCTGAGAAGCTCGACTTTTTTTGGGGGGGGAAGGGGGAGAGCTGATGGGGATGGGGGACAGAATACAGATGAAACAAAACAGGACAAGAGAAAAAAATTTCCATTGCACCTATTTCAAATTTCTGAAATTTCATCAATGCCAAACGTTCTTGTGATTTGACTGGAAATACACTTCATCTGAAGAACTGGCTTTTCCTTGATTTGCTCAGCATTGTCAGCTGTTTTTCTTCTCCAAACTGCAAGCAATTCTGTATCAACAAGCTTAATTTATGGTAACAGATTTTTTATGTCCTGTATCTAACTGAAAAACTGATTATAAAACAAGTGAAATACTAAACTTGTTTTGGAGTCATTTACTTGGAGACTGAATTCTTGGCCTGTTTGTTCATTCTGCTGTTATCTTAGTGGTTCCTTCCTACTACCATCATTTTCATCTCAATAAAGGACAGCTTATTTCACTGTTAATTAGATAATTTGTGTGTCTTTTGAAATATAAACAGTCTGGTTCCAAGGGCTTTATCATTGTCTTTACCATTCTTAATAGTTTTTTCATTCTTCACTTTGAAGTTACAAAAACATACATTTTGCATATTTGGTTAATTCTTTAGATAGTACCAAAATGCTGATGTCAGAATGCTTTCTAGTCTTAAAATGAAGGATATTCCCTTCACTACTGCAGTAAAATGACAAAGATTTTCTTACTGTTATAGAAAAGTTTGCAAGGAATTATACAGTTCTACAATTTCAATTTGATGTTGCTGCTCTGGAAAGTGTACCTGCTTATGCTGGAGTGAGTGTGCAATATTTGGTATGTTGGTTTAATGAAGTTATGGTAGATTTCAAATAAATTATCAGTAAAATGAGGTGACTGGAGCTGAAATTGAATAATTGGTGATTCTCTTGTTTTGGTCTTCTGGGATTCAATTTGACATGTAACACAACCTCTTAAATCTGACGTTCAGCTAACTAGGAATTCAGTGAGTATGTAATACGTAGGTGAATGTTGTACTGGATGCTTTTCAAAATATTAATCTCAGTCTGCCGAAGATAATATTACTTTTCTAAGTTATTTTTCTTGGTTTCAAATCAGTTCTCGGTCTTATGCTGGTCAACTTCTGCAGAACATTCTTACAAGTGTTTGTTTATATAACAGTCTGAAACTAAATAGCTTGAACTACTTATAGATAACATTTTGAATAGAGTATAAGGTGATTGATAAAAACACCTTATGTGATACCAAATTTCCTTTATAAGCTACAAGACTGCTAAACATGCATTTGCATTTTTAAAAGTATTGGCATAAGGACAAGAGTCAATTTGGAAAATGGATCTTTGGCTTAAAACACGTGTGCGTAAGGTTTTACTGTTCAGATAGCTGTAATTAATTTCATAGATTCACAGAATGGATCTTAAAGATCATCTAATTCCAACCCCCCTACCGTGGGCAGGGTTGCCACCCACTCGTTTTGTGCTGAGTATTTCTGAAGATGCCGGGTTTCGAGTCAGAAAGAGCTGCTCTGCTTGTCTTACTACTGATGTGAGTTCTGTAGCATGTTTTTAGTTTTTTAAAGATTTAGTAGCTGAGCTTACGTAGAGCATACTCTTAAGAAGAAAAACCTACTGAAAATTATGCGTACTTCTACAGAAATAGTGAAAACTGATCCTTGGTATGTAATTTCCAGTATAAATCATCTTTCCAATTCTTAAGAAATTGCCTATTTTGACGTTGACTTCCTATAGTCTCTCGTCATTAGTTCTCTGCTTTCTATGTTTAGGCTTTTTTTGTCTTTGATGTCTCATTTGCATACTTCAATCTGATTACCCTTTAATTTCTTCCTTAATAAATAAGTCTTCTTTACTTTGTTCCTGTGTTCCTTTGATTATTCAGATGGTCCATCTGTGAGCTTTTCCTGCTTCTTGATATTTTTCCTTAAATGAGGGACACTAGATCTATTTTTATTTTCTTTCTACGAGATGAAAGTACGTAGATGTTCCTGCTCTTCTTTGGCTTGGTATGTTTTCACTTAAAATTGCTTTATTGGTTTATAAACTGCTGTACTATATTCTTTTCTAAATGGAGTAGCTCTTAAAAATAAATTCAAAATACTTTCTGATACCAGCCTGAAAAAGACTTGGGTTTCCCAGTACTGTTCCCAATCAGTACCATAGGCTAAGGTCCTCTGTTTACCAGCTTTTTTTCTTCTTTTTATGTTGCCAAAGTTTTTAAAAAGAAAAATACTGTTAAAGAATGTATGGACTAAGGACAGTATTTTAGCATGCTAAGATAGAGTTTTGAGTCATTCCTTACTCTATAACTTCATCTTTCAATTCTGGAAAATAAAGAAGTGTTCACATATGTGCATCTGTTGCCCTTCTTTTTATTCTGCCACTGTATCTCTAGTCAGAAGTTGGAAGATTTAAGGCTACAAAGGTGAATGAGGCAAACATTTAATGTTGATGTAATTGTTCTTCAAATGGTTGTGTGTATGTGTATCTACTGAGTGGTTGTATATGCTTCACTGGTACTTATCCATGGAGAATTTCTGCTTGATTTTACAGGAAGCAAGCTGTGCCTTATGTTCTTCACTAAATATCTAGATGGTAAAAACAAACAAACAAAAACCTTCTGGGCTTCAGTTCTCAACTACCTCTAAGCTTTTCTCTTGCTGTCTACCAGGAAGGTATCCTATTGAACTACTTGTGCAAAGATTTCTTTAATTGCATGGAACTGTATGCTTCCCAGTTTCAATTTTGGGTGGTTTTTTCCTTCATATTTTCATTGAGATCACCTTTTCTTTTTAATGTTTTCCATACGTGGTTATTGCTGAAGCTGCTGTCGGTTCCTGATTTACAGCTCAGTGCTATTTTGCAAAGTCAGTAAGATAATGGGTGATGGGTTTTTCTTATTTGGGAATGATCTGCATCATCAACTTCAGTCTCTGGGTTGAAGAGATTGGTAGTTATTGAAGTATAGTTATAGCTTGGGTTTTTTGTTGTTGTTCTTGTTTGGATTTTGTTTCTTTCTGGGAGGGGGAGGAGGAATAAATCCAAATAATCTCACCCCAGCAGTAAAATCTTGTTACTGTGTGCACTAAAAGAACACAGAGGGATAAAAAGTTTATGTAATAGAGTGCTTCTTACAGCTTACTAGCCTTTTAATTTGTGATGCACAGTGTATCAAGAAGTAGTTCCAAATTTTCTATGGAGAATTGTCAAGAGAGAAGCTTTATAGCAGGATGAAATGATGCTTTGGAGTTTGCGTAACTCCTAAGCTAAGAGTCTAGAGCTTGGTTCTTGTGTAAAACCATTAAGTTGATGCAAGAACCATTGCTTCTACTTCCTTTTGTGAGGCAAAATGCGGATTCTGAAACTTCACCAATGAATGAATGACTAAAAGGACATGACAGCTGAAAAGGGTTATCGTTCAAACAGTTTTATTTCCAGAACCATTAAGTAAATAAATAGATAAAAGGACCTGAGAATGCGGAAGGTGTATTACTCAAAACATCTCTCCAGAACTACCTATGAGCTCTCAACTTGTGAACCCATAACTGTTGTTGCTGTCCCCACTGTCTGCAGTGGGTTCTGTATTAGGGTGCTGGCCCATCCCCCTGCGTGTGCCTGGTGAGAGCTGCAGGTGCCATTGGGACAGGACGGAGCTGCCCATCAGATGGCACCAGTATGGCTGTTGCCAGCATGGTCACTGCAAGGGATGAGGTGAGAAGGGCCCAAGGAGATGCTGCTCTGGTGCCTGTGGTGCTGGGGATGATCCTGCTGTCCTGGGCTGGTTGTAAACCTGAGTCCCGTGTGAGGTGGAGGAGCAGAAGTGGCAGCCAAGGTCTGGCTGCTGCTCTGTGGCAGCGGGGGGGGGGGTCAGAGGCTGACACATTTCCCTCTGCGCTGCTGCAACAGAGTCTGGCAGAGCTGGAGCGGTGCTGGCTTGGGTGGTGACTTTCTTAGGGTGCTTGAGTGGTGGGGGTTCCATGGATGCCACCATCTCTGTGCCTTCTTCCTTTGGCACTGCCAGCATGCTCCTGTCCTGCCCAGCAGTTCTTCCCTGCATGGGCTTGGGTACCTGATCTATGCCTGTGGTGGCTCTCATTCAGGTCTCCCTGCAGGGCAGATGCAGCCACTTCTCATCTCCTGAGGGCAACTCCTTGCTGGTAGCCTCCAGGCAGTTGTGGATCATCTCTCTTGAAGTGTGGTTGAGAGTAGAAGAGCAACTAAAAAATGCAAAGAGTTACTTGCTGTCAGTTTGTGTCTTGCTATTTTTCATTCCCAGGAAGTAAGGCTTTCAATTGCTAATGACAAACTTGAGTGTTGAGAAGGTCTATTGGTCAGATTAATCTTACAGTCCTGACTAAAACAAGGTATGTTGCAAATGTGTTGAACTAAGTAGACTCATCATATCCTGATTTACTTATCTTTCCATTTCATCGTTTCAAACTGGGGATATAACCCAAGTTAACCCGTATTTCTTCTACTCAGCAATGCTACCTCTAAAATACACGTAAATAGCCAGAGAAATAAATGAAGATCAGAACACTTACTATCACCCTCATCTCCTTTGTTACCAAGGCTTATTTTATTGGAACCTCCATCCCTCCCACTGGAATGTTGTGAGAGTTGGTTGATGTGTGGAGCAAGTGATGTGTCTTTCTGTGAGCACCAACTGAGGGAGGTTTTTTGTAGTCATGGTGTATTTTGGTGAATCCATACAGATATGGTTGACAATTGAAACTTTAGTATTTTCAGTTTGAAAAAGCTCTCAAAGGTCTTTTCCTTCCCTGTACTTAAACCTTAAACATTTCTTCATCGATTGCAACAGAGTTCCCACTGTGATCTCACCAAATCATCTTAAATTGGTCACTTTCCACCAGTCACCAAAGTTTCTGTGGAGACCTGAGGGCTGAGGAGGTGCTGGCTTTGCTCTCGTCAGGAGAAATTGAGGTAAACATTTGCTTTTCTCTTCATCAGAAAAAGTTAGTGAATCCTTTTCTTCCTTTGTTCATGCTAGAACAGCATCCCAAGCTGTTCCTTGATCCTGTCCTGAAGGGGAGCCTGAGGACTCAACCAGCTTCTCTGGCTCAGGAACAGAAGATGTTTCTGATTCGGGTAGCACAGTTTTTATTTGTCTTGTCTCAGTTTGATGGGTGTTTTCGCATGTAAGTATTTCTGCAGTGAACCTGTCTTCACCCTGCCAGTCAGCAGGTGAAATCCAGTAGTGCTCAGGGGTTTCTGGGAGATGCTCAGGTGTCACCATGACACCCATATGTCATCACAGTGACACTGCAGTGTGGCTTTCAGGGCCTGGCTAACTGGAGCAGCCAGAGCAGATGTCACTGACTAGCACTTGCTGCTGGTCCTGCATGGAGCCATGGATGTTTGAACTTCAGTCCAGAAGCAAATAAACTTGTATTTAAAGGGCGATTACTTCTCACCTAGACCTTGCATCCCCTTCTCTGTGTGGTCCCTGAATAGCTCCCTTCTGGCCTTCTTGGTGTCTTCCTGAGGGAAGGGGGCAGGGGGGAGTCAGTTTCCTAAGCAGTGTTAACAAAAGAAAATAGCAGTATCTTCCCAGTTTGTCACCGTTTCTTGCAAATGCTCTGTGATTTCAGTAGCGTGGCTTCTGCAAGGGAGTAGTAGCTGTGTACTTGTGATGCTCTGCAATATCAACTGTCTCCCAAAGGCTGCTTTGTAGGTCTAACTAGAAAAAGACACTACATGCATTTTGCTCATGGTATGAACTGGAGATGTATGACTCCTCATTGGTATGTTTTTTCTGTTTAATATTTTAGAATTTGGAAAGCCTGCTAACAAGATCAGCCTTTCAAATAAAGCCCTGTGGTCCTGTGTGGAGCCAGGAGCTGATCTTGATGATCCTTGTAGGTTTCTTCTAACTTGAGATATTCTGTGATTCTACTTTACTACTTCTTTCTGAAAGTTAGTTCACTTCCTTTCCAAACCAACATCATCTGAATATCGATTGGTGCTGTGCAATCATGAAATAGTTCATCTACTGCTGTAGGAAAGAGGGACAACTGTCCTCACATGGTATCTTTGAACTCTATCATGTATGTGAGTTTTAAGCCTATTTAATTGATATCATGCTGGTTTATTTAGTCTATATAATCAAAATGTTATGTAAAAACAGGTTGTGTTTTTACTTCATCAGAATAGTTGCTTTTTATCAGCCAAGTTTTATGATGTCCTTGAAAACCAACACCCAGTTAATGTCATGCATGTTACATTAATGCAAGTTGATTGCTCCTAATTCTTAATTGTTGGTGTTGATGAGAACTTCTGGCTTGGGTGTGAAATTAGCAGTGGTAACATAAACCTACTGTGCTGTATTCTGTGTCTGTATCCTATCCTTCTTGGGGTAGTGTATACCCATTCTTTCTGGTCTTCCATAGGTTGAATGATGTGCCATAAAGACGAATGTGTTACTCAGGCATGAAATGATTCAGGAAATTGAGTTGTGATTGTAAATACCTGGGGGGAAAAAATAGCTGTGTAGCAGAAACAGCGCCTGGCCTAGTAATAGAAACCATCACCATAGAGACAGTCTTCTTGTCTTTCCTATTGGGACTTGGAAATTTGCATACAAGAGGGTTGTTAGACTGTGTATGGCATGCAGAGTGTGATTCTCTGGTTAGTAGGTACTTCATTATTATGATGGCCACACCAAGCTCACCTTTAACTGTGCTCTTCTATGTGACAGTAGTATTCAGTTAAAACTGACTGATGAAGTTACCAAATGTAGAGTGCTATTGACAAGTAGCTCTTGATTCCAGTTCAGACTGCTCAGCCTTTACATAATCTATGGCATTTTGCTTTTTTTTTGCTTTTTGTGATTTTGTGCTTAATGTTAACTTGGAAAATGCTAAAACTAAGACTGCATTTGTATTGAAGAGGATTATTAGAAATCTAATAGAAACAGAACAAAAGCAGAAATGGCTGTTAATTGTCAGCATGAATTTATCTGTCATCTAGAACCTCTTGTTTTCTCTCAGACAGCTGGAACAATTATAATGGAATGTGGAACAGGAAAAACTTACTTCAAGCCCTAGAAAGGAAATTAAAAAGACCCACCCTACTTTTATCAGTATTCAGCTACCAGAATCTCATAGAATACACCATGGTTTTGATATTCTATTTCTGTTATATGTAGAAAAAAAATCAGTTGGATTTAATGCCAATGCGTTCCCAAGAGCACATTATTTAAGTATGTGAAGCCATGTCCTTTAGATATGAATTAAATAAGTGACTTTGTAGTATGCAGGTAAATTATATCAAAAGAGGATTTTTTCCTTTCTATAAAAAAAGTTAGCTTAAACCCTTTCTGTGTTGCATGATGGGCTTTTTTTGCTGTAGAAGGTATATGTACCAACATGGACAAATTATTAGAAGTGCAATGCACATTTCAGTATTGTTCAGAAGCTCCTGTGTTACAAATACTAAAGAATTTTTAAAAATATTTTAATAGGCAACTTCTCAAAAATTACTCTTTATGTTTGGTATGATTGCTATATTCACTTTCTCATTTACAGTTTTTTGTTAGATTGATAGCAGATATGATGCTGTTGTCAGTTGTTCAGTTCTGTGCACACAAGGCAGAGCTGTCTGGACATGACTACTCAGCATCCCAGCAGGCTTAGAAACCTTGAACTAATCTTTGTAATGACAGTGAGATCAATGCTGCTGTTAGAGCTGCTGAGTGCATTTGAGACATAATAATGTCTACACCATGCTTACCGAAAGAATTCCAGAAGCACACTGTATGAGGTATTACTTGGTAAAACTTTGTAGGTTTGGAGGGTTGCTGAACCTAAGAACAAGGGGGGGGGGGGGGGGGAAGCACTTGCTAAATTAAATGTCTAGACTCTTGTCTGCAGCAATCAATTGACTCTCACCTATTTGTATATTCATAACACACGTTTTAGCAGCATCATTTTTCTCAGCTGTCACTTCATGGTAACAGAGCAGCAGCAGTGCCTTAGACATGGCATTTATAACTACTGGAGCAACAAAACAAGCAGTCATTTCCTATTGTACTGAGGTGCTTTTGCCTTTCTGAATGAAGAAAGGGACCTTTAGCTTCTTAAATATTTTTTCCAAGATTAAAGTAGGTTGTTGTTTCTGTTCTTCAAGCTGGTATGTTTTCACTTAACAACTTTAGACACACTTCACTTGCTTTATTAGTTTTAAATCTGCTGCACTGTATTATTTTCTAGATACAGCAACTCTGTCTACCCTGCTTGGTTATGCAACTCCTTCCCTGACCTATCTAGCTGCTAGTCAGACTTGGCTGGCAGCATTTCCTCTTGGACGTTTCAGATGTTGATGCACAGAAGGCACTTTTAAGATATAAATGTGAAGCACCTTCTGTCACCAGCCTGAAACTCTTTCAGAAGCAAGAAAACAGTCCCAATTGCACTAATACTGTTCGTGATTGGGCAAAGTAAAACAAAAACTATTTTAAAATGTGAACTAATAAAATTGTTTCAAGTGACTGACACCTGCGTGCACAAAGGACTCAGTAGATTATATCCCATGTGTTAAGTTATCTAGTTTTTTTGTTCTTCCCTCTTTAATATTACAAAATGTGTCATGAAGTATCTGCAACACTTGAATAATACATAAAGACTATTCTGTGTTAATACTGCTTTGGGATATCTGAAAAGAAAGCCATAGCCTGTGTGTTTATCCCTCCGTTACGAAAGAATGGAGTAAAAGGAGATGGTAGATGCTAATTCTTCTGAGGAATGGAGTATTTTGGTTTCCTGGTGAACAGGAGCGATTGTAATGCAATCCTCCTCTGGAATAAAACCTGCTTTTCCTGAATCTTCCCTGAACAAAGCTCAGCCTCTTTTCAATAGAGACTACTGCAGTGAATTGTGTTATTAGTTTTTAAATTGGCTTTGAAAAAAAAAAAAAAAGCGGGAAGAAAAAGAAATAATCTTCTGTGAAGAGAAGGTCATGCTTGTGTGGCTCCAATAATTCTACTGTATATCTTTCCTTTCATGAAAAGGTGTGCATTCCAGCCTCATTTCATTAAATGTGAAGGTTTTGATTCTGCTGTCAAATATTATCAGTGGATTGTTGCGTATACATATTTTGATTTCAAGAATCAGATGTAAGATTAAACCTTCAGTAGTAGTTTGGGATTGCAGTAGAAAATCAAGTGCACGACAGTGTGAAGGTGAGTGTCTGTATATCAATGTAAGGTGTTTTTATGGTTATGAAATAAGTTGTGGGGTTTGTTTGTTTATTATCCTTGAAATACAGAACTTCATAGTGATTGGACTCTGAAGTAGATATGTCCTGCAAAGCACTTATTTTGACTTGTGGCTGCTGAGGAGCAGAAGGTGTTGTTTGGACTGAGAATTATGTATTTCCCATCCAGTAGGTGCTTAATCTGAACACCTGATTTCCTGAGGGCTGGCCATGAGTGCCTAGCCAGATGACTTCAGATTGGTCTGTGATTCTCTTTTTTTTTTTTTTTTTAAACAGAGATAGAAGTACAAGCATGAAATAGAAGTGTTGCTAGGAAAATAAAATTCCTGTTTTGATACATAAAACATAATAAAAAAATCTGTAAAAAAAAAAAAAAATCTAGATGCAAAGCAGCTAGCTCAGTATAGGTTAACTGATTTCAGAAGCACCTGAAAGCAGCTGAGATCTCTATTTCATCATGACAATTCATCAATTGTTTAGATTAATGGAAATGTTGGTGTCTTTACTTTGAATACATGGAGCCTCCTCTGTATCTTCTAAAGCCAGAAGACCATCCTCCAGATGAGGAGCTCTGTTTTTCATTGATGAAAAGCACAGAGCTCTTTGAGAAGTGCTGCTTTTCATTTTTTCTTTTTTTTTTTTGTGTGTGTGGCTTTACTTTTGTAAAATTAACCTAACAATAATAAGCAGCTATGTTTCAAGTCTAGTAGATGTTCATCTTCCAGCATGTGCTGAGATGGAGAGTTGAAGGTTTAACTGCCCGGAGAGGATTTGACAAGTGGGACAGGAGGCAATGTTGGTATGGCGTGTTATCTAACACAAGGAAAAAGTTATACTGTTGTGTTTCTGTGGAAGCAGTGACCGAGTGCTAGCATCTAGACTCATCCCTTCACAGGAGTACATGGAGTGAGACAGGAAATGAATTGCAAAACTGAGTGCAAAATAACTAGGTTCTTATCTCCATGTGAGACAGTGTTAATTTGTTAGAGCAGGCAACCTAGTAGAAGGTCTATCATCTTTCTTGTTTGATATAGAATCACCAAGGTTGGAAAAGGTCTCTAAGATTATTTAGACCAACTGTTCACCTGTTGCTATAATTTTCCACTAAACTGTGTCCTTCAGCACAATACCTAAATGTTTCTTGAACACCTCCAGGGTTGGTGACTCCACCATCTCCCTGGGCAGTCCATTCCAGTGCCTGACCACCCTCTTGGAGGAGTATTTCCTAACATTTCCTGTCTTCTTGAAAGATGTCAGTCACTTGAAATAGCTCACTGCCCCAGTTTCTTGAATTGGATGGTACAGACAATGGCTGTAAAATATGTGAAGCAGTAGTGTGCACATGGTGTGGTATGTATGTTGTGAACTTGTACTGTCATGATTTCTCACCCACTCTTGATTTGGTTTTAAGGTGAAGGTCTAGTCTTTGCATAATTCAGATGAGCTCATTAATCGTATCCTGAATGACTTTGTTTTTGGTAGGATATCACATTACGTAGACTTGCTGGAGCACACAGCTGCCTTTTTTTCCCATTCAGTGATGACAAAGTCAATGTGGCTGAAGTTACGTTATCTAGTTCTGACTTTTGTAATATTCTTTAAAAGTGGTTCCTTGCGTGTTTTGTAAATCAGATTATAAAATAACTTTTAAAGTAAGTAGGTTAAAAAAAAAATCTCCATTCTCAGCTGCTGAGAGAAGATTAAAAAAAAAAAAGTCTTTGCATTCCCTGCAGATTGGCAGAATTTAAATAGAAATAAGTCCTTTAACCAAAAAGTACTCACTGTACAATCTCAAACTGGAAGAATGAGTCAATGTTAGAATGGGCAGAAGAGAAAATGATTGATTCTGTAATAATACAGTTAATCAGCAACATATTCTCCTTGATTTATTTGAAAGAGGTTGACGAGGTGGGGTGGAGTGGTCAGACCATATATGTGTTAGTGCTGTGGTGGCCAGGCTACAGACACTTATCCATAGCTGACGTCAGAAGTTGCTTTGCTGCCCTAATATGCTTTGTCTTGTTAAAATTGATCACTACTGAATGTACATGTTTAGCTTTATCATTAAAGGAAATGTCCTACATAACAGAATGTTTGAGCTGCTTGCTTATCCTTAAACACTTAATGAGTGTGAACTACTGCCCTGGAAATAACTCTGATAGGTGTGTTTAAATGAGAAGTTAAGATTTGAAAAGTTTTGCAAATAAGAAGTTAACTGACATTTAGTGAAAAAGTAGAAGGTGAGAGCAATATATTTCTGCATGTTTTGTGTGTATGGCTTTTGAAAGTTCTTGTTCCCAAGTTTTCAATATAGTATCAGTAATTAAAAAAAAAACATTAGTACAAATTTTTTTTAAGACACTTCATTAAAGCATTTTTCAAAAACTGTTTTAAGTAACGTAGTAAATGCAACAGAGTGCTGCACGTTGCTGTTCTTCTGGAAAACCAGAAGGTCTGTGCGCATGGGTAACTGCAAGCTCTGTTTATATACACCTGAATAGCTTATTTGTTTTTGTTGCCTTGAGTGGTGTTTGTTCAACATGAGACAATTAACTGGATAAAAGCATTTCTGATAATAGAATTTATTAATTTAGAGGCTTCATATGTGACTTTGGACTGGGAAAAAGCTTTCATTTACAATATAACCTGATCCCATAGGAAGGTGGTTATTAGCCATTTGCTTTGCATCAGCTTTTATTCTTTCCAAGGAATCCCTGTTATCTTTTTGCAATTACTTGTCATACTGTGAGAGAGCCTAGAGTATGGATTGGTGTTTATTGTAGAGATTAGGACAGACAGAAAGAAATTTGCTCATTAAAAGAGTGTGATGGTTCACTGAGCTCTTTCTGTCTCATAGGGATCCTATCACACTTGGATAAAGCTGTGGTTTGATTCATGTGTAGTCGTGGTAAATAGCATTACAGTTCCAGATTTTTATCATTGCCTGATGATAGTCTCAGACCCCTCTGAGGCCTACTGGTGTGCAGACAAACTGAATATGCAGTGAAGTGTACGATTTTAAAGGGGCTTTGCACTTTTTAAGGAGAAATTCCTGCTAGATATAATATGCTTTATGCTTTCCTTGAAGTCAGATGGAGTTACTCATCTAAATCTCTGGCATGTGCAAGGCTCTGGCTTATTTGGTTTTCTGATAGTAGTGTGGACAGATCTTAAAAAAAAAAAAAAAAAAAAAAAAAAGTGTCTGAGAAGATGCATGGGTGAGAAAACGAGATGTGCTTACAAGCTTTATCTTTTTTGTGGTTTTTTTTTTTCATGTGCCTGTAGTTGAAATCTTAAGTATTTTAAATTGTTTTCAGTGTTTTCTTCATACTAAGAAGTGCATACTGGAGTCTTAGACTACAGTTCAAGTCCTCGAATGTTTGTTAGGAGTCATAATACTTTATTTTCCTCTGATAATTCAGTGCAGAATCCTTTTATCTTTCCTGGCCCACAAAATCCTTGTATTTTCTTTTATTTAGGAATTCTCTCCATCTGTGAGTTTTAGGATTGTATAGGATAAAAATAGATTTACAGCATCATATAAACTAGCTAGGAGCTCCCCTAATAGAAGCAAATGACTTTTTTGAGAACAGTTGAGCCAGATCTGTGCCCAGAGTAAGATTTTGCTTTGGCTGTAAGATCCCTTTTTATCTTTCTTCATCATAACACTTGTCTATCTAAGCACCTGACTGGAACTACTCAAAAGTGAATTTCCGCTCTGTATTGATCTTGAACGTAGACAGTACTTAAAGTCATTAATGCTGTTCTTCTGTATTTTTTTTCATATTTTTAGATACTTTTGTTTGACCACAAATGCATTTTCCTAAGGATGATCCCTCTGTCACTTTGTAATCCAGTGTTCATGACCTTGCTGTATCAGAAATGTGGCTGTGAGGGGAGAATGTGTGTGTTTGGCTGAGACACATGCTTCCTCAAACTATTCGCATTAAAAAATAATGAAATATGTAAATGGGAGGTAACTTTTAAAAACTATTTTGCCGTGTAATTAATGCTGATTTTATTTCTGACATAGAAATTAATATATTTCTGAATTAATTGGAATTGTTGCATTCTGCAAACAATGAGATGACAACGTAGAATGAATTTCATTTTCCAGCTTGGATGTATGTTCAGATTTGTATTTGCATAGTGTCTCTTGAAACACGAGCTTTTTTAGTGAGATCTGCAGTGTTAGGAAGGACAAAGAGCACGAAAAGAATAATATTTCTGAAATTATTCATTATTCTCATGAGAACTCCTGGCCTCATTTACAGAAGTGTAGTGATATTGGCTTATTGACCTGAAGCACTTGAAATAACTGTCTTAAGCATCTCATGCAGAGTTTGGATTCTCTAGCTGAGCTATCTGGGCACTAAAGTGTCAGTGTAATAGCTCATGATATATGAGCTATTATAATGTTTAAAAAAAAAAATTCTCATTCTCAAGAAGTAGAAGAGCCATAGAATTAATGTAACTAATGCACTGGCATAATTGTACATCTGGATTCTTGATAAGGCTTATCAGGAAATGGATTTAAACACTTTCTTTTCTTAGCGTATTTAGTAGTATTAAGAAGGATGTCTGAGCTGCTGAAGAAGGAACTTTGTGTAATTTTTATTTCTTTGGCAAAAGTCAGAAAATATAAAGGAAATTGTAATTTTATTCACTGATAATCTAGTGATCCTTAATCATCAAACCAAATCATTTTAAAATGGTTTGAAACTAAGCGCTTCAGGACATGTATGGTGATCTTTCCTAACACATTCCACAGTATTGTAGTCTCAGTATTCCTTACAT
Source organism: Chrysolophus pictus (assembly GCA_037305975.1). Lineage (NCBI taxonomy): Eukaryota > Metazoa > Chordata > Aves > Galliformes > Phasianidae > Chrysolophus > Chrysolophus pictus. The sequence continues at coordinate 40,479,352 of JAYKPI010000006.1, forward strand.
GGACAGCAGTAGTTCGCAAGCCTTCTTGTGAAGGCTTCTACTTTCAGAAGGCATACATAAATGTTGTGGGTAAAGAAGATATGTAGTAGTTGTGAAGTACTTATCTTTCCTTTATTCTGTTCTCTTCTTTTGAGAGAAAAATATGTATACTGAAAAATGGATCCGTGTGTAGTGTTACAAACAGTATCATATCTTCAGAAAAGCCTATGTTTTTAAATGCTGTTACTGTGCAAATATATAGAAAGGGAAAAGACAACACATGGAAACAAAATGTAAGCCATTGTCCTAGTGACTATGAAGTGCTTCCAATATATAAAAATTATTATGGGAAGATGAGTATAATGGTTGAGATTTTATATCTTTTTCTAATAGTGTATCTTTTCTAATAATCCTAGATGCTACCCTGTTAATATCTATGATTTGGAGTGGGCAAGGACGTTGCTGTGTGGGATATATATGAGTGGTCTTGTGCACTCTTGGATTACGTGGGCTGGCATGTTCATTACCTGAAATCTGGAAATTACCAGTGTCAGTTGCTATATTCTTGCCCTAACATCAGGTACATAGAAAAGAGCTGAGGACTCCAGATGCATAATACTTTAGAAATGTTGATCCATAACAAAAATCACTGCCATGCATTTTTCAAAGGCAACATGTTGAGAGCTGCAATGCAAGTTGCAGATGGATCAGAGAAGCCCAGTAATTCATCCTATTAAGCATATCCTCATGCTAAAAGCACACAAAAGACCAGCGCAGCAGCAAGCTCTCCTAGTGATAAGAAGTTTGACAATATTCTAAAAGCATGAAAAAATTATATTAAAAATAAAGGTCAGTTTTATATATTTAAGCTTTAAAAATAATAAAACAAAGGGAAAGATATTGAGTAGGCCACGTGAAAATAAGATCGCTGGTGTGCTGGGAAATAAAAAGAATTGAGATTTGAACTTCTAACCCAACCACAGATAGATGAAATGTGTTCCTCTAAAAGCAAAACATTCTCAGAAAGATTACCCTTTCTAACAACCAAGTGTATCCAGTTCTGAGGGTTGACTGCTTGATCTCATTAAGGATAAGAAAGTACCTCTCTGATCAAACCTACCGTACCAGGTTTGTATTGTAAAACTAACCTTGGTTGTATGTCACAGTGATAAAGTTAAGGAGAGCTTACTATAATTATGTTCTTTCCTTTAGTGGTCATCTTGAAAGAATAATTGTGCTAAAGTCTGGCTTACATCTTAAGAAGAATCTGGAGTCTTTCTGGTCCCAAGATGTTTTTGTTTTGAACCAACTTACCTAAGGCCATCTTGTGTGCCTGAGAAGTCGGGTAAAAATAAGGAAATGTAACATGGCAAGATGTAAAGTTTCTTAAACAAAATTCCATCCCTCCAAAGCAATATCAGGCTTCTAGAAACCTGAGCCAGGATCAGTTATGGAGATATGCACATGTAATTGTGTTCAGTGATGCAATATCTGAAGTATTGTAGCTGATTTTAAAAGTTGTTTGCGTGAATACTTAAAAGCAGTATGTTTGGCACTTCTCTAGTTCACATTTGGCATCCCTATAAATTCTGAAAAGAATCCAGGTGCTTTTTCAGGCTTGAGGTGACAGTAATGTGCTTGTTCCCACTGAAAGTGAGCAAAACAATGTAACTTCGCCCTGTTTGTGTGCTGACTAATGAAAACATCTTTTCTGGCTTGAGAGAGCTAGATATCTCTGCTAATGTGATTCATCATAGGAATGGATTTTGAATTGCTATTTATGGTGAAGCCATCTTGTCTAACCCAGAACTATTCAGTACTGTCAGACAATGGTAAAATTCTTCTGAATTGAAAGGAAAATAAATTTTTTCTCCTTGTAATACTTTCATGTCATGCTAGAAGGTCTTACTTCTGAATACCTTTTGACTGACAATATTTTTCTTTTCTGCCTGTGTTTGAAACATGCTGATGTTTCTTCTCCCTGTTAAAGGAGATGGTAGGAAAAAAATGATTTAAGAACATGTTACCTGACAGATATTTAACCTTTTGGGAATTGTGGTGACAATTCAGTGTTAGAAGATAATGCTTTAATTGTTACCTCACACAAAAATCCACACCTGCAAGTACAGCCAGGTCTAGTTCTTACATTGAATATGTGGGGAATATTTATTTTTGTATAGAATGTGTATATTTGAATTATCACAGACCTCTTGTGAAGAACATTAATTTAAAAAAAGAGGGATCAGGGATTTCTTCTCTCAAATAGTGTCTCTGAAAAGAAAGACAAAGTTGCAGCAAGTAATGCTGTAAACAGTGGAAAATTTTGCTTGTGTTTTGGCTATTCGCTGTGTCACAGTTTGGTGAATGGAGTTAAATCCATCTGGAGACTAGTCAGGAGCAGTTTTCCCCAGGGGTCAGTACTGGGGGGCCCATCCTGTTGAATCTCTTCATTGATGATGAGGGTATTGAGTGCACCCTCAGTAACTCTGCAGGTAAGACCAAGTTGAAGGGAAGTATTCATCTGCCTGAGGATAGCTCTGTTGAGATCTGAAAAGTTGCAGCTTCCCATCTTGCTGTGCTTCAACTGTGTTGAAGTAACTCAGTGTTCTGTTCAGGTTTAGTCCCTGGTCTAAGATCTTGTCTGATGTGCTTGAAGCCTTTTTTGGAGCTGTACTGGGAATTGCTACTTAATTTCTTTCAAATTAAATGTGGCTTTCTCAGCTGAGATTGTTTTAGCCAGAGGATGAATCAGCTGCAGGTTCTTATGGTTGATTATCCCTCTGTGATAGTGTTTCATGGCAACAAAGTGATGCCTAGCCCTTCCTTTAAGACCCAAATGGTCTTCCTTTTTATTCTAGGATGGTAAGAAATTGTGCGAACTGCACATTACCAGAGCTGTTATATTGATAAAATTAAACTGTTTGATTTTTTTGTTCTATCTATAGTTCTGAAGAACAAACTGTCAACTTGCGGGGGGAAGCAGCTAAAGGAATATGTGATGTGTGTTGCTGTGTTATCATTTTTGCTAGTTTTCCTTCTAAAGGAAAACTAGGAAGAGATCAGAAATCCCTTTCTAATCCAGACATGATGGTTTTGGGAATGTTCCATGTATCCACTGAATTTGTCAAGGAGTAATTGTTGGAATGTGCAAATAGAAGTTGTCTACTTTTGAATGGCAGTGCTGCACTGGTGCAGTTGTGTTATCCCATTGTATAGGAGTTATTGCTTTCCAGTCTTTACACTGGGATTCACGTTATCACCTGCATTCTCAGCTGGTGAAATTGCTTGATGCCTACCAGCACTAAGTACTGCTGGTGTTTTTTCCTTTCCTCCTCCCTCTGTTTTCTCCTATTCGTCTTCCGGAGTGTGCACCTTAAGATAGGCTTTGTGTTGCTGCAGTTCTGGCAGCATTTCATAGCCTGCTTTAATGGGAGTGAGATATGTGGATGCTGAAAAGCTTGATTGTGTGGGTATGATCTACAACAGGGTCTGCTTTAGTTGCAATAATTTGCTTCAGAGTAGATTTGGCTCACAGGTGAGGGTTCTTTTTTTTTGTGAGCTTGAGTAAACCAGTTATGTTTGAACCTGGTCAGCAGCTGAGGTTAAATTGAGGGCTGTGCTGTGCTACACAGATCTGCTATGGCAATAGCAGTTGACATCAGAACTGCATGGCTAGCTTCTAACAGCTTTGATGAAGAACTCTTATAGCTAAGGCAGGTAACATTCCAAAAGAAAGAAAATCTTATGTGATTCTATGAATACTCATTCACAGAGAAGACGGATAAAGAGAGCTTGAGGACACACAGGTCTCGTCTTTTTTTTTTTTTAATTTTTTACAATTTTTATGCAGGGTTTTTAGGAGCTGGAAACATAACCAAATTCCTGCTGCAGTGTTTAATTAAAATAGTTCAGCTGAATGCAAAGCTTTTCTTCTGACCTTTCTTAAAAAGCAAAAGGATTGTTAGAGTTCACGTTGTATTTTTTTCTAGAACATCACCTCCTCATCTTTACAGGAAAAATGAAGGTGATCAGTTTCCAATATGAAAATTATTAATTTCTTCGTACAGAATAGCATTGTTTCAGATCAGCTAGTTTTATTTGTGTGCATTTCAATTAATTTGATTTCATTAAAGTTGCATGTGAATAGAGACTAATTTGCAGCTTACTTTGTAATATATTGCAAGACCGTTATTTTTCTCTAGTGACTCATGGCAGTGACATTTTGTTCATTATTTAGCATTGCATGACTCACCTTTTGGTCCAGATTTTAAAAATGTGCTGTGTCCTGCTAAATTTACTCACACGTTTTAAATACACAGGTCACTTTTTAAGTAATGCCACCTATTTATTTCTGTGGAAACCACAGCAGAGCACACTAACACTACGTGGTAGAGCAAATTCTCAGCTACAAAAAAATAAGTTTTTCAACACAGTCACCACCATTAGCTGTGCATTTATTGCAGTAGTGAACAAGAGCCTGCACGCTGCACTCATCAGAATCTGCACCAGCAGATGTGACCCAGAGTCACCCTGCAGAAATGTACCACCCACCACACCTCACTGTGCTCACATACACTGGTTGATCTCCATAAACATTCAGCAAGTATCACTGAATGTCAGTAGGTGCCATTTGTTCCATGTGGAGGAATTCAATTTCACCCGTTTGCTTCATCCACACTTCGGTGTCAAGTTGCCTTTTTGTCTGACTGCCCCTCTGCTGCCATTATTGCTCAGCAGCAACATGTAATGGAATATTGGTGGGAAGGTTCAACCTCTACTGTTGTAGCACAACATCCATCCACCTCTGATGTCTTAGGCCAACATAATAAAATAGGTGGCTTTACTTCAAGTGCAGCTCTCATAGATGTAGAGGAAAATATGCCACTTAGAATAGAATGAGTGTGTAGAAAAAGCTGTGTGTTGTGTTAAAATTTCTAACATTTCAGATAAAACAAACATCTAGTGTGGTGAAATACTGTTTTGTTTAAACTGTATTTATTCAGACATAAGATCTGATTTCTGGCACTCCTGTGTGTAGTCAGGAGTTTGACTTGATGATCCTTGTGAGTCCTTTCCAGCTCAGGACATTCTGTGATCAGTGGTTCTGTACTTCTTAACTCTGTGTTGTGAGGTGATTTTTTTCTTAAAACATTAATGAAAAAAATCTTGTGAAACACCTTCAAAAATGGATTTAGAGTAGAGAGTTGTGTGCAAAACTAGAGGTGGCTGTGGGAGAAATGAGGAATAAATTTAAAAATAAGATCTGTTCAATCAGATAACTTACTATTCATAATCAAGGGTAAAAGCTTGGGTGTGTGTCATATCTCAGCCGGCTGTACTGCAGAAGTAACTCTGTAATACAAACATTACAATAAAGAAACAACACGAAACCATTAACATTAACGTCTAAAAGCCTTAAACAGCATGTAACAGTTCCTAGAGGGGTGTTGAAGGGAAGGTCCTTGTGTGGATGCTTGCAGTGAAATGGGGAGCCCAACAAAGTCTGGTGTACACTTGAAAGCTCTCCCAAGTCCGAGAGCTCTTTGCTTTCTGGGTTAAGCACTTGAAGGTGTGTAGTAGAAGTGGCTGAGAGAAGCCTGTAGGTAAAACTCTGCCTCTGTGCTGGCGATGGCTTCTGCAGAGGGGAAGTTGCTGCAGGAGACGTGAGGTCCTGCATTCTTGTCAGATGGGATGGAGCGGGCCTTGGGTGGCATGGGCCGATTGGGGCTAACGGCTGGCCAGGGAGGGGGGCTGCTGCAGCTGCTTGTGCAGCTTCTGCTGGCAGACTTTGGGAGGCAAGGAGCCGCGATGGAAAGTGGGCTCTGCTTGCTTCATCAATTTCTTTGGTAGCGCGACCATATCTTTGGTGCCTTCGATGTCAAAGGGGTCATCCATTCCTAGGAATGATCTCTTTCGTCTCCCCTGCACATCCAGAGGTTTTGTTTTACACTTCCGTTTGCCTGATGGTTTCTCGGCCTCATAACAGCCTCTCGGCTGTTTTTGCAGCAGAGGTTTGGGTTGGCACTTTTCCTCTTTGCCTGTGTTGAGGCCATCTGCCTTGTGGTTTTCTTGAGTTTGCTGCTCAGCCAAACTCAGGGCTGGAGCACAGCTCAGCTGAGCCTGCTTTTTCCCACTTGAATTGGTGTATGAAGGACTTTCTGTGAGCAGACAAAGAGCCCGGTGATACTGGCAAAGCTCTGCACATCTTCTTGGCCTATGGCATGAATTCATCCTGGCGTCTGTGTGGAAGGTTCTCCCCTCAGCTGCCTTCCTTCTGCAGTCTCTCATCGTAGTGCTTATGCTTCATGTCCAGAGGTGGACGTGGATGTTGGCTTCTATGTCCTGCTGGCCAGTCTGCTTTTTTGTATATAGAAGGGCTCTTGACATAGCATTTCTCTTTTGAGCGCTCTTTTCCCTCTGGAGCCTGGAATCGTAGAATCATAGACTAGAATAGAAAGGCCCTAGTGGACAACTGCAGGCATTGTTGTACCCAAGATTTCATAGAATTATAGAATCACAAGGTTGGAAACGACCTATAAGATCATCTGGTCCAACCACCTTCACACTACCACTGCTACCACAAGCTACTAAACCAAATCTCACAGCTCCTCGTCCAGACGCCTCTTGAACACTGCAAGAGATGGTGACTCCACCACCTCCCTGGGCAGGCCATTCCAGTGCCTGACCACTCTCTGAGAGAAAAAGTTCTTCCTTAAGTCTAAACTAAGCCTCATCTGGTACAACTTGTGGCCATTTCCCTGGGTCCTGTTTGTTGCCTGGGAGAAGAGGCCAAACCCCTCTTCACCACAACCTCCCTTCAGGAAGTTGTAGAGTGCGATAAGGTCTCCCTTGAGCCTCCTCTTCTCCAGACTAAACAATCCCAGCTCCCTCAGCCGCTCCTCATAGGACTTGTGCTCCAGACCCCTCACCAGTTTCGTTGCCCTTCTCTGGACTCGTTTCAAGGCCTCAATGTCTTTCCTGTAATGAGGGGCCCGAAACTGCACACTGTACTGGAGGTGCAGCCTCACCAGTGCTGAGTACAGGGGGGAAAAATAAGTTGTGCCGCTGAGGAGCATAAAAATAACCAGCTGATGGGTTGGGCTGCTAGGATTGAAATGGCTTGGGTAGATCTGAACTGGCAACAGAAGGGTGAATTACTGTTAGCCCAGTGGGCCCACGGACACCTCAGACCATCAAGGAGAAGATGCAGTGTATAGGTGGGGTCGAGATGAAAGGGTAGACTTGACCGTGGACACTATTGCACAGAATATGACTGCGAGTATGAAATGTGTGCTTGGGTAAAGGAATCCAAGTGGATAATGCTCCTCTGGTATGGAGGACAATGGCTGAAATAGAAACCTGGGAAGGCCTGGTGTGGGTTGGTTATGTCCCACTCTCACAAACCTGCCACGACAACTGCCATATGCTTAGAATGGTGGAAGCAACCATCGGTTGTCTGGAAACACATCCCATGCCCCATGCTGCAGTGCCCAAAGCACTATCCTGGGTCTTGAGAGGAAAGTCCTGTGGCAGTGTGGCATCCTAGAAAGAGCTGTGTCAGGCAACAAGGCTCACTTCTGAAATAACCTCGTAGACACCGGGATCAGAGAGCATGGCAGTGAGCGGAGGGGTCACATCCTCTATCATGTACCAGCCTCTGGTAAGATAAAATGATACAGTGATCTGTTAAAAACTGGGTGCTGGGACATTGGACACATTTGCATTTAGCAAATGCCACCTTGTTAGTCAACGCTCAGGATCTGAGAGTTGAGCTGGCTCTGCCCAGTCAAAACTCTTAGATGCTGTAGGAGGAGCTAAAGTCCCTGTAGCACACAGGAAAAATGGGCTGGGTAAGACAGTCCGGGTTATTCTTGCCTTGAGCAAAGGCAAACCCATCCATGGGAGTGCTTTTGCTGGAGGACCAGGATCCACTTAGTGAGTGATGCACTGGATGTCCCCATCCTTCTATGTGCCTCTGGGGGATTTGATGTTGGGTGAGAATAGCCAGCAACTTGAATTCTGTCAAGTTAATTGCTATCGAGTGCTTTATGTCATCCCTCTGGTGGTTGCTCCGTGCTTTGTAAGAATCACCCAGATTTGTGAAGAAGGGTTTCTGATGCAACCAGAGCTGGACTCAGCATGCGGCAATCCAACGCAGTGCATCCTCCCTACTTAGCTGAAGGACCAGTTCAAGGCAAAATTCAGTGCAAAAGAAAGTTCAGGCTTGGAGGATTGCAGTGTTTATTCCTCCCTTGCAGCATATTCATGTTGCAAATATAGCTTCTATTAAATATTAAATTTTTATTCAATAGAAGAAGAAGTTATGGGCTGTCTGGAATTCAGCCCCGCTGCAAGAAAGAACTCAGAAGTACGTACTTCTGAGGTGTTGCATAAAAATGTCCATCGCCTAAATTTGCTATCCAAGTTTATTTAAATAAATACATACACATTTATATACACACATATATATTTATATACACTGCTTACAGTTCATTCCAGTACTATACTATTGAATGAAAGGGGTGTCTTCTAATGCTCTAAGAATAAATCTGAAAAGTAATGGTGCTAAGGTACAAATCGCTAATAATTCAAACTTCATTGAATGTCAAGTTCAGAGATTTGTTTTCTGCTAAAGTTTATAGTGTGCTTTTAACAACCAAACATCAGAAGTTCAGCAGCTTTAAATCATAGAAATAATACTGTGCTGTTCTTTGTCACAAAGTCAGGGCTCTGCTTGCTTCATCATTTTGTTTGGTAGCGTGACCAGGTCTTCAGTGTCCCTGATGTCAAAGGGGTCATCCATAGCTAGGAATGATCTTTTTCTTCTCATCTGCACATCCAGGTGCTTTGTTTTGCATTTTTGTTTGCCTGATGGTTTGTCAGCCTCATCCTGATTTTGCAAGGTCAGGGCTGGAGCACAGCTCAGCTGAGCCTGCTTTTTCCCATTCCCGTTTGTGTTGGTGTATGAAAAACTTTTTGTTTCCTGAGATGCTGGTAGTACAGGCAAAGGTCTGCACAGCTTTTTAGCCTCTGGCGTGGATTCACACTGCTGTCTGTCTGCAAGTTTCTTACGCTTTGCATCCAGAGGTGGACATGGATGTTGTCTTTTGTGTCCTGATGGCTGATCTACTTTTTTGTATATAGAATGGCTCTTTATATGGCAATTCTCTCTTGAATGCTCTTTTCCCTCTGGAGCCTGGAATCATAAAATCATAGAATTGCTCGGGTTGCAAAAAGGCCCTAAAGATCATCAAGTCCAACTGCAACCTAACCGTACTAGCCTAACTCTAACTGCCCTCGGCTCAGTCATGGCCCTGAGCACCACATCCAAATGGTTTTTAGACCCATCCAGGGATGGTGATACAACCACCTCCCTGGGGAGTCTGTTCCAGTGCTTAACCACCCTTTCTGTAAAGTTGTTTTTCCTGATATTCATCCTAAACCTCCCCTGGTGCAACTTGAGGCCGTTTCCCCTTGTCCTGTCAGCAGTGAGAAGAGACCAACCCTGCTCTGTCTGCAGTCACCTTTGAGCTATTTAAAGAGAGCAAGAAGGTCTCTCCTCAGCCTCCTCTTCCCCGGGCTAACCAGCCCCAGTTCCTCTAGTTGCTCCTGGTAGGGCATATTCTCCAAGCCCTTCACCAGCCTTGTTGCCCTTCTTGGGACCTGCTCCAGCACCTCAGTGTCCTTTCTGTATCCAAACAGGTGCCCAAAACTGAACACGGTACGTGAGGTGGGGCCTCACCAATGCCAAGTACAGAGGCAGGATTCCTTCCCTAGCCCCGCTCAGCACACCGTTCCTGATCCAAGCCACGATGCCTTTGGCCTTTTTGGGCACCTGGGCCCACTGCTGGCTCGTATTCAGCCAACTGTCCTTCGGTACACCAAGGTGCCTTTCTGTCAGGCAGCTTTCCAGCCACTCCTCCCTTAGCCTGTAGGGTTGGTTGTTACCAAAATGCAGGACCTGACACTTGGCCCTATTTAACCTCATAGAGTTTACCCTGGCCCATCGAGCCGGTCTCTCCAGGTCCCTCTGTAGTTGCTTTTTCCCACGTGGCAGATCAACACTCCCTCCCAACTTGGTGTCGTCTGCAAACTCAGGGTGCCGTCGTGGATTATGCGGGGCCTGTTGTGCTCCCCATCCCTATCTACCAGCCCCTGGCCGAGCTGACTCTGATCCGCGTGTGGCTCAGTTGTCACACGCTTGAATGGGTCACGTACACGGCCAGCAGAGTTCACAGTTTGTCTCACTGGTTCAGACGGCTTGGGTTTTTGTTGCTGGCAGAGTCCTTAGTATTTACCTGCTTGGTGTTAAGGCAGAGCCGCATGATCCGCACGCACAGCTCGTTGATGTCATCGTGCAGGGTGCTGGAAGTTGGTGCGGTGCCACCAGCATCGTGAGCGGTGTCTTTCATGGTGAGGGCTGGCACAGACTGGGGTCCGCTCTCTGCAATTTGCTACTGTCCTTAAGCCTAGTATTAGCAACTGTGGGGCCAAGCAGCAGCAACACAGCTGGCTTTGGCCCACTCTCTTCACCTGCAGAGCCTTTCTAGGGCGAGCAGAGGAGAGGTGTGTGTTGGTTTTGGTGGGCTGGTTGCCGTGGCCGGGACCCGGGCGTGACATCACAGTGCTGACGGCAGGGCAGCGCCGTGCGTCGTCCCACCCGTCCCTAACTGCCCCCGTCTTGTCTAGCCCGATGAAGTGGCACTTTAGGGCTTATCTCCAGATAGAAGTCCGAGACAAGGGCACAGGCCCCAGGAGAAGGGAAGAAACAACGAAGACGTACTAACGGCTTGCCGTGCGCTCCGGGAGATGGGGAAGGGCAGAGAGCTAGCAGATAGTTTTAACAAAGAGGAAACACAACGGCAATGATGTGAGGAGGAACGATAATTTACTAAACGTAACTAAATCGACCAAAATGAGAGAGACGAGAGTATGCAGAGTGCGAGTCAAACCACGACAGTGCAAGGGAAAGCACGTGCTTTTCTCGGCGGCGAGCTGAGACAGGAAGCCGGCAGGAAGGAGAGGCAGAGCCCGGGCTCCTCGGAGCTTCAGCTCGCTTCCTCTTCCCGCCGGGTCCTCCGGGGATGCCGCCCCTCCCCTGCCAACAGGATACTCAAAATGCCCCTACATGGCAGTAAGTGGGCCCAGAACTTTAACTCTTTAACTCCCCCTGGTCCACGTGATGTTTTCATGTAGAATACTGACAAGAACAAATCACCAAGCCACAGCAGTAAGAGTTTTGTGTCAGGGTTTACAGTGTCAAAAGAAACTGTCCCACTAGGTCGTCCCTCCCTCCTTGCTGAGTCAGTGATGATCTCTCTGTCTCGTTTGGATGTGTTGATCTTTCGCTTTTGTAACTTACACACGGTTCAGTGTGATGTCCCATAGCCCACCTCTGCCTAACAGGAGGCTTCTGATTTCCTTGGTAAAATCCCTTCCCATTCAATGCTAGTAATTCTCTGGTCATCCAAAGCTTAACTGCAATGTGAAGTCCCAGCTTCCAGTCCATCCTTTACTGTCTTTCTTTGCTTCAGTGTTGTGTTTTCCTTGATAGGAAGAGGTAAAGTGCCGCTATGCTTCAGAACTCACAAGTGATGGATAGGCCACAAGTGGCCTGTGGAAGAGAAATACTTCTGCTGCTGTGGCCTACCACAGCTGGTGTCCTGCTTTTTTTTTTTTTTGGAGACACTGCACTGCTTCTGTAGTGTTTGCATCATTTGTACCTGTTCAGATAGTGACAGAAGCATTTGGTTTGTGCGTTTCACTGATAGGAATGGCTGCAACAAACGCTAATAGTGACAAGTTTTGCCCGTTCCAGTTTCCATTTTTGTTCTTTCTTTTTCTAAAGCAACACAACGATGACAACAACAACAAAGTAGAGTGTTGTCTACAGACAAAGATCTCAGAAAATATTAAGCATTACCACCATCATTTTCATCCCATCATAAATCCTGATGATCTGCAGCCCCTTTGAGGCTTCTCAATCTTGACCTGAGATCGCTCTGAGCGTGTGCCCAGCAAAAGGACAGTCAGTTTCCGTTTCCTTCAGTGAAATACCGAGTTCAGTACGTGCTGTCACATGTGCTGTGAATACCACTGAATGAGCAGCGCATCCCTTCTGGGACTGATGGAGGTGGCTGGGATGATTCCTGCCACAGACTTTTGTTGAGAATGTGTTGAAAAACCAATAGTAAAAAGTAATTCTCAGCTCAGTATTCAGATGCAGTTCTAACCTCTGGAGCTCTCACCCTCTCCAGTCACTTTGTTCTTTAATATGTATCTCTCTGTGTACACATATGCAGGTGTGTGTTTTGTGTTCCCTATCTGTGTGGCCTTGTGGTTAAGGTAGCTATATCACAGAATTTTAGTAGCTAAAAAGTCACACGGCTACCTCAGCAAAGTGCCAAATTCAAGTAAAAAGTATCGGAATGTGTTTTCTTCTCATCTTGCACTTCTCTGTAAAATCCCAGGCACTCACATTCGAGGGGAAGACCTCCATTGTAGTGTAGGTTTGATATTAATCAAAGAGGAAATGCTTAATTTTTTCTGAGTTTCTAAATCCACTGGATGCTGAATAAAAGTGTTGCTGTGGCTCAGCGTTGCCGCTCACTTGGACAGAATTTCAAAATTACACTCATATGTTGTTTCTGGAGCGTCGTAATGCATTCTGATGCCATGATAGAAAGCACGAATTTCTGGTCGTACTTTTACCAACGAAAAGTTGGTATGTATTTTCATACTCTCCGCTTTTAGGTCTGATTAGAACAGCAGAGAAGTCTTTTCAGCTACAATTGTCTATCGGTTTTCTGTTTCAAACCGGAGACATAAATACAAATGGACTTAATTCCAAACAGGCCAACAGATAGTTTCTTGAGGGAGAAGTCGGACTTTTGTAAGCCCCTGCCCAGCGTCCCTGATCCCATGAAGTCCTTAAGCACGATTTGAGCTCTGAGCACATTGCAGTCCTTTTGATTTGAGAAAGCTGCCTGATCTGCTTGGAGTTAGGCACATGCTAAAGTATTTCACCTCCACGGCTGCCCGAGTTAGTTTGCACGGCTGTCTTTGGGAAGACTGTGAAATCTGCTGTTTCAGAGCTGAGCTGATTTTATCTGGTGGAGTAAAAGAAAGTCTTTCTTTTCAGCGTTTCCCACAGCTGTGCACTTAAGCTTTGTTGTCAGAAGCATCTGGATTTGACTCCTGCTGTCTCTGCCATTGAACTCAGCAGGCCTCTAGGTTGCGCTGGCATGATGTTTGCTAGGTTTTTAGCACTGAAAGACAAAACCGTTCCTCAGTTGGTCAATAGTTGATTCCGCTAAAGAACAATCTGATCTTGTATTTGAAAGATGGCAAGACTTGTGATGTTGTGAGCGTAGGGGGAATGCAAAGTCACAGCCGGAAGCAGTGATTGAGCCCCTGGTGGGAAGGCAGGGCCAAGCCAGAGCAGCTGTGGTGCATGTAATGCAGCTGAGTGAGAGGAAGGGGCAGAGCCAGGATCCAGCCCTTTGCAGGCCTGGTGAGAGTTGAGAGTGCAGGCAAGGCCGTCTCTTGCTGGAGATCTCTTCCTACCCAAAGCCTTCCAATGGTAAGCAGCTCTTTTCCTTCAATTCTGTATTTGCAGCTGCTGCTTTGGGGTTTGTTCTTGTTTGCTGTTGCCAAAGTTTATTTTCCCATTATTATCATGGTACTTTCTTTACTTACTGTTACAGCATGACAAGTGAGCACTTGTTTCCTCAGTTTCGGTCAGAGCAGGGGATATTGAACCCTTTCCTGCAGTCTGTCAGGGATAAGTGTGAGCTCGTGGAAATGCTGCAGCTGTTAAAGGAAACCTTGAAATGCTACATTTCAGCATTTCCACATTTGTAATAGAGTTATGAAGGTAGTCAGCTTCTCATTAGGCAATAGTCATTTACCTTTTGCCTCTTGTCAGAGTTGAGAAGGATAGCTACACTTGTCTTCTGTGGAAGACAGTTTGTCTTGGGCTGTGTCCTACTGGTCCCTTGGGTGAATGTCCCAGAGACTGAGTTAGAGTCCTGTTAAACAGGTAACCTGCTCATCTGTTCTGTTCTCTCCTATGAGATTCTGCCTCTTTGTAAAATGGCAAGAAGTAGATGGCTGAAGGTGATAAATTCTCCATAGAATCTACATGCTGTGTTGACATTGTTCTGTGCTGCAGTAAGCAAGACCATCAGTGTTTAAAAGAGTTTAAATTCAAATGTCAATGCAGCATTTTCTTTTCCTAGCATAAATTGAATAAAAATGTGAAATTGAGAAATCTGTTGATTGTCTCAGATTCAAATATGTCAAAACATAGATTGCTCTGTCAGATCATACATGTAAAACTCACTTGGCAAATACCTGTGCACTTTGGCTTTAACTAAGGCATGTGCTGTTTGAGGCAGGTGCAAGCTCTTTTCAGGAACTGTGGTGCCTACTGTAGGCGAGAATTTCTCCTGAGCTCTGAACTGACTTAAAGTAATTTCAAACTAAATGGCAGAAGCAATGCTTCTTGTCTCTGTATTAATCCCTGGTCACCCAGTTGTACAGTGAATGATGAATTTCAGAGTCCTGACAAACAGAAATCCTTAGAGTGCGTAATTACAATGACTGTAATTTACTTGCATTTTTATCACGGAGAAAAATGTATGGCTTAGAGGTAGAAAGAAGTATAATTTTTGTAGATTAATGACAAATACCAATCTTTTTTTTTTTTTTTTTTTTCTTTCCTTGATGTGGAACATGAGGACATTTTGACAATAAACTATACCTGTCAGAACAGTGGCCTATGTGTAATGCTAGCAATCAGCTAAGAGGCACTTCATAAGGCTTGGTATTAATCACCCTGTCGATTTGAATTCTGTGAGCATCCTTCTTTCCAATTTTCACTTGGAATTTATTTCAGAGCACAGTCAAGGCTCTGCTGTTCATTACATTCAGCATTAGCTAATTTGGCTTTTGGCAACTCTTACCCCTGTTCCTATTAAACGCTTTCCATAAATTGAGATAAGGGTGATGCCAAAACATTTGAGGATTATCAAATGGCTACATAGAGATGGGTGCATTATCATGTTGCTTTAAAGGCTGTTGGGTTGCTGCAGAATTAACCATTAGCAAATACTTGAAAGCTCCAAGACAAATTTACACCTGCAGCATTTTTTCACATCTTTAGAATTGACAGCAGGAGAAAACAAATGTGAGAAAAGTTATGACTTAGAACATTTCTGAAAGGCTCATTTGTGTACTTTGCATTTTTATAGAAGTTTTTAAGAAACCTACCTCTTAGCTATTACCTAGGAGAAAATTGTGAAGGACTTTGTGCACCTAAATCTTCTCAATAATGCTAATGAAACCAGATACCTCTTCAGTTCAGTAGTGACTGTATACGATGGATAACAGCTGTGGTTGAAACATGAGTAACGCGTAATCTATAAATAAATTGAAAATTCATGTTTTTGGAATTAATAGAACTAATAGAAAATATGATGGTGCTAAAGAGGAAAAAAAATCATGACTACACAACTGATTGGATTACTTGTGCTTTCAACTTCACTAGCGTGTGCATTGACAGAATGTAGTTACTTAGCAGATTGATGATTTATGTTGAAAGTTGTGTCTGGCTTAAATTTTCCTAAGGCTTTCAAAGAACAACACCGTGTTTCATAAAGCATACTGGGTTGCTTTATTTATTTTCCAGCTGGGCTCTTAGAGTATTGTAGAAAACAGTACAAAAATCCATGAGGGCAGAAGAGACCATTTCCCATTCCCTGTTCGTGAGCTCTTTCACAAAGAGATCATGTAGATGATGTCTGAAATGTCACCTTTTTTTTCTAATTCTTTTTTTTTTTTTCCCCCTGCTTTGCTTCACCCTTTGCTTTGGCAGTAACTTGCTGAAAATATGAAGGCATAAAGCCAAGACTGGACTGGAAAGGGCTGTGTATCAGTCCTGCTGGTGCAACAGGAACAAAACAAATACTGATTCTCAGGGTGTAGCTTCATACTTCTTAAATGATAGAAGCATGCCTCAAAGCGGTATGTCATGCCTGGTATCTTTTTCAGTGTAGAGTTGTACTTGTAAGGTTTTCTGCACTAATTAAAACAGGTGGGAAAATGTAAGTATGTGGACACTTTGCAAGGCAGCATCCTTTTTCACTGCAGACTGAATATCTCCCTGCAGGACTTTAAAGGAACTCGTGCAAGCGCCTGAGCATTGCCTGTCCTGAGCATGTTCCAGATGAGAGCAGTGTCAGACCTAGTGTAGCAAGAGGGATGAAGTCTGAGGCAGAGCAACTACAACTTGTTCTCAGGGTCTCCCCTGAGTTTTGGCAGCTAGAAGGAGAAAGCTTATACTTGTGACGATACAGGAGGGATGGGTTATACTTGGTTAAGGATAAAAAGAAGATGCATGCAAATCAGGACAGTTGTTTGGGCTACAAATATGTACATGTGTATGTTTGTGGAGGGGAAGACAGCCTCAAACTGAATGGGAGATGTGGAGAAGCCGTGAAATAGAACCACCATGAAATAACATCTTCCTTTTTTCTCATTCTCGCCTCCCATATAATACTGATATGAGGTTTTAAAAGCAGCAGGAGAAAGAGGACCTTTCCCTCAGGTCCTTTTGTTGTGATGATTCTGCCCTGTTAGGGAGCTTCTTTTGAAGCAAGTACAGGCTACGATTGGGAAGGAAAGTTTTTTCTTTTTTTTCCAATTTTTTTCTTTATGTATATTGCAGAAATATGTTCTCATAAATGTATCTTAATGATTTTAAGGACAATTTAATTTAATAGAACTTCCTGTATGTTATGGAAATTTTTCTTTGCCTGTATTGGTCCAATGACAGGGTTATTGTCCCCCTCCCTATTTTTCCTGCTCTCAGAAGGATACAAGACCCTGTCAGCTAAACACTTGCCACAAAACAAGATAAGTTTATCTTTTCGTCTCTTCGTCTTTGATCTTGGCTTAGTTTAATGTCAGAATACTGTGACCCAGAGTGCTAGCAAAGACTGTAGTGATTTCCCTGCATTCAGCTCTGACAATAACATGGTCCTGCAGTGATACTTTCTTTTCCTTTTGTGAAGATGTTTTGCTTATACCAGTGGAGAACTGAGGCTGAAAGTGATGTGTTGGTTCTCACGTAGAATGCCTTATGTATGTGCAGTGACCATCTTGTTTCTTAGTACATACTGGCCGTCGATTGGAGTGTGTGCAGATTTGTGATTTGAATTGATTTTTTGAGAGTAAATATTAGATTCTAAAAGAAAAAAAAAAAAAAGGATTTTGTTACAAAATTTTATTAAAGTATTTCCCAGCTGACATTGCACTGCATTGACTAACCAGCCATGCAGCTACTGCTTTTGTTCTTTTTCCCTTTTTTTTTTTTTCCTTTTTCCTTCATTTGAGTAGATTTTGACAGGAATTGCTGCAGTCAGACCACTGTAGAAATCAAATCAGCTCTTCAGAATTCCATGAATTTAACCCTAATTTGCATTTTCTGTTTTAGAAAAGAGGGTTGGGGACACATTGCTGCAAAACACAGCTGCTGCTACTCCTCTTGTCTGTAGCTGTGCACAACAGAATAGCTCCTCCAGCTCTGGAAGCACATGGCACAAGACCACAGAGTTTGATGGCACTGAGTTTTCCAAGAGGGAGAGACTCTTGCTGTTTCTCTCTGTGCCCATTTGGCAGATTGCAAAATGGGGGGGTGGGGCGGACTTTGCTGCTGGCATCAGGGAGCTTACAGCTTGTGTTCATGTTATCCTGGGTTTTGCTCATAGTGAAATAGTCCTCCTGAAATTGTTATGAAGGGCATGTTCTTGGAAGCAGCATTGGTTTCTGATGGCTGCAGTGAGAAATAGCAGTTGGCTTTGTGACCTGGTTTAAAAAGATGCCAAAATCAGCTCTGTGAAGAGATTTTAGTATTGGGTGGATACGTTTACACTAAGTGTGTAACAACTTTGGATAAAATAGTGTTTTCTTCCTATCATACATCCATACTGGTGTTAATGTAACGTTTTGCTATGAAGGATAATTTTCTGTCTGTTCTGGGGATTTATTCTGTTCACATTAGGCATTTTTTCTTTAAAAGCAGATGGCTCCTTTTCCTGATCTGATTTATGGGAATGAAAATATAACAGTATTAAAAAATCACTGCAAAATAGGATGATAAAATGAATACAACTGCTCATCTCCCTACTTTTTCTTCAGTTTCTCTTGAATAACTACTTGCGTTTCCTGTCAGATGGCAATTCCAAAATGCAATATAAACTGCTAATAAAATTAGATATGTTTTCTTTTCAAGGGATTGTATGAGTCCAATGACCAACATTCATAATTTCTGCCAGTTGCCTTCCCAGTTTTATTCATTTTACTCCTACTTTGTAAGTAAGAATAGCAGGAGACACTTAGGGAATCTGTATATTTCTTAAAGATGTTACCAGACAACAGTTGTTGCTCTCTACTAAGTTCCACAGTTTGCTGAGATCACAACCTGATGCACTAAGACATTCCCTTGGTTCTGAGCAATTTATAACTAATAGAGCTTTGTCCATCTAATCCAGTCATCTGGAGGGCATAGGACAAGCAAAATAAGAACTTCTCCCCATTTGTATTTCTACTGTGTGGCTTGAAGGCTTTCTGAATTGAAAGCTCTGCTTTTATGTTTAGGGCTGTTTAAAGGCTATCAGTTGTGCTAGAATGAAAATTGACTTTTCGGGCAGAGAATGTCAAAAGCTGTCTTCGCTATCTGTGGGTAACAGGTATATTGCCAGAACAAACCAAACAAACACACCAAAAAAGCTTTGGAGTACTGCTTTACTGGATATTATTCAGTTGATAACACAGCAATGCTCTTCATATGCTGAAATAGATGAAAACACATTTTCTCCCCTATTTAAAAAAAAAAAAAAGGAGTTTTTGAGGGTTAGCTGCAGCATTTTTGTTGGGAGACCATTAAGCTGAGTGGGGAAAGAAAACTTCTATGTGAGTAGAAGAGTGTTTTACTGTTGACGTTGGCATTCTAAATAATATGGTATTACACATTGCATTACACAGCAGCACTTTAAATGCTTCATTAACCTCTTAATCTGTGTTCAGGTTCTCACTGATGATGTATTACTGTCCTGTGTATGTAAATGTATTATATACACATGTACATAAATCACTATGTACTGTGCGCTGTAATTCAGTTGCTGTGCACCAAAAAAATGTGTAAAGAGCTACCAGTTTTACTGGAATAACAAATATAGAATTAAATTAGAAACTCAGAGAACACAGTGAAAATAGTATTTCTTTAAAAACTAAACAATGTATGTTCATATTCAGATTGTGAATGAATGTAAACAGGAAAAACATGGAGTAGCTGAGGCTAAATATGGTTATTGTATGTTATCTATGTACTTGTCACAATAAATGTTTTTACATCTATTATTAACACTCCAAAAATATGCTCTTTGAGCTTCAAACTCTATGGAATAATATGTTTTTCTATCTTTTCTTTTCAGCACTTGCTACTAGCAATAAAGTTTGTCATGGCGTTTGTAATTCCTGATAAACCAAGAGAGATACAGATAAAGCTGGCCAAATTGGAATTTGAATCTCTGGAGGCTCTCAAACAACAGGTAAGAGCTACTGACCTATATAACAGCAAAAAGCTTTGGTGGCCTGAAGGAAAGAGAAATGAGGGGGATTCTGCTTTAGTTTTATGTGAATAAATACATAAATCCTGGGATGCTGAGACTCCTTCAGCGCTTTATTAAGCATATCTTTTGTGTGCTCCAGGTGCTGCTGTGTAACCTCTGTTCTTGGTGATTGTGTAGAACTGGAATGTCTAATGTAGCAGCTTGTGACAAAATGATCTCTTAGTTCTGGACAAACCAAGTCTGAAAACAACGCGCTGCCTTTTCTAGTTATAAAAATCCAATTCTTGTGTGGTGGTAGAACATCACTATTGAGGTCAGCAATGTCTTCAATAATCAGCCATAACAAATAAAATCTAGATTACAGTTGAATGTAATGCTTGAAAAAGTTTTCTTTTGCCTTTTTCTAGTACTTCAGTGTGAAGTTTCCAGGGGCTACTCGTGGATCTTCTGAGCTTTTTAGGTGATATTAAAAGGAGCAGGGCTACAATTCAGTTTCAGTTGTTATTTCTCTGATTTCATTTTGTAAGCAGGCAAAACTAGGTCATCCACAGGAACCTTAAGCTCAAGTGAAGACAGTCACCTTTGATTATGACATTCCAACTGGAATATATACTGAGTCTCTTTCAACATGAGTATATATGTCAGCAGTCAGGGCTTAATCTGAATTTCAGTAAGAACCAGAAGCCTGGCAGTTTTCATCTATTACTTTCAGGCTTCTTGCAGAATTCAGGAAGAATATTGGCTGGTTTTTAGGTGCCTTTGTAGGTACTTTAAGCACAGAAAAAATCAGCAAACAGAAATAACTGTTTAAAACAACGGACGTAAAAGTCTGAGGCAAATGTGCTGTGGTGTCGTGTTGCAGAGAAACTGGTTTATATACTGTTATGGAAGTGTGCAACTCTCTTAATGCTGTCCAGACTGACATATCATTGTGTTTCACCATGTGAGCTTTACATTAAAAGTGATCTGTTTTTTTTCCAAAGCTTTTAGACTACCACTGTCTTGAGATATAGCTATTAGAAGGATGCTAACAATATCAGACTGTAAATCTCTAAGATGCCAAAATAGATTATTAAGCTCCATATATAGTGTTTGGAGAGGGAACCTAATGCAAGTGCTTTGAGCTGTTGTATTGATTATGTTTGGAATCCTTAATTTTAGGCAGAGTGAGCACTTTCAGATTTTCATTAATGCTAAGATAATTGCTTTCTACCTGGTGTAGTTGAACTGTAACTGTTCTGTGTTCAAATCCTTATAAAGGCTGAGTGTCTCTTTGAAAGGGATTTCAGAGAGTACAGTGCTCCAGCTCACTGATGAGACTAATCATTAAAGCTTGTTAACTCCTATATGATGAAAAATGCTGTAACATCAACGAAACACCAACGTTTTATATTGGAATACGAACGCTAGTATTTCGAAGTTCTTTTCAAACTTCAGATAAGAAAGGTTTTTAGGTAGTTCTGAAATGCTTCTCTTAAACATTTCTTCATGCAGTTTATGTTGAGACTGTTGAATTGTTTGTAATAATTGGATTTATTTTGAAAATACTTTTTGATACTCTCAGTGTGTGTGGTCAGTGTCAGACAAAATCCTTGAAACTTTTTAATCGAAACTGGGGAATGTGCTCCACTGTGAACTTTATTTCAGATTTCCCCCTTGTCCTTCAGGCTGGTTATACTCTTACTTTTTTTTGGGGGGAGGGAAGGGTAAGGCAGAGAGTAAACATAGCACTTCAGCAGTGGATTCAGGAGACTATGGTGTGAGATTGCCGAAAGAGGAGCAGGAGCAATGCTGATCCCAATCCCTAAAATTGTCTGCTGTTTTTGTCACCTGGAAGGAAGCTTGGATGCTGAGCAATGAGAAATGGTCACTGTCAGCTACTGAGCTGAATATCATGATCCCTCACTGTCGTGCTTTTATGATTTTTGGTTATCAGTATTCCACATTATAACATCACATAGTGCACTGGAAGGAAGCTAACTAACTCAAAGCAAGGTTAGTTGCACAAGACCTTCTCCCTATGCTTTACAGCTGTACTCAGTTCTGTTACATCTATTTCTTGCGAGAGCAGAAGCATGCTATGCTATTTGGTCTAATTCCTATTTGAAGGAAGAGACTAAATACTGGTGTGCTGCAAGCAGCAGGAGAACACTGGGTTCATTTTTTGATGGTTCAGGAATGACCATGTTTGTAGGGTGAGTCTCAGTGCTGTAAAACGAGCATGAGAACACTACAGCTAGCGTTTTTAGAGCAATGTTCTAATAACTAGATTGACAGCTACATGGATAAGCGTTTTGGCTTCTGGACAGGTTGAAGTTTAATGAGTAGACAAAAGAGTTCATTGTACCCAGGCAAATCTAATGAGAAATAAATTGAGGCAGAATAATTGTTTGTGTCACTTTCATGCTCGGTTACTTTCTGAGCATGAAATACAGAAAGAACTCCAAAGTATCTTTTTTATATTGCTATTTTTTGAGGAAAAAGTAATGTTTTAAGTAGTGAAGAATGGTATATCTTTTCACAAAGTGCAGCTACTACTCTGTTCTGAAAGCTTTTTTATGCAGTATCTTCCATGGTGGTCATACCACCTGCTTACAACTTAATGCTTAATGTTCTAGAGTGTTCTGAATCTCCACAAGCAGTTACTTCAGTGCTTTAGAATGTGTTTGTAGTGCTCCTTAATGATTTCCAACATAACAAATACTAACAACGTTTCTAAAGCAAGGGTAGGTGTGTGACATTCACTAAGATTTCTCCAGCAATGTCATCCCTTTCCTGAAAGTGAGCCTGGTGATCTCAGTCCCCTTTCCAGGAAATACAAAATCTGGAAAAAGTTGTGACTGATCACAGCATCATCTCTGTTGACCAGAGACTTCTTTAAAACATGACAGTGCATGAACTAGCTTTTCTGGAAAGGGATGATGAGAGAATAGGCGGGGGCCTGCTGTCTGTTTGCCTAGCCACAGTCGTATGAAGTGCTTCAGCTTTTTCACCCTGCTTTTGCAGGTATTCTGGCATGTGAGAGTTACTATTCTCTCCAATAAAAATTGTAATTTCAGTGCTTTACCTTTGCAATTCACTGCACTGTGGCAGCTCTAATAACTACTGAGCGTTGTTCTTGTTGACAGCAGTGGCTAGACCTTGCTGTTTCCCCTGGGAAAGGTTCACACTAGCGCTAATCACATCTTCTCTCAAGGGAATACACCGAAATTGAGAGTGCTGGCCCCTCTGGCCACTGGCCTGTGCTTAAGCTTCTGTGAGCACAACTTTCTGTAGCTCGGAACAAACCACAGGAATACTGCTAACTTAGATGTTCCCCAGAGCAGAAGACCCTTATGCTTGCCTGTTGTACCTCTTCAAAAAGCTGTTCTGGCAGAGGTTTTCCACTTTAGTAAGCGTCGTGTAAACATGTCATCTGTCTCAGAATGAGACTGTGGCTGTGATGGACCAGCAGAGCTGCTTGAACTGTCAGTGAGCTGCAGAAATGTCCTTTTTTTTTTTTTTTTTTTTTTTTTCTGGGAGTAGGAGAATGGGAACCATTTTTAATGCTTAACTCTGGGAGAGTGTGAGTTGTGAGTGCTAAACATCCTGCTATTTTATCCTGCAA
Source organism: Chrysolophus pictus (assembly GCA_037305975.1). Taxonomy (NCBI): domain Eukaryota; kingdom Metazoa; phylum Chordata; class Aves; order Galliformes; family Phasianidae; genus Chrysolophus; species Chrysolophus pictus. The sequence goes on from JAYKPI010000006.1 coordinate 40,502,572, forward strand.
AATGGGAACTGAAGGCAATTTTTTGTAAGGCAGCAACAAACTCAGTGGATTACTGCCTCATTCAGTGAGGCATTATGGTTACTGGAATTAGGGAGCTCAGAAAAGGATGATCTGTAGCTTCAGGACTGCCCTCAAAATGCTGCTGATCCAAAAAGCAGAAGCTTGTTCTGCTCTTCTTGGCACTGCTGAGCAAACACAAGCAGTCAGTCAGGAGAAGTGACTGAAAAGAGTTCATTCAGCTACTCAAGAGTTTGTAAGGCAGCTATCAGAAAGCCTGTCGGAAAGCCTGGTGAAGCTTCAGCTAAAATGGTGGATTTGATGAATTTAAGTTAAAACAGAATGGGATGGAATAAAACACCTGCTTTATGTTTTTTGACCAAAAAATAAAACATCAAAGCCACCCTTAAAAATGGTATTTTTTTGAAGAAATTGAGTCTCACTTTTTCCAGCTTTGTGACTGCTTTCTTTTAAAGGCCCCACTGGTTTTTGCTACCAAATGTAACTTACAGTGGATGTGAAAATAGAACTATTACTAATAATTGTTGTTTGCTGGTTTGGGTTTGGTTTTTTTGTTTTGTTTTGTTTTTTTTTTTTTTTTAGAGCCTGAACTTGTTAATTTAACTTTGCAAATGCAATTTTTCCCTAGTGAGTAGTCAGAATGCCTCCAAACATTTCTTAATGTACCATTTGCATGTGTTTGGTAGCTGCAGGGATATAATGCAAATGTAATGCAAGATTAATTATATTTTCATACACAGCTTTTTAAACACTGGAAGTCTTACACCCTACAGGAGTGCAAGCTGTGTTCACACAATTTTGCCAATGTATCTATGTTTTGAATATCAATACCTTAGTGCTGGTCTTTTATTTGGAAAATACTTTTAATATCAAAGTGTCAGCAAAACCAAAATAAATGGTGGTCCTTAAAAGAGGATAATACAAAATCAGAAGTCTATAATTAATTTGGGACAAAAAGTTTTTGTGTTCCCTGTTACGGCTTTTCAGCTGGAAGTGAAATTATACCAAGTCTTCCTAGTTCTGAGCTTCTCTATCTTCATCTTTTCCAACAATCCCTTCGTTCTCTGTGATTGTTGCCAAGGGTGAAACTGTCCATTTGGTTCTGTAACAGTTAAGTCACTCTGGAAAGATGGCTCACTTGAGCTTTTTCAAGTCTGAGCTAGAGCCTGGTGCTGGAATGAGTATCAATCACTTCAGTTATCTCTTTTTGCCTGTCAGCCCAGATCATTGCAAGGTGTGATCTCAACAAGAAAACCTGGAGTAAGGAGATAGGATAAATCTAGGTTAAAATTGTTCCTGCTGAAAGCCTGATGTAACCACAGCATTCTTGTAGTTTCAGAACCCAGAGGGGTTCCCAATTATGTATGAACTGGCTTGAATACAAGGGAAGAGGTTTTTTCATTTTCCATATAAATGAGAGTGCATGGTGAGATTTGATTTCAAGAACTCTGTTAACCAGTTTTCTAAAGGACATTCATGTGTCTGCAGTTACAGGCTTTTCAATAATGATTGCACCATATATTGAGAAGGTAAAGGAGTACAGCAAGAGACAAAATGAAATCTCTTGTTAAAACTTCAGATTTTCTTTTTAAGACTAGCCGGAAAGCAGTCCATAGAATTCCTTAAAGAGGGGGCAGGGAAAGGGGTAAATGTCAGTGTGTTGCTAGTGATGGCACTTGCTCTATGACGGACTTTGCACGTGCTGTATGGATTGATCATGGCAGCTCTAAGATGAAGTTTCAGATATGATGGATATTGCCAATGCAGCCATTGGGTTTTTATTCATTTTGAACGCGGTGTACCTCTGTGCTTGCTGGTGGGGCCTTGAATATTTATAGTTTTTGTTGTGTGAAAAGCAGCACTCTGATCTGTATCTGCCACATCAATGCGATGGTGATAGGCATGCCAAGGAGGCAAGGCTTTTCTATGTATGCATTGACTTTATTTTTTTCTGAAGTGGAATGTATTTTCTCATCTGAAGAATAGCATTATATTTTATGTGTAAATTTTGTTTTGATTGCATAATCCCCATGAATAATAAGTTATATATATGACTTAAGTACCATGTTTTTTGCATGTGTGAGCAGATCTTATGCAGATATTTTTTCAGACTTTCAATGTGGGTTACTTTGTAAAGGTGTTTAAATGGACCGTTGCTTCTCTCACCTTCTGGAATCTAATTCTGTACTTTTCCCCAGCACCTGAGAGTTTATGTAGTTGAAAATACATTGAGAGAGATGATTTTCAGATGACAAGATAAAGGTGAGCAGTTATATTTCCCCATTTTGCAGTTTATTTTGTTGGCATAAGCATGTAGGTTAAAGGGGTGCTGTGTTTGAACAGGTAGGCCGCAACTTTTTTTTGTTGTTGTTGTGCCATACACGTGCAAAACAACCAGGCATAAACAATATCAAGTACAATAAGCCTTCTCATCTAGTTGAGTTAGATGGAATTGTTGCTTGCTATTCTCCAGTGCTAGACAAAAAAAAAAAAAGGTTGCCTTGCAAGAGCTCTTAGGCTTTGAAAATCTCTGACTCTTGAGGTGTCCTACTGGGACCCCTGCCTTCTGGGCCATGCAAAGGGTTGACCCTTAGTCAACTTACTGTCCCATAGGAGCTACTCAGGCCCCACAGCTGAGTAACATACTGCATTAGGGTTTTGGCTTGGCTTGGGGTTCAACTTTCTTGAGAAAAGCATAGTATGGCCCAGTGACTGTTCTTGGAGATTGCATGCATTCATTCATAAAGCAGGTACATCTTTGTATCTGTGACAACAGATGAATGCTAGACCAGATTAGAAATGGAATGTGTGAGGAATTGCTGTATTAAGGACAAAGCAAACCTTTGTCAGAGATGGCACGCTGTATCTACCTGCAGCTACAGATGCCTAGGAAAGAACAGGAAAACATGGCAAGCAGATGTTGTGCATCTTACTGAAAGCCTCCAACCTTTAATTCTAGTTTCCTAGGCCTAATCAGTTCCTTTGTCTGTAGGAATCTTCAATGGTTTTCTATTCCATGATGTTGTTCTTCTCCTGTTGAACCATTTTTAGCTTTAGGATCCACAATGTCCTTTGGCAAGAAGTGCTACAACTCATTATTCTTGGTGTGAAGGACATGGGTTGATTATTTGCAGTTGACTTAGCATATTCTAATCAGATTTGGTGGAAAAATTCATTAGCTTTTACATATGACAGGAGATGTTCGGCTGAATTATCACTGAGGTCTTTTTTGACTTCTGGAATCTGTGAATTTGAGTTTCCATGATTTTTTTAAATGGGTTTTGTGAAAAATATTACTGCCTGATTTGCTTTTAACTTTCTAATGATGCTTGCAAATTTGCTTTGAGACAATTAATCAAAACATGCGCTTCAGGGTTTTAGCTAACTCAGCTCCCCTTTTCCTATGTGTATAAATGGCCAAATAATGTGAAGTGATTCAAAGAATCGTCTTGTTTGGAGACTGTATTACCATTCTGTTAGCACAGCAGGAGCCAGGCAGATGTCCACATTTAAGTAAATCTATCAGAAATCCTGAGAAGTCTGAATTTTGAGTTTGTTATTTACAGTGAGATGAGATACGTGGAAGTTGGTGGTGGTTGATCTCATGGCCTGTATTCAGATAGTGGCACAGCATAACAAATGACCTTTGCTGCTTTGTAGAACAACCAAAAACACCAGAAGACATTAAACCTAAAGTCATGATTATCACATGGGACTGGAACACTTAAAAGTCCACCTTCCAAACTCTTGTAACTTTATAGTGGAAGGAAGTGTTGTATCAACGCTTTCTGCATAACGCTCATTACATCTTTCCCTTTTAACTACTGTATTCCTTCATCTTTTTAGCAGCCTCTTTATTGTCACAGTAGGCAATCTTTGAAAAAATGCAACTGATTACAAGGAGCCACTTTTTTCTGGAATAGGTGCATTTAGAAGTTACCATCCATCTGCTCTTGTATTGCGTGCATAATGTTTACCAGCAAACAGCAATCATAGTGGGTAACTTTCAGGGCAGAACTATTGCACTAAGATACAACATTTCAGAGTCTGTTTTAATGCCCAAAGCCTCTTAGCTTTTTTGAGTTGAATTATCTTGCGTCCTCTGTGCGGTGTTTTTAGACGTGCTCCAGCTAAATAGTTTTTTGTTCTGCCAGTGTAAATATAATGATAGTGGTGCAAAAGGAGGATGTTCTGTTATAAGAATGTGCCAGGAGTTAATACTTCTGTTAATCAGAATGTGTGTTTTCAAGTAGTTTACATTTGCAGTTTTCTGAAGGACTGCATTTACATATTGTGTCTTCTGAAAGCTATAAGGAATTGTAAGCAAACACAGCTGAAAACATTAACCTTTGTGTGCTGTGAAAATGTTCTAGAAAAGCCAAATAGAACACATTCCTAAGAGCAGAGTATCTTATTCTTGTGCATGGATATCAGTTGGGAAGAATAATTTGTGACTTTGTTTGGATGTATTTGCAGGGTATGTATGAAAATGTCTAAGAACTGGAGAGCTCCTCTCTTCTTGCTGCTAACTGGTGCAATGCCATCAGCATAGGAGGTCTGGGGAGGCCAGGGGTTGGCAATAGGTTGATTTCTAAGATACCTCCTTAAAAAGCAGGTAGTGCTAGGACTGAAAAGCAGGAGCTGCCAGGAGGTGATGCTGGGCTGTCAGCGTGGGGAGGTTACATAAGGCACATAAGCCCGTTACATAAGGGCTGCCTGGCGCTCGGGTCACTGCTGCTCCTCCGGGATGAGCTGCCGCTTGCCTGAAGCCAGCATGGTGAGCACATGTGCATCTGAATTATTTGCACAGCAGGACCAGCAGCTTTACATGAGAGGTACATATGTGTTCCAAAGGAATGAGTGGCCTGTAAGAACAACAAAATCAGTCAAGATAACATTCAATTAATTTCTTGAATCAGTTTAAAAGAGCAGCAGAACCTCATCTTGCAGGGGAATCTTCTCAGTACTGTTTGAAATGGTGGGGAGTTTTTAAGCCCAGCCAAGAGGGACTGTTGTTCTTGTACAGATGTATTAAACATTTCTTTGCTTTTAATTTGCCAAAAAGAATTGTACCTCAGCTTTTGTTAGCTTTTTTTTATACTGCTAGCAGAATGTGAAGATTTAACTGGAGTCCACTCGTAGGGAGGAGAATGGATATTTCTCTAGGGGGAGAAAAGTAAAGGTGAGGAAAATCTGCTGAGGTCTTTTTTGATTCATCATTATTTAAGAGCAAGAGCAAAAGCTGTTTGATAATAATGAACATTACTCTCAGTCTTTGGTCAGATAGCAGCACCTTCTTGACAGTGTGCCAGATCTAATTTCTGTTACAAATTAAATGGCCGAGATCACTGTATTCAGTAGTGGTAATGGGTGATAGCTCTACAAGATGTTCTCTTCTCCTGAAACTGCTGGAATGATATGAACTGACTATGCAAAAACATCTTCTTTGTCTCTGGCCTTGTCTCAATATCTCCTTGAAAAGTCAGGGAGGTGGGACACTCATGGCATGGGATCTTTACAGAGAGCCCCCAGTCTTGTGGAGCACCAGTGCATACAGAAGTGGCATCCTCTTGTATCCTCAGGTTCCAGAGGCCAAGCAGTAATGGAGAACTGTGGTGGTCACTTTACCAGACAAACATATCAGAAGCAGAATCCCTTCCTCTCTGTCCGGAAATGCTTTGCTTTAGACTCAAGGATGTTCAGTATTATGCTGAGCTGAAGCCTTTGTACCTGTCAAACTAGATGAAATGCTTTTTTATTACAGAGATCTTTTGGATGTTGTATCCTGCAATCATAGAAGTCTTGAAATTCCTGAGCAAACAGGATGGGCCTGGGGCTCAATGTCCCTGGTGCAGACTGTGGTAGTGCTCTGCTACAGGTCCAGCCTGCAGCCACATTGCTATGCCGGACGCTGTTTCACACGATTGCATTCACACCAGTATTGTTGTGTCCAGCATGTGACAGTTGGGTTAATGCAGCCCATTGTCAGAGCTGGGGTCAGTTTAGCTATAGTTCAGAACTTCTTGTCAATGAAAAAAGAAAAAAAAATAATTATGCAGACCACCTCGCGAAGTAAAATGAAGGCAGCTCCTTCTGTCTGCAGTCTTATGTTAAAACCAATCTTCTCTGGCAGGCATCTTCTGTTTGGGCAGTCTGTTGGCTGCTGCTAGACCAATCATAGTTTCCCATTAACTTCATGGAGAAACATTTTGCAGGAGTTTCTGCAGTCTGCTTTCCTCCTTCAGTGCCATGGAACTTGCACATTTCCTGGTTTATAAGCACCTCCTTTTTTGCTTTGTTACCATAATACAAACTGAGTTTTTTTCTCAAGGAGAAAAACTTAAATCTGTTCTGACTTCTCGTGTCTAGAATGATTGCCCAGTGAGACCAGCTCACAGCCTCTGCTGTTTAAATGGAACATTTCTCACACACCTCTGGTCCACATGATAGCTGATGGCTGGGCACTGGGAGTGAGAGCCCTGTGTGCAATTGTTTGGGGAAGAGAAATAATGTACCTGCCATACTAGTAATGGGTTGGTCTTCAGGACGTGTTGTCTGCATGTATCCTGTGATGCACCCTAATTCTTTGCCTCTTCAGAGTTGTGCAACTTTCTGATCCCTGATTGCTGAAGAAGTGGGCAACCGATTGTTCCTTCCAGAGCTGGGACTTAAGAACAGCCATACCAATGTCAAGTGTATCAACAGCAAAATCCAGTCAATATTACTTACCAAAAAAAAAAAAAAGTTCAAAGCAAATAGTGTTTCTTTGATATTTAGTTTGTAGATTAACAGGGGGCAGTCACATTCGCTCTGTGTTCCGGTTCTGTCATTGATCTGCTGGCAGACTGTTACTGACAAAGAGTATGTGACTATAAAATATATGTAGTTTATGGGTGTTATTTGGTATTAAAATGGTCTTCTCTCCTTCCTGCTCTAATCTGTCATATTTTGTACCATTTTTTTGGTCTTATTCTGACTGTTTTACTTTATTCTTAAAGGATACTTGTGTTAATTCATTTTGGTGTGTGTAGACTCTTCTAGTGTTCTCGGCTTTGCATTTCTTTGCTGTACTTAATGTTTATAGCCTCCATGGGAAAGACACCATCAGGCTGTAAGGCAGTGAGTTTCATGAACCTGGTGTAATAAATGCTCTCCGTGCCTTGTTGCAGTTCACCCTGAACTCTAATCAGCTGCTAGGCATATCTAGTCCCTATAGAGTGAGTATTTTGAAAACATCCATTTATTTGCCACAATGAATGTTCAATAGCTCTACACATGGTGACAGTGGAATTAATCCAGGAAAAGAAATGGTCTGAAAAAAGTCATTTAAGTACCTATGCTAGCCTTGCTGTGCTAGGTAGTTTGTTTATATTGATTTTATTAGGATACAAACAAAGAACTAAGGAAGAAAAGAACCCATTCTGAACTGTGCTGTTCACTCATCATAATACTCACTATTCCAATAACATCTCCCAGCCTCTCAAATGGATTAAATTGCATTTACTTTACCCTCATTATACGTACATTTTAGTTAGAGCACTCAAAATACTCCGCTCTGGAGGCCTTCGTTTCAGTGAGAACAGAATGTTCTGGTTTGAAAAGAAAACACAGTGAAAACAAAAGTGAATGTTCAAACCTGAAATTGAAAGTTGAGGGGAGGTGGAGGAGTGACAGGAAAGGTGCCTGTAAGATGTGCTTCATTTGTTTTTTAATTTTACACAGGTACAAAAATCAAGCAATTACAGTGTCTTCACAGTAAAAAAAAAAAAAAAAAAAAAAATTGAGTGATTCCTGCCTTCATTGGCTGAATTGTGTTAATTAACTCTGAATTCTCTTGTGTCTATTTGGAATGCGTAACATTTCCATAAATGCTGAGTCCTGTGCCCATATACTAGTCCTTATCCACCTGCATGTGCACATGGATGTGTACATAACCTTATGTCCTTTACTGTTGTGCTTTGGTGATACTGAATCAGCCTGTCAGTGGCGATTTTGGTAGTAATTGTGATACTGAATCATTCTGAGGCTCTTTTATTGGACTTCTATTTATTATTTCAGGCTTTTTTTTTTTTTTAGTATTCATTATTCCCCCTCTGGGTACATATGCGATTTATGTCCTTGATGCTGCAAATGCTTATGTGGAAATAAAGTTTACTGTATGGGTAAAAGGTTGTGTGGTTCAATTAGAAAGTCTAGGCTGGTCATGAGAATTTTTTTTTGTATATTTGAATCTGTTAAGCCCTGGAACATTAAAGTGGAGACTGATTTAATTTCACTGGCGGGGAATAGGGAATGCAGATGTGAGCAGGCCCAGCCACTGAATTTTTTAAACAGCTGAGTGGAAACCATGGTTTCTGAAGCCTGGATGATGATTGAATGCCATGTGGTTGCGCTTTGTCACTGCTCGACTCAAAAAACCAAAACACAACAGCCTACAGGAGTAGTGTGAATCTGTAAACACTGAGGGAGGATAATGCCATTTTCCAAACATGGCTCAATAACAACAGAAGCATCATTGTACAGCTGCAATAAGCTTGATATTCTTATTGCTTTGAAAGGTGTGTGCTACTGGATGAAACTGTTGCATTTTTGTGCTCTCAAGGTGCTAACTGCTTTGTCTGTTGTGTGATGGACAGTGTTTCTGTACTAAGGACAGTCCTGATGCCTGCTGTATCCATGTGTACAGATCCTTGCCATACACCCTAAATTGTTGAAGTGAGATGCACAAATTCAAGATGCTCTTGTTTGAGAGGAAGAAAAGCTGTTTTAACAGTATAAAACTGTTACAAGAAATTGGGAAGGTATATTTACATAGCACTAACATTTTACTAACGTAGCAAAATTGAAAGTAAAATATAAGTACAATCTCTAGTGAAAGCAAATAAAAGGAAGAAAAATCCTCAGCTCTGTACGTGCACTAAAAATTATATAGGTACAGCGGGAGATTTTACTTCAGATATGCTAGTTACTGAGGAAGGTGAGCAAAAAAAGAGATTCCTTTGAAAGATAATTCAGCAAAGGAACCAAACTTTGAGTTACAATTGATGTATGCCAAAGCATAGACCTCCTTTCCATTACCTGTGCACGCAGAGAATCTGGAGATGAATGCCTTAGGCCAAAGTGTGAACATCTTCGCTGGTAGGTACTAGCTAAGACTTTGGTCCGTAAGATAAATTCTGCTTGAAAATGAAAAGCCTTATATTTTGACCAAGTAAGGGACAAAATGAGATCTGTCACAGTTTATCGAAGGGTGAATAACGGGGCTTATTAACACAAGGCTGAATTTGAGCTTCAGAAAATGTATCATCCCTATCAAAGATCCTGCTTGATGGTGTCTCTTTGGGTCTTTTATTAAGCTGCATTTAAACAACATGACTTAACTGGAATAATTGAATGGAATGTCTTTAACATCATCTTGTGTGTCCTTTTATCTAAACAAACACACGTGCTTAAAAATAGAGAATAGAGGTTTTTGTTTAACCTGTTTGGTTGTGGTTTTTTTGTTAGTTTTTAATTACTTAATAAATGTCTTGGTTGAATTTAAAGAACACTAGGACCACAGTTGTTTTTATCTATGTATTTGATTGTTTGTAGCTAAAGGTCTTTCAATTTTCAGTGTTTGCTTCCTCTGTTATGCTGATCACCCTTTTACACAGAAGGAAAGTACGTGATTGAGTTTCCTGCCGAGCAGTAGTACACAAGAATAGAGTGATGGAAATAACTTTTTTTTTTTTTAAAAAGGTACATTCTTAGAAGAATGGAACTGAGAAAACAGAACAATTATTATGAACAAACTCCTCTGGTTCTACTCTTAAAACTTTTGTACCTGTGACAGGTATAGCATTAGCAATTGGAAATTTGACTTCAAATAGACTGAATTCCTTTAAATGAAAAGGATAGACAGTAGTCTTTGTTTCCAAGGCAACACTCAGTTATCAAACTAAGGACGTGGAAGATGCTTGGTGACAAAGCTTCTGAGAGCATCTTACTAAAGATTAATTTTACATTCATTCAGAATATCTGGATAACTTTCATAACATGCTGTACAGCTTTCAGTACATCTTCACTCAGTTGGGAGAAACTCATTCCTTAAAAGTATATTCCCCACTCAGTATCAATGTCTACAGTTAGTGCTGCATGCTTAACTTCTCACTCTGCTACTAGCTGAGAGGTGATATCTATAGCTAAGTTTCTCTAATGTTTTCTAATATATTTAAGTATAATATAAGAAAGACAGCAAAAATTACACTCCAGTGATGTAGTGAAAAATCAGGTATTTTGGCAGATCTAATTACCTTTAGTTCTAATGAGCAGCTTTCAGCCCCTCGGGAAAGCATCGTCGTGATGACTCATGATGACTCACTCATACCTGATCATGGTTTTATGCAATGCCCTTCATACATCCAAAGTGATTTTTTTTTTTTTCCAGTACGACTTACAAATGCTTATGAAGAATTATTCATGTCAGTGTGGCAACATGAAAGAACAACAGTTTTTGAGGCAAAAAGTTGCTAGCAAACATGGCATTTCTCTGGTAAAGGGATGAGAAGAGTTGATTTCCCATGCCATAATGGGGAGGGTGGATGAAAACTAGATCACAGCAATTTCGTTAAGTCAGAAAATGTTTAGTTTCATAGGAACAGGAAGGCAAAGAGAATTACAATATAGTTGAAGAGACAAATTGGAATGGTTAACAATGATGTATTTGTGGGATTTTATGGTTTGTTTTGTTGCTGTTTTTAGTGTAGAGAGAAAGGGATGAATGCAGGTATGAAGACTGGGCAGAAAAGATTCAATGACCATGGGAAGAAAGGAATTTGTTGTTGGTACAGGTTACGTGTTTGCGGATGATTCTTTGCTGTTTAATTAGACATTTTATTTTATGAATGCACACATTAGAATTCTTAACATGTTTTTGTGACTTCTGTATCTTGTTTGTAAAGCAGACAGTAGGTTTGGATAATAACGGTACCGAGGCGGTACTATCAGGAAGAAGTGATTTGCCAAATAATGTAAGTGCTTCTGCAAATCCTATGAGGCAGAATTCTCAAATTACAGTTTCTAATTCCATAGAATTATTAACTTGAAATTGTAACCTATTTAATTCTTTTTAAACAGAAAATAGTGGTTTGTTTCGGAGCTTTATTAATCAGTAGCTATGCATCTCTGAAAGCAATTGTTGTAATGACTTTGAAAGCCTCAATTGTTTTCTAAAATATAGGTAGTAAAACCTGTGCAGCTTTCCCATTGAGTCTAAAGAAATGTACAAATCTGTTTCACTTCATTACTTTTTACAAGTTGAGAAGCACAAAAATCTTCAGCTTCAGTAATCAGCCCAGCTCCATTAGACTGAAGAGCCTTGTGGTCCTGGGAGATGTAGCCCACAGATTTTACTCCTGTGAAGTTTTCTTTTAAAACATTTGGTGTTTTAAACAGACCTAAAACTTGCCAGCCTTATTCACCAAACCCAAACTGGGGTCTGAAGGCTTTGTTAATGTGATTTTAAAGTGGGACAAAACAAAGAAATAGTGAATTGAAGGGAACTTGCCAAACCATGCTTGCTGCTCTCTGTGCTCTGGATTGGCCTTTAGGGTTGCACTTTGGTTTTTCCTTTTTTTTCTTTAATTCCTCTTCAGTATTCCTGCCTCTGTCTGTGGTAAGTTAGATGATACTCAGTGAGTAAGGCTGCTTTACTTAAATTCCTTTTCGTTTCTGCTGTTCTGTGGCTAGCAAATACTTCCTGCTTAGAACCTAACTATTACTTCTTGAATTACATACTGCTTGCTATTTCAGATACACAATTCCTTAGGAAACATCATCAGTACTTAGCAGTGTAAATTAAGAGTTGTCTCATTTGTGAGTATTATGGTAGGACTACATAAGTCTTGAATTTTCAAAACTGTAGCTATACTCACTAATTTTGTGTTATTTCTCCAATGTATGCTGAGTTCTGGAGGTATAGATTTTGCCAAAATAAGATAAAATAATGAAATCAACAGCCAAATGTGAGGCTTTTAGAAGTAATGTAGTAGATTAAGAGATGCACAGTGGAAGTTGCACGCTGTAAATGATGCACGGCCTTCACAAATTTTCCTTTCAGTGCTGCTTTAAGAATTGCATGCGCTAACTTTATTTTAGTTTATCCTGATTTTTAGACTCTCCGCTTTACAAATCTAATATTTTATTCATTAATAAAATCTTAAAACCTGTTAAGTAGTAGTTAGCAAGAATTATTATGTAAGAAAGTATAAGAAGTTATTAGAGATCACGAGAATGAGACCACCTGCGTTTAGCGAAGAGCCTTTTACTATTATGTTGAGTGATGCAATTGCCGAACACAAACCAGAATCAATTCCGTTTATTAGTGTTAATCTTGAGTAACTTATATAAGACTGATATTTAGGTTTATCTGCTCCATAGCAGTCTAGGTACTTATAACTGCAAATGGATGGAAAGGTACTCATTTAATACAGCAGTGAAGTACCATGTCTTTGCTGCTGCTGTGCTGCAGAGATGACCTTGTTAGCGTGGTCTCAGATGAGACTGTGTGTGCTTTTGCATTCCTAAAACTGAACTAATGACCTAAAGCTGCCTCTCTTATGCTGAAATTGTTTGTAAATGCATTTCACTGTAAATCTTCTTTTACTGCAAGTTTCTTCCATTTTGTATTTTGTACAGAATGATTGTTTGCAGTATAAGAGAATCAATAAACAAAATACTAAATTACTTTAATCCTGGGAGGCTAGATTCCATAGTAATTTAGACTGTGATGACGCAGCTGAATGTTTAATATACTCTTCTAAAATGCTCTCTAAGAACTGCTTGTCTTCAGTAAGCCGTCTCATTCCCGTCAGGTGCTGCGTTTGCTGGAAATAAAGTGGTTTAAGTAGGAAAATGTGTAATTATTACCAAAGTTTGTCATCAATTTACTTTATGCATGGAACGTGAAATGCTTAAAATATTATATCACTAGTCTTTCTGCTGTGTGTAGGTACTGCAATCTGATTTACTTTAGTAGCTTTTTATATTTTCATGTTTCAGAAATTTCAAATTTGTGTAGCGAAAAGGTTTACGATGGCTTCTAAATATAAATGAACTTAAAAATAAATCCTGCAAAACGGCAGCGATTCGTTTAATAAAATGCCCGTTTTTGTAAATGCACTGAAAAGAGTGGGTGAAAATAGTGTGACACATCATGTGGGCTTAATCTATTTCGTATAAATTTGCTGTGAAAGCTCTAGTTCAATATAGATAATGTGCAATCTGTTCTAAACATCCAGTTGTACAATAAGGGTAATTTGTGGGAGACAGTTATGGATCTCAAGAGCCCTTTCATCATTCGGAGTATTGAATTAATCTCCTAAACGCTCATTCAGAAGGTGCCAGAAGACTGCTCTGTTCGGTTGCCATGGCAGATATTATTCTTCTGGCTCCTTGGAGAGCGAAATTTCTATAAAGCGTGAGTGTTTTCAAGTTTATCAAAGCAGTAAGCTGTAGTTACTCTGTTTTTTGTTGATGCTGCTGACAGTTTCCTTCTGTCATATGTTCGCTTTCATTTGTTCAAATGTTCTAAACTTTCTTTCTTTTACTCGTTCTCACTTGAAGAGAGCATATAAACAGGAGGGGGAATGGCTGTTTATGAGGGTGGATAGTGATAGCAAAAAGGGGGAATGGTTTTAAACTAAAACAGGGGAGGTTTAGGTTAGGTATTAGGAGGAAGTTTTTCACACACACGGTGGTGGCACACTGGAACAGGTTGCCCAAGGAGGCTGTGGATGCCCCATCCCTGGAGGCATTCAAGGGCCAGGCTGGATGTGGCTCTGGGCAGCCTGGTTTGGTGGTTGGCAACCCTGCACATAGCAGGGGGTTGGAACTGAGTGATCTTTGAGGTACTTTTCAACTCAGGCCGTTCTAGGATTCTGTGATTCTCTTACCTGCACAACTGGACCACTACAGACCTTCTAGTTGCAGCCTTTTCCAGATACATCTAAAAAGGGGAAAAAAAAAAAAAAAAAAAAGAAATCTGAAAATTCAATACCTGTATGCTAGGAGACAAGTGAAAATAACAGAACTGATAAACACGGGTTGTTACCAGGGAGGGGAATGAAAATATTTTTCTCAAGTGTGTACAGAGCAGATACTGTGAAGGAGGTGGGCCTGGTTTCGTGTATGCTAAACTTTTCGGTTTCACGCACTCATGTTTCCACAATCTGCTTATGAGTAGCAGAACTAATGAAGCCTGATTTCCTCGGGATTTATGTTCTGTCTACATACAGCTGTGCATACGGCTCGATTAAACATCTGGCAGCCAGTTACCGCATGGTAGAAGGAATTATGTTACAATTTCAGTGATAGGCTGCTGGTTATTTCTCTGATTTTTCAACTTACTGATTTTCAGAAATGAGAAGGCAGTTAGTATCCTTCAGACTTCTGCAAATAGATGACTCCTGTTGCAGTGGGCCAGTAGCTCGAATCATAAAGTATGGTCTGTCTGTGGCCCCTGCACTTTGAACATCTGACTCAGGTGGCTCTGAAGAGACACACTGTCACCGTGGAAGCTGCATGTTTTAGTAGGCAGTTATTAGCCAGGACTGAAATTCAGACACTATTTTTAGCTTTAAAGAATAATTACTTAATGTTTGTTTTGTGAAAATGCATCTTGTCAACTCAAGCAGCACGGTGATCTGTGATGTTTGCTTGTCCAGCTCCTCAATGCACTGTGGGTGCCCATGTGCTTGGAATGCTTGAGCTTGACTTTTTTTTAATGTTTTGGTTATTGGAGATAATTTTACTCAATCTAAACCTGTCACTAACTGGATAGCAAGTCATCACAATTTGCAAAGCGCTGCTGACCTGCACTTAGCCACATACCCTTAGGAAATCCTACTGTAGCCCTGATGTGGGAAAAGTAACCCTGTTGTTTACCACTGTTACCAACTCTTTCGTTTAAGAGACATCCAAAATCAAAGCTGTTTGTGACAGTCCTGTGTAAGCTGTTTAGCTGACAAATCTAACTCCTAATGGAGTATGAATGTGTGGGAGGGTGCTGCTTTGAGTCTGTGACAGTGTGAATGATCATGTGGACAAGCACTGAAGGAAGAAAACTAAGCTACCCATTAATAATTGCAGTTGTCAGAAGCGTTTTGTCAATATGCATATTTACCATCTACCTTCTTGAAAGTCTGTTCCTGTCTAGCATGAGGCAACAGGGCATATGTAAACTCTGAGGGTGCTTAGTGAGCAAAGAAGTATTTAGACTGTGCATCCTGTTATTCACACGCACCATCAGCGTGAAACTGCTGCGAGGATACCTGGTAAGAGCCCTCCTAGAAGGGGAGATTTGTTGCGTTTGCAAAATGTTATGAAAACGTAAGAACAAACCTGAGGGGAAAGCAAGTATTTAGAGAATTGAGAAACTTGGAGCAGGATGATACGTCATAAAGCGCTTGGAATGGACCTGTAAGATGCATTCATTGCATTTTCTCTTTAAATCTGATTTACTTCTGGAGAGGATTGGGGAAAATTCCACTCTGTACAGAACAGCGCGCAGTTCAGCCTGCCAGCAAATCTACTATAGTCCATCTCAGTGAACAGCAGCTGGATTATGAAACAATCAAAGTGTGAAGTGATGAAACAAAGAAAAATGAGTAAAAGAAGGTTAGAGAAGCATTAGTGTGAGGGGTTTTTTGTGTGTAAGCAGAAGAGGGAGTGCATTAGCTGGAGTAAATGAGGCCTGCTGGGTTTTTATGAAGGTTTTTTTTTTTTTTTTTTTAACCTGGATGTCTATAACAGCATATGAATGTTGCCTGTCCTCTCATTCTCCTGTGGTGCGTCACGTCCACACTATTTCTGCTGCATTTGAAGTCTAACATGGAAAAGCAGCAAGGCTCAACATTTGAGTGATGCGAAAGGCTTTGTGTTCAAAGCAAGATAGTTTGGGGTCAGAGGGCGTGTCAGGGCTTAACTAACACATAGCTTCCTTCTCGGATAGTGTGGGGAATGTCTTAGATTCCTGTTGTCCAGTGCGTAGTTAATTCATTATATGCTGTTTTGTAAAAACGGCAAGAAGTTTATTTTTCCAATCTGCGAATGGCCCTTTCTGATTTTTTTGTGCAGAAGAAAGGATGTTCTATTCTGAACAGGCTATAAAGCGCTGAAATATAGTCTGAGGTGATATAGAAAGCAGACATTGCTGGAGTTCCCCTAACCTTCTTTACCTGAAATAAGCCTCAAACTGAAGTGTTTGACACTTTATTTTTGTCAAATCAGTGTAAGGTTCTGCCAGGAACATTCTGAAACCATGAGGTGTTTTGCAGTTTCCTACAGCCTGGCATACATATGCATTGTTGCGTATAGTATCAGACTTGGTTTTGCCGTGTTATGGAAGCAATATTATGTTGTTGTTAAACAAAATACCAAAGTTTTCAGCATGAAGAGAAAATTTGCATGAAGAACTAATTCATTTTTGTGCACAGAAAACATTACACCATTAGACAAATAGCTACATGCTTTAACAAAAGTGTAAGTTTTTCTGCCTGTAACTCTCAGCACTGGCTCTCTCTGATGTGTGATTATGTGAATTACAGGTAATATGGCACGCAGTGATACCTGGCTGATATGCAAAGGAGAACGTTTTCAGAGCAGGGCTTTTGGGGAGGTAACTTCTGCTTGTTTCTGAGAAGCAGTCTGTCAGGAAGTTTCAGGGGCACTGTTGGTCTTTGCATACCAAAGCGTGCCTTTCTAGATGCCAGCTCCTATAAAGCAGCTTAGAGAAGCCAGGAGGAAGATAACTGCTTTTAGGTCTCTGGTCAGATACTTTTGTAAACTTCATTGTATTTTTAAGGTTTAGTAAAATAAATGGGAATTAAATGGAAAAGCAGGCCTGGAAATGAATAGGTTAGCAGTTCCAGTACTAGGTAGTATTCTTTTTTTGCTTTTTCCATTTAGTTTTCTATTGACGGCAAGCAAAACATTAGAAATCATTTCAATGCATTGTGCTCTTCTGTAGTTCGCTATGCTGTTCAGCCAGTAATAGGTGTATTGTGAGTTGCTCAAGGCTGTATCTCCTGCAAAATGGATTGCAGAGGAAAAAAAAGACTTGCTTTCCTGACAAACATTTGGAAAATACGAAGTTTAGTTGCTGTTTCCTGATGTTTTTTTCCCCTTTTTTTTTTCCCCTTGAGATTTCTATGAGATTTTCTTGTGATTGCTTTAGTTCTTGAACCTTTGCTAGAGCTGCATATCACATCCATGATGTTTTGTTCTGCATGTCTTATTTGAAAGAGATTGAAAGACTGTGGAAGCCCAGAGATGAGTTTTTTTTCCCAGCATTGTCTTAAGGTTATGGATTTTATCAAAAGCCAGAGTACTCCCAGGTATATATAATCTAAAGGAGAGATAAACTTGCTAAATAGATAAACTTTTTGTGACTCCTGGTCCTTCCTGCTTCCTTCTGAAGGTTGCTGTCAGGTTTATCAGTCTGTCTCTTGAAAAGGCTCAGTCCCCCTAGCTCACATTTGATAACTAGCAGTGAGGTGAGATCCTAATGGAATGCAAGACGGATGGCTTTGCGTTGATGGAACTGCTGTTGAGCAAACCTAGAGCTGAGCTAATCTGCCAAGTTGAGAAACTGAAAGTGAGTAAATGAGGCTCTTAGGCATTAAGAGATCACCTTTCTGCAAGGGAACATGCCCAGAGTTTCCCTTGCTTGTTTATAACTCAGTGATGTTGAAATCATCAGGCCAAACTATTAATTAGTTCATCCAGTCACTTTCTGGGAGTGATCATTCCTGTTGTTTCCAAGAGAAGCTTAAGAAACTGTAGAGAACATAGACAGAAGTTTAGAATAATTGTTAACTGAAGCAGTTTCCTACTTTCTGTATGAAGTAGTATTGGGCTCATCTTGTTAATCAGGTGAATTTGCGTGTCTGGTTCCAACACAAGGTTATTTTAATGGTGCTGTGAAGGTTCCAGTTTGTTACATTGAGATCTCATACAAGATCATTCATATCAATCTTAAATTCTGTGCTGGATTTTCTTCCCCATTTTTTCACTGATTAGCACAAATCAAGAAAAGATTTTCATCCATTTGGAAACAAAGGGCAGCAACATCTTTTTAGTGGAAACCCTGCCAATTCTCTAGGAGAATCCAATACTATTTGTGCTTTCTGCCACAAAAAAGATCAAATGTACAGTCAGGAAGCAGGTTCAGCAAATGGCAGTTTCAATAATACATTTCTTCGATCAAAAGTTGATAAAATTGCATCAGGTGGAGTGCCTGGGGTGCTTCTGAAAGCAGCTTTGGCCTCTTCAGTTACACAGACAGTAAGAACCACTGCTAAAATACATCCTTTAATCTAAAGTTGAACCAGGAGGAGGATGAGCAGATAGCATGGCAAATACAGAGGAAGATTGTATGTTAGCAGCATCCCCACTTCCCTTTGCTGTTGACTCAGAGTCTTGCAGAGGAGGCTTGTTGCTGTGATGGGCAGTAGCACCAATCTGTACCCTGGGGCAGGAGGAAGCCTGGGCTGCTGCTGCTGACCGTGCCCAAGGTGACTTCTGCTTTCTTGAGAATTAAAAGAGCATGAGGAGAAAGGACAGAAAAACTGGAAAATGCAGATTTCTGTTTCTTGTATGCCTTCCACCTACTGTCTTGCTGCTGGAGAAAGACAAGAAACAGTCACCACGTATAAGTCTCTCAAGTCTTTATTGCCATCAAGTCCTTTCTGAGGTTGGCCTGTTTCAGCTTTTGGTAGCTGTTTTGTCACAGCACAGAAAATACCAATCTGGAATTTCTCTCACTGGTTTGCCAAAGTCAGAACTCCAGAACAACACAGAGAGGTGGGTACGGCACTTCCCTCCCAGTTTGTCCTGGCTTATTTGCTGCTTCTCCTTTGATTTCAATCCCATTGTTCTGCCCTTATTTAAGCATAGTCTTTGAGCTAATCTTGCTTCATCTGAAGCTTTTTCCTGTGTTATTCATACATCCTCCGTTTTTACAGAAGCAGGGAGCAAATGGAGTGCTGTGTCTATACCGGGCTCTCTTACAGCTTGCTGGTAGGAAACTTGAGTGGAAACTTGTGGTAGAAACTTTCAAATACTTGAAATATGTACTACTGAAAGACTGTCTTTCAGTATAAAATATGCTTGTGCAGTTGTGCATTTCAAACAGGACAGGAAGCCCTGAGATGAGATCAGGAGTAAATTTCATTTGTGACTGTCCTTAAAAACTGTTCACATCACCTCACAGGTTGGCTGTCCTGACCAAGGTAACATCTGCTGAGAGACACTTTGGGTCATTTTTTATTTATCATGCCCCTGCCCAATTCCTTTTCATGTTAAGTCTTTAATTGTATTTTTTTATTATTTTTTTTTTTACTGGATGCTTCCTTTTTAATTTATCAGTAATGAGTGTTAACTCCAAATCAGCCTCACCCTTCAGCTCAGATGCCTACATTCAGTTTCATTGTGAAAAGGGATGCTGCAGAAAGTTGTACAGGAATTCAGAGTCCTCCTTACAGACATCTTCAGTGTCAGTAACGCAGTTCAAGCAGTAAGCATTAGCAGAACTGCAGTCTGGGTTCAAATGGTATGCAGATGGTGGGGGAAAAAAAAAAACAGGTTATATAGTTGCATGAGACATTATGGGTGAGAGCAGTGAGACTATTTGAGGAGGATTTGTGTAATAATCATAGAATGGTTTGGGTTGGAAGGGACCCTTAGGATCACCTAGTTCGAACCCCCTGCTATAGGCAGGGGACCTCCCTCTACACCTGGTTGCTCAAAGCCCCATCCAGCCTGGTCTTGAATGCTTCCAGGGAGGAGGGGGCATCCACAACCTCACTGCACAATCTGTTCCAGCATCTCACCACCCTCACAGTAAAGAATTAATTCCTAATATCTAGAAAGTAGTTTTCTATTTTCTGTAATTTTTGTTCAGTCTGAAGAAAGATGGTTAGTGGGCTTTTTCCAAAGGAGTTTCCAAATCTCCTTGAATTTCAGAACACTATGAAGTAAGAGGCCATTCATATTTCTCTGGGATAAGCTCAATTTTATAACTTCCTATTCTCCATCTCATGTTAAATTGGTGTTTGTTTTTCTTTATTTTCCTACTGAACAGGGAGGGGATGAGAGTGATCCATTTAATATCTGATCATAATTTCCCTTTTCCTGTCAGTTTCTCTTTCATTAGCCTAATTGTACGTAGTTTTTAAAATTCCTGGAAGTCCTTTTGTAATAGTTTGTGTCTAGAGCAAAATTAAAACAAAATTATTTGAAGATTAATGCTTAGCAACATAGAGTAACATTTTAAATAATATTTGTGTTTCACGTTACTGCTTCATGCTATTTTTTTTTTTATATTTTGTCTGCTAAATAACTCTCTGCTGGTCTGAAGAGAGTTTTTATAACATTTTGGGGCAGCGTTGGCCTGTTTACAGATTTCACAGGTTCCAAATGAAGAAGGCATCGGGGGAATTCTTAAGCTAAAAACAAAGAAAGCAAAACAGAAAAGCGTACAGCAAAGAAAAGCCAACAGCCTCCCCTTAGTATTGGTGATTATGCTTCTTCCCATACAGACATTTTAGTGAGACTGTTCATTCCTTTGGAGTGTTGAGGTCACCTTTATTTTTTCCTGTGTGTGTGTATATGCTTTTCCTTCTTTTAATACCTACAGGCAGTACACAGCTAAACAGAAGAGATCTGTGTGTATGGATGCTATTGAATTCCTTTTGTAGATGCGTTCTCGTGATGGCATTTTGTAAACCACAGCCTGTAATTCCATTTCCTTCTACTCTTTGATATATTCCTTTACACCATTAATAATACCGTTATTTCCTATTAGTAACAAAACTTGTGTGCTCTCTTTTTACTATGTGAGAGGTGTTTGCTTTAGATTATTGAAGGAATCCTTACCTACAGTTGTGAATTACTACTTTTTTAGGAAGGAATGTAACTGGCTGCCATGATTTTTGCAGTTCTGTCAATCCTGTAACAGTGTATGGAATCCTTGCTCTTTGTCTTAGCTTTGTTTCTAGTCAGCCAAATAGGAAACATGAGCATGTGAGTACTGACATACCATCAAGCTCAAAGTGCAGAAAATGGATTTCTCCAGCTTGTTAATATTTTGTAATTATTTGCCCTGCCCCAGCTTGCTTGCTTTGATTTGCCCTGAAGGATCTGTGGAAATGTGTGTTCACCTCCCAGCTTACACCATCACATAAATTCACAGTGAATTAAATAAGTGACTCAGTGGATAATATTAACTCACTTCACTGATGCAAAATCATATGATGCCTCGAATGTTTATTTGGAGTCCTTTGACAGCACTTGCTGGAGTGTTTTTAAAATCTGATTTGTTTGATAGCTGTAGCAACCTGTTTCATATGGGTCTTGCTATAAAATGTATAGGACAGAGTACATTTTCTGACAAGTGGTGATGTTGTACAGTGTTTCTATAGCAATAGGACACAGTGTTTTAATGCATTACAGCTAATGTGTTGAAGAGACATTATTTTAGATATTTGTGGTGGTATGCTATCGAATACATTTATTGTTGTGACACGTTGGAATTGAGAAACAGGCGTGTGATGGTCCTGGTAACCCAGGGTACCATCAAAGCACTTTGCAATGTGTAAGAAATGTTTGAAAGCGAAGCCTTGAGGTCAGGTAGAGTAAAATTAGTGTGGCTACAGGACATGAATCACAATGGCTGAACTCAGCGCATGCTGAAGCTAGCACCACTTGCTCTGGTTTCCATTCAGGCAAAGAGAAGGCTGCTCTAGGACAGGCGCTGGACTCAGATAGCTGCTGTCTGTCCAACACATGTGTTTCTTGGCTTTGCTTTGTTTCCAGGCTTTATGCAGCCCCCTAAAACAGCTGAGAAAGGCTGTGCTGTTGGAGAACCGTTTCTCCTCTCCTGGCCTTGAGAAGCAGAGCAGGACAGGGCAGGAGGAGGCCTGTGCTCGTCCCTGTGGAGCAGTGCCAGGCTGCAGCATGCTGCCAACAGGCCTTCTCTGACTGCCTTGGGGTGTGGTGAACAAGGAGCAATTTTTCCAATTCAAGAAATGACAGGTAAAAGTCTGAGGTAGGGGGTGCAGCTAGGACCCCCTTCTTTTGTATCTCTTTATTGCCAAATAATTTCATAAATCTTTGTAAAGAAATTGCCAATGGAAAAGCACGAAAAGTTGTTGCAGTCTCTAAGAGCGGTACAAATAGATCTGAACGGTGGTTCACCAGTGTAACTAAGGGCGACTTGTTTGTTCTAGTGAAATAAAACAAGCTTTTTCAACAGAACACTGCATTGCTCCTGAGCAAAAGCAGTAACTAACCCATAGTGAAGAGGATTTCTTCCTACTGACTCCCTGGAAGAAAAGAAGAGTTTTGTTCACTCACAACTCCGGAAGCACAAAAAAGTGAAGTTCTGGCTTCAATGAAGTAAATGAGAGCTTTTGGTAGGTGACTTAAAATTAATACAGGCTTAGCAAAGTAATTTTTAAAATCGTCATTATACCTATAATTTAAGACTGTGCCAGCTGTTGTAACTTTCATCATCTTGGGGAATGCAGAGTTATGAACTACCAAATAAATCAATGTTTTACTTTATTTTCAAACTGCAAGCTGTTTCAAAGCATATTCTTTGTACATACTTGCCAGACAGTCTTCTGTAGTTTCCTGAGACTAATGGCTTATAAGGAATTTTGTGTCATAAACAAGAATGGGAAGGTTGGCAATCTGCACATGCCCGTTGTGTATGTGGCTGTATCTGCGTGCGGGCTGCTTCTCTAGGCCAGGCCCTATGCAGGTCCCTAGGACAGAGTGAAGAGCAAGGCATGTGTACTTATGTATTACTATTGCTATTATGTAATGCTCTATTGTTTTTTTCCCATCCTCTGCCTGTGCTCAGCTCAAGAACTTCCTGAGCCAAGTCAACCATAAATCCACCGTGACCAATTTGAATAATAGACTTTATCCAACTAGGTATGTGGCTTTATCTGGTCAGACAGGTATTGACTTAAATGTATTTTTAAACACGAGTCAATGGCTATAACTGATCAATCCTTGTGCTTAGCCCAGTCTTTATTTAGTGGAAAACAAGCTGCATTTTCTCCTCATGTGAAGCCTTTCCTAGGAATGGGTGTTTAGCAGATGGTGCATTTACCTCATTATAGGTATCTTTGATGCAAAAATGAATTCTGCCAGCTGTGCTATCTATTCTGACACTATCAGCAAAGGAACCTTTGTTACATTTTAAAATCGATAGAAATGATTTCAGAATAATAATAAATTTGTTGTGACTAGCAGTTGGTTACCAGGTCTGTTATTTTTAGTAGGCTGTAAATGGATGAAAAGCAAGAATACAAGGAATATGAAATGCGAAATGAGGAGGGAAAACTTACGTTGAGGAGAAATAGAAGAATGAGTGTGGTACTGGGAGAGATATGGGCAGGGCAGGAGAGCCTCTGCAGGAGAGAAAAACAAATGGTGTGAGCTGGCAGGGACTTTCTCCTTCTCATCTTGGTTGCTTAGCCCATTAAACTCTTAAGCAGAACTGAAAGTAGTCTTTCACCAAATAACTTAAATATTGAGTAGTTTCTCCTTCTGTGCAGTGAAATATTTTGTAAATATTGTAATAACAATTACTTCACAATTAAACTTGTTTTTCATGCTGATGTGGCAGATGTGGTGGGCATCCTGGTCTGGTGGTTGGTGACCCTGCACGTGGCAGGGGGATTGAAACTAGATGTGGTTTCACCACACATTGTGGTCCTTTTCAACCCAGACCATTCTGTGATATGATATTCTACAATACGAACTGAGAGGTGAGTTCTTTCATTAAAAAGAACACCTTAAAAAAAGTGCTTGCTTTTGCTACATGTCTGCCCAGCGCTTAGTGTGAAAATTATGGTTCTAACCACATGGTTTATGCTTTAGGAGTATTTTAATATTTTCTATTTATACTGCTGAGTTGTTTATTTCTCTGTTATCATCTGACATGGGTCTAGGTTGAAGTTTGCTGCCTGCTGCAAGGCAGATGGGAGCTCTGTATTTCTGGCATTGTATTTCTGGCATTTTGTGTTCGGTTGCACAACACAGCACAGCCATGTGCCCTCCATCTGATCTGCTCTTTATTTCAAATTTACGGCATGTATAGGAATTTCCCAAAAAAGTGCCTGAAGTTGGATTGGAGTCCAACTAGATTACATAATTAGTCCTCTGTGTAGAGGATTAACCTTTGCCGCTGTTGTTACTCTGGATACTGTTAGGACTCAGCACTGCTACGGGCACGTACAGATTTGGAAATAAACTTGAGCCCAATCCTTGGGTCTCACAGTGCTCAGGATAGGACAGTAATGCTGTGTAAGCTGCTGTGTAAGCTGGGAGGGTACCAAGCACTGGGACCTGGGCTGTGTGTGCCCAGCTGAAGTGCCAGATGTGTCAGAAAGCTGTGGTGTTACCAGGTGGTTTTTGTCTTTTTCCTTAGTGGGGGGCATAACACAGTTTGAAAGAACTTCGAGGGTTTTATGCAGCCTGTTTCCTTCTGGAGCGTGGATTGCAAGTTGTGTTGGTTGGTGCTGTTGGTGTTTTCTGTATTCTTTTTGAGACGTTAAATAGTTTAACTTCGTATCTCACTTCTCGTACAACAGGATTTGTTACAGGCCGATGGAAAAACTTGTGTGGGTGTTGGTGTGTGTAGCACTGGGATAGATACTATGTGGGGTTCTTTGGATCAAACCGTCTGTGAGTCAGGAGCGGCCTGTGCCTGCAGCCCAGGTCCTCCCAGGCTTTGTGGCCAAAGGCCTGGCCACAGAATCGTAAAATGGCTTGGGTTGGAAGAGACCTCAAGGATCATCAGGTTCCAAACTTCTGCTGTAGGCAGGGTTGACAATCACTATACCAGGTACTTCGTCAGGTTGTTCAGGGCCCCATCCAACCTGGCCTTAAACACCTCCAGGGATGGGGCACTCCAAACCTCTCTAGGCAACCTGTATCAGAACCCCACCATTCCCTCTGATCATCTTCATGGCCCTCTTCTGGGCCCTCTCCAAAAGCTTGAGATCTTTCTGTGCTGGGGGCCCCAGACTGCACCACTCAGCTTGATGTTATCAGCAAATTTGCTGAGGCTGCACTTGACCCCATCATCTGTGCCCCTGATAAAGATGTTGAAGAGTACTAGTCCCAAGACAGACCCCTGGCAGACTCCAGTAGTAACCAGCCTTCACCCCGGTGTAGGACTATTGATGACAACTCTGACTGTGGCCTTCCAACCAATTCCTTATCCACCTTTCAAATCCATATCTCTCCAATTTAGAAATAAGGAGATGGTGTGGGGGACCATGTCAAGGGCCTTGCAAAAGTCCAGGTAGATGACATCTCTTGCCTTGCCTTTGTCTGCTGATGCCATCACGCCATCACGAAAGCCACAAGTTTGGTCAGGCACAACCTTCCCTTGGTAAAGCCATGTTGGCTGTCTCAGATCACCCACTCATCCCTCGTGCCTTAATATCTCTTCCAGGAGGATTTGCTCCACGATCTTCCAGGCACAGAGGTGAGGCTCACCAGCCTTTACTTCCTTCCTTGGGTCCTCCTTCCTCCCTTTCTTATAAAGGGGAATGATGTTTTCCTTTTTTCAGTCACTGGGAACTGACAGACACGACTTTTCAGATATGATAGAGAGTGGCTTGGCAACCAGATCAGCCAGCTCCCTTAGTACCCTGAGATGCATGTCATCTGGCCCTATAGACTTGTACACATTCAGTCTTAAATGAGGCTGTCTCAGATTTGTTCTGCCCTTACAGTGTGGAGGAGTTTGCTTCCTCAGTTTCCACCTGGAGGTTCGGGGATGTGAGAAATGCAGGCTCTCCAGTCTCCGCACAGTCTGTCCCTCTGAATTGAGACATGATCGAGGCTGTGTCACTTTGGATGTTTCTGCATAATGCTTTCTGAGCTGATCGAACACTTCTGACTCCAAAATCTGTTGACTGGCTGCTTATTGGATGAGGAGGAATTGCACAACCTGAAGAGCTCTTCCTGTGGTATTCTGTCACACTGTGAAAAGATTCAGAGCACATGTTCTACTTAGACACTTAGATATCTCATTTAGCATTATGTATTTATCTTTCATTTTGCAATCACGTATTCAGAAACAGTGAAATAAATTATTTTTAAAACGTATAAACTAATATAATTTAAATGTGCTGAGGGTCAGAAGAATAAATAAGCCATGCTTTTAAAGCTGTATTAGATGGTGTTGTAGTAGTATTTTCTTCTATTAGTACCTCTACATTTTTGTACCACTGAATTAAAACAAGATTCAGCAAAGGGTGACTAATACAGTGAGAATCCTATAGTTAGTATTAATTAATGCTCTGCAATTTAAATTGGAGACAGTATGAAGTAGATCAGGAAAAAAGTCTTGAAAATATCTACAAATGGCGTTGCTTTGTCTCTATGTCTTACAGCACTATTAATCACACACAGTATCCAAGGCATGTATTATGTGATTCTCCAAGTTTTCCCTGACTCTGCACTTACTAATTTTGCAAACTTATTATTTCATTAATGGCTAGCTTTTTGTACTGAGTATTCTGTCATGAATTGGGCATATGTAAAAGGGAAGAGAACTATTTTTTGCACTTCTCTACTGCTGTTTGTCATAGATTCCTACTCATGATTTCTAGGGTGCAAACATATTCCTATGTCACCAGCGCTGCAGGAATAAGTATAAAAACTTTTCAGCCTGGAGGATCTCCAGGAATTGTACAAGCAGGGTCAGTAATGAGTTTAGACCATGGTATTTCATTTTAGAAAAGAAAAGAATAATACTTGTATGGGTCAGTAACCTTTCAGTCCTCAGAGAGGTGAGTTGTTCTCATTGCTTTCAGTGTCCTTCTCATGAGAGCTGTGCAGCTCAGCACTTTTTTCTTTCTGTTATCTTCTATTTAAAATTCTTCCACTTCCTTATCGAAAATCTGCACTAAAAAGTGTTTATTGCTATGTAAACAAGTCTCAGTTATCATGTCCTCTTATGGCAGTTGTATCTTAGGTCACTGGAAAAATGGGTCCATTCCCTGCAGTCAAATGCTGCTTGCCACAACCCAGAGGGAAGATTGGTGCCTCTAGGCAAACAGTGCAACCTTCTGCCATAATGCTCAGCAGTAACAAATGTATTTCCATTAAATACATTCTCACTCTTCTGCACGAAGTAAAATATTAGTTGTGGAAGAGTCTGACTGGGTTTTGAAGTAGGTGTTAATTTCCCTTGTCTGTAGTTGGCTGGTACTTATTCATGTTGGTAACGTTCTTACAGTTGTCATAAACAGCTTGAGGCCTAAGAAACTGTCTTTCCTAGTGGTGTGCAGTTTTCAAAGAGTAATTATAATATGTATTCATCCTGCTCTCTTATAATTGCTTGAAGAAAATGAGAAAGATGGCACATAGCACCACGCTTTCTTTAAGCAGTGAGTTAGGGGTGAGCCATTCAGCACGGCCAGTACAGGAAAACCAGAAGTTAGAGCTGCTGATTAGAAACATCTGCCTTTGTCTTCTTACATTTAGCTGTATGCCTGTTTGTGTCTGCTCATATATACAAACATGTATGTTGAGTGCACATTTGGAAAAGCACCAAGCTGGTGAGTCATTAAATTCTGCTTTCATTTACTTTAATTTGTAAATTAAAAAAATATATAGCTTTCCTCAGGCTGTGGTTAAATTGTGTTTGTGTTACCACACACAGCAGTAAGAGGAGTAGTTGAGGGGGTGGTTCACCAGCACCAAGCACAACTCGAGCATGAGGTGGGGAGGGGTGCATTGGCTGCAGGCTGTGCTCGTGGTGCTCACAGTGAGGGGGTTCTCACTGCCATGCAGGAGCAGTCCTGACATCCAGTGAGGCTGGGACCGAGCACCAGCCCTGCTGCTGGGCTGATTTTGCTTCAGTAGAAGTCTGTTGTCAGTGTGTGCTTCTGTTAGCTTGTGTTGGCAGCTCTGTCTACTTGTGTGTAGCAGTGGTGTTCACAGCTCTGACCTTGAGGTGATTGGAGGGCTGGAGCACCTCTCCTATGAGGAAAGGTTGAGGGAACTGGGCTTGTTTAGCTTGGAGAAGAGAAGGCTCTGGGGAGACCTCATTGTGGCCTCAAGTATTTGAAGGGAGCATATAAACAGGAGGGGGAACAGCTGTTTATGAGGGTGGATAGTGATAGGACAAGGGGGAATGGTTTTAAACTAAAACAGGGGAGGTTTAGATTAGATATTAGGAGGAAATTTTTCACACAGAGGGTGGTGACGCACTGGAACAGGTTGCCCAAGGAGGCTGTGGATGCCCCATCCCTGGAGGCATTCAAGGCCAGGCTGGATGTGGCTCTGGGCAGCCTGGTCTGGTGGTTGGCGACCCTGCACATAGCAGGGGGTTGGAACTAGGTGATCTTTGAGGTACTTTTCAACTCAGGCCGTTCTAGGATTCTGTGATTCTCTTACCTGCACAACTGGACCACTACGGATCTTCTAGTTGCAGAGGGATCTGTCATTGATCAACAACAATCTGTACTCAGTGTATTAAAATTTATTTGTTTTTTTCTGGTTATAAACACACAAGAATAGTAGTTTGCTTTCCAGGTTTGGTACACAACTGTTATGGTGGTGAGAAGGTATCTTGATGTTTTATTGAAGTATTTTCAGGAAATGTAGTGTTGAAAAGCAGTGAAGCCCAATTAAAATGGTGAAGTCTGTTGTGAAACTGCATTGAGGAGTCTTGGTATTTCTACTAAAAGTACTGCTTAATTATAATATGCATGCTTTCAAATGTGGAATTGAAATAGAAGTAACAAAATACTGCATTACAGCAGAGAAGTTTCTAGAGCAATTCCTACCAGTAGAAGTCTGGAATAAGCTACACTCTGGAATCTACAACAAATTAATGTTGGTTGTAGCCCCTCTGTGACAAACTTAGTGACTATAGATGCTCGTGCACAGGAGTGCTGCTGAAGGCTGAACATGAGCCTATGGGGCCAGGGGTCACGTAGCTGTTGTGGGTGATCCTCAGCTGGTGGCAAACCAAGAGCTGCTCACAGGGCTGACTCTCTGCTGAGCGGCACAGCTCCAGGCAGCACTTGTGGGCTTCTGCCACTGCTTACCCAGCACTTGTTTGCCTTTGTTGTGATGTACCAAGCAGGTTTAAAAAGTAGGCATAAGGAATTCTTAATTCCTCTTGTCTTAGGTGTTTAAATGTCTTTTTGATGGAAGATTCATTAAAAAATCCTGTTGGGACCATCGGGAGAAAGACCTTGCAAATTTTCTGCCCAGAATCGGAAAAAAAACGCTCCCTTTACTGGATGGTGTCCTAGAAAAATATTTTCCCAGTTAAAAAAAGTTCCTTCTCGGAGTAAAAGAAGAGAAAATTAAAAAATTCTTCATCCCGATCTTGGCAAGGAGTTGTGTTGTTGAGCCATGCCACCTATTGCTGGCATTGCTCGCCAAAGCCTCTTGAGGGGAGCCTGCTGCTGCCAGGGATTGCAAAAGAGGTTTTGGTGTCATGGGAATGATTAAAGTAAAAATGAAATATTCAGCTTTTGGGGTTCTCACTTTGCTCTGATTCATTTCCTGAAATATGGGAGTGATTGCATTTGGACTGTTTTGTGTCCAGGCTGCGTGTGTCATGGCAGTAAGCAGAGCTATTTTAAGTTTTTCTTCTCACTGAACAATCTGAGAAATGTGTTTGTTCCTTGGACAGCTTTAAAATACACCAGCAGAGGGTTACTGGCTGAGCATTCTAGCTGCAAGGTGGGAGGGCCTTCAGAAGTCAATGGCAATCATTGTACTTCTGACTGTTTTTGGCCAGATTTGTTATCTAGTCCTCAGTAATAGTTGTATGCTTGTTTGTTGCTCTTCCCCAGACTGTGCTGGAGAAATCTCGGAGGAGAAGCATCCTTGCCCTATTTTACATTCTGCACATCATAGAATGGTTGGGGTTGGAAGGGACCCTTTAGGATCAGTCCCCCATTTAATTCCAAAAATGCTCAGGATTTGAGAAAATGTTTCTAAAATTGGTGAATTAGGTTTGAATTTGATAAGTCATTAATTGAGTTAGGTTATGTTCTGTGTCTCCCTCTTGTCTTTACGTTAGGGATTGAAGTCACTTTAATTAAGGTGCTGTAGTTTTACAGACATTTATTCAGATAAGGGAATCGGGATGCAGAAGAGGAATCTTGATGCCTGCATTCCACTCCATTTTGGTTTTTTTCTATGCTGTTGCCATGGAGAAGCATATAAATATTTGTATCGCAGATTAATATACTTCTTTTATAGGTGGCTTGGAAATACAGATTAAAAATGGTAACAAAAGCAACTGTAGGTGGGTTTTACTGCGTGGAGTCATCTTCTGGAATGTTATTGATACAATGAGGGGCTGACTCTATTTACCGGGCCAAGTCTGTGAAACCAAATACAAGAATAAAAGGAAAAACTTGATCTAGCAGTGAACTAACACTTTTATCTCTCCAAAGAATGTATTTTAAAACTGCACAGCACACGAGTAGTAGACATGTTCTTCTGCTGGTGAAGGAATTGCGTTCATGTCTTCACAACAAGAAGACATTTGCTCTCTTAATGAATAATTAATGTATTAAGTTCCTTTTGTGTCTGAGATTATCCCATGCAATGAGCATGTTTCTGACATGAAGTTCGGTTTAATTCATCACTGAGTTCATGTGCTTTTTTTCTCTTTTCTCACAGCAAATGAAACTTGCTGCTGAATCACTGAAGGAGTAAACATGAAGGAACAAAGATGACTACAGCAGTCACACATGGATGTGGGCACTCCTTGAGCCTTTGTTATGATGCTGCGGAGCTCTGAGTGCACACCACGCTATTCTGTTATCTGCAGGTGGCACCTCCTTCTATGATGCCTGGTAAATACTCACTGCTTGAGGTTGTGAGAAAGAGATCATTTCTCCTACTCTTTTTTTTTCCCGCCATACATGACACTACACAAAGCAGTCCAGCCTGCACAAGGTCTGGTTGAAGGCTGCCAGACTCACTGCACTTCAACTGATGGAAAACAGAACTTGGGATAAGCATCCCCAAGATACCTGGAGACTTCAGCTGTGAAACCTTGTGAAAGAAAATAGGAGGGTGGAGCAGTACTTCATTCAGTGCACTGCTTTTGAGCCTATGGTCTGCTTTGTCCCTTTATGATGATAGTTAACCAATCCTCTCTTTTATTCAACCACTGCTGATTAGCTACTTTTTGCACATAACAAATTAATTTACATTATGTAATGAAATATTATTGTTCCTGACAGAACATGAGAAATATTTAAACATAAATTTAAGGCGTGCATTACATTTTCTTTTGTGCTAGGTACCCAAATAAGAGTGAGTTAAAGTCTTCCCCAAAGTCGGATAAAAGCATTGAGTAGGAAACAGTACTGAGCGTAACTTATGAAGATTAAGCAGCAGATATTTATGTATTTTTTCATTTACATTTGCTTTTAGCATCACTTCCTTGGGCCTTGAACCACAGTGTTGTAAACATGATACATCAGTACCCATGTGCCCAGTGAACACTTCCCCCCCCCCCCCACATTTTACAAAATGGTCATTTTCATAACATTTAATTGCTTTCTGGCAGTTACAGGACAAAAATCTCCCCTAGTCATGAGTAATCTACATTCTCCAGCTGTGACCTGCATTTGCAGTAGCTGTACCTTACCTATGCATGACACTCCTGGGGCTGTGTGTAAAAAAGTTACCATTGCAGATTTCTGCTCAGTGTTTTTCTCCTGCTGCCTGATCAGCATGGTTAGGGAGGAACCTGGGGGATGGTTCCTCTTGAGATGTGATTCTCTTGAGATGTAAGAGCTGCTATGACTGGAGCCTGCTGTCTTCTGCTTGGTACTGCTTTCAGAGTGTGAAGTGGGCAGGTTTGTGATGGCAGCTGCACGGGTTGTCTGTGAAAATGGCCCAGGGTTGGCTGGAAAAGGAATCAGGTTGCATCTCAGCTGTAGTCACATGAAAGAAATAAGTAATGGCTTACCCAGACCTGACTTTGTACTTGTCTTCACAGTCATTGCATTCTTCCAGTTTTCTGCAGCCTAATAGGAAAATATGTAGTAAGGTTTGGGTACCTGGTGATGTGAGCAACCTCGGCAGCTATCCTTGCCTTGAGCAAATCCATTCACTTCTGCTCAGTATTCTTATGTAGAAGTGGGGATAAGAATGTTCCTTGGGTGCATTTTCTGCCTACAGCCAGGTGGTGTGGAGGCATTACAACCTCCATAGTGTATGAGTGAGGAATATGGCAATCTTTTGTGTTATAGAGAGTAGTTTGTCCTGAAGAACTCACTATGCAACAGCTGTGATGCTAAAATCATGATAGAGCATTTCTGGTCCATGGAGAACTATTACCTGGATGGTGCTGTGTTGTATTTTGTCACCAAACTGCTCCTAATACATGAGAAAGAATAAATAAGGTATTTACTGGTGACTGCCTTTTGCAAGCTGTGTAACGTGTGTGTTCCCAGTCTGAGGAGCTGCATGTCCAAGGCCTGTGGGAGTGGAGGCACTCATGTCTCAATCTGAAGAGAGAAATCAAGGATGGGTTTGATTTGAAGAGCACATGGGAGCGAATAGCCTGGTCCTAGCTCAAGAGCTTGAATTTTACATTGCTCCTCAGCAGCAGCATGGAAAGCCATTTTTAAGAAGTGCAATACAAATTAACGGTGATGGAAAATATTCTCTCCTCAGGTATGGTTTCAGTTGCAGGTCACAGCACGTGGCCCAGGCAGCCTGCTGACTCAGGACCTCTCACTGGCATTGCTGGCCTGCAGCCCCTCCTGCAAACATAAGGACAGTAGAAGAGGAAAAGTTCCTATTTCAGCAGGCAAGCAATTCTGGGTGGTTTAACCTACTCTGATCTGGGGATACTAGGTCTTACCTCTCACTGAGGAGCTACAACCTCAGTGCACTACTTCCCTGTTCAAGTAAGTGAAGCCAGCAGGCACCCTTCTTCTACTCCCTGTGCACTCTTTCCTTGGAGTGGCTCTCCCCTGTGTTCTTGTCCAGGAGGTGGAGACTGCAGAGCCTGGTGACTCACTGTCAGCCTTGAAGACTGATGGCCTCCTACCTTAGAGAGAATGGGTCTCTGCACACTGTGGCTTGATTTAAAATGGGGTGAGGATGGCATCTGTCATTGCAGATGTGATGCAGGTGATCCCTGGCTCAGTGTAAGAGAGCTCATCAGCCCTTTGGGCTTGC
This sequence comes from Chrysolophus pictus, assembly GCA_037305975.1. Classification (NCBI taxonomy): domain Eukaryota; kingdom Metazoa; phylum Chordata; class Aves; order Galliformes; family Phasianidae; genus Chrysolophus; species Chrysolophus pictus. The sequence continues at coordinate 40,535,839 of JAYKPI010000006.1, forward strand.
AGGCCTGCAGCTGAGCTGAACTGCTCCCAGGCCTCAGGCACTCCAGCTGAGTGTATGTGGCAGCTGGTGCCTAGGGAGAAAAACAGCTCTGTCCCTCCTTACCTCCTCTAGCCCAGTATTTCTCAAGAGAGAGTAGGAGCAGGAAGATGTTACACAAGAGAAATCAGCTGCTGGGGAGATCTGACATGACATGTCTAAGAGACAAGTGAAGCCCTTAAAAAAGCCCCAAGTATTTTTTCACAGGACAATTCTACTGCCTGGGAAAGTCAATGGATTCTTCCCCCCCCTTAACCTTTAACAAGCAAATGCAGTTGCAGCCTCAAAAGCATAGTCCCAACCTGTGCATCAGAGAAAGGCAGACTCAAACAGCCACAAAAACATTGTTCCTAAGAAAGGTGTCCTGGCCTTCCCTCAGAACAACGTTCTTCCATAACTTTGATGAGTAACTTGGCTTCAGTCCAACTAGACAAACAAATGAGTCATGCTCATGCTGGCCCAAGTGTGGTTATGTTAGGATGTTACTACTCAAACACCTTGTACTGCAAGCAATAATCTAGCATTAGTGACAGACAGCTCTGCTCTGATTTACTCCTATCAACTGTACCCATTGGAAAGGTTGTCTTGGTGCCCCAGCTGTCTTCTGTCATTTTTCAGTCACCTGAGGACATTCCAGTCTGCCATCCAAGTTTGGTATTCCTTTATTTGCTCTTGATGAAAGACGTCTGCACATACAAGTTAATAAATCATGACTGTTTGCCTTCTCTTAAAAGCAGGAGGGAAGAGAGAGATTGGTTGCACCTTCCTCTGCTGAGGCAGAGGTCTCTACTGCTACCTCCACATTTTGCATTGACCAGACTTCAGATGTCCCCCAGCAGTGGTCACAGCCACCAAAGCCTATGGGTACATCCTCACACAAATAGCTGATCATAAAGCAGTGATACACTAGTGGCATACAATTATGTAGATTGCCTTAAAAGTAATGCTTGCTATTTATTTCCATGGAAACCACAACAGATACAAAGAGCACAATGACGCAATTTGATAGAGCACATTCTCAGCCACAACTAAACTTTTTTAAAGGTCACCTCTTTCAGTGCATTTTCACCAGTGATGAACAAGAACTTGCATGGCATGTGCTCATCAAGATCTGCACCAGTGGAGGGGACTCAGTAGTGCTGAAACACACCACTAACCCTGCTCAAATCCACTGTTTGGTCACCAGAAATGTTCAGCAATCACCAATGAATGTCAGTGATTGCTATTATGGAAGAAATGGGTTCTTCCACTCTGGTTCATGCATAATTTCTTTCAGATGCCATTCTATCAGACTTGACCTCTGCTGCATTTGTCACACAGCAGCAACATCTAACAATACTGGTGGGAAGGTTCAGCTTCTACTGCTGTACACCACTGTCCACTCCCTGATGTTGTGGGCCAGTGATGTACTATAGAAGGCATAACTTTTGGAGCAGATAGTACAGGGTCTGTTAAATGCCATCAATCCCTATTAATGTGGTACGGTCACATGGCATTGAGCATCTTTGGTTATGATTTTGTTACATCAGTTAACTTACCAAGCCCTCACTTATCCTGACCTGGAAATCAGTACTTGGGGATTCTTTTAGCTGAGCACAGAGGGTTCTGGAGCCCTGGCAGCACCAGTCATCCTCCCATACTGGTAGAGATGGAGCCTGGCACATTGGGATGCCCAGCCTCTCTCTTCTCCCATGTGGTATTGCTTACGCTGTTCTCTCCTGAGTCACCAGAGAGGAATCTGTTAGAGTGGTTACATGCACAGACAGATACAGACAGCAATCAGACATTTGCAGGCAAAACTGGCAGAGCAGTTTGGAAGCACAGGCCAGCTGTGCTGCTTACTGGCTCAGCTACTCCTCCTCTCAACCTGAAATGCTTTTCACAGTACCTTGAAAACAAAGCAAAAGAGAAGTGTTGATCTGCTCGCTACATGTTAAGGCACAGTGGCTTTTAAGTGATGACACTGACAGCCCGTGTCTGTATTTCAACTTAGGCATTGCAGTTGTTCTCAGTTCTGTACTGACATACTTCATTTCAGAACAAGTGTTCAGGAGCAGATGTTTACCAGCACATGGCAGCCCAAACACTGTTGTATGCAGTACGCTGTGAACCAGTTGCAGTATATAAGCAGCATTAGCTTCTGGCCACCCACTTACCTGTGACTGCATACATTCAGACAGCGCTGCACCTTGTGGTGCGGTTTTGTCTCTTCTATGGATGGTGGGGGAAAACAGCAGCTTTGTCTTGAGCTTGCTTCCTTTCTCTGCACAAAATTAGCAAGCCCCGAAACTCACTTTTTGGTTCTTTTTCACTCTTACCTTTCTATATTGCAAAGACCAGTTCTGGGTTAAGGCCGGATTAAAGGCATGTACTCTGCCCTGCTGAAACTTCTGCTCACATACTTTCTTACAAGCAGATCAGTTAACAGGCTGCCTACAGACATGGCAAACTGGTAGGCAACCAATTATTTTAACTAACAAGACAAACGTGAAACAAGTGAAGCATCTTATTTCTAACAGGTCCCAGCAAGGTGGTCATGACATCACTCCCAACTGCCATGGATGTGTGCATGGTTAAGGCTGGTCTCTGATGAACAGACAACAAATATTTTATCTGAAACTTTGAAACCCTGTGTTCTGTATTGCACAGCTTCCTGATGCAGGGAGAAGAGCACCGGCCAGCTACCCTAGCTTGGCCAAGAAAGTGAGTAGGACAGGATCATCACAAATGGTCTCTAGGTGCTGTAAAGTTCACTAAACACTCAGCTCCTTAGATCATGTTGAAGTTCTGCCGAGGAAACAAACAGCTATCTTCTTCCTTGGCATCTGCTCAAGTAGCTCACTGCTTAATTATGACACCCTATAAGCCTAAATAAGCAATTTAGAACTCTGCAAGAGAATAGCACTGGGTTAACAAAACAAAACAACTGCAAATAAATGTACAACCACACACAAAGGTGTGTGTGAGCTTCCCCTTCTGCTACTTTCTGCTTTTATGTATTACTACACGAGACCCTGAGGGGGTGATGCTGAAGTGACTGTCCACTATCTGCAGCCAGAATTCATTCCCAGCACACACTGCTCTGAAAGTCAGGCCTGGAGTGCAGGGAGATCAGTAGGGTGTGCACTGTCCTTACACACTGAGCACTGGGAGTAACAAACTGCACTGACATGCACAGTATAGGTTATGCATCAGTCAAGATAGTACTTTTATTAACTGGATTTTCCATGTCTGTCACACATCATGAAGTTTTATACAATGAAAAAGCCAAACACTGCTGGAAGCAATAAGATCAGCTGCTATTTCTGTACCCTCTTAACACACACACACACACACACACACACAAATTCTTTCTTGGTGAGAAATTTTTATATTTGTTTGTTAATTCTGCTTATTTATACTGCTACTTTTCAAATCCTGTGTCAAGATTGTCACATCTTAAATACAGATGAAGTTGCTAGAGGTACATTATTTTATATATAATATATACACACATACAGAAAAATACAAGACTAATTGTTTTTGCACAATATTTAATTTATACACTACTGTAACTATATGCAACTTTTAAAGACACGTTAAGGGGTACAAGAAACTGTTTACTCGCTCTAAGTAATAGTTTGGTCCAATATTATCTTAATGTAGTGGTTATTCTCGCCCTTCCTTTTACATGACGACATAATACAACGTACACCACATGCACAGTCATTCACCTATCAACAGATGGATAAAGGACGCCACTCAGACTAACAGCTGTACGCCCAGAGGTCAACCAACCATACACAACTAGTAAGGCTATAATACAACTATGCAGCATAAATGATCAACACTGCTGTTCTAAAGTGAGCACCATATATACATTTGTATATAAAAACATGGGAAACAAAATACACCTGGGGTTAGTTAAAAGGTGCCATTCCAAGGCTGTACATAATATCAGGAAAGAGTATTTACAATGCTTGGAAAAAAGCTGCAACAAATAAGTTTATTGCCAATGCCCTTTATAAACTTTTCCTCCTACTTCGATGTTACGCTCACTGTCCATGAACGACATCTTATTTCTGGCCCTTTAGAAGATCCCTGCTCAAAAAACGTCAGCAAATATGTTCTATGGCTTCACCCACACATCTCTTCTTGCAGTTTTTCATTTATTAATACCACACTGACTAAACTGCAACTCTCTTAAAACTTACTTAAAAGTAAAATGCTCATCATCACGTCCTTGTTTAGGAAGCAGAATGTGAAATCCCTGGCTAGGTGAGCCAGTAAGGATACCCCATGCCATTCAGGTTCTCTTAGTAAAGTCTTTTACTAAATGAGAAGAGCTGTCGTCAACTGTAGAAATTACAACCAAGTGTAATGCAGTTCTTTGGTGCTCTACTCACTCTACAGCAGACATGAAATACATTGTATTGACCATTCTGCAATGTGACAAGATGCTCAACAGTGTAAACTCCTCTCAGACATCCAACGTCTGGCCAGGGGCTGCTACATAACACCACCGGTTTGACTAGCATTGCTCAGAAGACCCAGTGCACAGCGTGAAAAAATAAAACATTCTTGCCCTTCCCCAAACTAGGAATCCGCAATATATTTTTATCTAGATAATAAAATTCCACACGTTAACTTATCTTGTCAAGTGCACCCACTGGTACACAAATACTCTAAAACAAGACCTCGCCGTGGCTATGAGAAACCCAACAGAAAGGCAAATAGTTGTAAAATAAATACTTTCCTATACGCTATTTTCACCAGTATTAACAAAAAGCATGATTACTGAGGGAAAATAAGGGGCATATGTATGGGCAAACAGCAGTACTTTAAGTCTTACAAGAATCTGATTTGATAATGAGAAAAACATAAATGACAGGAATTGTGTCAACTTGAATCCAATTAAAGGTTTTCCATCCCTTATTGCCTTTTGAAATCTCCAGGAGGCTGGGAGAGGACAGGGAGGAAGGATCACAAGGTAAAAACCTAAAATATTAAGTGTCATGATATACTAATAACGGAAGTAATTCATACAAATACTTTATTTTCAGTTAGCACGTAAAAACTCAGAAGTAGACTTAATAATTTACCTCTGTTATATTAAAAAAGATTGTCTGCTTGTAAAATTAACATATTTCTATGGGAAAAAAGCTGCCTTACAAATCTACTTTCTTCTTTAAAACAAAACAAAAAAAAACCCAACCCAACAATGCAACACAACTGCCTCTAGCAAAACAAGATCTTTTCACTTTGATTTTTGAGCCACAACTTTATCCATTTCATAACTTAAGACAAATAGGTATGGGTTTAAACTCATATTTCAGGATCGCTAATTTTCAGTGCATCTTTGCTTTGTACAAGCCTTGGAACATCTGAAAGCTCCCTGAAGAGTTTTCAGCATCAAAACATTATTGCTTTGGTTCTGTTTCAGACACATAGAAGTATGCCACATATCACAGATTTTAGATATCACAGAAGGTCAGAACAAGAATTAACATTTCACAAGCGAACAAAAGCTCCTCTCTCTCTAGTTTAAGTGCAGAACGTGAAACTTCTAAGTGCTCCATTTACATTAGGATCCAGATAGTCATTTTAATTTAACCCAGATCTTCCATAGTAAAATTATAAACTTAAAAACTACACAATAAAATATTCTGTTTTGTTGAAAAAAATATAATGGCTAGCAGCATGCAAAGACCATGCATTGTCATATCATCAAGCAAACACAAAATTAAAATGTAATAAATAACTGCTCAAAGCCCACTTAAAAATCTTAAGACAACAAAAGGGGGTTCAGTGACAAGGTGTTCACAGCTCTGAACAGGAAGAAAGATGCCATCAAATAGATCAAGCTATTAAAGTCAGACTGCTGTCAAATGACATGACAACAACTGGTTTGACTGGAGGTACACAGCAGGCCCTCCTTTGGGTTCCGCTGAATATTCACAGATATCGTCTTTTCACAGAGAGGTAGTTGTAGCACGTTATTTTTCAAGTTCCTGTTCTTTAGCCGTTCCAATTCATTCGCCGTGTCTGATATCTGGTCAGAAAAGAACTTTAGGCTGCCCAACGAAGAAGCCTGGTTGGCACTTCCACTGGAACTTATACACATTTTCCACGATGATTTCTCCTGTACTTTTACACTGGAAAACGTCAGACTGTTTTGAGGATCAATAATGTATTTAGTGCTGCCGTGAATCTGTGAACCCAGGCAAAGGCTCATTAACTTCAGGCTTTCAACCAGTTCCCCTGCACTTCTAGATGATAACTGCATTGAGTTTCCAGATCCGGCACATCTACGAGTGGAACCTGAAGTGTTGTTGGTGCTGCCACTGGAGTTGCTGGATGGACTTCCCCCACCTTTGTTATCACCACCTGGACTCGTTTTGTCTACTCCTCCATTCGCATTGCTCGGTTTGCTTTGTCCCCCACCATCTCCTTGGCTGCCAGGTGGCCCCTCGCTACTATCCCGCCTGTGCCAGGAGTAAGTAAACCCACTATCCTTATCGAGGCGCCTCCTGCTTTCTGAGTCATCGTCGCTTGTTTCTGAGCTACTGCAACTAGAGCCACGGCCCTGGCTTTTCCTCCTGTGGTAGCGCTTATGCACCGTGCTAGGCGAAGCGATGTTCATTTTTAACCTGCTGAGCTTTGGGGGTAAGTTCTCGTCCATGTCAAACTCATCATCCGACTCTCCTTCCTCAAAGATCTGATTGAGGACTGGTGCGCTCTTTCGTGAAGTAAGACGGTTTGTAACTGAAGGCTTACGGCGCAGAACAACTTGAGTAGAAAGAGAAATAGGCTTCTTGTCTTCTTCATCCTCCTCCTCATCTTCTTCTACTCTGAACAAGCACTTCCGGCCACTCGTAGTGGGTTTTAAGCTCACTGATGGAACTACCGAGAGTGCAGGCCCAGCTAACTCAGGAATCTCTTCTTTCTTTGCTGACTCACCAGCAGCCTTGCTTCTGTGACCGTTGAGAACGTTTTCTGCCGTGCGAGCTGGAGACTGAGGAACAGTTGCATGGGAGAGAGGAGAAGCTGTAAGGTCATCCTCCAGATCCTGGGGTACATCGATTTTTGTTGGCCATGATTGCCTACAGAAGTACAAAAGATAAAAGAAGAGTCACATCATGGTGACCATCTCAAAAAACACAAGCAAGTTTAAAATCTAAACAAGAGGAACTTAAGAACTGCCACAAACTTAAGATTGCCTGCTAAGTTGTATATTTGTAAAGAGCAACACTGAGTAACTGAGAAGAAAACGTTCAAGATGCGCATTCCTTTGGAAATGCTGTTACTTGAAAGGAATGTCATATTTACAAAAGCATCGTTTAGAAACGTTGTTGTTTTCTGACAGAAGGAATCTTAAAAAAAATTCACTACTGAGAAAATGAAGTAAGCAATACAAAGCTTTAAATAATTGCCTTTCCAATAATCTGAAGTAGGCATAGAAACACCAGTGCCATGCAGGAGAGATGCTAGGTGGTTTAGGTGCAAGGTAAATAAAAGTGGTTTAGAATATTCTTAAGCTTTCGTTACTTTCTTTCCCCACAATTCTTACTACAAAAATCAGGTTAAAATCAACACAAGTGAGGCTGAAAAGCAGAGTCAGAAGGAACATTCTCCTATTTAAGTAAGTTTCATTCAGACTAAGCTCTGTTCCACAATATCACCTTTAATTTCAAACATATGCATTAAGATCATACACATTTATTTGACCTTACCTCGACAACAGGAATACTGCATATCCATAAATTGAGGATTCAGATTGCTTAATAAACTAGCATAATCAAAGTTCAAACTGTATGAGTGTCTGCTGAGTGTTAATCTCAAAAGAATCGAAGTGACAGTTGAGAGTAAATCAGGTTTACCATCAGCGGCTGATGTCTTTTTTCTTCATTGTCTAAGCTGGTGACTAATGATTTATGTTTTACTTTACATTTGGGAGATATATTGTAATTTGCCCATCATATACACAATAAATTAAGAACAAAGACTGACAGTCCTTCCTCTCTACCTGTATTTAGAAAGACTGATCCAAAAGAACACACCACCTTAACAGTGACTGCGCATAAGCTCCACATTCCTTGTGCAGAGTAAGAATTTTCTTCCATCTTCTCAAAAAGTTATCTTGAAGTTAAAAGAAGTTTCCTCATCATGTGATTTTACATTAGCTAACAATCTAGCACAACACACAAGAAGCAGTGGAAAGAGACTTCTGCTCACGTATGGATGATACTACAAGATACTGCCAACCTTATTTTGGGGCATGCCACCAGAAGGAGCTGCAAAACTCTCCAGCCCAAGTAAGAACCAAGGTATGGCTGGAAAGCAGAGAGGAAGCAGAAAAATTTCAGACCAGGGGAGACCACCAGTTATTCTCATTGTGTTCAAGTGTTTAGAGTTAACAGATGCATCTGTGTTAGAACTGTATTTGCTCAACATTTCCCTTGTCTACCGGTCTGGTCACCCAGCTGTGGATAGAGATAAGGTTGGTCAAACACAACCTGCCTTTCATGAACCCATGCTGGCTGGGCCTGATCCCCTGGATGCCACACACGTGTGATCTCATCCAAGTTTATTTGTTCTGTAACTTTCCCTGGTACCGAGGTCAGGCTGACAGGCCTGTGGTTCCCTGGATCCTCCTATGGCCCTTCTTGTAGACGGAAGTCACATCAGCAAGCCTCCAATACTATGTGTATCTCACATAGTAGCCCATGTTTACCTCCCTGTCTTCCTCCACATTGTGTCCAGTTGGTCCAAGGTGAGTGGGCCAGAAGAAAAACTCCAAATTGTGAGTTATTCATGTTTAATTTTTACATCTTCTAAACTCTCAAAATGAAATTAATGCATCACTGTTGTCCTTTCCATAAGATCACTCTAGATGGTTTCCAGTTAGAACCATAACGGAGAAAAGAAGTAACATGAATGCTACCTGAAATTATTAATGGCAAGAGTTCATCAATTACTGTGGATCTCCTTGTCACGCAAAGAAAATTCATGCTATTAACACAGACTTTAACTACTCTATTCAGCATTATAAAATCATTACCACGATTCAGATTCAATAAATGTGTGTCCCAGTTCCTCATCTAACTGGAGCAGCTGTTTTACAGAAAAAGTGATACTGATACAAAGAAAAAACAATCTAAAAGGAGACTTCATAGGTTTAGAACCCATTTCAACTCCAAAGTTTTCCTCTAATTTGTTTTATAACTAATACTTACTATTAGACACATTTGATGTTCTAATTGGATTTCTTGTAAAAGAGATTGATGGACATAAGAGGACAGAAAGAAGTGCTGAGCAAAAGGCATATGGTACTGACCTTGAAAAGAAGTAAGCTCTGTAACACCAAGCCTTAGACCACTTAAGTTTCTGTAGATTAAAACCTGTATTTGCTTGCAACAGTAATTCTTCTAAAGCACTTGTCACCATGCCACATAAGATAATGTTTCTTACGTGAGCGGACATAGAGAGATGACCCTTCTATGCAGCAACTAGATTTCAGTCTAATCTAGTGCACAATCTCCACACAACAAAGATGTTGATAATAGCCACTGTAAGATTCTGAAACAACTTGTTATTCAGGCAGATGGAAGGATATTCAGAAGTGATTCATCTAAGTCCTCAAAACTTTCAGCCTAAATCCAAGGTAACAATCAAGGCAGATGATGCATCTAGAACCTGTTTTCCACTGCACTTACCTTTAATTTGTAACAAGCACTCTTTTTGTTTGTTTTTTTTTAAAGATTGAATTTGAGATAATAGTACCGTTTATCAATTAGTCCAAGTAAAATATAGATATGCAGCAGAAGGGAATCACAGTATTCATGCTCTTTCACTCTTATTATATGATTTCCATTGCATGAAAGTTTCACAAAAAGCCCTCGAGCATGAATGACCAGTCTTGTCTTTTCCTTGCTACATTAACAAACCTGAAGGTAAGTAGCAATTGAAGCATTTAGTGTTCCTCTCTCACTTAGAGATTAGCTACCAACAACTGCTATTATTGCTAACAGTGGTTACCAATAACATTTTACCTAAGTCATTAAGGCAACTTTCTGAAAAGACTGGAGATCAGAGGGCAGAAATTAAAGGAAAAGCCTCAGTAGTACCTCCATCTTCACTGGAAACATTGTCAAGATGGGTCAGTAATGATTTTTCTTAAAAGCAGAAGGTTTCCTGTTGTATTCTAACACTTACTCAGCAAACTAAAAAGAAAGCATTTGAGAAACATAACTGTTCAAAACTCATATACCCCAGAGTCAGTGTGCAACTGGAAACTATTCACTACTTAAGCATATGCTTCTGTAACTGAAAATGTGATGCTTTGATAGTGGCGTGCACAGCAAGTGGACTGGTTGAACGCATCAATACTAATTACATGGCAGAATTCTCCTTTCCTCCCTTTGCTTTATTGCCTGTCAACAAACTGAAGCTTTGAAAACTCCAAGGTAATTTAATAGTTTTTGTCAAACTAAGAATTCTATGGCAGTAATTTTAAATGGATACTGAAGTTTTCAACCATTTTCCTTACATAACCGCCATATCAAACTAACTATATTAAAAAGAACAGAACAACCTGAAGAAGCTTGCTCTAATCCTGATTTAGACATTCAAAAGCTAACAACTACTCCTTAACGTCAAATTCAGAGTAATTTCTCATCTGTAAGTAATTCCCCATCACATTTAAGGACAATGCAACTGATTTTTTTTTTTCCCCAAGGATATTATACAAACTTGCTACGAGGACCTGAAGGTCAACGAACATGTCTGCTCCCAGCAGGTATGAAAATCTACTCCTTCATATACAGACTTCAAATTCTTTACTCATCTTTTAAAAACAGTAGAAATTGATAATATTGGTAACTAATTTGTGAACAGCTTCTCAATTGTCCATAGCACTTTATTTGAACCCACTTAAAACTGGCAGTAAATAAGCACGTTACAGCTTTATAGAAAGTAGTACTTGAACAATTCAATAAGACACTAAATTAAAAGAAGAAGAAATTTACCTTTTCCAATTCTTACCTGAACTGCGCTTTGATGTTGCTAGGGCTTGCAGATCTGGTCTGAATTTCTTTCTCCTGTTTTTCTCGCAGAATCCTCTCAGCCAATAAGAAGTACGTAGCAGTGATGTGATTGTATTTGTTAGTTTCCAGTGCCCTAGGGAAAGAACAGAACACAAAATAAACCATGCACCAGTGGCTTCTAAAAACTGGACACACAGTTTGCACATCTTGCTGTATTTCTTAGAAACAACATCTGGAAAACACAACTGTCTTTTCGATACCTTGACAATTGTGTCTTGGTCTTCCTAAAAATAAAGAGCCAATAGGTCCAGTCAATTCACTTTAAATGAATGAGAATATTTTCTAGAGTACCATTCAAAAAGAAATGAATTCTTCCTTTGTTGACCATACTTGAAACAATGCAACTTTATTTTGTTAATGTTATGCACCAGCAGTAGGCTTTCCCATTGGCATATACACAAAGTTCCAATACTCATTTATGTAGCAACCAGATGAAAAACTTCCATTATCTTACAGCTGTCACATTAACTTCACAATAAAATTACACTCCTAATCCCAACATAAAGGACACCAGCAGCTAAAAACTTAAGTAGTGACCCTGCTGTTTTATTATATCCTTTATTTTTCTCTCCCTCCCCCCAGTGTTAAGGTTTTAAGAGTTTTTTTCCAGGTCAAACACATAGGAAAAACAGCTACACCCTCTTTCAATGCACTGAATATTGTGAAGACTTGGGGTTTTTAATCTGTTAGAAGAAACTATGCAGCTTTCTAGTACGCTCACTCAGTGGCAATGACGATTTTGCATTATACAGATATAAGAAATAGTACTTTGAATTACAAAGATCCATGTACGTGCAAGCTTACTAAAGGAAAAATATCAGAATTTATCACCTCTACATATGCATGAGGACAGTCATAACTAGTATAAATAGGTAGCACAAGTCAAAACATGGATTTCAAAGCAAATTTGCTCAAGATTGCAAAGCGTTGCAGGAAACGAACACTGTTCCAAAACATCTCCATGAAGTTTTGCCTAAGGCTGGATCCATGTCAGTACTTCTCATCCTAGAATGCTCTCAGAGAACAAGATTGTAACACTTTGTTTGATAACTGAGTGGCTTGACATTTAAACACTGAAACACCCAGGTTACCAGTCTTTTATCTTATATAATGGCACAAAACAAACTTCATATAGGAGACTGAGAACTTACTCCACTATAGTATCTCGGTCTGCAATGTCACCAAGAACCATACGCTGTATTATACTGTTGTGTTCCTCCTCGGACAGGTTTTTGTATGACACAAGAGGAATGTTGTACTTTGTTGCAGGGGAAGGGTCAACTCCTTGGAGCCATGCATGGTTTTCAATCTCTTCCAAAGATGCCCTTCGCTTCGGATCTCTCTGCAACATCCGTGTAATCAGACTGTGAATAAAAAACAGACCTAAACAAAATGCACTTGCATGTTTAAAAGACAACCATTCTAACAGCAGCACTGGAAAGAACCTTGCTGTCAGCCCAAATAGGTCCTCAGAAGTCTCTATGTAAGCAGTGTGGTAAGAAATTATTCTCAAACATGTTCCAAATATTGCTGAGCTGAAACTATTTATTTATTAAAAACTACAAATACCATAAGCACTACAGTTTTCATGTGCTATGCTTAGATTCCTAACATCTGATTTACTGTTTGTTTGGGTTTTTAAATAAGTTTATATGGCAGCTGTGACAGATGGCCTACAGGCTGGTCTGTACAATAATAGAAATATAATTTTCTACTATTGCTGCTGTCAACAAGATTGGGGAATGGCAAAATAAGCAGAAATGTTATATTCTGAGATCGTCTATAAGACATTTGATTCTTCTGTATCTGTGAAAAGACAGTGATCTCTTCCACCCTTACAAACAACATCTAGGATGAAGTAACAAATATACTAACAGGTTGACGCTGAACATTTGACACTGAAAAAGATGACTGTCATCTCTGTGGACTCTGTCTCTACTGGGAAGTTATCCAGGTGAGATGTCACTTGTATTACTATTAGAACACACACAGAACTAACAATGCAATTCATCTGACTCTTTTTAATGCCCTAGTAAAACACCAGCAGTAAGGTAGTAAAGTGCATCATAAATGCATCGCAAGTGCTCTCCTGCTTCAGGCTTTCTTATGCATCCCAAAACATCAAGAATGTTTTCACTTAAAGCAGATGGTTTAGGCAGTCTCAGAGCCAATTCCTTAAGTAAACCTAACCTTCAGAGCACTTAGGTAACTGGCAGTACATCACAGATGCGCCACATGCAGAAAGCAGATCTACTCGGGCCTTTTAGCAAATTAGCATTAGGCAGTATATTAAGCAAAAGGATCCAAAAACGAGGAAATTTCATGGTCCAAGCACCACATGCAACATCTCACAAGATTCACTGGAAGCATTCAAGGCCAGGCTGGATGTGGCTCTGGGCAGCCTGGTCTGGTGTCTGCCGTCCCTGCACACAGCAGGGGGGTTGAAACTCAATAATCATTGTGGTCCTTTTCAACCCAGGCCATTCTATGATCCATTCTGACAGAATTCACTAATAAGAGTTTTTAAACTCTTCCCATTTGGTATTTTAAACTTATTTTCATATGTAAATCTCTTCAAGTTGCTGAGAGCCCTGACAGGAGGTTTTCCATTATACCAGAAATGCTAGACACTGTAAGACACAAAAACCCATTATCATATTGTGTTATACATTCCTGGACTGCACAGGTTAAGAGAGTAATGGTCATTTTGACCACAGTTACAACAAATTTCCTTCTCTGTCAAGGAACAGAATCTTAGATGTTCCTCTAGTCTATGACTCTGACATATAGTAAAAGGACTGATGATGTCATTAATTCATCTTTACTGTATGGGCCAATATTGGAACATATAAAAAATAAAAAAGCAGCAGTGAATACTGCAGAAAAGCATCACATCAAAATGAGTCATGATTTTCAAGCAGCATATGGCATTTTGCAGATAGATGATTTTTCGCCCGTGATTGCCTAGAATGTTGGAGTTTCCATTTCAGTAGGAGATAAGCAAAGCTTGCTGTGATATTCTTGGGCTTTGACACCTTGTATTCTGAACTGAAATCTAGAGAGATCATTACCTTTTTCACTCCTGCCACAAAGTACTCTGAGCAACACTTTGTGATCTGCCCAGCAAGAACAGTGGCCAAAGTCAGCCAAGCCCTGAGCATCTTCTCTAATCATTTATAAAATGGATGACAGATGAATAAAGATACAAACATATGGGAAAAGCCTACTGGCAAAAAAATATCATAGGATTAACCTTTACTAAGAACAAGTATAGGAAATAAAAAGATGCTATACTGCTGCCCAAGATACTCAGTCGGCATGAGGAAACTCTAAGAACTAAGGAAGAACACAAGTAGTAGGCACAGTATTTCAGTAACTGGCAGAGAATGTTTCCACACTAATAAATTAGCATGAGGACTCTCAGAGGTAATGAAAATCCACTTCTGAGTGCTTTCAATTCTTGGGTACTCTACTTACTCTTTACATTCTTTGGACACGTGAGGTGGCACCGTATATTTGCAGTCCATTATCATAGTCAGAGTTTCACTGTCATTTGCTTCTTGAAATGGTGGTTGTCCACATACCAACATAAAGAGGATGACCCCCAAACTCCATATATCTGTAAATATATAATTCATGTTTTAAAGTAATTGTTGAAAAAGTAGATATTATTATCATCAAAAGTGAAGTATTACTGAGATGCATCCTGAGTTTACTACTGTACGGTCGATTATCAGCCTTACTTACAGAGTTTGCAATTCCACTGAAATACAGCAGTTCCAAAGACTGACAGTTTTTATAGCTTATGAGGGGAAAAAAAAAAAATCAGAATTCAATACCTCAAACATGAAAAGTATTGAGACATCACATCTTTGACAGCAAAGCATCGTTTAAAGCTGAAGATAATCCGGTCACTCAGAAGATAAGAATTTATTACGCTTTCCTTCAGAGGTAGGCAGAGATTATTAAGAGAGATGTGTATTCCAAGCATGTTCCTTTCTAACTGTGCAAACTATTCTCAATCTTATTTGTTACCCCATGCAGTAAGAAATTCTAAAAGTCACTTACGACAATGAATCAGATATTTGTTTTTCCTTCAGTAGCAGTGACTTTAAAAATTATTTGTTAATGCTAAGTAATGAATTAAATTGTCTCTGTAAAGCTGTTGTCTTGCACATTAAGGACCAATCATTAAGATGTGTGTTCTGGTTGCCTTGCTTGCCTGGTTGGTTTTAGATATCTATTGAACATGTAATGAAGTTAACAGCGATCTCTACTAGGCTCTGCAAATCATCTTGTTTCCTTCCAATTCTTCTTTTGTTTAATTCCAAAAGCATTTAACAATTTCCTTGGTCCCCAATGAAATGACAAACTTAGGATGAAAAAGAAGCACTTCTAGGTATGAAGCAATTTTGTTGGTTTCTACTTACTGGAAAGGCTAAAATTTACTTCAGTTCTTCATAAAGTTTGCCTAGAAAGAAAGCATTTCAGGTATCTCACTGCATTCAATACAGGAAATGTAGACTTTCAAAAAGATTGCATGCTGCCTAAAATTTAAGCAACAACAAAATCAAATATACACTATATATTTAGAACGCTCTTCAACTTCAGATGCAACTCCATGCTATGAGAATCCCAGCAGCAGTTTTGGGCCTCATACCCCAGCATTTCAGAGATCCGCATACAGTAAAACCAAGCAGCAGAACCAAGATTTTGAAGAGGCAGAAAGCTCCTGAGGGAAGAGCAGCTGGCAGCAGCCATGGGAAACAGAGCACACAGCCCTGTCCTGGAGGAGCTGGGAGGGAACCACACTGTTAGCTGCCCAACTGCAGCTGGCTTTCTGCGGCCTGCGCAAATACTTGATGTTCATTTAAAGCTGAAGGATGGCTATGGTTTTGTTTAAGAATGTAAATCACACATATTCATCCCTAGCACAATTATTCATTTGGATAGTTACAACACATTCTTCGTATGGTTTAGCAGAGAGAGAAAAAGACACGCTACAGGGTAATTTTCTTCAGAGCTCTAATTTGTACTAAGTGTATGCTATTAACTCCAACAATTATTTGATTTCTGTTATGCTACTTTAGGGCCTCGATCCTGTATGTGCCGAGCACTTGGAGGCCAGCACATTGAGCCATGGAGACCTGCAAATTCAACTTCACTGATCACACTGCAAAGTCAGTAAGTGCTTTACTACTTCGCCAGCCCGATGCCAGAAAGCTGCATGGTTTGGAATGCTGAGACTGAAAAAAAGCCTCACAAGACAGAGGCAATTTTACCTGAAGGTACACCTTGACTATTGTAAAGGTGCTTGCACCTTCCTGCTTAGTCTGAAAGGAGCCAAAAGTCTCTGGTGCATTAGCCATCTCCCACCAAGCACCAGGTATCAAAACCTCATTTCTGCAGGCATATCTTCATGCATTTTTGTTATCTGCCATCTTCTGTATGTCAGTGCCCTTCCTCGATTTCTAACCTTCCCTAAGGAATCTATTTTGCAATACCATCTATGTTGTGTTGTCAGTATTCTGTTCAGTGCCTCCCAATAAAATGCTCGGTGCCTCCTTCCAGCAGGAAACATTTCAGGAGGCACCACAGAGCATCCATAATTACAGATAAATTATGTTTGCCGTAATAAAATTACATTGGCTAAGTTTAAGCCAAGAAAAAAAAAATACTGAAGAGGAGAGTGAAATAATTAAACCATAAATTAAAAATGAGCAGGCAAAAAGCTAGAACAGACGATTCCAAGAAACGGAGCTTAAAATATCTGAAAAGTCCCAAGAAGAGGACAAAAATAGCAGAGAGACAACAATTAAAGTTCCATGAAACCACACACAGAGGAAACTCCAGCTGACTTCCAAGTGGCTCAGCTCACAGCGAGTACATACTGAGCGCCCCTGAGTATTCTCCTTTAGACAGCAACGTCTAATCCATGTTCTGCTCAGCACACAGAACAGTGACACAGCACACTACGCACCAGCTGTGTGGTTGGCTTTTATTGGATATATATATTCTTTCTAAAATTTCGGTATGGAAAGATATGTGATGATAAATACTGCTTAAGTAACTTCTGGAAAATTAAAACACAGTACAGGTACTTGTAATGAATCAGAAAGTCTAGAAGCAGAATTCAATTCATTCCCTATATGCAAAGAAATAACTGTTTAGATGCTGTACCAAGAGCTGTGGTTTAGCGAGAAATATGGGTGAGATGTGGATGGTTGAACTGGGTCATCTTAGAAGATTTTTCCAATCTTGGAAATTCTATGATTCTGTGTAGTTTATACATCAACATACTATTTGTATTAACAAATAAGAGTAATCATTAATCCCATAACTGAGAATTTTCCATTTCTTTCATTAGCTACTGTATTTTGCACCTCATTTTCATAGTCTCTCCCACAGTCTTTGGTACACTGTACCATGTGTTTTGTGTTATTGGAAAGGCACTACGTATATGACAGAAACTATGAACTAAAAATGGTGCTTAAAACTTTCTGCTTGATCTAGTCATATTATCTAAGGTATTTTATGCTCTCAGTGAAGGACACTGGGTTAGCAGTGACCTCATTCTCACACAGTACAGGCAAAACTTACGCTTTTTCCTAACAAAAACATGTTTTGTTAGCCTCATCAGACACTCATCTATTGTGGCCAAGAAGTGGCCATGTGCAGATGCAATTGCATAACTTTTGCACACAACCTATTTTTATAGCTGCGGCCAAAGAACTTCATTGCATGTTGCAATGAATTGCACTCATGGCTACTAAAATGACTCTGGTGTCAGGAATAGCTTAGACATGCTTAAGCAGATCCATAAGTAACTAATAACCAGGAAAAGGAGAATGCAATGAAATAGTGTGCCTAAATAATTCTAATCTCCACGTGGAAAGACTTAATGTGTTCCCTCCTTATTTTTGCACAGACCTTAAGCCACGTCAAACACCACCCCAAGGTCACCTTCACAAGCTCTTCAGCATCACATTATAGAAAGCATCTCTCCTCAGGTACAGAAGCAGAGCTAACTGCCTGGATGGCTGCAGATGTATTGAGAAGATATATTCAGGAGTTGTTCTCCTCTAGGCAGTCTCTTAAATAAGACGTCCTAGCCTGTTCTCTGCATCAGATGCAGTTGTTTGAAACACTGCGTGCAACTACAGCCAAACCAACCAACCACTTTAAAGGATGAGGCAACATCTTTAATAAAGTTCTCTTTTTGGTCTACTGCATGTTGTTATCATGTCAGAGACACAATGGGAAGCATACATGTTGCTGTAGTCCCACTATCTGAAGTGCATATCTGGAAAACGATTAAGGGTTTTGATTCTTTTGCTAAGAAACACTGACAATGTATTTAGTGAATCTTCCTGCAGCATTTGTCCTATTCAGAAACAATCTGAGCTCAGGCTACAGATCTTGAGTAACAGATTGATGCAGAAGTTTAATTCATTTTCTTTTCTAACTGTAAAAACAGAAGACTGGCCAAGCTCCGTCTTCTGCCACTCAGTATTTCAGGCAATGTTCTAGAGATCTTATTAAAAAATTCGATCTCAGTACTCATTAGTCACAATAATGAGGAGTGCTAACAGCAGGTGGAGGGAGATGATTCTGTAAGGCCTAAGCCAAACTCAGCACGTTAAGTACCTCACTGCATCAACAGCTTCCTTTTGCCCATCTAGAACAGCACAAGGCAGGTCTTTATTCAAGAAAAGCAAGAACTATAATAGTATCGATAGCATGAACGTGCTGAACTTCAACGCTCCATTTGAACCAGCACAGGGTTGTGTCTCTGCTGTGAAGTCACCATTAGTGTAAAAAGGATGATTTCAAGTGTGAAGGAAGTGGTAAAAAACTGCTAGAAAACAGGAAACGTAGAACCAAGTTTCAAAGCGTGTTTGTTTGAAATACACAAACCTTGCAATAACAAGGGACACACAAATGCTTTATAAGAACTGGACTATTCGACGGTATTTCAAACTATCCTACGTATTCAGACAAATGCTGCATGCAATCCCAAACAAAGTAGTGTAATAGCAGTATCTTGTTATTACAACATAACACTGGATTTAATTGAACAATAGGATTTTTGCTGGCAGATCTTCCTACATTTACGTTTCCTGAAAAGACAAAAGAAATCCCTGCACATTCTGCAACATTACAAGAGTTTTACTTTATGCCTTAAAACCACTTACAGCTGAGTTAGAAATCTTAACTGCAAGTATCTCTTCTAAAGTTAAATGACTCCATTACCATCCCAACACATGATTAAGTTCGAATGTTTTTCTTCCCTCATTTTCAGCATGACTCAATATTAAAGATTTAGGAACCTTCAACGTATTCAATTCCAAAATATGATTAAATTCCATCAGATTTTAGAAGACTCAGCATATATTTGACCTTTGAGAAATACTACCATTTATAATTCATCTTCAGCCATTCAAGAAATGCAAAAAAAAGCATAAATGTGTTTTCTACTTTTTTCTATTGGAGATCCATAGATGAATTTTTTTCTGTCAACTTCAGAAAACACACAGCACAAACTTTAGGAAAGAATGGAAATGCTTTTTTTTTTTTTTTTTGAGATATGAGCTTTTGGTCTCCCACTTAGCATGGTACCATATCACTCTGTTTCAAAAACAGTGCCATTTAGCTAAGAATTTGAGGAGCAGTTGTCTTTGAGACATTACTAAGATCAGAATTAGAGGTTATTTTATTACAGCATATTATGTTATGTTTACAGCATATTAACATTTCCCCACACAACAGAAATTTCTCTGCCATATTGTTTTCTGTTGCTGTAATCAGAGCTGTTCTATTATGTATTTCAATAATAATGAGAAAACTTATCCATTCTCTGGATCCTAAGGAAGATGAGATTGAGATGAACTCAACTGATTGAGTGCCACTACAAAGACTTACTACTACATGCTGTCCTTTCTTATGCTGTACCCTGCTACTGCTGATTTCTGCTCACATTGCAGGAGTAGCAAAAGCAGATAAGTTCCTTCTGCCAGGGAAACCACTTCCACTTGCAGAGCAGGCAATGTATCCCGATCCTTACTCCTAAATCTCCAAGAGTGTTCTTATACTATTACAAAAGGAGGGAAACATCAAAACTGAGTGAAAGCTTCAGTCAAGACCCAGTGCTCTGCTTTGTCAGAGGCATCAGTTTTGCCATGGCAGGTATATGTACAGATTAGAAAGATGTTGTGGCAGCAGTGAAATAAGGGCCTGACATCTCAGCACAGCAAGGTTTCCAGAAAGAACACCTCTTATTAGACCAGCTAATAACTGGGGAAAGGGGGAAGAAAAATAACTGCAAGTTTTCAGGTTTTTTTGGTGGTGGTGGTTTTTTTTTTTTTTTTTACATCACACGCTTTCAGAAAACGTACCATAAAGGTTGCTTCATTATAAAAAGTATATGTTCTTAACTTGGGTCAACACAGAGCCAAGTTAAGAACAGACTGAAAGATCTTATTTTTACACATTATTAGAAAGTTGCAGAAATGCATGTAAAAGCAATTAGAAACCACAGAATGGTGCTGGTTCACAATGGGGCTGCACCAGCAAGGAGCTCAAAGCAGAATAAGACCCCCCCCAAAAATTTCAGACTTTGGACAGAACTTTTCAATATTGCAATAAGTTAACCAAACAAATGAGCTGGGTTTTTTGAAAGCATAGTTCCTTGGCTTGGGCCAAGGAATCAACATATGTCTGCAGCTCACATTTCCTTTTCACAGCCTGGAACTCAAGTGCCTGTCCCAGTTTCAGATTTGAGAATCCTAACCAAAGGACGCAGGGAAGAGAAGGGTTATAGAAACCCAACTTCAGATGAGCCAATACAAACATTAATATTTTACACAACTTAACGTTTTTCTACTATTCTTAGTAAAGCTTCACCGAGCTTGCTTACTTCCCTCTTTTCCAAATGTTATCCAATTTACCCTCTCCAGAAAATTGGTGCAAAAAAAAGAATTTAGGCCTGGTGTGCTGCATGCCTTTAACATACTTACATGTAAAACTTCATATTGGTACACTGAGAGAAGGCACACCATACTCTCATTATGCTGCAGCAGCCAAAACCTGTCTCTGTCAAAAGCACAGCAAAGATCTTCAGAGGCAATTTATCATTTACATTGGGTGCTACTGACTAGAAGTCACCTTTGTTATGTCCTGAATAAAATGAGAGGTTAGACTCTAAAAGCATTAGCTAGCCAACTGCACCAGAGGACATTTCATTGCTTTTAAAGCCACTAAATACTGTTGCTCAGGAAAGGGCTGCTGGAGCAGGATTCCCAGAGCCATGACAACCAGGGCTGTGTATACGCAACTTCCTTACATAACATGAAGTCACTGCCATGGAAACCAAAGGACGTCATCAGCTGCCTGTGCTATGCCTGCCTTAAACACAGGGCACTCAAGCATCTGTTCTGCTCAAGTTTGTAAGCGGCACAAACCGTATCCACATTCCTCAGCTTAACCACAGAGCTGGGCTTCATCTCATTAGGCATTTATTGCTTTCTAAAGTTCATCACTTAATTCTAAAACAAGAACTATGGATTTCAGAAGGCTTTATTTTTGTGGCATGGTAACTTCAGTATGAGAGGCTTGCCCAAGCGTTTGCCAGCCCTTGCAAGTCAGACACTTGTCACATTTTATATGTGCTATGTGAACTTGTGATCTAAAAAATCTATACTCCTTTTGCAATAGACACATTTGCTTTAGCTACATAAATTGAGTCCCCTTAATAAAGAGGTTTGAGAAATTCGTGGGAATAAGTAATTTTTCCTCCTAACAGAAGTAGAACTGCTCAGCAGTTCACACTGCATATGCTTTCCTGTTGGTAAGACATATCTTTCTACAGAAAACATACATTTAGTCAGGTTTTACAGTAAACATTCCAATGAGAAGTGTGTAAGAGACAGCTGAATGTCAACTATCCTGCATGACAAGCCACTAAACTCAAGAGTAAAAAAACCAGTGAAAAAAATCAACTTACATAAAAGATAAGAATGTGTACGTTTGTTTTTAACCACTGCAAAGGTACCTACAGATGGGATCAATGAAGGATGGAAATGGGCCCCAACTGGCAGCATCATGGGCAATTATTCTAATCACTGTGTTAAGATATTAAAGAGAATGTCATCGCCACAGCCTCTTCAGAGAACTGTGAAGAAAGCAGAATTCAAGGGGACCTCCTGAAGATGAGCCCTGAATGCTAAACGTTGAGTCTCTTTCAACATCAAGTTCTTCCGTGCAGAGCTAAATGTGGGAATTTTAATGTAAAGATCACCCACGTCTTTGCATTCTTGAAGGCAGCAACTGGGCAGTATCTCAAGGCTGTTTCCAAGGCAGGCACAAACACCCATCCTGAACTACTTCATTTGGACAGGAATTTAGGAGTGGAACTTGCCCTGGGCTCAGGAGTAAGCCCAGGCTCATAGTTCACAAGGGTACCAGTGACGAGCATACTAGTTTATATCTGTTTTCTTCACAGCATAAACTATGGAAAACAATGAAAACTCCAATTTGTAGAAAACTTCACACAACTGTCTGAAGAAACAGAACACAGCTTAAGAGTACAAATTCGTATGACAAACACTGCAGGAAGATTTTTATGCACTTAATGAAAAACTACATAACCACAGTAAAAAAGAAGAAAAGCTGGTATCATACTGATCAGTGTTTCAGTGGTGCCTGTTACACTGGTGATATGTTTGTGCTTCTGAAGATAATAAGTACGCCGACCCTCTACCCTCTACAGACAAAAAGCTTAGAAGATGCCATCCCTGGCATTAAAAAAAAAAATCAGAAACAAGACAGTACAGAATAACCTTGTGTTAGCAGTATCAATGTTTGTATGCATCACAAGTAGTTTTACACTACTATATACACACTGTTGACGAGTCTGGATGATGATGACAACACTGAACAAACTGTAGATCTGAAGAGCATGGGTAAAGAACAAAATAGAATATCTACCAAAAATGTCATCTTTGAGTGATTGAACCCTTTTTCTGTTCTTTAGTATTCCATGACTTTGACTTCGAAGCTTGCATACTGACATCTCCACTTGCCAGAGGTGACAACATTATTTCTAATGTTTTTGTAAAATGGGATTTACTTCTCCCTTGCAGAAGATTGAGGCAGAGATCTTTTGCAATCAATGACAACACCATCAGAATTTACAGGCAGAACTGGCTGTTCTTGCTTTAAAGCTCTGCAAATCCAATTAAAATGAGTATTAGAACACACAGACAAGAGAATTAAGAAAAATCTCTTCCTTCCCCTATCCCTCCAAAAAAAGAGCATAAATAGCAAATGGCATTTAGCAAATTATTTTCATAATTAGTTTATCTGTCTGATGAAACAGTCTGTTCTATATGTTATTTTATTTGACTAAGGCATGCTCATCTGTAACTATTCTTATCTTTGGAAAGCATTTCTATTTTCATTCAGTTTGGCAACTATTGCTTACTTTCCCCCTCAAGATAATTGCCTGGCTTTTGCTGATTGCATGAAACTATTAGAGACAAACTGTTGATGCTCTTCATGAAGAAATCAAGAAACCCCACACCTTCAACTTTTTACTGAACATATACCACTGCCCTCAATCCAGAACAGTCTTCTTTACTCTGATTTGTCTATTCTGCATTTAGAAATGCATTCCTTCTCTTTTGGTTTCTTTTGCTTAGCCACATTTCCAAAACTATCGATTTCAGTCCCACCAGATCTGTGTTACCAAATTAGTTGATGGCTGAACGTAAGTCATTGGAGTAGTTGTTTATAAGGCACACAAAATGAAGTTTCTTATCCCATGCACATGGATTCCATTATGATAAATACTTTCTCCACAGCAGTTTGAAATACAGTGAAAACAGTTCAGATGTGAATGTGGCGGGATGCTTAAGGCATCGCTGTTCTCAAGTTAGGGTTTAGTAGATATGCTAGTAACTAAAGTCTATCCCAACAGCTTCCCCTCTGTAGTTTCACTTGGATACTGGCACAGAACATAAAATATTCTTGATGAATGACTGTCATTTTCATCCAAATGAGCTTCTCTCGCATGGAAGGTGAAGACAAACGAGCTAGGCTGAGCTGATCTAACCTGAACTTGCTTCTTACTAAAAAGGGCACATCTTATCACCCTCCCCCAGAACGCTGGTGCAAGCCACAAGCTCCCATCACTTCCTTAGCACCAGCTCAAAACTAAGTGAGCAAACAGCTCTGTTTGCTAACCTGGCAGAAGTTAAGCCCGTAGAAAAATTAATAGCCTTCTGTCAAATTAACTAATCAGATCAGCTCATCAAATAAGCAGCCACGCAACAGAGTGTAGCACATAAGAAGGGGTAGCTGTGCACTGATGCAAGCAAAACGGAAGGGGAAAACCACACGCTGGAAGCAGCTACGCACCGTGCTATTTTAGCTTTCTGCACCCTCAAATCTTCAGACTCACCGCGTAATACACCCAATTACCCAAAAATGATGCAACGTAACATTAAAAAAGGAGTTTTAGAAAAGAAAACAGTCATTAAAAAACTGTTGAAGGATTTTTTGCCTCACCTCTGTTTTACTTCTATCATGTTTGGCTGCAATCCAATTTTCAACCTACTAGAATTCAAAAACACTGTCAGATATGCTAGGTAATTCAATACCATATATGGCTTACAAACATATTTTTTTTCCCTTTAGCCATGCCTGTCAAATCTTATATTCAGCATTCACATAAGGTAAAAGGTCACTGTAAACAGCCACTGGCCACGATGCTTACATCAGTCATTTACTTGGTGAATAAAGTGCTATATGCAGGCAGAAACATCAGAACGAGCTTCATGCAGGTCAGATAAGGTCAGCTGCATGCTCAGCAGTGCTCAAGCACAGGACAAACCTGGCTGAAGCTTTGATCAGCCACACACTCCAGCAGCACCATACGCAAATAAGCCCTTGCAAATCCTTGATGCAAAAAAGAAAACAGAAGAGCCCGAGATCCCTCCAGCAGTGACAAAGTGGGTCTGAAAGCAATGCAGCTGGCCCCTGCAACTTGACAGAAGGCAGCAAAATGGATTTGGACTCCAAGCTGCCAGTCAAACAGCACTGAGTTTGAGTAACAGTAATATCCTTAGTCGTGTTTTGATGACCATCTCCCACTATTCCCTTTGCACCACTGTAAGGACAGACTGCAACACTGGAGGCTCCATCACTAATTTATCACTGTTATTTGTGTATTGCAGTACCATTTCAGAGGCCTGTGCTCAACAATGCTAAATAAACAACCCCAGTCCCACAATCCGACTAGAAATTAAGTTGTGAGAACAACACGGAGAACTCCAAGCAATAGAACTTCCCATTATCTAACTCACTCAGATTCTAAAAAGCCCTGAGAACATATGATCGTTGCCTAATGCTCTTCTTGCATCATTTTAACTACAGCCTTCAACACAAAAGGAAATAACAGACCTAAATTAGGTAGTCTCTTTTCAAGTGTGAAAGCTTTTAAGTAGCATCACAAAGGCCAGATTAATCTCTAAACTAGCTGAAACAGTTACATTTCATAAAGCAAGCTTTTCCATAATTTTAAGCATATAACTTAATAAAAGGCTTGCCCTGAATATTTCAGCTCTTTTCAGCAACAAAACATAAATGGTATTCTCCCTTACACTCATTCTAATATGATTAAGACATCAGACATGCCATTTTGTCACAAGTCTCACAACAAAATCCATGCACTGAGTTCTTTATTTTTTTTTTTTTTTTAATATGACAACTTCAGATAAATGCAAGTAATATGGTGTTTTGGTTTTTGTCACTGAAGAAGTTAGAACAGAAGCCCTGCAATTTGCTGACAAGGTTAGAGGACCAGTATCCAGTAACTGGCACTGTACTTTGGGGCGCAAGCAAAAACTGATCGCTGCATGTATTTAAATATCCTGGGAAATACAGATTAACTAGCATCCTTAAATTACACTAGAAGAAATTTATTTTCAGTTCAGTTTTTCTACTTATCACATCATTGCACAATAAGCCAGAGTGCTAGACACCTCCTCCTCTATTAATCAATTCAATCATTTTCTTCTATCTGCTATCATTTGATCGAACTGCTTACAAATCACTGTAAGAACCGTTTCTATGATGTCACCATTCTTACAGTGAAACAATAAGAGGCCAAAGTGTGCTTTATTAACATATCATTTAATTCAGACTATCTGGTCAAAGCTTTTGGACTTAAGGCAGATTTAAACTCTCCAAGACATAGAAAGGCATCTCTCAAGGCCAAGTCCCAAAAAGATAACTCTCACACAAACAATGTTCTCCATTTCTAGTAATGTCCTAAAATATAACATTCAACAGAATTTACACCACTGTGACATTTCTAGAGTTCATGTAATATTTGTACTGCTCTAACTTACATTCCAACAAAGCTTAAGTCTCTTTCTAATGCTGAGTGAAGTGCAGCTACCAAGAAGCACCACTGCAGTTACTATTTATTCACTAACTACTTTTTAAAGTTCTATAAAACTGCAGTAGAAAAAAAAACTACTTACCACAGAATATGAAATGCAGAAGAAAAGGCTTAACACCACAAATAAAAACCTGGAGATGACCATTTAAAGGCAGCATCTCCGATGTTCAGACCTTCAAGAACCACAAGCATATCTTAAACTCCTATTCCTCTCAAGTCCCCGTCCTCACTATTCCCACCTGCTGGTTACACAGTACAATTTATCCCCTCCTCATAAGAAAAGAAGAGCTAATAACTGGAATTATTTTTTAAAAGGCAAGAATAATAGTTCAACAGTGTGCAGAAATATCTTGTCAGTCTATAAAAATATCTTACCCTTCATCAGGTAGCTTAGCAAGACTTGGACATGTTGAAAGTCTCAAAATTTAAAGCCCCACATGTTAAGCACAGGAAAATACAGCCACAGTGGTGTACCCAATCCTCACCAGTGTTAAGAGACTAGAAGCATCACATAACAGGCACACAAGGACAAGAAATATTGCAACTACTGTAAGTCACTGGAAATGTTATGTACCTGAATGTGTGATTACTGCTACTTCAGTTAACAGATATGACCACATGACAGTATTTGCTATTGCCAATATTAAAAAAAAAAAAAACTATGTTACTTCCAATAGCACATGCAAGAGGCCTAAAAGAATAGTAAGACAATTCCCCGTATTAGTCTAGCACACTGAGCTACCCAGGTGCCACACAAAGATCAACTTACACATGGCTACTACTCTTATCTTTTAGAATGGGAATCAACTAGGAACCTACTCCCTACTTTCAGTTCTCAGACAAGAAAAGAGCAGAGATGTAATAGGAAGTTAATGCTGCTCTTTATTCTGTTTCATTTGCATTCTAAGTATGTACATACTAAAATAGACTCCTACTACCTAACAGCAGAACAAGTGAGTAGAATGGACTCACAGGGTCATTCTCAGATGGCTAAACTAAACAAGAAATAATCAATAGTTTTGGGGGATTTTAACAAAAGAAATTAAGAACAGGTACTTTCCTGAAAAGCAGGTAATGTCCTTGAACAAAGCAAGTTCAAATGTATGTTTGCATCAATATATTGCACTCACCTTACTATTAAACTTCCCCCCCCCCCCCCCCAACACACACAATCATGTTAGCCATATTAGAAGAATTTCAATAACTTTTTCAGATAGAGATGCTCCAACACTAAGTCATCTGTAACTTTAGCAGCACGATAACATTTCCTGCTATTTAGCTGGCTTCCACATATGGCATTATCTTGAAACAGAAAACAGAGTGGTACAACATCATGGTACTTCACATTTAGATCAGTTGTTGAATTCAAAGACAACATACCCACTGCTGGTGCATCATATTCATCCCCAAGTAAAATTTCAGGAGCAGAATATGCAAGAGATCCACAGCTCGTGGTGAGTTTTTTTCCAGGCTGAAATTTGTTGCTGAAACCAAAGTCAGTTAACTTCACAAGTCCTTGTTTTTCAAAGAAGACCACATTCTCTGGCTTTAAGTCTCTGTGAACTACATGCAGTTTGTGGCAGTATGATATAGCATGAACTATTTGAGCAAAGTACTTTTTTGCCAGATCCTCATTCAGACCTTCTTCGTGCTTCATGATGTAATCAAACATATCCCCTCCATCACCTAGTTCTAAGATGAGATAAAGTTTAGTCTGGGTGTCAATCACTTCGTACAGCCGTACAATATTGGGATGCTGCACTAGTTTCATGCATCTAACTTCTTGAAAAAGATGTCCAGTAGCTAGAGTATCCAGTTTGGTCTTGTCAATTACTTTTACTGCTACTTTTTCACCTGTAAAGACATGTCGAGCAAGTTTGACCACAGCAAAATGTCCTCTGCCCAAAGTCTTATCCAAGTCATACAATCCGGCAATTTTTCCATCATATCCTCGTTTGAAGCCTGCCATTCTGTTTCAGAAGATGAAA
Source organism: Chrysolophus pictus (assembly GCA_037305975.1). Classification (NCBI taxonomy): domain Eukaryota; kingdom Metazoa; phylum Chordata; class Aves; order Galliformes; family Phasianidae; genus Chrysolophus; species Chrysolophus pictus. The sequence goes on from JAYKPI010000006.1 coordinate 40,564,410, forward strand.
TAATGCTCAAGCTCTTTGGAACTGTGATCTTTTCATAGAAGAGTATCCGTTGCAAATAAATAGTCCATCGTCACTGCCAAGCACGCCTGAAAAAATAGAGACAAGATTATATATCTGTATGAAAGTAAGCAAAACCATTATCCTGTAATGATCTCGAAGTCATACAGGCATATTATTACAGATTATTTATGAGATCTTGAGGAGTTTTTGCAAAGAGTTTGATAAGTTATACCACACTGACCAATACATTTCTGAAGCCACATTATCTGTGTGTTTGAAGAGAGTGAATTTCAACAGCGCATTAACAAAAATTTCACCAAAGCTGTGTGGCATTCATGTTCTTGGAAAAAACACATGAAGGCATCAGTGCTACAAGGACTATTAAAACTGACAGAGCCACCATCTGCAACTTTTCTGACTATTTTAATGACCAGAAATCAGCTGGACATTTACATGAAAACATTTGATTTATCTTAGATTTCAGTTTATTCTTTCATGTTGCAGCACATTAAACAAACTGACATACAGGATTTCATTTTGTTACATGAGAGTTTAAGTACTATCAACTAATCCTGTAATTACCACAAATTAACAAAGCTTTATAGGCTGAAATTAAAACATGCGGCTTACAAAAAAAGTTTGGTTAAATATTTTGACTGGAGTTATAAAAACCAGTGATAAAAAGTTTGTGTATTCAGCAGCCCTGGCAATAAATCAATAATAGAAAGGAAGCAGAGACAAAACAGGAGGTTCAGTTTGTGCTGAATTCCCGCTTACAACTAAATGCAGCATGCATTTCAAGAGGTAAGGTCCATTTTACAGAACACTCACATTCAAACCTGTTTTAGGTCTCATGCCTTATTTTTATTTTATTTCATATGTAAAACACTCCAAAAAACTTTTTCTTGTGCTTGTAACTTAGACTGGAGTTTAACCATCTGTAGTTATCAAAAAGCTAGCCCATTCATCCCACTTCAAGCACAAAACACCTAGAAATATGAAAACTAGATGACTTACTGCCAACTCAATGAAACAGAAAACATAACTCTTTGTAATATATTTTCTTTTTTAGAATACATTTTCTCAGTTTCAAAACAAAACTTCAAAAAGAAAAGCTTTGAAAAGGATGCTGACAAGCAAACAGCTCCTGACATTAGCTATTCTCAGGTCAGAAACATAAGCATTAAATCAAAAACACTCCCTGCTACACAAGTTATTTCACAGGCAGTAAACTAATGAACTTGATTTCCTATGTATTCCATTACAAGCTTGGGGTCCTATGAGGATTGTCTGATGCTTAACAAGCTCACCTTACTGCTTCTCCCAGCTGGAATCATGGTATAACCTCTTCTCTATCCAGCTGTATACTTCCATAAAGTCAGTGGGAATGCAGTTCAACACCTCCACCCCTGGAAAATTTGAATGAAATCAATCAACTTTTGAAACCTCAAAACTTAACCAAGGAACAGAGCAAATGCAATGATTACATAAATATGAAGCGTTTGTTGTTATTCTCTGGTGTTTGTCTTGGGAGGGAGATTAATCAAGCTTTAAAAAGAACAATACTTAACTGATTTTGTGCCACTAGACCTTTTTATTCAGCTATTAAGCACTCTACTTCAGACATTCTTCCAAAAACAACTACTTCACTTACAGATACCATAGCATCAAAATCTAGTGCTGAAATAACAAATGAGTTTTCTGTTAAAGATTGTTTTCTGTTTTTGGATTTGATTATTCAAGGTACAGGTGGATATTACATATCCATGAACTACAACAAAACATCTAAAACTTAAGAGCAATAGTGAAAAGTTAGTTTCCTAGCACATTCGGAGCACGGTCATTTAAATCTCCCATTGGAAAACAACAACAACAAATCTATTTTCAAGTAATTCCCCAAGCGCTAACTCTAAGAGGCATCAAATTCCTCAAATCAAAGTAAGTCTATTCTTATTTATGCAGAAAAGTGAAGTACTACATTGACATGTCCCATCTTGCAATACTGCATAGATGAACTCAAATCCATATTCCATTTGGTAAGGATGCCTACAGTCAAGAAACACAGGTTTCTTCTCAGTCTACTTTATGACCAAATACATGGGAGGTAACATTGGATCAACAGGAAAGTAGCAAGGAAGCAAGTGTAACCGAGGAAAACAAACACTGAAGAGTTATCTGAGAGGAAACTGAAGAGATGAGGTTTTTCTTGGTTTGATTTAAACTAATGCTTCAAACAACTCCTTCTGTTGAAAGCCAAGGGAACCTCTCAGCAGACAGTTTTCTACTGCACTGAGACAGCAAGTGCACAGACTACCTCCCCAGTTTGGACAATTTTGTATCAGATTAAGGTTACTGGGTCTGGACTCCCTACTTTTTCCAACAAATCTTTCTAATTTAGTATTTGCCTTTCACAGTATTAGAACTGCATACCAAGGATTATTATATACAAGAGACTGAAGCTTCAGTAGGGTTGCAATATCCACTCCTCAACATACCCCACACTGCTAATCTTACAGAATTTCCTCTATTACCATCAATAGAATCACATTATACATCCCATCCTTACTCCAGATAGTACAAAACTAGATGATGGCATGCTACTAAAGACTCATCTTGAACTGCTTCCTACCTGGTAAGTAACCATTAGAAGATGCAAAGGGAAAAAAGCAAACAACAATAAATAATGAAACCCTATTAATCTCTAGCAGATTCAGAACCTTCTTTGCAGATATTAATAACATCTGGTGGATTCCATCCAGATGAAATCAAGTCGGTGCTCTATAAAAGTATGTCAGTTTTTAGTATCACAAACAACCCTACAACAAGCTAGTTAAGCTGTTACATACATGCATGCTTTGAGAAGAACCACTTTTTGTTTGTATTTCTCCTGATAAGTTGTGCATCTTCACACTCACCATCTGTCTCAAAACAAGAACTACCATACTCTAATTTACCACTGCCTGAAGCAACTCACAGATTTAGGTTCCCTCCTAGCTTCAGCTCTACCTTGTTCAAGTCTGAGTTTGTGATTCCTTTTATGGAGGTCAGTTCATAGGCTTTAACATTCTTCTCACTCTTCTCCAAACATTTCCTGGTTTATCCTTACTTAGATCAATTTGTTGGTTCACATGAAGCTTTTTGTCCTGCCCCTGTTCATTTAGATTGCTATTGAACACAACTGTTTTCATATAATGCTTTATTATAGTTCTTCAGTAATATAAGGTGACAGAAGCTGCACCCTAAACCACTGATCTAAATCCTAAACAGGCTACATGCATGGCCTGCATGGCACATCCTGAACTTACTGAGAGCAGCCCTCCAGAGAGGCTTAGGGGCTTTAACAGATGAAAAGTTGGACATGAGCCAGCAGTTGCAGCCCAGAAAGCCAACCATATCCTGGGCTGCATCAGAAGATGTGTGGCTAGCAGGGAGAGGAAGGGGATTGTCCTCTATATTGCCCTTAGGGAGGCCCCATCTGGGGTCTGGAGTCCTTATCAGAGGACTGGAGCACCTCTTCCATGGAGAGGAGATGAGAAAGCTGGGGTTATTCAGCATGGAGAAGGCTCTACAGAGACTCCACTGCATCCTTCCAGAACTTGAAGGTAGCTTTTACAAGGGAGAGAACAACTTTTTACACTCTCTGACAGTGACAGGACTAAAAGAGGAGAGATTTGGGTTAGCTGTTGTGAAGCAATTCTTTGCTCAGAGAGCAGTGAGACACTGGCACAGTCTGCCCAGAGAGGCTGTGGGTGCCCATCCTTGGAGGAGTTCAAGTCCAAGCTGGAAGGGACCCTGGGCAGCCTAATCTAGTAGGTAACAACCTAGCACATGACAGAAGATTTGGAACTGGATGGTTGTTAAGGTCCCTTTAAACCTAAGCCATTCTATGATTTAAAAAAAAAAAAAAAAACCTCTAACCAGACTCTTATTATTTATAAATAAAAAACACTTTTAAAAATTTCTAGTAGGACATTAATCATCCACACAAATCTGGTTTTGCCCATAATCCATCCTAAATTAGTATCTTAAGCTGAACAACTTTAAGAGTTTGAGAACTTTCTATATAAGATATCAACACCATAAAATGCTATGCTCAACTTCTTACAGACTCCTTCTTGCCTAAATATTAACCTCAAGATTTAAGCCTCCATTCAGAAGAATTCATCACAACCTACAAGTCTGACTCAAGCCACAAAACAGGTCTCTGAGGAGACGTGGCTTTAAGAGAGACCTTCTTTAAAGCCCCAGATTCAAAGATACCTGAGTATTTGTGTTCATACAAAACAGAGCTTTCTTACTGCATGGCAAAAAACCAAAACTCCGGCATTGGAAGAAGCAAGGATGACTGACCAAAAAAAAAAGGCTCAACTCATTTTAGTTCAGCATTTTTTCCAAATTTAAGAAGGTTCCATTCTTGCAGAGGGGACAAAGCAAAGCCAGCCAGCTGTAATAGAATGTAATTTGTCTGAATTGAAACATCTACAACGCTCAACTCTGAGGAAAGATTTATACGTGAGTATGTTGTTCACTTGGCACATTTGCAGCAATGTTTGTACAAACTAAATCTTTATAACTCATAAACATTAACCTGCCAACATTATTCCATGAAAAAATCAGTTATGCTTAAGCCACAGAAAAATACATCAGACAGTAATCAATAGGATAAAAGCTTACAGAAATGGGAATTAAACTACATTTATTAATGCTGCAGTCTCATTAGCTGAAATTAACATAGATTCATTAGTAGTTTAACATAAAGACTCAGTAAAAGACTAACTTTTAATTCTGTGCTTTTAAAACAAATGCTCAGAGCTGAAGCTTCCACATCTGAACACAAGATTGCTAGACATACCGAAGTAAAAATGGTTTGCTAGTAGGAGATAAACAGAGACAAAACCCTGATAGTACATACACATACAAAGCTTAGTTACAATGTAAATATTCTAATTAAGATAAAAGGGTTGTTACGTTTATACTTTTCACTGATTTTGCTATTAGTGCTACCATTATCCTGACAAAGAAGTAACTTTTTCCTCAGCTTCTCGCTAGAGGAAGAAAATTTTGGAAGTACTTAAGGAGCAAGAAAGAGGGCACAAAGCAGCAGCCTCAAGCTGTGCCAGCAGAGGTTTAGAATGGACATCAGGCAGAGTTTATTGATGGAAAGAGTGGTTAGGAGCTGGACAATGCTGCTCAAGGACCTGGTGGGACCATCAACTCTGCAGGCATTTAAGAGACATGGACACAATACTCAGGGTATGGTTTAGTGGAGGTCTTTGTACTGTTAGGTGATGACCAGACTTGATGGACTTAAGGATGCCTTCAAACCTAGGTGATCTTATGACTCCATGTAGGTTGCTCCAGAAGTAACACCTCCCATATGTTTCAGTGGAAACTACAACAGACATAAAGAGCACAATAACACTATTTGATAGAACAAATCTCAGCTATAAAACGCTATTTCAACACAGTCACTACTATTAGTTGATTTGTGCAGATGAGCTGAATGAGATGCTCTTCATTTTGTGGTATGACAGCTGTGCATGGCCATCTAGAATGTGGCTTGTTTTTCATGTCATTTTTCATGTCATTGTCACCACTGCTAAAACACACCACCCATCACCTCACTGTGCTCACATTCACTGTTCAGCCTCCAGAAATACTCAGCAAGCATCGATGAATGTCAGTGGGTGTAGTTTTTCCATCATGGAGGAATTCCATTCCACATCTTTGCTTTATACACGCTTCTATGTCAGACACCACTCTGTCAGACTACCCCTCTGCTGCCATCTGTCACACAGCAACAACATGGAATGAAATATTGGTGGGAAGATTCAACCTCTACTGCCATACCAACATCTGCCTCTGACATCAGGGGCGAACATAAAAGAGGAGGCATTACTTTCAGAGCAACCATTGTATGCATCCTATCTCACTCACTTCATAGCAGAAATCTGCAGAAGCAGTTCCATAATATTAGATGCATCTGTTTAAGAGATTGAACAACAGTACAGCAATTCAGTCATCTCTAGATGTATCTGGATTGATGTCTAACAGGCCTGTTTAGAAAAAAAAGCACATTTCAGAGACATTACTGTTTCTGTAAGCAACCCATCTTTTCCATGAAGTTTCCATTAGATTATATTTACGTGCAACACCAGCCTAGTTCACCCAGCTTTAATGCCTGTATTAGCTTCTTAATTTAGAAAATAAAGAGTCAAGACTTCCCTTCAATGTAACACTGCAGTATTATCAAAACAAAACTTCCCTCCATTATCAGTCTAACAGACATGAAACCTGAAGTAATCTTGACCGGCACGCATCCCTCCAGAGAGCTAACCATTCCTGTCTGCCTTCACACGGAATGGAGATTCAGACAACATATACGAGTCACAAATTGCACCCTAAATGAGACAGCAGAATAGACCAAATGAACCATTTCCTAAGAGCACGTTTTCATTTCCTGTAAAAGGAGTTTAAGGTGACAAGTTCTGTGGATGTACACGTTCTACACATCCACAAATTACAGAAACGTCACCCTCTGTTTCTCCTTTCAGCCTCTTTTGTCTCAGAATAACAGCATCTACACCAATTATTTACTAAATAAATACATGTTGAGGATAAGACTTATTTTGCTATTCTAACTAGAAACTGTAAATCAAAATTCAGCACAAGTTGATCACAGATATAGAAGCAACTTTTTGACTCTTAAAGTAATTTATACAGGTTCTTATAATCTGAGTGTATAGCAAAGGAAGTATCTACTTAGCATACAAACTTGGCAAGGGCAAGTATGATTTTTCATATTATTTCACTGTTTCCTACCAGTGTTTATTTGTTATCCTACAGTAAGATGCCTTCACAGCCCAATCTATAAGTCTCTGAAGGCAGTCCATTTTTATAAAAGCATGACCCACTCTTTATGTGTGAGGATACTACAGTGTGCTAATCTGCTTTCCTGAGAAGGCTTTTGTTCATTAATTCTCTTATATAAGGCAAAGTCAGTGTGCTTGAAACAGGTATGAAGCACTGCATACATGAAGCTTGAAGAGCATGCATGGCTGATGTATGCTACGTGCTCTGAAATCTGGTCATGATCCATCTCCTCCACGGTATTACAAATTTGTAAAACCTCACAGTACCTGATATCTCCTGAATAGACTGGCACAACAGGGGACTTACAATCTGGAACATTAGTGCTCGCTCTGTTTCCACACACAGGCGTCACAGCGGAACAAAGCAGCCCTTCCTGCCTGGCTTTCCTGTGACCCATGCCTCCACAACTGCCAAAGGTACTCAGAGCAACACCAATCTACAGCTGCCCTACAACCAAACGCTTTGCAGATACAGCAAAGGAGGGAGGCTAGGTTTTAGGACTCTGCCCTTATATAAACAAGGCTATCTTACATGTTCTTCCCACTTGATATGCTTGTACGTTGTCGTGTAGTTGTGCCTTTCCCTTCACTGATGACAAAACCCACAAACCCTCCCACTCCTGCCAAGTTCCTCAGTACAACACTGCACGTATACCTTGAGTAATCTACTACACTTATTTCACTTATTTTGTTTTTATAATAGGTCTCACTGCTAGCTCCCACAGCAGCACCGTTCACCTCACAGCACTCTTACTAAAATGTCAAGGTATCTCAGCAAATCCCTCTACCAGTCCCCATGGCTACACCTATGACGATGAACAAAGAAGAGTTGCCAGGTAGCTCTACAATCCATATAAACAAAATAATTAATTTGCATAATTTAATAACATCCCCTAGTTCTAAATAGTATTCAGAATTTTGCTCTGAGAAGGTATGAGTTGCCAGCTGCTAATTAAGTTCTGCCATTTAGCATTTGTGAAGCATGTAGTGAAATGTTAGCATTTTATTATTTTAGGATGTGTTGCAGGTATCAGAGTTATTAATGCCTCAGCTTAATTCTTCTTAGAATCTAAACTAGAAGTAACAAAACACTAAATAAGAATGCTCCAACTCTAAGGCCCACTGTTCGGAGAATAGTCAGATGTAGAATTATTTTACAGGCCAACAAACTTCATAAAACAATGCTCCTGGACCTACAAATAAAAGTCTTGTGGGTGAGCTAGTGTGTGAGTGGTGTGACAGATTAGGGAAAAATATAAAGTGCATAGCTTAATATGTTTCAAAAGAATTAGGAGAGCCTGCACAACCTGAGAATGAAGAGCAAGACATCGTGATCCTCCCGCTCTACTCCACTCCCGTGAGCCCCCCGTGCAGAAGTGTGGTGCCCAGCACAAGGGCATGGATCTGTTGGCCAGGCCCAGAGGCCATAAGGCTGATCAGAGCACCTGAAGCAGCTCTCCCATGGAGACAGGCTGAGGGAGTTGGGGTTCAGCGCAGAATAGATGACATGGTTATTAAGGGGACACATGTGCTAAGAGTGATCAAATTATGAGCCACAGACAAACCACTGTAAGTAGTCACTGGCAATGATCTCAAGTGCCTTTAGTTGTGAAATATTTTAAGAGCCCAAGATACTTTCACAACCACACTGATAATCACTGCTGTTCACAAAGCACTTTCCATTTCTAAGAGGTAACAGACACACAATAGCTTTACACTCTTTAAAGTCTTCTCACCAGCCACAGCTGCAAAGGCAGTTAATTTCCAGGTCTGTTTTCCTCCCATGCCTCTTCCCAAAGTCCAGTATGGGAGCTAAACAAACAGAAAAACGTGTTCCATGAAACACACACCACCACCCTGTTCACATGTCAGATGCTTCAGCAGTACAGACCACTTAAGATCTAAAGCTGCTCTTAAAATACTATTGCAGAGAATACCAGACCTTCTCAAATGATCATCTCCCCTGAACTGCCAAAGTAGTATATGAAAACCATTTTTTTTTTTTATGAGTACTTCCTGTATCCTTAAATCTTTGTTTCAGAATGGTGACATCAAGCTATATAATCAAAATTATCACTTTGGAGTATCTGCTGGAAAAATTTTCAGCCATAGGAAATTAACATGGATGTTTTAATTACAGATCTTCATAAACCTTACCAATCGAGATCTGATATCAGTCAACTCAGACAATCACGGAAACTAGCAAACATTTCAACAACCTTGCAAGCAAGAGAAATAACTCATGGTAGATATTTCACTCAGAAGTCCATCTTATGCCTCTTCTTCTCCAACCTCGGCTTTGATATTCTAGATGTTTCTCTTTGTTCCTCCTCCCAAAATTAGCTAAGAACATGAAACTGGTGAAGAAATTATTGGTGTATCAGACAGAAGTCATTACTGTGATTCATGATGGAATCATTATCTTTTAGACAGGACTTGGCATCAGCCCTTCCAGAAAAACTACTGTGAGAACCCGGTAGAAACCCAACAAGTCAGATTTCTACCCCATCACTCTGGACTCTTTTAGAAAAAAGAATCATCTCATCTCCTCCATGCTCATGAACTCTCAAGAGTTGTTTCCCCTCTTTTCAAATGCCTATTTATAATGTTACCAAATGATTTTCACATGCTAGACAGCACAGAAAGCCATAACAGAAGCTCCCAACATTCCACTGTTAACCAATGAGTACTTCAGCATAGCTTAACATTAAACAACAAATATTAGTAGTAATTTATTAAATTCACAATCACAAACATGATTTTATTCTGTATCAAGGGAGGTGAAATCACTAAACATTGTCTCAAAGTACTCCCCAGTAAATGCGTGCATATTGTTAGCATCTATTACAAGCAATCATTTCTATTAAAGAAAAGAACCATTAAGAACTATCTCAGCTCAAATTCCAGATAGCTTCATTTCTTTAGCATTTTATCTGGTAGTACAAAAACTGAAGTACTTCAATTGACTCAATGCTGCTGTTTCCCAAGCACAACACAAACTACCTAAACTGTAAAAACGAGCACCTATTGCAACTCATAGTTACTCAGTTTCAGTGCCTCATCCTCTCTCCTAGCATCTCTTGCTAGCTAAGATCCTGCTAACATCCAGAATTCACCATTGTGAATGTGAACAGCTCCAATGTGAACTAAAGTTACAAAAATCTAAGTGGTTATCTCATCTCCCATATAACACTGGTGTAAGTTATAACTAGACAGGACACTGATACCAACAAAAAAGTCCATCAAATTCAGTGCAGCACATGTGCCCCAATGCTGCTGTAAAGGGTCACTGCACAACTGAGACATCATATTTTTTTCAGAAAGCAATCACTTTGTTTCATATTTTGAAGGCATGAGAACTACACAGCCTTTGTACTTCCATAAGTTCTTAACACTGCTAACTGAACTAACTTATGTGTGCCAGAACTCTGCCAGGGTAAGTTATCCTAGAATTGTGCATGAATATACAGTTTTTCAAATCCTCTTAAGCCCTTACATAACGTTACATGCATTAAAACAGCAGCTCCTTTACATTATTTCAGAAGCTGTAGCATGGGAAGTACTGTGGCAAGGAAGATGAGCAGCACTTCACGTGTTACTAAACTTAACAGCTTATGCAATTTATTATTAGTGCATTCATCACAAACTGCAGTTCAGCACTATGTGTAAGAGACAATGTCCCGGATCTGAACCACGTTTCATTGATTTTTTTAAAGACGTAATTAGAAAACACAACCGAGTAGAAATGAACAGAAGAGACATCAAGAAGTTTTAAAGTGTTTCAGCACATTTTTGAAAGTAGGAAAAAAAAAAAAACACAAGAAAAAAGATAGTATTATTCTGTGCTAGCTACACTAGGATACTGTGCCCTTGAAAGCAGGACAGGCAGCAAAGCAAGACAAAGGCACTAAGTTCGGCATTACAGCTAGTAAGATATAAAGGGCAGCGATACGCTGAAGGTGCAGATCTGCAAAATGACTCAAATGTGAGACTGAAAGTACAGAAGTAGAACCTTAGAAGAGACCAGGTTGGTCAGAAGAGTGAATGAGGAAGATGACTACTGCAAGTAGATGGGTATCTGCAAAGCTGTGTTAACGTGCACAGTCTTAACATGCTATTTAAAATAATCATAAGGCAGACTATGCATCTACAGCACAGCAGGGAACAGAGACTGTGACACACCACCCACACCATATGGGGATATTACTTCTTGTAGCAAGACAATTCAAGGAACGTCAGTAACCTGTACAGAAATTTTGGTACCTAAAAAACACACAAGCAAAGACAACCTGTTCCTCCTTGCTTCACATTTATTAAGACAGTTTCTCCCTACATTTAAGATGCAATTTCCCTTTCTTGTTTTTGTTAGAACCCTCAGATGTGGATCACAAAATTCACTCAAGACAGTCAGATGAACACCCTGCCTTAGAAGATGCCTTGCTTACCAAGCACTTGCCAGCATTCAGGTTAGCTTCTCTTCCCAGTCACCTGGAGCACTGCAACACCACTCTACTCCTTTCATGGCTATTTAGAATATTCAAGAAAATAGTAAGACAAGACCGGACTTTCCTCCTCTTACCTTCTACTGTTAAGTTCCCAAATTTGGATTTTTCAGGCACCAAGTTAAAGGGCAAGTACTAGTCTGTTCAGATTAACCTTTCAACATTTCACAAAGTAAAATTCAACTGCATTAGTTAGCAATGACCATTAATTCTTCCAAGCTTGTTTCACATTCCTTCTTTCCAAGCAAAAGCAACTGTACCAAAACAATCATCACCTGAATTCCCGCTTTCTGTGATGTACTTACAGCTACTTAAAAAGAGAAACACTCATTAACCCATTTCTTAATGGTGCATGCCTTGCAAAAGCTGCCTAATTCTAGCATAACCATCATTTACTCATAAACACTTTCATATAGATTTCATTTTGCTGAGATTCATTAAACTGGTCCATCCCCAGAGCCAGGAGATCTAAATATATTCAGAATAAACAACTCCATAGAGCAGCCTATATGACTAAGTAGTGACTGCACTACAGAGGGCAGGAGTAAGCAGATTTGCTTGCAATTCATTCATGCTGGATGGCTCTAAGTCACACAATACAATTCAGCTGATCCAGGAACTGCAATGGTACCATTGAGGAAACCACTTCTTTGCATATCTGCTCATAACCAGCACTTGAAAGCAAGATGATCGGCAAAAAAACTTCCATGCATAAGCAAAAGCCCAGAGCTGCTGTTTGCTTGGGGTTTTTTTTTTTTGTTTTTTTGTTTTTTTTTTAATTTCTATATCCCCATCTAAAGCTTCCTCCTTCACAGGTGTTCTAGCATCACTTCCCAATAAAAATATCCAAGGCAAAAATAGGTCACATTTGTCTCCAACCGTCCTCAGGCCAACGCTAGCTTTTCCCTAGCGGATGTCCTCCAATACTTCATTCAGCCGACTTATAAAGACAAACATACCACACGCAGCTGTCCTTTAGCTATCCCTGAGCCTTTAAATCGACCGCAAACATCTGCAGAAGTACACCGAACCAGCGGACTTCCAGCTGGCTCGGTGTCCACAGGGCACCTAGCAGACAGCACAGAGATCTCTCCGGGACTCACCTACTTAGCCAACCGATTTGCACAGCACCCCAAGGCGGCACACTCAATGCGATAGATGCACTGACAAAAGCAATAGGAAGCGCGGAGGAGGAACGCGGGACGCTCGCGTCTTCGTTCTCGTGCTCCGGCTCCCGGCACAAGACGCCGGCTCTCATTCTGCACAAACCTGTTGGCTTCGCACCCGGTTCCGAGGGGCGAGACGCACCGTCATTCCCCAAACGCCCCGCGACCGGACGGGCTCTCGAACCGGATGGCTTTCCAACGGCTCGTTCGCTATTTCCCCCCGCGAGCCACAGAAAATGCCAGGCGGTGCCGGCAGGGCGGCGGAGGGGCAAACCGCGCCGCTCTCCGCGCGGTGACCCCGCGGGCTCGGGCAGGGCGCAGCGCGGCGCGGACGGAGGGCGCAGCGCGGCGGGGGGCACGCGGGCCGAGCGCACGGCCCCGCGGCAACGGCCCTCCCCCTCCGGCCCTCTCCCGCAGCCCCGCCGCACCGACGACCTTCGGGGCCCCGCCGGCGGGCCCCCGCCGCCCGTCTCCAGGGCCTGGGCCGCCATAGGAGCGGCGAAAAGGCGGAGGGAGGGGATGAAGGGGACCCGCCGCGCCCCGCCGGGCCGGCCCCGTCCCCGCGCCCCGCACCCCGCAGCCCCGCCCGAGCGCGACCCGGCAACTTACGGCGTCTCCTCGGGCCGCCGCGCCCCGCGCCGCCCTCCGCATGGGCAGCGCCCGCCGCGACCGCCCGCGGGAACGGGGAGCGCGGCGAGACGGGAGATAAAGGTTCGGAGACGGCGGCGGGGAGCTCGGCCGGGCCGCGGGGATCGGGGAGGACGGCCGCGGTAACTCGCGCCCCGCGCCGGGCGGGCTGACGGACGCTCGGCAGGGCCGCGCCGCTGCGGCGGCTCCCAGACGCGACTGACAACAACGGCCGCGGCTCGCGGAAAGCCGGAGCGGGGGGGGGGAGTGGGCGGGGCCAACGGACACCCGCGCGAGCCCGTGAGGCGGGAGCACCGCGCCTGCGCGGAAGGGAGGCGGTGCGATTGGCGGCACGGCGGCCCAATGGCGGTAGGGCGGGTGCGTCGGGCGGGGTGAGGCCGCCTGAGGGGAAAGCGGAGCGGGGAGGGAGCGAGTGGTCGGCTCGGTGTGTGCGGCTGGCGGCTGTCGGCGGGCCGGCTCGTTCCTTTCCGCGTCGGGCTCTCGTTTCTAAACATGAGTAGTGGAAATGGCCAAAAGAAGAAGGGAACCCGATGGCGACCGCGAGAAGGCTGAGGAGAGGGCGAAGCCCGCGAGGTCAGCGCCCCTCAGCTGCCCGTGCCGTCGAAGGGCCGGAGGGCTGGCTGGTATGGTTGGGATAAAAGCGCGGGTAGTGAGGGGACAGGGTGCCGCTGAGCACAGCACGAGGAAATAGGCCGGGGTGCCACTGTGCGCGTATTTCAGAGGCGCCGTGCAGCTCCCACGTGCTAAAGGTTGTGAGCAAAGCCGTCGCTCAGTGTCGGGGATAAGTTAAGACTTTGTAACAGAGATCACGGAAAGAAACTCTTTGCATAGCCAGGAAAGGGAAAGGATTAAAAGTGACGAGTGTCAAAGTCAACTTTTCTCAGATAGAAACTGCGTAAGGTATATGGAGTGACAGAATACAGAACTTCATTATACTGAAGCCCCATTTTAAGCAAATGTCTGGTGAGTGCCGTTCTGCTTTCCTTTGACAAAACTCAGCGGTCGCCCTTTCGTGAATAGCCCATGTTAGCTGGGGCTATTGAGCTGACCTTGACTGCTGGGTGCACAACACACATCTGATGTAAGAGATGACAGCGGTCAGCCCGCTGCCTCTGAATCCCTGACCACTACTGATTTCTCAAGTCTTCATCTGTAAAGGTGTGCAAAATGCATCACTTGGATTTCTGAGCCTGCTACATCCAGATGGAGCCAAATGTCTCCCATTCCGTAAAAGTTAAGCCTAGATTATTTCTCTCACTTTCTAGTTTAAAAGAGCTATAATTTCACTTGTTTTTCTGTATGCTTCACTTGCATCTTGGAGAAAGTAGAGTCTTAGAAAGACTGTATACATATCAAAGTTATAATGATTCTTCAGTTCAGTGCTACTAACTCTCCCTTTGTAAAATATTTGGGCTAAAAGGCTGCTTTTATTCTTTATTATTTCTTAGAAATCACATTATCCATTGAGTTGACACATGAAGTATCACTTAAATTTACTCAGGTTCTAAACCACTCAGTGCCTTTGTGCATTTGCTTGTAATGGTGAACGGGTGAGTGGAAAAGGATACGCTCAAAAGAAAAGCAAAAGTGAATAATCTTGCCCTTGATATTGCTAATGTGAATTACTGTACTTTGAATCACTACTGTATAATACAATAGTTCTTTTACTCAAAGGGATGAGTCTTTGTAGTTATGCATATGTGAGTCTAAAAAGAATGAGAAGGTCAAGGGTGTATGCAACACTTAGGGGAGATGACAGGGACTGGAAGGAGTCTAGCACTTGCAGTAGGCTGGAATTCAGCACTTACTAGTTTGCTGTTTTTTCCAGCCAGTTTTATTTCTGTCTACACTACATTACATGCTGCTGAGATGAGACTAATATCATTCCTCCACCAGGCTAATGTGAATTTGCCATCACATACACGGTCATTTGCGCTGGGCTCTGACTTTAGTGGCACAGCCTTGTTTTGGTTTTGTGAGGTTTTTTGTGGTGAAAATTTAATGTGAAAGCTACATGCCTGTGAAATCTGACAAGCTGCAGCTAGGGGATAGCTGCAGCTAGGGGATATAGCTCTGATTTTGGTTGGCCTCAACTGGTTTACCTCACAATAAGAGTACAGAGCCTTGTCTCCACACTGGTTTTAAGAGATAGCTAATATGTATTAGTTGTGCCACAGCAAAAATGCACCTCATCCATCAGTCATAGCCTGCATGTATTTGTCTAGGCAAGGTGACAGCAGTGGCCTCAAGTATCTGAGAGGTTGCTCATGGTGTGTATGCATCCAAATCAGACCAGACAATGTTCCTCTTTGCTCAATTCAGCCTTCCACTGTAGACAGAAAATGGTAGACAGTATTTGTTTTTACAGGAGTCTTACTGGCTCACATTAGAAGGAACCTTATTTTATGTAGGGTGCGGAAGGTGTAAGTCACCTGTGAAAAGCATGGAGAATGTAAATAACATGAAATTGTTAGTCTGCTTTACTATATGTGAGAAGGGATGTGTTTTTCAAGAGGTGAGTCATGTCAGTTCCTCTGTTTCAAAAATTAGGCTAATACCTAATGTAAATTATTTTGCACCTCTCCAGTGAGATGTTTGAAATGCAAAGTAGTGAAAAATTTGAGGATGTTTCAATGCGAAGGAGACTTTGGATCAGTCATTGTCTGTCTGTCTGTTCTCCCTACTAACTCCTAACAAACTGGTCAAATCTGAAGAGGTAGATCTCTACAGAATTTTTTTAAAAAAACACTGTTTTCTTAAGTGCCGTAAAACTAGGGCTACGTAGTAGAGAGTAACCCTGCCTGTACTCCCTGTAAAGCAAAAGCTGCAGTGTGAGCTCACCCTTTATTAGTCATAGGTGAACCTGCATGGATGAGAGTGGCTTTTTCCCCTCAGGGTGGAAAAAGCTTCAGTCAAAATTCACACTTCATTAGACACTGGATAATCTGAGCATGAGGCTCAAATCCATAGGCCTCATTAATTCCTTTTCATTATTAAATTATTAACAGTTTCCCTGACAAAGCAGAACAAAGCAGCTGCCTTTGGACAGATATAGGAGAGTACAATTTATACTGAAAGTTATAGAGGACATTCAGCTATTACATTTCTTAATAGTCTCAGTGCTTACATCTGAAAGTTTAGTACATTTCTATCATCAGAGTAGCAAACTCAGGTTTCTGAGGTGAAGTAGAAACTGCTATAGATGTCCAAAGGAATCACATACAGTCTATTTTCTGAGATCAGAGCTCAGCTAGAGTTGCGATCTGCAGGGACCTCAAGGACAAGAAAACAATCTCTGCCACAGCTTTGGTAGTTAGAGACAGAAAAAGGAGAATGTGGGCAAATGATCTAGTAACAGTGGAAACAGGTAACACTGTGATACTCAAAGCCAGCTTTGCCTCAGACTTACTGGCAGAGTCTCCTATGTCTGTGTGCTTTGGATTCAAAGAAAACAGCCAGGAATCAATGAGGATCAAATCAGTGATCACATCGGAGAACTCAATGCATAAACATCCATAGAATTGATTGAGTTGTGTCTGGGGGTGCTGAGGGAGCTGCCTGATGTCCCTGCTGAGCTGTGTTTATCTTTGAAAGGTCATGGACACTAAGGGAGGTCCCCAGTGGCTGTAGAAAGGCAGATGCACCCATCTTGAAAAAAAGCCAAAGGGAAACCATTGACTGGTCAGCTTCACTACAGCTCATGTAATCCTCCTGGGACACATATGTGGGCACAGTGAGGAATAACCAGCATTCATTCCTTTGCCAAGGCTGAATCATGCCTCACCAACCTGATCACCTTTTATAATAAAATGAGTGTGTGCGAATGAGGGAAGAGCAGTTGACATCATTTACCTTAACTTTAGGAAGGCTTTTGGCACCATCTCCCACAGTCTTGTCTCCAGATTGGAATACTGTGTTCTGGACAAATGGATAACTACGTGTCAAAAAACTGGTCACATAATAGGCATCAGATGACAGTGGTTAAGGGGCTGTGATCTATCTGGAGGCTAATAGCAAGCGGAGTACCATAATGTTCTGTCGTGAGACCTGCCCTGTTTCATGTCCTTGTCCTACTGATGACAGAGTGCCCTCTCATAGAGTTTGCAGATAACAGCAGCTTATTGGGATCAGTCAACGCAGTCGAGGGTAGAGCTGCCATTCAGGTCTTAAAGTGGAGGAACAGGATGACAGGAACTTTGTGAAATTAAGACAGGACAGAAGGTACCTGGGACAAACTAACACCCTGCAGGCTCCTGAGGTGGGGAGCAGATCTGCAGAATGGGGATCCCATGTATGGCTGGGTAAACCCAAGCCAGTAGGCTTCAGGCAGTGGTGGTGGCCAGCAGCACTCAGGGCTGTGCCAGCAGAATGGCCAGAAGATCAAAGGAAGTGATTACCATCCTCTGCTCGGCACTTAGACCACTTCTAGAATACAGATCATTGTAAAAATTCTGTCCTTCATCCAGGAAGGGGAGTGGAATTCAAACACCCAAACAGCAATTCCCACCAGAGCTGAGGACTATTAGAGTTGCTGCCCAAGTTGAAGGAAGCACATGTTGTATCCCTTCATATGTTGCTTGCTTTTTAGCAAGGCAGCCAAACCAGCTGGTGACACATACAGTAGAGGCAACAATGCAGAAGACAGGGCAGGCAGCCCTTGTACAGAGAGGAAACTTGGGATGCAACACTATCTGACTTAAGGGCAACAAAAATACCAGACTCTGAGTTCTGGTTGGCAAAGAAGTAGTGTAGAAACTTTGCTGTTCCTTTGATACCTTTGTCCCACATCTAGCTCTTGTGAGTTGACGACATAGCTCACAAGTTCCCACTTCACACAGAAAGGAACAGGGCATTCAAAGAAAATCAAGCATAGGAATCGTGAATGAAGTCAGTTGTGAGGTGGCCTCACAATGCGTCAGTTGGAAAGGATAAAAGGGTATGAGTCTGCAAGGGAAGGTAGAAACAAGGTCTGTAGACATGCCATTAGTGTTTTAGGTGATAAACTAATTAAACATAGTAAAGTTAGGAGTGGTTCTAAGGTTGGTGATTTGCATTCCTTTTCACTTATGGTTTTGGGCTTGGCCCAAGTTATTTAGGGATTTTCAGTAACTCTTCCAGGAGAGCTGGAGTAAGAAAATGTGAGTCAGTCCCAGAAGAAAAGTGTCCTTAGCGCTAATGTATAACTTCGTAGTAGTCATGAGTTTGACTCAAGAGAAAGTGAAAGGTTGTGAGGCCTCAGTATGGAGCAAGGTGCTAAGTTTCTTCATGCAGATGTCATGCTGGCTGGTGAAGACTTCATATGAACCAAATACTGAAAATCTCCTATCCACCTTGCCAGGGCAGAAGAATAAAGAATGCAGCATTAGCCTTGGAGGACCTAGGGAAGGCAGGTCCTAGAAAAATTGTCCTTAGGCTTCTATGGTGAAAGACTCTCTGAAAACAAAAGGCAGAAAGGATTCTTTTAATTTCTTTATTAAGTATGGGTTTTGAATGGTAGGAAGCACACAAAAGCAGTCTTGTGAATGCTGCCATAAGGAAAAGGTACACAACTGATTTGTGTTAAAATCAGAATTTTGATCAGGTGACAAATTACTCAACTCCAACATTTGCTACAGAAGTGGTCAATGCTAATGGCTAGAATATAACCTATATTCCACAGTGTCACTTCAATATGTCAAAAGACCAAATAAGCAAGTGTTTAAATGCCTTTTTAGTGTTATCCTCGTTACTTATTTTTAAGTCTGATATAATACACATTACCAACTTAGGGGTCCTTAGGAATATACATCCTGGTTAAAAAGTAATAGTTCCTTCTGTGCACTTAGAAGAATAACTAGTCACATATAGTGTCCTGTGAAAAATAACACAATTTAACGTGAGGACCTATAGCTTAAGACCTGTAAAAATGCTTCTCAACAGAGTAATGTCACAGATTTAAAAATAAGCCATTTCTTGGAAGGAAAGCTTGAGAATTGCACCTTTGAGAGCAATTGTAGTCATGGAACAGCAGTAATCGTGTTTTACACAGCAAGAGGTGTTTCCATGGAATAACTGATGTTCACCTGAAAGGCCAGTGGTGCCATTTTCACAAGTGCAACATCTTCATTTTTAAATGAAACATTTCAAAAATTCATGTTAACAAACATTTTGGGCTTGTTGTTGTTGTTGCTTTTTTTTTGCAAGGAGGATTAAGTGTTCTGATGAATGCCATATTCACCTTCACATCTGTTTGTAGTGCAAAATGACCTCTGCTAGTGCAGTAAAAGCAAATGGTTAAAGCAGTGTGATTAAATTCATCCCATGGACTGAAGAGGGAAAGGCAGCACAGCTCTCCAGTGTTAACAAACTTTTCACACATTCCAAAGAATTAGCAGCTCCAGCTTTGGTCTGTGCTTCCCTACAAGCACTGTGGAAACTGTATCCACCTACAACTCAACTTCAGTCTGGCCTGTGTCTCAAATCTCAGGAGACATCCTACTTTGTTGGGTGGTTTTTTTTCTGCTCAGTCTTCCTTTCTGTACTCAGTCTTGTTTAGGTAGACTGAGAAGAATGGTATGCATTTAATTTATCAGATTTCTGATTTACAGAGTTGCTAGTGAGCATATAGAATTTCTCAATTCAGGCTGGAAAGAAAAAAAAGTGGTGTTTTTTTAATGGCTTCTGCTTTTGCTGAGTAGGTGTGCAAGAAATTGAGGTCTCTGTGAGAGATTAAGAAAGGAAAGAACCGTTTTCACAGCAAATGTATCTTAGAAAAAAGGAAAGAAGAAATAGAAATGTGACTTCAGAAACCTTGAGTTTAAAAAATCTGTCATGTAATATAACAGCTGGAAGCTCAGACAATGCAAAATATCTGTGTTCATACAATGCACAATTATTTGAACAACCAAAGGTTTGCTATGTTTTAGATGATCACCATACTGTTACTGGCAGCTTGGATATGTTCTTTAACATTCTTACTGTTTAAAAAAGAGAAGCAATAATGGAGCCACATTTTTTCAAAATCTCCAGGTTTAACTTGAAATGAAAGGCAAACCCCCAAACATAATTGAATGCAGAACTTTAAATTCCATTTCCATGTTTAGACAATGACATTCTCTTGCTCAACAACATTTGTTGTCCATTTACAACTAGAGTATTAAAAAAGAAATAGGATGTTGTGGTTCCTAATTAGAACATTTGTTTGAAAGAATTGTCTTCAAGATAAATGCATGGATTTCTCTGTGCTCTTGCAGAAACAATTTTATAGCTGGAATGGATTTGTTGCTGACATCTCTGAAACAATGTTGACATCTTCTTGAAGTTGTACCCAGCCTTTTCCTGCAAACAATCCTGCAGAGAATCAAAAGAAACCAGATTATTTGGGGTCTGAAACAGAGCAAGTTGTATCAAGAAGCCACTGTTCTGGTTATTCTCTGTTCCAGAGAAAAACTACAATTAGCCTTTCTTTAGACTCAAACCAGGGGAATGTCTGAGATTTCAACTCCCTTCTCTCCATCAGTCAGAAGATTGGAAACTCGAGTTAAAAAAGAGCCCTTTAATTTTAGGTTTGAATTTTGTTTCTCTCTGTTTGATAGCTGCCTGCAAAGCAGTATTTGTGCCATAGCACTACAACCGCATTCATTCTAGAAATATTTTAGAAAATGATCGAGACTATTTATTTAATAGTACTAGAATGTATAAGTGAGCCTATATTACTCATAGTGAATATATGCTTTGCTGTGTTTTATCCTCACGTCAGTGTAACCCTATTATTATAAATCAAACCGAGGATTTGACAGACTACTTCAGTCACATCTTGCTCACAGCTCCCATTGTTCGCTCTAACATCCACAGCGTGCTGTCTGTAAAGTGAACAAACCCCAACAGATTATTTTGCTTCATTTAACAGCTGGGTGCATCCTGCTGTAACATCAAAGATGTTTTACCTTCTTTGTTTTTACTAATGAACTTACTATTTTACGTAGTATCTCTGAAATTAAAGTAAATTGTTAGAAATGTATTTAAAACACTTACAATTCACTAATATGTAAGCTCTTCAAGAAGGAACTCTGCAATCTTATCTGCAGGAACTAAATACTCTACTTAAGAGGTACATTCCTTATCTGTTGCTTGAACTAAGGAGGGGTGGGGACATTTCTCAACCAATCACCCACTTAGAACGTTTGCAGAATCACACCTGATGGTTTTATACTGCTGAATATAATTGTGGTGAAGCATGTTTCATAACAAAACAAAAATAAAGCAAACCTAAATGTAAGCCATTTTGACTGGTAATGCATTGTTTCCTATCTTTTCTTTCACATATCCATAAGCTGTAATTGGAGCTCAGCTTGGAAGAAGTTTCTTGAAGATACCATTTTCTCAGCATTTGCTTTAAATTACTCATTGAATAGTTTAGTATTTTACTGCTTGTTTTAAAATTACTGACCTGTTTGTTTTATTGCATCCCAAGGAAACACAAGCATGTACATGTAATAAAACTGTTATGATACTTGTTTTTGCACTTTGCATGCTAGATGACTAGGCAAGCAATTATGCTAATCTAGCTGCTCAATGCATTTATGACTTGTGCTGGAGTCAAAGCCACACCTGTCTGCCCTATCTCTAACAAGAAATTGGAGTCTAGGAACAGCAGTTCTTCTTAAGTGTGGGCAAAACTTCACTAGAGTTCATATCTGGCAGATTCTTTCCACTTCAAACATCCCACTCCCCAGATATTTGATCTTTAGGATATCTGATCTACAGGTCACTGGGAAAGGCTCACTGCTGAGTCATGGAGAGAGTTTTGAATACTGTTACGACTGCTTTGCAGTCTTTGAGGGATCCAGGATCTTATTCTAAGAGTAGAATTTCAGGAAAATGTGGCTAGTAAGTTCAGTTGTGTCACACCTCATGTCATTACATGGGAAAATCCACTGTTCTGCCCTTTCTCAAAGGTCTTCATTTCTTGTGGGAAAAGAGGAAGGATTAGCAAAGATTTGGGAATCATGCTGCCAAGGAGAGCAAATGTTATGGTTGTCTTTTCTTTATATTCTGTATGAAGACAGGTAGAGAGAGCTGGGGTTGTTCAGCCCAGAGAAGAGAAGGCTCCAAGGAGACTTTATAGCAGTGTTCAGTACCTAAAGAGGTCCTACAAGAAAGCTGGGAAGGGACTCCCAATCAGGGATTGTAGTGATAGAGCAAGGGGTAAAGGCTTTAAAATGAAAAAGAGTAGATTTAGATTAGATATAAGGAAGAAATTCTTATGACTATGAGCTGAAACAGGTTGCCCAAGAGAAGCTGTGGATGCCCCATCTCTGGAAGCGTTCAAGGTCCTGAGTTGGATGGGGCCCTGGGCAGCCTGATCTAGTGGGAGATGTCCCTGCCCAGAGCACGGAGTTGGAACTGGGTGGTTTTTAAGGTCCCTTCCGAGTTGATCCATTCTGTGATTCCACTGGTTCTGAGCAAACCACTTTAGGATGGGGCTTGAAGGTGCTGCAGTACAGAAAAAGAACAAGTTTTAAGAGAGCTGGTAGACAGGTGACCTTGGCTCAGAGGAGGCAGGACGAGCATTGGGTCTGTAGTATCTTCCGTTACAAGCAACTTGGAGGTACGGTCTTGCCTTAATGCCCATTTTCCTCTGGATTGAAATCCACATAAATCTGCCTGCTCAGTGCCTAACACCGGCAGACACAGGTGCCTCTGTGCTCAGAGCTCTGCTCAGACCCCTGAAATAATTACTCAGAAGCTTTGGGGTGCCAGCCAATGGGAAACAGCAGGCATGGGGATTAGGTGGAATTTAGGCCAGCAGAATCTGGGACTAAGATCAATACTTAGATTAATTGAAAGTATTATTCAGCTCTCTCCCCCATTTTGGATCAACCAGCAATCAGTCTTTTCTTTCTCCTAGAGTTCTGAACATTCATGCGTCTGGGAACAAATGCACCCCAACCTCCTTTAGACTTTTCACAATTAGTCCTACCAGCTGCTCTCAGAACTGCATACCATCTAGCAGCCATGTTCAGAGCGCAGTGTAGTGGCTGTCAGCTGGCCAAGCCTGCACATGCTTTGGAGCTCATCTCTGGTTTCCCAGGGAACCTCTCCTGGGTCCTCTCGCAACGTTCCAAGACACCCAGGAGACATTTCATTACTGCCACTGTTCATGGCTTAGTACATCCCGAAGTAATCAGCACATCAAAGGTGCATTTGCATTTTTTATTCTTCAGTTTCTAAAGCAGTAAAATGAATTGCTGGCCATACAAAGCTGATTGTACTTATAGCAGTAAAACTCAAGAGCCTTGCTCTGAAGCTTTGAAACTGTCCCTTATTCCTCTCATCTACGCTGCCAGTGTGAGCTCGCACCCCGTACTGCTGATATCCATCTTATTATGGTGACTGGCAGGCCACTGTTCACCCAACAGCTACCTGTGCTCCAATTTATCTATCTACTACCACTCAGGACTTGTTACTCTCCAAAGATCCAGGTTTCTCTCACAGCCTATGCTCCTAATGTCATCCTGCAACCATAACAGCTTGCCTCCTACCTTCCACCAGCAAGCTGAACTTTCTCCAGGGAGTCATTTCTATATACACAATATCTTTACTCAAGAATAGGCTATTTATTTCTTTGAAGAAAATGAAGGATAAAAAAAAGCATTGGATATTGGTTTAAATTTTCTTGGTAAGCTTTTCCTTCAAAACAGAATATTTACCAGAGAGCAAATACTTCTGGGAAAAGCAAAGGTTTAATTAGAATGTTTTCAGTCAGTCTTCACATGCATTCATTCATCTGTCTCTAGAGACTCTGGGACCCCTGTCACAGATGTAGGCTTGATATGCACCTTATCTTGTCTTCTCTACACACACTGGTCACAGATGTCTGAATACTACATTTTCCATGGCAGGCTGAGGCTTTAATGCTTTCCCCTGGAGGAGAGATAAGAGCCGGAACATGTGTAGAATGCATTACCTTTTCATTTGCAATCAGTGATGTGTAAAGTTTCTAAAAGTTGTCAACACTTTTGTGATATATTCTATCTCCATTAGAGAGAGAGAGCGGACAGGGATACATAGTCAGATGATTTTTTTGGTGAAGAACCTCTCTTACCAGCCCAGGACCATCCTCTATCACATCTGTCTCCTGTAACGAAATACATGGCCTTATCGTTTTTCAGCCTTATTCTTCTTTCTTATCATTCATATTTAATGTATTTCTACCTTCTGTTTTGTAGCTGCTTACGTTTTATTGACTCTCAGGAGCAGTTTACAAGTCAGTGATTTATTATCTTTCACTTCTATTTGTGCTGACAGAGAACATCCCCATTTTTCAACTTGAAATTTAATGTGAGGTAAAAATATTTGTGGCTGAAAATGTGAGGTGCACATTTAAGTCATACTAAATATTATTACATGGATTTTTAGAAAAAAAGGGAAGAAAATTCATGGTTAAGGATGACACCCCATTTTCTGCTCATGAAATATTACATATTATTACATACTCAGCATAGACTGTGTATTAGCCATCACTGGTCAGAGGGCTGTGCAATGTCTGACAAGAGAGATCATCAAAGATTCAGGCCAGACTCTTGAAACTTAGGTGCCAGAAAGTGGGCATCCAGGATTTTTGAGCCAGGGATGAATTGAAGATCCTCTGAGCTTAAAAATATGGTACAGTGGGACCCGTGCACAGAAATAAAATTTTAATTTCACACAAGCTAGCAACTCAGAATGTCCCTTACATGGGGTGTAGCACTGTGTCTCCTCCCAGGTATAGGTGCTAAGGAGTATGAGCAAAGGGCAGAGGCAGGAGTGACATGGGGGAGACAGGGACCAGCCACAAATGGCCGCTGCTATTTATCTCACTCTCTACAACTCCCTGAAAGGAGGTTGTAGTGGGGAGGGGATTGGCCTCTTCTCCCAGGTAACAGCAATAGGGCAAGAGGGAATGACCTTAAGTTGTGCCAGAGAAAGTCCAGGCTGTATATTAGTGAAATGTTCTTCTGAGAAAGAGCAGTGAGGCAGTGGCACAGGCTGCCCAGGGAGGTGGTGCAGTCACCGTTCCTGGAGGTGTTGAAGAACCGTGTGGATGTGGCACTGAGGGATGTGGTCAGTGGGCATGGTGGGGGTGGGTTGGGGGTTGGACTAAGGTGATCTTAGAA
Source organism: Chrysolophus pictus (assembly GCA_037305975.1). NCBI lineage: Eukaryota > Metazoa > Chordata > Aves > Galliformes > Phasianidae > Chrysolophus > Chrysolophus pictus. Next base: position 40,589,735 of record JAYKPI010000006.1, read on the forward strand.
AGCTTTTCCAACCTTAATGATTCTGTGATTCTGTGATTCTGTCCTGCTCTTTGCTCCTCTCTGCTTTGTATATGAGGTTTTTGGGGACCGGATAGGAAAAAATTTACCTTGCAGCTGAACTGACACAGCAAGATAAACTTTGGACTGCATCTCCAGCCAGTCTGGGAGCTGCAGGCTGCTACCTAAAGAGCATTTTTCTAGGAGCAGCAATTTTACAGGATCAGCTGTTGGTTTCAGTGTGAACAGCTTGCACGGGATTTACTTACCGAATCCCTTTTCTACTGTCAAAGAAAAGGACAGAGCACAGATTGGAGCTCAAACCGAGGGAAGGATGCTTTCAAAGAGAAGCTCTTAGCCTTGGCACTGCTCGAGGCAATTTGGGGGCTGTGGGGAGGGGATGTTGATGTGCAGGACAGGCTGCCAGTCTCTTGTTTTCCCAGGGTTTTGGAAAGGATGGGCGTAGACCTAGCAGCATCCTCATTGTGTTTTGAAGGATTTTTAATAATGGGACTGAAATATGATCCTATGATCTACAGCTGCTTGTGGTGTGCCTCCCACCAGGACCTCAGGCCTGGGCTCACTGCAGTAGGCATGCAGTCTTCATAGGTACTCCAAGCCCCTGCACATCACACTACTTGCATTTTCTTCAGACCCTCTCGCATGCTCCTCCTTGGCTGCAGGCTCTCTCTGTCTCTGCACCGGAGGAAGTGAGACTTTGTATAGAAATCCTATGATCCAAGTCCACAGCTGATGCCTTCAGGCTGCTCAGTAGCTTATGCAAAATCCTTCCCTGAGCTGCAGGCTGGATGCTGCAGGCTTGCTTGCTCACCTTGCCAGTGGCGGAAACAAGGAAGCGGGTTTGGGGAGTATTCCTAAACAGATCCACCACACTTGAATCTGCAGAAGTGGAACTTCCTACTGCCAGGGTCAGAGACAAAATAGTAGGCATTTCTGATGATCTTAGGTATGGCAAAGGAAATATATCCTTCAAACAAAACCAAACAAACCAAACCTCGCCATCAAGAGGCAGCTATACATATTTCCCCATTTGAATTTTCTCACCACCTGGTAGTGCTTGTTAGGGTTAAGACTAAGGTGTCCTGAGCACATTTGGTGGTGAGGCATTGGCACATGTTGCCCAGAGAAGTAATGGATGCCCTGTCCCTGGAGACGTTCAAGGTCAGGCTGGACAAGGCTCTGAGCAACCTGATGTAGCTGTAGGTATCGCTATTCACTGTGGGGGAGTTGGACTGGATGGCCTTTAAAGGTCCCTTCCACCTCAAAGAGTTCTATGATTCCTCTCACACTGCTCCCTGAAGGGTTCTTCTCGGTCCTTTCTCCAGCTGGTCCTCACTCTGCTTCTCCTTCCTATCAAGTTCTCCTGTGCCTCTGTAGATCTCGCTAAGTCCTTTGAGCTTTGCAGTATCTAAATTCCCAGGTTAATACCTAATCTCTTTGTCTTCCTTCTAGTGAAAGTCTCCTCTTCCAAACATCCTCCTTGCAAACCAACTTTGCAGGGCTGGTTTTCTTCCCTCTCACTGCGCTGTCATCCAACTTCGTGACTACTTCAAAGGAAGCAAATTTATGGGTGGATAAATTGTCACTGCACCTGACCCAGAAATCTTAAAATACTTTACCACTCTAAATAGGACCCATGTACCCATTTGTTCAGGACGGCAGGAAAACGTGGTTTGAGTTAGATGGGGAAAAAAAAGAAAAGAAAAAAAAAAAAGAGATAAGACTCCTTAGAACACCTGTAGAAGGACAAAAAGAAGAAAATAAATTAAAGACACTGAAAGACACTGCTCCTCTGTTGTTGTATGAGGGCACAATTCACTCCACATTGGATAAAAGACAACACAGCTTCCTACTTCCCATTCCTGTTCTGCACTGCCAGGTTAATTGTTGTCATTGTATTCCCCACAAGAGAAGCTTTGGCAGTGGTGCCAAATAAACCAGATTAGTGTTCAGGGGCATTTGCTCGAAGTGATGCCAAATCCATTCTTGATCCTAATTATATGAAATATGCTCCAATAATTTTCCACAAGGTGAATAAAAATAATGCCAGAAGTGCCGCTTTCACTGAAGCTCAATTAGGAGGCATTCACTAATCCCAAGGCATGTCATAGCCTCTTCTGTGCAATTATATTCCCCTTTTTAGAAATTGATGTTTACCTAGAGAAGATGAATATCCTAATTCCTGGCACCAAAACGAGAGCGATATCAGGAGAGAGAGAGAAACATTGACAAGACCTGGCCCATATCCCAAAGTTAGGCAGGCTGACCTTTGGCTTCAGTTTCCACAGAAAAGCTGTTGTTTCTTTACAGTTCCAAGCTGTAAAGATATGAGATATGCACCTGAATACAACACATTCCTGAATCTAAAAGAGGAAAGAAAAAGACACTTAGAAAATAAAGTCAGATTAAACCAGTTATGTATGCTTTGCTGGTTGTGGAACATTCCCATAGTGTACAATACTATGCTCTGCAATGAATTTCTGATTTCATAATGACTGATTTACAGCAGCTGACAAATACAGAAATATGTTTCAATCATTCACAATGAGCAGTTGCAAATTTGGAGTGATGTTTAAACTATTGAAACTTCACTGTAAAATTGAGGAGCATTCTGCTACCATATAAGCATAATGAGATGTGCTTTGATTGCATATGAAAAAAATAATTCCTGGAAGAGCTGGAGCTGGAGCTGGAAGAGGATGGACAAACACATTTAGCAAAACGCTGTAATAACAAATTATCTTGATGGTCTGTAGTTGGCATATAGAAGGTGTTATCTTGCAGGATGCTCAAAGCACTTTTTTTTTTCCCATCACAATAAAACTGAAGCTTTCTCAGTTTTAAGAATATGTGACTTTCCCCTTCTTTCTTAATGCCTTTTGCTTTTGAGGAAAGTCACATAAATAACAATGTTAGTATTAGGGAAATGGGCCTGACTTCATTTACCCTCTTTGCCATTTTTGAAGTTTCTTCCACCTCCAGAACTGCTGGGGAGATCAGATTTATTGGTTGTCTGACATGTTGGCTAGCCCACAGCCTAATCTTCAGGACCATGTACTGGTCAGTATGTGACAGAGCGAAACCTGACTCTTAAAGACAACTACAAAATTGTTCCAATGAGTTAGTGGGTTCATGGTGAGAGCATTCATATGCTCACAGAGCTCTCTTCAGCTGCCAGGAGTGATCTGCTCTAAACTTCAGCTGCTGGTCACAACACCATTTCCATAGCTCCATCCTCCCCAGTGGGAAAACAATGTATATTGATTAAGGAAAAAACAGATCCACTTCCTTCTCCTCTCTATGTATGCTGGGTTCTGGTGCACTTGCCCAACTCCACCACTCCTGCAGGATTTGGGAAGCAGATGACAAACAGTAAGTTGCACCCATTCAAGCTGATGCGCTTGTACAGGCTATTGTTTTTCCTTGGCAAAAGTCCCGAAGAGATTTCTATCAGTTGTTCCCTATCAGGAATAGAGAGAGAAAATGGTTGCTTCCCTGCTGTGAGACTGGTCCTTAAAATCCAGCATGAGATGCACAGCCTTATAAATGCACTGCAGAGGTTTACAGCCGCAGCATCTCCTAATGTTAAAAGTGCCAAAGCTTTCTGGGCTGCTACTGTTGAATGGTGTGCTGTGTGTTGTTCCACTAACCTCCTAATGCAAACCAGTACCTTATTTTCAGGAGCCAGAGGTCTGCAGAGCTGCCAGCAAATGGGCACAGATGAAGAGGTGATAATAGAAGGTTTAAAAGGTCTCCTGAGGGAAGCCCGAAGGAGATGCACAGGAAAGCGCAAGCAAGTAGGAAAGGGACTGGACTGGCTGTGTATCAAGGGGTACAGCTCCTGCAGTAGATGTGCCTTGAACTGTCTGTTTGCCATCCTTGCCACAGGTGGACTCATAAGCAGAGTAGCAACAGGCTGAGGAAAGCCATGTTTCAGCAAGGGATGGGGCCTGGAGAGCATTTATGTTCAGTTAGTTTTTAATGAGCTGTTTTAGAACTACATAAAATCTAGCTGTGTCTCTGTGTTTCCTCAGATTCCTCACAAAATGATAACTGGAATGTGGGAGATGGGGGATATTTATAATCTGTGGGCTGAGCCTGAGGAATCAATACTGGCTCTTGAGAGAAATATGCGTTTCAGGGAGGAAGCTGAGAGAGTGACGACTGGGGAGAGGTTGTGGAATCCATGGGCTGTACCTCACTTCTGTTCAGGGGTTTGTGACACCTGGATATTCACTGCTGCAACCCCTGATTACATTCCTACTTGTGATCCCGGCTCATGGTTTAGCTGTATGGATAGAGGGCATCAGCATACAGAAAAAGGCCAGTGGTGGAAAACAGGTCTATGGCAATCCAGCCTTGAAGACAGGTCCATGGCAACCTAGCAGCAAGCCTCCACCAGGGCTGTATGCATTGAGAAATGCTCACCACGGGTTAAATCTTATTCTGCTTATTGAGTTAGTGGTAGGAAAGCTGTTCTTGGTATCAGAAATAATATGTGCATAAATGGCAGTATCAGTATGCAGCGCGATGATATTAGTGGAGCTGGCCAAGCAGTGTTGTTGTGTGCCTCTGCAATCTGCATGATGCAACTTGCCCACATTAAACTCCCTGCAGGCTATGCTAGAATCAGGGTGAGAAAATGTATGCAGGCATGAGGCGAAGCAGTTGCAGTAAGCATGTCTTCCAGTGGAGCAAACACAGCTGATTAATAGGGCTGTAAAATGACCTGGGACAAGCTGGCTGCCGTTTCTTCCCATTGCCAGGAATGAACACTTTCTAGTTGTTGAAATGAACTGTGTATGTCAATTAATTATCTTTTTTTTTTTTTTTTCAGCTAATTGTAACTGCGACATACCTTTCCCTAAAGAAATTATTGCACAATACAACCAGAACTCAAACTGGATGTGTCACTGCTGAGAGCATACCTGACTGCATTTGCAATTTCTACTAACCGAGTGTCCCACGCTTCTTCAGGTAATGAACAAAAGGGGTAATTTGAGATAGACATCTGTTCCCAGATCTCACTGATTGGCACTCAGCTTTGTTCTTATTTTGTCAAGTTTGCTTAGTGTGATGCTGATGGTTTTGTTAGCCAGTGACCTCAGTGAAGCTTGAAGCAACCTGGATGTTTGCATGGACTGTGCATTTTCATTGTGATGGGAACTAATGGAGGCTATCTTCGCAGAGACTTCTGTGGTCACTGGTTGTGATTAACACACTCCTAATGAGCAGCTCTTGCAGTCCCATTAGAGAAATTGCCTGCCAAGTGTAAGCCTCTTTCCAGATTGCCATCACCGTATTCATTTTCCCATCCAGAAAACAGCACTCTGTTTCTCTCTTCAACAGATGAAGCCTTAGATTGGGTCTTCTATCATATAAATGCATCACAATTCATTTCTGTGAGGACGCTTCCTCCCTGAAATATTTTGAGCTGCAAATGCACTCCATGGGCCAAAAATCACACTCTCCTATTGTGCTACATCCTGGAAATGTGTGGTGCTAGAATTCAGCTTTCTATTTACCTGGGCGCCCATCTAGAGAGTGGGAGCAAATAACTAATAGTCCAACATTCCTTGCAGGACACCTGCTGGAAATAACATTTGCCTTCACACTCCTTTGTAATAAACAGCAGAAATTGTTGAAAGAATATTAAAGCCTGAAGCACTCTTGGTTTGGTTGTTGCTGTTTCAAACTATTTTTGAACCTCTGCTAACCTTGGAAGACTTCTCAGAGGAACAATTGCTTAAATTAGAATATCTATTTCACATGAAATATTGGGAAAGGAGAGGAAGGGTTATATTAGCTATTTCATTAGTGCTCATTCCTAGGGTCTGTATCCCAGCCTGCAGCAGAAATGTCAAGAGGAGCAGCTGCTGCAGCACACAAGCCAGCAGAATATTTCCATCTCTGAGCAAGGCAAGGGGGGGGGTGGAGAAAGCTGAGCAAATTGCATAAGGCACAAGAATTGCAAAGCAGCAAGAAAGGGTTATATGTCAGCAGAGATTGAGCTGAGTCCTTTATCTGTCCATTTCCAGAGATTTAGCACTGTTTTATTTGGGAAATTTGAAACCTTTGATAGTGCCAATGGGCCATTGCTTTGGGGTTTAGAGTGGTCCCAGAAGCATGTGCTGCCCACCTCGGCCCCATTTAATGCACGTCATTAGCTCAACATTTTCTTGAGTGAGAACTGCAACTGCTCTCTTTTCACTGGATGCCAAACGAGCAAACTTCTCACCCTACTGTGCTGCTCAGTGCTACCAAACAACTCCTGCCGCACAAAAGTAGAGCAAACTAACAGCAAAAAGCAAGGACAACAGTCTTCTGTGTGGCATGTCTTAGTTCTGGTCTCACAGCCTTTCCCTAGCTAGGTGAGCCATCAGCAGTGTTATTAGGATTTATTCTTCTGTCGTATATTTCTGTGGATGCATGAAGACAGAATCCAGATCTTCCTGGGAACTGTTTCGCCTTGTATTTCTTCAAATATTGCTTAACAGTAACACATTGTACTCATAAAGTATGTGAAAGGGCTGGGTTGTTGCTATGCCTTGTTAGTCAATGTCAGCATGTTGGACCGGTGTCTCACTGTAAAGCTGTCATGGTAAAATGCCAGGTTTTGGAAAAAAAAAACTAAGAAGAAAAACACTGGCACTTTAAAAGGTATGCAAAATACATAGCAAATTGTTGTGTGTGCTCACTGTCAGCACATACTTTATTCCATTCCATGGTCCTTCCTCCAGACTTGTAGCATTCATTAATAAAACACCTCAACGGTGGAAAAAGCAAGTTAGTATATGGCTTTGGGTGTTTTCACATGTGACTGAGCTGTTGCTTTTTGACAAGCCCAGTCATGGGCGCACATCTTCTTAAGGCCAGCTTAAGAGGTGACCACCTGTAGCTCCCTGCTATTCCCCAAATCTTTATCCAGCCTCATCTGCTTGCTTGGCAGGTTGTCTGAGTATTTCCTATCCCCCGTAAAGCCATTCAGTGTAGCTAACCCCTTTTTTGAGAAAAGAGCTTGGCAAACATTTGCCCAAGCAGCATGGACTCAAGGAGAGAGGCTGCAGCAGAGCTGGGGCTGCTGATTCTAGTTCATGGTGACTTGCTCAAAATCAGATGATCTTGCTCATTATTTTTAATTTCGTATTAGCTCTTGAAGTACTTTCTAGGTACACTGACCCCTATCTATTTTGTCCTTTTGGAGCTGCCAGGACAATATTACCCATTCTATCATGCAAGAGCAACATCTAGTAGAAACTCTTCAGTTTAAAGAGTGAATTTGCTTGGACTAAGAATTTCTTATCATGATTCAGGCTTGCTGTGCCATATCCAACATTGCAGCAAGTCTTCATTGCAGCATGTTGCTATTGCTCTGTGTAAAGTCCTGGTGATTCATCATTGGGTGAATGTAGAAATGCTTTTATTTTTTATCTAAATAGGGGATAGTTGTGATATATTGTCTATGACCAATAAATGAATTGCTTTGCGTTCAGTGTGAATATAGAACTGGGAGGGACAGCTGGGTCCTTCAACTGTGGTTCCACACAGTTTTGGGCAATCAAGTGGCTGACATTTATGGGCCAGGAAGGTCTATAGGACATTCATTTTCCCTGCCCATTATATGTCTTTTGTATAGATTAAATTGTTACTGTAACATGACCACCTAAATAGATATGAAGGATTGGAGATGACAATCAGTTAGCCTGACTTTTTCATAATGCTTGTCCTAGTGTTTGTTCCTGCAGTGGAGGAAATTAATCTATCCTATTAGTACTGTCTATTAAAGCTAGAGTTCAGATCAGTCCATTTGCAGTCCTTATTAAATAAGGACCCCTGCTGGTGTTTATTAGACAAATGAAGGACCGTAGTGAAGTTTCTTGTTACTTAAATGAAACACCATGTTTAGCAAAGCTGTTAAATCACAGCTGAAGGCAGACATCTTGATGAATAAATCAGCATTCATGAATAAATAATTGACAAGAGTGCTAAAATCGGATTCTCATCTTCATGCTTTCTCTGTCCTTGGCCAAAAATTGAGACAGCATGTGTCAGCTGCAATGGTGGCCCTTCTGGCAGAGCCACCTAAGGTCAGGTTTTCAAAGGTGTAGATGGGATTCTAGTAGGACCAACAGAGGCATCTCTGTCTGTGAGGGGCTCCACTGCCTTTGTTTCAATGGTTCTGACGAGTTAGGGAGCTGGAATGAGCTGTACGTTTTCCACAGGACATCCAAGAACGTGAATCAGCACTGCTGTGGGACACATTTGCACTTTGATCTAATAGTTAAAGGCTCAGCATCCCATTACCACTGCCAGGCGGCCACCTTCCCCTGTAATCATGCTGGTTATTCACACCAGTGGAGCTTCACCAGTCAGCCACTTCCCCAGACAATTATTTCCCACTTTGCATTATGAACCCCAAGTGGGTTATGAGTCTGGCAGCATTTTGTGTACAAGTAAATGAAAAGTTTTAAGAAGGACGCTTGTTGAGGACTCTTTGTGGTTTAGGAAGCGTGGTGTCTGTGTCCTGGCTGAGAGAGGGGAGGAATGGCTTCCAGTTCTAACCTCTCACAGAGCTGACTCTGGGTTTTTGCCTCCTGCCTAAGAGCTGCCTGGGACCCATAAGAACGATTCCAGAATGCTATCTTACTTTGCTAAATATTTAAAATACCTGTGGTTACAGGGAAGTGCCAATTCTGAAATCTTCCACTTTAATAATACAAGTGGTTTTCAGATGCTAAGGATAAAGATGCAGCTGCTCCAAGAGCCCTGAGTGCTGGTATTCCTAAGAACTGCAGCCAGGCCCTTACAATGCACTTGTGTCTCAAAGCCACAGCAAAGGGCTGGAGCCAGTGCCACCCGGGAATCAAAGGCTGCCATTCGTGTCTGTGCAGAGCAGGCAGGCAGAGCCTTGGCAGTGCCCACTGTATCAAAACAGGGCTCAGATGGGACTAAAGTGGTGCCAAGCTCTTGTTATTGTTGCTGGGTTTTCTTCCCACTAACTTCACGAAGGGCTTTCCATACACATCAGGTTTGCTGCATGTGAAGGGCCGGCACAATGCAAGCATTGCACAGACACAGCTATTTGCTAAGGAACAATAGGATTCCCCATTTTAATTCCCACTTTTTCTGTGCTGAAAACAGTGGTATTTCACACTTAGCAGAGTGCTGGTCACAGTGAGAAGGCCATTAGCTTGCTACAGAGAAAGAGCACACAGAAATTTGGGAATTATTGCTTTTGTGCATGTTGACACAAATACAGGAGAACTTCAGGGGTGGCATTGTGAAGGGAGCAAGTGCACAGCTTCAGCATCATGAAAAAGAGCTGAAGCTGCATACAATTTGTAAAGAAATTTCTAAAAAGGCAGCATGAGGGTGAGACAGGGAGCTAGGAACTGGGATGTTGAACTGCCTGACAAAGCTGGCCATGAGCGTGCTCTCCTTTTCATAACTGTTGCAACAGAACTTCTTGACAGCTTCTGACTGCCCTAACAAATCCTGTCAAGTGGCTCTGTTTTATTTTGGATGGAAAGCACCTCCCTGGGATAGAACCTGTTATTTGGTAGCTACAGCATGTATCTAGGGCATGCATATTTGTACTTTTTTAGAAGAGGAAATTATGCCTGGGATTCCTGTGTTGCGGAGGAGCTTCTTGCTGTACAACTATTGGGGTGGGGTAACAGAGTAAAAGTAATTCATTTTACCTAACTTCAGCAATAGACAAGCTGCATCCAGCCACATAAATAGCATCAAGACATGGGCAGTGGATCACCTCTGACCTTGCTCTCCCATCAGAGAAGTACCTAAATACTGGGGCTGGAGAATCTGCATAGGAATTTTGTTGGTATAGATGCTGCGTGGTGAGCCCGTGGGCCAACACATTAATGTCTTCTTTTACATATAATCTCAGCCATGGATTTGCTGTAGATGGCACTAAAATAGATGATCACAAGAGACCACTGGAGGACATTTGACTTCACCTGGCTCTGTTTCTGAGTGATGCTAAAGCCAGCTACAGGAGTGCCAGAGCCTGTTACTTTAGAGATCTATGCCAGTGGTGCAAGGCTCATTGGGATTGATATAGACCTTCTTCAGCCTTGAGAAGCCAGGTTTACTGAAGGCATCTTGTGGAGTCTGTGCTATCTACGGATGCTCTGTTTTAGCCTTTTAAAGGGCTTCCAGTTCATTTTTTCTCTTGGGCATCTCAGCAGGAAATGCTGTTGTTTTGAAGTTGCTTATAAGACTTCTTATCACCTACTTCAGTTGTTCCAAGATTTTAAAATTGTAATGTGTATTTTTCCTCCCTCTATTTATTATCCTGCTGGGGTTTTTTTGTTTTGCTTTGTTTTTTTTTCACACCCCCTTGGTGGTACCTGCATCTCTTACCTACAGATCAGATGTTCTGGACTCCTCCATGCCAAATTTCAAGGGGGTGAAGAACTCTAACAAAGCTGAAGAAGCCCAACACTAAAGATACATTGACATTTTTGCTGTCGCACCAAAAAATGTGGGTATGTTGCAGTGGAGTACCAGAGGAATATTGTGCTCGTCCAAGAATTTTTGCAGGAAATTCTATTGTTCTCTGCAAACTCAGAAAGGGAGAAAAACTTCACTCATTAATGTGCATACCACCCTGACTCCTTAGTGACTGGTAATGGCAGATAACAAAGCTACAGGCTGGTGTTTGTTTAATGTGAAGGTAGGCTAAAGTGGGATTGAAGTTGGCCTTAATCAGATATTCAGGGACTGAAGAGCTCAAGGAGCACCGGGTGTTGTGCACAGCAGGTAATACATTTTGCTGAAGTAATCTCTCTGTCCCAAGCAGTTTCTAGAGCACATATCCACAGCTGATCACTCAATCTGCTATAGGAAGCCTATTGCCACTTTGGTTTTTGCTTGAAATGTTTAAAAAATGTTTTTGAATTTTTTTTTTGTACATATTCTAACATCTTAACATTTTCTAGTCAAAACTGTGCTTTTCTAAAACATTTCTAAGGCTTTTTTTCCAAGATTTCCATTGACTGCAGTAGGCTTTGGCACAGGCTTTAACTGTACAAAACCTAGGACTATAAATATAGATTCCCAAGGACTTGACTGGAGGGAGTGACAGATGTATAGCTTGACTCTGAGATCTGCCAGGGCAACGTTTTCCAGAAGCAAAAATGAGAATCATCTGTGTTAAATTTATCCACGCTTGGACTTCTTTGGTACGTGCAGGAAGAAATCGCAAGGGAGCGGATGACTTTTAATCTGCAAGTAGTGTAAAGTTTGCATGCTGCCTTTGCAGTGATACTGTTTATTAAATTCCTTGGGTAAATTTTACCTCTGCTGTACAGTATATAAAACATTTTCACAAGGTAGAAAGGAGGATCAATAGCATATGGTGAGTAGTTCACTCAGTGCCTGCACAAAGCATTGCCGTATGCTCTTATGACACAGTTTGAGCTCAGGTCCATATGGCCACTCTTGTTTCTAACAGTATGTGCTCCCGGAGGACCTGATCCAACCCCCTGGAATGGAAGGAGAAGCCCCTGTGCCTTCAATGGCTTTGGAACCAGGCTTGAATGTATTGATCTTCCACTGACACTGAGCAACCCACCAGAAACCTTGTTGCTCTCAGGATATAAGACTTTTTTGTCTACTCTAGCTAATGGTTTGATAGCAGGGCTGTCTTTTTCCTCCATTCCTGGTGACCTTTGGCACTGGAAGTGCAGTTTGGATGTAAGCAGAGTGTCCTGCTTGGCCCTGCCACAGCAGGGACGGAAACACATGTTTGGAGGGAAATCCTGATTAAGATCTTCAAAGCATTTCCTTTCTTCAACTCAGTCTTTCACAATGCAAATGCCGCAAGCCAAAAAACATGATTTAATGCTTAAATCATTAGGAGAGGTGTTGGGCACAGAAAGGAATTTCTCATTTTCGATGAGTGAGGGAGTATGCTCTGTGTTGGTCCCACTGGCTGGTTCCCTTTCTCTCAGCACCCACTCGCTTCCACTCGCTTGGCCCAGCACTGGTGCTCTGGTGTTGGGGTTGAGCAGGAATGAGCACGGAGGCCTTGTGTCCATGTTTCATGGCAATAAGCATGGAGGCCTTCTGTCTGTGTTTCACTGCAGCAAACATCGAGGCCTTGTGTTGTTGTTTCACAGCAATGAGCACTGGGGCCTTGTTCTCTGCCACCACTCCTTCCATTGCCTTCTGGTTGATGGGAGGAGGCTCTGGACGGACAGTCCCACAGGGCTTTGAAGATGAAAAGGCCCGGTGCTGGCTGACTAAACCATAAAGGCTGACACATCTTTGCAAAAACTTCCTGACGAGCAAGGTAAAGCAAATACCTCTCCAAAAAACCCAAGCTGAATTCCCTCCTCCCCAACCCCAGATCAGCTCCATCCTCCCGCAGGCTGCAAACAGCACTGGGGCCACTGGGAGCAGGAAGGTCATCCCTTGGGGACTGCTGCCATATGGCTGATATCAGAGCATCCCTCAAGCAGCTGGGCCTGCCATGGCTGAAGCTGGAGACAGAACAAAGTGGGACAAGGGTGCCTTGCTGGGTCATGCTGGGCAGGCTTCAGGGCAGGAGGGAATATCCGCTGTGCTCCTGAGGCTTTTAGGTATGCTGATTGGAGAGAACAGAGGCACAGACAGAGAAAGGACCCTTGGTGCCAAGTACTGCATGAATACTGCCTTTGAGCTATTGTGTATACCACTGTTATTCTTAGATCAGTGATGGCTGGTCCTGGAAAGCCTCACAGCTGAGAAAAGCTTAAGAGTGCTGGAGATTCGTTTGCCAAAGTAAGGAAAAGTGCCCTAGCAGAAAGGTGTGTACTGAAGCACTGAGCTCCACTGTGGCCTGGATATGCTTGTACAGTGCTCGCTCCATTCCTTGTGTGGAGAGAGAAGCTGCTGTTCCACTGCCTGCTCCCTTCTGCTGAGGACCAGCCTGGCTTGCGGGAGCTCTGTTTGAGGAGATGGAGCCTCCTAGGCATAGCAAGTTCCTTCCTCCCCTACTCAAATCTGCATCCCACAGAAGATGTCCGCTGTGATGATGTACAGACATCTACTATCAAAACTCCAGATTCATGTTTTTCAGATATAAATGATGATGAGTATGGTGCAGAGGGAGGAAGGGGGAGTAACAGAGCTGCAGCTTCACCCCTCACAATGTTGCATGTCCTTCTGGATCCTATGACTCAATCATAGGCATCCCACTGGCCTTTTTTAACCACTACTGACGTGGCGAGTAAAGAAATTGCTTCACTGGAGAAATGAGAGTTCTAAGAAGGGTTAAGGAGGGCTGTCAGAAGAACAAGAGAAGAGGCCTTCCAGATCTGCTGGGCACAAAGAGTGGGACAACATGGGGTTGTGGTTGAGGCTTGAGTGCTGCGCCATGGGATTTCGGCTGCTTGGAGAAATATGTGAGGGATAAATGCAAGATCATTTTTCACCCAGCACGTCACCTTGTTTAAATTTCTGCAAGGAGAGCAAGTATATTATGGTATTGTTATCCTATGCAGAGAGTTGTTCATTTTTAATTATAGTTCATGAGAAATGCAGACTCTTGCAATGTGTCATCTGCTCAGATATATAAATCTTAGGGAAAAAATAATAGTGCCATTAAATACTCTTCTTATAGAGTGCCAGAACAAAGCTCGTGTGTCCATCTCCTCACAGCCAGCAGTAAAATAAATGCAAAGGACTAAACATAGAAATGTATCCTACAAATATGTATAGCATCTAACCATGAGCCAAGGGGACTGCTCTGTGTAAATCCCTCCTCCTGTGTTGGTGTGTAAACAGATTCCCTGCACCCCAAGGCTGACATTCAGGAATAAGGGCATGTCCTGTATTTCCTGATTTGCTTCCTCCTTTTTCAGAAATCAGAAAAACATAATTGAGGAATAAACATGGGAGCCAAAACATCAGTGCAACGTGGGGGCCCTTCCTGCCCACCATGGGTGTTGTCCTCAGTGCCTTGCTGCTGACTGCTGACAGCTGCAGAAAATTAAGCCTTGCCATGGCCCTTTGTCCTGCAGGCAGCAATTTTCTGCTTCCTTGTGGGAAATAATCCTCTTTTAATTTAATTATTCATTTTTCAATTATTTAATACTTCGGGATTTTGGGGATTATTTACCACTTTGGGATAGCAGCAACGTTTTGGGTTAGTTTCCAATTGACGGCCACCTCAGACAGCAGAGCATTGGGATCCAGTTCCAGGGGAAAAGGATTGCTGCCTTGGAGCTGCTGCTTTCCTTACAGCTCCTACGGCTCCCTTCCTGCTGCACCCTGGGGATGTTCCCATGTGTTCTGCCTATAATTCTCTAGTTCTTCATTTTTCATTCGAACTGATTTTCCATTCTGAGACGCATCTGTGCTCATTCCTGAAAGACATTGGCTCTGACTCAAGGAGCAGGAGTATAATTTCAACAATCCTAAAAGATTATTGCATCACGTAAAAAAAAGGTGTTTGCACAGTATTGATACGAAGAAGCGTAAAAGAGAAAATGGCATTTCTGCTGCCACTGGTGCCATTTTTTATAGAAGTATGGGGCCTGCTCCAAGAGTAATGCCTCCTATTTTATTATATTGGCCCATGATGTCAGAAGCAGTTGGTGGTAGTATGGCAGTGGAGTTGAACCTTCCTGCCAACATTCCATTGCATGTTGTTGCCGTGTGACAGATGGCAGCAGAGGGGCAGTCTGACAGAATGGCATCTGACATGGAAGTGCATCTGAAGAAAAGGGCTGGAATAGATTTTTTTCATGCGGAAAACATGGCACCTAATGACATTCCCTGATGCTTGCTGAATGTTTATGGAGACCAACCAGTGGATGTAAGTGAGGCAGTGCGTTGTGCGTTTCAGCAGTGGTGACAGTGACAGTGGGCCACTTCCACTGCTGCAGATTTTTGATGAATATAGCATGCAGGCTCTTATTCATTGCTGGTGAAAATGCATAACTAATGGCAGTGACTGTGTTGTAAAAATAGAATTTTGTAGCTAAGTATTTGCTCTATTAAATAGTTTTACTGTGCTTTTTGTATCTGTTTTAGTTTCCGTGGGAATAAATAGGAGGCATTACTTTCAGAGCAACCTTTGTATCTCCATTCGTTTCTCTGTAGCTAATTTTGTTTTATGCCTGCATAAGTGCGAGCAAAGTCAGGCCTTCCTCCTTCAGCAGAGTGAAAAACATTTCTATTTTTACAGCAGAAAGCATTTCTTACTTGTATTTATCTTGTGTCACTTTGTTGGCAGAGCTGGTACAAATGGCACATAGAAGCTAAATTGGCTATTTCTGGCACTGCTCATGACCCTAATACCTGCCATCATAACAGCAGCTGGGCATTGCCTGGGCAGCAGAACTAATGAAGCCTGGATTCCTGTGCATAGATAAGAGCTAATCTCATTCACCTCTTCCATGCTAAAGCCGCTAAATGGGTTCTTCTTTATGGATGCCTGGCTTTGTACTGCTTGTGGGTGCTTAATATCTCTAAGCTCTTTAGACCGCTGTAAAATTTGGACAAAGGATCCAAACGTTGTTATAGGAAAATAGCAAGACAAGAAAAAGGGAGATACCCAACCTCCATTTTGGCACTTCAGTGGATGAGGAGGAGGGTTGTGCAGGATGCGGTTTGGGCTGGCAGCGAGGGCTGCCAAATTGCAGCATTGCTTCTGAAGGTGAGGACATTGTGAGGATGGGCAGCACAGAGTGGGTGCACGGCTGTCCCTCGGCTCTTGAGGTGGCAGCCCTCTCTTTCCCCTGGGAAGACCAGGTCATGCATCTTCCCCTCTGTGTTGTAATAAATTCATTGGTAAGGTGTCTCGTGAAGACTTTTTGCCCCCCTGTCACAAGTTTTCCTGCGGCTTGGAAATTTATTCACTGTAAAATTGAACAGGAGAATAAGATTTCCAGAGAGAGCCTGCAGCTGTAATAAAGGATTACTGCCAATTTCTTAGGCTGCGTGCACAGAACTTGGCAGGCAGGTAGCAGCCGTGTGCTCACTGCTCCATGACTGGGGCACATGGCCACTGCCAGATATGGGCACTGGGTGCAGATGCTCACCTGCAGGTCACAATTTACCTAAGGTCCTGCAAGGCTTCCCAGTAGGATGTGAACTTTAGGCCAGCACTGTTTTTCAGATTTCCAATGGGGCTGATGGCTGAGCAGCTCAGCTCCCCATCTGCAGGGGCAAAGGCTCTTTTTCCTGCCTCACAGGGGGTTTTGACAGTAATAGCACTGAAGAATGCAGCACACTCCAAGTGCTGTGGGAACCATCTAAGTATCACAGGCAGAGACAAATGTAAAATGCTATAATTTAAAGGTTCTTGTCTTTCAGTTGCTAATGGCTTAATTAAACAATAACATTTAGCAGATGTGCTTTTTCTCCTCCAATAATTCACTCCAACTGTGTCAATGTAAGTAGGCCCAGATTAGTGCATCACAGTGTAGATATGAATGTCTTATTTCAGGTTTTGTGTATTAATGTACATTTGCATATATATTGTTTCATCTTGAGACGAACACATCCATCCTTTGAGTGCTCTTTAGGTCATAGTTTTATGTCATTCCCATATTGTGGTGCCCAAGCCTGCACTCAGTGTGAGGCCACACCAGTGCAGTGTAGAGCAGCAAGAACGAAAAAGCACAAATGCAGTATGAATGCAGCCACCCTGCCAAGCCCACTGCTGGGCAAGGCCCTGGTACCCTGTGTCACCATGCAGCAGCCAGGACTGTGGGTGGTTGGGTAGCATGAAGTGTTCTGGCTGCTCCCGACTGGTCCTGTGAGCTGGGCAGACCCTGCACTGGGTGATGCATGGGCAGAAACACTTGTAGGGCTGGATCTCTTCTTTCTCGACAATATTCCTCTTAAAGCCTCAGCTATGAAATCTTATGAACTGACTGGGTTGCTTGGCTTTCCCCTAATTTAATTTAGATTCATTTAATTTTAATCAGTCTCTCTTCTCAGCATCCTATTAACCTCCCAATGAACTCTTCCTGTAAGGGGATTGGGGAAGGAGGCAGGCTGCATCTGTTACAGCATTAGCCTGCTCCTTAGGTTGCGAAGCATTAGGCAGCAGAAAAGCGTTGACAGGCATGACACACGGTCAAAGGGATGCCGAGTGGTGTCCCAACCCTATTCTTGCTGGGAACAAGAGCAAAACTGATCCAGCGTCTCACTGAGTCATCCCTGCCCCCCCAGCTCACCCTGCCTGTGGCTCTCTGCCCCAAGCTGCAAGCGCTGGGTGGAGAGAGTGGCACCTGCACAGGCCTGCCCTGAGGGAGGTATATGACATGGGGAAGCAGCCATCCCAAGGGAGTAGCAGCCTGCGCACAGCTGGTCAGGGCCATTTCATGTCTTTCATATGTACCAGAGTAGATAAGAAGGTAATTTAGCTATAAAAGGCTTGGGGAATGTGTGACTGCAGTACTTTGGTGGTTTGTGTGTATTCCATTTCTCATCCTGTGAAATGGGGAAGGTGGCTCCCTGGGGTCTGCAGTGTCACAGAAGTTACGGTGACAGCCACTGAAGTTCTGTGTTGCAGCCCTTGCCTCATTCCCATCAGGGAATATTCCCTGTGGCTGTGTACAAATCTCATCTGCTAAGGACTGATACGTTTGCTGCTAACGGTATTTTCAAGACTATTTTGTCTCTTTAAAAATAGCTAATGAATGTGTCCTATTAAAAGAACAGATATTTCTGAAAACCAGTGGTCTCTGCCAGTGGTCTATGGAAAAATTGTGTGCCATTTGGCTTGGCTCAATTTGCATCCAGCCTTTCCAGGATTTCTGTCCTGCACAAGCAACTGATGCATTCATCACAAGGGCTGTTACCCAGACATGAACATGAGGAGAAGGGCTTTGCATTATCACAAACAGGGTGGAAAGACCTTCACAGAACAGCTTTTCCATTAGAATGCAATCTGAATTTGGGTGCAGAGCTGCTGCGCTGACCCTTTGTCCATCTGTTTCTGGATTCGAATGCTCAGCAGGACCATGGACTCAGGATGTGCTCTGGGATGCAGATAGCCCCCCTGTGGGCTCTGCAGGGCTTGCCCCAGGTCTACTTTGGCACCAGCACTGACCCAGGAGCAGCTGCTCACACTGCAGGGACAACCTTAATCTGGAAAGCAAAGTCTTCCCCTGCTTACTAAGGACAGCTGGCCTTGATTCTGCTAATACCCCACTGGGACAGATGGGCTCTGCCGCCCCCGCCATAGGCAGCCCAGGTGCATAGGGAGACCCCGATGGCACCTGGGACTCTTAGGATCAGTTAAGTGATCTAGTTTGGCAGAGCATGTCCACTACATCAGTCCCTTGAAAATGAAGACTCTTGCCATGGTCAGTGCATAGAATAGAAATTTCCTTTGGTAGCCAGAACTGAATGCATTATTTTGTTGTTCTCTTGCCCTACTTCTTCCTTACCTTTCAGTCCAATTTCACTCTCTTTCTCCCCATTGTCATTCAATTTGCCACAAGTGTTTCCCCCATCACCACCTGCCTACCATGTATCTGGGCATCAACCATGCCACTTTCACCAAGCTGAGCACCCCCTGGTTAACCCTGGATGTCATGCCTGGGGGAACTGAGCAGCTGAAAGCTCATCCCTGACCTCAAGACAGGCTGCCTTTCAGCCCTGCCAGACTGGGCCAGAAGCAAACAGAAATCACTTCTATGCTGGATGTAGAGCAGCATTGGGCTTGGCCCGGAAGGATGCCCTGGTGTCACCAGCCCATGGCCTGCTGCTGCTTGCTACTCCAGTTCTTCATGGCTAACAACCCTTGGGCATGGCTGTTGTCTGTCCTGTCTGGCCAGAAAAGAGTGTCAAGCAGGCATCTCCCAGGGGCTTAATTAAACTGTAAGCAAATGACTAAATCTACTGTGAAGCAAAACACCCTCTTCCTCACCTTGGCGTATCTCAAGAGGAGACCTTCCCTCCCCTCAACTATGTGTGCAGCAGAACCATGTAACTTGGATTATTTCACCCCAACTATTCCCTCACTCTACAGTGGTCAGTGGGATGAGAGCAGTGCTCCTGCTGCCAGCAGTGGTATCTGTGTGGGGACCCTGGGCTGGGGACATCAGGATAGACACCCCACATCCAGCACTGACATGGAGATGGAAAGGGCAACAATGTCTTGATGACAAAATTACTGGGGAACCACCGCATTGCTAAAGTTCCTACACATGTCTTAACATACAGCCTTGTTTTCCAAAGGCTTATACCTAGCCCAAATTTGTGAAGATTTTCACAGGAACAGCAGAAGGTAGACCCCAAAGGCCTCTCGCACCTGCCAAATTTCACACTCTGCTCCAAACCACAGAAAAACAGAGCCCGGAAAGGTCACTGATATTTTTAGCCTTACTTCATAAGGAAACGGCCTTGCAGAGCACTGCCTCGCACTCTTTCTGCATTCCCCCCTTCTATGCTTGCACTGTTGTCCAGCCTTTGCCAAACTTGTCAGTGGAGTAGACGGTGCAAAAATATTGGGTTCTGACAAGCTTTGGCAATGCCTTCCCGCTGTAACCACAGCCCTCAGGACATGTCCTTGCCATGTGTTAGCACCTTGCAGTCTGCAGGAAGGGGGTCCATGGCTGCTTGGTGGTGAGCTGTAGCTGTCAAAAGAGCTCCCACATCAATGCCCTCAGTGTGGCACTGCAAGTGGTGTGAGAGATCTGCCTGGTGACAGTGCTGCCCAAAGCATGGTCAGATATTTGAGTGAGTTGACATTCCCAAAATCTCTTGAACCTGAAGCATGGTCAGATATTTGGGTGAGCTTGTGTTCAGCAAAGACTCCTTCAAAATCTCTTGAACCTGTGGATTTTGCTAAGATACTAGCCAAGCAAGCAATGTTTAAAAAGAGACGCCTGATATTTGAGAAACAGAATTTAATTGCATTCCTCAACATAAATATGGGATAATTGCTTTCTCTCTTTAATAAACATACCATGTTTATGTGGTATATAATGACCTGAGAGGACACAAACTGTGGCACACAAGCAGGAGGCTATTAAGCCAATGATATACTTGCCACACTTGAACGACAGAAGGACGTGTCCGTTGAGTCCCCACAGACCCTGAATTAGCAGCCCCGTGGTACTGGGGGCCAGGAGGGTGAGCACCCAGCTCCCTGGTCCCTGGGAGCAATTGGGGTGTGGGAAGCCGTGAGAAGGCAACACCTGCACACCTACCCCCTACCTCAAAATTGTGATTAAAGGGAGTTCTGAAGCTCTGGTAAGTCCTTAGGATATCAATAGGCAGAAAAACAAGCTTTAGGAGAAGGAGTTGGGCACAAAGCAAGAGTGTGCCATCCCCTGTGAGCTGCTGGATGGGGCAGAGCCTCTGCCAGCAGCTCCTAGGGTATTAAATTGCTATAAGGATCCTGCTTTGTTGTCTCCTGGCCCTCAGGTGTATGGCCTTGTGCTCAGTTTTGTGAGAGTGAGTGCTTGAGTGCTTCTTGCTCACACGTGGTTGCCAGGCAGTACGGCTCCACGATGTCCTCTTTTTGTCACTGATGCACCACCACCTCTGTGCCACCCACAGGCATCGCCAGCGGTGAGACCAGGCTTTCTTCTGAGAAGTCAAGAACAATCTTAGCTGGGATGAGACAAAATAAATGTTCCCTGAAGTCCGTGTGCAATACGCACAAGAAAAGATGATTTCTGCTCATGATAAATTCAAAGATGTAGACATTAAGCAGCTTGTAGTTGCTTAATTTCATTTAACATTGACACGTTGATTTCATGCCGTTCTGCTTTCTAAGACACTGTCATGTGATACCAAGTGAAACACTTTCTATTTCTTCCAGCAAAACTCATCATGTCATCAAAAGCATCCACTTAGTTTGAGAAAGTACATTTATTTATAGTGGTGTGGGTTGCCATCGTTTCTAGTGACCTCTGTCAGGTCCCCGAGCACCGTGCCAGCTGCTGCACTATTTGGCCTGTATCTTGTTGCACTTTATTAGTCTGAATCTCAGCCCTGTCCTGCACCAGAGCCCCAGAGCAGACATGTAGATATGTGGCTGTCACAGCAGCTTATATGGAGATTACCAGGAAGATTTTCGTACTCGGAATTTCCTCTTTTTATTCCAGTCCTAATCCAAAAGTAAATAACAAATTTTGAAGTGTCCTCCAGAATTAAAAATCAATTTTAAAAGCGTATTTTGATTTAATTGAAAGCTTTCAATAAAACAGCAGATCTGTGATGTTTTAATAAGCTCAGAATACCTTTTTTTCCTGTTTGCTTAAATAAAGAAAATATTAATTTTATCAAAATCAATACACAGGGCATTTTGCTTTGCATAAAAGGGCAATCTCTGACACTGAAATGTTTGGTCACAACACTTTTGCTCGTCTCAGCGAAAGACAAGTGAGAAGACACGGGGCAGCACTTTCCAAGGCACTGGGAGGCTCTTGAGTCACGTCCCTGGCCCAAATGCTGCACTCCTCTGCCCTGGTTTGACAACCCCATAGATCAACAGGCCTGTGCCCACAGCTGACTGTGCACACTGGGGTCACCCTTGGTGCCTTGGAACCAGATATCGCAGAACACAGAATCATAAACATTGGAAGAGACCACTGAGATCACCTAGTCCAACCCCCAACCTACCCCCACCATGCCCACTGCCCACGTCCCTCAGTGCCACATCCACACGGTTCTTGTACACCTCCAGGGACGGTGACTGCACCACCTCCCTGGGCAGCCTGTGCCACTGCCTCACTGCTCTTTCTGAGAAGTTTCTCCTAATATCCAACCTAAACCTTCCCTGGTGCAATTTGAAGCTATTCTCTATCATCCCATCACTGTTACCTGGGAGAACAGGCTGACCCCCACCTCATCACAGCCTCCTTTCAGGCAGCTGTAGAGAGCGATCAGATCTCCCCTGAGCCTCCTCTTCTCCTGAACATCCCCAGCTCCCTCAGCTGCTCCCCATAAGACTTGTGCTCCAGAACCCTCACAGCTTCACTATCTTCTCTTGACACACTTGAGGGCTTCAGTGTCTTTCTTGCAGCAAGTGATCCAAAACTGAACACAGTACTTAAGTTATGCCCTCATCATTGCTAACATCATGAAAGGAAGGTATGTAATTAGGCTCTTCCTGTGTTTGTGGTTCTTACGATAGAGGGAAATGTTCCCTCCATATATTTATTAACATTCTGTGTTGAGGAAGCACATCTCCTTTACAGCCCAATGCAAAACCTACTGCCTTCTGTTCTTACTGCATGAAAAAGACCCTTAAGCAAGGAGGACAAAAAAACTCCATGTACTGCAGATTTCCAATGACTTTTTCTAAAAGCCTCATGTACTTGGATGAACGTTTATCACACAGTTGCTTGTGCGTATGGTCTGGCTATGTGTCTCAGTGACAACAGACAAGGTTCAGCAATGTGTCCCCCCACTGTGGCTGGTGGGGACCCTCTCCTTCTATAGCCAGTCCACCCCCACCACCTCACAGAGTCTGGAAACCGACCACAGCAAAATGAAATTTGCTGCTTCGCAGAAAGGTAAGAACTCAATGCAGCGGAATAATTAGTAGGGATGATTAAAGGCAAAGATTATGCATTAGCAAAGGAAGATAAGCATTTAATTTCTAGCCTTATTGCATTTCAGACTAGAATATTGGTTCCAAAGGTTGCTGCAGACATATTTGCCTTTCTATATATGTATGTGCATAATATACATATGTACGATTACAATCTCCTGCCTTGCATTAATAATACATTTAATTGCTTTCTGGCCCCACCTCAATCTGCCTACATTCATTTCACAGAGAAGAGATTATTTGCTGTTAGCCTTTAGCAAATAAATTGTCTGCCATCCTTAACACGGGTAATAAAAGGCACTGCATCAGCCTGCTCGCAGTTCTGTGCATTGCATCTGCTTCCATACAAAGTATCGATGACAGCTGTTTTGCTTGTGCCATCACCAGCAAATTGAGTAAGTGTGCAATGTAAAATGTAAACCTGATGGATTTGCTGAGAGTCATACTCAGCGTCTTCCATCACTGTTGTTGTGACAGTAAATAAATATTTGGGTATGATATTTGCATTACATATTACATCTACGTGCTATCTTTTTTAATGCCATACATTATAATGCATAATAAATATACTGGTGCAATACTCTGAGCAACTCACATGTTTGCATATATGCATACTTAGACACAACAGCACCCCTGCATGCAGGAAATACACCCATACATCCAAACTATGGCTATAGTTAGTGCTGTCTACAGCAACAGACATTTACCTCAAGTATTACACAACTGAACACAAATTGAGCTGGAAAGGGGAAAAGACACATGAAAAGAAAGGGAGATCGATGTCCAGGTCATGCTTTTCCATCTGAGCAGGAGCTCCTGGTGTGACATTTGTCCTCAGGGGAGGAGGCAGGATAGGGGGAACACTGAATCCTTTCCCCTATTGCTTTCACATGGGGACTGTTGGGACATCAAAGTTGGGACTCACAGTGGTGTGAGTGTAATGGCCAGAGAAATCCCAGGACATCAGGTATGAGGTTGCAAAGATGAGAATTTAGAAGTAACCTAGTAGGAGGAAGGAGCTACTGAAGATACCATCATCTCCTCCATGAAGTGCACGCTGCACATCTGTGCTTATATTTGCTCTAAATGGCTATAATCATCTTTGGTAGAAGAATAGAGGACACTGCAGCTCCCAAACTGCTTTTATTTCCCTCCCTCCTTTTTTTTTTTTCCTTTTTTTTTTAAATCAGGAGTAAGGGGTAGCAGTTGACAATTTTTTCTCTGATAAACATCAGACACGTTCCACATTCTACTTAGCAGTAAATAAGGACAATGCTGACAAATGTCAATGTGCAAATTTTGCCATCGCCTCCTTTTGTACTTGTTTTGTTCAGCTCCCTATTGAGTGAGTAGCCAGAAAGGGCATGAAACAGCAAGAGCTGGGACATGGTGTACTGGAACACAAACACATGGCAGAGAAAATTGATGAAGAAGAGGAAGAAGAAGAAAGAAAAAAAGGTATTTCAGCATGTCCTTGCCTTTTGAGATTGTTGGCATGAATGCTGTGGATGTCAGAAGCTGTGCAGATTCAGAAAGCAACATGACAAGTTCAAAAAAGAAGAATCTCTCAAGTGCTGGTATTCACATGGACATCACCAAGCCATCAGGTGGGATTGCCCTGAGAAAGACTCACTGCACACCTGCACTTTTCTCACACCATACTAGGGATCTGCAGCTGGCCTGGACTATGTGTGTTCCTCCTTTGGCGTCTCTAGATACTATTTTGTTGTGCAGCTTGATGAATCTTAACAAAAACATTTCATTAAAACCTTCTGGCAGCTCTCTGTTCCTGTAGCTCTGGGCTGAGAAATACAAACGCTGCAATGAACCCTGAGCTCAGCTGAACTCACATGTCCATAAAAATAGCAACCCCATAGCTGTGTGCTCAGACCACTGCCTTGTAGCAGCAAGGAAACTGATTTTAATGTCAGAGGTGCAAATTAAACCAGACAGGAACAAACTGTGAACTATAAAGCATGCAAGTGAAACTCCTAAACATCCCATTGTGTAAGGAAAGAGCAGACAGGCCCTGTAGGCTGGGCTGCTTTGGAGATCCCTTGGCCAGTGAGATCCCAGTGGCCAGTGCCTCACCGTTCCTTGCACTCTGCTGGCGGATGGGCTTTAGCTTCTCCTTGCCTTTCAAGAAAAGCATTGTTGGTTTCTGTTAGAGGAAGAATCTAGGTGACACTCTGCCCTGAGCCCAATATGTGGATGCCAGCATGAGGCTCCTGGTGCTGTCCTTCCCCAACCTGAGTGCAGGCCCCAGGGCTGTGCATATCCTCAGCCTTTCCATTTATTTCTAACAACATCAGGGGTTGCCTCTGTATGTAAATCATTCTGATTATTGCCGTTTTATTGCAGCACCATCTGCTTGCATTGTGCTTTGCAGCCGTAAGGGTGGTGCTGCCACAGCTGTGTGTATGGATGTTTAGTTGTTCTATGGGGGCCAGGGAGCCCGACCTCTCTGCAGGCAGAAGCCCCACTGGGGGGGCTTTTACCTGATGTAGGACAGGGCCCATTGTACCCAACACCCTATTAGGCAAGCAGACCTAGATGTTTCGGGGTGCCAAACTGAGACATGTCACATACCAAGACAGAGAACCTTCCCATTCAATGCCTGATAAATTATTTTAGTGGCCACATCTCAAGGATTTAGCAGGACAGGGGTTGTAGCAGGCAAAGCACCAAGTGTGCAGGAAAGGGAGGTATGAGGGGAGAAAGAAATAAATCTGTTAAAAGATCGAGGCATTGTATATGCAGCAGAAATAATATTTCAGACCTGCAGTAACACATAACTTTAAACTGAACACAGTGTTTGGGCTTCTAATGTATCCAGATGTCATGTTTCTGCTATATTTGCTTTGTGTTGAAGGAGCGCGGTCTGAGAGCCCAAGCCAAATCTTCAGGTTTATAAAACAAAAGGGTGTTGTTGTTTTTTCTTTATTTCAACTAAATATCACATCCGCTGCTTAGTTTAAACATTCTTGCTGGGCCTGGCAGTAGAAACACAGCCGTGTTTTCTGATCCACGAGGACAAAGTGACAAAGGCAACTGTGTGGCACAGCTGGCAGAAAGAAGCAGTTATCCCAGTGCAGCCCTGCCACCGGCCACCCACACCCTTGTCAGGAACAGGGAGA
Organism: Chrysolophus pictus; assembly: GCA_037305975.1. Lineage (NCBI taxonomy): Eukaryota > Metazoa > Chordata > Aves > Galliformes > Phasianidae > Chrysolophus > Chrysolophus pictus. The sequence continues at coordinate 40,615,424 of JAYKPI010000006.1, forward strand.
AGGACATGAGGTGGTTGAACACAGCCACGGCTTTAGCTTATCCTTGGTCTTTGATAGTGCTTTGTGTATCTCAAAATGTAGCCTCCTTGCAGAAGAAGTTCAGCTTAGTGATGGGTTGCAGAGCCCTGGCCGGGCCTGGTGTTTGTCAGCGAGAGGAGGAAGGCCAAGTTTCCCATCTGCGTATTTAACAGTGATTATTTGTGGTGTTTTGAAGAGATTCTAAAGATACTTTTTAAAAAATGTTTTCTCCCTTGTCTGAAGTCTTTGAAAACTTTGAAGTTGGTCCCATGCTCAAGGAATGGGGCCTGGCTGACAGCAGGATGGGAGATGAGGAAGAGAGAGAAGGGAAGGGAAGGGAAGGGAAGGGAAGGGAAGGGAAGGGAAGGGAAGGGAAGGGAAGGGAAGGGAAGGGAAGGGAAGGGAAGGGAAGGGAAGGGAAGGGAAGGGAAGGGAAGGGAAGGGAAGGGAAGGGAAGGGAAGGGAAGGGAAGGGAAGGGAAGGGAAGGGAAGGGAAGGGAAGGGAAGGGAAGGGAAGGGAAGGGAAGGGAAGGGAAGGGGAGCCCTGCTGCTGGATAGGATAGCCTATAGCTGCTTGCCATGCCCTGCCTCAGGCCTGAGGCCTGTAGCGGGGAGATGGGCAGGAGGGGGGATCGCTGCGATGGCAGCACTCTGCAGCCAGTTCCTAATGAATCCCGTGTGCACTGGTGGAACAGTGAGGGCGAGAGCTGCTGAGGGAGGAAGGCTCAGCGGGAGCAGGTGGTGGGAGCGTTGCCTGCGGGGCTGCCAGCTCCTCAGCTCACGAGCAGATGGCACAGGGAGGGCAGAGCGAGCAAGGTTTGGCTGTATCTTAACATCCACTGTCAGGGGGACGTACAAAAAGCACTACAGAACTGAACCAAGGTGAATGCCACGTGCTGTGATTTTCCCTTGGGTGCATTTCCTTGAGTTGTCACATCAGGTACAGTGCAGGCTCCAGCTCTGTGTACACCACCAGGCGAGATGAGCCCTACGCTCCTCATAAGTTTGCCTGCCAACAAGCAGTGGGATGCTGGTTACACAACACTGCAGTTTTTTGAGCAGGAGACTGGTGCTCAAACCCACCCATCACTGGGCCCTGCACACCTCCCTTGTTGTCTGTGGGCTAATATTTTCCACTCAGTGCACCCATAATAAACACAGTGTGCAGGCCCAGCTGGACAGCCAGATCCTCCACAGCAGGATGTCCTGCTGCAAATATTTGGGGAAGCGTGTTTCGCTTTGAAATGCCTGGTGTGAGACTGGCCTGGGGCTGGCTGCATCCTCAGGCCACATCCTACGTGCCTCAAGTAGATACAGTAGAGCTGCAGACACAAAACTGGCAGAAAGCTCGGCTGGGATTATGGCAGTCATAGTTTTGTATGTCCCTTTTAAATATATGCTGGGGAAGCAAAATCTACAATGGGGGAGGAACGTTTGTAGAAATAAAGCTAATTGCCTGGTGAGGTGGTGGCTTAGGGAAAGGGAAGGGGAAGGAATGGAAGGAAAGGAAAAGGAAAAGGAGGAAATTCTGCCTCTACCAGCAGCAGCTCCCAGAATGTCCTGCTGGAACAGCCACAAATCCTGAGGAAAATGGTGTCACAAGATACTCCCTCTGTCCAGAAAAAAACATCCATGTACTAAACTATACCACACCCATGGATGTGATTCTGAGAATTTTACTGAATGGCAAGGCAGCAGCTTCCCTGTGTTTCCTACAGAGCTTGGTGAACCTGCCACAAATGCAGGATGTGGCACAGCAAGATGGAATTTACATATTGAAAATCCAATTTCAAAGGGTTAAAATATGTGCTCATTAGCACGTGAGCCTGATGGACAAGTTTGTTTAATGCAGTAGTCTACAATGCTCTGGAAAATGCTAAGGATAGGTCTCAATACACTTAAAAACATTCTTAAAGGTGCTATGATGTGTGTGTGTGGCCCTGGGCAAACTGGTCTAGTATTAAATGGGGAGGTTGGTGGCCCTGCCTGTGGTAGGGCAGTTGGAGATTCATGATTCTTGAGGTCCCTTCCAACCTGGGCCATTCTGTGATTCTGTGATTCTGTGATTCTGTGCTAAGAAGTTTTGCTGAGTCAAACCTGAGGAAAGGACTTTGTAATGCTGTGGTCAGCATGTTATGTGTACATGGGGAGAGCTGTCAAAACTTAGGAAGATAAATTGCTTATAGGTTCAAAAAGCATGCCTTCCATTTATATTTTCATATATAAAACAGTGTCATAGCAGCAATAGTTAAGTGATAAAGCTGTGGTTCAAGGCAGCTCAGCAAGAATGAACAAATCTTCATAATTGACAAGCTCTAATAATAATAAATACATGAAGAGTTTATTTCTCCCTCTATCCTGTTGAAAAATGATTACATGGGAATCCTTACCAGCAGCTGGGCCTCTTCTAAATGACTACCAAGCCAATCCGCTCTGCAATCTCTGCCAGCTCCAGCATCTCAGTAATTAAAAAGGTTGTCGCTAATACTAGAGAGGACAGATGCTTCCCCTAGGAAGTCCTGTCTTCAATTCCTCTGGTATCACAGCTATGCTGTGGCCTGATGTGCTTTGATTGCTACTACAACCACCTGATATGTTATCAGTACTCAATAAACACCATGGTCGTGTTGAGGTGAGATATAAGATATGCAATAAGAATGCACCCTCTGTTTCATTTTTGTGCTTACAAGATGCTTACTGTACCACAGCATCCCAAAAGGCAGCATGTTTGCTGCTGTTCCAAATTTGTGTTTTACCCTGAGAAATGAGGTCATTGCTATTTGCTATATTAAAAATACCTACTGGAATGTGGCAGGTCACTAAAGGGTGTTGGCAACAAAACTGCAAGCACTTTGCTACCTTTAAAGGGAGTCTTCCATTCTAAACATACGATTTATGACCATACATTATTCTGGATTAGCACAGAAGATAAACAGAGTTGCTGGCTCTGGTCTCAGCAAAGCTCAGTCATGAAACTGATACACAGTAGCACATTAGTGCCATTGACATCGCTCTCTGCTTGGCTGAGCTATTTGTGACTCCGATCTTTTCCATGCACAGTGCCTGAAGGATAACAGTGGCCTATCTGCTCTCCTTCTTGGAGAAATGCAAGTACCTTCAAATTTAAACTGTCAGAAATCAACCACAGGGTGGCTGGCTCATTGAGCTAGAGCAACTCAGGCACATAAGAAGCCAGTGTGGCTCACACTGCCTTCAGCCACCTCCGACCCCTGGAGCCAGATGTGCACTGATAGGTAGGTGGGGGAAAGGCAAGGAGGAAATGAAGCAGAGCAGTCACTGGCTCTCAACTTTAGACCCATAAAATGTGCATAATTTGTGTTGCCTCTCTCAACTTTTAGGTGAAACTTTAAACGTGCTTGCGTCCTTCCTAAAGCAATGAGGGACTGGGTGAGGCAGGAATATCCTCATTTCCCTTTCCTTGTCCAAATATCCTTTGCCCCAAGGGGCTGCACAATGCCTGTCTGCAAGGACAGCTGGATAACGTCCACATACAGCACTGTGGGGAGCATTTCCAAAAGCAGCCGAGTGACATAGGTGCTAGTATCATCTTGCAAGACTCATGCTCCTTTGAAATCCTCTGCTCCGCATGACCAAAGGCCTTTAAATATTTTTAAAGCCACTCCAGAGGCACATCAATATTTGGGTAGAGTCAGCCACGTTTTAGACAAATAAAACTGCTTACAGGGACTCTCAGAAATGCCAGAGATCAGTGCAGGGTGATGTCTCCCCTGAAGGCTGTTTGTTTGATCTAGTTGACTTTCCAACCCCTCTTGCTTCCTCCCCATGGGCCCCTGCAGTTAAAGCAGTAGCATGAGCTTTGGATGCATGTCAGGGCATTTGAATGTTCCCAGTCAGCTTCTTCTTTCTGAAACTTGCTCTGGCAGCTGCTGCACCAAGGCCTCCCCATTCACAGGCTCAGGACAAATGAATCCCTACCTTCACTCTCTTTAGAGAATCACCTCTTCCTACTATTACATTGTCTGGTACTATGATTTTTTTCTTCTTGTGCAGACAGCAGTATTAAGCCTGCCAGAGAATGAATGAATATCAATAAGACAGAACATAAATGGAATATGGAGCATTTCTCCCTAAAGTTCTAATGAAAGTGCCTCCAGGGAGGTGGAACACACAGCAGATCACATGCACACATCATTTTGGGGAATCATCTACTTTCACTGAAAAATACCCCCTATGTAGGCAATTTCCTAAATGTCCATTCAAGTTAATGTTGTATATATTCTCTAGCAGTTGTATATAGTAACTGACTCCTCTCTCTTAGAAATGAAGTTGTAGCCAGAGCCCTGGGAGGGAGACCTGTTTCTAGTGGAGGACAGAGAAAGAGAGACCATGTCTGTCCTGTAATCCACCAGATTGTCCCTCCCAAATTTTCTGCTTTCACTCCATGTGGCTTTCCTCTCTGAGCTTCCCCCAAACGAGAGCATAACAAAGCACTGACTCCAGAGGCTTCCATTTCCTGAAATGCCATTGGCAAAACACAGTGCTCATGCTTATAGGCAAACAGCTGCCAGACCCGTGAGGTCCAGGGCTGTTCCTGGGTCTCCTCCTGCATCTCTGCCTCTTGCTTCTCCCTGAGCATCTTCCTCAGTGCCCAAGCTGCTGCTATCCCTATTAGTTCTGCACAACCAATCATAGAACAGCTACAGGCTGCCAAGTTTTTGCAGAAAATCCATCTTTACAGCTAAGGGATGCCAGTTGATGGGTGCTTGGTATGTAAGTGCCTTCTCTTCTCCAGCTATTGTGGCAGCTCTTTTTTGCGGTGCATCCCTCGGAGCAGACAGCAGTGAAGTTTTTGCTTCTGTCATGACTGAAGACCTTGTCTTCCCTTCATCTTCACCCTATACTCTGTAATCACCTGAGAGCCAAGCATATATGTTTTTTTTTTTTTTTTTTGCTACAATAAAAAACTCAATGCTGCCCTCTGCCAGAAATGCTGTAGTACTGGTCTTGAACTGCTTTTTCTTAATCCACAAGTGCTGAACCTTTTTTCTGTGGGCACTGCTCTTACCCACCAACACCCCCCACCACATTTGAGTTGCCAATAAGGTCAAGGAAGCGATCTCCTTGCTTTCCATAGCACATTCTATGTGCTCAGCTTGTGGCAGTGATGGAAAATGCATGCCAGCCATCCGGCTATTTACAGTGACTGCAAACTAAAGGAAGGCCTAATGAAAAGAAGACATATTGCTACCTAGGTATAAAAAGAGAAATAGTGCGGTTACTGCCTGTGCTTACTGCACTTTAAGTGGGAGAATATGTGGCACTTCTTTAAACTCTCATTAAGCTGCCATGCAGGATGACTTGCCATCTCACCAAGCCCAATCTTGTGTGCCTGGGGCATGGCTATGGTGCTGCCCAGACCTCTGCCCAAGGTTGGGCTCAACACAACAGCAGAACCTATTTCCCATAAAGAAAGAAAATACAGTTCTTAATAACATGGCTGCCAAATCATAGAATCATTAATATTGGAAAAGACCTTTAAGATCACCTTAGTCCTACTGCCAACCCACCCCCACCATGCCCACTGAGCACGTCCCTCAGTGCCACATCCACACAGTTCTTGAACACCTCCAAGGACAGTGACTGCACCACCTCCCTGGGCAGCCTGTGCCACTGCCTCACTGCTCTTTCTCAGAAGAAATTCTTCCTATAATCCAGCCTGAACATCCCCTGGTGCAATTTGAGGTCATTTCCTCTGACCCTATCACCGTTACCTGGGAGAAGAAGCCAATCCCCACCTCAGCACAGCCTCCTTTCAGGCAGCTGTAGAGAGCGATCAGGTCTCTCCTGAGCCTCCTCTTCTTCAGCCCTCCCCATCAGACTTGTGCTCCAGACCCCTCACAGCTTCATTGCCCATCTCTGGACACGCTCCAGGGCCTCAGACTGTTGCGGTGAGTGGCAAACAAACCAAGACACCCAGCATGGTCCCAGCACAGTGCCATCACAAGGTGGGATCAGGTTAATTAATTATTCAAGTGAGGCCACAGACTGCAGTTGTAAGGATTTTGAGAACTCATGAGTAATATACACACACTGGGCACCCCACAGCTCCCCTGTGCACTTCTCTCCATCACTTTGTCCCACAGGCAGATGAGATTTCTCTGCACCCCTGTGATGGCTAGGAAGGGGCTGGAGAAAGGCATGAACACCTGACCTCCATTCTTCCACCTCCCTAAAAAGCCCCTACAAGGCCACCCCCTCAATCCAGATGTCCTTGGGAAGATGCAGAGGTCTTGGAAAGATATTCCCCAGTGCTGACTAAAGGTTTAACTTGGCTTCATGGTGAGTCACGGAAACTACAGAAAGGCAACTCACCAGGGAAATCAAAAGGAGTAATTAAGAGAACATAGTAATTAAAGATGTATCCTAAGAGATCCTGTACGTGACATCCACGCCAGGCAGGGGAGCTTGCTAGGCATGAGCGCTTTCCTTGCCCACTCTGGACTGCAGGAGCTGGGGAGAGATGCAGTCACAAAGTTGCCATGGCTACAGATGCACAAACCTGGGAGCTGGGATCGGCCCTGCCCGGTGCTGCCCAGAGCTCAGCTCCCAGCTGCAGCTGTGTGACTGAGCCGTGCAGTGTAAAACGAAAGAACACCTGAAAGTCTTAACATCTTCAAGGATAGAAAAGTAGACAGACTTGAGGAGATGTTTTAATATATGCAAACCGTACAGTGTGTGGGAAGGAATATACATCATGTTATTGAACTGTAAATGGGGGCACTCATTTTGCAGTCCTCATTCTGTGGCCAAAACTTCTGCTTAGCTTTACTTGTGTCACCTTCTCTCCTACAGGTACCTGCATTCAGCCAGCAGAGATGTGCTAGAAGTAAAATTGTGCATCTGTGTACCAGGAGAGAGTTATAACACAGGATGGAGTTCTAACACTTGGAGTTCTATCACAGCAAGCCCTCCATACTAATCACTGCATGCTAGCAGAGCATATTAACAGTGCATTAGATTCCATCAAAAGCTGATTTCCTTTGCGTACAAGGTGCCAGACCCAAAAGTATGTGGTCTGATCAGAATTGAAATGATGGCTGCACAATAACCACTTGAATATACTTTCCATGCTATTTGCTGACATAAATCCTAGTGCTAAAAGCATAAGAAACTGCCAAGGGTTTTAACATCATGGTACTTATTGCACACAGTATGAAAACTGGATTTCACTGTCTGAATGCTTTCCCAAGGGCATGCTGAGACACAGACAAGTTTTAGGATGGCAGTAGTAGAACCCAACATTACTTTTCAGGTCTGTGGGCAGATCTGTTTGCTGGGTCTATAAGAACAAACATCTGACCTATGAGTAAGACCAGAGCTGGGTCCTGTCTCTGGCCCTGAGGCTCCCATCACCATCCTCATACCAGACACCAAGGACACAATGGAGCAATGCTGCTTTTGTGGCAGCGGGGGCTATTTCCCCCTCCTCCCACATATATGCATGTGGGACAGAACATGACGTGTTCCTTGCAGAGCTGTGGCCCTCCTGATGTATGTGGGTGCAGTGTGTTGCAGGCAGACTGCAGGGAGGTGCGGCAGAGCTGATCCTGGCAAGAAGAGGGAACTAAATGGCAGCTCCTTCTGCTCAAATACGGGAGCATTTTTTTCCTTTTCAAAACACAGGTGTTTAATTCCTACATGTGGTATGAAAGGTAAAACAATTTTTCTTGGCAGCACTAGAAATGCCTGCTATGCAGGTGATAATGGATCGTAACACAGAACAAGCCCAGCTTCCACGACTGCTCTGAGTGTCAGCAAACCTGCTACAATTAGGGGTTTGTAGGCAGTGAATGTTCTGGCAGCATCTGGCTGGAAAGCATTTTAACTGCTGGGCTGGCCCCAGCACTAGCATCACATGAGCCCAAATTAGTGAAGCAGACGTTGTCCTCCCATAAGTGATCACACTTTAGCCATGACACATGCTAGATTTCTCCATGAGCAAGCCCTGTTCAGCCATGCACAGCACGCCTTGTTCCATAGGGGACAACCCACACTGCAATGTGGCAACTGAAATGGGTGCTAAAAGCTTAACTCACCCACTGGGCTTTTCACTCTGAAAAACGAGGTTTCATAACCAGCCATATCCCAAAGCCTGAATGTTTCTGAGCAGCTTCTTTTCTCTGGCTACCCAGGCATTTAATTGCACGGTGCATCGAGCTCAGAGCCTGCAGTCCTTGCATGGGTTGCTTCCATCGGCCCCACTGCCTTGCCTAATTGAGATGCAGCTTTTCCCTTGAATTGTTGGCATATCAGCAGGGGGCATCACTGCTTGTGGCTGCCTGCTCTCAGAGAGCTGTCTGGGATTATGTTTCTCTAAGAAAACCTGTGCCCATGAACCCATTGAGTGACTACTGGAGCATGAAGCCCACTCCTCTGGGTAAACCTAATAGGAATTAACAGCCCAAGTGTGACAGCCACAGCTGAGAGAATGGCACCATAACCATCTTGTTAGATATACTCGCTATTTGAAAACATGATCTATGGCATAAACGTGTCCATAAAGCTCCCTTCAGCAGAGTTAGGATGTTTATAGCTCAGATGAGTTTTGTGTGCAGCTTCTTTTCTACGCTAAATATCATTATGTCTCATAACTGAGGACTGAAGAAGAGCAGTATAGTCTTCTGCAAGTTAGATTAGAAGATAGTAACACATCTCAAGGTTTACACCCAAGAGAGTGATTGCAGTTTTCCATTTAAAACACTCAGATTTTGAAAAGAGATGAAATCCATTCACCTTTGAATTTTCAAAATGTATTAGCACTCAGTGTCTCTCCTCTGGGTAGATTCTCTTCTGTAGATCTTTGACTTTGGAACTAATTAAGGCATCTTCAAACATGACCTTCAGCAACACTCTGCCATGGGCTTGGGCTTGGGCTCTGGGTACAGCTCATCCACATGCAAGGGGATATATGTAACATTAACATCCTAAAAATGGGACTAACGTGGGCACTTTGCATACTCTGGTTGTAAAGACGAGTGAATTTAAACTCAAAGCTGGAATTCATCTTTGACCCAAAATGAGATTTTAATGTCTTGGCTTTGCTTACTGAAGATTTCTATTAAAGCTGTGGGACAAAAAATGCTAATCCAATACTTTTCATCTTTCTGGAGTCCGTTCGGAACATCTCATTCCCCAGCTATACTCTGGGGTCGTTCTGAGAAGAAGGATGCTCTGCAAAGCAGACAACAAGTGGCCCCATGTGTCTGTAAACAGCAGTGTATTTAGCGAGGAGCCACTACGGAAGAGCTGGAATTATTTCTGTTGTGTTGCCTTCTCTATGGAGCCACTCAATCATTCACTCCAAGAAGGAGCACAGGAGAAAAGCCCCTGCCATGATGTCAGATCTGCATCACATGGGTGAAAAGGGCATCCCTCAGACTGGAATACAGCTGGGAGCACCAGCCTTATTGAGGGAGCAGCATTGGAAAAAAAGCCCTCAGGCCTCCTTACCTGGTGTGCTTTCCAATAAAGGAGCCAGCACCATCTGACCTAGGAAGAGATACAAGAAAGCCCATACTGATGCTATGAAGGTTAGTTCTGTTTAGTTCTGTCAGGCTGTGAGCTTTTGAACACTTAAACTGTTATGTTGCTGGTGAACTCTTGACTGTGCTAACTTTCCATACGGCAATGACCTCTTTCAGGCTGATAATAAAGAAAGCCAATGATCAACCTACAATTGCAAAGAGTTTGCACGTGTAAATCAAGCACAAAGGAAATAATCCACTTCCCATGTGTCAGTCTGTGTGTTTACTGCACAGTATATGTCCCACACCAAGAATTACTCATTCCAGGCAGCATTCATGCCCACAAAGCACAGCAATTGGAATTGCACTTTCTAAAGAAGTCCAGAGCACTTCACCTTGCACAGTTACAGAATCACAGAATCACAGAATATCCCCAGTTGGAAGGACCCATAAGGATCATCAAATCCAACGATCCACATGCTTTCTGCCAAGCTCACCTGTGCAGAACTGGTTTAGATGAAACCTATGAGATGTCACACCAGCTGTCAGGTCTGACTTTAATGAGAGCATTCCTTTACAAGATGCATAATTTTTGCATGTAGAAAAAGGATTAAAGATGTTTCACCACTGGGTGCAACTGCCTAAGCTCATTGCTGTGCCAGTGCGCAGATGTTCTTTTGATGCAACCTTTTTCTACTCCACACAGCAGGTTAGTTAGGTTCTCTGTGAAGAAAACGGAGAGATACCCAGTGGGGGCCTGAAGTACTGTGTGTTTGTTGTCATCCACCTCGCTCATCAGAGTATCGCATGAGCCAATGTGTCTGTGAGTTGTTTTTATCATCATCTGATGCAGTTGCTGGCTGTAGAAAATCAAAGAATCAAGGAGAGAGGGCAGATTTGAAATCCACAATTGATATCCAAATGCCACAACAGGAAGAGCTTAATTTTCTAGATCATTTCAGGCGTGAAGCAGAAGGTGACCCCACAGAAATCATTTTAATAATATAAATGAGATGGGATGTGGCATCTGTAAGTGAGGGAGAAGGGAGAAGGTAGCCCTCCTTCCCTGGGGGCTCCAGCTGCTTCATCTGGAGATGGTTATTCCATCAGTGCAAAGTGCAGGATGGGAGGGCTGGGCTTTGTCAGGAGAATGCTGCTGTCTAAAAGCTGCCCTCCCATGAAATTAACGTGAGGAGATGAACACTGTGCCCCAAATACATGGATAAAAATGCCCCCAAAATGGGCATGCTTCCGAGTCAGCATCAGCTGGACAGGCAGGACAGCCAGCTCCACCACTCCTTAACAGCCTGGTCCCCAGAGAGGACACAAAGTGCAGACAGAGAATTTGCCTCGTGGTCATTAAAGAAAGGTAACAAAATTTAAGCTATGGATTGTATGCTGGGAAAAGGTTCACATCATGTGAAAAGTATTGTCACAGCTCAGTCATCAGGTGAAGCAGGAATGGTAATCTATGTACAGATCTCAAACCTTTTGTATGGAAGTATGAGATATAAAACTGCTTTTCTTACTCCTAAAATAACTTCCTAAAAAGAGGACACATGCTCTCAAACTATTAATGAACGAAGGGCACCATAGCTCTGCCGAAGGCATTCAGGAGACCTGCAACAGAAACATTCTTAAAAGACAAAAAGGAAATTCTCTCCCGTGAGTTGGCTTAGCACCAATGTCAGCAGTCACTGACTTCAGACAGCTGACATGAAGGAGATGGTTGAAGAGAGAGTCACCAAAGGACTGCTCAGCTCAGTGGATTTCAGATGTCAGCAGCTTAAACTCTAGCATACAAACTAGTTTCAAACCCAGTGACACGGCCACCTGTTCAAATTAGGCATCCTGAAACACATTCTAGCCTCAAGCAATAAATATTTCCCTGAGAAGTACAGATGGAAACTTAGGAGCCACAGCACAGGCACAAAAAAAAATGTAAGGCAAATATTCTACTCACCACAAGTTGGCAGAAAGAACTGTTAGAAATCCTATCCCTAAAGAGCTCAGGATAAAGGAAAGAAATGCTCGGGAACAAGAGATGGAACATTTGAAAGTAGAAGACGTCGCATCATTATTTGCCATCAACAGCCTGATGAGTTAACTGCTTTTTGATTTTGTTACAAACACACACAGAAATAAAGGAAACTACTCCTTAGTGAAGACTTTGTTTTGTTATTTTATTAAAGAACAAATGATACTTCAATTCACCACTTGCTAAAGTTGTTAGTTTTGACAAGCAGTGGGTACCCCCATGGTAGTGAAGCCCAGCTGACATGTCACCTTGGCACTTTTAGCCACGTAAATACTGTTTACATACCACAGTAATGGTATTTCATTTAGTCTGCAAAATCAGGTGCTTAAGGTTTGGTGAGACACAGCTGCAGTCTTAATTCAACCCCCTGTGTGTAGGAAAGGAATCAGTTTGTATGTATGAGCAGCTTATAGAAAGTGGGAGGAAGAATGGATAAATGGACAAAGATAACCACAACATGAACTGTTAAATTATACTTCCTCATACTTCCCCCCTAGATCTGACACCACGTTTGCATGGGATTCAAGCCTACCTCCTCCCATTTCCTACCGCAGTTCTCCACCTCAGAGTCAGCCATATCCCAGTGTTGTTATTTACAGCAGGCAGATTACAGAGCACCAGAAATAGCAAAGCATCATCCATTCAGTCGCTGAGCGATGTGAGGTACTAAGAATGATGAATCCTTCCTACCCAGACAAGAAATGATTGATTTGAATAATTGCCTGAGAATATTCACATGACACTCAAACACAGTCGCTGTCATGATTACCAATGTCTCTGTTCCTCACAGTGAGTCTATAATTGGCATAAGTGTCTCAGATAATTTATACAGCAACACGATTTTCACACTTTCCCAGTTCTGGATAGTTGCTAATATTTCATGTGACAGTCACTTTATCATACAAAGGGAGCTTTCACAAGCTTTTGGCACATCTATTGATGCCGACTGTCACTGAATTTCTCCATCTCCCTGTCTTTTTTATTCATTGTCACTAGTAACTACCTATTCCTTCTTTGTGTCGCGGAGATTAGACATGGTATTAGGTCAGTACAAGTCTTTTCCTTTATCTAAGAGAAAGACCTATTTGCCAGTTCACACACAAATCTAGTTATGATTCTGTTAGCAGGGAAAATTCCTTATTTCTTAAGGCCTCCTAAATGACTAGGTAAACAAAGGAAGTATCTGCTTATTTAACAGTCCTCTATCCCCCTAAGAAACACTACTTTGAAACTAATCAGGTGCTGTTGCCACTCCATGGTGAGTGGGAAAAGAGCTGCCCTCCCATCAGCTCCGCTGTCTCTCCAGCACACATGCCACATGTTATTCTCTTGTCACTGAGATCTGATTGCTGGGGAAGAAAACAAGACTGTTCTCTCTGGTTTGTTCTCTCTAGATTGATCTCTAACTAAATTACTGGATAGCCCAAACTGACACGCTCAGAAGTTCTTCCAGTCTCTCTATAGACACCGTATTTGCTTTGACAGCATATGTACTCTTTTTACTTCATTTTGCCTGTCATACAAGAAGCAAAGCCTTAAACTTAGTTGGCAACACTAGCAATTTCCTTGGCTTGCAGAGCAAATCATTGGGATTCCAGTTGCCTTTCTGGGGCACTCAGTACCCTCCCCAGCACACACACCACTCACTTCAGGGCTGCACAGCAGCCATGGCAGATTCTTGATTTCATTTTTTCACTCTTGCATGTACTAGGTATCAGCATGTGAAAAACTGCTACTGGGGCTAAGTACTCATCATGCTACAACTATTACTGGCTATCAGGTTCATCAGAGAGTGGGGTGGCTGCTTGGATTTGTCAAATAAGAGACATTTTAATGAATTTGGCTCTTTGGAGGGAACAAAGTGTCTATCCTGTCCATACACATTCATATACCTGCAGCAAAATGACATTAATATGCATCAATCCTTTAGCAAATTACACGATCTGTAAGAGGGCTTTGAGGCATGTAGCACTTTCAAAATCCTTAGTTCTGCTCTCTCTCCTATGTGCATTTTGAATATGCCAAGCAAATGCATGGAGCCCTTAGTCCCAAATGGTTTCACTGACATTTTTGGCTGAAGCAGTGCTCTTTGGCAGGATGATCAGGCAGCAGCAAGTCCACGGATGTTGCCTATTACCTTTTGCAAGACTTGAATCACTGATGCTAATCCAAAATTGTTTGAATTTTACATACAGACTGGCTGCCCCATAGGCTCTGTTTAGCTGTGACTACACCAGCTGTCACATCCCTTGGTTTCATCCATGTCCACCCAGGTAATCATTTACAAAACTCATATTTAAAAAATCCAGGTGGCTCAAACCCAGCAAGTTTCTGGCAGCAACATGTGTGAATGGTTCTCTCTCTCCTGGCACATAAATGTTAACAGCTCAAGTGCCCACCAAATGTATATTTGTGCAGCACACATGGAAATGGAGAAAACTAACAGAGAGCAGACGCAGTAGAGAAGGTAAGCAGACCAAAGAGCTGAGGCAACACTGCACAGAAACACATACCAGGGTGCTCTGTAGCACCAATTGGACATACGTGAACGTTGCCAGAGAGAAATGTATCACTTACAACTCACTAAGCTCCATTCTGTGCTCCTGCAGGTAGCTGACTTGCTTTGCAGCACAGTCCTTCAGACATGTGGGGCTGCGAGCAGCTTGAACACAAGGGCTGTCTGCTCTGTCAGATCACAATGGTGTTGTCCTTGCAGCCTGGCTAGGTTCTCTCTGAAAAATCAACACACAATAGCACATAAAAAAACTAAAAGCAGCTTCCCCTTCCTCTCCCACATCTGGCAACTGTCCATCTAAATCTTCCAGCTGCTGATACATCTGTCCTCCAAGGGCTGTGCTACCACATCCAGCCACCAAGCCCCATTCCCTGCAGAGATCAGCTCTGTCCAGATAATGGATCATGCCTCAGGAAGAAAGCAGAGAGCACTTACAGCTTTCAACAAGAGTGCAGGGAGTTGTAAAACTAGTGGTTTAAGCATCTACAGAGGCACCTGCTTGGTTTTATGAGTGGTGCATTTATAAACTGCTCTGATTTCCTCTTGATGGACCGTCTTAATGTTAGCTACCCCCAGCCTGAGGCAAAGCAAGAGCCTTCCTTCCCAGTCACAACAGAGAAGCTGATAGATCTGGATGACTTCATTTGATCAAGGCTGGGAGTGCTGCAGTCCAGCTTGCTGATGTTCATGAGCAGGAACACCACACAGCAGTGTCTCTGCTAGAAGCAGGTAGCTTCTCATATCAAGCCCTCTGTTATTTTCTCATTAAAAGAGGTTGCACACACAAAGGGAGCTAAAAACCAAAGGCAAAAGGTGAGGATGCACGAAATCAAAACATTTCAAAGTTTGCTTATGTTGAGGCTATTGCTTTGTCTACTAGGCTGTAAAAGTTGGCTCAGCAGTTCTAGCTCCTTACTGTGGGTCCGTCATTCAGCTGTGTCCTGAAAGTTGATTTGTTCCTTGAGCAGTCCTGTTGGGGCGAGTAGGGCCATGGACGTGCACGGTGCCACGCTGGATCTCAAGCTCCAGCCAGGCCTCTGGCTGCCATCACACTGAGCGAGGGTGTCCTGTAGGTCCCACATCACATCTGCCAGCTCTGCACTGACATCTCAGGCAGACAAAGCTGCCTAAAATGGCACCAGACATTGTCTGGGCACCGCGTGTGACTGTCTCTGCTACACTCACCCTGCTTTCAATAGGTACTCCCTGTAAAGCCACACAGTAAGGAGAACACCCCTCATCTCCTCACAGGTGATAGAATTAAACATCCTATCAAGTCACTCTACAAACTCAATATTCCAGGAATAACGAATGAACAATTTTGCATGAAAAGCTTATTAAGGATTATACTCATTTTCCACTGCAAATTATCCCGAAACAGACGCGGCAGTAAATCTCCACAACGCTATGAACATTTCACACAAACACATCTCCCACTATTGATATCCGGGTGGGTGTTTTTTTTTCTGAATGGCTACGCCTGTGTCTGTGGCCGTTCCAGGTCTGAGACAGGAGCACCCCAGCCTCATTAAGGCTGCGATGCAACTCACAAACGTAAAGAGAAGCTGGGCAGATGGGGCGTCTCGCAATGGACGCTGTTAGTGCAATAGTTGCTGGACAAACTCGGGAAAACAAACCCCAAAAGCCTGATGTCATCAGTCCACGGGAGTCTGACACTGAAATACATAGAGTTTTCGGTGAAATTAGTGCATAAGCTCCATTATCAATACCAGACAATTAGAAAAAAAAGAAAAAAAACACGAAGAGAACCCAACAAAACGTACAGCTGCCCTCAGCGCTGGGCCGGGCCTACAGCGCCGCGAACTACAGCTCCCACAAAGCCTTTCGCCCCGCCGCGCATGCGCCATAGTCCCGCTCACAGCACACGGCGGGCGAGGGGCCGCCCGCCTCCTCTCCCACCTCCCCCCCGCCTCCCGCCGCCGCCGGAGGAGGCGGTAGGGGCGGCGCGGCGCGGCGGGGCCGGCCGGGTGCAGCCGTCGGTGCCGCGAGCGGCAGGTGAGCGGGCGCGGCGGGGCCCGGCCGCAGGGGGGCGCCATGGCGCGGGGCGCCGCGGGCCGGGTTTCTCCTGCGGGCGGCTCTCGGGGGGAAGGCAGGAGAACGGAGCGGGGCGTGCGGCGTGCCGCTCCTTCCGTGTAGCCGATCGGTGGGGAGGGGCAGAGGGAGAAGCCGACAGTGGGGTTGCACGGGGCGAAGTCGGAGGCATGGATCGTGGAGAGTTTTCCGCTTCCAAGCCGGGAGCGAAAGTAGCCCGAGGGCTTGGCAGGGAGAGGGCGTTGATGAGTGCCCAGGGGGAGAGCGGTGTGCTTGGGACAGGCTTCCGTGGGAGCTGTGCGATTACAGCCCTAATAACCTCCTTACAGCTCAGGTGCAGCAGGATTGGGCATACCGGGTCCAGCAAGGATGTAATTATGTTCTCGTGACAATGTTCACCGGTGCCCGAGCGCCTCGGGAGTCCCTATATACCTGCCTGCAGCTTCGTAAGCTCACCAGCCCTTCTAGGTTTGGCCCCAGCTAACGTGCGCGCTGAATTAATTGCCTCCTGCCCCTTTTAATTGCCGTGTGCTGACTAAGCATAGCGGGAAAGTTTTCACGGTGTGTGTCAGTGTGGGATGTGTTACACCTGCACGCTCTGAGCTCTGGCTCAGCGGTCTGCTTGTGGTCACTGCATCCCCTGGCTTTCTCCTGTCCCCTCTGGGTTAGCCCAGTGCCTAAGTGTGCTGTGAGGATAATGGCTGCTGCCTCAGCAACGTGCGGAGACGCGCTCTGTTCTGGTGCTGATCATAATGACTGTATCTGAACAACTGGTGAACGCGAGGGAACATATTGGTGTTTTCACACCAGCACCATAGTTGTATAACTATTGACAAATGCTGACTTTATCACGGTGATTGCTGATTCAGGAGGATCTGTTGAGTTTGGTAAAATAGCAGCAGCGGCGCCTTTTAATAGCAGTCTCCAACCCTTAAAACGGTTGAGCTGATGGATCGGCTTGTGTTAGCCTTCCTGAGCTGAGAAGCAGAAGAGCTCTCCTCTGGGACGACCTTCTCTCCCAAGCACATGGGATGTATGCTAACACGTTGGCTGAAAGACAGGGTGTTCATTTTGCAATGTCACTTTCCAAAGTGTGGTGGATACCAAATGCGGAGCTCAATATAGGATTCCTGCTTTGCAGTCTGCTTCTTTGCAGAAGCACATTGTGAACGGTTTGTGATTCCAAGGTGGCAGTTTTACTTGGTTTTCCCTTCGTGTTTAATTAAGTATCGTAAAAGCTGGCATTCAGCCAGTTTGTGAAGTGTGCTGTGAACACACCCTGGGTACCCCAATAATGATTGGGGATTATGTACCTGGAGCTCACTATCTGTTAAGCAGTGCACAAAATGGAAGGAATACATGCAAGTCTTCTGGTTATATTTTCAAGCTCACCGTGAACTTGTTGAGGTGCTCTTAAATCATCTGACAATTGGGCATTCTCGTTCTCATTGTTCTGCTATAAATGTTACTTTGAAGTCTTCTGTAAGCGCTGTTGGTTTGAACAGTCTGGTTGACAGCAGCCCATGTTCAGTTACTGTTCCCTAGAGTTTTCTTTCAGCAGATTTATATCTGGCTGGTGCTCTGACATAGAGAGGCCTTTGAGAAGTCTTTTAAAACGTACAGTGTTATGAGATCCTGCACTCATCGTTTTATTCAAATAAACAGAGCCATGGATAACTTCTTTCCGCAAAAGTGCTGTTTTCTGTTCAACATGGCTTTTGCAACCAGAGCCTTTCCAGGTTGTGGAGGAGCAGATTTTTCTAGGAAGTAGTGGAGAGAGGCAGGAAGAATCGTGAAAAGGAAAGCAGTAAGCCACAGAGCTCAAACCCCATCGCCGGTCAGAGGTTCAGCTGTGCAAACAAAATTTTGCCCTCTCTATGGTCGTCACCCAGGAGCACTGCAGAATTCAGAATTGTGGTTCGACATGGTGGGTTTGTGGGCCCATAAAGCTTGGGGACGTGTGGGCTAGGAAGGGTTGTAATGGACACAAATAATCATAGAATCACAGAATCATTAAGGTTGGAAAAGCCCTCTAAGATCATGTAGTCCAGCCGCCAACATGTCCCCACCATGCCCGCTGACCATGTTGCTCAGTGCCACATCCACACGGTTCTTGAGCACCTCCAGGGACAGTGACTGCACCACCTCCCTGGGCAGCCTGTGCCTCACAGCTTTGCTGCCCTTCTCTGGACATGTTTCAGGGCCTCAATGTCTTATAAGTGAGGGGCCCAAATCTGAACGCAGCACTCGAGGTGCAGCCTCACCAATGCCAAGCACAGAGGGATGATCACCTCTCCGCTCCTGCTGGCTGTGCTATCTCTGATACAAGCCAGGATGCTGCTGGCCTTCTTTGCTGCCTGAGCACACTGCTGGCTCATGTGCAGCTGGCTGTCCTTTAGCACGCCCGGATCCTTTTCCTTGTGCAGCTTTTCAGCCATTCTGCCCCACGTAGTGTTGCATGGGGTTGCTGTGACCAACATGCGGAACCCACACTTGGTCTTGTTAAAGCTCATATGGTTGGCCTCAGGCCATTGATCCAACCTGCCCAGATCCTTTGTAGGGCCTTCTTACCTTCAGGCAGATCAACAGTTCCTCCCAACTTGTTGTCTTCTGCAAACTTACTGAGGGTGCGCTCAATCTCCTTTTTCAGATCATCAATAAGATGAGATTTTAAACAGTACTGGCCTCAGTATTCATACCTGAGGAACAACATTCATGACCAGTCACCAGATGGATTTAACTCCATTCACAATACTTACTTCATTTTCTGCCCACCCTCCAGAGGCAGCAGTGCCTGAGGGACTTTGCCTAGTTGGCACAAAGTGCTGGCTGAAGGTCACTGGCTTGGCTTAGCCAGATGGATGCATGCCACAGGGACTCTTGTCCTCTAGACCTTGTCCTCCTGCATTAGGACGTGCTCTTTCCTACATCATCTGCTCCCACACCTTCCTGCCTCCATCCTTGAAGCTGCCTCTCCCCTCCACACATGCTGGTGTGAGCTGGCAGGTTGAGGTGCGAGGGAAAGCAGGTTTCTTTCCTTACCCACTAAGCCTGCAGGCCGGCCTGGCTGTGCAGCCAGTGGAAAGGCGGCCACTCACTTTCAGTCATGCAAGGCAGCCCTCAGCTCTGGCGTGCTCGGAGCTGTGAGCAGGGCATTGAACTCAGCATGGTGGAATTTAAGCTGTGAGTTTTCAAAGCCAATTACTGGACACAGGCTGGGTCTGATGAGCTCGGGTTTCATTAGCTGTCTCCTGGGAGTGCCGAGCCACACCACTCACCTTTGCGGAGATCAGATTCTCTTCTGTGATGCTATTAGATGTTTTCAAAAATAGCTTCATCAATCTGTTTTAAAAGAACTGGTCTGCTCTGATAACTGCCTGCTGGTGCTTCGCCAGATACGGGCTTGTCACTTTTCCTCCTGTCACACATGCAGCTTCTGTCCTATATAAAGAACAGCTTAAAAGAGACTGCAAAATGACCACCAGTCTAATGTAAAGATTTACTTTGTGTCTGTGCATATAATCTATAATTATTTCATTGCACACTGGGAAGCAACCAGACGAATAATACAAAACAATTTCAATCTTTCTGTGGATCTGGAAAGTAGATGCATGTTTGTGCATTCCAGTAGTATGAGGAGGGAACTGCAGTTGCATGGCATACCTAGTAACTCCATTTATATTGGTATATGCAACAGCAATATTCTAATTTACTCATTTCTTTGATACTTTCTGAGCAGATGGTATTTTTGAAAAGGTCTATTAATTCTGTGAGAATTTGATAATGGCTAATTGCTGGGGGATCAGAAGTGAGCAGCAGTCAAAGCGAGCTCCTGACTCCTCTCTGCTCTGCAGCCTCATTTGTAAGCTGCTCTCCTCGCAGCAATCCTTGCTCGAGAGTATTCACCAGTGTCCTCAGCGTGAATTGGGGACTTGTTGATAGCTCTTGATTAATTGAACTGCGCTCCATGAACAAGTCACATGCTATCACAGGGAAGAGTGCGGGGAAGGTCACATCCTGTAGGACCAAGTACATTGGGAATTTTCATCAGAGAGCCCTTTACTCTTTGCCTCTTCATCGCTTGCTTCTCATTTCTTCCTTTCATTTTCCTTTCTGTTCCTCTCTCTGTCACCTTGCCTTTCACTTAGGTCTGTTCATGTTCTTTGAGCGCCTGCCTGAGTGTTTGTAGCAGGGGTCACAAGTGCTCTGGCATCAAAGGATCGCGTTTCAAAATTACAACTTTTCCTTTGAACAAGGAGGAAAAAAGGCTCCTGGTTACTATGGTGATGAGCGCTATAGAAGTGCCTATAAATAAATAACGTAAACATCTGATTGTTGGACTTTGGTTGGCAGTATTTTTGCTTTGCTAATCAGATAATTAAATATCAAAATGGAAGGATGTGATATTTCACCAGTTTTATTACATAGATACTGTTTTTATGCCTTCACCTTTACAGTGCTCCAGCTGAAAACATTTAAATGGCATGTTGTTTTGTTCTACCTCTAGAAATTTGATGTTTTGGAAAATCTTAGTCCAGTATTTATGGAAAAACTTCCCAGCGTTAAAAAGGTGGTATCCATTTTACGTTTAATCAGAACATACACTTTGGGCTAAATGCCTGTTCTTATCTCTAAGAAACTATTATATGTTGTCACAACACTTATATTCCATTCTGGAGTGTCAGAAAATGTAATTATGTTCCTCTGCAGTATTTGAAACCCCACCAGTATACAACAGCAAAACTTAAAAAGTGTATAATGGAAATAAATTCATTAGGGGAAAGAAGGTGGTTGTTTCAAATACACAAAAATAGGTACTTGACTAAATGCCTTTTACTTCAGAGCTTGTATAACTGTGAGGACAGGGATGCTTCATATTTTTTTTCCCAGTTAAACACAGTTGCTTTTCTAAGAGCAAAATATACACTTGCAGTGTGTAATGAAGGCAGGGGAAGATCTGGAGCAAAGCAAGGCAAGGCAAGACCTGGGCGGTAACAGGCAGTGACATAATAAAGTAGGAGGCGTTTTGCAGCGGCCCTTGTACAAGAGCAACATGGAGTTGGGTAGGGTGGGGAATGGGAGTGGGTTAAAAGTCTGCAGCTACTTGCAGGCTGAACAGCTTGGGTTTGGTGTAACTAGAGACCATGCAGATGCTGGAGCAGGGCCTGGCTCCCAAAACATTAAGAGTTTTCTCAGTTGGAAATCACCGTCATTACTAGTATGTACTGCTTTCAACAGTGACATATTTATTTAGATGCCTCCTCTTAGGGTAGGAGGACGAAGCATGCATATTGCTATTAATGACAGGACAAGCTGATGAGGACAAGAGGTGGAGCTGTTCCTTGTCTCATTGCCTGGGGTGGATAGGATAAAAGGGGAAACAGTGCATATACCAAATCTATTTTTTTCTTCTGGTTGGAGTTGTTTGGTTTCTATTCTGCATGTGTCTGCTTCTTTCCTTCATAGGCATTTTCTTCTTTTTCTTTTTTCTTTTTTTTTCTTTTTGGTCTTATTTTCTTTTAATCGTTGGATATGATCCAAAACCATCTGTTGAAATTTGCCGATGTCACATCTGGGTATTCTGATGTATTGCCTATCAAGTTATATTGTGTGTTCAGATGAGTTTCTCGTATGATGTGTTGACAGCTGCTGACAGTCCTGAGATGGGAAGCTGGAAGCCTGGGAGGAAAAAGAGAGAGGGGCAGAGTTAGCCTTTAAAATGTAGCCTTGATTGGTTTTGATGGGTGGGTTTTCATTTGTGGTACCTATGGTTGACTTCTTTTTGAAATAAAGAAAGGGAAATGAATGAACTTCAAACCAAGTGCATTTAAGTGGTCCTAAGGTACTGCAATTAACCCGAGAGATTTCTAGTCCACTCCTACCTTTGTCATTGATCTCTTTTTGTCTTTGACACTGGGTTCCTCAATCTCCTTCAGTCCTTGTCTCTATTTGTAGACGCTCTCACACTTACTTGAATTGCAGCCTTTCCTTCTTCCTTTACTTCTCAGTTCTTCTCCCCTCCTCCTTTAGAAAGTAGATCTCAAAATGCCTCAATTCTTAATAGAATCTCAATATCCGAAACCGTATTATCCTACTTTGGAGCTGAAGAAGCATCTGGACAGTGGTCTCGGGTATGGTTTGATTTTTGGATGATCCTGTGTGGAGCCAGGTGCCACACTACATGATCTTTGTGGGTTCTTTCTACAATTCTAAATCTTAATCTTAATCCTGTAGGAAAATGACTAAGATTTTTGCAGACCTTTGCAGACAGATTACATGTGCCAAAGCAATAAGCATCTCTGAAATAACCACAATATTTTTTTTCTTGATGGCTTGCTACTCAAATAGTGAAGGCAAAAAATGTTTGTTTGTTTTTTGATGCAGAGGTATACAGTATATTTGCATTTCCCTACGCACTGATAAAGATAGCGCTGTACTATGTAAACCAGAATCCAGGCGTACTACAGACAGTTCGTTTTCTGTTCTGTACTTTTTTCCTGCCATGATTGCTCTGAGTAGCAATTAGACCAGGGCTGAGATAAGTTTCCCAGCTTGTTATCGTTCTTCATTTTTAGATTGGCTAGATCAATAGAGAAATGATTTGTGTTTAAATACAAATTTTAGCTTGTATTGTACTGGTAGAAAGCATAACACAGGTGTTTATGAATGAGGTGTTTGTGAGATTGCACGTGCAGGTGTGAGTTATGAACAAAGACGGTTCCCTCTCCCTCCCAAAGCCCAGGTGGTTGTATGGGGCCTCCTCATAGCACAGGCATTGATGAAGTTGGAATTCGCCCTTGGAAGGGAAAGATCTTAATTCTGTGCAGGTTTGAATATGAGGACACCAGACCCCTAAGCTGAGGAGGTTTGCCCCCTCAGGAAGGAAGGAAGAAGCTGTAAAGCATTTACTTGCCTCTCCTCATTCCTCCTGGCAGTGCTGGGGTACGAATAGTCTTTCCTTGGTGTTGCTTCCTGGCCTGAAGATTGATGCCCTTCTGTAGCAGTACGGAGATGCTTTAAAGTGGTGAGGCCATGAGGGCATGAGTACAAGGAAGAACAATCACTGCTTCTTGCTGTGATCTTCTGCAGCTGTGTACTTTGTGAGTATTGGATGAGGCCAACTGGAAATGATCCAGCTCTTGTGCTGTTGTTCATGAGGGACTGGGGCATGCAAGGGTCAGTGTGAGGGTACAGCAATTCTCCACAGTGGTGGTGGGTTGTGTAGCACAGAGCCTTTTTCTTATAGTTATTGAGCATCAGCTCAACTATCCGCAGAAGTGGACTTTGGAGGAAACCCCACAGTTGGAATACGGCCAAGTTCTCTGCTTGTAACATGTTTGATAGCACTGCAGGGAGCCGAGGCTGGTCTCCAGTCCTTAAATACATTAAATTAACTCTGAGTGAACTTGCTGGGAAAAGGGTAATGAAGCAGGTCAGAAATGGGATGTGTGTGCTCAAGCACATGCAGCAGGCTCAGTCTCGAGGCGGCATTCCCACAGGCATGTGGCTGGGGAGCAGCCGGGTCATGGAGCGCGCTGTGCTGCTCATTAAATGCACTGCAGTCCTCAGATACAGCCAAAATCACTTGTCCAGCTAAAAAAGATAAAGTCGGCTGGAAGGAGAGCAATCCCATCGGGAGAAACTTGTGAGAGGAATGGGCTGCGATCTGCTGTAATGCTAACTGTGTCGGGCATGTAGTAGCCAGCACCCTCTCAGGGAGTGCCTGAGCTCATTGCAGCCAAAACTTCAACAGCTGATAGTGGAGACTGATGGAAATCTTGACACGTCTATTCTGTCGTTTCAGGTGGAGGCAGGTGCCAAGTGGAGCTGCAGTGATTGACGTTGCACGGTGCTTCATCTTTATTTCATGCGACGAGGAGGTGGGAGGGTGGAGATTGCTTGAAGTGCCTGGCTAGAGACAGAACGTAATTTATCACTGTTCATTTGTCTGGAGGGTTACACGGCCCATATATAATTTAGAAAAATGTTTAAAAAATAAGGATCTGTTGTCTTTAAAATCACTTGGTGCTCAAGTCTGTTGGCTTAATCTAATTTCTGTGATACATAAATGCACTGCTGTGCATTTCATTTTTATTCTGTGTGTACGGTATAAACAATATGCTTAAAAAGAACCAAGAAAGTATGTATAAATAGCACTGATAAAACCAAGCCCTTCACAATCTCAAAGTAGTGTGAATTTTCCATATTTATGCTGAAAGATGTGGAATTGCACCTGGATTTAACCTTGTCAGTTTTCGTGAGATCACGTTTATTATGAATGTTCTTGCCACATGGTCTGCAAGTGGACTTTTTCTGATTCAAGCCTGCTGCTGATGCTCTACGGCTGAATTATCAGAGGACAGAAAGGGATGCCTCTGTCTGCTGCCTTGCTGTGGGGAAATCATTTTTTGTGTGAACTGATGTAGATGAGACCCTAATGGTCTGGTGTCTGCTATCCGATGTCTGTGCACTTCCTTTTCTTGCACTGATGCTCTGCCCCTGCCTGCTCTGCCATGTCTGGGGTAGGTTGGCATGGTGTGGTTTGGCATGAGGGGCCAGAAATGTTATTATAGAATCCTAGACTATCCCAAGTCGGAAGGGGCCCATAAGGATTTCCGAGTCCAACTCCTGAAGAAGAGACTGGGGATGTTATGAGACATGAGTGCATAGCATATGTAGAGGGTTTCCATGATTTACAGATAAGCCCCTTCCCCTCTTACCCACTGTAAATAAGATCAGTAGACAGAAGTTCCATATATTCATATGCTGGCAGTTCTCTACTGGCTTAAGAAATCCAATTCTCCAAAAGGTTTCCAGAGGAGGAATTTCTTTTCTGTGCAATGACCCGAGTGAGTCCAGATCTTTTCTTCATCTGGTCCCTGTTCTGGTTGTCCTCCGGCTGCTTTGCTTTCTCTTCTCCATTTTTAGTTCATTTCCATAACACATTTCTTGCTCTTTTCTGTTCCATAGCATATTTTCTTCCCGAGGAAGCAGTGTATTCTGTGCACCGGATGCTGTCTGCATGCTCCTGTTGGTGTGAAGCCTTCTGTCCCCTTAAGCTTCTGATGGGAAGGGGCACATCATTTGTTGTGCAGATGGAAATATTTTTATTGTTGATTTCTTTTTTTGGTGCTGAATTAGATATCATCTCTCACGTGTCCTTGAGCCTTCAGCAGAGATATGCAGAATGACTGCTTCTGATGCACTGATTTTATAGCATCATTTATTTTCCCTGAATTACCTCTGCCTGGTCCTGTAACACTGCAGCTGGCACTGCAATTCTCATATCCATCTCCTGTGTGATAAGTGATATTCTTTACTTTGTGGAGTACAATGAGGTCTTAGGGTCATCACTGGAAATTCCTTAGTGCTTTACTGATTGATGTAGATGAAAAAGATAATCTCCCACTCTGGTATTTTTTTTTCTTTGGAGCTGTCTTTGAAGGTTGCACATTCTTCTGCTGTACTTCCTTTGTGAAAGTGACTTCTTTTTGCTCTCTCTTACCTTCTTGTCAATTTCCTTTTTTTCTTCCCTTTGTTTCAATCTCATGTTTTCTACATTGTTTGTGTAGTTTTGTTTCTTTTTGTGAGAGAAACACTCCTGAGTTTAAGTATAATAGTCTATTTGGGCTTAACTTGAGAGTTTTCCTAGAAATGCCATGTAAATGAAGAGTTCGGTTGTTTGTCCCTTTAGCTCTTCAAGCTTTCTCCTTCAGCAGAAGAAGCATTTCACCATCCAGCCTGCAGCTTTCATTGCCATTTGATTGTCTCACACAACAAAGTTTGCTTTGTCATACCTATAACAATCTTTGCTTTTACATCTGAACCTACTGACATTTTCCTTTTCCATCATAAAATATCATGACTTCTCCCTTCAGAACCCTCCATGCAAGTGTTTTCCTCTTCCCCACCATTTGACTATAAAATTGAAATGGGTTTAAATAATCATCAACAGCCAGGCTCCTCTACACCACTGGATTCAGGAGCCCCTTCTTCAGCTGCTGGACACTCTCAAGACAATGTATGGGTAAAAAGAGGCAACGGAGGAGTTTTGATGTTAAACAGGGATTGCTTCTTCATGTCTAGAGACAGGGTTTAAGAACGAGGGGAATAAAAGGTTGTTTGGTAACAGAAGTGGTCTTGTATTTCTGAAAAAAATTGGATTTGATGTCATCCAGAGTTCAGTTGAGAAAATGTAGCTCTCAGTAAATACGGTTTTCTTTTTCACTAGCAAAGATTTCTTTGTATGTGGTATTAATGTCTTTTCTACCTTGTTAGTGGAGTGCAGCAGCAGTGAAGGCCTGATGTTTCTGGCTCACCTTCACAATTTGATTGCAATGTATTTCTGCTTTTGAGAGACAGTGGGCATGAGGCAATTTTGGTATTGAACAGTTCTCATGTAAGCAGCATGTTACCTTTATTTGTCAGTTTGGTTTTTGCTCAAGGAGCAAAGAGGAGCTGAATGAGATTTGGATCCTCAACTGAAGGTTCTTGTTGTGTGGACTTGGTATAGGCTACTTCTATTCCAGGGACCCATCTTTTTCTTCACCAACAGTGGTATGTAGATGCTAAAACTGTGCTTGCACAAAGTGAAGGAATTGTAATTGAGTAATTGTAATTGAGTTTCCTAATTGCACTCGGGATGGCCTTGCACCTCATGCAGGAAGACCTTTCTCATTCATCCAGTTATGACGACACAATTGTTATAGGCTGGTTTGTTTAGCAGTATATAAGTTTAAGGACCAATATATTAGTTTAGCGAAAGGAATCAGTGAGTTCTAATTCTAACACCTTCCATTTCAACTTTGCTTCGTGTGTGAACAGCCTTGTTTTCTCTTAATTCTGCTTCACAAGAAGCACTGGGGTCGTAATAGACTACTTACCTTTGCATTTCACCAGGGGCGAGGATTTTCTTCAGATTGTCACATATATTATTTTGGAAGTTGCTCATTATGGTCTACCAAGCAAGGGAGATTTGCCAAGTTGGGGAAAAACAGCTAAGGGGCAGCCAAAAGTCTCAGTGATAAAGCTGATGATGGAAAAGTGACGATGAAGATGAGGAAAAGTAAGTGGGTGTATGACCACCCTAAATGCAACCATGCATGCCCAGAGGGACATTAGCATATATTTATGAGTTCCTGGAAAAGAATGAATATGTATGCCAATGTACTGCACGTGTGTGTATTAACTGTTTAAATGTAGGACCCGAATTCTGAGAGCCCACATTTGTTTGTCATGTCTTCTGGTACATATCCTGAGGAATAAAGGAATGCTGCTTTCTAACACCACTGGAGATAGAGGGTTTCCTTCCTGGATTTTGATGATGATGTCATTTCTAAAGGTTCTTTTATGGACCCTTGTGGCTACCACTGAAAAATGAGCAGATTCTGAAGGTTTGTTCTTCCCGTTTTAGGCTTCTTGTCTCCCAACTAGTGTAAAATACTGTAGCTACTGCAAAAATACCCTAAAGAAATTTGAAGCCTCCTTGCTCTGTCCTTTTGGCCCAGGAAAGGCTCTCCTTAATTTGGGCTCTTCTGAAGAGGAATGCTTTCCGTTGTCGGTGACTTGGATGTGATGGGTCTTGTGTTTGCTTCTGGCAAGCAGATAATGGAATTTAGGTATAGGATGACAGCAGTCCATTGCATTGGGCAGTCACTTGATGAGCCTT
Organism: Chrysolophus pictus; assembly: GCA_037305975.1. Lineage (NCBI taxonomy): Eukaryota > Metazoa > Chordata > Aves > Galliformes > Phasianidae > Chrysolophus > Chrysolophus pictus. The sequence goes on from JAYKPI010000006.1 coordinate 40,643,221, forward strand.
TGATGGACTGGAAATGAGTTAGCTGTGAATTGCTTCATGTCTTAGTTTGTTGTTGCTTTATTTCCCCTCTCCCAGTTGACCCCCTGTAAGGTAAATAGATTGGAGCATTAAAGGTTCGTGAATTGAAATCCCTCTGTACTGGCAAGAATAATTTTCAGTGCTTGCTCTCTGGGTAAATGAGCTTTCCACCCAGGTGTGTAACACTAGATTCGTGACCTCTTTTTTACTTTCTACTGACTTGCCATATTATCACTGGGGCTTGTAACTTGATGGTTGTTGAGGTCCCTTCCAACCCAAGCCATTCTGTGATCACAAGCTCCCTCGTATGAGCCAAACCAGACCGAGGCAGTATTAATTGTGTTGTGAATGTATTTCAATTTTGTTGTGAACTACCCATATTTTCTTCTTCATAAATCACAGCAGATGGGAGGAGCGGAGGGAGGGGAGAGGAGGAATGTAAAATAAAAAGGTGCACAGAAATTAATGTGCTGCGTAATTTCCTCTTTTAAAAAGATGGTGAGAAACACCTGGGTAAGCAGGGTAGCAGGCCTCCACACACAGATGAAATACTATCCTTTCTAATAGACACTCTGGAATCACGCTGAGGCAGTCACTTATTCAGCACTAAAAGTATATGACCAAATTCATTTTGAGGAGACATGAGGTGGTTTCTTGTGTGTGTGTATTTTTACTGCCTACAGCTAAGTTAGGACCCTTGGTGCTTATCACTTTTTAATGATCTGTTCTTACCCCTGTTCCTTGCTTCTGGCTGTTTGTTCTTTACTACGTAGGTTATTACCCATGTTCACACAGAGACCTGAGAATTAATAGAAAGTGGAGACTGGAGTTGCTTTCTCCTTCCCTTTTCCTGTACACTTATCTGGGACAGTTTCACACACGGCTTCACGGCTTCTTGGCTTCTGACTGTGTTACCGTTGTGTATAAAACTTCAGCCAGGAAGCTAGCAGCTTATTGGAAAAAGTTTTTTAAATTAATAGAGCATCATCTTTTAATGCAGGTATCAAAAGCAATATGTACACTATATATTAATTGCAATATTTTATTATGAATTCTGTAGTAGTCATACATGCGCATATATTTACACATATATATTTAGCATAGAGGTCACAAAGAGAGGTCTTCATTTGATAAGCACTCTTAGTCCTTGCTTAATTTATGTGCATATCTTTGTCCCACTGGAACACAGGGCTCTTCCATACATGCTTGTTTTCAATCATTGAGTGTATTCAAGTAAATTGGAGTTTTATTTTAGTGTATTTTGTCACCTGGATGGTAAAGAAACAGTGGTTGTTTTGTGTAACATTAAGAACATTAAGTCAAAATAGCAGTTTCCTAATCAGCCTCTGACTTGGGTGCTTTCTCCTTGCACGTACTTGCTGCATTAATGCAGGTGCAGATGGAGTCTTCATAGTTGCAAGAGGAGCTTTTTGTGGCTGCAGCTCTGATCCCTTTGTGGGGGAAGAAGAGTTGGCTACCTCAGCAAGCTGTTCCCAGCAACATCCAGGACAGCTTATAAGCAGTTCATCGTGCCATGGAGATGCTGGAGCTGAGTGAGCCAAAGCTGGAAGGTTCTGCCTGAGTCTTTGTATATCCCCCATCTCTGACCATTCTAGACTGAAGATGAGTCTGCCTGCCTATGGCTGATATCTATGTATTTTTGAGTCTTTTATCCAAGCTCACAAGAGCCATCCTGTATGAGAATGACTCTGACAGTATGTATGTTTTCACTATGGCTCATCTTGGTGATTCTTGGCAAGTGAGAGGGGTTTGACCTGCTCCTTCCCTTCTAGTGCTTGGGTAACACTGCAGGGCTATTGAAATGGCCTGACAGCTTTTGCAAGGAATGGCTGTGTCAGCAGCAATGTTAGCAAAAGTCTAGAGGTGGAGAAGCACATCTTGATGAGGGATGCTGCTAGCGGTGCCTTTGATGTCTTGAAATACCGTGTGAAGTAGCTGAAATACTGTGTGAAGTAGCTGCTCTCCTTGACTTCACAAATGTTTTCACGTGGATCCAGAGCTGCACATAAGCAGTGGGGTCAGGTATTTTCAAATGCAGCTGTTTTAAACAGCAGTTGGTTTAATAAGCTTACGTTGCTTTTCTCTGAATGACAGTCAGGTTACCTTTCAATTATTATTTTAAGAGCTTCTCCTTCCCAAATGCTTGACTCAGCGTTTGACTCAACAGGCACAGTAGATCTTGCTGGTGGAAAAGAAGGGAAGAGAAGTAAGCTGCTGCGGCAAGGCTGGGGAAGGGATCTCCCATCACTGAGGGGGCACCAGTGGATGGCAACCATGCTAGTACCTTTGTACTACAGATGTTTCCCTCCCAGAGGTTCTGCCTCTCCTCAGAAGGTTTTGCCCTCAAGTGTCCATTAAGCATCACTTCAGCTATTTATGTGGCTGCTGTAACCTCCACAGAGATGGGGTGAGAAGGAATGTTGCAGAGGAATGCAGATTGATTTACTGGTAGGATTTACAGGGCAAAAATTAACCCCTTATTTTTGTTACTATTGAAATAAATGGAACGGTAAGTCTTAAACAAAGGTCTCTCAAATCAGGCTTGAATTTTGTCCTCTTGCTACTGTGCCCGTGATAAATAAGCCTAGATTCAGTTGTCCTTCTGTGAATTTTCTGTCTGCCAAGGGCATGAAGAAGTTCTTCCTAGCTATTGAACTGTAAATTGTTGCATATGACACCTGGAGGACTTGGTGTGGTTTTCTACAAGTAACTCAGTATATTCATCACTCTTCCCCTATTGCATGCAGCGGTTCATATTGAAGCTGAGAAAGATGATTCATATGGCTTTCTTCTCTTCCCCTTGTCAGGAGCAGCAGTAGCCCTCAGAGCAACATTTGAATCCGTAAATGCCTGGCCCACGGCCATGAGCTGCTGCTGCCCTTCCGGGCCCTCTGATGATACTGTAATCAGATGAGAGACGAGATAAGAATTGTTCTTTTCCACAGGGAAAAACAGTCTGGGATATTTAAGTATTAATAAATAATTTTAGGGGATGTTTAAACTGGTCAGAAGATATTCTGTTCTTCTATGCTGTCAGGTAACGCACTCTTTCTGCTCTGAGTTGTTTCAGATGATTCATGAGATCTCAGGCTCAGTAGTGGATCTTTGAGTATTAGCAGCTTTGGGATGAGCTACCAACCCAGAACATGCATGTTTTGCACTCCCTTAGCATCAACCCAAATGGTTATGCTAGAGGGGGTTACCTGTGGGATGGATCACCTCTCCTACAAGGACAGGCTGGGAGAGTTGAGGCTGTTCAGCCTGGAGAAGAGAAGGCTGCAGGGAGACCTGAGAGCAGCCTTTCAGTATCTAAAAGAGGGCTGTAAGGAAGGAGATGGGCTCTTTAACACAGTCTGTTGTGACAGGACAAGAGGAAATAGTTTCAAACTAAAAGAGAGATTTAGATTGGATATAAGGAAGTAGTTTTTTCACAATAAGGACGGTGAGGCACTGGCACTGGTTGTCCAGAGAGGTGATGGGTGCCCTGTCCCTGGAGACATTCAAGGTCAGACTGGACCAGGGCTCTGAGCACCTGATAGAGCTGTAGATGTCCCTGTTAATTGCAGTTGAGTTGGACTAGATAACTTCCAAGGGTCCCTTCCAACTCAAACGGTTCTGTGGTGCTATGATATTCAGTAATACTGTGCTCCTGGTAGCTGTTAATTTTACACTGCAATCATATGAATGAGGTTGGGGTACATGATGGCTGCATTCCTTTAAGATGGGAGTCTGTGCTGTACAGGTGTGCTTGAAGGGAGCATTGGAGATAAAGCAATCTATTTGCAATCCAGGGACTCAAAATGGCAGTAAATCTTTTTATTTCCCCTGATTTGATTTAGCTTCTCCTTTGCCTTGGCTCTGAACTGCCTTCCTGTCATGCTGCTGTGCTATGCACCTCCAGGCATTTGTCAGAGACTGCCTAATTGAAGCACACTCTCCAGCTTGGATCGAAACTGCTATTTTGATCAGGTTTGTAGGCGCTGTTACAGCCTCCCCATGGAGCTCTCTCTGTGAAGTACGATAACTTCGTCTTGTGGCTTTTGGTTCTCCATGGTTGTTAGGAGTGGACAAAGTCTCTGAACAGAGCAGAAAGTGGAAGCTCAGGGTACAGGCAGCTGCAGGGGGCAGTGCTGCTGTAATCCTGCTTGTGAGCAGAGGTGTTCTCTTCGGTGCTGGAGCAACTGCAGCCCGTTCACAAATGAGTGCATAATCCAGAAAAGGCAGTGAAGTGCTTGAAGAGCTCCACCCCTGTCCTTCACGTACTTTCACGTTTGTTAGCTCTTCTCCCCTGTAGAACCATCAAAGTGCATGAGAATTCTGTTTTTTAGCCTAAAAGGCAAGTTTTATTTCTCTGTTATTTCTCTTCTTTTATATACTCATCCCCCTTTCCTAAGATGTTCAAATTCAAGGATGCTTTTCCTTTCAAGAGCTGCTCTTTGTTGTGGTAATAGCACCTTTGTGTCCTGAGATGTCCATGAGACTTGCTGGTTGTGACTACCCTGTTTGTTTCAACAGTCAGGAGAAATGGCCTCTCTTCCCCTCCACCCTTCAGAAGTCGTAGTCCAGGCTGACAGGACTTCCAGCTTCAGGCTGCCTTGTGGCTGCGGTGGGTTTAATGTCATCATCCTCCCTGTCCCTCTGATCTTTAGCATGTTTAAACTGTCACCTTTGATTTTGGAGACCCTACTAAATTCTGTCCCTAAGCACCATATTGACATCCCTCCATGGAGCAGCAGCTACACCAGCTCTGGTTTGGGTAAGAATGAGACCTTGTCTGTGGAACAGTCTTCCTTTTTTTTTTTTTTTTTTTTAATTTATCAGAAAGGAATGCAAGCTGTGCTAGGGGGCCTCTTGCAGAGCTGACTGCCTCTTGCACCAGCACACACGATTGAATCCAAACCTCTGCGCATTGTGCATTACATGTGTTGTGCCACTTGGAGTAATGCAGTGATTGCTGATTAACAGTATTTCATTCCACCTACATGTGGGTGTGCCTATGAAGACATGCGTTTTTTGTTCAAGGTCAAATATCTCATTTTATAATTTTGTTGCTCTTTTTTTTTTTTTTTTTTTTTAATGTTTTAACAAATAATGTGTTTTTTAAAAAACTTTTGTTGGTTGTATGCATTAACTTTACTATATATTTTATATTCGGCCCAAGACGATTTCTCTTCACTCAGTGTGGCCCAGGCAAGCCAAGAGGTTGGACACCTATGCCATGGCTTCTGTCTGTGGAGATGCACACAACATTGGGGTATACCTGAGGGTTTGATGGTTGGTGGTATTTCCCAGACAGCTGCGCCCCATTTGTGTGTCTTACCCAGATCGCTTTGTAAATTTCAATCTTCCCATCTGTAAAATGGGAAGTATGGTTCTTGGGTAATGTTGTGGTGATAAAGGCCTAAATTATGGTCTGAGAGAGGGCAGATGACCTTACTGCTGCCTAAACAATAGTTGTTAACAAGTATTGGGCTGTAGGAAACATCATAGTGAGGTCCTTCAGTTTCCCTAAGCCATAACAGCATTATCTAATTTCAGGTAGTCATGAACTACCCAGGAGTGTCACAGACAGTGTTTGACCCATGTCTGTCTAAGTGAATGTTGTTTACTTGCCAAGCTACTCTTACAAGCATGAATTATCATTATCTCAGCCTCTTCTTATAAGCTTGGGAGTATGTCTTGTTTGAAGCAGTTGAGCAAAGTGGGGTTTGGCCGTTGAGTTCCCTTTCAGAAAATATCTCTCTTGCTGTCAAAATATATCATTGTTTGGAAGTTTTCAGTGATTGGCTAAAGTTCTGGACCTTTTGACATCAGCTTTAATGCTACCCTGTGAAGAACTGAAATGTCATCCTCTGTGAGTGGAGTCCTGATTTTTCTTGGTGTCCAGAAACCCAGTGCTGCCTTTGTCTCCTTGCATATTTATTAACACAAGGACATTTTTTTGTCAGCTCTTTTCAGGCATGAATTTTTTTTGTGCTTTCAAACTGAGATGTACTTTTGGCTGAAAAGCACTGCAGGAAGAACAGTTTCTTGTAGAGTGTACTTCTAGGCCTATAAATAATAAATGTCGTAAGTTGGAGTGACGCAGGCACCCCTGCAACATATACGTGCAAGGCAGAGATTCAGTAAATAACAACTTACCCGCTGTTTGTCACTCCTAAACCAAGAGGGGTCTATTCAGACTTCTTTGCTAGCTTGTTAAGTTTGGGTTGTGCTGTATAGCTTTGTAGGAGTTCCAAAATGTTAACTGTTTTTCTTTTGTGATGCTGTTTTTGGAGGCTGCAACTTTATGAGGCGCATTAAATATTTATCAAACTCTTAATAGGGTTCTTTGAATGGGCTGTGTTGGCTCAGAACTGACTTGCAGTAAGCTGATAGTGCTGATTATTTGGGAAGAATTTGGGGCTGCTGTGCTTAGTATGTTATAGTGCAGTTGTAAATGACAATTAGTTGTAATTTTGGAGTTGTTAGATTTATTTGCTGTTTTTTCCCCCTCTAATGAAATAATGTTCAGTTCAGTTACCCAGTGGTGTGACAGATTGACTACAGAGCCCTTTCCAGGACTGGGATTTAGCTGTCTGACTAAATGTGATGCAAGAAATTGTACTTGTGAAATGTATGCAAATACGTCATTGCGAGAGTAGAGGAGGAGCTTACTCATAAATGAAAGACCAGTCTCTAAGTATTGTGTTTCTTTCTCCGTTAAAATCAGAGCTTAACTCAAAAAAAGAGCCCATTATGGTATATCTGAGTTATCAGGGGTCCCGCCAGTAAAGTCTCTAATCAGATGCAGACTTAGCAAAAAGGTTCCTGTTAGCATCAGTGAAGGTAGGTTATGCAGTAGGGCTTTCTGGAGTTCAGAGAACACAAAATCAATGTGTTTCTTAGGTGAAAACGACTACAAATCTCACTGAATTCCTTGTTTTTGAAAGCTCAGAGGAAAAAATGTTTGGCTTGTTCCACAGCAGACTGAAGCTTTGCGTTCACAGAGGCCAGAGGGCAATAAGATGGATTAAAAAGAGAAAGGTATCCCTGGATATCCTTAGTTCTGAGAGGACAGGTTGGCAGCACTGGGGATCTCTTCTGTTTGCTCTTGTTTTTATGTATTTCCCCCAAGCAAGCTGTGTCCCTTTTGGGTGCTTTCAAATAGATGGTAGGCATAGGTTTGTGCTGTCCTTCAGAGCCCTCCTTGAGTGCAGAGGCTGGAAAATGGGGTACTGAAGTAGATGACACCTTGTCCTCTTAATCCTAGTGGCTGTTAATGTTTCTAAGTTGAGCAGAACCGGTTTTTTACTTATTCTGTACAAAAAAATGTAGAGATTTAAAAGTGGCACACCAGAGCAGATGAGAAAAGGTCTGTTTTATTTCTGTGATGCCCTAGTTTAGTAGATAGCACAGTTCTGTTTATTCATCACATTGGCAGGCTCATCTTTGGAGGTCTAGCTTCCTGAAGAATCTTTTGTCGATTTTGCAGAATATTATTTGGGTTTATCCTTTGTTTCTTTAATCTTATCTTTTCTTGTGCATTTGGCTTTTAAATGGCACTCCAAAACCCGAGGTTATAAATGCTGAGGTATTACAGTATTTCTGAGCATGTGCGATGCTGGATGACACCCACGTTCCTCAGCAGTGATGGTGCAGGGGCTGTTTGGGTTTGAGGCCTAGGGGCTCCCTAACATGTAGTAACCCAAGATGCTGATGGATCCTTGCCCCCAGGGTTTTAAGTATATTGCAGTACTTCAAAGGATGAGAGGGAATGTCCTCAAATTGCACCAGGGGATGTTCAGCTTGGAAATTAGGAAGCATTCTCAGAAAGAGCAGTGAGGCAGTGGCACAGGCTGCCCAGGGAGGTGGTGCAGTCACCGTCCCTGGAGGCGCTGAAGAACCGTGTGGATGTGGCACTGAGGGATGTGGTCAGTGGGCATGGTGGGGATGGGTTGATGGCTGAACTAAGTGATCTTAATTATCTTTTCCTAACTTATTGATTCTGTATTGTGCTTTATTGCAAACGTGATTCAAAAGGTGTTGCTCCTCACCACCCTGTAAGTGCTTCCACCTGTCACTTACAAATTTGGCAGGGCCTTCTTGCGTTGTTGCATGGAAACAGAAGGTTTTTCAGAGTTAAGGTTCCACATTAAGCAGCGAGTTGTTCATGGACAGAGGGATTGGAGACTTGATCAACAGCAACCAGCTGATGCAGTGTGACTCCGTAGTGCACTGTCAACAGATGCTGTAAATCCATTTATCCTCTCTCTCAGATGGCTTCCAACATGCCTTGGGGAGGATAAAAAGCTGGAGATGCGAGATTACCCATGGTGGGTATTTAATGTGAGAGTTTAGGTTGCATGCTAACCCTTGTAGCTGCTAAGCTCTCCTGGTTGGAATCCTCCCTGTCTTATCTAATGTTTATGTTTTTTTTTTTTTAAATGCAGAGCCATTTAAACTTTGTTTTAGCAGCAAGGACAATTTCTGCCATAAACAAAAACCCAGGAATGCTCTTCTGTTTGCCTTAAAAGGGTTGCTCTTCATCTGAGGCTGTTTGTATAGATATGTGCATGCATGTGGGTGCTTAAGAACTTTTCCTCTTTTCATCATTCTTACTTCACCTCTTAAGTCTCATTTAAGGGAAGAGAGCCTCCCAAATAATCAGCAAGATGTATCATGAAGCAAGCCTCACATGTTTCACTGTGGTGTGTCTGCAAATATGTCCCTGCATGGCTAGGATGTTGCTCCTGTAACAGCTATACTTGTGTTCAGGGATATAGTTTCCTGCTGTGAGCCTTTTGATGGGCAGAACTGGGATGCTTCTGTGGTCCTGCATGGGGATCCAGTTGCAAGATTAGGGATTGAAATGTTTCAAATCAGTCCTGCTTGCTTTGCCACCTCCCAGAACCTGCTCAGTGCCCACAGGTTCCAGCTCTGCTGATGAGGTTGGCGTAGGACACTTTTGTCTTCGTGACCTCCAGCTTGGATGCAGCAAGATGCTGTCTAAAAAGCCCTGGCTGGGTTTTGTGCCTTTGTGTTCAGGAATCACTGTTTCCACTGTAAACGGTAACTTCATTTCAAAAACAGGGTTCCCTAGATGTGTGAAGGAGGGCACTCACAGCGTTGTTCAATACTGAGCCATTTGCTGACCATCACAGCTAGGAAATCGCTTCCTTAGTGCCAAGGGAATTGCTAGAAAGCATGCAGAATGGCTTTGACATCCTCCAGCAAGGGGCAGTTTTTTCCCTTTCTCTGCTATTGTTATGTTCTTTGTTGCGAAGTGTTTGGAGTAGCAGTGGCATTAATAACACCAAAAGCAGGATTTCTAAAATTAGCGTCCCCGGACCAGTTTGCCGTCCGTCTCCCATGCCACGCTCAGCTCTGCCAAAGCGGCACGGCAGTTTGTTTCAGCGTGGCCGCCCTTTGGGCATTTGCAGGAATACTGCAGCAAATCATCCTGCATGCAAGGCTGACCTCTGGGAGGCTAACAAATTGAGGTGAGCCAGCTGGAGTGATAGGACACTGCCGGCAGACAGAGCATGCTCAGACCTGGGGGAGAAAGGTAGCTCAGTCTGCAGATGGTGCACAGTTACTGTGCTGAGAGCTGGGAGATGCGATTTTTTTCCTTCTTTCTTTCTGGTCGTGGGGAAAGAAGAGGACTGGAGAGTGTTCGTTCCCCTGCAGAACATAGCTTTAAGGTGTCTTCTTTTTGTTTTTCCTTTCTCCTGTGAAAAGAGAGGCACTGGATAGCATTTCATTTATTTAGCAACACCAGGTATGCGTGCATGTGCTGAAACACTGATCTACTAGTGATAGTACTTCCAGGATGAAAAAGGTTGCAGATGCTCTGAATGAATGCGTTTCTTTGCTGGGTGCTGTTGTAACTGTGCTCTGTTTGCTGTGCTGATCACATACGGCTCTGAATTCAGTTCTGTGGGCTCTCCTGGCTGCGGGGTACTTCTAGGGGCTTCAGTGTGGGTTTCTGACTCATCCTGTCCCTTCACACGCACCAAACCTTTCTTGTGTGGCTGTGCATGCTTGGGAGGGAAGGGGAAGGAGGTCAGCAGTTTCTTTATAATCCCATGTCTTTGTAGTCATTCTTTGTCTGGCTGGAGGTTTGCTTTATTGTTTTTAAACAAAAAGTCTCATGGGGAAGACATCTCTGATCTGGACAAAATTCTGTGGGTTTTCATAAATTTGTTTCCTACTGGATGGTTACTATATACAATATATTGTGTGTGTGTGTATATATATATATTACCCTCCCCTAAAGACATGATACTGTAGGGCTTGTGGTAACCCAGGAGGAATTTTCACTGCTCTTATTGGCCATGCTGTGCTCCCAGCATCTTCGTCCCCTGCTTAGAATTTGTAGCACACAAGAGTGCTCTCAGAACCACACTGAAGGGAAGCAGGGAGAGCTCAGGCTGTAAATGCTGCTAAGTACCAGTGCCAGTCTCCAAATAACACAGGTACTTTTTCCGTCAGAGAGGATGGAAAGAAAAGGTAGGGAACATGCAGAGAAATAGCAAGTTGCATCTAAAGCCCAAAGGCATAGTTGGAGTGACTAAAGCTCATCTTGTTTGGTACTTCTAGGATTTCACATCATATTCTTTTAAATTCACTTCTGTAGCATTGGGAAATTTTACCCTCAGCCACCCCTACTCAGTCTTTGCTTTAGACAAACCTAAAGACCCACTGGATTAAGATAAAACTGTTGGTCTCTGACACATTTTTGTTTTCCACAAAGGTATATTGCTTACAGACGAAAAGCAAGGGACCAGGCAAAAGGAATTTTTTTTTATTTTTAACTCCTATGCCGATGCTTTTAGAACTAACATAACCTGATAGGTTTTGATAGGATAGTCAAGTGTGCAAAGATCAATTGTTAAGCTTCCCTCTCCGTCCAACCATGGTTGTTTTGAGAACCTTCAGTTTTCATCTTCAGTTGTGGGACTGTTGGACAGACCTAAAGGCCTGGGGGCTAAGACAAATACTTCCTTTTTTCTTTTTTTGTTTTTCTCTTTTTTGCTGATTTTTCCTATATCTCCTAGTCAACCTTGTTTTATCTTCATCAAAAATACATCTTATGTAGAGATGTTTCTGGAGGTCAGAGTTTTAATTTGGGGACAGGATTTAGTAGTCGTGTCTTTCTGGCTGGAATGGAGATCTGGGAAAAGCGGCTCTTAAAAGCTCAAGAGATATTCTTTATCATTACATACTTCAAGCCCAGTTCTGTGGTTTTCTTATATGTATTGACTGCTTACTATTGGAATTATTATTCTTTGCATGCTCTTTTCTAGATCAAGACAGCAGTTTCAACAAATATTAAAATTGATGGCTCCTAGTCACCCTGAAAGTCAGTTTGAATCTCTTCCTATTCCAGCCACCACTGACTTGGAATTAAACTAAATTGAAATCTTTTCCATCCATAAGCACAACTGGTAGGTATGCATTAGCCACCAATATTCTCCTGTTCATACTGAACATATGTGTGCAGTAGGGACCATGGTACAGAGCCTCCTTGGTTGTGGGCTTGTCATAGGAAGGCTTACAGTTCTACTTTATCTTCCTGACTTAAATTGCTAAACCATAAAAGCTGAAGTTAAACCTAATTTTGGTTACTACTGTCTGTAGACAGCTAACGTTTTTGTAAAACAGTTGTGTTTGGTTTTGGTTTGGTTTTATTTTTTTCAGCTACAGATACAGTTCTGTTTTTCAAATTTAATTTGAGAGTGTTGAGTTAAAGTATTCTTATTTTTCATATTCCCTTTTCATATCAGGCTTCATTAATGCTATTTGGAGCTTTAACTACCACATTTGTTCCCTTCAAGAATCTGCTCTTTTCCTGTTTAAAAAGTCAGCCTTTCTACACTTGGCTGCTTTTTACAAAGAAAATGTTTCAGGATATCAATCATTCAGTGTACCATCCTTTCTTTAATGTGATATGTACTGTGAAAGATATATGTATCTCATTAAACAAATACAGTGAATAAGATGATAACAGCCTTTTGGGCTGTGGGGATTGACTTGCTGGTGGTTCTGCAGGAAATCTGTGACAGAGCTGAGGATAAAAGCCAGTTCATTCTTGGCTGTCAAATCCCAACTCCCCCTCCTTCCAATCGGGAGAGTTGCCTTCTAGCAACTTCTGCTTTCAGTATGAATGAAGTAGGTATTTAAAACTGCATGTATTACATATACCGCATCCTTTGCTAAGCCTCTTGCATCACGGATGAGAGAAAGAGAGGAAGACATTTTGCAGGGGGAGTGTGAAATGTCATGTTGGCACTCCTTACTTTTCCTATGCTGGTCTTGGAAAGCCAGCCTAGTAAAAGATGGATCTGAGGGAAGGGAGCAGTAATGGAGAGACTGCCCTCAGTGAGGGGATGTCTGCCCCCACCGCATCCACTGGGTTGCCATAGGAGACAGGGTCCAGTGCCCATTCACTGCCCACACGTCTCTGTCCAGACTCCTTCCCTAACCCATGGCAGGAGCACCCAAATCCGCACTCAGCTTTTTTCTCGGACGCCTGTAGCTTTGGAAAATTGAGCGCTGTCTTGGCAAGTGCTTGGGTAGTTAGTAAGAAGAGCTTCATAAGGCTTTAGTAAGACACAGGCAGAACCTGTCATTTGGTTGTGTCCTGCAGGACTTGGAGGTCCCTCCACAGACCTGCTGTTGACCCTTGTCCTCTATGATCAGGCTATTGTTTGTTGCTTTGGGGCCTTAGTGGTGAATATTTATGGCATTTGGGGCTTTTGTTGTGCTGGATCTTGTAGCTTTTCTCCCAACTGCTCACCTAAATAGTAATTATAGAAATGAGCAAGAGGTTTAAAACCATCTTTTTAATATCTTTAGTGTAGCGATTCATCCTGCCCTAGCTTCATAATTAAAAAATAACAGCACAACTCATCTCTTAAGTGAATCCAAACAGTCCTTTATGCCAACTGCACATTAGTAGAAACTCTTCTCTCCGATTCCACCCACTCTGCTCTCCTCTACGTGTTAATAAGAGAGGAACAGCTTCTCCATCCATACTTCTTGTTGCTTTTGCACCTCCTGGAGATGGTTAGCACATCAGATGACCAGCAGTTAGAAGGCAGAATCATAGAATCACAGATTCATTAAGATTGGAGAAGAGCTCTAAGATCACTTACTTCAACTACCAACCCCCCCCACCATGCCCACTGCCCACGTCCCTCAGTGCCACATCCACACGGTTCTTCAACACCTCCAGGGACAGTGACTGCACCACCTCCCTGGGTACCCTGTGCCTCATGGCTTCATTGCCCTTCTCTGCACACACTTCAGGGCTTCGATGTCCTTCTTGCAGTGAGGGACTCAAATCTGAACACAGCATTCAAGGTGCAGCCTCACCATGGCTGAATACCATGGATGAGGATGATCACCTCCCTGCTCCTACTGGCTGCTTTTCCGATACAAGCCAGGATGCTGTTGGCCTTCTTTGCTGCCTGAGCACACTGCTGGCTCATGTGCAGCTGGCTGTCCGCTAGCACACCCAGATCCTTTTCATCTGTGCAGATTTCCAGCCACTCTCCCCATGCCTGTTGCACGGGGTTGCTGTGACCAATATGCAGACCCAACACCTGATGTTGTTAAAGCTCATACAGTTGGCCTCAGCCCACTGATCCAGCCTGTCCAGATCCTTTGTAGGGCCTTCCTACCTTCAGGCACATCAGTGCTTCTGAATACCCCTGAGAATACCACAGACATACAAGTGTCACAGGGTCCTTATCAAACCCACCAGATGCATGCTCTAGAATCTTTACCTGCTCACCAGTGCTCAGTGCTACGGGAGCAGTAACTTGGCAAAGAGGATGACGCTGAGAGATGGAGAATGGGGTGAGCTCTTCCAGCACAGGGCTACTATGTGGGCAGCTGGAGGTGTGACCAGTCCACGTGCTGACACATATGTAGAAAGAAGCAGAGCACGGAGAGCTTTGAGTTTAGGGAAAGCAGTAGTGCATCTGGCCAACCGCGTGCATTTCAGTTCTCGAAATGTTCTCCAGTGACACTGTGGGAGGCGAGTTACAGCTGTAGACCCATTTTGTGAGGGAGGTTTAGTAACAAAGGTAGCTTTTATAGTGAAGCAGCTATATTTACGTGGAAGACTAAATGCTTTCCCCTGTTTCAGAATTGCGTGCTGCCTACTGGGTAGGTTCCCCATGCCTGAACAATTGCTGTTGGTAGCACTTAACTGATGAATTTCAGCCTCAAGGGACGTGGAGAGTAATTGCTTGCCTTTGCCTCCCTGATGCAGCCCCTCGTAGGTGTGCAGGAGCAAACAGGTGGCACGGTATGCTGCTGCTCATGTTCTGTTGCTCCCTGAGGGACCAGAGGTTTTATTCTCCATGGTGTACACTGCAAGCATCAAATAAAAAGTAGTGGATGATAAAATGTGAGAAAACAGGCAAAGATTCAAGACTGTTCCCTGAGTACCTGTGAAATTCTTTTCAGTTCTGCCTATGACAGCCCATTGCTGTCCATTTTCCCTTGTTCACTTCCATCAAAAGCAGCTCTCAGCTAAGCAGCATGAACCAGGATTTACAAATCAGCAGCTAGAAGAAAGAATAAAGATGAATTCCTTCAGCACTGCTAGCTTGTAATATTCATTCCTGACACTTGGTCAGATAAAGCGTATACACTTGTTTTAGCTAAGAGGTAAGGAAGTGAAAGAGCTGCAGCCAGGGAAGAGATGGAGGAAACAGGAGTTTTTTATTAAAAAGCTGAGTAGTTCATTTGTAGCCATTTAGCAGGTATTGCCTTAGTAGAGTCTGAAATGAAAATTGCTAACCTCTGAACATCAGCCGCATCCGTCGGGCTGCATCTCTGAAGTGCCTCTTATGCCCTTCCCTTGGGGCCGGAGGGGAGAGAACAAATCAGTCAGGGTGAAACATTAGAATAGGCTGTATGGCTCAATGGATTTGTAATGGTTGCTGGAGCTCTCCACCCCCGAGATGCCCATGAAATGCAGGTGCTGTCAGTGATGTGTTATGACTGTTGGTTTCTAATGCCTCTGAAACACCCTCCAACACACACTCCCTGCCAGACTGGAATAATAAAAGGGCCATGTGGTGTTCTCCTCTGCCAAGTTCTTGCAACTCTTGTTGTCTCCACAAATCTGTTTGGACTTGGTCCTTTCTTTGGTAATGCTGCGGAAGCCATTGAAAGCAGCACACTCTCAATAGCTGAGATGTGCAGTGGAAATGTCATGTGGAGAGTTGGGTGGTATCAGAATGTCATTCAGCTATAGTGAAGAAGAAAAATGAAACTTGGGAAATCTCACTAAACCACTCAAATAATATGAGAACTGTTCCCATCAAACACCTAAGAAGGGTAGGATGGTTCTTTTCCTGAGAATTGATTTGATCGCATTCGTTGGGCCTGAAAGCACACCAAGTGATGCACTGCTGTCCTCAGTAGGTTTCCATTCAAGGCTGGCCATAGAACAGCCATAGCTGATAGCTGCAGAGCTGTCAGGAGCATCAGTCATCCCCTGTTCTGGAGATGATGTGTTTGGGAGATGATGTGACAGCGATTGTTCGTCTGTGCTGGATATCTGTGGCATGTGGGACAAGACCAGATTTAAATTGCTGCCAAGGAAATTAAGGAGAGTTAGGACAGAGTATATGGTAATCCTTCATGCCATTAGTGCTATAGCTGGCTGAAAAGCTGAATGAGTATTAAGAAGAACATCTTCTGGGAGTGGTATAGGGAGATGATCATGCCTCAATAATTAGATGACCATTCTGTGTCCTTTCTGCCTTCCTTTATCATGGCTGAAGTCAAAATAGCACCTTTTTAATTTGCTGTTTGCTTTTAGGGAGTTGCTAAATGAGCCAGTATTTCAGACTACTTGCCAAAGGAGGTGGGCTTCATTTCTATTTCCTTTGAGTCATTAAAGCTGCTACAAAATGAATTTGTTGCTAAGGTCCCCAGAGACTACCTCTAGGATCTGCGTGGCTTACAGCCTGCGCTTGCTTCCAAGGCATTATTCAGTCTCTCAGGTATTTTCAGTTCTTAGTTAGGACAGGGATCCTGCAAGCTGTAGGGATCCCACAGGCTATGGGGATTCTTTTTAACCTTATTGAATTCCATGAATGGTTCTCCATTCATTTCCAAACTGCATGAATCAGACTGTAAGATCAAGCATTTAAGCTGCAATATCTCTTTTCAAAAGAACTCCCTTGGCAGTAGAGAAGTGTTTGCGTATGTCCTAAATGTGCCTTGCTGTCTTCCTCCACTCTGGCATATAAGAAAAGTGTCTCTGCATTAAAATGCTAAGAGACCATTGCTTGGGATGTTGTAGCATGTGCTTGAGCTATTGCTTTTTTTCCCTCTCTACAAACTTGCATCAAAGGGAGTTTAAATTGCACTCTTTAAAAACTGCAATTAGAAACAGACTAATCAGGTATGTAGCAATGAGAAATTTGTCTTCCTATAGTTCCTCATGAGTCATGACCACCATTATCTACAGGCTGACTAGCAGTGAACCTTGATGCATAATGAAGATCGGAGCCCATAAATACTGTAGGTGAATCAATATCTCAATTGAAGTTCACAGTTGAAAATATAATCAATGCTCTGATATAAGCCAGTAGCATTTCTGCTTAGAAAGAAAACAGTGGCTTCCTGTTTTCTTAAGGAAAAGAAACAGGGAGGACACGTAGCAGCACAGATGAGACTCTTGGGCTGGAATGGGAAGACACTGGGAAGTGCTGGAAACATTGTAATGTATTACTCACCTTTGTGTAAGGATCAGCTGTGCTGGTGCATATCAGACATTCTCAATCAGTGAAGGTTTGATTATGTCAATAAAACATCGGTTCCTTCTTTAAAGAGTGCAGCCCTCTTCTCTCCTATGCCATTGCTTCTTCTGGAAAATGTTGGCAGCTCCCAGCCTGTGATCCTGGATTGTAGCCAAAGAAATGGCAGAGACTTGATAGTCTCCCACAGGCAGCTGGTACAGCAGCATATCATGGGATCATAGAATCATTAAGACTGGAAGAGATCTCTTAACATCACCTATTCCAACTGTCCACCTGCCACCAATACTGCCTACTCAACCACGTCCCTAAGTACTACGTCTGCCCTTTCCTTAATCACCTCGAGGGGCAGTGACTGCGCCACCTCTGTGAGCAGTACATTCCAGTGCCTCACCACTCTTTCTGAGAAGAAATGTTTTCTATTATCCAACCTGAATCTCCCCTGATGCAACTTGAGGCCATTCCCTCCCATCCTATTGCTGTTACCAGGGAGAAGAAACCACTCCCCACCTCAGCACAGCCTCCTTTCAGGCAGCTGTAGAGAGCAATCAGGTCTCCCCTGAGCCTCCTCTTCTTCAGACTGAACAATCCCAGCTCCCTCAGCTGCTCCCCATCAGACTTGTGCTCCAGATCCCTCACAGCTTAATTACTCTTAATTACCCTTCTCTAGTCCTCCTCTACCCCCAGTAACAGAGCATTATGTTCAACAGTTCACGCTTCATATTGGAATGGAATGTATCAAAATCGATTTGTGGCAACACTCCTTGTTGTATTATCTGTTATTAATTACATTTAAGGTGAGGGACAGAGTGGCCATGGCCTGTCAGAGTGGCAAATGACTGTGATGCTGCTTGTCCTCTTGCTGTTGGACTGGTCTGCAAAAAACAGAGTAAGCCAAAGTCCCAGGGAAAGTAACCTTTTCTCTAACAAACCTTCATGGAGCTCATCCTCAACCTTTTTTTTTTTTTTTAATCTTCTCCACAAGGGTAGAAGTGGAAATAAGAGAAGAAAGTTTCTTTTGTTTCTTTTTGTGTTTTTCCATTTTCAAGTACTGCTTTGGCATACTTTCTCCCTTTCCCCTTGAAGAAGAAAAAATGCTGAAAAATCCCTATACTCTTGAATAGTCCATGAAATATGACTTATGTAAGTCTGTAAACTTGATGTTTAAATGGTTCTTTTCTTATTTTATTTTCCACAGGTCTTTGCCTTCACCATGTCAAGGAGTGTTAATGATGTGCTCCCCTTCTGTTGCATTCCCCACCTGTCATCTTGCTAGGATCTAACTACAGAATGAACATAGCAGCTGTGTTTAATGCCCTGCTCGTGTCTGTCCTTGCTACCGTGCTGTGGAAATACATCAAACTACGAGAGCATGCCTTCATGGTCGAAGAGGAGCTGGTCCTCATGCGCCAGTCTCAGGAGCTCTCTCAGGTTCAGATTGACTACCATGCAGCTCTCCAGACCCTGCTGGAGGACGGTACCAGGATGGTGTGCACCGGCAGGATGCACACTGACCGCATCTGTCGCTTTGAGTCCCTCTGCTACTCAACCGAGGCTGAAGAGTTCATCTATTTCCACAGCAACTCCTCGGTCATGCTGCCCAACCTGGGCTCCCGTAGGTTCCAGCCAGCTCTGCTCGACCTCTCCTCTGTGGAAGATCACAACACCCAGTACTTCAACTTTGTGGAGCTGCCCGCTGCCGCGCTGAAGTTTATGCCAAAGCCAGTCTTCGTGCCTGACGTGGCACTGATTGCTAACAGGTTCAACCCGGACAACTTGATGCATGTCTTTCACGATGACCTCCTTCCCATCTATTACACCATGCAGCAGTTCACTGATTTAGATCCGGAGACACGGCTCTTCTTCATGGAAGGGTGGAGTGAAGGTGTTCATTTTGACCTCTACAAGTTATTGAGTAACAAGCAACCGCTCCTCAGGGAACAGCTTAAAACCCTGGGCAGGCTCCTCTGCTTTACCAAATCCTATGTGGGACTGTCCAAAATCACCACCTGGTACCAGTATGGATTTGTCCAGCCGCAAGGGCCGAAGGCTAACATCTTGGTTTCTGGTAACGAGATCAGGCAGTTCACTAAATTCATGATGCAGAAGCTGAACGTCAGCTTGGAAGAAAGCTCCAGTGAGGAATACATCGTCGTGTTCAGTCGAACAATCAACAGACTTATCCTAAATGAGGCAGAACTAATCCTGGCCCTCGCCCAGGAGTTTCAGATGAAAACCATTACGGTCTCTCTGGAGGAGCATTCATTTTCTGACATCGTCCGGCTGATCAGCAACGCGTCCATGCTGGTCAGCATGCATGGGGCCCAATTAGTGATGTCTCTCTTCCTGCCAAGAGGTGCCACGGTGGTGGAGCTCTTTCCTTATGCCATCAACCCTGAACACTATACCCCTTACAAAACCCTGGCAACACTTCCTGGCATGGACCTGCAGTACATTGCCTGGCAGAACACTGCCAGGGAAGACACCATTACCTACCCGGATAGACCTTGGGATCAGGGTGGGATTGCGCATCTCGACAAAGCTGAGCAAGAGCGCATCATTAAGAGCACAGAGGTACCACGGCACCTGTGCTGCCGCAACCCTGAGTGGCTGTTCCGTGCCTACCAGGACACGAAGGTGGACATCCCTTCCCTCATCCATGTCATCAGGCAGACTGTGAAGTCTAAGCCCGGGACTAAGAAGAAGTGGTCTGGTAGCCTCTACCCTGGCAAAGTGAGGGATGCCAGGTGTCAGGCCTCTGTCCAGGGCACGAGTGAAGCTAGGCTTTCTGTGTCCTGGCAGGTGCCCTGGAACCTTAAGTACCTGAAGGTCAGAGAAGTGAAATATGAAGTGTGGATACAAGAGCAAGGGGAAAACACTTACATGCCTTATATATTGTCCCATCAGAATCACACCTTCTCAGAAAACATTAAGCCCTTCACAATATACCTGGTGTGGATACGCTGCATCTTCAACAAAAATCTCTTGGGACCTTTTGCAGATGTGCTCTTGTGTAGTACATAACCTGTGCACTACCTGTACAGCTCTGCCCTCCATGCCTTCTGTGGTTTAAAACTGACGGTCTTGTAGTTGTAGAGGGCTGAAGAGGACTAGACTGTACCAGTGCCTCAGTGTCCATTTGACTGCACTCTGTGTGTGTGTGTTCTTTAAATGATATTTATTTCCAGTGAGTGTTAGAAAAAAAATAAAAATAAAGAAAACAACTCTCTGTTCTTCAGAGAACTTGCGGAGGTTACATTACATGAATACATGTAATTGAAAACAGAATGGAATTGAATTGTGTGTACCTCAGTCGTGATTTAAATTTGTTTCTATTGTGTGGTGAGTATCTAAGCACAGCGTTAATCCGCAGTTAATTCCGTGGGTAGGTGAGCAGTTCTCATCAGCTTTTTCATTGTAAGTTATTTTTTTTTTTCAATAACTGTAAGGTTGAGTTAAGGATTTGGTATGAGAGCTTTCATTAAACTGCTGTAAACCTCCATGGCATTTTTGCTTTATATCGTGTGTCAAAATGCATGTTGTGATAGATCTATCTGTTGCTGTGATGAAATATGTATAGCGTAGCTTTTTTTTTTTTTTTTTTTTGACGGAAGGAGACAACAATGTCAGCGCTGTGTTTAAAATCACTGCACGTGTCTTATACACTGTCCCATCAGAGTAGCACGTTGCTTCCAACGCAAAAGGCTGGAGCAGCAGGTGGGAGGTTGGAATGGGTAAAAGAACTTACTGTGTTTTAGTGTTGGTTTTCATTTTGTGCGTTATATACATTTCTTTGGGAAGGGAAAGGGGTGGTTTGGAAAGAGGCGGTGGGGAAGGAGGTTATCCACATGAAAATCCTCTCAAAGAAAATCCTTGTTTGTTTTCTGATCAGTGTCTTCTGTTGAGATCAGCTGCTAATAAGTACACGCTTTGTTAAGCGACAGGCAGGACCCATGGGGAGGCTTTCTGGGCACACATTTAGCTGATGTGAAGGAAAGGAAGCAGAGTGAGGCAGTGGCAGTTACATGGGTGCTGTTGCATTAGGCTGAATGAAAAATAAAAGAAAGGTCTGTGCTGCAGGTGTGGGCCCTTGAGGGAGAGAGGAAGAAAGGGACAGAAGTGTGAACGGATTTTGTTGATCGATGTTAGCACGCTCCATAGCTTATAACCAACATTAAAGCTACAGGAAAACTGCTCTCCTCTCTCTCTCTCTGCTCCCTGCTGTCCTGCCAAGGTCTGGATGGATGTCTGAGCAGAAGGATAAATGGCTTGCTTTCCGAGTGATGGACTGGTAGGTGAGCATCTCAAGGCAGGATTATAATATGAGTTTCAGTGAGAGGAGGAGAAAAACATTGGTACAAAAATCAGACAAGAAAAAGGAGGGTTGAAAAATGAGTGAAACACCACAGTACAACATTGGACCTTCAGGCTACTGCTGCTTCTGTGAATTCATTTTCATTATGTCTCGTTTCATTTTCAAACAGTTTTTTTATGATGCAAAGGCAAAAAAAATCCCAAAGTCTGTCAAAGTCTGTGTTTGCTTCACCATTGTAGTCTTGCCCACTATTATTTGTTGCCCTGATATCTTGAAGTGGTGCCTGAATCCTCTGGCTGTTGTTTTCTTAGAACAACATGGTTTTCTTGCTGAAGTGAGTATCTATGGTGTGTCCTAGAGTCTTCATTTGCCTGCATGTCACGTAGCACATGCATCAGAGCTCAGATGAGGAAAACTTCATAAAGAGGAGACAGATGTGAGATGGGGCTTCTTGGGAAAGCCCTCCTGTGGCTTTCAGCACCTCACTGGCTGCTGCTCTTGCTCACAGCAGGGCTTTTTGCAGCCTCACAGCCCTACAGCCTTTTAAGTTGAATGTAGCCCCATGGCCACGGGCTGTTCTCTGCTGGCTGTTGCAAGGGTGGTAGTGTCAATGCCCTACGAAGTCAGTGTTCAGTAAGCCTTCAGTAGGCTGAAATGTAATCAGAATTCATTTTGTATTAGTTTTCAGAAGTGATTTCCTTTAGGTACGTGAGCTGCCTGTGGTCTTAATAGCCACTTCTTGTCATGGGCGGGCTCTTGGTCTGCGTGCTGCTCTCCTGCCCATCTTTCTGAGGGCCTTTTTTAGCAGTTCTTTGCCCACAGTCGGTAGGCCATCCTTTTTCACTTAAAATTAGTTTCACATGATTGCCAGTTTTCTAATGTTTGCAGACTGCTTGCAGCACATTAATGATTTTCTTCCCGTATCCTAATGGTTCTAACCAACAAAGCTGGCCACAGAGCCATAATGTCATGTATGTGGGTTTCCATACACTGTTATCTTGAGCCTGAAAAAGTTTCTCGCATTCAGAGTCTTCTTTTTTTCCAGAAGATAATCAAATATGCTTGCCGAAAGTGTGCATTCAAGCTGTCTTCCTTGTCAGTGCTGTGAATACTGTATGAGATGGAAACAAAGGATTTTTCCATTTCGAATTCTGAGGGAGCTGAACACAGAAATTAAGAAGGTAATGTTACTATTTGCCTCCAACACCTGCTCAGTATGTGAATGTCTGTACCAGAGCTTTGATGACTTACCCTGAATATCTGCTTTTCTGCAGCAAGCAACATTGGGAGAGCACGGTCCAACCTGTAGCTGTCCTCAATCAGGCATGGTAATATTATGCTGATTTATGCTACCTCAAAACCTGCACTGGAGTGCTAGCATCTTACCATGATGAATTTTCTTTCTTTTTAATAACCTTGCCATCTGCAGGTCTGTTCCATTTTAATCCCCATCTTCCCCTGTCCCACAGGCTGTTTGCTTCTCTTGCTTCTCACACAGCCTCCAGGCTTCCCATTTCAAGAAGACCTGGTGGGACTTTGTCAGTGCCAATTCATTGATCAAAAGGAATGCTAGCCTGGCATTGCTTAAAGTTTTTTTTTTTTAAATGCAGGTTTTTTGTACAGAGTAGCTGAGGATGCATCTCTCACATGCAGGAAGTCAGGGCTAAGAGCTGGGTTGTACTATTTCCAAAAGAGTTTATTAATCAAGCAAGCTCAAGGGTCTCCTTTTGACAAGTTGTGCTGTGCAAGAGACTCACACTTTCCACCCCCGTATCATTTGTTTATGTTCCCAGAGCAAATACAGTAATCTCTGTGGTGCTGTCTGGCCCCACTGTCCAGGAAAAAGAGAAATGGCTGGCATTAAATCCAAAATCCTCCTGGGGCAGGGCAGGATGCTAATAACAAGCTGAGCTGAAGCTCACTGCTGCCCGGCCTGGGCATGCTTACAGAGACGGATGGTCCAAGAGGATTTCCTCTGGCTGCCATTTCCTATCTTGTTTTAATTAGCCGAAGCACAAGGAGCAGCCAGCTGCTGCAGGAGTACTCTTCACTGCAGGACTGAGGGGGAGGAAGAATCAAACGGAGAGTTCATCGGGTCACAGGTGCGCAGTGTTGGAGCAGCAGCTGCAGGTTGTATGGGGCTGTGATCCAATGGGACAGGACTTCTGAAGCATGGAAGTAATAGGAAAGTTCATGCTAGTGTTATTCTCAGTTGCCTATAGACCTAAACTTACAGACACCCTCAAAGTGTCCAGGAAAATAAATATTTCCAAAGAGGTTCAGCTCCAAGCTGCCCTGGGTGTGTTAGGAGGAATGAACATACAGATGATGCTTGTCTTAATGGATATCCCTTTGCTTGGCAGTGGAAGAGCAGTTGCCATGGAAGTGTAGCCTGAAGAGAACAGGGAGCAGGCTAGAGTAGTGCAAACTGAGGGCTGAAAACCTACTGAGTCACACTGTCTGCAGAGAAACCTGTACGAACAAATAGTGGGGAGATCAGTTAGGCTGCCTTTGACATGGTCACCTGTGGGAGCTCATGTCAGAATATTTATAGAGCACCTGTATGTCAATTTCTCAGGAAATAACAATAAATAAACACTAGTTTTTCTTTTGTTTTATATGTATATTTTAGTTTAGTAACATCTTTTTGAGATAGGCACATGGCAGGACACAGGCTATCAGCATCATCTGCATGTCTTTCCAAGCCTTGCAGGGAGCTATCAGCCTCAAAGCCATCCTCCATGTGATGAGGAGTAATTTAGAGTTTGCTCCCTCTACTGTGAGCAGCATGGAGACAGATCACTGTCTCCTCACAGATCCATGCTGTCTATCAGGGAGAGGCAGTCGGGTCGAGCAATGCTTTCCTCTCAGTGCCCCTTGCATCCTCCCAGGCAGTAAATCTCATCTAGGAAAGCTTGTACCTACCATGAATTATTTTGGGCTGGCTTCCACTTAGCAAAATTACTGCTTTATACTATTATTGTTGTTATTATCTTTTTGCCCTCTGGGATTCTCCTACTTTTGGCTTTTCTTGATGCACTTTTCTAACTGAGTCATTGTGTGCAGGTTTCACACCTCATGGTAGGAAGAGGTGGTAGGAACACTTTCCGCCTTCACTAGAAAAGGTGCAAAACTACTGCATGTATTGCTGTGTGCCCTGGCAGCCCAAAGGGCCAACTGTACCCAGGGTGGTACATCAGGCCCACACTGCCAGCCTGGGAGAGGGAAGAGCTTGTCCTGCCGTGCTCTGCACTGCGTGGCCTCACCTCCAGCACTGGGTGCAGCTTTGGGCACCACAATAAAAGGACACAATGATTAGAGAGTGTCCAAAGGAGGGCTATGAAGATGGGGAAGGGTCTAGAAGGCAAGATGTATGAGGAGCGGCTGAGATCCCTTGGTTGGCTCAGGACAGACAGAGGAGGCTGACGGGAGATCTCACGGTGGCCTGCAGCTCCTCATAGGGAACAGAGGGCAGGCAGGATTTAATTTGTGTTAAACAAAAGGGTGACTTCAGCGTCTCTGCTTTATTGCTGTGTCTCATCTGCCAAGCTATATAAATAGCAGACTTATTTCTACAATATTTTTGGTGGATAAGAGCACTTAATTCTTTCCCAATGGACTTGGGGTAGAAACACTCTTGGAATGGCTTTCAGTGTGATGACTGACAGTCCATCTGTGCTGTGGGTGGCAGGAGAAGCATCACCATCTGCGTGTGTGCGAAGCACATCTCAATCTTTATGTAAGATAAGTCACCTCCTCCACAGCGTGTCCCCTAATGGGCCAGCAGCACAGAGCTGAGCATGGCTCGGCAAGTTGGTGCACAGGGCGAGAGCCTGGCCCTGCTCATTGCCTCTCAGTTCATCCCTCCAGAACATGCTGATTGCTGAATTATTGTTGGCACATTCAAACAAATAAACTGAATAGCCTCCTGTTTTCTCCAAATAACTTGGCAACAATCATCACCTTTAAGTGTTGCTTCGTCCCGACGTTTGAAAATGTGTCCCCTTTAAAATTTAATTGAGTTATCCTTTGTTATTTCCTTTGTTTTGCTTATTTGAACGGCTCAAATTGTTGGCTTCTCCTTCTGGGCCAGCCATTTCTGTGTATGCATAATGCAGCACCTACAAGTGAACTCACTGCATTTATCACTCCGTCTGGCCCAGAGATTCTCTGTCATTTGCTCCTAGCAAACCAGAGGTTATTCTGGTTGCCAGCAACAGTGGCCACCTCCTACATCTCCCTGACTGCAGGTAAAGGGTGGGCCGAGATGAGGCAGCCTGCAGGCTTCCGCAGTCCTTCAAGGTGAGCCGAGATGTTTGCTGGGGATTCCAGCAATCCCATCACCAGCAACAGCATCATTTTCCTGCTGTGAACATTTCTGTTGGCATGACATTTCCAAGATTATCCACTTCCTACTGATCCTTATGTCTGCTGCCCCCATCTCTATCCCTTGCAGGTGCAACTCAGTCCAGGCATCTCTCACCATGTTTTGCTTTTCCCAGTGTAGCTTACCACCATATAGGCAAGGTGTTGACCTTGGGAAACCCCTCTTGAATGCCTTCAATGAAGTGTGTCTGGTTTCTGAAGGGTTCTCCTGCCACAGGAGTGAAGCAGTGGGAGGTGACACATGGAGTGCTGCTGCCTGAGTGAGTTCTTACAAAGCTTCCTGGTTTTTAGGCAAACACCAGTGAGTGCACTCACCCAGAAGCAAATAACCATAGGAGGAGGCAGGACTACTGTTTGCATCTGTATTTCACAAACAACTTTTTTCATCTGTTCCCTTCAGACAGAGAAAGATGCTTTTCTCTGTGCATGAATGGTTCATAGTTTGGGATTTCTCTGCTGCAGCTCCAAGGGGATGCTCAACACGGCTGCACATCCTGGCTGCTCCTGTGGGAAACGCTTTGTTTCTCTGGCAATTTTTCTTCCCTCCCTCTCTCCTGCAAAGGTCTGGTAGGGAGATAATCACCATATTAATTGAAAATTGGAATTCAGGTGCCAGCTTTCCTCTGAAAATTAGTTTTGAAGCATATTTTTCAATAATTCCTGAGGGGTTAGAAGGTACTTTCTGATCAAATGGTGTTTCATTTAGACCATTTTCCTTCTGCCAGGCCAAAGGGTTGGCTGCAACTCCCACTGGATGTCCTCCAGTGAGGATATGAGGGCCCCCACCTGCATTGCAGAGGTGTTGTGGGAATCTCAGGGCAGCCTTTCTCCCCAAAAGCATGTTGCAAAGCTTGAGTGTGAAAGCAAGCTCTGCCGAGGAACAGTCCATCCCCTATGGTGTGTGTTCTCCTTATGGGCGCCATCACCTCCCGGAGATAGGACCCATTTTAAGCATGCTGTGATTCAGAAAGTCAGGGTTTCTCATGGCCATGATTCCACACTCTTGCTGAGCACCCCTGCCCTCGGGTAAGAGCTGAGGTGGACCATGGCACAACGCACAGCACAGCCTTCACTCCTCTTCCAAAGAGCTTGAACTGAGCAGCCCACAAATACTTTCAAGAAGCACTGTGTGATTGTTGATGTTCACACATTGCAACAGGAATGTGAGCAGCTCTGTGTGGCTTCACCCGTGTGGGTACAGCTGATAACCCTGGTAAATCCTGCTTAGCTCCTAAAAACCAGAGCAGAGCATATTCACGGTCAGTTTGATTCTCCCTTATCATTAACTCGGACGAAGGCTGCTTAGGTAAGCGCTGTGCACAATCAAGCCACAAAGTCCTAGGCAAGGATTTTGGCTCTGCTTTCTCAGTTGCCTTTTAAAGCAGTCACGTTTCAGGGGGAAAAGAAGAAAATTATACAGGCACAGCAGTAGTGCACCTCAGTTTGTGCTGCTCTGGGCCAGATGAGTGACTCATTCGGAAATGCTCTCTGCTTGGTGGAAGGAGCCCTGCAAAGCCAGTCCCATATCATCTCACTAATTTTTCTGAAAGAGTTACCAACAGCATGGAAGCATCAATTTCAGGAGCAAAATGCCAAGATCTGCCACAATGCAAGCAGGTGTAGTCAGTGCATCCAATTGCAGAACCAGGCATCTTTCTTTTCTTTTTCTCTTTTTTTTCCTTTTCTGGCTTGATAGCTTTTGTCACACTCTTTGCATTCATGTAAATAACCATGCAGGTTGCAGAGGAATAAACAAAAATCTGTCCCTTGAATACAACTGCTCACCGGGAAGAAGACCAAAGCAGAAAGCCGTGCAATGCACTCAGGCACAGCCAGACTTGCTGGGCCAAGTCCAGGCAGGGCTCTGCAGTGTGTGATACTCTCTGAGCATTGCTTCATTTAAAAAGGCTCTCAGCAGAGGGGCATATTGGAAACTGTCTGTGAAAGGGATCCATTTGTGGCTTAACTCTGAAGCTCCCTGATTGGGATAATTAATTTTTCAATTCCGCTGAGGAAGGACCTCCATCTGCAATGCCAGAGCTTCAGAGGAAGACGCTGCTTCTTGGGTTCACTGTGTTTTCCCATTCCTCAAACTGTGTCCCAGCAGACCCTGAGGTGATGCTCGGGGGCTGGCACAGGACATTGGCTCCCACTGGGCACTGGTCAGACACCCAGGCTGATCTGGGGGCTGCTTCCTCCTCAGTTAGCTCCATGTGGCAGCTCTGGCTGATCCAACCCATACACTAAGCTATGCCTTGAAATCTGAATTCCCCGCATATTCCAGTGCAGGCACCTCTGTAAATTCTGAAGAAGAAAAGCCATGAAGAGCTAAAGTGCTTTTAAAAGAGGAATGCTTTATGTAGGGAAGGAATGCAGCACAAAACACACAGCCAGCAGATACTTTCTCTGGCTACTTGCATTTTAAAATCTATTTGTTACAGGGAGGGGGGAAATTTCTACCTAAAACTGGAGCCAAGCTATTAATCCAGACTGGAGGGAGAACGCTCAGCTGAGAAATATTTTCCCACTTGTCAAGCCTCCGACAACACATAGAAAGACTGTTTCCATACTCCTGACATGGGGTTGTAGCTGTGATTTGTGTCTCAGGAGACCAATGATTTTTTTTTTCTCAGCAGTGTTTCGTTTTGAAATTCTCTGCTTTTGCAGCCAGAGAATGAAGGGAGAAATGGATGAGCTCATCAGCAGGGCTGCTGGAGAAGGATCTCATCAGGGATATTTGGACAAAGCCAACCTTGGTTGTCACTCCCCAATCTCCAGTAAGGTTGTGATGGAATGACCCCATCCTGCTCTTTTTTGGGCCTCAGCACCCCACATCCTTTGGTGTGGGGTCTGGACAGGATCCCTCACCCACTGGTCTTGGGAACAAAGCTGGGGTGAGGAAGGCGGTGAGAGGTAAACAACTACCTATGACAACTGTTTAAAAGAACTTGCTTTGTTGCACTCAGCTGCAATGGCTGGGCACCAGGCACCTCGTCCCCCTTTGTGGAGCCCTGGCCAGAGCCCAAAGTATCTCCCTCTCAACATCTTGTGAGGACCCCCATTTCCTCACCCTCCATGGGTGTGTCAAAGCAGGGACATCTCCCCTCGGTGTCAGTGCAGCTGTAGTTTACTCCTGCAGCCTGACAAGAGATGCTGATTAACACCTATGAGAGCATCTGCATGGGTCAAAGCCAATGGCCACGTCTGCAAAGGCCTTGTTAAGTTCTTTGTTGAAAAATAAATCCATGTGAGATAGCTAACCAAGGGCACAGTGGTTCTCTGAAGACATTGCCTTTTTAATAAAACAATTTGATTTAATGGTGTTGGGAAGAAGCCAGCAAGTCATTGATTCTTCACTCACAAAAAGGCACACTTTCAGCTTTCCAGTAGCACCGGCAATGGTAGTTCCAAACATAATGTCTGAAAAAAATGGGAATAAGGACAGCTCAGAATGTTTTCAAACATCCTCAGCAGCCTGCTTTAGTGTCACCATGCTCACTTTAAGAACCACATCAGGCTTGTACAAGATCAGACAGCACAGCACTGTGCCACGTGTCTCTATGTCCTCCTCCTGCATGATCCCAAAGCAAGGAATAGCAAACCCTGACACAACCGTCCAGCCAGCCCCCACCCCAGTCCCCTGAGCACCCATGGACCCATGACACAGGGATATCCAGCTCTTCGTGAAGCAGAGCTGCCCTTCCCCCTGTGGGACGTGAGCGATGGGAAGATCAGATGTAACCAGAGGTGAGGGGTCTGGGACTGTGGGAGCTCAGCCTGGAGGTACAACCAGCGCTACCCCTGCCTGCTCACTGTGGGCATCGCCCCAGTGGTTTCCCACAGCAGGGCAGAAAATCAGTGAGAGATGGAGATTGCGTTTCAGCCTCCTAGGGATGGAGCTGGAGCCCTGATCCCTGAGCCTTCTCAGAAATGTAAATTTCACAGAGTAACTCCTGTAGACCTGGTTAGCAACAGCGGCAGCAGACAGCCTTCTCCCCACCATGATTAAAAACTGATTTACAAGGCGCGGTGGACAGATGGCATCTGTTTTTTGCAACCTGTGGTCCCCGCAGAATAAAGGAGACAACCTTCAAGGCTGCAGCTCTGCAAAGACAGAGAAATGACTTAATTGCCCACATCCCTGCAGGTACTCACATCAACAACGCCTCTGCTTGCACCATCTATCAGCCCTGTGGGGCTGCCTGTCATCCTCACACACATACAAGGGAGTGAGATCATTTTGGAGTGTCTGACTCAAAGTTCAGTCCTCTTTGCCCTCTTTGACTCCTGGGCAATACCAGCACCCCTGTGGGGCTCCGGTGTGGTGTGTGTGGGGCTGGTAGAGGCAACAGGCCATGAAGGCCAGTGTGAGGCTGGTGGGGGCACCAGGCTGTGCATGTGACCCCACGTTGCCTGCCTCAGCTTAATTTTCCAGCCATGTGAAGGCTGGCAAGGAAAGTTGCTCTTCATGCTAGTGCTGGAAATGTATGGTGAGACAATTGCACGTGCAGGAATCAGCTGTCCCCATGGGGTTGTCCCTACTGAGCCTCCAGCTTTGGGCAGCAGCCCATCATCTGCAACTGATGGCTGTTAAAACATTGGTTTTATGGAATCAATGATTCAGCTCAGTTGGAGGTAATGACTAATGTTTTTGCTTAAGACCAAAGAAATACATCTGTAGTTTCTCTCAGCTGCTATAAGCCTGGATCTCTGAAGTCTTAAAAGCTGTTTGCTCAAGGAACATCCACGTTTTATTAGATTTTGACACGGATAACACCAGAGCTGGGGGATCACAGTGAAAGCATTTCTTTGAGTTGCCTCCTAAGCTGTGTTACTGCAGCAGCACTTTCCCTTCGCTCCCTTACCAGCAAACACTATTTTAATTGCACCTCAGCTTCTGATGTCATTACAAAAGTTCCTTTTCCCCCAAACCAAACCTTTCTTAGCTCACGCTGGGATCCCTTTTCAGGCTCAACCTCCCCCATCCACTGGCACCAGCCCTTCTGGTGCTTCAACCTCAGACACCAGCCCTGCTACAAAATCAGCTGTCATGCAGAAAAAGCAGGTTGAGGCTGGTGCTGAAGCAAGTCCTTACTGCTCTCCAGCCAAGTGTCTGCAGCTCCCAGCATCCAGGCAGTGAAAGTGCTGGCTTCTCGCCTTGTGTTTGCTCTGCAAATAAAACACTGTCTGAAGTTCATTGTTTGTGTGTGTGCTTTTGTTCAACCACAGCACGGAAACTGCTTTTCTCTGGGCTCAGGCTAGCTGGGAGATGGGAACTCCTGAATCAGGCTGACCCTGCTGTAAACTTCCTCCTTTTAGGGGAAAAAATATGAGTTTGTGAGCTTGGGAAGCTTGTTTATTAGGCCCTGTGATGAGATAGAGACGGAGTTGGAGATGATGGAGGTTGGGGATGCACCCTGCAAAGCTTCCCAGCTGTTTGTGACAGCAACTCACTTGCCTGTGACAGCACAAGCAGCTGTACCAGTAGAGCAGAGCAGACTTGTGCAGCTCCTTTCTCCATACGCTGTGGACATGTCTGCATGCCTGACATTGGTGAGGCCAACAAGAGTTGCTAAAGGTCCTGACTTTCCTGAAGAATGAATGTCATTTATCTGGATACAAAAAGAGGTGTGCTGTACCCCATCCTCACCCCCCAGCTGGACCCCAGTCATTTGGAAACACTCACACCAAGTTTCCACGCCCTTCTGCACAGCTGAGGATGACAAGGAGGAAGGGATGGGCAAAGCAGGGGCAGGAAGGGCTGTGCTCTGGTGTGCAAACCTGCTTGAGATGAGCAGGGACCACCTGCCAGCTGTGACAGCCCGCCCCTGAGCTGCTCCTCAGCACATTGCACTGGCCTTCAGTGGGAGCAACAAGGATAAAGAGATCCCTGATCTTTGCAACTTTGGCTTTCAATTTCAGTTTAAATGCAAGCATGAGCTCTTTCTTTATTCTTATTTGTGTCTTCCCATGTGATTCCTGATTTCTCTCTCAAGACATACACACTGCACTATCACTTCCCTCCCAATGTCAAGGGAACATAGGCTGAGGCTCTTTATCCTGAATATACTTGCCATTTCTCTGCTCCCAGCCTATTTGCTCTGGGCAAGAAGCAAAGCTGGCAGACCCTGCTGAACTGAATAAAAACTATTTAAGAAGATTTGCTCCAATTATTGAAATCTCAGCCTCCTGGTATCCTGTCAGCACTTTCTAGAAACCCAAATCTGCTGCTTGGCTTAACAGATCCACTTTTTTAATGTATTTAATTCAGAAGAGCCAAGAACTTGTTTCAAGAGAGGTCAAAGCAATAAAAAATTCATTTGTTTATGTACATAATCAGCCCTGGGACTTATGTGATGCAGCCAGGATGGTCAATTAAAATCCAACACCTGCATAAATACTCACAGTAAACCCTGTGCCACTGTGTCCCACTACACTAATCCTCCTGGATACGGGGAAAAAAGAAAAAAAAATCAAATGGAGCAAAATCTGCCCCAAAAGCAGGAGTGGGAGAGCTGTTCCCATGCCTGCAGTTGCAGGCAGCTCAGTCAGCGGCACACATGGCTGAGGAAGCTGGGCAGATGTCAGTGACAAACCACAGAACTGTCAAACAAAATCCTTATGCAGAAAGTGAGAGGGAGGCAAGAGCTCATGGACTTAGGGAAAGATCAGACTTCTCTTCCCTGCCTCGTGCTTGTTGTTTGTGGTAGATATGCCACAGGTAACACAAGTCCCCATGGTGCCTGGCGTTGCATGGATATCACAAATCACAAGAAACAAGAAGGACTAGCAATAAAAATAGTTACTAGATGAAATAGGAGTTAATGTCAGTGTTGATGGAATGGCCTCATAGCCTGTGCACTGGAGGCTTCTGCTAATCTCCATCACTTTCATTGTACTGAAAGGCAGCTGGTTTTTTAGGGGGGGTTTGATGAGGGAGAAAGGGAACCCAAAATAGCCCCAAAGAATGAGTTCTGAGGAACTTTGCCTTCACACCATTCAAGGTTTTTGACCCAGACAGAGCCATGAAGACATCCAATTGAAGACCCCAAGCAGGAGGCTTGAGGTGTGGGCCAAAACAACCCTGCAAGGGCTGGATGGACAGAAAAAACACCACAGGTGTCATATGTGACATGCAGCTTGTCCACATACACACAGTCCACCTCATAAAAGCCTCAGTATAGGGGTTTCATTACTTCATCAGTAGTGCCTGTGTGTTTAGGGTATTCCTTAATCCACATCTGCAAAGTGAGTGAGGGAGATAATCCCAGTTTCTGGAAATGCAAATGTGTACCTTTATAGACTCCTTATCTGGAAGAATTGCTTCTGATTCACATTTCCAGCTGCCAGCTCTGGTGGTGATTGCACAAGCTGTATTCATCCATCAGCCTGTTTTTGCAGTGGCAAAGGGGCAAGGCACAATAGAAAGGCACACAAAAAGAAGCACAGTAGGTGTGGTAAGAAGGTCAGAGTTAAGACAACTCATCTTCTGGATCTGTTTTGGATAATATTTGGATAAAGAGTTGGTGGAGTCCCCATCCTTGTAAATATTTGAGAGATGTATGGATGTGAAAGTAAGAAAGTTTAGTGATGGGGCGCAGTAGTTCAGGTTGGTGGTTGGACTTGGTGATCTTGATGGTCTTCTCCAACCTTGATGGTTCTATATTTGGATCCCTGTTGAGCCAATGCCACCTGCTGGAGAAAAAACTTGGAGACTTGGAGATTCATGGCATCATTTAAACTGGACTTTCTTAGGCATCCTTACACCAAAGCCCCTCCCTCTGCATCTAGCTGACCTGAGCACATGCCTGTGGGGTCTGGCTATGGGCCACTGTGGGGAAGGGACTGCTTCACAATTTCCTTTCTCCTGCTTGCCTCATGTGACAGCTAATTATCATTCCAGAGGTAACTGCTGGAGGAGCTGTATGGGATCCATGAACCTTCAGTGCTGTGGGATTTTTTTAGAAGAATCAAAAGACCGGCAATGTCCTAGATGTTATTGTTGTTGTTATTGGTATTATTATTACCTCTGTAATAGCTTCCAAACCCTCCCAAATAAGTTGTGGACACTGTTATTGCTGCACAGACTCAAAGATAAGGCTTTTTTCCCTAAAGCCTAAGAGGTTTTTAACTGGGGAGAAATAATATGTTCACAAGCTCTAGTGAGGGAGTTAAACAACTGGCAGCCCTACCGTGGTGAAGGAGGGTTTTCCTTGGGGAGCCAAATTGGGGGTGAAGCCCACGACATCTCCCAGCAAGCCAAAGAACCGCCTGCACTCAGACCCTGACAGAGCAGTGCACGTGCTTTCAAAAAAACCCTTTGGGAGAGTGCCTTGTGTCAGTCATTCAGACACAAAAATGAGTTCTGAGTGCTGTGCCCATGAGCTCGGTTGGGACAGCCATGCTTCTGAGCAGACATGGGGTTTCATGGGGATATTTCACCTGAGCACCAGTCCTGGTAAAAGCCAAGCACTGCCTCACTGTTTCAGCCTCTTTTTTTCTATAAGCTGTAAATCTGCGGTGTGCTGGCGAAGCCTTCAGGTTGTGCGTGCAGGCATACGTTGCTTATCTAATAAGCTGCTTCCTAGGCTCCAGTGATGCTGCTACTTATGTCATAAATTCCATGATCTCCTCTCTACTGGTCATTAATCTGCTCCATTTCCCGACAATTTTACACTCTTTTGATAAACTGTTTGTCTAACCACTTGACGGAAACAATGTCGAAATCTTACCTTAGGCATTCTCCCCACTAATGAAGAAAATCCATCACGAGGAGAGTTTATCTATTTCTTTGCTGGACGTAAATAAAACGTCAGGCTAATTTGCTTCCATTAATCTTAAAGCCATTGCTACGATGATATTCTTATGTCAGAGAGGTGGGGTTTTTTTCCTTTTCCACATAAATATTTAAGCAAGTACCTAAAGCACAAATAAATTGCTTTCTGAAAGGCGGGTTATTTTTATATCCAGTGATTTAACAATAAATTTGCACAAGGCTGAGCTTCCAGGGCTTCCAGCCTTCTGGTTGTGTATGCCTTTACACGAGCAGGGAACTCATAGTTCTCAGTGGGTGCTCAGGATACTCAGCAAGATCTGCAAAGGTGGAAGAATTTGGTGTCTTATGGCTGCAATGGGCAGGTCAAGTGGCAGCCTGCAAATGCTGCAAGAAGGCCTTCTGGAGAAGCTTTCCTTCTTCCAGGCACTCCTCCTCTGTTTTTCCAGGTGGCATGCTTTTGAAGGATGCTTATGCCAATGTTACCGGGTCTTCATGCCCAGGGTCACAGGAGAGCTTGTTTGTACATATTGGGCAGATATACGTATTTTGATTTAGGTACATAAAGCCTCACAGATGTTCCCACATGTGTTTAGCCAGCAAACTCATGCTACAGGAAGGAAATGCCAAAAAGCTAGAAAGATCCCCAGTATCTCATGCAATGTTAAGGTCAAGCCGATGGAATCAAAAGCACAACAAAGGCTGCCGCTCAGCCCAGCAAAGCAAACCGCTTTAGCCATCAGCTTTAGCTGTGCATCATCCCTCCTTCCCCTCTCTCCTTGCTGAGAACTTGGCTTGCACGGGATGACAAACTCTCTTTTAGTGAAGTTTCTCATTTTAATGACTATGACTAATGTTACACATCCAAACTAATGCCACAGCTACCACGGAGCTTACCGTGGTGTGTTTTCTGGATTTCATTACGTTCCATTGCATTATGTTCATTATGCCCAAAGAAGCGCAATGAAGCTGTGAAGGGTCTGGAGCACAAGGGAACTGGGGTTGTTCAGTCTGGACAAGAGGAAGCTCAGGGGAGACCTACAGCTGGCTGTGATGAGGTGGGGGTCAGCCTCTGCTCCCAGCTGCTCTAACAGCAATAGGATGAGAGAGAATGGCCTCAAGTTGCACCAGGGGAGGTTCAGGTTGGATATGAGGAAGAACTTCTGAGAAAGAGCAGTGAGGCAGTGGCACAGGCTGCCCAAGGAGGTGGTGCAGCCACCATCCCTGGAAGTGCTCAAGAACCATGTGAATGTGGCACTGAGGGACATAATTTAGTGGGCATTGTGGTGGTAGGTGATCTTCTCTTTTGATGATTCCAGCCTTGGTGATTCTATGATTTTATTATTATCAATCATCTCATTTATTATTGTGGATGAGATATTTGGACCCAGGAGGAGTTATTTTGTTCTCCTCCATTCTACAAACCTCCTCAGAATGAATTCTCATGCAGGCCACCCTGGCAGAGGAGATGATGATGGCAGAGAGGCTTTCCCTTGCCAGCACCAGGGCAGGACCACAGCAAAGTGTTCGGGATGCTGAGGTGCAGGCAAGGCTGAGTGCCAGTGCTTTCTGAGAGCACTCACGCTCACTGATTAATGTCACTCCAGCCTCACTTCATCTTCTCTTAAGCAAGAGGAAAAGGTAATTGCCTACACTTATCAGCACGGCTACAAAAGTATCCCCTGGCAGGCTCTAAACCTGACACACTGCTGAGATGGATGCAAGAGGAGCAGTGTGAGTGCCTGCTTTCTGCCTCTCTGGCTGCACGGGTGGACAGTTTCTCCAGCTCAAGGGCAACAGGGCAGCAGTGTGCACAGGCACCCATGCTGGTCTCCTCTACTTCATTCAGGGCTCTCAGTCCTGACTATTGAGGACCAATGTATACACTGCTTGGGCAATGCTGGAAGATATGATAAAGGTGGGGCAGGCTCTCTTTTGTTGTCAGCATGCTCAGATGACATTTTGCTCTTGGTTGCTTTCTGTGGAAGGTGTCCTGGGTGTTTGGTAAGATTTTTCTGCAACCCTTAGAGAAAGCTTAATGCAGACATAGGCCATATGTCACCTCCACCAAGGGGGAAGGCAGAGCTCGGCTCTGGGGACTTGTCCTTGATTATTAGGGTTCATTCTACTTTTCCCCACACCACTCCAGAGTCTCTACTTTTGTTATTTTGGGAACATCCAAAATCTCACAGATGTTCTCCTTCTTTGAAAACTCCACGTTGAGCAGATTGTGTGATAAATCTTGCTTAATGCCTTTCCAAACATCTGTTGGTTGTTTCAGAAAGTCTCCTCTTTCTCTTTCCTACACCCCTTGTCCTTTTCCAGGACATCCTACTAACAGGGGTTAATAAAAAGACACCTTTTGGAGAAGCAAGAACCCATGTGCAGTTTCACATTGCAGACCACTGAGGGCATGAGGTCACTGTAGGGCTCAGTGCAGTGTGTCCCTCACCACGGTCAGGTTGTGCTCTTGGAGATACTGCAGCAGGATTTGTCCCCGCCTCTCCAGGACCTGCAGCAGAGGCCACAGTCCTGCAGCACCTCCCTGGCTCTCCCAGAGCTCCTGGTCCCTGTACAGCGACTTCAGCAGCCTGTGGGCCAGGCAGCCTGACCTCAGTGTGGCCACAGCTGTCTCTGGGAAGCTGAAATGATGAATGGAGATGGAATCTGTCATCAGTTACACTGACCCAGAAATTGTCAAAGCCTGCACATGAGAAACAGGAAGGAAGGGAGGAGATATCCCACCAAGTGCTCACGCACTGCCCATCTCACCTGTCTATGCCCTGCAGCAGCCTGAAGTTGAGCTTTGCCTCTGGTTGCTGTGGCCGGCCCGCGTTGTCGATGAACACCAGCCGGGATGGAGCGCTCCTCCGGACCTGCCAGCAGAGGTGGGAAGGAGAAGCTTGCCTACCATGGGGAGTCACCAGCCTAGTGTTTTAGGCTGGCTTTTTAATGCACTGAGTAACCCTGAGAGCCTGTGGGATCTGCAGCTGCCAGCACCGCCCAGGCATCTTATATTTTGTCCAGAGCAGCCTCTGGGACATGAGGCAGGAGAAAGGGATCAGAGGGGCTGGGGACGTACCAGGATGTGCACCAGGAACAACTCGGATGGGTTTCGACACTTCTCATGGAGCATCTCCTCCACACAGGGCTCGGAGGCATCAGGCTCAAATCCACAGCAATATCGGTCCAGACGGTCATGAACCTGTGGGAGATATTTGGGGTCCTCAGAGGGAGCAGGTGCCTGCATGGGCAGATCCTAAGTGTTTCTCACAAGGAGCTTTTCTTGTTCAGATGGAAATAACATGTTTTTAAGGATCCTAGGTGGTCATTAAGTAGAAAAGCTGCTTACACAAGTGCATGAGAGAGACAGGGAAGCACTCAGAAGCTGAGACTTGGAAAATGCCTTGGGACTGGAGAGGAGCCTGACAGAGGTGACAATGACAAGTTTTCCTGTTGGAATTCAGACACCACGTGCTGCACAGACCAAGTGGGCTATGCTTGCAGCTGAAATGAAAGGAAGAGCTACGCAAAGGGGAATGCAAAATAACCTCAATGAGACTTGTCAGCTAGGTGTCAGGGCTGTGAAGCAAGGCAAGTTCAGCAGCAAGCAGTCCAGCTGCAGCACAAAGGTTGTTGAGATGGATGTTGTTGAGCCAGGAGCCAGGGCTCAGGATGCACAGAGGGTCCTGAAGCAGTTGCAGAGCTGTAGACTGTCAAGGGTGAGCAACTTACAAGTAGTACTTGCTCGTCTCACTCTGATAATTAGTAAAATTTAACAAGTTGTGCTTTGAGACAGGGACCAGTAGGAAACACAGCTATGCATTGGGGAAGATGCCACAGGAAGTGCAAGGTTTGTTTTCCATGGCTATTACTTCCATAATCCTGCAAGAAACAGATTAGTCCCACACCAGAGCTTCTTAACAAATCCCTCAATTTCCTGACATTTAATGAAGCACTCCAGTCAGCATTTCTCCACCGGGAGAGCTACCCGTTAAAGTGCTAAAGTGCCTTTTGACATGAAACACATTGAAATGAAAGAAAACATCACATTTCTTCCATATATTTCCTTTGTCCACATACTAAAAAGCTCAGCACACCAATTTCTCTCACCCACAGCGTTGTTTTCTTTCATAGCAGAATAATAGTCTGCACAGAAGGTGAAGACAGACTGGGATGGTTTATGCAGACATTAAATGCACTCGCGTATCAGGGAGAAGCAAGCTCTGCACAGTCCTGGAGGCACCACACAGAAGCCCATGATAGTTACGGTCGGGAGAAGTTTTGGGCCAAATTCCCAACAAACCAGCATGGTTCTGCAAAAACCACCAGGGTGTGGAAATCCTGAGTCCAAGACGCCAAGAAGGAGAAGGAGACATTGCGGTAAGGATGCTGTGGTTATGGTGGTGGTGATGAGTCAGTACTTCCCGAGCACCCCTCTGAAGTTTGCCAGCACTCCCAGCAGCTGGAGGCAGGGAGTCAAGCTGGAGTGCACATGAAGAAAGCCCAGGAGGAGAGAGATGGGGACAGCATGCACAGAGTGGGGCTCTGCCCTGTCCCAGCCACCTCCAGTCTCCCATGGACATCTGAAACCAAGGACATTTGGTGCCAGACTCACGAGGTGTGTGGTAGAGGCTGATTCTGGTGTCTCAGACGAGCCCTGAGAGATGGACCAGCTGAGTAGTGGCACATTTAGAGCACCTCCAAAGTTCCGACCAGCTGTACCCCAGCAGCTCTCTCCCTGTGTCACTTACATTCACATCCAAATGACCTTCGCAAAGGGTGCATCAGATCCTGCTGCTGTAACACAGATACACGAGCCACACCTTCTCCCATCTGCTCAGCTCAAGATCTGTTACAAGCACCTTTGATTTAAGTTTCTCTTTGATTCCAGGTTTGGCTGGGATGGGGATCACTCCTCCCAGCACCAAGAGCCACCACTTCCAGCTTCCTGATAGAGAGGAAAGGGAAAATTGCCATAGAAAAGCCCATAACAGAGGGGTAGCCATCATCAGGAAGAAGCTGGGCCCACCAGGACCACTGCATCCTGAAGGATGAGTCAGCAAGGTAGCCTAGGTGTTAAACAGGTGATGAAGCACCAGATGTTTGTCTTTTTTTTTTTTGTCTTCTGTTGGGTGTAGGGAGGAAAAAAAAGGGAAGGACCAGGACTTTGCTTGTGCAGCCTTGAGGGGAAAGTATTTGTCAAACGTAATCTGCGATTGCTGGAGCTCTCAAGTAGCACACTGACAAGTCTGAGTAACTCTTGCATCACCAGAAAGAGAAGAGGACCAGGGGAAACCATGTGCAAGACTCCTGGATTTGCAGAGCCCTGGAGACATTTATGGCCACTACCACAGCATTTGGATCAAGTCCCGAGTTTCTACATTCCCCATTTTCAGCAAAAAGCTCTGAAACGCAGAGGGAGAGCAGATGGGAAGAAGTCAAATTCTAAAACCTTTTAGAAGACAACAAAGATCTCAAAGCGTGGTTGAGGGCTGCACGGGAAGGTTCAAAGCTCATGGCTTCCCACTCTCCAGTATGTACTGCAGGATACCAGAGCCATTTCTGAAAGATGTAATTTCATTTCTACAGCATCCTGCTGGCTTCGTGCCTCTTTGTGTGATTTTTCCACATGGGAGGATTCCATTGGAGCTATTAAGAAAAAAATCTGTGGATTGCTCTTTGATTTATCATTTCACTCTTTCAGCCCTCTGAGGGAAATTTTCCTTAAAACTGGATGGCTTTTGTTTCTGGAGACTCAGCTTTTCCACTGTGCTCGATAGGATTTGGGCCTGGCGGAGGGAGAGGAGTTGGTTAATCTTCCCATTTATTTGGCTGTTTCATCTAAAATACTTTCAAGCCCAGCCACGACTGCTCCTCCTCTGCCAGTCACAGTCCGATGTTATAAAGATTAACGGTCAGAGTGTGAAAAAAAAAAAAAAAAGAGTAACTAGAGCACACATTTAATCATCTTTTTTTCTTTTTTCTTCCTTTTTTCTTCCTTTTTTTTTTTTTTTAAACGTATGTATTGCCCTTTCAGATAGTTTCCCCTTGTCTACTAACTGAAGTTGCAGCTGTGAGGTGCCTGAACAGGTCTTCTTTCCATAGTAATCCCTTTTGCCTCCTCAAGGTTGCCCCATAATACATGACAACTGCCTGTGATGTGCAGTAATTTCACAGCACAGGCTATGATTTTCCAGACAGAAGATGAGACACTGCTCACTCCAAGGAAGAGGAGGAGGAGGAAGAAGGCACTACCAAACAAAGGCACATGAGTGCTGATCTCCATGCAGCACATCTCTGGAGCAAGCAGATGGAAGCCCTAGGGCTGGTGCAGGAGATGCTGCCTTCACCAAGCTGTGCCCTGTCCTGAGCCACTGCAGCACCCATGTGATGCACAGCAAAGGAAGCCACGTTGGGATGCAGCTGTATCACTTGAGAGCAGACATTCATATCCTCTAAAAAGCCAGCAATTATGAAACTCAAGCCTCCAGAAAATGCACACTTTATGAGCATGAAAAATATATATTTTCATTTAAAGACAGCCTACTCTGAAAAGAAAAAATAAATAGTCTTGTGCCTTCTTGTGCTGCACTGTGATGGGGAGATGATGGAAAGCTGCCTGGTAGCAGGGATTTTCTTTTTGTTGTCAGAGGGACTTTGCCTGGGCTTGAAGCCTGGAGGATTCACAACATGTTAAAATCCCTGGAGCTGAGCAGAAAAAATTTCCTCTTTGGTTTGAATTTTGCCTGACAAACCCAACCATCCAGAGCCAAACTCAGCAGAGTATCTTCTCCAAAGGTGTCCATGTTCCTTGAAAGGCCACGTTTGCTTTGTGGCTGAGTGTGCAAAGGCAGGCCCCAGTGTAGGTTTTGGGGATGTTTTTCTTACTTAGCATCCTGCTGGTTACTGGTGCTCACCACAAGCTCACCGAAATCATGTGTGAGAGTCACCACCTGACACAGAGCTGTGTGGAAGGTGAGGGCACTGGAACAGATTGCCCAGTGATGTGGCTGATGCTTCATCCCTGGAGACTTTCAAGGTGAGGCTGGATCAGGCCCTGGGCACCCTGATCCAGCTGTGGTGTCCCTGTTTATGGCAGGGGAGTTGGATTAGATGGCCTTCAGAGGTCTCTTCCAACTCTAAGGATTCTATGATTCTATGGTTCTACGATCTTTGGGACATCCCAGAAAGTGCCAAGAGATACCTCAGCAGTGATATTTTGACTCATGTTTTGATACTCTCATCCAAGAAAACACAACTCCTGTGCTACCCCCAGTAGAGAAAGATGTGATGAACAGAGAGGTGTGGCCAGGTGCAGGAGGACCTGGTGTCCCATGCAGTGTTAATGGCAGCCTCCCTCACCCAAGCCCTACCTGCAGGAGGAAGTCGAAGAGCGCCAAGCGGCCCCACTCACCACGCTGGATGCTTGCACAGGCTGTGTCTCCTGCCACCGGGGCCACACTATGGGACTGTAGCATCTCCTGATACTGCAGCCACCCCAGAGCACAGGAGTTCTGGTCATTGTTGGTGTCCTCCAGGTGCTGGACGTCGGGTGCCCACCAGATGAGGGGTCGGGGGGCACCATTGGTGTAGCTGTAGGGTAGGATGGGGCTGGAGAAGCGGCGAGCCACTGCGGGCAGGCTCCTGTTCAGCCCCAAGATCCTGTCCAGGTGGAAGGCCACCACCTCATAGAGGTCTGTGGAGCGCTTGATGAGCCCACAGCGCCCATCCCCACAGTCCTCCCCTGGATTGGCAGGCTGGGTGTCACCATCAGCATGCAGGCGGATGCGCAGTACCTGCCCATGGGCTGGCACACGGCGTTTGGAGACTACCTGGCCATGGGCTAGCAGCTCCATCTTCTGGATGTCATCCTCTGAGAGCCACGGTGGGACTGTCTCACCAAAGCACAGCCTGTCCTCCTGAGGTGAGCCGCCCCACCTGCATGGCTGATCCACACAAGGAGAAGGCATTGGGGCACCCTGCTCTCTCAGCCGCCGTCCTTTCCCCCTATGTCTTTTTGCCCCCTGGCTGGGGGACTTGTCCCCACATGGGGTGACGGCCACATCTCGCCGGGGCCGGGGTGCCAGCAGGAGCGATGCGGGTGCTGGAGGTGCTGGTGCCACATGGGGCAAAGGGGCCCGGCCATGATCCCCAGTTGGTGGTGAGGGGAGGTAGGAGAGTGCCAGCAGGGCCAGGGCCAGCAAGACTACCAGAGCCAATAGGGAAGGGTGCTTCAGCCCTGTCCTTCTCCATGGTCGCTGGGCCTGTGGATCAGAAGGAAGAAAGTCATCAGGAGTTTCTGCATTACTAAACCACTGTATCTGCTTTGCCCTAAAGCCATTGCAGGTATCACAGCACCAGCACTGCTGAAAAGCCACCTTGCTGGTTGGGACCTGTGTTGGTACCAAGGATTCATCTCCTTGCTGATGGCCAGACTACTTTGTAAGTCTCTGTTTTCCAGCCCAGCACCACCCATCTGCTTTACAGGGACATTTCCCAGCAATTCAGTAATGAGGCTTGAGACAATAAGTGGGGAACAAGGCCTTGTTCCTCTTTGCTTTGCAGATATTTATTTTGGAAGTACAAGCATATCCACAGCAGAACATGGTGAGACAATATACTGCCAAGGAAGGGATAAGGAATTGCTTGTAAGAGTAAAAACTTGAAAAAACAAAAGATGAAATGCTGTAGGAGAGGGAGCCAGCAGCCAGAGTGTCTTCCAGAAGGCAGTGCACAAGAATCACAGAATGGTTTGGGTTGGAAGGGACCTTAAGGACCACGAAGTTCCACGCCCCTGCCATGAGCAGGAACACTTCCCACTGGACCAAGTTGCCCAAAGCTCCATCCAGCCTCGTCTTAAACACTTCAAAAGATAGAGCATCCATAGCTTCTCAGGACAGGAATGCTTTGCTCACACTCAGCTTACACTGGCCTCCTCCCATACATCTCCAGATCCATGTTAGAAACACGTGGCAAAAATAAAGAGGAGTTTCTCAGAAACCTCACACCCATCTGAGTATTTTTCAGAGCCTTGCTCCAAACAACCCAAATAACAACAGCTCTGCTTTTTGCATTCCTAATATCAGACCTTAAGTGCTGCCATCAATGTTCATGAATGCACTTGGGAACTCATACGTTAATGGTGCAGAAAGCACTCGTGCGTGCACAGCCACTGAGACCACCTTTAATTAGGTAAATTCACAGCCTTGAGGGTGCATGCGGAAATCATTTGAGAAATACTGAAAATGCAATGGGAAAAACCCTATTTATTCCAGTGGGGGAAAGCATCACTGGTCACAGAGAGCCAAGCGGATGGTAACGATTATCCTTTTTTTTAAAATGTCAAATTGGTTTGCAGAGTGAGTGGTTGAAGCATCCTTACTGCCTGAAACTGCTCTGTCCTCACCCTGGGCAGGTTTGCTTAAGGCACTGCAAGTTACAGTCGAGCCTGAAGTCCTCCAGTGTGAGCCTGGACCACCACTGCCCTTTCCCTACTCAGCTTGCGGAGTCTGGTTTTCCCTGCTACATCCGCAGTAATAAGGGAAAAAAAAAAAGTGTGAGTACATCCTATGTGTTATTTCTGGCAGTCGATATTGCAAATTTAATAATAAACTAGATGATACAACATTGCAGAAATGGTGCTATATTTACAAGCCATGGGTAAATCCTTTTCTAAAGAGAACTTCTCCAAGCTCATGCTGTAAAAAATGCTGCACTTGAAGCTATGGCTTCAATTCAGTCTAAAATGAAAACCATACATACCGTTCCACTTTGCCAGTTTGACAAACTGACAGTACAGCACGTCTTCTCTAGAAATTAGGTACATTTCCCAGCAGGCGAGCTAACTAAAAGCCCATAAAAAGGCTTCAGAGAGGTGCTGCTCATTCCAGGACACCAAAGAGCAAACAATGTATATGCTCACGCATCACATGGACATACAGCACAACCTGGTTCCTGAAGGCACAGGCTGGCCTTCAAGAGGGATAAAAAACTTTCTGAGTGTGGGTCAGAGGATTTTATCCTTGATGTTTTGTTCCCAGGGCGCCTGAACTTTGGCGGAATTTGCAGCGGAGAAGCCTGTTTTCAATTGCTTTCCAAAGTGCATCAAATTGGCTTTGTTGAGCTTGGAAGAAAAGAAAAACAAACCCAAAACTTCATTATCCAGGAATGTAAGAAACAGCCTTAAAACCACAAAAGATGCCATAGAAATACATGGCCTTTAAATGCGAGATTCATACCCGTTCCCTTCTGGAGCCTGCCAAATAAACCACAGAATTGTGTGGACAGCAGGCAACGCAGCCCACCGTGACCAAATTAACAAAGACCACTTGAACAGCCACCAGAAATCCTCATCCGCAGCCCACCCTCCCAGGAGAATCTGCAAAGCCTTGCACTCATCACAGCTGCCCAGGAACGTGGGGTTGGCAGGGGCACATCCACATGATTCACCACATGGCATCTCCTCCAGGAATGGCATGGCACCATCCTTCTGGTTATGGTTGGAAAATGCATGAGTTTATCAACAGGAAAGCTCGCAGCAGCCAGGAGACCAAATCTCTTTCTCACCAGAGCACGAGCTGAAGGAAATCCCCAGCAGAGCCCATGATTCAAGTGCTAAGTACCTTCCTATATCATCCTGCCCAGGGAAGATATACGGCTTGCCAAGTGGGGCTTTACTAAGACAGCTCATGAATTACAGCCACCAGCC
This sequence comes from Chrysolophus pictus, assembly GCA_037305975.1. Classification (NCBI taxonomy): domain Eukaryota; kingdom Metazoa; phylum Chordata; class Aves; order Galliformes; family Phasianidae; genus Chrysolophus; species Chrysolophus pictus. The sequence goes on from JAYKPI010000006.1 coordinate 40,688,214, forward strand.
CTGAGGCAGCCCCAGCCCCCTTCAGACCCCATCAGATGTACAAAAGGGGCCACAGCAACCCAGAGACAGAGGAAAGCTGGATCTGCTGCCACGTGTTGCTGGGTCTGTCCTGCCAAACTTTCCCAGCTGGCACATGGGAACGTTCAGCTCTATGACTGATGGAAAGGGCAATTTCCATCTTGATGCTATCTATGGTGCAACTCATATTCCCACCAGTTTAATCCCAGGAGTCAGCACATAGCACCACCAGAGCAAACAGTCTCCGGGATGCTCCACTTACAGTGTTTGAAGCTTGTGGTCCTGCCGCTGCCTGCTGGGTTTTCCTTGCCTCCTCTCCCTGCTGTACCCCAGATGCACACAGGATGGCTTTCCCATGTGTGTGGGGAAGCTGCAAGAGGGGCCCCTTCCCCAGCAGAACAGATGTGGCTTGCCTTTGTGCAACATCTGCGCTGCGTGTGCCCGCACATCTCAAACAGTGCTGCCTTTGTGCAGTGGGAGCCATACAGAGGATGCTCTGGAGGAGGGCAGCAGCCTGCAGACTGCATGCTGGGGTTGTCTGTGTCTAATCCTGCACACACGCTGCCTCTGCATGCTGGTTTCCTTCTGGTGGAGAACAATCTGCTTTCTTCCTCACATTCTGCAGGACCCAGAAACCCTGCTCCTCATGACTCCTGATGCAGCATGAGACTCAGCTGCATTGCTGATTTCTACAGCATGCACAAAGACAGGACAGCAACAACAGCAAGGAGCCCGGAGCCACCTCAAGTCCCTGTTCTCACAATGTCCCTGACGCCAAAGCTTCTTCTTTCCAGAGCTGCTCACCAGCTTTGGCTCCTCACCTTCAGAGGGGTTGAGCTGGTTCAGTTCCTTTCTGCATTATAGCAGCAAAGAGCAAAAGTGCTGGAAAGTGACATCTTTTTGCAGAGGGTTTTGAGCTACATGGGCTACAGGGAGGAATACATTAACATGAAATCAAATTCTGTTCCCTTCTTGCTCTTGGTGAGCTTACCAATCCTGATGATGAGCGCCTGAAGAACTGCCAAACCTCTCTTACATATTTCTGGGACCTGATCCAGTTCTATTTGTTTTATGGGGGGTTACATTTTCCCCGTGGCTGAGCTTGGGGTGAATTTCAACCCTCTTTTGATTTTCAGCCTTCGTAGACTGGCTGCAGAATGCTCTGAGCGCATTTCGGTGCAGGCAGTGTGAGCGGGCTGGCTCCATCTCCTCTCGCTTGCTCCAAGGGATTTTTTTCTTCCTGGAGAGCAAAGGAGTGCATTCGTAGGATTCCACAGCTGCAGCCAGGAGTGGGGGGACAGCGGGGCCATTCAGCCCCAGGCTAGATTGAAAACAGAATTGTTCAGACGTGCCCATCCTCAAATACAGGAAGGTAATAATTTCATTCAATTTAAACCATTCCTTCAGTTCCTATGCAGAAAATTAAAGGGAAAGGAATTTGCTCCCTGCCTGGCTTTGCCTCTGCCTCTCACTTTCCCTTCTCCCAGCAGACCTCACCAGGTGAATGAATGGGCACTGTCCTAGGGCACGGTGAGCAGCCGCAGAGCTCTGAGCCTGTAAAGCAGGAGGGGCAATTCTGGCATCTGACAGCTCTGCAAGAGCAGTAATAAAGTGTAGTCAGCCCCTCTTGGTCATAGTGCCTCATGCCGGGAGAACAATGGAGCTGTTGGAAATTCCTTGCTGGTAGATTTTGAAGCCAGAAGCTGGAAGGAGTCAGAAATCATCTGAGTGTCTTGCTTAGGATTTATGCACAGATGAAGCAACAGGACGAGCAGCTGAGGCACAGCTGGAAATCAATCCCCTTCACTGTCACTAACCTGCCTTCAAGGGTCTAGATCAAACGCCAATTAAAAGTGAAATCAATCAATACAGGAATTCACCATGAAGAAACAATGGCATCATCAGACCTGCTCTTGCAAAGGGAGAATGGAAATCCAGGTGGAAAGTGAAAGCCCTGCTTCAGCAGGGAGACCACAGCAGCACCTGGCACACATTGTGAAAGGCTGCACAGTGCAGGCTGGAAGGGAGGGCAGCGCTGCAGGGGGAGCCTGGCATGGGGAGAGCTGCCCCGCTTCTTCCTTTGTGGGGAGGAGCCACTTCTGATCCCTAGATGTGTGACACCCTTCCCATTCGTTCTTTTTTTCCTTTTGCTGAAGATTGCTAATTGGGAAACTCAGATCAGTGTGTGCAAGTGGTGGTGGGATGGACACTGCTGAGTGCCACATCTCCCTGCACAAACACAAACACACACACACACACACACCGGCTCCCACGGCCACGCTGTTCCTGGGACAGAGACCTTGAGGTGACACAGGCAACGCTGCCACAGAGATTCACTGCTTCTGATTAAATATTCTTTCTTCCGTGAGACCACCAGGCAAAATGCATCACCCTGCCCGACAGCAGCACCTCAGCCCAAGGAACTGTGTCTGTGGGTATCCTCACGACTTGCTGTGTGCATTCCCCATACTATCAGCAAGGACAGACCCATGCTGGAGCCTTGCCTACATGTCCCAGAGCCTGTGGAGGTCCCTCCACGCTCATTCTCCCAAAGATGGTCAGCTGGGGGACATCCTCGCATCGCATCTCATGGGGTTGGTGCCTCTGAGAAGGCTCTGCACCTCCTCCCACCCACAGGTCGGCAAGGAGACCCTTATATCATACCATGGCTGGTAGTATCCGTCGGCTCGCTGCTCCTCGTGGGCTTCGCTGCACGCGGTCACCGTTGGGCTGACCCTGCTCCCCAGCAGCAGTTCCGTGGAGAACCAGGATATTAAATACATTATTTATATATAAAATATCTGGGTGGCTGATCCACATCCCCTGTCCCCCAGGCGCCAGGCCAGGCGCTGCCGCCCCGTGCCCTTCAGGCTGGCGGCAGTCCCTGCGCTGAGGACGCCCGGCCAAGTCCAGCCGCCAGTTTTCCAACTCGGCAGCAGCCCGGACCCACCTCCCGGTGGGGGGAGCAGAGAGGCTGGGAAGGGGGGAGCAGGCATTTGAAGAGTCTCTTTTTCACAATAAAAGCCCTTCTTGCTGCTTTTTTTTCCTTTTTTTCTTTTAAAAACGGAGGACCGATTTGATCCAGGAGGTGCAGGTAAAGGGTGAAGTGACGTGAACTGCTCCTGAGCCCCTGAGCTGGGGCAAGCAGGGGAGCAGGGGAGCGGCAGAGCCCGGGGACCCCACTGGTCCCACAGCACCGCACCTGGCAAAGCAAGCCCCAGGTCTGTGTGTGTGTGCCCAAAAATACCTTTCAAAGGTTCCTAGCAGTGTCTGATGCCGTTCAATAGCAGCACAGCAGAGAGCTGTGCTGACAGCTGGAGTGGCAGGGTGAGGATTTCTGAGCAATTCGAAAGGAGTTCATGTGTTAAAAGCCATTTTTGGTACTCTGACCATTGAGACTGTTGATATTATGATCAGGAGGCAGACGTAAAGGATCAGCAGCCAAACTGCAGTGATAAATCCACAGAGCCTAGAGACAGATGCTCCAACCACAGCATTCAGAAATTTTGATCTCATTCCCACACCTTCCTCCTTCCCACGGGGAAGTACTTTAACAATGTTCACAGTGCAAAAAGAAAAAAAAGTATGTTCACACTCTACCTGGGCTTTGTGACCCAGAGGAGTCCACGGGGCATTGCTGTGGGAGGAGGTGGGATGCAGGTTGCTGCAGGTGGTCACCAGGGCTGGTCACACCTTCTGTAAGTTCATGGAATCACAGAATCATTCACAGAATCTTAAGGTTTTAAAAGCCCTCCAAGATCACCTAGTCCAGCTGCCAACCCATCCCCACCATGCCACTGCCCACGTCCCTCAGTGCCACATCCACACGGTTCTTGAGCACCTCCAGGGACGGTGACTGCACCACCTCCCTGGGCAGCCTGTGCCACTGCCTCACTGCTCTTTCTCAGAAGAAATTCTTCCTAACATCCAACCTGAACCTCCCCTGGTACAAGCTGAGGTCATCCCATCTCTTCCTATCGGTAGCAGAGAGAAGAGAACGACCCCCACCTCAGCACAGCCTCCTTTCAGGCAGCTGTAGAGAGCGATCAGGTCTCCCCTGAGCCTCCTCTTCTCCACACTGAACAATCCCAGCTCCCTCAGCTGCTCCCCATCAAACTTGTGCTCCAGACCCCTCACAGCTCCATTGCCTTTCTCTGGACACACTCTAGGGCCTCGATGTCCTTCTTGCGGTGAGGGGCCTAAAACTGAACACAGCACTCAAGGTGAGACCTCACCAGTGCTGAGTGCAGAGGGATGATCACCTTCCCTGCTCCTGCTGGCTGCTTTTCTGATACAAGCCAGGATGCCATTGGCCTTCTCATCCACCTGGGCACACTGCTGGCTCATGTGCAGCCAGCTGCCCACTGGCACTGCCAGATCTTTTTGCACTGTGTGGCTTTCCAGCCCAGTTTCCTCTCAAAGAGCAAAACCTGGTTCTGAAATGACACAGAAAGTGACACACAGGAGGCTCCCTCTGAACATGAGACAGCACTTCTGCTGCTGTGCATATGACAGAGATCTGGCATAGGATCAGAAAGGCTGTCAGGTCTCCACCATGGAGATCTTCTCCCCTTCTGCCTCAGGAGCAGGGACAGAAGCTACTGGAGCCAGGGTGGGTACAGGCCTCAGAAAGGATAGCAAGGTCCAGAAAGATGTTGTACCTCTGAGAAGGTAAACGGATAAAGTTGAAGGGTATCTTTTCCCCATTTAGAAAAATGTGAGGCTCTAATGGGTTTGAGGAGCCGTGAATACAACTTTCCACATACACCAAGATAATTATAAGCTTGAATGGATTTCTGAGACCCAATTGCTACCCGTATAAATCACTGCCTATCGCCCACTGATTACAAATGAGCTGCTAAGAAAGCCTTTGGATTTCTCTTTTCTCCCTGTTATCTATTATATCTGCTGGCAGTGGGCCTTGACACCACTAAGGAGCAGCCTACAGAGGATACCCTGAAACTGCAGCCACCCCCCCTAGTTACTGCAAAGAGACAGCAAGGAGCAAGCAGGAAGAGGAGAGCCAGGCAGCTGCCAGGGATGCTGGGCTTGGGGTTTGCAGAGCTAGAGATGCTGAGAAACTGACAGGCTGCTAAACCAGGTCTTCATCTGGCTTCTGAGCACAATGTGTCCCCATTCCTGGCCACTCCCTAAAGGGGACACAACCCAGCTTCCTAATGCAGGGAAAACACAGGCGATGGGAGATTTCTGCATATCTGGGAGGTAAGAAAAGAGAACCTGCTCTCTCAGGATGTCTGCATTGCTCTCATAGCAGTGAGCCCACTCAGGTCAGCACTCTGATTTCCCATAAATAGGCCCCAACCAGAGCATGGGGGTACATTAATGCTGTCAGGTGCTTCTGTCATCCCTTTTCTGCCTCAAGATAAAAGTCAGAGGGCCTCATCCTGAACCAGGAGAACATCTTTATAAACAGCATTCACGGTGCCAGAGAGCACTACAACATCTACAGAGAAACCAGACAATCCTAGGTGTAAGGGCTCCATGCCTCCCACAAGCACCTATGGCATCAGGCTGCTGTTATCACTCAGATGCACACAGAATGAGGCACAAAGTGTTTTAAGACTTCCAGAGCCTTTGGGTTAATCAGAAAAATATACCTTCTCAGTCTGCAACTATTTAAACTTGGAGATTCAGATTTCTCTTTATAATTTACTCATTATTCTCTCTCTTCATTATTAACCTAAATGAATGGCATAGAGCTGCATCAAGGGAGGGTCAGGTTGGGTGTAAGGAAAAGGTTCTTCACCAGAGGGTGGTGGGCATGGAATAGGCTGCCCAGTGCAGTGGCCACACTCTCAAGCTTAAGAGTTTAGGAAGAGTTTGAGCAATTATGCTCAGGTATGTGGTCTTATTTTTGGGTAGTCCTTTGTGAAGTCAGGAGTTGGACTTGATGGTCCTTATGTGTCCCTCCAAACTCAGGATATGCTATGATTCTATGATTTACCATTTCTCTAATCTGCAGACCTCACCAGCAAATTAAAGTATGTGTACGTCTGTGTGTACCCTCAACTTTATCACTGTTTAAAAATATTGGAAATCTGATGAAGAATGGTGCAAAGAGTCTTTATCACTGATGTCTCCTTAGAAGAATCCTGAGATCAAATATCAAGCAGCTTCCTCATCATAGAATAACTAAGGTTGGAAAGCCCTCTAAGACCATCTAGTCCAACCATCAACCCATCCCTGCCATACCACTGAGCACGTCCCTCAGTGCCACATCCACACGGTTCCTGAGCACCTCCAGGGACGGTGACTGCACCACCTCCCTGGGCAGCCTGTGCCACTGCCTCACTGCTCTTTCTGAGAAGAAGTGTCTCCTAATATCCAACTTGAAATCCGGTACATGAAGCTCTGACTAATACAATTTCAGGACCCAATGGCTATGTAGTAAAACATTACCTTGGAAACACCCAAAAGCGCTCTGCTGGCACAAGCACCAAGGTCTGACCATAAAGGTAACAAAGCTTTTTCTGAAAGGAAGTTACTTGAATTGAACCCCCAAAGATGCTTACATTCACTAAAAATGTATCTTTGTTACTAATGCAGGAAAAAAGTATCCCAAAAGGCTAAGACCAGGGACTGTGTCCTATTGGCTCCCTGTGGAAGAAGATAGGAGCAGACCCAACGAGGCCCCCGTGGCATTTCCTGCATTGTGATTGCCAGGTTTGTCCTGTGCTCCAGGAGGAAATTTGCACACATCATTTCAACTTCACAGCAACTCCTTTTTCAGCTCATCAACCTGAGCTTCCATGGACTCCCCTGTGAAATGGCATTTTCTCACCACCATCTCCAGCCCCACAGCTGTCTCAAACACAGACTGATCCTCAATAGACTGGTTTACAGCTCTGTATAGAGCAGATTCCTTCACAACCAGTACCAATTCCTGGGACACCTTATCACAAGGTTGTGGACAGGGGCAGTGTGAACAGGCTTGAGAAATTAGACAGATTCACAGGCAGATCTAAAAGAGATTCTGAAGAAACTGGGCAGGGGAGAGTCTTATAGCAGTGCTGGTCCTGCCGCTGTACACATTGGAGAAGGGGAAGGGCCACACTGCTGTTCTTTGCCCACCCAGCACCTCCCAAGGACAGTTGTTTCTCGTAGGTTACGTTCAGATGGCTGGGAGCTGAGCAGCCTGCTCACGTATGGGGCGAGGACCTGCACAGAGCAGCAGCTTGCCAGACTCCCCCTGGACTCTGAAAAATGCTTTGAGCAACCAGAGCAAAAATGATGCCGCTTTTAGCTAGTCAGAGTTAATTTGCTTCATTATGCCATAAACCCTCTGATTTTTTCCATTATCCACAGAGGCTTCCAGGATGAGTTAAGGCTCACATATGCAATGCGAATGAGACAAGAGGTAGAAATAGAAGATAAACAAGTCGTCTCCCCCTCCCCCCCCAAACCATTTAAAGTTATTCTGAAGCTCCAGGGGGAAGAGAAAGGGGAAAAAAAGGAAAAAGCCCATAAGTCTATTTCCCATTCTTTCTTTATATCACCTTTACACAGCATCAATCAGCAGCTCAGCTAGGAGCAGCCTTTCTTTTGTTTGATGGCTTGGGTAAACATGAGGTTCAAACAGCGGCTATAAGACTTGACTGCTGAGTTATTGTGAAAAGTATTCAGATGTTGTGCCCTCCCGCTGGGTGTCTTCAGGTAAAGCTCCAGCTGATCTCAAAGATAATATTCCTCCCTGCTATTTAAATACCAACATTATTCCTTTTCTAAGGCACATACCAAAGCAGAGCACCCAGGTGAGATCCTGCCACACAAACCAACTCCAAGGGCACTGTGCTCCAGTAGAGCACACAAAGCAGGCATGAAGAGGGCTCCCCTGTCCATCACGGGACCACAAAACAAAATATCCTGAGACACACCTTCGTGCCACAAGGCCAATGGAGAAATGCTATGGAGCATCTGTGATGGATGCCCCACCCCTGAAGGTGCTCAAGGCCAGGTTGGATGGGACCCTGAGCAGCCTGATTCAGTGGGTGGCAGCCCTGCCCACAGCAGGAGGCTGGCACTGGGTAGACTCTGAGGTCCCTTCCAACACAAGCCATTCTATGATACTACGATTCAAGCTCAAAACATCAAAAACTATCCTGAACATGAAAAAATGATAGGAATTATAAAAGGAAAGAACCAAAACACAAAGACCTGAAACAGGAAAAGCAAAGACCACACAGCCAGTCCCTTGATTTGCTCCATATAATATTTGTAAGCCACATAATGCTTATCATTATGCAACCAATAATGTCCTGAATAAGAAGTAATGCCTTAGCAAAACATCTTAACAAAATGCAGCACGTGGAGTTTTCAGATATCTTTTCAACATGGACTGGGGGGAGGAGAGGAACGCACAAGTCTGGAAACGTTTAAGGGACACTGCAAGCAGAGGAAGACAAAAAGCAAAGGGAAACCAGATGAGAATCACACAAGCTCATGACCAGCACTGATGGCACAGGAGCTCAGCTAGTGCCAGCGTGAACTGCTTTTTGGTTGAGTTGCCATTGCAGCATCAAACACCTAAAACAGCCATGTTCCACCTGAGGACCGGCCCAACCCACCCTGCAGCCAGCCCCCGCCCCACACCATCGCGGTAGCAACTCTGCCACACAGAGCAGAGCAGCCCAGCCCAGCCCAGCCATGGGCATGCACCCATTGCCCAAGGGAGCCCTGGCAATCCCTCTTCACGCAGTGCAAGCCCAAAAGTGACACTCACACACCAAGACATGTCTCTCAGCACTACACTGACATCTATTAAATCCCTCTGCAGAGCACCAGCTGAGCACGGTGGCAGCAGCTGTGGTTTGGGTAAGAATTTGCCTGTGGAAGAGTCATTTTTTAACTTTCATTTTACCAAAAAGGAGCGTGAGCAGTGCTAGAGGCTCTGAGAGGGCACCGCTTGTGGAGCTGGGGAGCCCACTGGGCATGACAGTGTTCAAAATGAAACTTCAATTATGGCGAGCACAAGGCATGGCAAGTTGATGTGTTGGCCCAGCACTGCAGCCTTGCACAACAGCTGCACCAGGTTGTTGTAAATTACGCTAAGGGACTCCAATCCTGCTCCCCTAGTTGCTCATATCTCCCAGACTTCGCAGCACCTGCCTCTGACTGCAGCTTAGAAGTACTTATCTGCTAATCCCAGGGGTAAAATCACCCTCTCTACTCCCAACAAGCCTCCTACACATTCTGTGTGAGACCAGCTAAGAACATCAATACCACGACTTCACCTTAAGCTGTTTCTAAACAGCAGATCCGATTTCTTAACACTCCACAAAGTAAATTAAAGACATACATGCTGACTGAGTCCAGCAAATTCCATCTCAGTCAACTATAAATGCAAAATAAAGATATGGATAAGCACATCCATCACTGTCAAATATTCATGCCATCACCTTTGTTTGGCACCATTCCCTCGTATGCAAGGGCAGTTACCTTATGAGGTGCTGTGAAAAGCATATATTGCCATCGTGTGGTAAGCATTAGGAACAAACCCATCCTTCTGCCTTGTTTTGTTGTGTGGCGTTTAATTCAACCATCCAGCACAGAAGGCACTGCACCCATTGCTTGAGGAGGTGCACCCCCAACACCATGCAAAGCCACAGGCAGTTTGAGAGCTTTCATCACTTCTGAGGAGCAGCACAGGAGTCTCACACACAACATGCTGTCAGGTGAAGTTACCCAAAAACCTGGTACATTCTACTGTTCCTTTTCCTCCAGACTGTAATCCAATATAATTTAACATCTCCAGATGCTTGAATGCAAATTCTAATCTCAATTTGCATTGTTTCAGAGGCTTTTCTTCCTCAGTTACACCATTCACACCAATCGTATGTTTGAGCTCAATTTCCAGAGGCATAAAACTGTTGTCTCAAACTACTTGTAAGTGCCTGAGGAAACATGCCAAGTTTTAGTTAAAAGAACAATCACGCACTTAACTATTGATGAGCATTCATTTTTAAAGGCACACATCATCAGCCTACTTGACAATATATGAATGCATATTTGACAGTGTCCTTGAAGGTCTTACAACCTTTATTTTTCAATATTCTCCTGCCTCCATTTTATATCTGACTTGAAAAATTACTTCCCTTTGTACTACAAGAGAACTCAGATCTACAATTTCTTCGTTCAACATGAAGAAAGAACACCCCCTGTCAGTAGACCACACCTAAGAAAGCATGGAAGATGCTGACATTTAGAGACGCAGGTATTAAAGTGCAAAGACTAAATAAATTTGAAATACTGAATTAATGGATTATTTTTTAGGTCATGTCCCTTTTTACTTAATGGTTTTGATTAAGAAGTGGCAATTGTGTGCTGCATAGTCTAAGGAACTTAGGTTTACGGTACTGATACAAACTATCAACTTCAAACACACCGAAGAACTGGCATGCTAAACAAAACCATCCATTTCCATCTTGTTAATAAACCACTCAGCACAACTGCATGTTTTTAGACATTTGTGGTGCAGAAGTGTCCCAGGTCACAGACTACCAGATGACATCTGAGGATATGAACTACCTTGAGTTACTAAAAACGTCAGTATTTCAAAGTTGGGTATAAAGTACTGAGCACAGTCTGCATGGTCAACAGAATGTAACAAAAACATTTCTGTGTGCTCCAGAGAAACCCTTGAGCCCAACACTTGTAATATTAATAAATGAGACAGACAACAGAAGTGAACTTGATTACAATTTAGATCAGATCTTTTACCACTTGTCATTTCTGAAGAATCAGAACATGGACACAAAGTGATACACAGCTAGAAGCTCATTTTATTTCTTCTGTTTCTTCTCTGTCTTCTTGACCTTCTTAGTCGTCTTCTTCTGGAGCTTCTTAATTTCATGCTTAATGATCCTGTTTCTCTGTAAAAACAACAAAAAATTACAATTAATCAGATGGAAACTACAACAATTCGGAAGTATTATTCCTCAACTTCAGTTCTAAGCTTTCAGATTCTGCCCTTTCCAGCAATAAGCCTTTGCTAATCTGACTGTATTTTAATAAGTCAAAAGATTTACCACGTATTACATTTAAAATGTCAAATTCCACCTAAAACTGATCTACCAAGCATTAAACATCACTCTGCTGATAATGCGGGGATCCCAGTATTCCATGTGTAGGGAGTTTAGTACAGAATGAAATACTAACTGTATCTAATAGAGAACATCTCATTTCAGCAGCAGGTAACTCCTCAGCTATGACTCACAAGACCGACACACAGGCCAAGTGAATTCAAATCTGATCAATGACTGATCAAAGAAATATAAAAAATTCAAGGCACCCCAATATTTTTCTCACTCTATAAGCCAAGCAAACTATAAAGGCAAGACTACCAAGGATCTCCACGTGACTCTAAAAGTAAAGTTTAAAAGCATTAACCCTGTAAAGAAACTACACTCAAACACTTACCATTTTCTTTGCCTTCATAACCTTGTAACGATCGAAGTCAGTCATTTTGGCTTTCTGTTTGAAAAGAACCAATCATGAGGCTGTGCTACATATCCATGCAAGTTACAGAACTCAGCACTTTAAAATGTTCCACAATTAACTCTGATCTCCTCCAAACTGGGTCTAGCTACTCAACTGGAATTAGTTCACTACAGCAGGCCTTCACTGGGATGATTCAAGAAAAAAAAGGAGATTACAGAAATGACCAAATGAAACCAACCTTTACAGTACAAAGACAAGTTAAAGCTGATAGACAGCAATTTTTCACCTACACTACGACCATTTTTAATCCTAGCAAGAGTAAATACATAATTTATTATACTAAAACTAATTTTCACAAGCAGAAGCAGTAAGAAGTGCATTACACATCCAGTTAAAACCCATACCTTTTCTCTGGCTTCAATCTTCTTTGCCCATCGTGTGGCTGCCCACTTCTCATTTATATTCTCCTTCTCCCAGGCACGACGCACACACTTCTGACGAGCGCTGTATGAAAAGAGCCAAGTATATATATATATATATATTATATTGATTACCTGTACAAACCGTTCTCTCTGATGCCATCTGATCCAATTTCACACAAGGGAAGACCATCCTTCTCCATTCCTTCAAATGCAGAAACCAACCCTTCAGTTTAAGTCAATTATACCACAGGGATGCATGTGGAGTTCAAATTTTATTATGTATGCTTTGGTAGGACTCAATCTATGAGTGATTTCCAGCCACACGCTCACACTCCCAGCAATGGATCTCATGGTTCTCAATCAGAAAAGCAGCTCAGATAACAACTAAATCAGAGTTCAGTCTCCTAAAACTCCATGCAGCTCTGCGAAGAGGGAATGTATTTAATGTCTGAAAGTGACGTGTACAGCAAACACACAGCTGCACAGTACTACTGCAACTGCTTCCACTTACTCCTCACATCCCACTCCTATCTGCAAGCTGCCCAGGTCACATTGTATCCCATGTACTCCTGGGGAGCAGTTATCAACCAGTGGTGATAACTGAAACCTACCCAAATTCAGCTGTTATAACATGGTCTGCACAATTTTAGCTGCATACACACTGTAAGTTGTATGAACATCTCTCATCAGATCAGGCAGCAACAATATGTTTTATACAGGCAAAAAAAAAAAAAGCAAAAAAGCAAACAATTCACCTATGCGGGAACTTGAGAACAAAGTCAGTCAGCTGCATGCATTTGAAGGGCATGGCTTGTCTCCTGACACCACTGCAGGGGCCATCCACGAGTGCCTGAAAAAAATGAGTTACTTTTTAGAAGTGTTTTTTTTTTCCATCATACTCCAGTTAGTTTCCTAATAATTTAGGAACTTCACCTTGATACCAATACTTCAAATTAAGATACATGTTATTCAGACAAAACCAGAAATGACATCTTGTGCATATAACCTAAACCTTACAGATTCATTTTCATCTCTGGAAAAAAAAAACTTGAAAAACACACCCAGTAAGATCTTTTTTCAGCTCTCCAAGATAGAGAGATGCCTGTCTGTCAGGCATCAGTGCCATTCCATTCAGAGGTTTCAGCCTCCAAGTAGCATTTACTCAGCCTCTTCTTTTCTCAGGAAAGATGGGAGAAGGTAGCTTGCTACCAAAAGTTTAAAATACAATAACAGCTGTTTAATCCCATCTGTGCCAAATGCTTACTCCCTTGAATAACCACCGACAGGAAACTCCCTTTAAGCTCTATATACAAGGCCTGAGCACTCGAGCTGTTCACAGAGAACGAAGACGACAAAGGCACGGCGCTGTGGGCTGACCCTGTTCTGGTCGATAACATCCACGATGGCCACCAGCTTGCCAGCATGCCGCCCGAAGGAGACGAAGGCGATTCTGCCGATCTCGACGAAGCGTTTGAACACCTAGGGGCAGAAGGATCGGCACAAGTCAGCACTCAGCGCCTCCACCAGCAGCTCCCCGTACCCTCCCTTGCCCACAGGCTCCAGCCCCTCCTGGAGAAGTGCTCGAGGAGAGCCGCTTGGCGAGGCGGCGGCACCCCAAACGCCCCTCACAAACCTCCCCCCACCAATCGCAACCCAACGGCCACGCGCGCCCCGCTCCGACTCGTGTCAGGCGGCCTGCCCCGCGCCCTGCTCCCCGCCCGGCCCCCGCCCGGCCCCGCCGCGGGGCCAGGAGCAGGGAGGCCTCCACCGATCCCCGCAAGCAAGCGGGAAAGACACGGGGAGGCCCCGCCGGCGCCAGGCCCCGCCGTCGGTCCCGCGGCCGCACGCCCGCACCATGATGGCCGCCCGCGAGCAAAAAGGGAAGGGCGGGCCCCGCGCCGGCCGGAAGCCCCCCTCGAGTCGCTACCACGCATGCGCGGAGGCCACATTGTGCTCTCCCGACGTAGCGCGCCTGCGCAGAACGCCTTCTCCGACTCGAGGCCGGTCGGGAATGGCGGCGTGCCAATACGCATGCGCGGTGGGCGGCGCGGCTCTGTGTGGCTGCGTGTTCGGGTGCGGTGCGGGGCTCTGCGCGCCGTCAGGGCGTGGCGGAACGGCTCCGTCAGCTCGCTGTTCTGGCTGCGGTGGACGCATATGGTGATGCAGACGTACGTGCATTCTGCAGGATTTTATTCTGTAAGCATTAGCCAAAAACGTGCTCTGGGAAAGAAGAGTGTAAGCAAAGTGCACCGCAGAGCATTAATGGAAAATAGGTCTGACCTTTATTGTGCTGTCTTCTGTCAGCAGTGAGAATAAAGATCCCTGTCTAAAGTGGGGTCTTTATTGTTTTTGTTTCTAGAAGAAATCCGAGCAAGTAAATAATGCACTTAATTCACAGAGTGATAGGATCCTCAGAGTTGGAAGGGACCTTTGAAGGTTATCCAGTCCAACTGCCCTGCAATGAACAGGGACACCTGCAGCTACATCTGCTGCTCAGATCCAGCCTGACCTTGAATGTCTCCAGGGATGGAGCACTCACCACCTCTCTGAGCAACCTCACTGTAAGAGACTTTATCCTCACATCTAACCTAATTCTCCCCTCTTCAAGCTTGAAACCACTTCCCTTCATTCTGTCACAACAAACCCTCCTAAAGAGTCTGTCCCCATCTTTCTGGTAGCCCCCCTTTAGATGCTGAAAGCCTGCTATCAGGTCACCTCAGAGTCTCCCCCTCCATGTTCTCTTAATTGATGTATTTATTATACAGATGCCTGGGGAACTGATCATAAAAACCTTTACGAGCACTTAATACCATCGGGTATTTTTGAGAAGTCCTATCCAGAATACCACTATAACGTATATATATATATACGTTATATATATATATATATTTTATATATATATAAAATATGCTTTACAATAGCAATGTATTAATGTCTTTAACCAACATGCTCTAGGTCAAGTCAGTTGAAGATGCTGTCTTTTGGATTTTTCCATTCTGCAGTGATCTGGAAAAATATTTCTCATTTTCCTTATTTGATGAACCAAATCCCTGTGGGACTTTGTAAGAGGAAGGAAGGGAGACAACATAAACTTCTGGAATTTTTAACAACCTTTGCATGTTTTATGACAGAGATACTCAAATGTCACTCCTGACTGTGCTGACTGACTTGGGCTGTGCCTTACCATCAAACAACAAAAACATCTGAAAGCACAAATGCAGTGGTATGAAAAATCATTGCTAAAGCAATGATGGAGTTACAGCATCAGGGGAGAAAGGAAGAGCAACTGATGTCATCTAACTTGTGCAGTCTGTTTGATGCTGTCCTATATGACATCCTGGTTACCAAAATGGAGAAGAGTGGATTTGATGGATGGACCACTGGCTGGATAAGGAACTGGCTGAACAGTCTCACTCAAAGAGTTACAGTCAACAGCTCAGTGTCCAAGTGGAGAGCAGTGACAAGTGGTGTTCCTCAGGGATCAGTGCTGGGACTGGTGTTATTTTTGGATTTACAAAAGTTTTCTCCCTTTAGTACACTTTTAAAACTCTACAGCTAGCCTGCAGAAATGTTGCCAAGCAAGCAACTCTAGATACGGCCCATGTACTCATACAGCATTGTGTAATGTAGACAGCACACAGAAGAAAACACTGGTAACTGAAGGTGAGCACTGTTTGTGAGACATTGGCTTCATTGTCATCCAAGTGAATACAAATTGGTACTAAAATAACAGAATTTTAAAAATGAATAAAAACTCCCTGACTTGGGGCATGATTATCACACTGTGGCTTTATTTACTTCTTTTTCTGTCCTCTCAACTTATCAGTGTTCAATTATGTCATGCAGTAAAAGTTACTGCTTTCTTTTGCATGGTGCTTTATGAGGAGTTTGTTACTGTTGCCCACTCTTCAGTGATGCCTGCAGGCACATCATCTCTTGTTGGTTTCTTCTGCTTCTCCACAGCTGAGCTTTTGTTCTGTTATTACACGCTCCTGTTCCTGATGCCTGACAGATTTCTTTCTAAACAACCTGTTTATGTATCATGACCTACATCAACATCTGGGAAGTTCCTCTCTTTGGCACACAGCCTTTCAGATCTATATTACAGCAGTGAACCTGAAGTAAACCCTAAAAGTATCAGTGTCCCTGAAAGAAATATGAAGTGTTCAAAAGTAGAAGTTATTCATATGTATTGTATACATATGCAGATTTACATGCTTGCACATTTAAAAAAAAAAAAAAAAAAATTGGAGTGGCTTGGTTTAAGCATTGTTGTTTCCTCCTTGAGAATATAGATTCTGGAGACAATGAGCACTATCCACTCCAGAAACTCACAGATGAGTTCTGCAACCTGCAAATTTATATCACACAGCATTTCAGCCTTTCTCTGCTTCTAATAGGAATAACCTGTCTGCCAAGGTGAAAATACTGATATTTGCAAAAGATGGGAAAAAAAAGTACAGTTGGCTTAGCTTTTCACAATTTATTTGTATTAATCTTTGTAAGCAAGCAGTAAAGAGTACAAACAGATAAATAAGCTGTAGTTTGTACATGTTCCCAAATCCCATTCACTTCATTAGCTCCCCACCAGATCTGTTCAGTGGTAGATGTGGGGAAGTTACACCTGCTGATCAGGTTCTGACTCATACCTGGGGGAGGATTTACATCTCCATTGCTCCACCTCTCCCCCAGAAATAACCACGACAGCCAGGGACAGCCAAGCTGCCTGTGTCCGAGCAGTACTTTTTACCTCTAACACTGAATGGGGATGATGCTGCTGACTGGGAAGAAGCCATAAGCTGCAGTGGTGCAATCGGCTGACTGAAGTTCAGTAGTTTCAGCTTTCCCTGTCAGCTAAAACTGACAGGTGACATAAGACTGAGTTCTTAATTGACTAGCTGTCATATTGATTCAATCAAGACATTATATACGTAGGGAGAAGAGGGCACAGATTGTGATTCACGGAGAGAGAGATTTTTTGAATAGATATTGGCTCTATCCAAGTATATCTGTAAGACCAAGTGAATTTTTAATAATTTCACTTCTTTGTTAGCTGCTCATGGGCTTTAGCCAGTGAGCAGAAGATGCTGAATATGGCAGTCTCACTTTTGGTTTACATTTTTTCATACCGAAAACTTCAGTGCAAGAACTGAATAACCATCCCTTCAGAGAAGCTATGATGCAAGCAAGGGAAACTTCCTGCAGAGGGAAGCAATCCTGAGAGGCTGGAAAGGGAGGAATATATCAGTATGTTGACAGCAGCTATTTGTAGGGCATATGGGGGAATATGGTGGGTGAACAGAGCTCCATGTAGGTAGTGAATCTGGGCAAAAGGAGATGGCAGAAGGTTGGAAGAGAAACAGAGATGCTTTTTCTCTTCCTGCAGGAACAGCACAGCAATTCCCTCCTTCTGCCAACTCCAAAGCCCTAAGGATATGTCCCCCTCATAAATTCAGAGATCATGTTAAGGCGGTATGAAGAGGAATAGAGACACTGTACAAAGGGAGGAGATGGCAGATGACTTGGCAGAAGTCTTTTCCAAGGGTTAGTTCAGAAGCCAGCTAAGGAAGGACAATGCTGCACAAAAGACAGACAGGGGAAGGAGGCATTTCCATGAAGGACACCTTGAGCGTCAGGTAAATTTGTACTCCAAGATTTAAGTGGGTAAGAATTAGAGGTTTGGTGTAGAATGCCTGAGCTTTAAAGGAAGGCAACTCTTAAGAGCATGAAGGTAGTTGTGTTCCCGGTAAAGGTTTGGAGTTAATGCCACTGACAAAAGCATCTGCTACATATATCCCAGTGGTGCTGAAAGAATGCTGCAGCCAGGACACTAGAAAGGCTGATAAAGGCAGCTGAAGGCAGCAGTTGTGACTGCAGCTATGTGGTCTCAAACCCACCACATAAACGCAGTTCTTCTGGCCTGCAGCTTGCCTCCTAATCCTCTTAGCCTTGAAGGAAGGGCTGAAGTTTTGCCTACTCATATTAATGCTTCAGAAGATCCAATACAGTTGAAATAATATGTATGTGACAAGCTGGTACTTACTGCATCTGAGATTAGGAGGAATACAGATCAGGAGAAGAAAATACCAAAAATGTTTGTCATAGTTATTACAGAAAAAAAAGGACCCTGAAAACTCTACAGGCTTCTGGAGGTAATTATGAGACACTGAAAATTAGGTTCCATTACTGAAAAGATTTTACTTCTGCCTTCAGAGCAAATCTAAATGTGCCATAACAGAGGCATTCTGAGATCTTTGTAGTGCTAAAATTATAGCTCAGCTTTAAGATGGGCTTGATAGTCCTGAAAGATGTTGGCAATGTGTTACACCCTAACATGGTGGGGATCAATTGTTTGGAATAGCAATAAAAACAATTCGCTCCCAGCTGTGCTGTTCCCGTCAGCTCATGTGATTACCCAGTGCTTGTTCCACTTTCAGAAGTGGATTGTTTGGGGGATTTGTGTTAGCAGCACACACAAGAACAGACTCTATGTTCTCTTATCTCACAATTTCTACTGACTCATTCTTAAATTTTATCATAAACAAGTGCTGCCATTGATCAAATGCATCATTTATCAGGTGGCACAGAATTAATGGACAAAAATTCATACGTATCTGACAGAAAGACGCCATAAAAACATGAATAAGCAAAGCAGCATGCCTGCCTGTGCTTTATCTGCTTAACATTGGATACACTAATTTTACAGAAACAACTGCCAAAATATTTCAGAAGCACTCCAGTTCATTGTATCACAGACTCCTTAGTGCCTCCTGTCTCCTTTATTTATGCTTCTGATCTTTTCAGGACTTATCACCTGTCTTTAACTATGTTTTTCAAATATAAAGTTCCACATAACTTTATAGGATTATGAGTTTTTTGGTCAGTCTTCAGGTAAGTTTTTTCATTCTGGAGTAAATACGTATTCCACATGACTGATAACCTTCTGATTACGTGACACAATACACAGGTAAACAAGGAAGAAAAGACACAACAGTGCCAGAACAGCGAGGAAGATGAGGAGCCCAGCAAACAAAGAAGGTTTCAGAGGTAACTGGATCAGCTTGCCTTCTGCTGGAATCATGTTGGTGAGGCTCAACATGTAACCAAGTGACCATGCTATGCTGCTGTTACCAACCTGAAATACAGATAAAAGAGTCCTATTCCCATGTACTTTTCAGTCAAAGAAAAGAGCTGAACTGCTGATGCTGGCAACTGTCTCTTAAGTTATCAAGGAAAATTGCCCCTTTTTTCAGTTTAAGAGGATGCTAATAAAATTGATCACAAGGATGGGTGATATACAAGCAGACAGCCAGTTGTTATGGGCTTTTATGTGCACAAAACATATTTTTAAAGAATCAGCATTAGTGCAAATTCTTAGAATCACTCTCCTGTTGTAGCCAAATCCTAGGATGTTATTTAATTAAAGTAAATACAAAACTCACAGTCCAACTGACATGAACAAAGAGGCTAGGGTAAATTTAATGTTAATGAACAACTTTAAACAGTCCTGCTGGTGGTAGGAGACTACAAGGACCTATAATATTTGGTTATTTTTATAGTTGTGTATGTTCTAATACCTTTTGTTTAAATAATATAGAAAAAGCTCCATCAACAAGAACTGAAATACAACAGATTGAGCAAAGCAGTAAGATGGACTAAGTTGATTTTTCATTGATAAAAGAGGGAAAACCTCTCATTATGGGGTTCAGAACCTTTGCAAATCATCTAGTTCTTTATCTGGCACAGATCTTAGCATTGTGTTAAGGTTCTTAAGCTTTCACTAAAAGCAAATATCCTTTTGTAGCATGGGCCAGAAAAAAACCTCCACACTTCTCAGTATATACTCTTGGAGGCAACTGTGCTGTTATTCTGGGATAGCTAGTCACATTAGATGTGACTAGTTTTAGCCCTTTGAGGGGCAAATCTGATTAAGAGGATGTAGTCTTTCTTTTGGACTTTCACAATTATCCTGGTGCAGATTGTAGGTAGCAAATAAGCTTTTGGGTTTCCATTTTGCTCAGTATTTTTATGGTCTTGGCTAAATACAGAAAAATATTTCTGGGTTTGGTTGCTCCCACCTGCAGGGGGCAACAAAACACGTTTAAAAAAAAAAAAGAAAAAAAAAATCCACTCCTTACAGGTTCAGATTAAGATCCCAGAGTAAGCTTTGCTGATTTCCTGGTAGAAGGGCTAAATCTGATTTGATTCTTTAGTACACTAGTAATAGAGTATGACTGTTCAGAAAACATTATTTATGATTTCTCAGTGAAAGCTTGTCAGCATACCTTGCATTTGAGAACTCCCTGCATGAAGATCTACAACCATTCATTTGTCGTTTTTGCACACGAGTGCCAAAACATTTCTAGACTCAATGGAGATCGAGAGACAACGTAGGACAAGGTTTTACAGTAACAAAGAGGAAAAGATGCAGTCACAAAGCACTGCAGGAACTATATTTCCTGATGTAACAGCCAGGCTTACATAGTGGGCAATGCCTTCTGAACTGAAAGCAAGGATTTCTTAGCAGCAGCTTTAGAATGAATGTATAATACCACTTCATCCCGAGTATTCTAGCTTTTAGGAGGCAAATCAGAGGTCAGGGAAGAGAGTAGTGTAGGTATTACACAAACATGGTTGCAAGCCTTCTGTCTTCCATATCCAAGCCAAAAGTCCATCAGTATAAATTCTTATTCCAGAAAACCAGATTACAGCACAAGTGGATGTGCCATCTGAGGATGATGGCTGCCCTAGTTGCTTCATCCCCTGACTAAAAACCATCTCTGCCCATTTGCCCAAGGCTCTGGCAGGAGACAGAAAGGTTGGAGTTCTCCTGTTCAGCCCATCAGGATTAGCTCACTGACCTTGTCTGGAGAAGAGTTTCAGGCCTTAAGTGAGCCAATACTTTAACTGGGGCAAGGTTAAAAATATAGTATTATTTGATATTCAACACATTGTTAATGCTTTTTAAAAGAACGTAGCCAGCATCACCAAGTAATGATGCAGCCTCTGGAATTAGGCTGAAATTGGCACTGAGGCTTAAAAAGTAGCTTTGTTTTCTGCAAAACATTTGACAATCATCTATAAAGGCTGTTTGCAATCATAATATTTTTGTTGGCTGCTGCATCTTCTGTTTTCTTTTAGACATCCTTGGGTTAAAATTTATGAAGAAACGATTATTACTCACCTCCTTTTGAAAGTGTATCTGTGGCCAATTCCCTGCGTCAAAGTTGTAGCCATGTACAAGCAAGTAATAAATAAAATTGGCTGAAAAACAGTAGGATCTAGCATATATTTCTTCAGATTTAGGTAGCATAAACTGGAGCTGAAAGCACATAAAAAAAAAAAAAAGTACATCATAAAAAACAATTAGTTTTTTTTTTTTTAAAAAAAGAACCCAAACCAACCAGAATACTTTGGATTCTAATTAAAATGCATTAGAAACAGCAAGTAAAACTGTGGACAACTAGAAGGAGATTTAGAGTGAAAACACCCTGATGGTGAGACAGCTTACGTGGTAAAAAATAATCAAAATAAACATAAAACTGTACATAAATGATCAAGGATGTTATCCTTCCTAAATTTTCCATGTCATCTTTATGGTGTGGTTAAAACTGTGGTAGTAAACCACAGCCACAAATCTCTTTAAGAGGATCACAGAGTGCACCTTCTGTGTGGCAGTCAGCTATGAAGCTGCGATGATGGTAAATTACAGTAGGAAATGCAGCAAAATGAATGCAAAACAGGGAGCTAGTTTGATAATCTGAGGTACTTCCCTTCAAATTCAATACAGGTCTATCCATTTATCCTAGTTTCACACTAACAGCTGAGATCAGAACAGAGCATGAGGAATATTACAGGAGTAGAAAAACACTGAGTTAAACCTCCATCAACAGGACTGCTCTCTGGATGTCAGTTTTGATCTAAGATGCTCATTTTGAAGATGAGTATCAGCTGGAATTCACAGACCCAAGCAAAGTGCTTTGAACTCTCAGTTCCAAGTTCCACCAGTTATGAGAAGAGCAGGACCAGAGTATCACAGAATACACAAAGCATCCCAGACAGATGAAGTAAGCTGGAAAATGAAAAACTGCTGGGTGAAAACAGTGCAGAAGAGGTCATGAAATGCCAATTGGGGCCAATTTACTTTAGTAATTTTAACAGTTTTTTACCTTTTCCTCATATGAACTCTGTGGGGACAATAGTGAAACATCAATTTGCCCTCCACCAGTACAAATTCTTCACTGCCAAAGTTAGCTCCCATTCAAGTCAAATTACAGCTATACTGCATCAGCACTGTTGCACTGTGCACTTGCTGATAAACATAGAATACAACTGTTTGCTACTAAGTGCTTTGAATATATCATGATACTGCTGACAGTGTGTGAGATCAAAGTGCGTTGTTAATAAATATCTAGCTAAGTTTTGTTTTAAAGTTTAAATTGGCCTGTTTTATCAGCCTTCTAAATGCTTCCATCATGGCAATCTCCAATTCCCTGGAATAAATAAATTTACACCAAATATGAGGGCTGCTCTGAAACTATCACAGAATTACAGAATGGCCAGGGTTGGAAGGGACCTCAAGGATCATGAATCTCCAACCCCCCTGCCACATGCAGGGCCACCAACCTCCACATTTAATACTAGAGCAGGCTGCCCAGGGCCCCACCCAACCTGGCCTCGAACACCTCCAGGGACGGGGCATCCACAACCTCTCTGAGCAGCCTGTTCCAGCACCTCACCACTCTCACAGTAAAGAACTTCCCCCTGACATCCAACCTAAATCTTCCCTTCCTCAACTTAAAACCATTTTCCCTTGTCCTGCTGTTATCTACCCTTCCAAAGAGTTGACTCCCCTCCTGTTTGTAGGCTCCCTTTAGGTACTGGAAGGCTGCAATGAGGTCACCCTGCAGCCTTCTGTAAGTAATGCCTCTGATTTGAAGCATGGTGGGAAAACATGTTAATACTGACAGAGACCTGAAAAGTTTTGAATACTCGAACAGTCCATTTTCTTTCTATATCTCATTCATGGATACAATGAAAAAGAGAAGGAGAAGGAGAAGGAAAAAGAAAAAAAGAAAAAAAAGGCGCACTTACCTGGACCCAGCTTTGTGAACAGAAAAACCACATACTTGAATTGAAGTCAGCTAGAGAAAAGTGTCCAGATAAATTCAAAGCATTAATTGTATAGTAGAATCCTGAGAAAGCCTATAGAAAAGGAGCAGATGAAAGGCCTGTTACTTTCAGAACTACTGAAATCAAAAGCAAGAAAGTTCAAAAAGAAATGTTGATTTGAAAACCTACCACAAAATTCCCTTTAACTTTTGGTTGATGGATTCCATTGAATGGACAGTCCTCCTGGTTTCTGCAAGTAGTGAAGTTAAACAATAATGAAACCATCTCCTGACACAGACCTGGGTCTCCTGTTCCATGGAAAATTATGGATTGGTTTGGATAATAGTTTGCTGGTCTCAGAGACTGTGTACAAAGACTGCCGCAGAAGTACTTCACTGTTAAGGCAGTCTCATAATTCCGAGGGTAACATGGATTATCCACACTGGAACTGGTGCTTGACTTCTGAAGAAAAACAAAGACTACTCAAAAGCATGAAAGACTTAATGTGATGACAACTGCAGAAATCTTTTTAACCCACATACAGGTGTTCTTGATCTCTTCTCTGTCATGGCTGAACACTGTAATCCATATGGACTCTTTTTCTCAAAACCAGCAAAATCAGCAAGACACTTACAGAACCTGTTGAGCTTTTTCTGTCTGATGTTAGAAAACTCTGAGCAATATTTAACAAATATGAAGACCTTAGAAACCTAAGTGCTTTTTGGCCACAGCAACACAAGCTTTTACTGGGCTCTCCAAACTCCACCAAAGGGAAGAGATCACAACCCTAAGAACCTGCTTAGACAATTACTGAACAGCTGCAAGAGCAGCATAGCAAACGGTCTTAAACAGACCTGGAGCAACAATGCTAAAAGCCTTTTCTCAGCTTCATCTCTCCCATAACATTGGAAGCTGTGAGTGTAGACATTGTAGTCGTAACCATACAACTTCACTTGCATGGTGTTATTGAAGTTCTCCTGAGAGTCCTCTGGGATAAAAGAAATTTGAGTGGAAGCTCCTCCAAGATCCAGTGCACCTATAGTCTCTTTTCTGTACGGATGGACCCACATCCTCCAAAGGTTTCTCTACACATAAAAATAAAAACAAAGCTAATTAGAAATATCATCTGATTGTTCTCTCTTCAAGCTCTTCTACTTTTAAGTTTTTTAGATTTCCCCTTCCTCTTCACTTTTTCCCGAAACTTTCCTTCACTTTTTCCCAAAAATCTTAGCTCTGAGGAAAACATGCAGATGTTGTTTTTAGGTAATGAGAAGTACTCCCACAGAGCAAAGAGTCTGGAAGATGGAAAAAGTAATACAGCACAGCTTTGAACACTGAGGACAGCACAATAATCAAAGCACTGGACTAGTTTGATCAGTATCTATACTAGAATGCAGGAAATTGAAGTCTGGGTACCTGGGAGATCTGAATGGAATTAGCATGCAAATTTGCTTGTTTCAAGGCAAGATAAATTATTAAAGGAATAGAATACTATTATACACAGGAAAAGAAAAGAGAATGAAAGTAGAGTAAAATAGAAATCAAAGGAACGTGAACCCTTAATCTGTACATTTCCTTCACTGAAACTGCAGTGGCAATAAATCTGATCCATTCAGTTGGCATTTTTCCCTGTCCAAAACCTCCCCCAAATTCTGCATTTGATCTACACAGTCACTGTGCAGAATACCCTTTCTGTATTGATAATTCTCTCCGTATTTACTGCAGTATAATTTACTATGGATGGTGATGTGAACGTAAACACAAGAATGGAAAAGAAACATGGGCTAGCAATCATACTTATGAAAAAAATCTACAGTGATAGATTCCCCTTAAGAGCCCATGGGAGAATTTCACTCCTATCTCCAGTCTTCTTACAAGAACAGTGAGAAGCTTCTTGCTCCTACTCATGATAATCCACACGTTAGTCTTCACACAACTCTATACTAAACTGGCTTCAAAACGTCTAGCATTCTCTTCAGTAGTCCTCATGAATTTGTCATGGAAATTGAGATCTTCAGTATTAAAATTAATGTGGTAGGAGACTGAAATCACCATGAAGTTCATGAAGTCATTTTTGTTGCATAAAATAAGAAAAACCATGCCAGAACATGTGATACTACTATTTAGTTTTCTTAACTTAGCAGGAACCAACAACATATTCACCATGAAGTATCACTTGGATTGCCAACTCCTGCTTACTAATTTCCATGACTGAACAGGAACCATTCTACCAAGACAATGAACAATACTCAGAGGTCTGGTTGGAATTATTTTCAGCCTAGCAAGACTATCTGGAAGAACTGCAATAAATGCTAAGAGCAGGACACGACTGCCATGAAAGCATATAACCAGTTGCAGGAAAATACTTCCTGTTATGAAGCACCTGCCTGAACTATTACAACTTCAAGGGATGGTGTAGGTATTTTTATGTTGCTATCACTATGGACAAAACAGGAGGACCCACTAACTGATGTTCCCTTCCAAGTCTAGACGTGACAGTTGATGTCACAGCCTGCAGCTTTTCAGCAGTACTGTAATGAACTGTATTAGTGATTTCTGGCCCAGCTGAGGCATATTGGGCCACATAAAATTCACCACTTAAGACAACTGTCTTTTTTAGTCAAGACAAATGAGCTAACATTGCCAAACCGTTTGGAAACTCCTAAGCTGCGTAGACTCTTCACCAGTAGAGCTGCAGAGACAGCTACCTGCAGAAGTCACAGAAAAGAAGGTGGAAACATCCTTAATTGGTACCACTGTCAAGATGGTCAACACTCGTCACATTTTAAAATATCAATGCATTCAGGAGCAATGCAATTTCTGTTTCTCAGTAAGGCACTGATGTCACTTATGGAAGAGCCCTGTTTAGTGGATCTACAGTTTCAGATTTCCCAGGTCAGATTCCTGTCACATCTTTTCATCTGTGCTTCCTTTGTTCAGTTACTACCACAAAACCCTGTTATATGTTTCACTGTGAAATGAAAATTATAGCTATGATGTTTTATCAGGCATTTCCTCTCAAACCTCTCATTTATAAGAAAGAGAACAGTGAAAAGCATGCATTTTTTCCACACACCTCTAAGAAATTGCCCATTAAATAGTTGGCTGTTATCCATCCATACACCCCTTCCTCTGGCCCAGTTATGATATGCGCACCCCTAAATCGAAAAGGTTGTGCTCTGAAGTAGTTTTGAACGCTTGCGAGGACTTCGTTGGCTGCTGTTTCATTTTGCAACCTAAGCAGTTGACAAAACATGAGACACTGAGCATTTGGAAAGGCAATTTCATGTTTAGTCTTCACTGCTTAGCAGCTCAAGAAAAGCCTTACAATCACCTAATAAAAACTGACATTGTTTTAGCCTAAAGGAAATGCTTATTATAGGGAACAGCCAAGCACCCAGCATCGTCGCAGCAAGCAACTCACCCACTATATACAAACTTCACTCTTAATCATACAAGTTCAGAAGTATTTTGCCTCAAACATACTATTTTCTTAGTGAACTGAGTGCTTACATGATATCTGTGGGCTAAAACAGTCCTGAAATCTTTCCTCTCGCTCTGCTTAGTCAGAAACCAAACATAAAAAAGTCTGTGCCACAGCTGAAGCCACAGACAGACCCCAAAAGCCACATTACATCACATCCATATCAAGAAAACTCTTCAGTGTCTAGCTTTTTTGCTGACCTCAGATATGCACAAACATCATCTATTTACATAGTGTTGGATTTTAAGATAGCTTTGAAAGAATGAATTAAAATTCTGCCTTCTAGAGAATAAAGCAAGGATTTATTTTCAAAATGGTACAAGTTTCATATAGTCCTGCTTTTCCTATTAAAAAAATAAAATAATTGAATTCAATTGGTTGGGCTCCATTTCCTTTTGAAATGACCAATTTCCAACGGACAGAAATGTGTCCAGTACGTTTTTCACATTCTTTCTTCACAGAATGCTATACCAGTACACATGCAGAGGAGTTCAAACTTCCACTGTACCTCAATAGTCTCATGCCAGCTGTAGCCCCTAGATAAATTGAAGTGCTCTCATGTAGATGAACTGGGATTCTCTCCTTGACTTTATTCAGGCACTCATCAAGGGGTTTTGCAAGAGCTCCTGTGTTATGCTCATAACTGGATATACCAGGACCTAAAAGAAAACAAGTAGATTGCATTCTGCTTTGCCAAGTACAAATTAACCTACTTAAGCAAACAGCTGTTATGACAAAGAGGTTCCCTCTTCCCTCTTGTAGTTGCAAACAACAGAATGGTTGAAAACTATGACTCTTTAAGAAATAAACAGTAGTGACTGTCTAAGCTGTGTGTGACAGAGAAGATACTGAAACTTCTTGCTTGCATGTGTATGCATGTGCACCTATAGTACCATGCATGTAGTAAGATGGATATAAGAGCATAACCATCTAATGTCATAATGACAATATTATGTGAAGAAAATAGGTTTACTCATAGCAGATGCTATAGAAAATAAGATATCTAGTGCATGTGAAGTTTCTCTGTTCTATTCAACTACAGCATATACCTCTTTACACACCTTAAGACTAAGATTTCCCAAACTGTTTTCCATAACTTTTGTGGGCACCATTGCACCTCTATAGCTCACTGCTTTCAACTAAAAATAAAAAAGCTTTTGCAAGGAATTGCTGTTGAAATTCCAAAACACACACGCAAAAATGGCTCTTGATGTCACTGAGGTACAAGTTTAGGTTGGTGCATGAACTACTGAGAATTTTACAGCTTTCCAAACTTCCAGTATCAGAAATGGGAATCACACATAATGCATAACTATTTGAATAATTCAAATGAAAGTCTTTCCTTCCTTACTCAACACTCCAAGGACCAGCAGGACCTCAGGTTCAACTTGAGTGTGAATAGAAATGTTCCTTAGTAAAATTCCCTAGCTGAGGAAGTGGCACACAGAGAAATCCAGGAAAGCAGAGGAGCAACTTTGTTTCACACCCTCAGCAGCTGTTGTTGCCTCACACTCCCCATACACTCTCTTTGGACAAGAGCCTCTACTCTTCAGTGTTCAGAACAGGCAGAGCAGGTCACAGGGCAGTAAGTGTAATTCTGGACAGTATACTTTGCTGATGATTAGAGCCTGACCAGGACAGACTACCTGCACTACACTGAAAGGTTTTGATTTTGGGCTGGCTCAAACAGACATGGCAGAGTTACCTAATAAAAGATGAAATGAAATTACAAGAACACCACAGAAGTTGTGTTGACTTCTGTGTTATTAGTTGATTGTTTGACTTACAAGTTCAGTGAGTTTGTGCAAGTCTGCTTCTTGGTGGGGCCCAGAACCACCCCCGCAATTTAAGTGCCTAAGGCTACCAATAGATAAAGAAACATTACCAGACACTTTTGGCACTGCACTTCCCCAGCTTACCTGAGGAGCACAACACATGAACCCTCTGTCTCCTCCAGCGCAGAGGCACCCAAGATTAGAGCAGTGAAATGTGCTTTTATACACTGGATGATGGTAAGTACTGTGGTTGACTCTAGTTAAGGCCCCATGGGACCCGAAGAGCTCACAGCAATTCGGACTCCTTTGTTTCACAATATTTTGTTTACCTAGTTAAATTCACAAAATAATTCCCTGTCCATTTTAGAGGAGAATAGGAACTGCAACTTTCTCACTCCAGAACTCCTACAGGCAACATTCTGAATGAGTTAAGACATAAACAAGCGGAATGTACCCCACAGCCCAGCAAGCAGGCTGCCACTCCTGCAGCCTGTAAAGGACACATCACCATGCACGTGACAGTACATTTCTTCCGTGCACATTACATTTGTCTTCCTTTCTCTGTTGCTCTAAAATTATCTATACATATGTTTAATGATGATGACAGAAAGATTGGTCCTATTGAGAAACTATTCCCTCCTACTCATCTCCTAGTCACTTATGAACCTCTGAAGTTACACCTCTGACAGGTATGTGAAATTTTGGTATCTTTGAAAGCTTAGCCAAATGTCTCTTACATTTCTTATGAAGTAATCTACAGCAAACTGCTAGAGCACATACTTAATTAACCACACAGGAGTCTGAGCAAAAGTCAGTACAGTTTAGTGTCCTCTCTCTGAGAGGAGCCAGTGTAAAACCTCAGACAAAAGACGAGGCATGCAGCCAGTGGTTGTTGTGAGATATCTTCAAGCAGTGCAAAAGTACTGGTTTTCCTGTGCAAAAACCTGCATATTCGTATTTGAAACAGCTATGACATTGTTAGAAACAATCCTGTAGTTTAGCTGTTTTACTTGATAATTTTATTAGACTCTCCTTTGCTATCTAGAATTGACAAGCTCTTCCAGCTCACTTTCTTCATGCCTTTCATAATTCCCTGTCTTGTCTCTTTCAAAGTAATTACAGAATAATTCCAGATGAACTGCATAGGCCTCATTTCTCTAGGAAACCTGACTCAATCCACAAAAGTGTTTTTAAAACAGCTAATGCTTTTGGAAACTAAACACTAATTTTTCAAACTCCAGTGGCATAACTGAAATCCATTTCTGCCCTCACCAATGCCAAACATCTAACTGGGTCTAAATTTCCAGTTCTTTTCAGAGATTTCTTATTCCAAACTGTTTTTAAATATATCTTATACTTTCCTTCTGAAAGAAATTATTTCAGGGTATAAGAACTAAGCATTTAAAGAACTGGACTCTGTCTAATCGAATTCTGTCTGCACCACTCATACAATGCAATGGAGTAAGCCAAGTTTAGCTATAATTTTCTCTCTGTTGGAAAATAGCACACTCTACCATAGCATCAGTTGGAGGACTGATGCTGACAGACACATATATGGTCTTAAAAGTTCTTGAAAGGGGAAAAAAAAAAAAAAGGAAAAAAAAACAGTATAAGCTTCCAGATGACCTTTTCCCAGAGGCTACAAAAAGTAAGGAACTGCTATCTGAGCTCACCTTTCACATCACACTTGAAGGTTTGGCTCACTACTCCCGTATCATTTTCTTTTTCTGCTGGCCATTCATAGACATAGACTGTAGTCCGCGAAGATCCAGCATCAAGGACTATTCCATACTGTGGAGAAAAAAGTAATAAATCACATCAAGAGACAAACAGTGACATCTTGAACTCCCAAATGCAGCCGTACTTTTTCAAATCATCAAACTAAAATGTTTGAAAGTGTATGCACAGTATATTTACAAGAGATACATTAATTCTAGTGTTAGGTGCTTAGACAGGAATCTAACAGAAAAGCACGGAATAAATCTGAGTGTAAAACAAACAGCATACTATATATCCTCAGTAATGAATTCAGTGAAAATGGAAAAGACTCATCTCCTTTCAGCATCAGGTTTAAAATCCATGCTTGACACATAGATAGCACTGTGAATTGCTTTTCCATTATCGCAGCTAAACTCACAGGATACTGATGGGTTTGATACCAGAGCACAGGCTTTAAATTCAGGGATACACAAAGGTTCTATAAAGACACAAACAAGGAGGTAGAAGTGTATAATCCACAGATAGAATGACGAAACAAGTCTGGTTCTTTTCTAGCTGTGCAATAAAAGTTTTCCTTTGAGTGGTTAGGCAGTCCACCTGAGAATCTGGCTCCGAAAATAGTCTATGCCAGAGTGCGAGACAGCGGGGAGGAAAAGAGAATCAATACCAGTGCATATTTATGAAATATATGAGAAATATTAATGTGACCTATACAAAGTCACTGGGTTCTCTGTAGGATTAAAGTGCAGGTTTTTCCATCTCATTCCACTGCCCAGCAGATCAGTGTTAACCTCTTTCCTACCTTTTGTGGTAGCAGAAGACTATGGCAACTGAGAAGGCAAACTGACAAAGAAAAGGCGATGAGGCTGCACCTGGGGTATTGTATCCAGTTCTGCCCTCCTCTGTAGGAGAGACCTGAACATACTGGAAGGAGTTCAGGGGAGGGTCACCAAGATGATCAAAGGTCTGGAGCATCTTTCCTGTAAGGACATGCTGACAGTGCTGTAGAAGAGGACTCAGAGATGTGAATTTGTATAAATTCCTGAAGGGGTTCCACAAAGGAGACAACACCCAGCACCAGGACAAGAGATAATGGGCACAAACTGGAACACAAGTTGTTCTTTCTAAACCTCAGGAAGCAATTGTGTGCTGTGAAGGTGGTGGGGTAATGGCAAAGGCTGCCCGAAAAGAGTCTCCTTCCTGAAGATTTTCAAAAGCTACATGGATATGGTCCACTCTGGCTCTGCTTGAACAGTGGTTGGACCAAGTGACTCCAGAGGCCCCTTCCAACAGAATCACAGAATCACAAGGTTGGAAAGGACCTACAAGACCATCTAGTCCAACCATCCTTCCATTACTATTGTCACCACAAGCTACTAAACCATCTCTTGTAGCTCCTCATCCAGACACCTCTTGAATACTGCCAGAGATGGCGACTCCACCACCCTCCTGGGCAGGCCATTCCAGTGCCTGACCACTCTCTGAGAGAAAAAGATTTTCTTTATGTTTAATCTAAATCTCCTCTGGTACAACTTGCGGCCATTTCCTGGGAGAAGAGGCCAAACCACTCCTCATCACAACCTCTCTTCAGGAAGTTGTAGAATGCAATGAGGTCTCCTCCGAGCCTCTTTTTCCCCAGACTGAACAATCCCAGCTCCCCCAGCCACAACCATAAGATTCGTGCTCCAGACCCCTCACCAGTTTCGTTGCCCTTCTCTGGACATGCTCCAGGGCCTCAATGTCTTTCTTTCACTGAGGGGCCCAAAACTGAACACAGTACTCGAGGTGCGGCCTCACCAGTGCTGAGTACGCGGGGATGATCACCTCCCTGCTCCTGCTGGCCACACTATTTCTAATGCAGGCCAGGATGGCATTGGCCTTCTTGGCCACCTGGGCACACTGTCAGCTCACGTTCAGCCAAGCATCAACCCACACCCCCAGGTCTCTTTCCTCTTCACAGTCAACCAGCCACTTGTCCCTAAGCCTATAGCGCTGCATGGGGTTGTTGTGGCCAAAGTGCAGGACCCGGCACTTGGCCTTGTTGAACCTCATCCCATTCACCTCAGCCCAGCGATCCAGCTTATCTAGATCCCTCTGAAGGGCCTCCCTACCCTCAGGCAGATCGACACCACCTCCCAACTTGGTGTCATCTGCAAACTTACTGAGCGTAACCTCAGCTACGCTCTAGTTCTGTGAAAGGAGACTTGTTTTGCTTTTCCTCTTTGCTATTCCCCAAAACAAGTTTAGCTGCTCCCTCTTCAAAATCATCAAACTGGTAGAAATTGCATAGTTTAGGATTCATTTCTCAGTCAACTTTTTTTCTTTTAAAAAAGACAGAAGGAGCCTGACAGTACTGAAAAATGAGAGCCTCCATCTGGCTGCAAAGCAGTAAAAGCAGCTGGAGCAGGCTAATTTATTTCATCACACAGCCTCCCTTGGATGCCCCAAATCTCCAAGAAAGATCACTGCTTCAGGTGGCACACCATTCAACCTCTGTACCTCATTAGTTCTCATTTTCCCACTGTAATCCTACAAGCTCCTGTTCACCCAAGAATTACCAGCGGTATCAGTCTCCAGTCTGTTTCCCAGAGGACTGCTAGATAATGAAAATTCCATTCACATTTACTCAGATGACTTTTAACCTGATCAACTACAAGGTGAAAAGTTCCACAGATACCATCAATCCTCTGTGCTGTCAGGTTCCATTCAACCACTGTTTAAGCAAAGACACTTTAAGTGTATTCCCCTTCCTCAAAAGACAGATGAGCACTACAATAACAGTAAATTTACTCAAGGGCTATTGATTAAATCTGGTCACAGCTCGGAGTGCTAAGCAGAAGCTTTTAACTTAGCTATTCTTAGTGTTATCATGCCCAAGAAGAGCTGGGAGATAGTGAAAATATTCTTACCTCAGCAAACTTTGAAGCTTTTAGACCCATTTCCATCCTCCTGCTGCAATATTTACCTCCACTTCCCAGCATACTTCCTGAAGAGCAGATTTGCATCCCAAAGAGTAGTGGTACAATTATCTGAACAAATGTGTAGCTAACAATTTTATCTTCTCCTTCTCTTCCTCTCATTTTTCCTATACAACCTCTTGTTTTCTTCATAAAAAAAGAGAGCCTTTTTGAAAAGGGGTCTTGGATATATTTCAGAGTGACTCCTGAAGCTCCTTAGGTTTTTGTGTGGTCCTGTGTGGAGCCAGGAATTAGGTCCCTTCCATACAAGATATTCTAAGATTCTATGATAAGGCCATTTACAAGGAAGGTTTTTTTCATCATTTTACCACCATCTTTAATTTTCATCAACCACAAACTTCAGGACACTGCCATTTCCAGGCTCATATAAACTAAGGACTGCAAGGTTACACAGTGGCATGTCTGTACTCTGTTCCTGAAGAATTACCTCTTGCAAGTATTTTAGTAATTCACTGAAAACTATTCAGTAACTCCAGAATCAAACACAGAGCCCTCTATATAAACTACAGCTTCCTGCACAATCAGGCTTACAGCCTCAAAAGAAATCCAAAGCCAAGGCATCTGGCAGAAGAACTGCCAGAACTCCTCTGGAACCAGCCATGAAATTGCTGTGACTCAGGAGGCAGACCTCCCCAAATAAACCACCTCCAGATAATCCAGGTGGGTCTGATATTTCCCTGAAGAGTAAAGTAAACAGCTTTGTTGTTCTGAAACTAATGACAAACACAAGTAATGCATAGGCTGTATTTTAGATAGTGTCCTTGGCCATATATATCAGTGCAGTTTTGCCTTGAGCAAAAGCTGTTAGGATGTAAGACTGCTCCAAGCAGAAATTTAGGTCAAACAGGAAGTAAACGTGAGACACTGTGTCCATGCAAGGTTCCAGCACACACACCCTTCCACACCAACACCAACACTTAAAGCTGGTATCAAAATACAAATTTTAGGCCAAAAACTGATTCAGACAAACCAAAGATTATCATAATCCCACAAAGTGTAGTAAGCTATTAGCCTATTGCTATTACTATGTGAACTACTCAGATAAATATGTAGAGGGAAAGGTAGAAATGACTGCAAAGAAGTATCTGACAAATTGTTTATGCTCGTAGCTATGAGAAAAACAAAAAACTGGATTGCATAGCATCCCTAGAAGGCTAGATTCTATAGCACTGTCTTCAGTTGTTCTCTTTGAAGAACTCACATGCATAATCCAGCAGCATAAGGCAAAGCTTGAACCCACTTCTCAGATTATTTCAGTTTGTCTTTTTCATTTTGCTCTGCTCCTCGTTATGTAGCTAACTTCACTTCTTTTAGTATCTAGCAAGTCCCAACATGTGGTAAATCAGAACGTGCATGCTTGCAGCCCAAATGCTTTACAATCCACAGCAGTAGTTTGCAATGATTTTGGTAAGAACTTCCTAAATGTGATTGAGAATAGAATCTTAACTCCAAGAAATACCTGAAATAACTTCAAAATAATTTAGAATAATCTCAAAAATAATTTACAATTACTTCTAACTTCAGACAAAAAAAAGAAAAAAAAGCAATGGCTTTTTTTTTTTTAATTGTTTATCCTTCCAGTCTTGAAGAAGGCATTGTGTGATAGACATTGTAGACATTGAGTCAAGGAATCCTTTTCCATCTTTGCCACTGTAATCTTGGCCAATTCTGATTTTGTCTCAGCCTTAGTCTTCCCATTACAAAGACATAACGAACAATTAATTCGTGGGTGTAAATTACTCCATAAAATAGTGTTTAGAAATGATGATTATTAAATATCAATTCCAAATACTGGTCTTCCTTACCTATTATTGTTACTTACCTATTCCTTACCTACTTACCTTAAGGCCTGGGGAAAGAATCTTTTGCTGATTTATCTGAATCACTGCAATAGCAATGATAAGAATTACACTTAGAAGAAGGAACACTTGGGCAACAACACTTGGTTTTCTGGTAAGCATCCTGAAACAACAAAAAAAGGCAACACTTAATAGTGTGAAAGGATTCAGTGATTGTGTACAGTACTGAACCTCTGAATCAGTTAAGACTCCCCATAAAAGCTAATTTCCTCAACTAGATTATGCTACATGAAAATTTTGTATTCTACTTAAGAACTGCTTGGCGTTTTGCTATCACCAACCTGCCATTGTCTAGAAGAGGTGTATGTATATTGTCATATTCAAGATGCATGAGTTCACCCACACTGCCAGTATGCTCATTTCCCACAGTGTCTACATGTAGATGCATGCTGACCATCTCCCATTGCCTCAGGAAACAAGGCCAATGGGCAGGCTGAGACTAGTGCACACTCAACAATCCCATGCATACCTGTAATCAACACAGCCACAGCCATGTAGGCATAGTGGTAGTAGCTGCTGAATACAGCTCAGTGCTCCTACCAGAGATGCAAGGTCTGTACTAGATACAGGCTGCTTCAGCAAGAAACAAAGGAAGTTTTAAGAATACTGAAGTAGACATCTTCTAACTGCCAACGTGTTCATGATTTAGATTCATGTGTATGCACATATTAACACAGTTAATACCAAAGATTCTTATGCTTTACAGGGGCTGAAAATGAAAGAAATGGGAGGTGACAAGCTTACAGTTTTCATAGGAAGAGAAAAAGGAGAACTTTCCTGCCTTTTTCATTTTCAGAATCCATTTGTTTTGTCATCAGGCTAGCCTGGCAAGATGTGTCCTAACTCCCACCTCCTAATTCTTCCATGTTGGTGGATATTGTTGGCTGTTCAGGGCTGCCTTGTTCCAGCAGCTGTGAATGCCAGTCTGTGCAAGGACAGGAGGTCAGACCTGCTGTGTGCTCCCGGGCCACAGCACACTGGATGAGTCTCACTGTACCTTTAGCACATCGCCTGTTTCCTTAGCTCCAACCAGAGCCAGAGGGCTGAGGAAGAAGGATAAAGTGCTCCTTTATACATCTTCCATATTCCAAGTGCCATGAGTTCTTCAGCTTACGTTAGCTATAACTGAGAAGTGACTGAAGGAAGACTTACCTACTTGCAACCTAGTTTGTTAACATTCAGTCCTAGATCAAAGCACTGACATTCAGAGCTGGAAAAGGTAAGTAATTACCAAAGGAAAAAAACAAACAAACAACCCTGGGCAAAGTATTTGAAAAATTTAAGCATTGGTAAGAACAAGCAATAATCATTATCACACTACTGACACTTAAAAACACCCCATGATCACTGAATCACAGAATAGCCCAGGTTGGAAGGGACCTCAAGGATCATGAATCACCGACTGAAAGGTTTTCTGCTATAACTTTTTATACAAGGGACATCAAAATGTGGGTTTGTTGAAGTTCTCATGTGCTTTCCTGATACTGGAATTTGCCTTCATCAGACACAATTTCTTATTTAACAACCTTTTTTGGCAGAGACCATACTGAGTAAGGGAGTGGCTCATGAGACATTCATCATACAATTTTGTTCTGCCGGCAAACAGGACATCAGAGGGGAATAATCTGTAAACCCCAATGTAAGCGATGGCCTTTGTGTCAGAAGGACACCTTACACTCCATGCCCTATTGAAACTGTCACGCAGCTGATATCTTATTATCTGAACTGTGCAAGACGTTTTATGATTTTATGTATTTGGATCAGATGTGCAAGGCTGTGCTTAACCTTACCTGGGCTCACCCAAGCCGGACACAGGCTAGGCAACAGCGATACCAGCTGCTTTCACTGAGATGTGAAGAAACAGCAGAGAGGAAGGAGTTTTTGTTTTCTCCGTGGTGTAAGCAGTTGTCATGTGAGCACTTCATCAGGCCAACGTCCCGCACTTGGAAGGAAAAAGACACATAAGATTTTAATTAAGTATCAAAAGGCAGGAGCGTGCCATTATTAAAGCGTCACCCCGAAGCAAGCAGCATAAAGACGTACTTCCCACACCCAGGTAAGCACTGTGGACCACTCAGGAGCAGATGGGAGTGTCATTTTCTACAGCTTTCTTCCAGCAGAAGGAAGGCTGCCTGCCAAGGGAAGCTGACCACAGCAAACCTCTTTGTGCCCACGACGTTTTCCGAGCTCCCAGGTTAAAGACACACGGTTTGATCACGGCAAGGACGGGTATGCGTGAGAAGTACCTTTCTTCGCACTGTAACCGGAGAGATACGCGTACGTGAGCATTTATTTCAGAAGCAATCCGCAGGTGATGGAAAGAAGTAAAAAAGAAAGCAACACAAAAACCCGCAGCAGCCCACGGACGCTGAGCACCGAGGCCGCCACACCGCCCTCCCCTCAGCGGGCGGCCCTGGGCGGGAACCGCGGGAACCCGCCCCTCTGCGCGGCCGCCGCCCGGGCGCGAAACGAAAGCCGTGAGGTGCAAAATCCCCGTGCGTCCGCCCGAATGGAGGAGATGGGTGCAGCCCTCAGCCGTGCGGCACGGCCCTGTCGGCACGGTGCTGTGTGTGAAGGCATGGCATAGCCCTCCCTCTTCTGTAGGAAACGTGTATTTTCTCCGGAGGGCTTTTCTCAGCCCTCATGGAGCCGTAGCCTGTCCGATTTCAAGGTTGCCTTTCCACTCAGGTTCAAACTTACCGTCACTGCTTGGTTGGTAGTTTTGCTGCATCCTGTGCCACGTCGAGGCTTGGCAGCAGGGTTAGATATGCTCAAATGCGTATGCAGAAGTACTGTCACTAAGATCATAAAATCACAGAGTCGTTAAGGCCTGAAAAGATCACCTGGTCCAACTGCCAGCCCACCCCCTGGACCTCCTCTTCTCCAGACTGAGCAATCCCGGTTCCCTCAGCTGCTCCCCATAAGACTTGTGCTCCAGACCCCTCACAGCTTCGTTGTCCCACGCCCTGGGCCCAGCCCTCCAGCCAGTTTACCTGCTGAAGAGAACATCTGTCCAAACCACAGGCTGCAGGAAAATACTATGGGAAACAGCATCAAAGGCTTTGCTGGTCTAAGCTGACAAAATCAACAGCGTTTCCTCATCCAGCAGGTGATCTCCTGGTCATAGCAGGAGATGAGGTTCGTCAAGCAGGGGCAGCCAGCACCTGTCTGACCTGCGTGGTCTGCTCTAGACAAGGATCATGCTACAGCCTGCAGCACAGATTCACAGGGAAAAGAGCTCTGGGATCAGTGAAACACTTTAACCACTCAGCTGCCATAGTTGGATTTGGGTTCACATGAAGTAAAAAACAAAAAGCACTTACTTGATTTTTTTTTTCTTGTAATGATCTTAATGAATCATTATCCTTGATTTTTGAATAAAGAAAGGGGAATAAGGAAACATCTGCAACTTTGTGACTCATCTGTAAGGTTCCTTCCATAGTGCATCCATTGCGGGGCCTCTGTTTTACTGCTAGAATGAGATGTCATTTCTTTCTTATGATGACAACACATTATTAAAGTTGGGTTAATGATAACCTTAATGGATCAGTTCAGCCATTTCCAGTTAAAGACAGAGCCTCCCATCCCTCCTGATTGCCTGTCTGCTGTTTCTTTCCTTCAGTGTCATTTTCTGAGACATCTTTTTCTTCTTTCACCCACTGCTCTGCTGGGGCAGAATCTGTCTCAAGTGTCTCATTTAAAATGTCAAATGAGCTTACAGCCCCACAGTAAAGCATATTCTTTGCTACTCTCAGACATAAATATTTTGAAGTAAAAAAAAAAAACGAACAGTGACATCAATCACTACTTCAGCTAGTTCTACTACCAACTTTAACTGTGTCTGAAGTGCAATGTTTGCAAAGAAAGCAAAGCTCTACTCTCAAAAGTATGCATATACTTCCATAAAAACAGGAGAGATTCTTTTCTGCACCATTTCCAAGAGCTGAGCTACTGTACACGCTGCTTTTCTTTCTAAAGCTATGATAGCGACAAAAGTGATATGGGCTGTAAAATCCCTCACTGCTTTTAAAGTCCAGAATGCATGTCTCCAGACCTAGCATCTGTGGCATGGTGGGTAACCAGTTTCTTCACCAGTTCACAGAATCACAGAAGCATTAAGGTTGGACAAGACCACTAAGATTATCTAGCATGGCTGTCAACCCATCAACACCATACCACTAAACCACATCACTCAGTGTGACTTCTACCCTTTTCTTGCAAATTGCCAGGGACAGTGACTCCACCACCTCCCTGGACAGCCCGTTCCTTTGCATTAATACTCCTGAGAAGAAATTTTTCCTAATATCCAATATGAACCTCCCCTTGGCACAACATAAAGCCATTACCTCTTGTCTTACTTGATCTTCTTTGTTTCCTAAGCCTACCTCTTCGGCTTTTCTTCAGTTCATTCCTCAGCCCTACCCTTCATTTTGTAGCTCCCTTACCTGATCTTTCATCCCTTCCTCACTCTCAAGGCATAGATTAAACTTGCTGCCATTTTCCCAGCCTTCATCATGCTTATTGCGTGCACACTTTTCCATTATGATTTCCTTTGCTGTAATATCTTTTTTCTCCCCTTCAGGTATCCTCGTTTTAATGCATTTGGTGTAACTGACTGTATTGATTTGCTTTGCTTGGAGAGAATCTTTCTTAGGTGTCCATTTAAAAATGATAAATGAACTGGATTGCTGGCTGCCCCACAGAAAAGTTTATTTCTTCTGGTGGCATTGAGTACAAACATGTGAAGTAAAAATGCAGTAACTGATATTGGAAGATTCACAGATAAATACCAGTTGCTAAGATCAATAGCAAATCTCTAGAAACTAAAATACTGCAGACATGAATAAAGTGTTCATGACAGATACATTCTGCAATGCATTTATCATATCAGATCTACACAGGATACAGAGCAGACACTGCTTCATTTCCTGCATAGTGACAGGAGCAGAGGGGATGTATGATTATATATCTCAAGAGAAAACAGAACTGTATCCATTCCTTCTGTTATGCTCATACAGTATTTGATGCTGGAATATTAAGAGGCCTCAAAATATCCCCTGGTGAGAGAGAGATAAAATGGAGAGAAATGCTATAAGATACTGGTGGCTGCAATTAATCTGTTTGGTTTTTTTTTTTGCATGGTACCTCATCAGTTCACAGGACCAAGGTCCGCCCTCCATTTCTTTGCTTTCTTTGCAAGGTCCAATAAACAAAGGAATTCTCTAATTCATCCTAAACCATGGGTGTCCAACCCTTTGGTGCATCTATGCTGCATTCAGTGAGGAGGAATTGCCTTGGGCTGCATATATAGGTTGCTCTGAAACTAATGCCTCCTATTTATTTCCAAAGAAAGTACAATAGATACCAAGAGCACAATAGCACTGTCTAATAGAGCAAATTCTCAGCTACAGAGCACTATTTTTCAGTGCAGTCACCACACTAGCTATGCATTTTTGCCAGCCAAGAACAGGAACCTGCATGCTGCACTTGTGAAAATCTGCACCAGTGGAGGTGACCCACTGTTGCTGTCACTCCTGTTGAAATGCTTCATCCGCCACCTCACTGTGCTCAGATCCACTGTTTAGTCTCCAGAAATGTTCAGCAAGCATTGATGAATGTTAATAGTTGCAATTTATTTCTGCATGAAGGAATTCAGTTCCGTATGTTTTCTTCATCTTCCACGTCAGGCACCATTTTGTCAGACTGCCCCTGCGCTGCCATCTGTTGCATGGCAATGAAATGTAATAGAATATTGCTGAGAAGGTTCAGTCTCTACCGCCGTAGCACCACCATGTGTCTCTGACACTGTGGGCCAACATAATAAAATGGGAGGCATTGCTTTTGGAGCAGCTATTATATAATATTTAATATAGTTAGTGTATGTAAGTAACAAAATATTTTAATTTTTAGTATTTTTCATTGAAACATAAAAAAGAGAGCAGCAAAACCATAAAAGTAGTGGGTAATCTGATTTTGCTTTTGTGTAACAAATGCATCAGTCTGGTTCGATGGCAATGGTTGCCGTGCTTAGCAAGCTCTCAAGGTGTTCATCAGAGATTTTTGATGAAATGTTATTCTTGTCCTTCATCCTTGAAAATTGTTGTCCACAAATCTACATATTGCCAAAAAGCAGTGACAAGACTAAGTTGTAACTGTGAGGCAAGGGATGTTCCTCTTCTAGGACAGGTCTAGTAGAAAGACATGATCAGATTTTTAAGTAGAATATTCAATTGCAATCCATACATTCCATTTGAAAATTTGCAGGTAATGTATTTACTAAAAATGGAGTCACAAATATATCAAAACATTGATCACTGGATCATACAGTCATAGAATCATTAAGGTTGAAAAAGTCCTGTAAGATCATCTAGTCCAACAGTCCACCTACCACCACTGTTACCCACTAAACTATGTTTCTCATCTTTGTTGCCCATGCTGCATCCATTGGTGTAGATGCACTTCAGCAGAGCCACTGGCCTCACCCCCAACCACAGCATCATTCCCTCAGGCTCATCGCCAGCAAGCTTCATTTCATTCTCTTCTTCCTTCATACCTAGTTTAAAGCCTTCTCAATGAGCCCAGCCAGCAGAAGGGTGCGATGCCCTTTAGCTCAACTTCATCTGTTCTATTAATCTTCCCAGGACTTTTCATCAGCATTGTAAAGACCATTCATTCATTAGCTTCTGTGCCCAAAGACCAATTTACCCAAATTATCCATTTTATTCATGTTCACCACTCTATTTCAAGATCAACTGTGAGAACTGGCACTGCAGGCAGAGCCATCTTAAGAATTTGGAACAATCTGGAGCAACAGAGGTCTGGATATTGATTCAACTATAGAAAACTAGAAGAAAATTCCCAGCCCCTTGTATGCTTAACATTTTATTCAAAGCCAAAAAGCACCTTTTTGTAATTGCTTAATATGAATGTTCTACGTATTGCAGCATACCTTGTTAGCTGGGTAATTTATGGAGCTAGGATTATAGAGTTACAAGTAAGGAAGTCACAAACCATGTCTGAAATCTACTTTTGAAGAATGTCAGATGTGATTCTCTGCAGAGTTTAAAGATGCAGTTCTTTTGTTTTAGCACACAGTTACAAAACTCATTTTTCATTAGCTTTAAAAGCATCTGTGGTTTTCTATCAATAAGGACAAAAAACAAACAAATAATCAAAAAAAACCAACCAACCAAACAAACAAACAAAACACCCAAAAAGCACCCAGCAAGTCACAGCTACAGCGTGAGAAATTCAGTTTGTCCCTCTTTATAATGGTTGGATATGGACATTGCCTTTTCTATTTCAGAATTTCAGTGATGACTTCTTTAAAATCCCTTTGAAAACTACTTGTTGGTTTATATTTGTATTCCTTCACTGCAGCTCTAAAGCTAATGATGTGTTTAAGATTCAGTTTCTGAATCTTGTCTCATACACATAACTGTGATAAAAGTTTTCTGGTCAACATCATCATCTTGAGAAATCTTGAAACGGATAAGAATTTAATTCTGAAGATGAACCAAAATACTTTCTAACCTATTTATTTCCCCTCCTGAGACTTAGAGCTTTATACCTTGTGCCTCTTGTCCAAAGAATCAAGAGCTGCTTTAATCACTTAAACCTCCCCAGGGACACTCTTCATGATCACGTGCTTATGAGCCTGGACAAATTGTAGGCAACAGCGAAATAATCACATAATTAGGGCAGCAGATTGCTGGAAAAGCAGAAATGCACATCCTTTTGTCTATTCTGTCTAAGCCCTAGTTTTATAAAGCCAAACTAGCTGTTGCTGCTGCTGCAGGGGAGTGTTGGACAGTCATGATGAACTGCTGGAAAAAGAGGAACTCTCCCATTCTCTGTGCTCTCTAGTTGAAAGCCAAGCTCACAAAGATTTACAGAAAGTTTGTTTGAGATTTTTAGCAATGCTTGCAAGCACAGCTTGTGACTTGACATCTATGTTACATTGTCATACAACTGGCCACAGGAGGCTGATAAAGAAATACTGTACTTATACAAGAAATTAACTGTTGTACTCAAATCTTCAACCTCCTGTGAATAGGGATATGTTCCAAAAACTACTCAGTGGTAATTAATCCTTTCAAAAATGCTGTGTAAAAACCCTGCTCAACGTGGAGTATTTCTGTGAGGCTGACAACTCTAAATCAGTAATGTCATATTTTTCTCAGTACAGAACTAATTGCAGACAAAATGCTACTTCAGGAGAATAGATGCACACCCCATGTTTTGAAGAAGTACTAAGAAGTCCTTGTAGCAGCATTTCTATCATCTTTTTGTATTCATCCAGGATCAAATTGGCTGAGAAATTCTAAAATTCCTAGATAAAATCTTTTCAATTGCAATTCCACAGTCAGATTATCTCCTTGAGTATCTGTGAGATGAAAAAAGTTCTATTACAATTCTTTCCATATCCACCTGCAATATTGTTACTCACTGTTGCATTGCTTCACTAACCCTGACATAATATAAGTTCTTTTTGTTGCTGTCTGTACGCTGACATTAAACCACAAGTGAGCAGTCATAAGCTCACTAATGCAAATAAAGTCATTAAATTCAGTTGTGAAGAACAAAAAGTCCATGGGAGGAAAGAACTAGCATATGAAAGAGTGGAATGATCCCTGCAATACTGATTATAACAAACATTTCTATGTGCAGATTCATTATGTGGTGCCTGCTTGAAACAGCCTGCACTAAAAAGCTTGTTTATTCACCAGATGAATAAATATACGCATCACCATTTTTGATTTTGATAGATTGAAAACTACATTCTTACCCAGTAGCAGGGAGATAACTTCTTGCTCACTGGAATACAAAGCTGGGCTGGGTGAAGGGCATGAGATGCATGTTGATCGGTATATTCCTACAATCTTCACCCTGTTTCGTTACCTTCATTTACCTGTGCAGTCACAGGCACAGTAACATCTCTCCAGTTCATGACAGCAGTGGTAATTAACATGCTTGATGTGAAAAAACACATTCAGTTTTGGTATGTCTGTAAATTTTCCTTATATTCAGCCTTTCTTTTTCATTCTTGTTGTTCTTATGTGTGTTTCATCGTACGCAAGGCACAAACACATGC
Organism: Chrysolophus pictus; assembly: GCA_037305975.1. Taxonomy (NCBI): domain Eukaryota; kingdom Metazoa; phylum Chordata; class Aves; order Galliformes; family Phasianidae; genus Chrysolophus; species Chrysolophus pictus. Next base: position 40,732,132 of record JAYKPI010000006.1, read on the forward strand.
TAAATGAAGCAGCAACAAGCTCCCAACTTTCTTATACCAGCTGTACATATATGACCCATTGAGAACAGGCAGTGGCAGGACTGAGAGCAGGTGCACATGCACAGCATAACCCTTACACCATTAAAGGGACTGTGTTATGGGTGGGTTGCATTTAAACACATAGCAGCTCCTGTGATACAGAGCCAACATGGGTTTATCTGATGTTTTGTGGAATTGTGTATTTTTTCATATATCCACATACTCCATTTTGTGCTTTATGACCTTCGTAAAGGCATATCACACACACTGTTCTAGCATTGGCTAGTTGGCAGGTTTATGATCCCACTCAAGGCAAAACCTCTGGTTTATGTTGGGTAGGTTTGTGCCTTAGCCAGCGCTGAGTGTAGTCATGAGTGACAAAGGCAATATAAAATATGTGTGGCAGAGATACTGCCTGCAGCTTGAGACTGTTATGTCAGTCATAAGCAAGGCCATTGTCAGCCACAGTAGTTGTACAGGGGCAGTAAAGCCAGACACTTTAAAGGCAGATGATATATGCACCACTCATGCCCAAGAGTACTCTCTCAGAATACTGCAGTTACTTGCTTGTCCGTATCAGCAGTATGAGCACAAGATAAGAAGGGTGCTAATTCTGTACAAATACTTTGAAAACTGATGTCAGTCTGACTAGGTATTCATTTCCTCCTGTCTCCCCAAGTCAGATCAGTGGTACCCTGCCCTGTCTTTCCTCCTGCAAAGGCAAACCCAACACGGCAGTCATTCTGCTCCTTCTTATTTATTTCACCTTGCCGCTGGCTGTGCTGTTTCGGTGATATAGTATTTCTCCTCTAATGACTGAAGTGTAGAAGTCCTCTCTCCAAAATGTTTCCAGTTGTGGCAGATTCCTTCAATTAAATTCTGGACAAAATATCCTCTCTTTAAAAAAGTACATGTGTAGTGATCTTCTGTGTCCATCTAAAAAAATGGAACAATAGCACGGTGAGAATGAATGTTTTTTGTTGTATCCTGGGGATGTATGAAGAGATGAGTGTGCTTGCAGCTGAGTTGGTCTAAGGACATGGGAAAACAAGGTTGTCATAGTGGCTGTACTGAACTGTATAGAAAGATGGAATAGTTGGAGAAATTTGAACAGCTTTTAGGGCAACCAGGCCTTGTTCTGACCTGAAATAGCACCATTAGACCTCAAAGCTAAAGACAGATACAGAATACTTGCTTGGATTTAGGTACCATGTAGGCTGTTTCTGAAACCTAATTCTTTGTAGTAAAGCAGACGTTAGAAGGGGGAAGACAATGACAGAATACTTATTTTGTAAGGGAAGGAAAGAGGTGGGAATTGGGAATCAATATTTCTACTGAATGCTTGATTTTAAGTTTTTGGGCAACTGCTCAGTATCAGGTGACCAAAAGCTAAAGGTTCTGAGAGTCACTGTTTCATTACAGTCATGGGGGCCCAGGTTAGTTTTCTACAAACCTTGGTAGCACTGGATAATTGACAGGGATAATGGCAGGGCCTCAACCCCTGCCAGCTGTTTACTGACAACGGATGTGGCACTTTCCTCATTTTCCTCCAGTCATGGTTTGTTCTTTGAGTTCTCTGAGGAAGGGATTACCTTTGAAATGGGAGAGGCACAGTGCCAAGAATAGCAGAGCCCCCCATTTGGCCAGGGTACAGGACAGAGCTGTGACAAAAGACACTGATCAGCATGAAATAGGACTCTGTGGAGCTGCACGTGCGCCTAACCCAGATGTCTGTGAGCACAAAGGTTGTCCTCCCTGGGGTCACTTCACATCAGTGCAAACAATCATCATTCACATAAAAACACATCTGATCTACGGTTTGCAAGCCATTTTATTTGCCAAAGACAAATTAGTTTCATATTATACTGTATATGTAAAGCTTTTTACATAACCTTCTATATGGAACATTCGAAATTTGGCCGGCTGCCAGACAGGCATTTTCATTTTGACTTCTACTCACTGAGCAACATTAATAAGCTGTATTTCAGGAGCCTGCTTATGCATACGCTGCCTTTCTGAGTTTGATTCTCTTTCATCACCTCAGTAATTCGACACTGCTTTCTCAGTACGAATACAAAAGAACTAAGAGACGTACTGGATCAGACAGAAGGTCAATGTGTCTTGTCCCTGAGCATCAACAGGAGCAGATGTCTATGAGGAGGCTCTTGGGACCAGAATACTACATGTGGCCAATTCCTCTAAAATACCCTCTGAGTTGCTGCCATCTCAGGCCTTAGAGACTTCTTGCGCCAGATGTCATATCCGATCTAATAGAGCCTGATGGACCTCACTGTCCCTGATTGTATCTGATTGCTTTGTGAGCATGTGGATATGCAGCAGGCAAGGTGCACCACAAGTTGTATGCCTGTTTCTTAAAAAGTTCAGTAGCAGCTCAGATGCTAGAATCATCTTGGTTCTCAAAGTTCCAGACTTGCAAAGAGAAACCCTGTACGAATAACAGGTCCTTTTTAATTCCACAGTGCTTAATTCTTCTATAAGATTAGGTGTATTTCTTCACTGTTACAACTGCAGTTGTTTTAGGATGTATTTCTGCTCACCTACTACTTAGGATTAGATTGCTTTAGAAAAATGATGAAAAATGAAAACTTGAAATGCGCTCAATATTATTTCAAATTCCTAAATCTAGATATGTAAGCCCAAATTGGAGTGGAAAAGCCTATAATGATTATAATAACCATACTAATTTGCAGGCAGCTAACCTTTCATCTAGAAGATGATTTTTTGCAAGAAGAAGGGAGGTATGGGTCCATTATGATAACAATATAAAAGGCACTCAGACTCTGTAAGGTATCATTTAAATTGCAGTTTACTAGAGCTAACACTATAAAAACAGAATAGTATGGATAATCACAGAATTACAGAATATCTGGAGTTAGAAGGGACCAATAGGGACTATAGAGTCCAGTTCCTGGCTCCACACAGTACCACCCAAAATCCAAACCCTATATCTAAGTGCATTGTCCAAACATTTCTTGAACTCTGTCAGCTTGAGGCTGTGACCACTGCCCTGGGCAGCCTGTTCCAGGACCTTCTCTGATAAAGAATCACAGAATCATTGAATGGTTTTGGTTGGAATGGACCTTTTTCCTATATGAAAAAAACTCTATTCATCATTTCCACAGCCAAACAGAAAGGGTGTATACAGAACTTATGGCTGCACACATAGTGAAAAGCACGGACATGCAGGTGACCAAATTACTGGTAGCACGAGGGAGCTGCCTGCAGGCTCCTCCACTGAAATTAGGTGGGAATATTTATCCTGAGGTCAATATTTATCCTATGTTCGGCAGTAACACAGGATCGAATGCCAGGCTGTATGTGTGACACAGCACAGGACAGACAATGGGGGACACCAGACACCATAACAGTGGAGCATGCAGAGTCTGTGGTCTGTGTTGGTGCTGTGATTCCGCTGCATGTTACATCTGCTATATCATGCTGTTAGTGTGCTCTCAGTATACTGCTAAATCAAAGTATGGCCATGTAAGGCCAAACATGTCAAATAGGTAAATTTGGTATTAAACATTACATTCTCATTGTGTGGAACACCTGAAGTTACCTGTATTGGATTCTGACAGCATCACAGACAAAATCACACTGCACATACCATAGTCTTTCCTTTGGCCAAAAGGTCTTTCCATGGGGTGCATCCAGCAATCAAAAGAAGAGCTTAATGGGAGAGCAGCGGATTGAAGAGCATTTTTGCTAGCTCCCTGCACAAGCTGAATTTACTAACTACGAAACTCTCTCCTTATCAGCTTATTTACACATACCACTTTCAGACCTTGGCAGAGACTTCTGACCCAGTCTTGAGTTTGAAATCTGATGTCTTTTTCAGAGCCTGGATGTTGACCCTTGCCTAGGACCTAATCTGTGACCCAGGCTACCTCTTGCAGGTCCTTTGTTCACTTCCACACGTTTCTAGCAGACCTACAGTATGTGCAAAAAAGGTATAGTCTTGCAAGGCTTTTGGAGAATCAAACACATAAGAAAACCATGTGAACTAGAGGCTTTCATAGCCAGAATTTAAGACTAAAAAAAAAGAATTAAAGACCAGCCTATATACTCTGAGAAACATAATGTTCAATTTTATGTTAATTTATTTACATGCGTGTTACTGCACAGACTCTTTGAACAACCTGACCCTAAGAGGAAATTGCATTAATTCATGCATAAAGTCATAAGAAAAATCCAGCTGAAGTAGCTTAGTGCTGCCTCATTCTAATTATAAACAAATACAAGGAAAGTCCAAAATTCCAGCTGCTTTAATCTGGAAAGGGTCAAAAATTGATATACACTACGCCTACTGCTTTCATGTCTGCCCGCAGGGGCTGTCCACACTCCTGCCACTTATTGCCAAAGGTATAGACTGGAAATTAAGGAACCACTCAAATGAAAATTTCTCTGCTGAATTGCCAGGCTCCTTCGTGAGATACATTGAGACAAAGAAGCAGCTTGCAAAAATGAGGCCAGGGGCAGTTTTCTATAGCTGACAGAGTAAGTAGGTTTATTGAAGAAACAAGTGGGAATAGAAGAAGTACAGCATGCCCAGGGCAAAGGAAAGTGTGTTTGTGCTCAGCACATCAGAGAGGTCATCAATGAATAGTTCTGTGTGAACATCCGACCTCTGTGCTGCTGCCAAGGGCATGGAAACTTGGTAATATGAGAAGCAGCTTTCACTGGGCACCTACTATTTCTAAGATAAAAGCTATAGAAAATACACACTACACTGCACTTAGTTATTTCATCCACTTTCCCTCCTCCTCCACCATCTCATCCTTCTTGCCCATCTCATCCCTTTTACCTGGACACATCTCAATACACTTTTCAAACTGCAGTAAGTCGGAAGGGCAATTCTGTCTGATTCAGATACCCTTTACACTCACTCTAGAAAGAAATAGAAAATCCAGGCATGAAAGAAAAGAATATTTAAAAGAGCTTCTGCTACAGGCATTTGCAGTTATCTCTTCATTGTTTGCCACAGCAAACTCCTAGAAACTGACAGCCAGCAAACAAACTGATCTATTGAAACTGTGATAAAAGAAAATGAGATAGATTTATTCTTTTGAGGTCAAATTCTCTATTAGCTCAACTCCACTGACTTTAATTGAACTATGGAGTCATAAATTTTACAAAATTAAACTTTTCAGACAAAATCCTCTCTCATTCTCTGCAGAATATTTTTGTATGTTGAAGCTAACGAATGATTTGGACTGGTTCATACAATGAATTCATATAATTATTTTTATTCAGTGACATTTAAGATTGCTGCAAGTCTCATTCTTTCCTAAAGCTGCAAAGGAGATGTAAATGAAGAGTCTCATCACTCATCGCACAAATAACACACCGGGACTCTCCATATTTTGAAAACGTGATTATTGACCAAGATTTGCTCTCTGCAGAAACTTTTACAAACCTTCCCACCTAAAAGTGTTCTGCTGGTAGAAGATGAAAATTTGACACAGGAACAGAGATTTTTGATCAAAATATTCATTTCAAAACAAACTGTTTCATTTCAGCTTATTTCAGCTGCATGATATCAGATCACTCCACAAAATAAGAATTTAAGTACAAAAATTGGATTGGTACAACAGGAGAAATGGAAAATAATCCCCACCCATCCCATGACAGTAGTTTGTAGCCTGTTGGTTCCAACACCTGTGTGAAATGGAAAGTGTGAATGGGAATCCTCAGAGAAGAAGGATCAAAATGCATCTGTCTCTCTCACGTCAGGGAGTGCTTTTCACGTCATTATTGGCAAAAAGGATAAAATAGCTGCCATCAAATGAGATTTTTCTCTGCCAGTTTCAAAGAAGGACTTTAACAGAAAAGAAATACAAGTCTGGACTTCTGGACTTCTTTCCTTAACCACTGACCGAGTGAGGACAGTGAAGAGTGGCACTGCAACATGCCCTCTTTGGATACAGATGGTAAGGAAATGGCTATGGCAGAACTTCATTTCCTTCTCAGGGCTTGTGGTTTATACTCTTGGGTCACACTGGTTTTGCCAGCTATTCCAACACTAGAAAGTGCAGTACCATTCATGGTCTGAGGAAAAAAACACCTATTTTTAAATAAATGAATAAGATTTTATCTCTTAATACTTGCCTTGCAAACATTTATTCCCACAGGCTTAATGTAAGCACATTGGCCCTTATATCTGCATCAAGAGGAGGCTGCATGCAGCCAGGACAGAGCTGTGCTTCTGAACGCTGTTTTCCCCTGAGAACCAGTTACTTCAGAGTCTTTGGAAAGCAGCAGAAGTGACTTCAAGTGATAACCTCAGTTCTTCTGTGCTTAAAATGCAGCCATAACAGTGCCAACTTAATCAGGTTCAGGACTGAAATGGAGATTGAGAAAAATTTAACACGTTCAAGGCAAGAGCTGAGAAGAGCAAACGCAAATAGCAAGATATGCCAAGCTACAAAATGCGGAGATTTTGGCTCTTTCCAAGTAATTGCTTTGTTGACTTTGGAGTGTTATACGCTAGGTGTTGGGGTCAATTAGCAGTGGTCAACCAGCAGAACAGAGGAACTGAGGCTGTTTGAAGATCCTTTTTTTTTTTTTTTTTAAATCTTTTGGTAGAGGAGAGTAAAGGAAGACAGAGAGGCAAAGAGGAAGAGTTAGCAAGAACAATTGAAAGACAGAAAGAAGGAACATAAAGAAATAAATACCCTTTGCAACGAGAGAGCTTAATAGAGAATTGCAGCCATTAGTCACTGCAGAGCCTCTAGCAATTCCCCCGGGAAACAAAATCTGTAGGCAAAACCCTCAATTGATATTAACAGAGCTCTCAGCCACTTTAGACCAGCATAGGATCTTCCCCAGGGTGGATCAGAGATGGATTTTATGAAATCCTACACCCCTCCAGGAAAATGGCAACTTTCCTTTGCATCAGTGGATTTTTGCCTGGAACCATGATCCTGGACCTCAGGGGAGCTCCCTGCTCCTCACACCAGGAACATTCAGCTCCAGCAATGAATGGGGATTCAATGCATTAGCTCTCTTCGTGTATGTTTATTTTTGCAACATCTTAACTGTACAGAATCACACCTTTGCACTTATATCATTGCTGTGACCTTCTCTTAGCTCCTGACCATATTTAGATAGAGAAAGTGTCCCAGAACATTTTCCCACAAGCTCTTGGATGCTTTGCTACCTTTGCATCATTGGCACTTTAAAATCTACCCTTTTCAGAGAAAAAAAAAGAGACTTAAATCAAAACAGGGGTTGTGGTAAGAGGCAACGTTGCATTAGGGCAGAGACAAGTACTTAAGGTTTGGCAGCTTCTGATTAATATCAGCCTTGGTCCAGCTCCCAAGGAAGATTTTCCAATTGATTTCTATGGTGTTTGAATAAGGTCAGCACTGTACATGCTGTGGATTGTTCCTTTCATCCGAGGCTCTCAAACACACAGAACAAACAGGAATAAACATAAAAGAGAGAAGAAAGGTCCCAGTTTTGCCCTCTTTTTACATGGATAGGTTCAATGGGACTTTCAAGGAGTAAACCAATTGTCTGATTTCTTTTAATTTGATGTCTTTATTCTATAATACTGAGAGGAGTATCATGCTGTACTTGCAACACCCATTCTCTTGTTACTAATTGGCTTTGTAATCATGAGTAATAACATTGTTCCATTGAGAAGCAGTAAAAATGTACCAAAGCTACAATTTCTCTGATCACAAGCATTCACTGTTAAAATACTGAGAAGTATTTTCACATAATCTTCTGTGGAGGTAAAAAGAAATAACCCACAACAACTTAGTTTTATGTATTGCTGCTGCTCCCTGAAATGTCCTCCTTCTGGCACCAGTTCAATGATAACAGAATTGAGCAATATGGCTCCACGGGAAAAGATAACGAAGAATCAATGTCTAAGCAATTTCAGGATCATCTCTGAATTTGATGTCCAGCTGATTAGTTTATATCATAATGGTTCCTCGGTCCTATTTTAAGCATCTTAGAGAAGAACACTTTGTAACCCAGTTAAAATGCTTCCTCATCGGGAAGAAATCAATATCAAACAAGGCAGAAATGACCTCTGTCAAATTTTCTTATGCTCACCATAAGAGTGCTTAAAATATAATTCCCAGGGAATGTTCTGCAAAACTGAGTGAATTTTAAAAAATCCAGTGTAGTAAAAGGAGCTTCTAATGGTTCATCCCGAGGAGACTTCCATGCACTGAAGGAGGATGAATTAGCCTTATGTTTAAAATTCTGGCTTTATCATCATCATCTGATTAGCTCCATTCTTCCTCCTTCACCCAGACTGACAGGCTCTGTTGGCAGCACCTCTTTGACTTGATCCTGAAGGCAACACTCAGCACTCCTGTTCATGTGTGTGTTCTGGAGGGAGGCAAAGTCACTCTTGAGAGCATATTTCCTGTATGTTTGGAGTGGAAAAGCTGATTCATTCTTTCGTTGCATTTAATTCTCCATATTTCCTTTGACTTTTAGGCAACTATTTCCAGTGACTAAAAAAAGGGAAACATCACTCCCATTTTTAAGAAAGGGAGAAAGGAAGACCCAGGGAACTACAGGGCAGTCAGCCTCACATCTGTGTATGGAGCAGTTCCTTCCTGGAAGCTATGTTAAGGCACAAACTGGACATAGAGGTGATCTGTAACAGCCAGCACAGCTTCGCCAAGAGCAGACAGGAGGGAGACAGACATTTTTACATGGTCTGATAGTAATAGTACAGTGGGGAATGGCTTTAAACTAAAGGAGGAGAGATTTAGATTAGATGTTAGGAGGAAATTCTTTACTTAGAGGCTGGTGAGGCCCTAGCACAGCTACCCAAAGAAGCTGTGGTGCCCCATCCCTGGAGGTGCTCAAGGCCAGGTAGCAGCCCTGCCCATGGCAGGGGGTTGGAACTGGGTGGGCTTTAAGGTAGCTTCCAACCCAAACCATTCTATGTTCTATGATTCTATGCTTTCTCATTCCTCTCCCTCTCTAAACAGAACAGATTGTGGCACCACCTTACAAAAACTTTTGTGAACAAAGATTAGATTCTTCAGCCTCGAACAGTCAAGAGCACAGGATCTGCGGCAGCAGAATTGGGTGCTGGAGAAATATCACACAAATGAGAGGCTTCACAATCACTGCTTGATGGAAATGATCCACTGGAACAATATAAAGGATCACTTAGTGCTCCGATGGGAAGTTAAAAGGATGATAAGGCTACTCTCTGAAAAAAGTACATAGTTTCACATACGAAGTGTGTCAGGATGATAGGCAATTTTGTACTGCTTATATTAGAAGGCAGATTCTAGTCTTCTTCCTCAATTGCAAGAGTGATTAAATTCTAAGCTAATAAAACTGGATAGTAAGTACTTTGCTTGTTTGAATGTGCCCTTTAAAAATTATGTATCATCACAATCATCAGACTGGTGAGTGCTTACCAAATGCTCCTCTTTTTTGCTCTTGGTGGTCAGAGAGCTCCTGGGGCTCTGGCGTTCACACCCCAGCTGCTCAGCCCCACTCCTGTTGGGAGCTAGATGTGTCTGGGCAGCAGAGAAACAGCTGGTGCAAGGTGTTCAGGAGAATAGCAAACCAGAAGAGAAGGACACCCCCCTACTTCTTCCTTGCTACCTCTGAGCCAGCTGCTGGCCACAGGGCTGGAAGGCAGATGGGCAGACTGCCATCCCCTTCCAGGGTCATCCCTCTTAGGGAAGTGAATTACACTGCTTTCACATTCTCCTCTGCTTAAAGCCCTGCTTGCACAAGCCATCCCAAACAAAAAACAGCTTTTTCTCAGGTAACACCATTTTATATGGAGTGGGAGTTCGAGCAGAAATGGAGAAATAGTCCAGACTTGGGCTATAGCTGCAGGAAAATATCTTCATCCTCATGAGATTTTGGTTATAACCACATTTTCACATTAGCAAGCTATTTAAAGCAAAAGAGCAATCTCTCTCATGCTCAGCTCTGGTCTCTTACTTTGTATTCCAGCCAGGAAGTGCCTGATAAAGGCTCAGTATTTTTCCATGAATTAGGATGCCTTAATTAGTAGAGACAGCTAATTTAAATTAGCTGTAGGAGCAGGTACAACCCTCAGGAGAGCAAAGAACAATGTCTGCAGTACACTCAGAACAGCATGAGGAGAAGTTCTGCCTTTGGAAAGACATTCATCCAGGCAGACCAAGGCGTCATTGGATATGTAGCTGGTCACTTAGCAGCACCCATTTTTTGGGGTGACGACAGGATGGCATGTTGTACTTTCCCTAGCTCTGAGTCAGGGGGCACAAGCAGTTATTTCTATTTCTGCCCTTCTTGCACCACCCAGAGGCACTATGCTGGGTGCAAGCCCAGTGTGCTGATGGCACTCACCAAGGTGGTTCCCCCTACATGTCAGCACATGGAGCAAGGATGGAAGGTGAGGCCAGAAGCCTGCAGAGGAGCAGAAGATCCAGGGTGGGTCCTATGAAAAATCAGCTGGTTCCTGATTCAGAAATGGGCAAAAAGCCCTTTGAAGGAGGCCAGCTGGACAATAGAATGTATTTTCTTTCTCATTTGCATTACCACACTTTTATCCACAAAGGATGGACATGGGGAAAATAAGGTGCAAATTCTGATCAGCAATTGTGATTATTCTAACAGCAGCTCTACACTTTAAACTCTTGAGTGCTTATTGCTGTGGAAAGAACTTGTTCTGCAGAACAGGTATGGCAGTCTGCAGGTGCAAACAAATCTGCAGGTATAGCAACATGCCAGCAGACTGTGCTGTGGAAGGGTTTAGATGCTCTGGATACAAATCAGAAGTGCTCACTGAAGAGAAAATTGTTCCTGCAAACTAAAACTGCTGGAGCCAGATGGAGTCCTTATCACTGACACAGATGCGCAAGTAACAGCTGCCCTAAACTCTCTAGCTAGTGAAACAATGGCAGCAGCTTTTTGTCCTCGTACAAACAGCTGCAGTTGGACATTGTTTGCAAGGTCACAACTTATTTACTTCTCCTGCATTATTTTCTCACATCAGTTGTGAAGCAGGGCCCCGAGCCAGTGACTTGGACTACTTGTGACTATGCCTCCTTTTTTCATCCAAGAAACAAACTAAAATACCACATCACTCTGGCCCAGCAGGAACACAGGTTCACTAGTGCATGTGAGACAGACAGCAGATTAAATTTGGCTCTGGAGTTCAGCTGATCTACTTTCTTCCAAGAAGCACATCAGAAAAGGGACATTGAAAACACGCTTGCAAAAGTCTCTGTGGGGTAGCTACCCTCCATGCAAGTAAGGATGTTGTGTTCCCTACCTTGCCCCTGTCAGCCCTGTCTGGGACACCTCACTCACCACTCAAAAAACCCCAAAGAACTGGACAGTCTCAATGTGAGGCTGACATTTTTCAACACATTTTTCAGTTCCTTTTTCAGGATATCTGGATTGATGTGTGGGTTTTTTTTAGCTCTTGTGTTCTAAAAAGGTAATCTCTTGAAAAGCCTGATTGCTAGTAAATACATCAGAATGGCCTCTTCAAGAAAACGATTAAGCAATTACAGTGAAAGATATTAAAATAAGGTTTCAGCAATACCACGAGATTGATTTAAGAGTGTTACAGGAAGCTGAGACCTGCTGTTCTATGATGAATGAGTTCCCTGAGAAAACCCAGTAAGAGACCATAACATAATCACATAATGGAATTGTTCCTGAAATATCACTTGCTCTGGCATTTGAAAATCAGCAGCCCCCAATGACCTTGCATTTGACTTCCCTATTGATGATCTAGGAAAAGAAAAGGTTGACAGCGACAACCAGTAAACAAAAAAAGGCCTCTAGCTGAAGTAGACACAGGCAATGTCAGGCTTGTTGAGCCTGTGGAGAACTCAAATGGGAAGAGATCTGATTAGAGACCTTGAGCAAGATGTTGTAGGCTATCTTAAAAACAGGTCTAATGAGTCATCTAACAGCAGGGAGAGATAAGGGAAGGGGAGCAAGGGCAAGCACAACCAGAGGAAAACTGGACTTTATTGATGTGATGTATGGTCATATGAGAAGTCCACATGGTGCCTCAGACTCAAACATCAGCCAAGACTAGAAAACCAAGAATAGTGCACATTGATCCTTTCTGCCCCTTCATCATGAAAAATGAGAGCGGTTACAGCATCCCATAAGTCAACCTCTGGGGCACTGGTAGGGCAGCTCTTGTGGTTGCAAGCAGATAGGAATTTTGCTTTTCTCCATGAAAACAAAAGCATGCAAAGGGCCCTAAAGGCTGGCAGTGGCAGTAGCTCCAGAAGGGATTGGTCTCATGCATAAATGAACTGAGGACTCTGTCCTCTAAGACAGAAACCTTCATAGACCAAAAATTGTGCCCAGAATCACAGAATTGTAGGGGCTAGAAGAGACCTCTGGAAATCACCAACCTCTTGCTGAAGGTTTCCATGTAGAAGATCACACAGGAAGGTGTCCAGGTACGTCTTGAATATCTCCAGAGAAGGAGATTCTGCTGCCTCTCTGGATAGCCTGTTCCAATGCTGCATCACACTCACAGTAAAGAAGTTCTTCCTCATGTTCAGATGAAACTTCCTGTGTTGCAGTTTTTGCTTGTTTCCCCTTGTCCTGTCACTGGGGACCACCAAACAGACCCTGGTCCCATCCACTTGATTCCCATACTGTAGATATAATATAAGTGTTGATAAGATCACTTCAAATATTACTTCCTGCAACTTTGTACAGGATAGAAAGCTATGGCAGACAGCTCTCACACACTGAACATCCATGAAACAAACTGCAGGCAGAGAGGTTACAACTAAGAAATTTCTGTGTGTCTGACCACGCAGCCTCCCCAGCCATGGCAATATGGATAGCCTGCACTTGCAGTGCTATCTACAGGATTCAGCCACCTCTGCCACGGTGTGATGGAGCTAAGGCTGCTTTAAATGACCCGATTTTCAGAGCATGTGTATATCATACTGTAAGTACAATCTCAACTCCAGCCTTACCAATCAGTTACCCAGCACCAGCTTTTGAGAAGCAGATTGGTTCCAGAGCAGAAACCTTCAGCTTGAATTCCACGGCCAAAATTGAAGGGGTAACTATTGTGCTTAAAGCTACTAAACCTCTTTGTTCAATCCAATCCAGACAGAGACAAAATGAATAATGTCTGGTGCAATCCAGACAGGGACAAAAACAGTGATGTTCGCCTGTTCTGGCTTTTCCTGAAAACCACGTCTGGTCTTACAGTTGCCCTTATTCCCTGTGGAGCAAGAGTGGCACCTGGTGGTCAGATGCCCTTAGCACTCATCAAAAACGTGTTTTGTTTTTTTTTTTTTTCCAGTTGAATGCAATGGAGCGTCAGAGGAGCACTTCGTATAATGCAGTACTGACTGACCCGATCAGTGACAACTGCTACCTGCAATTATTCGTGTACCTCACTGTTTTCCAGCACAAGCAGCACCAACTGACATTCCCACAAAACACAGCTCCAGAGATGATCCTCCCTCTCTGCATCGTAATTCTCCTGTGAGTCGTAAGGAAGGAATGAGGACCTGCCCTGCCTAACTGAAAAGATTTTTTTTCCTGACTGCTTGGAAAAATAAAAATGAATCGGGGCTTCCTATGAGGGAAGAGATTAAGTGAGCCTATTTCAATCAGCTACCAAATGTGAATCCCTAGAGATGCTTAGGGCCACATGTGTCACGGTAGAAAATGTTGTTATTCTCCTGTTTATCAGCCATTCTCTGCCTCATTGGGATGGGACTTCTGTAAGTCCCTGCACTCTGCAAACCCTGTGAATAATAGATGTGATCTGGGACTGAATTTATACCACGAGTGCTCCTCACATCAGTGACACTCATCTGGCAAGAAAAGTTCTGACGCAGAAGAGCTCTGTCTGAGGAACGAGGCCACACAAAGCACTGAATCTCAGACATCCTGGCTTGGATTCATATCTTGCTGCCTAGTGATTATTTTATGGCTCATTACAAATCGGAGACTGAGAGGTTGTCCCCTTAGATCTGCCTTCACCTGTTTGAGACATATTTTTTGCCCAACTGCTCCTTTTCTACAACTCACACAAGATGGAGACATAGAGATTGGTAGATCCCTGCAGGTGTGGCAGGAATTGCCAGAAGTTGCTGGGATGAGCACCAAAGAATGTGTGTACAGTGGCATAGTCACATGGTGGGATATCATGAGCTGCACTTCCACAGTAAAACAGACTAGAGCATCTAGGACTGTATGAAACAAAATCCAGCTCTCCATAGCTGCTGTTTAGCAAAGAAATGATGAGAGCATGGATGAAGCAATCATATAGTGATTACCACAACAAAGCTCTCAATGGCTGGTTTTCCTGTGTGCCAGGCTCATGGTCCTGGGTACCATAACTGCACTCAGAAGGAGAAATTCATCTGTTGGGCAACTTTCAGTGAGCACTGCCATCAATTTTAATGAAGATCTGCAGGTGCAGCCTGTGGATGGCTTCTCTGCCTCTTATACCCAAGGTGTCACAAATGTGACAATTCATGATGCATCTCTGATGTATCTGATCAAGAAGGCAAAGCAGTGTTAGCACCCTTCCCTCCAGCAGGCTTTTTCTCCTGTCCTGCTCAAAGGGATGCCTTCCTCCATCCCAGCACCCCCAGGACATAGCTGCCTTCATAGCTTAAGAAGCACCATGATGCTGCTTTGTGGAAAGCATGTGGCTCTACAAGACATGACCCCACAAAGGGGCTGGAGCCACGCAGTGTCTTCTGCAGGCTGAAGGTTAACAGCACAGAAGTGCTTACAGAGAGGAAAGCACAAAAGAAGAAGTACAAAACTAGGTCATGTGAAAGCTGATGTAACATTTGGCAAGATCTTGAAACTAGTTGCTGAAGTCACACACCTGCAAGTACCTGCAGTTCTGAACGGAGCAGAATGTGTGCACAAGCCAAAATGACTAAAGCTAGCTGCATGCCATGACTGCACACACTGGGATCTTTTCTCATCTCCAGATTTCAAGCACATTATCTTTTTTTTTTTTTTTTTTTTTTTAATAGATCCCATAGGTTTTGCCTCTACAAGAGTCTGAAAGAACTCGAGAAACTCATCATGGCCTACATGCACAAGCCCAGATTCTAGGAGATGCACACCCTCCTCTTCCCAAAATAGGAATAAACCTCATGGCCCTCCCTTTGCCTGCTCCCCACGCTGAATGGTGCAGACTACTGAGCATGTAGCAGCCAGGGAGAGCTCTGGGATGCCTCAGCATGGACCCCAAGCTCGCTTTGGCACTGGCCACAGCCAAGACAAGGCCAGGTGAAAGCATGCACAGACACAGGCACTGTAACAATTTATCTCCCCTAAATGATCACATGTGCTATTTGCAGAAATGTGAAAACAGAACTGCACAATGAATGATGGATACTTCCCCTGGTCAGAGCTGTCAGGAGCCCCAGGCTGCTCTATTGTGCAGGACAGGAGGCTGCACTCACACAGGATTTCATGGTCTCTATTTTATAGAGAAGGAACAAGACAGCAACACCACAACATATTATAAAATCATTTGCATTCATTCGCATGAACATAAAATCTTGGCAGCCCCCCAGACCTTGCACATCATATCAAGAAGCTATCACAGCCATAATAACTGCCTTGCAGCAAATAGGGACCATTTCACTGATATACTAATTGCAGAGCACATCCTGCCAGGGCTCCTGGGGGAGGAGGAGAGGAAAGCTGTGGGGAGGACTGCACAAGTGGTTCATTTGCATCAGATGCCCTTATTATTCCTCCAAGTTCTTTCTTTTTCAGTATTAATTAAAGCTCACGCTGTGACAGCCACGAGGCAGGCAGGCACACTGAATGACTGCCACATATTTTAGCAGGTTTCACTTATCCCACTGCCTAACACTTTTTTCAGGTTCCTAAGTAGGATACGCAGGGACTCAGGAGTAACTTTTGCTTAGGGATAAAAACCTGATGGGAATAAAATCCTACTTCAGTGGTACAAATAACCCTCCTGGTCTCCTCCATGGACAATGTACAATGCCAGTGGGCATCCAGAACTTTCCTCTGCATCCAATCCTTGGGAGCCTCCCAAACGTGAGACATGCTCCTGACTGCTTGCTGTGTGCAGGGTTTACATTTACAGCAGGGGGAAACAATGGCTCCGTATGGTTTGGGGCAGAGATTAGCACAGGGCTTGTGTCAGTTCTCTGACACTAATTTAACTTCAAAAAGCAGAGTCTTTTTTAACAGTCTGCCCTGCATAAAGTCTTAGGCCAGCAGAAGTGTAAAATCCGGTGCTACCACCAAACCCTGAAAGTTTCTGCTCAAATTGCAAGGAGAGTTCCTTCCACCCTTTTCTTTCTTTCCCTCCCCAATGGGAAACATGCAGCATTTTGCTGTGTTCACACTACCATCAGTGGATGTACAGCAGCAGGAAGGCTTGCAAAGCTGTTCCTCCAGACCAAACACCACCCTTTTCTCCTGCTCAGTCATATCCTGAAGTCAAGGAGAGAAGATGCAGGGAATTCAGGGGCTAATTCCTAATTAACACAGTCCTTTGTGTGTTTGGACCAGCCTGGAAAACTTGCTGTGCTGTCAGTGAGCTTCAGAGTTAACTCCCTCTTTAAATTATATTTTGCAGCCATAGTGACATCACTGCCTGTCAGCTTAAGTGCACAGCTGGGCTCTATCAATTATATTTTCATGGAATCACAGAATGGTTTGGGCTGGAAGGGACCTGAAAGCCCACCCAGCCCCAACTCCCTGCCATGGGCAGGGCTGCACCCACCAGCTCAGCTGCCCAGGGCTCCATCCAACCTGGCATTGAGTGCCTCCAGGGATGGGGCACCACAGCTTCTCTGGGCAGCTGTGCCAGGGCCTCACTGCCTTCTGAGTGAAGAATTTCTTCTTAACATCTAACCTAATTTTCCTGTGTCAGGAAATTTACCTTGTCCCATCACTGCCTGCCTGTGTAAAAAAAAAAAAAAAAAAAAGTCACTCTCTCTTGCTTATAAGCTCCTTTCAAGTACTGAAAGGCTGCAATGGAGTCTCCTCACAGCCTTCTCTTCCCCAGACTGGACAACCCCAGCTCCCTCAGCCTTTCTTCACAAAAGAGGTGCTCCAGCCCTCTGATCATCTTTGCTGCCCTCCCCTGGACACGCTCCAACAGCTCTTCATCCTTCTCGTGCCGGGGACCCCAGACCTGGACGCAGTACTCCAGATGGGACCCCAGAAGGCAGAGCAGAGAATCACATCCCTCCCTCCTCCTCCTCCTCCCCCGCCCGCCCGCCCGCCCGCCACGCCGCGCTGACGCAGCCCAGCACGCCGCCGACCCTCCGAACCACCAGCACGTCACTGCCTCCCGCCGCGAAGTGCGGCGGCGCGCGGGCTGCCAGCCAATAGCGGGCGGCGCTGAGAGGAGGTCCCGCCCAGGCAGCCGGCGCGGGGCGGGCGCTGCAGGGGCGGCGCGTGGGGCCGAGCCGAGAGCGGGGCGATGGAGGCGGGCGAGGGTCGCGTGCTGTACTTCGCTTACGGCAGCAATCTGCTGCGGGAGCGGCTGCTGCTGCGCAACCCCTCGGCGGCGCTCTGCGCCCGGGGCCGCCTGCAGGTGCGTGCGGGGAGGGCGGCGGAGGGAGCGATTTGTGAGCGCAGAGCGGCTCTTCGGGAGCGCTTTCCCGGGGCTGCCCTCGAGCAGCAGTCGGCTTCGGCTGCGTGCTTCCCTGCCCGGAGGGCCTTGTCCAGGGTCCTTACAGCACGTCAGCGCTGATCAGAGCCCGGATATATATAAGTAAAGCTGTGCGGCTGTGTAGGTTTTTGTTGGTTTTTTTTTTTGGTTATGTTGCTGTTTTGAATTTTTTTTTGAATTTTTTTTTCCCACTTTGTTTTATTTTCTTATTGATCAGGCCGTCTTCCTTGAAGCTCTTTTCTTTCCCTTCTGTGCTGTTAGGGAAGGGCTATGCATTGTATAACAAGTTGGAATGAAACTCTGACCTTTGTGATGTCAGGTGTGAAATGACCCTGGGAAAATGCAAGAACAAGTTGTTCTATTTTGCCTCTATGGCAACATTCGGTATTAGTTGTAAGAAAAAAAGTACTTGTTTTCTGAAGCAATGTTTTGACTTGCAATACTTGCATGGGAATGGAGCCAGCTGACATTTAAGGTCCCTTCCAACCCAATCCATTCTGTGTGTAAAGCTCAGTCAAGGAGACGTGTCTCAACCTAAAAATACCCAGGAATGTTCCAATTGAGTGATGAAACAGCATAAAACATGAGAAAATACACAAATGGTATCTTATGTCTGGGCACCTCTATTAGAGAATGAGGAAAAGGCCCAGAGCTCCGTGTCTTGGAAGCTTCATTATTACCTCTTTTCTCACAACACAAGAAATGGTTAGTTAGTAGTTAGGTGTCTACAGATGAGACTTCTGCCAGCAGTGTTTTCTGGCAGACCTCTCTCCCCTTTGTCTCTTTTCCCCCTGTAGAGATGAAAAAGGCTGACTTCTGCCCACTTGACATCCTGCCTTCGGGACTATCACTTCTTCCTGCCACAGCTCCAGCTGGCTTCTTGTAGGCTGTGCTTCAGCTGCCCCTTTCGCATCAAGAACAGATCACAGCCCCTATCTTAAGTGGAGTAGAAATTCATTGTCTGCATTGGTTTCATTTGCAGGATTTTAAGCTCACTTTTGGCCATCATCAAGGCAGGACAAGTTCTATCTGGCATGGAGGTACAGCTACCATTGTTCAGAGCCCTGGAGACGAAGTGTGGGGAATAGTGTGGAAATTGAACGCTAGCAATATAAGTTCACTGGATAAGTAGGTGACTTAACTTTGCTGTCTTCTATTACTTTAGAGAGCAATTCAAAAGTAATAGGTAACTTTCTGTGACAAGCAGTGTGGAAGCTTTTGTTGCAATCAAGAAGATGGTTTGGATTTTAATATGTGCATATCACTCCATTGTATGTGTAATTGCTTCTAAAAGATTTGAGATTAAAATAGCTTTGTTTTCAAGTAAAAACTACCTTAGGGATATTTTAGTAAAGTATGGATGTTGATTTGGAGCTGATACATTGGGCAGGTTACACTTTTTGTTTTTTTTAAACTCTTTTCCTCACAATATTCTGTTCCATAAATGCCTCTAAAATTTGTCCTTAAGGAAGATCCAGGCAGGGAGCAGGGGCAGTATTGTTTCTCCCCTTAAATGGGAGAGGTTCCCTGCACCGTTACAGTGCATGGTGCATGGTGGAGGAGAATGTTCTGCCTGCATTCAGTAATTAAGACAAAGGCAGGCTGAGCAAGTTGTTCCCAACCTGTACTCAGGTTAGAGAGTCTGGAAGACCATCTGGGTAAATAAATGAAGGAGTAGCAAAATTTCCTGCAGGGCCCGAGGAAGGACTTCGCTTCTGGTGCAAGAGGATTGTTTGTTCAAAGCAGTTCATTACTGTCAAATAACTGTAGCAGTGGGCTAGTGAGGATAAAGAAGCAAGATATATTAAGCTAGGTAAAAGCATTAGGCTAACATAGTTCTCCTGCTTCTGATACTATAGCAATCTTGGTTATGACTGCACTGTGCTACATAGGTATGTTCTTATAATCTTGGCTATGAAATTTGAAGCTTCAACTTGCTTTTCATTGCCTACAGTGAAGCTGGAAGATAACAAACTATTGACCAGATAATGAGAAGAGGCACAGGCAGCACTCTCATGTTCTGCTTGGGAGTGCTAGTCCCAGAGAAGGCATCTAGGTAGCATGCTCCTGGCTGGTGGGAGCTTCACATGTCCCTGCTTTCTTATCTACCTGGTTCCCTATTGGCTAGGGATGGGGAACCAAGCCCCTGCTGACCCATACTGAAATCTATGAATTATCATTCTTTCCCCAAGTGTAAACTTCACCAGATAAAGATCCTGCCTGGCAGTAGTTGCTTTGATAGCAGCACTATGTTCTTCCCTTTATGGGCAATATTTTATATTTTAACTTAAAAAAAATGTTGCTTACATGCCATGGAATTGCAGATCCCTGACTTTTTTTAGAGAGGGAATATCCTTTAATGCTAGCTAAGATGCTAGAGACTTAAGTGCTGTAACTTCACCAAAAAGACACTGTTTCCTAGCTGCCTAACTGGTGCCAAGAAGATGAACTGGAAATGGATGGAAGTAGGATGTATTCTTGCCTTTTGTAATGATAGAAGAATCATAGAATATCCTGAGTTGAAAGAAACCCACAAGGATCACTAAGGCTAGGTTCTGGCTCCATACAGGACTACAAAAAAATTAAACCTGAAAGCATTGTCCTAACTCTTCTTGAACTCTGTATTCAGACATCCATTGGTAGCTAAATCCTAAAGGTAAAAATCAAAATGTAGCTCTGATTTTGTACTTGCTTTTAATTTCCTATGACAGCATGATTTTACTAGTTAGAAAAACTATACATATATATATATATACACTGAATTAGCTCTTTGTTACTGTGCAGGTCTCGCACAAATTAAGGGTTGTCTGGGATTATTCACTTTGGAATGTTCATTGCAAGAGTTGTGCCAGTTTCTTCTTATTCAAATGTAACACAGTGGCAAGATAAAACTTTGCAAAAGTTTAATTATTTGTAATCTGATAATTTTGATTGAATTTCTCTTGTAGATTACCAGACTTGCACAGTAACTAATTCACAAGCAGTACTCTCTAGTCTAACAAGATGGCTGCTAGTCATCTTTCCTAAGGTGTTGAAGTGGCAAAAGTGAATGCTATTTCTTCTGTAGAAACTAATTTTTGGATATGAAAGTAATTTGCACAAAAAGTACTGTACTATGTTTTGCTTTATTTCTTTAAGTTAGATAACAGTGCAGATCAGAGTTCTGAATTATTGTGCTAAATGTATACGTTTAATTGCAGTTTGAAAGATGTTACTCAAACATTGATTATTGGGCATGAAAGGAATATATGTCATTTTTAGGCAAGAGGGAGTTGAAGATGGCATTTATGTCCCAATAGAAGTTAATGTCCACACTGAAGAAGGAAAGGTTCTGACCTGTCGAAGCTACCAGATGAAGGACTATGTTTGTGGTCCTCCTTCTCCCCAGTATAAAAAGGTAGGTATTGCATCTGGAGAGAGTGAACAGAAATATATAATGCAGTACATGTGTCCTGTTTAATAAGTACTTTATTTACAGTGGATGAAAGGCATGAGTAATTCTAACGTTAAGGAACAACTTAATCCTTGTGCAATGTACTGGTGTAATGATGCTTACAGAACACTGCTAGCTCATAAAGATGTACTAAATCAGTTTTATTATCTGCTTTAGTTCTACTTTGCATGAAGCCTCTATTTAACTCATGAATTAGTGATGACTGACACATGGATTTCCGAAAGATGCCAGTTGTTTCCAATTTTCTGTTTGGAACTAAAAAATGAAAATATCCCACTTCAGTGGAGCATAGTTCTAGGACAGAGGAAACTTCCGTGGGGTGAACACAATACCTGGCTTGTAGTCTAGCTATTTTCTAGTACATGAGTTCACCTGCCTCATTTTACCAGTTGCATCCTGAGTAGATCACAGGATTTCCACCACCACCGCAGGGCACTGCAGGGTTCTCACTTGGTGGCTGGTGAGGCAAAAGTGTTTCAACACTGTTCTGGAACTCGCTGAGTGTAGATACATGATTCAGTCACGCAGCAGGCTTGACCTGCTTAGCTTGTGAGATCTGATGAGGACCTAGCCTTAGGTGGCATGACTGCATGTCTGGAATTCTGCAGTTATTAGCAACTGCAAATAGACATCACTAGCATTGTTTTTTTGTTTATGTTTTTTTTGTTTTTAACCAAAAGCAAAGAAACTGGGCTCAAGTCTGTTATATCTCATTTTCCTGTCTGAACTAAGGAATTGACTCCCACTGATCATCTTCTGGGAGCACAGCAAAGACCTGCTTTGCTGCTGCAAGATTTCTTAAGAGAAAGCTTGCTTAGAAAGCGGGCTTTGCTATTTCAGAAACCTCCCCCTTCCCCTCCTGCTTCCTGTCAAAACTGATCTTCAGGGCTTTTCAAGGAATTGATCCATTGAGTCTGTTGCTACACCTGAGCTCTCCCTAGTATGCTGTAAGAGCAGGCTTCCAATTTTGGCAACTTCATCCAGTTAAGTATTGTTTTAGGAATGTTCTTTAAGCCCCCCTTCCCCCTCCTCCCACCTCACCCTGGTTTATTTGTTTAAACTAAGGTAACCAGGTAAGAAGGCTAGAAATTTATAAAGGTGACTGCATTTGAATCCATCTATTGTTGTGTACTTCTTGTGGTACAGTTAATCACTTCTAGGCACTTCATCCTTGGGTATCCTGGCTGTTGAATGCATGAATGAATATTTGCAATACTGTCAGCTCTAAAGTCTGCGCATTTATCTCTTTCACTCCTATTTGATAGCTTGCTAGTGTGTCTTTCAAGCCTTGGCTTCTACATCCTCCTGTTTTCCTCTCATAGTCACCAAGATTCTCTTGAACTAAAAGTTCAGGTTTTCTTTTTCTCTCTCTCTTTTTTTTTTTTTTTTTTTTTTTAGTGTAGAAGGAAAGCTGCAGTAACAAACTAAGGAATCTGTTTTCACTAAATCAAGTATCAATTTCTGTTACTCCTGTAACCTATCTAGGCATTCACTGTTGTGCTTTGGATTTGATCTGAATAACTGAATGAAAAACTTAATTGTGGACTCTTGAGCATATTGGTAGCATTTCAAAATCTTAGGTAGCCTTGGTAGTCCCTGGTTTTCTCATGTTGCTTTAAGTGGTTCTTTCTGTTTCAGTGAATGTTTGGAGGGATCTGTTGATATTAACATTACTACTGAAGTTTTTTTTCCTTTCCTTTTTCTCTGTAGGTTATCTGCATGGGTGCAAAACAGAATGGCTTGCCAATTGAGTATCAGAAGAAATTAGAAGCTATTGAAACTAATAACTATGCAGGACCGGTGCCGATCCTAGAAGAAATTGAAGCTACTATTAAAGCAAACAAAATAAATTTTGCATAGAATAATTCTGTGTTTGCTTGGCCATTCACCTTGAGTTTGATCCTTCTCTTCAGTGTGCTGACCAACGGTTTCTTTATTTATCAAGAAAAGATGAGTTTGCTGTATATCTGCAGTAAACTATTAGACATAATTTGCAGTCTGGAGACACGCTGACATTGACAACGTCTTCACTTTGTATTTATAGCTTAAGTACATGCAGATTTGTGAATTAGCTTTCTGTAATTCTTATGCAGCTCTGCACTCAAATTTGTGCTTTCTGTTCTGTTTACAGACCTTTAAAAGAAAAGGCCCATTTTGCTAGCTGTTTGCAGCTCAGTTGCCCTCTGAGGAATATGGGCTGCAGAATCAGGCCCTTTGTTCACAGATGTATACACAATTGTCAAGATTTTCAAAGATTTGTTAGAGTCGAGTCTACTCTGCACTCTAAAGCTATACTGAACTTCTTTCTGTGTCGTTTCTGTTTCCATTTATATAGTTAACAGAAGAGAAATATTTTTAACTATTTCCATGTTTTAAAGTGTTAACCCGAAAGGGGACTCAGGCTTGAAAACAGCATTCAGCAAAGGATCTTACTCAAAGTATAACAGCCTCCCCTTTTCTAATAATCAGCATAGCTGAACTACTTAAGTACAACCAACAGATTCTAAATAATCATTTTTGGATAATTCTGTGCTTTTTAACTACTTTTTTAACTGTCTTGGTTTTTATCTAGGATCTGCTGATTTCACTGTACTTCAGACCAAATCTCCCGTGAATGAATCCTGGTGCATCTGTGTAGTAGCTTTGTCTATTAAACCATAGATGAACAGACGTTGCCTTTTTCTCACAGCATTGACAATCCCCTACAAAACTGGTGGCACTTGTAAGGTTTACAGTACTTCTACAGTACTTCATAATCTACGGTACATGGCAGCCCCTTGCCTGAGGATGACAAAGGAAAACTGGCAACCTGTATGGTGCGAAGCTACTGAACTTCGGCTTCTCTTCTGTGCCGTAAGATATAATCAGTGTCACTGTGTGACAACTTAGATGGAAAAAATGGAAAAGTAGCAAATTTACCACGTCTTCTCTCTGTATTTTTTCACTCCTGTGGACTTCTGCCAGGGATGTGTTTAGTTGCTGTCCTGATGTCATGTACAACGTGAGGGCTGTTCCTAAAGCTGGGCACCACGGATGCAGTAAAACACAGTAACTTTTTTGCATTAGCATTGCCTGGTCTGAGCCTGAGTACATAAAAATGCAGTTATCAAGCCTCCCCGTGCCTGTGCAGTGTGTTCTTTGGGAATATCAGTGTCACTTATTTAAGCTATAAAGTGGGTGATGTGGAAGCATAACCGAAACTTTCTTTGGCTCTTTGTACTTCTCATGGATGCAACTGCAGTACAGAGGGCAAAAAACGAACGGCCCAGCACCTTAATGCCACAACCGCTTGTTTTGCTTTACCCTCACCGGGCTCCTCGGGCACTTTTAAGTGGGTGTTTTAGCAAGAAGAAAAAGGAAAATAATCACCTGGCTGCCCCAGCGGAGGGAACTGATGGTGGGCGCTCGATGGCTCCTGCTGAGGAAAGCGGCGTGAGCCCGTGCAGGATGGGGAAGGGCTCTGCCTCAGGGGAGGAGGAATGGCGGGCTTTGCGAGGAAGGCGCCTTCGGCCAACCGCGTGGGGAGGAAGAGCGGGCTGCGAAGGAAACAGGCCTTCGGCCACGGCTCTGCGGGGAGGAGCCGCTTCCCGCCCGGGAGGAGAGACCGCGTGTGGGGCGGGAGCCGTTTCCCTGCGGGCCGGGGCGGCGCAGCGCCGATCCGCTCCTCCTCCCCTTCGTGCCGTCCGCGCCGCGGTGAGTGCGGGGCAAGGGAAGCGCCGGGACGGGCGGGGGGGTCGGGCACCGCGTCCTGATGTGCGGGCTGGGCGGCGGGAAGAGGACGTCCGGCAGTACGGCCGGGGCCCGAGCCCGAGCTCGGGGGTTTAAGGGCAGAAATCGAAGCGTCTGCTGCTTCTGCTGTCGCGCTCGAGGCTACGGGATGGAAGGGGAGGGGCTGCGGTCCCCTGCGAGCTGGTGCCGCAAGTGCGGAGCCGCGGAGCGTTCCGTGCTCCTGCCGCAGGGCCGCTCGCTGGCGGCGATGTAACGCGCGGGAACGGCGATGTGAGATGTGAGCCCTCGGCGGGACGGGCGGGTGAGGGCCTTGTCCTCCAGAGGGGACGCGGGCATTAAGTGGCGTTTACTTGTTGTGAGCCCGACGGAGGATCCATCTGCGTGCACTGACTCACACAGGAGTCACTGAGGCCTCGGTGCTTTCCCCAGTTAACGCAAAACTCAGGAGGATGTGAGAAGTGAGAGCTGCCTGTCCCATTCTAGCACCTGCACTTTGGTGCCGTTTGGTACTGTGCGAAATAGTTGATGTTCTTTTAAAGATGAGGTTACCATTAGAAACAACTCTGAGATTAAGAGTGAGTGGAAGCAAGCTCTCCTTTGTTCGCTGTGTTCGAAGACATTGTGTCACATGTGAATTAAGATTGGTAAAATCACTTTCTTTTTCAGTCTCTCCCAGAGACAGCTAATTCTTGAGTTCAGACTGTCCTGAGTGAGCCGAGATTGCCATCGTTAAAGAAAACACATCATGACCTCCAGTTCTCCTTTTGCAGATGCGACCCGGCAGGGGGATGGTTATCACTGTAAAATAGATTTTCCCAGGAGACGAATTTGACCTGGAGGCACAATGGCTCATAATTCTGAGGGAAGGGAGCCACCTCTGTAAGAGTAACTTTCAGTGCTGCTCACAGAAGACTGTGCCAACAAGTATGGGAAAGTCTCTCCAAGACTCCACTTGCCCTGGGCTGGCACTGAGCTGTATGCACATACTTAGCTGTTGCCCTTGTCAGAACTGGCTATAGGGTGCTATGAAATCTTGAAGATTTTTCAGCCGCTGGCTGCTAGTAGCTAGTGCTATGGCATGGGACTTCATTTCACAGAGAATTAGAGGAACAGTTTTTGCTGGATTAACAAAATTTCAGAAGAAACTTACTATTGATTTAGTTTTCAGCTCTTCAGATGTATTCATGTTGGTCTTAAATAAGCTTCTCTGAATGACTGCTATTAATTAGTTTGCTCCTTCTATGGGCTTTGTTGCTTCATCATACCCCGTCTTCTTGGGAGAAGATGACTCGATGTGGAGTTAATTCTTCAGTTTACCCAAATGTGGAGTTTCTTTTCAGCTATTGAGACCTTTCAACTTCTTTATCTACAACGTTTCCTTTTAATAAGATCTTGTTGTAATAAATGCTATTGCTACCAGAGTATTCCTCACTACCAGAGGACTTGCAGAACTGGCAGTTGGGCAAGCATGGCAGTTTTGTTAGAAAGAAAGTGATCTTAGTGAAAAGAGGATATAAGAAGGGCAAGGCCAGGAAAGCTGTAACTTTCCTGTATGCTTGCACAATGCTGAGGATTTTTAAATAAAGAGAAGTCAGAAGAAGCTCTGGATAGACATGCAGATACCTTCACTTAGAAGCTATCAGCACTGCTGCTGCTTCTTGACATGGATTACGTAAAACCTTGTGGTAAGCACTGATACTGTGAGAAATTTCATTTCACTTTTTCATTTCCCTCCTTATTCTAGGCCCGATACCCATCTTTTTTCCTCTTTGTTATTTTCAGTTTTGCAGGCTTATGATAAGCATCCCTTGCCAGTCTTGCAATTGCTTTTGACATCCCTTCCGTCCCCTCTGACTCTTCATTCAGAGGCCAGGGCTGCCCTCTGTCATTTCTTTGCCTTTGCAATGGATAGGTGAGCACTCTGCTTTCTGGTTCTTTTTAGTTCCTGATAGTTTTCCGTTCTCTTCACTGGACTGAAGCTGCTGTCCCCAAAGAGGCTATCTGAATTTCCTTTACAACATCATTGGCAGCCTCTTGAGTAAACCATTCATTTTTCTTTTCTGCTTCAGGAAGAAGTCCATTCTATTCCCAGACAAGAAGCTCTTCCCCAGTTGTGCCTGTCCCCTTGTCTCTCCATACCAGACCCCTACTTTGCCCAGATACGATTGCTCTTGCCTCCCTCTGTTCCTCCTTCAGTGTTCTGCTGATTTAGGGACTTCACGTAGCTGGCAATTATTTCCATTTCTCCCTGTGTGTATACCCTTTGTACAAACCTCACTGCTAATGTTCAGCTGTAGCTGCTAGAACAGCTGATATCTTTTCATTGTAACTTAGTGATATCTTAATTGGACTGTAAGAAGTTTGGGGTGGCTTTCAGGAAATTATTTAATTCATTAGCCTTTTCAGAAATGGAATGGCTGCTGGATGAGGCAGTGGTTCTCAACAGTGTCTGTGTTCAGGCTTTTTTATTAATGTCAGGGCACTATAGTGCACTAATGTATGTCTCAGTCTTTTCTACCAGCATCCCCTTGACTGATGCACTGGAATTGAATCCAGGAACTGGAGTGCCCAAGAGAGAGAACTCCATGGTCTAGCATGTGATTGCTTCCAACACCTTTTTCTAAGCCACATAAGTGTTTGTCCTTAAACTTACACTAGCACTGTACATCTAGTAGATCCTTGTAATAGGAGACTTGGTGCATTGTAACCCTGTCATCTGTCACACCAACAGTCCACGCTGTGGAAGCTGGAACTCTTGCCAGAAGGAGAGATGATGGACTTGCAGATAAGTTTGGTACCTCATAACATCGACACATTGGTCGCCTGTTTCCAATCAATTTAAGCTAGACAAACTGAATTATATATGTCAAAATCCTACAGGTTTTTGGTGTTTTTTTATCTGAATGAATAAGCACATTTCTCACACTGGTGAGGACTTTTAGGTGCTGTTGCACATGGAACTTCTATGGTAGGAAATTTTTGTATTGGCTTTAGTCTAGGTAGAACCTGAAGTTTCTTCATGAAGCCGATACACACTGTTACGAGCGTGCATGTACCTGCCTTGCTGTTAACTGTACGTGTTGGGAACTGGTTTTGTTCCAGTACCACTTAAGGTGTTCATCTGCCATGATGTTTTCTTAGTCCATAGATGGTGACGGTTCTCCATTTTTCTTATTAAAAGAGATCAGTGAAAAATACTTCACTGTTCTGTATTTTCTGCTCTTTCTCTATTTTTTCCTTGGTGCTTGGCCTCACCTCCCAACAGCAGTCAGGTTCTCTGCTGACATAGACTTAGTCAAATGGGAGGCAGGCTTATTTGAGACCTTCTGTTCTTTCCATATTTTTTTTGTTCTTGTCTTTTTACTGTATTTTTCTATTTTTTTCTTTTTAGATGGATCTGAAAGAGTAAATAAACTATTTCTATTTATTTTGTGCTCTTGACAGTCATTGGTTCATTATTGTGCATTTTTGGATATTTGCCTTAGTTGTCACAAACTAGAAAGAAAGAACATGGTCCTAGAAAACCAAAGGAAGCAGGAGGTGTTGGGTAGAGGCAGTACAGGAAAGGGTTAATATTTCTATTGCCTGTATTTTTAAGGTGACTCTATCTCTTTAAAAGCTTGCAAAAGCTTTGGAGTGAGTGATGTTTTCAGCATTGTTTGGTCTTCATGATAGTGTTCATTTATGAAATGAGTTTTCTTAAACAAAGAGATGTGCCAGCGTGGCTTCTAGGAAGCCGAGTGACTCAGAAATCAACCACTTCATCTGGCAGGTCATGTGGATGGTGCAATGAAAGCTTAGCTTGTTTGGGGAGCTGCAGTCACTCACTCATCTGGTAACAAAGTCAGATCACTTGCTTCTATTCTCTTTGGCTGAAAGAATTTTGCTGTTTTTGAGTTGACTGAGTCCCAAAATAGTTGTGCTGGGGATTTACCCAGTCTCTGCCTTTGTGGGGCTCATCTATGCAAGTCAGCAACCATAAGACGCAATCTACTGGCCTCCTGAAAACACAGGAGCTAGGCTACGTGGTTCTCAGTGTACACAGGCTGTAATCCAGCAGGAGTATAAGCCGTGTCTTCCTCCAGCATCAAGGAGAAGCTGCACTGATGCAGAATGTAGTTTCTTGTATGGAAAATGCATAGAGATGAGGTTGTTCCAGGAGCAGGTCACCTGGAATAATCTGCAAACTGGTAGGTCTCAGTTACACCCTGTCAGGGGAGAGCTGGAAGGAAGTTTGCAGGCATTGTCTTGGGAAATAGGAGAAGTATAAAGCTCCAGAGCTGGCATCTCTACAGAATTGGTGAAGAAGGAATTTTTTTTTTTTTTTAATACATATATAATCAGAATCTAAAAATGTTCTTCCAACTATCCCTTGGCCTGCTGAGGCAACAGTACTTTTTGCCCTTTTACCACAGGATGCCAGTAGTTGATGTTAATCATGCAGGTTCTTGCAAGAAGTCGTCTTTATTACACTGGAAATGGTATGCACAAAGTTCATGCCTAAATAGTATTTAAATTATTTATTGTTGAATTGCAATTACAACATAACTTCGTGACTTCTATGTGGCTAGATTAACTGGAAATAAATTGGGAAAAAAAACCTTTAGTAATATGAGAGTAGTCTTGTTCTTGATTCCTACTGCTATATGCCTTCTAAAGAAGAATGGAAGCCATCCAAAGAGCTCTCAAGAGCTGGTATGGAGCACGAAGGCAGAAACAGCATATGTATTTGAAGGCAAGAAGAGAGCAGGCATGCTACTGAGCGCTATTTCTACACAAAACTTCTACAGCATTGGGAAGGCTTCCTGAGCACATGGCTGTTGGGGTGAGCAGTCATGGCGTGTCTCTAGGTGCACGTATACATGGATAGGTATTGGGCAGTCAAGTGTGTTTGTGCAGGTTTCAAGCTGGTAACTTTATTACAAGCTGTATTGCATGCAATCTCTTGCCTGTATGCTTGTGGAGGTGGCTTGGAGCCCAGGGTGAATTAGGATGCCAGCCTCCAGACACAGCTCATGGTATACAGAAGAGTCTGCAAATTCAGCAACTGTGTGCTATTCAGGCTCAAGTAGAGGTTCAGATTTTTTGTGTGAATCACTAGAGATGAGCTCTTATGTATTTATAATCATTAATTTCAGACCTTTCTATAGCAGTTATTGTTCAGATCCAGAAAGACTGTATTTTTGGCTTAATGATTACTCACTGCATTTTGATTAGCTTAACAAAATTAAATCAGTGCAGTGGCATTTTCCCCTTTCCACACACTGTCTGAACCAAGTGTTCTAAGAGGTATGAGGTACCCCTAAGTGGTATATTGGTTCTTAAGATTATAGCAGCATTTTCACAGTGGGCATCACCTTGTTCTTTGCTTCCTTAACAGAAACTCTGACCTGTGGTATTGTCACAGCCTCAGTTCAGCTTCTCAAGTCTGCCCTGAACCAAATCATTTTGTATTAGCAAAACTGTCATATTTTAGCTCAAACTCAGTTGACAAGGCCTCATTTCTGGGGACGTGTATCTTACTGGCAAAATTTCACACAGAAACTTCTGCTGTAACAAAAAGCAAAATGAATTGCTACTATAAATTAATTCTTCCTACACAATTAATTGCTATGAAATAATACAATTTTATTCCACTTATTTTATTGTCCATATATGTTAGGACAGATGCCCTGCTTTGTCTACTGAGACAGGAGATGCTATTAAAAATACTCAATTATGTACCAAGAACAGGCAGTTAATAAGGCATATGGAAATGTTGTTAGAGGCAAGCTGCAGTGTTTATATTACAGGAGAGACTGTTTGCAGTAGGTAATTTTTTCCCCGAATGGAACAAATGGGAAAAAAGTACCTCAGGAAGTACCTGAGGAGGATAGATTTTTTTTTTTTTAATTAAGTTGGTAATGGTATTTCACAGAAGTTGGAAGTACTCTTAAATGGCCAAAGGGGGGATGTATCTGCAGAGGATAATGTTTAAATTGTGGTCTGTGCAATTAATTTTACAGACTCAGCAGCACAGAAGACAGAGTGCCTGTTTCCCTGAAGTTAACTCTAAGCTGACTCCTCACTGCAGACAGATAGTTTGCTGAAGATGATGCTGGCCAGAGCAGCTTCTTGCTGTCTCAGCTATGGAAGGCCACCTTTGTGCTAACTTGAAGACTTCTGTGAAACGACCTCTGGCAGCAAGTCCTCCATCCTGCATTGCTTTGCTGAAGGTATACCGAGAGCTTCTGGTCAGTAAGATCCGACACACCCAGTGTTTGATTGACAACTTGATTAACAATGAGTACTTCTCCACTGAAGATGCAGAGATTGTTGTCCAGTTTCCAACTCAAGCAGATAAGGTATTATTTTTATTTCATTAACCAGCTTAAATTTTTTTTTCTATTTTCAATTTACTGTTAGATTTCATGGGCTTAATGTCTTTCCTAATCTTTATTATTTTGGACAGTCGCCACCCTAGTCCTTCTGGGCAAGTGTCTCCAGAAGAACAGCCAGCACTGCTTAGTAGCCTGTTGGCAGCTGCAAATATGAACAGGCTGATAATTGCTGTTCTGCCCCTGAGCTGCAGCTTTGCCCTCTGATAAAGAGCTGACCACTGTGGCTGTTAGGCTGTGACTTTGATGCTCACAAGCCTTCATTATCATGCAGAGTATTACAGGGAGAATCTACTTCAGGATGCCGAGGGACAGATCAGCCTACTTTAGAGGAGAAGATGAAAATTAAATATTATCTTAGAGTTCATCATTGCATGTTGTCTGTGTGCGTACTTTCCCTTCTCTTTAAAGTCCTATGTACATTATAAATGTTTGCTTGTAAAACTGATTCAGCCTGGCACATTTGGGCTTGTAAATCATCTCTGAGAATCAGTAGTAAACATTTTTTCCTGTTCCTTAGACAGGAGAAAATTATCATGTATCAGATGTACACAATTGCTCTTTGCATCATAACTTAAAACAAGCTCCTCGTTTATCTCCCTGACCAGTCATGCAGCTTCAGAACAGTGTCACAATTAGAGGCAGATGAATCATAAAAGAATCAGAGACCTTGGACTTCACAAACAGTGCAGACTTTCATAAAATAATCATTCTTCCCAGCAAGTCGAAATGGTAATACAGTGCTCACTGTGTACAAGCCCAAAGCTGAATAAATGCATACTGTATAATCATCTCCGTTTCTTTTTGGTCAGCATAATATACATGATTGTTGTAACAAGGCTGGAAGGGGGCTGTGCATCAAGAGCCTGAGCAGAAACAGAGAGCAGGCCACAATCATAAGTGAAATGGACTCTGTGGGAGCTTCTCTGAAAATTGCTTTTCAGAGCATAAATATTTGTCCAAAATACAGTGTTTTTGCTTTGTGCTATGTACCTCACAAGAGACTGTAGTCTGAACAAATCCTTTCTCTGCTTTAGAACTGAATTATTGATTCATCCTCAGCAAGAATAGGATCCAGACATTCAAAAACGGGTAATACAGTGCTCACTGTACCCTCAAAGCTCTGTCCCAAGGAGGGTTCTGCTCTGAGGTTGCTACATACTGGTGGCACAGAGATCAACCTCTGTTAGGATTTTAAAGATAACTCTTAGCCTTGAGCTGCTCCAGCCTCTGTCTGACAGCCATTAGTTTTAGTAACAGTTGCAGGCAACAAGTACATTGTACAGAGAGAGAGATGGCCCATTGCTGTGTTAAAAGAAAGAACTGTGGGCTTTTTGATCTGCATTAAGATCTAGAGAGAGATTCTGCCTACCCCACTGTAGATCTCACTGAATCCAGAGGTAAATCTAAATGTGACTGGAACTACAAAGTGGAGGAATGAATTAAGGGCACTGAGAAATCCCTCCTTTCTTTTTCATTTTAACCAGACTGGGATTTAAAATATATTCTGCCAGACTGAGCTAATCCTTTAGATTCCTTTTTGGGGAGCAGTATTTATCCACAATGGTTTTGGTTAGCATATGATTTAACTACAAGTTCAGACCTTAACCTGCAGAGCTGTCTTTCTTGCAACATCTGAATACAAACAGAAAATGAGTTTTGTAATGGTTACAGTTCAGAACTAGGTTTTGAATTCAATTTTTTGAAGCACTGGTTTTGATTCTGTGTTTTGTTTCAATCCAAAAGGGATCCTAAGCAGTCTAGCAGTTTAACTGTGACAAAGTGCAATGCATCAGTGTTCTTTCTTGTGCTGTTTCTTCAGGTTCGCAAAATTCTAGATTTGGTTCAAAGCAAGGGAGAGGAAGTTTCAGAATATTTCATCTGTGTCCTGCAGAAAGTCACTGATGCTTACTATGAACTTCAGCCTTGGCTGGATGAAATAGGTTACCAGCCTTCAGAGAGTATTTGTAGTAAACCTGTCATAAATACAGATCCAGGTAAGATCATGCATCTGTATCGCTTTCCTTAGAACTTCCACTGTTTGGGAGATTCTAACCAGGTGACGTGAGAGTAAATGAGTCTAGGCAGGCATAGCCTGAGAAAATAAATGCACACATACTGTGTTTGCTAGCAGAGCTAGCCAAATAATTAAAGGGCACGCTGTATAACACAAGTCATGTTGATATAGTGTTCTGTTTTTCTGAAATCAAGCTCTTTTTGCATTTGTTTGTGGATATATAGCATAATGGCATATCCACCTTCTGCCAGCTGTAGTATTTTCTAGGCTTCTGTTACAGTTTATTAGCAACACTGTCACATTTTGGCAATAGAATAGCCAGTATTTCATTCTGAGGGCAGTCGACCAAGGAGGCAGGCTGCCCAGAGTGGCCGTGACGTCTCTCTCCTTGCAGGTTTTCAAGACCCAACTAGACAAAGCCCTGAATAACCTTATCTGATCTCACTCAGGTGGTCCTGTTTTGAGCATAAGGTTGGACTTGAAACATCTCGAGATCCCTTCCAACTGAATTATTTTATGGTCCTAAATAATGACTTTTTGTATAAGTCAGAGTTAAAGTGTAGCAAGAATATGTGTTTTCCTTGTGAGAGGCCTTTCATACTGTATAAATACAAGAAGTACTTTGCCCCCATCAGAGGAAAAATTTCTGTAGTAATAAAAACACAAGTCAACATTGCATAGTAACTGGGACTTTCATTTTTTGTGTCAGTTTAGAAAAAAATCATCTGGGGTTCCTGCTTTCTAAAGCACGTTTTCTATTTACAATAATAAAAAATACCAAACAAATTAGGAAAGAATGGCAACCTATCTCTATCACAGTAGAATATAACAGCAGATTCCAAAACTAACCTGTGACCAAAAACCCCTGCCTTTGCTGAGAGTCAGACAATCTCTAACAAAGCTTCAGGGGCTTGACT
Organism: Chrysolophus pictus; assembly: GCA_037305975.1. Classification (NCBI taxonomy): domain Eukaryota; kingdom Metazoa; phylum Chordata; class Aves; order Galliformes; family Phasianidae; genus Chrysolophus; species Chrysolophus pictus. The sequence goes on from JAYKPI010000006.1 coordinate 40,766,285, forward strand.
TTGAGCCCCATCTGAAAGATAGAAGCCTCTTATTGCAGTGCAATGTCTTGGAGTCAGTGTTAGATTTCAGGAAATCGTGACTCACATGCTAAGCATCTGAATTTTCCATTATTATGGCAGCCTAAATGCAAAGAAGTCATCTGCCAAAAACTTGCGTAAGACCTTGCGTAAGAATTGTTTTAACTTGTTATCCCTCAGAGTTCCCACAGAGGTAGGTTATCATATGCAGTAGACTTCTTAATAGTAGTTATTTTAATAATAGTTCACTGTCTTTTTAGTTAGCAGGTATTGTCAAAAACTCAGATATGAACTGGGACGAGACTCCAAATTCGTTCTGTCGTATGCGCAGAGGGAAGAGATGCTGCTTGAAGAAATCTACTCTAACAGTATTATGGAGATGGTCAATTTTACCAATGAGAGCCTGGGTGAAGTGTGTCAATTACAAGCTCTTTTTGATGATGCAGTTGGGGTAATAAATGAAGATGGAGAGACTATTTATGTCTTTGGTGATGCAGGAATTGGAAAATCTATCTTGCTGCAAAAGATACAAAGTCTTTGGGCCAAAAAGCAGTTGGATATAGGGGCTAAATTTTTCTTCCATTTCCGATGTAGAATGTTTAGTTGCTTTAAGGAAGATGAAGCTGTGTGTTTGAAAGACTTACTCTTCAGATATAATTGCTACCCAGATCAGGACCCTACAGAGGTGTTCCATCACATCTTGCAGTTCCCTCATACGGTTCTTTTCACATTTGATGGCTTTGATGAGATCTATTCCAACTTTGATCTCAGTAGTGTTCCTGAGATGTGTTCACCCAATGAACCCATCCACCCTCTGGTGCTGCTGGTAAGCCTTCTCAGAGGAAAGCTTCTTAAGGGATCCAAGAAAATTCTTACGGCACGGACAGGAACTGAAATCCAAAGAAATATCATTAGAAAGAAAGTGCTGCTTCGTGGTTTCTCCAGCAGTAACCTGAAGGAATATACTGCCATGTTTTTTAAAGATGTGGGGCAGCGAACGCTGATACTGAACCAGCTGGAAGCTAACCCCAACCTCCGTAGTTTGTGTTCAGTGCCTTTATTTTGTTGGATTATCTTTAAATGTTATGAACATTTCCATTCCATGTTTGACAGCCATGAGCTTCCAGATTGTTCTGTTACATTGACAGATGTATTTTTGCTCATGATTGAAGTCCATCTAAACCGGTCTCTGAAAACAAGTTTGCTGAGGAACAACACCAGGAGCCAAGCAGAGGTGTTCAAATCAAGAAAGGAAACTCTTCTAGCTTTGGGTAAAATTGCATACAAAGGGATGAGAAACTCTATCTTTATCTTTGAGCAAGAGGAGGTCTCATCAGCGAACATCTCTGAAGAAGATTTGCAGTTGGGTTTTCTCAGGACAGTTAAAGGTTATAGTGGCTGTGACGATCAATCCACTTATGAGTTCTTGCACTTAACCCTTCAGTCTTTTTTTACTGCTTTGTTCCTAGTTATGGAAGAGAGAGTGGGGAATAAGGAGATACTTCAGTTTTTCAATGAATGCTCTTCTGCTGAGACTGCCCAACATACTTGCTTTCATGTTCCTTGGCTGAAGAAACCACTCACAGGGGAGGATCCTTTCCGAAACAATGAACACTTTCATTTTACCAACCTTTTTCTTTGTGGCCTGCTTTCCAGATCCAAGGAGAAGCTTTTCAAACATTTAGTTTTGCCTGCAGTCATTAGAAAGAAGAGAAAGACACTCATCACATACCTTGGGGAAAGCATGAAATCCCATCTGAAGGGTGTCACTCGGTCCAGGCTTCTAAAGTACAGTCAGGTGCAGGTTCAGCCAAACTTTGTTTGGATGCTGAGGTGTCTTTATGAGACTCAAAATGAGAAAGTGGGAAAGCTGGCTGCGAAACGCATGCATGCCAATTACATCAAGCTTACATACTGCAATGCCTACTCTGCTGACTGCAGTGCTATTTCCTTTGTCGTGCATCACTTTCAAAAGCGCTTGGCTCTGGATTTGGACAACAACAACATCAATGACTATGGAGTGAAACAGTTGCTACCGTGTTTCAGCAAGCTTGCAGTGATCAGGTAGGAGTCTGTGCAAGCAGATTGTTTCTTATCCTTGGTTTCTTCCACAAACTTGGGCTAGGGGAATCTGTCTTCAAAGTGGAGAAACATGAGGATTCTTATTGCTGCTAGAAATTAAAGTGCAGTTGGCCTTGAAAGCAGAAACCAAACACTCAAAATAGCCCCAGGCAGCTTGATTTGGATTAGAAGTTTGATTCTCTCCAGCTCTGCCACTTTCAGGTCCTTTAGAATATTTGTTCAGGCAGGAGCAGGAGGAGGGGAAAGCGCATTTGAAGCTAAAAAAAACAGGACGAGTTAATTCTGTAGGTTTAGTTAGCTGTATCACAAATAGTTTTTTTCCTCAAATGAGGATTTTTATAGGAGAAGGTGCTTAAGGGAAACAAAAGAAAACAGAAGTGCTTCATCCATTATCTAAAGATTGCCTAAGCCTATCTCTGCCCTAGGACATACAGGGTAAGAGAGAATCTATTATTCACCAAGTAACAAGTAATGCCTGACAGTTACTGTGAATTTCTTGCTTTAACATCCTGCTCAGATGTGTGGTTTTCACAGAATAAAGCTAACATTACTTATGTTATGAAAGAATATAGTTGTAGTGTCAGTTGCATTATTTCCAAGAGGTGATTTGGAGGGGAGGCATAAACTGGTATAAGCAAGGCAAAGAAACTCCACCTGTAGCATCAAGGCCAGTGTTCCACCTCTAATCTTTTGAGGTTGAGCCATGTAGCGATGCTTTATTTCTCTAAATGTTCAGGTGCAAAAAAAAAAAAAAACCCAGAAATTTAAAGTATTCATTTTCTGAAACTCCTTCAACCTTAAGTGATTTATTTTCTACATGGATTTATTACTCCTGATTGGCCTCGCTGTGCCTTTTTTTCTTGTACAGGCCTTTTAGGACTAAATCGAAGCAAATCGTTTCCCAGCTTGGTTGCAAATCAACTGACTACCCAAAAGAAAGCAATAGAAACTTGTATAAAAAAGACTCAAGTCTTCAAAACAAAATGGAGAAGAAAAGAACAGTATTTTGGTTTTTTTGTCTGTCTCACATGATCATGCTGTGAGCAATGTGAGCTTAACACCACCTCCAGCACCAAACCAGACTGTTGGGAGGCTTTGTTGTCTTTGTGGCTCTTCTGATGTTATGATTTATCCTGCCCTGTTAATGACTTTTTCTGGTCATTAAAATGAGATGTTTCTAACAGCTTTACTTTCTATTTCAAAGAACCAGGCTGCTCTGATCTGTAGAAATGGCATCTTGATTTCTCCTTTGTGCAAGTGCATTTCAAAGTGACCAAGGTACTACCAGGAAAAGCCTGGGAGTCTGCTGGTGATAAGAGCTCTCAGCAATGAGTGTTCAGCTTCAACATACAAGGAGAAACCAAAACAGATCTAAATCACTGGGACAGTTTTCCTGAGAAAGTGTGATTTTTCAGAATTTGAATGTTTCCCAGGAAACTGCCCATTAAGCCAAGGTGAAAAAGTTTCAGGAGTGTAGGGAAAAACTGTGAAAACAAGTGTTTTTATTCAATGAATGATTGACATTGATTTGTTTTGTGTCTAATTGAGACAATAAATCAGAAACATCCAGCACAACCATGGGACTGGAGTTCCATTTCTTGGACAGAAGTTTTCACTACCTTTATTAATTGGATCCTGACTGTGTTGTGCCTTTCAAGCCTGGCTTTCAGCAGGTACCCATAGAAGGCTGTAGGAGTGGCCTGGAAAGCTTGCTTTTGCTTGGGTGTCAGGTAGAATTTCTGCCATCCCAGTACGCACAGGAGGAAGATGAGGTGTTTGTCTCTGGTTTCTGATTCTCTGCATTTTATTGTTTCCAGTCCTATGGACAGCTTCCAGAACATTGCCTTGCTGATTTGGGGCTTTTTGTTTTCTTTTGTTTTTGAAGCGAACCATGTAGTACTGAGTTCACATTTCCCTTAATTGCTTTTAATACGTGGTGTAAGAACCTATTGAAATCTCAGAGGGAAATGCATAGACCTTCAGTCTTTCACTGACTCATGGATGATATACACATGTAGTCTCTATTGACTCAAACTCTTTTCTCTCCCCTCATTCCAGGCTTAGTGTAAATCAGATCACAGATCATGGAGCCAGGATATTGTATGAAGAACTCTCCAAGTACCAAATTGTGTCTTACTTGGGGTATGTACCAACTGGGAGTGAAGCACTAGATACTACTACTGGAAAATAAAACTGCAGTGCTGTGGCAGCATAGATGGGGTGAAAACCAAAGTTACCTCCTCATTTGCTGAACATGATCAGGCAGCATTTTATGTCAGACATGATTCAGCTCCTGTCCTATAAAAGCTCACCAGGAAAAGGACCAAAAACTTCCTCTCCCATTGCACTGCTTCAAGGATGGCCTTCCACTCTAGTCAAGCCCTTCTGTAACATAGCATGGACTGATCTGTATGGGCGTGCTAGCTTTATACTTGAAGGCTTCTGCTAGCTGTGTGTGTGTGTGTGTGTGCACATATGGATATGTGTATAGTTGGCTTTGTAGCCAGAGCCTTCTGCTTTCTCAGTTGCAAACTGATTTACTTCTACTATGCAAAGCAGATAGAGCTCGGTAGAAGGGAGGACAAGAAACATGCTGCTTTAGATGTTATGTTTATGGTTCCCTTTTACTGTAGCCATGTCTTTTAGCATAGAAAGTAGCAATTTTTAGAAACTATTATTTTTTAATCAAGCTAATGCTGGTAGGTGTGTTAGCGCTGGCTTCCCACTTTTGGTTAAGAGGCTGCATAAAAACGACTTTTTGAAAAGTGGTCATGAATACCAAGAATTCCCTCCTTCTTCCCGTGCCCTTCTGTAAGTATATCTGCTCAGATATCTGATCTTCAGGAATATTTGTAAGGGGATTTTATGGCTTTTAAAAAACCAAACACATGTTCTTCTGGTGTGCTGCCATGCTTTTTTTTCCTTCTGATTTATTCAGTATTATTTCTGTACTAACACAGGAATAAAGGGAAGATTTGTTTGCTTGAGAGGACCATGTAATTAAAAAGCTTATATATAAATATTTTTCACTGTTAAGTCTATTCTCGTATTTTATATCTACCCCTTCACAATATTAACTGTATATCAAAATAGAAATACAAGCGATTGTGTACGTATACAGAGCCATACAAAAAAGATGGATGCTGTTTGTGCATTATAAATCACCCAGGTTGTAAATATAGAAGTGACAGCAGGAGTAACCTATTTTTACCAATGTGATTTTTCTTTAAGCTTATACAACAATCAGCTCACTGACATTGGAGCCAAATATGTTGCAAAACTTATTGAAGAGTGTTCAAGCCTTGAATATGTTAAGTAAGTTATTTTTTTTGTTTTATACTTATACAGTATCATAATTAAGATAAAGCAACTTGAAAAGAGGAAGGGTAAAGAAAAATGACACCAAAAAAAACCCCTTTTCAAATAAAATAAAAGAAATTGATTGTATTTACATATTTTTTTTTAATAGTAGCCTAGCAGTAAATGTTAGTATGGGAAACTCTTTAATCCATAGTCTTTACTAAAGACTGCACTGCACTATCAATAGTAGTAGTAACCAGACCTTTTCTTAAATCCAGTCTGATTACCTGAATGAGGCTTAAGTGATGCATGAACCTTACTGGCCTTTGCCATGAATGAATTTGCTTGCATTTAGTATCAAGCCTCTCCGTATCTGGCCTTTTATGGGCTATGGCAGTCATGCTGTGCCAGTGTCATTACCTCAGCTCTGGAATAGCTCAGATTCACTTGAGAAGTTGTTTCCTGGAACGTCTCCAGATATGTGTTTGGCCATACACAACAGTGACTTAACAAAAAGGTAGATCATTAACTGATGGTTTAGTTGTGACCACAGCAAAACACAGAGGTAACTACAGCAATAGCAACTGCTGGTGTGAATGTAGCAACCAGCAGCCAGGGATTGTTGGGTTCTAGATGTTATTCTACCCCTAACTTGCTCTGAAACCCCACACGAGCCACATAATTCCTGCTTGAAATATTTGCAGAATTTTGAAACCCAAGAGCGCTCTGGCTCTGTCACTGCTTTGACAGAGTGCTGTGTTAATTTAATCTTCTAACTTTCACCAGAAAAAAAATGCTTGTTGGAAGACAGATTCTGTCAGGCTTCCTAGTAAACTTAGAGATGGCTTTGGGATAGAATGCATATTCACGTGCCTGAAGTCAGTCAAACAAACCAGACAGAAGTTTTAATTTATGCAGTGTAGTGGCTTGAGGGGGCTTTGGTTTTTTACAATAACGTATATGCAATTGAGACTTACCTCTCTCTTGAGCTCCAGCCACTTGATATTCCCATGCAGGCCAAAAAATGGAAAGATTCTATAGAGCACCAGCCACTGGCCAGTGCTGCACTGATCTGTGCCAGTGCCTATAGCCAGTGCTCAGAACAAAAAGACTTTAAAATTATTAGTCTGTACTCATCAGCTGCAGTCTGCTCTCGACCTGTGCTACCAAGAAATGTTCTGTTCCCTGTGGCATCATAAAACATGCTGCATGTAATTCATGTACTTTGCAGCAACAGCTGGTATTATGAGCTATATTAAAAGCTAGGCAAGGAGCCTTGCCTTCAGGATCAGTTCCTACAGCTTATTTCTGACATACTTAGCACCAAAATCAAGACTTTACAGTAATATGTCCAGCTTGGAAGAACAACGTACAAAACATGTTTTCTCTTAATTGAAGGTCAAATGCCTGCAGTATTTTTTACTTTAGGTTAATCTTTGTTAACTGTAACTAGCAACCAGGGTTAATTAGCCTTAAATACCTGTATTGTTTCATGAGCTGGTGTTCTAATAGCTGTACTGTTGTAAGTGGTTTACCTCATCAACTCTTGTGTTTTATGCAGAATAGGAGCAAACAAAATAACTAGTGAAGGAGGGAAGTGCCTTGCCCAGGCCATCCAGAAGAGCACAACGATGTTTGAAATTGGGTAAGTTCAGTGCTGAGGAGAAGAGCTCAGGGCTTGGTCTTGGCAAGATGTCTGTAAATTCCTTGGGCTTTCTTCCTTCATCCATACCTTCCTCCTCCCAGTCCTTCCTCCACAGTGGCAGCAGAACAAACTGGTGGAGGAGCACAATGACATTTTCTGCTCAGGGCAAGTAGGTGATGCTTTATGGTTCCTCCAGTTCATGCAGTGATTTTCTTCCTGTTCTGATGGAACCTTAAAGGAGAGAGCAACTAACAAGAGGGCAGAAGATAAAGATAGCTGCTTCCCTTACCTGCATAATAGCTGTTGTGAAGATATTTAGTCATTTTTAAAGGTCCGAGTGGTTTTATGACTACTGGCAATGTACATAGCTATGGAATGTCAAGGTTAAGATTATTGAATGTTCTGCACCAAGTCCTGATAAATCAGTGAGCTGTGAGAATATAAAGGAATTCCACATAATCCTTCTGTCCTAAATTGGAGAACTTGCTATTACTGGAGAAAGGTCATAATGAAAACACATCATAGTCCATGCCCTCTTTCTTAGGACTGATGCTAGATGTGAGAGTTTGACTTGTTCCCTCTGGCAAATCCCATTTTCTCTTTTCATTCTGCAGGAGAGCATTCATCTTAGAATGTAATACTGAAAGGAACTAAAACTTCTCTTTGGCTATGATCACAGTAACACTTAAATATGAAAATCAGGTTTAACAATCAGATTTTGGCCTTTGTTTTTATTGTTCTAGAAGATTTCAAATATATAATCAACAGCACACACACTTCTGTTGTCATACAGATGGCTCTGCAGTGCCATTATGATTGCTATAATTTTCATGAAGGATGTTTTCTTTCTCCTTTGGAGGAAATAATCCCTCCAAATGGATTTATGATATTCTGGGTAGTCATGTTTAAACAGGTACTTTCAGCCTTTTTGTAACAAACTGCATTTGATCTGAAGGACAAGGAAATTCTTGGAAACTTACTGGCAGTAGATGTATTTAGTAAATACCACAAAGCTCAATGGATTTTAAGAGGTGCCAACTAATTACCCATCAAGCTGAGTATGGCTCAGAGCTGTCAAGACAAGAGCACTGTAAAAGTAAATAAACAAGCGAATACACTTCAGCAGAGTCTTTCAAACCTCAGAATACATGGTGAATTGACAAAGAATTTGTCCAGATACTGCTATTAAATGTTGATCGAATCTCTGCAGCTGTTACCTTCTCTTAGTGCTTTGTGTTATTAGGTTGCTTTGCCGTTAGAAATACTATTCCTTAGAAATGCACAGAAGAGACCAGGGTCATACAATGCCTGTGAGATTTTGATCCCTCCCTGGTGATCCAGTGAGAGAGAAGATATCACTGGGTGTAATGCTGATTTATAACCTTCTTACTAGACTATTCTGAAGGAGATGGTGAGCTTATTGAATGGTTGACCTCAGAAAGTGACCTGTTTGGGTATGGGTCCCTGTGCAGCTGTGCTTCTGGCGGTCATATCACAGAATCATAGAACCACAAAGCAGGTTGGGTTGGAAGGGACCTTAGAGCTGATCCATTTCCAACCCCCTGCTGTAGACAGGGCTGCCACCCAATGGATCAGGCTGTCCAGGGCTCCATCCAACCTGGTCTTGAGTGCCTTCTGGAATGGGGCATCCACAGCTTCTCTGGGCAGCTGTGCCAGGGCCTTACCACCTTCTGAGTAAATGATTTCTTTCTAACATTAATCTAAATCTCCTCTTTTCTAGTTTAAAACCATTCCCCCTTTTCCAATCACTATCAGCCCATGTAAAAAGTCCCTGTAGAAGAGTACAAGATTCCTTTATCCCAGAAGGGTACAGGGCAGCTGAAGGTTTACCCATTGCAGCAAGATAATCCCAAAAGCACTCAGGCTGCAGCAGGCTGGTTGTCTCCTACAGCTGCTCCTATGCTGTGGCCTTCTGGTAATGGTGAGTCAGAGAGGTGGATGGTGCGATGTGCAGGGTATGGAACAGGCCTGGCTCAGTGAGATGGTATGTGCCAGGCTTCTTGCAGCTCTCAGAGGCTGGGGAGTAATGTTGGGGGATGAATGGGGTGAGAAAAAGAGAATGCAATGCTGAGGGGCAGTAGAGCAATGCATCTGATATCTTTTGGTTTCCTGTCTTCACTAGGATGTGGGGCAATCAGGTTGGAGACGAAGGTGCAAAGGCATTTGCAGAGGCCCTGAGGAACCATCCGAGGTTGACAAACGTGAGGTAAAACAGCAGCTGAATTCACCATGGAGATGTCTTTCCCAATGCTGTATGAAGCAGTGGCTCTTTGGACCAAGTGTTAGCTTGGGCCACCATCTGGTGCCATGGTCATTGTTCTGTAACAGGCTCCTGTGCAAGCAAGAGGCCATGTTGTTTGAATTGAAAAGCCCTGTGCAGCCATAAAGCAAGTTAAAAATGTTGCAATGCTGGCATCTCTTCCGTCTGTCTCCTTTCCTCATGCTGTAGAGGAACTGGCATTTGTGAAGATGCCTGGTCATTGGGTGCCATTCTGGGCTGGAAGCATTAGCAGAGACGATGCCGAAGCTGGTGCAGAATCGGCCTCCAGGGAGCTCAGTGTTAACAGTTGCTGTGGTGAAGATACAGCAGTTTTTACCAAAGTAACTCGGGATGCGCTGTTTGGATAAAGATCAGGACATAGAATCACAGAATCATTAAGGCCAGAAAAGACACCTAAGATCATCTAGTCCAATGGCCAACCCACCCCACCATGCCCACTGAGCACGTCCCTCAGTGCCACATCCACACGGCTCTTCAACACCTCCAGGGACGGTGACTGCACCACTTCCCTGGGCAGCCTGTGCCAATGCATTACTACTTTCTCTGAGCAGAAATTTTTCCTAATATCCAACCTGAAGCTAGTAATGAGATGTAGTTCTTGCTGGAGTTCAGTAATTATTCTCTAAGTAGCCCTCTGGAGGCCTTAAAGTGGGTGAAGTTGGCAGCACAGCATGGGGTGCAACCAGCGGTGTAAAACCAGCACCTTCCCTGTTACGATTACAGATCCTGACTAGGGATTTATAGGTGTGGATTGTGGCTGCTGCTGCTGTTGTGGAGTTCCTCCATACAGCTGGAGCACTGGGATCGTTCTCTCACAGTTCCCTCAGCCTCCACGTGAGGAAGGAGAGGAGGCTCCTGGCTTTCCCCACTAGGTGGCACATGGCACTGGTTTCTGCAGCAGTACCGGTCTCAGGGATCCCTCCAGAGCTGCCATTTCAGAGGCAGGGATTTCAGAGCTGGTGTCTTGTCCTCCTTTCAGTGAGCGTACAGCCAGGCTTAAAAAATTAAAAGCTGAACAGGTGCAGTGACCTAGATATATTTAAACTTAAAAGCTATCAGAAGTAGCCATCTTTCCCTAATTGCAGAAGCCAGCTGTATTAGACTTGAAAGAAAACAGTTGGAATCTGAATCAAAGCTGTGTTGCATCCGGGATTCTTAGACAAATACACTGATGAATGCGCTTGCAAAAATAAGGAGGAGCAGCTGCAGACTAGAGCCAGGTTTTGCTGCCACCTGTGCAAGGTGCATCTTCTGCCCTGCAGTGTGCTTGCACTGGGGTTCACTTCTGGTCTTCCAGTGGATGATCCTGGTTCATTATTTGAATGCACAGATGGTATCAGATAACTGTGGTAGCTTTATGCAAAGGTGAAGGGAAGTTGGGCCCTGATACATTTTACTTTCAGCTCAAGTCAGGGATACTAACACATATGCTAGCCCTTAATTTATGCCATTGCTCCAATTCGTCCCCTTCCTGCCTCTTTTTTGAGGCCATCCACTATTTTCAGACTCTGGCCTGTCTTCTAAGGATGGAAATGCTTTTTGAACTCTCAAAGCCTGAAGCATAAGTTTAACTGGGTGATTTTGCCAATGTCTATTCAAAGAATGAAGAGCAGACTAAGAAATGTTTGTGGTTTGTAATGGAAAGCATGCATTTACAGGCTTCTCTCTCCCTGCACAACAGAAGGTATTGTGTTTGGAAGGGGAATGGGGCATTTAAGTGTCTGAACACCTCACTTAAAGAAAACAGTGCCTGGTTTGTAGTGGGAATTGGGATGACAAATGTGTGTATGAACCTATGTACTGCAAAGCACCACCCTTTCCTTGCTAAGAGCCATAACTTTCAAAATCACAGCTGCAGCTCTGCTGTCAATCCCAAAAGTCAGTTTGCTCTCACTGACAGCAAACCTTACAGTTTGTGTGACAGACCTGCGTCAGGCTGCAGCCTGTGAAGTGGTCTCGTATATAAAAGTGGGAAGGGCTCGTTTATTTGCAAAGTAAGTGAGCCTTTGAAACAGCTCAGTTCAGAGCTGGAAAACTCAGACATGGATCATCCAAGATAGCCATTAGTATTTGGTAGCAAGAAGGCCAAGCAACACTGGCTGCTTCTTAAACCTTTGTGTCTGTTTATTTCACAGTCTCGCATTCAATGGCATCACAACAGAGGGGGGCAAAAGCATTGCTGAAGCTTTGCAGCACAACAACTCCGTGAAAATATTCTGGTAATCAATGGTGTGATCTGCTTCTCCTTCTCTTCCTTCTCCAGAGCAAGCTGCAGCCTAATTTTACTGCTTCTTTCTTTCCCTCGTGCCACCTCTGCACTTTCACAACCAGCGCACTCTAAGATCACAGAATCATTGAGTTCAGAAAGGACCCCTGGAGGACATCTAGGTATGTCCTTTGATGAGCAGTGGCTTAGCTTTCCTGCCTGTAGGAGCACTGGTACACCTTTGTTTCCGTGGGAAGCCGGGTCTGCAGTGTAAGCTCCTTATATTCCTGTAGGTTTTGGTATGGTGGTGAAGGACACCCCCCTCTTTACACTGAACATGCTTAGGTGAGGCCAGGCCCAGCTTCACTATTCTCTTGCAGTGACAAAGGAGCTAAGGACAGCTTGCATTCCTTAGTGCTATTCACAGACCTCTGACAGGGTCCTGTCCAACATTTTAAGTATTATTCTTGTGGCAGTGGAAGCAGTGTGCATAGAGCCGTAGAATAATCAAGGTTGGAAAAGACCTCTACGATCATCTGTCCAACCATCCACGTACTACCAGTATTTCTCCACTAAACCATAGCCCTTAGTACAACATTGAGCATTTCTTGGACACCTCGGTTCTGTATGTCTGTCTCTAATGTTAGGAAGATTGGTTGGGTTTTGACTGATGGAAGCAGAAGTCTTTTAGTGCCTCTGCAGACCACTGCCTGAAAACAGTGATTTAATTCATCTGCTTCTGGTTTTGTTGTGCCTAATAGTGAGCTGGAGCTTCTCAGCTCCCCTTGTTCCTACTTGCAGTTCTGGTTGATGCTTAATTCTACTCCCTCCATCTTGCTTTCTCCATCACTCACAGTTTGTGTATCTCTTCAGTGCTACGTCTGCCTTTCCATCTTTTTGCAGTGCAGTTCATGCAGCTTTCAGTTACTTTAACGTTGTGAGAAAACCACATTAGATAGATCAGTGCTCTGAGAAATTAAGATCTGACATTCTTTTTGCCTTTTTTACTCCAGGGCTTCTCTTTAGCATGTCTGTGTATCCAGACTTCAGAGGTTGCTCAGGGCAGAAACAGGACACACGCTCCACTTTGGCTTTCTAAAATGAAGTCACTGATGAATTGGAAAAACAGGAAACTGAAAAATAGTGATAGCATCTTAAGACAACGTTTTCTCTCCCACCTAGGCTGACAAAAAATGAGCTGGATGATGAGGCAGCAATGAGTTTTGCAGAGATGCTGAAGATCAACAAGAAACTGGTGCATTTATGGTAAGTTACATTCCACAGAGGCACAGTCTCTTTGGCAGTAACCGCATTAAAGCTTCACCTTCCAAGTCTATGTAGGTCACAGTACGCTCTCTGTGCATGGTCTGGATGCAGCTGACTGGTTGTAGACAGCTTTAGTGGAAAGTTAATAAAGCTGCTGTCTAGTGTTTTGAACCTGCTTTCTTACAGGGAAAACTTTAAGCAGGCTGTGTGTCCTGGTAACTTTTGAACTGCACAGCTGCCTTTGTTTATCTGTAGCAGCTCATTACTGGCCTCAAATTTCAGAAAAATACTAGCAGATATCTAGCATAGAGTAATGTTATTATGATTTCTACTATTCGCCATCATACTGTGAAAGCAGCAAGCTCAATTGGTATCCTTCAGCCAAGAACCTACACAGAACACTTATGTGGCCATTTGCCCTATGCTTTCTTCTGTGGCACTTTGACTGACGCAGGACACTTCACAGTGAGACACAAATCTCTGGGAAAGCAGAGATTCTTGTTTCTAGCAATCACAAGGATACTTGTTAAATTTCTGGGAAACCACAGGCTGGCAGCCCTAATCCAGAGGTTCACAATAATTTGCCTGTGAATGGGGTTGGGCAGATGTGGGCTGTGAAACAAACAGCCATCCATTCATGCCAAGTGATTGAGAGAACATAATAAACAGAGTCTTTTTTACAAGCTTGTACAAAACCTTTGCTAAGCACACATTAGCATTCCCTGTGTTTAATTGTAGTCCATGCCCTTAGGAAAGTACTGACTATCAGAGAGGCTGGATGCTTGTGGTCTCTTATAAAAACAGCAGTTCTGGTGCCCATCACCCTACAAATAAAAGGGAGATGGGACGAGCTTGATTTCTTCATGCACAGCTGCAGATACATTACACTGGGCAGTGTGTCTGTATCAGAGAGCCCCAACATTGCAATCTCATACCAGCAGTAAAGAGTTCTCAGCAGAAATGTGTCAGCAATGTCAGCTCAGTATCTCCAGAATGCAGCCACAGGCAAGCTTAGAAGGAAGCGATTGATACTCTGAGCTCTGCTTCTAAAGTGCATCTGTAGGCATCTGACAAGCACTGTGTGCCCTCCTCAGAGATGGAAATCACAACTGTCTTCCTATTGCAAACTGACAGCTTTGCTCCTTGACATCAAGCTGAGTTCAGGCCGTGCATGTGCTATAAAATAGTTTGTGTGCTGGGCTGATATGAAGTGCTTTCTTTTCAGGCTTATCCAGAATCAAATTACAGCCAAAGGAGTGAAGTATCTCAGTGAAGCTCTCAAGGAGAACACAGCCATTAAAGAAGTCTGGTAAAGACCCCCTCCTCAAAGGCTCACTTTTTAAGCTTTCTTTCCCTTTAAAACACATGGCATTAACCTTCTAGCCTAAAAAAACAAAACAAAACAAACACAGAGCACGTTTCTGTAGAGCAGGGGCTGCAGTTCCAGCAAGTTTCAAAGAGGTAAAAAGCCTCTGTCACTGGAACACTTCCCTGTGTGTTTTGATATCAGGGAGCTCTGTTAGTTCACGTCTGTCTGCACTGCCGACTTGCAGAACGCGTGTTTCTGCAGAACTGGGCCCATAGCTGTACACAGGTTTTGCTTTTTGTGTTTTATTTTCAGACTTCTTAACATGTTCGTGCCTCTAAGGAGCTCAATCCCAACAAGCAGGAGCTGGCTACATTTAATTAGCATTACTAATTTGGTTCATATTATTTGTGCTTGGATTTTCTTTGGGCGGTGCTCCAAGCACACGAGAAGTGCTAAGCTCTGAGGAGATTAACTTTTTTGTGAGATTTGCTTGTTTTAGATTAGGCAGGCATCAGGCAGTCACGCATGTGCATTGCAGGGCACAGCGCCAAGCACCACATTCCTTCCCTCACCTCGGGGAGCTCAGGAGTCAATAGAGCGGCGCTGGTTTTAGCACTGCTGCTTCTGTATTATTGAACGTGAAATTTATTTTTAAAAATATGTATTTGTTTTAATGAAAGGACACTGAATTCCTGCTCAGAAAGACAGTGACTCACTCTTTCTGACAGAGGGCTCCCCAGGGATGTGGAAGAAGCTCCTTTCAAAAGCTGCTGCCAGCTGCCAAAGAGGCTGCAATACCCACCTTAGAAATTCTGAGTTTTCAAACCAAAGTCTGTCTTTTGGTTCTTGCTTGGCTTTTCAGGTGTGCTTTCTAACCCTCATAGTTTCATAAATTTTATAGCGTAATAGCATTTCTGGGAGCTGCACGTTTCAGGCTACTTATTTTCAGGGGTGTAAATATCAATCTGGCCAGATTTGAAAATTTTGCCATGTCATCTCACATTAATTATGTCCAAGTACTTAAGAGCTTTCTTCCTTTGTTGTCATGGAAGACTCAAAAGGCTGTGAAGACAATATAAACTTCTGTCAGCCATATGTGGCTTTTCACAGCAGTGTTGTCACCATCTGGCCCCAGGCAGCACCTGTACCCCTGTTGCTTACGGCCCTGACTTCTCCAAGTGAGCTCATAGAAATCAGCCCATCATCCTGCTCTGTCCCATCCATCTCTCTGCTTCAAACCTTGGAAAAACAGAGGATGGGCAGCAGTCACTGCCTTCCTTTCACATTCCTTTTACGTCCCTACCTCTCTCCAATAGTTTGAACGGGAACCTGATAAGTCAAGAAGAAGCCAAAGCTTTTGAAAGTGAAGAACGGATCGTTTGCTTCTGAGCGAGGACTTCCTCATTTGGACAAGCTTTGTGTTACAGAAACTGCCACACTTGGACTGCAGCATTACAGAAGCAGTGCTCGTGGCAATGCCTGCTATCTCTAATCCTTTTGGTGAGTGGGAAATTGCCTTGGTAAATAATTAATGTCTGTACAGTGCTTTGAAGATGGAACACTAAGTGTTAACAGGGGCATGTGTGTGCATTTTGATAACTGAGCTCAGATTTATTCTATATACTGCTGTAATTAATCTCTAACTTATTTATCTACATGAATCTACGCACACACATATATATGCAAGAAGAGGTGTGAGATGCACAGGCTCCACGAGCACACAGTACTACTTGCCTCGTAACTGAAATGGATGGAAACATAGACTGTCTCAAAAGACTGCATGGTACCAATGCTTTCAGCATGAATCCTTCCCTGCCTAGAAATTAGACCCTCATTTTCCCACTGACTTACAGCAGTTGTAGGCACTGCGTTTTTTTTGAGAAACGGATACATGAGGCTCCAATTACTTTCCATAATCTTTTTTCCATATTGAAGCCAATACATTTTCTTTTATACAAGCAGAAAAAACTCACTGCCATTTCAGTAAAATCATAATACAAGCAGTAAAACGCTTCTGCCTAACATTTCCTGAGGGCTGCACAAAAACTGCCACCCCCTGTTCTTACAGTGTTTGTTCTGGGGAGAGGGTCTGGAGATGTATGTGACAAATTAATGAGGGGGCTGTGCACTGCCTTGGCTCGTGGCCTGGATGTGGTGCTGGTGGCAGTACACCAGTGTTAAGTTGCCTGGCTTCATGGGGAGAAAGAACGACTGAAAACCAATGGTGTCAGGTGGAAATCTCTTCTCCCAGCAATACATGTACAGACATTGCTTGGAAACCTTTTATCTGACCCCTGAACTATTGGGAAGCACAAGGCAAGGGGCATATAGGAATAATAAGACCAGCAAGAAAACATTATTACCCTCCAAAATAATTAGTGCTCAGGGAGTGTAACTTTAGGAATCTCAAAAGAAAGCAGTTTAAAGAGAAGCAGGCTGTTTGGTTTTTCAGGGTTTTTTTTTCCTGATTCCCTTGATAAAGGGAATCTCAGATTCTGCCCCTGATGCACGTGAAGAACCAAAAAATGGAGAAACATAGTCTATCCTCTGTCCTTCTTTCACGTTGTCACACCCAAGAACTTTACAGACCAATACTCCTGCTGCTGATGTCCCCACAGAACACTGGTGGGCTAGAAAAAGAACCTTCCATCAAAGTGCCAAACCCCATTTCCGCAAAGACAAACAAAAGGCTGAGTAGGTGAGTTTCTCCTTTTCCTGCCTAGAAGCAGACCTTTACCAGCCCTCAGTTCTGCCTACACTCTCCAGCTCCCTAACATATAAGATACTCACTGCTTTTCACAAAAAGAACAGTTCAAGAAAAACAGTGTGTATGTATGTATGTATATATATATATATACACACACATACACATATAAAAAAATATCTGTATGAAAACCAATGTAGCAATCATTACTTGTCAGTGGCTTTTCCGCCCTGCCTGTGCTGCCAGCACTGACTGCTCAGAGGCAGACAGGAAGGTGAGGCTCTCAGGCTGTGCAAGCTAACAGGAATGGTTTCTGCACCTGAGCCATTTTGTTTATTGAGAACATGAGAGTCTCTTGGGCTGCAGTAGGTTGAGGCAACCTCAAAGTTGGCAGATAGAGCAAACAAGCCCACCGAGACACAGCCCAGCACTGATGATGGTGCCAGAGAGTGTACCAGATGCACCCATTCATCTCAGAGCAGATTTCAGGTTGAGAGAGCTTGCTTAGGCCAGCCCCAAGGTCAGGGCACTGCTCAGGCTGCTTTAGCAGGAGCAGCCAAGGCAGGGGACAGCCTCATGCATTAACTCATGGCCAGAGCTAGAAAAGCCAGCAGCTGCTGCAGGCAGCCTGAGCATCCTCATGAGTTGGCTTGGCATGTGGGGCTGCATTCCCTTCCTTGAAGTCTTACCAGACTACTTGTAGAGAGCTTCTGATCTTGGGTTCACAGCAAAAGCCATCTGTGCTTAAATTCAGACACAAGTATAACTTCTACTTTTTAAAGACTTGCTTGCAACTTGCTAAGATGTTCTCTGTATGCAGCATTATGTTTTTTCTACTTGTCCTCTGTGACAACAAACAACTTTATAGAGAACCCCAACAGCTTTCTGCAAGATCTTTGGCTTTGCTGAAGCACTGCTGAGCAGATCCATGGCTGGACTGAGACAGGAATGAGGCGGTCCAGCTAATTCTGGCTGCTGCAGACAGGAGAGATCTGCCACTCGCTTGGCCTTGCACAGGGCCACAGACTTACCAGCTGGTGAAACAGGTCTTAAAAGCCAGCAGTAGTGGCTGAACACAAAGGAGCTGTCTCTTGCTTTGTTAGGTAGGAACAGAATACAAGGACCAAGCTGGGTGAAAACAGCAGCCAGGCTGGGAGCCACACTCAGAGCATTGAGCCATAGACAATAGTTTCTGTTGGTTTGTTCAGGGGTCAGAACAGGTGAGGCTCTAAAACTGTGTTTACGTGGCAGCACTGCACGATTCCTCGCTGCCAGCCAATAAGCTGTGAAGTTCTGAAGTAACTTATCCTGGGGTATACAGTAAAACTTGAAAGGAGGGTCAGCGTTTTGTAGAAAATAGCAACTGCATTTTTGGGAATGGCCATGTGTGGAGACAGCCCCCAAGCTCGAGCGAGCCCATGGCAAACAACTGAACTGCTGCCTACCGTGTGAGTGCCGGAGTTCAGCCTGGGCAGGAGGCAGCAGCAGCATAATCGGCTGGCCAGCCAGGAGGCCTCAGGCTGGAGCAAATAAAGCCTGCAGGCGTTTGTGCTCCTGCTACCTGCCAGGCTCTTTAATCCCGACTCAGGCAGATGTTAATCCTGGCACGGGTGGCTCCTAAAGAGCTTTCCTCTGAACTGGTCACCAGGTGCCCTGGGCAGGGAATGGGGTGAGGAGGCCTCGCCGCATGGCCCACGGTGGGACTTCCAGTCGGTGCCAAAGCCCACAGGCTGTGGGTTTTCCTTCTAACATTTGGAGCCTGCTTACAGAACCAGCCAGGAGGGGAGGGGAGAAAAGTCTCAGTTAAAATTTAAACACTTGTTCAAACAAAGACATCAGTAAGCAGGGCAAAATGGAAAAGCAGGGCAGGATCCTGACGCAAAGCATGGCTCTGAGCACAAGGGGCCGAGGCCAGAGGGCAGCGAGCACCTGCAGCCCCACCAAACTCGGCCAAGGGCCCGTCCCCATGCTTTTAATATCTGTCTCTATTCTGCTGTCTTTATGAGGAGTGAGTCATCATGCGTCAGCCGACGATGGGCTTTACACAATTATTTATTTATGTTGAGCCCTATTCCCCGCCCCCGCACAACCCTGATCTCATCCCCCTCAGAAAACAGATGCTCTATGGAACAAGAGTGGAAAGCTCCATCCCAAAGGCAGCCTGTTGTCACTGCACGCAGGCACAACTGCCCACCAGGTGGGACAGGACCAGGCACCTGCACTGGCACGCAGAGCGCTGGACAGAGCATGCAGCTCTCAAAAACCAGGATGGAAAATGTCCCTGTCCAGCCCCAGCTACCACAGGAACTCTCCCTGATACCTCCCTTGGCCATCGGCCACGCTTCCCTCCCCTTGCTGCTCAAAGCAGTGCTGCATCAGGAAACAAACACTGGGCTTCCTGGTATGGGGTGCTGCAGGCAAACAGCCTGCAGCCATGCTGGTGGCCCCAGAGCAGCCCGGTGTCACTATCTGTCCCCAGGGTGAGCAGCTGGGGCAGAGCTGGCACTGTAGGCTGCAGGGAGAACGGGGTGCCAGCAGGGGCCACTGAGTTGGATTTCCCATGTGAAATCCCCTACCTGCTGGAAGGGACTCGCTCCAGATTTTCCCAATGCAACGCCAAATCCTGCTCTCACGGCTCATCATCGCCCTCATAGCAAGGCCCTGATTTCATGGGCCTAAGAGCAGAACACAGGAGTTACTGTGAGAAAAGAACTCATCCTTCCGAGAAGGCAACAGGAGAAAAAAAAAAAAAAGTTCCTCTAAGAAGAGAAAGGCGCTCATTCCTCACTACTGACACCCAGTTATGTTAAAACTCATCTGCCAAAGAGAAAGCTGCAAGGTGGCAACTGTGCCTCAGCATGCTGCCCCAGGCAGTGCAAAGCAGAGGACAACCAGCCCAGGGACATCTGTGCTGAACGCCCTGCTCTGGGAGCAGTGGGGCACCACAAGCAGGTGCTTCCTGTCTGCAGGGTGAACTCACTGCCTGCACACAACCCCTGGTAATGCACTCTGGGTTTGCTCAGAGCACCCGCAGCATCTCCCCGGCTGAGTGATGGCAGCGGAAAAAACCAGCACCTCCACCACAGCATCGCCTGCACATCCACAGAATAGTAGCTCTTCCCCTCTTTAAACCACCCGTGCGCTTCCCACCTCTGGGGTTGGCAGATGGGGCAGCTCTAAATGCTAATCTCAACAGCCATTACGCTGTTAAGGACCGCCAGAGCAGCCAACCACAGCCCATCCCAGCCACCTCTCACAAAATGGCGTCGCCACGGCTGGCAGCCTGGGGCAGGGGTGCTCCTGGCTCCTACCTGCAGTCAGCGGCGCCCACTGCTCTTCCAGCCAGGGGAACCCACTGCTCCTCCTTTCTCTGCAGCACAGGCGTGCAGCAGCTGTTGCCACGTTCAGCAGGACTTTACAACAAAAGTCACCTGGAAGTGCGGGGAGAACTGTGCTTCAAAAGATTTATTACATATATTTGTACATATTTTACATGAATGGAATGTTAACGTACAACCTAAAAATCAATAAAAAAATATTTTCATTCATGATTATGTACTGGCAGACCATCGAAAAGAGTACCTTAGAACAACTGAAGTCAACTTGCAATCATACTGCTCAATAAAAAAAAAAAGAGCACATTTTACATCAGACATTGCAAATTACATTCTGATTTCTGCTCAGGGTAACGAAGGAAGACATCTTGTCCATTACCACTGCATGGCCGTGCGGCATCGCAGGAGCACACAGCTCACCACCGCTCCACGGGCAGGGCTGGGAAGAGGCATAGGAAAGGGGGACATGGGCTGTGCTCCAGCAGCAGGGCGGCCTGCCAAGTGGGAAGAGAGGCAGAGCGAGACTCTCGATTGAGTGATAAGGAGAATGCCGGAGCACCACTTGTTCCATGTGATGCCTCAGCTTTTAAAATTAAGTAGTTCAGTAAAAACATCCCCCTACAGCTAAGCCTCCTTTCTTCCTTGAAGGTTGTAGTACTTTGGCAATACCAGCTAAAAGAGAATTTCGGACTGTATGGTAGTGAATGCTTCAGCATCACGCACACAGGAAGAACAGAAAATCGTGCTTTGCTGTCTCCTCCTGTTAGCATTTCACATCTTGGGAGCTTGTGACCAGTTATATTGAAAAGAATTTACATTTACACATAACAAACCAGCAATGAAAAGGACAGATCTGAGGGAAAACAAGAAGATGGAATTCGGCAACAGATTACGTACTTGTAACATTGGATTACTTACATTTGAGACTGCCAGAATCGAGCAAATCCTACTTAACCATTGCAAAATCTTTGCCAAAGAACACCCAAGGGCAAAAGTCTCTCAAACATAAATAGATTGAAAGCTGCCAGGATGATCAGCAAATAGTGGCCCTGCTGCCTCCTAGTTACTGTATGCTGGCAGCTTATTAGAGCAAAGCCAGAACTAAGTCCAATCTTTTTCTGGTGCAGCATGTTCCTGTGATGGTTTATCCAAGCAAGTCTTCAGCAAACCATGCTCCACCATGAGGTCATTTTACAGCTCGCCCTGCCATCACCTCTGACGTACACAAGTACAAGTTACTTCACAGAGCACTATGCAGTATCTTGGGAAGCCAGCAGACCGTGTAGCACTCACAAGAGAACCAATTGCAACTTGAGATAAGTCAAAACTCAAAACACTGTGGTTTTGTTTCCCCCCAATGAGCTAAAATGTCTTCAACCTGAATTCAGCATCACGTTAATTTATGCTGAAGAAACGTCACAGAAGTTTATATTTAGGAAACAAATGCTGGACACTGTTCTCTTGTGAATTTCTCTCATACGTTATTTTGAGTGCCAGAAAGTGGGACAAGTGATGATGCTGCTACAGAAAAAAGCATGTTTGATTGGGCTGTAGCAAAACCTGTAACAAGTCCTCCTCTTCTAAAGAGCCTCTTCCTCCACTGCTTTTGCAGATGTCAATGGAAAGTATTTCCAAAGACTGGTGGGATATGGCCCTAAAATGTAGCATGTCTTCAGCTAGGAAAAAGAGAAATGCATACTAAAATGACAATTAAGCTTGGAGGGGTGGAATGTGAATCTCAAGATGTAGCATTCTTCAAAAATGAGACAATCTTCCATAGCACAGGTGAGCTGGAAGATCCCATAGTAGCATTTCCACATTGCCAGGTATGCAGTACTCTCTTGGTAGGATCGCAGCTGCACATGCAAATTTAGCAGATACAAGATTGCAATACCAAATCAGCAATACCATATTTGCACACAAATATTCTCTTTCAATGTGACAAAGCAGCAAAATTCACAAAGATGACATGGCCTCCATCACAACCAGCATGAGCTTTGTTGCTGTTTACTACTTAGAGATAAGTAATAGTGCCACGTTCCCTGGGTTTGGTGGAACACAAGAAATGCAGCAAATTTCTGAAGCCCTTAAATGGAAAAGGCCATAAACACATCTCAGCTATTAGACACTAGCCATCCATAAACAACAACACAAAGATCCATGGTTCTGGAAAAGAAAGAAGATATTTTCCACATTTGCTGAGATTTCAGTCTGCTGGGAGTCTCCAGACTCTCAGCAAAGACTTAATTAAAAAGCCAGTGCTGCTTCTAGTGTTAGGAACTAGGATTAATACATAAATCTAGAAACTAAGCTGTAAAACCTCATTTACATCATACGGGGGGAGAAGAAGGGAAAGAAACAAGCCACAAGTGTCCACCCACACCTTTGTACCTTACCTACATTTTCCACTTCAATATACTGCAGTACACTTACCCTTGAATACAAAAATTAAATTGATTACAAATAAGACGATGTTCTACACTTTATTCTTCCCCAGAATACCACAAATCTGTGGTGTGCTTCAAGTTTTTCTTTCCCCCCCCAGCACTGAACTCACAATGTCTAATGTACATGTTGAAAGAAAATTCACTTAACTACTTCCTAAGGAAAATGTTATTAGAGAGATATCGATTTAAAAGAGACAGGACAATCAGTGCCCCGTGCTGACAGTAGCATGGCTCTCTTGGCATTGTACAGAGGACAGCTACGCACAGCTCAAATCACAGCCTCCTCCACTAAGAGCTTCATAATACAAATTGCTACTCAACATACACAGGTATGTTGCAAGCTCAAAAAACCTCACATTTCAGGACAGCGTTGAGTCTACTCTTCCCCTCTGGCAAGCAGCATGTCAGCATGTTTATGGCAGACCTGAGTATGGGAATTATTTTATACCCTTACTTACTTAGGGAAGATATAGGTCAGATGACTGAAATACTCTGAAACAGCACAGACTTGGCAAATTTTAATATATTTACAGGCAAAGAAGCATATCGCACCAAAATGTAAGTTATTGCTTCTTGTGGACAAGTGCAGTATTCCTTGATTGAGACACAAGACTTGTCTGATGTTTATTTTTCCCTTCTGAAGCACAACGATTCAGGACCACTGTGAGATTGTTGTTAAAATGAAGGTGTTGCCTACAATGAGCAATGTCTACAGCATGGTCATCTCCAACTGACCAACATAGCTGGTGAGAGAACACTTACAAAGGTGAATTTCCACATGCATTTTCAGAGTCAAATATTGATCTCATGTTTCCAGGTCATTCTTGGCTTGGTCTATGTTACACATTTTGATAGAAGAAAACCTTTCATAGGCTTTCAGAAGAGATTTATGGATACCAAGGATGCAAAACCAGCATCTAAGGCTGTCCCCCCTATTGGTTCCTCAAACAATCTGAAGTACTGCAGCTCTACTGTGCTGATGGAAGCAGGAGCAGACTCCTTCCCTGCAAAACCACGTTAGTGGCATGCTTTTCAAGATGACCCTAAGCATAGGACAGCAGTTCTAACTGTTGGGTGTTTAAGCAATCTATTTGCATCTGAAAGCAGAAAATACAGGTGCTCAAAATGGCAATAAATGAACTAGAGATATGAACTACCAAAATCAAGCTTAAGTTGTAAACAAATTTATGTTTATAATATCTATCTACTTAATCCCCAAGCCAAAGACCATCTACGACCTCGGAGCACAGAACACCCAAACACTAACCTACCCGCGTTACACATCACGTTTCTGCAGGCATGAAGCCAACAGCAAACACCAAATCAATGCAGATGCAACATCTTCAATTTCAGAAGACAGTAGGAATTTAGAACACTGGAAAAGTGGGCCTGCAGGCAACACCACTGTGAGCATTACAGGTGCTATAATTCTTCCTACTCCCCACCCCCTGTGATAATACAAGGCAACACAACATTTCTTGGCTAAAAAGGAAACCGTGCAGGAAACTACTGTACATGTGATATGACCTCAGAACTAAAGCGTGACAAAATGGTTCTGCTCCCACTGAAAAAGAGAACACAGCAGGGCCCCATAGTTACAGGTTCAGCTGAACTGGTGATGGAAGCCCAAAAATGTAGAAACAGCATCATCAATTAAGAAAACTATCTAGTTTGGATTCTTTCTTTTTGCAGCATAACAATGGCATTTTACAGTGCAAAATTCAGGGAAAACTGTTATCCAGGAAATCAGTGCTCTGCAAGCATGACATGGGAGTCTACTAACATGCACTGCACTTGCTCTCCCATATAGCAGCTCCTGTCCTTTGCCCTTTTTGATATGAATCACAGTAACAATAGAAACATGTATGAAACAAAAACCAAACGAGCAGAATTATGTATGTACAAAAAAAAAAGTCTGAAGTGTGCAATTTATTTTCACTATTGAAACCCACTGAAACTGCTGTCACAAATAAATATTCATGAACTCTTCCCTGTACTGTGAAATTTAGATACTATGACTGATTCTTGATATAAGTTATCCTTCTAAGCCCTGATATCTCTTCCAGTTTGTCTTTTTTTTTTTTCCTTCCCCTTTCTCTTTTTGGAACTGCGATACTTTATGGAAACTAATACTCATCCACAAGTTTTACTTGGTGTGCCCCCTGGAGACAGCTGGTGATCCATGGAGCCTTGGTTATATCAATATAATACAGTAAAATAATAATAAATTAAACAAATGCAGGTGCCTTTTTAAAAAAGAAAACCACACTTTCAAATGTTAGCCTCCACATGAAGAGACCAATTATTTGGATTGCAAAGTACTACAAATCCTGCCATCAAAAAAACATTCAAACAAGGAAACAAAGAAAAACTTGCACATTAAAAATTGTATTTTAAAAATTAAACGCAAATCCCACCTCGATGTTATCTCACCCATGCTCATTAATAAAAACCCTCTTGCTGTGCCCACATTTGCAGTTATTCATTTCCACCTCAGGAGGCAGCCTGGAGATGAGAGTAGTACAATAAAATAATTACCTGAAACATTTTTAAAAAAATACCCGTTAAACAAATTACCTTAACTGGCAGCACTTAAAATTGGTAATTCTCCTTTTTTTTCCTACTAAAAAAAAGTTGCATAGCTGTAAGATTTTGCTTTGCTGCTTTTTTTGTTTGTTTGTTTTTACTCACAAGCAGTGTAAGAGAAGTATTAATTACTTAAATAGCAGTACAATGTGCAGATTTCAACAATCCCTATAGCTTGGATCAATATAAATTAGTTACCTGTCTCAGATTTACTCTTTGGACTGCATGTGACAAAGGTTTAATTAGAAAATTTTGACATATAGTATTCCTGTGCAGAGAAGTCTATGTTTTCTGTTCCTGTAAAAGTGAAGAACATAAAATAGGGTGTGAATTCAGTAAATAAGGTCACGCTGTTAGATTACACTTAAGTTTGCCATTTACTCTTCTTCAGCCAACAAGAAGGTGAAAATGTTCCCACTCAAGGATGGGGCCACCCTCCTGCAAGGGTCTCAGATAGCACGTATCGAACGTCTCAGCTTCCACCTGAAGCAGTAGGAAACGTGTCCAATAACCCGCTTCTTCACAGAACCAGAAGTTAGGCTGAAATTAGGAACTTTGGCCTTCAATACAAAATAGTGTCAATAGCGTCTGTGGGGGAGTAGATTGTTACAGAATGTGCAGCATTTTCAAAATCCCTGTGTGTCCTTTGCATGAGTGTTTGGTATACTGAGCACTACTGGCAAGTAAGTGGTGTCCACCATGCTTTTTCCATGTCAATGTCCATCTTTGCCTTTTTCAGCCACAAAGAACAGTTATTCTCAGGCTAGGCACGCTGTGTTCAGCAAGGGAACCTCAGATCTCCTATGTTTTCTGACCAGTGGAAGCAGCTGTTAAGAAAGCAGAAGGCAAAGTATCAGCATTTCAGCTACTTAAGTATCTAACACACAGAAACATCATGAACATGAGCACTTTCATTTCCCCTTTTCCCTTGGCCCTCAATTATCACCATCACCACTGTGAGAAAAAAAAAGAAAGCAAGTTGGGTTTAACACAAAGTTAGACACTTATGGGCGTTTTCAGAGACAAATGTATTTACAGACATGGATTTCTTCCACAGTTGTTGGGGGCAATTCAGAACATGGGTTGCTTTGTTCATTAATTTTAGCTCGTACCACCCTGACTTTTAAACTATCATCCCTGTAACAGGATACCCTCCCTCAGGTTTTCTCTGCTACCCATTCAACAATCCAAGCAAAGTGAAACAAATGAATGCCAACGACGATGCCTTCAGATTATTATGATGATTCTCACCTTTAGCAAAACAACAATTTTTGTATCAATTTTCACCTACTGACCAGAATTTCAGTTATGATGTGGAATACTGGTAGCCAAACATCATGAAACCATGACACCATTCCTTTAAGAGTGTTGGTGTTTTGCAATGCTTGGGAGCAGTAGTTCAGTGCGAGACAAAGATTTAGAAGTAGCCAACTAAAGAAATAAACCTATTCTTTAAACCTTTGACTGCAGATCTGAAATAACAACAACTATAAGCTGGAAATACATGAACCTCTGTGAGATAGGATGGATAGACATATTAATTATTATTATTATTATTATTTTTTTTAACATTCTGGAACGCATGAAGATGAAAGTGATTTTGAAAATACCTAATTTCAACTTTTTTTTAATGATTCCAAAAGCTTTATTTCAGAAATACATGCCGTGGAACAATCCAAAATTACATGGTTATGCTATTTTGATCTTGTTTCATTTCCATGGAAAAAATACTCTTTAAAAGTTAATGCTAACGCTTTACTGGCACTGACTTTCCACTTTCCAGCATTAAAACTGGAATACATCATTTCAGACCACACCATAAAAGGATGCAAAACCCTTTTATATATTGTAATATACGTCATTACTTACTGATTAATATTGCAGTTCTGAGACACATTAGCAAATTCACAGGTTATGAAAACAGCATCAAGAGTAATTTCAGATAATCAATCGTAATATTGTTAAAATGTACGTATCTAAAAATAAATATTACCTAAGACCACGAATCTTCCCTTAATCTGATGGATGCTCAGGGCAAGATCTATTTACTTCAAACCATTCATCTATGCAGCTGTCAGATGGAAGACAAAAATGAAAGCAATTAACATGAATATGCCAGTAATGCTTCACAATAAGAAATGCACATTAACTGGTTTCTCATGATTTCCATGTACAGTGGGATTTTACATTAACAAAGGAATATATGTATATACACACATGCATGTCCACACTCTACGTTTTTATATGTTCACAAACAAAAAAAGGAATACCTCATCATTCACTGAAAATTTAATAACCCCAAACCACAGCTGTAGTTGAGTATTAAGCACTGCTGAACAACTAAATATCTTAAATGTTAAAATCTGTTAGGAAAGCATTTCACAAATTGTTAGCCAGCTTTTATACACAGGTTACTTTACTACTAACACTATCATCTCATTTATGTCATTCACTGACATCGTACACATCATAATTACAGATGGTAGTGAAAACAATTATGAAACAGTTTTAAAAAGCACTCCCTCTTAAGCCTAATGGCATTAGACAAGGCTGTTATTACAAAAGTATGTGCAATCCAAGCTCTATAGCTGTGATGTCCACTTCTACAGAAGTGATTTTTGCCTTCTTTTCATGTAAGTGGGAGAAGCTAATTGGGGAAAATGCAGAAAGATGTCACTTAAAAATCATCTTTAGTGTGGTTACTGCTTGGCTTTTGTTTGTGAGAATTGCAAAAAGCAACCAAGTTTTAGTGAAGTTACTCTACAAATGCAACTTTCAGGACTTCTAGGTATGCACCATGAGGAATACTTGCCCTTTATGATATATGCAGAGGCAAGGCAGCCGTGCTATAGTATCTCCCTGCTGCAGCTCTTCCAGGCATATTGCACACTCCCCAGTATCTTTACTCAGCACATCCTCTGAAGAAAGAACAAAGTTGAACAGTCAAAAAGCAGGCTACCACAAGCAAAACATTCTTTGTTCGGAACATCACGGGCAGCGACAGAAGATAGTTCTTGTCCTGCAAAAAGAGCTGTCAAGGTGAGGTTGGGTCACACATGCCATATGACAGAAGATTCCTGATGAGAGACATCTCAACAGCTCAAACTGAAATATGTTTATGGTTCAGTATCTTGCTTGCACACAGCCATAGCTCAAAATGAAGTCCTGCAGGAAGACAACCACACAGACGGGATGGGTAGCCACAATCAGCAGTCAGTAATCCTTAGGGTTTATACACTCCCAGCAGATGGACATCCCACCACAGACTGCTCTGATCCAAGCTGGGAAACCTGAGCTCTGAGCCAGGCAGCTGCTACATACGCAAGCTGTGCTGCTGACCCCAGGAGCTTAACACTGGGAAAAGTTGGTACCATCATCCAGATGGCACCTACTGACTCCAGGACTTTGAGGATTCATTCTGGAGGGGTTTTTTGCTTAGCCATCCCCTCCTCCCCACATTCAGTTGTCTTGATGGAGGCTAAGTCCAAGCCTGAATATTTCTCCAGACAAGATACTGCAGTTAATTAAGTAGGTACAGATCTTATTATCTTCCTCCTTCTAAACACTTGGCCTATCATTTGCTTTCTTCTGCTCTCCTACTCATCTCCCTTCTACACCTCTGCCTTTCTCTAACTTTAACCAGCCGCTCCAGGACTTGTATTCCGTACCTTCAACCTGAAGGTTCTAAATTCCTGGAGTTACTTATTTTTTTGCATAATTACCAAATCCCATAAGAAATCAGGAGAGAGTATGTTACTAAGAACGCATAGGAATTAGCTTTCAAATAGAAGTTTCTGAGAAAATACATTATTTTTAATAAAAACCTTCTCTCTTGGATACTGCTCTTAGCCAGAATATAGGATGCAGAATTCAGTTTTGACACAATACAAAGCAGGAAACGACATAAGGCCCTGTTTACCAGAAGCAGGTTAGAAGCAACCTCACACACTGCACAGCTATCAGAAAGGGACCACGCAGCAGCCAGCAACCCCTGGCAGATCAGAAAGGTGCACACTTGGCTAAAGTAGAGACCACATGTTCAAATTTCTGCAGCTTAAACAGAAGGAGCCTAAAGGGATTCTTTATGAGGACTATGATTTCCTGGTACGACTGAGAAACCATCAGTTCTAAGCTATGCTCTCAGGTGTCTCTTGTACTCATCACTATGGCATTCCAAACACATAAAATGACAACTAAAAAGCCATCACTGTGGGAATAAGTGATAAGATGTATGAAATCAGGTCTACTGCGTTCCTCTAGGAATTGTAGCAATTTACCTTGCAGGTGCTTGGGTTTCTAGAAGAGTACTCATTCCACGCTAATCTTCATTGGTTATGCTTAAAAATACTGTGTAATGCCACGTGTCTTCATGGGCATCTTCATGGGGATATGTGAAATACCCCTAAGAAACTAATAAACAATACATACACTACAGTGAAGAAAATTTAAAAAAAAAAAAAATGTATTTCACAAATGGTAATATTATTTGTAGGCATCATTTTAAGAAATTGCTTCTGTTTTTGTAAATATTACAAGACATAAGGATTCAAGAACTGAAGAAGGAAAACCATCTAAAACAATGCAAAAGCTCTTAAAAATTCATCTGTTGTTATAAAATCCCAACCTGCCTAGAAGAGCACCCTCTTAATAAATACTTCCTTGACTATTATACTGTATGAGAACATATTTTAATATCTGACACCAGGAGACAAAGACTGTAGAGACAGCACAGTCCTGTTCCAACAGAGATAAGAATCTCTGCCTGACTCTCTCAGACACTCTCCTTAGAACACCTGTTTGCACAAATATTCAGCCAAAAGTCCTACAAGCAGATCGACTCTTCCCACAGCTGGGTCACTGGAAGAAGTGCCATTAATAATGCAAGCATATATCATACACATGCTTCATGAAAGTCGGATTCCCAAAGTTATTTTTAATCAGATTAGCAACTGGTACCCAAAATAAAATGGCACTGAGGTTCCTTCAGTGGATTAATTCCCAGGCTCCCTTCCCCAGCACTCTCAAGAGGGAAGCATTTAGTCAAGCCTTGATGACAAAAATTAAAATGCTGTCCAGTAAAAATATAATAAAAAAACATTTCTGTGAACTTTCACATTATTCTCTACTGTACACGATCTGGCTTGTCACGTGTTCCACAGACTTTACAGCACATGGCTCAGAACTCCTGCTGAGTGTTTTAACACGACTTTGCACCTTTCAGCTAATACCAGGGCGAGATGCCAATTTAAACATCTTTATCTCCCACCAGCCCTGGTGTGTCTCAGACTCCCTTTCTCTCCTCCAGGACTCCCATAATCTTTCTCCCCACATGCTGTTGCTCTCCCTCTATAGTAGCCAATACCAGTCCTACCACCCAAGCCCCAGGCAAACACCTTGCCTCCCTGCCCTCAGCCAGGGCTTTTCCCCTGGAATGCAGTGGTCAGTGCAGGCCATGCTTGGCCCAGCCATGCCAGGAGCAGCTGCTGTGAAGGCTGACACGATTGCTGAACGTGGCCTTGGGAACGCTGAAAAGACCGTTAGCAGGATTCAATACTTTTATTCCTCTTAAACAACACCGAGTTAGCACTTCGCACTTCTTCCATTACCTCGTGAACGCTAACAGGCTCTCATGCAAGAGGAAAGATAAGTACTAAAGAAACTGGTACCAAATAGCTAACTGTTATAAATGCCCAAGCACAATTTGGTACTGCTCACCAAAAGAAAAGAAGAGAGGATGTAACATAAGGAAAAAAACGAAAAAACCACTATTGAGGTTTCAGCAATACTATACTTACAACGTTCTTATCAGTGTATTACCTAAATGGAAGTGGGAAGTGGAAATAAGCAGAGGCCACATTTTTCCATTTCGCCCACACGTGCATGCATACACAAACACTCACCATACACCCACATCCATCTGCCTTGCACCAAACAGAAGGTAAACACTCCTCCACCTTCCAGCCATTGCAACAAGCACTTACTAGCTAAAGACTGGTGTAAAGATGAACTCTGGCAGAAGAACAGAGTATTTTCCTCCTGCGTCTGCACAAATACTTTCCCTCCTCTATCCCTGCTTAATACTACTAATATTTTAACTTCTGGATGTCAGTAGTTTTTTCTCCTAGAATCCTGCTTCTGTCTCTACTGAAAAATAACCTGTATCCATTTGCGCATTGATAGCAAGATAAGTGGTACTGAAATAAAATACAATCATCCTGGCAGTGTTGCATATCAACTTGATTAAATACATTTTCTGGAACTTTTTAGAAATATATACACTATCAGCTGCCAACTCAGCCCTGCTTAAAGTTATAGGTAATGCCTGTGATGAAACAGCCTGCCTTTAAACTGAGGACAGTGAGAGCACATACAATACATACCCTATGGATGAAGTCATTACAATCTGTGCTCCTGCTATTGTTTTTAAATACAGAGACTCAGAAAAAATGTATCAAATCACAAAGGCTGCATTTGGATAACTATCACCTTACAGCTGCAGTATTTCGTTTCTCTCTAGGCATCCTGTGCAACACAAATCAGAAAGATCTTCTATTTAATCCCATGTGACTTTTAAATATACACCTTTTTCTAAGACTTAAAAACTGAAGTTGTCACCGCAGCTAGCTTACCAGTGAAGAAGGCACTGAAGTGCACTCTCTCATGAATATGGCTAAAACTTTTTGAAATACACCTTCTGAACAGTAACTAATCAGCATGAAAACTGGCAAAAAAAGAGCCTTAAGTTGAAAAATACTGATCAAACTTAAGTAGCACACATTACCACGTATGTGTTATATATTCATTCATTTTCATTACTGATTACTCAGTTAAGTACTAAATATTTATTTTTTATAAAGGTAAACACCTTTAAAAAGGTATACATCAAGCTTTAGATATCCCAAATCAATGCTTTTCACTTGTTTTGCCCAAAATACCTCACTCTGTTTTTTCTTTATGCAGGGCATGTTTCTTTGAGGCAGCTCAGGAACTGTCGTTACTACTTCATATTGGCTGCAAACAAATGCCTTCTCTCCTAGTCCATCCCCAGCATGGTTAAAGCCAGATGTTTCTTTGACCCCTGATTCAGCATTCTGCAGCTAGGGATCGTTCTTGGATGACCAGATCAGTCCTCTTCTGCTGGCCAAAAACTGTGGCAGAAAGATTCTCTGAAGAACAGCTGACTTATACAGCTCAACAGGCCCTCGATGATCATGCAGTTGTCACTGCAGAAGATGCTGATTTGTATCTCTCAGCTTTTCAAGCTACAGGGTCCACCAGCACATTTAGTGAGGCACAGCTGAAGCTGTTGGCTTGGCTCACCTACGAAGCCTGTTCTTTGCAGCCATAAGTTACAGTCTGCACTGCCTTCAGCAACAAACACGTCTTCAGAAGAAATGCTGGGTTCCTGAGCAGAAACACTTCTTACACATCTAATACAAACAACCCCCTATAGCTCAGAGGAAAAGGCATGATTTTTGAAGACCAGTGCCTTCCCCGGAGCCTCAGCTAAGTGATTTTCAGGATTCACCAGCACTAGAAAGAGTAGCACATGAAAATTCAGAACCCAGCTTTTCTGAATAACTTGAATTAAGCTGCTTCTTATTCCACTAGATAAAATAATAATATCCCCATGCTACTCAACTACATAAACACTGCCACTTTCCATTCATTTCCAACAAACACAACCTCAAATACCATTGCACTACTCGCCAATTCGGAAACACCTTCTGTATTACAACGCATAAAAAAAATAACCTCTCTAAAGACAGCTACAGAAAATGTGCTATTACCTCAAGTACCAACAAAACGTTTGGTGCATTTGGGAGTAGGGAGATGTTTGGCATCTCTCTCTTCACTGCTAGCAACGTGGCAGCTTGTTACAATTTCCTATGTTAAGTCCAAAAGTTACCACTGTTTGCCCTTTGTCTCTCAGCTTCTCAGTAGTGGTCCAAGACTAAGTTAACTATACACAAAAAGCTATCCATCGTGAAAGACTTCCTGAACAAACGCAAACTTTGGGCCCCCCCTCTCCTAAAACACAAACATTGTACAGAGGCAGCACATACACAAAAAAAGGAGGAAAGTGAAAGTCACAAGAAAAATATTTGCAACAGAGTAAGGGCTTATTTGCAATATTCCTATCACAAACACCTCACTGAGCTACAGGGAGGTAGCTGGAGAACTTCCACTGCTTCTCAGCTAAACCCAACATTTTAGGAATTAGATTTCGATTTTTCTGCAACACTTTCAGCTTTCAGAAACCAATCCCAAGAAATAACTAGATTCTTCCTGTTCAGTCAGATAAGGATCAGTGTGTGTGATAGTTAAAAGTATTTACTTCTCAATGAACAATGATGAAAATTTAATAGACATATGTTCTATTCATCCTGCTTCCCAAAAAGTCTGTATAATTTTAGCTACCTTGATACAATTCACATCAGGTGTATTAAATAATAGAGAGGAAAGGTATTCGTAAGCACTCAGGGAAGCAGTCCTTTGGTAAAGAAGTTTACCTCAGTGGCCACAATGTAAACCTACCTCCAACTTTAAGCTATGCTGTCTCAGTAGAAGATACAGTATGGCAAAAAACTTTCATGTCACATAATATGGCCATTACACAACATCCAATTAACATTCTCATGTTTACATCCAAAGACTTACAATGGAGAGCCAGGCTTTGATAAAAGGCCAAGCAGTCTGGGAAACAAAACTGCTCAGCTCCAAACAGCAACATCCACAGACAGTCAATCCTATGCTAAATTGATCAGCTTATCAGCTTTCTCAAATCATATTTATGCATCTCCTACAGAGTACTGTGGTGAAATAAGTACTCACACAAGCTAGGTTTTATTAGCCCAGTTGGACACTCCATTTGGAAATGCCTTGTGCTGCTGTCTTTTAGATTAATTGCCACAGTGACTATGTATTTCCAACATGATTTAAGATTTGCTTAGCAGACAATTATCTGATTGAATCTGAGAGAGATGCTTGAAAACGCAGTCTTTCCAACTTCTATTTAATCAGTCTGCTTGCAATTAAAATGCCCTTGAACATTAAATCATTCCAGGATGATTAAACAACTTTCTCCTCTTGCAAAGACTTCTAATGACAAGTTCTGTTCGCCACATTTCTAAGTACCATGTTACACTTTCAAATTCTTGTCTAGATATGAGCATCTCTTTGCAACAGAACCAGAAACATGCCAGACCTATCCATTCTATACTGTCCCCACTCCAGCTTAACTGGTGCAGCTACACTTTGAGTGAGTCAAGGGTTAACTTCTTGAACAGCCTTCCTTGGAATGATGTGTTTGTCTCAAGGCTTCTCCCTTCCATTCAGAAACACTAACCCTGAGAGATAAAAATACTTCTAAATATTTTCCCATCTGTAGGGGACCACATGAAAAAGCCTTGAATGCTGCAGCACCAAAGTAGAACCCTGAGTCCAACCCCTCACAAATGGTGTACCCAAGCACCTACCAGTCTGAAACAACTGAAACAAACACTTCATTATTGCAGTTCGTGGAATAAAAATAAGCTGTTTTCTTTCTTTCCTTTTTTATTTCTTTTTTTTTTTTTTAATCAATATTACAATCTCTCAAGCATTAATCTTGAATGTCAGGAGTTAAATAAAAACTAGCAAGCCTACAAGAAATGCAATGGCAGCAAAATAAAGAGTCCTTAGGAAAAAAAGAAAAAGAAAACCTGTAAGGAGCTATCGCTGGGGGAATACCTCCTTCTCCTTGCTCCATTGCGAAAGAATGATTTACACTTCTCGAGGCTGAGTTTACCACAGATAAGCTACAAAAGGAGGAGTGGTTGAGTAAGCGGCCAGAGGCAACCAGCACGTATTGCTGACAAAGTCTGCAGCAGTTGGGATTATTTCTTACAGAGCTGGGAGTTACGTTGGATGAATTCAACTTACAGAAGTGAAGTAGAAAGAACTATGGCCACAGAATCCATACATGCACATCTTTTTTTGGGGGGGGCTACACAGTGCTTCTTATCTTTGAAAAATAAATCAAAACATTTAGAGGCTGTTTACATGACTATTTATACAAGCAGTAAGAAACTGCTATGACAGATACAAAATTAAGGTCCAATGAGAACTTGGGATCACAATCCAGAGACCAAAAGCAGCTGAACCATGTGGTTTCTCCCAGAGCAAGAAGTAATACAAGAGAATTTTGAAGCATAGTTTGCCATGTACAGCAAATATAACTTACTTAGCAAAGTTAGTAAGAACAAAAACCAACCAACCAACCAAAAATCACAAGAAACAACCAGTCATAAAACTCACAGCAGTTGTTATCTCCAGAAGCATCTTATCACAGTAAATCACTTGGAAATCTGATAGAACGAGGAAAAGATACTACTGTAGTCAGAGGAGGGGGAAGAATTCCTTTCACAGGCCTTGCAGAGACTGTTACCTGCAAATAGCTTTATGGTCAGAATGAAGACTTAACTACTACACTGTATTCTATTAAAGCAAGTAATTTTGCCAGTCAAGCGTGGATGGTATTACCAACAACGTTCACAAAGACTAGGAGAGAGAAAGAGAGTGCAGATGTGGTGAAATATATAACAGAATATGACTGACTCTGATCAAGATGAAGTAAAGGTCTGAATTGACAGAGATCTGGCAAATATAAGATGTTGCTGTGACTGTACAAAAGGATTCCCACCAAGGTTAGAAATCCCTCTTTTTTTGGAAGCTTAAATGACTTTAAGCTTATTTTTCCCCAACATGAAAGGAGACCAAAATGATCACAGAAGTGAGTTCTTTCAAAAAGCAGGGTTCCAAGCATTAATTGTCAATGAAACCATGGCTAGAAGACAAAAGAAAAATGTAAATCATTACCAAGCAATTAGGAAGTTTCATTCTACTAATGGTCTGTAAGAAAATGAGAGTGTTGATGGGGACCTGCTGGCATAACGGAAGTTACTTATGAGAATTCTTATCTACCACAGCGTAGAGAAAGCAGGCAGATTAGAAGCCTGTATGGAAGAAAACAAGATGGGAAACAGTGTCCTCAAAGAGCATAAGGAGAGAGGAAACAAAGGCCAGCTACAATTAGCCATCCTTCTACTCCAGGCTGTTACTTTAATACAACCTTTTTTTTTTTTTTTTTTTTTTTAAAGTTGACTGTATGATATGCTTCAGTGCTTTTGTTTCTTTTTCAGGCCCTTTCCACTCTTCCCTACAGGTACCCTGAGCACACTGAGTTTTCCCAGGTCTTTTTAACAGTGGCCAAATAACTGACTCATTTCTTTACAGGCTTGGAACAGAGTTCGCTTTGATCTGATGTAAAACGAACGCATAGAGAGCATTAACAAAGATGCCATGAAGGCTGAAGCCATGAGACAAAGAGCAAAACTACAAAAGGGGAGAAAAAAAACAGGTGTGTCTGACTAAGATGCTATTCTTAGAGCAGATATGATGAGTACCATACAATGAAAATTCTGGTGCCAAAACTTAGTTGGTATGAATTCTGGCTTATTAATGCCAGTGCCAGGTGCTAGGCCAACAGGGTGCCCCTCCCAGCAGAATCCAGATCTCTGTTCTCCAAGCAAAAATTGCACATTTGGTGTCAATGTACACATACAGGACACGATACAATCACTGCCTGATTTTTAATTTGTCTTCCTTTCCTGTTCACAGCAGCCAGACTGCTTCTACAGGCTATTCCTACTTTATATTAGATCTGTTTTACTACAAAGATGGATCCCCAAACATGGCTGAATACAAAAATTTCTGATAACTAAAATTGAGTCAGAGTTTTCAGAGTTATTTCAAATTTTCTGCTATACACTAACCCATAATTCAGTATTATAATTTATTCCAGCAAGCACGGATGGGTGCATCAGGCACAGTATTGCTAGCTAGTCAAGGGAAGCAGTTGTCTGTGTTGCAACTTGCTAGAAATATCTCTTAAATCTCTGCTTGATTTTTTCTCCCTTCCACTCTCTCTTAGCAGCTTTGTTAGCTATACAAGTCAATTGTACCCAGGGTGGTGCATCAGGCCCAGCACTGCCAGCCGGGCAAAGGAAGGGATTGTGCTACTGCTCTGCACTGGTGAAGCCTCACTGTGAGCACTGCATGCAGGTTTGGACACCACAACATAAGAAGGACGTAAAACTATTAGAGAACATCAAGACAGCTGGGTTGGGAACGGGGAACTCTCAACCCTCCTGGAACACACTTGCTACCATCTCATCAAAGGGACCTCAGGCATGGGATGAAGAGGAAACTAGAGCCCCTGCCAATCCCTGTGACCAAGAGGAAGCTATTCTCTCTTGCAAGCAAAATGGCATGGGACGCTATCCCAGGAAAGGGGCCCTCAATACTCCCACTCTTCCTCTTCCTTCAAAACTAGCACAACTTTCAAGCCATGAGCATCTCACCATCAACACAACTGTTTTTTTTGTCACCATGGGGAACTATTAAATCACGCTGCCATGGTGTCACAAGCCACCTTCTGTTCTGAACACTATAAATAGGGGGACTCTGTGGCTGGAATATCAGTCACTGAGTAGCTAAGGACTCTAAAATTAAAATTACCTGGACAAAGGAGGGCTACTTCTAGAGTGTTAGCTTATCCTTGTGTGGGACGTGTTGAGGAGGTTCTTCAAATGAGGTAGGATGTATCCTCCTCCTCCCATCAAGAAGTGGCACCTTCTGGGAGGAGCAGAGATGTGAAGCCCAGTGACATTAACCTCCCTGAGAGTGACATACTTGCCCTCAGAGGTGGATCCACCTCCAGAAGAACAGCAGCAGAGGGAAGTGGATTCATCTCCATCAGCACTGAGCAGACACCAAAGCACCACGCCTTGCAAGAGGCAGCAACCCATAAGCCCCTCCACCTTCCCCTAGACAGTTCTCTCTATTCCAGTGGTGAATATCCTAAAATTTTAACATAAGCTGGAGAACTCCAACTCCAGAGTCATCCCACAAGCATCACTTATTTCCTAGCAATAATAGCATTCAGTAATACAATCTGATTAACACAGGAGTCAATTTAAAAAAAAGATGATCCCAAAATACAGTTATCTATCACCATTTTAAAGGTTGCCTTCCTCTCATTGTTTTTAAATAGACAGGCTATCAAAGCTACTAGATGCCGTTATAACAACAAGGTATATTAGCTAATAGAGGCATAGATCAAAACAGACTCAATTGGAAGTGGAGGGAAAAAAAGATAAAAGCATCAACCAAACAATTCCTTACCACCTATTCCCTCCCCCAGACAAGTAAACATTGCCTATAGGCTAACAAATTATCATTAGATACTAAATTATTACTTAGTTACATGAAGGGAACCTACTATCTAACTATCAGTTATCTATAAAAGCTACCTGAATCTATTATCAATGAAGTTTTTCCTGTTTCAGCTGTGTGGTAGAATTGGGTTATTTCTGCAGCTGCACAAATCTGTGGCCACGTGAGACAAAGTTATACAAACTTTAGAGAGCAAGGAGGTTCCTCCAGGGAGATGCACAGTAGCCTACTATCCTAGGTAGGCTAGTTTACTACTTGGCAGCTATGTCGGTATACAGTCAATGTAATCACTGTCAGTAGAGAATTTACAAGCTGGTCTAGAATCACTGCATTTCACTACGAATACTTAAAAAGCTAGTAAATTTTTCTCCTATGTAAGCAGTGATCATCTCCAACTCAGACTTGAGAGTACTCTGTGACAATTAGAGTTTTCATGCAGCTTGTTTTGGAAGAGTTAGACTTACTCTACCACTGGACACCCTCATCCCTTTCCACCCCCACTACAAAAAACTGTACTGACTTCTTTTATCATTGATGTTTTGAGTCTGTAAGTCAGAAGTGCAAGACAATTTAAATGATCAAAGGGTAGCAAGTTTTAAAGCAAGATTTTAATCTAAAGGGAAAAATCAAATAGAAGCCCTTACAAATGGCATTTCAGGCTCTGTTTTCAATTGATCTGCCCTTGGGGCCATTTCTGAGCAAGAGGGAGTGCTGCTCATTGCTTTGTATGTCTTTAGGGAAAAAAAAAAAAAAAAAAAAAAGGCTGCATAATCAGTTCTAGTTCCTGCAAAACAGTAAGGAATCTGGGGAAGAAAATACAATGGGATTCCTAAACAGATCACTTTGTAAGATGCAGTTTGGCATTTATTTTTAAGAGCTTAAGATTTTGAGTACTTATATTTCAACATCCAGTCAATGAAAGTTATTCTCTACGGTGAGGAAAAGATGTATACTTTCAAGAGTATTGTTCCTGCAGAGCAATTAAAAAAAAAAAAAGAGGAGTAAAATCACAAGGATTTAGAGATATCAGATTTACAAACTGCAGAATTACCATTCAAAACAAGGAACATTATTTTCCCTGAAGCTAAATTCCCAGCAGTCACAAGACTGCAGCAGTTGCAGACACGATTTATGACATCCTCCAAATGACCTCTCAAAGCTAAAGACTGATTAAGTGTAAGACATGGAAGGTAGCTCCTATCTGCCTGGATCACATGCTGCACAGTCACAGCACAGTGAGCATTTGCTACTGAGCTAACAAAACTGCTCCTTAGCTTTCTGCTGCGTGCAGCACTGCACCACCATTGTATAAAACCAGAAGCACAATGACATACAGTAGAATATATCAAATCCTCTTCTAACCTGATCTGAATCACTTCTTTCTTTACATGCAGCTGTTCTTTGCAGCACTGGTTCACGGGTGTATCTATAATTTTCTGGGACATGAACTGTCACTCGACTTCAGCAGCACTGTCAGTACCAAAGTAAGACAACAGCAGTATCTGAAATTAGGAGTAGTTTGTAAGGAAAAGAAACAACTTGAGCTATTCAGAGCATGAATGATTCCATTTTCAGAAATGGGCTTTTCTATAGTTGTCAAAAGCTTTACTGTATTTATTCAGTGCTGCATTGAAAACATTCCCATGGCATATGTATGCATTTTTATAAAGGCAACTTCAATCTCCTGAGAAAAACTTGTCATCTCACTCTCAAGAGCTGAAGTATGAGGTGACATTATGTTGGCCAAGAGTGATTTGTGATGGCTCCATCACAAGAAGCACTGTCTAGATTTACACCTGGATCAAAGGCAAACGTGCACAAAATCACCCAACAAATACCCTTCTCCCCAAAGGTTCATTAAAAATAGTCAGTAGCATTCAAGACAAATTGGAGAAAAGTAAAAAGATGAATGGATGCGATGTCTGATGTCCTGAAGTTGTACATTCCTCCATAGGATGCAAGTGTGTTGACTTGAATTCATTACAGTCAAGAAAATTTATTGTAATCTACTAAGCATTCCCAAAATGTACCAGTTATAGCTTCTTTACAAAACTATGCTTCCTTTTTTTCTTACATGAAGAGTAAGCTAATGAGCTATGTTGATATTTAAACCACCACCACTAAGCCTCCAAGATTATATCTTAGCAAGATAAATGGGGTAGCCTGCAGTTCTGAGAACTGCTGTTCCAGATATTTGAGGCACTTCTCTCACAGTTGCACTGTGTTCCACTTTTGGGAGCTTTCTTCACAGCCACACCATTAAAAATACACAATTTACCTTTCTTTCCTTATGGCAAAGAGTTGAGAGTTTTGGGGTCTGGAGGAAAGGTTAGAGACTGCAGCTCTGAAAATGCTCCAATTCCATACTATCAAAGACTGACCCAATTCACCCACTGAGGCTGAAATGGGGTCACAGAAGCAGGTCCCACCTCCTTTAGCAGGTAGATCCACAGTGCAACTTGAGTGTGACCTTACTTTTCTTCATAGCTAATCCAAGGCCTACAAAGGTGAAAAACAGTGGAAGTTTCCTCCTTGTTGGAAAGATAAGCAATTCCCAAACACAGGAAGTACAAAGTAATCAATATACTTTGATCAAGATCTTCAAAAACAAGTTTCTTTCTTGAAATTGTAATATTTGCAAGACAATTATGAGGTCTGAGCTGATGTTACACCCATTCACAGAATAACAGCTGTGTTTGAGATTAAAGTTTTATTTTACTATAACAATGTTCTTCTACTGTCATTATACTGCACAAAATCTTGAAGTTCAACAGATGTTTAACAGTTCTAATTATTTTAAGGAAATGCATTAGAAAACACTTGTAAAGCATTAGGGGAACTGAATGAGGCTCCTACATAATCAGGAGGGTTTTAATGAGTACACATGATCAAAACAGAAATAAATTTTAACTGCAGACACAGGCTAAGTGTCTGTTCATGTCCTACTGTGCAGAGTGTGCTCTTTGCCTATCACAATACAACCCCAAGGACAGAGTGCAGAATCTCCTAGGCAAAATAAGAAGCTAGAAACTCTAGGCCAAGGATATTTCTCAACTCCAGAATGGAAGAACTGAAAAGTTCTAAGGAGAATTCTAAATCTCAGAATGAAAGAACTGCTTTGCCTTGGTATTATTCTGTACTGCTCTGCTGAAAGTCTAGTCCTATTAAAGGATGAGGACAAGGAGGATGGCTTAAGCTTTTCCAGGCAGACTGGCACCATGCCCTTTTGCAAGGTCTCTTAGGGTATGGTCTCATACCCTGAGAATCCTGACAGGGACATGAACTTGAAGTTGGTAATTCTTATTTTCTTCAGACTGATGTTTTCAGAGCATCAGGAGAGAGAGCTGCTGGGTAAAATACCCTCTTTTTTTTTTCAGTACAGATGTAACCAAGGAAAAGACATCACTGCAGAGGCTGAACTATCAGAATCACAGATCCCAGTGATTCAAATGCTAAGTTAAGGTGCAATCTTTCTCTTCCCTTCTACTGAGCAGTATCAGCTGAGTGAGTTGAAAACCCAAAGGTTTTGAAACATCCACAAATCCAAAACCAATACAACTTGTGATAGAAAAAACAAAGTCTAATTCCCAAAGAATATTTGAAAAAATACTTGTATTTCGTTCTTTGGATGATTTATGCTAATCTCTCATTGATCATAATGCATATCCTATAGTTGTCATGTAGATGTTGATAACTTCTGTAACAAGATCATTGCTCTGGCAGATGCCAATTCAGGATTATGAAACTCACTCACATGCAGGCCTCAAACATCAAACAGTACTATCATTCCTCTTTTAAACTGTTTTAGAATTAGCTGTATTTACATCCCTCATAAGAAAGCCCTGCTAACCTAAAAGAAAAATTGCAAAGCAGTTACCTTGGGTCATGAGAAATCCTCCAGCAGCTTGTGCAATGGATGTCTTAACATTCCCTAAAACCAGACTAGTGCACGTTTTTTCTCCTGAACAAAAACCCCGATAAGTACACTGGCTGCTAATCAGACCCACTGCCATATTTGAATTAAACACAGAGCAGCCTGAGAGAAAGCAGCGCTGATGCCAAGCAGCTCTACCCTGAGCACACGGCTCTAAGGAGGCCCGCTGAGAAAGTTTCCAGTAGAACAACGTTCCGATGCAAAGTGCTGACTCGATGAAACCCAAAATATTCCACAGGAATGTGCTAATTCAATGAAAACTTTTGAGAGAGGAGAGGCCGGCTGGCCGAGCAGCCAAGGAGGCAGGGAGCTGACTGGCTCTCCCAGCTCCCGGGGTCACTGGCTTCCCCAGCTGGCAGGCTGCCAGCCTGCTAGTCCCTGCTGGCAGAGAGGCCCTTTAATAATAATAAAGTCTTACAAAGTGTCCTGAGAACCAAACAAAGGCATTTCAAAAAGACAAACAGAATTACTTCAGACAGAACCAGCTGCAAGGTTTCTTCAAAAGGATTCAGCAGCGTTAGTTGCAGGACAGCTAAAACTAGTTTGCTTTAAGCCACCAGCAGCTCTCTCACTTGGGTCTTCTCATTTTTAAATGTCTTCCAATGAAAAAGTGTACCATACTGTAAATAGACAAAGCTATAATTGCATTCAAAACATACACTTCACCAGGTAAGTCTAATCACCTGCCTCTCAGCAGCTGGAATTGATGCAATTGATGCACAGAGATCAAGGCAAGTTGATTCCAAAGCACTGAGTGTTACTCAAGCACACAGTTCTGCCAGGTCAAGAGGGCTCTCCATGAGCAGCATCTCTGAGAGAGTTGCCTCTAGCTGGGCCCTGCACTTCACTCACCACTGCAGACAAGAAAGACAAGACACGCCTGGAGAAGTTGTATGGCTGTGTATGATGTTAGCAATTGTTTTCAACAGAATTCCTCCCCCCCTCCACCCCCAAAGCAAACAAACTCGACAAAAGGAACAGGTCAACTAGCAAGTAAACCACTTTCTCCATAGAAGTGGCTTCTAGCAACCTGTGGCTAGCCAGCGCACAGAACCTATTTGGGCTTCTCAGAAGCTCAGCAAAAAGCACTACGAAGAGGATTCTTAATGGCTAAAGACTGTCTTAAACAGCCTTGCTTTAACACTAACCACCACAATGTTTTCACACAATTCAACCCATGTAAACAGCTTTTGTATCAGAACAACAATATACTGGTCTGAGCACCACAAGTAGTTTAAGAGATACTTGGAACAAAGTTCCACAGAAAAAAGAGTTCTTAGTACATGTCAAATTGAGGAATGAATGAGATCTCTGTTGGAGAGAAGTCGCATGATTTTAAAAGGCCAATAAAATGTACTGATTTATATGAAAATCAGAACAACTTCCAGCATAGAACTAGGACAAATTTGTGACCACTCTTTCAGAGAACATGTGAAAAATCAGCCAGCTGTCACAAACTGCTGTTCACTGGCTCTTCCTGTGGCCAAAAGCAAAACACAAAGGTAGCTCAGAAAGCAATGAGAAATAGCCTGCAAGGACTTTTTTTTTTTTTAAACTTCAAAT
This sequence comes from Chrysolophus pictus, assembly GCA_037305975.1. Lineage (NCBI taxonomy): Eukaryota > Metazoa > Chordata > Aves > Galliformes > Phasianidae > Chrysolophus > Chrysolophus pictus. The sequence goes on from JAYKPI010000006.1 coordinate 40,810,260, forward strand.
CACAACTAAACAGACTTAAGACATTTTCTGGTGAAGACCACATGCCTTAGGCTTGCATTAAAAAGAAAGAATGCCTGTCTCAAAATCACACAAGATGCACAATTTGCTCCCTGACATTTCCTAGAAAGAACGACTCATCTTCATACATTCACAGTATGAGGAAACGTAACCAGTACAGAATTAGATATACACACAGTTCAATCCAACTGCCCAATTTTTAAAACATCTCCCAATCCTTAAAAGCCTAAGGTTTCCTTCAGTTACTTTCAATTCAAGATGAAGAGAGAAGAGCAAGTGAAAGAAATATAAGTATTTCTCCTTCTAGAAAGAAGCAGGAAACCATCAGCGACCAACATAAACAAATGATGCCTACATGGGTCTAATTGAGTATATCCAGCAAGAGCCCAAAATAACCTTGAGAAAGTAAAGCATAAAGAGATTAAGATCTCCTCTGGGAAAGAGATCAGAAGTCAATAGCAACACTTTTTCTTCTTGCAAGCAAAATTTAAGATGCCCTTTGCTTATGGCAAAAGGACAGATCCATCACTGATTTCCTTGTGCTGGCAAACAGCAAAAATACAGGAAAAAATGCCATCATTTAGGTATTCGTACACAATTCTAGGCTGTAATGAGAGCAGTATTTGGTCAAGTTATCAATCTGCTAGTTAATTTTCTTTCATTATTCTCTTCAAACGGATCCCAACTATGCACCAAATTACTGAGTGATACCCAACTCTGAAGCCATATCCTTAATTTCTTTACACTGCAGTAAAATAAGTAACTTTATACTATAATTTAAGATTTAGTCTGAAGGTCCAGAAGCTAACCAACTGTAATTAAAAGGATCAATGCACACTTCTATTAAAGGTTTATGAGAATGAAACCATAATTCCAGTTAAATGTCTCTCAAACCAATTTATGCAGTTTTCTCCTTTCAAGCTTGTATCACCACTTCCTAGAGTGAGAGACTGTCCTAACTTGACAAATCACGGTTCAGATAATACCTCATACCATACTGTCCACAACTGACTTTTGTCATGTTGCAGATTATCAAGAGAATGGTGTCAGGTGCCTCTCAGAAGTTTTTATTTCTGCTCATTTATGGAGATGTGTTGTTTCTTCTTTTTTTTTTTTTTGACTGAGGGGACTACACAAAGATAACAAGATGGCCTCAAAGAGCTCCAATTAACTGTGTGCCAGCTGGGAGAAACAATGCAGGAAAAAAAAGAGGCTGAATATGGCACCACTGTGGTACAATGGAACACAACCAACAATATCAAGAGGTTGTTATGCAATTGCTGTTTCTTTGGACAAAAATGTTCACTGGATGAATGTGCTTGCATGTACATGTAAGAAGCAGCAGAGGCAAAGGATTTCAGTCTGTCAACTTGTAATTTGTGCACATCTCATGAGCTGGATTATAGCCAGAGCTTGCTCTCTGCCAGCCTGCCTCCTCCTGCTCCATCCAAACTGACCCCAAGTGCTTTATCCCTCCCTTACTGGGCTGACTAGTCTGCTTCTCCCTTATGTTCAACATTTCTATGTACACAGTCCTCTAAAAACCTACCTTGGAAACTGTTCAGTCCAAATCTAAATGAAAACAACCACCATCACCAGCAGATCAAAAAGAAACGTAACTCTCTGCTAAATGAAGCCAACCTCCTCAAATATATGTTGCAACAACAGGATAAAAAATAAATAAATCTATATTTACTTTACCTGAATACTGCACTTTGACATGGATTTCACAACTATAAGATTTCAAATCATTTTTGCAGTTAATGTTTTGTTTCATTGTCCCTGATGCTTTATTGCTATTCAGACAAAGAATAAGATGGGCCAAACCATCCTTCAAGACTTATTCCAAGACAAAGTACAATGTAAGATAGCATAAAAGCAAAGGAACAGGGAAGTCAATGAGTCCATAGCACTGTAGGTTATTTATACATCAACTTTTTTTTGAAAGGACACTAAATGGACATTGATCAATATCTGACCTTGTGATCAAAAATGGAATAAAACACACCCAAATAAGAATAATTTTATATATTTTATGTATTTTATACATTTCAAAGAATTATTTTGAAAAAACTAACTACAGATAAAACCACACCATTTCTGAGTCAATTGTATTAGTTACTTGAGTATCTTAGTAAAAAATTATTTACTCTAAGGTTTAAAATAAAGAAATAATGATCAGCTTACTTCTTTCTTACCATTGTAGGTTATCCTTGGTTTTGTCAAACACATCACGAGATGCAAATCCATTTCATCAGAAGATACAAATTTTGAACATACAGGGCACTTGAATCCTATGAAAAAAAAAGTAAGTTGAGTACACCTGGCCATGTAGCACATGTTTACATTCAAGCCAAAATTAATAAATACTCTGCAAATATTCAAAGCCAAAAATAAAAAAATAAATCTGTCAGGTTAAAAATGAAAAGCTGACATTTCTTACATGAGTGTAATCCCCTTGATTTCCAAAAGACCTCAAAACAGACTGCTGTTTTGGCAAATGGATCTGTTGCCAATTGTTAACAAGTTACCACTTCTGGAAGGTAAAGCTTCACAACGGCTCTAAGTTCAGCTTAAGACCGAAGGAAGGGTGTAACAATCCTACTAAAACAGAAATTGGACACATAGGGAGCATTCAACCATTAAACCATGTTACCTGCTTTATGGGAGGTGGGGAGGAAGGGTTGGACTAGATGAGCTCTGAATCAAGTTTCACTTTTACCAGGAATAGCATAGAACATTTAACAAAGAATCTCTGTTTTACATCCCACCCTTTACCAGTCTGCAGCACAGGGAAAACATTCACTCAGAGGTGTCACCTCATCTGCCGAATCACTAGTATTTCCTGTAGCACTGAATTTGACTTCTCCTATCCCAGCCATGCACAACCTGGTTTAGCTTGAGAGGTCAAAGCCTGAGGCAATGCAGGATAAAGACTAATTAAGACAGTCTGGATTGTGATGCAACTGCATAAAGTATTAAGTAGTTTTGTCTTAGACTATTAATTTATGTCATTACCAAAGACAGTAGTTTTCCAGTTAAGGAATAAGACTGGCTGGCCAAGTCTTACGACCCAAAAAAAAGCATGAGCGGTAGACTGAATTTGATCTGCCAGAAAAGTTAACACACAAGTGAGACAAAAAAGCACCCAGCAGGGATCCTGATGAATAGCAGCTGTTAAGCATACTGACAAGACAGTACAGAGCAAAAATACCTACTTGAAATTAATCAAAACCCATACTCAAATTTCTTCATTGACATCAAGGAAAAGCAGTGATACCGTAAAAGTGGCTATTATGACTCCTACCATCTGCACCCATGACTGCTTCCCTATTACTTTGTCATCCCTTGCTTTTGAACTTACACTTTTGGGAGTCCACAATGAACCAATTCAGACAAGGCTATTTAATGACTTGATGCTGCACTTTCAAGTTACTGATGTCTGAGAATTTTGATCTTTATTGTTAATTATTATTCAGATGTTGATGAAGCAACTGACCCAAAGTACTGCACTCCCTTTATTGAGACAACACTTGCTTTTGGTACAGATAATAGGAAGCAACTCAAAACAGTCAACTGGCAAAACGAGGAACTGAGCAGCAACTGAACATGTCCTCTGAAACCACTTCCTGAGATAAAACACAGCTCTGATTCTTCTCATTTTAGTTGTAAGTGGTTCACATCTACTTGTTCTTGTTTCAGTGCTGCACTTCATTTCAAATACTGCTGCTCTCTACGTACTTAATATCCCTCTCCAAGCTCACACATTTACTAACATTACATGTAACTGTAGTTACAACTACAGTTTAACAAGCACAAAACAATCAATCACGTGTTTCGAAAAACAGGGATTATTTACTTGGAGAAAGCTTTGGCAGACAAAAGATAAATTAAAAACAACAATAAAAAAAAAACACCAAAAAAAAAAACCTTCAGCCCTTCAGCCACTGTGTAATCTTTTCCCAGGGCTGCAGCTCAACCTGACTAAAATCTAAATTAGTATCTTAGTCCTCCAAAGACTCAAAATCACCCATGACCATTTTGTTACATTTTTCCTCAGAAACTGACCTAGGGGTAAATTCAACTGTTATCAGCCAAATGCAGTTGATTACTTTTAAGTCACAGCCAAGAAAACTCTTAAGACTCATCCCTTATTCTATTTACGTGCTTCTATGTGGCATAACTGACAACTTATTCTGATGTGAAAAGCATGCAACTTCCTCATACACTGCAGACAGCCCTGCTGTGCCAGAAGGATGTGTTTGCATTACAGTAGGTTAGCAATTATGTTTATGGCTAGTTAAGCAGTGAGACAGCCACTAACAGGTTATGTCTGCTTTCTGCACAAAAACCTTTGAGCTATTCCCCAGAGTCATTGGCATGTCTAAGCAGAAGCATAGGGGCAAAGGAATATCATCAAGAGGTTTTCAGAACCACTTCTAAAGTTAATAGGTTTTTTTAAAAGGTACTTCTTTCAGGAATGCTGGTATGGAAGACAGAAATACAAAAAGAACAGTAGGGAGAGACTGAGTATATAATAACATTATTAATAATAGCAGCAGCAGCACTCATCAGTGAAAGCAATAAAGATTTTAATTTAAAACTATGCTTAAAAGTAGACAGCTGTGAAAGATCTTTCTGGCTATCCCCCTACAGTACTCAGCTGAATATGTTTTTCCTGTGCTGTGGTTTATCTGACAGCAGCTCAGCACCACACAGCCACGTGCTTTCCCCAGGCGGGATGGGAGAGAGTCAGAGAGGTAGAAGTGCAAGAACTTGTGGGTTAAGATAAGAACAGTTTACTAGGTAAAGCAAAGCTGTATGTGCAAGCACATCATAACAAAGAATTTATCTGTTCCGTTCCCATGGGCAGGCAGACGTTCAGCCATCCCCAGGAAAGCTCATCTCATGTAGCTGTTTCTCAGGAAGACAAATGCAGTCATTCTGAATGTTCCTTCTTCCTCCTTTAGCCCAGCTTTTACTGCTAAGCACATGGTATGGAGCATCCCTTTGGCCAGCTTGGGTCAGCTGTTCCAGATCTGTCCCCTCCCAGCTCCTTGTGCCCCCTAAAAGATCCCTCACTGAAATGCCCTTGGCTCTGTGCAGCACTGCTCAGTAACTAAAACACTGGTGTGCTATCAACGCTACTTTCATCTTAACTCCAAAACACAGAACCATGTGAGTCTCTATGAAGAAATTTAATTCTATTCCAGCCAAAACCATGATGCGCTACTGTATGTCTGTCCTTAAATCCTATATTTTAACAATATGGTGTCTCATGACATGTTCAGTACCAAGGGGGATCTGAAGGTAACAGGTAAGCAAGTACAGACATCCTCTTGACGCAGCAAGTCAGGGATATCCAACTGCTACAGTTGTACTTAGTACACAGAACAATACTGTAAATAACTCCAGAGGTAGAGGACACTATACTCAACTAAGACCAATGGACCAAACTGACAGCCACTGGTAAAGGTACCTTCGTTGAAAATGTTTTTCCACTGATTAGCATCAGCTGTTAGCCAGAGACCACCATTACAGCAGAAAAAGTGCCTTGAAATTTCAACATTACTGAAACATTTTCTAAAGCAAATAAAATCCCAGTTGTCATTCCCTCACGTTGTTCTGCTGTAATCACTAGCTTCTGGATTTAGCTCTAGAGATGCACAGTGCATGCTTTGTGTGAAGGTATTTCCAACTTCTTCAGCAACCCCAAAAGTTACTTTGAAGTTAGACACTATATATTTAAGAGTACTTTCAAAGATCAGTAAGTCAACATTCACCACTCAAAATGCCAGTTCAAGTCCTAAAAAAGCTGGTGTTTTCCCATCTTCTCTAAAATCAGAAGGCAACAGTTTCATGACCCAGTTTACAATTAAGTACTCCATAAGAACAAAGACTCTATTGTCCCCCTGCTCAGCAGGCTACTAACATCCATAGTCCACGTTTGTTCTTACCACCAGATTCAACAAACAATTCTGATAAATTTATGAAAGTTTCATATTACTTCAACAATCAGCAACTGGCTAAAAGTAACTTGCTCTTTACATGGCTTGTTTCACTGAGTTTCACAGATAAAGTATTCACAGACACTTGGAGGACAAAGCGGATGTAGTCATCAGATGAGGTGGCATCAGGTGAAGTGTCCTGTGAAAACTCTGAATTGCAATTAGCTACTTTCTCACCTACACGGATACAAGCTTACAAGGATAGCACAATGCACACACACAGTTCCAGATGAAAATGCAACTCTGACAAAGTTACCGGTTTCTCAGCATCCTTTATCCCAGTCATGTCCCACCCATGGCCCAGCCCATGTTGCAGCCGCCCACTGCTCCTCATTTCACCATCACACCTTATTCATGGCACTGCCCTCTGGCAGTACGTACATTTGTGAACAACTACTGTCAAGGATGAAGCACAGGAAGAGTAGAATTTCATCAAAGATCTCTGACGAGCACTTGAGAGCTCACTAGCCACTGCCATCAAATTAGATCGATGCATTGGTTTCACAAAAACAAGGTCAAATACTCCACTGATTTTATGTTTGTTGCCCCTTTTCTTTTTTGTCTGTTTTTCAGAAATTACTAAATGGTTAATATAAGTTTTGTTGCTTATATACATAACCTATATTATATATCTTACAAGAGCTGCTCTGAAAGTAATGCCTCCTGTTTTATTATGTTGGCCCACAACATCAGAGACAGATGTTGCGGTACGGCAGAGGCTGAACCTTCCCACCAATATCCCATTACATGTTGTTGCCATGTGACAGATGGCAGCAGAGGGGCAGTCTGACAGAATGGCATCTGACATGGAAGTGCAGATGAAGCAATGGGGTGGGATTGAATTCCTCCATGCAGAAAAAAGGCGCTCAGTGACATTCATTAATGATTGCTGAACATTTCTGGACTCCAACCAGTGGATGTGAGCACAGTGAGGCGCTGGGTGACGTGATTCAGCAATGGCACCAGTGGGTCACCTCCATGGTGCAGATTTTTACGAGCCCAGCATGCAGGCTCTTGTTTATCACTGGTGAGAACGCATAGCTAATGGGGGTGGAATGTGTTGAAAAATAGTTTTGTAACTGAGAATTTACTCTATGAAGTAGTGTTATTATGCTCTTTGTATTCACTGTACTTTCCATGGAAATAAATAAGAAGCATTACTTTCAGAGCAACCTACACATATGCAGTTCAAGGCAATTTCTCTTCCCTCAATGTGGCCCAGACAAGCTAGAAAGTGAGGTGTATGCTTTGTCTTCATTAAAGACAAGCCACTATCACCCCTGTATTAGGTCACTGTTAGGTCAGCATATCATTGCAAAACTGCCCTTCTGTCTCACACTGTAGAGAACATTACCTACAATAAAATAATATACCAGGGAAGAGCCACCTCTCATTCCTTTTCTCATTTTCTTTCTATACAGCAGGAAAGAACTGAGTACCAAATCTGAACTAGCACACAGAGCTAGCCAACAAGTGCATGCTTAAGACACACCAGACAGAAAAATTCTTACAAGTTCACATAGCGTTTCACTACCTTGAGTACAATACTGAAAGTAACACATTACTTACAACAAAACCACAGTCGTGGAAAAAAGCACAGTTACAAGAACAGACAGAACAGCAGGTTGCAGCGAAGGGACTAGAAAATCTCAAGGTGGCATAGAAAGTTTGAAATAACTGAACTTGCTTAAATAGCAGGAATTCAGTAGTCAGAGGTGAATTCTCTCACTCACTCCCTCCTGAATCTATCACTTTGATCAGACTGCTATCTTTTGCAAATGAACCTACAGTTAGACAAGAAATCCCATCATTTTTCACTTCCATCTAAGGAACTCACAACTTTTGTCTCTGGCAGGCTTGGAAAGTGTCTGCAAGGACAGGTTGGTGGGTGGCCACTCACAGTATCCATACCAACTTCAACCTCTTATTGATATCTTGCTGTGTTTGCCTTGCTTTGTCAACAGACCGTTTTGCCTGCAGTTCAGCAAACAGCAAAGCAAACAAAACCAATCCAACAAATGATAAGCTCCTCAACCTCTACAATAACTTTTTTTCCAAAAACATTTTGACATTCATCACTTTTGGAGTAGGAGGAAAAAAGTTTAAAAAAAAAAAACAACAAAACAACTTCCAGACAGCATGGTGCGGTGCCGCAGAACTGCATATGAAGGAAATTTTAAAGCAGTGTTAGACCTGCACAGAAGAATGGATGTTCCTTTCAGTTAATGTTAAGCAGTAGTAGCAAGAAGTGACCACGAATAACATGAACCAAAGAGACAGCCTCAGTCTGACCCAAGTAAATTTTCAGCAGAAAAGTCTCAACAAGGACATTGCTAAAATCAAACTAAATGCATAGTGATATTTGTTGTCCTTTAAAAATAAATATCTAACAAAGGCAAGTTTCTATATGCAGCTAGATGGAAAAAATACATCTCAGTTTACATTTAAGCAAGACATAAACAAAGAGAAAGATTTGCATACACATACTCGTATAAAATGAGAATTAAGAAGCCTGAGAAATGTTACTTACATACTTGCACTTGTTCTTCAGAATTCAAGGAAATAAGTACAGGCAACCTGGAGGCACAGCATCCAGTAAATATGATGGTATGCAAGAATACTGTCGTGCAAATAAAGCCTGCATAACAACACTAAGATAAAACAAAAACAAAATGTCCTTCCCCATTAAATGGAAAATACCTTACACAATCAGAGAAACATTGTTAGAAAGGGCCTCGAGAGGTCACTGAGTTCATCCCATGCAGGGAAACTGGGTAAATGTACCTTGAGGAATTAATCTACCCTTAAAAATTAACTAGTGAAAGATTTTACAATCATCCTAGGCAACCTGCAATGCTGATCACCTATTCCTAGAGCGTTAGAAAATCTTCCCTTATGTCTAATCTGGCTGCCTTCACTTACAAAAAGAGATCACTTACTCCTTAGGTGTTCAGCAGGCACAGAACCCACCTGGTAACTGTCCTTTATGACAAAATACATGCTCACACTAGAAAACATGTGCTCCTCATCTTTTTCCTCTAGCCTGCACAAAACCAGTTACTCTAATCTTTCCACACAGGCTCTGCTATCTAAGAACTTCCATTTCTATTGCTGCCTCCGCACTCTGTCCAATTTTTAAATACTGTGTTGCCAAAATTGGGCAGAGCTTTCAGGCTAAGACTTTGTAAGTCCTATGTAGAAATGACTAGTTACCTATCATACCGTTCAGCTGACACCAGATACTGAATGAAGGATGTAACCTTCATTCAGTATACATCCATCCTTTACATATGTGCATGCTTATCCTTTAAACAAACCAACTGATTGTTGTGTCATTCCATTCATAACCCATCAGCAATCTGTAAATCCCCTGGCTTGTAACAAGTAGACTTGTTACAAGCCAGGTCCAGTTTCATGGTGGTGGCAGTTGTTTTATTTCCCCTCAAATTTAGTACTTGTCATGTAGTGGGGTTTTTTTGTTTGTTTTTGAGAAATCTTGAACATCTTTCTAATGTGTCAAAAACGCCGACGAATTCTATGCAGCTTTGCCTCCAGATCTTAGAAGTTTGGCACTGTATTTCATTTCTTAAAGAGTTCCCCAAGAACACTGAAAACAGACCTAATGTAGACCACTGCTAAATCCTTGAACTGCTCTCTTGGAACAGATACAGGATTTTTTCCTTCTATTTCTGCATCCACCTTCTTTTCCATCTAGATCATATTCTCTAAGTTCTTTGATGGGAATATCAAACAGAATAACATATCCATGTTGTCCAAGTATAATGCCTCTACTTTCACTTTTTCGTTTCATATGCAACCATGTAAAGGACTACCAAATGAGATTCTAGGAACAGCAAAAAAATAGATTGAAATAATTCAGATTCCTGCTAAAGTAACAAAAGTACTGGTCAAGTCAAGCTTCTGTTACACCCTTCTGTACTCCAATTTGTAATACTTAAAGAAAAAAAGAAAATAAATCCAATCAAGACACCACGTCAGAGTTATTTGCCCCAGAATGTTCTCTTCTTTCCTCCTCAGCCAGCTGAAATGGAAAGACATAATGAGTAATTCCTTAAAAAACTATGAAGCTTTCTTGAAGCAATGTGCTTTCATGTACAAAACTAACAAAACCTGGCAATCTTATTCTCACTATCAAAGAGAGTAAGAAGATTAAATTCACACTAAATTCAAGAACAGAGAACGTGCATTTTTTTTTTAAAGCTATGTTTAAGAAGTTAGAAGATTAAAAAAAAAAAAAAGAATGCAATACCAATACCAAGGAACCCTCTAAGTGAAGATTTCTAAATGCTGTAGCTACCAGTACAAGTGACTATGCAGAAAAAGTTTGTCATTTTATGCAGAAAAGTTTCTTTTATAAGGGAGAAAAGATACAAATAGTTGTTTGGTTTCTGTCCTTCCTTATGCTGTCAGTGGCTTAAGCTGGGAGAACACAGCACCACCTGGAAAGGCTTCTGGAGACAGAAAGAAATAAAGAAGTGCTTCCTCCAATTCCAGAGAGAAGTAGGAAATTATAGAGACACAACAAAGGCAATACAAAAGTTCCAAACTATCATTTTTCAGCAGGACAAGGAGGTGATCGTCCCCCTCTACTCCGCTCTTGTGAGGCCCCATCTGGAATACTGCATCAAAGTGTGGAGCCCCCAGTACAAGAAAGACAGGGAACTGTTGGAGAGGGTCCAGAGGAGAGCCACAAAGATGATCAGGGGACTGGAGCACCTCCCCTGTGAGGACAGGCTGAAGGAGCTGGGCTTGTTCAGCCCAGAGAAAAGAAGGCTGCAGGGTGACCTCATTGCAGCCTTTCAGTACCTAAAGGGAGCCTACAAACAGGAGGGGAATCAACTCTTTGAAAGGGTAGATAACTGCAGGATGAGGGGAAATGGTTTTAAGTTGAGGAAGGGAAGATTTAAGTTGGACATCAGGGGGAAGTTCTTTACAGAGAGAGTGGTGAGGTGCTGGAACAGGCCGCCGAGAGGGGCTGCGGATGCCCCGTCCCTGGAGGTGTTCAAGGCCAGGTCAGATGGGGCCCTGGGCAACCTGGTCTAGTATTGGAATGTTGGTGGCCCTGCCTGTGGCAGGGGGGTTGGAGATTCATGAGGTCCCTTCCAAGCCTGGCCATTCTGTGATTCTAGAAAATTGAACCTGATTAAAAACAAATAATTTCTTTCTCTCAGGACTTACTGATTTGTACTCATAAACTATAGCAATTTCTTCTCTGTTTGTGCTGTAAAACCGAAGTAAATACACATGCAAATTTATTGATGAAAACAAGGAATCTTCTATTTTCTCATTTAAAGCTCCCACAGCATTCAGTGGGAAAGGGAAGAATATATGAAATGGGAAAAAAAAAAAGAACAAGCATGAAACATTTTATTTAAGGACAAACTTACAGGAGACAATGGAATAACTAGAGCAGATGTTTGGATAATACTTCATTTCCTAAGCAAAACTCAAAGATGGACAATCTTAATACACAAATTAACTCCCTTCATCCTGTTAATTGGGTGATATACCCCATAGCAATCACTGACAAAATAATGCAGTACAGAATCAGAATGAAGAACAGGAATTGAACAAGCCCTTTTCTTACTCAGGAGTAAAGCCTTTATCAGCTGCACAACTTGAGGTGTCTAATGCCAACGTAAAGCATGATGACAATTGTAACTGATAGCTGAGTGCTTTTAGAAAGTGAAAAACAATAAATACAATCACCAGAGGAGAGATGGAGTGGTGAAAAGCCCTATACTAAATACCTTACAAACCAGAAGATAAAATTGGAGGTGGGAAAGACCTATCGAAAAGTTGTTTTCATTTCTTACTACAAAAATAAGCTGTTTCTAGAGGAACAATTTTATAGGACTGATGTTTTAGATCAATGCAAGAACCCAACAAAGGAAGGAGGAAAGAATTCTCAGCTCCAACTGTGTGAGAGGTGTATGGTTGGACATTGTCCTACTCATTCTACCATTTACAATGACTACAGATCCCTACAGATGACAGACCACATCTCCTTCGTCGAAACTTCAAGTAGGTCTATGCATTTTCAAGTTTATAAGCACAGTAACAAGAACCATTTTTAAAGTGTCTTGTACGACATTAATTGGTTCTTTAACTTATTATTAATTGTGTTTCAGACAGGTCAAATCTCCCATCAGATTCACATCACAAGTTTCTTAATGGAACAGAAGCAGCTTAAGAAAAGATAAGCATGAGCATAAACTTGTGTTGGGGTTTGCTTTCAGTGGATTTAAAGGTTAGACCAAGCTAAAGCTGTCTTGTAAAAAAAAAGTTGCACATGCAGTCGAAATCCAAATAGTTTGAATTGCTGCATATGACAAATACCCTATCAATCAGGGACTAAAAACTTTACTTACCTACAACACCTTCCCCAGATGAACACCACTGATTCCTATAGCGATGGGAAGTGGGTGAGTGGAAAGGCCAAATGAGCATGTTCTCTTTCATACAGGTGTAATAACTCCCTTCCAAAATCTGATTTAAGGGGAACAAAGGAAGGTAACATTTCCTCTCTCTCATGTCTGCTCATCATCAGATCTTCAGAAAACAGAGTTAAGTGTGAGGTCTCCATATATCTACACTAGCCAAGTAACGCTAGCTATGTGGGAAGAAACGAGTTCTTCACCATCTCGGAAGCTGGTGTACAAAAGTGAGGCTCTTGCTACCTTGAAATAATTTTGTGGAGATGTGCGGAGGACAAAGTTGCCTAAATATGCAGTTAAGCTAACTTGGACACATTCTGGAACCCAATGAACTACATAATTCAGAAAACAAGTGGTCAGAAAACACTCGCAGTCAATGATTTTGGACATTAACATCTTATTTGCACATTGTAGGCAGGATTGACTTGGCAAACAAGCTTAGTTTTTCCAATATCAAATGATGCTAAATAACTCACTGCATGTCACCCTGGAGGTCTGAAAATTTCACATAAATGGAAGTGACTTAAAACTCATATTTAGTAAATACTACATATCCCAACCACTTTCTTCCTACCTCATCTATCACAGTTTAAGATCCAAATTCTGTTCTCTCATTTCTGATCTCTCCTAAACCTAAGGCTGTTTTTTTTTTTTTTTCCTTGACTTTCCTATTCCCTTGCTTTTTTCTCATTCTCTGGAGCCATATTTTCCTCAAACACGTGTAAAAGGCGGCCTCTTTCCATTCATCACTTCACACTGTAAGTTGGGAAAGTCAGGCAGGGTAACAGCACTCTACTGTTCTCTTCTGGAGTGACGACGTAATTCGGCAAGACAGTGACATTATTCTAATGCAGAGGGAACCAGTTTGCCTTTACCCATGATCTTCATGGTATCCATAAAGCCAGTATTTTGACAAATACACTCAGATTAAGGAAAACGCTTTTGTTAGAAGTCACAATTTAAAAGCATAGGAAGAGCTACTCCAAGATGAGAAGAAAGAATGAAGTCCTAGATTTTGAAAAGGCACAGAAGTAAAAATTTCAAAAAAACTGCACTGTACAAAGCAACAAATCTGATTAAAATTACACAAAGCATGATAATAAGAGAGGGGAGGGTGGCTGTATCATGCTGAGAAAATACATAATGAGAGCTAAAAGGAAAGAGATATGATGTGAAAACGGTTGAGTAATGGTTGACAAGTATGACTAAACTGAACACGTGAAACAGAGCATCTTGTCAGACGCAGAGAAGTCTTCTGAGCAAACTAGCCAAAATGCATTTAAGGGCTCACGGAAAGAAAAAAAAGAATGGGAGAGACAAAGTAAACACTGCACTTGAAATGCAGCAGACAGGAACGAGGGAGCAAGCCCCTGGAGAAGGCAGCATCTTAGAAGACAGCACAGATATGGATGCTGCTTGAAAGCATGCAGAAGACAAAGTTTCTTGGAGAATCTGAAAACTATTATTCTACTACACAAACAAGGCGATAATGGAGACCTGAGAAAGCACAGCATTTACAGACAACTGGTCCGCTGTCTACAAAGTTTTTACCAAAATAAGCGAGGATACGACAAGTCCTCACTAAGGCAAAACTTTGTGAAGTCTGATTCAGTTGAAATACTTACCAATAACCTACTTGTTCCTGCAGAAATAGAGGTAGCAGTGACAAAGAAAAAAGGGGAAAACCAATCAATGCCAAAAACGTCAGTATAAAATATTAGAAAGAGTACAATTGGGAAGAATCTATGTAAATAAGAAGTTAAATTGTTACACGGGATGTTCTCAGGAGTTTAAATATCAACTCTAAACAACATTTCATATTTTAACAGCATAATTACATATCACAGATAGTTGTAGTTAAATTTAGCATACAGTTATTCAATTTTACCTATTAAAAGTACAGTTTCAAGAGAGCCTATAACAAATGCTTAATAAAATGGGAGAGCAGGTTTTTAAGTTGGAATAATATTGAAGTTTTATAATTACTAATTTTGTAAAAGCACCTATTTCTAAAATGGAACATTTTAATATTATTAGGGAAAATATCAAAATGAAGAAAGCATGCAGAATGCCTCAGAGGAGGAAGAGTAAAGAGGAAACATAATTGGTTCAGAAAAAGATAGAACAAGTGACTCCTTCAACTAAGTTTTTATCACTACTGTCATTAACAGTAAAGAAAAATCAAGCTGTTAACTTTCATGCTGTAGACATGTCAATCACTACAGATCTGCCTCCATTTCCAGCTTTTTATCTTTCAGAGAATATGTAACGTCCATGCCATATTCTGCAAAATCTTACAGAATATCCGTGAATGAGATGCCAATTTTTAAGTAATTATTCTTTTTGAACAAAAGAGATATTTTGTGCATCATTTGTGCTTTAAATCGTCATTGTAGAGAATGCTACTGAATGTTTTCCTCGATTTATACCTGCTGCACTGGTCTACCTGTCAAAATCGTCTGCTTAGAAATTTGTTTACGCATACTTTCTTTAAACACCTACTCTTAGAAACACCTTGTTTACATTAACTAGATCATGCTAAAAAAAAATGCTCATATGCAAGAATACACACATACAATAGACTGCAATTGGAACAAATTAGTTCAAATGACAGTGTTTAGACTTTTCATCAGATCGAGTAATAATACATTAAGTAAAATGCTTTCACTTATCCAATTATGGCTTCTATTTAAACAAGGATATGCCTCCAGTACTTTACTTATCCATAATATTACTGAAAGTAAGAGAAGCTATATTATCTACTGAAGAAGTACAACTTCAAACAAAATCATGATTTGACTTGAGTTTGTTGAATACTGAGATTGACATCAAACTATAGTATGCTAACAAGTTACATTTTTAAAGTTTAAAAAAAAGTTGTGGTTTTTTTTCCTCAACTGGCTGAAGACCAATCATAGTTTATATTCTGGAAGTCTTTATATCATCAGGATCACAGTGTGCCAAGTGCTGTGTGTTTGTTTGCACATATGCATTAGCCCATCCCTTGCAGAACCCACATACTAGAGCAGATAAGGAAAAACAATGGTTACAATGGGAGCAGTGTCTGCATTAGAAAGGCAGTAAAACTTGTCCTAGCTTACATAGCAAGTCAGATGATTCTTGTAAGTCTCTAGGTATTACGGTATATAAAAGTGCCTGGTTGCCTCCCATGACATTGAGACAAGGGTAACAGACGAAGCAAACATGAATGACACAGATTAGTACTACCAACCACATAAGATTGCTGTCCTAACCAGAGCCTTACCTGGAGGGAGAACAAGGTTCTTTCATAGTTCCCTAACAACAATGACCAAACAGAATATAAGAAATGAAATGCACAAAAAAAACATTTCTTTTTCAAAACCCTCTTAGTACACACTAAAAATGCCCAAGTTTAAGTCTGCATACTTCTTGGTCATTTTATTCGTTCATTCCTTCACCTTACATTTGCCTCTTGGCATCACTATTTCTTCTGTTCCTGCTGTCCATCCCTGTACATGCCTGTCAACTAGTGAGAAGGCAGTCTGAGCAAGCATTGCTTTAAGCTTTCCCATTGCACACTGCTGGTTTAGCTGGCCTGCCAGCAGAGGCTAAACAAGCTAGACACCGATAGGATCAAAACAGCAGCTAGAGGGCAAAGACCAGTAAGGTGAAATGAACACCTGCATTGTTTAAAAAAAAAAAAAAAAAAGAAACCATAGCCAATCAAATGAAAAAGACTGTGTACTTCTAGAACAAAGACAAGATAATGAAGAAAGCACATGTGTTACAGATGCACCTCAGCTGCAAGCAATTTACTTGTAAGACAAAAATCTTCCATAATGCATGTTAAATAACAGAACAGAGACATTCAAACAACTAGGATTTCATTCTCTTCTAATTTCTGTGTTTGTTTTTTTTCCAAGTGTAAGGTACTCATTAAAAATAATTTATCAACCTTTCATCATTACTCAGAGATCCAAATTCCCAAGCTACACAATACACTAGTAACCTAACACCAAAATTATTAGAGAGATTTACTTGAATTTTCTCATTGTAGCCTTTCATTCTAGGATAAAAAATATAAATATTGCAACTTCTCAAAGCCTTCTATGGAAAAACAAATCACCATGTAGTTCTGAGAAGGAACTTTCAGTTAAAGACCCATCCTCCACACCAAATCTGTGTGTGTTTACCCTTAAGTAATCGCCTACTGAGTTGTTACTTCTTACCTTCACAGACCAGGTTTTAAGAATTGCAAAGAACCAACATCATTTATAGGCATTTCAAACTAGATCTCCCTCCTTCAACTAAGTGATGTATTAAAAAGGGCTTCTGTTTCAGTATACAGAAGACATCCTTTAATGGTTTATAAAAGAAACGTCCCCATTACACTCTCGATGGATAACTGTCTCACTCTTAAACCTTACTGCCAATTTTCAAAACGTTTTCTTATTCTGGACTTCAGGAGGAGATGTCAAAGTAACCCTTTTCCACATGGACATCAACCTAAACCCATATCTTTCTTTACAGATGCCCTCAGAAGGCAAGCTCACTGCACACAAGTGTAAGCAATAACAGCTATTTTGGTAGATTTCACACTATGGCCACCAACAAATTCCTGAGATCAAGCCAAACAGCAGTCATTTAACTCCAGTGGGAAAAAAAAAAAACAACAACAGATCTGTTCCATTAACATTGTTCATATTAAAGACTGCTGAGTATTTCTTCATATGGACATATGAAGAAAAGCCTATGCCTCCAGGCTTCTTTTATCCTGAAATGTAAAAAAAAAAAAACAACGATCTTTTATAATTATCAACTAGCATCTTCAGGAACATCCAGAAGTTCTCAAAAGATGCCTAAAATTCCTGCTGATCTTTACAAAAGCACACTATTTTTCTCCCCAGTGGAGGTCTGGCTGTACCTGACCTTTCCAGCAGTTGCATCAAATTAGAAATCAGTAAACTGGGAGATCCGTCAATAAAATAAATCTCCTTTCACTATTGTTGTGTTGTGATTTTTGCTTTGCTTTTTTTTTTTCCCCCTATGAGGAACAAAAGACTCAGTACAAATCCTGTGGTGCGTAGTGAGAATACCATTTAAACTTGTTTCTTTGCTTTCTAGAACTGTGTAGACATTGTACCATTCATTCTATTAATCCTATAATCTACAACAGCAGTTTCTGTTTTGGAAGACATCTCCCCAGGGCAGTATGAAGGCTACAGAAGACTAACAGCTGTCTAATCTTTCAGGGAGATCCTCCAGCTCAAGCCTGAGAATAAGTGAATGCTGAACTTGTTCTGTTAACAAAAGACCTCAGTCTGACATGCTGTCTGCCTGGTACTTTCCACAAAACTTGGTAGGGCAGACTGAAATTCTGCTCGTGGTGTAAAACTGATCCTTAGCTAAAACTGTGACCAGAAAACAAAGATGCATGTTGAAGGGTTGTATAACACACATGTGAATTAAATATTTACACAAGAGCAAATGCTTTTGGATAGAAGACAAGTTAGGGAATGGAGTTCAAAGCACTTAACGATGACCTACAGAAAGAAAAATAAAAACTTCAACTCATTAGTCAGGATTCTGTGCAAAAAAAATTTATGTAAGTTGCTCTAGATGTTGAGATAAACTAATCTTTTTATACTATCAGCTAGGTTTTTTTTTTTTTTTTTTTTTTTTTTTAAACTCAAGTAACATACAATAGCAGCACTTAAAGGGGAAAAAAAAGTTAATTTAAGCTCTTCAGGAAAGAGAAGCATTTCAGACATGCTTATGTCATCTCAGCAGGTTACTCTACCTGCAACATCAGTGCGATCATAAAGCCTGAAGTATCTTCCTGTTACTCTTGACCTAGCCTGGTATGTCATAAACCAACCCAGCAAAATAAAACAGCAAGCATTTTGGAATAAATTCAAACTACTAAAGAACAGTCTTCTAATCTATTAATCTTTTGGAAAGAAATAAGGCTCAGTCTTGTGTATATACAAGATCAATTTAGACAAAAAAAATTAGATCTCAAATGTATTAATATGAACAGCTATGAAGTTATTTTTTATCTGTTTTAAAAAGACAGGCTTTTTGTACACAAGCAATTTATAAAACTATCAGTTACTATAACCTTTATTATCAATCCCCATTCCCTCAGGGACAGTTTTACTGAAAGAAACTGAAAGTCCAGCAAGAAAAAAGAAAGCCTCCTATAGTACTACTAGATTTATAGACTAGCCAGTGAAAAAAACAAGTATAAAAAAATGCATTTAAATATAAATGTAGATGCTGGGTTTCACCTCTTAACCATACCCCCTCAGTGCAAGCAAATATGAATTTTGTTTCATTCCCTATTCAATCTTCATACATTTCTTTAACTACACAGGGAACAAAGATTCTTTCATCAAACCTAAGAAAACACAGTACTAGGAAAATATCTTGTTGAACATGACTTCACTAAAAATCTTACATTCACAAGAAAAACATGTTATATACAATACCTCCAATCAAGTAAGTTCAAGGGAAAAAAAAATCCAAAAAATAGAAGGCAACTCCAGCTATTACCCAATAGCTTGCCTCAGTACCCAGATATATGGCAGAGGCCCATCCTAAGTAAGGTTAACAGTAAGTTGTTATCATAGAATGGCTTGGGTTGAAAGGGACCGTAAAGATCATCCAGTTCCAGTCTCAATGTTGTGGGCCAAGTTGCTAAAGAAGTGACAACCGACTTAGAGCTCTTCCAGGACAGTGAGAAAAATAACACTTTGACTAGTTACGGTGTTTTCTTTTTTCCCCTTTGGAAGTTGAAATGCATATATTCCAACAACTGGAATAACAAAATCAGAACTCATTCTCCCCCACAAAATTCACTCTTTCTTCCAGTGGGGAGGGAGAGGAAGAAATACACAGAATCATAGAATGGCCTGAGTTGAAATGAACCTTAAAGATCATCTAGATTCAACCCCCCCCCTTCTATGTGCAGGGTTGCACATAGCAGCAGACCAGGCTGCCCAGAGCCACATCCAGCCTGGCCTTGAATGCCTCCAGGGATGGGGCATCCACAACCTGCTTGGGCAACTTGTTCCAGTGCGTCACCACCCTCTGTGTGAAAAACTTCCTCCTAACACCTAATCTAAATCTTCCCATCTTAAACCATTCCCCCTTGTTCTATCATTATCTCATGGCTTCATTTTTAATAGGTTTATTAGTAAACTGAACAAAGCTACTGATGTTTTTACAGAAGCTAGTGTAATGGCACAGTAATGTACCAAAAGAACTTCCACATAAAAAGGAAATATTTACTTTATGACTCTCAGCCCTAGGAAAACCCTGTAACATTTCTAAAAAGATAACAGTCAGAAAAAAGCATACATCTTAAATAAACTGCACTTAACAATAGGGAAAAACAAAATACCAAAATCCACATAGCTCTCAGCATGCAGGGTCACAAAAAGAAAGCAAAAAGGTCACTGAAGTTTTTACAAACCCTCCTTTCACACATGAATCAAAGTACTGTTGTGTTTTCCATCCTGGCTTTGAAAGCTATTAAGTGAAATTAAATATTTACATGTTTTGCTCTTTTTCCTCAACATAAATGATGGATCCGATCTTGTTACCTCAGCACTACAGAATGCAAAATTATCTCTCTTCAGAAGTACTTCAGAACACTGATTTCTGAATTTTAACCTCAGCATGAAAAACTGATGTTATTTCAAAAGTCAATCCTTCAGTGAGCGTTGTACAGCTCAAAGCATTTTTCTAACATTAATTCAAAACATATCAGACTCATATACCTTGAAGTTTCTCCAGATTTTTAACTTTTAAAGTCAAATATTTCATTCATCTCACTTTAAAAAAGGGATGTCATACTGTGTCAAAGATAGCTGGATGGGCAGCATGATAACAACAACAAAAATCTGTATAGACAGCTTTTCATTTTTCTGTTTCCAGTTATTAGAAAGAAACAGGCAGCACAGCTCAGTTGAAACTGTAAGATTAACAAAACTTTGAGTAGGAAAAGTGGGATATACCTGCAGGAAGTCCTTAAGCCACACACACACAAGTGAAACTAATAATAAGGAAAATAAATTGCCAGTGTCTGTAAAAGCTGACAAGAGATCTCTTTCCTGGGACAAACAAAACCACAAATGAGCTGTAGGTGTGCCAGTTAGACTTCTGAGCCTTCCAGAGAAAGTTTATCCAGCCCACCTCACGGCAGCTGTCAAAGCTGCCTTTTGTACCGCTGGGACTGGAGGAAAAGAGCCTCTCGCAGGCCGCCAGCGCAGCTCAGCATCCCGCACGAGCGCTGGCACCGCACCTGCTCTGCACGCCGGCTGCAGCGCGCCTGGAGGGGCTCCTGCCGGAGCTGTCCAGGGCGCGGGTGCTGAACGGGCCGTGGGCTGCCCGAGGCTGCCTTCTGCGGGTTAGGGCCAGCCTCTGCCGAGCTTTGGGGAGTAACTAAACACTGAACCAGTTTTCCTTGATCATGTCTGCTGTTAAACCAGCTGCAAAGTGCACTTAGACAGGTATTACAATGATGACATGAAGAAATACATTAACACGTGTCAAGCCAATCAGAATCAAGTCCTTTGAAAAGGTTTTTATACACTTGCTCTTCAAGCAACATTCACAACTTAAAGAAGCAAAGACACTACTTTCAGTTTGCATAAAGGTTGATGATATACATAGAAGCATAAAACCACTGTAAATTTCCTCCACCTATACAGCACTAGTGTCAATTTTTATATACAGTCACAATTGTGTATTTGCACTACAGAAAGTTTTTTTTTTTTTTTCAAGCACAGTTAGATGGTTAGAATTTTTTTTTTTTAAAGCTACAGCTGGCTTCCTTGTTTATATAGAAAGAAATAGTTTCAAGCTTACCAGTTGTAGAGAAAGGCAATACCAAATATATCTGCTTTAAACCACTTTAGGATCATCCACACAAGACAGAAATCACAGTCTCATAATAAACAAGGAATTGTTTACCCATTCCTGAAGACCAAGGCAACACCAAAAGAGACAACCTCCAAGTAGAGATCCCTCTCTGGTGGCAGCCAGCCCTTAAATGAGGTCAGGGATGGGTGGAGACTGGCTCCACCTCTGCCTGTCACACAGGTGTATTGCTTCCACCTGTGCTCCCAGGGCTGGCTACACCCATTTACCAGGTGCTCAATTACTGGTTCACGCCATGACTTAACTATTCCCATACACCAGTCAACCCAAACAGTAATGTAACACAACTCTCTTTAGCAAGTTAATTTTTAAAGATTTCTGTTATCAATCAAACCTCCTAGATCTGGTGAGGCAGACAATCACTGACAGAAACAGCAACTGAAGTGTTTTAAGACAGTTTTTTGTTGTTAAATATTGGCTGTCTCATTACTACCCTGGTACTTCTTCATCAGACTCCTAGCAAATTAGAGCTTTCTACGAGCTTAACTCAAAGTAGATTAAAAAACTGAGATAGTAAACCATAACAGCACAGTAAACGTCCTTTCAGTTACATTTTGAGACTATAAGCATTGCTGAAATCATATCTAATAGCTAGAATGGACTAAATCTAGGCAATCCTACACTTCAGTGCTGAAAAGGAACCATTAACCTCAAGGTCTCTTCAAACACTATGATCATCAAAAAAATACTTTTCACTCACCTCATTACCTTTCCTTAAATCTGTTTTTGTAACCCTTTTGTGTAAACTTTTGAAGGAAAGGACATTGTCTGCCTACAAACTTAAAAACAAACATGACAATTTATTTACAGTGTTAAAAGCAAGGCCCATTGTTTTCCAGTACAGTGCAAACAAAGGAAGATGCAGTGTTGGAAGTACTGTATATACATCAGGAACTGACTGAAGTTAGCAAAGTATCTTTCTTCTGTCCTTACTACTCTATGGACTAGTACCTGTGGAGATATTCCTGGACCATTTAAATGAGGCTTATTTTTCATACAATTTGCTGAATTTCAGGGTTAGGAAGGTACCACTAAAAAATAGTTTAACTTCAATGATCCTCCCCCATAACAACTTTCTTCTTAAAAAAAGAAATATAATATCCAAAATTACATCTCTCTAGGAAAAAAAAAAAACACTGGAGACACCTTTCTTTTATGGTTGTGATTGTGTTTTTGTTTTCAAACATAGATGGATGTTAAAAATGCTCCTAAATTAGTATTTCTGTAGATTGTTTTGTTTTGTTTCCAATAGTACTTCAGTACTGGCACAGTAAGTTCAATAGTTTTTCCACACAGAAAGCTGCAGCAGGGCAGAGAAAAGGAAATTAAAAGAAGAGGCTCTCAATAAGCAATATGTATAGCTTAAGTGTTAAGTATCACAGATAAAGAAATTGGAAAACAACTGTATTAACACACATCTGTGCATCCTGGTTCCTTCTAAATAAGAGGAATATAACCCACACCACCGTTCTACACATGCTTCTTCCTCCTCCTCTCTCTTCCTTACAAATTTGGCATGCTTTCATAAGATTTCTTTTGTAGCTAATATTTTCTGGGGTACTTATGTTTTTCACTTATTTTCATTCTGAATCTCTGTGGATTTGTCAGGCCATCCACATATTTGATATAAACATTTGTTTTAAACATCTTTCAAAGAATACTTGCATGCTATGGCTAATACAGTTTTAGACTAAAGAACAAGACACAGCTGTTAAACAGCTGAGAAATAGTCCAAATCCATGATGAGACAAAGAAGAAAAATAAGAGACCTTAGAGATGTATATTATAATTAGTATTGTTTTGCAGCATGTATTCTCAAAACAGTTTACAAACATCATGTTAAACCAAATAAAGAGATTTTACTACTTGCAAGTACTTGAGAGCCTTCCTTTATGCTAACTTCTGCTTCCTTAACCTGCAAGCTGAGGTCTTTATAAATGAAGGGAAACTGAGAATATCCTCCAGTTTATATCAACTCATGCATACCAGAATACCTTCATACTTCCCATTCTCAGCTGTTTATATCAGAGTTAGAGTAACTACCAATATGAAAAGACAGAACTCCACTAGTCCAGCACCCTGTTTCTCAACACAGCCAGTAATCAAGAAGCATCACCAAATCACAACAGTTATGTAGCTTTTCAGACACTCTTGCATAATACCATGCTTACACCCATTAGCTACACCTGCCATTTTCATTTGTTAACTAATGAACTACTGGCACAATTGCAGATACAGAAGAAAAAAATCTGTAGATAGTAAAATGCAAAAACTACCTCTAGTACACTTTCTGGATACTTCTAGCTCTACTGTTGAGTGCACACTTTGCATCAACAAAATACCAAGTTAAAATACAAGATCTGTACACTAGTATTCTCGACAGTATGATAAAAATTATCTAAAATCAAGGTCAAAATCATTAAAACAGTATTAAAATCAAGCAACACTCATATATAAATAACTATTTTGAAGACAAAGACTGCCACATCTGTTACAGTAAACATGAGGCAGGTTATACTTAGCATTGATAAAGACTTTTGTTTGTTTGTTTGTTTGCAGAGTATATAAATATATATATTATTTTTTTCAAAATTTGAAAAGAATCTGTAGGAAAGAATTCTCAGACTCATGCGTTTCGTAGCCCTACTGAAAGCAGAAACTGCAGGAAATATTTTATTCTGTCATTTAGTAGAAAAAAAGTGCAGAAATATTCAAGAGCTTTAAAAACAATTACCTGGTAGTCACAATTACCATGATCAAAACTTAAAGGTGGCCAGACCCTAAAAGAAAATGAACACTCCACAGAATTTAAGAACTAGAATGCTTCCGACAGGCAACCACCCTGAGACTTTATGCTTCCTGACAGTTTAAACCTGCCTACCTGTGTGGACAGGATCAAACAATCTCCACATTGCTGTCAGCCCAAGTAGTCTTCATAAAGCTTAGATCTCGTCCACTTTTCACAAATCAACAGTTTTCTCCAACATATTACATTGTTTAGTGTCAAGAAATGACACAAGACTGAAACTCTTTTGAACACTTTTCCTGGAAGTAAAATGTTCAATCATTAAGTACATTTAAAATGTTGATCACTAGCATGACAGACACTTGTTGACAAAAAGTCATATATAACCAGCAGAGTTCACTACAAAGACTAAATGAGAATAGCCATTATGCATGTTCCATAGGAGATGTGCCAGCACTGACATAGCATGTAATCACCTAGCATTGATAACACCCTAATCACTCAACTAACCTCTCATAACTAGAAATTTCACCTTCAATTTTTAAAACAGTAATGAAATCATGCTATAAATCAATCTGACATTCACAGTAATTACAGCAGCCCAACTAGGAAGTGTTTTGATATTTTCAAAAACCATTTGCAGTTAAACTGCAGCTAAATAATTGCTTTATATAAGTGACACCTGGCATGGAAAGCCAAACAAATTGTAACTGCTCATTTTTTCTTGACATTATTCTTAGATGAATTTCTTGTAACTTACTAGAAGACAAGCAAAGTGCGTGCCAGATGAGAACGCTGTATTTATAGCGCACTAAGTCAGTCAGCAAACAGAATCTACTAAAAATATCCACAATGGTATGCAGCACACCCACTCTTTGGGGACTATTCACAGTCTGGGGTGGTCTGATTTTTAGACAGAGCAAACAAAGATGAAGAAAATAAGCCAGGTAGGTCAATTCCTGGAGAAGTCTGTGAGAGTTACAGTAGAATCACACAAGTTAGCATTCTATCCGGCAACCAGTCAAACACAGAACCATAGAATGGTTTGGGTTGGAAGGGACCTTTAAGATCACCTAGTTCCAACCCCCTGCTATAGGCAGGGACACCTCCCTCTAGACCTGGTTGCTCAAAGCCCCATCCAGCCTGGCCTCCAATGCCTCCAGGGTGGGAGCATCCACAGCCTCACTGGGTAATCCCAAACTCTATAAGATTTTTTTTTATGTGCTTCCTGATCTCCCCAGGTCAATACAGTGCAATTTAAACACACAGAGCAGAAGCAGCACATGCTGCTGAGCAAAAGCAAGAGCAATCTTCGTTCCTACTACAGCTTACCCTCCCATTTTTGCAGGTGTCAGGAATTTGAAGCCTATCAAATAACAGGCACCAGTGAGCTCTGGATACTCACCAAGACACGCTTATGAAAGTCACAATGATCATTTACAAAGGAAAGGCAGCCTTGGAAACAGAGGCATTTGTTTAGGAGATATCTATGCTGAGAGCAGACAATAATTTCTTGTATGCTTATGAAACGCTGTTTTGGTCTTATTCAGGTTTTTTGTTTTTTTATTATTATTTTTAACAATAATCATTTTCTTCTGATTTATCAGGCACACATCTTTTAAAATATTTCAAAACAAAAATTCAGAGAAATTAAGGGTTTTTTCTCACTTTTCCTTTTCAAAGGTTAAGAACATGCAAGAACAATGTGTTCCATTACCACAGTAAATGAACAGAATATGGAGAAATGAGCTTGGGTCTCTCCTGAAACTAATTAAAGCATTAATGAGCAGAAGACACATTCCAGAAAAATCTTGAAAATAATACAAAAGTTTGGTTCATGTATCTGCAAGTGGCACAGAAAACCTACCCAAAAACCTTCCTAACATTATTCCTAAAAGTTTCATGCAAGGATAAGACAACAAATCAAGAACATCTATGTGATGAACTTTTCCATGAACAGCTGCCAAGAACAGGAGAGAACTTACCCAAGCAGATGGGTAGGCAATGTGTTATAAAAATAGTTCTGAATTTTTAGCAGTGACAAAAGGCTTTCTTTACAAGACAAAGAAATGACATGGAAGGCTGTTGGAGTGTAGTCTGCAATTACACAAGAACACATGGAGAGACACACTGTCAGGATACCAGAGTTGGATGAGGTACTCGGAAGAAATTAAAGAGGAAGGCCCTGTTTGAACTGGCACTCTAAAGGCTGTCAGATGTTATTGCCACCCTGACAGCCAGAAGAAATGTTTGTATATGGCATTATAATTAAGCCGTTTCCTTTTATTCAGATCATTAACTATTTAAGTTTTTCTTCTAAATGCAGTACAGCCATTCTTACTATTCAGTTTCTTCTAGCCTCTTTTGTTTACCAGGCAGGAGGAAAAAAAGAAAAGCAGCCCTTCAAAGCTACTCTATCACTTGCCTCAGCCTTTAGTCCAGGTACCCCAAATCCATCATCACAGAGACCTGGCTCTCTCCCCATCTGAAGGAAACTAGAACACGACCCAGGAGGTTCACCAGCACTACTGGCAGACCCAGGCAGTGCTCCTTAGTCCTCTTAGCTCATCTGTCCAAACACATAACATTTGAGACTAAAACCACTCTGAGCTAAGGAAGGCAGGTGGTGGCTGTGGATTTTTTGCTTCTTTCTCTTGTCTTCAGACTGCTCCTCAGGAGAGTTTATGTCTCTGCTAACTGTCAGGAGCTCTGTGTTGCCCACTATATGTAGACATGAGTAACAGAAGAGCCCACTAAATGCAGGACAGCGTGACCTTGAAAGGTGATCAGATTCCTCAAACTCATCTGTCAGCAGAGTTCTTCAGGAGCTCCTTATCAACAAATTTATCCTTGAACTGCTTTCCTAGCACACTGGATTTTTTTTTTTTTAACCTGTATTTTAGTTAATAGGATGCTAATACATTTCCAAAACCTCCCATATCTTCAGCAACTGCTGAAGCGACTCTTTCACTCTGAAGTGAATTCATATGTAAAACTGAAGAAAGAATAAGGCACACATCTATCTCCCTCACTACCTGTGGTTTCTGTAAAGGTGTACATATGTGTATAGATACACTCCACTTTAGCCTTCCTCTATGAGAAGCACAATAAAGACAGCCTCTCATGACCATTACTCTCCTTTCCCAAAGTGTATAGACATGGTTATGACTGTGTCACTGCTGCAGCCAAGAGAACAGAAACTAATCAAATCACCAAAACAAACACAGTCTCTTGGTTTTAATCGTGCTGCATCTTGGAAGACCTTTGAACAGCAACAGTAAAACTATCTCAAAATGCACACAGGATTTTTATTTTTATTGTGTTCACAATAGCATAAGGCAGTGTCATGATATCCCTAAAGAAAAAGGTAGAGTTTATTTGGAAAAGCAATAGCTTTTATTAGACAAAAACCTTACAATCTTTCCTCATTCTGAATGGCTTAGAGGTAGAGAAGTGTATGTTGTACTGAAGACAAACTGGCCTTCCTCAAGCATCAAAAAAACAGGGTCAAACTGCAATAGTAAGTTTCACTGCTCCTGACACGGATCACAGACACACAGAGGATATCCCAAAAGTCTCAGAGCAAAGCATGCTTCCCAACACTCCTCTCAAGTCAGAGGGCAAAGACCTCACAGCTACAACCTTCACTGGCAAAACAGGATCTACACTAAAATCTCAAGTGTTTAGGAGTTTCACACTCATGATTTCACAAAACAGCACTACTTTTGAGAGTAACAAAATAATATGCAACATTTTTGCAATCTACAGTTGCATTTTTACCTAGTTTTTCTTAAGACAAAGACTTTTAAGACAAAGATGTATGTTAAAACTTTTAATCTAGTCTTCTTGCAACATTCTCAAGAAGCAATTCAATACTAAGCACTATGTGTATTACTAGCAGGTGTTTTCACCAACAATTCTCCCTGTTGTGACCATCCAGAAAAAGATCACAAAAAGAGGGATATAAGGAGCTATCAACATTTCAAGTCATGAAAGTAACATTTCAGCAGTTACCCAAAACAAGAAAATTCTGAAAGAGGCTCCAGTTTGAACTGATTGTGACAAGCATTACTGACAAAAACAGGTTAGAGCTATCAGCAGTAGCTGACAGTCTGTGCAGAAATTGTCACTGCCTAAAAACAGGGGAAAAAATGAAATTACCTGTGGATCTCAAGACCAACTCTTTAGCATGTTGCTCTTAAGAAAAGGCGAGAATATTTACTTTGGGGCCAAGAAGGGAAGTCCTGTTCACTGAGGAACAAAACGGGAAACTACTGGTTCAAACTCCTGATAGCAGTGTTATCACCTTAAAGGAAACTGGAACTTGGCACTGTGTTGCAAGAAAGTGCTTGAACATAACGCGTAGGTTTGTCCTCTACATCTGGGAGTGCCGTAAGACCTCATGGAATTTGGGTCTCATTCTGCTTAGCGCTCTGAGACTACTCCAAGAGCGCCCATAGCACAGACTTAAACACGGCCTGGAGTTCTTTTATTTTTATTCTGTGAGACCAGGGACTCAATTTGTCCGTGAATGTTAATCTGAGCTAAGACACAAGGCTGCATAGCAGTATTTACTCCATTCCACTGTGACCATGAGGTACACAAGCCTGAGGTCAGACAGGACCACTGGATCCTCAGAGGTAGGCAGAGCTGCTGTTACAGCAATTCTAGTCAAAGGAACAGAGCAGCTATATCATCATATTCTCCAATACGTTAACATTTGAAAATACAATGCTATCTATATTCTAGTATGTTAATAACATTAATAAGCACAGTATGGATTTAAATGCATTACATTAGAGAATTAATATGTATATGTTTCTCTTCTGTATATAAAGCTGCTCAGTGAAAATGGCAATACAGTGTAATTCCCTAATGGTAAATTAATTACAGTAATCACAAAAGTACAACACCCACCCACACATCACAGATCAATGAAGCCAAGCAGTATCCCTAAAACTATAAATAGACAAAACTTCAATTCAATTTATTCTTTTTTTTTTTTTTTTTTTAATTTGAATAGAATCATTGTGCTAATTCTCCAAATTAATTTTGGTATTTTCAAGACAAAAAGAAACAATACTGTTTGCAAGTTACAAAACAAGGGAGGGTACTTTAAGCTTGCATTTAATACACAAGTTAAATGCCAGATACCACACCTAGACAAGCTTGAGCTAGTTACCATCAGGTCAAAAACACTCCTTCAAGTTATTTTTCACTATGCTGAGGATACCAAGTTATGATCTTCAGTGGGGATATGCATTCCAAGCACCTAATTGGTATGAGAAATAGAGAAAAAATAAAGCATGCAACTAAACTGGGATGCCTACATTCAGCATCACCCGGTTGTGTCACTGATATCACAGAATATTTAAATTGTAAAAAAGGAGTGTTTCAAATGAGGTCTTTTTCACAAGCACTGCAGTATTCCAGTTTAACAGTTACTCATCCTGATAAGAAATACTAAGGTTTTTAGAACAGAAAAAGCAAAATGATTTATGATCATCTCATGAACACCTAAGGAGAGCCTATTTTAACACTTGCTACTAAAATCCCAACATACGGCATTCCTTGTTCATTAGTGAGGAGATGAAGAGAATGCACCTCTGCTGGTGCTACTTCTGCACCAGTAGAAGCAATAAGCTCTGCTTCATCTCAGCCTACATCCCCTTTAATAGCACAGTTTCAGAGATTTGTAAAAGACAAGACAAGCTGTAGTACAGTAATTAATACATATTAATAAATTAATAAATAATACTGCCATAAAAAAAAAAAAACAATCAAGTTCAGAGTTGTTTGGAAGAGACCTTCTTGCATGTGACCAGTTTCCCAGGTAGATTATTGCTCCTCATTACTGCACTTGTATTTAATTCGGAGCTTCCTTGAAGCAAGGCAGGCTATCAGATAATGTTCAGGCAGGGAAAAAAAGTTTTTCTTCTGGACAACATTAAAGCTATATACTTTAACGATTCCCTTGTGCTTAGCATGAACCTCTCAACACTCAACATAGGGCATCTTTTCCTCACTAAAAGGAACACCAGAAGAAGCACCTACCTTTAGCAAGCTATACTGATGCAACAGCAAGTACCCCTAACAAAGCACTACTATTCAGTAGCTCGGTGCTATGACAGCAGTAGTTTTCTTCAGGGCAAATAGTCCTTTAACAAGACAGGGCTTGGCAGCTCTCTGTTGCATCCCAGCACTGCGCAGGGAAGAGATGGCTTTGGCTGCAGGCAGTGACAGCTCTGGTGCCCCCAGGTCAGTGCAGCTGTGGGCATGTGACAGAGCTCTGCACACCCCGCCAGGCTCTGATTGCCAACAGGTCGCATCAGAGGAAAGAAGGAAACCCAGTCTGCTGCAAATGCCACGCACGAGTCCATTAACTGCAATACAGAAACGTGGTAATTTGATATGAGTCCCACCCTTCCCAGAATAAAGCTGTTGGGGAAGCCGGTCGGTATTCAAACTGCTTGTAAGACATATATTCTATGATACATATTGGTATTATCAAAAGAATGAATCCACTGGAAAAGGTCACCTTGCACCTGAATGCGTGACCAGCACAAACAGCGACCTTTAGAATGAGCAGCGCTGAGAGCAGCCGGCAGCTTCCGTGCAGGCTCCTAATTAAAGGGGAGAATCCAGGCAGTAAAAGCAAACCCTATACCAGCTAAATAAATAGAACTGTTAAGACAAAAAGCTGCACCCACTCGCTCCAGGTCTAATGCACTTCTCAAAGGGCCTCTGCTCCTCGGAGAGCCCGGGCTGTCGGGTCGCCTCCTGCCCCTCCGCTGCCCCACGCACGTGGCCGTCCCCGGGACTGCCTGCGCAGGGAAACACCGACAGCTGCCCTCCGTGCCCCTCTCTTAGGGGAAATAACAACTTTCTTTCGCTTCTCTTTTTCTTAACTCACACAACTCACAACCCGAGAGCTTCGAAGGCACGAGCGTCGGCCAAGTAGCGATCAGCATCCAAAGAGGGGTTTGGTCCGATTTTAGAATAAACGGCCGAGACACATGATCCAATTAAATTCTAATTATGTAAGTAGTAGGCAGGAGTATTTACACAGGCACTGATTACGGCTATTAAAGTCTAAAGTCGGCGGCCGGGAGGCTCCGCTTCCTCCTAACCGTGCCGGCCGCGCCGTTTCGGGTTTGCTTTCAGTTTTCAGCCCCCACTTCCCAAAAACTCTTCACAAACGCGGGGAGACGGCGGTCCCCCGGCGACCCGTGCGGGCTCCGGCCTCGACGGGTACGGAGAGGACGCCCCCCGGGCCCTTCCCGACCTCTTTCCCCGCGCCTCCCGCCCGCCGGGCCGCCCTTACCTCCGAACAGGTGCGGCGAGAGGTGCGCGGGCAGCGAGCCGATCACCAGCCGGGGCCCGCCGGCCGATCCGCCGCCCCCCGCGGGCCGCTCCCGGCCGCCCTCCTCCGGGGTGCTGCTCACCGAGTCCTGCGAGCCGTAGGGGCCGCTGCTGTGGGGGATGTTGAAGGCGGACTGCGCGGAGCGGGCCGCCGCGGCGCCGGCACCTCCCAGGGACCTGCTGCGGGGCGCGGAGCCCGCCGCGCCTCCCGCCGCCGCCGCCGCCGATCCGCCGGGAGCGCCGTGCGGCGCCGCCGCCAGGTGCGGGTAGCGCCCGCCCGCCGCCCGCCCGCCGGTCCCGTTAGCGCCGCCGCCGCCGCTGGAGGAAGGTAAATCCCCGCCCGAGTACGCCCGGGTGCGGCCGTTGGCGGCGGTGGGGCTGCTCTGCTTCGCGCCCATGGTCCCGCCGCCCTGCTGAGGGGAAGGCGCCGGGCACGGGCTCGGGAACGCGTCGCTCGGTGCGTCGGTGCCGAGAGGGGAGAGCCGCCCGCCGCGATCCGGCTCAGCTGGCGGTCCCGGCGCGGCCGCTGCCGGCGGGTGCGGGGCGCCGCCGTGAGCTGCTCGGCACGCTGCCGCCTGCCGCCGCGCCGCCGCTCGGCCCCGCCGCCGCCATCCCGCCGCGCCGCGCTCTGTGGGGCACCGGCGGCAGCCGCCCCGCCGAAGCCGCTCGCTCGCCCGCGGCGCGCCGCGCTGTGCCGAGGGAGGCGGGAAGGGGCGGGCACGGCGGCGCGGCCGCTCCTCTACGCTGTCGCCATAATGGGGGCGGCCCCGCGCGGGGAGCGGGCGGCGGGTGCCGCGCCGCGCCTTCCTTCCCCTCGCGCGGCGGGGTGGCGGCCCCTGGAGCGGAGCGGCCCGCCCCTCTCCTCACGCGAGGTGCGAGGCGGCGCTGCGGGCGAGGCCGGCCGTGGGGCTCGTCTGCGCGGAGTGCCCTCGCGGGGCCGAGGCGGGACCTCGTTCGGAGCGGAGGGCGCTCCTTGAGCGCGACCGGGCGGCCGCCGGGGAGGAGAAGGGGTTAAAGCCCCTGCCGGTGCGGCGGCCGTTAGGGGCGGCCGTTGGCGGCGGTGCCCGCGGGGAGGCGGGAGCGAGGGCCGCGCCGCGCGAGCTGCGGCTCTCCGTGTGACCCGCGTCGTGCCGCGGTCCGCTGCGGCCGTTGCAATAAAACCTGCGGCCGCCGAGTGTGTCCGCGTCGTTCCGCGGCGTGCGCGGGGCGGGCTGTCCTAAGGCGGCTTCCGGAGATCGGTGGCCTCTCGGAGCGGCGATGTGCCCGGCTGGTGCTGCCCCGAGGCCGGCTCAGGGCCGGGGCGGATAGAGAGAGGCTGTCCTCGCCCGAAGGAGCGCCCCAGTTGCTGAATGCTGTAGACGAGTAAAGACTGCCCGCAAATTCCGGTCCCGTGAGTTGTACCCGCGTGGCTAACAGGCTCGGTTTGCTCAAAGTGAAACAAGTCAAGGGCAGAAATACTTAGTTCCTTAATGGTACCCGATGTCCAATGTCTTACACTCACATTGCGTACACTTACATGTATGCAAACGCGATTCCTGCAGTCAGCCACGCAAGGTGACGGCTTGTTCCATGGATTACCGCCTGCTGTCACGCGTGGCATGTGGCCGTCAGGCAGTGCTGTGTGCCATCTCAGGGCTGGGCTCCAGCTGCACTCCTGCCTGAGGCACAGTCCTCAGACAATTTTACGATTAATACAGCAAAACAGATCAATACTTGAATTCGCATACAAAGTATTGCTTTAGTGTGTCCGAGAATACCCATTTTCAGAGGTGAACAGACGTGGAGGCCTCCCCTCCAACCTTCTTCCCTTCACCATTACAGATGCTTTCTGACATGTGCAGCCCACAGTTTAGCATGCAAGAAGACCTGGCTGCTTCAATGGTGGAGGAGGCAAAATCTCAGAGATTTCAAAGTAAAAGGCAGAGATTCCCCTAATGTTCCCACAGAAGGAAAAGCTGCCATAGGAATTCCTCTTTTGCTTGGTTCCAAGAATTCACATGGGCAAAGGATGTTGCAGACATGACTCATAATTTCTACTGCTTGCAGAACCCTCGTTGCCTGTTTCACCCTGTTAGAGGCCAGTGTGCTAGGAGCTGTTAGTGCATTCTTAGCATCTCCACAAGTGAGTAGCAGTGGAGCTGGCTGGCTGTTAGGATAAACAGCGTTTTGAAAGTACTGCATTGCTACAAGTACCATGCTACCATTTGTATTTTCCTTGTGGTGATCCTAAGAATTGAGCAGGTATTAAATAGATCCTCTTTGGTTATGAATAACCTTTTATTCAATTTAAAATTAAATAGTAAACCCTATGGGGAAAAAAAGGCCTGAAGACATCTGAAGAGTTATTCAGTGGTACAGTCAGAAGATTAACAGCGTAGAGTATCTCACAGAAAAAGGCTCAGCTGCAGAGCCTCAGCAACAGGACAGCCCCTGCCTTCTTCTCAGAAAGTATGGATATTCCCAATGAGATGTTATTTTCCTTTGGCTTCTGCTTTTGCTTTGCACCCGGTATGTTTAATGTTTGCAGATCTCACTATCAAGTGTGAATCTAAACAGGACGCATACCCCAGAGAGCACCTATATCTTCAGAAGAGCAGTGTGACATACTTCTGAGACAGCTTTCTCTCCTCCATCTTTTCTGCTTGCTCTTATTAATGGTTGAATAGAATTTTCTATACATACAGAAATTTGTTCTGTATATCCAGTACTAAAGTTAGGTTTTCAAGCTAACGTTTCTTTTAATGAATGACTATCTACAAGCATTAAGTCTTGTAGAGGCAAGTACCTGGCACTGTAGTTTCCATCCATTTGTTTATTAATATGCTCCAGAAGTAGTTTGCATAAAAATTTCAATTTCCTACCCACTGCAGAAAATAATCATTGGCAAGAGGAGACAGTGTAGAGAGAAAGTAGAACGTGTTGCTGCTGACCAAATTTCCACAGATTTCAAGAACTCAGTGGAAAGTACACAGTTATATATAAATTAACTTCTGTAGGCCTACGTGGATGAATGCTGTTATTATTCTTGTAGAAACATATCTAAGGAATCTTATTCGTAATTAAATGAGCATGAAATAGAAACTAACCTTCTTGTTCCAGGATAGTGGAAAAAACCTGATTTAGGCAGGCACATGCACTTGCTATTCTTTGTTATTAACTGTGTGCCTCCATTTTAGCTGTAGTCACACTACCTTGTCTATCAGCAAGTGAAAGCAATAAGCTTGTTTTTTCACCAAAACTAGCTAAAAATACATACTATTGCACATCTTGGAAAATGTGTGCTGATAAGTATTTGGAACAGGGGTCTTAATTTTGATCAGTGAGCTATACTGATGGATTATCCTCCTTCTGCCCTCCTACTCTCTTCAGTGTCTTTTACAGGGAGCTTAAGATATGTGGAGATGTGGCACTGAGAGACATGGGTTAGTAGGCATGAAGGGGATAGGTCAGTAGTTGGACTAGTTGATCTTAGTGGTCTTTTCCAACCTTTATGATTCTATGATTCTGTTATTACAATGTGGTCTCAAGCAAGATTTTATCTCTGGCAAAAGCATCTGACTCTGGACTAAAGAGGCCAGCTAGAGATTAAAATTCTCTTCAGAACTGACCAGGTACTCATTTCTAAAGAAGAGTTGTAAAAACACTGTATAAACTCATAGCACACAGTTAATTTTCCAGTAGCTAAGGTAGGCTTTTAATCGGGCTTGGGGATTTTCTGATCAGATACCAAACTAGGGGTGCACACTGTGGTTGGAAAAGAAAATGATGTTTTTACATTGTTGTATATTTCAGGTGTTTAAAATAAACTCGACCACATAGCAGCTCCCCACAGATACTGAAAACAGAAACTTTTGAAGTGTTTGGTTGGTCATAGAGGGAGAAAAACAGAAGTGTTTTATCCCTCTAAATTAAGACTTGTGTGAAGTACACAGGCCTTGCATCTGCAGGTAGTTTTAGCCATCTGGCAGACCACACTTTCCTCAGATATGTTCACATCTGTATTCTAAATGAAATAGATCCCATTTACCCTGTCCACATGACCGTGAATTACACATAAACCTATGGCAGGCATCTTTTTGTGAAGCGTTTTGATACCAGTGTATAACCAGCTGGTACGCTGAGAGATGTAGAAGACCTTGTTATCCAATATGTTAGATTTTTACTTGCATTGAATAACACTTTGCTCATGTTGACTTTACTCCTGTGAAAATCTATGCATCTACTTATACCAACGCAGTAAAAACAGTCCTGCTCTATGCTGTGATGAGTCTTCATGGATTAAAAAAGCACAGCAGCTCTGAAAGTCTTCTGAGGTTTGGGTCCTAAAGTTATTCTGGAAATGTGTGGTTACTTATGTTTTTGCTGTGAGGAAGCTTGTCCTTGTTTTAGGAAGATTCTGTTTAAAACCTTCTGCCTTGTGTTTGAAGTTTATGCTTTTCTGAAGTTTCTATCACACTGTAAACAATGTGCTGTATTTTGCACACACAAGTTACCCATGCAGAAAGCTAATATTCGCAGGAAAGATAACTTACTTAGTCTTAAACATAAATTGACTTTGACTTAACGTACCAATTGACCATTTACACAAGAAGAAGATGTGGAAATAATTTACTTGAAGAAATGGCAATTTGTGCTGTGCATTCCATTACTATGTGCTCTGAAGTAGCATGGTAAGATATACACTTCAGTCTAATAATTTTATTAGAAAATGTATTCTCCATAATAATTTCTAGGCCATTCTACAGGGTTGTATTATTGTAGCCACTGTGTACCATAGTAACTATATCTGATATCAGATGCCATTATAAGAACTTGCCATTTCATAGAATCATAGAATCACAGAATGGCCAGGGTTGGAAGGGACCTCAAGGATCATGAATCTCCAACCCCCTGCCACATGCAGGGCCACCAACTTCCCCATTTAATACTAGAGCAGGCTGCCCAGGGCCCCATCTGACCTGGCCTTGAACACCTCCAGGGACACGGAGCATCCACAGCCTCTCTGGGCAGCCTGTTCCATCACCTCACCACTCTCTCTGTAAAGGAATTCCCCCTGATATCCAACCTAAATCTTCCCTCCCTCAACTTAAAACCATTTCCCCTTGCCCTGCCATTATCTACCCTTGTAAAGAGTTGACTTCCCTCCTGTTTGTAGGCTCCCTTTAGGTACTGGAAGGCTGCAATGAGGTCACTCCACAGTCTGAACAGACTCAAATTATTCTATTTGAACTCCATTTGAGTGCATCATCAGGCTAGTTACTGGTTCTGTAATAAACTGCATTAGTTCTCCTTGTTAGTTTGGTGTGTTTTTTTTTACCAGCTTTGCATGTAACCCAAAGCGTATGCTTCCAAACCTTTTGTGCACCTACACCCTCTTGTGCTATCTTTCTTCAGAAACTGCAGTGCAGACCATTTTGTTGTGTGCTCAAGGAATAACTGAAGACAAATTGTGGCTTAGACAGTGCCCGTGCCTACAATAAGGGCACTTGCACTGATTCATAAATGAACTGACATCAATCTATGTTTATTTGGGTGTTAATACACAGATCTGTGGGTATGGGAATATGGGGGTGGATAAGTTGACCTGTAAAGGTTCCATCCAGCTGATTTCTTCTGTTACTGTGATTTCTAAGAAGAGGGGGTGGAGGACAAACTAACAGATGGGAAGTATGTTTACTCTCTTGTTTTCAGCTCTTGTATATCAGTGCCCAGAAATGCCAGCTGAATGTGGATTTGGGAGTTGGGGGAGGACTGTTGATGGCTTCAACCCTCTTTATTTCTGCAGAGGGAAATAACGAGAATCTTTCAGAGTATATTCCTGAATCACATTGCCTTGTCTTGCAGTTCAGAGTGCCAGACCATGAATCCCTTCTGCACCTAGAGAGGCATTTGGCTTTACAGAAATCTCTGTCTGAACAATTCATGATAGCTAATAAAGAAAGCACTTTGAGTCCTGACATTGTGGATATTACACAGGTAAATCAGTCTTCAGAAGCTGATTGCAGACAAGCTTTTTTACAGGATACATCTTTCATTGGCAGTGCTAATTGCTTGAATGCTAGACATCTACAGACAGAGGTGAGTAAATGGAAATTACAGAAACAATAACAAAACAAAATATGTAGCAATGAGAGCAGGCAGTAGAGCCATGTGACATTAGATTTGCCAAGTACAATTTGTATTCTTTCAGGTTCCGTATTATCTGCCAAATATTACCTTAATTTTTCAGAATCCAGGAGAAAAAAATCTTTTTTCCTCATTTTTGCACAGTATGTGGTAGTATTTTCAATTGATAGTTTTAAATCATAGAAGTGTTGTTCTTTTAATCTTTCGTAGCCTTCTATTTACAACGTGCTGCTGATAAGCCTAATAATGAGAAGCAAGAACATACCAGGTAGCTCCTCAAAGGGCTTTTGAGCCCAGCTGCTTGGGCAGTCATGCATGCATTTTGGTGACTCCTTGCACTGAAGTCACAGGGACAGTAAAGACCTCGAGGTATATTAAAAGCAAGGTTTACTAGTATATGTATCAGCGTAATTCTTTATTAAGGAGTGCATAAGGAAGACAGCAAAAGCATGTAACTGGACTTTTCTGAAGACCCAGATCAGGGCTGCAACTGAACTGAGTCAGGAGGAATGTCAGAGGGCTCCACTTCCCGTGCTCTGCCAGAAGCATTTCTGCCTGGGCTGCTGCACACCATGCCTGGTGTAAAGCAGGCACGAGGGTGGTGTAAAAGACTCCATCTGTTGTGCTGGCTCTGATCCACTTGGCAGAAGACAGAACCTATGAAAGTAAGAGATGAACGAAAGAATTGTGAAGCCACTTCTTCCTCTCTGTTGCTGATATGTACTTTCCCGGAAGCAGGAGAAGCGGTGTCCTTGTTTTCAATTGCTGCTTACAGAGTGAGGGAGATCCTCCAGTAAAAGCATGGGGACATTCATGGTTTGGATTCAGGAGTCCAAATTTAACAATTTTTGAAGAAACAAATTGTTCTATAAACAATAATAGAAAGTAAAAGCGTCCTTTTACCACTTTGGAAGCCCAACACAAACTTCCTGGTAGGCTTCTCTGCTCTAAGCTGGTTTCAGTTCACTATTCAGAAAATGCCAGGATCAAGTTAGAACTGTAACAATTAAAGTTAGTTCTTGTAACAGCCTGATGTAGCAAGCCATTTCTATATGATAAAATGTTCTTGTAGGTGATGTGCATGCACAGACAGCCTCACAGTAGGTTCTCTTTGGGATGAGTACTGGTAGTTGCAGGATTAGCTACCCATGTAAAGCACCTGCATATCTCCTCCTTAGGAGGGTCACAATTTGTCAGGATCATTCAGAACATTTTATTTGTCCCTTTTCCTTCCTAAACAAAGCTTTTCCTCCAGAGCCATGGAGTCTTCTCCATGTGATGTGATCACAAAATGAAGACAACCCTTTTACAGCCACACAAAACCAAAACAAGGACAGTATGAGATTGTACACCTTCCTTGTGGAGGTCAGATGGGAAAGAAGAGACCTGTTTTGTAGGAAGCACATCATGAGGCTGGGGAGGCTTAGTTTCACTCTGAATGTCATTACTTCCTCTCTTGTGAATGGAAAAATGCAAAGCAGTCTGGTATCGCATGTCCACACTGACATCTAGTGCTGAAAAAATTGCACTAGCCAGCGTGGAAACAAAGAAGCAAAAAGGTGTTGGAGTGGAATGAAAATCTAAAATGTTCTTACCTTCCAATTTGAGAAGAGAATCCAGCCCCCTGCTAAATCAGAATCTCTCGTTCTGAACTTTTTTTAAAAAGGATCATTCACTTAACAGTGGCTTTTAGTTGTTAATGTTCTTTCACTTCCCATTTTGATACTTTCTCATCATTTTTCCATAGACACATAAAAATTGCGTGTTGTGATATTTTACTATGCCTTTAAGGGCAGGTAAAGACTGATTAAAAAAAAAATCTGTGAATTTTTATTGTAATTATCTTTTTTGGGGTAGTAAAAAGCAATAGTAGTGTACAGAATAATGGGTATTTTTCAGTGCCAGCTGTCAGCACACTTCCCTTCCCATCACCAGGGAAATGTGAGATTAAAACCAAGTGCTCCGTATGCTTCAGAAGTGATATATGCATGTAAGCAATGGATAAATCCTCAAAGGAGAAGAGGAAAAGGACAGATCCCAAAGCTCTGAGATCAATGGGCTTTTTTACCCATTGAATCCCAAGCTTTGGCTCAGGTCCCAGGGGGATGTGTGAGCTCTGCCAGCCCCGCTGGGACGCTGCAGCCCAAATGCCAGCATGCTCCTGGCAAGCTGCAGCAATAAGGTTCAGCAGCGGCTGGCAGACGTGTGCTCCACAGGGGGAATCCTGTTGTTCATCAAGTGGCTTCCCAAGAACAGGGCACTTCTTGTTTCTCTGCGTGAAGACGAAGTGGGTCCTGACCTGCCAGGCACTCCTGATGAGATCCTCTAGAAGCTGTTCGCTGAGCTCTGCAGCACATTGGCAAGCTGTATCTGCTGCCACTTGGTGCTACCTGAGATACCTCTCACCTCCTCCTCTTTCACAGCACAGCAAGCAACAAATGGGAGGGTTTAGCCCTGGCTGCTTTGTGAATGCAAGCCTCAAGAGGAAATATGGCCTTCATCTGCCAGCAGTACCCTTCCCACCCCCAGAGTCAGACAGCCCAAGTATTAAGATGCATTTTCTTCTTTTAATTTTTGCAGTTGTTTTATTTGTCTTGAGCACAAATAAAATCACAAAGAAGGAAACGTATCGCAACATGTAGGCTGTATTTTTTTCCCATTTCTTGTAATCAACAACCATATGCAGATTTTAAAAACATTTCAGATTTGTGCATCTGGGCTGGACAGATTGGGATGAGCAGGGAGGATTGGCAGGCCCAATTAGACCATGAGAAACATAAGTAGCTGTCAGAAATAAGGATAGAGCAGGAGAAAGCATGTGGCATCTTTCACTAGATAAGCCGTAATGATTGGCATGCTCACTCAGAAACATTCTTTTTCTGATTTAATGGGGGCTTAGTGTAGTCTGAAGACAAATTGTCTCACAGCTGAGACCATGCTAATCAAGCATTAAAATGTAGGGTTGGAGTCTGATGTCAGTTTAAATTCCGTTAATATCAGTGGAATTATGCCAGAACTATACGCCCAAATTTGTAGGGTGCAAAACTTGGCCTGTGTATATCATTAGGAGTAAAAGCATGTAGCACGTGTTGTGTATCCTCTTGAAATAAAAAGTAATAGAGTAGTAAAAATTAAAAATGTAAACTACACTAAGATAAAGGGGAGAAATGGGGAGAACAAAGGGAAAATAAAGAGGAAAATGACAGGGAGGAGATGGACAAGGGAGAAAGAATGGAGAAAGAGAAGAAGAAGGAAAAGGAGAAGAAGGGAAAGGAAAAAGGGAAAGGGAAAAAGGAAAGGAAAAAGGGAAAGAAAATGAAGGAAAAAAATGCAGGAATTTAGGAAGATGGCCTGATGAAATTTAAAAACGTGCACAAAAATTGCTAAATGTGTGGTAATAAAATTGAATTAGAACATTTCAACATTGGTGTCACCATATCATGTCCTCATCCAACCTTCCCCTTCCAACTTTCAGGATGACCCAAAGCACATTAACATGTGAAAGGTGACTTTGCAGAGCATATTTGGTGCAGCGATTGGACATCCAGTATATATACATTCGGCTGACAATAGTTTCTAGGCTTTCAGGGATGTTGCAGAGTATTAAAAGCAATGCTTTTTCAGTATGATACTAGTGGCTATAATCCCAACTAAGAGCCTGGAGCTGCTGCAGAGGCGTGGAGAGCTCAACAAATT
Source organism: Chrysolophus pictus (assembly GCA_037305975.1). Lineage (NCBI taxonomy): Eukaryota > Metazoa > Chordata > Aves > Galliformes > Phasianidae > Chrysolophus > Chrysolophus pictus. Next base: position 40,851,602 of record JAYKPI010000006.1, read on the forward strand.
CAAGTGAAGCCAAGCTGCTGCCAGCCTGTAACCCTTCAGCTGCCGGGCTGAGGACACGAGCAGGGAGATGTTTCATCCACCGCCGCATGCGCGTTCCTCTCCTATTCTTCAGGCTTTGGCTGTGAGCAGCTTACTCAAGCTGGCTGTCCTCAGAGACAAAGGAAAATGTAAATGTGGTTGTGAAGCTCGGTGTTTTAATCAGCAATGGTAGGGGAAAACAATGCTTTAGAAAATTCACAAATATTAAAAAAATACCTTGAATTGAAGAGCTTTTTATTTTTTGGTTTTTTTTTTGTTTGTTTGTTTTTCCCTGATAAATTCCTCTTTATATTTTGAGTGTTCCTCCTTTCCTCTATCTGAAAATGGTTATTTCCAGAACCCTTTCAGGCTTCATATTTCAACTGAAATTGTGCTTGCTCATCCGGTAGTTTGCTCTGTCCAACAACATTCACGTGTAGTTGTCATACAGGGTAACCCACTGAGCTGATGTGCCTCTGCTACTCACACTCAGACCCTGCCTTGGATTCATGAGGTTGAAGGAGGAATCTTAAAGCACTTCTGGCTAAAGGCTTTTTGCAAAAAGAAAAACCAAAAAGGAATTCTAAAAACTAATAAAACTGTGTTGGTGAATCCAAAAATACTCACATGAAGAATTTCTTCCCAGAAGAAGCTGGAAAGAGGATGCAGTGCTTGGAAAGAAGCAGCACAGGTCACAAGAAGCTTGCCCTTGATTTCCAGCTATCTGGCCTGATTGTTTGGGCAACTTGTAATTCACTTTGTCTCTTGTTGATTCAGTTCATCCCCTTCTGCTCGCTACCTCTTTATCATCCTGTCAGGATAAAACACTTCACGAATTCCAAGCAGCTCAAAGTGCAAGTTAAAAGAACCTTAATAAGCACAGAAGGTCAATACATTTTATACTGGATCCTCGTGATAGTAAGAGCTTTGGATATGCAGAGCTCTTACAGAAGTTGTAGTCCAACTTATGCAAATGCCAGTTGCAAAAATGAAAGTGAGTGATGTTAGGCTGCTAAGCAAAACAATGAAGCCCAGAGCATGCAATAATCATTTCTGCAAAAACACACTGCAAGTTTTCATATAGCTGGATGTATCTTAAAGAATGGGTCCCAGGTACAATTAATTATGTAGAGATTGTATTGGCTAGAGGAGCCACATTTGAATTCACATGAGGATTTGAAGGTATGAGTTATACTGGAATAATACTAGATGAATATTTTGTCAATCAGCAGCTGACATAAAATAAATGTTTGACTGTTATTGCTGCTGTCACAATTAATCACAAGGGCTCGGGAATCAAATACTACAGCACATACTGTTTTTCATTAGCATCACTGTGCGATGCATATTAGGGCTTTCACAGGTGGGGAATTAATTCTTATTAGAATGTCTTGCGGGCATCAAAACTGAGGTAATGAGATAGGAATGAGCTGGGAGCCCAGAGGCAAACACAGGGTTTTATATCAAATGGCTTCTTAAAAATCAACTGGGGGAAACTCCAAGGAGAAAGGAGGAGTGTGCCAGTTGGAAACAGCTTTGCCTGCTGTCAGAATAGAACCTTTCAGCCCATATTAATAGATAGGGTGAAAGATCATTAAGGCTGATCAGTCCCAAAGACAGATAGCAGAGAATTTGGTCTCTCTCTCTCTCTATTTGCTGGCTGAGTTGACTGCCAGCTCAAATCGTTGCTAGAAGTTTAATTATCAGCCCTGTTGTTTTCATTATAAGCTGCTCTTCCTTGGGGTTTCATTATTTCAGTTCTTAAGGCTCTTCTGTGCATGGTTTGATCATGGAGGCAGTGGAACGAGATTGATTGAGAGATAGATTTAGCCAGACTGGTGCTGAAATTGTGTTTAAACTTCACCTCTTTTTGTAACATGTTAAAAATCCTGCCATTATACTTACCAGGGAGTCCAAGAAAGCTGGCAGCACATCAATAGTCTCTGCAGAAAAACCTCACTGAGACACCTTTTGAAGAGGCATGTGATTAATTTGGAATCTCTCAATGAGGCCACAGCCCAGCACATATCCAGCGGGAAGGTCAATTGGTTAAAGTTTGCTGAAATATATTCCAAATTCTTGGTTCTCACATAGAGCAGATCTTTTCCCTATCCTCTTCTTCCATTCTGGGATATGCCGGCCTCCCATTTCTGCTGGTTAATGACAGTCTCAAAGTACAGTTGTTATTGTGAGGCTGAGATGTGTTCTACATCTTCCAGCAAGTGGACGTATCTCAGATGCAAGAACCCAAGGGGATAGAAAACAACACATGCAAACAATATTACCTTATGCTGATTTTCAAAGAAAAGTGGAGATTTTTGTTGCCACAAATCAAAGAGGATCTAGAAGAGGTGGTTAGCTCCTCTTCTTCTGCACAGCAGTCAGTAATTCTGAAAGTCTGTATGTACAATATATGTATATGTATATCTGTGGCTATCAGTACATCCCACAGACCTCAGCACTATACTAATCCCAGCTGCTCCATGCTCCTTTTCCAGTGAACCACAGGGCCAGAGTGCTCTCCTCCCTCAAAATGATCATAGGGCAGAATAGCTTACCAGTAGTGCTGTAAGCAACACAAAGATGTCAGATTGCAGCCCTGACTACTTCAGTGTGAAGGAAATGCTGTATGTGGGCAAAGCAGAGATTTGGGCACAGAACCCAGCTAAAAGCATGATGAGTGCATCCCAGGGAGCGATGGCCTTTGAGTCACAGGTTGGCAGGCAAATGGGAGATCATCTTCAGTCACTCACTGTAATCTGTCTGCTCATCACAATCCAGCTTCTTGATGGTACGCTACAAATATGTCAGTCATGCCCCAGGCAATGTACCGATGTAAATGATTTGGATGAATTCTTTTTAGTGTATCTTTTTAGGATATATGTTATCCAGCCTGACCAGTATGAATTTTAACTGGTGCATAAGCTCCCTGAAATTGTTGTTTTGTGCTGTGCTTACATCTGCTTTTTAAAGATACTGCCCCTCCTTGGAGCTGCATAGCTGGAGTGTCCCATTCATAATGCATCCAGGGCCTTTGTCCTGCTCTCTGCCGTGATCAGGTGAGGCCCACAGCCTCAGAAACAGAGGAGCATCTCAGCAGGAAAGTTAAGAGTATCCACGCTGTTGGGGAATGTGTAGAAGCTGCATGCCCAGCCAGCATCAGTGGGTACATAATAATGTAGATCCCTGTGGTCCCCCCTCTACCCGTTTTCCAATAGCTGGACTGGACAATAGGCAGCAGCCTTTCCTATGGGGAAAGAAAAAAAAGAGATCTCAGAGTAAAGTTCATCTGGCAAAGACAACCCTTTCCCAGCAACCCACATAATGTGCTTATCTCTAAACCAGATTTTCAGCATGTTGGAAAGAAAGCTTTGGGTCCCTGTTTGATAACAGGATATGAATCACAGCCAGTGGACCTGGGCTGAGAATGTGGTGTCTAAATCTGAGCCTCTCCAGTGCCAGCAGAATTCCAGCTGGGGCACATCCAGGATTCATCTGCAAAGCCTAAGAAAGAGAAGGAGAAATGATTGACATGATAATGCAGCATCTCCCATGCAAAATGCACACACCCCCTCCAGCATTTTCATAGCCAAATACACACCTTGTTTTGCACTATAAAGAGCATGGGAATGAGATGTGATAATGAGACATAACGAGATGCCTGTATAAGACAAGCTGCGGACAGGCAGAGAACATAAAAAGAGATGTGTATATATGCACATAGGGAGGAAGTGGCAGATAGGCAGTTACAGTCTAACAACAATAACAACGATAATTAAATTATGTTCATTTTCCATCCCCTACTCACCTTTTTCTTGAGAAAAGAAGGAAATAATCAGGCTTTCTATTCAGATTCTTGTAACTAGACTCCTGTCAAAAATGCCTACCAATATCCACATAAATCATTAGACTAGTATACTTCAGCTGTCTTCCTGTTCCTTGTGTTCTGTCTTTCTTTTTCTCTATAAGCAAAGGTAAAGTTGCACAGATAGCCCACAGAAATGCATTTTACAGAGAACATTGGAAAATACCAGTTTGGAATTCACTGGCACACCCAGCACTAAAATCTGCTTTCACCTTATCGGAAATCAGAAGCGATGCCAGACCTGCCTCTGTCTCTAACACTTGCAAAAGGAACATGAGCAAGCTTCAGATCAAAAAGGACTTGGAGACATTCTGGGAAATATTTTCAAATGATAGCCAATAAGGGAATAATAAAACTTTTTGGACAGTACAGCAGAAGAAAAAGAGGTAATATTTGTTCACTAAACTCTGTTCTAATTATTGACATATTGCAACTAATCAGCATTAGGGGCAAAAAGAAGCTGTAATGTATCCATGTCCTTGTCTTTTTGGAGTGTTTCCAGTACTAATTGCACCAGAGGAGCACTGAGGATGGGAATCCTTTTGCTCTTCTTCCAGTCATTGCTTAGAGGAACTCCAAGTCTGCACAAAATGTTACAGATTTTCTGACTTTTTTGCAGTAATATTTTTGCCCTTTTGCCCTTTGTAAGGCCATGGAGCCACAGCAATAACCTTTTAGCTGAAAGCCTTTTGAAAGCCAAATCAGCACTAGCAGATGCACAGAGATTTCCCTTGGGAAAGAATCTAGTTGAGTCAATACGACGGCAGCAGTGGCGAGGATAAGAGGTGTTCACTGCTGTTGCAAGTCTTGGCTGTAAATGTCTCTGATGGCTGAGGTTGAGTGCAGGTGTTGTAGCACAGTTTCAGTGCTCTGGTTGCCCAGAAATTCCCATAAGTATCCATTTATATCAGGTAGGTAGTCATTAGAATGGCAGGATGTGCTGTGTGAAGGCAACTGGACACAAACTTGTCATGATGACCAATGTTCATTGATTCTTTTACTCCCTGTTGCTGTTCTGTTCATAGGATGTATTCTCTGATGGAAATAAAACTTATTTCTGGATGACAAGAGCTGTGTAAACATTAAGATGTGGGCATAATTCACTCCTGCTGATGGAATCAGACCCCTCGCATAATGGAAGCAAGGCATTCTCTCTCTCTTTCTGTGGTATCATGGAGGTCTGTACAACTAGTTTTGGGGATTTCTATTGCAGTTTTGTTCCTTTTTTGAAAGAAAACATTTATTTTCTTCCCATGGCAGAACTGGTGGCTGAGACAGGGAAATGTGGCCTCCTTAAGGTACTGCAGTCACCCTCCAGGCAAATTGTCTCTCTCAGCAGACAAGATGAGATCCTTTTGCCCTTTTTGCCATAGGGTGTGAGGAAATTACTGGTGGGACACAAACAACAAGGGGAATTTCATTGGCAGAAGCACCAGTCAGCATACCTTTGTTACGTTTTTGCTCATGCCTGGATCATCTTGCATGGGTTTCTATGACAACAGAAAATTATTTCTTAACACAAATTAAGTTTGTCAGACTTATGCTTGTGCATAGCACCTGCTGAAAGCTAGACAAGCAAATCTGAGACCAAAAGCAGTCAAATCAATCTGCTCTATAAAAACGGAGCTACCAAAGCTCTGGAACAGAAACGATCTCATGAAAAATGGTCCCCTAGAAAAGTTGACTGTTGAATATTAGATTTTGATTCTTCTTTTGTACTTGGAGAAAGAAAGAAAAGCACAAAAATAGTGAATGTTGTGAATTGATATACTTGTCCTTTAAAGGCAGAGACTTTGTGAAAAATCACCTTTGTCTAAGAAAAGAAGTGCAAATGTTCAGTTCATAAACACTATAGGAACAGAAAATAGGGAGAGAATTCACAGAAGTTCTTCTTTAGAAAATGTGGTGGGGGTCCTGAAAATCACATTGTGAGCCTCCTTTATACATGTTGAACAGTAAGTTCTTGGTATCCTGATCCCTCAATTGTAAAATCGTTTTTTTTTACCTTTTGCTCACACATCTACTCTCATCCTTGGCCTCTGGCATCCTTTTATCAGACTCTAGAAATACAGTTGTCATTTTATTAGATTCTAGAAATACAGTTTCCATCTGCAGGTTGGAAGGACTATTTTGCTGTCAGTTTGTCCCTACTATATGTGTTTCTGCTGTGTAACTGAGTTTTTTTAAAAAGGTACTCATTCCTTCACAGAGTGATGAATGGTAGCATCACACATCACACATCTGTTTAATCTAGGACCATAATTTTTAGTTACAACAAAACCCTATCAAAACTTCAGTGCCATTTTGTAGCTTCCATAGAGGTACTGGATTTATACTGTGAGTTACTCTTGTTAATTCAAAATGTGTGGTTAGCAGGCTGTTTTATCTGAGCTGTCTGTGACATTAGGGACATCCCGTTCATCCTGTGGAGGAGAACAACCTCCATGCCTGACAGTGAAGAAGGGGCTGTGGTGTGAATCTAAGCAAACACATCGCCTTCTGTCTACACCTGCTGATCTCAGAGGGAGCTTTATACAAAGAGCAAAAGCAAAGCCTAATCGTTTGCTGTAGCAAGTAATGCACTGTTTATTTTTCTTTTACTCCTCAGTGCTTGATTCAGCAGAACTGGGTGGGAGTGATTTTTCCTCCCTTCCTATCTTCCTTTCTCTGTTTCTGCTCTACTTCCTTCTTGGCACCCCTCCTCTCCCAATTCTCCTCCTCCCAGTAATTCTGAACTGAGCCTCAACAGCATGTTGGCTTCATTTCCATTCATCTCCATCTGGTAAAATATATTCGTGTATTGTGTATCAAATGTTGACATCTATAATGGTGTCAATAGGGTTTTGAGTCAAAATCTGAATGGAAACAAGCAGTTTGGGCAGTTTACCTCTCTGATGGGTATTGTTTCAGGCTCTTTTCAGACTCAAGAAAGGAAACACTGCACAGTTGGGTTCTGCTAGGGAGATTTCCTGAACAACCACAATGGGTAGGTGCATTTTTGTTCTTTAGTGGAAATTTAAATTCCATATGGTGAGTCTGTGTGTTTTACTTGCAAAACAAGCTGACCAGTGTTTCAAGGATCATGCAGCAAGTTAGAGCTATGCAACTCCAGTAAGGTGAGCTTGTAGGTCTACTGAAACATTCACATGCACACATATTCATGACTGGGAGTGAGACTGCATATTTCAAACTGAAAATCCACAGCAGCTTGGTAGGATATAAGATGGGTCTGCCTCCCACCTTTCCTTAGAAGCACTGTCCTGTTCTTCCCTTCACTGACATCTTCCTGATCCTACAATGAATCAGTTAAGGGAGGTTGTGAAAATCTCAGATATGACAAGGCTGCATGCATAAAAGCACCACAGGTCTGTCAGACTTGCTGCAGAAGTATTGTGGCATTAGGGATGCTTAAATTTACAGCTCTGTTTTGGATACCTTGTCTTCAGTGTATTGATTGTTATTGTTTCTCCAAGCAGTTTGCTATACATGATAAATTATTTTAGTGGAGGTCTCAGACATATTTTTTCAATTCTGCATATCTTCAGAGTAAAATGAATTTCTCCCATTGTACAGCTTTATTTGATTTATTTTTGTGGGACGCCCATAGCTGGCTATATGGGTGTGAATTGCATATACACTAGAATAATTTGGTTGCAGTTCCATGAGTCTTGCAATGACAAGATACTATACTCAAATGGAGGTGAAATATTTCATAGGATCAAGGCACGGGACCAGCCAATACTGAATTTTTTTTCCCAAAGGCAGATTTTTTTGTGTGTTTTTTTTTGTGAGTTTTTTGTTTGTTTGTTTGTTTGTTGTTGTTTTCCTGTTTCACCCAGTATAAAGTTCAGCATTGGAAGGAAGAGATCAAAAAGTACCAGAAGTCCTTAGAATTTATTTCTTCTAGGTTAAAATAAATAAATAAATAAAATCAAAATGAGCTGAAGCTCTGCTTCTTGATTAACAACTGTGAAGTTAATAAGAACTAGACTAGCAAGTAAATTTCAGAGTCTAGAAGAAAACAGAGGTGAAAAGATGCTGGATATGAGAAGAGGAAAAGCAATGGTTTTTGGAAGACCGCAAGCATTCAGAGCCCTGCAAGCATTCCCAGCTGAGTGAACTGTGTCCTCTTTACTCCTTGACTGTGGTCTGCAAAAGATTGATGGTATTTAGTGATCAGGCAGCTATTAGAAAGTCACCAAAGTCAGCCCCAGCTCCTCTTTCTGTATTATGCATTTGTTTCCATTTCATTCAGTTAAACTACCAGTGCTGTGTTTACAAGCAAAAAAGAAGAGCCTCAATGCCACCCCTGCTTTTATGCTTAAATGCTTTTTCAGCTCTTGATCTTTTGCAATATATTTTGTCTTCCCTAATAGTTTTACCAGCATAGACTGAATCGAATGATATCCTCCAGGAGAGAAACACCTTGTCTCAATATCAAAAGTCTGCTTCGTTTGCTGTTAGAAGTCATCTACCCTGCATAACACATTCACTGTTTATTTTTGAGTCACTGTTTATTCACACTAAGTGATCCAAGCCTTATATAATATCCTAGATATGGGCCTGGTCTTAAAACACGTTGAGGACCAACCACCCAAGAGCTGCTTGAACATCCCACACTGCCATGGGAGTGGAAGGTTGAAGTAATTCCCTGTGCTGGGCCTTAGCATCTCTGGTCAGAGCAGTGTTGTGAAGCTGAGAATTGACTGTTGATTCATTGCCCTGTACCATGGCACTCTGGTCCTGGATAGGGACCTGTGGTCATTTCCATAGTGTTCCTGGGGAGGACAAGAGACCCAAAAAGCAGAAAAGATCAGACCGGGAGCAGCAAACAGCACTGACTGACATGACCAGTGAATTGCATCTTTCCGAAGAGCTGCTGTACCTTAGGTAGAACATGGCATAGCCACACCAGTAAAGTTGCCTTCTTTCAGGAGTCCTGGAAGAAGTCTTTCAGGATGACTGGATATTCCAGGAAGAATAAATAAATAAATGATCTTTGGCAGAATGACCATTATTTGTCCAACCTGTCTTTCCAGAGCAGTGTGCAGGACCCCGGAAGCCATGAGAACACAGCTGTGAGGGTCAATTATTGCAGGCTTGTTGAAGGTCAGGTTGTAGTTTGGTATGGGTACCCTATGCATCAATGAGGTAAGATAGTGTTTATATGATAGAAAAGCTTTTTCAGTTTCTTTAGACCACAGAACTCAGGTGAGAAAAACAGAAGAACAGAAGAAAATAATTCTGATGTAATTTCACATCAGAATCTAGTACCCTCAATCACAGCAAAGGGAATATTAGTTCTTAGGTCCTCCCACTGACATCAGTGTGGCTACGGGGTGGGGCGGGGGGGTTAGCATTCATTCTGAAGGAGTAAGGCTATAATCTAGCATTTTATCAGCCTAGAGTCCAAAGCCTGAAAGTTAAAAGCTAAAAGCCACTGTGTCTTGAAAGGAGCAGGCAACCTTAGATGTCCCTTAAGTCAAAGAGAATGGAGAGTGGAGAGTGAGCCCAGATTTCCTGCACTTTTGCACCTAGATCATTAGGAACAACATCCTCTATCTATTCAGTAAAGGAGCTAATTTCAGTCCTCATTAGAGGGGCACAGGCCTTTGTGGGATGGACTGACCTACAAGCATCACTGGGAGACTGCCTTCTGTATCTGTCACAAGCGTTTTCAGTTTCAACACCTCATTCTGGCACAGCTATGATTTTTCACACGTTACTGTATAGCTCTGAGGTGCCTTCATAGGACAGCTTTTGTCTTCTCAATGAAAGCAAAGTTCTTTTTTTAGGAGGAGAATTCAGAAAAGTAGCCAACCTACATATGACTCACAGGAAGGAGTGCATTATTTAGTTTTTCTTTATTATTTATAACCACTGGAACTCATTTGCTGCATAAATGTTTTCAAAAATGAACTTGTTTTCTTTTAACTCATACTGCACGTAAAAACAATACAACACTGCTTAATAGAAATCAAAGGGCATTATGTTGGGAGAAAGGTAAAGTTGTGAAGATATTTCAAAAGGAATCAAAGGAAGTGCTCAGTCAGAAAGCTAATATTTGGCAAGGGAAAAGCGAAATGTCTATAGACAACACAAAAGATGTTTTCAGAGGACAGCAAATGAAGAAAGACATAAGAGGGCTGTGCCAGTTGGCAGGGTCTATAAATGAGAAAATAAACTGTACCACTAAGCATTTTCATATGGCAATGTGTAATCTGGTGGGCTACATCCTCAGCTAGTGTAGGCTGGGATAACTCCACTATGAAGTCAATGAAGCAAGCTAGCAAGACCAGCTGAAAACTTGGAGAAATATGTTTATTAAGTCTGTGTAAGCTGGACAGTGGTGCTTTCCATGCTGTTTATTTTCCCCTCATAACATACTTTACAGAATCTAAAAATTGTATTCTGTATCAGATATAGCATACAGATCCAAATGGACATACAGCAGACGATTTTCAGAACAGTATCAATTGAAAGCACAAAGCCATTTGTAGAGAACCAGAGGTCTCATGAGGTTTTGCATGTTTCTTTCATATTTTCCCTTCGCAATCCGATTTCAGGAGAATACACCATGTGGTTTTCTTTCCCCTCCAACTCATGGTACTGAACCTCTGCAAGTCAGAATTCCTTCATAGTCAATGTTTCACAGTCTTGACCAGCTACGTTAGACCTTCAGGTATATGGACAGAAGGAGCCTTGTGCTAGCTGGAAGGCTCACTGTTCTCAAAGTGATTCACTTGGTGAATTCTTCTCTCAATTTGCTATCTCTTGAATTTTTCATTCAATTTTTTATCCACCATCAAATACTCTTTAGCCTGACAGACAACACCAAATAAACAGCCATATTATGGGTTAATAAGAAGAGCTTAGAGTTGAAGTAGAGGTTGAAGTAAGTACAGGACCAAAAAGTTCATGCATTCATCATCTAATCTCAGGTAAGCCTTCTAGGACGTTTGTTGAGTGAATTGCTGAGCTTTATTATTAGTTTTCTTTTTTTTTTTTTCTTGTTGCTTTTGGATTTGTCACCTATTCAGAATAATCATTCACTTTTCTTTCAGTAACTAGTAGTGCTTTGGAATCAAGAACTGGCTTTTCTGGCTGCCCAGGGTGGTGGTAGAATCATTGTCTGGAGGTTTTCATACAACGTGTAGACGTGGCAGTGAGGGATGTGGTTACTGGGCATGGTGATGATGGGTTGATGGTTGGACTAGATGATCTTAGTGGTCTTTTCCAACCTTAATGATTCTATTTTTCCTGAAGAGTTCCATTACTGAGCACTGACATTCAGCAGTTATGATGAGTTAAAGCTTTGAGTTTCTAGGTAGAAGATAGCCTAATTTCTGTACAACATAGACAGCTGGTGAGGTTTTGTTGGCACAGTGAGGATCTCTCAGGTCTGCTTGTTTTCCAGCATTGTCTTGTAACTCTCAGACCTCCAAGATATGAGCTCACCAGGTGTCTATTCTCCAAACAGAAGTCACTGTTGCTGTAGGTAGGCCACTCAGGAGTTATTTTTCTGTTTTGGCAGTGAAAAGATACATAGGAGTAACCTACAAAGCTATTAGAAGTATTTCTTTTTCAGTGCTCTTCAGTGCAGCATAAATGCCTACCCTGTATGTCCTCTCCAAGTTGACAATACCAGTTTGTGTTGGAATGGCTGAAGCAGTACAGCTTATGCATACAAACCTGTCCAAATTCAGGTAAAAGGAATGCCCTTCCTGCATGACTAGATTTTGTTAGTACTTCACAATGTTCCAGCTGCCTGAACAGCAGGCTTTGGCCATTGTGGCACAGAAGAAGTCAGTGAGGCTGGGAGAAGAGCAGGCTGTTGTCTCACATGAGAGGTTAGATGTGTGTTAGGAACAAGTCACGTTCCCTGGAGGAAGGGAAGGGAAGAGATTCAGTGAAGCAGGGTCAGTAATTTTCCTGGCACTGATGTGGCAATGTGGGAATTGGCACAATCAGCATTCAGAGCCAGATTCTCAGCATGTGTTTAGCTGCATGACTTCCTTGCCATTAACATTCCCTTCACAGTGGGGAGGACTCTCAAAAGATTATTTTTGTCATAGAATCAATCATAGAATCACAGAATGGTTTGGGTTGGAAGAGACCTTAAAGTCCACCCAATTCCAACCCCACGTGTGAACAGGGCTGCCACCCACCAGATCAGGCTGCCCAGGATCCCATCCAGCCCGGCCTTGAGCACCTCCAGGGATGAGGCACCACAGCTTTTCTGGGCAACCTCAGCCCCTAATGTTTTTGCAGGTTTGAACCTTATAGTCTAATTTTCAGAGAGAGGGCTCCCTCCAGCCCCATTGGCTGTAACTATACTTTGGGGGATTTATTTCCTGTAAATTCTTAACTAACAAAAATCGCTGTATTGATGACACAAGGGAAAAATATTAATTCTGTGTTTAAGAGCTGTGGGACTGGACTCTTGAGGGTTAAAATTATCCTGGCTATGATGAGCTTCCTAGTTTGGTCAGCCTCCAACAAAGTGAAGACAAGCAGAGCATCAGTGCGCAATATACAATTACATTTCTGACACATCGCATCTTGCAATGCCATTTCTTCTCAAATCAGAACCAGTTTACACTCTTATAATTTAATACAGCATGATATGAAGCCTTGAATAGAAAACATTTTTTTTAATTTGACTAAAAATATCTTTTTTTCCACAGTGAGCTCATGGCTCTGTATTTTAATGGTCAGTTGCCTTCTCCTTCAACATACATGTATTTTTGAAGAAGATTCATACAAATTAGATCTCTAAATTATTTATTTGCTGTGCGTTTTATTTTAAAAGTTTCCTGTTATAACAGCTCTCAGAAAAGGAGCTGGCTTTTATGCAAATGTACATTTTACAGACACAGCACCTATTTTTGTACATACTCAAACATAGTCCTACATTTTTCATTTGAAAAGCAGTAGCTTTAATGGTTGCTGAGGAAAAGTTTGATTTGCTTACTTTTGTCACTGTTGGATTGCGTTAATCTCTGTGTGAGTGCAAATTTGCAAAATAACTTATATGCATTTATTAATCAGGCTTAATGTAAGCAAAAACTAGACTCAGTTCTTACTGAGCCAGGTCCCTGGACTGAGGTTGAGGGAAAAGCTCTACCTTTGCACTTTCCAGCCCTCTGGGACAAAGCAGAGGAGCTTCAAGGCTGTGCTAAGTTACCTCCTGCTTTCTGAGACTTTCTGTTTAGTTTGGGAAGCAGACATCTGCTGGGAATGCTCTGTACAACTCCTGGTTAGCTGGCTGTCCCCTTCAGGCTCCATTTCTCTCTTAAATCCCTTTATCCCCATTGCCAGTGTGATTGCCAGGTGTGACAATGGTGTTTGCAGACATTCATTGCAAGAGAACTTTGTGTTAATGAAATAAAAGGAGAGAAAGCAAAACTGGATTCTACATTTTGGTGCTGTGGAGCTGCAGTTTGTTAGCCCTGTGCAGGTTTTAAGAAGCTCAGTGTAACTGCCTTCTCTAATCCATCATGACAGCAAGTTTTGCACAATGCAATTCTAATTATTCAGCCTAGTGGCATCATTTGCAGGGGTGCAGTTTACTGTTTCTGTTTGTATTTTCATCTAGCAGCAGCAACATTAGGCACAGATAAAACATCAACCACAACTCACAACAACTCTGTGACTTAGGGACATGGTTAGCTGGCATGGAGGTGATGGACTGATGGCTGGAGTAGGTGATCTTAGTGGTCTTTTCCAATCGTAATGATTCTATTATTTTATGTTTTTTTCTTTTTAGTGTATAGGTTAAGACAGAATGATGTAGTTGGAAATATTTAGTATTTGTGGCAACATTTGTTCATTTCCCAGAGGGTACAGGGAACAAAGTCCTTTATAAAATGTATATTTTTACAGGAAAAGCACACTCAGCCCCAGAGAGTTTACATCTCTTTCTATCTAAAACAGGAGCTAGGATGTGCTTACCTCTTGGCAATTTCAACTGTACTTAAAAGGGTGCCTGAGTGCCTTTCTGTATACAGTACAAATGGCTTTCTTGTCCCAGCATGGATTGTCCATTTTTATACTTCTGTATTACAATAGAAAACCTGGACGATGTTCACAGTACTGCAATGTAAGTACAGGCAGAATTTTGTAGTGATGTGTACCTATGGTTTAGGGGTTCTCTGCTATATCTATCAAAACCAAATTTGCTGAAGGAGAGCAAGAAGGGAATTTATTTTTCCAGAGTTCAATCAAATCAGCCCTCATTAGCTCATGCTGCCTCATTAGCCTGGCCCTGGTGTGTGGGACCGTGTGCCACTACAGCCTGTGTTCATTCAGGAGAGCTGTGATTGATTACTGAGAATGATGCTACCGATTACTCTGAAAGCCTGAGGAGACTTGCCAGGGGATTAACGCTGGGGAGCAGAAAATGTGCTTGGCACAAAAGACCTCATTAGAATAGATTTGTTTACGGAAAGACAACAAATTTGAAGGTGTCATTTATATTTCAAGGAAAACCTCTTTGTGATAGGTTGCTTCAAGTGCACGACACAATTAGCAAATTTTTTCTGTCAAGATATTCTGGATCAATGCATTCAGGTGGTGCTGGTAGAAATGAATAAGGGGATTCAAAAAAAAAAAAAAAAGACAAGCAAGAGTCAGGGTTATATTGCATGTATGTTAGAAGCTGCGTCTGTTGACTCAAAAAGCTGTAGCATTAGTCATTCTGAGCTTGTTTGCAGAGGGTAGAATTTCAACAGAGTTGAACATTAAAACAGCTTGATTACACCTCATCAGTTCAATGTCACTTTGGCATTCGTTATAGCGTCTGGAAATCTTCTGAACAAGGAGATTCAGGTGCTTCCTTCCACTGTTAGCTCACAATGACTGGAAATAAAAAAGAAGAAGAAAATCAAAGTAGAGTTTCCTGTGCAGTCTACCACGATGGCCCTGAAGACTTCTGCAAGTGGCAGAAATTCATCCATCGGTTTGTTTGTCTTCTGGTCAAAGTGGAAATAATGGGAGAGAATGTCCTGCTGCCCTGCTGCACAGGAGCTTGTTTTTGTGCTGTGCACTTGAGACAGGAGATGCAATTTCAATCTTCAGGTTAAACCTTATATCCAAAGAGACCAACATAGAGAAGATAAGCCCTGAGCACTTAAAAAATCGAAACCCTGCGAGACAGTTAAGATGATGTCTAAATTCACAACACTGTGATAGAACTAGTCTGTCAGTGTCACAGCTATTGATGTGTAAGTGCTCAAACAAGTCTGTTTCCATTCTGCAAAGCAGTCCCTCACCACAGACATGGTCAGAAGCACCTCGAGAGTAGAGAGCTTTACAAAAGCTGACTTAGCAACTGAAGCTCCGTAGTGTCAGCAGGATGCTGAAGGATCAGGCCATGGAACTGTTGTTAGGATTATGAGCATCCTTTATGGAAGAGGAAGAGAGCTTTCCTTGAAGGAACACCCCTTTGAAGCTTAATGGAGCATCTGCACTTCACAGAACATCATACTTCACATTAAGAGTATTGCCAAGTAGCATGAAGGAATGTCGTGAATATCAGTGTTGTAACCTTAGCTCTGCCCCTTTGACCATCCCAGTCTGACAGTGCACACTTTAGGACAAGCTGCAGGGAAATCCTGGAAGGCCTGTAGCTTCCACAGAGATGTACCTTGTGGCATTTCTGTCTGCCTCCCTCAATCCATCCCAGCCTCTTGTCCCCCACCTCTCTAGGGCAGCAGTCTTTCTCTTCCAAAGCCTCTTTCCGAAGTCCCAGAGAGGGGGAATTCTGGTACCACTCTGTGAATTCCTTAGATTTTCTGAGACTTATATCAGCTTTACCCTTGGCCAAGCATGATGCAGTTTGGGTAATTCCTGGAGGCTATGGGAGGTGTGGTTAGACGACAGTCATGCCTCTATTCCCATTAGACTACATATTTTTCCTGCTCTAACAGGCAGCAGGAATGTGACACGAACATCCTCCTTTCACCGCTGAGCTTCCAAACTGTGACCAAGAGCACTACAACTGTAGATACATCCACTAAGTCAATATGAATAGCAAGAATAATTCCCACAGGTTAAATGAGAAATGCTTTTGCTCCAGATGACAACCATAAATGTCGGTTTCAATTGACTGTCCATCATTTTGTCATATTTGAATTCTCTGTTAAGCCACGTTATAATTTTTTGAAAAGTGAAAAATGAGAAAAATTCCTCAGTTCTTAATGGTAAGTGTTTTCTTATATGGCTTCTGACATTTGAATGTACTTATAGCCTGACTGAACGGTGACAGCCCTAACAGAGGGACTGCGCTCAGTTCCTGATCAATTATTAATAATTGTATAGTTAACCAATATCAGCACTGTATCACAGGGCATGTGCTCTTTGACTCCTTCTAGCCTTGCGGGTTATAATTTACACCTTCTCATATTGGTACAAAACCCTACCTCAGCAGCAAAGGGAAACTTCATGCTCACTTTTCGTACAGGTTGTAAGAAACAGCAAATCCATAGACTGGAGAAAAAAAAGAAAACAGGGCTTCAAGTAGTTGCCTATCTCCATCAATTAAGCTTTTCAAATCCAATTAGCTTTTTTTCCAGACAGTGCTTTATCTTGTTACAGTTCCTTCAACTTAAACAGTAAAATAAACAAACAGAAATACCCACAAACCCAGTCTTATTTTCTCAGTGTCAAAATGAGTTAATGGCCTGCTCACCACAAAGTGAGCAGTGATGCTAATGCTTCTGGTCAGGCGTGCTCTTTGCCTTCATCTAGGCTGGGAGTAGCTCTAATGTTCATTAGAGACATTCATCACAGTTAACAGGAGAACATCAGTTTGTCACAGCACAGCAGCAATGGCCCACAGTGCTCCTCTTCTTTCAACAGCAAGAGGGTTTGAGGTGCATCTTGACATTGTAGGCGACTTCAAGCCTGGTTGCTGTATCCAAAGGAGCAGCCTATGCTGTGCTCTCAACTCTGGCAGCGCTGCCCCTGTGCTGACAGCATGGCACATTTGGGAACATTCCCAGGATCCAGGCCCAGCACAGCTGTTTCCCACACAGGACTTCACAAGCGAGATGCTGCCATGCACTCACTTATTTTGACATCTGGATGCTGCTGGAAGGACTTTGTTTCTCATAAGCAGACTGAGATCATCTTTCCTCATTAGCTAGGTCATTGCCATGTGATACTGCAATGCCCAGTAATTACTGACCAATAGCCTTCAAATTACCAAAATAAGAAAGGATCCCACATCTTCAATTTTCTTTGCTGAAACTTACCCAAAACTCATGTTCAGTGTTGCTGGGCTGGGTGAACGAGTGCCAGATCATTGAGTCAACACTGATACTGGTTGGCAGCTGTAAGAGGAACGCCCAGACATTTCTGCTCATTTCTTGCCACCTTGCAGGGCTCTGATGGATGACTGCAATCCAAAAGAGGACTTGTGAAACTAGAAAGAGAGAGAAGTAAAAGCCAGATATGGTGGAGAGCCCATGAGAGCAGAGAACATGCTGTTCTGCCAGTGACTCAGAGGCAACCTCCTCCCTTAGGAGGCATTATGTGTTTTCTGTTACAGGGCAGGATTTAGATTCATGAGAGACTTGATGGATATAAATAATAATATCACTGTTTTGGAGCTTGCATAGTCAAGAAAAATGATCCAAACAATCTGGCTGTGAGCACTCATAAAAATGTATAGCCCCTGAACTGGAGCAGTGTAGGACTTGGCTAGGTAGGTCTGCAGAGTCAGAACACAGGTGGGACCCTGCAACTGCCAGGGAAGGAGTGACCTGAGGATTTGCTTCACAACTGAACATCCCCAACAAACATAAAAAATGACAGTCTGACACACAAAGGCTCTTCTGGTCTCTGAGTACATCTGCAGTCATGTATTCTATTGTGACCTTTCCCTTTGTCCTGCCCTTCTTCCAGAACTGATGGAATTTCAGCCTGTATGGATAAACAGTGATTTAGAGATCAGACCTATGTAATCCTAGTTTCCTTCAGCACAGGAGTCAGAAAAAGCAGCATTGTAGATGTTGTTGTTTTATCAGATGACCTATATGGAAGCTGGGGTACAGCGCAGGGCATAGCTGGAGGCAGATGAGGGAAAATAGGACACAAATCTGCAGAACTCAATACTCATTTGTTTTGCTGCTAATAGAGCAGTGTGATTACCTGGGACAGCACTTGTAATGAGATTCAGCATCAGGTTCTGCCTTGTCTTGATCAAGAGAGGTAACAGCAGAATTTTTCCTGCGACATTTGAATGGATAAATGGTTTTTGTTTCAGAAACCAGGGGAAGTGTGACTATAATTATTATTAATGGGTGTTGTCATCATGCCCATTTTATAGATGTGTTAATTTTAATTTTAACCAATTTTAACCAATATGCCAACTCTTTCTGAATTCACATGAAAATACATCGTCTTAAGACACACGAAAATATCAGGAAGGTGCTCACCTACAAGCTTAGTGCAGGAATTTTAGATAGCTGAAAAAGCGGCCAACTGCTTCTCTATGAGCACCATCTTCTCTCTTCTGCCCTCCAGGATGGCTGTACTTTGTGCCTCAAAAGCTGTGGTCATGGATTTATCTATAAATGTTTGCATCCACAGTTTTCCACTTCCAGTTGTTATTTTGGCTAGGTCACTCTATAGGAATATTTTGGCGTACCCTGAATGCACCACATTGGCCATCAGCTGTTTTTTGCCTCCAGCTAACTAGTTGTAGAGACACTGCTTGGGAATCCCAGTCATCCATCCTCACTGGATGCGCATCCCACTGTTGCTGAGATCTTGATCAGGCTGTAACACTGAGAAAACTGTTGCAAGACCAGCTGGTGCTAATGACAAGTCCATGAAGCACGTACCCAGAATCTCATCCTGGCAACATTTGCAGGAGCTGAGTTAGGCAGCTATTCAGAGTCCAAGATTAACAACCAGGGAGGAGAGCAGAGATTACAGGAGTCAGACATGCAGTCATCTTGGGTGAGTTCCAAATCATTCATCCCTTCCAAAGACAACTTTGTAGATGACAAAGTGCGAGGTTTGCTTTTGAAATGCAGGAATTACTGCAGGGATGGTAATGAGATCAATAAACTTGACTACTGCTAGTTAGATGTCAAGCCTGGTAGAGAACCCGCTTTTTTGCTATTAATAATCAGGCTGAGTTTCTGGTGATGCTACATACACAGATTGCCTCCTGAGCAGGCTGTAAGTCACCACCAAATGGGAGTTTCTGGATGAGCTCTACAGTGACCCATGCCATTGGATCTCACCAGTTATGGATGAGCCTGTGTTCACTGTCACTGTTGTAGGCATGAGGACTGAAATCAGGCGGCTGAGAAAGGAGGTGACTTCCTGGGCCTCTCAAAGACAACCTGCTGGGTTGCCAACATTCACTTATATCACTTGCTGGCATGATTCTCAGAGATGCTCAGCCTAAAACTGACCACTACAGACAGCTGATCTGAGTGACCACATAACCCGGGCCACAGTGTTTAATCCACAGCCTTACTTCCTGCTGTCATTCCAGCAACATGGAAGCAATCAGACACAAGATTTTTTACCATTTCACAGGCTAAGGTAACTTACAGATCAGTGATAATCAGTCTGCATGTGTTATTCTTTGTCTAACTTCATATTTCGCATCCTAAGGCAGTCTAGCCAGTCAAGGTGGGAGTCACCTCACCTGACATCAAATGTCTTCATCAGAGCTGCCCTTTATAATCAGGAAGAGAAGTGGGTACTTGTAAGATATGAGTCACCTGCCCTCTTTCAGATGTCTGCACTGGGATGAGATGACTCATCTGCTTCACAGTGACTACAAAGGGAGCTCAACCAGTAAGTTCAGATAAGACATTTCCACTGCAATGCCTACGGTTGGATGAATACTATTCTTAATATCTTCAGGTGTGTCACTGGCCCTGCCTCACTTCTGATCTGCCATTTCTGAACAAAACAATATGTTTGTCCTGAGAATAACATGTCTGAATCCCACCTACTTTCACCCCTGCAAATATGGAGATATGGAATGAGTTCTTGGAGCTCAGCACTCAGGTGTGGTACAAATGAGAGGACAGCACTTTACAAGTCCAAATCTCAAACTGGATAAGAAGTCTGGGACTCAAGCCTTGTCTTTTAATCCCTGCAAGAAAATCCCAAAGGGCTTATTGAAGGGAATAGCTGTAGAGACAGCTTGAGTTTGCAGGAGACAATGCACGAGACTTTGGTGCCCAACCTCCCGTCTCCCTCAGCCCTTTCTTTCTCCTCTTGTCTGCAAAATCTGGGCTCTTTCTGAGCACCTCAGTCCTTGCCTCCTGCTGATCCCACTGCTGCAGCCTTTTCCCAAAGATTGACTGGGATACAAATCGAGGGTTGTAAGGAGTGGACACTGAAGGGAGAAGCTAAGATGTACCACAGATTCTGCCAGTTGCATGAAATAAATAATCTGGGCACTAAAAAGATTTTTTTTCACTCCAGCCTCTTTTCATTAAAATGAGTGGTTACTTATGACACCAATACAAACCTCTCCTAGAGAGTGATCTTCAGTGAGCAGTGTCTCTTTAAATAATTTTTTTCTAATCTAATAACTAACTTCATCAAGCATCCAAAATCAATGCTTTGTAGTAGATGTGGACCCAAACCCATTAAGACCCTTATTATTCAAGCGTGTGCTTCCCTTCAGCTCTTATCTCCCCTCAAGGGTTTTCATAGCAAAGCAGGCTTTTGTGATTTTGTGTGTGTGTGTGTGTGATTTTTTTTTTTTTTTTAATTAGCCCTTCTGCCCTGGAGTCTTCTATTTGATTTTCCAGCATCCAGGGAAGTGATTTTTTGACTATGCAATACTTGAATAGAATTTTTTTCCCTCTTAGTTCTTCATTATCAATGATAATAAAGCTTCGTGAAAGACACACAGAGACAGCAAAGCACAAAAGCAAGTCAACCCTTCAAAGAGGCAGCCTCTCATCATAGGATCTTGTTTGTCTGACGTGCACAAGTGAGCAGTCCATGGGGGTGCAGTTCACAAGTGTACATCAAGTGGCTTTGGCAGAGCTGCCTGACACCCGTGCCCTTGAGTGCGTAGAGTTCTATGAGTGCTGTTGGTGTATTTTTGTTTTTATTTTCTGTTTTTCTTTAATTTCATTTTGTTTCATGTGGAGACCTGACCACTTGCTTAGCTACATCTATGTGTAGTGGGAGAGCTTGTAATTATTGCAGCCCTTTCTGCTATTAACTAAGGCATTGGCCTCCTTTCCTCTCCCAAAACCTCACCCTTACTTATTTCTGCCCACAGCTGGCAATCACCAAAGCCTCTACAACTTGTTCAGAGGCTGGGACATGGAAACCACGATGCTAAAACTTTCAGGAGCCAGTATATATGGGTGGGAAGTGGGTGCTTTGCAAAGTTTTCCTGCTGGTTTTAAACCTGCACAGCAGTGTGTGGAGGAAACTCAGTGTGAGCTGACAGCAAGTTGCACTAGACAATTTTAGTGGTCTTTTCCAACCTGAATGACTCTATGATTATGATTCAAAATTGCCTTAGAAGTGTGTGGCAGCTTCAGACACAAATTTCTGCCAAAAACAAGTGGTTCTTCTCCTGTTTGTGGAGGAAGAGCTCGGAAAGCCACATTTAGATGTCCATGCAAATCAGTTCAGTCAGCAATCATTTGGCTACACATCTCCAGCTAATGGAGCTTCCATCTTGAACTGCACCCACCTGAGCTGCAAAAATCCCCATAGCCTGGAAGCTTTGTGGTTGTGCACAGTTCTGGAGAAAGACACAGTAATAGCAGATGCAATATGGAAGATGTTGAGAGTGTAACACAACCGAAATTGCCAGAAGTGTCTGTCACATAGAGAAATTTGCTTTGCTTTCTTGGCCCGATAGGGCCATTTTCAAAGGTAATTGCTTCTTAATGTAAGCTTGTTAGCAGTGAGCCCTAGACCAGGACTGAGGGCTCTGAATTGTGTAGTAATTTTCATACTGATTCCATACGTTGTCATATTTAAATCGGGTTGCCATAGAATTCCTGATCCTGATCCTGAGACGCTACTCCACACAAAAGGAGAATTAGAGCAGGGCTTATCACTTTCTCGCCCCGTGGCTTTGGGGATATGGCTTTTTTCATTCTGCATCAAAAGCACTGGAGATAATTTCCACTATGGCTGTGTGTGCTTTTCCTTGTGTTTTTGTGGGATCCCTGCACACAGGACGACCTAGATGGTCAAGAGCAAGGCTGTGTGTAGGCCAGTTTTTAACAGAGCAGGAAAAACAATGGACAAAATTGGGATTTTATCCTTGCCCAATGCACAATATTCTGGCTCTGCTGCTTGGGTGGCTTTGCCCCTCACATCCTACCTACCTCCATGCCTTCTGTAAGCAGTGCTGGGGGAGAAATGTGAAGAAAGATCTGCTGATCTGTACGTTGCAAGCGGCTGCAGGGGAAGAACCTATAGAGTGACAAGTTTTCCCTGCAGAGAACATAATTTCTGCAGAGGTAAGCACTGCAGGGCTGAATGGAAACCTGCTTTTGTACAGATTGCATCGGATTGCAGATTTCAGATGGGATATGAGGAAGAATTTCTTCTGAGAAAGAGCAGTGAGGCAGTGGCACAGGCTGCCCAGGGAGGTGGTGCAGTCACCGTCCCTGGAGGTGTTGAAGAACCGTGTGGATTTGGCACTGAGGGATGTGGTTTAGTGATATGGTAGTGATGGGCTGATGGTTGAACTAGATGATCTTAGAGGTCTTTTCCAGCCTTAATGACTCTATGGTAAGAATGGGTTGACAGCTGCTGTAAAACCACTCTGCATGGCTCACCCCCCACCACAGGTGGGGATACCATTCAGGTTTCTGGCATCTGCAGTGAACAAACCTCCCTGCTTCCCTAAACCATAGTGTGCTGCAAGCAGAAATCACTGCTACCTGCCCACAGTGGTGCCAGCACGACCCTGAAGCCTGGTGAGGATTTTGAGAGAGGCAGAAAGGGGTGAGCTTTCAGGGGCCTGAAAGCACTGAGTGTAATGCTCCTTTGTTGCCATTTCTGACTTACATCATCTCTTATTTCCAACCACTGCCAACATAGGGCTCTTTCCTTTATGTTTCCCTCTCCAAGGATAGGTGCAGTTAGGCAAGCTGCACTTGCCTAATTTGCTTTCAGCAATGTGCTGCTCTCCATCACTTTGTAAGACTGCAAGTGACAGGGTCTCGGTTTGAAGAATCATTACAGAATCATCACAGAATCATGAGTTGGAAAAGACCCTTAAAGATCATCTAGTCCAGCTCCCCTGCAATGAACAGGACACCTACAGCTCCATCAGGATATTCAGAGCCCCATCTAGCCTGACCTTGAGTGTCTCCAGGGATGGGGTAACCCATTGGCAACCCTTGCTAGTGCATCACCACCCTTATTGTAGAAAACTTCTCCCTTATATCCAATCTAAATCTCCTCTCTTTTAGTTTGAAGCCATTTTCCTTTGTCCTGTCACAACAGACCCTGCTAAAGAGCCTGTTTCCTTTCTTACAGCCCCCATTTAGATGCTGAAAGGCTGCTCTCAGGTCCCCCCACAGCCTTCTCTTCTTCAGGCTGAACAGCCCCAGCTCAGTCTGTCCTCGTAGAAGAGGTGTTGCATCCCTGGAATCATAAGAAAGCCACGTTCCTTTGGTTTCCTTTTCCTGAGCACCCTACTGTGCAGCAGGCTCAGTGCACAGCATCCCATTCGGAACGAAGACGCACCCCAGCGGGGCTGCTACCTCGGCATGGGGACACAAATCCATGGGAGGCACGCAGCTGTCAGGGCGGAGGGCAGCTCCCAGCTGCCACGCTCACAGCGATGCTCCCCGCTCAGGCACCTCCTGCCATCCGCTCTCGGCTCAATTCTTCGAGCTGCGTCCACGCTTCCGGCCCCCTCCCCCCCCACGCTTGTCACCGCTGCCGTCTCCGCAAATTGCCCCCTCTGTGCTGGCTGCACCGCTAATGAGACAAGCTTTGGTTCTTGGTTTGGGTATTGTTCCGTTCCTTTCCGCCCATCTGCAGCAGCAGGCTGACTCCCGCACCCCATTGGGGCGGTTGTTTGTGGACGTGCCACAGAGAACAGAATGAATTGGGAAAAGCAGAGCTGAGCAATCTCCTGCTGCACCACACGGCTGTTGTGGCGGTGGAGCCCCAGTGCCGGCAGGAGAGGGCACAGCCTCCGGTAAATCAGGTGAACCTCCTAATTGCTTCCTCTGGGAAAAACAACACCACGCATCCCTTTCAAAATCCTCAGCTCCTGGCAAAAGAGCAAGCCAGGAATAAGTATGTGTAGCCATATAACAGTGCATATATCGCCATTTAGATGAGTGTAATTAATGCATGCATGCTGGCACAGGCACACAGATATCAGGCAGAAAGCAGAGATGAGGAGATCTTGAGCATGTTCTGCAGGGCGCAGGGCAGCAGTGGGGCATGGCCTGGTGGCAGGGCAAGGATGCACTGGAGGAGAGAGGATGCTTGCTGTGCTGCCACTGGTTCCTGGAGTTGAAACCTTAATCACACTGGTAGCAAAGGGGAGCTGCCCATCAGTTAGCCACAAAAATACCTTTCTCTTTTTTTTTCATCTCAAATATAGTTCTTATCTTATTAGGCTTGCAGTGTCATGAGCCACCAGAGCAAAGAGAAAACACATTAGTGATGGCCTATGGATAATGTTTACTGAAAAAAAGGGGCAGTGGCATTACGCAAGCCATCACCTCTCCTGCTGCAGACATATCCCCTAAGCAGCCAGAAGATGGGAAAGGTGGACAAGGTAAATGCTGAGCTCTGAATTCCTGAGCCACCCAGCCAGTTACTAATTACCACTGTTAAATATTGACACAGTGAGTGCACACAGAGCTCCCAGAGCCCCGTGGCAGCAGCAGCCCAGCAGAAGAGCAGCTCCCAGCATGCGGACATTGGGGGATCCCAGCGCACCCCACATGCACCAGGCTGGCAGACATGTAGGATGTGATGGTGGGAATCGTTACCCCCTTTGGGGTAACCTGTGCTGGAGATAGCCCATCCCAGGAGTCAGCATCATCCCTTATCCCCTCATAGTAAGTCCTTATTTGGGGTGGGGAAAAGCCACAATGTACTTGTTATAGATCCCAGGCCTAATCAACAAGCCATTAATTATTGGGCTGTAGCATATACAGCTACAGCATATGTGGCTTATATGGGAAACCGTTGTTTAAGCAACATATCAGGGATGGTACTCCTCTGGCTCACTTTTCCTGTGCTTCAGCAAGAGCCTGGGGTGCTGCCAGCTGAGCAGAGCAAGCTGCTGCTGCAGGGAGATGCTTGCCCCAGCTCTGTGGCTGTGTTAGTGGGGTCAGGTCCCACTGCACCGTGCCCCATTTAAGCTATAGAGCTGAAGACTTGTTCCAACTCACATATCTGTCCTGCTTGGGGGTTTTTCAGCAACCAAGTGCTGCTTGGTGGCTGGCAATGGGAGAAGAGTTCACCTGGTGTGTGTAATGGGGATGGCAATGTGGGAGGGACAAAGAAACACACTTGTGCACATCTGCAGCCACAGACTTGGAGGAATAGCAAAGGTTTAGGAGCAACTCATCTCAGTTTTCTGATGAAATGCACCCAGATTTCAGTTTCTTCTTGAGAATCAGTCAAGTGATGTGTTGTTATTTCTGGGACACATTGAATACAAAGAGGGAAATTCATTTCCTGTTTTGAAATGGTTTTCAGTTTCATCAGAGAAAACTGTCCCATGGAGCTGCCTAGCTGCTCCCATTGAACACACAGCTCTCCCATTCATTCCCATAGCCATTAAGCAGATTATTCTCTGCTGGATGGATGCGTCTTTGCTGTTGGTGTTGATGACAGTCCCACATATGCCATGGCAGAATAAATTCCTAAGTACGTGACATGTTTATTTTCTAAAGGGAAATGTGGTGCCTTCAAGCAATGCAGGAAGAAGACAGAAGGAAAAAGCTTCACCAGGACACCTTCAGGAGTTCTTTATGCAGCAGTACAGGTTGGTGAAATCATGCAGCATTTCAGGAATTTTCATCTGCCTGCAAAGTTAGCATGGACGTTGGTGATAGCAGCAATCTTCCTTTTCTCTGTGGAAAGAACCAGTTGCCATTTAAATAACCGATTTATGGAGTAGTGAGTTTCCAAAGCCCATGGAGATGCGAAGTCCATCCCCTTTCATGCTCTTTGTATGATGAACACGAAGCCAGGCTCATAGGGCTGGCAGCATGTGCCTTGGCTGATCTACTGCTGTGCTGCAATCTCTGTTTCAAGGGACACTGCATGGGGCCAGTTATCTAATTAACTGCTCGTGTGATGTGTGCTGGGTACTGCTCAGGGAGCCCGATGAAGCCAGACCATGACTGCATTACCGGTTCTGCAGGTAGGGCCTTTCCTCCCTTTTTTTTTGATGACGCCACCAAGAAACTACACATTTACAAAGCCCAAAGGAATGTACTAAGAGCCATAGCGTGGTCATTCCCAGAAGGGTGCCTCCTGCTATCTGACAGAGCTGGAAAAACAAGCAGCACTTGATCAGGGGAAGGAGCTGCTGCCGTGCAGCTAGAGAAGCCATGAAAAACACTTTGCTGTCTCATAGAGCTGCCTTGCACTCAAGCACAGACATTTCCCAGAGGTGAGGAGAGGCCCAGGGGACTATGTTTTGCAATATATGCTTTGCATAAATAATCCTGGTGTAGCGAGCCCCAGTGGCAACACCAAACTTCAGGAAGAGAGTTCTGGCCACCTTAGGCCAGCAGCAGCCAGTCATGGCAGCCAGGGCACAGGCGGGCAGGCTTGGCACACATGGCTCAATGCTGCCGCTCCCCATTGCTGCTGCGTGACTCACAGCAGCTCACAGCCTTCTTGACAAAGGTTTTACAGAGACAAAAAGAAGCACAGCAAACAAGAAGAAATGGAACAATAAGAACCCTTGAGAAAAGCCAATATAAAATTTTCCTGACTTTTATTAACTAAAACGATTGTGTGATGCGATAAAAACTGGCACTGATTTTTCTGTATGAATTCCCTGTTTCAAGCACAATATGTCCTTCTTAACAAAGCATACAAGTCTCAGTTCTTGACAAGTGCCTATGCTGGAAGTGAGTGTATCATCCATAAGGATACAGAGAAAAATGGAGCCTGTGCTTGGAGGGTGGCCAGCCAAACAGCCGGGAAAAAGGCAGTCACAGTTCTGGGCACACTGACCAGGAGAAAAACTGGGGAGAAAGAGGCTGTTTTTGCCAACTGCACTCACAATTATTAGCCGGCAGCTGTAGCTGGGGAAGGGGAGAGCAGCGCATGGGGTGAATGCAAGCTCACATCCACCGAGATAACGCTCAGTGCTGAGGAATGTGACACCAGCTCTGAGCCCATACATGCACTAGCAGTGTCCTACAGTAAATGCAGTGCTGGCATCAGGTGTCCCTTCCAAGGTAGAGTGTTTCCAGGGACTGGCAGCCAGAACTGGGATCTGAGTGGGCTCCGGACCAGCTCTGAGATTGCTGGCGCATGCAGGTGGGATTCCTCAGTGCCCTCTAGCTTAAATGCCCTGTGCCAAAGCTTTATCCAAGTCATTGTGGAAAGGTGACTTGAATAACGTAGCACAGGGAGTTGCTGTGTGTGACCATGTTGTTTGAATGGGTTAGTTTGGCTTCCTCCCAGGATTGCTTCAAGCCCAGATACTGAGAAGGTCCCGGAGAAACACAGCTCCATCCTCAGTCCTGGTCAGGAGTGACAGTAAAGCAAGAACCTATGTGAGGTAGACTGGGAGCAGCTCAACACAAAAAGTAGCAAAGCCTCTGCAGCACTGCGGCACAGGGGGACCCATACCAAACACAGCTGCAGTATAGCTTACACTTGTGTGATCTTGATGCCAGCACTCACAAAATCTCCTCAGACACTGGCTGGCGATAACAAGACAGAGGGCTGTGCTACAGATACATGTGCTTGTACCTTCCCCCTGGAAGGATAGGATAGAAACATGGGATAAAAACATAGAATAGAATCATAGAATCATTAAAGTTGGAAAAGACCACTAAGACCATCTAGTCCAATGGCCAATCTGTCCCCACTATGTCCACTGACCACATCTCTCAGTGCCACATCCCTTGGACACCTCCAAGGATGGTGACTGCACCATCTCCCTGGCCACACAGCTTAGGCTACAGCTTCCCACAACTCTTCTCCAGTCCTCCACAGGTGGAAAGGAAGAAGCTGATACACCTGTTCCACAATTTAAAGAAAAGCAAAGCCTGGAGCTATTCTGCCTCATGAAAGAGGACAAGCCCAAAGTCACCCAACCACACAGCTTGGAGTTCTCACAGAGTGTATGTAGGGAAACTGGGTTAGGCAAGGCATTAATCTCCAGGGGCCATAAATTCATCAACCACTGGCCTTTTGCTTACATCCTTTTGTGAATGGGGCTTGTTGTTAAAGCACACTTCTCCCAGTGCTGGAGTGTTGATATCCTAATGAATAGCGAGGAGACTATTTATTACTCTTTATTTCAAAACCAGTGAAACACTTTGCTGAATGTTTTCTCAGCTGCAGTCCCAGGCAGGATGGATTCCACCAGCACTGGGTGGTGCTGACACCAGCTCCAATGCCAGCACCCATCTGCAGGCCAGGGGCAAAGCTGCTTTTATCATCACTGTAGCGCTCAGGTGGACTGAAAATTTAGGCTTTGCTGCCCTCTAGGGGCCTACAATAAAACCCCAAAGCACAAAGCCTTGATGGCTGACCTTTCGGAGCTTTCCGACAGTCCATCACGGAGCCTTGTGCTTAGCATAGCTAACATCCACTTCTGGGCGCTTCACCACTGCTGTAATTAGAGTCATAATTACAGAGTCTTTAAGGTTGGAAAAGACCACTAATATTCCCTAGTCCAACTGCCAACACCCCCCCTACCATGCCCACTGACCATGTCCCTAGGTGCCACATCCACTCAGTTCTCAAACATCTCCAAGTATTATTCAAATCTGGCCCAAATGCTCCTTCTTCCACTGCACCATTACAGCCACAATACCTTGGGAAAAGTGCACAAGCAAGGCAAAGTTCCTGTAGAGAGGAATAACCTGGTATCATATAATTGCTGCTCTTATTTCAGAACATGAGAGGCACCTGGGAGCTAGAACAATTGTTTGCCTTCTCTCACTGCATCAGTATGGCTAATAAAAGATATTATATCCTTTTCTACAAATCTTGCTTTAGTTTTGTCTTCACAGTAACAGAATTTCTGAGTCAAGAGCACAGATGCACACACCGAGGCACTAGAAATAAAGCTCATTGTGCTTTTTTATTGTGTTTCATCACACTAAGCAAGTGGTGGAGGCATGAATCTTTTCACAGAGAAGAGGGAAGGTGAAAACTTGGAGCAAGGTACTGTTAGTTCTAAAACAGCACACCAACCTGCTAAGGAGGGGTAACTGCAATTCCCAAATGGTTCTGCTTGGTGACAGCTCTGCTGGGAGAGAGTAGGCCAGAGTTACAGAGGCAATACAGACGTCCAGTGGCTTTGTTCTCCTTCAGACAGAGCCAAAATGTGGCAAAGCCCTGGGGCAGCCTGCTTTTTTAACTGAGGAAGGAGATCTGCACGGACAGACCTGTGTGTGGAGCAGCATGCCCTGACTCAGCCACCATCTTGTGTGGGGTCCCTGGCCTCAGAGAAGGGCCCACTGTCCCACAGCTGAGACCTACATGAGCAAGGTGCTGCCATCCAAACTCCTAAGGGTGACTTCAGCTTCTGAAGAGGGAGAAGTCCATCCAGCCGACCAGAGCAGGCAGTGGGTTCCCAGCAGCTGCAGACAGGCTGGGTCCATCGCCTCTTCCATAGGAGCAGCTGTATATGTAAGAAGACAGTAGCAGAGCCCAACCACTGCCTCAGCCACACTCAGGTGTCCCTCAAGACGCTGTGAGTCCCGTGCTGCTAGGATTGTTCACCAAGAGAAGGGAGCCGGCCGGTAGGCGCTCTACCAGCAGGGGCCTTGGAGCTGCCAAAGAGGGCTCTGGATGTAGCACAGGACACATCATGGCCACAGTCCTCCCACAGAGCACTCACATCACATAAAGGGCCAAGAATGCAAGGCAAAGTGCTAAGTTAAAGACTTGCTCTTCAGCTGAAAACGCTCTTCAACCCACAGACAAGAGACTCGTGACAAAAGGAAACAATTGGCAGCATTCCTTCCACTAAATCAGAGTGAGAAGATGTCAAAGTGACAATTAAGATGGCAGTGTTTAAAAAAAAGGAGGCAAATGAGTTGAACATAACTTCCTATTTTCATTTCAACGTTGTTACATGTCTGTTAATTAGAACAGATGTCTTCCTAATCTGTGCAAAACAAAAGAGGACCTGGGAAATATGAAACACTCGCTCATCTCAAATATTACCACTAATTCCCATTTTCTGACAGCAAGTCTTTTGCACTAAATGGAAAGACCTGGCAGTTCAGGATCCTGTCTTGCAGAGCATGACTTGCTCTGCAATACCCAAAGCTCTGATGGAATCATTTTCTCCTTACACTGCAAACACCAGGTGTATCCTGAGAAACACAAGCCTCTCCTCCTCTTCCCCACACACATTGTAGCTACACTTTACCCCACCAGGACCCCTGTTTAGTTTATTTTGCTCACAGAGGAAAGACTCCATAAGTCACTAGCATTTGGTAAGCTCTTTAATAGCAAGCCTATGGTGTAACTACACTGTTGGATTTGACACCTCGGTGGTGGGAGAGGAAGGAGGAAGGGAAGAATAGACAGGGCTCCACTGGAGGCTTACACCTGATAAAGCATTGAACAAAAGGGCAACACTCTTTGGCAACACCAGCTTTGAAGTCCCAAAGAGACAGAGATCTTCCAGTCAGAAAAACAGATGGTAGCAAGCTCACCAACGACAGTCTTCGCATGGTGTGATCTAACATTATTTCTGCTTGACGTGTTGAGCTCTGACTGATCCGTACATCATTATAGGAAAACTCAACAACAAAAAGATGTTAATGACTAAAATCCGGGGCTGTCGTTTTCACTGCCACCCCAAAGATGAAAGCAGACATTGTTTATACACAGTGCTACCGCAGATCTCTGCCTACAGGAGCAGCAGCATGTCAGTGCAAAAAGGAAATTTCAGAGTTGGACGTATCTTACATGAAAGAAGACAGCTTTGTTGTAGTCAGTAGTAGCTCATTTGAAGACTGTTTCTTCAGACAAAGGAACACTCTCTTTGTTAATCTAAGCATTTGTGACCAGGCTGGGACGGACAGCACTGTGTTACATGACTTTGCAGAAATCGGGGTTTGCGATAGCACAGATGTGTCTTCAGGTATTTTCTTCCTTTAAAAAAGCCCCTAGCTATGAGGAAAAAAAAAAAAAGCCACGCCTAGAGCCTGTAAATGATAATTTGGCTCACCGAAGGAGTGACTGAGGCTAAGTGAGCAGGTTTCATTCTGCAGCAGTGTGCTCCTGCCACAGACATCACAGATCAACAGTGCAAACCAAGACTCAGAATTTCAGAAAAAACCTGAGGTGAGAGATTCTGGCCTTCAAACTTCCTGTCAGAGATACAGACTGCAGCCAGAGAGACCTCACTTTCTGGATGCCCAGCCAGGACAGCTTTAAAGGGGCCTGATTTTCAAAAGGTAGATCAGTTAGGTAGGCATCAGTCTCACACCCTTGTGAAAGGGGTCTTCTTCACCCTCTTTGGCTGCTTTGTCTTTTCTGGATGTGGAAAATTCTGAGGATTGAGCAGTATTGATGTGTGGTAAGGATGGACATGAGGAAAGGATGTACATGAGGGAAGGATGGATCAAGTGTTAACCTTGCCTTCCCCAACTAATGCTGACCACAGGCTGGATCCCTGTGAAAGATCAAAAAACAAGCTCAAAAAGGCTAGTGACTTGTCCCCTATGGCATCTTTCCAGGGCAACATACTGTCACTGCAGTCAATATTCCTGTCACAGTCTCATGTCCTAGCTTCCAGAGGAGAAAAGGCCAGTCACTTGATAAGCAACCCTGCAGGAATATCTGCTGCCCCCAGCCACCATCTCATCCAGCATACCTTACACATGACTCTGCACCAAAATGCAGCAGCAGTCATACATCAGGTTGCCAATGCAGAACCAGCTTGGGCTGCTCCCCTCCCAAGGAGCATTTTTACAAGGAGGCACCTTTCAAAGGCACTAAACAAAGAGGAACCAGCCCAGGGCAGAGCTGAAGAAGCCTGTCATCAGGCCATCGTGTTCAGGGGATGTGTTACTCCCCACATCTCTGTGAGGAGATAGTTTGCCAGTGTTTTTTCTCAATGCATCGTGAGCAAATCCTGTTAAGAGTTTTTCACTGCATACTTCATAAAGCAGCTTCCTGCTCCCTGCCCATCGCTCTGACCTACTCACACAATACCACAAATAATAAAGCTGGGGAAGAGGAGAAGGCCTTTTAGTTTGCCTTTTCTCCACCCCTTCCTCCCTCATCAACTCAATGTATTCATTGGGCAGGATGCTAACAGAAACAAATGACTGTGCCCAGGAATGCCCAGAGCAGTTTTTACGTACGCTGCAGAGGTTCAATAAACAGATACCTTGTGGGTGGTTGGGGTGGTCTCTGAATCCTGGCATCTCCCCACAAGGGTCCTTTTCCTCCTCTCACTGAATTTCACAGAGGCCCAGCTGGTGAAATCTACCCAAAGCCCAGAGCAGGGCAGTGGCAGAGCCCTAAGCCCACATTTTCTTACACCTGCAAGCGTTTGCACATGTGTTCACAGGTGCAGCCTCTCAGTCTGGCAGCCCAGCCAGGGCCATGCTGTCTTCGGTGAGTTACTGTATGGCTACCAACCCCAAAATGTAGAGGACTGGAGAACAAATAAAACACAAATAAAACATGTAAATACTTTGTGACACGATGAAGCCCATTTTGCATCTTCTGCATCATGAGATAAGTATGAAACACGTAACATGATCATACAGAAATGTATTTGGTCAAAGGAAGCAATCAATATTTTTTGATAAAATACATTCTATATTAATGCTCATTCACATTTAATACACATGTCACTTAAGTTTTCTGTGTATAAAATTCCAGTTTATTGTTAGTGTTGCCTGGCAGTGCTTCAGTACAGCAGTGAGGCTGCACACTCCGCTCCCAGCAGCATGAGGGGGGGACACAAGTGTGCAGCTCTCTGCAGGGCTGAGCATCATGCAGCCTCCAGAGTTGCATTTGAACAGAATCTTGCTGGCCGTACTGAGAGCTTTGCAGAACAGCCCCCATCTACCAAGCACTTGCACTCTGGTGGAGAGATCACTCCAATGGCACATGGCATTCCAGAAAAAGTGAGTTAGTGTATGCAGAAAATAATATATCTACATGATTTACAGCTTTATGTTTGCATACATCCATATTAATGTCCAACTGCTCATTAACAATTCAATCAATAGTTTGTGCTACTGTAAATTACATCTCGCTTGGCACTGCAGCAGAGGGAAGCCAGCCCCAAAAGATCCATTTGTACGAGCCGTAACCAAAGCAATGGATGCTACAAAGAGAAAGCTTCTCCTGAAGCAAGGTTATGACATCTTTTTTCATGGGGAGGAACAAAAACTTAGGGACCTAAAGCAGGGATGGAACCCACTGTTCTTACACTTTATAATTGTAAGCAAAAAGCCTATTGCTGCTGCACAGTGTTAAACAATGAACTGCCACAGTTCTCACGTCACTAGTCCATAGAAAATGTGTTGCAACTACCGTGTTTATGCCTGCATGCCAAAAGAATGTACAAAGTTTCATTAAGCTCTGTTTCTCTTCCATTCTTTTTTATATTCTTAAACCTGAACTTTGAAAGCATTGCAGACATTTCTGTACGTAATCGGGTACCACGCACCATCCTGGTTATGGAAGGTCTTTGCCTCAGGCTGGAAAAAATCAGGTGCTCTGCACCTCTCAACCCATCATCAGAAATGTAAATCCCCACGAAAACTTCCTCTCTTAAGTAATCTTGAAAAATAAAAGTCTTTTAAGAGTCTATGGAAAAGGAGATGTTGCTACCACGGGGTTTTCAAAATGGTGTGAGCTGTTTCTAGGAATTGTCCTATCATTTTCTCTTCACTCACTTTTTGTTTTTATAAAGCTAATTCTGTATAAAAGGGCTTTCGAAGTGTGTGACCTTCATTTTGCCATTTAAAAAGAAACTGGAAGAAAGGAATAAATTCAGAAACACTATGTTCAACCACAGAAAACAGATGTCTTACAACAGCATCACTCTGCTTCTTATATTTTCAGTACAAAAGGCATGTAAATAAAGAGACCCTGCATCTTCACAGTCTGGCACTCGTTGGAGCCACTTAAACCTATGCAAAGTAGGTATAAGATACGACGGGCCTCCTGCTTGGGTAGTATTTTAGCTCCCCTTGTCAGAGGTGGAAATGCCCAGATTAGCTCAAAGACCCAGAGGGAGGAAAAGGTCCAGCATAATGTTACAAGCTGGTTTATACACTTATGGCTTCCGAGTTAAGTTGCACTTCAGTTGGTGACACTGCAAGATTTGTGTAGTAATTTATCGATTTTTTTTAAATAGTGAAGCTTACAGTCAGTTTTCATGGGATATGCAATGGCTGTCTGTAATTGATTGAATTTGTACAAAAACAGTATTTGGCTTTGAGTTAAATGGTGTGAGAGTACCCAGGTTCGTTTTGATATGTACTGTCAATACCAGAGCTCTAACTGCTCCCGGTTATGAATCCAATCACTTGTAAACTCAGGTGTCAGTAAAATGACATTAACAGGTCCAACACAAGTACCTCTTGGACTTCTCCATCCCCATCATTTTAGCTGAGCCTCCATGTGCATTTCTGCAGCACTGACCACTATTAAACTAGTGTTTTTCAGGAGAAACTTCTCAAAGTATGGTGCTCTGTCTGGTAAAGAGCCACAAACCACAGCTGTTGAACTAAAAAGAAGAGTGCTGGTTGCATCTACTCTCTGCACCAATTTCCCCGAGAGGTGATGTGCAAGGAGTACTCAGCACGCCGGCCCTGCAGTCCCTACATTCAAGGCAACCCTACATTCATGTCAGTGAACGTTACTCTCAAACACAAATCAAGGAGACAGTCAGCAACAAAACTACTTCTAGACTGGTAATGGCAGAATACTACCAAGACAACTCCATAAAAACTCCACTGAAGCAGGAGCAAAATTCAGGTCACTTCTTAGCAAAGCCCATCACAGATTGTTATTATTTTTTTTAAATAAACATTTCATAAAACTTGTATCCTGGGAGCCAGATATCCCCATGTGATGCGCAATCGAACAGGCTAACGTGGGACTATCTGACCCCACCCGGTGCCACGGGATTCCCAATTTTACAGCTTCTCTGAAAATTACTGCTGACTGACACCCATTTGCTGGTGATCCGCTTCTGGTTCCTCTTCTTCCATATCTGCATTATATTCTTCAAACGCATCATCATCAACATCTGGAAGCCCAAGTAGCTACAAAGAAGAGAAAATACAGTGTAATAGCCAATTACCCACTCATGTTTCACTGCACATCTTCCCACAATACCTAGATGCCACTTCTTAGAAATCTCATATCCTAGAAATAACAGCATTACATAACTATCTCGACTCTTTTTCTCCCTCATGCGACGACAGAGAAAGATTTAAAAATGCATCCTCATGGCAAATTAAGTGCTCAGAGACCAGAAGATAAATAAAACCAAAGCAAAGCTCATTCAAAGAGCTCTGCCTTTTTCCCTGAGGTCATATCACAATTTTTGAGTGTTTAGGCTTGGCAGTGGCTTAAATTCAGAACAAACTACGATCATACTGTAGCAGTATTAATTTGATTTAAGATTGTGTTCAGTAGCCATCCAAATGCCAAAAAAGAAAGAATCCACACGCAGAACTGGCGGTGCCCCTAAACCCCAAGGATCCCCCACATTAACTGCTTCTCTTAAACTCTTCATTCCATTACACCAGACGAAGACTTGCGTGCTAGGTGAAGCAATCTCCGTAAGAAATACTGTGTATTCAACTCAAAATTGCCCAAATCCCTTTATATTTCTGACCAGGGAAGATGAGCTAGCTCAAATTTAATTTTCAATGTCTGGATGCCTCCATCTGACGGCTTGCACTTCTGCAATGGCATTTATTTGCCACGGGAAAAGGAGCAAATAGAAGTGCTTGAACTTTTCCCCTCCCCTCCAAAAGGCTGCCAAGCCAACAGAAGTCAGGAAGACAGATGAACCAAATAATAAGCAAACTAATGTATCTGTTCTGGAAATCTCATATTGGAATCCTACACTACCAGCTGTTAAAAACCTCAAAGCAAAATCGTGCCAGGCATTATTTGGAATAGTATGTATTCAGCTTGCCAGGGCTGGAAGAGCAGCACAGACACGTGCAACACCCTGTTTGGAGTGTGACACAGCTGTCGTCTCTCAAAAGAGACAAAATCTGGAAAAATCAAGACAGTGATGCTTCTTGGTGGTAATATGAAGATGAGAAGGCTGTGACGAGGCAGATGTTTAGTTTAATTTTGATTTAAATTTAGTCCATCATCATCATTCTAAATTATTCAGAGGATACAAAGCCAACACACAGAATTAGCCTCTGGGTCCATGCATTCTTCAACGTCACTGTGAGAAAATCATTTTTTGAATTGCAGGGCTTCTTGGCATTGAAATGGAAGGAGAATTTGCTGACTAACCCCCCTCCTTCACAATTTAAAAATGCCTGCAGAGATACCCCAGTGTTCTTGCTTTCTGAGCAGAACCAACAGTAAATACTCCTATGCACACCTATTTTTCACATCTTATGTTCAGCTGCATAACATGAATGTGAAACTACGTGGTTCATTTTCAGGATGTGGGGGTTTTCTTTCATTTTGAAGCTAAAATTAAAACACTTTTTCAAATGAAAAAGCGAGGCCTCTACACTTTTTTTTTATCTGTCAGAATTATTTTTGCTCAACTGATTTGGTGCATTCAAATTAGATTTGTGTGTGGCAATGCTCTGTTTACATCAGCCAGCAGAAAGAGCTTTGATCACATTTTTTGCCCAGCTCCAGTTATAATTCCTCTCTGATTTGCAGGGAAATGAGCCACAGGAGTGAGAGCCTCGTCTTGGTGTTATGGATGCTGGAAGCCTTTCAGCAAAAGTGCTGAAACTAGCACAAAACCCCCCAGCATATACCAGGAGAACCAAAAGGACATGCATAAGCCTCCAGGCCTGTCTGTCATGCATCCCCCCTCCTTCAACTTTCGGGACATACAGCTCTCCTTTCCCTGGCATGGCAAACATCAGGGGCGATACCACCCACCTTAGGTTTTACAAAGGAAGATGAGAAACATGGTGTGAGCTGGCTCCAGACTGACTCTCATATTTGCTTCTGGTCTGTATATGCTACATGGCAGTCTGGAAAGGACTTCAATAGAGAGCAAAAACAAGGAGGAAAGAGGTAGGCAAAAGGAACAAAGCTGGCAGGTAAGGGAATGCGTGGGGAGGACAGGGAGGGTAGTGAGGAGAGAAGGAAAACAACAGCCAGCAGCAGCACAGCATGAACTACAGCTAATTATTCCTAATGGCCAAACTACCCATTTGCTGGGTACTTTTTGGAAGTAAAGGGGAAGTAAACAGGACATGCGTGAATTCAAGAACTCAGGCTAAGTGGCTTTTACACAGCAGACTCCCCACCTTGGACACAGGCTTTTATTTCAAAGGTAAGCACAATCCAGGAGTCCAGCAATTTGCTGCTAAGTTTTATGACTCACATTTTGGTTCTCTGCAAACTCTTGAGGTTGGTGCCATTTCCCTCAGGCATTTTTTTATTACTGTGTTTTTCTTAACTCTTTCAAAGTGCCCTAATGCAAACAACCTAGTAGCTTTTACATCTCAGACTCATGAGACAAGCAATACTTCCTACCAGAAGCTGACATACAAACACACTGTAAAACAACACAAGTAGATGACAGAGCTTTAGCACACCACGTGATGCTGTATAGAGGTGATGTGCTTCAGTTGTAGCTCGGTGTGATGGGATTCCACATAGAGGTATTTAGAAACATGGACACCTCTGTCTGATCCTTTGACTTCCTGCTTAAGACTTTTAAAACTGCCTGATCATCTTAGATGTCCATCTGGAAACACACTGAGGAACCTCTCAGAAAGAGCTTACCAAACTCCACAAATCTGCTCCCTTCTCAGCTTCTCAGACTGAGTACCCAAGATCATGGGGTGCTTCAGAAAAGTGTGATCTGATTTTCAGCTTTCCCTATACTGCTGTTTTCCGAACTGAAATCAGCCAGACTTTCCTCTTACAGTGAGCTTTGCTTGGATACT
Organism: Chrysolophus pictus; assembly: GCA_037305975.1. Lineage (NCBI taxonomy): Eukaryota > Metazoa > Chordata > Aves > Galliformes > Phasianidae > Chrysolophus > Chrysolophus pictus. The sequence goes on from JAYKPI010000006.1 coordinate 40,889,792, forward strand.
GGGGAAGAAACATCCTGTAAATGCACCATTACCTCCATGCTCACAGCAAGGCTATTTCATTAACAAAACAGGTCTGGCATAGAAAGGACAGAGGATGGAGGGAAGGAGTGCCAAGGATACCATTTCCCAGTACCGACTGGTTTCATTCTGATAAAGTCATGAGGGTATACAATAGCTGTTTCCATATATCTATAATACCACACTTCACTTTTTAAGTGAATCGTGATTCTTTGTGTCTGCTATTTTTAATAATTACAGTAAGCAAAAAACATCAGTACAGTTCTCATTAGACCTGTCAATACACAGCCATACACTGAATGGTAAAACCAGTTCTGTTACACTGATGCAAACCTCTCAGTAACTCAGTGAAAGGAGAATCTCATAAACAATCTTTGTGGTACATCCCAGAAACAATGAAGAGGTACTTGGCTGCAGTCTGCTAGAGGGCTCCGATAATGGAGGGTGTTTTTGAGCAGATGAAAGCACAGTGAAATTCAACAGACAGCAAGCAATTTTAGAAAAAAATCAGATTATAACTAAAAGAGTTTTTGGACAAGAGTATAACTAATCATTAGAAGGAAAATTGCCCATTAGCGTTGCACTCATTGAGTCATTGGAAGTTTTCACATCAAGACTGGATGTCTTGGCAAAAATGTGTTCCAGCTTAACTACTGCTTGTGAGCTTGGCTATAGGAATCACTGGTAAAAGCTAACAAAGCACCCAGATTAAACAAGCATCATGGTTCCCTCAGCTTTGAACTTTTTTATCCCAAATTACAGCTTAATTCAGTTTGACTGAAGCCAACTTCTCAGCAACTTAAGCTACACTGAAATAAATGTGGTTTAAAATGAAGTAACTGATCTGTACCAATTCAATTAAGTCCTCTTGAAGTCCTCTTTATTTAAAATGATGCAAGTATCTCCTCAAAGGCACAGCTTTCCTGAGTGGGAGAAAACAACCATGAAAATAACCAAGAGCTAAATATTGTCTTGGGAAGAATATTTATATTTTTCTATGTTTTCACAATTACAAACAGCTGCACTGAAGGTTCAGATTTCCAGTCCTTTCTAAGAAAAGTGTGCATCTGTTCTATTTATTTCCAGTCTCTCAAGGATTAAAATCATCCTTTCATGTCAACCAGCTGTAGCTTTCCATGGCAATACAAGGGTGTAACATGGGGAGGGCCCATGTTTTCCTAACACCACTCCCTCTCACTCTAAATACTTGGGGTAAATTTTCAGTCTTTGTGATTAGCCAGTCAGAAAAACTGAGGAGGGAAAGCTGTCTGCATGTTGAGTTTCTGATCAGCTTTGCCATGGACATCAAGTGAAGCATGGGCCTGGCAATGAAGCTCCACCCTCCTTTGCACCAGCCCAGATGCCCATCCCAAATCACGTCAAAATCAGTGAGTTACCAGCAGTCAAGCTTCAATTATTGTATTTAATTATTAAATTTACTGTAATTATTGTATCTAAACAACCCTTTCCAAAAGAGAGGCTGTGCAAGAGGAGGGTTTGGGGAAAAAAAAATGAAGCACAATGGCCAGCCCAACAGTCACCTCACCTTGACAAAATCCAGGCATCGACCCAAATCTTGGTGTTAGAAAAGGACAGGGAAGGCTGACTAGCAGCAAACCAGCCAAACACAAGCCTCCTTCCCACAAAATTCAGCTTCTGCTTCAGCCTCTTTCCAAGCACAGAAGAGAATCGTGGTGCCATTAAGGCTGGAAAAGACCTCTAAGATCATCTAGTTCAACCATCAGCCCATCACTACCATACCAGCACCATCCCTCAGTGCCACATCCACACAGTTCTTGAACACCTCCAAGAATGGCAACTCCACCACCTCCCTGGGCAGCCCGTGCCACTGCCTCACCACTCTTTCTCAGAAGAAATCTTTCCTAATGTCCAACCTGAACCTCTCCGGCACGACTTAAGGCCATTCCCTCTCATCCTAAAATCTGCAACTGTCTGATAGAGGCTGACATGCTAACACCCCAGTGCCTGAGAGAAGTAAGCTGCTGCAGGAGGGAAGTGGCTTTGCTCCATCCAGTGCTGCCTACTGGCAGGCACAGACAACTGACAACACTTGGCAGTAAAACAGAGGCACTTACAGGTCTGAAGGATTTGAAGACTTTTTCCAGTATTTCATGGAGTGTCTTTTTCCCACAGGAAGAGATGTAATCCTGCGCGAGCTGCAGAAAAGGTAAGCAGTCCTCACTCTCACTCCAGACGTGCTAAAAGCCAACAGCAACACAAGAAAGAGGCATTAACATGGGCCCACGCTGGCTTCTCCACAGGTTTTTAAAAGGTGATGGATCATAAATAGCCAAAGTACCCCAAGCCCCCAAGTTTAGATCAGGCTTCTGGGAAGGAACTTTGATTTTATTGACAGCAAGAAATGGAAGGCAGGGAAATCCACCTGGGAGAGAAAATCCCTTATGTGCTGGCAGCAAAGGATACATGCCTTGCATGCACATGCATTTTACAAGCAGAGGTGTTTTCTTTGATACTAGTCCTATTTAGACCTGGAAGTCGCATTGGGTGTTCTCTTCTTATGCATAACCTGCTGCTGAATCTTCTCTTAGAGATCTGTTCCCCCTAGGCCTTGGGAGACACGTTTAAACCCATCTGGGATATTCCTCTCCTCTTGCTCTTGCTTGAGAGGGGCCAGCTCCCCAGTCTGGCTTTGTGAAGCCTCTTCCAAAAATGCTGCTGCTTCTGCTGCTCTGAGGCTGTCTGAAATGGAGAGCTGATGGATGGAAGCACTCTGACAACGCCGCTCTTTGCTCACAAGTGTGGCTCACAGCACAATTTAATGTGCACTCTTAAAGACCTTTCCTCTGAAGTCATGGTGCACAGGACTATCTTACAAAGAGAAGCGTAATACTGCAAGAATTGTTGGACACACTTAGACCTCCATTTCTGCATGGCAATTCTTTTCCCCAAAGTGCTGTGCAGCTTTTTACTGTGCTATAAACAGCAGGTTATGCTTCAGTGGGGACAGGAGAGGGTTTCTCTGAAGCTTAACTAATGCTCAGAGAAAGAGCAAGAACCACACACATTCATCCCCAACGCAGGGCATGCATGCTGCCTCCCTGCTCAGCAGTGTGCCAGGGATGCAGTTTTCCATTTGTCTAACAAAAACACTACTTAACATCACTGAAGTTGTGTCTTTAAGGCAAAAGCAGCAATTGCCTCGCTACTGACCTCACTCAACCTGCATAACCGCAGCGAAATGGTATGCTAAGAAAAATCCCTGTCTTACAGAGTAGGTTTGTTTCAGGCACCCAGAGTTATCTCTTGGCAGCCTGGCAGCCCTCAGAAACACATACTACAGGTCTCACCATACCCCATGCCATTTCACAGCCACGGGCCTTGCGGTCCTACAAACATACAAGCAGCTCCTGTTTAAAAAAAAAAAAGTCTGGCTTTGGGATTGTTATGGCCTAAAAAGGCAGGAAGTACACTAAATGGACTCAAATGAACCCTTTTAAAAATACCAGTGAGCTCTTTTCCAAATCACAACATTGTAACAACAGCCTGGAGATTTTGGAGGTCTGGCTCACAGTTTCTTAATGTTCAAGCAGTAACCTTTTTATTACCTCTAATCTTTGTGCCAATGGTAAGGCCTGAGTGTTACAAGTCAGCAGTTTGTGTCTTGTGCTAAACTGCTGTAATTGTTTATTTGTATGTAATGATCACGACTGTTAACATCCTGGTTCTTGTTTAAATTGTGGCTTCTTTCAGCTATGAGATCTATGCACAGGGACTTCCATATCCATGAAGATCAGGCCTTGCCCTTTTATAACTAATAGCTAGTTTGCTTCCCAGGGAAAGCTGACCACATGTCATCCTACCATGTTTTTTACACAGTCTTTTTCACTTTGTAGCCTCCACATTTCAGTCTCTAGCAGGAATGTGCCAGCAGCAGCAGAGAATAAGATGATGGAGCACAAGGAGAAAACCTAAGCAATCCATCATTCAGCCTTTGAAGAGATATACGAATGATATCACAAGGCAACAAGCAAGTAAAGCTTCCACCAATTTCCATGCCAGCAGATTTAAAACTGTGGCTCTGGAAACACGGACACACTGAAACACCACTCACCTCTCACCATCAGCTTATGGAAAATATTTAAATTCGTGACCTCTGCTCTAAAACATTTACAGGAAATCTTGCAACGAGGTGGCATAATGTTTTTATTTGCCTGATCGGTTACTTTGAATATCAGCAATAACAAGGTGGCAAAACAAGTGTCAAGACTGTAAGGAATAGCTCCTCAATCCTGACTCACATTGGTTATGGCTATACAAGTCCAATTAATCTTCTGAGAACACCATGAACCTCAGGAGCTAAACTGTTCATAGTTCAGCTGTCCAAAACGCTGATTGGGTGAGTTTTAGCATCCAGGAGGTGCTGGCAGTGCCTGTGGGCTCCTAAACGGGTCATCTGCACCCTTAGCATGCTGAAAGATCCAGCCCAGAGACATCTTTCCAGGAAATTAAAATCATATGATCCTTGTGATCTCAGGTTTTACACAAGACCCCGTTTTTATCTCCCAGATTGCTTCTTGGCAACCTTTCCCTGTCTTTCTCCCCCTCTCTTTTAAACTCAGCATGCTCATAATTTCCTCCTCGCAAGTGAGCTATCATGGACTTCACTGGCACCTCCTACATAGTTTTTTAAGTCACATTATTATGAAATGAGGACATAAAGAAAGAGAACAAGAATACCAGGCACCAGATGCTGATTAAATGTAAGGCTCCTTTGTAAGACCTGTAAGACTAAAACATCACAAAGTCTACCACTGATTCTATTTCCTTTCTCTGTCACGCTCTTCCATCTTACCAGAGCAACTCAATGGGCTCAGGTGCAAGTGAGAAACAATCCCATGGCCCACATTAAGTCTTCTTAAAATAAAGCTCAGCATGTAATTGCATGTAGAAAGCAAACATATTTTTAACATGAAAAATAGGGTAGGGTAGGGTAGGGTAGGGTAGGGTAGGGTAGGGTAGAGTTGTAAAAAGGCAGCAAACCAAGATAGCTGAGCTGGGAGCATAACTGAAGGCCCACAGTGCACTAGAAGCAGAAATGATGGCACTGGTGAACGATGCTGGTGAACCACCTCATCACCTTAATTGCATTAAGGAGAAATCATCAACAGGAAAAGAATTAAGCATTCTACCTTTCTGCCTACCTTGAAAGTCTTGTTAGTAGGAAAAGTACCTTGAGTGGTAATGCCATAAAACAGAAATGTAGCACTTCTGCTTGGTTTTGGCTTCAGATGGGAAGTCCTTCCCAACCAGCCCAGTCCTGCTGCCAGACTCACGCAAGGCCTCAAGTTCTTTACCAAGAGAGTGGTGAGGTGCTGGAACAGGCTGCCCAGAGAGGGATGCCCCGTCCCTGGAGGTGCTCAAGACCAGATTGGATGGGGCCCTGGGCAGCTGGTCTAGTATTAAATGGGGAGGTTGGTGGCCCTGCCTGTGGCAGGGGGGTTGGAGATTCACGATCCTTGAGGTCCCTTCCAACCCTGGCCATTCTGCGATTCTGTGATGGCTCAGCACGGCCCCTGCTGCAGGTGGGCACTGGTCACACCGGGGCTGCCCTGGCACAGGGGTCCCACAAGTCTCCGGGCCGAAGCAGAGCTCATCCTGGGTCGCTTCCTTCAGGATCCAGCGCAACGTGGCGAGCACACATCCTGCTCACCGGGACCTGCACTCCCAGAGGCGTTGCTTGGCTGCTCTTTGTCTCATTGACCCGGCCACCAAACCCCTCTCCGCTCACCTGCCGGGTTGGGAATTCGTCAGTACTTCCCAACAGGACTGGAGGTGGAAGTTGCCGCAGGAAGAGCGCGAGCTGCAGCTCCAACGCCGTGCCGGGAGCAATCGGAGCCGCAGTCCTTCAGCTGCACCCAACCGGCGCTCCGCACCCGCGAGCGAGGAGCCGGGGACGGACCCGATGTTCCTTAAGGCTGCCTTCCAACTCGGGATATTCTACGGCCGCGGGACACCCTCAGCGACGAGGAGGCTCTCCCCGCGGGGGGCGGGGGCCGCGATCGGACACCCCGGCACCACAACTCGCTGCCCAACTCGGCGGGGCCCGGCGGGAGGGGCCGCACCTGCCCGGGGCGCAGCGGGGACGGCCCTGCTGTCATCCCGACTCCATTTTATCCCTGCCCATTCTCCATTTGCCACACGGCCCCGCGAGCCCCCGGCCGAAGCCGGGCGGCACGGCGGAAGCTTTGGGAGAAGGGGGGGCTGAGGAGCGGTGTTCGTGGGGGGGCGTCGCGCCCCGCGCCCCCGGGGGCCGAGGGGAGGCGGAGGGGCTGTCCGTGCCCTGCCCGCCCCGCACCGGCCAACGACTCCATCTTGCAGCTTTCGGCGCTCGCACGGAGGGCTCCCCCGGCCCGCAGCCCCCCGGACCTGCCCCCGAGGCCGCAGCCCCCCGGGCACGGCTCTAACACCTCCCTCCTGCCCCCTCCTCCCCCACCCGCGGTCACTCACGAAATTGTCGCCGCAGGCGGCCTCCGGGCACAGCACGTAGAAGGAGACGCCGGGCTCGGCGTAGAAGTCCATGCGGCGCTCCGTCTCCTCGGCGGCGATGAGCTGGAAGGGCGTGCGGGCGCACCACCGCTCTGCAGCCTCCGCCAGCGCCTCGAAAGCCATCGCCGCCGCCGCCGCGCTCCTCGCTCCGCGCCCGCCCCCGCCCCGCCGAGGTGCCGGGGTGGCCCGCGGGGAAGGGGGGGAGGGAGGCGGCGGGCGGTGGGCCGGGCCTGGCCGCCCCCCGGCGGGCTGCGAGGGAGGGGGTTCCTCGGAGCACGCCGCCCCCCAGAGCCCGCGCTTCGGTCTCGCTTCTGTCTTGCCGGCGCCGACCCGGGATGTGGGGCTGTCGGGAGGACGCGAGGCGCGCCGAGCCGAGCGGTGCGTGTGGCTCCGGTCGGCAGCAGCACCGGGCGCGGTGCGCCGTCCGTCCCGTGACGCCGGGAAGTCTGACGTGACACCCCGTCTCCGTCAGCGCCCGCAGCCTGTGGTGCTCCTCTGGGCGCTTGGCCTGGGCCCGTCGCACCCCGCTGGGCAGGCGAGCAGGGCTTGGGGCTCTCGGAGTGCGACGGCACAAAGGAACCCAATCCCGCTGCCGTTGCCCAAGGAGACGGGCACCCAGCAGAAAACCCCAAATGAGCACATGGTGCTGGTAGGGCTGTGTGCACACAACCCTCCCAAATCCAGGTAGGATGCAGCGTTTGGCATCCATCCGCAATGGCAATTTCAAACGGATCGTGTCCCTCACAGTGCCCGTGCCTATGGCTTCTGTGCATCTTCAAAGCCCCACGCGAACACCTTTTTATCCCTTAAAACACCACTCTGATCTGTACTGCGCTTGTTATCTCCCTTCCATGGGATAGGGAAGCTGGAAGGTTTTACTGAGATGTTAAATGCCTTAATGCAGCATGTTCTGCAAAGCCTTTGTCATGTCTGACAGCGTAGACATTAATATGCGGTGGCCTTGCTTATTTCTGTATGTGTTTGTGCCGGCTTCTGTTGCCCTTCACACCAGTGCCCTTGCAGCAGGCTATGAAAATGTCTCCTTTCTCACAGCTCCCCTTTAGATACTGAAAGGCTGCTCCCAGGTCACCCCGCAGCCTTCTCTTCTCCAGGCTGAACAGCCCTACCCCTCTCAGCCTGCCCTTGTAGGAGAGGTGTTCTGTTCCTGGGATCATTTTTGTGGCCCTCCTCTGGACACGCTCCGATAGGTCCATGTCTGTCCTTCACTGAGGACTCCACATTTGGACACTGTACTCCAGGTGAGGCCTCACCAACACTGAGTAGAGGGGCAGGATCACCTCCCTCAATCTGTTGACCACACTTGTTTTGCTGCAGCCCAGGATATGGTTGGCTTTCTGGGCTGCGAGGACACACTGTTGTCTCATGTTAAATTTTTCATCAGCCAGGGCCCCCTAAGTCCTTCTCAGCAGGGCTACTCTCAAGTTCTTCTCCCAGTTTGTGTGCATATCTGGGATTACCTCGACCAGAGCAAAAAATCTTATAAAATCTTTGGTTTTTTTGAACCTCATTAGTTTAATGTCACTGATGAATCTCAGAGTCACAGAATAGCAGGAGTTGGAGAGGACCTCAAGGGATTATTGAGTCCAGCCCCCTACTAAAGCAGGTCACACAGACAGGGTCTTGAATTCATCTCCATAGACGGAGACTCCATAACCTCTCTGGGCAGCCTGTTCCAAGTACTCTGTCAACCCTACCATAAAGAAGTTCTTTCGCATGTTAGTACGGAGCTTCCTATGTTCAAGTTTTAAGCCATTATTCCTTGTCCTGTCGTTATGCACCACTGAGGAGAGCCTGGCCATTTGTCTCCCACCCCCCTTTAGATATTGATAAACATTAATCACATCCACCCTCTGACTTCCCTAGGCTGAAGAGACCCAGGTTACTCAGCCTTTCCTCATAAGGGAGATGCTCCAGGCTCTTTATCATCTTTGTGGCCCTCTGCTGGACTCCTTCTAGGAGATCCCTGTCTTTTCTGAACTGGGGTGGCCAGAACTGGACACAATATGAAGATATTAAAGAGTGTCAATCCCAGTACTATAGAGCATGGTTCCCAACATGTCAGATCAAAGGTACAAGACAGCAGCAATGGTGAGTGGATAAACGAATTTTCTGCAGTTTGCACAGACTGGAGGGGGTGAAGAAGGAAGGTTTGCAAAGGATTCAGTACCTAGAACCTCAGCCCTCCCCTCGGTGATGGGCACAGGCCAGAAGGCTGGCAGCCAGCAGCCTTAGTGTGGGGGAGGGAACACTGTGAGGGGTTTGCACTTGCCAGGACATGAAGACATTAGTGATCTGGGGGAAAGATTCAGGAGATGGGTAGAAAGCTGTACAAGCTGAAGAAACGGAGGCCTCCCACAGGTTTGGAATCCAACACATTCAGCCTGTGGACTGGCCACCTCCAAGATTATTTTTCCTTTATTTTTCTTATGAAGAGCCCTCTTTGGCCTACTTTTGGTGAACGGCCAAGTAATTTGCATTAATTTGCCTGGCCAGCTGTAGTAACCCGCTTGTCCTCCTGTGGCCCTCATTATTCATCCTTCTGCTGTGGTCTAAATGCAGAAAGGGCAGCAGGGTGAGCTCCAGCAAATTACTGGAGATGCACCCTTAATGGCTGTGCCATGCTGAACCATTCTCACAGCTGGTTGATATCTCACAGATTATTCTCCACCTGCCTGCTCTGCTTCTGAGGACACTCAGCTTCCCACAGACTCATATCGATGTTTTTCTCATCTTTAAGGATAGAAATACGTAGTTTCGCAAGCTCTAAATGACCAAAAAAGAGTGAGAAATCTGTAGAAGATAAGGATCCCACTGCTCCCCCAAATCCTGATATCCTCCTTTGAAGTCATTGCCTGATCTTATTGTTTTGGCAGTAAGAAGTCAACAAATGAACAGAAGATGTGAACTATGGAAAATCCACTCGCTAGTGAGCAGCTTTCCCCACTGGTGCTGCCTTCTCCAGGATGTGAACTTAAAAAAAATCATCAAATCACCCCAAATTAGTCCTCATCCAAGTCCCTGCATTTTGGAGGATGGTGTGCTAAGTGTGAGGGGGAATACAACGATGCAGTTGTACCACGCTGAGACAATGTGGTGCAATATCAGTGCTATGTCTCCAGGCTGCATTTATGAAATACATGGCACACTGCATTTGTGAGCAGCATGCTGGAATGCAATGTGGAAATCTTTAATTACTCAGCAAACTGTGGGTGACACTGTGGATCACTTCACTGGAAGTTCTGAAGATATTTCCATCCATCTCCCCTTTAATCTGGCCTTTGAAGTCCATCATGAGATCTCCATCCTACTTCATCCAGGTCAAAAATACTGGCTGATTCTAAAAGATGTTTACTTTCCTTGAGGCTTTCTGAAGCACAGGCTGCATACACCTTAATGCTCAGTGACCTTTGGAAAACAATATTTCTTTCATCTCAGCTATAGACGTGCTGGCAGGAGCGGAGAACTGTGAGCTGCGCTTGGAGCCAACCAGCTGGATGTGGCCAGTCTGGGGGTAAGGGTGGAGAAACCAGGCAGCTTCTGCCTTCACACATTGCCCTGTGCAGAGAGGTTGGCATGGCTCAGCTCTTGCTGCTTTCATCAGGAAGCATATGCTTGCATTGCTCTTGCGTATCGTTGGCTACACTTTGATTATTGCTTATCAATGGACCTGTGCAGCCTGCATTGGCAAATGGGGGTGTGTTATCACTTGCTTTATTGAGAGATGAAATGTTTGCTTTTGTGAAGACCTGAATGTCATAAGACACCATAGACTCTTCAGGCAAACAAATAGGATTTCTTGACAATTTGCTGTCCTTTATGGTACTGAAAGGGCACAGAGATGCAGACTGTTCCTGATTTTCAGATGAATTGCTCCGCTGGTGTAAAAGATACTCTCATAATAGTCCCAAATTAGCTGATTGCTTGAAGTGCCAGAATACTTAATGCTCTGCTATTTTAAACATATGGAAATTGATTCAACACTTATCATCTATTTAGAGATGTAAATTTATTGAAAAAGATGCCACTTCTTCCTCAGCTCTAGGCAAGCTCTGACGCTTGGTTTTCTGGGCACAGGCAGGTTTTTACAAGGCCCAGTGATTTTAACTACGGTGATTTACATTCTTTCTAAAGGCAGAAGTAAAGGAAAATTGACTGTATTATCTACAGAGAAAAAAACCTATCAATACGAGCACTGGTGTAAACTGACACAGCTATGGCTGTATCTGGTATGTTGTACCATGAGGATCTTATACAAGGCACAGACACTGGCCCAGGTTTGGCCAAGCTCCTCTTGCAGCTGCTCTGGCAGTAGGGCCCACCTGACATCAGCAGCGTGGGTTTCTGTCACAGCAGCACTGGGACACAGTCATAGGAAGTGATGGAGTGCTAGCAGTGACTGCTGTCACACTGGATGGGCAAAGACACAAAGGGCATACAACTAATGGACAGCATCCAAAGGAGGCTATAAAGATGGGGAAGGCTCTGGAGGGCAAGGTGCGTGAGGAGCAACTGAGGTCCCTGTGTTTGCTCAGCGCAGAGCAGAGGAGCTGAGGGGAGGCATCATGGCGGCTGCAGATCCTCACAGGGAGCGGAGGGCGGCGCTGAGCTCTGCTCTGTGTGACAGCGTCAGGGCCCGAGGGAACAGCTTGGAGCTGTGCCAGGGGAGGGGAGCTGGGGGTGAGGGACAGGGTCTGTGCCAGAGGGCGGTGGGCAAGGAACAGCCTGCCCAGGGCAGTGGGCACGGCCCCAGGTGTTGGAGTTCAAGGAGCATTTTGACAATGCTCTCAGACATTGGGTTTGGATTTTGGGTGGTGCTGTGTGGAGCCAAGATTCTTGTAGGTCCTTTCCAGCTCAGAGTATTCTGTGATTCCGTGGTTCTAAGGCAGGCACCCCTTAGAAGAGGGATCTGTGTTTCCATGTAATGCAGCCAGAGCTGCTGAAAGCACAAAGCATGCAACATTTATCTGCAGTCCCTGCAATGGCAAGCCCTAGGCTGATGTCAAACATGCAAGGTCAGGATGGGGTGAGAAAATATCTGGCCAGCCTGGTTGTAGCTCTGCCTCTGGATCCTTCCTTTGGATTTGGTGCAGTCACTTTACACCTCACATAACAGTCAGATGGAGATTCATGTGCATTCCACAGGAATGTTGTTCATGCTTTCACATTTGTGAAAATAGGAGTTTCTCAGCTATTTAATCATGTGTTATTATTCAGCATGATTCATGTACTAATACCATGGCTATAAAGTTTAATGTTGTGCTCCTGGGATCAAGTAGCATTTCTTAATGTGCTTCTTCTCCTGGTATTTTTGCAGAGGGGCTGGCTCAGTGTTAGAGAGCACTTACACAGTGAATGCCCCAGTCATCTCCACTTACCACGCTCTGGTTTGCATCACGAAAAGGGCTCACAGAGTGGATTCCTCTCGTATGAAAGGCACATGGTGTGAACAGTGCAAACTCAGCAGCCTCCTGCATTATGGACCCATACCCAGGCTGTACTGCTCACCAGCATAGGCACAGCCATAGCGTATTCACCGCACCTTAGAGTCTCCTGATGGCATTTGGAAAGTGAATGGACGGGCTGGATTAATTAACTGCAAAACCCAGTCTCTTGACTAGCTAATACCTAATTAGAGACTTTATTTTCTCGACACCTGCTTTTTTATGATGCTGCCTTCAGCCTCAATAGCACAGAAAGAAATTGGGTGCTGTTCCCAATGTAAAGCATTTTAAACTTTATCCCAGCCATGTCCTAAGTGCAGCCTGGCCCAGCCCACCTCGTGGCTGCCCCCTGCCCCTTGCTATCATGGCAGTGGCTCGGCCCAACAACGACTACACACAGTGTGCTATTTACACTGTGCTGACTGAAACCGAGACACAAGTAGAGTTGTTATACTTCTTATATCTGTTGTAGTTTCCATGGAAATAAATAGGAGGCATTACTTTTGGAGAGCCCTACGTATACGCGGCCCAAAACACTCAGTGCAGTGCAGGCAAGCCAGGAGGTTGGACAGCCATGCTTTTCCATTAACCTGAAGAAACTAATGTGCAGTAAACCAGGGTTATTTAGAACTGTTTTTGGAAGTAAATGCTCTGGAGGCCAGGTTCAGTCAGTATCCTCCAGTGGGATGTGGTGATCTCCTTTGTCTTAAGACCACAACTGAACATGCACTTGGTTGTTTTTGTCAAGGGTTATAAAGGGTGGCAGTAGGAAAATGCTAAGGAGGGGTCAGAGCTGCGGAAGAAAAAACCAACCCCCAAGTTACAAAGGAGTCATGGTAGAGTTCAGAGGTTGGCTGTGGTTGTGTGGAAGTGAAAAATCACTTCTTATTTGCAACATGCAGGGAAAGCTTTCCTACAGATCAGGCCATGAAAAACTGTGCCTCATATAGGGTGGTTTTCACATGGACACCTGTGGAAACAACTGTTTTCACAGAAGTTCAAGAGAATTAAAATCACAGAGGAAATGATGAGGATTCAAAAATGCATGCAAATTAATCTTCTGAATGGAAATGCTACTTAAGAGAAACAGAGAGAGATGTCCAAGGGTTCCCATATGAATTAGGAGCCCGTGTTTCTCTGAGTGTCAACATGTTCCTAACCTACTCTCTTCAGATGACATCCATGGACTCACAAATGGAGCCTGAGGCCAGAAATCCAGGTTTCTGAGAGCTAATCCCGAAGCTAATACCAAGCAGTAAGACCCTTGTCCTGCTGGCAGGCTGCAACAGTCAGTTGCAAATGTATTTGCTCTAGGTTGTCAGCACAGTCTCCTTGGAAGTTAGACATGGCTACTTTTGAAAATATTACATATCTGTGACTTAGAAAGCCAGTTTTCAGCAGTTATTTAGAAAGTTTCAAGTCTTGTTAACGTAGCTGGAATCAAAGCCTTGTTTATACAAAAGAAAATCTGAACATTTCTAACCCCCAGACTAAACTGGAAGAATGCATCTTTTTTGCTGTGTTTAAGGAAGTTTCAGCCACTGCCCTTGGTGTTTGTGGTACAGCAATGCACTGATTTGGCAGTACTTTGGCCAAAGACCTTAAGTGCAAAAAGTACAGTCCATCGGGTGCATTTTGCTGTATGACACCAGAAGATGGACCAGAATTTACAGAATCGATGAGATTTCAAGCCAAATATACATGGTTCTTGCCAAGAAATCCCATAATTTGTCCAATTTATTTAGTCAGCAATGTTTTTAAAACACATAGTCCAACTGCAATCCAACAGCACACAGAAAAAAAGAACTCAGCCTTGTTCCGGCCCCAGCTCCCACCCACAAACGGCCAAAATGGGCACACAGAAAGAAACCCACACGCGGTACTAAATGAAACAGAAGTATCAAATGTCACACCAAAACTCTTGGTCACATCCCTTTAGCAAGATGTTTTTAGATGGCCTCCAATACTTATGGTGAATTTTATTTATAATAGTGATGCTAAATGCATTCAGCTAGCGCAGGCCAAGGCTCAGTGAGAGAACACCCTCACAGTAAGCAGTAGTAGCTCAAGGGCCTTCCCCCTCACATAGAATCATTTGTATTGGATGGTCCTTCAAGACCATCTAGTCCAGCTGAACAGGGATACCTACAGCTCCATCAGGTGCTCAGAGCCCCATCCAGACTGACCTTGAGTGCCTCCAGGCACGGGGCATCCACCTCCTCTTCGAGCAACCTGTGCCAGCGCATCATCAGCCTTATTGTAAAAAGCTATTTCCTTATATCTGCCCTTCTCACATAAGCCAGAGCTAGGTTCAGTCAGCTTATCTTCTGAGGACAAGATTTGGGTATACAAAGTACACTGACATTCAACTACTTTAAATTTACTTGTTTGTCCCAATGATTTCCCAACATTTCAACTTTTGTTTCAACACCACTTTTATTTTCCTTCCCTATCTATGTACTTGGAGATACGAGGGTAATAAAAACCTCTAAATAACCGTGTGAATTCAACACATCATCACTCATTGTTACCAGCTGAACCTGAATAAATCAGGCAATTACTGAAAATAAGTATTCTCCATTACACGCAATTCCAGGCCTCATTTCTCTTAGTTTGCAAATTAAAAAATAAAGAAATAAATGCATGGATTGTTGAACTTCATTTTTATTTGCATAAATAGACTTCGAAGGAAGAAAGAAGACTATAAAGCTTTGCCCAGCAAACTAATTTTATACATAACCACAAGCAGGCATATGGGTAGTCTGTAAAAATGCAAATTGTGAAAATCAGTCTAGGCAAAATGCCTCAAAATTGGAGCATCACCCCTTTGAGTTATTCCGAGCAACGCTCAAGAATACTATGATTCCCCTATTAGTTCTTCTCAGCAAGTCAATCTTTTATATTTACATTAAAGAAATAAAGAAGTAACTGACTGTATGGATTCAATGAGATTGTCATAAATTACAATTTAAATCATTATTGACTATCAGTACTAAAGCAATTCTAGTTAAGGGAAGTCATGAGCAGGCCCTGTTTGCTGGTGAAGTCTTAAGGCAAGTCAAAGCACTGCACTGGAGGAAGACACTGAACAGAAGAAACCATCAGAGACTAACGCTGACCTCACCAAAGCCAGAGGGCAGCTCTCCCATGAACGTGAAGAAGTATTTACTTCGATTCAATTCATTCTGATAATTGCATTCCATATGCATTGTTTATTCACATTGAAACTAATTGTCATATAAAAGCATTTACGAGTTAAAAATTAGCCTAAGGTGCTAAGACCTGCTAGTGCTAAGATAGAACCATCGGGAACACTTTGCTCCATTAAGAGGTTTCATCAAAACGTATTTTAGCCCATTTATTCCTCTAGCCTGTTAAATATATCCCCAGTCAACTAACTAAAAGAATTCTAAATAACTGCTTTTCTGCAAGTTGTTTCAATTGCCATTTCCATCTGAATAGAACTTGCTGCAAATCGCCAACAACAGATAAGTGGCATTTAGGGTTCCTTAGCACACAAGACATCAAACTTTGGGAGCCCCAATCAAAACATCAGGCTGGCAATAGCTTTAACACTGACATTCATTAAAGGACATATGAGGAGAGGGCAGCTGGCTTTTCTGCCCTACAAGCTGCCCACCAATGTTTCCACAGGGCTGACCTCCATCAAACACACCTGTGGGCAGGGTAGAGATTCCAGAAAGCTTCTCAGTGGCCTGAAGCCACTTGTGACAATGGGAGGGAGGGGACAGGCTGGTCCCACACATGTAGGGACTGGCTTACAGCCATGACCAAGCTGTGGGCCGCCATGTTTCTCACTAGCCCAATGGGCAGCCGTTTGTCACAGACTGGGTGCGCGATGGCTGAAATGCCCACAAGCTGCAATCCTGACACAACACACCTCCAGGGGACACAAAAGGTGGCTGAAATGTAGCAGTGATGGGCATCTGTTTGGAAATATGCTGCTGTGGTTGGAGGGGAGGAAATGGGAGGTAACGGTAAACCATGACCTTGAGTACAAACACAAAGCAAGGCAGAAACTGACTGTGCAAATGAAGCTTTCCTGCTCGCTGATTTAAACCACACTTGAAGTGATGATTCAAATCAGTGTAGCCCGCTGTTGTCTTATCCTCTTAAGTTCCATGTATTTTATTCATACAGAATTAGTAAACTTCCTATGACGTGTCCTGGATTTTAGAGTGTATGTGCAGCCAATGAATGAGGCAATGGAAATGTCGCACTGCCGCTTTTCTCTTAAGCACAAGTAATAACACTGTGAGCACATTTACTCACAGAAGAATAGGAGAAAAAAAACCCCACCAAACAAATCACATCAGCTGTGGCTTTACATCAAGTATATTTCATAATTGTATGTTAAAATATGTACCCACATCATAAAACACTTTAAAAAAACAATTATTTTTAAACGTTATGTACAATAATGCAAAAATATGCCTAAATATGTATCGAATGCAAAAAAATAAACCATTTAATAAAATCTCCCTTCCAATGACACCCTGCTCTTCCATACCTTAAAAAAAAGGAAAGAGCTCGGTAAACAAACAGGAGTTACAACACAAACAATCAGACAAAAGCAGTGCAAAGCAGACATTAAAGAATGGAGAGGTATCCGATCCAGTTTAAGTTCCGACTGGATTACACCACAACTGCAGTGTCACTCAGCCTGCATAACTTGAATTTGAAGTTTAAAAAGTTAGCCTTGTGCTCAAGATTAAGAGGCTGCCCTGGAACTCATCTCCATCAGAACAAAAAGTTAATGATAATCCAGCTGAGCACCCTTTAAGCCCCCTTAAACAGGGGTGAATTTCATGGTAAGCAAACATCTCTTGCTCTGTGTAATTCTGCCAAGCATGGAAATCACATGCAACAAACAGTATGGACTAAAGTCTACCTGGAAGCTGTGGTGGGAGAGAGACTCATGCTGTTTCACAGTTGCTTCATCATCTCCTCTTTCTGCATCATTTAGGAGATTGCAAACAAGGCTCTGGGTCTTACAATTTCAGCAAGTCCATTATCTCCTATTTGTGACACTGCAATTTCATTGGCAATCGTGCACCTACATATTTCTAGGACTAAATGTCTGAATTAAATTAGGTGCTTCAGTTGCATGAGAAAATGCTGATCTGGTTCTTACTTGGATGTGCTCAGGTGACTGACGTATATCCTATATCTTGCTAGAGTAGCTGCCCTCAGAGCACAGCTGACCTGTATGTGAAATATAGCTCTTCTTTGTAAAAGCAATCTGAAGACGTTTCAGTATTGCTCCCCATATGAGAGGTGGCAGGAAGCTCCATTTAAAGACCTGTTTATAAGGCACTGGTGCAGCAAGGTTTGTGACAAACATGGTTTTATGATTTATCCTTTCCAACTATTGAAAAGTATGTCCATTAAATCAATCATAAATAGCAATAAAAACACATTAGAAAAGTCCCAAATCAAATAAATCAACTTAGTGTTGACTCTTAATTTATAACAGTCCCACATCAGTGCACACTCTAGGTTCTGCATGGTTGGTTTTTTGTTTTTTTTTTTTAACTCACTGTTGGCACACGCTCACCCTATATTACAAAAGCCCCCCAACAAAGACACAATGGGCTGAATATCTTCCACTATGGACTGAGTATCTCCTACAAATAAGAAATTTTCAGATGACATGATGAAGTTACATGTTAAGCTTACAAATAATGAACAGATGAGAACACAGGGGCATATACTGGCTTCCCCACTGTACACACCTGTGTAAAGCTTTTAAAGAATAAGAATATACACAAAATATACACTCAATTTGCAAAGTAGAACAGCCCTCAACATCTGATATTTTACAGAGTTACACGTTCCTTCTATTAAAATTCCACACGTGGAAGTATTCCTGTGCCAGATCCTCTTTGTAAGCGATATGATCACTTCAAGGTAATTTAGTTCTTCATGTATATGTAAGAGAAGCAGGAAAAGCTCAGCTTTTAGTCATCACTGTCACTCCCAGATTCACTCAACTGCAAGTCATTTCCTATGGGAAACAAAAACAACAAAACACAAGAAGCGGATAGGCACATTTAATTGCAATCAAACCAAAGTACAGCCACATGTACACTACAAGATAAAAATAAGCACAAAAAGTGAATGCAAACATCATCTCTGTTTAAGGGAATTGTTCCCCATGCCCAAGAGCATTAAGAACTGCACAGGCCTCATACACACCCTGATCCAGGTCCAACACAACCACCTAATCTGCTCCCCAGTGGGAGGACAGCACTCCTTTTGCAGGCAGCTGCAGAAGGCATTCCACAGCATCCACCCACCAAGCTCCTGTATACAGCTCTGGGACCAGGCACTGAGGAATTCACTGGCTTTCTTGATCTTATTAAAATAGACTTCTTTGTTTTAAGGCAGATTGGGTAGCCACTGTAAGGTCTCCACATGTCAGTAAGCCAAAAATAATGTTAGAGCCATTGCAACTCAAAGCTACTGACTGAGATCAGCTGATACAGGACATGAAGGTTAAGGGAGGCCAAGGGCAGCCCTCTAAAGTGCAGAGATCCAACACAGGAAGGACTGGAAGTGGATCAAACCTACAGTCTTAGAGCCTGTCTTGCAAGCACTTGTAATCTGGGGAGGTGGATGGGATAAAAGTGTGCAGTAACCACGCTTGAGTTCTGGTTACTGAACCCAGGCCTTTGGGTGCTCTTCCAAGATGCTGTCCCAAACACAAGTCCTCTGCAGAGCAGCCTCGCAACAGCTACACCCTGGATTTCTTCATCTCTTTCCCTCTTTTGGGGAAATTTGAGTTACAGTCACCAGTGACTTGCATACTCAATATTAATCAGGGCAGAAATCACTGCACGAAAAAAAGGAGCTAACTCAACAACTCCCAAATCCTACACGAGTCAGAGACTTCTGGAATAACCCATGCAGTATTGCAGCCTTGGCCCAAAAGAAGCAGAGAAGAGGCAGTTCACCAACAGAAACAGGGACATGGAAGGAGTCCTGCTGACTTTGCTGAACTTTGGATTTCACCCAAGTGTTACCTCAGGCATTCACTACTGTCAGGAACACTGTCTGGCTTTGCCAGTTTACCAGTAAGCCTTTTCAGTATCATCTGTATAATACCCGAACTTGTCCTGAAGCTGGAAACCCTACATTTATCTGCTCTTGAACTCTACCAGTTCCCTTTTTGTGGGCTGCAAGAGATATATTCAAACATGCCTCAGGAGAAATTTAAAATAAATTATGATAAATAAGTTATGGTTTCTTATAAATGTAGTATTTTAACTCCACCGAACCTGATCCAGCATAAAGCCTAATCTGGTTTTCACATTAAAATAATTCTTACCCTCCAGTGCACCATATCCACCTGCACTAACGTTCTGCTGTCCACTCTTTCTACTTGGAGGCCTGAATCGAGACTCAGCATGGTCAACAGGGGTCACCATGCCAATGCCCACAGGTTTTAGACCCGTCTGAAGCAATCACCACAGCTTCAGATACACCTCAGCCTTCTCTTAAAAAAAGAACACCTGTCCACATACTTCAGCCAATGCACCTCCCTGGGATTACAGTTGGGCAAAGTGTACTTCATGAAGCTAGCTTGATATGCTAGATAAGTTGTCTCAAGCAGCTTCCCAGAGTAATAAGACAGAAGCCTTTACTTACGGAGCGTGCTCATGAGCTGATTGCTTCCTTGTGGCCTGCTGGTGCCGTTAGCAACAGCATTCCTATTGTTATACTGCTGGTGAGGCAGCTGGGAAGGGGAAACATGTGCTAGCTCTTCCCCCTCACTGCTGGAGCTTTCATCTTCGCTTCCAGATGAGCTTTCTGAGTTCGATGAGCTGCTTCCACTGCTGCTACTCATCTGCTCAATAATTTCAACCTCCGCTCTCAGCTCTGAAATAAAAGGACATTGATCTGGTTGGAACCATGAATAAGGCCTCATGGAATTTGGGAAAAGAATATGAAAATGCAATAGTTTTGTCAAGTACAATTTATAACATCAAAATAGCTCGTATGAAAAAGAGAGAGTCAGGAAAAAGAAAACAAACCATCCTGACATTTTTTCAACCCAGTTGTTGCAGCTGAATTAGAAGAACAGCAAAGTTTAGTCCCACAAAACCTTCATTTCTGTTATTACTATTTATAAACTTTACACTTATGCTTTGAAGCACTTCCGGCTTCATTATTTTCCCACAAGTTTTTACGCTTGAAATACAAACTAAACACATTTTCTCAGTGAGCATTACAGGCCAAAAATAAGCCTATTCTTTTTTAAAAGCATTTAAACATGCAGGATTCTAAATTCTGGTAGAAGTCAGTAGCATTTAGGCTTTTGGTAAATGCAAAGAGAGAGAGAAAGCATAGGCATATGACCACAACAGAAGCTGCTTTGACTTAAGAGTGAATGAAACTGCTCCAGCACAAAGTCACACAGCTCATTTTAAAGAAACTCATGAAAACAGATAAATGACATCAGGTAACTTAGCAGTGGGACAGGCAAGAACAGATGAGAACCTTCACACACTGGAGAGTGGTGACAGTGGTGCCATAGAGCTAATGAGTAGCCAGGGAAAATGGACTGCTCTGAAACTGGGAAGTTATTCACATCAGTCACACCTCACTTTATAGTTACCAGCGTAAAGAAATAATGGAATACCATGACAGCCCCATCAGCAAAAGTTGGTGCTGGCTGAACAACCAGTTACTAAGCAGACACTAAGGTAAGTCATAAACCATTCCACATTGTTAAATTTGTTGTAATTACAAACCCTGTTAGAGGAATTTTTTTTTTTGTATCTACGCACAAAGCTGAGTATCTAACTACTTACTTCATGTAGGAAGGTTTCCAGGAAGGAACAGTATTCACACGTGTTATTCAAAGTATAAGAAACCATCAAAATTTAGGCTCTCACTGTGCTAGCAGTTCTACACCCACAAGGTAAGAACTCAGTGCTTGTCCTGGAGAACTCAAGGGCTAAAGAAAAAAGGATGAAAGAAGAGACAACACAAATACAATTGTGCCTATCCAACAAATGGAGAATTGACACTAGGAGTAATTTACCTTAGATCAGTCTTGAGAGTTACTAGATGAAGCTAGGGACATCCTCCTTGATATGGCATAGCCAGAGCATACAAAGCAAGTCCCTCCTTCGTGTAAAAATGTTTTAATTCTTACTGTCTACAGACCACACAGTAGTAAATGTGAGCAACTGGAACTCTTCTGTTTTTTAATAAGATCAGTTTTCCTTGGGCTGCTTAACACTTCAGTGTAACAGCTAAGTTTTCAGCCTCCACATAATTTGCTGGCAGGAGTTCCCCTAGGCCAGCAGGTATTGGTTTCAGAAATTAACTTTTTTGTTGCCCGTTTTGAAGCTGCTACTTTTCAATTTCAAAGTTCAGAGCTCAATTTCAAGTGTGATAGCTATACTGGAGATAAGGAAGGCATATTGAAAGAGAACAACTGCATTACTAACTCCAGCTGGGTATTTAGTGATAATGGGATTGTTCCTCAAATCTACTTCCTGAAGCTAGATCCCTGACTAGATCAACTGTGGTTTTTGTGCTTTCTAGTATGCCAGGCAAAATTTACCTTTTCATCTTTAAGACATAACTGAGAGACCGTTGGAAGAGAGGAGAAAAATATGCAATTAGGCCAACAGAAGCTATTATTTTGTACTGTAATGACTTTCTCCCTTAGTTCTTCCCAACAGAGTCTTACAAGCTTTACAAATCCATTTCCTGGCTGGAGTCTGGTACATGTAAAAATTAGTGCTGTTAAGTCACTGTTCTTATCTACCCTTATTTAATATTTCAAATGATAAATGTTCTCTGTGTTCAAGGCTAAGAAAGTCATAGGGGAGAAGTAAACAGGAATAAAAGCACTTTCCCTTTAAATATTTTTTTCCTAGCTTCACCATATGAAATTTTCACATACTTTTAATAAGGATAAGAATTGTTAGCTGTAAGTTACAATGTTGCTAATACATTGCTGGAATATTCTGGATTGTAGCAAGCACAATCACATACAGACTGCAGTCCACAAAGCAAGAAGATTCAATAAACAGTCTGTAATGATGAGTGAGAATTACACATACACTTACTGAGGTAGAGTCTGTGGTCAAAAAGGAGTGTCTTGGTATGTAAACGTGGAAAGAACGTACCAATCCAGAAAGCAGCTTACAAAATAGTGGGAAAATAAGAATCAGAAAAGGATGGTGAAGCAATCCAAGAGACATGGGTGTTGAAAGGGAAAGGATGCAATAGGAAGAGCACTCCAGAGAGTAAAGAAGGAAAACAAAAAGTCTTAACAAGAAGTTTGAGCTCAGTATGGTAGATGAGGAGAGAAATGAAGGAGGGAAGTGATGCAAGCTGATGGTTGGGAAAATAAGATTAACCTAGCTAACACACAGATGAGTAGCAGTAGTGGGGGGTTTCTGCTGGGAAAGAAGAGACCTGGAAAAACCCATATGAGAGCTTTGGATACAAGGAGGGAAAGGGATGACATCTTGGCTGAAGCAATAAGGTAAAGTGCGCACGCAGATAAATCATATCACCACCACCACCATGAAGGGCAAGGACTGCAAAGGTATGAGTGTTATCAGTGACAGTGGTTACGGATGGAAACTCAGCTCAAAGCCACTTTCTAATCAACATCTGCCTCAGAGGCTGTTCTACTTCCTTCCAGGTGCCTTGTCTCTTAGCTCCTTGAGTCTAGAATTCTAAATGTCTTGTCTCTGGGAAGATGAGAAAAAAGTAATTGTTTACGCTAATGTGGCTGAGCCAACGATGACACCAAAACCTTGCAGGAAAAAATGGCCTGCTTTAAAAATGTCAGATTTTGCATTTTTCAGTTTGCCTGTCATGCTTAGTGCAGTTACAGGTACGGAAGCCTCAGCTAAATGCTTCCTTGCAGTACCTCCAATTAAAATAGCTGTGTGTGTATATACCTGTACCTATACACTCAGCTGAACAATGAAAAAAAATCATTTCCTAGACCACTTTTTGCTCCTCAAGATCAAGCTCCTCATGTTGATGAGCCTTTAAGGCTTAAAAGATGACAAGAGTCAGGATGTGCAGCAGCTAGCTTTAAGAAAGCTTTTCATACAGTGTACTTTTGAACATTTGCCTTAATTGAGTCTACATCATCTGAAAAGGCTGACATTGCCAGGGGAATCTTTTGCATCTCTAATGTTACAGCTGTAGGTTTACTTTCAGGAAAAGAAAATGGCTTACTGTTTTATACTGACAGTCCATGCGATTTTTAGAATAAAAAAAAATAATAATTCAACAGCCTTTCTCAGCAGGGCTCTTTTCTGTGTGTATTTTATACCAAATGGCCTAATCTCTTCTAGTAATTGTGGCTAAGGGTTCTTGCCTCTTCGTTCAAAACCAATAGTCACACAAGACTTTTAACTAAAGCCCTAACCTTGGGCTGCAAGAATAACACAGGCTTTTGGAAATAATGTCATTCAGAATTGGGGAGAACAAGGCTGTATAGCAGAATACTCACTGTTAATAATGGTATGCAAGCTGAAGAGAAATCAACTTGATTTTGGCATTTTGAATATGCAGAGATGGCAGCTAGAAGAGGCAGCACTTCACAGTGAAGTGCAACAATTTTGGTAGAGAAGTCCTTGAGAGACAAATACTGTTCTGTGGCATAAAACTTACAAGACTACAGCTGCCTTTTAAATAAATAATATCTGCTTGGATTTTAAGCACTGAATCTATAGTTTCCAAACCAGATATAAATTTATACGTTTTTTTTTCAGTTAATGCGTGCTTTAATTATGTCAATATTATTAAAAACATTTCTGTCATGGTCAAATACGTCTCATGAATGCCAGTAATTTCATGTACATAAATGGCTATCACATTGCACCTTTGCAAATGTTCACTGCTTAATGATATTCGATTGTAAATAGCCACGTATTCAAAAGAATAGGTTCTTGCCCCCTCTGTTCCTCCTTTCAGGCAGGAGGACAAGATAAAAGCTTGCACTCTTCTAGTGCAGGATCTTACAGACAGCCTCCCAAAGGCCCCTCTGCCTGCACAAAGGACTGGTTTAACTCCTATGTGTTCTGCCTCTGTCCTCAAACACTGCTATTTGGACAGCTGTAAAAAAGGATGGATGCAAGGACTGACTGACCTGGAAGTCCATTTCCCAGCTCATTTGTATGGGGAGCTGAAGGAACACACAGCTGAGGGTAGTGGAGGTAAGCAAAAACCTACATTGTGGTTGGCTTAAACCTATTGTTAAACATCACAAGGGCTGTGTCTTACCACACCCTTGAATAGGGCATATTGGGAGCAGGGAGAGTCATAGTGCCACAGCAATGTTTTCAATGACCTCCTGTGAGGATTTTAAGTTCAGTGCAGTGTCCATTAAAGAAGAAATATAGAATTTCATCTTTATGTTTGTTGTTTCATACACCAGAGTTAATTCAACCACAAGAAAATCCTCTGCTTGAATGGAAAGAACACAATCTCTTCACAGCTTAAAAGTCTTTAACCATAAAGATACACATCAAAGGACTGAAGACTATCTTACAGCTTCTGCATTTAAGTTCTCGTAATTGTCCTCATTATACAATGGTGCCACTTTAGCCCTACCTTTGCCAAGTACTTTCTTATTACGTAGATGGTTTAGTAATGCTGATGCTCTAGATCAGGTGTGTCCAACCTGCAGGCTGCACACGGCCTGGGGCAGCCAGTAATGAGCCCCCATAAGATTGTAAACTTTTAATGTTATTATTTGATTTTTAGAGATACTTCTCGTGAGTCGATTGTACATAGCTCAAACACAGACTGAGCAGGCAACAGTGGAACACTGCAATGGGCACAGTGCAGGGCTGACTGCCTTTTGCACCACCACACACACAGAGTCCAACTGAAACCTGCATGTGCTGCACATTACACGTGTTGTGCCACTTGGCACAACGCAGTCATTGGCCATAACAATATTTCAACCCACCTACACTGTGTGTGCCTGTGAAGACGTGTGTTTTATTAAGCAGACACGTAAGTTTTCTTATTTTATTATTAAAGTTGGGCTTGTGTTATTTTGTAAAGGTATTTAATAAATTGACATGTTCTCTTTGGAAGAAATAACCGCAATACTCATGCAGTGCTGACAAGTTTTGTAATTTTCAATGATTCAATAAGTTCACAAAAAGTTACGAAACAGTTGGTGATTTGTTTTTCTTTTTTGTGTGTGTGTGTGTGTGTGTGTGTGTGTATTTGGCCACTCATTTTGTGTCTTCAAGGTGAAAATCAGCTTATCTGTTCTACGTTTCAAACCATAGTATCATTCCAAATGAGATTTAAACTACGGCAAGCTCAAGTAATGGCAAATAATTTTACGCATTTTGATATATTGGCTAAATTCAGTCCTGTGAACACTGAAAAATATGCAGTTGTGCTTTCTGTTTTGATAAAGATTTGAAAATAGGTTTCAAGATTGCAAAAAAAATCACCTTTGTGTGTATGTGTGTATTTGTGACTCCATTTTCAACCAACATAAAAATATAACCTGTGAATTTTCAAATGAAATATATAGAACTACAATCAGACATTCAACTTGAAGACAAAATTTGATTATGTCTCTTTTCTAAACTTTCATATGCTCTATCTGACCAGAGAGAAATACCCCTTGCTTCACAATCACACCCTGTTCACATCATCGCTTTTTGGCTGTATGTACATTTGTGAACAAATATTTTCAAGGATGAAGCACAGGAAAAGTAAAATTCGATCAAAAATCTAATTGGATGGACACATGGAGAACTCACTGAGAATTGCAACCACTGTCATCAAACCAGACACTGATTGCATTAGTTTCACAAAACCAAGGTAGTTTTATAAAATCCACTAGTTTTATGTTTTTGTTGCTCTTTTCAGCTTTAATACAAATATTTAAAAATAAAAGAAGTTTTGTCACTTATGTAATATTAACTATGTCATATGTGTATTTTATATGCAGCTCAAGACAATTCCTCTTCATGCAATGCAGCCCAGGCAAGCTGAAAGGTTGGACAGCCATGCTCTAGATAATCAACGGTGGAAGTGATAATAAGTGCTGAAAGGTTGAGAAATGCTTAGAAAAACAGAAAGAGCACATACTGAAAGCAGAAAGCAAACTGCCCAGGTATTTTCCCTCTTTTTTTTCAGCCTCTAAAGATTCTCTCTATGAAATACCAATTCAACACTATTTTTAGTACAAGTCAGGTGTTCTTTAGTTTGATTTTGGAAACCAAACTCAATAGATCATTTGTTTGGAGGTACTTTCCAATAGAAGACAATCATGTGGCAAAAAACCCCCGAAACTATAACAGTTCTAAATTATGTGACATATTTTTAGACCGCTAGAAAATAGTATTTACAGTACAGATGTCACAACAGACAAATATAATTATTCTGCAGTAAGAACATGACCTTTACAAATTGCCATATATATGCAGAAGAGTGCCCCCAGGTAAAGTATCTTATTATACATTATAAATAAAGACACTTAAAATTGACAACTGATTCAGTTTTAAATTGATATATAACCTGATAGCTTTCTCCTTACCTATTACACGGGAAATAAAAATGGCAATGCAGCTAAGGGAACTGTAGCTAACAAACTCTCAGACTTCGATTCTGTCTGCTGACCAGCATCCAGGTATTGAAAATATTACTGCTGTGAAAGAGTGAAACCAGTCAGCACCTATACAGACACACAGACAGCTTAGCTGTAAAAGTGTCACCTAGTGATTATCAAGAGCTGAAAAAAAAAAAAAAAAAGCCCCACTAATAATCAACATAGACTGGGAAATTAACATAGGCTAAGTCTAAAGGCAAAAGTAGCTGTATGGGATAAGGGAAGAGATCCAGAAAGAAAACACTAGTAGAAAGAACAGCCTTAAAAGAATATAATTGTGTCTGGTGCCAGATAAGTAAGAGAACTAAATAAAAATCTAAATTTAAGATCTTCCTCATTCTGACAGTATTAACTGCAGCAAAATAACACCAGCATGAAAGGAAGGACTTGGGCAAAGAAAGCGAGCCCTGCCCACACTGAAACACTGAGACAATACATTGCCTAAGAAGGAGACACAGTTGAGGCAACAATCCCTTGAAGTGCTTCAACGTACTTGAAGGGTAAGTACAGCAGTATATGGCAGGTGTGATAAAAGCTACAGAGGAACCATGGTATTGGAAGTGACTGGCTTGTTCTCTCCTTCATCCTTCCCCTAATAGCACTGCTTGACATGGCACAGACTCCAGTTCCTGTAATGAGGACACAGTCACTGAGCCTTTCCATCCCCCTGGTAAATAGTTCTGACCTTGCTCTACACAGGGTTAACCCCAAGTTTCTTGACTGCATCACTAGATCTTGGATCAGCAGTTGTTATCACCGTTGCCTAAGACACTCATTCAGCCTGTCTAGCATTCAGCTGCAGTAACTTCTGTCTTCTGAATTCACACTTCTTTTGTTGCCTTTCCATATCAGAAAAATAGTTTTGGAAGAAGGAAAATAGTTTACAAGGAGGAAGCTCTCTCATACCAGAAAACACTGCAGTATAAATACCTATATGCTGGCAGAAGAGAACAGATAACTCACCTTTAAGATGAGATATAAAGACAACAAACCAACTGTAAAGAACCAGCTTCTAACCCCTGAACATTCTAACACGTTTTTATACATTGTAAGTCATAGTTTTTATTAAAAAGAAGAAAAACAATCCAAACCCAGAAGTTACACACCCTTCTTTACCTCTCTTAATGTCATCCAGTTGAGGCTCAGGTGAAGGATTATCTTTCAAAGGAGAAGTTTTAGGTCCAGTTGCTGGCTTGGTTGGGGCTCTGAACTGTGGAGGAGGTTGAGATGCTCGGGCAGACTGTTGTTCCATTCGGGCTTGGATCTTACTGCTGCCCTCTGCTCTGAAACAACAACCAGAGACATTGAGCATTACTGTGCATCTGCGTTCAGCACATGACGTGTGACTTCCTTGGAACAGCATTCTATGTTGTTTCATTAAGCTGCGCAGTGAGTGACAGGTTTCTGTATGTAACACATGGTTTTGGCAGCAAATATGCCTACTGCAACATCCTTAAAAAATGCATTTTCAAACCCAGATGTGTTTCAGCGGTGCCAAATTCACTAGCTGAAAAATAATAAAGGTTTTCATTTAGCAATCAATATT
This sequence comes from Chrysolophus pictus, assembly GCA_037305975.1. NCBI lineage: Eukaryota > Metazoa > Chordata > Aves > Galliformes > Phasianidae > Chrysolophus > Chrysolophus pictus. The sequence continues at coordinate 40,917,996 of JAYKPI010000006.1, forward strand.
TGTAATTTTAGAAAAGCATTAGCAACCACACTAATTTAAATCAACTACATGATTAAAAAAAAAAATCACTCAGAACAAAATCCTGCTTAACATTATCATAGCAAAATAAATGTTTTTCTCACTTGCAATTGTACATTCTACATTCTCAAACTGAACTCTCTCAGAGGTCAACCTGACTGGAGCAATCTGTTTTGCTAATAAATACAGCATGTAGGCATTTATTTCCCATTTTTCATTCATTTACCCTTAAAAAAAAAAAAACAAAAACAGTTTAATATGTTTCCTTAGTGGGAAATTGTCTGCAGGATAATGCCATGCTTAGCCGTTCAATCTCACTCAGGCGTTATTTCCTTTTCTGAATCAGTGACGTTATTTGGACTGTAGAACAGTCAATATCCTAACAGTAAATATCCGTGGAAGAAAAAACATACTCAGGTCCCTCTGTGACACGCTATAACGAGGTTAAAGCATGGAGTGTATTTATCACACAGCAACAAAGCTTTTGGGAATATGTCTCTATGTAGCATAGCATGGAAACAGTTTACGTGAAAAATAAGAGCTCAGTTTTGGTTCAAGAGGGTCCCAGCTCGGTAATGTGACAATTTGTGCCTGTAAGCTCTTCCCACACAGAAACAAATTAAACTAGCCCATGTGGAACTTCCTGGGACTTCACCTAAACATCTTCTGGTATCTGACCCACTGCATTAGCACTAATTAAAGAATGTGTGTGCTACAGTGAATCACTGATGAAACCACAAAAACTAGGCACAGAGCCACATTTTTCTCGCTGAAATACAGCCTTTACAGATAACATCAAAACATTTTACATAGACATTTATGAGAAATTTTTACTCAGAGGATGGTGAGGCCCTGGCACAGCTGTCCGAGAAGCTGTGGTGCCCCATCCCTGAAGGTGCTCAAGGCCAGGTTGGATGGGGCCCTGGGCAGCCTGGTCTGATGGCTGGCAGCCCTGGCTACAGCAGGTGGGCTTTAAGGTCCAATCCAACCCAAACCATTCTATGATTCAGTGATTCATTCTATGAGCCTGTGATTTAGAGTAGAAGTGGAGATCTGGGGACATGCTCCCTACCTCATGTGAAAGATAAAAGCAAAAGACCATTTCCAGTATTAATTATGCTCTTAGAACTACAGAAGACTACAATTAGACAAAATGCAGTTTCTCCTCTAGGAATGTAATCACAATGTTCACACTAAAAACTCTGCTCCTACACTGTCCATAGGTTGTTAAAATCAAAGTAGCCATGAAAGAAAAAAAAAAAAAGAAAGCCACTCCTGAGATAGAATACTGAAGGACTTAAAAAAAAAAAAAAAAAAAAAAAAATCACCATTGCCTCAAAATATAGGTCCCCAATTTTTTTTTCCTCCCCGCCTCTGCTTAAGAAAAGCTGAAATGCTTAAACCTTGACAGAGCCAAAACTCAGTGTATCCTAAACAGCATACTGAACACAAGTCCTCCTGGTATTCCTTTAGCTCCTTTTTGCCTTAAGCTTCATCTGGAATTATCAGCAGAATTTAAATTGCTGGGAATCTAAATCTCATCTGTAAGCCCTCCTATCCAATAGACAAGATATCTTGCCTTTGAGTGATACATGGATGAGTTACCATTACTGACACAGAGGAGCATTACAATCCATTTACTTCTAACTCAAGGTGGTTTTTACCAAACTTCCAGCCAATTCCTAATAAGCTGCAACCCACGTTCCTATTACTCGTAGCAGCTAAAAGCTCTACAGTGCAGTAAAGTGCTTTTTTCTTTAAAAAAATGTAACATACTTGTAGAATTGTTTAAGATCTGCTTCTTCAGGAAACTGCTTTTAGATCTTAATATCCTGTGTTCCATTGGCTCTGAAAGAACAGAATCCAAAGGTTTCAGGCACTTGCAGAACAGCAAGATTACTAAAAACGTTCCAGCTGTTCACTTTGTAGCATTTGCACAGCAAGTCTGAATATTGGGTCAGAGAGATTTCTGTCCTTGGCAATTCCAGGCAAAACCTCACAATCATTATTTCTTCAGTTTCCTTTTCTTTTTTTTTTTTTTTTTTCCTTTCAAGTTAAAGCTTTGGACTTTTGCTCCACTCAATGTGCCACTGATCCAATACAGCGATAAGTGTATTTCTTGTTCCCTAATAGTATGTTATTAAAGTATCATGACTCCCACAGAAGCTGTAGGGAACAAGCCCATAAAGCCCAACAATCCTTTTGACAGCCTAGTATTTTCATCATCTGTTTCAACTAACCAGAGATTCCTGAAACACATTCCATCTTTCAGCCAGCTTCCAAAGCTCCAAATCATCAGAGATGCTTCACCGCAAACTATAATTATGTCCTTTCAGCGGTGGAAAATTTACGAATTCTTTACTCTTGGATTCATGCTCCCAACAGCTACTTGTGTTTTTTAGGCAAGATAATTGGCTGTGTAAAGCTGATAAGGTTTAGTAAGCAAACATTACTCCAAAATAAAAGATAATCGAGTTCAGGTTTGAAAGACAACATCTGAGCAGGAAACTTCAGCAAGAATTCATCCTATTAACTCAGCCCAGTCACCAGCTTTACCTTGTTTTCTTGACTTGAATGTTGCTACTGAGTTTTTCCAGAACATACTCCCCAGTGTCATGATTGATAATAAGCACACAGTCCTTCTGATACGGCCTTTTATTTCCTTTAAAAACAGTCATTGGAGGAGTTGAACCCTGGTATCAAAGAAAGAGCACATTTTTGTTTGGTTACATTACCCTATCTAAAAGTTTATAAACACTAAGGCAAATGAATGTGTTTCTTCTGACTAGGGGGCTAAGCAGATAATGGTTAGTTCCTATTGAAAATACTTGTTCATGAAAAGGGAAAAACACAGTTAATGCAGTAGAACCAGCTTCCTCATAGCAACATTATGCCTTTCATCATTTTATGTGCCTAAACACTGATGAAACACCTTCTCCATATTTGCCATTATTTACATTTGTTTGCTTTCCTGCCATTAACGTTCATCACAAGACATACAGAAATAAGTTCTCAGCTACGAATCCTCAGATTTCTCTGTAATGTACGCCTAGCTATTCAACACAAGAGAAATGTTACAAGTGTTTATTCATATGCATTTCTGCACATTAATGGCAGGAAAGCAAACAAAATCAGGAATAAATTTTATTCCGAGTAGCAAAGCAAATCAATCAAATGTTATCAATTCAGAATGAAATTCCTGTTCCCAACATTGCTAATGAATAGAATATGCTTCCATCTAACATGGCTTCAGAACAGTAAGGGTGAAAAATGAGAATTTCCAACAAAGATACTGTAAGATGTACAGGTATGATTCAAAAAACATCAAAGTCTCATGACAGTCTCATCTTCAAAGGCATTTTACATTTTTATCACTCCTACATTTAGGTGAAGAAAATAACATTTAAGGGAATAAAAAGCACGTTGAAAGTCAAAGCCTGTTCCCTGTTGACAAATAAATCAGGAAACTAAGAACAAATTTAACTAAAGCTGATCAAAGTTTGTTGGCCATCACTCTACTAACCAGGGACCTGTAAGCTCACAAAAGACTGTGATTTGGGCTGAAAAATGAGCAGAAATGGAAGCCCTACTTAAGTAATCCCTAAGACGGGGTTTCCAGATCCTGCTGATTACAGCACAGAAGAAGATAGATGAAACAGGTAAAATAACCAGAGCTGTTTGCTAAACTCATGCTTGAGAACAGAGATTCTTCATTTCCCCAACCACGTCTGTTTATCAAACATGAAAGCTGCTAAATCCACAAGTAGAAATAGTGTTTCAAGTTACCCAAGCAGTCAAGGGACACAAAACCAACTCCACAGAGACATCCTCAGGGATCAGGCAATTTCAAAAAACAAGCTAGAATCTGCATCCAGCTGGCACGCATCTCAGAAGCAAAGCAGTAACCAAGAAATTCTGTAAAGCTTGTAAGAGTGAAATGACCTCAGAATTTTTCACTCCTCTTCATTATATTCCATGTTTCTAAGCAGCATAAGCAATGCTTCCGTGGAACAACAGACACACAGTGGCTGCAGTTAGGTCCCATCCTTCTGGAGCACACCGTGAGCTGAAAGCCACTCAAACACACGGGAATCCAATCAAATTAAACTCATCAGAACAAAGATTCGGAAAGGGGCATTAGAAGCGATGTTGTTCAACACACAAGCTGAATGAACAGCACAGCTGCCAGACAATCAAAGATAAATACCATAGCTATTAATCACATCGTTGCCTGCTCTCAAACAGCACTACTGCGCTCACCACTTCTAGAGACAAACGAAAGCAGGCAAACTTCCAAACGTGACCAAAGCCATATAAAAGGCAGGAGAGGGGAAGCAGGCTAAAACCTTATTCAGCAAGAATAATTATCACAGTACCATCAGCTACTGATTAAAAATACCAACGTGCTAGAATTAACAGTCCCACAAGAATCCGAGATGTGGCTTCCAAAGTGACTGGTGCTGCCCTGCAATCACCAAACTTATCTGTATCTGTGAATTCCTGTTTGTTAGCCTGACACGTAGCATTATTTTCAGCTAATAAACAAATCCAGTTCCAGCATGCAAGAGTTTTTTTGTTTTGTTTTATTTTGGTAAGGCAACCACAGAGCTTTCAACTATAAAACAGCTGCATCTATAAACAGTTTTAACACTTGTTTTATTACTGCTTGACCATCATCCTCATCAAGTAGATATTTATGGCATAATTTAAGGAGGAAGTGGATGGGAAACTACTTCATTGTTGCTCACTAGAAAACTCCCCCCTGCTCCCACTGATAAAGCTAAAGGCAGGGGACCATCTGTGCTATCTGTGCATGCTGGAAATAAACAAGCCTACAGGCCTAGCTGCAGCTTCTAAACAGCACATCCTGACTAAATCCATAGTTACTCTGCTTCTATTCCTTACGTTGTAGCACTAAAAATGGAAGGAAATCAGGTAGAGTGCTTCAGCTAAAAGAAGTAGTCATCCTTTTATACAAGTAACACTAAGGAGGAAGGAATCAAAAGAACCAAATGAAGTCCTACAAATAAGAGCCTTAACACAGACTCAACTGTACGGTCCTTTCCTCACATAGCATGCTGCAACTCTCGCTGCTCAAACACTGAGCCCACCTCTTCCTACAAGAGACTGAAGTAAAAAATAACATACAGGGCAGAAAGGAATTACATTGCAAATTTGCAATTACCTTGCAAAAAACAGGGATACATTCAATACCACAGTCAGCATTCTTACCGGAATATGCGGCAAAGTGATTGTTACATCATCTCCTTTACCCACTTGGATCTCCCCTTCACAAGACGTATCAATCGATGCCGGCTTAAAATCATCTAAGGAGGAAAACAATTGTGATTATGACTCTGGGAATCTTCAGAATTTGAAAGCCTTTAGAATTCTCCTCTGCAAAAAGGCACCACACATTCATTGTGGCTACAGGAAATGCTAAAATACACAGTGGCTTGCACCAGGGGTGGAATAGTACACCTGTACAACCTGTTCATACAGCCTCTGCCACCTAATGATAACAGATGTAAAATTCTCTTTTTAAAATGGAAGTAAATTACCAGACTGTGTCTGACAGACCAGAATCAGGCTCCTCCTGATGTTTGATGTTGCACACAGGTGTAAAACTGTATCAAGCATCCCATAGGAGTATCAGGTCCCAGACCCAGGACTCTGTGGCTCCTGCCACCTCTAAACCTGAGGACTCCATCCATATCAAAGGCTAATTGAGTGAGATCAGCTCATTTAACCTCATTGATATTTCTGACTACTAACACACATCTTGCCTTTGCAAAACCTACTTGAGAGGACACCTTGGCTCCCACCTATGGGGAAAAAAGGAGGTGCTGGTGTTGTTTCACTAGGCTCCACACAAGGCCAAAGCTGCTGTAGATGGAGAATGGAGAGCATAACTGAGATCAGATACTGCTCCTGCTCTAAACAAAGCTCCACTTTAAATAATTTCTGCTGTATGGTATGGAATGTTTTCTCCCAAGTAATGCATTTGTGCTTAGCATATTTATTTGAACTAAGAACATTTTAACTTCAAAGTATTTCCCCCTCTGTAATTCTGTCATGCTGATGAGCCATGAAAACCCGTAACATTGTGACAGAGGATTTAGACAAAATGAAATAAGATCAGACAGCTAAGTATTTCTTTTAAACAGGCATCCATTCAATTCTAGCATCTCTGGATACGAAGAGGTGCAGCTACATTCACAACCAAGACTTTTAATTACTGCATTAGTTAAGACATTAATATCTCAGAAAAACTAAATTTCAATTCCACTATGAAAAGCACATTTGCCAGGGAAAGAAAACAGCTTGTAATAAATTCTCATTAAGGGGACGTTAACGTCTAATTGAGTTTCACTTTGACAGCACAACAAGCAGAATCAGGCACACTTGACTTAATCCTCATGCCTTAACTGCCAGACCGAATCACATCTTTCATTTTCATCTGCGCAATCTATTTCTAGCTATTGTTTCCCACCTACTTTATGTGCAAGCTTGCTCAATAAAACAAAACAGCTGTAGATGAGTTGGCGTCTTTGCCAAAAAGGGATCAAGAGTTTCAATGGCACAGTCGCTAAATGAAAAAACACAGCACTATCATGCTCCTTTCTTAGGTATCAGTAAAATACACTTACTCCAAGCAAGCACACAACAAATTGCTTTCATTCAGAAAGCTCATTAGGCGTGCATGCTCGGCTAGTTTTGCTGTAGATGGAGTGCAGGTATGCCTTTTCAGCTGTAAAACCCAATCCTTTTTCCAAAAGTCAAATACTTTTAGATGTGTCTCCCAACCCAGTTTTTCAGTACAGGATTTCATAAACATCACAGAAAACAATAAAATATTTTAAGGAGGCAGAGACAAATCCAGCCTGCAAAATCCTCTTACTGCAGTTTGCATGAAGAGGATTACAGGAATGATACAATGCTCAGTTACCAGACAGATCACTCAAGATCAACCATTAGGAAAAAGAAAATCAAACGAGATCTCACTTGAATGTCACCGACTAAAAATACAGCACATTAAAAGCTCTTCTGAAATAAAAAACACACTCTTTCAGTTGTAGCCTGAAGTGCTTTGGCTCTGCAACCCCTGGAGAACTTGATTATGAAAGCACTTTACATTCTAGAAATACACTGCATTGCTATCTGGATACAGCTTGGGTTTAATTCGCCCACTATCAGACGGCATCCTCATTCCTTTGATGGTCGGGCTATTTTAAATCTTTGATTTATAAATGGGGATTTGCTGGTGCAGCAGAGCTGGCTAGAAGCATCCAGTGCTATACGTAAACAGCTAAATACACCAAACGTATGGTACGGCATTCTTCAACATGGTGGAATTACGTATGATCAGAGGGGGGAACCACACAAAATTTAAGCAGACAGAGGCTTTTGTCTGGGGAAACGGCTTTGCTTCAAGCACTGATCATTTTCTTGAGGAACAGCTCAACCTAGAAAGTTGTTCCCTCAGTCCTCGCTCAGACCTCACCAAATTACACACCCGCAGCCACGAGACCGCACTCCCAGGACTACACATCACCTAACAAAAATTTCTATTATTAATCATACAAATTCCCCACCCAGTCACAAAGCGACCAAAACACAACTTCAGCATTATTCTCATTTAGTGCTGGTGATTAACTACTCATTTTAAGCCCTGGGCCTGTTTACAGAATCACAGAATCGTAGGGGTCAGAAGGGACCTCTGGAGATGACCAAGCCCAACTCCCTGCTAAAGCAGGTTCCCCACAGTAGGTTGTGCAAGGATGAAGTAGCAGTTCCCTGGGGATGATTAGGAGATGAAATAGCAATTTCTTGCCAACTGAATTCCAGCAGAGGAATGCAGTGAGCTCTTTCCTTTCCAAAACCATCTCCTTAACATGAAACAAAACGCTCCCAGTGTTACGGGAGAACAGTTGGAGGGATCTCTGGCAACTTCAAAAATGGCAGATCGTTCCAGTCATTCTAAAACTGTTAGTGCTGGAGACCGTGCCTCGACATTTCTCTTAATCTTCAGAGTTACCACATATGTGGCAACACCGAGTGAGCCTGAGTCACTTCTCCCCGCTTCTCCGGGAAGTGACTTACTGCCTAGATCACTACAGAGGGGTCGTGGGGTCACAACAGCGACCACCTCCATTCAAACTTTAAATTCAAACTGCGGCTCCTTGAGCCGGGCCCGCGGTGCCATTAGGGAGAAGAATAAAGGAATACAAGCAGCAAGCCGCCCACTCACGGTGGATCCAAGGAAAACTTCAGAGAGCGTTCAACCGCGCCGGCTTCACCCCACCGCCTGCTGAGACCCCGGGTGGGATGGGGTGGACGCCGACGGGGGAAATGGGCGCAGAGAGAAGGGAGAAGGACGGGCCGGCGGGAGGCACAGCCGCAGCGAGCGAGGGGCGACGGCGGGCGGAGGGGAGGGACCCCGGGAGGGCGGCGGGGCACCGCGCTGCCCGCAGCCCGGCGCAGCCCGGCGGGAAGGGGCTGAGGGCAGGGGGCTCGTCCGCGGGAGGGGCGGGAGGAAAGACGCGGCCGGGCTAAGCGGGAGGAGAAAGGAGGGCGGTGCTCACAGCGGATGGTGTGGAAGGAGGCCTTGGGCCGCCGCTCGAAGCTCTCGCCCAGCTGCAGCGGGTGATCCTCCTTGTCCAGCAGCGGGTTCGCCGAGCCGTTCATGGCCCCGCACCCGCCCGTCCCGTCCCGTCCCGTCCCGGCCGGTCCCTTCCTTTCCTCCGCCCGCCGTGCGCGCTGCCGCCCCGCGCCCTTCCGGGCGCCGAGTGCAGCCGGGAAAGCGCTCCGGGGCCGGCGGCGGCGGCGGGTGCGGAGCGAGGGGCGCGGGGCCGAGCGGGGCTGCGGGCCCCGGGGAGGGGGAGAGGGGTCGGGGGAGGGTCCGCCGCGCTCCCCGCCCTCGGGAGGGCAGGGCGGAGCGGGGCGCGGGGTAACGCGCCTCAGGAGCCGCCGCCAGCCTGGGCCGCGCCGGGCAGCGCTGTGCGGCTGTGGGCTGCTGGAGGAAGGCTGGGCGGTCTGAGCGCTGGACGGGGTTCTGACAGCTCTTTGTTTCCTTTGCCCGTGTTTGTAGTTCGTGCTCGTGTTTGTGTGGTTCTGTTCGTATCACGGATGAGAAAATGTCTCAATGAAGCGATGAAGCGTTCCTTTTTTTTTTTTTTTTTTTTGGCTTTAAGTGAGGCACCGCTGTTTCGTTCTCACTTCCATTTTAGAACATGGATGCTAATTCCTGCCTAGGGTTGCTTGCATTCGTATCTGACACGCTTGTGTTGCCTGCGCTTCCCTGGCCGTGCTGGATTTAATTCAGTGTGCCGACCTGGGTCTGGATGTTTGCAGAACTAGCTCAATTTTTTGGGGATCGGATTTTGGATTTTTGGGTGGTGCTGTGTGGAGCCAGGAGTTGGACTCAATGATCCTTATGGGTCCCTTCCAACGCGGGATATTCTGTGATCAGGGGTAGGGTCTGGATCCCTCAGCCTACACAGAGCCCTCTTCATTGCTCCATTTGTCTTAAATCCTGGGGGAAAACAAAACAAAACAAAAAACAAACTGTGATGGTTAAAAGGGTTATGAATACTTGGGAAGAAGCAGGGAAGGAGTGCTGACACAGACTGGCTGCAGGCATTCTCATCACCATACTGGTTTTGCTCTGTTGCCCAAGTGACTTGGTGCTATAAATGCTGATGTTTCTCTCACTGAGGTGAGAAGAGGAAGGAGAAATGCTAACACAAGCACAGATTGTTTTACTGTCTTGAATGAGACTGTCACCTGTTTATCACTACATTTGTCTTAGGTGTTGCTAACTGGAGTTCACAAGAACCAAAGCTTTCCTTTTAAGTCAGTTTTAGTGCATGAAGTTTATAGCTACGCCATCTTTCTCCTGAAAGGTGTGTTTCTACAAAAAGTAGACCAGTAGATTATTTTAATTTTTATATCATACTTTTTAATTTTTATATTCATACTCAGTGTTAGCTTGCATGGAAGAGTTCTGAAATTAAGAGAAGTCAGATGGCTTTGCAGTTTGTCAGGTACAATAGATTACCATAAAGCCCTAATCAGTATCCATTGTGACTTTTCCTGTTTTCTTCTTTTTCTTTTTTTTTTTCCCAGTTGCTTTTAGATATCTAGGAATTTTACCTAAGTTAAGAAATGTACACCAAAGAAAAGAAAATCACGCTCGGGTCTTCGGTGTTCATATCTGTGTGAAAGATTCTAAGATGTTCCATGCAAACACATTGGCAGATTGCTTAACTACAGTAACAACATCTACTGAAGATGGTGCTTTCCAAACAAAAGGCCATAATACAAGGCTCCTTAGCCCAGAAGAAGCAGAGAGACTGGCAAAAGATCGGGTTTTGGTGTCTGACTTCAAACAGCTGAAACTGGAAAAAGAGGCACAGAAGAACTGGGATCTTTTTTACAAGAGAAACAGCACCAACTTCTTCAAAGACAGACATTGGACAACCAGAGAGTTTCAGGAATTAAAAGCATGTCGGGAGGTGAGCTCTATGCACTTCCTCTGTAACAGATGGGATTGATTGTTTTCAAATTATTTAATAGCACTTTTAATTAAACCATGAATTTGGGAGCACTAACATGTTATGTGTGCAGTGCTCTGTGCAGACCCTCTTAATATCAAAGTTCCACCTCAGAAACAGGTGCATCAGACGATTTTAAAATTGGATACTGAGAATGAAATCTAGAACATTTTTTCTGTGTCCAAAATAGACTGTGATGTGATGTTTAAAGTTGGAGCACTTCAAAACACAGCTTTAAGGAAAAGCACACAGAATTACAGGCTAATTGCAGAACATGGATGAGAGGAATAGTTATCTGCATCTGTTCCTTATATCTGAATGAAACAAGACAGAAATGGTACAACAATCTGTTTAGTCATCTACTCCTCAAGTAATTAAGAAATATTAATGCATTCTAAAAAGATGTGTACTTTGACAAAAATCAAGATTCTTCTTCTGTAGTGTCAAGGTTATCCAATGTATGGCTACTTTAATTTCTGAATCAATGGTAATTAAACTTGATTATTGCTTTTTATATACTGATTGAACAGTGTTTCTGCTAATATCACGAGGAAAACAAAAATGATGTGCTTTTTCTTGGCTTTCTTCCACCCCAGTTTGCAGACCAGAAACTGACCATTTTGGAAGCGGGCTGTGGGGTTGGAAACTGCTTATTTCCACTCTTAGAAGAAGATCTGAATATTTTTGCATATGCCTGTGATTTCTCTCCTAGAGCTGTTGAATATGTGAAGGTTGGTGTGATATTTGGAACTTCTTTTAGAGTATTCTTAGAAACTTATACAATTACAAGTGATGGGCTTCCCTTGCCTTTTTATATGAAGAGTAGAACAGAATTGTTTGACCTACATTTTTCCATGTCGACTTGCAGTATTACGGTCATATATATGAATGAATGTGTTGAAGACTCTTTCTTGGGAGCGGTACTATGTTTCTGGCTATGAAGCACCAGCAAAATTTCCCAGGGATAGAAGCTTCCCTTGCTTTTTGTTTTTTACTTTTTGATGTAGTGCTGCTAATTTTCAGTGAAAGCATGCTCTTTTTTGTTCCCGCAGAAAAATTCCTTATATAGTACTGAAAGATGCAAAGTGTTCCAGTGCGATCTTACCAAAGATGATCTTCTAGAAAATATACCAGCAGATTCTGTGGATGTCGTCACCCTTATATTTGTGCTTTCTGCCATTCATCCTGACAAAATGCATCTTGTCTTGAAGAACATTTACAAGGTACTTCTTTAACACTTTATTTTGCAGTCTTTAAAGCACTTGTATTCTCCTTAGCTTGAAAGTACAATTTTATTCTGAATCCTGGTCAAGTGTATGTCATGAACACAACAAAATGGTATCTTGCAGCTGTGAGTTTGGCTTTGATGTTGTCTGATACAAATAATGTTCATGGGTTGCTGAAATGTTTGGCGATGAGGTATAGATGATAGCAAACTGTAACTGACTTCCAGAATATGGAAAAACTTGCAGTTAGGATGTTATTGTTCTTACTAAACCCGCTTGACCTGTGATGATTTAGAAATGGAGTGCTTGGAGATTAACATTAATGTAGAGATACTCAGCACCCTGGGCTGCCTGTGTTGGCTGGTAGGTAAAGTTAGACCCATCCAGAGGGCAGTTCTAAACGATCACAGTTCAAATGGTTTTATGTTCCTAAGATGATCTCAAGTCATACATTGACTGTGCAGTTTCATAGGCAATGTGTATTTTTTATATAAACGTATGTCTGCCTTTGGGCTTTTGTATTATCAGATATCCTGCTCATTTTATTATCAGTTAGAAAAAGGAATGTTTGATTATTTTTTTTTAATATACCTCCCGCTATTTTCTAAAGTTGAGATTGGTTTGTAGCTCATGCACCTGAAAAGGCTAATTACTGTTTTCTGTGTGGAAATGTCTGGCTCATTTAACTCACTTGTAGGTATCTGTATGAATTTGCAAGTTGCAAATATTCACTTTCTCCTCCAACAAATACAGCTGGTATTGCTGGGGTAGAAAGGTTGCATGTATCAAATATCACAAGTCAGAAAGGGTAGTGAATGTACATTTCTAAACTCTTTATTGCTTGATTCTCTTATCAAAGAGCAATTTAAACAAAAAAAACGAACACCTAACCTGCAACCATTTTCCTAAAATTGTTCTTTTTTTTTCTTTTCTTATATTGCACTTTTTTTCCTTCTTGCATTAAAAAAAGTTGTGGTTTTCTATATTTTATTTAGCAGAATTGTGTGCTAGATAGTACCTAGCCAGCAAACAAAGTGCCATGTTAGGACTTCATTTTTATTGTTGCAGTGTATACATTTTTCTTTCCTCTGTGTTTGAAGAGTGTTGCAGAAAGCTTATTTAATTGTTCAGCATCCAAACAGGTATCTTAAGGCAATTCATATCATAGCGTTCATGGGAAGGAATTCTTTTAAAAGCTAGCAATCCAGTTTGTATACAACACTTTTGTTGCATGAGGAATGAATTCAAAATATGTATTGCTTGTGTATGGAGTGTGTTAGGATATGTCTTAATAACGTGTGTATAAGCATGTATACCCAAATCCATCTACCTTTTTAAAGCATGTATGTTTAACATGACAGATATTAAAGCCAGGCAAGTGTGTCTTGTTCAGAGACTATGGACTGTATGATCATGCGATGCTCAGGTTTAAATCTGGCAGCAAACTTGGAGAAAACTTCTATGTTAGACAAGATGGGACAAGATCATATTTTTTCACTACAGGTAAGATGCTTTCTTTTCTGTGATCTTCAACTTAAGTTTGCTTCAGAGAATTGGTAACATGCCCACAGGGGTTTTGTTTTTGCACAGGTGACTGTCAAACGGTTGTGTGCTTCATTTGTCCTCTCTTTTTGTTACTACTTATGGGAGGTTGTTTATTGGATTGACAGGACTTTATGGAGCTGTTACTTGTTTACAAGCTTCATGTATATTCTATCATGTAACAGGAGCAGAAGTTTCTAAATTTGCTAGATTTCAGATTTATTGTATAAAGGAAAAATAACAAAGTTCAGTAAAAGTTCAATAAAAAAATATTTGTGACACAGTTTTGTTGAGGTTTTTCCTGGTTATTCGTGAGGTTATTCTTGGTGTGGAAGATGAAGTCTGCCAATGAAGTGTACAATTTTTAGAGCAGAAACATGACTGAAGGGCTGAGAAGTTTGTACCCACATCCTACTGAAGTACCTGTGGTTACTGTCCTCTCTTTCTTCATGAAGATGAGGCAAAATAAGGTTTCCATTTGATACAGTATTTTAACAGCTTTTTATTCAGTGCTCTGAATGCTTTATGAAGGATGGTAATTATTTCAGGTTGTTGGCTGCTAAATTGAAGCGCAGAGACATGAAGGAATTTGTTAAGACTCTCAATATGAACTGAGTTCATAGCTCATCTCTTAACTCCCAATTCTTCATGCTAAACTTTAGTGGACTGTTACTTCTCCCTATCAAATGTAGGGCATTGTGAAATGAAAGCTCTTTGTTTATTTCTGTGGGCTCTTTGTTCCTAGTATGAAGCAAAATATAGCTACTGAAGAGACCAATTTGAAGCCAAGTAAATGTTCATATTTTATGACACAATGTATTACCTAATTGCTTCTGATATATAAAAAACATTAATCGTGTCTGAGATCTTTCTGTTTTTCACAAGACTAAGATGAAATCCTAGATAATGCAGGCTATTCTACAGCTTCATTAAAGCATTTCCAGAGCTATTATTTACTGGGTGATCTTTAGTTCCATTTTAACAAATTAGCTTTAAAAAAGAGAATGAGTGCTAAAGGGACCAAATAAGAAACTGGCCTATCTATGTAAATTTAAATCCCATTCTTACTGTGTGTTAGAATTGTTTCTGAATGAGAAATTCTGTGCTAGTGTGGGGAAAAATTGTGATAGGGAGAGTGAAGAGGAAGGAAAGAAAAAAGTGAACTGATGTTACATTGGTTGTGTTAGCTGTTGTTGTGCCTTGGGACTATCCGTGACTGTCTCACAGACCACCTCTGCTCCTGCTTCTTATTCATTCTGATCGCATTCATCTTACTAATTTTCATGTAAATATTGATTAATGCTTGAGAATTACTTTGTTACTAGAAATATGACTTCATCATTCTTGTACAACCAGTTCTATTTTTTTAATTTAGCAGAGGCACTATTCTGCTACATCAAGTCATTACTACATAGAATGATTTGAACAATGCTTGTTTGTAGTGTATCTGACCTCAGATAATGACACTGATGCTCCATGGTAATGAATCCATTCTTCCACTCTCAGAAATAATCTTAAATTTGGGGAGGAGTAAATGTTTCTAATTCTGATTCTGTTCAATTTACTCATATGGAATTTCAATTGTTGCACAAGTAAATGCTATTTATTAGTATTTCATTAATGTGAATACTGCATTTTAAATGAACACACACTGTTTATGGCCAGTCCTTGTGGTTTCCTGTTGGGTTTATGATGACATAAGCCTGCCTTACTGCTAAAATTGGTGGTCTCTTTTGCCTTTCTCAACATATCACCTCTTCTACCTCTTCTAGTTCTGGTGCTCCTAAGCCACATGATCAGCTCTTTTGTCAAGCCCATCACCTGTGTACTGAAAAAGAGTGTGTGCCTTTGTTTTCTACCAAGTAGCAAAAGTTTAGTATGGCTTAAATTTCCAGAGGAATCACACCTGAAGTAAATGAAGCAAGAGGTGGGAAAAGAAGGATTTTGAGTTGTAGCTAATATGACAGGTCAATAGTGTGGGCAGCCCTCTCTGTTGCATAGATCACCTTGTCTGTGAGGCTATTCTGCCATCCCAAAGGGAGATAAGCTTTGAATTATGGTCTTTTGTGTTTGAGAAATGTCTTCAGTTTGACTTAATGCATATTTGGTACCACTATAACCACTTTGCTGTTTTTTTTTTTTTTTTTCTTTTTCTACTGAGCAATGGTTTGTGAAGGTCAAGTAACCTAGGTTTTTTCTCAAGCAGAGATGCATTTTCAAGTCTGGATCACTTCCAAAACATTTGAAATAAGTGTTGTATTCACCTCACGAAGTCAGCTGTACAACTCAAAAATGCATTGGTGTCAATCACAGAAAGAATGAGAAAGCTCAATAAAAATAAGAGATGTGGCATGTTTTGGAAACTAAACAGAGTAACTAGCTTAAGTCTCAGTTTTCAGGCTGTTTTGCTTAAGTTGATGTTTCCAAAGGTGTCCTGTACTGATTTTATTCAGTGCAAGTGCAGCAGTTTGCTTGCGCAGAACAGTTTGAAATCTAAAGGCACACGTGGGTTTTCATACTCTAACACATTAGAACATAAGCTTATAAAAACACTGGCTAGTGCTTTAAAAATAGCAGAAACATAATTTTTCATCTAATGTTTTGGTTTTTTTTTTTCACTTCTAGAGTTCTTGTCTCAGCTCTTCAGGGCAGAAGGATATGAGGAAGTGGTCAATGAATATGTGCACCGAGAAACTGTGAATAGGAAAGAAGACTTGCGTGTTCCAAGAGTTTTTCTTCAAAGCAAATTTCAAAAGCCTTTCAGTAAGACATAAGTTCTTTCTGATTAGCAATAGCATCAGTGATAGCATACAGTGTTTCCTTGTGGGTGTTCATCTGTTTGGTAATCCATAAATGGCTTACCTCTTGGTTTTCATCCTCAGATATGAAATATGAATGTTAATTCTAATTAAAACTTTAAGATGGTTTCACAAAGCAGGAAACTTGATGAGTACCTGTATTCCTGTTTTTAAAGTAAATCCTCCGCAGCACTGTCAGGTGAAACAGATTTTAAAAAAAGTTTAAGTTCTAGTTTTTCTTATGAACTGGCGCAATCGTTATTTCCATTTTTATTAAAAACTATTTTTAAATAAGCATTCTTTTTCTATCACTTGTGTTTATGATTGACTTCTTAATGTTACAGTATTTCATCTTTCCATTTGTCCTATGAAGGAAGGTTGAGGGAACTGGGATTGTTTAGCTTGGAAAAGAAAAGACTCTGGGGGGACCTCATTGTAGCCTTCCAACACTTGAAGGTAGAATATAAACAGGAGGTGGAATGGCTGTTTATGAGGGTGGATAGTAATAGGAAAAGGGGGACTGGTTTTAAACTGAGACGAGAGGTTTAGGTTAGATTAGGAAGAAGTTTTTCACATAGAGGGTGGTGATGCACTGAAACAGGTTGTCCAAGGAGGCTGTGGATGCCCCATCACTGGAGGCATTCAAGGCCAGGCTGGATGTGGCTCTGGGCAGCCTGGTGTAGTGGTTGACCACCAGGGCAGTTGAAACTAGATGATCTTTCTGGTCCTTTTCAACCCAGGCCATTCTATGTTTTTATGATCTTCTTTCAGCATTTGTAGGGCTTCTTCTGAGTATGATTTCTCAGGTTCAAGAATGAAATGGACTCAGTGAGGGATACTTTTAAGTTGCTTTAGTATTTTAATCTTTTTAATGTGCTCAGCATTTAGATATTTTAAATGAACGTATGTAAATGTATGTTCCTAATTTTATGCTTGAAAGAAATTGATAAAGAAACAATTTGTCTTTATCCCTAATTAATTTCATATGTTCTTCCTTTGCTGAGCCAAAGCAATCAAGGTTTTGCAAGTCAGTTTCCCATTTCGAATGAAAATTTGTCAGCTAGAAGTACTTTATTTTACATGAAGTATATTCCGCTTCTCCTTTCCTGAGCAGAGGTCTTAACTCTTCTCTGTTACTCTCAGAAAAGTATTGGTCTTTGCTGTTTCTGTCACTAAAAGGAATACTGATGTTATGCCTCAGCCTGTCAGAGTCCTGACTGCTTGGAGGGAATTTTTCTTTTCCTTTGGGTGGCCCTGGCACCTTGTACTGCAGAGCCACTTGTTCTTGGATGATATCTGAAAAACATGTCTGCATCTTTAATCTGCATTTTGACCAGCTACTCTGCAGCAGGGGAAGTATCTGGTGACTTGTGCAATTGGCAGCAGTGGTAATGTAATGCACACAAGTTGCAAGAAGGGAAATTTCAGAGAAATACTATGGTTGTTTTTTTTTTTTTTTTTTTTTTGCTGGGAGGAGTGGGGAAGATGTGTGCAGGCAGATGTTGGGACAGGGCCAGAGTGGTGTGGAACCTCCATATTTGGGAATACACAGAAGTTGACTGGGCAAGGCCTTGATCAACCTGCTTGAGAGTGGCTCTAAGCAGAGGTTTGATCTCTTGTGGCGTAAATTACTCGGGTTGTTGCTCCACTCAACTTGTGTGTTACTAGATGACCTATGCATCTGATACAGATCAAAGGTGTTTGCTTATCTTTGACAACTATCTGCAATGTGTGATACTGAATTTTTTTCATCATTTACACTGACTCTGTGGGCATGGAGGAAAAGAAGTGATATCTTTTTCAGCATGAGGCCTACTACTGTTACAAAGTTAACCAGTCAGATTTTTTGAACAAATGTGAGCTGTCAGAGGTCTTATACAATTGAGATGTTTGTAAATAAATTTTCAGGAGATCATTGCTTTGTTTCAAGGCTTTACAGCTTTTTTTTTGTTTGTTTTGGTTTCTTTCTTTTTTTTTTTTTTTTTTTGTTATCTGCTACCATAAGCCCAAAGCTGGATTTATTGTACAATCAAACTTGGGCCTCAGTGGAAAAAGAGATTAAGCAACACAATTCTTATGACTCTTGGAGGATGGTTATTATATGACATCTCCTTATTTTACAGAGGGTATCATCCTGGGATTTATGTATTACTGATTCCCTGCTGTGCAATCCATTAGCACTTTCTGCTATACGAGTAATAAATGTCTAGTAACATTTACAATAAATGGAAAAATATATTAGAAAGGGATATAACAGTGATAGCATTATTATAATCTAAGCAATCATCATTTTGTAGCTTCCCTCAGCAAATGTTAATCTTTACTACAGCAGCTTTGCTATGATTGGTTGTAGTTCTGTTGGCTTTAGAGCAGTTTGGACCCTGCGACTCCAGGTATCCTACAGGGCTGGATGCTTGGTCCTTTCAGAGAGATGACACATAAATGAGGCTGAAGGATTGCCTATCATGGTTTCTCGTCGCTTCAGCATTCCTCAAAAGGAACTGAAAAATAGGCAAGTATTAAAAAAATATTAGTCAGAAGTTTTCAAGTTTGGCTCAACTCCATAGACTTAGCTGCAGATAGCAATTAACTTCCTTTTTCACTATGAACGAACTAAGCATTTCCTGAACAGCAGTGCACCATTTAGTGGCTGTAGCTTCAGTAGTTTAGTACAATTCTTCTGAAGGAACTGTTGTCACTTTTTGTATAGGACACATTCAAAGGAAAGTAGTAGTAGTATTTTTTTGTTCTCGTTTAGTCTCAATTCCAGTCAGACCTTGAAAATGAAATAGCTTTCATTACTCTACCATGCTACCGTGCTAGAAAGTGGTTATAACGCAGAGGTGGTTTTGAGATGACTAGGTCTCTATACCTCTGCTTCAGTGCACTCCAAATCATTGCAAGCATTTTTAACTGTGGTAAAGTTTGAGGAAGTCGAGGGAGCTTTAAGAAGTCATCACATGAGATGTGATAAGTGATGGGATGCACGTGTCTGCTGTTATGCTGAAAAAAGCACTATGCACTGACCCCTTCAGCCTTTACCAAGCCCATGCAGGGTCACCAGAGACAGTCAGTAAGGACAGATGTACCTGGAATAGTGTCATGGAGTTAACTAGGTCAATCTATACCTGTGACAGGGGGCAGTAGGCCTCTGCCCTCCCCCCGCTGGCCCCACAAAATGGGAAGGAAGGAAGGGGAAAAAAAAAAAAAACAGCAGCAACAATCTATGGAGAAAAACTTATTTTACTAACTATGATATCAGAATGCAAGATAACAGAATATTATACAATCTAATTGAAATTGAGACTAATAAATCAAAAAAGATAGGGGAGAGAGAGAGTTCCTGAGACAGAGTCAAACCTGAAAAGCTTGGCACGGCTAGGAAAGCACCCTCCAGCACCCACTGCCAGGCAGTAAGAGACCGCCCCACCCAGAAGGGCCAGATCCCATGACTTCCATAATATACAGGGGTAGGTACCTGGAATTGGAGCATAACACTTTAACTCCCAGTGCACTGCATGATGTTATGATGCATAATACTGAAAGCCAAAAAACATAAAACCATGACATTCCAGCCCTTATTCTACATCACTATATCATGCTTAATATATATACATATATACAAACAAACAATGATTAAAATGCATTACACACACATGTCTATATACATATACATAGAATTACTGTCTGCACTTCCCCAGCATCAAGTTTCCTTGTGGTACACACTGAACATCCCCATTTTTCTGCATTACCCACCAAGTGGACCCTGATCCCTGGGCAAAAACAGTACCACGGAGAGGTTTGCCCTTTCCAGAAGCTGGAAGAACCCAAACTGCTTTTCCCAACATGCTCTTTACATGTACAGCAGGGACTTTATCTCCCTCTACGGTATGTAGGGAGCTGGATTGGGTAGGACCATCATGACTGATAGATCCTCTGGTATTGACTAACCAGGTGCCTTCTCCCAGTGCTTAGATGTTCCGCCACCTATTGCTTTCAGCATAGTTTTTAACAACCCGTGACAAATAGTCTCAAAAGGACTTGACAAAAAAAAATTACATGCGCCGAATTGCGCTCACCTTGCACAAACAAGCTGCTATGCCATTGCTGTAATTAATATATTGATCATTCTGTGATTGAAGTTGTCTTCAGTCAGTGAGGGCTACTGAGACTGAATTAATTGCTTGTGGAAAACCTTCCTTTCATTTCCCTTAAGCTAAGCTAGCTGCTTTATCTGGCAGGTGTAAATAATGTGGACTCTGGTTAAAGATTTTTCTGCAGTTATGGAATCCTAAACATCACTCTCCACTCTGGGATTCTCCAGTGTCCTCTACTGGAATTGAACAACATGCGTTAAGAGAATCTATTAGAACAAAGGCAGATGGTGAGCTTTTACTGCGGGGAGGCACACAGATATGTTGCTTACAGATAAAAGCTATTAGCCAGGCAAGATGATTCATTAGAGAACTCTTTTCTATTCCTACTTCCCACCATTCATTGTGTTTGCACTGAGGAGAAAACACTACTGCTGTGAAATTGAGGAACGTAAGGGCATGAGGAAAGTGCATGTGGTTTTTTGAAAAGACTCTTGATCTTGTGTGCCTCTACATAAATGATCCTAGTTTAGAAACATTTACTTTTCTGTAAGTCATAAGTCTCATCTTAAGAAAAGTTGATTTGATTTTGAAGGTCTTTGCCAAAGACACAGGTATAGCCAAATATGTTGAAAGATTTAGAAAAGCAGCTGCATGACTGAAGAAATATATCCAGGTTTATTCTTCTGATTTGACTTCTAAGCTGCTTAATACTTCACAGTCACTTCAGTGCTTTTTCAGAGTTCCTGCCATTCTGTGCTGTTATCCTTTGTCAAGCTAAGTGTGCCCTATCAACAACAGCTCAAGTTTACAACATCTATGCTACCTAGTGAACTTGCATCTGAAATAATGGAGGGTACTCAAATGAAAATTCACAGAGCAGACAAGCCTGCCTGCTATCTAGGCTCCATTTGGTGTTTTTCTACCTTCTTTTGACCCCTAACTATCTGTAGTAGATATTATACACTACATGCCTGTGGGATTGTTGTACTGCTGACGCTTAAGGATTTTGTTGCTACTTTTTAAAAATTAAAAAAAAAAAAATTCTAGCTTTAGCTTCAGGCTTCTATGTGAAAGGTGACATTTAATTGGAATTTCTGTCATCTAACACAAGCCTTTTAAATATACCAAATCTTATGCTGTTATGTTAAAACTGTATTATTCAAAGGAAGGAGAAAAGAGAAGTGGGTGGAAGGAAAAGAGAGCTGTTTCCTACGCTAATACAATAGAGCACGGTTGTCCAACCCTTTGGCTTGCCTGGGCCACACTGAGTGAAGAGGAATTGTCGTGGGCTCTTGTAGCAAAAATGCTGTCATGGCTTGGACCTGTGATTGAGCACCTGGTGGGAAGGCAGGGCCAACCCAGAGGAGCTCGGGTGCCAGCAGTGCACATGAATGACCGGAACAGGTGGAGCCAGGATTCATCCCTTCCTAGACCTCATTTAAGGGTTGGCAGTGTAGACAAGAGTATCTTGTCTAGAGATTTCTGCATATCTGAGGCCTTTTGAAGGTAAGCAGCATTTATTTATTTATTATTTTTGTGCCTACTGCTGTTGTATTTGAATGAATCCTTACTTAGTGTGGCCTGCTGCTCTTGCTGCTCTGCTGATATTGCTGCTCTGCTATCACTGTTGCACTTTCCATCGTGTTGTGCTTGGTGATTGAGGCAAATGTGACAGCAGTGCATGAATTTAGCATGGATTATCTTAAAAGCATAACATGTTGGTTGGTTTCTGGGATCCCTAGTACCCCAAAGAGAGAAATCCTGGGGGAAACTCCAAGAGTCCTGGGTTTCCTATGGCTGCGGCTTCATAGGTTATTGAAGAATAGGGACTCAATTTTCAGTCAACATAAATACATCACCTGCAAATTTTCAAATGGAATGTACAGAGTTGCAATGAGACATTGGATTCAAAGAAAATTCTAATCATACTTCTCTGACCAGAGAGAAATACCCTTCACCTCACAATCACACCTTCATGGCTGCTGTTAGTCAGTGTATCAAAATGCATGAAGTCACTTGCCGTAGCTTGAGCTTGCCACAATTTAAGATTCATTTTTAATGCTGCTATGATTTGAAACATGGCACAAATGATTCTCACCTTGGAGATGTTGAAAATTACAAAATTTGTCAGCGCTGTGCAAATATTCTGGATACTTTTTCCACAGTGAATGTGATGGCTTGTTAAATTGCTTTATAAAATAACACAAGCCCAGGTTTAATAATTAAATACAAAAACTTGCGTATCTGCTTCATAACAAAATACATTTGTCTTCACAGGCATGCACAGTGTAGGTGGGTTGAAATATTATTGGCAATCACCATGCTACTTGCCAGCTGGCACTACACATGTAATGTGCAAAACATGTGGGTTTAGATTTGATGGGGTGTGTATGTCGGTGCTGAAAGGCAGAGTCAGTCCTGCAAGAAGCTGCCCTCCCTCCCCCCCCCCTCCTCCCCCACCCAGCACCATTAGCACAGCTTGTGCTCCTTTTTGATAAACTAAATTTGAAAAAAAAGACTGCTCTGTAGGGAAAGTCTCATTCTTATCCAACATGGAGCTGGTGCTGCCATGTGCAACTGTTGCTCCATGGGGGGACGTAATAGACGTGTTCATGTGGCACTTGGGGACGTGGCTCAGTATGTGAGCATCCAACCTTTGGGTTTGTCCAGGCTGCAATGAGTGAGGAGGAATTGTCATGGGCTGCATATAAAATATACCATGTAGTTAAAGTATGTAACTAACAAAACTTTGTTTTAAAATATTTGTTTTATTAAAACGTAAAGAGCAACAAAAACAAAACAGTGGGTTATTTGACATTGTTTTTGTGACACTAATGCATCAGTCTGGTTTGGTGGCTCTGGCTGTAACTCTCAGTGAGCTCCTAAGATGTTCATCAGAGATTTTTTGATGATGTTTTGCTCTTCCTGTGATTCATCCTTGAAAACAGTCATTTACAAATGTATGTACAGCCAAAAAGCGATGCCACGCATAAGGTGTGATAGCAAAGTAAGGGGTGTATTCCCTCTGGTCAAATAAGGCTTATATCTGACTGAGCAGAGCAGGGAATAAAATTAGCTACAAGGAACCTGCTTCAGCAGGGGCTTGGACTGGATGATCCCCAGAGGACCCTTCCAACCCCTATGATTCGATGACCAGCTGGCTTCAGTATCTAAATGCTCAATTGGCATTCAGCAGTCCGAAATACTCTATTATATCCAATTAGGATCTGTCCCAGTTTGTCACCTCTTGTCTGGATGAATTTTAAATGTTTACTGTAAGATGAATATGCAGGGGATACGCAGATTTTTTTCCCCCTGCTCTGCTCGGTCAAATACAGTTTGAGCAAAGGAATGGCATTTGAAATTTTGTTCGCAAGATGGCAGTAGCCACTAACCATAGCATTACCTTCCTTTTAACCCTAGTGCTCAGCTGTTGTCCCGGCATTTAACGCAGTGTAGGAAGAGCTGGTAATGGTTATATATGGATTAGACAGCCCAAGTCTTTCATGTGGTTAAGTCATCTTTTTCTCTAATTGAATAGCTCCTGGATCTTCAGGAAGGAAAACAAAAGGTATTTAAAAAAAACAGTATTTCAGCAATGCTTGTTATTGAGAAAGAATGTTCTTAGAATGTGAGGGAGGCTAGAGTGAAATAGCTGGTAATAGCAGCTGGGATCCTAATTACCTCTACCTATGAGGCAGTGATTTGTTGCATTGACAATTTTTAGGTTGTTCCTGTAGAATCTAATCCCTGCTAAACTGTTGCCGTAGAAACTGCAGCGATTTAAGATAACAGCTTTCAAAGCTTTGAAGCGCAATGCCTTAATGAGATATTTTATCAACTTCTCAAAGATATTAGACAAATCTCTGTATGAATTGTTCCTGTTTTCTTCCTACAGCCATCAGAGCTGAGTAAGATGCATGGGACCAGAGAGATTGTGTCTCTTTCATTATTTACTGTGTTGAACTCAGCTATAGTGTCACTTGCCATTTTGCAGTTTCTGCTACTGTAGTAATTCCTATTTTGTATCCAGCAAACCTTCTCACTTAAAAGGAAGCTTGGAATAAAATTTCATTTACCTCTTACTGGCTTTACATCTCATTTTAAATAACGTGTGTTCAGTGTAATTGTTACTAGGCGGCACAAATAAGCTACACGTAATGCTGCCTAACCCACATCTTAAGCAACAGTAATTCTTCTGGATATTTAATATCTGAATTATTGTAAACACTAATCATCTGTCACTGCAGAAACCTAATTGGTTTAAAAAAAAAAAAAAAAGAGAAGCAGATCCTTTCTGTGCCTGTCTTGCAGCATTCATGGGTAGACAGTAATAAGATAAGGGTAAATGGTTTTAAACTAAAAAGGGGAATGTTTAGGTTAGATGTTGGGAAATTTTTTCACTGAGAGGGTGGTGATGCAGTGGCACAATTGCCCATAGAAGCTGTGGGCCCCATCCCTGGAGGCTCTCAAGGCTGGGTTGGATGGGGCCCTGGGCAGCCTGGTGCAGTGACTGACTTAGTGGCTGGCAATCCTACCTCTGCCAGAGGGTTTGGAACTAGGTAAGTTTTGAGTTCCCTTCCAACTCAAGCCATTCTGTGATTCCATGCATGTTCATGTATATGTACAGACTGAGAGAGCAGCAGACCAAGTGGTAAAGCCAGCTGAGAGGTTGCTGGTGTAGTTGGGCTGGTCTTAAGGTATTCCTGTTCAGGTTAACTCAGGCTGCTAGAGTGTCACAGAGCTTCCTTGTTTGGATCAGGCTTGTGTTCAGCCTTGGCATCTCTTTTTGGTAGGCTGTGAAGCAGTACTAGAAAAGGGATGTTGAGTTGGATCTGAACTGCGGTGTTCCTGTTGGCAGATTGCTCTTGTCATTGCCTACAGCTTGGAGCAGCCAACCTGCAAGAGTGAAGGATGAAACCTGCTTTCCCCCATGCTTGCACCATGCTAGCTACTAAGAGCCAACAGCCATACAGCCCTGCAAAAGTGATACTAAAGCTGTCCTCTGCTCTTTATTTAACACGTTGTACCTTCCTGGCATATACTCACTGAGGCTGCATCCAAAACAGTTATGGTCAGCACTGGTATCCCAGCCTTCATTATGTAGCCCCTCCAGTACTCCCTGGCACCAGGCTGGTGGTGGAATGGATGACAATTTGTACCCCAGATGTCCTTTTCTGATAGTGCTTTGCTCAGATCCCAGCATCACAGTTGTCTTCCTAGTGTGAAACTGGGAACGAAAGGCAACTAACTGGAGGCCTATGGAGTGGTTGCTCTCTCCTTTTTTCACAGAAGTTGAATGGAAGCATGACTGTTCTGTGTTGTAACTAATCAGTGGTTGCAGCTGCCTCTGAGACTGTGCTGGGGTATTGGACCCCTGAGAAACTGTGGCAAAAGCAGTTGGAGTTGGATGCAGTGCAGTGGCTCATGTTGTTCCAGGCTGAGCAATTAGGGCTCATTCACTTGGTAAAGGTGGATGTGGCCAGTCTTCTTGGCCATGTGTGACTTGTTCAGCAGATGGTACCTGGATTTTAATGGATTAAGAAAATGTTCTGAGTGGGAAAAACATCACAGTTAAAAATGCCACTGCAGCTGACATTTTCTGGAAGAGAAGAGGCCAACTGACAAGGTCTTTTATGCAGGCTGTGGGTACTGGCCAAAACAAAGATAATCATGAGATTTTTTTTTTTTTTTTTCTGGCAATAGTTCTGAATCATTTGACGTGTCTCAGAATTTTGAGGCATGCTTCACTCTCCAAGATTGGTTCCAAGGTAGGAACCAAATGAAGATAAGAGGGAAGGATTTTTGTATTTTTAGTGTGGAATCATAGAGTGACTTAGGTTGGAAGGGACCATAAAGCCCCCCCAGCTCCAAACCCCTGCCATGGGTAGGGCTGCTGCCCACCAGCTCAGGCTGCCCAGGGCCCCATCCAACCTGGCCTTGAGTGCCTCCAGAGATGGGGCACCACAGCTTCTCTGAGCAGCTGTGCCAGGGCTTCATCACCAGCTGAGTAAATAATTTCTTCCTCACTTTTAACCCAAATCTACGTCTCCCTTCTTTTATCTTAAAACCATTCTCCCTTGTCCTATCACTAACAGATAGTGTAAAAAGTTGGTTCTCCTTCTGCTTGTAAGCTCCCTTCAAGTACTAGAAGTAGTATGGGAACACAAAATAAAAATAGAAACAGAGAAACCAGTTTTTCCAACTGAGATAGTTGGTATAGTCCCTGATACATTGATTGGGATCTGAAACAAACCAACCTGAGAAAGATAATGAGAGAACACGAAACCAGACAATTATGTAGATCAGCTGTAATTTGCAAGGTGGAGTGAAGTGCCCAGACCAAATTACTAAATATATGAAGGATGAACAAATCTCCAACACGATATAGTAGAAAATTACAACGACAAGTGCTGATCTAATACAGACAGGTGTGCCAGAACTCAAAACTGGATTCTCATGAAACAAAATGTAGTGAACATTGCAAGCCAAGACAGTGCAGCTTTTGAAATCCAAGTATGCTGGTGGGTTGTATCACTTGCGAGTGCCAATAGTGCATGCAGCATGGACTGCAGAGTGGGGAGCTTCGGAAAGGAAGGAGAAATAAATAATGCTTCAGTCAAAGCTGTGCAGACTAACCTCTCTAAAACAAATGGAATACTGGAACAGGCTGCCCAGGGAGGTTGTGGAGCCTCCTTCTCTGGAGATATTCAAAACCCACCTGGACACCTACTTGTGTGACCTGCTGTAGAGAAACTGCTTTGGCAGAGGGGTTGAACTCGATGATCTCTGGAGGTCCCTTCCAACCCCTACGATTCTGTGGAATAGGATGTATTAACAGAGTTAGCCTGTGGGCCACAGACTAGTATAACATCATAAACAGGAATATCAACATTGAGAGTGTTGATAAGCCAGAAGAGAAACAGATAAAGCCTTAGTGATAATGGTAAGACATGTGAAATGAGTAGCTAGATAAACTGTGATTTGGCATTGTTACAATTTTCTAGGGGGTGAGAGGGAGAAGGGTAGTAATTGTTAGTGAGTCTGGGACTCACTTAATAGTTGACCTCCTCAAATAGTTACGCCCACTAGAGAGATGGGGCAAAAAATGATAATAGAAGAATTTGAGAATGTCTTCATAGGTTCAGTCTGTTTAAAAAACCAAACAAACAAAAACTTAAAATCAATAAAGAACCCCTTAACTTAGTGCTGAAGTCTGGGTAGGGACCCAGAGAAACTTAACAAAAATTTTAAAGGGAGCATTTTTCTATGCCCTAGAAGACCTTAAGACATCAAATATTTCTTTGCTTTGTTGCTCCAGTAAAGTTCTGTAAGACACACCTTACCAGATGGTGGATGTGTGTATCCAATCCTTCTGCATTCTTGTGGCAACGCTGTCTCAGCTTGTAGATATGCTCTGGGGCTCCTACCTGACATTGAAGCATTGGAACAGGTTGCTCAAAAAGGTGGTGAGTGCCCTGTCCCTGGAGACATTTAAGATCAGACTGCATGGGGTTCTAAGCAATTTGATTACTCTGCAGGTGTCCCTGTTCATTGCAGGAGAGTTAGACTAGGTGGCCTTTTGGGTCCCTTCCAACTCAAATAATTATGTGATTCAGTGCTGGTTCCAAAATGACCGAATGTTGGGATAAGCTCGTTATGCACCATTTGCTTCTCGTGAAGCCCTAGTATTGCTTGGAAAGGAACGTAGCCGCGTGGGCAGGGAGTGAAAGCAGAAGGACACCCATAGGTATTTCCAAGTGACTGTTACAGAATATCCTAGTTCTGATAGCCTCAATTTATCATTTGTGATTTCCTTGCTCTTGAGCAATGTCATTGGAAAATACAAAGAACAACAAATGTTAAGAGTAGCAAAGGTTTATACTTTATACACCAAGATGACTACATGGGACGTCTCTGTCCATCACAGACTATTGTGGGATTTATATTTTATTAACTGACATTTATCTCTGAGTGATCAGATCCATGTGGTGTGGGGATGCTGATGAGTGCTGGCTATGCACAGCAGGGAAAAGAATGAACTGCACTTTTCAGGAGGATCTTTCTGTGGCTCCTTGTTCCTCTGATTAGTGAGTTCACACAGGCTTGTATCACTCTTCACGTGTGAAGATACAGACTATGCCATCCAGCCTCTTCCCTTCAGCTGTTTGTTCCCACCTCAGCAAGCTACTAGAGATCACAAATTGTATTAACTGATCTGTGAATGTGCATGTAACACAGCCTGCTTTGCAAGGCTGCACAGGAATAGAAAATACCTCGTTAAATATATGCTGACGTTCTAATTCCTTTCAGCTAACAGGTGCTTGCAAACATCTGTGCAAAAAAAAGCACAGCTCTCTGTAGGGGGAGAGATCATTTCTCAGTTTTGGGTCATGTTCCCTTTAGAAAGTATGGGTGAAAAGAGGAGCAGCCCAGCTGAAGGAAGGAACTGAGAGAACTGCCTTCTCTCACCAGAGAGAGCAGAGGAGGGTCTGTTTGAATCTGTGGCTCCTGCAAATCAGAGAAGAGGTGCATGAGCTAATGGGCTTCTGCTTTTGGAACTCTGCTGGTTCCAAAAGACATAAATTGTGGAAACTTGTGACTGCCAGAAAATTGTGGGTAGAACTAATTATTACCTGCAAAGTTGTTTCAGGTGGGGGTTTGTATTATAACATGAATACAGACAAAAGGCAACAGCAGTACATGACAGCATCAGTGCTGCTACTGGGTGTGCTCTGAGCCAGTTTGCTCTTGCCTAACCAGCTTAAAGCTGGCCAGGATTTCTTGATTTATGACTTCTGGGCTCTTTTTTTTTTTTTTTTTTTTTTTGTTTTTTAACTGTAACACTGATATTCCACCAAACTGTGCCATGTTGAATGGCTGTCTTCAGTACTCAAGCTTTGAAGCTGTCCTAGATATAATGCACATAAAGTGTATCTTGGATACTGCAGACCAGAGCGTGTGCATTAGCATTTGCAGTATAGGGATCTAAGTCAGTAGGTGTGTTAGAAACACCCAGAAGAGATATCTGCTCATCTCAGAAACCACACGGTGCTGCAAACTTGAAAGTAAACTGTGTGGCAGATAAAAGCGGAATCTTTTGAACGTCTCTTTTATTTTTACTGCATGTAAAGCAGTGATGAAACCTCTTAGCTACATCTTTTGGAAGAAAAAGTAGTTTTAAAACTCAGATTTTGTTACTGTCTCTGCATTTATATTTCCCCTTCACAGGTGTTTCTGTGGTATCCCTGTGCACCGTCCCATTGCAACCTTCCATTTCAGTGCTCAAGGCAGGGGTGCAGCAGCAGCAGTGGCATGGCTCTGGATCAGGCTGCAGCAAGCACCAGCACAGGCATCTCACCTCTGCTTTGAAACAGGTTTTGGGGTTGCTGCAGCCAGCAGCCCCTATTCAAAACGTGGATTTGTGGAAATATGAATTTAAAATGCCTGGCTGAAAATGTGATTAATAGGAAACTATTTCAGTGTGCTTATTAAATGATTCTGATGTAAAGTATTCTTATAGTTCCAAGAATAACCTTCCTTTAGATAGCTTAAGACCCCTTCCTGTTCCTGTTCTACTTTTTTTTTTTTTTTCAAGTAGCTTCTCACTGTTAATTATTGAATAGAGCTTTCTTACTGAAAGTGTTACTGTTTTTCTCTGTTTTTCTACTGAATAGAAGAATCAGTGTTCTTTGTTGCGAAATCAGACTGTAGATAAGTAACTCCTGAAAGCTTAAAGTTTATCTCTTGCATGAGAAAACAAATTCAGGTCAGGAGTCCAATTGCCAAAGTTTTCTCTATGCGTGTTTATATTTAAAGCTTCTGGTTAGGATAGTGGAGAAGCAGAGTATGAACCAATAAAAGTCCCAAGGAGAATTCTGAACTCTGATTTTTGGCATTCATCTCCACTGTCCAGGATCCTAAAGTTTTGCTTATTTTCAAGCCAATTATTTACTTTGCCTGTAGTCAAGTTGTCATAAAACTAGGAAACACATCAGCAACACATCTGTTAAAACAGTCGTTCCACCAAAGCCTGATTATGGTGATTTTTAAAATCAGATTATGTAAGTGAAGTCTGAGTTATCTGTTCTCATCAGGATAAAAAGCAGCACTCTTTCTGTGGAGGAGTTAATCTGATTATGAGCACTTGGGTACCAATTAGGAACAAACTCTCACTGTAAAAGCACAATGAAGAGGGGGTGGGAGGCTGTACG
This sequence comes from Chrysolophus pictus, assembly GCA_037305975.1. Lineage (NCBI taxonomy): Eukaryota > Metazoa > Chordata > Aves > Galliformes > Phasianidae > Chrysolophus > Chrysolophus pictus. The sequence goes on from JAYKPI010000006.1 coordinate 40,948,447, forward strand.
TCTAAAGGTAGAAGGGAGCTGGAATAATATCTTTTTCACAGTTGTGTTCACACCATATGAATCAGAATATACAGTGCCTTAAATACAGGCTTCTGGGTGTGGGGAAAATGTCCCTGAGAAGAACCCATCATCAATGAAAGGGCACTACACTGCTATGAGATACCATTAACTGTTAGTGCAATGTATTTCTTGCAGATGGAGATGTGATATGTCTCAAGCACTCTGTTGTGTTGCCTGAAGGTAGAGGTGAGAGACCCTGGGGATAGTTTTTGGAGCTATTGGAACTCTTTTTTGACAGTGATTTTTATTTATTTATTTATTTATTTTAAATCAGTAGCTTTGTTCCACAGCCCTTCCTTCATCTTGCAGCTAGAAGCAGCCTCGTGCCTAGCCGCATGATGCAGCCACTGAAGTCCTGTGTGCTGAACTGCAAGGTGGCGAAATATCCACCCAAGTGTGCTCAGGAAGCTGGTGGATGCAATTGCCAAACTGCTTTCCACCATCTATTAGCAGTCTTGGTCAATGGGAGAGATCCCAGATGACTGCAGGCTTGCCAATGTGACTCTCAGATTGAAAAAACTTCTCTGAAAGAGTGTCTGGGCACTGGCACAGGCTGCCCAGGGAATCACTGTTCCTGGAGGTTTTCAAGAAATGTGTAGGTGTGATACTTAGGGACATGGTTTAGTGGGTAATATTGGTGGTAGGTGGACAGTTGGACTGGATGATCTTAGAGGTCTTATCCATCTTCAATGATCCTGTGATTCTAAGATGCCTTCAGCCTCATGCCTGTGGGCTCAGACAGTGTGTGAGGGGCACTGCAGGGTGGGTGCACACCTGTACTTGGGGAAACATAGGAATTTGAGCTCACTTTTCCCTTCTTTAAGGTGTGTGTGCCTGTGCAAAGAAGATTGCGCTATGTGATATCGTGATATTCGCACATTGGCATATCATGGCAAGCCCCTTGCTTCTGTACCACAACACTGTCCTGCTACTGACAGGGTTGTGGGCAGTTCCTTGCCATCCAAGAGTGACTCAAAAAAAAAAAAGTCTCTGCACACTCACCCTCTACAGCCCTTCTGGCTCCAGCTGGGAAGGAGCTCAGCTCCCTCCAGCTCAGTCAGCTCTGCTGACGTGCATGAGTGGCGGATATAATCCATTACTGTTAGTACTCCCAGGGGGGTGATGGGCATCCAGATGCTATACTGCAGACAGGGGATAAAGCTGCAGCACTGTCCTTAATCTGTATCTCTGTAACGCTGTGCTGGGGTAAGAAGGTGAAGCAGCATCTTGCCTCGTCTTGCTTCTGCTGGTATTTACTCATGGATGTGACAAGCTGTCATTTTCTAGTTTGTGTGATAAGTAACATCTAATCTCCCTCCCCCTGCTGCAACCTTGCCAATGTGTTTGCTCCTTGCAGATATAGATTTGTGTTCATTTCCATAACAGATGTCACAGTGATTGTGTGGAATCTGCTTGGGGACATGATGATAATTGAACTGTTTGCAGGGAAGGGGAGGTGAATGCATTGGCATTTTCTGCTTCTGCTACAATACTACAGCTTTGTGTTTCAGATCCTTGATTCACTTTTCACTTCCCATTTTGCACGAGGAGGAGGCAAGGCTCTCAATTGTTTTCAATGCTTCAAAGATTCTGTAGAACAAAATATACATAACAAAAGTATCTCATCCTAACAAACAATGCAGGTCTCTGCTGATTTCTGCTAGGAGATTCTGAATGTCTGAGCAGTGCCATATAGTGCAAGCTGCTATTTCTAAGATGTTTTAGGCAAGGCTGGATGAGATGTACTGACATGCCATCAAGAGAATGTTTTCTGTGTGCTAACTTAAAGCGTTCAGGAACTGATTTTACATTCGGCACCATTATGCATTGACTGTTTTTTGATATTTAGATGCAAGAGAGCATCTGTGAATAGAAATGAATCCTACTGTTATTTAAAGTAAGGTCTAATTAAAAGTAGGCTCCTCTTGCTCAGAATTTTACAAAGAATGGCAGTCTCTTTTCTTTCACTTCTCAATCCAATTTACATGGAAAAATGTTTCTCTGCTGAGGAACTGACTGGAGAAGATTTGGCGCTCTTGTAATAACCCCAGGGCACCACTTCCCCCTTTGGTTAATTATATAGCTGCTAAAAAATAATATAGGTGCCAAATTCAAGAAGAATCAGAGGCAATTATTTAGCTGCACACATTGCTGCTGCTGTGCTATTGTTTGGTAACTGTAAATTTGTTGCGGTGATTTGCAGTTTCCAGTTTGTGTGTACATTTGCCTATATATATCCTTCCAAGAGGTCCCAGCTGTCTGTCATTTTCTGTCATTACAAGTGGATGTTTCTCTGTCTTTGGCTGGCTCCTGCCAAGCCTCCTCAGGGCTTGTGGGAACACCCCTCCTTTAATAAAGTTAACGTCAGTGGAGCTTGCCATCTTTGACCATTTTGATACCACAAGGGAAATGCTGTTTCCTCCTTCTGTAAGATTACACTGCATTAAAACTGCTCTGTATGTGAAGATTAGCACACTGCTGGGTATCTGTTTTTCTCTCCTGCTCTCTTGAAGGAATTACTGCTCCAAAAGGGCACTTGCGAGGGGAGAACTGTGCTGCAGAGTGGCCAACATTGGCTTTGTTCCTGCTCTGTCTGCGGAATGCCTGCATCTGGCAATCAGTTGCATCACCTGCTATTTGGAGAGGGTGTTCCTGTCCTTGCATCTCACTGAAAATCTCCAGTGCTCTGCACTGACAACTGAACACTGATGCACTGCTGCAATTGCTGTTATAGGGACTCCACTCCATTCTGCTTGCTGGGCAGCAGCACAGATACCTGAATTAGAATAACTCTCATTTCCTTGCTTCAGGACTGCATTTACACTCTTGACAGCAGTTCTGCCTCAGAGATCTCAGAGATAAGCCTTCTGGGTCTCAAGGGTGCTCAGTACACTGAACTCTCTCCTGGGATCATGCCCAGGAAGGGAGATCAATCTTTCTGGTTGACTTGCTTGTGAGAATAGCTTCATGTCAATTATATTCTCAGAATATTTTGTGATATGTGAATCCTTCTGCAAACAAGGACTGCATGATGCTTACACACGTGTCCAATGCAAAAACCTTCAATTACTTTCCTCCTTACCTGCATTTTTTGGCAGGTGTGAAATGAAGCCAGGATGAAGCACTTCAAAAAAGACAGTCTAGAGGAAAAGCTAAGCAAGAATTAAAGAAAGATTCTTAAACCTGGAACTGGTCTGCACTTTCTTGGTAGAAGGAGGAAATCTGAAACAGTCCAGCTTATAGTGAGACCAGAAGCATATGGTACAGTTATCTGTGATCTGATAACTTTAAAAGTCTTTTATCCTGATTATAGGGCTCCTCATCTGGTGGAGATCTGACCCATGCTCTGACACAAAGCTTTGAAACCTTCCTGGCTCCTGTGTATCCATACTGTGCTTTCCAGACATAATGTCAAGTTGCAGAGGCAGTAGTCCTCAGAAATTCCCAAAGCAGTAGGCAGTTTTGCTTTCACTTTGGCAGAGCTTATGCTATGTCTTTTCTCTGCTGCCTCCCTTTCCCTGTGGGTGGCTGGGGCATCCAACAGCCTCTAGTTTAAGGCTGTCCTGCTGGGAGGCAGTGGAGAGATCTGTGTCTGATTGAGGAAAGTCAGTTTGAAACTGGGTTGCCATGCTCATAGGGCACTGCTGAGATCATGTTATGGTGGAAGGTTAAAATATAAGGAAGTGAGCAAGAGATGGGGTGAAATGGGGGTATGGCAGGAAAAATCTCAACCGGGAAGAGCGAATAGAAAATTCTGCCTCTAAGAGAGGGGTTACCAAGATGTAAAGTTGAGAAGGTCAGAAGAGGGAGAAAAGAGGATGGACGGACAAGGACAAATAAAGGAAAACATTTTGATGATACTTGAGGTGGTGGGAACAAGGGAAAGTGGTAACCTCATGGAGCTGCTTCAAGGCAGGGTCGGTGAGTGTTATGAAAGTGTTCTTCACAAGAGAAGAGTGGGCACAGCCCCAAGCTGCTAGAGTTCAAAGAATATTTGGACAATGCTCTCAGACGCTGGGTTTAAATTTTGGTGGTCCTGTGTGGAGCCAGGGGATGAACCTGTTGATTCTTGTTGGTCCCTTCCAACTTGGGATGTTCTGTAAGAGAGAATGCAGATCATCGTTGCCTCTTACCCTGAAGTATAGCGTTAGGTGCTAAAACAGAATCTGCTTTACTCCTACACACAATGTGCTCAATTGCTTGATTTTTATGTAACGAGGAGCACTGAAGACTATGATTCTGTCAGGTGGTAGGTTGAGGGCAGAAACCTCACTGTTAATGATGGAGAGAGGGCAAAGATTCTTTGTACGCATGAAGCAGTTTACTGTTATGAAGCTGATAGGGATTGTTGTATCTGAGTATTTTAGTGGCTTTTGGATTTCCGTATGTAACTGGAAGGAAGAAGACACTTGGTGGAACCTGGAAATCTTGCAGACCTGAAAATCAAATTTTCACTGACAAGTGTTTCTGTATCTAGATACTTCATAAAATTAGGCTATAATGAGCCTATGAAGAATACTAAAGAGGATGGTAGGAAAAACATTTCTTCTTTCTCCTGTCGCTGCTTATGGGTCAGCCCAATTGGGTTAGGAAGCAAAGAGATTGTGCAAAGACCTCTTGATATCTTGTTAATTGGGTTTGGCTGTGGAAGGGCTGTGCTCATCCTTGGGCTGCCAGTTGCTTTTCTCTTGGCTGCCAACCCTTCCCCACAACTCAGAAGCAGGAATTCCCCTGTTTGGTTGCCAGTCCCTGACTTTTATTTCTATAGACAAACTCTGTTTTTCTTTTCCTTTTTGCTTATCAGTTGGCTGTGATAGTAACAAGGTCCCAAATTTCTCTGCCTTTCTGCAGCTGTCTGGGCTACTTGGCTCTCTGTTTGAAAGTTTATTTTCAATATTTTTGTGGTTATCTAGGCCATCTTGTACTTGAAATATCTCTGCTGCTTCCCTATTTTTAAACAATTAGCACCACAAAGATGTGGGATTTGTAAAGAAAAACAAAGAAAAAGCTTTCCTGGATAGCTGATACTTGAATGACTGCTTACTGCTGAGCTGGAAGACTGCTCTGTGCTGACTGCATGCAGCAGCCATCCCACGTAAGGGCCGGGTTGACAAAACTGTCAGCAACCATTTGTGCGTCTCACTGACATACACTAGCCATGTGAATATGCAGAACCTGACCTGCTGATCTTTCCTACCTAGCATTTTATGTTTGCCCTTGCATTTTCATATTGCCACTTTGCAGGAATTTCTGTATTAATCTATCGGTGTTACATTCAGTATCATGAGCAGTGTGGGCTGGTGGCAATTCCCTTGAGGGAATGTTATCCTTTAAATCTATCAGTGATGTACCTATCAATATAGTTCAGTAGACACAAATACGTAATCAGTCTGAACACTGAGCAAAGGACTGGAAAAGTGAAATACATTTTTGAATGTGGCTGATGTTGTTTGGGCATATAGGTCATTCTTTAAATTAGTGTTTTAAATGTGGTCTGCATATATGTCTAAGAACAAAGAATAAAAGATGAGGTGGGTGCTTTTGTACCAAATAGCAATGTTGTATCTGCGTCACTGAAGAAGCATTATCAGGTTATTGGGCTAGCTTGAGGAGAATGGCTCTTGCATCTCACGTTGGCTCTCACAAGACACTTCTTGTCTAAAGTCTTATTCTGCATAAAAATGTACACCTTTGCACTTAATCTGCCCCCATTGAAACTGATGGGAGGCTATTTAACGAGAATAGCAGATGGCAGGGCAGGGAATATGTTCAACTCAAAAGAATGCAGTGAAGAGTTTTCCCTGTTAAAGTATCAAGCACTGTAAAGGGGATTTTCCTTATCATTCAGCACCAGATACAAATAAGAGTGTCTCATGTTACTGAGCTATTTCCTAAATCTGCAAAAGCAGCACACTTTGTACTTTGTGCAGATGGGCAGCGGGCCTCCTTTTCTTCTCTGGAGACACAGTGTTGTTGTGATGGTGGTTTCCAGTGGGAAATTCCATACCACCCACTTTGCCATGGACAGACTGGGTGAGAAGAAACTCCTGTGGTGGAGGTGATTCTCTATGAAATGGCAGCAAGCATCCATCGAGCTATTAGTCATGCACTGTATAGTTAGTAACGCTTATGCAAATTTGATATAAATATATATTTATACTCTGTATAAAGCATCATCCAGATCAGGTTTCATGATAATTAGAAAAGTAGCTAATGGGATACAAAAGTATATCCAGTATAAATTGGCCAAGAAGGTAATTTTGCTAATATATATTTAGCTTTTTTTTTTTTTTTTTTGAAAGTTTCTAGGCTAAGGATGGCTAGAAAGTAGACTGTACCTCTTTAAATAAGCCTCCCTTCTTTGTAGCCTTGAATGACTAGAGGGTATTTTTATTCATCTTTAAGCGATGCTTGTTAAAAAGAAGTGAACTAAATGGTGTTTTGGGATGTAGCATTTTCTTTAAATACATTCCCTGTAGGTGGAATAGCACTCTTTTTTTGTGTGCCATAGATGCTCAAGCCCCATTAATGTATCTTCATGTTCACTGTTTGTGTGCAAGTTCATAAGGTGATAGCATCAAAATATGCTGCTGTAAAAAAAGAATGATTGATTTTTACTGCTTCCTAAAATGCAGAGTGAGATCATGCTGCAAACACTGGAAATATAGAACTGTGATAATTTGATTGAAAAAAAAGTCAGAGGTAGTTTGATTCTGACCACTTCTGAAGTGTTTAAATTCCTTGGATACACAGAGTTTAAAAACCTTCAGTAAATGCAGCCTGTGTCTTCAAGTATAAAGCATGGGCTTAGCCTCTTATCAGTAAGATTTAAGTCTTAGAGGACCAGATCTTTAAATGTACTGGGATTGTGGGCGAGATCCTACTTAGTGCTTAAAAAATGTTTCCAACATGTGCAATATACTTCTGAGAAGTAGCAAAGCATATGGGGCTTGAAAGCTGGTGGAGCAGTGTCTTTGCTGCAGTTTAGAAGAGGGAGATGGTGACTTTGTTTTACATGAGAACTCTCTGGGCTAAACTAATACATGGTGTAATGTTGTCAAAGTTAGTGTGTAAAATTAGTAAAAAAGTCTTCAGGATTAGTTCAATTGTAGCAGTTACTTAGAGGATTTTATGCCCATAAGTGTATTTTGAGAGCCAAGTTTGTACTTTATTAGAATTGGACTGTTTATACTTCTGTGTTTATTTGATGGTAGTTTAATTAAATTGTAATGGTGCTTCAATATTTGAGACCAATGGGAAATTAGCCTCTGGCATTATAATCAACAGAAGCTGAAGAATTATCAGAGCAGAACCATTTTTCCAATCCCCATTTTCTCCACGGGGTTTTCCAGGAACCACGAATGTGTCTTCAGTAATCAGATATGTGCCAATTAGTCCTGAACTCTGCTCAATATGTTATCAGTGTTCAAAAAGGAGATAGTAAAACTTGTTTCTGAGGAAGGAGATGCAGCTTTGATTTGTGTTTTAAGCTCTTCCCTCTAGTGCTTGGGCAGAAGCAAGCTTTGACGACAGTATAAGCACAAATTTGAATGTAAGATAGACTAGAAAAACACCATGCATCAAAACAGCCCAACCCAACCCTTCCTTGAAATCTGTTTGAAACATACCATCATCAGATGTATGTAGAATTGCACTATCCATTCACTTGGATATTTTTTTCCCTGCTAAATTAACTACAGTCATTTGTATGCTTCCCCAAGGGGTCTCTCACTGACACATACGTTTTCCCAGCTGATTTTATTTAAAATGCAACTTCTGTTTCCCCAATGTCTAATCAGACGATGTAATACCTAGTCTATGAAACATCCTTCAGAACAAGGGAGAAAATTCTCTATACTCCTCCCTTGCTGAAGTTTCCTGCTCTTCCCTGCCAACTGCTGCCTTTACACTGAGGATTTCTGTGGGACCAAAAAACGGGGTTATCTAGCAGCTTCCCCTGAAAGTCAGACTGCTGTTTGGCCAGAGCGTGGCCCTCTGCCCAGAGGTTTCTGTACTCCACATCTGGCATTAATGATAAAGATTGTACACCAAACAGCAGCTGTCACATTGCACAACACAGAAGCATTGCCTGGTGTGATTAAAGCAGTTGTTAAAGTGAGTTGGACCGTGGTTCTCTCTGTACTGGTGCTTTTCAGATGAGCTGTACCTCCTCCAGAGTAACTTGTGTTGAGCCACAGCTTGACCTCGTCATTTGGTGCTGATCCCCCGCTGTGGCTGCTCTGGAATCCATCAGTGGAAGAGAGCCCTGTTCCTTCCTGCCTGAACCTTGCTTGATAGTCAAACACTGAGTGCTTCAGACCAGGGCTTGAAATATTGATGTAGGAGTGCGCAGGCTGCCTTGGTCAAACCCCATGCAGGCTTTACTCAGCTGCCTTTGTGCATGTGGGTCGGTGAGGGAAGTGAAAAGGTCAGCATGACTGGCTGTCTTTTTTGGGGAAAGTTTCTTACTTTTGACACATCATGTAGGAGATTTGCTGGGATGAGATGACTCATGACTTTATGAAAGCAATACCCAAATGCCATCATCTGCAGTTGATGTCTTGTGCTTTATTGGCTTAAGCGGATGGACCCTGCCTACATGCTGTGCGGGAGGGCTGCTCGCACGCTCCTGGGGCTCTCTGCCCGTTGCACGAGACAGTGGTTTCAGTCAAAGCTAATTCATGGGGAACAGAGAAAACCGACGATGCAAATTATATTCTTGAGTCTTTTATTGATATTCATGCATTCTGAGTGGTCTCCCTTTCTCCTCAAATTCCTCCCTCAAGGCCATTTTTCTGTTTATGCCTTAGTGATGTCAAACTTGTGATCTGTGCATTCTTCAGCAGTTTTTTGAAAATAAATCTCCCTGATGCATTTACTTGATACAAACTGATCTCAGCAGCCTTTTGGGGCTGCGTGTGAGCTTTCGAAGCCACAGGGAAAGGGACTCTGCATTTGTACCATCACTTGCACGGAGCCAAGCTGTGCGGGCAGCTCTCCCAGTATACTACTCCAAGCACAAAAGAGGAGAGGAACAGCTTGCTCTGACACGATGGTGGCAGATTGATGGATTTGGCTTGATTTTATTTGAGTTCTCATAATCTCTGGGGCTGTCACAGTGGCAATGGAAGAATGGGGTCCTCGCACAGACATGATAAATCCCTTGGGAAGAGTACAGTCGTCCATGTAGGAACATTTTGGGGTACCCCAAGTAGCAAGCAGTGCTTTTGTGTGATGGCTCAGACCACCCGGGGCTTGGAGAAATGGGACAAAGCTACCCTAGCTCTTCTACACGGCTGTGTGCTCTACAGTAGGATTGCCAGCATTAGCCCTTCCATAAGCTTCTTTGTGGTTTTTAGGATGACTAGAGCTTTGGATGTTGAACCACATGAGCCACACGAGAGACCCTGAGACTCTGGAGCTCTGCAGTGTTTGTACACATTCAATTCTCTTAATGGCAAGCAGTAAAAACAAGCCACTTGGGTCTGGTGATGTTTTCTTTTTCTTTACACGGTTTGTTTTGCTGTGAGAAATGAAGATGCGAACAGCCCATCTGCGTTTTTGCAACACCTCCTCTTTTCCTTGATTATTTTGGTTTGATGGTGTCACTTTGCATGTTTATAGACTTTTCAAATGTTTGTGCCACTCTCTTCTTCCTCTCCACATTGTTTTTTTTTTCAGTTGCTATCATAGAAGCACAGAATCAAAGAATCGTTTGAGCCAGAAGGGACCCTTGGAAGTCACCTAGTCCAACTCTCCTGCAATGAGCAGAGATACCTCCATCAGGTGCTCAGAGCCCTGTCCAGCCTGACCTTGAATGTCTTCAGGGATGGCACATCTACCACATCTCTGGGCAACCTGTGCCAGTGCCTCGCTGCCCTTACTGTGAAAAACTTCCTTACATCCAATCTAAATCTCCACTCTTTTAGTTTGGAACCATTTCCCCTTTGTCTTATCACAACATATTGTGTTAAAGAGCCTGTCCCCTTCCTTCTTACAGGCCCCTTTAGATACAAAATGGCTGCTCTCAGGTCTTCCCAGAGCCTTCCCTTCTTCAGGCTGAACAGCCCCAGATCTCTCAGCCTGTCCTCCCTTCCCTGGGATCATCTTTGTGGACCTCCTCTGGATATGCTCCAACAGGTTCACGTCTCTCTTGTATGATGCGCTCCACATCTGGATACAGTGCTCCCCTGAGGCCTCACCAGTGCAGAGCAGAGGTGCAGGATCACCTCCCTCACCCTGCTGCCCATGCTTCTTTTGATGCAATCCAGTATACAGTTGGCTTTCTGGGCTGAGGGCACATTGCTGCCTCATGTCCAGCTTCCCACCCACCAGTACCCCCAGGTCCTTCCTGGGAGGACTGTGTTCCATCCTTACATCCTTCAGCTCGCATTGATAGTGGGGGTTGCCACAACCCAGGTGCAAGACTTGGATTTGTTGAACCGCATGGAGTTCACCTGGGCCCACTGCTCAAACCAGTCTGGGTGGCATCTCTCAGGCTTTAGTTTATTTGGAAGAGCTTGAATACTTTTTTCTCCCTCCTTTGTCACCTTAGGAACATTAATTTTTCTCCTCTTGTGCTTTGCTGTTTTTTGTTTTTAATTTTCCACCTCTCAAAGGAAGCACTGTCACCAAGAATAAGAACTATTTATTTGTTTATTTAAAATTTTTTTTGGTTGTCTTTGGGGAATCTTCTAAAATCACATAATCATAGACTATCCCAAGTTGGAAGGGACCCATGAGGGTCATCTAATCCAACTCCGAGCTCTGCAGAGAACCACCCCCAAATCACACCATATATCTGAGAGTAACAGAAATTGGGTTACACTAAGAAGCGATACTTTCAAGGCAGAGAGGTTCCCCACCGATCTGAAACGAGTTGTCATCCACCCAAAGGGAGGGAGGACTGTTAATCTCTGCACGGGTTTTACTTTGAGAAGGGAAGAGAAGGCTCTTGTTTAAAACGGCGTTTCCCCCAGAAGGGATCCCAGCCGGGCCTGAGGAAAGTTTGAGGAGGAGCTGCTGGGGCCCAGCGCTTCTGCAAGGGGCTGCTTTGTGTGGGGAACACGAGGACGTGCCTTCAGGATGCCCGTCCTGCAGCACCCAGTCGGTACAACGGTTGCTTGCTCAGCTGCCACGCGACAGGAATCTGGTTGTCGTTTGTTGGAAGCACACAGTTTTCCTTCCCTTTTCTTTCCCGCAAGCTCACCAGCGGAGCTTCCAGAAAGAGGAGAGAAATAAAAGAAGGGGGCAAAGGGAGCGGTGCAAGGTGTGGTTGGCTTTCCCCAGCACCTGAAATCGCTCCTCTCGGCCCCGCGCAGTGGACGTGCGTGGGCCTGCTGTGCCCGGCGGGGCGGGGAGGAACGACAAAAGAAAAAATTAAAAAAGGACGTAAAAATAAAGGGGAAGGAAAGAACGGGGAAATTTCGCTTTTCCCTTCCTTCTCCAGGCACAAAGGGCCGGGGGGGCCGCGGGCAGGGAGGGGTTTCCCCGGAGGCGGGGCCGCGCCGAGGTGGCCGCCGAGCGGCAGCCGGAGCGGAGCGGGCAGCGGCGGGCGGGAGCCGCCATGGAGCCGGGGGGCAGGCGCGGCCGTGCCGCTGAGGAGGCCCCGCGGCCCGAGGAGGAGGAGGTGGACCCCCGCATCCAGGTGAGCGACCCCCGGCCGCGCCCTTCCCGCGCGCGGGACGGACGGTGCTATTCGCGAACGGCCCGGGGCCGCTCTTTGTCGGCGTGCGGCCCCCTGCCCGCCTGCTGCCGGCCGTGACCTTGGCTGCGGAGCGGGGCCGGCACCCCGAAACGCGGGGATGGGAACGGGGCGTGGGAGGAGATGGCGTGTCGTTTTAATTTTTGTTTAGGAGGAGCTGTAATGGCAGCTGGCGTTTCCCCTGTGTCGGTGCCGTTCGGGAGGTTTTTTCCTTCTGTCGCGTTTTCACAGATGAATTTTTTCTCCCCCGTAACCCGCGGGCACGGCGGGTGTCTTTGGGTCCGGCTCCGCGGTTCGTCGCCGCTGGCCGTGAGGAGCCCCGCGGAGTGGGGGAGGCTCCTCTAGTTTTACATCCAGTACGTATTTATTCAGAGGATTTAACGCTTTTGCTGTTAGAGATCAAAATGTCGTCATCTGTCCCACTGACTGGGTTGTGTTATAGAGAGGCTTGCCAAAATCTAGAGCGCAGTGCTTTCCGTGTATTTCTTCTGCTGGATCTCCTGTGATCGGACCAATGTGCTGCTAATATGTTTGGGGGTGTCTGTGCAGGACAGCCAGCAGATGCTGGCTTGACGAGCAGGACAGAAATTATTGTACTTACCGTTTATTTTTGATTGTGAGGAATAGGCCAGAACAGGAAATGTACCGCCTTAGAATAAAGCGATAGAGCTGTGCTGATTATTTTTCTTGTAGGATGCAGAATAGAAGACCGGTGGCTAAGTTGTTCCAAGTGTCTCAGGTTTTCCTGTTTTCATTAAATATGTAAGCCACGGCCCTTGTGAGCTTTCTGCGGGGATGCTAAATGACTGTTCTCAAAAACATTTCCCCCAGATTACTTCAGACGCATTCAGCATTTTCTTTCTTTCTTTTCAGGGGGAGCTGGAAAAGCTCAATCAATCTACAGATGTCATCAATCGGAGGGAGACGGAACTGGAGGTAGGGAATTCATCCTTCTGTGCGTGTTGGGTTTTGTAAGCAACAGAAAGAGGTTTTTGAGCAGGTTTCCTCCTGAACGGTTATCCCAAGTGGTTATTTGGCAGCAAGGAACCGATGATAATTTTGAAAAGTGTGAGTGATGCTGACGGTGTGAAAGCCCTAAGTGGAACAGCCAGCCTCCCCCACTGCCAAACCCTATTTTTAGGTTTTGAAACTAAACTAAGACAAGTTCTGTTTTCATGAGTTGCTCCCTTGGGTTTGGGTTCTTGTGATTATCGGCAATGAAAGTTTTTTTGATTAAAAGATTTTTGGTATAAAAATCTGCTAAGATTTTCTCATTTAATTTTTTAAGCTGGTCATTTTGTTTTTGCTATTATTTCCCTTGCTCAGAAAGTAATGATGGAAAGTTGAAGAACTGAAAGAAAAGATTTTCTACTCAAGAGAAAAAAGGGTTTTCTATGTTGTTTAAAAAAAACAGTTGTATGTTCTGGAGTGGTTGATTTGAGTTGCAGCTTCTCAGCCATTCTTCTGGAAGGCTCAGCACCGTGGATCTAATACTGACTCAGAATTAATTGGCCCACTTGTGCATTTAAGTTTTCTTTTGTTATCTGCAAAACAAAAGATAAAACCTGTGGAAGTGTGGCATGAAAATATTGTTAGAGGAAAGCTGGCACAATGTTCTACTTTAGATCCTAAATAATTTTGATAACATTGCAGTGTTTTGAATACTATATTCAGCTGTTCTATTCAGCTGGACAGGATGCAGCAATCCCTGAGCTTGTTGTGTGGCAGTTTTCTTCTCTTTACTCTATTTTTTGTTTCTGGCACGTAGATCATGAATTTATTGGCAAATAAACTTGGTGGAACTGAGGACTATTTGTTACGCAAAATTAAACTGTATTTCAGCTGTGAAGAGCACTCTGTGTCACTAGCTTCATTTGAATTTTAAGACTGGGCTTAAAAAAGCAGTATGCTAGTCGATCTGTTTAGGTGCAATAGTACCAATTAAATGCATTCCAACTCCCCTCAGGAGCAGTACTATATATATACATGTACTACTATATATATGTGTGTGTAGCTGTTGGTAGATGCAATTTAAATGGACTTAAAACATTTCTAGAGGAATGTTATTTCTGGTTTTATTTTTTTGCAAAATATAAGTCCTTGCTCTTATACTGCAGACAGAAAAGGCTCCTTGGCAGAGCTCTCTTATAGGAGAAATCCACAGTTGGGAAGGAGGAGCTGAGACTTTGATACAGTGATTCCAGTTCTAAAATCCTTGAATGCTGCTGAAGAACATGGGCTTTTGGGAGAGCCATGCTGAATTTGCCTTTGAAGTTTTGACTGTTCCTAGCTGCTTGCCCCTCGTGTTGCCCATTTCTTGTTTGTGTTGTTGCTGCTATTGCAAGATGGTTCATTAGATTATGTGCTTTTTTTTTTTTCCTTCCAAACAATGGAGTTATATTTATCCTGTTCTTCCGTTATTGAAAATACAGAGCAACTAATGTAGTCGTTGACTTTATAATAGTTGACGTTAATGGGAACACAGTATCATTAGGCTATTTACATTAGAGGAAGCTGATACAGAACATCTCATGCTATTGCTTTGTGGTCCATTCATTCCCACTGTTGAATATTTCTTGGATAATCTGAAAAAGCAAATGGAGGGTTTGAAGGGAAGGTACATTTCTTTGAAGGAAGTTCAGGAAAAAAACCCTCATGTTTTCGTGACTTGAAGTACTCTCTAATAAGGAAAAGTAACCTTGTGGCATCTAAATTCTGAGTCTGCTTTGGACTTCCTGCGGCTTTGCACAGCCTCTCCAGCTGGATTGCTGTGCGTGCTGGCTCTTTCCAGATCCCAGTAACAGGAAAAATGCTGTAGGCGTGATGTGTTTGTAAATCCCATGCTTTCGTTCTCACTGTGCCTCAGGTCTACATCTGCAAAATGGTCATGTTTACCCAATAGAAATGTTCTGGGGCTAACATCAGTAAATGATTCTAAGATTGTGACATTGCACTCTCCCAGTGCAGCCACAAGCGTGTCAGTGTTGTAATGATGCCAAAGATATTGGAGTTCACTGCTCACAGAGGTGACAAAATGAAGGATCCTGTTTAAAATTAATCAGCGTACCTTCTTAAAGCAAATAAAAATAAATTGAAAGAACTGCACCCAAACTACCCCGTGAGAGGTGTGATTTTTACATGTGTGGCATGACTTGAGGAGAAATGTTGAAGTTGGCTAAATCTATTCTTTTTGGTATGATCACTCATTTTTTGCTTTTTGGCCTATCCCACTAAAACCTGAAGGAATATTCTGACCTTAGGGTGCTCACATCACAGCCTGTTCAATACCTGCGGAGTTGATAAAGAGCACTGAGTGGCTGGTAGTTGTGTTCCCTTAATGTATTGCCTGTTAATGAGTCTTTGATTGGCTTCATTTGAAACCCGTCAAGCCACTCTTACTAAGTGCAGCACTGAGCGTTACTGACACAACAAAGGGATGATAAAGGCCCTCCAGAGGATTGAACACTTGGCTTTCCCTGTGTCCCTGCTTGTGTTGGAAGCCTCTCTGAAGAGGTGTCGGAAACATCTTGCAGTGGAGATAGAAGCAGGTTTTGACCAAATGCAAGTTAGAGCAGCACTTTGCTATTTAAGTATTTTTCCTGTTTACTGGAAACACATCTGCATGGGAACTCCCATCAGGAGCTGAAATGCACTTAGCAAATGTGCACGACGTGCCCATCCATCTAACCCCTACATACTGTTGACCAGCTCCTAGAAGTGCAATTCAGCTGCAGTAGATCCATCGTGGGAACCTTTGGCAGCATTGTAGGGGGAAAAATGTAGCACACACCATTAAAATTACCAGTGGAATCCCAGCAATCCCAGTGTGGTTTTTGTTAAAGCTTTTGTGTTGCTAGAGCTTCAAGCCTGCTAGTGTTTGTTAAAGGACAATGATTACGCAAAAAGTAGAGCTAAGCAGTGTTGCTTTCAGCCATACTTGTTTAAATGGGAATTGTTTAGGATGCTTCTTGTATGCTTGTCTAGATCCTTTAGTCCCAGTCTGCAAGGCTTCGTGCTCCTTTTAGTCCTGCAATTGTCCTAAAGGTTACTCTGGATTGAACAGAGTCACAGGAAAAGGCTGTGTCTGCTGTGATGCTCTCGCTTGCAAGCCCTGTCAGCATGGGAACCCCTTGCAGAAGGGGAAGGGCTGTCCCTTCCACTTCCCCCTTAATATACTTGGTTTATAGCACTGAGTCTTCATATTTTGACCATGTCCCATGAAATAATTTTGTTTTTTGTTTTTTTTTTTTTTAAAGATCCACCTCCAGGTTTTAGAAAAACGGCCTGTCAGCATCAGGAATCTCATTCTGTGCATGCCTGAGTGGGCTGGGGAAATTTATCTGTAGGGCCATCAGCCACACCATGCAGTGTTTTCCAGCATCCCAGCAAAGAGTGCTCAGCAGAGGGAGGAGCAACTCAGCAGCCCTTCTTCCTGCTGTCTTTAGGAGCAGGATATACATGTGTGATGGATTTGTCCAGCACTAAGAGCTCTTTCCCTCTCTGTATTATCTGCTTGTTTCCATAGGAAATGGCTTCTACATGGGGATTGGTGTTACAGTACTTACTTTGCCTTCTGCTTTTGTCTGTGGATGATTAAGGAAGGGCTTCTTCCTTTACTCCTAGTGGTAGGAGTAAATGCCTGCCTGCCCACATTTGCTGTGTGTGTAGTAGGACAGCATACCTGCTCCCACCTCTGCACATTGCTGGTCCTGACCCCTCTGTAACAGAGGAAGGTAGGGAGGAATGCTGCCTCCCTCCTGAAAGCACGAAGCTTGTCTCTGGAGAATCCTCATTGCCCATGTACCTCCAGGCTGGTTTAATGAGTAGTCAGAGGTTGTGCACGCCAAATTGTCAGGATGGGCATAGGGCAGTCTTTGTAAATGAAATAAAGATGTGCTTGGTACTAAGATGCTTCGCACACAGTCCATGTGCTAGGTTCATTTTAAGAAGAAAATTGTTTGAGAAGACATGCTTCTTTTGATGGGCTGAAATAACGATTTGTCTGTCATCTGGCTTCTAATTCCAACTCATCAGTGTTGCTCATCAGAAAGGAAAAATGAGCATGCTGTATTCTCCAGCAGGTGCAGGTTAAGTGCAAAACTTCATGTCTTTCCACATTTTGCAACAAAAGCATTTATGGGTGTAGAGATCTGGCACGTCCCCTAAAGCCATGCTTGGAAAATCTATCATGTGAGAGAAAAGCACTAAGGATTTCCAGGAGGAAAGCTGACAGAAGTGAAGCTTGTACAGACCTAGAAGAAGATGCTGAAAAGTGAGTTGCTGCTCTTAACCTGATGCACCAAGTGCTGCACCCACTGGAGTGTGCGTGGCAGCCACCTGTGGAGTGAGAGTCTAGTTAGGAAGGCTGTAACTTTAATGGAAGGTTTGAGGACTGCTTTTTTTGCATTTTGCAACAGGTGTGGAGGGTAAAGTGTCTTAATCAGCTTTACCAGCTTTGGAAAGGTTTCTCTTTGTCTCATGGAAACAACTAGGAAGGAGAAAGTGTTGGAAACATTAGTTTGCCAGTTAGCTTTTATTATTGCCTATGTGCTAAGTTGGTGCCGTGTTTTTTGTAAAAGTAACCACAGAAGATTCTGAGAAAAAAGAGGAGGAAAATGGGCTTTTGAAATATTGCTTGGTGTTCAAGATGCCTTTTGTCAGCTGTATTGCTTTGGTTACACTTTATGTGGTTTCTCACCATACAACGGTGAGAAAAACAAACTCGTGATTGTGGGTTTTTTTTTTTTTTTTTTTTTTCCCAAGAACGCCCAGAAATGGTGGGACTGATTCACAAGATTTGTACCTAAGCTGTGCTCTTGCTTCCTGTGCCAGCTAGCCTTTGTGCTGAGAAGCCATCCCCTGTCAAGGAACTGAAGTACAGAAGCTAGAAGCTGAGGATTGTGCTAGAAAAGCTGCACAACATATGCTGTGCCATCTTGGTGCTGCTAACAGCAGGGAATTGCAGGAGTTGTCTTTTTTCTTTCTCCAGTATCTGTGGTGCTGGGCGAAGGTCTGAGCATAGCAAGTCTGGCAGTTCAACAGTAACACTCACAGGGTGCTCATCAACCTGCGGGAGTTGATGAGCTGCATGAGGATGGGGTGGTGTCTGCCTAGTGTGGCTGGAAGGCTTCCCCGGTGCTTGGAACCACTGGGAAACTGCATCACCATGCTGGTGGTGAGCTTTTACATTTTTGGAGTGAGTGCTTATAGAATTGTGGAATGGCTTAGGTTGGAAGGGACCTTAAAGCCCATGCATTGCCAACCCCCTGCCGTGGGCAGGGTTGCCACCCACAGGATCAGGCTACCCCGTCCAACCTGGCCTTGAGTGCCTCCAGGGATGGGGCACCACAGCTTCTCTGTCTGGGGCGCTTATGGCCCTTCACATGAAGAGTAGAACCAGCTGCTATGGCTATATTTCTTATTTAAACTTCTCTGGGGTGCCTGCCAGGGAAGTTTTCTGCTGTCCTGTGGCTGCTGACATCTGCAGATGTCCTGACAGCACACTGTGTGTAGCCATGTGTTTCAGGGGAGCTGTGTCCTGCTTGTAGGAGATGGAGCCATGGTCTCCAGTGGGAGCCTGCAGTCATCAAGACCATGAGAGTTGAACTGGTATGGACTAGGTAGGCTGGCAAGGGTGAATGCACTGAGATGTGAGGAGCTCATGTGGTGGTGTGGGTATGTAACATGGCACCCATTTGCTCTTGGTAGTGTAGCTAGAGCTTCAGGACAGTAAAAGCAGGGTGCTTGGTGCAGAAGTGCTTAAAGGTTTACAAGTCCTGGGTGCCTCAGGTGCCATTTAAAGGATGAGTTACAGCATAGTAATTTGTATGCAGTGGTGGGAGGTTCATGGATCCAGAAGCTGCACTATCCTTGGTATTTTTTGGTTTGGTTTTGCTTTTTCCTTTTCCTCTTGGATAAGCATGTAGATAATAGTTAAATAAGTATATTTGGGGTAGGTCCCTAAGCACAGATTTGCTAGTGATAATACAAGGTTGCTGTTGTCAGATTTCTTTGGTCCAAGTGCTTATCTTACTGACATGGGAACTGAATTTTTTGATGATGTGCTGCATAGGGGCTGCTTATTTTTTTTAACTTGATGCATTTATGTTTGTTTTTCCTTTATTCATTTTCCACACCTGGTATCCAGATACACAGCTTGCACGAGTTGAAAGCCAAACCTTCAGGTGCACTCATTTAGAAATGATTTTTTTTAAATTTTATTGCTTCATTTATAGGAAAACAACTTTTTGTTCGATGTACTGCAGTACTTAGTGCGTTTCTCACAATATAGTCATCATGCTTGCTGTCTCATGGTTTCTTGCAAAATTCATTTGAAACAGCAAACCATGTATTGCCCAGTACTTTAATTGGAAGCACTCAACCTCTTCTCACTGAGGAACTCATTGACTCTGTACATATTGTTCGAATGATACGCTTCATCCTTTCACTTCATCACTTCATCCTTGGATTACTGACTGGATTCAAGTTTTTACAATAATAAATCTCTGTTTTGGCTCTGCTATTCATATAAGTATTTCCTTAGAATAGATTGGAGCACCTTAAAAAAGAAAGCTTTTTTTGCACTGGAAAAAATATTACTGATACTGTTTAAGGTTTTAAATAACCCTGAAAAGGAACCAAATCAGCTTTTACTGAAAGTATGTTTCCTTTTTTGTGAAACTAATGTGCTGGTGCAGATTTTTCCACTTCTGTGAGCGTAGTCGTAGGCTCCAAAGTATATTAATTCTTTCAATAAATAAACAGTTGTGCATTCTAGAAATCCTCAGCAGTACTGATGAAAATCTCCTGAATTAGAGTACATCTTCAAGCCAGCTGCTTCCTGATTTATCACCATGTCCCTCAAGCAGTCTGCCTAAATCCTGGTCTCTAATTAGAATTAAAGGTTTGTCAGTAGCTTACGTGGCCCTTCTTCTCAGTCTCTTTATACCCTGGGCCAGGTCTCAGCCTATATTTGCATCTCTCTGCAACAGTGCCATTGATTTACAGTCTGAGTTGAATACTGAGATTGAAATCAGGATTGCTCTGCTTAATGGTGTGGAAGTTTCAGTGGAGCAGAAAAGAAAATGTAACCTCTACAGCTAATCACATAGAGGGCAACTCTTCTCACATGGAAGAAGTTGGAATTTATGGTTCTTAAATAAAACAAATAACGATCAAATGGAAAGTTAAGCCTATATCAAGTGGTACAAACCTCATCTGAAAAGACAGGTTTTAATGATGGATGATCTTTCTTCAATGACCTGGAAGTTCTTTGTCTCTCTCAAAGTATTTATAAAACGGAAAGAGGAGCTGACTTGAAAATATACAACTGCAATGTGGGAAGAGTCTGATTCTTCCTCCTACAGAGAGCAAATCTTGTCTGTCCTCATCTGCACTATGAAGTGGTGCCTCTACTGATGGCGTTTATTGGGGTGGGACGTGTGCTGAAGTGTAGGAGATGCTGGTCCTGTTTGAGTGCCAGCTTGCTGTGGGATTAGGCCTGCCTGCTAGCCCAGCTTGGTTAGTGAAAGGAGAGGCACACGCAGTGAGTAGGATGCTAGATTTTGTGTTGAAAAGCTCTAGTAAATATCCAGCTATCAAAGTTGGTGAAGCAAGACCAAGGAGCCTTCTGGCAAGTGTTCTCTGGAAAGTTTGAGGAGTCAATGGAAATGTGAAGTCGTGGCTTGAACCAGTGATTGAGCACCTGGTGGGAAGGCAGGGCCAGCCCGAGGGAGCTCGGGTGTATGCAGTACAGCTGAGTGACCAGAAGGTGTGAAGCCAGGATCCACCCCTTCCCAGATCTCATTTAAGGGTTGGCAGTAGAGGTGAGGGTAGCTCACTGGAGATCCCTGCCTACTTGAGGCCTTACAAGGGTAAGCAGGTTTTTCCCTGTATTTCTGTGTCCACGTCTGCTGTATTTGAGCAAATCCTCTCTTGCTGCAGCCTGTGCTTTCCATTGTGCTATAGCATTACAGAGGACAAACTTGAATTTTTGTAAATGCTACGTGTGCTCCTGAACCACTGTGAACAAGAAGGCAGTGGAGCAGTTGAGATGTTTGCCACCTAGCTGTCTCTCAGAAGTGGTTACGTTGCTGTTTGCCTCCCCCTGAGTATTCTCCTAGCTCTTTCTCTCTGAGAAATCCCGTGGCAGCAACTGGCATAGGCTATTGCAAGCTTTGTATAAAGCTGCCTCTGGAAGACAAACATTTGTTGCTCAGGATTCCAGCATTACAATCCAGTATTGGGTTCTTGTTGTTACCTCTACTGAGTAATTCTGCTTACTCCAGATGTCAAAACTGTTTTGAATGTGTTGGCTTGTGTGCTGGTCCAAAGAGCGACGTGAAGGTAGGAAACCAGAAATTAAATTTTAAAGCTCTAATCTTTGTTCTTTTTTCTTCCCTTTTTCCCCCTTTGCAACGTTTTGAAGGATGCACGGCAGAAGTTCCGCTCTGTGCTGGTTGAAGCAACGGTAAAACTGGATGAACTGTTAAAGAAGATTGGGAAAGCTGTAGAAGATTCTAAACCTTACTGGGAAGCTCGGAGGGTGGCCAGGCAGGTAAGAACTTTCTGCCTTATAAGCTTATGCTAGAAAGCACATAGTGACTGCATCACTTCCCTGCTATTAATAACATCGTAAGTATATGCTCTCGGCTGACGCTGGTTTTTGTCTTGGGTTGCATGTCAGCCGTGTGAAGCGATGACAAAGTGTGCTGCTTCTTCATAGTCACAGCTGCACAAGTTCTTCAGTCCAGCAGCAGCTACAACAGACAAGAACTGTGAATAGCAAAAGGACCAGTGCTGTTCTCTTCTCATTACCAATGGCCTTTCAGAGCCTTCCTCTTGACAGCTGTAATTATTTGAAAACACAGTTATGCCTTGTATGTATGCTTTTTCATCTTAAAGCAAAATCATGAGCAGATAAGACTGCAAATCGAGGCTGCTGGTGAAAAGGCTCAAGTGAGCAAACCTGGAGGGGTCTTCAGGGTTTGGTGCTGATGAGGTTGTGCTGAAGCAGGATCATCCTCAGTGCAGATCTAAAATTTGTTGGTATTGGTAGAAACTGAGCTTTGTTTTTTGTATGTGGACTTTACCAGCCTCACTCCAAGTGCCAAAGCTGACTTTATTATTGATAAGCTCCAGAAACTGTTGGTATTGTTTTTTTCTTTGTTGAAAAGGCCACGTGTGGCTGAGGTGGGAAAGGATGAGGAGTGAAGGTAAGGATGTGATCCACTGGCTGCAAGGAAAACAAGAAAGCTTTTGAAATGTCAGGCAGCTTTTTCACCTTACAGGAGAATCAGCTTTGAGTTGAGCATGTGGTGGCTTAGGGAGTGCTTCTGCTTAATGTCTGTGGTGGGTTCTGTTTGTACTGAGCCATTGTCTTAGTGAGTGGAGATGTGTGGGGATTATTAAACTTAATCATTGAGAGTAGAAACAGCATAGTAAATAAGTAAACTCCACTTCTGAGCACAGTAAGTGTGGTGTCTGCTGCTCTGTAGCTGCTCTGAAAGCAATCCAATCACAGAGACCGTGGTGTGTGGTAGAGGTAAACCAGTCATGACCTAGAGAAAGAGAGGAAGTTATTAATAAAATAACATGAACAGTCAGCTCCTTGATCTTGTGCTAACTGATGTGCCTAATATTAATAAATAAAAAGGCCTTGCCTCAAATGCAGTCCCATACTTCTCTTACAGTAAACAGCTATAGAATAACTGCAGAATGCATACGATTTCAGGAGTTACACTTGGACAAGTCAGTAATGAAAACATGTACTTTTGCAGTACCAAAAACTCAGATGACTTTGAGGTTTGTAACATCATGCACTGAGAGCAGTCAACTTTGTCCTCTGTCCTGAAGCTGACAGCAGATTATGTCCTGAAATGGAATTTCTTTATCCTACATCTTTGCTGCAGTCAAAATCCATTCAGTCATAATTGTTCAAAGGTACTCTGTGGGAACTCTATTTAAAACAAACAAACAAACAAAAAAAAAAAAAAAAAAAAAAAACCAACCCCAAACTGCTTGAAGTCCTGAGATTTGCAAAATTGCTTCTCTTCTATTGGGTTTGTTAGGAAATACCATATTTTTCTCCAGATTCATTTTATCATTAACTGGATTTAAATGCTACTTATCCCAGATCCGCTAATTGGTTACACAAATCTTTTAATTCCTTAATACTTGATGGCATAACCCTTTTTTTTTTTTTTAAGTGTAGATTCTCCTTCTTACCATTCATTTGCCTTTTCTCGTTTTTGTGTTAAGTACTGAGTCATGGCACAGAGCTTTCCCCTCTGTATCTGCTCAGGAGATGAAGCTGGAAGGTTGTCTCTCTGGTTGTCTTTTGGCTCCTTGTCTAGCATCAGTACTGAAATATGAAATATTAAGGGAAAGAGGAATGTTAGTGTTGTGAACAGATCATGTGTCTGGAAAATGGGAGATAGGAAAGGTTGATGTCAGTGTCAGTAAGGCATCTGCCCAAAGAGTTTTTCTAGTCCTTGCTTAGTTTGGGAAACTTCAGTTTAATTGGGGACAAATTTCCTATATAAAGCAGGATAGGATATGAATCTAAAGGAAATTACCAGAATATGAATGTGTATAGGTGCCAGCCCAACATCTTTCTTTTACACTTTGGTTTCTAAAGTTTTAAAGAAACTGTGGGAATAGCTTTCTCTTTCCATTTGAATTTAGAAAAAACATTGAACTTATGAAGTTTCTTTTCTACCTTCTGTCTTTTCAGCTATTCTGGAGCCAGTATAGTACTTCTGTAAACATAGGCACAAGGTTCTCAGTGATTGAAAGTGCTCAATTAAACAATAAGTGACAAAGTGCATGACTGTGCATAAGAGAAAGGGAAGTGTAAATTCTTGTTCTCTACAAAGGGAAGTAAAAATATGACCTATAAATTGAAGTTTGCTGGAAACAAGGAGCTGAGTGATTAAAGAAACCTAGCTTGGAAGAAGTGCAGAAGTTGTCTAGTGTTATTTGAGTTTAAGATGCCAATTGCGTAGGGCAAGTTAGCTTATAAAAGCTGTATTTAATCATACAAAAGTGTGTGTTTTTGCATTGCACCAGCATGATTCTCTTGTGGAGATAATTCTTATTCAGATAAAAAGCAATAAAATGGGACAAGGGTATTGAAGTAGGGTCAGCAAAAAACAGGTTCCTGATTCAAGTACACCATGGAGAAGCTTTAGGACCATGAATCCTTTTGTCTCCTCACCCTTATCCTCATCTTGTGCAATCCTGTGTTGGCAGAAGATGGTGAATTCAAAACAAATGAATCCTCCTATGCAAGAGTCCTGTAGCATCTTGTTTGTGTAATGTATGCCAAGAGAATTTCAGTTTGGTCTATTTCAGAGTGAAACTTTGCTCTAACAGAACAATGGTGCCTTAGTGTTTGAGAGCTTTGTCCTCAAAGTGGTGGCGCAGGGAATCGGAATGCTGCCCATTGACACCAAAGCATTGATATTCAGCTTTTACTGAGGCTGCAAGCAAAAGCAAGATAATGCTCTTGACCCTGCAGGTTTTGTGCCACTTGTGCAAAGACAACTTTGTTGTGGTTCCTTATTTGGTATTGCAGTGGGCCTTTGGTTCACTGTGGGGATAGAGCATTTTGATTCATATTATTGCTTAATTGGATTTTAATGTGTTTTTGCTGCAAGGATTATTATTATGGTTTTTTTTTTTTTTTGAGGTTGGCATATTCTCTTTTTTCATGTTGTTGTCTTTGACTTACACCATGATGCTCATATTCAGTGGAAGAGCCTTGGCATATAACTGGGGCTTGTGTATGTGTGCAAGCAATGATCATGTTGTAGCAATCTGAAGTTCCCCTAATCCAGAAGGTGGTCTGGGTTCTAGGTGTTGGGAAGACTGATTTTTTTACTTTTTTTTTCTTCCCATGTCTTTTACTTTTTTCTCTCTCTCTCTCTTTTTTTTTTTTTTTTTTTTTTTTTTGCTTGGCAATCTGCTTTTCTCTGTGACTAGTCTGAAAATATTACTTTTTTTGCCCAACAGTAATGGGAAAGAAGGAGGGCATTACCAGGAAACGTTAGTAATATAAACAAGAGCCTAAGTCCTGAGCCTCTGAGGTAAGGAGTGTCCTAAGCCACTGTTGATTTAGCATTTTGTGGGGTTGGGACTGCAAAACTCCTATGCAATAGTATCCGAGAAGGCAGTGAGAGTTTGAGAAGTGTTACCTCATCAGTGGCAGCATGCTCTGGGACAGGACGCTGTGCAAAAGCAAGTGTGGTCTATTGCATAAATCATTGGGCTATTCAGAGTCAATTTGGTACTGCTGCATGGCTTAGAGAAATTACTTCATCTTTCCTTTAGATCCCATGTGAAACAGAGCTGTCAGGCTGCTCTGAAGCTGAGTTCATTAAGGGAAGTGAAAGCACTTTGGGATCATAGGGTAAAAGGTGCCTTTAAAACACTGCTGTTAGTACGTCATCACTCGTGAACCCAGAGACAAACCAAACAGGAGAACTTTTCTGCTTTGCTTCTGATGGGAGGGGTCGGGGGGGAAGATCTGAGAAAAACGTATTCCCTCGCACCCATAAGTATGGAAATCCATGTATTTGTAGTGACCCTCGTCAGAATGAAAGCCTTGTGAGAGCTGCTTTTAAGCAAGACTTTATCTGCTGTTACTGAGCTCTGTTTGTGAAGTGAGAAGTTATATTTTAGTTCCCCGTACTGGCTCACATGGGAGTAGGTGTGGATGCTTTGCTCAGCTTTAGTACTGAATCTGTTTGGGAGGGTTGTGGTTATGCTTAGTGATATTCCCCATGCTCCCTTCCCTGTTTAGCTTTTATAAAAAGGGCATTGGAAAACCTCATTCAGACAAGAAGAAGTGAAATATCAATGCTAGGTTGTATCTGTACATTTCTGTCACCCAAGGATCCACCTCTAACAAGTGTTCAGAGAGCAGTAGTACACTGAAGGATATACGTATATTCATCCCTCTTGGGTTACCTGCACTGATTCTGCTTTACAGCTATTTCTGCTTTTCATGTTGTTGGCGTACTTTTTTAACAAAACCAAAACTTTTCTATCACAGAAAGCTTGGAAAAATGTGCTGGAATCAGCATGTACAATGTTGTCTTCCCTGCTACAGGCTGGGTGTACCAAAAATTAAATAGTTTGGATAGATAAATGGATTGTGCACAGCAGGGATAGATTTCTTCCTCTCTACAGCTCTTTGTATGTAGTCCAGCATCTTCTCTTTGCTTCTACTACCTTTTAGAAAGGGACAGAAGTACCCTTTCTGTCTTGTTTAAGTCCAGTATAAAATATTACATCAGTTTGAAGAAGCCAGCTGGCAGGGTTAGTAATTATTAAGGGTGAGCTTTCAGATACTCATACCTTGAGTCTCTATTCAACCTGTCTTTACTAAATCTTGGGGAACCTAGTTACCACTGACCAATCATTTCCTCCTTCAAATATGATTTTGGTTGGATTTGACTGATAGGATCAGAAGTTCATAGTGGGCACCAGTAGACCAAGGTGGGGACATAGGAGTCACCTTGATCAGCTGTACCTACTGAAAGGTTTGGAGTCTTGTCTAAGATAATCACTTAGGCCCTTACTGGCTCTAGTCAGAGGTGAGAGACAGCTGCATTTGGAAAGCCTTCTAAAATACGTCCCTCTTCCTTGGACACAGAGGGAGTGTAGGCATCTCATCTTTGGTTTCTTGGCCTTTGAGCAATCATCAGCAGAATCCTGCAGTGAGCGACTGCAGGAAAGTGAATTAGGATGAAAAGTAGCAGCTGTAATCCTGCAGAACAGGAATTGAGGAATAACTTAGCCACTTGATGGTGAAGGTGGGAAGGGGGTAAGCAGGTAAGAGCACACTTACCTTGTTGGAAGACTTTCTCAGCTGATGATACTGATGCTGTTCTGTGCAGAAGATTGCAGTGCCTATAAAGTGCCTATAAATGGACAAATCTTTCCAAAGTGACAATTGCATCTTGGTTTCTAGGTGTTCAGCTGGAGATGTCTGAAAGCAGTATGGTTCTACAGATGGTAACTCGCTTATCTCTGGAGATGAAGGCTTTTTATGTAAACATAACTTGGAGGTTCAGAACTGCCAATCACATCCTTAAAATTAATTAGAAATTGGAAAGTGTTGATTTTCTAGTGTTTCTTGCAGCACTCAAGTTTCCCATCCAAATCTGCTCAATAAGAGAGCTAATTGGATCACGGTACCAGCTTGCTTGGCTGTGAACAAGGGGGCAGCTCTGGGTATGAGTGACAGCTTCCAGTTCCAAATCCCTCAGCAGTGCTGGTCATCCCCTCTGATTCCTATATGGTATATTGGAGGTGGTGTTGAGAAGAAATTCCTTATGGCTACTTTTTGGGCTAAAGACCTGTTGCTTGTATTTAAGACAACAAGGAGTTAAGATTGGTTCGTGTTATCTAGTAAGCTTATCTTGGCAAAAAAAAAAAAAGATGGAGAGAAGGGGAATTTGAGAAGCAAAAATTAAAATGTCAGCAGAACTGTGACAAACTTGAATTTCTGCTTGGCAGCTTGCCACGGAGTAGTTGTAAAAAGCAAAATTATTGGCATGGTTACAGTGAGACAAGCAACTGACCCTTCCTGGCTGAAGGAGTATTTCTGGTTAACTGTTTAGAAACCAAAAATCTGTGTGTTGGATTCAAATTTTCAAAGCAAGGATACAGAGACTTAAAAAGTGACTGCGACAAACCTTCTACAAATCCTTTCAAGTGTTTGAGGGGGGAAAAAAGAACATTCAAAGCACATGGCTGCTTTGTATGACTAGCACTGCATTATTGCTGCTCTGTGCAGCACTACTGCTAACGGACCTCCAGTTCTGCTCTCTCCCCGTTTGAGATGAACAAACAGTAAGAGAAAGTGGTGTGTGTGCGCAGAAGTGCCTTTTTCATCAAAGAGAATGTCACTGTTAACACAGAGCCAGTAACTGTAAAGGTTTCTAAGAGCATTTCCAGCTGTATTGCTGCTGTTGTAGCCAGCAGAAGGTACTCTGAATGTTATTTCTTTGGACAGTTGCAGTATTGTGTTCTAAGCTGATAGAACAGAACCATAGCATGGTTTGGGTAGAAGGGACTCTAAAGACCACCTAGTGTCAAACCCCTTGCCATTGGCAGGAACTTCTCCCAGTAGGCCGGGTAACCCAAAGTTCCGTCCAACCTGACCTTGAAGACTTGTGGGGGATTGCTATGGCTGGGATGCTGCAGAGGAGGAGACACAGAACTTGCTGTATGGGTAGTCGAGGATCTCAGCATGGTAAATAAGTGGTAAGGAGAAAATGTCTTATGTAAGAGGTAAGACCTTGAGGGATGAAGCATGAAGGCTGTGAATTGTACTTAGTGGTCCAAGAAGCTTTTATGTATCCTTTTTCCTTTTCTGTTCCCTATGGACCTGCTCTAGACCTGAACCTCCCTTTATCCCACATATGCTTCCACATGTGCTTTTTTTTTTCAATGAAACATGTCGTGAAATTAACCCTTCTATGAAACGTTTAGTTCCCATTGCTTTGATTCCTAGGGCATTTTCACAGTATATTAATCTTTTCATGGACATGTGGCTGGCTGTGGGACTAGGTGCCCATCTGAAGAGGAAATAAGCCAAGCAAGGGGATCAGATATCAATCATTTTATTACTGATGTTACTGTTGGGGGAGAGAAGTCATTTCCTGGACTTGAACCATAGAACCCACTGAATTTCGTAAACTGTATTACTAAAGCAGGATGTACTTTGGGTTAAACAAAGAAAATGTTTTGCCACACTCCAGATTTGTGGGAGTGCTTTGTGCACTCGTGCTGTGTTTGCACAGTTGTGATTGAAGCCCTGTGAGTAGCTGCCCTGTATTTGGGTACGTATGGATCAGTGTTTCAGTGCTGCTGGATGGCATTGTGCTTGGTGTGTCCACCTGAAGGCTAAAAACCTGCAAACTGCATTTATAGCTCTGTTGTACTTTCCTTCAGGCCAAAATTGAATATGCCTAGGAAGCAGGGAAATGAGATCAGAGAGATTTAACCTGGGTCAGCCAGTTGGAGTTTGCCCAGCTGACGTATCAGTGCTGTTATTTGTTTACTTTAAGTCCTCAGTCTTACGGTTGTGTTCTGGTTGAGCAGTGTGGCATTCAGGAGTCTCAAACAGTGCCTTCAAACTGCCAAGGTGGTAACCAGATGCTGCCTGGTGGGTTTTGGAAGGTTATTCTAAAGATGAGGTCTGTGAAGGAAAGTTTCCAAAAGCATTTGCCTTCCCATCAGCCCTTCTAATGCAGGACAGTAGGTCAGAGTGACAGGCAGGTTTCTGCCATTTCAATCCCAGGCAGCTGCAAATCTGCCTCGTGTTTGGGAACATGAGCAGCTGCTACTTCACACTAACTAAAAAAGAACTTCCATAAATCCTTACCTGATTCATATTTAGTGCTCTGTTACTTATGTTTCCTGCAGGCTAGATAGCATTTGCAGGTGGTTTTACTGCTGGTGCCACATTCTTGTCACCTTTGGGATGTAGGGACTGATTTATAGCCACTCTATTGCTGAAATACCTGTACTGATAAATTTTGTGCACATGTTCTCTCTAGAAGTTAGACCTCCTGCATCTGTCTGTCATTCCTACACATCATTGAAGAAGTTGTTCTGGGTTGATATTATATATCCTGCATCTTTGTTTTATTTGAGTATTCTGTTGATGGATAAATATTTGTATTAGCTGCTGATGGAAAAAGTGTGGTTGGTTTTATTGTTATTGTTAGAAGATATGCCTTGAAGGGCCATAAATTAAAGATTCTTTTCTCTTCTGTGCTTCCTTCCAAAAGCAGAAGAAAATGCTGCTCTTCCAGCAAAGTGTTTTGATGAGTTTCTCCATAGACGAAATGAAAAAAATTCTTTGTGTGTCTTTTATTCCGTTTTCTCCAAAGCATCCAAGAGTCCTTAGCTATTCTGGATGGCAGCAGTACAAAGCCAGCTGGCTGTCCAACCTCCTCTCCAGTAGTTGCCAACAATACAGTGAGATAATTATTTTCCTACTCTTCAAGAATGGCTTTTCTTGTGCTTTTTCTGTTGTGAAATGTAAGCCTTGTGCAAGTAGGTCTGGAGTAATAAAATACTGGGGTGGGTAAGTTAGTGTAGAAGTGTCCTCTCTTTGAAGTAACAGGGAGAGGCCTAGGGCAAGAAAGTTTTGCTTCTGTGTCAGATCCTGATGATAATTTAAAGGAAAGATTCCCCTGCTTTGTTTTCTCTCCCCTTCTTCCTTGTCAGTCTTTTATGGCCATTATTGATGGCTGTTTCGAGAGATTGCAAGCCACAGATGTGCTCATCTATTAAAAATAGTAGCAGCATTTGAGATGGGTGATGTGAGGTCATCATTCATACCTGTTTTGCATGTTAACTGCTCAGCAATGGCTGCTGGAAGGCAGCAAAAGTCTCCCAGCTTTGGGAAGTTGTTCAGTTGCCCCAGTCTTTATTATATACAGTGGCTGTTATAGGTGGGAGTTTATTATGAAATCATAAATGCTTATGCTAGGAATTGCTGCCAGAATAAATCTAACATGGTTATTTCCTTCTGGATGTGTTTCATTAGGACTTCTAGTAAACCAGTATGAGTTTGAGCTTGCTGAAAAATATATAGAGAGCTTAATTGCTCTGTAGCCTGTGTGAGAATGGCTCTGTATTGTCCCAGTTTCTGTAAGAAACATCTCTCTTAATTGCAGCCAACTTGCAATTCTTATGTTAGACAAATGTCACTGGAAGGTTTGGTAGCAATATCTGTCTTGTTCAGCTGTGTCTGCTTCACGTGCTTGTTTTTCAGTTAGAGAAGGTGCTGAGAGTTTGTTCTTATAAGAGGGTTTTAGTACTGTGAAGGGGGAATTGAAATTCTGTCCCTGCTGCTACCTAGTTTTCTCCCTTTGAGGAATGGTCCAGGTCACCATCCACAACTTTCCCCTAAAGCCAGGTAGGCCTGTTATTCATATGTGCTATGGTGATGCATCTAATTCCACTAGGAGAAATTTTGAAGGATCAGTAGATCAATTATCTTCAATAGGACTCTTAGGAATGTTCCCTGGACCTCTCAGGAGTTCTCTAAGCAACTTGTACTCTGCTGAAGATGTACATGGTCAGTTTGGGCCTCCCTGTAACATTCCTGTTACAGAAGCTGGGCTGTTGCTGGGTTGCGTAATACTTTCTAAGGAGAGTGAGAACAAGTCCAGAGCAGCTCCTTGCCCCAGTGAAACTCCTGTCCTTGTGTCTTCTCCTTGCTTCTACTGGGAGCTGTGCATGCACGAGGTGTGCTATTACAAGCAGGCTGCCAGTCTTCTGCCAACTCTCTGAAAACTTCTACAAACAAACATTTACTGCTTTGGTGGCAATTAGGTGGGATAACAATCCGGTGTTTCTCCTTTGTATATCTGCTCTATCTGTTGAACATGGGTTATCTTGCATGATTGGCAAAATCCATGAAGGCAGGCTGTGTAAATCTTGCGGTATGTATTTGTGGGACTTTATCCCTTGCTTCTATATTTAATTTCAGCAAAGAAGGCTGCTGCCTGGTGCAGATGAGCGTGCAGAGTGTCTGTCTCTAAACCTAGAAACCAGATGTAAACCCTGGGTTCACTGAGTCATTGCCTGAGCGCTCTGTGCAGGTGAATGTTGGGAGGAGGGCTGCTGTGTTTGTTTTTTTTTTCCTCTTAATAAACTGATTTACATTGGAGATAAAAACCTGGACATGTTCTATGATCCCATCTTCCAGAAGGCAGCTTTAAATTTTGCACAGCTAACAAGCAGATGGGAATGAGTACCCAAGAAAGCTGTGTCTGGATGGTATTGGCACAATTTGGCTTATTCTGGTGCTGTAGAATCATTAAGTAGGATAAGTAACTCCAGGCAGGCCAAGTTCTTGAAACAAGCTCTTGAAAAAGGCTTGATATTGTGTGCTTAGATATTTCCTTTTTTCTTTCCTTCCGTAGTTCCAAAGGGAGTAGGATTCTGTCTTTGAGACCAACTGCTAACGGAACTGCTAGTGAAGTGAGTGGCTGGTTGTGCCCTGAACCTCTTATTTCATGGAATATGGCTTGTGATCCTGTCTTAAAGATGCCAAATATATCACCTAACTTTAGCACAGAGTTAGATCTCAGAACATGCTTTATAGGTCTACTCTGATTTCCTGGGCCTTTTTATAGTCTACAGGTTTACCAGGAAAACAAGCAGAGCCAGAAGTCAGGTCAGTTCTGTAACTGAGCTGTTATTAGGCTGTTAGAAGAAGAGGAGTGGATGCGTAAGTGGGACCAGAAAGCCCAGCGCAAGAACAAGATACCTGATTGACAGCAGAGACTAAGTGACATCTGGTCATCGTATTCCACAGCCATTTCATTAGTTATGCAGCAGGGAGAAAATGAGTTTTGCTTCAAAAAGCTTTAGCAAGACTCATTTCCTCCCTCCCCTTACCACTTGCCTTCCTCCACCCAAATAAAATTCTTCAAATCTACTCTTGAAAAAGCAGTTTCTAACCCATGTAGTTTTATAGCTTTTTCAGTAAACAGCTTAAAGAATACAAGGGAGTTTCAGACTCTTGAGAGACTGCATTTTCTGTCAGTAATGCAGGCAGTAACCACGGATTAATACATAGTTCACAAAATGCTTCAGATCTGCCAAAATGATGTCACTTCAGAGGCTTTGGATTTTGTAAGTTGTTTATAAGCATCTGTATGTAGCTTACAACAAGAAGGGGTTTCTGTCTTTACTAACTCTCAGTTCTGGTTTGGTTCAGAGTTTTTTGTGGGGACGGGAATGGAAGTCATGGTCTTACAAAAGAGCCTCCCAGCTCCTTTGCTATTCCAGTTATTAAAAAAAAGAGTACGTGTGGGCTTGAGAATTTAGGAGAACATTCAACATCGGTGTAAATTTTTGTAAATATATTCTTTGTGGTGTTGTTGGCTTTCTTTTCTGTGCATGTGACAAACTGTAGGAAAAATTCTAGTATTTGCTAGAAGTGCTGTTGTACAAAACTTGTGGAGGTCATCTGATCCAACCTCCTCCTCAAAGCAAGATTGTCACCATTACTGGATTACATCAGCCATGGCTGTGCCAAGTCTTGAAAACCTCTAGAGATGGAGGTTTATAGCCTTTCTGGATAACCTGAGTGTCATGGTGCCCTTCTGGTGGGAAAAAAAATTCAATATGCAACCTGAATCTCCAAGCCACATTTTATGTTGCTCCATGTTATACTGCACGCTACCATTGAGAAGTATTTGCTCAACTCTTTGCAACTCCCTTTCAAATTTTAGCTAGCAGCTAATTTGATTGTTTCTTAGATTAGTCTAGCAGGGAAGAGGCCAGCCCCATCCCTCAGCACTCTTTGTATGAGTACATTATAGACTCTCTTTTGATAGACCTTTGCTGGACTGAATGATGTCCTGTTGTTCCTCTTGAACTGAAGGCCTCAAAGCTGGATGTAGTATTCAGTTTTCAACCACACCAAAGCTGAGTAGGGGGAAGTGATGACCTCCCATGATCTAGCAGCTCCATCAGGACTTGGTGGCACTTCCTGTGCTGCAATGAGCACGTGTGCCTTCACATTGTGGATTTCTGAGTTATTGAGCTCACTGTGGTTGTGGGCAAGGCTGGTATGTTGTGGCAGAGGAGGAATGATCCTGATGTCCTTGTGGGAGGTTTGTGCAGAGTATGGCAGTGCAGTCTCCAGGATTAGAATGATTGCCAAGGATGTGCTGTGCTGCTGAAGCAGGGCCTACCAACTCCGGGAGGCAATCAGGGAAGGAGAGTTTCTACTTGAAATCGTATTCACTGCTGTACTTTACACACCAGTTCACCATGGGATGTTGTTAGAAGAATGAGAGTGAGTGGGAATGGAAATATCTGAAAGTTGCTTGCTTCTGAAGAATATTGCTGGAAGCTAGGTAATCGTTACCTGTTTTGCAGTAAGCAAGTTTTAATGGTGTCAATTAAACCATTGTTTTAAAGAAAAGTGAATGAGAGATGTTGATTTCACATTAAGAGATAAGAGCCTCTAAAAGTAAAGGTCTAGGAGTAGAGGTCTTAAGTAAACAGCCAGCATATGATTTGCTGGTGCCTTGTTCTAAGCAGCAAATATAAGTTGGATTATAAAGGGAACATAATAATTGTATATGTTTTTGGCCATGCACAAAAATGCTGAAGTAAAGCAGCTGTCAAGGCCTTGGCAGCAAGTAGTGAGATGGCTTCTCATTTTGAACAAGGCTGGCGAACCTGTTCTATAGAGTTGTGAAAGAACTCACTTTCTTTGAGTACTCTTTCAAAAGGGAAATTTGCCAGTCGTGTTGGTGGTGCTTTTCTCATACATTTACGTTTTACTTGTGATCTGGTCCTCTGGAGGCTGGCTGATAGCAGTCAGTCCTGTGTAACCACGTGGGCAGCAACAGAAACTGCAAAGTTAGATGGAGTGAGGAAGGTGTTTGTGTGTGTATATATATATACTTTTTTGGTGTTGAAACGGAAAACTCAAGCTATGTGTTGTAGGGTTGAGCAAGGGCTCTGACTACAAGTGGGGCTTGGGGCAATAAAGGCTATGTGGGCTGAACAGAAAACTGTATTTTGTAATTCAAGAGAAAAGTACAGGGTTTTCTGCTTTGAAAGTGGACAAGCTGATGTGCCAGTGCTAGCTTGAAATATGTCTGTATGCTCCTGCCAATTCCAGAAGAATGACTATATTTAAAAGGTGGTGTTCTTCTTTGGCGTCCATGCCACAGCCTTGCTTTTTTTTTTCCATCACTATCTTTAGCTAAAACAAGAACTACTGTTGAGCATGGCTCCTTGCTGAGCAGGGCCCTATGCAGAAGAGGTGGGGAGTTTCCCATGAGGACACAGCTTCTGACTTCCCAGTGGGAGCTTATTACAGCAATACAATAATAGCTTGTAAATATGAACTTTGGGGGCTTTCACAATGTTGGAAGGCTGGATGGAGGTGAGCTCCTTTTGTCTGTAGTTTTAAAAGCCAAGGAAGATCATGGCTGTGACCTCTTCGATCAAACCAAATGACTCGTAGGCTTGAGGCTAAGAGCATGAGAGGAATCTGCCAGTAATATTGCAGAACAACTTGTACCTGCTGGAGGGAGTTCTAATTGAAGGTTAATTATTGAGTAACCATGCTAACTTAAAAACACTGGGTATCCTTTTTCACATCGGCAAAACCACAGACCTGTTGATGTTTCTCTAATGACTAATGAATCTTTCTTTACCCTAGCATTTAGGTTTTTTTCTTTGCCAGGCTCTCAATAAGTTCTTTAAAACAAGACTAGTAGATGGGTGAAGCTAAATTATTTGGACTAACTCTTTTGCTTAAGTCGAAAAACCATTTTGCCTTCCAGAACAGTGTTTTTTAAACTGCCCTTGCTGATTAGCATTCAACAAATACAGCTGAAAGTGTTGATACCTGTTTTTGTCTGAGCTTTCCATTTACCCATGCGGTTCTGGGGTGTGCAAGAGTGGTGACTAGAATGGACCTGCCTGTTTCTGTCTTGTCTCTGCAGTGCCCTATAAATCCAGGTATTGGAGATACAAGCAACTAGAAGTCCAGATGAACTGTAAACATAGTATCTAGTTTTCTTATCACAAAGAACGTTTTCTTGCTGTGTAGCCAGTTGTGCTCTAGAGGCTTCATTAAGAAAATACCAATAGCACAAGTTTTCATTAAGTGCCGTTTTCCTTGGGGATTTAGAAACTCAGCTCCTAATGCTCAGCTCAGTCTTTGCTGGCTTCGATGTGTTGATCTCTGACCTGACTATCTGTGCCAACAGAAACATCCAAGTGCTGATGCAGTTATGGTGAGAAAACTGTACTTCCAAATGCCTCTGGGGTCTCCTTTTACTGGAGTTTCGAAAGCAGACTTGGTGTTGTTCTGCCTGAGCT
Source organism: Chrysolophus pictus (assembly GCA_037305975.1). Taxonomy (NCBI): domain Eukaryota; kingdom Metazoa; phylum Chordata; class Aves; order Galliformes; family Phasianidae; genus Chrysolophus; species Chrysolophus pictus. Next base: position 40,984,100 of record JAYKPI010000006.1, read on the forward strand.
GGGAATGGGTCACCCATCTGTTTTCCTGTGTTTGCTGGGAATTCTTAGAGCGGGCAGGCCCTCTCCTGTGGTGGGAAAGCCATGGAGCTGAGGCCTGAGCTGGGACTGGGCTTCAGTGGCCTTACTGCAATAGGAGGCAGTGGGTCCTGGCTCTCTCCTGAGTGATCTGTCATGAAAATCAGCCCTATTTTGGCACACTTCTTCCCTGTGTCCTCAGCACTGTTCTGTCACACTTGGGTCAGGTGATTCCTGGAATCCTGTGTTTTATTTCACTTCTTAATGTCCTACCTCAAACTACTGTGCATTTTCAGAGTATTCAGTAGAGGATATTTTGGGGGCTTAGGTTTAGGGTTCTTCTGTACCCTTTGTTGAAAGCTTTGGTTGAGTCTCATTTAAAGATCTTCAGAAGGTTTTTCTGTGCTCAGTGGGTACCATGGTTCAGGTTAATGGCTAAACAATGCGTTCTTTAACCTGGTGTACTCAAATGCACCAATACATTTGATACAAAGCAGGTGACTGGTGACTGGAGTGTCGAGGAAATGTCGTGTATGGTTGGTTTAGCAAATTTGCACTGGGGTGACATTAATTGGTGCAAAGTACCATTCCACTTTGGGATGTGTACAGCTGCTTGGAACTGAAAGCTTGTATGTTCTGTCTCTTAGTGAAAGCTTTAGATAAGGTGGTGAAACAGCAAACAACACAACTGGAGGGATTATTTGTCTGTGGAAAACAACCACTTCAGGAGGAAATGCAGCAAGGACCTCGGTCAGAAGGAAATCCCTCCTCTGACAACTTGGATTTCCATCCACACCTAATAGCCGAAGGACCTCTGACACATAACTCATATTTTTCTATGGTGGCTGTGGGGCAAAATACCTTTCTGTGTAGTAAAGGGAAGGATGTAGGAAGAGCTTGCTGCTATTTCAGGGTACTGTGAGGGAAATAGCATGTTTTATTTCCTTTTGAGACTTGTGTTTAAATTTGGTGTCCGTCTCCACCCTGCCATGAGATCAGGGAGGGAAGGAAGGCTTTTTCATTTACCTTTATGAGTAATTGTGGTCTCTCTCATCTGAAGGTATTTGATGCAGTTGGTGTTGAGGATGTGTAGCCTGCTGTTAGCTTGGAGAAGTGTGTTGTTCTACTCAGTTCCCTTTTTGTCACAGGGAATTTGGCTATTTCCCAAGCGATCGCCATTTCTTCACAAAGGAAACCTCTTCCTTTGTTCATGAAAGACTTCACCTTCCTCAAGTTTGTATTCTTCATGCAATAGTCCTTTCCTCTGTTTCAGCTCCAGCTTCCTTCTCTGTGTATCATGGCATAATAAGGTTTGGTCATTTTGTTCTGTCACTGATGTCTGGTCAGAGACATTTCCCAAGTTATACCAGGTATAAACTTGGTAATTCCCACTTGGTTTAAAAATAAATAAATAAAATCATTGAAGTGTAAATGATAACTGACTTCACCAAGCTCAGCGTTCAACGAATTGAATCTGAAGCTTACATTTGAAGGGCTTTACGTTGGTGCAAAACAGAACTAACCCACTACTTGTAAATGTATGAAACAAAAACAAAGTTACAGCGGTAACTTGTTTACAGAGATTCTTTGTTTGCTTGTTGTAGAGTCTCCCCTTTCAAACGTTTAGGGCATGGTGCTGGTGGTCTGTAAAGTGGTCTGCTACTGGTCTAGAGGGAGGTGTCCCTGCTTATAGCAGGAAGGTTGAAACTATTTGATCTTAAAGGTCTGTGATTTGATTTTCTTCGTCCAGAGTGAGAGAATCACAGCTTGTTCATTGGATGGCTTCTAAGCTTGCTTCATTGAGTATGTTGTGTGTTGCTTTGGAGGAGTCTTTGCTCTCACAGCAAGAACACTTCACCAGAAGGTGCTGTTCTCTCCTGCTTTTAGCAGCCACTTTAAAGCACTTCCTTCAAGCTCAAACTTGGGGTTGTTTTGCTGAAACAAAACAATACTTTCCAGAGGACACAACAAGGCCTGCATCAGTGTTTTATGTTTGTTACAAATTCCCTGGATTGTCTCTGTGGTGGGGGCTTGCTGTACCAGCTGTGTCTTAGCAGTAGCAAAGGAGAAGAACATGCAGAGAACGAACTGCCACCTTCTTGGAAAAGTTGTGTATGCTTTACAGCACTGTAATAATTCCAAAACATTTACTCAGTATGTTTAATGGTGTACCAGATTAAAAATTTACCCTGACTGAACTGAGGGAGTGCCATTCTCGATGCATTTGTGATGTGCTACAAGTTTGCTATTGCATTTTTTTTTCTTTTGTTTCACAGTGATTAAACCCATAGCATCAGGTATTAATCTCTCAGTTTAGTGCTTATTTGTATGCCATCGGCTCTGCAGTTTTGACCACAAACATCATGAGACAGTTCCTTGCAAATTACCTGTTTGGGTGGAAACTGCTGTGTCTTAGCAGTATTTACCACAGTGAGGAAATGTGTGTCAGTTCTAAGCAAACAGTTGGGAAACAGTAATGCTGGAGTAGGTGATTTTAAAGCCCTGGGATTAGTGTGGTGGATCTCCTAAACATGACTGAGCATTCCTTTGTCTCTAATCCTGATTTCTCAATTTTTAGGCACAGCTGGAAGCCCAGAGAGCAACTCAAGATTTTCAGAGGGCAACTGAAGTGCTGCGTGCTGCAAAGGAGACTATTTCACTTGCTGAGCAGAGGCTGCTGGAGGATGACAAACGTCAGTTTGACTCTGCCTGGCAAGAGATGCTCAACCATGCTACGCAGAGGGTAATAGAAACACAAATCAGTTTGCCCCATCACCTGTCTTTTCCATGTTCAGTTTTCTTCTTTGAGATATGATGCAAGTTTGTGAAGTACCGCATTTTTTGTATTGGTCCAGACATGTGACCTGTAGGAAATGAATCTGCAGAAAATTATGAAGCCTGAGGTTAGATGATTTGGGCCATGGGATGAACTATAGCTCTTTATTTAACTTTGCTAGTAGCTAGAGGAGTGTCTCTAGCTTAAAATAAATAAATAAATTAAATCACCATTTGTGTAATAGTGGTAAACAGCATCCTTGGGAATATCTGCATTTGAAGCTATAAAAAAATAATTGCATTGGGAAGGCTTAATTGCATAGGGATGGCTATTCCTGAGTGTATGTGTTGTGGAAAATCTGACCATGGAGTACCAGGGACGTGTTCCAATTTTGTGTAACCTGTTTTCAACATGACATTAGTTTCAGCAAGGCATTTTTGTCTGGAGTGTATCTGCATGGAGAATTACTAAACATGTGTTGCATTTCAAGCTTGCACACTTCCGTTGTAAATTTACTTTCAAATTTAGGCAGGATCTTCCCTTCTTGGTAAGGTCATCTTAAATCTACAGAAAAGATACACTATTAGTGAAAGGCAGTATTTGTTTTAGCAACTGTCAAAAATTTTCCTGTTGTTTGCCTTGTCTCTCTTTTTCCTTATCTGTTAAAAATGCAGAAAGATGGCTTTTTTTTTTTTTAACATGAAAGAACCAAAAATCTAAGTTAAAAACCTTTGTTCTGTCGAAGTTCTCCTTGATATGTCAGTGAAGCTGAACTTGCTATTCCAACTGTGGGGAGCATGCCATACAATGCTGGCATTGTCTTGCAGTTCTCAATGCAGTAGCTTTGTTCTGTTGCAGAAGCATTTTGGTTATAAGAAAACCTCTATTTCAGACTGAATTCTGTAACCAGCTACCAGACGATGAAACAGAATAAAAAGGACATTGGCAATAGCAGGGAGAGATGGAGAAAAAAACTCAATATACTAAAACACGAATAACCAAAAAAACCACACAGAAATCCTCCAGGGTATAGTTGCTGTTACTGTCCCTGTCATTAAGTATTTGCAGATAATGAAACCTGACTTTGCAGTGCGTGTGCCAAGATACCAACAGCTGTCATTTTTTCCTTGGCTGTTATTCCTGTTTGATGTGAGAGAGATCTGGAAATGCATACACTATTTTTTTTTTTTTTTTTTAAATTATTCTTAGAGTAGATAGATGAGAAAGAAATAGAAGCTTCTAAGGACTTTTTTAGAGCTTCTCTAAGAAGTAGCTGAGATGTGATGGAGATTGAGAGCAACTGTGGATCAGTTGTCTCGCTCTAGCAGGTGTGAGGGAAGAAATACTAGGAATTTTCAGGGTTCAAACGGTTTCCTCCTTTCCTTGGATATTCTTAAGGAATCCTTGTGTTCTTCTGCAGCCCTTAATTGTTCTCAGACTGCCTGCAGCCAAGAGGAGTACATTTGAGATTTCCAGACTTGGTGACTTAGGGCAGAAGAGGAACTTGTCACAGTGTTTGGAGCTGATGGTGTTTGCGTGTATTGTCACTGAATGCAAGAGATCTCTTTGTCAGAGGCAGACTGAAACTGTGACATCTCTGATGGTTGCAGCTGAACAGTACATAGGAGCCTTGTGTTTATTTTGATGTAAAATCTCCTAGGCACAGATTGATTTGTATAGAGAAGCTGAGGACTTAGTAGATGGAAAGTGTGTTACCCTTCTCTTTCTGGTACTGAAAATAGTCTGGGTAAATTCAGATCCTGGAAAGCATGTATCCTTTGCCTTTCCAAGATACATCACGTTTTGAAAGAAGTACATGGAAGTTTGTCTTCTGATTTTCATTACCCTGCTGGGGATCTTGAGGCTAGAGCCAGAGCCAACAAAGGTAAGGAAAAAAATAGTCTTGACTGGAAAGACCTGGCATTAGTTTGTTTGGAATACTGACTGAGTTTGTCGTCTTTAAGAACAGAGTAAATATGTTCTTCGTTTCAGTCCATGCAATTAGTGAGGTTCTTAGGGTGAGATACACAAAATAACTGGGGGGAGCTTGAGGAACAGAAAATACCATCATTTCCTACCAAGCTATGAATGAAAAAGAGGTTGGCAGATGAGATCTAATAGGACAAAGATTCTTCTTGGCTGTTGGTGTTCTTATCTCAGATCACTAACTATTAATGACATCAGAAAATGCTAGTGGTGAATAACGTTTACTGAGAGGTGAAGACTTAGGTTAAAAAAAGAATATATTCAGAATTCAGTGAATCATAGAATCGTTAAGGTTGGAAAAGATCACTAAGAACGTTTAGTCTATCCATCAACCCATCACTCTGTTTTCATGTGGAAAATCACTCTTGGGGAAGCCTTCTGCAATCTGGTTGCACTGTTCCTTTTTAGATTTGTTTTTTTTTTTGCCTATACCTGTAAATTACATCTATTGGACAGAGCATAATCTTGTACTGTGTCTTGTGCAGCAATGAATCAAGTGCTGAAAAGCATCTCTGGGCCAAGTGTCAGAAGTGAGTTACTAATTCATTTGTTTCTATATTGGTAGCAATGACAGGCAAGAATAAAGTGTTTTTATTTGCTATTCTTAGGCAGCAGTAGCAGGCTGTATTGAATTAATCCAGAATTTGGAACAAATCCGAGCCCTAAAGCAACTTGGTAGCTGACAGACAGTGCAGAGAACATAAGGAAAAAAAGGGGTAGGCAAGAGAACAAATCAGATGCATCTCTATTTGTATAGACTTGTATGGAAATACATCCTGGTTGCTTTTGCACCTAACCTAATGGAAGCAGACAAAGACTTGGACTGCAAAGTACCTACCAGAAAATGTTGTTTGCAGATCCTGGTTGAGAGGAAATGGAACTGCATGGTGTAATTGCCTTTTGATTTCTTCATGGTTTGAAAAGATACAGTCACATTAAAAATAAGCAGTACTGGTATAATGGGATAATGTAAACAAGCCTTTTGTAGCCACTGAAATAGAAAAATCATCTGTGTAAATTGATTAGAAATGCAAGCGTTACTGAAGATCTTCCTCTCCTGGATGGGTCAGAAGCATAGCATGTGGAAGATTTGTGGAGCAGACTACCAGCATGAGTAGGCACAGGGTGTAAAGAGTGTCAGTCGATTTTTTTTTTTTTTTTTTTTTTTTTTTTTTTACACCTTGCATTTTGAGCTAGGTTTCCAAAGGAAGCAAAAGGTGCCTGCTGTTTAAATAGGAACAAGATGCCAACTTGCTTGGGAAGATGCAGCTATAATCCCTTCAAATGTCTGTGCTTGAGATGTATGCTGAGCATAGAGCAGCACAAGGCTGTGAAACGATCCTGCAAGTCAGACAGCTTCTTTAGCCCCCTCAGTCCTTAACCTGATGTATGTTTTGGGGTAAATTCCTGTGCTGTTTTTTTTTTTTTTCTAGAAGTGTTTCTCAAAAGATCTGGGATGGATATAGTGATGCTTAGGCTGGGATTTAGCTCGTCAGTTTTAGCTGTCTAGAACCTTACTTTGTACGTCTGAATTAGTTGCCTAACCTTTCACTGAACTCCACTTGTCTAATCAGTGTGTTGATGGTGTCTTGAGAACAATTCACATGACCAAATGAGGGTGTTTGTTGTAAAATGAATTCTCTGTTGGTTACAATAATTACCTGCCTGGCACGTAGGCAGGTTTGATCATAAAATCACAGAATGGTTTGGGTTGGAAGGGTCCTTAAAGCTCACCCAGTGCCAATCCCTGCCATGGACAGGGCTACCATCCAGGGATCAGGCTGCCTGGGGCTCCATCCAACCTGACTTTGAATGCCCCAGGGATGGGGCACCACAGCTTCTCTGCACAGCCTCTCCCAGTGTTCACCTCCCTCTGAACAAATAATTTTTTCCTAAGCTCTAATCTAAATCTCCCCTCATTTAGTTTAAAACCATTCCCACTTGTCCTATTGCTATCTGCCTGTGTAAAAAGTTAGTCCCCTTCCTACTTACAAGCTCGCCTCAAGTACTGGAGAGCCACTATGAGGTCTCCCTGGAGACTTCTCAAGATTGAACAGCCCCAGCTTGATGAGCTTTTAAACTTCCTGGATAAGACAAGTTCATTGTTGGACATCAGCTTACCAGTGTTTTAGTCAATTTCAGTTTGTCTTTAAAATTTGGAGAAAATATTTTGGATGTAGAAGTCTTCCCTGTCTGTTGGTACCTGGAGTTATGATGCTGTGGTTGGCGGCACAGTGCTGCAGGAGGGCCGGTGAAAGGAGGGATGAGGGGCAGAGATCTTTGCATTTATAATTCTGTAGGAAATCATCTTTGTATATAAATTGTCCAAAGCAAAAGTGCTGACAGAATGTTACCTGAAATTTGAGACAAATTGGAGCAAAAAGGAAGATCCTGTGTGAGAAATCGCTGTTTTCTAATTGCCAGTGCAATCTACAGTCTTTAAAAGACTCTGCTTTTACAGTTTTTCCTGAGGTATGTTCAGTTCAAAAATTCTGGCAGGGAGAAGACATGTTTTGGCTCTTGATCATGAGACATTTTAAAAAGGAAAGGGAGAAGGAGGGAGAAGGCCTGCTCCCTCTTGCTTTAATTTGGCTTGCAAAGCTCTCTTTGATATTACACCATGAAGTACCATCTGTTGGTGTAAAATGTGTGGGTACTTTCATGATGTGGAGAGAAGAGAAACTTCCTGCAGATAGAATCACTTGGAGAAAAAAGGGGGAAGAAAGCTATGAAATAAACAACAGGAATACTCACAACCATCTCTGTCCTAATCTCTCCATCCTTTCACCGTGGAAGTTAAATGCAGCATTTATATTCTTCCCTCTACTATCTTTATCCCTTGTATTGTTGATTCTGTCCTTCTGGTTTGCTTCTGGTTTGCTTCTGGTTTGCTTCTGGTTTGCTTCTGGTTTGCTTCTGGTTTGCTTCTGGTTTGCTTCTGGTTTGCTTCTGGTTTGCTTCTGGTTTGCTTCTGGTTTGCTTCTGGTTTGCTTCTGGTTTGCTTCTGGTTTGCTTCTGGTTTGCTTCTGGTTTGCTTCTGGTTTGCTTCTGGTTTGCTTCTGGTTTGCTTCTGGTTTGCTTCTGGTTTGCTTCTGGTTTGCTTCTGGTTTGCTTCTGGTTTGCTTCTGGTTTGCTTCTGGTTTGCTTCTGGTTTGCTTCTGGTTTGCTTCTGGTTTGCTTCTGGTTTGCTTCTGGTTTGCAGGTGTTGCACTGTCTGTCTTATCTCTTTTATTTCTATTTCTTCTAGAAGAGTCACCCATTTAATTTTTAGAGAAAGAAACAGATGTCCAGAGTAATTCTCTGGCTCAGATGATTAGGTTTGCTAAATTTCACTGATAAACGTTTCTTTTGCAGTTGCTATTGCAGAAATTTTCCTGAAATTCATCTTTGACTTCAGCTCATGAAGATTTCTTGGCTGAGAGGGACAAAGCCACTTGTGCAGGCTTATTTGCTAAACGTATATATTTTGTACTGATCTTCCCTTCTCTGGCATCCGGATTGAAAACAGAGGGTAGATGAGGACAGAGGAATTGATTGATACCTGTGTAGGTATTTTTTGGTTTTGTTTTGAATAGCTGCATCTTGCTGTCTGGGCTACCTGGGAGGATGACTCCTGCCTGGTGTGGCCATCTAGTGATGAATCATAGAATATTCCAAGTTGGAAGGGACCGGTAAGGATCATGAAGTCCAACTCCTGGCTGCATACAAGGCCACTTAAAGTGTCTGGTTGATCTGTGAGTGTGCTGCAAGTTCATTGTCTCTGTGTGTTTTTATGTAAGAGTGTGCTTCCCCTCTTCCAAGTATGAATGGCAGCTAGGATGCTGAGGGGAGAGAGGTGTCAAGAGAAGTCTCAGTTGTCATCCTCGCTCTTGTCTCTGGCTTTTTGTAAGCGATGTTCTCACATCTGTGATGGCCTTGGCAAGGTTTGTTGGTAGAAGCACTGTGTCTTACATTAGAAAGAAGCTTATTCAGACAGTGTGACCAAAAGCTTGTTTGATTCAATGTAAGAATACTTTTTTTTTTTCCCCGAAAGTATTATTGGATCTAATAAAAGATGCTTTTCCCCCACACAAACGTTATCTGTCCTCTACTAAGACCTTTTTAAAAGCTGAGGGTTTTCACTGGCTTGCCTTGCATAGAACCTCCAGGATGTAAAGTGAGCTGCATGGTTTGCAGGTCTGTTTCTATCCACGTGTCCTGGCAGACAGGTTCTATGTTTAGGGGCTGTTTGACTTCTGTGAAGAAGCAGATGATCTTTTTGTTTCTTCTTGTCTGGGTGAAGGGTTTAAATACATCCTGACAGCAGGCAGCTCTGTGTGGTGATAATGATGTGGAACAGCCTGCCAGGTACTGCAGAACCACGTCTGTGTTCTCAGCCTAGTGAACACATCTTGAGCTGTACTCCCTCAAGCAGAGCACTTGGGTAATGTGAGCAGCATGGTAGTGTGCTCACTGAAGAACTACACAGCAGGAGGAGAAGCTTGCCTCCCATTGCTGATTTCCCAGGGGGATGAAGTATACAACCTTTTTCTATTTCCAAAAAGGGTAACAAATGTGGGCGTAGATATCTGGCTTCACATTCTGTATTTTGTTTGAGGTGTTTACAATCTGTCATTCCCAAATCTGTCTTGCAGGATGAAGAATTTTTATGATGTTTGATGTCAGATGTGTGAAGTCAACAAGAAACAGAACACCTAACCTGTTAGAAGACCCTGGTACTGATAGTGCTAAAGTGATTGATCCCATGCTAATTTCATCCCAAGAATAGATGGCAAGGATTAGTGTTTAATTAAAAATCAACAAATTTCAGCTGCTCTATTATTTTGTAGCTTCCAGCATTTTTAAATTGCAGTTGCCTTGCTACTCTACAAAGGAACAAACCAGGTTCTGTGCGGTCTTTGGAGACTGCTTTTTAATTTACAACAATTCCGTGCTAAAACCAGTCTGACTGACATATTACACCAGGGAACATCTTTGCATCAACTTTGCTTTCTGAGACCTCAAGATGAGAGGCTGTAGCTTGTTTTTAGGATGCAGGGAGCAGTCTGCCATCAATTTGATTTATTTCTTATTTTTTAACTTCAAATGTGGATGTCTTAGTCATATGTGAAGCTGTTGAAGGTTGTTGGAGTGTATTTTATGTGTAAACAGAAGAGCCTTTGGAAACTTCATTCTTTTAGTTCATAGATAGCAACATTGGTGTAATAAAAAGTGATGAATGCAGGGGAGCAGCTGTGGCCCCCAGTTGTGGCAGCAGGACCTTCCAGCTGACACAGATGCAGTGCAGCTTTGGCCCACAGCAGTTTCACACCTTGAATTTAGGTGTCAGAAAGGACTGTGCACAGTTCTTCTGAGCGGAGTGGCATACCATGCAAGCAAAAGCTGACTGTGCTCTTTTTCCCTGGTTAGTTCAGCCTGAGGGCTGGTACTGTATAGAACTGAGAGATTTGTTGGTGATGTTATTCAATTTAAAGATACCTTGTTATTTATTTATTTATTACCTCTCTGTGTATCTGAGAGGACAGATGATGGTGCTGGTGGTGGAATCCAGCTGGAGGAAATGTGCTTGAAGTATTTTCACAGCTGAAATACTGAAAAACTCACTACTTGAGGGAAAATAAATCTTGCCTTCCTTTTTTTTCTGTGAATATTTTCAGGGTTGAAAGAAGGGAAGCCTGAAAACTGGCTGCTTTCTGCTTACTGTCAGACAATAGAGAGGTGTCACTGCTTCTATTCCTTTAAACAAATCAATTCTGTCTCTTGCTGGATCCTTTCTGCCACTGCATTAAAGACGAAAGATTTTCTGATGCCTCAGGCAGCTCAAATCTGCAAAATGAAAGTATCCTGGGCAGAATTACTGCGAAAACATGACTGTGGGATGTCAGCAGGGCAGCTGATGGGCCTGCTGCGCCTTAGGTATCTGCCTGCCCTGGTTAGGTGCTGATCATCAGTGTATCGCTCCCCACCTGCATTATAGGGGGCCAGTTCACGGCCCAAACCGTTTCTGATGTTGAAGTCATGATTTGAGGCTGGCCAGCTCTTTTAAGAGGAAAGACAGCTTCCTAGCCTTCTGCAAAACAGGCTGCCTGGGGAGGTGGTGGACTCGCCGCCTCTATATGTGCTCAAGAAAAGGATAGATATGGCACTCAGTAGCATGGTTTAGTGGTATGGTGGTGATGGGTTGATGGTTGGACTAGATGATCTGAGTGGTCTTTCCAGCCTTCATGGATTCTGTGACAAAGACTATCTCATTGGATGGGTTGCTTTCTGGTGGTTGGTGCTTCAGGTAGAGGGGACCTGGCTGAACTGTGTGCAGTCCTCTTATCCCTCTGGTTAGTCTTCAGCCCTCTCCTAATTTGAGAAATTATGGATATACTATTAATAAAAATGGTAAGAAATGGATGCTTGGATCTTGCCCCTCAAAATACTTGCCCACTGTATTTTCCTTTTTACAGGTCATGGAGGCAGAACAAACCAAAACGAGAAGTGAGTTGGTTCACAAGGAGACAGCAGCCAAATACAATGCTGCCATGGGAAGGATGAAGCAGCTGGAGAAGAAGTTGAAAAGAGCTATCAATAAATCCAAGTAGGTTTCATACTTGGAGATGAGTTTAATGGTCAAGTCTCTTTGTAGGACAAGGGATTGTGTGGGATGTTGGATAGTTGTGAAAAGATGTTGTCCTTGTAAAGTTGCACTAGAAAAGTTTCCTGGGCATACTCTTAGTTGTTTTTTCAGTGCACTGAAACCTTTCATGATGTGTGACTTTAGAACCAGGCATGTGGGATTTCACAGAGATGCTGCCTACAGAGCTGCAGAGCTCCGTATGTGTGGTGGTTTTGCAGCTTAGGATTTTTTTTTTGCCATTTAATTTTTATATTTAGTTAGACTCACAAAGCAAGTGACAGAAACCTCAGAAAGGTGTGAGACTGCATCGGGGCAGCATGCTGTACATCAGACTTGTTTAATTCCTAACACTGCTTTAGCAAAGCTGTGCAAGAGCTGTTCTTGGGGGAAGAAATGCTTCGGGGAACATAGCTGAGCAGCATCACTGATAAATGTGTGTGCATTTGATAAGCAGTTTTGCTTGGTTGCAGAGAAATAGAGCAGCTTTTTCTCAGAACCTATTTAAAATTTTGGCCCTGTTTACAACCAATTCTTAATCCTCTTTCTATTTCACAGCCTTTCCTTGTATTTCCAGACTGTAGCTTGTCTAAACAATCTGCTTGCTGTGTTTAGCTTTTAATCCCACCATCTAAAAATGATTTTATCGGGAAATTGGTCAACTAAAAGCCTGTTTTGATTGGCGCTTGCTCAGTTTGGGAAAGGTTTAGCACTTCTCAAGGAAGATGCAGGCATGTTTGCTAAAACAGTATAGCAGTGTGGCTTTATAGAATGAGCTGTGTACTGTTTGTCTGGCACTGCTCAGGGCCTAAGCAAAAATGCTATCAGATTGCTAAATGATAGATTCATAGGATCATGGAACCTTTAGAGTTAGAATGGGCCTCTGAAGGCCATCTAATTCAACTCCCCTGCTGTAAACAGGGACACACCATAGCTAGATCAGGGTGCCCAGGGTCTGATCCAGCCTCACCTTGAAAGTCTCCAGGGACGGGGCATCAAGCACATCACTGAGCAACCTATGCCAGTGTCTCACCACCCTCACTGTGAAAGATTTTTTGCTTATATCTAATCTAAATCTTTGAGCTTGATTTCTGTAGGTGAGAGCAGATTCTGAGAAGGTGTTTAGCTATCAGGGGCCTATGTAAATTGGGAATTGAGGGCATTGAATTTGCTGCTGCTTGTGTTGTAACTAGCATGCAGCTGCTTTGCAGAAGGGAGCTGGTAACAGGGTGCTCTACCCCTTCCCTGGCTGCTGCTGGAAGTTGTCTGTAACTCTGGAGCATTGCAGGACCACGTTGTCCAGGCTCCTTCCCTCAGCCCCTTAGGTTGGCAGATATGCTGGAAGTGTTGCTGCTTTCCATGCAAACTGTGACTTGTGTTTGCTGTGTGCTTCAGGCCGGATTAAGATGCTTAAAGCATTACTGTTCTAAAGTAAGACTGAGACGGCCCAAAGGACAGTCATTTGGATGATTTGCCTTGTAATCATCCGCTTGTCAGTCTTACAGGATTGTTTTGCTTTTAATTTTGTTTCTGGGTCCTTGCTTGCAAGCTAGTGATGGTACATATGGCTGCATGTTCTTAACATACGCCCGATCTCATGGCTCAGTGCCACCAAGCTGCAGGATAATGGGTTTGCCTGTGCTAGCAAGCTTTTGGAAGTCACTTTCTGCTCTGGTGACTTGGGCTGAGTGCCTTCCCTCTTCTGTCATCTGCTTAGAAAGCTTTAAGCAACTTTGCAGTGCCACGTGTGCTAATTGCTGCTACAAAAGAGATCTTTCCCCCAGGCATATGGAAGCTGGTGGGAGGTCAGGCTCCAAGCCTGGTTTTCCCTCCCAGTTGGATTAAAAGGAGGAGCTGTGAAGTATCCTAACCACAGAGAAATGAGAATTGGTCACTTTGTGACTGCGAATAGAATTCAACCCATAAAACCAGATAGGATAGGAGAGCTATAGATTCATACAGCTGTATTCTGGTGCATGGTCCAAAATGCAGCTGCAGAAGGACTCGAAGCAGAGGAAGCTGCTCTTGGCTTCTGGGTGCTAAGAGGATGCCTGTGCAATAGGCTGAACATTGTTTCAATATCTTGCAGAATGTTGGTCTGAGGGAATTGTATCATCAACTCCAACAACTGGAATGTTGCAATTTGTATTTAGGTCAAAAGGCCCAGGAGAAATAAATGGGCTTGAGGAGGAAAAAAAAGAAGTGGAGAGCACCTGTAGATAGAGGTCTCTTAGGATTACGCTGAAACACAAAATAGCTCTGTTAATTCTATAAAGAGAGCAACTCCCACTCCAGTTCTCTGGTGGTTGTAAACAGTTGTTCTTTGTCTTTCCACAGACCTTATTTTGAACTCAAGGCAAAGTACTATGTCCAGCTAGAGGTAAGTGCGGAGTTTGCATCGCTCTGAGACTCTTTACTGCTTGTGATAATATTGAAATTACGTGGAACATGCTATCAGAGCAACTGTTGACTGTTTACAAAGCCAATTTTGTACCAAACCTCTTATCATGAGCAATTTGCTAAGCACACTTTAAAGATAAAAGATGAAGAGGCCTTTTTTCCTCGTGAGCAGTAAGTTCAAACCCATTTGAACCCTGCTCCTCGTTTTGAGAACCAAACTAATAGTTCGTCTGTGCTTCTTATAGTCTGAAGTCTCTGGATATTTTTTCCCCCATGTTTTCTGCATCAGGCTGCTTTTAGTACTCAAACATCACTCAGATGTGAATTTAGGTTCTGGGAGAATGGGGCTGTCATGCAGCTGGATATGCTGCCAGAGGTTTTTTTTTTGGCATCTTTGTGCTGCAATGGTGTGTGGCTGTGCTTTGGTGGGGTGGGGCACGGTGGCCCAGGTCTGGACACAGCAGTTGTGAGTGGAATGGTGATCCCAATGCAGCCCTAAGTTTTGGAGCTGCTAAAGGTGAAAATTCAAATGCAAAGATCAGTATGGGTTACCTCATACAGTTTCTATTTGAGACAGTTTTGCTGCACATGGCCTGTGCTCAATTACAATAGAGGAAGGAAATGGGGAGCTGGGTGCTCCTGAGGGTGGTGCTGGAGGGTGTGGGGTGTGGTGTTCTGTGCCATCAGCCATGGCTTCAGTGGGGTGACAGCTCAGCAGGGCCTGCCAGGGGGGCACACAGTGAACTGCATGCTGTATGTCCGTGTTGTCTGTAGTGAAAGCACCTCTAATGTCTGTCTGTCTTGTTAGCAACTGAAGAAAACAGTGGATGACCTGCAGGCAAAACTTTCCCTGGCGAAGGGAGAGTATAAGACTGCCTTGAAAAACCTGGAGATGATCTCAGATGAGATTCATGAGAGGAGACGGTCCACTGCCATGGGGCCCCGGGGATGCGGTGTGGGTGCTGAAGGGAGCAACACCTCTGTGGAAGACCTGTCTACCAGCAAACCAGAGCTGGACGCTGTCTCAAGTGAGTGCAGAACATTTTTTTGCCCGAGAGTATCCCATGGGCTGTGGACTAGAGAGGAAATACCGAGATGAAGATGATCTGTATGTTGTGCAGCTTGAAGTTCAGTGGCTGTTGTGGGACTGGTTAGCTTGTTATGTTTCTGGTTATTGCAGGAGTTTATTATATCTATCAATATATCCTCAAGGGGAGGGGATAGGAGTTAAAATGCATCAGCTGTTCCCTATTATTATTTGTTTAGTGCTGTATAGGGGAAGAAAAAAAAAAAAGTGTTGCAATGTGGGGAGCTTGCACCGAGGCCCTTTTCAGTCTTAGTTTCTGTCTGTTGGAGTTTGATAAAACACCATCAGCCGGGAGTGTTACGTCCCCAGCACATGCTGCTGTGTGAAATGGAACTCAGATGGCAATAAATAAGCTGTAGTTAAAGCTGTGCTTGCTGTAGCTTCACTGGTGTCAGTGCTGCTTGCCAAGGAGAGGAATCCTTTAATGGGAATCATCACCCCAGCACTATTTGCTTTTACCCTTTGCAGTTACCTGTTTAGGTTCCTATGTATTGACAAAACACAGCAGGTCAAAAGAAAGGCCACTTTGCAGTTTCAGATTTGACCTCAAAAAGCAAACCAGCAAAATCCAAACCACCACACTCTCTGAGCATGAAGTGCCCTGGAGGGGATTTTAAAAATTAGGTAATGGTTATCAATTTTGAGCTTTTGAATTTTTTTCTAACTGAATGAATACAGACCCGTGATCTGAAAATGCAGCAGAAGGAGGCTGAACATCTCTGAAATAACCATGCTGACAGCTGCCTCCATTTGCACTCTTCATGTCCGAGTGGTGCATTGGAGCCCCTGACTGCTGGGCTGGCAACAGAACCACTTTGAAGCCTTTCCTTTGAGTCATTTTGTTAGTGCTGTTGCTTTGCCCCTGCTGCTCTTTCATGTCGATTCTGAGCCGCTCTGACAGCAGCAGGAATGGTGAGGAGGCAGAACTGCGAATGACCTCAGGTCTTTGTAAATGTTTTGCTGTTTAGGGGCTTCTTCAGACTGTTGTGATGCTGGCACACAAGAAACCTTCTGAGCCCAGTGGGACTTGAGTGCAGAAGGTATTTAGGACACAGGTCCCATCCTGTAAGCGTGTTCATTTTTAGCCAGATGTACTCTCTAAGTTCAGTACAAAATTGAACTTCCATTAATGAAAAGCTGTTGGCAACAGCTTAATCTGGAGTTGGTTTGCTGAATTAGAATTCAGGCAGGAGCAACCATGAGCAGGGAGAGCAATATGTGTGAGTGGAGCTTTTTAAAATATCAGTGATCCATGCAGAGAGAAGTCTTGGGAGTTCTGCTGGATTGAAACTGCATTAATGGGGAGAGAATGCAGAGGCAGTCTGCCCCTAAAACTGTCTGCTGTCTAATTAATATCTTAAATATTCACAAGTCTGTGTTGGTGTCAGGATGCTGCTAGCTAAGACAGGTGCAGCGGAGCAGGCTCTGCCCTAAGCTATGTGCAGAAGACCCAAAGCAAACCAGGTCAGTGGGGAATGGTAAAAATCCATAAGGACCAGGGCATTGCTGGCAGGTGTGCTGCTTCTCAGAGCTTTTCTCTGGAAACGGGGCTGATCCATGTGTGAAATGCTGGGTAAAGCTTTGCAGAGGGGGCAGATCATGAGAAACCATAGCCTGTGGGTTAGCAGTGTGTGTATGGACAAGAGGTGCAAAACTGAGAAACTACGGATGCCCAGAAAGGTGACGATGGGGTAGGTTTGCTAATGAGAATGTATCTTTAAACATTGTAGTGGCTTCTGAAGTGTTTGAGGATGACAACGGCAGCAGCTTTGTGTCTGAGGAAGACTCAGAAACTCAGTCAGTGTCCAGCTTCAGCTCTGGGCCTACAAGCCCTAGCGAGGTGCCCACTCCATTTCCCCCGGCGACACGCCCTGGCACCCTGGATCTGCCCAGCCCTGTGTCCCTCTCTGAGTTTGGAGCGATCTTCCCCGTCCTTGGCCCCCGAAGTGAATGCAGTGGGGCTTCATCTCCTGAATGTGAAGCTGAAAGAGGTATGCGCAGCTGGATACACCCTGGGCCAGTGCTGTTAAGTTCGATAAAAGGGAGCAGGAAAACCCTCTCAGCTCCCCTAGGCATGTCACAGGCTCACTGAGCTGCTGCTGCTTCCTTGGGGAAGGCAGCCTGTGAATGGCCCACAGCTACCTGTGACATCTTAAGTGCTTTCACTGTTCTGCTGGCTGTGCAGGTTGCCTGGTTTGGTGTTGGTGCAGCAGCGGGGTTCGAGGTTCCTCAGCAATTGGTGGGATTCTGATATTAATTAGTTAATTTAAGGAAAATCTGAGTTTATTTTTTAGTTGCTGTCCTGCTTTCCAGAAAAAAAATAATGTGCCAAAAGAAACTTCTGCCAGCCTTTGCTGACAAATTCAGACAGGAGAATTACCTCTGTTCTTGTGTACTGCAGCCTAAATCTGTTATGCTGTAAGATACTGATGTAGCACACGAGATGAGAACAGTTGGGAAGGCCAACTCTGCTTTAGTTAAAGCATCTTGCTCCTGCTTGTGTATTTTGTGTGCTTTGACAGAGGAAGTTTCAGAGGGATTTGCTTTGAACCATAAGCTACGTAATGATATCTGGGTTTAACATCGAGTTTTATCTTTTCTTTGCAGGGGATAGGGCAGAAGGGGCTGAGAACAAGGCAAGTGACAGAGTGAACAAGAACAGGAGCAGCAACAGGAGTGGCTCCAGCGAGGGGCTGGCTTTGGATAATCGGATGAAGCAGCTCTCCCTTCAGTGCATGAAAATCAAAGAGGGAATATGTGCGGGCAGAAAGGCTGCCCAGATTGGCTGAGTCCTCCTCATGCCCGTCCTGATTAATGGGAATATAAATATTTATACATGAACTTCTAAGTGTTTGAAGAACATTGTGCCAATAATATATGCCAAATCTTATGCGTTTACTCTAAGAATTTAAAACTGCACTAAGAAGTCTAATTGATGTCGAGGGCTGAAGTTTTTATTCAGTAAATCCTTTGTAGGTCAGACAAGTTATCAGCTGGTAAGCTGTGCTCCCACGTCACAGATTTTGTAAATCGTTTTGTAGCAGCCTGGCTGAAGCAATAACCAGTAATGTTCCTGTGCAAATTCATGGCAGTGGGGAGTCTGAAATTCAAGCCAGACGTTTGCAGAGTGCAGTTTGGCTTTGGTTTTGTAGAATGAAATACTCTTTAGATACATTGGATCTCTTGAGTATAAGTGGCATATTCTTTAAACATCTGTATTTGTCTGTGTTACGCTGAAACTGTAGAAATATTTTGTATACAGGAAAGCTGCGTGTGGGGGTCTAAAAGCCTTCACTCTTCCCTTGGTGCTCACAGAAAGGATGAAGATGAGTCGTGCCTCTAAGAACCACCTGAGACAGACAGGAGTGGGATGTTCAGCAGCCATGGGCCCTTTTTTGCCCCCTTCCTGAGTCTGGCTGAAACTCTAAGGGTGATTCCAGTGACCAAAAAGAGTTGATTGGCCCTTGCCCTCCCCTAAGAAATGAAGTATTATTTTCAGCACTTTAAAGTGTTATTGCTCAAAAATGGGAGGATAGATGTTTTCAGGACAGTTACGATTAGGGGATCACCCTTAAAATATGCATGAAGAAAAGGAACTGCCAGTGTAGATTGACAGTGTGTTCTTAAATTTCTCCGTAGGTTGTACTGTGTGGGATTTCATAACTGTAAAAGGGATTGAGGTTTAGGATGCCCTAGAGAAATGTTCAATAAAACTAGAAAGGGCACGGGCATGTTTGCTGGCCACTGTTAGGCAGTAGTAGTGTTTGGTCATTATAAGTGGTAGTAAAAAAATCCTAGGACTCTTCAGTTTTGGTGGCTAAGCATTTCTGAAAGCACCATTTTATCTAAAATGTCAGTTTATATTGTTAATTTCATGGGAATTTTAGTATTGCCCGAAGTATTTTCTATTATATGTTTTTGCAGTCCTGTTGTATTTCGTCCTTGCCACAGCTTGTGTATCTATTCTCAAAGTTAATGTAAAATTCTTCACACTACAGTAAACCTTTTTGTTTTCCACATTCTGAGTCTGTTCGAGCTCAGTGTGTCTCGAGTACTGAGAACCAGAGGCAAGGTGAGGCTTTAAATATCCATTTTCAGGTGAAGACCACAGCCTGGAGTCTCTCGCCTTGGTATTTAGAGACCTTTGCAGTGTGTACAACTGCAGTCTCCTGCCAGCTTTCTGATTCCTCGTGCATGTGATTAACTTCTTACTCTGCACTATGTGAGAATGGAGATGTAGTTAAATCTTCTTGAAGTCTCTTGGTATGCAAAGGAAGGAGGAAAGTACTCAGCATTATACAACAAACACCTCTGTATTTAATGCTGCTGAAATTTGCTTTAAGGTCATGTGCAACTGGAGGTCAAGAAAACTGTTTCCATAAAAATTACTTTCAACACAGTGCATCTGTTCACCTATAGTGGTGTTGAATATGTGCATTTATGTGTTCTGAAGGCTGAGCTTTTCTATTTGCAGAATTTTCCTGCCCAATGCATGCTTTGGAAAAAAGAGGTCTGTGCTTCCAGCTTCTGCTGCAGTTGTTACTAAGGGAAAAGCTGGCACTGTCAGTATTAAATATGAGAAGTGGTGCCACAGTGTCACATTATATTAAGTGTTTTCTTATGCTTTTCTAATTGAGCTACTCTCTGTTGCGTTAGTGAAAGCAATAGAGGAGCTTCAGTCTTGAGTATCTATTTTTGCCAGTCAGTATCTATTGCTCTGTTCTGGTTTTTGTTGTTGTTTTTTAAGCCTTTTGCTATCAGCTTTCCTCTCATAATGCTGGTTCTGACCAGAGACTTGTGCAGCTGTGTAATGAATAATGTTATGTTCAGCAGGATCAAAGAAAGTTGCATGTGCTGCCTTGTGCATGCTGGAATAGTTGGATTCAGCTCCCAGCAGCTTGAAGCCATTGCTCTGGAGGCGTGGGAGGGTGCAGAACCAGCGTGCCCATACAGCTACAGCTCAGCTCCAGGGTCAGTGTGAGGATCTCACTGTGGAGAATTCTTCCTTTGGTGACACCAATGCTTGGCAGGTAAACCACACTTCAGATGTACAAGCAAACAGGCATGAACGTGTCTATTAAATTAATGGAAAACTCATTTTATTTTAAACTCTGTAAAAGCTGTAATTATAAATATGACAGACTTAAATGAACAGACATCACTGGGGAGTACAGGCAAATCAACAAGCTTTTTCCAGTTACTTTTCTATTGGAATCTTTACGTATCCTGATATGTAACCTGATAGTAGCTGCCTTCATGGGTATAAAAATAAGCCTCTGGTGTATCAAAGTATTTGTGAGCAGTAAGAATGTATAAAGCAAGTTAATGTAGGAATTCTTCTACTCTTTGGCATTATCACACAATTTAATATGTCCTTGTTTGAGTAAGTGATGAAAACCTCTAAGATTCTGTACATAGATTTAATTCTAAGCAGCTGGTTGTTCCAACACCTTATACTTTGCATGGTCAACTGTGTAATTACTGTACAAAACAGTTCAGTGAAACTTGCATCAGGAAAGTAGGACTGAAACTCAGACTCATGAGGCAGATGCAATAGGAAGCATTGTTACCATTCATCCATGTACTGAATTACAGAAAGCCTTGGAAAATTGATGGGTCTGATTCTGAAGGACTCATCCTATGTATTCCCAACACAACAATCAGAGATGCCTGTGCTGGAAGGGGGGGTGGCTCACCCTGAGATATCAACAGCAACACATAGCAACACATAGGGTCTTCTATGGAGCTCTAAGGTGAGATTAAAACAAGCCAAAATACTGAAAAGCCTTCTCAGTGTATAAGCATGGAGAATGTTAAAACTTCTGAAGAGGGTTCTCCAGTTGTCCCTTAGCACCAGTGACAGAGAATTTAAAATAATCTATTTGCTGTAATCATCCCTCAGTGAATCAAAGAAAGTGCAAATCCTCTTAGAGCTCCTCACAACAATCAGCTTTCATTGATATTTGGCTGCCTTGTTTTGCAACTTGGACAGTTTTCAGTTGTCACATATTGTACACTCATAGAGTCAAGTGTGCTTGTTGGTGAATTTAATGAGGTTTTGTATTTTCATGTTCAAAAAGCAGAGAAGAGTTGAGGGTCATAAATGTCAAGCTGAAAGTAATGTGGCAATGTACCCTTGCCCACCTACCCACAGCATAAGCTGTAGCTGTGCAGCTCTTTCAGTTCCCCTCCCTACAGCCCATGCTCCTTTCTGGAAGTCTTGCTGTACAAACTTTCCAAGCTTAACTCAATATCTAATATTCTGTCATTAGAGATAAAAAATGCTGTGATGTAATCATAGCAATGAGGTGAGGGAAAGAATAACTTATGTCTTCAACTGAGGCTGTGCTGTAATTGAAGGAGCAGTTCATTCTCCACTCATTTTTCCAGATTTGTGGAAAAAAATAATAGAATTATGTATTTGATAGAAGAGATCAAAGGAAAACAGAAGTACTTATGTGAACAATTTCTCTAAAAAAAAAAAAAAAAAAGACAAGAAAATACCGTAAGAGGAATTTGTTACAAGAAATGGCAGAGACTATAGAGTGTTAAAAGAATACTTTCTATTTTCTTTGAAACACTACACCTGAGCATTTTGTAAACTGTGATATTCCACTAACCATGTTGGTGCAGTGTTTGAATAAGACTTGCATTAAAAGGACAGCAATACCAAACTTCAGTCCTGTCCCCTTAGAGGCATAAGCCCCATCCACTGATTGTATTGTGTGTAAGAAGCGTTGCTGTCTGACAGATACAGCTTTCCTTGCTTTTGCTTCAGTACAGTATGGAAACTGAGCCTTATATGCTTGTTTCTTCCAGTATAAGCTTTGCTCCAAGCGTGTGCTTGGAGGAGGAAGAAATAAATGGGAAAAACCCTTTCTACAGAACAGAACCCTAGTACAGAAAAGAACTTGCTTTTACTGTGGTCTATCAGCTTGATCTCAACAGTGGGGGAGAGGCAACAGCTTAATTCTGAAGGTTGGCAGTGCTGGCCTCTGCCTTTTGTAATTTTGAAAGTTTAGATGTCGTAAGTGATAAAATATATGCAGGACTGCAGCTCTGGTTTAACCTGAGCTAAACAAATAGCACATGTTTATAGGGAACATGTAAGCAAATGAAGCTTAAATTTTGTAGGGAGGAACAGTCCTTGGCACAACTGACTGCATCCAGAAACCCAGGATAGCCACAAAGAACCTAAAGGGTTTCTGCTCAGCTTATGCCCGTGCTGTTCCCTGTGTTGATATGCTGCAAAAAAAGGTAAGTCACAAGTGACAAGCTCAGCACAAGGCCCAGATGGTCTCTCACAGAACTGCAGTCCAAAAAGGCATGTGAACTCACTGTCCTTTGAAAGCCAGACATTTGTTAAGCAGCTGCCTCATGATAGAGATGAAGTAAAAAGGAGCTCAGACTTTCTGGGGAGGGCAAAGAGACTTCTGGGGGAGTAATTTTACCCCCAGGTATTTCTAGTTCTCCTGTAGCACATGCTCAGTTTCCTAACAAACAAGTGGCACCTGTGTTCTGAAAATACCACCTTTTTGCTTGAAAACTTGCCAAAGTGGAAGGGCAAAGAGCTTCCTGTGGTAGCTTTAAAAGCACCCTTTTCCCCAACTGTCACATGCAGTTCTGTCTGTCATTCAAGGAAAAAAAAACGCACATAATTAAGATCATTTAGTATTTGAATTAAGAAGGAAAATTCAGTTACCTTTAATCTTTGGATATTCTGTGTGTGTATATCTGATAGGCCAAAGGAAGAATGCAGGCAGTAGCCTTCTAAATTTTTTTTCCCTGGAGTAATACCAATTCCACTGCTTTCTTAAGAATTTTAACCCTGTTTCTACTGCTGCCACTGGCCAACTGTACATTGTTTTAAATCAGTTTCAATTTAGAAGCAAAAGGTACCTTCCAGAAGACAGATCTTCTATAACAGGAGCAGCAAGCCCCCATCTAGCAGCTGTAGTTCAGGAAGGGAGGAGGCTTAAATGATCCTTCTCCTATGAGCCACATACTTGTAAAAGTAACAAGGATAAAACATTTCTTTGCTAGAGTGCTAACGGTGGATAATTCACTCTCCAGCAGCACCAGCAAATGAGGCTACTTCAGTAGGTGCAGAGAATCTCACAGCACGCATTTGGATGAAAACCTTTCCCCCTGTCATGTGAAGGGCGTGCTCTGCTCACTGCAGTTGGTTACCTTCCCCCTCTCAGTGCTGATCCCCAGCAGGCAGGGTCTGGCAGCTTGCAGTAAGAAAGCCATATCTACCTTGTGCTATGTACTAAAGTAATACAAAATAACAGGTAATAAGGGTGAATCCTTTGCTTTTTTAGAAGTAGCTAAAGCTGGAGTCTTCCTTATCTTTTACTCCTATGTACATACTTGAGATAAGCTGAACATGATAGTGGCAGTATGGAATATGTGCTCAGCAGTAGTGAACTCACATTTAAATGCGAGAGGTGCTTCAATGCTGTAAACATTCAAGGCAGTGATATAAATGGCATTTACTACATATCTGGGCCTGAGAATGAATAAGCAGAATACACAAGAATATTTTTCTTACATTTTTACATTTCAGAATAAAATCTTCAACCCATAGACCCTGTACTTCAGGAGAAGAGAATTTCAGTGTTAGTTTTTCTCACTAGATTTTGATTTGAATTGTAGAAAAACCTGCAACAAATTACGTTCTTACATTCTTCCAGTTTGTCTAGATGTAACACTTTAGCTTGTTCACAAGCCTGCTGAACAGTGCTTACACCAATAGTATAGCAGCAAAAACCACATCTAATTTTCTGTCACAATCAATTGCCAAATTGGTGACTCTGTGTTCTTGGCTATAACTTAAGATGCAGTTTTATTTTATGCATATCTGCAATAAGTCATTCACCTTTCTGAGACTGCAGGGCAGTTCAAAAATAGTCCTTGAGCAGCTATGTCTGGGTCTGTCTCCTCACTGAAGCTGTGATACCCTAAGAGGAGAAGTGCTATTAAAATCTAGGAAAAAAGGACCCTCTTGTTGAGGCAGAAATGTGGTGGGGATAATGTTGTAGACTCCAGCAAGCATGTTCTCCACTTCCAGGTAGCAAAATCCACACCTACGATAAAAGAAGTGATTTCTTAAAACCAAGGTCTGAAATGTTTCAAGCAGTGAAGATTTCATTGAATCAACTATTTATTACCTGTAGTCCCCACTGCTCTTCTTCTGAAAGCCGTAGGAACCAGGATCTCCTACTGTTGACACAGTGACGATTTCAAACCCAACACTGTACTGCCTGCAAGCCAAGTGACAGACCGTTACTTTAATTATGTGGGGAATCAGGGCTAGCAGGAGGAGAGTAAGTTTTTGAAGACCGTATAGCTGGAATACATTTAAGTTTTGTCACATTTGTGACAGAAATGTGAGTGAAGCTTATCATGACATGAATGTACAATCTTGGAGGAAGAAGCATTTTGGTTTTAGAACTCTATCTGGAAAAATCTCTGCTAGCTTTTTGCCTCTACACCAAAGCAGAGTCCAAGTGGTTAGACTTGCAGGGACATGCATACAGGTTGTGGGCTGCGATCTGATCACCATCATAGGAATGTGAACGTTGGTGATCTCAGCACAATTCTCATGTTTCACTGCAACCTGGGACAATTTGTCTACTACCTCTTCATAAATGTGACAGGCACCGCTGGTGGTGTCAGTCAAACTACTCAAGTATGATCTACAAATACAGAAAATGCAAGCAGAAAAAGAAACGCTTAATTAGTGGAGTGGGAGAGCCACAGCTTCAAGGAAACTTGCTCATGTGCATTTCATGAGAGAGTTTCCTAAAAGAGAAGGTAGGTAGAAACATGCTACCACTTTATGGTGACACTGTGCAGCTTTGTGAAAAATTGATCATGTGATGACTGCATGGCAGGAGTTGCTGCTATTTAGAAGCACTGTATACTGATATCTTGAGGCAGATAAATTTTGCTGAAGGAATCTGACCTGCATAACTTTAATATAGGACTACAAGAAGTGAGAAAGTGCTTCCCCTTACCCTTTATTAGGTATCATTAGGCATACTGACAAGTATTGCAAAGGGGGTGAGAGGATCATACCACTTGAACCATGTTCCAAGTTAGACCTATTTTATATTCTACTTTCTTGAATATCCCCTCCAAAACCTGGCCCTCCTGAGCCCTCTCCAGAGCTGAGATGCAGTAATTTAATAAAGGTCCACTCTACCACAGTAACAGTTGAGAGCCTGTAAGTATTACTTGCAACTCTGGGAAGAAGCTTTCACTTTGAAAGACTCTTCGTAGGGTGCTGACATCCAATTCTTCCTCCTGATCTGCCAGTCACAGAGTAGGTGCATTGACAGAGCTGAAACTACTGCACAGGCTGTTATTTAAGAACCTATGTTTATCATTTAGCATTGATGGCAAAGTTAGAAACAAACAGTCCTATACCTGCTTAATAAAAAGCTTAATATAGCTTCTTCCCATATATTATCTCTGGCTTTTCCAGGATCTTCTCATCCACTCCTTGGAGGACTCTGATAATTTATCCTTAGTGCCTGATACTCTCACTGTGTAGAGAAGCATGTATGACAAACCTTGGTCCACGCAGCTCAATTAGTAATGGCCCACTCTTGTCCAGCTGGAATTGATAGATAGGGTTATTTTTGTAGCTGTCTCTGAAGTTCCCACATCCTCCAGCACTGTGACCTTTCCACTGTCCATTAACCTAAAAAGTCAAAAATACAGAAAGTGTTTTATGTACTGAGAATTTGTGTATAGATAAGTGATACAAGACTTGAAGTGTCTCTCACTTCAGCTGTCCCTGACTACAGTAATCTTGGAATCTTTAAAGAGTAAGTGAAAGCTGGAATTTGATCCCATTCAGAAAGTTTAAGTACCTGACTCAAAGCCTTAGATCTCTTATGAAGGTAACAGTATTCAGCTCATAAAGACTAGGTATTGTAGCCTTTGCTTTGAAAAATCTCTCCCTCCAGCACTGCCTATTCACCACCATGCACTCTGAGAAGCACTACTGAGACAAAGATATCCATAAGGACAGACTCCAAAAGGACAAAGAAATATAAGAGACAGAATGTTGCTCAGATTTTAAGAAACAGGCCATCTGTTTGCAAGTTTCTCCTGCTAGTCATTAAATGAAAGTTTTAAGACGTGCCAGGCATTCGCAGAGTTATAGCTGAGCTGCAGTCCCTGTATGTTACTTCCCTCCCCTCTCTGTCAAACCAGCAGGGATCAACAATTTTTCCTGTGATTTAGTTTCTCTACTCAGTCCAAAACCCTCAGAGGTGACAAGTCAGGAAAGCAAGGGGAATTTCTTCCCCCACCACACAACCTGAGGCTGCTGTGAATTTCCAGGCCTTTTCTACCTCAATTATGGACTTCCACCACAACTGGGCTAGCACAACAGATGACCACCCAACTTTGGTACAAGCCATCTCAACAGTGCTTTGACTGGTAAATTGTGAATTAGTTATCTGCTTGCCTTTAAATGCAATGACTGCAGTACAGTTACCAAATAAGCATTAAACAGGCAACTAGCCTTCTGTATTTAATCACTTAGAGCCAGTCATGGTCAGATAAAACATATCTTTCATTTGAATACAGACATATTATCTTCAGATATATCTTCAGGGTTTTGGACACTGAGTAGAGAAACTAAATCACAGGAAAAAATGTTGATCTCTGCTGGTTTGACAGAGAGGGGAGGGAAGTAACATCTTCAGTTAACAGGAGGCTTCCATGTACTTAATTCTCTTTTGAAACTAACACAGCATAAAATAGATGACAAGTCTTAAGCAGGCATGTCATCTTTGGTGCATTTTTCTCTTCTTAAACCCTTCTTCTAAACTAAGCTCAGTATTTTAGAGCTATAAGTGACAGTGGTTTCTGAAACAATTGAGAATATGGTCACACTGTTCCCAGGAATCTCTCTAACTGCTTACTGTGCTCCTGAGCTGGTGAGATTCAAGGATAATAATAACAGCAGCATGTGGCCTCCAGACCACCTGGGCTTCTCACTTATTCTAGCCAAGTATTTGCTCTTGCCACTACTGCTGCTCTACTCTCAGAGAGCGTTTCTATATGAAATACCATCTGTATGCTGTCTCATTCTTATTTGACAGTGTGAGTGCTTATCCTAGTTATTACAAACCTTTGAGATAACTTAGCAAAATTTAAGGTCTGTGATAATTTAAGGTATTGTGACAAATGGACTTAATTAGGATGGTCACAGTCTCAGTAGTGGTGTCTTTGCTTTGCCTCTGCTGCTTGTGCCTCATCGTGCCAGGAATTTTGGAAGAAAATTGCTCACTTTCTTTTGATAAAGTGCACAACACTCTGCACACTCCTTACATATTAGGGCACGGGTTGTTACTCCAAAGGTCAGTCTGTTCTACAAAGGATTGATTTTGTATCTGAACCAGTACAGCTCTAACACTCTCTGTGATGAAGATAAAGCTTATGTACTGAATAGGAGTCTCTTGCTGATAAAATTTAAGCCACTATCCTTACTAGTATAAAGAGTCAGCCAGCTACCAAAGGCTTTTTTGTTGTTATGAACAACTCTTAAAGCAGCTAATTGTTTGGCAAGTTAAATGCAACTTAAATACAGGGTTGGTCTTGCACTAGGTATGCTTAGATTAAGCTCTAGTTTACTTCCTTAATTAAGAAGTTTGGTTTTTGAGAAGACAGCCTGAACTGGCATTTCTGGACATTAGTGGAAAATTATATTTAGGAACCCTGTACATCTTAAACATGGAAAAACTAAACCAGAATCATTACTTAGTAACTCAAAAAAAAATTCCTTACCCGTTTGGAAGTGGTGTAAGGTGTAGGAATCTTGGAAAAGGTAAACTTGCACAAGGAATACACCTGTGTGGTAAAAGCAGAAGGTGGTCACCCATCTGGCATTTCTCATGACATTAAAAGAAAAAAACAAAAAACAAACAAAAAAAAACCCCAGAACTGCCTACAAATATTTTTTAGATACTTGCTCTATTTACATGCTTTAAAAGCAACCACAAAGGAAATGCAGCTTTAGTACTTGGGCTCCAGTGACCTCTTTCTGTCTTACCTATCTCTTATCAGAAGGCATTTCAGAGGAAAAGGAAAAGTAGTGGCTGATGGCAAAAGGAGTTCCTCACCACCACTGTATTGTATTGACACCCTACAATGGAGAACATTATCAAGCGTATCATCCAGTGGTTCCACTCCATCATGCATAGCCTCCCTTCTCAAAGTAACAACATGGATGCAGAAGTGTACTCATCACATTTACAAATAGAGGACACTTTACAGTATAATTATCCACATTTATTATAAACTAACAGTACATACCCTGATGGTGTAATGGATAGTGTTTTGTTTCTCATATTGAGACACCACCAACGTAAACGTATGAGTCCCTGGAGAGGTCAGCTTTATCTTGGTCAGATAATGAGGACTGTTGATCCGAATGCCATCAATATATGGAAGAGGATCAGCTGAAAAAGAAAAGAATGAACACTTCCCCCAGTCAAGGAAACCCTTCAGCCATTTATAATCAATGAATTCTGCCCAGAAAGTCAGACTGTTGGTACTGTGTTTAGACTATAAGCAGACTTGAGTGCTTTCAGAAGAAAGGAGCCTCGAGATTTGCTCACAGAAAGCAAGGACAGATAAGAGTAACTGTCATTTTCTGAAGATGTACATCACACATGACAGGACAAATTCTGCACTTGAAAGTACAGCTGAAATGACTTGAGAGAACTTGTCCAGCTCTCACCAATGTCTCTGTTCAAAGGAGTCCTACTGTGATTATGTTGAAATGTAAAGAAAAAGATAAGGAACGTTTAAGCACTCTACAAAAACCTATGAGAAGTCTGCTAGAGAAGCTCCCTTCCCTGTTGACAGGGCAGCTGCACTTGGTAGACAAGACTTTGCAACATGTTCATGCCTTTGAGAAACAAAACCACATCTCCATTCTCCTAGGATCACTACACAATACAATCGCAGTATTTATTATAAGCATCCCAAGCATTTTTCTTTTACGATTACACAATGCAATTTGTTATCTGGGCTCTAATTGGTTATTTCCAGAATTCTTTTAATTTTAGTGAAGCAAAGACATGTCTAGCCAATTACTTCAATAGACCCAGGATCAGGTCCTTTGTTTTCTTCCACAAAGCAACATGGGAGAAGGGGAAGGATTAAAATAAAACAACAAGAAGCTTAGGAATGGGAAATCCCTGTCTCAGTGCCAGAGGATTAACCTGTTTTGTTCTGATCTCATTTTAACAGATGGTAAAAATAATACTGCAGCTTGACAAATCTATTTCCATGGAAAAAAGTTTCAAATGAGTTTGTGCTCGTGAGATTACAAGTTTATGAAAGAGTTTGGTTATCAAATAAAAACAGACAAATCATCCAGCTCTCCTTAATGGT
Organism: Chrysolophus pictus; assembly: GCA_037305975.1. Taxonomy (NCBI): domain Eukaryota; kingdom Metazoa; phylum Chordata; class Aves; order Galliformes; family Phasianidae; genus Chrysolophus; species Chrysolophus pictus. The sequence continues at coordinate 41,013,410 of JAYKPI010000006.1, forward strand.
CTTGCTGGAAAACTGCCTTTTTCAAGCACAGCAGAACAGTTCCCTCCAGTGTACAGAAGTGCATTGGTTGCTGACCTGAATCTTTTCAGTATAACACACATAAAATAAGCACTGCTGCCACTAGCAGCATCACAAGCAGTAAGGACAAGCAAATTCTTTAACAAGATCAGCTCGTGCAAAACCTGATGTTTTGGGAAGATCTCAGTGGACCTTCCCTCAAGATGGCTTGGATTCTAGGCAAACTGGTTGGCAGAGTACACTGAACAAGACCAGAGATGAACCCCACAACCATTATCAGCTATTCCAGTAGAAAAACAAACAAACCTGAATGAGGGAAAAAAAAAAAAGCACAAGTTCCACTCTGTTCAGAAGAACTTTAAAAGCTCCTATTATTTGTTACATGAGCATTACCTTTACTTCCTGTGTCTCAGATCTACTATCTTTCTTGGAATAAAACATACATGCCCTTTTTGCAGTTGCAATGAAGCTCCAAAAATCAAGTAGGGTTAAGATCTTAAGCACATACAGCCTGGTTTATTCCTTCCATGCAGTCTGTTAACATGGTCAAAGGGCTGAATGGCATCAGAAGACTGACCTCATAGAATGAGCTTTGCAGCATGAAAACAAACTGTGCCTCTTTTTCCCAGAGAACTCTCTGCAAGTGTTCATTTATTCTTAAGCATCATCTTTTTTGACAGCTGTGGTATACTAACCTGGATAGTAAACTTTTTTGCCATCAGTCTTGTATACAACCATAGTGATAAATTCCCTATTGTGTGCAAAGTCGTCCTATAAAAAAAAAACCATAAATGGAGTTATAAGCTTCTGTGGAATATAACTAACATTTAATCTAAATCAAACACACATTCTCCCATCCCTTTGATCACCACATGCTATGGTCTGATAGTTGCGTTCATCTTTTTAAAATGTCTGAATTAAACCAACTACCACTAATTTAACTGAAAAAAGTTCAGGCCCTTGGGAGTCAGAATTCCTCTGGTGCTCTAATGGTGGAATGTAATCACCTCACTCAATTTTTACACTGAGTCTACCTCAACCATCTTGAAAGCAGGTATCCGTACTGCTGAATTTAAAGTTTATACATATACACATACCTGGAACATGTAAATATAAGCAGTAATATCACAGACAGATACTACAGAGCTCAGAATATGGAAAGCACGAGAACTCCCACCTTATCTGTGATGTGTCTACTCAGCAGCACCCAGACCACAGCTCCACCCTGTGGGCATTGCACCTCCAGCTTGTACTGTGGGTTGTTGGCCAGGCTGTAGGCATCCTTCACTGGGCCTTGCTTTGCATCCCAAGTACTAGGAGCAGTGCAGACATTTCATCAGATCAGTTTTGAAAACAAAGAGACTTATACTTCTCTAACTGTAGGATGCTTCATATGAGCTTTCATGTCCAAAAGCTTGCTTTTCTTTTTCCCCCTCCCCTAAAGATTTCTATATTCAGGTAAATTTTTGAATAACAATCTGCTTAACGTTTGAAAAAGTGCCTGGTACCTCGATGTACCCTATTACAAAACCTGCCTCAGGAACTGTCTAGACAAGGAAAACATGGGGGAAAAAAAAAGCGCTGATGACAACACAAAGTGTGACACACTGAGAACAGAAACGGATAAAGCTATTTGTGTCATTGACTTTTCCCACCCCTTAGAACAGCATTTGTGAATAGCTGCATTATTAACTAAGCTTCAATTTATCTCTGTTGTTATGCCACTATTTATGGCAGATGTCACTATGCTAGGCACTGCCCTATGCAGAGGTATGACAATCATTAACAATACAAAGAAATACAGAGTAGAAGATGATTGAATGTGTATGTTCATCTCAGACCTCATCTTGCTACAAAACAGCACTTTTTGGAATTAGTCTGAACACAAAGCTGGAAGGAGCCTTTACAGAGAAATTGAGAAGTTGTGCTATTGATGATGGAGCTCGTGCAGAGCTAACACATACAGAAGCCATGTGGAAGCAGGGGTGAAGCGCGGAATACTGTAGCAGAGAAACAAACAAGCCCTCACTTCCAGAAACATAGGCACTTGTCTTCTAACTGGGTTAGAAAAAGACTGAATGAAATGAATACCAGAGGGAGAACAAGTATCATGTTCAAATAAACTGATGGCTAAAAGAGGTAACATACAACTACAATTGGTGAGAAATGGACTTTGACTCCTACGACATGAGCAAATACACCTTGTAAAGACGACATGCACTGCACAAACAGCTTGGAACTGCCCAGTAAAATGAATTCCACATAAAAGTTAGGTCACTGAAGCACTACCTAGTGACTGAGTAAACTAACACCAACTGTGCAAAAATCTGATTTCTATTCTAATATAGATAGAGATGTGGTACTGAGGTCAGCATCCACTTAAACAACCTTAAGTCCACAGTATCATCACAAAGATCACAGGAGTTTCAACAGTGTTGTGGAAAAACTCAAAACAAAAGCCTGGGCTCAGAATTTAGAATAGTAAAGCTGGACTCCAACCATGCTCTTGAGCCCAACCTCTTCAGCAGTGAGAAAAAAATGGAAGAAAGAAAACACCTCATCAAGACTTTTAACATTACTGACACAGAAGTTTTTCCCTTGGACTAACCTGTGAATACATGTAGATTCCTTAAAAAGACCTGGGTTCCAACTCAAATAAATAACATCATAGTACTGGCACAGGTCCTCCCACGCAATCCAGAAAATCCCTAAAAAGAAATTGCTGTTATTGTTTGCTCAGCAGAAATGTTGAATTTACTCATTTTTCAAAAGTCTCTTTTCAGGCAAAAAATACAGCTGATATAAAGCCCACATTTCTGTGAAACAGAGTTGTAACATCTGCACTGCCTACATTCCTAAAGTTAAACTTAACCCACAAAGCAAACAAGTTAAACCAAGACAGACAAGTTAGTTAAAATTTCTGCTTTTCTTTAACACCGGGTACTTTCGGAAGCTGTCAAGACATTTTCATTCTCAAGCACTAATCAGAGGGCATGAGAGAACCTCTGTGCTATCCAATGAAGACATCACTAATTGATACTGAGCTGCCTTATTCTTTCCTAAGTTTCTGGGAAAAAAAAAAAAAAAGGTTATCTCAGTTCAACAAACCAGTTTAGCAACACAGTGAACTATTCAATTAATGTGAGTATCCTTCTTTATGGGACTTGCTTTAGCACCCTACATCTGCTTCATCTTTACAATTCTTGTGTAATCTTAACACGCTATAGCTCATTTTAATTGCAACTCCAACCAACACCACCACCTACAAACTGATTCCTGATGAAGTGAACTCTCAAATAGGTCTCTGATACTGGCACTCACAGGTCTTGCAGCACTAGAAAAATATGCAGTCAGAACAGCTACATATTTAGAGTAGAAAATCAGTAGGTAAATCCAGTCAGAAAAATAACTTCCTTAAAACTGTGAATGTAACTTCATATAAATTTTAAGTACTAGACTCTACAGATGCACTAATTCCTTCCTGAGTGGATCTATGAGCTAATTTCTCCTAACTACCAAAAGCCAGGACTGCTATTCTTACACACTGCATGAAGTTCATAATGAAATGCTAAAATCTAATGGACTTGGATGCACACTGTTGTCAAAATGAAGTGGCATTAAACAAAAGGGTTTCCTCACTTACTCCACCTGTTTCTTGTGCTTAAGTGTTTCTTTCCACCTTTCTGCAGGAATAAACCACCAAGGTCTGCATTATTTGAACATACAGTGACTTTTTATGCCTTATTACCATTGTCTATTTTCTGAGCTGTTCTTGGATCAAAGTTCAAGTATTTTTGTAAATCTGGGGTCCAACTTCTTATGTCATTTTCACTGTATCGTCCCTTCCAACGTAAGTGGCTCCATGGATTTTTCAGCTGGAGGAATCTAAGCCCCTGAGGAAATACGAAATAAAACTGCTGGATTCACCTTATCAAGGTTATTTTCCTATTTTTATGAACATGGAATAGGGACCAGCATGTTAAGGAAATACAGCATCATTGAGCTTTATTGGAAAATCCTGGAAAGCTTAAGACAAACTAAAAATCAGTAGCGATCCATCTTGGACAAAGGTTTCAAGCTGAAAAAAGTGTTCAGTTTTACTTGGTACCTTATGTTCTCTTATATCCAAGACTGCATAGGCATGGGTTGGAACTAAACCCCATTTTTCTCCTTCCTCTTCAGACATCACGCCTGTTGCTGTTGTGATAAGGACATCTCCTTTATGAAACCTATTAAAAAAAAAAGAGAGAACATTTCAATTAACAGCTCTTTAATAGCTGCAAACTAGCACTTGACAGATACTGTAATGGTGTGTTTGTACACTGATAGTATGATCCTACTTTATAGGAATACAGGTTGTTTATTGTAAGCAGAAATCACACTTGAAGATGCTTCAGAAAACAGAACTATTTTCTTTCAATATTTAAGTACAGGATGCATGTGAAATAAATGGCTATTATCATTATAACATAAAAATAAGCATTTGTCATTCTAAAATTCAATCTGTGTAATTTATTAAAAATACTCACAGATCTTCAGCTGAACACAGAAATGGTTTCATCAACACTTACTCAAACCACTGCATTCAGTGAGTTAACTCTATTGACCCCAGGATTTTGATGGGGCTTCCCAAACTTGATAAATAAATAAATACATAAATAAATCCTTCTAGATTTCTGCATGTGCCCACATTCCAGCTTTGGTGTCACTCAGTGTTATTCCTACAGGGTTTGAACTGTCAAATGACAGCAGAGTTCTGCAACTGTTCTGAATTGCAGTTGTTCACAGTGATCACTGTTGTGAATATCTGCTAATGTTTCCCAGAACATGATACAATCCAAGTACACTCGCAAGGTACTGTATAATCCTGCACAGTTTACAGGGTCACTGGACTACAGATAGTCAGGCTAGCAGAGATTAACAACAACAGTGAAGCTATAATGACTAGATCTCACTAATTGCAGCCACACCTACAAACTGCAATGTCAGAACATCTATCTGAAAAGCTGTTGACAATCAAGTGCAAGTTCCCAAACTACTGAAAAAGCATTATAGTAATAATCCCACTCTCCCATCATGAATGGGGCTCTTTTGGTCAACAGAATATCCCCCTTCTACTGCCTTGACATACAAAAGGAACTGGTTGCACAGAACACTTGTGAAATAAATCTAAGTACTTGCTAACTGACATTTACTTTACACTGAATCTTTCACCATAAGTAGAATTGTATTACAACAGGTCAGAAGATGAGGATCACAGTTTCAATATAAGTTTTCTGCTGCTCCTCCAGATTTACAACTGGAATATAATAATCAAGATCTTGTGATATGATTAAGAATACCATACTGACCTGCTTGCTAGGGACAGCAGGTCAGGTTCTGGGGGATACTCTTCATATATTCCCTTCTACTTTTTAAAGACTTCAATTATACAATGGTTCTCATCTGCTCTTCTCTGACTCTACAGTTTATTTTCTTCATCTAGAAATTGGCTGCTTTTTTTTTTTCTTCCCCATTAAATGGGAAGGAAAAATGTTCCATAGTATCTTACTCTTCTATTAAAGTCACCAATACATCACTTTTTCTTCTTCCAGAAAACATACGGAAGTTATATAAACCACAACTTGTAGTAGCACCAAGATTCTGCTGAGGGATCTGTAGTGACTGTAAATTGATAATCCAACTACTACAGAGCAAGCATTTTAATTAGCTAAGAAAGAACAAACTTCTACCTCTGATAGAGCATTCTGAAAGTGCTATCTCTATCAAAAGCTTGATTGTCAGAGTGCATAGCAATTCTTTCAGGTATCCAACCAGTCAGCGCATGGAGATCGATGTTCTGAAATACAAGTGTTCAGAAGAAAACATAATAGGTAACCATAAAAGCACCTTGAAAGAAACCAAAGATACTTATTACAATAGCTCTACATATGAAGACTCGAGTAAAACAATATGAAATTTGGAAATGAGCTGATGAAGAACTGAAACTTGAGAGGTATGAAAGCATTAGAAAAGTTGCATCAGTTTTATGATGCGTTCTATTTATTTCTTTGATTCACAGAATTTAAAGTACAGCCTCAGAAGAACTACTTGGAATCTTGCTATTAGATATGCATTTTAAATTATTTATGTTTTACTTCTAAGGCTCTGGGTTTCAGGGGTTTTTAATATATTTTTGTTAGGCTGACATTGTCATGCTTTTCAGTAAAAAGAGGCTTTAATCTCCTTATTTTATCTTCTTGAAATATTGCTTCCTCCCCTCCTGCTTTGAGCTCCTCAAAGGAAAAGCAGAGATTATAAAGGCTTGAAGAGTCCACGAACAGCACTGGTGGGTGGGAATTTTGCAAACTGCAAATACAACACAGACAGTAGGTAACCCTGATTAGACAACGAAGCTGTGATATAGTGAAGAACAGAGGGGGTGGAGATTAAATGTCAAGTGTCAAGCTGTTTTTCCAGACAGCAAGTTAGAGGAGGACAATGCAAGTAGAACAGCTATTCTGTTTCTTCAGCACTGTTCTGCAGAACAAAGCAGCCCTCCGCTGACATAAACATACATAAAAATGTGTGCTACATTTTGCCCTTATACAAGGCACATTTGTCTCAATAATCACATTTCTGAGGGTGATAACTACCTATCACATCCACAAAGAATACAATTATCAAGACATCAACTAGAATGGAATAAAAACATACTTAAATTTAATAAGTCTGAATGAAAAATCAGAAATCCTTTCTAGGTAATGAATGAAGATTATTTGGGCTGGAATAGTACAGACTCTTTGAAAGAATAGTTTCCATGTCAACAACCTGGCTGCAGCATTATGACAGCCTATTAAGTAACCACACTGTAGGAACCTGATACATACTCACATAAATGAGTGGAACAATCAGATAAGCTTTCTTACATCAAAGTACTTGTTTCCTGCATAAATATGGAGTATTTCAGCCTGTTCCTTTCTTAACTGGCTGCTCTACCTAACAAGGGAGAATCATGCTGTTCATAGAATGACAGAAACCAAAACTCTGCATTACTGATACAGACAGAGGCAAAAAATTTATGAGTTTGCTCGAGACGTTCATCTAGGGTCAATATAAAGCATATACTTTCCAACCATAAGTCTCAGTCCTACAGTTAGTACAGCAAGTTTAACTCTGCCCATGAAGTTTGACATACTTAAGCACAGTTAAGTACATTTGTGATAGGAAGAAAAATTTAAAAAGAAGAAATCCAATGCTTACCTCCCAAGCATTTCATTCTGATTTCACTAGAAGAAATGAGAGATTATCTATTCTTTTTCACATTAGAAATAATCTTGTACTTACAGAATTTGATCCAGGAAAATCATATCCTCCCATGACTTTCATGTAAGCCTTTTCTATTAGTGATACCCACAATTCATTCTTATTGTTAGAATAAGAGCAGAGAAGTTCCCCACTATGATCAACAGGTAACTGGTCATCTATGATCACCTATGCAAAATAGATTAAAAAATTATCTTAGAGCTAATAAAGTACCCTGGAAGTATTTTTAAAAAATATAACAAAACCTAACTCTTAGAATACATGGCTTCCAAGACACAGATCTGATCACTTTTTCAGATGAGGACACCTGTATCAATCAGAGGCTTGCCCTGTAGTAAACAAGTTATTCTGGTGCTAGCTGTCTCTTACAGCATCACTGGGTGACCTGTGAACATCTGTCTTGGTTTGCTCTTTAGGAAGTGGAGGTTTTGCCATTAGTCTATTACCAATACACTACTGAGACAGCACATTTTCATGTCAAATCCTATTTGTGCAAGAATGGATAATCCTTTTTGCAGGACACAGCCACTCATCCTACTAAAAAGCAGCCATTGGGAGATATACTGGAGAGCATGGAGAGCAGGGGAAACACTTAGGTGATCCTTCCCTCTAACAGTCATTTAGATTCCAAGACTTTGCTACTAACAGGCTTCCTAACCTAGAGGTTCTATTTTAGCATTTAATAATATTTGAGGACTTGCCCCCAGCCCCTCATCTATGAACACAACCGTTGGATTTTTGAACTCCAAACAAACAATGGTCATTCAAAATGAACTGCAATAGCGACTGCTACAGTATTTTATTTTATACCATTATTTACTGCACAAAGAAAACAATGTTTGTGAGTTTATAAAGCTCTACCGTTTATCTTCAGGCATTTCCTCTCTTTACAAAAAAATCTTTGGTCATCAGCTTTAAAATACATGATTTTAACAGTAACAGTATTAAGTCCCCCCCAGACCATTTACCTTTCTAGGTACACCATTGATATGAAGTTTCACCATGTATTTTCCACATGGATTATACTCTGGTTCTCCTTTCTTATTCTGAGGGTAAATGATACTGTTAAAAAAAAATACAACACACAAATTGTGATATAAGTGACTCTGCTGTCAATATAATAACATAAGAAGTGGGATTTCTAGAATATATTCTAAGAGATAAATACAGAATTTTACATGAAAAAGCCACTCAATGAAAAGTGGCAATGATGTTTAAATAGGTTTTATTTTTCAGACCTTATTCCTGATGCAGTTCTCTCCTAATTGGAGTAAGAAAACCTATGAGTAATAGAGAAATTATTCTAACTGAAACACAAGCAGATTTGTCTTACTTTTAAATGTATCAAAGTTATGCAAGTTCTACTTAAATACAGTATTAGCCTGAATGACAGTCAAAGGTTTCAAGATTATGGTAGTACAGAACTCTCTGCTCATGAAGGATACACAGTCACTTCTAGCAAGTGTGGGTTAAAACAAAATTCTAGAAATAACATTCACACGCTTGTCTGGCAATGGGCTCCTGGCAGACAGTCTGCCAAATTCATTCTAAATTTATCACAGAATGCTTGTTAAATTGGATTGAGACAGTGTTGTTATCATTCTGTAGCAAGATTTAGTATCAACCATTTGTTGTACGGAGTTGACATAACAAAGAAAGAAACAAACTACAAAGCATTCTAAGTAAAATTGCTATTAAAAACAAAGCCTTCCAGACTATTTGCTCTTCTCAAAGCACATTTAAAGTAGCTTCACTTTTAGAAGTGGTAAAGCCACAAGATTTCCAGGGAGATAAAGGTGAAACAAACACTAACTTTTACTTCACCCAAATGTATGATAGACAACCTCAATTAAAACTGATAAAAGTAGAGCGTACTAATCTAAATATTTTTTACATATTACTCATGAATAAGCTTAACAGACAGCAATTTAAACAGAACATACTGCTTAGCTGTGTTAAGCCTGATGATCTCAGAAAATAACAGCTATTTACCTTGTAATCAACTTTTTGTTATATCTTCTTTCATATGCAGCACTGATAGCAAGTGATGCCACAAAGGAACAATCTGACACTATTGTCTGTAAAGAAAAGATGACAATGAGGATATTTACTAATATTTAGATACTAAAAAAAAATGGCTTGAGTGGGAAAGAAGGGAAAATTATCAGTTAGTGATTCCCTTCAGTAGTGAAAGGATTTAAATGAAAAGAAGCCAAGTTCCAAAAAAACAAAACAAAAAAAAAAGCAGGAAGTATTGCTTGCTCTGTAAGTTAAAATTTATTGAAGGCAATGAGAGGTAAATGCAGTTATCTTGTCATTCACTCACACTTAACCTCTTTCTTCCCAAAGCACACAGTGTTTCCACTGTTAACGCACTTGTTCATTCTTCTGGCTAAAGAACATATGGAATTTGAGGTGGTACTGTCATTAAATTAACATCAAGAGAGCCACGAAAAGCTCTCTTGCATTTAGGGGTTTCTTTTTGAAAAAATAATCCTCTTCTTTTTTGGAAAGTCTCATACCCTGCAATGTGCTCTAGCAGCTAATGTTCCTCCTCGGGAACAACTTACCTGTTTTATGCTGAAACTTGATACAGTGTAAATCATCGTGGGGTTATTTGTTATGTCATCTGGCCGTACCCACTTGGCAAACATTGCTTTCTGTTTGGGGGATAATGGCAACTTCCCACATTTATCACTAGATTTAAGAGAGAAAGGCAGAAATAACTTAGATAGAAAAACTTTTAATGACATCCCAAGTCATACATATATCTGACGGATGGTGCAAAATGTACATACAACAATTACACAGCTGGAAAAGAAATTCAGAGAACAGAGTTGATAATTTGGTGGGGAAAAACAGAAAATATTAAAAACGTGAAATAAAACCCAAGAGTCCCCTTCATAAGGCTGAACAGAAGAAAGGAATTCCAGAAAGCCAACTGCCCCAACAGAAACCCAAATTCTTGCCTTTAATTCAACATGATGAACTAATAAAAGGCTTCTTCAGTTCAGAAAATATTGAGGTATACCTAATTGTCATGCCTTTAGCAGAAAACTGAAGAAAAAACACCAACCAGATGACTTGCCTATTGTGGCTATTTAAGGTGAGCCTGTATCACTGCTCACACATAAACATCTAACAGTTTTCTGTCACTCTTCTTCTGAATAGCCCTTTACAGAGAAGACAGCTACCACCTTCACTTTGCAGGTGGGACAACTGAGACAGAGAGCACTAAAAACAGTATGCAACTGGAAATGGAGCCAGGTTGCCAGCATAGCCCAATACTCCAAAAAGCCAAATTGGAATACTCTTGAAGGCTCACGGGGACAAATGTAAAGGCACTGCAGAGCAGGATCAGCTTACGTTAAACAGTCCCAAGATCAGACTGGAGAAATGAGGTTGCAGTATTTAAGTACCTCAGCCAAAATTGTGCTTAAAAATCTGCTTAAACAATTTTAAGAGAAAACACAACAATACTGATTATTGGAAAGAATTCAAACCAACAGCAAAGGAACATCAGTAATTGAACAGCACTTACGAAAATGGCATAGGGAAGGCAAAACGTTCCCTCAGATCGACACTCATGAAAGGGACATACTCAATGCCATTAATTTTTGAAGTCTTTCTGCAAGTTGTAAGAGAAAGATATAGTTACAAACTTATCTATCATCTTTCAAAGGTTGAGTCTGAAAAGTCACTCACATTTCTATCTTCAGGACCATATCTTTAGTCCATTTAAGTGCCTATAGCAAATAAACAGATTAAATGGAATAAGATCAAATCCTGGGCAGTGTTGAACATAACCTCTGTCACAATCTTATTTAGTGCAGAGGGAGAAGGAAGAATGTTGTAATCCCTATCAGACAATGCTTTTTTTTTTTTTTTTTTACATATACTTCATAGTTTTCAAAATTCACAACCTTGCCTAAAGATTTTATGGATTTGTTAAAATATGTCTATTATGGCAGCTATAATAAAAACAAATGCAAAAGGAACCGAATATAACAGAAGGCATAATCCTGAAGCATACCATGCTTCCTCAATTTCCTGTGAAACAGTAGTTGTATCATGCGTAAAACCATTCTCATACCTGAGCACCTGAGAGCGAGATCTTTCATGAACTCAATCAGGTACAAACATACAAAAATATGGCTATGAAAAATACTCCTGGCAGCCAACTACCAGTTGTCTTCTAAACATGCTCTAGAAAACATGCTCTGTGGATAAAAACCACTGATTATGTCACTGTAGAGAATACAAGAATTTATTAAAGTGTGGGTAATGGCAACAAATGAGTTTGTAAGTAGTGGTTTTCCAAGCCTCTGCTTATATACCTCAAGCTTAGGTGTGTAACAATTTACTGTCCAAGATGCACAAAGGAGTGGGCACAAGTGATAAAACTTTGTAAAAACTTGGCCTCTGCTTACCTTAGTACTTCAATCTCCTCTGCAGTGTACCTCTGACCTTGAGACTCACTAGCTTGTACTGCTCTGATTGTCTGTGGCTTATCATTTAAAGAAAAATCAGGACCCAGTGGAAAGAATGTTCTGACCGGCTGATTTGGTTTAGCAGCAGTTGACTTCTCCTTCTGAGATGACTTTGACATCGATACTTTCAGTGCTTCTGCTCTAAAGGAAAGAAAAATGCATTCTGTGTACAATCATAATGAAAATATGGCTATGGGTCAATCACTAATTTCCTCATTCATGCTTCACATTTGTTAAAAGGGATGAACAGATGCTCAAGCTGACCAATATCCTTTTTCCTATCAAAAAAATCAATTTATGAACGATATCAATAGAAGATAAACATCAGAAATAATTCAGTACTGATGCCACTATTTCTTTATTTTCCCATTCAACAATCAATTAAAATATAGCATTCGCAATTCATTAAAGCCTAATGAATTCTGCTGAAAGTATCTTTTTGTCACCTTTTAGACTATAGTAATAGCAGCATTTATGTAAGCATTCATTATCTGGAACCTCAGGAAAAGACCACAAACCCAGAGAGAGAAAATCCCTTTTAGAGTCATTCACTGACACGACATAATTTCTTAACTGCTTCCCCCATGAGGCAGGATCTCAGTGGTAACACATCAATGTTGGTTTCAGCATCACCTACTGCCTTGCTTTCTCTTAGACTTTAGGATTTGACTAGCAATTATTACAGCAGAAAAAAACCAACTATTCTTAAAATCCAGCATGTCAGCTGCTTGAAGACTATATTCAGGAGCCATCTTTTTTTTTTTTTTTTTGTTGCTGCATTAAACTGTGAGATAGTCACACATATAAATCAGGGTGGGAATTTTTTAACGCAGACTGAAAAGCACTGGATATCTGCTAATACTGAAGCAGCCCAACACAGTTCATTATTTTCTGTCACACTGCTGACTTAAAAAGGAGTTACACACATGCAACTTGTTTTAGATACAGATTTTCATCTGCTGGATTTACCTACATGATTAAATTGCTGCCTCAAACCAAGTACTTTCCAGTTTTTAAGCTGTCTTCATAGTGAAGAGATGCTGACACCCAGGCTTAGCACTCAACTGAATTCAATGTTTTTATAAAAGCCAAAACAGTAGTAGAGTACTCCAATTCATCTGTCTGAAGACTGAAACAGTGCACGGTACTAACAAATACACAGCCCTTCCCTAATTCTGCATGATATTTCCAGAGGGTTGGCACAAGAGCTCATCTATCTGTATAACAGCTGGCAGCTATCTACCAGGAAAACTCTAATGAATCTGAATCCCTATGCTTTGCAGTACAGAACAGACATAACAGATTGAGAATTCAACTCAGAGAGTGCACTGACACTCAACAGCTATTACCTGTACTAATAGTGGCAATACTCACCTATCTAATGCTTGCCGAGCCAGTTGTTTCAGTTTTGCCTGCAGGCCTGCTTCTGAAGTTTCTGTAGCCTTAAATTCAAAACACATAAACAACAAAAAAGCTACACATCCAAAGAAAGTTCAGATTTTAAGCTGTTTGTGAAATTCCATGCTTTTAAATTACAGGTCCCAGCTTTTTTCTTCCCCCCCCCCAATCCTCCTTTGAAATGAGCAGGTATATATGTGGTGGTTTTTGATTTTTTTTTTTTAATCTCAATATAAAAAGGATACTAAGTGAGTGAATATTATTTTACTATTTTAGTAAATATTCATAGAATGAAAGTGTTATTCAACATTTTTCAGCATGGGAAATACTGCATACACACAAAAAACTACTTAGAAAACTATTAAAACTATGGACAGAAAAAAGCAACAAATGTTATGTACACTATTGAACTAAAATATGTGCCATTTTTTTCTCCTCAAGTGTGTCAAAAATAATCATGGTAACTTAGGAAAAGATCATCTGAATGTTCACTTTCATTGATAAAGCCTGCTTTCATGTTAAAACTCTTGTTTTTCCACATGTAAAGCATAAAATTATCTACGATGGGCACCAAAACCATTATCAGGAGTGCTAACTTCTATTTCCAGTTGGGAAGTACATCGTGACAGTTCACTCATATAACTAGTTTATACTTTCTTCCTTACAGGTGAACAGGTAATCTGGAGGAAGCACAACATGAGCTGTGGCTTCTCTTGTCACAACCAATAGCAGGTTTCAGGTTTGAGCTTTGTACCTTGACTGATTCTCCTGGGTCATCTACGTAAATGAAAGAAACAAAAGGCAAACTACTTTCACCCTAAGAAATGAAACTAGAAATACCCTAACAATTTTTTCACCTGTTAGTAAGTTACACTTAGGAGTTCCTTGTTGGAAAAGACTTTGAAAGATGTATGAAGGGAAGCAGTGGATGTGATACAACAGAAGACCTATCTAGGAGACACTGAGGAATAGACACAGCTGCTCTCTTACTGCTTCAAGGGTAAGAAAGAAGCAGATCTCTGCACCTAGCATAGAGAGCAAGACAGAAGTAGTGATTCACAACAGAGTTCCTTCCATCTTTTATCCTGGGGAGAAGAAGGTACCTTTTGATCCCCTTGAGAGATAAAGGCTCATTTTAACAAAACAGCACGTTGTCAATATTAAAAGAAACGTTAGCTGTATCTGCACCTAATAAAAGATCAGGTAACAGCAACTGTTAATAAGATATAGAAGTTACTCTGAAATTATATGTAAGTAGTACGTGCATGTACTAACACAACAGGAGGAGAAACAGCAGTCAAAAGCAGTATGCTGATGCAGTGGTTTATATAATAGACAAAAGCAGTTTTGATTAAACAGCTGAAGCAGAAAAACTGGAGCAGTTCTACTAGCTCTTGATCTGGTTACCTTGTATCACTAGGGTTTTTATGTCTACCTAAAACTGTTTAGAAGAATTCCGAGCAAAGCTTTTACTCTAGTTGCAATAGTAGTATTTCCCTCCCAACAACCCATATATATTCACACTACAAAAAGGAAAGAGGAGAAAAATAAAAAACAGACTTGGTGGAGTTACATTATGATGGTGAACTCTTCCTATAATGAGTTAGTTATGACAACTGGACTTCAGAGAGAAAAGCAGTACCTGTAATTATGTTTGTCATCACTCACATAATGGCCAATTTAACTCTTACCATTAACTTCAGTGTGAATCGAATTCACTCATAATAGCTTTAATGTTAGCTACTGAGTAATCAAATAGTATTTTTTACCAGTTTTGGCAGCAGGAGACTGTAACGCTTTCAGAAAATGCTACACAAAAAACTGCCAATAATTATTTCCTTCAATATAGTCAGAAAACAAAATATCTGACATATTAGAAAGCCACCTTCAATTTTAACAGTTTTAGATTTCTCTTTTAATATTGCATTCATTCTAGTGTGAAAGTTAACAGGACAAAATGTTCAGCATATTTGTATTTCTTAGTATAATCTGGCTCAGTGAAAACACACAAATGACCAGTCCCCATGAATTTACAGCATTAAATAATGTAACAACAGGAAGAAACATTACAGAAACAACCAATGGAAAAAAAACATTCAAGAACAGCTTTTAGAAATACAGGTACTCCATTTTTAAGCCAGCCTTTAGGAGTCAGTTGCTTGTGTAAGTGGAAGAATTCCTTACCATCACGTAATTCCACCAAGTTAACTTGTAGCTTAACATACTGTTTTCAAACAGAGCTCCACCGCTTCCGTGTACAACTCTATAGCTTCTTCTGCATTGCCTTTATCATCTTCATCAAAAGCCTGTGTAACTAGGAAGTGAGCACGCTCCAAGTCCAGCTGCTGTTTTGACTTCAGAGGGTCTGTGTTCTGAGACTGAACTAAAAGAAAAATGAAAGTGTTCAGCTTTCTACAGCAGCAGACACGCAAAAGCATCCTCCTCATAGCACTGAAACTCTAGTAGTTCTAACAGATGAGAAACGTCTACTCTTTGGCTGCAAACAGAAAGTTGGCAAACTTTGCTGAAGACATCTTACAATGAAAAAGAAACAAACACTCTTCCCCAAGGCTGAGACATGCTCTCAGGATATGTCATATGTCAAGTAACGTACATAAGATCTCTTGCATATTATGCAGATGTGGTTCCTAAGAATATAAAGTGGAAGAATATGCACACCCAAGTCCTTAGGAAATAAGTCTTCTGCACTGAGCTACATTTCTGATTCACTAAAGAATTCAAAACAGTGACTCACAAAAAATAAGAAACATGAGAAGCAGAGCAAACATCACAGATACATATTTCACAGCACTGTTAGGCTTTCTACTGAGTTTATGGAGAGGCTTGATTAGAAAGCTCCTTACCCACCTGCTGAATGGAGAGCTTGAACTCTCTCCAAATACTCATTTATTTTTTCTTGAATATTTTCCAAGTTTGACCCTGCCATGCCAGCATAAATCAAGGCTTGCGCGGCTTCCTGCAAGGAAAGGGATTTGAAACAAGAGTTAACGGTTGGTGACTGGAAAATTACTTTCCATGAACAGAAAGCTACAGCAACAATGAGTCTGCACGAAAGCTGGCTCCTACACCCACATCAAGGTTCAGTGGTGCAGGGAGAATCTGCCAGAGAGAAGAAGTTACAAATGAAATCCAATTTCCTAAGTTCAATTTCACACAGAACAACCTATAAAACTGCAGAACCTCAGAAGATCACAGAACGGCTTGGGTTGGAAGGGACCTCAAAGATTACGAAGCTCTAACCCTCCCCACCACAGGCAGGGCAACCAACCTCCACATTTTATACTAGACCAGGCTGCCCATGGCCCCATCCAACCTGGTCTTGAACACCTCCAGGGTAGGGGCATAAGGGCACATCTTAGGTCAGTGTGTGCAGTCACACGCACAAAAACAGAAATTTCAAATGAACTTATTCAGTCATGCATTGAAATCAGCTAAGTAAAACTCAGGACAAACTGTCTTTCACTTTTAAAGGTGCAGATTTATGGCTGGGGAAGAAAATAAAAACCTTAAAAAAAATAATCAACACATCACTCATAAATTATTTGCACTTAATCTGATAATAATGAGAAGAAAACCAATATGAAAAACAAATTCATAGAATTACAGAGTTTTGTATGAATAACACGGATAGAAAAAGTGATCAGATCTTGAAATTCTACAGAATTAAGATTTCCCAGCTCCTCAAATTTTTGTTTTTAAATGTTTCTATGTACAGAAAACACTGGATATTGACTGAAGTCCATTTCCAGGAGGGAGCATAAGAAGGTCTCCAGCTCAGAAGCACGGTGCGTTGTCCACAGGAAGACTTTTTCTATAACGCACAAATCTATTAGGAAAAAAATGTCCTCAGTTGCAATCAGCTGTCTATCCACTCAGTAAATTTATTAAAAAAAAAAAAGAAGCCACATTAAGGTTTGGCAAGGTTGAAATAACAGCCAGAGCTGACACAGTCTCAGAAGCATATGAAAAAATAAAAAATAAAAAAATCGAGATTTGTCACTTTTAAAAACAAAGATAAAAACCTTACACTGACCTCATTATTGGCACAGGGGAAAAAACCCAACAACCCACATTCGTGCAGCAGTGCTCTCCTTCCCAGCAGCAGCGGGTGAGGGAAAGAGGCAGTCACGTAGCAGGCATGTATGTAGGAAGCAGAACAACAACTGTCAGTGCTGCTCCCCAGTGATGGCCTTCAGGAAGACGGCTCTGTGCAGGGCAAGCACAGAGCTGGGGCCAGAGGGGCTCTCGCTTGCTTTGTGGCTATGATTTTGCCAAAGCTGTTAGTTTATTCCCACACGCACTCACCTTGTCTGCACAAGCTTAGAAGCAATCCTAATACAATCTTTATTTATCAGGGTAAATATTTTACTGCCGAGCATCACAGAAGCAAGCACTGCATACAACCTGTCAACATCCATCGCCATATTCACAGGATCACAGAACGATTTGGGTTGAAAGGGACCCCAAAACCCGCCCAGCCCCAACCCCCTGCCATGGGCAGAGCTGCCACCCACCTGCTCAGGCTGTCCAGGACCCCATTCAACCTGGCCTTGAGTGCCTCCAGGGATGGGGCACCACAGCTTCTCTGGGCAGCTGTGCCAGCTGAATGAAGAGTTTCTTCCTAGCATCTAGCCTAAACCACTGCTCTTTCAGTTTAAACCCACTCCCCCTTGTCCTATCACACCTGCATAAAGTCAGTTCCCTTCCTGCTTGTAAGCTCCTTTCAAGTATTGCACCACATGAAGTGCTCAGTGACAGAAAGGCAAACGTGGGTCAGATTTCATTTATATGTAGCAATTAAGTACTGTTAAGGTCTAGCATACAACTAGTTTTGAGAAAAACACATTACAGACATCTGTTCCAGGAACGCACACACATCCGTGGCACACCAGAAGTAGAGATGCTGTATTGCAATGGTGAGCATGCAAAAAACAAACAAATCTTCAAACCGGTGCTTCCAAATCCATGCATAACTGGTATTTCCCTGGTTTGGACCACAACTGCTCTACCTGGTTTCAAGGTGCAAACAGACCCTTATGCAGTAAGCTGCAGCAGTGCCAGCACGCCAGCTGTCACAGGATGTAGGTGTGGTTCAGAGCTGGTATTTCTGATCCATCACAAGTGAACAGACACAGCAAACCCATTCAGACATTCTGTTTGTTGTCTATCAGCAACAAGAAATGACATTTCCCATGCTTCATGCTCAGGTCAAGTTCTTGCAGAATCCAATTTGTCACCCACGTGCTTACTAAATGCAAAAGTAGATAATAAGAAAGTTGATAAACAAGATACCTTCACACAGAGCCTGACACAAGAATCAATGCCTTGTGCTGTGAGGAACCTCCTGTCTGAGCACCAAACCTGTATGAGAGCTGTGATCCAAAGCTTTCCTTGTGCAGAGCAGTGCCCACACTCATGTTGCCCTGTGTCCTCACAGGTGCAAACCAAAAGCATTTTCTGCCTTACTCTCCTTGCTGCATTTAGCCTGAGGTGCGAGGGGTGCCTTTCTGCTTTTAGAAGTATCACCTAAATGCAGCACAGGAAAGTAATTTTTTGTGTGCTGTATGGCAAAGCAGATTATTTGCACAAACAAAAAAAAAAGGTTTTCTCCTGAGAAGCAGCTGACAAGTTCTTGCAGGTGTGTCAGAAACGTGCTGTCACAAAGCAGCGTGTGCACAGCTAACAGATACCACGCATGTGCTGCAGAGAGGCACAGACCTTATCAGCATCATTACTGATGATTATAACTTTGTACACACACTTCCCATAGTAAACTCAGCTCACCCTAAGCTCCCAATGTAGGTTAAATGCAGGCATTCCTCTTCCTGGCTTGGAATCTCTCCCAGAGGAGGGGAAATTTAGATTAGATGTCAGGGGGAGATTCTTGCACAGAGAGGGCAGTGAGGCCGTGGCACAGCTGCCCAGAGAAGCTGTGATGCCCCATCCCTGGAGGTGCTCAAGGCAGGTTGGATGGGGCCCTGGGCAGCTGAGCTGGTGGGTGGCAGCCCTGCCAACGGCAGGAGGCTGGAAACGGATCGTCTTTGGGGTCCCTTTCAATCCAAGCCGTTCTATGATTCTGTCCCTTCACACAGAAACCTAAGAAAAGCGTGGTCTTTCCGCACAGGTCACTCCAAAAGTAATGCCTCCTATTTATCTCCACGAAAATGACAATCGATACGAAGAGCACAACAACGCTACTCGACAGAACGAATTCTCAGCTACAAAACACAATTTTTTCAGCGCTGCCAGCACCGTTAGCCGCTCATTTTCGCCGGTCACGAGCAGCAGCCCGCAAGCTGCCCTCACACAAACCCGCGCCGGCACAGCCGACCGCTGCCACCGCCACCGAGACGCGCCGCCCACCGCCTCGCCGCGCTCGCAGCCACCGCCCGCTCCGCCGAAACGCTCAGCAAACGCTGACGAACGCCAGCGATCGCCAGGCAGCCCGGCTCCACCCTCACAGCGCCGGGCCGCGCCGCTCGCTGCGGGGACGGACAAACTTTCCCCGCGGCCTTCCGCCTTCCGCGCTGTCAACGCCCGCCCCCGGGCCTTGCCCCGCCGCACACCTTGTAATAGAAGACGGCCTCCTGGTAGCGCCCGCTCTGGTCCCGCTGCACCGCCAGCTGCGCGAACTTCACCGCGTCCAACTCCAACGCGCTGGCATCCATGACCGCTCCCCTCCTGCCACCCCCCGCCGCCGGCTGCGCGCCACCGGCCCGCCCGCCGCCCGTCCCGGTCCCGCCCGACTCCGCCCCATCCCCGAGGGCCCCGCCCACCGGCGCCCCGCCCGCGGCCATGGGGGCGGGCTGCGCATGCGCGCCGAGGGAGAGCGCGCGCAATTTTCTGCACAGAGGAAGAGCACCGCGCGTGCTCGGAGGGGCTGAGTGGAGGGCTGTGAGGAGCTGGGCGGGACTGGACTGGACTGGACTGGACTGCTTGCGGCTGCAGGGGGCGCGCGCGCGCGCAGGGCGGGACGCGGTCCGCTGGTGTTTGGTTGGGCTGCCCGCCTGCGCTGAGGCGAGCTGCCCCTCGAGGGCGTTGTTGCTTTTAAAGCAGTGGCGTGGTTTTGTTTGTTATGTCCTTGTTCAAGAGAAGTGCTCAAAACAGTGGTGACTTTCCAACGCGGAATCACAGAATCGTTAAGGTTGGAAAAGCCCTATGTATGGGAACTGTTGAGTCACGGCCTGAAGCACTGATTGATCACCTGAGGCGAGCACTGAGTCAGCTATGGAGCACAGGTGGAGGCTATTCAGCTGTGTGGTGGAAGGGGTGGAGCCTGGCTGCACCTCTCCTAGACCCCATTTAAGGATCTCTTTCTGGAGATTGCTCCCTTTGGAGTTTTCCTATGAGCCTAGGTTAGAGGTGAGCATTTTTCATTTATTTTTGATTATTTCTTTCCACCATGATAATCTATTTATACAACCTGTATATACCAGTCTAACCACATCTCTCTGTATATTTGTTGATTGTACACCCTCTTAGATCACCTAATCCTACTGCCAACCCACCCCACCATGCCACTGCCCACGTCCCTCAGTGCCACATCCACACGGTTCTTCAACGCCTCCGGGGACGGTGACTGCAGCACCTCCCTGGGCAGCCTGTGCCACTGCCTCACTGCTCTTTCTGAGAAGAAATTCTTCCTCATATCCAACCTGAACCTCCTCTGGTGCAACTTGAGGCCATTCCATTGTTGTTACCTGGGAGGAGAAGCCAATCCCCACCTCCCCACAGCCTCCTTTCAGGCAGCTGTAGAGAGCAATCAGATCTCCCCTGAGCCTCCTCTTCTCCAGACTGAGCAATCCCAGCTCCCTCAGCTGCTCCACACAAAACTCGTGCTTCAGACCCCTCACAGCTTTGCTACCATTCTCTGCACACACTCCCAGGCCTTAGTGCCTTTCTTGTAGCAGTCACTGTTGTATCAGTTGGCCCTCTATAAGTCCATGGGACCTGATGGGATTCACCTCAGAGAACTGGGGGAGATCATGGATGTTATGGCTGAGTCCCTCTCAACAATTTACCAAAGGCCATGGGAATCTGGCAGGTCCCTGGCTGGCCTGGTCCCCTCATCTCCAAAAAGGGCATGGGAGAAAGCATACAGAACTACAGACCTGCAAGTCTAACCTAAAGCCCTCAAAACTTAATGGTGAAGATTATCCTGGAGACTAGCAGAAGGTAGTTAAAGAACAAAGCTGTTGTTAGATGTAATCAACATGAGATCATGAAGAGGAAGCCCTGCTTTCATTGCCTTCTCTGATAAAGTCTTGAAGGGAAGATAGTGGATGTAATCTTTCTGAATTGTGGTAAGACCTTTGATATTATCTGTCACAGAATATTTCTGGACAAAATGTGTAAAAACTCTGAGACAAACACATCCATATTGTGGATGTACTAGCTTAATGGTAGAGCTCAAAGGATTGGAGCGAGTGGGGCTACGTTTAGTTGGTTGCATCACTAGCGGTGTTCTTCAGGGCTCAGTTCTAGAGCCAGTCCTGTTCAACGCTTTTGTCAGTGATCTGGATGCAGTAGTGGGTTTGCATCCTCAGCAAATTTGCCAATCATACTAAACTGGGAGGTGCTGCTGGCACCCTGAAAGGACAAGGAGCTCTGTGCACAGGGATCTAGATAGACTGAACTACTGAGCAGTCATCAACTGCACGAAGTTCAACAAAGGAAAATGCTGGGTTCTGCACCTGGGATGGAGCAATGCCAGACACACACAGAGTCTGGGAGACGAGTGGCTGGAATGCAGCTCAGTAGCAAGGGATCTGAGGGTGCTGTTGATAGCAGAATCAGCATGAGCCAGAGGTGTAAACTGCTCTTTGGGGAGCATTAAACATAGCCATCTGGCAAAGAGGTGATTCTCCTCCTATATTTAGCACTGGTGCAGCCTTGCCTTAAATATTGTGTGCAGTTCAGGGCTTTGCAATACAAAAAGGATGTTAAAGTCTTTGAAAGCATCCAGACAAGGGCAATAAAGTCTGGTAGCAGGGCTGGAAGGCATGCCCTGTGAGGAGAGGCTGAGGACACTTGCCCAGTCTGGAGGAGGCCAAGAGGTGCTCTCTGCAGCTTCCTAAGGGGGGAAGAAGAGATAGGTGCTCAGCTTTGCTCTTGGGAACTGATAATGCAGAGCTGTGCCAGGAGGTCACAGTTTGCATTAGGAAACACTTCTGTACTGTGAGGATGGTCAAACATCAGAACAGGTGGCTGAGAGAGGTGACTTGCCCCATGCTTGCCAGTGTTCAAGAGGCATTTGGGCATGCTTTGACTTTTGGTTATCTCTGAAATGATCAGGCAGTTGGACTCAATGGTCTTTGTTGGTTCTCTCCAACTTAACTCTTATGTCTGTGATGTAAGGGCCATTCTTGTAATTTTCACAGCTTTGCTTTTAGTTGTCTTTCTGATAAGAACTTTTTTTCTTTCGAAGTTAGTTTTATGCTACTTAGCTGAGCACAAGAAAGATCCAGATTATGCTAAAGGACTTTTTAAAATAAAGATACGCTGGTTCAATGTTTACTTAATGACACCATGAAAATGAACAAAGAATTTCAGTTTACCTCAATTTGATGTTCAGACATAGTGGTATAACATGTATAGCATAAAATGAATTTATGTGTATCATTACTTTAGACTCAATCATTTACAGACCAAATGAAAATCTGAACTATCCAGACATGATGAAGAAAAGACTGAAGTACACAGAAAAACTCTGTATTGCTATTAGCTGTAACATCTTCATGTTGCTGTGTGTGGTACTTCATACTCTCCACTAAGATATAATGTTATTCCTTATTTAAATGGGAAGTCAAAGACCTTTACTCTTTAATGGAAAGTGAGATTTCTTCTACCTAAATTGGATTCAGAAATGTCACTTGCGAGAATTTTTCACTGATTACCAATCACTGATGATTAGCCCTTTTCTTTAAATAGATGGTCTGTGTGTTTGTTTAATTTTGATTACTGTAAAATTAAATAAGAAACTGTTAGATGTATAAAAAAGTAGAGTAAGATAGCAATGTTTTGACTGCAGTTAGCACTTCGTAGGTATTGATTTTTGCCTTTTGTTTGTAGCAGCATTTTAATTTTGGAGCCAGATATTGAAATTGGCTCCTTTTTCTTTTCAGCTGAAGAAGCAACAATTCTTTCTGTATGTGTTGAAACATCCCAAACATTTCTATTTTTTTATCTGTGGTTAAGTTTTATGATTACCGACATCATTAGGCATATTTGATTATATTTTTAGTGCCAAATGCTGTTATGTGGTAATAGGAAATAAGCAGACATTGCTAGGGTTGATAATGGGCAGAAGCATAACTTTGGTCACATAAAATTTGGCTGGGAGAAGTGTTAAATTCATGCATCCGTGGTAAGATTCAAGCCATAAATAGGAGCAATGTTCTCTAACAGTAATTCTCTGGAGAAGGAAAACCTGATAATTGCCAGTGATGCTTACTGCTCTCCTTGATTTCTTACTTCAAGAGTTGTGTTCCAGTTACCCAACAAGGGTTTGCTGTGCAAGTAGTGGGGAACACTGTGTTTCGCTGAGTTTGTATTCATTTAAACCTGCTAGTCCTTCTCAAAACTACATTTCTGCAGTATAGTGTCTGCACACCCATTTATTCCATTTCCCTGTTGTTACAATTGCTGCTCTAACACCTTTGTAGGCCTCCTGGCACCCTTTCTTGCTGTATCCTTTTTGATGCTTTATCTCTGCTGTCTTTTTTTTCCCCCTGTTTATGTGCACTGAGAAGATCACAGCTGTATGTATTTTCTTGATCTTATTCCCTCTGGCTCTTGTCCTTTTGCAGAGGCGATGTCACATGAAGGAATTAAGGTGCCATTTTTTTCTTTCATCCTCTTTTGCTGCTAGTTAGACAGAATCAGATAATTCTCATATGTCCTTCCTCTATGAGATGCTTTCATCCCTCTTTTCTTTCATCTTCGTAATGCTATGATTTGCTGTTCCCCAGCTCTTCTTCTGGCCTCCTGATTTAAATTCTTGTCTCTCTGCCTGTTCCTCTTCTTCCATGCATACACTGAAGGGACAGATGTTTGCATGTTGATGATGGCTCTTACCCAACTTGGTATTCTTTGATATTTCTTCATACATTTAATCTGTGCTTGAACAGAAACCTCTTAATATCTTTGACTTATCTTTGTGGACTTGATTTTGTATTTCTCCCGTGTTTTCTTTGAGATGGTGTGATGTATAGGATGTCCAAATCCTGTACTTGTCTTTTTAACAACTGCTGAGCGTTGACTGAAATTTGAAGAACTCTCCAAGTGACTCATCTTTCCTGAGAAGGATTAGGTAGTTCAGCTTCTGCCATTATGTAATTAATGTGGTATTTCTCCCAGATGTTTCACATCCATTAAATTTCACATGTACAGTGATATGAAATCCTTATACATCTTTCTGTAGTAGGCTTTGACAAATGAGAATATTTTTGTATCAGTAGCTTACTTCAACATCTTATTTCTTGTCATTTCCAGATAATTTTGGAGGTCTTTTTTTTTTTTTTACCACTTTGTTTAGAAACAGAAGTTGGATATGCTATGTCCAAGTTCCCTAGAGACCCACCCCCTACTGCAACTTTGAGAAATGGCATCTCGTATGTCTTACTGATGGTTTTCCTCCATCTTTCATTTTTATAAGAAAGGCTCTGTGTGGGAACCTTTAAGTGTCCTTGTACTGAACTGCCTTCTAATTTCTCTCTGTTTTGAGAGAGAAGAGAGACTAGACAAGGTGCTTTCAAAATCTTCAAGATCTTCAGTGTGTTCGAAAGGCCAAAAAAGGCAAATGGTATCCTAGGGTGTATTATAAACCTTCCTACTCTGCCCTGGTGAGGCCACATCTGGACTACTGTGTCCAGTTCTGGACTCCTCAGTTGAAGAAAGACAGAGAACTTCTAGAGAGGGTCCAATGGAGGGCTACAGAGATGACTGAGGGCCTGGGGCATCTCCTGTACAAGAGACACCTAGAACTGTTCAGTCTGGAGAAGAGAAGACAGGCATCTGCCTGCTTTTTTTTTTTTTTTTAATTCAGAACACTGTTTAATGAATACCTGCTTCAATAGTAAGGTGTTGAACCCGTGTAATCAATGGTTAAATGGATTTGGCAATAATTTTCATCAGGTATGTAGCAGCAACTCCTTTTATCTTTATTTGTGGCCTTGCTTTTGTTGGACTGGTTGGAGTTTGTTTATATTCCTCGTATGTATAAATTGTCATCTTAAGTAGGTTATCTGTTGACTTATTGTGAGTCACCACCAAATTGTTGGAACATAGGCCTGAGTACTGTATTGTAAGGGCTGAAGCCTTACCTGTTCCACTGAACTCTTTCCACTTTAAAAGGAAATTTTTTCTTGATTGGAAGCTTCAGAATCAGAACCTAAACCTTCTATTTTTACTCATTGGTACCTTTATGAAATTAAGAAGCCAAATAAAACATAATTGAACACAAATTCTTTATGTGAGCATACAATATTATTAGTATGCTAGAAATCACTACTATTGATAGAGCTTTGAATATACAAAAGTATTTGATAAAAGAAATCAGCTGCATTGCACCACTAGGTGTCCATCTACTATTAGATTGGAGTTGGAAGTTTTTGCATGCTTAAAAAAGCAGCCAAAAAAACTTAAGACACATCTGTAACAGATTTTACAAATACAGATGTGTGTTATTTTGGTTCATTTTGGTATTTTGTTGGGCTTAAAGAGATTCAAACTTCGTTTTCATGATCAAACATCCAATATCCAGGCTGATGGGAAGTTTTAGCCCGATCCCTGCCCTCCACCCTTCGAAAAACAGAGAAATAGTAATACAAATTATAAAATCACATTACCCTTGTTCTGTAGATAACTTTTGATTAAATAGCACTGTTTCACCAGAAATTATCGTCGTCCTCCAAAATTTTTAAAATTAGTTTATTAGAAAAAAAGTATTCTTAAAGTAATGAATTCCTCCTTATACAGTTAAAGCACTTCTTGGCTTTCTTAGAGATTGTAATTTGTGGCATCTGTTTGGAAGCAAATGGTTGTGATGAGGGGGATTGTGGTCTTAACAATAGAATAAGGGAAGAAAATAGAAAAATATATTTTGTTAGAAACAGTGTTGGTTACCTTTGTAAGAGCACTTCTTTTGAGAACTGCATCTGTAGACTCTTCCTTCTGACTGTGTTAACTGGGAAGATGATCTAACAGTGAAAGGAAGTTTTACACAATAAAACTTTACATGAAATTAATATTAGAGTGGAAAGCACAAATGAATTACATTAAGACCTATGTGTGATGTTTCTGCATGTATATAAATCAATCACATGCATCAGTCCTATGTAATTTTCTTTAAAGAATAAGAGACACTTCTGCTGTAGTAGTTGTTTGTACTGGTTTAGTTGCTCTTTGAATCGTAGAATAAATGAGATTGGAAAAGACACCTAGAATTATCTAGTTCAACCATGCACCTACCACCAATACTGCCCACTAACCATGTCCTTAAGTACTACATCCACCTCTTCCTTTCCATCTTCAGGGACAGTGGCTCCACCACCTCCTTGGGCAGCTTGTTCCAGTGGCTCACCACTCTTTCAGAGGAGAAATGTTTTCTAAAACCCAACCTCAACCTCCCCTGGTTCTACTTGAGGCCATTTCATTCACCCTACTGCTGTTACCTGGGAGAAGAAGCTGACCTCTGCCTCATTACAGCCTCCATTCAGGTAGATGTAGGGAGTGAGAGTAGAGGCTCCCCCTGAGCCTCCTTTTCTCCAAACTAAGCAATCTCAGAATTTTGTATCCCAGAATATCTTATGCACTTAAGGCATGACTGAAATGAGCTACTCCTTGGAGGGTAACCATGGTACGTGGACATCAGGTTCCTAGCCTGGGGTTATCTTATACTGTTGTCAACAGGCACACCTCAAAGTGAAGTCTGTAGATTAAACTGAATAAATAAATCCATAGCTGCAGAAAGAATTTACGCAGCAGAATCTGCCCAACCTGATGTTGCTGAATCACACACGGATGGTCCTTGTAGAAGGACCCGAGTGAAACCTACTGTTTGTCAAGAGGACATAAGTTAGAACCACTGGAACCCTCCAGTTCCTTGTCCCTCCCCTAGAAGTGGCACACTCCTGTGACTGCATGCTACTGCTGCTGGTTTTGATATTACAAGTGTTGACTTTTGCTGTTGGAAGAGTGTTCCTGTTAGAATGCATTTTCACCAGCAAAGCTGTGATGTGAGCTTAATGAGTATTTGCTGCTCTGTTTCAAGTACCATGTAAATGCTTTTGCTCCACAATACTAAATAGTGAGATTAGTGAGAAAGAAAAATTGTTTTGTGCATACTGTCTTCAGGACTGTAATGTGGTTGAGGCAGCTGCTAACTGAGTTTATGCTAGGCATTCCCAAACAGTAATTTTGTTTGCATATCATAGTGTTAACTGGAAGTCCTTCAGATGTATAACAGAGCTTTCTGACCCCTTTCTCTTGGATTCTTCTGACACGTCTTGCTATTTGCTATGCTCATTGGAGTTGATCTCAGTTTACCATTTCCAAGCTTTTGGAGTGTCTTGGCAACAGTAGTCTTTCCTGTAGAATATGACATCTGAGGCTCCTCCTTTAGGTAGGAGATCAGGATGCAGTGTACTATAATGTTTGGCATAGATAGTTTCAGAATTTCTGCTTTCTGTAAGCCACCGTGGTCCAAAGAAATTCTATTGAGCATCCACTTCTGAACTGCATCTTTAATTGATCATAGAAAAGCACTTACATGCAAGGTAAGTGCTGATTACTGCTCAGTGCTTCCTAATGTTGCAGCTGAATCTGGGCAGGTGGAATACAGCGTTCTGCCCTACATACATCCACTGGCAAGACTAGTATTGTGTCCCCTTAGTAAAAGACCCAATCTCACTTTGTGCTTGAGCTTTGATTGGTGTGATTAGGTAGCATCATTAGTGCTTCTTATCAATTACAGATTTATCAAAATGGGCTAAGCTTCATCTGTCATTTAAGCATGGGAATGTCCTATGGTGTGGAAGGCCTGAAGAAATTTCAGAACATTTGGATTTAATGAAAAGATTACCTCAGTAGACTGTTTTTTAGCATGTTCCTTGGTACTGCACACTTAAGCTAGCCTGACAATTGAATTGGATAATTTATCCTCCTGTCACTACTGATGATCCATAAGCTTTTCGTTGAAAACAGCCTGATTGGTGTTTTTGATGTTTCTCATTAACAGGCAAATCTCTAATTAAAAGAGTGCTTCTTCAGTAATGTCTATTTTTGCAGGATTCCATCAAACATCTGTATTCTTTATTACTGGAATCTGGGCCAGTAAGACTTTGGGTAGTCAAAGATCTTTTTCCCATTGGACTTTGATTATTCATTCAGGAGATACTTTTTGGGTAAAAATGCTTTCACTTCCTCATGCTATAAGATCTGAATGGGAAGAACAAATGTATGTGAGGGAACGAGGAAAGAAACTGCTTGGAATACCTGTAATAGAAACACATTGAGTAACTGTCCAAGACAATTTTATTGATCTTGGTAAATGTCACTCTACTGAGAAAGTTTGTCTTCATAAATCAACACAGAAAACTCATTTCACAGTATTCTACGTAAGCAGTTAGCTTGCATCTTGAAGTTCCCCTGTCATTACTGTTGTGTACAAAACACTTGTGCTTGGTCTACCCATTTTTTGTATAGATTATCTGCTTTTCAGTATCAGAAAGTGACTATTTTTTTTTGTAATTATTATTTTTTATGAGGCAAATACATTTTTGTTAGCAAGTAAGTAGATAGGCAGCAAATGGACCTGACATTGTGTGCTAAAAAAACACTACTTGCACTGCATAAGATTGCAGCGGGAAAGATAAGGACAGTCAGCTGCTTGTGGTGCAGATATTTGTTGCATATACTACATTTTTACTTAATCCTGATGGTCATAGAATCACCATGGTTGGAAAAGATCTCCAAGATCACTCAGTCCAACCACCCACCTGTTACCAATATTTTGCACTTAGCTGTGTCCCCCAGTACAACATCTAAACGTTTCTTGATAACCTCCAGGGACAGTGGCTCCATCACCTCTGTGGGCAGCCCATTCCAGCTCATGGCCAATCTTTCGAAGAAGTTTTTCCTAACATCCAACCTGAATCTCCTCTGGCACAGCTTGAGGCCATTCCCTTTAGTCCTATCACTGGTGTTTTCAAGGATAAAGGTGTTCATGTGCATAAGTGTTTACACAGCTGGAACGAAAGAAATTATTTGTGCATTATGTTTGAGTCCCTTAATTTTCCAGCTATTACTAAAACAAGCACAAAAACAAAAAACAAACAAAAAACAAAAAACCACCCAACACCCTTCTTAGTTCAAGTGAAAAGCTTGCTGTTATTCTTCCCAGAAGTAACCAGAATCTCCCTTTAGTCCTGTGGGACCATTGTGCAGTATTTAGCTGTGTGATAAAGTAACACTAAGTAGAATCTAGTATGGAATGGGTTTTATCTTCCTTGTCACTACAAGTTATCTGCTACCAAAAAAATTTTCATAGTGACTCTTGAGTTACAGATATTTTGTCTCTTTGATGTGAAAGGGATGAATACTGTCTGAAGGAGTCAGTGACAGAAAACTATTTCCCAGAAATGCTATTTCCAATCAAGCTGTCATCACCCTACAAGCTTTCTACCTGGAAGTAGATTTGCAGATGACAATCTCATCCTCTATGCATTGAGCGTTTTAAAGTTTGAACCCAACTGGCCATCTGTTTCATTTTCAGAGGAATAAATCTCCCTTGGAAGACTGAATGAACAAAACAGTGACTTGAAAATATCCTTCTAAACTAAGACAATTCTTAAACTTTGGGGTTTTTTTGCACAGCAGGCAAGAGGGTAGAACTGACTGTGGACTGAAAACCAGAACTGAAACCTCCAGCAGTATTGGTAGATGAACATTTCTTTGCCTGTTCTTTCTGCTTAGAAACAAAGGATCAATTTAGAGCTGGAACTGGAGCAGTCTGGAAGTTATAATGGTTTAGAACAAAATCCCCCAGTGTTCATTACAGGAAATCCTCTCTGCTCTTCTTGTAAGTGACTTGTGTGTGCGTGCTTTTCTAAATTGTATCCTACTGCTGGAGAGAGCTTAACTTCAGTCTCTTTGTAACGATCTTCTTTAGCCTGAGTTTTAGGAGCACTCCATCTGTTCTGCATGATGACAAATTTGTCAGATCCTTGACTGAGCAAAAAGTTTTAAAAAAATTTTTTTCCCTATCCCTGGAAGTCTGTGTGGGATAAAAGCTGCTAGAAGAGCTCTTGTCCTTAGGCAAGTATAACCACTGTATGGTTAAAAGTTAGAGTTGCTCTTTAATATGCATAATCTCATATGTAGAGCTGGATGCTTGCTTTTATTTATACGGCACTTTACTTTTAGCATTTGGATAACTGTTGCCATTGAAGTATAAATGGCAACAGTTGGTCAGACCAATGTCCCTCTGAGCTACTGTGTTGCCTGATAATGCTCGAACGCAGCTGTATAAATAGTACAGGAACAAAGGAGAAATGTAGTAAAACCCTTTCCGATTTTTCCTGTCCTCCAACAGCTCAAGGATCAGGGACTGCTAGAGCTGAAAGGTGGCATCTTTATATTTAATGACTTCTGATACATTTTACTTTTAATTTTTCTTCCTCTGTGCCAGTTTGAACTTTTAGCATTCACAACATCATGGTGCAAAGTATTCCATAACTTAAGTACCTGTTACTTATCCATTCTGGTTGCTGCCAATCTGCAGCATCTAGTTTTACTTAATTCCTATTCTTTTTTGGACAATGCATTGTCTGTAAGTCGTTCACAGCCTTATGAGCTTTTTACCAGTGGGTTGAACAGTCACTTTGAATCTTTTCTTACTTTTGGTTAGCCTTGATCTGTGCTTGAATGAATGAATCAATCTGCTGAATTATTGCTGTACTCCTGAAAGACTGTTAATTTACTTCACCGGAGATGTGGGGATTTGATCACATGGAAGAGTTATAAATAAATCAATGGGATTGTTATGGGTTATGAAACACTAACAGAAATTAAAAAAAATAGAAGTAAGGAAATGCAATTCTGAATGTTATATTAACTTGGTCTAATCTCATCATTATGTGGCAGTCAAGTGGGAAGTACTCTATTTATGTAAGAAAGCTCAGTAAATCCTCTATTCTTCGGAATGTTACAAAGGTCATTCTTCCAGATGTTCTAATTTCCTTTCTTTTGTACTAAAACTAGCGAAAAAGGAGGAAAATGTATTTCTATAAAAGATGGGGGTATCTCTAAGGATTTTTTTTGTCTCCTCCAGTTAAAATCCCAACCATTTGCTGCATATCCTACTCCCTCCTTTGTCTGTACCATTTTTCTCTTCAGACCACAAACTCCTGTCTCTTTTTTTCCCTCATATTGGTTCTAGCCTTTGTCAGAAACTTCTGTTTGCTATTTTACTCAATAAAATAGTGGCACGCTGCTTTTTCTCTTCCTTCCATCCTTTGGACCTTTCCTTCTTTTCCTTCCTTCCTTTATTTTTCTTTTTTTCTTTTCTTTTTCTTTTTTCTTTTTTCTTACCCTCCAGGGGCTGTGAGTTATTAGCATCACATGTTTTCTCTTTATGCTGTTTTAAGCAGCCTCTTTCCACCAAACCTGACTGCCTTTGACAGTCTGCTTTTGTTTTGCAGGTCGTCCCTATCAGATACAAATACATTTTTCGGCCCAGTGATGAACTGTCTTAAAAAAGAAATCAAGCTGAGAAATACTTGCACAAGAAAAAAAACCAGGTGATTTTTGATTGCAAGACTACTATGATACAGCTTTATGCTCCCACCCTTTCAAGTCAAAGTTGATGAGTCTAAGGTTGGGCAGTACTGTGGAGCACTGTGAAAAGTTTGCTCTGTTTAGTTAGCTGAAACGAGAGCATCACTGAAGTCAGAGGCCAGGGAAACTGATATTCTTGAAATGATGCTTCCCTGAGCCCGTGATTTCATTGATAATCTTGTACAATTTGTAATCCTCTGGAATGTTATGGGCTACCCAGAGATGTTGTGGAGTCTCCTCTGGAGATACCCAAAACCTGCCTGGATGCCTTCTTTTCTAACATGCTCTAGGAAACCTGCTTTAGCACAGAGTTTGAGATCCCTTCAACCCCTGTGATTCTGCCAATCTGTGAATACTGATTCAAGAGAGCTGAAAGTTAAAGCTGTCCCTGGTCTTGCTGACCTTCATAGGTACCAGGGAGAACATGAAGGTGAACTGCATTGGAAAACTATATGTAAAGGTTTGGTTGTCTTAGCATTGCATGTTTGATATCTTCACTGTATTTTTACAACAATTTATTTTACAAGTAAATAGCGTGAATATTTGCATAGTTATTATAATAAACCTATCACTATCATATCACTGTCATAGAGGAGTAGAAAATGCATTCAATTCTTCAAAATCTACTAGATCATTATATATGACAGTGTTAGATTAAACTCAGTTTTTACAGCTCAGAAAATGCAGATTTGAGGCTGAAAGTTCATTCCTGAGTCATTCTAGCATTACAGTTTCCAATACTGAGCCTAACCCTGGTTTCCAGTGGATAGTGACACGGTGGTCTGAGACTCAGGACAGTGAATGAACACAAATCTTTGTGTAATTTTGGCCCTGATAATCAGGCTTATGATTAATCATGGGTTAGTGGAATCTTAAATCTCAGGAAAATTACGAGCAATAGTGTAGCTAACACAATTGCTTTGCTCCTTAGCTGTGCAAAGTGTTCTTTCTGTTCTTGGAACTGTTAAATGTAGAAAGGGAGTTTCAGAGAACATTCCCTTTGCAAGAGTTTTCTTCAGCTAATATGAAAGAGCTGTGAACTTGTTGTATTTTTAAATCTTATGGTACAGAGCAGTCTGGGAATATGAAGGAAAGGACTGCGGTGAGATTTAGCTGTTCTTTGCTTTCAGTAAGTACTTTCAGAAGTACTGTGTATGTTTATGAATGAGAGATGGTATAGAAACAATTTCTCCCTTACTGCCTTTCCAGTACTGCTTTCTGTTATCCCGAGAGCAAAAGGAACAGATTTTCCTCACATTGTTCCTTAGAATGAATGCTTCAAGCCAGGGTTTCTTTGACTGTGGAAAAAGCATGCTCACAGTAGTGCTACAAATTTAAGAGATCTAACCAGTAAATAAACAAAGGCAAATGGTAAACCTAAACTGAAATATTCACCAGAAAATCTTAATAGTGCTCAGGGGAAAAACAGTGATGCTAAATTTGTTGTCCTCTTTTATGTGGCCCTAAGGAAAAACGAGTTTGTTCTTTTTTAGGTGATGCTGTAGAGGCCAAACTGTGTGACTGACTCCCCGTGCATATGCAGTATGAATTGCAAATGCAGTGTTTAACTGTGCACTATGTCAAAGTATTTTTCATACATAGGTATTTCACTCTGCATAAACATTTTTCTTTGTGGATTTACAGAAAAATGTAGTAAAAAGGCATTACGTGCCCATTCTTGCTGCATTTATTTTGCTCATAGAGACAGGGCTGCAAAGCAGAGTTCACCATCTCGGTTGCTTTTTTAGAGACTAAAGCAATATTCTTCTGTCTGCCAAGTTATTCCTGTGAAACACTGACAAATCATATGACAGATTTCACAGGTAGTCATTAATTGTGTTCTAGGTGCCTTTTTTTGTTTTGTTTTTCCTCTTTGCATACTTCATTTCTTATGTTGGAGTCTGACCTCTTGTAACTGAGATCAGTAAGAGCTGTGCTTTGGGAGCTAGGTGTTCTGAAATGTCACATCTGAAACTGGATGCACCATATCATCAAGCATTGCTGTTTATAGCAACTTAGTTCCTTGGCTTCTATCCGTAAAATGAAGCAAAAACCAGCCATTCTGCAAGTGAGATAGAACGATAGCAGTGAATTGCCTTTATAAAGCATTTCTACAGAAAAGCTTGTGGGAGTGTAAATAATGACTTATTTAATTATTATTCGATGAAAAAGGCCTAAAGCCACTCACTCATTGGAGAATGAAGATGAAGTTTTGAAAAACTTCTGAAAAATCTGGCTTTGCCTTTTATAAGTACACAGTGAGATAAGGATCTTGCAGAATTAGTAATGAAGTCATTAAAGAGACTATCACAAATTAACTTCACAAGTTTAGGCAGAGGTCAGTGCATAGCAAACTAGGAGAGGCTTCTCCACTCCATCTCCACTGTTTTCAGCATCATGGCAGCATGTGTTTTCCATGAAAGAATTAGTATATGTCCAAACTGTGTTGCTAGAAAGGACAGATACCAAGTAGTCAATATAGTGCAGAACTAATGAAATCTTGACGTTATAGGCTGTGATTTTTGATATAAACGTTTCTACCTCCAGTAGATGTGATTTTCCTGTATCACGTTAAAGTAGTGACCTCCTGATCATGCTGCAGAGGAGGTGAGTCAGTGTTTACGTATAACTTTAGCTGATGTAAAGAACCAGTTTCTCTGCATTACAAAAGAGTTTTGCTGATATAGAACAGCTGATATGGCCTACATTTCCCCTCACCTTCCTTAAAGTATTCATTAGATTCTGTCTGATCAGAGATCAATCCAGTTTAAAAGTAACAACTCTCCTGTTCCTTTGTTACCTTTTCAACTTAACTAATTATTTTGCTTTGCTCAGCATTAACCATCACTTTGTTTAGACCATCCTCTTTTCCTTTTTCATTATCTAGAAATATGTCATGCTCTCATTAAAAGCTTTAGTAGATTCTTTGGCACATAATCAATAAGTAATATGAAAGCATCAGGGAAAGGTTTGGCAAAGATGAAGGGAAATTTTCAGTGAAGAGATGCTGACAGTCAAAAGAAGTGAATAGGGTGGGAGACAAAGAAAGATCTAGAAACTAAGTTGTCTGAGGAAGGTAAGTAGTGATAATGGAAATTACTACCCAAGAGCAGTAATGTAGCAGCACATTCTGTTAAGTTCAAAAGTGGGGAACTTAAAAATTATTGACAAGAAATTCTGTCACCAATTGATGTCATAATTGAATTAAGATACTTCTGAAGGACTGCATCAAAACCCAAAACTTCAGAAGATACTAAAATTAGGAATGTTACTATTGCAATAACTAACAATGGTAGGAGAGGTACTTGGCAAGTTCATCACCCAGACTTTTATCCAGTTGTCAGTTTAAGGACATTGGTAAGACTAAATGAGAGAAGGAGAGAGCACAAGAGATTAATCTGTTTAATGCTTCCTAGATATGCATTTGAAACTGGCTACAGACGTGGTCACCTTCAGGTACTTTCTTTACTGCCATGAATTTCTAATTAAAACTATTGGATTAAGAATGTGCTCATATTGGTTAGTTAATACTAATGTCTAGAAGCAAGAAGACATGCAGAGAAAACACCATCATTGTTGACTATTGAATACTGCAGAATGAAAATCCCTTTCTCCCCCTTATTTCCTACAGTACAAACACATACATATTTACATAACCAGTATGTTGTATGTAATATTAATTCTAGTCAAATCAATCTCTTTGGAGATATGAGACACCACTGTGTGATCTAGCTGCAGTTCTGATTGTGTTAGCATAACTTGTTGTTCTTCTGCCAACCTTACTTTAATAAAAAGAATATCACTTCCTAAAGAAAATCATGCTGGAAATTGATGTATTGCTGTGGTATGATCCCTTACGCATAGTATAGTTTTAAAGAAAACCACTTGGAAGCACTGTACAGGAAAGATTCAAAACTGGCATAGATGGAAATGATACATAAATGTAAGTTTCATGCTGGACAATTCTGCATAAGCTATGCGAGCTTTCTTGAATTAAATAAGTGCTGTGCAAAGAAAATGCTTCTTTATGAGCATATGCTGTCACAAATACTAGTTAATACCTTTTCTCTCACAGTCAACTGAAGTAACCTCATCTGATCATTCTGTTTAAGTAGACACAACTTCGCTCAAATTTTTGAAAAGCTCTTTTTGAACATTATAATATATAAAGATTTTTGAATAGGCTTTCATCTGCTCTCACACATAGGGCTTCTGTACCCATGGTCCTTCTCTATCCTAGATGTAAATATTCTCTAACCTAAACTGTGAAGAGTTCTTAGAACAAAAGTGAATACCCTTACAGCAGCTCCATTGTTCCTGACTGAATGTTGAAATTTTGTAATTGCCTCCTGTTACAAATTAATGATTCAAGAAGGCACTTATACCTGCATTATTCACAGAATGAAGCTTTGGAACTATATACTACAGATAGCAGGTTAAATTACCAAAAAAAAAAAAAAAGCCTGTATTATCCAAGAGAAGGACTGTAAGGACCATGAAATTGCAGGCTTTGAGTTGTGTTTATTTGCTACTTTTGAAACTGGATAATTTCACCATCTTAGCATAGCACACTTTGTCTTTCCTCGGAGAAAAGAAATATAATGTTTTGCAGCTATTGCTTACATCTTGGGACAAATTTCCAGAATTTAATCTCTAGGGTAAATATAAATACTGCTTGTGAGTGGCACTGCTGCAGGTTCTTTCCATTCCTAGAAAATACATATTAAATGATACTTTATGTTCACACCAATGGCAAAATGCTAT
Organism: Chrysolophus pictus; assembly: GCA_037305975.1. NCBI lineage: Eukaryota > Metazoa > Chordata > Aves > Galliformes > Phasianidae > Chrysolophus > Chrysolophus pictus. The sequence continues at coordinate 41,050,243 of JAYKPI010000006.1, forward strand.
TATATTGGAAAAAATGAAATAGGGCTTTTTGGCAGTTGAAATAAAATGGGGTTGACAAAAAGAAAATGTTTATTCCTTGAAAAGTGTTGGGACTTATTTGCTATGTTCAGTTGTTGTCAGCATAAGATGAGGCAATCTTTGGTTAGTAGTTCAAATGTGTTTTGTAAATTACTTGCAAGAAAAGATTTTGCATCTGTCCTTCTGTATTATTTATTACCTTCCAATGAGGAGACGTCCTGTATAGGCCTCTGTGTAATAACCTCTGCAAAAAGTATTACACAGTCTGGTAAATGCTGTGTACATGTTAAATTCTACAGCGTATACTTTATGTGTAAGCCATGCAGAAGAATCCTTCTTGAGCCCAACAAGAACAGAAGTATCTAGATGTATGGTTTGGAGTTAACAGAACTCTATCACAATTGCAATTGCGTGTCCAAAGGCTTTGACCTTAGAGGAGTCTGCACCTGAACTACATTGCAGGGAAAACTGTGTTCAGGGTTCTGGAATGCAGTTTATAACATGCAAATAAGGAGATCTATTGCATGTGAACTGTTTAGGTAGTCCCAAGCAATGAAGAGCTCTGTCAAATGGAAGCATAAATATTATAATGAAAGTGTTTAGTACAGAGTCATTGGATTCTAAACAAAATAGTGGAGAGATACTGAATTAAGTTTTCAGTGTTAAGTAATCAGGCACTGTGAAACTACAACAGATTAGAACAGCACATAAATTACCCTAGCAGGCTGCATAATGTGTTTCTTCAAGTAAGCTTCCTTATGTAGTGTTCAGTCATTAGAGTAATTTTACAATTTGCTATTCAAACCCTTACATTTATGACAGCCAGTAGGAATTTCCAACCATGACAAAACTCAGTTACATTAGTGCTATTATTTCTGTATTTGCATTTATATCAAGCCTATAACAAGAGTGTTGTTTAACTAATCCCCAGTTAAATGCATATCATTAACAGTACTGCATCATCAAGGAAATGCTGGCATGGAAATCATAGAATCATAGTGTTGCTCAGGTTGGAAAAGGCTTTAAAGATCATCGAATCCAACTGCAACCTAACCGTACTAGCCTAACTCTAACAGCCCTCGGCTCAGTCGTGGCCCCGAGCACCACATCCAAATGGTTTTTAGACCCATCCAGGGATGGTGACTCAGCCACCTCCCTGGGGAGCCCGTTCCAGTGCTTAACCACCCTTACTGTAAAGTTTTTTTTCTGATATTCATCCTCAACCTCCCCTGGCGCAACTTGAGGCCATTTCCCAAATCAGTCTCACATCCCAGCAGGCTGGGGTCAGAAGGCCTGAGTTTGCCTGAGCACTGAAAAGACCTTCTCTTGTTTCCTGGAAGCCAGTTTTAAAATTCTGATGAACTTTGAAAGGAAGGCAGATGGAGTTCCAAGAAACCCAAATGTGGTGTGCATCATTATTTTAAGTTGCCCTCTGGCTCATGCTGACTCTGACCTTCTCCTGAGGCCTACCAGCAGCTTAAACTGGTAGGAACAAACTTGAACAGAGCATGTCTTCACTGAGACTTTACTAAGTCTGTAGCAGGGTCTGTTCTTTCTTTGATTTTCTAACTTTGACAGCTGTGAGTCTGTGTGAGGTCATGCAGAGAGAAGTGCAGAGGTTGTTTCTCCAGAAGAAAATGATGGAGTATGCTCTTTCCCAAGAATTTTCACTTCTACACAAAATGGCTCATCCCTTTTGAATCTTTGACAGCACATGAGCTTTCTCTGTTCCCCTGACTTGTCGTATTATTTTTAAGAAAGGGTGTTCTAATACTGTGTTGTCTTTGCTATATTACTCCTAGAGATGAGCTTGCACAACATCAGAGATATCTATCTAGTACTGAGATAGTATAAATAGACCTGAGTGGGGAAAGCTAGGCAGAACTTTATTTCCTTTGAAATAAGAATACTTCAAGAAATTATGTTCATTCCTTTTCCTTTGAGTTTACAAGATTTTTTAGGGAGAATGTTGAAATGTTCTATTTTTATCATTTTAAAATTAGATTCTTTTTAGCCCATATCAGTGTTTAAAAGCATTGCATTACAGTGTGTGTATATAAATATATATCAGTGGAGAGTGCTTTAAAAAAAAAAAAGAATGCACCCAATTATTTTCAAATGAATCTTCCATCAAGGAGATATTGGATTTCTTGTTTCTTATTTTGGTTCAATTTGAAGCTGCATGATAAAGCTCCTTGCTCCTGTTTTGTAAGACCTGTAATATAGTGACACTGTTTCTGAGAGATTCATGGATGTTTACGTATGCATTATCTTGCATTCTATTGCATGATATGGTAATTATCATAAAAAGCATTTCCTTAATTACCTGCATAAGTTCTCTAGACACCTGAGAAAGTGTCAGATTTTCACCCTTCATGTATTTACTTTTTTTCTCACTCAAGCTGTTGCAATATATACATCGTGCTACCTAATTTTCATTGCTTTTATGACCACTGTAGTTGTAAAAATGATGGCCATAAAGGTTGTTCAGCTTTGATTTGCCTACATACAGTCACGAATCTTCTAGGCATTCAAATATGTTATCATTCAGTCAAACAGTTTGGTAAAACTGCGTGATTTCCAGCATTAGAAATGAAAGAGTAATTAGGTTATTTTAGCCAAGCAACGTAGCAGAAGTTTTACATCTGTGAATATTGCAAGGTCACAATTTTCTTGCTTTAAGTTTTGAATGAATGAAAATGAAAACCTTCGTCTTGCCACCAGTAGCAGGTTCTGATTGCTAGAGCCCTACTTCAAAGGTATGTATGCCAGCAGACAATATACTAGTGGTTCAAAGTATTGCTAATTACAAGCTGAGCTAGTGATCTTCCCGTTTTGCAGTAGCTCAGTGTGAGGTGACTTGCACTATTGCAATTCTGAAGAAAGATTTTTTTTAAAAGTAGTTTTGTTTTTTGTTTCCAACTGAATCTGGATTTGAATCCTTAGTTCTGTGTACAAGATGCTTTTCCAGTCAGTATTCCTAGGAATCACATCTGCTAGTTCTTTTCAGTGCTCTTGGCATTGAAAAGCTGCTTTCATGAATGACATGTTTGTGCTTAGTTTGCTTAATATCCTTTACCAAATGAGTCAGCGAAGCATGTGTTGGTAAAAAAAAAAAAAAAAAAAAAAAAAAAAGTTGATATTTTCAGCATTTATGCTGTTCACTTTTGTCTTTTTTCCACTCAGAGGAACTGGTGAGGATGTTACAAATTATTTGTGTCATCCTCAGAGTTTAGCTGCTCCATCTTGTGATACCTATCAAATGGGTTTTGTTTTCTGCTTTATTGCTTTTTTATCAGTCACCTTTATATTCTTCCTGGCAAGAAAGCTTGACTCTTGGTATTACCATGCTACTGTGTATCTTATGAAAAGTAGGTCTAAAGCCAGGATAAGGTGAGAAGAGAGACGAAACACAATAACAGGTGTGTTCCCTGATCCCTTAGGATCCCAAATTATTTGAGAAGTGCTCCTCATGGTAAGGAGTTCTTCAGACCTCCTATACTCCTTTTAACAAATCCCTTGATAGAACACATATCCACACCTTACTGCGAAATACGTGTAATGTATCGCAAAAGCAAAATAATGGGGGTAGGAAATGGAGGACAGTGGAATAATTTCAGAATTTTTTAAATATAAATCTTACATAATTTTAAATTCATCATATCTAGCATGCAGCAATAACAAACAGCTCTGCTTCTCTACCTGCTTCATCTCTTCCTCAAATAGGAGAGGCTGCAATTGCACTGTGGGAAATGCAGGCAAGTCATGCTGAGCCAGTGGGGTGTTGGGGAGATACAATCTGGACATGAGAGAATTAATGAAATTAAGACATTCAAAGCATTGATTTCAGAAAGGACTATAAGAATGTGATTGCAGCAGATATGGGGATAATGTAAGTAGCTGGACTTTCTGATAGATACTTTGGCTTGGCTCAAGATCCTCTTGATTGAAGAGACAAACTGTAATTTAGCTTTTCTTTTCACAGTATGTTAAAACAGTTTAAGCTGTTAGGATACAAAGGTTCATCGTTTTAATTATATACAATTGGTGCTGTTGAAACCAGCAGGAAGCATATAGGTATCAATGATAATGAATGTTTAATACTTAATAATAATTTACTAAATATTAAGTTCTGTTCTGAAACAGAAAAATGGACAATAAGCTTACAAAAGGTACATCAAATACTGACATGGAAAATCATGATCCTCTCCATTTCTTAGAATCAGATCAGCAGGTAAACATTCATTCCACTAGCTGACAGATAGGCAGACAAAAGTTCTGACAGTAAGTGAACATTACTTTTAATTTCAGTCGATTTTTCAGTTAAGACTGTATAGGCACCTAATGTGGTGGTGTGTGTGAGTGTACATGGGAGATGTTCCTATCCTTTTAGCCATGCTCTTTCCAGCTGAGGCTTTTAAGTCCTTTGGAATGAAAGCACCCTTTGGAACATCCGGAATATTGTGTTGATCACACTGACCTCCAAAGTCAGGTGAGTCATCACCAAGGGTGTCCTTGCTTGATTCAGTGTCTAGCCATGTGATTATACCTGCAGTCGTTAGAAGAGTCTGCTTCCTTTTGAGAAACCTGAGGAAGGTGAAGCTGCAGCTTTCTTCCTGAGACATTTCAGTGATAACCGAAAGACAATGTGCTAATCGAAGGGAAAAAAAAGTCTGTAGAGAGGAGATGATTGATAAAAGGACTTTTTTGTTTTCCAAATGTCAGCTCACTGTAAATATTCTGCATAACTTCTACAGCCACATTTATCCTTTTTTTGGCACTGCTATCTCAGTGGTGAAAGTTCAGTGTCTGAACATATGAGGATAGTAGTTTTGTGCGGGGGTGGAATGGATTTATTCCAGTTTTACTGTTTGGTGAAACTGGGAACCTGCACAGATGGAATCTAGGCTTTAAATTCTCCTTAGTGAGAGAAAAGGAATGGGGAGGAAGGAGTAACTAACTAGGGCATGTGAGGCGAGCATTTCTGTTTGCTGTACTCCAGGACTCAGTTTTGTGGGCTTTTCCTATTTTTTCTTTTATTCTTTTTTTTCTCAAAAGACTTCAGAAGAAATGAAATCAGGATGTAAAAGCTGAAGAAATCTAACTGAGGTACTTCATTAGGTAAGAAAAATCTACATGATCACATACTTTGCACTGTTAGAGATGGGATTTGAAGTTGCCACAAAATAGATTGTGTTCCTTCTCTTAATATATGGACAAAGAAGCAGGATAATGTTTCCACCCCAAGGTGTGAAGGGAAATTCTACATGCCTCACGGTTATAAAAGATAGGTGCAAAACAGGTGTTGTGTCAAAATACCTAAGCTTTTTATAATGCACTTTAGAAGCACTGACATTTAACTTTGGATTTCTCTCTGGCAGTAAGCATCTACTGAATGGCTTTCCTTTAGTATATAAAACATTAAAGTACATAAAACTGGGACAGTAGCTCATTAAAATGAAAACCAAGATATAACTGCAAGTAATCTCTATGAAGAATTTAAAGAATTCAAGAGTGCTATTGATCTGCTGCTTCATTTGAGATTTCTTGTATATATAATGCTGGGTTTCTGGGAACAAACAAGAAGAAAAAATCCTGACAGTGAGATATGCTGCAAAGTATGTGTATTTTTTATAGTGGTTTCTAAGAACTTTAATATTTTCAATTTATTTTTATAAAATAGCGTAAAATAAAATAAAATTAAAAGTTAAGAGTTAGAAGTGTTTTTTTTCCTTTGGAATTGCTGTCTTAGCATTCACATAGATTATCTCTCTATATATTTATGTAATTAACTACTGATATGTGTATTAGGTATCTTGTAATGGGACTTCATATATGCACTGTTATATTAATTAAATTTCCGTATTAACGTTGCTAGCTTAATATGCAGAACTGATAATGTTCCATGACACTGTATCTGAGTAACCTAGGATTTGATCTGTAGAATCTGAGCTTTAATACTTCATTACTTGTTGAAGCAAATGTTGAGGAATGCATAAAGGAGGCATAAAGTACTCCTGTTAATGCTGTAAGCAGTGTATGACTGGAAGTTCATGTGGTTTCATGAAAATTAAGCAAAATAGCTGATGCAAGTAGGGAAATTAATCTGTTGTGTTTTAAAATTGCAGTGTCTCTGCATTTAGAGAATCTACCCAAAGTGTGATGTCACTAAGAACTATTGGAGGGGAAAATAAAGGGTAAGTGGGAAGTTGGTTCCTTTCTGCTCTCAGTGTTTTGGTAGAGTGGGAGAAGCTTTTTAGGCATGGGGTATCTGACCCTATGAACAGAGAACATCATGAACCCTGAGGCTGGGAGAAGATGAAGGGAGGAAATAGATCCACAGCCATTAGGAAGTGTGGAAATAGTTACATAGCTCAACAGCCACTGACTATTGTGTATCTTGCAGTGCAACAGTAAGACAGAGACTGTGGTACAAAACTGAAATGGTTGATCCACAGGGGAAAATCAAGTTCCTTGCTAAAACAGTGACTATAGGCAGCCCCAGAAGCACAGTGTTACTAACTCCCTTGGGTTTTTCACAGATGTACTATTTTGCTCTGAAAATTTTTGCCATTATAGTTAGAGGAAAGTGAAACTCACCAGAATTTAATGGCAGGGGAGGTTGTATGTGGATGATCTTTAAGATCCCTTCCAACCCAAGCCTTTGTAAGTTTCTATGATTTATTGCCAGAAAGACTTTCTTCAACATGAATTGTTTGTGCACATAACATCTGCGAATCCTTTCTGGTTTCAGTCTTCAGGAAATCCTTTGCTTCAGACCTCCATGCATGGGACAATCTCTAAGCATTTTATTCTTTGAAATCTTCACATGGTGATGCAGAATAGTATAAATATTCTCCCATTATGTTAGTGGCAGTGTGAGGTGTTTAATGCAATTTGTCAGGGCAACACTTTGTATGCACATGTGGCTTTTGCTTCACTGAATAGACCATCTTTATCTCAGCCCATGAGTTCTCCCACTTGTAACTTTCTGACTCACTCTCTGCCATCCCACTATGGAGCAGCTGCATGGTGCTGCCTAGTGGGACTAAAGTACAGCAGATAGTCTTTGAAGTGGCTGACCTGCCCAAATGATGAAATCGGCAGAAAATTAGTGGTAGGTTCTGGAACGGCTCATTTTCCTGCAGAAGATGTTTGTGTTCTGTTTGCTCCAAAAGAGAGAAATCTTTGTTTCTTTTACTTTCTGTTCCAGGGAGCATCTAGGAGAGTTATCAGATTGGCTAGAAAGATTCCCTGTAATAATAATCAGGCGTCTGGCTGGAATGGATGCACTGCCATGTTGACATAGCTAAAGCTTCCTGGGAAAAGACTATGAAAGAAAATATTTCAGAGAACAAATTGTTTTCTGCTTTTACAGTGCTTTAGATGATGTTAAAAGGTTACCTCTTTCAAAAATTCCAAGGAGTGATGTCATCTTTCTATAATCTGTCCTGTACGATCATCTTTCTGTACAGTGTTTTCAGCATTTCATACAATGTCAGATAAGTATCTTCTGAAAAACATATTTTACCTTCTCTTAAATCCATTAACCAAAACTTCTGCTCTTTGTAACTGCCAGAATATGTTTGAGATATGGTGCATTGCAGGGAATATTTTATCTATTTATCAGAAAGAAACAGGTTGATGATTCAAGTGAAGAAATAAGTGGAGTTATTTTCATTTTTAGAGGTAGTAAGTGTATGAGTTCAGAAGTCTTAGAACCAAAATAAAACCTGGCAGCAAGATGTAAATTTGCATAGAGTATTTTCTGACTGGAGGGAATTTTTCAAGGAAAAACACTGCTAGCATTTTAATTTATTGCCCTTCAATGCATACTTTTCTAGCTGCATTGAGAGATGTACATGAACTTATTAAGATCACAGAATTGTAGGGGTAAGAAGGGACCTTTGGAGATCATTTAGTCTAACTCCCTGCTAAAGCAGGTTCCCTACAGTAGGTCACTCAGGTGGGCATCCAGGTAGTTCTTGAGAAGGAGACTCCCAGTCTCTCTGGGCAGCCTGCTCCAGTGTCACTCTCACAGTAAGCATCATCCTGTTCAAGATGCTTACTTTTCCTCTGACACTGGTCTTACACATCATGCACTAATGAAAGTTAGTTATACTGATATTTTTATCTTGGATGTTGTTATAATATTTAACTGTATCACAGAGTAAGCTTTTTGCTGATTAAAGTCTAAAAAAGAGGCTGTAATGAGACATAGTAGTGAGAATTGGTAATTATCAAAGGGATCAGAATGCTGAAGAGGTTCACTAGCTATAAGGCCAGATACAGAAAATTTAATGGTCAATACAATTTAAATGTGAAGATGTCATTTAAGATGTTGGAAAACTTTTTATTTTGTATGGTTTCATATATGACATATCAAGCTTTTTCTTGTGTTAATAGTGTTTTTTAAGGGGAACTGAAAAATGCAGAGGAATTGAAGGTTTCCACAAAGCAACCCAGTATTTTTTGCCCCTTTTCCTTTTTAATCGCTATATTGTACCTGAAATTCCTTCTGGTGCATAGGGACATTAGTTACTTCTGGCATCTCTGTGTCACTGCAGCATTCGTAATAGGTAGTGTCTCTAAGTGATAAGTTTCTTGAAATAGAGCAGATGTCTTGTTTTTTCTCCCCAGAGATGTTCCAAAGAACCCTTCAGGAGCTAGAACAGAGCTTGCTGTGGTGATGCCTGGAAATGATATTTTGTTGTTGCTTGAGGGTAGAATATGATCTTGAGTGGATGATTTTTATTCATTGCTTTTTGTTATTTGCAAGACCTAGGATAATATTAAATGCCATTACTATAGGACATTGGAACTTAACCCTGTGCTATGATGTTAGACCAGCTGCAGCCTTTCCACTAAGTGGTATTCACAGATCCAAGATATAATTTAAAACCCGGTATAACAAAGTGCTAACAGCAGCATTTGGTCATTAACTTTGTTTTCACAGATTGCTTGCTTTTCTGGTAGAACATAAATGATGTTTAGAATGTGATAAACAATCTGTTCGGCTTGTGATCTTGTTGTAAATCTACAGCTGGTTTCAAAAGAGGCCAGAAACCTCTAAAGCAACCCATGAGGAAGGTAGAACATTCCTACGTTTCTTAACTTTCTTTTTATGTTCTTTCCTTAATCTAAGAGCTATTGACAAAGACAAGGGATTGGGCACGGTGAACCTCTGTTCTGATCACTGGGACTTTTTTGTCCACTGGTGGCAAGCAGGTGTTCATCAAACAAAAGTGATAGAAATAAAGAGAATATATCCTGCCTTCACCACATACTCTGAAGATACTGAAAAGTCTAATCATAGAATCCTTAGAGTTGGAAGGGACCTCTGACAGCCATCAACTCCCCTGCAATGAACAGAGACATCCACAGGCAGATCAGGTTGCCAAGGGCCTTATTCATCCTCTCCTTGAATGTCTCCAGGGACGAGGCATCCATCACATCACTGGGCAACCTGTTCCAGTGCCTCACCACCCTCACTGTAAAAGACTTTTTCCTTATATGTAACCTAAATCTACCCTTTTTGTGCTTGAAGCCATTTCCCCTTGTTCTATTACCACGGACCTTGCTGTCCCCTTATTTTCTGTAGCTCTCCTTTAGATACTGAAAGGCCACTCTCAGGTCACCTCGCAGCTTTCTCTTTTCCAGGCTGAACAGCCCTAGCTCTGTCAGCCTGTCCTCATAAGAAATGTGTTCCGTTCAATGGATCGTTTTTGTGGCCCTCCTCTGGATGTGTCCAACAGCTCCATGTCTCTCCTGTACTGAGGACTCCACATCTGGATGCAGTACTCCACGTGAGGTCTCACCAGCACAGAGCAGAGGGGCAGGATCACTCCCTCGCCCTGCAGGCCATACTTCTTTTGATGCAGCCCAGGATACAGTTGGCTTTCTAGGCTGCAAGGGCACATTGCTGGCTTATATCCAGCTTCCCATCCACCAGTACCCCCAGGTCTTTTTTGGCAGGGCTGCACTTAATCCCTTCATCCCCCAGCTTGTATTGGTAAGGGGAGTTGCCTCAATGCAGGTGCAAGTTCTTGCATTTGGATTTGTTGAACCTCTTGAGGTTCACCTGGATCCACTGCTCAAGCATGTCTAGGTACCTCTGAATGGCTGCATCCTACAGCTTTGTGTCATCAAATTGCCAACGTCATTGATGAATATATTGAAGAGTACTGACCCCAGTAGCAACCCATGGGGGACACCACTCGTCACCAGTCTCCATCCAGACATTGAGCCATTGACCACCACTCTCTGTACTCGATCCTGCAACTAGTTCTTCATCCATTGAACAGCCCACCATCAAATCCATATCTTTCCAATTTGGAGAGAAGGATGCTGTAGGGTACCGTGTCAAAGGCCTTACTGAAGTCGAGATAGATGACATCAGTGGCTCATCCCTTGTCCATTGATGCATTGACACCATCATAGAAGGCCACTTTGGTTGAGCAAGCAGGATTTGCCCTTGCTGAAGCCATGCTGGTTCTCGCATATCATCTCCCTGCCTTCCATGTGCCTTAGCATAACTTCCAGAAGGATCTGTTCCATGATCTTCCCCAGCACAAAGGTAGGACTGCCTGGTTGGTAGTTCCTGGGGTCATCCTTTTTACCCTTTTTAAAAATGAATATGATGTTACCTTTTTTGCAGTCACCAGGGACTTCACCTGATTGCCAGAGTGACTTGGCAACTACATCAGCCATTCCCTTAGGACACTGCGATGCATCTCATTGGGACCCATGGACTTGTGGATGCTCAGGTTTCTCAGGAGGTTGTGAACTTGATCTTTGCTTACAGTGGGAGTGACATTGCTTCCCCAGTCTCCTCCTACCAAAACAAACATTTGAGGGCTGTGTGGCGAGCAGTAATCAGAGAACACTGAGGCAAAAATGTTGTTAAGTACCTTAGCCTTCTCCTTGTATGTTGTTACCAATCTGCCTTTGTCACTCATTACGTGGGGTACTCCCTCCTGGACTTTCATTTTCTGGTTGAGGTACCTGTCGAAGCCTTTCTTGTTCTTTTTGGTATCCCTTGCCAAGTTCAGTTCAAGCCAGGCCTTGGCTTTCCTGACCCCGTCCCTACACAGCCTAGCCTAATGTGTGTAACTTGTTATGCTGTAGCCAGAGCTTGAATATTTTCTTCCTCTTTTTAGATTCAGTTCCATACCCATTCACAAGGGGAATTTTCCTATGTCTGAGAATGTTTTCTTCTGAAAATGATGATTTAGAATTCCAGTGAGCATGCCTAGGAATTCCTCCAGTAGCTGGGAGGGTGAAGTGGCTTGTTTTCCCTTGCTGTCTGTTTGCTTTTATATCCCTTCACATACATTTCTGCTACCAATAAGTCTAGGCCATATTCAAGCCAGCATAATATTAGGCATTAAGCAGTGTCAGAGGCACAGATGCTTGGGAAATTTCTGTGCAAGTCAGCTCCAAAACTGAATTTTAAGTAAATTATTCTCATCGGAATTCCAGAAGCCCTGAAATAATATTTTATTTATTTGCTTGTTTAAAAAGTAATAGTGTAGATTCTACTGAAATTGTACTCTGTTTTGAACCCAAGCCTGGAATATAAGTGGTTTAACCTACTTCCTTGTTTTGATCTGAGTGTCTGCCAGGATGAACCAACAAGTTCAAACAATTACCTGATACAGAGCAACATTTGGCTTATTCCACACTTCTGGTAGCTTAACAATGCTTTGCATAAAACTTCCCTGTACATAGCTGGTAGAAGACAAAGTTCAGTAGCCATACATCTTCCAGACCAATATACCTCCATCAATAGCTGTATGAAGTATGAAATTCTCAGGGTGACCCCAGTGGAATGTCTTTTTCAGTTACTCTGTGTTTGAGCATAATATCTGAGTTATGCTAGTTGGCAGGTAGAATGTAATACCTCTTTCCAGAAAGAAGGGGATTAAGCTGGGTATTTCCATGAAGATGTCAGCTCAGTAGCATTCAAAAAATTGCTAGCTATCATTAATAAAGAAGTAGAGAATGAAACAAAGACAATGATTATGACCTGGCTTACCATTTATTTTTATTCTTAAAACTATTTATTGTATTTGGATTCTATAAACTATTTAGTGTATTTATGTTCTACAACTGAAAGTTTTTCAAAACTGTATTGTTCTTCATTGTTTAGTGTGCTCAAGCTTAATGTAGCTTAATTTTGTACTTTGTTGTTGAGATTTTCATTCGCATTTCCCCTAGCACTGGGTTGTGAATCTTTCATATGGCGTCTTCATTACTGACTAACTAGCATATTTAACTTGTAAGTAATTGCTTGTTCTTATCCATGTCTATTTTATATAGAGACACCCACCAAAAGTCAGTCACTATCAGTTCTATGTTCAAAATGTGTATGTTGAACATAAGGAAAGAAACTTGGAATTTGAAATGCTATTTTAAACTGTATAGAACTAGAAAGCCTCTGTGATGTTAATAAAATGCACACAAATCCACTTCACTCACAACTATTAAACTCCTGAGAAATTATGCTCTGTATTTCTTACTTTGTTTCTTTTTCTAGGGAGATTTTCAAAATGGATGATTGGAAATCACTTCTTGTTCTTCTCTTTGTATCCACCTTTGGCACTCTAGATGCACAACAGACTGGTAATACGTTAAAGAAATATCTCATTTTCAAATTAATAGTTGTTCTTTTTCTATGTGTATTCAGTGCCAGTGAGAGACAATGAATTAGTGACAGTTTAATTTTTGTTTAAGTAGTGTATGGGAACTGTTGAGTCAGGGCCTGAACCACTGATTGATCAGCTGAGGCAAACACTGAGTCAGCCATAGAGCACAGGTGGAGGTGATTCAGCTGTGTGATGGAAGGGGTGGAGCCTGGCTGCACCTCTCCTAGACCCCATTTAAGGGCTGACTGCCATGGGGAAGGGTTTCTCTCTGGATATCCCTCCTCTGTGGAGTCTTTTCTGCAAACCTAGATCTTTAGGTACAGGTGAGCCTTCCTTCCCTGTTTGTTTCTTTTCCCATTTTTACCACAATATTTTTTCTAGCTGTAACACCAACTGTAACAAGTAGGGGATAATGTGATATGTTTTTATAATGCATAAACTTAAACTACGATAAGAGTTTTCCTAAAAATAGTAAAATGAAGTGCAACAGCTTATTACGATTCATTTTTGATTGTGCATGCTGAGGTTATGTATTTTCAAAAGTAAGGAAGAAATTTTAAGGTGGAGATTGTGTTGTGTCCTAGCTAAAAACTTTGCAGCCCAGGTACATATTTGCATTCTTGCAATTAGCAAAATGTAAGGTAAATCCAGGGCCCAGCATTATTATCTTAAATCTTCCAGAATAACTGACTACTGCTTAAGAAAGCATACATTCAGTTGCTGAACATCTTTCTAGTGTTTCCTGGCTTAAAGAAATAGTTACAATTTTATTCATGCCCTGAAAAGTGTGGAAATGCATGAGTTCAGTATTTCCTACAAGTAGATATATTTAGTCCTCTTTAAGTCAGTGTGACTTGTTAGTAATGCATGCTTGTAGTCTGGAGCTCAAAGTGTATGAGTAACTTTTCTTTGTAGCTCACTTGCAGCAAGTCTGTGCATTCTTGTGATTGTGGTTCATATACAGAAAAGAGTACAGCAATTACCATGTGCATTCTCTGCTTATGACTTCATGTGTGCAATCTGTGTATGGAAGTTGTGTTGGTATGAATTTCAGCATCTCTTCTTTGCATAACAATGGAAAGATGTGACATCAGACCTCCTGTGTGAAGAACAAGGTGAAAAAGAAAGATTAATATACCATGCACTGAGTTCTTGCTCAGCCCCTACTATAACAAGGATGGTATCTCACAGAAGATAGAGAAATTTCATTACATGGGAGGACGCACCAAATCTGGGTGTATCCTTTAGTTTATGATAGAGAATCACTTTATTAAAAGTGCTGGTGGCAAAATAAAGAAATAAATAAAGAGGTTCTTCAAACTGCTGCTGTGATAAGAAATGGGCAAGCTGAAGATAATACTCAAAACTCAGCCACAGCAGCAAAGGATGCAGGCATCGTGCTGTATGCTATGGGCATTGAAGATTTTGCTCTGCCTGAACTTCAAGAAATAGTGAGTGAGCCATCAGATAAGCACATCTATAAAGTGAAAGATTTTGTTGCTTGGCAGTGATGCTCTCACAATGTTCTATAAAAGTTTTGTGGAAGAGGTAATTGGACTGGTTGCACAGTTTGCCTGTGATATGTCCTGAGAGAGCTATTTCTCCTCAGCTTTGATGCTTTTTCTATTTGTAGATAAATTATATAATTGCAGTGTGTTGCCAAAATATAGCTTTCTTCTTCTATATTTCATGTGTTGTCAATAATATTAACTCTTAAGTGTTGCCAATTTTGAGTAGAAATCTACCTTTATAATATTCAAAATAATGGGTGTGGGGGAAGGTGAGAGGAGGAACAGCAGAAACATACAACAGTTGTGATTTTTCATGATCAATAAAATGTACATTCTGTTCTCCCTTATTCACGAACAATTTTAGAGAAGAGATGATAGTAATTTGTTTTTCTGTGTCGTCTTTCTCGAGCAGCTTGCACTAAAGCCACGATGGCAGATGTTGTCTTTATAGTGGATACTTCAACAAGCATTACCCAGGAAAACTTTCAGAAAGTGAAGAACTTCCTTTCTTCCTTAGTCTCAAGTCTTGACATCGGCCTTGATGCGGTCCGAGTTGGACTGGTTCAATACAGTGACAAAGCTTACCAAGTATTCTTACTGAATCAGTATTTATTGAAAAATGGTGTTTTGGAGCAAATTGGGAATTTGCCATACAGAGGTGGAGAAACTTATACGGGGAGAGCTCTGGATTTCGTCAGCACAAAGTATTTCACGGAATCTGCTGGTAGTAGAGCAAAGGGTTATGTCCCTCAGTTAGCCATTCTTATCACCAGTGGAGAATCCAGTGATGAAGTAGAACAGCCTGCCAAGAAACTCAGATACAGAGGCATTTCCATTTACGTTGTTGGAATTGGTATCCAGAATACAACTGAGCTTCAGCAAATAGCCAGCAAACCTTCCCGTAAATATCTGTATAGCATTGGTAGTTTTGATGACCTTCCAGATGTCTCCACAAGACTTTTGCAAAACTTCTGCATTGCAATTGAAAACCAGATACAAGGTAAGGAGTTGTCCTTGTACATGTTGTGCCACTTCAGTTGTCCATTCCATGTAATTATGAAAACATAATGTAGAAATGTGGTCTTGATTTTGATGTTATTTTATACAACTGTTGCTGTCACGTAATTCCATTGAAAATAATGGGGCTAAATCTGAGTTAAGTCATAGTTCAAGGTGATGTTCCTGTTCTTTTAATCACATTTCAGTGTCTATGTTGAATTCAGTGAGGTTTAATTGTTAAAAACAAAGATAAGATTATGCACAGTGCTCTCTGTAAGGCGAACCTTAATGGACTGCAAAGAAAATCAGGATTTGATTTGCTGATTTAATGAAATACATTCAATTCAACCTCATTAGTACTGATGGAGCCATTAATAGAATATTTTTTATGTCATTGAACAGCTTTACAGAATTATGTATCAAGCTATGCTTTTGGACACTTAATACTTCTAAAAAGTCAGTTCAGAGTGAACATTCTAGGAGCGAGGAAAATGAAGAGAACCTGTATTTTCCAATCCTTTCAATATATTTTCTGAACAACAAAGTTCACAGAAAATGAGTTTTCTCTGTTTTGTAAAAAAAACTTTCTGTCATTGTTGAACCATGAAAGAGGATGGGATAAAAAAAAAGTCATGGTAGCAAAACTAACACCAAAACAAAGAAAATGGAGTTTAATTCAGTAACAAATATTAAAAATATTAGATGTAAATTTTAACTACATTATGCTGGTTTCTAGTTTTGTAAAGGTCAGTAAGGATAACTTTAGTACGTTCCTTGTTGAGAAAAAGTTAGGGATTAAACACTAATTAGAGACAGTTGCCTACATCTCCTTTTCCATCATAAACTGTTACACTGAAAGACACACTTAGGTCTTCATTTGTTTTGTTTTTCTTGCATCTGACTTCCCCTCCCAGAATGTGCATCTCTTTCCATTAACTTTAAGTGAAGTTAGGATAACTTTAATTATGTTCTGGAGCTTCTTCTGGTATTTGAAAGGACTTTCTGCCTTTAGGAGCAAGTCCTCATGGGATTGTTATTAAGATGAGTTTATTCTGAAGAGTTCAGATGAGTCCAGTTCTTAAATCAACCTAGGTTATAGCAGGGATGTAGAAGACTTGATAAGTAGAATATTACTGTAATTAAATGATAAGGCACACAATCTCACCCCCAAAGTCATAAGTAGAATATTTGGTGGGAGGAAGGTGAAACTTTTTCTGTATAAATACTGTCAGATATAGAAGATACTCAAGACATTTTTAATACCTTTTTTAAATAAGGTTGTTTTCATTAGAATTCTTGCCTTAACTTGCCAAAAGACAATATTACAGCTATCATGTAGCATGTTTAAATGGTATGACTTCAAGCTCATGTCCAAACTTAAAATCGTGAGCATCAATGACAAGGTTGCAATTCTTTAGCTTACATTCCAAACCAAGTCTGGATACAAGTGTCTCAGCAGCTCTTTCATTATGTTTTTTCCTCTCTGCAGCATTTGCAAAACAATATGCTGATGTTATTTTCCTTATTGATTCCACTGAGAACATGAAGCCTTCAACTTCTGAGAGGATAAAACACTTCATCTCCCAAGTAGTCAGGCAGCTAGATGTTGGGCTTAACAAGCATAGGATTGGCCTAGCCCAGTTTAGTGGCATAGGAAAGGTGGAGTTTTTACTGAACACATATGAAAACAAAGAAGAGGTGCTTGACCACATTCAGCGTAGCATTGCATTCACTGGAGACTCATTGCATAATGAAAGTGTCATGGAGTTTTTGAAGGAAACCTTTTTAATGAATGGTGCTGGAAGTCGGCTCAGTGAAGGCACTCCACAGGTTGTTGTGATCTTCACATCTTCTGGATCCAGAAACAGTATCATGGAAGAAGCCTGGATGTTAGAAGAGATGGGGGTGAAAGTTACCTCAGTTGATGTTGAATACTTTGACGTAGTAGAAGTTCTTGGACAAGTCCCCAGCAAGGTCGATCAGATTTATGAAGTGGAGAGCACTGACCTTGTGCAACAAAACATTGTCAGTAACATAGAAACTTCACTTCAGAAGCTTTACGACCTTGATTCAAGTGTGCCAGCAGGTATGGTGTATCAGAAGAGCAAAAGTGGCAGGCTGAGTAGTTAACTCACCGGTAATCCAGAGCAACTTCTCAGGTGGCTGGGAGGGAAAAACAGTGCAAACAGCTGATAGCTTCACCTTTACAGAGGTGTTCTATTGAAAAAATATATATATTCACCACCTTTAGTCACACAGTTGGAATGTTTGCCTGTGCATAATTTGTTATAAATCTGTGTTAACGGGAAAGAACACTGGTCTTGGTGGGTTGGCTGCAGTGAAATTGCCTGTTCTGAATGACGGGACAATTTGTTTGGATTTTTTTTCTAGGAAATGGCCATAGGGAATTTT
The DNA here is from genome assembly GCA_037305975.1 of Chrysolophus pictus. Classification (NCBI taxonomy): domain Eukaryota; kingdom Metazoa; phylum Chordata; class Aves; order Galliformes; family Phasianidae; genus Chrysolophus; species Chrysolophus pictus. The sequence continues at coordinate 41,067,830 of JAYKPI010000006.1, forward strand.
TTATTTAACCATAGTTCCACAGTGTGACCTACAGTAATATTATCTTCCTTTTATTTACTTTGCTTTTAGTGTGTTCCAGTGCAACAGTGGCAGATATTGTGTTTCTTGTGGATGAATCCAGCAAAATCGGGTCAAAAAACTTTCAGCTGATTAGAGCTTTTCTGTTAAAAGTTGTTAATGCCCTAGATATTGCTCCAAGCAATGTAAGAGTTGGGCTAGTGTTGTACAGTAATGAACCAAGATTAGAGTTCACTCTTGACACATTCAAGGATAAACTGGAAATACTGAACTACCTGAAGAATTTACCATATCGAGGTGGGGAAGCATATACTGGACTAGCGATTGAATTCCTGAGGAATAAGGTTTTCACTCAAGAAGCAGGCAGCAGAAAAAAACAAGGAGTGCAACAGATTGCTGTGGTTATCACTGATGGACAATCCTTGGATGATTACACTGAACCAGCATCAAAACTAAGACGTGAGAGTATTACAGTCTACGCTGTGGGCATCAAGAATATCACAGAGGGTAGCAAACTTGATAAAATTGCAACGTATCCCCCAAGGAATCATGTTACCACCCTGAAGTTTTTTCTACAACTGTCAAATATTGCATGGAAAATAAAGAAACAACTTTGTAATGAGATTGTGACAAAAACATTTGTAGTCCCGTTACGATCACAGAGTCTGAAGAAAGGTAAGAAGTATGCATAAAATTGTTATTTCCATGCTACCAGTCTTGCTGCTGATGTGTACAAAATCTGCACTTAATGCAAGGGGAAATTAAAATTCAGAAATATTTTTGAGATGTTTATAAAGATCTGGTGATGATGGACCCAAATATCCTCCGACCAAGATCTGCCCTGCTTGGGACCCTCCCCTATGTATTCCTGCCCTTTTGGGGAAGTATGTGACAGGAAGCTTTTGCTGCTTCTCCTTGAGCAAATTTCAAATCTTCCTCATGCTCAAGTGAATGTGATTCTTCTCAGGATTCTCCAGGTTAATTGTCTGTTATAGTTTGCACAGCTTAACGGTATCTACAAATAGATTGATTCAATTCTCTGTTACTTGAATTCAGGTTATATAAGAGCTCCAAACTGTTGAAATCATTTGTAGGTGTTCAATGATTCTAAATTCTGACACTGAAGTAAAATATCATCTCTCACCTCCATATAATAGCTAGGCTAAATAGCTAGGCCATGCTGTTACTACCAGTTCAGGAGGCTAGTCTCTCATAATATAAACCCTGGTAATATTTTTTATCTTCATGCCTAAATTCTACCTGGTCTGTCACAAAAAAGCTTCTCTTACCATTCTGTTTCAAATTAGCTGTAGTTCTAGCTGCGCTTCATCATTCTTTTGTCTTTGCAGGCTGACACACTATTATTGTACCCCACTGTGTCTGTCTTTTATTCTATTTTTCTTACTCTAATAGCTGTTCCAGTCTTAACTTCTATCCCATCATGCTTACTGTCCTTTTTATTACTGAGTGCCAGTAACAAAAGTTTCTTTTGTTATTCTATTATATTGCTTTGACATATTTCATTGGTGCAGAGAAGTCTGGTAATTTCTTATTCAATTTATTCAACACTCAAGATCTTACAAGGTTTTAAACTGAGGGACTTTCCAAATAAAATTATTAGTAGTGTTTAGCTACCTATTTTTTGAGATTGTGTTACAGTAAAGTTATTTTTTACACCTGGAAGTGTCAAAACTTCTGTAGCCTTTTTTTTCTTGTTGTTTATTAGGTTGTGTGGACATAGAGGAAGCTGACATTTATTTCTTGATTGATGGTTCTGGAAGCATATATCCATCCGACTTCAAGGACATGAAAACATTCATGAATGAGGTTATCAGAATATTCCAACTTGGAGCTAACAATGTTCGCTTTGGCGTGGTTCAGTATGCATCTGAGTCAAAGACAGAAATCATAATTGGCCAGCACAACCAAATGATGAGGTTAACAGAGGCAATTGAGAATATTGATCAAATCGGTGGAGGTACCAGAACTGGAAATGCTTTAAGCTCAATGAAAACTCTGTTCAAAATGGCTTATAGGGAAAATGTTCCACAGATTCTGATAGTGATTACAGATGGTAAATCTGAAGATGGGGTGAATCAGGCAGCAAGAGATTTGAGACAACAAGGAATCAATATCTATGCCATTGGCATCAAGGATGCTGTTCAACAAGAATTGGAGGAAATAGCAGGGACAAAAAATAAGATGTTTTTTGTAAATGACTTTGATTCTCTGAAACATATTAAACGTGAAATTGTGCAAGAAGTCTGTTCAACAAATGGTAAGAGGATCTCTTATGCCTAATCTCTTCCAAGCAGCTTGTGTTAGAATGTGTTCATACAGTTTGAGTTATTCTGAAAATGATATTGCTATGTGCTAGAAACAGAGATTTGTATGTGGGTGATCTCAGACTTTGCCATGTCAAGACTAGACAGCATCTCAAGATTCCAATTGTGTACCAGTCACCGAGCAAAATAAAATGAGGCTAAATACCAGAAATCAAAATCTGTCAATTAATGAAGTGTCCTAGAGTAAAACCCTAAGTATTTGCATATTGGCATGTCCTGAACCTATTTCATGAGAACAGAGACTGAACCCAGTGATCATTACATGCAGTCTCACATCAGGATACTTGCTGTTCTGAACAGGTGAACAGTCTGAGCATTGCAGAATGTTGTCTTTTAAGAAGACATAAATTCATGTTGTTCAACATTTGAGTCGAGGTGGTCTTCTGATATGTGCAGACTACTCTTACCCAGGATTAACAGATCTTACTGTATAGCATACTAACTTGGAAGAAGTCAACCATATCAAATCACAGAATTCTTTCTCTTAAAACTGGGAGATGAAGAGAGACTTTCCAGTCTTCTTTTATTGTTAGCCATTAAATCTCCAGTTCACTCTCATCTGTCCTCACCTGTGGAGGACATCTGTCTTCTCATTCCGTCATTTACAGATTTTTTGGGGTTTGACATAGTTAAGGTGTTAAAAGTGCGGGTGAAATCTGTGATTTTAACCTATTCCTTTTTTTTCTTCCTTTATTTCTTAGTCTGTAAAAATGTGAGAGCTGATATTATTTTCCTTGTGGACAGCTCAAACAGTATTCGACCAACTGAGTTTCAGAAGATAAAGGATTTCATGCAGTCATTTGTCATCAAGGCAGATGTTGGGCTTGATAATATTCGAATTGGCTTAATTCAGTTCAGCTCTGAAATAAGAGAAGAGTTCCAGCTGGACAGATACAACACTATAGCTGATGTGCAGAGAGCCATTCAAGAAATACAGCAGATAAAATTGGGAACGCTGACTGGGAAAGCACTGACCTTTGCTGCCTCTTACTTTGATCCTCCTAGAGGAGGGCGTCCTGAATTAAAACAGTATCTGATAGTGATCACTGATGGAGAAGCCCAAGATTCAGTAAAAAACCCAGCCAGAGCCATCCGAGACAAAGGTATCACTATATACGCTATTAACTTGCTCCAGGCGAACAATTCACAACTTGTGGAAATTACTGGCACCCAAGACAAAGTGTTCTTTGAGAGTGAAATGAACTTCTTAGAAAAGCAGATTCTCTTTGAAATTTGTAATCTACAGAAGTGTAAGTAATGATGATAACCCTCTCTGTTTATTTTCTTTAGGTACTTTTTTCTTTTTTTTCCTGTTGACTCTTGATAAAGAAAGATTTTGCTTTCTATCTTCCTAGTGGAGGGAGTACATCTGTCCCTCTCGTATGATACAGTGTCACTGGAGTGAAATGTGGTATAAGAACCTATGTTCTTTTATCAAAAGAACCTGTTCTTTTTGTGGGTTTTAATCTCATTCTTTTTTTCACAAGCAAGTAAATAAGTATTTTTCCTCTTCTGTAAAATACTCTGCACTTTGTGGTTACAGTTGGAACATGGGAACAGAAATCTCTATACGAAGTTTTGAAGAACATTAAGGGGTGATAAAGAGAAGACAGAATTATAATCTTATTTCTTTTTCTTCTCTTTCCACTGACAGCGTGCAAGAGAGCAGAAGCTGCTGATATCATGTTTGTAGTCCATGGATCATCTGGTATTACAGACCTGCAATTCAAAAACATGCTTCGGCTTGTAGAAGCAGTAGTTAACAACTCAGTGGTTGGGAAGGACAAAGTTCAGTTTGGTGTTTTGGTCTATAGCTCCAATCCAGAGGTGCAATTCTCACTGAATTCATATGCTTCCAAGTCTCTGATTAGAGAAGCAGTATTCAGCTTGAAGCCTCTGTCAGGCCAGCCTTTTACAGCAAGAGCTTTGAGCTTTGCCAGGCAGAGATTTGATGTGAACTATGGTGGACGTGCATCATCTCTTGCTGTCACTAGGATCCTTGTTCTCATTACTGATGAACCAACAGAGCCATCAGATAGAGACAACCTTCCAATGGCCATAAGGGCTTTGAAGGAAGATAAAATCGTCTTAATTACTGTTGGAGTGAGCAAAGCAAGCAGAGAAGAACTTGAAGAGATTACGGAAGATCAAGAAAGATTATTCTTTGTACAAAGCTATGATGCACTAGAAAACATACATGAAAACCTGACTCAGATAGTGTGTGAGAAATCTCAGCCAGGTAAAGACGACTTTTGAACAGATCCACTAGGTCTTTTTCTACAACTCCAGAGTGTCCAAAGCAAAGATCAGTGTTAAATATTTTCTATGAACGTTATAGGAGGATGGAGTGGAAAAGCCTGGAAAGAGTTCTATGCTTAAAATACAGCACACATAAAAATCCAATCACAAAAGTTACTTTCTACCAATGGTCTTCCATCAGTTGTTTCTAAGGGATTGCTTACACTGATGGAGACAGATGCCTTTTAACTCCTAAGAACTATTTTTTATTCACACGTACTAGAACTTTAGACTTAGGCAGTTCTGCCCCACTATACAAAGCCCATCCTAAAGAAAGTATTAAATTTTAAAGATATAGCAGTTCATGTGTGTTAAATATATCACCATACTACAATGTACTTAGGTAGTTCAATGCCATCATATATGTGAAACTGGGATAAGAGCATGAAGAGTATAACAAATGTAGACACAATTTTTGCTAAAAATCCAATGAACCTGCACTTAGTGTAAATGTGGCCCTTGCTCACAAATGTATATGGTGGCTGATTCCATCTGCCCTGCACACAACAGCTCATCACTTCCTAGTACATCCCTTTTCAAAGTATGCTATGTGCTTAGAGAAGGACCCAGTGTTAGGAGATCTCATTTATCAAAACACATGAAACCTGTAGAAAGACTTGTGGTTCATTTTGCATTGGAAGATGGCTTCTTGACCACCCTTTTTTCTTGCTGCACAACATACAGAGTTGTGTTCTTTTTCCCAAAAATTAGATTCAGTGAAGTGCACCTGTGATACTCTGAATAGAAACTGCCCATAAATATGTGAAAGACTACTTAGGAAATGAAAATGGCAGGCAATTATTTTCTCCAGGCAGAATCTGTCTTTCTCCATAGCAGTCATGTAGTTCAAGAGTTTTCTCCTCACAGTGGCCTTTCAAGTACAAAGAGGAGGGTGAGCGTTTGTGGCAGTTATTCTGACTTAACTTCATTGGTAGGTAAAATCTGACCTTCCTCAGCTGCCAGACTAACTTTGTTTACAAGTTCTCTTTTCTTATTACTCTCCTCAGACAGTCTTTTAGCTGATATGTAAAGAACTATAATTTATTCTGCAAGTTAATTCTAGAAAAGGATGAATTTTATTTATGCAAGGAAGGTTTCAAGATTGATGTTGGATAGATGACAGGTAGATTATGTCCTTGCACAGTCTCTCTGTGAAAAGCTTTTCTGACTAGTGGTTTACACTGGAGAGAATAAGCAAGAAGTTAAACAATGCCAAGATTGTTCCTCACTAATTGTTTTGTTGTTGTTGTCTTTTGTCCTGTCCTTGCTTTTTCCCTAAGTTTGCAGCAGTCATGTGGCAGACCTGATATTTTTGATAGATGGATCAGAAAGTATATCAGAAAGTAGTTTTTCCATCATGAAGACCTTCATGAAGGATGTTGTGGACAATTTTGTTATTTCTAGGGACAAAGTACATGTTGGGGTAGTCCAATATAGTCAAGAACCCCAGAAAGAATTTTATCTTAACGAGTTCTATAGCGACACCATTATAAAGGAACAGATAAGCAGAATTGAGCAACTGAAATCTTCTACATTCACTGGCAAAGGACTGAAGTTTGCCCAGACACTTTTTGAGCCTGCCAATGGAGGCCGCAAGTACCAAGGGGTTTCGCAGAACCTTGTTGTGATTACGGATGGATACTCTGCTGACAAAGTGGATGATGCAGCCATGGCTTTGAGAAGAAATGGGATACACGTCTTTGCAGTTGGTGTAGGGATTGTAAACTCTTTTGAGCTGTTCCGAATAGCTGGTGATGCAAAGAGAGTGTTCACAGTGGAGAACTTTGATGCACTGAAAACAATCAAGAGCACTATTACCAGTGAGATCTGTGAACCTAAAGACTCGGCTAACCAGGGTAAGCAGCAAAAATCTATTGTTGGATATGCAATGGAGAATATCCACATGGCTACGTGCAATCCCTAGCAAAAGTACCCAAGTATGCTGGGAAGCAGTGCAACTGTTTTACCAAATAGGTCTGCGTAGGTTACTCAGTTTTGTAACTTTCTAGACTTACACCTTTTTTTAGACAAGAATCATTTGCTTTTAGCAATGGTAAATGGTTTCTGAGGTGAAATAGTGCTTCAAATCTAGCATTCACATTCATCGTTCCTTGTTGTCTGAAAGAAGACAGGGAAAATGTGCCTTTGTTATCCTAATCACAAGAGAGAAAAAGGACAATTCAGTAATATTTGAAAAAGAGCCTTTCAAAAAACCTATGCTGTCTATAGCTAAATATGACCATCCTGTTCCAATGGAACCATTAATAGCAACTGTTGACAAAAATTAAGTCCTACAGAGGTACCGTGGAGAGGTTGTGAGGGGAAAATCCATACGCAACTAGAAAAAATCACTCTATCCTGAAATGTTGATTGCCTTTATAACCCTGCTGTTCTCTGAATTTTGAAATTAGATGGGCAACCTCACAAGCTTTAGCTAATGGGCAACTTCACACCTCTGAATGAGGTTGTTTGTATAGATGTGTGTGTAGGTGTATATATATATATGTATCTGTTTAAGAGAAATACTTTCTTGCCAGGCTAAGCAGAAACACTACTCTGAGACCTGAATGTCAGTCAGATTTTGTGGCTGTAAAAGCGCATTGTCTGTGACCTTGCATGTTGAAAGGTTTTGGTACTGCTTAGAAGTAAATCATACTCTTTAAAGGGCAGATTTGTACTGTAAGTACTGAAACATAACAATTTGTATTCTGAGGTGAAATTATTTCTGGATTTATTTGGCTAAACTGCTGAAAGACGTTCATCTTTCCTGGGGTTTCTCTCCCTGTTTCTCTAGTGACCTAACCAAATTTTACTCTTAATTTCAGTTGTGAGCTTTGTATGTGTGCTATCTGCGTTGTGTTCTTTTATTACATACCCTTGACTCCCCCTACAAGTAGAGCTATGAATAACAAAACTGCAATGAAATTTATTTTGCAAATTTATCCATAAGAATTAGCCCAAATTAGCAAACATAAAAAACAACGCTGTATTTGTTAAATGGTAAGGAGCTAGGGGTGAAAAGGGAGCAAAATTAAAGAATGTATTGTTTTCCACATAAAATTACATGCCTCAGACTTCCTTGTAGTTATTTGATGACAGGTGACAGCGCATGTATGGCTGCAGAATAAAATCTAGTATGACAAATCAAGAGTCAATGTACAGAAGAAATAAGCTGAGTACTTTGGCTGGCTTGGTAGGTTGTGGTGGAAGAATTAGTCATGTTGCGATATTTGCTGTTGTTATCACAAGCTCTACAATCAATTCTGTAACCGAGATAGCCCTCACCTTACAGCACGGTGGATGTCATATGATACACATAAGGGATTCTCCCACTATTGCTTTTGTTTCTTTGATCTACTGTTCTGTATTTGCATGTGCTATCTGATCTTGTGACAAAATGATAAATCACAGTCAGCTATCAAGTTTCACATTGCGATTGGAATATGTGTTACATATTCTCAGTTGGTAGCAAAGCTTGTGGAAATATTTATAAGTCTAAGCCCTTTAAGCCATCTAAGCCATTTGGCAGCAGAAAAATAACAGTGAAAACAGTGAGCTGGTTTGCATTTTGAATGCATACCATACATCTAGTGAATAAGATCAGTTCTTTGAAACTCCTAGTTCACATAGTCCCAATGAAACTGATAGACTACTATGTTTTTTGAAAATACGGAATACCATCTCACTGATTCTGACTTCTGGTTTTAAATCTACAATGTTGAATTTTGTTCCACTCCCATGATTCTGTGTCTTCTGCTGGGACAGAGTTGTTTTTCTTCATAGTGTGTAATGCTGTATTTTGGTTTTAGTAGAAAAACAATGTTGATAACACACCAGTGTTTCTAGTGGAAACTAGAGCTGAGAGGGGGCAAGTTTAGATTAGGACGGCTGATCTAAACTGGCCAAAGAGGTATTCTGTACCATCTGACATCATGCAGAAGGTAAGTTTTAAAAGGGGGAGTGTGATGGCCTGCTGGTGCTTGGAAACTAGCTGGACATTGGTCAGCGTGTGGTTAAAAACTGCTTGTGCATCACATACTATACATACAGTGATAACTATTATCCTTTCTTTTTTTACTTTTCTCTTAGTTTTTATCTCAATCTGTGAGTTCTACTTTTTTTTTCTTTCTGATTCTCTCCCCCATTCCACTGGGAAGGGGAGGAGTGAGCAAATGGCTGTGTATTGCTTAGCTACCACAGTACTATGATGAAAGACAAATAACATGAATAGTGTATGCTTACTAGTCTCCTATTTCTTCTCATTTCTTCACAGGTTGCGATATAGACCTTGCTATAGCAGTTGATATTTCAAGACGCATGCACATGCAGTCTGCATCTTCACTGCTTCTGAAACAGAAATTGCAAATGTTCCTCCCCAGGCTTTTATTCCAGATGAAATCTCTTCCAAATATCAGCTGTAGTGCTGGCTCTCCAGTCAACGTTAGGTTCAAATTCCAAGTATTTTCACAGACCAAGGAATTCCTCTTCAACTCGGATTTTGAGGACTATAATGAAGAGATCATACGGAAGTTCTTAGATACACAAACAGTGGTGGATACTTACCTGAACGTAGACTTTTTACAGGCAGTTCAGGAGAAGTTTTTTAGTGCAACCTCTGCTAAAGTGAAGGTAACTTAATGGTGTGAATATATACACTTGAAAAAACACATGGTTTAACATTTGCTGACTCTGATGCTGATTATTCTGTGAAAACAAAAGGTAGCTCAAAAATCGGTGAATCAGGAATTGGTGAACTTGAAGGCTTGACTTAATCTCTTCTGAAATGAAAGGATTAGTTTCAATTAAGTGAAAGAACACAGTGGAGTGTTTCAGGATCATTGCCTTTATTTCTAATAAGGAAAGTTTCCCTTAACCAAAGTAGTTCTCTAGAGTTTACAGTAAAGCAAATGTAGGAAATGTAAAATTTTGATCAGAGTTTAGGAGGACTTGAAGTCATTACTACTGGGAGCAGGAAATGGTTTACCAATGTAGCCTCTTTCTGGGAAATGAAATCCACTGGATGAGTTAAGCCTGAGAAGATTTCTTTTGATTTGGAGGGGAAAGAAGAGCAGAGAAATAGGAAAAGACTCGTAGCTTTGGGAGAACTGTAAGTTCTTCTTTCCTAAGCCCTGAAAGAGGCTTGACAATAAGTCTTTGGCCTGAAAAGATGAGAATATAGCAATGGTAAGGGTTAGAATTTTCATCCTTATGTGAGTTAAACCACATCTTAAGTCTTATCAGAGAGTCAAGCTGGGTGGTGTGGTGTTTATGTAGGAAAGAACAAGGGGACATAAGCATCTGTGGATGGCAACCAGAGATGCTCTCAGTGCATCTCAAATGACATCCAGCTGAAGATGGTCTTGCAGAAAGAGAAAAATTTTGCTTCTTCGGAGTTGTTTTCCATATTCACATACAGGTGAACACCTTTCACAAGCAAAGCTCTTCAGGAGATAAGACACAGCAGAATTGATCTTCAGGTTAGCATATTATATGGTAGATATAATTAATAGCAATGCTAAGAACTGATAGGCAAGACAGATCTTTCAAGTAGGAATGTTTTCAGGTAAGAGAGGGTTTTGTATTCTTGCTCTTTTGTTATCGTATGCTCCAGGTCTATATGATGTAGTGGAATTTGAACTACCTTATGGATAGTTTTCAATGCGAACTACTTTTTTTTTTTTTTTTTTTCTTTTTTTTACAATGACATAGCTTTTAATATTTCTTTTCAAGTGATTCAGTGTTACTCTCTTTGCTGACAGGTTCTGTTAGTATTTTCAGACGGGCTGGATGATTCACTGGAAGAACTCAGAAAAGCAGCCACTGCCTTTCGCCTCAAAGGTATTACTGCATTGATGCTCTGGACTCCTACTGCCCTGAAGCCCAATGTATTTCTCCGCTACTATAAATTTTCTAAATAATATGACTCATTGCACTCATAGAGTTACTAAGAAGTCACTGGGAGAGTGTGTGCTTACCCATGTAAATCATCCATGTTCACGATGTTCAGAATAATTGTGTGTTCCAGGGCATTTACAAGAGTTCTTCATCTTTAGTTGTATTCTTCAGATAATTGTTTTAATGCATTAAATGAAGACTAATAAGCTGATATTTTAAAAATCGTTTTTATTCTGTGGGCTATTATTTTCCAAGTTTGATCTTGACTTAAAGAGGCTGATTTTATGCATAGGGCAAATACTTAGTTTCTGAAAGTACCTAAGGATTAACTCCTCTGAAAAAATATGACTCTTCCAGTATAAGACACCTTCCTTTTATTGTGTTCCTCTGGCTTGTACCTTTCTTTAGTTATGCCATCAGAGACTGTTGATTAGAGCCCTTCCTGTCACACTTCTGTGTGTTACAAGATTCCCTCTGCCTTAAATGCAAGTTATAGAAAAAGTGAAAAGCAAAGAAAAAAGTTTTCCATGTAAGAGGAAGAGGGTAACAGAGATTTCCTCAGAGAAACTGCATTTAATGAAGGGGAAAAACTGATTTTACTTCATACTACTGTATGATAGGCCTAAGTTGTATCTACAGCAAGAAGAAAAATTTAATGAATGATTAAAATATGTGATATACAATACAATACAATTTCTTTGTGATCTAGAGAGAAATCCTAACTTTATCCACAGGCCATTCCTGTCAACAGCAAAGGTCAAATAAATGGAAACTGGAGAAATCCTGAGATCTACTAGTGCTGATATGTAATTTAGTAGGTAAACACAGACAGATCATTTGAGATTGGCTCCCAGCTGAGAAAGTGGCTTGAGCAAGCCTATATTTCCCCTTCCCACTCTTACTGATTTTGGTTGACAGATGATGATAGAAAAATTTCTAGAGTGCGGGGTACCTAAGATGCTCCTGATTTCTGGAGTGCAACTCCTGCAGCTATAGCAACTATTCTTACTGACGAATGTACAAGATGTTAAGCCCAACTCTAGCATCTGCAGTAGAAAACATGCATACATTTCTGTTCAGGTACTGAGGTTAGCTCTTGAGCTGACGTAGCAGTTCCTTCTGAAGAAGGGAAGTTAATTGGAAAATTACTAGTCTTAATTTTTGTCTCATATGTTGTTCTCAATGGCTCTATTTCACTTAACACAATGTAAAACGTAAGTTTTAGAGAACTGCTATTATTCAAATCATGTTGGTGATTAAATAATGTAGTTCAGGCATTCACAAACTTCTATCTACACTTATTTTGAAGGTCTTGATGCACTTCTCTTAGTTGGATTGGATAATAGTCAGGACCTGACTACACTTCGTGAAATAGAGTTTGGCAGAGGTTTTGGATACAATGAACCTCTGAGTGTTGGATTTCCTGAGATTGCGAGCATCTTGCAGAGAAACCTTGTAAGTGCTTTTGCAATATAAATAAAAGGGAAGAAGTCTGTGTTTTGTAATTTATTGTACATAAATGCTATGCTACTTGTCTTTTTTTTTTTTTTCCAGGATACTGTTGCAGAGAGAAAATGCTGTAATGTTGTTTGTAAATGCCTTGGAGAAATGGGTGATCATGGAGGCTGGGGAAATCCTGGGAGGAAGGTAGGTGAGCTGTGGTCAACAAAAAAATTGCTTTATTTTTTCAATGCATCTCTGTATTTTGTAGTAATACAAAGCATGCATTCAGATGCCCATAACCTTTTCCATTAGGACAGATGAAGATAAAATATTTAATCATTTCTCTTCTCCATGTTGCTATTACATAGGTATTTTTGTAATTGAAGTCCATCCATAAATATAGTTAAGTGCTCTTCTTCACAGAATTCAGCAGAAGATAGGGGTTTCAAAATGACTTCTGATAAAATGATTCAGCATTTTTAGCTAACTGTGAATAAGAAATGGGCAACTGCCAAGCTGAGAATAGAAAATAAAAATCCCTCTTCACTAGATGTGAGACTTTTGTGCCTGATCAATACAACACTAATTTACAGTATTTCCCTCAGGCTTTTATATTCTCTCTTTTACTATCTGTTTCAAATATTGCAGACTTCATCACTTCTACAGCATGCTAATGGACCTCATTATTAAGGTTTTTAGTATAATATACAAATAGAGACTATATATTAAATTCCATTATTTCTTCTTGTTTTGGGAACACTGTAAATAATTTGTCTTTGTATTTTACACTCTTCAGTTGTCTGGTTGCATTTAAATCCATTTTTACTTTCACTTAGCAAAGGTGTAGTCTTGTAATGAAAGAAATCTGTGTTACTCTTATTGGTATTCTTACACCTGCTTTATTAATCTGAACTATAATGCTCAGAGGATAGTGTTCAGAATGTAGATGTAGTTGTAATGCAGGTGGATGGACATGATGTGTTGGGTTGTACAGCTTACAGTTTTAAAAACATTTTTTTGCAGCACAAATTAGTCAATTTCTAGAAACTCTATACTAGTTTCTATGCAATAGATGTGTGTATATGCATACTAAATAGATTTATATATACTTAACCTGAGGCTATGAGGTTTGTGTCAGTTGAAATACAAAGTTTTAGTATTCACAAAGTCGTCTTAATCTATTGCAAAATCTTTGTCCTATCCAATTTTTTGCCTCCTTATATTTTTCATTTCACCTTAGAATTTCCTTATAGTTTCCTCCTCAAAATTATAAAGAAAGATACTTAATTTGACCAAATAACCCACTAAGCTTTGTTAATCTGTTAGACAGTTTTGAACCTTATATTGAACGTTATTTTACCATTTCTTTTTCTTCCACAACAATGTCAAGTATGCAGAACTCTGCTGAGAGGTTGTATTAGCACAGTTGGTGGAATCTGCTCTCCCTAGCTTAACTGGATCTGATTTTCAAGAAAATGTTTCTGTCCACATGGGCGGAGTAACTTGATGCAAATAAACTCAGTGTGCTTGGAGAAGAGTGTTATCTTTTGCTCCTGTCTTTCAGGGAAGTATAGGTTACAGAGGATCACCTGGCCACCCTGGTGAGGAAGGTGGGATTGTAAGTAAACATTCTTTCCTTTTAAGATTGTTTGTTGATGCTTGAACCTGTCTGCACTTACTCATTCACTCAGTCTTATTAATACCTAAAATGTGTTTAAGCAGCAAGCATCTGAAGGCAAATATATGAACTTGATTCTATGTGCATCTGCACTTCACCATAACAAGTAATAGCTTCTAATGTAGAAACAGAGTCAGTTAGAATCACAGAATAGGATCTTATGTGGTGTAGTTGTAAGTCATATTCTTATTTTCCATGACAGATTGTGCAGATAATTCTTGCAGAAAAGGCCATCTCATTCTGTTATGCTAAGAAGGGATATCTTATGACTGTCTAACAAAGTTAAATTCGGCAGTGTTTTGGTGACTTTCTAAATGCTTTGCATTGTGCTGTTCTTGTCAAAGAGTTCTGCATAGTGCGCATATTTGCCAAAATTCAGTCCCCTGGGAATATTGCTGCTTTTGCAGTCTGGAAACAAAAGAAATCTTGCAAAGTGCAAGTGACAATTTTCTTAGTGTTAAAAGCAAACTGCTATGTTTACAGTACTGCACACAACTTGAATATCACTCCTAATTACAAGTGAGAAGTCTGCAAACCAAGAACCAGACAGAGATTTCTTTCTGTATTTAATTGTAAAGTCTGCAGTGGAGTAGTTCCTATTTTCACAGTAGGTTACTCAGCCTAAATTTGTCCTTGGTTAGACTGCCTGCAAGAAGCCAACCCTCTGTTGAGAGGAAAGTGGTGACGGAAAGGAAGAGTTGTCTTCTAGGATTATCAGGAAACTGCATCAGGATGGTGGTTTAATGAGTTCTTTGGAAATCATTAGTTGTAGCTATTTGAGCAGTATCCACATTTATTTGTTTATCTGTCCATCTATTTATTTTTCATGTAGCCTGATTTCCTAATGATATAATAAAATAATGATATAATAAAACATAAGCAATTTCCAGAATTAAAATTCAAGCCCTGAGGTTGTTTTTTAAAGTGAAAATATTCTGAATACTTTAAAATAGGAAATATCTGATTTTTTTTCTTTTTTTGCCACAGTATTTTGATTTGAAAAATTCAGTGTCTTGTCTCTTTTGAAGTTGTGAAGGGATCAAAACAATTTTTTTCTTTGTGTATGAATAGATGCGCAATAGGATAAGGAGTTTAAAACCCAAAGAAGGATAGATTTATGTTAGATATTGAGTAAATTATTTACTATGAGGATGGTAAGGTACTGATACAGGCTTTCCAGAGAAGTTGTGGATATCCCATCCCTGGAAGTGTTCAAGACCAAAGTGGATGGAGCTTTTGGCAGACTGATCTAGTGGAAGGTGATCCCATCCATGTCAGGGGGCTGGAAACTAGCTGATCTTTAAGGCCCCTTCCATCCAAAAAGTTTCTATTATTCTGTGATTTTACAAAATTAGAATTCTATGTCTTTTAAACCTTCTGAGAATCTAGAGTTAAATTACAATTAAATTACAAAAGTCTTGCTTCTAAATTTCCCAGTGCCTTTTTTTTGTTTTTCTATACTATGGAAGGATAGCTGTCTGTCTTCTGCATGTGAGGCCCAAAAGTGAATTTCACATTGTAAATGTAATGTAAAGGTTAAACATTTTTTTCAGCCGTAATATGAGTATTTTAAGTATCCAAAACATTTGAATGTAATAAATGCATAGCAGGAAGTGGGTAATAGGCTACATACAGGAGATGCCACGCAGAAGAGAGTTTGCAGAGATAATGCTGGACAGTTTTGGATTATAATTGTGTATTATTCAGCTCAGATGTTAGTCATAATGTGTCACATAGACAACAGTCAGGCCAAAAAAAGGTTTCAAACTCCTGTTTTATTCATGTTGTATTGTGACTCTGTGGTACCTCTGTCTAACTTAAGTTAGAATGTGATCCACGGTGCACTTTTGCTAGACCAGAGAGAGACATGTGTTTAGTGAGTAAGGAAAGCAGAGAGTCATCTGCATTTTCTGATATTAGGATATCCAAGGTATTTCTTTTGCCTGATAGTACCAGAGCTCTTGTTTGCTCTACTTTTTTTTCTAATTTTATCTACTGTTGTGGTTTAACCTGGCAAGGAACAAAGTACCATACATCTTCTCCATCTCTATGGGAAGAGGAAGAGAACTGGGAAAAATCAAAGTAGAACTTGAGGTTTGAGATGAAAACTATTTACTAAGACAGAAAAGGAAAAAAAATAGTAATGATTTTATATATATATATATATATATATATTTTTTTTTTTCCAAGACAGTTTGTGCATAACGCAATTGCTTACCACCAGCTTACTGATGCTCAGCCAGTCCCTTGAGCAGCAGCACTGCCCCGTCAGCTCTCTCCACAGATTTTTTTTTTTTTTTTGCATGATGTCATATGGTAAGGATTATACCCAGATTAGGTCAGCTGTCTTGCTTCTGTCCACAGTCATCTGCATGTGCTCCCTTCCACACACTTGCTGTTGATGTTATTCTGCCTTGCTTTAATCTTACTTAAGATGTTGACTGGTTAAATAATTTATAAGGATGGGTTTTAACAGTACTTTTTTGCTTCTTAGGGAGAGAGAGGTCCAGTTGGTTTCAATGGGACTCGAGGAGATAGGGGATGTGCAGGTGCCAGAGGCCGTAAGGCAAGTATGTCACTGAAGTGTTTCTTAATCTTGTTTTCTGCAAAACTGTTCTGTGCTGCTGCTTTCCTGAGACATGGATGGGGAGAGCAAGACCTCCAGCTGTAAAAGCATACAATTTTTGCTCTCCTTTTGAGAGGTACTTTGTGTAAGCAAAATGAATTAAGAGAGTTTGCTGACTCAGTTATTGCCAGTGGCTTTTCCATCACCACCTCCAGATTGGCCTAAGGTAAGAATACAAATCATTAGAGGATGGAAATAATAATGAAGGCTGTATCGTCTTCATAAAGGAAAAGGGGTCAATTCCCAAAGAGGCGATAGGGGGCTTTCCAATAAATGTTACAAATACTGAGCCCAGAGTGCCTTTTCACATCAGGCTGGTTTATCATGCTTCTGAAGATTGTCACCAAATTCAATCAATGTTTCTTTTTCATTTTTAGGGATCCAGGGGTTATCAGGGAAGTCAGGTATGTGTTTCCATGTGTAATCAATTTTTCTTTGAGGAGAATAGTGGTCTGCTTCATTTTAATTCATGCTATCTTGTAAGATAAAAAATAGGAAGGAAGAGGTTAAAAGCATCGAAGTACTTAAAGTGCTATTAGTATGTTTGTATAAGAATTAATTTAAGTGTGAGCTGTTAGTCTTCTTTGCACTGAGAGTTTAGGATGGT
Organism: Chrysolophus pictus; assembly: GCA_037305975.1. Taxonomy (NCBI): domain Eukaryota; kingdom Metazoa; phylum Chordata; class Aves; order Galliformes; family Phasianidae; genus Chrysolophus; species Chrysolophus pictus. Next base: position 41,084,740 of record JAYKPI010000006.1, read on the forward strand.
TGCAGTCATAATCAACTAAGTTTAATTTACAGGAAAGGAATTTATTCACTTGCTAGTTTAGTCATCTGTCAAAGCAATAATTCAGGTCAGACAAATATCATATTCCTTTTGTAGATGTGAATGAGGAATGTTGAGGAAGCAGAAGAGAAGGGGAAGGAAAGATTTTGACCGATATTTATTGTGGATTTAAACTGTTTTTCACAGTCATTACTACTACTTTTTCAATATTCAAACTTCTTATTAAATATCACTAGTGATCTCATAACTCTACTTAGCCTTTCAAACATACTTGTTCATCAAAAAAAAATCATCACCAATTTGTTAATAAAATGCGCATTCTGGAGGCATTAGAATGGTCATATTAGGTTCCAAGCAAGAGCAATTAGAATGGAATTTAAATTGTATTGTTTGCTTTAATGAAAATAAGACAAAACAAAGCACTCCTATAAAGATTTAGGAGCCTCGAAAATTCAAAAAACATTTATTTTCAAACCTGAGAAACTGCATATGAGAAAATTCTGAGTGTTTTTTGATACTACAGCTCTACTTGAAGTACTGTTCTCTACTGATTTTTTTTTTTTTTTTTAAATCCTTTCATGTAGTTTTCATCCATATACCATTTTCTGCTTGGTTCCTTGAAATAATTTGTTCTCCTTTAAGTATCTGAAACATGTTACTCTAGAGAAGGCAGAGTACTTGCTGGTGATTTTGTTTCATTGAAGTTGAATTGTACAGTTGAACTTGGCTAATCAGGAATACAAACCCTACTTAAATCCAGTGAAAATGTGTGTTTCATTTTACTGTACTATTATATCCACTAATTTTAATTAAAAATATTAAACTTTCAGAATATTAAAGGAAGGGAACCTAGAATTGCTAATTTATAAAGCTGAGGCAGTTTATTTAAGTCTGCAAGGCATTTCAGTACAGCTATTTGGGGTAAAAAAGGAATACAGAATAACTAATACAATAAAGTTTGGAGAGGTCTTTCTGAGGTTGAGTGGGGAAAAATTAAGACTTGAATAAGAGTTGTGATTGCTTATTTCTGCTTACAATACTTATTCACAATATTCTTGTTTATTATATATCAATTTTTCCAAAATGTACAGTCATCTAATTTTTCTTGTACTGTATACAAATCTATTATATATCAATACAGTTTTTCCTCAGGGACTTTAACTAGTTGGTTATAGTAATTCAGTTCTACATATAACCTACAAAACAATTATATCTAAAAGGTCTGTCAGACTGAGACTCCTGCTGGCTTAACTAGCACTTAAAGTATTCTCTTGTGCCATATTCAGTGATCTGTTGAACACCTTGCCAGCTTTCAGGGTAGTAAAATGACTGTGGTCTCAGCTAATTTCTTTTATTAAACTGTTCTTGCTAGCCATTACTGCACAATTTTTTTTTTTTCAAGTTTCCTAAAGCAGAGTCATCACTTCTTCCCAGATAAAAGACATGAGTGAATTGATGCTAATATGATGGGGTTTTGTTTACTGTTGTAGGGTGAGCATGGCGAGAGTGGATTTGATGGCATCGATGGAGAGCAGGTAATCATGAAGCGCAATTAGAGAAACCTATTTCAGGGTTCAAAATTACAGGCTTCTGTGCCTTTGAATGGCTTTTAAAGCTGACCAGAAATTCAGATGTTTTGAGAGAAATTTAATTGTTTGGAGTTGCATGCCTAATAGAAGTTGGATCCTGTCAGGCAGAATTTGAGAAGCACGTTTATCGGAAAGAACATCTGTTATTTTTTTAATTTCCTCTTTCTTTCTTCTTTGCGAGTTTAGGGAGAATATGGATCTCCTGGATTTCCTGGAGAGAAAGGCAGCCCTGGAAAACGGGTGAAGTATCCTTTATAAGAATGAGATTTTATGAAAACATCTGTCTGAAGTGTAGCACTATCTGTAATGCCCGTGACTTGTTCTCTAATATGTTACACTATCTAGTACATACAGCTACCCATTCTCTACTATGATGGCTCCTGTTGCAAATCTGTGTAGCTCCGCTGACTTAGATCTTTTATCTGGCCTTCCTCTACCATGGATCCTGTCTCTACCTATACCAGAATTTCTTATATTCCTTTTATGACTTCAGGGCAGAAAAGGCCCCAGAGGAGAACCAGGTGAACGAGGAGAACCTGGTCTAAGAGGAGATCCTGTAAGTATATTTCTTCATTTTTGTTCTGCTGAACCAATTTTGTGCCTGGTTTCCATGATGGAGCTTCCTTAGATATGATGTGATACATAATTTGAAGAGTTTTTCACATTTCTAGATGTTGCAGTACTGTCTAAAAAGTATGGTACGATTCAGGAATTCTGTAATCTTCAGTTGCTGATGGACTTAATATATTGCTTGGAAGCAGATGTTTAAGCCTTAGATCTTCTGGTTGTCCCTTGCATTTCTGCAAGGAATGTTTTATTTATTTATTTCTGTTTTTACTATGAACAATGTAGCTCCTTTTGGAGGTATTTATTCCTCCCCTGTGGTTTTCATTATAAGAGGAATTTCTCAATCATTTAAAATCCCTTTTGACTGACTCTTGGTTAGAAATTTATAATGATGCAAACGTAATTCACTTCTTCGTGCCACCATATCTTCTTTGTATGCTCCAGAGCTCCTATATAAGTGACTAAAATTTCACTGGAGACATTGTATTTATCATATCACAACTTTGTCTTCTCATCCATATTTCAAAGTCCTTTGTTTTTCTGAAGAGTTAAGAATAAAGTGATGACTCCCGTCTTCTAAGGCTTATAAAAGAGATCAGATGTCATGGTAACTTGGCTTCTTTGAGGAATTAGGATTTCATATATGTCTAGCATCAGGTGGCTAAATATAACTATTCTAATATAACTTCATCTGAGAATCGGTAATTAGGCACGATCTTAGTTCAATTTACTATACACAGACAACCAGAACAACTTCACATTTTAAGGGTTTGATTTGTTTCCCATTGGTAATACATATTTTCACCTTTTTGCAGAAGAAAACTGCGGACTTTGTAGAAGTGCCTATAAAGTGTTCTTGCAAACATATTTTTTTTTAAATAGCCTTTATGCATTTCTTTTTGGCCACAATGATTAATCTTATTAATCCTATTTCCATGTTCTGCATCTGTAGGTAGAGTAATAAAGGTGTGATCACTGAAAATGTTTAGTTTTCTCTTAACTTTTCCAGGGAGATCCTGGAATTGACAATAATATTGCTGGTCCTAAGGGTGAAAAGGGAAACCCAGCATGGCAGGTAAGCAAGTAAATCTGTATTAAAAAACGAGGATTTGGATAATTGCTTACTTGTACTTCCTATCTAGTGACTAAGCAGCTCTTTTAAATTTACCTTTAGTGCACATCTGCAACACATAAAGCTTTAAAATGAGATTGATGTTGATTGAAAAAAGCCACTAAAACTTTCTAGCAGCATGCAAGGAAAATCCACTGTTCTTAAAGGTTTGACTCTGTAGCTGTGTGTGTATGTATGTCTTTGCAAAATTTGCTGAAAGTAGTAGAAAAATGATAAAGGTTACTCCTCAGAGGATAATTGTGCTTTGATGACTTTTTTTGTAACAAACTTTACTCCTTTCTCATCTTAAGAAGTACAGCTAAAAGACCATAGTCAATAAAAATGGTTTCACAAAAGCTTTGGCAAAATGTCAACAATTAGTAACTGCTCGTTTGGAAATTCAAAACAAGCATGATCACTGTACTTTGTAGTTTCTTACTATAAATGATTTGCAGATAATGACTCAGCATTTAGCACAATGTAACTGGTTGGAATAAAATTGCTTAGAAGAATCTAAGAAGGATCATACAGAGAAGAAAGTGTAATTACAACAAGAAGAAACAGTATTTAAAGGTCTTGTTCATTGTTTTGTTTTGCAGGGAGACCCAGGACCACGTGGACTCCCAGGAGAGCAGGGCCGTGCTGGTCCTGATGTAAGAATAGCGATCAATACAGAGTGGAAATAATTGATCGAAGATACAGTGGCGTTCCCACTGAGAGGATGAACAAATCTTGTTTTCTTTGTGGGATTAAAAAATTCCTGCAATGAGAAGGAGCAAAAAATCTAACAGTGAAGCATATTTGGCTTCACATTTAGTAGCTAGTGTTTGGTTTTTTTTTGATTAAATCAGAAATTTGCTATAAAACTAATTTCAAGTCTTATTCACGTGAAATTATAAGCCTTAGATTCAGCGCAACCTTTTCTAAGTAGCTTAATTGTTTTGTAATTTCATCACAAATGAATTTATCCCTTCTTCCCTTCTTCCTTCCTGTGGCTGTAAATTCCATGTCTGCAGCTCTTTTTAATCCACTGGAAACTGGAACCGAGGAAGGCGCCCCTTCTAGTTTGTCAGAATGGTCCCTAGTGCTAATGCATGGAATCACTATCACTTCTAAGAAGTGCAGAACATTCTGAAGTCCTCTAGTGATGTGAAGTTTGATAATAACATTCACTAGTGCGGCTGAGCAGTGTGCAGAGGGAAGTGGTGTAGGCCCTTTGCCTTAGAAGGAGAGCAGTGGACTCTTTCTGTTGGGATGTCTTCCCTCTGCTCTCACGAAAGGCCTTTTCCCTGGTAAATGTAATACTCATGTAAGGTTTTTTGACCCAAGTCCATTCTTTTCTCGTTTTTACCTTAAACAAGTGGAATTTTTCTTTGTTTGTAAATGATCTCTGCTTTATATAAATTGAATGTATTTAATAATAAATTGTTATTTCATGTATTTCTCAGTGTTCTGAATGTAATCTCTCATCCCGCTCCTTTCTAGGGTGCAGAAGGTCGAAGAGGCCCTCCAGGTATAAAGGTGAGTGGCTAACACTGCTGCTGTTTATCTACATGCATCTATGGGTCCAGCCTGAGCTTTTGTTCCTCTTAAAGGAGAAACTTCCATTTGATCTGAGACACGAGTTTTCAGCAATTAAGTCAACCTTCCGTGGATGATATACAAGAGGCATTCCTGACTTGAAGGATTTAGAACTGGAAAGAAGATGGACAGCTTTCACTGAAATAAAAGGGCAATTAATTTTATTATTAAGGCAGGTTTGGGAACAAAAATTGAGGAGAGACTTGCTAAAGGTGACAGAAATGAGTGGAGATGCTGCAGTAAATGGCTAACAGTTTTCTCTTTCTTTGCTACATGCATACATGTCTGCATGATACTTCCACACACTCTAAAATACTGTAGAGAATGATTTAATGTAGCAAAGAATTATCTTCCTTTGAGCAGCAGGATCTGACTGTATAAGGAAATTGTCAGGTATGGACAGTCCTTCTAGAAAAGGAAGGTTTTGTGCTGGAGTACAAATCAACCCATCTTTCAGATGAAGATAGATATTGGTGGTCCTTTGTTGTGCCATTTAGTAACATGCTGAGGGCCAAATTATCACGTAGAGAGAATCAGCCAAAAGAATTGCAGTTATTGCATAATGACTCAGATTATTTTTATTTGTTAGTAAACAAATAAATTAGTTCAGTACACTGAACTAATGCCCCATCAACAAAATTGTAAACTTTTCACCATATCCTGAAAAGGACAGTTTTCCAGGTCTTACAGACCCATTAATCTGTTGCTTTTTTGTAGTAAAAAAAGGAGGATTGAAAGAATACTTCCAGTAAGGATAAGAAATAAACAGTTCTTAAAAAATAAAGAAGCAAAGCTAGCTATTCTGGAGACAAGTAGTCAGCAGATAGAAGGAACAGAAGTGGTGGTATAGCCTTAGAGACACGCTTGTCACAGACATGAACAACGCTGCAGTCTTTGTACTTTGTTCTCAAAACAAAACCAGACACTAAAGGGAGAGTAAAGTAGAGGATGATGTAAGTGGGGGAAGCACAAAATACTGTCTTCTGAAACTGATTCAAATTATCTGGAAACATCCTGTTGGCCTTGTATTCTTATGTGGGGTGCCTAAGACAAGTTTTCTTATCCATTTTCATTGTAGTCGGTGTTATTTGTTATTGTTGCTGATTTTGGTGGAAATCTATTTCTATTTTATTTATTTATTTTGCAGATGGCATAAGCCTAGCATCAGTCTGTAACTAATGTTCTGTGTGACAGTGTTTTTACTCTAGCTATGAATAAGCTTGTTCAAATATAATGTTTTTTTTCTTTAGCTTTAAATGGCAACTTTATGTAGATGTGAGATGGAAGCAATTTTTTTTTCCATCTTTAGGAAAGACTGGACTTATCTCACTGAGTGACCATTGTGAAAGGTGAGGTAGATAACATTTAGTTGTAGGATGAATTGTGGAATCATGATTCTACTTCTATAGGTAGTGGAGGTGCTCTGTCCTTGTGGCCCTGGTTTTATGTCAGTTGATAAGACAAAGGTAATGCAGGAGTATTCCTGAGACCATGGTGTAAAATGCAAGGAAAATAAAACTGACCTCTTGTTCTGTACCTTATGTGTTCATCACACATTGTATACCAATAAGAAAAAGCTACTTAATTTTTTTTGCTTTTTAATTGAGTTTTCTTCAGCAGGAAGTTGAAGCTGCTTGAAAGTTACATGGATGAACTGAAATAAACATTCTATCAGCTAATACTCTATGCAAACACAAAATGATTATCTGTTGATATGCATATGCCAACATGGTAGGTCCGAATTTCTTATCAAATCTTTTATTTTTGTGTGTTTTCTTTTGCTCTGGCAGGGTGAGCAAGGAGAACTGGGGGAAATGGGTTACCCAGGAGACCCTGGTCTTCCAGGCCCACAGGTAGCTAAAAGTACTTTGGATTTGATTTATGTTAGCAGTGGAGAAATTAGTTGTCAGTCTTGATCTTTTTTCTTTTGGAATGCTTTGTTTACTTCAACTAATGAATATAATGAGGAAAATTCCTTGGCAAATATCCTCTGTGACCCTGAGGAACTAAATATACGAAGTTTCTCTTTACGCTTATGCATGTGCAGCTTGTAGTGAAATCAAGAGGAAAATGAAAAATGTAGTCAATGTATTTCTAGTTTACAGAATATTTTCAAGCAGGCATCTTCAAAATGAATTCATTGGAAGTTGCTAGTAATAAGTATAACCTGTTGAATTTTGAATGTATTGTATTTCCAGCTTATTATGACATTGTGAAAATTATATGCTAATTGACCAAACCAAAGAGAAACGTTTTGTGATTTAAAAATGTGCTTGATGGAGTTACTTTGAAGAGAATTATGGTGGTAAAGGCTTACGGTAGCTTTCAGTTTTAACATGTTCCAACCACTCACTATATAGACATCTGGAGGAAGTATGCCCAGTAGTGTGTTGCTTAATGTCTCTTTGGTATCATAGACAACATAATGGCTCTCTGAATGTGGCCTTCAGGTGATGACCATCTTAGGTGCTTCACAGAGGTTAACTCCTATAGTCAAAGAGCGAGAAGTTTCACTTGTGCATTAAGGCTTGCAGAACAATCTAATCTTCATTGAAAATCTGTCAATACTGAACTGACTTTTCTTTCTTTTGTGTGTCAGGGCCCAAGAGGACCACAAGGGATCAGAGGACCTCCAGGACCACAAGGCGTGCCAGGCTCTCAGGTTAGCTTTAAATAATATCCTTGCTTCACAGCTGAGGGCTTTTTATTTCTCAGAGGTGATATTATTTTTATAGTGAGTTTCTTAAAGACTTACAGAAAGAAGAAACTGAAAAATTTCCAGTATAGATGTTAAAGAAACTGATGGTTGAATGAGGCTGCAAATTTTGATTATGCTGAAATCTCAGCCTTGAAAATATGTTTAGATGGGTGAATAAGAAGTGAACTACAGTATTATCAGTCTTCTGCATGGTTGCAATGAAAAGGCTTAGTTCTATATTCATCTCTCAGTTCAGTAGAATCAGGAGTAGCACTATGGCTTGCAGTACCTATAGGTGCTATATACAGTGGAGCAGTTGAAGACAAAGTTAAGTAATCAGCTTGTCATTGGTAGTAGAGAAGTGAAGTTATAGGAGTGTTGTTATAGCTGCTTTTTTTATTGTTGGCCTTAGTATTCTGGGGGGGGAAAAAATCCAAATGTGTGATACATAGCCTACTGTGGTCCTTGAAGAGCTTTGGTGAAGTCTGTTTATGTGCTAATGTCTATACTGATTCTACAATAACTTCAAGTGGCAGTGAATCCTTACGTAGTGAGTCCTTGAGTTCTTTGCCATTCACTTTTTTACTGATATTTCTGATTACAGGCTAGTCTGGGTCCCCCAGGCCCACCTGGCTCAAATGGAAAGCTCGGTGCAAGAGGAGTAAAGGTAAAATTTTTGAAGTACATGATCACAGCTATCAGTCAGATTCTTGAATGATGCTGAATGAAGACCCATGAACTAATACTGTGGTGTTCTTGTGGAACATGTGAAGGTTGATAAATTTTATGTGAATTTTTAATTGCATGGTAATGCAAGTGATGGATGCAAGGTCACACACAGGTGTCACAATTATGGTAAGAAGTTATTAGTTACCATGGCTGCTCTTCTGATTGTTGTCATCATGGCCTTCAATGGGACCTGGCTTTTCGTGAAGTGCAGTAGGAATATGTCAGTGGTGTTAAGTGTCTGATTCCTATTTCCTTATTGGAAATAAGTTTTGGTTAATGAGGTGGTGTTATTCATTTCAACTTTTCTGTTCAAAAGATTCCACTACATAAATTTTTGCTTTTTTTTCAGGAATCAGTCAGAATATGTGAAGTACTCCATCATACATTTCATGTGCTCAGTCTTTGCTGTTTATTTTGGGATTCTTGATAGAAAAAAAGTTTCGTTAATAAAGTGAGAACCAAAGAAAAGAAAACTTGTGAAAGTACTAAGAACACGGGCTAGACAGCTTGCCTGAGAAATATCCTCTGCTATCAACAGATGCTTCATGCTGGTAGAACTCCTAGTTATGTCCTGCTTGTGTTAATACAGCTTCTCCCAAAAAACACCTTTGCCACTGGGAGTTCTATGTAAAAATGGGAGTTTTTTCTTGAAAGAAGGCCTATGGGGTTTAGCTACATGAATACTCAGTGTTCACTGTTGTTCCCAGTACTTTCCAGTTCCACTCCAAGGAGTGTTCTCTCAAACACAATCAGTAATACGATGCTTTTCATGTGATCAAGTACTCTGTAAAAAAGTATAAGTAATTTTCAGTATAGCAGACAAATCTGTATTTCCAAAATAAGTGTTCTCCTGAATGAGCTAAACTAATAGTTGTTATATTTCAATTATGACAGGGTGAACCTGGCAACCCTGGAGAGAAAGGCCCTGTGGGACCACCTGGACCAAGGGGCATACCAGTGAGTCTTTCTGCACTAGTTCAGGGCCTCTGTAGTTAAACACTCATTCAACTGAATCAGTACAGTTAATTCCCTTTTTCTATTTTTAACTATTTGGTACAAATAAAAGATTTCAGATTTGGTTCTCAGTTTTTGTGGAAACCAGGTTCCTTGTGGGCTAGAGATAATCTTTTCATTCATATTCTCTATATCTGCTAAGAGAGACTGTACTGGAAGTAGATCACCAGTGGAGAGGTGCTGTGGCCTTAATTGCTGTTTACTTTCTGCAGCTTTTTCTACCATTTGCTACTGTTTTTAGACTGTCATGATAGATTGCCCTGTTTCATCAGTATCAAAAGCCTGGATGCAGTGGTATAATGGGAGGTCTCTTTTCTAGACTAGAAACTAGAACTAGAAATAAATCTCATCTTCTATTAAAAGCTAACTGATGATATACTCAACCTGTGCAGGGCATGGATGGCAGAGATGTCTATGGTCCTGAAGGAAACAAAGGAGCAAAGGTAAGAATGTTTCTCAGCCTCCATTACACAAGCTCAATTTTAATGGGACAGTCAATATTGATTTAACAGAAATGTAAGATGTGGCCACAGCATGTTCCTCATGTTCAGCAAGAGGGTTCAGTCTTCCCACAGCTTGTAAGAGATTCTGCAGTGAGGCAAATGTGGCTGTGATCTCCAGTTCTCTTTCATGAGAGCTTAAGAATGCAGTTTGATGTAAACATAGTTGTCTCTGTTGATACTGAAAACTGGACTGAGAATTATGCTTCCATTTTGAGCAAATGGTGACACATGATAACACATGAAAAGGAATGGGAGGGAGCTACTCTTTTGAGAACCATGCCCTTCCTTTTTCATTAGTGTATATGTATGAGTTTTTGGATATGAATTTGTAAGTTGTACTTTTTACAGGACAAAGTGCACTCCAGTATGCCTGACTAGCCATTCCTGTTGGCAAGGCTTGATGAGCTAGCAGTGAAATGTCTGCTTCTTTAAAAACATACAAGAATCTGACTAAAATAAAAAGTATACAGAAAAGAATGAGATCAAAATAATTATACCTCCATAGATACATGACATAGTAAGTAATCCATAGTAGGTTGATGATTGATCATTTGTCTATTTAAACCTTCTGTCAAAATACTGATTACTAATTTTGGGCTTGGGAAACAGAATTTAAATAAAATGGAATTTGTGTCACAGTTTGAAGATTTTTTTTTTACATCATTGTTGCTGTTGATTTAAAATTACTATACAAAACATAGCAAAAAAAAAAAGTGCTAGGATTGGTAATGAGCGTTGGTGGGGGGGAAAATCCCACATCATTTTATTTAGGATTAACATGTAAAACATAAAATTACAGTGATATTTCTCCTAATCTTCATTGCTACTAATCTGGAAAAGAAATGCGGACTCTGAAAGCAAGGCAAAGGTATATGAATTCTTTTTGTGAAAGCATTGACAAATGGATTGGTTATGGCAAGTCAGACTGAGAAATAACATCTATAAAGTGCTGGATAAGTATAACTGCACATCAAAAGCAATTTACTTTCGATCCTATAAGAATATTTCAGTTTCAGAAGGAGATTCAATGTATTTTGTCTCTTTTATGTAAGTCTTGAAAAACTAAATAATGAAAGCAGCCAGCACAGAAAAAGCCAACCAACTAAACAACAAACAAACTAAAAAAGACATGAACAAAAAAAAAGGCTAAGAACGGAATAACTTCATAATTGCACTTGGAGTGATTTGCCTATTAAAATGGCAAGCCCGGGCCTATGGGCTCATTTCAGACTCACTGTTACTTGAGTGGCCTGACATGCCAAGAATAATTTTGAAATTTGTTTTGATTTAAAGATACCAAATACTAAGGAGATTAGAAACTTATAAATTCTTATGAAATCCTTTCTCTTTCTTTTGGCAGGGAGAATCTGGATTCATAGGGTATCCTGGTTCAGAGGTATAATTAAATGAGCACGTTTCCTTTCCTTATTTATTATTTTACACTGTTCTTGTTTGGAAGGAGGTGTTGTCTGTTTATATTCTTCTTTCAAAGTTCTGGATTTCATTAATTTTCAGGGAGAAGATGGAGACCCAGGTGTTTCAGGAGCTAAAGGACCCAAAGGAATTAGGGGTAGAAGGGTAAGAATGATCTTTTAACTCCATGGAGAATTCAGTAAGCAAAGCCCCAAAGATCTCTAGTGTTTCCTCACAGCAAACAAACAAACAATTCCTACTCCAATCTTTTATTGCAATAACCTCATAACCTGGGCAAGAGGTCTCGGAGAGAATCAATGCCAAAGCCTTTAGAATTGATTGTTGCTAGTAATTCTTAGGGGTCATAGTCTATTGTTATTCAAATGCAGGAACTGGCTCACAATGTAGTTATAAAGGTTTTTTCTCTGCTGAAATTCTGCATATGTGTGCAATTATAAGTAATAAAACCTGTATTTGTATTTTTAGGGTAATGCTGGCACACCAGGTTCCCTGGGAGATCCAGGGGACCAAGGACCATCAGGACCTATGGTAATGTATTTTTAAAAGATCTTTTTTAGATATCTCTTGAATTTCTATCAGATTAATAGAATATTTAATAGTGTTTCTTAACATACACAGTACTTAATCTGCCAGCCGTATGGAACTGCATCTTGCCTGTGGATGTGTTCACACAAGAGCACCTGGAGTTGGAAATGAAACTGCAATGATACAATGCAGAGCAGTTTTTCTTCCACAATATTTGATTTTGTCTCTCCAGTGGTTAAAATATCTAATCTAAAAAGATGAGAAAACTTAAAATGTAGAACAAGGTTGTTCTGCTGAGATCCAAAGTACATTTTCATTTAAAAAGAAAAGCCATATAAAATTAGATTTGCAATTACAGGCACCCATTTAAAGCTTAAGCTGACCTATCCTGTTACTTCTTGTATACAACTAGATGAATTACTGTATTTTCTAGTGCTTTTGATCTGTATTTTATACAAGAAAAGGTTATGTTCTTTATCAAAGCAGGTGAAAGGATAATAAATTTCAGTAGTAACTAGGACTAACATTGTAGGCATTCATTTTTTCCTTTAAAACTTTTTTTTAAATGTACGTTTTTCGTTTTAAAATGTAACTTTTCATAACACTATTTTTGTTTGACATGGCCTATAGGTTATGTGCAACTTAGAAACATAATTTTTGGTCATTGCATTCTGGCCAATGAATATATCTAGATCACTGTATTTTATGCTGTTTGACTGCCATCTGTAATGTCTATGTTATGAACAGACAGACGTCATGTGCTAATGAGCCATATAGTTGTTGCCCTTACCAATCTTTTGTCCAAGAAGTCTTCAGACATTACAAGTTCAAGATCTCCTCTTCAGATGCAGGAAAAGGGAGTACAGAATGTATGGGTTTGGTGGGATTATTGTGGTAGCAGTGCATGAATGAAATAAGTGGGAAACTTTGCAGCAAGTGGAAGAGAGGGCATTGCAGAATGGATACAAGTAGTAGGTAGAGCCATCCAAAAAAGGGCTGTTTTCCCATCTTTCTTATCTTGTTGGTGGGGTTATCTCTTTGATCAAGTTTGTACAGCTAGCTGAGGAAAAAATGAAGATAAATACGCGGAATATCTGTGGTTATGCTGGCAGCAGGAAAGCTAATTGGGGATGAGGGAAGTAGCTCAGAAAACAGATGGAGGAATGGAAGGTTAATTTGAGAAGGAAGTAACAGATGAGTTGAGATTTTTATTTTGGGGATGCAAGGAGGTATTTGATTTTGGTAAACTATAATGTCATGAAAGAGAGTCTAGAGCGAAGGTTATGATGAAAGGAGTTCAGATTTTTCTGGTTTACCTCACTATTGCACCTTCTGACTTAAGTGCATATATTCAGTAACCTTGCTATACATTTGAATTTCACATATGACAAAACGTCTCAAGCTGCCTTTGAGGGGGGGAAAAAAAGCACCGTTTTCTCTGTATTTTATTCCTACTATGAAGATTGAACAATTAATTCAAGATTTCAAAAAAGGTTTTTTGGAATCCTCACATTTGCCCTCGGCTCTCAGAGAAGGCTGCTGAGTAGCCAAAGATAGCTAAACTGGCTGAGCAATCATGATGTTTGCATGGTCTGCAGAATCTCTCGAGGTTGAACTGTTGGGATTTTGCCCTTCAAGAGAGAGCAAGCATGTTGCACATCAGAGGTTGAAAAGGATACAAATTGCAGATAACTGCACCACAACAGTTTTTCAACAAACAGAGGCTGCTATTTAGAAAGGAGAGCCAATTCAGTTGGATACTGGTCCTCAGGAGTGAATAGGTAGTGAGAATTTATAAGAACAAACAGAGAAACGTACTGAGAAACAGGATGGACTAGTAGTCTGCAAGTCTTTCAGGATCACAAAAATCCATACTGAGCAGTGTTATCTCCTCATATCTTAAATTTGCAAGCGGTTATCAGGGTAACACCGTATGCCCACATTTTCTTTGGACTACAGAGTTATAGATGAAAATACATTATCAGAGTCTAATGCTCTGGATCTGTATTTAATTTGTTTCAGGGTGCCAAGGGACCAAGAGGCACTGTTTTAATGGAAGTAAGTAACTAGCTTACATCTAGCTGTGTGCTACTTGGGGCTGTTTTAGCCATCATCTGGTTATAATCACTTAACACAGTAAGACATTTAATTGTTAAAAAATAGTATCCTTTTCAAATACTTATTCACTGTGTTCTGACAGTGGGTCGTTCTGTTTGGCAAGTAATTAGGGAATGAGGAAAGATATGATATTACATCATGTACAATCTACAAACATTAATATTCCTTTACTTGTTACCTCATTCACATCATTTTAAACATCAGATACTATTCAGGGTTATGTCTCACCTCCTTGCAAAGGAAGGCATTTCCTCGACAGTAGCTTTTTTCATTGTGAATATTAATGCAGGATTTCTTCAGAATCCTAACTGATTTAAGATTAACATTCTTAAATAAAGGCTTAATCTAGCTCTTGCATAGACCATATCTGCAGGTATCATACTGTAGGTATGTTCTATATTCTGTAGAAGGGGTCTAGTCCTCCTTTGCAGGGCTCCCTCTTGCTATGTGAGTTGCTTCTGAAATTCCCATTCTCCTCTGGAAGTGGCATTGCACAGTTGACATCCTAGGTAAGATTATTACAAAAAAAAAAAAAAAAAGGTAAAGAATGGCTAAATAGTTGATTTGTATTCCAGGGCATGACAAATGCAAATAGAGCTTGTCTGAAATAACTTAGCTTCTGCATAAGGGGCAGAACCACTGTCAGGTTGAAATACAGATGAACCTGGAATTTGTGAATGTTCAGTAGCTTAGACCTGACATTCAACTCAAACCAATAGAAAGATTCACAGTCTGGGTGGTCTGTGATTTATTGTTAATTGCTTTTTAATTTTTCTCCTGCAGCCTTGTGAACTTGTGAATTTTACACGAAAAAACTGCCGTAAGTAGGGAGCATCTTTTTTTTTTTAACCTCAGAATCCACATAGTCATCCCTCATAGAATCATAGAATGGCCTGGGTTGAAAAGAACCAGAATGATCATCTGGATTCAACCCCCCTGTCACAGGCAGGTTGGCCAACCACTAGACCAGGCTGCCCAGAGCCACATCCAGCCTGGAATCCTTCAAAGAATAATCCTCCATTGGAAACCCTGTTGACTGATAGTTTACATCAAGGTTCAGGTTGATGTTGACTTGTAGACTGTAACTGAAAGTTTTTCAGCAGGTGTGAAAAACAGGCTTAGTCTTTCTACTCATATTTCCTATCCATTATTTACAAAAACTGTAGCACATTTCTCTTGTTCTCATTTAAAATTAATTTAATTATTTGGCTTTGTGTCAATCTCCCTTTAAGGAATTCTCAAAGAATATTTATATATCACTTATTCTCTAGTGTTGGTGTTTGTTTTTTCTCAGCTTTCTCTGCTCAGCAGAATCTAGAGTTATTTCTTTAAAATCTCTTCCAAATTTCACTGTTCTGATTATTCAATTGTGGAAAAGGAGTGTTGTTTCTTGTGACCATTTCTGATGCTTGTATGAACTTTGAGTCAGGCTCCTTAATGAACATGAGTGAATATGTCTCTATTTTTATGAATATGAATCCAAAATAATCTGTCTCCTTTCCATTTCTTCATTCCAGCTTGTTCATCAGGTAAGCCCATCAGGCTTCTGCATGCCCATTCTTCATAGACTTGAAGAAAATAGTGTTTAAATTGCTGAAATGTTCTCACACAGATGTTTTGTTTCAAAATACAGACGCATGTCCAGTTTATCCGACGGAGGTGGTGTTTGCCCTTGATATGTCTGAAGGTGTTACTTCAGCTGCGTTTGAACGAATGAGAAACATTGTTATGTCGCTGCTGAAGACCATTAAGATCAGTGAAAGCAATTGCCCAACAGGCGCTCGTGTTTCCATCGTTTCTTTCAATACCAACACACGCTATCTCATTCGTTTCTCAGAATTCCAAAAACACAACTTGCTTCTACAGGCAGTCCAGAGAATACCACTGGAAAGATCTACTGGAAAACGTAATATTGGGGCAGCAATGAGATTTGTTGCAAGAAATGTCTTCAAACGGGTTCGCCAGGGCATCCTCACGAGAAAAGTTGCCATATTTTTTGCCAATGGTCCATCTCAGGAAGATGTGGTCATCAACACAGCTGTACTTGAGTTGAGTGCCTGGGATATCACTCCAGTGGTTATTGCCTTCACTGATTTGCCAAATGTCAGACGTGCCTTCTCAGTAAGTAGACTATGAAAAATTGAATCAGTTGTCCATTTGCTCAGTAGTTACTATTATTTGAGTAGAGAATGATCTCCTGATAGCAAGATAGGTGTATAGGGGATATCCAATCTCCTATTATAAACAGTGTTATGTTAAAAGTTGCTATTTTAACACTGATTCTCTTCACTATAATGGTCACCATTTGAGCTCTTATTGTACAGAAATTATTTCTGTCTCGTGATTTTAGGCCAAATCATAGAATTTCAGTAGCATTGTGTTAATTTCACTTGGTTACCTGTGCTATTTCTCTAATCTAGATTCTACGAAGAGCTGAAAGACAAAGTATAAAATAAACATGTACAGAGGTCTCAAGATCAATATCATTCAGAAATACTTGGGCTAGGTTTGGATGATCTATTATAGCTTTGAACGATATATTATGACTATCTTAAATTGACTAGTAAGCTGCTAACACCAATCGTTATTAGTTGCGCTAGTTTAATAATCTCTGTATAGTGTGGAGTTAGAAAAAAATGATGATCTTGTAATGCACAAGAGCAGACAGAATGCTCCAGATGGCAACTGAAAAAATCTTCTCTATACTTGTTCAATATTACAGTAGAAAATTAAACCATGAAGTTAGGGACAACACCTAACTTAGGTAAATAAGTAGTAATGATATTAAGAACAAAGAGTAAACATGATCTATATTTTGCTTTAACGTTACTTCTCTGTTTGCTTTAAAACCTAGATTGATGATACTGGAAGATTTCGATTATTTGTTTGGGAAAGGCAACAGGATGAAAATTTGGAGAGCATCATACGTTGTACACTTTGCTTTGGTGAGGTATTTTACTTATTTCAGCTGTTGTATTACTCTTTTTTTATTCTTTCAACACCAATCTTACATTTTTCAATAAAATAATTATTCTAGGCAAAATGGATAGTAAGAATTAGCTTTTGTGTTTTTAAACTCTATTTAATTCCTGTTTCAGCTGTGTGAAACAAATTTTTCTATTTGGCATTTGTTTTGTAACAAACTCTAATACCATGTTTCTGGGATATCGTGCTCATTTATTATGAATTTTGTATTTTGAGGTAGAGAAAAATGATAACAGTGTTCCAGAATGCTTAACAGTGGTCTGAGATGAAAGAAGCCAACAGAGCTTGCTTCAGTGTCCTTTGCTGTGTTTAGATTTTGATAGAAGAAAAATTGTAAGGGGAATTCTGTTCATAAGGTAAAACATAACATACCAATATTTGGTCTCATACCCGACTAATTTCCCATAGAATCACAAAACCTTGTTCAGCAGGATTCATCCTTTGTTGCTTGTAAGAAAAAATAAGATTTCTTGTCACTAAATTGTTTGTTTTAGATCAAATTTTAGAAAAAATAAATGAACAGGACTCTCTTTTTTTCCAAACCATTGGTTTTGTTTTGCTAAATAGTTTTCTGTTTATTGGCTCTTTGTCTCTAGATAAATGCAAGCCCAGTACCATCTGTGAAGTGCCTGTTTCTCCCTCTCTTCTGATGGATATGGATATTACTTACATCATGGACAGCTCTCGCAGCATCAGCAGTGAAGATTTTCAGAGAGCCAAGGACTTTGTGAGCACCATGCTAGATCAGTTTGTCATTGCTGAACAGCCAAGTGAATCTTTTGGAGGCACCAGAGTGGCATTGGTACAACATGCTCCCAGGGGCTTCCTACCTGGCAGAAACAAAACTCCTGTGACCTTGGAATTTGATCTAGAAACGTACAACAATAAAGATTTGATGAAGGAACATATCCAAGAGTCTGTTCACCAACTGGAAGGGCCATCAGCCATTGCTTCTGCGTTACAGTGGACAGTTGAAAATGTATTTTTTAAAGCTCCCAGACAAAGAAAACACAGGGTCATATTTACAATAGTTGGGAGCAAAACAAGCATACAAGACAGAGAGAAGTTAAAAGAGATTTCACTTGGAGTCAAGTGCCAAGGATTTACCATGTTCACTCTTGCACTTGGCAATGACCTGAGTGACAGTGAGCTGATAGAACTATCAAGCTCCCCAACAGATCAGCACTTATTGACATTCGGTAGGATTTCAACGTCTGAGATGGTATATGCTCAGAGATTTGCCCGGGCATTTCTAAATCTGCTACAACGTAAGTAGCATGCAATGTCATTCACTTAAGTTACAGAAAGAATGAGAAATGGTCTGTAGGAAAAGGCAGTCAGTATATGTATTACTACTCAGTTTCTACTCATAATATAACTACTTGGTATTTCATTTATAGTTTGTAGCAGACGCTGGACACTAATGGAATTGCCAGTAAATACAAAACTATTACATTCTAATGTTGATTTAGGCCAAAATCTTGAAGTTTTTTTTCTCATAAAGTTTGTATTCAATATATGGTTATGCTGACTTCACTTTTATGAAGGAAAGACTATTCTTAGGACACAAAAAAAGTTGTTCTCCTGATTCAGGTCTACATTTCTTCTCTGGCCACTGGCACTTACATTTCTTTTCTGACCCTTGGCAGGTCCAGATTTACTGAGCTGTTAATGCTTATTTTGGCTTTTGGGCAGATAAAAGTTTAAACAACAGCAGATCTGGCCTTAACCTCTCTTTACTCTCTTTATTCACCTCTGTAGGTCAGAGAAAGAACTTCTGTAGTTTTTAAAACCCATTATTGTAGATTAGCAGTCTTTAGGTGCTTTGAAATATATTCAAGAGGGTGTCAAGAAGTTGTCACTGAGTTGAAATTTCCATCAGAAACGTGTTTAGGTAAAACAAACTTGCTATAGAGTGTATTACAGAGGAAGACAAAAGTCTAAAGCATTTTTTCAAGGTCTTGGTCTCCTGTAGATGACCTCTGTTGTTTTCATTTTTCTGGACATCTCTCTAGATAGTAAAAGACACAAACTCAGTTAACAAGAAAATAGATGTTTTTCTGCTTTTTGTTAAACTTATTGGGGTTTGGAGGAATTTAAAACTCACTCGTGGTATGTTTGCTTTCTCTACAGAAGAAATGAACAGTTATCCTTCTCCTGAACTTCAAGAAGAGTGTGAAAACTTAGATCGGGGTGACACACAAGATCAGGTGTCTGTGATTGAAAGGTTTGAAACTGCCTATTAAATCTTACACACATAAGCATGTAAGGGATAAAACTATATATTTACAGTTATCTTCAAACATAAGATTTTTCCCTTTAGATTAGTCACTATATATTCAGATTAGCTTTGGCAGAAGCATGATCAGGATCAACAATTTTTTTCACAGTATTCAGAAGGAATGAAAAGGCCATTCTGGTACTTAAATACTTTTTTTCCCCCTCTCTCCTTTGAAGGATGTCTTTACCTGGAACTGATGAAATTGGTTACAGTGGTGATTTAAAAGACATTGAAACAACTGAAAACAGAGCCCTAGAAAAAGTTAAAATGACTACCACAGGACCTGTATACACAATGCCGGGAATGGGATATGATTTGGAGGAGAATGAGTACTTCACAGAGGAAGACACAACTGGAGAAAAGCCGCAAGAGTATGGAGAAGCTCAGGGGAAAAAAGAAAGTCTAGCAACAACAGAAGAAACTGGACCCGACAGTAGTGATTATGGTATGATTTTAGAGTGTGAAAATTTCTCTGAATTCAGTAGAAAAGCTCTAAATTGTGAAGGAATTAGTTGAATACTTGCTCATTGTGAATCATTTCCATTCATTGTATTTTCCAAAACTTTTTTTTTGCCATATACCTGAATACAGTCCAAATCTGTACAAGTTTGTAATTATAGGGTGAACTGCTGGTGTCATTTAGACTTTAGTTTTGATTTATAACTTTCTAAAATACCAATAATAATATTGATTGTTATCCTCTTTACTAAATCAGCTGATCATATTAAATCCTCAAGTTGCACTATAACTACTGAGTTATTCCTGCTTCTTTTCCTGGGAAGAACAGGATTCTCCAGCAGCGATATCCTGTCAAGACATGTATTATTCATGTTTTTTAGTTTGCCTCCTACTTATACATTTCTTTTCAGATTTGCCTTTTGATATAGGTATCTTAATCTCATTGTGAGATCAGTTTTCTCACCAACATCCCTTTTAAAAGAATTGAGTGTTTCTATTGTGTGGACTGCAATTGGAGATAACTTTTGATTGCAACCTACTCTAGGGAACCTGCTTTAGCAGGTGGGTTGGACTGGATGATTTCCGGAGGTCCCTTCCAACCCCTTTGATCCTGTAATTCTGATTCTGTGATAATTTCTTTGCAAAAATGCAATAGTGTCTGCATGACTTCGGGTGCTGTTGCTCATTGCTACATCTTCCATCCCTCTTTCTAGTCAAAAAGGATTCAACTGGATGTCTGGTAGCCCCTTTCCAGATGAGTGAGCCAAAATGCTGCAAAACTGTTTAAATATTGAACTTTAAGAGCAAATGTAAATCTGGAATCCTAGACACCCACAGTGCATAACTGATGTACTCTGCACAGACAGAATGGTCTAATGGTCTAATTACGTGTATGTTTTTGAATCAGTGCTTTCCATTAACCATGAAGATATGTTACTGTTTACTCTTTGCAAGTAAATGTTTCCTGTGAAGATGCAAACAGGCTGATTGCACTCGTGAGCAGTGACACAAACCATTTATTTACAGGAGAGGTGTGAACTGCAGTTCCCAGTTCTAGTTGCACTCACAATTTAGCAAGCCAACAATTTAACTTCTAAAAATAAATAGCACAATTTGAGAATTTGCCTACTGAGAGATGTGGCTTGTACTGACCTGTTGTTTTACCCTCTCTGGCCACTCTGGCTTTTTGTTTGTGTGTATATACTTGGTGAATCTTTGTAAGATATTGAACAGTGCCTAGCTTTCATAATTGCTAATTTGTACTGAATGTTTCTTCCCTTGAAACTCTAATGCCAAGAAGGATGGATTTTTCATCATCTCTCTCTCTCTTATTTGCCTTTTCCAGATGCGTGTGACCTGGTTCAAGATAGTGGAGAATGTCAGAATTATGTTCTGAAGTGGTACTACAACAAAGAGCAGAAAACGTGTGGTCAGTTCTGGTATGGGGGCTGTGGAGGGAACAAAAACAGATTTGAAACACAAGAAGAATGTGGATTCTTGTGTATAAAGTCTTTCTAGTGCAGAGACACTTAAACTACTTTGTCCTTTGTTACACTATCAAGATGATGGGCAGAAGAGATGGAAAATCTTACACAGCATCTCACCTCCCAGATCTCAGCTCAAAGAAATACTTGTTAGTGATGTTATTATCTATTATTCTTAATAGTGAAAAGAAAACTAAAAGTACTGCTCAGATGATCTAAGATTTTGAAAAATGAGAAAATTTTATTAGCTAACACTGTGTTATTTGCATTGAAACGATTTTTTTCCAAAGACACTGAAGTGCACATTTTAAGAATGTACTAAATAACGTAAAATAACCGCTCAAATATTTTCATGAAATGATACTAGATATGAAATAGTAATGTCAAAATATTGATTCATTGTTTGCATTTGTCTTATGTATAGAGGAAAAGAAAGCATTCATCTCGAAGGTCATACACTTACTATAACTTCACTTTTATGTGGAGGTTTTTCTACTATAGTCAATCCACTTACAAATATTTCAATATATGAATAAAATCATTCTCTTTCAAATATTTCTCTTCTGCCATTAGTTCTTGAAACAGATGGAAGCATATTCTCATAGTGTGCCTTATATGTAAGCAAGTGCTGTTCTTTCCCTTGTCACTAAAAGTTAGACAAATGCATTTATTTTGAATTTCCATCAACCATGGATTTTCATGGTTGATCTTGAAGAGAAAAAAAAAAATAAATCCTGAGGACACATTCTTATTAAAGACAAAAATTGCAATGCTCCACAACAGGGTGATGTTTAACTGAGCTTTCACACGCTGCTGGCTTACCTGAATAGTGCTGTTGCCTATTTTATGTCTGTAGAAGTCATGGTACATTTCACTCTTACCACCTTAGTCCATTCTTTGTAGAGATGGATGAAGTCGCCTGGAATAACGTTCTGTATTTGTCTACAATAATGCCAATAAAAATATTTCTAATTTGTTTGGGCTACTGACAAAGGATTCCTCAACAAACTTCTAGGGAACACAGATGAACTTGGATTTCCAGAGCCTGGTGCCTTTTGCTGTCAGCTAGAGAGGATATTTTATGAACTCTTGACTTTGAAGAGAATGGGCTGCTCTAGAGCTCTGCTAGCCCAGGGCTGTGATAATGCTGAACAACTTACTGTTAACTCTCTGTCACTCTTAGCCCAGCTGAGAAAGAGTGCCCCTTGGTTAAAAAACCTGCAAAACATCTCATAGGTTACTCTATTGAACCAAACTGAGTTGAGACAGGTAAACTGATGAAACCTATTGTCCTTTGTCTTGCAAGTGTCAGAATGAGACTGCTAAAGCTACTGCAAGGGAATCAAAGATATTCTACTCTTTGTTTCTGTTCTTCTTCTACAGTTGTGGCTAGTACTTAAGGAGGACACCTTAGATATCTTTTGGGGGCCTATTGCTGTCTTGATGAACGGGTTGCACCATGGTTTGCTTTCTGCCAAAATATGTATGATGTTTTAATTCTGAAGTGTTTACTATCTAAACATCAAAATTGCTATTCTCTGTAATATCTGTTTCTTTATGTATGCTGCCAGCTGGCAGTAGTTCCTCTCCTCTTTTAAAATGAATTACTCCCTCTCCTTAAGTCATAAGGTGTACATGAGGAAGTGAGTTTGCCTCTTTTGGAAAAAACAGGTTTTATTTTTTAGAAGAGACACAAAGTAATTCTACCTCTAAGACAGGATCACTTGGAAATCAGATCTCCGAATCTCTTTAGAACTATGTTTTCATTTTGTTCAGGTAAGTAAATCTTTCTCTTGAAAGAGAGAGGTCAAAAATCGAGCGTATCTACTCATGTAGCAAAAGTGAATCTGTTAACTTATGTTCTTTGGCTAAAGAGAGACAGAGTCCCCTGGGTGGCCTGCAATCCATCTCTTCCTTTCAGTTGGCTCTTGCTTGTCATCTGAGGTTATTTAGTCTAGCTGCTGGCTCAAATTTCTTGTTTTTCAGTGTGGGGAGGGTCTTAATGCATTGGATCCTTGGTGCTTGATAAGAAGAAATTTGTGTGTCTTCCACACATACATCCTCCGTCTTATTGCCTCAGGCTGCTTGATGATCATCCTGTAGCTATTTGAGATAAGACCAACCAGCTGTCCCTCCTTGAAGAAAAACTCTCACAACCTCCAAACATATTTATTTTTAATTTTCTCCATCCCTGACATAAATCCTTTGGGCTTTTCCCTGAATGAAGAAAAATGCTGGCTACCACAGAATGCTTGTCTGTTGTCTAATCCCTGTCTCATCCTACTGGTTGTGTCAAATGGTCCAGCAAGTAGCATTTCGCAATATTGGATTTTTTCCACCCCTTTTCAGACACATGAAATACTGTATGAAATTTGAGCAGTTACACTGGTTACAAGGTAAGATATTAAAAGGATTATTTTGTAGGCAACTGACTAGACTTCTGCTGTTGCTGCCTTTCAGTGAGGAATATGAGTGCTCAGCAGATAGTGAAATGATTTTGTAAAGCACTCAAGTTCTAATGCTAGCAAAACATTCTGGTGTTGTTGCTTATTGGCACTTAACAGACTTCTGTAAGCAGTCTAGGTGCTGAATGTCATACACTGTCTGAGTTTATACTGCCCTTTAGGTATCTGGGGTGCTCAAGCTTCAAAGCATTTATGTTATGGAGCACCTAGCATCTACTTTTTTGAAACCCTTGACATCTTTTTTGAATGGCTGTGGTGTAAACAAATGGCGGAACCATGAAAGGATCTCTGGTGTACTGTACTGATCTCAGGTCAGAGGGAGCCCTTCCTCCCATCTAGTTCCCCATGTGCCTTTCTGCACTATGCTTGCATACGTAAACCACATGTTTGCACACACACTCAGCTCCAATTTGAAATCAGTTTGAACACTGCAGCTGAAGGTCTTTCTCTGCATGCTAGTAAGCCCAGCTTTATAAAGATGGATTAATTAAAATAGGAATAACTGTCCACTAACTGAATAGAAACTGAGGTGTGACTGTTTAAATGGGCATATGGCTGTCCATCCTGAGATAACATCCTGTGTTCTCTAATGAGAAACATCTTTTGAAGACATACCTACTGCTCAGCTGCATTAATTAAGGACAGTCTCTCCCTGCTCAATCCCATGTTCCTTCCAAAGTATAAAACAAAATACACGAACCTCTCAGAAGTAGCTTCTGGATGCTGTCATGGATCATCTTTAGAATCAAGCCACACACTTAGAAATCTACCTAGGGAGCAGCGTGTTATGTTTGTGCTGTTGAGGGTGTTAGCTAAGAACTGTAGTTTAAAAATGCAAGAGTGTAGGTATGCTACAACTGTCATATGTCAACCCAAATTCACGTATTTCATCTATGTTTTGTAATCCAAAATAGCTGAATTCTGAGACCTAATTCAGGCTTCCAACAAAGAACAGCTGTTCTCAGGACCAAATTACTGCCTACAATTTCTGCTGAATGAAAGTGAGTAAATTTAATACCTTTTTAAAGTTAGTTCTTGTTTTGTAACAATATGAAAATGATCATAATCTAGCATTAATTTCTCAAAGTTTTCAGATTATATTTTGGATTAATTAGAGGTAGAGATACATGTTTTAATTACTTTTAAAGGGACCAGATAGTGTTAGAGAGAGATGAAAGATCTAACATGTATTTTAGGGAAAATACCCAGCATTATTGGCTTTGTGTTATTTTCTTGTTTCTATCACAGTCTATCACAGTATTTGGCTGCATATCCAACATAAATGGGCTAACTTTTATAATAGGAAAGGGCTAAGCTCATCTAAAACATATCGCAATTAAAGTAACCTTTCCGTAACAAGGATGGTGTTTGCCCTGCCCTTAATGTGGGCCTAGGGCAAATGGCACACAAGTCCTGTGTTCTTCCTCTAGGCACAACGTGCATGCTGTCATGCCTTGGCCAGATGCAATACACTTTGAGTTTTAATAGCAATGGCAGTATTAATGCATAAGGAGTCAATACTGGGACTGAAACAGCGTCAGAGGAGACCAAGGGGATAATCTGTAGTAAAAAAGAAGCACCCTTGGTGGAATAGGATCAGACCATGGAATATTTCAGCAAACTGGACATACACAAAATCCCTGAGCCCTGATGGGATGCACCCGTAAGTACTGAGGGAAGTGGCATCATAAGGTGACTCTTAATAATCTCCCCAGATAACATAGGCTGTGTTGTGTTAGACCCAGCTGCTGATTTTTCCCCTGTTTAGCCACTACTAAGAAGGCTGGCAGGAGCAGCTGTTAACCCTGTTGATGCAACCTCTCCCACCAATTTGCAGATAGCAAAGCATATGTAAAAACAGATATTCAAATTGACCAACCAAGCAGAAGCACACACACAAGAAAACGCATCTTATTTGATCAAAGGATCATAAACAGACTGCCATCTTTTAATGCAAAGCTTCTGAAATCCCCTACTCCCCCTACCCAAAAAAAAGTAAAAAGAATCAAAAGTCTTTAGAAGTGTTACAGCATCTACAAAAGATGACCTCTGAAACTGTAACAATTTTGTTGCCTGACAATACTGTCATTTCTGAGCCAACACTCATTTTCCCTGCAAACTGTTTTTATACTGTAACAGCCATACAACAGAGTCACCATATTAGAACAATGGAAGTGAACAGACTCAGGTACCAAACAGGGAAGCTCAAGTGGACTTTATTACAGTTATTAGAATATGCAGGGACATTAGTGCACTGGTTCATATTTCATTTCTCAGATTCAATGCAGCAGCAGTCAGACACTGACATACCTGTAGCAGCCCTCTCCTTTTTATGCATTTACAATGTGTAAGGTGGGAATTCCTTCCATCAGCTTCTGAAAGATCCTTGAGAACAATGTAGGATAGGCCAAGATAAACAATTTCTTCATAAACTGCTCGACCTTTCAAGGAAATGCCATTGATATCAAATATCTTTAATAAAAGAAGTGATTAAGAAGTGCTTTTAACGGGGTGGTAGGACACTGGTAACTGATTTTATCACCCCCTTTATAGTCTTTAAAGTCCATTCTATTCCATGATCTGGAAACAGTCCTTGAAAACTTCATTATAGCATCATTTATTTATTACAAATATTTACATACTATATATTAGTGCAACTTATTTCCATACTTTAACAATTCCATCCCTTGATGCAGTTACTATAAACCCTTGAGTGGTCTGGAAAGTTGCAATATCTGTGATAATATCGTGATGTCCAACGGGGAGAGACTCTGGACCCTTCCGAGGGGTCTCATCAGTGGGCCCCATTTTTTGCTTGTTTTGAATTTCCTATGCAAAACAAAAAAGAAAAAAATAGAAAGTGAAAACAATATATTTACAGAAAGGTGAGCACTGTCCCACATGACAGTTTTCCAAGCTGTGAAGACCAAAAAAAAGTTATCTTCAGATAAACAAAAAACACCTCCCACCCTTTTGATGGTTGGTTTATAATTATTTCTTGGTTCATTTCTTTTCATTGCGCAAAGCTCTCTCTTGCTTTGAACTGACATAACAGATGATTAGGAAAATCACCATTGTTCCCCATATTTATTTCAATGTAATACAAACTAGTAAGATTTAACATTCCTGCAGGGAAAAAGAAGCTACAGTAACACATCTTAACATTCCAAGGGTTTTATAAAAACTGGTTCAAAGCCGTGGCTTCCGCATCAAGTTTATCTGGTAAGTCCAATTCTGTCAAAAATAACCAACATTGTTTCTTTTAAAGTGACTTCCTTCTAGCTATGTCAAAACACTGTGCTGATACCATCTGTAAGAAGTAAGTGAGATAGTTGCAATGAAAGCTGTTGTGCAGTTAATGTAACCCACAGGGCCCTCGTAAAAAAGCAAGCTGAACAGGTTATCAAACAAAGCAAAATACCTGAACCACCTCTGTGCCCTCAATTATCTTCCTGTAGTACGACACAGATGGGCAATTAGAACTTCCTGCAACAATGTAAGATCTCTCAGGGTAGGCTAGATCCCAAAACCTAAACACAAAGAAACAATAAAACTATTGTTTGTTTGTTTTTTTAAATCAGCTGAACACAGCTGCTTAAAACATATCTTGCTCTTGTGGTGAAAATGAGCGAGTACAATTACTACATGCTTTGTGCACTTAGTAGACAAAAGAAGCAGAGAAATCAATATTCATAGCAAGCTTACACAAGTCATTTTTGGGGAGTTTATTTCTGCTATGCTGCCTACCAAGAACTGTAGAAAACAGTACACATTGCATTTCAGAAAAACAGAGATATTTGCACTAATTTTGCTGAGAACAATTCTTTCTGCTCACTGATGCTTGCTAGTGAACACATCTTCAGCATTATTGTGTAGACTTCTTAGAGCTTACTCTTGCAATAGTTGGCAAAACTTAATGCACGTACGAATGTAGAAGGGAGAGCATCAAACAGTGTTGTTGGATTTATTACCTTATTTTCATGTCTGAGCCTGCTGTCAGTAATATGGGATTACCAGATGCTGGACTGCAGTATATTCCATGGATGCTGTTAGGAGAAGGCTAGTAGGAAAAAGAGGTATTTATTAAGAAGTACTATCAGAAGCTGTTGCCATGCTTGACAAAGGGAGTGCATTCTTAATCACATTTATACATTCCATTTCCAAATGCTTGTAACTAAAACCGAGTTACTTTATTAAGAGGCCACATCTTAGAATATTAAGATAAAGTGCTTCCTTTTGTTTCTTATGGTTCACAGAACAACACTACAGATTAAACTCTCCAAGATCCCAAACAATTCTCAGTGATGGCAAATAAGAGAATTTATTCATCAGAGAATCAAGCAGGTGAAATTTGTTGAGAAGTACATGAACTCTCAAACTTCTATGGCGTTAAGGCTTTAAGAAAGGGACACACAGCAGAAAACAAATCACCAAATTTCCTATTTGACTTTGCAAAGTAAGTGATCAAATAAAGTGAACCTGACAAACTTGTAGCACGTACCAATTCAAGTTTAGGTAGATTCCGGATCTGCATTTGCAACATTTATAGAAGATGCAGTTATTATTTGTTATTATATCCCAGATTGCTTCCTTTCCCAGTTAACTCCTGGGAGTGAGTTCCATGCTTTAAGCTAACAGTTCAGTGTAGCAATGGCATTGTATTGTAAAAGGAACGTGCAAAAGAGCAGATGCTTATGGAGTACCCACATTCCCAGATGCTGCAAGTAAAAGTAAGTACAAGATGCCATACCATGAATTTTGGCTTCACTAAAACCTTTCTAGGCTTGACTGGCTGACAGATTTTGTGAGAATGTGACTGGATACATTCCACATGCAGTGGAAGATACCAATGAAGATTTAGGTTGCATGTTTTACAAAAGGAATTTAGTTTTGACAGTAAAACAATTACAGTGCCAAAATAAATATAAGGGCATGTTCCTGGTGGAAAACTGGCAAGGCCAAGAGACATGTAACTGTATTGATTCACAGCATGGAGGCTGAGATTGTTCTGGACCAGCTACAGAACAGAAGTGGGAAGAGAAAAAGACCAGACCTGCAGTTCTGACAGAGGCGGTGCGCTGCTGGCCCACAAAGTGAAGCGTCGATCACCAGTTTCCATATCCCACATGGAGACTTCATTATTGCCTTGAACAGCTACAGGAAAGATAATGCCAATGCATACAAATAAAACGTGCTGCTTTGGTTCTCACTTGTCACTCTAATGACATGACATAGAAGGTATGACATAGAGACATTCTTTACTTGCTCTCTGAAGCAGCTGTTAGTCTTGCTTTATCAGCCAAGCATGTGTTTTCTTTTTACCCCTTGATAGCAGCTCCAGTAAAGTGCCTCACTCATGAGAATTCAGAATCCTGCTTTAATCTTCCACTCTCTTTAAAAAGAATTAAAACCTCATAATTTCCTCCCTAGATAACTTGTCATGCTTCTTTAGGATCAATGGATGGTCTGCTGTTTGGCACTGTCATCAGTGACTTCGGAGATTATTCATGGGCAGCTATGACAGCAAATCCAAAATTATCAAGTTCAGTAGCTACAGTGACATTTCACACCCATATTTAAGGTAGATGGGCAAAGAATTTGTTAAAGGGAATGTTTACATGTTTGGCATCAACCTCGTAGGCAAGAATTTTTCAATATGATTTTAAAATAATTAACTTTGTCACCAATTTATTCTTTATCAGGGAAGAAAAACTAGGAAGCATAGAGAACATTCTTTTATTTGCATGACTTTTAAATAAATTTGATTTGGTCCCAGGGTGGTTCACTGATGAAAGAATTAGTCAAACCTAAGAAGCAAGTTTAAGTAAAATAGGAAACTTATTCACGAATTCATTTTATTAGCAACTTTATCAACTTAATTATTGCAGTATTAATTTATAGTACTTGTCTTTTTTAGAATGTCTTCCTGACATGAACATGTAGAAGCACTTTCTTGTATGAGCACAGCATATGACAGTGGTATATGCAGTGAGAATGAAGCAACTGTGAAAACACCAGATGAGGACTCTTCTAAGATTTTTGAAAGCTCTAACCCACGGCACAGCTGGGTCAGAATTAAGTGGGGACTGGACTTTTAGTCTCTGCTCTACAAGGGCACTGAATGTAGTGGCAGAATTCCCATCAACTTCAATGTATGCCATAATTCTAAGTTTTGTCTTATATAACATTTTGTTTACAAAAAGTGATGTTAGCACACAGGGAGGGACACTCATGAGAGTGATGCTCCAGAAAATAAGAACTGCAAAAGCTGTCGCTTTCATAATGGCTTATTACTAGATATATTTTTTTTACCTCTCTCCTTTTTTACTTTTAGAAAGCCAAGAAGGGCACAGTGGTAGATTACAAGCATGAGCTTTCCCTTTTTCCTTTCCCCAAGCAAAGCACAAGAAAAACTACAATGGAAGAAAATATAAACGAAATATAAAATATAAACAATAAAAAAAAAAAAACAACCATAAAGCAGGGCTTGAAGCAGAAATTGAAACAGAAGCTTCTTTAATCACAGATTCTGTCAACAGTGAGGTAAGTTTAAGATGTTTTACCTGCAATAACCCAAGACTGATAGACAGGATGCATGAGCAGGCGTCTGATTCGGGCCTTGGAAGGATGAGAATGGCTGGAGATCGGTAACTGAAATCTCATGTCCCAGCATGCCATGGTGCCATTGCTTGTACCTGGTGAGACATAGCTGTCCACAGTCAGAGGGACAGTTACATGGGTTTTTGTCTATATCCTTGTGCTCTATTTCTAGGAGATGGGACTTCAAGTAATTACAAGACAGACTGCTTCACACAAATATATCAGGAGGTTATTTCTCTCCCCATGTTTGAAAAACAGCATATTCTAGTCAATCAGATGAAGCTTGAGCTATAGTTATTGTAAAGGAAAATCAAAGTGGGAAAACAAAAATCAGCTAATAAGAAATACAGACTTACCAATACACAGCCAGCATTGGTGTATGTCCACAGCAAATGAAGTTATGAGGCCTAACTTCAAATCATGTTTCAGTGTCCAAGCATTGCTGTTAGATCGCAAATCCCATCCAACCAGAGATCCATTAACCGTAGCATAAGCCAGCACTGACTGGGCTCCTGAATTGAAGTGATGCATATCTACCACACAGCCATCATCCTTCAAATCCAAGGATCTGGGTTAAAAGAATACACTGATTTAGAAACAGATCTTTCAAGTTTAAGACTCCTGTTTAGAAACAGTACTTAACTTTCAAGTTTAAGACTCCTTTCAATAGCTGATGACTAACAGCATTGTCTTCTTCATGTTACTTCTCAAGGGCTAGAAACAATTCTCCAATCTTAATCCAACACATGCTTACGCTCCACTGACCTCTGTTTATAGCACCTGCAGGCCTTCTGTTAACAGCTCTTTGCAGAGCTCTGTGTCTCTGTTTCATATATTTCCCTCAGACTCATATCCCATGTTTCTCAGATATCCACCTACTCACAGCCTATTGGCAGGGACACACATCTCTTTTTTCCTCTCCACTACTGTACTGAGAGAACTATGCTCAGTCACTCATTGTGTGTGACTGAGTATATGCCAGAAGGAAAATACATCTCTGGTTTGTAGCTTCCACCTCCCTTAGATTAAGCTTACTTCATTTATGAACTTAATCCCAAACAATAGAGGATGTTTAAAACAAAAAGTTACTTTTATGTAGAGCTGAAAAAAGTCTCTGAGACAGCTGTTGGACATTCAAGCTGGAAGATTAAGCAGTTGAATTGGTGCCAAATATTTAAAACTGCTTATATTGAAAGGCTAAAAAAAAAAAACCAAAAAACATTAAAACATCCAAACTTTCCTCTAAATAGTATTCCATCCCTCATATCTTTGCCACCTAACTCGTATTAAGAGCCTGGGAGACAAATTTGCAGGCCTGAAGCCAAACTATACATTGTATGTTTCTAAATGTTCATTAATGACTTCTAAAAGAGTATCAAGTTATTTTGGAGATTAACATTTTAATGGGGGAGGTAAGAAACGAGCAAACCCAGCACATAAATAAAAGAATTTAGAAATATTTAGATTTACTGAGTTTCAAACTCACAATGAGTCCAGTGACACAGCAGATAGTGTTAACCAAGAGCTCTAAATCCTCATTCCTGGGCTGTTGCCTTTCAGCACTTCTTTATGAAGCAGAATAAGATTATAGCCTTCCTGTACAGCCTGGGATCAGCCAGCAGGAACTTGGAACAAACATACACTAAGCAAGGAATACGCTAGCAGCTTGAGTTCTGCAGGGAGATTTAACTGCTGTAAGTACATACCTGCTTTGAATTGGTTGAATCTTAGGAGATTTAGGGAGCTTTGAAGCTTCAATACTAAGAAGCTGGATAGCACCGTTGTCTGAAGCTATGGCCAAGTAATGTGAGCCCTGGCAGAATGTAAGAGTTTTGACATGTCCTCCAATCCGAGAGTATGTCAGAATTGACCTGAACAGTAAAAGGAGTGGGGGCAGAAAAAGAGGAAATGTATTTTGTGGCAATTTAAATAAAAATGACTTCTCTCAGACACCTATTTAAAACCACTGGCTCAAGAGACCTCTGAAAGCAATGCTTTTTAAGAGTTTCAAAATTAGAAAGCAACAAAGCCTGAGTTGCTTTTGCAAGTTTAACCATCTATTTTTGAGCCTATGGGTTGTGACAGTCTCCAGGTGCAAAAGAACACATCTGTCTACCAGACAAAGAGAACATCAGTCTACCCCAGATCTCTATCAAAGCAGCATACTGTAGTTACTGTTATTTAACTGACACTGCAGTTCACTGCATCTGTATTTTGAGATACATCCTCTTCTCCCAAAAATACTTCTCACAGAGACTGTCAGCCCCAAACCACCCATCTGTGTCTCAGCCAACAACACAGCTTGGCTGCATCAACTATCAGTGCATGAGACAGTTAATCATAAAGCTAATCTGTTCCAAAAAAACCTCAGCTTTAAGCAATAGCACCAGAATTTTACTTACAGAAATGAAACCAAAAAGCCTGTAATTACTGTTCTGAAGCAATCCTTTTGCTGTTTCAATTAGTTAAGGAAAGAACAAGATTTGCTTGCAAATACTGTCTATTTCTACCATCTTGTGTTTGTATGCCAAGAGAAATACCAGTCTATACCACTACGGAAATCTCCAACATAGCCACAAATGATTCATATTTTTCTCCAAGCTCTACAATAAAAAACAGACTAAAATAGCAGCTCCATGAATTTTAAAGCTACCTGGTTGTAGTGGTTTTTCCTTCCATTTTTTGGCTGTTCCAGATTTTCACTGTGCCATCGTTAGAGCAAGTGGCAAAAATGGAATGTTCATCAGAGACCCGAATGCGGTTCACTGCAGATTTGTGTTCATGAAGGTGAGCTACCAACAATCCTTTGGGACGCCATCCTACAGG
This sequence comes from Chrysolophus pictus, assembly GCA_037305975.1. NCBI lineage: Eukaryota > Metazoa > Chordata > Aves > Galliformes > Phasianidae > Chrysolophus > Chrysolophus pictus. The sequence goes on from JAYKPI010000006.1 coordinate 41,117,727, forward strand.
GAAGAACCAAATCACAAAGCTTGGCATTGATTTCGTAACCTAATGGGAAGATGAAGATTCCCCTGATCTCACTCACCAACAGGCATATTGGGAAATAGCCATTATAACTTCAGAGCATAAAAGGCACTGAAAACACACAATCATAGAATCATTTGAGTTGGAAAGGACCTTTAAAGGTCATCTAGTCCAAATCCTCCAATGAACAGGGCACCTACAGCTACATCAGGGTGCACAGAGCCCTGTCCAGCCTGACCTTGAGTGTCTGCAGGGATGGGGCACAGGTGATGCATTTTTAAAAAAGGCTATTTGCTCAACTCTACACTAAACCTTATTGGCAGAACCAGTTAAGTATTTTCTTTTAGATTAGTTCCATGTGCATTCAGTGAAATTACAAAGAAGCCTTTATAACACGTGGACATTGTAGAGAAGCTAGTGCAGAGATCACCTGTAATCAGGCAAATAATCTGCCACAGACCCTACTGTAAATATCCTGCTTCAGAAAACTCATTAGAGCAGAGAGCACACGCTGAGCTTTAGACCAGTCATTTGGGTTCATTACCGCAAAGTTGAAGATCTAGGTTCCAGATCCTCTTTCATAGGCAGGCAGATATTTTTCTAAGTAAGTGCTGTGCACAGAGAGCACATTTCCTAGAATTTCCTGCTTTCCTAATGCTTTGTATTTTTTCCTTGAGATAATTAAGTTTTAACTGAAAACGTTTTTCTTCTGTGCATCTGTCTATTGGCCTTGGGTGGTCTGTAATTTACCTGGAGGTGGAGGCTTGCTCTCCCACTCAGCATTCTCCATCATCTGTTTGGCAATTCTTTCTGCATTACACTGCTCTCGCTTTTGCTGAATCAGCTGCTGGAGTTCAGTTTTGCAAGTGGTGATGCGTAACTGGTATGCAGATGGAGAAACTGTACTGCTCAGTGCCTGTATCGTTGGTTTCCTGGGCTGAACAACTGTTCCATCAGTTGCCTGTAAGAAGATGAGCACTTACAAATACATGCCTTACATATTACAAAGGTAAAGGCTTGCAGAAGCGATTAGTTTTAATCAAATATACAATGGCAACAATACTAGTGACAATTAATTTAGTATTTTAGAGCCACCATGACAAAAATTCAATCAAAACATCTAATTTGGAAACAATTAAAATATGCGAAAGTATTCATATAAGAGTATGGACTGGGCTCTGAGCAACCTGATGTAGCTGTAGAGTCCCTGTTCATTCACAGGAGTTAGACTAGATGGCTTTTAAAGGTCCCTCCCAACTCAAATGATTCTAGGCAAAGAGAGTGTTTTTCAGCAGTACCTGTGGGGAGGATGACAAAGTGGTGCAAATGCCAGCTGAGGACTCTGAACGAAGTGATTTCCCAGCCTGGATAGCTTCCAGATCAGCAGTTTGCCCGTGTCCTTTGGGTATTGGCTGGGAGATGTTGGGTGGTTCCAGAGACCCAAACATGCTTTTCCATTCTTCATTTACATTTGAATCTTGCTTTACATGTTTTCTAGCTATAAGGAGTTGGGAGGTAGGGGAGGGAAGGGAGCAAAAAAAATAAATAAATGCAGTCATGGCAGCCCTCTCTCATTACTTTCAGACTGCATGTGAGACCAATGTATACATGTCAATTTATTATCTGTATATAGTTAATGGAGAAAAAATACTGCTAGGTTGTTTATGTCAGCTGACAGGGCAGAACATGTGGCAAGTGTCCTGTTTACATTTATTAATCTTACAGCTGACTCGTGTAGTAATTAATTCCAATGTCATAATTTTTTTCCATCTAGAAAGCTGCAAGAATGCACATGAAAAATTTTTCCTTGTGAGAGTTACTCATTTATTGGCTTAAGTCAGAGGTAAGTTGGTAATGGAACAGTAGATAAATCATTGCAAATGATCGACTGTGGATTAAAGAATGCTATCTATAAAGAGGAAATAATTATTTTCAGCATTCCTTTGGAGTCACTTAAAACTGTAAAAAACAGACAGTGAAATGAAAACATGGGACTAATTAAACTTGCATGAAATTAGTGAAGAAAAGTTAAAGGCATGAAGACTTTACAGACAAGAGTTCTAGGTGAAAGAAACCAGTCCAAGCACTGACACTACACACTAACTTTTAAATCCTGTCCACTCCTGACTCCACATGATGCACAAAAATGAAAAATCCTGTTCTTATGTATAATTCCCTTTAAAATTAGATGCAAACCAGTTGCAGACAAGCATCTTAATTCTGGAAATAGGATGGCAATAGTTACATGGCTTGCAGATATTTCTGTATCTTATTTAAGTACTCTCACAAGCAAAATATTCCCATCTTTCACTGTTGCAGAGAGCATCACCAAACCTCACGTTTCATATAACAGCATGCTATTAAGAAACCATGCTAGGTTTTCTTATTGATAATTCAGTGAGGGTGGCAATAATTATGTAGGACAAACTGCTGAGTAAATTAAAGGCTTAGTTCTATCTAGATAGACTACAAAATATACCAACCACGTTTGTCATCAGGCTCCTGCTTTGTTTTGACCAGATCCACTTGTCTCCTGATTATTCCCAGAACTGACAAATCAATCACTCCTTTCTGACTGCTGTCATGCAGGTGGCTTTGATCCACAATATTGGCTTTAGCTTTATTTGATTTTAACATAAAGTCTTTCAGTGCTAACAGTTTGTCTTCTTCTTCCTCAGTCATCCCCTACAGTGTAAGAGAAAATATATTATTATTTATTTTTTTGAAAAAGAAAATGCATCAAGGCATGCACATGCAAGAAGTGGCAAAATTAAGTAACTGGCTCAGAAGCGAAAAGATGGAGCTCATCCTCAAAACTCAAGACACCAGTCTAATTTGAAACTTTGGGTAAGTTCCTGTAGTTTTATCTTTCTTCCTTGGGTGAGGAAGAATGGTGAGGGAAGAGCTGCATTTAATGCTGGATCACCATCTGGTGCAATCTGCTTAACTGCCACCTGGGCTATGCCTACAGCCCACAAACACTGGGGTAAAAGAACACCACGCATACTTGGCTGCAGTCCTTCCTCTTTCTGGTTCTCACTACTTCACGTGGGTGATTCTTACTGTTCCCCTTTTCACATACAAGCTTCAAAACTTTGGTTTTTACACTGTTATTTGCATGTCTGCCTCTTTAACAAATGCACACTATTCTCTCCAGCACATTACGTAGCCAATGTTCTGCAACAGTGATATATCGTGTCTGAAATCTAAGACATGCAACTGAAAGCTTCAAAAAGAAAATATATTTGGTGATTTCAGACATAAAGCCAGAAAGATCCCTATTTCTGGCAGATCTTTTAAGAATCTTCCATCGGTTCTGAATTGTTTGTCCAACAAACCTATACTGAACCTCAGACTGGGATTCTCTAAAAGCAGCAACTGCAAGGTTGCTGTAGAGACATACAGAGCCCAAGACCCTCAACCCTGACTTCCGAAGTACAAATGAAAAACAGTCACTTGTGAAAGTAGCTTCTTCAGCAGCTGTGCAATGGCAGGGTCCTCCGGGGGTGGACAGTCTGGGAGAACACCATTCCTTTTCTTCTGACGCATCTGAAGGTGTCGAAAAAGGCTTGTGATATCCTTTGATCTTAAGACATAATCAAATATAGAACGACTGACAGGCTCTTTAAGTACACTTAGCAGGACTATTTCTTTATCTATCTGCAATTCAAAAAGAGAAATCAGTCAATGGAAAGAAGGATATCCATTAAAAGGGGAAATCTAACAGTAAAGCGCTTTAGATATCATGCCTACTTTTTTCCCTAGCCTACAGGTTGGTAATTGGACAACGATGAATATTAATATAAAAACAAGCAAAAAACAAATGAAAAAATGACAACAACAACCCAAACCAACTCTTGCTCTGAAGGCTTGTTCTAAAAGCTACTTTCTAGCTCTAATCTATTACCATAACAGACTGCCAAGAGAAGTGCTAGAGTCACCATCCCTGAAGGTTTCCAGGAAAAGGTAGATGTGGCATTGAGGGACATGGTTTAGTGGGCATGGTGAGGGGTTGATGGTTGACCTGCATGATCTTTTCCAGCCTTAATGATTCTACGATTCTACGATCCTGAGGACATGCTTTCAAGCTTACAGTAACAATAAATAAATAATCAATCACACTGTGACATAAATTATGTATGACCGTGCCAATAACGTACATACAACTTCTAGATCTTTCCTTATGTTGCTCATATCAAATTTTCTCCATTTTCTTTCTGTTCCCCCAGCAGTCTCAGAACATTAACTTGACCGAGCTAAATGGGATTAAAAATTCTACTACAAATACAATAGTATTTCAAACTGTCTTACATTTACCTTGCAAACATATTTAATAGAAAAGCTCTTTTGCAGTATCAGATTACTGGCTTTTCTTCTATGTATACAACAGTATGTATACAACCATGTAATTTAGTAATCCTCAAAAGCATATTTAGAGAATAGCAAACAGTCACAAGAAACTAGTGAGTTCAGGCATAATTTAGAACCATTAAGTTTGGGGAAGTTTGTTCATTACTGTAACAGAAAACAACTTTCTGTTCTCACAGGTGGTGATTCAGTGTCTGTTTGTGTCCAGAGAACATCTGGACAAAAATTCTTGTACACAATTCAGCGTACTTGCAGACCTAACACTCCTTTGAGTTTATACATTTAATTCTTGATCTTTCCTGTTTCAAGGTTAGGTTTTAAGATGTGGTAGCAAGTAATTGGGCAGTACTGATACAACAGACCACCTAGTTACTGTCCTTGAGTTAAATGGCCAAACCTAATTTGGCCCAAAATTATGATATAAATACTTGTATAAAAGTTGGAATACTAAAAATAATGGAGTGGGGTTGGGACTGCTCAATCACAACAATGCCATAAGACCTCATTACTATAACTTACTCCTCAAAGCAGACTATTTACATGAAAAATAAGTTCAAAAGTAGCCTGATCCAACTCAGTATGACTTGCATTCTGTGTAGTGTTGCAAAGCAAAGCAAAGATTTATACACTAGAGTGAGAAAATAAAGTAATAAATGAACAACATAGACATTTATCAACTAGTGCCTAGACTACTGCAAAAGCTATGTAGGAAGAGAAAGAAAAATATTATTTTAATTAAACTACCAACTGTGTGATTTAAAAAACAAAACATTAAATACACATTGTACACTTCAATGCAAGTACTGCAGCTGCTTCTTATCTACTTAAACACTTGAGAGATGAATTCAACAGGTTCTAAAGCTGTACGCAAAATGTCCATGCAAACACTGCCAGCATCATGCAGGCCATTCCTAGACACAAGCAATGAAAGCCTTGAATTGATAAGTCACAAATGAAAATGGCCATTCATGTTTGCCAGCAGAGATAAAAAAAAAACCAAAACAACCCAAACAACTCTGCCCTTACTTGAAAAAAAACCCAAAGAACAACACAAAGAATGACAAAACAGTTAATGTTCTTACAGCCAGCAGCATGGCAACAACAGACCACAGAATTATGACTGGTCAAGGTATATTCACATTAATATTTGAAGCATTACCTGTATTATTGATTGTGTGATAAAAGGATGGAGGTATGGCATTAGCTTGCAATAGACATCAGCAATATTTAAATACTGTGCAACCACAGTGATAAATCCCACTGCACCATAACGTATCCAAAGATTAGGATGGCACAGGAAAGGTGCTGAAAGAAAATTTGTTAGAGTTCAAATTAAAGAGAGGAACATCCTATAAAAGGCAACCTGCAATGTCATTTCCTCCCCCTAGAATCACCCCCCAATTTCAGCCTTTCCTCCAGCAGAGCACCACAATTGACACCTGAAATGAGAAAATTATTTTATCAACTTTACTGGGCCAATGGCGCAGAGCTTCCTTGCTGTTGCCAGAAAGAATATTTTTCCTATCTATTCATTTCACTTCTTTGCAAGTCTGGAGTTGACAATGAGTTGACTAACCCAAAAATAAATGCTAACCTTAATATGAGTAGTTAAAGAGAACCGAAGTACCAAGGATTTATTTTTCCTTTTAAGTAAATAATTTATTCATTCCTTCTTTCCTTCTCTTCCTTGAATAGTCATTATTTATACTGTGAGATAACTAATGTTTTCCTATTGGATTCAGAAGCCCATCTCAATTACACGGGTTTTACTAAGTTGTAATCAAGGGACAGCATCCAGTCATGAGATATAAAACCACAGATCACTTGCCCCACATTCTGAATGCTTTTGAAAAGCCATTAAAAGGTAAAGTCTCAAAAGAACTAGCTGTTTGATAAACAGCTAGCAAATGCTGGGCATGCCTAATTCGAGTAAACCCTAAAAGAGTAGTATAGGTTTGCATACTGAACAGTTAGGCTATGAAACTTTATTAAGCTGGCCAGGAAGCTTTCTGTAGTATGAAGTTTTCATTAATAGGAAAACAAGGTAACCATCTGCATTCCAACTTACCAATATCACAAGCAAATTCATAAATATGAGGCTTTTGCAAGAGCCCTAACTGGCACATACAAGTAAGAGCGTTGAGGGCCTTATAAATGACAAATTCTTCTGCATCACTGAGTCCTTGCTGAAGCAGAGGCTTCAGTATTGAGGAGCTTTGCCAGCCAACGTAAGCAGCAACACCTGAAAATGTTCAAACAAACAAACAAACAACAAGCACATAAAAATCCAAAGTAACACTTCTTTGCTTTTCCTCTCTGAAGTTTAAAATTTCAGTCCAACAGTATATAGAGATTCAGTGAGCATTTTCCAAGAAAGTTATCAAAACAAGAAATATGTGCATATACTGAGACAGCGATGCAGGAAGCAAATCTCAAGGCCTCAATCATACAAAACCCAGTACTCACACAGAAGCAAATGTGGAAGACACAATCCTTGTTAAAATTGATGGGAAAACAAAGTTACACAAATATTCTGAAAGCTGTTTGACTAAAACTGATCTCTGTGCCTGCTGAAGTCCTCCCACAGGTCAGGCATGGATGTAAACACACAGCTGGCCAGCACAAGTCTGAAACAGTGAGGCAAAAACAGCAGTGCTCCTAAGGGTGGGGAATGCAGTGCCTGCATTTGTACATGGAAAGGGTAAATGAGACTGATGAAAGAATGTTAGCAGGATTTTTGTCTTTTAATTTAGCAGCAATGGTAATTTGAAGAGCATTCAGCTTCCCGAAAGGCTGAACTGGATACTAGACTAGTTATCAGCAAAGAATGTCTTTAAAATACATCCAGTTACCTACTACAATAATTGCCAACAGTTGAAAAGAATCTTTTTTAACAGTCTTCTAAAACTCTTCCAGTCTAACATAGTCTCAAGATTTAGTTAGTTAGCCACTCTCTAATTATTAATCACCATGAAGCCACCTACCCCCTAGTTTCAAAAATAAATTCAATTTTAAAATATAATTCAAAAATCTCTGAAAGAAGCCAAGATTGAAAGTAAAATAAATGCAATCCCTTTGAAGCTGATGGACCAAAACTTGACAGCCACATCCCATTAGAAAGAAACAGCTTTCTTATTCTTTTCTTCTCCTTTCCCGCACAACAGTGTCCACATGAAACTGTCATCTGGGATTGCTTCCATGGATTAGTAACCCATCTACTATAATTAATCTCTGGCAACTGTCAGGGAGATGGACCTGGCTGAAATTCTGGTCTTTCCTCTTAATTTACATCCATCAAGCTGACATTCCTTCCTGCAAGCAACCAGGCATGTCCTCTGGTCATTCTCAAGAGAGAAAAGTTGTTTTTTCAGCAAATAACTCAAGCTTATTGTTGCTGTTGTCATACACAATACACAGCACAGACAGGTAACTGTATCTGCTTCTAACCCAGTTACTGGGGATTGACAAATATATACACAATTAGATGTCTTCTCATCATAATCAAGTTTACACATTAAATAACTTCTTCACTTCTACTATAATATGGTAATGAGCACAAAGTTTTTATCACACAAACAGGTTTATTGAGGAATGAGACCATGCACACATGTAAAGTGATGCATCTTCTAGAGGGCTTGCAGAAATTTTAGCAAATATTTGTCATAATTCAGTTTTTTCAATTAGCAGCTTCAGGAAAGATTTAAAAAAATAAAAAGTAAAAATAAACAGAATTAAAATTTTATTTTTGATGTTAATCTAACTTGGCCTTAGATCTATCAGTCTCATTTGTAAGAAACATTTAGACAGAAAAAAAAAGCTACTTATATTTACATTGTTTCTTCTTTACTCCATGCAGAAACATTTACACAATAAATCAGCATGTCACTTCCTAAAAATTACATTCATCTTTAGAAGAAATGGCTTAGCAGTTTCCAAGATATGAAAAAATTATTCCGTTTGGCTGAAACCAAACCCTTACCCACAATGCTGTCAAAGAAAGCTCCTCGAAGATGCCAGTCATTCTTATCATTTAAGAAAGTGATCATATGAGATAGAAGAACATCATTGGCTTTTTGTCGTCCAAAAAATACACAGAGACGTGTTATTCCATTTTCCATTAGTGTTTGTTTCACAATATTTTCTGGGTCACTCAGCAAAGTGACAACTTTCTGTTGGACCATTTCGTGCAAGGCTTGCAGCTCTGCAGGAGACAAAAGAGGGAACAATTAGATTGGTGAAAAACAGTACGTGCACATATACTGCGTGTTGCTAAGAGAGTTAAACTGAGATCCTGAAAAACACCATAGAAAAACTTGCTAAGATAAATACTGCAACAGAATCTCAGCAATTCCAAGGACTGGCTTACGAAAGACTTCAGACTAAGCATGAGGGTAGTGGCAAAGTCAGACTACAGAAATGTGAAGCAACCAGAGAAATGCAATTCTACATTTGTCTTAATTTCAACTAAGACGATCCAACTCATTTTTGTTTAAAAATGAAACGCAGATGTGAAAAAGCATCAAATGAGTCAGCAGCAATGTTACTGTGTTAAACAAGGTGTTTCAAGACATCTCTGGTTTTACGTGTCCATTTGACCATCAGTTGTAAAATCCGTGAATCGACGAGAGCATACTTTTACTTAGGGAGGTAGACTGGCTTAATTAAGGTCAGAGAGAAATAAACAATACTTGAAAACAGGAGCACTTCCAATGTTACAAATTCCAGCAGTTACCCTAGCAACAGTGGCAAAAATTTGCTTTTGTGATGCAACTGAGAAAAAAAATTCCATTAAGTAGAAATAACAGTATCGTTGATGCATAAGCTAATAATGAAAGCCTACAATGGAGATTCTCAAACAAATAGCACAAAATTCAGATATTGCTATTCCAGCTTTGCAGGGTAACTGCCATTTGCCCACAGGCAGTCAGAAGACCAGCTAATTTACTTTCCAAAACACTTTGTCAGTCACGTGGAAAAGTTGCCTTCTGGGTTCAAATTTCTCAGCCTTAGTTTCTGAAAGCATGAAAATAATAGAACCATTCAAATTTTTTTCTTCCTTGCATTATTACTTTCATGTCCCAGCTAGCTGGGTAATACAGGACAGTGTTTCTTAGGAGCCTGTAAGACGGCCCTTCCTTTCACTCACACCTCAGCAACTGTGAACACCCGACGGCTTACATGAAGGTACTGAAAGGGGATTTTTTTTAAGTATCGTTCTGAAGTTATTTAAAATATAACTGAAGCATATCTTTTCGCTACCAAATAGTGTATGCATGAGAAATTTACCAATTATAATCAGTTGTAGATTAATGTACTTGCCCCAGAATAGATGTGCCCCAAACTTCTCAGTTCAGAAAACTTGCTCAGTATAATTCAAGAAACATATGTATCACTAAAGGGATTGAAGTTGACACATAGTCCACTTCTTACTCACCCCTCCTTGCCAAGGGAAGGAAAAAAAAACCACCAAACCACTCTGTGCAATAGTTACAATAGCACAGATGACCATATTACTGTCAGAGACACCCACTTTTTTGGCATCTGCAGACAATAAACAAGAATAGCCAGGCACATGAACAGTTGGGGAAGAGAATGACTGGAAAATACAGTACTGTGACTATGCCAGAGCTTGTCAGATTTTTCAAAATTAACCCTGCCCAGCACATCAGTGGAAGTGGTATTTGGAACAGGGCTGACTAGTTGAAGGGACCACGAAGTTGGATATACAGTTAACCAGCGTCAAATACCTTGAGAACTTCTGGAGAACTGTGCTCATTTCTTTCTTTCTTTTTGTCTTTCATAGTGTTCACAACAGAGGTGCCATTTGTGACAGATACTAGCTGAGGTAAAGCATTTTTTCCCATTTATAGGAAGGCTAAGTGACAACAAAAAACAGGAGCTCTGGTCTACAATTTGCTATTATAAAGAGGCAAGGTAAGTGGAAGCGACATTACCTGTATCATAGTTATCACTAGGGTGAGATGTTTCATCCATTTCTTCACCATTTGGTTCATTTTCCATATTTAGATTTTTCAGCTGGACTAACTCCAGAAATCTTAGAGCTGTTTCTGCCAACAATGCTATGTTTTCTGCAAAGGAAAACATTTTGGTTTAAAATTGTTCTACTTTGCCAATTCACAGACTTCTGATGATCCCCTTATGAGATATTAAAACCACTCGGAAACCTGTCAGGATGGGCAAATACCACTGAAATGACACACTATGTTCTGCAAACCCAGTTCAGGGACTTGCACCTGGTAGCTATGCTGTGCTTAGGGACACATCCTATCATGGTAAGGTTGTGTAAATGGGTGGAAAAATTGTAAGGATATCAAATGTAACTGCAACTAATTTTAGTCTTTTAAACTAGCCCAAAATACCACCTTATCTCAGGTGGATGACTAAGTAGCTTGATAGAACTGAAAGGCCAATTAATAACAACCCCAAACAACAACATGCCACCATGCCAGGATTTGTATCCTTGGGGTTACCCTTGAGGGCTGGGTTCCAATTTGAAGACATTTGTCCCTGTATCTATGCATGCCATTTGGCACCATCCTGCAGTGTTTGGAAGCTGCTGAAGTAACTCGGGCTATACGGGTTAGAATGGCACAAGAATAACCCTGCCAGGGCTTATGTCCCACTTAAGCAGTCATTCTGAGTCTCAGCCAAGACAACATCAACATGCCAATGGAAACTGCACAAAGCCTGGATTAAATCCTGTAAGTCACACTGCTTCCAAAAGGTGTGGTAACATAATTGAACTCATGTATATATTTTTAAAGTTAGCTTAATATTCTTATTTACTTATTAACTTATTGAAATTCAATTGTTTTCTTAAAAGAAAGCTGTTTCAATTGAAGGCAACCTAACCAGACTATCTGGTTCGACTCACCAACTATACAATGCCTTTGATAATGAGCTTTATCAGTATATTTAGTTTAAAAAAAAACAACAAAACACACAAACACATCACATGGGACATTGTCAACTGAATTGTGCGTTTGTAAACAAAATGGTCAAAGTAAATAACAGTAAGAGGTAAATAGTAAATAAGGGTGTCATTACAAAATTGCTTCCTGAACCACCATGATTCAAATATCTGAATAAACATACGAAGAAAACATCTCGGAAGGTACAAGCCAGACTATTACATAGCAGATAATCTCAGCCCTAAATGCCAAATTTCATTCTGTGGGAAAGTAACTAAAGTATAACAACAAATTGATACTTTACATATGTTTCATATTTACTAATTTCAGTTGGGCCACTCTAAGCAATCAATCTGAGTTAGCAAAATGCTAACTAAGGTAAATTAATTAAATTTGTAGAGGGTGGGCAGGCTCCGAAAGCCCTGTTCACATGCATATATTAATACATGGTTGATAGGAGAAGTACTTTTACTTGTTATGTCCTTGTTTATCTAGAGACAGAAGCAGGGCTATTTCCCTGAGCACCAGGCTCTAACCCCTTATCTTGGCTGTGAGCACACAAAACAGTGAAAGATGAACATTAAAAAAGAGGATTTGGAGTTTTGAGTGGATTTCTGCTTACCAGCATATGCAAGTCTGACGATAGTGGCTTCATCCTGGGCCAAGTGTGCAATGCCTGGCAGGATATACTCTGGGTAAATGTTAATATCATTGCGTGGCACCTCTTTGACGAGAGCAAGAACTTTAGTTAGTGTCCTCACAGATTCTGCCCTGACTCTGGGCACAGAGTCGTTGCTGAAATGTAACAGATAAGGAGTAATACGATCCAGAAGAATCTCAACACTTAATCTTGGTGCTAAATGAAGAATCAGCTCCAAAGCAGCCAGTTTTGAATCACAGTATTTGAGAGTCTGTAAACAGGAAGTTATCACAGACACTAGGATAACCAGCCCATTCTCTTTGGTCTCTCCCTCGGCTTTCTCTGTGCGATCATGCCCACAGAGATTGTGAATGATGTTGTCCAGATCTTTACGTATGACCAGTATACGCTCATCTGCTGATACAAATGTTTCCTTGGCAAACTGGGCCATATAAGGCTGAAGGAAAGTGTAAAATATTTCAGGAAACGCATTGTTACGTTGCTGTTTCAAGTAATCTTCAGCTGCTAAACGTTTATCTGGCTCCCGATGGACCATCTGAGTGACCTTGAGAAAGGTAGATGAAGGAGGGAGCAGGAGAGAAAGATTAAGTGTTTAGACATTCATAATGCAAAAAAAAAAAAAAGAAAAAGAACCCAAACTCACAGTCAAAATCAACAAGCAATCTCTCACAAAAGGAGGTGAAATAAACTACACACAGACCACAGAAATGGTTCTGATGCTGCAGCCCACCCTTACCAGCTCTCTGATACTGCGGTCTTCAATTTTGTTTAGGACTTGATCAGGGGAAAAGAGGCCATTTCTGTAAGCCAGAAGCTGAGATAAATCAAACAAGGGGACGCCTTCTGTGAACAGCTCTGCTATTACACAGCCTGGGGGGGAAAAAAAAGTCAAAGATGTGAGGGAACTGCAAACAGAAATTTTGTTTTCTGTAAACAGGTAAGAACAGATCCTATGTGAACCTTAGCTTGATTAAACCAAGACTAACGAGCTGACTAATTAACTTGTGGAAAGGGGATAGCATCTCCATCTCCAAAAACTGGCTTTTGCCTCTCAGGTATTTTGCCTCCAAAGTGCCTCCCAGGTATTCTGTTTCAAACATGCCAACAGCAGAGAATTTTGCAACTAGGAAACATGAGGTATTGATTTCAACCACCTGCAAATGAAAAATATATCAGAAAATGAACCCACATCACTGTTACATGGAAGACTGCCAGTAAATCAAGCATGGACCAAGCTAGAGGTTGAACAAAGCAAGAACAGTAATGCTAAGGGACAGCATACATTCACTCAAGCTCCTAAGAACAGTGAGAAATAAGAAGACCGCCAGGCACGGCACCCTGCTGTGTATATGATGCATGTCCTCTTCAAAGGCTTGTGTCCTGTTCGTGCAGTTTGCTTCCCATGGTTAGAATCTTGTCCTGTCAGTGGAGCAGCCTGGAAACTTGGCTGGTGAAGGTGAAGTAACCATTACTTCAACGTTCAGATTTTAATTATTATTTTTTTCTAATAGGCCAAACATATGACTCAAAACAAGCCTGTGACTCAAGACAGGCTCCCACAATGGGACTCTATTGAGAATTTTTGAGTGGAACCATGACAGGAGCTTATTGAGTTATCCAACTTCCTGCTTTTGGGAAAAATATAATGACAAGGAGCTTCTGAAGCCAATATTGCCAAATTGTGCCGGAAAACTGCTCTGTTTCCAGGCAGTCAGATCTTAGGTGTGCCACTGACTGGTTCCTCCTCATGGTCCCATGAAGCATACACTGCATCCCCAGGACCTCAACCACCTGAAGATCTGTGATCTGTAGAGCCACCTCTTTTCCAGGGCAGAGATAAGTTGTAACAGAACTGTATCTGACTGGACTCCTCAGACAACATGGGGATGCATTTAAGTCATGTAGCTTACTCTATTGTATCTGTACTTTTTCTTTGACTGAAAGATTTAGAGACCAGTCCTAATGCTTAAGGTAAGCAATTTTTTTCCACAAGCTGTTCTCCAGGCCTGCTGTAATAAAAAAGCAAAAGATAAGAAGTAAAAAGAACAAACAAACAAAAAAAAAATAGCAAGCTTCTGTGCACCCCTGACAAGCAACCATGAAGAGCACATGGATCTCTCTCAGTACCTGCAGAAAAGATGTCCATTGCACGTTTTAACTCCCCCCTTGTTCGCTGGTTGCTGTTGGCCAGGTCTACCAGAGGAGTGGAAGGATCTCGCATGTTTTCCAGCTCCGTGGCAAACATGCTGCCATCGACAAAGCGCTCGGGAGCGATGTAGCACGTCCTCCTCCGTGACGTGTCGAAGAAATAGTTGAAGTCAGCAGGGTTGTCTTCAGGAAGGTAAGTTGGTTTAAAACTGGCAAAGTCCGTCAGAAGAACCCAGTTCCAGCTGGTCACCATGATGTTTTCAGTCTTAATGTCCCCGTGGCGGACTCCAGATTTGTGCGCTTGATCCACCGCCGTCAGGATCTGGAAGGCGATCCACCTCTTCTCGATGTTATTGAGGAATGGCCTCGTGCTGATCCGATCGTACAGGTTGTCCCGCACGTACTGCCTGAAGAGCATGGCGGCCTTCTCGGACAAGGTTGCTTTCTGGAAGGGGAGGCAGTTCTGCGCCGAGTGCAGCCGGATCTTCAGCTCCTCCAGCTCCTGCTTGTAGCTCGTCAGGGGCAGGGTCGGGTCCTGGATGGCAAACACCTTCACCACCACCAGCCCCTCCCGGTGCTTGGCTCGGGCCACCTTGAAGAAGCGGGTGCTCCCCAGGCTTTTGTCGTACTCGAAGTCGTGGATGTCAGAGAAATAGCTGTCCACCGAGAGGATCTGCGACGGGGCGATGCCAGCCAGCTGGTTCCCCATGGCGGCCCCTCCTGCAGCGGCGGGCGGCACCCGTCCACCTCGGGAAAAAGACAACGAACATTTCAACCCGGATAGGCTCGGCCCGACCGCGGATCTCCCCCCTTTCCCGCGCAGCCTCCGCCTCCCCCAGGCCGCGGTCCCGCGCGGGCCCCGCCGCCGCCACTCCCGCCCCTTTCTGGGCTCCCCTACCGCGCCCGGCTGCGGGCGGCCCCGCGGCCCTTCGCGGCGCTCACCGGCCAGGCCCGGCCCGGCGCACCCGCCCGGCCTGGCAGAGCCGGGACACCCCCGGCCGCGGGATGCAGCGAGGCGGGACTGAGGGCGGCGGAACCGGCACCATGAGCGGGGCGGGGAAGGGGCGGCGCCGTGAGCTCACATCCTGCGCCGGCATGACGGCCTGGGGTCGGGGGCTTCTCGGCGGTGTCTTGGGGGTAGCTTTTTCTTATCCCCGTTATCAAAGAGGGGCTGCAATCCTGGCAGAATCCTTCCTACATGGAGACACTTCAGCTTCTTCCTCTTCCATCCACTGCTCAATTTTCCTCGTGCATCTCCTGCTCCATATTCATTAAGGTTGGAAAAGCCCTCTAAGATCACCTAGTCGAGCCACCAACCCACCCCACCATGCCACTGCCCACGTCCCTCAGTGCCACATCCACACGGTTCTTCAGCGCCTCCAGGGACGGTGACTGCACCACCTCCCTGGGCAGCCTGTGCCACTGCCTCACTGCTCTTTCTCAGAAGAAATTCTTCCTAACATCCAACCTGAACCTCCCCTGGTGCAACTTAACTCCCATCCCATCACTGTTACCTGGGAGCAGAGGCCGGCCCCCACCTCAGCACAGCCTCCTTTCAGGCAGCTGTAGAGAGCGATCAGGTCTCCCCTGAGCCTCCTCTTCTCCACACTGAACAATCCCAGCTCCCTCAGCTGCTCCACATCAGACTTGTGTTCCAGACCTCTCACAGCTTTGCTATCCTTCTCTGAATGCACTCCAGGATTTCAGTGTCCTTCTTGCAATGGGGACCCAAAACTGAACACAGTACTCAGCAGTGCGGAGAACAGAGGGACGATCACCTCCCTGCTCCTTCTGGCTGCACTATTTCTGGTAAGTAAGCCACGATGCTGTTGGCCTTCTTGGCCACCTGCGCACACTGCTGGCTCATGTGCAGCAGTTTGTCCACGAACACCCCAGATCCTACAGCTTTCCAGCCACTCTGCCCAAGCCTGTAGCATTGCCTGGGGTTGCTGTGACCAGTGTGCAGGACCCAGCACTTCGTGTTGTTGAACTTCATCCCACTGGACCTTCCTACCCTCAGGCAGATCAACATTTCTTCCAAACTGCTGTCGTCTGCAAACTTAACGAGGGTACACTCAATCCTCTTGTCCAGATCAGTAAAAACATTAAACAGGGCAGGCCCCAATACTGACATTGTGTGTCTGCAACAGGCACAGCAGACCTTCCTTGTGCTCAGCATTGGTGAGAGGCATGGGGTATCTGCTTCTGTGGGCTCAGTACTGAGGAAGTATAAACTCCTAAGGTCAAGAAATGCTAATGGGAGATCAGATGTGTCAGTAGTACTGGCTTTAGATCTGTCAGCCAGAACATCCTCTTGGCTGTGAGAAGGGCAGCATGGGTGCCATGCTGCATTCTTCCCATGCTCAGCATTGGGTACCTGTGAGGAGCCTGGCTCAATGACTTCCCTACTTGGTCTGTTCTAGTGGGATTTTGTGCACCTGTGGTATAAGAAGAAGCTCTTTCATAGCAAGTCAGAGTGGGGAAAAAAAAAAAAAGCATTGTTTAATCTGAAAATGTTTGAGAATAAGGAAAAGGCCTGAGCAGAATATTGCCCTGTTTCCCTTCTTCTCTGCGTTTCCCATGCATTGCCTGTCAGCTGGGAAAGAAAAGGGACTATCTTACTCTACATCACACTGGTGCAGCCTCACCTCAAGTATTGTGTGCAATTTTGAGTGTACAAAAAGGACATAAACTATTAGAGTGTCCAAAGGAGGGCTACAAAGATGGCAAAGGGTCCAGAGGGGAAGACCTATGGGGAATGACTGAGGTCCCTGTGTTTGCTCAGCCCGGAGCAGAGGAGTTGAGGGGAGGCCTGATGGTGGCTGCAGCTCCTCACAGGGAGCGGAGGGCAGTACTGAGCTCTGCTCTGTGTGACAGTGACCAGACACAAGAGAATGGAGCTGTGTCAGGGGAGGAGCAGCTGGAGGTTAGGGACAGGATCTCTGGGTATCAGATCAGTACTCAGTCTCAGTTCCCTTCTAGAGCTGTAGCTTGCCCATTTGCCCTCCGAATCGCCCTTGGAAGTCTCAGGCTACTGGCAACCTGGACATTTTCTTAAAAGTTAGTGACTGGATAATCAGAAAACCTCCATTGGCAGCCCCTCCTGCTGATGCGCCTCACATGCTGTTTAGACAGGAAACACCCTGCTGCCAACAACCTAAAAGCCTACACCTCCCTAAACAGAGTGCATGAGTGCTTGTGCTTCTCCCCACGGCTGAGCGCCCATCTCTATTGTGAAGAGATGCCAGAGGCAGTGTGGTCAAAGCCTCAGATGACCAGAGAGGAACATCTGTCAAACTGCTGTCCAGCTGTGCTCACCCCTTTGCCTGCAGGAGTTAAATTCATTAACTTTGAAATTTAGTCCCCAGGCTATGAACTTAATTTAGTCCCCAGGCTATGAGGGTAGGGCTGTCTAACACTGAGGACTACCTGTAGCTACTGTAGGCAGAGTTTGCTCCCAGCTAAGCACTTATTGTCTCGTAGGTGTGATGTATTCTTTCTGTGGACACAGTAGCACTTGGTTAGAAGGACTTCTCAAACATACATTAGCACAGAATGGAAATTTCATAAGAGGTTAAAGAAAATTAAATTAGCTGCCAAATATATCAGCATGGTTTTTTCCAGCACCCAAATCTGCTGTCCTTTTGAAGAACACATATGTGGGTAGCCATGCAAATCATTCTGCCTTTCTGAATGGCATTTTCTGACTGCTATGGGACAGAAAGCAAAACCACTGTGGTACCAGTAATCTCATTTAGATCATGGATGGGGATCATAAGTAGCCTGGAAACTCACTGTTCTCTGTATTGTGGACCTCTAAAACTACTACCCCATGAGGCAGTAGCTTACCCCATGCTTGGAAATGAGTAGGAAAGGGTCAAAATGCAATTAAAAAGAAATAGCAGCTTGTCTGTGAAAACAGTTGTCTGTGAACCAAGAAAAGTGCTGAATGCAAGATTATGCAACAAGGTTAAAAACAGTAAACAAACAAACAAACAAATAAATGGGGGGTGTTAATTTGGCAAGCTTAAAATTTTCATGGCCAGCATTGAACTGGCCAGGAATGCCTAATGTAATGTTTATTATCCTAATTTCTTATAGATGAAAGGCTCAAGTTAATGAATTCCCCAGCTTATGGAGGCATTTATGTTGTATGAAATCAAAACTGGTTTGGAAGAAAAAAATAGATTCAACAACATTCTGCTCAAGCATCTTGGAGTCAAAACAAAGCTTTTGAAACTCGAATTCACATGTTTTCCTGCAAATGGCCTGGGAGATTTTCACTGAAATGGTTCTTTATGTGAGTGTTTTGGATATATGTATTTGCCTTTGAATAGATTTGTTAATTTATCAGTTGACTTTATCTGAATGGCACTTTTCTTATTAATTTGGGAGTGACTCAAGATTTGTGCATCTCACCCCTGATTAGTTGTATAAACATTTTTCAACCTTCTGCAACACTCTTCTGCTCTATCAAGTCTTCTGACAGCCTGTTCTGATTTAGCCTAACTTCACCATCTGCAATGTAACAGTGATCCCAGGGATTTAAATGGGAGAAAGTCTGAGCTAGGAAATGCTTTATAGTGTACTTTCTTTATGAACACCTAAAGCAGGATTGCTTGAAATCCCCAAGCTATGAAGTATGGCCGTATTTGTTGTGTAGTCTTGTGGTGATTGTTTCTGAATGAGAATCACTTGCACGTGGATACTTCTTTCAAAACAGCATGTACAAAATTAATTTCACAAAATGCAGTGTGAAGAGGAAAGTTATATTTATTTTAAACAAAATTGATTTCAGTCACCTACAATTTCTGTTTTAGCTGCAGCAGATGCACTCCCACACCGTGTACTCAGAAACATCAAGGTGGATGTCTGAGTAACCCAGCCAGTATCCCTACATGCAACACTAAGAACATGGTGCTGGCTAGCATGTCCTCACTGCATCTCTGCAGTCTCCTGTGTTTTTCAATGATGAGCTATTTTGTGGATGTAGCTCTTACATATCCTGTACAATTCAAGCAGTTTTACGTTTTCTCCAGAATATTGATTACTGCTGCATAGGACTATCCAGCTTCGTACCGCAAATCTCAAAAAAAGTCAAGTCTGCAGGTTGGTCCCCCAGCGATTTGCCTTCCGCAGCCACTGGGTGGCAGTGCTTCCTCTGCCTTGCTGCTCTTACTGGAATGCCAACGCCTCAAGGTGCCCCATGGTCGGGCGTTCCCATCTAGCAAAGAGCTGTCTAAAATATTAAGTATTTCCAGAACTCGTGCAGCAAGCAGGGCTTTGCTGGAAGTTGAGGGGTTTTTTTTGTTTGTTTGTTTGTTTGTTTTTTAAGTGATTCGAATTGGGGAAGATCTAATTCAGCAGTTTTGGAAGTCTGTTTTTATAGGTAGATTTTATGGAAAACAAAGACCTACCATAAAAATCTGTAGCTCACCATTTTCCAGACTTTGGCTTCCCATAGCCCACAGGTTTATGTCTCAGCAGATAATAACTTTACAAGACAACTTCAAGCTTCAGGTACCATAAGGCTGATTCTTGTAAATACACATGCTTACTAAATTACCCTTTGCTGGAATTTTAGAAGCAAAAATAGAACAGAATGGGGAGATGAACACATTTCCAAGAAAAAACAAACAAACAAACATGTCCTGATTGCTGTGAAATCTGGATCAAATTAAAAGGATTTCCTTCTAAGGGAGATCACACCAGTGTGAGCTCTTTGGGAGCAAGTAGTCTGAAGAAAATATACCAAAGTAAGTCAGTTGTTAAGCATTCAGCCTGCCCAGCATGCAACTGACAGAAAATTTGGAATAGTAACGCCTGGGGACGTGATGCAGGGCTGGGAACATCTGCTTGACCTGAGGTATTAGTTATGAGGGTATTATAACAGTTTTTTATTGGTTATATATGAATTATATGTAGTAAAATATAACCAGAAAAGAGGGCAGATAAATTTGTTATGGCCAGTCCCATCTCTGAGTGTAACTGTTTCTACCTCCAGAACCATGTGCCAGAGCAACCACTGCGATACTGGATGTGTCCTCATGAGGAAAGAGTGAGAACGAGAACATGCAGTCTGCTCTGCAGATGATCCTGGATTGTGAGTTTAGTTCACTTAAAATTATCGCATCTTATTCTTTTAATGTCAACCTCCTGGTGCAGACAGAAGCAGTGATGTCAATACTATGATTATCAAACAGTGCCCTTTCTCCTCCACTCTTACCCTTCCTCACCAAAACACTGGAAGTTTGGGGAAATCCAGTTCTAAAGTTGTTTTTTGTTGTTGTTGTTTTTTTTTTTTTTTTTTTTTTGAACTTTCCCAGCATCAGTCATTATATTTAGCTCTAAATTCCTCTCTGCATATGACAACTAATATTGCCAAAGCTTTTGGTTATTCGATTTTCAGAAGAAAATTGTTGAAGTGGGCCTGTGGTGAACGATACATAATCAGATGCCAGGGATAGCTAGAAGTATCAGTTAGATGTATGCATAAACTGTGTTCACAGGTGCAATATCAGAGTTGTTAGTCTATCATCTTGCTTTCAGGCAAAATACAAGGCAGTTTCTTATTAGCTTCTTCATTACCTGCTCTCAGTAAACAGGTTGTTGGCTTTTTTGGATAGACATTTGTGTATATCTTCACTTTCCACTCAATGTAGTTACCCAGCCTGATTTTTGTATGCTGCACCTAATAAATGTGCAGCTGCCATAGCTACTGTAACTATACAAATACAAAGAAAAGCTCTTCAGCTTTTAAGGAGTGGCAGGAGGCAGGTAATAAACCAAGGCTTCGCTCCTTGCACACAAAGCAGGTGAAAAGAAACACACCAGGCTTCCCTGCAGGCTTTGCTCTTTGAGCAGGTACTTCAAGAACTGCAACATAGCTGCCACTTCTGGGAGCAGCCAGGGAGTAAGAAAGAGCGAGGCAAAGTGCTACTGCTCTTGAGAGAACCCTCTCTAATAAATTCAGTTATAATTAAGCTAGTGATAACAGGATCTTAAAATAATAGTGCATTCATTTTTGGAAATTTTTATTTTCCTACTTGCCTTCTTCCATTTTCAGGCTCTACTCTCTTGTTCTTTCCTCTCCACTGGTTCAAGAAATACATCCACTAGTGTGCGGCTGTTCACCAAAGATTTTGCAACTTTCCTGAGCACTTAGCTTTACTCATATTGATGCATTGTCATGTATGCATCCTAATTCTCCACTCCAGTGTTTTTAAAGAACCCCTTATATAATAGAACTGCTGGAAATTCACTTCTTTTTAACATGCTGGGTAAATCATATTCTCACATGTAGCAGCTTATTCTTTTTCTGTCTGCTCACAGTAAGAGATCTGAATTCTGCTCACCAAATTCTCTGGCAAGTTGTCAGTTGGCTATAACGAAGGTAAAATTGGGTCCAAGAGTGTTAAATTAGATCTTCTCCAGCACAGAAAAGCATACCCAGTCTTTCAGCCATATCACTCTATTTGCAAACACCAGAAAAAGTTTTGTTTTTTTTTTTTTCTTTCTTCTCTCTGAGCTGTGACAACATGATATGAAATGGCTGCTAACAGCTGTTTGAATTCTAGTAGATGGGGGCTAAAATTCAGCTAGCAGCTTGCTGCAAACCCAATACATTCTGGTCAACATATGGACCAAGAACTGCAGCCTCTGTATCTCAATAACAAAAACATTTGTGCAATCACCAAAAAAGTTACTGGTATTGGTTTTTTGGAAGAGATTTCTTTCTTTGTTTTCTGATTCAGAGCTTATTGCCCCTTACTTTGCTTGTCTTTGAAATTCAAATTGCTAGTCACTCTTTAAAGTACAATAATTTTAAGTTGCTATAAAATTATTCTGAAACTACAGCTGCATTTTCATTCACACTTTTAATGTTCACCTAGTATATTTTAAAGTGTTTGAGGCTTTGGGCCAAGCTTTACTATAAACCATAATAAATAGTTGGCTGACTTGGGTATTTTCCTTCAGCAATCTGTTTCTTGCTCTCAGATTGGCCTTTGTGGCTGACATACCTGCTTCTTTTCCTGCTAGCATTTTATATTTTCCAGCTGAAGCAAAACATATCTTGGTTCAGCAGTCTACCAGCTTTGTGATTCCTCAACACTATCGCCAGTCAAGTATTTTCAAGTTTCTTTGACCTGTGCCTTCCCAACCCACCTGCTTTAAGAAAGTGTGCTTATTGTCTAACTTACAGAGTACTCTAGCATTAGAAATTCCTAACTTGTGTTTTTAAAATGGCAAGAGTATGACAACATTGCTGGCTTTGACTCACTGCTTGCTTTGCCCAGCTTGCTTATCTACTGACTTCAGTAAGGCTGCTAGTATTTGCTAGCCTCAGCAAGAAAGTACATGCAGCTCCATCTTAAAGAGGTACTTCTTTTAAAAATCCTTGCTGGCTGCAGTTCACCTCTGCTCTCCCCACATCCCTCATGATTTCCTGTTTTCTGTAGCCTCACTCTATTTGTGCCCTGCATAAGGCATAACTGGAGAGGAGAGAAATCAAGAAGAGATTACCAGTTCTGATAAAGCCAGAGGACTCCTACTTTTTCAAGTTAGGTCACAGGAGGCTGCAACAAGGAAATTAAAAAATATTAAAAGAGTTCTGTGTCGCTTGGCAGGATGTTGAAGGGACCAGGAGTACAGATAGTGTTCTCCTTGATCCTCCCAGTTCATGACTGGGACCTGGGTAGAAGGAGAGAACAGATCAGTTGAAGGAATGGCTGTGTGAATGGTGTCATACTCGGGGTTTTGGCTACTGTGATGCTGGATGCACTTTGATAAACCAGGCATGTTAATGTTGGATGGGATGCAAATGACCTGGATGGGCAGGAATGTTCTGGGCAGCAAGTTGGCTGGACTGATTAGCAGAGATTTAAACTAGATTCAGTGGGGGAGGGGGATGTACTTCTGAGCGACAGAGAAGAGCTAAGGAACACCATCACTTTGGGAAGCAGCAGGGGGAAACCTCAGATTTGTCCCAGAGGAATTTTGGAGCTCTCCTCTTAGAAGGTATCACAGCTCATAATCCGGCTGAAGTGCCTCTACACCAATGCATGCAGCATGGAAAATAAGCAGGAGGAGATGGAAACCATGGTGTAATTAGAAAACTATGACCTAATTGCTGTCACAGAAACATGGCAGGATGAATCACACAACTGGAATATTATGGTTGAGGTTTACAAACTTCTTAGAAGGGATGGGCAGGACAGCAGAGGCGGGGGTGTTGCCCTCTGTATTAAGAAGTGGTTGGATTACGAAGAGCTGCCTTTAAAAAAAAAACAGGCCATGAACTGTTGAGAGTTTGTGGGTTAAAATTAAGAACCAGACCAATAAAGGACACCTGGTGGTCAGGGTCTGCTATAGGCCAGCTGATCAAGCGGAGCCTGTAGATGGCGTTCTGGGCTTTAGCAACTATGCTCTGACTGAATTTGTGATCTCCGGAAATGAGGATCTGGCACAGAGCAGTCAGGATCCTGAATTTCGGGAATTACTGGATGGTCCCTGGGAAACTGTCCTTATGGACATAGGAATGGAACAAAACTGGCAGCCCTTCCAGTCTGAGAGCACAAGAGCTCTCCATCCCCTAGACAAGAAATCAAGCAGAGAGGGCAGGAAACTGGCGGGAACAAGGACCTTCTGGTTAAACCAAGGGAGAAGAAGGAAATGTACAGGCAGTGGAAGCAGAAATGGTGAATGATTGGCCTCGTAAGAATACAGGGGTCCAGCTGTGCAGAGATTAGATCAAGAAAGACAAGGTGCAGATGCAATTGAACTTGAAAAGGGATGTGAAAAATAGCCAGAAGGGGTTCTACAAGTATATTGGTCAGCAGAGACAGGCAAATAAGAGTATACCCCTTCTCATAAATGAGAAAGAAGAACTGGCTTCAACAGACACCTAGAAGGTTGAAGTACCTAATAAATTCTTTACCTCAGTCTTCACTGGCAGTCAGTTCATAAACTTCTAGGCAGGGTTTTGGGGCAGAAAATCCTTCCCACTGTAAGAGAAGAGCAACTTTGAGACCTTCTGAGACTGAACATGTACAAGTCTATGGAACTGGATGACATGTAACCCAGGGTCCTGAAGGAACTGATTGATGTGGTTGCCAAGCTACTTTCCATCATATTTAAAAGATCATGACTGACAGACAAAGTCCCTGGTGACTGAAAAAAGGGAAACATTTCTCATATTTTTAAGAAAAGGAGAAAGGAACGCCTGGGGAACTAAGTGCTTGGAAGACTCATCCATATATCCGAGAAGATCATGGAACAGGTCCTCCTGGAAGCTATATTAAGATACATACAAGCTGAGAAGGTAATCCATGACAGCCAGCCTGACTTCACCAAAGGCAAATCATTTCTGACCAATCTGGTGCTCTTCTACAATGGAGTGATGGTGTTGGTGGACAAAGTTGACAAAGGATGTCAGCTACTTAGACTTGTGCAAGGTATTTGGCACAGGTCCACACCACATCCTTATCTCTACATGATATGTATTTGAAGGGTGGACTATTTGGTGGATAAAGAACTGGTTGGATGATCACAGGCACAGGGTTGTGCTCAGTGGTCCTCTGTATTCTTTAAAAAGGCCATTTAGGATGCTAATCTGTTTTGTTGTCACTTGGTTGTTTTTAATTGATTTATGTCTCTTTTAAATTTGGAGGTAGCAAGTGAAGTGAAATAGTTCTCGTAACATCTTTGGATAATAATACTTTGAAGAGCAGCAGAAAGCAAGGAGGAAAATGCTTCCTACAGGACTTGCACTTTCTGGGGTGGTGGTGTTTCCATAGTGCAGCCCTGAACCATTAAGACATTCTGTTAATATATGTATCCACTGATTGACCAATACATTGACTGTGAAAAACAGTATTATCACAGCTGACTTTGGTCAGAATCTGAGTAGTGAAAGAAGAGTGAACTGGAGGGTAGGAATGACAGCTCTAACATGCAGCAAATGGCTTAGTGTTGGCAACCATGCTCCAACTCTGAGACGGGAAAAAATCTTACAGCTCCTCATAGGCCATGCTTTAGTTGTGAAACCAACTGATGGCAAAATTACAGTAGGAAGTACCATTTGGGGATTTACATCAGATAACAAATGTGCCTTTGTAAGGAAATACCACAGAGCCAGTCATGCAAGAGCAAGAGGGTAATGGAATGGTGTCTGTAAGGGCAGGGAGGGCCCAGCACGAGTCAGAAAGCAAAAGAAAAGCACCGTCTTTGCACCAGAAAGTGAGGCACAATCTCTGTCTTGTGCTCTTTAAATACAAGGACAGTTTTTGCTGTGCACAAGAGCAGAATTGGCTATTTCAAAACATGGAGCAAAGCACAGACTAGACCCATTTTCCACCATGTGCTACAGTTCAGCTGGCACAGCAGCACTGTACAAAGAAAACATATTTTCTTCCTTCAATAAAAAGCACAATTCTGCTATGCTTCCATTTTAAACTAATTGTACATTGGAGTACAAAGCAGATAATTTTAAAGATAGATTTTTCATTCCCAGACTGGAGATGATTCCATTTTCCAGCTGCTGGAAAACATCGTTAACTGATCCTGTAATGGACTCTCATGTAAGAACTGCCTCATTACCATCAAGTGTTGCCAGCTCTTAGTTTTGTGTTCTGCTTCATAAATTCCAAAATGTGTTTAGGAACTATTTCCCTGTTTTAAAAGGATCCAGAGTCTATTCCAGGACCCAAGCCAGTTCCCTTACAGCTTAAATGAAGACAGATTGCCATGAGTTTATTTCAAAAAATGAAGAAAAAGTTTTTGCAAAACGATTTCTTTTTCTTTTCTCTCTCTCTCTCTCTCTCTTTTTTTTTTTTTAAAGAAACAAAAAATTGTGCTTTTCATGTCTTTGAAGAGCAATGAATAAGCCCAGCAAAACTGAACCATTATATGTGCCTGTTAGTCAAGTATTAACATCATAATATTTTTACTGTAGGAAACAGTAAGGAGTCAGAAGCTATTCTCCATGATTCTACATACCAGCAGGGTTCACTTGACTCCAAATCAAGGTGGAGCTGCTGGGGAGGACTAATTATGAGGTCTGTATATATAATCTGAATATAATCTAAGGCAGTGTTAATCACTTTAGGTCAGCTCTGTGTCACCTGACTTCTGTAAAACAAGAAAAATCTCTTCTAAATCATGATGGGTGTTTGCTACATGGTATGTTTATAGCAGTTTTTCACTTTTATAGGCAGCCTGTAATACTGAATAAGAAAAAGAGGCAATTTTCTTACCTAGAAAGATAGAGCAGTGCAACAAATTTGTACTGTTATTCAAGTTGCATAAGCCCCTAAAAATACTAGAATGAAATTTTCTAGGGGCTGCAAGAATACTTCACAAAATAGTTCACCAAGGAGAACATCAGTCACCAACTGTGCACTTTCCAAATATCTGGGCAATTTGCCTGGGCAACACAGGATCCTTGGTCTTAGTGGACAGAGTTACATGCATGTTGAATTTCACTAATTTTTTTTTTCTGAAAGGAAAAGGAGAATGGAAAAAAAACAAGCACGTATTTTGCAGTTGGCTGTTTATCATTTTTTATGAAAACCTGGCAGCTTCTATCATGTCTGGCCAGATGTAAATGGATGAAAGGGTCAACTAGATATAATCACATATATGTGATTATATATGTACATAAAATAAAACAAGGAGAGCTTCCATTAATTTACTCCTGTGATTTTGACTTTGAGAAAGGAAGTGCCTTACAGAATCAGAGGGCAGTATCCCAAGGCAAACAACCAACATTGGAACAGTTCAAAGATGCAAGAGGATGTGTATTTATTCTGTTCAAGGGGAAATATGCAGCTGTAATCCTAATTAAAAAAAAAAGAAAAAAGATCTCCTAGGGTTTTCTTCTAAATCTATTCAAAAGAACATTTTAAAATGCTGTGACCTCTTTTCTTCATAATTTCTTTCAAAACAAACCACAGTATCAAGAATCACTTCTAGTTTTAGTCCTCATATTTTCTTATTAGTGTGTTCATTATGTAGGCTTCCTCCTATACTGTTCTGGAGAATTGCAAAGCAATCAGAGCAGTGTACCACCCTGGGAAGCCATGGCAGGGCCTGGTCTACAGTTTTCCTACAGGTTTCACATGCATACTGGACAGAGGTGTATGGAGAGGGTAAGTGCCAGGTGTGACACTACAATGCTAGGAAAAGCCTCTAGTAAAGATACACTTAAACCCACAAACCACTGAATTCTCCACTGAATTCTCTTCTCTTTTATTTTCTGAACCCAAAATGCAATTTAGCTTGTTGTATCCTGACTAGAAATAGTGTACATGCAGCATGCTGAACTTCCAAATGTAGGTATGTAAAAAATATATCTGTTGTATCCTATTTGTCCATCCCTTCCTGTTCCTCTGAGTTAAAACACTGGGCTTTGGTCACTTTTTCCTCAAAAAATACGTTAACAATCATCATTTTTCATTGTGAGAAGGGCTAAAAAATTTATCACCTTAACATCATCACCTTATATTGCACTGTTGTACTTTACAGAAAAGAGTCTGCAGAAGGAACAATTTTAGCTGTCTGAAGTGCTATTTATACTGCCAGTTCTCTTTTCACAAATCTGTTTTTAAATCAGGGATTTAAATTAATCACTCTCAAACTAATCAGTGAATCACTTCCAAATCTGGCAGCCAGTCCATGTTGATACAGGATTTCTGCATGTATGTATTCCCAAATTTTGTTTGCACAGTATTTTATTGCAAATAGAAAAAGTAAATGGATTTGTCAATTATGAATGAATTTGTCAATTATGAATGAAATCAAACCAAGATGAATGAAATCAAACCAACTCAGACTGGGGGAGAAAAATGATGTGTACTCCCAGCAACCGTCAGTATGGCCCAAGCTAGCAGGGAGTTGACATCTAGTACTTATGTGCTATATCTTCTTATAAATAATAAATCACTTTTTCTTTTTGCAAGCAACATGCACTTTGTTCATCTTTTGAAATTCTTTACATTATTAACAGCTTGTTAGGAATTTTAGAAGCTGAGATGAAGAAAATACTCGGGAGATCCTACATAGCTTATATTCAGATTTCATATTTGTCTTTTGTACACCTGCCTTTCTACTTTACAAGATATCTTCCATAATTTTGTAGGAGGGAAGAAAGTCTGGGAACTTCTCTGGGGCATTTGGATGCTGTAACTGTTCTGAATTACAATTTAAGTAACACGCACTGTTTTTGTAAGTCACTACATTATACACATTGAGTGTGGCCAAGTTTTCAGTATTGTTTTCAGTTTAGTTTCTTTTGCCTGTCAAAACTAGCAAGGGCAGGTTATGTATATATAAAAACAGATTTAGAAACTTGTGATTGCAGCATCTTCTAGTTCAGAGGCCGTGTGCAGGGAGACTCTTGCTTCTTCGTAGAATGAGACACTGATGTTTATGGAGGGAGTGGTGAGGAGGGCAGCAGGACACTGATGATGCAGTGAAAGGAAGATGGTACAGACAAGTGGGAACCTATGAAATATTTCAGTCTTCAGGACTCTTTTCCAGAGTTAAGATCTGTGTGTGCTTTGCAGGGAATTTAGGTCTGGTGTGGAAATGGAGAGGAAAGAAGGCTGGAATTTGTGTTTTTACTCAAGTACTGTTTTCTATTCAGTTCATTACACTTTTACAGCTTCTGGAACTGATGTGCCAAGGTGTATGTTTCTTCTTGGGAGCAATCCAACAGAACACAGGTCCTAAAAGAAGCTGTGAAGAAACAAGGGAATATAACAAATGGCTTAGGTGCACACAGCTGGCTCCTCAGTGATTGGAGAGCGGAGCAGAGAATAATCCCACTCATCCACTGAGGAAAGTATCACACAAAAATCTGTCTTTATAGCAAAAGCTTGTTTCTATCCTCACCTTGAATCAAAAACTTCTTGCTATGATTTAGCCAGCAAACTGAGGCCATTATCTGAGTAAGGAAGTGGTCCTGTAAGAGCTGCACTGAGCAATTGAGAAATGGGCCTACATGTTTGCTCCAAAAGATGCCAAAAGACAGGAAGTTTTCACTGTGGAGGAAGGAAATTCCATATCGTCACTGGAAGAGTTTAGTCAGCGAGAAAAGGAACATGTAAAACACGTATGTAAAATATACTATAACAGAGAAAACTCTGAGGTTCATGAAGCACAAAACAAAACCTAGATGCTGTAGCTCTTTCTTCCATTCCTTCACATTATCTGAAATAAACCAAATTGGAAATGTCACTAGTAATGATTTTTCTGCAAGAAAGCCTTACTACTAAGTTCCCTTTTGTGAAATGTTGTCCTGGGCCAGCTGAGTATATCCAAGTCAAGAGTGAGCAGCACAGCCCTCTGATTTGAGAACGGGCAAGTGGGGAATAAAGGGGATTGCTGCAGCAGGTGCAAAACTCAGCAGGAAAGAGATTGTGTTCAGGCACAGACCTTGCAAAGAGGACCATCCTGTTCTTGCACACCCCAGAAATCTCTATAGGAACAGCCAGGCTTTGCTTTAGGTCTTGAAATTACGGTTAGGTTGCTGAAAGAAAGGATACTAATTAATTGTTCATTAGTTCTTTTCTAGAAGTAATTTATTCTTCTTCCTTTATATTTTTTTTCTTCCAGTAGACATCTCTTCCTCTGTTTATGTGGCACAAAGATAACCTGCAGGGATAAATGGAAATTGAGTTTGTGCCCTTATTCCTAGAGTAATTTGAATTGATGTTATATTGCTGGTTAAAAAAAAAAAAAAAAGCGAAAAAAAAAGGCTAGCCTATTTTCTGGACATTTTTAATAATGACTTAGCCACTTCTTGTTTATTTTGGATTTTTAAATTATTTTTAAATTATTTTCTTATTTTCTATACCTTAATTCTCACATCCATCTTATACAGAGATAATCACTTCACATAAATGAGACAGAAATTTCTTCCCATAGTGATTTGTAGCAGTGATTTAAAAATGAAAAGACAGATAGTCTGCTACACTAAGGAATTAATAATACCTGCAAGGCATCTCCTTCAGTGCTTTAACCTATACTCGTCAATGCATGAGCTTTGTTTTTCTTATTGAAAGTCCTGCAGGAATGCCACATCTGCTCATCTGTGTGGGTAAAGCTCAGCAAATCTCACCATTTATTCAGTAGAATGCTCTGAACTGGTAGACAGCCAAGGCAATTAAACAACTATCCTGATAAGGAGAGGCAAAAAAGTTTCTGAAAAGAATCACTGTGGCATAAAGTACCAACAAAGAAAGAAATATGGCAGTAAGGAGATTACTCACAGCATTTCATTTTTCTTTGGCAATTATTTCCTTATTAATGCTGGAATCTCTGTACACGATGGAAGTGAAGTTTGGCATTTCATGCTGATTTAAAAGCTTGCTAATACTAATCTCCCTGTGTCACTGAATGAATGCATCTCTGCTAAGTAGTCTCACTATCATTAAGTATAATTGCGCTAAATTAGCATCCAGGGAGATGCCCTGGTTAAAAAAAATCCTGGTTAAAAGGTTTGTACTGTAGCAGTAGTTGTTTGAATTGACACTTGGTTTGGTTTGGATTTTATGACATTGCTCTGAATAGTTACTTTGATTTTAGGTAAGACATTTTCCAAGGGTGTGAAGGTTACACACTGACTACATCAGACTGAAAAAATACCAGTGTATTTGAAAAATATCAATGCATTGCGCAAGGTCAGTTTGCCATACAAATTCTTCAAACAATCCTCTGTAGAATATATGTTGGAAGAAGTTCTTTTCTTTTTGGGGCTGTTGCATTTAGCTTCTAATTATCCCACAGTGTAAGGCTAATATGATAATTCTGTAGGCTAGACATTTCTCATGTGGAATAAGGAATAATTTAAAATGGTCATTAGAAGCTGCATGATCTTGAAAATAGAAATTATTTTCATTTTATTCATAACATAGGTATGCGTGCTACAGTCTTCCTTACAATGTAGTGCTAGTTTCTCGAGTTACTAGTTAAGGTAACAAGGAGGCATCTGCACCATATTGTGTTCTTGGTTACCTTTGCGCAGAAATGTGCCAAAGAACAATTTCAGATAACAAAATAATCTGATGCTTGAGAGAATTTTCTCTATAATTAATTAGCATCTGGGGACATTAGCATGTTTGCTTAAGAAGGAATTTTTTTTATTACTTGAGGTTCACAAACAAAGGTTCCACAGCATGAAGGTCAGCCTTTAGTTCAATGTGACAAGCCTTGTTTCAGAGGATTATTAAAAAAAAATATTTTTTATATTTAATAATTTACCTTCTAACCATACTTAATTACTGTTTTATTATCTTTCATCTCATGTCCAGCAAGCTAAACTGATAGAAAATTATTGTGTTTTTTGATATAAAAGGAAGAGAGAATGTCCTTAGCTCCCTGCAGAGAATCATTGCATGTCCAACGTTTGCTTCCACCAGTTTTAGATTCCACTAGCACTGAAGCGCTTTTAAGTATTATTAATTCATATTCATGTGCACACAACATGCAAATGTATTTTGAAACTATGCTGACATAATCTGTCTTTCACAGACTGTTCCAGTCAAAGCACCAGGACTGTGTTGGACAGGAAGGAAAAGTGAATTCCAGGATGAGGAATCTCCACTGACCTTGTCCCTTCCCAGGCTCTATACAAGAACGTCACTGCTGATTTTGACAAGTCAGTAAAAAAAGGTGATGGATGCTCTCAGGTAATCAGACAGGATTGGCTGTATTCTCTGGGGTGTAAGGTATTTGGTTTCATAGCACACAGTTTGTTCCAGAGATGACCATTTATGTTGCTTTTGCTACCTCGTTAGAGATTTCCCAGGGAACAGTACTACCATGGAGCAAATTGCTTCTTTGCTGACAGTGCCTACCGCCCACATACCACACCTTTGTTTGCACTTCATGGCAGTGCCTAAACTGCAGCATACGTATCCTTATGTGAGCCTGGCATACCAGATGGACATGTTGGCTCACTCTTAAGAGTTGAAGGAAGATTTTGTAATATTTTTCTTCACGTTTTGATGTGCCAATAACAGGAGCATGGAATCCCTAATTCCTGAGGTACAGCGTTACTTCTCCTCCCAAGCCAAGCCTTTTCTGAACAGGTTTAGCCAGCTGTGCAGCTGTAACAGTCATTTTTCTCTGCTATCTACAGGTAGATACTAGAATAATACTGCAAAACTTCCTTTCAGTTCCTTGTGGATAAGTAAAGATCTGATCCAAAAGTTGCAACTGTGAAAGGATTGTATTATAGTATCTCATAATGCCATAGTATCAAATAATGCTAGTCCCTGAGTGATTTAACTTCCTAGCACTACAACGTTTCTGTAGACTTTCGGAGCAGAGTTGAGTAAGGTCACTGATATTGTCTTAAGGACCAATGATTTTCAATCTTTAATTCTTTTCTGTTTAGATTTTAATTATTCTTTGTTAATTTCTCTCTGCAAATTAAAGTTCTTTTGCAGAGAAGAACGAAAGAGTGTGTGAAACATACATGGTTTTTATATTCTTTTATTTCATTTTCTTAAGAAACTGCTAAATGAGTGAATCACAGGAGCCACACTCTGACTTAAAGCAGAGCACTAGCTTGCTTTGAGCATTGCTTGTTTAAGTTGCAGAATGTCCATCAGTGAAACCCTTTGAGATCAGAGCAAATATGACCAACATGAAGTTTAGGTCAGAACAATAGGTTATACCATTGCTTCTCAGACTTCTTTTATTGGAAGAAAAAGCTGAACTTTAAGCAGAGAAAAATATATCAGATTTTGCCATACCTTTTTCTCATATATGGAAACAACCTATTTATATTCACTGACCATTATTTTTATTCCCTTCTTTACTTATATTTGGCTCCACGTTCTGCTAATAGGTTTTTGGTTTTTTTTTTTTAATTGTTCAGCAAATGTGTCAACGAAGATGTGATGAGCAAGTGGTAAAAAAAAACCTGAGAAGACTGAAGTAGGTAACTTCTACAGAGCCTTTCTATCCATTTACTTTTTGGCTGACATGTATGTGTTTGCAAATAGATGTTACCAGGCATCCTACTTGTGCCATTTATTGTCGAATAGTAAGAGTGGGAATACGAGACCTTCTGAGTTCCTCTGCTCCTTTGGCACACAGTATATAATAAGCTACCAGGACAAACACAAATGTTCATTGCTGCAGTCTGCAGCCCATTCATCCAAATATCATTCTTTCTGTGACCTTTCATGTAGTAGTTGTGTGTACTGTTTGTAAAAGCAGCAAATTTTGAGGTAAGGGAATTGTCTGTACATTCTCACTTACTTCTACCTGTTTTATTTCTGATGAAAGGTCCTGATTGACAGAATGACACGTAATCTGTTTAAAGAGCAGACTGGATGGATACTGCTTTGCAACTAATACTTCGTGAGGTTTTTGTGAGCTCTGAGTCAATATGAATGTCAGTTTGGGGAATATATTTAATCTTTCTGTGTAGCTGTTTTTATCAACCTTCTCCTCAGGCATTTATAAACAGCTGATAAAGCTCTCAGTAGAACTTGCTGTGATGCATACTAAAACTGATTTGCCCAACCTGTCACTTGTATTATCTAGTAGAAGTTTAAGGCTTTAAATTAGTCAGAAAATTTAGAATTTGAATTGTCCTTTCACTGAAAAGGGGGTGATCATCACCCTCTATTCTGCCCTTGTGAGACCCCACCTGGAATACTGCATCCGAGTCTGGGACCCCCAGCACAGGAAAGATGTTGAGCTTTTGGAGAGGGCCCAGAGGAGGACCACAGAGATGATCAGAGGGCTGGAGCACCTCTCCTGTGAAGACAGTCTGAAGGAACTGGGCTTGTTCAGCCTGGAAAAGAGAAGGCAGTGGGGAGACATCATTAAGGCCCTCCAATATTTAAGGACAGCTTATAAATATGAAGGAAAACAACTTTTTATATGGGGAGATAGTGATGGGATAAGGGGGAATGGTTTTAAATGAAAGGAGAGGAGATTTAGATTAGATGTCAAGAGGAAGGTTTTTACTGAGAGAGTGGTGAGATGCTGGAACAGGCTGCCCAAAGAGGCTGTGAATGCTCCATCTCTGGAGGCTGTCAAGGCCAGATTGGATGGGGCCATGGGCAATCTCACTGAGTACTTGATCAAATGGCTGGCAACCCTGCCTGTGGCAGGGACGTTGGAATTTGATGATCCTTGAGGTCCCTTCCAACACAAACCCTTCTATGCTTCTATGATTCTATGAAAGAGTATGTGAGCATTACCAGTCTTTGTTCACTGCAGCCATTTTAGAACTGAAAAGGAACTAAGACAGCAACACTTCAGTTTTGAGCACTGCTGCTTGACTGGAAAAAAGGATAGCATTATAAGTGATGATTTTATGAGTATTTTGTGACCTTGACAGTGGTAACACAGTGGTAACAGTGTCTTTTTTGAATATGTGGCCCCATTAATAAATGGCATTTTATAGTACCCCAGTGTGAACCCTGGCACGATCTCACTGAAGATACTCTGGATTCATATCAGAACATCTTCATTGGAAATTGTCCTCTGATATCCCTTGTTTGAACTTTCATGATATTTTTTAGATTCAGTATTGTGGTTATACAATGGTGCTGTAATGTCAGCTGTAGGAGCAGAAGAGGTGCAGCATATGCAGTGCTTTTGTGAAATGCCTATTTTGCCTTCTAGTGTTCCTTCACATCCATCACAGATGAATCTAAGAATGGAGGCAAGACTTTGTTTTTGGTCTTTTTTGTGGAAAACGCATACAGTAAAACTTATTCATATAAATGTATTTCATCTGTGTTACCTCTACATATACATTCATCACTGGACAAAATACATGAGATAATTTTACATTGAGAGCAAGTAGCTAAAAGATGGAATTAAGCGCATCCTATAATTTAGTAGTAGGTATTTTCATGATTTATTTAAAATGTTTGATAATGGATGCAACTTACAACTATTTCTTAGAGCATTAGAACACTGCAGTTTTGTGATAATGCAACCATTTTGTGATTGCAATGTGGTTATTTACCAGTGTGCACTGCTTCATAGTGGCTGTAACATCCCTTAGCTGAGATTTGATCTGTGTTTCCAGCTGCCTTGTCTTGTGAGAACTCCTTGCAAATGCATCAGGTAAATTACACATGAATACTCTACTTGGCACTCAGACATAGATATTAAGGACTATTTTCCTTTTCACCAGAAGTACTTATTTCTATCTCAGCAACCTTCTCCTCTCTCATACAGTACATTATTTAATTTCCATTAACAGGCACTCTGTGTGCCCATTTAATCAAGAGAATGAAATAACAGTACTTTTGAATCAAATTGTAATACAGTATAAAAATAAATACAGATGTTTCTGATATTCGGACTCCCTTCAGGTGGACAATTGACAGTTTAAGCAAATGTTTTCTTGCACTGTTAATAATTTTCTACCACGAGTATCATAATACACCTATTTACAGAACCAAATTGTATTGACAGCAGGGAGCACAGTGCTCTTTTTGTAAAGTCAATCTGAAGATTGTTATTTAAAGCAGAATCAAAGGCTTATGAAGAAGATATGGACTTAGCTCCCATGAGGTGATAAGGGAAATTGCATTGAGACAACAGAACAGAAGGTTAACTTACTGCATTCTGCAGTGGAGAGATATGAGAAGCAAAAGGGAACAGTAGTAAATCACAGGGTGATGTCGTCATGTTATTTCACGGAATGCCCTGGAAAAATGAACAGAAGGAGAGTGGTGTTATGTCTTACACATGCACTGTAAGCATCCATGGTACAATAGAGTGATCCAGCTGCTGAAGATAGGCTCTAAACAAAAAAACATGGGGAGGTGAGATGCCTTTTTAACTACGGTTAGGACAGCATTAACTCCATGAGAAACCTCCTTAATAAGTGTTCTCCTGAAAGCATGGAACATACCTCTTTATACCCCCTTCCAAATAATCACAGCAGCTCAAGTGTATTCGATAAGTTGACTGTTCCACACACAGGTAGTTTTTAAATAGATATTTCAATTAAAAAAAAAAAAAAAAAAAGGAAAACAAAAGAATGTGGAGGCATGAGGAGAATGGAAATGTCCTTATTCATAACTATTTCAAAGCCATTAGAGCACCATGATCTGATGGCAACTGGGGAAAAGAGTTACTTCACTTCCAAGACACTGGGGACTACAATACCTTGAAGTTGCTTGGAGCAACTAAAGGATGGGCTGGAAGTGTGCTGCAAGCTAAGCCTTAAGCTGGGTCTTACAGCACATACACCCAGCTAGCTTTGGCAGCAAGCTCACCAGAAAGCTGAGTTTGAAAACCACTCTTTCACTCTAATGCATTCTGTCCAAAGAAAAAATATTCAAGGATGTGGCAAGTTTTCCTGCTCTTCAAAAGGCAATGTGACAGAGGTATAAGGGCACAGTATTGTAATCCCACATGAAAACATTCCCATTGCAGAGAAACAGGGGAAAATGTGCCTCCATTTTGGTACCAGCAGTAAATGATACTCTCTTGATACAGTTATCTGTCCCAGTACTGCAGCATTACTTCTCAAATTTTCTGTATAATCCATAGAGTGACTGAGCATTTCCCAGTTATGTGCTGCACTAAGTAACCCAAGTGCATTATCAATAAGATAATTCTGTTCCAACCATACCTTAAATATTTTCTGACTGACAAATTGTGTTTCTTTATCATGAGAGCATAATTATGTTTGGAAAGGGTATTTGTGTATAATCATTGTGTCATATTTATCATAATGGGTAGAAAGCTAACAGAATAACTTTTTCATAGAATCAGAAGATTACAATGAGAGTGCTGAGTCTTTTTGTGGTGATAAATGGTGCTGACTCTATGACTGCCCTTGTTTAGTCCCTGGTGGTATCTCTTCACAATAACATTTCTACTTACATTATGCCCTTTACTTTTGCTTTCATCTGCTCAGCATTTTGGCTGCCAGATTTTACAAAAAAAAGGGAATTGTATCATATCTTTCCAAGAATCCTTTTATTTGTATCTCTGAGCCTGAAATGTGATATTTGCATGTGTGGTAGTAGCAAAGTGTTCAAATCAACTGATACTCTATAGCAGTATCAGATCAAGGCCTGTTCTCAATCGCTCATAAGAATTCAGCAGTCATTTATCTACACAAATGTACATGTATATTTGCTTTTTCAAGGAACTCAGATTGATTCATAAAAAAAAAAAAAAAGAGAGATGGAGAAAAGCTAAGTAGTATAATTCATTGCACGTGTTGTGGGTGCCAAGTGTTTATAAGGATTTCTAGAGGAATTACATCAATTTATGCAAGGAAAAATCATCTGGGCTGTTACATTTATGGTACAGGAAATTATTGACCTGCAGATTGTTGGAAGCTGATGGAAGTTGGGAGACACTATGCCTGTTCTGCTCAGTCAGTTCCTTGTGATGGCCATAGACAGAGAGATGGGAGGACTCAGTGAGTCCTTTTGCCCTGTTCAGCCAGGATCAGGTTTTAAGCTCAGGCTCTGGCTCTTAGGGCCCCAACCAACCTATGTTGTAGCTGCATGACAGCTGTGCCCATGCCTAGCTGTGGACCCTGCTAATGGATATATCTGAAACCATGCTGGGATAATGAAGAAGTGCACAACAGCAATCAACAGATCATCCATCAGTATATGCAGAGTTCAGATTAAGAACAGTTAACAACACTGCATACTTTGCAGTTGGAGTCTGTTCATCACATTTGCTTGATGAGAAAGAAAATCTGTGTCCAGTTTTCTCTTCTTGACTTCCCTCTTTGAGAATTTAGTGGATAAGGTTAAAAGGTATAAGGTTAACAACCCTGTCAAGTGATCATTTCTGTGCACAAAAACATAATTCAAGTTTCATCAGCCTTTCCTATCAATAAGCCTCAGTGCTGGGAAAAGGATTGTTTCTCTGTTACCTTCTGCCTGTGCAAGAATTGAACCACATCAAGGCTCAGAATGAGAAAGTACAAACAGCAAATGAATGAGGCAAACTGAGCCCCTCAGAGAAGATCTTATGTTAATAAAACTTTTAAGCAGTTAATATTGCATCTGCTCCATAATTTGGTTCACTATAATTTTTGTTTTAATAAAAAACATTATTCATTTCTTCAATATGCTGAAACACCCTCTCTATAATTACAAAGCTTTTTTCTATTCCACTTGCAAATTTGGAACGTTTTTTCTGCCTCCTCATATTTGCACCTTCCTGGGCTTAACCTCAAAATCATTCTTTCTGGCCAATGAACTGTTATTTCAGCTCTTTTCTTTCCTTAAAAAGAAGGTTAAGTTTTTGTATTCTGAAGTCATCATATTTGATTCTATTCATATTTTCTGTTGTGCTTATATCCTCCCCCTATATTTTGGGTTAGAAGCATTATAAATAAATAATCTTTATTTCTCTGTCTGCCAGGATAACTGCTTATAATAGCCTGGTTTCTAATTCCTTAGAGTTGATTAAAGACTTATGCCCTGCAGCATACACTATTGTATCCCAGCTTGTACCATTTCTCATGAATGTCCCCATTATATGCTTATGTATCCAATCTTTTTGTGAATCTGATTAGCATTTGACCTCTGAGATGACCTGTGGCAAAAAATTCCACATTTTAATTACTTCCTATTTTATTCAAAAGAAAACGTAAAAAATTACTTCTTTCCTGTCAGATATCCTGTGACTTGGTTTTTCCCCTGCATGGAGTAAAATCAAGGAAAGCTCACCCTTTCTTTGCTGTACCTGTTTTGTACTGTCTATTATTTCCTTTTGTGTCTCTCTTCTGACTACTCTAAACAGTTCACAACTTTTCAAGTAAGAACTTCATACAAAAGCTTTTGTATTCGTGAACAGTGTCTGTCTCATATTTTTTGTGTTTCTGCAGCTCTTTTTTGTAAGATGATGATACATCTGGCTATGGGCACTCCTGGTTAGACACATCCTCAGGTTCTGAAATAAAAAATAAGACTGCAAATACTGCTCTGTCTCATTCTCTAGGCACACTTTTTTGATCATCCATTCATAATGTGTGCAATCTTCTCTGCTTGATGTCTTTAAAGTGGCTGCATATCATCTGCACTAGAGATCCAGGCTATCCAAAACTGACAGATAATTCAATCCTAAAATATTTCTTAGGGCATGTAAAAAGCAGAAAGAACAGATTGACATGCAGCTGCTAGGAAGAGTGTCCTTTGATATATAAGCAGAGAAAGCCTAAACCAAGAATAATTTTCCAGAATCCATTTTCTGAGTGTCTTTTTACTTTCAAATATCATTCAAGTCAGACATTTACCAATTTACAATGTGAAATTCAGAAGCCTGTTGGCCAAGCTTTTATTTTAAACTCCAAACTATTGTGCTGGTTCTTCCTTTTGCTATATGTAGGTTTCCAACACATTCTTCTTTTTATCTGATCAGTACAGAAACAAACCAGTCTAGGACCTAGGCCTTTAGAAGTTGAGCTTCTTATGAAGTAGGGTACATTTTTTTCAGTAAATGCTAAGCAGATGAACTGTTAATTACACCTGGAATTCCAGGTGCTCAGTACTTCTTGGTCCTTACTCTCCACCAGCTTTCAAATCATGTATGTATATGCTTTCAATTAGATCCTGTATAGCCTGTCACTATTAAGATTCACACTGACTGCTCTAGGATAAGTCACATAATACCCTTACATAATACCTTATACTTGCTTGCTTGCTTCACCAACTTCAAACCTGAGATCTTCACAAAGATAATAAGAAAAAAAAAATAGAATTTTCTAGGAGTACTATCCATAAACCACAAGACAGTTTAGATCTTCTAAAGCAAGAAGAGGGGTCCCCAAACTGCCCCCTTACAAAGCCCATGTCTAAGTTCCCTTTCTTTCTGCCATGGCTACCAGGGGTTCCTTTGGGAACGTTTAGAAGGGCTTCAGGGAAGGAAGGAAAAGATTAATTTTAGATTGTGAGAAGACAGGAGAAAAGGTCAATTATTTTTGGTTCAGTTCAAATGCCTGAATTGTCTTGGGAAGGATAAGTGTGTTTAAAAAAGAAAAAAATATTTACATATGAATAAAGCTGTAAGGAAATATAGCAGGACATACTGCACAACAGGTTTAAGTAGGAGAGCTGTGTTAAGAGAAGAAGTTACTTCCATTTCAGTGAAGTATAATTATGCTTTCTTAATTTAAAGGAGAGTGAATTGCTGGGATCAAACTCAATTTGAGAAAGACCTTCCCTTTTATTTGGTGAAGAAAAGTGGTAGTAGAAGGGAAATTTTATATGGTAGATATCTAAGCACATGCTGTGTACCACCTATGTATTGACTGCTAGAGAGTAAAGAATGAAATAATCACTGTCTTATTGCCATTTTATGCCAAAAATATGTTTGTTAAATACTAGCCTTGCTTGAGAACTTTGGAGAAGATTTCTCCCCAGCTTTCCCAGTGAGGTATACATGCACTGTAGAGTACACATTCATGAAGCACTCTGTTACCAGTATATTTCTTTCAGTTCGCTCAGCCCTGGAATGTCTCTTTCTGTTGTTCACATTTGACTTTGGATTTTGCATATCCTGTTCCATAGAGTGGAATGAGATTTTTTTAGAAACATGATATTAGTATGTGGCTTTCTGCATTTTGATACCATATTATTAGCATTATAAGCTCTGCAGAGAAGGACCTTAGTGTTCAGGTTGGCCATGGAGTGTGCCCACATGGCCTTGAAGGCCAGTGGTATCCCAGGTGCATTAAAAAGTGCATGGCTGGCAGGCCAAGGGAGTTGATTGTTCCCCTCCCCTCTACATGTGGCCACAACTGGAGTACGGCATCCAGTTTCTGGACTCCTCAGTTGAAGAAAGACAGGGAACTTCTAGAGGGAGTCCAGTGGAGAGCTTCAAAGTTGATGATGAGGGTCCTGGAGCATCTTCCTTGTAAGGAAGGGCTGGGAGACCTGGGGCTGTTTATTGTGGAGGGGGATCTTATCAATGCTTATGAATGTCTGATGGATGGGAGTCAGTGGATGGGGCCAGGCTTTTTCAGCAGTGACACCAACTTTGAGTTCTGTTCTGTGTCAGAAGTCTGCATGTTTCTTTTTTAATTGTTGTTGGAACGTTCACTGTCATTGATTTATGCTGTGAGGTGACACTATGAAAGGGTCTCAGGATGAATGGATACCCGCATGTGTTTCTTGTGTGTTTTGAACAATGTCTCACCACCCAGAGCACAGCCCAAATATAGCCATTGTGATGACATTTATCATTATGGTTATCTCTTGGAGCGCTTCTGAAATCTGCCTCTTTTTCTTATTTATAGAGAGGAGAGTGTTGATCATTAATGTATTCATCATCTCTCCTCAGAAAAAACAAATTATTTAGGTGCTCTGTGATCCGTAAGGACAAAATAGAATAAACTGTATAAACGTGATGGTCTGGTGGCAATGGTTGGCAGAGGGGGAGAAAGCAGCACTATGTGCGTGGATTGCCAGCTCTGTTTTGAGTAAAACTGAGACTTTGTGGAACAATCTTTTCTATTTTTATTTCTAATTGAAATGGCTGCTAGTGCCGCTGACGGCGCAGCCTCTTGCAGGGCTGGTCTGGATCACAGCCACTGTCAGCTCTTCTCTTGCGGGGATGCCGAGCTCCCCCAGGTGAGTGGCCAGGAGCTGAGGAGCTGCTGCCCTGATCAGAGGGACCTGCTGCTGTGCCCTGCTCCATCTCCTCATGGGGCTCCTCCGGTTCCCTCAGGATGTGCACAACAGGGCAGCCATGAAGGACAGCCTCTGGTGTGCTGGGCCGGTCCTGTGTGTTGGGACTTGCGGGCCGTGAGGTGAGGGTTGCTCGAGGGGAGGCTGCGGGGCTAGGAGCAGCCACAGGGCTGTCCTGCTGCTCCCTAGACATGTCGGCATCCTGGAGGCCCAGCTGCCTGAGGGCCTCCTCACTGCAGTGGCACACAATGGTGTCGATGAGTCCCTGGATGAGTGCCTCTGCTCTGTCCTCCAGGACAGGCCACACCTCCTGGACCAGGGCTTCACTGTCCAGCCCAGCATTGCACAGAGCATTCAGGATGATGCTCTCTGTTGACAGTACTGG
This sequence comes from Chrysolophus pictus, assembly GCA_037305975.1. NCBI lineage: Eukaryota > Metazoa > Chordata > Aves > Galliformes > Phasianidae > Chrysolophus > Chrysolophus pictus. The sequence goes on from JAYKPI010000006.1 coordinate 41,159,889, forward strand.
CCACCACTGTGCCCCAAAGATGACTCTCAGCTCTTGTCGCAGCCAGGGCAGCACAGGGTTCAGGATCTGCTGGTGCCGCCTGAACAGAGCTGCCCAGATCTCAGGCAGGAGACCACCCACTGTAGGCTCATCTTCTACCTCCTCAGCCTGCAGCTCCTCTTCTTCCTCAGCCTGCAGCTCCTCTTCTTCCTCAGCCTCGTCTTCATCTTCCTCCTTGGTCTGCTGCTCTTCTGCCTCCTCAGCTCGTTGCTCCTGTGCTTCCTCAGCCCCCTCTTCACCCACCTCCTGAGCATCCTGCTCTTCTGCCTCCTCATTCTCCTGCTCCTCTTGCAACAGCAGAAAGGGCAGTGGGGATGGTAAAGGGGACAGCAAAGGAGATGGCAAAGAGCTGTGGGGGCTGTAGCCAGGAGCAATGCCTGCCTGGAAGCAGGCGGGTACAGGCTGTGCTGGGGGCCAGATCACGAAATCCAGGTCTTCGTCGTCGTCCCACTCAGCAACCCTGACGACAGTCATGACCATCCTGCAGAGTGGGCAGCTGTTGTTCTGCTTGGCCCACCGCAAGATGCAGCCCAGACAAAACTCATGGCAGCAAGGTACCGCATAGGCCACGTCCTTTCTCTCATCGCGGCAGATGGGACACATCCATGCCTGCTCTGCTGCCATGATGTTCATGCTGTGGCCTGCTGGGGTCAGAAGATGAGGATCTGCTTCCCCCTCACCAGCACCACAGTGATGAAAGTTGCGCACTGCAGGAGGGAGAGAGGCCAAGGTCAGTTGCTGTCCCAAGGAGAGGCAGAAGAAAACATCCAAGTCTCTCTTCAGGAGCCCCTCCTGGCCCCAAGCCTGGGCCACCCCATTCCCCACACACACTCCCAGAGGGTGAGACTCTGGCCCTGGCAGCTCCCCACGTCCCAGCACTCACCCCATTGCCACCCTGGGAGATGTGTCCCCACTCAGCTCACCTCAGCTGATGCACGTGCGCCTCGCAGGACCCTGGCTGCCTGAGCCAAGCAGGCCAGGGAAATGCGGGTGATGGCTGTACAGATGGGCACTGAGAGCTGCTGCCCACAGTCCCCAAAGCACAACCCAACACTCAAGCCAAACGCTCGTTCCACCTCCAAGCCTCGCACACACGCTCGGCAGGAGTCCAGGCACGAACAAACTGGACAAGGCTCTGCCCACGCCCAAAGGTACTCAGCGAGGGTGGTGTGGTCACAGTCCTTCGCTTGATGATGTCACCACCTGTTGCTCTGTGATGTCCCTGCCTTCCATCTGCCCACACAGCTTTCTCACCAGCAGCCCCTTGCATTCGTGTGTCTTCATTTGTGGTTGGGGTCCCCTCAGTGCCACTTGCAGCCACTTCCACTCCCTGTCCTCGCTTTTTGTCTTCTTGTGGGTACTGCTGCTTCCCAGCAGACTCCGAGCCCTGGGCTGTATATTCCCAGAGACCCATCATGTGCCCTTATACCTCCCTCTATTATGTCCAATGCGATTTCCGACGTTTCAATGAACACCAGTCATTTCTTCCCCCTTGTTGTTATGTGTGGGTTCTTTTTTTTTGCATTTTAAACTTACCTTCAAGATCCACAGCTTCTGAAATTTGTTTCTTTTCCTTGTTCTTGTAGAGAAGAGTGTTTGTCATTAATGTATTTAGTATCTTTTCTCAGCAAGCTCATGCCACTCATAGGGCTGTGATCAGTGGCAGAGTGCAGTTGGAGGCCTATAGCTATCAGTGTTCCCCAGGGCTTGGCACTCGGTCCAGTCTTGATGCACATCTTTATCAGTGATCTGGATGAAGGGGTAGAATGCACCCTCCGCAAGTCTGCTTATGATACGAAGCTGGGGGGAGTTTCTGTCACACCAGAAGACTATGCTGCCATTCATACAGTCTTGGGGAGGAAAAATCGCATGCATCAGTACGGGTTTGGTTCTGACCTTCTCTGCAGAGAAGGAACATGGTGAACTGGAGGACAACGGGTTGGCCATGAGCCAGCAGCGTGCCCCTGTTGCCAAGAAGCTTCCCTGGAGAAGTTCAAAACTCTCCTGGACACTACCCTGTATGATCTACTGTGGGGAACCTGCTTTAGCAGGAGGTTAGACTATGTGATCCTTAGAAGTCCCCTCCAACCCCTATGATTCTCCAATTCTGTGATGAGTCTCTTGTCCTCAAATACATCTACAGATATAGTCCTTGTTGCCCAGTATGCTGCTTTTGTAAAGCTTATACTTTCATTAAGATTGGGTTTTCTAGACAATTTGACCCTATAAGTCTCTGTCTTAAATAAACCAGGTCATTACGGACCAGGACTGTATCGTATTTGTAAGTGTTCTCCACCTGAGGCAAATTTACTCTGAAAATGACTTCAAATTGGACTCTTGTGAGTGAGAGATGGAAAACATTCATACTCACCCTGGATGAAAGCTAGAGGCACAGACAAGATGAGCTGGCTGCCAGGTTCACAAGCAGTGAATTTCAGCCTGTCCTTTCTATCCTACTCTCCTGTCAAGCAGCTAAAACTAACGCACAGCCTAGTGTACAGCAAGGAAGCTGCTTTCACTCTCCTCTGAGACATGTGTGTAATTAGTTGATCTTTTCTGTTCAGACAGTTAATAGTCCCCAGAATATTTTGTGTTTAATAGACAAAGAAAACACAGTGGATTTTTGTTATCTAACTCTAGCGTGGCTTCTTGCTACTGTGTGTGGGAAGTTCCTTGAGGAAGAACTGAGGAGGAAAAAGCCTTTCATAATCCTTTAAGATGAATACAGAATTTCCCGGGCTACAATGTAGGAATAATTAGCAATGAAGCACCAGTGGGGAGAGACATATCAAATAGGATATCACTGGATCAGTATTTGGTCAGGTATTAATTAGTGAAAACACCAATTAAGGTTTCTATTAAAAAATCTGGAAGATAAAATGAAGTTCAAATTTATAGAGGCCAACTAGCTACAGAATGATTGATCAAGAGATTTTAGAGTAAGAGGCAAGTTTTAAATGGAGTGAGATTTTAATTTAGATAAATGTTAAATAATACACGAGAGGGTGACACTTTGTAAAATGGAAAGCTGCTGTTTAAAGATTGGTAATGCAAAGAGCTTAGGAGAGTGGGTAACAAATGGGGCACAAATCCCAATACCATAGAGCTTTAAAAAGACAAATAGCTTTCCTGCCTGTATAGTGAAAAGAGAGGTTGTTTGTAGGACAGTGGCCATGAAAATCGGTCTTCTGTGTTTTCAGTGTGGCAGTGCAAGTGCAAGGCTTCAAACTCTTGATCACAGTAAAAATAACAACCAATCAACCAAACAAAAAATATCTACAACGAAAGTTCCATACCCCTGTGTATGGGAACTGTTGAGTCAGGGCCTGAACCACTGATTGATCACCTGAGGCAAGCACTGAGTCAGCCATGGAGCACAGGTGAAGGCAATTCAGCTGTGTGATGGAAGGGGTGGAGCCTGGCTGCACCTCTCCTAGATTACATTTAAGGGCTGACTGCCAGGGGGAAGGACCTCTTTTTGGAGATCCCTCCCTTGGGAGTTTTTTTCTGTGAGCCTAGGACATGGGTGAGTTTGTTTGTTGTTGTGTTTTTTTTTTTTCTTTTTTAATCTCTTTCCACTGTGGTAATCCTTCTAGTTATATGACCTGTAAAATACCGTCCTAACCGTGCCACTCTGCTAATTGTATATTTGTTGATTGTATCTTCTGTTTGGTGGGGAAGGCTGGTGATCATGCATATAACTTTACCAAGGAAAAAAGTTTTGAGAAACAAGTGTTGCTGTTGAGTTTCTTTCTATAGTTTTCTATAGCTGTGGACATTGTTCTAAGAGCAATTTCATCCAGGTTGAACTACCATCACAGTCTGTTGGTTATCATAGCTTGGTGCTCTTGAGGAATGAGCTGCCTCTTGGAAGAAAGATGAAAAGCAAATTGCTTTTTACATGTGTGGAAGAGATCAGAGGTAGAAAAATCTCAAAATGCTTCAGTGTTCAGGAATTACAGACCAGCCATCTGGTCTCACAGTGCCAAGCTAACTATTTGCAACAAAGTACATACTGCATAAAGCTACTTGTGTGTCTGCGTGATTGCCTGCACACAAAGATGTTGTATTATACTTAAGCGTTATGAAAACTGGGATACATCTCATGTGTTGGCATTACACCAATGACAAACCTATGCATATAAGAATCACAGTTTACTGGTGACATTTTAAAGTCTTCTTTCTCCACCTTTTAAACAAGATCTTCTTATACAGAATCAGTGCTATCATTAGTATATGCTTAGGACTTAATGGTAATAGCCTATGATTTCACAAAATTGTAGAACAGCTGAGGTTGGAAGAAACTCCTGGAAATTGTCTAGTGCAACCCCCTTGCTCAAAGCTGAGTTAGGAGGGCTGCTCAGGGTTGTTTCCAGTCAAGTTTTGTGTATGTTTGAAGTTGAAACACTCGAAGCCGGTGTTCAGAAAGTTTCATCACTGTTTAAAGGAGTCAACAGGTGGTGACATCATCAGAGTTTAAAGGAGGGGAAAAAAAAATAATTGGAAATCTGTGTGTTTTTGCTTTATGTCCATCACCTTTTAACTGTGCACAGCATGCTGCTGGGAAGTCAGTCGTCTTCACTGTCCTTCCCACTCTCACCTCCAAACCCATCAGGTATTTAAGCACATCAGTACAATCCCACTGAGCCTTCTCCAGGCTGAGTAGTTCCAGTTCTCTCAGCCTTTTTTCCCATTACAGATATTCCCATCACTTAATTATCTTTGTGCCTCTTTTCTGGGCTTGCTCCACTATCCGCATATCTTTCTTGCACTGAAGAGTCCATAACTGGATGTGGAACTAAAACATCATGTGTGTTTTCTGTGTGTGTCTATATATGTGTGTGTGTGTATATGCAGCTCTATAGCTATACATGTACATACAGATCTATATCTATCTACATACATAGTTTGCACCCAAAAAAAGAATTATTTGCCTCTTATAACAGAATCTGAGTGCTATTTGAGGGCTTTAGCTGTTATTGATATATTTTTATTACTATCATTAAAGGTTGTTGTAATACAGAACAGATGTTGTTGAAGTGCTGTGTGTGCTGCTAAACTCACCTTGACTGGTATCATATGCTTTTGTTGAACAAACAGGTAAATGCTATTCTACTTAATATTGTACAGTTGCCATGCCAGACCTCAGGAGCTTATTCTCTATTGTTTGTTGAGTACATAATGGATCACTGTTTTAATCTAAATTCAGTTAATTCCTAGATGTTTTTCTTTTCCTTTTAAGTGTATTGTGGCACAAGGAGCCAGTTTTAATAAAATACAGTGTACAACAGAAAGAAACTGTTCTTTCAGGTATCAGAATGATCACTTGGATTTTCTTTTGCCATGTTATTTTGAACTGCGGAAATGAGAGTTTTTTTCACTAAAACTTTTACACTAAAGCATTCTGACAGCTGATTCAGTATGTTGAAAGCTGTCTTTGCTTTTCTTGGCTTGCTATTGCCTTCCTTGAAGGAAGAGTGGAAAAACATATCACTGCTCTTGTTCATGAAAATTTTTCTAGTTATTGAAGTATTATATTGGCTTTCTTATTTATCTCTTTGTTCCAGTAAGGGATCTAGAGGACTGTTAAAGAAAATGTAGAATTCTGATATTGGCCAAGGCAAAGTATCAGCCAGATGTCCTCCTTCACTTCCAAGGCTCCAGACATCTGGGTGCTGCAAATATCTCCTGTGCACAGCAAATACCTGCATGCAGCATGCAAGAGGTAGGTGTACATGTGGCTGCTGAAGCAGAGCCCAAAACGAGCCTACTGACAAGCAGTCCATTACTTTGGAAGAGCTTGGCTGTATATTGCAGTACTTCACAGATGTGTCTTCTGCCTTGTATGTTTTTTTAATGAATGGCATAGAATGTAACACTGATCTTTGACAAAAGTTAGACAATGCAGAACCAATATGTCCTAGCAGTTGCCTATCTTAAAAGAACTGTTAAAGCAAAGCACAGCTTTATGCTTTCACCTGCTTGGCTCCAGTGTTTGTGGTTTGTGTCTTCAGTTTTAGTACCCTTGTCCTTCTGCTCCTGGTGATCCTGGCTTTGCAGAGTGCTTGCAATTAAAATTCTCACACTGATGTGTCACTGAGCTTCATAACATTCCCTTGGCTTCACAGCAACAAGTATACTTGGCACTTTACAGTGCTGACAATTACAGATTTTCTCTGCAGCACTTCAGGTGCTCAGAGCCACACAAATGACAACAAATTCAATAGAGCACAGAGGCAGTGGTTCAGTGGTTCTTATGAGCAAGGACTCATACAAATGTGAGGGCAGGAGAAGGGTTGTGCAGAGTGTTTAAAATTGGTTTGCTTCTTGATGTGAGCAGTTGTGCGACTGGAAGATCACCTTGTAAGCAGGCTTTGTGCCATCCAAACAGATGGACTGAAGTACAAGCAGCCAAACAGTAATTTAGGAGCATGAAATGGATTTGCTGAAGGCAGATTTCCAAGTGTGAAATGTCAGAACGGTTGCTTGTGTTAAGCCTCTAAACCTAAAGGGAAGGATATGTGCTAGTATTGTGGGATGAGCTAATGCTGAAAACAAACATGAAAATCTGTTTTGGATCCTTTCCTGGACCCATTGAGAGATTTTTTTTCTTAACTGTGCTAAACTAGAAGGGATGAGTGGGAGAGGAATCCTGCAAAGCAATAATATTTCCCTACCAGATGGATCACTTTCCAGAAATTATGCTGAGAAAGTGAAGAAATTGTTTCTTTCACCTCCTGTAGATACTGATGTGCGGAAGGCACAGAACAGAGCTCTGGCTGTTTAGTTTTTGGTGTCTGTATTCAATAGCTTCAGGACAAGTTCTTTAGCATTACCCAAACTCTAAATAATGCATTGTGGATGGAAATAAGCTCAGTAAAGTCTTAAAAGACTTTAAGATAATCTCTGATAGCTGTGGAGTTGCAGGAAGGATGGAATTGCCCAGGTGTAATGAGAACCCAGCTCCTCTTGGGGACTTCTCTGCTTTAAAGATCAACAATGACGGGGGGGGGAGGGGGACACATAGAATGGCCTGGGTTGAAAAGTACCTCAAAGATCACCTAGTTTCAACCCCCCTGCTATATGCAGGGTTGCTTACCAGCAGACCAGGCTGCCCAAAGCCACATCCAGCCTTGCCTTGAATGCCTCCAGGGATGGAGCATCCACAACATCCTTGGGCAACCTGTTCCAGTGCGTCACCACCCTCTGTGTGAAAAACTTCCTCCTAGTATCTAACTTAAACCTCCCCTGTCTTAGTTTAAAACCATTTCCCCCCTTGTCCTATCACTATCAACCCATGTAGATAGTCATTCCTCCTCCTTATTCTCTCCCTTCAAGTACTGGAAGGCTACAGTGAGGTCTCCCTAAAGCTTTCTCTTCTCCAAATTAAACAAGCCAGTTCCCCAAGGAAAAGAAATCTTCCATGGCTTTGAAACTCAAGAATTTAGGATGATAACTGGTGGAAATATGCTTTGCTGCTTTTACATCCACTATAAAATCAGGTGAACATGTCTTGTCTTCTGATCAAAGGTGCAAAGTAGAGAAGGACTCACAGAAAGAAAACTGTAATGAGTTGAAAGGAAATGAGCTTGCAGGTGTGATTTAGGGCAAAGGCTCCTATTGCAAGCTGAGCTTTATATAAGCTTACATTGTTATGCCCTGTAACTAGTGCCTTGCAATTCCAGTTTTAGGAGCGGAGAATGAAAGAATGCATTAATCTGGCTGAAATCCACATAACAGGATTGTGAGCAAAATAAAAGTGAAGTCAGATTGTGCTGTTGGTTAAATACAGCTGAAGTGGTGGGGAGAAGTGTGGGAGAAACAGGTTTCCTAACAGTTTTACTGCAGCTGAAGAAGCTTTAAGAGGCATTCAGATTTATTCTTTGTAGCAGGATGAGTAGGAAAAATCAGTACCTAGTTACTGTTGTTCTATATTGCAGCTGAATAGTCTTGCCAGAAGGAAGACTGTTAGAGCATGTTGTCAGCAAAATGATTTGCATTTGATAGCACTTCCCTCAGTCCTCCCAGCTCACACTGTCCTTACAATACTGGTCATTTGTTGTAGGCTCTGCATTTGATATTCTGGTTTCCACCAGTTGCTCTGCAGAAGAGGACTATGCAACATCTGAAAACTGCTGTTCTTTTGAAAGAGACAGAAAACATGCATCCAGGTCTCAAATTCCTGATGTGGATCCTTCTTTAATTGTGCAGAAACGGATATTGCTTAAACTATGGATAATCTCCTGCATAAATTGTCCTTCTATTTCATAAAGCTTCCTATCCATGTAATTTGGAAACTTCTACTGAGAGTGAAAGTGAAGAGGATTCAAGAAAAGGTAAATTTATTTATTTTAAATTGTAACCCTGTGGGTGACTTACCTGTATCTTAAAATAAATATCAGTATTTTGGAATAATGGCTATGATTAAGTTTTTTATAATGGCTCTTAGTGGAAACTGGCCTTGAGAGCAAATAATTTTTGACTCTTAGAAAATTATTTGACACAAAACAGTCGGGGTATGAAACCATAAAGCTTTAAGTGGTCATTACCTGTCCTACTGAGGATCAGAAAAATCAATATTTCACTGTTGTCATGAGCCATTTTCAGGGCAATGCCAGTTCATTTTAAATGATCTGTCTGCACCCTTATTGGCTTAAGGAATTGTTGGACTTGCTTTTACTTCTAGTAGTCTTGAATCTGCTTGTTACACTAAGGGGGATACATCTGAGAAAAGGAATCCCTAAATATGCCTATAAACCACAGCAGACTTCCTTTCGTATAGCTTTTCTCTTAGCCATAAGCATTGTGTTCTTCTGTTCTCTCAGTGCTGTGAGATCTTTGTTTCAGGCAATACTGATTTGCCTGAGATGGGGTGCAGGGACTGGTCGGCATTTGGGCTCTGTTATATACGTCTGTGTTAAATAAAAGATTGAGTTCTTGGCAGTTGTGCCTGTATTTTGGTTTCTTAAATCTTTTAGATACACTGAGATTTCTTGACTCAAAGGCAAAATGGATATGATGAAGGGAACTGAATTATATGAAGGTGCTGCAGTTACACAGTGAAGTAGAGGTGATTTTTGCATGTGGGAAAAAAATTAAAGCTAGAACAGGGCCATCTCTGATATGTGCTCAGCATTAAGCTATGTGATTAACACTTGCAGGAAACCTATAACATGAGTTGGAATTCTGCGTTCCTTTGAAATGGCTGAATTTTTTCTTTTTTTTTTTGCATTAAATCATATTGAACAGCATATTTCCCTGAATGAGAGGTCAGCAGACAAAAAAGGCACATTCCTTTAACATGATGTATTTTGGAATCTTTTTTCTTTGTTTTGTTACATCAATGCTCATTATTTTCTTCTTTACTCCTAATGTTTTTACAATGGCTAACAGCTTAAAAATGTGTTCTCCTTGGGTTTGGCCCATGTTGGCAGGAGTGATGCTCACCAAACACTAACATTTGCTTCTTTGACTGTACAAACATTTATGGGGTGGGAAGTGCAGCTGGGCTCAGCAGGTTGCCCTGTGTGGTGCTCAGAATGAGCTTTTATTACTGAGGATCCCATTCTTTTATCTAGCAGGGTAAGTCCTTTAGACTGTTTGCTCAATACTTGCCCAGTGCCTTGTAATAAATATTATCAGTGGATAACTAACTGCTTTCTATTTGAGGTTTTGTTGCTGTTATTCTTGATATTCACCCATTATTGATTATGATAGTTGCAAAGGTAAAGCTGAAGAGAGCTAATGTGTCCATGTTAACTGTGCTGTTTTTGTGCACTGTTCTGATAATCCTGTGTGATGCTCATTGCACTGTTTGGACAGTCATAAAGTTAAATTCACAAGTGGAGGATGTATGTGGGGTTAGTTGGCTAATAGCTTTGAGTTCTTCAAAGGTTCAGCTGATCTCTGGAGGATGCATAGGTCAGTTACAACTTCACCATCCACCGGTGAGGTCAAATGGTTTGTAGTACCAGTAACTTGACACTAAATGTAGTAGGGCCATTTAGAATGGAATGTCTTCAGTGCTTCTGGTACAGCAGCTCCAAGCTGCTAGAGGGAGTCCATTTAATCAAACGAAGCATTCATGTAGTTATTAAACTGTTCATCCCAAAGCACAAAGCTTTATCAATATAAAATGGATTGAATGTGATACTTCTATTCATTTCTCTTACATTGCCTGATATTATGCAGTGACTGTAATGAGGCTTGTTGAATGACTGCTGTTCCCTGTGATTTCTAGAAAAGATATGCATCCTAGGAGATCTATCCACCAATCACACACTTTAAAATGAAACATAACATTAAAACATATGTAATGGCTTCAGTTCCAGATCAGTTTTGCATGCTTGCTTTCAGTTGCATTTTACTCCGGAAACTAGACAGAAATAAAAGTTCTGTTTACTGGTTTCTTCTAAACTTTATGGAAACTGATTCTTCATCAGTAAGGTCATTTGCCAGCATCTATTTTAAAAAACCTAAAGCTTTGAAACATGCATGTTGTTCAGAACTGATAGATTCTGGGAAATACCGCAGAGTGTTATAAAGTTCAAGAGAGAAACAGATTATAGGAAGGACATGTACATAGGTAAGAACATCCAGATTTATCTAAGAAGGATAAACTTGCTTGCTCCAGGATATACACTAATCTGTAGGGAGACTATTTCCATACTGGCAGCGTATTAAATCATTGTCTTCTGAGATCCCTTTCTTCAATCATTATCACTGACCATATCAGGCCCAGGAGCATGGACTTCATGGAGTGTTGGTATGATGCAATAATGTACTTCATTTATGATATTTAACATTTTCTATTCTATTTTAACTCAGTCTTGAATGTTGTAGAGCATAAAGACCTGAAGTCTTCTTGACAGGTTTTATAGAAATGGTATAAAAATGTGTTTTATGGTTATTTAGTTGTTTCTCTTGGAGCAAATGACATCTTAAAAGCTTAGTTGAGTTTAGGAGGCAATTCTAGTTAAATGAGGTTTTATCTTTACCTGTGCAGCTATTTCTTATGGGAATATATGTATTTTTAAAAGATTCTTATCTAATTCTGAACACTGACATTTTCTATTAAAAAGTTATGGTTAAATCCTTAGAAGGTATGAGGTATTTAATATTAATTCAGCCTGAGTAAAGAAACAAATGAATAAAACAATCTACTAGCATGTGAAACTGCCACTGACAGTTGAAATAGACTTGTTTTTCCTGAAAAATAAGCTTTAAATATGGATGATGAAGGAACTTTAAAGATATAGAAAGGGAGACACCAGAGAGAAGGCTGAAGTATGTATGTTTTGATATAGTTACTACTTTCAGGAGGTGGAAAAAAGAATTGCAAAGCCCTGTGAATTTTAGCCTTGTAAATGACTGCAGGCAATCCCTAAACAGCAACTGAATAGCTCTGGAAATGAATTTTCCTTAGTGACTATGTAATGGATTTGTGGTTTTAATGACACAGCAGACTAATCCCAGTCAACCCCATTCCTGGTAGTTCACTCCCACTGATAAAGCAGTAGAATAGCTATAAACATGCCCATTATTTTCTTGTCAAACAAAAGACAAGGTGTTTAGGAGGTCTTTCTGCTTACATCAAATACAGTTGGAAGTGTATATGTGGCTTGTTTAATTGTGCATTTGCTGGGAGGCTTACATTCTTTCCTTGAAGAAATCATTTCAATTTATTTGGCAAAGCAAAAAAATAAACCTTGCCTTTGATACTAGTTTGAATGTACATGAATTAGCATCTGAGGAAATGACTTTTCAAGAGTATTCTAAGGTTACCTCTTTCCAAACTGTGGCAGTAAACTCATACTTCCTGTTGAAAGTGCCAGTTGGACCCTGACCAAACATTTTTGTGACAAACCACAGGACCCTTTTTCCTCTTTGTAATCAGCTTCCAAAGGACATCTGACTAGCATTAAAAATAATAAAAGAACCACCATTTTGTTTTGAGAAACCACTAACTTTCCTGCTAAACTTACCAGCAGATAGACATTTCTTACAGCCTCACCAACCAGTTCTTCTTTGGAATTATTTTTCAGCTACACACCAGGCACAAGCTGAATGCTAAAATAATTTCTCTAGCTAATAGTTCATGCACCAGGGGGATATAATCAGTGAGCTGCTGCTTTTTTTTACATGAGCTTTAACAGATGGGCTTGATCCTTGAGGGAAAACGGAATGAGTTCTGAGAGTCCAGAACTGAAGTAGCATTGGATAATTTGTACATTGTGCTTGGCACTGTGAGTATGTATGTCTTCAGCAATTAACCACAGCAGTTGCTTTGGTAGAATCCTTTCTGAAGGAAGTGAGTTCTAACCATGGAACATGTGGACAGAAGATTCTCAAAGATGTGAAATGCTACACACTACATGAAAGTGAGATTAATATGATAGTGAGATTAATATGATGTCCTACTGAAATAGCCACTAAGAGCATTTCATCAAAAAGACCATATAGTGAGAAATGATGAGTACTTCTCATACACAGACAAAGCTCCAGTAAGTGTTGGCACCTTATCAGATATTAAAAAACAAGTAATAACAGCAAAAGAAAAAAATCACACTACACCACAGAAATCTACCGTTGGAGAAGTCATACATGAGTCAGGGATGTCTTGGACATGGTGCAGTGTAGTAACTGAAGAACTCAGTCAACAAGTGGCCATTAGACTGCTGGAGACAAGACATTCCTTAGCGCTTATTGGAGCTTATTATTCCATTCTATAAAAGCATACTTGTCTTTCTTAAATTCACTGCTTTTGGTTCAATCACTGCTTTCTCAATTAATTTTACCAGAACTGGATAATACCACCTATGCTGGTTTGCATCATTCTTCCCTTACAATCCCCATTCTAACTATCTGTGCAGGTTTCTAAGTTGCCTTAAGGTCTAAGCATTAATGAAGTACAGTTCCTCCTGTGAGGACCTTCTTGTAACAGAGCTTGTCAGATATTTGCTTGTCAACTTCACTGTTCTTTCACTTATTTTTGTTTTCTTCAAAAAGGACGGTTCTTTCCAATCATAGGTCAAACTCTTATCTTCAAGTAATTAAAGGGCCATTAGTCAAGTAGAAAAAAGCATGCAGTCTATGTGCAAGTAGGAATTGAAGTTACATTTCCAACAGTTAACATTTGGAGTAATTTACCTGCTGCCAGATCTTACCATGAAAGTTTGGTTACAGGTTCTTATAAAGGAGATTCTCTATAGGTTAAATAGAGGTTACAGTCTGTGTGTACAATTCACAGGTAGAAGTTGTTACATGTGCAATCAGCCTGGATAACAGAAATCATTCCTTACAACTTTAAAGTCTATATTAATTAAATCAAAATGGGCAGTTGAACTTAGTCTCTAAATGCTTAGTCTCTAAATGTGGTTACTATATACCAAGCAACATTAGTGTAACTGAATCTGGCATACATATTCAGCACAGCTTTGGAAACTATAGAACTACAGGCATTTTAAAGGACAAGTTTAATGCCCTGAAGTGACAAGCCAAGACTTTTGCAAGGATCAGCTTTCCAGATGGGAAACGTTTCAGACGTGTAGTCAGACTGGGGATGGGATACTGCAGATGCAGCTCAAAGGCCTGAATAGGACACATTACCCAGTATACAGATCTTCTAGCAACTTATGCTGATATAGCTGTCACTTGATCTCTGCTCTGAGATTAACTACGTCCCATCACACAAGTTAACCTCTACCTGGAAGTGATGTGGCTTAAAGTTCAATTCCACTTACACTTCTAATGTGTATAGGAGATGTATTCTCAACAATATTCTGACAGTGGCAGTGCTTGTATTTTAGTAGTTCTGACTGTGGTAGGCAGTTTTTTCTAAAAAAAAAAAAAAAATTGTCTGTGGGTCAGCTGTAGTCTGGTTTTGTTTCCTTTCTAATGATTTCTATGATATATTTAGTGTAGCTGCCTCAGGTTTCCAGTAGAAGCTCTCTCTGACATAAGCAGGTATTACAAATGACAGCAAAGAAATCCATATAGCTATTAGAGAAAGCTGCACTATTATGGCTTTAGACACATCACGTTAAATCTAATGAATAGTGGTATACATATTGGTATGTAAAAGCTACGGGTATGTTAAATTTTAGATGATCAAAGCGCTGCTGTCTTTGGATGACTAAGGTGCTGATAAGTATCTAAACAGGGAGTTGACTTGTTTCCCTAATGAAATATTTTCTCTAGCTTCTGTTCTTTATTGTTCTGAAGCACAAAACGTGCGAATTGACTGCTGTGAATCCCTAGGGTTGTATGTCCAGATCTGAAATGTTTTGTGATTCTCTGGGGCTAATGGGTGTTGCTTGATGTGATGGTGTTCAGCATAAAATATTGAAATGATTCCTGTGTTCTAATAGCTCACTGCATTTCACAAATTTATTTTGAAAAGTCTTTGTATCTTCTAATAGAGATGGAGAGCACAGGTTTTCATAGTCACGTTACCTTCTTCTGCTCATTTAGATCAGTGTTTGAGGGCCCTACAACAGGAATCAAATGAGAGCAACTGTGGATTTCTATGTGCTGTGCTTGCTACTGTAGTCAGAGGGAAATTTCCAGCAGGACTGAAGGTTTTCAGGGATGTGCAAATTCTTTTTTTCCTGAAGTAGATCTTATTCTTGAATTACACTTACTGAAATTGAAGTCTGAATATTTTTTCTCTTCAAGTAAAAATCTGCTGCATTACCATCTTGAATATGAAAAGTTGAAACATGACTACTCAATTTTTCAAGCACATCATGTGTCTCTCTGTCTGTGTGGATACACACAAATTTTATATGGTGTTGCCATAAGGAAGCAGAAACTAATACAAACCACTTGAAGAGAGTAATAAGCTGAATAAGGACCTTATTCTTAAGATGTTGAGTTTCTGCCTTTCTGAGAAAAGCAAAGAGAAGTTGTTGTTCCTTACCATCTTGAAGACTTTATCTGGCTCTTTATGGACTGCAGCAGCTTTTTACTAATAGTTTACCCCATCCTAATTTTATTTTAAGTAGAGAAAGCGTATGAACCTAAACGTTCAGTGCTTGTAGGTATTTTGGTTTTACTTTTTTTAAGCCAAACCTTATGGCTATCTGAGATGGACTGCTGAAGATTTCTTGCATCGCTGATACTTAAAATGGAATGATAGTAAACATTCAAGAAATAGCATTTCTTATCTAGGCACTTTTTAAGTGACATTGGCAGATACCATCTAAATCATATTGTCAGGTTCTTCACTTTAGGTCATGGGGTTGGAGATTCATGATCCTTGAAGTCCCTTCCAACCTGGGCCATTCTGTGATTTAGGTCAGCATCATGGCTGAATGGCTCTTAAATACAACTACTGATTTGGGTTCAAGAGGGCATGCGGCAGGTTGGCTGCTGCTTCTGAACTCCAGTGCAGTGAAAAACCCTACCAGGATAAGCTGTGCAATACCAAGCCCAGTGAGTAAACAGATACTAAGCTGGACTTTCACAGCATTATTTGAGTAACTGGTGGAGCAGTGTGTGTAAACAAAAGTATGACAAGGCTGGAAGGAAAAAATTTCAAAACTAAAATACTGCATTGCTAGTGTTATATTTGAGTAAGAAATAAATAATTTGTTTTTAATTAAAAAATTCCCTCGGTCTCATCCCACTGCTTCCTCCGTTTTCATACTGTGAATGAGTCTGACAAATAAAGATAAATCAGATTTTAATTTAAGGGACCTTGATGTTAGCACTTTCACTGCCATGCAGACAAGAAAACCATCAAAAGGTAGGCAGCGTTTGAAGTCCTGAAACAGTTAATCAAAACAAATGCTTGTAGTTCCTGTTTTCTTAAGTGAATTTCTTCAGCTGTGTCCTACCAATATAGCTCATCACAATTGCTTTTTTCCCCTTAGAATTATATAAAGGGTGCTCCTAAAGTAATGCCTCCCATTTTATTATGTTTGCTCATGACATCAGAGGCAGATGTTGGTGATACAGCAGAAGTTGAACTTTCCCACCAGTATTCCACTACATCTTGTTGCCATGTAACTGATGGCAGCAGAGGGGCGATCTGACAGAATGGTGTCTGTCATGGAAGTGCAAATGAAGTTAACGGGTGGAATGGAATTCCTCCATACAGATAAAATGTCACCCATTGATATTCACTGAAGCTTGCTGAATCCACCAACCAGTGGATGTGAGCACAGTTATATGGTGGATGGTGAGTTTCAGCAGCTGGTGCAGATTTTTACAAGCATGGCATGCAGACTCTTGTTCAATCTCTGGCCTAAATGCACAGCTAATGGTGGTGACAATTTTAGAGTTTTGTAGCTGAGGATTTGCTCTACCAAGCAGTGTTATTTTGCTCTTTGTATCCGTTGTAGTTTCTGTGGGAACAAACAGGAGGCATTATTTTCAGAGTGACCTATATTTGATATTTCTTACATGTGGCTTTAATCAGAAACTGTGTACTTTACAGGAGTTAGCCTATGGCTTAGAATTAGGCAATTATATCTCAGGCCCTGCATCTATTTTTACTGTATGCTTAATCTCCAGGAAACTTCTTCCTGTTGAATTTTTAGAGTTTAAAAAGCTCGGCATGTGCCCAATTTAGGTGCACAGATCAATTATAAAATGTGTGCAGCCTTTCCTATAGAGCACCATCAGATGTATTGAGCATCTGCTACAAAGATGTATGACGCACAGTAGCACAAGTGTGTATTAACTTCCCTCCAGGAAATCAGACAGAATTATAGCAGTCCTTTTTTTTTTTTTAACCAAAATTTAAACAAATAAGAGCACAGAATGCTCAAGAGACATTAAAAAATAATAATAAAAAACAAGCTAGGTGAAAATGCTTTTGAATAATAGAAATTTCAGCGCTGTCAATCACAACAATTACAAAAATGACAGCCTTTCAAATTCTGATTTCTTTTCAGAGGAATTTCATTTAGCTTTTCTGTTCTTTAGGTTTTAAAGTTGATGCTTTCAAGCTTTTCTATGCAGCTACAAGGACATTTTTCAGCTCACGAGAACAGTTCCAGAAACCAGCACATAATATTAAAGAGTATAATATTAAAGCCCAGGAACTGAAAATGTTATTAATACAGCAGTATTACAGGAATTGGCCTTCTGGTTGTACCCTCTCTCTGGTATTAATGCTTTGCCACACTTCTTTCTTTTTGATCATTGCTTTGCATCCACAGGAAGCTTGTTACAGTCCACTACGGGTTGATCTCAGTCCTTAGGACAAAGGGAGGAACCTGACTCCGTGCTATCAGTCGTCTTTCGTAGTAACGAGTGGTATTTGCAAGGAGGGCTAACATCGAAAAACAGTTGCAGCAGTTCTGTATATAGAACTCAGAGGTGCTGGCATTGGTGCTAGAAACATTTAAACCTGACCCAATTTCACACAGTTACTATTTCATGAAGTAACTTGGAGCAATTACAGTGTGCCAGGAGACGCTGTTTGTGGAGGACTAATTTTACAGGCAAGGGCAGGGTGTCATGCACATCTAACTGGAAAGGTTGAATGGAATTACTGCCACAAATGACTAGGCTAGCTCAGAACCATGTAGACTTGATAAAAACAAATTCTGCTCAAGGAGGAGTGCTTTGAAAAGCTTGTACATCTGCAGTAGACCTGGAATTCATTAGTAAATGTATGCTAAGAAGTTCTGCTTGGGATCAGAAGCCACTGAGTGAATGGCTGTGGAAATACATGAAGTCTTTTCTTCAAAATGTGCTTTTTTCTTTAATGAAGCAGCCTGGGACTTAGGGGGAAATATATATATATTTATGTATAGTGTTTTTGCTTTTGTCACTAAGTATACTGCACAAGAAAATGTCATTTCAAAGGTTTTGACCAGTCTAAAAAGGAACCTTCTTTTATTTTCTGACTGATTTTCACTTTCCTTGGTTACAGTTCTGCACTCATTGAGCTGCAGCCCTAAAGCAGTATTTTGATGAGACTCTGTAGGATGTAATAGCTTAATTGCCACAAAGCTTAGTTTCTTCAAACCTACTTGTCTCTTCATGTGTTTGTGAGAGTATGGCTTTGTATATAACAAATTCTGTCAACAGGAAAAGCAGAAACACCAAGGTTAGCTTACTTACAATCCTTTGTAATCTGTCCCAGAAAGTAAAAAATAAAAATAATAAAAAAAAAAAAACAGCAGGATCAGGATGTGCACATATCGAAGATGTGATGCTGTGAACAGACGAAGATAACTTGTCAAAAACAGAAAACAATTTGGAGTGAAAATGATGTGAGCTATCAAAGACAAATGATCAAAATAACCCTTAAAATAACCTTCTCAAATCTTTACTACTTGAAGAAAATTCTCTGGGAGCTTTGTTCTGCAATTTAAAGAGCAGCAAAATCTTGATGCATACTTCACATCAATTTCTAATTAGCATGTCACTCCTACTATTTCAGGATGTGAGGGGTGTTTTTTTCCCTTAATGGATGATTTTTCACAGGTCAGAGAGTAATGAATCAGAAATAATTATAACGTGATGTATTTATTTATTTTAATTTGGCACATAAGATAAGCCATAGATATATGAACAGATGTACACTTGATAAGACAAACTAAAGATAAGCTAATTATATAAACATACATTTGATTTGCCTAATCATAAATCTATATAACAAAATACCATATGTGACATCATATATTTAAATTATTTCTACCTGGTGTGGTATGATTAATGCAATCTCATAATCATAATGAATTAATGCCACCTTATATCATCTTATGACCTTAAGTGTGACAAAAAATATACAAGATACACAACAGAAATAATGTCTCTGTTTAATCACAGACTCTGGGCAGTTTACAAACATCATATATCAACTTTAGGATTACAGTTTACTTTGGTCTGAAGAATTTAAAACAGTGAAACAAGCTTTTCACTATCTATCATTGCCTATTTCTGAGGCCCATAAATGGGGCTGCATCTGTAGAACTCCTCCATAGATCTGGATTACGTTGGAGGCCGCTAAAGATGGAAAGGGAACTGCCAAATATTTTTACCAAAAGAGAAACTTCTTTTTTTTCCTCCCGAACAGGCAGCTGGCATGCTGAATTTGTACAAAACGTCCCCCCAGCCAGATGGTAGGGAGGAGGGCATATGGTACCGGTTTCAACTCTTTTAAAATTAAATCCCCCTCTGGTGCTTCTTGGCTTGTTGCAGATGCACAGAATGCAGCTGACGTCAGTTCACTGATTTACTGGAAAGGAGAGGGGCACCTCAGGGCCCTTTTAACCGTCCCATTGTAACAGGTTGGTGGAATATATGCTCCCACTTTATGTGATATAGCTGTGGGGTTTATCCCTCCCAGGTCCCACTTCACCTGGGGCTGTATCCAACTCTCAGTGATCTATTATTCGGGGTCATTTCACTTAATGATGGTAGTGTTGAAGATATTCCAGCACCGTATTTCCAAGCCCTTTTTTTTGTGCTGCTCAGAAATGAGGGTTAATTTTTTTAATTCCATCTTAGTATTCCTTGTGCTGAAGTTCAGTATCCATCAGCACTGGGAGAGAAGCGAGCACTTACTCCTACCTTGGTCCATCCTGGCACAAACTTGTGTCCCTGGATAGAGTACCAGGTCCATGCAATCTGGTTAAACTCCGATGTTTCACCAAGTGTACTTTACTCACTTTAAAAGTGCTGCATACCCCGTGCCTACAGCTTTTTACTTGTCACCACACAAAGCTAATTGCTCAAGTTGTTTGAGAACACATCTGAATACAGAATGAATCTTAGGGGTTACCTTAAGGCTACGGGGTTATGCTAGAGCACATAGCTGCACTAGAGGCACGCTACATTAATTGCTTTTATCAGTAACCACTACCAGATTAAAAATGTGACCTCAGACCATGGTTTTTCAAGATATAAGGGAGTGAAAAAAAGCTTCTGAAGACTAGACTTTCATTTACATACACATAGTACTTCTCACAGCAAAAAGGAAAATAAAATGTAAGCCGTCCTGTACAACAAAAGCTTATAACGAATTTCTGCCAATCTGAAATGCTGTCTGATGCTCTCACTTAATAAAACTTTTGGATCCAAGTCTGAATAAAATTACACAGCCTGACACATTACTCTTAACAGTAATCAAACCAATTATCTTGTTCTTGCCTGGAGCTGAAATCTTCTGAATAGGTAAACATCTGTTTACTAACTGCCAGCTCCTTGCTGTTACCTTCACCCCATTTTACCCCACTGATAATCTTGAAAAAGAATTTACAAGTTCTGAAAGACTCGTAATATATGCAGCATTCCTGAACTTCTTGGCACATTAGTCTTGAATCAATTCAGGCTAAACCACCTTACTACCACTGATTATTTAACTCTTTACTATTGCATTGTTGAATTGTCTTTACTCTCCACCACAGGCATCTTACTATAATGGCATTTTTCATGAGTAGATGGGGTGTTCTTCTTTCTCCTTTAATGAATTGCAATAATCCATCATGAAACTGTAACGTGACTGTAGCTGCAGCTGATGTTGCAGAGCTGTGCTGCAAGTGTCCCATAGCAGGCATCCAACAAGAGGTGCTGCCTGCCTCAGCTAACGTTTCCAATAGTAGTAACTTGCTTCATGGCATATTCCAATTACAGAGCACAATCTCTTTAGATGAATCTCTTGGCTGCCTTTTGCAGGCAAGAGAAAACTAGCTCTTCAGAAAATGAGTAGGATCATCTTAAGAAATCTGAAGCTAAAATAAATAGGATAGAAGCACATCTCCTGAAAGCTCACACTTTGGCAGTGAAGCTGTTATTGGAGTAGTCAACTCTGAAAACAGAGTAAAACAGAAACGGCTGAAGAGCCTTAAATGAAGGGAGGGAAAACCTCTGTGAAAAATACACAATCAATATTTTAACTGTTTTGAAAGAGTGTGGCTGAAGGAGGAGACTGGCAGGTGAGTACAGAGCATGTGGGATCAATTGAATATATCAAGAAAAATACAGAAGACAAAATACAGGCTTGAGAGACAGCAGCTAAGCCCTATAGTGAGAAAAGGAATAATTTCGTCTTTCTGAGCAGGATAGATTAAACCACATTTTCTTAGATTCTCTGACTTACAGTGTATGTTCACTACAGTGTAAATTGATTTAAGGCTGGAGCTCTTGTAGTCCTGCTTCTGCCACACTTTGCCTTCCTGCATCTGTTCTGGGAGTTCAGCAGTAATGCCTCCTTTGAGGTTGGCTTGCCTGTGAGCTGGACGGTTCTCTCTGAACTGGGTAATCAACAAAGCCAGCACAGAAGAAGCACAGAACTAAGAGCCAGCAAAAGGAGAATCCCAAAAGCCTGATTTAACACCAACTTAAACTGTGGTGTGGCGCACCCCCACCCTGAATGTGGGACACCAACAGGGACAAGATTTAAGGATGGGATGAGAGGATTAAATCTTATGATGCTTTAAAAGTCAGTGAAAACTAATTTAAGAATGCCATAAACCAAAGTTCCTTAATTATCATAATTGCATGGTGTCAAGATAAGGCTGAGTTAAGGTAATTTGAAGATATAACTACCTTTCTTACATCTCAACATGCTCAGATTTATAAAATAAAATGAGTGTTTATTTCCTCTGAAAGAATGATATAATTTTTTTTTCCATTGTTTTTACATTTGGTAAAGTTAATTTTTTGTTGTTGTTGAAAATATATACGCATACTTCTTCTCCCCTGGCCTTTTCTTCCTGTAACTAACGACAGGACAAGGGAATGGCCTCAAGTTGCATCAGGGGAGATTCGGGCTGGACTAATGTATTTCCTAATGGAAATACTTCTCTGAAAGTGTATTCAGGTGCTCAAATGAGCTGCCTACAGAGGTGGTGGAGTCACTGACCCTGGAGGTGTTCGAGAAATGTTTAGATGTTTTACTGCAGGACATGGGAAATATTGGTGATAGGTGGATGGTTGGACTGGATGATCTTGGAGGTCTTTTCCAAACTTGGTGATTCTGTGATTCAATGATTCTATACGCAAACACATTTGAAACATTCAAACTTTAGCTGGAGTCAGCATGGATTTTCACCCAGAGAATTCTATTCAGAGAAAAGATGATTACTTCCAATTAGCTATCAATTGGACAGTGCACATGGAAAGGATGTGAGGAGGAAATATGCAATGCAGGCTTTACAAGTGACAAATGATCTTTAGAGTATGAAAATGGGAAGATATGGTCTCATCCTCCCCCTGTCTGACTCAAGTCATGCAGGTACTATGCAAGAGACTGTAAAAACACTGCTGAGTTTTTGACATATAGATGAAAGAAGACAAATAGTAAGATTAAATCAAAGGAAAGTCAATTTTACTAGAAAGTAATTTTTCTTCCAGAAAAGCTAATTTCTGCTCTGTTGAGCACAGGTTGAATTATGCCCTAAGCAAAGTAAGCAAATAGGTGTTTTGACAGAAGGTTCATATATTAATTAACTCAGAAAAATCCTTATCTCTTATTACAACTTATAAAGAAACTTTCCATAAGATTAACAAAATCTGTAGTAGACCTCATTAGCATTACTCAACTCTGACAACACTTAAACAAATGTATCTTAAAAGGATCTTTTAAGAGGATCTGGAAGCTCACTTCAGAGCAGAAAAGTTATGGTCTGAAAAGCACCTTAAAAAATTGCGTTTAGCAGATCTCCAAACTGTGAAATATGCCATTATGGCTATCCTTCCTGTGTTTAATATACATTTTGCTACTTCTGATAGTGCTGTATGTAGCACAAGGGCATTGCCAAGATGAATTGACTGTGATCCTGAAGACTCAAATGCTAAGTTAAGCTTGCATATGAACTTCTGCAGGTGAGGGCCTATCCGTTGAATGACATTAGACAGAACTCTCCTTTTTTCCCATCCAGATGATGAATGATACTATCTGGAATGTCATTTATTAATTTTTCCAAGACTTTCAGAGACTCTTATTTTCTTCTGAATAAATAGAAAGACAGTTAAAACTTTTTGGGTTACTTTTAGATTCACTCAGCAGGGAAAAAAGGATGCTTTTTTTTTTTTTTTTTTGGCTGGCTACACTAAAAATATCCTATTTCATTCTATCAAATTTTCATCTCTGAAGGCCGACAGGAACATAAAAAGTACCTGTTTATGCTTCCCATGGCAGTGCCACCACCCTCTTGACTGTGCCAGCAAAACTACTTCTGATTCAGTTAGAGACACCTCTGCTTACTGATTTGCTGGGCTATTTTCAACAGGAATCAGTCCTCACATAACCTCACTCTGATCAACACCTACGTTTGTCCTTCTGAGATTATCTGGTGGCTCCTTGCCGCTGACAGCCACTTGCAGAAGCAAAGTTCTGGCAAGACTTTGGCATCGACAGCAGGTAAATGGTGAGATTTTGGGGGTAAAAAGATGAAGAGGGGTGTGTGTGTGCGGCAGGATGACAGAACTCTACTTTTCTTTGTGACACAGAACACTTAGGTGGAACTGGGTGGCACGGAAACCCCACAATGCCATGTCCACGAGAGCATTTGGCTGCTTAAGCTGGCACTGAACGCTCATGCAACTGATTTCATAAATGCAAACCTATTGTCAGCAGGTTCACTTGTTTGTTAGAAAGCATTTTCAGGTCTGCAGCCAAGAGAGAGGCCAATGCTGACACAACCACCATTGAGGTGAGCAGTCTGTTTTTCCCCCAACCCATCAGTACTGTGCATCCTTTCAAGTACTACCTTTCTTTTAAAAGAGATTTCAACAGTGAGGTTTAGAGATTTTCTGGCCTTTAATGTTTTAATATATTCTTCTATATTTTCATTTGAATTATTTATGTTGTGGCTTGATAGAGACACATTTGCTCATTGGATAATTCACACTAGCATTTTATTGCAGGTTTTTCTTTTTACATGAGATTAAAAAATCTAACACAAATTCTTGCAGTTTGAATATGGCCAACTAGCTGGTTACTGCAATCAAAGCCTTTATGATTATTATTTTTGACTTTTATCTCTACAACTGCAGTATAATAACAATGTTTTAGTTTGCTAAATAATGACTTTGCCATCTCCTTGGAGGATGTTAAGGCTCTCCTAATACACTTGTGTATCAAGCTCACCTTAAGGTCAGGTTTTTCTTTTTATTCAGCAGCAGATGGAGATAAAATACAAGTACTGTTTACTAAACAGCCACTTAGGAGCACAGTTAGAAAAAGTAATACAGCTCCCAAGGATGGATACAGTCCTAGGATAATGCAGAAGTGGCTGCACTCAGGAGTGCATGATTGGTAGATTTACACTAATATGAAAGAGATTAAGTCCCAGAGATGAAGTTTTTTTCAGTTGTTACTATACCATAGTTCCTGCTTCTGACTTTTTTCTCTTTTTTTAAATTTTTTTTAATTTTTTTTTTTTAACAAATGAAAGAAGGATATTTCTTACTTGTCAGATTTTGTCCCAGTTATTTACATCTCAGTAGCTTCAGTTCTGGATAAGCTCACTAACCAAGATCCAAGATCTCCCTTCCACTCTCCTCTCCAAAACTGCTAGCATAGTGCTAAGAAGTCCGAATTTGTTGTACATGCCAATGGTACTATTGTCACAGGTAGCTAACATGGCTCTTTGCTGGTATCACAAACAAATCAATGAAAGCAGTGCTTTTGGAGCCTTACGTACAGTGACAGTGCTACTTACTTGTAATGGGCTATTTCATGGAGTAACCACAGAGATATTTGAGTAACGTGGCAAATAAAGGGGACAAGTCTAAAATTAGGCATTAGGCAATCTCAGTTGACCTGCTTGTTGTCTCTTTGTTTTCCTAAAAGCAAGTATCTAGGGCCCACGTTACAATCAGCAGCTCCGATTCTTATTTACCTATCACTGTATGTAGACAAATTATTTTGGATTTATCAATCCAAAAATTGAGCTTTAAGATCTTGAAAAGAGGAAATAAGCTATTCAACTTGACCACATTTGGCTGAGGGATATGAGAAACATGCTGTTATGGTCCAGAAGGCTTAATTAAAATGTTTGAAATTATAATGTTCTGTTAAACGCTCCTCATGAACTGACAGAGATGGATTTTGGTTTTTTTCTTCTGCTTAAGAAAAACAAAGCAGAGGCGACAGGTCGTTAATCATCAGCTGTCAATGGGATTGTGCCTCTCCATCCATGTTGTTGCACTCCTTTAGAAGCAGTGCAAAGCCTACAATTAGCGTGTCTCCATTCGATTTATGACCTTGAAAGTCTGAATGCATTTTGTTGTTACGAGCATTGTTACTAGCACTGTGCATCCTACCTTACATTCATTACCCTTAAATATAAATTGATCTGAGTGGGGATGGTTTTACATTTTCCCGTGCTTTGGTGCTGAGTGTTGGAATTGTGGCTTCAAGTAGCGTTCCTCTGCAGGTCTTGGTAAAGTGAATTGAATCAGAACCGTGAAATGGTTTGGGTTGGAAGGGACCCCAAAGCCCACCCAACCCCAAACCCCAACCCCTGTGGTGGGCACGGCTGCCACTCACTATCAGGCTGCCCAGGGCCCCATCCAGCCATGCCTTGAGTGCCTCCAGGGATGGGGCACCACAGCTTCTCTGGGCAGCTGTGCCAGGGCCTCGCTGCCCTCTGAGCGAAGAATTTCTTAGTGACATCTAACCTAATCAGGCAAGCTTTTCCGTGGTACTCGGTGACGAGGGCTGGTGCTGGTGACTGGCTGCGAAAAGCAAGCGCTGAGCTTCCACCAGATCCCGGGCACGACCCCGGGCAGCAGGGGCCTCACACGGAGCCCACGCCAGGGCCACCCGTCCTCAAAGCAACGTTGGGAACCAGCCTATTGCCGCGGCCACGGGGGCACCGCAAACGCCGCGCACATCGCGGCGGGAGGCGGCGAAGCGCCGACCTCAGCCAGCCCAGCCGCCTCCGGGGCGCAGGCGCACGCAGAGGGGCCGGAGGCGACCGCCCGTCCTTCCGCCGCGCGCCCCGCCTCGTCCGCCGCCCGCGGAAGTGAGCGGAGCGGGGATGCGGCCGCGCTGCCGCCCCGAGGCGCGGAGGTGAGAGGCGCGGCCGGGGGCTGCCGTCCGCTCCCCTCGGCTCCCCCTCACCGCCGGCCCCCGCGCCACTGGGTGAGCGGGCGGGGCCGGCCGAGCGAGCCGCGGGGGGACGCTCCTTTCCCTCTGCTCGCGTCTCTCTTCCCTCTCCTCTCCTCCCCTCCCTCCCGACCGGCGCTGAGGGAGCTCGGGGCGGGCGCTGGGCTATTTTTAGCTCCCCGGGCTGCGGGAGGCGCTGGCGGCAGCGGCCGCGGTGCGGTGCGGGGCGGCGGCTGCGCTCTGCGCCTTGTGCCGCGCTGCGCCCCGAGCCGCGCTGTGTGCCGCAGCCTCCGCGCTCCCCGGCGTGAGGGGGTCTGCGGCCTGCGGGGTCCGGCGGTTTTTTTTTGTGTGTGGTTTTTTTGTTTTTTTGTTTTTAATTTGCTTGCCCTTCTCCAGCGCTGGTTTCTCTTGCAGATGTTGCTGCAGGTGGGGGCAGAGGGAGCGGTGTGATTGCCGGGGATCTCGGGGCGGCTCTCTCTCCAGCTCTCAGCTCCCGCTCCGGCGCCGCTGTTGCTAAAGACTTTTGTAACTCTCGACTCACGTACGATTTCGATGGAAAATGAAGGTAAAGCTCTCCCCGGAGCCGCTGGCCTCCTCGGAGCCGAGAGGATCTCCGTGCTGGGAGCGTGCCTCGTTTCACCTCCGTAGGGGCCCCTGGGCTCGGTGCTGTTTAGATGATGGGATGAAATCCGTCTTTCGTGCTTAAATCGAGGAGCGTTAATCGCACTTAGCTTTGAAATATTTTCCTGCCTACTTAATCTTGCCCTCTTTGCAGTTATTTTTTTCATTAAAAGCATGACCGAAGCTTAACGTGCTGCCATTTGGACGAGCTGGTGTACAGCTGCCGTCTCTAAGCGATGCGGGAAGTCGTTCCTTTGGAGTGCTGTGATGTGCGTTCTCCTCGTCTGCTTTGGGATTGGTGTAGTCTGGGGAGTTATTTCATGTTGTCCATGCTGGGTTTCCGTGTGTGCTCTGGGAGCCTTGAAAGCCCGTTTGCATTGGTGATGCTGACTGTGAGCTTTGCTGCTGTTCTTCTGAGTTGACTGGGGATGCCGTAAATCTCTTGAAATTATAGTTTTCTTTATTATGGATGTAAACTGGAGGTGCTCGAGGCCGGGTTGGATGGAGCCCTGGGCAGCCTGTTCCAGTGCTGGCAGCCCTGCCTGTGGCTGGATTAGAGCTCAGTGATCTGTAAGGTCCCAAGACACGCCATGATTCTATGAAATAGCAGTCCCCTTATGACAGATCACAGAATGGCCTGGGTTGGAAGGAACTTCAAGGATCATGAATCTCCAACTCCCCCTGCCACAGGCAGGGCCACCAACCTCCCCATTTAATACTAGACCAGGCTGCCCATCCAACCTGGTCTTGAACACTGTCCAGGGTTGGGGCATCCACAACCTCTCTGATCTCTGTTGTCATTATTCTTTGGAGATACTGGATGGAATTTTTTGGTGGCCACTGTATTTCCTTTGTTGTGGATGGATGTGAACCTGAGGAGCTTAAAGCAGAGGGATGCATCCTTAAGGGTCTGACTCAGTAGCCTGGATTGGACTTCTTGGGGTAGACTTGTGGGTTTCCATGCTTGGATATCATTCTGTTTCTGGTGACTGGAAACCTATGTTGAAAATGCCATAGGTTGTTATAGTCTTGCATCTGAGAACATTTTTCTAGCTTGAAAAATGCTAGAATTTTATCAGTGCTGTTGATCACATCTTCTAAGTGAGTATTTGTCATAAAGAACACAAAACTTGTCAGATAGAAGTCGTGATGTCTGTGTAGGGAGGACATCTCTAGAAGACTGATTTTGGCTTTGGGAGCCCAGTTAGCTGACAGAAGCAGTGTCAGTGCCTTTGCATTAAAGTTGCTGCATTTTAAATAAGGTTTTTGAATGACTGAATCTCAGGGCAGGAGGAGAACAATGAATCTGATACAATTAAAAAGAAATACAGGTAGGGAAAAAGTATCTATCTGATGTTTGTGTGCCTAAACTGAAAGAGCAGGAAGGCTTCTAATGCCTTTTTAGTTCTATTAGCAAGTAAATATGACATTACATATAATCAAGTTTTGCGTGGTATAGTATGGCCCATTCTAATTCTGCTGAAGGCTGGTAGCACAGAGATGGCGTTTCTTATGTTTCTTTTGGAAGAAATAAATTATATTTCAGAATGAGGAGTAAGATTTGTATGATAGGAGTGACATAAAATACAGCTAAGTCCACGGGAAAAATACTTCATAAGTTGATCAGACATGTATTTCAAAGGACAAAATAGTTGCTGCTGTTTACTGAAAGTTTGCAAAATGGGATAGTTTCCTGGGGGTTGTAGGAAAGCTAAATTTCAGCACAAATTAAAAAATAGAGTTGGTTCTCTTAACGTTTGCATTGCTTTGTCTCCACTCCTTCCCCCCTCACCTCCACCGGCTCATAATTGAGCTTCTGGGCAGACATATTTACAACTGTCTACTGTCTGTTTTGTCCTCTCGGTGTTTCTGAGCTCTTCTTTTTCTGTCCGTTTGACATTTTGAGCCAGCTAGGTGCTAGCAGCTTTCATCTGGATTGTTTCACCACCCCTGACAGAATCATTAATGTATTTTCTCCAGGTGAGAGTTTGAACTATAGAATAAGGATTGCAGGAAGATAGAAGGTGGGTTTTTTTGTTTGTTTGTTTGTTTTTTTCCCCAAGTCTACGTTTGAAAGTTTGAATATTAAACAAGAAATGGCAGATTTTTTTTTTCTACATTTGGAGCAATATTCAATGACAGAATTGATAATGCCATTTGGAAAACTGATGTTTTCATCTCATAATTCATTTTTCATAAGCAGTATGGCACAGTCACTGTAAGCTAGCTAATGTTTTGTCCCAAGACTTTGTGGTTTCTGTCTCTTGTATTGGAATGAATTAGCTAATTAAACTCCCCCCCAAATTCATGTAACTCACAGTAATGGGGAAATGAATTTCCCATCATAGGGAGGTTTTTGCTTTTTTCGGTGAGGCTGTGACTTAGGGATTGAAGTTTGTGTTTTTGTTTGGAGTTCTGTGGCTTCAGAATTGGAGCTCTTCCTTAACTTGTGGACAGGCGAGAGGACTTGAAGCTGCTTAGAGAAAACAGCTCTGATAGCAGTTGTGAGATAGTGGTGCTGTTTTGTTTCCAAGGCCTTCTGTAGCATTCACTTCCAGATCGCTCTGTGCCTATTGGAAGAGGTCAGGACTGCGTTTTCCCACCTGTAGATTTTCCTGAAGTCACACAGAACATTGGCACAAGCATGGATTTACTGTAAATAATAAAATCGTTGCATGGCGGTTTCGAAACATGCAGTCTTCATTGTTGTAAGGCCTAGTTAGCTTTAGCTGATCATCACAGACTGCTAGTTCAATCTATATTCTGTCAATGGCAATTTCTGGATAGTTTGGATAACTGGATGAGCACTGAGATGAGTCAATTTCTTTCTCTGAAGAAGGTGCTTTAGTTTGTCACGTGCTGCTGAGACAATGTGCACTTCTGTTGTTTTTAACCCATGCTTGGAGTACGGTTGGCTTTCCTAGTGAGTTCTGTGCATATCCCTTCTGTAGGCTGCTTTGGAAAAGTGACCAATTTCAGATTGAACGGCTTGTTTTTTGGGGCGGCAGTGTGGTCACATCGTGGACCAGCTGCCCATGGACTGTGCAGCTGTAAGGGCTGGTGGAAGGGTGGAGGCCAGGAAGGATGCCTGGAGCAGCAGGGACTCGAAAACAATCCACAGTGTTCCAGAGTGGCATCATCAATTATACTTGAACGTAACATCCAAAATAATGAGTATGAATTTTGTGATGGAAAATGTTCCAAATTCTGAAATGGAGCTGGACTTATCACAGCAGTTCACATGTCTTTTGGCATTACTTGTTTAATAAATCATCTGCGTAGGTGAAACAAGAATTTTTGTATTCATTGATTGCAGTTTGTTTCAATCTATGGCTCGCTAAGGGAAAATTGGAATGCAGTACTTTACATTGATGTTGGCATAAATGACATCTGTTCCATTTAACTTGGAAGACAAAGTGAGGGAAGGGGTTGCTTTTTTTTTTTTATTTTTTCAAACCATGATGTTTGGAGTCTTCACTGAAGGCCAACTCTAATAGATAATTTCCTACCTGTTACGTATTTAGTTATCATAGCACTGCCAGTGTAGCACTTGCCTTGCATTAGAAATACAGGCTTTCTTTTTGAATGGCAGCTGGTGTCACCTCTGACTCTGTTGTGTGTTTGGTTGATAGATCATGACGTAGTTTTCATCTCTCCCTGATTTTTCCATGCAGATATACCAGTACTATCCTGTGATAATCTGAAAGTGGTTTAATGTGGGATGTGTTTGAGATCAGATGCCATGGAATGTGAGATTAGTTGTTTTGTTGGCTTTGTAGCCCTTTTATATTGGGATCTATGGCATCAGGCTCTTAGTGAGTTATGAAATGTAGTA
The DNA here is from genome assembly GCA_037305975.1 of Chrysolophus pictus. Classification (NCBI taxonomy): domain Eukaryota; kingdom Metazoa; phylum Chordata; class Aves; order Galliformes; family Phasianidae; genus Chrysolophus; species Chrysolophus pictus. Next base: position 41,190,404 of record JAYKPI010000006.1, read on the forward strand.
GTATAAGGAAAATTAAGGTACCTAATTTAACAGAGAAACGAGCATTTTTGTTTCTTCTTGATCTCCAGTCTGACAAATGAGTGTTGATCTTGGTTCCATAGGCCACTATGACTGTTTCCTGGCCGTTCTTCCCCCCAGCCCCATGCTGGATAGCACTGCTGAGTTAGGGAGCTGCATGGGCTCATGGAGAGTCCAGTTCATATCAGAAATAATGAACATATGGATCTCTGGAGGGCATAAAGGCTGAAAGCCCCTGCTGCTCAGTGCAAGCGGGATGTTTGATTGACTCTGTTCTTCTGTAGCCATGGCTTTGGTGTATAAGGCTGAGGCTGTCTGTGTGGAATAGGTTAAAGATGAGTAGATTTCATGTGTTGTACCTTTGAGTTGGTGAAGAAGCTCAGGTGATAAGTAACTGACGTTTGCAGTGGGGTTAGTATCAGCTAGAAAGAATGAAAGAGCTGCCATGCAGGAAAGAGAAGGAAAATAAAATACACCAATCAAGGTGTAAATATGGGCCAAGCATCTGTTTCTAGTTATTTGTTTTGTAAATATCCTAGTCTAAGTAATTAGAAGGGATAGAGTGGATAATGGGTTGGCAGATGCAGGTTGCAGAATCTACAAAGGCTCTTAAAATGTTTTGTCATAGGTTTTCTGCAGCACTTTTTTCCTATACGTACATAATTCACCAGCAAATCTTGAATACAGTGTTGCTGCTTTCTTGATACTAATTATAAGAAACCTTATTGTGAGTATCAACGCAGTGAATTACGTTTGCCTTTTAAAAGGCACTGACACCAGCTTGGCCTTATTTCTTTTAAACGGTCAGTTTGAATTGATTTGTTTTTTGTTAGAATATTATTTTGTCACATCATGAAGTAACTCCATAGCTGCCAGGTGTATAACCAGCAGTTAGGTCCTGGAGTTTCACTTATTATTTTAAACAAATCTGAACTGTAAATACTGAGCAAACGTGTCTGCTTGAGTTACAGTTCCATGGCTGCTAAGTCCGTCCATGCTCTGGGGATGTTGGTAGTATCCCACAGGGTACTAAAATGTTTTGGTGTTTGCTGTTCCAGTGCCATCCTTCATTTTGAGAAGTTCAGCTATGAGAGATGGAGGCAGGCTGTTGGAGGGGAGCCATATGATCTTATTTCTAAGCTGAAATGTTCTCTTGTAGAAAGTTAGCAACTGTGGCAAGATTAATGACTGGTATTTCTGCCCAAAGTCTTCTGGCCTTGAATTTCTAGAATGCCTGATGTGAATCAGGATTTAAGCATAAGCTTGTGCCGTTTGGAGCCAAGTGAGGTGTGGCAGCTGAGCTCTTGGGCAGTGAGTTTCTGGGCTGACCGAGTGCTGTCTTACAGAGACTTTGGTCTCAGCAGAAGCTGAGAGAGCTGGGGCTCTTCAGCCTGGGGAAGGCTGTGAGGTGACCAGAGAGTGGCCTTTCAGTATCGAGGGGAGCTACGGGAAAGAATGGGACAGGATCTGTGGTGGGATCCTGTAGCAGGATCTGTGGTGATAGAAAAAGGGGAAATAGTTTCAAAGAAGGGAGATTTTTTCCTTATATCTAACCTAAATCTTTTACAGTGAGGGTGGTGAGATACTGGCATAGGTTGCCCAGTGATGTGGTGGATGCCCCGTCCCTGGAGACTTTCAAAGTGAGGCTGGATCAGGCCCTGGGCACCCTGATCAGCTGTGGTGTCCCTGTTCACGGCAGGGGAGATAAGACTAGATGGCCTTCAGAGGTCCCTCCCGACTCTAAGGATTCTATGATTCTACAGGCGTTGTTTTGATGAATTTCAGTGAATGCTTAGGATACTGCATTTTTTTCTTCTTCTGATTAATAAGTAATGAGAAACAAATGAAATGTTCAAGGAAATTTTTTTCAGTGTTCAAGGAGTTTTTTAAACAGGAAGAATCAAAATGGAATGTTTTGGCCAAATATCTTGGTAGTCAAATTGTTCTGGTGTTTGTCAATGCATTTTTGCTAACTCTGCTGGCAGCTCAATGATTGGGGGAACAAGAATTTGAAATCACTGTTGTACAGCCACAGAGTGTACAAAAGTAGTCCACCTAGTGTATCTTTTTGGCTGTATTCAAAGGTGGAAGATTTGGTTTTCTTAAGAGATTCAAATGTATAGTGCACTAATGGGCTAAAGGAAGGTAAGGCAGTTTGCTCAGAGATGGAGTGGTTTAGTTAGTCTGAAGTTTTGTGGCCAGTCTTCTTTATGGAGTCTGCAGCACTGCAGTCAGCTTAAGGTGTCGTTATTGTGAAATATCTGTGGAATGTTTTCTGCCTGTGAGAGAGCAGGCAGTTGTCATTCACAAGGCTTGCAAGATAACCCCATGGAGTGTATACTGCAACTACAGAGAATTGCCCAATTTTGGTGTTGTGCTGGTATCCTCAGTTGAACTGATGCCCTACTTTCCTTTCTGTTTCTTAAAGAAAAGACGTAACGTCCTGAGAGTAAGATGCATTTCAGATGTGGAGATATATTTCTTGGGCAAGTTATTTTTAAATAATATAGTTTTGGTACTTAAATATTTTTAGTAATTTTTCAGTATTTTTAGTACATAGTTATTGAGCTTTTATACGACGAATCACAGAATGATTTGGGTTGGAAGGGACCTTAAAGCCCACCCAATTCCAACCCCTGCCATGGGCAGGGCTGCCTCCCACTATGCCATGCTGCCCCATCCAATCTGGCCTTGAGCCCCTCCAGGGATGGGGCACCACCCTTCAGTTGCCCAAATCACTTGGATGTTATGTGGAGCATTGTGGTATTCTTTAGACTGACTGAAGCAGATAGCAAATATTTTATGACTTTCTCAGTTGTGCAAACCTTGATTTAACCTGTCAGCTTTAGAATTCAGGTTTCTGTTGCTTAATTGATCAGAGTTCCAGAAGTGCTGTGTACCGAAAGGTACATTTTTGCTGTTGGCTCAGGAGGGCCTTAAGTGCTGCTGAAATAGCACTGGACTACAGCACAGGCTTTTTCAGGCTGTAGAGCTGCTTAGCAGGTTGCTCTCATTTGGGTATTTGTATTCCTTCTGTTAATGGGTGGTCTCTGCACCAGGTTGAATACCACCCTTTTTCTGTAAAGTCCCATGAAATAACACAATAGCGATGGGCTGAAAGCATGTGACCTCCCAGGACAGAAATCTGCTCTGCAGGGAGAACTCATTAATGCAAATTAGCGTGTCTCTTTCCTTCTAGCTTTTTTAGAGACAGAACTTTTCTGCGTGTGTTTCCTTTGATGTGGAGACTCCTGGTAAGACGTTTAAACTAAAATGCTGTTGAATAGGAACAAATTTCTTTGGATATTAGAATACGGGGCTGCTGCAGCTGTTTCCCAGAAGTGAAAAATTGTCACGCTTTCAGAAAAGATTCCACTCAAATGAAGATGGTGCACAGTAACTTCAAAGCCTTCAAAAAGTATTGCCGGTGTGCTGAGCAAACAGAGCCCGATAGAAAATGAGTGGCTCATTAGTGTGCAGACTTTCACCTTTTGGGGGTGGGAAGGGACAGCTCTTTGCAGTGCAAAGTATGTTTCTTGAGAACTGGTCGTGAATGTTTCTGTGTTGAAGGAGCCAACTTCAGCTGCTGCTCTGAGAAAGCAGCACTCTTTCCAGTAAAGGTATTTGAGTCCAGTATTCTCTGACCAGGTTCTTCTAGGTATTCCACATGAGGAGCCTGTAATGCAGGTGAACCCAGAGAAGAGGTTTCACACTTCTAATGAACGGAGGGAGAAAACATTTGATGCTGCCAGTTGATCCAGTCAGCAACGATAGTCAGTTGATCTGCTCAACTGATGGAGCTGTTTATCCGAAACAAAGGCCGCACTCGGTTCCCTTTGTGTTACTGATGAAGTCGGCTTGTTTTGCAACAGCTGTGGTCAGTTACACCCTATATTATTTCCTGAGCTTCATGGGCACATCGCTCTTGCCCATCTCCTCTGATTCTTCTTCCATTATAGGGGTTTATTGATCAGTATTTGAGCTCTTTTCATAGCTAAATTTGCAGGTTTCTGAGCCATCATTAGAGAAATTGCTGGCTGAGAATACAGGAAAGTACTGATCTTCATGATTTAATCGTGTGTGAGGTACAACCAGCTCTATCAGTGCAGCCTGCATGGATGAAATCTCCTTGAATATAACTTCCAGTTTTACATCCATCAATAAAATATAGATCGTTTAGTTCAAAAACCAATAATAAGGTGTTAGAAATGAAATTTACTTCATCAAAGTGCACCTGTAATTTATCTGCAGTTATGGTTTGTGAGCTTGGTTTTTTACCAATTCTTATTAATTTATTAAATCTGTATCACACTCAACTATTTCCACCTACTCCTTACATTAATAGAACTGCTGAATTCCTCTGGAGACTTAATTCTTGCTAAGATCTGGAGGGATTTCAGAGGAAATTGTATCACAGCCACAACCACATTTTGTATTGCTTTTCCCAAAGCAATCTGAGAACTCTTTCTGTGTTCCTCTGCATCCAGCCTCCCACTTTGGAGCCCTGCTGTGCATCTGGGGTTTGCTTCTGGGCGTGCAGTCAGTCTAGGACTTGCTGTAGCTATTAAGCATGCCTAGTGCATTATTTCTTTTTTAGTTGGGTTTTTTGCAGTGTTTTGCTGTCATGGACTGGGCCATTGGACTGGGATGTCTTTCAAGGTTACTAGGAGCACCTTGTCCACTAGAAAAGAGCTGCAGAAACATCCAGTGAAAAAAAAGATTTTTAATGTCATTGCTAAAATGTAGCTCTCTGGGATCATAATCATGATACCTGTTTGAACTGAGAGTTTAAAGATGAATAATAAGATGGTCAGAGGTCTGGACCTCCAAAACCTCTGACTGCTGTGTGCTGATACATAGGACAAGACTTTGCATGAGTGCCTCATACCTGATGGAACTGACAGAGAGAGAAAAGGGTTATATCCATTCTGGATGAAGTGCCTTTCCTTATGCTTCACAACTGTGGAGCCCTTGCCTAGTAGGTGCTGTTCCCAAAGGCTCTGCACCAGCTCTTGGGCTCCTGTGCTAACTGACAGCTGGTAGTTCTCTGTCCCTGTGAGCTTTCAGGTTGCCAGACAGTGTAAAAGAGGTAAGCACTTGTTATTTAATTTTATTACATATGCAGATGTCTGCTTAAAACTGCTCTTGTTCCTGATGCTCACTTCCACCAGGTGTTTTGGACCCTGAATTCTGCTCTTTGTCACAATACTGATCTGTCATTGTCATCCCCAGCACTTTGCTCTGCATTGCACGTGACAGGAGAAGAACTTGCTTAATAGGATCTGAGTTTTCTAAATCACTTGGTATATATTACTTAAGAGTTTGGTCATATAGAATATTCAAGAAAATGGAAGCTTTTGTTTCAGTGGAAGACTTTTTTATCATGTTGTTAAAGATTGACTATTGCTCAGTGGAGAGGGAAAGGTAAATAAAAAAGGGAAGCTGATGCATGAGGCAGGATGGGCTGGGAGGAATGGTGTTGTACACTGAAGAGGTGCTGACTATTTCTGCAACCTAATAAGAAAAGCACAAGCATTTGCAAGGCAAATCACTAATTAATAACCCAGAAAAGGTGATTGCAAGGTGTAAAAGCATATGTCCTTTCTGATATGGGGAATGCAGTATGATATGGCATTGGTCAGATCTCTGGTCAGGGCACGGCACAGTACAGAATTTGTCTGGCCTAAGTTCATTTGTACTCTAGCGAGGTTTTGCTCATAGTACAGATTCATCAGGCACTGGTAGCAATCATGTCCAGAATGTGAATGTAGCTTTGAAGAATCTGTGGGCAACTCACTGTTGCTTTATAATAATTGAAAGGGATTCAGTTTTACAGGGACTGATGGGCCAGATGCAGGCGGACTGAAGGAGCTGATCAGAGGGATGGAAAGATTCAGGAGATTGGTATGGTTAGCAGGCAAATACTGGAAAGCTTGTTGAGGCAGTGCTTCCATTCATCCTTTTGCATTTCCAGTTGTGCTGCAGTTGTTCCCAAGAGCTGGCTGTACCAACCTGCAGCTTGCCACTGCGACTTCTCACACGGTTGGATAAGCAGTCCTTGCCAGGAGCAGAGTCCCCAAACCCAGCTGTTTCTTTCTCTTGCCTTTCTAATGGAACTTTTCAAGGAAAGGATCCACGTTTCTTTTTAATTTCTGTGACTTCAGTGTCTTTGTATGTTTTTTTTTTAAACATCTTGGTTTTGTTTTTTCTTTCTCTTTACTGTTCTGAGTAGTTCTGCTTCGACATGGCCTTTGCATTTTGCACTTGTAGGTCAATTGAGAGTAACCGCAAGTAACATTTGAAGTGCTTTGCATTAGCTAATTAGCCGAAGTGTTTTGCTCACAAGATTATCTAAAAATAGGTTTTGTTGTGAGAGTGCACTGAAAAAATTTCAGACCACCCAGTCCTGCCATTTGCATTCTCCGAGCATGCAGAGCTAAAATTTTCCTTTTACATTTTTTTGTAAAGTGTCTCTATGTCAGAGAGCCCTGCTGATTGATAATGGACTATGGAGTATCCATGCTAAGCTGCTGCTGCACACATCAAAGGTAGGATGTTGATGCTTGGTCTCCAGTGGTGGTAGAAAGAAGACAGACAGAATCTTGTAGTGTATGAGAAAGAAGAATTTCTTTGCATTACTGTTAGCTGGTAGACAAATTACATGTTTTTCTTCAGAAAAGAATAGGAAGGAACTCTCAATTTCCAGTAATGCAAACCTTCCAGACAAACTTACATTAATTTTGATAAGCATGCTTTAGTCACAGTTCCGTGGTCATAAGACTGATGTGTGTTTCTTGCCATAGAAATGGTGGTGTGTATGTTGGAATTGGTCCAGGAAAAGTCCCTTCTGGGGCAACTGCTTGTTTTTGTTAGCTAGCATCCTGCTTCTTTGTTCTGTGGTAGGTTTAACTGTGAATGGGGAGTGGAAAGCTGTAATCATTGCTTCAGCTGTGCTGCCCAACTGATACAGCAGCATTGGCTAGCACCATTTCTTAGCTCCTTTATCCATGCAGGATCTTTGCCTGTGGTGAAATATGAAGCATTCTAAGATGCCAACAGATAAATGTTTGAAAAAGAGTTGCATCACAGGATGGGAAGAGAGATTTTACTGTAATGTGGCTTGAGTCCTGTGATATGTGGGTTTGGGGATAGCTTTTGTTGGGTACAATAACAGATGCTGCAGACAGTATTGAATGCCACCCAGGGAGGTGGAGGAGTCACCGTGTGTGGAGGTTTTCAAGAAAAGGATAGATATCGCATTGAGTAACATGGCATAGTGGTATGGTGGTGATAGGTTGGACTGGATAGATGATCGTAGTGGTCTTTCCAATGTCAACGACTCTTATGATAAGAAGTCTTTCTTTTGCAGTGTAGAAGTAATGCATAATAAAGGCAAAATAATTTGTTTGCATATGGTTATTACGTACTAGCAGATGGGAAGTGTGTTTCCAACTTTTTTTTTTTGGCCTTAAATCTGTCAGTGTTAACTCACTTAGTATGTTGGAAGATGGTGATAAAGGGAAAAATGATCAGTTTCTTACTGGCTCAGTAATTGGTGGCAAAGTGTTGGACGTAAAATTGTTCTTTTCTGAATAGTAAGTAGAGCTCAATCTACACAGAGATTGTAGAACTTTTTGAGCAATTAACTGAGGGATCCATCCAGAATTGTCTTAAAATAACTAGTTTTGCTCCAGAGAAGGAAACTGGCTGTAAAAAGACCTTCTGAGCCTTTATTTTTCTAATCCTTTGCTAGATTTATGGCCTAAAGTTTTTACAATGTTCTTCTTCTTAAAAGTGGGAGGTGCTTTGAATGCAGTGCGTTCAAAATCAGTGGGTTGTTTTGTTTTGTTTTGTTTTTTGAGTCTGACATGAAAAGGTTGTCAAAATAGGCTTTGGTGTAGCACAGTTCTACCGTGCTAACGAAGATTTATTTGGAAAAGCCTCATCATTTTAACAGTTGTGTTTAAGGATAGTTAACTTTGAAAGATATCCATGAAGAGCTTGTTAATAGTCTTTTTTGAAGTCCTATTGGTAATATTAAAGAAATGACCATGCCTTCTTCAAACTATTTGAGTCTACGGCCGTAGAATCATAGAATCATTAGGTTTGGAAAAGACCACTAAGACCATCCATACAGTTTAACCATCAACCTATCGCCTCCATACCACTAACCACATCCCTCAGTGCCACATCCACACATTTCTTGAAAGCCTCTCAGCCATGTCCATTGCTATAGGCAGAAAAAAGATTTCTCAGCATTAAAATTTGTAATGGCTGTCGGCTCACATTTCTGCTTGCTCTTAAATGGGAAAGCTTGGTTGCTCAGTTTTAGTTGAGCATATGGTCAGCTTGGTCAAAATCATGTGTTTGTGGGTTTGTTTTGAAATGGTACTTAGGCTTAATTATTTTCAGCCTTAAATTGTGGAGTTTGGTAACCAGATACCACATCTCTGGCGTTCCTTTCTACAAAAATCAAATGCTAGTATTTAAAGTGGAAACTGTAAAGAAAAAAACATGACTGTAGTTCAGTAGTGTGTCGTATCAAAGAGGGGAGATTGTGGCAAAATTCTAGGTAAATGTTGGGTTCAAAGAGCATATGATCCTAGAAAACTGAAATAGCAGCAAGAGTAAATAGAGTGTAAACTTCTGAAGAACGAAAAGGCATCATCTCCAGTTGGCAATTTCCTGAGAATTGAAGTGTTTAAACAAAGAATTGGTTCCTATCTGTAGGCTCAGTAGCCTTAACTGGGTGCGTTCCTATTTCAGAACAGGTCACAGAATCGTAGAATATCCCAAGTTGGCAGAGACCTGTAAGGATCACTGAGCCCGAGTCGGTCTTTGCAGCCTGCACGTGGGTGCACTATATACTGAACATTGTGCAAGGCAGATTTGAACGACGCTGTTTCTTTCTATAGACTGAGTGTCACAAGCAACAAGTGCTTTGTGGACACTAGTCCAAGTAGTGCTGTGGGTAAGTGAAGGCTGGATGCCTGCTTGGCAGACTGGGTGACTGTAGTGTTGCATCACTTCCAGTGGTGAAGTCCTGGAGAATATTTATGTACCAAAGAGTGTTTTGTAAGGCACAGAGTCATAATGTCTGCATTCTTCCTAGCCACAGTACCTGCCATTCTGCTGCTCTAGTATAAGTTGCTCTAATTCAGCTCATTTTTGCTGAGGGGTGCTGTGTTGTGGGAGAAACCTTTGGCTGTGTGATAAATGTTTGTCCCGCTGGTGCAGAATAATGTAACCTGCCTGGTGCAAGTTCTTGTTACCACTTGTGGTTTTGGAAAGCATTGAATTACTGTGTCTTTACGTCTCATAAAGATATCCCTTGCTAGGAACAGAATTATACTTTTTTTTTTTTTTTCCCCTGATGTCAAAAGCAGTTGGCGTATACTTGAAGTATTTTAAAAGAACCTCAACAAATGTTGAGAGAAGGATATGGCACAAAGTAATGTGAGTTTTTTTTTTCCCTGCAACGTTTTAACTCAATTTGTCTCAGTTGAAACACATAAGTGTTTGGAAATAGTAACTTTCTAGTTAGCTTTTGCAAAGGTCTGTATTTATACCATACAATGTGTATTCAATCATCACTTTTTAATAAGGCCTCCATGAGTGTGTTACATGGGATTCAATAAGTACCTACCCAGTGCTAAAGTTCAGGAGCTCCATGGCAATGTGGCTCCACCTGTGGTGCTTTTACCCTCATTCATTCTTCCCTCAGGCCCACGGGATGAAGGCTTGGTGTAATCTTACTTAGGTAAGCAACTGGAAGAACAAGAATGGAGTTGAATTAATCGCAGCTATCATATTTGAGTACTCTGCAGAACTGTGTGTGGTATGGAAAATGAAGGCTGTCATAGCTTTTTAGGGGATAAGAATGCTGTAATCTTCTAATGTGAAGTGTTTGTATTACAGCATCCGCAGAGGAAATTCAAAATCTCTACTGTATGAAAGCATTAAATGGCACATTCAAATTCTATGCAAAAAAACATTTTCTGTGGAGTGCATGCTTACGTGGTAGGTGTGCTCCAGAGAATGGAGTAGCTGCAGCGAGGTGAATGAGATCTGAATTAACTGTGGGTGCAGCAAGATAGAGTGAGGGTAACGAAGGAGTGGAATGAGAGCATCGCTTGAGCTTCAAATACTGAATAAACAAGAATTCTGAAACTCTTCAGTTTCTTTAAATGCAGTGCTGAGCTGTGCTGTCAGTGTTGCTAAAACACTATTCTGCACTAGAAAAATGTTTGCGTTTCTTAAAAAGCAGTATTTTCTTGTAACAGCATTGACTTGAAGTTCTTGTACTGTAGTCAGTTAAGTTCTGTGACTTCACATGCATCTGTGCCCTTGTTTGTGGTGTTCTTAATGCTGTTTCTCCTTTCTTTGTCTGCAGTGGCACACAAATATGCCTGATTAGACTGACTTCATCAGTAGGTAGAAAGTAGGGGCAGGGAGTGAAATTTAACCTGGCGTTATTACCTTCTGCCCAGTTACTGATGATAGGGAGCTAAAAGTGCATAAATATGTAACTAAGGACCTTTGCTGTGGCTTAACACATAATTACAGATACAGTTCTGTCAGTTACACATCCAGTGTTTTGTTTTAGAATTGCACATATGATACTGCATGAAAATAAAGTGAATCTGCAGATCCTTATTTTTTTTAGTGCAAATGGTTATTGAAAATGCTTTTTCAGTGGCACTAATGCTGCACTGCTCTGGCATGTGCTGTTGAAATGTTAGCGCTCCTCATCCTTCAGACTTCGGTTTTGTTTCTAGGTTGCACGTCTTGAACAAATCCCTGATGGTGACAATGAGACAATGATTCCTGTACTGTCCTCAAAAAAAGCAAGTGAATTGCCAGTTGATGAAGTTGCAAGCATTCTGCAAGTGAGTAATTCTGCATCTCTTAAAGCTGTGCTGATGTTACAAAACATTTGACGTTTCTTAAGGGCAGATCTTGCCACTGAAAGCCTATGTGTTATCAAGCAGGTTGATATCAATTGTTGTCCGTTTCTAAAAGTGCGTTGATCTTTACATTGTTACTTCAAATGCTTTAATCTCCAATGTTTTTGAGGAAAACTGGTTATTGGAGTGGGGTGGAAACTTGAAAATGTTTGGGCTTCTCAATAGTTTGAAGATTGCATTTTTGTTAAGAAAACTCTCCTAGAGTTTGATTTATTTTTTTTTCTTCCTGTAAATCTCTGTCCTGTTTTTCATAGCTATCACTTCTGTTTCTTCATGGAATTCTCAATGTCCTTAATATAATTTGCTAGCTTCCATTTTAAGAGGAGGAACGGGGTTGAGAAAGCTACCCATTGACAGATTTATGAACCATTGAATGTGGGTTAATTTTCTTGATAGATGGTCTTTTTTCATCTCGGTATGCTTGATTGCTTGAGGAGTACACCATAATAGATATTGCCCACAGACAACTCAAGCTTTTGAAGCTATTGCTGTCATTTGGCCGAGTAGCCAAATTCCTGACATAATTCTCAAGAGTCTGAGCTGTGTCTACAGTTTGGATTGCTGATGAGTTTTATGCAGGGAAGATCAGCAGTCATTTAGAGATGTGCAACTGCAGATACTGCTTTAGTTTGGTGAACTTTGTGTTGAATATTTTTTTGTCAAATTTTATTTTAAAACCGTAGTTAGCTTTTATTGGCATACAAACAGCAGCACCAGATTTGTCTTCTTGATGGCTAAACCTGATGGCCAAACTTTTATAACCTAAGGCCTTTTATTTAAGTGTTGAGATCTATTTTGAAGTCTGTTTTTATAGTGTAATTGCTGACTGTGTTATTCTTTGTGTATTTTAATAGGCTAATCTTCAGAATGGCTTGAAAAACTGTGAAGTGTGTCACAGACGGGCATTCCATGGATGGAATGAATTTGATATTAGTGAAGATGAACCTCTCTGGAAAAAATATATTTCCCAGGTTGAGATTTTTGTCTTTTCTGCTTTTTTGTTTTAATATTTGGTCAGTAATTTTACACTTTATTCTGTAGCTTTCATGTACATGAATACATTCTGATAAAAGGGGGTAAAATGAAGTTAGGTGAGGAATTGTCTTCCATAGCTTGCATCTAATTTACCTATTGAAAAAGCTTTCATTTCATAGAAATGAGTGTTTAGACTACTACAAACTTATTCGTTTGTTCACGAATAGGTGTTTGCATCTAGCAGAAAGCTGCCAACTGTATCTAGCTTAAGGGCTGGAGAAGAAAAAGTTCCTTATAGGCAATGGCTTGAGCATGAATTGCACTGAAATCAGTGCATGAAATCACAAATGCATATGACTGGTAAATGCATAAATGGAATATGAAGTGTGAGTAACTAGATAGGCAAAGGAAAATTTGAAAAAGCAAAGACATTGCTTATGAACTGGAGGTGTGGATGGAGTCAGCCTATTGATTTACTATAAATATGAGCCTGTCCAGCATCTCTGAATGGTGTGAAAGTGCCACTACTTTGCCAATATTTTGCTTCCCTTATTATGGCTTCCCTTATTATGGCAAAGTTATTTAAAGCAGTTTCTCAAACAAGAGTTTTCTAAGGAATTTATGTTAAACATTTTGGTTGATGTTTCCTACAACTTGTCTAAGCAGCAGTACATTTAAGTTCTAAAGTAGACCTTCAAGTAATAGATAATTAATTATGGGATTGGTGATAGGAGTGGGAGCATCTTTACATACGAGCTGTCCTCTGGCACTAATGCTTCATTTTTCCACCCATAGCTTCAATTAGATGCATCAGAATGCTTCTAAAGCATACTATCAAAGCCTGTTTTAGGTAGCATTTATTCAGATATGTATTTGCTTTGGATGTGCTTGTCATATGTGCTCTTGAATGTCCTCTGCTTCTATTGTAAGATTCACTTTTTTTGTAAGAGTTCTCTTGTTGACAGCGTTAGGAACGAGCTGTCATGTAGACACAAGATCCTTTATTAATTTAGCCTTAGAAATCTGAAGAAAGCACGTGATCTGAAATGAAAGTTTGTATCTTGGAAAGCAAGAAGTCATGAATTGGAAATTCTGAAATTGCCTTGGTAATAACAAATTGCTGGGAACGGGATCTGCCTGTTGTTACCTCAAGAATGTTTTGAATACGATTCAGGCTTTTTTGTATGTGTTTAAATGCAGTATAAACAAATAAGGAGATATTTTGACTTTGAAAATGTGGATCAAGAAATGTTTTTCTGCTGCCATTGAATATAGCCTGTTCAACGCCTTTGATATTTAAAACAACCAACCCTCAAATAAAATCTGTACAGAGTCAATTCTTTTTAGATGTGTTTTAAGGTGTAGATAAAATAGTCTTTCTGTATGGAGTATTGCTGAATTACTCTTCTGTTTTGTTGCAGTTTAAAAATCCCCTTATTATGCTTCTCCTGGCATCTGCCGTCATCAGTGTTTTAATGCATCAGTTTGATGATGCTGTCAGTATCACTGTGGTAAGGAACTCAAATCTTCTGAAAAAATGCTTCAGAATGGGTGACCACTTTTACTTTGAACATCACATGAATGCTAATATGGGGCGGTATTTGACTGTAATTAATTAAGGTGATTTATCTATTTTTGCTTTTGGAGGGTACTGGCATCTTGATGCACATAGACACAAACTGTGAAATGTTGATGTGAGCCTAGGGGAGCCAAACTGTGGCAGGTAGCATGAACTGAAGAAGGTGATACTGCCTCCAAAAGAAGCATGTGTAACTCAGGTAGCAATATTCAATGGAAAGAGGGAAAATATTTTTGTGTGTGTATATATATAGTTATTTACTAGTATTCCATTGCTAAGACAGAGAGTGCTGCTGGGTTTATCTTTGATTTAGTTAAGAGTTCTAGAAGACTGTCTCTTTCAAAATGGTCATACTTGGTTTTTTAGTAATTACAAAGGGTGTACTTTTAAGATATGATTGTATCTTCAAAGGTACAGGCCAGCCAATAAGAAATGACTGTAACAACTCAATTTGAGTAACAAATTCAATTAGTATAACAAAGCTCAATTAGAGACTGTATTGAGGGAGCAGGTCATACTTTAAACAAAATTGATCTTTCTCATTATCTAATAGACCTCATTCATGGACTCATTTTCACCCTGCCTGCGTCCAGGCCCTGTGATGTTTACGTTGAAGTGCTGTGACCAGAGCTGTGTGTGATATGGGGGAAGGCTTACTACGATGCCTTTCTATTCTTCTTGGATTATTCCTACAGGGAAATTTTGTTTTGCCTCCTTGTTGGGATCTTGACTGTTCAGGGTGTGATCAGTGTATTGTCTTACTCCTTGGTAGTCTTGGGCAGACAAGTTTCTTCTACTTGTTCTCGTAATTTAGATATTTTATGGCTCCAGACCAGTTCCTCAGCTCACTACTTTATTTCTAGTCTTCAGTTTATTCTTAGTCTGTTATCTAGTTACTCGATTTAAACCAGATCTGATGCTTTATGACAAGTAACATGGCAGTGAATACTTCAGTCAGACTTTTTTTTTTACTATTTGTGTTATGGAACTCCCTCCACTGCTACGTCTTGCTCACCTTTTAGAAACACACAACAGCTACTTCCCAAGCACTGGAAGTTTTACTTCAAAGTCACCATCTAGTTGTCAGTGTTATTTTTAGTAATATCAGCTTACCAAGGCACATGAATGCCACTGAATAGGCATAAATAGACAATGGCGTTGCTTTTTTTTAGCAGGCCTGGAGGTTAGCCAGTCATTTTGAGCATGAGAGTCTGTTTCCAAACCATATTGCTAATGTGTAGTAATAACCATGGCTGGGCAGAAGCAAACATCACTTACTTTCATCGCTGTTTGGAATTCTCTTATCTATTTTTGTTTTCTTACAGGCGATACTGATTGTTGTTACAGTTGCCTTTGTTCAGGTAAGACATCTGTTGTACAGATGAGATTATTGCTTTTATGTATGCTCTTATATTTAATAAGTAGCTGTCCTGATGCAATGTGCAGCTGCACAGTGCTTGATTAAAGAGCTCTGTGCTTTCATCCAAGTCTTTTGCCTTCTCTGAAGTGCTTGATTTGTTCTACTTTAACATTTTATGCATCTATATGGGTAATGTAATCAGCAACAAAAGAATGAGTGTAAAGAAACATTCAGATTAAACGGTGTTGAAGTACTTTAAAATATTAAATTTCATAGAAAATGTATTTTAAATGTATCACTCTGGCTGCGATTTTATATGGAATTTTACCCCCCAACTCTTTTAAATTGTTTCCTAAATAATAAAAAAAAAAAGTTGGTTTCATTCTTTAAATACCCAGCTTTACTTAGTGTGTGCCTAAGGCAAAATAGCTTTCTGTTTGTGCTTTGTATCATTGTTTATTTTCTACTGTGAATTGAGTTAGAGGTGAGTTGTATTACCTTACTTCTCCAGGAGTTAAGAACGTGAACACAGTATTTTTGGTACTACTTTACTAAACGGTAGAACTTGATTTTGCGTCTTATCCCTGAGTTTAGAAACATTACCATTAAGTATTACAAAGCCCTGAAAGTATTAAAGGAGAATGCAAAGGACCCCTTCTAGTCTTTCAGAAAAATTGGATGTAGTTACATTCTTCAATCTGTGAAATTTTAGCATTTGGACCATATTTGCTTTTTAAAGTCTATCTAACAAGGAACTGCTGAAGGGCATATCTTAACTAAGCCTCCGTAAAATTGTCCTAATACAGCTTTTAAAATGAGGTATGCCCACATCTGATGAAATGTCTATCTTGCCTCTGCAGGAGTACCGATCAGAAAAATCTCTTGAAGAGCTTAGTAAACTTGTGCCTCCAGAATGCCATTGGTATGGAATCATTACGTCCTCTCTCTCTTAAGTCATGTTAAGTTTAATGTGAAATGAGTAGAATAAAAATGCTTTACTTAAAACATCTTTATAGCAAGCCATTGTGATTTTAAAGAACTTAATTTGCTTTCAGTCGTTTTAAAGATTGTTGTATGGTTCTAAAATAATACTCTGCATTTTTGCCCATTGGATGCTTCAGATGATGTTAAGTGATAAAAACCTTCTGAAGAAACGAACAGCGAAGTTGAAATTGTATTTTGCTGAAACTAGTAACACTTCAGTGCACGGTCAGCACTTTGATTTTCCCAGACAAAACGCCAGAGGAGATGTTGTTATGTGCTTTGACCTTGTATTTACACCCACAGTGTGCGAGAAGGTAGAGTGGAACACACGCTTGCGAGAGACTTAGTCCCAGGTGATACAGTCTGCCTGTCTGTTGGAGACAGAGTCCCGGCTGATCTACGTTTATTTGAGGTATGTGATATTGCATTTATATTTAATAGCATTTCTTTTTGTGAGACAGAGAGTAAGAGAAGATATGCACTGAATACTGAGCTGCAGTAAGTATTTTTGTTTGGAATTCACAGCTAGTTGGATTGAATTGTGAAATAAGTAAGCTCGCAAATGTCGTTGCGCATTGATAGTATATATTCTTCTTGGTTGTGGAAAATAGGATTTTCTGACTTCATGTATGTAATCCATTCTTGAAAACTTTAGCATTCAGAAAAAAAAAAGCAAGCCAAAGAGTTGTTTCAGTCTGAATTATAAGATATTTTGGCAGCTGTTAGCTACTGATTTTTTTGTCTTTATTCGCATTGGTCTTTAGGACATAACTTTGGTGTTCACTACACACTGTGCTAGTTTCAATGCTATGTTTATAGCACTGAAAGTGTATAGGTGATGTGTTTGAACATACTTTGTGCTTTCTCTAAGAGATCTTTGGCTGAGGTGCTGTTCGTAGAAAAGGGATTAGCCCAAATCAAGATAGATGTGCACCAAACTACTAGAGAATGACAAAAAACTTTTGGCCACGGTAACACAGACCAAGTCTGTACTATTTACACAACTTGGTAAGACCTTAATTTATGCTGTTATCTTTTTTTTTTGCTCCATTCATTATACACAGTTTAATCAGTAAATGAGATTTCACCCACCTTTAGCCTTGTGCCTGTTTCTTGGTCACTCTTATGCCTAACCTCTCTGTAGATGGAGAAAAAGCCTAGGCAGGTTGCTCAGCAAAAATATAACATCCTGCCAGTCTCTCTTGTATGTGGCCTAGTTTCTTCTTTCCCTTCAGTTGTAGAGCTCCTCTTCATTGCTGAAAAAAGATGAGCAATCAGTAGAATGTGAGCATTAATTTTTTTTTTAGAGCCTAGATCAGTTTCGAGTCCTTGATACAAGGAAGTATGAATAATATATATAATCATAAAATAAAATATTTTGGCATTTCTGATGAATGTGGCCTTGCAAATCACTTGCTTACTATTTAAGACCCCTTTCTGAATATTTAGCTGGAGTTGGGTAGAAAGTGATCTAAATAAGGATTAACTGGAAGATGTATTATTATTATTTTTTTGTATAAGGAAGTACTGTCATTCATGTGCACCTATTTTTATAAAATTGTAAAAAATATCTTCACAATCTTACTGTAATGGTAAGTTCTGCTTTCTACATTTCTTATTTAAGGACCTGCAAGCCAGAAGTTGTTACATGAAAATAAGTTATTTGGACAAAGAAAGCAAGAATGTAGTTCTGCTGTTAACTGTACTAGAGTTACTGCAGGATTACTGTTTTACTGAGTTAATGGGATGTTAAGTTCTTCCATGAAAATATCCTAGAGAAATTGCCTCAAAGATGCAAGTGCTTGGATGAAATCTTAGCATTTTGATTGTCCTTGTGTTGGAAGCTGGTATCACATCAATGAAGTAAACAATGGCAAGTAAAACTTTTGTAAAGGTACAGGAATGAAGTCTTCAAAATAATGACTCATAACCCTGGGCTGAATTGAATGATTGTAGAACAAATTATGGTGTCTTCCATGCTTCCATGGGTCGGTGATTGAGATTTTTTACATTTTCTTTTGCTAAAGCTTTTTTTTTTCCTTTTCTTTTTTTTTTTTTTTCTTCTGAATATGGTGACTAATGGAATTAGCTATTCCTCAATGTCAGTTGTTTTGGAAGAATCATCTTGTCCCAGTGGGCATTGCTAGGGGATGGGTGACTTGAGGGAAGCTGTCTTTTCAGATAAAGAATGCGATCGCTACAGCATGTTCTCATGGATACTGTCCTAGAAATTTGTAGAAGCGTTATTTAGGTGCTGTTTACTTTGCAAAGAAATTTCTTTGCTGGGTTGATCTTGTGGGGCTATCTTATTTTTCAAACTGTTATTTGAAGAGCACTTCTGGCCTAAGTTTTCTGCAGGTTAATGAGACATCCGTCAAGTTTTCTAACAAGAACTGACGTGACTGTAACACCTTCGGCTTTGAACAAAATTAAATTTGGTGGAGATGACAAATAATTCAGAGCTCATGGATAAATCTGAACGGTAGCACTGTGGTAACTTCATCTTGCTTAATCTTGCAGTCTGAGGAATACAATGCAAATAAAGCGTTACTATAGGACTGTTGCTAATTGTTTTTTATTGCTTTGATTGGAAGATTCAGTTTTTGACAAGTGCCACTTTCCTTTATTAATTCAGCATCCATCTTTTAAAAATGGGTACTGTCCTTGTAGCTACTTAAGAGAATAGCAGAAATCAGGGGGATTTGACTCTTCATAAAGCACTTTAGTAAAAGTACAGTTCTCTTCTTTACATTGACCAAATTATTTTGGCTCTAGTAGCATTTTATTGTCCAGCTAGAACTGGAGAGTTTCCAAGTTAACCCAAAATAAAGCCCTCACCCCCCAAAAAAAACCAAACCAAAAATACTCTTTGTGTTACGTGTGGTGGTACCAAGTGTGGTGTGACTGATTCTTATTTACTCTTTGCAAGGGATTTCCTTTCAAAGAGATTTTGGTAACTTAATTTTATCTAAATGCCTTTTATCAAAGTGCCTTCAGCACTGCTTTTCTCAAGAAGATTGTATTAAAATCTAGTGATTTAGTCACAAATAAGAGCTTTATACTTCTTAATAACACCAAATTATGTTACTTGGAATGTGTCAATAGAATTTTATGATTTAAGCTTTGGCTCTATTCAAGACCATTTAAAATCAATAGATGATTTTAGAATTGATGTCAATTGGGAAAGAACATTTAAATTCTTATTTTTATAAGACATTTTTCATTTTACATTCTATGTATAGAAAACTTGTTTTGTTCCTATCAGACAGCTGTGTAGGTTTAATGGAATAATTCCTTTTTCTCTTTTCCTTCTCTAACTGCTCACACTTGCTGCCAAAAATCCCACAAAAGTGGGAAACCTGAAGGAAGGACATCTTTAACATTTTTCCAATTTATTGTGACTCTTGCCTGAATAGCATTTTCTCTGTAGGGACTTTGTGGACAAAAAAAACCCTTTCTAAAATATATTTTTTTCTTGTTGTGTTCCTAATCGGCCACGCTAAGAGGAACTGGACAGAGGAAGAATTGAGAGGGATATAATATGTCTACGTATTTGCATTCCCAGTTATTTTGTTTGCCAATGGAATGCATCTGTTACAAGCTCTTGACTGTTTTATAGAAAAAGTCCAAAACATAAAATAAGGAGTAAACATTGACTTTGCAAAGTGAGAGCATCGCTGCAACGTTCTGTAGGAATGCTTGTTGCTTTGTTGGCTGTAAAATAGAGTGGATATTGACATATAATTTCTTTCATGTGAATAAACTGGATATATTTTTAATGGTCAGAGTTGGGAAGTTTTTATTACCATTTCTAGCTACTTATAAAAGTTGATTGCCATGGCTCTTAGCAGTCTGTCTATTTTTCCAAAGGCTGTGGACCTTTCTATCGATGAATCCAGCCTCACAGGTGAGACGGCTCCCTGCGCTAAATCTACAGCTCCTCAGCCAGCAGCTACCAATGGAGACCTCACTTCAAGGAGCAACATTGCTTTCATGGGAACCTTGGTCAGATGTGGAAAAGCAAAGGTAAAATTATGAGTGATAGGGAAGAATAACTTCCAGGTTTTAACTATTTGAATAACCCCGGTTCTTGTTTTTAATGTTCACTTATACCAGTTGATAACTGTTCTTTACTGGCTGCACGTATTTTCATTTTTCTAAAACAATAGGAATGAAACGGAGTAGAAATAGAAATATTTACTGGAAATATGGGTGACTTTACTGTAACATAGTGCAGAGCTGTTCTCAATGGTGCTTTTTCAGACACTGAAAGTAAACCTATAGTCAAGAGTATTCAAATTGAGAGGAAGCAGATGTGAAACTGTTCTATCTAGGATGTGGTATTCCCAAACTTGTAGAACTGCATTCGTGTGTTAGAGCATGAAGACCTGTGGTTGTGGTTGGTGTTAGCTGAGCGTTGCACTGTTTGGTAACTATCTGTAACTAAACCTAAATAGTTCAGCAGTACACAGAATAGCACTTTGTTTCTGAGAGTTGAAATTTTTTTTTTTTTAACAAAAATTCTTCTAATTTGTATCAGTAGTTAAAATTACAAACGCAGTTAACAAAATCATAGCAGACTAAATGGCATTTGCCCAGTGTTTGAGTCAAAGCTATCAAGAACAATCACTAATGTTAAAATGAAACTTTAGAACTGAATTGACTTTTTTATTTATTTGGGTTTTTTAGGGCATTGTTATTGGAACAGGAGAAAACTCTGAATTCGGGGAGGTTTTCAAAATGATGCAAGCAGAAGAGGTAAGAGTGAATATCTAGAAAATGGGTGTATTTTAGAGACGTATATTTTATTCATTAAAATTATACTTTTGGGGTTTATTCTATAGGAACTTTGTTAGATTTGATTACAGTGCTTTTCATGTTTTTCTCTAGTTAAAACAAATCTTAGCTCTTGAACATGAAAGCAGTAATTGAATTCAGTGTAACACATTATCCCTAAGTGACCTAAATATGTTATCTTTGAAAATAATGTTTGAAAGCTTTTTAAGAATGGAACAACTTCTACTGCATTTAGCACAAGTGTGTTTTTCAAGTGGAGCTGAGTTTGTACAGAAGGGATTTGTATGGCAGATTTGTGCACAGGACTATGTTTCCCATCAAAGTTTGTACCATGTACTTTAGGGTTGTGTGCGTTTTCTGCTGCTTCATAATCTCTAGCTTATCCTCCTAAAGTTATGAAGCTCGCTTCGACTTCAGTGTACCAAATTCCTGTAGTGACTTTCTTTATTGCAGCACTCTGATCCACACAGAAGTCAGTTTCTTGAGTGCTTTGTGTTCCTGTGGCCTTCTAACCTCTTCTCTGGCTGCCTGACCAACACAGGGTCGGAAGGTGACAGTCTGTCTCTAGCTGTCAGGATACGATCAGGCACAGTATAGGCAGCACTTTTTTTCCCCTCCTGAATTACATTTCTGAAATGTGTCAAAACAGAGCTTCTGAGGCTATTAGGTGGGGCATTAGATGTGTCAGCCAGGAGTGCACCACTGACCTCGTGTTGTTAGCTGCAGTGCCTTACTATGTCATTCAAGGGAATACTGCTGTCCAGTCACCCAAAGTGGAATCCACTTTATTACACATGCAAGGAAAATGTGATCCATTCCATGGGTTTTAGTTTGTATGGTAATATTTGCAATTATTAATGAAAAAAAAAGGTATGTGAGCATTCTACACCATCAACATTTTGAAATATCAGAGTACTTTGGGGTTATTTTTGATGTTTATTTTATAATAATCTTACTTTAAAAGCAAATTTTGATGGTAAGAGTGAATTAAACTATTAAGTCAGCTTCCCCACATAGCGTGGGCACTGTTTTGCCTTGACTTGTGCAGCAGAGATTTTTACAATTAACCTGTTTCCCTCCTATTGCCACACTTTCCATACTGTAATCCAGCATATATTAGTATTTTTAAAAAAAGAGCAACAAAGAAAACCACAAAACAAACTAAATGGCATCCAGTGTAAAAATCTCCTTTCCTGATATATATTGATATATAATGTTTTTGTTTTTTTTTTTTCCTTTGATATCCTGTTTATCTTTGGCACTAAATATTCATATAGTTTCCTATTTGTCTATTTTTGAAGCTAGTTAGCAAATTCTTCCTGAGGTAGAATTGGTCTTTCAGGGCTTTAATGTTTCTGCCTACAAAATCTATTTTGTTCTTGTTATGAAGGACTTTTATGTCTGAAAGAAATGCGGTTGATTTTGGTTAACCTTGCTTTTTTGCAAAGTCTTTGACACGAATTTTTATATTAGATTTGCTGTAAACATCACAAAACTCCTACAGGGTATTTCTAAATTTCACTTAGTTTCCTTGAAGTGTTCTTCAAATTCATTGAATTCTACACGATGAACAAAGTAGCCTGTCTTTTCATTCAATGAATGTGTGGAAAAATATATAGCTGCATCTTAGTCAAGTAGGTTTCCAAGATAACGTCTTGAAATTTGCACACCTGAAGAAATATTTGATATAGATTATACTTTTTAACTTGTTCTTGTTAACTGTTGGATGTTTGTTCACCAAGGCTCCAAAGACACCGTTGCAGAAGAGCATGGATCTCTTAGGAAAACAGCTTTCTTTGTATTCCTTTGGTATAATAGGTAAGAAAATCTATGCAAACACCTACAATTTACTTTGTGACTGACTTATGGGCCTGGTAAGACTGAGGGGCTTGATCTTTTTTGTATTCTCCACCTTTTAATGAGTTCATGCAAGTAATCGTCTGAAGATTAATAATGTCAGTTTCATCATGAGGGTGTTTCCTTGCTTTGCACAAACATGGTTTTCTATCTTCTAAATGCTACCTTTCAAATTGCAGCACATCTTACATTCTAATTCAGGGTGTGCAGAAGTGAGCACCTCACTGCAGGTATGATTGGGCTACTTGACTGGCATAAACTTTCTTCATCTTTGTCATAATAATGGAGTCATGTTCAACAGTGAAGGAAGTAACAGATTTTTTTAAGAGTTCTTTTTCCCGTTAGGCTACAGTACATGATGGCTTTGTATTTATTATGACAACTATTTCTTTATAGGAGTTATTATGCTGGTTGGCTGGTTGCAAGGAAAACATATCCTTGATATGTTCACAATTGGCGTGAGGTAAGATTTTTGTCTTTAAACAGTGTAGGTTGTGTTTGAAAGCTTTTGATGTATATTAAAATGTATGTCTTCACAGATTCTGTTTTTAAGTTTAGATAAGTAATAGACTTTGTGCTGCAAGAAAGGAAGATAATAATTTTTAGTGATATGGTAACTATGTGTTCATCTCCTCATATCCGTGTACATGTGTGGTGATTTCTGAATGTTATTGGAACATCTGTAAGTAGGCAATAAGTAGTGACAGAAATTCAAATTGTACAACTGCATAAATAAAATACAGTTTTGTAAGTAATAAAATGAAGTGAATGCCAGCCTTGTATCATGTACTTCTACAGTTAATTTTTAGCACGTTATGGAAACTTCATCCTAGGATACTGTTTGCTGAGAATTAACACAGTTTGTATGCTCCAATTCTCTACTCTCAGAAAAGTTGCTGAGTTGCTAATTACCTGGATGGTGCATAAGGCAGAAGAGTTTCTTTAAATAACAGAAAGCATTTATTTAAATAACAGGATCTATGGAGATTTAAGTGTTTGGTTTTTCATTGTTGTTGTTTTAAATAAAAAGGGTCAACGAAAACTTCAAGCAACTTCCAGCACTGTGTGAAATACTGCGATCTCATTTACACTACTGTCAATTGTTTTTAATTTTTTTTAACAAAATTCTGTGCTATTCCAACACTTGTCATGCTGCCGTAGTGCAATCTGTAAGTGGCAGCTGTGGATCACTGGGCATTAGAAGTGGTGACCTTTTTCCAGTTCTCTCCAGTGCTGACTCTTCACATCCTGGGCTGCTTTTCAGAAAACTAGCTTTCTAAATCCAAAACAGATGCACAATTTCCCCCCTCTCTTCCCCCCCAAAACTACGTTTGCTTGAGTCGAAGTATCTAAGCCATTGCATGTTGTTACTGTCTTCACAGTGTGCCTTAATGAGTGGTATATGGTTAGAATTAAATGACAGCAGGTTCCTTTTGCTTTTAGCTTCCACTAACAGATAGCTGTAGGAGCACCATTCAGCTGTAAATACATCATTACTGTGTGTTTACCTGTGACATTCTAAGACAAGGTATTTGTGTATTTGTTTTGTTACAGTTTGGCTGTAGCTGCAATTCCTGAAGGACTCCCAATTGTAGTAACAGTGACGCTGGCCCTTGGTGTGATGAGAATGGTGAAGAAACGGGCTATTGTAAAGAAGCTGCCTATTGTTGAAACTTTAGGTATGACATGAGATGGTATTTTGACATAAATCTTAGGAAATCAACTGGAATGTTAATGGCCAATGGTAAAAATAAAGCAAGTATTCTTATTTGCTGGCAGTATGGTGGTATCATTTCTAAACTGAATGCCTTTTACATTGTGTTGTGCGCCCTACGACCACTCAGTGTTTTAATTGCAGCTGTCAGCTCGTTGATTAATTGCATGTCAAACTAATGACATTCAATATTCAAACCTGCATGTGTAGTTTGATGTATGGAGAACTCTTAGTTCGTGGTAGAACAGTGAAAATATTTCAGTGGAAGTATTTTTAGTTTGCTCAAAGATGTTCCTGTCAAATAACAGACTTGGGAAATGATTTTTAAACCAACCTCTTGGCATGAATTTGGGAATGTTATTTTCAGCAGGAAGCAAATCCAAGTTTAAATATTAAAAAAATGTTATAATAATGCACCTTAAGGTTGTTATAGTGTTCATGCTAAAACTTAAGCTTTCGTCTTTTAAAATGACTTTAGAAACACTTTGTGTGTGTGGCCTCAGTCATGAAACATCATGCATAGGACATGGAAATGAAATAGAAATAGTGTTTTGGGTAATTCTGCTGCATTTTAATTTTTCCTTTGAAGATTGGAAATACTTTTTTTCCTAATGCCTTAGCAGAGTTTCATGAGTGTTGCAAGGTTTTTTATGGCTTCTGCAATTCTGGTTTTTGGGTCCAGGAAGGCCAAAACACTGCAACGCTCTTTCAAAATACTTTTCCTGAGTTAAAACAGCATGTACGTATTTCCATATTTCTGTGATCATTTTCAGTCTCATTAAAAATTGCTGCTTTAGTAGTATGTCACACCTTAGCTGGGAAATGATGCTGCTAGGTGTATCAGTTGAGATTTCAGTAAGAGTTTGAGATGCACTGGAGGAAAATTAAGGACTTAATGAATGGAAGCACTTGAGGCAACTTGTGAATTTGGGATTTTGGCTACCTTTTTTGATTTATCAGGCAAACCTGTAAGGAACCTTGTACAGATATTCATAAATAGTTGAAAATTGCCTGTCGTTGAATCACATCTTGTTGGTTTTTTTCTCTTCATAGAGACAGGTGCAGTATTTCTAGAAATTTGTTCTTGTTAGCAACTCACTTATTCTAAATAGGCCTTGTCTTACAAGTGCTGTTTGGTTATTTTAGGATGTTGCAATGTAATTTGTTCGGATAAAACTGGGACTCTGACAAAGAATGAGATGACGGTTACTCATATTTTTACATCAGATGGGCAGCATGCTGAGGTATGTAGTGAGACTTAGACTTAAATTTTGCTTTTACTTCACTGCATTTATCAGCTCAAATACTCTTGATTATATTGCTTGTAAAGCATTAATTAGAGTAGTGTAAATTTGCATCAAATCTTAGTTCCTTGATTTCAGGCTCATTCTGTTCTTTCGTTCATTTAGTATTTCCGACTTGAAGCTGTATTATCCAAGCATTCGGTAATTACAGAAGGGTTTAGGTTTGTTTTCTTTCTTGTATAATATATAAGGTTCTTAATCTCTTGATGGCTGTATGTCATAATGAAAGATGCTGAGATGCAGTACGGAGATCTGATGTTATTCTTTAGTGTGTTTTGCTGCTGCAGGTGCATAAAAATGAAATTTAAACATTAAGAACATTTAAAATAGGAGGAGTATCCAGATTTGGGCTAAAAGTTAATGTATTGTGTAAACCCTTCAAAATGAATGTACTGTCAGATTTGCTTTTTGATAATGAGTAGAGCTCAAAGTGGAAAGAGGACACGAAACAGTGGTTGAGGTGAAGCAGTCACTACAAAGGTTGAAGTGAATTCCCAAAAGGGAATCAAAAGCAGTAGGAATGGAAAGGGATGCAACTGTATGTGATTTCATGAGAGCGTGTTTCAAACAAGTTCTAAACTTTTCAGATTCCTCATGTTTTAGGGTTTTATTAACACTGTAGTTAATGGGGAGACCTTGTCACTAACTTTTATGAGAATAAATACTGGATATTTTTAATTCTTTGTGTTACTTACCTGTATTTGCTTGGTACTTAGCTTCCATTCTTAAAATTCTGTAGGAATGCTGTAATTACTTTTTTTCTTTATTCCCAGCATAATTTGTTTATAGTGATATTACATCATTTCCCTTTTCCCGAGGGAAAGAGAATTTGAAGTAGCTGTTAAACGTGCTACCTATTAATGCTGTAGACCTGAAGACTTTTTGGGATTCTAGCTGGATGCCCACATTTTATGCATTAAAAATATGATTTTACTGTGTTTAACACTTCTCAAGTCTCAGCTGAGAGGCCATTCAAGTATGATTTTCTTCTTCCTGCATCATGAAAGTAGGACTCAGCTGTGTACTTCCATTCCCCTGCAGGGGTATGCATTATTAACCAGGGTAAAGGAGAATGGGAGGAAAAAATTAGAAAGCAGAAGAAAGAAGAAAGAGGAGGGGAAAAAAATGTCCTAATTGAGTAAGGAGACAGCATACACTGCATTTATTTATGCTAAGGAACAAAATTGCTACATTTGTGAAAATTAGCATCCGGTGTATTTCATGGAAGAACTTAGTTGCCCTCAGTATTTTTTTCCCTGATCTAATGCCTGCTACATTAGATACTTAATAGGAGACTCCATATTGGGTAAAATCCATCATAACGAATGGCTTTGGTTTTAGTTTTCTGTATTGAAAATCTGGGATTAATGTAATTTTTACTGGGTTCACAAACTGTTTTATCTACTGGCTCTTTGTCTTACAGGTTACCGGGGTAGGTTATAACAGGTTTGGAGATGTGATGCTTGATGGTGAAGTTATTCATGGTTATAACAACCCATCTGTTAGCAAAATTGTTGAGGTGAGATGTTGGTAAAGAGGTGACTTTTAGTTAATGCTGGAGTAAGAACTGTACACAACAGTTATGCTGTGTTGTCTTTTCTCCCCATTTCTTCATCATCTTTTAGGCTGGCTGTGTCTGCAATGATGCTTTGATAAGAAACAACACCTTAATGGGGAAGCCAACTGAAGGGGCTTTAATTGCACTTGCAATGAAGGTGGGTGTTTAGTAATTTTTGATTTGTGGCAGGTGTGTAGAAATAAAGGTGTTGTTTTCATCAATTTTCCCTTCATTTTTGACTACTAGATTTGCATTACAACTGCTAATCTCCTGTGCTTCTTATCTGCTGGAAATCTTTGGGCATTCTGAAAGATAATAGGAAGTTAAGTTATTTGGAACTGAAGTAAAATCTCTGTCATCTTTCTGCATGCAGTACTGTCATTTTGCCCACCAGAGGCTAAAACTGTTGAGTGTTGATTGTGTCATCAGAAGCAGTAAGAACCTGATGATGGACACATTGGTGTCTGTAGTATTTGCAGTGCTTTTAAGTGCTGGGAGCAAGCAGTTTGAATTGTGAATGCTGGTTAAATGTTATTTTTATGCTATGACACGTGCTGTACCTTCTGAGAAGTGTGGCAAGACATTTTAGTACCTGTTTTTTTCTGTGATGATGAATAAACTCAGAAACGTTCGAAGCTGAGTACGTCCCAGTTGTTTTCTCCCCATGCAACTGAGGACTGAGATTTATCACCTTGCTGAGATTCATTGCAATTCTCCAGTCTGGAAAGGACTAATGGAATGTTGTTATGGCAAGACCCTAAAGAAAGAGAGAAGAAGAGAGATGTTTCACATCTGTTGCTGGAATGGGTGGTAGTGAAAGAGTTGTGAGGCTCTGTAAATACTGAGAATGGCTTATGGCAGGTGGCCGCTTTAATCAGCACTCAGACTTGGTTAAGGGTAGAGCATGGAATTCTGTGAGTTGCATTTTGTGGGAAGAATGAAATGCATTTTGTCTGAAGTCTTTGTGGTTAGTTTCCTTTTAAATGTTTGGGGGACATTGATAATTTTTGAAAAATCCTGTCAGATTGGATCATTTGAACTTTAGACGACTGTCTTGCCTTCTCCCAACTCTGCTACAGCCTTGTATAATAATTTTCTAGACCCTTCTAGCAGAGAAATTATATAGATATTAAAAAAAAAAAAAGCATTGCTGTTTTAAATGTGTTTTGTCGAACGCATAATCTACAAGGTTTTTCAAAGTCCTTGAATCAAAGAAAACATAGAAACTTCTAACTTATGCTGAAGCCTGAAGGAAGCTGCTGGATTCATTGAGGGCTTGTTTTTCAGAAGTTTGTCTAATGAGAGCAGTGTGCTGATAAGCAACTTCGGAGATTTTTTTTCTTGTTGTTAACTTGACAAGTCAAAACAAAATGCTTAGCTATTTGGAAAAGAAAGGTGCTGACATTATGGTGCTTTTTCTATCTTATACAGATGGGTTTAGACGGGCTCCAGGAGGACTATATAAGGAAGGCTGAATATCCCTTCAGCTCAGAGCAGAAATGGATGGCAGTTAAATGTGTTCACAGAACACAGCAGGTAAACTGGATTCACAGCTTCCTTGCACACTGGCTCTGTAGAACCATTACGTACTCTATTTAATGTCCTCATTTTTCAGTTGAGAGACTGTGGCAAGCTGGTGGTAATGCGCAGTCCTGGGAGTATGGTTTGATTATCTAATTTCAGTTTCAAGCTCTGAAATGGAAAATAAGAAGGCCAAGAAATTCTTTCCATAAAGGCATATTGAGAAATAATGCTGAGTATTTTGATATCTGAGACTTTGAATGTATCTGGCTTTTCTTTCTTCTCCGTACTCATCAAATATTTAAAACAAGTCTGTCAAACTTCTGCTGTTTCAGTTACATGAAGAATTAAGAGCAAGAAGAAATATATAGGTGTTGAATAATCAAGAATTTATTTTGTTTGAAAACAAAGGTCTTCTGGTTTTAATGGCATTAGTACATTCATTTCTCAGTGTTCACAAATTCTATTTATGTTAGTAGTGTGGATTATCAATATAAGCCATTCTTTAACCAATTTCTCCATCTTTTGAAAAATACGTATGTATTTGCATTCAGATTGGTCTAAATGAAATATGAATAGTTTTGTTAACAATGTTGACATAATGAATGCCAGTCTGATAACTGGAGTCTTCTAGATAACATGTTCAATGACAGATCTTACTCTGGATTTATGGAAAATTTCACAGTGTTTCTGACTAAAAAAAAGTCTTCAAAAGCATTAAGTATTGCAGTAAAATCTGTGCTTTGGAAACTATGCATTTGGCCCCTTTTCTCTGTGTGGAAGATGAGGTCATATAATCCATGTCTGTACAGAAAGTAGTGAGCAGGAATTGCTAGATGATTTTTTTTCTATATGATTTACTGTGTCTGATGTGTTTTGGTATTAGCATTTTTAAAAGATTGTTGAAAAAGTAGAAACAATTTTAAAAGGAGCATAAATTATTTGAAGGCTAAGAAAATGCGGTGAAATTAGAGCTCTGTCAGTTAAGCCTATCAGAAAAATTGAACTGTCTTGACTACTGTGCATAAACACCTTCAAGGGGAGAAAATAAGTGTATTAAAAGAGCCTTTATAGCACAACAGGGAACAGAAGATGAGAATCAGTGATTGGAAATTGAGCTGAGGCAGCAGTTCTTAATGGAGAAGGGAGGAAGGGAAACGATAAGTTGATTTAACGTTGGAATAAGTGTTCAAGATAGGCAGTGAATTTGCAGTCCCTTTGTACCAGCGAGGCTAGCTTGCTTTCTGGAAAATGCTAGAGCTGTTATTTGTGGTACAGGGATGAAGGTGATATACTTAATGACCTGTAGAGAAAGACAGATGGTCAGGTGATGAGCTAGAGGTCTTTCAGGTCTAATATACTGTATAGGTTTGAATGCTGTCCTTTGAATGGCCTCTTTGGTTTATAAACTGTGACTCCACAATATATCATGTGAATGATGTTTACTGAAATAATAAGATATTGATTATTAGCTTAGCTATTTTGGCGTTAACACTCTTAAACATATACTTTATACAGATACTTCAAACTTTTTGGGGTTCAGAAGTGTAACTTTCATTTGCATCACATTCTGAAGACTTTTCAGAAAAGTATAAATAAAACATTCTTACAGATGTGCATGTATATATATTTGTATATGCATACACGCATATTTTCATAATTCCTTTCTATTTTAGGACAAACCAGAGGTTTGCTTCATGAAAGGTGCTTACGAACAAGTCATTAGGTATTGTACATCATATAACTGTAAGGGGCAGACCCTTCCTCTTGTTCAGCAACAAAGAGAGCAGTACCAGCAAGAGAAGACATCTATGGGCTCTGCAGGACTTAGGGGTAAGAGTGTTTCAGTGTCTAGAGATAATTATTTTTTAAATGGTACAGCTTGCTTGTTCAGATTAAAATAATATGCAGATACAAGATTTTTTGTTGTTGTTCAAGAAGTGCCACTGCGTTGGTTAATTTTTCATTAAAATGGAGAAGTGGAATGCAGGTGATGTACTTAGGGTCTGCATAACAACATTGATTAAATTCCAGCAGGTGAGAAAAGGAACTGCTGGTTGCAACCATAACAATTGAAAAACACATTGTCACTTGGCATCTTCCATATCTCATCATAGATTTTTTTTTTAATTTATTTTTAATATGAGTGTGTTCATTTTTCTCTTTGATTCCTGGCACCTTTATGAGTTAGGCTAGCATAAGTGATTGATTGCAAGTCAGAAGATGCCATTAAGATTACATTTTATATTAGCAGACTGTTAGATTTTTAAATATAGCTGCAAGTATTTTTCAGAAGATGATTGATTAGAGGTGGTTATGGACAAACCATTATGTGGGACGCCATAACTGTCTGTCTTTGATTCTGTAAAGAGACTTGCAGGTTGTTAATTCCATTCAGATGTTTTAAATGAGGCAGCATGGGTACTTCATGGCACAGGAAAGCCCTATGATACAAATGATTGGAAACTGAGAGGTTTTACAGGGAGTAATGGTATCTCTTTGTGCCCGTTTTCTTCAGATTCCTACTGTAAAAAAGACATTCCAGAAAATATTTGGCATGTAGTCAATAAAATCTGCCTCTATTTAAATAAATAAAATTTATTTTTAATTTTTTTGTTTTGTTTTTGTTTTTAACCAATCTTCCCTTTGTCATCTTGTATAAAAGACCATTCACGTACAGAGAAACCACCAAAGCTAGATGCCTTTTTCCTCTCCACATACTGAAAGCAAAAATGTTTTAAGCTGTGAATAAATGGGAAAGATTTCTTGAAAACATGAAAAACCTGTGTTTGATAAAGACTTCTGTGTACTACGGCAACAGACATTGCTACCAGTGTTTAAGAAGAAATAGCAATCCCTATCTGTTGCTTTATTCTAACTTACAAATTCAATTAGGTCTGATTTGTGAACATCTACTTTTGTCGGGTTAACTTCAAGTGGAATACTCAGATGAATGGAGCTATTCATAAAGGTTTTCAGTACTGAAGCCTTTGGTTAATATAGTTAAGTGCTATTTAGTTTTAATTTTGGAAAACAAATATTAGCAGTTGTTTTAGATGTTGGTGGAAATGTTATTTCCAAATCCTAACTAATTTTTTCTTTGTTTCCTGAAAGTTCTGGCTTTAGCTTCTGGTCCTGAGTTAGGGCAGATGACCTTTCTGGGACTTGTGGGAATAATTGATCCTCCACGAACTGGTGTAAAAGAAGCTGTTACTACACTTATTATGTCGGGAGTTGCAATAAAAATGATTACTGGAGATTCACAGGAGACTGCAGTTGCCATTGGTATGAATAGTTGTCTACTTTTCATTTTTCACTTGTTTTCTGTGTTGGCAGTGCCTAGCTAATAGGTATGAAATATGGTTATTAAGTCTTTAGTAGTTTTGAGTTCTCTATATTTCCTTAACATATGACACAGTGCAATTAGAATAGAACTAATCTGATGTGGCACTTTCGTTTCTGCTTAAAATACAGTTTTTCTAATTTGGTAATTTGTGACTTTTTGCTATTTTAAACTACGTATATGTTTTTTCTTAATGCATTCTGTTGTAACATGCCTGATTTCTGATTCTTAGCAAAGCCACCCTCCCTACCATCAGCTTTGGATGACTGTCTTATAGCAACAGGGAGAAACTAAAATAGTTGCTGACAATCTTTAGGATGAATGTGATGCTTCAGTGCTTTCCCGATCCAGTTTTGTCCATGTGACTAAGTTTGAAGTTTAAGTATTGCTAGTAAATGTTTAAACTAAATGAATTTTTAAACAAACTTATTTTTGTAATATAATATGCTAGCCAGAATATAGATCCTTTTTGAACAGGACAGTGGTGGAAAAAGTTCATTGTGCACATAGAAGTACATCTTGGAGTTAGCAGTACTTTCTCAGCTGTGATTTTGCATCTGAGAGTTGTGCACATCTCCATCTTATTTCTCATTTTCTGTCGTGTTACTTCTGAATTGTAAATTCTCTGGGGAGGAGTGGGCTCTTATGTTTAGATTGTGCCTGACACAGTGAGATACAGACCTTGACCTGAAAATTTTAAAGGAAGTAAATACCTGATTAGAACAGACTTCATAGTGCAGGTGTTTCTCGAAAGTTCACCTGATTTACTTCAGTGTACTGAATCAGTAGTGTTAGGATGCTGTGCTGTGGGCATTTAAAATCTGAAATACTGCAGAAAATAATAGTTTTAAAAAGTACCTGGCTGCTTAATGTTTGTTTGTTTTAAGTGTTAGTTATTACAATACCTCTCCTATTATCTGTTTCCAGCTAGTCGACTAGGATTGTATTCCAAAAATTCACAGGCAATCTCTGGAGAAGAAATAGATGATCTGGATATCCAGCAGCTTTCTCAAATAACACCCAAGGTTTGTAGTAATATGCTATTCACTGAAATGCAGTAAAAGATACATTTTATATTGAAAAATGCTTTTATCTGTGGAAAGCTGAAATGTAACTTTTGAGATTCCAGTAATAGAAATACGGTTACAGTAAATTACCAAAGGCTTTTAGTACTGAATATGGAAGCTGTCCCAGATCAAACAAATCTTTGTTTGACAGAAGATTGTACCAAGATTCATTTATTTCAATTCATGAAATTATCTTTTTAGTGAGTTCAACCTTTATTTCTTTCATCTCTCTTTAATGGTTCAGATTGTTGGTTTCTCTTTTATTTTATTTTTTTAAACCTTTTGGCACCAGTATTGGAACTTCCATTTTCCCAGCTTTCAGTGAGCATCATCTCATTTTTATATTGTTAGACCATTTTATTTCTGTGAGTAACTTTTATATAACCTTACAATTTTCTTGTTCTGTCAGTCCTTTTGGAATTCATAAGAATAGCTGTCTGAATCTTAAATGATTTCTGATTGATCTGAAGCCACTGGTTAAGAATTTTGAGAGATCTACGTGTTATGTTGGCTGCTTCAATACCTTTTTCTTATTAAGTAACTAAATGCATTAACCAGTGTCGTCATGGTAAATGTATAGCCATAATCAAACGTAATTTAACTTGTCTCTGTTGCAAAATTTATACAAATTTTCAGATTTCTGCTTAGTTTGCATAGTTAGACTGCAGCATGCTTTAGCAATGCAACTAAGCCAAAAGCCAGTACAATTAAGAAATACGTATATGATTTGAATACATTAACTAGAAAGCTTTGTGTCTTGATGACTCACCAAAAAACCCCACCTTTATTTGGTAATACTTGTTCTTACAGGCTGTTCACATAAAATAACAAGAAAAAGCAGCAAAATTAGTTTGTGCACATTTGACCTGAGACCCAGTTGGATTTCTAGCATGTATTTAAAATCTTACTAGGAATTGAGTAAAATCAACCAATAAAGTACAGTCTAATGAGTCTGCTGAGAAGTCTAACTTCAGTGTGGAACTTGTTTGAAAACTGAATTCCACTTAGTCAAATTAATTTACAGAGTAGACAAGAGGTAGAAAAAACACTGAAAAATAATAATTTCTTCTCATAGAATTTTCATTAGTTAAAACTTCAATGTGTTAATGCCATGCTATATAAAATAGTAAATTTAAAATTTCCTGAGTTGCTTGCCTTTTGTTGTCTTCATTAATTTAGTCAAGAAGCCCAGTAGCAAGCCATTATATCTCAGTTGCTTCATTATTTCAGAGGGTTGTAAAATTGCATGTTCTGTCTTGAAGTAAGTAGCACCAACTTTGTTTACCTTTAAGTCTACCCGTGAGTTAATGATTTCACTCTAACGAAAACGTGTTTCACTGATGCTTCAAACTCAAAATAAACAAGGGCATAGTTGGCCTTAGACAATATGCTTTTATTCTCTAGCTTTATTGTATCCTACACAGTTCCTCTCAATTTCTCTCCTTCTTCGTTGTGCTTCTAACAGGTTGCAGTATTTTACAGAGCCAGTCCCCGACATAAATTAAAAATTATAAAGGTATGTCTCACTGGTGGCTGCGTTGCTGGACAGTGGCTGTGAGCACTGTTTGTAGTGCGCATACTTCAAGTATAAGGTGCTGCAGAGCATCTGCTTGAAACCAGAAATGAAAGTGAAGTATATCTGAAAATATGACTTGAAAAAAGCATGTAATGTCCACAAAGGCTATGCAACTGCTGGTAGGCAGCATCACTTTGTTATATGTTGGGAGCCGGGAGTTGGAGATTTTTGTCGCATTGCAGTTGAATCGACTGGGAACTTGAGGGAGCCATATTTCTGCTACTTCTGAGAAGCAGAAATAAAGCAATAAAACGGCATGAATTTCAAGTCATGTCTGAGGTAATGCTTCCATTTGGAAGCTAAAAAACAAAGCTAACAAAGAGGGATGTGCTTTTCCTGTTGTTCTAATTCTTATATTAATTATCAACAGAGAATAGGAAGTCATATATTAAAAGACAGTTAGAATGTTTTGAGAATTATGAAAGGGCCATAACATTAAGATTCTGTATATCCTAGCTTTCAAATCTAGACTGAATATATGACTAAAATGTAACGTAAAACCTTGTATAAGAGACTAGTACAAACAGTTGGACTTTTTCAGGATTTTATGTTAAAATAATTCTTTTGGGAAAACCACAAACCATTGTATTTAGAATAATTATATAGGATAGGCTACTTCAATCTCTGATTTATGTTTTTTCCCTTTCTTTAGTCCCTGCAAAATAATGGTGCAGTAGTAGCTATGACAGGAGATGGAGTGAATGATGCTGTTGCTCTGAAGGCTGCAGATATTGGTGTAGCAATGGGACAAACTGGAACAGACGTTTGCAAAGAGGCAGCAGATATGATCCTCGTGGATGACGATTTTCAGACAATAATGTAGGTGACATCTGTATTGATGCACTGTGCTATGTAGTTTTAATGAAACATTGCCTGAGTAAGGAAAGGAGGAAGGCTTTTTGCAGCAGAGTACACTTGTCCCAGGTATTAGAAATCACTTCCTTGCTGTTGTCATTGTGTTAGGCAAAGTGCAGCATGTACTAGAGGATGAAAAAATAGTCTGTCCATATATCATTCTGGTGCAGTAAGAATACATGGTCTTCTGAACTCATTCTCTATTTCTGTCATTTTTGGAAAGTGTGTGTCATTTGTTTTTGTTTTTTTTAATTACCTACCTTGATTCTGGAGGCAGCGTTAGTGATGATGTGAGTCTTAAAAGAAGGAAATTTTTCTATTGACATTTCTTTTTGAAAGCAGCCAGAGTAAGAACCATTGTAATTGATCTTACAGTAAAGTACAGTGACTGTCAAAGAACTTCAACTCCACTCTTTTCTTGACACTTGTGTTTGTGCTTAAATTATTAGAAATAACACACTTTTTTCATTTGTTTTATGCTTTGTTGCAGTAGCCTCTAGTGTTATGATCTTTGTTTTTAATTGCAGGTCTGCCATTGAAGAGGGTAAAGGAATTTATAATAACATAAAAAATTTTGTTAGATTTCAACTGAGCACGTAAGTCTGAAATATCACTGATAATATTGGAAGGTTCTGACCACATTGTGATTGAACCAAAGCCTCACAAAGCAAATGTATAAACTCATATGAACATTTTAGATTTCATGTGCTGATAGACTGTACTAGGAAGTATCAGTGGTCTTAATGGCAAAAGAATTTTAGGATTAAATTTGTATTAGTTTGTATTTGGTGTTTTGTTTCATTTTTAGACGTTCAGAAAATAGTTCAGTAAGCAGACCTCTTACGGTTTTTCCTGTTAGGAAGTGAAAAGTCAGTAAATGAGGGGATGCACAGAAACAGGATAGCACTACCTTAGTGTTCTTCTTTAAATGAGAGGTGGCACAGAGCTGTGCCAGAGGAGGCTCAGACTGGACATGGGAAAAAATTTCTTTACCCTGAGGGTGGTCAAGCACTTAGACAGGTTTCCCATCAAGGAGGTTGATGCCTCATGCCTGTCAGTGCTCAAGAGGCATTTGGACAATGCCTTAGCTTTTGGTTGGCCCTAAGGTGATCAAGGAGTTGGACTTGGATAGTCTTTCAAAGTCCCTTCCAATTGTTCCATTCTATTCTATTCTGACCTTTTAAAGTTAGGGTTATGGTAGTTGTGATTGAAGTCATCAAAATCTGTATGTACTCTTAAATACATGAAGTTTTGCTTACAAAGCAGTTATCGGTAGATCTTCAGAAATGTTCCACGCTGACAGTTATAAAAATGAATTCTTTCAACAGGAGTATAGCAGCATTGACTTTAATCTCACTGGCTACATTAATGAACTTTCCTAATCCTCTCAATGCCATGCAGATCTTATGGATCAATATTATTATGGATGGGCCTCCAGCTCAAAGGTAAGTAATTGCTTACCTTTACTTTAAATTCTGTTAGAGGTTTGTGGTCGAATTACTTAAGCAAGGAAGAGGGTTGCTTGTAAAAGAAACTCTGTGAAGTGTTTAACTTCAGTGATGTGTTCCTGAAACAGAGCAATATTTTTTTTTTTTCATTAGAATGTGTGCAGTGTAATTCTGTGTTCATTCATTTGGCTTACTTTGGTATCCAGCAGTGGTTGATTGGGGAGCAGCATGATACCTAAGATCCACAGCACCCAAGATTCTGGCTTCCGTCCAGAGTCTTCCTCTGACTTTCTTCACTGTGGATATATGGTGGAGGGAGCAGAGAAAGGGAACTAGCAGTAGAATTCCTTAGTTATCAAGGTAACAGGAAGGGCAGGCATTACTAATACTGCAGATTGTCGTTTACTAGTTCTGATACTGTCTGATAGATACCACATGCTTCTGGACTCTGAAACTGCAGTGTTGGAATGTATTACTGATACTTACAACTCAGTGCTTTAAAGGTGAAAATAACAGATGCTTATTTAAATGAAGTGATTATTAAGCTGTAGAGAGAAGATTCAAATCTGTTTTTCCCACCTGTGAAATCTAGTCTTTGTGTAGAAGCAACAAATTATGATGATAAAAATCTGAGATACTTCTTTAATTTTAAGCCTTGGGGTGGAGCCTGTGGATAAAGATGTTATTCAGAAGCCTCCAAGAAATTTGAAGGATAGCATTCTGACCAAAAACTTGATTGTTAAAATACTGGTGTCATCAGTAATTATTGTGTGTGGAACACTGTTCGTCTTCTGGAGAGAGGTATGACAAAAAAAAGAAAACTTAAACAGCAGCAAGCATATTGAAGTCAGTTTGATACTAGCAGTTGAAATTTGGAATTCAGAATTTGCATGAACTTAGTTGCAAGATTTATGTATGCTTATTTAATAATAACTAAGATTAGAGAGGATGAATTTCAAAGCAGTTGAAATGAGAAATAGAGTTTTTAATACAGACTTTTCCAGGTCCCAATTGCATTTGGAAAACCTTGGCCAATGCAAAGTAACTGTAAAAAAACCTAAAGAAATAAAAACAAAAAAAAACCTCACAAGCAAACAAAAACTTATAGCCAGGTTGTTAGGAAACTGTTAGGAAAGGCTGTTTGCCCTTCTTTTCCCAGAAGAGAAAAAAGCTGAAATTTTAGCAGTGCATCGTAGAATTCTTGGTATTCTGTCTGCTTGCATTAATGTTTGTCAAGAGTCTTCACGGCTTGAAACTAAAGTTCTTATAAATTATGGGTGTGTTGTTTCTGTTATGACTTCTTGAATGACCTTGGAGCAAGCAGATGGTTTTGCTTTTATGTATTAGTAGAACCTGCATTATTGCAGTAACTGTATTTAGTTGCTGAAGCTTTAAATTAAAGCATGCTAAAGCCAATTTTATTTTTTTGTTGGCAGTTAAGAGACAACGTAATAACACCTCGAGATACAACCATGACCTTCACCTGTTTTGTATTTTTTGATATGTTCAATGCTTTGAGTTCTAGATCTCAGGTGAGTGATTAATATTGCCATTTACATGGCATTTACATCAGTACCTCCCTTCTAAGGAAGATCTTGTGTTTTCTTGCAGGTATACTTTACAAGTACTATTAAGCTTCAGAGTTAAATTAAGTGAAATGGTTAGCGTTCTCAATTTGTGATGCAAATGTTTGTTAGTAATGCTGGTGTTCTGACAAGGGCAAGGAAACTCTTAATAAAAACTGGAAGTGTGATGGTCCCTTCTATTGCTGTTTTGAGTTATTGTATTGCGCTTAGTTGAGTTCTTTCTTTCCTGGAAATCTTGTCAGTTCAGTAACTTTTTCAGAATCTGAAACTTGTTGAAGGCCTTTCAAAGTTTGCAGCCCTAGGAAAGCCTAAGAAAAATTGCTTTAAGAATTCTTTCTGTTTAAATTTTTGTTCTAAGGAAGACAAAGTCTGAAATTTTGTGTTAGTTGAATAAATTACACATTACTACATTGAATCTAATTTGCAGTCTGTTTTCTGATCTGAATGTCAGGGTAGACAAAAACACATCCTTCTTGTACAGTGGGCACCTTCTAATGCGTGGCACTTGTAGAGAAGTGAGCTCAGTAAATAAATTCTTGACTGTGAAAGCAATATTTGCACTCATTTTACCATTAAATTATCTTCTCAAGAACGTGTTTTGGATTATCTTCAAGGTCAACAATTCAACAATAGGGTTTTTATACACTTTTATAAATGCTGATATGAAAAAAGTTATGAATTATTTTCTTGTCTAGACAATAAAAATTACATGTACAGTGTAATATATTGCTTGTTTTACAGACAAAATCTGTGTTTGAGATTGGACTTTGCAGTAACAAAATGTTTTGCTATGCTGTCCTTGGATCTATAATGGGGCAGTTATTGGTCATTTACTTTCCTCCACTTCAGAAAGTTTTCCAAACAGAGAGCCTGAGTGTCTTGGGTAAGAAATGTTCCTTTTCAAAGAACGGTACATTAAGGATTGATTTGTAAAAGCACTGGGTTATGGAAGTGGGCATGGTGCTTAGGGACATGGCTTAGTGATGGACTTGGTTGTGTTATGTTAATGATCTTAAAAGTCTTTTCCAACTTAAATGTTCAATGATTCTGTAAGAGCTCTTTCTATTTGCATACAGCAGGAAAACCAATCCTGCTGATCCTTTTTAAGAGGGGAAAAAATACTTCTAGATATTTTGTTTGGAAACCATAACTAAGTGCATATTGCACACAGAACAGACGAATGTGTTCTTAGATATCTGAAGCACTTGTATATCTTAGGAATTTTAATAAGTACTGATGCAGGCAAAAAGGAACTAGATGATCTTAAAGGTCCCTTCCAACCCAAACCATTCTATGATTCTGTGTTTTTAGATAATTCTTTGTCTTTTTATAGTGGTGTCATTTCTGAGAATATCATTTCAGTATAGAGCTAATTATGTTGCTTAGTGTTCTTTGCTTTTCTATGTATTAATAAAAGCAGTGTTATGAAATGCTTTAAGAATTTGAAATAGCGTGTGTGTCCTTGTGATTAGTGCATGAACTATGCACACTAATTGTCTGGTTCTGCAAAATGGTTCTTGCTTCATTTCTGCTCAAATTACCCAGTAATAGGCAGCAATTTGAAGGTCTTGTAAGTCATATATTCCTTTGTCAGTCTGCCCTCGACCTTAAATAGCAAGTTTTAAAAAGGCTAATTATCTCTTCCAGATTTACTGTTTCTTCTGGGACTCACTTCCTCTGTGTGCATAGTGACTGAGATCATAAAGAAGTTTGAGAGAAGCAAGGAAAAGATCCAGAAACATGGAAGTTCTTCTTCGTCAACTTCGTCTTTTCTTGATGTATGATGCATATT
This sequence comes from Chrysolophus pictus, assembly GCA_037305975.1. NCBI lineage: Eukaryota > Metazoa > Chordata > Aves > Galliformes > Phasianidae > Chrysolophus > Chrysolophus pictus. The sequence continues at coordinate 41,230,705 of JAYKPI010000006.1, forward strand.
GCATTCTTTTGTTTGCAAACTTAGGGATTGCTGTCTGAAGATGTAGGAGAAAGCAAAACAATATTTGGAGGATTAAGAAGTCCTGAGGGCTTTTGACAAGTCCTTTGTTTTACTGACTAATGATGAACATTGGTGTTTCAAGACTGTTTAGAATTTAACTTCCAGCTGTGGGAGTAACAATTGAAATTATGCAACTTTGGTAACATTTTTCCTCAAACCAATTTACTTTTGAGATTGAATGGGATTTTGTGTGTGGGGGGGGTTAATTTAAAGAAAGATCTAAGCCCAAGTCCCATTTTCTGCACTTAGAGATATAATTGTATAAAATTCTTCTCTTAGATATAAATATTTTAGTTTGTTTTTATTTAAAACATTGTACTATTTTACTTTTACGGTGGTGGGACTTTGCTACTAATACAAGGATTAAAAAAATATTTCAGAGGCATTCCACTGGATTTAGTCTGTCACAAGAGTGCCATATTCTAGCTACTGTATTTATTTACTTTATCCTGCAATGTGTAAGCGGCTCAAGTACCTTGTGCTACAGTTTTTTTTTGTATCTGGAGATTTTTTCTTTTTGCACAGGATGTGACCGCTGTCGGATCACTGTTTGTTCTTTTCTTTTTCTGTGATTGAAAAGCCTATACTGCAATTTGAAGTAAATGTTTGCTTTTCTTATGAGTGTGGTGTCTCTTTGCTTGAAAAGGAACTGGCATTTACACCAGATTGTCAGGCTTGTGATGGTTTTGGATACCTGCTTTGTTCCACATCTACTTGAGCTTGCAAGTGCTAGATTACTTGAGTAGTAAGGCAGTACTAGTATTGAAATATCTAACTTACAATTATGTGGTACAGTGAATTAGAAAGGAAACATACTAATTCTCACTGTAATGGCAAAAAAATCCCAGCTTTCTTTGAAATAAGCTGATTTTTTCCTTCTGCACCCCTCCTGTTTTTTTTTTTCTTCCCCCATCATTAAAATAAATAGCTTTCTGTTAAAGTAACTTAAAATTTTAATCTTCAAAATGACTTTTTGTGGATCAAGAAGTGTTGTGGTGTCTTGATATGTTAAAAGTAATTTTTAATATATGATAATGTCTGGATATTCAGATATTCAGTGATTCAGAAACAAACAGCTGTGTTCCTCAACGTCCTCAAAGCAGCTGTTGTCATCGTTGCTGTTAGAGATGGACCAGTTATGCCCTAAGGAAATGGAAGGAATAGTCACCCAGTGAATCTTGAAAAGATGCAAGAACTCAAGAGGGAACCAAAGACAGAATGCTGTATCTTTTGACTGAAAGCATGTGGATACACATCTTGCACACTGCAGCCTGGAAATGGTGTTTTGTGTTGGCTCAGAGGCATGCTGTCACAAGATGGTCATCCTGTCAGTAAGGTTACTGAGAAATTCTGAATGAGCAGTGGGACATTTTTGCACATTTCTTTGTGGCTTGCCCCAAGTGCCATCTTCAGAATCTGGAAAGTTCATGGAAAATAAGGCAGATTGGAAGGTGTTGTATGAATTTTCCTGCTGATAGGTTATTCTACTTATTCTTTTCCCCTCCACACACCCTCCCAGAGATTCCCAGGCTTTGTCAGGAAGTGGAGTGTGGTAGACGGGAACTGAGTTCATGTGCTATGCAGGAACTGTATATAGCACTGTCTGCTGTGCACACAGAGTTCATCTATTACTCTGGCCTACCTGGGTCTGCTGAATGTGCACTTATTACCTGCAATGCCAATGTGCAGAGGAGTTTTAATAGTGTAAGGGAAAAGACTTTAGTATATGGCACTCACCTTTTCTACAGGATGTTAGTGAACCACTGAGCTGATAAGGGCTCAAACAAGGTGACCTCTTAGAAATCTTTTAGCACAAATTTCTCATTTCCAGCAGTTCTGCTTTTCAGCACTTGAAAGGATTTATCAGTGTTCCTCCTATTGGATATTGCTGTCTGACAAGTGGGTCTGAATTACCAGCGTGTTCAGTATTTCAGTGCAACTTCAGAACATTTTAAAACTTCATTAGTAAAGTATTTAAAATTCTTCAAATCCCAGTAAAAATGTAGTAGAAACTGTGATGATGCGTGCTGATAAAGAATCACTTGCACCAGCCTGGATTTTGAGAAAGCGCAGCAACTATGTCTTTCAGCTAGTAAGACTTCTTGTTGATAATCTTCTCCATGGGATTTGACTACTTCATGCTCTGCATTTGTTCTTGGAGTCCTAGAAATCAAGTACATAGAGTAGTGCAGATAAGCATAAATGTATTGACATAGGGAGGAATTATTATTTGCTAGGCTTTAAACAAATTTTACAAAGTACTTATTTGCCAGCCTAAGTCTCACTTTCTGAGTTTACCTGCTAGCGTAGACAAGAAACAAAATTTAGTCCCTGAAGAACTATTAATTCTACCTTTTTAAAAGGTGAACTTACTTAAAGTGAATTATAATGAATTATGCCTTAGGCGTTTCTGCTGTATTCCAGGTTTTAGTCCAAAAAATAGAACGTTTGTCTTTGGAACTAACTAACTCAAGATTGTGCTTCTTAGCAAGGCTCAAGAATTACTTGATCTCTGGCGTTTTCCCAACATGGGATGTAGAGTGGTTAAGATCTCTCCTCTTACAGCAACAACAAAGTGAAATCAAGCATGCCCGTTTTTGTTTATTTGTTTGTTTGTTTTAAAGACTTAACTTAAAATGGGATGATGATTATAAAAACCATGAAGAATGATAAGCTTGGGAATCAAAACACTTGAGACAATAATGATTCAAAGGATGATTTGGATGAATAAGAATTTACGTCTTAGTTTCTAAAATCATGAACTTAAATGTATCACCTTCCAACTATTAAAGTCATCTGATGGAACCGTGGCTGTAGATGGCTGTAAACGGCCAGAAAGGTGTTAAGCAATTCTAGTAACTTGCTCTGTGGTTGAGTGTGAGTGCCATCTACTGCCAATTGAGAAAGTAGCAGTTCTGTACTGACAACTTCATTATTACCTACTCTCAGTTACCTGCTATTTCAATCTGTCTCAAAAATAGTTTTTCTGTGAGTTAAATATACGCTATAATGTATCAATTTCTCATTGAATGTATTATGAAAGTATCAAGACTCAGCTGTACAATATCAGAAACTATTCCTGTAGCTCTTGAGATCTAAGTTTTCCATGTAGAAGACACTATGACAGCGTATGGTGATGAGATGAGCCTTCAGCAGCCTCTGCAACTTGCGTGGGGCTCCATACAGCAGCTTTCCATCTGTGATGCTTCCCCATAGTACAACATGATCCTTCTGTGAACAGGGCATATCTCTTCATTTTCTGGTAGTTCATTGTATGGTGGGGCCTCTTTAACATGCAATACTACTTCTGTTGGTGATATTCCAAACTTTTTACCTTCAGGCCAGTCCATGATCACCTCTAAGATTCCTGGATTGCTGAGGTTTCCCATCCGAGCTCATTGTGTGTCAATGCAATCCACTTACTCCATGTGGTAGCAGTAGCATGATAGGTGGAGGGAACCAGGGAAACTTTCCCTTAAACATCCAGTTCAGTGATGACAACTACCTCTCCCTAAAACTACAGATATTCTACTATCTGTGAAAACAGTATTTCTTTAAATTGTCAATTTCAATTTAATTTGATTTGTAAGACTATAATCAATCATATAGCAGCATGGATAGCTGCCTCTCAGACACAAGTTTGAAAATGGGATGTTTTCAAAGTTAAAAGCAGTCAGGGAAGAGGAGGGATAGTAAGCTTTAAGTGTTCAGAAAAAGAAACGCTCTGAACTGCTAAAGTTCTTTACTCTCATTTTCAATTAGACAGACACCTTTTAATTATCCAACCAGCCAACCTCCGCTCTCCACCCACAGAAAACTCAGACACCAAAACACGTTGTATGCAGCACCTCTTTTATAGGAGCTTTTGTTACAAAAATACTAAATCCTGGAGCGAGACTCATTGGTAAAAAAATAAATTAAAAAATATCAGGAGCTTGTATGAAAATAGCCAAGCAAATTCCAATACAGTCACATTTTAAATATAATTTCTTCTGTCTCTGTGGCATTGGAAATGATTTTAGGAATAATGCTCTCAGTCATCCACACTGAGTGATGCAAACCTATTAACATCACGTAAATGCTGAGTTTCAGATACAGCACGCCTGACGGCCTTTGTCTTTTTAGATATTTTTTTCTTTTTGCAGGACTCAGATTTGGCCTCTGTTTTCTTCTGAAAGAAGTCTGGAGATACAGTTGATATGACTATATTCAACAGAACCTGATAAAGCTCAGTCATTTTTGGAGAAGAACTGAACAGATTTTCCACTGAAGGTGTTGACTTAAGCTCTTGATACAGTCCGTGCACAAGGGTCCCACTATAGAGCCTGCTCAAAGGAAGGAGAGAATTCTCATTTGCTATCATACCTCAGCAGAAGTACAGAAACATGCAGCTTAGTGGGGAGAACAAGCCAAACACCCCAAACCATGTCTTAACTACATACAATATTCAACAGCAGGCCACTAAGAAATATTCTAATTAGATTTTTCTCCATATTCTCACCTTTAAAGAAAGGAGTCCAAATTGTGCTAAAATTGGCCAAAGCAGTTTATGACGCAGACAGTAAAGCAACATGTGAAATCACTGCAGCAGGAGCTTATGTGGAAAGCGGATGTCTGAAATGTGCTTACCTAGCTAAGTCTGGCTCAGGGAGAGGACTGCAGAGTAGCTGGTTGAGATACAATCCCATCTCAAGACAGCACTGCCACTGGCAAAAGCTATGTGCAGCATCTAAATCAAAGTCTTTATTTTGCAGTTTCTCTTCCTTCCATTTTAGAAATTCATTATAAGCAATTCTGTTGTCTTCTGGGTGGAGAACTGTGAGATCTAGGTTATGAATAGAAAATGACAGACAAATAAATATTATTCTGTGAACACACAAAAAGTATCTGCAATGTATAGGGCCTACAAACTACCAGTGTTTAGTTGCATTTCTGGAAGCCTACCTAAATGTCTCAACATTAAGACATACAGTGGAGAAAAAATGTGAGTATCGTTATCCATATGAATCTGAAATGATGAAAATAGTAATTCTGTCAAGTACTTTTCCACAGTTCTGGGAGTGAATCCGTTTGAGAAGATTGCCATCTCGTTCCACCCCACTCGAGAAGCAGGTGGCAGTCATTTTCAAGCAGCTTTTGTAGCTTAGAGCCTAAATCAACAGAATAACCCTGGCATGCATCATCTTTGGCATCATATCAAGGACTCTTCCTAAGAAAATGCCACCTTACCCTAACACATAGAAATATTACTGAAAGTACCGAGTACTCACAGAAACTGTGATTTCTGCATCCAAAATTGTATTCTCTGGAGACATACCTGGCTCATTTGTTATCCTGTGCAGTTCTCCAGATACCATCATTAGAAGCAGAGCCTTTAAATGATGTAAGTTCACTTTAGGTTCCGAACAACGTGTCCAATAACAGGTTACAGCAACAGGGAGTTGTAAGTGGGCGGGGACAGATTCTAGCAAACTCATTTTCACTCCTAAAGTCTCCAGCAGAAGTAGCTGACGGCGTGACATTGGCACCTGAAAATAAGCAAAAGATTTTGAAGGAAAAAAAAACCAGACTTCATTTGTTGCAAGTCATTTCCAGAATGCAGATAAGATCATTTAAACTAGCTAATACTTTGTGTTTTAATTAAAATAAAAAGTTAAGTGTCACAGATACTCTGAACAGGAAGTATTTTTGAAATACCACTTAAGAAAGCAATTTTCACAATTGCCTGAGGTCAGCTGGATTTTAACAGGCTTCAGAGTCTCCTGCAAATCAGGTTATTTACATTACATTCCTGTGCAAAAGTTGACTTTGAAAATTCAGCAGGTGTAACGTATTAAAGTTACCTTGCTATGGCAAATACGTCTGTGTAACTTCATGTCTTCAAAAAGTGACCCTTTTTTTGTGAGCTGTAATGGTGATGCTTGTTCTTGGTATGTCAACAACACACCTGTTATCACAGTGAAACCTTCAGTGTACAGTTTACCTTTCTCTTTTGCAATATATGAACTCATAGCACATTCCTTCTTTGCTGTGCTATTTAAAACACAGCACTACAAATTGTCTAGACGCAGTGCTCACTGCGGAACTGGAGTAAGGTGTTCAACTGCAACACGAGTGCTTTGTAGATCTGGATTGGGATGGTTGTGCTTATTGCAAAGCACCAACCCCACAAGTAGAAGTTAAACTGAAGTCAATTTTGCCAAGAGTGCTCTGAATACAGAGTAACACATCTTCTTGTAACTTGTTGAATTGGTAATTCGTATATATTTAGTGAGGAGAGTTGTTATAATAACCAAAACTCAAATTCAGTAGGGTATACAATGAAAGACCACATTTAGGTGTCATTAACATTTCTGAAAGTCCCAAACCACAGACTTCACAGATGTTTGCATGCTACTCATTCAAAATAACAATACATCTGTACCACAGCAGGGACAGACAAGGTTCACAGCCACCAGCTGCTGATGACAACACACAGATGTGCCGCTGTGGATCTGATGCCAGTGGGCAGAGCACATGGAACAGGCTCCCCAGGTAGGTGGCTGAGTCACCATCCTTGGATGTGTTAAAAACCATCTGGATGTGGTGCTCAGGGACATGAGTGAGAGGAGGGTTGTTAGAGTTAGGGTAGTATGGTTAGGTTGTGGTTGGACTTGATCTTCAAGGTCTCTTCCAACCTGAGCAATTCTATGATTCTATGTACAGTATGGAAAGGCACAGATTGTATTTCCAAAAGTTTCAGAAACAGGTATGAACCCTGGGTGTTTCCCATTCCAAGGAATAGTCTCAACCATAAAAAACCATGAGAATTTAAATATACCACATTGCTAATGCTGACTAGAACTAACCTAGTACAAACTTCCTTTGATTACAAGTTGTATTTTTCAGGTGCTGCTCTGCTTGGCAAGGAGCAGGGAAGTACGCATAGCAGGATGCGTATTCGGAACAGGAGGAACTGCTGGACAGCTGCAAGGCTTACAGATGAAATAATAATGCTGATTTTTAGTAAAAAAAAAAAAAAAAAAAAAGCATTTAACTTTGCTCTGAAATATCCGTAACTTGATCAAATGCAAGTTAGATTTAGTAGTGTTGAATTGCACCTTTCTAAATTTCACAGAACTGTGAGTCCTTTCCTAAAACGACAAAAGCAAATATTAGTTTGACATTATAGGAAGGATGGCAGAAGGGCTCACACGGGCTGATTCAGCAATGCTATACATGCACGCTGCCAGCCGGTCATGTAATTTGGCTTGGTGCACTTGGTGGGGGGGAGCAAGGAAACGTGCTCCGCTCCTCAGCCCTCAGAAGCAGGACTGCGTGTAGCCGCGTGCTGAGCGTTTGCTCGCTGAAGTCTCTGGGTTCACCGATCACCTTTAGCGCCTCGCTGTCAGACACAGCGCCTCCTAAGCGCGTGCCACGCCGCTAACCCGCTGCGACGAGCACTCACCTCCACTAACTTGTCCAGAGTGAAGCCATCGTCGCCAAAAGGCGCGGGGAGGCTCGCCGCCTGGACAAACGTCTTTTTAATGGCCTTTTGGACTCGGTCGAACTCGCACACGGCCGGCGGCGCGCCGCTCCGTGCCTCGCTCCGCGCGTCGGCGCCGGGAGCCGCGCGCAGCAGCAGCAGGCCGTACAGAACCCGTCGGATGGGCAGCGCGGCGCCGTGCGCGCTGGGCCGCCGCAGGTCCTCCACCTGGACGTGGAGGAAGGTGCTCCGCAGGGTCAGGACGTTCGCGACGAGCGGGGCCAGCTCGCCTCTGGCCAGGGCGCCCAGCAGCCACGGCGGCAGCCCCGAGGCCTCGGCCTCCTCGCAGCGATAGCGGCCCTCCGCGAAGAACTCCTCGAGGTTCGCGTCGGACGGCGCGTAGTCCCGCAGGGCGTCGCGCAGCAGCTCCCGCACGGCGTCCCTCCGCCGCCCGCCCACGTGCTTCAGCACGGCGTCCGCCGCCTCCTCGGGCCCGGCGAAGGCCGCCAGCCAGCGCAGCAGCCCCCGCGCGCGGCCGTGCTTCCCGGGCAGCCGCACCTTGCCGAGGAGCCCCTCGAACGCCGCCGCGTCCACGTAGTCGTTGCCGCTCACGACGGCGAAGAGCGGCAGCGCGCCGCTCCTCAGCCGCCCGAAGTGGCGGCAGAAGCTCTCCGCCTGGAAGCGCCGCGCGGGGACGTAGCGGCCCGCACGCTCGGCGCGGACGTCCCGCCAGCGGAAGGCGCTCAGCGGGCAGTACCCGCCCGCCAGCTGGAAGATGAAGAAGTCGCTGTCGAGGGACAGCACGGGGCAGCCCCAGCGGTTGGCCAGAGCCGCGACCTCGCGGTCGGCCTCGGCCCAGCACTGCGCGAAGGGGACCGCCGCCCGGCGCAGCGCCTGCACGAAGGCGTGCCGCGCCAGCAGCGGCAGCACGCGGCCGCCCTCCCCGCGGGACAGCCCGTGGGCCGCGCGCAGGCGCTCGGCGGCGCGCTCCCGCAGCGTGCCCAGCTTCCTGTCGGCCGCCCCGCGCCCGCCGTCCAGCACCACGAAGGCGGCCACGCCGCAGGAGCGCAGGACGGCGAAGAACTCGTCCGCGGCCGCCGCGAACGGGCCGTAATCGCCGCCGCGGCGGAAATCGGCGGCGGAGCCGAAGAAGAGGTGGTAGTAGAGGCTGCTGCCGTCGATCACCAGCTTGGTGTCCCGCACCCGCAGCTCCGCGAAGAACGAACCGCTCTCCTCCACGAGGCCCGTCAGCCCCGGGACGCCCATGGCGGCGGCGGCGGCGGCGGCGGAAGCGGCCGGCCGGCCGGGCTCGGTGCGCATGCGCAGCGTCGCCTTGACAACGGCGCCGCTCGGGCCCCGCGGGCTGAGCTGCGGGCATCGGCGCTCCGCGTCCCGCGGGGTGCTGGCAGGTAACCGCCCGGCTTCACGCGGCAGGGTGCCGAGGGGGGGAACGGCTTGAAGCTAAAAGAGGTTTGCGTCGTTGTTAAGGTGGTCTGTAGTAAGTACAGTTTGGCTGCGTCTCGCCACAAAGTCGCGCTCCTTGGGGCAGCGTGCCAGCAGCTCAGCAGATGGGTGTTGAAATCGCTTGGTGCACGTTTGGTTACTGTTAAAAGGCAGGTTTCAAACTCGTGATCTTCATTTCGGCTCCCTGTCTGTAGGAAGGCAACCCCTTGGCGCCAGAAGTTACACGGCTTGTAAAATAAAGCTTTTTTTCTTCTCTTTTCCATGAGAACCAGTGCTGATGAGACAGCACTAATAACTGTGCTGATGAACAGATATTAGGACGTCTGTTTCTTTGCACTTGAGGATCCTTTGAAGCAAAAAAGCAAAGTAACAATACCGATATTGTTTTAGTATGTAAGGAGAAGCATTTGCTTGTTATCGTTTGGAATGAGGAAGGAAAAGAAAACAAAGTCAGTCCAAAAGCATTTTCAGTCATAGCAAGCCAAAGTAACAGCAGAAGTTTGCTCCTGCACTCTCTGCGTTTGCAGAATTAGGACTTCGGTCAGACAAGAACTTCAAAACAAAGCTAAACACTTGGAAAGGTGGATTGGGATCAAATTATTATAGCAAAAGAGAAAGGAAGAAGTGGAGCTTTTGGAAGAAGTGAGCGTTAAAAATCCCTCAGGTTTGTGGTTAGCCAGGAAGCTGTGGTTTGCAGAAGCTGGTAGCAGTCAGTCACTCATGTAAGTGCTGACAGATGGCAGAAAGATGGTGGAAGTTGAAGGGCAAATGAAAGAGTAAACAGCTTTCTAGTTAAGAATATTACATTAACAAATCTTTTCCTTTCTGTTTCAAGTATTTCCTCTGAACATCTGTAGAAGAGTAAAAGGATTTGAAAACTGCATTCTAGAGAAATTTGGGTAGTGTCTGTTACACGGAGCAATGCTGAAATTTCAAGAAACTGCTAAGCATGTCAGCATTTCCAGCTCTAATTCTGCTTGCTCAGATGCTGCTATCGGAAGGAGATACACTGTTCAGAGGAAACTTGGCAATGGGAGCTTTGGAAGTGTGTATCTGGTTTCTGACAAGAAAGCAAAACAAGGAGATGAATTGTAAGTAATCTCTTTACATATTTAAAAAAAAAAAAAACGGTTTGGACCATAATTCTTGCATTTTAGATGTTTCTTTATATTGATTTGTTTCTGCTCTTAAGTTTGGTGTTATGTTGCAGCGTTTACTGTTCAACGGTAGTGAGGACAGAAGAGCAGACTTTATGCTGACTCTTTGTTTAAAATAGTTTATGAGATAAGGAGGATGTCAGGGGGAAGCTCTTTACTATGAGAGTGGTGAGGTGCTGGAACAGGCTGCCCAGAGAGGTTGTGGATGCCCTGTCCCTGGAGGTGTTCAAGGCCAGGTTGGATGGGGCCCTGTGCAGCCTGGTCTGGTATTAATTGTGGAAGCTGGTGGCCCTGCCTGTGGTGGGGAGGTTGGAGTTTCCTGGTCCTTGAGGTTCCTTCCAAACCTGGCCATTCTGTGTGATAAGTCTGTGTCACTGTGCTTGTATCTAACTTCTATTTATTACATAAGACAGAGGGGAGGTGAGTGGAAAATCTCTGACCCTCCTCTCCATAGTGATGCTTACTTCTAAAGCTGTGCAACAACTGATTTAAACAAGAAAATTACTTATTCCCAATGTCATACCTTGGACAAGTTGCTAATGTAGAATGCACACTGCGAAGGACCTGGTATTTATACAGAACTGAGGTAGATTTCTTCACTGTCCTAAACAAGAAGCAGGGCATGGATGCGTGCCAGTTTTCACAAATTTGCATTCTTTGTAGCAAATTTTTTTCGTTAAAGGCTTAAAGCATTGTAATTTATAAACTGTGATTGAATAATTATATAAATATGTATTATATAATTGGTGTGAGTATGATGCAGGTGTGTGGTTTATATGCGGAGGCCTTGCATTTAATAAGGAAATCCTGTTCTGCAAGTTAATCAAAACTCTTACTAGAATGCTGGACATGTGCCTTTCATTCCCTGCTCATCCTTCTTCATCAAGATGAAACTTCTGTTTCTAAAAATGTTGAGGATGAGTCCTCCTTAAGTTCAACTACTACTAGTTAGTGTCTAGCTCTATAATGGTTCATTCAGCACTCATTAAAGCACTGACATCTTAGACATGAGCATGAAAATGTCAGAATTTCTGAACATATTTTAATAGACTTCCCTCTTTATTTCTGATGATTTCTTATTTACTTTCAGCGAATACTTGGTAACACCCAATTAGAATTCAGGAATTATTTTATGCCACTGTAAGGACTGACACTGTTCCTGAGGTGTCAAAAAGAAACGCTACAGTACTGATCTTTTTCTTAATAACTGAGTTGTGTAAATGAAACTTCAGAAGGAATAGTCATAGAAATTCCAATAAACAGCATTTGCATTTGCTGTATGCCTTACTGATAGCATTATTTCTTTTAATTGCCAGCAAATCTTGTTTTTTGTACCTACCTGAAGGTAGGCAGGTCGCATCAGTTTGACTGATAATCCCCTTAGGATTCTGAAGCTATAAAAGACAGAAAACCATTTTCAGGAAGCTGGGTGCCTGGATGTCATTGGACTTCATTGTATAGAAATGTTTATGTATTGGTTTGGGACTTCCAACAAATGAAATTAGAATGTGAATATCTCTGTTTTAATCCAGTAAATTTGTGAAGCTTTTTGTTCAAAGTGTGAAAAATCCAGTCAGTGTAGTTGACAGCCAGAAATACATTCTTCCTTTAAATCTGGGGGTCTGTTGGTCTTTTCTGATGGATGTGTCAATGAGCACTAGCATGATAAAAAGAACTTTTTTTTATTTACTCGTGCTTCAGTTGTGCTGATAATGACAAGGCATTCTTGGCAATGCTGCTTGAATAAGTGTGTCAGTGACACGGTTCTTTCACTTGTTGTCCTTAAACATCAATTTGCAGATTCTCAGCTCCTTGGTTGAAGGGTTGAAGGCCGCTAAATTCTTTGATTTTTCTGGCTGGGTTTTAGATCTCTCTTAGCTCTATCTGTGGTTTGATTTAATTTTTTGTTTTTAAATGAAAACTTTGCAAATATTAGTAGAAATAATTTATGAATTTTATTTTCCTGTTAGCATCCTTTACCATGCAGATAGGATGACTCCCTCAACTTGTATGACCATTCAGAATTTGACTGAGTATGGTTGAATTCAGAATATTAACAGGATATTGAGCTCTGTGTTCTCAGTTTCTTCCTCCCTTTACCTCCTTCCCTTTCCTCCCTTCCTGCTACAGAATCTGCCAAACCTCAAAACTCCAGGAATGTGTATTTTGCCTTTAAGTAGTTACTACCTCTATTTTCCTTCAGATTTTTTTCTTTGAAAACTTAAATTCTTAATGATGGTATTTTAGACAAACAAAAGTGCTTCAGCACTTCATGCCTGTGTTTGAGGCTGTCAGTCCTCAGCCATTCCCCAGGACAGGCTCTGAGTATCAAAAAGCATATTCTGTTTTGCTGCTGTTGTTTGTGAGTCTGTTTTTATGTCTGCATGAGTAAGTATCTCAAGTGCTGATATTATAACGCAGTTCACCATTTTATCACTAGGGGGTACCCGTGTATCACCGTTTTTCCCTGTTCCTCTGAGCCACGGATGTAAGTTGAAGAGCAGATTGCCCCAATTTTCTGTCATTTTTATGCTAAAAGACGACAAAAATAGAGGCCCCAGTGATGTGAAATCTCGAGCTTTAGAGTGTAGGTACTTTCTTCTCTTTAACCCTATCCATTTTTTAAGGAGATAAAACGTACTGCTTATTACTTGTTAGATTTTCCTTTGGGAAATACATATGTTTTCAGATGAAAAATTGTGGGTTTTTTCATCGTATTTCGTACTCTTTCAGAGTAATGCATTTCAGAGTGTGATCCAAATTATGTTTATTACCTGTAAAAAAAAAAAATATATATATATATATATATATCTTAGAGATCTGAAAGCACTTTGGCAGTAAAAGAGGAATTGAGATAGTTAAGTCCCAAGTGATCTCAACAGTATTAGATTTCTGTTTTTATTGTTTGCGAGATGGTTCAGAATGTACCAAGAAAAATGTTTACGTACACACTGCTGACTTGCTGAGCTGCTGTGTGATACATCTGAGTTGTGTCCTATGCAGATAAGATGGACAGGAAGTGCTGCTGCTATGGTGGTGTATGTAGGTCTCGTACTACACACTGCTCTTAAGCATTCCCTTGTATGACTCATTCCTTTCCTCCTTAACCTCCTAATTTGTATAGTTTGTAACTTGTAATTTTTTATAGTTCTTTATGTTTATGGTGCAATGTGCTTTCTTTTTTACTAGATGACTCTGAAAACCTTTTTCATTTTCATTTTTTGCCATGCCCTGTTTAAACTAGAAAATTATATATTACTATAAACAGCTGTCAGTTACATACATAGCTAAGCACCCGAATGTCTCAGCTAGGTAAAATTTATACTCATACGTTTTCTAGTGTTGATGAGCTCCTTTGGACAGTAAATCATTTCTAGTTGTCATATAATCTTAAAAATACTGTCACGGGATTGCTCTCATTTTACTTAGCTTCTCTGCCTATACAACTTGTTTTTTCTCCTTTCCCAAGTTGTGTTATCCAAGATAAAGAAGAAGGAAACCAGGCTAGTGATTAGTAGTCTGAGTTGAGATTGTGCCTCATGGAGTTATTTCAGACTAGCCATTGGCTTTAGGGATCATGCTTACCTCTTGTCAAAACTGCTTTGTGTAGATACAGGACAAATAACTCTCTTGAGTTTTGTAATAATCTCATAAAAAGAAAAATAGAGGTTCTTGTGTTTAGATATTTGGCTAGGGAATGTGATTTTTGTCCTCCTTGCTTGTGTAGCCAGTTAGGTCATCTGCTCTCCATCTCCTACAAGAGCTTTTGATTCTGTCGAATGATTCTCACCAGTTATTATAGAGGGTTACACATCTCAAAGACAGAAATTCCTGCAACTTAGGAAACTAAACAGCAGACAAGAATAAAATAATGCCCTCATAAAGGCAAAGGCCTTAACCAGGAGGAGACTTCTTTATGAAAGAGTGTTTCTTCTGTACTAGACAACTTGTGCATGGGAGATACCATAGATTTCCTTGTGTTTGGGAAGAAGCTATGGTTAGAGTTTTTATTGTCTTAGACCACAAATTCAGGTAGGCACAAGAGATATTTATAGGAAATAAGCTTCTTAGTTCCAGTTTAAACGGAATGGCTTGTTTTCTGTATTATTTTATATTTTCACCATTAGATATTTGCAAATTTTTTGATTTTGAGGCAGTTTCTGTACATTCATTAAAAGTGAGATTTAATTGCCTAATATTGACAATACCTTTCTGTTCTACTACTCTCTAAAATGAGCTTTGATAAATCTGTATTTCAAATTGCAAACTGATTTAGGTAATATGTAACTGAAGTCCAGATAAGGATTGCATCCTCCTGCAAATATTTGCTTTGTTTTTTAATCTTTTTCCAGGGTTTGAACTGAATTTAGGCATGGTAGATAGGAATGCAAATGACTGGTTGCCTATTCATGGAGTTTTTTATTTTTTTACAGGCTCTGGTGTTGACTCTTTTAGGAAGAAAAAATGGTGGCTTTAATAAGGCTAAAAATTACTTCTGTTGTATATGGTTTTTTTTTCTTTTTTTGTTTTCTAGAAGTTGCATTAGGAATGAAGTTGGACCTATGTCTTTGTTTAAGCAGCAAGGGACAAACAGTGCTACTCAGTCGCTTTTCCAGATCTATGTAAACCTGCTGTGGAAAAATGTCTATTGAGAATGATTCTTGGCATATATGTGGCACCTCTTCCATTCTGGGACCTCAGAGCACTTTTTGGAGCTGTGAAATATTTTTACCCAGTTTGTAGATGGGCAAGAAACAGAGAGGTTAAATAGTTTGCATGTATTCATGCAGGGAGATGGTGATAGGCCTGGGAAATAACTGGGCCCTACTTGCTGTGTCATTTGTTGGTGTTTTGAAGGTCCTGCTTCTATTTAGCAAGATTAACTGTGCTGTAGATGCACAATCATTGTCAAGAGCTCAATATAATGAGGGTCAGTTCTACAGTTTGGATGGAATCTGTCTGTGTGTGGCAGAAAGGAAGCCTGGTTTCCTACAGTCTTGCATGCTATGTCCCCTTGTCCTACCACAAGAAGCCCCACTCTTTCACCGTTATGACTACATTCAATTTTATGGAATGTCCTCCGTTTTCTTCCTCTAAACACAGCTCAAATTTCTTCCTTGCCTCTAGTATTCCTCTAGAGTTTGTGTTTTCTTTCTGTATGACCTAATTAGTGGCTAGGGAAGCAGCCAGTTGAGGTGTGGTTGTCTGTGAAGACTTGCACAGCTGAGGTGATTGTGCTATGCACAGTGCCATTTGGCAGCTCAAACAGTGTAGAACTTCTGACATCCAAGGGTGACTAATTGAAAGTTCTTGCACCTCCTACTTATGTAATGCCATCCTTGGAATTGCTGCTCTTCTGACAGGTTTGGTTGAAACTGCACAGGAAGTCTGCAAGTGGAGTAGTGATTGGTAGTTGGTCAATTCTTTCCTTTGTGTAGAATGTTAAAAATATTCCATTACATTTTATTGCCACGTGACAGATGGCAGCAGAGGGACAGCCTGGCAAAATGGCGTCTGACATGGAAGTGCAGATGAAGCAAAGATGTGGAACTAAATTCCTCCATATGTAAAATAATATGGACATTCACTGACACTTGCTTGAGTATTTGTGGAGACCAACCAGTGGGTGTGAGCACAGTGAGGTGGGTGGTGTGTCTCACCAGTGGCGACAGGGACATGAATGCAGATTTGGGTGGCCATGCAGATTTTGATGAGCCTTGCATGCAGGTTCTTGTTCATTGCTGGCAAAAATGCATAGTTCATGGTGTTGACCACATTGAAAAATGCTGTTTTGTAGCTGAGAATTTGCTCTATCAAATAGTGTTATTGTGCTCTTTGTATCTATTGTAGTTGCCATGATAATAAGTACAAAGCTTTGGAGCAACCTACATACTTTGAATTCATCTCCAACTTGCCAGTTTACTTGATCTTTGTTTTCTGTGTTCAGTTCTTTGTCAGCATATAAAAGGTAAATGCTTTGAAGCATATTTGATCTAATTTGCTAGGAAGCTCAAGTCACTTGTATGTTGCAACTACAACACCAATTTTATTGGCAACATTACAAGTGAAATTTATTTATCAGCTCAGAAGTTATCAAGGCAGTACTATTGTATAAAATCCTACCATGTCATTGTTTTGCTCAAATACAGTCTCTAGCTTGAGAGACAAACAAAGCTTTTCAATATTGTTTCTAAGAAAGAGTTTGCATGAGTTTTTTTTTAAACAAAGAGTCAGTATGGCTTTGAATTTTCTTGAATATTCAGAAAAAAAATTACTTAAAATTTACAAATCGACTTCAAAGTGCAGGACACAGAATTTTGTTTCTCTTGTGGTTTCTTGACTGGCATGTGATTTTTGCAAAAGTGCATCTCAGTTTTTTGAGGTGCTTGCTTTTGTTTCTGGCCAACATGGTAATAATACCCCTGCATTCACTTTTATCCTTGTCCCCCTGAGTAGTTTATCAGTTACTCACAACAGGTAATGATGATTAAAGACAATCCCTTTTTATTACAGAGATTTGCAGTAGCCCGAAGGACAGTGCTGTCCATACAGATAGCGAATCTCCTGATCAACTGCGTGAATTGGAGCTCTGGGTTAAGTTTCACTTGCTCATAGCCCTGCATAAGCAGATGAAATACGCAGTAGGCGGATGGGGACTTCTGACTCATCCATATTCATCAGGTTCTTACAGGTGCCCTCGGTGGAAAGCACACGCTGGGATGCACCAAACTCCCCGGACTGCTCCTGCAGGGGGTAGTCGTGGGGTGTCAGCCGGCTTCTGCGCCTGCCTTGCATAATGCCATTAATCCAGGCTCACGCTAGGATTCCTTGGAAACTCAGCTGAATAATTTATCACATGGCTTTCAATTATTTATGAATTCCTATTACAAATGAAATAAAATCTAAAGGTGGAAGAGTTTTGTAACTCATGAATATCCAAGTGACAGCCAGCAGATTGCTTTGTCGCTAAATCCCTGTTTGCTGCCCCTTTGCTTCTCTGAAGGCATTCCAAGGGAACGCCCGTTTGAAACCAAATTGATTAAAACAATAATGAATGACTCCCTCACAGTCACTGTGTGCTTGTTCATCTAATCGCACTGTTGGCCTTTTCTTGACTCCCTCATTTAGTAAAAAAAAAGAAAGTTAAAATCCTTCAGGTCATTTTAGGTGTTTGAAGAGATATTTGTGATCTCCTTGGAAACTGAGCAAAGGTGCAGTTCATAGAGGACCTTCCCAATTATCGCTTATTTTTATGTAAGCTTTTCTCAGTGAGCTGCTTTTGCTTATTGTAGCCAGGCGTGCCTCTGCTGCTTGATGTAAGGCTTGGGACACCATGTGTCACTGCTTAGTTGCAAAACCGTCCTCAGCACCAAATGAGAGGTAACACTGCGACGTGGACAGGGACTTCTTGCTGATTTAGCTGGGGTAGCTGAAGAAGTTGCCCTTCACAAGCTTTCCACTCAAGAGGGTAAGCCTGATTTTACATATTCTGTGAGGAATGCTAGGGGAGTCAAGACCTAAATAAATATTTGAGTCCTTACAGAAACCTCCTAATGTTAGCTCCTGCTCTTGAGTTTTAGTTTAAGAGTGTACCTACAAATGGACATTGAGTTTACTCTATATACCACCCCCACAAAGCTGAGCTCCCACAGGGGATCACAACTCACTAGGTTGTGATCTTGTGTGCAGGCAGCAAGCAGGGCTGGTGGTTGACTTAATTCTTTTTTATAATGTTTACAAGCAGTATTTTCTCTGAGCACAGAGTTGTGCTTAAGGCATTGTTGGTGAATTATTGGTGCTTTGAGGTGCACAGCAGAGACAGAATGTAATGATTTTGTAATTAAGCAAATGCTTTGAGGTCACGACTGTCTGATTCATTTTATTGAAACCAACGTTCAATTTTTATGCTGTTGTAAGCTAATTTTAGTAAGAAAGTGGAGGGTTATAGTATATTACTTAAGGCCAAATTGTGACCACCTGATTCTGTGTGGTTTTGCAATATTTGTGTATAGCTGCCTACTGTAGCTCGCTGTACATAGGTCTTTCCAAAAGTAATGCATTGAATTTATTTCCATGGAAACTACAACAGATAAAAGAGTACAGTAACACTGTTGGATAGAGGAAATTCTCAGCTACGAAATGCTATTTTTTCAACATGGTCACTACCATTAGCTATGCAGTTTCACCAGTAATGAACAAGAGAGGCTGCATGCTGTGCTCATCAGAATCTGCCTCAGCAGAGGTGACCAACCCTCTGTCAGCACTGCTGAAATGCATCACCCACCACCTCACTGTGCTCACATCCGCTGTTTGGTTTCCATAAGCCTTCAACAAGCATTAATGAATGTTAATGAGCACTATTTTTTCTGCATGAAAGAATTCAGTTTGCACCTTTGCTTCATCTGCACTTCTGTGTTAGACACCATTCTGCCAGACTGCCCCTCTGCATGTCTGCAACACGTAACACAATATTGGTTGAAAGGTTCATTCTCAACTGCAATACCACCCAACATGGTAAAACAGGAGGCATTACTTTTGGAGCAGCCCTTGTCAACAAGGTATCTTCTCTGAAGTGTGCATCAAGAATATTGTGTTTCTTCCATGCAGAACTAGCTCTTTGTTGCATACAGCACATTGTAATGAGAAAACAACTGCCATGAGTGAAATGAAATCTGGATTTATTGGACAATTAGTATATTTTTCTTTCATTTTTTTCCTGTTTTTTGTTACTGTTGTTCTGCTTATGTGACACATTAATAAAAAATAATTCCTGCTTCAGTGTTTCTTTTGCCTACTTGGTGTGTCCTTCATGTGTTCTGAAATATCTTTTCAGTGTTGATGGTTATTTACTTTTTGTTTTGCACATAATTCATGGATTTCTAAGACCACAGTATCATACTCTGAAAAGCATTGAAAGATTTTTATCTTACAATAAATGAATATATAATTAATTTCTTCAGTTAGTATTGCTTGATCTGCTTTGTCTATGCTTGTAGACTTCTCAGTAATAAGCATTTATAAAGCTGTAAGCCTTCCTTTTATCTCTCCCTACTCACCCCCCCCCCCCACACCTCCTCTGCTTTTTTTTTTTTTTTTTTTTTTTGGTACTGTAGATAATTCAATGCATATCAGAAATAAACATTGAAGGAGCTGCCTGCTGGAAAGAGACGTAGGAAGAATGAGTTTTCTCATTAAAGTTGAAGCAATTAGTATTTAAATTACTTATGGGAATTAGTTTCACAGAAGAAACAATACTGCTGACATAGATATCCTTGCAATATTGAAGGGAACATAATTCTGCTTACAAATATGTTTATGCTCAGTAAAGGACCAATTATGTTTTACACTAGAAAATGTTTCAGTTTGAATTTCTATGGAATAAATTCTTACAGTGATTATCAGTGTATCTGGTTTTCTTTTGCCACTTCCCTCTCTTCCAGATTGTCTGTTTTCTGTAAACTGATGCATATAGATGAGGTGATATGTGGGTGATACGTGGAGATATGTGAATTCACACTAGTTTCAGCATAATCAGAATTCTTTATGGCTTATGCTATAGCTGAAGACTTCAACTTGAGGAAATATATGTGTAACTTGTTAACTGAGAGATGTTTAATCCCATTATAATGTTTTAATACACAAAATGCTGTACTTTATTTTGTAATAATATTTTGGTAATAATAGCTGCTTCTTCTGGAAGGGGATATTAATTAGCAGAGCTCAGTTAAAAGTCAAATATATCAAGTGTGTGCAAAGAAAAATGGCTACTTTAGATGATTTGGTGTTTGGTGGAATTAAATCTTCAAAAGATGTAGAGGATAACTGGAGTATTTAGTTCTTGTCTTGTTCCATCTAAAGTATTTAGTTCTTGTCTCATTCCATCTAGAATCTAAAAAACCATCAAGATTAGTAACAGCATGACATTTAACTACATTCTTAAACACCAGGCTGTAGAAAAAAGGACGAATGAACAGTAGATGGTGATAACGCAACGCACAGATATATAATTATTTAATAATTAAAAAAAACGAAACACAACAAAAAACAACCCTAGAAACAAGGTATTTAGTTTGTACCCCATAATGTCTCTAATAATTTTCCTGAGAAGACAGAAATCTCTTCTATGTAATTGAAGTCTGTCAGTATTTGATTCAGAGCTGAAATGTCCCAACTCAAAATATCTCAAAGATTTATTAAAAATAAAAAGGTTTTAATATCATAATAATATTAATAATACTTTCTGCATAAAATATTATTTATGCTTTATATTATATGCTTTTATGCAGAAAGTTATTAAATTATTAAGTAGTAATATGTCTTGGTCAGCACTGCAGAGAATAGCGCAAGGACTCTGCTTTGCTTTATAGTTACTGATTTTTTTCAATATTGGCACATAGGGTTGACCAAGAGTAATTTGAAGCACGCCCCTTTGTATATGTGAGATTATACTTAGTGCAGAAGAAAAATGCTTGCAACTAATTTGTTTCAACCTTGTTCTCTGAAATGAGCTTGTCCCAGAAAATATATTCTATGTTTTTGGAAGGTACTAATTAAGAACTGTTCATTTTCAAATAACCAGAAACTGTTTACATCATGAGCTGAACTGTTCAGCATCGGTGCATACGTTAGGAGTTTCAAAAATTAAACATCTTGAGAAATATTTGTAGGTGCTGTTATTGTGATTTGTTGATTGAAATGGAAAATGAATCATCTACTTCACTTGTGAAATGTCATCACCATAGAATCACAGAATGGTTTGGGTTGGAAGGCACCTTAAAGCCCACCCAGCCACACTCCCTGCTATGGGCAGGGCTGCCACCCACAGGATCAGGCTGCCCAGGGCCCCATCCAACCTGGCCTTGTGTGCCTCCAGGGATGGGGCACCACAGCTCCTTTGGGCAGCTGTGCCAGGGCCTCACTACTTTCTGAGTAAGAATTTTCTCCTAATACCAGACCTAAATTTCCCCTCCTTTAGTATAAAACCTCCTTATCCTGTCACTATCTGCCTGTGTAAAAAGTTGATCCCCCTCCTGTTTTCAAGCTCCCTGCAAGTACTGGAAGGCAGTAGTCTTCTCCAAGTTAAGTAAATCCAGCACCCTCAGCCTTTCTTCGTGAGAGAGGTGCTCCAACTCTCTCATCAGCATCTGAAGATACTTAAGCACTGTTAAATTCTTTAAGATCTTGAGATCCTGACAAATAAGGGCCTTGGCAGTCACCAACAACGTGAAGTTTAATGAGAGCAAGTGTTGAATTCTGCACCTGAGGTGGGTTACCCCTGGATATACATATAGACTTGGAGACTAGACGAAGAGAAGCAAGTGAAGTCCCTGTGTTTGCTCAGCGCAGAGCAGAGGAGCTGAGGGGAGGCCTGATGGCGGCTGCAGCTCCTCACAGGGAGCGGAGGGCAGCACTGAGCTCTGCTCTGTGTGACAGTGACCAGACACAAGAGAATGGAGCTGTGTCGGGGGAAGGGCAACTGGGGGTCAGGACAGGGTCTGCACGGAGGGTGGTGGGCATGGAACAACCTGCCCAGGGCAGTGGGCACGGCACTGAGTGCTGGAGCTCAGGGAGCATTTGGGCAGCACTCTCAGACATTGGGTTTGGGTTTTGGGTGGTGCTGTGTGGAGCCAGGGGTTGGACTCCATGGTCCATTCCTACTTGGGATATTCTGTCTTTTCTACATGTATTCAGAAACCAAAATAACGTTTAATCCATCTAGGGATATTATGGTGCTCATACAGTGATTGAATTCTTAGTAGTTAACTTAGAGATTAGTTCTTCATGCTGCTTGCTTGGGAATGTTCATGAACAAGAAGAATAAGCTATTTTGGAGGCTAGTAAAAAAACAGTTGTTGATGAAATGATGAGTTTATGGCTTTACTAATAAACTTGGCTATGGGCATGACAAAAGAAGCCAAGCATTTGATTTACGAAGTTGTGCTGCAATGCTTAGGTTTGAAATTGGTTTGTGGCTTGACTAATATATCAGTAATGGCCATGGGAACAATAAAAGGAGCCTGGCATTTGATTTAAGAAGCTGTGTAGTAATACTTAAGTTTGAAATGTTTTGACAAATATGTAAACATATATATACATGTAAGTAGAAGTAGCAAACAGCACACCTCATTTGTTTTTCAGTGACTGTGCACCTTCTTGATTTTCCCATATGCCAACTGCTGTTAACATCCTATAAGAGTTTCTTTCCCTAAATAAAATCAAATATTCTTTCCAAGTAGAACTGATTTGTATATGCCTTTTTGCATTTTATAATTTCACCAGCTTCTTTTTTCCTCAGTGGAAGAATGACTATCTTTACATTATCTGACCGTAGAGATACTGGTGCTCCAAATATAACTAATAAAAAATGTAAAGATTGATTGTTTTGATTTTTGATACTGAGCTGTAAACTGCAAGAAATGCAGTCACTGAGAGCATGCAGAGAAATCTGTTAAGATGTTAGTAAAAGGATTGCTGTATGTATTCTGTGTAAGGATAAGATGATGGATAGTGGATGTCGAAAACCAACCTGAGTGTAGAAGTAGATTCCACATAATAGGATGTCATATAAAATTAGTAATCGTTAATTGCAGGCAAAACCTTGGTGCACTAAATTGCAAAAATGAGAGGTCTGAAAGGAAATGTGGAAACTGAAACACCTGACAAGCAACTTTATGTGTGGAGCTGCTCAAATGCAAAGGACAATGTCAAACCAAAGGGAACTTGTGATATCTGGATGTAAAATATACAGAAAAGAGAGCTTAAGCTGGAGACAGAACATTGTATCAAAAGTTACATTCCAGTGATACAATATTTTCAATGGGGGAGTTATCAATAGAAATCTAAAATTACAATTTCAGAACTATGCTAATGGCTGTGGGTAAATCTCATTGACTGTACACTATTCTAAAAAAGCAGCAGACTGAGAAGCCGTAATGATGGGTGACTTCATTTTATTTGTATGCAGATGGTATCCTTATTCCTGAATTAATAGTAATCAGGCACTGGTACAGTCTGCCCAGAGAGGTGGTAGATTCACCAAGGTGTTCAAGAAATGTGTAGATGTAGAACTTAGATGTATGGTTCAGTAGGCAATACTGATGGTAGCTGGATGGTTGGACTAGATGATCTTAGCGGTATTTTCTTCTCTTAATAAATCTATGATTCTATGAATTTCCCAAACAAGGTGGAAGCTGTTGTGCAGGCAGGACTTGAGAGTGAGGGTTCTGTCCAGTTGTTTGCTTTGGTCCCCATTTGTAATACCGTGCCTTCTCAATTTGCCATTTAATAAATAATATTTAAGAAATTGTTAATTGCATAGACTGCCCCTTAATTTTAACGTTTATGGCCAACTTCATATCCAATTACAGATCCAGTACAAGGTAGTACTTTCTTATAGACTTGTGCATGGTCCTTGCACTGAAGAGTTATCAGCATGAAGAGGTAGTTTTACAAAAATCAAAGTGGATGGAAATACTGTGTACAAATATGAATTGTTCCACAACTCTCCATATTGAAGTTGGGGTGATTCTAGAAATATTAACTATATGGAATAATGAATTCCCAGCTTTGCACACTGATTATGTGCTAGCAGGTCTTGCTAATCTCTGGGTGCAATTAATTGAACAACTGCCTGCATGAAATGAAATTTCTATTTAATTAAAACCTTCAAATTTGGATTATTTATTCCTAGAGCGCACCCGCTCTCTGGTAGTTTATTAAACATTCTTACTCTCGACATTAAAAGAGTTGTATTTCTCATACTTTGTTATCAGCAAGCAAATGTACCTAGTCAATAATTCATGTTGCATTTCCCTCAATAAATGAAGTGCCGTTTGAGATAGGCTGTCGTTTTTTAAAAATTGCTTCTGATCCAATAAGCCAAATTATATAATAATAAAGCATGCCATCAATGTAAACAAATACCAGATGGACTGTAAAACATTTAATTTTAGGTCGGTGCAAATAGACTGAGATAAACACTGCTGTGGCATATTGTCAGTCACTAGTAAAGCTCAAAAACGGTTTTCTACTGGGTGTCCGTATCCTCAAGGATTCCAACTCCGTGCTTATTTTCTCTTGTTTTAAATCTTGCTCTATTTCTCCCCATTTGCTGCCCATTACTGCACTTGGAGACATGGTGTGCTGGCCTGGCTGCATTTCAAAGTGTGACAATGCAAGCCAGGAAGTTTTGCTGAGTAGAGCCAGGTGGTGTTCCTGGGGATGTCCTGTGATCCCGGAGACAGTGGAGATGGGACAGCTGCTTTCTGCGTTGTGGGGAGTGGGTTCATCTCTGTTGTTTTTTCCCCTCCTCAGGAAATAACACTGCTGTTATTAGTACCACATCCTCTAGGGTGGATGCAAACAGTGACAGGTGCTTTTTACTCTTTAGCTGTGAGTGTATTCACTACAAGGCTGCTTCAGTTGCAGTCAGTTCAAGATCAAGTTCAATGTCTTTGCGCCATTAAATTGCAAGGATAGGTTTTATTTACATTTAAAATATGATGGCTGTTATTTCATATTGATCTTTAAGACATCTGCTAGCCCTTCTATTACTAAGTAGTTGATGTGTGATTACGATCGGATATCCTCGTGTCTATATTCTAATTTAAGTGAAATTCATAATAATAAATCTAAAATAGGACAACCATTATATTGAAGGGAGTACTGCATTTCGAAGACATCTACATTTTAGTGTTACACCTGCTTTTCTGTATGTGCTACCCAAGTCTATGATTTCTTCAGTCAAATAGTTTTGGACTTTTAAAATCCTGCTAACACTTAAAAAAAAAAAAAAAAGAAAAGAAAAGAAAAGAAAATGTTGGCTTTTTGATGGGCTGGCATACTCTCAAGACCCAACAAAATTTTAGGACAACCGTCTGTAATTACAGATGTAATTACAGACATGTAATCGATGCTGTATATATCTTATCACATGCTTTAAAAGCTTTCCTTACAATGCTTTATGGAACCCAGCTATACTTTGTTAAACTGTTCAATACATACAGATTTTCAGCAGATGATACACAAATACTGTCACCAGAAGTAACTTTTTATTATAAATCAATCATAAATTGCAGGTTGTATCACATAAACAGAAATACTTTGTTTTTTCAAGATGTAAAGGTGGATTCCCTAGCTAGAGGGGAAATGCATTCAGGAATGTCTAAGAGAAGTTTGTTGTTTTCTGCTAGTTTTTATTTTATTATTATTATCAGTAGTCCATCCATATTATTAGCAGAAAGTCCATCAGTTTATAGATCTTTCAGCTTATTTGATATCACTAATTGGAGATAGATTGGAATGCCTTAAAGCACAAAGAGTATGCTCTGAGAGAGTGGGATGAGATAGAATAAATTTAAGATCATGAATGTGTTTTTTTATTGAAGACTTTTAACCTCAGTTTTTTTTGTCAGAAAAAAGATCTAGAGACTATGGTCCATTTGTGAAACTTTTAGATCCTGATATAACTTCTTTGTCAATACTTAGCCAATAGGGAGCTTTTTAAAAATAATTTTAAAAAATTATTTACTGAGGTAGATAAAGATTGGCAGAAGGTGTAAGGTCCAGCTGCCACCGTCATATTAAATGTAGCAAAATCAAACCTTTCCTACAGAGAGCACAGATTATGGGTTTTCCAAGCAGAGATAGAGATTGGGTGGAGAATGGCTTGAGAGCAGCCCTTAGGAGAAGGATTTGGGGGTATGGGTTGATGAGAGACTCAGCATGAGCCAACTATGTGTGCTTAGAGCCCAGAAGGCCAACTGTATCCTGTGTTGCATCAAGAGAAGTGTGACCAGCAGGTCAAGGAAGGTGATTCTGCCCCTCTGCTCTCGTGAGGCTCCACCTGGAGTACTGTGTCCAGTTCTGAGGCCCCCAGCACAAGAAGGACTCGGAGCTGTTGGAGTGGATCCAGAAGAGGGATCCGCAAAGATGATCAGAGTGCTGGTGCACCTTTCCTGTGAAGACAGGCTGAGAGAGCTGGGGCTCTTCAGCCTGGAGAAGGCTCCATGGGAACTTTATAGTGGCCTTCCAGTACCTGAAGGGGGCCTACAGGAAAGCGGAGGAGGGACTTTTCATAAATGCATATAGTGACAGGACAAGGGGAAATGGCTTTAAACTGAAAGAGGGTAGATTTTGACTAGATATTAGGAAGAAATTCTTTACTGTGAGGATGGTGAGGCACTGGAACAGAGAGTTTGTGGATAACCCCTCCTTGGAAGCATTCAAGGCCAGGCTGGATGGGGCTTTGGTCTAGAGGGAGGTGTCCCTGCCTATAGCAAGGGGGTTGGAACTTAAGGTCCCTTAAAGTTCCAATTGGAACTTTAAACTAAACTAAATTGGATCATCTTAAAGGTCCCTTCTAACCCAAACCATTCTATGAGTCTATGAAACTGTGTACCTACCATCTTGGTTGTATGACAGAAGTTTTCTTTGTGGATGCAGATGTTTTCCAATTCTTGCTATGAATTAGCATTATGTAGTAGAAACTCAATCTCTTATTTACAGAAGCACATTTTCTGATTTGTATTGCCAGCAATGAATTTTAATAAGAAAAACACCTGTCTTGTAGTGTGACAGCTGATGACAGCATCAGAATCTCTGAGGGACTAAGATGACAAGCTATCCCCACACATCAACACATCAGGCTTCCATTGATGTCTTGGGCATACAGTAACATAGCATTAAGTGATGTTTAACAAGGGTTCATTTTGTTTGTCAGTTTTGTGATGTGATCTGTCTGAAGGAAAGTATGTTCCTGTGTCAACGGATGATGAGAATATTGTAGTAGGTATTACATGTCTTTGTACAGTGAGCCTTGTCTCTAGAGATGCTGACAAATCAAATAGCACAGCATACTGCTGCATAAGGACTAGGCAAGTTTAGGCAAAAATTCATGCATTGTTTTACTAGTAACTGATGTTTGAGATTTAGAAAAATATTTTCTTATGAAGTAATACACCTTTTTTTTTTCCTTAAATTAATTGAATTGCCATAGTTTTATCGCTGTCATGTTTAACTGGTGTGTCTTTACAACCATACAGTATTGAATGGGAAATCATTAAAAGCACTGTGAGGATATCCCTTTGGTGTGGAACTTACCTTTCAAGTTACTGAAAATTTATCACTTTCTTTCAATAAAATACCATGATATTTTCTAGTAGTCTCAGAGTGCTTCTTCGGGTATAGACCAATGATCTGTGTCTGGTAAGATAAATGGAAATGGTATGCTTTTTTATGATATATGCTTTTTGGATGATATTTCAACAGGAAGATCCCAACAGAATATGCTTCCTCTGAGCATCCTGCACCACACGTTTTCTTTTCAGGACAGTTTGACAGTAGACTGCGCGTCTCCCAAGTACAGTGTAGAGCTGAGTCTGAATCAGGGATTCTGTCATGGCATTTTTATGTGCTTAAGTTGAAGAATATTAAAAAAAAAAAAGTCCTTTTAATTTTTTCCACCTTAGAATGTTTAGGGCCTATCTGCTGCTGCTAACTAACTACTGACATTCAGAATTCTTTGGAACAGTAGGATTAGGTTTCAGCTTCAAATCTAGATTTGCTCTTTCCACTTAGGTGTTCAAATGAAGAGCAAGTTGATCTTAAAAAAAAAAAAATCAGTGTCTTGATTTTTAATCAGAAAAACAGTCATAGAAATATTGGCCTCTGTGCAGTTTTTTCCACAGAGAGACTCTGGCAGAAGCAGCAAAACCAGACTATTTCTTGTTATTCCTTATTCCACATATGAATCTTGAACATACGCTCTGAGTGGGCTTGAACTCACTGAGATTTTTTTTTTAATTTATATTTATTATTATGCAGTAATCCCTAGAACTGAAAAACATGTGAAAAAAACCCAAAACAAAACAGTACAGCAGGGAATTAGTGTAAAAAATCCTTCAAAATAGCATTTTAAAAATGTTGCTTGATCACTATGGTGACTAGTGGTTTTATGGCATTTAAATGTTTACCTGCATTTGTCTGGTTTCATATTGCCAAATACTTGGCTAATGTTACTGTTTTACATTTTAAGAAGCTGTGGTGGGATTATGAGCATTATGGGATTTTCTGTGTTTTTCTGTTTTTGCTAATGTGAATATTTATTTTTTCCTCTAGAAAGGTTCTGAAGGAAATCTCTATTGGAGACCTAAAGCCTAATGAAACAGTTGAAGCAAATCTGGAAGCACAACTACTCTCCAAATTAGACCATCCAGCCATTGTCAAATTTTATGCAAGCTTTGTGGAGCGAGATAGTTTCTGCATTATCACTGAGTACTGTGAGGTGAGAGATTTAGATCACTTTGAAGAAATTTGATGGAATATGTGCTTTAAAATAGGGTCTTAAAAGAAACCTAGACCAGTTTTTTTTAATGTTTCACTCTGTATTTTATTCTTATTTGTTAATTTTGGTACCACCTACTACTTGTTAGGCATTTTTTAAACAAACAGTATTACCTGCTTGTGTGTGCTCATAGACTCACAGCTCAAAAACAAACCAGGGAAGAGAAAATAGGTTATTTAAATACTAGCTCATTTTATTTACTGTAATTGGTAGTAAAAGACGTAAGGCAGATAGATTATGAGATTTCTGGATGAACTTAGAAAGATTGTACCACGAATGTTCTACTGACAGGTAAGAGAGGATGAGATTGGGAATTTGGAGGTGCACTGTGAAATTTGATGCAAATGAGTAAAGGAAAACTCTTGTGAATTGGAGCTGATTACAAAGAGCTTAAGCCTGATCATGTGGGTGGTGAGTTTGGTAGCAGTATTTACTTTATAAAGTGGAGAATAGTTGATGAGTCAGACCAGGGTGTAAGGGATACAACTAATTCTAAAGTAGGAGACAGTACTGTATAATTACCAGTTTGATTTTTTTTTTTTTTTTTTGACTGCAGCATTTGGTTTAAAAACATATTGATAAAATCTGTCTAATGGCTGTAAAGTAAGTATTTAAACATATTTAAGCCAACTTTTTAGGAGTTTATATGAAACAAATGTCTACTTTTGCGTTAAATATAGATGTGCTGTTCTTAAAACATCTGTTATACACACAGCGCTCTTTTTATGAATCTGTGAAGCAGACTGTTCAGTTGTGCTCTGCTAGACATTTGAAATACTTTGAAAGCTAATGACGTTGGACAACTGTGTTATCTGTCCACCATCAGGCTTGTATTAGCTAATCACATTTCTCCAAGCATCTAACTTTGATGTGAATAATTAAAGAAGTAAAATTTCTGCGAGTCACTCCTACTTTAGAAGCCTTCTTTGATGACAGTTAAATGCACATTATAACTGGGATTTTTTTTTATTATATCTGAAATATTTGATTATGTTATGCAATCTGAACATTTGTTAATGTACTCTTATATTCATGCAGAAATTCTTTGCTTCACGCTCTGAATGTCTGACAGCTGGGGCTTAATGGGGTTTTTATATTGTCAACTCTTACTGGAAATTCAGTGCTCAGAACCGAAGGATTATCCTAACTATCCAGATATTCCTATGCACTGTGATTCACTCTCTCTGCCAGCTGTAGAATGCAGCCCAAAACCAGATCAGTTGATCTTGTAGAAATGGAGTCTCTTTCAGCAGCATTATGGGAGTAGACTAGTGTCTTTGGTCCACTGCTTTTTACTTTTATTCTTCTGTCTGAAAGGAAGTTATTGGTGAATAAAAAGGGTGTGATAGTAATCACAATAATAATCCAAACCTGTTGCAACACTCCTTGATATCTTTTTTTTTATTCAGACAGAGTCAACCGCCCTGAATTGAAATGTTTTAGTAGCCCTAGAATTCAGTGGACATGTACTCAAACACACATGAATGCATTAGAAAAGGCAAATAAAGCATGAGGAAATTGATGTGTTGACTGTGCAGCTGAATCTTTTCATTTCTGAGTCTACTAGGTCAGGCCAGAATGACACTGGGTCCACAAGGATTTGCTTCTGATTTTTCCAGAAGGGCAGAAGATGTTGTATTATGTATGCAATTAAGCAATTAGGATGTATTAAATCAATTGTTCAGATAAGGAAAATACAAAGTTTTGCATACCGTTATATTTGCATACTGCTATTCTATTTTACCTTGAGTATTTCTATAAGGTATACTTTTGTATTTACATATCCATAGCCTGTCTTTTATTGTGGTGGGAATTGGATCTTTTTATGAAAAAGATGCGTGTTTAAATTGAGAAAAAGAAAAGTGCATCTGATCTATCCTTGTTTGGAAATCTAGTACATTCAGTTTCTCATGCACAGAATAATTACCTCTTTGGCAGTAATTTGTACTCTTGGGCAGAGTCAAAATAAAGAATAAACATCAAGTTGGCATGGAAACAGAACTACCCTCTCAGCCTTATTCTGTTTTCTCCAGAGAACTGTAACTTATTCATTAGCTGCCATACTTCGTTCATTCTTGTTTTAATAGTGTAGTGAGCCTCCAATGCAGCTGCCCTGTCTTATACCTATGAACAAAGGAGATCTCTGCTCTCCATTGCTCAGCTTGACATCTTTTATTATAACTGAATTCTCTCAAAATTATAGAAAAGAAGTATGTGTATTCTGTTTCAGTCTTTTTCTTGAGCTTTTTTGGCAACTGTCCTGATACAACATCTTAGGTGTATAAACGAGATGAACATTATTATGTAATTCAAATTTGAAACAAAAAACGAGCTTCTGCTTTTGTGAAACTTGGGTTTCATTTTCTGGCATAAATTGGACTTCAATCAAATACAGTTTTTACAAATGCAAACAAAGTAGTGCCTTTAAATGTTGTGTCATTTTAATACATCAAAAATCAGAACTAGTTACACTTAGATAATTATTTCTGTCTCTTCACTGCATTCTCACTGTGATGTGAACATACATATACTAAGGAAATTTAAAGAAAAGTAACAATTAAAGCAATAAATGCCTGTTCACATCATCAGTCCATGGTACTGAGCTGTTTTAAGTTACTGGTGTGTTTGATGCTCTTGACATTTAAATAGAAACTGCAGCATGGAAGCTTTCTATTTTGTTTCTACTTCGTTAGCTTCCTTGTGGACTTCATTATATTGGCTTTCCAAAATGCAAAAATTGGTTAATAAACTGTTTTAGAGGCTGCAACATTTCAGCAAATTTTTAATAATGCATTTTTGTTTTCCTTTCTTAGACATAGCATTAAGCTTAAATCAACTGCAGGACATTGAGACCAATCCTGTCAAAAGCCACACAATTACTTCAGGGCACATGTAGTACTTTATTTATCTGCTTTTGCTCTTTTTAGATCATCTGAAGGACTTTTCAGGTCCTATGTTTCTTTGATTTTTTCACATCAGTGCATGATTGTGGAAGAGAATACATTGGGAGAGTGAGAAATGGTGATCAGAGGCTGCTGCACTTCAGCTGTTTACCTGTTTAGTCCCCTGGGGATAGTAGCCAGCTGCCATGGGTTGGAGCAGTCCCTGAGTCTTGGACTACTGCTACTATTGGCTCTCTGTGGTCTAGAGCAGCCATCTGGAGTAGATGAGTCAGTGCTTTTAAGGTGCGTGCAGGCTTGGACACAGCCCATCTGGCTGCCATGCGCCAGGGTACCCAGCAATACCTTTTCTTCCCTTCTTCTGCTCCGCTGTGAGCAGCCATGGGGAAGCTGTTGAACATTTGGAGTTGCAAAGAGAGAGCAGCTGCTCAGAGTTCCAA
Source organism: Chrysolophus pictus (assembly GCA_037305975.1). Classification (NCBI taxonomy): domain Eukaryota; kingdom Metazoa; phylum Chordata; class Aves; order Galliformes; family Phasianidae; genus Chrysolophus; species Chrysolophus pictus. Next base: position 41,262,534 of record JAYKPI010000006.1, read on the forward strand.
GCTCCCAAAAGAGCTTCTCTCTACAGTAGGGAGGCAGATGGAGAGTTGCAGCCATAAATGTGCTGAATCAGACATTTCAATTTAGAAATGGCAGGACGTTGTTAGGGAACACATTTTTGATATGTGACAAAACAAATTGTCTCTCTTTTTTTTTTTTAAACAGTCTCTTTCGAATATTGCAATTCTTAGAGACTTAAGAACCACAGGAATTATTGTAAACTCATGTCCACTCAGAAATGTATGGATGTGCAAGGACAGAACCTGCTAATTTTGTAGCATAAGTATAAAGCCAGTGGTTTTGGGGACCATTGAACAGACTTCAACATCTTAAGAGTCAGCAGTACAGGGAAAGGTTGATGATGGGAAATGACATATATCAACATAACTGGTGGTTTATTTTCTATATGCATCACAGTGGTACAGGTTAAACTATTTGCCCGTGTATGGAAAACACAGACACAAGTATACATTTTGATTTTATGCAGAATGTGCAATGCAGAAGTAATGATTTATGTAGAATAAGTTGTCTTGGTGTAAGATAATTAATCACTAGAATACAATATGACTCACAGTCCCTTTGCTCTGGGATTAGTTACCTCAACACAGATCTTGGCACTACTGTGCATTCTTGTAAACAAAATCCATTTATTTTATAAACTGGATAAATAACCAGCAGGCAACCATCTCTCTCTTTTTTAGCAAAATAAACAGTTTTCATTTAACTCTCCTCAAGAGCCTCTTTCATCATGCTGTTGTTCAAATGACTTTTTCACATAATTGCATTTATAGTTTTCAAGTAGTCTTTTTCTTTATATATTTTCCAGTTTATTTGTCACTGCATGCTATGCATCACATTGCTTCATTTCAAGTGTCACATCAAAATTCAATTGTCGTTTTTAATGAAATATTCCTAATAACACATGCTACAATTTCTAGGTACTTGAATTCTGCTTTGTTTCTGGCAAAAGAGTATGGAAGAAGGACAAGGTGTCGTAATTATTTTAAGAGAACTGTATTTTAAGAGAACTGTATAGTTTATTTCATTATGCTTATTTCAACGTAATAAATGAGTGTCTCTTGACTTTGCATTGCTTGACTTAAGTGGCAATGTTTTCCCCAGAATTACAAGCTATTAGTTAGGCAGGTCAGGGTAGAATCATTTTGCCTGCTTATGTGTTTACATTTGGGCCACTCAGTGTAGGCTGTCTTTGTAAGCCTTTGTAGAGAAACAGCACTTGTACTGCATAATCCCTGTCTTCCTAAGGCAAACACTTAGATGGCAGACATAATTGCACACTACCACTGCCTGTTCCTTTGTATTAACTATGAAGGGAGTTTGAGGTGACCAGCTCAGATGGACATGTTTAAAACTGGGTGATGTGAAGTGAGAACAGCAGAGAACTTTGGTAATTTTGTGTGACGCTAAGCGAGAACTGACCTACTTTTCCTAGGCAGCCAGTCTGCTTGATCTCATTTGAGTCCTCAGTTCTGTATGCTTTTGGTGCTGTGAGAGTTCAAAATTCATGTGCAAGCATTAATTTTATTGACTATGTGCTGAAGCTGTAAGAAAATGGAGTCCCATGTTTTCATGAAGGAGAAGACATTTTAAAAACTTACTTTAAATGTGCAAATTTGTTGTGATGTTTTTCAGGGTGGAGATCTAGACTATAAAATTCAAGAGTACAAAGAATCTGGGAAATTATTCACACAAAGACAAATAATAGAGTGGTTTATACAGTTGTTACTTGGAGTCAACTATATGCATGAAAGGTACAGTCCTTTTAATACGGAAACATTTGGCTGGGAGGGGAGTGAGTAAACTTCTACTCTCTTGTACATGTTCAAATAGAAATTAAACCGTATTGATTATTTTCTGTCTGTATAAAATCCTATTTACCAAGCTGCTATGGAGCGTACGTAGTAAATTTAAAGCGTAATTAATTAGCTACCATGCAAGAACATTGTATGTTATATCTTCTAGTGGTGCAGTAGTGGATGTCTTTCAGTGTTAATGTTCCTAATAGCCAAGTGAAAAATCTAAGACAATAGAATTTGTTCAATGTTGTTAGAATAAATTGGAGTTAAAGTTTAAAATAAAGACAGCATTTTAAAGGGGATTCAGCAAATAACTCTTGCAAATGTTTAATGTGAAGAATCAAATGGTATGCTCGATGTAGTCCCATTTAAATCAGTGAAGTTAAACGCATATATTGTTTAAGCACTAACATTACTTTTAACAGCACATCAAAGATTAACCAATCATTTAGGTCATTCAGATGATGGTATATGATTAATTACCACATTTTTTAACCAATAGTGCAAGATCCCATGCCACCACAGACATCAAGTTGGTTATCTGATGGAGTGTCATCATCTGATTGAGTATTGGTTTTAAAATGTCCCTGCTGTAGGTAACCAAGGTCAGAAATAAGGCCTCAGAGCAGGACTTAAAAGGTTTCATGTGAGCTGTAGGGAACCGGCGCTCCAGCTATCTCCTGGTAGCATGCTCCACACACAACTCTTGCCCAAGTTTGCAGACTGTTGAACAGCTGTGGAGATAACACTTGTTTTGAACAGAGATAACAACAGGTAAATACCTACCTGGTCATCTCCGTGAGTGCCTGCAGTGTGATTTACACAGGCTGATTTCAGTGATTTAAACAGTTCCCTCACTGCCACTGTAGTGGTCACGTGTATGAAACTTTTTTGGTCCTCTTTCTGTGTCATTTCATGCTGTCATCATGGAGCTAGGTGTGACTGTTTAGCACAGCAATAGATATGAGGGAAACAGCGCTGCATTGAGCCAAGAGGAGAAGGCTGCTATGCAGAGAGCTGGAGGAACAGCTGCTCAGATAGGAATACAAGGGCCCCTTTCAGGAGCAGTGAGACAGGTAAAGTCAGCCTGGCTTTCAGCATCTTCTCCTCTCCTTTGTCTCTTCCCTGTTGCTTTTGTATGTTAGCAGCTCTGAAATACCATGTTAATGTATAAGACAGAGTCCTTTCTGGTTATCATTGTAGCCCGAGAGTCGAAGGTGCTTCATCCTGCCAAGACGAACCATTTGCACCATTATTCTCTTTTTGAACATTCAGAATTAAAAATGTCCTTGCTGCAAGGACTATCTTAGAGACTAAGGATGTTTATCTGCAATCACCTTGTATGGCATCTACTTTGCCACTTGTAAATAACTAATCTGCACACTGCCACACTCAATTTTAGGTGCCTGTTTTGGGGAAATGAGCCAATTTGCCTAGAATAATGGCATAAATCATTAGTACAGCTAGTGGAGAGAGAGAAAAGTTGATGCTTGAAGGTTAGGTTACACCTAGAATCTAGAGATGAAAATTCTTTTATTTTTTTTCCCAGTTTTTTTTTCCCCAATCTGAATATAAAATAGATTCTATGCACACTGTATTGAGGCTGAAAGCAGTGCCAAATTGATATGACTGTTTCAAATCTATTTCACAGCAGGACTTGGGCCAAATTCTCTTGAGCTGCAAGAGAGCAGTAGATGGGGACAGTCACTTGTCACCAAGAACAAGTATTTCTGAGTTGAGTTGAACTGAAGTATGTAGAATACCTTTGACCTAAGGAGAGAGATGCCTAATGAGTTTTTGCACCTACAATGTCAAGCGGTAGAGGGAAGAGGACAGAGTAAATTGCTGTCTAGGACTCAGAACATTTTGGTTCCTAATTGTCAATGTCACAGAATGAATCATAGAATGGCTTTGGTTGGAAGGGATCTAAAAGATCATCTATTTTCCACTCCCCTGCTGTGCTAATACAGATGGGGTTTGTACACAGTGTGCCACGCCAGCCCCACAGGCTGCAATGATGGGAGCACAGCAGGGAGAGAACTCAGGATGCTGTGTTTTTCAGTGTTCTCCTAAGGTAGAAACGACATAGGGAAATGGGAATAAAAATCCACATTGTCTAACTGAACTATTAGTGCTTTTTTTCCACCCTTTTCTTGAAATCCAGTTTAATAATTTATCATTAAAAAGTTGGTAATCTGAAAGGCCTATTTGTGATGAAATCCTTTCCTTAATGTATGCATTTAGATGGTGCATTGTACAGACTAATGCAAAATAATAGATTGCATGAGCTTATTTCCTTATGCCTCTGTTACCTTCTTTTTTTCTCAGACATCTTTGCTTGCTTTTACTCTCTGCTTTATTTTTCTCATCTTCTACTTGTTCTCAAAAAAATCTTTTTAGAATTCCTATGAATGATTTTTTTTTTAATATATACGTATGTATGTTAAATTACTGGGTTCTCCAGTGAAAATAACAATTTGATTTTCCAAACAGCATTTCATTTTCTGTGTTTGAATTAGAGCTATTTAATAGCACCTCTCCAGACACATACAAGTATCTTGACAGTTTTATTTGTATTTGCATTTCCTGTACTTTATTATGTTTTTAACTGTATTCACAAGAAAACCTATTCTTTATCTTATTGGTATACAGCCAAATAATAGCTTAAATGGGAATACGTAGGCTTTAAAATTACTTACAGAAATACATTTGGATTACGGAAATATAAACATATAATAACAGTCCACTGTTTATATATAAAGGAGTCATACATTATTTCTTCTATATTGTTATGGGAAAAAATGTATAATACATATTTGAATTGTGTTCTGATGGAAAGAAAACTTAGCCCTAGAGTTAGAAGCTTCAGATATTCATTGCTTATGAGCTGGACCTTCTCAAGCCAATTCTCAGAAAATCCAGCTGCTGTAGATGGGAGTTTTTATTCCAGAACAGCAAAACATAACTATTTCTAGTTTTAGACATAGAGTATTTTATGATTGTGCTTCTTTTACAGCTTTAGTTGAACTTCTACACTTTTTGAAAACTCTCTCATGCTGGAGATTTATCTCTAAAAAGAACTGTTCTTCTTCTTTGCATTTCTCTCCCTGTAATAAGAAAGACTGTGCAGTTTAGACATTCATGTCTCTTATGCTTCATAAATCCCAAAGGAGTAATGAATATCTCCTGGTGACTTTGCCATCCATTGTCTATTTTACATAATTGGAAGAATTTTTGAATTTAAACTCGAAAGCTAAATTACCTGGAATTAAATAGATTGAATCCTCACTTGTCATTTGTGTAACCTAGAAGAGAAGTTAAAGACAGCAACATCATTTCAGTGATCTTATCTACACAGAAAGAGTTAGTGTGAAGCCATCTGGTGTCTGGCTTGCTTGTAGCCCAACACACAGCGGGGCACAAAATGGATCCCTCAGCAATCAGGCAATGAGACTGTTAATTCATTTAACCCCTGCTTGAATAAAGATGACCATTATGTTATCCATCACTTTCCTAATCTTGAATAATATACCGGCACTGAGATTTTGATAAGGTTACTGTTTATGCAAACAAATCTGTTACTTTCAATCTACAGGGTAGCAGACTTTGCCCAAGTCCTTTATCTGGATTTCATGTTGTCTTTTCTAGTACAGGATCCACAGATCCACTTAGATCTCAAAATAGTTCTTCAGGAAGAGCGAAGAGAATTACATTTCTGAGTGTTTCACAGCTATGAACTACTTCAGAGTCAATCAGCTTCCCTTGCTAGTAGGTTGTCTGCTGCTCAGTGATCCACACTGCTTTTTCATTACTATGAGACAGCAAGCAGGTACTCCATAGAAGATAGGCACAGGTATATTTATAGGCCAAACTCAAAACCATCCTGAAGTGTTAATTTCTACCCAAAATATCAATAACCACTTTGCTGACTGTCAAGTTACATTAAGTTTTACTGGGGTCCAGTTAGATCATGTTGCTTTATTGGCAACATATATTTACTTCTTGCTAGAATTAAAGTAGTTGTTTCAGTTAAGGTTTCAGCAAGTAACTTGTTTATTGTCTGACATATCCAGGCAGAATAAAGTGGTTGGTGTTGAGAAACATCATTGTTTTTTTTAAATCATATTAATACATAAAGGAATCTCATAATTATTGTTAATCCAATAATTTGCATCAAGTTTGATTCAGTATATCACAAACGCTTATTAACGTTATATTCTATTTCAAACTAATGTGGCCAAAATGCTTGTTATTCGAATGCTTGTTATTCAGATCACAGTTACCCAGGTTTTTTTGTTGAAGGAGTCTATGGTTTTATTTCTCCCAAACAAAAACAAACAAAAATCTAACTCAAGAAAAATCTAACTCAGTGAAATCAACTTCTTTCAAAGGCTCTGTGTGATGCATGGTATGAATCTAAATTAACAGAGCAAGATTTAAATATGACTGTGTATATGTGTGGGCTCATAAACCAATAAGGAATATACTGTTAGTTTAATTTCCTTACTGATGTAATGCTTGATGAATGTACATATATTGCTCAAGAAAGTAAAGTATAAATTATGTATAAGCATCAGTGGAAGCATGCTGAATCAAGCATTCATTTTTCCCGATGTGCACATTTCTCACTACAAGTATTATTTTTGACAATGACAAAAATTAGGAAAAAAATTCATAAGAAGTATAAAGAACTCTTTTAATGTCCCATAAAAATGTTTTCTTATTTGACTATGTGTGCATTACAGTATCTTCTAGTAGCTATTTGACTGTTTTTTTCCTTCCTGTTTATGAACAGCTTATAAAAAATAAAAATCAATACGTTTGTTTTCTTGCAAAAATTATTTTCAAATGAGATGTGGACTAAACAGCTTATTTAAATTGTGCTGTAGAGTAAGCATTTTGTAGTCTTAATGTGCAAACTATTTTGGAAATCATTTAAGTGTCTCAGTGTATAAGACTTTCATAATTCAATACAATTTGACATAATCCTTGAGAACAACTCAAGAGCAACTGAAATCTACTTATGTATGGGTTTTTTCTGCCCACATCTCAAGGATTTTACAGCTTTTCTTATCTATTCTAAATGGCTATACAAGGAATGCATTTATAGTAGCAGTTTCAGTAGCCAGTTTGTGCTGAATGCTGTTCCAAACAAATGCTGTGTATTATCCAAGTTACAAGGAATTTCAGAGAGGTTGAGTTCAAGTTTAGCTGAGGTCGTAGGAAACCCTTTTGGAATTGTTATTAATGAATTCATTGAGACTATGCTTTGTGTACTGCAGATATATATTTTTCCCTAATAGGGTGGAGAATTCCTGTCACGCATTAAGATCTCGAAAAAAACAAGGAGATGCAGTTTGTCCCAGTGTGGTGTGCAGCATGTGATGTTGGTTCAGTCTTTGATAGAAACATAAGTCTGTTGCTCTCTTTCTTTTCTTTTTATCTCTGCCTTTGTGAAGTTCTTTTATCTTCCAGACCATTACTTTAAAAAATTGTACAGCTAGCCTAGCCTGAATATGTATTTGTCTTTCAAGTAATGCATTTTCTCTGAAGGAGGATTCCCTGAGCTTATTGCTGTTTTTCTCATCCCTTATTCTATTGTGATACATCTTATTCTTCTGGCTGTAAATAGTATGTAACACTTCTAAGAAGAGCGAGACAGGAAGACTTGCTTTTCTCCTTTCCTCAGCAGCTCATTCTAAACCTGTATCTGTATTCTCTAGCTGGGATTCCTGGGCTTGTTTTTATTATCCTGACTGCTTAGGCTCTTAGATTGCATGTGGGTGTCTGTGAATGCATCTCTGTGATTACTTGAAACTCCTTAATGCCACTGTCTGTACTGTTAAACAGAGTTAGACTGTAACATGGTGAGCTGTCCTTCCTGGCAAGGAAAGAAGATAAATAAACCTGATAGTTGACTGTGAATCTTTCAAGTTAGATGAGATTTTTAAAAAGATTTTTAAAACTTTTTATTTTTTTGTATTACAGGCGAATACTTCACAGAGATTTGAAAACCAAGAACATATTTTTGAAGAATAATCTTCTTAAAATTGGTGAGATTTCCTTACTTTTTAAAGACACAATTTTAGTATGATAGAACAATCCAGCAGACATTCTATGAATAAGGAGATTTAAATAAAGTGATATTAGATGTAATGTTTGTTTAGTGGTCAAACATTTCCCTATCAGACAATAGAACAGGGTCCAAACAGTCAGTGATGTCCCAGGCTTGAGGGTGTTCAGAGCACCACTAGATCTGGACCTGAGCACCTTCATGTAACTTTAAACTGCTCCTGGTTTGAGACAGGGGTTTAAAAACTTTATAGCTCTCTACAACTCCCTGAAAGAAGGTTGTGGTGAGGTGGGGGTTGGCTTCCTCTCCTGGTAACTAGCAATAGCATGAGAGGAAATGGCCTCAAGTTCTGCCCGGGGGGATTTGTGTTGGATATTTGGAAAATATCCAAATTTTCTCTGAAAGTGTGGTGAGGGGTTGGAACAGGTTGTCCAGGGAGGTGATGGAGTCACCATCTGTGGCGGTGTTCAAGAAACAAGTGGATGTGCTACTTTGGGACATCGTTTAGCAGGCACTATTGGTGGTAGGTAGATGGATGGTTGGATTAGATGATCTTAGAGGTCTTTTCCAACCCTAATGAATCTATGATTCTTTGATTTTATAATCAGGTGACCTCCTGAGGCCTCTTGCATCTACATCATTCTGTAGATCTGTATTCTCATTTTTTTTCTCCACACTTAAAATTCTGTCATTTTTCAATGTCCAGACATTTTACTGTGCCTAACAATAAACATAAGGAGTTTATGCAAATAAATGTTTTCATACACTCTTGAAATGTTAATATTGTATTCGTATATTTTTGTTTTAATTTGTGCTTCTGATCTAATATGGATGTCCTGATCCATATCTTTGTTTACTGTCTTTATTTACTAAAAGCAGTAATTGCAGGATCAACTCAGCACTTAATTGCCACTGAAATTATTTCGTATTAATTTCACTTTTGTAAAGAGTTCCAAGCATTTATTGCAACAACTTCATTTTAAGTTATTTATTTCTGATTTTTTTTTCCAGTATTTATCACCTTGGTGCCAAAGTATCTAGCTCTGATGCCTAGAGCTATTCACTACACACACTGACAGGGAAAAATCTTTCATAGTATCCCAGTGGTGTCGTTAACTTTTATCTGTAGAAGTTATCAGATAATGTGTACAAAAACTTGAATTTTTAAAAATCCTTTGGCCTATTTCCTGCAAATATAAGAATGGTTGGTACAGGATAATTTCTTTCTTTTAAATGGATCATAGGTACAAATAGGTCAAGCCTTTCCAATTAATTTTAAGTGAGATGGCAACTCAGATAAGAAATTACTGTTGAATTTGAAGTGATAATCAGGAATTTAAGTAGATCTCTATCTCAATATCAGTATTCTTCGTTCTCCATCAGACTTTTTGCATTGTGACTTCTGAAGTTTTGTCAGTTTATACAAGCTAAGGGTATGGCTCTTAATATAAAAAATGAGAAGTGAACAGAGATGTGTATGAAAGCTGTGGTAATCTCTAAGTTTGTATGAATTTTAATCTTACTGCGCTTAATTGTTTGGGGGTGGATTTTTCTGTTGTTACTTTTAGGAGACTTTGGAGTTTCTTGTCTTTTGATGGGTTCGTGTGATCTGGCAACAACATTTACTGGGACACCATACTACATGAGTCCAGAGGCACTGAAACACCAAGGATATAACACAAAATCTGATATTTGGTGAGTAATCAGCATGCCATTTCATTTCATTTCGTAAATCCAGTGAAAAGGAAATGTCTTAAAAGGTAAAATGTCATCTGTTGCCAAGGTCAGCATTTAACTGTCTTTAGGAACTCCTGTCCTTTCCCTCTCCCTTTCCTTTCCTCTCAACAATTTTTATCATATCATGTCCCATTAACTGAAGTTAGCTGAGTCTCTCTGCTGCTTTTTGTTATCAGGTTAGTACAAGAACTGGTAAATTTGAACATCTGTTCCTACAGAGAAGCCTTTCCAGTTGTCATATATAAATACTTTTGATAAAGCTCATGAAAGCTCGTTTTTTATTGCTTGACATATGAAAAGTCAAGTTCTGCAATTGTTTTGGGCTCCTTGGTTTTTAGGGGCTTTTTTTTTTTTAATGTGACAGCTCATTTTCCTTCAGTCAGTAGCTTCAACTCATTAAATAAATTGGTTTCCTTCAAAAAGTGATAGTGAGTTTCTATGTTAGGAAGGAAGGTAGCATTCTTAGCTTCTTTCTACAAAGAGTAGAAAGTCTCAGTCTTATTAAACTTGTTAGGAATTTTGCCTTTGAGTCCATATGATCCCAGTTTTATCACACCATGCCTAATTATATTGTCATCGTTGCTTTTAATAGTAATATCTATACATAAGCATTTATATGGCACAAAATATTCATTTCTTTTTATAGAATGTAAAACCCAGGAGATGGATAAAATGGATAAAATGACAGTATTTTTGCAACTTGTGGAACAATATTTTTTTTCAATTTCAGCAGAGGAAATGTAGGAATGTTAAAAAGAGCTGTTATTCTATCTCTGGTTATTTATTTTTTAACTGAACTTATATTTGATGAGGCTGGTCTTGTGCCCTTCAAACCATACTGTATTCTGTGGCCCATTGTATGGCATCCATACATGAGAGAAGAAGAAATGACTAAAAGATCAGATGAGCTGCTGAACAGTCTGTTCCCATTTTGCACAACTTTAATGCAGTGACACATAAAAAGCCCTAGTAAGGGTGAACTCCATGTATGAACTTCATAAACCTAAAGGAAGACTTCGCATCTAGGCTTTAGAGCTCAGCTTTGAGATAGAATTCAGAAATATTCAGTGTTTGGGCTTTGGAGGTCTTACAGAACAAGATAAAGGGCTTTGTCATGAGTAATTCCATTTACTATCTGAACCCTCTAGCAGGAGGAGCAGAGTCACTGTTTGTTCCCATTTAATGACTCTGCAGAAGATAAGCTGGGACAGGCAGAAGTGCAGCACTCATTGCTGCCAGCTCAGAGATCCATCTCAGTCCACGAGCACAGTCACGCTGGAAAGAATGGCCACCACAATGTCTTCTGTAGCTGCTGGCCTTGTGTAAAGGGAGCCCTGGGGAGAACTTGGACATCCTTGCCTGGAGAACATATGTGTGGCCAATCAGCCCAGCTTCTGCCCTGACTAAAGAGGAGATGAAGTCCTTGTGCTGCTCTGCAGGATGTTCAGAGACTTGTGAAGAAGTTACACAAGTCTTGTATGAGTTGCTGAGGTGGCGTTCTCTCTTAAGACCTATCTTGATCTCTAGCAGGCACTAGCTTTTCATCTCCAAAATATAAGGTTTTCTGAACATCAGAGAGAGCTTTGTACTTTCCAGTGTCTTCATGCAACCTAGGAAGCCCAGACTTTTCAAGAAGGTCGGTGATAGCCCCTACAAATGTCTCTAAAGCTAAAATGGGCTGTTGTAGCTTTTCCTGAGATCTCTTTTATTCCAGAGAACTGGAGGTTCCCTTGGCACAACAGCTTGCAGCCAGTTTAGGTCCTGCTTTATTCATTTTGCAGACTGAGCATCATTCTCCCATCTCACCTGAAACTGTCCATGTGTTCAAATGCCCAATAGAATTAACAAGCCACAAGTTGTTAGGGCTGTATTGCACTTACAGGTTTTTCCAATCCAAATAATTTGGGGCTGCTTAAATGAGACTGTAATCTGTTCTGGCTTGTAGTCTGACAAGGGTATATGTATATAGATCCTCCAGTGCAAATTTTTCTGCCTTCTAGTGCCATAGCTATCTTACTTTGTTTCTGAGTAGATAGGATAAATGTATGCAGCCTGTATTCTTTTCAGTGTTAGAGTATATTATGGCAAACTTCATCCATGAACTTTGCAAAAGGTTTGTGCATTCTACATATTATAAATTTTCTCAGGAGGTGAAATGATAGCAGAAATAATTTAGTTGAAAAGCAAATGTATTTGTCACTTAGAAACATAGCAAATTCTTTACAAGAGAGGTATAAATAGCTTCTTTTTTGTCTTCCAGAGAAAAAGTAATGTCACGTTTGAATCCACTGGACTAAGCTGCTAAGTACAGTCAGATTTTGACAGATGGTTTTTCTGTGGAGTTTGTACGAATTGGGCTCCCTATGCTACAGATCTTAGGACTTTCATTTTAATTGTGCTTGCTACCTATGCTTCTGCCCCAGTTTGTCTTTAACAATCTAAAACTTGATTATTTTTTTTAGTGTCAAATTTAAGTAGATAATTTCCAAAAGTAGCAGTAGAGTTCATACATACATTGGTCTTTTGAGTAACGTTTTACTGATGGATTTTTTTTAAAAGTAATTTTGTATGAAACTAGAGCTTTCTAATGAAAGCTAGGCCTGGAGCAGACATCATATTTTGAAAAGTTGGGCCAGATCCTCATTGTTATGAATCAGTAAACTTCACTGAAGTAATCTCTGCTCTTAATTCTGAGATAAATGCACAACAACAGCATCTTAAAAGCTATATGATTTCTGAAATGTAAGCTTCACTTTCAGTACAACTTTTTTTTTTCTTAGCATGCTTTGTATTTTATTTTTTGGAACTTAAAATTGAAAGAAATTACCTTTATGTGACTTAATGCGAGAAAATGTCATGCTGATTTGTGTCTTTACAGACACAATATTACCATTTTGTCTCAGATTTTCCAAACTATGTGTCTTCAAGCGAAGCACAATTAAAATTGCAATTTAATTAATAGATATGTCTAAATTATCTTTTTCTTATTAAATGACTACAGTGACTATTAAATGTCTGGGCCAACTGCAAACCTTGTCATTGCTACTGTACACATGTACCAGAAGTCATCAAGCCCTTCCCACCCTACAAATGAGGGAGATAAAAAGAGGAGGAACCTTTCCTACATTGAAAAGATTATGATCATGTTTTTTAACAGTGACCCAAACCTGGAAATCTTTCTGATGCCTGTGGCCCTGATTGGTAGATATAAGGACTGTTCACCCAAATATAAAGGTGTGGCAGTATCCAAACTTATTTCTAAAATATGCAATCTAGATAACAATGGTTTCCACATCGTTTGAGGTTGTTATTTGAATTGATCTTACAGGGAGAAACACTTTGGATTGGGATTTTTACATTGGAAGGAAGTGTATTTATTAAAATATTATAACAGGTTTGCTGCTAACTATATTTTATAGCGCTTAATATGAAATGTTATTTATTGGCTGGATCCTTTCTCACAGAAAGACTTCACAGAAATTTAATTACTGTGAGGATTAGTGTGCTGCTGTTCTTTCCAGTTGGTTTGAAAAGACTGAGCTGTGTGACCCAGAACTGCTTGTCTCCATTAGAAAGACACACCAACAAATAACCCCCAGAAATTGTCAGGAAGAGTAATGGTAGCTGCTGCTCATATAGAGAGGGAGAAGCTGTGCCATAAAGACCTGAAAAGCAGTGCAAGAAAATGTCATGATGGTACACACAAAAGCTGCTCCAAAAGTAATGCCTCCTATTTTTTTCATGTTTGTATGCTGTGTGAGAGACAGATGGTGCTGATACAGCAGGAAAGGTTGAACCTTCTCACTAATACTCTGTTACATTTTGTTGCCATGTGATGATGGCAGCAAAGGGGCAGTCTGACAACATGGTGTCTGACATAGGAGCACATATGAAGCAATGGTGTGTAATTAAATTCCTCCATGCAGAAAAATTGCAGCCACTGACATTCATTAACACTTGCTGGACAATTATGGAAACCTAACAGTGGATGTGAGCACAGTGGTGCTTTTCAGCAGTGGTCACAGTGACAGTGAGTCACCTCCTCTGGAGTGTATTTTTACAGATGTGATGTGCAAGCTCTTGTTCACTGATGGCAAAAATGCATAGGTAATTATGGTAACCGTGTGCAAAAATAATGTTCTATAGCTGAGAATTTGCTCAATCAGATACTGCTATTGTGCTCTTTGTATTTATTGTAGTTTCTGAGGAAATAAATAGGAGGCATTACTTTTGGAGCAACCTACATGTGAACATGTATGTATTCTTCAAAGATCCTGAAGTCAGCAAATTCTTCAGACCTGCTGTTACAATCAGACTGAGATACACAAGCCACAAAGGCCTATGCATTTAGTTTGTCTGGTTTTTAGTGTTTCATTAAAAAGCCAATGTACATCTTACAGCCTTTAAAGGAATATAAAGTATTTCAGAAATTTCTACAAAATATTGGAATGTATTAAAAGTATGAAGGAGAAATTAGGTGTCTGTCAATCAATGTTGTAGATAATATACTGAAACCTGTCGAGATGCTCCTACTTGTGCTGTAACTGAGCATAAATGACATGAAGGTGAAATGACCATACATCAGTTTTGCTCAAATGAAGAGTTGTTTAGCACATTTTTCAAATGTATTCATGAACATAGGATGCTATCAAACCAAGCACTCTGGCTGAATAGTTTAATAACCATTTTAGAATTTCATAACAATGGCAGTTAAACGAGCTAAGGTTATAAAAGTAATTAAATTATGTGTCTGGGTCATTGGCAAATTGGGAAGCAATTTTCTCTTGCTGAATGTGCTCATTACAATATGCTTTGGCTGGGGTTGTTGAAAGAACTGCTCTGAGAAATGCAGTCTGGAGGCTAAAGTTTGGTAATTCCCCCGGGCAATTACAATTCAGCAGTTGTCCTGGGAAAAAAAGTTGCCTTTCTCCAGGATCCAAGGCATTTCTCAGCCTAGGAAGTATTTATTAAATTTCAAAGAGTTGTATCTTGCAGTAAAAACCCTTTTCTTTTTTCTCTTCTTTTTATTTTCATTTTTTTTCCCTTTATTTTTTTTTCTTTGATGGACCAGATGGGCTTTTCCCTGGGTAGCCTGTTTGCTGCCCTGGCTTTACCAGTATGCCTTGGTGTTCTTTTTCATCTTTCTCCAAAGCCTCAGGTGTAGTCAGAGGGCTCATCTAGCTGAATAAATGGGCTTTCCTGATGTGGCAAATCCTGTTCTCCTAATGTCTCATTAAGCACTTTTTGGCTGCCAGAATTAATCCAAAACAGATTGATTCTGCAAAAAACAGTTTTAGTACGGTCTATCAGGCTGGGATTTTCCTTTCTTCTTTTTTTCCCTCTGGTGGGTTTCCATTTTTGATCATTGATTTCATATGCCTTGTGCTTGATTCCGTTATAAAGTATTTTCTTAGGTAGTGATTATCTTGTTTTAGAGTTTAAACGTACATCATAAATATAGATCTCTGTGTGTTACCATTGACTGATTTTGGAAATTTGAAAGCAGGTTGACAACTAAATATTTAAGACACCATACAGTTATTTAGGTATCTCTATAGTTATGCAATTGTTAGCAAAAATGTTCTAATTGTTCTCAGATACAGCTTTGAAAAGCACAAGTGAGAGAGCCCTCCTCTCCCCTTCTCCTTATTTTATTGTATGTGGAACCTGGATTTCAGCTTTACTGTTACTTACTCTTCTTTTGTTGCCAGATGAGCTGATCTCATTCCTCTTCTTTAACCAAAACAAATGATTTAAATTGTATTCATTATTTACTGCAAAGATAATGTTTGTACACTTTTCACCAATGCTATTCACCTATGCGTGCTTCCATGCATCATTAGTATGCTTTTTTCATACTGCTTCTGTAAATGACTGCAGTCAAATATTACATAAAGAATAATGTTGCTCTGCTGATGGAGATGAAAGTGATGGTAGACCAGAAGCCCATTTAAAATTCTTTGGTTGTCATCATTCCTTATGGTTTATAAAGATCTAAAACAGACACTGGTTCTCCACTAGGTCTCCAGCCATGACTATTCTGTTTTCTTCTTCTCCAAGTAAAATTTTGAGGAATTTTGATTTTTGATATTTCAGTATAATGCAGTCAGCTAAAATCTGGTAATTCTCTGAGCTCAAATCAATTTTGGCCAAATTAGTTTACATATATATATGTATGTGTGTGCATATGTATGTATGTGCATGTGTGTATATGTGTATGTGTATGTATATGTATAAGACTTTATATACAGATTGTAGATTTTTTCCTGCATTTATGCAAATGGAATGAGGATCTCTCCTGTCTGCAACAATACTTATTTGTGATCTGACTGCTGAGTAGTGATCTTTTCAGATGAAAAAGATAACATAATAGTGAGGATAATAGGACATTTCTTATTGTAATGTCACTATGCATGCTACTTGTAAAAATAACATGTATGCTATTTCTTTTATTATTCAAGGTCTCTGGGATGCATTTTATATGAGATGTGCTGCATGAACCATGCATTTTCTGGACACAATTTTTTGTCTGTTGTGCTAAAAATTGTAGAAGGTGATACACCTTCTCTTCCTGATAGATATCCAAGCAATCTGAATGCTGTGCTGAGCAGGTGCGTTGTTCTCTTGTTTAGCTTCTTCTTAAGTTAATTCAGAAAATGACTGAATTATCACTACTGTTTTTTAATGTTTCAGCATGTTAAATAAGAATCCTTCACTGAGACCAACAGCAGGAGAGATCCTAAAAATCCCTTATATTGATGAGCAGCTAAAGGTAAACAAGAAGATAAAGTGGTAGACATATGTATTTCACAAAAGTAGAATGCAGATGGAGAAAATGTGTAGAGAAAAAATAAGTTAGCAGCTTTTGGGAATGTTAATCAAGAGACTTTCTGAGCTAAATTACAACCTGACTGAGGCAGGGAGGCTGTGGGAAATTAAGCTCTTCTCACTTGACATGCTAAATGTTTCCCCCCTTTAAGATCTCATGAACAATAAGGAGAATGGGCACTTATGCATAACAAGTGCAGATCATTTGAGCCTGGGGACATGTAATCTTTAAACTGTTCTGGTTAGTCATAGTTTTAATAAAGGCAGTGCATCTTGCTTTTTTGCTCCCTGCTTCAATGTATGCAACATATTACTTTCTAAGGAGGTAAGGAAGGAACCCGCTTAATCATTTTTTGCATTAGGACTGTTTTGAATAATAAGTTGGAGTCTGGATCACTTTGGCCTCAGGCATTAATATCACTTCTGTTTTATTTCTTTACAGAATATACAGTACAATTTCACATGTATGAGTGCAAAAGACAAGGGGCTTAACTGGCAGAAAGGAGGTGCTCCCATTTTTGATGCTGTGTAAGTATTTTTAAATATTTTGTGGGCAGCTCTATAAAAAAATACAGTGTTGCCAAATGCTATCCTGCTCTGAACATTTGTTTGTGTTAATTTCATAACACTTTGCTTTTAAAGAGATTTTGCCATTCCTCATAAATACAGGACAATTACATTAATGAGTTTCATAATTAAGACTTAGGGCACAAAGTATTTCTAACAATCAAATATTTTTATTCTGTAACTGTAAATTACATGTATATATTGCATGCATGTGTAGTATATGCTCAAATTAATTTATTACTACTTGGTATGTAATTAAATTTTCTGCATATTTTGAAGGCTGGAGGACAGAAAGCTGCACATGAGCCAGCAGTGTGTGCTTGCAGCCCAGAAGGCCAACAGGGCTGCGTCAAAAGAGGGGTGGCCAACAGGGCAAGGGAGATGATTGTTCCCCTCTACTCAGCTCTTATGAGGCCCATCTGGAGTACTGTGTCCAGGCCTGGGCCCCCAGTACAAGAATGATGAGGAGCTGTTGGAGCAGGTCTGGAGGCAGGCCACAAAGATGATCAGAGAGGGCTGGAGCACCTTTCCTATGAAGTAAGGTTGAGGGAGCTTGTCTTGTTTAGCTTGGAGAAGAGAGGGGAGACCTCCTTGCAGCTTTTCAGTACTTGAGGGGAGCTGTAATTTTGCTCTGTTATGGAATAATACATAGGTGACTCCACAAGTAATGTCTCCTATTTATTTCCAGGGAAACTACAACAGATACAAAGAGCACAATAACACTATTTGATAGTGCAGATTCTTGGCTATGAAATGCTATTTTTCAACATAGTCACCACCATTAGCCAATTTGCACGGATGGGCTGCTAGAGATGCTCTTCATTTTGCAGTGTGACAGCTGTATGTGGCTGTCTGGAATGTGGCATTCTTTCATATCATTGTCACCACTCCTGAAATGCACAACCCACCACCTCGCTGTGCTCACATCCACTGTTTGGTCTCCATAAACCTTCAGCAAATATTGATGAATGTCAACAGGGGCATGATTTTTCACATGGAGGAATTCAATTCCTCTCCTTTGTTTCAGATGCATTTTCAAGTCAGACACCATTTTGTCAGGCTGCCCTTCTGCTGCCATCTGTCACGTGGCAACAAAGCATAATGGAATATTGGTGGGAAGGTTCAACATCTACTGCCATACTACCCACATCTGCCTTTGGTATTGTGGGCCAACATAATAAAATAGGAGGCATTAATTTCAGAGCAGCCCTTGTACATTCAAAATCAGGATTTTGTGATCCGGAATTGACAACACCTGTAAGGGAATTTGCCTTCTTCCTCTGTCCTTTTTGTGACCACTTTTTCAGTGTGAGCTTGCAGATTTTCAGCTGTGGTCACTTTGCTGATGCCACCACCTCTACTCGCAAGAATTCCTTCAGGAGGAGTGATCAGCTAAACTTTGCAAACCAAAGAATTATTTACTATTAGTGATAAGAAGAATGTGGAATAAAGACACTGGGATTCAGCAGAATCTTCTGTACACTTTTGTTACCCAGTGTGAGTGGTTGGAGTGTATCTGTGAAACTCTCATCACTAGAAATTGTGGTTTGAGTTTCCACTTTGTCCTCTCCATTTCTGCTCTCTCTTGTCAGATGAGTCTTTGTCATTTTATCAGACCAGAGTTCTCTGTTCTGTTTTCCACTTTAGTATAAACACATGGTTGAACTTTGCAAGCAGTAACAAATATTGCCATGTTATCTAATTTTTGGCCATCTTACTATGCCACTATTATTGATTCTGCTAGAAATAGCCCTTTGTAAATACGCTGGAAACTAAGGATCACACTTGCTGATGTACTCAGAAAATATTAGACGTATCTTTTGTCTATTGCTACTGTGTTTGCATTGACTTAATTAACTCTGTGTGCATTCCTGTCTATTCAAATGAAATGTAGTTAGCTGCAGAAGTATTCCTCAGAGATATACCTTAACTAGTTTTGAGGAACTGAAACTTTTCCCAAATGTTATGCCAATTCTGTATGTTACACTGAGTGTTAAAAACTTATTCAAATATATACTATGAGAATCTTCAAAACACTTTTAATCCATGCCTCTGTGGGTTGTTTTTTTTTTTTTCTACTTATAATAATCTGTACAGGATTTCAAATTATCTGCATAATTATCTGTATGCATAAAAATATTATAGCTTTCAGGATGCAATATTTTTACCTACAGAGTACATACCTAGACTTCAACTATCACTATGCTTCTAGAAGAGGCTGTTAAAACCATTTTTATTATCTATACCAAATACTATGTTCCATACCTGATTTATTGTCATCGTTAATTCTCATCTCTTTCCAAAAGGACATTACATATTAACTGAGCTAGCACTCAGGGGGGACACAGATGTAATATCCTGGAGTCTGTAACTATTCTTGTTCAAAAGTAATTCTCAAGTGTTTAAGATGAAGAGCAAGTTGTAACTACAAGCATCATCTTATACTTCCGTGAAAAGCAATTTAAAGCTTCTTCTGGGCCTGGCTCCAGAGTCCTGAAAACTGCGCGGCTATGGATAACAGCTATCTTTGTTAGAGCATGGAAATTTACCTTGAACTTTTCAAGTTCAGAGCATCAATATGAAATCCAAAGTCATAGGAAAAGCTTACAGATAAATTACCTTCAGATGTGCTGTAGTCTCATTCTATTAATTAAATGTTTAGAATGTGTACAAAATATTAGTTCTATTATGAATTTTACTGCATTTATGAATGAGAAAGTTAGCTGCCTATATTGGCACTGGCAAACAAAATGCCACATATCTTTTTCAATCACAGGTTCAATGAGGCAGGTAAAGTGAAATAAAAATACCTGAAAAATGGTGACATTCAAAAAGAAGAAAAAAAAAAAAGGAAGAAGAGGAATAGAATTGTGATTTACCCACAGCTGCTGCAGTGTGTGTGTGTGTGTGTGTGTGTGTGTGTGTGTACACGTACAAGGAGCTGCTTGCTATGGTGTTGCTTGCTATGGTGTCCTCCCCTGTCAGTACTACCTTATATTTCTGATTCTTTTTTCCTCACCAGAACTATTTTTTTTTTCATTTCTATTTGAGTATAATTTCTTACAGTAAAAGCTCTAATAGCTTAGTTTATTCCAGTTTTGTACAAGTCATAAATTTTAAATATTTAAGTAAGGAAAAGCTGTATAGGTTCAGTTTCATCTTGGATGAAAAAATGACTTTTTTTTTTCCAAAAGACTCTTACAATTTAAATTGAAGGGATTTTTTTTTTTTTTTGGGGGGGGGGAACGACGACAAGAAATATGTCTCCATTATTCACAGTTGAAGAGTTATTTTCATTTTCATTAATAATTAATTCATAAGAGCAGTGATAACCATTTGAAATGAATACTTGATATCATGACTACAAAGAATGCAAAATTTTGGTGTGGGTGAAAGGTGAGTGCCATGGCATTGCAAGCTATGGTTCAATTTTTGTAATTACTCTACAATGTGAGGTAAAATCTGAGATAAATATTATTTTTTCTGGTATACAACTACTATTGCTCTTCTGTGTTGGTAAATACAACAGAAATACGATTGTCAATAATTCATGCTCAGCTTTCAAAGATGGTCCACAGAGACCATTTTACAAGCAGATTGTTATCGATTAGGACCAGGAATTCAAAAGGACAACATGATAATTATGACTTTCATTACAGACACATTAATACTCTCTTTCATTGCAGCCAACTTTTATCAATCAGTTCAAAATGTATGTCTGGTAATTTTTTTTTTCTGCGGTTCTCATTTAAAAACTGCCATTGGATTTGTAATATGCTCAATAATGAATCCTGGCAGGGTAAATATTTCACTGTGCTTCGACATTTATTCTTTTAAGGAGCTGAGTTTACCTTCTTCTGTTTTCACCTGAAATGCCTGAAATGATTCATCTTCTTCACAAATCTGAATCCAAGTTTAAATATTTCAATTTAAAAGAGGCATTTACTTTCCAGGCTAAGGTCTGTTTAGTCCGTTATAGTACCTGTGACTTTTTAATTATTCCATTTGAAATGTCATATGTTTCAATATCAAATCCAAATACCGATATTTACATTTCTGTATGAAAATAAGCTTGCATGTACTTAATTTCAGGCTGAGGAAAGTTCATTTGCAAACTCTGCAGCAACTGTCTGAAGTACAGAAAATGACACCACGGGAACGAATGAGGCTGAGGAAGTTAAATGCTGCAGATGAGAAAGCCAAGAAGTTGAAGTAAGTTGTGCATAGCATTGTCATTGTGCCCTAACCATACAGTTTCCTCCTTTCAGTGGTCTGTCTAGGGAGTTAGAACAGTCAAGGTAAGAATAAAAAAAATAAATTAAAAAAAATAGAAACCGTCTTTAGCTACTCATAGTGAATGGGAATTTGAGATGATTTAAATTAAGTTAATTGTTTATGTAGAAAAGAATTCAGAGCATTAGCCCAGATTGATACTTTGAGCGCAGTATTTCTAGTTAAATATGTGTATGAGAGATATTTGGATTCATTACAGTGGGGAATTTTGTTAATGATTTGTCATTTTGAGAATTGCACATTTTGAAGAGCCAGATATTCAGTAACAACACAGCTTTTGTCAATTGTTTTTTCCTAAGAGATATGCCAATAAAAGCTAACAGCTCTGAGGAAATAGTCTTGTCAAGTGATCAAATAGCAGGGAAATCAACACGTTGTAAGGGCTTTAAAATTTATAGCTTTTTATTAAGTAAGAAAGACATAAAAAAAATGCGGATTTGAAGTGTCATTTCTGAATGGTATGTGAGAAACAGTTTGAAGGCTATGTTTGTATGCACAGATCCCATTTTTAAATAGAAAGAAGATACCGTTTTGATAACACGCTTGAATTTTTTCCCAGCTAAAAACGTTCAGCGTTTCATGTGATGTGAGTGAAAGCCAGAAAAGCTCCATATTCATTTTTAACGTTCTCTTTAAAAGCATGTTGCAAAGTGCAGTGTAAATTTTAAAATATTTGTTCAGTTATTTATAGACAACAATTGAGGAATAGAATCATAGAATCATAGCCAACCCATGGCTTGGGTTGAAAAGGGACCACAATGATCATCTAGTTTCAACCCCCCTGCTATGTGCAGGGTCGCCAATCACCAGACCAGGCTGCCCAGAGCTACATCCATCCTGGCCTTGATGATGGGGCATCCACAACCTCCTTGGGCAACCTGTTCCAGTGCATCACCACCCTCTGTGTGAAAAACTTCATCTGAATATCTAACCTAAACCTCCCCTGTCTCAGTTTAAAACCATTCCTCCTTGTCCTATCACTGACCACCCTCGTGAACGGATGTACCCCCTCCTGTTTCTTCACTTCTTTCAAATACTGTGAAAGGCCACAATGAGGTCTCCTGCTGGCCACTCCTCTTTTAATGCAGCCCAGAACATAGTTGACCTTCTGGGCTGCAAATGCACATTGCTAGCTCATGTCCATCAGGACTCCCTAGTCTTTCTCTGTAGGGCTGCTCTCAGGGGTTCTTCTCCCAGTTTGTATAAATACCTGGGATTGCCCTGGCACAAGTGCAGCACCTTGCACTTGGCCTTGTTGAACCTCATTGGGTTCTCATGGGCCCAATTCTCCAGCCTTATGAGAATCAGTATCTTAACCTTGCCATGCCAAAGCACACTAGAAATTCAGTAATATCTAACTGCGAAGAAATAATGCGAGGTTACATGAAGCCTGAATTTATGGCCTCAGTAGCTTCACAGCTGTTACATATGCCCGCAAATGAATAGTAGTCATAGTTGAGGGAAAATGCTCTGTAAAATTGTATCCTAGTGTTATTTGTGCAAACCCATGGCATCTGTACCCAGAAGAGACAAATGAAAACTAAAGGCCTTCCTTTTCTTTTGGAAAATATATCTGATCAGTATTTATGTCTGTCTGACACCAAACACTAAATTTGAGACTCAAGCTGGTATGTAAATTTATTCTCATTTTTAAAAAGCTACTTAAAATGAACCAATTATATAAAATAGCACCTCTTGTGTGTGGTGTTTTCAAAAGTATGGTAGGCTCATTCTTATATGAAATTTGTAAGTAGGAAGTCTGTCGCTTTCATTTTTTTAAATGACTGGAAGTAAGGAATTAATACTAATTGCAGAATATTTCTTGTTTGTCTTCTGTTTTCTCTGCTTTCTTGCATTTTAACATTCTTTATTTAGATTTTCATGTTGTTGATTTTTTTTCCCCCAGCAGCAGAAGTAAATATATTTACTTTATAATATAAAGGCAGCATATTAATTTGCAAATCTTATTCTCAGTCATAAATCTTTAAAATTGATCTATATTCAGCTCTGTTGTTGCCTACTGACTTCAATAACATAGTATCTTCTCACACAAGATGATCTTCATTCAGTAGTGCGGATCTACTCATAAATGGGAAGGGATTTTAGTGATGGAAGCTGGAGGATTTACTTAATGTAGCAGCTGGCATAAGCAGTCCCATACAGAAAACATACAATTAACAAGTCTCCCCTGAGTGACATTTCACAGCACAAGTGTTGTGTGCCTGTCTTGACCTGAAAGGACTACATGGTGGAATGAAGGCTGACATGCTTAAGATCTTTAGAAGGGACAAAAACTACTGGGACTAACCATTTTCTATTTCTTAATTACATTGTGCAGGCTGTGAAAGATAAATACAATAACTGTTTGCAAAAAAAAGGCCACAGATCTTTTTGTGTAAAACTAACCTCATCTTGCCTAGATGCTGTGAGTGTTTGGTACCACAGTACTCTGATAGTGGAATTTGCTTTTCCACATCTACTGCTAGGAGATCCCTTTGTGCAATCCCGAATATCACATCTCAATCACAAGTATTCTGTATTTACAGACAGCTGGCAGAAGAAAAATATCAAGAGAATGCCAAAAGAATGCAAGAATTCAGGTCCCGTAATTTTCAGAAGCTGAATGTCAATGTCCTACATGTAAGTAGAGTGAGTTGGAGACCTTATTATGGACTTTCAGTGTATACCTCTTTTCTGTTTGCTGCACACTTTCTTTAGCATTAGAGACACTGTCCTGTTCTAAGATTAATTATTTGGATGTGCTTCGAAGTCTGAACCATTCGCTGAACCCTATGGACTTGTGATGAATTGCAGTACATTCAGTTATTTAGACATAGTTCAACAAACTCTCTAGTCACTGCAGTTTTCTTTTACTAAGTCACTTTTGGATCTAAATCTTCTCTCTGAAATGTACTTCCCAATAGTCTATTTGATTCCAGAGTTCAAAATACTTTTGATTTCAAGATAAATTTAGAATTGTAATCTTTTAAACACTCTAATTTGAGATAGCTACAGTTTATTTTCATTTGGCTAGTTACAAATGTCAACATTTTAACTGAATCCTCTAGTAACAGTAAAGTCTTGAAGTGACTCCCAGCGTAAACTCTCCTTTGCTTTTAAAATGTCAACAACAGAAAATAGTCCTGTTCAATACCAGCACTTTGTCTTATAATATGGTGAACAGTTTGGAAATAGTGGAAGCATCACAGATATAACAAGGTTTCTTTCAGTACTTTGTTTTTATTCAGCATTTCTCATTGTCTTTGGAAAACTAAAAACCATGTTAAATCTATCGTAGTTTGTGGTTGACACATTGCTGGTCAATTACGGAAGAGTTAGGAATTTTTTTCTTAATATTTGCTTAATGAGTCCCAGAAGTTGTGTGAATCAGGGCAACCATCATATTGTGGTGCTATTGAAAGCTCTGACTATCCCTGTTTCTCCATGCTGCTTTGTTTGACTAAGGAATCCGACGACCAGATTTCAAAACCCCTAATTGATTCTCCGCTGGTCATGACATGTGACTCCACGTCCGTAGGATGTGATGAACCAAATGGAAGTGAGAGATTGAGTCAATTTACGGACCATGGTAAGATTTAAAAATCTGATGTTGAATTGAAACTTCCTATTAGGATTTGATTTTGTCCCTTGAACTTAAATCTGTGGTGAAGAACTGCAGTATGAAAAACAGTTAGGTTTGTAAAGTTGACAAAAAAAAAAAAAAAAAAGAAAAGGAAAATATTATAGATGGATGTATGTAGACTAGATGTGCAACAGGTTATGTGTCAGGAAGCCTGGATTCTCGGAGTTGGGGTGACTTGAATGGCAAAGAAGGTGAACAGACCTCCTCCAAAAAAGGTGCAGACTTCAAAGAAAATAGCTTTAACCTTTGCACATATAAAATGACTTGTATTAGAACAACATTTTCTAAATTTCCTTTGCAGTGCAAAAATGAGTACAAGAATAGAGAGCATTTGCACTTCTGGAACACTTTGATACCATTTTCATTACCCATAGAAATGAGAGAGGCAGACAGAAACTCTTTAAAAAGTGCTTACCTGTACTGTCCTTGGATATTTAGCTACTGTCTAGAGATTGTTAGGTACTATGTTGCACTTAACTGTAGATAAAAGAACAAATAGCCAAACTTTTGAATAAGGGCTAGACTGTGGAAATGTACTTATGAGAAAATATTTTTCACAGCCCATATTTAAGTTTTGTTTCTATTATGTACTGAAATAGTGTCAATACTCTTCAACATCTAACTATTATGATGGAAGATTTTTAATCAGATTAGAATTTTGTTAGCATGTATTAATAGACTTTAAAATATAGCAACTACTTTCATAGCTCTGCCTTTTTGTGTTGTTTTATACACATCTATGAAGGGATATGTCGTTAACTCAAAGGTATCAAAATCAGTTTGTATGTGGTGGAGGTGGGTTTTTTAATAGCAAATGGCTTTTTTCTTACAGCGTAGCCTCATTTACGTCCACACAGTTGGCTTGCTACTTCACAGTGCAAGGAGATCTGTGTTGGAGAGAACTCAGCTGCTAGAAATACATCCTGGGGTGGGGGGTGGAGCAGCTCATAAGTAGGAGACTAAGAGAAAGCAGTAAATGTGAGTGGGAGGGAGATGTACAAGGGTAGGCATACAAAGAGACCTAAATAGAAACAGGACAACATGCAAGAAAGGAAAGAAGTTGATGTTTCTGTCTTAAGAGATCATTAAGTTTTTCAACTGTAATGATGGAAATTAAATGCATTTATATCTATGATGCAAAAGTTCGCTCAGTCTGAAGTTGTGCAGAAATGAATGTCTGTTTAATGACCCTGCTTTTGTCAGATTCTCTGAAGTGGCAGTGAGTTCATGAGAAAAAGGACTTATGGATAAGTAAAGCAAATTACACAGTTTCTCTTCTTTGCTTTGTGAATACCTTGTTATTCCTGAAGCTGATGTCAAAGCTGTTACTAACTCTATTCAGTATTCATTCTTTTCATTAAACATTTCAGTGCAGCCATGCGTGTTCTACGAGCTATTAATTAAGTTATTAATGGAGTCTTTGTACCTGAAAATGTAAAAACAATTCCGGCTATTGATGTTCAGTAGAATTTGGTTCTCAATCAACGTGCCATACAATAGAAAAATGGTAAAACTGGAAGCAAGGCTATAAAAACCTTTTGTAAAGTTGTCTGACATCCAATAAATTTGGTAACTTATACCAGGTTAGCTGAAGTTAGAAGAATGCCAGACTAACAGTCTCCTTAGTTAGAACTAGTAACAAATAGCAGGTGAGGAAGAGGCAAAATGGCAGGTGAAGGAATCTGCTCATGGATACCAAGGAGTTTCAGAAGCAGCTGCCTTTAAGCTACTCCTAAAAATCCTCTCAGAAATAGGAAAAGCTGGCGGGGAACAGCTAAGGAGAATACCCAATCTCAAGAGATAGGGAGGAATGTTCAAGCTATCTTTGGCTCATATCTTAAAGCCCTTGAAGAATTTGCAATGTGAAGCAAAGAGAGAAGGAAAATGGAAGGGAGGGGAATGAGAAGAGAAGCAAAGGGTTGGGGGAAGGGAGAAGGGAAGAAAGGGAGAAGGGAAGAAAGGAAGAAGGGAGAAAGGAAGGGCTTGGAAGATTGAAAGACAAGGCTCCTAAAGCATTAGAAAGAGCCACAGATAATAAAACACTGTACACTATGCTTCCGCTGAAAATTATCTAAAACATTATGAAAAATGGTGGTATGTGTTTGGGAAAGGTGTCAGATGCAGAGTTTGATGTTTAGTTTTAGTAAGGAGACTTAGAAACCATGGCATTTTTATCCAGTTATAGCAGTAGTAAATACAGTTTTTGAAAGCATGGAAAACCAAGGCAGGTTACATAAGATTAGATAAATGAAAATCAAGATGATAGTTTGGAGTTTTGGACTTTGTGGTGGATGAGCTTCGGCAAAGTAAAAAATATATATATATAAATTAACTACTGAAGAGTTCCCTGGGAAGTTTAAGCTTCTCTCCGTGTTTGTTTTATGTAATGATTTTTTTTAAAACATTTTTCATTCTAATTAGCACCTCTGTGCACTTGACAGACATTTAAAAGAGCTGTATGAAATCACAAATAGTTGATCAATCTAGTCATCAAGCAGGTTTTCTTTTTTGGGGTATGAAAGACATCTAAGCAGACCCTGTGCTTTTGATGTTGATAAAAACTCAGTCTATTACAGAACAGGCCCATTTAGACTGTTCATAGATTGTACGCCATCTTCAGAAACATAAAGAAATAATTTGGTTCTTGAAGTACTTGTAGAGAAATACAGTGGGCAGTATAAAATGCTATTTTTAAGCATCAAAATTCTATTTGTTCTTTTAAAGTATGTTCCCTATTACTCCACTCAGCTGTATTTGCAGACTTAGTCTTTTTTCATGGAGACTGCACACTGCTATGCTGCTTTCTGTCCTCCTGCTTACTTTTGGGGTTTTGGGCACCTATCTGCCATACTCCAGCCTGAAATGAAGAACATGGATGGGTGACATCAAAGAAACACAGGCTTTTGCTGACAGAAATCTTCTGTGCATTTGTATGGGAACTGCTGATTCACGGCCTGAACCTCTGATTGATCACCTGAGGCGAGCAATGAGTCAGTCCTGGGAGCACAGGTGAAGGCAATTCAACTGTGCTGCAGGAAGGGGTGGAGCCTGGCTGCACCTTTCCTAGACCAAAGAGCTGACTACCATTAGGAAGGATCTCTGCTGGAGATCCTCTCTGCTGGAGTTTCACCAGTGAGCCCAGGATGTGGGTAGGTGTCCTATCTTTTCTGCTTTAGGGTAATAACTTCATAGTCAAGCTCTCTGGTGTACTGTAATAACATCTGTATATTCATTGATTGTACAGCATTACTTGAACTCAGGAAGAAAGGGATCTAGTTTTAACTTGGGAGTGGGCAACAGTGAAAAACCATGTGAATAGCAGGTTATGCTATTTTTGCTTCAGTGACCCAGGAGAGGAAGCTGCGCATTAAGAACACATATTTTCAGTGCTGTTACCTTGGCAGCTCTCTGTCTCTGCTACAGAGAAATTACTGCTCTCAGTGGCACCACTTCCCCACAATTTGCTTCTGTTCCATGGTGAGAGTACCAACTTCAGTTTGATCTCTGAGTCCAGACTGTGGGATACCATCACCTGTAGTGCAATTCTCCTCAAGATTTCGTCCTCTTCTGTATGCTCTGAAAAGTTTTTCCCATTTCTCTGTGTAGAAAGTTACTCCTGGGCCAAAGTACTGCAGTGCTTGTAAACTTTTTTATTTCTGCCTTAGTTTTTCTTCTGGCTGTTTCAAGCCAGCAGTTTCAAGATGTATTTCTTATTGTCTTGTAGCTTAAGTACTTACTTTTCTCTCTTTTCCTAATCTCCTTGTGTTTTCATAGGCAGCAGTAACATTCTTCTGTGTAATACTTCTATAAAACACTTCTGTATTTTTTTATCTGTCATACTACTGGCTGCTCCCAGCATACCTGAACCTTACGTCCTTAAGATGCTTCCAAGCTGTTGTCTCACAGTTTGCGCTTTGCATTTCTTCTTTCTTAAGTTACTATAATCATCTTCTGAAGGTCTTTGTCTTTACACAATCAGGAGTAATGTATTGTTCCCTTTATTTGTGAAAAGGCTGGCATCAGAGTTGCTCTGATGCTGATGTTCATCTTTTCCATGGATTACTGCTGTACTGGTAGATCACTGTGGCTTT
Source organism: Chrysolophus pictus (assembly GCA_037305975.1). Taxonomy (NCBI): domain Eukaryota; kingdom Metazoa; phylum Chordata; class Aves; order Galliformes; family Phasianidae; genus Chrysolophus; species Chrysolophus pictus. The sequence goes on from JAYKPI010000006.1 coordinate 41,291,581, forward strand.
TCTCTGTGGCCTACCATATGCTGGGCAAGGATGGAAAATTGCAGTTCTGTTTCTACATCACATTAATTATTTCTGTGCAATTTCTTTTGCGTTGGTTACAGTATTACCCAATGAAGCCAGATTGTACAGCATTTCTCCCAACTCTCTATACAACTCAATTCCTGCTGACTAGCTCTACAGTTGCAAATGTATTTAATAAATAGCAAAGGCTAGCTATGAGGATTTATTTGTAATGAACCCAGAGAAATGTACTTAGGTACTTATCTATGGGATACTAGTGTGGAATATTCAAATTTTCCTACTTTGCTACACAGAAAATGCTGTAGGTAGAGAAGGTCAGTCTTTGCAGTAATATAATGCATGAAGAGCAAGGTGTTATCCTGCTATACAGCTGTAATAGCTAAACGTTCAAGGTTTCTGATTCAGCTTTTACGGTAGAAGTTACCTTGAAATTGGTGGCAAAACCTTGAACTCTATATGAAAATGCTTCCAGATTGCTCAGTACTACTTACAGTTTTGAAAAACATGACCATTTCCATACCTTAGTCTTAAATCCTTCTGATTTGGACCAGTTTTTGCAGCTGAAAGATACTGGATTGAAAGCTACCAAAATCCCTTACTTTTCACAGGTGCTACAAGGAGTATTAAATTCAACAAGCTACAGTCTAATGGTCATGAAAACCTGGACTTGCACACTGGTATTTGTGGCAAAATGTGCCACTTTATATTCATATCAGTTTCATAGATAATAAGACATGGTAAACAAGACTGTGAAAGATATATATTTTTAAGTTTTCAATTAATTATATATGAAAACAAATATATGTATAACAATTTCTGAGGACTTGTCCTTGCTGCGCTTAAGTGGCTAGAATGAAAAAGACCGTGCAGCAAAACAACATTGGACCTCAGAGCCACTAAAAGAAAAGTGTATCTTGCATTTTTTGTTTTCCAGTACATTATATGTTGGGGCTTCACCTGCATTCTGATCCATTTCATTCTCTCCCTGCAAGAGTACTAGCTTTACATAATCTACTCCTCTGCTTGTACTAGGCTTGTTTGCACGTGGGAAGCGGTCAAGTTAAAGGAGCAAAATAGCTTAAGCTAACTACTTGCTGTATTTAAACTATCTGTACAGAAGAAGAATGTAAAAGCTTAAGACATAAGTTAAAGGGACATATTACATGATCTTTCTGGTTTGTATTCTTTTCCTTTTTACTTCTTTATACTCGAGAGATTATCGTGTTCAATTTCTGGGTTTAGTATGTTGCAATAAATTACATCTGTCAAACCCCTGATTTCATTACAATTCCAAAATAGCTAAGTATATTACAGTAGTTGAATACATTATTTCTCTATTTCCATTGCTAATTGTAAGTTACAGGCATATTCCTTTGAATTTTAAGTGAGTAAAATTCAGTTGACTCTCAAATAGTAAATGTTCACTCACAATAAAGTATTGTTATATTTTTCTATGCATTGTTATGCATATCTGCACATGCACTTTTATCATGGTGCCTATAAAACAGTGTGTAAGCATACTGATGAGGTAACTGGTAATTCTGAAGTGTCGTCACTCAGGCAGCCACACCAGTAAGTCCTCAGCAGCTCTTATTTGAAGAAAAAAGAGCTTTTCTTGAGCTAAGCATTAAAGTTTGAATGAGTTTCTGACATGGATCACCTCTGTCAAGAAAGATGACAAGTCCTTATATAACACTTTCTCAGAACCATAGTTGAAGTAGGTGGGCCAGAAAGCTAAATTTTGCGTGTCCAATTTAAACTATGCAGATTAGGGACTGGAGAAGAAGAATAAAAATACTTGGAGAAACTAACCTGAGACATATCACACATTTATTGGAGTCATAGAAAAGTGTGTATTTATTCTTGAGGAATATTCTTGAGCACTGATTTACATTGCTGTTAATTTTGTAGGAAGGTGAGGACTGCAACTGCTAGCAAGTATGTAAGCACACAAGAGTAGTGTCATAGTAGCTGTAAAAGTGCAGGTCTGTGTTATAGGCAGGAATATTTCCAAAATCATAAGGTGTATTCCCAGTTTGCTACTTGCTGAAATCTTACTATGAGATGCTTGCTGAGAGAAACTTGACTATTTAATTCTGGCACCTACCAAGTCCTTCACTTGTCCTTTGCACATGGGGTGCCAGAGTTCCTGCCACTTTCATACAGTTTGAGGGCATAGGAACATTGGGAGTATGTGCAGCTGTCTCTTGTTTTCATTTCTCGGTTTCATATTGAAAGCACACTTTGTCTCAGATTCAATTAAAGAAATATTAAATCTGATTTATTCTATCAAGAGTAAGATTTAACAAAATGTAGAGGTTTTAGCCACAAAGTGAAAAAGTAGTCAATTAAACAAATTGTTTTCTATTTTTTTTTTAAATTGACTGAAGTGTTGCTCTTACTAAGTGATTGTTACCTGGAAGCCATTGGAGAGCTGATTTCCTGCTTTGGTTATTGCTCTCCCATTTCCATGGAAGACCAGTACGAGCGTTGGGTGAATATGCTCACCCTCTTTCCATGGGGGCAGCCACAAAATATTCTTGGAGATATTCTTGGAAATTTTAAGGAGTGTTAGAATGCCTAGCATTTATGGTAGTTTAAAAGCCCTTGTGTAGAATAGGATTGTCCTTTTATGTAGAAGAGCATTGTCCTTTATCTTCAAGTTTTTAATGAAATGCTTTAACATCTTTGAAGACCTTTGGGAACTGAACTCTACTCATAAACACCCCAGGAAGCCCTTGCCAAAGCCATGCACTTTTGGTTTGGTTTGCCTATCTACTTGCTTCACAAAAATTTACTTTCTTTTTCCAAGTAGTCTTGCTCCTACAGCTTCTCTGAGGGAAGATATCAGAATGATATCAATGTAGTCCTTAAAAGCTGTTCTGTGGAAAAACTGTGAATGTTCAAAATTTGGGGGATAAAATCGTGTTACTCCATAGTTCCTACTTTTTTTTTAAATTAATTTTTCCCATTGATTTAGTTTGGCTTTGAGTAGATCATACCTCAGAATTTACTTTGGTCAATGACTAGAGCTAAAGTGATTGTGGCCAAGTCTTGTTAAAGCCCCTGCTGTAGGCCCCTTTGCTCGTTCCAAAGTCTTCTTTGGAAAAAAGCATTTAGAATACACTGTATGAATTTTGGGAACAGTTTGAGGCCAATGCACCAAGCTTGTATATGTACAAAACATTGTATATTAGAACTTACGGTGAATACCTGTACAATTTCAGTATTGTAAATATCTGTTAGAAAGATACTAGTTTTTATTCCAAGTAGTTTTACTTAACAGTCAGTGTATCTTTACGCTGCACTTTAAACTCCAGGTTAAACTGGTGTAAATGAAGACACACCAAGCATTTAGTAGCAAACAAAGCATCTGTGAGCAGAATGGTACTGAAAAACACTGCATATCGCGATGTGTCCCCCAGCTTTCTGGCTCATCTAACAAACCAAGCAGCATTTCTGGGGAGCTGGGCCAAATTATGTGGTGACATGAGAATCTGGAACCAATTCCAAGGGAATGAGAGTTTGTTCTGAAAAGTAGCTGTAAATACTGAATTTGTTTGAAGTTTTTACCAACTTAGCATTCAGTGCTTGTGGCTGTCAGACAATGAGCTGGAGGAAAAGAGAGGGTGACAGCAGTGAAGGTGCTTAGTTCATGTTCTGCTATTTAATCTGCAAATGGTGTTCCTGCAGTCTAGAAAATGCATTTATTTTCACAAGTTAATTACATCTAGATGTTGGAGGTCTCAATACTTTACTTGTAGATTTGCTTGGCTGCCGTCATTGGTTTTGTGCATGTCTGACATAACCTACATTACTGCTTAAACTCAAGTTAATTATAGTTTACATGTATCTTTACTATGTGCAGAATCTCATGTGCACACTGCTTACATCAGGTTTGCATCTGAACTGTTCCATGTTTCTTGCTCTCATGAAAATAGCTTCATTTTATCTCTTGAAAATGGCATTCTTGAACTGAATCTCAGGAATAAGTAAGTGGCTTTCTTAAGGGGCAGCTCTTTTTTTATTGATGTATGGACTCTTTCTTTCCCAGCACTGTCATCACAATGATAGGGAAAGTGTCAGGCAGATTCAACAGGAAACCTGAATTTTTTCTTTGAAAGTACACTTTGATCAAAAAGTTTAAAATATAGCAATGTATAAGGTAGTTTTAAATTGATGTTGCAAGATGGTCATTTTCCCTCTAATGTACAGCTCTTACTCTCTTCCTGCTGGACATTGTGCAAGTAATAGGCAACTTTACAGTAATAGTGCCTCTTTGTGCATAAAGGAAATGGCTTTCAGGACTCACTAAGTGCTCCCTGTTATTGCCTATATTGCTATATCATTCCTTCTTTTCATTCACTGTCAGCGCTAAAAGGATTTCTGATTATTTTGAAAACTTTTAGTTTTGATGAAATCTAAGCTATGCTTGAAAGGCAGCATGGCATCATGTAACTCAGTGAAGTCCACAGGTAAATCAAAGCTTTTTTTCTTTCTTATGATGCTAAAAACTAAATTACCAAATATTAATGTTTAACTTTGGCTGTATTTCTGGCTTTCATTTAGAACAAATCATTTTTCTTTACATCTATGCTTTACATGATTCTTTCAGAATGTAGTTCTTTTGATGACCACACAGTCCTTTCGTATTTAGGCTAAAGGATCATACAAGTCATTTTTGGACACAGAAGTCCTGTTACATCCCTTAGTTCATTTCCTAAACAATACCCTTTCCGAGACTCTTTTTCAGCCTAGTTTAGAAGTTGGACAAAAGCTTCTATTGACTTTCTGAGCAGTGAAGCTCAGATCTTAATCACAGAATGGTTTGTGTTGAAAAGGATCTTAAAGATCATCCAGTTTCAATCCCTAACATGGGCACAGTTGCATATCTCCTTTGTAACTGGCCAATGGGTGGCAATTCTGTCTGATGGACTTGTAATTGTTGTCCTGCATGGAAAACATAAACAATGTGTTATCTGAAGTTATAATAATGGAATTATCTTATTTTTCCTAATTGAATGAATATTGACCTGGACCATGTAGTGTCACAGAGCCTTTCTCTCATTCAGGATTGTGCAACTCAGGGCATTTATCTGAGAATTTCAAATCTTCCTCCTAGAGGAAGTGCCCCTCTGCTCTTTCTATTTTCTCTCTTGAAGTAAGCTCTGAAATAAGTGATGCTTTGAGATAAGTGATTCTGAAGTGTTGGCCAGTCCTATTAACCATCTCCTTTTGCCAGTGATTTTCTGAGAAAACAAAGGATATGGAAATGAACATATTTCTGATCACCTTTATAAGTGTATATGTTAAATATGTCCACACACACAAATACATCTGTCATAATTCAAAACATTTTGTTGGTGAAGTATCACGTAACCACAGAATCATATAGGAATTCAGGCTGGAAGAAATCTCTGGCAGTTTCCAGTTCAATCACCTGCTAAAAGGAAGTCTAATTATATTGGGTTTTTCATGGCTATGTCTGGTCAAGAAGAACTTTATGCTGGATGTTACGTTTGTTTCCCAAGGCTCACTGAAGAAGGCAGGATCTCTGCCTGCCATGTGTATGATGCACAGGGTGGCTTTGTTGCATGCAAGACTGGGGGGCTATGATCCCTCTATTCCTGGGCAGATCAGGAGGACTTCATGAGTAAGGGCATCGTGTGGGCTGCAGGTGGTGTTGGAAATGCAATGCAGTGCTGTTTTTCTCCCAGTCCAAGTGCAGAAAAACAGAAGCAGGGTATCCCAGCCTCTTCAGCAGCAGTTTAGTTTTCTCTTTCAATATGACAGACTTGGTGTTCACCTCACTAGCATCTTTTAATTTTTTCCCCACAAATACTTTCCAGACATAAATAGACTTAGTTTCTGTTTTGTGTCAGAGCAAAGGACAGAATCAAAGCCCTGGCCAGGAGTTCATGATAGGCTCTGCAAGGGTTCATATGTGATTCAAACAGGCTTAGCCCAAAGAACAACATCTTTATTAAAGCTAGTTTTATGAACGCATAAACCAATAATTTTCCTTCTGTGCCACATTGCTGAGATGTGGAACTGCACTGAGAACATTCAGGAGACTGTAATGAGACCTTTTCCATGGGGTAGATGGGGAGAGATGAAATATCAAGGCTTATAGGGAAACTCAGGTAGCAGGCAACCTAGAGAATGGCCTGCAGATGTAAAAATGGCAGTATTGGGCCCAGCCTCCCCTAGTAGTGTGTTTCCTGAGCCAAAAGCCCGGCTCACTCGAGTTACCTGCACTGCACTGAGAGACTGAGACCGGCAAGCAGTTATGAAGAGGTGGACTTGGTCTCCTCCAGGTTTGTTCACTCCAGCTCTAGCAGAGGTGAATCAGTCCCAGCTGTTTATTCAGTGTCTCACTCTGTACAGCTCTTCAGCACTGTGATGTAACATCCAAACAAATTCTGAGGCAGCCAGCATGGGCATAGCTCACTATGCTGACTTATGGCTGCTGTGCTACAGCCAGCCTGTGTGGTGTTGAGATTAGATGGATCCAAGATCTCAACTAAATAAGCACTTCTATACCCAGATTATTTCGGCAGAAAATCAGAGTTGTGCCTCTGCATCTGTAGCAAATGGGCAATAGGGAGTTAGTCCTATTTAGGAGAAACTTACAATGAATCTTGCATTCTAAATGAATTTGTTGTTGTTTTGAAAGTGTCTTGTTTAAAGATCTTCATCATAACAAAAAGTAGTTCTAAAGCCTCATTGTATTTAACTCCCAAGCTCCTATCCACTGGACATACTTTTTTCTGTGGAGAAACGTTACTTGGAACAGGTTCTGAATTGGAGACAGTAAACATCTGTATTTTGGAATATCTTTCATGTCTGAACTAGCATTTAAAATTGTGTTACTGAACTCGGACTAAATGACCATCTTTGTATAGCTGTCAAAACAATGTCACAAGTGGTAAAGTGAGAAACTGTGGGAAGGATGCAAAAGCTGGTGTGAAAGTAGGATTCAGCTAGTGCCAGCTTCTTTGCATAGTTTAGATATGAGGCTCAGGTTGTGAGCTACTGATAAGGTGTAGAGCTCTATCACAGCTAGAGCGTGTAAATTGTGATTTTTGTACTTTGTTCAATCAGTAAGGGGAGGATTGTGTTTTTCAGTACAGCAGTAAACAAATGAACATGGGAGGGTCAGAAAACACTAGTGTAGTGCAATGTTTGCATTATAATGGGCTGATTCATAGCTATGTGAATGCTTATAGACATACAAATAGCATGCAGATGAACCTAATAAAATTAGAGTAATAACAGGAATGACAGCCTCCCTGATAGAAAGACAAGTGTTCACAAGTGTCTGAAAGTGAATACATCACTGCTGAACACAGATTTCTTCCTATGCTAGAAATGAATGATGTTTAAGAGTTTGAGATTTAGCTTTTTTTTTTTAAAGATGAAGTGTTAGACTTTTCTGTCAAATGGCATTTTGGAGAACTCAAATAATTAGGTGCAATGATAAATTCTTTCTTTTGTGGAATAAATTTTTTATGTGGTTGGAGGTTCTTCTGGAAGCACAAGTTACTGTTGTTTTTTTATTACAAATCGAGGCAGTGGAGTCCACATAAATGTCTTAAAGAGAAACCTGAGAGCAAATACTGACACATCTGGATTTTGGAGGTAAATGTACAAAGTAAGAAGTATTTTTGAAAGTGCTCTGGAGACAGTAGATAATAGTAGAGATTAAATCTGAACAGAAAAACTTCAAACCTCCTAGTGCAGTCGGTAAATACTTTTACTCATTTTTTTCACTGAGTTTCTTATGCCTTGAAAATTAGAATGGTTCCTTCTGTCCAAAATCCAAGGGCATCTTTTCACTGTATTCACTTATTTAAATCTTTTGGGCATTTTTATCCATGTGAAATCTTTTCAACATCTATTATGCATTTTTAATTTTATATGAAGTATTGTTTGAATTTCTTTCAAGGCAGTAATATTAAAGATTAGTCAATTTATGTTTCTTGGTGGCCCTGCCTGTGACAGGGGGATTGGAACTTGATGATCCTTGGGGTCCCTTCCAACCCAAGTCGTTCTATGATTTAAAGAATAGACTTAATTGGGAGAATGGGGAAAATCAACATTATCTGATGTTAAGACTGTAGTGATTTACAATAGCTTGATATTGGATTGTTTTTATCTTCAGCTAACATTTCTTATAATAATAGCAGCCAAGGAAGCCTAGCCAATGTTTTGTATTTGAAAACTGATAGTATAAAAATGTTGTACCTGGGCTTGCACAAAAATGGTCTTGATAATAACTCAGCAAGCACTGCATGGAATAAAGTAGAGGTGTTAGCTCTCCTGGAGCACCTTCCTGCACAAATGCTGAAGGCTATTGATGGGAAAGCTGCCGAGCTGGTCTTCCTTCTGCTCTGGTCTCATCTCTGTCAGTGACTTGTGCTTCCAATGGACGGCCCTTTGCATTGAAACTTTCTGTTTAGAAAAACAGGGATCCTGCTGTTTTGATAGTCACCACAGTCTAGCCTGTGCTTAAAATTGAGCAAGTGCTTAAGGGCTTTTGCTGAGAAAGGGCAGCTCGCTGAAGAAGGTACAATCTGGCCTCAAGCTGTTTTACTAACACTGCTTATAGAGTCTGATGTATGTTATTTCCGATTTAACCTAGCCGTTAAATTCAACACAGGATATGTGTCATAGAATTGCCCAGGTTGGAAAAGACCTTAAAGATCGAGTCCAACTGCAATCATACTACCCTAACTTTAACTACCCTTGGCTCAGTCATGGCCCTGAGCACCACATCCAAATAGTTTTTAGGCACATCCAGAGATGGTGACTCAGCCACCTCCCTGAGGAGCCTATTCCAGTGCTTAACCACCCTTTCTGTAAAGAAGTTTTTCCTGATATTCAACCTGAACCTCCTCTGGTGCAACTTGAGGCCATTTCCCCTCATCCTGTCAGCAGTGAGAAGAGACCAGCCCCGCTCTCTCTGCAATCACCTTTGAGGTATTTGAAGAGAGCAAGAAGGTCTCCCCTTCCCCAGGCTAATCAGTCCCAGTTCCTTCATTCTCTCCTCATAGGGGCATATTCTCTAAGCCCTTCACAAGGCTTGTTGCCCTTCTTTGGACCTGCTCCAGCACCTCAGTGTCCTTTCTGCACTGAGATGCCCAAAACTGAACACAGCATTCGATGTGGGGCCTCACCAGTGCTGAGTACAGGGGCAGGATTCCTTCCCTAGTCCTGCTCAGCACACCATTCCTGATCCAAGTCAGGATGCCATGATGTGGTGAGCAGGACTAGGGAAGTAATGTATGTTAGAGAAAACCAAACTGGGACATAATTTCAGCTCACAAAAGCTGGATTCAGTTGAAGGCTGAACATGCGCTAAGTGAGGCTGAACTAGATGATCCCCTGAGGTATCTTCCAGCCTGAATTATTCTATGGTTCAGTGATTTCATCCCAAACTCACTATAAATCCTCTGAGGTCATTACTTTCTATGTGAAGAGGGCACGACCTTTTGACAGAGGCAGCTTTAGCACTACTTATCAGGCCATCAAAGATGAGCATTTTTAATCTGATAACCTGTCCAACAATTTTCAACTTCAGAATGTGTTGTTAGTGATATGAGTGATGTAAAATCCATTGCATCTTTCTAAGATCATGAATGTTGTCTGTCTGTGTAATACTATAAACTCTTAATTTCCTCTAGAGATCCCTGAAGACCCGCAAATTGCAGAAGAATATTATAATGAAGAGTTTGAATCCTATTCAGAAGACAGTGAAACAGAGGATGTTGCAGTGTCACAGACTGTATCTAAGACAAATCAGGTGCGTGTTACCTTTGGGGAAACAGTACACATTTGATGTTTTCTTTCTTTCTTTCCAAGATTTTGTCCTTCTGATATTACTGAAATTTGCTTTTGTTAGCAATATGTGCCTATATCGGCATCATGAATTAGTTATAGGAGTATGTCTCAATTGTACATATGCATTGCTGAGAAAGACTCTTGCATTTCTTCAAGATTAGGAATCATACTCCCATGAATGCCTTAAAGTGGATTGCTATTAGTAAACTTTCTTGTAGCCATAAACACAGAGTGGGGTTCTCTCATGTAATATTAGTTATACTGAAGTTAAGTTGAAGCTGAAAGAATACTTCAAGCACAGGATCTGAATTCCAGGTCTAATTTCTGGGGAAAGATTGGCACCTCTAGATGCGCCATCTTGTCTGTATTAATCATATTCTAGTGTAGTATGATAACTGTGAGCATTAACAACAGCAAGTCTGGATGAGCACATCTGTAAAATTTCCCAAGAATCTTAGAATGCATCAATGAAAAGAAAATTTATTATTGAAGGACTTAAAGTAGCTTTATCAGGTAAGGTTGCCACAAGAAACTCTCAGTTTGAAGGTTGAGGATTATTGGAAAAGGCACCTAATTTAGGTCTGATCAGAAGGAACTGAAATGAATCCTGTCTTCAGTGATCAAGTCTCAGTGAAATCGATGAACTTAAATGGCCAAGTCAGTTCTGAAAATGGATCTTCCTAAGGTATTCAGGAACAATTATTTTCCACCCTGGGCCATCAACTTAAAACATTTTGCTGCAGTGCTTCTGGACATACTGTCTGGTTTTGCTTAGGATGACAAATGTTATGTGGAGTTAATGTGCAGAATCTGCAGAGTAGAGTATGATGCCATTTACATTCTAAGAAATCAACCAAGTTTGCTAAAACTCTTCATTAAATTATGAATAACTTTAATATTCTTTGAGATTTTTGAATTAATAGGTTCTTTAAGATGTAGTCTTTAAGGCAGAAATTAAATACCTGTGTGAGAAATCGGAATGCTACTTTTGCCACAGTGGCGGGGAATCCTGAAATTCTCTCAACCAGTTAAACTTGAAGTTTACTCGTAAACACCTCATTCCATCTAGAAATGTCCTCTTAGCTTTCAAACTAAACACATAGCAATTTCTAACAGCGAATTCAATAGTGGTCTTAAGAAGTAGTTAGTTGGAAACCAGTGGAATATGTGAGTCAATGCTTTGTTGTTGCAATCTGCTGTGTCTGTGTTTACTCACAACACTCAAAAATACAAAAACTGTGTTGTTTGAAAAATCTACCACAATGGAATCTTAAAAATAAATTATTGCTCACTTTTATCAGACTTGAAGTGTTGTTTTTTCCATTTTTCTCTTTTAGAAAGCTTGTCAAAATTTTCATTCAACTTTCATTGACAGTATCATTAAGCATCAATCAATACTGTTTTGGAACAGGCAGATTGCTGCTTAGAATTAACAAAGGGCAGAAGATAAAAATAGATTTCTCAATAATGCAGAATAAATTGGGTGTTGGCAGCCAGGTTTGAGCAATGTCATTCAGTCATTTTGTAGTAATTCAGAATTTAGTGGTGACAAGAATTGATGCTAGGTTGGAAGAGCTGTCCCACTGATGTCTCTTGTCAGGATCCAGCCCCTCCAGGCTGTATGGCTTTGTTTTATCAGCAGTCTGTGTGCATGCCATGCATTGGTCCTCTGCAAATTGGCTTCCCCAGGCTGAGTTGGAAAGCACACCCTCTCAGAGCATTTGTCTCTCATGACTTTTTATCAAAGAAGCAAATAGCCTGACTTTATTTTCTTTCCCATTGACCAGCGCCTTATATAAGGCAAAACTGTCTTTGTGGGTATTGAAGCAAGCACCTTTTCTTTTTCTTAAGAGTTGAGAAGAATTTTCTCTTTTCCCTTTCTTGAGTAAAAAATTATGCGGAAAATGTGAAGACAAAGCAGGTTGGACTTAGCTGTACACCCATGTCTGACCTAACTGGATATAAACTCTGTACAGTTAGGAGAAATACACATTTTTAGGGAATAATTTTAATAATAATTTGGCAAAAACACCTAATGTGTGGGTCAGATAGATTATGCTGAGAGGTACCTCTTTCTCTCTGGTGATTGTAAAGAGATCCACAGTTATTAGCATGCATGGGGCATCTTCGTTCTGGATGTCAACAGTTACGTGAGATCAATCCCACTCAAAGGTAGGTGGTATCATGCTCAACTTTAGTAATAAGCTTCAAATCCTACCAGAATAGACTTGATCTTGCTAGTATATAGCAGGGCATTGCTTCAGCAGTCGTCTACTTAATACCAAAACTCCCACTCCTATTTCTATGATAAGATTCATACTCTTTAACTCTTTCTTCAAAAATACCTCTACAAATTAAGCTTTTGAAAGTCAATGCATTATAATACAGGACCAGGACCTGTAAGGCATTTACCTTCTTAATCATTGCTAACATCTCAATTATCCAGTGTCAAGATTGCTTTACTCATTAATTTTGTGCAGATAGAGTACAGAAATGCTGTGTCTGGCAGTGCTTCATGGTGACCCCATTATTTATTTCAACCAAAAACTTAAAGAAAAACCTCTGATATTTGTGCAGTAGTTCAAGCAGTAGTAGGGGGTCAGACAAGTAATCTAATTGAATAACACATTGGGATGCATAATGTTGAAAGGGGTTGAAGCTCTTAATTCCTGCTATGTTAGACTCCCACAGATGTTGGAGTAGTGGCCTAATGAAATGATACCTTTCACATAGGAAGGTGGAGTCAGGCACTCAATCAGTATAATTGAGAGTTTTAGGATGGGAGCTGAGATGTCTACTTTGTATTTATTGGTAACTTTCAATACAGCTTGTGTGATCTCAACTGTATTGTCCGCTTGTAGATGTGGAATTTTGACCAGTGTTAAGCCCTCACACATGTGAACATCTCATCTTGGTTGTGTTGGTTGTAATACTGGAGTTCAGTGTCCTTTTTCCTTCTCTTTTGCAGTTTATATGCAGATTGCCAGATTTCAAGCAAAAATTTGTCAGTTATGTTTCCAGATTTCTAGCTTCTTGAGCCAGTGGCTCTTTTCCATTTTTTAATTATTTGGGGTTTTTTTTAGGAGTGTTTCTAATTGCATGAGAAACAACATGAAAGAGAATAAGAAACTATTTCTAAAAATAAATTGGAAAATATGAAACATAGGAGTTTCATTTTGAGAAGTTAGCAAACCATGGAAATTTCACATTTGCTTTTATTTAGCTGAGATGCTTTTTACTGCAATTTATCACTCTGATCTTTGTTTTCTTTTAGTGATAATAGCAAATTAGCCCCCTTCATTATTAGTCTAGTAATACAGTACATTAGCTCAGTATTTTCAGTTTCCAGGTTGCTCCTGAGATCATCAAGCCAGATAATCAACTGGCATAAATTATCGTAGCTCCAGTAATATAGTATAAATTATCATCACATCTCCAGTGAATTATAGATCTAGTGGATCAGTCTGTGCATTATTACCCCAAAGCTGTTCCACTAGGTTTCTAGTGGCTGACATGGTATCCTTAGTCTCACCCCTTGCTGTTAAAAATGATTTCATTCATTCTGAGTTTGAAATGTCCAAGCATTCATCCTTGTTGGCTCTTAAGTGTATGAGTGCTTCTCTTCTGTGCTTCTGTCAAATTTCCTTTCCTATTCTGTAGGCTTTTTAAAACCACAGGCTTCTCAATATCTTTGGTGGATTTTTCAGTGAGGTCAAACTTCTGACGTTCATTTTGAAATAGTGAAGGGGTGCTGTGTTGTCACCCTGTTGTCACATGAGGTGTGATAACAGCTTTTAAAAACTCAGGTTTTTCTCTTACATTCAAATGAAATGTGATGTGCTTCCTAGAGCACAATATTTTCTTAATGGTCAGATCTTAAATTTCATCAATGTACATGAATGACATTTCACATGAAAGAAATCATGGCAAAACTGTTAATTATCTGTCTTATAACAGAAAACTTAAAATAGAAAAGTGCTAAAATCATTTCCTAATTAAAGTTTCAATTATTCATGGTTAGAAGACGTAAGTAGGTGCAATTACGTGAAACGTAAGTATTACTTTGTAGTGGTAAATGTAAGTCTTAAGAAATTTTGAAATGTTATGAAATTCCTACTTTCCTTTTCTAATCCTGTTGTAGATATTTCAAAGATAACCAATAATAAAATGCTGGTATAATTTCAAACATTGCACACCAACCTCAGCAATAAACATTCTTTAAGCTACATGCATAACTGCCCTACATGATTGTGTTCTGCTAGACATCTGACTTAAATAATTGCTTTTACTTAACACCATTCCCAAACCTACTGTTTTAGAGGAAGAAAATATTTAAAAAGTTGTGAGAAATGTATTTATCTTGTTGTAGTCTAGCACTGACACTCTTTGGTGTAAGTAATATTCTTTATGTTTGTAGGATCATACCTCTGGTACACTATTCTTTTATTTAGGATTTTGGTCACACTAATGCTCTTTGTTATTTTGTTTATCCTCAGGACAGTGATATTGAAGCAATGGTCAAGCATTTGGAGAGCATCCTAAATAACAGCTCATTGGGTAAGATGATATTTCTTCTTTAAATGTAATATCAGCAGTTATTAAATATTCTTATTCATCACATTTCCATTTTGCAAAAAAAAAAAAATCTCAAAAGTTATCTTCCTGAAAATTGCGTTCTTAATCTACTACTACTAAGATAAAATGAATTTTTAGAAGTTTGTTTTTAAACAAAAAAGGATGATCCAGATTTGGATAACGTATATTCTACCTTACATTATTCCAGTACAGGCATAGGAAAATCACTGAGAATTTCAGTTTGCAATTTAATCCTAAAGTCTCCTGCAAATTCTCTCTATTAATCTAGAGTTTCAAACTCTATTTCTCATACTCTACTCAAAAGCTAAAAAGAAGCTATAAATAAGATAGCTATCTACTGGAGCTGGTGTGGCCACTGGAAGACTAGAAGTTAAGCTGTGCCAGTAGCAGTCTGTGGGTGGGTAGCCTTGATTTGGTGCCTCATTTACACTCAGTCATGATAAACTTCTGACTTTGAAATGAGAAGATAGGGAAAGCTTGGGATATTCTCCTTGCGATGTTTCCTTCATTGTTGAGCTCTGCTTCACCCCAACTCGTGAGCATGGAATGACAGCAGAGAAAAGAAGAAAAAGAATATAAGGGAGTAGTCAAAGGTATGGGCATCACACTCACAGTCACCCTCTGATCACCTTCAGAGTTCCATGTCAGGGTGATCTTTATGACCGAATGAAAGCCTGTTATCATGTGTTTTGCCTTCACATTAATAGATCCCATGGTTTTCAAATTTTGCACTTATTTATAAATTTGCAGCCCTGTTGTCTGCAGGAGGTTTACAGAAGTGGAAATGGGAACAAAATGTTGCTCTATACTTAAATAATTTGTTTTCTTAATGCAAGAGAGGAATTGCCCTAATGGCTTTGGGGAATAATTCAGAGTATTGCCCAAAGCCAAACAATGACATTCTTTGAAAAATAAATCTTAGTTTTAAAGAGTTTCTTGGCTTCTTCTTTTTCTTTCAATATGAAGAAAAAGATGCCTTTTAAAATTATGATATTAATTAAATTATGATTTAATAATTAAAAATCATCTGACCACTCTGTGCTGAAACTTAAAGCCTTTCTCAAAGCTGAGCTAGCAATTAGGTTTGCATCATCTGTTCCGAACAAATACCTGTGATAATATGAGAGAAATCTGCTGGGGTCCCTTTTATCTTTGTATGCTCAGCATTGCTGAAGAGCTTTGAATATTTACTCTTATGTTCTTTCAATGTCATGCTACAAAGCTGGACAGAGTGCAAGCTATCTTTAAAATAATCTTAATCTATATCCCATCTTGTTAATGTGCATCTTAGCCAGAACTCTGTGAGCCAGGACTATTATTTTTTTTATATCAGGATGTAAAACCTAGAAGCATTGTGCTTATTAACCAGAAATGCTTGTATCATATTGTTTGGTCGGTTTGATGGTTTTTGTTTTTGTCTTCAACATTCTCACTGCAATTTAATCCTTTTTCATTAAAAAAAATCAATTTATGATATGAAAAGATATTTCAGTTGCGTTGTTACAGGGAACTCTTAAAAATGCACGGTGACAATTTTCTTAACAATCGAATCAACTAATTATTGTTACTCCAAGTCCAATAATTACAGAAAAAAGAAAACAAATGATTACATCTGTTAAAAAAAAAAAACTCTCCGTAGTAATGTAGTTAATTTTTTTTATCCATGCATCTTGTAACTCCTGCTTTGTCTGGTGTTGTGCTCACCTTCCCGCCGGTACTAATGCTGGTAACTTCAGCCTAGCATGATAGGGGATGTGTTAAGCCCTCAGCACGTGCAATCCTTCATCAGGAATGCTTCTTTCTCTCTCTAGAATCCACTTGGGGGAGTTTTCTTGTGTTTGCTACCATTGCTTTTCCTTCACTGGTCTACAAATTCATGTCATATCAAAAATGTTATGTGCATTTTACATAAGCTGGATGTTGTTTTTTTTTTTTTTTTGTTAACCCTAAGTGCTATAGCTAGTTTCACCCATTTCCAGGTCTGCATTTCTTTAACAAGTAGAAAGTTGTAGAGATGGGATCCCCAGTGCTGGCTTATGCCTCACCTCTTACAGTTCCTTGCCCGTAGCTTCATCTTATGTCTCCACTTCTCAAAGTTTCTGCTAATGTATCGGGCAGATTCCACATAAGTAACTAATGGTTTCTACTATCCGTCTAAAAAGTCTGATTGTAGAAAAAACCAGCTAGGTTGTGGATGTGCCCTCCTTGGAAGTGGTCAAGGCCAGGCTGGATGGGGCTTTGAGCAATCTGTTTGAGCAACCTTCTGTTACAGGAGGTGTCCCTCCCTATAGCAGGGGTTTGGAACTAGATGATCTTAAAGACCCCTTCCAACCCAAACCATTCTATGGTTTTGTGATGCTAAGAATACAAAGATAAGTGGAAATAAAACCAATAGCCCCAAGGTCCTTAGAAGAACTGCCGTTACAATTTAATCTATTAAAACGAAGCTCCAGCTGGGCAAAACCTGACAGACCTCAGTGCTGAAGTCTTGCAAACCCAGACCCAAGACTGGGCTGGCACTAGCACTGGCAATACCATGTTGCTGGGTTGCAGACCTGCAACATTACTATAATAACTGCTCCTTAAAACAGTAGGAATTTTATGGCAGTAATAGGGTGACTGCAGAAGTTTGACTGGTCTGAATTTCTCCTAGCATTTTTCATTGTTAAAGGAATCTTAAAAAAAAAAAAAAGTACAATTTCAAGCATATCTTAGAGAACATCTGAGTAAAGTTAGAACTTTTTTTAATGTCAGCAAGGGTTGTGATGAAAATGATGCAGTAAGATTGCATTGTTTTTGCGTTTATGGAGTTTCTTTTGTATACAAACTCAGAGGCAAAGGGTAAAATCCTGAGACTTTTTGAATTAGCTGAGTTTTCTCCTCGCAGTTTTCCAGTAAATCATTGAGAATATCTGTGCTTCAGTACTGTGCAACCTTCACTTGGGGTTGGCTTTGCAGCTCTGATTTGAGATAAACTAATGCATGCTAGTAAAGCATGAAAAATGGAGTACAGACAAGAAAGGAGCTACAAAATGAAAGGAAGTTTGAAAAACTGCCTCAAAGGTTTACTAAGTCATCTTAGGTTAAGCAAAGGGAAGGCTAGAGGCAATTTGGTCAGTTTGTATTTTTAAAACATTACAAACTCAGGAAAATACCTGTGATTCTGGGGAGCTTTTCAGTCTTAGAGAAAAAGGCACTGGGAGATCTCATGTAGAAATGAAGGCTGAAAAAGCAGATCCAAACCAGTAGTCTATGATTCAGTGGAGATAATTGTTTCTTAACACATAATGAATTATCAAGAGATGCAATAGATGTCTAATACCAGTACTTGGGGTTTTAGCAGAAATGTAGGTATGAATTCCTTTAATACATAATGTACAGATGTCTCATCAGCTAATCATAATCATCTTTTTTTACTGTAAGTATCTATAAGTAAATGTGAGCAGAGTATTTCTTTCATCTTTTTTTCCCTTTGACAGAGTGAGAAGGATGCAGTGAGTGCAACAAAATGATAATCCATGACCCAAGAGGACAATTTTGCCTCTTGTTTTCTGCTAGATACTGGAAGACTATTCATCTTTAAAATGTATTTGGGAAGTGAAAGTACTCAGCTTTGAAAAGTCACTGTTTTTGTTTTTTCACTTGATTTAGTTTAACTAATCAACAATGGTAAATTGCTTAACAATGCAAATAGTTACTTGGCCACCTTTTGAAGAAGCATAGTTATTTGTTCTGTAGATGTATGGGTAGGCAGACTGTTGCAAGTTGGGAATATATTACTAATCAAGTAACTGCTTCTATGAAAATCCCTGTGATTTAGAATTTAGTGTGGGTTATGAATCACTCTAGGAAAAGTTTTGAGGCTTTTCATAGTAACAGTGTGAAAAGCTGTTAGTGGATTTCACTGAGAGCTCTCTTTTTCATGAGTAGCTGTACCTTTACAGCATCCTACAATCTATAGTCCTTGCAGCTGCTTCACAGTACTCAGAAGATCATATTTAATGGAGAGGAAGATAGATATTAGTTTGTGTTTAAAGAGGAAGCACTTCTTGGCCAACTGCCAGTGTTGAAAGTAGGCAGAGTAAGAATTATTTAGACTGGAATCCTAGAAAAAAACAACCAAGAAGGATGCCTTTAATAATGAAATGTCAGAAGAAAGGGAGATAAAGTATTGTAGCAATAAATAGACTGAAGCCATTAAATAGAAAGAGTTTGCTGTGCTCTTACCACAATGATACATCCTGTAATAATAAAAATATCAGAATTTAGCTGGGACCTTTGGTTAAATGTACTCAGTCTTTGAAAGAATGCAAGGTTTACATTTTCTTTAGACCACTTGTGCTCAGGGCAGGAAAAAAAGTAATTGTTTTTGAAGTCTGACAATGAGATCAAAGCCCTGGGCCCTAATTCCCTACCAACTCAAAGAGGAGTAAGCCACCCAGTAAGTCATAAGCATTGCTTCACGGCACTTGGATCATCCTCAGGTCCACTCTGAATACCTGAATTCTTTGGTGCTGCTGAAGTAATTGAATGCTTAGAGATCACATGATACACAGGATAAAATAGATGGATATACATGTGTAATGTTAAAGTGAATCATTAGGATTTTTTTCAGTGTATGAAGTTATTGGTTGCTAGCGAGAAATGAGCTTGTAAATTTTCATCTTATAAACTGTTAACTGTATCTCAATTTTAATATGTAGGCACCGGATAACTGTTGGCCATTAGATGGCAAGAGAAGTTTGAAATCTTTTTTAAATGGTCAAATGGTTTGTCTATAGACAGAGGATGAAGTCAGTGATCCATTTCTTCTTTCATCTATCTCCATGACTGCTTCCTATGTTCAGCTGCAAAGCCCTGAATCTGGGAGATGCTCAGATGCTCATTGTGAACAATTCAGCTGAATCCTTCATGATAGAAAATTTACTCTCAGTATTCAAATTTACATTATCAGGATCATGTAAGTCATAGGAGCCTAACTCCTGGACAAGTCATGATTATGCATTCAGGAGAAGCATTCTGTACTGTCTGGGGGTGTCTATACTGCTCGGAGCAGAAGAATAGCTGAATGTTCCTTCTGGCTGTACATGATCAATGCTAATGTAATCCAAGCTAAAACCCAGCTAAATTCAAGTTAAAAACACCTGCTTGAAGAGGAGATTGTGTTTATGTAGCCAAGGCATTACATTAACTTCTTTGTGTGTCTTTTGGCTTACTCATGTCCTGTGCAGAACCCTGTTGTGGCTGTTCAGAACTTAGGGGCTGTGTACCACAGCCCGTGGATTTACAGAGGACAAGTTCCACCATGGTATACATTCTCCTCTTTGGGGAATTGGAATCCTAATGCCAAATAGTTTTGCAGGAAAGAACTAAAATATCTGCTTTGTTTAGGTGAAAGCAAAGTATTTTTTCTCCCTCAGTTACAAATAAATGAGAGGAGTATGCAAAAGTAAAGGGAAGAACTGAGTAAGCCAAAAAGAGGGACTAGCATAGGAGAATAATGAGAACAAACTGGCAAATAAGGAAACTTTGTCTGGAAATCAAGGGGGATTTTAGCCATCATGTCACAGTGGGGCTCTGGACTCGTCTTCCAGTGGGAGCAGTGGAAGCAATAAGTAAATAAATCACTAACTTGAACCTGAGGGCTTGTCAGAGGTTGGACAGGGGCTTGTGTGATGCAGTGGCAACATAAAATTGTGGGATGTTTGAACTGACAACTCTGGCAGTCTTCTGTGATTCAGCAGCTCTTGTCTTAGGTCATTAAATATTTTAACAGCACATGAACTATGTGAACAGGAAGTGTGTGTGTGTGAGCATTTGCATATGGGATATATATATATATATATGTAGTCACAGATATACTTACATGGAGTACTTTCATCCGAAGAGGAAAGCAATGCCATAAGTCAGTTTACTGTCTAATTGGTAAAACACTGTGAGTTTACAGAATGAGTAAAAGGAGAGATTTGCCTGTTAGGAAGAGCATTTCTGCTCTTTCTTACAACTAAGTGCAAGAACAACGTAAGAAAAATATTGTCCAAGTAAATTTCATTTTGTTGAACATTTGTCTGTCCCAGCATTTCCTTTAGTAACTGTCCTTTCTACTGTAATAGAATAATTCCTTCACAACAGGAAAATTCATGTTACAATTCTGGTGCTTTCGAGATATAAATCTACATGTCACTGCAAAAGGAGCTGCCCTTAATGTGTATTTAATAATCTAATTCATCTTTACCTAATATGGCACTACCTTGTGAGGAATAGGAGTAGTCTTCCTCCTCCTGACTGCCCTTGACTCTGAAATAATGCTCAGGGGATGAAGGTGAATGAGGTTGTATGTCTGTGCATTGATTTGTAGGTTCGGCAACTGTCACCAGCATGGCTCCAGGGGTGCCCAAGGGATTCAGAGCCCTCAACAACACTATGGCTGAGACCAAGTTGAACCGCATGAGGGAGTAAGTAACATATTTGTGTGTTGCCAATATCTAGGCAAAGAAGATGCATTTGAAAAATGGCAAAAGGTAAACTGTGTTGCCTCCCCACCCCAAAAAATCCCTAACATGCTAAGGTATGTTTTACAAACTGGATACCTACTTGCCTGCACAGAGGTTGAAGTTTGACAGTCAGTTCTGATTGTTTTCTTGTAATCTGCACTATCGCTGTCATCTTTTCCAAGATCTAGTTTGTTTTTGCTGCTGTCTGGGTCACTGAGCTGCAGATCTTCCTGTTCCCACCATGTTTGCTCCCTCACCTGCACTTCATTCTAGCATGGAAAAAAAGGTTAAAATTCGTTTCCTATAGTGATATGATGATTAAAACTAAATGTCATTGCTATTGCCGTGAGTTTTCAAATGAGATAAGGGTTGCACAACTCCCTTTGAAACTCAGTTACTTTCACCATCATTAACCATCACCTGAACTAATAAAGATTTCAATGTCTTTATAATAAAAAAGATCTGTGCTTCCACTCTAAAGTGTACTGGTTGGCATATCTTGAGTTTCTTCCAGTGAAATGTCAGTAATTTGTGGCTTTCCAAGTTTTATTGCTCCCTAATCTAGGTACTGGACTGATAATCATTATACTATTTATTATTTCTGAACTCAGTTTTTCTCTACAGTATTGCAACACTCAAATGATTTCAGATTTTAAGCTCCTTAAAAGGCATTTCTATCTTGTATGAGTGGACAGTATCAGTGATATGGTATGTTGTCAGAGTCCAGACAGTTAATGCTCCCATTTTCATGATTCCATTAAAGAAAACTAATGCAACTGTAACTGTATTGATGCAAATCACTGTTTGTAACACATCATGTGTACAATGTGCTGTATATTCAAGAGAAATAATCTGATTTACTTCAGATAGAAGCTTCTCCGTTTTATGATATTCTGATAAACAGCTGTTCCTTGGGTTTCACTTCATGGCTTAGTCCTTATTATGAAACTAATCAGCAGGTTTCAGTATCTCATCCTTTCCATTCTCTTTTCGTAGAAAGTACTTTTAAAAAACCACCCAAAATGCATCATGTTGCACTGACTAGTTGCAAGGTGGGGTTGTTTAGTCAAAATACCTACTGGTCTTCCAGCCTTTACCTTGTGTTCTTACAGTTACAGGATAAACCTTAACTATTTGAGCTTCATGGTCATTGTCTCTAGGGCTGAGGTGCAATTAAATCACTTCTTGAAAAGTCTGCTTTTCAGTGCTGTCTATTTTCTGTTTGTTGGTTCTGATAGGATCAGCCTGTAATGGTGATTAAATTGAAAAAATTGGAAGTGCTGTTGCATTGTCCTTTGGAAATAACACATCACAGTGTAGTTTACAAAACAGTCAAATGCTAACGAAAAGCCTGATTAATTTCAATATTTACATTCAATGCATTAGACCTCACTGTTTTGGAACACTTTCCTTGTCATCTAATTCCTGAATGAGAATGGTCAGCTGCCCACTCGGCTGGCATCTAGTGAATAACCAGCAGACTGTATCTGTGAGCCATACTGTAAGCCATTTTAAAGTAAGAATGATTAAGAGAAAAACTGGAGGAGAGTGTTGCTTTGGTTTTGCTTGTTGTGGTTGTTTGGAAAAAAGGGGTATAGATTCCCTCTTGTGAACTGTAATAAGTAGTTTAAAGAAGTCTGCCTAAATATGTACTCCTGTTACTGTGCTTTCTCCTGAATATAGCATGACCATGTGATATCTGAATATCTAGATATCTATGTAAAGCATGTTCATTGCTTGGATTTCAGGGTGTTAAGGAGCAAGTAAGTGAGCACAGTACCCAGCATACACATGTGAAAGGAGATCCTTGCAAATTCTCACATACTTGAGAGAATGCACATAGAGCACAGTGAGAGTTTTCAGTGGGGAGAAGGAAGTATACTTCAGAATGATGTGTGAAGCCTTATCTGCTCTATTCATCCATCAGCAAACTTCATGTGGTGTGCTGTACTTCTTTTTGTCAGTGCCAATTTCAGAAGTATCTGCTGTAATCTTGTGCACGGCCTTATATATATATTCTTGTGAGGTGGCATCATGAAGTTGTGCTAAAAGCCTTTACAGGAGTGTAGAAGGAGGAAGACATTGATATTCTTGAGTACTGTAGGTAGGTTTTTCTTTGTCTCCTATTTTAACTTTTTTTTTTTTTAAAAAAAAGCTTCACCTATAGACAGCTTGAGTCTGTTTATGTTTTAGTCACCAGCTTTCTTCACTATAGTCCCTGAATGTTTCCTCCAGTATTATCTTACCAATCCCATTACATTCCTTGTTTCAGCATTTTGAGTTGTTATCCTCTCAGTAAAAGCCATGATAAAGTTACCCAATCCAGTGACAACAATTTCTAGTTTATTATACTTGATATCAGGATTCATTATGAAGTTTATAGCAGCATAGGTTTAGCTTTATCTTTCAAGTGAAGTTCAGTCTGTCTGCAAGATTTCTACTTCAATGCTAGCACACTTAATATTAGGATCTTCTGAGGTGTTTATAAGAAATCTCAATTTCTTGAACTAGCTCCTGTGAAGGTTATCTGAGCTTTTTCTCATTATGCTTCTTCCCAGCTTTGCATTCTAACTGAAGGAAGTAAGCCAAGTATACAGAGTTCTGTGACTCATACAGTTTTTAGGCTTAGGAGCCTTGTTAGACGTAGGAAACAGGAGTATTTTCTAACCTGGCCACACTCTCATTCTTATGGTTGTTGCTATCCCAGATGGTATTTCCTGCTGCAGTCTAACAAGCAAAACTCTCACATGCTCTCTAGAGACAAATTGTCTTCACCAGAGAGAGAAATGAGGAAAAATGAATGGCAGTTTCACTGATGCTACCCTATAGAGATTTTGCGGTTACACATCTCAGAAGAGAGCCACATTGTTCTTCAGAAAACCCCTGAAGCTAAAGCATTTTTTTCCATCTGATCAAATTGTTATACCAGCTGTAAGGTTGTTTTTTTTTCTTTTTCCCCCCACTGATGTCCATAAAGCTTGTCAAAGCCTCCTTTACAAGATATCCGAAGCTGTGTCAGTACTCATTACCTGAAAGATTGACGTTGTCCGTAGGGAAAACTTCAGAATAGTAATCATAGCAAATGCTTGTTTTCTGCTTCTGAAAAGCTTGGTAGATAGAACTGATGAACTGATGCCTTTCTTCAGCAGCACTGATAGCTGTTGTAGCCCTTAAGAAGCTATGGAGGTCAAAATCTACTTTAAAAGAGATAGGCCCATCATGTTTAGATACGTAACTGGAAAAAAAAAAAAAGGATTTTATATAGGAAGTGTAGCATCTCCCTTATGAAGAAAGGATGAGGAAGCTGGGTCTCTTTAGCTTGGAGAAGAGGAGATTGAGGAGTGACCTCATTCATGTTTATAAGTTCATAAAGGAGGACGGAGCCAGGCTCTTCTCAATGACATCCAATGATAGGACAAGGTGCAAGCTGGAACTTAAGAGGTTCCACATAAATACAAGAAAAAACTTCTTCATGGTAAGGGTAACAGAGAGGTTGTGGGGTCGTTTTCTCTGGAGATACTCAAAACCCACCTGGACACATTCCTGTGTGGCCTGATCTTGTGTTCCTGCTCCAGCAGGGGGATTGGACTAGATGATCTTTCAAATTGCTTTCCAACCTCTGTGATTCTGATATTCCTTTTCTTGGTGTATCCTATTATGAGGCCCTTCTTTCCACATAGCTGACTATCTCAGATGACTCTTTACAAGTGTATGGAAAGTCTTACGATGTGCTTGAGATCTGAAGTCACTACAGGGCTTCATGATCTAAAGGTGAGAAATAAGTGTTTACAGAAATTTATGGAAAAGAAAAAGCCTTATTTGGGACTTTGGTGTTGGTGCTTGTATTCACAATTGCACCTCCCTTTATTATGTAGTACTTGCATCCCAGCTGGCCAGTGAGGGGAAGCTTCCCTTTGAAACCTTCTCAACACTGTAGTGAAAGTTCATTTTTAGGCTTTGAAAAATGAGAATTTGTATTTTGCAGAGTAAGGCTGTTTTTTTGTTTTTTTTTTTTACACAATGTAATATCTATGGAATATAAGTTGTATTTTGTTCTCTCTGCACTTAAAATATAAAAAGAAATATAAATGAAAAAAATGAGGAAAAAACTGTTAGTACAGAGTACTTTGTGCTCCTTTGTGGAGGTATCCATGAATACATACAATGAGTCATTTTAATAGCAGTGAACTTTTAATACGCAATTTAGAATTCAATAAAATATATGTCAGTAAAAGGAAAAAGCTTTTATGCCCCAAATTTTAAATAAATTAAAATCCTTTAGCACAGCAGTAAGCACCTCTTAGTCAGTCGCTGAAGTCTTACACACAGCAGTCTGCCATGATCAGGCAAAAGACTTCATCATCACCTGCTGAGTGTAAGTGAAGCTGTCTTTCAGAAGTCATGGAGAAAAGGCATATAGTGATATTTTTCTTCTCTTCTTGTGACTGCTCATAAAACTATTGGTTAAGACTCATGAACAGTATGCATATATACTTCTTTTGCTTGTGACGTTGGCATCAAATATATAGTTCGTCTTAAAAATTCATAAAGAAAGGTCATGCTGAAGTGTTTGAATGGGCACTGAATATTCTGTAACAGTAGTAGTCCTGAAAGTGCCTAAAGTGCAGAAGACTCTGTGAACGTTTATTTCTGCACATTTAACTCTTGTTGTAAAGAGGCTGGCTATTTGATTTAGTGATTTATTAGATGTTGGATGGGCGACTCTGAGCCTACTGAAAATGAGTTTGTTATTGACATCATTGAGGACATCTTTAGGTGACGCCAAATGCAAGAAATATAGAAAATCTAATTGGAGTTTTAGACTTTAAAAAAAAAAAAATCTGAGGCCTTTGGTTGCTATTAAATGTCCTGTTGAAAGTATTATGATGTAAATGTACCGGAGGACTAAAGTATTTTCTTGCAGACAAGAGACCTATTTGGTATTGCCGCTGTCTGAGCTGTGACTGATTTTTGCAGCCAGGTAGAGGACATTATTCTTGAGAATATTGATGCTGTAATGTTTTTGAGCATGAGATTTCCTCTTATACATACTTCAGTTTTCTGTTTAATACTCTGTTTTCTGGTAGTAATTTCAGTGTTGTGATTGCACAGCAGCTTACAGTATAAATGTAGATTTTTACATTTCATGGGCTAAGTCAAAATACTAGCTGGATATCCATCCTCCTTGTCACAATTTTTATTGCACTTCATTTTCAAAGGCCAGTCTCTATCTCTTAGTGTTCAAGGCATGTTGGTATCCTAATCTCCAGGATTACTTGCTCTAGTACTTCTGGGGTACTGTCCCTCTCATTCAAACTGAGTGCACGTAGAATTTTATCCTTATATCTAGTACAGTGTGATTCTTGGTATTTAAATTCATCAAATCACATCCAGTGGTAGGGAAGGAGGGATGTGAAAGTGTGTAAATATTGGAAAATTCATTGTACTCATTTAGGCCTTACCTAGCTCCCATGCCGGAAATAAATCACAATACTTGAGTAGATCCAATTTTCTCAAGAAATAGTTCATTACAAGTGGCTACTCCTTTTCTGCCTGGTACATGCAGAGTCGCACAGGGAGCAGTGGTAAAGGAATTAGTGAGGCTCATGTTTCACATCTTCAGGTTGAATGTGTTTTGTGCTGTAACATAACAGAATTTCTGTACTATTGAGTTGCAAATGATGGCATCTTTAAAACTGTTAAGATGCACGTCCAGAGTATTATAGCTATTTGCCTTCAATTTTAGTGGCTGCTCAGTTTTTCCTATTATTCTTTTCCTTCACCCTGATGTGTACTGTAGGAGGGGAGAGAGGACTATAGCAGAAACTGTGCTGGTTCTCCAATATATCTGAGCTCAGCAAATCTTGGAAGTGATTCATAATTTAGTTGTTAGGTGGGGATGTACTGATTATATAGATCTCAGAACAGCCTGCCAGCTATGAGCAAGGTCAGAATTTACCAGCTGCTATTGGAAAGTATTTGGCAAGAACAGTGTGCTTTTCCCCATTTTTTTTCTTGTTTTCCTTTGAAGTTAGTTTATACATATATTGTACCAGCTTTATGATTTTGGGAAATGGGATTCTGATTTGAAGTCCCAGGTCACTAATCCAAATGTCCTTGGATTTTTACCCAGTCTGTAGAATAGGATATGTGTTTACTCTGGTACAAAGCCCTCAGCCATGTAGCCTAAATTAAATCAATACTGTGTTATTTGCAATATGTCAGTATAAAAATGTCCACAAGTATTGTTATCACAGAATCATAGAATAACTTAGGTTGAAATGGACCTTAAAGATCACTGAGCTTCAACTCCCTCCCGTGTGCAGGGTTAGGATGCGCTTGGAATTAGTACAGGGAGCAAACTTGGTAGTGGGTCTATTAGCCAATATACAAAATGGCACAATTAAGCTTTGATGTGGTTTCTTGGGATGCTCATCCTGGTGTTCATTTTACACATTGTTGAGCCTCAGGTCCAGCACTTGAAATGAACTGTAAGATTTTATGAATTTACTTGGTTATGTTAGAAAAAAAAAAATCAGACTCTTTTACCTTCTTTACTGGGCTGCATTTCATAGATGTGTGCCATTCTGTTATCCTGAATTTTTAAGGATTTTTTAAAATGGATACTAATGTCATAATTGCTTTAGCAATAGAGAATTTTCATCCAGTCTGAAAATTGTATTCCAGTTGCAAAACACGTAATTATTAATGTAGAATCATCCATTTCAAAATGTCAAGTAGCCCTGAACACTCAAAACATTACAATTAGACTAATACATCTTTTTGTTTTGCACATAAAACGTAATTTCCCTAGTTTGTCATGCTGTGCATACATCATACATAGACTGAGTTATTCACTTTTCTAGTGCCTTAATTTT
This sequence comes from Chrysolophus pictus, assembly GCA_037305975.1. Classification (NCBI taxonomy): domain Eukaryota; kingdom Metazoa; phylum Chordata; class Aves; order Galliformes; family Phasianidae; genus Chrysolophus; species Chrysolophus pictus. Next base: position 41,319,413 of record JAYKPI010000006.1, read on the forward strand.
GTCAGTCATTTCCAAATGTGAGCGTACTCTCACGTGCCATTAATTATATAGTTTGTTTTCAATATAGGTAGACTTAAAAAAATCTTGGTAGTGTTTGCTAGATGTAGCATAGTAACCTTGGGAGGTTTATTGAGGCGCATGGAAGTAATAAAGGTAGTGAATACTCAAATAGCATTCAGCAAACCCTTCTGGAAAGAGGTTAGCAATGCAGAGCTGCTGTAATAAAAATAGACTCAAAGAGAACTTCTTTGTTCATCTTTTTTTTTTTCCGCTGCACGTAGCTCCAGAGGTAGGGAAGTACTCTGCTGAAACTCCTGCTGTCTCCCACTAGAAACCATGAAGACTATTTTAGTGTGATGAGTATTTGGCCTGTAATTTCTACCAGTATCTCCCAGAAAACAGATCTTATCCCTGAGTGATTGATTTATGATAGTATTCCACTTGCTGAATCAGTCATGTTCAATGAAGACTTAAGCGCTCAGTGCAAATTAACTCACTGGACAGGTTGCTTGGAGTTCTGGGGCTGGGTATTTTTCATAAAGCACAAAACGCCCCCACAATTTCCCATTCTCTCAAACTCTATTCTGATTTCTGTAGACAGAATTCAACAGCACTAAATTCAAATTCACAGTTCTTCCAAGAGCTGATGTTAGCTTTTACTTATTAATTTATCTTGGGAAATGAAATGCGTAGAGAATATTATTGATATTTTTTCAGCTGTGTCTACAGCTTTAAATAATAAGATTATTCTTATATCAAGAGAAAACGTGTCCATATTCAAAATATGCTTTGAATTTTGCAGATCCTTGAAGTAGGGTGTCAGAGTTTTGTTTGCAATGAAATGAAGGTGCTTTAATTCAGGAGTTATGAAGTAATTAAGGATGAGTTATAAAAATTATCATTGTCTTCAAGTGAAGAAAATTTCATTCAGTGATATTACACTGAAAGTCAAAGTCCACTGATGCTTGAAGGTGCTTGTAGGGGATAGTCTTAAGAATTCAGATTACATTTTACTAGCTTTTGTACCATAATTATCCTGCTTTTTCTTCTTTTTTTTAATGTCCTTTTTTTAGACTTTGCCATACTTACCACGTTCCCAAGACCCAACAGATGTCAGAACTAGAAAGGTAGTGCCCTACCTTGAGAAGTAAGTTCCTAAAAAGTAAATCAATAAGCTTATAATGCAGCTTTCTTAGTGGATTTCCAGTGGTCTTTACAGAGCAACCATCAAGCTTTGATGCAAATGCAGTTTTGAACCCAGGACAGTTTCTTTGAAGCTTCAGAGAAAGTTCAGTGATCCATAATGAGTGAAGTCACCACCCTGAATGACAGGAAGATAACTGGAGGGAAAAGGAACCTTTTGTGTTATAGTTGAGACAAACCTGTTTGTTCACTGAACAGTGAGATGCTGTAGCAGATATTCTAGGATTTCCCTGGTACTGTTAGGAAACTATTTTTTTTGTATGAGATCAAAGATGTGATTTTCTGATTCTTTTTCAAAAAGCCATGTTGGGAGAAAAATTTAACTATCATTTTCACGAAGATTCATGTTGCTAACGTTTAGCTGCAAGTAGCAAGCACTCTGTTTTATATAGGATTAATAAGCGAATGATTAGAAATAGTTTTTTTGGGGATAAACAACTTGAGATGGGGTCTCACGAGGGTGGAATTGAGGGGGACAGTCACCTCCCTCATTTTACTGAGCCATATCTTTTATGCTCCACCAGCCCTAATCATGATCCACTTGTCTCCATCCACTCAGATGGATATTCTGTGCTCAGAAAGCTTTCAAAGTTGACAATGAGGTAATTATGTGTAAGATTAGCATTTTGAAATCCCTAAATTTTCAGTGGTTAATGTAGGAGCTGCGTGTTGGCTGTCTGCTGTGGCAGAGGTGAGGTGTTACTGCTGCTCTCTGGTCCAGGGAGGTCCTGGTGTGCTCAGCTGTGACTTGTGCAGAGCGTGGTGGTGGAGGAATCACCCATGCAACAACTCCCTGAAGCACTGTGAAAATGCTGTGTAGGAAAGGCTGGTTCCCCCTGGGGACAGAGGAGAGAGGGCAGAACAGTTTTAAATGATAGTTACTATCATGCAGAATGACATCTCCAAAAGACAAGCTGTAAACCCACTCAGCTGCTGATTTGTGTCATGGTCATCCTTCAAGGCAGGTGATGAAAAGCTGTTGAAAGATATTAACCCATCTGCTGATACCCATGGAGGAGCATAAACTCCAGCATTAATCTTGTTTTGTGGCTTTTGTCAGTGCCGCATAAAGGTAGGTGTATTGTAGTTGATCTCCAGACCAGAAAAGAAATATTAACACATAGCTAGTAGCACTACAGTCAAAATAAAGACCCACAGGATAATAGGAAATTCTTTGTTCACCCAGGAAAGATTTACAGCTTCCTCAGCCAGCCGAGAACATGTTATTATATTGTCAAATCTTAGTAATTTTGCACTGATGCGTAGGAAATCAATTTCAAATCACCAGATATCCTGATGCATTCATTTGGACCCAGCTCCATGGAATGACTTGGCACATTTTTTAGGCACAGTTGGACACCCTGAGTATAAAATTGCCATTCTGAAGGCTCCTATTTAGCTCCCCTCCGACACTGGCAGTGAGTCAAGGCACTAAGTGCCTGTGATTTAGCTGATATTGATACTGCTTCTCAGATGCTTAGAAGCACCTTATCCTTAACAGAACCAACTCTCTGTCTCATGCCAAAACCCTATCATTAGCCACAAATCAGATATCTGTCTGCCTCCGTGGCCTTTGGGGCTTGTTCTAGTTAATTTTCTCTCAGCATTTATTCTGTGCTGCACAGACGCTGGCAGCATGAGGCATTTTATTCCAAACCACAGCTGCCAATGATGACTGTGCAGGGACTGGCAGTAGCTGCTCTCAGCCAGTAGGCTGGTAGTCAGCGTGCTGGGGGCTATGGAGGGCCCCAGCCCTGTCTCCCCTTAGCCTGGATCACTGGGGTGGTCCTCTGCAGCTATGAGGATTGAGGGAGGCTGGACTCACTATTGAATTTCTTCCAGTTTGCAGTGGGAGAGCACGCACTCTGGGCATTCACTTACATATGATAACCTTTGGAGAACTGCTTAAACTAGTTTATCCAGAAAATGTGGAGTTTCCCTACTGAATGTCTCTCAGTGGGGCTGCCTAAAGGCTTAAGGCCTGGAGCTTAAATTGTATCAATTAGTTTTGATAAAATATACTTTATGTAGCTAGGCTGTATTAGGAGAAGGAGTTTAATTTGAGCTGACCTGTGTCCAGGCAATAGGATGTCTTCCCAGCAAGGAATGGGTATGACTTAACAAAGGCAGGCAGCACACGATGGTATGAAGACTCCTGTGTGTCTTCTGTCACAGCCTGTGCTTCCAGCTCTGCTGGGGATGTCATAGCAGAAATGTTTTTCCCAGTCCAGGTGGAATGGTGGAAAGTGAGAAAACAGAAGCTAAGACATAGAGCAGATAGCTTTTTACACAGCCTGATAGTGATAGAGAAAGGAGGAATGGCTTTGAACTAAAAGAGGAGAAAGTTAGATGTTAGAAAGAAGTTATTTACTCAGAGGGTGGTAAGGCACTTCAAGAGGTTGCCCGGAGAAGCTGTGGTGCCCCATCCCTGGAGGTGCTCAAGGCCAGGTTGGATGGGGACCTGGGCAGCTTGATCCAGTGGGTGGCAGCCCTGCCCATAGCCGGGAGTTGGAGTTCAGTGTTCTTTAATGTCACTTCCAACCTAAGCCATTCTAAGATTCTGTGTTGAGCATCCCCTGTGCTTGTGGATCTTGGTTGAGAAAGGGATGATGGCTCATTTCTGGGGGAAAATAGTGAGTTTGGAGGTGAGTGAGCTACAAGAGTAAATAGCCGATAATCAGAATACATGGGAGTGTAAATGGGAACTCTGTGCTGGTTCTCACAGCGCATTCAGAAGTTAGGCTTTTAGCTATTCTGAAGCTGTAAATGCAGGTGTGCTACACTTCATGTGAAATAGTACCTATAAATGGAAATGTGGTGTGAAATCCATCATTATGCTTCTGAAGGTCCCTTCATATGGATGGAAAAACATCCACTGGTGCCGATCAGGGGTGTAATGAGCCAACTTTGCTTTCTGGGAGAAAAAAAATGTGCTTTTTTTTGCAAAGTTTGCTTCCCCCACTCTGTTGGTATAATAAAAGACTCAGTACTGTGTTTGACACGTACTGTCTGAGATCCCAACTTTCTGTCCTCATTGCAGAAAATGTTCTGTGTGGTAACAGACTCGTATTAATGCAGCTTTCAAGCCCAAATAGAGCCTGATGTGTTCCTTTGTAAAAGGAGGTTATAATTTTTGTCACCTACCCCTTAATTTTCAAACTATGAGCACTTTTCCCCTAATTCTATTGTATCAGGTTTTATACGGAAGAGCTAATTTGCATGCTTTGCCAAGCTACACTGAAAAGATTCCAGTCTGCAGGTAATATTAGCAAAAACAATGCTCCTGAGGTGTGTGTTTGCTTATTTTTCATCTTTAAATAGAAAGGAATGACAAAAAAAAAACAATTTGCTTGATAAGAGAAGGAAGAAGGGATCTCTAGAGGCACTGATGAAGCAGTCATGATTTCTAAATAGCTTCTCATTGATTGATTTTTAACCATTGGAGAGAAATTGAGTATTTCTGCTGAGATTTGAAGGAATTTCCATTACTTGCCTAACAAATTCCTGTTTAGCTTTCTGTGCTAATCTAATCCCTTGGTTGCCAGAGTCTGACATTTGATCACTTCCAGCAGTTTTCATTTTCCACTGAACATCACTGTTGGGAGAAAAAAACTGTTTTCCAGTTATGGGAAGTCGGACTGAGTCACACCTGGACCTGCAGGGAGTCAACCCCAGCCCTGTCTTCCTATACTGGGTCTCAGCTGCCTCTGCTGCCAGTTCCCAGCTGTCAGAGCCAGCAGGATGCACAGGTAGCATACAGCAAAGGGTGAGCCACAGCCAGTCATGACCGAGCTGCAAAATAAGTGGTGATGTGAAGAGGTGTCTCCTCCTTGTGAGATCAGAGCAGCCATAAGACTTCAGGCAGGAAGATGTGTGAGGTGACACTGGCTGATTTTATTAGCTGCAGATCCTGCTGGCTGTAATGTTAGAATTTTTCAGGAGCTTTGTTGATTGCTTATCTATAACAGATAGTTCACTGCTAAGAGATGAATAAATTGGTTCCCATCCTGATACAGCTCTGGGCATCCATCTTTCCAGTTTGCCATTGTTTGAATTTGTAGTGTGTGTCAGAAAGTCAGAAGAAGAGGAGCATGGAAACAGATATTCAGGCTGAAATGTAACCGGTTGACTTTCTATTAGCTACTCTTTGTCCAAAAGAATTTCCACCATGCAAAGAGTTAAGGCATCAAATATTTTTATGTGCTAGGGACAAAATAAGTGTAATGCTTGAGAAATATGTTACAGCATTAGAATTTCAGATACCATTAGTTTAGCTTAGTAGGTAGGAGACATTTTTTTCAGAGAAACTTTGTTTTGCTATACTAAGAAACTATTGAAGAGCTTCACAAAGAATTTTATAGAATTATAGAATCATAGAATCATTGAATGATTTGGGTTGGAAGGGACCTTAAAGACCATCCAGTTCCACCTCCCTGCCTTGGGTAGGGCTGCCACTCACTAGAGTAGACTGCCCAGGGCCCCATCCAACCTTGGACTTGAGAACCTCCAGGGATTTCCTGAAAAAGAAATGATTGCCCTACCTGAATACTCTTGAAATCGTAGCAAAAACTCGTTGGGAGGAAAGGCTGCTAGCCACAACTTCACCTAACCAAAATAAGATGTTCTTCAATACAAATTGCTGATGTCTTCACAAAGTGCCAGCAAACTCTTCTGTTTGTTTGATGCCATTCAGGTCCCAGTCTTGCCATGGGTCTGTATGGATGGGCACCATTGGGGTCCAACTTGGGGTATGTGAGCTTAAGCAGGTTTGTGAGGTGAATGCAATCCCTGCAGCAGACTTACAAGGAGCAGGCAGATAGTTTCTGATATGCTGAAGAAACATTAACATTTTCACCAAAATATTATGAACCCTCCACTGTTGGGAATGCTACTACTTGTGATGTGTGGCACATGAATTTAAAGATGTTTTGTCTTTGGAAAAATAAATTTTGCTCATTGTATTGCAGTTTTCAGTTGGATCTTTATAAATCAACGTTAAGTTTCTGTGAGTGTACTTTTTGTCACTGAATTACAGATCTGTCAGCTGATAAAGGGTAGTGCTGTAGAAAAAGACAGATTTGCCAATTGGTTTATGCTGATCTGGTACAACAGTTTCCTTGTTATTTGATGGAAGCTAAAATGAAGCAACACATTCATAACATATAACATAAGTTATATGCTTATTCTCATATAATGCTACTGATATGTGGCTGACTGGGATGCTTCTCTTGGTTTTATAAAACACAGGGGCAACAACCAATGTGTGCATATTGGACTTGCTGAAGATAAAACTGTGTGTCAGATTTGGTGTGGAAAGGAATGGTGGTCTGCAGTAGTGGCAATGGCCATGTCTCCTATGACTTTATTATGGCCAGGTGTTTACTCCTGGGCTTTTGTTTAACGCAACCATAGAGAAATTCCATGGAAAATTTTAGTTCCTTCTGCTGTCAGACAAATAAGGTGTGTTATTATCACATTTTAATCAAAGGTAGATACAGCATTAAAGAAGAAAAAGAAAATCAGGACTTGCAATTGCTTGTATTAATATATAATATAAGTTAAGTTTGACTTGACTTTTATTTATCTTTAGATCTGCCATCCAGAAGCTGGGAGGAGAGGTATTTGAGAAGGTATACACCTATCTGAAGCAGGCGAGACAGCAGAAGGCCAGTGAGGAGGAGATAACGAGACACCTGGAGAAACTGGTTCCTAGAGCAAGTGATTGCTTTGAGGTGGATCAGCTCCTCTACTTTGAGGAGCAGCTGCAAGATTCAGCATCATATCTTCAGCTGTAAAATGTGCTGGTAACTGTATGGGAAATAATGAACAAGACTGACAGTGCTGAGCTGCCTGCTTCAGGCCAGCCAGCAAATCCTGGAGGAGTCTGGAGGAAACTGCTGAGGGTAACTCAGAACATAAACAGGTAGGCAGGCTCTTGGAGAGTCCAGTCTGTGCAGTGAGCAGTGGGTAAGTACAGTATAGATTACAAGGGTAGGAAGAAAAACTTATAGAGTAGAGGGGAGAGTTCATAATTATCAGTGTTCCCTTCACTGCTTAGGGCATAATGGAAGAGTTCTCTTGGACACTAGCCCGTGTCACTGGCAAAGCTGCCTCTGAAGGAAGTGGTGCAGGATTAGGCTCCAGCTGTTGTTTATTTCTACACTGACTGGCCCTTGTGGCGTTTAAGCGCATCTGTTTTGTACTATGGCAGAATACAAATGTGTGGCTAACACCTGAAGACTTATACAATAGCTAACATTTGCAGTGTGCTAATCTACCACAATTTATGGTTAAATTGTCTTGTTACCATTCATTGTCTAAAGAACTGTATTTAATCCGTGTGTCTTTCAAAGAAACTGTGAAAATATAGATCATAGAATCAGTGAATGGCTTGGGTGGAAAGGACCTTAAAGGTCATCAAGCTCCAACCCCTGCCATGGGTGTGCACAGGCACTTCCCACCAGATTAAGCTGCCCAGGGCCCTGTCGTACCCAGTCTTGAATGTTTCCAGGCATGGGGCATCCACAACTTCTATGGGCAGCCTGTGCCAGGCCTCACTGTCCTCTGAGTGAAAGTTTTCTTCTAATATCTAATTTAAGTCTCCCTTCTTTTAGTTTAAAACCATTCCCCCTTGTCCTGTCACTATCAGATCATACAGAGTTGGACTCACTCCTGTTTATAAAGTCTTTTTTTAGTACTGGAAGGCCATAGTGAGTTATACTCTCCAGACTGAACAAGCCCAGCTCCCTCAGCCTTTCTTCATAAGAGAGGTGCTCCAGCCCTCTGATCATCTTCATTGCCCTCCTTTGAACGCACTCCAACAGCTCTGCATCCTTCTTGTGCTGGGGGACCCAGACCTGGATGCAATACTTGGGCAAAGCAGAAGGGGACGATCCCCTCCCGCTCCCTGCTGGCCACCCCTCTTTGGATACAGTCCAGGATACTGTTGGTCTTCTTGGCTGCAAGTGCACATTATTGTCTCGTGTCAGGCATGTGTATGTATAGTCATCCACGTTACTCACATACATAGAAATAGGTATGTATAAGGTATGTATATGCATGGAGACGGGAAAAGATTTGGCCACATTGTTGTACATGTTTAAGTTTACAGAGAGAGATGAGGCTAGAGCTGTAGATAACTATGATAGCTAGGAATTCTCATTACAGATTCTCAAAGTTTTTTTTATTCCTGTACACAGAACAATAAATTAATTTTCTTTTGCTTGCATACAGATAATGGTATTTTTTTCATAACATTTGTTTCCCTCTTCATATGCATTATTCTTTTGCTGATTGGAAGTGTATATTACGCTGTGATAACATACCTGTGCATTCTGAGCTCCTTTGCCTATCAGTGTAACAGATAACAAGCAATACGATCTATAGAAGAATCTCAAGTGAATTGTGGACCGGTTTGGTTTTAGCCATCTTGCCATTATCAAAAGCCCTGTGTATTCTGTTTTTTGCCATAACTCTTCAAGTACTCAAGAGCTGAATTAAATGAATAAAAGTAAATTCATAATGTGAACTTCAAAAAAAATGTTGCTACTCGACTTGGACTACAACTAAGGATATTGGGATTGACAGTAAAGTAAGGAGAAGAACTGATTCATCTTTGTGACATGCTTGAAGAGATTCAAAGGGAACAGCAATTGATCATCCTTATCCATCCCAGCAGTAACACAAAATGCAGAAGAAAAGTGTGTGCCCATCTAAAGAAGATGTGGCCTTATACTGCCAGCTCAAAGTAGGAGATCCTGGTATGTCTGACTTCAGCTTCTGCTGGGAGTACATGAATGTGAAGTGATATTCGCTGAGGTTGCAAAACTGTTTTTATCTGTGTGATGTTTCAAGTCTCATAGGTGGAGAGACAGTTTGAAGCACAGATTCTCAGCCAGACTTCAGTCCCCATTCTTCTCAGTGTTTTATTGGTGTCCTCAATTCCATATGTTTTATACGCAACTTCAATTAAGGCCACTTAAATATCAAAATAAGAGGAGTGCTTGAATGTTGATGGAATGAAGAAGTTCAAAGAGTAAGCAATTAGGATACCATGAAAATAATGTCAGAGAGATGCAACCTTGACTATTACACCCACCTCTGGCTGTGATTCAGACTGCTTTTTCATGAAAGCTTCAAAATCAAACTCTGTAGCCATCAATTGCTTTTAGGCATGCTTTATTTGTATTAATTTTCATATTTTATTACTCACAAAGCACTCAAACTCTCTGCTTAATACGTGGACTGTTTTGAATGCCATGCTTGCTAATGCATTGCATTGTAATAGAATTATTAATGTCTGTTTGTGCAAAATGTCATGCATGTATGGGAACTGTTGAGTCACAGCCTGAAGTACTGATTGATCACCTGAAGCAAGCACTGAGTCAGCCATGGAGCACAGGTGAAGGCAAGTCAGCTGTGTGATGGAAGCGGTGGAGCCTGGCTGCACCCCTCCTAGACCCCATTTAAGGGCTGACTGACACTGGGGAAGGATCTCTTTCTGGAGGACCTCATCTGTAGAGTCTTTCCTGCAAACCTAGATTTTCAGGTACAGGTGAGCCTTCCTTCCCTGTTTGTTTCTTTTCCTATTTTCACCACAATAATCTTTCTAGTTGTAACACCAACTGTAACACATGTGTAATAATTATCTGCACACTTGAAAACAGTCTTGAAGTCAGTTTGAAGTTGTTGTTTTTGTAGGCTTTTTTTTTTTTTACTCTTGAAAACACAAGTTTTCAGACCTGAAGGCTTATACAATAGCTAACATTTGCAGTGTGCTAATCTACCACAAGTCCTAGCAACGTTCTGAATCCAAATACCTAAATAAGGTAATCAAGAAATGGAAAAAAAAATCAAAAAAATGACTGTCTCCCAGTAAACCCGTGCCCTTTCCAGGTCACATCCATTTCAAAGTTCTCAGCAAACTGTTGAGTTTACATCATCCAGATTGTGGCCAGCTCTCGGAGACAGGTCCAGCCCTGCTGTAACTTTATATAACTTCCTGAAATTGTCTTCTGTTTTTCTGTCTCTTGAACTCTTGGGGAAGGATATGCATCAGTTCAGCTCCATTCTGCAGCTCATTAAACCTTTTCCATACCTGGATTTTAGGCTGTCTTCACATAAAAGCCTCTGAGTCTTCTCTTGCACTGTGTAGTTAGTAGCTATCAGTGGGCATCTGGTGTGTTATCCCCATCACTGCAGAAATCAGTACATAAGTCCAAACATGTGACAAAGAACAGTTTTGTACATCCTGGGGCGGAGAGGTTGGTGCCACAGTGTCTATAGACTGTCTCTGGTGAGCTTAGGGAGACTGCACTTGATACAATACTATGAGGATTAGATGGAACAGTGTTGATTGAGATGCCATGCTGACAATCTCTTGTGTGTGGTTATCAGATTGATCATTTTTCTGTAATCACATTTGAAAGGAGAGGTGTGAACTCTGAACTAACAAAAAAAAAAGAAGTAGGGAATGATATGTTTAGAGATCAGTCACTCCTAAGAAACGCAAAAAGTTTCAAGAAAACAGGTGCTCAGGAAAACAGAGCGGAATGGTCACTATTTCACGATGTCCATGAAGGAATGGTGGTGCCCCATCAGGCTGTCAGCAGGCCTTGCTGCTCTACAAACAGCTCAGTCTATGGAGATGTGCAGAATCCTTTTCTAACCTGGTAAACTATTGATGGATGGGGAGAAATAAAATCATTGCATTATACTGAGATCTAGACAAACACCATGAATCACCATAAAAGAAGATTTTTCCTTAGAAGATAAGATCTTACGTAAAACATGTTTTTATTTTCAGGTTCATTGTGCTTGCTGGGGAAAAAAGCTTACAATGAAGAAAAGACTGTGTCCCTATCTTTTATATATGAAATGCATTCCATACACTGAAGTAAGTTCACATCCAGCAAAATCCCATTGTTAGTATCGTGGATCTTCAGTAATAAAGCAATAGAGAAGCAGCTGGACATAAATGTAAGAAAATAAATGTAAAGATATTAGATTGCTGTGTATAGGCCTTCATAAAAGGTCCCGTTTGACCTACATACTTGTACCAAAAGCTTCACAAGCATCAGGCAACCTTGCTGTTTTTTTATTGACTCTCCTAAAGACTCTACAAGCTGTATTACTTGATGCAGAGATATTGCAAACAAAGGAATTGAGGCAAGTAATTATTTAATGGTTTGAGGCCTTGAGCTTACTAAAAGAGTGCTTGGACTATAAAGAGGAAAAGGACATTTGAGTTCTTTGATAAGAAATAGAGCTGTCAACATCTTGTCCACAGGTGGATTAGAAGACAGACCAATTATATTTGTTACAGAAAACAAGAAGTAAGTCCTTTCTTAGAGGTGACTGGCTTGCCGGATAATCCCTCAGAAAGCACCAGAAGGCATCTTTCCATATGGTGAATTGTCAGAGGTTTCCAGTGTCTGAAAACCCTTTCCAGTCCTTTTCCAGTGGAGGGAAGGATCACCCTTCCCACAGGACCTGGCTCTGTGGGTGCTGCCCAGTGATGATTTGCTCTGAGGTGTGCTCAGGGCCAGAGCATGAACCTACTCCTGACGTGACCAGAGATCTCCCCTGACCACTGCTGGCTCTTGAAGTCCATGCAAACCAGGATGGTGGAGCGTTGAGCAAACATACAGGCAAGAAAAAGGTAGGAGACAGCAAAGGATGCTTACAGTTACCTCTAAGACTGACCTTTTGGTGCACTAGGGTGAAAGAATTTGCTGAATAAGAGAGAAAAAAAGCAGGAGATTCAGGAGCATGTAAACATATTTGATTTCATGTTTTGTTCATGTGCTTGCATTATGTCATAAACTGAAAACCGTATAGGCTCCTCTGAATACCATGTTGTTCAGGAGAGAGAGGTTAAGAGGTCCAAAACTGGACCCTAATTCAGGTGCAGCTTCATCTGAGCTGTTATGAGTACTTAATTCACTGTCTGCTGGCCATGTTCCTCCTAATTTATATCATCTCAGAATGATAGAATGAATTTCTAGCTTATATTCACCCTAGAAGCTACTGCAAACTATAAGTTTTCCTTATAAAGTCTGATGCTCAGCCATATCACGGGGTTTGCGCTGCCCAGGTGCAGGACTCCGTGCTTTTCTCCTGAACTTCATGACAATTCTAGTGGCTCAGCCCTCTATCTTCACCAGGGCCAGGGAGGCCCTGCTGCATGTCTTCTCATCTACCTCTTCTGGGTTAGTAACATCTCCGGGTGTGTGGAGTTCATCTGTTCCCATCGTAGTTGCTGACAAGATGATGAGCAGTACAGGCCCCTGGGTCAGCCCTGAGGTACTCCATTGGCTGCCACTGGATGCTACGCCTTGAGATGGGCAGTCTTCAACTCAGTTAAGTGTACGTTCATCCATTCCTTATCATTGGAACTTCCAAATATACCATACTGGCAAAGAATAAAAGTCTTAGTAAAATCAGGGTATATAACACCCAGCTTCCTCCCTTCTTTCATGTACCTTATCACAGAATGAGAGAGAAATTCTGTCCTTGATAACTTTATTATCCCTGCGGGTCCCTCAGGGACTGCTTATTATGCCATAGCCCACGGGTATTCCCTCGGGCTGTACTGTGTTCCCTCAGCATCTCTAGTATGGTTTTTATTTCAATTTTTTTCAGCCTCCTTTTTCTGGCAGAGGCTGCTATATTGATTCACATCTAGCAAGAGTCAGCAGTGTGAGGGTAGTCTTAAATAATGCAGTGGGGTTTGTGCCATCTGCTCTCTCTGAGCTCCAGTGAACTCCATAAAGCTGCTGTGGGACCTTCCTAGTGTGCACTGTCTTGTCCCCCTCTCCTCCACCCGCACTTCAAGGACAGAAAGCAACAGAAACTCAGGGTGCTCACAGGAACAATCCTTATTATGGAGAGAGACTGTCTCACATTTGAGGGTGAGCATTATTCTCTTGATGCCTTTGGGCGTCTGACACTTGGTGGTGTATTGCCACCATCCTAACCCTGCCAGTGAGCTTTGGAGTCTGCTCATCTTGAGTGTTCTTTTGGGAAGAGCTTGGCTCCTAACGCTGACAGAAACTGCTCCGGCCTCCCCAGTGTCCTGATTTTGCCAGTTACTGACACTGAGAGGCACATCCTGCTATAGGCTGTCTTGGGGCTGGTTTGTGAGAGGGGTGCTGCTCAGCCAAGCTGGGGTGAGGATGTGGAAGAGTGCACTGGATCACCTGTAGATCTAGCTCCAGGCCTCAGCATCTCCAGTGTGCTGAGGGAGGAGCCCAGGTTTTGCTGCATCCCTCCATGAACATGTCTGGATTCATATTCATGATGCAAGAGCTGTTTTGAGCTAATAGCGTGCTGGGGAGATTTGCAGAGAGCAAGAAAAAGAACTCTCATGAAGACAATGAGTCTCCAGACTACCTAATGACTACTTAATGAGTGTCTAAGCATTGCACCGTTATTGAATTTTAATTGCCTTCTCTCTGTCTTTGTGCTTTAAAATGAAAAAGAAGAAAACGCTACATGTAATGAGGGTGGATGATTAAAAAGTAATACCTGAGAGACAGCCAAGCATGTGTGGATAAGACCACAATAATAATGCAAGGAGAGAAAGCAACACTTCTGTGTGCTTGCCATCTCTTTGGATAAAAAGTGTGTTTTTACAATTGTTAAAAATTTAAGTTATTTTCAGCATCATTTGGTAGAATAATAGATTAATGTGTATCTGTGAGGCAATTAAAGTTACACTGAATGAAATATGGGTTAATCGTTAATGTACAAAAAATCCAATCCACGTTACCAGGTCAGTGCAGATGGGCTTTTTAAAGACCGCTCTTTGGTGTTGCGTTGTTACCGATGTCTGCTCGGATTATGTTCCATCATGTTAGACGTGCAAGCATAACTTTGAGCAGTAGGTAGTAATGAAAGGAGACAAAGGGAGCCCTATATCCATGAAGCATTTAAGCATGTAGTTAGCTTTGTGCACCAGTCCCACTGCTCCTGGGTGAGCAGTTGTGCTGCCAGGAACACAGGTGGGTACTACTGAGAGAAACACAGGACAGGGACTTTTTGCTCCTCAGCAAGGTCTTCAGATCTACAGGTCCCAGCTTTGAGGCAACGAGCACCATCGCTGGTGTTCTTGACATTGCCAGCTCTTCACTGGTGGTCCAAAGTGTCCACCATGGATAGCGTTGATGACACCATTAGCTCCTGAGCTGAATTCAGGCTAATGCAGTTCACTTATCTGACAATAATAAGCTGAAAAAAGCAATGTAGAAGGCACTGTTGTTCTAGGGAGGCATTATTTAGCACCGGGAATGCATGAAGGAGTTGACTGAGACAGTGTAGGGGGAAGCCACTGAAGAAAGAGCTGCTGTGTGTCACCTCTGCATCATCTTCCACATCACTGGCAACGGAATTCCTTCCCAGAAAAGGACCTAGCCTACAAAACAGCTGAATTATTCCCTTACAGTCTAGTTAGTCACAGAGCCAGAGAGCTATCTCTTATTGCAAAGTAGAGAAAATGTTTGGTTATGTTAAGGACACTGTAGAGACCCAGATCAGGAGCCAAGACACTAAATCTGGATGGGACAGGGGAAGAGACAAGACACAACACAAATTAAGTTTGTTTTGCGTTTCCTCCTTCAGCAGCCTTCCTAGTGTCCACAGGCACTCTCTCAAGTGGGAAACATCAGTACAAAAGTGAAGATCCAAAATGGCATGTGGTGAAGCAATTACCTACAATCTATATGGAGAGCACTCTGAAAACAACCAAAGATTCAATAGAAAGCATTCCCTGAAGGCTTCAACCACCAGCAGGGAGTTCCCAGAGGAAATGGCTGTTTGCCTTTGCTGGTAGCCCTGTCAGAACCAACGTGACCCCTGCTCACAGTGACTGACCACATGCCCCTGCTAATCTGCAGATTAGAGGTGCATTTTTCTACTAACAAAAAGTGTTTGCAGGCAGAAGAATAAAATGGGCCATTAGACCATTTTCTGCTCACTGGAGCTTCAACGCTGTGCATCCTCTATACCCAAAGAGCAAATGCTGATTTCCCAAGGTATTGTATGGATAGGTTTTACTTTGGTGCATTTTAAACCTCCTGACCTTGCAAGCCACCAGCATCAGCAGAGCAATGGCTTAATGCTGAGGGCTGTTACACGAGGCACCATGTGCTCATAGTGCCTGAGGCAGACGCTGAGCCTGGACACTCATGTTCCAATTATCTTCAAAACACATATCACTGTATGCTTTTTGTGTGGACCACTTTCACCCATTTAACAATGTCAGTTCAATTGAACTAAATGAATGTAAATTTAAATAATCAAAAGAGAACAAACTTTTTTCTTCTGTCTCTGTTTGTTTGGATCTAAGAAGCCCTCTAGGATGAGAAGGAATGGTCTCAAAGTGCCAGATAGGTTCAGGTTGGATATTAGGACAGATTTCTTCTCTGAAAGAACGCTGAGGCAGTGGCACAGACTGCTCAGGGAGGTGGTACAGTCACCATCCCCGGAGGTGTTCAAGAACTGTGAGGATGTGGCACTGAGGGATGTGGGGGTGGGCTGATGGTTGGACTAGGTGATCTTAGAGGTCTTTTCCAAACTTAATGATTCTGTGATTCTCTCATGAGTGAGTTTAGGGTACTGTGCATCACAGCTGTTTCCAAATCCTTGAAACATTTCAGAAAAGTCTCCCTCCACGTTCCCAATGATAGAAGTAAAACTTATGGGTACAACTTTTCAGAAACTTTGGATCAATTGTTGCAATCTCTGTTTATAAACAACTATCTTTTAAGTGACACCAGAGCTATGTAGGTGTCACATCCATTCTTCTGATTTTCCTTTCTTAAGAGTTGATATTTTCCTTTACACTTTCCAAGCATTGCCTCCACTTTAAATTGGTCCTGAATGTTTGAAATAATTACAAACAAGGGTTCTTCCTGGGGATGAAAGCAAAGCATCAAGGAAAACATCACAGCAAGACAAAAATAATATTCTGGCTGAAGAGACTCCACAAAGCCAAACATCAGAGAGTCAACTCAGTAAAGAACTAAATTTTCAGCTACCAGAAGAAGAAGCAGGTTTCCAGAATTCTTCCGTGTCAAGAAATACCTAAGAGGCTGTAATAAAAAGAAGCCTATTTAAGCTTTATTCTTAGAAAATAAATTGACAGTATTTTAGTGTCATCAGCACCTGAATCTAACTCTTTGCCATCAAAATACTTATTTTATTGCTGCATTAGTTATCAGAAGGGATGGTAGAAAAGTTGTGCCATTATTGTCATCTAAGAAAAATACAGTTTTTCAAGTAATTAATCAAAAGTTTGGCAGCCAAAAGTGTAACATGGCCTGGATGAGTGAATGTAGAGAAAGATACTTATCTTCAGGATTGATGTCTTTTTTGTAGGTAAGTAAAAGGAATTTGAAAATGTCTGAAGTATGAATTATATAAACTGGTTTTGTGAAAATGAGCTTCAGTCAAACAAGCTTTGATTTCCCAAAGAGAATAAGACACATTTTGCACTTTCAGTGTATTCAGTTGCAATCAAAAAGACTGGACAGATTTGACTTCTTTCTTTCTTTTATTATTATTATTATTTTTTTTTTTTCTGGCAACAAATTTGAGGATTTGTGAAACATGAGATGATATAATAATGGCCTCAAGTTGTGCCAGGGGAAATTCAGGTTGGGTATTAGGGCAAATTTATTCTCCAAAAGAATGGTCAGGCAGTGGAATGGGCTGCTCAGGGAAGTGGTTGAGTCACCATCCCTGGAGGTGTTCAGGGGAAGCATTTAAATGTTGTACTGATGAACATGGTTTAGAGGGGAAATATTGGTGGTGGGTGGATTGTTGGTCTGGATAATCTTGGAGGTCTTTACCACCATTGGTGATTCTAATGATTCCCATTAATTATAATGGGTGGTGTTCTCAAATCTACAAAAATTTATATTTCTCCATGGTAAAGCACCAATGCAATTAAAGCAGCAAGAGCAAGAATATTCCCTGAGAGCCACAGACCTCCTTGTGTAGATCATGTCTCTGGTGTATGGTAGCAGAGCCTGGTAAGGATGACTAACAGAATTTCAGGCCAAAATGGGAATCCATTTCTGGCTGTGGGAACTCCAGGAACAGTGCACATTTGAGCCATCCATGGGTGCTCCATCTACCTTCAGCTCTGGAAACAACCTCTGAAATAGAAGTGTGTAAAGGTAACTTAAAACTAAAGGACCTTTCCAGGGAAAGGAGTGTTAATCCTTAGCCATGATCTGCATGAAGTAAGCAGCTGAACCCTTGGAATGGCACTTTTCCCATAAATCTGCTTCACCTCAGCATCAGCTCTTTTCTAGATGTAGTTCAGTGTGCTATATTCAGAGCTCAGAAAGCAATCCATGCTGAGCTGGGTTGACTTCAGGCATTTTATCCAGCAGCGGTGACCTGTAGAGAGCCTTCTCACACTGCTCATTGTGCTGTAACTCAGCAGTGACAGAACAATGTGGGAGAGGTGAGGCCTTGCCCAGGGCCCACAGCTGTATCTAACCTAGCTGCCCCTGTGCCCTGGCACAGGCCATGGGTCAGGGCTTCTCCTGTCCCACTCTGGGCTTCTTCCTGGATTTGTGGGGACAGGAATGTGGGACATCACATAGGCAATGCCATACACAGCAGGTAAAACTTCAGTATTGCTGCTACGTGTATGGAAGGAGTCTGCACAGCTGGACTGCTGTGCGGGACGTCGTGAAGTCGCCATCCCTGGAGGTGATCGAGAACTGTGTGGATATGGCACTGAGGGACGTGATCTGTGGGTAATACTGGTGCTAGGTGGATGGTCAGATTAAATGGTCTTAGAGGTCTTTTCCAACCTTAATGATTCTATGATCTGTCCATAATTCCAACAGGGCAAAGTAGTCTCATCCAAATGATAGAGTTGGGGCTGAGGTGCAAAGGGCTATTGCTTTCTGTATCATTGTAACCATTTATCCCTATTCCTTATGCTTTTGTCACATCCTTCTCACAGCTATGAGTTACTGTCACTGAAGACTGGAAGCAATTTACTGCCACCTACGCACAAGTAGCTAATTATAGCCCAGGAGCAGGCAGAAGGAGCCAGGTACATTATGAATCTGTTTTTATTAATGAGCAAGCAGCTAGGCTGAGGATTTCCAATTATGCTCTGTGTGTCGGCAGCAGATTTGCTAATATCCTGGCTTCTGTTTCAGGAACTATTACAGCAGTCCTGCAGAGTAGATGTATGCTCCCAGTAGGGATGATGAGTGACAGAGCCCTGAAAGAAGTATACCATGCCCTCAAGCACCATGTGCCATTGCCCATTGGCCTTTAGACGCCCACTAACTTTGATATCTATTGAGGAAGCAGGACAGAGACTCATTGGGTGGTGACGTGAGCTTTAGGCACTTATTCTCTGAAAGAGCTCTCTTGCTTGGAGTCGTGACTTTCTGCTCTTCCTTCTTCCACTTTGCATAAGCACTGCTGTTGTTTCTGACTGTCCAGAGTTTGGTGACTCCTCAGTCACCACTGTTGGCTGTGAGCACTAACAGCACTGTAAACATGCCAGCCTTTGCAGAGTCAGACAGGACTGGCAGGGCTGAGCTGAGGTTTCCCACAGCTGGAATTGCTGGGGCACATCCCATCTGTCCTGCAACTTTATCCAGAACAGGGCACTGGGAAGCACTGGAGAGGAGGCAATGCTCCTCTTCTTACCTAGCAAATCAAACGTGAAGAAGAGATCGCACAATGTGAGGCCTTCTACAATACTGGAGCGCTGCTAAATGTGTCTGAGTTTACATCTGGGTCTGATGATTTTAATATCAGCCATCAAACATAATAGAGCAGACTATCTGAATTTCCTTCCTGGGATAATAAGATATACTGAAGTAGGAATGATTCTTTTCATGTTAATAAACTGACTGAGTGCTTTTCATTGCATCGGCACCGTGAGGAATTTGAACTCAATTCAGAACAAAGCCCTTGATCTGTCAGCAGACTGAGTGGACATTGTTTGAATTATGCCATTGTTTTAACATTTATTAATGTGATGGTAAATCTTCCGTCCTTCAGCAAATGGTCACTGTTGAAATATGAACTCCTTCATTAAGGGAAATTAAGGGAGAAGTGTAATGGACAACAGTGTGCTCTGAAATGTTATTCTTGTTGTATAAGCTTTGTGTTATGGTTTTACCCAGAGCAGGCAGCCAGGCAGGATCATCAGCAGTGTACCTGTTCAGCAAGCAGGTCAGCTCCAGGATGTAGAAGTGAGAAAACAAGCTGTGACAGGCAGCTGGGGCAAATGGATGAGAAGGGAAATGGCAAAAGAGCAAACCAGTGTGACACATCAGCACAGGTAAGCCCACGTGCACTACATAGCTCCAGAGAAGCACCAACTTGCTCACATGAGAGCATTTTGTGCACAGGGATGAAGAAGGGATGGGAGTCAGAGATGTTTGCAGTAGAGAAACTCAAAAGTACTGGCTGGAGAATCAGACAAATTGACATACTTCCATGAATAGGGAGAGCAGGCAAGAAAATGAGGTGATAATGAAAGAATTGAGCTAATCCAGGAGATAGATGAGGTTTGGGTCTGATATGCTTTGAGTTTGATATGTCAAGAGGTGTGTTGACTAAGTTCTTCGATGAATGTGCATATGGACATGCATGGTAGCTATTAATAAGCATGGATTGATTGGAAAGACTTGCACTAAGTATTCTTTTACCTCTAGACTTGTGGGTAGCTCCGTGCATTGCCCACTCTGCTCATTTCCACTGAGAGAAATTTTGTCCACCACTAAAAATTACATGTTAATACCCTGTGCAGTGGTTGTGTCTGGCTTATGGACACCAGACATTGCTACCTGATCACTGAAATGGTATGGCTTGGTGGTGGCTGCTCTCTCAGAGCTCTCTCAAATGCCATTTCACAGTCTGTGGGTTTGATGTGGTGACTGCCAAGTGCAGCAGGTCTCAAGATGGGGAGCAAAGGGAGTTTCTTTTAGATCTGGGTAATCAGAAGGAAGAGGCAACTTGCCAGGCCACTGGGGAAATGGCTTTTTGGGGTGGCCAGAGAGATGGCGGGAAGAGACCAGACTGGGGAAGAAAGCCATACAAGGGCAGAAAGCAGTGGCTGGGGACAAGCAGATGTCTCCACGCTAAGAAGCTAGAAATTGGTTTACAGTCCCTGCCCCACTCCTTTCATCACCTATCTCAAAACCTCAACTCTAATTTCTGCTCCTGCTGAGATGACCCCACTTTATTGATTTCCTGAGATCCTATAGAAATCACAGGGGATAGCAATGAGCCGCGCAAAGAAATGAGCAGTTTGCAGTATCACTGAGACACCCGTTAAGTGGCTCACAGACTTCCTCACTGACAGCTCAGAAACTACCTGTCAGTGGGGAATTGTCATCCAACTGTTTTTGGTTTTTTTTTCTTTTTTTTTTTTCCCCCAGGTGGGTTTGAAAGTATTGGAACGGGGCCAAAAGCACTCTGTGCTCTATCAGTGGTCTGAAATGGAGCGTAATTTCTTTGCTGACAGAATGTGATAGCACAACAATTTGTAATGGGGAAATGACAGGGAAGGCAGGGTAACCATGCAGGGTAATCTGGTTGTGGTGGGAAGCAAAATGTACCCAAGAGAGGCCAGTTCCTGGGCTAAGGTCAGCAGATGTGGAGTGGAGAATTACCTCACCCCTGGAGAGCACCTTGGGCCTACACAGAACCAGCACCTGAGTGAGCATTTGTAAGAGAAAATCTTTGCTGATGGACATTCCTAAGGTGTAGAGAAGAAGGACTGGGAAGTATAAATAGAAGGGTGGGAGATAATGACAGACTGTCTTTTGTGCATCACCTGGCATTCTGTTGGACTGAGCCTGAAAACATATATGAAGACAATGGAGAGGGGCAGAAAACATCCACAGCAGTGTTTGAGCACTTCCACTGAGTCATGTAGTCAGTTGATTTCAATAAAGATAGAAGATTAAAAGATGACTCGTTGATCCTTCATGTTGGGAAAATTACCAAGTACATAAAGCTTTCTTGTACTTTGAGATGAAACATGGTCCCAAAGCCTGCAGCTGAGCAGGGAATCCAGCTGAGCTCAGGTTGGCATGTTTACTGGTGAGGATTGGTGGAAAGGCAGAATCTCAGCTTCAAGTGACCTGCAAATCAATACCTGAAGACCCTGTGCAGGTCTAAACAGCAGAGTTACAAGATTCAGGCCTCAGCTCAGTGTGGAGTTTTGTAGGTGACAGTAGGTGAAAAAAAAGGACAGGGATATTCAGGGAGCGATGGCCTTTCTGCCTTCCTGGGCAGCTCTGCAGGTATGCTTTTTATGCCATGATGCAAGCAAGCAGTAGTTATTTTCATCAGCAGGATCTTTTTGTGTTTGAAAGTGCTAGGGAGAATGTTAGCTGATTGGAGAGGTGTTCTCTTCTTAAGGAACATCACACTAGGAGTGTCGGCCATGGCTGGTTTTCTTTTCCAAGAAAAACAATGCAGAGAATTTCACACTTATACTACAGCATCTTTTGTTTAATCAGGAAAAAAATCTAAAGAGGTGTTGCTACATCTGATTGCAAAAGCCTTAATCAGTCTTCTCTAGTTTCAGCTGCATTTGCTTCTGAAAAGATCGTCACCTCCCATTGGAAGTGCATCAGAACATGGAGGGCTGCAATTATTCAGTTAGGAACGATTTGCTGTTGCTTCTGCCTGGTTAGTCTTCCCTCACTCAGCTGATGCCACTCAGAAAAGGGCTTTTGTTGAAAGGAGGAGATGCTTAACAGGCTTGACAGATTGCAGCATAATTGGCTTAATTCCCCAGAGACTAAGACTCAGAACAACTTTTCAAAGTTGAAACAAAAGTGGTGCAAGAAATCCTTTTCCTTTTCACTTTGGCACACAGATCACCTCAACACAGATGGATTTGCCATGACTCAACCATGAAAAGTATTTCAGAGCCCCTGATTGACCTCAGGTATGGTGTTCCCATTGCTTTCCTGCTACGTGTTATATTTATCTCCCTAAATTAATTTCCATTAATTGATTTGATTGAGCCTATTCAGATGAGGGTAGTGTTTTAGTATTTCTTCTGATAACTTAATTCCAGTGATTCAGAGCAGCTGCTACCTATAACTGTCTCTGGCTTTGTTCTGTGGAGTCCCAAACAGTTATTTTTAGTAGTCTGACAGAATATGCCCACTGCTCATGGGCAGAAAGAGAAATGGACTAAAACCACAGTGTATTCCTTGAGACAGAAACTTGCCTAGATTCTGGAAACTGAAGCTGTTGTTGAGCATCTCTCACAGTCAGGGGGTAAGGAGCACCGGCTCAGAGTGGCAGAGTAGATATGTGAGAGGTGAGCAGCACCTGCAAATTACACCTTAAGCACAAGAAATAAGCATTATCAAACACATGATCAGAGAAGCTGTGGTGCCCCATTCCTGGAGGCACTCAAGGCCAGGTTGGATGGAGCCCTGGGCAGCCTGATCTGTGAGCGGCAGCCCTTCTCACTACAAAGGGTTTGAGCTCAACGACCTTTATCATCTCTTCCAACTCAGGCTATTCTATGATTCTGATTTGCTATTTGTACTCTATGTATGCATCAGGCTGCTGATGGCAGCGCAGAGCCAGCTGTTTACCCGCTGCCTGTCCATCCCCAAAATGTAGCATTTTGGCTCCTTCTAAGCCCCGCAGCTCTACTCTGAAGAAAGGTGGCAGTTGTCCTTCTCTGACTACCCAAACAAAGAGGCTCTATGTGGTATTAAACATACAATATTTGTGTTTGAGTCAGTATGTTTAAAATGTCCTTTGAATGAAATAAAACAGTGCAAGGAGGTGAGTGCCTCATTCACCATATTATCTACTTCCCCCCATTTCAGAGTTGTGCTGATCCCTCTCGTGTTCTTTTTCATGGAAAGTATAAGCCACTGCTGGAAAGAAATGTGGTTACAACTCCAGATCCACCCATGGGAAGGGAGGGCTGGGAGCACTGCAACACAGGCACTGAAGGATTTGTCAAGGTTTAACGTGGACAGGCACAGATGCAGCAGGTGTTTGCCACAGGTGCGTTGGAGAAACTATACATTGCCAGATTTTACTGCTGATGTGTTCTGTGGTCTAAAGGTCTCACTGTGCAATGTCTCCCAAAATCTATCTAGATTACCCAGAATGTGAAAAACTATAATTGTTTTCAGATCCCCAGTGCTCTTTCAGTAGTCTGCCTTGAGATGATGTCTTGCTCCAATTTATAGGAGTGAGAGTAGGTTCTTTGACATATGTATACTCCATGTGAGATTAAGAAACAACAGTTAAAATGATGGCCTGACCAGTTTATTACAAATCTTAATCAGGAAGATGGGGAAGGGGAGAAGGGTGATAGAAACGATAGGAAATAGAAGCAAGGAGCCTTTGTAGGAAGCAAGAGGGAGACAGTCATCACCATGGATCCAGTGTGGTTCGTAGTTCAGTAGTGGTGGGTTGTCAGGCGTTGTTGTTTCATTGATAACAACAACTTTTCAATGTTAGTACCAAAGTGGTCAAGTCAGATCTTTGGAGTGATCAGTTCAAATCCAAAGTGATCAAGTTGGCTCTCCTTGAAGTGGCAGCTCCCGCCTCTGGGGTCTCAGCAGAAACGCCTTTGTTCCTATCTTCTGGGCCTTGCCAGCAGATAAGAGGGAGCAGGGATTCCCACCTGCATCCTGTTTTTCACACGACAAGATGGTATCATTTCCCGGTTTTCCCATACCAAGCTGGAGCTTTTTAGTCACAGGCCAGATCTTTCACCAGTAAACACTCGTGAGCACTCTCTTCCAGAGGCAAACAGCTCTGGAAGAAGGTGCTTTCAAATGTCCACAAAGTGATGTTGATTGTCATACAGTAGCACCCATCACTTGCCTCTTCAATAAATCAGTTAGAGTCTTATCTCAAGAAATACCTCAGGAAGCATACTTTGAGCTAGAAAACTAAGAAGGGTTCTCACAGGTGACAGTGCATGCATTGGTTCTCATGCTCTTTTTATAGGATATAGTCTAAAATGTTGCTGTACAAAGTCTGCATTCAGTAGTGAGCAGCTGGGTTCTCCACAACTTCTTCTAGCTGCATAATGGGTAACTGGAAAGGGCAGCTGATAACAGCTGCACAACAGACTGATAAGCCCCTATTGAAGCATTAGCAGGCCTAGATGACCTGCAGCATGGACTGGGCTGGCTTTGTAGGGAACTTGCTCTGTGTCTGGTCCCCAGTATGAAGTTTTCTTTTTCTCTGTTCCAGGAAAGAATGAGTCAGCCTTTAGGGGTGACTTCTTCCAAAAGATTCAGTGCTTGATTCCCAGTCCCAGTATTCATGCTCTCTCCTCAGCTGCTAGAAGTCCCAGTTTCCAAGAGAAAGCCATCTGCCAGAACTCAACTGGCAACAGCAAGGGCTGCATTTGGGCTTAGTAGTGTGAGCCTGAGAGAAAGAAAAGTTGTCCAGAATGTTGTTGTTCTTGTTGAGTTAGTTTTCCCTAGTTGCAGAGAAATGATGGCAGAAGAATTGTTTTTGTTTAAAGGGACAAGAAATCTCTAACAGAATAGGTGAGGGGTTACATTCACAGCTGATTTCTGGAGTGTTGAGTAGAAACTAAACAGTTTTTACTCAGTTTTCTTCTGGTGAGTTGTACAATCAACAAATATACAATTAGCAGAGTGGCACGATTAGGCTGGTATTTTACAGGTCATATAACTAGAAGGATTATCACAGTGGAAAGAGATAATCAAAAATAATTGAAATGCTCACCTGTGTCCTGGGCTTGCAGAAAAAAACCCAAAGGGAGGGATCTCCAGAAAGAAACCCTTCTCCTGGGGCAGTCAGCCCTTAAATGGGGTCTAGGAGAGGTGCAGCCAGGCTCCACCCCTTCCATCATACAGCTGAATTGCCTTCACCTGTGCTCCATGGCTGACTCAGTGCTTGCTTCGGGTGATCAATCAGTGGTTCAGGCCGTGACTCAACAGTTCCCATACATGAATGCAGATGATTGCTTCCTCTATTTTCTTGCACTAGCATAAATAAAGAAATTAATTCTGTTGAATTGCCAGACATGCACTGAGCTATGCAACTTGGTTGTTTTAGCTGCTTCTTGCCTCACTACATGCTCTACATGGTCTGTCCACGAGCACCCTGATACCTGCAAAGTGAATGTGTCTGAACCTATCTGCTGGTCCACCTCACCCATTGCTCTCCACTGAAGTAGATGTCGGCAGGGCCCTTATCCATGTTTCCTCCAAATGAGTTTTGGGGAAGGAGGTTTTGTCATCAGTGCTGTTTTTGCCAGGATGGGACACCAGGCAATGCTGGAGCTGGTGGAGAAAGCTGAAGGTATCTGACCTAGCCATGTCTGTGTTACGTGTCTGACCTGTGCAGATGGCTGGGAGCATGAGAATCCCCTCCTAAACCAGAGGGAGATGGATCTATTAACTCCATTTGGCTTGTTGGAGCTATTTGCCACTTTCCAAGGAACTATTTGGCAAATTCCTTGTGTTCCTCAGCTACTTTCCTGTCCCCCCCAGCTATTTCCCATAGCATCAATCAGACATGAACTTACTACAAAACCAAACTGAAACCTAAAGCAGTTAGTTTGTTTTCAGGGGACAGAAATGGCTTGTCTCACGATCCTCCTCACCACCACATCAGCTTTGAGAACTGGCTAAGTCACAGGTCCACCTCACAGCCTTTGCTAAAGTTTTACTGTTCAGTTTACTCTGGATCTACCTTTCTTGGGCTCCTTCACCAAAGCCCTCCTAGAAGGGCAGGTTGACCATTGGGTGCCTCTTGTAAGGATTTGGACAGACCTTTGCAGGAGCAGCATTCGTCCTTTTTTATCTGCCAGGAACTCATCAGCTGATAGAACAAAACCTCTTACCAGCCTCTTCCAGCACACTGCCAGTTACACAACACTTGCTAGGGAAAAGAAAGGAAGATTTTAAAAGGAAAATAAGATAATGAAAACAAAGTGCCATTTTGAGCCACATCAATCTTGCTATAGTAAATAAGGATGGATGACTCAAGGATCACACTGATAAGGACATCCTAGTTAGCAACAGTAGTATTTCTGTCTCCTTTCCAGAGATTATTTCTTTCTGTCTCAGGAATCAAATCAACTGGGTTCTTCTTGTGGATTGTAAGCTATGCCAAAGCCAATCAGTGCAAACCCACTGCCTTCACTGATTTTCTTCTGCTTTCTGGCAGCTTAAGTTCTGGTTTTTACTGACTCTACAGGCAAATCCAACAAGTTGCTCAATATGTTTCATGAGTCAGAAGCTACCTACACACGAGTCCTTCAAAAGAAGATCAGAGGTCTACATGAGCACAAACGATCCCACAGATTTCAGGGCTAAACCTGGAGCCAGCACACACCCATTAGGATGATAAAAACCAGCCTTTGTTTCTCCAGGATTTCAGGTCTCCCTACATAATTTGAGCTGGGAAAACCAATCTCATGAGTGCCTCAATGAAACTACTTTCTCCCATCTCATGAGCTTGGAGTACCAAAACACCAACGCAGCCATGCTAGGAGCCACAAGCTTTGTTTTTCTCTAGGCACGCTGTCTCTGCAGGAGACCAGCTGCCCATACACCAGCAGCAGAATAGCTGAGCTCTCTGAAGTTACACAAGCAAAGCTTCCTTTCATGCACTGAGCCTCACTTGTGGCTGACTTTCATCTCCCTGTATTCAGGACCCAGCAGCGTTGCAGCTTGCAACAAGGCTCGTGGCGGGGATGTCAGAGAGGGCAGGAAGCGATATCTGAAAGGGTCCCTGGGTCATCACTGCAGACAGGGATATGTGTGGGCGGTCACAAAAGAGCAAAGAAGGAAAGTAATGTAAAAAATAGAGATGGAAAAATGAAGGCAAAATTGCACAGGAAACAGCAGTAAAGAAGAAGAAGTGTTTGCAATAGAGTTGGTGCAGAAAGTGACTGCAGAGGTCAAAGGCGATCACAGGGAAATGGTAATGACGGGAATATGAAGCGTTTCAGGAAATATAAATGCACTTTTCTTCCAGCCCTCAGAGAGCAATAATGAGAGCAATGCCAGTGACAGGCAGATACTTGTAGGGATGAAAAAGAAATAGTGAGAGGGCTCCAGGTAGTGTCACAGCGAGTAGTGAAGGGCTTTCTCTTGCTGATGGTGAATGTCTCAGGGCCAGAACTCAGCCTGTGGTCGTGAGAATCTCAAAAAATCAAAGAATCGTTTGAGTTGAAAGAGACCTTTAAAGGCCATCCAATCCAACTCTTCTACATTGATCAAGGACATCTACAGCTACATCTGGTGCTCAGAGCCCTGTCCAGCCTGTTCTTGAATGTCTCCAAGGATGGCGCGTCCACCACCTCTCTGGGCAACCTGTACCAGTGCATCACTATCCTTATCATAAGAAACATCTTCCTTACCTAGACATCTTCCTTACCTTCAGTCTGCATTTCCCCTCTTTCAGTTTGAGACCACTACTTCCCCTTGTCCTATCACAACTGACCCTGCTAATAATCTGTCCCTTACTTTCTTACAGCCCCCTTTTAGATACTTTAAGTTTCTCAGCACTGAGCCAGGCAAAGTGAGACTATGCTGGATGGACAGATGTCTCTCATCCACTGCTGTCTCATGGCAAGCTCAGGCAGTGACACCAGTAGCAATGAACCAGGCTCTGGTTTTCAGCAGCTAGTGGACCCAGCTGGCTGGAAACTGCGTTGAGAAGTTTAATTTGATTAATAATGGTCTGCAGTGGCAAACAAAAGAAAATTGTGCTTAACAAATTATATGGAAACTTACCGTTGCTGAAGTGGGTGACATTAAGAGCAGACAGGCAGGGTGTAATTTACCTGGCCTTCAGTGCAACCTTCGGTATAGAATAAATGAATACATTCAATTTGCATTTATATAGCTCCTTTTCATCCGCACACTGGCAAGGCACCTTACAAACATCTCATGGGCTGTTGGAAAGTTGTCTCCACGACAGGCTGAGATGAAGAGAGTCCTGAAGAGACTGTGAGCTGCAAACTGGGGATGTGTGTATTTCAGTGCAGATACCCAAATGTCCATGGTCTGGTCACTTGGTGACAGGATATAAGACCATGAGTCACTTAGAAAACTGAAGTGGCTAGAAATGGATTTTGGCTGGCTAACTCACACAGGCTCTCCCTCTCTCCAACAGAAAGCCCAAAGGATTTGTTAAGTCTAGGATTGTTCATTCTGGAGAAAAGGAGGTTCAGGAGAGGCCTGATTGCTCTCTACAACTGCCTGAAAGGAGGCTGTGGCAAGGTGGGGGTTGGCTTGTGCTCCAAGGTGGCAGCAATAGAGTGAGAGGGAATGGCCTCATGCTGCACCAGAGGAGGTTCAGATTAGGTATTAGGAAGAATTTCTTCTCAGAGTCATGAGGCGTTGGCACAGGCTGCCAGGGGAGGTGGTGGAGTCACACAGCTCTATGGTTGAAAACCTTTTTGCAGACGAACTCTGTGGGTAAGCACTTCAAGGCTATGTGAGGCAGGGAGATGTTCTTTGCATGTTAAAAGTTTCAAAATCATGACTAATGCAGAAGAGTTAGAGATGACTTTAATGGCTTGATCACGAAGCCAGCTTGAAATTTCAAATGTCATCTCAGAACAACAAGCATTAACTGCTCCTCCAGGCCTGGCCACAATGGGGAAGCTGGGGCTTGTCCTGGCACAGTGTTATCATTACTGAAGAGACACTCTGCCATCCATTTCCCAAACTTAATGGCCAAATAACAGGCAGTTTATGGCACTCACAAGAAATGGACACAATGGATTCTTGAAGGTTTTGCAGACTCACTTCAGCTCTACTTTGAGAATCCAGTGTCACTGAGCTTTTGCTTGCTGAAGAAATATAGTGAAAAAAATTGGAGATGATGAAATGGCGAAAGAGGGTTTTTTTCTTTCCTCCAAGCAATCTCCTTCTTTTGATAACCAACCATGTAGCAGTTATGTAGGAGAGCATTTTACATGCATGGCAGTATGAGTGTTCCATGGTATTTTGCAGTTCTTGTTTATTGGTTAATCCTGGGGGCTTACAGCATTCCATTATCACCAGCACTTCTGTAGTCCCATGCTAGCACAGGGCTTTGGCACTCTGTGGCTGTATGACATTGCAAACCTGGACGAAGAAGTAAAATCTGTCATCAGCTTAAGTGGTTCTAGCCTAGTACTTGCAATTTTTTAAAACAAGGAGATCTTCCCTGATCTTTTGTATTGTTTTTAAACATTATTTTGTTTTTAAAGCTATATAAAACACTTTGCCGGTAACAGTAACTTAAGGATCTAAATCAAAATTTTCTCTTCTTTAGTAGTTCTCTTATTCCAAAAGCATTTGCTATATGAAACAATGATGAGAAATGGCACTAGCAGCCAAAGACAAGCTGTCTACAGAGTCTGATTTTAACAGATTATTTTTATTAGAAAACACTGGGGAGTGTTTGTGAATGACAACTGGGAGAGCTCTTTCTCCACACTTATTCCACATCAATCTTAAATGAATATTTCCTTCAAGGCTTATCTCATCTGCTCCAGTTTTAGCAGCAACTTAATAAAGTGCATTTATCACTTCTTCTCCACCTAAAAGCTTGGCTAGTTCTGCCTTCACGTGGCTCCTTATGTGCATGTCAACCTTGACCCCCTTTTCCTAAAAATGCACTGATTAATTTTTTGTTGAAGAGCATTTCCTCCTTTCTCAGTCCTTGAGGGTAGCCTCACTGGACACTTGTGTCGGTACACTAAAAACTTCATTTTTCCTTGGTTCATCTTTTATTGGGAATCGGTAATGGTTGCAGGAGGGTATTTGCGATCCCTCTGCCTTCGTCTTCCAATGCTGTAGGGCACAGGCATGGTGAACAGTGTTTCTTTTTCAGCAGGGCAACATTTTTTTCTTCCAACACCAGTTGATGGACGTGCACAGAGACTTCGGGGCACGCTCCTCAGCTGGAGCTACAGTTTGCCTAAAATCCCAGGTGCTGCATAGATATTAATTAACTTTGATGTTTTTTAATGGTACTCAGTGTGCATTTTAATGAGATGTACCTCATAACATGTGTCAGGCCCAGGTCAGGCTGTGCTGTCACCTGAAATTCCATGGGAAAGAAAAACACACCTTTAGATGATGGAAGAAAAATTTGTCGTAGTACTATGCAAAGATCCACTATAGTTTTCCTTCTGCTTTTCATTCAAAGTATTGATGTTTCTTGTTACACTGAAAGGCGGTGGGAATAACTCAGACCACAGGGTATTTCTTAGCTGTTCTGCGTTATGGGATGGCCTCGGGGCATCTTCTCTCCATCCCATTCCTATGAGGGCCAACCAACTCTGACTTCTGAGCTCACGCCTTTTCCTTTGCCCTGTCTCTTGAAAGGGACAGGAAAGAGTGGGGACCCAAATTTGCTGGAGGGTGCAACTTTCACTTGAACGAGGTCTGACCTCCCCTCCACCATTACCTCCAGTGCTGCCAGCCCTTCTCTCTCCTTCCCTATGATGTGCACATTTTCATGATCGCAGCTCTCCTTTTCTGCTGTCAGCAACTGCTCTAGGTACTACAGATGTGTATTGAGGAGCCCATTCAAACTAAAGGCGGATAAATGGTTTCAGAAATTAGCCTTGACTGAGTCTCCAGGGTGAAAAATGGAGGCATTTCTCTCATACGTGTTAAGACTTGCTCAATGTATGCTCTGCATCCACTGTCCAAAGCCACTGCTGCTCACTTGCCTTGTTTGGACGGAATGGCATCACTGACGTTCATGTTGGTTTTATGTATTGGAATAATTTTTGGAATAACTTTTTTTAGCATCACCTTATTGACTGCTTATTAGGCAATAAAAATTCCTCTTGGCTCACCAAT
Organism: Chrysolophus pictus; assembly: GCA_037305975.1. Lineage (NCBI taxonomy): Eukaryota > Metazoa > Chordata > Aves > Galliformes > Phasianidae > Chrysolophus > Chrysolophus pictus. The sequence goes on from JAYKPI010000006.1 coordinate 41,350,462, forward strand.
ACAGAGCACACATGGGCTGCCCAGTTGCATTAGGAAGAATATTTAATAACGAGCAGTCCTTCTGTCTCAGCAATGGGAAGGAGGAATGAGCAGGAGAAGTAAACTACCTTTTCATTTGGAATAGGGAGCTTGTAATAAAAAAGAAGAAAAGAAATGAATGACTGAGATGGCATTCAAAACAGGCCCATACAGAGGTATACTATCACACAAAGACTTGTAAGAATTATTTGAGAGAGGCAACTGGTTGCTGTCCCTTGCCTACCACTTGGAGCCATCTTTTGTCTTTGCTTTGTTCTCCCCAGTGATATATATGGGGGCAAGAAATGTCTCGACAAGAATCTAATCTCGTGACAAACACAAAAGTAATATTATGCTGTGTTATAACTGTAGTACAGCTTTATTGCAGGTCCTGCATGACAGTGTTCAGCACTATACTCTCAGGCTGCCTTTCAGGGAAGGTGCCTCATCCAGGAGCGAGTTTGCAGAGAACACCCATGGTGGTTTCCTCACTAGAATGTATGTTAAACTCTTACTTAGGTCAAAGCTTCTGGGAACATTAAAGTCTGTCCGTGGTCTTTCCATAGAGACAGTAGTGGTCATCTGCAGAAATTGCCTCACACCTGGAGGAGCAGAAGTATGTTTTTTAACTTAACAAAAGTTACTGAAGTGTTGGCTAGATTGAGGAGCAGACTGGCATCCCTCATGTCAATTTTATTAGCATTAAAAGAGCTTAAATTTATATCTGAAAATATAATTTATGAGTTCTGACTTCTATTTTTTTCCAAGTGCATAACCTCTATATATCTTCACTGCATTTCTAAGCTTACTGGTCTGTCAGCATATGTGTATCCTGAGAGTTGAGAGATAAATAATTATGTGTGATCTTTCATGTTTACTGTTTGAGTGAGATCCAAACTGTCCCTGTGCACAAGGAGGCAAAGGCAAAAAAAGCTGTGTCTACATAATCTGGTAATGTCATGATGTATTGCAAACCAACATGTGTGAGAAGTGAAATGGAGATTTGCTTTAAAAGCTCTCTCCTCATTTGAACAAAGATTTGAACCAATGAAGGAAAAAAACCCACATCAATTACAGAAGAACACATATTTCCACACCCAATTCTCACATCCGGAAAGGAAAGAAAAAAAAAAAAAGGGAAGAGAAAATTCACAAGTTTGTTCAGCACCTTTTGCAGCATCAACTGTGCTTTCTGATGCATAAATGAAGTGGGAAGTCTTCATTTCAAGAGGTACTGGGGAGTCATACACTTGTCAGTCAGCTTTGAAGTATGACCAATAAGCAAATACTCTGGAGGTCTTACTTTATTAAATGAAAATTGCAATTTAGGTTTTAGGTTCTGCATTTATAATAAAATTTCCCCCTTGGCTTTAAATTCCCATTCTTGTTACTCTCCAGCTGATCTCCAGTCTGAACAGGTGAAGATACACCCCTGCTTCATGAGACTGAAGCAGCACATACTGCACTTGTGAGCATTAAATACCAGTCGTTAGATGTCCTTGAAGAAATCTGGAAATCTTCTGCCTGTAAGGACATGAAAAAGTGTTAAAGCAGAGAAGATAAATTGTGTCTGACAATAGGCTGTAGAACGAGGCTTCTCTGTGAAGAAAGACCTAATAAATTAAAGGTGACTTGCAAAAGCTTTCCTTTTGAAGGAGATAAATTCAGAGATTTGCCTTGCAAGAGGTGCGGGTACTGGAAACTCAAAGAACCTGTCTGTTGGCCATGTGTCTCTCGCACTGCAATCACTTCAAACAGAGGAAGGCTGTAGCAGCTCCTGCAGAGTTGGTGCTGCCAGGTGCTGGAGGAGCCTTGTGTGCAATGTGGGCAGCACAGCAAAGCTGGATTAGTGCTGAGGGGGGTCAGTGCATACCAAGCTCCACAGGGTTAACAGAAGCTGAATTTAAAAATGAGCCACCTGTGGTACAGATTTGTGGCCTCGGTATTTGGTGTATTTTGGTCAGAATCTGGCTGAAGCACTTGGTAAAGGTTGACATACTGCATGGAGGAGAGCAGAAGGGATGGCAAGAGCAAGGCTGAGATAGCTGTGGGATGGCTGGGTTTCAGGTCTGCATCAGGGTCTGCATGAATTTTTGAAGCACTCCTGCAGTAGACAAGAAATAAATCCAGACCCTCTAAATGTTTCTTGGCCCATAGAATTAGAGACCTTGTAGTGGCCTTGCAGTACCTGAAGGGGGCCTACAGGTAAGCTGGGGAGGGACTTTTTAGGGCAGATAGAAAAAGGAAGAGGAGAAATGTCTTTAAACTGGAAGAGGGTAGATTTAGACAAGATATTAGGAAGACATTCTTTATTGTGAGGTGGTGAGACACTGGAACAGGTTGCCCAGAGAGGCTGTGGATGCCCCCTCCCTGGAAGCATTCAAGGCCAGGCTGGATGGGGTTTTGAGCAATCTGGTCTAGAGGGAGGTGTCCTTGCCTATAGAAGGAGGGGTTGGAACTAGATGATCTAAAAGGTCGCATCCAATCCAACCATTCTATGATTCCATGATTCTATGATTTGTTCTGTGATTCATTCAATAACAGAGGTCAGAGAGGAGCTTGGGATCATCCTGTCCCACATGGGAATAATCCCCAACCAGAGCTGGTTGCTCAGAGCCTCATCCAGCCAAGTTTGGAGAATCTCAAGGAATGGAGACTCCAGGACTTGATCTTCCCAATGCTGATTTCTTTTTCCTCATCTATTCTGTCAAAAATTGTCCCAGTTGCAGCCTGTGCCCATTGCTCTAAATATTGTAAGGCTGCAGCAATGCCCCGCATTCAGCTGCTTCTCCACTGCAGTCAGCCCCAGTCCCAGGGCTGTCCCAAGTACAGGATTTTGCATTCATCTTTGCTGAACTCCAGGAAGCTGCAGGGGTCCCATGGGTCCCGAGCCAGCCATTTTTAGAGCAGACCTCAGCTAGAAAAGCTAATGAAGACTACCGCAGCAAATCCATTAGGATCTGTCACTGAATTTAGAGGAAAGTACTAATGGCAAGGAAATCCTCCAGAGAACAGCAAGAAAAAGAAAAAAGGATGTGAAAAATAAAGGCAGTCCCAGTTCTTTCACTCCTCTCTCACTTGATGAGACCTCAGTGCTGCATGGATCTTATTCACTGAGTACCAGTTTCTGACAGACTATGGCTGCATGCAAAAGCACATTACATCTTAGCAGAGTTTGCAGCTGTGATCCCTGAAACAGAGACCTCTAACACTTCTATCTGAAACACAAGGAAAGCTGTCCGGTCTCTGGGACCAGCCACTTGAGGGAGCCAAGATTACGTACACTGAGAGCCAGCTGATTACATAAACATTTCTGAAGTGTTGTAGCTGGAACCACTCTTTTTCTCTAATGCTAAATCTGTTTGGTCAGAAAGCTCTGAGAGCGTCTGTCTCGGATTTAAATGCTGTGTAATTTGGCTTCTAAAGAAAGACTTGTGGTATCTTGCTGTAGTTGTGTTTAGTCTGTCCCCCTGAATGACTTTTGGTTGTGTGTGTCTCAGTTTCAAACAAATTTGATAGCTGTTAAGAAGTCTCAGCATTAATTTTCTACAAGTGAGTGAATACTGACAGAAAACAATCATGAAGATGAGAAGTGCTGTCTTTTTATGAAATCAACTGGATTAGTAGGAGAAAATGCACATCTTGTGGCCCAAAATGTTTTCTTCAGATCCTACATCAGTATCTCTATTTTAAACATTAAAGGCTCGACAGAAGAGAAAGTGAAAGGAGAGCCATAGGAAATCACTTAAAAGTCACAGGAAATCAGGATCCAGTTGTCAGAGAGATACTCATTCAAATGCTACATGGCTACCAAGACAACCTTCCTCTCTGTTTTTGCTGGGTTATAATCTTCTGTGTGTGTGTGTGTTATGGATAAAATAGGTTTTGCAAAATTTCTTGATGGAAAATGGTAAGACAAGTTGCCTTTAAAATGATGTTCAGGTTTCAAAAATGATTGCTACAAGCCTATGGAAAGTGACAAGACAACCCTTTGATTCTACTTATGATTCATACCCACGCATGCTAGGGAATAGTGTTGGCATTTTGTCAGCAGTGTTGCATTATGAGCTCTCATTTGTGTTCCTTTTTTTCCCCAGGTGGATTTATTTCTTGTCCACATCAAAATGCAGAGACTGCTCTATTCATCAGGTCCATGGCATACAAAGGAGATGTTATCAACATGTATCTTGTATCCTAGCAAGAAAAACTGAGAATCAGAAGAAGCATTCTGCAAGCAAACAGGAACAAATGCCTGAAAGATCTCATATCAGCAGGTATAGTATCAATAAACCAATAAATCAAAAGCAAATGACAGCACTGACATCATTCCTATATGTACTGAAATACAAGCCCCGCCAATGATGGCACCTGACTCTAAGAACAAGTTCAGAAAGACTCCACTTGGGGCTGGGACATGATGAACATGTGACAGAACAATGATGATAAACATCGTGCTCCTTGCCCACAACAAACTTCTCTTCTGAATAGACAGATGTCAATTCTACCCCACTGGTTTTTAAAAAGAGCTCATTTTGTAATGCGTATCTGTGTATCTCTCTTTCTCTTCTTTAAATATATGTAAACACACATAAACAGATACAAATGTCTATTTCTTTTCTTAGTGGGCGGAATGGCTTGTAGGTAAAATACCTGTAAATGAAGCCTTCTCCCAACAGTCCCTGGTATGCACTGCAGAAGCTGTTGCAAAGGACAGAATTATCAGCACCATTCACCTTGTGTTTTCTTGTCCTTGTATTCAAGAAAAAAATGTGCCTATAATTAGAAAGCAGAATTAGTACTGAAACAATTTTCACATCACTGGTCCTTCAGCCTCCTCAGATATTATTTGTGGTATCTGCTTTCATGCAAGAGGATGGGACCAAATAAAAGCAATCACAAGGATGGAAATGTTCTCAGCAGGAGGAAGAGGGATTATAAAAAAGCAGAGGAAAATGACTTCTGAATGTTTTGTAGTCCTGGGCATCCATATGCCATTTGAGCTAGAGTAGAGTGTTAACAGATCTAAAAATAAAGAATGCATTATTTATTAACTTATTAGAGCTTCCAGAAAAGAGGAGCTGAATTCACTTGGCTAATAAGTTACCTCAGATCACATCCATTGGAAGATATATTCATATGAATTGGATGAGGTGTGCATTTGGTCTTTATTAGGCCATTTAGGAACCTAAAGTTACTTTTTTCTTCTAGGAAAAATACACAGAATAGTTCCATTTTGGAATATTTTGTGAAGTCTGTATGCTATTCTATATCTGCCCCTGTCCATAGTCCTCCCTACGTAAGTTTGTGTAATTCCAGTTTTATTTCAGAACAAGATTTGTTTGTAATCCAAAGGATGTAATATCACAGAGCAGATTAAAGCAAGAAAATATGCCATTGAGAACATAGCATGAAGGCTATTTACTGGGGTCTCATGACCTTCCAGCCTTTTATGATGAGCAGAACAAACCAGTGGATGTACCAGGATGTAAAGAGTTTACAGTTTTGACAGCCTGGACCTGCTCTCTCAGACCACATTCCTATGCAGCCTGCCTATTCGTGTCTCTGTCTAGCTTTGCTGAATGGAGGGAAATTAGCAAGATAGGCTAGAGTGCTGTCATGGTGTCTTGCGCTGCGGTCAGATGTCTTTTGCAGTCCAAAGAAAGAGCTTCATGGGTTCCTAGAGAGGTCTGGTCTGTCTCTGCATTGCTCTGAAGGATATAGGCCAGGTTCAGAAGCTAGGCATGGGTCTTGAATATTTTCATAATTCTCGCACTAACTAGCACAGTGAGAACTACTCTCTGTTAAAAGTCATTTCATCCACATACGTGGAGATTATATCAAAGGCAACGGGAGTTGAGGACTTCAGAGCCTGTGCTGCCCTTTCTGAGCTGTTAAGCTGGATAACCCTGGAAAAGGCTTTCCTTTGGTTCAGAGCAAATTCAGAGTAGGAGCCCAGGCCTAGTCTTTCATGGGTATCAAGTAAAACTCTGCTCTTACCCTTCTGCCATGCTCCAGCCATTCATTTCCCTGACCTGGTGACAATCATCCCTGCTCTGCACACCTGCGCCAACTCAGGACAAACCAGTTGTATGGAGATGATGGGCAGAGAAGGAGAAAGGATGTATCAGAATTATGGAGATCATCTTCTGCAAAGGAAAAAATCTTTGATGAAGAAGGAAGCCCCTAAACCATATAAAAGTTCATTTGGTGACTAAGGAGGAAGAGAAAAATATATATATATTCTCTACAGCTCTTATTTTCAATACATGCATTATATATAATTTATTTACATAATTGCCCATTGCATGCTGGTATAGCTTTTTTTACAACTTCACTTAGAAAACTATGCTGTGCGTTGGCCTAAGCACTCAGTCTGAATGCAGAAGTGCTGTCTGGGTGCCTAGAAATAACTTCTGGTGCCATTGGTCAATTTTAATCGTATTTGACAGGCTGAAGTTTGAGAGAGGAAGTTTCTTCCAGTTATTTCAAGCAAGTGGTGGGTAGGTACAAAAACACCAGTGGATGTTGCAGGCTGAAAGCTAAACTCAGCCTTAGAGAAAAGAGGACTCTACCTCTTAATGTAGGCTACACATTTTTTATGATGCATAGAATTACTTATGTATGATTTGCTTTCATTCAGTTTTTTCCAGATGTCCAGAGACTGTAGCATGCAACGCAATTGAAAGAACAACCATTACCCTCATTTTAAAAAGAAATCCTTCAAAAAAATGGGTTTTGTTTTGAACTCCAAGGTTTTATTTTTCACATTCAAAGAAAAAAAACTTTTTTTTTGTTCTACTTATAACATTATATTCCTTCTCAGTTTTGAAAAGGTCATATAACCTGATGTAATAATTGCATGCAGCTGTTATGTAATTGTTCCTTATATTTCTATAAAAGGCAGTAATTGGAAGAGTTTCTTGAATGTTATTATGCAGCAGGTGCCTCCTGGGGACAACAGCAATAGCTATTCATCTAGAGGCAACAGTTCCCATTGGGAGCTCAGGGCTGCCCGTGGGAGATGCCGTGGACCTGGGAAGTTATGTTCTCCATCTCCTTGCCATGCAGACAACAGCAGAGCGTGGGTAGATGAGCTTTGCCAGCTCCATCTGTCCCACAGACTGGGTGAGTCAGCTTGGGAAGCAGCATGCATGTGCACACAATGTCCCTCTTGCCAGGACCAGGAGCAAGGGTTCCACCAGCAAGTGCCTGCAGCCAGCATCACTCAGTTCTTCTTTCATATCACCCTGGGACCCAGACTTTCCTGGGACCCTGGGTGGGTGAAGAAGGAAAGATGTGAGGCTCTCCATCTCTGCTTCCCAGGAGATTCACATTGGGAATAACTAGCCATACGTGATCCTCCTTCGCGTGTCCTGCCACTGACTGCAAAACCCACTCTTCTCCAAGCCCACTGTATGTTAGTTCAGTCTTCTCCATCCAGATTTACTTAGAAGGAATGATGAAGTAACACCTTCCATTTACATATTACATTTAGATTAGATTCAGATTTCAAGGCCGGGCTGAATGGGGCTTTAAGCAACCTAATCTAGAAGGATGGATCTCTGCCTATAACAGAGGGGTTGGAATGAGATGATCTTAAGCATCCCTTCCAACCCAAACCATTCTATGATTCTATGATTAGAAAACTGACTTCAGACTTGTACTTTAACAGTCAGTGATCATGAGTGTCTGTTCAGATGGGCCGTAGAGCAGCATGGCATTTTTCCCCCAGATGACTGAATTGGGTTGCACTGACTTCCATCACCCAAAGGCTAACATGAACAAGATGACTGATTTATACAGGAGCTCCCAAGAGAATAAATATCAAAATAAGTCATCTGAGAAGCTCCCCTGCACCAGAGAGCAACCTAATGCTAACTGTGACGCCAGAGTAAATTGCAGCAGTCATCTGTTACATTTCATCCAGCCATTCTGCTCGATTTAATTAACCTTTTGGGAATTAGCATTTTGTGGACTTACGGTACCTGCTCTGAATTTCTGGCAGTCATAGAAGCTCTGTCAGGGCTGCAGAGTGACTTGTCTCAGTCAGAATGAGGTGACACCCAGCAGTAGTGCCTTTAAGGACGGGTCTCTGAGCAGCAGGAGGAACTGGGGGCAGCACAGAGGGGTTGAGGCAGCCTGTACCTCTGCTGGGGCTGCTCCATGCCCCACCACTCAGAAACTATTCATTTCTCACCCCTGCGGGCTGCAGGTTCTTCACCCCTTCCAAAGTCTCTTGAGCACACTTTGTCCTCATTCACCACTTTGCACTTACTTATAGCCATTTCCAAGCACCTTCTTAAAGTTGGCAGCTGCTCTGCCCACGCTTACCAATCAAAGACTTGTATTCTGCCTCTGAAAAACCATGAGGTGACAACCCTGCTGCTCACAAGAAATGGTGCTGGTCACAGGGGAGCACAGCCCAGCCAGGTGCCCATTGCTGTGCCATAGGCTGCACCTACTCATGTTCCTATATTCCCACCCTTATACCTTGCCTACTGCTTGAGCGAGGCATTGAAATATCCAAGAAAGCATCTGGCCAGGAATGAGACATAATCTTGGCTAAGCAAAATGTGCTCGCAGCTATCCAAGAGCCAGTTTGGCCTTGAGATGCAACATTGCCCAGATTCCTTGTGTCATGCTGCTAGGAATACCTTACTGAAGGTGCTTCCAGTCCTTCTGAACAGAGCTGTGCTGCTACTCTCTCCCTCTCACCTTTTTGCCCTACCTATAGCCTGTGGCTTTTCCCCTCTTTGCTCACCTCAGGGTGGTACCTTAGGAATCTCCAAAAGAAGATTCTGGCCTCACTGGGAGAGGACTGTTTCTCCTGACGTTGTCTTAGCCAGCCTTGTACTATTAACCAGTCTCAGACTGTTCTCCATGATAAGCAAATGCCCGCTTGCTCCCCTGGGGGCTGAACCCCACCTCTCTGGGCCTCTCCTTTCCTCCCATGTGCTGAGAACCAGACAAGGCATCAGTGTAGGAGCACCCAATGCTCTCTGCAACGGGGCAACCTTGACCTCCTACCATCCGCTCCATGGCTGATTTTCTCCCTGCCTCTGAGAACAGAGGAAAAATCAATGAGGCTTTGTCAAATAATTCTGGGTTGTGTTCTGGGCGGAGAATTAAAAAAGCACATTAAAGATATCCTGGATCAATAGGGTTTGTGCAACATTTGAACATCACCTGTTAGCTCCACTACTAATGCACTTTCATCTTTACCTCTGGTTTGGGAGATTTGCTGTAAGAACAGTGTTCTCTGGAAAGGGTAGGAAGGGTATTATCTGTGAAAAACAAGAGGAAATACAGTTTTTCCCATAATTGTATATAATTATTAAAAAAATCACTTTTCCTTCCTCACCAAAGATCTATAAACTTCTTATTGAGAAGTATGACTTTAACTTAAGAATACACACAAGAAACACATAAAAGAGAATATTAAAAAAAATATATAGATCTAGGTCACTTAGAAAGCTAATGCACAGACATGCAGCCATTTTCTTGGTAATTTAGCAGTCACTTTAAAAGACAACACAACATTTCCACCCTTTACAGCAGGAAAAAATAGTCTAGTCAAGTAGTCTGCTATCAAAGGAGTTATCTTCAGCACATTTTCTGATTGCAGTTCGGTGGGTTTTTTTATCCCATCTCCAGGTGTATCAGTCTCTGTGTGAAACAGAATAATTATTGCTGGTTCATAAAGAAAGGTGATAATTTAAAGCACATTTTGGCTCTTTCCCGTGAGGGAATTTAATTGAAAAGTTGTTCTTTTCAACTGCACTTTTTAGTATTGCTGGATTACTCTGCCATTCAACGTGGGAGTGCCTGATTTTCTGCCATGTTGCTTGAGATCACATTTACTTGACTTCTTGCATGCTTCCATTTCTTGGAAAATTCTTTAGCAGAAAATGATCTCTTTAATTTCATACCAATCTGTTATTTTTTTATTATTATTATTATTATTATTTTTAAGTGAATAAGGCTCAACTCAGCAGCTTCTTCTGGATTTACAGGGGATGAGGGTTCAAAAGGGCCTTTGCTCTGTCTAGCTGATATGTTTCCTGTACACAGAGCCCAGTTTCATAGATTGGACTTGCAGTAGTTACTTTGCCAGGGAAAACATTTCGTCGTTTATTTGTTTTTATAAATAAACTCAAGGTTTGAATCACCAGTCCACCTACACCCTGTTTTGTCAATGGAGTTACAACAGAACAGTGCTGGAACCTTGCCGTAGGTAGGGCTTTTGCCCACTACATCAGGCTGCCCCTTCCATCCTGGCCTTGAATCATCATGAGGCACTAGAATACTGCTTGTTATAGTCTAATTGCATGGTTTTTTTTTTTTTTTTCCATCCAATAAAATCCTTTATTTTAGTGTCTTATTTATCCCCCCTTGTCTTCCTCCACTCCAGGACAACCCCCATATTAGTCTGAGTAAGTGTAGAGATTGGCATCTTAACAAAAGCAATAGGTCACTTTTCTTCTGAAATGCACTAGGTCATTGTTGGAACCCTACGATTAAGAAGCCCTTGGTTGGGTTGTTCAGGCTTCATTTTTCCCACTAAAGATATGAGAAAATTCCCTACAAAGCCATTTAAATTACCCACCAAATTCTTACTGATCTGAGAGACAAACCTTGAGCTCCCTGGAGATCCATCCTGTTTGATGGTCACCTGCCTGACTCCTGCTCATAGCAGGGACCAGGCTTTCAGGAAATCCCCTCTGAGCATCAACCATAAAATCAAAACAAAAGAACACAACACAAGAAGAACAGCAGCCAAACACCTCACCCTTAGTTGTGTCTGTTTAAGTTAAGCCTCTACATTCCTGAAACATTTTATTTATGACCTTTTGCATTTTATTTTACATTGTCCTTCAGTTAAGCAACAGCAGAGTGCATGGAATGGTGGCTGCTCTGAAGATGATGGATGAGGCTCCCTGCTGCTTGCAGCCCATGAGTCATTTGCTAATTTCCTCAGCTAAAACTGACAGACAGTTACCAAGCATTTCATCACAGCCAACCAGGCCTTTATTTCAGAGCTGGCTGTCAATCTTCTAATAGCAATGACTACAAAAACTGCTGCCTACAACACTGTCTCTCAAAGCTTTAATATTTTATCACTGTTGCTTCAAGTTCTCGCTCTCTTTCCTCCCCAAGCATTAAGATCCTTTAACTATACAATAGCACAATACAGTGAGCCTTGCATCTTTGCTGCTCTAAGTATTTGCTTCTTCACAGCACATTACTCAAGAACGATGCTGTTAGCGGAATATTTCATTGGAAAACACCTCATTATTGGTAGGTGTTTATTTTTGAAGCTCTTTCTAAAAGGATCCCAGAGGATCTGCTAATTGCATAATATGATTTCTAATATAAACTCAGCACCTGTGCGTGTGGCCTGCTAGCAGCTTCCAGCTGAGAAAACCACTGGGCCAGATCCTGACACTGCTCCTCAGTTTGAGCAGGTGCTGATATGAGGTGGTGGCTGGGCATCCTACCCCAAAGAGCAGTGCTGCCCGTGTGTTTTCAGCTCCTTGACCTCTCTGGGAGGTCAGAGCTGGGAGGCCCCCCCAATGTGCACTTTCGATCCTTCTCCAGACATATTTAAACAAATCAAATGCCTCATTTTAAAGGAGCATGATCTTCCCATGCAGAAGCTGTAGACGTAGCTCACTGTTGTAAAAGGAAACATCCTCTTTGGTTGGATAAATAATGCACATCCGTGCAGTCAGTCGGAGCTGACATGATCTCAGGATGCTTCCGTTCCCAGGAGAGCCTCATGACCGCCAGGCTCTGCAGTTTGATTTCTTCTCCTCTGTATGCTGCCATCTCCCTCTCGGCTTTTTAACTGTGTTCAAATGCTAAATCCCCATCAGAATATAGCACAAATAGAGGAGAGTAGCTGGGACAGCAGGCTGGGAAGAGACTGCACAGGCCTGGTAGTCATGACAGCTTTATAGGCTTACAAAATTCTGTGTGAAATTCAATAATTACTTCAGTCTTCATTGCTCAAACCTGCTTCAGGGTAAGCTTTATCTCTGATCCTCTTAAAACCATTTTCATCTCCTGGTGTTTATTTTCCCACCTTCTGGCACTGAAAACAAGCATATCTCCTTAGTAAAAGAGCCTTTCTTCGTCTCAGTGGCACATTCCCTATCCCTCTGCCTGTCCTCTTGGCCTGTTTGCACCTGCATCCTCTGAACTGCATCTTTAACACAGTCAGAGCTGCACAAAGTACTCCAGGCTTTGCTCTCCCTGCTGAAAACACCTGGAAGCTTTACCTTGCTGTATCACTTGGAACGTAGAGGAATGCAAAAATTAACCTAAATCAGCCATCATTTGGAAGTTAAAATATGATGTTAATTAATCTAGTCTCAAAACCCACACACAAACCCCTCTTATTTTTGGCTAGATCTTAACAGCTGGCAGAAACTCAGACTCTAGAAATATTTCCTCTTCTTATTTACTCAGCTAAAAATAGCTGTCAGTGTTAAAGCAGCCTATCACTTTTGCATATGTGCAAGTATCTAGATATAGGTGTATAAATGTTATATGTAGGTCACTCCGAAAGTGATGTCTCCTATTTATTTCCACAGAAACTACAACAAATACAGAGAGCACAGTAACACTATTCAATAGAGCAAATTCTCAGCTACAAAACTCTATTTTTCAACACAGTCACCACCACTAGCTATGCATTTATGCCAGCGATGAACAAGAACCTGCATGCCGCACTCATCAAAATCTGCACCAGTTGGGGTGACCCGCTGTCATCATTATTGCTGTACCACCCATTGCCTCACTACGCTCACATACATCCACTTGTTGGTCTCCATAAACCCTCAGCAAGTATTGTTGAATATCAGTAGAGACACTGTTTTCCACATGGAGGAATTCAATGACATGCCTTTGCTTTACTTTAGATGCTCTTCCACGTCAGAAACCATTTTGTCAGACTGTCCCTCTCCTGCCATCTGTCACATGGTGTATAATCAATGAACATACAGATGTTATAATCAAGAAATATACAGGAAAGTTAGGCTAAACAGGTTATCACTCTAAAGAAGAATAGATGGAAAGCTTACCCTTACCCCAGGTCACCAAGAAGACTCCCAAAGGATCAATCTCCAAAAGAGACACCGCCCTAGTGGTAGTCAGCTCTTAAATGGGTCTAGGAGAGGTGCAGCCAGCCTCCACCCCTTCCGATAGCACAGGTGAATTGTCTTCACCTGTGCTCAGAGGGCTGACTCATTGCACACCTCAGGTGGTCAATCACAGGTTCAGGCCGTGATTTAGCAGTTCCCATACACATGGCAAGAATGGGATACTGCAAAAAAGGTTTAACTCTACTGCCATACCACCAACATCTGCCTCCAATGTCATAGGCCAACATCATAAAATTGATTACTTTTGGAACAGTCCTTATATACACACAGATAGAAATATATACACATGTATGTAAAGTGTATAAAACAAATAGACATAAATGTATGTTTGTGCATAGGTGTACACATAAACACACACATATTCATCTATTTGCTATGTTAAATGAAGCAGAATATGCAATGAAGAGTGGCCAAGCAACTAACTCATGTATTGTGTGTTTTATACCTGGAAACTACTTTGCAGATGTAATTGCTTATCCTGCTGTTCGCTCACTGCAGCTTCTGTAACTTCATAAAGCTTGAGCTTATGAGCTTTATACTTAAACTAACATAAACTAAAGTAATTAACTCTTCCTCCACCTGCAATTCTGAAGCAGGATTTGGAAATTGCACATGGTTCTTTCTCATCAAGTATTGATATAACACGCAGTTATTGCTCAGGCAATCAGAGGAAAGGTTACTGTCTATGCTTGTGCACATTCATATGCATGACTTGTGCTTATTCTTTGTGTCTCACCTTTTGATTCCCCAGCACATCAATGGGCTCACAGAGGACCCCACTGAGCACAGCCCACGGTAGGGAGGCACTCTAATGTGGTTCATTGTCTTATCACAATGGCCCAGATAAGGCAGGTGGGCTTCCCAGCTGGGTTTCCTGAAAAGGACTGCCTAGAAAGGATTGGTTAAATCTCAGCACTCCCCAGGAAACTTTTGAGCTCTTCCTGTAATATCTCTGGTTTTGTTAACACCATGTCCCAGGCTGATGAGTGATGCCAAATCCCTGTTATTTTGTACAGGCTCCATGCTCTCACCTGCCTGATAAGTACAAGGGCTCATGCTAGACGCATCCCCTGGCCTTGCCTGGGCCAAGCCTGGCTACAGCACAGAGCTGCCAATAGTGCTGCCCCAGCTTACAGCCCCAGCAGTCACAGTGGATTTCTGCTCCAATTTGCCTTCATTTATTCCATATGATTTGGGGTCTTTGGGACACTCTGCTGGGAATAGCTTTATCCCTTCTGATAAGAATTGAGCTTCTTTATTAAGCCAGAATACAACTGAACTCTGAGCATGATGAAACCAACCAGACCTGTACCATTATGCATATATCCTAGACCAAATACAGGCACAAAGATATGAGGGATACGAGGGCTTTGTTTCTCCATGGTTATCATCAGCTGGTGAAAATCACTCTTCCATATTATGTGTCTGAGTGCAACCAGCTGGCAGGGGACAACAACCAGGTGGGGACAACATCCTTCTCTGTCTCTTTTTCTTCCTGCAGCCGCTCTTCATCTTTATGGGGCTGTCTGTGCAGCTGGGTCACTTCCACAAGAAGTGCTGCTGATCCTGGCAGAGTTAAAGTGGGAGTGTGATTGCACTCTAAGGTGAAAAAAACCTTGCCTTGATAAATACAGTATAATGCAAAGTAAAAAAATAAAAATAAAATAGAAACAAACAACCACAATCCTGTGAATTTGGAGACTGACATTCATTTGCAACTGATATTCTTGAAACTAGTTTCGTAACCACCAAAAATCATATCCAGCAACTCTGTAAGTATAAGAACACAAAAATACTTATTTTTTTCTAACAATCCCCTTTCTTTCACAGAATCACAGAATGGCCAGGGTTGGAAGGGACCTCAAGGATCATGAATCTCCAACCCCCCTGCCACATGCATTCTTTATAATGGTCCAAACAAAAGGCCCAAGGCACGAGAAAGAGTTTTTACTGACCTTACTGAGAGAAAGGCACCAATGGCTGTAAAATAATATTTTTTTTATTTGCTGCAGTAAATTTAGACCAACAATTAGCTTTTCTCTGTGGGAAGGAAAGGCATCCACTGACTGATATGGCTGACTGTGAAAGCAGAGTCACTATGGTTGGAACCAGTTCCATTATTGGTCACACTAATAAAAGGCAAGGGCATAAAAGAGACACATAATGATCAGTGTTTTTTAAAGGCAGTCATATGAAAAAAGATGTGAAGGAAAACTAACCAGGTGGAGTTAAAAACTTCCAGAAACAAATAGTGATTTCAAACCCTTGGGAAAAAAAAAATCACATTTAATGAAAAAACAGTGTTTTTTAAGTATATGAGAGGAAAAGCTTAACAGTCTACAAAAGAACATCCTCACTATGAAGATCTAGTGTTTGGTTAAGAAACGCATGAAAATACTAATACTGCTATCTTCAGAAAATTCTTATGGGTTAATATGGCTCTTTAGGCACAGCCCTACGCAACAAGGCTACTTAAGGACAGCCCTTCATGTTGGGAGCCACAGGGATGGGTTTGCGCCCCTCAGTTGACCCTCTTCGGAAAAGTAAGTTTCTCTCAGCTTCTGACCTGAGTGGGAGGATTCCTGGAACAGGGCTGTTATAAAGGGCTCTTTATAGCTCTTCTTCATCCACACTTTCCCAGCTGGCTGTACAATACTGGGGTCAAACGCTGTTCATAAAAAGAGAAAAAAGAGGGCATCCGTGTATTTAGAAGCACCCAAGCTCTTTATGTGCTGTGTCTGCACCAACACCAACCCCAACCCCATCCTTTCTCCATGACCCAATAACATTTAGAGTTTTCACTATGTCCTTTCCAAATGTCACAATATGCCTTCTAATTTCAGCTTTGATCACAAGTTAGCTTGAGCTGCCATTGAAGGATGTGGTAGAGTCAATTCCCACGCCAAACAGTTCAGCATAGCTGAAACTCAAGGGAACACAACGTAGAGCAGAGGCTTTGTAGCACAGCAGAGAAATCTCCACCCTCCCTCTCATGACATAGCTGTGCCCAGAATCCTCTACTGAAGTCATGTATGGTTTTAAGGTATTTCTAGTACATGGGGCTGATAGTTGCTTATTTTGAGATAGATTCTGAAACCCTACTCTTGCCCGAAGGAGCCTGGCAAAAATCTTGCGAGGATCCCACAGAGCATTTGGCACTGTTCTGAGATGGAATTGTCTTGAGAGCTTTCTCCACAGAAGATAGAAGCAGGGGAAAAGACAAAATCTTTGAAAGCACAAGGAATAACTATAATTAAGCGGAGCATTTATTGTCAATGACAAAAGTAACTGAGAAAACAAAAAAAAGCCTGCTAAGAAAGTTCTTTGCAGTGCAATTTCTGACTGTTCAATGCAGTAAAAATGTTTTCAGTGTTACATGTTGAACACAGCCAGTTTATTACCAGTTGTTCAGTGTAGGATTACACAGTACATAGGGAAAACATTCATTCGCCATGCCAGCGTGGTGAAGAAGCACAAATTATCTTGGTTTTTTTGCTTATGTGTTGATGAGCCTCCTGTTCATCCTCAGGGTGGAAGGAATGTTCCTCACATTCCATGCCCCTCAGTGCCACACCTACACTTTTCTTGAACACCTTCAGGGACAGTGACTCAACACTGTAGGCCAATGTGGTCAGAGCAGACAAGTTTCCTGCTTGCTGCAGGTCTCTGGGCCCAGCACTTTGTTTAGCACCTCTACAGAGCCTGGGCAGGAGCTGCTGGTTGTCCATGACCAAAATGCTGAAATGCACCGCAGTTACAGGGGAGACCATTTATTCCAAACGAGTAATGGGCTGCTGTAATATGCTGCAAGCTGAATTGATGTTTGCATGCAATCCTACCTTATTTAAATCCACACTACAGCCAGTTCAAGTGTATGCCTCTGTATCATAAATACTGTGCAATTGCTGCTTAATCCTAGTGGGTGTTTGAATTGCTCTTCCTAGGAATTATGGGTTTATTAATATGGGAAGAATATTATTACATATTCCCCAAGGGAGCCTTCTGATTCTCCATCTCAGACCTGACCAACAAATCTGCATGGCAAGCAAGACTCTGTAAGAGTGCAAATGGATGCTGAGCTGTCAGACCTCACCACTGATGGGATCTGTGCAGCCAATCCTGCACCATGCCTATGTCCCTAGCATCAGAAGGGCACATAAGGCTTATTACTTGCTATGGTATTGCATTGGACGTTAGTTAAATAGTTATCTTTCTTGAAAATATTAGCAGCTTTTCTGTTGCTTGAAAATGTAGAGCAGACAAAAACTGCCAGCTTAATCATCTGAATACCTGAATGTATTCTGGATCTCTCCATAAGCGCTTAGAGGCTGAAAGCTTTGCTTCTCTCAATCTTTACCAAGATTGTACAAGACAGCTGATTCATTGCAGTGTGACACAGCTATGTCCTCAGAACACCTGAAGTAAGTTACCTGTTAACTGTTTATTACATTCAAAAAAAGAAAGAAAGGATGCAAGGTTCTTCAGTTAATAATGAGAAAAAAGAGAAAGTGTACACATCACTCACCTAGCCAAATCAGAGGGAAAAATGTAGAGTGTGTTTGCTTCTTCTGGTTAAAGAAATTAAGTGCGGTAATAGAAAAGGCTCCTGTGATCAAGAGCCTGTGGCAGGCCACCTGAAATGGCAGCTTGGATCCATGAAAATCCTTCATAGGTCCCACCCACAGAGCAATCCCCCAGTCCTCCAGAACTTTGTCTGGAGAGCCAGGACCCCCCTCCAGACCCTTCCCCTGCACTCAGCAGGGGGCATATCTTTCTGCATGACCTTGTACTGCGTAAGCTTCTCAGTGTGAGCCAACTGCTATTGCTACTCACAGAGCAGCCAAATCACAGGGGGCTCTTACAAGCATCTGAGGACAAAACCGTACCTACCCCAGAGTGTTGTTTATAGCTCAGACAGGAAGAAACCTGCAGTCTGCAGAGTTCAGCAGGTTTTCTGGAGGAACCAGTGCCCCCTGGACAAAGCCATCTGGTGTGCTGCAGGGGGACAGGTGGGTGATGGTCCTTGGTCGAGCTATGGGACCTTTCATCCAGAGCCCTGCTGGGATGCTGCAGCCCCACACTGGGGCTGCGTTCATTCTGCAGAGGAGCTATGGGGAGAGGATCTCAGCACTTGCCAGGGCCCCCCCGCTTGGCAGGATGGGCTTCTGCAGAGAGGTTGAAAGCGTTCGCTGTAATAGCAGGCAAAGCAACTGTTCGGACTTCTCTCCCTGCATCTCCAAATTGTAAAGCCTAAATTGTGTCTCGTTTCCCCTCTTCCGCTGCTCTGAAAAGAAACCCAGCAATCATCGTAACAATGGCTCTTTCTATTTTTGATGAGCCTGCGGAGAAAGCTAAATGGCAGAATTAATGCAAACCCAGCACCAGTCAGAAGAGTTCCTCTGCTTTTTTAATATTAACCATATTCTGATTAATGCGAGGCAGTCCGTCCCCAGATCGACACAGGGTGCTGAACCACACTGATCGAGCCAACACGCAGCAGCTGTCTTCCTGTTATTTTCACCTCTTTAAAGCCTCCCACCTCCTCTCTCTCAGACACTCATTTGAACTCCGCTTAATTCACGAGTTTAAAAGGGAAAAAAAAAGGGCTCAGATTGATGCTATAAATAATTCACAGCCAGTTTTATCCACCACAGGTGGAAATCAGAGACACTGAATCTCTAGCCTCCATATGTTGAATCAAAGTCACCTATTAGGAGAGGGTGAAATCATATTTCTGGTGTTGCAGGGGACTGGTGTGACACAACCAGCTTACCCTTCACTGGAGATTCAGAGAATGCCTGGGGCTAGAAACTCAACCATGGAGCATCTTCACTTGGAGGCGTGACTAGAGCTAGGACAATGCTTATTGACTAAGGCTGGATCCAATTTGCAACGTCCTAACACAATTCTCAGATCCCAGGTATTGCTTTCCAGCCCCACACTGTGCAGTGCAACAGGATGGCACTCGATGGGTGGCACTCAGGGAGGGCCAGTGAAAAACTGCAGGGATAGCCCACTGAAATGAGCAGGTCCACTAGCATAGCTAAGGATTTTTGGCAATATCAGAAGAAAAGACAGCTCAGATGGAGTTTTTGTATGAAAACATGATTACATGATTATAGCCGCATGGCTTGCTCCAGCATGAAACATATCTCGTGATTAAACTATAGCTACAGTCAGGAGGTGTGAGATAGCTGTGCTGGCAGTATGAAATGCACAGCAAGGCATATCATGTTTCATTAAAAAAAAAAAATCCTTATCCCTTCTGAACAATGAGCAGAACAGTCTTTTATCAATTTCTTTTTGGTCGTTTCCTAGCCAAGAAGATCAACGTGTTGGCATATACTTGAAATATAGGCAACTCAGGGCAGTGTTCCCTAAGTCCCACAAATGCAAGCTGAGTTCCAAGCTGCCAAGGCACAGAAGTTGCCTTCCCATCATCTGCATGGCTCAAATCCCTCAGAGTATTCTCTTTCAGAAGGTATCATCTCTTCTGCAAGGGAAGCTCCTGTAAAACCATATGTAAAGCAAAGGGCCCACCTTCTCCACCTTGCTCTATGCATCTTAATTAGACAGTGACACTTATAGCATTGGAGGAAAAAAATGTGGTCAACCCAAAATGAAAAGGGGTGAATTTGTTGTGATAATAAAATTTGCAAATGGAGCTTGTCTCCTCCTCTCTCATTTCCCTGGCATGAACACTTATGGGAGTGGGGAACTAGGGTTGGATGCGTTTAACAAGATCCTTCGTATGCTGCCTGGATTTCACAAGGTCTGTGTGAACATGAGAATAATTATAGTGAAAGACATCAAAAAGCAGCAGACGGTTTCCTTTTATAACAACATAAAATAATTAACTTACATTTGTTTTCTGGTTCATTTCAAGGCTCAAATCTCCTCCTATGAGCTTCTAACAGCTCCAGTGATGTGGTTTTGCTAAGGTATCAGAAAAAACCTACTAGGTCTTTTTTCTGTAAGAGGCAACGTTGCTGCCTGCTCTGCTGAAGGAATGTGCAGTCCAAGGCATGAATACAGACCCCTGCAGAAACCCTTAGCACAGCAGTGCAGATTGAGTCTTTCCCTGCTCACAAGGAGCCCTAGGCCTCCATGTTAGACCAGGAGCTGCTGCTCCTGGACCAGCTGAAGTGGCCTAGTTGCCTTCTGCCTGTTCAGTGAACACAGTAAAAGTGACTGGCTTTTAGCAACCTGTTGGTGGCTCTTGAGACAAGCTGTGGGGCAGCAGGAGCCCTCTGTGGGCTGTCGGGAGTGGGAAATAGCTCTGAGCTCCTCATGAAGTCAATACCTGGCAGCAGCTTCACTGCAGGCACAGCGCAGCCAACACCAGCTCCTTCATTTCCCACCTGCATCATCATAAGCTTCAGCACTGGGCAAGACACCGCCAATCCTGAAGGGGAAAATGAAGGTGAGGAAAAATTTCCAGTGAGCATTTAGTTTCCTCTCACCAGTGCTAGTGGTGCACGCGCTGTAATCAGATGACCTGAAATTTTTCACACTGAAGAATAGCTTGGCTCTGCTTTTCTGAATGCTGATTGCAGGTCCCCAAGGACTTGCTTGGCTTTGTTGCTTTGCAGTCTGTGCCACTGCAACTCATCCGAAACCCATCCTACATCTGCTCAGCACACAAAGGAGAGCCGAGCCGCATTTGTCCATACAAAGGATGCACACAGGGTCTCCGTGCTTTTGTTAGGGATAAATGATCAGCAAGATAGTTCTTTTTTTTCTCCTCTTTTTTTCTCATAAAGGGCTGGCTGGTTTACAGATGGATGAACTCATTGAAAACCCTAGCACCGGAGCCCTGAGTTCAATTTAATATCGTAGCCTACAGCACTTTGCAGCTACTGCATGCAACCTCATAACAGGAATTACTGAAGGAAGGTAGGAAAGCACTGAATTATTTAACATAAGTTAGGTAATTTTCCTGGGTGCAAACAAAACTTTTTCAGAGTTGCTTATTTTCCAGCCTAACTCCAGTTCCCTGTTGCATGTGCCCTTCTTGGGACATAATTAGTTTCCTTTAGGGCAGAGACTTCACCAAGGCACCCAGCATCAGCTTAGTTGAGTTCCCGAATGGGAAGCACATGTGGTCCTGCAGTCTGGCACACGCCATGCCTCACAGCCACATGTAGGTGTTGAGCCCTCTTAGTAAATCTTGCCCTCCCCTTCCCTCTAAGCTGTTGTCACCGTGGAGTCAGCACACTCAGATACACTCATCCCACAGGACTTCTCTTGGGTTGGGCTTTGCAGCAGAAAATACAAAAATGCACATTTCTATTCCTAGGGATTTTTTTAAAAGCACTTCACAGTGAGAAGGCATGAGATTAGGGATTATATCTACCTGATAGATTTTAGTTAACTCAGATAATTTGGTTACTTGATATGTGAACCTGTAAAATTTGGGGCTAGATATTACAGGATCCAATCAGTAAACTAACCTCGTGGGATTTAAATCTTCCTTTGAATACTCCCACCTTAACCCACAAAAAGCAAAAGTGATCAGATCCTGCCCTGTCATTTCCTATTTAAATAGAAAGGAAAACTGAATGAAGCAGAGAGGAAAGCAGGTTAGATCTAAATGTAATTAAATCTATTCTCCAGGTCTCTGCATGAAGGAGCCAAACAACTTCTGTTCTTTGCAGAACTGGCAAACTTCCACAAGCAGAGATAGTCGGGGGCTCAAGCCCTGGCTGGCTGTTACAATGAGGTATGGAAAAAAAAAAAAAAAGAAAAAGAGAAGAGAAGAAAGATTAGTTGTTACTAGGATATTATCACCCTTTAGGATTTTCTCAAGATGTTAATGTCCCCTGTGCTATGCAGGAACTGCCAGCGAGCCGCAGATGTAATCAGTCACAGGTACTGTTGGACACATGTTGAATTCCAAGCAAACTGTCAGAGGATCAGGAGTGGGACTTTTACAGTCCTGCCGCACCACAGACACCAAGCAGCAGAGGTATCATTACATCCAGGCCTGATCAACAATTCCACTGTAGCTAACTGTGGCTATGCATGAGACGCAGAACAAAGTCTCTCCTCTTCCAAACTTCTTCTGTGTACCTCCCCTCTCCCTTGTGCATGGCATCTTCTTTCCCCATGTCTTGGTATCTGCTGTGTGAGGCCCTGACAGAGCTGGCAGGTCACTGGCGGTAATTTAGTTTGCCATTAAATGAGTGACATTTGCTGCCACGGGGAGGCAAATGGAGACAAATGAGATGAGGGCAGCGGGATAGGGGCTGGCAGATACCTCAGCACAGGCCCTGGGCTTCAGAATGACAGGTCCTTGTGTCCTGCTGGTCCCTGATCAAAGCAATCCCAGCCCCACGGGTGCACAGCACAACTACAGCAGGCAGTGCATGGCTCAGGACAGCTGAGAGCAGTCACTGAAGACAGGGCCTGACTTCAATTCCTGCCCTTAATTCAGGAATCAAAATCTATCTGCAGGCGGCCAGCAGGCACTCTCCTCAGGAAATAACTCAGTACTCAGATGCTACTTCTAAAGATTGTGTGCCTGAACTTCCCCTTTCAAGGGCTGCTTATCTTATCAGCTGGGTTAAAGCACATACACCATAAGGTGGGACATCTTCATTCCCAGATCTCCCTCCAGCTTTGCCCTCCCTTCATCTGCCAGCCCTCAGCTCTCCTCCAAACCCTCTCTCTGAGCAGTTTCTGTCTCCAGCACCTCACCAAACGCTTGTCCTCTGTGGTGTGTCACTCAGATCCCACAGGCTGTGGGAGAGGAGATAAATCTTGCAGTTTGCCAAGAGTTGATGTACTTATGCTCTCTTGCAGCCTCTGCTTACCAGCTTAAACTTAAACATGTGTAACAGCATAGGCTGTGGTTGTAAAAATACTACAGAAACAAAGAGCTGGACACTAATACTTCATTAGGTTTCCTAAATGTGACTTAATAGACGAAGTACTTACATACTTATGTAACAGCAATTATTTTAACACTGATGTTTGATAACTATGAAATGGTTTTGTCGCCATCTCCGTATGCTTGCAAATCAGCAATTACTTTTAATAATTTGCAATGAAGCTCATTAAGCGATTAGGAGAAGGTGACCAGTCAGAACACTGCCTGCAATGAGGCCAGATGACAGCGCCTGATTACTTTTCTGATATAGATGTATTTCAGACAAGAGCAAGAGCTGTGTTTGCATCAAAGTACATCGGTAAACATCTGCCAGAAAGGGCTGCACAGTGGGGGAGAGGGCCAGTGCTTTCCTGCCACGTCTCCACTGAAGTTTCAGGAGTCTGTTGACTTTTTTTCTCCCTTCAAAGAATGATGGGAGCAGACTGCTTTCCCAACTGGAGCGGTTTCACTGAACTGTAAACAGACAATGCTTGAAAACCTGTCACTGAGCCTCCTCATCAGAAGCAAGCAAACAGCAATGGAGCTACCGGCTCAGAGCTGGTGAAATAAATAAGCTCTCACTGAGCACCCCACCAGCACACAAACACAGGCATTCACAGCTATAAGAGCTGCTGCACCAGGTGCTTTCCAATGGCACAGAAGGACAAAGCCTGCCCAGAACTCCTTCCAGACTGCGTGTGCAACAGGGCTGGGTGCAGTCAGCACCAGGTAGGCCCAGCAGTCGTGCCATCGGCCCACAGGCCCAGCAGCCATGCAGTCAGCCCACAGGCACAGTGGCCACGGTTGGGTGAGAAAGAGCTGTAGGACATTTTGCAGCACCTTCTCAGTGGGGTGAAATAGCAGTTTAGATATCAACTGTCAATTTCACAGAAAATGACTGATTTTTCTCTTTAAGCAGCATCCAGGGAAAGAAGTTTTCTGTTGACCTGTGATCAAGAGAAATGAAAGATGAGGGAAGATAAATCAAATCTGCTTCTTGTCTATCCAACTCTTGCTCCATATGCAGTGATAAACTTTCAGGCCTGTGAAATAAAGGAAGAGAAAGGCAGAGTGGTTTTGAATTGCATAGCATGTGTTAACCCTCTTATCACCTGCTGCCAAATGCTCTCATGCATCAATGGTACAATGACAAGCAGATGCATTCAAATTCTTTACAAAACTGAGACACTAAACCCATACTTCACACTGTGAGTGAGCAACACATCATTGCTGCATGGAGCAATAACATATTACTGCAGGATTTGGAGAGAATCTGTGTAAGATTGCTTTTGAAGAGGCCACTTGCACAAAAGCCTCTGCTCCAGCAACACTGGTCTTCCATCTTGATCTTCTAGAAATAAAAAAAAGAAAGGTTTACAAAATTACTGTGTCTTGCCTGTGAAAGATGAATCAGTGCTTTTCGATAGAGCTGCAGGTTGTCAGGGGACCCTCTTCAAGGTTATTGTTTTGAGCACCTGCAAAAAACACATTTTTAAGGCTTTCTACTACTTACAAAGGAAATGAGAAAGGAGATGAAAACAGACAGATGAAAACTTGACTTAGCTGACTGCAAGCTTCTGTCACCCAGGGAAATGTGAAGCAAATTATATAGCACAAACCAAACAATATGAAATTGGTTTAAACAGATTTTTTTTTTTTTGCTAAAAATCTGCCTGCCAAGCCCATTCCTCCCAAATCTCCCAAAGCTGGCTTTATCCATGGTTTGACTTCAATACGTACAGCTTTTGCCAGAAGGTTTTACACCCTGGAATTTGAGATGCACCAGAGCACAGAAGGTCCCATCTCCAGCAGACACTCACTACATCACAGAAAATAAGTTAAACAATTGTCTGCATTCACAGTGGAAACTGCATTTGCTTTCTTAGCTGATTGCCTGTTCTGGGTTCTGTTCTAATGTCCAAATTTACTGCCATGAAAGTAGAGAGTAATTTATTCAAAAAATCAAATTATTCACAAGCAGTGAATTTCAGTGCATCATAGGCAGTAGATACATGGGTGCTCTAATTCCATTAATGACTGATTGGCCACTGAGATCAGTAAGCACAAACATAGCACAGATCCTCAGTATTCAAACTCAGGAATGATTCTGCTATGGAATGTCAACAGAAATCCACATAGGTGGGAACCTACATATGGCATTGTATAGGAATGAGGAAAGCAGAACAAATAAGAGAGGGAATTTGGGCATAAGTAGCCCTCATCTCACCATGGGCATCAATGCTGCTGAAAAACTTTTTGTGATGCTCACACCATGCACACACACAGCTAAACTCTGGGGAGAGATGCAAGTAGCCTAATGACAGAAGCTGGTTACTGAACTGGTGCTACACAGAGGGGCAATTCCTTGCTATTTACACAGCTATCCTGTCCAGTTCCTGCTTGGGTGCTTCATGAAGTGGGTCAACAGGCTGCATTAATTCAGAGAAGATCAGCCTTCATATATGCCACTACAGCCCCCAGAAACAACTGCCAGCTTTATACAGATTTGTTGCCATGCTTCAAGCACAGCAGAGCTGCACCAATGGAAATGCATTCTCTTGCTGGTGTGATTTATTACAGGGAACCGTACGGGAAAGCTGGGGAGGGACTTTTTATAAGGGCAGGTAGCAACAGGATGAGGGGAAATGGCTTTAAACTGGAGGGTAGATTTAGACTAGATATTAGGAAGAAATTCTTTACTGTGAGAGTGGTGACACGCTGGAACAGGTTGCCCAGAGATGTGTGGATGCCCCCTCTCAGGAGGCATTCAAGGCCAGGCTGGATGGGGCTTTGAGCAGCCTGGTGAGAGGGAGGTGTCCCTGTCTATAGCAGGGAGTTGGAACAAGATGATCTTAAAGGTCCCTTCCAAACCAAACCATTCTATGATTCTATAATTTATAATATAAAGGCTACATATAATTAGCTTAAATTCCTCCACCAGAAACTGCACATTTTCTCCAGAATCAATAAACACTCAAGACCAAGGCCAGCATTTTTGCATGAATTTACAGGTGCTAAGAGCCACCAAGCATGATATATAAACACAATAAACAATACCGTGCTACATTATATACTATAGTGCAGAGCATCTCCCTGCAGGTGAGAGATGCTCATTAAAATGCAATTAATAAGCAACGGCTGTGCACCGAAGGGCATAGGAGCTGATTATTAGAAGACCCAGGGTGTAGAGGCTTCCAGGTGAAATTTCAAGAAATGTGGGTGTGAAATAAACTAGGAGATTGATTCCAGCCAAGCAATGTACTTACAAACATGGCACTGATGGAATGAATGAGACCACCAGTCCCCTCAGGTGTTGGTTATCAGATCGGGACGCACCTTGGCTCACCACTGCTGGCTGCTGTGGAGACAGCTGGAGGACACAAGCCAGCTCCCCTGTGGTTTATATGGCAATCAGTCTTCTTCCAGTCTTCTCCGGAGGTGTAATTCAGAAGATCACAGTTGTCAGATTTGCCCAGGGTATTACCAGCACAACTGCCTTTCTATGCTGAAAGCTTTACACAGCCACATGTCCTCCTGGGGTTTCATCGCTTCTCATTCCACGACCGTACCTGCACTGACATCTAATCTCACTGTACCACACTTCACCTTTCAGAGTTGCAGCTAGTTATTAAATGCTATATTAACAAACCCAGCTTGTGAGCTAGATTGTAAGAAGCTGGTAAAGAAACAGTAATTTTAAGAAAAGCTCTGACCTTCCCAGACTGTGAAATCCACAGGGAGGGTGGAGAAAGGTGAAATTCTGCAAACAAACTCCTGTCATCACTTCTGCTTACTAGCATAATATTTGTTAAATGCTAGCAGAACAATCCACAGTTTTCCACATCAAGTGAAGGTAACAAAGGAAAATGTTTATCAGTCTCACATAATGACAGAGCAGTGGTATTTAGAAGTATGGATTTGAGTGAAATAAACGTTTCTTGTTTATCACCAATGGCTGCAATTATGTTGTCAAGTGATAGATGAGTGTTTTGATTTTCTCTTCCTGCTGTCTTTTTACCTTCAGCTTATATTGTATGCTTGCCACTGTTTATTCATGTACTGTTACAGAACCACTGAGAGGGGATATTAATCAAGACTATTTATTTTTCAAAGCAGTCACGCCATGCAGGCATGGATACAGCTGATGCTTAACCCTACAGACTCCTCCAAAGTAGTGTCAGTGATGCTAAAAGCACTCCCTCCCTTCCCCACCCAACAAGCAGCAGTAACATGTTCCTGGACACGAGGCTCAGTGCTAAACCAACAGTCCTTTCAGTCACAGATGGATACAGAAAACAGGCTAAGAATGAAAGAAATGTTTGCAATCTGCCTTTGTCCCCACGTCTGGGCACAACTGAATTCCCAAGGAGCATACTGGTGTAGAGGACTGTTTTGCCAGAATATCTAAGAATTGCTGTGCAGTAGGCTTCCCGCTAAGATGGCAAGAAAATATAGGAGTCAATAGATCTACTCACAATCACGGTCTTAAAAACTCATGGATTTTTTCCTGGTAACATGTTCTACTCCTTCTTTAATAGTCTAGAGATAATATGGACAGTCTCTTTATTTTGCAATTCTGTAACTGCCTGAGCGCATTTCCTGACAGTACAGAACTTTAACGCTTTAGAAAAGTAACAACATGCACAGGTATCCATTTGCAACAAAGCCTTGGTTTGCCTTTTCTGTAAAAGAAACCTATTTCTTAGCGCGAGAGACAGGAGCACTAATGGCAAATAGGGAGCAGTGCTTCTCTTACTACAGAAACTGCAACTGAAGCAGATTGCCAACATTTCCCTCATTCTGAAGTCTCATTTGAATTTATTTTTCTAAATCTATGGTTCCCCTTATCTCACGTTTGATACTTGGTGTTTACCGAGACAAGCACTGAAAGCTAATTCAAAGTATAATGAAGTACTGGAGAGGATCTCACAGTTTTGGAACTTCTGGCTGACAAACTAAGTAGGAGAATGCATATCTCTGTGTCATGATCTCCTCACTGAGGGTCCAAGGCCCTTATAATAAAAACAAACAAAAAGTAATTACAAACCAACTGAATGACACCCTGGAGACCTACTGAGCAGCTCCCAGGAGTAGCTCCAGGGCTTTAAGTCCTGCCCCAGGCACCCCCCTCCTCCCCCTAGCAGCAGCAGTGCAAGTCCAGCCCAACAGCTCCTGCACAATACTCACAGCTCTCCTGTACTTGCTCTGCTGTTCCCATACACTCATGAAATGATCTCCTCACGCAAAGTTTGTGTTCACCAGAATTATCTCATAAACCAGAGCAGGACACAAACTAGGCAGTTGGAAATCTCCTGATCTACATGTGTTTGACAGCAAGTATTGAGATGTTGCAATTTCTAAACTCTGCTGCATTAACAGGAGCTGGAAGATCAAACATCTCCTCAGGAAATAGCAACTATCCTGTACGTGTGACAGATTGCACTCACTGCTAGTATTGCAGCCAAAACACTCATACCTCTGCTTGTTTGCTACAGTTTATGGGCTACTGAATCACATGTGCTGTGAGATGCCTGCACTTGCAGAGCCAATGTTACTGAAGAGAAGGGGAAGCAGAAGGGGAGTGCTGTTATCTGATTTAATCAGCATGATGAATATTTGATTTTAAATTTGGCTGAATCCAACTAAGAGTATGCCACAATGTAGATATTTACCTGATCACATTTTCATACCTTGGTCTCTAATGATCTCAGACTACTTCAACGCTGTAGCTATATAAAACCTCTTTTAAGATAGCATGGGATTTCTTCAAGCTATTACAAAAAATTCAAAATAACCTCAGGGACTGACAGAGATTTCATAAAGACAAGAACATCACTTTTAAATGGGTATCAGTAAGGATTTTTTTTTAAGGTATGTGACATCTTGCGATGAAGCTGCAAAGATGAACAGACAGCACTAATCAAATATTAATAGTAGCTCAAGAGATGTAAATTCTTTAACTACTGTAGGGCTTGTAAATAAATGTTCAGATGGCATCCTGACAGTTACACAGATATTTGCTTCTGTGTGCAAGAGGATTTACAGCATCCAGAAGACCAGACTTATAAATAGGAAATCACATGAAGAATAAAGAGTGTACAGAAGCCCACTATTAAAAGGTGGAGTAGAAGAAAGTTAATCATGAGCATAGAGAAATTCTTCACATTTGGCCTGTTTTATGAAAGCTCTCCTGTAACACCACAAGAATCCAAGGCAGAGACAGTCATAGATGCAGTGATGTGACTCCTGACAACATACATGCAAGGGAGCCTCTGTGAAGAAGGTATCAGTGAAGGTGGCAAACAGGTTGCCACTGCAGTCTTAGTGATTCTTTGTTACTGAGCATTTCCCACCTGAACACCTCCTTACCGTACACACAGTCTCTCTGAAGAGACAGACAGTGGTTGACATGATCCCTCTAATAAGAAATTTGTTGGGTATCTGCTAATTTAACTCAGAACAACGTTAAAGCGAAAGGAAAGAGCTCTGGTGAAAAGAAATAAAACAAGCCCACGTTGTTACAAATCAGTATATTTTCCCTTTTTATTCTGAGCTATTCTTTACTAAGATGGATTTGTATCTGACTTATTCACCCCCTCAGATGCAAAAGCATATCTGAATGTTTATTTTGACTTTTCAGAGTTGGTCAGATTAGTTTCCACACAGGACAAACATAGAGTTTGGTAGTATTCAGAAGATCAAACTAAAGCCATCTTCGACAGTTTCCAGAAATCTCTAAGTTTTCACAGTCTGTGGCACAGGTCAAAAGATCAATGAAGACAAACTGGTGATAAGTTTTGCAACCTGTCCCTCAGACTCACCTGCTGATTTATCAATAATCTTAAGTTTTTACCTGACCAAAACAGCAATATATGAAATGTCCAGGTCAGTTGGTCAGATTGCAATTCATTGGTTTACTTTTATACAGCATTGCAAAGTTCATAAAAATAATAAAATCCCACGTTCTCAAAGATGTCAAAAACATTATGTGTATGTGACCGATGGATCTGTGAACTGGAACATGTCCTCGTCATACAAGTCTTCTGGTAGTTTTTCATCTCCATCAGCAAAAAACGTGGGGAAAGGAGGGTTTTTATTGCAGTCTTTGTAAATACTCAGTTTTGTATCTCTGACCTAAAAGCAAGGGAGGAAAAGGAAGTTTAATAAATCTTACAGAAGTCTTTCAGATAGCAGTGCACAAGAAATTAAGGAAATCATCTAGCATGAGTAAGCAAAAACAGCAGCATTCACATTATACTTGCTTATCTGAAGGATTCTATATACAATCATCTGTTATTTTAATATCAGCTTGTAACCTAGTCACTGATGAGTTAAAAAAGCACAAACAGAAAACACAGCCTCACCACTGAAGCAAATAAAACAAACAAAAAAAAAAACAAAAGCAGAATTTATCACTTGTACCAAACTGACAGAATCAATTCCTACTCTTAGGAATTACTCACTATTTTAAAATGTTATTAATGTTAAGTGAAGATAAGCAGGACTTATTTAACTGTTTTATATCCCACACTGCTTTCCTACATGACATACCAAGTTATATTATGCAGTATAATCGTCCTCTTCAACAGCCAAGACATGCTTTTGTATTTACGATGCAGTTCTGGCAACTGACTTTGTAAAGATACACACATGTGCTGTAAGTGCTCCCTCTGGCTACTGCAGAGCTGCTCCATGACTGCAGATTAACTATGTAGACTTCTTCCCATAGGAATCAGTGCCCGCGTTTGTGGAACATGAGCCCTTAAGAAAGTTAATTTTCACAAACTGTAATGCCAGAGAGAAATAACTTTCCTTTACTGACCTCTCTACAGGGCGAAAAGGTTTAAAACCTAACCCCCAAAACTCCCATCTCTGAAGAAAATTAGTAGTTAGAATTATCAGCAAAAGGCAGTTTGTCTGCGGTGGAAGATAGAGGAGCAGTATCTCCGAAGAAAAAAGAGCTACAAATTTTCAAATAATGAAATTTCATTTATAATAAAATGCTTCACTTCTGTATCATTACATATGCTCTTCCTCCTGGAGCTGTAATAATCTCTTTTCAGGCACTAAATTCAATTGGATTAAAGAAAGGTACAACAAGATTAAATTTTAGTATAGTGAAGATAAGCTCTCTTTCTCCTGCTCACCCCCATCTCTTTTTTTTTTTTGGACTTAAGAGCAGGAAGCTTGTTCTTACTTGGTTGGAAAAAGCCTCAAATAAGAGAACTGTGATTTACAGCAGAAATTAAATAAAACAATTTTATGCCTGCTGACAGCTCTGTTCTGACAGCCCGTATTTACCAGATTCATATCAGCTATTACTTGAGCCTTAGCCAAAGTCCAGGAGGATTCCTGCAGATGAAGTACACAAAAGGTTTGACTTAACTTCAGCTTTCGGAAAACTGCTATTTATTTATTAATTTTTTTTGCCCAAAGAAGTTCTAGCAGTTTTATAAGTGCAGGTTTGATAAACAGAAGAAAATATTTTGCTGAGAATAAGGGGGAGAAAGGCTTAATGCATTGTATGGGTTAGGATGGCTACTTAGATCGTTCCTCTTCTACCAGACACTACCTATTTAGTTCTCAACATGACTAGTGAAGTACCAGTACCTGGAGCAGACAGAAGTTCACATCCACACACAATAAACCAGGTGGAGGTCAAAGCCCAAAGACCTTTGCTGCAGCAGTTCCCATTACAGAGAGTTCACAGGAAACACAACCAGACACACACCCCAACTGCTGCGGCCAAGAAGTCATCTTTCCCATTCAGTATGCTGCTGTCACTTCTTCTGCTAGATAAACATGTTTTAATAACTTCACTAGATACTATTATTCCCTTATCCTTTCCTCTCCTCCTCCCTAATCCCACAACACATCACAAGACTTCTTTGCTAACTCTCTCCTGGAAGACAGCAAAAACATACACGGTCTCTACAACCATTACAGTATATTAGGAAGATAAAAATAAATTATTTCTGATACCTTATTTATTTATTTCTTTGGCATCTTATTAGAGTGCTTTTCATGTCTGTTTTTTTGCTACTTTGGATTACTCTCATTAGGAAATAGATATATGGTGTTAAACACAGGTGAGGTCATTAGAGGCTGTTTTGGACACCTATAAAGTGAAAGGAATTTAAACGTTATGTTTTCCATTCTTTTTCTTTTTTCTTAAAGCAAATCTGAAGACTTATGAGTAAGATGTCTGTTCTTAACTGAAGGCAAACTCAATGTCCAAATCTTTGTCCTACATCAGTTTATCTAAATAAATGTAAGATTTCTGTTCAACCTCAATGTTGTATTTTACATATTAACACCAAGTGGTAGATAGTAGCTTTTTTGTGATAAAGAGAATACTTTAAGTCTTAAGATTCTTATGGGATATTTTCAACAGACCATCATACAGTAATATTTCATTTTACCCCTTCTAAACTCATCAGAATCTTGACAGATCCCAGAAGTATGAACCATGACTGGTGTTAAAATTCTTTTCTTCTTATACACTGTGTATTTTGATTGCTGTAACCGATACAGCATGTTTTTAGACTGGCAAAAAATACTGCTTTTTTTTCATCTTTTCCAACATTCGCTGCTTTCAAGTGCAAGTAAAGCATCAGGCGAAACATCCTGAAGCATCATATTAAAGCATCAGTATCAGACGGAATGAATTTCCCTCTTTCTCTCTTCTAACTTCCAAAAGTTCTTAGGAAGGTACTATTAATACTATCAAAGGAGTAATACAAATTCTCTTTACATGTGAAAATTCCAATTAGCATCTTAAAACATGGTACAATTTTTATTTATTTTCTCTACAGAATTACTGGATGAGTTGCTTTGTGTTTATGAATAATGCAGCATGCCAAATTCTCTGTATGTAATAGCTCAGATTTCTGCACAATAATTTCACAATAATATCAGGAAGCTAAACAGAATGCATCAGCAGTTATATTTGTTTCTGTAAATACTGTCTTTTAAATAATACAGCACAGCTCTTCCAGTTATCCAAGTAATCTTCTGAGAGCAGCCCTAGTAAAGGGAAAAATGGCAGTGCATGTCTTTCACCTTATTCCTCAGAGTCACAATCCCAATGCAAAACAATGCTTTATAGCAAAGACTCCCAAACTGTATCAAGTAACATTTCACTTTCTTCCTTCCCAGAGACCACAAAATAGTTTTTACATTCTGTGTTGAAACTGCTGTATCAGCAATTGCTCTGGTAATCTCTTACAGAAAGGCAGTAGGCTCTAACAGATTTGCAATTATTTACAAATAATCAACATACAAACCTCTCTCGTAACTGCCTGCAGGCCCTACATAACATCTATGATTCTTAGGTGTGTCATCATCAAACCTTTAAGAAGCACTTTTCTCAGGCTTTTAGGCAATATAAATCCAATGCATTCACAACTGATAGCACTGACCCCTTTCCACTCTCTTTCTCTGAGGAAGAAAAATAAGGGGAAAAAATGGGAAAAACAGGAAATATCCCATGATATCTGGATAAGTGTTAATGCCCTGTTATTAAAATCGAGTGGATCTAGCTTTTACTCAGCTGTGCTCAGTGCCCAACTGGCTATTATAATCCATATATACATTCACTCTATAACTCAAAATAACATAACCACTTGGTTTGCTTAAATACTGCTAATATTACTGTATATTCTATTGTATATTATTGTATATTCTATTCTACAGGTAGGTAATAAACATAGTAGCATAAAATGCACTACAGTATATTCCCAGTGATTTTTTTATTGAGAAAAGCTCTAGAGAAAGTTGAAATTGGACTCTGTCATGATTTTGTCACTTTATCTTTAAAACAGTCATGGAGCTTGCAGACACTTAATAAACTGCAGATATGCATGTCCCATATAGAGTCAGCAAAATGGGTAGTATAAACAAACACAAATTCAGCAGTCTATCAACATGAAGTAATATGGTCTTAAGTAGGCATTAAAACTTGACGCTGAAGTCACCACTCACACTGGCAGTTTAACAGGGATTCAGGCTGTGTTAGCAACCACAGCCAAGAATGCAAACTGTTTGCCAGACAGGAAAATGTGTTTCAATATACTGAATGTTAGAAATAATCTTCTCAGGTGTCATATGTTACCTAGCTTAGCCTCTATGCTATTTTCAGTTAGAGAAAAAAAATATTTCAAGAACTATGACCATTTCTGACCTGCCTTATTTGGCCTTAAAGAAAATTCCTGCACCAATCTATCACGGTCCAGGACAGGGAAGGTGAAAGAGGTCAAGGAATGACACTGTTGTTACAATTCCTCAATTTGAGCACAGCACACCCAACTCAGGTGTCAGCAATACTGGCAAGTGAGATACAAAATAAGTAGGATGCAAACTCCTACAGACTTCTAGTAAAGAGAAAAATGTAAGAAGCAGTAGGGAAAGACCGAGAAGTTGTTTCTTAGCTCAAACACAGTACTACACTAAAGCAATGATATGCTTCAAGTTTAATTTTACCTTGCAAAAATCAACATAGTGATCGGCACTGAATATACAAAGAAAATTAAGTGTCTTAAAAGTAATGTATAAAACATTATAAAACCTAAACTATAGCATCCAGTAGTATAATACACAATATTACAACATCTCCTCTGTTAGAAAGCAGATACTTAAAAAAGAGATTAGTCTTAAGCTTTTCTCTTGAATGAGTGAATGGAGAACTTTCTGATAATGTATATGGGAGGAAAAAAAAAATTAAAAAAAAGCAAGCACCATAAGCTTCCAGAAAAACAAAACCAAGCAACCAAAGCCAACCAATGAACCAACCAAAAGAAAAAAAAACAAAAAAACAAACCAACCAACTAAACATATTAGCTTTATTTCCCCCAAAGAATCAGTATCACAGTAGTCAACTCTAGGTTCTATAATCTAAAAAGATAGAGCAAGAGTAACAGGTATTACCTGAGGGAGGTTATCAGTAGGCACAACACAGTAATGTACTGATGTTCATTCTGCAACACCACACTACAAGCAAAAAATTCCACACATTCTACAGTGCTGATAGTTTTTCTTAACTTTATTAGACCTTGTCATTGAGAAAGAAATCCATGCTAAAGTAAGTTTTGTTGATTGGTTTTCCTGTTGGCTAGAAACGTTACTTGCGTCAGTTATTTAACTTTATGGTTCAGCATGCAATATCAAATGAAAACTGTGTTCTAATTAAACCAGGAATCCACTGATCCTCATATTCTGCACCTTTTGTGCTGATAATGAAACTTGAAAAAAATCTAAGTGCTTCATCTCCATCTGCTGATGCACTAAGTTTCCAAAAATACGTAACATAAAATAAATATATGCTTTAAGGTGCACTGTGATTTTCATGGTTACCAAGCAACAAAGAGTGGGTACTGAACAAAAAATGCTTTCCACTTAGAGGCACAAAGAGAATAGTATTATGTGATATTTCACTTCTTGAGCTCAAAGACAGATGGTTTCACATCCCCTAGACACTACTCCTACCTAATTACAGACAGGTATTTAGTGCAACTAACAGTTATAATGAAAGCTAATATCCTATGATTTCTCTCCTCAGCTACAGATAGCTATACATCAATGTAAAGAAAGTCAAAGTCTGTATGTAAACAAAACAAAACAACAAACACGGAAGGAAAACTCAAAACAAACTAAAAACCACCACAAATGAGTACTGTACCTTCATCTCAAAACAGATTAAAAATAAAAAATCCACGAAAGTCTGAGTTTGTAGCAATTTGGCCAAGTTCCTCCACATATTTTATTATGTTAGTCAGGCAGCCCTAAGGGATGAAATACCTAATTCTACCTCAACATTCATTTCTAATAATGAAAGTAGCTACAACTCTGAAATATGCCAAAAACCATACCTGAAGACACTGGACTTTTAAATTTCAGATAACTATGGCTTGAAACATTTGCAAAAAGATAGGTATATTACAAGTACAATTAACACAGATTCTGATCATCAAACTAAAAGACAGCAAAGCAGTCAGAAAAGTGCTTTGTGTCACTCTGAATCACAGAATCATTAAGGCTGGAAAAGTACACTAGGATCAGCCCATCCCCACCATGCCACTGCCCACGTCCCTCAGTGCCACATCCACACGGTTCTTCAACACCTCCAGGGACGGTGACTGCACCACCTCCCTGGGCAGCCTGTGCCATTGCCTCACTGCTCTTTCTCAGAAATTCTTCCTAATACCCAACCTGAGCCTCCCTTGGCACAGCTTGAGGCCATTCCCTTTCGTTTTATCACTGTTACCTGGGAGAACAGGCTGACCCCCACCTCACCACAGCCTCCCTTCAGGCAGTTGTAGAGAACAATCAGGTCTCCCCTGAGCCTCCTCTTCTCCAGACTGAACAATTCCAGCTCCCTCAGCTGCTCCCTGTAAGACTTGTGCTCCAGACTCCTCACAGCTTCACTGCCCATCTCTGGATCTCTCAGGGCCTCAATGTCCTTCTTGTAGTGAGGGGCCCAAAACTGAACACAGCACTTGAGGTGTGCCCTCATCAGTGTCCAATATGGAGGAACAATCACTTCCCTAGTTCTGCCAGCTGCACTGCTTCTGACACAAGTCAGGATGGTACCGGCCTTCTTGGCATCCAGACAGCTTTTCATCCAGTGAAAAGTACACCTCTCCAAGCTGTCAGCTTCTCCAGATGAAGCGCGAGACAGAGGGTTTATTAAATCCTAGGTAGATTACATCAACTGCCCTTCCCTCTGCCAGTAAGTAGGTCACCCAGTCATAGAAAGAGATGAGGTTGGTCAGGCAGGACCTGCCTTCCAAGGACCAACACATGCTGTCTAGGCCTAATTCCCTGGCTGTCCTGTAGATGCTGTGTAATGGCAAGATGATCTGCTCCATAAGTTTTTCAATACTGAGGCTGACAGACCTGAAGTTCCCTGGATCCACCTTCTGACCCGTCTTGTAGATGGGCATCACACTGGCCAGTCTCCAGTTGTTTGGAACCTCCCTAGTTGACTAGGATTGCTGATAAATGATGGAAAGTAGCTTGATGAACACCTCTGCCAGTTCCCTCAGTACCCTTGGGTGGGTCCCATCCAGCTCCTTAGTCTTGTGATAGTCTAGTTGGAGCAGGAGGTTGCTGTTTCCTCCTGAATTACAGGCTGGATTATTCTACTCCCCATCCCCTCAGGGGGCTGAGTACCCTGAGAATAACTGTTCTAACCATTAAAGACAGATCAAATTAGGCACTGAGTACCTCAGCCTCTTCCTCATCTTTTATAGTAATAATAATGCGGAAATCACTTGAAAAAAAAAGCTATGAAGCCATCTTTACTTTTGATATTAGGATAAAGTTCCAATCATTATCTGTGGTGAGTGAACTGAACAGAAATGGTCACTAGAAATGGCAAGCACTTAGCTATTAATGCAGCAGACTGCCCTGACAATCAAAGTCCATTATCCTCTTCACATTACAGATGTCAACACAGTTGTTTACTGGATGTGCTCAGATGGCTTGGCCCAGCAGTCTCCTGTCAACAAGTTTGTTGAAAATGGCAGTACTGCTGCCTCAAGCGTTTTTTTTTTAAGCTAACAGCAGGACTGCTTTCAGAACAAAAACAGAAAAGCCAGGCTGATAAAGGGGATATGTTCCAGACAAAGCAAGAGTAATTTCTTAGCAAAGAAAAGGTGAAGTTGAAATAAAAAGGTGGAAAAGATTCATCATAAAGGAAAGCACATTTCCAGTAAGTTCTTCTCCAAACAGAAATGTGTAGTGCCTGATCAATACGGTAGCACTGATTTAAATGAGAGCTTCACAGCATACATAAAAATGTATAAAAACAGGTTATATTACAGATGTTTAGTTTTTCTTCTCTTAACTTGCTTAAAAACCTGAAAAACAAAGAACCTACTGAGTCTAGTTAGAATAAAAGTCTTTAGTTAGTAGAAATAAGAACTGTATTCAAAGTCTCAATGGTTTCATAAAAACCATTGCAGGAAGGAGATCTGAGGGGTACATTCATTTGCCACTGGACCATTTAAGTGTGGATGGATTTTAACAGCATTACAAAGATGCACAACCTTTTGCAACAATTAGTTCTTGCTTAAGAGTACTATTAAGATCAAGTAATAAGGACAGGGCATCAAATGTTAATTGTTTTCTCAGCTACGTTTCATTGCTTGTATACGTACGTGATTTAAAAATATGATCTGACAACAAATTCACACTTAATTAAACCTCAGACTAATGTAAAGCTATCCATCAGTTTCAAGTCTCAGGCTGAACAAAGATACTTAGAACACAGCTGAAGACTAGGCTATTCATTTTGATAGACCAATGAAAAGCCAATAAAATTACAGCCTTCATTTTATGTCACCTATGTAGCGCACAGGGATTTGGCAGAAAAGCTCCCCTGGAAAACTTTTTCTCCTGAACATGTTTACCCATTTTATCTTCAAAATCTTGGGAGAGAAATGTGTAAAGTCATTACCCAGTCCTGGAGCAGACATGACAATCAAAGCAATTCATATATGCCTTGCACAGAAAAAGGGCCTGCTTTCCAATGAGAGAAACACAGAAAGAAACATTTTGCTGTAAAACACCTATTCTGAAGCTAGAACTGAAGTAGAATTCTCTACTTTACCTAATGCCCAGCCACTGTGGACTTCTGCTCCACAACGAGACAATATATATCAGAACCGTTCATGGTAAAAATAGTCCAAGAACATAATACACTTGTTCAAAACATCAGAACTTCCTGTACTCTGTAGCTTCTCAAGAGATCACTCAAAGGAAGATCATTTAAATCCTTACAGTACTTTTGAGGATTTTAAACTGCATTCGTTATAAACATACCTGTATATCTGGTGATCTTTATAATCAACATTACTAAAGATATTTGATATCAACATGTTAAGTCACAAAAGAAACAATTTACAAGGAATTTGCTTGCAAATGTGTAGAATATACTACGTAGGAAGAAAAATCTATTCTGGAAAAAAAAATCTTCAAAAGTATTTGCCTTGCTTTGATGTAAATTATTTACATTGTAAAAACACAGACTTCTCACTGTTTCAGTTTCTCTTAAATAATCTTAAAATGCTCTCCATAAAATTAGCAGTTAACAATTAATTCTGTAAAATGTCACAGATACATTTATACTGATTGCAAAAGGAACTCATTATTGCAAACTCAAGCTGTCTCAATTACTTCTTAGAAAGCTAAGTGCTGCCATGTATGTGAATGCCTTGAATAACTTTTAAGGCAGTGTTTGCTGTATTTCTGTATTCTGTTCATGAAAACAGCCCTTAAATAACATTCTGGAGATCTCATCAACATACTGTTGACTCAGATTAGAAGAGGATGCACCTAGCCCTGAGACACTTACCCTGAATTCCAGTAACTGCTGGATTATCACATGCTACATGAACGCACAACCCTACTGCAAAACTAAGAATGAACTTTTTAAGCAGTGATCCACTGCTCCTATTAACCACTGTTTCAGAGAGCTGATCCTACTCGCTTGAATTCAATAGTACAAGATTGAACTCTAAAGAAATGATGATTGCATTCAACCATGGTTTTTTTTTTTTTTTTTTCCTGATTTAATAAGAGAACAGTAGAGAGCTTAGCAGCCACTAACACCACACCAGAAACTTGAAACTAGCCCACATACCTTCACCAGACAATTCGTGTGACCTGGAACAGAGCCATGTACATAAATAATATCATGTTTTGTATTGATCCTCCACACCTAGAAGACAAAGAAACCACAACATTACTAAGCTCATTTTATTCCAGCTTTACAAATGGCAGTTGAGCAAAGCACAAACTGATTAACTGGAGCTGGTATTCTGAGGAAGAAGAATGTTTTGCAGAGACCTTAATGTGCCACAACATTCAGCCATACACTATTTGGAGTGCACAGCCTTCTAATTCAGGAGTCTGCTAAACAGTTTTAAGGCACTTACAGTCAGGTAGGTTAAGGCAGCCCAACTGAAACTCCCAAGTCTCTTTTCCCCCCAACACTAAGAGCCGTTGTAAAACTCCTATGTGACAAATTAAGACAAATATGTTCACGCAAACATTATTGCAACCATTTGTCAGTTTCTAAATTCTGTGAAGTGCTCAATTGAACAAGCATGTTTTCTAGTTATGAATCATTAGTTTTAGTTAGAAGGCAGCAGCACACTTTGTCGCAGCCTAGAGGCTAATATGCTTTTTGTGCAAACTGCAGAGGTTGCTGGCAGAGGCAGAGAATAGTAGATGTAACAGGCTTTGAACAGACGGAATGGGCTTGAAAATATTCACTGAAGGACACCAGAAGCCTGATGCTTTTTCTACTGCAGAGGCAGAGGTCTAGGGACACAGTGCAAAACAAGAACTGTGGAAGAGTTATCTGAAATCACAGTCCCCTTGGACTACGTACATGTAAACAAAATTCAGACATCTTCTTTGTAAGACACAAAAAGACAGGAACACACGTTTGCTGCTACTGTCTTTCAAATAAGCTCACTGCTGGCAAAAACAATAGACAGTACACTATGACATACAGCTAAGTCCATCTGCTTGGTGATGCAATCACCTTATTCACGTTGTAGTACAGTCAGACTTACCTTTAATGCAAAAGATGTCCTATAGATGTTACCCATTTTACCAGGCATTTTCTTTCCAGGGAAAACTCTGGAAACTTTCTAGATAAAAACAGACCTCAGAATTATATATTTGCAAAAGGTATTCCTAGAAACTTGAGAGTAGCAGCAAGGATAATAGATCTGGTATTTACAATGTTGAAAACACGTAATATTGATAAGCATTTAAAATGCTAATCCTTACTTGCTGGATGTTAAGTATTACTTTGTGTGTTTTCTGAAATAATTGACCTCAACCATTAAAAAAAACCACTAAAAATAATACTGCTGTAACCACTAAGGGATTCTAGTTTAATATGTTTCTAGCTTAATATGTAATTGTTATAGATTCAGGCAAAATATTCACTCATCCCATATATTCATTTAGTGAAAAAGATAAGGTACAGTTCTTTGAAACTGTTGTCATCACACCACTCTCTCATCTATATCATAGCCAATAGCATCTGGCAAACATGCCTAAAACACTTGTGGGTACCAGTAGAGCTCCAGAACAGTCCTGCCTTAGAAGACTGCCATAGTTAAGACAAACTTTAGCTTCTCCCTTCACCCAATCCATGAGTTTTATACTTATGTAAAATGGATTTTTTAAAGCGCATTTTTCTCAGAAGAGAATCTAAAATGACACTTCTTGCTATTGCTTAATTTTTGTATCCCATTTTTGCTTGGCTGGGAATAGCCTGGAGAATAAAAGGCGCCAAAAAAAAAAAAAAGGCAAGAATAACTGAAGAAGTTAAATAATTTTCAGTTCTATAGTATTTTCCAGGGTTTTGCCTCAGCCTTCTATAACATCGTATTAATAATTAATTGTCTTTATTTATTCAACTTCTTGGAAAGTCCTTATTTCAGAAAATCAACTGCAATAAAGCTCTAGAACACAATTTTGTCCTGCACAGGGCAGGATTACAAAAACACCTGAGGTGGTCAACACTAGACTGGAAAATTACAGACAATTCAGGCTCAGTACTGTGACTCTGTTGTTTTAATTCTGCAGCAAAGCTAGCTTGCACAAAGTCCTCTTACTTCAGCCTAAATGTTGTGCAAATGTTACAGGGACAGAATTTAAAATGTATCTGTTCTACAGAATTTTTAAAGTAATACTGCTTAAAGTTTAAAACTTGAAAATATTTCATATTCTGCTTAAAAAGGCTATGAAGCCAAGGAACTACTTCTGGGATGAAAGAGCTCATTAAGCAGCTCCACAAACCAGTATGAGTGACAAAAGCAACTGGGGGTTCCACAGTACAGCCATCTATTTCTGTATAGAATAGCACAATATCTGCAGCATAAAACAATGAGTGAATCTTCTCTAATGCAGAAATGATTTTTAGAATTCTCTGTGGAGTTTTAAGACTATTTCTCTCAGCTACAGTACAAGATACCACAATTTGCTCAGCTACTTACCAGCAATACAGTATACTCATACAGTTATCTGCACTGTTCATTATACAGGTTTCTGAATCTCATTTGGAACAGCTGGGGTTCTCTGCTACCACAGAGCAGATAATTCATTTCTAGTTAGTAGTTCTAAATATACAGGAGAATGTTTACAACAGAAAGTGGGAAGGCATAAGAATCCTTACATTGGTAGATATTGCTCCAGGACGTCTGTGAGTTTTAGTTTGGCCGTGGCTGGCAGGCTGGCCTTTAAATCCCCACCTTTTCATGACACCTTGAAACCCTTTACCAATTCTGTGAAGAAGACAATAAAGAAACAAGTCTGGGTTAGACTTACAGTAAAGTTTCCAGCAATAAACAATACTTTAAGTCAGACTCATAAACATTTTATAAATGTTTATTTTTTACTTTTAGCAAAGTTCATCAGATACAAGAAAATATTTTAAATATATCTGTAATTTATACAATGAACATATTCTAGTACAATACTTCAGTGTTGCTTTAGAGAGTAAGAAACATGATGAAGAGTCACGCTACAATGATATACAATGTTCCTTGCTATGACTGTATGTGGTATTATGAAGAAATTTTAACCGATGTCAACATTTGACACCATAAAAACAAAAACCCCAAACCAAAAGTAGCTGTATAACAAAATATCCCACAACTTAATGAAAGGCAGTGTCAGGAGAGGGAGAGTATGGCTACTTGGACTGTCATCAAGATAAACCAAGGAACATTTCTTCTCTCAACTACACTAGGTTCATCTCTTGGACACAGCTTGTTTT
Source organism: Chrysolophus pictus (assembly GCA_037305975.1). Taxonomy (NCBI): domain Eukaryota; kingdom Metazoa; phylum Chordata; class Aves; order Galliformes; family Phasianidae; genus Chrysolophus; species Chrysolophus pictus. Next base: position 41,393,318 of record JAYKPI010000006.1, read on the forward strand.
CACTACACTGTCTGTTGTAAAAGCATTTAACACATTTGATCTGGACTCATTTTACAAACAAGCTCTAAAACAAAGTAACAAATAAATGCATCTTCAATGCCTCAATGTTTGAAGCAAATATAATTACTAGCTCTGGAGTTCTGTTTACTGCAAGGAGAGACTCAACAGGAAAATCTGTCTCACTGTTACACAAAAGAAAAGCAGATTACAGCGTGTGCTTAAATCCACACTGTCAGTTTCCAAAAGGAAAAGTGTCCACAGGGCTTGTGGCTGTCCTGATCATTAAATTATTGTAACAAGATGATCCAATTTACAGAGATCCTTTCTCCACTAATGCACTTCCCAATGCCACAGTCCTGTTAGTTGCAGTGTAAGAACCTTCCAGCCAAACACAGGAAGATAAAACTGGGAATAATCATGCATACTTCCATGTTGTACTGATGGACAACACTTTGTCATCTTCCCTGATCACAAAAGTGAAGAGAAAAATACACAAATGCTGAAAACATAGACATTTCCAAAAGGAGATTCTTTCCTCTTCCACTTGAATACTTCTCTAATTGGTGGTCTACTTGCCTACAGCAATTTTTTCCTTTAAAACTATCTATTACAGCCATGTTTTCCAAGTAGACTGCTTCTGGCATCTCAACTGGAAGATGGAATTAGTGAACTCTCCAAAGCCAAGTGCAAGTGCGTCACACAACAGCTGTGCACTTAGCAGAGAGAGCACATCGGGGGCCATGATTAATTCTTTAGCTGCAGAAACATTCTTGCAATTCATAGAAAACCATACAGCCATCTAAAGCACTATTTCAAAAGAAAACACTACTGTCAACTTCAACCAAGAAGCAAAATCCCTGAAGTCATGAACCACTTCAAAATTTCATTTCATTCAGATCACTTTTAAGAAATCAACAATTTTGAACCCTGTATACTGTACTTTCCAGTAAAATATGAAAATGCAATCCTGATAGAAATAATTAATATTTCCAAGGGGTGACTTTTGAGAAACTATTTATTTCATCAAGTGCAACAAGATACCACAAGAGTTCTTAGAGTTGAATGACTTATACCATGATGCAATAGACAATGCTTGTCTACTATTAGTCTTCTCTTCAGCTATACACACATTCAGTTTATAGCACTAAAATCTTAAGGAAATATATAGGAAGTTTGTACAGACTGGAAAAAGAGTATACTGGTAGACATTACATTTCTCAGGTATCCGTTGATCTGGAATATGAAAACAGTCATCAATATCTGAAATATTCTGATAAAGGTAAAGAAAGAGATCTCAATTGTGAAATTAGAATTTTTCCTAATGTTTAAAGCTTTACTAACTACCAACGTTCTTTCATCATATTTATTCACTCATTCTTTAGAATAGTTTCACTTCTCCCACGTTAAGAATTGGCTGACGGTCATTGAATTACCTACAAATGCACTTGATCTTATCATTTTCTGAACTTTAGTTTTCCACTCAACCATGACCCTCAATCACTATTATGATTCAAAACAAAGTTTTATAAATTACATAAATGAAATAAAATAGTTTTTAATAAATAATTAAGTAAGAAGGAACTCTAGTTTTGTTTCATTCTGGAGTTTTTTTTTTTTTTTTTTTTTAAGAAAGAAAAAGCTGTATATAACGTTCTTTAAGCACATGTCAAGATGAAAAGCAATTATATAGACAGTATATAGGTCTTCCCAGTCTTTTTTTCTGAAATGAAGCAGGAGCCAGAATAAAAGCCACAGGATTATGTAAATCAAACAAAGTCTAAAATTCAGTAAGGAACTGCTGGGATCTATTTAAACCCAGCTAAAGAGGAGGACTGTTCAATCAGGCATTTACTAGCTCAGCCAATGTTCCTTGGTCACTCTAGAAGAATATCATACTTGCAACCTGAGTCCATGTTGATGAGCCTGTGATTTCTTCTCAAGTGGTGATTTCTCTATTACATGCAAAGAATAAATACTATGAATAATTTTTTCATCACTTAAAATTTACTTCTAGTGCAAAGATCTTACATTCTTCCAATCGTGTGAAATGCAAAGTGGTTTTGAAATGAGTACTTATCTTATATAAGCAAGGAAAAGAATTTAAGATGCATGCTGTTCAAGAAACAATGCTGAAAAATCAGAGATTTATACCAGTATAGAGTTGTCTTTAACTTTCTGAATTCTGCCTAAAAAGAACAATTATTTGTAGTACATTGTTGTCAGCTTCTGAACAGATGCTAGCTGTCAGCTCTTAGTATCACCAATTAATTGCAGATTGCTTCATTGCTCTCTTCACTCATTTTAGAAGCTACTAAGTGTGAATGAATACAGCAAGTATCACCAGTCATATGCAAAAAAATATTACCAAACCAAAAGTGATATTTTCCAAAAGTGAACAAAGCAGAAAATTCCAGCATGAGAATGCTACATCTTCTGTTAATGTCTTGTGAGTTCATTTCCACCAAGTATTTCTTAATGTTCAAAATCAAAAGACTATAGCATATAATTACCACATATGAAATACAATAGAATTACCCATAAAAGATACCAGTGAAACGTTATCTTTCCCAGAGTTACTTTTCTTTTGATGATTTACATCACGATGTTATCTAGGAATGCCTCAAAATTTTTCTCTATGAAATCCTTAAACGTAAACATACAATTCTAATTTCAAACAAACTCAAACATGTATAAGAAAAGGTGCACCTCCAAAATTTTTTACTTAGTTCTGCCAACTTAAAATATTTTCAAAAACACTGTGGTTTGGCATAGTGGGACCTTAATCTAGACCCATATTTCAAACAGAATTAACATCTAGATTCTACTCTGAAAGAATCAAGTTGCATGCACGATATCTGAGAGATGGTTATCAAGAACTTACATTAAAATACAACATTTCTCATCCTACTTGCATTGTTGAGATTTCTTGATAAGACACTTACTACCTGTTGCCTTGGCTTGAATCAAGGACTAAAACAATATCTGAACAAGTATGCATCAGACTTATCTTCGTTAGGCTTAACAGCATATCAAGTACGTACTCTTCTGTAATACATTGAATTTAGTCACTTACTTTACTTAGCTCCACCGAAGCATGATTGCTTGGGTCCCATAAAGGAACCACAGGCAACAATCACGCATATGCAAAACTAACATGAACGTTAAATGAAATGAAAATAATCATTCTGTAGAGCTAGAAATAGAGTTTAATTAGACACAGTTGTTCTAACCTCACCTGCTGGAAAGCAGCTGTTCAATTCAACCACACAGTTCTTACAAAACCTCAATTTCTAGGTCTGATGGAAGCAAAATGCCAGTGAGTAATGACCCAACATTCATTTTGAAAGCTACCAAAATAAAGCACTGTAATTAAGGCACACTTTAGTTTGCTGCTAACTACTGAACTTAGCCGATTTAAAGAAAAATTATTTAGATACTGTAGAGGAAAAGGACTCCACCTATTCGTCAAATGATTTCAGACAACTACAGAGAATACTTTTGGATTCAGATGATGCTGTTAGCCTACGAAGCTCAAATAAAGCCACTAACCACAGAAGAAGTCACCATTTGCATGTTTCAAAAATAATCACGTTCGGCTTTTTCTTTGGAGTGACAAAATTTCTGATGTTTCATGAGTTTCAGAAAACGTTCACATGAAAGGCAAAGGAGCAGCAGAAAAAAAATCTATTCCAACTCATGCTCCATCCAGCATTCAGGCTACCAGTTCAAGGCCCGGTCCCACCTCCTCCCACCTCATATTTTGGACATCTTTGTACCACACTGAGGAGCAAGCTGGGGCATGCGACTGGTCCAGCTGAAAGCCAGACCAGTGAAGAACAGATACACCACGGAGCACTGCTCCTTCACGTACCTGATGGTGGCAGCAAGCTAGAAGAGCTGTGTAGAAGGAAACACCACCACCTCTTTGGGCAGCTACGCCAGCTCAAACACGTCAAATAAGCACAGTCCTTAACAGAATCATTTCTGGATTGTGCTATGTATTTTAAAGAATATTAGGGCTAAAAACGACTAACAGGCCACAGGAATTGTGAGGTTTACTGCCGTGCCAAATACAGTTCTCAACAGTATGCATTTTTGATACATACCTCTGAAACAGACAACAAGCCTACTTTAAAAACAACTATGAAATTTAAGGACTGGATTTTAAATTGCTGACGAGTACTAAGAAAAAAATTCAGCAATAAGACTGACAGCTCCCAGACACACTGCCTACTGTCAGTTTTAGAAGCTACTCACACTGTGCTGAGCAAATTAAGAGACTTCATATAAAAACAAACTCTCTCTATCCCTAGCTGAGCCTTCTTGTTTCTGTGAGTGTTCTTCTTCAGAGATATAAATGAATCAAAACATTTCAAAAGATGATATTTCCAAGGAAAGTTTAAAAGCAGATATCCCCAAGAAAACAAACAAACAAAAAACCTACCCTATGTTTTGGTAATCAAATCTAATCAAGATACCAACCAAGTCTTTTCTGAAACATAATACTAGTAGTTTGTTTAATATACAATGGAGAACTACAAAAAAAACCAAAACCAAAAACCTTATCGTGTTTAAGGATCACATTTCTGATTTTCACCTTGGCAGAAGGAAGTGTACAAAGGGATACTGTGCGCATCTGGATCATTAACACCTGGTAAACATTTAAACATCATTTATACATCCCACTATATTCCCTCCTTATAGGGGGGCACATTTTCTTTTTTTTTTTTTTTTTAATACAATTAATAATGTTATGAAAAGTAGCATTGCTATGATCATCCATGTGACTTCCAGCATTGCACACTTCATTGTTTTTCTCAAATAAAAAAAACCCTGACAATCTCAAAAATGTGAAGTACATGTTAATGTAAGAAGTATTTCTAAAAACTGTACTAGCAGTGATAGCAATTACTGGCTTTTAAATCCATAACTGTTTGAATCAGTGAAATAGAAGTTGCCTCCTGCTGTGACTCAGCACAATATTCTTACATAACTTTTCAAAATGTCAATATGGCTTCTGACCTCCAAGTGCCTACATCATCTCTACAAATGAAACCCTAGAGAGTAAAGGCTAATCTCAGCCTATGGACCAAACCTTCACAGATTCCCTCCTCCTCCAGAAAGGAGAAGATATATCCTGTTCAGTGTTGCTACAGACCAATGCTGTCATCATTCCCAAGATAAATTGTTCACTCTTCATCAAAGCATTTCTTGGATATTTTTGTGAAATTTGTATTCCTTATATGTACAGGAACTAAGAACAATGGATACAGTATTCTGAAAAATAAAAACAAAACCCATCCAATAATGGGACTAACAAACACTAGATGATATTATATGGAATAATATAATAATAGGTAAATACCTAAAGAAAAACTGAAATGTACTCAAATAATTATTTCCCAACAATCAAGGTAATGTAATGCAGAGCTCCAGAAGAGTGGCTATTAATTAATTAAAGTAACAGTCAGAATGAGAGAATGGCACAGAAGGAAGCTTAAAAAAATATCAGGCATAGAAGGACTGGAACGTTTAGGGAACCATACCAACAGAAAAACCATGATAAAGAAAATCCTGATTTCTCCTTTCAGTTTAAGAATTTTTTTTCCTCCTTTTACACCGAGCACAGTACATCAGGATGACATGCTGCCAGTATCAGTGGTACAAATAGTTAATTGCCAAAACTGGATCACACAAATAGATGAAAATACTGTCTAATAAGAGAAGATGGATTCACTGAACACAGGCAGGAACATCGTCTGTTCTCAGGTGGCTCGTAGGTTCAAATTGCACAGTGAGATAGAAATCAGGACTCTGAGGATGCTTACCAGTATCTCTTAAGGTGCCAAGAAGCCTTTCTAAGCACTTAGAAATAACCTCTACAAAAACAAAGCTCTTGTGTATTAACCAAGTGTGACATGTACTCTGCATGCATGGAATGCTCGTATTCCTGATTATGCAAGTATTTTGCTTTACAAACAAGCCATTGCCTCCCACCTGCTGCTCACTGAACACAGTTTAGGAGCTGAATTAATAATGCACCAGGTGCAAGTTTGCATAAGCAAATCTGACATAGAAAAATGCTAATTCCAGAGAACTCTTTGATAAGGTGCCCTTATAGGTGTATTCAGTTGAGCCATATGAAAGCTGACTATTCTGCTGTGTTGAAACAGTCAATTTCCCCCAATATATGCAAAGCCCTGTGAGTAGTATTAGACATTTCTAATATGTATGTGAGACAATTACAATGAACGCCACTTCAAACAAAGCCAGTTTGGTGTTATCTCCATTGCACAAAAAAATTAAACATCAAATGGAAAATATTATCTTGGTGGCACAATGCAACAAAAACACTTCACTAACTCATAGAGATAGTTCTCATTTCTCTTGAGCAATGGCAATCGTGTATGTAACAGATGAAGAATGACTGGTTCCTGTGGCAAGATGCCAGATACTCTTCTGACACCCCCTACCACTTCAATCCTAATTTGGCATTCACTGTGGTCTGAGAGGAAATCATTCCTCCCACATTAAAGTAAAAACATCGTTAGTGGCTGCTGGCAGAAGAGATGAGCTGGAATATGAGAGAAAACAATCCAGCAATTTGACAGTTCTGTTGTCCAGCTAAATGTACTCACTATCTTTTTGCTTTTCTTTCTGTCAACATCATTAATCTCTTTGTATCTCTTCACCAAATCAAAATTAGGCACCTTTGCTGAGAGTTGAGGCCTTTTGGCATTTTCTTCCTCCCACTTGCACATATCACACAGGCTGCACTGCTGACCTCCAGGCCCATACTGAGCATGAGCAGCTCTTCCTTGGGCTGCGTCAAGCCTTTCAGCACTCATCATGTTTGTGACAGATAGCATGTGCAGAACCATAGTCCTAATGGTTGAGGTTTTTTCTGTTTACAAACCATGTCAAAATTCAAAAGCCTCAAAGGAGAAAGATAGTCTGATATTTCTGACCCAATGGCAGAGTAGATTTCCATTGCAACTGTACTTCAACTTCTGCTGAGCTGTAAATTCAAGCCAAAGCAGAACAAAGAATTCAACCAGGTCATCAGAAGGATAAAGCACACATGAGAACATTGGGAACGTACGTTTTTGCAGTAACATCCACGATCTGCCCTGGGCGGAAGTGAGCAGCATACAGAGGAGTACCTTCAAAGGAGAGGAGAGATCATTTTGAGCCAAGTGCCAAAGCACTCAAATTAGTACAAGTCATTGCCATCAACATTTGACTACAGTCACAGGAAAGAGAGTTCTGCTTTTTATTCATGTATTATTTGTTCTTTATAAACCTCAGTGACTGAAATAGGTGCTTTCTAATTGCAACTTAAGCCTATTTCTCAGTTGCTAGCCCCATTTCAGATGAGTAGGAAGGAGGGGTTGGGGCTGTACTTAAAAATGTTGCATTTGAGACACCAAAGAAAGCCCCAAATACAGAATTAGGTAAGACACTTACAATAAACAAACTTGGCAAGAAAACAGAATATGCTCCCCTTGTAACAATTAGCACCTCACAAAGTGTGGAGGGGGTTGGGGGTTAAAAAAAAAATGGAAATAAAAGCTTTGCAGTTTCTCTTCTTTGTCTGGACTTGGTGTTTCTAAACTGCAACAGAAGAACATCCACTTGGAAATTACCCATACACGACCTTTTAGTAGGACCAGTGCTACTGTAGGTCAATGACATCACTCAATCAAGTGTAATTTCCCACTTGATCAAAGTTAAAATTTTAGTTAGAGATTTTGCCTTCCGCATTTGTTTTTGTCCAAATGCAATATTCTTTTATAAGCACCATTTAAAAGACAAACACAAACTGATAACCTCGTTTACTACAAATGAATTTTAATCTGAAGACCCACAGAGCTACAGTTTTAGCAGAGTTTCCACTCTGTTGTTGTCAATTAAAGAAATGAAATTTTAATCATGTCATGTCCACAACTAACGTCCTGTGGTTTTCAAATCTGTATTAATGATGTAAATTTTCCCTATAGCTCAAGAACAAAAATCCTCACATTAAAGAATGTTATTTTATGACCCATATAGACCTGAGCTAACATGCCTGCTGCCATTACACAACCCATACAAGCCTGGGCTAACATGTCTGTCAGCAGCAAACAACTGATGTAAGATGAGGTACATGAAGGATGTTATAGATTAAAAATACACTCTCTTATTGACTTCAGTAAAAATCAGTGTATTGAAAACCTGAAATTATGTTATATATCAAGCACTTGCTTCCATTAATTACTCCAGACTTCCTCTTCATGCCAGACTTGATTTTTATCAGTTACCGCACTGTATCAAATAGCCCTTGCTAAAAAACATCCTTAGAAGCAAATAAAGATACAAAACAAGTTTGTTTGTGCCCAGTGACACAGAAATGAGTTCTGCAATAGTTGGCAAAATTCCATAGAAAACAAAAATGTAACACACTTTTTGACTTGGATTAGATCTACAAGAAATGGCAGACAGTAAATGACTGCATCTAAGTCAGCTGATCAAAAAGATTACCTGGTTTAATTATGGCATCATCTGTCACATTAAATGATGTAACTTTCTGCTTCCTTGGTACGCCAGCTTCTCTAAAAATTTCCATTTCAGCCTCTGATCTCTGTAACAAACAGCAGCCATTAAAAAAAAAAATCTTAAAATACTCAGAGCACAGAAAGTGATTAGAGACGGTCAACACCACTCAGATAGACATCATACTCCATTTTTATCTTGAGAGTAATATTTTAACCCTCTATAAAATACATTTATAATTCCTGTGTCTGCACTTCATTTTTTGAACAGCTAGCTCAGAGCTGCATTGCATGAACAAGAGGTAAATGAAGATTTCTAGGATCATGAGGAGGAAACCAATCATTTACAACACACTTAAAATGTATCAGTGCTTTTTCACGACTTCAACTCCTTTCAAAATATTCTGATAATTTAAATAATAATTTAAATTGTAAATAATAATTTAAATCTGCTCCATCCCTGGAGCACTCAAGGCCAGGTTGGATGAGGCTTTGGGCAGCCTGATCCAGCAGATGGCAGCCCTGCCCATGGCAGGGGGTTGGAACTGGGTGAGCTTTAAGGTACTTTCCAACCCAAACCATTCTGTGATTTTATAATTCTATGAAAACCATTTGCTCCTTTTCAGTGCTGCTCATCATTCAGTTCCACGTCACCGCAAATTATATTTATCCCATTTAACAAATAAAATCAGAACCAACAGAGTCAGGCATTGCAAGAACTTCCAGAAATGCTTAACGGAGGCTGCAGGAAAAAGTGATGCAATTGATTCAGTTTCAAATGAATTCCAGAAAGCAACTGAAGCATCTGACAGTGCTGCCACACTTGGGCAGTCACAGCACTGACTTTCTCTTCTCAAGAGCTTGGTGCAATTATCTCTCAAGCAAAAAAAACTTTGCTTTTTCAGACCAAACTTTAGAACTGATTTTGTTTACTTTTAAAATCTGCACGCTGTGCTTCCTTCTGGCTTTAAAAAGTTGCGAGGTGTTATGAGAAGAGAATGAAAAATGAAGGAGCAGAAGGATGGAGCAGCTCTGAACCAGCCATAAGTCCCAAACTCTACCTTTACGAATCTGTCCTCACCTGAGGAGGAAACGTGGTTACAGCCCTTGAAGGCTGATGTTTCTTTTAATTACTTTTAAGTGATTTCTAAACTGGATTTCACAGTACAAAATGCTTCAGATAATACTATCTTTTTTAAAAAAAGGCCATCAATTAAATCCAAAAATCTCCCAAAAGACCATGAACATTTAAAGCATTAATGGACAACTGTACTGAAGTGCAGTACCACACAGGAGGATAAAAGCACAAAACAAATCCCTCCTCTACTAGATGTCTGCGTGTCAACCCTTCTTTTCCACTGCTGTGTGCAACCATCTCTCCAGAGAGCATTGAGGGGAGCAACATGCTCAGCACAGGGCCTGCAAGGAGCTACTGCAGTTGAACAAAAGTACCTGAAAGTCAAAGCGAGAAAATGGCTTTCCCATCACAACCCACTCCAGCCTTTCTGATTTCTATTCTACCACGCCAACCTTCGCCTTTACAACAAAGCCCCCTGAAAGGCAACACTAGCAAGAAGAGAAGATTGAGTGAATTCTCAAATGTTCTTCCTTGAAAAAGACCAACAACGTCTTCTGATGTTAGAGGAAAAAAATGAACTTGCCCTCACTTCAGGGAAGTATATAAAAATATTTTCGAAGAACCGTTACTACACTGAGACTGGAGAGATGGGCAGGGAGGAACCTGATGAGGTTTAACAAGAGTACGTATAAAGGCCTGCACCTGGGGAGGAATAAGTGCATGCATCAGTGCAGGTTAGGGGCTGACCTGCTGGAGATGAGCTCTGTGGAGAAGGACCTGGGTGTCCTGGTGGTCAGCGGGTTGGCCATGAGCCAGCTGTGTGCCCTGGTGGCCAAGAAGGCCAATGATATCCCAGGGTGCATTAAAAAGAGCGTGGCCAGCAGGTTGAATGAGGTGATCCTCCCCCTCTACTCTGCCCTGGTGAGGCCACATTCAGAACACTGTGTCCAGTTCTGGGCTCCTCAGTTCAAAAAAGACTCCTAGAAGAAATTCAACGGAGAGCCACAGAGATAACAAAGGGTCTGGAGTATCTCCCCTATGAGGAAAAGTTGTAATGGGCCAGATCAGCCAGCATTTTTTTTTTAGCTTGATGCAAAACACAAACACTTCTTATTTTTTAAGGAATTTGACATTCAAAAGAAATACAAAAGTCTCTTTGTCAGTGAAATTACTGAGGGAATCACTGGGTTGAATTCATTAAAAAAAAAAAAATAAATCAGCAGCTGTGAGGAACCCAAGGAAGACAAGTGTTCCTGTGAGGAATTTACAGAAAATAAAGTACTTATGCTCACACAACACAGAATCATTCCGCTTTCTTTTAATTCTTGCATTCAAACACTTCCAAGAAAAAAAAAAAAACACACTCAAAGATAAACATAGGAGAGCAATGATTCAAATCTGAGTTAAACCAGAAAAATAGATCACTTGTGGGTTCTTGAGCAGTATAATTGGTCAGGAACCACAGGTCAAATTCTCTTGGAATCTCTGCAATCCATACAAGGATGATGATACTGATGGTAACTACACAGAGTTCAGCTCTAGGCCAGGTCCTCACCACAGATTTATCTGTCCAAGGATACTCAGTCAATATCTTCATTAAAATTATAGAATCATAGAATGGCCTGGGTTGAAAAGGACCACAATGATCATCTAGTTTCAACCCCCCTCCTAGGTGCAGGGTCACCAACCACCAGACCAGGCTGCCCAGCCACATCCAGCCTGGATAAGCTTAACCAAATCAACAGGAAAAAGTAATTTCCAAGAGAATCATTTATGTAATGCAAATCATTGGAAAAGCTTGAATTGTCTTTTTATGTCGCTCTGCTATATGTGTTTCTCTGTTTCTTTGTCCCTTGCATATTTTGACTCTGACAATACTAAATCACAGCCAACATCACCTTCACAAAGAGATCAATTGTACAGTCTAACGTGCAGAATACAAACTGAAAGTTGTTTGACTCTCACAATTATTGAATGTCTTAAACCAAGGTTATAGGAAACAAAAGGCACTGCTGCAATTTCTCTGGGAAAAATGTCACAGCTGGAAAGTAGAAACGGACCAAAGCAACACACAAAAAGTAGAAGCAATAATGATAAAATACAGCACGAACCTACTGAACGCTTAAGGAAGAAAAAAGCCAAGAGATATACCAAATGGAAAAAAAAAAAAAAAGCCAGAATCTCAAAGGGAGAAAATCTGCTTAGTAATCACAAGCTCTATTTTCCTTCCTGCCTAAATCAAATAAATGAGTCTTGGGACACTGCAAGATGTGAAAAGTGATACTTGGGCAGAAATAATGGATCAGAGAAACAAAGACCCTTTGAGGGAAAGCTCTGTTCCTGTCTTGATCTATAATTCAGTTTTCCTCATCAGCAGTGATGACAGCTCTGAGAGGCAGCCAGAAGCACTGAAGGAGGGTGGGAACTCCACATCAGGTGCGCGGGGCTTCCAAACAAGTGTGTGGTTTGGTTCATGAAGCCATTTTCCTGAAAATTCATCTCACACTTCTTCATCAGTAAAACTAGCTGCCAAATACCAATCTCAACAGACCTGTGCAGACATTGCCACTAAACAACTCTTAACCAAGAACTGAGATTAGCAGTAGGGAAATAAGCAAGCATGAGCGTGACAAAGATCAGATTCCAAACACGTCAAGTTGGACAATTCATCTGTTTGTGTTACTGTTGTACTGTCATCACAAGAGAAACAACTCCAACAAACACCCAAAGCAGTTCACTTACAGAAAAAGGAGATACGTTTTTCCCTCCAACAAGCAGTTTCGCTGTTTTTCCATCTGAATCTTCCTTTGAAATGTATTTCAAAACATGGCAATCTTGCACCTTAACAAAAGGGAAACAGTGATTACTTAAGCAAAAGTAGATGTTCATGCTTTGATACTTGAGTAAGAGATTATCAAGGCATGTCAAAGTACATCTCTTCTTCATTCATATTTGTGTAACAGGAGATAGAGCGTACAGACAAGGCCACGTGTTGCCCTTTTACCATAAACATTCTTTTCCTAATTAATTAAAGGCTTAACTTAGAGAAGATTTGCAAAATGATACCTACATTTTTGTGAATGCTCTAGTGAACTCCTATTGCCATCTTCTGTGAGCAAGACGTGCATAATCTAAAGGGGGACTATGAGAAAGAACCAGACATGTTCTTTCTGTGACAGGACAAGGGGAAATGGTTTTAAACTAAAACAAGGGAGATTTAGATTGGATTTAAGGAAGAAGTCTTTTACAGTGAGAGTGGTGAGGCACTGGCACAGGTTGCCCAGAGAGGTGATGGATGCCCCATCCCTGGAGACATTCAAGGTCAGGCTGGATGGGGCTCTGAGCACCAGATGTAGCTGTAGCTGTCCCTGTTCAATGCAGGGCAGTTGGACTAGATAACCTTTAAAGGTCCCTTCCAATTCAAACGATTCTATGGAAATCTCTACTGCAAGCAGCTGCAAAGCATGCCATAAGGTGTTTTGGCCTCCTGCTTCTTCACCCTGTAACCTTGTGTCCTTCACAGCCCCCATTTGTCACTGGGTAGCAGGTATGCAAAACAGTTTCATCTCAGCAGTGTCTGCCAGAAGATACCAAGAAGCAGCCTCATGGCTACAAAGATTCAACAACCAACGTAAAACTAATCTGAAAGCGCAGAAAAGTGGCAAAAAAAGCAAAGCAGGAAGAGTAACCCAACTTTGCATTGTTCTCCCATCTCCCCTCTGTTCAGCCCAATTTTGCAGCACCTGAACACTTGAGGCAGAAGGCAAACCCCTTCTACTCATATGAAGTCTAGCATATAGAGAATAGCCACAGTGCACTATGCAGAGCCACAATATATTTTTTTAAAGGAATTTCTCTGCAAAGAGATATACTTCACTTTTGAGACTTCTGGTTAATCTGAATACAGTAAAGGGGATGAAATTCAGCATGACTTGTTTCACCTTAAGCAGCGTGACAGCATGCTTCTTTCCTGACTTGGTCCATATTGGCATCATTCCCAGTTTCACCGCAACAACACCAACTCTGACAGAATCTGCAGATCAGAAGAGAGCACAGATGCAACTCCATGCTTAATATTTGAAAGAAATCATGTCAGAACCAACAGAACTGCCAGTGAGGTCTCAGACTTGTTCTTCTGTGAAATTACAACACCTGTGCAGCATCCTAGCACCGAGCCAACTATTAAAAAGTCTCTTGTAGTCGTACATCCCACCCCACTCTTTGCATGTTTCTGACATTGTAACTGTATGGCAAAGGCACCCTGTCAAATGTGTGCCTTCCCACATTCCTCATCTTGAAAAACAGAACGTTTCAGATGGAGAATAAATGCCTGAAAAATGCAATATATTTCCTTGAAAGTAAATGCAATGCATCAGTTCTCTAAAAATCATTTAAAACACCACAAGGTGTTAAGATCCTTGTGGGAAGCTTTCAGTTCAAATCAGCACCTGGTTGGTTCCAGTACCACTCAATGTTCAGATAAACAGCTAAGAATACATCTAAAAAGAACCCCCAGAATGTAAAATACACAAAGTTCAAAGTGTTCTTGTAAGTACCACTGCAATGAGAAGAACTGTAATATAATACATCCCACTTTTCTGCAGTGATTCTAGTGTCTCATTGGCTAGAGCACAAAATGAAGTTCTCCACCCTTCAGAAAGGCCACATCATTCGACATCAGGCAACAGCCCAACACAGACTGTGAAGCCATGAAAAGACCCACGTGGATGACAACAGAATTTGGAACAAAGTGCTTTTTTTGCCTTGCAGAGAACGAAGACAGGCCACAGACAAAAAGGCAATAGAACTTCGGTATTACTGAATGCAACAAGGATAATTTCACTTCCATTTCGGTGTTTCAGAAGGTTTTCTCACCCGGCTTCCACTCATTCAGTGGCCACGGCTCGTCCTTCAGTGGGCACAGCTTGCTGGCTGTCTGCGCTCTGTACTCCTCCGCTGCCGCCTTCCTGAGGAACTGCTCGTTCTCTTCAGACAGATGCTCGTGCCACCACGTTGCATCGTGCACAGGCCTGGCTGCAAAGCCCAGCTGCCAGCTTTCCAGCAGCGGGAAACAGTTTGGGTGTCTGATCAGTTCAACGACCCGTGACACGAACGTCTGTGATGCGCTACATACAAGACTATATCGCTGCCTAATACAGCATGCAGTAACAAAGGCATTACGCCAGCGAGCTACTCAACCACAGTCACTCAAACAGCTCACTCTTAGAATCACAGAGCCGTTAAGGCCGGAAAAGACTCACTCAGTCCAACGGCCACCCCGCCCCCACCGTGCCCACTGCCCACGTCCCTCGGTGCCACATCCACACGGATCTTCAACACCTCCAGGGCCCGAGCGGCAGCGCTGGGGATGAGGTGCGGAACGCAGCCCTCCCCGCCCCCGCCGGCGACCCCGCATCCTGTCCCTCTCTACCTATGGCCGGACGCCGCCGTCACCGCCCGCAGCGGCCCCCCCGGCGCCGCCGCCGCCGCCCGCAGCCGCGCCCCGAGCCGGGCCAGCAGCCCCCAGCCCGCCATGCCGCCACCGCCGGCGGAAGCGCAACACCGCCCGGTCCGACGCGGAACCGTTCCGTGCGGCGCGGGAAGAACGTTCCGCCGGGAGGAGCGGGGCGATCCGTGCGGCGCCGCGGGGTCTGGCGGGGCCGGTGCGAGGCTGCGAGCAGCGGGAAGGCGCAGTAAAGCAGTGCGGGCGGCCGAAGTCGCTCTCTGCTCCTGCACTTTGTTTTCCTCCTTTTATCTTTGCCGCTCTGTGGGATGGGTGCGTGTGTCGGTGCCCAAACCTGCGATCCACAAAGCTGCCTGCAGCTTTATCTCCAAACTGGAGGGATGTGGATTTGATGGGTGGACCACTCGATGGATAAGAAACTGGTTGAAAGGCCGCAGACAGAGGGTGGTGATCAATGGCTCCATGTCCAGGTGGAGGCCGGTAACGAGTGGCATCCCCCAGGAGTCTGTCTTGGGACCGGTGCTCTTTAACATCTTTATCAATGACATCAGTGAGAGAATCAAGTGCACCCTCAGCAAGTTTGCTGACGACACCAAGCTGAGTGGTGCGGTCGACACGGTTGAAGGAAGGGATGCCATTCAGAGGGACCTCGAGAGGTTAGAAAGGTGGGCCTGGGTGAACCTGATGAGGTTCAACAAGGCAAAGTGCAGAGTTTTGCACTCGGGCCGGAGGAATCCCAGGCATCCATACAGACTGGAAGGAGCGGTCCTTGAGAGCAGCCCTGTGGAGAAGGACCTGGGGTCCTGATAGATGAAAAACTTAATATGAGCCAGCAGTGTGCCCCTGCGGCTCAGAAGGCAAATGGTATCCTGGGCTCCATTAAAAGAGGGGTGGCCAGCAGGGACAGGGAGGTGATTGTTCCCCTCTACTCTGCTCTTGTGAGGCCCCATCTGGAGTACTGCGTCCAAGTGTGGAGCTCTCAGTACAAAAAAGACAGGGAGCTGTTGGAGAGGGTCCAGAGGAGGGCCACGAAGATGATCAGGGGACTGGAGCACCTCCCCTATGAGGACAGGCTGAAGGAGCTGGGCTTGTTCAGCCTGGAGAAAAGAAGGCTGCGTGGTGACCTCATTGCAGCCTTCCAGTACCTAAAGGGAGCCTACAAACAGGAGAGGAATCTTTGAAAGGGTTGATAATTGCAGGATGAGGGGAAATGGTTTTAAGTTGAGGGAGGGGAGATTTAGATTGGACATCGGGGGAAATTCTTTACAGAGAAAGTGGTGAGGTGCTGGAACAGGCTGCCCAGAGAGGTTGTGGATGCCCCGTCCGTGGAGGTGTTCAAGGCCAGGTTGGATGGGGCCCTGGGCAGCCTGGTCTAGCATTAAGTGGGAAGGTTGGTGGCCCTGCATGTGGCAGGGGGGTTGGAGATTCATGATCCTTGAGGTCCCTTCCAACCCTGGCAATTCTGTGATTCTGTGATTCCACACACGTGCCTCGGCCTCACGTTCACCTCTTGCGCTTCTGTGAGGTAACGAGTCCCGGCGTCCCTGCCCTCACAGGGAATGCTGTGCATGGGGAAGCGCAGATCCCAACCAGTGGTACTTCCCAACTTCTGAAGTCTGTCACCGTGCGGGAAGCATTGCAGTGCCATTTCTCCCCATTTCACAGATGTGGAGCCAAGGCACCCAGCAGGATGAAGTGGTGTGTCCATCATGGAGGCTGCCTACACTCAGAGGAGAGGGCTCTCTCGGCACCAGCCAGCCTTGCTGCTTGGCGCTTCGGTGAGGGGCTGCAGCAGTCAGATTGCAAACTGCCTACCCAGGAATTCACGGGACAAGAACTGCCTGTTTCACAGCAGTGAAACATGTTTGCACAGCTGTATTAATGGCTAGCAGGTTTTTGGAGAAGGAAGGGAAAGAAACAAGGCCTGTTGCAAAATAACTTTGCTGCCTTGAGTAGTCCACAGAACTGCATGATCAGGGTTTAACATGACCAAGTGCTGGGTCCTGAACTGCAGTCACAGCAATCCCTCACAGTGCTACAGGTGTGAGGCAGAGTGGCTGGAAAGCTGCATGGAGGAAGAGGATCTGGGGGTGTTGGTGGACAGCACATGAGCCAGCAGTGTGCACAGGCAGACAAGAATGCCAGCGGCATCCTGGCTTGGATCAGAAGTGCAGCCAGCAGGAGCCGGGAAGTGATCATTCCCTGTATTTGGCATTGGTGAGGCCGTACCTCGAGTGCTGTGTTCAGTTTCAGGTCCCTCACTACAAGAAGGACACAGAGTGTGACAAAACAAGGGCAACAAGACTGTGAGGAATCTGGAGCACAAGTCTTGTGGGGAGCAGCTGAGGGAGCTGGGATTGTTCAATCCGGAGAAGAGGAGGCTCAGGGGAGACCTGATCGCTCTCTGCCTGAAGGGAGGCTGTGGTGAGGTGGGGGTCAGCCTGTTCTCCCAGGTAACAGTGATAAGATGAAAGGGAATGGCCTCAAGCTGTGCCAGGGGAGGCTCAGGTTGGGTATTAGGAAGAATTTCTTCTCAGAACGAGCAGTGAGGCAGAGGCACAGGCTGCCCAGGGAGGTGGTGCAGTCACCGTCCCTGGAGGCGTTGAAGAACCGTGTGGATGTGGCACTGAGGGACGTGCTCAGTGGGCATGGTGGGGGTAGACTGGCTATTGGACTAGGTGATCTTACACATCTTTTCCAGCCTTAATAATTCAGTGATTCCATGAATGAAAGCAATACTTTTGAACCTGCAATCTTCACAAGGGAGAAGACAGCTTGCTTTTACCTGTGTGTTTTGGGGATCTTGCAGGGGTGACTGCAAGTCCCATAACGTCAGGTGAGAAAGTTCACTCTGAACAACCAGTCAGGTTCCTTCTGGTGTAAACCATGTCCTGCTTGTGTGGATGGGGAGCTGTGCTGAAGGAGGCAGCTCTGTTTTGTCTTGTCAGCAAACATCTTACTGCAATACCGCAGTGAGGCTCAGTGAGCCGATGCCCTTCCATCCCAGTACCCAATGTATGTATACCCAGGGGATGCAGGTGAGTGATGCAGACATGCAGAGCTATCAGGGACATCTGCTAGGAGTCAGGGCCTCCCACCTGTGCACTTGTTGCCATATCACCTCTGTGAACTGAAGCAAGCTCTGGGTAAGACCAGTGATCTCCACTGCACTCAGAATGTCTCAAAGTGATGAAACTCTGAACCTCTCAGCTGTCATCAGCTGTGTGCCTTTGATATTTGAAAACTAAAATAGAAGATGTTTTAAAGAGGCACAATTATTGTCATTTCATTTTCTTACATGCCTGTGGACTCTTTCATCAAATTCTGTACAACACAATATTGCTGATCATAGTGAGGGTTTTACAGATAGATTACATAAGTAAGCAATTAGCAGTGTATAAGCAATTTTTTCATTAGTAGATTTAGTTTACTCTACATAACTAAAAATATAACTCATCTCCATTTCTAGCTCAAGAATTAAAGAAATTAATATATTTCTGGGCTAATAGGGATGATGAATACCTTGAATATTCTGGGACTTCTGGGTATTGGATCGGATTGAAGAGGAAATAGGAATGGATGCAGAATTACAGTAGGCAGTGAAGACCATCAATTACCTCAAAGGGACAGGATATAATTATAAAGTAGTTTTCAGAATTTAAAATGATCCATAAAACGAGTAGAAATTAAATATCTGCAAGAGCAATGACAGCAGCTTAGCCTAAGGCAGAAGGGCCTTGCTAAACCCTAAGTATTATTTAATTGATATATTCATATATTTAATGATACTACTCTGCACAAAGCCAATACCATCGTATTGCACTGCATCAGCTGGGACACAGAAAATTCTTTCATTTCTTCATTTCTTTTTCAGGAAATCCCTGGAGATTCTGAAGGCCAGGTTGGATGGAGCCCTGGGCAGCCTGATCCAGTGGGTGGCAGCCCTGCCCACAGCAGGGGGCTGGACCTGAGTGAGCTTTAAGGTCCCTTCCAACCCAAACCATTCTGTGATTCTATCATTATTATGCATGCTTGTTTGCTGGAATTTGAGTAGACTGAGGGAGATTTCCAATTGAGCTTTCAATATCATGGAGGTGTTCTTTCAGATACCTTGGGGGCTGGTGCACAACTGCAGATCTGTCCCTACTGGTGATGTTTTGGTTTTAAGCAGGCAGCATTTATGATCTGGATCATGTGAAATAAACAGAAAGATCTGTGGCAGCTATGGTTGTCTTCAGACACTTATGTATGTACATCTACATACGTGAAGATGACTGGTGAGTTACATAGCTCAGCATACAATAACCAGCTAAACCATGTGTGATGCTGTATTATAGATGCTCACTGTAACACCTCTGCTAAGGACAAGCTGTAAATCCTCAATTCCATGCAACTGTGAACACTCCACAAGTCATTTAGTGAAGGATCGTATGTACCAGAACTGTTTATCTGATTTCTGTATTTTCTTTTTCCTTCAGTCTGGCAAACAATAAAGAAAAGGCCCCTCTTCAGCTGCCCTTTGCATCTCTGAATCCATAGCCAGGTAAAGTAATACTCTTTATGTTACAAGAGCACCATCATGGCTCTGAGGATCTCAAAACACATTTCAAATACAGAAATCTCCCAGTGCCATTATGAGATGTTCATGAATTCACAGCAGTGATCTTCATTTTGCTGTCAAGGAATCTGAGGCACAGAAAAGTTAAACTGTGTTCCCAAATTACAAAATAATATTATAGAGAAGCAAAGAACATTGATCCATTGATTTTTCAGCCATGTGCTTTAACAGTAGAGAAATACTCTTCTGAGAATTGGGAAGAAAAGGAAAAAGGGAGAAATAGGAATGAGAAGCTACAGGTTTCCTAGATAACTTGGCGGAGTGGCTCTGATTTGAAATCTATCAGTTGGGTCATCTTCACACAGTTTATACATTTTACCAAGTAAAATTGGCTGCTGTTCAATACCTGATCATCTAAAGAAATCTGTACTAGGAAGCGTGAAAGATTGCTCTGAGGGATCTAGATGGAGCAGAACTGACTGTGCTGGGAAGACAGCCCCATGTGTCTTGGCTATCCTGTGGCCTTCATTTTATGGTACAAAATCATCAGTCAAAGCCGATCTCATGAAGTTACTTCTAAATGAAAACAAAGGAATTACAGTTCTACATTATCTGCAAACTCATGGAAAAATCTGTGTGTCTAAAACCAAAGAAGCCTGCTTACAGGTGAGATTTTCCAGAATATTCAACACTGGCCCCAAATGGCTTCTTCTGAAACTCACAACACAAATGTATTCACTTCAATGGGAGTACTACTCTTCCAAAGCTATGCCCTTTGGACAATCCCACACAAAATTATTTTTGGTCAAACATTAGCCTTAACTTTGAGCAAGTTACATATTTCTCTATTGTATTCTAGCGAATGAAGAAGCCAAAATTCAAACACTAAGAATAACACTGATCTAATTTCTTCATTGGTGAATATATTTTAATATTTCAATGGAAAAATCAATCCACTGCTAATGTGTTCTTGTTTGTTCTTATATTTTTTTGATATGAAATCAGTTCTTCTATCACACAACAGCTGTGAGAAGCTTCAATTTTCAGTTGCCACAAAATCAGGCCCTGCAAAATTTCCTTCAGAAAATGTGTCACACGAAGTTGGATACTGGGTGCAAGATTAAGAAAAAAACAAAACAAAACAAAAATGAAACAAAACAAGAGTTCCCAAACATAATAGGTTCTAAATCTGGGTAGCCAAAACCAACGCATTGGAAAGCAAGGCAGATCGTTTGGATTATGTGGGCATATTTTTTCATGCAGTCCTGATGCATCATGCCCTCCAAGCCAGATCTGTTCACAGCTATGGTCTGAACGCTCTATATGAATGTGTCAGGCTTTTAAAAATTGCTGCTCAGGCCACAGGCTGAGTGGGAGTGTTTGGATACCCATATTACGAACTGGTGATGTTAGAAATGCCCATGCTCAGGACTAGATATTTCTTGAAATAATTGATTACCCTTTTGTTGGAATACAGAAGTTGAAAGCAGGCAGCGAGAGAAATAAAGACATTGTGGCAGAGAGAGAAATAAAGACAACAACTGCAAAACTGTGTTGTTTTTATTTTAAACATGCAAAATACAGTTCATGCATCTGCCATTTTGAAAAATGTCTCATAGTTCATAGCAGATTAAACCAAATACATTTTGGCTATCGACTCTCAATAAATATTTCAAAATGCTTTATAGTGTAAAGATAAGAAATTTAGCAAAATTTCAACAAACCTGTATAAAAAACAGATACAGATAACTTTTTATTTCAAGGAGACATGCTGTAATGGAAAGAGTTCACTTTTTTTTTTTTTCTGGACTTTTTTTCCTCATAAAAAGGTTCCAACAATACCACTGCTTAACAGATTTAAGCCGTTGGGCTACACATGCAAAAGAAACAACCAAACAAAAAAAAGGTTATTTTAGATAAAAATCACCAAAACGTGCTATTCTTTTTGTTTGTTTCATTTTTAAGTACAGTAGTTGTAGACAGTAGCATTTCTCTCTTTTTTTTTTTTAATTTTGTAAAAGAGTGCAGGCAGGTTCATGGAGCTAGTGTCCTGGAAGACTCGTACTCTGACACACATTTTGGTTTTATCCCTTTGCCATTGTAATAGTCCACGACTTGGTTTGGAACTTCAGCCAAAACGCTTTTTGCTAGAGCAGCTGGGGAGGCCTGCAGGAAATGGTAGAAAACACAAATGTTAACCTGTCTCTGTGCTAGAAGTGCCACGGGTTTTAGCGGTATTGGAGCCACAAGATCAAGGCAAGACTTATGGTACAGAGTGGCGCTATGAAATTCATTTTGTTGGTCAGTCTGGGCATTTATACAGGGCCACTTAGAAGTATGCTAAAGACAAGAGTGTTCTGCATATTTTCAGATCCATTTGGACTCTTCAAGGCTGAGGCAACTGTTATCCTGAACTTCACTGCACTCAGAGAGCACCATATCATGATGAAATGCTCTGCGAAGACTACATTCACCAATACTCACTGAGGGACCCTGCAGAATTTCATGCTGAACATGGATGGACAACCATATAATGGGAGGCCGTCATCACTACTCTGATCTTCAGCTGCTGGTATGGTGTTTTAATGGCTGGGGAAGTTTTAAATTCAAATAATTTTTTTTTTTCATTGGAACTAAATCATTGTCTGAAAAGGTTTAATTCCCAGGTTTTGTGGAGGCTTTAAAGCTCTTCCTGCAATATTCAAGTGGTGGGCACCTCCTAGGAACAGCTCCTATAAAAACTGACATCCCTGAGATGTAGAGGTGGCCGCTGGTTTTCGCTCTCTATTGGCAATGGCAGTTGCTGCCTTGCACCATGACAGTGCTTCTATGGGGCCTGTGGATGTTTTGTGGGCAACAATTAACCTGCACGTGCTACAGAGATTTTCTTCAGACCCCTTATCCATCACTGATAGAACTGGTGTCCTGTAGCCCAATGCAAACTAAAGACACCCTCCTGACCCATGTTTTGGATTTGCCGTTTCTGCGTATTTGGATCAAAGCTGACTCCAAATCCTGTGAGTCAGCCTAACCAACTAAACTCCCTATGAGCCTTCCTCAAAAATGCAGAAAAAAATGCAAATGCTTGAAGTTCAGTCTGAGAGGTTTAATCTGCTGTACTTATCTCCAGGTATAACACACTGCAGCTCAGTTGATCCAGGGGAACTCTTTAGCAGGTGGCTGGATCACATTTTTTTCTGCACACCAAGCACTATTTCCAAAGTAACGAACACGTCCATTCTCCCTGTCTGTAATGCTTTCAGTTAGTATTCAAGCCTGGCTTTTCACAGAGCAGTTGTACTGACTGACTTACTGCCCTGCTCTCTTTCATGAGGTAGGATTCTTATTCTTTCAGTCTTACATAAATTATCCTCAGGCACGCTAACCCAGGGGTGTAGAAAACCTATGGGCATTAGAAATTCTACTATCAAATATTACAGTATAGTAGTGCTAGAAAAAGTATAAATAAAACTATTTCTGTCTTTTGTATTTTGGTATTTTGAGTCACTTATGTGATTAGTAACAAATAAAATGAACCAGTATTTCCACAATGAGACGTTTTTACCAAAATATTTGAGCGGGCAAAAGTCTGGAACAATTCTGCAGAAACAAACTGGCAAAGCAGAACCCATACCTTGTGTGACAGCACAGCAGCTGTTCCCAGGTGTTACAAGGCAACAGGGCCCATTTATTTTACATAGTTTTTCACAGTTGTCCTGTTCTTGTCTAAATCTGTTCTTACGGAAATCAGCAGATAATGCTCCTTGAAGTCAAGCAAATGACTCTATGTTACTACTGAGAATGATTGTTTTTTAAATCTCCCTCCCAGTGCAGTAAGACTGCATGTACCTTAACTTGTCTCTGTGCTATTTTACAGAAATACAACTGTACATAAAGGGTAAAATGGGGAGTGGGGGAAGCTGGGCCAGCAGTACAAGCACAACTCCCTCCTGCTCTGTGCCTAAAGATGCTGGGCAGGGACACTTGCCACCAGCTTCTGTGGATCACACACACAGTCTGCATGTCTGAACATGGGACCAGCACTCATCTCTGCATCATTTTCCTGATGCTACTTGTCTCTCTAGTGCCTGTACCTCTCAGTGTGCATGAGAAGTGAGGAGCCTTCTGCTAAGGTTTAAGCTATTATGCCTGCTGCACCCACGGGCCAACAGGCTACCTGTATCTCACATATGTTGTCTGCATTGCTGCCTCACCATGGTGGTGATGCTTGTTGGTCCTGGGGCTCTTTTTACTAGGGAGCATCCCCAAACATGGTGAAAGGTGATTTCCTGCCAGTTCAGGCCACCTG
Organism: Chrysolophus pictus; assembly: GCA_037305975.1. Lineage (NCBI taxonomy): Eukaryota > Metazoa > Chordata > Aves > Galliformes > Phasianidae > Chrysolophus > Chrysolophus pictus. The sequence continues at coordinate 41,417,258 of JAYKPI010000006.1, forward strand.
TACATAAAGCACTGTTGTGTGGTGAATGGTGCAAAGCAGCACTTGTGTAATTAAGAAACACCCAACGGCTTCCAAGCTAAAAACCAGCCCAGTTCAGCAGCACTGTTTAATAACCTTCACTGGGCTCTTAACACAGATGATACACAAATGCTGTAACATTTCCACCACTGTTTAAATGTGATGCTTGAAGAGCAACCTAACAAGAAACACCTCAAGATGAATAGTTCTCATCTGATGGCTAATACACAACAATTGAATCGCTGAGCAGCAAAAGAATAATCCCCTCTGATGATAATTGTATATATTGCAAATGACTGCTGATTCCATTCTACAGCTTTACCATGCATAATCTTTAATTACACTGCATAGTGCAAAACATTGCTCTTTGCAGTGGTGAAGAACCATGCTTTCCCTACTTATTTGTGATAGGTGTTATTAAGTTGCAGTTGTTAGGTTTGTAATTAAACACAATGCTAAGTGCAATACCATCTATTTGCTGCATCCAAGTTGTGCACAGTAAGTACATCATGCTTTTTTAAACACAGAAAAATCAACTCGTATAATATCACTGTGAATGGATTGAGTTGGAGCTGCAACTAGAGATTTGCTAGGAATCAACACAATTATGATTAATGTTTTACTGAAGTGCTCTTGATACAGGACATCATGTAGGAGAAGATTAAACCCTAATAATAAAACTTTATATCTCTGGTCTTGAGCCAGTAAAACACCAAATGGGGCTATGAAGTTTATGGTACGTGAATAACTGTAACTAACTGACTTAAATGTATGTACAAGTGCTGCCAAGGATCAGACTCTTCCCTAAAGTCGGAATCCCTCTTATTTGATAAGTTTATCTGTAGGTTATTTTTAGAATTCCCTTCTCCCTCATTTCGATTTTCTCACAGAGGCAGCTTCTGGGAATGTTATTTTTCATCTCTTTCAATAGATATGAGATTCTGAGTTGCAGGCTGACCTGAGAATTGAAGCAATGAAAAAAATATTGTTTAGTTTGACTCAAAATGAGTTTGGGTTTACTATTCTATCACAACAAAAATAACTGCTCATAAATAACATCCCATAACATCCCTCCTTCTGTCAGCAGTACAGGCAATATGGATTCTGGCATAAATAAATGACTTAGCGGAAAAATCTACAAACATTATAAAACTTGATATGTAGTCCTTCTAATGAAATCGTTCACCTTTTTCTTTTCCCTACTTAAGAGTTGAACATACAAAGTAGCAGAACTAAACATACGGTAAAAAAAAAAAAAAAAGACAAAAACTGACAAAAGAGATGTTTTTAATCAAATACATCTTTTTCCTAAAGCTGTAAAATGTAATATATTGATTTACGGTAATTCTTGTATGTGATCAGAAGTGATCTGACAAACCCAATTTTGGATTAAATCTCTATTTTCTGTGGGGGGCGGAAAAAAAAAACCCTAAATTCAAAACGTCACAGTTATTTCTATTATCAAAAATTATTCCACTAGTTGATGCAACAGGCATGGCCTTTTGTTCATGCTGAGGGTAAGTAAGAAAAATGGCTGTGAATGTCAGTTTGTCCAGGGAAATATTATCTGGGATGCTTCCACAACAAAGAAATTCAAGCAGAAGTGGCCGTTGTTATGGGCACTCATCCATTACACTGACATTTGTTGAAATGCTGAAAGATCATGATATACAGATTAAATATCAAGTTGTATAAGATATATTGGCATTTGTGATATAGCAAACACATTATCTATCTCTAATGCTATATTATCCCCATTAGTGAGAGAAAGGGGGAGAAAAATCTCTCTATTTAACAAGAGCAATGATTTTTTAAGATTGCTGTCCTCTCCCAATACTGGGGTAGTTAATCTACAACAGCTCAAAATAAGACACACTTGCCATTTGACCAATGCTTGCAATTAAAATAACATTTAGAATCACTCAAAAGTTAACATAAGGCACAAAATATTCAGCGCCCAAGAAGAGCTGCAACTGTCAGCGTTAATCTGTCCAATCAAGGATGATTTCAACTTTGTTATAAAGACACAAAATGAAACTAAATTTAACAAATGCAGCTGGATTTGCCAGTTCCTTGCAGAAACATTTTTCAGCTAATTGAAAGCAGGTCTAGCACCAGTCCATAAATAACTTGCCTCTTGACACTTTCACAATAGACTGGTGCAGTACCACCACTTGTGATTATCTGATGAAGGAGAACTGTGAGCTATGAGCAGGTCGTGCTCATACTTTGTTCCAGCAGATACTTAATAGGTGGCTGAGCAGAGCTGTCAACACAAAATGTACGTATCTACAATTCGGAGGCAAACCTGCCACCATTTAGTGTGGTCTAATAGCACAACGTGAAGTTTACATCGTACAAGGACACATTCTTTACATAAAGGTAAAGGGAAAAAGGGAACAAGTCTTTCACTTATTTGTCAGTAAATTTAGTGAAAGTAAGAACAGTGTCCACAGCTGTGACAAACATGGCAACAGTTTATTTTGAAGAGAGAAAAAGGAACAACTCTGGAGAAGAGAATAATAAAATGAAGGTATTTTGGGAGTAACAAAAAGACCAGAAAAACTAAAGAAATGTAAACAGCGTAAACCCATATGCAGACCAAAACCAACCCAGAACTGAAAACCTATGGGTGACAAATCCAGAACTAAGAGAATGAGAGCAGCTTGAGAAGGGCTTTTTTATGATGAAAGTGAAACAGGTACGCTGTAGGGTAAATAAATTCTCTAATCTAATACCAAGGGTCTCCTTTCTAGACTAAGGTGAGGAAAAAACAGTAAGGAAAAATGATTAAATATCACAGAAGGAATGAGGGGAGGAGGGTAGAGAAAGATGGAAAAACAGAGGGGAAAAGAATGGAATCGGCATCACTGATGAACCACGTCTATTCCATGCCTTCATATAGAAGAAAAGGACCCTGAAAAAACTATATTTTGGAGGAAAAGCTTCTGGGGGTGAACACTGCCTCTACTCAGATGCTGCAATGTCGACGGGTGACTGAGGAGGAAAGTACACGGCCAAGGGATTACTTCAAATTTGGCAAGTCAGCGCTGGGTCTGTCACCTCTCCTCCTCCAGTGTGTCTCCTGTACCACATAGGGATTCATGGGAACAGCTGGCTGAAGGCACAGGGAACTCTTAGTAACAGCACCTTCTTGGCTGTGTTCTTGTACAGAACTTGAGGAAAGGTTTACAGACAACCAGGATGTTCTGAGTGGATTGTTTTGTCTTTGAGAATTCAGGGATCTGAATGTCAACAAGCAAGCAGCCTCCTGGGGGAAACCACTGAATGCAAATTTGAGGCTGTTTCATTTCTCTGTGGAAATGAAGGGACAATATACATATATGGGAATGCAACACAGTAGCCCTAACAGAATGCATGAAAACAGAATGGAAAAGAGAAATCAGGGAAAATACAACAGGGAGAAAAACCAAACTAAAATCAGAGAGGAAGTGGACATAAGGATGGGCACCACAAGAAGCACAAGGATTTTCTCATCTCTTCTTTCCCAACCATGTCACTCATGAAGAACATTTTATTATATATTTGTTTTTTATTTGTTTTGATTTCATTTCTGACACAATAATGCCATTGACATACTGTATACTTTATATACTGTTTTTCAACCAATGTTAAGCCTAGCCCCAGGGACCATTCACTACATGTTTACACATTCACTCTTCAGCAGAATGGATGGAAAAGTCAGCTTACATGTTTGAAGTTCCTAAATGGCACAAACTGGACAATGTCTCGAAGCACAGGCTCGCCCTTGGGAGACCTCAGGATCCCATCATCACCATCCAGCATCTGCATGTCACTAAAATCGGCATTTCCCACCCCGACGATGATGACTGACATGGGAAGATGAGAGGCATGGACAATGGCCTCCCTGGTGTCAGCCATGTCTGTGATGACGCCATCCGTTAGAATGAGCAAGATGAAATATTGCTGAAGTTGTTGGATAAGAAGTAAAAACGATTAGTTCATCTTTCAAAGCCTTTTTTTTAATATAAAATTCTGACAACTGTCAATCACAGATTTTTAAAAGAGAAAAGAGCCATTATAATGACACAAATGTTAAGCGCATTTCCCATCCAAACCTCATCAGTTGCTAACTTCTCCTCTGCTGCAGCTCGGCTGTAGTTTACACCAGTTCCCGGACCTGGAGGGAGCCAGGTGAAGAAAAGAGGAGCTCTAGCTGCGAGAGCAAAGAGAGTAGGACTTTGGCTGGGAAGTCTGGAAGAGTCCTGATATCCTCACCAGCCTTATTTTCCATCTGCTGCACAGTCACTTTTGCTGACAGTTTCTGATTATTTTCTTCCCCTTGGGAAGAACCAGTGGGAGGCAGAAAGGAATGGAGTATTGAAGCATTACAAGCCTGTAGCAGAGGTGTCAGGGAGGTTATGACAGCACTTTGCAGAAGAGGTTTGCTAACAGGCAAGCGAGATGGGTGCAGCCATCTGCAAATTGCAGGGTGACCCAATGGTGCCTGTGGGAGAAGCACCCCACTATGGCAGGGCTGCTGTATTCTGCAGAGCAATGATGTCCCTGAGAAGAGGCAGGGCATGTGCAGAAGAGGAAAATATCCATTTTCAAACACTTTATATGCAGCCCTTAGGAGGGGTTTACTCATTCTCTAAAAGAGAGCAAGCAATTTTCTGTGCTTGTCATTTCTTTCCCAATAGTCCAGGGCTCACTGGTCTGGGATCAAATAGGCTATTACATCTTCGCTTGGTAATGGGAAAAAGCAGCTCTCACATGGGTCCTTTATGAACAGCTAGGCAGCTGGAGCCACTTAACAAATGTGCATTAATAAGAGGATTGAACAGGTCATAGAATTTGGTCACTCTGCACGAGCAGTACCAACAGAAAACATCATTACAGTTTATTTATATACAGCTATGTAAACTCACAGAGTTCTGTTCATCACCTCCTGCCATGAGTAAAACAAAATACACAAAGAGGTAACTTCATCTTGAAGAATCACGCTACAAGTTAATTTGATGTTCAAGCAAACAGAAAGCGGGGAAGCTTAGGTTTAGGAAAATGAAGCAATTTATTAAATGCTACATAATAGCTCAGAGACAGCACTGGGAACAGCGTGAGCCACCTCGAGATTAGCTGGGTATGGAAATTCAAATACAGCAATTCACTATTGTAGGACTGATTCTAAATAGTATCAATACACTGCAAATTGTAATGAAGTGGCAATCACAAGTCCAGAGTCATGAAAAGAAACGTCTGGGAAATTCTGCCTTAACGGGAAAGCTCAGGGAAAGTTCCAAGACTCGTAATGGGATACATGTCAATGTGCATCTCTGTTCTGTTCCTATACATGACCACTTTTCATTCTGCAGTATTTGAGTTATCTGTTACATCCCTGACTCCCACAGCACTGCTTTACATTTGTAGGTGTTTCAAACCTATTTTCTCACACACTTTGTCCTGTTCTCTTAATCTCCCTTTCTCCCATTCTGTCTGAAAAACAGGAAAAAAAACAAGCCTAAAGCATTTTGTAGAGGTATGTTACACACCATCTATGTTTAAGTCTTACAGCCCAATAAATCTGCCATGAATCTATCAGATGCAGGCTAACAGACTTGTCTCCTTATTTCCAAAGGGCACATAGTACTACATGTCCGTAAGAGTAAAATGAAAACTGTATTACTGTATCAGAGGAATGGTTGGGAAAAAAAACAAAACACCTAGCTGACAAAAATAAAAAAAATTCTAGTACAGACTCTGTAAGATACTTGAAAATAGGTAGTCTGTGTAGAGAAACATCTGAACTCATCTACTTGTATAATGAAAGTTAGGGCTTGACCCCTGCATTTTTGTAGCCCTAGTCCTGCCATTTATATTTCCTCTGCGAAGACATGAGCGTATTACAGGAAACAGAACAGTGGGGTAAGAATTGAAAGTCATGATTACCAAAGATGTAAAGGTTAGATACACTGCTCCAGCTGCCATAGACTGAAAGTGACTTCCGTAAATGTAGTTGGTAAAAGTCGGTAAGGCATTATTAATATACACTGAAAGATCCTGTTGTGTGGCCTACAAGACAGTGCAAGAACAAAGCATCATGCCCCTACCGAGGCTTCCTTGGTGTTGGTCTCCTCTGATGCTGATTTTGCCACCTTCTGGATGATGGGAGCAATGTTTGTTGGCCCATAGAGCTGCAGCTTTGGAAGGCAGCTCTGATAAGCCTCCACAACACCTTGTATTCCTGGTAGGAAAAGCAGATGTGAGCACATAACCAATATCATGCTTATTTAAAGTGTAAATAAAAGGTTCTTAATGAGTAAATTCAAAATGTCACACAATTAGCAAGCACTAACAATTTGAGATAATTTCTGAGAAGCTGCCTCTAGCTGCCTTGAGTCTAGTTTGTAATAGATAATTCATTATACCATGCTTCTTCCCAGCAGTGCTTAATGCCTATTTTCCAGGTATTAGCTTGCAATGCCACAGGTTTTGTTCTTCTCATTTCAAGGTGTAAGTGATTACTTGCTGATCACCAGCTAACATCCATGCTAAAAGGGTAGGCACAAATTAAAAGCCTTTCAACACTTCTCTTTCCTTGTCTTCAGGTAGATATTTATTTCTGCTTATCATGATAGTTACCAACAAACTTACCCTTTGCACTTACAATCTAGAGCTGTCAAAGAACTCAAGCATCTTTGCAAATACCTAACTCCCTTGTGCTAGGAAAACAGTTTTTCAGGGTGAATTTGCATAATTACTCACAGGTTGAATTCAGCTGTGACCAAAAACTGTGAAATCTTGGAATAAATAGAAGGATGCTTTCCAGTCTAAGAAAAATGAGCTCTAGTCAGTAAGTTTTGATGGAGAACTAGCTATTTATGGCTTTTCATTTCAGGATATATAGCCAGACCAAGGAGAACAGACTTCTGCCGACACACTTGACAGATCACAGAATAAGAACTGGAGTTTTCAATCATTGAGAAGAAGCACTTCTTGAAGTGATGCACGTTAGCCTCCACAGACAGAATCCCAGCTTAACAGACCTAGAGGATTAGAGGTCTAAAGTTGGAAAGAAAATGACAGATTGAAGAGCTGTGTAAAGGAAGCTGAAGAATGAAATGGCTTCGGTGAGATCCTGAGCCAGTTGCAGTTTGCATCAAGACTGGCTCACTCATGAGATTTTACTCAGCCGTGTTTACAGGATATATGAGTGTTGATCCTTTACTAAAAAATCAAATAACTTAATGCAATAACTTAACAATGATACACCTGAACCTCCGATGATGAAATGGTGGGGAACATGGTCTTCTCTCTTTGTAGATAGTTACAAACACATAATTCCATTGCAATGCTCGCAGATAAAAGAAAATTCTCCAATTATAGTTATGATTGCTTAAATGTAAAGGTACAAAATTTCCCTTGGTAATTACAGTGACTAAACTATATTGCAAAATGGGTCCTTTGTTAACTCCCAATTTTAAAGTCACTAAGTCTTCATTATGTATACTTACAGGTCTTGCACAAAGGCCTCATAAATTTTCTCAAAGATGCTGGCAAGATACAGTGTGTTTTTAATTTATGCATTAAAATAGTATGAGATAAAGCTTGTTCCCTGTAGACCAAATAGATCTAGCATGGTCAGGAGGTTGTTTTCATCCTAGAAATAAACACGTTCTAGAAACACATACTTTGTATATAGTCTGGGTTCAATATCTTTCAGAAATATCTGCCTTCCTCCTACATCTGAATCCTAAAGGATATGAGAGTGGTTTACCTTGTGGCTTGCTTTTCTTGGACCCTTTCATTTTAGGCAAAGCCAATAGTGTACTTTTCTTCACAATTCATCCCTTTATTTTTTTAATCTGAATCCATGTTCAATAGTTCTAATGAAATACAGTGTAAGCATCTGCACATGTGTGTAGAAGAATGCACGTATGTGTAGAAACATTTATTCAGATCAGACGCTGTCATTTTCTTCCTCAAAAAATAAAGACTATAAACATATAAGATATAAGATTATATGTAAATAAGTAAATACTAAATAGACTATAAACATATTATAAATAGACTATAAACTGTAAATACTCTAAATAAACTAAACATAAAACTATAAATACTATTTTTTTTTCAGAATAGTAATGGCAACAGGGGAAAAATGTGCAAATATCTGTTTTTTATGCATTCCATTGATCTTTATATCAAATATGCTCAATTTACAAGCAAGAAAACTGAAAATATGCATTTCTTTTGAATGTACAGGTATATCTACAAATGAGTCCAAATTGTTATTGCAGCTTGTACGGGCCTCCTGCACTAGCTAGATTCTCTACAGATATTAGGTGGGTTTGTTGGGGGTTACAAAATCCACTTGTGACTCTGATTGAGTATTTATCCCATACTGAACTCTGTGCTGCTTCAGTTACTCTGGATTCAATATTAGGGTTACTGAGTATTAGGTTATCTGGGCATTGCCTAGCTACACTGCAGTTACAGAAGAGCCTGTAATGCACAGTGTGTGTTACCTGCAGAGCCATGTAGGGCTCTCTCCAACACATATATGAACCATAAGGAAGGTTCCGCTGATCACAGGATGTCCCCATTTGTTATTATGCAAGCACAAGCCTTTTCATTAGTCTTGATGGGTTTTCACAAAATCACAGAATAGCGTGGGTTGGAAAGGACCCTAAAGATCATTCAGCTCCAACCCCCCTAAAGGTTGCCCACTAGGTTGCCCAAAGACCCATCCAAACTGTCTTGAACGCTTCCAAGGCTGGGGAAATCCATAGCTCCTCTGGGCAGCCTGTGTCAGTGCCTCACCACCCTGATTGCAGGATTTCTTCCTTATATCTCATCTAAATCTCCTCTCTTTTAGTTTAAACTCATTATCTTTTGTCCTATCACTACATACTCTATAAGTTCCTCCTCATCTTTCCTGTAGATCCTCCTTAAGTTTTGGATGGCTGCTATAAGATCTCCCCAGAACTTTGTCTTCTCCAAGCTGAATAAGCCCAACTCTCTCAGTCTGTTTCTGTAGCAGAGGTGCTCCAGCACTCTGAGCATCCTCATGGACCTCCTCTGAACACGCTCTAACAGATCTTTCAGATCTATGACCTTATGCTGGGGCCTACAGCTGAATGTAGTGCTGACAGTGGGGCCTTGTGAGAGCAGAGCAGAGGGGGACAATCCCCTCCCTGACCCTGCTGGTCATGCTGCTTTTGATTAAGCCCAGGATCCAGTTGGCTTTCTGAACTGCAAGCATGCACTGTTGACTCATGAGCTTCTCATCCACTAACGCTCCCAAGATCTTCTCCCCAAGCCTGCTCTCAATCCATTCTCTGCTCTGACTGCATTTGTGTTTTGGTTTGCACCAACCCAGGTGTAAGGCCTTGCAGTTGGACTTCATGAGATTTGCAAGAAGCCTGTTGAGGTCCCCCAGGGGATTGGTGGACTGAATCTCAGGAAAGGATTCCTCTCATGTAGAATTAAAAATATACATTTTTTTCAGTCAGGGAGGATAGGAGGGATTTACTGAATGTCTGTTAATCATTTCTCTGCTCATTAAAGAGTTGACATTTTAACACAATCCCTATTCAATGAAGACTGATGCGTAACCCTCTTATGTGTCAGCACTACTTCCACAAAGAAAGGGATTTCATTCCTCAAGAGCAAAGCAAACACATACTCTTTATATTGGTTCCAGTCTCTGCTTCATTGTTTAAAGCAAAATATTCTTCAGTAATTTTCCTGTGTTTTTATGGCAAGTATGCTAAATATTACAAGGTAAAATAGTGTGGTGACTAAGCATTTTCTCTCTCTCTCTCTCTCACTCTTGGTCCAAAGAGTATCCTCTCTTCACACGATGGGCTGGTGTTACTGCAGCCTGTGCCACCTAATGCAGTGTGGGCATCTACAAAAGCCAGAGAAACACCACAGAACAACTGGCTGTAGGAACTAATCAAGCATTCATTACAGGCAGATGATAAGCAAGCTGCAGCAGATGATTAAACAACATGTTTTCTGGTCTGTCTTGTTTTCTTGCTTTCATCCAGATGGACATTATTTTAAATGGTACACAGAAGAGCCTTTTATATCTTGTAGATGTGTGTACAAATGCTCTAAACTTCCTTCCCTGGCCTTTCTCCATGCTGCAATCAACTTGTTGCAGCTTCTTAGCTCTACACCTTTTAGGTGATGGATTAACTTCTCAGCTGACTCTTATTCAAAGCACATATAACAAGTGAATACATAACAAACAGTAAGTTACATAAAGCTTGGGCAAAGATCATTGAGCGTCTTCTTCCTTTTTTTAATCTCTCATTTTCACTGCTGCATTTTCTTTTCTACACATAGAATGAATAGTAACTTCTTTAACTGAAGAAGGTTTGTCTGTCCAATCTCTGACTTGCTGTTAGCACTACATTGGTGTGACAGCCTTTTCAAATACTATAACACCATTCGGTCAATGCACATAGCTATATAACAGTGTCAGCATGATAAAAGTATTAGCCTTGGGCTCAGAGGCTAAAAAGGAGGTGGACTGTATATAAGAATGTCCAAATACTTTTCAAGCACCTGACCTACAGAGGCTGGAGTAGGCCAAAAATTCAAATATGCTAACAAAGCAGAAATGCCTACCGAACCAAAAAGACAGGCCTTTCATTTAAGATACATGAAATCTGAGAATTTTTAATGATGCTTTTTTTTTTTTGTTAAACTGCTTGCCCTCTCTTCTTTTCCTCACTTTATTCCCTGGCATCTTAATCTTCATCCTGAACATATTCTGCAGACCATACCAGAAACAAAGCCACAAATAAGTCTGAGAAGGGTTGAAAGAACAGCTAAAAAATTTGAATGAGAAGTGCATTTTGAAACACCTGTTTCAGTGTTTCAAAGGTAGCAAAGAATAAGGGAGAATAAAAACCTGTGCATTTTAGACAGCAATGATCACCTGACCAAGACTTTCAAACATGTGTAAGTCTAATATTACTTGTTAGACTGTTTAGAGATTATTTTTTCCTGTTATCCTCACCTTTTATGAATTGTAAATATCATGGCAGGAGGTTCCTACAGACAGCATCAGTCAGCACAGACCTCATTTGAAAACATATGACATACAGCAAAATCTGCTACACTAATCTATCCTCTGACTACTGAAGATCAGTGATTATTGCCAGAACACACCAATCACCTACGCTGTGTTAAAACAGCCGTTTGCTGCATTTGCTGTCATGAAACCATGCTTCCTCCTCTCACACTCATCCTCAACTGCTGCTCTGACTCTGGTGCTGGGCTGACTTGCAGTAGCCTACTGTTGCTATAAGTCTTGCCAAACAACTGGCTGTAAACAGAGGGAGTCTGACTGTAGAGGTGCACAGCGTGCCTTGCTTTTCACATCTTGCTCCTGTAACGCTGCACAAACTGTGTTGCTGTACCTCCAAAAGGAACACAGAAAACATGGCTTTAGTTTTCAGCAGCGTGTAGCAATTCAGGGATGTGCAATCCTAAGCATCCAACACTGAGTACTTTCAATAGGACCTATCTTTTAGGACATTAATGTGTGGCACTTGCTAAGGCTCTTTGAATCTGTCAGGTTTCAGAACTGCTTTCTTTAAGAAACACTTTGAGAAGTATTCAGGGGATACAATAAAAAATAGAAGCAGATTTTGTCACAGCAGAAATACAGCAGTCTGTCCTGATGTGTTACCTGCACATTCTGGGTTGTCTTCATTGAAATTGATTGCAAAATCATGGGAGACCTGCAGATAAATGGAAAGAAGAGAAAACCGTAGTTGGAATAATTATTCAAAGAGAACTCACAATTAAACACTCTTTACATTCTTTCTGCATTAAACCAGAGATCTTTCAAGCTTTTAGCGTTAAGTTTGAAAAAAATTCCAGACTGAACTCCATGCAAAAACAAAGTACCACAACTGGAATCAAACTTGAAAATAACAGTAAAAAACAGGAAAAAAAACCACAAAGAAAAAACACCCAAGCACATGAGAATCACATCAGTATGGCATCAGCACTGGGCTACCAATGCCAGCGACAGAAGAGGGACCCACTGCTGAGGTGGAATGTAAATGCAAGCTCTCATTAGTTCTGTGTACAGACTGCAGAAGAACTAAAGAAGGGCACATGCTCTGCCCTGTTCTGAATCTTCCATGCACATGTGAACAGTTTCTCATTTGAGGGCCACAGGCTTACTGAGAAAATAATTTATTCTCCAAAGAGATCAAAGAAGTCCCTTGGAACCACTGTGAGATAATGTAAGAAATGTAAGAAGTCTAAGTTGATTAAGAAATCAGAGTAATTGGAAGAGAAATCAGAAAAATAAGGAGAATGTTTTCCCTCAAATTTAGTAAATATCCCACTTTCTCACCCTTCAAATATGTCTGTAATGAAATACCACCAAGCTATTTTCTAAGATAAATCACTGTGAATACAAAAATGTTGCTGATTTTCTAAGAAAACAGTATATTATTATCTTTAGTGGTTTGGGAAAATAATACAAGACTTCTGAATGCATAAATAATGGAAGACAATGTAAATCTCAGTTTCCAGGCTTCCTAAATGTCTGTTAATTAGAGATCTGCAACCACAGCACAAATGTACTGGGACTGAAACTTTCCTCAGATGCTCTTTTCTGATTTTCTGGTTTGCTCTTGTCTGCTTTGCTCCCCAGATTCCTTTTTGCACCATTCCCTGATGTCTGAGGCTTGATTTCTCATGATCTCTTCAGCTCAGACTCCGAATTCTCCTTTAATTGTCTGGAACAAAGCCCAATTTCTGTTTTGATATACAACATATTTATATATATTTTGGTTTGCAAGAAATGCACACGGCTGAGATGCAAGCAGGAAATTTGCATAATTCTAATGTGAGCTCAGGTATACCATTCCAGAGTAAAGGAATTGCTCACCACAATGATGCTCACCATTACTTATTAAAAGGTTAAATAACGTAGGACCTCTACTATGATGGGAGAAAATTCAAGGACTGAAGCAATAACTCACTGAAGAGCATTCAGCCAGCTCAGCCCTAGCCAGGAATTTATTATATCTACACCAAGCATCAGCTGTCTCTTTCGAAGGATTTTAAATCAGGCTTCTTGGCCATAGAAGATAATGCAAAGACCCACTATGCATGCTCTTCACTAAGAAGGCACAGGAGAGCAGGGCTGTCAGATATGCTTCAGAGGTGCTCCAGAGCACTTCTGTCTGGCTTGCTCTTGTATTGTCTCCCAGCACAACTTGCCCAGCTGGTATCTGCCAGTCTCATGACCAGCTGCAGGCCAAAGGTAATTGCAGCTGTCAAGAATGGCTGTGTGAGTTTTCACTCACAGATGATTTTTTTGTTGTTCAATTGCCTTTTCTTTTCCTTTAGGCTTTCTATATTTTATACTACCTGCATCTCAATAGTAAGTGATACACATACATATACTGCAGGCTTATCCTTCCAGTGTTGTGCCTCTTCAGAGATTTTATTTCTTTATTCCTAATGCATTTCAAATTACAGGAAAAGGAACACCACAATTCTTTTCCAGAGCTATAAATACATTATTTAATTCACACTATGCAAGCATGGGCTAGATGCTTTTGTTGTTACACAGTTTCAGGATCACACTATACAAACAATTTATCTGGTTCATAGCTATGGCACCCAGACTATTATTTAAGAACAGGCATTAGTCTAGAAAGTGTGCAAAATGTTCCAAGAAATAATACTGTCTGAGCAATGGCTGCTATTCTCCTACAGCAAGTGGACCTCATACGCTGTCATCTTCATTCACCAAGACCCGTGTTACAATTTACCCTAAAGGCCGGACAAGAAACACAATGAATAAAGAAGAATTTGGTTGTTTTCTATGCTTTCTTAAAAATACATCAGAATGTAAACAAGATATAAGAATAACGAAGGAGAAAAGTTCATTGTGCAGCTCAAGGATGGTCCACAAACAGGAAATCATTACTCAGCACCAACCAATAGCAGATCTTTTTAAAGCAGTTTCTCCAAATGTCCAGAACTCATTCTCCCCCCTTTTTAAATTCAGTTAAGCATGCAAGGGCTTTTGAGGACGAAAGGCAAACCATACTGATGTCAGACGGCCCAAAGCCAGTATACTAAATAGCATGTTTTTGACACTGAATGACACAGCCCTTATGCACTCCCAGAACTGATATGCTAATAGAGAAAAGGAGGAAAAGAGTGAATATCAAAGATGCTGCAGACTGGGATATCCTTAGGGGAAACATAACAAGACATCTGGTTGTTCAGAAGCAAGCTTGTTTATATAATCTATTAATGTCATTTGTATGATGGTCAAGTTAAGAGCCAGGAAATTCTGGAATATCTCACATTGTACAAATATAGAATTATTGCTTTATATCATTATATGGCACAGAGGAACTTGCAAAGAATTGCAGGCCTTGTTTGCAGTGAAATTCAGCCTCACAATAAGGAATGTCCCTGTAGAACTGTGATTGTGTCGCACATCCTGGATTAAGTTTCAAATAATTAGCTGACCCTCTGCTCAGCCCTCCTGCTCTCTTAAAACCAATCCATAAAAGAAACAGAGAGAGAAACTCAGGAGCGCAGAGGTGATTAAGCCTGGCATTACCATGCAGCACAGAGCACCACTCAAAGCTTCCAACTAAGGAACCTACTTACATTTGGCTATGTATTAATCTGTTCTCTCTACAGGACTCCAGATAAATTATTTAGCAGACAGCTCATAGAGAGGGATTATTAAAACACAGCTTTCCAGGAACTTCCTGTACCAGGCATAATTTTTTTTTTTTTCGGGTAATTCCTTCAAGGTTTTTGACAAGAGAAGTATGTAGAGTAGCTCTAGGTATCTGTAAGTACACCATCAAGTCCATTACAACAACCGCACTTCTGTGAATACATCAACTACATAAGCAGTCTAAAATATTTTTGCTGATGCACATTATAGCACAATTTGTTTTTACCACTATAATGCTTCCATTACCTATACATATGCAAAGACAAGCACACAGAAAGGCAGCTGTCAACTAGCATGATGGAGTACGTGAGATGGTATCTTGCAAGAATCATAGACATACTTCCACACGTGTAAGAGAATTTTAGTAAGAAAAGTCATCTAGATTTAACATAGCTAGAAACTTATTTCCTTATGAGATGTAATGAAATTCACTTTCATAAATAAATCTCAAAATACCCAAGAAAAACCCTACCTTGGAGTCTGCCAAATAATAAAACCATGAAAATTGTAAGGCAAACTGCCTTATACAAAGACATTTTAAGTTGTATCGAAATGCGTTGTCCTATTTTAGCCTCCAGATTTTCTTAAATCCATTTTTACTCTACCTGAACTTCCATATTTGATGCCAAGAGCTGCTTTGACTCAGAAAACAGATGTTTTTTGTTCATTTTACATATGTTCAATTCTTTTGAGAATTAGTAATCTTTTTTTTCTTTTCCTGGAAGTTGTTAAGCCCATTTAAATTTACCTCTTTGTCCCAGGGAGTTGAAATTTTTCCATAAACCTCTACGGTGACAATACTGTGACCACATGACAAACAAGCTGACAAATTCAGTCATGTTTAGGAAGTTTTCTTATTCATTCAAATAAAGACAGTAAACAAAAATCTACGAACAGATAGATATGCACAAAAGCATAAATGCTGAGAGGCACAATGTTGAACGCTTACCTGTGATAAATTGAAAACGATTAAGCCACTGCCAGTCCTTAAATTAAATACTGAATGTCTGCATATTTTGCAAAAGCTTAAGACACTAACAAATTTAAAGAACTATTGCTCAGAAGCTATTATTTTCTGAATGTTCATTAATCAAATAGTTTGGTAGCTGGACAGCTTGTGTCTCTGGCTAAGACCACAGTGTAGACATCTCTGCTTGGCAATGCTTGCCCATTTATTTCCTTTTATACATGATTTTTCAGCATGTTGCTCAACTTCCATGCCTAAATCCAAGTCTTTTTCATTGGTGTGTTACAAATCCTTTTACAATCTTTTTTTTTTTTTTTTTTAAAGTTTCACACATATTTTTGCTCTTAGTCTCCAGGAAAACACGGAGCTCACAAAGAACACACAGCACTTTTCAAATACCTTACCTGCGCAGCAAACTAAAAGCAGGTTAGGGTAACATAGGGGCTTTAGTGTTTCTGTAACTGTGAGGTTCTTTCCTGTGGATCTTCCCAATTTAAACAATGAATGGAGATTTCATAAAAAATGCAAAAATAAGCAGAAGTGTCTTAAAACAAACACTGAGTTATTTCTTAATTATTCACCTAATATCCTTTAAAGAACACTTCATTATTGACAACACACCTGTCATGGGGCTGACATACTTCTAATATATATATTGCATTTAACTGCAAGTTTTGTGCCTCGGTACAGTTTCTCAGCTGCCTTGAGTTCTGCCTGCTAAGAAGTCAGTCTGTCATTCAGCTCGCTCTTCTCCTCTTCACTGTGACCTTTGCAGCACTGAGACCATATTGTCAGCTACCTCTTTACATCAAGCTTCTCAGAAAAAAAGTGATCCGTTAAAGATAGTGCTGTGAAATAGCCTTCATGTTCTGCAATTCTGGACTGTTAGAACTCAGGTGTGGAATATCGCTCTTAGAGGTTTACTTAGATAAAGGAGCAGGCCAATGTAACTGTCAGGTCTTGGGGAAAAGAGATCACATTGCTGAATACTAGATGAAATACTTCTAGACTGATGAAGAATGTTTTATATGGCATGTCTTGCTTCCTTCACTACCACAGATTCCTTATGTCACTAAGAAACTGCTGGGTTTTTTTTCTGCTAACAGCTGATGCTTTTCATTTGGAGCTGAAATGAGGGAAAATAAAATCATTGTAACGTAACAGTGTGCTCTTGAAATAGAAATTCTGCAGAAAGTATTTATAAAATATCTTTTTAAAGAGGTTCACCCTGAGGAGTTTCGTGAGAAGCCAGCAAAAATGGATGTTGTCGCTGTTCTGAAGTGCTAATGTTAAGAGAGGTGTATTTTTCTATGGGAAACAATGCTTGGCATAGTAAACACTGCATTTACTGTAGCATATAAAAGGATGTGAGGAGCTGGAATCTCACTAAATGGACAGGTGGATGCTACCCTCCAGCATCCATCCCAAGCTAATGGAGAGTAAGAAATGGAGGCACTGGTTTGACATGACATCACAAAATGGACACCTGTTTCCCATACGATCTAGTGCACCCAAGAAATCTTGCCAAATAAATGTGGAGCTTATGCCCACCCTGAAAGTTGTGGCTTTCAGCTGGTCCTAAACAGCACGGTGGTTTATGCTGAATAGTGAGTTACAGTCCCCATTTTCCTACAGCTTGTAACTGAGCATGACGTAAATTAGGTCTGAATCCACTACGTCCACCCACTTTGGTGACTGTTTTTATCAGGCTGCCTTCCTCTGGCCTCCCATTACTGTGTTATTGCCAGCATGTATTGATCAGCTTTCATTTAGACTTCTATGGAAGCTGCTTAGTCTTACTTTCACTGCTGCATGGAGGCTCTCATGGTTACTCAGAAACCCTTGGTAGTGGGAGTCATTTCTTCCACAGACCTAGCAACTTGTCATATACTGGAAGAAATAAAAGATAGCAGCTGCTGGTGTGCAGAGACCAATGTGCTACACGCAGGTTAGATTATCGAACTAGGACTGGAAGCTCAACTGCATTCTAAATTAAAATGAAAAGCAGATTTATCCACATGATGGAGACAAAATTTAGACTTTCTCATAATGATTCAATCTAGATTTGAAGAAGTGATTTACCACAGTTCAGACACTGCTGTCCTTTAATATAAGATATGTAGGACTTGAATTAATTTCAACCACAAGTACCAAAAGAACATTTGAATAGTCTGAGATCCACACCACCACCGTGGTGTCTTTAGTGTTACCATATTTTTGCAGGAGAAGACGACACCTCTCAGTAAAAAAGGTGTGAGCACTCGTTTCTTCTTTGTTACTTTCAATTATAACTACTTCTTCACTGTTTCCTATGCATCTTGGCTATATTCCATGTAAAACACTAATATTGTTGGCTTTGAGTTAAATTTTTGATACCAGTGTAGACTAAATTACTGAAGGATCTTCAGGATTATTGGTCTTGATTTATTAACACATCATTTTGAGGTGGAGTCCTCAGTCTCTTAGAAAGCAAATCTTTCAATTCAGAAGTGCGGCCAAAGCCAAGCAGGGACTCTAAAGGTCTAAAGGTTACTGTTTATGTAAGAATGCAG
This sequence comes from Chrysolophus pictus, assembly GCA_037305975.1. NCBI lineage: Eukaryota > Metazoa > Chordata > Aves > Galliformes > Phasianidae > Chrysolophus > Chrysolophus pictus. The sequence continues at coordinate 41,435,526 of JAYKPI010000006.1, forward strand.
ATATTCAGATGGACTATGCAGCATGTTACAGGGAGGAACTGAACAGTAGCACAAATGACTGTAATTCCTAATCCAGTTCCAGTTGGATGTGTCCCTGATACACACCCAGTTAATTACTTATCCCCATCTGTTGCACAGAAAGGCTAATCCCTCTGCAGTGTGGTTCTTCCCCTCTTCAAAGCTTCATTACATTAGTAAGCTGATGTCTTAACACTTTTTTCTTTGTCATTTTCTGTGACAGTTTTCCACAGTAGAGACTTGTATAATCAATGAATATAAAGATGTTATAATAATGAAATAAACAAGAGAGTTTAGTAGAACAGATTATAATAACAAAAAGAGAATAGATAGAAAGCTTACCCACATCCTGGGCTCGCTGCAAAACTCCAGAAGAGAGATCTCCAGAAGAGAGCCTTCCCCACTGGTAGTCAGCTCTTAAATGGGTCTAGGAGAGGTGCAGCCAGGCTCCACCCCTTCCAGCAGCACAGGTGAATTGCTTTCACCTGTGCTCCCAGGGCTGACTCATTGCTTGCCTCAGGTGATCAATCAGAGGTTCAGGCCGTGACTCAGCAGTTCCCATACAAGACTAAAGATGTTATTCTGACCCTCAGTTGTATCTCCATATACTTTTGGACTTGTTTACTCACACACTAGTAATTCTCAAGCAAGTAGTTCCATCTTAAGTTCACCACGTTTTGCAAAGTTTGCAAAATGTGAAGATCCTGATTTGTGGGAACGCAAGAAAAAACTGTTCAGAGCAGCAGCTGTGGAGCAAGATAAACAGCATGAGAACCAAGGACACCTTAAGAAGAAGAAAGAATGTCTCGCGGGTCTGATGGATAAGCGGCTGTGTGAACGGTTGAAGAGTGTTTTGTAGAATGCTCTGTTAATATGTACAAATAGAATAGTGTTTAACAACAAAGTAGACTAACAGCTTTTAAGCACACTGGTGTGCTGTTGTGTCTCCAGCGCGTCCTGAGAGTCCAGAGACTTCCCCACACTGATTCATCCAATTTCCTGCTCTAAAAGGTCAGTAATACACAGACTTTGTCAGGACAGGTCATGTTATCATGCAAGACCCGTGTATGCAGATTTTGGCAACTAAGTTGCCCAAGTCTCTCGCTTTCTTAAGAGTCTTTATCAGGAAATGTATGCCAACACTAGTTCTTTCCAAGCATCAGATCAGTTGGTGATGGTGATTGTAGGGATATTTTGTTACAAAGTACCCCTGAAATCACTTTCTAGCCAGACATATGTCTTTCATCTGCACCTGAAATGCTTCACAAGCAAGTGAAGAGACAGTTGCTTGGGTCTAACAAAGTCATTACGTTGCCATTATGCTCATATGATCCAACATATCAATGTCACAATCCAATCATTTTGGTTAAGAAGAGCTGTGAATTTTACTCCACACCTCTCTCCAGCAAACCAGTGAAAATCCTTCAACGGGCACAAAAACATTGTTGTTCGAGCAGTCCTTGAGGCAAGTATGGCTTTCAGCAGCTGAAAGAATGGCAAGCTCTCCCTCATGCAATGATGGTTACCTCACAGATGGTGGAACATCCAGCCTCTGTCACACCACCAGGTTACTACCCTTGTTTAGGACAATCACAATAGTACATGGCTTTATCAGGAATGGTCCAGAGTGGGCCCAAGAGGGCAATCTAGTTCTGACATATAGATCAACTCTTTCACTGATCTGTATGATCACTGCCATACAAACGCAGGTAGAGATGTACATATTTGTGACAAAGAGAAGGACATTTGATGAGCAGTCTTTGTGCTTTACTAATGCATCTAGTGGAAGCAGCTGCTAAGCACTCTTATTTTCCAAAACACTTCCCCTTATATAGCACAGGTGGTTATCACCTGCTACAGTTGAAACAGATAAGCAACAGATACAGATGTTCTCTGTGCATATACCACATTCAAATCTGTATCAAAGTTCTGGAAACTGCCATCTCTGATTTTTGGAAAGCATTAACACTGGTGTTCCTTTTCAGGAACATGGCACAGCAAAACACTTTGTCAGGCAGAGTCCACTTTTCCATAACAGCAATTTTTACTTTAGAAGCTAATGCTATTTAAACATATGTTGACTAACCTTAGACACTCATTTGCACCTATCAAATTTGCTGCACATCGCTGCTGGAATTTCATGCAGATATCAGATCTACAAGCCATGAGGACACGTACATTTTTTTTCCTTCTGCTGATTCACACTTTATATCACTAAATAACATATAACCCATCTCTGCAGAGAATTATTCCCATTTAGCTAGTGTTCACTTCCCTGGTGCAGCCACACCTGAAAGAAGCAACTCAGAGTATGAGACTTGGGAATACTGGATGAAGTCTGCATCATCACGAGTCCAATTCTGCTTTTTTTTGCAGATAGTATCCGAGTTGCAGAGCCCCCAACCAGTCTTCGATTACTTACTTGTGCAGAACCACTATTCTGCCTATTCTGTCTCTACATGAGCAAGACAGGATTTGAACTTCTGCCTATTTCTCCCTAGGTCTTTTTCTGTTGGATGATCCTTCTTTAACTCCGCTTTTTTCACTCCAACACTACCAAGCTGCATATTTATGCTGCCCACAATTACACCATCCATCTTGATCACCCTCATTTTGTTTTGTTCTGCTTTGTTTAAAAACAGAACTTCTTTTTAGCATGAATATGCTCTTCTGTTTTTCTTCTTGGTATTGAAGATGTCCACCACTGAACAGAAATTTGGTACAGAGCAAAAATCTTCTGAAATCTATTTTTTCAGGAAGACGTTCAGTCTCTAAACCACAAAGCAAAGGCACTAGGCCACTCACTGAATTCTGTTCTACAAAAATCGGTTCTGTCAAATCAAGGCTCACAAAGCTTCGAAATATGGTCGTTGAGCGCTGTTCAAACATTAAATCCTCTTTAGCAGGCTAATATCCACTAACAAAGTTTTGCTAATATCATGAAATATTTGTGGTATAACATACCTCTTTTAAGTTTAATTTTGATTTCTGGTTTCAGTGAGGTATTACTTAATGAGAAAACCAGATGAGAGACAACACACAGTAGGAACTGCTTCTCCCAGCCCTCAACCTGCACTTCTCCCTCTTCTCCCTTATTTTATGCCCCATAAAAGAAGGAAATGAGAAAATTTCTCTTATTCACCTACTTTGTACTCTGGGGGTATTCTTGCTCCAAATCCGAAGGCTGGGAACATTTTGTCACTGGAAAAGAATAAAGAAAAGAAGAGTTCTCACAAAGAAATGCATTTTGCAACAGTAAACATTTACTCTCCCATAAGCATTCATCAGAAATGCAAAGCAGCACAAAAAAGGCTTTTAAGTCAAGAGTGTTACATGGCAGAATGGGATGGTAAGGTATCAGAGAAGGAGGGGTTTATGCTGACCAGATGGAGAAATGGTATTGGACATTTTTCAGGTGACCATCTAGTATTCTGGGAAGTTAAAAGCACCTGGAGAATAATGACGAATCGAGATATCTTGCACTTCTCCCACAAGTGCAATTGTAGGTCCATATTACCTCTTTTTTTGTACTATCTGGCTGCAGTGTGAGAGTGAGCTATCTAACAGACTGTGAAAACAGACTGATTTCATACAAACGTGGATGTGCTCCCCCGGCTCAGAGAATGAGTTTAGTGAAGAGATGACTCTGTAATTAAAAGTGTTTGCAAATGTGAATTCTTACAGTTGTCTGTGTGCAAAACAGAATTCCTAAAATATCTAAAAATTCAGACCCAGAAACCTGCTGGGTCTATAAGGCTTTCCATCTATATCATGTGCATCACTAGTACTCTCACTAAAACATGAAATTATTTTAATTTGGATATACTAACTGGTAACCTAGCAAATGCTGTGAAATGGAAAATTTGCTTTCAAACACTATGCTGAGGTTGTTCCACCCCAAACAAATCCGTAGAGACAAAAATCCTGATTCAGAGGACCTGGAAGCTTCAGGGCTGTTAATACCCTTTCAGAAATGCAGTAATGTCTCACACAGCCCACGTCCTGTCAAGTTTCCTCTTCCCAGATGGCGGTGTGGAAAACAACAAGCTGTAAGGAATGTCTCGTCCTTGAGTCAGCAAAGCACTTCATCACACACTTGAAGTTAACAATCCACCCAAACATATGCTTAACTCCAAATACATCCTGAAAGCACCACTGAAATCATGGAAGTGTACTCCATTGCTCTGATGAATCAAATCTCTCCTACATTTATCTGATTCTACTTACAGGGTTTCAGGGCTCTTGGAAAAGCTGGATTCCTATCACCATTCTTGGCACTTTCCACACATAATTTGCACCTTCCAAGGTTTACAGAAGAGGCAGCAGGTTCAACTGATTTTGTGCAGTTCAAGACATTGCCACACCAAGTATCACGTGAGTAACACACTTCCCAGACATACCCACAACAGAGAACAACATCATTAAAACTGTCAAGCCATTTTGTCTGGTATAGCCTGCGAGGAGCACTGTGACATTTCTGATACAAGCGAAGGATAAATGTGAGAGTTTAAAAGGAAGGAGACATAATATTGTCCCTCCACCCCCACAATGAGTTATTAGTTGCTACCACCAGATAGAGAAATATTCAGCAGATCACTGAGAAATGGGAAACAGTAATTATTGCCATCTGATGGCTTAGCTCTCACAATTGTTGTTCTGCTAAGAAATTTAGTTGCCACATAAATCCTGGGAGCGCAGTCTTGTGTACCATATGTTACACTGTGTGATAATGGATCTTGGAAAAGAGGACTAACATCATTTGCATGGTAATGAAACATTTTTTTCCAAGAGATGTCAGGAACAAAGAAGCTGCTGACATTTGATGCTAACCACCTGCTGATAGCTTTCTCTTTGATTAAGCACTCCCGGAAGCAGGGAAGCCCTTATAAATAGACATAGATGAGAATTCAGGCTTGCACTTAAGGACAAGAGATAGGAAGACATTGGAAAATAGTCTGAGGGCAGAAAAAACATTGTTTTACATCAATGATTAAGCCATGGTTGGATTAGAGAAGCAAACCCTGTGGAGCTGCAATTTAATTGATTTTGGGTGAGAGCAAAATGAAGACTAAAAAGAGTTCTACTAGAATGTAAGTGTCCATGTTCAATACAGCAATCCAGAAAGCTATACTGGCAGCAATTACCCAGCTGGAAGATGCCTCAACTCATACATTTGTACTGCAATATCTCTTGAGTGTAAAAAAAGTAGGGACTCTTGTATCTGCAGCTCCATCTTTTCTGTTCTGCAGCAATGCAGGGAGAGTGCTGAGCAATACCTCTTGCACCTGGGTTCTCCTGGTTGCCATAATTTTTAAAAAGCTTAAGTACTTGACATGAAGATGAGAAAAGCAAAAGCGCTGGATCTCAAGTTTTATACCTGGTTATGTAAGGGCTGTGACTAGTCATGCAAACATAGATGTACACAACTTCTGATGCATTTTTCTGTCAAAAAGACATCAAACACTGAGCAAATCTAAATGATAGCCTGAATGTAAAATCAGGGATAGAGTTCATGCTCACTGCTCATATTGGTAAATGTAAATGAATGCACACAGAAGGAATTGTCAGGGCCCAAAGACTAGAGTCTTCCGAACAGAAATATAACCAGCTGAAGTCTCTGAGTAACACCTTAACTATAACATAATGCACAGCATAGAATGACTTCTGATAATATCCTGCATTATAATGCACAGCATAGAATGACTTCTGATAATATCCTGCATTATCCTCTTGGAATAATGCTCAGCTTTAGTCACCTACCCTTCAAGCTATCTAGCTGAACCAGAGGAGACAAAGTGACAAATCAATACCTTAATAGGGGCACACAGGAGAGAGATCTCAGTGAGCTGTACTACACACACAGGAAAAAAGAATAACAAAGGAAATAGTAAGGTTTTGTAAATCAGAAAGTGATACAGATAATGGTACCTTCTTCTGCTTCACCAGGAAGGTAAGAATTCTCTTTAAGGATAGGGAGATAAAATAATGAACATTTAAAAAATCATGTCTTGTTAACCACAGATGCTCTCTGACCTACAGTAGCATATCTAGAGTTCAGCTTTATTATGAGGATTTACTTTACCTGGTTACAAAAAGAACTTAGCGGAAATTCTTCCATTGGATGAAATTATTTTAAAATCAGGCATTAGAAAGTCTTTTGCAACTTCCTCCTAAGGTGCTGGCCCAGGTGCTGTTGCACATAAGAACTGGATATTCATCAGTGTTGCTAGGAATCTAATCTATTAATTGTGCAGAGTAAATGTACAGGGAAAAAATGCCCTAAGTCTTTGTACATACCATTTATTTACTCTGAAAAAATGAACTTTTAGCTAGCCACGATAGTAGTTTGGGACTCATTCTACTGGTGTTCATGGAAGCCCTTTGGTCTGTAGTTATATGTGTGCTTAGCTTTAAGCTCTTGAAGTTAACACATCAAGTAGTATGCTCTGAAGAGACCTTACAGCAGTCTTCCAGTATCTGAAGGGGGCCCACAAAAAAGCTGGGGAGGGACTGTTTAGAAGGGCAGCTAGCAAAAGGATGAGGGGAGATAGCTTTAAATTGGAAGAGGGTAGATTCAGACTAGACATTAGGAAGAAATTCTTTACAGTGAGGATGGTGAGACACTGGAACAGGTTGCTCAGTGAGGCTGCGAATGCCCCCTCCCTGGAAGCATTCAAGGCCAGGCTGGATGGGGCTGTGAGCAACCTAGTCTAGAGGCGGGTGTACCTGCTTATATTAAGGGGATTGGAACCAGATTGTCTTAAAGGTCCCTTTCAACCCAAACCATTCTATGATTCTATGATATTACTTGAAGAGCTTCAGCATGAAAACCTACTCACTATGGTGGAGCAACACAGTTGCAGCAGTGGTACTAAAGATACGGTTTAAGAAAAAGAAAAAAAAGAAGGAAGAAAGAAACACAAGAGGAATAAAAAAGCAACACACACACAGATCATTTTTGGTTTAAAGTGCCCAAGAATCTTAAATTTACAGCTCTTTGAAATTCTTGCAATGAACAGACCTGATTAGGGGGCCTGGGTATATAGCTGTCACTTGTAATTTTGGTTTTGGATTAGATCAGAATTGCCAGGAAGATATTTTTAAAATACTATGCAGGACAGAGCAAAATTAATTACTATGTCTTTCATTTTCTATTCCAATCTTAAAAGAAGAAACCATAAAACTGATCCGCCCTATATACTTGTGATATACTGTGATAAAATCAGACATTTGAAATTTCCAAAACAAAATGTATGCATATGATGCACATTTGATTGACAAAAGTGTGAATGTGAGGAAGGGGGGGTGACAGCGGAATGAAAGGGGAAGAAATGAGAGAGGGAAGGAGGAAAAGGACAAAAGGAAAAACAGAAGATGCCACAAACAAAATAGAGCCATCTCTAAACTCAGTTAAAATTGTAATCTTTCATGTTTAAGAAGTGAACTGAAAGAAATTGAGATGAATTGTTTCTTTTCCAAAGCATATGAATGAATCATGTTACTGAGTGTATTATTTAGTACTTAGGAGGGTTTGATGCCAGTAGACTCTGAATCACGACAGCTTGCAGGGATTAGCAGGAGTCCCAAAGAAAATACGGAAATCACTTGAAATATTTAAACATTTTCTGTTTCTGCTTTGCAAGCAAAGCTAGGTAAATAAAAGACATGAACTGCATGATTGGATAGGGCAAAAAAACCCCACCTATTTGAGAAGAGGGGACAAGAGCCCATCCACTTCACCTGCAGTCCTGTGTGGTCACCTGTACTACTGCAGGATAGCTGGGGCAGAGCCGGCTGTGGTCCAGCTCTCTCTGCTCTGCCAAAGCCAGAATGAGGGCAGGGCTTCAGCTGCAGCGATTTCCTCCCTGCAAACTGTAATCTGCAAGGGATTGCTATATTCTCACAATATATCCCCAGAGAGGCTGTGCCTGATTCTATTCAGCCATGTCTCTGGTTCTGGCCAGGTTACTGTGTGACTATTCAGACCTGCGCTGTATGTAACAAGGCCTGGAATCCAGTCCACGCTGCACAGTGATTTGTAAAGGAGTGGGAGGAATTAGCTATTATCGACATCTTGTTAAGGAAAGAGAGCTGGGAGCACACAAATCAATAGCAAGTCAATAGCCACATTGTTTGGTCTGTCATAGAGATGCTACACAACCATGTGCAAAATCCTGATATTAAAATTCAATCGCTATCCTTAATTATGGCTTTTAGTCACCTTAGGGGAGCTGGAATCTGCTGAATCCAGAAAAACAGATACTGTCATGTAATTGGGTTTCAAGAATGTGAGAGAAGTGCCTGTCTTACCCGTGAGGGAAATAACTAATGAAGGGGGGGAATATGAATTCCCTGAAGCTAACTAATGGAAGGCATCAACTCAAGATATAACTAACAAAGCTAAGACCAAGTGAAACAGATTTAAACATCCACTTGTTAACATTAAAAGAACAGCAAAAGAAGCCATGTAGGGTAGAAATAGCAAGTGAACATGGAAATTCCTATACTGGGGAAAGGCAAATACCCAAAGAAAAAAAGTAATCAGAGCTTGAGAGAGGAGTAGGTTAAGCTAAACGAAATGACAATGAGATAGATCACTTGTTAAAAAAATAGCCTAATAAAATAGCAGATTTTAGCAGGAAGAAGAGACCAAAATGTCAAGCTTCTCTTCTAGATGACAAATAAATTGCAATGACCTGTTTTATATGACCCAGTTTAGTAAAAAGCATCTTGAAAAAGAAATGTTTGTGATTGTGAATAAACTAGGGAAGAGGATGCTGCAAGAGGCTGCAGTGAGTTACATTTAACTTTTGAAATCAGGGCAGTTTCCAAAAAGTCCTTTGAATCTTAAGGGGTTACAAGCACGACCTGGTAGCTTCCAAAACCTTAAATCTATAGCAAACTGTCTGCGGGAACATATATGGAAAGTGTACTGTGACTGACAAGGATATTCTCACACAGACTGTAATTTTGGAAGTTGAAAACTTGACATGACGAAGGCAATACTGTAGGAAACAGGCTGAATCCCACAATATAACTTGAAGATCTGATCTTGGAGAGCCTCAAATGAAACAGCGTGGGGTCCTTCCATTCTTGAAACACAAGTTGCACCTTTCAGGGTGTACTGCACTAAGCAACCACAAGAAAAAAACAGCCTTGATAAATATGCACATAATTTTGTCATTTTAAAATAAATTAGAGAGGAAATGGTTGGTCAGAGACTTTCTTCTGCAACAAAAAAAATTCTATCAAAAAATATCTATAAGGGGTGTGCTGGGAAGAGGGGAATATGGGTCTGTGCTGGCATAGCATACAAGGAAGTGTTGGTAGAGAAATTTCTCATAAAATGCTCTCGACATACAAATGAGCTTTCTAGGATAAGCAGATAAAACTGTTACAGAGATTTCACTGTGATTTAATATGGCCAAATGAGCAGTTGACGTAATTTAACCAAAATCAAAACAACATAAAAATGAAGAACGCAAAACAACTTTCAGCAAAATGTTAAGTGAAATAAACTAATAACAAAAGGTGTCCAGCTTCTGTAAAGGAGTAAACTTGCAGGAGATTGAGATCGTGCTGCTCATTTATGGACTGATTGGTTGTCAAATGGGATAATTGGCAGCTCTGCTACTTGCTAACACAATGGAGTGGATGACAAGAATAATTACATCCTTAACAATACAGGGAGGAAATTCATGCTTCTGAAATTGAGGAAATGGCTGTGTTGACTGGAGATGTACCAGATGCTAAACTGTTGCCACATGTGGCATCAGCAAAAATGGCACAAATTGCTGTCTCTTTATTTACGCTTATTTATACTTATGAGCATTTATTTATACAGATAACTAGTCTCTGCATCTCTAGATGGGCTCCTATTTCAGATACAGCTTGCAGGTTTTGGTGCTCCAAGCCATTCTCTTCAGAAGGAGATGGTGAAAGAGAAATCACAGTGATGCTAGTCCATACAGTCCTTGCAAAGCGTCAACTACTGCATGGAATAAAGCTCTTCCTCAGAGGAGATTTCAAGCTGAAAAAAATAGTGAAGGCTCCAAAGAAGAGCCCTGCAAAAGGCTTTTGGTATCGTTTTGATGTATCCATCAGCTGATAGCAGGCAGCAGGGTGAAGGGAAAGCATGGGAAGAAGAAATTCTGCTAAGAAACTAGGAAAGGACTGCTCAGGACTGATAAACAGACACATGCATTGAATGCCTGGCAGCGTGAAGATGACACAAAGATGAAAAATTGGTGAAGGAAAAAGCAGAGGTGTAAAAACTGACAGTAGTTGACAGATAAAGGGCAGCTGCAAATACATGTATACATACCTAAGTTTGCCTACCTACAAATGAAACCATTATGAAATCCCCTTCCCAACACAGCGGTGTTATACTACATCTCCTGTGCTAATTCTTGTGGTAAAAAGTGGTGACTGCAGAAACTATTCTTTGGCTGCCATTGGCAAATACAAGTCAGCAAATACTACAAACACTAAATATGCATGTGCTAGGTAATGATGCCAGCCAAGATCCCTCACAGTTAAATTCATGGGTTTTCAATCCAGATTGGTGGTTATAACATCAGCAAGCCCTTTTTCCCCATGCAGTTCTAGCCCTGGGTTATCCAAATATTTCAAAATACATTTACCCACACCTGACAGAATGCTTAATAATGAGCATAAACTACCAGTTTTTCTTATATGTTACTCTTTTTCTGTTTTGCCTTTGTTTTCTATGTAAATTCAGACCTACCAAAACACTGAATAAAAACATTCATGTCTTTTCCGCCATGGTTTTTAAACTTGTTTAAATATGTTAATCAGCTTTTTTGCTTAACAGCCTCCGGAAAGGTTGTTTCTGTAATTGAAATGATAAAGAGATATGGTAAATAATTAACCATATTTTTATTTATTGATCTGCATGGTTAGATTAAATTTTATCAGCTATGACTCCACATGGGGATTTCATTAAATTTCAATGTCGCATATAATGCTAATTATTCTAGGCATCACTATTGTGCCTTATTTATAATAGACTGCTATTATATTATCATCTCAATGAGAGCAGGTTTCTGCTTTTGTCCTTGCCTCTGTCCAAGTTACATGAAGGTATTTAATTCAGATCCCTCCAGCCAAGCTAACTCAGTCTTCACTGACAAACCCAGAAACAGCTTCAGGACAAATGACCTGGCGACTAATTCTTGGGGACAAGGTTCTGATTAAAGAATAGACTGTAAGGTTTAAACTCCAGAAGTTCTTCTTCCCACTTAAAGCCTCAATCAGGAACACAGTATTTAAGTACATACTGACCTTTGAGTTTGGGAACTTCCTTAGCATGTAGTGCATCATATACACCCATATACACTGCCCACACACCTGGCTACCCTAGGAGATGTGTTTCTTGGACAGATGGACCTTTCATCTGACTTAATTTGACTGCTTAGTTTTTTTTTTCCCATTTCTTCACTGAAAAGGAGGTGTTGGACCATGAACCCCTTTTCCTTTCATGTTTTTCTTTCTTAATCTTCAGGTGTGCTTTACTGTATGAAGGAAGTTAGCTTTTGAGCATGATTTTCAATCAGAATGAAGGCACTCAGCTCTGAAATAGTGAATAAGAGAAAACAACCAGTAAGTCTTGAATGCCATCAGCTACTGCTGCAATTCACTGATTGCAGATTAATTCATCGATTGACAAAATCAGACTGACTTCAGAACTTTACTATCTTTCATGGAATGTGGCCCAGAATTTTAATTTTCACCTAAATATTTTATAGATATTCTACATATGAATTATTTCTGCACTTTGCAGGAAAAATGTACTCTCTGCTCATTAGTGGCCTTTGGGGTGTGTGTCTTACACAAGTATTTTGTTAATATATGATCTTAGTGTGGATGCCAGTTGTAAGGATCTGCTTGAGTATTTAGTGTTCATCTGCCTAAATGAAAATTGGTGCAATTTAATTTCCATGTGTTTCAAGGGCTCTCAGAAAAACAAACAAACAAAGAACAACAGAAGAAGCAATCAAACAAAAAAAGGTACTGCAGACTTTAAGACTGAAGATTTAATTTTTGGAACTATGTTTAGAATACAAATAAAATGAGGACCAATTTTATGGCTTCATTTTACAAACGTTTGGAATCATAAGCTGAATGTATAGATCAGAATGGGAAATACCCAATGCAACAAATGCTTAAAGTATTTGAAAAAATACATGTAACTTTTGTCTTTTTCAATTGATTTGACCAGACAATAGCCAACTCTTATGTTGGTGAGTGATTTGTATTAAACCAGTGCATGAATGAATGTAGAAACATAAAACAGCATTTAAAAAATAATCACACAGATAATCTCAGTATAAAGGAAATACTGTGGGGTGAACAATTTACAGGAAAGTTCAAATTCAGTAAAACTCCTAGCTCCATCTTAGTGCCACCTCTCTTTTACATAATACTTCAATGTTTGTTCGAGTCAGCCTGAGTTTGATGGGATTAGATAATAAACTTCAGTGTCTTGCTGAATCAGGATAGAGGTTTTAAAAGAAAGATAAATATTTAATGTTATATAATGAGATTCTTAATAAGCAGAAGAGAAAGGAAAGCTACTAACCGCAGAAATCAGATTTCAGACTGAAGACCAGATATGGAAGTCCTGTCACAGGCTTCATGCATGGAACCATCATTTAAATCTGTAGTAATGTAACATCACTGAGGAAGTATTTCAGCCTTTAGCACCCCGTGCATGTAACACCATTTATCCTCACAAACAAACTCTTTTCAGCCTCATTCCATTTTCCTTTGCCAGAGACTGCTATCACTGCAGAATGAACAATGAGCTATACTTATGGCTGGCTGGATGTATTCCAGAACTGGCAAAACAAATCATCAAAACAAAGGGCCAGCCATCTTAATAAACTGTGTGCACTGTTGTTACCATGACTTATGTCTTTCATCTGCAGAAAAGGACTTAAGAAAGAGCAAAAAAATACATGATTTTTTTTCCTGTATGGTGAAGTATTAACTTATACACATCACAGAAGCATAGAACTATAGAATGGCCTGGGTTGAAAGGGACCACAAAGATCAACTAGTTTCCACCCCCCTGCTATGTGCAGGGTCACCAACCAGCAGACCAGGCTGCCCAGAGCCACATCCAGCCTGGCCTTGAATGCCTCCAGGGATGGGGCATCCACAACTTCCTTAGGCAACTTCTTCCAGTGTGTCACCACTCTCTGTGTGAAAAACTTCCTTCTAATATCCAACCTAAACCTCCCCTGTTTTAGTTTAAAACCGTTCCGCTTTGTCCTATCACTATCCACTCTTATAAGCATTCTCCCTCCTGTTTATATGCTCCTTTCAAATACTGGAAGGCTACAATAGGTCTCCCCAGAACCTTCTCTTCTCCAAGATAAACAAGTTCCCTCAACCCCTCCTCACAGGAGAGGTGCTCCAGCCTTCTGATCACCTTAGTGACCCTCCTCCGAGAGCTCCACGTCCTTCCTGTACTGGGGGCCCCATCTTCACATGGGAATAGCTTTACATGTATATGTGTATATATATACATATATATGTATCTAGATAGACAGCTCTATGTGCTTACACAACAGATTCCCTGTCAGAATCTTTCAAAGACAGCTATCATCTATGCTCTGTGAGTTGCAGTTCTCCACTGGGCTCCAAAATAAAGAGCTGGCTAAAATGACTGTGCAGAGTTGGTAAAGCCCTAAGCCAATCATAGCACATAAGGAGCTCGCTGTAACTTCACTTGCCTTATGGACTCTTGTTAACTCATTGCTCAAAACACACAGAGGAAACACACGCACATTTGGTTTTGGTCAAGTTCAGAATCTTGGCTAGGCTTATACTGCCTATTTCATTTGACTTATGATCCAAAGAAGTCAGTGCTGAAATCATTTAGGTGAAGAATAAATACAGATTAATACAGAAGCAGTTCTTTTTGATATCAAATACGTCAGTGCCCAATAATTTTTTGTCATTTTAATCTGTTTCTCTATGCTATAAGAAAGACTGAATAGATCTGCCCACTCTCAAGGCAAAATTGTATCAGTGATATAATTTTTTTATAGAAGGAATGCTTGTGAAAATGTTTAAGTGGATATATATATGTCTCACTTACTGCTTTATTAGGTCCTCTTTAGACATTCATGAAGAATTTATCTTAAAATAAATTCTTCTCCATGGAGCTGTCTGCTTATTTTACACAATAGCTTCAATAATAAGTTTTTAATGCATTTTCCCCTTTCCAGTATTTCAAGATATATTTTAGAGCCTAGCTCCTTAAAAGTAATGATCTTCCTTTATGATCCATTTTTGCTATTGCTAAGCCACCGATTACATCACGTACAAACTTTATCTTCTGTCTTATGACAACTGTTGTTCTAGCCTGAAATAATTCCACCATGTAAAAAGAATTAAGTCTTTTGTGCAGGTTAACAGCTTTTCCATTTCCCTTTCCATTATCAGATTGGCCTATTTCTGCATGACTGCAGCATTTCTACAATCAGGTAAATAATCAAAGCCTATTTCTCATTCTCTGAATGCTGCTGATGAAAGAATGAATGTTAGTCTTTCATGTTGAGCTATGCAGAATAACACTATTCATTTAACTGTTTCAGGAGTCCCTGAGCCACACCAACAGTGGGTTTTTGGATAAGCAGGGATTATTCTGCTGTACCAAGGAACGTGAGGTGGTACTTAATTTGGAGGATTAGCTCCTTAGGGATGGTATGATACGTACAGAAATCTAGATTACGAGAAAATTTTGTCTGAATGGATTTTCAATAGTTTGGGCTGAAATGATAGCTAGGTACAAACAATAAAACTTCAGGTAAGAGCCCTGCCATCTCTGTAGGCTAACCTTTTAACCCTACTGAAGACATGCCAGCACAAATGATGAGCACTCTTCCTTTAAGCACCCTTTAGGTTCATGCTTTTCACTCCTACCTGACCTTAACACGGGAACACATATCCTCCTTCAGCATTTAAAGTATAACTGAGCTCACTGGAGCAGTTATGGATCTGTGATACATTTCAGCTTTGCAACTGAATTTGAAACTCATTTTTTTAAAACGATTTTTTAAATGCAGATATGCTTTATAGAGCATTCAATGACTCTGTGATATGATCCTATATGCTCATATATCTCAAGGCTGCAACTACACACAAAACAAATTCTTCTGCAGAACCTGTAGATTATTCTGTGTGAGGGTTTGCTGCTGTTAATTCTTTTTCCACTTTAGAGAAATTATTGTAAGGTTTCATTTTTGGTTTACTGGATTCAATACAAGTTTAAAGAAAAGGTCCTCACTTGGCATTTTTATCAGAAAGCACTGACCACACTGTATTAACTTGTCCATAAGAAAACTGGTATGGAGTTGCAACTTGAGAGAGTGTATGGGTCAAACACATGGCACTGGGACAAGAAATTCTGGCTTTTGTTCAATCCTAGTCCATAGCTCATAGAGTCTTACTTGTGCTGATTACCAGCAACAGGAATTTTTTAAAGCACAATAGAACTGAATGAAGCTGATGATTTCATATTCAGAAGGGCCAGTATTTTTCACACTGATTGGAATACACTATACGTAGAAGAAGAATCCTGATTTGGGATTAATATATTCAGACAGAAGTGCCTGTGTCACTTCTCTATCTCGTTTTTTTAACAAGTACACCTTACATGATAAAATAATAAAAATCTGCATGCATGAACCAGCTCTTACTTCTTACACCTTTGCATATTTTGAAGTATATTAATCCACTGGATTACTGTCAATAATTATTAAATTAGTGGACAATCACGGTGGAATTATAAGCTCTCAAAAAAATATTAATTTTCTCAGACCAGTTAACTAAGTTTGACCATCAAATCTTATAGATGTTGTATCAGGATAGAGTTTTGCTCACTGTTCTTTGAGAAGGCTTTTCATTACCATGCAAATGGCAGTGCCTCTGAGCACGATAATTAGCATATGTGGCATGTCACATACAAACCAGGGTATTAAGCCACTCCACAATTTATACAGAAGTACAATCAAATTTGACTGGAAATACCATTGTTTTTCTTTGAGATCTAGCATTTACACATGGCAAAGTGGTGGGTGGATGGCTATTACATGTGGAGAGATCAGAAAGAATAATTGTGTAAGATACTATGCATCACCAACAAAGAAAGAACATTTAAAGGAAGTGCACTTGGTAATTAGATTAATAATGAGCAATTAATTTGATAAAGACATGCAGCCTATTTGAAAGCAACAGAAGTACATAATGTAATCAAAGTATGTTTGGCCCAATTACTTGCATTTGTTTATTTATCTAACACCATGTTTTGTGCACATATTATCAGTGTCTTCTAATATTTATTTTGGAAAAGAACGCAATATTCAGCAGGTAAAGAGAACAGCAAAAAAGACCACACATTTAATTTAAGGACAGACATGGCCATTAAGCACCTTAAGTAACTAAGAATTCAGTTCCAAATCTGAAATCTTGGTAACACTTTACTGTAGAATGGGACAGAACTGTACTCCGAAGTGTATCAGAAAGGATGCTGCCAGCATCTGAAAAACAGGCTTCAAGTTTAATTCTAATAAAAAATCCACTAAAACGTGCGATTTTAGGTATGTGAATATGAACTTGAAACTTAGCACATGTAACAGCCAAGAACCAAACCTTTTATTACCATGAAGCTAATCAAAACCCGCTGTCACTCCAAACAGTGTGGTAAGACACATTAATCTTTCTGTCATGCACTCATTTCTCTTAAGTGACTAAACACAGACCTGCTGCAGCTGGCAACAGGCAGTCATTGATTTCCCACTGTGAAAACACTGTCTAAAGACAACTTCATTATCAAATGTGGTTATTTACCTGTCATAGTCTTGGCAAATCTCCCCGACAGCTACCAAAGCCTTCAAGTACTCATTGGGTTGATAGGGGTGGATGTAGTGCAGTGAGCAGCTGTTCCTAGGATCACCATTTGATGCAGTGAAATCTATAGCTACCTGGAATAGAAGAAAAGTCATTGTGCTGTGTGCTGTTCTGGGCAGGAGGATACCCATGCCAACCAAGCATCTTTACCAGAAAGAGTTTTCTGCAGAGACTGCAACCTTAAAGCAAAGGTCATTTAACAGTATACTTCATCAAGTCTGAATTAGGATAGCATCAATAAATACTTCTAAAAGGATACATCAACTTATAAAATAAGAGTTCATAAAACTAAAATGGCATGATTAGGAAAGAATGAGCTGCATAATTATTCCATGTGGAGAAATATGTTCTAATAAAAATGAATCAAACTACCTCTAGTTTCTCAAATTTAATTAAATTCTTCCAGCTCAGGTAATGTTCAGGACATAAATGCTGCACAGCAAAATGTCCCTTGAGAGTTAAAAATTCTACTGAAATCACACATTAAAGTTCCTAATTCCTTTCAGGGACATTTCTCACAGATTTTAAAACTTCTTTTGCCCGTAGCAGTACTCGCAGTAAATACTCTCTGCATAGTGTATTTTTATTTCATTTTATTTAATTTTTATCTTCATTGTGTCTTCTAAGTGTTAAGCAATTAACCCTCCCAATTTCATAGATGATAGAGAGCTTAAAGGTGAACTGCAGGGTAAAAATAAAGCTTGAGTCCTGCACAGAGTTTCGTGCTGAAAAGACTTACTGGAGGTTGTGGGAAACATCCAGTGCAAAAACAAATATTAAATTATCTTTTAGAAATTAATTTCTCCCTTTCAGAACAGTCTTTATCCTCCTCACTGAAGATAGACTCTTGCATATATTTTTCTGTGATATGATCAGCATGTATTGGGAAGCCCTTTCCTGAATTTCTGATGCTGCTTTCTAGGGTTTCTGAAGAAGAGCAACAAGAAAACTGTATTCTCCTTGAGGGAATGACACAATTTACAAACCTCCTTACAATTCTGCTCTTCCTCCAAAACCCTGCTATATCCACATCTTCAACAGCTACAATTGCACTGAGTTCAATTTGCAGTTTTACTGTGCAGTTGATGTGGGAGGACTTTACTGAGGGCTGCATAAGCTTTGAAAGTCTTTGAAAGTCCTAGCTTGCCTCTGTGAATGTGTACCTTCCCCAGATGAAGTCTGCTTGGCACAGGCAGGACTATTTTACTTGGCTATAAAATGAAAATATAACATAAAGTCTTCACTCTCCCTTCAAAAGAGGAGAGTGAAAAAAAAGATCTGCTGATGTGAGAAGCTAAAAGAGAAAAATCATACTGCATCAACCCCATACGGCTTTTCCCTACCTTCTCTGGTTCTCTACCTCTAACTCTTGTCTGAATAAAAATATTTCTCAGAGGCCTCTGGGTAGTTTGGAAATCCTCCCATGCCCCACAGTGAGATGTGAGCTTGATCTGGATTGCAAATAAAGTAATCTTTCACCTCACCTTCCCTATTCATTGCTCATGCACTGAAGCAGGGGGTCTGGTAGTTTTCCATATAGAACTTTTTTCCCAAAATAACAGCTTGATTTTTAACTTGAATAAATTCAGAGAAACTCCCTCAGGTTTTAACCTGCCTGCATGTACGTAACTATCTGTGCCACAGCTGCCAGAAATTACCAAGAAACTCTAGCAACTTGTGAAACCTATGGTAAATCCACCTATAACAGCACGCATTAGCTTAGTTTCAAGATAGATATTTCTCTTTTTAAAATCTTAGCCAAGGTGTTCAAATGTTTTCTTAACAAGATGAGCTTTTCTTAAAAATATGAATCAGATAGTATTTTAACATTACATTTTTGTCCTGAGTACAGGAAATGCAAAAAATTCATTATATGACAGAGAAACAACAGTCACTCCTGTAGGACTGCTAACGGTATGTTTTCACTAGGCTAATACCACTAATGAATTAATCATGACCAGCAAAGCAAGACTCTTTCTTAAAATGGACATATTTGATTTTTATTGGTGTATCTTTAAATATTTTGGTTCAAATGTACCAGTCATCTTCCCATATCTAAATACAAAAATAACATAGCAATAACTCCTAGCACTTCTTTTCCACATTGTTGTTAAAAGTGTGATTTTCAACACTCTGAAAACATCCTACACAGCCAGGATCTCTTGCTAGATCTGTCAGCAAAGACTCAGCTGGTCCGATACCATGACCTGTCTAAAAGAGAATCTTTCCAATATACCTTTTAATTATAGTTCCCTTTATGCATGTTACACATCCTTTCTGCTATATTTCCTAAAGTGATGAAAATGTCTTCTGACTACAGACCCATTTGCACTGTCAGCTTATGAACGTCTCTTCTGCAGCAGGGAACACTGTCTGATAGGAGATATGGCGTGTTGCAATAACCACTGCATAAAAGTAACAGCCTGGAATCAGCACTATTGATCTCTGCAGACTAAGGCTTCTTAATAAATGGTTTTAAAGTGAAGGGAAAGTTTACTTGCATTTTTCAGAGATGTTCTTTCTAACTACAAACTACATTCCTACAAAGTATCCCACAAACACACAGCATGATGTCACCAAAGCCCTCCTTACTGCCTTAAATTAGCAGGTACATCATACTACAGTTTTTTTTTGTTACAAAATCTATGCTTAGCATCCCCATTTCCCTCCCTGAGCAAGTGTTCTTTTACATCCCAGCAGCATTGTACTGCCTGTACATGGCATCAACTCCTTAGAAATCTCATTAACATTAAGGCAACAGCAACAATAGAAGAGTTATGACAATTGTAAACAATTCCAAACCCAATGTACCATTCCAATTGAAAGAAACAAATCTGAGAAGGTGGAAGGAATAGGTTGACTCTGTTGCAGTGGCCTGAATTAACCAAGTAGGCCTATATAAAAAGGAGATCATATAATGTACGGAGAAAGCAAGGGAGCAGTGAATATCTTCACTGTAGGTTGCACCTTTTTGCTTCAGTGCCCACAAGAACAGCTCTGATGTATTTAAGGAGACAGTAACAAGGTTCACAAGCAGTTTATGCTATCATTGTGGGTACTGTTGCAACTGAGGCACAAAGAAGTAAAACATGCAAACATTCAGCTTGTGAACTACGTTACGAACAAACAGAGCTATATGCACATAGATATCCATAACAGCTCCTCCTCATTCTATGTATGTTGAAAACTGACTTAAGTTACACTGTAGATGGTAGACTTACCACTGAAGTCAGTAGTAATTTAGGGATTTCTGTGACTCACAGCATAGTGGATTTTTCATCTTCTTTATGTGCTCACTGCCCATTCTTGCAGATCAGTCTGATTAACTTATGCATTATCAATTTTGCTTCATTTCAATGACCCTGTCCTATTTCCTCAGATAACCCAAAGCAAAGCACAAGCAAATGCTTTAGAACGTGCAAACTGAGTACAAGCCAATACACTATGCACTACAAGGGAACACCCAACTTCTCAGATAAACTATGAGGAACCTCCTTTAAAACTTAGTGCAGCAAAAACATAAAAGACTCATTATTTAGACAAACAATATAAAATCTAATAGAGGCAATACTATCAATCAGATATCAAACAGATAAAAATCTGTTTGAATACTGCTGTGTTCAATTTATGTTGAAGGCTCGCATAGCTTCTCACCTTTATTTTTTGCAACGCAATTGTAATTGATGTAAAACACACAGTACGTCAGTATGTGCAAGAAAATCCTAACACATTAACCAAGATTTATTTTCTGGGCATAGTACATACCTTTGAAGACATTAATAATTTACTAAAGAATGGCATGTAAGAATCTTTTCTTTGGGAAAGTAATGAATCAGTATCTAAGAGGATTCTCTTTTAAAACAAGTAGTAGAATTAAGACACTTACTGTAAACTGTATTTGGCAGCCTCCCATTATATAATCTAAGAAAGAATGCATCTTGTGGATCTGCAGACAAGAAATCAAGATACTTAAATTAACTGTGCACTGCTAAAGCATCAGATCATGGAACTGCCTGAACAAAGTAAATTAAAAGAAGGGGGAGACCAACTGAAAATAAGGTGAAGGAAGAGTTGGAGTTGAAAAGAACAAAAATATAAAGAGAGAAAATATCCAATTATTCTAAGAATACAGAATGGTAAATTCATATAAAATACAGAACCAGTCTCTGCTTCTTCTCATTAGGAAGTCAATGGGAATTTTGCTGTTAGTTTAGGAGGAGCAAGGGCAATTTAAAGATAGTTGGAAGGATTGGAAGGGTAACACATAGAAGGCCCTTTGGCAAGCTGACAGACATAAGAGTTTAGTACTGCCAACTCACACCACTAGGGACAGGATAAGAGAAATTAAAGAGGAACATATGGGACAGTTAGCTTACTTTTAGGATTCAAATCCTTGTCTTTACATTTTTTTGTGGTTCAGTTTCTATTGCTATTCTCTACATGGTTCCAGTTTGTTATCTACATTTTCAAACACCATTAAAATACATTGCTGAGAGTCTAGGAAAGAAACAGAAAATGAACAAAACACAAATACCTTGCACTGGTTAAGAATGACGATGCCTGAGTTCTTGTAACTCTTCTTCTTTGCTTTGTACTTGGGGTTAATGCATTCCCATTGTACCTATGAGAATAGAAGTCACTGCATGAAGTAAAATTAGTGTAGACATCAAATAATTAGCAAAGATGGCACTGTCTGATTTCCACAGTTGACTAAATCCTGTCAATACTGGTGCACACAGAAGAGAATAAAAACAATATGTAGAGAATTAACACAAAAGATTCCAAGGCAAACACCTATCCTCCAATGTGTGCATGAGGACACAGAACTGAAAAAGATACCCACATTTTTGTGTTGTCACCTACCAGTGTCACCAGTAGGTTCAGGTGTTACATGAGGAAGACTGAGGATCTTTTGAGATTATTTAAGAAAAGGAAAAAAAGGAAGAACTTAATATAAATGAAAGTACTTGAGGGAGCAGTCTGATGCATTATTATAACTACAAAACTGCCCACATATTATAACTGGTGTTTATGAAACTCAAGATGAGAGAAATTCTGATCAGACATTGTATCACTCACTTTTGAAAGAGAATAATAATTTCTTCTTTAAGTCACATGGTAAAACAAAAAGTTAAAAAAAATGACTAAAACATGAAAAGAAGAAGTAGCTAATTAAAAATTTAACAGTTTAAAATTTGAAAATCACCCCTCATAATATATTAAAACAAAAAAACATTTTTGGAAATCTTCTGAGCAGTTTTTTTTTCTACAGCAAAATAGTCTTATTTTGTTACTGAAACATGTTGCCTTGTTCTTACCATAACATCTCTGAGAGTCTTACTTTTCACTTCAGATGTTCTGCCTTCTCTGGCTTCAAACAGTAAGACCAAATTTGCAGACCCTGAAGTCTATTTACTACATTATTATTCACGTGTTACTGCAGGAGCAAAATGTACAAGTATGCATCTGTATTTTTAAATCCAGATTTGCAAATGTAACATGTTATTAAATAAGGTTAAGAAGACATCTATTGTCTTCCAGGGAGTTGTTTTCAAATGCTGGGAGAAACATGAGCTCTAATAAGATGCCAGGTAAAACAAAGAATATTGACATGGGGACTAGGATGCTCTACTACCTAAAATTCCCTGTCATACTTCGAAATGAAACAGATCTAAGCATTACAATACTTTGCCTATAGTGAAGACTTCCATATTTTATTTGTCTGAGCAAAGTGAGCATGTAAAATCATTTTACTGTATGAATAGCCACAGTGAGCTTCCAACCACTGCCTAACAGCAGTTATTTGGATGTCTCTTAAGTATTTAAAACTCAGGGCTTCTCTTAAATGTCAAAAACAGGGAATGCAAAACGTATGGCTCCAGAGCAATATGAGACGTTTTTGCACCCAAGAGGACGAGTATTTTCATCGCTGTTTGTGGAGAGATGTAGCAGAGCCAAGAAAGGGAAAAGACCCAAAAAAAAAAAAAAAAGGGTCCAACTGCGGGATGCACATCTGCTTGCTCTCCTAGTTAGCCTACAGCTCAATTATTTGTCTTGTGAAATGAATTTTCCAACTCAGAAGACAGACAGACACAGGCCCACATGTTCAGGGGAAATCCTCCACGAACATTTTTTCTCTACTCAAGAGAAGCAGTCAGGCTCAAGAAATGAAAGCACATCTTTCAGCTACACAGAACTCACTGCAACACAACACAAGAGTGCAACAAGCTCATTATTTAGGAAAGCAATCTGACAATAAGGCAAAATCATTGCTCATGTCTTGATACACCGCTGTCTGGCAAGATGGTTTAGCACACAGTTACTCAAACTTACTGGAGGCATTCCTACAAAAAAACTGTGCTATCTCTATGTTATAAAGAAGTTGTAAGATAGCGAATAAAGAAAATAAATAGGAGTCGGGATTTGTTTTCCTCCCTTTCATTTTTAAACTACACTGGAGAGACTTCATGGCTTTCCCCTGAATATCCAAGGTATGCTTCCTTAATTTTATCATCCTCTAACAGGAGCACTTTTCAGTGTATATGTTTAAAGAATACCCAGCCTGTATAAACCCTTGTGCTGTGCAGAAAAAGGACTACTTAAGCCTAATATAAACATTATGTTCTAAAGTGTATTAAAACATTCCGTATGGGTCACTAACATGCCACTGGCAGATGTGGCTAGGAAATTCATGGAAATGTTGTTTTTTTTGAAGAAACAGAGAAAAAGAAATAATTTGCAACCATTCAATCTTTTGATGTGGTACTATAACAAAGGGAAGGGAAGAAGAGGAGAGAGGAGGGAGAAATCCCTCCCCAGTCCATAGGTAGGTTTCTACATGAAACTCTCTTACCTTTCCTAACCCATCAAGATGTGGTTCTGACCTTGGCCATTCCCACAGTCCAAGCTGAAGATGTGACATGCATCATTTGAAGGAAATGCCCTGAACAGACCTTGTCACATCTCTAGCTCTTCCAAAAGGATCGGAATTCATTAACCAACTCTAAGAAGGTAATTAAAAATGCAAAACAATTTTGAAATATTTTTGCTTGTACTGTGAGGACACAATCAATTTTCAGTCTGTTCCTACATTTCCTGTATTGATATGGTATCTGACGCTATTTTTAATTGATTCATTTTTGTATCTTAAATTAACTTTTCAGCTGAATGGAAACCAATGCAATAGTCTGCAATCTGACACTAATGGTAAACATTGTGAAATTTGGATTCATCTCCTGAAAGTCACTTAACATTTCCTCCAAATGCTTGGCAGCTCTGAGCTATACAAGCTCTTTCCCTGTCAAACACCACAGTAAATCTGAAACAGAAACTACCTCGTTTTAAATATCTCCCATTAATTTAATATAAGTACTGTTTCAAATGTTGGTAATGAAACCTTATACTATACTGCTTTGGTTCTTTCATACCATGACACTTAAATCACTGTGTGAAGAATTTCTGAATGTGAAACAAACTCCATCCATCTATTCTTCAGTGAAAGTCAGCAAACTAATACTGAGATGTGGATGGGCCTAATCCTCTCTTTGCTGTAATGAGGACACAGACCTCTCAATGGGTGATGTTGCTCTCTGCAGTTAAGGATGATGCTTTCCCAAGCATCTTCATCCATTATCTTATTAAACCCTCAGAAGAGAAGAGTCAGTGATGCAACCACCCATTCTGCACACCAGCGAAGGGAAGCAGTAGTGATTAAATGGAGGTAAACATTTTATTTGGACAGCACAAGCTGTTCAGAGAAATGAAGATGTCAGAGGGCTTCATGTACCCCATGGCAAGAGAAATCATGATACAGAGCAGCTGTTTTCTCTTGTACACCGTGCTTCCACATCAGAAGATCAAGTGGGCCATGAGGAAAGAACTAGAGTGCTATAGCAGAGCTTTAGTTAACATTTGCATATTTTCTGATCTCCCTGTTAATTCTTTCAGTTATCCCTTGTTTTTTTCATATACTGCTCTTGCAACAAATTGCATAGCTTGTAAATGACAAAGGAGGCACACTCTAATGGACAGGGCAAAAAATAAAAAAAATCAATAGTAGGTGGCATTATATCCTGCATTATCTTTTTCCGATGCCTCAAGAAAAGCAAGTCACTTCTAAGCAAACTACAACTCCTCCTGCCTGAAATGCTAATTCATTCCTGTCACCAGTCTACACAAGAAGACTGGATGTTTTTATTTTTTCCCCTTCTGACTCAGAATGATAGTCATCATGGGAGAAGATCTGTTTTTAATCAATATCAGAGGTTTCCTATGGAAACTTGCAGCTGGGGAACTATGTGAAAACCAGAATGTTTCTTGCTTCCTCAGCAAAGGCCTAGCCTCGCTCACATTGCTGAGGTGACACCACTGCTGTATGAAGGTGAAACCACACGGACATGGCAGATGTCTCACATCACTGCACCCTCTTCCAAGGCTTCTGTTGCCCTCTTCAGGACCACAGGAGCTGCTGATCACAGAATATCTCGAGTTGGAATGGATCTTAAAGATCATCTCGTTCCAAACTCCCTGCTGTGGGTAGGGCTGCCACCCACTGGATCAAGCTGCCCAGGGTCCCATGTAATCTGGCCTTGAATGCCTCCAGGGATGGGTCATCCACAGCTTCCCTGGGCAACTCGTTCCAGTGTTTCAACATCTTCTGAGAAAATAATTTCTTCCTAACATCTAACCTAAATTTCCCCTCACTTAGTTTAAAACCATTCTCCCCTGTCCTATCACTATCGGATCGTGTAACAGTTTCCCTCCTCTTTAAAAGCTCTCCTGAAGTACTGGAGGAGCCACAGTGAAATCTCCTCAGAGTCTTTTCCAAGCTAAAACAACCCCAGCTTCCTCTTTTTTTCTTCACAGGAGAGGTGCTCCAGCCCTCCAATCATCTTTGTGGAATTGCAGTAGAGATGGTAAGCACAGCAGGATTTCTTTCTTCCCTTCCCCTTCTGCGTGCGTGCATAAATACATGCATCCTTTTTATCTGTAATACAGGAACAGATTTTTCACTTATGTAACTCCTGTACTGCATGAGGATCCAGGTGGTTTCTTTTTCTGCAACTTTTTTTCCCCAAATCCCTATGGTTTTATCATTCACAGATGATTTTTCCTTTAAATTATGAACAGCTTTAACAGCCTTTTAATTTTTATAAAGCTTTTCTTGCCTTGTTTTACAATGTTTGGCAAATCAATATTATAAAACTGCCAGTACACACACATTAAAAACAAAAAACCTATAGTACATATATTTGGAAATAAACCTAGGCATACAATAAACTTTAAGTATTTCACTTAAAAAATACTGTCACAAAAAGTAATGGACTTCTTCTTCCTGTGTTTTCTCATACCAAGTTTGTGAAGGAGTAACTAATCAATTTTGGAATGATAGGAGATGCTGAACAGAAGACTTAGAACTGTCTATTTCAGAGGCTATGAAAAAATCTCTAAAATCTCTTCTAAGAAAGACTGTCTAACCTACTCATCTCCTCACCCACATCTAATTACATTTCTTTGATGTGGCTGCCGTTATTAGAAATACTTAACAACTCATCCAGCTGAATGTAAATTGCCACCAAGGTTCACTAAACCCTCTTTATTCAAAGTAAACACTCCGCTGTATAAGTTTTTTCTTCGGAGAGAAAAAAATTGAAGAGAAAAATGACAAATGTAAATCATGTTATGTCATGCTGCACAAAGGATGCTGAGACAAAGACATGCATTTATGGGGAAGGAGAGACAGAAAGAAAGGGGAAAAAAAAAAGAAGTATGGTAATTGCTCTCCATTGGCCAGTTAGGAAGACAAGTGACATGGTCTACTAAACAAAGTACTTTTCTGATGCAACAAATGATTCACAATACTTTCTCCAAAATAACTATACTGTTTTCATCAGGACCTGCTCAGACCGTCTACTGCTTGTTCTTGACTACTGTGACAGTAGTGCTGAATGAAGCTCATGTTCATCAGGTGCCGAGAACCATCTGAGACATGTATGTATATTCTTTGGAGCATTTTTATATAATATATAATAAAATATATATATAAAATATATATGTTCTTATCTATTATGTTATATCCCTTTTTAAATGGCTATAACCTACTACCTTATCCACTAAATCTTGTTTTCTTCTATAATAGACGACAAAACAAGGGTTAAAAAAGAGATGAGGGCAGAAGGTCTGAGTTTCACACTAGTGACAATTGTGTCCCATGAGAACCATTTATAACAGTATCAGGTTTTGCAGGTACAAGCCCATAGAGAAACTGCACAAGAAACACAGAATAAGAGCATCAAGGGAGAAATAATGTTGGAACAGTTTAGGACTATGGAGGAGAAATTGTGCGCATCTGCCACAAAAAGCAGACGTAGTGTTAGAAGTGAAAGGCAGCCTGCAAAATGACAAATGGCAGGCTCTTAGCAATGCAAAGATTCAGGCACTTAACAGCACTGCGCTACATTAAAGTATTCCTGGACTACTCTCTAATACTACTCTGTGAATATACATAGATTAGAATAAGAACTGACCAGTGACTATACTACCTTTTCATGCTTCTGCCTGAGTAACCATCCTTTTTGCTACTGGGGGATGAAAAGAGTCCATTGCTTCCACATCGGAATAAAAAATGTACAGATCACCTTTCATAGACATTCCTGGTGCTCTGGATGGAAAATCTCTTGTCTTAGCCATCAAGCTGCCCGTTTGGACTGCAGTGCTGTTTTGAAAATGTTTACATTGGAAATATGCACATTTTACCACTTCCACACTGTTTATTTTCCAGCCACAGCCATTTGTATAAAAAATTAAGGTGCTATCATAACACTGTTGTTGTTAATGTTATTCTCTCTGGAAATAGTTAAGCTTATATTAACTTATTTATAATAGGTTAATATATGACTGATACATGTATCAGTGTTCTGCACACATAAGCAACACACACTAAACTTCCAAACACCAACAGAAAACAACTAGAATAACTAGCATTTCTTGGCCTAAGGAACAGCCTGACTGCAACACTAAACACTTTCTGACCCTTTGCTATCTAATGTAAAGCCCAGAGAAAGTTTATTAGACATTTCTGCTTCGTTTTGAGATTACCATAAAACAGTGACTGCAAATATGAGTAGATTAGAAAGACAACATTTTTAATTCTCCCACAGAAAATTTATCAAAACACCTTCAGGGTTAAGCAATAATAATAAATAACAATTTCCGGAATTACATATGCCAAATCATTTATCATGTTCAATAATTACCATCAACTTCAATTTTAAAAGATCAGGCTGACATAAAGAAGGGAAATTATTAATAAGCAAACAAATTTATTTTCCCTTAGGACTGTAATTTATGAGACATTTAAGAAATCAATTAAGTTCATCCTGATAGATTCGAGTTAGAGCTGGTAGCAATCATGCAGCACGTGAGAAATAAAGAAAAATGGAGAATGACCCTAATTCAATAAAGGACTATAGGCCAGCTGGGGAATTCTTTGAGTAACCTAGTGTGCATGCTTTACCATAACAGCAAAGCACCCAATAGAAACCATGTGCTAGGCTCAAAGAAATATTTGCAGAAATACCTGTGAAATATGAACTTGAAAAACAGTCTCATTATTTCAAACACAGAGCTACAAGATAGGCCACTTTCTGCATTTTTGGATTAACATGTAATAACAGTAAACCATACAGGAGATAAACAGAACAAATTCACTTCCAAGAAAAAAAAAAAATGAGGCATTGTCATTTGCAGCAGTACAGAAATGCATCAGGAACACTGATCCTCAAAGCTTATACATTAACAGTGCTTGAGTGGTTTCTACCTACCTGTCTCCCCTCCATAGCCCCTCGCATTTCCTTGAAAGTTGAGCTAAATTCTCCAATGAAGTCATGCTTTCCATTAGAATCCCAGTCCCAAACTATGCACTGGAGAGAGAAAGGGAAAAGAAAGTAAGAGCACATTTTTCTTCAAATAAAAAAAAGCTTTACTGAACAACAAAAAAAAACTATACAGAAATTATGATATGCATGCAATAGAATTGTATTGTGTGTTATCTAGAAAAAAAATCACAGGCGATATTAAAAACATTCTTGTCCAGATAAAAACGAAATGACTAGTGGAATCTCAACACAGCTTGCAACTGACAGCTATGTATTATGGAGTTGGCTGATGAAAGCAAGTTCATATAGCACAGAAAGAAAGGATTCATCTTTTAACTAGGTGTAAAAATACAAGATGCTATCTAGGTACATTTGCGTGTTCATGTTGAAATGGGGTCATCAATTAAGATCAACATACATCACTAAAGTGCTTCATAAATATTAATCACTATTCAGAGCACCAGTTGCTGTGGTCATCATGTGACAGAATCATAGAATGGCCTGAAAAAAAATGGGTTGAAAAGGACCTCAACAACCATCTAGTTACAACCTCCTGCTGGCGAGGGTTGCCAACCACCAGACCAGGCTGCCCAGAGACACAACCAGACCAGCCTTCAATGCCTCCAGGGATGGGGCATCCATAACCACTCTGCAAAACCTGTTCCTGTGCATCACCACCCTCTGTGTGAAAAACTTCATCTGAATATCTAACCTAAATCTCCTCCTGTCTTAGTTTAAAACCATTCCCTCTTGTCCTATCACTATCAACCCATGTAAACAGTTATTCCCCCTTCTGCTTATACACTCCCTACAAGTCCCCCAGAGCCTTCTCTTCCCCAAGCTAAACAAGCCAAGTTCTCACAACCTTTCTTCATAGGAGAGGTGCTCCAGACTCCAATCATCTTAGTGGCCCTCCTCTGGACCATTTCCAAGAGCTCTGTGGCTTTCCTGTGCTGGGGTTCCCAAACATGGACGCAGAACTTCAGATAGGGCGTCACTACAGCAATACTCATTCACCTTTAAGCATCCCCAGACAAAAACAATATATACCCGGTGCATGTGCAAAAGCACAGAAAAATGTCAACACAGGTTTAGAAAAGGAAAGAATAAAAATGGAAATGGGGGTGGGCAAAAATTGTCACTATTTCCATTTGTTGCAGTCATCCTGATCAGTGCAGCTCAGAAACCAAATGCTTCTGTCACTATCTGAACAGGTACAAATGATGCAAACGCTACAGAAGCAGTGCAGTGTGTCTCCAAAAAAAAAAAAAAAGCAGCTTTGGAACCTTCCCCCTCTACCTACATGCGGGATACCAGCCGTGGTAGACCACAGCAGCAGAAGTATTTCTCTTCCACAGGCTACCTGTGGCCTACCCACCACTTGTGAGTTCTGAAATGCACCGGCACTTTACTTCTTCCTATCAAGGAAAACACAACACACAAGCGTAGAAAGATAGAAAGACAGTTGTAATGAGGGATGGACTGGAAGCTGGGACTTCACGTTGCAGTTAAACTTCAGATGACCAGAGAATTACTAGCATTGAATGGGAAGGGATTTACCAAGGAAATCAGAAGCCTCCTGTTAGGCAGAGGTGGGCTATAGGACATTGCACTGAACCGTGTGTAAGTTACAAAAGCAAAAGATCAACACATCCAAACCAGACAGAGATCATCACTGACTCAGCAAGGAGGGAGGGACAACCTATTGGGACAGACAGTTTCTTTTGACACTGTAAACCCTGACACAAAACTCTTACTCAGGCTAGACAAGACGGGGGCAGTTAGGGCAGTTAGGGACGGGTGGGATGATGCACGGCGTTGCCCCTGGCGACAGCACTGTGATGTCACGCTGAGGTCTCCGCCACGGCAACCAGCCCACCAAAACCAACACACACCTCTTCCCTGCTTGCTCTGGCAAGGAACTGCAGGTGAAGAGGGTGGACCAAAGGCGAGCTGTGCTGCTGCTGCTTGGCTCCACATTTGATGATATTTGGCTTCAGGCCAGCAGACTCACCTGGCCAGCAAAGTGCAGAGAGCGGACCCCAGCCTGTGCCAGTCTTTGCAATGAAAGACACCGCTCACAACGCTGGTGGCACAGCTCCAACTTCCAGCACCCTGCACAATGAAATCAACGAGCTGTGCGTGCGGATCATGCGGCTCTGCCTTAACACCAAGCAGGTAAATATTAAGGACTCTGCCAATGACAAAGTGCAGAAACCCAAGCCGTCTGAACCAGTGAGACAAACCGTGAACTCTGCTGGCGGTGTATGTGACCCATTCAAGCGTGTGACAACTGAGCCACACGCAGATCAGAGTCAGCTTGGCCAGGGGCTGGTAGATAGGGATGGGGAACACAATAGGCCCCGCATAATCCAAGAGGACGTGGTTTTGGACCTGCTCTGAAAGCTGGACACTCCCAAGTCCATGGGGCCAGATGGATTGCACCCTGAGGGAGTTGGTGAGTGTGGTTGCTAAGCCACTCTCCATCATCCTTCGACTCTCCTGGCTAACCAGGAATGTCCCGGCAGACAGGAGACTGGCAAACGTGACGGCCAGTCACGAGTGCTGTCCCCCAGGGCTCGGTGCTGGGGCTGCTTCTATTTCACATCTTCATTTGTGACCTAAAGTTGGGAGGGACTGCTGATCTGCTGCATGGCAGAAAGGCACTACACAGGGACCTGGAGAGACCGGCTCGATGGGCCAGGGTAAACTCTGTGAGGTTCAATAGGGCCAAATGTCGGGTCCTGCATTTTGGTCGCAACCAACCCAGACAGCCCTACAGGCTGGGGGAGGAGTGGCTGGAAAGCTGCCTGACGGAAAGGCACCTTGGTGTACTGATGGACAGTCAGCTGAATACGACCCAGCAGTGTGCCCAGGTGCCCAAGAAGGCCGAAGGCATCCTGGCTTGGATCAGGAATGGTGTGCTGAGCAGGACTAGAAAAGGAATCCTGCCTCTGTACTTGGCATTGGTGAGGCCCCACATCGAGTGCTGTGTTCAGTTTTGGGCATCTCAGTGCAGAAAGGACACTGAGGTGCTGGAGCAGGTCCAAAGAAGGGCAACAAGCCTTATGAAGGGCTTGGAGAATATGCCCTACAAGGAGTGACTGAAGGAACTGGGGCTGTTTAGCCTGGGGAAGAGGAGGCTGAGGGGAGACCTTCTTGCTCTCTTCAAATATCTTAAAGGTGACTGCAGAGAGAGTGGGGCTGGTCTCTTCTCACTGCTGACAAGAAGAAGGGAAATGGCCTCAAGTTGTGCTGGGGGGGGAGGTTTGGTTGAATATCTTTTTTAACTTTTTTACAGATAGGGTGGTTAAGCACTGGAATAGGCTCCCCAGGCAGGTAGGTGGTTGAGTCACCATCCCTGCATGTGTTTAAAAGCCATTTGGATGTGGTGCTCAGGGACATGATTGAGAGGAGGGTTGTTAGACTTAGGGTAGTATGGTTAGGTTGCGGTTGGACTCGATGATCTCTGAGGTCTTTTCCCGAGCAATTCTATGATTCTGTGATTCTAGGAGCAGCGGGCGATGCCGCGTGCAGTGATGCCCTTCTCTGAGCTACCAGCAGCTTCCAAAATCTCTGAGCTCTGCAGATTTGGCCAGACAGGCTGGGCAAACTTGGCAGGAAGCAGTGAAGAGAAGCAGAGGACTGTTGCTCGGGAAGATGCCATGGCAAAACCAAATGCCAACGGCAGACGTAACATCCTGGGTCACTTCCTAGAAAGTCCAGAGGGAAAAGAGAGCTCAAAAGAAAAATGCTATTTAAAGAGACATTCTGTAAACAAAAAAGCAGACTGGCCAACAGGACATATCAGACAACGTCCATGTCCACCTCTGGACAAGAAGCGTAAGCACTGCAGTGAAAGACTGCAGAGCAGTGGCAACCAAACTGAGAACTTCACAGGCAAACGGCAGGATGAATTTGTACCAGCAGCCAAGAAGATGTGCAGAGACTTACCAGTTCTACCGGCACCCCTGCACACAAAAGACCTTTCATCTACCTACGCAAACGGGAATGGGAAGATGCAGGCTCAGCCAAGCAGCACTCCAGCCCCAACTTTGGCTGCCCAGCAGCACAAAACACAAGAAAGCTGCAAGACAGACAGCCCAAACACAGGCAAACAGAAGTTCCAACCTGAACCTGTGCTGCAAAAACAGGCTGAGGGCCAGAAACCATCAGGCAAACGTAAATGTAAAACAAAACATCTGGATGTGCAGAGAAGAAAGAGATCATTCTTTGCGATAGACGACCCGTTTGACATAGAAGATACTCAAGATATGGTCGCACTGCCAAAAAAAATGATGAAGCAAGCAGAGCCCGCTCTGCACCGCAGCTCCTTGCCCACCAGATCCTAACAGCAGAACCTGCACAAACAGCTGCAGCAGCCCCCCTCGCTGTCGACCATCCAACCTGCCGTGCTGCAGGTGCACAGCCCCTGCCACAACATGCCACCTGAGGCCCACTCCATCTGACAAGAACGCGGGACCTCAGGCTTCTCAACTGCCCTCTTATATTACGGACCTTCAAGTGTTTAACCCTGACGGACTTTGCAGGACTCCTCATTTCACTGCAACCATCTACACCAGGACCCCCCCCTTTGACAACTTTCTGGGGACTGCTGCATGCCGTTTAAGGGCTTTTAGATGTTAATGTTAATAGTTTTATGTTGTTTTGTTATTGTAATGTTTGTATTAGAGAGTTACTTCATTAGGCATTAGGTTTTCCATTGAAATTGTTTCTGTAAATAAAAGACATTGTTATGTATGAAAGTATCTTTCCTTTAGATAAGAAAGCTGAATGCTGGTTGGATGGATTCTCTTTTTTCAGTCTGTTTTTACAAAATTCTTCCGTTTCATTAAATGCACACAGGATCTAGTAAAAGTTTGTTATTACTTGCAATTTCTTTCCGCATCTGCACACGGGCTTTGTTTCATGCAAAGGTTACACAGAGCTTACGCAGAACGTACTTCTTGTAGGTGATGGAAACAAAGTCACTGGGTTTATGTGGGAGATAGATAGGATTTGGTGAGGTACTTGGTTGTCTTACTGTTGTTGTACTCAATACAATGATTAAAAATAAGATTGTTGGAACAGATGATTTCAGTGATCTTTTCCTAGCTTAATAATTCCATGATTATTCCACGATCAGCAAGAAGTGGCCAGAGAAACCTCTCCAATGTAGGAGATGATGCTTCTAGGAAATGTGAAGCACACCTGGAGGTTCACGGTCCTGGCAGACAAGGGGAGCCGGACCAGCACTGAAGACTGGGGCAACTACAACGTTGACTGAGCATCTCAGCTTCTTCCATGTCTGAGAAAGCCAGTTCTCCATCCTCATTTGTCAGATGGGGAACGCTCTCTTTGGCCTTTCTCCTCCTGCCCACATACCTGTAGAACCCCTTGTTCTTTTTCACATCCCTGGCCAAGTTCAGCTCCATCTGGGCCTCCAATCCTAACCTCTAATGCTCTCCTCTGCTGCTCAGCAGAGACTAGCGAAGCCAAATCCTGCTAGTAGTCATTCATGAATTCATGCACAAATATCAATATCCCAGTGACTTTGAGCTGTGAGAATTTTATTCTACAGATACAGCTAAATAAAATTCATCTAGGCAAGACAAGTGCATAGCACTTTAACTATAAGCTTTGATAAATATCATTTTTAGAACGAGCCCAAAAGCAATAATGTAGGTTACAATATTAAAGAACAACATCCTAAATTCAGTCTCATGGCCTCCCTACCTAAAGCTGCATACACTGACAGAATCAGAAGTCCTTATGTCTTGATAGCAAACCATTATTTTCCTTGTTTTTCTCCACAAGCAGAATTGCCTCAAGGCCATCTCTGCTATCACACAAGGAGTACTGCAGATCTGCACGGGCGTGCGATGAAAGACTGGGTCAGTGGAGTGGTAGAGAAGCTCTCTGCTGAGAAAGGCAGGCATGACCTGCATTGCTAGTTGTGATGGGGCTCCAACAGTGCAGTATCAGACTTAGGGACAGTGGGTTTTATCAAGCCCCACTGGAGCCAGGCTCACTGCTTTTCAACCCACTGCTGCCGATCGTACAACTTGAGAAGACAGCTTTGCTGCTCGGAGGGTTGTCAGACTGAAGCAAGTTGAAGTTTGCTTTGTAATAAAGGGTGCCCTGAATTCACCCAGAAGGGAACTGACGTGGGTTCTCACACATCATTAACAAACCCCAATCACAGCCAAAAGCTAATAAGCGACCTCTTCTGTACAAAATGCCTATGTGAGATG
Organism: Chrysolophus pictus; assembly: GCA_037305975.1. Lineage (NCBI taxonomy): Eukaryota > Metazoa > Chordata > Aves > Galliformes > Phasianidae > Chrysolophus > Chrysolophus pictus. The sequence continues at coordinate 41,470,615 of JAYKPI010000006.1, forward strand.
CCTTGACAGGATGCAATGGAAAGTATTTAATCTGTATATCTAAGTTTACTGAATTTATAATGCTGTTAAGAGCTTCGGTACCTCAGTTCCCTTTGTGGAAAGAACACATCTGGTGATACCAGTGAATTGATACCCCAGGATTTCTCCAGGCAGTATACCACCACCTGCATTATCATCTAGGTTCCCTCTCTATGATGACCGTAGCCTTCCTTTGATCTTTCAGCACCGTTCCACCTATCCTCAGGAAGAGATCTTGTTTGATGCAAGTGCGATTTCTCTGCTTCATGCAGAAGATGTGCAGCAGTGCTACAAAGGGCTGCTCACAGGGAAAGAGTCCAAGCCTACGTCATATAGCTCCAGATGTTAATTATCTGAAATAGCTCACTGGTCAGGCACAAACCAGGCTCCTGAGCACTCTGTTGCTCTGCTGGTCTACTACTCAAAATTTTGTTTACTCTTCTTTAAGCAGGGAACGTAACAGAAAATAAAAACTTCTCCAGATCAAAAACATATTTTTACCTAAGACATTCAGATCCTTTTCTATTGGTTTGATGTCAGAGGCGAGAGGGGGACAGAGGCAGGGAGAGGCATTCCTACGTGTGCTTATTTATAGACTAAATTTTATACTATAGTAGAATCAAATGAGAAGGGGCTCCTGGTTCTGCTGGTGGTAGCATTACCTGGAACATAATTAAGCACTATTTCTATCACTTATAGCCTGGGTGAATTCTTTTGATGAGATCTTCATTAAAAATCATTATGTCCTAATTAAAAATTGAAATAACAAGAAAGGAAAATAAGAAAATGTAATTTAGTTCTCACAAAAGAATAAGCCTGAAACTGTCTGTTTAATACTGGAAAAGGCTTCACTTTTTCTTTCTGTAAGATTTTCTGCAAATATAAGTTAGTCAATTTTCATTGAAATTACTTTCTAAATTTTTCTTGAAAAATGGATTTCAGAGATGAAGCATGACCTAAAAAGATACTGTCTGTAATGATTGCCCAAATGATCTAACATCCTAGAGGCAACTAAGTGAATGATACATCAAAAACGTCCTAGCAAAAATCAATATAAATTTGGAAAAGTATATTTTTAGTAATTATGGCTACTTTCCAACAACGTTTTTGAAAAAATAGCTATTTCACCCTGGAAAAAACCTCACAAACTTTTTGTGATTTTTTCAATGAACTTTACTTTTCAGGCTCTATCTGAATACTCAATTGGAGAAGAAAGAGAAGAAAAGTCCCAAGGTGAATGGAGACCTCCTGTAAAAGGTGCTTTGAAAAATTTCTGCTAGAGTTCTATCTCTTATGAGTAAGGAAAACTCTGACTGCTGATTTGTGCTTAGAATTTTAACTAGAGAGGAGTAAAGTTAAATTACATTTAAAATGCCATCCCAAACAGCCTGTTTGTTTCAAGCTTGAGGTTTGATAACTTCAGTTTTCAGAAAGCCAGCTGGTATTTTAATCTTTATACTGGCTTCATGTAAAAAGCAGCCAGTGACAGTACTGTGTCAGTGCCATTTGTACAATTACAGCTAAGGGAGAAAGGGCGCTATGCAAATATAATCCCTTACACCTTCCTTTTTTCAGAGTTCCATGCTTTGCCACAGGAATTATTTGTTTTTCTCTGTAAAACATTTTGCACACATGAATAATTCTGCATTTCAATCACATGTGAAAAATATTTCTAAAATACACTGCAACACAGAAGTTTTTGTAAAAGTCTGTTCAGACAGACAAAACAAGGAGGGAAGCACCTTTGAAAAGCATTCAGAATTAAGACCAAACATGACAATCAAAGGATTATTTCCCTATGAAATATTTATGAGCTTTTTTTTTTTTTTTTTTTTTTTAAGAAGGCCCTATGTGCTTTTCAAAACAAATCCTCCATAAATAATCCTTTATCTCAAGGTAAACCTTGATGTATTATTTGGCTCTACCCTCTTACTGGTCTCTTAAGCCAACAATTAATAGTGTACTTACACTGTACTAAAGGTCTTACTAATTAAGGAGAGCTTCCATAGAATTAAATATATTCTAAACACTGTTAAATCGGTGCTCAGATCACTGATGAAAGAAGTTAGTCTTCTACCTACTGGTTACAAGTTCAAATTCAGAGAACAAAAACTTCTGTCTAATCCTACATGGTGGTGGAATATTGCTAACTGGAAAGATGGACACAGTCACCCATACCTCCACAGTCCTTCCTCCCTCCCTAAGGTATCTGCTGTGGCAGGGAGAGGGAACACTGCTTCAAGATCTCTCAAGCAGCAGCAGCATTATATTTGATTGAACCAGCAGATTTGGTAAATAACGCCACCAAAGAATCCATCCTGGTTATCCACACCTTCATTCCTTCAGCTTCCAGGCTGAAACTGAACTTTTTACTGAGGAGAAGAGGAGGAAGGGTACACTTTAGGAAGAAAAAAATCTCTTGGATGAATGCAGATAGAAATTTTTCTGGTTTTATTTCTACCTAGCCTTCTCATCAAGTCTACACTCTCACTACAAAGAGAACTTCTGAGAAAAATTGCATTGGCAATGGAGCTACAAAAGCATGGGTTACTCTGGCTTAATTTCCTATAGCCTTGGTACCTCCGTGTGAGCAATAACTCCCTTCCACATTTTTAATTTTAGTTCACAAAATAGCATTTGGACTTTATTCACCATCCTTTAGCTGCAGCAAACAGTAATGACCTGTGATTTGACAATGTTAAGATAAGAAAAAAAATAATTTCTCAATTCAGTGTCTCCAACAGAGTATAAGACACCTTTGTTTGATAATTCAGTAGCAAAATTAATATTTTCTATCTCAGATTTTGACATATGATCCAAACACAAACTTCATTTTTTAAGGTTTAATCTCTGTGACATGGCTCAAGTCAACAGAGTGGTTTTCCAAGTCTCATTATGAGAGTTAGACTGTTTTCACTGAGCAAAACATGTTCTGAAGGTTAGTTTTTAATAGGTTGGCAGTGAGCCTCATGACTAAACTCTATCTGGAGGTAGCTCACAGCCAGATCACGAAAATGTACTTCCTGAAAATAATCCATTTGATTTTCCCTGGTGTGCCAGACACTGCAGATTACAGAATGCAAAGAAAAAACACACCAAAAAACAAGAAAACTCCATCTTGCAAGCCTGAGTTTATTTGTCCAGCTCTGATTAAGCTCGAAGTCCAAAAATGACTGTTCATGTTGGCATGATTCATGCTGGCATTACCTTGCCACCTAGATGGAGAGGTATGGCATGGCAACATCCTCAACCTAAAGCACTTGTCTTACTTGGGACAAAATTTGAGTGGGTGAGAAGACGAAATGCCCACTCTCCAGCAGTCTTATCCCAGCAGAAGGGCAAAAAGAGCCAAAAAGGCAGCAGCCCAAGCATCCAGAGGAAGATGAATATGAGGCTTCTTAGCCTGACCTGGTTCCAATGCAGATGAGATCCCAGCTCACACACTGCATGAAAAATATTCATCCATATGGTGTTACTTCAGTATCTACAGGATACCTTTGAAGGAAGAAAATTGTATTTGTTCATTAAATGCCTGCAGACCCTAACTAGGTTACAGGACCACAGTATATGAAAAGGGGTTTAATTCTGAACACAAATTGTTGTGGGTGGCTTTTCCTTACACTTCTGTGAAAGTGGGAGGCAAAATCCTGAGGCAAATGTCAGTGACCTGCAGCACTTCTACAGTCACCCCAAGCTGCAGGTTCTGTGAGGTGGTATAAGGTTACAAACAGAAAAACATCTTTGGTCCATTCTTCAGGATCAAAAAAACCAAAAATCTCAGAAAAGTCTCACAGAGAAGGTGAAAGTCTCAGAAAAAAACGAAACATTTACTTGATCAAAGTGATTTTTCCAGAACAGTCTGTCCCAACAGGTTTATTATTTCTTGATAACAAGCTACCATAAATACAACACCCAAGACAACAGTCAAAACACAAAGAAAAACAATGCTTTTTTGGATCTAAGTTCACATGAAGTTTGGTTTCAAAATTATCTACCTTGGAGAGAAGAGAGAAAGGAAGGTAAATCCACAGTTTTCTAATAAGAGCGGCAGGTCCTCTGATACCACATCAGATGAGTGAGTTGTGTGTTACTGACAGTAGTGATACAAGACCTGCCTGAGCATATTTCACTTCTTGCCAAATGAAGAAAAGGGACCTTTTACAAAACTGCCATTATCACATCCACCTCTCTATACCACATGGGATTTGAGCACAACGGCAGGGTCTCAAGCAATGATGAGAAACCTCACAACTGGATATTCTCTCTCTTCTTGAGAAATCACAGTAGGTAAGAAGAAGCAGGGTCATTTCAAAATCAATTAGTAATAAAATGTAGCTTGTTGACTACCCTTATTTGCATTACAAGGGTGTCTAGGAGCCTCAGACACAGATCTTTCACCCTATTTAGCGTATACAAATGCACCCTAGATATATTCCCCTGAAACAGAAATGTGCTAAAAGTTGCATCACTCGAGGGATGACTTCCAACTAGATTTTTAATGACTGCAGGTTTCAGTGGTGACAAGATAAACAACTACTTTGCAGGAACACTTACACAACAAAATCCTCAGGACACACAAGAAACTGCACAGTTACTGAACAGGTTTAGCATGGACATGAATGCAACTTAGATTTGCACACTGGCCTAAAAGAAATGTCTGTGTAGTTGTATTGCCTACATATTAGACACTACAATTTCTTTATGTTAAGAGTAAAGAACTCCTTGTTGATTACAACATTCCTTTTTTCTATTTCCTCATTCAAAACAACAGTAGTAACATAATATGCAACCCAGAAATTGAATAATAATTTAAGTAGCCTGCTTGTTTTCGTGAAGATACAGTTGTCTAACAGATGAGACTGCAGTCTGTAGCATCTTTAAAGCTAAGACAAAACAGTGGCAGTCCACCTGCATCAACAAGATTTTACTTTTTGAGCCTATGCCTTTGTCCAAACAGGCCACACTGTAATGTATAACTTTTTAACAGTTAATAAACACAAAAACAATAGCAAAACATAACAGCAAAGCCTATGTGCAAACACTGTTCTGAGGCTCCTTTAGTGCTTCAGTGAGGTTATTAATACTTCTCATGCAGTCTTCTCCAAGAGTACCCATCCTCAATCCTCGAGTTGCCATCCTTAAGCAAAAAAAAAAAAAAAAAAAAAAAAAAAAAAAAAAAAAAAATCTCTTTCCAAACCAGAGCTGATATATTCGCTTACTGACATGGTAGCACCTTCCCCTGTTATCAACATGTATCTGAGATTCATGTTCACCCAGCTAACAGTTCCCTGCTTACCAGAAAGGCAATGCTCATCACTACTGTTCTCTGATATATCTACTGGAGAAGCTGCAGGCACGAGTGAAATTTATCACAATTCATGTGCGATCAATAATCTCTCAGACAGAACAGGACTCCATCCAGTTCCAATTGTTTATTCTTGGTTCCTAAAAGACTCAAATTAGCTTTATTTTGTGCAATGAAAGTCAGCAGATAAAATTCAACCATTGTCTTACATCTAGAGCAGGAAAGGAAGTTGATGACAGTTGGCAGAAAGAGTACAAAATGTTCTTCCCCACCAGAGCAGCACAAATCTGTCTCCAAACACTACTTGCAATAATGAGGACTGTTTACACAAAGTGACTGATTACACTGTTCTTTCTGTTGTCAATCAGTGGGGGAGTTAATTACACATGTCTCTTGGATGTCATTGCAAAAGAATGACCCGGCAAACGCATTGGGTTTAATGGCCCTGAACTGGTCACTCTATTCAGTGGATGAAACAGCCATAGCAGTGGATCTTCCCCATTTTGAATAATTTATAAAAATAAAGACTGGTAGAGGGTTCAAACACAAAGTTTTTAGAATAATCTGGACAAGAAATCAATTGGTAAGTGTAAAACAATTCTGAATGTTTACTAGAATGATATTCTAAACCATGTTTCCTGAATAAAAAATGAAATATTCAAATTTCTAGATTAAATAGAGACCCATTGCATAGGCCACTATAACTGAAATGGCTAAAATAAAGAGGTTGAGGTTAAAGGTTAAACCTAAGTTTACCTTAAGGGTGAAAGCCTGGGAGAATAAAGGTCTTCTCATATTCACTCACATGCAGGATCTTAAAAATTTATTCTCGTGAAACTTTTCAACAGATTGCATTCATCACAGCAGTTGTAAGGGGTCTCATTTCAGGTTTTGGGTTTTTTGTTTCATTTCAGGATTTTTTTGTGGTGTTGTTCCGAAATTCAGTTATTGCCCTCATACAAACACACAGGTGCTTCAAAGTGAATCCTCAGTATATCTCCAGTTAACTCTTGCACAGATTATGAATTTAAAAAGAAAAGCCCCAAGTCTCTTTTAGTACTGCTCTTAAGTTTATTTTCTGGACAGAGTTTTGGTTTTTCGTCCTATGCCAAGTTTAGTGTTGAATTAATGTCCTTCACAGACACTGAAAGCATCTCAATGCAGAATCTAAGCCACTGCACTGCCACAAGCTCCCTCAGCAATGCATCATCAAAGACTTCCAGTAAGAGTTAAATTAAGATCACAACATGGTGTCTGGATCTTTCAAAAGAGATTATACGCCAGCTAAATAGCAGATATTTTCCTGCTTCTTGGAAACTTACAAGCTAAAAGCACGGAACAGACGGTAACAGTCTTGATACACAGATAGCTTTCACATAATTATTCAGATTGCAGTTTTTTTGTACACGCAGAGTAATGTAATTTCTGTTTTTTCTTCCTGTTTTAGTAGAAAACAGACAGATTATACTTACTGCCTGCCTAAAAGTAAGCAGACTTCCTTTGTCTATTTATTTTCATCTTGTATCCATTCAAGTGTTTTACAAATATTTCCCATAATTAAGAGTTCTCACTAACTACTCCTAACTCTCTTGGTTTGTCTCTTCCCATAAGAAGACTTTCAACAAGGCTACACGCCACATGGTAGCATGGAAACTTGAAAGTGAGTTCACTGGGAGAACTGGCACATGGACAGGGTGTTCCCGTGTTTCCAATCACTACTACTGTTTCCAGCATCTTCTGAGAATTGGGAAGGAGCAACCTGGAAACCAACCCATGGTGGTGCCCAGCACCACAGTTATGCTACATGACTAGCTGACCTGAAGGTTTTAGCATAGCGTAGCACAGCACAGTTCAGTCAGACAGAACATACAAAGACCATCAGGTACATCTGCCTGACCACACCAGTGCTAACCAAAAACTAAGGCATGTCATTGAGGACACTGTCCAAACACCTCTTGAGCACTAAAAGGCACAGAACATCAACCACTTCTTTAGGAATTTCCAGTATTTAATCACCTTCACAGTAAATAAATGTCTCCTAACAGCCACTGTGACCCTCCCTTGGGACAGCTCTGTTCCATTCCCATTCTGCCAGGAGATCTGAGCAGATCTGCTTCCCCTCCTCAGGGAGCTGCAGTGAGGTCACCTCTTGGTGTCCTCTTCTCCTGGGCAACCCAAGCATCCTCAGTCTCTCAGCAGCCTCTTTTGGAAGAACATTTTTGTAAAGACAGGAACATGGAGGGAAGGGAGAAAAAGCGTGATAGCAAATAGGCTGAAGAAAGCAGAACCACTGAGTGTTCCACATGGGCGAAATGATGTAGAAAGGAGATGAAATCCTGGGTGGTGAGATAACAGTAATTCATACATTATCGAGTTAAGACAGATACTTTCCCAGTGGAGTGGATGATACATTGTGGAATATGTGTAGGTCACTCTGAAAGTAATGCCTTCTATTTATTCCAATGGAAACTATAACAAAGAGCACAACAACACTACTTGATTGAACAAATTCTCAGCTAAATACTATTCCTCAACACAGGCACCACCATTTTCACCAGTGCTGAACAAGAGTCATATCAGATAGAAGTGCATTCTGTCACACATGATTTTGTCAAAAGATCCTATGTGATACACTATGGCTGGCACTGCTGTTACTTGACTGATCAGTGACAAGAGTTTGTCAGCATAAAGGCCACTTTACAGATTCAGGATGGGATTGAAGCTTGCTGTAGAAAACTCTGCTACAACTTCAAGTACTACTGCTGCAGCTGGAACATGCCGAAACACACCTTTAAAGTGCAAGAGAGCTGACCCTATTCACTGATCTGATTCCAACATGAGCAATTACATTTCTAACGTTCTCCACAACCCCTGCAAGTCAGCCTGCAGCAGCATTATTTGTTGCTTCCTGCCATGGGCTGCCACAGAGCATTTCTGCAAGCCCCTGAGGAGATGCCACTTTCACCTAAAGGTGGGTGTCCACCAGCCGTAAGCGATACTTTGCAAGACTACCATGTTGAATAGTCAAAGTTCTTCACTGCATATGGTCCTATTAACATTTCTCATGAGTTGAATTGACTCTAGGTGTACTTGAAGATTACTAGGCTGTAAAGAGCAACTTGAAATACTTCCACGGTCAAATGGCACAGAAGAATAAAATGGAGATGTTGTACATACCTGCTCATTTTCTATGCCCTTCTTCCCACTTCAAACCACTAACCAGGCTATGCAGGAACTACAGGATCAAACAAAAGGAAGTGGCTGCCTGCCTGTGAAATTTCTCTAAAACAAACACTGTATGTTTCAGTTTGCCTGCTCTCAAGTTAAAAATACTCATTAACACACCTCAAACAGAATAATACTACAAGATAGAATTGGAGAAAAATAACGTATTTATTACTCTGGCATATATTATAGTACATCAAACTAGCAAAACACTGGGTTCAGCAGAGTCCTCAGTTGACCTGAATCAGGAATGAAATCACTGAATCACAAGATCACCAAGACTGGAAAAAACCTCCAAGACTGTTTAGACCAACCATCCACCTACCACCAGTATCTACCCACTAAATACTGTCCCTTAGTTCAACATGTAAACATTTTTTGAACACCCCCAGGGACAGTAACTCTACCATCTTCCTGGGCAGCCTATGCCACTGCCTCACCACTCTTTTGGAGTATTTCCTAATATCCAACCTGAACATCCCTGGTGCAACTAGAGGCCATTTCCTCTAGTGCTATCACTAGTTATGAAGAAGCAGAGGCTGACCCCCACCTCAGCACAGCCTCCTTTCAGGCAGCTGTAGAGAGTGATGAGGTCTCCCCTGAGCCTCCTCTTCTCCAGATTGAACAATCCCAGCTCCCTCAGCTGCTCCTCATAGTATCTGTGCTCCAGAAATGCAGCATTTCAGGAAAAAGAGAGCTTCAGCAAAGAGAGCAGCTTGTACTCAAAAACAAGACTTAAGAAAGCTAAGCTTTATTCTCATAATCCAAATAAATGGTTGGAAGTCACAGAGCTTAGCTAGCTAAGTATCCTCTCTGAATAAACAATCGGTTACTTAGGTTGCTTAAATGACCAAAATTACAGAATAATTGGAGGTGAATAAAAAGAGGCCTTGTTAAAACTGAGCTGATAATTCATTCTGTAATGTCAACACTTTGTCAGATTAATGTGTGATTGATTTCCTTTATGTTCAAGAAAATGATGTAGGTATGGACATTCTTTCATTACTCTGCTATGTGTGTTATAAAACTATCATTAAAATAATTACTAATGGAAGAAGAAAGTGAATCAAACATTTAATTTCATGTAATTATAACCCCTATTTCTTTCTAATGTGGGTGATTTATCTCACTATGATTAAGAGACATGAGGACGTTTAAATAAAACAAGTATCTGTATCAATAGGGTAGCTGTTAAACAACAACCACATTTCAATAAAATAGAGACCCTACACAGAGAAGAATATTCAGGCAGAATACAAGGATTTGTCTAGCAAGTCAGCAGATATTCTTTGAAGATTACCCACAAAGAAAAGCAATTGGAAACAAAAATAAATATACCAAGTTCATCCTACTAAACCAGCGCAACTGGAACTAGCAAGATATTTGAGTATTTTCTCTGCTTCATCATGATCCTTTCTCCCAGTTTCCCAAACCACGCAGTATGTTTCCACATTGTCTCTGTATAAATAATCACTTTTCAGAGATATTCTCCTACACATACGTAAAGCACAAATTACACTCTTTAACAACAGTGAAAAGAAGAAAAACCACTGAAAACCATGCTAACTCCACATATTAAAGTCATAATAGTAAAGAACTCCTAACAGACTATTCAGTAGTTGAACAACCCTTGGCATAGAGAGTTATGTTTTCCCACTAAAAAAGAGACAAAAAATCCCACAGACAGATGAGAAGTACACAAAAGACAGACAGAAATCAATCAATAAGAACAAAAAATCTCTCAGGTCCAATCATGGTTTAGCCAAGGCCCAGTTCTTCCTGTATTTGTGTTGAGTGCACAGAGACTGAAATCTGCAATGAAGTGTGCCAGCACACTCAATATCAGAGAGCTGCAGAGAGTAATGCTACTGAGTTTTATCAGATGCTTCTGACAACAGTTCAGATTTTGGTGTCAGTAACTTCACTTTCAAGGCAAAGCATGAGAAAATTAAGCTCTTACTATAGTAACAAAAATAAAGCAGGCTTCTTAAAACGTAGTGGCTTCTACAAATGACTGCTTATTGTCATATTCATGTCACTGTGCTCAATGCTTTCATTACTGTGAACCACATTATCTGAGACCACTTGTATAAGGTTCTGGACTGCAGGTGGCACCATTATGTCATTATGAAATGGAACAACATTAGTCTTGAGACAAGTAGGCAGCACAGAGGAGTCTAACCTACTTAGCAATGTACTCTATGCAACTGTGAATATAAAGTATGCAATAAAACACCAATCATATATAGCAAAAACAATTCTCTATAAGGCAAAGATTAGGAGGCATCATCTGATACAGACTGTCAACACTGGTGGAAGTAAATGGAACTGTATCAGTTACACCAACTGAGAACTGGTCTCAATGACCTTGAACAGCATTTGCATAGGGCCATTGGAAGAAACATCTCAGAAAAAAAACTTGCAAGCAATTTGCAAGTGTGAAGTCTCTGTCTTGAAAAAAAACTGACCAGAAGTAAAGCAAATGAAATCTCTTCACAGTACAGTCAATTTTACTATGGATTGTGACAAAATGATGATGGTTCCATGTTTTACGAAAGAGGTAGACTTTCTACCAGGAATTCCTCCTGTACACAACCACCATCTTCCCCAACATGACCTTATCCTAATACATGAAGACTACGAGACTGTGATAGCAGGAACAAGGATATCAGTTTTGTACTATTCTGCAACAGAGCTACCTGGAAAAAGAGGGAACACCACACACTTTTGTGCTATGAAATATACATTTAACTTATGTCTAAATCTGAATCACATAACAAAGTGTGCTACTCACGGCAGCTCTGCAGTCAGCTTAGACTGTTCTACACCTTTCACTTGCACATAGAGAAATATTTCTAATTTGTGATGACTCCACTGTGTACAGAAACACAAGATTCCCAGGAGACTTCCAGTTTCTGTGGGGTGCTCGGAAGAGGCACCAAGACAGGTGCAAGCTAGACAATCAGCACACAAGGGGTACAGCACACGAAGCATTCACGTCCACTGGGAGTACACCAGCAAGCCAGCAATTACCTTCAGTATCTTTCAATTTTCTGCAGTATCACTGGGAGCATTTTTGTAAGTAATAGCTGTCAGTCTTTCTGTAAGCTAGCCCCCACCTACCAGTTTGATCAATTATTCCATGTCTAGGTAAGTTCTCCCAGAGAGACCTCCTTTGGCTGTAGTAAAAAACAGTCTTGCCAAGCAGTCAGTCAGTTCACAGTCAAGATATTAAGGTGAAGCTGAGTAGTCAGTGGGGACTCAAAAGTGAAAAGATGAAATCCAGGGCAAAATCTCTCAGGAAATATGAAAGAGAGATAGGTAAGCAATCTTTTATATGAACAGGTCTGAGAGCACTCAGGGCCTATAGAAACCTCTATTTCAGACAAAGCAACACTGCACAGGATTGAAATTTCTGTTTTTTTGGTCATATACTTTTCTTTCTGACTGCACACACAGTACAGTTAGGCTGAATTCCAGCAGTGTATGAAGAGCTGGCACGGTCGTTAGCAGAGACTCAAATAATTGAAAACATGTCTCAAATAAGAACTGGAATGCTCATTTTGATGACATAACGTCATTTCAGTATTGCATAATGCAAGCATGAGGTGAAATTAAATATGAAATTTGCAGAAAAATATCAACTTGTTATCTGTAAGTCTCAATGTATTACTACTGCATTTAGTTGGAAAATATATGTACAAAATGTTTTGTATTCAGAAATGACCTGTAGGCACCTGGGCACACGATGCAGTGTCTAAAACCTGTAGAATAATTTGGGTTAATTTCTGTGCTATTCTACTCATCTGCTCAAAGAAAATAGCACAACCTGGCTGAGTCCTTTCTAGGTATGCTAAAGTCTGGAAGAAGTAGTTGTTGCCCCTTTTGAAAGGAAGCATTAAGCATTCCCTTTTGAAGGGAATTTTAAGCATTACAGACTCCTCGTGTAATATTTCAATTCCATACCTTCAGTGAACACTCTAAGATCCTGCTTGATACATCTGTCTTTTATGGTACTTGTAAATACTGAACTTTTTCCTAACAACAGCATGTGGGAAAAGGTTTCTGTCTCCCTGGAGGACTCTTGGGATTGCAGATGACTCCTTCATCTGTATTAGGACAAACATAAGACTGCTCACATTTCTCTTATGGATTAAGGGAATAGAAGTAGTGCTTCAGCCTTGTAGGTATAGCATTTTTTGCTTCAACTTCCCGCTCCATTTTTTCCTCTTTTCAGTGAGGGATTTTAGCTCCTGTATTGATGGATATTTGAGGCTTTTGCTTGGTGCTTCTCTTATTATTCTCTATTAGAGCTGTTTGCCTTTGCATTCTTCTTTAAATATTTATTAAGGTGAAGTTTTGAACCTGAATTTCCCACATCAAAGGAGAGCATTTAAATATCGGATGATAGCATCAGCCTTTCTCTTGTTCACTCCCTCTAATCCAATTATACAATGTAGACCTGTTTCAATAGAAAAGAATGGTAAAATAAGCTTGTAATTAGCTAATGACATGTATTCAAATGGGTTTTCCACATCTCATCAAGATGATTCTCACTGCACGAGAGAGAACATTCTCCATCTTTCTCACTCTAACAAAAAATTCCAATCCTGCCAGAAATAGTTCTCAAGGACAGCTTTTATCAAAATAGGTGTATTACCATGATTTTTCAGACACAGTTAAGCCAGTCTCTTCCAACGAACACTCATCTACAGAAAACATCTATTTCTGTTTAACAGCCACCTTACAGCCCTGCTATTGAATATCAAGAAGCGCAGCAGCAGTGCTCCCTTGTTCTAGGGCTGATCCACTATGTGATCTCTACCATACTGTTTAGGGACACATTACCACCCTTTCTATCCCCTGGCAATAGAAAAAAGCCAGACTTCACTTGTACCTGCTTGCCTATGCTGCTTCTTGATTAAATGCCTCTGTGTTTAACCAGAAGTGCAATGCCATTTGTTCCAGGTATCATAATATTTTTATGTTTGACAACCCAGAGTCTTACAAGTGTACCTCAACTCACATTACACAAAACAATTTAGCTCTTGTACAGACAAGAAAAAGTTTGAAAACTTGAGCAGAAGGTAATAAATAATTGAATAATCAATGAATATATGGATGTTATAATTAAGAAATATACAAGAAAGTTAGGCTAAACAGGTTATCACGCTAAAGAAAACAGATGGAAAGCTTACCCTTGTCCTGGAATAGCCGAGAAGACTCCAAGGGGAACAATCACCAGAAAGAGATCCTTCCCCACTGGTAGTCAGCCCTTAAATGGGTCTAGGAGAGGTGCAGCCAGCCTCCACCCCTTCCAGCAGCACAGGTGAATCGCCTTCACCTGTGCTTCATGGTTGACTCAGTGCTCACCTCAGGTGATCAATCAGAGGTTCAGGCTGTGATTCAGCAGTTCCCATACAATAATAGACAAAATATAATGCTTTTATTTCAGTTTTTGTGGCTTCCTGAGATCAGATTTCATTATTTTGAACTGTGGTGCTTGGTAGTATTATATGAGGTAATGAAAGAACCTGGGCTCTACTTTCTCTAGATCCAGGATGTTATAAATTCTCTTCACATCACAAATGTATAAAATAATTCACTGTAAAGTGTTTTGAAATCCTTGAAAGAAATGTCCTGAATAGATTCAGAATATTAAATTTATTAACTAAATGTGTTAAGGAAAGATATTAGTTCCACCCATTAAAACTGTAAAATAAAGAAATAACCTTTAATAAACACATGAGAAAGCAGGAAAGAAGAGAAATAGTTCTTTCAGTGATTATGTCTCTCATCTTTCATCCACATACATAAAAATGGCTGTTTATTACCAGGAGATAGCAGCTGAAGTAATAAAATCAAAAGCTGTTAACAGAAGTGTCTTTTAGTGATATGCTCACACTGTGTTAGAAGATTTGGCCTTTGTGAGAGACTGAAAAATACTATAGGAATTAAGCGCAACAATTAATTGGTCCCTACCGCGAGCAGCAATCCCTGCCTCTGTTTTTTAAAATCAAACAAATCAACTGACTTAACTGTCAAATTACTACAGTGAGGGTCTAGTCTAGATTTATATCTAGACAAGATAATAAAGCTGAGATACAAGAAATAACTCCAAAAGCCACAATCCTTCATCCACAATTTCTGATTTTGATTTCTCCAGCTTATGGTCCTTCAGAAGACCTTCAGGAATTTCCTAAGAATTTACCTTTTGAAAATTCACATATTTACAGATTTCCTCTGGTCAGATGCACAAAAATGTTTGGCTTTTTAAAAAATTTTCATCAAAAATCTCTAAGGTATTTCATTCAAAAGTACTTGAATCAGACTGAAGTCAATGGTTTCAGCTAACTGCCACCGTAGAGGCAGGGCTAGGAAATAAAAATATCCTTCATATTTGTTCTCAAGATGCATATATTCATATATTCAGGAGAAATACTGTTAACAAAATCATTTGAATTCAAAATGTTAAGGTCTCTTCCTAAATTATTCCACATTTCTGTGATAATCTATGGGTACTAATCTGAAATATTAGCAGAAGGCCAAGTATTTACTTTAATTTTTTCCAAGTTTCCTGAAACTCAGAAAGGACTATTATCCAGTGCCTCAGTACAAACTCAGGCTTGAAGAATGCCTACAATCAAAATCCAGCTCAGAAAGCCTTTCTATGGTGTATGTCACTTCACTGGTATATGCTTGTTTCTGGGCTGTTTTAAACTAAAAAAGGTAATGTTTTAGAGCAGATATAAGGGAGATACTCTTCACTGTGAGGGTGGTGAGGTACTGGCACAGGTTGCCTAGAGAAACCGTGGATACTCCATCCCTGGGGGTGTTCAAGGCCAGGCTGGATGGGGCTTTGCGCAATCTGTTCAAATGGGAGTGGCCCTGCCCATCGCAGGGGGGTCAGAAACAGGTGGTCTTCAAGTCTCTTTCAAACCAAACCATTCTTTGACTATATAATTCTCCTGTTTGGATAAGTGATTGTCCTGCTTCAGCTATCAGCGTAGGGGAAAAGAAGGAAAAACGAAGAAGTTATACTCAGATTTGTACTTGCTTCAAAGCAGACTTGATACAAAACTCAATGTAATATAGGCACAAGGTCAATTACAGATATTAAAATCAAGTTACTACTACTAGGTCCGGATTCACATGTCTTTCATTATGTGAAATGTAATAAGTCATCCCTGACCACTGTGAAATGGATAGAACAATTAAGCTCCTTTTTGGAAATCACTAAGGAACAATGGAGACTTCAGATAAGAATCAGAGTCGTGTCATGTCTCAGAAAAACGATTTTGACAAAAGGAGTCTCACTGAAATTCCTCTGGAAGGCATTTCATGAGATAAGTATCTATACAAAAGAGGGATTACATATAAGAAGATGTGAGAAGAAGCACAGGAAAGCCAAAAACAATGCCACAAAATCAGAAAGTACGAGTAAAGAAACAGCTAATTCTTAACTGTTGTGTTCAGGGTAACAGACTTTGCGTATTTTCTTTCAAACATAAACAAAGAAGTAAAGGAAACTGTATTCATCAGAAACACACCTGAGTTCTGAAACAAATGCCCTTCTCTGAGATGTTAAAGTACAGCAATCGCAATGCACTGGAGATGGGTCAAAACCCAGAAAGAAGCAGAAAGAAAGTTGGCATTTTATTTCAGAGAAATTTTCTATCTGAGACAGAGGGGAAAGAGAAAACACACTGACTGGCCTTTTTCCAGCTACCTCTTTTTCAGCACATAAAAAGTCTGGAACAGAAAAGGCACTAAAGAATTATTTGCATAGCAATGCCACATGAAAAAAATTGATTCTCAAGGAGGAGAAACTTCAGGCAGTTTGTTAAGCATTTAGAAAATCTGACTGGAGTATAAAAGAAGCCATGTATTAAGCTGTTTGTATAAACTTCAAACGCAGTTAATTTCAAAATAGCAGTCTGTTCATGTTCATTGAATTAAAGAATTTCTGCTTGTTTATGGTTATTTTTCTCCATGGTAAGAAATAACAGTAAACAGAACATGCAGTTGCTCCTTGCAGTGCTACAACACTCATTTTAATATCAGTCTCCTGCAGATAAAAGCAGCATTTTTATCACAAGATCAATGGCAGTATATCTTTTTCAGTCCTACTCCAAACTTTCAAGGTATTTTAAGATTTCCAGAATATATTTGAGATACTCCATCTAAAAAATATACCAGGGAGGTAACTAAAATGACTAATCGGTGGTTCCCTATCCTATACAGCAGCTGGAAAACACAGATCTTGTTCAAAATGGATTCCTCCTACCTTTGCTTTTCTACAAACTGCGAGGGTGCATCAAGCACCTCAGCAAAGATGCTTACTATGCAGAGCTGTCCTTCAGCCACATCAGCCTAAGCTCACAGTCTCCAGCCTCCTTGTACAGAACAGAGTTGTACGGAACACCGCTCTCACTGGCGGCTGCAAAACACAGCGAACAAGCTTCTCTTTGATCCAAAGCAATTACAAAACAAAACAAAAGAACAGAAAAAATAACCACCAACAAACAAAACAAAAAAACACTGAAGGTCACTGGATTTCATGTCCCAGTTTTTAATACTGAAAGGAAAAGAGGGAAGGGAAATAAATGTTATCTATGAAATGCTGTCTGGAGTAGCAAAAATTAGCATTTGTTTTCAAATGCACTTAAGTGATGAAACTGGCAAATGGATTCAGCTGAACCAAACAGAAGGTTTTTGTGAAAAACACTGCATGAAGATCCTGACAAACTCTGCTTCAAGCCACATATTTATGTTGCCTTTGGGGGATGTTAACCGTAAGATAGAATGAGCAGAGGTATAGCTGAAAAAGTGCAAACGCACTGCTGTCCTGAGGCCCTCCTTCAGCATATGTTGGCATAAATAGGTCATCCTCTGAGTCCTCTTGTGGAATTGCTACTTCAGGGCTCTGCTGCAGACTTGCACAGATATGTCTCTTTACAGTGCATCAGATGGAAGTATACAACTAAAAGTCACAAAAAGATCCTGCATCACTTGTGAATTTTGTGTACCCATAAAGATACAGGAAAACATTTCTGAAAATTGACTGATAAATCTGGATGCTTCCAAGGAGTGAGACTTGCACAGTGCTGAGATACTGTAACAGTGGATATCCCATAAGCAGTATGAAGTGACAGAAACAGAAATATGGAAGGTGAAGGAAGGAGGTCAGAGAATACTCTTTTTTTTCTTAGCAGCCATTAACGAAATAATGCTTACGAAAAGTTTATCATTTCATTTCTCTCAGATCTGGCAAACAAATAAATAGGCAAAGCTTTCTGTACTAAAAATACACCTGCGTTTTGCAGAATTCACTGGAATCTGTAGCACTGTGAAAGTTCACTGCAATCTGCACCTGCAGCTGGGGGAAACACATCCTACATCTAAAACAACACAAGCAGAACTGATTCTCAGACCAGCCTCTGCAAATGCCACAGTCTTTGAAAGACAAATATTATATACACGTATACAAATAAGTGTATATATGTACCACAGGCAAACCTATGTATGCCTTTTATGATGAAGACTGCTATAATGTAATATGGTGTGGTGAAAATATATGGTTATAAAGAAAACCCCACCCTCTTGCCTTAAAAGAAGAGCTTGTCTATACATGACTGAGAAAGGAGTATCTTTCTTTGGTTTATTTTCCTTCCCTGAACTTCACCTTTTACCACTTCAGCTTATCTCAATATCTATCCTACAACTGATCCATGACTTGATGATAGCAAGCCTAGTGCTGTTCCCACCACAATGAGTTACATCGTGGAGATCAAAATGATGTGCTGCTTTCTATATGAAGGCAGGAAATTAACAGCCAAAGAAATCAGCACAAGGAGCTGTATACTGGCTGAAGGGTAGATTAGCCCCTTATTCCTGTATCACTAAAGATCAAAGGAGAGAACTCAAATGTCAACAACTTTACAAGTACATGCTTAAAGCTCTGAACAGCCAGGAAAATAGAACGAGTCAACCTAGGAGAGCATTCAAAGAACATTACATTACCAGGATTCTGTATTTTGCTTTTGCAGGTCACCTTAAAGCTATGTAATGTTGAGGATTTAAAGCTCTTAAGGAGATTAAGGGTTCAAGTGCTGTGAACAAACAAATTTAGGCTACTAAAGATCACAATTCTAGATTTTAAAATGTGTATGAGATGATTAAAAGTACGAGTTAGTGATTTTTAATTATTTTGTGCAAGTTTTCCATATTCATAAGTCTGTGTGGAGAAGCACAAACTGCATCCTGATGAAGCACATCATTATCTCACACTCCAGCACCACTTTTGTACAGCACAAGACATGGTCTCAGGGATAGGAAATAAAGTAACACTGCAGTAAAATCACAGTTTCAAATGCCCAGTACCTCTGGGGGATGACACTATCAGAATATAAATCTTAACTACGTGTGGCATCTTCTGCTCTGCTCTGACCATCCACTCTGCTTTACCTCTACTGTCCAGAGCTGGTAAATGGATTCTCCAGAGCTGCATGAATTTTCCACATTCATCCTGGCATGGGAAATGGCCAGAGCCGGGCCAAGGCTTCTGCTTCCCTCACTGCAGCCAGCCTGGCCAAGCATCAGAGCAGAGACACCATGCTGGGCCACTCGTGACTTACAGGAAAGGAGTGATGGAAGAAGGGCCGATCTGTAGTAGAATAATCTCATCCTTGAAATAAACTAAGAAGATGTACAGTTTTCCCACAGCTCTCAGGACAATTACAAGGTGAACTTCCCCATAGCTGAATGCTGGGAGAGACTTCGCCCAAAAAGACACTTTCCCAACAGGAACCATTCTCAGCTAATCTGTTTGCATCCTTACTAACTTACTAAGCGTCAATACTGTGAAATGTTTAAGTGATAACTTTCAGCACTACACAACTATTTTATTAATACTTACCACAGTTCTGCAGTAATGTTCTTCCTTTTCCCTGGGATATCCCTTTAATTCACAAATGGTCGTTTGCAGTATTACAGTCAAAATGCCCTTGAAATATGACAACAGGCAAATTTTTTTACTCCAACCTGCCTCGTGAGTTGAAGGTCTGTTTTTTGGCACAAATCTAGCAAAGTACTCCTTTCACTGTTTTGAAGACCAGAACCTGAAACACCGTTTTCTGTGGTTGTTACGGTGAATTGTGACTGCCTAATGTCAGTAGCCTACTTTTTAATTAGTCTGTTGTAATAAAGCCTGCTTTTCCAGACATCTCGTCATCAGATTTTCAGATGCTTTGCTTGCAACTAGAAATGGATTCATTAAAATCCAGCAAGAGCTGATACTGAACAGGGATTCTGTTTATGGTAGCATTTTCTCAAAAAATGAGTAAGCTAATGTAGAAAAGAAACAAATGCAGGAGAAGGCTATGCACATGTAATTGGGACCAGGACAAGAGCTTGGAGGTATCCAGCAGAATTTCCTATGCAGTACTGCAGGTGTCACAGAATATCACATAACTACACTGGCTTATCTACATGTTTATGCACAGCAAACTGGGCACACTTAAGGTCCAAATTACCTGTTTATCTTTAGCACTTCATGAAGTTGTATCTGAGGGGAATCATTCACCATGACATACCACGGCTATGAATATGCAGTTTCTCAAAGGATTAATCTCTTGTCACCTAGTCACTCTTTCAGACTATCATCAGCACTTAAATTTCACCTTGAAAGGTACAAGTTCAGTGATGCAACAGCATTCACCACAAGAAAATATTAAAACTGCACAGCATCAATATCATCTTTCTGTTGGATGCTAGACATTATATAGGAAAAGACTATATAAAGCAAGGACAAGATACACACACCTTTATTTTACTATATTCTCCCAGCAGTCCCCAGTTTTACTCCAAAAACTGGAGAGAGTGGCTGACATACAGTGTTAACAGCCACCCAATGCAATAATCTTTCACTGAACCCTGCCTAAACCTCAGCTCTAGAGGTAACAAACTACTACAGTAAAATTTCCCTGGTATGTTTTAGCAGTACTAATACAGAAGCAAAAACTGCCCACAGAGATGTTGACATCTCTGATACCAAGAGCCTGAGTTTCTCCTAGTGTTACCAAATGGAGGACCACGGCCAGCTAAGTGCTTCCTCTGGGGAGTCCTGCAGAACAAGGCTATTGAGCATTTTTAAAGTCATTCTGAGCTCTGGCAGACAAGATGAAAATGTTTAATTTAGTTCTGGTAGAGTATATAAAGCACTTTCATTACACAACCAAGCTCTATGCATTATGTAAGGTTCATATACAACTATGCAGACTTTACAAATTGAATACAGTCACCTAGCTGGGAAAGAATGTTTTTGGCAAAGGGAAAAAGCAGATCTGTAAATTATTTTATCAGAATATATGGTGGCAGAGATCACTGTGTACAGAAGGCTTAAATACATATCTTCAGTGTGACATAAACTTCCCATTGTTCATGTAACTCCTGTACACTGAGACACCATCTAAAATATTAAAGTTCAGACACACTTAACAGCTATTTCTGCCCTAACACCGCCCAGAGTATCACAAGCATCAATTTGTAATTAAGTCCCTGAAGATACCTGCTGTATTTTTTTTTAACAATTATATCATTTTGTCTGGAAGTTGACTCTGCCACGTTCCCTGAGAATATTCCTATTTATAATAAGCGTATTTTATTATCTGCAAAGTTGTGATTTTTTTTTTTTTTTGTGGCAGTATGTTAGCATATAAACTATACTCTACTTATGAATAGAATTTTAAGGTAAACTATTTACGTTGTGCAAATATATTGTTCATAGCAAGAAATACATCTATTACATTGTTTACTAACAAGAAAATCAATCTTGAGTGTGCAATTTTTAATTTATGCAGTAAAAAAGATACCTGAAAAGAAACCAAGGGTCCTTATAATTTGGTTTTGTGTCAGCAGCCTGTGCTGCTTTGCTACTTCATGAGTCTGAAATGAGATTGTCTGGAAATTCATTACTTTTTTTCCTGTCAAAATGGAAAGAAATGAATAAAAGAATATGAAAAAATGCTTCCACTTTCATTTTCTCCCTTTTTTAATATAATGATATACTTTAGGTGAAATAGGAAAATGTTCTGTAGACACAAAAGCGTGAGATTCATAGATTTTCTTGAACATAGGGAGCACTTTAAAATTCTCTCACTACAGCATTCAGCTGCTTTACAGGGTTACAGCTAAGCCTAAATCCTGTTTCAGTGAAAGAAGAGCTTCATTTTATTATCTTAATTCAAAATAGTAGCACTTGTTCTCAAACTTGTGCAGTAAGCAGCTCTTTAGCTAACACTGGTATGGTGTTCAGTGCCTTATCAACAGAGCAATTTGAAAACTGAGAATACAGAGGTCACTAAATTCAACAGCACCTCCTATGTCCCACCCTCCAACATGGAACGGATGCTCATTATAGCACTTTATCTCATTTTATATGGTCCCAGGGATGGGATTTCCTGTTTCAGCTGCTATTGCCCTGCAAAGGAAGCATACACCTCTGTCTGGGATTACATCCAGCAGCACGTATAGGAGCCTCTCTGTTTCATTCCAGGGGATTAACGTTCACTTTCAAAGACAGCTCAAGAAATGAGAGAGAGAGAGAGAGAGAGATCAGATCACTTTAAAACATTTCTCATATTGGTGACATCCACAGCAAGGCTGATGATGGCTGTATTTGTTTGCCTTGGGATAGAACAACAGAGGCAGTATGCAGCTGGAAGAAAGCTCACAATAAACACAACGTATAAATTATTTGGAAGAAAAAGAAAAAAGTAGAATCACCTCATGGACATTTCTTTTCAGAGGAAGAAACTCATACATATTTTTTGCTTGTTTCTTGCCCTCTCTTTGCTCCTGTTTCACATACTGAACGCCCTCTGTGCTGCCAAGATGAAGTCTCTTCTGTTTGGCCTCAGGGCTCATCGAACTGGGAGCTCTGGCAAAGGGTGGGAAATAGAAATCTCTTCTTGCACTGCCAATTCTGGATCAAGTCTGTCACATTAACCCAGAGGAGCAGTGCAGGTCTTCTCTCCTTTGCTTCTCTGCCCTCCCACCACCATCTTTATCAGCAGCCCAAGCCCTCAGAGATCTGAGTAACACTTTTTTCTTTTATACCACTGATGATTCCCCCCCCCTTATGCAATCCACTTGCCATTTAGATAGCTTTTTCATCTTCAAAGCACTTTACAGACATCAATTAACCGAAATCTGGATTAATTAATCTGACAATTAATTTGCTATACATCCAGCAGTTACAACAAAGGAGAACAAATTAAATCCTATCAAAGTCCTTTAAATAAGTTCTCTTGACTCCAACAAAAACTGGATCAAGCTCATTGCTTGAGTTCACTTCACAGTCCTCAATCTTCCCTGCAATGTAGTATTTTTTCCCCCACTATCTGCAACAGATTTATCTTGAATACAGCCAGGGAAAGGGGAGAGGGAGAGAGGAATCTGGGAGCTGAGGTCACACACACCAGGACTTCATAAGTTTTGTTTTAAGGATGACCTTAAACTTTGTACCCCACCTATGAAAACTTTATGGAGATTGACTAGATCAGTCCTCAGTGTGCTCAGATAGATAAACCAGAGTGCCAAACACTGCTGCAATTAATGAATTTAGGAAGCATTTGTATTATACATTGATTGGTAAATTACAAATTAACCCAAACTGAGAAAAGAGGGTGAGTAGTTGCAGAAAAGTCCCCAAAAATCACCAAACATCTTGAGTTTTTAATGATCAGTGTAGTGGTTCTGCAACCACAGGCACAGAAGGAGAACGAGGGAGAGAATGAGAGAAAGCAAGAGAAACATTGAAGAATTGTAGCATTCTAACGAGAGATTTACTGAAAAAGTATGTCTGATTTTATACTATAAAGACCATCTTTTATAGTGTATCATTTATTTTCGTTTTACAAAAACCTTCAAAATAATGGATCATCCTCTCAGAAGACTGTTTTAGAACTCCTTAGTTAAGCAGTATGTACATGCACTTCCATTCGCTTCTACCAGATGCCCTTACTTTATATGAACCTGTATTAAATACACACCGCAGCCCAACATTAAGCCTAAGTTCCTGTGTGTTTGTTTTGACCACCAGGAAGAAATGTTATCATAGAATCATAGAATCACAAGGTTGGAAACGACCTGCAAGATCATCTAGTCCAACCGCCTTCCCATTCCTATTAGTACCACAAGCTACTAAAATTATCAGCTGCACAGTCAGTTTTATAGAAATCGTGGACATCCACAAGACGATAACATCCTTAAAAGGACTAGTAAATACTACTCAGATTATTATGGAGACGTCTGCACCCTCCAAGGGTGAGGCAATTATTCTAAAGGTTCCAGGAGAATGCCAGGATCTAATGAAAAAAAGTGACTTACCGACAAAATATTTCAAAGACATCTTTAGGTCCATGTTAAAGACACGTAAAGATTGAGTCCTCCTCTCTTGTTGTTTAATAATTTCCACAAGAAAGACCTCATATGCTTATCTCTATTCAGTGGCACTATAGTAAGCAAGGAGGGAATGATTGGCTCCACTGGCATTAAATTTGTGAGTAAACTGAAGGGGAAAATGTAGAACTGAGTAGTTAATCAGGTATGGCTGAAATCACCCAATCAAGTAAATAAACAGCAAGCCTAGACTAAGCTGTAATTGGTTCTTGATGCCAGTTGCTTTCTACATGGAATTAAAATCAAAACCAACAGAAACAAATGAGTATTCTTTTACGGAGCAGTGTGAAATCCTGCAGTTCATGCTCTTCTAATCATCATTTGATAGTGCTTGAATTGTCCTTTGTGCCACCAGCTTTATAAAATCCTGCACAAATAACTGCTATTGACCATAAACTATCTTTCTACATTAGTGTGTCAAACATTTTTTGACAGCTAAACTGTGAAAGAACAAAAGCACTAATGGATTTGTTTGAACATGTTACTTAACGCTCGTCTCTTAAGCTTTACTTGGCCTTCTGCACAGGTTCTGCTCAGTCAATTCCACCATTGGCTTTCACAGATACTGAGGGCTTAGCGAAGGATTACAGTTTATAATATACCCATATAAGCACAGCTGTAGTCAAGTCTTAAAGGTCACCCAGAGCTTATTGATCTAGAGAACACTGCAGTAATAACTCAGAGAATACCAAAATAACCACTGCTATTTGCTTTTCCTTAACTCGGAATAAAGTAGTCAATGCAATCGCAGGCCTTTAATAAAATTTCTTCTCTAATGACCCACCTAGCATGAAAGCATGAAAGATTCCAGACTTAAAACAGAAAGAAATGTGGTTACAACTATTTGAGAAACAACCAATCTTCCACCCATAACAGACCCAGGGAAAAAGTTAAAATTAAAATTAAGTCATTGCCTATTTCCATCCAGAGTAACATCAAAATCTTTATTTCAGACTGTGAAGATTCTTCTATGAATATTATAAGTAAGGATCACATTATATAACTGACATCAGAAAGGCCAGTATATTGTTATTTATAAAGGTCTTAGTACTTAAATGAATTGAGAATCAATCACAAGAGCTTTCAACACCTGAATTAATCTCACACTAGAAGAAAGCACCTGCAGATAGACCCTTCACCAGAAAAGCAAACAATCTGTGTGCTAATATGTACTTCCTCCATCAGATCCCACAGACAGAGCCAAGGGAAGTTAAGAGGAGATAAGAGGGAATACAGAAGGAAAGGCTGAACCAAGCTTTAACCTCACTAGAAGGGTACGAATCAGGCAACCTTTCCATTGTTATTGAAGAGCACCAAATCTTCCCATAAAGTAACATCCCTGGGCTTCGTGCTGCAGAGAACCATTCCTATACATCTTATGATGCGATGTAAGAGACAGCCCAGGTAACCACAGCAGTATGGGCCCCACTAATCACATGCATACATGTCAGTAGGATCAGGACCATAGCCTGTAATCTAGGCTAGGGAGAGATAAGACAAATAAAAAATTAATAACAGCAATGGAGTTGCAGTATATATATTTTTGAAAGGTAGAAAAACATGTAATTAATGCTCTTCTTCTAAAAAGTTTCCCTATATGGATAGAATTTTCCATAGAACTATGGCATGTGCTTCCCTTCCTTTGTAGTTTTGTTTATTACTTCACTTGTAGCAATCATTTTCTTCCTGTTCCGTGTCTCTTTTCCTAATTTATTTTTTTTACGGGCAGAATGTCTTTCAGTGGGGTTCTCTGAAAGAAAATATTCTTACTCTATGCCACTTGCACAGCATGGTCTGTGCCCCAACAGCATCTTCTCAGGTGTTTATTCCCTGAGTATTAAAATGTATAATACCTACAAAAAAAGTGAGTATTTTTCAGATAATATCACCAGGACTCCACAAGAACAAGAGGAACTTACATTAGAATGGATGACTGAAGATGATCCCTATCAGGGATATATTCAAAACGCAATTCTGGATTTCAAATAAATCTCTGATAGCCACATATCTCACATTCTGAAACCAAATCAGAAAGCCAGATTCCACAGTTTAGAGTCCTTCAACATCACAGAGTAGGATAAAAACTGCTCCCAGAAGGATTATAGCCCTCATCCTGATTTGTCAGTAGTTATCAATGTGAACTAAACCTCTTAACATATTAGAAAGGCAATGAACTACTTTTGGATCAAAGTTTTTTATTATTATTATTATTATTTTTTACTTCAGTGCATACATTAATTGTCTGCACTGTTAGCATTAAAGGAAGTTATGATTAGCATTGAAGTGTGACTGGGCTTCTCGGATGGTTTCAATGTCTGGGAAGAAAAGCTCAGTAGGTTCATAAATCTAATATAGCTTTTTCATAATAAAACTTAGAGCAGCAATAATTGCAATAAAGTTTTAGAAGGCATCCTGAGGGGAATAAAAAAATAACTGCTCTCTTCATTACAACTAAATAAAGCAAAATTACTTTTTGCTTTTTTTTTTTTTTTAAACAGCCCATTAGGAATCCAAATTAACAGACTCTGCAGAGGATGATGGCAAAAGACTTTTGACAGAGACCCTAATTATCAGTTGCTTTGATTTTTGTGACCTTGCACATCTTATATTTCTAAACAGACATTTTAAATAAGGAAGTTTCAAATGCCCAGACAGTATAAAGGCTGCTTTGGGCACAACTCTAACAAAAGGCAAACTTCTGTAAGTTAAACTGACTTGTTATAGTGTATTTTTGCAATGTTAATCCAAACTCCTCATGACGTGAATCCAACCACCAAGCTCAGTACCCATGCAATTTCAGTAGCAGAAATGAAAGGGCAAAGTTTCAGAGCTGCAAACAGCCTAGAGAGGCTTGCATATTGGACACTGGAGAGTCAAGGGCAGTGGGCAGTGTAATCTATCTGTTGCTGAGAAGGCTACTTCTGTTTGCAGAATTCCCACAAATGGCTATTTCCCTTCAAGAGTTTCTGTTGCCTCCTAAAGCCTTAACTTAGATTATGCCTTCCAGAGTACGCCAAAAGGAAACTGCAGGTATGGGTTGATAATTACCCAGCCTCACGCAATTACTGCTCACCATGAGCAGGCAATCCTTGCTAGAAGCCGAAACTCAGCACAGCAGCTGGAATACACAAATGTTAATTATGGCAGAGGGAATTCTTGTAACATTTACAAGTAACATATGCTATATACTTTATGCAGTGAAACAAAACATCTGAGCTCAAATCTTCACAAATATAATAGTACAAAGATTGTAATGCTCTGTCAATGTAAATCAAAATACAAACGTTCATACAGCACTAAACTCATCACAGACATTTCTCCTCTCTGATTCTCATTATTTACACTTTTTTTCCTTGCGCCATCAAATTCCTAAGTTATGGTCTGCACAGAAAGCAAACGGAATTGCCATCTGACAAGTGCTATATGCTATCTGTCAAACCCAAGTTATTTTGGAGTCTGCTCTACCATAGCAGCCTTATCTTACACCCACCACAAGGTATAATGGCCTGAATTTGAAATAAGCTTCAAACTTAATTATTATCTTACAGCCACAATTAATTGTAAAGTATTTCTGCATAGCAGAATCTGGTGCAAAGCCTACAGTTTTAACTTTCCTAGGAAAATGTGAGCTGTAGCCTTAGGCAAACATTCAGACATCTAAATCACGGCCTGTAAACACTTACATACTCAAATGAAAACAGCAAGTAACACACACACACAAAAAAACCCCAACATACATCCTGAAGAATCAGACTATTTTGAAAACTGTCAATAAATTCGTAAGATCCAACTTGGTTTCATTTTCACCTTATCAAGTCCCTTCATTCACTTTCCCCTGTCTTCTCTACTGGCAGTTGTAAAGGACTATTCTCATTTCTCTTCACTCTATCTTTTGACAGTATCATCTGCAAACAAATTCAACTGCTGTCTCCCTACTCATGACTCAAAGATCTCCCCCTTTATTTCCAGACCCATCTTTCCTGTCCAAGCTGAAATCTTATCCTTTATAATACCTTCTCACCTCAGTCTCAAAGATATTAAAGAAAATGTTTCTACCTCTAAATCACATCTCTCTATTCTTATGGACTTATTATTGCCACGGCATTCTAGGCATCACATTTCATTTGCGTCTCCTCCTAAAATTTCTCATCTAAGTGATTTAAAGGCCACTTATACACAAACCTCTTTGAATGACAGAAACAAGGTCTATCTCCTGTTCCAAACCTTTACGGTCACACTACTAATGGATGTTACTTGTTCCAATTTAGGATACTTTATGCATAAGCTGCTTCCACCAGTCGCTTGCCCTTCTCTAGTAGATCAAACAGTTGCTCAGCTTTTCCAAGTCTTTCAGAGTTCATTCTGCTCAAAAGCAGTAGCTCAGCTCCCAGCCTTACCAAAGCTGTGAAGGGAACTCTGAGTTCAAACAAGCAGCCACACTGCTTTCTCCAGAGCTTCCCTTATGTCAGGAAGTAACAACCCAGTCCTCAAAGATGCCAGTGGTGCTCACTGTCCTTGATTTTCCTTTAAATCACTCATATCAGTCATGTTACTACATCTAGAGGATAGCTGCTTCCCACACCCACATCCCCCCCGAGAACTATATTGATAATACAACATAGAACAATTTGCTTGTTTTCTGCGTCTCAGGCAGTAGCTTGTAGATATTTATTCTATTCCATTAATTTAGAAAATTGCAGCCTCCCAAGATAAAGTCATTATCCTGACATCTCACATTACTGTCATACTACAGATGCTACAATAAATAACTCCTACACACTTCTTTGTTTGTGTTAGAAATCCTCTTTAGCCAATACTGTTAATTTTGCTTGCAGTTTATAATAGAGAATGAGATGTGGGAAAAAGAACAGCCTCCATCTCATCTTCTGCAGCTCTGCTCCAATTCCACTGAGCATGCCAAATACAAATGGTTCGACCATTTACCAACTAAGAGAGTAATGGAAAGATTTGCTGCATGTGCTTCCCTGTACCACTTGAGGTACTGAACGTCCTTCCAGCATCTCAGATCGCATCACCATCACAAACACCTTGCTCTGCCCTCCTAAGAATCCCACACTCCAACTATTCCATCGTTTATCTTTCCTTGTTACATCTCCTATTCTTCCCTCAGACTTCCTCACACTTCTGGTGCTTCTTTTGTCCTTGGACTCATGTTCTTTGCTGACAACTGTCACAAAGGACACAAAAAAATACATAAAAATACTATTCATTTTTGTGTCTTCCTTGTGCATCCCCTGCTATACAAATGTATGCACACAAGCATTGTGTTTGTATCAATATCGTTCCACAACAACAATGCTGATTTTGTGAAGTCATAAATCACAATCAGTGTAGCCAATACAAATTTAGGCACTCACAGGACTATAGTCACAGGACTATTTTTTAATCTTTTCCATGCATTCATGGAATGCACTGCAACATGATGAGACCATGCATTTTATTATTTTATTATTTTTTTTTCTATCATCCCAGCACATCCTATGGTATGTAAAATGAGCGAAAAATGAGTGAAAAGGATCATTTCTGAAAGGTTATACAAATGTTGTAAGAAAAAAAGGTTTGCAGAGAGAAGGAACAGTTTTGTTAGACACCTCAGTATGATTAACAAAAATGGTATTTTTGTGTCTGGAGTTCCCCCACCAGGTCCAAGAGGCTAAACAAATGCTGGGGACAGTTCTCCTTGTTATATTTACAAACATTTTTTAATTTTTAGAGTTTAGTATTAACCTTAAACCTGGTTAGGAGAATAGAAAAAAAATGATTCAGACATGATTTAATCTAAATTATCCACAAGAAGACTTTTTCTACATAGAGCTCTGAGTGCTCAACCATCAGTCTTTCTGGTAGCACTGTCATTACTATGGCATATGTCTTTCTGTGGCCATCCCATCTTTCATGTATGTTAACTGAGTTCATTAGTAAGTATTTCATTTACAGAGGGTCTCCAACCAGAAAAGCAAGGAAAAAGTAGATAAAATGGTGTCAGGGCTGAAATTTCTTTTGAGTATATGTTCACCAGTTAAATGGTGCTGGGTTCAAATTATCCAACTGATTGGCAAAAACAGACCCATTATTTTTCCAAGGTACTCCAAGAACAGTAGAGCATAATCTGCTGATTACAGCGGATTATCAGTTCTCTGCATCCTTAATTTGATTGTGTTAATCATAAAACAGCCATGTGATCATCTTGATTGCCAGAGGGCAAAGCAGAATAGCAATTTTCAATTGAAAAAGGCGGACAAAGTCTTGTTTTCTATGAGTAAAACAACTCAGAAAGTAGGAACTGTTTCTTACCTTTAGTCTGCGATCCTGGTCTCCGCTGCACAGAGAATTTACAGACACTTTAAAGGTCTTCCAGGCTGGATTTAAGTTATTCATCACAACCTGGAAAGGAAAAGAAATAAAGAGAACCCTTAACATTTGCACATTTCTAAACAGAATGCAAGCAGCCACAGTTTTCAAAACAGTGTGTTCACCCTAAAGAGAAGCAAGTAGAGAACAGCTGGAGGTTTGCAGAACAACATACACAGGATATTTGGCCTGGAGCAACCTGCAGTTTCCAACACATCTGCCCTGGAAAGCCTCAAAAGGGAGCACAACTGAGAAACGGACCTCACACACTACAAAGATTGCCCCAGCATGGCCATACCAAGTAGGGGGCAACTCGCAGAAGAAAGGTTGTGGGATACATCCCTGAACTGGAAGGTATGGAAGAGGTGCAGGCCTGGGCTATCATGATAGGCAGTATCAACTTATGGACACGTCATCTTCCTTGGTAGAAGACTTTATGAAATCCATAATAAGCAGGGCTCATAACCCCAAATACCTGCCACAGCTCTTTTTAAGATAGTGCCAGTCATTGTCCTGGAAGCAGTAAAAGCACTGAAGCACAAGAAACAAATACAAGGAAACCAGATTACAAATCTTTCTAATATAGCAAGCTAGGAGAGGTAAAGTGGATGAAACATACTATCAGTAGGAAATTCTGATACAGTCTGTAGTATGGTTTGGGCTAACTACAATCTTTCTAAGTACTGACTTATAAACAGAGTATCTGCCACTTCAATTAAACTTGAATCTTTGGCTTCAGTACTCTCTTCCCTTACTCTCATGTGAGTAAGTCGATGCCCATTAGTCAATAATTGCACATGAGATAGAAGTGTTTTTAAACATGGGTGCTTGGAATACTTTTTTTTTTTTTTTTTTTTTTTTTAATAGCAGAAGCATAAACTATACTACATGATAGCCTATCTACGTCCTTGGAAAGGAAACACAACCCTATTCCTTACCTCGGTCCTATGAACAAGTTGTTGGGTTGCATCATCATTCATCCGGAAGATCTCCAGAAAGGGATCAGATTTGCTGAAAAAATCCTAAAATAAAACATAGGACAAGTTGCTCTTGGGGATTCTTTTTCTTTTAGACTTTCAGGCATATCTGTGACCTGTGCTTTCCTGACTGCTAATGAAAAAACAGCAACAGTGTGATTTTAGTGAAATCTCCCAGTGTCCCTCAGCAATATTTCACTCCTCTGCTTGTCCCACAAGGACTTCCGTGGGACAAGCACTACTGTTGTTCTCAGTTTGGCTACTCAATCATGGCAGCACAAGGGTAAAATCACACTTCACAGTTTTTTTGCCTTCTTACCCCCACTCTGGATTGCTGAGCGTTAGCTCCTTCATTGATCTAGCATGTTTCTTTCTACTTCCAAACCTGTTTGATCTTTTGACTTACCACGCAGTGTCCTGTGTAGCATACTCTATACATCTATAGTGGCACTGAATGTAATGCTACTTTCCCACCCTCTATGAATGAAGTTAATGGGGCAGGACGTCATGCTGCTACCAGTTAACATAAGTATTGGCAAGATGGATTAAAGAAGGTTAGAAAAATTAAGTGCTCTTCAGAATGTGAAAACTCAAACCATGTAAAGAGGAGAAACAGAGCAGGAAAATGCAAAAAAATTATTTGTACCTCCATCAAGTAAATCTGTGATAGGCATTTGGCTTCACATTTTCACTGCACCATTGTGCACCTCTGTTTGGTTTTGCAATCACTTAGTAAGTCAAAACATTCACATACAATCCTAAGTTAATCTGTCTTCTATAGTATACCTTCAATATGGCCATAGCCTCTTATCCTCTTATGTTTCAACAATATCTTTTTTTTTTTTTTTTTGCACAAGCTGGCTGTGTTGAAGAAGGGTCACTGGGCATTTGATCTCCACAGCTGGAGTGAAAAGCCAGCTAATTCATATCATTAACTGTGCCGTGCTCCAAGAGGTGGGCCCAAATGGACTCCATTTACTGCAATTTTGACTCCCTTCTACATTTTGTTCTTCCCAAGAACCACAAGATTAACTTTATGCATACAGATAGTATTCTCTGCAGGCCACACACCAAACAACACACCTCAGTATCAACCTGGGAAAGTGAGAAATTCTGGTTTTGTGGTGTTTCTATAGAAGTGTAAATACAAAAACGTTTGTAATATGCACTGTTCTACCATTTTCTCCTCACAAAAATGCCCTCCATACTTATTTTTGTCTAGACAGATAGCCACTGGGAACAGCTTTGAATAAAATGTTAGTCAAATTCTGGGTACAACATTTTGGTCAAACTTGTTTTTGGAACTTTGTTACTATTTCCTAATGGCAAAGCAAGGAAAGAAATCAAGGCGTTGAAAAGGGAAATCAGAACTTCAGTGTCTGGGGAAGGAGATGTATCTCTTAGGATCATGAAGACTTGGGCAAGACTCATGCAACCTATAATCTTTTCCATGCCATCAAAATGAGACCTATCAATGTTGTCGTGCTCATAGTATTGTTCTGTGAGTGCTTTCTTTTTCTACAAGAGACAAGGCTACTGTGTGTTTAAAAACTACCGCAAAGTAATCATGTGTGTATTTGTTAAACTTCATCGCATGGAGCTCTAAATAACAAAGCCATATGTTGGCCCATTTGTTCCAATTACATAGTTACAATACACTTCATGTAAGAGTGTGTAGAACCAACACGATACCCTGCACAAATTCTGTGCTTCCAGAGTTTGACTTGAGGCCCTGATGTAGATTTAGCACGTGGGCTGATTTCAACACCTGAAAGTTTTTTAAAGAGCTTTGGTGACAGGTCACTATTGCACAGAGGAGAGTGAGGCAGCTGGTTTATTTCTACTGACACCAAAATACAGAATGCATAGGATTAAAAAAGACTGAGGTGACTCTTTGCATTCATAAGCGTATTGTTTAAGACTGAGCGACAGCTTAGCATTTAACAGATTCTTTACGAAACACGTTTGATGAGAAAAGTTATCTAAAATAAAACAACTCAAAGTGATATATCCAAAGAACGAATCCTGCAGTGCAGAATCTTCAGAAAAAGAAAGGATTTTGTGAGAAAACTCAGAATATAGTATTATTCTAGGCTGAATATCATGAAAACTGACACAAAAAACATCAGCATAAGAAATGCAGTTTTTAATACCTGCTTTTAATAAACAAGGCAATATCATCTAAAGGAAAAAAAAATCACTACCGATAATAGCTTCTGTCACCCCTGTTCAATGCAAAAAACAAAGCTTACTTCCTTCTAGAATCAAGGTATAAACCAAAACTTCTTCAGTATCAAAGATGCCTGGTAACGACTCAAAACTGATATGCTGAATTATTATTATTTTTTTAATTTAACTATAGCATAGTTAGCATATTCAATAAATTTTGGTTGCTCTGCTAAATCTACCAGCTTTGCTTTATCTCACAAGAGCATCTTCTTTAAGAAAAATAGCAGCAATGAAAGTTGTTTTGATATTTTAATAATGCTTACATGATTAATATAATGCATTTGCTGGTGGTACAATGCACACTGTCACTTCAGTACATGCACACAATAATAACATCGACACATGGCTTGTACTTTAAAAATGTATCTACTTCTTTTTCTGACCACTTGTTTTGATGCATGATGTTTTGGTATGCTCGTTTTCAGAGCAAAACACTTTTTAAAGCTCAGGTTTACAGGTGAAGATCCCCCAGAAAAGAACTGAAACATCCAGAAGACACTGATCAGTTGCAATGCATCAGTATCAAGATACAGCTTTTAAGAATTTCTTTGGTGCTTCAACACCAAGGGAATACATAAGAAGTGGCAGTAGCTTTTACTTTGCAGACATTTGCTGGAGTATCTCAGGCCATGATAACTGCCTCTCTTAGAAGAGGAAAAGCAGTCTGACTGCCTCACTGCTCCTAATTTATTACAGCTATCATAAACATGTAGCTGCTTGTTATAGTAATTGTGACACAGCTATTAATGCAATAGAATCTTTTCAAAAGTTATTGTTCCTCTATGAAGTGTTCTCAGTGGATCTCTTCAAACAAAGACGTGCCACCTGAGTTGACTGGGCCTGAAAATACAGTTATATCTTACAAACAAGTACTGCAATAAAACTATAACCTCTATCTCTGCAAAGTCAGTTAACTAAAGGAAGCCTTCTTACTGTGACTTTTTATAATTTTACATTGAATGTTTCAGCCACCTCCTCGGGAAAATCGAGGCTTTATCTGTTTTACGGTGCCTCTAAAACTCTTGCAGTTCTATATGGAGGGAGTAAAAAACAAACAAACGTATACTGCCTGTGAAATTATACCAGTGGTCACACTTTTTTTCCTCATTTGTTCAAGGACCACAATCTGGATTGTCTTTCGAGGAGTTTTCCTTTAAAGAGTTGAAGAAAAATATTCTTGTCCCTTCAAGAAACCACTAATAGTAATAGATGGGAAGAAACTGTTTACCCTTTAAGCACATTCAGAACCTTCTCCCACACTTTCCTTTACTCCTCATTTATGAACAAAAGGATTCACACTGTCATGTGCCAACCCCACAGACACCAGTGCAGGAAACCCTGGGGTGACAGAGGTGATCCTGTGCAGCACTGTGAGCTCCCTACCCAGGTCTTCACTACCCTGAGTAGGGACAGGCATGCAATACCTTGCTTAGGATTTCACCAGATGGGCCCTTGTCCATTCTCCGATGTCTTTCTTGGACATTTATGTGACTTTGGAGTACGCAAGCTTTTTCACCAATTTAAATAATTTCAAACTTTGCAATTGTGCAACTTAAAGAATTTCAAATCTTAGTTAGTGATTACTAACAGTGCTTTGCATCTACTGACATCTAAATTCATTCAGGGCCATATCCAAAGTCATAGTCTCTTCTTATAAATGAAGACAGCTAAATTTCAGCCAGGTTTAGAGACATGTCGAGCTGGAGCAAATTGAAAAATTCATTTCAACTGTAAGAGGATTTCAGCCATTTTCATCAGCTGAAGACAGGAGTTTTGACTCAAATAATAGATAAAGAGTCATGCAGATGATACAGGATTGTTTTTTAGTAGATAAAGCCCACCTTGACTAAACATGTTAAAATGGCAAAAGCGATCGTGCTTTTGCAGTATTTCTGAATGATCCTCCTTCACTTAACCCTGTAAGTATTTCAATCATACTCTAAAGCTGTTGCCCAAAAAACAGTGGACTAGTTTTGAAGCACACTCTGGCAGAGTTCTTTTATAGCCTACAGAAATCATAATATTTACACTTAATTACATTTTACATCTGGGGAAAAGCAATGAGCAAATGAGGTCTTATTACGTTGTACACATCTTTTGATACAGTGTCACTGTATGGAACAGTAAAAGCTTGTATGCAGCTTTTGAAATCAGGTCTAAAGATGGCTATCTTTAGACAAGGTTGTTAAATCTGTGCCTAAATAAATTATATGATTCAGAAACACTGAGAGTCCAGTAACTCTGAAGGAAGATGTAACTCATCTTTCAAAAGAGAAAAAAATTAGGGTTCTGATCATTTATGGTTGTTAATGATCCTGAGCAAAGTAATGTTATTTACCTGTTATAAATAAATTCCAGTACTATTAATCATCCTCTGCTTGCTTGAGTTTTCTTTGCAGTTTGGAAATCTGATATATGTATCCAAAAGCACTCTGACTGATTTGATCTTAAGATACACATCAAATCTTTACAACTACATGCTCAGAGTATCAGAATAGCAAAATTTTGTACCGGGCTACCATATATTTCCAATTGGAATTAGCTTCATACATAGGAGGGGTCTATTAGGAAATAGTGGATACTGTGATCCAGTACAACAGTAATTGTCTGGTCTTCGATTATACATAAAGCCTTATTATCTAAAAGAGGGTTATGGCTTATTGACACCCATTAATTAAAAAGATATTCTCCAGGTTACTTCAAATAATTGTGCCTGCTAGTACAATTAAATTACAGACACTGTGCCTTACAAGCACTCACCTGGACTTCCTGAACTGTACTGCTTCAGGCATGTATTGCTAAGCAGTGTCACGTATTTTCAAAAAGGTATTTCTTACAATGAAGAGTAATATTTGAGTTAGTGGAGAGTTTTCGTACTGAAAAGGGTGAGCTATGTTTTTAACTTTATTTTAAAATGCTTGCTTCAACTGTATCATTTTTGACTACTTATAGGAAGCTCACTTCTCTAAGCACTCCTGATCTGTGGCATTTTAAGTAATCAAAATGTCTTGGTTATAGCATAATTAAATTGTCTTGGTTTTAATTAGATTCCCTTGAGGTTTTTTTTAATTACTTCACAACTTAAGGAAAGCTTCATTGTGAACATCAATCTGAAATCTCTGATGTGTTTAATAATATAAGGCAAAAAATATCTGTAGGTGAAAATCTCATCAAATCACATTTGCAGGCACTCTTTTACATCTTTCGGTAAGGTTAATAACATGCAGCTTACCTTGTCATCCAATTTTCGTGCACTGAATGAAAGTTCAACGTAGTCGTCATTGCCAGACAATTCCTCAGCTATCACCTAAATGGAGAGCTACATTTGAGTTTTGCGTGGTGTAATGAAAATGGAGAAAGACATAATTTCCCAATGTGAAGACTACAGACCCCATTACGAAACTAAAGCGCAGTTAATATGTTTCTTTTTGCAATCAGGAAGGGTTAATAGCACTCAGTGAACCCCTTACTCAGTTAATGGGGGGCAACACATTAAGATTCCAAAACGGAATCATTTTTCATTAGATGACAATGTCTTATCAATATCTGTCAATGGACAGACCTCCACATCCCTCAGTAATCCCTTTCATCTGATAAAGTACTTTCTCTTAGGTGGGACAGTGGAGAATTCCACTTAGTCTCACATTATCCAGGAGAAGAAAAGAGCTATATGTGAGTTGGATTATTTGGGTCTAAAGCTACATAAATGGAAAAAGTAGTAAAGTCATTTGTCACAAATTGCAATGAAAAGCATATTTACAGTAGGAGAGTTCTCCTGTTGCAGTTTTACTGCAATAGCTATGTTTGCAAAATCATTTATTGTAGAGTGAGTCAGAAGGGAGTAACACTAAATTAACATACTGTGGGTCTTTCAGATACATAAGCTCTACTGATAATAACGTCCATCACTGGGCTATTCAATGTTGTTAAAAAAAATTAAAATACTATAGCATCTCTCATGACTATGCCATTAAAATACTTCAATGGAGAGAAGATATTAACTAAAACTGAGGTATGTCACTAAAAAACATTTTTTGAAACAAACCACATTATATATTTATATATTAATATATATATATCATATTTGCTTGCCCTGCATGTTCTCCCTGCATATCACATTACAAGAAGAAAAAAGAAAAACAAAAAACAAAAACAAACAAGCAAAAAAACCCCAACAACCCACATTTCCTAAGAATACATGTCTGGCATGTAGCTCACAGGTATGCCCACAATGGAGCAGGGACACCCCCAGTGGGACTGTGGCCTGTGGATAAGCCCATGGCAGAGCAGAGAAAATGAGTAAGCAAGAGGTAGCAGGGGGCTAAACACAGTAAGAAACAATGAATGGCAAAACAGAAATCTCTGTGCTCTGATCCTTCCCTCCTGCACCATACTTCCCCTCTCACCAAAGCAGCAGAGCTAACAGGTGTTGAAAACAAGGGGAGTAGAGACCACGAAAGGAGCACCAGAAACGTCTGTACCGAAGTTGACTTCCAGGAAGTGGGAAGGAAAGGTGTTTTCGCTAAGAGTTTATTCTGTTTGCTTCTCAGCATCCCCAAGAAGTAATTAGAACGTTATGTTAACTGGCAATGAATTAAATTAAGTAGAATTTCCCGAGTCATGAATATTTTGGCTGTGACAGCTCACAGTAATGAACTCTGACATTTCATCACGCCAAATATTCACATGTAACCATTTAGGGACCCAAATGTCTAACTGTATTAAAGTAAAATCCTACTGGTGCATATGAGTGATTTACTTGTTCCAGGCAAATTTGAACTTGCTGAAAGTTTGGCCCACAGAATCTGACACAACATTTCTCTTCCACATTAGTCTGGTGGCTTAATAAATACTGTACTGCAAAAAAAACCACTAGCACCCTGGGACTTGCACACAGTTTCACAAATGTTTTTAACCAAAACTAGTGAACCTTTTCTGTAAAGGTTGACAGACTTCTAACTGGAGAAACTGAGAGAGGCTCTCTTTTTTTCTGAATGCCACACAATAAAAATGTACTGATGAGATATTATACAGCCTACGGTCTAAGAAAATTCCAGCAAGCCAGGCTTGAGGCAGGCAATTCAGAATTCCATGAAAAACTCAAAATTCAGTAATCTAAACATGCTTGGAAACTAGGCTTTGACAAACAGGTGGCACGTACCTCAGGATCAGAAATAATTCTAACTCATCAATTTCCACTTACTCTGCTCAGACAGCAAGCTCTTCTCACAGTAATCTTTGTCTGAGTTCAGTTTTCTCCCACTGGAGTACAGTCAGCCTGCTCTTTAGAACCACAGGCCAGAAGCCAAGGCAGCTTGGACTGCTCGCTGTTCTGTTACCATTTCCACTCAGAGGGAAAGATAAAAACCGTTTGCAGACCACAAGATCTCCCTTTTTCCATTTCAACCATCCGGACCGTCTCTGTTACGGGTGCCGGACCACCTCAGCTTACTTAAGAGTAAGGCCTTCAGTTTTTCGGACACTCTCATCTTATTTCTTATCTCCAATTCCAATTATATTGTATTACGTTGTATTATAGTGTGTTATCCTGCATTCCGATACCTGATTTAGTAAATTAGTTTGTTTCTCCTGAGATCATTGCCCTTCTCCCTACACTTTCCTCTCTTCCCTCTCCCATGACGTGGGTCTCTGAGTGCCCCCACCCTGTCAGTCACAGAACCGTTCAGAAGAAGCCTGTAAACCGCTTGTTTAGAGACCACAAATTCTTGCCAGAAGATTCTACTAGCAAAGTTTAATTATTTTAGTTGAACTAGAGACTAAACTTATTTGTGTCCCTCATGGAACAGGAGGGTATCTAATAGATCACAGGGATGGATGAGGTAAAGTGTGCCCCAATAATCTCAGTGGGCACAAATATCAGGTTTTTTAGAGAGCAAAACCCACTTTTATCTCTGTTCAGACAGGAACCTGGGAGATTCCTTTCCAGTCCCAGAATAAGTGGAGGTGTGGTATTTATACAGGCTGGGGAAAGAGCTCCTTGAGAGCAGTCCTGCAGAGAAGGACTTGGGGGTTGGTGGATGAGAAGCTGGACATGAGCCAGCAGTATGTGCTTGCAGCCCAGAAGGCCAACTGTATTCTGGGCTGAGGCTCCCAGCAGAAGAAAGGCACTGAGCTCTTGGAGCGGGTCCAGAGGAAGACCACTAAGATGATCAGAGGGCTGGAGCACCTCTCCTATGAGGAAAGGTTGAGGGAACTGGGCTTGTTTAGCTTGGAGAAGAGTAGGCTCCGGGGAGATCTCATTGTGGCCTCCAGTATTTGAAGGGAGCGTATAAACAGGAGGGAGAATGGCTGTTTACAAGGGTGGACAGTGATAGGACAAGGGGGAATGGTTTTAAACTGAGACATGGGAGGTTTAGATTAGATATTAGGAGGAAGTTTTTCACACAGAGGATGGTGAAGCACTGGAACAGGTTGCCCAGGGAGGCTGTGGATGCCCCATCCCTGGAGGCATTCAAGGCCAGGCTGGATGTGGCTCTAAGCAGCCTGGTCTATTGGTTGGTGACCCTGCACATAGCAGGGGGTTGTAACTGATGATCGTTGTGGTCCTTTTCAACCCACGCCATTCTACGAATAAAAATGAGTTGCATCTTACATATTTAAGAAAACCTCTTCCCAATCATTAGACCAAGACCATCTAAGAAAGAAAATTCCCTGGACTCTCAGAAAGCACTGTTTCTCATATTCTGCTCTCCACTGTGGCTGAAAAAAATATCTGAACAATCAAGCCAAAAGAAACCCATCTGACTAATTGTAAATCAAGGAAGAAAATCCTTCTCAGCCCCATGAAGCAATGAGCAGAATATTTTGATATAATCTGTCTTAATGCAGAGCTGCAAATGTCACAAACATGCTATGTTCAGTTCAGACAAGCTTTATCTCCCAAACAAGCTGGCAAAGAGAAAGATGAAAGAGAGGTAATACACTGATTTTCATATTTCAAGATATACATGGGGCTGCTATAATTGTCCAGTCTGTAACTGCATTACAACAAAGCTAAATTACCAAATATCATAAAACATCTGCATTTGGTTGGGCTGTGTGTGTCCGTGTGATGTGATGTTTTTAAAGTCACTGTAAAAAGCCCAAAGGCTTAGAAACATCAAGTCTCTTGACCATTCCAATTAGAACCATGGAAGAATTTTATATTTAAATTTATAAGGAACATTTGTAAAGTAGTTCATACACAATATCATAAATGCAGTTATATGTGAGTTAAAATGAATTTCTGAGGATTTGAGAGCTTTACGTAAGAGTGATAAAGCAATAAGACTTTCTCATTGTCATCAAAGTATCTTACAAGCAGTAGCAGTAAATGTTACGGCTTTTGTACAAATCATACATTATTTGTTGCCATTTTGTTACAGGAAGTATTTGTGAGAAACAGTAGAAGTAATCTTTTAAATAAACCATTTGATTTCTCAGTCAAGGATTGTTCTGGTGCCTTAGCATAATTCTTTTAGGCAGAATTAGTCCCATTAGCTGCCTTTAAACAACAGGAAAATAAAAGCGTATTTAAGACTGGCTTACTGTTA
This sequence comes from Chrysolophus pictus, assembly GCA_037305975.1. NCBI lineage: Eukaryota > Metazoa > Chordata > Aves > Galliformes > Phasianidae > Chrysolophus > Chrysolophus pictus. The sequence continues at coordinate 41,511,756 of JAYKPI010000006.1, forward strand.
TAGATGACTTCCCTGCTGTGTTCCCATGTTTGAGTAAGGACTTGGAGAGTTTCCTCTGAGAAACAATCTGTGCAAAAACAAAAGGGAAAAAATTAGAATCTACAATAAACATATGGGAATTTTGATTTCTGTCTTATTTTGGATGAAGGTGTTGCCTTAATCCACAATTAAAGTCTTAGCATAGAAAAACCACTGCTGAGGAAAGTTTCCCCAGGAAGCCTGCAGTTAGGATGCAGTGGGGTCAAGCTGAATGGGAAGAACACTATTTGATGAGTAGAACAGAGTAGCAGAAACTGGATGTCATATTTTCCAGAGTTTGTTTCCATGATGGGAGCAACAAGAGAGCAGCTGCATACAATAAATCTATCAGACTTGCCAGCCCTCCTCCCACCTTTATTTTTATAGAAAATTGAAAACCATTTCAAAGAGAACACAATTATTTTATTTCAAAACATCAACAATTCCAAACCCAGAAGCAGGCAGGCTTCCCCATAGGTTTAGTTCCAAAAGTCATCTCCTTTTATCAGGTACCAAATCTCCTCTGGAACTCAGCACTGTAAATTAGCTTGTCCACCAACCAATTTACAAACGTACCTAAAAAAAGTGTTAGTATAGTAGCGCAGACAAAATATATTGTTTCCTATTATAATAATCATTACATTTCCATAACAATCTTTCAACATTTTAAACTAGATTGGTAAAAATATTAGAAAATGGAAAAACCTTAAAGCTACACATAATTTACCAACTACTCTACAGTTGATGTCCCAGTATGTTGGGTCTCTCTTTTCTTCCTCTCTATAAAGTCAATGCTACCTTAAAACTATTCCCTTCCTCCATTTTTTTTTTTTTTGAAATATATTCTTTTTTTGAAGTATTTGGAAAAGTTCAAAATTCAGCCAGATGTAGAGGTAACTGAATAGACCTTAGAAATCATGATTAGCGTTATTTTTAATGCAACAACATTGGAACAGAATTCTGCCACATGTGCACAGAGACTGAGCAAAAGAGTTGTTTCACTTCTATGAAGGACCCCACGGTTTGGAGCGTAGCTTTTTGCCTTGGGTAGTCCTTTCTCACACCCAATATTATTTGGGCAGCTTAACCTGAACGGCAAATCTATAAAATGATCAAATAAAATGATCTGTAGAGATCTTCAGCAAAATATGCAGAAATATTCTTTGTAAGAATATTTCCCTCACCAAGGGAAAATAACTGCTTCCTGCATGTGGCAGGGGGGTTGGAGATTCATGATCCTTGAGGTCCCTTCTAACCCTGGCAATTCTGTGATTCTGTAATTTGTTGTAATCCTGGGCATTGCACACATTTCAGCAATAAGCCAGGTCAATAAGCAGCAGCCAGAACTGAAACAGGGCGTGTAACACAAAATCACAGGCAGCCAAAAAGGTGCTATGAGTAGGAGCAAACAGGATATTTTGGACTAACATCCTCATGGGGAATCATCAATTATCTGAACAGAAATGTGGAAACAGCACCTCAGATTTTACTGAGCTCCTGTCCTCATGCAGGCAACAGGGCAGAAACAAGTTTTAGAAGAGCTTTAAATGTGAAACAAGAGGGTTAGCATAGAGCTGGAGGGGATCCCTCCAGAATCACTGTGTCCAGCTCCCCAGTCCTAATGCAGGACCTGCTGTAGCTGGGTCAGCTGTACCTGACAGATGTATGTCAGATATCTGGAGGCAAAGAAACACTCTTCTCCAGCAATTAACTGCAGTACTCATTATCTTCACTGTAAATATATTTTCCTATGAGCTAACCTGTTTCTCTAATTAAAGCCTATTATTTCTGTCTAATGCACCATGAATGGTAAGAGCCTTCTCCCCTTTCTCATTAAGGCATTTTTTATTTCTGAAGGCCAATACCTTATCTCCACAGTCTTCTCTACACTGCATAACTCAACTATGTCCTATTTTTCCTTTCTGATCACATTTTGAAGGTCTGGAGCCATTATCAGTGCTCTCTGCTGAGCCCTCACCAGCAGATCAATGTCCTACTCTTAGAAAAATGCTTGAAACTGAACATAAAACTAGAGATCCCCCTTATGCAAGAAGAGCTTCTTGTGTGCTGCAAGCTCCAACTGACTTACTCTAGAATTGCATTTGCCTTTTTTTTTTTTTTAACACCATGATACTTTCTCCATCCGTATTTATGACCGTATTTCATAATTTTCATCACCAGCTGTTTCTTGCCCTGCATTTTTGCATCTGGTTATTACTTAAAGGAATTATTTGGCACTCATCCTTTTCAGACTGCCTTCCATAAGCCAACTGCTGTCATCATCTCACTCACTTCTCCAAATTAGCTTGCAAATTTCCCCAAGTATTGGTCTGTGGAAGAAAGGGATGCAGATAAAATACAGAAGATGACCAGTAACGCCAGGATTCAGTGTCCTTCCTTCCTAGGATCTTGGAAAGATTTTTCACTGCAGTCCCTTACATCACTCATACCTCTCTTCTGTTGCCAGCTAAGCTGGCACTTTTATGAAGTGTGAAGAGCAAGTTAAAAACTTTGTTTGAGATTTTCAAATATGATTATTTTCAGGATATTATTAAAGTATGGGTTTTCCATCTAACAATGAATTCTGGCAGATGGGCAGCAGGACACACTGTATCTCTACGAGCTCCCTGTCTTCCCCAAGATGTACATATAATATTGTAAAACACAATAAATTCTTCTACTGAAAGCTATGGGTATTGTGCACCAGAAATCTCTTCAGACATGTTAAGTATGTATGTCCTCATGACACAGAACTTGGAGGGGAACCTGTCCTTCAGCTGCCCCCTAGAAAGACAGAAGGGCACTCCTCATGAGCAACTTAAAAACCCTTTTTGCTACTTGGGAAATTGTCAAAGCCTTTAGGTGGCACTGGGTAGACAAAAACCTGACGCCTGGGAGCTTCCATGCAGGTGGCAGAAAGACAGCTCACAATGCCAGAAAAGTTAATTTACTCTGACATTCCCATTACTAGATCACATTAATAAGACTACCTCTCTCAGCCATTAGCATCCTTGTGACACAGTGAGCACCCTGCATATGTAAATATGTGTATTTGTGGACAAACATTTACCAGTTGTTAATTAAGTGGCCAGTAAAATGAATCTTCCATCTGGCAATAACATGCCAAGATCACTGCCTCAGACTGTAATTAGTGATTTGGGATCAGAAGACTATCATTGTGATAACTGACAAGGAATCAGTATTCTCTAGCAGGAAATCAGCCATTTTGTTCAAGCAATGTACAAAAAGCAGCTCTCGCTAGACAAAAGAGACACTTCTCCAGGCTGGTGAAGCACTGGAACAGGTTGCCCAGAGAGGGATGCCCCATCCCTGGAGGCATTCAAGGCCAGGCTGGATATGGCTTTGAGCATCCTGGTCTATCGGTCGGAGACCCTGCACATCTTTGAGGTCCTTTTCAACCCAGGCCATTCTATGATTCTATGAATTATATTTATTCTTTTGTATCAGTGCAAATAACCTCCTGAACAGGTGTTAGCTGACCTGATTGCCAGAAAACGAGTCCTAAACAGCAGTACTGTACTGGTCTAGAAAACATCTACATAAGTTCCAGCTTCAAGAGATGTTTGAACTTGCAAAATGACTTTGGTAATTAACCACACCTTTCTTTCATCAGGATTCTGATTTGACTCCTACTTCAAAAACTAACAATATAAAACTTCGCCTTCAGAACAAAAGGTGTTTTGTATAACCTGATGTGAAGAAGTGCAGGGTGTAAATGCCTCTCATTTTTAAATAGATAATAGAATCCAGTTCAAACCTAGTAGAAATCATTACATTTCCAGAATACATATTTTATGAATGTTTTATTAAAGCACGACGAATCAGTGAACAAACGGATGTAGAAACCTCGGAGACCTAAAAAGGTGAAGCTAATAGAGACTTAAGAACTGATGTTATGTTTCCTTGTGGCTACAGCCACATATAAATTACAATACAGTTATGTTTTAAGAGCCACATGTCCAATAATATGAATCATACTCAATAAATTTGCAAGAGGTAGGAACAGGAACAGAACGTACAAGCTGCTGTTCTGCTTCAGGAAGAGGTGATACATACACAAAGCAATTCTTATTTGCCTCTTATGAGCACCGTTTTAACTAGATTTCTGGTCTCTGTTACCAGGGGATATCAGCTCAGGGTAAGATGGGGGTAAGAAATTCCCTTGCAGATTATCTAAATGTGCCTTAGCACTTTCAAGTGCAAATAGGCTAAGGAAAGATCTGAACAGATGTTCCACATTTCTGTGAGTAAAACTCGAATCCCACGTTGCCCTTTGATCTTATCTCCAAATTAAAATATATAAAAGGTGCTTTGCTTTTTTACTTAAGGCACTAACAAGGCACTAACAAGGCACCAAGGCATTCACACCAGCTGTGTACACTGCATAGCTCCGTAGCCACTCAGACAAAGACTCTGATGAAGGTTTTCTCTCTCCTGTGTCTGAATCGTGACTAATCAGCACAGTGTAAGGTGAGCTGTGATATATAATGACCTATTCTAACTGGCTTGTGTAAGGACCTTTTAAAATACTTCTCAGTGTGCTCCTTCCTTAATCAAATATAGGGATAATTTTCAACAGTAACATGCAGAACTCCCAATGCTTATAAATCAAACTAATGAGGAGAATACAAAATGGCTTTTTAACTTATTTATTTTAGCATTGGTAGGAACAGATTAATCCCATATATCATTCGGAGAACTTCTGTATGCATCAACAGCTGGGCTTGGTCCTAGTTCTGTAAACAGCACTGATGAAGTTTTGCAAGGTGCCACTGAGCAGGCCTGATGACCACACTCCATATTTCCCCTGGGACCAAAAAGCTGCAAGAACTTTGTTTGTATGCCTGAATTAAGTTGGTACGAATCCTAGTTCTGAATATAACACCAATATTCTTTTGTTAAAAGCTTCTTGAAAATCCCATGGTCTCCTCTTTCCATTGGACTCCCTTACAGGATCCCTAAGGTTACTCGTTTACACAGCAAATTTAGCCTAACAATCATTTCACAACACCTCTGTGTTAATTCTTCTCCCTGATATGTTAATCCTGTCACACAAACTTGCAGTTGCTTAGCTCTCTTCTAGAAGACCCAACTCTTTCCAGAATTGCTAAGAATGCCTAGTCACGTTTTACTAGCATATTTCTTCTAAATCAAATGCCTTTTACACTGATAATCTCCACCATCAAATGCATTTAGGTGTCCAATTAGAGGCTCATATGACGCTGTGTTTTGGAATTTTGATGAAAATACTCTTGAAAACACACCAATACTTCAGCTGCTACACAGCAGTGCTTACACTGAGTCAAGGACTTTTGCTTCTTGTGCTGTCCTGTCAGAGCTGAGCTGAAGGTGCACAAGGAGTTGGGAACAGGAACAGCCAGGACAGCTGACCCAGACTGACCAAAAGGATGTCCCATACTACGTGGTTGTGTGTTTGTCTTTCCAAGAAACTATCACGTGGGATGAGGGCCCTGCTTTCCTGAGAATGGCTGAACGTCTGCCTGTGGACGGGAAGGAGCAAATGAATTCGTTCTTTAGCTGTGCTTGCAGATGTAGCTTTTGCTTTACCTAGGAAACTGCTTTTATCTCAACCCGCAAGTTCTCACACTCTTACCTTTCTGATTCTCTCCCCCAGGCTACCCAGGGAGACACGCACAGTGCTGAGCAATCTGTCACCAAAGAGCAGTGACACTTGTAGAAACAGTGTTAACAGCATCCACTAGAACTGCGCTGATCTATCAAGCAGGACAGCATTCATATTCTTTCCAAAAATGGCTGTCTGGTGATTTTTTCACCAAACCGTGCAACCATCTGCAAATTTTTCTTCAGCAATCTAACTGCCCTCCAGCCACTGAGCGTCCCTGATCAGCCCCACTGATAGAGCTTTTCACTCAGCTGTGTTAAGCAGAATGATACAACTGGCACGGCTAGACAAATGACTGGAGATTTAACATTTATAAATGTATCTTAAAGCTTACCCATTCAATTTTAGTGTGCTATTCTGCTCCTGCTCTCATCTACTTAAGTCAATTACCTTAAGAGTCTAAGTACCCAAAAATAAAAAGGCAGACTTGACTTTTTTCACCTACGTGGGTGAAGAACTGGGGTAGCTCTGTCTTACAGTGTAAAGATTTCCCCCTCTTCTTATCACATTCATCTTTAGCCTGTTTTCTGACAAAGCAAGATCTGTACACAACTCTGGTGAGCTTGTGTTTGTCTTGATACGCATTTCCCAGGTACCATCACATATGCTACATTTCAACATGAAAGTCCAAACAGCAGGTAAGTGCCAGTGGCCTTAGCCTGACCGAAAAAAAAGGTTTGGGGAATGAGTTCACCTTTTGCAGATACCAGGTAAACCCTGCAAGAGACTATGTTCGTATGGTACATGTGTCCACAATGAAGAAAGTTTCACTCCGTATAATTCCTCACATAATTATTTTTTTTTTCTTAATAGTGCCAGCTTTACTGCTGTAATCATCCCTGCTGTATAAACAATATGTTCTGTATCACACTCACCTCCCCTTAAGATTATTGTTCCCTATGGTACTGATCAGCTCACAACCTATTTACATCTGAATTACACCTCACCCTGTTCTTGTTAAAGATCTGTGCCTGAAAATAGTGAATCAAAACAGAAGACTGGAAAAAATAAAAAATCCATATCACAGGAGACAGTAACATTATTACAGGAAATAGCTTATCAATAGCACAAAATGTCTTTGAATTTAGTTAGTATATAGTTTATGCAGCTTTTTCATAATTAGATAATTAGTTATAATAATAACTCATTATAATAGCAGTTTTAAATTAGTTTTCTAAAGACTGCTACAGCAATTCATACAAAAAGATAAAGTATGTAAAAACAAAGCAGTACTAACTGTACAAGTAATTCCATTAACTGTGACTGCTAAGATTAATATAGAGCTGAAAACCTTACAGTTCCAGAGATCATGCAGTAATGGTAAACCAAAAATTTCCTTGGGAAAACTGTGGTGTTTAAATGGTTAGGTAAGTTGTGGGAGAAGGCTGCATGAATGATTTCTTTGAGTTCAGAACCATCCCATCTGGTAGAAAATGATATTCACATCTAATAAAGTACATTATTCATTCCACTAATGAACTGAGCAACTTCATTTGGAGGAGATCAAAGGTCAAGTGTTTAAAGGTATTTAGATATCTAAGGAGGCATAGAGACATCTGATGGGATTCAGGAATTCAAAAACCTCGAAAACACGGATCTTATGTCTTCTGCACTACTGAAGCTGTCAACAGACTATTAAACAGATATTCTCATACAGAATACTTCTATTTAATTAATTCAGGTGCAATCATGACTCCCTCAGCTTTTCTCTTATTCAAGAGCAAGGGGATTTGCAATGGCTACAACTGAGCTAATCATCAGTAAGCATTTTCAAGTGCATAATTTGCTAATGACATACAGTATACTAAAAGCACAGAAGAAGGAGCAATACTCATTACTAAGAAGGAAGATTTTCAATCTAATTTGTACATATATACATGCATGGGAAATATGAAATCTCTAAATAACACTTGAAAAGGTTCTTGAGACACAAAGATGTACATCTGCTGTTTTCCCTGCAGGTGCTACTAGTTAAACAAGTAATGGAGCTGTGAACTGTAACGATATTTTAACACATCTGTAGATTAAAATAAACCAAACAAGTTGTGAGATCACAGACAGTAGAGACCAGCTGGAATGAAAGAAAAGCCATTAAAGCTACTCCCATTACTGTAGAGCTGGGATGGTTCACAGCATTTAGAAATTAATAGTTTTATGGGTTCCTATAATTTATTGATGTTGCAAGCATGGCTGAGTGAAAATCAAAAATGTGTTGGCTTGCTTCTTTCTCACTGGAAGATCATTATTAATTGTACAATTTTGGTGAGTTGTTAAAGATCAGGCTGGGACTTCTGGTCAAAACTTCAGAGGAAAAAGAGCATCTAATTCATCCTCCTGGTATCTAATTCCTGTGTGATCAAGAAGTGAACTTCACCTATTAGAAACAGCCCTTGCAATATTAAATGATGCAAATGTAATGCATTATGAAGTACATCCAATATAAAACAGAATGCCCCTATAAGAAAGCTTTAGAAAGGCTCAGAACACATGAAGGCATTAAGACACAAACAGAAAAAGACTTGGGTTTGGTGTTTTGCTACCCTGGCTGAATGCTCTGACAATTAAGGCTATCAATTACTATACAGTGTTTGTCCCTCTAGGATTTTTCTTTCATCATTTTTTGACTAATAAAAATCCATCTCCTATCTTCTGAAACAAACAATTACAGTGGTGGGTTTTTTTGTTGTTGTTTTGTTTTGTTTTCTGAGTGAAGAAAAGCAACAGAAACACAAAAGCTTCAGTGGTTAGATGGGGATTCAGTTGGAAATAATTAGTCAGAGCGAGTGCCTGAACACTTTCCCTGTGGATGGAGAAGAAGAAAGAAGAAAAACGGGCAAAGAATTAGATATTACTGTCCATAACTACAGACAATATCTGTAAAACCATAATCAAGGATGAGGTGATTCACAGCACCTAAAGCATGAGTATGAAAGCAAGAGTTAACCTTTATATAATGGTGTCCCAAAATAGCTGTAAAAATATTACTGTTCATCATGATTTCACTGCTTATCGCAAAGATGTGCCTCTGCTTACCAGTGCCTAGGCAAAGAACAGTACCTACTTCACACAAAAGCAAAGAGAAAGAAGTCAGATGCAGAGCCTGATGGAGCATCCCAAGGCACTTATGCTGCAGTGAAAGCACAGTGCCAAATCACTGCCCTACCCCAACACTCCTGCTCCAAGAGAAGGGAGTTGTCACGTGCAGCAGAACAGTCCCAAAATTTCAGCTTCAAATTCAAAATAACCTTGATTAGGTTACGAATACAACACAGCACAGTATCCTTGTTTAAGCAGATACTGTAGAACCGTACAACTTCACTGACTGTTAGAAAGTGTTATTATATTAGAAATTATTTTTGTACAGTTGCTTGGAAGTTAACTGTAGGATGAAAAAGACTGACAATTTATAAAAATGCACAGTCTTTCATTATGCATCTTAACCTACCATTTAGTATTTCAAATAAGTGATAAGTAGTACCCCATGGAAAGCTTTACTGGTTGGAGTATGGTACCATCCAGTTGTGCGATGTGAATCCCAGATGTGAATTTCTTTAAGAAACTCCACTCTACGAACTGCACATAAAGCAGACCACATTTAAGGCTGATGCTACTAAGTGAGGAAAAGAAAAAAAGTGTCTGAAATTTCGAGTTTAGCACCTTCCATAACATTTTAGGGCTTTCTTGATCTTATTATCGTTCCAACTGGTAACTGAATTTTGTACATAGAGTATCTGCTAACTTACTGCAATCCAGCTCATCACCAGAACACTCTAAAGATGCTGGTAAAACAGCTGGAAATAGAGCCTTTCAGAGCGGAACAGATCTTTAGTACTTAAAACAAAAGAAAACAAAACAACAAAAATCTATTAAACCTCTTCCATCTCAAACCCTTCAAGAGACAACATGATGTTGTTCTATACAAAAGGGAAGCTCTTGAGCATGATAAAAAACAGTGTTAAGCAGATGCATCTATTTAGCATGTTGCCTTTTTCTTAATTGTACTCAGCAGCTAACTATCCATGACCATTTATTCTACTGTATATAAATACTGCAGCATATGAAATATCAGGTGATGACAGAATGCAGTTAACCACAGCATTTACCAGCAGAGTCACAGATTTTTCTTGTCCAAGCAAAAACAGTAGGAAAAATTCTTGTTGGATATCCAGTAGGGTATTACTGGACAGCATATGTTCAAGACCAAACAGGCTGCAGATGACTGTTCTTCTCACTCTCTCAGGACACAGCATTTAGGAGAGGACCAGGAATAATGACATTTTCTGTGTCATTATTTTTCCACCTTTCTCATCTGAGATCCCAAATTTCTAAGAAGCTTGTATCGATTAGGCTGATGTAAGATTTAGATAGAGCAGTATTCCTAAAGAATCTGAAATTCTCTGTCAGCTTACTGTATAATCATTCTATTGCCTTTCCTGGTATTTCTTATCCTACTAATTTTCTCTTAGGTAGGAATATTGCATAATGCAGGCAAAAATTAAGGTCTACTGCAAATCTAAACAGTGCTCTGCAAACAGCTCCAGGTAACAGTCAATCTCTGTTAGATCAACTGTTATCTAGAATAGAGCAATAAAAGTTGGCACATTTCTGGGGAGTAGGTTGGTAATCAGTCCTTTAGCCTATGCCTAAATTCTACAGCCTATCTGGAAGTCTCAGATAAGACTTACTTGCAATGGGAAAGTGAATTGATAGGCAGGCAGGCATTTTATTCAGCCATTAAAATTGATGTAGAACAACAAATTCATGTCAAAATTAGCTTAGAAAGAAGCCAAGTTGTAAAAAATGCAGTCATTACATCAAACAGCTAAATATGAGTTTAAGCTCCGTAAGTACAGACTGTACCATAAGATTTTCAATGCTGAACTCCTCACAATGGCTTTTCTTGGATATCAATCCCAGAACAAACAATCTGGGGGTTTAAATCAATTGATGAACTATATAAAGTTAACAAAAACTATACAGTGGCAGAGAAAAATACACAAGAAAAATCTAAATATGGAATCAGAGTCCTCAAGGCTACATAAGCGTGAACAGATTTCACACTGTTATTATTTTTTCTTGGTTACCGTTAAATTACACTGCAACCAAGCCAGCTGTGTGCTATTTATAGAGATCAAATAATTATAAAGACATGTTTACGCTACCGGCAGCAGCAATGACATTTTTCCCTTCATTTTCAAGTCAATTCAGTGAGAAAAACATCGTAATAACTTATTTCTTTCTCATTCTCCTTAACATTATAGGAATAGCTTATTTTTGTTGATTAAGGCCACAGAATATCTGCAAGAATTCTGTCAAAAAACTTCACTATGCACTGAAAAAAATCCTAAATACCAATACCTTCATGTTACACTTTCAAGTTAGTAAATGCACACATATTTCTTATTAATCTCAGTAAGAGAACTTTTCTTTCAGCACATTTGGTCCAGTGGTATTGACTGTTCTTGAATGACAGCAAAAAGAGAAAGAAAGGGATTAATGTACAGTGGGGGCTGAAACAGCAACAATAGAAGGTGAGAAACAGCAAACAAAAGCTTTGCACCAACTTATAGGCAACCTTGCACAGGTTACAAACAATGGAAACACTGCAGAAAGTAATACAAGCCAAAGACTGCCTCCTCTCCTCCCTCATCCAGGCTAACCTATACCACAGAGTGAAGACACAGTTTAGAGACAGTTTAGTGAAATGGAAACCATCTCAGCAATGCTATTACGGACAGAAATTATATGTGCGTTGTATGTCTCTACATAACAAAATGCCTGCCAATTAGAAATTAATTCTATCATTCCTGGGACACTGTAGCATCCTACCAGTCAGCAATATAAGAATTTGCTGCAGACCTGGCTCTGACAACCTCTAGATATTGATCCTTCAGGTAGGGCTCACCAGCCGTACATTTAGTCACCTAACAGGTTACGTATCTACTCTAAGCCAGCCGTCCTGACTCTCTTAATAACTGATGGGGAAAGATGGTTATCTCATGAAAGCAATTTATCCTAATCTATGACGGATGTCTCAGGTGGAATAAGTCAACAGCTGGAAGTGTCTGTTTCTCTCCACTGAACTAAAGACAGGAATCAGAGGAGTAACTTAGTCTAGACATATAACTTTTGGATGACTGAGAGTCATGGAAATGAATCCAACCCTATCTCTCTATTTGCCACATCACCAAGCACTAGTCTGTGGGAATGAAGTGTATTCATAAGCATTTATTGGACTTGGAATTTGCTTTAAATCCCATATAATGTTAGGAACCACAGTTTTCTCCCAAATCAGACTATTTCCTAGCACTGGTGAAAAGCCTGTGTTCTTGCTGTATAATGCCAATTGCTGATGTTCAGTTTCCTATCGAAATGGCTGACTTGAAGCTATAATACAGCAGTAAATCAAACTAGTAGAAGTTCTTAATTATCCAGTTCAAAGCACTGATTAAAAATTTTGTCATGAATGATAAATCTCACCCATCAGTCTTTTAACCAAGGAATATATTTCACATGTGCAGAAAAGCTGTGAGACAAGCAGAAAAAAATAGCAGTGACACCTACTTGTCCAAGAGTGCATTCCATGCCACCAAGAAAATCTGCTTCCTTCAGCCCATTGTGATTGCTGCTAATGTCATGGACTTCAAATCTCAGCCGCTGCACCTCTTCAAAATAGAAGTCCACCGTGAAAAGCTTAGAGAAGACAGGATTTATACAGGTTCGAATCACTTCTGTCCTGTCAACCTGCAAAACGGAGAAGAGGTTATATGAGTGGCTTCTCTTTCTGCCAGTGATGGACTACAATGAGCCCTTTAAATGTAGTTTTGCTCAATTATCAGGATTGACAGCTGTGAGTGTAGCCACAGGTACTACAGCCCGTTAGGGCAACCACTGCTATTCCTGCATAGGGCTGGCCACACGAACAAGGTGAGACCAGCTTCCCTTGCCTCTCCCTGCTAGCACATCTTTGGCAGGTCTTGGTAGGACTGTGAGGCAATCTGCAGCCTTCTCTCCAGGGTAACCAATGACAGACCTCAGTTAGGCTGGTGAGACAATTCTAGGGAACTCACAACAGTAGTTTTTAGTAGAGCAATGTTTCAATACTAAATCAGATGGAAGGAGACAACAGAGGAAGGTTGAGAGAGACCCGGCCACAGACAGCCTCATCAGAGTGAAGATTTCACAAAAATACAAAGCTCAGAGCAGATAATCCAACAGACTGTGACAAGTAAATTCACGTGAAGCACGACTCAGTTGTGATCAGCAGAACTACAATAAGGATGAATTTGTCCAGTTGGGAGAAAAGACAAAAATCTTATAAATGTCATATGGATGTCTGTAAGTTTGAACTTGATTACTACAAGATCTTGTTCAGTATGTTGGTTCTGTTTTCTCACTGCAACCATTTAAAAACAAATGAGAATTCTGTGGGCAAATAATCTAATATAATAAAGTTATTGTGCCTCAGCAAGATAGCCCCCTTCAGCCCAATCACAGTAGTTGAAGCAGAACATCTATTTAGTGCAGATCAGACAACTTAAGCTAAGCTACCTCACTCTGGTTTGGGAATTACTTGCTGCACACTGTCTGATTCTGAGGTGTATTGGTAGATGGCCAAATCTTTTCTACTCAAGTCATAATTTGACCACTTGGGAGAACGTATTCATAACCTCAGAAGTAATTAATTTCACTTAATGAAGGTAATAACAAATATCTAAAATATTTCTTCAGCTCTTTTCCTATAGATAGACAATTTTTAGCATGTACACACAAAGAACCTCCTGGTCACAACAACGTTACTCTGCTTAAATTTAGCAGAGAGAACGTGAGAGACAGTGATATAGACTAGCAACAAGAATCAGTATATAAGTTTAAGGACCAACATATTAGTTTAACAAAAGGAATAAATGAGTGCTACTTCTAAAACCTTCCATTTTAACTTTGCTCAGCGTGTGAACAGCTGTGTTCTTCTCTACAGTTCTGCTTCACAGAAGCACTGGAGTCACAACAGACTACTCCTGTCTTTGCATTCACTTATACCTCGGAATTCACACACTGTTTTGGATTACAGTGATACAGAATATATCACTACAAATTTCTATAGATAGAAATTTACTCATTATGGACTAACAAGCAATTAAAATCTGTCAAATTGAGGAAAAACAACTGGAGGTCAGCCAAAAGTCACTGCGATGAAGCTGATGATGGAAAAATGAGGGGAAAGTAAGTGAGGCCACTACTATGCATGCCCAAAAGAACATTAGCATATATTAATGAGTTATTGGGAAAGAATTAATATGTATGCCAATAGACCGTATATGTATGCCTTAGCTGTTTAAACGTAGAACCTGAACTCTGAGAGGGTGCGTTTGATTTGTTAAGTCGCCCAGTAAGTATTGTAAGGAATAAAGGAATGCTGCTTTCTAACATCACACACAGCAGTTATAGAGTTTTCTTCCTGGATTTTGGATGACAACAGTGAGTGTTCTCCCTTTCTTGTATCTGAGACATAGTCGGGGTTTCCTCTAAGCGGTCGTTAAAAAGAACAGAGGCAGACTGGAACAGCATAATTTATTTTGTAATTATCTAGACTAATAGTTAGGAAATTAAATATAGAATAATTATAGAATTCATTTCTCCAGCAATAACAACCGATCACTACAGAAGGGCAGCAGAGTGATACAGTTCTATTAAACTAAATTGAAAAGTAAGCAAACCCCCCCCCAGTAATTACTCATTTTGGACAACCTGAATGACAAACGAGTAGAGAACTTGATCCACAGCAAACAACTTTCCATAAAAAACCACCAAGTTTTCCATCTCACCAAGTTGCATTACAAGAATCTGATGGATTATATGCTGCTTATCGCTGCCTCCAAGCCTTACAACTGCTGAAGAAACAGCACTGAATCTACATTTTTATTTCTTCAAAAAAGTGCTCGCCGAGTACTTTCCAGTTCTCTTCAAAAGCAGTACTTGGATTTCCTATTTTTGATGTAGGCCTTTGCTACTTTTCATTATGATGCATTACTGGTGACACTGAAAGCAATGAAGCAATTTCCTTTTTTCCACTCTCTTTGCTCCTGTACGGAAAAAAAAAAAAAAAGCTAATAATTCTGTAAGATTAAAAGAACTGATCCTAAAATGGAGGAGGACTTGTGCACGTCAGTCACTAGACAGGATGTGGCTGGTGTGCCATGGAACAAATTAAATTGCTCTGAGGAAGAGTGATGAGATCCTTTGTCTGATTCCTGATCAGGAACATCTGTTGTGCAAAAAATGACAGCCGCTTGCTTTGCTTTTCAGAGTTTATAACGCATTAGCCTTGCTAGTAGTTATCGGCAAGGACACAGAGAGTCAAGTAAATCAGAAGTAGGAAAAAAAGTCAGCAGTTCCTAGTAGCAAAGGTTTTAGTGCTCATGAAAACATCAGATTGACAGCTCTAACAGCTGAAGTCCTTCAGTTAGTCAAACAGATGCTACCAGCCATTGAATAGATGCAAACCAGTGCTACCATGGCTGTCTCCTCACGCAGATGAGTCAACGTGCTCTGATTATATCAAACACCATCTCTTCCAAACTCAAGTCTTAATGCATTTGTTTAGACCACCCAGAAATGATGATTTTGATAACTGTGACACAAAGCATTGTAGGAAAAATTTAAGTGAGAAAGGATATTAACTACCTTCCTTCAGGTACTTAGACTGATCAACTCCTTTTGATCTCCTGAGATCTCTCCAAAGGGGAAAGTGATTTGATTTACTTATGGAAGAGCAGTCATTTCATGAAAGTGTTTAAACAGATCCCATAAGCAAAACATTTAAATGATCTATTTTAAACTATTCTATATGTTATATGTATGTTACTGTTATCTCCTAAACTCATTCCTTGTAGGTATATAAAATGCTAGTTTAATGGCAACCAGGCATTTCAATTGTTTTGCCAACATGGCTTCTCATTTCATGCAGCGACTGAAGTCCCTCTGCCATTATTTCTCATCATCTCTAATATGGTGCTGCTGGAATGTGGGGAAAAGGGATTCCACTGTGAAATACAGCAACATAAAAACTTACACTCTGTACAGGTTACACACATGACTGTACAACAGAGAGAAGTGTCTGAAAATGGGGGCACAGGTCTGCAAACAGTGACATTAAGAACTTCAGACTCACACAGAAGTAAGACACTGCTTCTTCCAGTCAGTGACTGACTGACATCCTTCCCTTGGCAGACACTACTGAAATAAAGCCATTTCACTGAATTCCCCTAGTTTTCCTGCATTATTGAGATGATACATCAAACCAGCACATCAGAGCATCAGATTACAGGAGAAAAACCTACATCAAAAGAATCAATGCCAACAACTCCACAAGCAGAAAAAAAACTCCTCAGCAACCAGAAGCACACAACAGCATTAAGCCTCATTGGTCTGCCTTGTCAGCGATATTTTACAGCCACCCAGCCCTTCATCTTGCAAGTCTAACAGTGTCCTGAGCATGGAAAGCCTAGCTCCATTCCCTTGTTTTGATTATTGTGCAGCAGGGCTAAATAACCAATACCAATAACCAGCTGGTGTGATTCACAATGGAGAAGTAATGGTGTGCAGATCAACTCAGTACATTCACTAATGCTCCAGTGAAATTTGGTGCTAACCCTGAACACAAATCCAGTTGACAAGACACACCCACCAACAGTTGACATCATTCTCATGCCAAAACATAATAAAGAACAACAATTTCAGACACACTATTAAGTTTCCATTACTTCTGCTGAAGAGAGCCTTTTCTAACAACAGCACACTATACTCAAATAGCACTTAAATTTTTGGTCTTGTTACAGAAAACGCCGAACTATTGGGCAACCCAATCATGAGGGCAGGTGGATTTCTCAGCAGGACATGGACAAGGGTCATGCCCACAGTTTTAGGATTTGCTGATGCCTGACAATTGAGCCATCTGCTATTTCTGGACTTTGCTAGAACAGGGAATTTGTCCAGTTTATTAAAGCAGGATGAATTTTCAGAAGAAACAATGGACAGCCACACGCAACTCTGAGCTGTATCATCAGCCAAAACTGACCTTAGAAAGAGCAGTGCTTCAGCTGCCACCATGATCTGAACATCTGCTTTGTAGTATAACTTTACCAGCACTTTCCCTTCAAGGTCAATTTACACAGAGAAAAAGACTTGCAACTTAACCTCCTGGGATGGACTCCTGCTGCTTTCTTTCTTCATCTCGTTAGGCCCTTGTCACTCTACAGAAGGTGGCACCCCACTGACCAGCCAGGATTACTTGGCAGGCCCATCTGGATACAGCCACCTTGTGAGCTTCCCCTTAGGGAACTAGGAATGACAAACACATACCAAAGTAGGGCTCCACTGCACAAAGCTCCAACTCAACAATAGGAATTAAAATGCAGAAAAGAAAAGGACTTTCAGGACCGTGAAAGTTTGGTTAATTTATTGCAGGTTTTCCAGCCAGCAGCATCAAACAAGAACCCCTAACCTCTCTTACTATTTTTCCTCATGTTCATCTTATCTGTCTCACCGGTCTTGCTTTGGACCTTCTGAATCCTCCCACGACACCTGGAGGAAGCTGGAAGCTAGATCTGAAAGTTCTTCTCTCAGAATCACTCCCTACGGATTGACAGCTTTCCATCTATTCACCACCTCTGCTTAAGAACAACTAAGCCACCTTTGCCATCAGACAGCATCAAATTAAAGAAAGCTCAGAAGACACATAAACAAATAATAAATTTCAGGCTTCTCATGCTGTTTGCACCTTTTCTCTGTGAGCTCTGGAAAAGCACTGAGCTCTGTCAAACTGTGATAAACTTGGTAACTTCAGTGAAGAAAAAGTTCTTCATCCTAGCTATAATTTCATGGACAGAAATAATGCACGGTTAAAGCACAGGCTGAGGATCTCCTCTCCATTTTTTGCCTTCAGTGAAAAGTGGAGGAAAAAAAAGCAAGCACAAAGGGATTTTTTTTCTTTTTCTATCAAAATTAGATTAAATGCACATTATTACATACACAAGGATGAACAAGGATTAAGCAGAAATTCACTCTGTCACCTGATATCTAAGGCTTTAAAGTGATCATAAACACAACTTTTTCGTGCCCTTGGGGAGCCAGGGAAGCAGTGTTATCTAGGATCGGATGCTCTGCACCTCAAGGCCATGTACAAGCACTTAGCATAGATCAGCTGTGTGGAGAATTCAGTGTCCTAGACGGATAAGTGGTACCTACCTGTTCTCCACTCTATTTCTTGTAAACAGATAACTTGGCCAAACCTCCAAATTTTCAGTGTCTGCTACTTGATAACTTTGATGGGAAGAGCAGCCGAAAGTCAAAGGGCTATGGAAATCTCCCTGTCTTCTCATCAAAAGGAGATTCCTTCTGGTCAATTTTTGTTCACATTCATAAAACTCCATGGGAATGCTACAGTTAATAACTATCTAGCAGTCTCAGAAGCTACCAAAAATCTTTGGTCTACAGAAACATGATTAGAAAACTTGTTCTTGTCCTGTATTTCTTTAGGGAGCTTTGTTTTGTTTTTCTCTGCTTTTTAAAAAAATAGAGTCAAAAGCCATAAAGAGGCAAATTCCATTAAACAGAGCATGGATACAGCGATTTAACCCAAAGCACGTTCTTTGTGGCTGTCATGGCTTTTGTGAGTTCTCGGACCAAAAAATAACTGTATTGCCCCCACACATTTAGTAGACCAACAAGGGAAAATCAAGAGGCTGTATTCTCAGTAGAAATCATTATAAAGTGCTGATTAAATCCAGAAAAGTCATATTTGTCAGCTGAGATTACAAAATGTACAGAGGTGAAGGAGTAGAATTATTTTTAGGTCATCTGAATTTTAACAAGACCAAAAATTTCCATGATACAGTAACCCTTACACGAAAATTTGTTATCGAGCAGAAAGCAATCTACACTTTGCATGGTAACTCCTAAAGACATTATTAATATTTTTTATTATTATTAACAGCAATTTGCACCATCACATATCTATTCTGCAAATGAAAAGTCACTGCAAAGGTCACCATAATTTATAGCCCTTGTTTTCAGTTTAATTGGTATTCAAAAACAGTGAAAAGAAACCAACATACTTTAAACTCTTTTTAGGTGATGGAGCTCAAAGAAAAGCACAATCTCATCACCACTGGCAAAAAAAATATGTAACTACAGACAGGTTGGAGAAGAAGCATTTAACATGAATGGTCTGGAAATAATTTTTATATGTATGATTTAAACATTAGACAATTCCAAACCTCCAAGTAATGACCAGGAAGACCTGCTGTCGAGCACTGGAAAAACTAATATCCAGGCCTCAGGAGCTCCAATCTGAATAACTGAGATGATGGCAAAGAAGCACTATTTCTTAGTTAAAACGTCCTTTGTTAAGGAAGCTGACTTCCCCATTCAGGGCCATCTTTGTCCTTTGCTCAATTCTTTAAGTTTCTCAGTTACTTTTTATTGTTCTGAACCAGGAAATTGAGATAATTTACAACATAGACTACATACAAATTCTTTGAGAAGGATCTGGATGGAATTTAAACACACAGCTTTGAAAAGAGAAATGTCACTGTTCATAACTGCTTGTGTAAACTTCACCTCATCCACTCAGAAAAAAAAACTATAGTTACAACAGCCTCTCAATTAGAAGGTATGAAATACTATGCTTGAGGATCTATACTCATCCTTGGCAAATTACAATCCCGTACAGATTTCAGAATCTCAGCTCAGCAAGCCCAAACTCTGAGGGTCTGAAAACCTACAAAGCAATGCAGAACATCCAGTGCTAACTACTAGCTAATATTACTCAAGAGCTGAACAGGGAGATAATTTCAGGAGGGATGAACAAGAATGATGCTCGGTCCTGAGTACGGAAAAGGAGGACCTAAAGTGCCTGGCAGCCCTCTTGCCAAGGGACTCTCCAGTTTTCTGGAATAAAAGTGCTCTCTGGGGAAGAGCCTTAAAGCTTTATCTTTAGGACAATTTGTAAGAGCTACCATTGACCTTCGTAGTAAGTTTGGGCTTTCTAGGTTGCAGGAAGAATGGAAGGTACAAAAGATCTCTCCATTCTTCAGAAAACCTGATGTAAGAGATAAAAAGCTAGTGTTCACCTAATGCATTCTTGAATATCCACACCTTCTCTGAAGATACTGTTTTAAGTTTAGGGAGTTAGAGGAAAATAAGTATTTTCAGGCCAATGTCACAAACCCCAAACGTGGGCCAGAGAGATGATTTTTAGTCACTGTACAGCCTGCAATGAAAATAAACTGATTAAAATTGTTACTACATTGGAAAGCTTTCATGTAATCCCCCTGGGATCTCTGAGTGCTTTCTTGATAACATTGCTGACAGGACTCCATCTGTGTTTGTCAGTGCTGGGAGACTTGTTCTGCCATGATAACCTGACAGCTTCAGTTGGATTAGACCAGTGCAATCTAAGTAGATTGTTATCCATTATTTCCTACCTAACAAATTTTTAAAAAAGCCCATAAAATATTAAACAGCCCAAATACAAAATACATTAATGTTATCATTAAATTTAATACATATTCTGTTAATTTTAAGAAAATCTTGAAGTGATTTAAATATTAAAAACAGTTAAAATATTAAAAAATAAAATGTCTCATTAGATGCAAGGACTAGAAGGCTCATTTGTCCTAGGAATAAAACACAAAGCATCTAATACATACCTGTAGTAACCAACCACCCAAAACACACGTGGTTAACATGGAGATGAGTTGTAATTGCTGTGTACCAAGTATGGGGATGATCAAATGGTGATCACCTTTCACTTCTCTGGTCAAAGTAGTTTTCATTGGAACATGAATTTACATTAAAAAAAACCAAAACTTTCAAAGGCTTTGCTAGTCACACAGTTCTGGTGAAACTTTTGCTCAGAAAGGTCTGAATATTACTCAGCTGCTCCTCCTGGACATCAGATATTCAGACCAAAGTCTCTACTTTGTTTGATTCAAACCATAAACACTAACTTCATTCCCTTGCATCACAGGTACTACTTCAGCCACCAGGCTGTTAGCTATTCTACATTGTTTCCCCTCTTTGCTTCATTTTCACATATTGAAATTTTAATTTGCCTCCTGTGAATTAAAATTTAGCATAAAACATGCAACAGCAAAGAACTCCAGCCCTGAAATTTTAACTGAAGACAAACTTAAATGTAGAAGCTTCTCTGAACTTAATTGCAGAGCCTTTTTACTATGTAAAAACTGTAAAACATGAAGCTTTTTCCTTCTCCTGACCTTGAATTATAAAGGACGATACTCCTTGCACCAGCTCCTGCACTGTGAATATTCCGGGCAGTTTTGTACAGCTGGTTAAATAACATTTCAGTGAACCTGAAAAGCACAGTGTCTCTTTAGAGCATATCATTAACTCAGTGCAAATTAAGGTCTTTCCAATGAACAATGATTAAGGGGACTGACACCGAAAGGACCACAATAGCTTACCGACATAGTAATAAGTGGCTTTTCTTGAAGACTTTTCCCATTTTGTTACATTTAACATGGGAACACTTGTAATTCTCAAATTTTATGCATACTATCCTAAGCACTGCTAGAGACCAGACGGACAAACCTGAAGAAATAAAGTCACTTCAAGCACTCATAAAAGATTTGGGTGATTTCTTCACAAGACTTTGAACTTTCTGCAAAACAGCACAAGGATTTCACCCTTCCATGAGTCAAGGCAGAAGCTGGAGTCTCCAGAGATGAGCTGCCACAGGTGCTCAGGGATCTCTGGTCTTAGAGTCCCTGCTACCACTGCCCTGGTAAGGGATCATTACTTAGCAGAGGGAATTGTGTAAACTCTTTCAACCGTCTGTCTGCTTCAGCTATGAATTGTCTTCATAATTAGCTACAAGATAGCAGTCAGAGGTTATCCAATGAAATACTCTCATGGGCACTGGGCATCCCAAAATTTAGGCTTATGTTTCCAAACTAGTTGCTTTGGAGACTTGAGGTTTATAAAACATGGTAACTATTTCACCTAAGTTGAGACACTCTAAATACTCTGGAGCATAGTATCAGCCTCTTGAGATGGAATTGGCACTTCCCAAAGGGAGCTACTGCTCAGTGGTAAGATCTTTGATGCTCTTCCTATAGGAGCTTCTGCGTTGATAACATGCTGTGATCATAGCATCAGTGGCGCGTGATTTTCCATAGGTGCCTGAAGACTCCCCTCTTTCCCCCTCAAAAATCATATGCTCCCATTCCAGAAGAGTTTGGGGCAGACACCTATTCAATAGCAATCACCACTGTCCCTTTGATTTCACTGTCATCTGCCAAATACATCAAATTAGAACAACCCAAGAGCTAACTTCTTGCATTAACACCTGTCTTAAATGTCCATGAATGACTTAAAATCAGTTTTTAAAAAAATACCAGGGAACTTCCAAATACTTCTGCTGATCTACTGGAGTTTTCGTCTACTGAAATCATTTTTTCACTGCTTCAAGTTTGCTTGTTTGTACACACTTTTGATATAGGTATACATAAATATAGATGCAGATCTGTAGATATAGATACACATCTATATCAAAAGCAAATTATTCTGTCACCTGGAAAAAGCCTACTCCCTGAAGAATAAGAGTACAGAAATATGCAGCAGGAGAAGTTGGGTCAGGAAGTACTGTTGTACCAGGGAAACAGAGGCCTCTCTGAACCCCAGGCTACCAACCCCAGTTTTTTCTCTCTTCTGCTGCCACAGGCTCTTGAACAAAGGATGTGAAGGATCTCCCCTCAAGGCTCCCTTTACACAAGGCCAGCAGCTACTGAAGACATTGTGGTGGCCATTCTTTCCAGCATGGCTGTGCTCATGGACTGAGCTGGGTCTTTGAGCTGGCAGCAATGAGTGCTGCATTTCTGCCTGCCCCAGCTTACCTTCTGCAGAGTCATTAAATAGAAACAGTGACTTTGCTCCTCCTGCTAGAGGGTTCAGACAGTAAATGCAATTACTCTCATCAAAGCCCTTTATCTTGTTCTGGTGAGGCCTTCAAAGCCCTAGTATCGTGTAAAATTGACAGCTGTAAGAACTCTGCTAACAAGCAGCTATTCTCAAGCAGTCACCACAGCCTGACTGGCCACCAGCACTGCAGAAGGGCCTCAGTCACGTATATTGCTTGGGGCAAGAGGCTCCCGGATGCTGTGCTCCCTGTGCAGGTAACAGCCTCTCAGCAAACATCAGCACAAGCGGGCAATAGCCTACATCAGGTAACAAGAAAAAGTGCTGAGAGCCACACAGACACTGGCACAAGAAAAAAGGAAAATTTTCACAGAATACTCGTGAGTGCTACCTCAAAGCTGAACCCCGAAGAGCTGGGTGCTAAATCTTCCTTTACATTACATTACACCCTACATATAATAACCTAGCTGTTCAACACCATGACAGTAGCCATTGGTTATTACCCAAACTTCATCTGAAGTCTGGAGATTCAATCCCATCATCTCTTAATTTGCATGTCCCTAAAGACACAGACTTTTTGTAGAGGACGAGACTTGTTCTTCAAAGTGGCAACAAAAATATTCATATATCATATGATCCAGCTTCACTTTCTATTAGTCACAGAACGTTAACAACTAGTGTGGTGTCTGACAGGAATCTGAAAGAGCACTACGTGGCCTTTCAAAAGCTCATGGAGGCTGCAGCTCCTCACAGGGAGCATCCAGATCAGAGTATTTGCTAATCACACCTTTCATTATCTCAAAACTAAATTTCAGAATTAAATTTCAGTATTGACACCTTTAGGTAATTATGGATATGTTTCTTCTTTACCTGCTGTCCTTGAGGATGAGAGATTTAGAAGTTGGACAAGCACATTGTAGGGCCAGCACATTTACACAGAAGTGCAGATGCCTGCTGCTGTCAAACAGCAATTAAGCCTGCAGAGAGGCCTTTAGAAGAATGCACGGCCACAAAGGATTGATCAAGAGGAGAGACCTATGGCATCACAGCATTTCTCATGAACTTGCAGTCATCTGAGAACAGAGAATAAAACGATGGGAAGAGCCTTTGCTCACAGGGTATCAGTGGGACTACATTATACTAAGTAGGAAATCTACAGTGCTTCAGTAATTTGTTCTTTAATTAACTGACTATAAATAGCGATTTGATAATTTATTTATACTGAGAAAGATCTCCTGCCTCAGACACTAAGGTAAGTTAAGCATAACTAATATGGATTCTCATATGGGTTAATGAATTATGTCAATTGATTTAGGCTTAGTCAAGCTGTTAGTTTAAGAAATTCATTTGCTAATGAAGTGTTCATAATTAAAGATTAATTAACTTTTAACTTTGTAATTCAACTGCTAGCTCATTTTTATCATTGAGGCAGTACCAAGAGGAAGGCAGTGCACTACTACACAAGGTACACAGCTCTTACCAGGCTTTCCTGAGTTTTTATACCAAACATAACAATTTATAAAGCCCATTTAAAGCAACTCCATTCTTCTCACATAGCTGGGGAATTTGGATCATGTGTTGGAGTGGGTGCCAAGAAAATAACATATTCTTTGTGACTCATGTTTATGATAGGCACCTCTCATTCTCTCTCTTCTTTTACACATGCATCTTATTAAGCTTATCATAGGGGTTGTCATTTGCTGCAATGATAGCAGCCCAAAGGCCTGATCCATTACCCAGGAACATTAGTTGAATCCTTTCTATGAACTGTCACAGAAAACGCAACATTATTTGGTTTTCAGCCCAATTAGATCCACATGCATATATCCTAGCATGAAACAAAACAGAACTAACTGATTTGGAATTGGGTGCAAGTTTAGCTGAGCTAAACAGTTTTGCAGATAGCATCCTATGAGACTCCTAACTCAAACAATACACCTGATGTTCCCACATACAGATCAGTTCTTACAGTGACAAGGGTTGGGTGGATTTATAAAACCGGTTACTCAATGCACAGTCGTGAAGCAGGCACAAATAAGCAGAGCAAACTGAATCCAGCCCTTGTACAGTGGCAGCAAAAGGTATGCTAAATGATACTTTTCAACTAGTGAGAACAAGATTTGATCATAAGTGGCAAGTGGTGGGAGTAGAACCATAAAGGAAAAGCGGTCCTAGGATTCACTCTTATTTCCAACTATCACATTCTACTGGAAATACAAGCTTAGTGGTGTAAGTTATACATGCCCCATAATGATTCAATGTTATACTACTGATTGTAGTACTTGACAGCGGAAATTTGTAAGGGAGTTGAGTGCCTAAATTCAACAAGTCCCTCAAAAGTTTTAGGACTTCATTGCTTAAGGCCATAAGGATAGAAAAAGTAGGAATTTCCCCTTGTACACTGCAGTTTTGAACTTGGAAATTTTCTTCATCTGTGATATATAATATTCAGCAGGCAATTCGCTACGTTATCAGATGCCTTACAGCACCCAGAATTATGTTATGCCTGAGCAAAATAACTCTGAGTGTCTTCAGAATTCATTTACTGTAAAGGAAAGAAAAACAGTCCAGCACTTCTGCTTGCATTTACTAGAGAACCCTAATTATATCAATTAATTAAATGCATCATTGTATTCCGGTGGCAATTTATATTATTTTGCATTCAAAGGAGAATGCTCTGATGTTATTTAGTGAGATTTTTATCGTGTCACCTCAAAAAAAATTTTTTTTTCAAATTTCATTTTATTTCCAAGTTATTCTAATTAACCAATTTCCCATCTCTGCAGGCACTCCGTTTATTTCCCAACTAATCTCACTGTCCTTCAGATCCCATCAGTCAGAGCTATTATTACTTCCAGCTTTATGGCACAGACTTCAGATGTGCAATAGAGGCAAATCTGACCAGTGACGAGCTAATTAAAACTTTACTTACTAACTTAGCCTGAAAAGGTGGTAAGAATTCCACGACTCAATGAAAATTCACTTCATGGCTTTCCTTTCTTATTCAGGTACTAAGCTTAAGGAAATACAAGTCTAATAGTATGGAGAGATGAACCTAAGACAACGTAGATTCAATCACAGTGAAATAACACTGCTCCATTTATTTCTTCTTCTCCTTACGTTACCACATACAATAAAGGACCAGGAGTTTGGGATTTCTACATGAAAATATAGAAGGTACATAAAAGATCACAGATGACTATCTCCTGATGCAGAATCTGTATGTTCAGTGGTGGTTCAGCACGGGCACTCCAGTGTTTTAACTTACTGCTAGACTGACAACAACAGGCAGAGCATCTAGTCCACTTCTGAGACTGACCACAGCCCTCACACCTCCCCTTCAACCAGCTGCAATATCACCTGCCCTGAGGCAGCAGGGTGATAGAACTGATTTAATTAGTTCTTAAGTAATTCATAAGCCACTTTGCTTTTACGAGCAGGATGGGAAAAAATGATGTTGCGAACACTGCTGAAAATTGTGAGCTGCCTCTGGGATAGAACAATTCACTGAGAGACATTCTGGCTAAAATGTCCTATGTTTTGTCCACATTAAAAAAAAAGAAGAAAATTGAATGCAACCAAGTATTTTCTTGTCCTATAAGGCTGCCTAGAATCACACAGAACTACCACATTTGGAAGTAGGGATCTCCTTGCTTTCACCTCTCAGTGAAACTAAGCCTGTAGCAAAGCAAAGAAAGCTCTAAATGGATTAAAGTTCCCTCATGGTGTAATCTGAGGTCCTAGGATGGCACCAGTAATTTCGAAGTCAACACTAATATGCTTTTTTGTGTCCTGCTAAACAACTGAAATGGAAAACAATGGAAATGAGTCATACTGCTATTATGTATCTGATGTATCTGCAACATAAAATGTGTTCAAGGTTTTTTGCACAGAACAGATGTTTTCTAAACTGACCTTTCAGCATAGTAATACGTTAATATATTTTAGTCATGCTGGCTTTCAATTAATATATTCAGAAAGTTTATCCAATGCGCCCATTCAAAAAAGCCCCAAAACATCTCAATACCTATTTTCCACATAGCTCCTCTAAAATTCCTGTTGACAAGTCTTCTTTTCAGTACTTTTCTGTGCATCATGGCATTTTATGTTAACAAATCAAAATGAAAACAAGATTTGTAAATAATGCTGGATGAAAAGTTAATCTCTAGACGTGGGTTACTAATGCAAATTGTTACTGTAATGAAGTTTTAAGGCAGAAGAGGAAACAATTCTTGCATCCTTTTCCAAATAAGAAGAAATTTGCAGCAATGAACTGACCATTTCAGGCACCAACAGTCCAACTTCAAAACACATGACACACAGCAGGTTCAGCTCAGAGCCTTAAGCTGCCCACACACTGGGTTCATTAGGGCCAAGTTTCATCAAAGAAGATACGGGTTCAGACAACAGCACTGAAATATGTACTCTCAGATACAGTACAGCAGATACTTCATCACCTTGCAGAGACTGACAAGTCAAAATAAATCTCTCTCTGTAGTAACCAAGTACAAGAGTAATCTTTGCTGAACCACACAGTGGAAACAAGGAGCATCATGGCTGGTCACAACCTGCACTGATCCTAAGAGTATTGGCAGGGCTTAGCTATCACTGATTCTGACCCTGATGGGGCCTGGTAAATTCTGCTTGTGTAAGAACTCCAATCCATAATCCATTCCTTCTCAGATTGTTGCATGCTTGGAGCTCCAGTTGCCAGCCCTGGAACACACTAAAACATACTGCATGCACTAAATGACCTATTTCAACACGGCACATCAGCTGAAGGATAGTGAGCTGACTCTCCTAGTATAGTGAGATACAAAAACAATCCATATGCTGCTAGACTGAAGTAACCACATCAGTGGTCTACCAGAATGACATAACGTGAAAGAAGACACCCAACTAGCTAGCATGGCTGGAAAGGAATAAAGGCTAGGGAGAAGTGACAGCAGAGAAGTTCCCATGATAGAATCATGAGTGCAACGTTGTTTATCCTGCTCTCCTATTGCCATTTCTGCAGAATAAAAAGACAGTGGTAAGAAAGAAAAATGATGGTAGACATACAACACTCCCTTCAGCTTCAAGAAGGGAGAACAAGGTGAAGACGATACCAACCATGACAAAACATGAGACACAATACACATGCAACTGGCCGTCAGATAATCTGCATCTATAGAAGACTAACTTCTTTTACATTAACAACTACTCTTCTCTAACAAATTCCTGATGTTCTTGGTAAGACAACCTTTTCATTTCATGCTTAAAAACAGGAAGAAAATAGTACAATCATTTAATTATTCACTGAGATTAAGTCTCACACTGTCTTCACTCCTCTTTTCTTTGTCTACTTTTTTTTTTCCTTTGCTTTTATTGATACCAAAGGGTGGTTTCACATTTCTGTCAGCTTGCTGGTTTTGTTCCCAAAATCACCTCCTGCATTTGTACAAAGTCTCTAAGGACTAAACATATTCATCAGCAGACTTCTAATTCAGGGATTTTTGTTTCAGGTTCTATTCACTAAGGTATGTGCAGTCTGATTTTCAGAGCTGCAGAGCTCCCAGTGCTCCAGCCGATTCCAGTGGGGATTATAAGTGTTCAGCATTCCTGAAGGTCACATCCAAATCACTGACTTGCAGAACAGCCACAACCCAGGCTGAGGTTTCCTGCAAGAGAATTCAGCTCCTCTAAGTGAGGAAAGCAAAGAAGAAATAAAAGCATGAAATTTATCCTGGGAGTTGCAAATATTTGTACTGGGATAGTTCTCTGACGTGAAGGGAGGCAGGGAAGCCAGTGAAATGAAAGACTTAATTGCAATAAGCTTTTCCAACTTTCTCAGTGTTACCAATTCTCTTGATTTTGCCACAAATAAAAGTTTTGGCACCTCTCGTGAAAATTACCAATGATAAAATACACACAAGCACACAAAATGTCTCAGGTTGGGAGAGACCTCTGGAGATTATCTAATCCAAGCCTCCTGCTTGAGCATGTTACCCAGGATAGCATCCAGGTGGGTTTTCAATATCTCCAGAGGAGACAACTCTACAACATCTCTGGGCAGTCTGTTCCAGTGTTCTGTCACCTTCATATAAATAAGTTTTTCTCCATATTCAGACGGAACTGCCATTTTTCCTAACTAAAGCCATTTTCTTCCTATTTTTAGGAAAAAAAAATACCTGAAAATATACGGAGAAGTATCTAATAAATTGAAAACAGGATGACAGCAAGCAATAAAAGGAAGGAAACATTTATTTTTCTTCATCTTTTCTATCGATCTCAGGAGTTGAGATAGTTGACGTGATATTCTGAAATGTAAGACACTGGCCTTGTCAACTTTTCTAATCCCATCTGTAATGACATAATTGATTGGGTCACATGCATGGAATAAATCCAGGATCTCATTCTTTTAGACTGTGATATCCAGGGTTTAAATTCAGCATAAACTGCCAAAGCATAGCATCTCACTTGTTCATGTGACTAACAATGTACAGGGCTAACAGGAAACCATTCCTGAAAAATAAAACACAGAGCTACTAAGTCCTTCTAATAAATGTTTATGTACTAGGGACTCTCCCTTATAATTCAAATGGATTTAATGCTCACTACCAACAAATTTGCTGGACACATTTAATTACTTAATCCATACAAGTTTGATGATTAATGAACCTAATGGAATGCAAATCACTTGTATCAATTTCAAAATCAGGTTTTTGAGTGGGGAAGGGCAATCTTCCATTAAACCAGTTCAGCTCTAGGAAAAGCTGTTTCATGCCATCAGTGGTATAAATACATTGCAATTTAAGTGTTGATGTGTTACACGAAGGTGAGGCTACACAGGCTGCTGACAAATCATTCTTAAGAGATACGTGTACCAAAACACAGAGGACATTTCAGCCATGATCCATTTAGGGATAATGAACTATGGTCTTAATGAAACCAACTCAAACTGATCTGATGAATCAAGTACATAAGACCCACAACTTTGCAGAATGAGTGTAGGTGTGTATATACGTTGTTTATGAGGAAAAGAACTCACACACCTTGAATCAAAAACTATAACACAAGATAAACAATAAGCCTAAGCAATTTGCCTCTTCACCATCTTCCCACCGTACCTCTTCAGTTTATACTTTGTCTTCTCATAACACTCTTCCAGCAAGAAT
This sequence comes from Chrysolophus pictus, assembly GCA_037305975.1. NCBI lineage: Eukaryota > Metazoa > Chordata > Aves > Galliformes > Phasianidae > Chrysolophus > Chrysolophus pictus. The sequence continues at coordinate 41,541,537 of JAYKPI010000006.1, forward strand.
TAGCTCCTTTTAGATATGGTAGGGACGTTCCAATAATCTCATTTAGCAGCAGACTGTTTCGCCACAGGTAGAAATATAACAGTGTGGGAAGATTTCAGAAGGAAATCTGTGCAGCTGCACTCATGCCAGCTGATGTGGAAGTGTGTATCAGTGATAATACAGACTAAAGCTGTTTAATGTCACTTCCCTGCCAGAAAATTCATGCCTTATGTATAAATGTTCAGAGCCCACGCAAATCCACAAAGCAGAAAGATGTTTTTCAGTCATTGCTAAACTTTTAGTGTTTCCACAAATGCTACCAGAACAGATCTGTTGCTGCTCTTTTTTTCCCCCAAATCTGATATTGTTTATGTGCTGCTCTATTTATTGTAGGGAAAATTGTTTGTTTATTGTTGTACATATTCCAAGCTTTCAAAATTTTGCAGCACTCATCAGAAATTAAGTTTTCACAGAACAGGAGGTAGCACTGCTAGTTTAACCCTGAGTCAGTAAAGCAAGCACATGCCTCCTTTCATCTAAGTGCAGGAACCATCTCTACTTTTAATGGATGACCGGAATGCAAAATGCTAATAAAGCACTGAAGTGTTTTGTGAATTGGAACACTTCATAATACCTTAATTTTGGACCAACGTAATTCTTAAAAGTCATCTCTGCTAACAATCACAGCATCGCTGTCTAAATTACACGCAGGTCCTGCTTTAATTAGTCTTTGCTAGGTGAGATTTTAAAAACCTCTCTGAAATGACAAAGACCTATAATTATCTCAGTAGTTTAAATCAAGCTTATTTTTGCTTTCAACAGTTATAATTGGGCCTTCTATTAGCAATGCTACACGTAACGACACAAATATTTTCTTAAATGTTCTGTGTCATCCTGCCTGACAGAAAAGCTTTGCTATTGTTTTTTTTTTGTTGTTGTTGTTGTTGTTGCTGTTTTTAGGCACATCATCTGGGACAACACCGCTACAGTGACACAGAGCACACAAGCCCTGGCTGTGGCACTCCTACCTGTATTGCCCACGAGACAGAGACACTCGAGGAGACCAGAGCATTCCATAGAGGTAGCAAGACTGTCTTTTTGTTGCATCTCTTCGAAGGACTGCTATAAACATTTAGTTATGTGATTAAAAAAAAAAAAGAGGAACAGTTTTCCACTGCAACAGAAAGTTATGGTTCTTGACAGCTGTAGAGAGGAAACAGGATTTTGTAATATTTATCTTTTTAAAAAAAATTTCACCTGTATTCTACCACAGTAACACACTGTAGAAACAGCATGATGCAGAATATCTTTTATCAGTTGTCTTAATCATAAAACCTTACGGGGCAGAGATTTCATTCCTTTGCCATCTGCAGGGAACACTTGTAATTTAAAAGCAATTTCTTACTTGTAATTTGGCAGGGAATCACTATAAGGCAAAGACAAAAACAAAAACAAAAAAAACAACCCACCCAACTAATTACAAATTCTTCAGAGTATTATCCTCTTGGGTTTCTTTTTTCTTTTTTTTTTTTTAACCCTTGCAATATAAACTCATTGCTTTGTACACCCAAGCTCTTAATATATCACTGAGTTTATCACAGCTTGAATGTAAACAGCTAGTCTCAGAAAAGGAACTGGAAGGCTGGGTCAAGTTATTTTTTAGAAGGTAACAAGTAAAATGCTTCAAACAAAAGCACGCTTTGCAAAGTTTTCTCATTTGAAAAAAAGCCAGTATTTCTAGAAACAATCAGAAAGGTTTTGAAGCTTTTTTTTTTTTTCTTTTTTCTTTTTTCCCTCACACTACTCAATCGTCCTGGGTTAAAAAAAATCAAATCCAAAATTGTGTTGATGCCGTTTGGATGATGATTTGCATAAACTAGGGAAAATGGCACAGGGTCTGCCAACTCTAGATTTGCAAATTTAAGCTGAAACCATGTACAGATGTACTCCCTACAATAAACAACAAGAAAAATGATAAACCAATTTAGTCATAGAGTCATCAAGGTTAGAAAAGTCCTCAGAGATCATCAGGTCCAACCACCAACCCACCCCACCATGCCACTGCCCACATCCCTCAGTGCCACATCCACACGGTTCTTCAGCGCCTCCAGGGACGGTGACTGCACCACCTCCCTGGGCAGCCTGTGCCACTGCCTCACTGCTCTTTCTCAGAAGAAATTCTTCCTAACATCCAACCTGAACCTCCCCTGGTGCAACTTCAGGCCATTACCTCTCACCACTAGCTGCTTACTCAGGAGAAGACACTGATCTCTACCTCATCACAATCTCTACACACTTGATATCATGTAGTCTCTTCTAAGAGACTTTTCTACGTTTTTAGTTATCTATGGAGGCAGTGATACCATAAATACACCACAGAAGAAAGTTGCCAGAAGATTAGAGAAGGCAAAAAAACTAGGTTATAGTGCTAGCTTGAGACGGTGGCAGACTATTTACTGTCTACCACAGTAACAACCTGAACATTCATTTATTTCTGAAAATCCACTGCTCATCTCACGAGCCAGCCTAAAGCCTTTGTGAAATATTCTGAAGGGTAAAATGTTCCCACATGACACGTTTCTTTACAAGTGAGAATCGTTTCAAGGTGGTACAAAGTGCCATGGAAAGCCTGTCAGGTGGCATATGGAAAATTTAAACAGTATGTGCAGGAGTGTACATATGGTTAGGAGGCTCTCAGCAGCACTAGAAGTAGCCAATAAACAAGCAAGATGATAGGTCTGAGCTGGTGACACTGCATCAGTCACTTACAAGACAAGATTTGCTGAATCTGGCTACATACACATCCTGTGACAAAGACCATCAGGACTGTACAGTGCACATTTGTTTGCAGCAGATGTACACTGCAACACAGCACGCACCCAACCTATCTGCAGTCTCCCACAAAAGCAGCCTTACTGTCCTGAAGGAGGAAGGTGCTTCTCAATATACACTGGGTTTGACAGCATTTCACAAAACTCCTGATGAGCAGGAGGCTGAATGCTCTCCTACTGAGCACCAAACAACTACCCACACCTTCTGGCAAGTACATCTGTTATTGCCAACCGTATCGTCAACACCTCTATTTACAACTTAACACGTTTTCAGTGCACATCATTTCCAAACTGTGCGCACACACTACTATCCCCACCTGCTTCCCTAAAATTCCACCATATGCACCTCATGGAGAAGTTTCACGTGAAACAGTGAAGCAGACTTTTGGACAGCCTGCGATGGAAGCCACCAACATCTGTGCTCCTTTATCTGTGCTCCGTGCTGAATAGCTGTCATCTAACTCTTATCAAGAAATCCATCCTCTACCTTAAGAGCTTCTGACAGACAAATGCCAAAAAGCTATACACAAGGAAGCATCAGCCAATATTTGCCCTGTTTCCAGTACCTTTCTCCATACAACCATCACTGGCCCTTACAGGAAACAAGTAGCTGAGCTAGGGAGACCTTTGGGTAGATAATGTTTTCTTTTGGTTTTTTTATTTGTAGGATCTGTGAGTGGCATAAGGCTGTGACAGCTCTCCCTAGCTTTCAAAAAAGGCAGACAGAGTCCAAGCACGTCCCATTAAGTGCTGACAGCTCCACAGGTCACAGGCAGCCCAGAGACAGGAGGATGCATACTTAGACAGGAAGGAAGGTTATCCACTCACTCCTCAAAGCTTCAGACCCTAATGCTGAACATGCTTCTGCCAAAAGTCGTACTTGTGATACTGAACAACAGTGGAGAGGAGTCAGGCATGACAGAAGAGCGGTTGGAAATCCAAATCTAAATCTGTTTCCATGTCCATATGTCTTTAGATTTTCACACATACAGAATCTGCTCCAAAATCTGTCTTCCTGAACAACTGCTAACAGAAGTGGTATTAGCCATCTAATAAAACACTTGCTAATTATATACGCTGTTTACCAACATTGCATCTAAACATTTATATCTTCTTCCTTTTTTTTTCCCTTTCCTTTTTTTTTTTTTTTTTTTTTTTTTTTTAATGCTTGGAGCATCCTACTTCCTGGATGCCATGGAGTTCAGTTACTGCCCACATATTATGAAAGAATTTCATGAGAAGGGTGGCATTTTAAGTTAGAACAAAACAACATTGCTACTAAGGAACACGTTCAAGAGCAAATGATGACTGTCTTAAAGAACAGGTGGTAAATTTTAAACCTCTTTAGTGTTCATTGGATACACAGCCCACTTGCATTAAAATCAGGACAATTTGGTTTATTTTCTGCTTTGTTAGCTTTGCGAACACAAGGACTTGCGTTCATTTAAGATTCCCTTTTTCTGTTCTAAGAGGAATGCTTTGACTCACAGTGCTAAGGAGAGAACAGACCCATCATGAACATATTAAGCATGTAATTTGCTGTGTGTACTTTATAATTCTAAAACATCACTTCTTGCCCTTGTTAATCTCTAAGCAGTATCTTTGAATAAGTCATTTGCTACACTGATACAAGTCATCAGTTAGGCAAAGAAATGGACCTAAATCTGGATGTGAACACCACGAGTATCCTTGGCATTCAGTGACAGTGCTAGAATTAAATGGTGCGTTCAGCTTTTGCAGCTCAGGAAGTGTGTGGTGTAGCTACTACAAGCTTCTGACTCCCTTGCTACAGCAGCACGCCTTATGGCATGGAAAATTTTGTCTGAACTTGAGACTTATGAAATACATTAGTTTTAATAACTGATTTATTATTTGACAAAGAAAACTCTTCAGTGCAGCAGATAATTACTTTCCCTTCCTCCTGACTCTAAATGCAACTATTATAAGAGCTTGTTCCATTGAACTACTGATAAATAAGGAGAAAATTCTTTTTAATGTAATACTCCACAGGCAGGAAAATGCCCATTACTTGACGGGAAAAAATTCCCCCACTTAACTTGGTAAAAACAAGTCATCTCCCATAAAGCTTTAAAATAGCAGAACTCAGAATACAGGGAAATTCTGAGAAAAAATGAAGACAGCCTCAGTGTAACCCAGGTTTACCTGCTTACTGAGCTATGGAGCTACAAGAAAGCAACTGGTATTTTCTAGTCTGTATTTATCAAATGACAACTGAAAGAGTTTTGGTTTTGTGTTGTTTTTCTGTTTTTTTTTCTTTTTTAATACAAATCATCCTATATATATATATACACACCTATTTATATCTGTATTATACACAGATGCTTCTTAGTCATATTTGCAAAGGACTTGAACACATCAAACAGAGGAGGAGGTTTACAGTATCTCAGAAGCAGATCATGCTGACAGTTTTTTTTCCTTCTTTAATATATCTATTCAAATCTACATTCTTCCTTGCAGAGATAAACTTCACTGCAGTGCCCTTACACAGTGCAGGTTATCAGCCCTTCACACCTTCAATTCATCTACTTGGATTTTAGGTAGAAATGTATTAGAGATGCCTCCCACCAGAGCACCAAGACCAAGACCTAGACTTTATTGTTCATGTATGTTACTATTTCACCTTGAAAGATTTCCAAGAATCTTCAAAATCATACAAAGAAGTATACATCAGTCTAGATAACTAAGATGAAATAAAATCATGGAGGAGCCAAAGCCAAGCTTCCTCTGGGAGTCTCAAGGCTTTCACCCGCTGTTTTCCATGAGATTGCTCCTCTCCTCCAAATCAGTCACATCTGAATGCAAAGGACAGCAAGGTAACAAAATCCTCATAAGCTTCTCTGGCTTCAAGGAATCAAAGTAAGGGTGACAGTGAGATGAGGAAAGAGGCATTTTGCAATGCTTTTCCAATCTAGCAAAGCTACTGCCTCACTCCCACCGTGTTTCCACCAGCTGTCAGAAATATTTCACATATCTGACAGATACAAGAGATATTAAATATCAGTGTTTTACTTCTACACACCGATTACTGATTTCTCCATAACATTTACAGGGGCTTAACATAAAAGACAAATTAATGGTATTTATACCCTCGATAACCCAGCATCACAGTTGTTACTGCACATTTCAAAATAATTTTGTGCCCAAGGCAAAATATTTCTTAGTTTTGGAAAACAAACAATTGAGATAAACTAAAATGTGAAATATAATAAAAAGCTCTGTAAAGAAGACTACTTTTATTTCTGGAAGCTAAACAGAGAAGTGTTACTTCCTCTCCTTCCTTTCCCCCTCTCGCTGCAGAAGGAAATTGATTTAAACTCATTTACTGCTCTCTAGGAAGAACTCATTCAGCCACAGACTTCCTAGGGAGCTTCCATTTGTTGCACAAAAGCTCAAAATGTCACCACATTTACAAATGAACACAGCCTCTTACTCAAAGCACAGTCATCACGAGGAGAGCGGCCCTCATGCTTCTTCTTATTGGGATGAACACGTTATTGGCAGGTTAACATCCATGTCACCATTAGCGAGAAGAACGCTTGCCAGGTAAAGTTCTTCCTGGCCTAGGTATCACACACTTGCAGCCAGGTATAGCCTTTCATTTCTGTTCTGTGTGAGCCATTTTACAGAGGACTCAACACAAACCACTTGTATGCTGTGCCCGTAAAGTCATTCAAGATTAAGTGTACTCTGCCTCAGCATTGTTGAAGATGTTTCCCACAGCCTGAGCATTTTCCTGAAACCACAAAACAGTTTATTCCCAGACCTGTGGAGTAACTGTGCAGTGGGACCAGGTCACTCAAAAAACCAGAACACCAAGTAAGTGCCAAGATTCTAAACCCTCTCTCAGCTTTGAAAAACCTAAGCTTCGGTGTGTGTATGTAGGTGTTACCCACCTACACAGCTGACAGTCCTGCATGAGCTAACAGTGTCCCATACCTTCACTCCCCACACACCTGACCCCTGTGCACGTACTGCTTCCAGATGCAGTTGGAGCTAATTATCTTTAACTTGTACACTTATGACTGCAAGCAATGGTGAGCCTCAGCTACTGGTAGCCATCTTTCTCTCTACTTACATCCCTTACCCTTGCCATCACTGCCTTCCCCATGCACACAACTTTTTTCTTGCCACTGAACAACCATGGTATGGTGGTGTAACTGCAGCCACTGGATGCTGCTGATAGCCATTTCCAGCTTGGTCTGCTTCTATAGTTGGTTATTTATTTTGTTACAGTGACAATAATGTTTGTGTGCTCGCCTTGAGAAACTTGATGAGTTAACTCAGACCTCTCCAGAAAGGAAATCCAACTTTCTGGAAATTTCAGTTCTTCTCTCTGAACTTCTCCCTTGACCATTTGGTAACAGCTCTTTGCCCTGAGCTTGTGCTGCTATAGCCATTAGGTGTCACACCTGAGAAACCTGGACCCATCACTAAGTCCCACCAAATTAAGTTCCACTAACAGAACTTCAATTTCACTTAGGAAGGCAGGAGCGTGAGCACAGGACTGGCAGTCAAAGGCAATGCTAGCTGTACCCCCTTAGGAGCTGTGTGACGGTACAGCTATGCTAGCAAAACAGTAGTGACACAAATCTGGCTGGTGTTCATACTGACACTGCATTTCTGGAAATGGTTTCGCTGGGGGTGAAGAGCAAACATATGTTGTAACAGTGACACTTGCAGTGCTACACAGGTGGCTCAATCCATTATCATATGGCATCCACTGCAGGCAAACTAGCTGTGAAAAGGCACAATTGACAGCTAACTAGAGACATGAAGAGACGGAATGAAAAAAACTCCATCTGATCCAAGGTAAGAAAAGATGAAACTGCGTAAATTTACAGCATGTGAATTCTGTTGGGAGGGAGGGGTTGAGGGGGGTGAGGGAGGGAATTGGGGATATACAATTATTCAGGAAGAGCTTTTCACCAATTGCTGTTGCATATTCCCAGTGAACAAAAAAAAAAAAAAAAAAAAAGAAAATGACCTTCCTTAGTTGTGTGCACTCAGGTTTGTTTTTTTCTTGTCTAACTATGCATAAATAGCTTTGAGTAACCTGGTCTATTTGGAGGTGTCCCTGCCTATAGCTGGGGAGTTGGAACTAGATGATCTTAAAGGTTCCTTCCAACCTAAACCATTCTATGAATCTATGATATTCACGGGTATAAAGGGCACAAGTAGTTATCAATCTAACAGTGAATTCTCCGCAAACCTCTGCACAAATATTTGTTAACAAGCATAGACTGATGGTTGAGCAGAAGGTTGTTAGGATAGTATGGTTAGGTTGTAGTTGGACTTGATGGTCTTTAAGGTATTTTCCAACATGAGTAATTCTGTGATTCTATGATTAATAGCACATCCATCTTTATGGAGAATCTACAGTTGGGTTACCTGCATCTCTGAAATCTAGCAAGTCATGCGCACTTGGTGTTGGGATAAAAGTTAATGTTACGGTACAGAGAATTGATGCAGACAGAAGACAGTGCAAAAGGTAACATAAGGTTTATAGTACTGCCTAACTGAAGGTCTCACATGGCAGTACTTCTTAGCTCTCCTTCAGGAGAAGGAGAGTAAACAGAAAATTAAAAATTCAATAGAAGTGTAAGAGTCTCTTCCGTTCAGGTGATTTCTCAGATAGCTGGGATGCATACACAAATGCAGCCCTCTTTTCACATCTCCTCCATGAAGTTCCTCTGCACTTGCACAATGCCACCTTTAAAAACAAGAGTCCCAGTTCCAACAGAAAGAGGTTGCTAGGGCAGAAACCACCTAAGAGACACTGCAGTGTCCTGAGAGACTTGCTGAAAGCCTGCACACCAGTGAGCTTCAGTCATAAAGAGAAATGCAGAATGGCGACACTTTCTAGAAGAAGAGAACATTTCTACTGGCTGCTTTTTACTTTTAATGAGGGCATCTTTTTAAGCATGCTCACCGATACTTCCTAACTAATAAGCAAAAAGATACCATACCACAGGAGCGTGCAAACAGCTTCGTTTTCCTCACATAACAAATGCCTCCCAGTGACACCCTTTTGACCCACAGGAAAATTGACAGAAAAAGAGCAGGAACTCCTTTTAATAGGTCTGCTGAGCTGAGCCCTCAACAGATACCACAACAAGGAGAAAAACAGATCCGAACTACATCAATTCTAATCTACCTTTATGTCCTTCCTTTACAACGCGAGAACTATTTTTCCTCTTACTTCTCTCTCATGCAACACACAAAACAAAATAACAAAATAAGCTCTGTGAGGATCATTTCCTACCAGAGTATAAGCTGCAAGTACCTCAGGCACTCACAGAGTTAATTCCAACAGGTAAATGTCCTATTCACAGAAACTCCAGTGTCACAACAGGGACACTCAGAACACTCAGTTAGCTGGCTCTGTTCCTGCATTCTTCATTCAGCCCTCAGAATTTCTGTATTAGGTTTATCATAGCATCTTACTCCCACAAAGATTAAGCTACAGTGGAATATTTACTACAAGAGAACCCCAGAGCCACTAGAAAACTTGTGACCATACCACAATATATAATCTGATTAATAAAAGTGGAATAGAACTTCAGCATACAAGGATGTTAAGTCAAGTTCTCAAATACAAGTTCAGTCTCAACAAGAATGTACGGTCTGACCCAATCTTGGACAGCATATACTCAACCCTCGTTGACACCCAGGAGTTTAAATACTTCCTTATTTATAAAAAGTAAAAGACGAAAAAAACCTTACTTCAATCTAAGATGAATTATTCTTCAGTATATTGGTGTGCCCATGGTTTAGCTGGGATAGATGTCAGCTCCACGTTGAAAACATCAGACTATTGTTTCACCTGGAAAGCCCACGCTAGGCTTACTCAGAAGAGAGCTGTTGTCAGAGAAACAGGCTGCCTGAAAAACGTGTAGGTGCTCCATGACTGGAAGCACTCAAGGCCATGTTGGATGGGGCCCTGGACAGCTTCATCCAGCGGGTGGCAGCTCTGCCCATGGCAGGGGGTTGGGGCTATGGGGGCTTGAAGGCCCCTTCCAACTCTAGCCATTCTATGCTTCTATCATCTTAGCTTAATCTTAGGAAGAGAAACACCTTTGCCAGGTCTGCTTTACAGCTCTGCTAATGGGCTCTGCTGTCCGAGTTACAAAGCATATGTTCCATAGGTATAGACAAAGCAACAAATTTCACTTAGATTTAGTGAAAAGTGAAAAATAAAAGGGGAGTGGGTGATTGTGAACTAAGTCTTGAAGAAAGTTTAGTCAATGCTGGAAAAAAGAAATTCAGAAGGATAAAGAGATAAAATCAGCTCCATTCAAACTACGTAATGAAAATCTGGATTAGTGCTTTATACAGGAAGAGAGAATTTAGCATCTTCTCTCTCTAAGCACTGCTGAGTATAAATGAGATCCAACTGTAAAAGGTTCAGTCAGGTCACATTTTGAATTTAAATTGATCTTGTTTGGTTGGCTTTAATAATAATTGTCTCTGAGGTATCCTAGAAAGATATTACCTAAAAGATCTCGTATTCATTCCCTTATCATGCTACTTCTGCAATTTTCATAAAGGAAACTCACTTGCAAAATTGATGCTTCGTAACTTCTCTGCTCAGCTTTTATAGCATGTGTTCTCCAACAGCCTTCAACCATTGGAATCACAGATTATGTACAAATGAGGAAATAATCATAGCTGTTGCTTCCTTAGATTCTGTTAAGGCTGAAGTTCAAAATCAAACTAGAAAAGTCACATAGGGGTCAGTAAGCCTCTGACTAAGCCCCCACTAAGCCAAGCTTGTAAGTTGTGTCTAGTGACTCTTTCCTCACCAAAGCAGTCAGTCACAAGTTCAGTAACACAGGTAAGTCCAAGTAACAACACATTCAAAAGTCCAAACAAAATAACAGTTAAGTTGAATGAAATCAGTGAAGTATAAAACTGGTATGTAAATATTAATTCACATCAAAGCATTTTATTGTATATAGCTGATCATCTGAAGTAGACTTCTCTTCTAAACTTGTAGTGTTATTTACATTTAAACAATAGCTATGAAAATCCATATTTCTATTAATAGCATTAGCAATGAGTAAAATAGTTAAAAACCTGTATTATATAAAAATAAGGTGTTATAATTCCAACTGAAATGAAATCAGTTTCATAATTTCATAATCCTTTGCAAGGTTTTTCCCTCAGCTAACCTCCACTATAGCCACCTGCTAAAACAGCCCTTGTGGAGATGTCATAAACCTAGCAAGGCACAAAGCTACAGCACACCCTGAAAGAGATCTCTGATCCTAGACAAAAGCCTCTGAAATATTTCCAGACTGCAAATTTAGGCCAGATGTGTAGAGCCGATGCTCACAGCTTTCTCTGAACTCTTCTCCTAAGTCAAATCTAACCAATAAAGCAAGGCTTATTTGGAATCACAGATTTGATTCAGGCATGACTGAGCACCTGCCTGAACTCTGTTTCAAACTACATTATTTTTTAATAAATGAAAGATGAAATATTTATTCCGTCTTTTCCTAGAGCTGTCAGTTGCACCAAATACTTGCTGGATGACCTGAAGCTCAAAGAGATGGTGACATCATATCCTCAGATATGAAGGGAAAAAACAGGAAGGTGAAACTGCAGAAATTACACTGTTAGCACAGAAATAAGGCACAAAACAGCCTGGACAATGTTTTCAAGCAAATGGACTGTATGCATTATTCTGCATGGCAACTGCTGTTCCATTAGTCTAATAAAACCAGCTCAGACAAGCTTCTGTCTCACGTCACAGAGGCTCTCCAAGCTGGTACTTGTATTGTTCAATAATTTAAATACTGTATTAGTGCATTTAGTGGATGTTCCCTGGTTGGTAGCAAGCCATAGATTACTGGTGATGCTCAGAGTGGCTCTGTGTTAAGCCAACAAAGCCACAGCACAAGAAGCAATTCAGAGCCCCTACCTAAGCAAATACAGCACATCTAAAAGGCCAAACCTTTTGTCTTAGAGTCTCAAAGGTTACCTCAGTTTAGAGATCCAGCATCGGGCACCAGAGCAGTGCCTTTTACTTCAGGAGACCTTTCCTCCCCCACTAACTGCAGCGCCAGGTGCTCAAACAAAGCCTCAATGACCGTGTAAAGTCTCAGGGCCAGCACAGAATTCCCAGGTGCCTGGAGGGCTGGAGAAGCTTTGGAGAGCAATAACCTTTGCAGAGATTGATTTTCACAAACTCTCCCAGCGTGGTTTCCTACCAGTTCTGCTTCCCCACCATTTCAGGTGGCGGAGCTCAAGCTGAGACAAGCTGGGGAAAGCCAGGTCCGTTTGAGCAGAAGAGCGTGCAGACCTGACCTCAAAGGAGGGAGTCAACTGACTGGGCATAACAACAGAGAGATCTGAGGACAGGCCTAAGTTGCTAGAGCATGCTGAAGTTCCTGTCATTCCATGTGGATTAAAGCTATTGATGTTGAATCAGAAGAGATGAATAGGATTGAAAAATGGCTCTTGTTTACACTGGAAAGAAAGTACAGTACTGAGACCATCCCCTTCAAGTGGAAATCCAGTTTGAGATAGCAATGAATGTATCAGCTCAAATCCAAAATCCAAAGTATAATCCTGATGTCAGGGAGATTTATTGGCTTATGTAGCAATAGCACTACATGATCGAATCTGTCTTAAAGCCAGATGTCTCCCCATTATGGATTAGTCAGACAGAGCTAGCAGCTGCTGCAGTGTACCAGAAAATGGGGAAATTGAGAAAATTATCCCAGGTCTTACAGATAGCTTGTGTCAAAATCAGAGCAGAAGCCAAATCTCACTGGAGAGCCATTCCTTTAAGTGTACTTCCTGCAGAATACTATTTAAACCAATCTAGTATGACTCTCACAAGGAGAGAGGCATTACTCAGTAGCAGCTGCACAACTCTAGGAAGAGTTAGTTAATAAAGGCACTGATCAGTACCTACTTCACAGATGATGAGATAAAGAGTATCAGGAAACATTAGAGAGGTCAGGAACAGCAACAAAAAGGTTCTCAAAGTACTTCTGATGTCGGCAGTGTTTGGGAAGAGCAAAAACAGTGAGAAGAAAGCAATCCAGAAAAGGCTGGAAGATTCTGTGGATAGGCAAGCTGGGACACCTCTGAATTTCACAGTATAAACCAAGTAGGATGAGGAGAGGTTCAGCACAGTGGCTGTGCACTGGGAAGTGCACATCCATTACACTTCAAACACAACTGAAAAACAAACAAAAAGCTCTATCTTCTGGAAGATGCTCTGGAGACCAGGCATACTGCCAGCCACAGCATTTTGGAGCCAAAGGTCTCCAGGTAAGGACCTACCATCCTTGCTCATAACTCCAAAGATGCCTGGGATTTCCGAGGTCCAAAGCTCTCGACAAGTCCCTTCTAAGGGAAATTCCAATCTGAGACACAACTTTTTAATGTGATTCATAACTTGTTTAAGTTTAGAAATGTGAAAAGCTTCTCTGAAATGCAGCTGGCATTCTGAGCTCCACCGGCCAAATTCTGCACACCGCTTAGGGCATCATTACTCTCAAAGCTGTGCTCTCATACCATAGTTTATACAATGCTTAGAGCACTGCACTGCACACAAGAAAAACCACCGCATACAAAGCTACGTGACCCCCCTGAGACAGGTTGTTTACTTGCAGCATTCTTTTTAATTGAATACTTCAGAGATTAGGCTGCCAGCTGTAACACAAGGGTAAGGAAGAAAAAAAAATGGGCAAAAAAATACTATGGTTTCACATAGTATTCACATAGTATCAAATACTATGTGGTTTCACAACCCATAAACGCTGTCTAACTTGGCCCTTCTGCAACGCTTTTCACACAAAGATTTCCCTTTACCAACATAAATCAGCAGGATTTACTCCTGATTTTAAATGTACAGAACTGGAAGGAAGTTAGCAGACTTTAATGTAATTTTAATTGCATTAATATGCAATAAAAGCATGCTCTTGGCAGAAAATGCTATAACTACACTACTTATGAGTTTAAATATTAAATACATCTCTCTTCTTCAGAGCTCCTCTTCTAATCATACATTTTATTTCCTACCTTATATTTGTCTTCCTAAAAGCATTTTGGAAACTAACTGCAACTTTCAGGTTGGCTGGATTCCATTATTTTTAACACAGCCAAGCGAAATTTAATTTGAAATCTGACATCACCTTAAAATATATATATGATCACAGCATAATTACAGCATATATTTATCTTGATCACTATAAGGAGTTGGATACACTGGTGAAGGTTTTAGGTATATTAAAGCATTAAAAAAAACTATCAATATGCAGTTGCATTTAACTCCCGTGTCTAGAGAAAAAAAGAATAACAGATCAAACAGATCAAATTTTGTAGCCAACTATCACAGCCAGCAACTCCATGAAATCCAACCCAAGTTTGCAGAGCATCCTGTGGGAGAGGATGTTGTGCCCTACTGCTCAGCTTCTGTAGCCACTCCTTGCACACAGCCACTGCCAAGCCACAACTGCTGACAAAACTTTAGAGACAGTCAAGGCCAGCCTTGCTGGATACATAGTCTGTAAGTGAGCAGTTGGCAACGCTACGCAGGCATTTGAGCCACCATGCAAAAGCAGAGGCTGTGTGCAGGGGCAGCAATGTGAGCATGAAGGAAGCTGCTTTGAATGGCTGAAAGAAAAGGCTTCAAACTGGGTTTTGCTTTGGTGGCACTGCATCTGCTGACTGCCAGGGAACAACACTGAAACCCAGAAAGGGAAGACAGTCCGAGATGCCGTGAGAGCACTGACATCATGAGCTCAAGAGGGAAGAGGAGCTTTTTTCCTAGAGTGCTGACAGAGAGCAGACTTCAGGAATCTGAAAGAAGCAAAATATCTACTATTATACAGTCCCAGAGTGTCTCATGAAAGAAAAATTCTGCATACTGTTTTTCCCTCCTCAGAGATACAAGAGCATTATGATTCTTTTTTCTTTTTTTTTTTTCCCCAGAAGAACAGATACCAACAACACATGGCCTTAGATCTGCAATAACCAAAGACCACAGTGTGGTCTGTGCAAGCCAAGAGAGGTGGCAATGATAAGCAACAAGAAATCCTGAGAAAGGCAAGGTGAAAATCCAGTTCTGTGTTAACTATTTTAGTCAAATCAAGCTGGATTTGGAGACAAAAGTGCTCCTTACTGGTTACAAAGCAGCATAAAGGTTGTGGTATTAACAAAACAGCCAGATTGGTAGAGACTACCTTAACTGTCAAAGAAAATAAAAGTACTAATATTGCTTCTTTCTTGCATCCACTGCACACTGGCAAGATCTGGATTTAGAAAGCTTGCTGACAACCTCTCTCTCCAGTGTTTCTGTTATTTCCTCAGCTGAAGTTCACATAACGCCAATTACTTAAACATCTGATATTGTAGCTGTCCATTTTAGAATTAGGAAAGTGAAGATTCTTTGCCTTAGGAAAACCGGTACAAAAAGTATACTACTGCCACCGGATGCAAAGACAGAAGAGATCTCATCAATTTCAAGAAGATACACACCATCGGACAGAGTGTGAAAGAATGAATGAGGCTGTATAAAGAAGAAAAAGGGACTAATGCAACCTCCTCTTTACGAGGTTTTGTGTTACAAAAGCACAGCTCAGCTAATTGCTCTTAGAAAACAGAACATACTGGAGATGGATGAGCGAACATCGGTGATTTAACACTTCTCCCTTCCTAGTTAACAACTAAAATCCATTCAGTGTTACTGATGGTCAGTTTTCACAATATCTTTCTACAGGTGATAACAGACAGAAACAGATGATTCATTTCTTTTATCCAGGAAGATAACTCACCAAAGCTAAAGATATTAGTACCCATGCTAGGATGCTGTGTATTTTCTAAAAGTAATGCATCTATTCATCTAAGCATCATACTCTCTTCTATGGAGAACTCAGGCTAAATAAAAACAGTAAAGATTCTCACGATCCCTTCCATCTGTACTTGTTATTTACAAGACTTTTAAGTGAAGATAAGTGCACCTATAGATGTTAAGGGGAAAACAGTGTCTCCTTTGAATTTTTCTATTTGGCATCAATACGCAAGATCAGGCTCTGTAAGCACGAGACAGCTATGTATAAAGCTGGATGATCCCTAGAAATTGTACTGCAAACATCACTTAATCCTAAGCATGTATTTCATAATAAAAACTTCCTGTATTCAGAATCAGCTGTTTTAATTCTATCACAAAAGACAATTTCACAGAGCCCATCACCAATGTCTATGCAAAGATGCTCAGGGAAGCAATGGCAACTCTTGCAGAGACAGGAAACTGCGTAAGCCAAAGCATTTCTGACAGCTTGCTGGCAGAGACAAGTGGTTTATAGCACTCCAGGTGGACAACTGCTCAGGACAGCACTAAAGAATGTGCCCAGCTGAAACAGATCTTTTTCCTAAAGAGAGACCCAAAGCCACAAACACAGTTCAGAGCCTACATCCCACTGAAATTAGGATCTGGGTTTCTAGGCATTCCTGCCAGGGACTGGTTTATGAAGCTACCGAAGAGCTAAAGGAGCTAAGTGCAATGCCAGAATTGCACAACAGTCCCGTTGCAGACACCCCAAGCTGACATCTATAAGCCACTGGCAATTAACTCAGCTGTCTTTATTGCAACAGAGCGAGGACTGCAGAACATCGGGGTCAGACTGCTCTCTAAGTAATCACCTGTAGTTCTGTTTTGCCTCAAAATAAAACCATATGCTTCCCTATCTACTTATCTATCCATACACCCATTTAAACTTCTTGTGCTTTAGATGTAAATGTCTGTACTCCATGAACGTAAATATTCATAAAACAAAGAGCTTATTTAAAGACTATAATTTAAAACTACAAATTTTGTTAAACTAGGAACCTTCAGAAAAAGTGCTACAATATATTACGCATTTAACGGACCCCATCTGGTTTCAAAAGAATGTATAGATGGTATTAAAAAAGATACTTTCTCCCGCAGGAGTGCCAAACACCAGTCTTCATGAATATGTATAATTAGATGTTCTTCGTGAGTGAGAAGTAGTAATTAATTCAGTGTTAAACATCACAACCTATTACTTGAACTCCATGGCAACCAATGCTGCCAGAAGAGAAAATGAAATTTCAAAGCCTATTTTTAAATTATTACAGTTAAACACTTCCCAAAGTTTCAAAGCAAGCTTGTATTATTTTTGGCCATGGACAATTACTTTGTCTAATCAGCAGAAGATTGAAGAGGCAGCTACTGAGCTTTGTTTTCATTTTTTAAAAGGCAGTGAATGACTGCTCCCATGACATCCAGGGGTCTGAAGGCACAGTAGAGGAAAGGTGGCTGACACTCACAGTGGTTATGTTACAGCCCTAACGATGCAGTCCCAGTGATTTGCATAATTTCAGACTTGCTGCTCTCACTGACTGGGTCATCACGTGGGGATTTAAGTTTCTGACCTTAATGCTCTAACTGGGGACTTCTACCCTTGAACTCACTAAGGTTAAGGAAACTCGCTAAGGCTGGGGGAAAGCTACTGATGATCAACATATCTCCAAAAATCTGAATCCTTGATTTAAATGTGGACGTTTCTACCTTTGCATTTTTTTTCCTACCCAAACAATAACAGGAGTAATAACAGGAGACAGCTTCTGACTTAGGAAGGAGGGGAAAGCAAAAGAAAAACAAAAGACATTCAGAAAGACAAACTGCAATATACCAGAGAACTGGCTACAGATCCTAGGAACGCAATTCTGAAAGAAAAGAGTAGAAGAGGCACCTCCTTAGAGGAACAATAGCAGTGACACAAACAGATACCATGCCGTGGGTGGAGGTAAGACAGGATACATACAGATGGATCCGACTGCACCTTGAGCACAAGAATGGTATGAGCTGGTACTTTCAAAGTCAGGAGAGACAAGGCCATAAGGAAATGCAGTAAACAATGACCATCAAGAATAATAGGAAACTGCCCTGGAAGTATTTCAATAGAAGAAAAAAAGCAACAAAGTGTCTGTCTACTGAAAGAAACTAGGAACCTGCTTAGGATAGTCAGCCAGAAATGTCTTTTTTTGCATCGTCAGTTTTCATAATTAACACCAGTAATAGATGGTAAGACGTCACCAATTGGGAAAGAAAAGGGGAGTACCTGAGTACCTTGGTTAGTCAGGAATACTCAGTTTAGTCTGATTGTTCCTGAAGAACTGCTTGATGAGCTGTTGGCATTTATTTTGGAGGTCTCTGCAATACAGTGAGTTACCAGAGACTGCAGAACGGCAGACAAAAAGGAGGAGACACCCAGCAGCTTA
The DNA here is from genome assembly GCA_037305975.1 of Chrysolophus pictus. Classification (NCBI taxonomy): domain Eukaryota; kingdom Metazoa; phylum Chordata; class Aves; order Galliformes; family Phasianidae; genus Chrysolophus; species Chrysolophus pictus. Next base: position 41,559,629 of record JAYKPI010000006.1, read on the forward strand.
GCTTCAATTCCCAGAACAGTAACAGAACAAATAATCAAACTACTGGTAAATAGCTAGGAAAAAAAATAAAGAAAATGAATAACAGAGAGCACATATTTGCCAAGAAAAAGCACCATCAAGCCAATCTAATTTCCATTAATAATGACCTTCGAAGCCTTCAGAGATAGAGGAAAAACAGTAGTTGTCATATTGAATTACTTACATTTATTTCATGAGAAATTCTCTCAAACAAGGTGGAAATATTAGGAGGATTCAGAAATGGTTAGAAAAGGGTACGCAGGAAAAAAGAAAAAAACAGCATGCATGGCTCAACATAATTAAAGAAAGATGCAAGCATTCAGTGATACTGCATGAGAAGGGTCCCAGGTGTGGCATTCTTTAGTATTTTTTTTAACAAACCAAATTGTAGAATATCCTGAGTTGGAAGGGACATGTGAAATTCATCAATTCCAGAATGATACAAAGCAAGTTGGTTAAACAGACCTCAGCTGGGAGGGACTTGCAGTGTTTGGGAGAGCAGGACTAGCACCACTCAAATCGAGCTGGCAAACTGGAGAATTGGCTGAAAACAGACACTGACTGTGCTACTCCTGCACCTCAGAGGGAATATCCAGCCATATCAGTGCAAACTAGGAAATATATATATGGCAGCTGGTCCATCTGTTGGGAAAAAGACAATCACTTCATTGCAGCTTATAAGGAGAAAGTAAAGCTTGCGAAATGCCCAAACTAAATGTTTCCATTCCACTGAAGTACGCCATTCAGTTTAGTGCGCTGCATTTCAGAACAGGTATGATCACCCTGATGTGTGTCCACAGGCAGAGCAGTAAAGAATGATCACAAGTTTGGAAAATATGACTTATGAAGAGAGACCAAACAAATAGGGGTTCCTGTTCTGAAAAGACTGACAAAAATAAACAAACTGCTGCTTCAAAAGAGGAAAAAAAAGGTCTGTTATTCAAGAGTAGGGGATCTAAGTGATGAAAATTGCAACAAGCAAAACTAAGATCTATAGATGGAATAGCAAGCATAATGTAACGAGTTGAAAAAGTAACACAGTACTAGAACAGGGGATGCTCTGGAACAGTCATCACTGGAAGTCTTCAAGTTGAGGCCAAACCTGAATCCACTCTTAGAGCAAGAAAAATGGACGAGGCCCCAGCCCTTCCCAGTTCTTGGAAGTATAAACAAAGGATCCTTTAAAAAGAGAAATAATTAATCCAGAGGAATCCAGAAAGAAACCAAATCTACATGACTTGTTGAAACCAGAATGTGTCAGTGCAAAACAAAGATATACTGCAGCCCTTACCAGAACCAAAAAGGAGCAGATAAAGTGATACAGCACAAGGAAGTTCTTTCTCTAACGCACATCTAAGGCTAAGTGTGACAGCCCCAGGAAGCTTAGTGATGCCTACAGGTATAGTCAAAGCACATCTTGTATGTCAAAGATTGCCAGATTTGGTTGCAAAGAAGAATCAGTCAGAGAGAAGACTTTCATTAGACACAGGCAACAGGTGAGCATCTGAATGAGCAAAAAGCTGTTACTGGGGAGCTCACACCATCTGCTGGATTGCTGATCCTACTTCCCAAACAAGCGGTGCCCAACAGAGGCAGCAGCTCTTGCCTGCACTCACCTGAGGGTACAGTCAATCTACTCTCAGCCCAAAAAGGCTGCTTTTAGGTTTTAGGTCAAATTCTCATTGCACTTCTGTTCTTTCCTACAATATTTCTAAAGACGTTTAAAGGATATTTTTCCTTTTCATAGCACAACCATGTTCTCAAAGAATAAAAGACACCTGACAGTAATTGGACAAAAGTCTGAGTTCCCCCAGCAGGGTAGTGGATGCAGTAAGGAATCAAAGAGCAAGGCAAAATTTCTGTCAAATTCCATCTCAAGCAGATCTAAGAATAACAAGTTGCAGCAATTAGTCAGGTGTTTGCATTCTGCTCAGAAGTGAGACTTCATAAGTAAATTTTGGTTTAAAAGAGTCAGTGATAAGCACTGTCTTTTTTTTTTTTTTTTTTTGAGATAAAGCCATTTGGAGAACCCGGGTTTCAAAGTAATTACATTACGGATGCACTTCATATACTAATGAAACAACAGAGCATACTGATCTGCAACTTACTGACAACTCCAAGTCTCTTCATCAGATGGAAGACAGCCTACCTCCCCTGACTGCAGGGAAGCTATGTAAGTTTACCCCAGCTGATAATTTGCACTCGCATTTTCATTAGACTACTGAGTAAAGGAATCTCCAAAGTCTTTATGGGAGTAATCAATCAACTAAAGAGCACACTTGCTGCAAATGCTAAAACACTGCAGGGGTTGATACTGCACTGAAAAGGAGCAAGCAAAACACTCATCCATATCCACTATTTATTCCATAACCAGCATTTCTTATGATTTTGCACTTAATCTTTTTTTTTTTTTTCCCCAGAGTTTATAACTCTGACATCATCATGAGTAGACATCATCTCCTAAGAGGTTAATTTCTTGGTGATTAATCCCACATTCATATAAATGAAATTTGAAATGCATTGCATCCACTGGGACATACCATTACAATTTACCATTCAAAATTTCATTCACTGTTACTCACTGAGGTATGAGGGGAAAAACAAATAATACCACCATAATCCAAGTGTTTAAACAGATTTTAAAAATAGAGGAAAGGCGAGCCATGGAAAATGCTCCAGGGATGAAACTAAACTCTGCTGACAATGCTGGGGATATACAAGCATGACAGTATCAAGACACTATCAGGCAAAGCACAACCAAATCAATAGGATAGTTCAAAAGGAGTGTAACACCAACTGCATCTGATGCCAATTCTTCAATACCTGTGAGTGGCTAAATAACAATAACTGTATGTTTTTGCAGAAGTATGAATAAGAAAGCTTGGTGAGTAAGTGCTGCAGGAACGTGCATTGTTTCTGTAGTCTCTAATCTGCAATGTTTCTGACCGAAGAGCAGTCCACTCTCTCTGAGATAGTCATTCCTATGACACAAGACTGCTCTCAAAAGCTGATCCTATCTTTCTATTTATCCTCTGCTACATGAGAATTTGATAGAACTTTCAAGTCAATTTTAAGAAATAATTTTATAACATCATAAAATGCCGTAAATTCAAAACCATAATCAGCAGAACACCAGATGTCTGGCAGTCACATCCGTGGCTCTCAAGAATTCTTTTCCTTAAAGGCCACTTCTACTGCTGGGCTTTTCATCCACCTTGGCTCTATGCAGTCTGAGCAGCTGGGTCTTTAAATAAGAAAAGGCCATCAGATGTACCAAAAAGATATTCAGATTATACAACTGAAAGTGTAAGCTTCTGATCTTTTTATTCACAAGATAGATTCTGTTTATATTACTTCGTTCCTTCTCTTATTGTGTTGAAAAAACAATGATGAATAATTAAAATAAAAGAACTTCGTAAAATTGAACGCATTAAGGATATAGATAAAAAACTCCTACGATAGCTTTAAAGACATTATTAAAAATATCAACAAGACAATATTCTCTTGAAATATTCTCTACAAAAATCACAAGAGACCTACATTGTAATGTATGTCTCTCAAACGAGACATTCCTGATTAACTAAACCAGTTAGAGAACTATTTTAAGGTTAATTTGACATTCTGCTGCTATTTAATGACCACCTGGCAATGCTGCAGGAGTGTCTAAAGCAATAAAACCACGTCTGAAGCGGGGGAAAAAAAATGGGGGGGAAATTTCTCTCAGAAGGATAATATTATTAATTTTGTTTTTCTCACTGAACATAGAAGATTGTTGATGGTATGAGATACATAAAAAAAAGCCATCCATTATCACATCACAGTTTTCTTTTTTTTGCTGTTGTTCTGAAATACTGTGAAGAACAGATGCCAACTGAAACCTGCTTGAAAGTCATTTTTCAGTTCTCGGCTCCAAAGATGATGGCTGAAGCCTCAGAAGGCAGGCAGCACATGTCTGAAGCAGTCAGATTCATCCCGAGACTGAAGATAGTTCAAAAGTCAATGTCACTGGTTAAGTGAGGTGCCAAGTCCTCCCATTCTGGCCAACAGAGAACAGCAGAGCTAGGAAGACAGCTTACTTTATGGGCTACGTGGCTTGAATTTTATTCTGATGCTGGTTACATTATACTGAACTTTTTCCTTCACAAGAAGGAATACAGCAGGAGGCTCATGTCTGCTGTGTGATGTGTTAACCCAAACAGAAGCAGTTCGGCAAAATCAAAAGCAACTGAAACCTATATATACATACACATTATGTATATAAGCATAGAAAGCACCAAGGGGTGCTTATAGTCCTAGTGGTGCTACAAGTCAAGGTATATGTTGTTCGTAGTTCTTGGTAAGCTGATTACAGTGCAATTTCACAACAAAGCACTGTGGTGGACTCAACTGTGAAGCATCCTTAGCATGGAAGCACTCATAACTAACCCAACTGGTATTCACCTTGTAAAATTAGAAATTTAATTGCTGCTATTGAGGACAGCAAAGGTAAAGGGAAGAACAGAGCACTGGAAAGCATGACATTCTAAGAGCCAAGAACAAAAAGGCAAAGCAAAAAAAATTTCCAGGTAAAGATGCCAGCTTTTACCACACGGTGCTTGCCTGGGATGCCAGAAAAGTGAGGAGCTGAAATTTGCCTCTCCTTTTTGCCTCACTAAACTCCAGTCCATAAAAACTTACAAAAACAAATCAGTCCTCAGCATCTGAAACATCTGAAATAGTTATGTTTCTTCCAAAAACCTTTTTTTTTTTTTTTTATTTTGTCATGGTTTTAAAACAGGTACATATTCAACAGTTCAAAAATTTACACTCTGCTTTTTTTGGACACTACAGATATGTTTTCTCTGCACAAAGAAAGCAACCTACCTGTTTTTCCTGGAGAAATAAAAACAACAAAAAGAAAGAAGCACAGAGTCATAATGCCAGCCAGTCCGGCTTTATGGAAAGCAACATATTTTAGGAGCTCATTTCCTCTGGGGCACAACACATCCCTTTTCTTAATTAACTCTCCCTTGTTACTAAGTTGACCTTTGCCATTTCATTCTGTTAGATATGGCAGTGATGAGTTTAAGAAATCTATCAAAAGAGTTAGTTGCCCACTTCTCCTGGCCTCTGGTCTGTTATCACAGAACTCTGAACTAGGCATGTCTGTTTCAGAATTTGTAAGAGAGACACAGGCACTGAGAGTTAGCCATTGTGCTTCTGGGGCTGAAGTGAATGCATTCATCTAGAAATGCAGCTGAATATCAATCTGAACCATTAGAAGTCAGCCTGCATCAGGAATCTCCTGTAGCAAGAACAGTCTAGGAGAATTTTATTTCATATTCATTTGGATTTCAGCAGATACAGCCTTGTACAATGACTTGGCTATTTTCCAGAGAATGCATCCTGGGAGACTATTCAAGAAGGAATGATAAATAGAGCAGTGAACTGATATTTCCATGTCAGTACGAGGAGGACAAGCAAGACATTAGGCTGGCAGCATCACTGGGGTGATAAAAGGATATATATAACAGTAACCAAGTATAAGACCCAAATTAAGGATTTGGAAGCCAAACAGGAATCAGTTTGACAAGCACCAAGGTAGCAATGGAAGAGTAAATCGTCCCTTATCCTCATTCACGAGGGTGTGCAAGAGCTTATCTGATTTATGCATTCTGTAAGACAGTGCCAAACAGCAGTTAGGATTTCTAAACACACAGCAGAGCACTGGATGAGCAGTGGCAATAAGGCATTGGAGCAACAGCCCAAAAGTTTGCCGCATACAATGCCACAGCCCACGTGGTTAAATAAGAGTATGACTGGGCGGCCAGAGAAGCATTCTGCCCTGGTGAAGCGTGAGCAGCTGACATCACGGTGCCCAACTTATAGATCTCTGGACAAGCTTTGATTTCTCAAGTTCCTTCAGCACAAGAAGTGTAGCAGTAACACTGGAATGGCTTTGATCTTGCCACCTGCCCAACATTGGTCTGGGATGAGTGCTGGCAGCTCTGTTTCCCCCAGCCCTGGAGGCACTTAGAGACACGGCTGGGCTGGGGCCTCATGGTAAGCCATACTCCCAAGGGATACCACTCCGCTGCTGCCTGGAGTCCTGCTCTTTGGAGGCTGCATTGCCAGACTTAGTGTAGGAAGAATTTAGATGTAAGATACCTATACAAATCTCAAGTTTTTCAGGTGTTTAATATTTTGGGTAGGTATCCAAAGAATAGCATATGTTATTTTTACACGGCATTTTTATTGCTCACAGTTGTTTTCATCCTCTCGGGCTACTGTGCAAACTAACATACTCAACACAAAATCACTTGGCTTAAAGAGCTGTCCAGGTCATGCCTAGTCCATATGCCCCTGCTTGAGATCAGAAATGAATATGGATACAAGAAGAGAGCTCCAAAACAAATTTCCCTGTGCACCAGCACTAACATTTTTTTTCCTGCCATGCTCAGCTTCTGAAGCATATGTACTGAAAACAAACCTTCCTTGCTCTCTTGTTCTTCACCTTTCTCCTTTCCTGTCTCCTTCTTGCACCTCCAGACTCCCAGCAGAGGCTGCTGCAACTCAAGGATTTTAAATAATATATGCGGTAAAGTAAGAGGTATTCAGGTGGGGAAAAAGAAAGGCCAACAAAGGTAAGAGTGATAGGAAAAGAACACACATTAGGAAGAAATGGAAAATTTCACACACGGTACTACTTGCTTCCCAATCAAAATCACACTACTTCCCCCATTTTGGTTTTAGTGAGTATTTGTTTGCAAAAAACAACAAAAACACCACCAAACAAAAAACAAACAAACCTGCCACTGCAGCAGGCTAGAGAATCACCACTCTACACAGGCTCCACAGAGGAGCTTGGCCACTGCTGCATGCAGTTCCCACCATGTTCCCACTGCTAGGTGAGTCAGGCTTTGCAAGATGTCAACAGAAGCGCAGGAGAGAAGCCCCCTGGTAAGCCACTACATTGCAATTTTTTTCCACATCAATTCCTATCAAAATTTAGCTCTTGTCCTTTTAAATGGCCTTCCCTCCAAACATCCCAGCAGGCAACAGCAATTAGAACCCAGTGGCTGATTATTTTCCCTCTGCTGTCCAGAAACATGATTTGCCAAAGAACTAAACTTTTTTTAAACTAACTTTTGTAATTATACGGAACATATGTTTACCAATCCAAAATGGATGATTAGCTTACTTCAAAAGTACAAAGCATTAAAAAAAGGAAATATCAGAAAGAGTCAGCAAACCTGATAAAGACACTATTACCTTCTGTAACTCCTCCTACAATTTCATTTCACTGTTTTAGAAGATAATATTCCAGTAAGCATTCAGCTACATCATATTTTTTACAGGAAAACTGATGAAACTACTCGAGAGACAAGGAGCAATTCATTGCTCAGAAATCCACTCCACAATTCAGAAAAGTAAATTTCGCTCTCTTTTGTATTTAACTGCCTCCAGGAGACAGCTCCCAGTTACTTCTCAGAGAGCAGTCTTTCCTCACTGCTTGTTTTGCTCAGTCTCTCTGGAGAAGGCAATATGGAGCAAGGGTACAAAAAATAAAAGTCTCTAATTATTTCCATTTCAGAGTGTTTAATGATTCCCAGCTGGGGATTAGATCTATGGCATGCTGCTCTATAGACCACATGACTCTGCAGAGAAGCATGGAAACGAAAAAGTGTGGGGAGAACTGGAAAAGGGGACACAAATAGTGAAGTCATTCCTTAGTTTCCCTAAGGAATCAAATCATATACAAAGCACATTACATTAACTGCTACCTTAAAGCAAATAACTCTATTCTTTCTCTATACCTCTCGCTATATTACAGTGAATTTCCAGCATTGCTACTAATTTCAATGGCATTTTTGGATTTTATGCTTCTCTGAAATAATAGTGATGTCTCGGACAGGCTATAAGAGAGAAAAAGCAAACAAAAGCAGAGAGATGGAAATTTTATGACAATTACAAATGAGTCCACATGTAAAAACAAAACAAAACAGACAAACCATAGTAGAATCTGGGTTAAGAATTGTATGGATTTGCCTCATTTTGGAAATCTCAATTGACCCTTGTTGAGATCCAACTCTGAAACACTGGGCTAGGTTTGATGGCAGTGTCAACAGGTAGGTTCATGAAGAAATTTCTTCAAGTACTGGAAACCAATCTGCAGACTGGGAACTGTATATATATCTAGTGAGTGGAGGCATACAGCTGTGTCAGATCACAGAGCATAAAACAAAGGAGATAAGGTTTAGTGAACCAGCAAAGAGGTGCCTGGCTAGCTATTCACATAAGCATTGAGCATCTCCACCAAAAACAGATACAGCTTAAACTTTTTCATTTAGAACCTACACCTGCTTCATTTCTTTTCTCATTCCTAATGCTCAGTAGCATTTTTTGTCTCCCATTTGTATGTGACTCTCTCTTTTCACCCATCTAGATTATTTGAGGCAAGTCCCGGTGCTAGTTCTGGACTGAATTCCATGCCCCTTGAAGCAGGGCACACACAGTCTTTCCTAAATGACAGTTCATAAAAACTTTCCCACTTTCTGCCTACTTATAGTCCCTTTGGCCATCATACACAGAAGGTTATGTACACAAACAAAATCCACACTAAGTTACAGAAACAACTCAGCATTTGATGTTGTAGCAGATGTACGTTGCTGGATTTTTGTCTCATCTTTATCTGTTTTTTGCTGCCACCCATTTATTTAGGTCTAACTTTATAAGGAAATAATCATCTATCATTACTTTGGGGCTCAGCAGGCAATACCTATCCGACTACCAGGCATGGCTACAACTACAGCATCAAAACAAACCCATTTCATGTGGAATGCCTGGCACGAATACCTGTGATTTTAACAAATGTTCTTAAGCTATCTTCTGGCTTTATGCCACCACTACATTGCAAGGGCAAACAAGCATAGATATTAGGGTACCACAAATTTTAACATTAATTTCTGCCCTCCGCTTAGATCACTTACAGATTAGAGAGACCTAAATCCATCCTAAAACGATTTGTATTTCCAACATAATGGGTGTGATAAAAACATCACATAGAACACATTCTCACGCTCATATCGTACATCTGATTTGTCTAGCTAAACTGACATATCTGCCTTCACCTTGCAAAGAAACAAGGACATTCAGAAACTTTAACTCAAAGCTAAACCACTGCAGGATGCCTAGTATAGCAAGCAAGCTTCACTTCAAAAATCGTATCTTTTATGCTAGTAAAAGACTATTATTTTTAAGATATTAGTTGGCACAAAGTCACAGGATTTGCAATTAAAGTATTCGGAATCAGAGTGGAATAGCGCTGTGCGTGTAAATTATGCATGTTTCTTATTAAATCAAATCACTTTAACTCCTCTTCTCCTCCTCCCCCCCCCCCCCCACTCATTACACAACTTGTCATTTCTTATTTACAAGCCATATGATACACAACCCAAATAGAGAGGGCAAACATCCACGACGTGTGCAGGGAAGGGAGATATTTGCATTTAAGATATGAATATGTATTAGCAGGCAACACATTCCAGATACATATTTTAAAAGTGAGACCGCTTATTTTGACAAGCTTATTGCTAGAAATGCCATTGTGTGCTCCCCCATGCCTCACAGCACAGAGATGCTGCTCTGACTGAATGCCTAACACCCACCTCAGACAGACCCAAGGGATCTTGCTAAGTCACTTTCTAAGATGCAGACTGAAAGGAAGTTGCAGCACTTACTGGTAAAAGCAGGAAAGTCTCAGGGACAGAGAGAATTCTTTCCTATCATTCTTTTTTTCTTTGTCCTTGGCTTTTTTCTTCTCCTCTTTGCTCACTGTAAGCTCTCTGAAACTGAGCATTCTAAAAAAACTGGCATCTGCTGGAAAAAGTAACACTTCTGAAAACTGGAAAAGACTGGTTTTGTTTTTGAAATCAAAACAGTGAAGCTGTCTTCAGGGGAAAGAAGAGAATCCCTTTAATCCCTTGGTTTTAAGTTGAGGGAGGGGATATTTAGATTGGACGTCAGGGGGAAGTTCTTTACAGAGAGAGTGGTGAGGTGCTGGAACAGGCTGCCCAGAGAGGTTGTGGATGCCCCGTCCCTAGAGGTGTTCAAGGCCAAATCAAATGGGGCCCTGGGCAGCCTGGCCTAGCATTAGGTGGGAAGGTTGGTGGCCCTGCATGTGGCAGGGGGTTGGAGATTCATGGTCCTTGAGGTCCCTTCCAACCCTGGCAATTCTGTGATTTTGTGATTTTACATTCCTTCCAGTTTCTAGCACCCCAAAGGAACTCCTATTCTTTAGATCAGCTTTTTTTAGTTATTTTCAGCTGAGCAAACCAACAGAACCAACCTTATCTTGAGCTTCACTCAACCTCAGTGGAAGCCATTCATGAAGTATGACAGCAAGATCTTCCACAATAGTGACTTTCAGTGTTAAAAATGGCACCTGATTGACTCCAGATATATTATGTTAACAGGAGAAGCTATGTTGATAAGGCATTGAATCACAAATACAGTCTTCTATTGCAGTCATAACTTGAGCACACTGAAAAACAGCATCTTATTGGGAGAGCATGATAGGGAATACATATTAATTGTTGTACCCCGCTCCCAAAAAGAGGCAAAAAGCACTGCTATTCAATATTTAAACTTTCTGTTAACCTACAAAGAGGTCACCAACTAGCACAGTCCTACTCTACAGATACACCATAACACCTCCTTTTATTTGAGTCAAATACCTGCACTGCTGTTTAGCACAGTAAGAAAAATCCTTACAGCCTTTGCTGAATCACGGATTTTTATGTTAAACGCTTTACAGCATGCCAAAGTAGAAAAAAGGAATTAACTAAAGTACCATAAAAATAGCATGAAAGCCTATAAGCTTTCGCTTGCATTTTGTGGCACAAGATAATTGAAACTATACATTTTCCTACATAATTGATGTACAGAATCTATTGTTATAGTCAGTTATACTGTCAAACTAAACTAAAGTACATAACAATATGCTACAAGTAGAAAATCCCATGCATACTGCCTTAATACCTTCCTAGGACTTCTCTGACGTTAGTTTTACTACCTGTAATGAAACTGTTACATAATTTTCGGGTAAGAAACAATTTCAACGTAAGAAATAAACAAGAAATAGAGAACTAGCCTCTCAACATTTTTCCCAGGAAATTGGGAGAATTTAAAAACTGTACCATTAGAGAATATGCAACTGAGATAAGATACAGAATCGCAGAAAGGCCTGGGGTGAAAAGAACCTCAAAGATCATTCAGTTTCAACCTCCCTGTTGTGGACTGGGCCACCAGATGAAATGATATTCTGTTTCTGAACACAAATACCTCCTTTTCAACTAACCTATTATCACAAGGGATAGGATGCCAACAAAGATGCAATTTCAGAAATCTGTCAGCAGAAATTTGAAATCCAGGTAAATCTTGTGTTTTGCAGGATCAGATGTGAGGACAGCTTTAAGACAAACTGGATCCAGGAACTGATCTAAAAAAGTCCATAGGAAAACAAGAGCATACACTTGCCTATGTTTATTACTCAGCTGGGTCATTTCCCAAAACAGGACCCACCACAGTAGATCCAAAAAAACATCATGGAGAGGTGCAGGAGAAGTACTCTGGATGAGGCTGAGATGGTCATTCTGTTAAACAAACACCAGCACTTTTTATAGGGATCAAAGCAGTACCCTGCTGAACGCATCCCTCGGGTAAAAGACCAGCTACAAATCCCAAAGTCATGGGAAAAAGTAGCCCAGTGACTAAGCTCAAATTGAGAAAGCCCTATGGCTGAAAGGGAAAATTTCCTTTTGCAGTCAGTAGGATAATGCTGCATAGACACTTCTTCATGCACACTGAGCTCAGAGTGCGCATAAATGTTTGCAGGATCAGTATCAAATAAGCACATTCCTCTTCAAAAGAACTCTATGTAATCTACAGGAAAATTCAAACCAATTATATATTTCATGACTAATTATTCTAATTAAACTGACTGGTAGCACATTAGTGATTCAGACAGAAAACAAAATATTCAGACTTTACATTCTCCTCCTCTGCACTCCAGTGAAATCTAACGTATCTTACGATGTTTTATTTATCTCAGCCCAAAGGCAAAAATATATTGAGCTGTTCACCAGCCTCTTGCCAGATACTCACCCAATATGGGGAGGTGCTGATGCTATTTTATGTCACTTTTACTGTTTCACAGCTCTAGGTTATAAAACATTTCAATATTGGTATATACTACCCCATACCACCTCCAATATCCAGAATTGAGGTCAAGTGTGCAACCAGTTTCTCTTTCTACCTCTATGTTATGATAACCCTTAGTTACATCATCACCGGCTTCTCTCCTGAACCTCATCCCCCCAGGGCGCACTGTCTCACATGTGGCACAGAGCAGATCATGTTCATAAATGGTGTACTGAATATAACTGAAGGATTCTTTCACTATTTTTTCCCCCCTGCATCCTTTTATTCCTGAACATTTTACTGATGCCAAAACTTCCCTCAAATCTTGAAATGACGTGGTGCAATTGACTACTTTTACACGCCCATGTTTTCTTTTGAGACTTTTAAATGACTTCTATTGACCTGAGGAACTTCTCCCATGCATAAGCCAGAGACAGGAAAAATCATAGAGATAAAATACACTCAAACTCAAAGAGCCCAGATTCATTTCTTTGTCTGGGTGATGTTCTTAAGATGGCTGGCCTTGTAAGACCAAGTGGAGATCATGATCTGCAGCTCAGCACAATCGGGTACTGGAAGCACTTCAGAATCTGAAGAGCTCAGCACCGCGTTGTTCAAATCAATTCCTCACAAAGTAGTACTCAAATACAAAAAAAGGAAGGAAAAAAAAAAAAAAAAGTGCACACACAGAAAGCATTTAAATTACTCTACAAGGTGCTGGCCCAGAGTTCCAATTGCTTCTAAAATAACATCCAGGTGCTCTTAAAAGTCTAAAGCAGCCATTTAATTTTAAATTGCTCTTCACAGCATGTGCCATGAATGCTGATCTCTAAAAAGTGTGTCTAAATCAAACACTCCAAATTGCTGGATAATTGGTTTTTTCAAGGAAAAAGAAAAAAGCTCCAACAAGATGGTCTTGGCTAACTCAAGTGACAAGACACGTTTAATATTTTCTCTAAGTAAAAGATATAAAAAAATAATTTAAAAAAATCCATGTATGTTTTGCAATCTTTTTCTCTCTGCTCCGAATAAAAATTTTTACTGCAGGGTAAGCTACTACTTCATCTCAGCTGTCTCAGAGTTACTGCTTCTCAGAACTTTGTCTTTATGATTATTTATATTGTGACTGCACCTGAAGAACTAGATAAGGGTGCCAATATCCCTTCTGTATACTTCTTGCCTCATGACCTTATATTTAAGAGGTTTACAAAGACAGAAAACAGAATTGCAAACAGCCGGAGAAAAAAAATCTCTAAAGAAAAATAATTTAATTCTGAGTTTGCATACTTATATTTTTAGAAAGAAACTCATTTATGAGGCTGAATACAAGGTCTCCATGGCGGTTTAAGAGATTGCCTTTTGCAAAATGGTGACTCATCACATCTGCGCTGACATGAATCTGTCATGTGAAATACCACTTTACAGGTGCACCATGCCAAGTTACTCTTATAGAGAGATACTGCAAAAAAGCTGCATAAAAGAAGGAGTATCCACAAAAATCCCACTACAAACCTCACTGAATTATGATCCCACCTAAACTATGTGCCAAGATTTGGGTCCAGCTGGGTTATTGCATTAAGAAGGAAAACCCAGGCTAGCATCATGCAGCTTTGATGTAACTATTTCAGAATGTTAATTAAGAAGCCACACGATCAAAGTTTTTCTTTCCTCAGAGCCATGGATATCCTTTAGCCAAATCTCAGTTCCAAGAGCTTATTTTCCAGGCTTCTTTTGGGACCACCAACCACTGCTTTCCAGCTTATATTCAAGTTTTCATGCTTTCCTCTCTTTAGACACAATCTCGTTGGTTGTTTTGGTTTGTTTTTTTCCCCTATATTAATGCCTTTTCCGCCTTACCTTGCTTTCCTCTTTCTCCCACTCATACATGCATACTGTCCTCTAGCTTAAGCTGCTCCAGTCAGACCATTCAGGACTTCCAGTAGCTCTTAGATAATCTTTAATATGGGGAGAGCTTGGCTTCTCAGCTGCCCATCAAAAAATGTTAGTCACAAAGTAAGGTTTAGCCTGGCATTTTGAACACTAGCTGTAGGCAATAATTAGCCGTAAAGAAATCAACGATCACATTATGAAAAAGCTCAAGCTGCTTTTGGAACAAACTGATTCAGTAGTTACATGCAACACACCAGCCTTCCTGTGTAAGGGGTGCTGGAACTTGATGATCCTTGGGGTCCCTTCCAACCCAAGACATTCTATGATTGATGTAGTTACAGCAACTGCTGGCACAAAGCTGACTTTTTAATTAGTCACAGTATGTAACTTGGCCAGCAGTTTACCAAATGCTTCTGCATACATGTTACATGACTGCCACCTTTACAGATGAGGGGAGGAAAAGCTGAAATGAAAGGAAAAGGAGAAGGCAGACAGATGGTCAGTAAATTATGTATTCTCACCACAAAGATCCCCAGGAGTAGCCAAATTATACAGCACTTCACAAGAGACATCAAGATAAAAGTGTGTGCTCTTTAAATAGACTGACCTCCAGCTCCAGCTGAAATCAGCAGAAGCAGCAGAGTGATACAATGCAAGGGAGCTATAAAAATAATTAGCCCACATCAGCTGTGCTTCAGTAAAGTGGGTAAGAGCACATCACTGCTTCAAAAGAGGATACACAGATAGAAGGAGGCATACTGCAACAGTGTAAACTCTGTGAACTCTATCACTGTGCTAGAATCTTATTTTAAAATATTCCCAACACGTACACTTAAAATGTATTAAAAATACAGGCTTCCTTGGTTTCAGTGTTTATTAAAGGTGCATGTATTCCTTGGGGTTCTTAGTATTACCTTTCCAAAAATAACACAAACAAACTGCTGACAGTTCTCCTAAATTATGAAGAAAAATTTCAGGCTTTTGAATGGTTTCTTAAAGTGCAGTGTTTCTAATCATTCTTTAACTCTTGACTATGTAAAATGGCAAAATTTCATCATAAGTTTCAGAGACAAAATATTATCTAGTTGAGAGAGTTATGCTATTTTCCCTCGACATGCACTTGCAGTCACCTTTATTACCGTGGAAAGCAAAGGTACCTGAAGGTCATAACATGGTCACTTTAAATCCTTATAATATTGGACAAATACTGAAAAACAAAATCTACTGAATAAATTTAAAAGCACACACTCCCTGCAGGCACCTTATTTTCAGTGCTAATATTGCAATTTGATGCTGAGCAGCAAATTCACAACCACACAAAATTTGTGCAAAAAATGTCTAGAAGTTACATAGAACACAGCATCACTTGGAAGTTGAACTGCAAATAACACTTGTGTAAGGAGCTGGAGCTGCATGTATAATTTTACCTTCTAAGTGTAAATCCCACTCCCCACTGTAGTGTAGTAGGGATCCCTAGTTTCCAATATTTTTAGACCATCTTAACACGTTCCTGTTGGGGAAAAAAAAAAAGTTATATATTAAAAAAAAAAAAATTGTTCTAGCAACCTGGAAATGACTTTGCTGTGCTAAACAAGGGAGAACATCAGGTAAGACCCACTTCCCTAAAGAAAGAATAGACACTCCTGACAAAATGCACGGATAGTTTACTGATAGTTTTTCTATAAGAAATAATAAGCTTAATATAAAGATAAGATGATTAAGCAACTATTTCATGATCTATATTAATAAACAAAGGAAACAAGCAAGCAAGCATAGTGCCTTCAATAGAATTAAGCATGCACTGGGGTGTAAACAGACCTGAAACACTGGATGAGAACTGACAACATAAAGGCCAGAACTTCAGGCAGAGAAGCAAAGGCATAGAACCTTAAATTGTATTTTTTGTGTGTGTGCTGAAGAGGAAAGTATGGCAACTAGTAATAAACGTGGGGAAGTGAAATTATGGTTTTAAACAGCAAATGTCACAATCAGTGACAGAACTCATGTAGTCTCATGTAATCCAGAGGGCAGACAAGGCAGAAAGGTTATTGAATCTAATCAACAGATCATGCAGCAGTTAGTACTTAAAAGTAATATAAGCTTTTAAGTTTACACGCGCAGCAAGTCTACAGCAGAATAATTAGCCCTCAAAGAGCATTTAAAGTTAAATACAACAAGATTCAGCGATCACTGTAATGCTTCCCTTAAGCAGCATATAGAGGTGATGTAATGCACTCAGCTCTACAACACCAGTCAGCTCTACATCAACAGTATGTATGAGCTTGCTGCTGCAGTAGGAAGATAATGAGTTTTTTTCAAATGTTTGGAGAACAAAAGACTTAATGCTAGTTTTTTCCTTTAGATTACGTAACTGTGATTATCAAAATGAGATGATTGTCCCCCTCTACTCTGCTCTCATGAGGCCTCATCTGGGGCACTGCGTCCAGGCCTGGACCTCCCAGCACAAGAAGGTTGCTGAGCTCTTGGACAGGATCCAGGAGGGCTACAAGGGTGATGAGAGGGCTGGAGCGCTTCTCCTGTGAAGAAGGATTGAGACAGTCGGGTTTGTTCAATCAGGAGAAGTGTATAGGGAGACTTCATTACAGCCTGCTAGTACTTTAAGAGAGCTTACAAGCAGGAGAAGTGACTTTTTACACAGTCTGATAGTGACAGGACAAAGGAGGGATTTTCTTTAAACTGAAAGAGGGGAGATTTTGGTTAAATGTTAGGAAAAAGTTATTTACTGAGAGTGTGGTGAGGCAGTGGCACAGCTGCCCAGGGAAGCTGCAGATACCCCATCCCTGGAGGGGCTCAAGGGCAGGTTGGATGGGGCCCAGGCAGCCTGGTCTGGTGGATGGCAGCTCTGCCCACAGCAGAGGGGTTAGAACTTGATATTTGAAGACCATTCCAACCTAAGCCATTCTATGATTCTATCAAAATGGAACATTTCCTGTTTCAAAACTACAATTTCTGGGATGTGCATGTGTAGAATAAAAACTAAGCATTTCACAAAACGGTGAGATTTACTTCAGACAGTGCAGGTAATATTTGCTCATGAATTTCAACTAAATTATTAAGAAACCAGAAGAACAGTACACTTTTGAACTTAAATATTGATATAGGACTGCAGCAATTATTCCAGTTCCTGTGACTTATATGCTCATCTAGAGGAGACGGTTTAGATCAAGCACTGGTCATCACATTTTACCATTTTTAAGTGTGACATTTTGAACAAAAGGCATGGAAAATGTGTTGATTTACCATCAGCATGCAAGGAATATGGAAATCCTTCAACACTGTTGCTTTACTACTCTGAGGTAGGCTCTTCCTAGCTTACATGTCACCTTCTAGGATTTTCTTTTGGAAAAACACAAAGAGCATAAAGAACAAGAGAAGAAATTGTGATTCTTACATTTTACCAAGAGGCATTCTTAGCTTCCAGTGAGAAAAACCCAAAGCACTTGAAAGCGAAGCTGCATTACAAGCAAAACAGTCAGTGAGGCAGCCTGCAAGCTGTGAGCTGATGGGCAAACATCCCTTTTTCTTCTAAGATTCAAAAGAGACAAAGTACTTTCATGAAATAAGTGCTGCTTTTTTAAAAATTGAAATCAGAATGGAAGGTGTAATTTATATAGAAACACACACTCTGGCTTTGCATTCTGCTCTGAGCGCTCGCAAGTATCACACACAAATTGAATACTACAAAGTGTACAACAAATCTCAGGTCAGCATTATGTGGATAACTGGTGCAAAGTGGCACAGCTTGGAGTTCAGCTTTTTTATATACAAAAGATCTGAAGCATAGACAGAAAAAAGTCTTTTTTTTTTTTTTTTTAAAGAAAAAAATTCAGGTAAAGACCAAAACCACCTGTTAACAGATAAGGCCAGCATATGTATAAAGAAATGTAGTTTGACAGTTGTCAGTTAGATTCCACAGAATTTATATTCTGGCCCGATAATGGCATAGCTTAAAAATATGTTGCATTAGAATCATAAAAATCACCAAGGTTGACAAAGACCTCCAAGATCAGCCAGTCCAACCATCCACCTATCACGTTGACAAAGACCTCCAAGATCAGCCAGTCCAACCATCCACCTATCACCAATGTTTCCCACTAAACTATATCCCTCAGTACAATACCATCTCTCTGGGCAGCCTGTGTGCAATGCCTCAATACTCCTTCTGAGAAGTTTTTCTTGACATCCAACCTGAACTTCCACTTGCACAACTTAAGGCCATTCCCTCCCATCCCATCACTGTTACCTGGGAGCAGAGGCCGACCCCCACCTCACCACAGCCTCCTTTCAGGCAGCTGTAGAGAGCGATCAGGTCTCCCCTGAGCCTCCTCTTCTCCAGGCTGAACAATCCCAGCTCCCATAAGACTTGTGCTCCAGACCCTTCACAGCTTTGTTGTCCTTCTCTGAACACACTCCAGGGCCTCAAGTCTTTCTTACAGTGAGGGGCCCAAATCTGAACCCAGCACTCAAGGTGCAGTCTCACCAGTGCCAAGTATAGAAGGATGATCACATTCCTGCTCCTGCTGGCAACACTATTTCTGATACAAGCTAGGAGTTACTAGCTATTAGTTACACTCAAACGTGTGGGAAGATGGAAAACAATCCAAACGGAATTGCTTTTATTTTCCTTGGCATAAACTTAAGCTCCATCAATTCATATCAACAGCATGGTACCTTACTACATGCTGGTTTTATACCAGATCAACTTAATGAATCTGGTATCCCTAAGTTATTCAATACTGAAATAAAAACTTTCCAAAGAACATTCATAGTGAATCTGCTTGTTTTCCTAAATCAGTCAGCAATTTCTATCCACTCTTCCCATTCTAGGATCGTCATGAAACAACTCCTATTAAGCTCACAAACTCCTCCTGTGAAAGCAAAAGAGATTCAGGTTGTTGACAATCTCTCAAGTCCATTTTGATGCTATGGGTTATGAATTAATGTACCAAATCAATCCAGTGAATTGTCTACTCACAAACCAGCTCCAAAGATTCCTGTTTCCTGTAAGTTTATCACAATCTGCCAGACTACTAAAGGCAAGTCAGGCTTAAAATCTGTCCTGGAGATGTGTGAAGTTTGTGTATCTGTAATAAATAGCTCACGAGAGGCAGACATATCACTGAGCCCATCTGAAATGTGTGTCTGCCTGCCCACGATAAAAGCAGATTTCCACTCCTCATCTAAGTTTAAAAAATTACATATCTGATTGACAGATAACTAAACTGCAGGGACAGTGGGCAAAAGGATCAAAAATGCTTTTCTTTGAATGTTGAGCTGCTGATGGCAGCATGGCGACTCCTCTCTGGAACCATAGCATTTTTCCGTTCAGTTAATGCCCAAGAGTTAATGCTCAGAACAACCAGACATGCTTTATGCTAGATGCAGCAATAATGCATCCTCTCCATCTCACAGACTAGGACTAGAATTCAGCAAAGTTCTCACTGAGGCAATTCATCCATGTGAGCTGCTGAGATTCTGTTCAACCTCTTCAGAAAGCTGTTATTTTATTATTATTAAGTAGCAGTAGCATTTCTCTAATAACTTGTATTTTTTTTCATTATAAGTTCTTTGGATACCTTCCTTTGCTGAATGCCACTGAAAAAGCTCTTGTAAGGATGTGCATCTTCATCAACCTAATACAGCACTGCATGAGGAAATGCATCCCAGCTTCTATTTTATCACTCTGTTTTAATTCCTGAGCAAGAGAGAACAAGATGAAGAGAAAGCAAGTTCTTTCTTAAGCTCATCCTTCACTGCTGTCAATTATTTTACCTCGGTCTTATCCTAAACCAGTGTTTAAAGATTTCCCACAATCTCTGCCTTCTCTGTGCACACTACTTTGTTCTGCCCTCCAGGGACACTTTAAAACAAGGATACCCTTAAGCTCCTTCACCTGATGAGACCACCTTTCTGCTTAAAGACCGTCATTACATCCAATAGATTGCAATACTACAGGCAATACTTGCAAGCATGTCTCAGGATCACAAGAAATACTGATGAAAATACAATAACTGCAAAGAAATATTCACAACTGGGAGCAGGAGGAACATTCAGTTCAAGTGCCCTACTCCTGAGGCACAAAAAGCTTATTTAATAAATTGTATACTTTGTCAGCTATAGTATTTTGATGAAACACAACACGTAGAAAGATAGATAAGTCATTCCAGTCCTTTCTCCATATTTCAAACTACTCACAAGTTAAGGTAAAGGCAGACTTTTTAGGCAGCCTAAAACCATTCCAGCCATTTCTACCAGCAACAACACACAAACATTTGCAAAGGCAACACAAATGTCATGAATGAGCACCCAGCCCAGTTCCCTCTTTCACAGTTCCAAAGAAAGATGCATAGAGTTCCTTGCAAACACACAGTAATGTTCTAATTGAAGATGGCAACTGGAGTGTGATTATGTAGACACTGTTCACAAGAAGTGGCCCTTTTTAGTGCCCAGTGGATGATGAAACAGGATGTAAACAAGTGCAAAGCACTCAGCTTTTCATCTTAGCTAGCACAGTAAACTGATTTTTAAGCAGGTAACTATTTCCTAACTTGAGAAAATGATTATGTGATCCCACTGTTTTGTTTTTTTCCATTTTCATTTCCATGCTTTTTCAGATTTACCAGACTGAAGCCTCTGAAAATTGATCCCAACGGTAGATTTTTCCCAATAGAGGATGCTCAAGGCCATTGGAACCAGGAGAGATCATGCAGCTTTTACCACCGCTTTATACAAGTTCTCCCAGTTGACTTCCCATGACTACACTTGTGCAAATGGTGAGAAAAATCTCTTCGCTATGCCATGACGTGATGGCAGAGCACTTGAAAAAAAAAATGTAGCTGGGCAGATAAAACCAGAACCCGGCATCCTGCTGCTGCTACTGGAGGAGAAGATCCCACCAACCTTCTAGACGGGAAGCAGCCACCTCAAACAGACCCATTTTCAGTGAGAAAACAGACTTCTACAGTGCATGTTTTCTCTTTCCTTTGTCCCTGCATTATGTTTCAGAAACTGCACTATAGAGATTACTGACTGAGCTCAGGGAACGTTATGATATTTCATCACATATATTGACTCAGAGTGACAAGATTCGACTTCAGTTAAGACAATCTGTCTGATTCAGATGAGTTCTAATGTCAAGTCTAGTTGATGTAAAAAGACAGGAAATGCAGTACTTTGGATATGTCTAGATGCTGAGGCGAGGAGAAAGCTGAAGAGAAAGCAGCAGCGATGGGTGAGATAAAGAATGAAGGCAAAAAGTAATTACTATAAAATGGATTTAAAATAATTAGTCACTTATTACTACCTTGGGTATAAAAAAAATTCATCAAAATCTTTGTATTTCTAATGTTCTAACGTTATAATTCATGTCCATATTTCTAAACTAGACACAGGAGGAAAAAATTCCCAGTAACCATTTTAATCAAATATTTGCCAACACAAAAGATTTACAACCTTTAGTTTTCAGACTTCTGACCTTGCATAACAAGTTGGGAAAGACTTGGGAAATGAAAAGAGCTGTGTTCCTTTTTTTTTTAAGGCTAGAATAAAATGTAATTCCAAACTGTAAGTTTATGTGTATACATATTTACACACATGAACTTATGTGTAAGCTTATACACGTAAACTTACAGCTTGGAATTACATTCACAGAAATGTAATCAAAGCATTAGGAGCTGAACAGAAATATTATGAAAGATGTTCTTTAGGATATGAGGGAAAACTGCACAGAAGATTCCATCTCTCTTTACTATAATAAAATGATTTTTTAAGCCTGTCCTTTTTAAATATGCATGTCAGGTTAAGAATTTAAGGGAATCAGTGCTCTCCTCTCCTCAAATTGTTGAAGAACAGGAGAGGAGCTAACTCTTTTCCTGAAAGAGTCCTTCAACAGACAGACCCATGGAATAGCAGAGGCTTCCAAAATATTAAGACTTGGAACATAAAATATCCAATGAAATTATTTCAGGCTGGGCATAGACCAAGATAAAATACTCAATAAGCCTGCAGCCTGACCCCGCAGACTTCCACCAGCGTTTGAAAAAGATGAGCTGACTTTATCTTTCCATACGATGAAAGTGACTTCAGGCAAGTTTACCAGTAGCAGAAAAAAGAAGCCAAAAGCAAATTTTGGCAGCAACAGAGGTTACGAAATAGTCCTAAGCAAAGACGCTTCCATTAGCATCAACATACACTCAAAAAAGCACAAAGAATAATACTGAATTATGAAGATGCAATAAGCTATAAAGCCATATTCCAGACACATCGTTGCAGAATAAATAGAAGTCACATCTTTCTGCTGAGGAGTCAGAACAACATGGCTCTCGTGGCACATAAGAATCTCTTAAGCACCAACTTCTAGGAATATTCACTGGAAAACAAATGCAGAAGGAGTTATGCAATTTCTTCTTACTAGGTGAAAAGACGAGTAACACCTGCAAGAGGTGCAGGGCACAGATCTGAGTGCAAGAAGAAGCGCTCTGAAGACCTGAGATGCCCAGGCAGCTGGAGCCAGTCAGCTAGACTGTCAGTTCCAAGTCACATGTGGTAGGACCTTGGCCATATGCTCCCTTGCTTAAAAAGAATCTCACTGCCCTTTTTTCTGATGATGGTCTGAAGGTCTTTGTCATATCAGTTAAAGATTCGTTTATTCCACGTTGGCTTTCACAAGTAAGCTGCCAGTGATTCCAAACGTATTTTTAATAAATCTGAAATAGATCATTAAAAACTTTTATCTAAATTTTGGTTGGAGAAAATGCAGGTAGCATTTTCAATTAGCAGACCCATCTTATACCTAGAAGAGAAGAAACCCTAGTGTGCAAACCTTAAGTTTCTGCACACTGACGGGAGGTAATTTCATGACAACTACTGTGTGAAAGCACCTCACCATCTCCATGATCTGATATAAAACATCCAACCAGAAAAAATCTTATAAACTGTATGTTCATCTTATTGTTACCTCAACCCTACAATTAATTTTGTATAGGATGCCCGTTCAAGTTGAAATTGTAGCATTAAAATGGAAAAAGAATATCCAGAATACATTCTAGCATTGACTAACATTCAAGAAAAATCCCCAAACCAACCAAACATCCAATAAACTAACTCTGTTATGCCTCACAGCTCTTTAAAGCAGAGGACAAATCCCAAATTACTGCTTGAAAATCCATCTGGGAATACAGAAGTAGCTGTTGGCATCGCCTCTCTGTTCTGAAATAAACATCATTAAAATAACCATCCAAACTATTCCTTGATAAGATAGATATACTCAGCCTTCACAATATACAACATAACAGTTGCAGTTTCACCCAGTCATAGACAAATCATAAGACTAAAATCCCAAACTGCACTGAGAAAATGAGAAAGGATTTCCAGAGCATCTCCTCCAACACAGTTACAAAAAATAAACTTAAAAGGAATCACCAAGTGGTAGTCTCAACTTATAGAGGTAATATTACTTTATCCAAAAACTGCTCTACCCTACATCCTAGAATATTGTGAAAGTTTATTTCTTCAAATAATAATTTAAAAAAAATACTTGAATAAAGTTATGGAGATTAAATCTACCCTTGCTTGTCAGTTACAAAGACATTTAAGAAGTCACAGAGCTGATCGCTGGGGCTGGCAGAGCAAACTGGAGAGTTCACATTTCCCTGACCTCACACACTTCTTCACCATCACCAACCAGTACATGTGAGACATGAGTGAGACAGGCCTTGAGGATGACTAGTGGCTGCTGCTGGTGGTTCTTTTTTCTGATGAAGAAAATTCCAATTCCATCCAAACACTTGATCTATTACTCTGTTCATACAGATGAACAGAAAAAGATGTCTATAAAACACCAAATGAATGCATAAGGGTTTATATATGTATGCTCTTCACAGTGTTTTTTAGTTATTTTGGAACATTTCTGTAGAGTCATGGAACATGTCAATCCACAGACTCCTCTCTTTCATGGCTCGTTGGCTTTTGCGGTGGGCTGTGACAGCCACAGATGGGTAACAGAAGCGTATCTATGGCAATGAGTAACAGAAGTCTGCCCCCAGGTCTTCTCTTAAGCTCCCTTCCCCATGCACAGAGAAGCAATAGGAGGCAGTTTCTGCTTGGAATGGAGATTGGAACTTGAGGAGGCAGAGGAGGAAGAAGGATTCTGGAAGGAAAACCGAGGGGAAAAGCAAACAAAGATGAAGAGCAAGAGAGAGTCTTTCCTGTAGCTAGATTCCTATGTAGATACTCAGAAGGCTCCACTGATATTCCACATGTTCAATGCACTCCCAAACTAACCAGTCTCTGCAGCCTATTTATACATAGGTCCATATACGTGTTCTGGATTAGCAGTCAAAGCAAAGAATATACCCTTTTGGGGAAAAATAAAAATCGTACAAAAAAATAAAATCAAATCAAGCTGATCCTTCAAATTAATTTTTAGAAAAACCAAAATTAAAAGTTCTGGTTTTCCCCCATGTTTTCATCAAAACTCAATGAATTCATTGAATTTGTGACTTCAATCAATATTTACATGGAAAAAAAAAAAAAAATCCATTTCAGTAAACAAACCTATCTGTCCAAAAATGACAACACCATTCTACCAATGTGATTTTCAGCAACTGCATGCCGTCTTCAGTGCTGTTTTATTTCCTCTGTACTTCAAGTGTTATAAAAAACCTAGAGGAAAAAAAGCAAGAATGCCTGCTGGCTGTTTAAATACACAAGGCAGCAGATCTCTCAAGTCCCACTGCTGAGCGCTCTAAGAACTCAGCTGCAGGAAGCCCTACCTGATATCCAGACTGGCTGTTGTCCAGAGCTGCTCTTCTCTTTTCGTAGTCACAGATGACACTTTCCACCCAAGTACATCAGGTTGCATTATACCTCCTGATCTCACGTAAGCCCCATATGACCAGACACAGCTCAGCAGTGTCCTTGACTTTCAGTGCTTGCCAGATTAAGATGATAACCTGTGAACCAGGCCAAGTTACTTTCTCAGGAATAATAATTTAATGACAATTTCAGTGCTGGCACGTCTCGGATGAAGACTGCAGTGCTACACGCAATTAACACTTATTACTTAAAGCACATCCACACCGCAGGTGGGTACTATAATGATTTGAGGAGAAGAGTTTATCATCAGACACTTTTGCCCGATTCCAGTACCCCATCCAGTTATTCACCATCCTGAAGCTCAGTTCAGTAATTAAATTCAAATTAATACTGGAAAACAGCCATCAAATGACTCTCCTAAACAAGCACTTTAAAAAAAAAAAGTACAATTTGGTCATTCTGGAACTATACCTGCCCAGAACTGAGGCCCAGGAGAGCCAAAATTCAGCCCTGGATCACCAAATTGTCTTTCAGTACATACAGATAGTGTAATCTTAAATTCTGACAATCAACTCAGTCTAAAAATGCAAAATTTATGCTAGGGATAGAGCAGATTGACAATTTTTCAGCAACATGCAATATATCATTTCAATCCTTCAATGGGGAGACAGTGCTTTCCAGACAATATGAATATGCAAACACAGAGATATGCACGGTGTGTGTGTGCACGTGTGTGTTAATTTGTAGGGAAGTATCTACCAGACAGGAAGAAAAACAAGCAAGCACATCTGTGCCAGAACTGAGGACAACACTGGGGCTGCCTTGAGTACTTGTGCCCTGCATGTGTTCCTAATGGTTTCACAGCTATAGAGAAGACAGAAAACCATATTTAAATAAATATAAATCTCTAACCATATACACACACACACACTTAAGACTTCTTCATGAAATCTCCAAACTCACAGATAGAAAAATCTTAAATTCCAATCCTCTTCGTATTGTCATTCAGTAATTCCTATGCTGAATAGATCAATTTTAATAGCAATTAGATTTCTTTTTTTTTTTTTTTTTTAATTACTAGCCTGTCTACAGCCTGAGATCTTGCTGGATCACTGATTGTCATCAGCAGAAGATTCTTCCAGCCAAATTATGTCTTCAGCTATACCTGAGTGACTCTGCTCAATTTAACTCAGCAACTGGAGCTTAATTAAAAATGTTGAGAATGTGAGGACCAGAATAGAAAATGGCTCATCACGTCAGAGCTGTATTAACTCTGCAGTGCTGATAGGAACATGAACTAATAAAAACTTTTTCTTCATACCAAAATGAATATCCTGGACTTTCATTAGACAGTAGGAGCAACTGCCATTAAGAGGAGATAAATATCAGTGAGCAGATCTGTTCTATTCAGACAATCACTTTTCAAATTAAAAACTGCATCAAATAAAAGGGATCTCAATTACAACATAAGAATACATAATTTAAATCTACTTACTCTGCATATAACTGGCCACAGAAAACTGTGTGAAATGTATTTAGAGTGATTCAGAAAATTGAAATGGCCACAAAGGGTTGGATCTGTCCTTTCCAAGCACGTGCCTTTCATTTATTTTGACCTTTAATTCAAATGTAGTCAATTTCTTTAACTTAAACAATTACGTACAGCATAGCTAAATGCTCCTTTCTTCACGGTTAGCTAGAATGCCTTTTTTTTTTTGTAGTGTATCACCTTACATTTCAATTACAAAGATACTGAATTTAAAGCACAAGGATAATTACTTTTACTTACAGAGTGATTTTCCACCATAAACCTATCTAATGCATCCACAACAGAAAGCTAATAAAAGAGCAAAACTACAATAAAGAAAAGGAAAAAAAAAAGGAAAAAGGAAAAAAAAAAGGAAAAAGGAAAAAAAAAAGGAAAAAGGAAAAAAAAAAGGAAAAAGGAAAAAAAAAAGGAAAAAGGAAAAAAAAAAGGAAAAAGGAAAAAAAAAAGGAAAAAGGAAAAAAAAAAGGAAAAAGGAAAAAAAAAAGGAAAAAGGAAAAAAAAAGGAAAAAGGAAAAAAAAAGGAAAAAGGAAAAAAAAAGGAAAAAGGAGAAAAAAAAGGAAAAAGGAGAAAAAAAGGAAAAAGGAGAAAAAAAGGAAAAAGGAGAAAAAAAGGAAAAAGGAGAAAAAAAGGAAAAAGGAGAAAAAAAGGAAAAAGGAGAAAAAAAGGAAAAAGGAGAAAAAAAGGAAAAAGGAGAAAAAAAAGGAAAAAGGAGAAAAAAAGGAAAAAGGAGAAAAAAAGGAAAAAGGAAAAAAAAGGAAAAAGGAAAAAAAAGGAAAAAAAGGGAAAAAAAAGGAAAAAAAGGGAAAAAAAAGGAAAAAAGGGAAAAAAAAGGAAAAAAGGGAAAAAAAAGGAAAAAAAGGGAAAAAATGAAAAAAAGGAAAAAGGAAAAAAAAAGGAAAAAAAGGAAAAAAAAGGAAAAAAAGGAAAAAAAAGGAAAAAAAGGAAAAAAAGGAAAAAAAGGAAAAAAAGGAAAAAGGAAAAAAAAAGGAAAAAAAGGAAAAAGGAAAAAAGAAAAAATCTCCTCTCCTGGCGTGACCCTGCAATGGAAAGATTTCAGACATCCATAGAGCAAAACCATACTGCTGGAATAACCAGAACAAGATTGCTGAAGTCTGACAGAGTTGGCTCAAAGGGCTAAATTAAAAAAAAAAAACAAAAAAACACAAATTTGGGATTTCTCCTTCCCAATACACTCACAGCGTTTTCACTCACAGCAGTCTTATTTAAGTGCTGAAACTGCTGAAGACTGAGGGATGAATACTCACTCAAAATAAGAGAAGAACAGGATTTGACATGCGTAATTTTCTCATGCATACTCTCTGTAACAACTGTGCCTTTTTTGCTATTAACTACAGATACTCAAGTTTAACTTTTAAGTAAAATAAGCACTAAGATTTCATTTAACATCTAACATTCAGTTTAATGTTCTTCATTAACAATAAGCACGTTTCTAGTACACTGTTTCTATTTATTATTCAAACGGTTTTTAAGATTAAAATCCTACTTCATGTTATTTTTTCTAATCAAACGTGCAATCTGCAATGCAGTGAAAACTGATGAATTAGTTGATATGACTAACCTTCAACTGTAGACCCAACCTCAACACTCAAAATTTGCCAATCTACTGGAAACTACTGTCACTGAAATTCTTGCCAACTAATAATAAATACTCCTCTCTTCCACAGCACTTTACTTCTTAAGATTGGAAAGCATTTTATAATGGTCTCTACCATTATTTCTGCTATTATATAGCTTCTATGAAACAAGAGTGCCTAGAGGGAAAAGTTTTATGATGCTTCATTCTTTAATCATCTTCATTTTTAATAGAGACTCCAAAGAGAAGTTCAAAGTATCATTAAGAATCTGATTCAAAGAGTGTTAGAGTTAATGGAAAATCTCCCTTCTATCTTATAAAATTTTGCTACAGGGTTCCAGCTGCCTCTTCTATTACTCTTGATACCTGAATTTTGTCTTGATTTCATTAAGTCATCCTAAAGCATCAGAAAAATCTTTTTATTTTTAAAATTGTATTAAACACTCACCTCAAACCACTGACCATGTGACTGCATTTTAAGGATGACACAAGGGTCTGGTTTTGAGAGGGCATCCCTGTCTGATATGCTTTTGCATGCAACCCGCAGCTCCACTTTTGTCAGGCATGGGCTGTTAAAGATTCCCAGGGTATTAGCTGCTGATTCATAGATGTTGCTCATTTTCTTCATTCCTTTTCCTGTAAGGAGAGAAAAGGTCCATTAAGAACACTGCAGGCACGTACAACCCTTTTGTCCACGCAGAAGTCCGCAGATGTTCTGCCAGCCTGTGAGAACATGTCATGGTGAACAAGATCCTAAGCAAAATGGAGGAAAAAAAAATCTATGGAAAAAAGGCTCAAATCATCCTTTATGTTTCAAAATAAGCCAAACTTTCCACCACGGCCCGTTGCAGGTGAACTGTGACCTCGGCTTATAGCTCTGTTCCTGCTCTCAATGCCACATTTCCTCAGGCAAACGGGCAGACATGGAGGAAATTCTGAATTTCTCCTGAGACTGCCTCATTCCAAGGCTTAATTAAATTTGTTCAGCACTCCTGCAATCTGTTTCTATTCCTCCATACTCCACCTAAAAAGCTTCACCTTACACGAACTTTGCGTAAATCCATCTGAAGGCCCCTTTCATACCGACCTTAATTTCTAAGATACATTTAACTCCCTGTTTCTGCACTTACTGCTAAACAGTACTTCCCCCCATTCCTGAGCAAGTAGTCAGGATTGATGGTCCATGCAGTAGGGCAGGGTATTTATGCTGGCAAATCTTGCTGCTACACGCTGCCTGCTCTTTTGGGTCAGGAACCTCTATTAATGTGAATGCAAACGGCTGAGCTAGTGGCAACCTCTGACCATTATTTCATTACAAATGCCAGCACCACCACAAATCTTGCAGCTTGAACTTTTGCTCAAACAGAAGCAGCAGCAAAAGAAAAAAAAAAAAAAAAAAAAAGCAATTTTAACACAACAAGAAATTACTACGCGATTGTTTTTCCCATTTTTCCCATCAACAAAGAATACAGGAACACTTTAATATACTCACTTGTTCTGAGCTTCCCAATCTGACCCCTGCAAAGCTGTTTCCCAACACAAGGCTTAGTGCCTTCAGTCCACCTGTCCTCCTCCGTTCAAAAGAGAAGCAAAAAATTTATATCACCTTTCCAGAGGGCAGATTGGTTATATCCGTTTTCCCCATTAATTATGATAGTAAAATTGGAACACCATTTCTAAATTCAGAGTAAGCAGACTTGGCAATATAGCATGGAGATCTAAGAAATAGAAATAAACTTCATTAATCCAAGTCTGATCGATGAGACAGATGATCTGTTCTCCTTGCACATAAGAGAAAGGTACATTAACAATGAACAATTTTTCAAACCTGTTCAAATCTATCCATGTCCTTACCGTATAGCCACAGCCTGTTGCGAATTCCACCCCACCCCCACACACACCTGTTGGTTCAGTATGTTTAAGTCAAGTGGATGGCCTCCAACCACCCTCTCCAGCTCAAGACCTATGGGCAAATTTCTTTGTCGTAAAACTGGCTTTTGAAATGTGAGGCAGCACCATGATAGCGCCTGACAGCCTACGATCACACCAGCCTACTTCAGACCTTCCCAATCTCCTATAAATGCTGTCACCTGCACCGTGTTCCCATTTGCCACCAGGAAATAGAAAGCAAACCTGTGTGGAAACAGGAGCAGCATTAGGCTGCTTTATTAAGTGCAAACAGAACGTTCAACTTCTACACCACACACTCCTACATGATGCTTTCACTTCTCACACATCTTCAGCTAAGGCTCTTGACACCACATGAACGGCACCATCAAATCTTAAAGTCTTTTACGGAGTGGGTAACAACATTCTGTGCTGGGTTAATTCTCTTGCTTGATGGCAAGATCACAGTCCTAGCCTGAAAGCAATGGCAAGCACAGGGGGACTGGGCTCTGGCTTATCAGCACTACTGATAGAATCATAAATTGAGGAGCAAAGTCCCACATGCAGCAAGGACCTGATATGATACTGCTGCTAAGCAGCACAATAAGCATATGGAAAAAGTGCTGCTAAATGCAATGATAAAACCATGCTTAGGAGACCAGCGTACTTTTTGTAGTCCTTTCTTTCCTTTTTATTTGTTTCTTTTCAAAACGGGAACAGATTACAACAGCAGTCACTTCAAAAAGCCACTGAAGGATCATACTTAGCTTAAAATTGCAGACAACTACGTGAGTGCGTGTGTGCGCAACGCATGCATTTTGTTAGCAATCACCACAAATCTGTGTGTTTTCATTCTATTTACAATATATTCTTCATATACGATGTCAGAAGCGTATCCATCACCTGGGATTATAAAGAATAGATAGAAGCTGAAGTGAAGAACTGTTGTCTAATTATTCATCATACTACAATCCCATCTCCTTCAGAAAGCTGCTAACAAGCTCAACAAGCTCATCCCACGCATTTACAAGAAATTTTTACATGTTGCCCTTTCCAAATTGAAATCCATTTGAAAACTGGGTTAATTCTGTCTCATGCACATCTTATATCATTAATGAAATGTCATCTTTTGTGCAGAAATAGGTTGATGATTTAATTAAAACAGATTACCTCCGTGTTAAAGAGAAGGAAAAAAAGTAGCAGTAAGGAGTAGATACGTATTTTTCTTCCTCCCACAATAATTATACACTGTTTTTTTGGACTGGTGGTTAAGTATAAAATTATATTCCTCTTTATCACTACAACTATTACTTCAGCTTTTACAAGTTCTAAATTTATCAATGGAAAAGATCAAACTACAGACTTATTCTTTTGTCCCATTATATTCACTTAATATAATCACCAGTTTGAGCTGTTGCTCTGATGTCACGTTACCAGGAAGCTGGGGGCCTGGAAAACAGCTTTTGAGCCCACTGAAAGTGGTTAAAAAAAGTATTATTTTACGTAAACAGATACAAGTTATATTGCGTAAGAGCTTTCCCCCCCCCCCCTCTTTTCAATTAGCTACATACAGAAGGAATAAATTATTCCATTTTCTTTGCTACCAACTCTTCCTTTTTCACTTGATTATGAACTTCTTATTCTTTCAATGTCCACGTGGCTTTAATATTCACTGATCAAGAGCTGTATCTGTGAGAGGAAGGTAATAGCACAGCTACAAAAGTAAGCAAACAGAGGCATCTGGTCACAGACTACTGAAGTTTTCAGTGCATTGCTACGTGCATTCCCTTTCATTTCCACTTGAAAACAGAAAAACAGTGCATTATTGTATGCTAACCAAATTTCACTCACACAGACTCAACGGCCAGTGGTAGACTGCACAGAACAAGGAGATCCATGAAAGTCAGCAAGAAAATAACCCAGAAATTTTAATAAAGCAGCTTTAGCAATATCATTCCCCAAGTGATCCTGCCTTTCCCTGCATACTTTATCACTGACAGCACAGCAATGGAAAATGATCATTAGGCACAGGACGTTTGAGTACTTCAGCACTGCCTCTTGGGGCCTGACCCAAGCTCACACTGAACACACCCAGCTTCAAACACACATCCCTCAGGCTTTGAAGATTTCGTGTGCTTCCATGATACCTTCCATTATGATGCAAGACCAGGTTACACAAAATAGAGTATCAGCAAGATTTATAGAAAAGGATGACATTATAATGGGTCTCCAGGTAGAAAAGGTTTTACAAGTTCCCTCTGATTATTTACGTGCTCGACTTCAGCAGAACACAGATTACTGTTCCCTCCAGGGAATGATACCAGCTGACATCAGCAATCATTTTTCCGTAAGAACATTTACATGACTGGGATTCCCTGTCTCACTGAACTACTATGCTGGCTCCAAGGTTTCCATAATTGTGAGAACCAAAGCCCATTTCTTCTTATTTATCTGTATGGTTGGAGAATAAATTTTCCTCAAATCAGCAAAGATGAGGACTCACATTGATCATAAAGCCTTGATTCAGAAAACTGGTTAAATAACATTCTACATGCTTACCTAGGAACTTGCTAGGAACTCTGGCTTGGCCGAGGGCTGAAGACAGGTAAGTAAAAGCCCAGAGCAATAGCACAGAAAAAAAATCTGTCTTCATTGTGAATGTTTTATCGCTGATTGTAAACCAGGAATCAGTCACAGGCAGCATTCGTTGCCCTCCATTCACTCTGCATAGCAACATTATTTTTTCCCACAGTCTAGGGGTTTCTGTAACCCATTACATTTTTTGACTGATCTTACTCTGGAGTACTTTTCCCCTAGGTCTAATCAAAATGCCCTTGTTAGATCAGTGCCCACTGCCTCCTGGCCGTTCTCTGTACATCCCTGGAAACTTCTCACTATCATTCAGTGCTATCTGAAACATGAAAACTCATCTACTTATCTTTGGCTACACTCTCAGACTCCTTGTTATCAGCCACATCTCTCACCACTGTACGAGATTAAAACCTAAACATCGACTACCATATAAATCGCTACAGAAGTTTAAATGATCACAGCTAATACAGACAAAATGCTGGCTGTTAAAATTAATTTGAATATAAATTACTGTATAATGAAAAGCCAGTAGGTTAGCTAGACCCTCCACAGGGTAGCTTGTGCAATTAAAAACACATTTTTTTCTCCCTCCTTTTGATTCTGACTCACAACAATTAATTGGGATTAATGTTACAGCTATCAAAGTTTGAAAGATCCTTTTCCAAAATGGGCAATAATGATAAACCTCATAAGCAAGGAGTATCTGGAAAATCCACTGCAGTGATTCTGTGAACAATGAGACAGATCTGATAGTGTAAGTAATTTACTTGGACAGAAAGGGAGAAGGTTCAGAACAACATGCCAGCAGTGCAAATGGAAATATACACACACTGACAGTTCAAAAGGACTCAGTACCATAGAACCAGTTGGTTCCATTATAAGGGATAATGTGAAGTCAGTGAAAAGAAATTAAGACATCTAATGTAAGACAGAACAATGTACAGAAGCGTGCAGCACCTATACAAATGACTTCATTTAAAGGAAGGAAAAACCCCACAATACCTGGAGCACTGGGAGATACTCAACTGTGCTCACTTCTGCATGCTCTTCAGCAGATCCCAGCGAAGTCAAATTCATGTGGTGCAACACAAAAAATCTATTGGGATCAGCAGCTAAAACATATGATATTAAGATTAACCTAAGATCCTCCTTTGATCCTTTAAAACATAGCTTAAAGTAAGCTCTTCTGAATGTTTTCACTGTCATCCCACTGTTACAATACGCGGGAGCGAAGTCATAACATAACATTAACGTAAAAGATAGGAGACTGAAGAGGTAAGAGAACAAAATAACTTCTCCAGGAAGTTGGCAGAGAATCAACAAAAGCCAGCTCTATTTACATTTACTGGATTTGCTTCAGTTGCAAGGTGTTTGCATCTCCCCAAGCAAGGCCATCTCATGCAAGGCTTCTGTTCATAAAAATGATGCTTTCTAATACAGTAGAGAGTCATAACGTGGTAACAGAACACGTTCTGTTGGGAACAGTGAACAAGACAGACTCATCAGTATCCTGACACACTGCAACAGCTAGCCTCTCAGCTGCCCTCTTTCTCGCAGTGTTGTTTCCTTAATAGCACCTGTCCAAATCTTTCATTTAAAACTCAATACTGCCAAAAAAGGCATTAAGTGGTGCCACGGCCCCTTTTGCTAAGGAATAATGTCAGCAAAGTCTCCACGAGCTGAGGATTTACAGGCAGGAGCAAATAACATGAAGTCCCAGTAAAATTCAGGCTGCCAGGTAACTGACTCATTTGTTAGCTCAGCCACTGGGTCCAGGGAATAATGCTGCAATGGTGCCTGAAGCCCAGGTCCCTGTAAGCATAGGGATGCTAACCTTGATACATAGGGAAACTCTGGATCACTGGATCCAGTTAAAATACCACACAGAGGAGCTGCTTTAAAGCTGTCCCAGCACATGGTACAGATTTGAAACTACTCGTCTCTAAAAGCTATTCCAGTTTTCTTGGTGTTGCCAGTTTACTGCCTGTACTAAGCCATGTCTTAAATGAAACATGGGCCAAAAAGACCCACAAAAGTTGTGTTGTCCTGAGGATATACGTTTGCAGTTTTAAAATTAGCTTCCTAAATTGGGTATTAAATTCAAAACAACACCACCACCACCAGTGTTTTTCCGAGAGCTCTGAAACCTTGCAGTTTAGTTACTTATTGAGAATCTTATATAACTAAGTTTGACTGATATTCCACAGTACTCCAGAGAAAGATAAATCTGGAAGAAAAATAAAACAACCCCAACACTGAGGTGTAGCAGTTACACTTCTGCTATCAATCCCAGTCAACAGTCTTCAGAATGTATTCAAGACAAAATAAATGTCTAATAAAATTAACCAATATTGAACAACATAGAAGATTAATACTTTACTATATTAATCCTTCCATTATCTTCTGATTATATACAAAATACATTTGAAATGATAATTGCTCACTATCCCCACTGCAAAAGCTTGAGCTTCAGGGAACTGCAACAGCAAGTTGTGTTCTGCAGTTAGACTCAATTACACTGATGTATACAAACACAATGTTTGGAATAGTTTGTTCATTTACAGATGTAACATACTGCAAACTGCTCATTTTCCTCTACAGATGGTCCTCATGGCTTTTCCTGCAGGATAAAAATGATCCTACAAGAGAAGCAGCTTGCTGCTGCTAATCCAAAATTGGAACATCACGAACAGCAGCAAAGGAGAACTTCCCACTCCCCATTCAATTTCTGCATTTGCAATGCAGGCAGAAGGTATACTCACTACAAGTTAGTTCAGGGATTCTTAGCAGAAAAAAACTGAATTTAGCCACTACAGAGAAGCATTCCCTGGGCCACACTTAGCCCAAAACCAAGGCAGAGCTTTAAAGTCAAGATGCTCTGTCAAGAGGGAAGAAGAAGAAAAGCAACAACTGATACTGCTGCAAGGAGCACTGCTTGCAACAACCCAAAGGCATCACAATTTCGAGTTAGTGAAATACACCTTTCAAAGAATGGTGTATAGACATGGTGCTATATGAATTTCAAGTTTAACAAGATATTCCTGGGTTCTCTCTCCAAACCTGTAAAAGGCAATAATTCTCTTCCCCGCTCACCCTCAACTGCTTTATTGAAATTCATCTGCCACTGCAGATTATGTGATGGTAGGAAATTTCATTCATCAGTCCTCAGTTCTTCAAAACATTCTTCTGTATCAGGTACGAGAGGGAAGCAGATCCAACACTGATAAAGCTCTGGTCTGGGCTCTGCTCTATCATTTAAGGCCATACTTGATAAGAACTCCATTTAAGGAGGCTTTTTTCTGGGTCAAAACAAAGTGCCTTGAAAAGAGAGAACGCACACAATTTAAGATCTGCAAATCATTTTCTACTATGCTAACAGAGCAATAAGAAACATCAGTGTGCACAAGTTTAGTTCAGAAGTGAGTATTATTCTTCCTACGTATGCTTAAATTTTGCTACAATGTTTTTACTTCGCACACTGGACACAAATTCCACTGAATTCTTTACTCTTAGAATCACCTGATGGTAAACAAACATTTTGCAGTGAAAACATTCTCAGAAACCAAGAGCAGAACATGACGTGAGCATGAATACAACACTACAAGACAAAATATAAAACCTAGAGTTTTTTTTTTTTTTACAGAAAGCACGATTATGATTGCTCTCCAAACAGAAATGTATAAAACACTGTTTATTGTAAGACAGATGCTAAGCATCAAGGAGATTACACAGATGAGGAATAGCAAAGCAGGGTCATCATGATATACAGTATCTATTTTCAAACAGTGGTGGAAGACCTCAGAAGAAGAGCTTACAAGCAGGAGGAGAATTGACTTGTCATGCAGGTAGACAGTGACAGGACAAGGGGGACTGGATTTAAACTGAAAGAGGGGAGGTTTAGGTTAAATGTTAGGAAGAAACTCTTCACTCAGAGGGCAGTGAGGCCCTGGCACTGCTGCTCAGAGAAGCTGCACTGCCCCATCCCTGGAGGCATTCAAAGCCAGGTTGGATGGGACCTTGGACAGCCTGGGCTATTAGTTGGCAACCCTGCCCATGGCAGGAGATCTGGGACTAGATGACCTTTGAGGTCCCTTCCAACCCAAGCCCTTCTGTGATTTATAAGACAGTATCTGCCCTAAGGATAAATTGTTGCAGCACAAGCCAAGCACAGAGGAAAGAAAAAAAGCATTTTACTTTAATGTAGCTGAGGTAGATGTTTCAAACAAACCAGAAATCTGAACACCAAAAAGAAAATTAAAAATGGAAGTCATATAAGCCCAAGTAAGATTGCTGTCTGAACTTCATTCAAAAAAGTAATGCACAGAGTTCTGGCAAAAACATGGGTGTGAAGCCAGACTGCAACATCTGGTTGTGGCTGTCATTCTTGGCCTCATCACCAAGAGACAAATATCAAAACAAGCCTGCATAGATTCCTGCTGACTGTGACTGACATTTCCAAAGAGCACAGAAGAGCAGAAGCCCATGCAGAAGCCAGTAGATATCCCACAAAGCCAAAAAGAGCTGGTGCTAACTAAACTAGCAGCCACAAGAGCTGCCAAGAATTAAGGAAAACAAAGATGGGAACGCTACCATTTGATCATTGTTCAGAGCACAAAACAATCTATTCCCTAGCCAAGTATTTATATCTAGATTTTAATTTCAAGGATAGACATCATACTCTATATAACCTATATATACACATGCTCTATATATACATATTCTATATATACATACTCTCTATACCTGCACATTTTTAGAATTAAAATGTGCACAATGACAGTAACTAAAGCAACAAGTGATAGCAACAGGTGATACCAAGATTATTCTTTGAATACTCCCAATACATAAGCTATTTCAGACGGCCACTATGTTCATTCATGTCTTATCCCTGATCTGCTTTAATCCAGTACAATAGATCCAATAGTTAGAGAGATATTTTCTCCATAACTTTTTAAAAAATGGCATAACCATAACTTCATATAACTACTTGTCTAATGCATGAACATGCTTCTCTCTGCACAAGCATCAGGGGAATCCAATCAAAAAGGCTTTTGCAAATATGAACCTAAGATACTAATTTTTGTTCCTCTTTACTAGCAGAACACTTTATTTTCTTCTATATGGCCTGCAGTCCCCACAGGCAGAAGTGCTTGGAAGGGAGAAAAATAAACACATACACATGAAAGAACATTGAACACAATACATGCGCTTCCTCACAATATCAAAGGTATAATCTCAGTGACAGATCTATAAATACTTCTTCATATAGATCTGCATAATGAAATCCAGCTCTAGGTGCCTATAGAAAAGATATACTAGGAATCTCTAAAACATTCTGAAAATATATGCCCTTTTTAAAGCTCCTTGACATTTCAGCCACAAGCACTGCCTGCCAATTACAAACATTAGAGCAATTCAGATGTGCTCTGGTGAATGATGTACAACATTCTTTATGCCAAGGAGCCTACATTCAAATTTTACCTGTAAATTCTGCCCTCTGCAAAAATTGTTGTACAATAACAGGTGCTTGAATGCTGTTGCATTAAGCCTGTAATGAGACTGAATACACAGTCACACCATTTAGTGTCCTAAATTGCTCTGACACTGGAGTAAATACATCAATGAAAACTGAGCTGGAATATTAAGTTACAGTAGTACATCAAAGCAAGATGTTAATTTGATGACATGTAACATGAAAATGGCTCCTATATTTCACTGAAGAGCTCAAGTGATTCACTTGTGTAATATGTTATTAAATGAAGCACATAAAAAGAGACATCTTTAACATTCACTTAATTGAAGGTAGAAAAGACAAAGATTTAATACTACTGGAGGAAAATTCCAACTGTTTTTACAAGGTTCTTAGCGCAAGACAGAAAGCCTAGCACAAAAGTACATCTCCTAGCTGAGTTACCCTTCTTTCAGGATCTCAATTTTCCCTACTCAGGAACTGGAGCATTTTGCAACGCAGTAAGAAACGTGGTTCCGTCAAACGATTACAGCATCATTTCTTACTTAGCTGTTCTTCAAACATGGACTCCGAGCTTGCCTTTTCCATACCCCTTCTTTTTCGGCTTCTGAGAAGCTACGTTCTTTCCATCTATTTTAAGTATTTTAC
Source organism: Chrysolophus pictus (assembly GCA_037305975.1). Classification (NCBI taxonomy): domain Eukaryota; kingdom Metazoa; phylum Chordata; class Aves; order Galliformes; family Phasianidae; genus Chrysolophus; species Chrysolophus pictus. Next base: position 41,598,294 of record JAYKPI010000006.1, read on the forward strand.
TACCATCTTTTCCACTTTTTGCTTTTGTCAAGATTACACTTCCAAGTGAGATAGTTCTAGGAAAAATTTCAGAGCAGCTTCAGTGTAACTACGTCACATTCAACAGTGCTGCCCCAAAGGAGCTCTTACAATTCCTCAACCACTGACATGACACCGTATTGCTGAAGGCAAATTGCAGTAGGACTTCAATACAGGTAATGGAGGCAAACTGTCTCTCAGAAGTAATTTAGGTCTCTTCTCCAACCCCTAGGTGAAAGCAGATCCAGTCAGAGTAGGCGGCTCAAGGCCTTGTCCAGGTGAGCTGTGAATATCTCCAAGAAAAATCTGACTCCATCTTCACCGTGCTCTCCTATAAGTCAACTGATGGCAGCACTAAGACCACCTCCCTTCAAATACTTCTATTAATACTGAATAAAGTTTATGTTCAGATCCATCCAAGACTCCGTGCAACTCTATTCCCTGTCTACTCTGTTCTTGTGACATCCCATCTGAAGTACTGAGTTTAGGTCTGGGGCTCCCAGTGCAAGAAGTATGCGGACCTTCTGGAGCAGGTACAGAGGAGGGCCACAAAGATGATCAGAGGGCTGGAGAACTACTCTTACAGAGAAAGGCTCAGGAAGTTGGGCTTGTTCAGCTTGGAAGAGTCTCTGGAGAGACCTTCCTGCAGCCTTCAAGTGAGCCTATAAACAGGAAGGAAAGTGATTTCTTGCATGATCTGACAGAGATAGGACATGGTGGAATGGTTTTAAGCTAAAAGAGAGGGAATTTGGTGGAATGGTTTTAAGCTAAAAGAGAGGGAATTTAGGTCAAGTGTTAGGGAGAAATTCTTTACTAAAACGATAGCAAGGCCGTGGCACAGCTGCCCAGAGAAGCTGTGGTGCCCCATCCCTGGAGGCACTCAAGGCCAGGCTGGATGGGGTCCTCGGCAGCCTGGTCTGGTAGGGCTGGCACTGCATAGGTTTTAAGGCCCCTTCCAATTCAAACCATTCCCTCATTCTGTGGTTCATAGTTTGACTTAGCTGATACGTATCAAAAGAAGGTCTGCTTAAATCATATAAAGCAATTTGAGACAAAGAAGTAAAGATCATTTCATTTTCTGCATGTTACAACTGGAAGCCAAGTTTTTGAAGACTATAATTACCTAAAACAAACTATATATCTGCTGCATATAAACAGCTGCATCCCTAAGTAGCTTTACAGGAAGCCTTTTGCAATACATGACAACTTCAGCTGGTCAAACCCTACAAACAAAACTGCAAGCTCGTGAACATCTCATTTACACACTGCCTACAGAGTAACTATTAATACAGAGACAAACATCTTTTCTGGGGGTGAAGTACTTCACATGCATTCCTACAAGGGACACTCAAGAAAGAAAAAACAAATTACACTGAGTTTAGTCTGGGCTGATATAATGCTATTTCTGAGTAGAAAGGTGGATTAGTAGTGATGATAAGGAAGGCTTTAAAACCTCATCTGTTACTTCTTGGTATTTTTGAACTCCTGAATAACTCCTTTGAGTCAGTGAACACATTTGAACTCAGATGCGTTATCTGGAGATTTCCCCCCGCTCCAAATTTTATTCTATAAAACATTACTCTGAGAAATATTTAAAATTGCTTTCACCTTCCAATTGTTTGAAATGGATTATCATTTCCCTATGCAACATTTTAAAATTAAAACCTTAATTTAAATTGCTGTGCAGTTTTAAAGGTATTAATCTTTCTTGTTTCCTCAGCTTATCTATCTCCTGTCCTTGGCATCAGCATTTCTTACTGCAGTGAAACTTTGCATTTTGCTACAAAAACTGGTGTGTTAAGCGTCTGCCTCATGCATAAAACGAAAACACTGCAAATTTGCCCAAGACATAGAATTGTTTAGGAAAAGAGAAGTCTGGAAACAAACAGATTGATGCAAGCTCTCATAAAGGCTCTTACTTTCATTAATAATATTACGGCTTTCTTAATTGCTAAACAGGTTGTAAATTTTTCAGTTTGCTGCAGCCTCTCTGGTAAATGCTAGCCTAGCTTTTCCTCAGTGGTAAAAAGCAATAACAAAAAATTCATCTCAGAGTAGAAGCCGTATTTTTTCTAACTTTACCACCAGTATTCTCATCTTTGATTTCTGATCTTTGAAATCTTTGTTTTGTACTCTTCTTAAAACAACAGATTCCAACTTCACAGAATCACAGAATGGCCAGGGTTGGAAGGGACCTCAAGGATCATGAATCTCCAACCCCCTGCCACATGCAGGGCCACCAACCTCCCCATTTAATACTAGACCAGGCTGCCCAGGGCCCCATCCAACCTGGCCTTGAACACCTCCAGGGACGGGGCATCCACAGCCTCTCTGGGCAGCCTGTTCCAGCACCTCACCACTTTCTCTGTAAAGAATTTCCTCCTGACATCCAACCTAAATCTCCCCTCCCTCAACTTAAAACCATTTCCCCTCGTCCTGCTGTTATCTACCTTTTCAAAAAGTTGATTCCCCTCCTGTTTGTAGGCTCCCTTTAGGTACTGAAAGGCTGCAATGAGGTCACCCTGCAGCCTTCTTTTCTCCAGGCTGAACAAGCCCAGCTCCCTCAGCCTGTCTTCATAGGGGAGGTGCTCCAGTCCCCTGATCATCTTCGTGGCCTTCCTCTGGACCCCCTCCAACACTTCCCAAAAATGAGATAAAAGATCCAAGCCCTTAAAACTTAATTTTCCCTATTAAAACTTAACAATTAATTCTACACCTTCAACTATATAAAAGGTCAAATGGAATTTTCCTACCCACAAAAAGGAAAATGCTTTGTGAAAAACTCCTTTAAGTAATAAATAAATAAATAAATAAGAATCATATTTCTGGTTACTTTACGTTTGGTAACAAAGGACAAAAGCACACATAACTTTTTAATATAAATGCATGAGGACTAAAAATATTTTGCCAAATATTAGTCCACTTCCCAGCCAGAACTCAGCCATCTGAATTTTGACTCTGAAAAAAAAAGTCATATTTAAACCACTGGATTTGCAGTTTGCTTCAGGAAATGCTAGTCCTCCATTTATAATGATATAAAAGTAAGGAACCTTTGATATTGCTCCTCAGACACTCACAGGCTCAAGCTCTATTCTTTCATTCTGATGACTTTTTCCATTCACAATACAAAAGCACAATACTGAATACAAATATCAAACAATGCATAAAGCTGTATTACTTAACTAAAAACTGGCAGCTAATTAGCTAACATGAGAACAAAAACCACAAGCTTGAGGAAAAAGAGAACTCATTTCGATCTAGCCTGGATTAGTTACTTTTCTGAACATTTTCTCCCTGGTGCTAAGATGGCAAGTACTCACCACCACATCAGAAAGATCAAGACCTGCCATCAAGAGACACTGAGCACATCCTCATATTTAAAAGTATAATACGTTTTGTTCTAAGAGGCTATTCATAGTGTAAACTGATTGAAACTACTCCATGCAGCACACCAAGCAGCGCCTCCAAACACTTCACATCCTCAAACAATAATCTGAAGACCACCTTGTTTCTCACCTTTCCCCTTTCTTCTTGATGAGCTTGGACCTGTCCTGCTTCTATCCTTATCTAGCACTGTTGGAAGCCATTCCTGGCTTCTTCTCTGCTATGTATTTTTACACAATCCTAGCCTCTCCCCACAATATGCTTTCTAATCATCAGTTCTCCATTTCATTTTCCTTTCCCTCTCCTCTGCAAGAAAGTCTCATCATACACAGCTGTCATCCAAGGTCAAACCACACAGGGGCAGATGAATCCCTTGGATAATTAAGTTTGGCCTGATATACTGCTATGACTATCTGAACTGAAGCATTTGGGTAATGCAATTTGTGGTGGAAAGGGCATGGAAAATAGGAGCTACATAGAAATTGGTGGTTTGCTGCACTCTAAAACTATCAGCACTCATATGACTGTCCAGTTCATTTCCAATAAAGTGCAGATAAGCAAGACCACAAACATACAAATCATTACTGCAACACCTGTGAGTAGGGGGTCTGCTGCTGACCCAGAGGGAGAAAGCAGCATCCCTGGCCCTCTCCCTTAATGATCATGGGGAATCAAAAGAGACATCCATTCTACAAACTATATTTTAAAATAAGAAAGTATGCTCAGCTGACTAGTAAATTCCACAGAGTACTTTCTTCTGCCATAGTACTTTGCCCTTCATGAAGTTTGTGCTTATCCAAACAACCACCTTTGGGATTTCCTACACTCCTCCACCTCAGATCGACAAATTCTTTAGGTACAGATTACTGAGCTGGCTCTTATTTCACCAGTTCCAAGCAAAAACAGAGCAAAAAAGCTCACTAACCAACCTGCATGCCTCTCAGACAACCCTCACATAACTACCAAGACAGTCAACAACTATTTGAAAAAAAAGATGCCAATCTTTCCAAATAGTAGCTGGTAACACTAAAGCCCTTTTCTTCTTTTTGCCTTAAAGAAAAATATCCACCCTACTCATATCTTCAGAGCAAATATTATGGAGCAGCTGAAGGGCTCAGTTGTTGTGACTGGACAAGGCTCCTGCAAAATCAGTGATCTGCTCTTTTTTCCAGCAGCCAATCTTTTGGCCTGAACATAAAATTTGGGATGATTCTTTTGCCCTTTACTACCAATATAGTAGTAGTAATGTCACTGTTTTCTTCACTTAGAAAAAAAGTATATGGCACAACCTATGACCTATCCTGTGATAATCAAGCCAGACCAACTGCTTCCCTTTCAGAAGGGCAGTGAGGTTTGCTTCTGACCAGTCCCACACCAACAGTAAGACTGATTCCTGTCGAAATCCTGACACTTTCAAAGCCAGAAGCATAGACCTGATAAGGGCACTACGAGGTTGTTTAGTGGGACAATTACTGGTGCTGTGGCTATAGCACAGTCAAAGCAAGCAACAACAGACAAAAGAGAGAAGAAAATTTGGCTCATTATAAAGATCAATTACGAAGACAGAAAGGCGTTCCTGCCCCTCAGCATCTCATTAGTAGGATTTCCAGGCATTTAACATGCTGGAGGATTGAGTCCCTTGAGAAGACAGAACCCAGCAGTCTCCTTCTAAAAAAGATCCACAAAAACAACACAGTAAGCAGCACTTCTCTTTCTGAAACAGGATACTTATGACTTTGCCTTTGTATTTGCTTTTCTTTGCCAAACTTAGCTGGCCCTTCTGTCCCACCTCCATACTGGACAGCTTCCCAATCTTTTTTGGCAACAATACAATATCACTCACCTTGTCAGCTTAGACAGCTGAATGCTACTCTAGGATGAGACTTAAGAGGCAAGACTGCAGTGGACACACACTGTGGAGCAATAAAGTTCTCTGCCTCCAACAAGAATAGTTTGAGTGGAAACAGGCCTCATTCAGTAAGCAAGAAGAACAGATTCATTCCTGCTCCACCAAGGGAACTGGACTAGATGATCTTTCAAGGTCCCTTCCAATCCCTGATATTCTGTGATTGATCTGGATTGCTAAATCAACTCTGTCCAGTAAGCTTCCCTGACCAAAGTCTGCAGCCTGCTCCAAAAAGGGTGATGACCTCTACAGTTCATAATTGCACCAGGCCTGCCTATCCTCCTTCTGCAGCTCCCCTTCGGAGCTGCAAGTGATTGAACTTAAACAGCATAGAGAATGTCCGATTTACTAAAAGGCAAAATTCTCTTTCTGTGAGACTTTGGTCATACAAGGTCAAATCAGAAAGAAGAAACACCACTCACCCGTTGATCATAAGCATGCAATAGAAATGGAAATCAATATTTATTAAATAATGTTGCTTGCTACTTAAATTCAATTAAACAGCAAATAGATTGGGAATATTACCACCTTCTTCATGGACATTCTGCAATCACAGGGAGAGCGATTGCAAAAATCCATTATATAAAGTATCCATTCAAAACTATTTGCTCAGTTTAAATCGTTTTGCAGCTACAGAGTGGCATTTCCCCAGTGTTTCTGCGGGACTCCGGTGGTTCTCTAAGCCATAGCCTTCTCTCATTTACCAAAGCATTCCTGCAATTCATGTGAGAAGAGTATTCCTAGCACAGCTGCTACACGCTGAGCAAACAGATCAGACCCTGACAGTAAAGTCAACTTCTAAAAGTGACTGAGCTGCGCCAAAGTTGTTGTTTTACATGTCCTTTCAGCAATTAGGTCACTGGAAAAGGAAGAAATTCCAGTCCAAAACTTGCCTGCTTTAAAACCTACTGTCAACATAAAGACACTATTTTCTTCAAAGGACAGTGGAGTCCCTGTAGCCACACTATTTTGCAGCATTTGGTATTTGGTGCAGGAAAGCTACAGACTTTCCTGTACTCATCTACGAACTCACATGCTCTCAAAAGGAGCAATAAAACTGTCACCTGAAATTGCGAAGGCCCTTCTGTTGCAGGAGCTTCACAGAAAAAAAAAAAAAAGGGGGCACATGATCACTTCCTAAGAGTTGTAACACACATGCTCTAGGTTTGGTCAAGTACATAAAACATATTATGTTCTGACATCGCCCGATATTCAGCTACTGTGCTTTTTAAAGGGAAAGCTGCATGACGTCTCAAGTTCATTCACGAAGCAAACCGTAGCAGTCAATCCATTCCAACAAACAAGTGTCTTATAGACATCAACAAGATGAAGGGTTTTTTTATTGCACAGATATCCACCATTCAAGCTAAAGTGAAATATGACAGCAGCACTAGGCTTCCCTCAGATGTAGGCCACAGCAAAGCAAAGGCTGTGAGAAAAGCCTGTGGCAGTCATCTCTGTACAAAGGAGCTTTGCTTACCCACCTGCCATCTTATCACATGAGATAACAGATTACTGTGTGATTATGGTTACCAGCATTCAGTAGCCAGATCCTTGTGTCAAGTACACGAAATGCAAAACTTCTTGTGCCAGAAAGCGTAGCAAAGGTGATAGGAGACCAGAACTTGGTTAGCTTTTTTTTTTTTTTTGGTACAGAGAGTGCTCCTATAAATAACAGATGCACAAAAATGAGAGAAACAGAAAGTTCAGGTCCTGTGCCAAATCACAGCACAGCTGCACACTGTTATTGGTTCATCCTTCCTCCGCAGTTGTCTACAATTTCTGCCTACCCCATCTCTTTTCTGTTCTTCGCTTAGCCTGAATGAAGGTCAGAGATTGAGAGAAGAGAGGTCTTCATTTGGACCACCATTCTTCTACCAAATTTCCTTGTGCAAGCAGCTGCTGGCCTGAAGAGCTTCCCCCACTGTATGGGAACTGCTGAATCACAGCCTGAACCTCTGATTTATCGCCTGAGGCGAGCAATGAGTCAGCCATGGAACACAGGTGAAGGCAATTCACCTGTGCTGCTGGAAGGGGTGGAGCCTGGCTGCACCTCTCCTAGACCCATTTAAGAGCTGACTACCAGTGGGGAAGGATCTCTTTCTGGAGATCCCTCCTTTGGAGTTTTACAGCAAGCCCAGGACAAGGGTAAGTGCTCATATTTATTCTCTTTTTGGTGTAACAGCTGCTTAGCTAAACTCTCTTGTTTATTTCATAATTATAACATCTGTGTATTCATTGATTATACACCTACCCACTTTGGTCTCCCAATCACAACTCTTCTAAGCTTCTTTAAGGGTGGAGGATGGTATCAGTAGATTGGTGTTGAAAAAAGAAAACCTTCCCTGCCTCTTGCTCCTATCCCAAGGCCCATCCAAGCCTTTTTTGCACAGAAAGCTCTATGCCATCCCCCTAAGTGATACTTTAAGCTTGCATCTCTCCAGGTTCAGCTCACTCCTCCTCACTGCTCTGAGGCACTACATCAACCTCTCTCCAATCTCACCTCCTCATCCAAACTCCCCCAACCCAACCATACTGCTACCTGACTGTTCTACTCATAAAGAAGCAAAACTGCATCTGAAAGGCTCTCAGCAATACCAGGCAAATCATTCATGGGTAAATCAACAGTTGTATACAGAAAGTCAAACTCACTCAAGTGGTGAAGGGGATCTTTAGCTATGCAGCACTCCTTCTCAGAAAGCAGTCTAGGTCCAAGAGATGCTCTCCCTTCAGTGGCTGGCCCTTATATAAGCCCAGGGTGGTGACCCTTCCTGGTTACATGGGGAGCACAGGTGTAAACAATTTACCTGTGCCCCTTGGGCCATCCACACCCCCTGACCAGGTGCTCAATCACCAGTTTAAGCCATGACCTAACAGTTCTCTTGTGTGGAGATGCACAGATGACTTGGACAGCAATCAAAGCTATAAGGTATGTTGTCACAACGTGGCAGATTTTACGGGTTTGGGACTAGTTTATAGCAGTTCCTATGCATACACCTACTTTTGGCTGATAAAGGGATGGAAACAGAGTCTCAGCTATCTTAGTACTGAAGGTAATATAATGTTGTGGTATCTGTAAACAAGAAAAGCATTCATTCCAAAGAAAATCCATTAAGTTCTATGTTACCATTAAAAAGCATTTCTCTCCACTCACCCAACGCAGCAGGAAATAACCAACCCCCTGGAGCTTACAAATACTTCCATTCTTTAAAGTGACATTTAAACTAACTTTCAGCATCCATCAAGATGAACTTCTGCTAGCACTGCTGCCTGAAATAATTTCATGTGACTCATCAATTTGCACAGGACACTGTGAAAGGCTCTCCACATTCTGAAGAAATTAAGTGCTTAATTTAATCCATGTGCTTTTTTTTAATTATTCATTTATCCATGAGAACATAAGGTTGCAGGTCTGGAGTTATTCATAGACACTGAAATGGAGAATGGGACAGAAGTCACCACGTTTATTTTGCTGGACAAACTCAATTCCTACATGACGTGTAAAAGCTACTAAGACACTAGCTCCCTCTCTTTCTCATGCTCCCGTGGTTCTAAAAAGTAAAATCCCAATCAATTAAGCAATCACATTATGGATTTGATATTTATTTGATGGGTGAGCTGTGGTCAATTGTTCAATGCCTTGATGAAGATCAGTGACAAGTGGTGTCCCCAAGGGGTCAGTGCTGGGACTGATGTTCTTCAATATTCTCATCAATGACATCAACACTAGGGTTGAATGCACCCTCAGCAAGTTTGTAGATGACACCAAGCTGTGAGGTGCAGTTGATGCACCAGAGGGACAGGATGCCATCCAGAAAGACCCAGACAGGCTTGAGCAGTGGGTCCAAACCTCATGAGGTTCAACAAACCCAAATGTGCAAGGCTTTGGGTTGAGGAAATCCCCATTACCAATACAAACTGGGGAGACAAAAGGATCAAGTGCAGCCCTGCTGAAAAAGACTGGGGGTACTGGTGGATGGGAAGCTGGACATGAGCCAGCAATGAGCCCTCACAGACCTAAAAGCCAACCTTCTGGGCAGCAGGGTGAGGGAGGTGATCCTGCCCCTCTACTCTGTGCTGGTGAGGCCTCACCTGGAGTACTGTGTCCAGATGTGGAGTCCTCAGTACAGGAGGGACATGGAGCTGTTGGAGCACATCCAGAGGAGGGCCACAAAAATGATCCAAGGGATGGAATACCTCTCCTATGTGGACAGGCTGAGAGAGCTGGGGCTGTTCAGCCTGGAGAAGAGAAGGTTGTGAGGTGATCCAATAGCAGCCTTTCAGCATCTAGAGAGGAGCTACTGGAAAGAATGGGACAGGTTCTTTAGCAGGGTCTGTTGTGATAGAACAAAGGGAGAGCAAGGTTAAACAGGGGAGATTTAGGTTAGATATAAGGAAAAGTCTTTTACATTGAGGGTGGTGAGGCACTAAAACAGGATGTCCAGAGATGTAGAGGATGCCCCATCCCTAGAGAATTTCAAGGTAAAGCTGAATCAGGCCCTGGGCAACCTGATCTAGCTGTAGGCATCCCTGTTCATTGCAGGGAAGTCGAACTAGATGACCTTTAAGTGTCCCTTACAACTCCAAGGATTCTATGATTATATAAAAGCACAGCATCACCTAATGGTCACATTTCCACAGATTTCTGACCTGGCAGCCCAACGAGTACCTTTCATTCCAGATCACACGCAGCCACTGAGAAGCACTGAGTGATCAATCAGTCCCAATGGGGAATGTATCAGTTCAAACAGTGGTGATAGGAGCTATCTAAACCTTTCAAGACTGTAGCATAGCTCAATAAATCTTTTTAATGTTAAGTTATTTGACAGTTTGGTTTCTTTACTAAAGCAGAAAGGAATACTTCATCCAAACTGTTACCATCATGAAGGTTTTTCCCTGGAAATACCCTCTCTACTGAAGAACTGACCAAGAGAACAGACACCTTATTCATTCACAAATACAGTGTGAGTTATACAAACACAAGCGAGCTGTAATATTAGTTCTCAAAGATATATTGCATGGTTCTTGGAAGAGATCACTGCAAAAGGAGATTTCAAAGAAAACTGATTTTTTTCCCTTTAACATTACATTTCAGCCATTCCATTCATCAATAAACTTAGCTGGACACTGTCTGACATTTTAAAAAATGCAATCAATTATGAAAAGTCATGCTGTTTGAGAAGAATTTATCCCACACTGAAAACATGAATTTAGTGACTCCTGAAGACTCTGTTTAGGCTTTTAAATTAATCTTATTATTATCAACACTGAAATAGCATCCAGATGCACCAGATCATTGTGTTAGCTACAGTGGATTAAATCTGCAGGGAAAAGTAAGTATAATTTAATAATTGCCTTGGCCTTATCTGAAGTTTTTTGATGATCACACTGGAAATTCACTCACTTATGGGTGTTCACTGAGTACCATCCTTTTACAGTGGCTGAAAAACAAGTGGGATTCTGGGCTCTCAAGTCCACTTCACACACAGCTGCTAACCCACGGAGTTTGGGCTGCCAGTCTTCTCACACACAAATCAACGTGAGCACATTCTCAGATGTTCCAGATCCCCTTCCCAGCAGCTGGGAGTGACTCTCAAGTTCTAGCAGTCAGGGGCTGCATCGACCAAAATGATGAGCAAATACACACTAAGAGAGTAGCGGAAAAGACAGATATCATTTTGGGAAATCACATAACTTTCCCACAGGCTTCCAAAAGAAAAAGGAATTTGCACAATAAGGAGATCATTTCCTTTCAATCATGCACTAAGAGCAAAATATGAAGTAATAAATAAATGGCTAGAAGTCTGCAGACCTGCTACAGTATGCAGCCACACACCCCTACTTACCCATATCTCATTTCATAAGATCAGCTGTTTTATGAGTGCAAGTGGTAGCAACTCCTTTCACCTGATGTGTTGGAGCCTCATCAGCAGAACTGTGGTCAGGTTTAAGCCTTCAGTATGCAAACAAGTCTTGCTTAGAAGAATCTAATTCCAATCTCTTTATTGCTCACCTAAGGTATTTATTGCACTTGATAGGCTATGAAGAACGGCAGCCAGATTGATCCCAGGACTGTAGGATTGGAACTAATGGGAACTGCTATAAAATTTTAATATATGCCATCTTCCAGACGAAAGGAGACTCCAGGGGGAACTGACCTTTGAGAGTAGAAACCTTAATAACACGTCAACAGTGGAGTTACTTTTTCAATACAAAAGTGAATGACAAAATTAAGGGAGATTGTACTATAGTTGTACTGCACAGAAATAACTCTCCAAGGAGAGAGTTATAGTAGACTTAAGTGAATTTATTAGTTATATAAATGACTTTTTTTTTTTTTAAGTGCCAAAAAAATGCTGATACAGTTGCCACTGATTTCAAGCATATCTGTGCCAAACCACCAGCTACGAAAATAGTTCTGTAAGCACCATCTCATCTCAACTTCTGGTTACACACCCACAGCACGGACACTTTATAGCAGCACACTCCTCCTGACTGAGCTCTCAGCTCTTCCAGCCCAATGCTGTAACACACCAATAACTTTGGCCACAGCAAGCAACTCTCCAGTTAATTTTCAATATGCGTCTATTGAAAGGACGTTAACACAAGCAGTGACTATACAGTGAATTGCAGTATTTTCATGCTGTCATCATTCATGGTTATCTATTTCAATCTCATATGTCTATATCTAATATCTAAGAGTTTCAACTTTTTTTTTTTTAATTTTTTAAAACTTCTTTATTATATATAAAGCAGATCACATGGCCCCATTCCCCTCAGAACCCTGCACAACCTATCTGGCCAACAGTGCAGACTCAACCACAACAAATAAACCTCACAGAATGACTTCTGCACAGCACTTTGCCCTACCCCACAGAGTCAAACAGAACAGTAAATTCAGCAACACAAATCAGCACCTTGAAAACTACATTACCTTAATACTTGAATTTGGCATGAAAAATTGCCTAAGAACAACTGTAAACTTAGAAACCAGTTCTTCAAAGAATTATTCAGTCTCTACTTAACTAAACAGCAATTTTACTCTTTTCTAAACATTTTATATAACATTTTACATATTAATAAATTAGAACAGGTTTAACCATTTTCTCTTTCTGCAACCAAGTTGCTCAAGACTCAGGAGACCAGCCTGTGCCTGATGAAATAGGGCAATTCAGTAACTTGATTAAAGGGACTGAGCTGCTCTACAAATAGGTCCAGCAAAGACCCCGAGTTGAAGCTTCTGTGTACCAGACTCTTAATTTCAGAATGATATTCAATAAGGGCAAAGAAGTAACTAATCAAAAGGAACAGCATGAGTGAGTTAGAGGTGAGCGAACTTGAACTGAGGAAGAAATTGTGTGCATAGATTGAACAGAAAGGATGATAACCACACACTCTCTCCTTTAAAAGGGCAATATATGCTGGAATACCCACCACTCCCACCCTTCAGAGGTACACTGGCCCCTCAACGGTATAAAACAAGGATGTGCTAGGAGATTCCCCACAACGTACCATTTCTAATTATTAACACCAGTATCCCCAGACCCCCATTTTCAAATCCCTCACTTCACGCTTCCAGTTTCTATTCAAGATGCACCAACAGCTAGGCTGCAAAGCAAGCAATGCATTGCCAGTGCCAAAAAAGTCAATTCAGGAGTAACCAAATTGAGAACCCTATTACTGTGTGAATTACATGCAGTTCTCTCAACTGTTAGTTAAGAGGCCATGTAACTCAGTAGTACTAAGAACTGTACATTATTAACAGTATTTACCGTACCAGTCATATAAGATTCTACTATCATTATCTAGATATGCTTTGAAGAGGGGGAGACCAGCACTTCAGAGGCATTCAGACCACTCCATTCAAATACTGCACAGAACTGAAATGTTGTTTTGAAACATCTCGTGGTCATTTATTTATGAGCCTGTCTGACTGAGCCATCCGAGCCACCCAATGGTCTTTTTACCTCTCTCTGCTGAGCAGCGGGCATTGCAGACTTCCCAGAGAAAAGGCAAAAGCACGAACCAGGGAAGACTGGAGATGACAACAACTGTGAAGAAATAGACACTTTTAGGGATAAATGAGCCACAGCTTCTTTGCATAGCATACCTAGTGGCAATCTCACTATATGCCCCCACCCAGAGTGAATGCATCCCTCACTGCAAAGCTCCAGGGGCAGCAGAGCTTGCTGATAGCTAACCTACAAACTTCCTCCAGGAGCCTGTGGTGCAAGTGCACAATGTGCTCCTGGCACCAGCAAACTCACACCACTGCACAACACTGATAAACCTTCATAGAAGCACCGCTGACCTGAAGCAGCAATCTATCTCATCATTCAAACCCATCTTGCACATGTCCTATCTTTTAAGATTAACCTTTCAATAGCTCTCCCAGCTCTTTTCCAGTTCATGAGCAGCATCCAACAGGACTACAATACTCCCAAGACTGGCAAACTAGAATCTCTTGAAGAGAAAAATAGCCCTTCCTAAAACAGCTTTTTCTTTTTTAAAACACCCACCAGATATAGCATTCCTTCAGTTACTACAGTCTGCGTGCTATTTTATTTTACTTACAATCCATTAGCATAAAGAGAGTTAAACATGTACAGGTAAGGCTGAGAAAAGCATCTGTTAGACTCCATGCAGGTTAAAACAGCCCCCTCTTACAGATGACAGATTCAGGTCAGGGAAAGTACAAAAATGGAAGACTATTACCATGTACAATACAAGGAATGAGTCGTTAGTGCCCTTCCCCCCTACCCCAGCACACTTTCAAACAGACCCAACTTAAATTTGGTCTTGTGATGCTACAGAAACCTTTGACAGAAACATACACAGAGGTTCTTTGGTGCTTTTATCTTCTCTGTAGTCATGTATGGCTCAGCCCAATAAAGAAAACACTGATACGGCCTCACTGAGATCAGCAAAGCAAAGGAAATGGACAACAGAGCTGCAGAAACATTTATGCAATGAAGTATCAAGGCAACAGGGAGGAAATATATACATATATATGTATACACACATACATACATATACATATTTCTTGTCACTTTACAAATTATCGCTCTTAAGAGGAGGATTGTTTTCACATTTTACCATCCAATTTACTGTAGACACAGTAACAGAGTAGAAAATAGAAATATGAGTTCTCAGATCTGTTTCTATGGCTGCCAGAGATGAGAAAATGAGTCACTGAAGTAGTTTTCTGGTTCCTCATATCGTCATAAAATGGCTAAATCATCAGATCTCTCCTAATCTAACACTACAGCAGAGGAACGCACTGAGCTTTTCCTTACTCAACTTCATTTTCCCCAAGTGGTGCAAGAGCTTAGTCTTACTGTGCAAAATCAGTAGAGATGTTATTTACATCAAAATCCAGCCACGACTCAACTAGATGCGTGCATTAAAACAAACGCAGAATACAACACAGATAGGTTACCAAACCCCTGGCAAAGATGGTAAGTTAAGAAACAGGTTGCAGAACTGGGTCTTTTTCTTAAGGGCAAAAAGGATTATCATAAGCAAGTCTGATATTCCTCATTCAGAAACTAAACAAAAGTTTTACCTAATTTTTAAAGCAAACCTGTGATTTATCCTTGAGCAACAGGAAAAAACATAATAATTAGGAATTTTAAGAGAATTGCAGCATTCCAGATTGCTGCTACTTTAAAGTTTGCTAGAGGTACTTTTCAAGGGGAAGGAAGAAGGGGTGAGTGCAACTGTAAAAAGTTTTTAACTCTTACATTAAATACCACATCACCAATTCCTGCTGAGAAAAAAAAAAATGTGACTTTTAGCTCATAAAATATGGTTTCTAGAGATCAGTACAACTATTCTGTGAAGACAAATAGTAAAAGTGTATTTTGAGAAAACAGCAAAAAAAAAAAAAAATGAAGCCTGCATCTTGAACTGCAGTTTGCCTGAAAACTACCAGCACAGTATGGTTTTGGGATCCAGACTTGAAATGATGCGTGGCCAGGTTTGATGGATATATACAGATACACATCTATGTAAGAAAGACGCATCTGTTTAAAAACAGCTTTAAACACACTTAACATTGCAGCAAGCTAAAACTGCTTTACATGATAAGGCTGGATGCTTATTAAGAAAAGATCTTTAAAATAATCAAATCCAGGTGAGGTGGTGCGACCAATGCTGTGCCTTTGTCTACACTTGGAAAACTCTGCTGGGACACCAAAGTCATAGAATCATCTAGAATCACAGAATGGTTTGGGTTGGAAGGGACCTTTAGGATCAACTAATTCTGACCCCCCTGCTAAGAATTCTTCTAGGTCCTCCTCATCCATTACATACTGGTAAAAGCACTTTTACACACTTAAACCTGTGCTGATATAACATGTGTACCAGTGTCAAATCAGGCTCCACACAGCTCTTCTGCAGGCAGCTGTGCTGTTTAAACCTGTCATTGTCTTCTCCTCCCTTGGGCTCTGATGGTAGGAAGTACTCTCCAGACTACTTCCAAAGTAGGCAGGCCAACTCAAACTCACTACAAAATAAAGCAAGTTAATCTCATCTCAGATTTAACCTGAAGCAGACTTGAACGTTTTTATAAACCTTTTGTACTTGCAGAGGTGTGAGGCACAACCTCAGGCAACATGGCACCAGCAAACACCAGCAAGGTAACCTGAGTCCTCTTCCTAAGCCTGAAAATAGCTGATCAGACTTGGGTGATGAGGGTGGGAAGATCACTGAAGTGCAGGTGAATACTTGCTTTTGTTGCTACAGTTTGTCAGTGGTTATGTTGCCATGTACCAATGGCCTACCAGCACTCACCTACCATTTTGCAATGCTGAATAATTTAAAGTTGAAAGAAAAGAAAAACACCTTGGGGGAGGAGGGGAAGAAAGAAGAATCATCCTTTCAAAAAGTCCCAGAATGTATTTTCATTGCCTTAAAAAAAAAAAAAAAAAAAAAAAGACCCACAACAACCTAGGAATGCCCAACCTACTAAACCCCCTGCATCATCTCACCAAAAATATACTAGTGGTTAGGGAAAAAACATTCCCTGACACATACCAATTATTTCTTCTATTTGTGACCTACCCATCAGCAACTAGGTCTTATGCTTCAGGGCTTAAAACATCTGTTAATACTTGAACACAGAGCAGAACCTATATGACAGAATGACAGCAGATCCTCTTCCAATATCACACAACTCAGCATCCCACCAGGGTCCACACTGCTGCTCAGGTCTCACCTATACCTGTGCTCCCCTCCAAGCCCTGCAAGTTCTCAGCTGAAAATGCTGCACAGTTCAGCCACATCTTGTATCTCACCTCCAGCAGAATGCAGCTGCTTGTCTTCTTGATAATAACCAAAGGTGATGTTGATTCTCAAACATCACCCACTGCTGCAGGCATGTGGCTTTAAAAATATCATGCAGTATTGGAAGCAAACGACAGTGCAGTGTAACATGATTTAAGCCACAGTCTTCAACATTCTTCCAAACACTCATTTGGCTGCCAGGCTTGAAAATATCAAAGCTCTAAAGGTTATTAGACTATTGTTTATGACAATGGGAGTGTGAAAGTTTGCAGTCACGATAACATACTCAACTTAGAAGAAAATTGAAGACGTGATTAAAAAAAAACTATACACACAAAAGCTCTGACTGTCCCTTTATGCAGTTGACAAAGGAGCTGCTTCTTCCCTCCTCTACTCCCTCATCAGAATTTTTTTTAATCTCAATATATAATAAGAACCGAGAGAAAAAGAAAAAATCATTTAATGGATTTTTCTATGTACATTCTGGAAAGCTTTTTTTTTTTTTTGTCTAGAAAGAGGTACTGCAGTTTACCTAAATTGACTCTTGAGGGTATTACACTTAGAATGAATGTTTAATAGATGTTAGCTGAGTTGAAGAAGTAAATAGCTCATGGAGGACAAACAGCTTTAAATCTCTTCATAAATAGGAATTTTTCCTCAAGTGCTTTCACACAGCCCAAAAGCACGTGTGCTCTACTGAAATATCACAGGCAACTATTTGTGCCTGTCACTTTATCTGTTTGAACAGAAATTAAACAATGTTGGAATTGAGCTTTCTGCTTCCTCTCAAATATATATAAAATAGTGCAGAAACCAGTTTTAAGGGGAAATGTACATGACTGCGTGTTGGACTGGGAATCCAAACATCCCTGTTCTGGTGCCTCACAATCACAGATCCCTACTATGATTGCAGATGAACTGCATAACCCTGCTGTCCCTCAATTCCCAGCAATACTCACAGGTCATTCAAACACCAAAGCCCAGAGGAGCAACACTATTCAACATCTGTGAGAATTCATAGGCTGGTTAGGCTGACTTCAAATGCAGTTTTTTAATCTTCCCTGCTTTTTCTTCCTCCTTCAGCCTTCCATATTGCCTCCTCCTTCCCTGGGGAAGTAAACCCACTCCCAAATACACACCTCACATAAGGGGGACCCTGACAGGGAGTAAAGGCAGACCATCCCCCTGCTGCTGCCCCGCTACCCTTCACACTTAATGCTCTTTCTCTAGAATACCTTCATTTCTGACTGCAAGAATAACAGTAGAAAAAGCTGGAAGTCACCACTGTCCCACCAGCTTCTAATATCTCCATGCAGTAGCAGTGCTGCTTAGAGTTTCCAAGCAAATCTAATGGTGCAGAAGGAAAACTGCTGCAAATGTTCAAGAAGAAAAATAAAAACAAAAAGACACTCAACACCTAGAGTTTCCAAGTCTCAAATCATGACAAACTTGTCATTCCAAGTTTTTCATGATTTCTACCCACCTTGCTGAGAACTTTCAGCTAAAATGCAAGCAACAATTTACAGCGCCAAGTTGTCGCCAGCAGCTTCCTTTTGCCCAAAGAATATTGGGCATACAGCAAAGAGGGAAGTTCAAATCCTTTCTCCACTCAAGAGGATTCAAAGACTTTCCTCGCTCCTTCAATCTTTCATGTTTCAGTCAGTCCAGAGCTGTTGTGGTCTCTCCCAGGGTGGTGTGTCCTTGTGTGTAACATAGCCTTCAGTATAACACAGAGCCAGGCTGAACCCTAGGGCTCGGTTCCTCCTCTTCCCTCTGGAGCTGACTGAGAAGGGAAACCAGGCAGTGTCCTCTCATCTTCCGGACCAGCTTCAAAGCAAGACGGTCAACCTACCCACAGGAAGTGCTCCAGCTACCCCTCTGTACACCAATAGGCCAGGGCAACACACATGTGCTGCTGCCAGGAAAATTACTTCAAACGAAAACAGAATATATTTCATTTAACCCTCCAAAATTCTTACCAACACAAAAAAACCAAGTTAGGCAAAGATTTGTGTCAGAGCAATCCAGATAAGCACTTGAAGTTGTTTCGCTCAGTGGCCACAGTGCAATAATAAAATGCATTAGTCACCCTATCCTACATGCAAAGACAAATGTTTCCTGACACACGAAAGCCAGAAAGCAAATCTGCTTCAATCCAGGTCAATGGATTAGAAGAATAAGTCTATAATAAGAAAAATAAGAGTTGTTATATAAGTATGAAGCAGGTTGCCCAAGGAGGTTGTGGATGCCCCATCCCTGGAGGCATTCAAGGCCAGGCTGGATGTGGCTCTGGGCAGCCTGGTCTGCTGGTTGGCGACCCTGCACATAGCAGGGGGTTGAAACTCAATGATCTTTGTGGTCCTTTTCAACCCACGCCATTCTATGATTCTATGAAAAAAAAAAAAGTTTCACTCTTAATATGGTTAATGAGAAAAGAAACAACAAAAATCTTAACTTCTATTTTGAAGTATACCAGCAATAAGAGCTTAAGTAGAACTATCGGCTACATATTAAACAAGTACTTAAAAAATATTTTTTTTAATCTCTGATAATAAAACAGCAGCGCTCAGTTGAAGAATCTCAACAAATCATTTGTTTAAGCAAGCCAAAACAATCCTGATTTTTTCAGATACTTATATCTAATTTCAGAACACTGCTCAAAGTGGAGATAAAAAAAGCAAAAAAAGAAACCAAGATGATGATACAAACAATGTATATTGTTAAACTCTGACATGCTGTAGTTTGCCTTCTGTGTTTTGTTTCTGTTTGTTTGGTGTTTTGTTTGTTTCAAAACTTGTTTCCTGCCCAGCTCAGTGTTTTTATCATGCTTTGTGAGCAAAACTTCCACATCTTCCATTTCTGATGAAGGCAAATAGAACAGAATCCCAAAATTGGGTCCTGCAAATGTTGCAATTCAGCACCAGTTAAGGTAACTGTTCTCTAAAGAAATATGCAGAATTAAGTGGCTAGTACAGTTTACTGCCTACAAATTACATGAGTAGACATTCTGTCCTAGAACACTTACAAACAGCAACTAAGACACAACATAACTAGGCTTTTGGAATCAAATCCCCAAACTCTGTATTGCATGATAAACTCCCAGAAAAATATTTTTTTAAATATTGTTTCACTTTCCATCTTCAAAGCATTCCACTCAAGTTGAACACTTAGATCTCACACCCTACAAGTAAGAATTAATGATCAAAAGCCTCTTACTATCTTTGCCTCAAGTTTCTTGTTTGTGAGAGTGCGAAACTCAATTCTTTGAAAGGGTAGAAGACAGCAGGACAAGAGAAAATTTAAGTTGAAGGCACAGGCTGCCCAGAGAGGTTGTGGATGCCCCATCCCTGGAGGTGTTCAAGGCCAGGTTGGATGGGGCCCTGGGCAGCCTGGTCTAGTATTAAATGTGGAGGTTGGTGGCCCTGCATGTGGCAGAGGTTGGAGATTCATGATCCTTGAGGTCCCTTCCAACCCTGGCCATTCTGTGATTCTGAAAAACATGGAGTGGGCTGATGCTGAAAACCAGAGGACTCCTGTCATAGAGACTATTAGTCTGAGGTCAGTGACAATGTGACTGGCAGCAGAACAAGGACCTGTCTTAGTTTCTTGTTTCCTTAGTATCACTGGCTTCGATGTGTAAGCATCCTTGTTTCTTCTTTGCAAAAGGGTAGCATTCTGATTGACTAGTTTCTACCAATTATAAAATAAAAAGTCACCCCATTGGCATTCTTAGACCCCACTGCCTTTCCTTCTGCACTGTTCACACATTGGAGGTAACTACTGCATCACAGTCCTGGTCAGGTGAGAGCATGACAAACTCGTGCTGCTAAATCACACCCACACACGAAGCTAGTTTAGTCTTTTCCATTTAAGGTCTGAGCATATCTTAGGATGAACATATGGGAAACACCTGGGTGATTCCAAGCATCAAATAAGATCTAGCAAGCTATTTAAAACAAGAACGGCCAGTTTCCTTAGCTCAATAGCCTCAGAGCAATATCCCCAGACAGTTAAAGAGAAACTCCAGAGATCGTTCAATAGGAAAGAGGTGAGAACAGCTCTCAGGAATCACACCTCAATATCACAAGGGATTTACACCGTTAGCACTGCCACAAGTGTCCCTTTCAGACAAACACACATGCAAGAAGGTGTTAACAGACAGTTCGGGCAGGATTCCCCCCAAAGAGCTCAGCAGCTCCATCTCTTCCCCTACTGCCAACTTCCAGCCCTTCTGCTGCCCACGGGCCACTGCAGCAGGCACTGACAAGTCACATCCCATGGCAGACTATGAACAAACCAACCCCGTGTCACTTCCTTGCTTTTTACAAGGCTCACAGGACATTTTATACTGACAGCTAATGTGTTTTCCACAGAGGTCAGCTCCTGTGTTTTCTTCCTAACACAAGGCTATTAAGAATATTTAAAACCAACCCTTTGCCTACTCGTAAGCATACTGATTTTTTCCCCCTTCAACACAAGTGGCTTGAACTTCTAACTTATTTTCCAACCGCAATTCCACCAGGTGGTTTCCACCTGCTCACAGTAACCATACCATAACAGAAGCAAACACACACCCCACAAAATCCACAGTATAAAAATTCTTTGCTGTCACGGCCAGCGATACGTAACATAGGAATCAGCTTGCAGAAACTGAATTTGTGGTCTAACTTATATACTCACTAAGCCAAGGAAGCCACAATCAATAAGAGATTGTGTTCAACCAGAGTTTCTTGGCAACAGCTGCATGAAAAATGCTAGAGCCACTCTTTCCTCCACTTCCCATATCTTTCAGAAACCACGGGCACTGCCACTTTCACAGATCACACACGTTCTGCTGCCAACTCACGTGATGGCACTTCGTGAGCATTTCTAAAAAGCTGCTCACCTTCTGCAGTGGAGTTAAGATCAGCTACAGTGCAAGTCACTTGCTGTATCCATCCTCCCTTATTCTCTTTAGCTGCAGGAGAAGCGGACCATTTCAAATCGATCAAATCCTCCACATTCTCTCTGCGCTGTTTCTTTTGACTCCAGTTTAGCCTCTGGTCACAGATACAGCACTGAACCCTCTCAAAAAGAAATTAGTGCCTGACAAGTCAAGGATGGCCACTGGGAAATGGATACAACAGCATGAAAGAATTGTTCAGCCAAGTAAACGGGTTGTTAAACATAACTACTTCCATGATAAAACACCCAGACATAAGTGCAAATAAGTAAATTAACTTTAGGTACTCACAAAAGAGAATGATTATGCAGCAAGTATTTGCCCACAGTGAAATGCATTATATCTAAAAAGATATAAAATTCAAGTCATGTAAAAATCTGCTTTTTGCTAATTATGTCCTAATACGTCTACAGAACACATGTGGCTTCCTGCAATCACTTGCAATAGCTGTGCTTTATCTTACACTTAGTACAAATCAGGTTTGGACTTTCTTAACATTACATATATCGTTTTTTTTACGTAAGAAAACTGGCAGAAAGGCTTGCTCTCATTACAAGAAGGTCAAATATAACTTAATAGGGCAGGGAATTAATACCTTAACATCCTGAGTAGCAAGATATAAAGAGATGTTTAAGGCAAGAAAGAAGCATCTTCACTGTGAAACTACTTTCTACTAGTATTGATTAAACTGGTTTAACTTTGGTTCAAATCAAAGTCATTTCCAATGCAGACTAGAATAGCTGCTTCTACAAATTCCCCAGCCAACCCTGCCAAGAATCTCCATTAACTTTCAAAATACACCCCCTCTGACTAGTTAACATCAAAAAGTTTCAAGGATGCTCATTCAAAACTAGATTTTACTAACCTCTGAACTGAATGGTTTCCAATATTCCTTTTTTTTTTTTTTTAATAAACAAAACAATTCTGCCTATTAAGCGAGGCAGCAAATTCAACCCACATTAGGCAAACGTTTGGAAAGAACACTGCTGTAAGAAATCACAGTTCAATGCAACCTGTTTTGCTACAGCAGGAAGCAAAGATCACAGATGGATGGAAGAAAAACCTTCTTCTGTACCACACACTGTTTAAAAGGATTTCAGAGGAGTTTTTAGTCCTGTTACTCATTCAGATACTGTCAAAAAAAGAAAAAGAAAGAAAAAAAGAAAAACTAGTGAATGTTATCCTGTAGACTGCTGCAATTTCATTTCTCTCAGACTGAATATTTATTAAAAAAGAAAAAAAAAAACAACCCAAGAACCACGCAGCACCACTCTGGTGCACAAGATAATTCTTAGCAATCTAATTACTTACATTTTATCACAGAAGATAAGTTAGAAGATGACTGATGTGTCAAACCAGCCACCTTAGTAACACCCAATGAATATTTATGCCACCAAGTCTGCAGCTTTAAGTGGCACCTCTCAGATGAAGGCACTGCAGGCTCTGTCCCTGTTCACATAAAGCAGCAGAAGTCACTCACATCCCACCTTACACCCCTCTGGCAGTACAAGAAGGCTGGCTCTTCCTGAAGATGTCTGACTGATACCTGCACATAACAGCAAGCTACAAAAGCCACTTTTGGTTGTTAAAATATTTTTTATATATGCATTAATATGTATATAAATATATGCATACACATTTTCCACTAGCTACACTACAACGTGCTGCACGGAGATGAACAATTTATTTAAGCAAGTGTTGCTTTCTGCATAGATATCAAACACAACTCTGTCATCTTTCTGGACAGATTTACATAAATCACAAAGGATGCAACTAAAATAGCAGCTGCTCCCAAAACTGAATGCACTGTATCCCAAACACTCATGGCAATCAATTTCTGCTCTGAAAACTTCCAGATTATGGAAATCAGTTTCCTTAGAATTTTTTTTTCCCCCACTTATTCTAATGAGCCAGTGAGAATACTTCTCACAGAGTTTGACCTGATTTTCCACTGCAGATAGGAACTGTTCCAAGTTTGTAAATTCACAAATACGAGAAGAAATTCAGCTCTCTTTCTTTTGTGCCATTCAAGACAGGTGTAACTCCAGCACCTGTGAAGAAGTTCTGCTTTGCATTTTACAACAGCCAGAACTTCACCCACTGTTTCTTTGTTTAAATCAATGCCTAATTTACCATCTTCATACTCCCTTAGCAAATACAAGAAGTATCATCTCCTCTCTTACAAAACCTGCTTTCATTTCCCTTCTCTTCAACCCTACCTATTGGACTACTCCCCGCCTCCACACTGCTCTTTTACATCTCATCCAGATTCTAAGCTTCACCTTCCCTTATTTCTTTCAATGGCTTCTGTGCTTTTTTTGGTAGATTAGTTTGTGGTGTTTGGTTTGTTTTGTTCCTTAAGTTTTCCTTCCCATAGGCAATCTGTTATCAGCACCTGGCAAAGAACCAATTATAAAGCACATATGGCAGAAATACGTACAAAAAAAAACAACATTGGTGGTTAAAAGTCCAGTGCAGAACACGCTTAAATTGCACAGCTTCTCCAGCAAACATCCAGCTACTCTGAAAATATACCAAAGAACCTTGCAGTTAGCATCCACTGGGATATTCCCACTAAGGGAATCAGCGCAGTATTCACACCCCAGCTGTGTGCAGATCCTCCCCCTATGGGTTCAGTCATCTGTGACCCAAGGCCTAGTTTTGACTCAACAAAACTGCATAACCTTGGATGAAACTTCTAAGGAACTGCCCCAATACTGATGTCTACCAGGCCAGCAAAGCTGAGATGCTGACTAGGGACGGTATGCTAATGCTTTGCCTAGTAGCTCAGTACTCCTAATTACCGACCACATATCTCAGTTATTAAGTAACTGGTTCAAAGTTGCATATATCCTGCTTTCAGTCTCTTCATGGACTGTAAAGGCTGAATGAATTGGCTGAGAGTATTAGAGCTAATTACATTAACTTGCCTTCATGGGACTGGTTGACAGATCTGTAAGAGTGACAAGCCCTCAAGTGAGTCTTTAGGCTGTAGACCAAATGTGCAGAGTAGCCCTTAAAACTGCTGTTACACATGCACTGATGAAATAAGAAAGTCTTTGATCATATCGAGTCCCTAAGAACTAGATGTTTTATCTTCATGCACAGAAAGTGGAATACAGTCTCTCTTATCGGTGCACAGAATATATTCAAGAGTTGTCTGAAGACCACTTCTCTAACAGAATACTCTCTGCAGTCAACGTTATCCAGTGCTGTGGTCCCATTTATTTTTCATACTGGTTAGCTCTGCAATTTGATCTTACGTGTTTTGAGTTGATGGGGAAGCATGACATCATTTTTTCAGGTCTACCCTGCTGTATCTCTTCCTCAGGCCCACAGTTAAATGCAGCCCACCCCAAAACAAAACTGACAAAATGCCACCCCAAAAAAGGTTTTTTTCCATATAATCACACAATGTAATATATCACACATTCTTGGCCACTATAAACATTACAGAAGCGAGACAGTATTTTTCAAGCTAATGGGTAACCTCATAAATACATATTTTTCCACATCTTTTTTGGGTATGCTTTGTTCTAAATTAGCCATTCATTACAAATGCATGTTTACAGAAATGAGGTTTTGGTCTTGTTTCTAACTAGAAACTACATCTGACATTTTAAATTGCAGTTACAACACATAGGACAAGCATTTATTTTAAAGCATCACAGCCCAGCTCAACAGAGGGGCACAGGGCAGCTGGCATGGTGAAGAAAAAAACTTTCAAATTTAATTTACCAGTTTTCCCAGTTTTTATTATTCTATAGTCCTATGGCACAGTTGTTTCTTTTTGAAGACAATACAGTGTTTGATATGAAGAGGACAGGCCGTAATTCCTGCAGGCTGCCTTTATATTGAATCAGAACTGAAAAAAACTCTTACTTTAAATCTGTTAGCATCACTGCTTATGTCTGAGTGAGAAACGCACAGTGAAAATTAAAGTTAGTCAAGCAGTGCTTGATCTAGTTGAATAGACAAAAGGGCCTTCCCTAAATTCAGACAAAAAGGTTACCTATGACTTAAAACTTTCTGCTTGCTCTGTCTGTGCTCATCTATGGTCAGTTCCCATTTGGTCTGCCAGCCTCAACACACAGTTGATATTGTATTTGATAGAACTGCAAAATCAAGCTATAGCATAGCAAACCTTCTTCAGTTTCTTCCAGGCAAGGGAAGCTGAGCTTCAGCCCAGACCATTAATACAACCTTGAAGAAATGAAAGCCTTTATGCAAGTTGAAAAAGAACACACCCAGGTAAGCCTGCAATCCCTCACTGAATCTTATTTACACCATCCTGACAGACATGCCAGTCCAATCTTCTGTTTCCCTTTCTCTCCTCTCCTTCATCTACATGCTAGTTCCACACAAATATTTTCAGTTATATTCCCCCCCCCATTTCTTTGATCACTTTACAAAACTGAGCCTACCTGGACAAATGTCTGGCAAAACCTCCAAGTCGCTTTGAATCTCTCTCAGTAAAACTTAATGATGCCATAAAACTTTCATTAAGTTAACAGACAAATAAAAACATTTGTTTCTGTTACCAATACATGGTGGACCAAGGAAGCATTAGCATCAGGATTATACAAGTGATGTGCAACTCCATGAGCTGGCAAAGGCAATGGTAACAGCAGTAGGCTTTCTTTCATATCAATTAGCATAAAACTAAATCAGAAACAGCTGTCTTAATTATTTAGCACATCCTTAGCTGCAGGTTATTCATTTGTGTACTTTGCCAAGGATGTTAATGGCATTAACATCAGTGCCAATCACTTACTGCCTTCACCTTAGTGTACAGATGTTCTTTGAACAATCCAGTTCTGCATGTATCAAAATATCCAGCTGCTTATTGACAGCACCTTTCTAGACAGCCACTAAGGTCCTATCAACAGTCCTATCACTTGATGTTACTCTGAGCCACAGGGATCGGCACTGTTGAAGGCACTGCCCTTCAGTGAAGTTTCTGGACAAAGTACTTTAGGGATTTTCCCCCTCTTACAAACAGAAGTGGAAACATGTCCATGGCACATCCCACAGCCAAACGACTGTCTGTTACTAGTTGCGAGAAGGGTAACTTGCCCTCTTCAAATGCGCTGTGAGATTCCATCTCTGTCTATTGACAACCCCGCTGACACTGAGTGTAAGTAATGCAGTGGGAGGAACAGAAGCAGTCAACAGATTAGGAAAGTATAGACTAACTGCAGACATGTTGTAGCACAGCAGTTTCACAGCTCACTATCCTTTCCACTAAGAAAACTTCCTTTTTTTTTTTTTTTTTTTTTTTTGTTTAGGATATATCAGTTACCTATTTGTCCAGTGTTCACTAAAAATAAAAAAAAAATCTTTCTCCACACTGCCGCGACTCTCCGTAACAGCTGCTTGCAGCCTTTGCTAACCCATGACTGACACTTGTTGGCAAACTGAATGCTGTGGGCACTCCCTCGTGTCAGTCTGAAGACCACGTGCCGTAGCAGATCAGCGAGCGATCAAAACCACACGGCCACCGCAGCCAGGAGTGACTCCAAGTTTGCTACGCTTCCAAAGCTCCCTCGGCTCCCACCCTGAGCTTCCCCTTGCCCTCCCTTCAAAGTGCCGGCAAACATTTCACTCCCAGCTTCGGGCTGGGAAAGAAGGGCAGGCTGCCGGTGGGATGTCAGACGGGAAATACAATCTAAGGGACGGACGGAAGCCAGACAGGCTCCTAGGACACTCCACGCCTTCACAGCCACCGCTGCCGCGGTTCTACGCCACCGAGCTCCGCAGCAATGTTCCCCTAGACGAGCCTTTATAAGGGAACACCTCTACTCCGCTACACGACGGCATTCCCCTCGCCACCACGAGCCCGGCACAGCCGTGTGACGAGAGCAGGGGACCGCGGGCAGTGACGCAGCCGCCCCCCGGCCGCAGTCCCCCCGCCCTCCGCCGCTCCTTGGGCGCCTCCCGCCGGCGGCGCTCCGCTCCCGCTGCTCCGCGGCCACGGCCGGCAGCTTGAAGGCGGCGGGCTGTGCGCTCCGCTCTCCCCGCCCGCGTGACAGCGGCGGGAGCCCCAGGGCGCGCCTCCGTGCAGCCGCGTTCTCGGGGAAGTCGGTGAGAATTACTGAATCGGCTTTCACCTCCTCTATTTGCAGAGGAACAGAGCGGTTCTGGTAAGATGTCGTGACAAATTCTAAACGGAGTCTCTCGCAACGCGGTGTTTCTGTTGATGCACAGCGGCATCCATCACCCCCTCACACTCCGCTTTGCCGCCGCTGCGAGCCCTGACCCGGCTCGACTGGGGGCACAGCGCCCGCCGTACCACCCAGCGCTTGGGCGGCTGCTAGTTCGTTCCTACGTACGCCCTTAGCTGCCGTTATCTCCGTGCAGCTTCTTCTAGGGCACAAATGCCACCTTCAGATTTCCCTTCTCCGCGAGTCAGCGCTGCCTAAGGACACCCGCAGAGCCGTGGGGTGAAACGTTCCTAAACTACAGCTGGAAGGGAACTTCACAGCCGTGTACAACCGCAGCTCCGAGGGCAGAGCACGCCGGGGCCCCTCAGAGCCTTGCTGTACCGAGTTCTTCCTGCCAGGCACCTTGTAAAAAGAAGTGCAACTGCTCAGCTGCTCTTTACGATCGCACGTTGTGATTTCTGATTGCACCGGCAAACTTTGCAAATGCTACCGTGACCCAAAGTTACCATATGCACAGCTGTCTCGTCACAGCTCTTTGTAGCCAAGCGTTCTTCCTCAACTTAAAACTTCCCTCCACTCAACGTACTGATGAAGCACGCAGCAGCAGATGACGCTAGATTTCAGGCTGGGTATCAGTGCGAGGTGTTGCTGACTAATAGTTGCATCGGGAGCCATAGAGCTGACCACTGGCTGCCTGACATTCCAGTTCCAACCCTAACAATTCATTAGCAGAGTGCTATTTGCACACACACAGTCCGCTAGGTGATTTTAAAACCTAGCAATAGCAAACCTAGGAAAAAGGGAGAGCGCTGAGACCACAACAAACTCCTACCAAATGGCAAATGACAAGCACATCAAAAGACAGAGAAAGCCATAGAGCTGAAAAACACATTTTGAACTCTGTCAGCTCACCACTGTGTGCAAGAACTGGGAATATCTTTACCTTGTAACACAGTCCAAATGATCTACAGCAAGAAAGGCAGACTGCACAGGTGAGTTCTCACCCTACAGCTTGTACCACCTTGCTTCATCTTGCTCTTCAGACATCCCAGGTGACACGAGGCACACAGTCTCCCTGCATTGACAATCCTGTCTGCCCCATCCCAGGGAAGCATCCAACACCCAGCAGCACACCGCCAGCTGTTCTGCTGTTGGGAGCTCCAAACTTTGCCGTGCTGATAAGAATATAGCTGGTCCCATTGACTTTCTGCTCGAGGTACAAACACCGAGCACTTATCAGGAGAATTAGCCCACCATAACTCACTTCCCTGCAGTATTTTGAACCAAGGTACGTTTAAGCACCTTATTCTAGACAAATATCTCCCGAAAGATGAGAAGACAGACAGCTAGGCTTAGCAGTTCAGCTAACAAACTGCTGGTGCTCTCCACAAGCATACCGAGAACCTCTGCGTTCTTTTTAGCAGGTTTCCTGAGTGCTCCAAACTTCAGTGACATTTTTTCCTAGCTCAGAGACTTAAGCGTGAGCTTACGGGAGTGCTCAGACGCGAGCCGAAGAACATCGTGTATCTGAGCCTCTGCTGCGACCACGAGGTTGGCAACCCCACACGTCTATCTACCGACACTGAATTTACACACAGCACTGGAACAGGAGGAGTTCTCGGTGAGGGAACGCCACAGCTAGCAGTGCCGCTGCTATGCCCTACTTCAGAAGCACCGCTTCTCGTCTCCAGCCGCCCAAACGCAGCTCTGGAGGGACATTAAGGCAGCAGGAAACTTCCCAGCGAGGCTGCCCGAACCCCACAGAACGCAGCGCCCTTCCCACGCCCCAAGGGCTGCGAATTCAGGGACCCCAGAACGAACTTCCAAATGCCATCCCCAAAGAGCTTCCTCAATGCAGTTACAGCACACACACATGCACGAAAAGAGAAAGAAAGAAAGAAAAAAAGAAAAAAAGAAAAAAAAAAAAAGCAAAGCTCTTTCTGCTCTAACGGACTTCGAGTAAGGGAAAGTTCCCACTTTATTTTACTTCCCTCCGCGCTCTGACAAACGCATTCTCGCAGCAACGCACCAAGTCCCGCACGCAACCGACGGAGCCCCACCCGCGTCCCGCCGGTATTTGGGGAACACGGAGCAGCGCTAACCGAGCGGCTCACGTGCGCGGAGCCGGCGGCCACGGAGCCCTTCCCGCCGCGCCGGCTGCCCTCGGGGCGCCGCCCCTACCTGCCCGCCTCGGCTCCCTCTCAGCGGCTGGCGGCAGGACAGAAGCGCCGTCCTTCCGGCGGGGCGAGCCCCATGTGAAGAGCAGCGAGGGAGCCCGGCGGCTCCACCGCCGAGGGGAGGGGACGGAGGGAGGAGAGGAGGGAGGGAAAGGAGGAGGGAGGGAGGAGGCGGGCGGGCGCGCCGGGCGCTCCCCCAGCTCGGAGCCGCCCCGACCCCGATGCCGGAACCCGCGGCAGCGCCCCCTGGGGGAAGGCAGCTCCGAACGGAGCCGACCCCCGCCCAGCCTCGCCCGTCCGTCCCCGGCAGCCGCCAGAGGTGGGGCTGGAGAGCGCCGCGAACCCCCAGAGCCCCGGGCCGAGAGAACAGCGGCTCCGCCAGCTGCTGAGGGGCCGCTGGGCTGCGTGCCCAGCTCTGTGAATATCCCGGCGTGGAGAGGGCACCCAAGTAAAACACAGCCCCAGCGAAGCAGAGAGCTGCTCCCACAGTTAAAACACGGCACGAGGACTTGGGACATCGGGATTCACTGTCTGACTTTGCCCACCCGTGGCAGCCACTCAACTCTGCTGAGCGGCTGTGGTGATACCCAGGCGTGTGCACACGACAATTCTGGCAGGCTTCCCAGGAATCCTCAGATTACGCAGAGAACTGGGCCTGCACTTGTCAATCAGACACGTGCCTAGCTGGTTGTGGGATGCGGCGTGTTTATGCCGTGGCTCCCCAGCTGCATAATCTAATTTCCCCACCCCATCTCAAAAGGGTCTGATGAAGATAAATTCAGAAGCCTCGTCCAGGCACACAGATGTGAAAATGACAGAGCTGCTGTAGCATCTGCCCTGAGAGAGATGCTGCTGCTGCTGCACCCTGTCCTCCCCCGAAGAGACACAACCACACACACAGAGCACTTCAGAAAGGCAGATTTCTCCAGCGATGCTGACTTTGAAGGAAACAAAACAAAGACAAATCATTCTTAGGCTGTGACGTTAACACCAGGAGTTTGCTGAGCTGGCAAGCCCTGGGGTGCAGCTCCTGAGAGGTGTGAAATGGAGAGCAGGCAATTTGCTAGCCCAGAGCAGGAACATCACAATCTTTCTGCATTAAAAATAACAACAACTTACAGTGGAGCCGGAACCCTCTGCCAGAAACCCTGCCTCTCTGATTAGAGATTTTAATGTCATATGGCCAGCATAAAAAGTACACGTTAGGAGTCTGCACTGTAATCCTGGTTGTTGTTTTCTTTTTTTTTCAATGCAGATAAAGTGCAAATTAAAAGCAGCGTTTTGCTGAGCGCATTATGCAAAAAAATACTGCTCAACAGTAATTTGTTCGCAGCAATAAAATCAAAGATCTGTCATTGTATCTGTGCATCCACAGAAATAAACTTCACTTACTTTTATAGAACAGTGAGATTTACATAGAACTCATCTAATCATAATTTATTGCCGTAATTAATAAGATTTCTCCTGTCTTTTCCACTCACCTCTTCTTTGTTACTATTTTTGTAAAATTAAAGCTGTGCTGTTTTTTCTTTATTTAGAATACCTAAGGCACGTTGCCTAACATCAGAACTGACTGAGCTCTCCAGAAAGCTAAGGCTTTCCACAGCTTTACTTGGATCTTACAAATCTTTTAGCAGAACTACAGCAAAACCACATAGCCCTGTGCTGGCACTGCTGGGAGATCCAATATGAAAGAGAAGGAAAGCACCAAAAACCTACTGGTGAAGCCCCTAAAGGAAACACCTGCAGATGTCCAGAGCAGATCTGTGCCATCCCAGAAGGGCTGCATGGTGCCCAGTCTCCCTGTGCTGTGTCAGGCTGGGGGCTGTGACAGCACACTGCAGCTCTTTCTGGAAGCAGGAGAGCAATGGTACATCAGAGGTTCCAGCTCAGCACTCTAGAAAAAAGAAGCCCAGCAAATCCTGTGGGAATGGTTTTAGCAAGATTTTCACAAAATATATTTGTGGCCTCAGTTTAGACAGGAACTCACCACTTGGGTAACTGAGAATGGAGAAGGGTCCAACCCTGCTCTGCACTTAGATGAGTCAGGATGAACACTGAGATTTCTGTTCCCTATCTTCTGCTCCAGCACTCAAACCATACATCTACATGGCATGGAAATGATAAGGGCCCTGAATATCATCCTGTAGTTATGTGCCCACACAGCTACATTGCCTTCCCATTTCCTCTGCTCACTGTCATTACCTAATAGTCCACTGGTATTACTGGAGCACCCTTTCCAGGACAGAGAGCTGCTATAAATCAGGACAGCTCTGCTACAAGTACCTGCTTCTTCCTCTGGGTGGCATCCGAATATCTTCAGTGGTCCAAAGCTGGTTCAGGATAATATTCCTGCTTGCCAACAGCAATCAGCATTGCAGTGCAAGTGCTGCTCTTGCTAAGCTCACATAAACCAATCAACGTTTAAATAAAACACAAGATTTATAGCAGTTGGAATCAGCATCACTCCATCAGCCTTCTTAATTATGACAAAAGAAGATCTATCACATCTTGTGCCCTTGTCCTGTAGACGTTGCAGTTGTCAAAAAAAATGGGATGCAAAAGCACAATTAAACCTCCCAGCTCTACAGCTTCACCAAAATCAAAACTTTATCACCAGGAATAGTTTCCTACCTTTTTAGATAGGTCTCAGTGAGACAGCTACAAACTGATAAACAGGAGTGAATCATCACAGTCACAGCACACAGAAGTGTAAATGCAAGCCAGGGTAACAGAGGCCACAGATGCAAAAAGCTTTCTGAAGGCCTCCACTCATAACCAGAGCAGGGCTGTTCCCTGTTTTTACACTGTCATGACTGTCATGCTTGTTTCTGGTAGCTGTATGGGCTGGCAAAGACCCCATCACACTGAGACAAGTCAGTGCAAAACCACACTAGTGTTGGTGTCTAAAGCTGAGCAGCCGATTGCCTTACCTGCAGAGTGTTACACGGCCAACACTTCTTAAGAGTATGAAATATGAGAGTAAAAGACTCATTCTTTTGCTGATTTTAAAATACTTATTTGGGAGTAACTTATACTGTTCAGTTTCCCATATTAATTAGTGTAGCCTTGACCCATAACTACAATACAGCTGGATGAACTTAACCCAGCAACCAGCACTTGTAAATAGGGGAAAACAAATCTTCAGAAGCACATCAGGAAAAGAGCATCCTTTTTTCCTTCTTTTTTTCTCTCCTGCTTTAAAAGCTTTTTATCTAAATTGTCAGTTCTCTTTACAAACTTTCTCCTAACATTATTCTACCAGACTTGTAACAGATTCTGCTTAGAAACTTCACTTTCCTTTCACTGTTTCTAGTAAAAATTCTGCTTTAGTTGCATTGGGAACCACATGCTTGCTCTCCACAAGCACTAGTGAAGGGAATCCTCTTGTTTTAAAGCTCAGTTATGTGGGAAAAGGCTGTGGTTCAAACAGTGCTTATCAACTACTTTCCAAAAACCAGGTTCTTTGAGGTGTTTCCAGGGCTAGAAGCCAGGAACACTGCCCTGAAGCTCAGCTCTAATCTATGCTCACCCAGGTACTACTCCAGTTCTGTATTTCCTCCTCTGAATTCGTTTTTAATTCCACATAAGCAATATTTGTTCTCTTGAAATCTACAGCTATGACTCTGTGTGTACAACAGTCATCCTGAGTAGGTGGCACAGAGATGGTTTTTCATGTCATCAATGTTATTCTTAATTTTGTACACCGTTCTTACCATATGTCATAGACAAACACAATAGATACACATTGGCAGCTTTGATAGCATTCAAAGAGAAGGTGATCCCCCAGCCCAGGAAACCTTTCTAAGGCACTGATCATTTCAGCAGCAGAATTGTAACCAACAGTTCCCAAGAGCCCTTGCCAGAACACCATTGCCTTTACAGGCCTTGGGATTACTGGAATTACATATTTGAGAAAGTTAAAACAAGAGAATGATTTAAAAGCAAAACAAAACAAACCTGAGGTTACAGCTATAGTTCTGGATCCTGGTGCTTACCCAAATTAACTAGGCAATCTTTTATGATGCACGACAGTATCTGAAGCCTTACAGTGGATAACCTTGAAATTCCTGTTATTCGTCTCCTGCACAAATGTTCCACCGACTTCTGAAAACTGAGCTTCCCTTTAAGGTAAAGACAGCAACTGTACCCTCAATTCCCACAGCCTGCCCACGCATTGTTAAAGGACACATCTAAGGTTTTATTTCCATGGTCAAAGAAAACCTGTGTTTTTACTGCATAGCAGTTCAAAGTCACCAGATTACATTTCTATTCATCACACCAAACTGTCAGGGAACACTGCCAACTTTACCTTCGTTACAGCAGGCCAATTCATTTGCAAGTAGCTGTGCAGGGCTTATCACTCCCAAATCCTCAATATCAAAATTGTATCACACTTGTCTCCACCAGAACCGGTTGAAAATTTTACAGCTGTATTATTTCTTCATTAGAAAAATCCCTGAAACAAAAGTATACCTATGAGATAGAATAAACAATGAGGGAAATGATTTTATGATTTGTAAACACTCATGCAAAAGTGATTGTTTCAGGTTTTCATTTTGCTCCATTTCATTTCAAATTTTACTGCCTATTGCATTGTTGTTATCACATGTAGTACAAAATGCAAAAAGCAAAGGAAAGCCTTCTGATATTTTTGTAAACAAATGCATTTGCAATTGGCTTATCTAAATACTTTTTTTTTCCAACTTTTTACTTCCTTTGTTGGTGATAACAAGGCTGAAACTTCCCATGGAAATACTGGTTTCTGCTAATTATCTTTGTTGAAGTATAGTCTACATTTATTAATAATCCTGTGGGGGAAAATTCCTTTCTATTGTACAGCAAAAACCATTTTCTTCTGGATTCCCTTAACAAATTCCATAATGAACCCTGCAGCAAAGGTGCCCTGTGCATTTGACATGCTGTCTTATCATCTCATAAACAGCCATACAAGGCAGACAAAAATACTTAAATCCTCTTGCTTTCTTAGAAACTGGTTGAATGTTTTTCTATGAACAAGTGTTTTCATATGCACAGTATGTGGCAGTCCTAAGCAGAGCTAGGACTTGATGATCCTCATGGGTCTCTACCAATTTGGAATATTCTATCTTGGCTTCAATTCCTCATTACTTCAGGTATCCCTTAGCACAGTGGTATAAAACACCCATAAAGACATTGCTGCTGACAACCGAATGGGATACAGAGTAATGCAATGAAGGAGAAGGTACACACTGGCCTGAAGAAAGGCACTCTGCTGTCTAGCAAGGCTTCTTTGTCCCTGCTAAGCAATATCACCTGGTGCTGCCACGTGGCACTCACTAGTGTCATGGCATTAGCTGACTGTAAGGAGCCTGAGTAGCACCCAGCAGCTCCCAGGAGACAGGAGTCATCCCAAGCTACAGACTCACAAGCAATAACTGCCACAGAAATTGATGCCACTAACTTGGCAAGGCTGTATTAACATCAATATCACCTGCTGAGCTATCTCACATCCCTGGGATGCGTGGCAAATGAAAGAAATAAGAGTAAAGGAAGATACCTTGGTTAGTCCTCCACCCTTGTTACTCTAAGAAAAATAGCCTGTCTCTGAAAAAGATGGTAAAAAGGGAATTCAAAGAAAGTGGTAAGTGTTGGTGATTGAGATACACAGAACAGCTTTAGCTTTACCCACACATCTTGCTAAGGGATCACCTTTTTGCTAGAGGTGGTACTTTTACCCTTTTCCAGCATATACAGCCTTCTTGTGTTCTTCCTTAGAGCCAGCCCTGCTTAGTGACATCAAGCCAATCACAGGCAACAATAAAAATAATCTTCCCTTTAAATTCTTTAGAAAAAAATATTTAGATCTTCTACAGCCTAAAACTTCAAGGAAAACCCAATCCTCTCACATCCTCCCCAGAAAAATTACAGCGGATTTCTTGTAGACACAGTGACAGAGATGTATTCTTATAGCAATACAGTGCTAAGTTTAGTGCCCTACTACAAGCCCTGCTAATTCCACACTCTTGAAATATTAGGAGTCCTCACGTTATCAAGACAAGTAGTCAGGGGAAGCCGTGCCTCAGTTGCTACAGCATCACAATTTTGGCTCCATTTACCCTTACTGAATCTTCAAGCCCAGCACAAGTTGCCAATGTAGCCTTTGACTGGCCAACAGACTGGAGATGTAGGTCTAACCAACAGGTCAGATGCTGTTGTGTCTGGTAGCGCTCCAAAATGGCACTGGTCAGAGTGCCATAACCATTCTGATTTTTCATGTTGTCCAAGGATGGAGGATGCAAGATTACTATGCGTAGAAAGAAGCTGTTTTCAGCCTTTTTTATTATAGATGAATTTTAAAAATATGCTTAAAACACATAAGCTAACTATTTGAAGATTATGGGAAAGAAGAAAAGAACATAGCATCTAAGCAGAGAAATTGTGCTTGTAAGTGGCATTGCATTATTGAAGAAAACTTCCCTTACAGCAATAGTAGAACTGGAAGGAACTATAGCTAGTGTGATTTGTTATACCTTGGTGTTGATTTCACAAGAATATTCTAACATATGAATAGTCTTACAGTCAGGTCTCATATTTCTTTTATCAGCCTCTTTTGTGTTTTGGCAGCCTGTAGCATATTCTGGTCTGTCCCCATTGAGCAAAGTAGAGGAGGAGAAAAGGTCACAGCCTAAAACAAGCTGAGAATAATTGTTCCATCATAGTCTTTTTTTTCCCCCTGAATGAAACATGACATTTTACGATGAAACAAACATTGTTTAACTGCATTTGTTCATCCATGAATTAAGGAAGTGTAAAGATGGAGCTCCGTGCAACACTTTGTCCACACTGTCACCAAGATGTTCTCTGTCAGTTTGCCATTCTGGCTGCTTCCTGACAGATTTTTAGCTCCTCCATTGCGTGTGCACTTCTGTCACTCTGTCAAATAGCAATTGATTATGCCAGCCTCATGCTATTTTCCTTGGAACAGAAAACTCTCAAGCTTGTTCAACAATAAGTGCCTGTCCTTTCTCTCAACAATTGGCTGAGAGAGAAAAAGCATTTTCTGTTAGAAATAATGGCTTGCTTAAAAACACCCAGCTCCTTTTGTGCTGAAGCTTCACACACAGCAGGAGGCTACCTCAGCGCTTCGGCAATAAAAAGTCTCTACTGCCAGGGTCAGAGGTGGTTCTTTACGAGGTACCATGGTTCCTGGCAACACTTACAGCCCTGATATCATAGAAGATAGTTAATATCCCGTGTTCCCTGTATTCTATGGACTGTAATTTTTATTGGTTTTACGAGAATATGAATAAGGAAATACTGTACCAAATGGGAATTTATGAATAAATGTACACTCAAACCATTAATTATCTCATCTTCACAATTTAAAGATGCAGTTAAGCCTCTTCTCTATAATAAAGTAGTATTCTATTAGGTAAAATCATTTTTCCACTGTCAGAACAGAAAATTCTCTTGCATATATCCCTTATGTATGAAACAGAAAAGTTGAGTTCAATATCTTCTGATGAAAAGACTCCCAGTTGTTCTGCACAGTGTCTGATAGAAAAGGGGGACTTACTAACATAGCTGATAAATTCCAATTTGATTGTTAAGATCCTTCAATATTTCATAGCACAAAAACATTGCCTGACTTGCATCCTCTTGCTCCTAAACCTCAGCAGCAACTTCAGTAGGTCAAAATTACCTCCAGTGCAACTCTTGCAGCCATGCTGTCCTGAGATTTCTCTTTTTTTTTTCTTTTCTTTTTTTTTTTTTTTGCAATAATGTCTGTGTAAACCATTGCTTCCACCTTCTTACCCTTTGCTGTGGAATACGAATTGTGACATCCAGGGCATGAAGAAGGTACTCTGAATGGAAGAAGGGCTGGCTCCATTACTGTGGGAGAAGGAAGAATATCCTGGCCTATTTTGTCTCTTATGGGCAAAGCAGAAAAATCATTGAGGTTCCCTGCAGAGCAGCGAGGGATAAGTGTGGAGAAGAATTTAGTTTTATCAGCTGCCCTTGCAAAGCAATTAAAAAAAAGTCAGAATTAAATCCTCTAATTTCTAGCTGTGAACATTCACAGACAAATCACAATGACATGTCTTACCACTTCTTCCAGCAGTTGACCCAGAAGCACCCACAGCCTGGTTTTCATTCCTGAAGTTTGCAACAGTATTGGTACATTCACCTGCAATGCTATCATTACACATCTGCTTTTGTCTTCACTCCACACTATTAAAAAGACTACTGGTGACCCGAAGCAGGTAAGAGAAGACAGATTTCCAGAGAATGAGTGCCAGAACAGACAGCTTCAGGAGCTCATAGATAAACGCATCAACAGGAATTACAAAAGAATTCAACTGGTGAGAAATGGATTTTCTCTCCTCTCTTAAAATACAGGATTTATTCTCCTGAGCTTGAAGTAAAAGCGTCATTCCTGCAGAAGCTGGCCAGAAGCTCCACTTCTGCAAGGTATAAATGAATGAGATTAACTGAAAACAAGTACTACAAGCAGCAGCAACCAGGGCTCCCAGTTGAAATGGAAGCCTCTTGAAAAGGAACTTCGTAGTAATGAAGCGATCAGCCATTCCCTGTCCCAGTCCAGATGACTGGAGAAGGTAGATGTGAGAGGACAAACAAGTAAGATCGCGAAGAACTGATTCATTGAAAGGATTTGTTAACAAATCAGTGTCAAAACCCAAAGAATATTCATAGCTTGCAATAACTCCTCCCCGTCCACCGCCTGTGTGCTGAGCTCCCATGAACAACCAGATGGTCTCAGCCATCATCTCCTGCTTTGAGCACAGAAGGACTTGCTATTAAGCAGCTGATCCTTACTCAAGGAAATGAAAAGCTCTACATTTGGAAATACATAGCCATGCATAGAATGTGCAACACCCCAAAATGTTTTACGCTACATTTTTCACGTTTGGGCAGTGAGAGCTGTAACAAGGTCAGACTAAAGATGATGCTAGATGCAACCTGAGCCACTCTGCTTGCTCTTTTCACTAGTGCTAAGAGAAGGACATCGACCACAGTGGCAAGAGTAGAAGAGGCCTTCAGAGGTGGTGAAAATATACACTAAATGCATTTTTAACCAAAAGAACGCACAAAAATTGTTCTTTGCAATTATTTTAACTAGTAACAAGCAGGATGCTACCTCGTTTCCCTGTTGTTCTTTCGGCTCTCCTAGCAACAAGACAAGTGTTTAAAAACAGGTAGGACTGACATAAATTCGAGCAAATGAAAATACTCTGAGTAAAGTGAGAATAAGGTGAACCTTACAAGGAGGATTCTTACTCTGTCAAAATACGTGTGTGGGGATCAGCTGCAACAAAACACATGACTTACAACCATGCTTTTCAGAACCTAGGTATTTAGAAGGACAGCAAATCCCAAGCAAATCTGACACAATTAGGAAGAAATTTACAGCTCATTGTATATTACTCACTTACATTTTGAAGCAGTGTGGCCATCCACAGAGATAGGATGTTTAAACAAGACAAAGCGTTGGACTGATTCAGCATGAAATTTCTGACATGCTGCTACTTAAGGTTTTCCCCAAAGTGCTGACTTTCGTATGAACTAAAGTCAGGTAGGATAAAAGTATAAAAATAAAAGGAAAAGAAAGGAACATGGCAATCTTTCTTAGATCAGTGTGTGTGCCTGTGGGTTTTTTTTTTTTTTTTTTTTCAGCTTGTAATGGAGCTTCCAAAGATGAGGTTTGTGATGTCTCAGTGTTTCAGTCATTTTGTGTCATAAATAAAAGTATTGAGGATTCCTTAGATTTCCTACAGGAAAGCTTTCCTTTGTACTGTGGCTCGCACTGCTGAGCCAATATTTTTCTGCATAGTTGCTGAAGATGGAGGCTGAAGATAATGAGAAGGACTTCAAGGGCACTCTGATTTATACCTAAGTTTTAATGAGATGGGGTTACCTCCTGGTGTGCCTTTTTTAAACAACTTTTTTTGCAAGTTAACAAAACATTTCTGAAAGTCTACCCTGATGCACCTGAATTGTCACCTGTGAAGAAGATATTCAACTGTCTGCTAAAAGGATTTTTATGTAACACCTTGCTTAAATCAAAAATGTTGGCTGAAGTTCTAACTCCTGACCAAAGGGAAATGGTGCACGTGTGCTTCTGCCCCTCTGACCAGTTCTGAAACTTCATGCAGGGATCCTTCAAGAAATTCAGAAACTCATTGATTTCCCCTTTTTAGGCACTCTTAATTTTTTCCAAATCTTCTCTATATGTGCCTTGCCTCTTCTAACAAGTCTTGCTTCAGGCACTTCTGGGCTTCCATTTTCCACCCCCACTCCCTCTTTCTCTTTCCTGACCTCCCATCTGCTAACTCTTTTCAAGCTCTCTCTAACCCTAGGTTTGGCTTTAATTTCCTTTCCAAAATCTATTCAGAGCTATCAACGTTATCATTAATGACATATTTTATCATTGTATTAACAATCTTTCATCATGCATCTGCTGTACTGCTGAAGTCGATAAAGAAAATAATTGTTTTCCTGTGCATGAACAGTAAGTTGGCCAAACTCCAGAAACAGGTCTTCCCCAGGAAATCTTCCTGCTAAAATACAACTTATAGCATGCAATAACCTGAACACTGTTGACCTTATTTACTGGGTCTTTCATAGCCACAGTACTTACCTTCTATTACAAACCCATCAGTGATGAATCAGTGGGTTCAGCAGCTCCTGTCAAAAGATTTGCACTTGCTTTCTGGAGGGAAGCTCACTTCATCTGTTATCTGCAGACTGCCCTCAAGAGTCATCGCTAGCTATAAGTCAGAGAAAGAGCCTATTATTCCTGAATGCCTCACTCTACCCACGTGTCAGCTGCTGAAGGCTTTCCAGTTCCTTTGAGTCCAGATAATGAAAGTGCCCAGCCTCTCCAAGACTTCCCAAGCTTATCCAGAGTCAGGACCGCGTTTCATAACCCCCAGGGCTCTCAGCCCCAGTGATGCATCTGATGCCTAAGGGTGCCCTAATGTCCCAGCTTCTGCCTGGGGATGGCAGGATGGGTCTTGCTGGTGAGGCCCTTCTCTACCGTGCTGGAGAGGTCCCTTAGGTCCTTGTCCCTTGGGTAGCAGCTGGTTCTTGCAGTTCCCTGACAGTAACCACTGTAAAACCTGTATGTGTCAGATTCTGAACAAGGAAAACAAGATTCAGTGCTTGTACAATTGCAAACATTCACACACTTTACTACCTCTGTTTCTCAACATTCTCCTCTTCTGCTTCACAACCCAGATCGCAGTCTGCCTTCATTCACCCAAGGATTTGTCCATCAGCTGGAACATTTCCTCTGCCCACAAGAAAGGACATTCACCACTCCAACCAACACCCCAAAATCTAGGCCATGCCCCTGGCTGACCACCTCCATCCTGGTGCCATGGACTCTCCACACTCCAGAGTCAACCAAGCACCACGAGCCACTTACAAGGGAGAGCCCAGACACTGCTCGTGACAGCATGAAACCGGAGGGAAGCATGTTCCTACCTTGGCTGGAATTTTCCTCTCCAGGCCATCTATCTCCTGCTTTCTTCTCTGTCACTCCTTCTGAGAGGGCAGTGCTGCAGGGTTTGCAACCTCCACTGAGCCACCTATCAGTCACATTCCCAGTCTATTTTTGAGCTTCTTTCCTGCCCCATGCCAACTGCTCTGCTAATGTCATCAAAGTCTGGGAAAAAATACCTCACCAACCTGTGTTTAAGATTTAGGAGATGATT
Organism: Chrysolophus pictus; assembly: GCA_037305975.1. Taxonomy (NCBI): domain Eukaryota; kingdom Metazoa; phylum Chordata; class Aves; order Galliformes; family Phasianidae; genus Chrysolophus; species Chrysolophus pictus. The sequence goes on from JAYKPI010000006.1 coordinate 41,639,891, forward strand.
CCTGTAACATAAAGATCCAGGCTTCCATGGTCTTATCCTCAGGGATACATACATGAATTTTTCCCTCTAGAAATGTAATACGTGCTTGTAACTTGTTTAGAACATCTCTACCTAAAAGGGCATTCAGGCATATACAATGACTGTCAAGTCAAAAAATTTTCCCAATCCTAAATTTTAATGGTTGAAACAATGGTTCTCCTTTCGGCCTGTGGCACCAACAACTGAGACTGCCTGATAACTGCTCTCTACAAGTATTAACACAGAGTTTCTCCCATATCTAAAGAAATTTCATATCCCCGCTACCCATTCTTACTGTAACTGGGGGCTCAGTTGGGGATAACTTTGAATTTTCTCCTGATCCCTCCTTCAACATTCATCTAAAATCAGTATTTTCTCTGCCTGACTCAGCACTCCTCTAAAACCTACCTGTGTTTACTGCCGTGCTTGCTGATTTAGTTCCATTTCCAGTGACCCCTATTCATACATCCAGCACAATAATCTCTTTCTAAGCACAGTCTTGGTAGTTGTCCCCATATATTCCCTCATGGTCTTTCTCTTGGAGATTATTTTCTCAGGTTACTTCCTCTCCCTACTTCTCAAGCCTCCACTAATAATTTTCTTTCCCAGTCTTTTTATTTCTCCTCTTTCACTGGTTTAGTTTTCTGTCTATTATTATATACCCTCCAAGCAGTCTCCAGTAATTTATTCAGGGACCGAGAGCCTTACACATCCATTTTCTGAAATTTGCATTTCATATCCAAGTTTGACTGCCCTATAAAAATATATGTTAAGTGCACGGCATCCCATGGGATCCAAATCAGTGTATTTACTGGTGGTGGTAATTAATCTATCAAAAAAGGCTGAGGGGTCCCATCCTTTCACTACACCACTCGGTACAATTTAGGGAAATTATCTGCTTTAGGAATAACAAGTCTCACAATTTAGGGATATTATATATTATAACAAGTCTCATTCCAAATAAAATCAACCTTAAACATCTGGTCAAGAGCTCCCATTGACCTACATTACTCCAGTCCTACTTAGGAACTGTTGAAGGAAAAAGATCATCAACTTCTATCATCTTCTATTCTGCCCCCCCCAGGCATGAATCATTTCTGCTTCTTGCTTTGCCTTTGCTAACACTATACTCCTTTCCTCATATGTGAACAGTATATGCAACACCACCTGAAAATCATCCCAGCCATGAGCTCTAATAGTAGTTCCATCACCTTAGCTACCTCATCTGGGTCCTCTCTGTATGCTCCTGCCAATTCTTTCCATGATCACAAATCCGTTACTCAAAAATGCACTTTATCCCCACTGGTCCTTCCAGACCTACTGTTTGTCTTAGAGGTACTTTTATATTTTGGGCATTTCTCCTGGTCTGGCCTGCCAGCAGGCTAAAAAATGCTTTCAGAGCTACTTACATCTTCCTTTTCCCATTCTTTCATTCACTCCCCTTCAATCGCGTGATCTTCTATCCCTTTGTCCTCTATCGCCACCCCGTGGCCCAATCAACATCTCAACACCCTCCTCATTACCTTCCCATAGTTCCTTATCCTTGCATGTCTTAAGTGATTTCTCGTTTTCTGCCTCTAAAGCGAACATCACCTTCACTTGTCATCAAGCCACACTTCTTACGTATACCGTAATTATCTTGTAATGCGACGAACAAATTCACACACAGCTTCTCATTCCCTTTTCCTTTGTGTCTACAGAATAACGTTAATTGCAAAATTGTGTTATAATTAACAGACCACTGGCAGGCCAATTTTCTTGATCTACCAGGGTATACTCTGACACAATATTCAAACAGTTTTTTCCATGTCAGTGAATCTCCCCAAAGCTTTTTCCAGTATGTTAATATACATCCCAAGGGAGAACACTTTGGAATCTTCTCCTTAGAGGACTGTCCTGATTTCACACTGCAGCAACAACTATTTCTTATAGCGTAGCAGGACTCAAGCCTGTCCTGTGTGACTCATATCCACAATCTTCTGATTTGAACTGTACTCTAGGTGTCTCAGTCTATTCTTGCAGAATCTCTCAACCACAACGTATAGACAGGCAGTAGCTGCATGGACTTGAACTCAAAATCTTACGTACCCATAAGTAATGTTGTTAATCCCTCAGATAACTGTCACAGTTATCCACAGAAAAGGCAAAAGGTCATTTGCAAAGTAGATTTGATCCATTATTTGGTAAAAAAGAAAAAAAAAAGTTATTTGCAGAAATTGGCTGCTGACTAAATTTCTTATTACCACGTTGACCTTGTAAATATACCTAATGTTACCCAGGCTGTACAGACCAAGCAGGGAACAGCACAGCTCCTCACAGATTGTAGAACACTGAAGTCCTGCTTTTAGGCTCCAGATGTCCTGCTTATCTAGGATAAACCACCTTCCTGAGAATGGATGTACATTTGGTTAAGACTCTGAATTATCTGCTGGGTACCAATTCTCCCCTTTGGAAATAGTTCTTCTGACTATCACAGAATCATAGAATGAATCATAGAATGGCTTGGGTTAGAAGGGACTTCATCTCTCCCATCAGCCACTAGATCAAGTACTAGACCAGGCTGCCCCATCCAACCTGGCCTTAATTACTTCCAGGGATGGGGCATCCACAGCCTCTCTGGGCAGCAGTGCCAGCACCTGACCCATCTCATTAAAAAACTGCTCCTGGACATCTACACTAAAGGAGGGGAGATTTAGATTAAAACCATTCTCTGTTGTCCTATCACTATCAACCCATGTAAAAAGTTGATTTCCCTCATATTTACAAACTCCCTTTAAATACTGGAAGGCCACAATGAGGTGTCCCTGCAGCCTTCTCTTTTCCAGGTTGAACGGGCTCAGTTCCTTCAGCCTATAACTACAGACTACTTCCATATGCTTTTTTTAAATGGATCTTTCAAAACAAGTGATACAAGACCTATAGTCATAATTACAACCATGCAATGATTCCTTCCCAGAGCGAGGCTAACCATTTATACCTTTGAATAATAATTGTACCAGAAAATCATCAGTAGTATTTGGAATGCGTACACACAAAGCACTTCGTCTAGGTTTAGGTACCCTTGCTCCCTTCCTTGAAGTAAGTTTTGCTGCGTATTGCTAACAGGAGTTATTTTCTGCCAGCATTACACCTTGTATTTGAAAGGTGAGCCATTCGTATCCCTGCAGGGCCACCTCCTGCAGCCTCCCATCGAAGTGGCCTCTCCTCTCTGTGCATGTCCCTGTGCTTGGAGGGCAAACATCAATTAGGATGGTGGCTGTGACTGCTTACCACCTCTGAATTAAACACTGTTGCTGTTGTTTTATTAATGTTTATTAATTCCTGCTAACATCTTGACAAAAGCATTCTATGAAGAATGGCAAAAAAATTGGAAGGAACGAAGATACTCACTCTTTTTTTTTTTTTTCTTCAGTACAACATAGCAAAGGAAGAGTTTACTACCTTCAGTCTGGAAATGCTACCATAACAATAAAAGCAGCAGTGCTCAGACAACTCTTTCCGTATCTAAAGCTCTTTATATCTACTTTCAGCACAGCAACTCTTCAAACAATGATAACAAAAGTAAGAAAACTGATTCAAATTCCCACTGAGAAATCACAAAAACCACAACTATCTTTCAAGAGCTCAAAATCTGTCCACGTTTGTGTGACCATAATCTGTGATTTTCCCAGATATGACTACAGTTGTTGTGCTTTTCCTTTTCCAACTAGATAGCTGATCTAGGTAATTGTGGTCTAACAAGATATCTGGAAGAGAACTCAAAAAACAAAGATGCTGTCAAGTACTAACATAAGAAAAAAACACCATATAAAGGACAAAGTCAAGACTCTGCCTTATGGTCTGTAATTGTGAAAATGGATCTACCACTGTCTCATAGAGATACTTTAAATAAGCATTCCATATGCAGAGGAAGGCATGCAGATCCCAAGAAGACTTTGAAGTATCCTCATTGCTGTATTTAATTGACCACTTACAAAAAATGTCCTTTACCTATTCATAAAACACAGACATAAATGTAGAAAAGATCTCCCATTCTCAGTGCTACAGACACCTAAACAGAAATCCTAGTGACTTTGTTCTAGCCCTAAGCATGCTAGAATAGGACCCAGTGTATTGTTCACAGACAAACCTTCTGATGAAGAAAGTAACACATCTCCCCTCAACTCACATGACTTAAGAAAATGACTTGCTTGTTCTTCCCAGCTGAACTTACATACTAATAGGGTCATTCCCAGAGATCTGTATGAATTACAGCAGATTGCAACTTTCTGCACATCGTTATTCTACAAGTGCTGCAAGTGAGTGGCAGAGGGATAACTACTTCAAAATAATTATGCCTGTGTGCAGGCTATTCCAGAAAAAGCATAACATTTTCCCAAATCATTATGTCTCTGCTTCCAAAACAAAACAGTTACTCTGAATTACTTCAGTTTCTCTTTTGCAGTAGATGGTTCACACAGAGAAGTATCCCAGTACAACTGTAAAATAATACTTTATGTCGATTCAGCCAGATAAGCCTTGAGCCTCCTGTCCATTTATCACACAGTTCTACAAACAGCATCTACTTAAGAGATGGCCAGCAAGTGCAACACCTTTCACGTCACCTCTGCTTCACAAAAGCAGCATTTTCTGAGGCTCAGAGAATACATCTGGAGATCTGAAATGATACTAGAGCATGACCAGGTTATGCTGTTTTGCAGTTTATCATTAAAGTTTTATCTGCCAACAGCAAAATGCTGTATTCTCTGAATGAGAGCAGAAAGCAAGTGCAGGACTCCAGGGCTCCTGCAGAACAGTCCTCTTGAAAGAGTGCGACAGAGGGGGACAAACAAACAGAAAATATTTTCTCTAAATTGGTAATGTTTCCTTAATACTACAACAATGCATAGTGTAAGTTACACCAGACATAATTTTTCAAAATAGTGTTTCTCTTCTTACCCATTCCATGAGAAAAATGGATTACTTGTTTCATTAGTAAAGCAAATCAATGAGGTTTCACCAAGTTATTCAGTATATTAGTTTTAATTCATCTGGTATTAGCCAGACCAGGAAATTACCAATTATCACTGGCACGACAATGATGCACATTCATTCTCTATGCTCATTACCATCCCAGGATGGAGCTCTGCAACTCTTTCAGCTTTTATATAAACTATACAGTATAAAGAGCAAATTATATTTCAGCTCCATAGAACTAGTGATTCCAAAAAGCAAGAAAACAACAGTCTCTGTTCACTGCTTGCAACTGCAGAGCTGTTATCTATTAAAGTGTGCTTGCTTATTTTTACTCTAAGGGACAGCCTGCGTTCCAAAGGTTTTAGAGAAACACAGAGAAGAAGTGGCTGGAATGGTAAATGGAGGCACTGTCTTTTATTCAAAGTCTCACAGCAACTCAACAGCACTGCCAATAATACAAGCCCTTTTCAACTCACAACTCACGTCCAAACAACTAGACTATCCTGTTTCTAAGAGGAGCTCACCACTAGAAGTCTTGAAAAAACACTTCAATTTCTTCATACTATATAGCTAATGGAGAGATATTCTTAACTGCAGAAAAATTAGGGAATGTCCAGACAAAACATCCCTCTGAAATCAACCATTATTCTAGGACTACATTAAGGGAGGTTGAAAGTTCAACAGAATGAAACTTCTGAATTTCTTACTCCACGAGATATTCTATTAGTGCATACAGACTGATGAACAATGAACACCTACAGAGGCCCCCGAGAAAACTATGCCTAACTGTGACAAGGGTTCTTCTTGAGCAAAAGGTAATAAGTAAGGTGCTAACCCAACAGTACAATGAAGTGCAGACATTCCTGTCATGCTCTCTTTATTCTCCATGCCCGATAATATTTGTGCTCCAGTTTTGAGCTTGCATAACTGGGTAGCACTCTGAATATGATGTAGAGAGCTCCTCATTGGATATACTTAATTTCTCTGGACATTCCCCAAACCTGTATCCTCTGAGCATACAGTCCAATGTATCTTTGTAATATATCATTCAAAATAGCTAAAAAAATGCTTCATTATCACTTTCTGCTGATGAGGAGCTGTTTCTTTTATGTAAAATGTCAGTATGCCAATACTTCATGATTGAGACATGTTGGAGATGTTTTCTTCCTCTAGTCAGCTATTTAAAATAGCTAGTGATGTGTGATGAGTATTTTTAGAGGCTGTCAGGAGATGCTATTTCTGATAATACCATATGTCTATTTTCCCTTTCCACACAAGAAGACAGTGATGCTGGATTGAAAGTGTTTTCCTCCCAAATGGGATGTCTTTGGGAAACATGAAAAGTGACAATGCATGCACAAGAGAAATAAGATAATCTAACAGCACCTGTCATATGCTTCCCTCAACATTTAGTTGAAAGAAATTTTTCATGGTTGATTTTATCAATGGCAGGTTTGACTGATCTCAGTCAGACCTCATGCACTTTCCTCATTAGTGTTGTTACTGGAGTACAAAGAACAGTCTCCTAATAAATTATCATTCTAATAACAGTATCAGTGTGACAAAGTAGCAGAGAAAAGCTGTAATTTGTGAGCTGTTTTTTCATGAGCGAGCTGTAGGTGTATGGAGTAGGAGTATAACACAGGCACTAGGACTGTGTTGTGATTCATATTATAGACTTTAACATAAACTAAGAAGGAAAACACATTTATTAGGAACAAAACTGAGCCCATCATTTTCAGGGACACACAGAAGAAGAAGGATAAAAACCTTTTCCTTCTTTGATTGATGCAGCCCCCCCTTCCCAACCAGTTTTGGAGAGGAGAGAGCATCCTGGACCTGGCAGTGTGCTCTCTCTGCCCACGGGTCTTACTATCAACAATTAACATTGTGCCAAATGTGTTCAGAGCTTCTCTGTCTTTGCTGCATAAGATCAAATGCAGTAGAAAGCTGAGCTGGGCTGTACTTTGTTCTGTAATTAAAGAAAACATACAACTGAAAGAGTTTTACTAACGAAATGAATGAAACAAAGCCCCAGGAAAACATCACTACAAGATGAATGCTAATGTCTCTGGGAACAATAGCTGGCACAGACCAGAGATCTCCTAATAACTCCAGTAAAAGGAAAATTACTGAAAAAAAGGCAGGATCTGGCCATGACATAAAAGCCCTTCAGTGTATTAGTGTTATTAGGGTCAAATCCAGCACAGCAATAATGACAAGGTACATGATGACTTATAGAAAGCGCACAGGTGCTTCTGGCCTGGTCAGCCCTTACATGACCGAGCACTTGTATCACAAATAGTCCTTCTTCTTTCCAATTCAATCCTGAAGGACTGCACAAAAATGGGCTAAAAGACTGTTCTGGCAGATAAGGAATGAGCTTGAGGAGCAATGTGACCTGTAGCAAGGTGCTCTAATTCTGACTGCTAAAGTTTAAATACAGCTCCCTGTGAATTCCTACTGAAGCTCCATGGATTTCCTTGGAGCTACAGTAGGAATGAATTTAGTCCATTGAGTCAAAAAAATCAGTAGTTGAACCAGAAGCTAGATGAAAAATTGTTCCACACTGATGGTAAGTAAACAAGTAGAAGAAGCCTCCCATAAGAAGCCTCCATAGTTACATACTTCCTGAAACAGCAGCATTGCTCTTCCCTGACATAGTGCTTTATCTACTCCTAAACTGTGGATTTTCAGATAGCGAACAGAAAATAAGTCTCTAAGATACTCAAGAACGTGAACATTATGCATAATATCGAATCAAAACATTACAGACTTATTATCGATCCATTATACAACTGTAGCCATGAAATCTTAAGATACAAGAGTCCTGTAACTGACTTATCACATAAAATGCATTCATACTACAATATAAGCCATCTGTAGCCACATTAGATAAAAAAATATTCCACAGGGGACAAGACAACCATGTATAGTCAACAGTCACAAGCAATGCCTCTTTAGCTCTCAGTTTCTTGGTGTTCAGAGTTGCTGTTAGTCTCAATCAGCTGGTGGAAGAGCAGAGCCCCAGCGTAGAGGGTCAGGAGCTGCAGGACTGTCCTCTACTCCAGCAACTGAACCACCAAGTTGCCCAGTGTCATTAATCTGCCTATATGCAGTCAGAGGTCTTATTGCTCTACTCAAATAGAAATTCCTGTGTGCTGGGCACTGTTTAAAACCAGTGAGGGCTTTGCCCAAAGGGCCTTGGAGTCTTACATAAAACACTGCCAGTATTTCAGTGATGCTCTACACTCCCTGGAATCTGTTTCTCTGTTAAAGAGAACTGAGGCAGGTACATCAAATCGATTTTAAGTGAGAATTAGGTGAAATGTTTTCATCTTGCCACCATTCCCCACTCAAGATGTGGCCTAAACTGAGTTATGTACAGGAGAAACCTCCGTCACTTGTTCAGATCTTCTCACAGCTCAGAAAAGCAATTTACTTACCTCTTGATTTTCCTTGGCAAGAGTGAGAGAGTTTGACCCAGAGGACACAGAAGAAAACAGCTGCAGGTCTGTGGAAGGGAAAACAAGTTACACACACCAAAGAAACGTGTGACTGCAGATGCAGACTTTCCTGCAGGATGTCCAGTTTCCCCCACCAACACAAGATCTCACAAATGAAATTTGCTAACATTAAGTTGCCATGTTCATAAAACTGTAGGGGGTTTCAGTACCAGCAGTAACACCACAACAGCTGAAGTTCCTTGCAGGGAAATTCATTCATCCCTTTTTAAAATCAGCTGAGAAGCCCCCGATTTGTCCTACAGATCTGCAGTATGGTCAGCTGCCAGCTGCTAGCAAGCATCAGCATGATGCTGCCAAGGCAGCAGGTGAAGAAGCTGCAGTGAAAAATGACCTGCAGTTTGTATTTCATGCCCCTTGTTGGTTTCTGGTCAAGCTCAGAACAGCGTCGGGGCTCAGAGGAGTGGGAGATGATGAACTGAAGAAGATACGGAGAACTAAGTCCTGGGATAAAGTGAGAGTAAAGGAGATGTAATCGTTGTAGAGAATGGGAATGGGTTTGTAAGAATTTTGTGAGAAATATATGTTTAATCAGTTTCATAGCTTGCATAGTATGTGCAACTCTTCGTGATAGAAGAGGGAGTGCTTCACTGTGTGCAGTACAGATACAGAGATAAAAGTTTAACTGACCCAATAACCAGCTTCTGCCATTCCATGTCTGCCTTCTTTTTCTTTCTACAAAAGCCAAGTTTTTACTTGTGTGTATATGGTAGTACTGTTTACAAACTTTCTTGTCCAGTGAGGAAGTCTCAGGTGTGTTTCTACTTCTAAATGACTCTGCACCCAAAATTTCTGAATGATGCACTCCATGAAGCCAAATTCCCAGGGCACTTCCTGCCCTCATAGGTACCAAACAGAGCGAATGCAGCCATCACAGACATGCTGCACAGTGGATATGCTTTATACTCATCTCCATTCCTTACGAGATCTGATTCTCTGGTAAACAGATTTCCACTTTAATTGTTTTATTTTATTGTTCCTTCACAGATTAGTTTCTTTCTCTTTATTTCAGTGGGCTTTCATTATTAATTTCTGAAGATGAGTGAGCTGACTGCAGTGATATTCTCTTATTAGATCACCCATTCAACCCACTGATCTTACAGGATTAGTCCGGAAACAGGAGAGTACACACTATTTGATTTTGGTCTTTCAGTCTCCGGTGCATAGCTCAGATTCACTAAAAGGGCCACTGCAACTTAATTACTCACTGAAGTCAAGGAGACAAATGCTGAGTAGTGATGAACTGCACTTTTCCCTGAAGTCCCCACACCAGCAGTCAGCATCTACTCAGAAGTGCTTTACTGGTTCTTCTTCTGTCAGGGGATAAGCTGCATCACATTATTTTAAGGGGCAAAGTACTTTTGCCTGACGTTCCCAAATCCCTCAGCATTTCAGAGTGAAGGAAAACTTAATTTCTCTCAATCATCAACAAATTCCCAGCACCACTTGCAATCTTCCTTCCACACCCCTCCACAAGTGCACATACATGCAACAAATTTCTTCTTAGTTGTGCTAAGTACAATTTTTAATTGTATTTCATACGTAGTTGTAAATGTACATTTTTGTTACTGCTAGGGGAATGCGCTTTTCTCTGACCTAAAATTTCTAGTTCTCCTATCCCACATTTCTATTTCCAGATACTTGTTTTAAAAATTAAGCCAGTGCTCTTCACAATGTGACAGAGTGATTCTAGAAGTGTGACTGTTATCTAGAGAAATCTCACCTGTCGAAGCTCACCTTAACAAAAACATATAAGATACACTCATGCTGTTAACCACATTGCAAAATCACAAGGGTAAAGTATTCCAGCACCCACAACACCTTTAGACACAAGTGGTTTGTTTTTGCTTTTTTCCATTTTTCAGAAATTCATGGAAGTGTTTAGGTTAGTATCGTTATATCCGGATCTAGGCTTGCACTTGTATCTTAAAACTGCTCAAACAGTTCAGTCATAGCTGTCTGACAGCTTGTGAAGGAAGCTTATTACTACCTGAACGCAACACAAGCCTCCTGTTAGAAATGACACATTGGAACCATCCTTCTGCCATTTTGTATCAAGAGAAAGGGTTTGGAATACATGAATGCTTTCCAAGCCTGTGGGAGAACACTTTGCGGAGCACGAGAGTAATCATCATTCAAACCAAAGTCTGAGTAGGATTTTTTCCTGGTATAAACATAGCAGATAAACTTCCTTTCAATTATTCACCAATTGCACAGCGAATGGTGGTGACTACACTGAAAAATAGCATTTTGTAGCTGAGAATTCGCTCTATCAAATACCATTATTATGCTCTTTGCATCTATTGTAGTTTCCATGGAAATAAATAGGAGGCATTACTTTCAGAATGACCTATATATCTTAAAAATCAAAACCAGCTAATTATGCAAATGAATACTTGTACTTCTTTCCCTAGAGACATAGTATTTCAGTGATGAGCTCACAAACTTTTAAAGGACGCTGGCTACGAATGGATCATCCACTGCATCACTCTCATAATGCAGATTCTCAGATGAACAGTAACATTTACTTCTCCGAGGCTATTAGCAGAGTTCTCTCTTTCTCATTATTTCAAACGTGGCCATATGCCATGAATGCACACATCTCCAGATCTCCCAAAAATCCAATCAAAAACCCAAACAAGGGTCTCAAGCATATATAACAGTATACCTTACATTACCTCTTACTAACTATTGGACTTTGACTAAGTACACACACAGTGCAACTCGTATATACTTGATGCAGAGTCTTAACATTAGAAGACTTACAGCCTATAAGAATGTTTGTTTTCAGTTTACTTTGATGAAATTTATGTCTCCATTTCCAATTCTCTACAATGAAGTAAAAAGAATCAATGATTTATTAATAGGAGATAGATGATAAGTAGATCTACACGCCACAACCACGTGCACATCAATACATATATTTCATGTTGATCCAGTATGAAATGACGTTACATATCAATGGAAAAAAACATGTTCTTAGAGGAAGCCAAGTTCGCAGTGATACCTTTATGAAAAACAGAGAGAGATGCAACTATACTCATTACCATAAACACACACAGAGGTAAACCATTTGAACTAAAGCTATGTATTAGTTTCCAGCAGTATCCTATGGGAACAAGTCTGAACATGTTAAAACATAATTGTGTTGTTTTTTAAAAAAACAGTGTGTGCGTTTATGTAGTAATCATTCACTGACTTTGATTTCCACTTCTGTTGTACACCAAAGGTATACTTCCTATTAAATAGGTTAGATGCCAAGCAGTGAAGAAAATCAAAACTATTGACAGTCATATATAGACAAAAACTAAAACAATTCATTCACTGATGGATAAATAATGTGCATCCCTAAAGCTGAAAGAAAGTATTCTTTGTGGAGACTTTCCAAGAAACTTAAACTTTCTCAAGCTTCAGCCCATTCCTAAGCATGTAGTAAACTCAGCTATTTAATAGAGGAAGCATTCTTAAAATCCTTTCATCTTCATTCAGTTTCCATCACTGGGTTCAGTAGTGCTTCCATGTTAAAAAAAAGAACCAGCCACCCTTCAACCACAGGATCAGCAACCCAGATGATCACTTAGTGATGACTGGAAGTCTCTTTGGTTCTGAAAGATGAATAAAGATAGATTCATGTAAGTTGCCTGAAGAATCACACTGAAGTTATAAGTGCTACAAATGGTAATATCACTTAGGATTTTCATTTGCTTTTCCTCTCCCTACAGGTTTCTTCCTGGATTCACAAGTCTACCCTTTTTTTTTTTCTTCATTAAGCATGGGTTTTCTGGGAGGAAAGAAAGAACGAACATCTTGGCTGAAGGCAAACAAAAGATCCGATTTAATTGTCCGTGAGAGCAGGAAGAGCAGCACTTCACATGATAAAAGGAAAGGAGAGAATAGTTCCCCTCCTCATCACATTACCCTCACCAAGTTTCCCATTATGTGAGGTAGTTCTGTAATTCTAATTGTGCTGTAATTGCAGGCTGCATATGTTTAACATCTGCCTGAGCCATAACAATCAATATCAGTTAAGAACTCTTTTTCCATCTTGCAGCTTCCAGCTAACTGTTCCTATTATCTTTGTTTACATCTCAGTTTGCCAGGGTCCCTCCTCAGCATTATGCTAATTGTTTTAGAAGGCACAGACTGTGGTAATCCATAAGAAGACCAGCAAACGAAACACCACTGGAAACCTGGCTATAGCCCCGAGCATGAAATGAGAGGGCTATTTTATCTGAGTGCAACAGCACTGATCTCTCTCTTTTCATAAAATTATGCAACTATAAATCAAACCAGTTCTTCCATTACTTGAGTGGCCAGTAAATAAAATTTGGTATTATACCCTAGAACCTGAATGCCTGGTAAGTGGACAGCTGCACAAAATGTTTGGTCACTGGTAGACCATCTGCAAGACATGTCACTACGAATTGATTTCTGGGGAATGGGAAATAAAATTCTCTGGAGACACAGAGTAAGTTAGAATCACAGCTTGAGATATTCCTACTTATTGCACTTAAACTGAATATTGGCAAGAAGAAAATAAACACAGATGTTCCCTAGTTTTTGGCCAGGGCTTGATGATGGGCAGAACTCTTTGGACTCTGGGTCCTTGTCCAAATGTTTGCATATGATCCCAATAGACCTGCCACTCTAACCAACCACTTCTCTCAGCTGCTTCTTATCTGGAGATTCAAGATGAAATAATGAAAGAACAAAGAAGTCTGTATGCTTATTGGTTTTTGTACTTGGGGTTTGCAGTTAAGTGTATACATTTTGAGGATTTTCATATTCTGGAGAGGAGAAATAAACTGTATTGGATATTTCATACCCTTCCCAACACTTTTTAAAAAAACACTGCTTGAAAACGTCTTCTTTTCCTTGAAATAAATAACATCAGAATTTAACTCTTCTGTAGTGGCAAGACATTAACTTAAACTCTGCTGTCTTGTAATCAATACAGTTTTACTCAGGTCACTTATATTTTATTACACCAGAAATAAAACGTTTATTTCACATTTTAAGCAGTGAAATGAGGCAGCAATAATGTCCAAGATTTTTACCTTAAAAAAAATTACATTTTAAATCACGTCTTTAAATACTTCCCATGAAAAAAAATACAGATTCTATAAATCACTATTTAACAGTGAAACCAAAAGTTTTGCTCCAACCTTAATGCTGACCTGACCTTTCAATTACATACTTAGATATGCCAGTTTTAACATGGGGTGAAAGTAGTGAAATATTGCAAGTCTCTCCTGGCAGAATAAAACCTAAAAATGTATCAAGATGTATTTGTAGCCATTGGGGCTTGAAGAAGATTAAGACAAGGCATCTGGGTTCCTAACACTTGAATCAAAGCTCTGAACCATGACAGGTAAAAACACTTAAGAATATAAAAGGTATTAAAAAAACAAAGCCAGTGGGTAAAATACAAAGGCTATGTGACATTTTGTAGTTATCTTTGACAGCTTAACAGCATTCCAGAGATATAAAAGATATGCATAGACTTCTCCAGAACATTAATTCTCAGCCACACCAGCTCAAAAATAAAATGAATGATCTGATATTGACACTCACAGAAAAACTCAGTGCCTTTTCCTCCCCCATCATGCACATCACATATCTTCCTCTAAGGAAGAGCCTTAACAGCCTCATTCTCACCAGTCTCTTTTCAAAAGAGACTGCCACAGGGATGGAATATAGCATGAGTTATCTGTCCTTTCCAACGTCGCTGCTTCTGATCCTAACATTCATGAAAACCCACCAAAGAGCAGAGTAATAGGAGCCCATGTCTGTGAGTGTATATAACAGATTTTCTCTGTTCTGGCTGTATTATTGAACGCTTTCTTGCTTGAGTTTTCGTAGTAAAATATTGCCTTCCTATGTTCAGAGGGTGAGCTGATGATTTCTGTAAAGTCTTACTTTGCCCTCACACAAGATTAGCTTGACGGGTTAGCTAAGGAGACAAAAATGGAATTGAAGGTGAAAGTGGAAACAGTGAGTGAGAAGTATGTACTGACAAAACCATAGCAGTTCTCCCACATCTGTATGTTAGAAAGATATGCTCTGTCAAGAATATAACCAGTCCCAAAGGGAAAATGTGAAAGTATTTACATAAACAGCATCCATGTGAGCGAGCAACACTAGGCCAAGTGGGACATATGCACCATAAATGGCTGTCCCTCCATCCCTAGGAGTGCACCAAGACAGAAACAATGTGAGACAAGTGGCCTCTGGGCTATATGCCAACAGCAGCACTGGCTAACACCTGGGTAATGTTTTTAGAGTCAGGAAAACCCCCTAAGATAAAGATTTATTTGGGGCTGCTTGTATCAGTTGATTTCCTACAGATAAACTTGCTGGAGGGTTTCTTCCCAATTGCTCCTCTGTCAAGGCGGCCGCCCAAATTCAGGATTCAGGCAGAAAACTGGCAGATGAATGTTGATGAGATCCTTAGCTTCAGCTGCATGCCAGGCATACTATCATAGCCACCAGCTCTCACTGCTTACTCCAGGCCACCCAAGTTTGACAACTCGAAGCACTAAACCTAAAAGCAGCATTACAAAATTACCTCAGAGAGAACTGTCACAAACTCAACGGGAGCCAATGAGGACAGTCATTCTACTCACTAGTTTCCTTCCAGGAGACCATGGGCTGTATAGTTAATTCATCACACAGAAAGCAAGGGGGAAATTAAGCTGTCTCAAATAAAGAGCAGTAGAGAATAGGAATATTTGGTCCCAGCTAGAACTCCCTCTCTGTGACTTGACACACCAATGTTATTATCTGTCCTCTCAGTACTTGCTCTTATCAAATGCTAAAACTTCCCAGCCTTTTCTTTGCTGATAGCTTGTCATTGCTGGCAACTGGCCACAAGGATAAAAATATCCAGTGGCAGCACCCCATGCTGCTTTCAGAAAAAAATAAAATATAAAAATGGTGTGAAACACAGTAAAATTCCTTCCTTTGTCTTTGTATTTGACATGAAGCCCAGTGACACTTCTGCGTCAGAGGCACAGCTATATGAGACTGTGACTACCACAGACATCCATAGAAATACTGCATCAAAACATTTAAATATGAATTATTACAACATTTAAACTAAGTTATTTTATTATAAAGACATTAGGAGCTCACTGATCCCTCCCAGTTCTGCCCGAATCCCAAAGGTGCTATCTTCTTTGATTTATTTAAGGAATGAACAGCTCAAATGTTTGGAAATTCATGTTTCTGAACACACAGCTTAAATTTCTGAAAAATTCAGTTTAAATTACTGAAAACAGTTCACGTTACTGAAAAATTACTTTAAATTAAATTACTGAAAAAATCTATTCATTAATTCATTTTCAGAACTAAATTAAGAGGCAACTGATGTGGTATCACTAAGATATCCCAAGAGATTTTCATCTGGTACTCTACATGCAGCTTTTGGTGAAGCACACATCTCATCAGGAAAATAACCATACACACTTCTGTGCTTCTCCCAAAAGAATGAAGTTATTTTTTCTAAAGAGAACACAAGAATCTCCATTCCCTTCCCCAATATACTGGCTGTCATAGAGAGGAGAAATGAAGAAGATATAAAGGGACTTATCTTCTGCTGGGGAAGAATTTACTGACAAAGTACTACATTCTCAAATATTCAACATTAAATAGCTTTCACTCGGAAAAAAAAAAAAAAGAAAAAAAAAAAAAAAAGAATGAAGAAACTAACCTCACAAAAGACCCACTGGAAGCATATTCAGAGACTCAAACCCAGTTTGTGAACAGCTTTGAATAGAACTACTAACTAATGTGCAAAGTTAAAAGTTGTAACCAAGGCTGCTCATATCCTCCTGGGTGCACAAGAGTATGAAAACAGCACTGAGTCCAAGGTGGACAGCCACCTATGCCAAGTGTACGTCCAGAGGATGTTTGTGACTGGGATACAATGAAAAGAAGTTCCCAAGGCAATTTTTTCATCTGGGTGGTTGGAGAAATGTACAGACTCAAAGAAATCAGTCGATCTCATCTAGCCAAACTTTTTTTTTCCCTTTTAGATGGATAACTTTCCTCAAAATTGCATCATCTATCCCAGTCTAAGAAGCATGTTTTGTTTTTTCATTCTGATTTTCAAAAATATTATTCAAGGTTATCATGCTTAAAAATAAATTTTGTTTATGTAATCGTTAATCTATATACCTCAAAATTAAAAAAAACTCTTGGTTTTTGCTAACTTTGATAGAACCACTTTTGAGAGTTTTCTATTGATCTCATTGATCAGTGAAACTACTGCAAGACACAGAAAAAGATACGAAATACCCTTTTCACCTCACCAGCTTCCTGAGTACTCCTTTCCAAAACAGAAAAGGGCTAAAGTTTATTCTAACTAGATGTACATAGGTTGCTCTCAAAGCAACCTTCTATTTATTTCAGTGGAAACTATAACAAAGAGCACAATAACAATATTTGATAGAGCAAATTTTAAGCTACAAAACATCACCACCACCACTTGCTGTGCATTGTCACCAGTGACGAACAAGAGCCTATATGCTGCACTCATAAAAATCTGCACCAGTGGAGGTGACCCACAGTTACTATCACCACTTCTGAAACACATCACCTGCTGCCTCACTGTGCCAACATCCACTGCTTGGTCTCCAGAAACATCCAGCGTCAGTGAACATCAACGGATGCCATTTTAATTTTTTTTTTCCCGCACAGAGGAATTCAATCCCACACTTCTGCTTCATTCGCACTTCCATATTACAGATCATTTTTCCCCTCTGCTGCCATCTGTCACATGTGCACAACAGCATGTAATGGAATGCAACACTGGTGGGAAGGTTCAACCTCTACTGCCATCCCACCAACATCTGCCTCTGAGGTCATGGGCCAATATAATAACACAGGATGCATTACTTTCGGAGCAGCCCTTGGACGTTGCTGCACACTCTTAAGAGTACACAGCCAAAATGAAGGCCAGTCATATAAAGGCTGTTTGAATTCCTATGCTACACCAAGCAATTCTGAGAAATAGAAGACAGAAATGAATCATCCACCAGCAGGATATGCCTCAGTTTAGAGTAATCAATAGTTACTGCCACGTGTTTTCTGCAATGAAATCCCTCACAGAGGAGATGATAGGACAGAAGACTTACAGACAGACAGACAGACAGTTGTAAGTCATCTCCTGCTAACCAGTCAGCACCACCAGAATGCAGAGAAAAATGATCTTAAGTCCT
Source organism: Chrysolophus pictus (assembly GCA_037305975.1). Lineage (NCBI taxonomy): Eukaryota > Metazoa > Chordata > Aves > Galliformes > Phasianidae > Chrysolophus > Chrysolophus pictus. The sequence continues at coordinate 41,657,610 of JAYKPI010000006.1, forward strand.
ACTCTAGGAATATTCTGTAGTAATATTCCATAGTACTGCTGCACATTACCATAGTACTGCATTGTACATATTACTATATATGCATGCACATCTCTTTATAATGTGCAGGTGCATATCTGGACACAGAAATGACAATCCTTCAAAGGACAACAGGAAGAAATTTTTTTTCCTCCAAATACTGAAAGTCACATTCCTGTACTTTCATTTCTTGTTCATAAACTAGTATTCAGAGAAAAAGGCATATTATGTTTCAGGTGCAGAAAGCTTGTTGATTTTGAAGGGCTTGCTTATCCCTGATGTGGTCTTCCATATAGAGATCTGACAGTGTTTCTTCCCTTGAACAAACATAACGTTTGGCATTTATGAAAATCTAGATTTACATGCCCCTAAGAAATATAACTTCTCAGCACTTCTCTCCAAGGTCATTTTGAAGTATAACTCCAGTTATAACTGGTCAATCTATTGCTACCTGCGCTCCCTGTACATACAGTGTTGGGAAATCTCTTCCAGGATTTCTGCATTTTATTTAGGTAGAAGTTCACTCAAAATGGTTACTATAAGTTTGCATTACAGAGCTGATGATTTTTATGTGCTTTTGCTAAAAAAAAAATAAATCTGAAATTTCCAAAGTTTTTGTATTTCCACATATTGGGAAGGGAAATCTCTGATTCAATAGCCCAATTAACTTGAAACAGCCCAGAATCACACAAGATCATTCATGTCTTTGAAAATAAAAAAGAACAATCAGCAAGAAGAAGAAGAAATGAGCACTGCTCATGCCGAACTTTTACAGAATTCACACATGCTCAGCATCTAAAATCTGACAGACAGCTACTCCAACATTCTGATCCAGTTCAGTGTTGAACAAATGTAAGATGAAGGTGTTGTCTCTGAAAATTCATATTAATATTTCAGTCAAGAAACATAATGCATATTTCAAAAGCAAGTCATTTATCTCATTGTTACGCTGCATGTAAACAACATAATCTTCATTCAAAGTATTTTCAATTTTTCTTCTTCTTTTCCTGTGAAAATTCATATCAGAGATTTTCTGGCATTCTCTATTTGTTCAAGTTAAGAGCCTGGAGCAGATATCTGAACATATCTGGGAGATGAACCTGCATAGGGATATTCATGTGGGAACAACTATAGATCCACTCCAGGCTATGAATGTTCTGCTCAATCAGGAGTAATAAGTGACCTGGGGAATCAGTCCCGTGGCACTAAAAGCAAGGCATAGGAAACTATCTCAGGAGTAGTTAGACTAATTTTAATTAAAGTACTGACTTGCAAACTTTCCAAGCAGTGTCAAAGAGCAGCAAGGGCTGGAAAAAAGGAAGTGGAAGTTAATAGTGATAGCACTAACTGGGCACAGTCCCACATGGTATGAGCAGTTCTTCAATCACCACCTACACAGTGAGTGATGAAAGAGATCCAGGGTACCAGCAGACACTCCAGTAGAAAGGAAAGGATACAGGGCTAGGGACAAGGCTGCAATGAACAGCCAAGGGGTGCAGCCACGAGACAAGGCACCTGCAGCAGATGGCCAAGGCCCAAGCAAGAGATGTGGCAAGAAATAAACCTACAATATAGCTCAGGAAGAGAATGAAGGGCCTGGGCTGAGCTTAAATGGAGCTCATGGGCAGAAGGCGTGGGAGTGTGGGGTGGAAATCCAAAGCGAGGTTGCTCAGAACCATTAAAACCTATTAGTGCCCTGAGGGCCCTTGCAAGAGCAGGCAGCATCTCATTGCTGAAGGACCATCTCCTGGTATCTGTTACCCACATGGCAGCAGATGGGCTTCACCTTAATGAATCATCTGGTTGGTTGCATGTTCCACACAGACATTACCATCAGGACTATATTGTGATCAACAGAAGCTTTTGCCATTTGCTTTAGTGAAATCAGGATTACATTTAATGTGTAGTGATTACACTGCTTGGAAATACAAGCTGGTGCAGAGCTTTAAAAACAAGGACCTACACGAAGCTTTGATTTTGCAGAGCTGCCTGGGAGCTAAAAGCATTAATTGTATTGATGTGAAGCTTACAATTGAAAGCAGCATTTGTGTGCCACCATCAAAACCTGTATGCTAAGGGCTACATGCTCTCATCTTCTGTGATGGCAGAGATGTCAGAGAACCAAATAGTCACTTATGACACGATGGTTTTGGCTTAAAACAATAATTTTAGATCCCTTTATGTCCAGGTGTACACATTCTCTCCGTTTCCCTTCCTACAGTGCACACTGGATGCTGGGAGGACTATCACTCACTGTATATTCAAACATCTTCAAATACATCTGGGGAATAACACAAAGGCAGGCAAATCAGAAATAGGGCTCTCTGAGGCTTCTGTCTGAGGCTGTTTTTTAAGGGTATCAACCACCAGAAAGCTAAAACACTTTAGCAATCTGGTAACTGTCATCAGGTGACCAAGATAGAAAGTTACAAGTGCATGTAATGATCTGTTCATGGTGGACAAGATTTTCTTGTATTTGTGCATATCAGTAGCATTATGCTGTCTAACTGCATGCAGACCTAAACATTCAGCATATGCTGCTCTTGAGCAAGCAACCATCCTTTTCCCCATATTCCATTTGCTTCTAAACCACTGCAGAAACGAAGGACGATAAATGTGTTGTTGAGTTAAATTGTTCTTTCTGAATTTGAAAAGTTGGTGTTTGACCTTGTGGAATACAAATTAATTCTAAAGCATCAGTATGAAGGACATATTAAACGAAATAGCACTGAAAAAGCCAGGCACAGAGCACTGCTCACGTACATTTGAGGTGTCTCAAATCGTTTCATTCTTTAGTTTTGTGGCAAAATTCTAAGGACAAGTGCATTTTTTCCTCACTATTTTTTTCATTATCATCATGACTTCATTTGTTGTTGTTAAACAGTACTGAGTTCTTTGTACATCCTCACAGCAGTCCAAGCTGCCCTTTGGTAGCTCTTCAGAAATCTCGGAAACAAACACATTCAGAGCAGCCATGTGCAGTATGAATGTTTAATCCTGGACCCACCTAATTCAATAACAACATTCTAGATGCCTTCTGGAGTGCTGAGCAGAAACACTCTGAAGTCAAAGGAAAATTTCTGTTTACTCCACTGAAATAGGACTCTAATACAACAGCCCATACAGATTATTCATGCAACGTGAAATTTCACACCTTTAAGCTCACTCTTTGAAACAAAGGCTGCTAGTGTTCACACAGTATTTTAGCATCAGTTAGTTGTAATATAAAACGACATTTTCTGTTCCAGCATATACCTTGCTCACCTAAGAAAGCAGCAAGAATGGATTCTCTGTCAGAAAATAAGAGGGAAGAGAAAGGCAGAAAGTGTAGTACCTGCAAGCTGGATCTGGACCCTTCGAGTCATCATCAGTCATAGACTGGGACTGCCTCAGCTTGACACAGCTTCTGGCTGAATCCTGTCAGCAAAGTGGAGAATGAAAGGAGAGAAAGAGGTTCAGATTTCAGCCGTGTCAACAGCATGCCCCGCCCAAACATTATATACAAGTTTTCATTTTAGGGCAGCAAGGGACATTAGTACATTCCAACTGTGGACTGCGCAGCCAAGTGGCTGTGATTTGTCCATTGTGCATTTAGGTCTATGCAGGTCTAGGGAAGGGTCTCTTTCCAACTCTTGCAAAACCCACATCTTGAGTACCTGCCTAATTTGGGGCTTCCCAGTACAGGCAAATGTTGACAAACTGGAGTGAGTGCAGTGAAGGGCTTCAGGCATCTGGGGAACATGATGTCTGACAGAAGCCTAAGGAGCTCACTTTGTCTAACTGTAGAAAGAAAAGGCAGGGGGAGACCTTGCTGCTGTCTAAAATTCTGGGAGGAGCATGTGGGGAAGACACTGAGACTCTTCGGTTAAAAAGTAGGTGGAGGAGAGGCAATAACTTCAAGATAGAATTTAGGAAACATATCATAGAATCATGGAATGGCGTGGGTTGAAAAGGACCACAATGATCATTCAACCCCCCCTGCTATGTGCAGAGTCGCCAACCAGCAGACCAGGCTGCCCAGAGCCACATCCAGCCGGCCTTGAATGCCTCCAGGGATGGGGCATCCACAGCCTCCCTGGGCAACCTGTTCCAGTGCGTCACCACCCTCTGTGTGAAAAACTTCCTCCCAAAACTTTCATTAGGAAAAAAAAAAGTGAAAATTACCATGGGAGTGATCAAACACTGAGACAGGGCCCAGAGAGATTGTGGGACTGGGACTGTTTAGAGCAGTGACAAACCTTCCAGAGGTTTTATCTAGAGGAAGAAAGCTCCAGAGGTCGCTTCCAGGCTTGGCAATTCTCTGCACCTATCTATGTAAATTTGAGCCCCCCAGCCTTGTTGCACTGGGATCATGTTCATTCTACCAGAAAAATGCCTGAGATGAGAACCTCCTTGGACCAAGAAGGAAGAAGAAAAAGCACTCTTAGGAATTCTTTATGCATGAAGATCTCTTCCTCACATCTCATCTCACTGCCAAGGAGTTACCCTAGCTGCTGCCCCCAGAAACTTACTGCAGTTTATGCTGAATTGTAGCTAAAAATCAAATCCAGTGTGGAGAATTTTCCAAAACGTTATATAAAGCACCATCCTCCTGCAGCATGCCACTGGCACATTGCCTCAGCAGCATTCAGCATTTCAGATCTCACTATAAAAGCTTATGCATGCTATAATTTGGATGGCTGTATTTGTAATTCTGCCCCAGGTATCACTCAGAAGGCACTGCTACACTCAGAAAATGTGTTTTTTAGGAACTGTGTATGTATTTTTGCCAAGGACATCTGAAATTTTACAAACCATTTATTCCTTCTGAAGTGTTTGATCCTGTCATTTATTTCTTTCATGAAATCAGAGTCATCCCAAGGTGCATCATATTTCCCACAGCAAACAACTGATCTCATGGATTATTTTTTTCTGTTGAGAAATAAGCAGAAGATGATGAAGTCTGCAGAAAAAAAGAAGCATCCTTTAAAACTTTCCCCTGTCCCATGCTAAAAAACAGATCAAACTACATGGGCAAGCTACATACATAACAGATTCCAAACTTTTTCTGTGAAGCAAGGAGACAAATGATAGTTGTAATTCAGCAAAGTCCTGAAGCATTTGGACAATTTGAGGCACATGATTGTTGCTGGGCACAACTCTCTGACCTTAGGCCAATGTTGAGTTATACTGTGCCCTCTGCTGGCCTAATTTTAATCCTTTTTCCCACCGGGCAGATAGAGCAGGAGAGCTAAGTAGGCTCTGTGGGTACCACCAGCTTGTGCATGTCACATGGGTGGAAAGTTAACATAACTCCTGCAGCACTGCTGTCCTTCACAGTAGCTGAGATAGGCTGGTCTTAACATCCCCAGAAAGCTATTTAGCCAAAGTCTCTGGGAACAGAATTGGATCATAAGCCCCTCTACACATCTGCATCAGGTAATGGATGCACCTGAGGTACAGTCAGTTCCCAAATTAATTCCCCTCTCTTGCCCTCCCTCTCCCCAGAGGGAGCTACCACACTCTCTTATTAGACACAACCCCACTCATTGCACTGACTGAATCAGAATTACGAAGAGCAGGTGCTTTCCAGTGACAGCCTCACACAATGGCTCTTAATCTTATATGTGCCACAGCCACTTTCACAGAAGGTCAATTACACCTATAATTAATTTACATAAGCGGAACCCTCAGCTGCCACCTTACACAGCCTTGCAAATACACAGGCTGCACAAAACTGTATTGGTAATTAATTTGTCAAGCAAATGCTAGGGAAGAACAACACTAGTAATTCATACCATAGATATTCAAATGAAACATCTTGCCTGAATAATTCAAAGTCAAAAAGGAGAACAACAGCAAAGCAGAACAAAAGCTTGGAGTCTTTCATCAGCTATTTCCTCAGGGAACGTTACTGTAATGTGCTATGAGCCAAATTCAGACATGGTAAAAATACCATGGTGATGGAGGAATTCTCCCTGGTCATAAAACTTTGCTAACAACTGGAGAATCTTTTGTAACACACACCATGAGAAATATATCCTCAGATGCATTCACAATAGCTGATGGATCAAACTGCACCCCTATGTAAAAAGAGGAAGAATTGATGGATGGTTCAAAAAAGCTGCTTCATCTTCTATGAGTATTGCCAGTTAGGATATTACAGCCACATGTAATGGGCCTTCTCAGGCATCAGGATGAGCCACTTACCAGGTCTGTACATCTTAAGGTGATTCACTATGGTAAAACAGCATATTTCTGAACGAATGCTGTTACAGTAAGTGAACCTTCTTACCTAATTAGGAGAGCATAAATGTCATCCATTAATACTTAATACACTCTCTGTTGTTAATGCCACTGATTTTTTCATTCTGTTTCCTCCATCAGGTGTTTTCCTCTTGATGGTTGTTTTTTGTAGAAAACAACAAGTGGAGGCTTGCTAATGCTAAATGCTATTGAAGCTATACAGTCAATGACCTCTTTGGTCTTGCTGTTACTGAGTGTACTTCTGCGGAGATAACAAAATCGGTATGAAAAGAAAAAAAAAAAGGAATCTTTCAAACATCCAAAATAAAGCTCCTTATGGAAATGGGCTTTTTGCTTTTTAACTTAGATTAATACAGCAATGCAAGATGAAGTCACCAGCACACATTGTCACTGACACTTTTGGTGAAGGGTATATTGTCCCATTGGTCCAAAACTACTACTCTGAAAACTCTGTCTGCATTGTCAAGAACATCTGAGGCAAAGGAGGTTGTACGAGGACAATACAAAAGAAGGAAAGATAATTTGGAAACAGCGTAGCCACTGTTAAAACTTTTTTTTTTTCATTGGGTTATACTCCAATACTTAACAGTTTTCATGTACAAATAGTTTTATTCCATTCCAGCTAAATGAGGATTTTCCAGTAATCAGTGTTAATTATGAACCCCTTTTTGATTTCTTAGGGATACTTGTTGAAAGCGCTGCCTTCTATAATCGTTTGTCATTAGTTCCTTTCACTCACAATCTGTGTTTCTCCAAGCCCTGTTTTTCATTCTACCTTGATTTTATACTGTGTAATTAATCCACAGACAGCAGTAATCACTTCATAGGATCATATTTTCGAACGTGAAACTCATAGCAATACGGAAAAAAAGCAATAACAGCAATGAGCTGTACAGTCATATGCTGATGACTCAAGACTAGACCAGTAAAACTTGTCACTAATCTTGAAAATCTTTTAAATAATGTAGCTCTGCTTGTGGAATTTGCTTCCTAACTTTTGACACATAGCATTTCACGAAAGCGCATATCATTACTAGATATTGATCTAGCTGCACTTCTTTGCTCTATGTAATATTTACAAAATACCTCCCATCAGACAGAACATACTAAAACAAATGAAATAACCGCAGGATGCAAGAGCAGGGAGGAACATTTCAAAAGAGGAAGAGAGGAATACAGTTCATATAGCACTAAATAGTAAAAAGTCCCTGGAAAAAAAAAAAAAAAAAGAGATGGGAGATTAAGAATACAGATATCCTGAGAGAGAAAGCTCCACTGATAACTTGTGCAAATCATGAGCAGTAGATGTCTTACAAGGTGGAAATATCACTGCGCACAGTCAGTCTGGGTGTACTTCAACCACATGAAAACAGAATAAAAGAGCTTTGCCCTGAGCAGTGTGGATTTATATATGTAAAAGAAAAAGCAACGAGCAAACCCCCACAATATCATGTAAAACAAAAACACCCTCTGGCGCTTTATAAAGAATTGTTGATCAGGTTACAGCTTGTAGTAAAAAAAAACAATGAAAATCTGAGCAGCTCACTAAATTTTAAACCCTCCTCCATGTTGTAAAAGAAGAAATTGTAGTAATAGACACATCTGTTCACCTGAGCCAGATAAGACCATAGCGGGATTCTGTTAAGATGAGGATTAGAGTGTAAAGATTTTGTTCTATATGTTACAATATTTTTAACTACTGGTTCAAAAGCTTTGCAAAATCTCGTATGGGAATGTTACAGAAGCAGGGCAGTTACAGTCCTTTCCAGGCTTCTGTACAGAGGGGTCAGAAGGGGAGGATCAACCCTCTATTTGTGTAATGAAAATTGTATTTACTTATAATGTGGATTAGTTATTTCCATTCCTAAGGGAGAAAGTTTGAGTTTGTAGCTGTTGGGAAGATTGAGAATTGTATCAGTGCCATTACGCTACCACCCAATGAGAAATGCAGTATGGGGGCTGCCAAACTACCAGTGGCTAGTGCTTCAGAAACCAAGGACAAACAGCATGTTACAATTCACTAAGAAAGGAGATAATTTCTAAAGCACGGAAATCATACCCTGAACTTCACATAATGATTGATGGTTTTCATCTGTAAAAATATGCTAATAGGAACAGTAAGCAAAGAGAAAATAGACTTTGAAACAATGATAAATGCAGATAAAATAGCTCAGTGAAGCAGATACTTCCAAGTGGCAGCCATATACAAGCTAGGAAGCATTGCAGTATCTTTTCTGAATAAAAAAAAAGAGTGAGCAAGTGCCTGTTAAGGGTCCGTAAAGCTGTATTTACACAGGGAAAGAAACTCAGCATGAGTAGGAGGCAAGGATTTTGAGGTGGAAGCTGACAAATCTGTACCATCTCATCACTTTTACAGTCCATGAATACTTGATTTTCTGACACTTTGGCCTAAAGTGTTGACAGTCCTGATATACATTTTTAAAGACTGTGGACTGTCTTTTCTAGCTGTTGCCCTTCACTATTTATCTGGATGCATTCATTCCATACCTTTTGCTAAGATCTGCAAAAAACAAGATCTGCTGTTATTTTGGCTGGGTTTTCCTGAGTAATTTTGTCTCTGCTTGGAGATTAACAATAAAAACTCCCCCAGCTTTCTTTCCAGGTTTCTCCACAGATCTTGCCTGAAAGTATCAAAGTGTTGTGCACCCATTTTCTCTTCCTCAAGTTACCAACCAATACTACTGACTAGATAGATCCACACAGATGATAACAGAGTTTCTGTTACAAAACTGAGAAAGAATGAAGGCGCAACATATATATATTTCCTCAGAAAGTCAGAGGCTGGCCAGGCAATGAAAGCCATTCAATTGTACAAAAGCAACCTTCTGATCCTTGCATTGTTCTCAGACCACAGTCACTGCCTTGTGGTACTGTGCAGGCAGGCACATCCTTCATAGCATGTCATGGAACATTAGCAACACAATAGTTACAGAGAGAGGTGTGTCATTTGTTATTAGGTGAATTTCTAAAGGGGGATGGTTCAAGGAGCAATGGCTTGGGTGCTTTACTGGGTGCTGTGTATAGGTACACAAACATAGGAATGTTACTTCATGTTACAAATGAGAACTGATGTGAGATGTACATAGGCCTGGTGTTGATAAAGGACTCATGTAGAAGAGTCTAGCAGACAACCACTGGTGTTATTTCATCAGATAGATGAATAGAACATCTTGGACCTTTGGACAAGGGTAGAAGGGACAGATCACAAATGTTTCAGTTGGGAATGCTTCAGAAAGGGGCAGTACTTTAGATATGTTTGTTCCTACTCATTGATTCTCTTTTTCCTCACTCACAGTAACTTCTCATATTTACAGAGGGAAACCCAAATGCATTTTTACAGCCATTTGTCAGGATGTTCAGCTGTCTCTGTCAGCAGTATCTCCTGAAAGTGGGTCTTGTCCATTAGCAGGGGGTGAGGAGCTGTTGCAGAACAGCCTCTGCCTTTCGCTTTGGTATCTGCCCAAGGAAGATATTCTATGCTATGGAACTATAAAGCTCTGCAACAGAAAACGTGTGTGTATAAGAACTTGAAAATTAACTCGCTGAATTATGCACTGGCTAATTAACTTGTGATTATTACAAAAGTCACAAGGTGAATATTAATTCACAATAATCAGAAAGAGAGAAGATTCATGCTGATATCCCACAGTCTCAGTTTCTGTGGAGCTGCAAAACAGCACAGATCCAAACTGGCTCTCTTTACCCAGCAAAAGAACATTAAACACAGTCCCATGACTAAGACAGCAGAAAACAACATGTTTTGCCATTCAGAGATGTCAGAATCTGAAGCATGCAAGCAGGCATCAGATGCTGCTATACATCAGAGCACAATAGTTTACAATTTCTTGCAAGCAAGGTCAATGGGACTGCTGGAGATGCAGTTTGAATGCACCTCTGTATGCATTTGGGGGCAGGGGACATACACGTGTGCACGGATATAGAGATTACAGTTGAGTCAAAGAAATGATTAGAAACAACTTAAAGTCAGAGGCAGAGTACAGCATGCATTTACTTTCTTACAATCAATTTCATCCTGTATTAGTTTTCCAAAAAGGTGTCTGTTTTCTAGGCAAGGCTGCTGTCATAGTCAACACCCCCCTCAAAGCAGTATGAATACACCTCAGGGAAGAAACACCTTTCTTAGCAGCTGTAAATGGAAACCTTTGTCAGATTTGTTTTGCCACTTCTAGGATTATTTGAAAATCAGAGAAAAAATTAATAGCAGCGATCACGCATACTATAAAAGTGAATGATTCAGGAGTGTCACTCATCTAGTTTCTGTTAGTGATTCACTGACTGATATGAAAAGGAACAGGTCCCAAGCGCTGCACAAACTCCCTCTATGCAGCAATTTTATAGCAGATCCCACATGCACATTTAGACCCTTGACTCCCACTTTGCACAGAGAAACAAATGGTTTATAGATATCCATATTTGCATTTTTTCCCATTTAACTGGAATTCTTCCTCTCACAATGAAGCTATGGGAACCTGATTCTTTGTTAAACAACTGCTGTGATTTCCATTTCACCGAGACAGTCTATCCCACATGCACTCTTCACCATTCATTTGAAAGTCAGGAAGAACAGCTGTTTGAAGGGACCTTTCCTTCGCTGAAACCTATGGCTGTCACAGCAGCCATTTCTTTTGCTGCCCATCTCCACTGAGTTCTAGATGTTACAGTTTCCCCAGAGCTTCACGGTAGGATATGTCACAGTTGTTGGGGTACTTTCACACTACTGATGTAACTGATATTTCTTAATGCAGCAGGACTGTGCTCGCTTAGAGGAATCTTCTTTTTTTTTTTTTCCCTGATCCTGAGGATCAGTCAACTTCTTTTTTCTTTTCAGGAATCAATATTTTTCTCAGCAAAAAAGGCCAAAACCACATCCTTTAAACAGCAGCGATGAACACAAGGGGCTATGATTTACCCTGATCCTTGACTATATGAAGAAATAAGCCAGCTTGAGCTTCTGGTGCAAAGAGCGCTGAAAAAGCATGCTCTCCAGCTGCACATTTGTGCATACAGACTGCATGTGTAGATGCCTCCTCGCAGCAAAGTGTGTGATCCTGTGTGAGGAGCTGTTGCCCCTTTCCTTCTGAACAAACCCTGAGTTCCCTCTGCCCTCAGCTCTCCCAGCTCTCATCTGACAGCTCTTTGCCACAGGAAAATCTCAGTCTGTAGCTCACAGGGACTAAAAGTTGTGCCGCTCTGCTTAAACCTCTGTGTGTTGCTTTCTAGGCAGTACTGCTGGAAAGAGGCCAAAAGCTGAGCTGCACACCAGCCTGAAGTCTGTGTGGTTGGATTCCAAAGCGGTTTCCCCCTATCTAAGGTACAGGCAGCAGACTGTGATTATCTGTGTGTAAGTGGTATTGCAGATTTGAACTCCACTACCTACACACTATTGTCTGGCTTTGAAACCTGCATTTCTAGGGAGGTAGAGAAATGTTTATGCATTAAGGAAGCAGAGATAAGAATAAAGGTGCACTTTTAGGACCATGTATCTCACATCTGTGGATTCACACACAACCCCTGAACTGGGAAGAGAATTAAGGTCAGCATTTAAAGATGGAAAAGTTGTTTGTTTTCACAAGACAGTTGAAACACCTGACCTTACCCAGTACCACTGTTTTTATGCTGAACATTTTCATACTAACTCTGGTTTTCATTTGCAGAAGAAACATGTGGAGGATTTAAAATGTGACATTTTTATCAAACCAATTCAATGGCACCTGCAACAGCACTGTCTTACACATAGCACTGATAGGAGTGTTACCCATATGAGCAAAAGCAGAAATTGTTCTCCCTGTAGAAAGATCTTGGCAGTGAAGAGCAGCATCAGACAGTGCAATCTAGCTTAAAATTCAGCATTGCCTGGTAATTGTCAGCCACAAAAATTAAAATGATCTAAAACCAAAATTAAAAAAAAAAGGTGATATAAAAATCAAATAACAGCCTTTAATCATGCAGCAGTGCACTTTGAGGACACATTTCTGTATGATCAGAACTAGTGATCAAATAATGCTCAGGACATCTATGTGAAAGATTGTTTTCTGAATACTACTGTAAAGATCCTGTTCAGAAAAGTCATCAGTTTAAAAAGCGATGATTATAGAAAAGCTTAATATTGGATTAAAATGCAAGTAATACATGATTAGGGCAAAGAACTGGCAGATGGAGCAGGCATGTTTTCTATTAAAAAAATGAAGTATCTCAACAGATCTTACTTCTCGACAGCCTGAAAATGGTATACATATACTGAAACTGCAGCAATGGCAAGCTAGCAGGGCTAGTCCTGGAGGATTTCAGTCATAGTATCCTAGAACCCTGACACAGCTCATTCATTTGGCTCCACAGGCAGCTCCAATGAGCTCTGTGTTAGCAGAGCAAGCGCAGGGATGCAAGAGCTGACTGCTGAGGGACAGCTCACAGCAGCACAGAGGTCAGTTTCTGGCATGCAGTTTTATCAGTGCTAACTCGTTATCTCTGCATTGCACCGTGATTTTTAAATATGTCAGCCATATAGGAAATGATGCAGGAAATTAAGTGTGGTCTTAAAATGCATCCAGGTGTCTTGCAAACCAGTTGAGGGCTTTAACTCGAAAAATAATTTCTCCAGAATACTACAGCTCACTCCATAGACAACTTATGCCATTTTCTGACTAAAGCTAAATGTCTTTTATTCCAGAAACCTGACAATACCAAAATCAACAGCTAGCTTGCATCAGAGATAGTCATAGCTTTGAAGATCAGCTGCCACACGGAATTGAAGGGCACAGAACCCACAGTATGCACAATTACCTAGATTTCTTCCTGTCATGTTGCCACCTTTTGCAATTTGATTGCAGAAGCCTTTGTTATGGAAAGCACTTAGAGTGCTTGGCAAAATCCCAGTAAGTGGAACTGACAAGGGGTTTGAGGCCAAAATCCATTTCTACAGAAACGTCCGCAGTGTGCTTCATTCATACAACTAAAAAAAAAAAAACAACCAAAAACCCAAAACAAACAAACAAACAAAAAACAAACAAACAACAAAAAAAAATCAGCAGAGAATGTTGGCTCTTATCTGTGTACATCCAGAGGAAATAGGAAGTAGACGATATTTTGGGTCTGGTCTGGTCTCTGGCAGTGCTTCGTTTTTCTTATCTTTAGTTTGTGGCAATGTCTATGCTCAGTCCGCCTCTCTGCAAATCCAGTCTGTTTCTTTTCTTACCCAGCAATGACAATTTTATCACTTTCCCCTTAGTTGCAGTCTTCAAATATGTGAAAGCTATTGTTGTGCCATCTTCAGTCTAAACATCTTTCAACTCTTAAATGGTGGTGAACATAAACATTCAAATCTCAGGAGCTTTGAAAATAATATAAACCTTTCAGTGTATCTCATATACAGAATTTCATTTTGTTTTTTTCACTTCCTCTATTTTAACATTCAATACAAAAGAATATAGTGAAGAGGTATCTTCTTTCCTGAAAAACAGAGGAGAAAAATGCGTGCTTCAATCATTTATAATGTTGCCCTTGATTTTTGAAATGAAGCTGATGGCAGTAAAACAAACAACTGCCTAGTCAGAGCTGCAAGTCAGACTTTACATTCCTCCAAGAGATATTCCCTGTGCAGTCATTTTGTTTCGAAGAGTAAAAGCTCAGTAACATTTTCTTGTTATTCTGATCAGAGCCATGGGATGTCACAGCTCTCCCACATTCCTCTATACATCCAGACATAGCATTTGAGTCTTAGAGTTGAGTGGTTAGGAATTACAGAATCATAGAACCACGTGGGTTGGAAAAGATTCATAAGATCATCAAGACCAACCATCATCACCTAACACTATAAGCTCACCACTGAACCACGTCCTTAAGTGCCACATTCTGAGTTAAATACCTACAGAGATAGGGACCCCACCACTTCCCTGGCCAGCCTGTTCCAATGCCAGCCCACCCTTGAAGCAGGATCTTATGAAACATTACAAACAGGCGGAAGTACCAGGAGATTTTGTGCCAGGAATACAATTTTCGTCCTGCTTATTCAAAGACATGCCAATGTTTGTAAGCAGTGCCTGATATTTTCTTCACTTCTTTCGCATCTTTCTGATCTAGTACATCTTCAAGCAGGGGGAAAAAAACAACACACATTCTTTGTAATATGCTTATAAATAAATCTCTTCTGCTACGTGGTCTTATCTCTCTGTGCATAAACAAACAGGTCTCATACTGGAGGTGGCTTAAAATGCCTTATTTAAAATGCCATTGCTTAAGAGGTCAATGTGAATGACCATGAATAAGAAGTCACACAGGTTTTATATCTCCAAGAGATAGGAAGATACTATAGCAGGTATATTCTCTACAAATGTATATAGTATGAGTAAACTGACATTGTAGCTTCTTTTCAGGTCACCCCTGGGAGAATTCTGATTCAATACTTAAAGAAAATGTTCTGGTCTTTAACTACTAGGTGTAACTCCCCAAGACAAAACAGTCCTGCAGTATTCATGTGCCTCAACTCAGAGCTTCTTGTTTTCTACAAAGATTGACTGATAGCCTGTAGGACAGATGAGAAAACAGACCCTCCCCCTTTCCCCCAACCTCCCCCCCAAAAAATGGAAGTATTTTCAGAGATTGCTCAGAGAAGAAGCAATTATATTTGCCTGCAGTTTAAAGAAAAGGAAAGGAAAATTCAGTTATCCAGTGGAGAAAAGAGCCAAGTCAAAATGCTTTGATATTGCACTGCAACAGCTGTATCAACTTCATGCAAAATTCTGCTGATTTAACGCCAAAGTAGTGTCACTTATAAATAATTCCAGAGGCTTTACAAAACACAGGTCAGAACACTGTGCCTGTCTCACAGTTCTGGAGAATGGCAAATCAATTACAAGTGCATTCTGATGTCTGCCAATGGGATCTCTGCCTTCCCCTTTTTCCCAAAGGGAAACCATTCCCCAAATTGCATTCACTTGCAATTTTCCCTAAATCCCCAAAACTCTATGCCATTATCAAAATGAGGCACCTGTAATACAGTGACTTTTAAGATACAGATTTCCAACAGAATATTATTAAGAGTTTAGAGATGGGTCAAGTCCCAGTATATCATGAAATACCATTTCCAGGAAACTAAACCTTGAACAGCAGGTTGCAGGTTTAGATACACTTTGCTATACAAGGTGACAATCAAGTTAAAAATAAAGAAATATCTTGAAATAAATTATGTTACTGACATTAGTGGAAGAAGGCAAAGAAAGTGTAATGAAATCTGATTGACTATTCCAATAATCAACAAATGCTTGTTGATTTAAAAAAAAAAAAAAAAAAGAACAAGTGGGGAACTGAGACAATAGTTAACTTATACTGAGTTTTATCTATTTCCTAAATGTGTATGCTTTTGCTTTTAGCTTTCCAGGGTTAACAAATAATGAAGCATACAATAAGCTCCATTTTCAGTCCCACAGCTGGGCAAAAACCTGTATTCCTAACCAAGCCTCAGGAAATTATAGCTTCAACAGCTAAACTATGGCAAAGTTTCACACAGCTATAACACAAAGCATGAAAGAGTGCAAAGTTCCTAAAACCTTTCTAAGAGGAAGCACTGCCAGACATATTACAAAATTCTAGTTCACTATGTGGAATTCACTGCTATGTAAGTTCAAAGTTAAAGAGAAGTTGTGGTAAGTGAGATTTGAAAGTGTTATCATCTTTGAATGCCATAGGACAAAAAAATACACAACTTACCATATTAAGTAAAACTCAGAAATGAGATGAGTAGAAAAGGAGAAAATATGTATATACCAAAACCTAAAAAACTACATGCACAAAAAACAAACAAATGAACAAAAACCTGTGTGTAAAAAGGAAGAGAAGAAGCTACATCAGCTTGACCTTTGTGCCAAAATTCTGTTTGTAAAATTAATCCAGACTCACCCCTCTCTATGAAGATGTTATTATCTAAGGGTTAATGCTACAAGTATACATACAGGTGTACATAAAAAAATTACATTTTGTTTTAACTCTTCCTCTCAGTGCTTAAAAAAGAACAGGGCAGCAACTTTAGCAAACTCTCTTTCTAGAGAGTAAATTTACAATGCCAGCAGCCCTGACAGTAGAAGTGAAAATTATTTCTGATGATTCTCATGAAAGTGTCAGTCAGGAATCTACTGCAAAGGTACAAGCACACAGTACAATGAATAGAAGAAAGTTTAGCACTAGATGGCAATATTCCTTTGCAAAATAATTCTCTGAGATGTCTACAGATATATGCAAACATTTTTCCAACTTCTGTACTACTACTTGGTTTTTGTGTGGGTTTAGGCATACAGTTTTTATTTGGTTTGCACTAAAATAAAATATTCTTTCGTACTACTGCTTTTTTTTTTTTTTTTTCTATTTCATACCTTCAGTTAAGGTAAAGCACAACTGTGATCCAAAGCTAACAAAACAGAGAAGATTCACAGCTTAACTGAAAGGATGCAATAAATTACTGACTATTCAGTGTGTAAAGTGAAGAAGCACGTAATAAACCTTCACCAATTCTGTCATGCCTGGTGAAACAAAGTTCACAACAGAGCTTGTTTTTTGTGGGCTGTCACCTTGCATCTATGAAATCAGAACATGAATTTCATCACCTACCTGTTAAAATCAAGATTCCTTTGTATAGTTTTTGTTCCTTTACCTGAAGTATTCATGTTCCTTCTTCATTCTGCGCTCATATTTGAGAATGTAGCCTTCACTGAAGACCAAGTCAGTTATGCAAGAAGAACAGCCTGCACAACTGCAGTTAACCAAAGCACTTTGGCTGGCTTACCTGCAGTCAGTGCAGCGCATTCCCTAGGTCCTTGGAAAAACCCAACATGTTATTAGTCAAACTTTTAAACTCACACTTCATAAAATTAAATCTGCCTATATTAACTAAACTACTAATTGATAGTATTAATTTATACTAATTGGTAGCTTGGTTTCTCAGCAGTGGAAGCAGCTCACAGAGGTATCAGCTAACTCTCCAAATGACCTCAAGTCACTGTCCCTTCTTTTTCTACAAAAACGAATCTTTGAAGCTGTTACCACTCACCCACCCACGTCCTTGCCAGTATCTCAGTAGGTAGCAGATTCCAAAACAAAACAACCAATTACCTGCACTACTGTCTATTCATTGCCCTATAGGAAGCTTATTCCATATTTTTGTAGAATGCACTTTCACAACTTATTTGTGCTTTCTATAGATGCCTGTGTGAAGACAAGCATGGACAAATATGCAAGAAAATGGAAAGTCTCTTTAATTAACTTTACAGAGCAGATAAAGGTATCTAACAGAAGCTGCTCAGTATTGCTTCCAAGTTAAAGAATTCTCTCTCCAGAATGTCTTAGCACCTATCTCTCTAAAATTCAGTACTTATTCTATTTTGATCTAACATGAGACAAACTGTGACTTTAAGCAAATATATATATATATATTTAACAACCTTACTGACAAGTCAGTGAAAATGTCACTGACAAAAGTCACACTGGAAATTCCAAGCAGAACTTCAAAGTGATAACACCATGCAGCCTGCCTAGTACTAATGGCCACAGTGCAGTGACATAATAACACAGTCTTCCATTGCCACTGTTCTGATAGATTCACTCAGAAAAAGTTTGCATCAATATTTAAATCAACTACTACTCTTTCAAGAAAACACCTGACCAAAACAGATTTAAGATGTGTCATTAAAGTAGACTTGTATCTTAGGATAGAGTGTTCCACTTGTTAAGATGAATCAACCAAAAATGACAAAATTTAACAAGAATCCATAGAGACCAAAGAATGATAATAGCATGGAAACAGAATAAGCGGGAAGGATAAAATATTAACTTTGAAGCCAAAAACTAATTTACTAATTCTTCACTTCTAATTCAGAATTTAAAAATTGAAACTATTGTTGTAAGTAGACCGCACTCATCACCAGCAAGGTGCAAAACCTAAAAAAATTCTGGTTTGCATTTTACCTCAGCTTAGGTTTTTATAAAATTATTTTTGTTTTATTTCAACGGAAATCTAAAAAAAACACATTATTGCAAGAACATATCTTTCCTTCCCTGTATTTGCATTTCAAATCTTGCAGCATTGTGCTAGGGCATGAACAGAAATCATTCCAGCTGAGCAGAACAATCGCTTTAATCACAGTTATTATATTCTACCTCAAAGTTAAATATAATTATTAAGAACTAAAGAAAGCAGGAACCCAGCCCCCCCGAGTATTGCAAGGTATACAAGGACAATAGCTTGATGCTTGATTACACACAGTGAGATTATTGTTTGGACTTATGTCAGCACCTGGATGGAACCACTTCTGGCTTTAATATAAGATAGACAGGTGTGATGATGGCTGTCTGAAAGAAAATGTTCTTCTCTTCCTTCAGTATTCAATTCAGCATGAAGCCTGTCAGTCCCATACAACACACGGTGAGTCTAGATAATGTTAGAGGTGTAAAGACCTTTGTATCCTAGAAATTTGCTAAAAAATCTTCTTTCCTGCACTGCTAGTCTGGTTGTGTGATCCAGCCCAATAAAGGTGCTTGAATATATTCATGCAATTTGTGAGGGGAAAAAAAAAGGAAAAAAAAGAAAAAAAAAAAGAAAGAAAAAAAAGAACGGCGTTTACACTGCACAGAATTCAGCCTGTGTTTCAATGATGACCTGAGGCCAAAATAAACACCACTGTAAAGTAGTGGACTAATGTAAGCTTAATTCTGATGTTACAGTCATCATCTCTTAAGGCACAACTATTAAGCTGCATCCTAATCTGCAAATCCCCCACAACAGCTTTGCTACTCTTGAGTCATATACTTTCTCATGACAAGGTGAATCACACAAAACTGGGAATAAAGTGCTCACATTTGAAAGGAAGAGGCTTTACAATGCAGTAAAACTCCAGATGAAGATGGTATCTGGAATTTGATCTCTTTCTGCGTGAATACAAAGATTTTTTTTCTTTTTTTTTTTCTTTTTTCTTTTTTCTTTTTTTTTTTGTTACAGTGCTTTTTCATCAGAACAGCTGGAGGAAATGAATTTTAATGTCCCTCTTACTTTGGCTTACTACAGAAGCTCCTGTAAGCCAGTGTAACTCTATCAAAGATAAAGAGCTAATCAAAATCATACTGAGCAAGGATCTGGAGCAGCAGATGCACATATCCCAAACATATCCACAAAATGTAGATCAGAACGTGCTGAAGAGAACATTAGTAGAAGAAGAGCAGTGTAGACCTCCAGGGAAATACATGTGGAATAAGTCCATCAGCTTCTGTATAGCTACTCTGTATTTCTATCAGTGTAACAGTGAAGAAGCTGATTATTCTGCAAAAAAGAACTTAATCATAGATTGATGTCAGGAGCGTAGCTTTGGGTCCAACCACAGAAGGCTTACTGCCTTAAGAAAGACCGCAGCCTCCCTGCTTACAAGCTTAACACCAACCTCTATTTCTCTTGTTTTCTGATGCTGCTGAAGGAAAGTGATGGCTTCTGCCAACAGCAGCAAGAACATTGAGAGCTCTCTGGAGCTGCTGTTAACATTGCAGATTTCTTCATTTGTAGTCTGCAGATGTTCTATTTTGCTCATACTGCTGACAAGATTCGATTCACCTCCTTGGGGAAGGTGAACATGTCTCTTTACCCAACTGTAGAACGGATTGAGACAATACTGCATGCCAGCACTGAAATTATTAACAGAAAGTGTGTATCTGATTAGGGCAGAATTCTTTTTGAGGTGATATATAATGTGTCCTGGTGACACAGGCATGGTGACACGACTTACCTTTGTTCTCTTAACATACAGGATGAAAGAAGTCAGTGTTAAGCATTAGCCAAACAGAGGCAGTTGATACCTATCATCTATTTAGATACTAAGAAAATGATTTGGAATTGGAACCCTTTTGTTCAGGCTACCATTGCAGCTGCATGAATGATAACCTCACTGTTCTTTATTGTTTATTCACAGTGTGCAAGCAAGAGATGAACAGGAGTGCTGTAAGCCAGAGGAAACATCCTTACACTGAACTCTGCTGAGGGACAGATACCACCCTGACCCGAGTGGGGCTGGGGAGAGAAGACACAGAAAAGGCATGGAGATGGCAACAGAAGTCAATGCTGTAAAAACCACAGTCATGATTTCAACATCAGATGCTGGAGCAAGTACCTACTAGGGTAGCCTGCAGGGAGAAGGGAGAGGAGGCAGGATGGGAAGACCGGAGTCTTTCTATACATGCCTCCTTCTACCCCCACTAATTTCACACTAGAGCCTTCTCCTAGCATGCTTGTGGGTATATCTTTAAGTAATTCTGATTCTCCTCCAGTGCTAATGAAGAAGCTGCATGTCAAGGTGCAAGTCCAATCCTCTACTATATTTAAAAACCAAATAGATTCATCAACCTTGCACTTAACAAAAGATGGTGGAGGGGGACAAACATCACATCTATCTGAATACTCTTTACATTGCAGCTTGGGGTAGGATGCAAATTTTATCATTTGGATGAAAGCTTTTAAAAACAATAGCACTCAAACTGTGAATCTACTTAGGAGTACTGAAGCATCATTATTGAAATCTTGTACTCCCTAAACAATGTCCAAGTTTGGCAGGATAACTTAACACACTGACTTTTTAGATATCATAGTATATCACACAAAAGAAATAAACACTTCACCAAGTTCATAGGTAAGACAAGGGCATATAATCTACACCTGATATATTTCCCTTTGCACTTTCAGGATAGTCAGGAGATTCATTTATTACCTTTATAATTATTTCTTCCTCTTCCACTTTCCCCTGATGCCTTAACTCTGGCTGCAAGCATACTAAAGAATCTGTTATCTTGTCTTTGAATGGAGCTGCGGCTTTTACATCTCTCACCAGCTACAACAGGGGACTTCTACAGGTGAGAGTCAGCTGCCAAGAAAGGTCCACCTCCAACTCTCTCTAGAGTTTCACTCACAGGAATGACAATAAGTGGTGTAGCACAGTTTCATTCCACTTCTATAACCTTCAGCAGGAACAGATTTGCACTGACGTGCTGTACTTTTTATGTATGCTAATTCCCACAGAATTAGTAGTGCCAGGATTAGATCAAAGGAATCAAATACACATTTTTACACTAACATTTTGTCATCTCCAAGAGTAATTTCACCTTCTTGTTAAAGAAATCTTACATAAAAATGAGAGACAGTGAATATCTAGAAAAGAATAAAGAAAAGCCCTTTTCCTCCTATCATATCTATTGTCCCTGCTAGAGTACTATCTGAAGAACCTGCATGGAGTCCTGCAATTCTGAAAACATGAGTATTTTTTCCTCTCTGATACCAGTTGGTCTTATTAAAAGGCTTGCAATGCAAAAAAGGATATTTTAGGGGTGGCTTCTGATGTCACGTCACCTACAAACACCAATGAATCTCTTTTGGAAGAGATTTTTGAAGTCTGATGGCCAGTGGAGACAGGAAACTGTACAGAGTGTAGATAGCTTTAATTAACTAGTTAATCCACATCTCCCCCGAGTCCCTCATTTAAAAAATAAAAAAAATAATGTTCTCCTTCTTAACAAATGTGGGCAACTCCCAATATTCTATTTCTGCAGCAGTAGTCAGCCCTCTCAGGTACAAAAGCAGAAGTGATAAATGAACCATTTTGTACCAAGACAGTCTGACCTCTGAATATTTCATAGAGAAATCTCTTCAGCTCTGACACATGACAGAAGAGGCACTGCTACTTTGGGAAAGAGAACTGATCTGTCCAGGCAGCCCATATCTAATGAGTATGAAGAAAAGCTGTTATTTGTACTTTAAGCTAGCTTGAAATTACACAACTTTCTGGGGTAGAAATGTGATTTTTTCAGCAACATCTTTTAAATTCCTACATACTGGGAGCTTTTGAGCACTAAGAAATCACCCTCATTTTTTCCATGTTTAATAGGGCTTTTATTAACACAGGAATGTGACTGAATATAAACCAGTAAGCTTGTGAGATCAATGCAATCTCTCGCAAGACTATCTATGAGCTAGATTCTATCTTTGTTTAAAATGT
Organism: Chrysolophus pictus; assembly: GCA_037305975.1. Lineage (NCBI taxonomy): Eukaryota > Metazoa > Chordata > Aves > Galliformes > Phasianidae > Chrysolophus > Chrysolophus pictus. The sequence goes on from JAYKPI010000006.1 coordinate 41,679,926, forward strand.
ACAGGAGAAATGACAGAAACAATTGATTTGTGCATGATGTAACAATGAGAGTATTTGCAGCAAGAGATATTTGAAAATCTAAAATTTACTTAACTGCATGAAATTTTAAAGGATAGCTTTAGAAAACAGTGGCACCCACTTTGCCAATAGAATCATATAGATATACTACAGAGATGGAACATTCAGGTTGGATGTTAGGAAGAATTTCTTCTCTGAAAGAGCAGTGAGGCAGTGGCACAGGCTGCCCAGGGAGGTGGTGCAGTCACCGTCCCTGGGGGTGTTTGAGAACCGTGTGGATGTGGCACTGAGCGACGTGGTCAGTGGGCATGTGAGGTGGGCTGAGTTGGACTAGGTGCTCTTAGTGGTCTTTTGCAGGCTTAATGATTCTATAATTATATGATTCTGGACACATCTTTATTTTTTGCAGTCATTTTAGGCTTATCCTTGCTCCTATGTAACAAAACATTCTGTTTTTTATTCCTGCTAAAAACCACGGCCAAATGTAAGGGAAACTCCAGAGACCCTTCAAGAAAGAACAGTTGTCAGCACCACTCCCTCTCACTTGCCCTCTCACTGTGTGAGCACTGTTACAGCAAGATACAGCATATCTGCATCATTTTCACTTTTATGAAGGCTGACTGATACTAAATCATAGCTTAAACAATAGATGGAACATCTAGTTCTTTACATTCACCTACTTTGTGAGTGCCTGGTCCAGGAACTGGCAGGGTCAGAGATTACTTGTCCCGTTATATGCAGGATTCAGAAATTGAGTGCAAGTGCAAAATCCAATTTTCATTGTATGAATTTGCAGAACAACAATGACCCAAGAAGGGAGAAAAGGGAGGAGGAGGGGAGATCACAGTTTCAGACTCCATCAAGCACAGCCAACTCCTCCCCCCTCAGCCACATATCTACTGTATCACCACGTCCAGCCAGGGGCCTTCCTTGGTGTGCAAAACACCTGGAAGCTACTTACCCTCAGGATGAGATCAAGGCAGCTGATGTGCGGAATTTGGAGTCTGTGTTTCACATTCTGCCTCTTTTGCATCTTCCTTCGCCAAACCACAGCAAAAAGAAAACTGAAGTTTGTGTCTGTAGTAAGTATATAGTTCGTGGACAAATTGACTTAAAAACCTGTCACTCTTTTTGTGGTCTGGAGTGTGTGTGTGTGTGTGTAGGGGGGGGGATATTTGTGAATATGTGAATACGAAAGTGTTTACTGCATGCTGAGAATTCACTATTGCATTGCACAAAGAACAATCCCCAATTATAAATAACCTTTTAAAATGTTATCTCTTTTGTGCAGTTCTGGATGAAAGTAACTTTCTGGAACAACGACATGCCTTTTTTTTATTTAGCAATAAGAGAGGAGTTGCACAGCAGTATTTTTGAAATATAAAATGGGATTTCATAACTAAATTTCTATGGATTTCAAAAATACTCTTTGCCAGGGAAGAATTTTTACTCTTCCTCTGTTTTCACTGCATTAACAAGCAAATCAGATTTCACTGTGTGAAAGCCAAACAAGCATACAATGTACTGAATACACAACATAGAATCATTGCTGTAAAATGAATGCTACTTGTAATGACTATGATGTACTGCTGTTTGCATGAGGCCTGATGTGGTCTGCTCTGAGTATCACACAGGTAATATAAATTATCAGTAATTTTTTTCCTATAGTTTTCAATTTCCCCTACTTGGACAAATAAATTAAAAAATCTGGTGGTAAAATCTTAGGGTGATACGACATATACGTACAAGAATAATGTTGGACAAGGAGAGAATCCATCACAGGAATGAAAAGTCTTGATGTACCTTTACAGATGTATCTTTTATATGAAGGGAAATTTCAGAACATGTTCAGTGTTTTCAAAGTAACAGTTTAGCCTATATTTACATGATAAATGACACTTTCTTCACCTCTTTTGGTGGAAAAGACAGCACATGGCTTTTTAGGGCTAATTTCTGCCAAAATAGAGTGCTTAGCAGCACTCTGCCACAGAAACTGTATCTCCAGCAGTAGTTTATTTTTCTTTCTTCTGAGCTTTCAGTCCCACCAAAATGTTCATGTTCTAATATTCCCGGAAAATTATTTACATGTTTGTTTTCTGTCAATGCTGTAGTCTGTACCTCCTAAAATACATAAAACTTCTCTAAAATATATTAAAAATTAGAAATTTTTATAACTTGCCAACTAAAAAATAGGAGTTACACCTGTCTAAATAAATCAAGCAGGTACTGTAGACCTGGATAGTACCTACTAGACATTACCTACTACTGCTATCTAAACACAGGTAAGTATAGTGAATACATTTAGTATCTGTTAGTACAGTATTCACTGTCATGGCATAATTGTTGGGTCTGCACTATTACACCCACCCTTAATAGACCTGTAACATGAAGGGAATTCCATCTGTTTTATCAGGTGTTTCACCATGGCGATCATACCCCACAGGAGTTTTTTCCAACTGACAAGCACAAAGAAATTGCAAGGCAGCATGGATATGGACAGCTTACCAAGGTGTGTTTGTTGACATACAGAAATATATTCAGTTTTTAGCACTTTGTTTTAACTTGGAGACAGTCCCTATTAAGTTGCAATATGCGGATCTCTTGTAAATAGAACTTACCAGGAAGCTGTGATTAGTCACTGATTTCAAAGACACTGAGCTGACTGTTCTGGTCCAACACCAGGGCATGCTGAGTTGTCTGATTGCAGACTGAGGTCTTCTGAGAGGAGCCAGGCACTGGCAATTCACCTGAGATCAAACACGTAGCTTTAACCCAAGGTGGGAAGAGTGCTCACAACCACCCTCAATTTCTCATGGGTAGGTGCTCTTCCTAGCCTGTGAACTACTGAGATCAGTATTAGCAAAAATGTCTCTCATGCTGTGCAAAGGAAAGTTGATTTAAAGCTTAGCTGGTTTAGGTATTAGTGGGATATAAGTGGAATTGAGCTAGTATCAGTATCAGCTGATGGTCTTAACTGGCAGCAAATCAAGCAACGGCAGATCTCAGCTGCAGAAATTGTGTTTCTCCATTAACTGTTACTAGTATTAGATGCCTCTTGTTGTAAATGGTACAAATGGTGAGCTCCTGTGCTACTAGGCTTCAAAGGAATACAGGGACACTAGGGGAGCGTTAAACCTACGTCTGCTCTGGTCCCATCAGCATTTTCTATTGTGTCTGTGCTTTCATTCCTTTTCCCCCAAGATATGCCATTTACGTGGAAAAATGCCTGAGTCATTTGTCCAGGATTTAGAAACCAGGCAGCCTGAAGAGATTTTGAGATGCCAAAAGCCCAAAAAGACCAGAAAAAGAACCAGCTATTGTGTGTGCATTCACAGACTGTGAGCTATGTTTATAGGCTGAGTGCGTGCCTCTGAGAAGTGTCTGCACACTAAGCTTGCTCACACACCAGCAGGTCCAGCACAATGAGTGTGTTCCTCTCTTCTTGGAAAACTTGTCACTGGCCAGGTCTCCAACAAAGTCATGATAGAGCAAACTGCACGTGGGGCTCCTCCTCCACTCTACTCAGAAGGACGTACCAATCTCTGAGACGAGGTCAGGCCTGTTTCCTCTCACACCATCTTCCTTGAAAAAAAAAAGAGTAAGAACTGTGGCAACAAAGCTCATTCTAAGGCAGAAAGCAACAATGAGTGTTTCAAAGGTGGTTAGGACCAGCTTCCTATGCCTTAACTCAGCTATGACTCAAGCACTTCATATGTATGTAAAGCAAGTTCAGCACAACATGTCAGCATGCTTCGGGCTACGTAAGCTCTGGGAGACTTTAAGACCCAGGCATCAGGGTTTAGCAATACATATTAGACAAGCTGAGGCAGAAGCTTAGGATGAGCACATAGGAAACTTTGGATACACAATTCCAGCAACTGAAAGAGGCAATCATACACACAAGCCACGGGCCACCTGGTCTGACCTCTGACTGCTCTGAGCAGAAGGTCCAACCAGGGGCCTCCTCAAGTCCCTTTGAACCTGAATTACTCTATGATCTTATGACTCAGAAGAGAACTGTGGGAAGCGGTGAATAACCATACTTAAGATCCCAGTGCAAAGTAATGGTTATGTGAGCAAAGTTGAATATACTTGCATTTAGGCTAGGAAACACCAGGTACAAGTATTAAGATCACAACTATGAGACCATTACAGGGACACTGCATGTGATTTTCACATCATGACTCTACAAAATGATAATAGTAATCTGAAAAATGTTCACTAAAGAGCTACAAAAATGCTTATGCTAGAAAATCTGTTTTGTTGTGAGAGTAGAGAACTGCCATCTATCTCGTTTAACAGAGAGATTAAGTAATTGATTCAATTTTATTGGTGATTATCTTACTGAGAATAAGATTTGTGATGGCAGAGAACATGTCCTTCAAAAAGGTTGCAAGATCCAGTAGTTGAAAGCTGGGGACATATTCAGGCTAGAACCAAGAATCAAGAGTTTTAGACTGTAGTTAACAATTATCATTGCACCAAAATACCCAGGGGCATGGAGGACTTACGCTCAGTCTTCTATTCAAAATTTTCAGTCTTTCTGGAGGGGAAGATATTGCACAAGCCAAAAATGTAACTTCCATGTGGAATCGCTGGTGATACTCTGTGGCATTCATATCCTGGACCTGCCTTCATGGTCAGGTGGTTGCTGTGGCTGCACCCTATTGCTGTGAGCTAGGAACAGAGCAGAAACCAGACAGCTTTGTTAGGACACGTCTGCACATACTTTTACTAACCCTTCCCCTCAGTTAAGCTTGTTCGTTTAGATAAACAACCACATGGCTTTCTGAAAAGCAAAATGCAACATCTGTCAGGAAGACGTTATCTTGTCTGTTACTGGTGAATACAGAGATGACCTTTATGGTGAAGCCTATTGTGAAGATGGCATTCAGGGAATTAATTAGTAGCTTTTTTTTGACAATTCTTATAGCACAGAAATAAGAAGAACCTTTTAAGTAATCAAATCCAGGTCTTTGCCATGGCAAAAAGCCACATCATACAATCCGGGTTGTTTGGCAAGATCTGCCTTTGAACTGCTCAGGTATTTTTGCTTCCATTGCTGTCACTGAAAGGTGGTTCTTGAACTTTAGCCCAGATGGTCCTTCCAATTTCCAGTTCACTCCTGGCTAGTTTATATACATGTATTTTAGTATAAATATTGCATTTTCTTTTATAATCTCTTTTAAATAATGAAAACTCCCATGCCTCTGTAATGAAGTACTCTAAACACTTACCTTCTTTAGAATTCACTCAGCAAGAATTCATGCTTTCTAGGATAATAAATGCAATCCTTTGCCTACAATAGATGCATTAGGATTGTTACAGATATGGTATTTCTTTATTAAGTCCCTTTGCAGAATGCTGCACCTACCTATCTGCTAAACTATAGCCAGATGCACAGGGGATTCTGATTTTTTGTCCATTAAGATTCAAATTTCAGCTTAACTTATTAAGATGTGAGTTTCAGAGACAGAGAGTAATGATCTTCATTTGCATGCAATCTAGATTGAGTGCAAACATCTTTTCTCTACTTTTTTTTTCCTCATGGCTAAAGAAAATGAGTATTAACGAGACTATGTTCATATAGTGAACATTTCACATTGCAAATAAGAAAATAATCAAGCTGAAGTTCCAATACTGCCACTTTACTCCATTTTTCTCCTTTCTTTCCATCTTCCCTTTAGAAATGAAACATTTTATGAAAGCTTTTATAATTTTTGGTTTGTAGGAATAGATGCACAGAACACTTCTTGAGGCTCTCACACTATTCTGTTACTTCTACAGTTTGGCATACAGCAACAGTATGAACTTGGACAGTACATGCGGAGAAGATACTCCTATTTCCTGAGTGTTGTTTACAAACGGTCTGAGGCAAGTACTGGATCTGGAAGGAAACATGTTTTTTGACGATGTTGATAGGACTTCTTGGATCTGTGAGAATCTGAGCTTGGTACATTTGGAGGTAACCTACTGAACTGAGTGTGATTTCAAAGTATCCCTGAAGATGTGGCTCAATTTTGAGTGAGCCTGATGGTAAGCCGAAAACCGTGCAGAAGTTTTTAATGCTGTAGATGAGGCTCAGATACCTCACTGCTGTGTGACAGAATATCTGTGTTGAAGATTTCAAATTATACTTTTCCATTTACAGCGCAGACAGAGCTGTTTTCATTTCCAGTTGCTCAGTGCATCCATGATGTCCTAATTTGTTTGATCAACTGAAGGTAGCCTTATGTTTTTCACTAGGACTCCTAAGGGAGCAGCTGCCAAGTTCCAACTCTCCTCTCCACTAAAGTTTTATTCCAAGACCCTTTTTCAGCTTCTTTCTTTCTCCCTTCTTTCTTTCTTTACCCCAAATGCCAATTTACTCAGCACAGTACTAGACCCCTTCTTTTCTATCAAGAGAAGAGACTTAGCAGGAGAGATTACCTCAAGTAAATAAATAAATAAAATTCCTTTCTTCCTTCAGATTTATGTTCAGAGCACTGACTGTGATCAAACGCTTATGAGTGCTCAGGCAACTCTTGCCGGGCTGTATCCACCAACACAGGGACACATTTGGAACCCCAGAATCCTTTGGCAGCCGATTCCAGTTCACACAGTGCCACTGTCACATGATAATGTGAGTATAAACTACAAGCACTTGTTTTCCCTTGATCATTAGTAAAATATCTAGTATGTGAGATGTAGGAGCCTGAAAAAGAGTACAGCAACAACAATAAAAGCTATATTAATTACAAGCATCAGGCAGAAAGGAATAATATGCTGAGTAGAAATACTGTCAGGAGTTTCCATGGGAACGGACTCAGATGGACTGAGTAGAATTCCCCATTTCTGGAAAATCTGTGTTAAAAAGCATACACTGTGAGTCCCATTGCGAAAGAAAAGGTTTACACATCTTTTCAGATAGATTTTGTGCGCTTAGAAATCTAGTTAATGCAATCTGTGACAGAGAATTTGGTTGAACAGGGACATGGAGCATTGGTTCTCACCTTAGAATGATGAGAGCTTGAATATGGAAGATACGGAGACGTATGTCTTCCTGTGCATAAATGCAGATTGGTATAGAGTCAGGAGATGCTGACACCACCGCAGATGGTAGTACCCCAGCAAACAGTCAACATCACCTGGTCAGCATCAACACCACTGTCACACTCAGCAAGCAGGTACTGCAACTCACTCATGCCTAGGGGATCAAATAAACAAATCAAACAAATCATAGTCATAAATACAAATTTCCTACTTTTTTTACTACTTGTTTTTTGACTGTATTAATTTTTGCTGATTATACATGTAAGATTGAGACCACATGTATCCTTCTACCCAAGACAAGTGTCCATTATTTACTTATTGGAAAAGCTATGCCAGTTCATGAACTATGGTTATAATTCAGAAATTCTTTCTTACCATCTTGAAGAGATAGATTATGTTTCCAAAAAGACTGAGGAACTGCTCTGAAGCTTTCTCTGTTAATGATCCCTTCAGGACTCCCAAGTTCTTTTTAAAAGCTCTTTTAACTGCCCGGTTATATAAATAGAAATTCCTTTCTGGAAAAAAGACAAAGAGCATATTAGAAAGAAGAAAAAAAACACTAAAAATATCTCATGGTCAAAGGAAAGATGAGTTATAGAAACTTAGCTTGTTTCTTTGATTTAGCTGAAGTAAATGGAACTATGTTAAGTCTACTTAATACAGCTGAGTATGCACAAAGACTCGTACTGCAGTCCACCTGCTGCATGGTAATTCATAGTAGAAAGGTGACAGTATGTTTGAAGAAAGACTGAACACAGTGAGTGAAATCATCTCTGGGGAAGCCAAGCACAAAGCAGTACATGAGGTCTTGTGTTATTCTTCTGTCAAGTGACAAATTCAGTCTTCTGTAAATGACTCCTTTAACTTTGATCTGCTGAACCTACTACTCCTCTAAACATGTAAAGATTATTTTGTAAGTAGTCATCAATATGACTCTTATGGTCCTGTAGATGAATATCCAAGAAAAGAACACTCCCAAATAATTTTGTGGCTTGTTTTAATTAGTGCAGCCAATCAGGACAACAGTCTTACAAGGCTATGTTGAACAAGAACAAGAAGAATCTTGCCTAACTAATATTTTGCAATTTCATTTTCAGTTGCTATATGTACCTTTCTCACACTGCCCAAAATACAATGAGCTTCTGAGAGAAACCTTTGCAACAAGAGATTTCCAGAAGCAGCTCAAGCAGTACAGGGTGAAGTATTTTAATTTCTGAAATCTTCAATTTAAAATGTACTACTTTTGGCAACATTATCTAACAAGCGTGTTTAAAAATGGTAATCGGTATGCTCCTTTCAGATATCTAATCTTCAAAGTGGGTGTATACAACATACTCAAACTACAATTACAATATTATGAGCCACCTAGACTGAGCCATCCCCACCAACAGAAAATTGCAAGTCATAGAAAAGATAAATGATTGACTACCTTCAAAAAGAAAACATGACACCTACCTTCTAGTAGAAAACAAAAACTTAGATCAGATCAGTGCCTCACTTCAATAATTATCTCTATTCAGTTTCATGTTAGCAACTCCTCTGATGTTTCTGACTGTATAACTCCTTGCTAGTTCAGATACTACCACAGAATTCTCTCTGCTCAGTTACACAATTTTTTTATAATAGTCCCAATGTTTTCCTCAATACCTTTTCATGCCTCACACCTAATGTCTTCATTTAGATACTCACTTACATTACATTCCTGCATCTGTAATATATCCCTTCCTTTCTTTCACTGACATCAAATTACTTGCCAATGAGTATGTAATCACTCTCATATTCTACTGCAAATGTCTTCTTTGTGGGTTTAATCAAAATGGCATTATCATACCTGTTTTCCTATAATCTTTAACCACTTAAGCACCTAAACAGCCATCTATCTCTGACTCTGCATCTAGGTGTTAGAATCATGTGAATCATAATTCCCTGTTTTAGCAAATTTACAGTAGACCTCCCTGCTACTCATTACCAATGTTGGAATAATTCTGTTTATCACACTTCTACTGAACATTTCTTGGATTCTGCCAGACTTCTTCATATATCTGGATCCATTCTACCCACTTTCGAACATTCCCACCAAGCATAAACTATTTCTGTACTTCAAACTTAGTCTCAGATTACCATCCTTATTTCAGATGAATAGGCTGTATTCTCTTTTCAGCCTAAAAGAAAACTTTTAGTTCTTCCCTAATAAAAACTAGTGGTATATATTAGCATATTTAAGTTTTCCTGGTTTATGCCTCCTCTTTCATTGATCAATGTTATCTCTCCAAAATTACTGTGTGATCCTATGTCTAGATCGCTCAGATCAGTAGGTGTCTTTAGCACTAAAATAGTAGATGGGGTTGTAATTAAGACAGGTCCCAAGGTAGGAATGAAGAAGCCATGCATTTGACAACTCAAGAAGCAATATGAAATATATATATCCCTGTACCTGAGATGTAGAAGTGGGAGGGAGGCCATAGCTAAAAAGTAGCATGACAGCCAGGTTTCATAAGCTCTTAATAAGTTTTTGTGCAAGCATTGATTTTGTGTCTGCCAGATGATTATGAAAACATGTGGAGCGTGCAGGATGAAAAAGGATCCACTTGAACAGGTAGTAACTGCCTGCCTGTGAGTTTCACCAAACAACAGTACAGTGCTTAGGCACCAAGTGCAAAGACTATGTTGTTTCTAAAAATTACTGTGTACTATGGAAGTGTGTAAAAATGATGTAGAAAGTGTGCAACATACAAATTTCCTTTTTTGTGTTCCAGTCTTTTCTCAAGTTTTTAGCCTCTCACACTGGATACCCACTGAAGAAATTGAACAGTGAAAGAATTTTGAGGATCGCTGACACTTTACAGTATGAGGTAAATAATACAAAGAAAATTTCCAAGGTCCAATATAAACACCTACAGTCTTAGCTTTTATTTCTATGATTTGAAAAAAAACTCAGAATAAGGTAAATTTGTATTTCCAATTCTTTGAACCATTTTCAGCTCCTTCCTCAGAACACTTATCCTACATCAAATTCACAACTGAATATCCAACTATGACTGTGAGGATGCTGTGGGTCATCCACCACCATAACAAACACAAACTAATGGCCTACCAAATGCAACATCTTGTTAGTGATTGCACATGCACACTTAAGCAAAAGCATACTTTTGGGTAAAATTGTCTTGTTACTCCTCTGAACCCCATCACAAGGATGCATGGGTGTAAAACTTGTTTTTGGCAAAGACGACATAAACATGCCTCCTCAAAGATTTCATGCAATTTGTATGATAAGGCCCAAGTTGCATGTAGTCCGTAATGGTCATTTTCAGGAATTAACCAGCCACTGAAATGACACAAAGGATTATTTGTGCAAACCTTGGGAGCCTGTTCCAAGCAAATGGACCACACACATCACAAAGAAGCACAGATTTTACAACAAAAGGGGTGTTCTGGTACCCAACTGTCACAGGTATATGGGTCTCACAGAATGGTGTCTCTGACAGGGATGTGAAAAAAACCTTGAATGCTCTTAATTTAGCAAACAGCCCCATTTTTTTCCACTTCCAAGTCTTCACTTATGCCAGCTGAAGCAAGTAAAAATTGCAGGTAGTCTTGTATTAAAAATATCTTTGATATTGTTGCAGGCAGAGCTTGCTATGAACTGCTTTACAGCAATAATTACTTTAAAATTCAAATATTAATAACAAATTGGTCATCAACAGTAGGATAGTTTCTGGGAAACTGAAGCAGTTTTAAGACATGTTCCACAGCCAACATGTGCTACTTGGATGTGATGCTAATGAGTTTACCTTCTGTCCTGCAGTTTCTGAAGGTCCAGCTTTGATCAGTGAAGTTGACTGCATTGCTAGCCAGGACCTGAGTTAAATGAATGCATTTTGAGCACTGTAATTTCAATGAGGTCACCTTTTCATATTGCCCAAATTCAGGACAGTTCAGGACCACAGCATTTAATGTCAATTGTTATATCATACTGAGAAACCCATGCCACCACAGAAATGTGAAGAATTGGCAGCTCCCATCAGGGAGCTTCCTAACTGCTGGAAGGCAAAACCAGTTAGTTGGGTTATTACTTCTAGTGTTAGATTGATTGAACCTTGGGCTTTCATATTACTCGGTGAAGACTACTGAGGTATAAATTAAGACATCTGCCACAAAAGTCATTTTTGCCCTCTCAAGTGTATAAAGACAGCTTTTTCACTTTTTTTTTTAAACAAAATTAATGAAATTACAGTAGCATACATCTCTGTATTTGTTATTATTAGCTAAGTGCCATCTGACTTGTAGACTGAGGTGCTTGCTTGCCAGCAGCATTGTCTTAAATAGCATGGAAGCAGGCAATTTTTTTTTTTTCTCAAGGCACAGATTGCATTTGTTAAAAGAAAAAGTGACTTGAGCCTATTTAACCTAACACGTTTCACTTATCTAAATAAATCCTAAGTTAAGCAGTTGGCTCCACCTGGTGAGCTCAGCCCTCTGAGTCACATTCACAAGAAATAAAGGAAAGATACCAATTTTAAACTGGAATTCAGAGCAGTAGAAACCAGGAATGCTGGCACATATTTCCTTCTTACAATTGCCGCCATTAATTTCTCTTGGGCTGTTTCCCAAAACAAAAAATGAATCCATTATATTCCAGCTAGAGGATTGCATCAGCATCCAGCACAGTTGGAATAAGTAGGTGTTCTAAACTCTATAGACATTCATCATTCTCCACTACGTCCAAATTACAGCTATATATGTTCTTACTTAGTTGATGGATCTTGGTCCAAAGGTGCCAACCCTTAAATCTTGATATCCCTATAGCATTTGTTTCAGTAAAGATTTTGGGATATATTCCAGTGGATGGTTGAAGAAGAATCACAAGATGAAATTTTTGCAACCAACAACTACATTAGCAATTGGCATAAATAGTGCCATTTGCTTTTTATGTAATAGTTTTCAGTATTATATTTCCTCCTCTTGTTGAACACTGCCCTTCAGATTTGTTTTAAGCAGTGGGATGTCAGAAATAAGAATTCCACAGCCATCTAAATGCAAAATACAGGAAAACATTATTTGAGAAAAAACATTCAGAATCTGTTCCAATATGCATTTTGTACCAAAATAAAAAAAAAATTAGCAGTGGGTACCAACAAGAAAATCATCATGTTTTCTTTCTTCACTGTAGGATATTAACAACTACACTTTACCTGCTTGGGCTACTCATGGTGTCAGGACCAAGCTGATAAAGTTCTCAGAATTGTTATTGCAGGCGGAATTTGGGTTCCACAAACAAATACAAAAATCACGTTTTCAGGGAGGTAAGCCAAATTCTAACCCCATTTAAAATCAATAGTACAATGGGAAAGAAGAAAACGCATGTAATAAACATGGCTATAAAAGATGCTATGACGTAGATATTCACAATTGGTACTAAAAGATTTTGACTAATGAGAAGAGAGATGGTAAGGATGTGAATCACAAACATCCTCATTCAACATTAAACTGGAGCAATCACTCTGGTTATGTTGTATAAGAAACTCAAAGTAATATACAGATTCTGCTGAACTGAATCAACTCTGAATTTAATGTAAGCCAGCATGCTTAACTTTCAAAAGATTATCTGTAATAATCTCTAGAATGGTAACTTTGCTTCCTAAGTCTTCCTTTTTCATTAGTGGGTATACTAAAATGACAGTATTCTGGGCTTTATTTTCTGTTCAGCAAATAGTTGCTGAAATTTTAAGATAGTTAAAACCTTTCTAATCACTTATTTGTCTTCCGTTCATCCACTGTCAACCTTTTGGCCTCATTTTTGCTTTATATTGCCACTCTACAGTCAGATTCTGTGAGCTACAAGGACAACTCACATATAAGTAAGGATTAATTTGTTTGCCTTTTTGGAGCTCCAACATACAAAACTAAGCACGAAGTTAAAACCTCGTCTCTTGCTTTACTACCAATTGCAATAAAAATTATGCCAGTAGATGAAGATAATAGGTAGGTTTCATTCTGCTAGCATATACACTTCTCTTTTTTAGAATTCTGACTCCTGAAAGATTCCAATTTTATGCTAATGTAATTGCTGCAGAAGCTATTAGGGATCGCAGAAACATTTCACACAGATTCAGATTCACTGCTCAAATAAAAGATAATACCAGGGCATTCTGCACAAATTCTCTAAACTGAATAGAATAACTCTTATGGAGTTAAAGAAAGATTGTGTTCAAATATTACAAAATGATACAAACATTAACACAAGCATCTCAGTCATTGCTGGTGCTTATTTATTTTCTTTCAGGTCTTCTTTTAAAAACTATCCTAAAGCAGATGTCAGATGCTAGAAAGACTTCGCACCATCAAAAAATGATTATATATTCTGCGGTGAGTCCTTTTTTTTTTTAAGTTCTCTTTCTGCAGTTATTAAATACAATGAGAGCCATGCAGCTTCATTTCCTGCATGAAATACAGATACAAGCACTTTTATTTGGTTAACCTTAGATACCATTGGATTGTTTTCATTCTGTAATGAAAGGAGACTATTTTGCAACCTCCATTTTCCACCTGATGGCATAGCTTATTTCAGAACCATATTGTTTTGATTTAGCAGAGAACTGAAAAAAACAAAAATAATTTAGAAACATACCTCCTGCTTCCTGTGTCTTTTTCAGATGTAAAAGTAGGGAAAAAAAAAAAAAAAAAAAAAAGTGGGAAAAAAAATAAGTTAAAGTTTGTTATTTTAGAAGGTATTATGAAAGCAGTTATTCAATGGTGACCTTACATTTTTGTTTAGAATGTGCAGACACTCTCATAGGGAAATGAAATTCTGAGACTGCTCTGAGTAAAAAGCTTCTATTCCTAAATTGCAATTTGATCATGAGCTGTATAATATGTATATCACCCAAATACCTTTCAGATTTCAAATTCTGTTAACTTAACAAGAAAAATTACCAGTTCTTATTAAAAGAAGTTTTCACAGTTCCTTCTAACTTCAGTAAGACATATAGGTGCCTAAAACTTCTTAATATGTATACTTTATACATGCAGCATTTCAGTTCGTACAGCCAGAAGAGGATAGTGCTTGTTAATCACTGCAGAGGGCAAGTATTAATGAAGTCACATAAGTAATATTAAGTGTAGAGATAATGTACTGGACTTATTATTAAGTAAGAGTTACATTCAGCGATTTTCAGTAGCCCTTTAATGGTGGTTTTTCTGTTTTTTTTCTATTTACAGCATGCAACCACCATTGTTGCCTTACAGATGGCACTCCATGTTTTCAATGGGAAACTGCCTCCTTACAGTGCTTGTCATTTCTTTGAACTCTACCAGGAAAAAAATGGGCAAGTATCTGCAAGCTGTACTGCTAGCATATACATTTTTTTGCCTAAAGAAATGTATTGCTACCCCTAACTAACTAGACTGGATACACAAGGTTTACCACACAGAAAAAGATCATAGATTGATTTTAATTATTATAATTAGATTCAATTTAGCAATTATTGACAGTAGCAGAACCACATCATTGCAGCCTAAGATCTTTCTCTATTGTTCCATTACAGTTGAGGGCTTTAATCTACCCTCTTTATCTGTTTAGCTCCTCAACTGTCTATCAGTAAGACAATCTACATGCAAATTATGCTAACCATTTATTGTTTAAGAAGATTTCTTCAGAGTATTAACGATACATATTATTAGCAAGACAAATAAGCTTCATCCCAGAATACAATCACTACAACATGGAAGATCTCTGTGGTTTCACACACCTAACTTGATTTTGATAATTCTGTATTTTTAAGCAGGCAATACACCATAGAAATGTACTATCGGAATAATACTTTGAGAGATCCCCACCCTCTTACTCTCCCTGGCTGCAGTTTTCGCTGTCCACTGGAGAGATTTACTCACTTGGTCTCCCCAGTCCTCATACAACACTGGACAAGAGAATGTAGGATATAGGACATAAAATGAGGTAAGTTACATGTTTGGGGGACAAAATTAAGGTCAGGATTTGAAACCAAGAGCTCATTTGAATCTTTTTCTTAACAATCTGATCTGAAATGAAAGAAAATCAAATCCAGTAAGACAATTTTATCCATAGCCACAATTTTTACTCCATTGATATATTCATCTAACTTCACCCAACTTGAAATGGAATCAAAGCTGATTATATGTTAGGATTCTTTTTTTTTTTCTTGATTCAACTGATCTTAGCGCAGTCAAAAATACTTTCAGTCCCTGAAGAAGCAAATCCAAATGGACTGAATTGTGTTAATTAATTCTACAGTTAGAGTATTTGTCCAAGCTAATTACCATCGCCATGCATTCTTTTGATTTTCGAAGACATTCAGAGATCAAAACAGATGAATATTGAATAGTATACCAAAATAGTACTTACCAGAATGTCAAACATACAGATACACATTGGCAGTAGTAATGGATTCCCTAGTAGGTTGGCTGTATCTCCATATTACGTTTTCTAACTTTCCTTTCTGAGTACTGATGATAGGGCAAACCCAAATGTTTAGCCTTCAAGTTTAACACAAAAGTTGAGCATTGTTTCAATTCTCAAATTTTACTTCAATAAAAGTTAAATGGCTTTTACACAAAGTCTAGCATCACCACTCTCAACTGCTTTCATTAGTAAGCCTGAATGCTGAAAACGCATATGGACTAAAACTAAAAATACTGTCATATCACAATCTGACACTTGCCCATATTCTATCCTGGTTCAGTATGATTCTGTCTCAGTAATTGATGGGGTCAGCTCCCAATTTTGGAGTTCATACCTCTTTCCCTGCAGGAAGTTTTAGACATGAGCAAAATCTGGGAAAAAGCAGTCTCCTGGACACTGCCCTGCAGCCTGCATAGCGCAGCAAGGTCTCAGAGGGACCATTCCGTGCTAAATCAGTATGCAAGCAGTAATGAAATGTAGTACTGACTCTCAACTGATGCAGCTAGGCTGGACCAGTTGGTGCGTAACACTGGGAAACTAAACTGAGCTGAACAGTAACACAAAGAGTCTACAGATCACACTTACACTACACAACTGCGATTTCACTGCCTTACCCAGTTTCCAAATTTGTTGCAAATCATATCAAATATTGTCCTTTGCTAATGCAACTGTTAATACTTCAACTGTATAGGCATCTAAGCATTTGACAAACAGAGGGGTGTGACTGAGCTCAGAAAATATTACATTGTTATTCTACATGCAGACACCATTTCCCAAACATGGAGTTGTTTCCAAAATATGCCTAATTGAATGTTCATGGAGATGATTTATGACCCCAGTATAGGGAAATACAGGGATTAGGAAAGCATTGCTAATACAGGTCACACCAGAGGATAGTAGCAATGCTTGAGTGGTATAAATCAGAGCCAAGTTCTTCCACATGATGATGACTACAGCATGGAACACAGGAAGTGAAGACTGCTCAGTATATTTGTGGAGGAGATAAAGCATTTCTCTGCGCTCATTTATCTGGAAATTTTCAGTGTGGATCAGCTCACAATTTCAAAAGACTTTTCCTACTTCCATCCTATTTCCATCCAAATGAAAGCAAAACTGTCAGCTCTTCTGTACTTAGTATGACCTACCTGCTTCTTCAAGTTGTAGCGATATATTTGGCATGTCTTCTGAGAACAAGGTTATATGCTAAGAAAGATTCTCTCATTTTGTCTTACCTTTAGGTGTTGCCTCCAGAAAATTCAGCGTGATTAGCTTTCAAAACAGTTCCTCCCACACTGTGATGTTACTACAGTCTGAAATTTCTCATTAACTTCCATCATTATGAACAACAGTCTCCTGATCTCTATCAGAAAAAAACAAAAAAAAAAACAAAAACAAAAAAAAAAAAAACAAAAAAAACCCATTCATCAGTACAGCAAAGCAAAATTACAGAAAGCAGCAACTTACCCTTCCTCAACAGTGGCTTTCTTTTATAAAGTATGAAACCCAAATGTATTGTGAAATTGAGTATTTTTTCTGGGTTTATTCATTGCAAAGTGATCTGACAGAACACTAATTCAAGAACATATTGTAAACTAAAGTGCTTTGAAGGGCTATAGCCTTAACATAGAACAAAAGTGGAAAATACTTCTGAAGGAGTATTGTTCCCTTTTGAAGACTGGGATAACTTCCAGAACTGGTGAGGGAGGCAGTGCTCCAAAAGGAGCCAGCAACTGGGGAATCATTCCACTTTCCTCATACTTTACACTATTCAAGAAATAATTATTTTACACAAACAGATCTTAGAAGCTACAAAAATAACAATAACGGCTGTTTACTTAGTGAATACTTGTCTTGCTTTGTGTGCAGAGAGCGGGGTGAGTGTGTTTTTTTTCTTTGTATTTATACACAAATATTACACCTGTATATAGAAGGAAGGAGAGAGTTATGGAAATAATGGACCGTGAGGTTACACCTAAAAGCAACCTACAAACAATCAGTCTGGCTGTCATAAATTGTTGACCCAATATGGCTTTCACATACTGAGTCATTGTGTCTTTTTCCAAAAAGATAGCAAGGCTAAGTGTCAACTTTGAAAGAAAAATCATTTGTGATTTCAAACAGCTTTACAAACACCTTCCTTTTGTTCTGTTACCTTGATAATGTACTCTGCTCTGATAATATAAAGTCCGTGCTTCAGAGAATTTTGTCAATCCATGTTGTTCTTGATGTTAACAGAAAGATCCCACTAACAACACAAAAGACTCCGCAGCTTAGTGCTAGTTAAAATATGCAGAATGTGCTGGGCAATAATTCACTTGTTTTATTTTCTAATACTGCTATTTCAAAAACACTGGATTAGAACCATCAGAGGCAGCTAACTTTTGAAAATAGTGGACATGTCTTTGCTTGAAAAACTAGGTTTGTTTTTAATTTCTTACAGAGGATATATGAAGCTTATTGCCCACAGGTCACTTCAAAGAGAAAGAGAGTAACAGTTGAAAATAAAATAAAAAGAATTTTGCCATTCTTTTCCTTGGACCTGACTTTGAAAATGCAGGCTAAGCCCATAAAATGTGTGTCCCTCTTAGAACTACGGCAGAAGCAGATAACTGCTACTACATAAGCTACAAAAGAATCTTTTCCCTCTAACAAGAATCTTAAGTTTCAGATTTCTCACTGTTAAAGCCCACTCTCTGCTCAGCAGGGCCCAAGCAACAATTTCTGTGCTTTCTAAGCCTCCACACGAAGCAGTTTAGGAAGAAGAATTGTAGTTAGATTTCATAGCAAAAGGTTCAAAAATACAGATAAAAATAAATGACTGCCTCTAGTGAAAAAAAGGCAACATCTCTTACATCCTTTTAGATGCAGCAAGTAAACAAGGGTAAAAACATTTTGGAACAGAATGAGACAGCCAGCTGAAGCTGCTTCTCAATGCAAAGAAGATCAAGTTGTTGTTTTTTTTTTCCATGTTGCCTCAATGTCCATAGTAGACACTGGCAGAGAGCCTTCCCAGATCTGGCCGTTCTCATCGGAGAGTTAGTGCAAACTCTTTGAAAGGTTCACTGCAAAGCCAACACACCTGGCCAAAACTGACCATCACACCTCCTTTAACAACAATAATATTTTTAAAAAAGCAAAAGAAAACCAATTAGAGAGGAAAATGTAAGACCCCATACTTACAAGATCATAGCCTTGGATTATAAAACCAAATTTTAGGCACCTTCTGTACTTGTTCCTATTTCTTCTTATTATTCTGAAGCTGTGTCAGCCTAAGTTGTTTTCAGTGTTTTAGTTGCCAGATATTTTTGAGTGGAAGCTCAAGAGCTAGAAAGGGGGACTCATTCTTTTCCCGCCAAAGGCAAGGGTAACCTTTCTGCTGGCTTCCCAGACCTGAACAAGCAGAGAATGCAACACTCACACAGCTGAGACATTCTTCATTATTCTCTTTAGCCTACAGTTTGTAGTTCCTCCTTCCCTTCCTCATCCAAATCCACCTCTCAAAACTTTCAGAACCGTGTAAAGACCTTTCTTCTGTCACACAGTTTTGTCCTGGGATGGGGGACCATGGAGCTGCGGCCTGGCTCCAGCAGTTCCCTTCAGTGACAGATGTGCATCCAAGCTGTGCCAGCTACTTGCAGAACTACAACAGAATGTCCTCCTTTTTCATTACATCATTGGACCATGTTTTCTTCCCTGCTACATGACCTAATAAACATGCCCTGAGCATTTCAATTTATGTGGAGAAAAAATAAATTTCTAACGTATACTGATCCCTGGATGCAGGCAGCAGTTTCATCTCTGACTGTCTTCAGTGCAACAACTTCCATCTAGTGCATGCCTGGGCTGTGCTAACACTGCTAGCAGTTAGCTAAGGTCACCCTGCCATACATTAAAGAGTGAGTTCTTTTGCAACCAGTCTGCTTCAAAGCCACTCCAGCCATGCTTCAGCAAGCCTTCAAGACAGGTACGTGCTTTTAAAATAGACAAATTGTGCACAAGCTAATTCTACTAAATGCCATACTTTAATAATTACAATATATGCCATGGAGCCAAATTAGCATATAGATTATACAAATAGTTTGAGTCCATTTACGTAATGATGCTTGGACAATTTTAATGACTAACTTCAGAATAATTTCTTAAAGTTTTATTTTGAAGCAACTTTTCCTTAAAAAAAAAAAAAAAAAAAAAGGATTTAGTTGCTGCAAAGTATGACAAGTATGACAAGTTTACAGCTGTCAAAAGCGCAGTAAAAATGGAAGTCTGCCTTTATCCCAAACTGGAATTAAAATACAAGACAAGTAACTAAATTTACAAATGAAATACGTACTTAGAAATTACCTGCAGGACCCCATCTTTAAAACCACTGCACAGGAAAGAGGCTATTTTTTTCATTTTGCAATGCATAATGATTTTTTTAGGTTATGGTGCCCGTTTTCCGGATATATTTCTACTAATACATCCATTAGCAAAATAAATATGCTAAAAGGAAGAATGATGCCACACAAAGTAAAACTTTATCATATGCTTGACTTCAGGTTGAAATGTCATTTTGAAAGAATTGTTAGCAAAGCCTTTTTACAAAATACAGCCATTCTGTATTGTTAAGCTTTCCTAAATGATGCCATCCAACACCACAAAGAATACTTATTTCTCAAGTGAAGCTACCATATGGGTTCTGTAATAATAAGATTCTCGGGTTATGGCTCCTCATCTTCATTAGCCACAGTCACTCATAACAGGAACTCAATGAAACAGTAAACCTTATGAAACTCATGAGTTATGAATTTCCTGGTAAGGGTTTATAATGAGAAAAACTTTGAAAACCAAGCAGTCCTTGATCCAAAGTGTTTAGGAACCACCTACTGAAAAATCTATACAGATTAAAAAATTAAGGCATCCTTTCTTGAATTTTGAGTAGTCTTAAAATATTCTTAAGAAAATGTCTTTTTTGACTGGCATTCTTAAATAATACTGTAGGTGATCATCTTACATTTATTTTCAGAAAGGTAAAGTAATAGGTATCTTCAAGTATCAATGACTTTCTTGTATCTCCTACATAAGCACCATCACACCAGAAGAGACCAAAGACAAGAGGGAGAAAACAGTGAAGGGAAAGAGAAGTTCAAGTGAGTGCTGAATACTGGGTACAGATAGAGGTAAGGAGATGGGGAAGTCTGGAAGCTGTGGTCCTCCTCCCTTCCATCAGGGGAAATGGACTCTTAAGGCCATTCATACAGTTCAGAGAAGAGATCATTTGAGGCTTAGTGTAGTTTAGGGTCCTATGGACAGAATTTCTGGTAAATGCTAAAGTACCTATTGAAGAGAAAATATTACTGCAGAGAGCTCAACAGAAGATGAGACAGATTTGAG
The DNA here is from genome assembly GCA_037305975.1 of Chrysolophus pictus. Taxonomy (NCBI): domain Eukaryota; kingdom Metazoa; phylum Chordata; class Aves; order Galliformes; family Phasianidae; genus Chrysolophus; species Chrysolophus pictus. The sequence goes on from JAYKPI010000006.1 coordinate 41,700,786, forward strand.
AATGAAAGGAATGGTATGACTCAGACAATACATGGATGATCTTAACTTTTAACATTTAGGGAACTCTATTTAGAGGTCTCTACAAACTGTAGTTTGTTTGCTTCAAAAAGCTTTATGACTAGAAATAATGTCATTCTTAGTCTTATTTTATAGAGAGGAATTCAGGAGAGACAAGCTGAGCAATCTGCTTAAAGCCACTGAGTGTCAAAAACAGTGTTCTTAAATTAGTAACAATAAAAATGTGAGCTCCAGGGCCTGCTCAGAAGAAATTTCTTTGGGAATTGGGGCCAAAAAAGAATTTGGCATAATGAATTACAAAAGCAGAAGTATAGATACTCTCCACTGGAAAAGAAAAACAACACATTTGAAGAGCAAATAAACTGCCCAGGAAACAGCTTGAAGAATGTACTTGCTGTAAGGCTTACTTAACTATTTATGTGATAGATGAAGTCTTCTTTAAAATAATAATTCTGATTTTGTGGAGACAACGTAGATAAGGAGAGAAAGAAGGTGGGTAGGGAAGTTGAAAAGAAGATAACTGGACAGAAAAGAGAAAACAGTGTTGCCTGGCTCTTGGTTCTGAGTTTATCCTTGTGGCTGTGCTATCATCTGGAAAAATTCAAAGCCCTAAGAAGTAGAAATAGAATAGGTAGGTTAGAATATTATAGATGCCTAGCAACTCCTCATATTTCAGCCTCATCCTTAAACTCCAAAAGAGAAAAACGTCACAGACAAAACGGAAATGAATTATGACTTGATTAAATGGAATGTAAATAGTAATTTGAAAACAAAGAGTGATGGGGTTTGTTGCATAGTCACACAACATTCCTCCTGGATTTGAAATTCACCAGCCACAGTTCCACCCCTTTTGAAGTCCAGCCTCCCATCCTGGCTGTGTAGCCCAAGCAGCTGTAGGAGCTCCAGGTACTTTTTTCATCTGCTTCCAGGATGGGAGTGATATGGCTGCCCAACCCATCTCGGATTCTATGTTTTGCTTTTCATCTTACCTTCATTTTGCTTCAGCTGGCAACTGCAGAAAGAGAACTGAAGTTCGTGGTTGCAGTGAGTAGATTTATTTTCTATTTAATTGTGGGATATGCAAGGAATTTGGTATATCTGTCAAATCAGACAAGGTGTGCAGTTCTTTAGTGTCTCTTTAGACTTAAAAATACAACTTTTTTTTTTCTTACTAAGTTTAAAGACTTCTTAAGATAAGAATGCCTCTAGCTATAAGAATTTTCATGTCCTAATTACTAGTTATTTTTTCAGAATAAATACACCACGTTGCTTTGTGGTAGAGGCATAGTGCATGGGGGCACAGAGATCTTAAGTCTAGCTTACCTGTTGCATAGTCAGACCTGGCAATTGTGGCCACCTTCTTTGTGCTTGGAAGCTGAAGCTTTTGATGGTATAAGGTGCTCTGAAATTGCAAAATAGAAGTCACCATAAAAATGGAAGCATTTGCCACCTCAGAACAACTGAATCAGGATAGTAGTGTACTAAGAAACAGAAAAGGGCATTTTCTGTAGAGATCTGAAATGGGTGTTGCATTTATTGTAGTTATTTTGAAACCAGACTGTAATCATATTTTGCTGGTTCACTGTTCTTTTTAAAGTTACTGGACAGTAGTTCACCATCAGTTTCCCCCATAGCTAACGTAAATGAGAGATTAATTCAATAAAATATTTTGGATGGTGAGGGTTGCATCACAACCCTTTTCATTCTAATTGTTTGGGGCTTTCTTTTATAATGAGAAGGGTATACTGATAAAGAATAGCTAGTTTAAAGTGGTATTTTCAACAAAAAGTTTTGGGGATTGGAATTTACATATATAAATAGGAATTTTACTTTTAAGATGTTCTTCCACCCTTCTGTATTGACTGGATTATGTAGATGTGCCAGTTGGAGAGAGGCCAGACCGCACCAGAAAAACCAGTTTCTAGTCCTGCTGAGCCTTATTGCTGTATCAGACCCTAAAGGAGGCAAGGACTCGACTCTAACTAATTCCAGTAACATTATGTATATAGCTATATCCTTAAATGTTTCAGTGGTGAAAGGGAGAACTAGCTAGATGCAGGGGTCAATTCAGGCTGTCAGCACGCTTTGGAGAATTAACTCTCTGAAGAGAATGAGGCGTTTACTGAATTGCAGCTGTTACTGTATGCTAACAAGCAATGGTACTGGAAAAAGAGTAGTTACAGGAAAGGCTTACCATTATGGAGATAAGACCCTTCCTATCCTAAATCAGCTTCTTTATCACACTTGTGCAGCTATCTTCTCCACCTACCTAAAAGAGAAAAAAAAAAGAAAGAAAAAGATAGCACTGTATCTATTTATGAAGTAAATTATCAGAACTAATGTTAAAATTTGTGTATTTAATTTTAAATGTCTTTCTTTTATCTTTGACACTTTTTCTTCACTGACCAATCTACCTGAAAAGTTACAATAGATTCAGTCTTATTATCAGTATATACCTCCTTTCTCAAGGCATGGTTTCTCATTGTTCAATAGAATTTTGCCATCTAAATTCACAGATTGAATTCACATGTGATCAGAATTAGTAGCAGAAACAGAAAGGGAAATTAATAGAAATTGGCCCCAGAACATTTCACTGACATAATGGGATAAAATGACAGTCAGGCTACAGTCGATGTAAGTCTACACCTTTCTGAGTTAATTCAGTGGCCGTTTTCCAGCTGTATTCTCTGTAAGTTGCTATGTAGTCACCTGAGAGTATTATTGCATTGTGAAAAAGTGTCATAATGACTTTTAAGAACTTTCTTAGCAGAATTGCACAACATAAAAGACATCTGCTAGTGAGGGTGGAACCAAACAAATTCCCTTTTGCTCACTTCCAGATTTGTGCTGAATCGCTCTCTCCTCATATCTTCCATCTTTATGCTGATTTTGTGTGTTTTAATTATTAGCCACAAATGCTTTGTGGTGAAAAGCTGTAATACCAGCCAATTTGTCAAAATGCTGTTTCAGATTTCCTCATGTGTAGATATTAACCCTAACCATAATTCTTAGGGACTAACTTGGATGTAAAGGAAGGAAATAGGAACTATCTAGGACCATCAGGCATCCAAGCAGAAATGCAATACTGATCCATTGTCTCTCTGTAAAGAAGTTCTGATCTGTAACTTATGCTTCCAGACAGGCACTCATTTCAGCTATCATTTACACAAAAAGGTGTGGTTTTGGAGGTAATGTGATTTCATCATGCCTTTCCTCAGAACAGGATGTGCTGACTAAGGATGTTATCTATCTAATCAACACAAGCCATTTGAAATCTTGACTGAACATGCTCAGTGTTTCTGCATCTGTGATGGACTGGCAGCATGACTGGTTCCACAGATCTCTTGTTCTTTTCCTTCTTATTCCTAGCAATATAAGAAATCTTGCTTAAAGTTGAATCTGTCATTAAAAATGTCCATGTGAGGCGCTGTTGTGCCACATTGTGCACTGCAATTAATGACATTTTTGAATGAAGATGTTTTATACAGATATACGTGCCATATTCTCAGCTTACCCCTCAACTACCTTTGTTTTTCTTTGACACGATCTTTCATCTGACAACAATAGGAGCAAGTGGTGGCCAAAGTCTGAGTCATGTGGCCATTTTGATCTGAAGTGTTCACTCTCACTGGGCTGTGATAAAGAATGGGAGAACCCAAACATCAAATCAGCTTCAAGCTGCGCTGGTGCTGAAGGAGAGGAAATTGGTAACTCTGCATCTGATGCTTTTGAGAACTGTCTGAGGTCATATAAAGTGACATACAGAGATGTTGAAGTGAACACACACAGGAGGTGTGCTTTCCACTTTTCATGTGTATTCTCTTTGTGTTCTTTTCCTTCTTGTTTGTGTTTTCTCCTTTTATGATGCCTCCTTCTTCCTTTTCTCTAATCCTGCGTTGTTGCACGTTCTCTGACAGGTCTTCTGACAGGAAGGCAATCTATAACCCAAGAGTAACAAATTCTGCAGCATACCAATATTTTTAAAGTAATTGGAATGATCAGTTTCTTTCTAGCAAAATGCAGAGTGTTGAGAAATACATATTGATGATCAGGGCAAGCTTTGTAGGGATATTTTTTTCTTAACAGCATCAAGTAGTCTAACAAAGAAGACAAAATGTCCCAAGTTAAAAAAAAAAAAGTTTCCTGAAACATAGCTGAATATTAATGAATGAGTTGGCCTTTTAGGTTGAATGGTAGCTGATGAGGTCATTATTTCATTTTCAATCATAACAGAAGCAAGGTCATTTTTAGAAGCAGCAAGCAAGAAAAAAGTCTGAACACAAACAAAAATCAGCTGTCTGAGAAGCTTAGTCTTTCGATTCCAAAAAACAGGATTCTGGTCTTAGCAGTAGTTTTTGTTTCTTTTTTTTTTACTTCCAGCTTAGTTAATATCATATTTACATGTCACCATACAACGCAGATACAAAAATGCAAACAAGGAAATGAACTTTTTTCTCTTTTGAGTAAACTTAAAGAAACTGTGCTGCTTTTTGAAGAGAACAGTTCCCACTCTTTCAATTTCTAAATGGTAAAAAGAGAGAAAAAAAAATCTTTTTCTTTAGATTTCCAGCTCCCACATATGCTCATATACTCACAAAATCACATAATCACAGTTGCGGGGGTTGGAAAGGACCTTAAGAGATCATGGAGTCCAACCCCCTGCTGAAGCAGGTTCCCTACAATAGGTTGCACTGCTGTATGTCCAGATAGGTCTTGAATATCTCCATAGAAGGAGACTCCACAACTTCTCTGGGTAGCCTATTCCGGTGCTCTGTCACGCTTAAAGAGAGCAAAGAAGTAAAAGAAATTCTTCTGCATGTTAGTGCAGAAATTCCTGTGTTCAAGTTTTAGGCCATTGCTCCTTGTCCTATCACTACACACCACCAAGAAGAGTCTGGACTCACCCATTTGCCTCCCACCTCCCTTTAGAGGTTTTATAAAAATTTGTAAACATGTATCAGATCCCCCTTCAAGTCTATTGTCCAGGCTGAACAGACCCAGGTTACTCAGTCTTTCCTTTTATGGGAGATGCTCCATGACCTTTATCACCTATATGGCTCTCCACTGGACTCCTTTTAGGAGTCTTTTTTGAACTGAGGAGCCCAGAACTGGACACAGTAGTCTACATGCGGCCTCACCAGGACAGAGTAGAGGGGGAGGATCACCTCCCTCGACTTGCTGGCCATGCTCTTTTTAATGCACCCTAGGATATCATCGGCCTTCTTGGCCGCCAGGGCACACTCATGGCCAACCTGTTGCCCACCAGGACACCCAGGTCTGTCTCTTTATATTATATATTTGAATCTTTGTTTTTGCCTTCTCACCTCTGATCAGGTAAAATGCTACTTTGTTCTGGCATATTGAATGTTTTTAGGGGTTGACTGTTGTGACAGTGAAATATACACAGCAAGTTTTGTTGCATATTAAGTGTAAAGCATCATAAACTAGTATTTCAAATCTAACACATTTTTAAACTAATGAAAAAGGCTTACTTCTTAGCCAGGTTTTGATTTGTTACTATATATTACCTAAAAATAGAAATCTAATCATGTCAGTTTGAATAACTGTCAATTACTCATAAAAATGATTTTCTGTGAAGCTGGGTAATTTAACAAGAAAATATGCAGCTACATTTTAATTGGGAATTTAACCTTCATTCTTTACAGAAACATCAGGTTGTTCAGAAAAGCTAATTAATCCTACATGGCAATGTAGTATGTCTGCATGTCAAAACACTAAAGAAATAAGCGCAAACACAAAAGTCCCCTTACTCATTTCTCATGTCTCCAACTGAGTCGAGCACCAGAGACTGCACATCTTTGCCTACTCTGCTGTTTTCTACAAGTTCAGCAAGAAATGATTACAGAAAATGAGCTGAGATTCCAGACTAGTAAAAAAAAAGCATGTACAGAATTAAAAATTGCATACAGAGATAAAAATAAAATATTTAAGAATATTTTATGAACTATTTTGCTATACTTGAACTCAGAATTATCTTTTTGTTGACACTCAGCAATTCATTATTAATTAAATATTTTGTTGATGCAAATAAAAAAATGACTTCTTGATTTAATGAACACTATTTATTTCAGGTTGACCACATTTTCAGTGAAGTACAACTAGCAAATGTGGGAGTGGCAAACAAATGCATCTCTCTGATGTGTGGGAAGAATGATGTGGCTTAGTTAGGCAATGGGAAGAACTAATCATAATTAAGTTATATATCACTATATCAGTGTGTTATTATGGAACAAATGACACTTTATGAACAGATATACCACACTTCCACATTGACTTTTTTTTTTTTTTTTTTTTTTTCAAAATCAGGAATTAATTTGGTTATTTGAACATAGATACAAGTAAAGGTAACAGTTTCAAGTTTGGACCAGCATACTGGAAGATTGTCTGGAACCCTATGAATTTGTATTCCAGTGTTTCCTTCCAGATGAAACTTCTATGGAGTTAATTTTTTAAGTCTGTACATAGCATATTTAGGGAGAGTAAGACAGACATTTTCAGAACTATTTAATCTGGAGTTGGTACTTTGTATGGTGAAAGAAAGATACTAAAAGGCTCGCTTAAAGTTTCTTGATGTACAAATCATATGACTGCAAGTATCAAACTAATATTCACCATGTTGAGTGTCCAGTTAACCAAACTCTTTGCTGTCACTGAAGTTAACAGAAAAATTTCTAGATACTTCCTTAAATATTCTCATAAATACATGTAAAAATAGCAATAAATATTAAGTAAGATAACAGTGTAACTGATAAACTTTTACTTCTTTGCATTATGGTATGAGCATGAAATTAAACTTAAGACAGTGTGCCTGGAAGATACCACTATGAACAAAAGTAGTCACTAAAATTTCAAGTGTGGTGCCAAAGTAATTAAATCCTCATATGAGCACATCAGAAACTGTTTTTAAATTTGGAGTGGTCAAGTGTCCAAAATTCAATCCAGCTTCTTGTATAACTGCCTAGCTATGAATGTAATCTGGGCATTGGCATTTTTTTTGGCTCATTAGATTTCTAAGTTCTAAATGAAAGAATAATCAGGATCATGCCCCCTGAACTCCTATATAGAGTATCTATTTTTCTCTGTAAAGAACGTACTCTAATCCTATTTGACTAAGTTGCTGCTTACTTTCTAATATTTGTATTTGAAAAATGGCACTGGAAGTAAAATTGTGTGATTGTCCTCTAGCCAGGGAAGAATGGAATGCTAGCAGTAAGTAATTTGCTTTGTTAACATGAATTTTATTAGGTTTTCCGACATGGTGACCGATCACCTGTGGTAAACTTTCCAACTGATTTACACAAAGAAAGTGAATGGCCCCAAGGATTTGGACAACTTACCAAGGTATGTTAATTTTATTAGTAGTACTTACATAAGATAGCACTACAAAAATAGAAAGTGGCCAGATTTTGATGTGTATTCTGCAAACATCAGCAAATCCCAAATACTGATAGTTGCTATTAGCAATCCTCAATAATTCATAAATGTTTGTGGAATATTATTCATCCAGCTTCTGTTAAACTGAAGTCTTGTTCATCATAGCTACATAAATACCTTCTTATAAACAACCACTTCCTGATAGTGCATCTGCCTTCAAACAAACAAGCTTAAAGATTATCTGTGATCTAGCATTACTGAAATTTTAATGACCATTAAACACTGGGATCTATATTAGGATAAATTAATTGTACGTGCACACTAGGTCAAGTGATTAATCCATATTTCATAATTTCACAGAATTCGCCAGGGTTGGAAGGGACCTCAAGGATCATGAATCTCCAACCCCCCTGCCACGTGCAGGGCCACCAACCTTCCCAACTAATGCTAGACCAGGCTGCCCAGGGCCCCATCTAATCTGGCCTTGAACACCTCCAGGGACGGGGCATCCACAACCTCTCTGGGCAGTCTGTTCCAGTACCTCACCACTCTCTCTGTAAAGAACTTCCCCGTGACATCCAATCTAAATTTCCCCTCCCTCAACTTAAAACCATTTCCCCTTGTCCTGCTGTCACTCACCCTTTCAAAGAGTTGATTCCCCTCCCCTCTGTAGGCTCCCTTTAGGTATTGAAAGGCTGCAATGAGGTCATCCCGCAGCCTTCTTTTCTCCAGGCTGAACAAGCCCAGCTCTCTCAGCTTGTCTTCATAGGGGAGGTGCTCCAGTCCCCTGATCATCTTTGTGGCCCTCCTCTGGACCCTCTCCAACAGCTTCCTATCTTTCTTGTACTCGGGGCTCCAGATTTGAACACAGTACTCCAGATGGGGCCTCACAAGAGCAGAGTAGAGGGAAACAATCACCTCTCTGTCCCTGCTGGCCACCCCTCTTTTGATGGAGCCCAGGATACCATTTGCCTTCCGAGCCGCAAGGGCACACTGCTGGCTCATGTTAAGTTTTTCATCTATCAAGACCCCCAGGTCCTTTTCCACAGGGCTGCTCTCAAGGACCGCTCCTCCCAGTCTGTATGGATGCCTGGGATTCCTCTGGCCCGAATGCAAAACTTTGCCTTGTTGAACCTCATTAGGTTCACCCAGGCCCACCTTTCCAGCCTGTCGAGGTCCCTCTGAATGGCATCCTTCCTTCTACCGTGTCGACCGCACCACTCAGCTTGGTGTCATCAGCAAACTTGCTGAGGGTGCACTCGATTCCGTCATCAATGTCATTGATAAAGATGTTAAAGAGCACTGGTCCCAAGACCAGTCCTGGGGGACGCTGCTCATTACCGGTCTCCACCTGGACATAGAGCCATTGATCACCACCCTCTGTCTGCGGCCTTTCAACCAGTTTCTTAACCATCAAGTGGTCCATCACTTCCACCCATCAAATCCACATTCCTCCAGTTTGAAGATAAGGATGTGGTGGGGGACCATGTCAAAGGCCTTGCTCAAGTCCAGGTAAATGACATTGGTCGCCTTCCCCTTGTCCACCAATGCCATCACTCCATCATAGAAGGCCACCAGATTGGTCAAGCATGACCATCCCCTGGTGAAGCCATGCTGGCTGTCTCAGATTACATGCTCATTCTTCACGTGATCAAGCATGTCATCCAGGATGATCTGTTCCATGATCTTCCCAGGCACAGAGGTGAGACTCACTGGCCTGTAGTTCCCGGGGTCCTCCTTGCTCCCTTTCTTGTAAATGGGAGTGACGTGACCCTTCCTCCAGTCATCCTGGACCTCACCTGACAGCCACTACTTTTCAAATATGATGGAGAGTGGCTCAGCAACCACTTCAGCCAGCTCCTTCAGAACCCTAAATTTTACTAGCACCCACCTACCCACAAAAAAAGGCAAGTCTTGTAGGAGAAAGCTGCTTCCAGGGACAGTGTGCTTCCTAATGAGACTGCTTTCAGCCCAGAGCTTCAGTAGGATATGCTGAATCTACTTAACGTCAAGCCTTAGTTCTTTAACTGTATTTGGCATATGCAAATCTGGAGCAAAGAGAGGCCAATGCATTCTGTAGCAATACGTCATCATGATGCAGAAGCATGAATCAGAGATAATTCAGCATTTATTAGTTGAAGGGAAGCTTGAAAGATCGATAAAATTCAGGCAGTCAGAGAACACGTTATGATCTCCCTGCAAGTAGCTTATAATATAATAAAAAAAAAGTTGCTGCTTTGGCATAGATTTTAGGGGGAGCTTTTTTTTCTATTTTATTATCTTTTTATCAACAATAGTAAGAATGTACTTCTCTGACAGCTAAAAGTTAAAGTTCTGCTCAGAGCATTTGAAATGAATAATAGAAAAGAGAGTGTGCAGTGGAAGACAGCTGCAATTGTACCTAACCAAAGAAGGGAAAACAATTATTAAAGACACATAATGTAAACCACAAATTAATCAGGTTGATCAAATAGCATAGCAATGACAATAATGAATACAAGTTTATCGATCTTCCTTTTTCAGATGTCATTAATAGACATATTCTTTACAGTGTTGATTGTTAATATCTCCAGGAGCATTTACAGAGTTACAGCATTGTGGAAACAGTACTTTGTATAGAATCAGATTCATTGCCTGTTCCGCAATAATGTTGGAGTCCTAAAATCTCAGAATGTGTATTTTTTTTCATAGATATGACTAAGTATTTCAGTTAAAAATTCTTTATCACCCACAAAATATACAGTATGTTATACAAGTAGTTAACAATAACGTAGAAAGAAATTGCTGAAGACAAAAAAGAAAATAGAAAATAAACGTATTTAACATTCTCCAATCACATTAATCTAATAGTCATCTGTATGCTTGCCTCACAGACTGGAATGCAGCAACTCTTTGAACTTGGACGGTACATGAGGAAAAGATATTCAAACTTTTTGAACAGCACATACAACCGGAAAGAGGTATAAAGCAGAACTGTCTGTAGGACAATTATCTGACATAGCAGAATGTTGGACTCTGTATAAAAAGGACATCATCATATTTCTTTCATTAATGCAAAATCCAGGTAATAGAAGAACTACTTTGAAAGTCAGACTTTATGTCAAGGTAAAAAAATGGAGTCAAGACTTTAACTTTAGGCTTCTACATTCAGTTTGGTCTTCCACCATCCAGTTTTTCAGGCCTGAACAGCTCCACTCCATCTAATAAATTGGATATTTATCCATAGTGACCTAATATTTTTCTACTCTACTTAAAGATGAATATATCTCTAGTAATGTGATGAGCCATGTTCACATGCGTCATCCTGTGAACAAGAAGTCTCACAGTTGTTAGAATGCGCTTGTCACATAGCACAGACCCTTTGGGGGGAAATAACACTACTGTTTTGGTCAATGTCTGAGGGATGCAATGATGAGAAAGTATAAAAGACTATAGATTTGCCATGCCTCCAAGAGAAGTTTTATTACCCACTATGATTAAAAGTACCTTCATCCTTGAGGTACAGCAGATGGATCGCATCAGTGTAGCCCTGAATGTCAGAAAATGGAAATCTTCATACTTTTAAAACATATTTTCTTGTTCTTTTTAGTTCAGTTGGAAGGTTAGATTTCAGAGTAAAGATGCACTGGCAATTTCATTTATGCAAATGCAGTAGAGCCTTAGAAAGTTGTGTTATGGTTTCACTGCTCTGATTCTATGCAAAAACAGAACTGAAAACATGAAGCCAGGATTGATGAGTTAAGTTTCCTCTTTTTTGTTGTTGTTGTTGTTATTATTTTTGTTTGTTTTTTTGTTTTTATTGTTGCCATTTATTTATTAACACTTTGCCATTTTTATCCTTAGTTCTATATCCAAAGTACAGATTTTGATCGCACCATAATGAGTGCCCAATCGTACCTTTCTGGCCTCTTTCCACCAACAAGCAGTCAAATTTGGAACCCTGAGCTTCTCTGGCAACCAATTCCTGTTCATGTTGTAACAAAATCAACAGATCGGGTGAGTATTGTCTGGATGCTTCCTATAATGCCTTAGGATTTCTCAGAAGGCAAGATTATCCTGCAGAGGGGTTTATTTTGTTGTTGTTTTTTTTTTTTTTAAAGAAGACTATAACAAACATTTTATATTCTCTTTGAGTTCAGTCTAATAGAAAACATCAACCATAGCTACTGGCTGACACACGCATCATAACTCAAATGTAATAGCTGCATGACAATCCTCACTCTGCAGTTGCAGAATACCTGATTTGTCAACCACACACATTTTCTTCAAGCTCCAACATTTCTCCTGAAAAGGACATTTTTGGACAGTATTACAAGGAAGCTGCCCAAAAACAACATAGAGAGCAAGTGGTTTTCTGAATATCAATCAGCTAGATGAAATTCCCCTCCTTAGCAAGTTGATTCTTAGTTTATTTAAGGAATGGGATTTACATAAGCCACTGTAATGACCTCTCAATTATTACTTTCCTGTTCTAGTAGCACTTAGGCACTCTAATTACAGACAAGGGTCCTTTTATGCTGTACAAACACTTAATGAAACTAGCATTTTCCTTACAGTTTGTAATAAGAGCAGTCCCACCTGAATGATCGGTCTTGTAGAAGTTTTGCTGTAAACAGGTCTTCCTGCTGACTCAGGTTTAGATTTTAGTGTCACTGGCACCTGTGATAAAGAAAAAAAAAAGTTATGCTTAAAAGCAGCTACAAGGAGAAGGAGTTTCCACAAAATTGATCGGGCACAATACAGTTCAGCTTGAAATTTGCCTATATTCCTAAACAAAAAAGAATATTATCACTGTTATTTAAATGAGGAATACTAGGGGCAGTTCTCACACAACAGGACATGTAAAAGCATCACAATGGCTAGAGCCTTATGTATATAAAATCTTCTAGTCCTTAGGGGTTTCTAGGGGTATCACAGTGCAGTGCCATGACCTGTTTGGAGAATGCAAGCTCATTTGTAGGATGGTCTGGTACCCCCTCACTTCTGAAGCTGATTTAGAAATGGATATTGATGTTTCACAGTGTGTGGTGAAACCTCTCTTGAGTCAATTCAAAATTCTTGCTAACTATGCAAACCACCTGAAAAAAAACCAACCTTGTTGCTTTGCCAACCCAGACAGACGTTTGACAGTGTTTTCAAGCCCCAAGCAACACAAAATAGGAAATCGAGGCCAAGTACAATCCTGAAGAAAAAAAGCAACAACCTAATCACAGTTTATTTTTCAGCCACTGTGATCTCCCAAGACCTGACAGGCAACAGCATTGGGCACTGTTTAACGAGGCCAAAAGGAGTGCTTAATTAATAGGACCCAGAGGGGCATAATTAGGTCATACAGAAAGAGAAAGATTTGTTATTGTGTAATTAAACAACATTCCCCAGCTTCATTTTGCAACTTTGAGCCTTCAACCTCAAGTGTGCTGCTATTACAGAGAAAATGCCTCCATGGAAATGTGTCCAACTGAAAGTGTGCTGCTGTCAGTTGGCGGCTGCTGCAAAGCCTCATATTTATAAAACAAAAAGAGAAGCCCTCTATGAAAAGTCTGCTATTGTTCATCGAATGGCAGAGCAGACCTTCTTCCTCTTTCAGTCCTACATAGGCAATAGATATTCAAATTTAATGGCTTTTACTAAGAGCCCCTATACAGAGAATTTTTCCACTGTGTGTTAAATAAGTTCCATTACACAGTTTGTATTGTTGCAGGATAATATTACTGCTGGGTCAAAAATGCTTCTGATGTGGCATAAATTGCTGATTCAGCACAAGTTTATTTTTCTCACTGTAATTTTTTGCTGACAGACCTCATTAGGTATCATGTGGATTAGATGCTTCTGCAACTGGCGTAAAGCATATATTTGCCAGCACACAGTTCAATAGATATATATGTATTTATGCGTGGTTCAGATCAAATATGTACCATTAGGTGACCTCATAATTCATAGACTAGGGTTTATTAAATATGAAACCATGCCCCCAAACAAGAAAAGAGCTATTAGACTCATGTTTTTTGATACTTCAAGAGCACAATTTATTTGTCACTCATATTTCAAGTTCTATCCATTAAGTAGTTACTTAAAATGCTTACCATAATGCAGTACTTATCTCCAAAAAGCTGAAAGCAGCATGTGTAGACTGAGAGATAATTCAGATTTCAGTTGTAGGCGGAGTCAAGCAGCATCTCCTGGGATTCAGAAATTAAGAGGGAAAGGCTAGCTTTTTAAAATTCTTGATTATAGACTCTGATCCTCTTCCAAAAGCAATCTCCTGACACACGTGTAACTGCTTCTTGTCAAAATTGGTTAAATTGATGGAAATCCAGCAGTCATGGCCACAAGTCCATTTCCTTTGTTAAAGAATTCATGAACAAGGCACCCAAACAAACCGTTACGGAGTTGCTATAGCAGGCCATGAACTTATATCACAAATATTACATCAGAAATCTCAGCAACAGAGAAACTAGAGATGCGTTCATTAGTTCTAAAACTATTTTAAGTTTTGTTTCTCTTGTTTCAGAAGCTGCATTTTCCTCTGCGTGACTGTCCCCGTTTTGATGAACTTCAGAATGAAACCCAAACATCTAGTGAATTTCAAAGTAGAATACAACCATACATGGTAAGACTAAATGAAGAGGAAATGAAAAATAAGAAAAAGGACTTTAAAACAGAAAATTTAGATTAGACATTAGGAAGACATTCTTTGCTATGGGGATGATGAGGCACTGGAACAGGCTGCCCTGAGAAGCTGTAGTTACGCCATCCCTGGAAGAGTTCAAGACCAAGTTGGATGGGGCTTTGGGCAACCTGGTCTAGTGAGAGGTGTCTGCCCATGGGGATGAAACTAGGTGGTCTTTAAGGTCCCTTTCAGACCAAATCCTTCTATGATAACAGAGCACTAAACCAAGCCCAATCGGGCAAACACTGAGTTGTGTAAATTTCTTTCAGAGTTGCATTTTAGGTCCATCACAAGATGGACTTATGTTTTTAACCAAACACAAAACTCCACAGTCAGTGATCCAGAATTTCCCATTCCAGTACTGCGGATGAAGACTGTGGATGTATAATATATCAGATAATATATCAGAAAATGCTCTGAATTGTGGTAATTGGTGTCACTGCTGTGCTGGTGCACTTCATAATAGCACCACTGCACAAATGAAGCAGGAGTCTTTTGTTTCCTTTACCCTGACATTCTCTCTAAGCCACTTCAGGCTTCCTGCTTATGCTTGTTGGGCTAAACCCAACATTTTTTATTTTTCTTTGCTTACACCTAAATTTCTGCTTGCTCAGCCACTCTAGGCAGACTCATTCACGTGCCAGACAGGTGAATTAAAACTTCATTGCAGTCCCCTCTCATCTATCAGCGTGAAACAGGCAATGTAGAAATAAGGAATATTATCCAGTCTCTTTATTCTTCTGTGGTATCACAAACAGTAAGAATCCTTTTGGGAACTGCTGTGGACCTATTACTTAGATCCTCAGCCTCCTTTCAATAGGTGAAGGAAAGTCTAGTTTTCTCCTCAGCTTCTTTCTACCTCATCCTCAGTATTTGCCTCTTTTTTTGTTGTTGTTGTTGTTTAATTTTCCATTTTCCCTTCATCCTTTATTTTTCATCTTCCTTTGTCTTAAGTGCCACCTTCTTCTTTACTTCTGAAGGCTGGAGGAGATGCAGATAGCCTCCTGGAGCAGTCAGAAGAAGAAAAGAAGGTAGCAGCAAGAATACCAGACATCCATAGTAATGCTGAGCAAAAACCAGTGTCTGAAATAGAAATCAGCATCTTAAAATTGTTAAAAAATGAAAACTTCAACCAGAATATTCCTTTATAAGGATTTCATGTGTGTAACATTACATTAAACATTTGTGTGTTGTCAGGTTGGATGCTAGTGAATCTGTATACATGCATGTTCTGTATGTACTGAGTATTTGTCGTGTACTCACTTTTTTTTTCCCCACAGGATTTTTTACAAACAATGGCAGTTAACACAGGACTTGAACTAAATCATCTTAAAATACTGGACAATTTCCAGCTCTGGAATACATATGATACATTGTATTGTGAGGTAATAACAATGCAATAAGTGTTATAGGAAGAAAATAGCTCCAAGATATGTTTCAGTTAAACAATGTAAATGTGGTTCCCTAGAAAAGCATTGCCCTCTATCCTGAATTTGCTTATTTTTTAAACTGTAAATCTAAATCCTTATTTAGTACAATGGTAAAAGATACTCCAAGAGCATGGCTTATAGCTTTCAAAACTGTTGTCTTCATCTGATGTTTTACCATAAGGAACTGGTACCAAAATCTACTCCCTTTATTTCTTTCTCTTTTTTTTTTTTTTTTTCCTTTTCAAATATGTTGCTGTGTATTTTCTTTGAGCATGCTGGCTGGGTCATACTGATTTTTAACAGGAAAATGATATATTTTTTTAACCGATTAAAAGGCAAATATCAAAATACATGCATATTGAAAATAAGAGGTAAAAATTTGTTCTGTAAGGTAGGAAACTGATTGCTGCAGTGAACAGAGTCAGACTGGTCCCAAGCATGGGACAATTGTGTACTGTAAGACACAATCACTGTTACGTGACAGTAGAGTTACACTTACCTGTAAGTGACCAGTGATGTGATAGAACCACTGTATGGGAAAGGTGGGACAATTTGGAGCTAGATTATACCCTGAAGAGCCACTGTTAGCGGACAGGAAGAGAGTAAGACATGTCTGCAATTTGACACACTAACAGAATAAAAAAGTAGTACTGTTACATTAATAATACATGGTGCCACACAAGAGATTACCTCAACACAGATGATTGCCCTCTTGCTGTTCATCCACTTCAGGTTGATCCTTATTTCCACAGAGGGTATTTCATGGAATGCTGATGAGAACAACCATAAAGGACAAAGATTTGCAGGACAGCCTCAGAGAGTCCAAATGTAGTAGTGTGAAGCTGAGCAATAGAAAGATGGGAATATAATAAAAAAACATTGCTTTCCTTTCTCACTAGAGTATTCACAATTACTCTCTACCTGTATGGGCCACCAAAGATGCAGTGGACAAGATGGAGAAACTGGCAGAATTGGCCTTATTATCACTATTTGGAGTTTATAAAAGAGAAGAGAAATCACGACTACAAGGAGGTAAATAAAAAATGCTTCACTCCCAGAAAGGATGAGACAATGCCTGTAACAACACAGAACATCCTGTCACCTTGTTTATGAAAAATTATTGATCACAACATTGGTTTGTAACTGTGGACATTGGATGCCACGTTAAATGTGATAACATATGCTGAATATGGGGATTTGCATGGGTTAGGCATTAAAAAAAAAAAGGTATAAACATGAATGTCTCTGGTTATCCTACAGATTTTAGGAAATTAAAATTTTGAGGAAAAGAAATCAAGGAAAAAAATTCAAGACCTCATTGGTACAATCTTTATTTCTCTGATATTTGTTTAGATTAAGTGTAAGTTCCTTTCCTCCAATACTTGTTTTAGATGCTTCTTGATCTTTTTTTTTTCTTTGATGTACTGTTTTTATACTGTGCCAAAAACTTGGCAGCACACTGATAGCTCTCTCAGAACCTGATGTAAAGCTCCTTCAAAACAGTCTATCAGAGTGGAAGATGAGAGATTCAAATTATGTCTCTACTGCAAGAACTAACACTACTGCTTTGCTCCAGATTTGGGGTGCACCGGCTGTGCACATTCTGACTATACAGCAGCATAAGACACAGGCATTCAGTGTATGACTCGCAGGTATTCATGAGCAGGAAAACTGGACAAGTGAGCTTGAGATCCACAGTCTGGACTGTTTGGGGCTATGCTTTGCAACGCACCTACCCTACAGTCTAGACCTAGTTAAAGATTAGCAACCTCATTATCTAGACATACAAATCACTGGGTCAAGTCATTAAAAAATTACATGCTCAGACGTGAACTGAAGTTCGCTAGCTGGCAGCTGGCCATAACATGAGGTCAGAACTTCTTTTTTGTGTTCATGTGCTTTTCCCTTAGGATGGTATAACTTGTGCTGCAAAGAATTTCAGCTACCCTTGTTCTATTGGCTTTGGAGTGTCTCTGCTTTGGACAAGGAGTACAGAAGATCTTTGATAAAATCAAGAATTGATACTGAGTGACTTGTGGGAACTAAATAGTTAAAAATATTTTTTCAGCATCTAGAGAGGAAGTGGCTAGTGCAGCTGTCATTATTGCAACACTCCAAAGAGATAAAAAACAATGGAGATCTCAGCAGAACAAAGCTTTGGCCATAAATCTAAGGATCATTCTAGCTGATTTCTGTAAATCTAATCACTTCAGTTGGCCTGGATGATGAATGATATACTTAACCTGCCTTTGCTCTGTTTTCTCACTAGTTGTGAACTTAGGATGAACTAAAAAATGAGTATGAGATCTGAGTAGATGTGTTCTGTTTGATACTCAAAACCCTTTACTTTTTTTGGTTCTATGCAAATGTTATATCTTCATTTTCCTCATCCTTTCCCCTCCATCTTTTTAAGGTGTCCTTGTGAATATTATTTTAAATAGTATTAAACAAGCTACCAATTCTTCAAAAGAAAGAAAAATGGAGGTCTACTCTGCAGTAAGTATCCTCACTTCTTATAACTATTTCTATGATTTCACTAGTAAAAAGCACTGAAAGAGAATAATCAGTCTCCACGTAAGTTAAATGAGTAAATATATACAGTTCAGTTATACAGTCCAATTCAGCTAATAAGCTGAACCCAGGGCAGTATCAGAATATAGCAGGACAAGGCTCACACATGTTTCAATCAAACTGTACGTGGTAAAGATATCTGTGTATTATATCCTTTTATCCTGCAATTTTTTGTGCAGTTTATGTAAGCTGCATCTTGCAGTAAGTGCTTCTTATCCAGAGATGTTGATACACAGCAGAACTCTAGCTTTGCTTCCAAACATTTCCTCTTCTTAGAAAAGAATAGTACACTGAATATTCTTTCTTGTGGGTTTTTTTATTTTTTTATTTTTAATTCCACTTCATGTTGTTTTAGAGGACAAAAAGGGCCATTCGGGTCAGATCAAGGTCCACTTAGCTCATACATTATCCTGTCTCTGTCAGTGGGCAGCAGCAGGGAAGAATGTGAGAATAATACCAGCATGGGGTGATGCTTTCCCTGATGCAGCCTCTCAACAAACTGTGGTTTATGGACTTCCTGAGTCAGAATTTTTGTCTATGCTTTTAATAACTCTCAACAGACATTTTTCCATCAATATATCTAATTGCTTTTAAAATTCATTTAACTTTTGGCATCTGCAACACCCTGTGGCAATGACTTCTAAACTTGTGTGCTAAAAAAAAAGTACTTCCATATTTATTTATTTTTCAAAACTTAATACTGATTTAACTCCCTCCTAGCATTTCTATTGTGGCTAGAAGAGAACAGACATTCTTCATTCACTTTTTCTGTTTCACTTATGAACGTACTATTTTCTGTCTCATTTCTTCCATTTTTCCTTTCCCAAACTGCTTTAATCTTTCCTTATTTAGGAGCTGCACAACACTGTAACTTTTTCTGGCTGCCTTGTCTGTGTATTTTCTAGATCTTCTATATTCTTTTTGAGAAGAAAGTACAATATGCATCCAGAATTTTCACTGCTGCTTTAAAGCCTGTGGACAATATATACACTTATTTTTGAAACTGATTGCTCTAAGAAGTTCAAGATCTTGCATAATAATTAAAATGCAGAAGTTAGACTATAATATAGAGAAGAGGGACTATAATAAAGAGGTAATGGGGAGAGGAAGAGACTGCAGGTGGATGATTGAGGTTAACTGATTGTCAAAAATAGAAGCCAAACTGAGATTTTATTGTGTAAGTCAAAAAAGAAGAAACAGCAATTTAAAAAGTTCTGAGTGTATATGGAGGTGAGGAGAAACAATCTTTGTGTGCAAATATTTTGTACAATATCTTTCAAAGGACTTGGATTTTAACTTGAAATGAAGTATACTACCTTAATCTGTTCTTGGAACCAAAATTCATTCCTGAGGGAAGGGATAGCAAAATGCCCTGGAAAAAAAGGATTTATTTCTCAGACCAGATCATGCTTTCCCTCATTATTTCTTCTTAAAAAATTATTGCCAGAAGATATCATATACATACTGCGGGACCTCTTTGGAAATGGCCACTGCTGTCTCAAGTAATCTGTTAACACATTTTGCCTGATAATGAATACTCTGAATACATTCTTACAGTAAAATTTACACAGGTTTTATTTTATCTGGATATCTACTTCCTCTCTAGTCTTTTCTTGTTATTCTCTGTAAATGCTAGTTCATTTTACTGAATTTCAATAATGGCTTTGTTTAATTTTTTTCCCTAATAGCATGACACCACAATTGGGGCTATCCAGATTGCTCTCAATATTTTCAATGGAAAACTGCCACCATATGCTGCTTGCCAGTTTTTTGAACTCTACCAAGACAACAGTGGGCAAGTATCCTCTTATCTATGTAAGAATAAGGAGTATTTAGAAGTTGGTTCCCTTTTCCTGCAAATCATTTTCTCCCAAATACTCTGAAGGGATACAAATTTGCTTTAAACTGATATTTCACTGAGTAGCCAAAACAGGCGCAAAGTTATGTTAAAACAGGAAAAATCACATTTGTTGGATATGCATATATCTGTGTGCTTTGAGATACCAGAAGAAGAAGAAAACAGTCCTTATCAACTGGAAGGAAGTGGTAAATCAAACTTACCAGTTCAAATGGTAGCAACATCTCCCAGGTATCTCACAAATCCCAAGTAAATCAGAGGGTTTAGAAGAGACAAGAGGCTTCAGAAGGAACTTTTGATCTGACTGTTGATCTGTGTGGTAACTGTCTTTGGCAAACTGTCTTTCATATGTCTCTTAGAAAACCTCCATTCTTCAAGTATGAGTTCTAGAGTAGGATGCTAGAATCTGTTTGCAACATTCTGCCTGTTGGAAGTCTTTTATTTAAGAACAGTTTTTAAAAAATCTTCTCAATTTCATTAATCAGGCGGTACAGCATTGAAATGCATTATCGGAATGACTCTTCAGTGGATCCTTACTTACTCACTCTGCCAGGATGCACCTCTTCTTGCCCACTTGAGAAGTTTGCTGAATTAGTTTCTCCTATAATAACCGAAAATTGGTCAAAAGAATGTGGGAATAAAGACAGAATGAAAGGTAGTGTAACAGCACTGTATTTTCTGCGTAAGACATGGAAGCAGAAATTGTATCAATGGCCACAGAATTTGTATCTTTCACGTGATAAGTTGATCTCCCCTTAACAGATGTGGACCAGCTTTACTATGGATGAAGAAAGCAGATTAAATTAAATTTCTGTAAGGATGTAAAGGATAGACTTGTTTGACAGTGTGAAGGCAGTGCTATTATTATTATTATTATTATTAACAGCACATTCACATACAGAGCTACCTAAGAACATGGCCCAAAGGGGAATTCCCATCACTGCAGGTATACAACAGAAATATAAGTCATATAGGTGCTATGCAAGGAGTCCTATGTATATTGGATTCATCAGAGCTTCTGTAGATGCAAAACATAAATGGCTTGCACATGCACAGTAAGATTTATACATCTGAATCTTTGGCACATGTACTGTAATACCTTAGCCTTTACTGTACACATCCAGTGCAGTTGATCTATGCAGACAGAGCTACTATTTGTCTTGAACTATCAGCAGCTGACAGCTGATAACCTTTGCCAAATTCCTTTCTTCCTTCCTGAATGTTATCTCCAGGAGGGCAAGGCACCAACTGCCACTTTCCATTAGTCATAATATATTTCTCCCTTTCTGCATACATTCAGTGTTTTGCTAATCCTTGATGAAACTCTTGGTTTGCATTAACTACATACAAGATGTCTGTCACTCTTGCCCTGTGAAAGCCTAGAAATAAGATCTGGCCATTCGTAGGAAACTGTGTGTGTGTGTTTTCAAGATTAAAGTGTATGTTTTCAAACTTAAATGTAATGCAGACCATGGACCTTGATACAAATATGAAAGTTCAACTATGAAAATAATTCCATTGTACATACTTTTCATTAGACTGTTATCACTATATCTAAAATAGCATACACATATGTCTCTCCTTAACACTCTTCTCCTTTATTTTTTTTCTTTACAGATATCTATATTGGATTTGATGTTGCTGTTGGCTTGTTGTTCATTTTTAACCTTGTTCTACTCTATCTCCTTTACCACTATGGACGCTGCAGGCGCAGAAACAATTACCAAGACATTTAAAAAAGAGGTGAAGAAATAAAAGTGAGCAGCTAGACATCAGGCAATTCTTTAAATTGCTCTGGCTTGTACCCATTAGTTTGCTCTGGCCAAATACATCACCAAAGCATATTCAACAAACTTGAAGAGCTGAGGTTTCAGTCATAAACATTGAGTATCTCCAGTGAGAAACACTGTAGGAAATGATTATTAAGAATATAAATTGGTAGGAAGAAAGAATTACTTCAGTTTCTACCTTAAGATTTTTCACTACTACTAAACATTATTAAGCCATCCACTAGGGTGAAGGAGTACTATTGCTTATGACTATTTTTTTTTTGCTTTTTTGGGAGTGGGAGTTGCCCTCTGCTTCTCCCTTATCCTGCTCAAGGAGTCTTTTTTCAAAAATCACAAATTATAATATCTTTCTTACTTCTTATAAACAACTATTTTGATTTTGCACAAGAAAATGTTTTCAGTGAGCAGAAGCTGCAATTACCGTGTGAAAAATATTCATACCAGCACTTGGACATACTGTTTTTTGAATTTATTCATGCAAATCCATGCATAGGTTTTCAGTTTGGCCTCCAGCTAATAAAAGCTTGCTGCCTGTTTTTAAAGGAGTTATATTACTACAGCTCTCAGAGAAATTTGTAGAAATCTGGGGGGGCTGTCACAAAAACAAGCATCAAGCAAGAAGCTTAGTGCAACAGGATCTTTGTCAGTGTCCACAGATTTGCTAATACAGATAAGTAAATACACTGAAATCTGTTTGCTGTGGCAATGTTCCCTTCCTACTTTGCTGAGCTCCCATTTATGGATGACGCTTTGCCCTACACCTCTGATGAATCTGTATCCTGTCCTGCTTCAGGACACTGATATAATCTTAGTTCTCTCAGCCATGCTTCCTCCAGCTATTGCTTTTCTCATTATTTTAATTTACAGTAACTTCTTGTCCTGCTCAAAATCCCTTAAGTTAGCAATATATGCACTGGAAGAAAGAAGACAATTCTGCTTTATGTATATTGATCTCTTCTATGAAATATATTTTATTTGTTTAGATTGTAAGCTCCTACTGGTAGGGAATCTGTTACCATAATTACTCTCTAGTATCATAAACTACGATTATATGCACTGATATTGTTGTATGAAATAGTGCCTATTGTCATATGTTTCAAGGGCTGAATCAAGATTGTCATCCTGCAGTCCTGCAGAGGATACTGTGCATTACATTACCATGAAGAAGCCTTTTAAAAAATCAAGACATTTATACAGACAAGTGCCAACAGCAAGTTCAGCCTGACAGAAACAGTAAGCAATTGTGTGCTCAAGATAATGACTTCCACATAGGTGCAGAAGTCTAGAAAAAGCTGAGAGATGGAGCTGCTTAAGTCACATATAGAATCACATCTATGTTTATGCACTGTTTCTGGACTGACTTTAGCACATATCTGTGTGCTGCGATTTGGAGCACAGAAGCTTGAGTCAACTACTACAGATCATCCATTTGAAGTGATGGATTTGATTCCTACATGGTAAAGATCTTTTGTTGTATAACAACTCAGGGTAAAGTACTCAAAAAAAAAAAAAAAAAAAAAAAAAAAAAAGGACTATCTGTAAATCAGATGTTTTGTATGTACAAGCTTCAGATTTTAACTAGTTGCTCTGATCCTCAGCGCAAAAACTTAAGTGTTTATATTGTAATCAGAAGTGTTAGAGCAGCTCTACAAAACAAACCTGAGCTGGTTTGTTAGCAGTGGACTCAGTAAAGCAGAGCTCAGCACAAACTGGCTCCTAAATCTATATTCTCAGTGACTACCAGATGCTGAGCTCTATTACCATGACCACAGAGCTACTGACACTCACTTAAGTACAGATTGGGTGTGATTGATTTTTTTTTTTTTTTTTTTTTTACCAGAAGCAGTCAGATCCTTGACAAATGAAGATGTATCATTGACTGATAAACTGCAGCAAGAACTGTTCCTAAGATATCACACAGCCAGTCAGTTGCACTTTACACAAAGCAGAACGGAGCAAGTTTTTCTGGCATTGACTCTTAGAAAAACAAGCACATTCAGGTAGAAAGTAAAATGCAAAGTATCTGAGACATCTTTTGTCATGGATGCTACTCAAGCATAAGCTTGTAAGATGTTTCAAAGGATTTTAAGAGATGAGGTAATTCTAGTCACAGCAGATGCTGTCAGAATTTTATTGTAGGAACACCTGCTTTATTAACAAAAAGTCATACCTGGAAACGCCTGTCTACTTTTAGAAAGAATCCAGTGAATTCAAGTTACACAGAATGTAATGGATAGATTCAAATGTAACTTCAGAATTAATGAAGTTGCAATAGGGATGTGATACATTTGTAGTCTAGGTCCCAAATCTCATTTTCAGTAAAGAACCTTTGCCTTGTTCGAAGCCAGGTGGAGTAAAAGATTGCATTAAACAAGCTCATGGCTTTTTGTCATTTTTTGAGCTATATTTACAAATTGCACAGCAGAATCTGTTGACTGTGATTAGAAAATATCTTGTCTCCAAGCAATTTGTAGCACTGAAATAAAGTATGTTAAAGAAACAATGCATTTGTAATTGTATTTGAGTGAAAAGCAATGGAGCTTTCGGTGTGCCTATAATTTGCAAACAAAAGTGAATGCTTAAGAGTTGCTTCTTCTGTAAGAATAGACTATTAAAGATGATGCTTTGGCATAAATAATGCTAACGTTGATGACATCAAGCTCTTTCATTTGCCCTCTAGCAGTGACATCATCTGCCTCTGCTATAATCACAGTAGCAACTGGCAGCTCTGCAGCAGGGTTTCCTGGAGTGTGTGGCAGACAGCAATGCTTACACTGCATTTTCCAGCTTTGTCAGCAACAACCTTCTCCTACTGTATTGATTTTGTTCTGGAACTTGTTTATTCAGAGTCCTAAATGTTGTACAAACTGGGACAGTACAGCATAGCTATTTGGCTTAAGTAATACCAGCTCACTCCAAGGCATTTGTGTTCATTTGTTCCTGTAAGGTAGGGACACTTGATCCTAAGGTTACTATTTCTTCTCATTAAGTGCATTATCTTAGGTATGGTAAGATACAGAAACAGAATAACAGATACATTGTACTAAATATATATATCAGTATATACATCATTAGTTCGGATCAAATCCCAGATGATAAACATTATGTTTCTACATTCTTGCCCAAAAACAAAAAAAGGCTAAATTTTTCACTCCCTGAAGAAGAAAGATTTACAGACATTGAATCTGAATAAATGAGGAATGCAGAAGCTGGCTCTTAGACCTATGATCTTGTCCTCTATAAACCCCTGTTAAAGTGATGTCAGCAAAAATGCATAGGATTGCACTGTTGGCCTGAAATGGCTGAACATATTTTCACCTTAAAGCATTTCTTGTAAAGGAAGATAGGGATGAAAGGTGGATATTTACCTACAAAGGAATAGTTTTATTGACTTATATGACAATGCTTCTTCACCAGAATTTGCGAAGTATTAATATGCCAAAAAAAACCAAACAAAACAAAAAAAAAAACAAAACAACAACAACAACAACAAAAAAAAAACAACAAAAAGCCCCCACAAACCATCACCACCACCAAAAAACCATGAATTGTTACTGAAGTAACAGGAGATCATTTGAACAATGACACTGCAAGGTCTCTTCTATGACTAGGCAACTTCATTCCTAAAGCGACTTTAGCAGTGGCAAAGTCTGAAAGACCACATCTGGGAGTTCAGATACAGTATGAAAGGCAGTTAAGAAAACACATCTGAAGTCCAATCATGCCAATTTGTGTAACTTTTTTTAAGTAGAGGAATGCCACTACTTCCTCTCCTAAGACTTTATTATTATTATTTTTTAAATGGATATTTATCTGAAGCCACATCCATGTCAAAAACAGTAATGACTCTGTGTCCTGGTTCCAGCAGCTGAAGTTCTTGTCCTCTTTTCACAGGACACAGCAGTTTTGCTAGCTCATCAATCATAGAATCATAGAATGGCCTGGGTTGAAAAGGACCACAATGCACATCTAGTTTCAACCCCCCCTGCTATGTGCAGGGTTGCCAACCAGCAGACCAGGCTGCGCAGAGCCACATCCAGCCTGGCCTTGAATGCCTCCAGGGATGGGGCATCCACAGCCTCCCTGGGCAACCTGTTCCAGTGCGTCACCACCCTCTGTCTGAAAAACTTCCTCCTAATATCTAACAAAAGATACTACAATACTACAGAAAAGAATGGTTATATGATGCAGCACAATCATAAAGCCTTTTCTATAGTAAGATGAGAACTGAAAGAATATAGCGACTCAAAAAACGTATTATTTGTGTTGTAACTTAAAGTACACATAGCTAAGGACATGTCCTCTATTTTCTATGGAATCGCTAATCACAATAGCATTTTGATCAATAATTACAGGCAAGCTAGTAAAATCCCATTGGATTAGCTCACACAACTATTGAGCTGAGGACATTTACAGTACTTGGAAGCTGAGCTTCTCAACTCTTTCAGTTCCAAGAGATTCTTCTGGCTGGCTCCCAGGAAGCAGCAAGAGCTGAATTGGATCTGAAGACTACTTATTTTTCAGAAGTTTTAAACCACATACACCTAAAATGAAAATGGATGTGAGCAGTAAACTACAGTTTGCTGTTTCACAGTTTTTCACCCTGCAATTAAAACCGAAGTACTTTTACAAAACACTACACTTCCTCCAGAGCAGACAAATTAAATTAACAATTCAAGAATAATACGTTACAGTATCATAAAAAGATGAGAAAATTTGCTGCTGACTGTAGCAGCTCTTCATGAGAATCTTGTGTACCCTCTGTAATAGGTTGGCAGAAGAGAGATGTGTTAATTGACTTGTGCATAAGAAACAGAGAAAGACTCTTCTTTTCTTGATAAAGGAAGATCTAGATCAAAAATACTTCATTTAAGCAAGTACATGAAAATTCCTTTCTAACAAATAAAAGCCTAATTATTTATTACTTTACTGTTTGGAAAGTTGGCAAAGACAGGATAAATAAAGATGTAAGTGTGGTGGGTGGCCAATCTGCAGCACAGTTATTGAGCTGTCTTTTTTTGTGTGGCTATTTGCTCTCACCACTGTACTACTGGTAGGATGAAGGAGAGGAATATTAAACTGTAGTGAACAACATGAGCTGCCTTTGCTTACAATTGCATGCTTTAGCCATCAAAACTATCTGGTCATAAATAGGGAATCAAATTGTTCTTTTCTCCCCTCAGTTCTTCATTCTAAGGACGACACTTGAACACAGTCTCTACTAATTGTTATCTCCCTGATTCTGACCACACACTTAAGAATATTAATATTGTAAAAATCCATTAGCTGAGTTGCAGATGCTTATGTTGGTCTGTTTGTCTGGTCAATGTTTCATTTTGAATGAAGCATTACGTTTGAATACCAATTTTCTGCAAAGACCAATCTCCATTGTGAAATGTTGCTTTCATTAATAACTGCCTCACTTGAGCATTAAGAAGAATCCCATCTTCTGCAGAATTGCAGGCAAGTGCACAGTGAGTACAAGTACTTAATAACCATTTACTTGATGCTTCAGACAAGTATGCCTAAAGAAAACGTTAGCTTTCCATAACCAAAGCATACATTATCAAAAGCAGAGTTCTAAACATTCTTCTATGCCTGAAAAAAGTAACTGCCACTTTATGTGCAATCTGACTCTTCTTGAATGTGTCATTTTCTAATGACATATCTTTCTCCTTTGGGATGTAGATCTGAGTATATTTGTTATCAGTAAAACCACAAAAACGCATATAAAGCTCTGTGACAATAGGTCTGTTTGAGTGAGAGACCAAATATCCTGAAATCACAGTGATGAAAGTACAGCCCTGTTGAATCGGAAAGGTGTTACAGTCCCTAGCTGTTCAAAGAAGAGCCAAAGACAACTGGAAATACTAAAGGAAGAGTCATAAAATAGTATGAATTTTGGAGGTTGCCAATAATAAAATCTAAACTTTATTATCAAACTTTTGATAATAATATCTTCTTTCAGGAAATGATTGAATGGTCCTGAAGCTATTCTTTCTGTTCTCCTAGCATCTGTATATCTCCTAGCGTTCTGTGAAAATCTGAGATTTTTTTTTTCAAAAATTTTCCCAAAAATGGAGAACAAAATTTCCATTATGTGGTTATATGTGCATTGAGCTGTAGTAAATTCTGTGACAAGATCATTCAGGATTTCCCCTGAGTCTGAATGAATAAGTGTGCATGAGGGAGGAAAGAGAGGAGGAATGGTGCACATTTGGACACTGTATCCTCAGATTAATCTTTCATTTATATGCTAAGGAATTGATACAAAACTGATAGCAAATTAGAACTGCAAACAGAAAGGAACACAACCAAGCTATATGCTTTATCTTGTACAGTTTGTAAAGTTATTCCACTGTGTTTCAATAAATATATAAGCAGAAGAAAGCACCTTAAAGACTAATGGCATAGTTGCAGTCTAAACAAAGCATGCAGTAAAAATGTTAAATAGCCTGAGGAGGAAAGCAAAAATAAGTCTCTGCATACACACATGATGTCCCAGTAACCATGAATAGAGCCTGAAGGATCAGTCCCAGAGGTCAGCTTAAATGTACATGCAGTGGAAGATGTATTATTTTAAAAATACTGTGATGTTAATTAAAATATAATTGTCACAATGTTTGATTACTTTGTAATAATTGTCACAATGTTTGATTACTTTGTAATAATGCTTTTCCCATTACTGAAAACTTACTTTTACATATTCTTTTGCCTTTAAATTTTGTCTAGTGATAAATCTATCTGTGGATAATTTGGTGATTATCTAAGCATACTATTTTTGCAGAGTGGACAGGCAGCTCCCCCAAGTGTTTGCCAACCACTGCTATGGATTTCAGCAGTGGGTCTGTGCTCTGCTTTGATACAAGAGCCTAGTCCTGGGTGGGTAGTGAAATGTCTCAGTATTTACTAGATACTACCTTGACAGTCAGCAAACAAAAGCATAAAAACCTATCTGTTTGAGGAAGCACCACAAGCTTCTTTTACAATGAAACCTATGAGACAAAAGCTAAGAGACAAGGTATTTTTCTAACTACATTATTAGCAGCAGGGCATCGTGGAAAACCCTTATGGTGAATCCAAGCTTGACCAGGTCTGATGTGTAGAGAAAAGGAAATTTGCCTCAGATTAGCATCATTTAGGAAAGGGCAAGCATTAAAAAAAGTTTTTGCCAAAAGACTGGATCCCAGCTTTTGGGTGCTGTTTTAATGGGATGGTTTGCTCTCTGGAGCAACACAACGTTTATGCCACATGCATGCAGAAAGCAGAGGAGGCCTTTGTTTATCTGTAGACATCTTCAGAAATAATTATACATGTGTAAAACTATGTTGGTTAAAATTAAAGTCCTTTGGATATCGGGAGTTAGGAGGTATTTCAGAGTAGTGAGTAAACTACAGACATATTGTTCTTTAGAGGTGGTAAAACCATGAGAGCACTAGCTTGCTATCAACAGGGGCAAATCCTCCAAAGCAAGATCGGGGTCACTCAACTATTGCAGGGTTGGGTAAACTGCCACAGTTATTTCAGAAGCTGATAATGCAGAGTGTGAGGGAGCACGAGCTCCTCTTGGCAAGTCCTTACCAGGCTATCCCTGATACGCTTTATAAAACTAGGCAGCCTGTCTGAAGTCCAGGACTCTCCCCAATACTTTAACATCTACCCATACAGAAAGATTTTGGAAACAGTGAATCTTTACATCACCTTTAACTAAGTTTCATAGACATTCCAAAGGGTTTGAATCATAATCTCATACTGATTATTAGGAGCAATCTGCCACCTACTGCCTTTACAGGCTCTCTGCAGCCTTCCATATGAATTGTAGCAGTTTATTTTAAATGGGATTTAGCTCGCATTAATGCTTCAGATTTGAATCAAATTAACCTAGGATGTTAAAAGGCCAGTTCTGCCCTTTCAGAGATAGCTTTCTTTTTAAGGGAGTAGAAGAGATCATTAACAATTTTCTTGTAGATCATGAATGCAGGAAGTTGAGATGTAGATTAGTAGCAAATGAATGGATCAGAAAATAAAAGACTTCAGTACACTCTCAGTTCAGGACTTAATCAGGTTTTTTGTTTTGTTTTGTTTTGTTTTCCACAGACAAAACCTCCTATTCAGTCATATTCAATGGCTGAACTTCAGATGACAATTACATCTTCCTGACCTTCTGTTAGTCTGTATCTATCTTAATCTGTGTTACATAGAAGGAAGGAATAATTACGCTGTGCTTGAGAAATCAGTATCTCCCTAGTGTTACGCACTAAGTTATGGTATCTTCAGCTCTACTCAAGTGATGTGTGGTGCTTTTTGTTAATTTCTTCAACAAGCTACATTCACAGTATCCATAACAAAACTTTCTTTTCCTTTCTTTTTTTTTTTTTTTGGATAACAAGATTATTATTGTAAGATAAGTATGTTAACTATGAGCACTAGATTTAGCTAATTGTTTTGCGAGTTTAACGACTTCTACATGTCTGAAAGCCACTGCTGGGAGCCTCTTTAATCAACTGAAATTTTCAAATTCACCTTCCACAACATTATTGACAATTGTAGGGAAAGTCATAGAATCATAGAATCATAGAATCACAAGTTTGGAAACGACCCATAAGATCATCTAGTCCAACCGTCTTCACACTTCCACTGCTACCACAAACTACTAAACCAGATCTCACATCTCCTCATCCTCTTGAACACTGCCAGGGACGGCGACTCCACCACCTCCCTGGGCAGGCCATTCCAGAAGTCTCAAGTCTCTTGAGCCAAACTACTTATTTACTGTAGTCAGCTAATGCAACAGAATCCCCCTAAAAAAAAAAAAGGATGTGAAGAGAAAGATGATAGTCAATTTTCAGCCTGACCACAGACTTTCCATCAGAAAGTCCTCATTTTTTGATGTTTATAATGATGAATACATCCTACCATATCCAGCCACTCAATGTAATGCTAGGAATTTCAGCTGTTTTTCTCCAGTGTTTTGTCATTTGAAGTCTAATGCTATTATTGCACACCAATACAAGTTTTCCATTAAAAGTCAGTGAGTAAAATACCTGTATGTTATAAACAGATCTCTCAGGCCTAGTAAGTTTGAAACTCCGTAGTTCTCTAATTGGGGGAAAATTTAGAATATAAAAAGTTACTAAAGAACAAGCTACTAATAGACAAGCCTGTAGTAGTTTGAGAAATTATGTATGATAAGGGAATTCCCACCTCCAAGCTTCCTTTCAAGATCTTATGAAAGCAGAACTAATGAAAAATAAAATACACTGAATTCAGTTTAACTGTTGCAATGAATTTGTACTGTTTTTAACAGTACGATTAACAGCAGAAAAGACATTTCTTGAGGTAGCTGAAGTTACCTCTGAGAAACTTTTAACTTTGTGTTACATTTTGAAATACAGAGCAATGCTGCTTGAAAAACATTCAGACAACACAAGAAGAAGCACATGAGAGCATATATGAGATAAAAATAGGCAACTGAGTGTAAAGATATAGAAAAAAAAGTAATCAATATACTTGCAGCCACCTCCTGGAAATCCTCCCCTGTGTGATTACTCACCACGTATGCAGATAGTTCTCTTGACTGCTCACACTGAGAGTGCTTGCATAGGCAAAGACTTGGAAAGGTAGGTCCTCCGAGATGGTAAAGCATGAGCAGAGAACCAAAGAACTGCTAAAATACAAGTACTTCAAATCTGGGGCACAGGCATAACATCTCCTTATCCAGGAACTCCAGAAGAGGAAACAAATTCTTTCTAGAAACGAACAAAAACTAGCAATGTTTGCATTGGAATGCCAGTTGCCAACAGCTACGGGGACTTAAATGTAAAAGAAATCTGAATACCATGTGATCAGCTCGGTACAAGCTGTAGCGCCATCAAATCCAGCTTCAGTTTTTTTAGTTTTGTTTTTAATCAGCAATGACCATGCTGCAACACTGTTTACTGGTCGAACTGAAATAAATTTAGGGCCATGACTGTGCTGTGCCAAGTGTTGAGTCATCACTCCATGCTTCTGTAAAAAGCTATATTAGTGCTCCCAAAAAAACTAAGTACACTGGATCTCTAAGTATAAAACATAGAGAAAAAGAAGTTATGTTCAAATACATAATTGCCAGTCATTTTTAATATGAAAAAAAAAAGAGCAGAATTAAATATTTTTAAGGTCACTCCATCAATAAACTAACAACTCAGTTTAAGGCTATTTCTTATAGAGTATGCTCTGTAGCTTTCTAGGTTTCAGTCTCACAGTGCATTTAAAAGTTGTATTGGAAGGCTCAGGTCAGTTCTGTTATCACACAAAATAAAAGATTTTTTTCCAAAGAAGATTAATCTTGGCACTTTTTTTTTTTTTTTTTTTGGTAAACACTTGTTTTGCAGAATGTGGGGAAGAAGTATCAGAAAAAGCCTGAGCAACTGTGAGATTGATTTCTGTACTCATGTATTTTATTCTTGACTTTCCAATAGTGGAAGAGAAATAGTGAACAATGGATTATCCAAATAGAATCCAAGAGTGGAAACAAAAAAAAATTGCATGATAGATAACATGTTTCTTTTCATGGCTGCTATAATACCACCTCAACTGGCACATACCATGTGACCACGGAAGACAAGGAGAAGGCTGAGGTCCTCAACGCCTTCTTTACACCTGCCTTTAATAGTCAGACCAGTTATCCTCAGGGCACTTTGTGCCCTGATCTGGAAATCTGGGCTGATACGCAGAATATCCCCCCGGAGATTCAGGTGGAGGCGGTTAGGGAGCTCCTCCTCCATCTGGACTGTCCCAAGTCCATGGGACCGGATGGGCTTCATCCTAGGGTGCTGAGGGAGTTGGCGGGGGTGATTGCTAAGCCGCTCGCGGCTATCTACCAGCGCT
This sequence comes from Chrysolophus pictus, assembly GCA_037305975.1. Lineage (NCBI taxonomy): Eukaryota > Metazoa > Chordata > Aves > Galliformes > Phasianidae > Chrysolophus > Chrysolophus pictus. Next base: position 41,733,387 of record JAYKPI010000006.1, read on the forward strand.
CCTGGATGACTGGAGAGGTTCCAGAGGATTGGAGGCTTGCTGATGTGACTCCCATCTACAGGAAGGGCCGTAAGGAGGATCCAGGGAACTACAGGCCTGTCAGCCTGACATCAGTGCCAGGAAAGGTCATGGAACAAATCCTCCTGGGAGAGATCACACAGCTCGTGCGTGGCGTCCAGGGGCTCAGGCCCAGCCAGCATGGGTTCATGAAAGGCAGCTCATGGGTTTCATAGGTTCATGAAAGGTTGGTGCTTGACCAACCTCATCTCCTTCTACGACTGGGTGACCAGACTGGTAGATGAGGGAAAGGCTGTCGATGTAGTCTACCTAGACTTCAGCAAAGCCTCTGACATGGTCTCTCACAGTATCCTTCTGCGGAAACTGGCTGCCCGTGGCTTGGACAGTTTTACCCTCCGTTGGATAAGGAACTGGCTGGAGGGCCATGCTCAACGGGTGGTGGTCAATGGAGTTAAGTCTAGCTGGCAACCCGTTTCAAGTGGTGTCCCCCAGGGGTCGGTGCTGGGGCCCATCCTGTTTAATATCTTTATTGATGACTTAAAAGAAGGGATTGAGTGTACCCTGAGTAAGTTTGCAGATGACACCAAGTTGGGAGGTGGTGTCGATTTGCCTGAGGGTAGGGAGGCCCTGCAGAGGGATCTAGATAAGCTGGATCGCTGGGCTGAGGTGAATGGGATGAAGTTTAACAAGGCCAAGTGCCGGGTCCTGCACTTTGGCCACAACAACCCCATGCAGCGCTGCAGGCTTGGGGATGAGTGGTTGGATGACTGTGAAGAGGAAAGGGACCTGGGGGTGTGGGTTGATGCTCGGCTGAACATGAGCCAACAGTGTGCCCAGGTGGCCAAGGCGGCCAATGCCATCCTGGCCCGCATTAGAAATAGTGTGGCCAGCAGGAGCAGGAAGGTAATCATCCCCCTGTACTCAGCACTGGTGAGGCCGCACCTCGAGTACTGTGTTCAGTTTTGGGCCCCTCACTACAAGAAAGACATTGAGGCCCTGGAACAAGTCCAGAGAAGGGCAACGAAACTGGTGAGGGGTCTGGAGCACAAGTCCTATGAGGAGCGGCTGAGGGAGCTGGGATTGTTTAGTCTGGAGAAGAGGAGGCTCAGGGGAGACCTCATTGCACTTTACAACTTCCTGAAGGGAGGCTGTGATGAAAAAGGGTCTGGCCTCTTCTCCCAGGCAAATAGTAGGACCTGAGGAAATGGCCAGAAGTTGTACCAGAGGAGGTTTAGGTTTGACATTAGGAGAAACTTTTCCTCTCAGAGGGTGGTCAGGCACTGGAATGGCTGCCCAGGGAGGTGGTGGAGTCGCTGTCCGTGGCAGTGTTCAAGAGGTGCCTGGATGAGGAGCTATGAGATATGGTTTAGTAGCTTGTGGTACTAATAGGAATGGGAAGGCAGTTGGACTAGATGATCTTGCAGGTCATTTCCAACCTTGTGATTCTATGATTCTATACATTCAAGCATTTTTAAACGTCATAGTCTACTTAATCTAACCTGAATAGCAGTTACTTGCTGGACAATTACTTGAACAGGCATACTAGCTAATTTCTATTGCACTACTGTGAAATTTATCAAGTAAATAACTGATTTATATAATCCAAATATGTCTTCTTATTAAAATACACCAATAATTCAATACTTTAATGAAGTAAAGAGCTGTAAGTAAGGAACTATTCAAGTTCCTTTTCTTACACGCTTCTCTGCCTTACACTAAAAATAGGACAGCAGAAGTTCCAGGGAAATTTGGCCAAAAAAACAAGCATCGATAGCATCATTACAAACCAGCACTAAATAAGATTACATAAGTATCCATATGCTTATGCTTAAAAACAACAGCATGTGTCTTATATAGTGCTCGATGGTCACGATCCGTGTCAAAGCAAAGCAAAACGAGTGGGAAGATAGTATGGATGATACACTGCCTGAAATGATGCTAGGAGTGGTGTTAACTTCATGTGTACATTTCTGCCTTCTTTGCTGTGATTTCTCAGACTTGCATACTTCTGTTTCCATTAATTTGGCCAAGTGGCACAGTCTTCTGATTACAATTTTAAGGATATTAAAGATGAAAACACTTCATTGTCATCAGAAGCAAAACTGAAAGCTGAAATGCTCGTATCTCTGCCATGCTGAGAAGTTAGTAAGGAAATCAATAATTCAGTCATAAGTAGAAAGCTTTGAGGAGAAATAGCGTGAGGAAAATTAGGATAGAACTGCATATTTAAGAAAAAAAAAACCTACCAACCCAAAAGAAAACAGATATTTCCAAAGCCCTGCTTCTGCTTATTGCGGAAAGAAGGAAAGAGCCTGAAAATTATGCTGACTGATGCTCTTTCAATGACTCACTGTGTCTGGTATTTAGTTTAAACATCATTCAATAATAAGGGATATGCAAACTATTAGTTTCCCAACATCCACAGTTCGCAGTGCTGAAGTGGGCCCATGGAAACCTAATGAGGTTCAACAAGGTGCTGCACTTGGGCCAGGGCAATCCCAGGTATTTATACAAACTGGGGGAGGATCTCCGCAGGGTCCTGGTGAACGAGAAGCTGCACATGAGCCAGCAGTGTGCGCTTGCAGCCTGAAACGCCAACTATATTCTGGGCTAATTTAAAAGAGGAGTGGCCAGCAGGCTCAGGGAGGTGATCGTCCCCCTCTGCTCGGCTCTTGTGAAGCCCCATCTGCAGAACTGCATCCAGGCCTGGGGCCCCCAGTACAGAAAGCTCTTGGAGCGGGTGCAGAGGAGGAGGGCCACTAAGATGATCAGAGGGCTGGAGCACCTCTCCTATGAGGAAAGACTAAGGGAACTGGGCTAGTTTAGCTTGGAGAAGAGAAGGGTCTGGGGAGAACTTATTGTAGCCTTCCAGTAATTGAAGGGAGAGTATAAACAGGAGGGGGTACAACTGTTTACGAGGGTGGACAGTGATAGGACAAGGGGGAATGGTTTTAAACTGAGACAGGGGAGGTTTAGGTTAGATATTAGGAGGAATTTTTTCACTCAGAGGGTGGTGATGCACTGGAGGAGGTTGTGGATGCCCCATCCCTGCAGGCATTCAAGGCCAGGTGATGGTTGGTGACCCTGCACATAGCAGGGGGGTTGAAACTAAATGATCATTGTGGTTCTTTTTAACCCAGGCCATTCTATGCTTCTATGATACATTTCAGGTTCACACAATGCATTCTGTGTGAAACCATGTCATGTCATATTTTACCTGCCTTACATATCTGAGAAGTCTTTTTTTTTTTTTTTTTTCTCTTTTTCTTCCTCCTACCTTATTAAATTCAATCACCTAAGACTTTGAATAAACACTAGCTCAGGAATAGAAATGCTGACAATCTAAGAAACTGCAAGTTGAGAAAGTGGCCAGAATCTATGTTCTACATTTAAGATAACAAAAAAGGAATGAATTCTTCCAAAAAGGACTTTGAACACTGCCTTTTACTTTTCTGGGGAGAGGTGGTGAAGTTATTGGTAGAAACACTTAAGGAACTTTCTTCAAAGCATCTGTGGTTGCATTGCCTTGCATTGTATTTAAATATGGGCATCCAAGCCAAAAGCAGATCTGAAAACAAACAAACAGGTTCTCTGCTTTGTCACTGCAGTGGACATCGGTGGGACATCTGAAGGAGCCGTGTATGCTTGATTCCCCATTGCAGCCTGTATAGCATTTAGAGGGAAAGTACAGATCTGCTGACTTCCATAGCCTAGGGTCAAATCTCAGAATTATAAACAAGAGTAGGGTTGTGATGCCTAATGTGGGCAACAACTAGGAATTATTAATCTTGGCCTGAGTGCCTCAGGCAGTCAGAAAATTCTTACTGCTTCCAAGAGTAAGAGAGTTCTTGAGAATATGCAGCCTTTCCTTCATGAGAAAATGAAACAAGTGAAGAAGAGAAGAACTTATGGTGATGTACTTGCATGGCAAGCCTTTGAAATGATAGCCTCACGAGAAAGAATGTGAATCAGAAGGATTCTTTTGTTAATTACTTTCTAGAAAACAACAACAACAACAAAACAAAATCCAAAAAACCTCTTATTTTTCAATGCTGTGCTCTTTATCCTTTAAAATCACAGATCACTGAGAAATGCAACCATGTACGAATGATAGAGCTGCACGTTTGTTTTGGGAAAAAAAAAAATAAAAGAACTTTCTGTGGCCTAAGAATGTTCTCCAGCTCTAACGATTATTTGAACTCTACCAGTAATAGCAGCAGCAGCGAAAAGCCTGCTGGCTACAAAATGTAGATTGCAATAATATGCAGAAGCTGTATTGATTTTTTTCTAATTTGAGCTAATGCACTTTCTGTCTGCATACTGGATCTACAAGCAAAACACATTTTCTTGGTGGATTTTATTGAAATGTATTTTAATTTCATGAATGTTCAGTTAAGCAACAGTACGATTTACAGTCAAACAGTCTACAGTAGTTCAGATCTGTTTTGCTGTACTGTGTTCAGCTGCTCAGAGTTCTCAGCTGGTTCATTGTAAGATGACAGACACCCCTGGCTCCTGCATCATAGCACAGAAAATCTGATGCACAGCTTCTCGTTCACCAGGACCCTGCGGAGATCCTCCCCCAGTTTGTATAAATACCTGGGATTGCCCCGGCCCAAGTGCAGCACCTTGTTGAACCTCATTAGGTTTCCATGGGCCCACTTCTCCAGCCTGTCCAGGTCTCTCTGGATGGCTTCCCTTCCTTCTAGTGTATCAACTGCACCTCTCAGCTTGGTGTCATCCACAAACTTGCTGAGGGTGCACTCGATGCCATCATCTATGCTATTGATGAAGATGTCAAAGAGCATCAGTCCCAAGATCGAGCCCTGAAGGACACTGCTTGTGTCTGGCCTCTACCCTGACACAGAACCATTGATCACAATCCTTTGGCTGCAACCAGTCAACCAATTCTTAATCCACCTAACAATCCATCCTTCAAATCCATCTCTCTCCAATTTAGAGAGAAGGATGTGGTGAGAGACCATATCAAAGCTTTGAGACCATGCCAAAGGCTTTGAAATGCATTCTGTTGTGATTTTATTGTCCGTGAAAAGATACTAGGAGAGCTTTATTTTTTCTTTTTTTTTTTTCTTTTACAAGATAAAATAAATGATTTTTAAAGCTCTTGGTAGGATATTTGGACATTATACAGAAAAATATAGACAAAAAGAAACATCAGTGTACTCTCAAGAAGTCAAACGCTAGAAGAATAAGAGTGCTGTGGAAACAAATTCATTCGTGTTCCTGGAGCACGCAGTATACTGAAGAATGTCACAGAAATGTCAATATGGGAATTAACGAATCTAAAGCCCAAATTATAGAGTTCCTGTAGCATACATCAAACTGACCAGTAGATAGAACACAGTAGTGCATACATGTTCATTCAATTAGTCCTTTTATCTTGCGGAATTAGCAAGGCAAAGATCCCATGGAAAAAACTGTGCGTAAACATACAAGTATTTGCCAAAGCAATTCTAATCTTCTGGAGTTTTCTGTTTTTGTAAAGCTTTCTGTTTTTGCACTGCCAATACTGCATAGCTGTCTAATTCCATAGTTTTATAAAAGAAATCCATAGAATTATGATGTGGATTTATAAGATGTATCACATACAGATGCACACCTACCTCTGATATGAGAGCTAACAAGACTAGCAACAGGATTAAGTTGCCATCCAATAAAGACAAACATTCTGGCATTTGGATACCCATCTGAAATGATCCTGGGGAAATGCTGGATTCTATTTTAGCAGGCTATTGTGGGTACTACTTTTTTGCCCTGCCTTTTCCATACCATTGCTCTGCTAAGCCCGTTTTTTTCTCCTCCCTCTCTCCTACATCTGAACCTTCCTGCCATCCTGCTCTAGTTCCTTCATTTAAATGGTTCTCTTCCTCAGAGTATTCCCCAGTCCATGCTGTGTGTTCTCTTGCCATTCCCAATCTGTTCTCCTGTAGCCACTTGTACCATTAGCATTGTTACTCCACGTTTCTCTCCTTACTCAAACACTTTCATCTTCTCTCTGCTGTGAGTTCTCCATACCAGTTTCCTTGAGAAAATGTCCCCTTCTCCCTACAGAAGTATTTCTTTTGATCATATATTTGTTTTCCCTCCCAAATTTTCCCAAGTTGTGGCCTCACAATTCTTCTTGTCTTACCAGTTCTCAGGTCTAGCTTGCTGAACTTAATTGGTCACTCCTGTTCTCTATAAGATATTACAAGATCTTCATCTATCCTATCCAATTCCCACAGTCAAAATCCACATATTCAGTACCTTATATCACAGAATTGTCCCCAATATCCTGCAATTTCAAGAAAGAGCAGCTTGCAGGCCAAAGATGGAGCAATCTCAGGATGAACTAAGTATTTGGAAAATTTCACTGTCATATTTTATCAGTGTTTCCTCTGAATATGTAATTTTTCTTCAGATTTATGTAATCTGGCTAAATGCAGTCAAAATAGAAGGGAAGGACTTTCTCTAATGAAAGTAGGATATTTTATGTGGAACAAACAATGTATTGTTCCTTCACCTTCTCCTTTGGGGAAAAAAAAACCACAACTATTTTACCTTTACCTTTCATTTAAGTTTTAAATCAAAGCAAAATGTGTTATGAAGCAGACAACCAACACTGAATACATAGTCCTGAAAAGATAATGCTAATCTCAGTGTTTAAAGTAGAATACTACAATAATCACAGAATCACAGAACTGTAGGGTTTAGAAGGGACCTCTAGAGATCACAGACTCCAATCTTCCTGCTGGAGTAGGTAAGATTTAATCTGTACAGACTTTGAAAGACACCAAAAAGACTGAATTATTCAAGGCTATGAGCCAGTGAAGAGATCAGAAAGTAAAACTGATTATTTATTTCATGTATGTGGATGCCAAAATGAGAGAAGAGCTTATTGTAGCTGAAAGGAAATACATGAATATGAGTGTAGTTTAGTGTGTAACACTGTGCTGAAGTAGCTCCTTACTAATAACTCAACAAAATTCAGAAACAGTATAATGAAGCTAATCACTTCAAGCTGCTGTTATTATCAAGCTACTAGCTGAGATAAAAAACAAGTTATCATTTAACAAATCTATCAGGAAATTTCATTAATCTCACAGAGAATATTCATTATCAATACTATCAGCATTTGTTTTTAGACAAAACACATTAAGATTCACAAAATCTGGAAGTGGGCTTTGAACTGCTGGCATACTCTCAGCATAGCCTCAGTGTATTTTGGGGATAACAAGGAGAAGATCAAAGACTGATACATCACATGAGTCTGCTTCCCAGAAGGCCCATTGTGCATGCTATATATTGGATTCTGCAATGAATTAGGAGCAAAAGTGACGAGATTCATGAGAGAGGTTGGATCTTGCACACTTATCGCACCCTTGCCCATTTGAAAATCTTTCTGTTATCCATTAACAGTCAAGTCCTATAACAAGTCAAGGTATTAAGTCAGCAGCTAGAAGTAACAATAAAAATACAGCTGTTAAGCTCATTCCTCTATGAATTATCCTACCACACTTAACACTTAACTACAGTGTGCCACTTAGATACATCCAAACCTCTTTGACTCACTGATGCCCTATCACTTCGTGGCAGAAAAATAGAAGGTGGGCTCAAAGTTGATAATCCTACACCATACATAATGAGTAAGAATGTAAAACTGTGTCTTCCCAGTTCTACCAGAAACTTATTTTCTTGTAAGACAACAAAGTGTGGAAAAATCTCTCCTTTCTCCAGAAAGCTGAACAACAACAACAACAAAATTTTGCCTCATCATTACAGACAGTACAGGTAAAAGAAGTTATTTTGTCCTTTGCTCACTGCTTGCAGGCTGGGTAGAAACTCATTCTCTGTTACTGCTAAAAACCATAATAAATCTGTTTTTAAAACATTGGAGTCCTGTTACTATAGGCTGTTTTTTACAATCATTGTATTTACTGCTCCTGCAGAAGACTGGCTCTCTGCTCTCAAAGTACAGTAGTGTGCAGGAGGAAGAAATAAGCCGTCCTAAACCACTGTCTTTTAGATTAGGTGCTGATAACAGAAATAGTCCACTGGAGTGTTAATTATTTAGTAGTGGACTGGAACTCTTCATTCCTTCCGGATTTCAATAATTGCATGTAAGGAGAGACCTTGCTTCCTAGACTGAAGGTCGCCTTAACTCTTAACAAATTGCAGCATTTAAACTGACAAGGTCAGACTGATATTTGTATTACTTCTAGAACTTTAATCTAAAGAAGTACTAAAGTAATGAAGACAGATTCCCTTCTCCAAAGTGGACTGAAGCAACTGAACATTTTACCTTTCAAAGACATCAAAACTGTGCATTGCTATTCTTATTTTAATACAGAGATGGCTCTAGCACAGCTCCTGACTATAAGTGATTGGATAAACTAAGGGTAAAACAGTGCCTGTATCACAGCTAATAATAGAACTGCCATCAACTTCAGTGCTACAAGGATTTTGCTGACTTTTTTTTTATTTATTTTTTAATAAAATTCTAAGCTTTAGAATTGGAAGATGGTGGTAAAATGCCCCACATTTCCTGAATTCTAGACTCTCTACAAAAGTTAAAATAAACAACAAAAAAACCCCAACAAGGTTACATCTCTAAAAGCATCCAGCAGTAACACATCTCATAAGAAGTGACCAAGAACATTAGAGTGCTGTTGTCTGTATACAATCATGATTTCATGGATGCTTTAACATGAAACAGCTACAAAACCCTGATCTACTTTAACTTCTGAAAAATACTGTACCATGTTGTACAATACAGACAATTCATGGAAATGATCTGCTTTTTCTCTAAGTCACTTCTTCAGTTCCACTTTCTCACATCTGTATTTTCCTTTTATCATCCCCCTGCATTATAACCATTAAAATTACTACTTGTATCAAAGCATGCCCAGAAATAGAGGTAGTGTATAAAAGAACAACAGGTAAACACATAATTTATTTCTGAAATGCTAGATGGAGCTGACTTAAATATGCTGAAACAGTCTGTTTCCTGATCAAAATCTAGCTATGAAAATATTCATTGCTAGCTTTTTTATATCAATTTCATTATACAAATACTGTTTTTTGGTGTCTAGTAATAAACATCTAACAAGCTGATGATTCACCTGCTGTTTTACTTATCAATATTGACATGAATAATATACTAAGACTAAATTTAATTCCCCTGAATAAAGCAAACCCTCCAGGCTTATCAACTCATCAACACCAACTCTTCTGAATCATATTGCTTCTTCTCAAAATTAGATTTCTATAGCTCCTATGTTGAGAAAACTGTGCATCTTAAGTTTTTTCTCAAACTTCTGTGACCAAAGTAAGTTCTCACCCTCCCCAAAATAATCTTCGTTGTGCTATTTTAACATGGTTCCCCAAACTCAGGACAATTGTAAAATGACTTATCAATCATTTTAATATCTGCTGTAAAACGTAAGGCATGAAGAATGCTTTATGTGACATTGAAAAGGTTATTAGAAAATAGCAATGTGCAGCCTATAATTTTAAACTTATCCTTCTTTTTTCTTTTTTTTTTTTTTTCACCCTCCCAGATAGAATCATAGAATGGTTTGGGTTGCAAGGGAGCTCATTCAGCTCTGACTCCCTGCTGTGGGCAGTCCTGCCAGCCACTAGAACAGGCCGCCCATGGCCCCATCCAACCCGGCCTTGAACACCTCCAGGGACGGGGCATCCACAACCTTTCTGGGCAGTCTGTTCCAGCACCTCACCGCTCTCATAGTAAAGAACTTCCCCTTGATATCCAATCTAAATCTCCCCTCCTTTCACGGTACGATAACGTACGGCCTTAAAGAGGTAGCTACAGGTTAGCAACGCTGCGTGTCCAATTAAAGCATCACTCTCATTAGTGACACACACCTCAGTGATGAGCAAGAAACCACCACCAGGCCTCAAGAATACTTAACCAAGATGCAGAGGGCACGGAAAACTGGCAGAGCTGCAGCTCTCCTTACCACAACACACGGTTTATCCCCCCCCCAGAAAAAACCCTGTAATTTAAACTCTGAACATTCTCCAACAATCACAAAAGCAAATTAACAGATGCGGGAAACGACCAGCAGGGCCCAAACTAATCGGCGTAGCCAACAGAAATCGGTGTAAACGCAACAGAAAAAGGAGAGCTGCCAAACTCGCAGGCAGCCCCCGCAACCGCCAGCCCTCAACGAGCCGAGCCCGCGCCCGCCCCGCCAACTCCTGCGCTGAGGTGAGAGGAAGGGGAGGGCGGCTTCCCGCAAGCGCACAGGCCGTGCTCCCCCTCCTGCCCGTTCCCTGTAGGGCAGGCAAGGGGCGGGAGGAAGGCGGCAGAGACGGCTTCGCGGGCCGGGCCGGCGGGAGAGGAGAGGGTGGGGGGGAAGAGCAATATATCAGCTGACCGTGTCCCGTGACGGGCCCGGGTCTGACGGCGTCTGCGTCGAGAGGGCGGTCTCGCTGCCGGAGCTAAGATGGCGGCCTCCAGCGCCAGACTCTGAGGGAGTTGGAGAGGTGTAGCGGCTGCCGGGCGGGGGGCGAGGGCTCCGCTCAGTGGCCCTTCACCCCGATCGCTGGAAGCGCGGCGCCGGTGGGGGCGGTCCGGGCAGCGCGGGCTCCCCGGCCAGGTAAATCCTAGCGGCGGGGGGGGAGGCGAGGCGATAGCGGCGGCCCCCGCCTCCTTCCACAGCCCCGGGCGGGGCCGCCGGGCCGTGAAGCGCTGCCCGTGGGGTGGGGGCGCGCGCCCGGCCGCTGGGCTGCGAGGGAAGCGTGGGCTGCCGCGGTGCGGCGAGAGGCGGACGTCGGAGGTCTCCCCGCTGGCCGCTCCCCCAGGTGTGGAAATGGGCGCTGAAACGGCGCGCTCTCCTGGGAAGGATGGGTCTGTCTCGGTGCTCAGCCTGCCCTGAGTGCCTCGTGCAGCTCTTGTGGCCGCGGGGCAGAATGTGTGCTCTCGTCTAGATAGACACCCGTGTGCCCATTAAAAGGGGGTACCTCATTGCTATCCTCCCTGCCACAGATCAGCGTACAGTCAGCCTGAGGTGCTTCGGAAATTATTTATGAAGAATGGGGAAGATTAGGAGAAGGCTTGCGCTTGTGCCAATGAGGCTTCTTTATTTCTTCAGTTTTAACAGTATGTCTGAAGAGCATAGGCAGAATTCAGCGTATACCTCAGAAAAATCTACCCTTAACGTGCTTATTTTTCACAGTTTGGAAATTTCTTACCACGGCAGCTTTTCACTACTTGCATTCTGAGAGTCGAACCAAGCAGGCAAACGAAATGGCTGTGTGTGCAGCAGTGTGCCCACAGCCTGCAGGGCTGTGTCCCACCCGCTGCTGTGTGCCCTGACAGCTGCACGGCAGGCGTGAGCTCCGAGCTGGGAAAATGCTGTCTAACTGCTACGGTTTGTTGGCATTGTTTTAGTTTCGTTTCCAGCCTTGTGCTCCCAAGCTGTGGGAATGTTTGGATTTGGAGTCTGTGTGAATGCGTTTATTCTCTGATCTGGAGCTGCTTTTGAAGTTTAGGTCATGTGGAATGTTTTCCCTTTTTTTCTTGCACGTTTCCAGAAATTGGATCAATGGCAGTGAATCTGAGAAAACAAATTCGGGTAGATATTTGTTCGGATGTTTCGGATTCTATTCTGATTCTGTTCTATTACTGCTAAGTAATTAAGTAATAAAGTCTTTCAGAAAATAGTCTGTTTTAGAACTGAAGCTTTGATTTCAAACAACTGTTACTTCTGGCTGATAAACAGACTGTTTCTTCGGGCTACTTGCCGGTAGTGAGATTTGTAGAGAAAGAGGGAAGGCTGCTCAAGGACTTAATCTCTGAATTGAGTTAGTAAGATGCTACACAACGTCTGCCACAACTTGGTTCAAAATAACAGATCCAATATTATGGAGGTAAAAACAATGCTTGGCTGTAGCCTGCTTCATTTTAGAGATCTGCATCTCTGTTCAATTCCTCTCTGATGCAGATGGCCAAGTGCCAGAGCACTTAACCAGAAATTCCTTTCCATTACTACTGGAAATTCTTCCATTTGAAACAAATTTCTAAGCGTTTGGAGACTCAGAGCTGAGTATCTATCCCCGTGTTACATAGACTTTCCAGGAACTTTACCTTGCATTTTAGCCTTGCCGGAATAAATTTCTGAAATGATTTAATATGTATTTCTTACTCCTCTGGGTGTCATGTGGTTTTCATCATGGTTTCCAAAGATTTAATTGTCTTGAGGAACTGAATCACTGCATTTCTGGTGCTACGCTAAGGACTGCTCTTATAGGCCAGATCTAATTTCAGACCAAGCCAGTGACTTTTCTTTTAACCTGTTTCAGACTCAGTAAATGAAGCTTACTGATGTAAAAAACAAAAACAAAAACAAAAACAAAACAAAAAAAACCCTCCACCTAGTATTCAACTATTTCTTGATGTATTGAATATTCAACTGTTTCACTTTTCAGCTTGATTGTAAAAAGGCTGCTCTCATGCCAGAAGAGACTTGATTATCATTCTTTACAGCTAGTACTTGATATAGAACTGTACTCTGAAAAAACATGGCAAGGTGGCTAAACTATGACTGAAAGGGACACTCCTTATTTTTTTATTCGTTAATGAGAAAACACTTTGTTCTCATACCTGTTTGTGGCTAGTGGATCGCTTTGGTTCATTGATTCAGCAAAAAGTTGATCTAGACAGAGTAGGAAAAGAGAACATGCACGGGACAATTTGTCTTCAGTCTGTGAGTGGGAGCAGTCAGCTGAGATGGACACGACTGTAACCACTGTTGTTCCTGGTAGTAGTGAGGCTGAAATTCTCAACCTGTTTGCGTCCAGATTTAGTGAAGGCACTGATGCTGCTGTGGCTGAAGTAGCCTGCAGTGATTATCTTTTAAGCATCTATGTGGGTTTCATCTTTCCCACCTTGCAAAAAGAGCTGTGAGTTCCTGCACAAAAGGTGAAGAAATCTGTTTCCAAAATTTATTATGCTGTAGTACTTTAAGAGCAGAGTATTTGTAGGGAAGAATTTAATGTTTCCTGAAGAATCTGTCTAAAGGTGAAACTCTGCCAATTAGCAAACAGAGCAGTGAAAGAGGCAAGTGAAACCTAGACAGCTAAAACTTTTTGGTGCAAATTAAAATAATATGTTTTAAAGCTACAGTAGATACCTAAATGACAGGAATTAGGTTCCAGAACTGTAAGCTAAAAGGTGTTCATGTAGAACTGCAGATAAACAGAACCATGTTCTTTACCAGTGCCTTTCTCTCACTTTTGTTCAATTGGTTGCTGTTTTTTATCCTCTTAGCATGCGTTCTCTCTCTCAGAAAAGTCACACTTCAGCTTTAAGTGTAATCTTATCAATGCTTCTACCCTCCCATCGTGACAGTGTAGTGGAACAATCCTATTTGGGGCCCTGCACTGCTACCTTAGCGTAGGTTAAAACTTCACTTAGGAGAGAGAGAGAAGATTCCTAATAGCATAGAAAAATATGGCCAGGGAAAAAGGCAGTTGAATTCTGTAATAAATTTTGAACCTACAGGCAAACTTCTGAGGCACGCTTAAGTATTCCTTAGCTTAAGTAATTACATTGTGCCTATTGCTTTGATGCTTACAAGGTCATAGCTTCTTTCGAACTCTACAAGTATTAGTTTAAGACTGACTTATCTCTGTTTCCTGAAATAGACTCTAGTTTCCCAGCTGGTAATTTTGTCTGAAGGATGTGAAAGAATGGAGAATTGATAAGTGTATGCAGGTTGAATGCAGCTTGTGTTATGCACCTATTCAGGTAGCTTAAATTCAGTGGCAGGGGTGTCCTGGTAGCGGTCCAATCTCTTTAATTTTAGGGGCTGCTGTTTGTGGTACATGCAAAACGTAGATGAGGTTTCAACTCTTCCCCAAAAGCTGTTCCACTGCTACTTAAAGTACTATAAGAACCAAAAAGAAAAGCTGTCGAACTTCTGTCTTGTGGGATAAACTAATTAAACTATTCAGATATTGAGAGGTGCATTAGATCTTCTCTGAACATGATATGCAAGTCATGGGCAATGTTTTGCCTACAGGAACCGCAGGTTTGTTGTTTGTGTGCTTTTTTGTTTGTTTGTTTTATTGTATTCCACAGTCAACATGCTCTTATTCAAACAAATGAAACATGTTTTTAAAATACAGGCAACTAGTCTAAAAACAGTAGAAATAGAGCTGAACTGTTGATCTGTTACTAAAACTGAGAGCTACGTGTATCGGATATCCAAAATCTGTGCTACAATATCTTCACAGCAACCTTTGATGTGATTTTCTATTAGTGGATGCTGCAGGGCATTAAAATAATCATGAAAATTGAGGCCTTGTAGTCTTGACTGCTGTTAAAAGTGTAATGCAGCATTTAACTTCAGAAAGATGACTGACTTGGCATAGAAATGGACTTATCTTAGATGGCAGGAGAAGGCAGAGGTAATAGTAAGAGCGTTGTCTTTTGGTGAATTAATATTGATATGACTAAGCAGGCCACTGCATCTTACACTGGCACTATGGCTAAACGTGGTTATTAATAAAACTTGCTGTGGTTGTACTATCAGGTACTGAAGTTACAGTGTCTGAGTCAAAGGAGGTAATGTTTCATTTTCTTATTTCTAAGACTGTCTTTGACTAGAATTACTTTTTCATCTTGCCCTCACTGTGGAACTATAGGCAACTACAAAATAACCTCTGAACTCTGAGCGGCAGCTCAGAACACTCAGCTATTGTTAGCCTTGTTCTCTGTTAAACAGCAGGAAAATGTGTACAAGAATTAATTGTCACTAATTCTTGGCATATCATGCCTTTCTGCTAGTCTTCTCAGTGGCAGAGATGGTTGCAGTTACTCTGCAGAGGCACAGTGATGAGTAAAGCATTAAAGCTTAATGATTTCACTAGTAGTTGTAGTCGAAGGAGAAAAAAAAAAAAAAAAAAAGTGGATTTGTCACTTCCACTATGCTTACAAGACTTTATGTATCAGTATCCTGAATCTAGTTAGATGCTGCTGTCAGACTTGGTGGAAGGGATTCCCGTGTGTTCCTCAGAGCTATATCAGAGCTGGATGTTTGCAAGTGTGAGAACATCTTGCTTTATTCTAAAGCAGGTGGTGGTGGTCAGGTCTGGGAGAAGTAAGAGCTGATTTGAGAAGTCTGGCTCTGACAAAACTGTGGAGTTTGCAGACAAATCAAACTTGCAGCTTCATACTTAATGGAGGTTGTCTTGCTTTAAGCTTATATTCTACTTGTTGATATGTTAATGGCAAGAAAACTAGTTTAAAAAGGAGATGCATGAAGATTGGCACTTTATTCTGAAAGCTAACTTTAAAAATTATCACATCTGAAATGTGGCATTGTGTATCAAACTCTGTAGTTTGGACAAACTCAGCATACTATTTTGGCATTTACTCCTGAAAATTATATGTCATAATTTTCCAATTTAGCCTGTTTAAGGACTTCAGGAATGATGCTGCTCAATATCTTAACTCCTCCTGAAACTTTACTTCTGGAAGTGAGATTTCGAGAATTTAGCTTGCTACAAGTCAGTGGGGTTATTAGCTCTGGAAAATTTGACTTGAAGACTGAGTCACTGAAATATGTAAATATTACTTTCTTTTTTTTTTTAACCTGGGGGTAGTGCCACAAGTTCTCTTTGCTAGGTAATAGTGATTGTGCTGACTCCACCTGAGGGAAGAAATTCTCAAATTAATTTCAGTCGGGCTATTTGTTTTTCTTACAACTATGTGACTGCTAAGGACTTTGCTCAGAAAGAGAACAGCCGTAAGTTGTAAGCAGTAGAAATTAGCAATGAGGAAACTTTCCATTGTTGATCAAGTAGAATTGTCTGAATGCAGAAAGATAACCAGATTATAGCAGTGCGCTGAGTTACTTTAATGTTGCTTCAGGCAAGCAATGAATATGAATTCTTGCAGTTGTTCTGTGTGATGTTCCAAGTCTGCTGTTACACTGGTACTAGTCAAGTAATCAAGGATAGGGAATCATGTTTTTATGTGTTAAAAAATAAAATTAATGCAATAAATGCAGTAAGCAGAGGTAAGAATTTCACTCTTAAGTTCTTTGCACGCTTAAAGTAAAGCAAAATAAAACAGAAACCTGACTTCCCAAGTACTCAGGGTGCAAGAGTTGCAATTGGAAAAGTTGGTGTTTAGTGTTCAGAACAGTTCCTTAGAACTTAGCTGCTCCAAAACTAATGATGCAATTAAGCAGTTGTCAGCAAGTCTCACTGAATTCCTTTGTGTGTTTGGGGAGTAGATATTAATGTGTGAAATAAGTATGTCAGGATGTTAGCTGTGGAATTGCTTCAACTTCTACAGCACAGAGGAGGGTATATAGTAGCTAAGCAGCGTGCTTGAAGAGCTGAGTAAGCTTCTCAATTTCAATTGCATTTCAGACTGAAAAAAAAACTGTTCTGTTTTTCCAAATGGTTTTTACTATTTATTTAAAAAATAGCAACACAAGTACCCTATGTCTGTAACTAAGCTACTGGGCTCGTTTCAGTCTTATAGAATTGCCAGGATGCTGGTGTTCTGGAAGTGACTTAAAACTTGCTTAAATCTGGAACTGCAGCGTTTCTGGGAAAGTAGTGTGATTGTGATAATGTGGCAAGTAAAGGGGAGCAAATGGCTGTGCTCTAGTGTGATAAAGAGTACCGGCTATAATAAAACAGGGAAATAAATGATTCGTGTTCAGCTCATCAAGCATTTAACCCATGTGTTGTTTGCTAAACATAAACATTCAGGCTATCTTTAAGCGTAATTAACAGAGCAATGAATTGAATGTTTTAAAGCATATTAACAATTAGTGAACTTCAGCTGTAAGTGAAAATCATGATGTTTCTCTTATTCCTAGGTTCTGGCACAAAATGAATATAATTAGAGAAAACAGAGATCTTGCTTGTTTCTACACAACAAAACATTCATGGAGGGGAAAGTAAGTAGTTTGAAGTGTTGTTATATTTTTTAATGTTGTATGTGACATTTCTCCTTGCCATAATTGGATTTATCTAGGTAGTTTTTTGTATTCAAAGGTGAAAACTGAACTAAAGGCTCCTCCTGCACAATCTCTGAACTGACTATGTCTTCACTAGAATTAATTTGAGTTTTAAACATCGTGTTTCAGCCTACCTTTGTACATGTTCCCATGCTTTGGTGTAATACTTAACATGTTGTGTAATAGATTATCTGTTAAACTACTGAGATTATTTCTAGCAACAGACATCCTCAAATATACACTTATCCCTACTGGAAGTCTCTTAGATCTAGAAAATGAATCTTCAGCAGTGCCTCTGTCTTCAAAAGTTAAGGTACTTCTAAATAAAAGTATCCTTTAAGTTCTTGTATCTGTTATATTGTTTGAAGTTAGCTGTTAAACACACTTTTTGAAGTTGTGCAGGGATTTCCTTGGTAGTGTTGCCCACTGTCCTCCTCATGAGCTTTGTAAAGTGGTGAGGTTTTTGCTTGTTACCTAAACATCACCAGAGTAGAGAGGGTAAGTTGTCTGCACCTCAGGAGAACAAGTTCTATTTTGTTCTAATTATAAAACTGAACAATGGGGTCTGAATCTGCTCGGACAGTAAGTGGAAACTGACTTATTTTGACTCGTAGTTTAACTCAGTGGGCAATTAAGCACCACGCAGCCATTCGCTCACTCCTCCCAGTGGAGTAGGGGAGAGAATCGAAAAAAACTAACTCATCACTTGAGATGAAGACAATTTAATAAGAAAGGGGAAGGAAAAAAAAGAAATAGTGACACACAGTGCAGTTGCTTACTACCAGCTGACCAACGCCTAACTGGTCCCCAAACACTGGCAGCCACCTGCCAGCTCCTCCGGTTTTATTTTTGAGCGTGACACTACATGGTATGGAATATGCCTTTGACCAGATTGGGTCAGCTGTCCTGGCTGTGTCTCCTCGCAGCAACTTATGTGTCCTGCACACCTGCTGATAGGGCAGCATGAGAAACAGGGCAGTCCTTGACTCAGTGTAAGCACTGTTCAGCTATCAACATTATTCAATCCTAAATCCAAAACACAGCACCATGCCAGTCGCAATGAAGGGAATTAACTACTGCAGGCAAAATCAGCACGTGGTTTCTAATTATCACGCTTCCTGATTTCTCGCTATTAAACATTGGGAGTACTGGGGTGGAAGATGGGATTGCGGTGTGGCAGATGCAGATCCTTCTCAATTGTGCTTTGAAGAATCATGAACCGCTTCATTATCTAATTGGAGAGTTCCCTGTCCTTTCATCATCAAAAGCTATCTTCTGGTTAGTTCAGAGTGCACAGTGAACTGAGCAACTGCCTCTGAGGGAGAAAGCTTTCTTCTGTCAGGACAAATTCTTGAGTGTGATTTGAAATATCACAATTCTAATAAGATAAATATTTGTTTAAATCAAAGCTTACCTGAATTAAGATCTACACATCTGAATTTCTATGAGCATGAGGGACTAAGCTGTCTCCATTAGTAACAATAAAGTATTACGTTGGGATTGAACACTAGAATTAGTTTCTCTCTTAATCTTCCTTTTACACAATAGAAAATCTGATCTTTCCCCTGAAGTTCCTGTGCATGTCTGCAAGTTTAGGATGCATACAAATTGAACCATTTGGTGGAAGTAAAATACACAATGCTCAAATTACATCTCTTGCTCAGTACCTTCCATTGAAGTGCCTGCTCCTTTATGTTGCAAGCATTTGAAGTCACAGTAGGATGATCTTGAACTTTGGTATCGTTCTCATAAATGATCAACTTTTATAGAACCTCAAACTAAATCTAAAACAGAGACTTATGTTTAAAGCTCACTGGCACTTCACCTTTTCTTCTAATAAAAGGGATAGGATTATTTGGTGGATACTTGCTGCTTGTTATGTTGCAGCAGAAGCTTGTACTTAATATTTAAATGCGCTCTTGGTATTTGCAGACATGAAATACTACTGAGCATTTAAGTCATACAGCTCTCACAATTTTAACATGCAGCTGCATTTAACTGATTTCTGAAAAGTACTTTACTGTTCTATATGCATCCCAAGTGTCATCTATTCATAATAGGAGAAAAAAACAAACAAACAATCAATAATATAATGGATAATATTAAATGGGCCTCAATCCCTAAGTATTCATATGATGTGGCATTCTGTTTGTGAGCTGCATTACAATATTTTCTAGCAGTACGTATAATGATGCTTGAGTTGGTCTGAGTTTCTGCAAATGGAACACTGTTTTATATAACTTCTGAGTTTGACAGTGCTTCTAAGAAGCTAGTGAATAGGCAGTAGTCTCCTTAATAGAAAGAAAGGATGTTTGCTTCAAGTTCTTATTCTTAAAACAGCCTGGCATCTTCAAGGCCTGGAGGTATAAATTCCGTTCTGCATATTTGAAGGTGAAGATCTGGTCAAGAGCGAGTTTAGGTTTTGTATAAGAGCTAATTTCAGCCTGCCTCTGTTCAGGCAACACAAATTAAGTCTTCTGAATTTGCATAGGAAGAGAAAAGGAAGGAAATGGTAAGTGAGCAAATCTGCTTTTACGTCCCGTGATCTTTGTAATATCAGAAGTGCTGGATAATGAATATAATTCCTATATCTTGAAAAGCAAGGGTGAGTCTCGGGAAAGGGGAAAGAGCAAAAGCTGTTGTGTTTGGAAGCTGGTCTATGATTGTGTGATTGTTGAAGATCCTACAGTATATTAAACGAGCGAATAAAATGTTAAACAGTGTTTTACTGCTTGTGATAAATTCTTAAGAACAGCATGAAAAAGCTTTATTTGCAAAACATAAAAGAGTACTTACCTAAATTGTGCAACGAGAGGAGAAGAAACAGTTCAAAAGATTTTCTTTGTATTCCAAGAACTGGAGCATTCATTGACAGACTGAATATAGTGGAATTATTAGCAGCCATAGTAACTTCAAATGTAATAGCTTCAGATGTTCGTTGCTACTTCTCTTGACCTGATTCTTAAATGATATAGTAACATATTAAATAGGGAAAATTCAACTGTATGGAAAATTATGTGGGCTTTTCTAATAAATCTAGTTAGCTATTCAGTTGATCTCTTACCTGTTTCTGCTAAGCCTCGATTTACCCAAAACTTAAATTGCTACACTGAATTTTAACAAGGGCAACCAGCCAAGGTATTCTTATTTTGTTCAGATTCTAAAAAAGATATCAATGTTCAGGTCTTGTTTCTTTAGTCGAGAGAACTGTGGATTTAACTGGCTTAGTTCAGGTTTGGCTTGACTTTCTGGATGGAGCTAATTCCAGGCAGAATTACTCTAGAATAAGAACTGTGAGGCATTAGTAATAATCATATGTTTCAAATTCTGGTTACTTACATTGTAAAACTATTTCAGAAATTTAGGTAGTCTCTTTATGTAGTGTTGTTTCAGGATATGCTGTACAGATCACATCTAAGAAATGAAACCATGGTAAAGCTTCACTTTCACACTTATGTATTGAAGTTGGTTGTCTTTATTTGGTGCTTCTTGTTTCTGATGTGTCTGAAATAGAAGCAGTGACCTTGCTACAGCTGTTTTTATATACTATGGCAGTCAGTATTTTAATGTGCCTGTGAAATTGGTTAAAATGACTAGCCACGTACTGAATTTACAGCTGCTGTGATGTGAATCTTTCTGGATACAGTAGTCTTAGCTTTTCTCAAAGTGAAGAAAGCTAGGTTTGGCCATAGTAGCACTTAGACTTGTTACAGTGTTGTGACCAGATGTGCAAATTGGATTATTTCATATTACAACTTCAGTCTGAGATAGCTTCACACAGAAGCTTTCAGAGGGCTGACCGACCTTCCGACTTCCCCTCCCCATGTCTGTCAGCATTCAAGAGGTATTATCCATTTCCTAACAACAGCTTGTATACAGCATCTTAATTTAATATCTGCAGTTCAACAGGACTTGTATTTGATTTTTGGAAGAACTAACATATTCTTACTTATTTTAGGTATAAGAGAGTCTTTTCAGTTGGAACTCATGCCATCACCACATACAATCCAAACACTCTAGAAGTTACAAATCAGGTAACTGTTCCTTTTGAACATGGTTATTAAGAATTGCTTTCTAACTTCTGTACACCATCCAGTGTGCATAGTGACATTCTGTCTTCAGAAGCTACATAGTCTGGGATCTGAGTAGAAACAGAAGAGAGCTGCAGCAAAAACAAAAACTGGTGTTGCCTTCACCAGCTCTAAAAATATCCATTGTTTTTTTTTTTTGTGCTATTAGGCAACTTAATAGCCAGGAAATGATAGTTTGCTTTTGGTTGTACTGTTAGAAATGAATAAGTTTTAGTTAGAAATAAAGTTAGAAATGGGATAAGTTTTATTACTGTAAGGCTATGTCCCTGAAGGGACTCAGGGCGCTTACTTAATTTGCTAAGTATCAAATAGAAAGCTCAAGCTAAAACTGTCACCTTGTATGCCAGCTATTGTCTCATTACAGCAATTCATTTGGTAATTACAGATATTAAGGGTTGTAAGTGGAGATGTAGTTTTAAAGTTAGTAATTTTAACCTAATTACTTCCAATTGTCTAGTGGCCTTATGGAGATATCTGTAGTATTTCTCCTGTTGGAAAAGGACAAGGAACAGAATTCAGTCTAACTTTTCGCAAAGGGAGTGGAAAAAAGTCTGAAACTCTGAAGTTTTCCACCGAGCACAGAACAGAACTCCTTACAGAGGCACTGGTAAGTTATCTTCCTTCAAACAAGCAGTAATTACTTGATTATCATTACAGTCTGGTGGTTTACTGTGTTTTCTTTCCTTATGTAAAAAGTTGAGAAGCCAGTTGTCTTTTGAGCTGTTACACTGATGTTCTCAATCTAGTGCCTGTTGCAGCAACTAGTGCAGCACAGGTAGCAAGTAAAGCTACAAATACTGGATATGTTAGAATGCACTGAAATGGTGAGTCTTCAGTGAGGCTTAGTTAATATCATTTAAAATGACACATCAGGTGCCAGTTTAAATTCAGACTTCCTAGATAGATCAACTAAAATATTTGCATTCATTTGTGGCTATTTTTTTTTATTTATTTTTAACAGAGATTCAGGACAGACTTCTCAGAAGGAAAAATCACAGGACGAGTAAGTATCTTGCTTGTCTGGTCCACATGCTATTTAATGGAATGATTTAAAGATTTCTGCAGCCTTCTTGGAAGTTATGTCTGTGCTACGTGTGCTACTTTAAATAGCCTTGTAAATTTGGATCTGAAGTCTTGCTTTGAGCAAATTCTGCTTTTTCCTCAAAAGCAATGAGAATCCCTTGAATGGCAGAATATTTTGTGTTCTCTTCCCTTGACCTTAGCCTCACAGTGGTACATACAGTGAATGTCATTGGCTGAACAGCATCTTGTGTGTTAACTAATTTCTTACCTATCCACAGATGCATGTAGTCTGTTGCTATACCACTTTCTACAGCAAGACAAACTTACTTCTTAGGATTGCTATTCTCTCTTCAAAATGTGTTGCTTAAACTTTGACTGTTGTGATTTCCTTGCCAGTAGGTAGCTACTTTCCCTTAATTCAGTGTTATCATTATAGATAAGAGCACTGACGGAAGTTATATAATTTTTTCGAACTTTACTCCCACACTACTTACTAGGTTGAAAAATTATTGCTACGTAGTAAAGGTGTTTTTGTGGAAATGTCTAAAAGTAGCTCTCACTGCAGAGGTACAACTGTTACAAACACCACTGGAGTGATACAAGAAAGCCTGTGATTCTGGAAGTGACTCCTGGAGGTATTGACCAAATTGATCCTGCAACAAATAAAGTCCTGTGCTCCTATGACTACAGAAACATTGAAGGCTTTGTTGATATTGCTGGCTATCAAGGAGGCTTCTGTATCCTCTATGGAGGATTTAGTAGATTGGTAAGTACTGAAACAACATCTCAGTATTTTATTAGGATGTTTCTGTCTGCATATTCAATAGTGAGGCTTCAGTGTAATTTGAACAAAGTATGTGCATCTGTGGGATATGGCTGTGGATCCTCATGGTTGCAGACAGGTTTTAAATAGTTTTTTCCACAGTAGTGAGAAATCAAAGCTTTTGAGAACAGCATGTGGGGCTTTTGCTAATTGCACGTAAAAACTGTGGAGTGTAAAATAATGCTGGTATATGGGTAGTGAACATAAATGCTCTGTGTATGTGGGATTTGCTGACAGTTCACAAAGTTGCAGAAGTGGCAGGCAGCACTGCTAATCTAACTAATTGATGCAGGTATTCAGGAATAGATTGGTCAGTGATGCTGCTGCTTTTTTAGGTCTTGATCTGGTATTTCAGTAACTTTGCTTGGGAAATGCCTGATGCATTGTAATGTTGTTTTAAAATTTTTAAAAATGTTTCCAAATATTCCACAATGTTACTAGCAGCTTAAATTGACCTCCAGAAATTTCTGATTGCTAACTTAAATACCACTACTTCAGTCACTACAATGGATGAACATATTTTCTAGATCAGGGTTTCCCCGTTCTTGTACTGCAGATGCTTTTCTATGGCATAAAACTAGGAATATGTGACATCCTCTAGAACCAACCTAGCAGGATTGGATACTACAAAGATAGCTCACAAGGCTGCCACACTGTGGTTCCCTCTGGCTCCTTGCTTTTGCCAGCCTGTTGCCAAGAATGGAAAAGCAGATCATGTAGACGTTTACTTTAATGCTAATATGTGGGAGCGTATCACTTAGGAATATATATTTTATATATACAATAGCTTTTAGAAATATGTTTGGTTTTTTTTATTTCGAGAGAGGGAAATTTAAATCTAATCGTTGATGTCTTTTGTAATAAACACCTTTTCTCTTCATACACCTAACAAAGGCAACCCTAGTTTGCCAACTGCTGGGAAAATTTTCCACTGTTAAGCACTTTTATAATGAAGGATTATGTACAGAACTGTGATTTCTTGTGGTGTGCCACATATTTTACCTGTTTCTTGTCAAAACTTGCAGCACCTGTTTGCATCTGAGCAAAGGGAGGAAATTATCAAAAGTGCAATAGAGCATGCTGGCAACTTCATAGGCATCTCTCTGCGGATAAGGAAAGAATCTTTAGAATTTGAGCAATACTTGAATCTTCGCTTTGGAAAATACAGCAATGATGAATCTATAACGTCTTTAGCAGAGTTTGTTGTCCAGAAAATAACACCTAGACACTTGGTAAGGGTATCACACTTAACTAACTTAGTTTCTCTGAAGTGCTATGAATTCTATCCTAACATATCCTTTTTTTTTTTTAAGGAACCTGTGAAAAGAGTACTTGCTCTTACAGAAGCTTGCTTAGTTGAAAGGGATCCAGCTACTTATAACATTGTGACTTTGAAACCTTTGGGTGAGGTAAGAGTAAACCTTCTTTAATAACACTCTTTCAAGTTGAAGCTCTAACAGTACAATTTTGATAATGTGCATAAGGTATTTACAGATTATAAAAATAATATAACTTTATGAATATAATTCTTTTTTCTAGGTGTTTGCAATAGTATGTGACTGTGAAAATCCCCAGCTTTTTACCATTGAATTTATCAAAGGACAAATTCGGAAATACTCTTCAACAGAAAGGTAACTGGAGTTCCTGTGGATTATGAGTTCAGGTGTTTGTCACTTGTCACTCTAGTGTTATGGAGTCTCAGCCTCCAGAAACTGACCCTTGAAGGTGTTAACATTTTCTTATTCTAGTGATCTGCCACACATAAATCAGGATTTGTTACAGGATCCCCTTTACATTCATCTGAACTTCAAGTAAATCTGCTGAAAGTTTTCAAATGATGATATAAGGATGTTCAACAGTTTAAAAAGAAAAGAAGGTTGTTTCTTGTAAACAGTATTGTTCTGTGCTTGTTGTTCTAGGTCAGGCTGTAAAGTAAGTGGAAAAAAAAGTGTTATTGAACTAGAGCAGTAATATGAGAACTGTAAAGGAGACAGCTCAAAGGCTCAACACAGTCTTAGTTGGTTCTACTTGAAACAACCAACAGAATATTAGTCCTGAGTGTAGTTGCAGTTGTAATGCAGTGTAATCCTGCTAAGTGAGGTTTTGTGGAAAGGACAAGGAAGAATCAACTTCAATGCATGTAACACATTCACAGATAATCTAGAGTTGATCCCTTTAGTGAAAGACTGCAGCTGTCTGTATAATTGATACAAGACAAGTTCTATTCTTACAGTGTAGAAAAGTACATTAGAAAGTTAGACTTCTTCCAGAGGTGTAGGTGTTAGCATCACTATTGGTAGAGAATCCATGTAATGCTGCTGTTCGTTTTGTTCTTGGTTTCTGTTTTGACCATCTTTCTTCTTTCTTTTAACACCACTACTCTGATCTAACTTTTGGCATGTCTTTTTCCCAACCCAGAGATTCCCTCCTAGCTAGTTTGCTGGATGGAGTGAGAGCGTCTGGTAATAGGGATGTCTGTGTGAAAATGACCTCCACACAAAAAGGCCAGCGCTGGGGATTACTCAGTATGCCTGTAGATGAAGAAGTAGAGAGCCTTCATCTGAGGTTTTTGGCTGCTCCTCCAAGTAAGCTGAAGCTTGTTACGTTTTTTTATAATGCTCTTTTAACCATCCACAAGCTCAGTCAGATGCTGCATACTTAAATTTTTTCTTCTTGCAGATGGTAACTTTGCAGATGCTGTATTTAGATTCAACGCTAACATTTCCTACAGTGGAGTACTACATGCAGTTACACAGGATGTAAGAACAAATCCTCTGCCCTTCCTCTTAAGATGTTGTTAATGCATAAGTATATTAATAATTCCTACTCCTTAACCAGGGTCTATTCTCAGAAAACAAGGAGAAACTCATTAATAATGCCATAACAGCACTGCTCTCACAAGAAGGAGATATTGCAGCATCTAATGCAGAGCTTGAAAGCCAATTCCAAGCAGTAAGAAGACTGGTGGCTTCAAAAGCAGGATTCCTTGCCTTTACTCAACTTCCAAAGTAAGTGAGAAGTCTTTTAAGCTTGGAAGCAGTGGTGAAAACAGTTTTGGGGGTTGTTGGTTTTTGTTTTGTGGTTTGGGTTTTTTTTTTGAGCTTTTTTGTCTGATGTTAAAAGCTGAGAATTTGACTTAAGGCTCCTTCTGAAAGTGTGGAATGTTGTGCATATCATTATTCCCAGAACTTTAAGGCTGTCATTGGGCTTTTATGTAAACTAAGAATCCTAAGTGATCACTAGTTTGTAAAGCTGATATTTCTTTCCTAAATACTCTCCTTAAGAGTCAAATACCATTCAATGATTTTTCTTTTCCTAGACAAAATACTTCTACAATGCACCTTCATCTGTCCTTGAAGTAGCTACTTCAAGCATGAGGAACAATATTGATGTCATTACTATCTTCTTCAGTTCAGCATTTATTTTGATATTATGTTATAAGCTGAGCTGTACTCCTGCAGTAATAAGTATAGGCTTCTCGGTGTTTGTCTTAGTTGGCTAGCATAAGGAAAAAGAAAAAAATGTTTAATGTTCTTCTGAAAATGAAATTTTTCAGAACACTTCTGATTTCAGATTAATGGGACAACTGAATGATGTGAAGAGTAACATACGTAGTCTGAGACCTTTAAAAAAATTGTGATTTTTTTTTTGTGTGTGTGAAGTGTCTTGCATTAATCCCTTGTATCTTGTAACTATACAAATATGCCTGATTTTTGTGATTGCACTGCATATTATCAGTGAAGTCTAATGTTAATGTGTTCCTACCAAGCAGTACAAAATTTCTATAAACATCAGGGTTTTGGTTTGCTAAATGCAGTGTGAACAGGCTGCTTTTGGTCCATGACTAGACTTTTAACATAGAGACACTCCTATCTGATCTTGATAGTTTTTGCTTTTTTTGCTCTTTCAAAAGGTTTAGAGAACGATTAGGAATGAAGGTTGTGAAGGCCCTTAAAAGGAACAATGATGGAGTAACCCATGCTTCTATTGACATGCTTTGTGCTCTTATGTGTGTAAGTATTAAGTTGTAATATCTTTCACTTTGTAATATGTGATTTCAGGCTAAAAGCTGTAGAAATAGGGACTGCAGTTCAGCTGGCAGTGTGCTCAGACATAAAGTAACTTGAGATAATATTTTCTTTGAACCTGCAGTAATATGTGTGTGGCTTTTGCGTTATGGCTGTTAATAATTCAGGGTTGAAATGATGATGTTTTGTGTATCTTTTTTTTTATAGCCCATGCACGATGACTATGACTTGAGGCAGGAACAGCTGAATAAAGCTTCCCTTCTCTTTTCAAAGAAATTTCTAGAAAATCTGCTAGAGAAATTTAATTCCCATGTGGTAAGTCAGATTTTGAAACCAATAGCTTCAAGTGTTTTTCCTAATTGCTGTGAAAACAATCATACTTGGCTGTATCTTTCAGTATCTTAGTACCTGGGATTAAATGCAGAAACCATAGAATAGTTTCAGTGTTAAATTAAATCTGTTTGGGTCTGAGCAGGATAGAAATGTAGGTATCTGTCCTGAAGAATCTTGGGAATGGCATTTAAAAAAAATGTTTGTGTGTTTAATATGAAAGGCAGGGTGCTCCATTTAACTAAGATGATAGCATTAATTGGTACTTATGAACTTAAAGCTTAGAAAAAGTAATTTGCAATATGCTCGTATGGGATTGTGAATCTTTGGTATGTTCTAGGAGCCAATACTTTGTCATTACTCTGAGTAATATGGCAGTGTTTTTCTGCTAATTCCAGGATCATGGGACAGGTGCTCTAGTAATTAGTTCACTTCTGGACTTCCTGACATTTGCCCTATGTGCTCCGTATAGTGAGACTACTGAAGGGCAGCAGTTTGACATGTTGTTGGAAATGGTGGCAACTAATGGAAGAACACTATTTAAGCTCTTTCAGGTGAGACTTGGCACTTATTATTCTTCTGAAGAATGACTTCAGTCCTGCTACTGTTTAAAATACAGATTTTCCTCTCAATTTCTTAAAAAGGAAACCCTAGTGTTGACTGCTTGTAATGCTGAGTATGTATTATCAAACACGTTAATTAGTCAGTAAATATGAGTTGTTCTTGCTCTACTGACGTTAATCAGTATGTAAATATGAATTTTAATATCATTAGAGCAAGAAATTAGTATGATTTTTTTTTTTTCCTCGCTCTACTGAAAGACAAATCTGTCTACTGCTCAGCTCATTACTGTGCTTAAACTTTATCCACCTTAAATTTTTCTGTTTGTTGCTTTATCTTCAGATGTTGACTTGAGGGAGATATTCTATAGTGAATGATGTGCTAAATCATTGCAAAATAGAGTTATCTGAGGTGTGTTTCTGGAAACACCTTAAAATACGAGTTGGATATTAAGTGAGATCTTCTTGTCAACTCTGTTATGCTGTGAATAAGAGTTAGAAGAATTAACTTCTTCAACAGAAGTCCATCTGATGACTGCCTGACAGAATCTTGTTCAAAGGTGTAGGACTGGAACTCTTCCGAGGGCTAACTTTCACAAAACTTAGATTAATTTTTGCCCAGAGCTAGAGTTAAGAGTATCTAAATAGATGAGTTAAGGAGACTGAATCACATGGATAATCTTGTCTTTGAACTTTGCAGTAATTGTTTTGTCAACTTTCTGTTGTAGCACCCTTCCATGGCAATTGTGAAAGGAGCAGGTTTGGTGATGAAGGCAATAATAGAGGTGAGAGTTGAGCAGTGTTACTTGGGATGGTGTACTAAATATGCATTGCTTATTTCAGAAGTGCAATCTCAATATTGTCTCAACATCTTTGAGAGGGAGATTGAAGAACAGAACACTACCTTAATTCTGGGTGTTCTGATATAGCAACTTGGTTTATTTTGCACTTGAGAGTTTAGAAGGCATGCAAGTTGGGACACTAGGTAGTGCCTTGCATGTTTTCATACTGCAGTCAAGGTTTGGCTGTTAATATTGTGTGTAGCTCAATCACATACCTTAGAACCACTAGACTTGTCCTGCATGTAAAAGAGGGTATCTTAGGGAGAATAAGCCATATTTGGGGGACTTCTTAAAAATAAATGGCCAGATGGAATGGGAAACTGGAATTTGCAGGCAACAGTGTTCCAGAGAAAGTTAGTTATGTCAGCTTCTGTTCTTTTTCTTCTTGCTTTAATGAAGGATTTGACTTGGGTAGCTTCCATACCAGAGCTATATCATGATGCATGGGCCAAGTCCATAGTTCTGTAGGGGTGCTCATGGTGGTTGTATTGTGACCTTGCTAACTGACTCTCAGCACTCAGGTCTTAAGTTAGAGCCTCATTGTGTCACAACAGCTTATGCATCTGAATTGCATCTAGTAGTTTCTTGGAATGGAAGTGAATGAACACTTGAAATAGAGATGTTATAAATCTGCAAGTTTCCACTGATACACTAGATAGTATTAGCTAAATGTTGCTATACTGTTCTCAATGACTCTTATCATTTGAAATAAAGAGGGCATGGCCAAGAAAAAACGGAACAAAAGTGGTGTTTTCAGTTATTCATTGCAGCCAACATATTTTGGATGAGTGACCAAATTCAAGCAACAAACAATTACTTGTGGCTGTCTTTTTTTTTAATTCTGACTTGCAATTGTAGTGTGAGGGTGGTAATTATAAATGTATAACTGATTTCCTGATCTGTCATTGGAGCTGTCTTACACATCTTCACTTATCCAGTTACTGTTCTCATAGGTAGAACCTACCAGTCATCTGGTCCTTGACTTTATTACAACTCTGATCATTTGCTGTTGAAAACTTGCAGTTAAAGCACACTGTAATGTAGCTTCAGGCTTTTAGATATTAGTTGACATAGCTGATGGTCAAGAAGGTCTTGGAACTGTAGACTAAGATAAAAACAGCTTAACTAAGATTCTTTC
The DNA here is from genome assembly GCA_037305975.1 of Chrysolophus pictus. NCBI lineage: Eukaryota > Metazoa > Chordata > Aves > Galliformes > Phasianidae > Chrysolophus > Chrysolophus pictus. The sequence continues at coordinate 41,763,246 of JAYKPI010000006.1, forward strand.
TCTAGTAATCATCTTGCCCTGTTTCCAAAGGAAGGAGACAAAGAGATTGCTACCAAAATGCAAGATCTTGCCCTCAGTGAAGGTGCCTTACCTCGTCACTTGCACACTGCTATGTTTACAATAAGCACAGATCAGAGGATGCTTACTAATAGGTATGTCAGTCTCACTTGATATATCATGTTTAAAAAGTCTTAAGTAATGGCCTAGCTCACACTGGATACATTGGGAGCTCAGGAAAGAATTTTTGTAATCCTTTAGAATGATATTTTCTTCAGCAGATGGAATGTTTAAGTAGAGCAAACTTGACCTGAGACTGCAGCGAAAATGATTTTGTTTCTTTGCCAAATTGGGACTCAGGTTGTTCATGAAAAGCTCAAATTTTGTTTTGTTTTGCTTTTCTTGAAAATATTCAGAGAAAGAAAAAGCAAGTAGAATATTTTGTACTTGCAAAAAGGCTCCGCTTTATTAGGCAACTGCATAAATCCTAGTATGCATACCTCAGGCATCTTGCATGCAGTTAATATCCAACCGTCTTGTCTGAGAGAAGTTGCCTCATGCAGTTGTTCCATAAATTCAGCGATGAGTAGAACTTGTGAGCTCTAAGGGCGGGTCTGAGGGCATGCCGATCAGAATGGGGGAATCAACTGAATTATCACTCCTAATACAAGATCATAGAAGGTATACACCTTATTGAAGCACTAGAAGTTGCTGAAGCAGTGCAGTAAACACTGAAACTTGTTGCTGCTCTGTCTTTCAGAAGAGAGCTAGTATGAAACCCTCCATCATTATGAGTTCTGTTTGGAGTTACAACTTGCTCTTAAGTGATGCTTTAGTTTAACACATTAGAACTATCATTAACAAACATTGGCAGAAAGTGTCAGTTGGCACAGAAGGCAAGGCTCCCAGAGGAGGCTATCCTAGCCACTAACTGGTGTTAAGGAGTTCAAGTAGAGCAGCTAAGAATTTAAATCTAACTGTAACTTAAGATCAACTGGATAAACTTACACCTAAATTAAATGTTGAGTTCTTGCTCTATTGCTCAAGTGTTCTTTTAGGACTAGATCAAAAAGCATGTGCTGCTACTGTTCCACTAACTTCACTAGAATTTCTTAAAGCCAACACATCAAAGCATGCTGAGCATATACTTGAATTGGAACAATATATTGCTTTGTGCTCTTACGCACTTAAGACCACAAACCTCTTGCTCATCTTCATTTCACCAGCATGGCAAGGATGTAGATTCTTGCAGTTTATAAAGCTATATAAAATACTAACTTGCAGGATTTTTTCTCTCAATCACTTTTTTCAGGCAGCTAAGTAGACATTTGGTTGGCCTCTGGACAGCTGAGAACAAAACTGCTATGAACCTGCTGAAACGTATTTTGGTGAGTAAAAATGGATTATACACAGGGTAAGAGTAAAATCTGCTGCAGTATTAGGAAATTTGGGATATGCTATAGTTAAAACATCTGCTTTTCCATTAGGGGAGGCAGCCAGCAAGACCACCAGTCTGGCATCTATGTGAAGGATACTGATGGCTTGTACAAAACACCTAAGATTCTTGTGTTACTCTTCAGTCACTCTTAAAAAACATAATAATAATAATAATAATGTTCAACACAGTAGTGTCTGACTTTCTTGATTGAAAGAACAAAAATGTGGGTGATGTGGTAAACAGTGGTCCCTGGTGGTCCCAGGCCTTTCTAGCTTTGGTTGCTTATAACTGCTAAATTTACATATTGGCTGATACTTGTGTTGTTTCACTCTTGCAGCTTTTCAGAGAAGTTCTTTAAGTTGCTTCAGTGAAACTAGTTCATCAAGTAGTGTTGTAAGGAATTATTAAATCTGGAGAAATGATGCTTAGAATAACTGGTATTTTTAATTTCTATGTTTGGCAAAGTGGGCTGTCCTTTTCTTGGTCACTGACTTTCAGAAAGCTTAGTCAAATGAGAAAACTGTCTCTAATGTCGTGTCCATACGAGAGGTCGTGCCATGGGTCCTTCTCAATGTTCATCTGCCTCAGTACTACTGTAAGATCTCCTCTTCTCTTTCTGCAGTCCTTAGCTTCAACAAGCCCTCTCTTAAGAAATGAGATGTAGGCAAAAGAGCTCTTTTGTACCTAAGCTTAATTACTTGTCTGTTGAGGATGGTAGCATTTCGCTAATACAAACCAAAAGCTGCTGCAGCTTTACATACTTGTTTTAGATAGAATATTCATTCTGTTTTGAAGTTTTCTACTTTAAAGAAAGCATTTTGTTGCCTACTGTGTGATGTTTTTCAGTTCCTTCTGTTGCAGCTGTGTTCACACTAGTTTTAAATGTTTTTAGCCACCAGGTTTGCTGGCATACCTTGACAGTACTGATCCTGTTCCTGAAAAAGATGCTGATAGGATGCATGTTAGAGATAACCTAAAAATCGCAACTGTAAGTAAATGCATCTGTCTTACTTTCTCCATTCTCTAGATGTGTAGTCCTAGTGATTTTTTTTAATGCAGAAACTTAAATATTGCACTGATTTGCATCTAACATGTTATTTGCAGCTGCAGATTTATTAAGTAATGGTTTTTATTCTGCAGGATCAATATGGCAAGTTTAATAAAGTGCCAGAGTGGCAGAGACTAGCTGGAAAAGCTGCTAAAGAAGTTGAAAAATTTGCCAAAGAGAAAGTGGATTTAGTCCTGATGCACTGGCGAGATAGAATGGGAATAGCTCAAAAAGAGGTAAAAATACTTAACGCGCTCTGTTACAGCAACTTTACTAAGCATAGAGAGGAACATCGCCATCTCCATGAAATGATAGGAAAAGTTCTAGTGATAGACATGTGGACATATGAGAAACTTCATTCTTTTGCTTCTGTTTACTAAATTCTGATTCTTACTCAAGGTCTTCATCTTTTGTTAGAAATGAGTTCTAAGAGGAATGTAGTCAGCAAATGCATTTGGGATATAGATTAAGCTTTAACTTGTTCTTGTTTTAGTGCATCTTACCAAACTGCAGTGCAGCTTATGTGCATCTCTTCCATTTTTAATTATACAGGACAATAGGAAATTCTTTGAAACATAGCAAAAACACCTATAACTTCTTCCAAATATAGCCAAACAGCTGTTTACTTCTGAAATGTGCTTTGTATGTGGTGGGACCCACCTGAAGCTTAATACTACCCTATATTGCATTCCAATAATACAAATTCTTTATCAGTTGAACTTCACTGAAGGTTGACAAAGCTGCACAGCAAGTCAAGTATTTCAGTGCTTAAATTACAAAAGATTATGTATAAAACTAAGTTTAACAATGTAGTGATATGTGGTTGCTTTGATCTGAAACAATAATTGAGTGCAGGAGGTCTCCTTTTTCTCATTCTATTTTTGTGTGACGGACTTTGAATCATGAGGTGTTTCCCTTTCTTTAGTCTCATGACTAAACTCGTTTTGTGCATTCTGGAAATTGAAGCAATCTACTATTCCTTTCTTACTTATAAGGAAGGATGGAAAGAGCAGTGGAATGTGAAGTAGTGATCACACCAGTGTTCATACTTGATCTGTTGCAACGCTAAGCTTGAACATGGGAAATCCTTCGTAAAATGTTGCTAAAGCTTGATGTTTGATGAGGTGCAGAATTTTGATAGATATTCTGCAGAATAATACTGAACTAGGACCAAAGCAAAGCATGAATGGAAAAAGTGAAAAATGGCAACGTAAAGATGAATTGTACTTCAGGATGTTTTGCAGTATTAGTCTTAGCAAACACCTTTAAGCACCTTGTCTGTATACTGAGCTTAAGTGATTGATTGCTCTTCAGTCCAGGGTTCTGAACTGTTGAATTTCACATATATGCAACTGTAGCTTTGAAAGGGTAGTAGCAAGTTTGTTATTACCACCTTGAATTAGTTCATGATTGTGACTTGTTAAACATTCCTTTTTTCTTTTCTTCCAACTTGCCATTAAAATCAGGACAGAAATAATATGGTGAGTCTGTGTATCTCAGCCATGCGTGTGAACTATGTTGCTCAGACTCTTGTTTGCATGTAGTACATAACACTGATTTAATGCTTGAGCAAACTAGGGATCCTTTCAGCAGCCAAGTCAGGTTTGAGACGTATTTATGTGACTTACCTTAATTACTTTCTTTCAAGAACTAAATAGTCTTCTGGCATTTTCTCCAGAAGTCAGATTTGGAACTGCTGGTCATGGATTATTAGTATTTTTATTTTTTTGGAAGTTGTTTTCAAAGCTTTGCTTGCCTGTTTAGCTCAGTATTAACAGTACTGTTGTCTTGCATGGTTATATTAAGTGGTCAATATGTTAAGCATACTGACTTATGCTGGTAATCTTGCTAGCACTGATACTGCTTTGGTGGTGGGAGCTAAGCTTTTCTCAGTGAGAGGCAAATTGCTTTTAAACAACTGACTTGTGAAACAGCTGGAAGTTTCTCTAGCATGATTTAGCATAGTGTGAATAACACTCGTTAAAGTCTGTTACTGCTGCGTACTGGAAAGAGAGCTTATTAATAAGGCTTAACTTAAAGTACAACTTTAGAAGGAATAAAAACCCCAGTTTATTTTAAAGGGAAAATGTGGATTCTCTGTTATTGTTAATTTCTTAAATTTGGCTTTTTTGCAGAATATTATGCAAAAGCCAGTGATATTAAGGAAACGACGGCAAAGAATAAAAATAGAAGCAAACTGGGATCTCTTTTACTACAGGTAAAATACTGAAATTAATATGGTGGTAGTCTGATCCAACTTTCTATCTGAATGGATATTTTTAATATCTACTGTGTGCCTGTGGATTGCTTCCAATTGTTGCCTGCCTTGAAATGGTGTATGTGCTTAATAACAGAAACTTACAAAATTGTAAGATAGGTAAGGGGAATGGAAATCTGAAAGCTGCTCTAATATTATCAAGCTATATCTTTTATTACTCCATGAATCAAAAAAGGATCAACAAGCTACACGTGCAGGTCTCCATGATGCTGAAGGCTAAAGCAAAGTAACATTACAATATACTAATATTGTAGAATGTTGATGCATCAACTTGTACGCTCGTTGATAGCCTATAAATTTGAATAAAAATGAGCTTAAGGCTGATGGGGAGAAAACATTTGTATATTGGGCTTTAAATAGTGACCCAAGTTCTAAATGTAGCTTGCTTATCCATGAGTACTTACAACTGTCAAAGTTTAAAAGGGAGGGACCTCCATCTGGGGAAAAAAAGTGAACAGCACTTTTCTTTGGCTGGGAGTGTTGTGAAATGGATTAGTAAAGCCTGACTGTTCAGCAAACTTAAGTGTTTGGTGCTTAATGTTTCAAAACATCAAATTATGTGCTTTGTCTCTAAATAAATACTCTGTGAAAGGAGGATTCACATGCTCCTGATTGTGTATTCAAGTAGTGCTTTCAGCCAGTCTCTAAATCCAAACGTTTTTTTAAAACTGTCATTGAACAGCATCTTCTGACTGTCTTGTGACATCTGAGATATCAACTTTTTCTCCTGCATAAACTATTCTTTTTTTTCAAAATATAAACAAGCTGTGTGCTTTTTTTGCTGCTTTGGGTGGTTGTTCATTTCTAGCCCTTCCTGATATAGAGGGAACAGCATGCAGTTCTTCAGCTGCATGCAGATAACTGAGTCGAAAGAGAGGAAATAAATAATGCGCTTTAGATGTCCATGACAATGAAAACAGTATAAAAGCAAATGAGTGTAGTTCTTCTAACTAACTAGAGACTGCTATTCAGTGCCTTCTAATTAAGATTCAGTAATGCTAGCCTTCTCTATCTTGCTAGCTGATTCTTGTCTGCCTTTCAGATGATGTTTGAGGAGTTTAAACTTTGTAACTTCTTTCCTAGATTTCTTCAGGATCATGCTAGATCAAACTTGATTTGGAACTTCAAAACACGGGAAGAACTGAGAGATACTCTTGAGTCTGAAATGAGAGCATTTAATATTGACAGAGAACTTGGTAGTGCTAGTGTTATCTCTTGGAACCATCAGGAGTTTGAGGTAAATGACTCTCTGTTGGAGAACTTGCATTGTAAAATATGGCTAATTAAAATGTCACTTTGTTTCTAGCTGCCTGAGTACATGTTGTGTTGAAATCTCTGACTGCAAGCTACAATACTTCTGGGGTTATAGAATAAACTGACAGAATTTGAGGCTATGGATAGGTAGTATTGTCTGTTGTCAGGCTGAAGAGATTTCAGTCTTGCAACTTTAAAGATAAATTATACTTGCATAAGAGGAACAAAGGCGAGTTGGTATGATGCTGTTGCCATACTTGTTGTCATACTTGGTTTTGAGTGTTCATGAGACTTGTATTGGGTAGTTCTGTGAACCACCTCTTGCTTGCAAGTTTCTAGTCTTTATTTCCACCATATCTCTGTGTTCCTAGGGTAATTAAGTACTGACCTGTCAAACCATGAAGTGGTTATTTGGTAAAAACCATGTTGCTCAGTAGATTATAGATGGAAGATTTTTCACATTCTAGGAGTAGCAGTACTTGAAGTCAGAATAGCACTGCAGGCTCCTATTAAGGGATTGATATAGTCCTAATTTAGCTTTCTCAAAACAGTTTGTCAGATGTTTTCCAGTAACGTGCTAATAAACATTTCCTGTACTCTGCTTTTGTGTAAGTACTGTTTTGGTCTGTACAGATTTGTGCGTGTAACATGCAATATAGAGCGAAACACAATCACACTTGAATTCAGCTGAGGTATTCATAAATACTGTCAGTATCAACGTTGTCACAGTACAACTTTCATGTTAAAATTTGAGCAGAGGTGAAATAAGTAAAACAACTGCTTTTGAGAAATTCTTAGATGTTATATGAGTGTCAGATCTGTTAGAATAGTCATCAAAGTGGAAGAGCTACTTTAGGTACTGCATTTATCCCCATCACATCAGACTGAGAAGCTAAATTTGGGTTTATATTGCTTCCTTCAGTTACGGGTCAGAAGCAGGCACAGCAGAATCTGCTATGTCAACTCCAGTCTCTGCATTTGCAGAGGTGCAAACTGGGGCAGAATCAAAAGCTCAGATTTGAAGCTTTAAAACAGACTTCCCATACACACTTTGTGCTCCTTCTGTGGCTTGTGCTACTGGAATGAGTCACTTAGCATTCTTGCAGTTACTGCCCAGGATATTTTGAGACTGACTTGATGGGGAATCCTGCAGTGTTGTCTTAAAACAGCTGCTCTCTGATGCTTGCTCTTTAAATCAAGACTTTCAGACCATGCTCGTAAGTATTTCAGTTAGCCTACGTAGTGGTGACAGAGGCTACTCTGCCAGCTGTGGAACACGTCACTTTGCAAAGGGGGCTGTGGTCTGAGGTTGCTCTGGAAGGTTGCTCGTTGCTGAGACCTCTTCATACTGTGTCCTCTCACTTAATCTGTAGATCACTGTTATGAGGACACAAAAAGTTGTCTGCAAATGGTAGGTAAGAACAACTACTGCAGTGAGTGGCTTGTGGTAGTTAGCTACCTCTGAATTAGGTGCTTGCTAAATGCTTAAAACCATTAAACAGCAAGGCATATGGTTAAGATGTAATATAGTTGTTCTGAAGTTAATGATGGTTCTCATTATGCAATTTTACTTCAGTTTCTCTGTGTGTATATTAATGCATCTAGACTTTAATTACCTAGTATAATATCAAGTATTGCTAGCAATTAAGTGATGCTGGTGTTTCATACTTGTAGTAACATTGAGTAAAATATCTTGCAGTGCAGTAACTGCTTATTAAAGCTTGACTCATTGAATATATCCTGTTATCCAAGTTACTAAAAATACTGATGTTAGATGCAAGTTAGTGAAAGACTGGAAGCTGGAATTTGAGTAACATCAGATACTTCATTTGTTCAGGGGAACAACAGTAGCTTTGAGCTTAAGCTATTTATTTTTAGGTGTATACTTCTTAAACCACAAATTTGCAAAGGATTTCAATCTTCCTCTGATTATAGGAAATGCATTAATGTGTATGCAAGCAGAAACTTTTTTTTGCTTCACCGAGTAACCTGTTCTATGTTATAGGTAAAATATGAGTGTCTTTCTGAGGAAATAAAAATAGGGGATTATTATTTGAGATTGTTACTGGAAGAAGACGAAACTGAAGAGAGTGGAGCAATCAAAAAATCGTGAGTTATTACTAAAACCTTATCTTACTCTGAAGTCTCTATTTTCTTTTCTAAAACCTCTTTTCTTTCATAGATATGAATTCTTCAATGAGCTCTACCACCGCTTCTTGCTTACCCCAAAAGTAAATATGAAATGTCTATGTCTGCAAGCGTTGGCCATTGTTTATGGAAGATGTCATGAAGAAATAGGACCGTTTTCAGATACTAAATATATTGTTGGGATGCTAGAACGGGTAAGAGTTATGTAAAACAATGTGAAACAGCAGTTAATATATAGCTAGTTCCAACATATGTTGAGATTCTTCAAATTGCTGTGAAATTTGAAGCGAGCACAAGAAACAAAGCTTCTAAGAGGATGACCTTGTTCCAGGTCACATTTGGAAATGCTGACTTTAAGAATAATGGCAACAACCTCACACTTAATGAAATGGTAGCCTTAGAAGGACACATGCTAGGGATTGTATTTTAATGGTAACTGTTTTGGCCGTTCAGTGTGTCTGCTGAATCATGTTTGACAATACATACAACTTGTAAAAATACATCTCCATGTAATCTGAAGAAGGGGGTTTTTTGCTCAGATCAGTGTGGGGTTTAGATATGGCTATTTTGATGAAACCAAACCAGTCTCTTATTTTACCTTGATTCTTGATAGAGCTAAAAAGGCGATAGTAGATAGGAACAAGACTTCTCAATTTCAGTAGCAGAAAGCTGTGCGTAAATAATGCATTTAATAATCAGTAGTATTATTTGGGGCAGGAAAAAAGTAAATGGGTCTTTGTGGGCGCAACCGTATTGATTCTTGAAGGTAACTTCTCATATGCTATTAAACACTGATTTGTTCTCTTCTGCTGCAATAGTGCACTGATAGGCTTGAGCGGGATAGACTGATACTGTTTCTCAACAAGTTGATCCTTAATAAGGTAAGGTACACCTGTACACTTAACAGTTCATGGGTCTTTCAGCTGTATAAAATGATCTGAAGTAGTCATTCAGGTTTAACTTTAAGAAAAAAATCAGATCTCAAAGCAGGCTTCAAAGCTGTGTATTCTGGGTTATGGTAACTGTTGTTTATTGGTGAGAAAGCTGAAGGAAATGTGTAGGTATTCTGGTGGTCATACTGGGCATTTTAGCTAATGCTTTAACTTTTCTCACAATAGATTCTTGGATAAAACTGTTTAGTACTTGTAACAACTCTTATCTAGAAAATGGTTTTGCTAACTCAGTTCATCCATCAACAGAAAAATGTGAAGGACCTTATGGATTCAAATGGAATTAGAATCCTTGTGGATCTGCTCACTCTAGCACATCTTCACACAAGCAGAGCTACAGTACCTCTGCAGGTATGCAGCCTTTGTTTCTTATTATTCATATATTGCTTTGCTAAAAGGACCATACTTAAAAAATCAGTGTTTTTGTTAAATTTCCTGTGGAAATGTGGTAGTTGCACTGAAGCTGATCTTACAAATTCCAGAGCAATGTGATTGAGGCAGCGCCTGATATGAAGAGGGAGAGTGAGAAAGAATGGTACTTTGGCAATGCTGACAAAGAAAGGAGTGGTCCTTACAGCTTTCAAGAGGTATTTATCTGCTTCTAATTCAAGTTTGGTGGAAGAAATTTCCGTCTAGATGATGGGGCATTGTGCCAAGAACCAGGTCTGCTAAGGATATAGAGGATGTGGGACCAAAGACCTAGTTGTGAAACAAATACTGATATAAAAGTTATTACAGCAATTGTCTGTTGTAACTTACAGCTTCTGTTACATAAGTTCTTAGTTCATCTTAAGGGGCAAATCTTAGTTCTCTGTGGTTGGAACTCTCTTCATTGTACTGCAGTAGCTGTGTACCTCAAGTGGCTTGGCTCTTCTAACCTAAAAGTTGTAGGTCTCTTTCCTGTCTGACTGTTTTGGTGAGTGAAAAGAGAAACAGGGACATGGATGAGTTTTAAAAAAAAAAAAAAAAAAAAAACAGTGAACTTTGTATGTCTAAATTCCCCAGAAAAGCTTCTAATTGTTCTGTTAAAATAGCAGTCACTCTGACATCTCAGTCACTCTTCCCAATAGCAGATGAAAGCTTTAAATGCCTTTGGCAATACTGTCTATCCCTTTCTGCCCCAATTTTGCAGTGACTAATCTGTCTTCATTTCCTTCATATTTACTGACTGGTTCTGTTAGAATTCATGGAACTGTGGTAGAGTCTGCCATTCTGAATGGATGAATCAACTAATTTCATCTCTTATCTTGCAATAGATGCAGGAACTGTGGGATAGTGGAAAGTTGACTTCAAAAACGCGTTGCTGGGCTCAAGGTATGGATGGCTGGCGACCATTACAAGTCATTCCTCAGCTGAAGTGGTGCTTGCTTGCCAGTGGCCAGGCTGTGTTGAATGAAACTGACCTTGCTACGCTTATACTCAACATGCTCATCACAATGTGTGGATATTTTCCCAGCAGGTAAACACTAGTTTTCAGCTGAAGTGGTTTTCTCTTGCAGACATATAAATGCAAGTTCTGTCTCAAGTTTTTCTTAGAACCCAAGTAGTATGTTAATGAACAGTATTAAAGATCTTTTTAGTATTAGTAATTAGTCCTGTGGTTAAATAGTTTCTAAATGAGACAGTACTAATACTGTGATAGGAACTGCAAGAAACTATGCACAATCTTTGTACATTCCTAATACGCAGCAGCAGAGCCTTGTTCTGACCAACAGGCTCTTATTTAACTTGGAATTAAAGTGTCTTTAATGTATAGTATTAAACTACACTTAGAACACCTGATTTAAAAAAAAAAACAACTTAGAATGACACCAAATCTGATCTGAATAGCTTGATATTTATGGCTTAATAAGGTTGTTCATTCTTGCGGGAGTAAAGATGTGTCTGCTTAATGCATTACCAACTTATTTTTTTAGGGATCAAGACAATGCTATTATAAGGCCCTTGCCTAGAGTGAAGAGACTCCTGTCAGATAGTACTTGCCTTCCTCATATCACTCAGGTAATCAACTGTCCAAAAATGCATGAAAATGAGTAAAAGCCTTACTCTGAACTTGTTAGTTTTTGTATGAAGTATTTCTTAATGAAATTCTGAAGTTGAATTGCTTGTCCTGAAACTGAATTGGTTAAAACTGGAATTTTTGATAGGTAATTTGAATTACTTGAGCAGCTAATGTAAATGCTTGTGTTCTCTGATTTCAGTTGCTGCTGACTTTTGATCCTATACTTGTGGAAAAAGTTGCTATATTGTTGTTTCATGTCATGCAAGATAACCCTCAGTTACCTCGTTTCTATTTGAGTGGAGTATTTTTCTTTATCATGATGTACACGGGTTCCAATGTACTTCCTATTGCAAGGTGAGGAAAAAGAATAACTTAAAATGCCTTTTGACCAGTTGTACTTGAAATGGCTACTGCTCTAAACGCTCCTGGGAATGTTTTGTTAGAACTAGTGTGAAACTGCAGGCAAAAGCTCTCTTCTAAATGAATCATTACCACACAGTTAAGTCAGCTGCTGACAACATGAATCACTTATGACCCTGCCAGGGAGGGAAGTGTTGTCTTGTTTCATCTATGAAATGATGCAGGAAGGAGTTTGTAGGGAAGGGCTGTCTCTATCAGCTTCTGTTTTCAGTTGTTGTTGTTATGTGGAAGAAACAAGCTTTTGGGAACAAGCCCTTCAAACTGAAGTGGTGAACATTAGACAACACTTAAACGTGAAAATACTCAGTGGGGTTCCCAAGATTTTCATGGATTTTGTTCAAATTCATTCAATGGTTATTGTTACTCTTTCATTGAAGTAAATGTGTGAGACTGGCCAGCTGGATTATATTGCTCTGCTTATTTTTCAGAGGTGTTTTAGGTATCAATTAAAACAGAAAATACCATTTCTTTTCTAGGTTTTTGAAATATGCACATACAAAGCAAGCCTTCAAGTCTGAAGAAGTGAGTAAATTATAAAAAATAATTTCCTGTTTCCAAGTGGTTTTGCAAGTGACCTGTGGCTGCTTCAACAGTACTTCATGCTTTTCTTTTCAGTTCTTAAGAATTGGAAGGGAGTTCATTAAGTTCATTAACAATCTGTAAGGGAGAGGTGAGGGGTGGGGGTCTTCCAGATCTGGAGTTGGTTGGAAGGCTGAATTCAGATTAAATTTGAGATGAGTGTCGTGTTTTTTCGTAGACTAAAAGTCAAGATATAGTTCAAAGAAGTATTCTTGGACATGTTCTTCCTGAAGCAATGGTGTGTTACTTGGAAAATTATGAGCCAGAAAAATTTTCAGAGATATTTCTTGGGGAATTTGACACTCCAGAAGCAATTTGGAGCAATGAAATGAGGTAACCTTTTCTTTTTTTCCTGTCAGAGGGATGAATCTGAACAACTACATCTCATGCTGAATAGGTCTTAGTTTTAACTTCTCTGAAATCTAAAATAGCTGTTTTCCATGTCTGTACTGCATGCCTTTTTTGCTTCTGCGTGGGCAGTGTCCTATGCTTCTATCAAAAATAACAGGCAAGGAGATTGGCAGAAAGAAGGAAATTATTTTTTCAGTGGAACATCTGACAATGTTTGATATCTGTGTCGTACTTGAGTTCCTTTCATATGTGGAGAATAGACTACCTCTGCAGGCTGTGTTATGCATGTGTTCACTTACTACTCTCACCTGTCTAGGAGAGTCAACTCTAATATTACAATAAATTTTTAAGGTATTCGACAGAGAGAGATTGAGGGAGGAAAAATGTCACTTTGGGTTATTTTTCAATAGCTTCATGACAGAATAGGACATCAGTCCCTTCTGTAACTTGGCATGCAACTTGGGGAAATCTTTCTGTTAGAAGTTGTAGAATGCACTTCAACAGTAACCATATTTTGAGGACTGTGCTTGGCTTTGTAACTTTCAGACGTCTTATGATAGAGAAGATTGCTGCTCATCTTGCTGATTTCACTCCTCGCCTTCAAAGCAATACAAGGGCACTCTACCAATACTGTCCTATCCCAGTTATCAACTATCCACAACTGGAAAATGAACTGTTCTGTAATATTTATTACCTCAAGCATCTTTGTGATACACTGAGATTTCCAGACTGGCCAATTAAAGATCCAGTAAGTAAGAATTTTAGAACTCACTCAGTTCTTGTTCTTTCAGACTCATAATGGGATTTGTAACAAAGTGTAAGGAAATCAAGTGCTACATCTGTTGGAAATAAATAATTAATCCTGTCTTTTCAATAAATAAGCAAACAGGTTAAACATTCCTTTATCTTAAAACAGAATAGACCTCATGCTATGTAGCACCCAAAGGTTAAGCAGTTCTTGCAGTGGCTTTAAAAAACAAACAAAAAACCATCCAACTGCTCAACAAACTGTTGTGTTTCAGTGAACCTCAGCTGGTGGGGAAAAAACATTTCTTAGTTCTTATTTGTCTGTGCCAGAGAGGAAACTAAGCAGCTTGATACTGACTGAATTGATAAGATCTTGATACAGTTAGCAGTCTAGATCCATCTAGTCAATTTCACTTATTCATGCAGCTTTATGATTCTTGTAGCTGTGAATTATTACTTATCATTTAAGAGCTTCTCCTTCTTCTGTTGTGACTCTTCCATAAACACACAGGCGCTCTAAATCTTGAATAAAATGTAGGACTGCAGTGAAGCAAAGTCTTGTTCCCTTACCTGACTGGAGGGAAGAACTGTAATTATTAACAATAAAAGATGAGGTAAATAGTCTCTGAATTCAGGGTGATGGGTGATTGGGATACGTTTACAGCAAAGTGCAGCTTTACTAAAGATATGTACTGCATTGAGTATGAATGAAATGCCAATAAACTGTAATTATTTAGATCAAACTTCTGAAAGACACGCTGGAAGCCTGGAAGAAGGAGGTGGAAAAGAAGCCACCTACCATGTCAATAGATGATGCTTATGAAGTTCTTAACCTTCCCAGAGGACAAGGACAGTAAGTTGTTTCCAGTGTATAAAGTTGTATGTAACTACACTTGAATAATTTCTGTACAGTGAACAAACTGAAGCTTATCTCAGTACTTGCAACCAGTTACTGGTTCCAGTTCAGTTATATCTAGTACCCATGTCTTTCACAATGGAAGATTGCTTTTTTCTAAGATACAGAGCAATGAAAATCCAGCTCTCTTTGAGAGAATAACTGTGAGATATTCAGATGAACTGAAACTGGGAAAAATGCTTTGAACTGTCCCTTAATTTTCACTAGGCTATTCTACATGGTGAATATTAGACTAAGGCATATTAAGCAAAGAATAAGGCAGAATCTGAATATGCTCAAAGTAGAACTCAGTTTCTCTAATCTTCCTTTCTTCCACCTGCCAAATCTTGTCCTTTTTCTTGGTGATAGCAGTGGAATTTCTTACTCAGTACCTTGCCACTTGTTTTTAAGTTCAGACCTCTAGAAGAAAAATACCACTGTTTTGTAGTAGTGCGTTAAGAGCTGTACACTTACTACAAGTTATGAACTCAGACATCCAGACTTTTTTCAGCAAGAGGTGCTGAAATTTCTGTTTTGTGGCTGCATGATTACCTGGTCAGTTCAGGTGATGGAGCAGGATTCTCAAATGGAAATAGAGAGCCTTGCTGTTTTCACTTAATTTCAGGTACTACTGTTAATAGTGCTTTGAGAATTCAGGCTTGTTTTTTTTGATGTTATTTGGTGTAACGGGATTTGTTTTCTGACAGGCATGAGGAAAGCAAGATCAGGAAAGCTTATTTCAGGCTGGCCCAAAAATATCACCCAGACAAGAATCCAGAAGGCAGGGTATGTATAACTAATACTAATAAATGGGTACAGATTCTGCTGTTTTAAGAGTTCTTACTGTCCACTTTAATTTTCTATCTCCCTCTTACACATTATATCTTTATTCGTATTACAGGATTCCAATTAGTAATGCAGATGGGTAATTGAACTCATTTTGTTTAGCAAATGTTAAAACTTTCACAGTAAACTCTTGTATAATCAGATCAAACCACATCTCAGAAAGCATCTAGTTTAAACAGTTACTCTGCATGTAAAGAAGCTAATAGCTCACTTTCAAAGACATTGAGTCCTCTGCCCGTTCTTACCATCAAATAAACTTTAAGTCTCTGTTACAAGAAAATAGTTTTAGTGTTTCTCCTATAGTGGAGTGCAGAAAATAAAAGAAAACTCAACTGTGAACAAGTGTTCTTGAGGTTATTCAGAATATTTTCTGAAGCATAATAAGGCAACAAAACCAGCATAGTAGCTGATAGATGTTTTGGTTTACCTGTGTATAAATTGAGCTGTAAAATTGTAGTAATTTGGAAGTTGTTACCTTTATTTGCAGGACATGTTTGAGAAAGTTAATAAAGCATACGAATTTCTATGCACGAAGTCTGCCAAAGTGATAGATGGGCCAGATCCTGAAAACATCATTTTGATTTTGAAAACTCAAAGCATCCTCTTCAACAGGCATAAGGAAGGTAGGCATGCTATCTCAGAAGAATGTTTTAAATTCACTTCTTTAATGGACGTTGTGGTCAGCTTTAACCTTCAAAGTTCTTTAGTCTGCTTTCTGTTGATGTAGCTTTTGGCTTGCCACAGCATTATGTCAGTCTGGTAGTGGGCTTCAAAGTAGGACTTCTTTAAACAAAATAAAATTTCTAATTAAACCTAATTAGAAAAAGCGTAAGTAGCTTTTTGAAATTCTCTGCTCCAGTACTAATCAGTTTGAATCTTCCTCCATACATAACTGAGACGAACTTTTTGTCTGTTCAGAAAGGTCCTCACTAGCACTGAGTAAGTAGACAACAGATTCTGGGTATATCTGAGATTTCTCGCTTTAATAACCACAAAAGTGAAATCATGCAGAAATTCTGACTGGAGTCCCCAGATGGGTGAGCTGTAACACCACCTCCTTCAGGGCCTGAATGAGAGAGATATAGTTTGAGTACTCTAATCCCAGCTTTTTTTTTTATTATCTCTGCTGGCTTCCAAAGTATTGAAAAATAAAACTACTTAAACCGAATTGCTGTGTCAAACAAATGGGACCATACATGCTCCTTCTTAAACCCAAAGACAATTCTGGCTTGGGGAAGACTAATAGCAAAGCTGAATAGATGTTTTCCTGGAAATGGACATTATTTGGAAAGCTATTAGCCTGGGGGCTTTGTGAGCTGTAGATAAGTCTTTTTACCTTGAAGTATTTCTTTTAGTGAATCTGTCCCTTATACTTTGTCAGCTTCCATTCAGCATGAACAGTGAGATGTGTCAGGGAGAAGGACTGTGTGGGCTGCTCCCTCCTATTCTAATTTTCCTAAGCGTTTGTTTTCTTTGACTCTTAGTCTTTGTATGCTCATGTTCCACTGCTAAGTATGTTATGGTTTAAATGGCATAAACTCTGCCTATAGGTAATCTTCAAGACCTTTCTTTTTTTCAGAGTTGAAACCTTACAAGTATGCAGGCTATCCTATGCTGATTAAGACTATTACCATTGAAACATCAGATGACCTCTTGTTTTCCAAAGAATCTCCTCTATTGCCTGCTGCCACAGAACTTGCTTTCCATACAGTCAATTGTTCAGCATTAAATGCAGAAGAATTGCGAAGAGAAAATGGAATGGAGGTAAATTGAAAGAAACTTATTGAAGGTGGTTTTGTTGATTTTAAGTCCTTTAGATTCCTCAGTGCAGAGGTCATCAGATACATTAAGAGATCATTCTTGAGACCTAGTTCCATTTGTACATATTTTCTTTTCTGGACATAGAGAAATCTCTTGCAGAGTACACTCTTTTCCAGACTTAGACTTGTTTGCTCAACAGTGGATAAGACTACATATGATATTTATCTACTTATTTATTGGATGCTGTTGAGGGCTTCTGTATTCTGTATGTGAAAAAATGATAAACATGAAGAAGCCACTTAAGCAGAAATGGGTTTTTTGTGCATATTTGCTCACATATGAATGCTGTCCACTCTTGTCAAGCCCCAAATGCTAGTACTTGGAAGGAATTCTTTCCTACAAAGTACATGAGTGAGCAACAGACTGCTTTGTCAAACAGGAATTCCATTCAAACAGTATATATGGGCTTACCAAACCTGTTTTATTTCTGCCTACCTTTGTCAGTTTTTGTTGTGACTGAACTTACATATCATCCAATCCTCACAGGTATTGCAAGTTTTTGTTGTGACTGAACTTACATATTATCCAATCCTCACAGGTATTGCAAGAAGCATTTAATCGTTGTGTGGCAGTCTTGACTCATTCTAGTAAGCCAGACGATATGTCTGTACAGGTAAGTTGTAGCAACTTTAATTTATATCAGTCTTCTGAGAAACTGTGTGTATGTATATATTTCAAAAAAGATGAATTTGTAAACAAATTTCACCTTTCAGTTGGTGCCAGTGAAGTATTTCTTTTTATAGGTGTGTGGATATATTAGTAAATGTTACAGTGTGGCAGCTCAGTTTGAGGAATGCAGAGAGAAAATTACAGAAATGCCTAACATCATTAAGGACCTCTGTAGGTTACTGTATTATGGCAAGGTAAGAGCTCTTGACCTTTTCATAAATGAATACGTAGCTATTAAATGTTTAGGGCAATCTTCTCATTTTAAGGCAAACAGGAGCGCAGTAGAAAAGACTTATGTAAGATCCCAGTTTATTTTTATGGGATACAGAACTCTAGCACCTTGTTCTTGATTTTTCTATTTGTATCAGTTTAATGACTGTATTTTAAGTCTACTATCAAGGTTTTGCAAACTTTTGACTGTTAACTGATGTGTTAGAGTTAGATCTTGTATAAACACTCTTAAATCAGCGTAATTTCTGGTAACAACCCTCAAGAAGTTTTTTGCTAATTAGCTCTTAGCACTTGAATCTTGTTATAAATGCTGTTGTCAATTCAGTATAAATTCTGCAAGCTCATCTCCAACTTCTCGTACTAAGTGAAAATGTGAAAGTTTGAATGAGACTATATTGTATTTGACTATAGGTTCTTTAGTCCCTGCACAGCCCATGTATTGCCAAAAAACACTTGCCTGGGAATCTATGCTACCTTCAATTGTTATTCCCATGGCTCATCCACACTCATTTCTAGTCTTAAGAAAATATTCAAAGACACTTCCCTTGAAGGATGCTGACTAATTAGGTATGTTTGTTGGCTACCAAACACTGGACTTCATATAATTTGTCATCTCCATCTAAGTGCTGATTAACAAGTTTTGACTCTCTTTGCTTGGTAAGGCAGCCAGTTGATTTTGTTTGTTACAAGTACTTAAGTGAACTTTTTTCCTTTCAGAACATACCACGAGTAGCTTCTTTGGGAGTAGAGTGTGTTAGCTCCTTTGCTTTAGATTACTGGCTACAAACACACTTGTTCCAAGCGGGAGTCCTGTGGTACCTGCTGGGTTACCTCTTCAACTATGACTATACGCTAGAGGAGAGCGGTATTCAGAAAAGTGAAGATTCTAATCACCAGGTAATGTTAAAAAGGTGCAGGATTTCAGACACCGTGGGTAGTTGTTTGCCATCTTTTACTAATAAAATAAGTGTACTCAAATATTTTCTAGCATCAGTGAATTGCAAGAACAAATGTTAAAACTAAAGAACAATGATTTCTAGTAGACTTCACACAGTGGAGGATTTTTATGTACAGTTAACATTAAAAAGGTAAATTTGTGCTAGAAGGAAAAACAACTTCTCTGGAGTCTCAGCTAGTGATTCCATGAACATATCTAATGTACCACTTCAGAGCTGCATTGTTACTTTGGCCTATGACTACATAAGTGGCTCACGCTCCATTTTCTTTAACTAGTGACCTTTAAGTTGGGCGCTTCTTCCTCAGCTACTGAATGGGATGAGCTTTGAGCAGTATTTAATAACTCTTGTAGCACTGTTGGAAAAGGCGTTTACTGTTATTTGACAGCTGCTAGCAGGAACTGTTTGCTGATCAGAAGCCATCTAGTATAACAGTTTCTGTAGCTTTTGGCTCATTTCAGTGACCTGTTTTTTTATACTCATGTGTAACTGCATATGTTGAGCCAGTAACAGTATTAGATGTCAGTGCATAATCAGTGATGCAGATAAATAGAGAATATGAGTTTTGTTCATCTTGGTGTGATAATGTTGGATGAATCTTTCTAGTTATTGCGGTACTTTTCCAGTTCTTGTCTTAAAGCCGTTTTTATATTTTTCAGGAGGTAGCAAATAGCCTTGCTAAACTCAGTCTGCTAGCCTTGAGTCGACTTGGAGGGTATCTCTCTGAAGAACAAGCTACACCTGAAAACCCAGCAATCAGAAAAAGCTTGGCTGGCATGCTGACACCCTATATTGCAAGGAAACTTGCTGTGGTCAGTGCTACTGAGGTAAGCATCTGTTGGCCAAAACTTTCTCTAGGAAGTTATGGAAGAAGCAATTAGTCACTTGTAACATTCTTAAAGCACAGGGGCTCTCTTACACTAACCTGGTACAGAGAACAGCAGTGTAATTTTTCTATGCAGCTGGAGTAACGGCAGCAGCAAAAACAACAACCTATTTTAGCCTCAGGCTCAATGGACAGAATCAACAGCCTGTAGGATAAGATGTGCAAGACAAACATAGAAGGAAAGAAGCTGAGTTAAGTGTTGGTAGTTTAAGGACTATAACGTTAGAGAGCGGTGTCTAAACTTTTAAATAAAGGTGCTGAGAAAGTCATCTACATGATATTGCAATTAATTGCTGCCGACTGCTAAAACCAGGAGAATCTGAAGTGCAGCTTGAAGAAGAATGAAGAGAAATTAAAATATAGACTGTACTGTACCAAATAACTAACGTGTTTTTCCTGGTATTTGAAAAGCTTCACACTTCAAACCTGCTTATGAAACTCACATTAAATAAACTTATATCATGAAACATGGAGATTAAAACTTAGCTTTGGTTATGCAGAGTGGATGTAGTAAATCAAGTATATTCCTTGTCTCTTAGACCCTGAAGATGCTTAACAGTAACACAGAGAATCCCTACTTGATCTGGAACAACGGGACAAGAGCTGAATTACTTGAGTTCTTGGAATCTCAACAAGAAAGCATGATTAAGAGAGTAAGATGCTCCATATTTCAAAAATGGATAAATAAATTAAAGATGAATAGTAATGGGGTTTAAAATTATGTCATGTTTTGGTACATCTGCTTATAATACAGTGGTATAGGTGAGCAGAAAACTTTGATGGATATCTGTTTTAAGTGTTATCTGTTTCATTTCCTGGGTTATTGCTTTATGCTTTCTACATGGTTGTTTTCTTTCTAAACTTGACCTGCTTGTCTCTTTGCTTAAAGGGTGAATGTGACAAGAGCTATGGATCTGATTTTGTCTTCAGTGACCATGCAAAAGAGCTTATTGTGGGAGAAATTTTTGTTAGAGTCTACAATGAGGTTCCTACCTTCCAACTAGAGGTGAGATCTGACTGGAATCTTTTCGTTAAACCCCAGACTATTATTGGAAGGTTACTTTTTCTGTTGGTACAAATGAATGGAAAAAATGATTTTATGGAAGTTATGTCCAACAGTGAGTGTGTTCTGGGATGTTTCTATTGGAGCGGAATAAACTAAAAAGAATGAGTTTGTCATAAAGATGTGCTGCTGTGAATGATTTAATACCTTTCTTCTACAAGCTTGTACTGCAGACACTCAGATCAATACCAGGAGGTGGTGATTCTGCCAATTGGCTTTGCTTCCTGTCTATATTTGCGAAAAGCTATACACCTTAAGCAACTGAAGTAGCTTTCTAAGGGTGTGTTAACATGCTATTAGAATTAACATGGGTCAAATGCTATAGCCACAATAGTGGAAAAATGCTTCTTGTTTGGGAAGAGTGTTAAATGTGGGTAGATAATTTGGCTACGTGTTTCTGTAGTATGAATACTGTTGCATCACAAAACTGAAAATGTTCTCATCTCTTCAAAGCTTCCTAAAGCATTTGCTGCAAGCCTTCTGGATTACATAGGTTCACAAGCACAATACCTTCATACATTAATGGCAATAACACAGACTGGGAAAGTAGAGTCCAATCAACATGGAGATCGGTTACGGAGGGTTGAAATGGCTCTGGAGGCTCTGAGAAATGTGATAAAACACAACCCAGGTAGGCTTAAAACAAACACTTTGGCTTTCTTAAAGACAAACTTAAAATACAGAACTCTAGTCTTAAGCTTCCGTTTAGCTGAAAGATAGCTTTGCTGGCTAGCAGACCTTAATATTCTTGATAGGCTTGTACATAGGGTTGGCTTTGTGGTGGGGTTTTTTTCTGGAGAACACTATCAGTATATGTATTCGTTTTCTGCAAAATTTGAGTTCTTATCTTCTTTGAAACATTAGCTTTTATCTTGAACTCTGGACTGACGTTGCCAGGAGGACTTAAATAACATTCTGTAAATTGAAGAATCCTTGAGATTTTAACTTCCTTGCATCAAACAAGCAAAAAAGAGTCCCCTGGACCTGAGTACTGCACAGCTACAAACACCTAAACATGTCAGTTTCCTACTAAGAGGAAGAGAGAATGCTCTTGAGAGTGCTCTCAAGATTCACAAAGATCTATGAACACATGTCAAAGGAACTCAGACTGGAAAAGTCTGAGATGCTATGATTGAAGACGTTTTTGGTTCTAACAGCAACTGGAGTTACACTTACAGCTTCTAGTGATAAAGAGCCCAGCCCGAGAATAACCTGTATGTTGCAGCTATAATTGTGAAGGTAGCTGTTACTGTTGCAGACAGCAAGAAACTAGCTGCACGAATCAGACAAATGTATGTGAAGACAAGAAGTACTGGTGAACCAGCCATACTTCAAATAAGTGAACTTCCTTATTTGTCTGTAAAAATGCATAAACTAGGTAATCTAAAAACAGGTGCGGTCTCTTGCCTTAGAGGAAGTATCCTACTCTTTTGAAATACTGTTGACCCAAGACTTTGTGGAGGCTAGATACAATTCTGCAGTAGTTGCTGTCTTGTAGGAACTACTGTAATTACTTGACTATATATAAGCATCTGTTCTTTACCATCTCTTTGCAAGTCAAATGTGGGCTTAGGATGGCCTTCAGTGAATGTTTGGGCAAATGCGAAGTGAATCGTTTTTGATCTCTTCCAGGTTCTGAATGTGAATGTATAGGCCACTTTAAGTTGATATTCTCCCTTCTGCGTGTTCATGGAGCTGGCCAGGTGCAGCAGTTGGCTCTGGAGGTAAAAATGAACAAACAAAAGAGCAACAAAAAGTCGCCAACCAACCAGCATGTATCAGCCTGATTATGTAACTGTTAAGAGTAGCATCTAAAACATGTCAAGGTCTGGGGTCCAAGCTGTCAGGCAGCTCCTTTGAGGAACAAGTTATAGCTTGTGTCCTTGTCCCCTTCTTCTCTGACATAAGTCAATTTGGTGTCAGGATTAAATGCTGTATATTGGCTAGTAAGTTGCTTCACCATGCAGTGCATTTTCTTAATGATGTCTGAAAAGCTGGAATGTAATCAAGCCTTGCTTTTTCACTTTTACAGGTAGTGAACATAGTAACAAGTAACCAAGAATGTGTGAACAACATTGCTGAAGCGATGGTTCTTGCAAACTTACTGGCACTCCTGCATTCCTTACCTTCCAGTATGTACTGTACAATCCTTGGAGTCTTGCAAGGCAAAGTGCTCCAATTCAAAAACAAGCTTGATTGGAGCTGACTGTGCTTACTGTTAACTGCAGTGTTAAAATGCTGTTCAGCGGGGATGATTACCAAAACCATTCTAAGTAACCTGATCATTACCTTAAATATGTGAGCTGAAGATCTGAATGTCAGATATTCAAATTGTATTTGAATTGCTTGTAATTTAATTGACTGTTTTAGGGAATTTGGGTAGAAAACATTCAATTAAGTTGCTATATGAGAATGTATGATTGATGTTCCTTATTAGTTCTTTGATTAGTTAAGAACTTTGCTATGTAGTTCATTAATACTTCTTATCTTGGCAGGTCGGCAGCTTGTCCTTGAAACTTTGTATGCTTTGTCATCTAGCACCAAAATAATTAAAGAGGCCATGGCAAAAGGTACAGTAGTAAATTGAAATTCCATTTCTCTGAAACGTGACTCAAATAACAGTGGTCAGATCAGTAAATTTATGCTACCTGTGACTAGAAGAAAGCTCAAATGCTCTCTTATTTCTTTGTGCAGGTGCTTTAATCTACTTGCTAGATATGTTCTGCAACTCAACTCATCCACAGGTCCGAGCCCAAACAGCAGAGCTCTTTGCCAAAATGACTGCAGATAAGCTGGTGGGTCCAAAGGTAAGGATTGTAATGGCTCTAGTTAGAACTCTTATCTTGACAGTGCCAACCTCTCTAAAGACTGAAAGAAACCAGTTCTTCTGCGACTTAAATGTTCTTGTGAAGAGCAAGCTATTTTTCTCAAAAAATAGTTAACTTTTAATTTCTGAATGGGCTGTTAGTTACAGTGAACAGAACACTTCTGTTAACAAGCAGTTTGGTTTCCATTTGTAATGACTACAACATTAGATACGTAGACTTCAAACCTTACACTAGCTAGCACTGTTTAAAGTCACAGCGCTGTTCTGTTCTGTAACCATACTTCCTGGAGTTCTCAACTTGTTCTGTGAATAAATATTGTTTTGTTTTGGGTGTTATGTTTTACTAAAGGTCAGTTGTGTTCATCCTTCCTAGGTTAGGATTATGCTGATGAAATTTTTGCCTGGAGTCTTCATGGATGCTATGAGAGACAACCCCGAAGCTGCTGTTCATATCTTTGAGGGAACTCATGAAAATCCAGAGTTAATTTGGAATGACAACTCCAGGGAGAAAGTATCAACAACAGTTCGAGAAATGATGCTTGAGTATGTAAAGACCTGCTGCTTATCTGTTTCCTCAGCTGAGACATTCTTAGTGGTACTGAATGGCAACAAAACGTTCCTCCTTCATATGGCAAATGTTAGAAGAAATGAGAGACAGAAAGGAGCATAAGAGGTCCTAGAGAGAGAGCACAGGATAAACAACAGCCATGCTGCACAACGGCCATACTTCACTCCTACACTACCTTCAAGGCTACCAGAGAGTGACATTTGGGGAGTTCTGCTTCATAATAAGGGGGGGGAAGATGGAAAACCAAATGGCCACAGGCCAAAACTGACAGCAATCTCAATACTTCCATTGTACTATTTCACACCACATAGTAGTAGTGCTGTATCCAGCCTCTGTTTCTGTTTTCAGAGCCTCCTTTGCATGTATGAGAGTGAATAACAATTTCAAAATAGGAGTTAAAGTTTTGACATAGCCGTGAATTACTGGAATCAGGAGCCTAGAAAACATAGGCTTTATGTCTTGTCTCTTAGTATGTATGACAAATTGCAGAGTAGAGACTGCTGATCCACCCTGCATACCTGGAACAGTTCAGCTTTTACCTGCTTCTCAGCTCATTCCAAATGAAATTTAGGAATGGCAAATTCCATGTCTCTACCAGACTCACTACAGAAACTATCACAGAGCTCTGTCTGTAAGAAGTAGAATCTTTGCAATCCATGTATTAGTGAAACTTGCACTGCCATAAGATTTGGAAGGAGAAGAATGGGATTTAAAAACTACTGGAATTATTTTACAAATGATAGAGGGAGATTGATACAGTATCAAGAAGGAAAGGAAGTGGTGGGTTTTTTTTTTACTGCTCTTTAAAACATACCTTTTTTTTATAGGCACTTTAAACTTCAGAGGGACAACCCTGACACTAACTGGAAGGTAAAAGTATACTTTCTTTGCTTGGGATCTCCCTGGGGAGACTATAAGACAGCTGATAATACACGCATGTATGTCACTTTCTGTTTATGTGCTTTCTTCTTTCTCAGAGCATCCACAGGAACTCAGTGCTGCAATGACTATTTTAATTTAATTTTCGCTACTACTTGTATTTGGAAATCAGACGCTTAGCAGTATTTTTGCCAGTAGTGGCAACTCAGAACTTTGAATTCTCTGACAGTTCAGCTCATTCTAAGACTTAAATAATTCAGTGACCACAGGGAGTACTAGTTTGCTGGAAGAAGTCCTGTGACTTGTTAGGTAGCTGTAGTAAACTACCAGGTGAAAAGTCAGTCCATGTTCAGAAACATTAATCACACATTGAATCTCAAAGATGATTACTCTGAACTGCTCCATTGTGCCAGGTCTATCAGGAACAATTACTGTTTTTGCAAATGCTCCTTGCTAAGTCAGAACTCCCTGTTGTTTGTGACTTAACAGCTGCCTGAAGACTTTGCTGTGGTGTATGGTGAGGCAGATGGTGAACTTTCAGTGGGAGGAGTCTTCTTAAGGATATTTATTGCCCAGCCGGCCTGGGTTTTACGGAAACCAAGAGAATTTCTCATTGCGCTGCTGGAAAAGTTCACTGAACTACTGGAGAAAAATAACCCTCATGTAAGATGATTGTCTTTATAACTCTACTCTTTGAGTTTGTCTAGTAGTCTCATGCTGCTGGTCTTTTAGTATCTGATTAACTTTGATTCTTACACCTTCTTTGAACCATGAATGATTTGTTTGTCTGCTCAATGTAGAAGTGCATAGGTATGCTTAAGCAACTTCTGCATGAGTAATTTTAAAGTCTCTGAAACCACAGAAGTATCTCATAAGTCTTAGAGGCTTATGTTACAATGTAATGACAAGACTTGAGGAATTGTTATTCAGTGACTGGCCAACCAAACAAAATAGCACTTGTTTTATGCAGCCTAATAACTTTCATGCCTTCACAATTCTAGTGTCCTTCTGCAACTCCAATTTTCCATTTCTGATGGTGTAAATTACATGACCTAAGTAAGGTTCCCACCTAAGAATTAACTTAATGCAGAAGAGCTAATGGTAGGTAGTTTCAATAAGACTATTTTTCAAGCTAGTAGTTTAATTATAATAACTGAATTTTTAAACACCATTCAGACAGTTTCTAGCTTATATCTGACAGGAGACAACTAAATTGCACACTGAATAAAACAGACATATTTATTAGTAACACACGATGGCAGTCTGTGTAAGCATGCAAAATGCAGCATGTGTCAGTGCTGTTGTGCACTGCTGAAACTTCCAAAGCACTTAAGAGGCATTATGGTGTTGTGATTCTCCTGGACATTTTAGTATGGTGTTGTGCATACATAGGCTGCAGCCAAATGTCAGGTTCTCTAGTTAGTGAAAATGGTACTTAATGGTAATTAATATGTAATCTGTGTTCCAGAGATTCAGTGGATGTCTCCTGCTGTTGGAGCTGATTGCATTCTCCTAAACTTTTTGATTTAAGTCTCAGTGCAAAGCCACATGATACAAACACTGGGAACGCAGTGTATACTGTAAGATGGAACAATAGAGAAATGTTACATATGTAAGGCTTTACTGAGTTATATTTTCTGGTTTTGTTTTTTTCCTAAAGGGAGAAACCTTAGAAACTATTACCACAGCAACTGTGTGCCTGTTCAGTGCCCAGCCTCAGCTAGCTGATCAAGTCCCTCCCCTCGGTCATCTTCACAAGATAATCCAAGCTATGAACCACAAGAACAACGCCATTCCTAAAAGTGCCATTCGGGTCATGCACATACTGTCTGACAATGAGGTATTGAATCATCTGAGCATTCAGGGAGAAAAGTGTAGTTGGAGTATTTGTATCACTTCCTGGTGCTCATAGAAGGGTGTTAGAATTCTGACTGTAAATACTGCATGCTGGGTGAACATCTGATGGAGAATTGGTAGGATAAAGGAAACGTTATTTCTTGTGGAAACTTTAGAGGTGGCTGACTGGATCTGGTATAAAGTGCTCTGATTTCTTCATAGCTTTGTGTTCGAGCGATGGCATCACTTGAGACTATTAGCCCTCTCATGAATGGAATGAAAAAGAGACCAGATGTAATTGGTGTGGCCTGTGAAGCACTTAATCGAATGTTTCAGAAGGAACAAAATGACTTAGTAGCCCAAGTAAGTATGTTCTCATTCTGTAGAGATGTGATATTTGGCTATCAAGTCTGCTCATAGGAACAGAGGTACCATTCAGTGTGCTGCAACTGACATGCCCCAAGGACAGGATACCATCCAGAGAGATCTAGACAGGCTCAAACAGCGGGCCTAGGAGAACCTGAGGAGGTTCAGTGAATCCCAGGGCAAGGTCTTGTACCTGGGTTGTGGCAACCCCACCATCAGTACAGGCTGGGGGATGCAAGGATGGAGCACAGCCCTGCTGGAAAGAACTTGGAGGTACTGATGGATGGGAACATGGCCTTTCAGTATTTAAAGGGGGACTATAAGAAAGAAGGGGACAGGCTCTTCAGCAGAGTCTGTTGTGATAGGACAAGGAGAAAATGGTTTCAGACTAAAAGAGGGGAGATTTAGACTGGACATAAGGAAGACGTTTTTGACAACAAAGGTGGTGAGGTACTGGCACAGATTGCTCAGAGAGGTGGTGGGTGCTCCATCCCTGGAGACATTCAAGGTCAGGCTGGATGGGGCTCTGAGCACCTGATGGTGCACCTGTAGGTGTCCCTGTTCACTGCAGGTGAGTTGGACTGGATTACCTCTTTGGGTCCCTTCCTACTCAAATGATTCTATGATTCAACTCGGTGCCCAAGAGACCTTCCAAAAACCATCTAATTAATGTGCCTTTCATGGTGGAAAAAAGTCAGGAATCCAAAATGCAGATCTGGTCAAAGGTGTTGCCCAAGCATTGAAGCTTCTTGTATTACGGTAGTGTTCTCTTTTGTCTGCTGAGAAAGCATAGCATGGAAGTAGCAGTTAATTCAACAGAACTTGCACCTATGCAGAGCAGGATTGTTGATTAGTATTTGGGAGGCTCAGGAAAAACTAGCTAAATAAATGCTTTGTAATAGTTGTTGTTACTTCTGGTTCACACAAAAAGTAATCCAACAATGTAAAACATGGAACATACTAAGGTGAAGTCGTTTGTGGATGTTTGCAGGCTTTGAAAGCAGATTTGGTCCCTTATCTTCTAAAACTACTTGAAGGTATTGGTCTTGAGAACCTGGAAAGCCCATCTGCGACAAAAGCTCAGATTGTTAAAGCTCTGAAATCCATGTCTCGCAGCCTACAGTATGGAGAACAGGTATGTACTGAGAAGCATTGAACTGAGTTTTCTGTGTATGGAACATCCAACTCTGAACACCCCTTGTTCAGGATTAAGTTGTTACAGCTGTCACGAGCATCATTCCACCTAAAACATTACTGAGACATAACTACAAAATCATGACTTGTTAGAGCTTGTCAGTCTTGGTTTCCTGTGGAGGAGGCCTTGATTCAATGCACAGTGAGGAGCACTGGGTAAAAACACGAATTCCAAGTGCAATAAGCATTCTATAAACTGTTGCTTTACTGACCTGTCTTCAGAACTGTTGTTAGAAATTGAATTGATCTTCTTTATTGTTTGTCTTGATGAATGTTTTTGTAGACAACTGCAGCAGTTATGGGTATATATGCAAATTGGTTCAAATCCTTTTCTCATGCCCTTGTTGAATGCTTTTCAAAGCTAAGGCCTACTTGCAGGAAAGACTTGCCCTTATCTTGCTATAGTACAGGAAAAGTCCTTTTCTCCTTATGCTATGGATGCCTAGCAAACAAATGCCTGCAGTGTTGCTTTTCCTCATTGCCTGACAGCGGGATGAGGGAGAAAAGTCAAGCAACTAAATGATTTTTCTTTATGGGCTCTTAAATAAATATTTACCCACACAGTTCAAATGGAAAAAAAACAAATTGCTGCAGTCTCCTTGTAAATGTGTGATTCTGTATTCCAGGCTGTGCTATTTGGTAATCACTTCAGAAAGTTTTAGTTCTAGGAAATAAGTTTGTTCTCATAGAATGTTGTGTCACTCACTGCCCTAATATCTTCAAATACTACAGGTAAATGAAATTCTGTCTCGTTCTTCTGTGTGGAGTGCCTTCAAAGATCAGAAACATGACTTGTTCATTTCTGAGACTCAAACAGCAGGATACCTCACAGGTGAACAACCCCTTCCTATTTTTGGTTCTGAATCATACTGAATTGTTAACTCAGTTGTCAGACTTAATTCTGGAGGTGGTGCTTATCCTCAGTATCTCGTGCCATCACTCAGCCTGAACGCTGAATGCTGTATAAATATCTGAAGTTTCTAAAAACATTTTTAGTGAGTTCATTTTCTTCTGATAGAGAATGTATTTCTCTGGATAGCCTTTCCTGTACCTACTTTTAAAATAATCAGAAATGTAACCTGCAAGACTTGTTGGTGCCCAGATTACACTAGTGACAGATTTAATCAGATCTAATGAACGAGGGCAACTTCTCACTCCTTCTCAGGATTAGTCTACTTTGGTTTTAGAGCAGATTGTTTTCTGAAGTTGGTGGTGGGGGATCAAGAATAAAACTCCTCGGAATTGAAATAAGACTTTGAAAGGCAGTGATACTTCAAGTAGCCATACAATACTAATTTTGCCTTGTGAATTATGCTGCGTAGTGTAAGGTGTGTGGTCGTAGCACAGAACAGTTTGAATGCCAGCAGCCCTGAGCTTGAAGTCATGTTCCTTGGTGGGAATGGCCTCATGCCTGCATACAGAGCTTGCAGCACACATGAACACAGCTGTGGTGTGCTCTAGGTGAGTCCCCTACTGGTACCATCAGGGCTGGAGCTGTGCCCCATGATGCCACTAGTCTCACTAATGGTGTGGAAGAGCACTCACACCTTTCTTGTAATACACAAAGCAAACAATGTGAATTTCTTGCCGGTAATGGCATGGCAGATTAGCCTCCCAGCTATGGGCTTAGTCTTTTGGTGACAGGTCACTGTGAAGGCTTCCAATGCTGCATGGAACTTTCTCATTTAATTTAATATAGGAATCTTGATTTAGGTTTTTGATTAAGAGCACAACTGAAATAAGGAGGTATAAATCAGATGGGTGTATAGTCAGAAAAGTTTCTTGTGAAGTACTTGCATGTATTTTGAGAAAATGAAGCAAGAACTTGTAAAATCTAGAATTGGAGATTGTAGAAGCAGATACTTATGTGCCAATAACTCATGTCATTTCACAAAATAATACTTCAGCTCTGAACAAGAGTTTACTGATTCTTGCAGAAATTTACTGTATATTGCATCATTACTATTTAATGCCACTTTGACAAAGAATAATTGAATGCTTCATGTGGTTGGTGCTGAATTCTGTGGTATTTTTTAAATACTGTGAATTAAAAATGTGAAGTAAAGCCTGGCTGAAACATCTACCCAGAAACTGTCAGGCTTCAGAATGGGGGCAGTGTGACTCTAAACTGTGCTGCATTTAGATTGCTTAATGTTTAACTGCTTGCAGATATAGAATGAAGATGCTGTACAAACGCAAACCACAGATGGAAACTAAACTACAGGCTTTATTTTTGACCTGCTTCATCTTGTATTCTGCCTTTGCTTCAAACTGCTTTGCTATTTGCACTTCCCTTGAAACTTCCCTTGCTTATTTCTCTTCCCTCAGGTGTCTCTTCTCCTTCCCTTCTAACTGGCAGCAGTCCCCTTCACCTGAGAAGTGGGCTTTAGATCTGCTCTGCCAGGCAGCTTGCTAACTTCTGTGTAGCTCTCTAAAGCAGGTAGATACCATCTTGCAAAATGCATGCTGCATTTGCTGCGTTCCAAGTAACAGATGCATGCCACAGAATTAACACGTGTTCCCATACTGCAAAAACACTGACAAACCTGCCTTCTTTCTGCATGCAGCAGTAGGCAACTAAAAACTGCAGGCGCTGATTCCTGCTGGTATTATGGATAAACTGAACTCCTGAAGTATGGAAAACAATAAGTAATGAGAATGCTTGAGGGACAGGAGCACTGGTGGAACTGTTGCACTGGGCTGTTTATGAGTGGGTCTGGCTCTGTCTGCAGGTGCCAC
Organism: Chrysolophus pictus; assembly: GCA_037305975.1. Classification (NCBI taxonomy): domain Eukaryota; kingdom Metazoa; phylum Chordata; class Aves; order Galliformes; family Phasianidae; genus Chrysolophus; species Chrysolophus pictus. The sequence goes on from JAYKPI010000006.1 coordinate 41,794,234, forward strand.
TGAGGTGCTGCAGAGTCCATTTCCAAAGACAGGGATCACCTTAGCAGCGGTGCTGCTTGCTTGGTTCTCCAGCTTTTGCAGCAGCAGTGTAGGACTGTTTTGTCTTGAGATAAACCATGCTCTGGTCTTCTGGCTCCTCGTAGTGTGGGAAGGGAGGGTGGGGAATGAAGGGAGGAAATAGAGGAGAAATCAGAGAGGATGATTTATGGGGAGAGCAAAGGAGCAAGCAGAACTTACTACATCAAAGATCTGCATTGTATGCTGGTGGTCTGATAATGAGTCAGTCACTTATTGATGAAAAAACATATTGAGAGTTAGCAGTTTTCTACAGTCGTTAATCTGATAAGAATCACTGTTAAAACACCTCATGCTGCAGCACAAGTTTTCATTGTTTATGTTTTCTTATGACTAAGTGTTAACTGTGAGCTTTGCGGGGGGGAGGAAGAGGTGAGGGGCTATGGCTGCAGTGCGAAGCTGAGTTTTTAAGCAGTGGCACAAGGAGCTGCCCTAAAGAAGTGCAGGCCAGTTCTGCCTGGCCATAAGGCAGCAGCACATTGTGCTTCCGTTTCCCATAAGTGCCTGGGAAATCCTTCCCAGTAGTAGAGCTTGTGCCCAAAGGCATTTCACTTCTGCAATGGTTTCTCTCCATGGTGAAGGAAATCCACCTCCTCTTTACTGTCCCTTCTGTGGTGGAAGATGAGATGGATAATGCTGTTGTTTGGGTTTTTTTTTTACGTACTGAGTGAGTCTGAGAATGCTTTATGCAGGCTACCCCACCTAATGATTGAGGGAACTACTGCCTTAACACCTCGTGTCCTTAGACTCCAAAGAATCCAAAAGAAAACTTATAAATGCTTGTCTGGTTGACTTGGATTATGCATCTGTGTTACAAGGGGGAATTAGAATAGAATGGCTCTGTTTGAAGGGACCTACAAAGATCAGAGTCTAAAATTAGGCTGTTTTATCACTTTCCAGAACTGAAACTAACCACTGGTGTTCTGTTTTCTTTCCAAAAGGCCCTGGAGTTGCTGGTTACCTTACTGCAGGGACAACGTCATCTGTAATGCCCAACATACCACCCCCGGTAGACAACGAAGTGGGAGATATCAGCTAAGGACTAGAATCTCTCATCAAAGAGACACAAAGGCAGACTGGCCAGTGATGAGGAACTGTGTTTTCCTCCAAGATGTTGAAGTGAAATTACTGCCTTTCCAAGTGTTCAATGACAGTGTTATTCCTTTTTCTATGACTGTTTTTTAGGAAAAAGTTGTCAGTGACTCTATCACACTGCAACGTAAGAAAGCACTCTGTGGATCAGCTGAAATGGGTACACAAGAATTTTTTCTTGTTGTACGTAAGCACATTTTGTTCCTTTGTATTTGTTTACAAGACTGTGAATCAAACTTTCCTAGTTTTTATATTTTATGAAATAGCATGACTGGAGTTGAGCTACAGTCTAGAGGAATTGGGCTAAAATCACTTTGACCTCACCAACCCCCACTAAAAAGGCATCCCTTCTTTTCCCAGTCGGACACGATCACTCCCCACTGAACATGACTTCCAAAGGGTTTGTCCCTGTACTGGTTCACTGATGTCCTTAATCATTAACATTACTTCCCTGAGATCAAACAGCATTAGACATTCATATGTATAACTGGCTTTACCAAACTGAAAAAGCTTCAGCAAAAAACTTCAAGTTGACATGTTATGTAAGAGATTAGTGTAATTGTGAAATGTTCTATACATTATCCAGTATATAAAAACTTTCTATATTTGAGTGTACATTATACAGATCATTCATATGTACATAAAATTTTAAAATAAAGGGAATTAAGAGCCTTGTTAATGAGATAAAAGTGGTGTTCTTACGTAGCAGTTCTTTGAGGGCATGGGGAAGTCAGGGTGGTCAGAGGCCTTACAGAGTGTGGCTTAACTGGGTTCCTGGCAATTCTTGCTTGGACAAATGTGAATGTTTTGACTCTCTGGAGTGGAACTCCTAAACCAGACAGTGTAGGTTTTCATATTTGAAATGCACTTCAGCAACTGACTTGTGGACATTCTTAATTCCTGAGGAAATGTTCTTGGCAGAAAGCAAGAGGAAACCAAGACATGGAAATGTAGATTGTTATTTGACTGCTTGACAGGAGCTCTCATCTCTTATTTTTCAGATGTATTGAATTGATATGAAGAAACTTATTTGCAGGAAGCTTCCAGCTGTAAATACTTTGCCTTTGTACTACTCTGAGTTGAGCAGCTTTTGCTAGAACACCTTTCAGGTGACAGCTCACGGAGTTTGGCTTGGTCTTCAGGATGAGACTGCAGCAAGTTCTGACCTTAAGCCTGGCAGTTATGTATGCTTTCTGAGCTCTCATATCAGGCTAGGGTTGGTTGTTTATGCAAAAAGAAGACACCTGTTATCCTTGGTTAGTTGTTCGTTGTTGATCAACCTTGTATAAGCTGAAAAGCCCTATCTTTATAGGAAATAGAACTACTGATGGTGCAGTATTCTCTGCTTGGTTCTGTTGTATTAATGAGTTGTGTTGTGTTGTAAATAACTTGAGTCAAAAGTGGATTGTTAATGAGGAACTGTGACCTGAGAACTTCACAGGGGGACACAAAATAGCAGAGCTGGGTTTCAGAGCAGTGGCCATGAACTGCCCTGTGCAAGTCAGCATTAGTCCCAGTCAAAATTCAGCCCTTCAGAGGGGAAAGTGCCACCTAAGCTGAGATATCTCTAAGAAAGAGCTGGAGCCAGGTGGAGGCTTGAGGATGTGCAAGGCAGGATGCAAGGGAAGACTAAATGGGTGTCTAGAAGGAGAAAAGGGAGGAGATAATTTTCTTCAAAGTAAGGAGCAGCTATAGATGATCTGCTGTGTCCTAGCCCTGACCTGCACTGTACTACCCCTGACTTGGCAGGAGGGAGAAGGACTGAATGTAATGGTCAGTGAAAAGGAAGGGAGTGAGGAGGGGTGAGGAAAGAGGACTGGACTGAAGCCATGTTCCAGAAAAAGGAAGAAAGGCATTTCTATGTCATCTAATCAGTAATGAAGTTTATGTTGCTTTGACTTGACGATAAAAAGTTATAGTGCTTTGGCTCAGAGCAAACAAAGCACTTTAAGCCTGTTAGAAAATAAATTTTATTCAGTGTTACAAAGAACCCAGGAACATCCTGCTGTTTATTTGTTTTACATATGCCCTTACTTCAGGTGTGGGATTGTAAAAAAAAAAATTTATGGAAAGTGTAGTAATAGTAAGTGCAATAGTTACGAGTAAAGGTTGAGAATACTTATTGCTTCAAGCTGGAATCAGAACTTTGTATTCATTCACTTTTAGATTAAACAGCATTGTACTGAGCAGTGTCATCTTTTCTAAGTCCCCCATCCACATGAGAGGGCTTTATGCTGACATCAGATTTTTGCAGTTAGCTTCTTTGATTGATCGAGTAGTTCCCACCTTGCAATTGTTGACAGATGAACTTCATCAGGCCCATCTGCCACACGTAAGGTCCGAATGTATGCAAACCTGTGCAGGGAGATCTGAATCAGGGGCAGAGTTCCAGCCCTGCTGCAAAAGCAAACCGGTCTGGCAGTGGGAGGCACGGGAGATGTTGCAGCTGAAATCTTCTGGCAGGGTTGAGATGCATGTGCTGGAAATTCTGAAGGCTTCACCCCAAGGGATGCACAAGGGATTAAACTGAACTTTAGAAATAGCTCCTCTATGCTGCACATTAGAAGTAGTTTAGTTCCCTTGGCAGCTGTGTGTGTGGGTTTTTTTGCTATTTTGGGGTGGGTTGTTTGGTTATTATTGTTCATGTTGGGATAAAATAAGGCCATTTAATTATAAAATTCATTTTGTGCATGTGGGCACGTGGCCCATGACTTCTGGCTACTTGAGGTGAAAACAGACATGTACTGGAATTACACCATTACCTTATCTTAAAAAGAGCCCTCAGACAGCAGAGATAAGTCTTCCTTACTCACATAGAAGCCAAAGGAAAATCCTGGGAAACTCCAGCTCCACCACACACTTGGATTGCACAGTCAATCACTTTAAGCACAGCTCGAGGCACAACCACTTTGGTCATGGCTATCTGTAGGCAGAGGAGAACTTTATTAATAAGTTCATAAGTGGGTATGTTTACCTAACAGTTCTACTGAAAACTGGTATCAGATAGTACAGTTCCCATTCCTGTTCCAAGAAAGTCTCTATGAGGGACAACCATGCAAAACTATGCTGGTGTGCTAAGATGACTGAGCCATACTTAAACTGTTTTAGTTTTCAAATACATCTCACCAGATTGAAGTCTTTAAGCTGAATGTTTCATATACTCTCAGTAGGAGAAACAAAAACACATCCTAATTTCTATTACAACATGAAGCTGTACTCTATGTACTCTATGACTTTTAGCAATATGTTTTCACTTAACTTCAATTAGTTATCTCCTGAAAATGTGCAGGTATTGCATCTCACAGATCCTAGTCCAAGGCTGCCAAAAAAACCCAACTTACTTCTTTCCTAGCTTTTCTGTTGCCCAACGTGTCAATCTTGCTGGCTGTTTTCAGGGTAAGCAGTCGAGCTTGTTCTATGCTAAGGCGGCACTCAGCGATCCAGTGGGCAATAACTTCCTGCAGAGACAAAAACCAAAAGAACTGAGAAAAAAGAGGCAGAAAGTCATTTAATCCTTTTGCCTGGTCAGCTTAAGCCTACCCTAAGGAAGACACCCACATCGCTCAGTCATTTAGAGACTCCAGATCCTGATCCACTCCCACTTCTGTGCCCATCCCCACTGCCTGATACCTCTCTTCTTGAAGCCCTTCAAGGCTGGCTTGCTTTCCCTCACCTGACTCCACAACTCACAATCACTTCCCTGTGTGACATGCCCTAGTATACAAAAATTTGGGGAGAATTCAATTCTGTTTTTCTTAAGCTGGTGGTGGCGGTGTGTTATATATGCAGACAAACAGCTGCAAGGTTGTGCCTGTTGCATTTATCTTCACAGTGATCCAGCAGTAGCTCCCTTGAGCCAAATTAAGCATGAAATACATATGGTTGCTTGTAATATGCTCTTAGCAGCCCCTCCCTGCTCTTAGCTCATTTCCCAGTGCAGCCCACATAGTGCATTGCTCATGTGATGCTTGTCAGTAAAAAGCCATTTGGAGCCTGAGCCAGCTTCAGGCACTGGCTGGAGTGTGAATGTTGCTGCCTTGGCAGGCACAGCACTCACTTCAATGCAAGGTCTGGGGGCTTGGCTTATAGCAGCAAAGGTGGTCTGAATCCCTGAGCAGATTTTCAGATACTCCCTCCTGCTGCCAGCTCCCAGGGCTGTCACTTCCACAGGGGCAGGGTGGAGGTGATGGTCAGCCTGTCACCCCAGACAGCCAACAGCTTCCCCTCTCAGCTGGGGAGAACCTGCTTCAGTTCTGCAGCAGTCCTGCCCCAAGGTACTGCCTGTGGCTGCATCAGGGTGCCTGTGGTGAACTTCTGAGAAATGCAGAGGGCGCCTCATCCAATTTTCATTCCAGTTCTGGTAGCGAAGGCAGGTTTGGCAATGATATGACTGGAAAATGTACGTGTAAGATTACTCCCTCTGGGTCTGCACAAGTTTTTTTATAAGCTGTGCCAGACACTGTCTCAGCTTCCTCTTTCCATTGCCTTCACTTGTTTCTTTACAATAGTTTCTTTCCAATAGTCATTCCAGCTGTTGGGTAAGATTGAGGAACACTTGAAATGCAATAAACCAACTTTTAAAAGCTGATGGTTCTTAAAAGCAGAGTGCCAACTTCTTATTCCTATTGATAAAAGATAGCAAGCATGCTCTTGTGCAACTGTGTTTCAACTCCAGATATGGGCAAAACAAAAGGTGATGTCTGGAATAGATGTGAATAGAGACAAGGTGAAAACATGCTTACATGGTGGTACAATTTCTTCCCAAAAGTCTCTCTCTGTGCTGCACGCTGGCACAAGATCTCTAAAGCAGTTTCAGCTGCACCAATGGACCTCATGCAGTGATGAATGCGGCCTGGCCCGAGCCGACCTTGCGCTATCTCAAACCCCCTTCCCTCACCTGGGTGAAAAGAAAAACAGTCAGTGGCAGATCCCTTGATTCATGCTTGAAGTGATCAATGGCTCAGAGCAGAAGTGTCTACATAGCAGCAGAGCTAGAAGTAAACTTTGAAGTTTATTTTGTGTAAGTGTTGTGCTTGTTTACCTACATCTATACTGACCCATTGTTAATACTACTCACAGCACAAAGATCACCCTAGGATGGTTGCTGAGAGGGCTTGATTTACTTGATATAATTTCAATGTTAATCTCACACTGAAAAATATATTTATGAGAAGCTAAGGGAAGACTTTGGGGTTTCCAAGTCCAAGGGCTACTAAAGTAAGTTCAGTGCAATAGAAGTATTTTTAAAAAGAGAAAACTAAATTGTCATTTTCCAATGGAGAGAACTAGAGCAAAGTTCTCCCTGCAGACGGTCACATTGCTGGCCTGCTCTTTCTTGCATTTTTCTTTCAGTTCCTCTAAACCTGCAGCTACCCAAGCTTGGATGGCCACAGACTGCAGCAGAAAGTTCTTTGTTTAAAAAGTGAAGTCCATGAGGACTGGTTTGGGAGAAAGAACGTCATCGACACTTTCTGTGTTGCCCCACATCCTGGAACTGACTTTTGCACAACAGCTACAGCTACGTCCTTCCTTCAGTCATCATTTTGCTCTCAGCAAGTTAGATCCAAGCAGCAGGCAGACTGCCAACCACAGCTGGACACACCTTATCTAAGGAATCCTCCATTAAATGTTTACATTAATTTCTGGTGATTCATAAAATAAACCACTGTTTTTGTAAATTTGATTTGTTGCTGTACATATTAAGGAGCAATTATATTAAAACTCACCCAGTATTATATTGGAGACAGGTACTCGTACATCATTAAAATGTACCTCAAAATGTCCTCCGTGGATCTCATCTACAGATATAGAGAAAACAGCAGCAGGGTAAAATGAAGGAGGATTATGTCTACGCTTAAAGAAAGCAAAACAAGAAGCCTTCAATTCCTAATGCTTTCTCTATATGCATTTTACTAGTCTGTTTCATACATAACACTGATTAGTATTACTACAGCTCCTGGGATGGCTAACAGTAACAGATGTACAGCCAGTAACTCCTATCACCTACCCACGTAGCCAAACACTGAGAGCGGTCGTATCAGCCTCACTCCCGGGGTGTCCATGGGGACAATGATCATGCTGTGCTGCTTGTACCTGCATCAAGACAGAAAGTACGTGTTGTGGTTAATTTTTAGCCTCCTCTCTGTCCTATTCCCTTGTGTTTTTTTTTTACCCTCAATTCAGCAATTGCATACATGTTGACATTTACTTCTGCATATTGTAGCCATCCTGTCTGCATGTATGGCACATGCATGGACCACCAACTATACAACTGTCACCTAACATAGCTTGAACGAAAAGCTATTCCCTCTGTCACCTCTGCAATGCTCTACCATCTGCTTCTGTCTCATACAGTCCATTTCCTCCCCCAGCCTTCCTTCTTTGTTCTCAGAGCATGTTTATCATCATCCTCATTTTAGCTTGCCTACAGTTCAGGAAAGTAATCCTCACATTTAAATGCCTCCAGGACATTTAAGGAGGGCTATCAGTCACACAGGACAGAAGGTGACCTCATGAGTCTCTGAGCTCCAGCTCTAGAAAGTGCAGTATCATGTCATTCCCTCCATCAACCTTTGTGCAGCTTCCAGATAGCCCAGCGGATGCCACAGTGCGCACGGCTGCTGGACAACCCACCCTGGATGCTGGAAAACAAACAATGCTTATTTCCCAAGGGAACCTAATCCAAAACTTTCTGATAATCACTGGAATTTGGGCTACGATCCAACTTAGAGACATAAATATTTCCAGTTGTATGTGCTACAAGCTGCACGATTTCAGCAGGCCCAGTTGCAAAGCATTTTATACGTGGCTTATTTTTTTGCAAGAGGAAGTTTTAGCATGGCACTAACAAACAGCTGAACAAGATACACTGCATTATTTACATTATTTACTTGAAACAGAAAGAAGCGAATATTGTATTCACATATATTCAGCTACACAATGAGAGGAAATGGCTTTAATCTGGAAGAGGGTAAATTTAGACCAGATATTAGGAAGAAATTCTTTACTGTAAGGGTGGTGAGACACTGCAACAGGTTGCCCAGAGAGGCTGTGGATGCCCCCTCCTGGAAGCATTCAAGGCCAGGCTGGATGGGGCTTTGAGCAACCTGGTCTAGAAGGAGGTGACCCTCCCTATAGCAGGGGGTTGGAACCAGATGATCTTAAAGGTCCCTTCCAACCCAAACCATTCTATGACTCTGTGATATAGGAATGCAATCAGAAAGTCTGATTAAAGATGTGCAATGGTGTCACTGCACATAACTTCACATAAACATCCTTACGTTTCAAACTTTTTATCTCTGCAGATAATTTTTTTTTAAAAACTTAGTTAGTAACCTTAGTAGGTCTCTGATATGCCTCATGTACTCATCCTGTTCAGGAAAGTTCTGGAAGGTTTTGGTTTTATTATTGTTCAAGCAAGCAGTTCTTGTTAACTGCTTTCATAAATCACACTTAGAAAGTAAACTCTAAGCCTGAGATTTGAGAAACTGCAAATTGAAAGGAAATAAAAGGAGCATGCTACTGTTGAAAGGAAGCAACATTCCACAATGTGTCAGGTGCATTCACGTCATAAACTCTTCTCACTAAGCTAAACTCTTCTCATAAGCTAACACACACATTCTGCCCCAAATACAAGGATTTAGAATGTGAGAATGAGAGGCAAAATTCAAGGGAGTGATTTTGGGTGGCCTTGCATGGAGTCAGGAACTGGCCTGCTTGATCCCTGGGGCTCCTCCAAACTCAGGTTACTCTAAGAATTTCATGATCCAATCCATCACACAGCTGCACAAGCACTACAGTGAGTGCAATGGAAGGGGAAGCATTTGGATGAAGTTGGTGAACAGATGGGGAGGTTTCAGTCATCAGACTGACCAAAAAAAAAATCAGGATCTCGGTCATCTGTATTTTTAGCTAAACACAGCCAAGGGTTCAGAAGTCCTCTGCAAGTCACAGCCACATCCAACCAACCAATCAAAGCAATTAATACTACTGCATCTAAAGCTTTTGCAAGCAGTGACACCTTCTGAAAACAAATTATAGGTAGCTCTTTGAACCTCCTAGGAATCCTTACCTGGATGCTGAGGAGTTCTTGGTTTTGCCCATTACAATTGCAACTTTGCAGTTTGGGTTCCCAGCACCTTAAAAAAGTGACAAACACAAAAATAGTTTTCAACATAAAACTCTCAGTGTACAATCAAATGCAGCTTCGTATGGACAAATATCTCCTTTCGTGCTACAGGAACAAAAGCATGCAATCTACTTCTGTGTTTATACTCTGAGTAATCAGTAAGTAACAAAATCCATCTTAATCAGACAGTAACAAAATCCATCCTATTGCTTAATATGTAAAAGGGAGTCAACTTGTGAGGAGGAGAAAACACAAAGCCAAATATCCAAACCCTCCAGGGTCCAGCTCCACCATCTTTTCTGAAGAAAAGAGAACAAGAAGGAACTTGAATCTATTTACTTCTGTCTGCATTACAGCTTAACATGTGACACAAAAGCAAACCTGAAGCTGTGATGCTGCCATTTCAAAAGCAAAACTTCTCAAAGCTGTGAAGACTGGAGGAGCTGTATGGGAATGAAATGTCATCCCCATGACAGCCATTGACTTGTGCAAATAAGACTACTGAAGGCTACTACTGACAACTTTGCTATTACTTCAGCAGCTCTGGAATTAAGATTTTGCTTCCCCTTATGCAATGATTTTATTTTGTGCTTCAGAAAAGATCTCACTGTAAACTGATATCTGAAAATAATTTGGTAGCATTTCAAGCCACCAATACGCATCTCTATACCATTCTAATGTGCAAGTCCTAAAAGATTTGGCCATTGATTAAAGTGCTATAATTCTAAGAGACCTGATCCCCACTATTTTTTTCTTTACCATAGCACGCTCTCACTCCTTTCAACATCTCACGCAGGCAACAAAGGGAAAGAAGGGCAGGATTATACTTGACGTACGTAACAATCAGCAGCACTTGTATCTCTATCACAAGGGAGATGTCAAGCTCCACAGAGATTTAAAGATTTGACTCATGCCAACTTCAGGTGTTTTGATGCCAGAAACAAAGAAGGCTTTGTAGTTTCTCTGGCAGCTGTTCTCACTGGGTTTGGGAGCCTCCAGTCTACACAGTGCAACCAGCTGGCTGCGAGATGAGCTGCTTCCTTGTGAGAACCACCCCTGTGATGGGCAGGGAGTGGGAAGAGAGATTTCTTTCATTCTACCAAACTTTGAGGGCAGACTGCTGGTTGTTTGCCTTCCTCTTCTGCAATATGCTCTTCGTCCACTGTCCTCAAAGCACAGTTATTTGTGGCCTACAGGCTGCACTACACCAACACACTGAAATAGCTGAATGAAAAGCTGGCATGGGAAGGGATCAATCAACTCAGCAGAATCTCAGACAGTTGACTCCTCTGGACAAATACAACAAGCAGGCAGTGAGCCCCTGAATAACACACCACACACCTTGCAGCATAGCACCATAAAAGGAGAAATGCTGTATTCATGAGCAGGATTTGACTTTTTTTCCCCACAGAATTGCACATCTGGTTAAACCACATTTATATTGGTGTGGTTTACAACAAAGGTTATTTTCCAGAATCACAACATAAATGGTTTTGTAAACTATCTTCAAGTTATATCCCTGCTTCAAAAAGGGCAGAATTCCTCCATTCCATGTAAAAACAAACAACAAAAAAAAAGCAGAAGTTGAACTTAGTGAGGAGTTCACTGAGAAGGAGATGTCTGGCAAGGAGTTCTCAAGCCGCACCAATAAGTTTCAAATGAACTTTTCATCCAGCTATGCACAGGAAGGGAAGACAGCTTCCTGGCCATTCCCACTTCTCAGAGCTATTTATCCAACTTTGAAGTCCTGGTGCAGTGTAGGTCTCTGAAAGACTGCATCGCTTTGAAAAAACGCAGACTGCCTGGATGGAATAAATCCCTCATTTATAAATGGCATTCAAACGTTCCTTACGGAATTCAAAGAAGCTGCAGGAGGATGGGGTAAGAGGCAGAGACGCCTGTCCTTTTGGCAGGAGTTAGCAGTAGTTTTGCAAGAAGCAATTCAACAAACAGAAAAAAGAGAGGTGTTAGGACAGTTTTAAGCATAGTTTTGTACAACCTGTCCACAATTTTGTACCACAACACTGCTACATTTGGAGACGCTGCAAGTTTAAGCAACATTTTGTATTTTTAAACCCTTCAGACATTCACATATGCAAAGACAGGGATATTTAAAAATGCACTCCGGGGGTTGAACAGAATCCTACCATTTGCCTAATCACTATTGTCAGTGGGCATAAGATACTCTAAATACCGACCATCAAAAAATCAACTTGCATATGGATTCTTCTAGGTAAAGAATATTGAATGTAGCATAGACACAAACAGCACCGACTTTACTTTAAATAGTTGCTATATAGCCTGGTTTCACAAGCTAGTAACCATTTTTCAGTGTCCAGCCTTCAAATGTTTGGCTAGGAAGACTAAGGCAGGACAATCTACTACCTGAATATTCAGAATACCTATGACTCTTGTCATGTTGGCTGCTGCACTGATAAGCCTGCTGGGTTACTCTTCCCAGCTAAAGATCATAGAATCATAGAATGGCCTGGGTTGAAAAGGACCACAAAGATCATCTACTTTCAACCCCCCTGCTATGTGCAGGGTCACCAACCTGCAGACCAGGCTGCCCAGAGCCACATCCAGCCTGGCCTTGAATGCCTCCAGGGATGGGGCATCCACAGCCTCCTTGGGCAACCTGTTCCAGTGTGTGTGACATTTACTGGCTTGGCAACTTCCTAGAAAGGCACTGATAAACAGATGATCCAGACTGTCCTGCAAGATGTCAGGTGGATGGCAGTGTGGTACTGGTTGCCGTCAGTGAGGTCTTCTAATGGATTCAAGAAGTCCTCCCTCCCAAGAGGCTGCAGTATTCTCTACTTTCTGGTACACTTGCAGTCCTACAGTTCTCTCCAGATAACACTGCTGGACACCCAACTCACGTATGGTAAAGGTTATAATGGGCCCTCAAGGAAACAGGAAGACAGACAGTGCTGGAGATCTACAGAAAATCAGCAGAGGCGACTCAGTTCTGCACTGAGTGTGGTCACTACTTATTCCCAGCCTGAGTTCTCAGCCTCTGATGGTATCAGTGAAGACAGCTGCAGAGTTTAGGAATGTTTTCTTCCCTCTCCTCCACCTCCTATACCCCTAGGAGCTTTCTCAGTTCTACCATGATAACTCTATCTTGATGGAGACAATATTAAGACAAATTTAATTCCAGAGAACTGAGAGATTCACTTATTTTAAAGAGATACAGCCAGGCCTCTCAAGCAATGACACAAGTTGCAAGAAGCAGACATGCTGGAAGCAACCCAAATATCCTTATCTACGGCTGTGGGGAAACACCACAGTGCTATGACAGCTCAAGATGGAAACTACAGAACTATGCACAAACACTGCAGAATTCTTTCTTCAGCTTTTATTCCTCTCCCAAACTATTCTTTCTTGTTGTGAATGCAAATGAAGCTATAAGAATCTGCCTGTTACATTCTTTGCTGACCACAGTAAAGAACTTTTCCTTTCCCATGTTCCAAAATACTCAAAAAACAGACTAATGACTGATTCAGCCACAGCAAGTGGGTCGACTGAGCCAGCATGCCAAAAAGCAAAACCTGACTTGAGGTCTGCCTAACATCTCTCCCTGTTGTTTGACATCAATATTGCACTTACCGAAACTCACAAGGATACAGGAAAATCCAAACAGAATAAAAACTCTGGGAGATCACGAGGGACTCTTGACACTCTGCACAGGATAATTCTCATGCAAGAAACCAACTTGAGCTGTATAGATCATGGAAATGTAAGCAAGATCCAGCCTTCTTAGAATTCTTAGTACAGGAAAGTCCACACCTAAGTGCAAAAGCATGAATGTCTGCATGCAAAGCTCGGAACCCTTCCATCCTTCCTTTCCTATCAACGCTTTATAACACAGGCAATACACCAAAAGCAGAAGAAACATTGCCTCAGAAGAAACAGCACTGTTTATTTTTCTTCTACAACACCTGCCTTGCTTACAGTTCCCATAAAAAAACATTACCAAATGGTGACTTGATTATGAGCCTGACTGGCAACTATCTGCTCACATACTTGTTGACTCCTTAGCACTTCTTTCATACCCTTTAGCTATCATATTCCTAGTTTCGTCCCACAGCACAATACTGAATGAGAAAACTCCTCTGTCTCACAAAAAGCAAACTTATCTTTTTGCTGTTAGTAAAACACAGCATAGAAGGCTCTCTTAAATCCTTCTACAGGTAGCCATCAAAAGCACAGTACTGTTCTGATGAAACAATACAGTGACTCCCTGCTGGCAGCTGACCCGGACAGATCTCTCCTCTTTTTTCTCCTCTTCACATTTTAAACGTGTAATTTGTTAAAAACCTCTTGATTATGTGAAGCATATCTGGCCAATGTCAAGAAATAGGAAAAGAGCCTTGACGTTCCAAAGAACATTGCATTCAGGGTTGAACGGGAAGGAAAATAGGAAACATGAGAGTTCAATAGGAAAGGTTCCAAGGAAAACAGGATTTGTTGTTGTTGTTGTTATTTTTTCTTTAAAACTGGCAAGTCAAAACGAAAGTGCAACTGCCTTCCAGATTGAGGGTGTGGTGCTTGACGACAAAATGTAATGCGTCGGACCAACTCAGACATTCCACTGAAGCACATCTCACTTACAGCATCTCCTACCAGCCTGCCGACAAAAGGTTAGTTCTGCTTTATTTCTTACTGCTCTGTATACTAAGTGTGATATATTTACAAATAGAAAAGCTAGGTTTTACTCTTACTTAGGTCAGCTTTACAGAGAGATGTCATTTCCAATGTTAAAATTCAGTTATTTCGGTCAGACAGGTTACTGCTCAATGCACTAAGGAGGAACATCCATTTAAACTGGGAATATTAACTTCATTCAAGCACATTCAAAATGTGCTTGTACAATCCCACATCAAGTTTAAACAGACAGAAACAATGAATCTGTATCTAAATGGAAGGTTGGAATAATACCATGCCGTGCTGTCTGTTAAGAAACCTGTATCTCCTAGAAACCAATACTTGAAAAAGCTGCTGAAGTTCTGAGCTGCTTGGGTACTTGTGGGCAGTTTTGTACATGGTAACATTCCTTGTACGTGAGAATATTCCTTTCTGTACACAACATCCTGAGGTGTCTACAACTGTAAGATTTAGCAGACCCACACTGCTTTGATCTTTTAAGGAATCCCAGTCAGAGCACTGCGTGGGATGGAGGCTCAGTCCCTTCCACTGCCGTTCAACAGCTCCACAGGACATCAGTGCTTTATGTAAAGTGCATGCACGTGTGCCTGAGAAACAACACAAGCAGGAGTGACAGATACGAAGAAGTATGCTAGCCAAAACATGACTTTATTTTTAAGAGAGAAGTGTCAACAGCTGAACACTACATATTCCATCACGAAGTCCACTCAGCCAAAATCATGTCAGGCAGCAGAGCAAGCTCCCTGTCACAGCCAAAGTGCTCTGTGATATCCAGACTTCTGAAAGTTTGCACCAAAATGCTTATCATTTTGTTTTCAAGAAAATGCCTGTGATCCAATTTGATTAAGTGTTCCCAGATGGGTTCTGCAGTAACAGTTTAGATTACAGCCCAAGCTTTTCAATTAAAGTTTTATTTTTCTTCCAGCCTTGGCTAAGAGGATTAAACTTGCCCTCTAGTCTTCTATTAAAAAGAGACATTCACAGCTGATGTCTGAATCTCTCCTCAAAGTACTATAAAGCTGCAAAGGATTACCCCTGCTGAAAAATCCTGCTAACAGACACTGTCAGGCACAGCATAGGTAACCCTTGCCAAACTAAGAAACAGAATTCCTTGACTTCCCATTCTGCACACTTCAGTTAGGCAGCGGTAAATGACAGATTGCAAGTCTTAAACTGACAGTAATCATTGTTTAAAGTTTAATGGAAAGTGTTTTGAAATGTTAGCAAAAAAAAAAAAAATCCAACAAAGTCATTAAGAGTGAAAGTCAAACCAAACAGTTAATTGCCATCTGAAACAGTTTATAAAGTGTATATAGCAGATTCACTGAATATATACATTCATATATAAGTCATAGAATCCTATACAGAACAGCCTGGGTTGAAAAGGACCAAAAAGATCATCTACTTTCAACCCCCTGCTATGTGCAGGGTCACCAACCTGCAGACCAGGCTGCCCAGAGCCACATCCAGCCTGGCCTTGAATGCCTCCAGGGATGGGGCATCCACAGCCTCTTTGGGCAACCTGTTCCAGTGCATCACCACCTTCTGTATGAAAAACTTCCTCCTAATATCTAACCTAAACCTCCCCTGTTTAAAACCATTCCCCCTTTTCCTATCACTATCCACCCTTATAAGCAGCCTTTTCCCCCTCCTGTTTGTAAGATCCCTTCAAGTATTGGAAAAAATATCAAGTAAGAACAGAAATTATTCATTTCTGTCCGATTTAATCAATCTGTATTCCTGAATATGACATCAGTCAGTAGCTTTTTTTCCTGGCAAACAGAACACATTAAAAATATTTTTGAGGAGAAGATTTAGCAACCATTTATTTAAATCTTATCTAAAAAAACAGTGCTGGTATTCAGATTTTTGCCAAGATTGAAAAAAATAAAAATGAATTAAGAGCTCTGTGCAGAATATCTGACAAGAATCTGTTTTCTTGTAACATTGACCTCAAATTCTGAGACACTGCAGAAGATGAGGAAGGGCCATGTGATTTTCATCCTCAGCAGCTCTTTGCTACTGCCATGCAGAAATCTTAATGCCATTTATTTCCAGGGAATGTGGCACTGCAGTACTGTACTTTACAACTGAAAGAAGTTCAGCTAATCATTCAGTGAACACAGCTACTAGAGAAGAAAATTCTTTAGGACATGACTTGCTAAAGACTGAAGATGAGAACATTTAAACTTCAGTCTTAGGCAGTGAGGATACAGCCTGAGTGTTTACAAAATGAATTCATCATGCGATACAACTTGAAAAAGCAGCTGAGGTTGAGAACTGTTTGGGTGCTTGTGGGCAGTTTTGTATGTGGTAGGATTCCTTTGGGTGCATACCATCGTGAGCTGTCTCCAGCAGGAAGATTCAGGGTACCCACACTGCTTTGATTCTGTAGGAGCAGACTAAATTCAGTTCCACAGCCATTCAGGAACTGACTCCACAGGACAGCTGTGTTTTACACACCAAGTTTTAAAACTTGAAGCCCATATTATTTCTCTGATGTCTTCCCAACCCTGCCCCCCCTCTTTTTGTTTGATTTCAGCTTTGCAATGGGCTGGAATGTGAACAACTCAACTGATTACTGGATTGAGGACGATGAGCATTACCTCAACTCTGATATAGATTACAACACATATGAGTTTCTCTGTGAAAAAGAAGACGTGAGAAAATTCATGAAAGTATTCCTCCCTGTGTTGTATGCATTGACTTTCACTGCTGGAGTTGCTGGAAATTCATTAGTGGTTGCAATTTATGCCTACTGCAAGAAACCAAAGACCAAGACAGATGTGTACATCATGCACCTCGCCATTGCTGATTTGCTCCTGCTCTTTACGCTCCCCTTTTGGGCTGTAAACGCAGTGCAGGGATGGGAACTCGGAAACCCAATGTGCAAGCTCACTTCTTCCCTTTACACCATGAATTTCAGCTCTGGCATGCTGTTCCTGGCCTGCATCAGCGTGGACAGATACAGGGCTACCTCTGAATCCCAATGTCACAGAAGAGCTGGAAAACACTGCAGCGTTACCTGCATCTGTGTCTGGCTGTCTGCCATACTGCTCAGCATCCCTGAATTGATATTTAACCAAGTCATGAGACACAATAATAGGAATGAATGCCTTCCTATATTTCCAGCGAACATGGAAACACTTCTAAAAGCAACCATTCAGATCCTAGAAGTTACCCTGGAGTTTCTGCTTCCTTTCTTAGTAATGATGACCTGCTATTCAGTTACTGCCCGGGCAATCTTTAGATCTGCAAACACTAAAAAATCTAGACCCTTCATGGTTCTGCTGGCAGTAGTGGCTGCTTTCATAATTACCCAGCTACCTTACAACATGGTTAAGTTCTGGCGAGCCATAGACAGCATCTACCTATTGATTACTGACTGTAAGGCGAGTAAAACCATAGACATTGCGCTCCAGGTCACCAAGAGCATAGCTCTGTTTCACACCTGCCTGAACCCAATTCTGTATGCCTTCCTGGGTGCTTCTTTTAAAATGCGTGTTATGAAAATAGCAAAAAATTATGGGTACTGGAGAAGACAACAACAGCATGAAGTACCTGAAGAAATCTCTATGAATTCTGAAGTCCGTACTGAAGAAACAATTAGCTTCACTATATAGACTGTTCCTTTCATTATCTTAATCAAAACAGGGATTACTTACTAACCTGGGGGTTATTATTTCAACAGCTGTTTCTCTGCAAGTCATCTTTCAGATGAATTTTGAAGCCTGCAGACAAGTCAAGACACTACACTGGAGTTCAAAAATGGAACATGATCAAAACTAAGCACCAGGCAGGAAAAAATAACTGAAAGTGCTGGAAACAATTAAGGTATTTATTAAAAAAAAAAAAAAAAAAAAAGCAAACAAAAGGAAACAAAATCAAAAGAGTCACAGCAACAGGATATTAAATTGCTGTGTAGTGAAAAATCTGCACACGTCTAAACAACCAATTTAAAACAGAAAAGGAAACCATCAGCAATAAAATGACAGTACAGGAACCTTTATACCAAAATTCAATTATCTTGTGTTTCTCCAAAACTTCACGGCATTTGACTAATAACTCCCATTTTTTTCTCCCTAGTTTTCACTCCAGAGACACAGCTGCAGCTTAAAATGAGATATCAGTTCACAACTGAGAACTGAGAGAAGAAGAAAAGCCATTTTCTATGTGTTCACGCAAACATACAGCAACAAGAACACCCCCCATGAGAAACACTAACTCCTGCTCTTTAACTACCAAAAACAATCTTTCATCTCTCCATTTTCTGCTCACCCTAAACTTCAACAAGCTCAGCAGCCAACGAGAGGCACATTCCAGATCTCTGTCAATGTAAGATGAAACACAAATGTCAAGGTAATGCAAGCAAAGCATGAGGAGAAATGCAAGAAGAAGTTTTAAAGTTAACCTTCAAATACAGGGCCTGGAATTTGTGGTTGGGATTTGTAAAACAATGAGATAGGGACGTAACTATAGACTTCTAAAATATGCAAAGATACAATAAAATATACAAACATTCAAAGTGTACTGACTTGCATTTTTTATATACTTATCCTTGCTTTGTCTTAGTAGGTAGTAGCATCCCTTGCACAGGGCTTAATCAATCAACGGATGAATTACTTGCTTTGTGAATGAGAGGGATTCTGACTCCACATAAACTCATGATTGTTCGTATCTACAGTTTTTCCATTCAGAGGTACCAAAAGCTGTCTGCTGCCATTGATGGTACTGGGGTGGAGATTCCAGGAAAAAGAAAAATAAACAACTGCAGTTTTCCTATTTATCTCTAGGAGGATTTAAAATACATTGATAAATTAGCTTTCTAAACACACCAAAAAAGCGTTATTTACAGCATATTGTCTCAGCCTTCAACCA
This sequence comes from Chrysolophus pictus, assembly GCA_037305975.1. Classification (NCBI taxonomy): domain Eukaryota; kingdom Metazoa; phylum Chordata; class Aves; order Galliformes; family Phasianidae; genus Chrysolophus; species Chrysolophus pictus. The sequence goes on from JAYKPI010000006.1 coordinate 41,813,078, forward strand.
TCCTGCAGGCTCTAATAAAGAGCTTATGAAAGACAACAAGAACCTCTCATTTTCAGACAGTGTTCCTAATTACACAATCGTAGACTGAAAGAAAAAGCTCTACAAAGACAGAGAACAAACAACTGTAGCATAAGCAAGGCACAAGCTTTTTCCCTCTGTTGAGACAACAAAAGACTTTAGAACTTCTGTCCAGTATTTTGAGGAATAGTGGAGCAATTAGCAATGTTTGACACATGGCCTACGCACACATCATCAATCTGATATGCTTAAACCAGACTAGATTTACTGTAAGTGTGCAAAGCATGCATACAAAGCTTGGTAATAATCTCCAGCCCTTCCATGACGCGAAGGACTTCCTGATGAGTAAGTTATATTTGTTTTCACACGTACAGAGTGATTGCACCTGGAGCGATGTTCTGACCAGGCTGTCAGGCTCTTGCAATTCCCAAACATCCAAGGTCTGCATGTTCACCCAGTCTTGAGAGAGAAAATAAACAACTAGATCATCCATTTCTAACTCTCCTGCTACAGGCAGGGACACCTCCCTCTAGACCAGGGTGCTCAAAGCCCCATCCAGCCTGGCCTTGGACACCTCCAGGGAGGGGGCATCCATAGCATCTCTGAGCAACTTGTTCCAGTGTTTCACCATCCTCACAGTAAAGAGTTTCTTTCTAATATCTAATCTAAATCTACCTCTTACAGTTTAAAGCTATTTCCCCTCATCCTGTCACTACCTGCCCTTATAAAAAGTTCCTCCCCAGCTTATGACACACATAGCTCTCCCAAGCCATTCTGTGATTCTGTGAAATCAATTAAAGAGTCATTTTTTTTGTGCATGACCTCCGAAGGAACTTTCCCATTACTCCCTCAGGAACTGCAACTCATAACTGTGAGATACTGTCCCAGAGCAAGGGTAGCAGCTAGCAGCTAAGTGATGCTTTCAGGTTGAAACACCATGCTTTCCTCTGCCTCCAGATCTGCACTGCTAAATTGAGTGAGCCCTACCTTCTGGTGAGCCTCGGTATTGCACAAGTCAATCTACGCATGGGAGCTGGCCCACACAAAGGTACTTAAATGAAACATTCACATTTCACTCTTGTTAGCAACTCAGTTTATCTAGTTAGCTTCCAATCTCCCAGTGAATGATGATGTTTCAGAATAGGTCACTCATGTTTTGGTAAACAAATACACACACCAAAAACAGTACTCCAAAGTCAGGGACATTCAGCACTTATTGGTCAACCTACTGATTTTTCTGGGAAGTTTCTTGTTAAAAAAGAAAAATCACCTCTAAGAAGTAGACGATCAGCATCATCACAAATTAGATTAACAATCAGCCAAACTTTACTGGAATGCCACAATACACTCAAATTTCAAACACAAGCTGCCAAAGACAGTTTCATAAAAACAAAGTTTTAAGACTACAACCATAAACATGTAAGTTACCTAAGGGAACAAGGTACACTTGGAAGAAAAATATCAGCATTCATTCTGTGAACTAAATTAAGAGGTTCTAAAACAGACCCCAAACCACAAATTCTACTTTTTCTGTTGTTTTACTTTCAACTGCCTTTACTCAAGAAGAAATTTTCCAATTCAGAAATGGACAACCAACATTTCAGACTTTGTATTTATTTATTCCAACTCCTAGGGAGAATTTTGGACTTAGTCACTCCTATGCAATGTTTCTGTACTTACCACTGCTCCACCATTTCTTGCCATTAATCACATAACTATTGCCGTCTCGCTCGATGCTGCACTGCATATTGGTGGCATCACTCGAAGCCACATCAGGTTCTGTGTTAAAGAAAAAAACAACACACACCACTGTATTGAGTACACAAGCCGTAGTACTACCACCACCACAAATACGTGGATCTAGATATACTCTAAAAACAACATCACTATCCTGCTCCCAGTGGAAAATGCTGTTTTCAGTACCTCACTTTGCCATGGTCAAAGACTTTCTATTTTCTTATGACATGTTATTCATAGCCAACTTATACTTGCTGGTTGTTGAACTCAGACTTTCCTCTATAGTAAACAGACTTCTTCTTTCCCTGATGTTTTTAAATCCTTCCTCCCCCCAGTCTATTTGCAGATAACAGTCAACCTTCTCAGCCTATGTTCTCAAATGAAAATAAAGAGACTTAAATTACTTTTCTGATGGATTATGAAATAAAGTTGCCAGAAAAGCATCACCAATGATCATCTGCAACAGAGAAGGCTATCATCTTTCAAGGGAAAGAATCTTCTCCAATTTGGTGAACACGGTGACACCCGGCTCTGCAAGGCTGAGTTTTCTCAACTCCTGCTGATGCAGGAAGATCCAGATTCTGACATCATATATTCAAAAGCTACATTCCTAGGTGAAGGGCCCACCTTTCCAGAGATGCCACAAGCTTTGAAGATCAAACGGCTATATAATGCTGAGCTACAGACATAAAGCAAGTGCACTGTATGTTTTGCAAGTCATCTTCAGGTTATGTCTTAAAATCTCCATGATGCAAAACTACAGTGCTTATCAAAATCATCATACTTGTGCCTATGTTTCCAGAGAACCCAAAAATACATTATAAAACCAGGATAAATTCTAAGTCTGGCTCATATAATAAAATATATTTTACTACTACTAAAAATAAATTGAAAATATATATGGAAATTGTAATACGGCAGAGTATGAGAAATGGTAACTATCAGGGAGGGGCAGCAAGGTTGATTCACTTTGTGCTCATACCCTAGAGATGACTTCATATTCAAACATAATCACAGATATCCCAGAAATTTCATTATTAATTTCTCAGAATCATAAAATGGTTTGTGTTGGAAGGGACCTCAAAGATCATCTAATTCCAACCTCTCCACTGCAGGCAGGGTTGCCAACCACTAAGTCAGGCATTAGACCAGTTTGCATTCTCTAACACATAACAACTTATGATTTTATACTTTTTACATATGCCATCATCAAATTTCTGCCATTTGCCTCTTATTTCCTTCTGGAATAAAAACTTACCTGTCATGCAGAAACAAGAACTAATCTTCCCTTCTAGAAGGGGCTCCAGCCACTCTTTCTTTTGCTCTTCAGTCCCATACATGTGCAGGACCTCCATGTTTCCAGTGTCTGTGAGAAACGAGTGGTTACGTTTATTTCTTGAGACGCACAAATGGTAAGGCTCTGTTTTTCATGCTCTCAGTGCCATAGTTAAGGCACAGTGTTTGCTAACCAGGTGCCTGACAGTTGAAAATCTCAGGAGCAAAGAAGCGCTTCCCTGTTTCCTCAGCTATCAGTGCATAGTCAAGCTGACTGAGACCGCTGACCGCTGGGAGAAAAAGATTCCACAGACCTTCTGCTTTGGCCATTTCCTGTTCAGAGAATCAGCAGAGAAAAACTTAGCAAATCATCTTCAAACAGCAATGAAATTCTGGCTTGCTGACCATTTTCTTCCTTCCTATGTCTAACACGCTGTCCAATATATCTGATGGCTTTCCTCAGTAGCTATTTTCAACAGGTATAGTTTTGAGTTAAAGTTCAGATGTCCTCACAGAACTCATGTCTGCTTTTCTCCTCTCTCATTTGTGTCTCACAACTCCTTCTGCACACCTTCTTCTTTTCCTTCGCTTCCTCACTGTTTCTTTCCACACAGATGGGATAACTTCTCCAACAGCACACACCAGCATTTAAGGTCCATGCCCATTTCTTTTACTGCTAGAGCACTCAAGAATATTTACCATCCCATACCTTCAGCCTCTCAAGCACTGGCGGTTTCTTCCATCTTTCTTCAGTATTTCCATGTTTAGCATAGTATTCTGCTATTTCCTAAGAGAAATAAAGTTTGTTTAAATTAACAACACCTATAACATACACAAATTATGTTTTCTTTTCTACCCTACACCTCAACGTACCACTATGAAATATTCAGCACAACTTTTCATAATGTAGTTGGGTTTCATTGCAAAATTTAATAATTGCAATCATATCATTTTGCAAGACTTAAGATGCACCATGGAGATGATCCCAATCATCAGTACGTTTTTTCATACATGGAAATGGTTTGAAGACATTTAACGTGTGCTGACAACAGCAGAAGGTCAATGTTTTCTGACAATAAACCACTGCTGACCAACAGTACTACATGAGAGAAACGAACCCGAAATTAAAACCACAAATAGATGCCCAAAGTGCTGACACCTAAACATTAGGTTTTCCATATATTCAGATATATCAACTCATTTATCTTTTTTTATAAATTTGAAATAATACTTGTTTTCTGTCAGCTGTTTAGCAGATTATCAAAGCAGTCATTCCAAGCATCAACGTTTAGCTACTAAGTAAAACTACGTATTAGTAATCCTGGTATTTTCCCAAGTGTGTTCTATAATGTACAGCACTCCTTCAAAAGTGCCCTAGAACCTGTTTTAGAACAAAGAAATTATCATCTAACAAATGCAGAATTTACAAGTCCTGACTCACATTTCCCATTACCAGAAATAATTAACAAGCCCAACTCTACTCATCTGCAGAGCTTTCGTGGCTATCTGTGGTTCATTTGTTTTTAATCAAGTACTCATAATTACTCTGAGGCTTCCTCAGACAATTCAAAATTAGTTACAGAAGGACTTTTGAGAAACTTTGATGTGAAGAATTTCAACTGTTAGACAGCCTGTCCTGATTTTGCTTTTTTCTTGGAACTGAAAAGCAGATTAGCTCATAAGGAGAAAGGGAGAAAAAAACAAGCAGGATTTAGAACACACGCAGTTGAATACTGCCTGTGAGGTCCCTAAAGAAAAGGAACACAACACTTGTATGTCTGCATAATGCTGGAAATTAGCATCTCTACATGAAAATGAAAGACTTCAGAGTTTTTGTTGAAGATATTTCATAAAATAACTTTAAAGATGACTTTGGTTTTGTTGGTTTTTAAGTACACCTTAAACTTCAAAAAGCAAAATGTTTTAAAAGTAACTTTTCGATGCATATAACACTTTAAATCTGCAAAAAAAATCACATTCATAATAATGATTTCTATTAATGTTCTGTAATACCACAAACATCACTGCATGGAAAACAAGGCTTCCCTTGAAAGAAAAAAGAAAATACACAAGGACATGACTTCTTTGGTTTTACATTTTTATAACCTCTAGTCATAGAATGCTCATTTATATGTAGGTTTATAGCTTTACAAAAAGTTTTTACCTTCTCAGCTGGATATACGTGCTGCTTCATGAACTGCTTTACTTTCAGCAGCATTTCTTGGCCTTTCCTACTTTGATAGAACAACTCTCCAGAAGTACTGTGCTGCATGTTGCTGAAAGACAATCTAAAGAACATCCAATGCAATAAGATCAGATTTTCCCTCACAATGATATAAGCTGCCTTATACAGGCATTTAAATAAGTGAAGCTGTAAGTTCTGCCTCACCTCTGACCAATAGTTTAAACCAGTGTTACCTTTTTGAGAGCTCTAACCCTTTTTCTGCCAAAGGCTTCACCATCTTAGCAAATTCATGGCTATTCTCTGCAGAAGCATTTCCAATGAGATATCTAGCATATATACCCTACAACCAAAAAGAAAGGCATAAATGGTATAAGTGTGTACTTAAAAATGTCTCTTTTAGATTGGTGATTTCTTCAACTATGCAATTACACTTAAATATACACATTCTTAACTGGGGGTGGGGGGGGAGGGAAGAGCACTCGGATTTTACTGGGATGTTGATGCTGCTTTTGGTATATTTCTAGTGTAATAGAGAGGAATAGAGAGAGTTGGACAAGAACAAAAAAAACAAGCCAACCCAAGACAGAGGAGCTCTTAAAAACCCTGAAGAAAATCATAAAGATTAGTAGAGCAAAATGAGTGTACCTGTATTGGATACTATATGCAAGCCCACTCTGTCCCTTCAGCCAACAGACAGCAACGCACACGTTATTATTCACAACTATATTAACTACACACATATACAGATTTACTCCAAATTACTAACAGGTAGTTTACAACATATTTGGTAACCTTATCTTGGGCTGCAACTACAAAATATATTCCTGCTCTACAGTGGCTGAATATTCCATGTTACGTACTTCATGCAGCAAGAGTTCTGTCCTAGAGTTCACAGTCTTAAGCATCTAAAAGATACTGCTTCTAAAGGAACAAACTGAAATACCTTTCCCATTATTGAACAACAATACTTGATCATTCGAAAAATACTACCAACCTACATATATTCATCATAAAAATGTGACATTTCAGAAAAAGTGAGTATTACCTGGGATATGCCTGCCATTTTAAAATATGACAGAGCAAGAAAAAAATTCAAGTTGGGGATTGTAGTGCTAATATCCCGGCAGCGGCAGTAAACAGAAATCAGTTCTTCAAATGAGGGATTTTCTACAAAAAAAAAAAAAAAAAAAAACAAAACCAGAATATTTTAGAATGCTCAACCTTTACTAGGATTTACCTCATCCTTCAAACATTTGAGTACTGTTATTACAGTAAAAAACGTAATGTATCATTCCTCATGTGCTCAGATAAGGACAGTGAAAAGGAAACAGGTGTTGCAAGAATTCCACATAAACTTCCCCCCAGTTCCCCTTCAGTCAGGAAATCCATTGCACCACAGTTTTATTTTGTTTTGGGTTTATATAAACATCACCAATTCATATTTAAATTTTAGCTTTCCCCCATTATCTCTTAGAAATGTTCAAAATAACCTTTTGTAGAATTAACGTACTGTGGCAAACCCAGATCCTACTACAACAGAACTACCTTAAAACTATCAGCACATCTCCTACAATGAAGAAAACTACAGAAAAGCTCTCTTCCAATTGCAAAATGATGTACTTATTAACTTTTTACTGTTGTTTATTAAAGTAATCTATCAAATAGAAATCAACCATAGAATTCAGTTTGACAAAACGACTGTAACTTCATACCTATGGTGCCTTTGAAATTGAAGACAGATCCTTGACCTAGGGCATTCAAAGATGTAGGCCAAAAGTAGAACTGAGTAGCATATGCCAAATCTGTTAAAGGATGACCAGTGGTTGAAAGTTCCCAGTCCAGCACTGCCAAAACACGAGCCTTGAATAAAAATAAAAACCTCAAATGAATTATAAGAATGAAGGATCTGCAGACGGACAACAGACTCAGTATCCAGGAGTTTTATTGCTTTAAAATTAAAAACATGCACTGTAGCTATCTACAGCAAAACCAGTTTCAATCAGCACTATGTAAGGATCTGCAAAACATTAACATTTAGGTAGTGGCAGAAAACTACACCTTTTTCCACTGAAAATCTTCTTCAAGTTCCATATTTTTGAGTAACACTACTCCTAAACTGTTCTAGTCAAAGAATTACACAATAAAATACTCTGAAGAACTGCTATGTACTTCTTTGTTTCAGTCCTGTTACATGCATTAAGAAACACCATAATTTATTGTTATATTTTGCATTGATTAAAATTTACATTGAAAATTGAATTTCTTACACAAGCTAGTCAGTCAGTCCAGATGGTGACACAAGTCTCCATTGCAAGAGTCCTTGCTATGGTGAGTTCAGCTACATCAGAGAAGACTCCCCAAGGAAACATTCTGATCAATTCTTACAACCCAGCTGGCCTGCTGTCTCACATAACCCCTCCAGCCTAGTCATAACTCACTGCTATTATGTACAAAACCGATTTCCTACATGGCCATTCCTGTGTATAAAGGTACAGTTTCAACAGATTCAAAATCATCCCTACGCAGTTTGGACAACTTTCAAATAGAGCAGGAACTGCTGGGAGAGTCCCCAGGACTGAATTCTGGAGCACAGAATCCAGAATCAGCATATTTAAGCCCCCAATCAACATCTATCTGCTGATCTATGCACAAGTGTGAAGATCTGTGGCTTTTTCGTGAAGGGGGTCAGAAATTCAATCTCCTTGTGTCAAGGCAACTCGTGTGAGACTTCTGGGCCGCCCAGGGAACAGATGACAAAGTGGACCAAGTATGCATGAAGGCACAACTCTGATACCCAGCCACACTACAACTGTCACTGCAGTGCAAACTCAAATTCCATCTTTATAATTCCAACCGTAAGTTAAATTCTATACATTTTGTCAAAAATTTGCTTATCATTTCCCATCCCAGAAGTTCTACGAGAAAAGTAAGCAGAAGTGTATTACTGCAACTATTTTACTGCTAAGGAAAATACAGATCCTTTGCTCCTGATCATAACCAAACATCAAAAACAGACCCCATACTGATAGTACAGTGACACAGAGCAAACCATGACTAGAACATCCTTGGGAATGCCCATAACATGTACAAACAAATAACAAAATCACAGAATGACTTGGGTTGGAAGGGACTTCAAAGATCATGAAGCTCCAACCCCCATGCTGCATAGGGCCACCAACCTCCATATCTAACACTAGACCAGAGTGCCCAGGGCCCCATCCAGCCTGGTCTTAAACACTTCCAGGGACGGGGCATCCACAACCTCTCTGGGCAGTCTGTTCCAGCACCTCACCACTCTCTTGGTAAGGAACATCCCCCTGACATCCAACCTAAATCTTCCCTCCTTCAACTTAAAACCATTTCCCCTTGTCTTGCTATTATTTACCCCTATAAAGAGTCAGTAATGGAGAACTACAAAGCACAAAATGTACAAATACATTTCAAATACCTCTGTTGGGTGAAAAATGATGTTATCTATTCTAAAGTCCCCATGAATTAGGGCTTCTTTATCATCATCAGGTGGTAAGTTGTTTGCTAACCACTCGGCCAGCTCATTCATGGCAGGAATATCTGTATGAGCAGCTGCGTCATACTGCCTTTTCCAAGTTGATACCTGAAAAAATACAAACACTTTAACAGCACTACAGAATTTACGTGGAACATAGCAGTAACTTCATACCGTGCACTAGTACTTAACTATCTGAAGATGTTGAACTGCTAAAATATGATGGTTACTTTTACACATAATCTCAGATTAATAAATCAGCTTGCAAATGAAATCATAAAAGACCTGACGAAATGAGAGAATTTTTCCAAGAGCTGTACCTGTCTTCTGCAGTACCCTGGTCCTCTGCCGTATCCTTGGAGACCCAGTGACCGCAAGTCAAAGGAGTGCAACTGGGCCAAAGTTTCTATCATTGCGAGATACAAAGCACAGCGCTCTGCTGGGCCCACCTCAGGCAGAGAGGCGTCTCGGAAGATGCGACCCTGGAAACATTGCAAATCAGATACTTGGTGGGATGCAGGCATAGACATAGAGATGTAAAGTTAGATGTTTCAGTAGCTAAAACAAATGCAGTGAACCAATATTCCCCGTACAATAAAATATTCCTTCCTCATTTGTTTTATTCTTTGCCCATGATAGATGAAGGGCGTAACTCAATTTTTTTTTTCTCCATACCCTTCAGTTAATACATTAAATCCACTTAATACATTAAATACACTTATCTCACAGCCCACGATCTTCTCATTCCCCTTTTTTTTTTTTTTTGCATGACCTATTGTTTCATACAATTAGAAATCATTTGAATGCTCTTCCTCAGATCCCAAATTTCAGACTATAAATAAGTATCCCAGAACACTCAAGAGACAGCTGGATATTTTCACAGCCATATTTCTCAGGGCTCTCCATACAGTCTGAATTTCACAAAACCCTGCACAGTGTGTTGGCACACATCACAACTTGTTAAACAAGCACAGCCACATAGAAGAGGATATGATGAAAGAGGCCTAAACTCTAACCTTCCTTCCACAAGATTAAAAAAACAGTACAGCAGACTTAAACTCAGAATCAACAAAGTTCAACAGAAAAATTATCAATTCAGCCACAGCACGATTAGAAGTGATGGATGGCACAGCTATGCTGTTTTCCTTCTCAAAGCCGTGCCTGAGATGGAATCCTGCTTGCTTTTAAAGAAAAACATGACTGTACATAGATTTATCAGTAACAAATGGGTTCCGTTTGTTCCAAGAATCCAGAATAACTTTGGAGCCTGACTGTTATGGCTGAGTTATGAGCACTCTTTTCAGCAATATGAAGACATTTCACAACATTCTTCTGACAGCACAAAGGAGAAGAGGTTAAATAATGAGCTGTATATTTTGGCAGAGCTGGAAATAAGCTCTGGAGAACCTGAAATCAATAAGAATCTGTGACAGTTAATATTTCTTAAAAATATGATTGGATTAATTATATTGGTATGCCTTAATACATAGTTGCATGTACCAAACTTCAAAGTTTAGTAAAAGCTGAATAAGACTAATAAGTTCTAGACAGCTTAAAATCTGCTTGTAGTAGGGAGAAGAAAGAAATCTCTCAGATTGGCTGACCAACCTGCACATGCTGCATCACGTAAAACTCCGTTCCAATGACAGAAACATCACTGCAGTACAACAAGGGTTCAGGGACTGGAAATCCAGCTGAAAACAAGGCTTTCTGCACACGATACTCTCTATCAACCTGAAGAAGACACAGAAAAAAAAAATCAGTGAAAAGCTCCTAAACACAAAGCATTATCTTACTGAGTACAGTTAATGACAATCTACCCCTTTTAATGTTTAATCAAGTGTACAGAATAGAAAACTGGAAATGATTCAAGTAATTCACTGACTTTTAGACAGCTTGACCTGAAATAGGCTGCATCACCATGTACAAAAAGAACTTAGTCCACCTGCAATGCAAAGTGCTTGAAGCTTGCTAAGGAATGTTACCTACCTTGTGGGCTTGAGGTAAAAGGGGGCCATGGGGCTTCTTCCTGAGCACATAGGCCCGCCCACCCTTCTGAAGATAAAAGGTTGGATTTGACTGTCCTGAGCTACAAAGAGAAAGATTGTAATTACTTACCAGGTAGATGCAAATTTGCAAACTTAATGGAAATGGTGCAACGTTCACTGTGACAAGGGCCTGAACAAAATGGCAAGACACAGAAAAGGGTTTTTCCCTCAAGTTTTGTTTCAAATATAGTCTTACAAAGATGCAAGTGATAGCCTACAAAATCAGGAGCCAGAGGCTGTATTGCTACACCTAACACCTAACAAAAATATCTCTTCACTGCAGAGTATCAAAGAAAATTCATTTTCCTGTGAAATGGGGATCGTATTTACCTCTTCAGCCTAAGGAGACATCATTCAAGTGATCGAGTTTTCAAGCAAAATTCACACTAGCCCATGACTATATTTTTCTTTGGTGAGTTGTATTTTAAACAGTGTAAGCTGAGAGACAGCTCTTTAAACCACTGATGAATTCTAGTACCAAACCCCCTTGTGTTCAGGCCTGGCCATCTATTTGCATACTATTCTTAGGGGACTGCCTATAGCAACTGTTATGTTTTAAAGAATAAATGTTGCAGTGACAAAGAATCCTAAGAATTACATGCTTCTCCACATACCTATATAAGAGAAGAACTTACTTAAACCCATCCTGACACACTGCCCATCATAGCCCAATCAAGCTCACTGATCACTACCTTCCCCAAGGATCTAAGCTCACATACATGCTATTTTCTCCTCATTCTTTATCGTTTTTAAGACCTATTCTTAGTCCAATCAAAGACAGTACAAATATCAGAACACCAAAATCAAGCAGACATTTGCCTTCACGCACCTCAAGACACTTCACTCCCTCTGGAGAGAGACTTTTTATAAGGGTGTGTAGCAACAGGACAAGGAGAAACGGCTTTAAACTGGAGGAGGGTAGATTTAGGCTAGATGTAGGAAGAAATTCTTTACTGTGAGGGTGGTGAGACACTGGAACAGTGAGTTTGTGGATGCCCCTCCCTGGAAGCATTCAAGACCAGGCTGGATGGGGCTGTGAGCAACCTGATGGAGAGGGAGGTGTCCCTGCCTATAGCAGGGGTTGGAACCAGATGATCTTAAAGGTCCTTCCAGCCCAAACCATTCTATGATTCTGCGGTTCCTGTCATTATGCCTCTAATACGTTCCTGAGCGTTTTTATTTGTCGAGCACTTGAAGAGCAATCAGATTCCCGAGCAGGTGAGGGACAGCAGCCCTTCAGCACACGCGCTGCACAGCGCGCAGGGCTCACACGCGTTCCCTGAACTCTGACAAAAGTCCACCAACGCCGCTGGGCTGCGGCGGCTGATCCATGTGGGAGAAAGGTCCCCGCGGCTAACTCGGCCTTCCCGAAGCGAGCCGCTCGTGCAGCGCTGAGGCCGCCCGCCGGGAGCCGCACACGGCCGGCTGCAGGCCGCCCTCCCAGCCCTCAGCCGGGCACCGCGGGTCGGCGCGCCGCACGGCCGCCGAGGGCCTGCGAACGGCCCCTCACCTGTACTGCCTGACGGACAGAGCCCCCGCGGGCTGCTGGGGGAAGCCGGGCAGGCAGCGGCACAGGTACCGCTCCAGGCCGCCTTGATCGAAGCGGTGCTGCCGCCGCACCTCGCTGGTGCCCGGCTCCACAGCCATCCCCGCGCTGCGCCGACGGCGTACAGCGCGCGCCCGCCCGCGGTAGCGCTACGCCCTCTACGGAGCCGCCCACCGCAGCGATACGCTCCGCGCGCAGCGGCCGCGCGCCCGCCCACCGCGGCGCTACGCTTCTTGCGGATCCGCCCACCGCAAGCGATACGCTCTTTGCGCAGCCACCTCGCGCCCGCCCACTGAGACGCTACGCCCCTTCCGGCGTTGTCGCGACAACGGGAGGCTGCCCGGTCCGTCACCGAAAGCGGTCCTCCGTTGCGCGGCTCTCGGTGTTGGCCGGGTTTTCCCGGAGGAAAGCGGCTCGCAGGGCACGGTTACGGTGCCGCACGGGACTGGCGAGGCTGATTCGCGCTCTCAGCAGTGTCGGAGCGCATTCGCCGCAGCGCGGCGGACGCCCAACCCTCCATGGGAACGCTCGCTGAGGCGGCGGGAGCGGCGGACGGGTCCGCTGCGTTCCCGGAAGCCGCTGGCGAGAGCAGACGTGTCGCCGCCATGGCGGAGGGAGGGCGGGAGGAGCTGCTGCAGCGCCGCGTGCGGGAGCTGGAGCGGGAGCTGGAGGCGGTGCGGGGCGGGCGGGCGGCGGCGAGGAGCCGCATCGAGACCATGAGCCCCGAGGTGACGGACTCCAATCCCTACAGGTGGGGACAGGCTGCGGAGGGAGGGAAGAAATGAGGTTGATGAGATTATCTGAAAAGCAAAGCGAGAAATATAGAAAGCGTTTTGTTTATAATGATTCTGTTGTTTTGTTGTTGTTTTTGTTTTTGTTTTTTTTGCAGTCGCTTGATGGCGTTGAAAAGAATGGGAATCGTCAAAGATTATGAGGTAGCCGTGTGTCTGCATGAGGACAGCTGTGTATTTCCACCTCTTCCCCTGGCCCCGCAGGTGTCGCTGTCGATGCGCTGATCTGTGCGTTCTTTCTTTCCGCAGAAAATCCGCACTTTCACAGTTGCGATAGTAGGCGTGGGCGGAGTTGGCAGTGTGACTGCGGAGATGCTGACAAGGTGTGGCATTGGTAAGGTAATACGAGTTTTCTTGTACTTCTTCAGAGACTGGCCCTCGTTATTAAGAGGTATATTTGATATTCCTCCCTTGATTTTGCCCAAGTAAAAGTGCTGTGAAGAAAGCGCTCGTGAACGGTGTTTAAATAAAATAAATGAAGGATCTTAAGTCTGCATTTTTCTTAACGCTAAAAACATTTATTTAGGTCAGACTCAGCCCTCTGTCACGTGAACTCTTTGTGTTCTCTGCACTCTTACATGAGTCCATCTGTCTAATTGTTGTACCCCATTATTGCAAGAGGAAAACAAAACAAAGGAAAAGAAGGGGGTAGCTCACGTAGAGCATCAAGGCCTCTGTTATGAGAACAGATGAATGCTCAAGAAATTGAACTGCAGCAGATGTTGAATGTGCTTTTACCACGAAAATTATTTTGTCATGTGACAGCTAAACATGTAGCAGCAGTTAAAAATAACTGATGTGACTATAGCTAGCAAGAAGCTATAGAGTTAACGTAACAGCCTGTTCTTTAAAAGGAGGAATTTGGGGAATGGCTTGGGTGTAATTGCAGGCAAAACCTCTTCATTTACTCTTGGAAGTTAAGAATCTTCTTAATACAGAGATGATGCAATTTTTTCATTACAAAGTATATTCCTCCTTTCTCTGCAGGAGAAATTCCTATAGACCAGCATCCTGTACCTAGAAAGGATGTTCCTTGTGTTCAGTAATTTACTGATTCAAAATTCCTATCAGTCAACATATGAGTATTCTGTAAGCACTTGAAGTTAATTGCTCATGAAGGCTGCATGCCAAGACACAAGTGAAAGAATTGACACAGTCTAGTTAATGCCAGAATGGCAAGTAGGAAAGTGAGAACAGAGTTGATAGGGTCCATGTAAATAATCTCTCTAATCTTTCAAATGTATTTAGTTTAGACCACACAAACAGATTGCTTATTTATGTATTTCTTTAAACAGCAGCTGTTTAAAATGGCCTGTTCTAGAGCTCTATGCACTCCTCTGTTTGGAGGATCACATAATAAAATTTTTATTGTAGCTTCTTCTGTTTGATTATGACAAAGTGGAACTGGCAAACATGAACAGACTCTTCTTCCAACCTCATCAAGCTGGATTAAGTAAAGTGCAAGCAGCAGAGCATACCTTGAGGTACGACTTAGAGAAGTGGATATCTAATGGTATCTATCTAGGATGCCACTACAGCAAACTAATGTTTCACGCTTAATTGCTTACAAAGTAGCATGGTCTAGTGTGGAAATTTGAGAATAAAACAGCTGGGGGAATGGCTGATATTTTAGGGACATTTTTATCCTTCCCAGAACCTTAAAGTGAATCTTTCTACATATAGCTAATTTTGCTAGAAGTTTCATACAAATGATTACATTTCAATATCTAGGTGGTTTGTTTTCTTTTGTTGGAGGGTGGAGGGAGGGTCTCTTCATCTAATTTGTATTTTTTTGTAATTATGCTGCCTTTCAGCCTTCAAAATGGAAGCTGAAGACTATAGCAGTACTTGTGAGTTAGGGAGTGAAGTGCAATTTACCGTCTTTATTAACATTGCCTCATTTTATTTCCTCATTAAGAAATATTAATCCTGATGTGCAATTTGAAGTACACAACTACAACATCACTACATTGGACAACTTTGAACATTTCATGGGTAGAATAAGGTAAAATGTATATTGTAACAGATACAGTTTTTCTAGATATACTTTGAGTGTATACTATATAAAAATTATATTAATATAAAATGGCTTTATATTTAAGTTCCAGCTTCAGTGTGCTGCTCTTCCTACTGCAGTTAAACTGCTAGTTGTACCTTGTCTTGTATTTGCACAAGTTTTGTTAGAAATATACTTTCCCTGTGCCTCTGTACTTTAAAGAAATACATTGACTGCTATGCTGGTATTACATTCTGCCAGCAGTTTCATAAACGCTTCTGATACTTGTTTCAGTAATGGTGCACTAGAGGAAGGGAAGCCTGTTGATCTTGTTCTGAGCTGTGTGGACAACTTTGAAGCTCGCATGGCAATTAACACGGTAAGACCATAGGCATGAGTTCATGGGGGTCAGTTTTCTTTTATAAGTACTGATAGAAATTGTGGGGACTACAGAAAAGACAGGGACTTCAAGAATCTTCCAAGAAAGTTCCTCCTTAATTTAAAGAAACAGAATCTGATATTTTACCCAGCTCTTGTAAAACATACTTTGTGTAAATATAAGCAAAGTCTTTTAAGTTAGTAGAAGAATTGTGTTGTAAGTGCTTTCTGTATTTCCAAATTAGCTTGTTTAAGGAAAGGTACTGTTAAGTCTTTGTAGGTTAAATCTTAGCAAACTTTCCAATACTGTGAATCGAATTGTATACAGCTTTCTGTATACTAAAAATGTCTTAAAGCTGTATACCTAATCATCCTGTTTTGCTTTATAGTTAGCAATCAATGCAGGGTGAATGCCAAATATATGGTTTCTGTTATCCTACAGCTAGCTTAATCTGCAGATTGTATGCACTGAGTGTACACAGATACTCTGGATCTGTGCCTCAAAGCATAGGAAAAAAAAACACTTTAGAAGTAGTTTTTGCAATTAAATCCCATAGTGTGGGTCTGTAGTAACTGCAGCACTAATGCCTGTAGTTGTTCAAAGTACTGAGGTCCTCAGGAACCCACGAAGGCACAGCTTCATGAAAAGAAATTTAGTTTATCCTTGGATCTGTCCTTTGACTCTCATAAACAATTTCTATTTTACTTTTTCATGTTCTTCTTTCTGATCATAGCCTTTCTGTGTTAAAGCATGAGGGTCAGTATGTTTAATCCTTCTCAATTTACAATTCCTATTTTTTTTTTCCATTAAACTTCTGCAGTACTGACATGTGTGTTTCTATGTTTCTAAGGCCTGCAACGAGCTTGGACAAATCTGGATGGAGTCTGGAGTGAGTGAAAATGCAGTGTCAGGACACATCCAGCTGATCATTCCTGGTGAAACTGCTTGTTTTGCGGTATGTGGCGCTCAGAGGAATTGCTGGTTCCTGTCTTTTGAAATGGGACCGGGAGTATGAAGATCAGCTGTCCAGTGAATGTAATCCTAGCACAGATAATGGAGTAGCTTAAAATTATGTGTGAGACGTGGTTGTTGTTTTGTTTTTATTGGTTTTTGATTTATTTTTTTTCCTTAATGCATTTTGCTTAAACCGTATTTCTTTATTTTCCCTCAGTGTGCTCCTCCACTTGTGGTTGCTGCAAATATCGATGAGAAAACATTAAAACGAGAAGGAGTTTGTGCAGCTAGTCTTCCAACAACCATGGGTGTTGTGGCTGGAATTCTCGTACAAAATGTTCTGAAGTAAGTGTTTGATTTGCTGCTAGGCAATGTACTGCAGCACCGTAAGAGAGCGGTTCCTTCAAGCTCCTTGGATAATGATGAATTTGGTTCTTTTTCTATATTTATGACTTACTTACTGAAGGTACTGGCATCATCAGACAGGGCTGGTATACACACTGCTTGAATTGCTGGTGTCTTTATTTTGTAGCTGCTCTCTTTAATGTAACAACTCAGGGCAAGGAAAAGTCTTCATTTTTCCCCCAAGGATTTCTGTTACTCCATGCACATGTTTTTGAATCTTGACGTTATTGAAACTTAAGTCTTTAATCATATTTATACTTTGAGAATAAGACTTTATTTAATAGACAACTTTTAGCCTTGCTTTTATCACTTGTCCAGAAAATTTTAGTTACAAAGAATAAAAAATGTTTGCAATTATTTCTGCAAACAATGAAGATCCATTTTTCAGCTTCACAGTGAGAGGTATTGTACAAAATTGTTTACCAGCAGGTGTTATTCTTTAATGAAGGATGCAAATATTGCTTCTTAATTTAAATCTCTGTTCTCATGACAAGCATGACCTTATGTAAAAATGATTAAACTGCTTCTGGTTCCTGTTGAAAATTCTCCCTTGAAATACATGGCACCTGTGTGTTGTAAGCAATGGATTAGGGCACAGGGGAAAACTGCCTACCTATCCTAAACACATTTTTTTCTGAGACAGTAGTTCATGCACAACAAAAGTACCAGCCTTTATGTTGATACATCTCTGTTGTCAGGTGACTACAGGTATTTTAAGACAACTACAGCTTTCTTGGTCACTTGTATGAAAGAGTATTCTAAAAGTTCTTTGTCAGGTTTGTACTTGTGTATAAAGACCTGCTTTCTCTGTGTTTCCAGGTATCTTTTAAATTTTGGTACTGTGAGTTACTATCTTGGCTACAATGCGATGCAGGATTTCTTTCCAACTATGGCTATGAAGCCAAATCCACAATGTAGTGATCAAAATTGCAGGAAACAGCAAGAAAATTATAAGGTAAAATTGGGGCTGTTCAGCCTGGAGAAGGGAAGGCTCTGGGGAGAACTTACAGATGCTTTGCTGTATCTGTGGGGGGCCTAAAGGAAAAAAGCTGAGGAGGCACTCTAAGGAAGTTTGGTGATAGGACAAGGATTAATGCTTTAAACTGAAAGAGGTAGGTTTAGATGACGTATAAGGAAGAAGTTCTTTACTCAGAAAATGGTGAGGCACTGGTACAGGCTGCCCAAAGAAACTAAGGGTGCTGAAAGTATCCAGAGTCAGGCTGGAAGGGGCTTTGGACAACCTGGTCTGATGGCAGATGTCCCTCCCCACAGCAGGAGGTTGGAATCAGGTGGTCTTTAAGGTTCCTTCTAGCCCAAACCATTCTATGATTCTATGAACATGCTCAGCCTTTTTGGCAGTCATATTATTGAGTGTTAACAGATGTTTTAAAATTCGCAGGTATTCTGCCTTTTTATGCCTAACAAAATTCAAAACAGTGAACTGTGTATCTTAAAATAAGCACAAATGCTAGATTTGATCTTCCTCGCTGTTGAAAATTGAACTACTATATATACACTATGTCTTTAAATTTTTTTCCTTCAGATAAAAGAAGCTGCACAACCAAAACAAGAAGAAATTGATCAGGAAGAAGAAATAGTGCATGAAGACAATGACTGGGGTAAGTAATTAGCTGATGACTAAGTGAAGCAAGCATGATACTGGGAACAGCATTTAAATTGTTTGTTTTGGGTGAGGGAGCATGGACTTTTCATGCATCCTGTTGTTTGTAACTTTCATTGTGTAATTGCTGCTGGTTTTTCACAGGTTTTGACAGTAATACTAAAACAATTTGATATAGTTTTATCATAATGAGCACGTTTTAGGTGCAAAAGCTTAGCAGTGTTTAAATAAAATACATGGTTATTCTTATCTGAAAGTTACATATCTGGAAGCATTTTGTGTATCGTAAAGGGAAAGCGTATTGTTAATTAAGTAGTTGAAATTGAAGGTCTTCCTGCTTTAAATTTTTTTTCTATTTCAGAAAATTAGCTGCAATTTTGTTCTTGCTATAATGTAGTGATTAAAGAAGTCTTTTAACTTTTAATGGAGTTCTCTATTCCTTTTAATGCAAAGGCATCGAATTAGTATCAGAAACTACAGAAGATGAGCTGAAAGCTGCTTCTGGTCCAGTACCTGATCTTCCTGTTGGAATTACTGTGGCATATACTATCCCAAACAAGGTAATATATTTATTATTTACAATAACACTATTTTTTTTTTTTTAAATAAATCTTACAGATTATATGTACAAAATTAGCTACTTTGGTTACTTTTCAAACCTTAAAATAATGTATCATCTTAAACAAGTCCAGTAGAACTGAAACTCAGTAAATTCAGCTGGTGTCTTCTATGGGTCTGTGTTTTCACGATATATATTCCCTTAAACTTGGATTTAATGTGAATGCAGTTTTGAAATGATAGGAGTGAATGTATTTCTTGGGGTGGGAAGGCAAAGAAATGTGAATTTCTCAACTGCTCTTTCTGTGAGTGATATTTTTACCATCTTTATCTTTGTAAAAGTGTGCATTGTCAAAGTGCAGTTGGTATACTTGGGGAACACAGAATGTGTATGTTTTACAAGCAGAGCTTTCAAACTTAAGTCAGAACAGAGTTTGCAATTTCTGAACCAGTGTGCTGAGTTGAGCCTCATCTTGTAATGGACTGCTTGATTCTGGGAAAGTGTGAATTAACTGCAGTAAAGCTTGTTTGTGTAGATGATTTAGTGTGCTTCTTCTGTTGCTGACCTTTTCTTTCTTTTAATACTAGGAAGAGAATCTGACAGCTGAAGAAACAGTGGCTGAGTCTGAAGAAAGCCTGGAAGATCTCATGGCCAAAATGCGGAACTTGTAGCAAAACAAATACTAAGGACAAGTATAGAAGTTTGGATTGACATCAGATTTCGAGTCAACTTTTGTTCCCTCCACTGAAGCTTACCTTTACATATCTAATGAAATTGAACTGTTATATAGATGGGAAGTACACAGACTTATCCTTGTTTATATTTTGTTGTCTTTTCATGGTTTTAACATACGGATTTGCACTACTGTAAGTTTTAATTTTTCAGCGTTGCTGGGGTCCAGATAATCAATGGAAAATTAGAAGAGATGGATGAACTAAAAAGAAGTATGCATAGCACATGATATGCAATATCAGGTTATGAAAATATAGCATGGGGCAAATGAAAGATGAAATCTGCTGGCTGGAGCAGATAAAATAGGTCAAGGGCAGCTGACAGTGCCTCACTCATTGCTGCTTCTGATATTTCTTGCACTTGAACTAGGTTGTTCACTGGACTCTGTTTAAAGTCTTGGCATGGATTATGTTATATGTATTTTCAGTGAGTAAATGTAACATTTCAGTCTTTTTATCAGCCTTAAATATTCCTGGTATGGATATATATAGATATTTAACTTCTATGTTTTTTTTTCATTTTTTACTACTGCTTATTCATAATTAGCTGCCTGTATGTGATAATGCTTTGAGTATCAAGAGACACAGGAGCTTTTATTAGCAGGTAATTAGGCTAGCAGGCTGCCTATTGGCATGTCATCACTTCAGCAGGTGGGTGCTTTCCATGGCAAAATTCATAAGATCAACGGTAACACTGGGATGCACAGGAGATTTTCTCCCTCTGAAAATCAAACTGTTTTAACTGCTTTCTAAACTATCCCAATCACATGGGCTATTTAATGTACTTAATGTTTGTATAGGAAGGCTTCTAAAATGAGATGCTCTAAAGGTTTAGTGTTGCAAATATCTAAGTTGTATTTGTCCTGTATATAATGTTAAGGCAGAGGTATTTACTTCTAAATTATCATGTGTTGAACTGACTTGTAAACATACATGTTACATAGTGCCAGTACCCTACAAACCTGGAAGTACCAATTTCAGATATTTCAACTATGGGTGTCTGATCCAGAACTTTACTACTACTTAGATTTGGCTTAGAAGAATGTAAATTGGAGCATCACCAGTAATGCACATATTTCTAACTTAGGCTATCCAAAAATATTTCTGCAGCTGCAGCTAAGATAGAATCTGCCAGTATGCATTAGCAGCTGTATCCGTGCAGCAGGTAAAAAGAGACTAATATTTTGGAGGTGCTTCTGTCTCTTAGGGTAGCTTGCGTAAGAAGTTGTTTCTGATTTCAAAGGAATGCTTGCAAGCTTCAAAATGTGTTCTCTCCACAGTTAACATGAGACTATATTATTTATACAAAAATCATTGGATTTTTTTTTTTTTCTGAAGGAGGGGTGCATTGTTTTGTAAAATGGAAGATGGTTTTAGATTGAGTTCAGTTTTGAAGAAAATATTTAAAAAATAAATTGTAAAGAGGAAAGGGAAATAGGAAATCATAAAAAAAGGTACATACCTGAATCAGTGTCACTAAGTCTGTGTTAGCATGGTCTACATGTTAATTTGTGTTGCATTCCTTTGTGGGATACTTTATCTTTCTGTTGGGAACAGTAAAAGTGAGGCACGCACAACTCAGGAGATTGAGAAAAACAGTTCTCTCATTTCTACAAGTTTAGTTAAACTGGACTCTTAACTATTTGGCTGACAGGACTGCTGTCACATGATTGACAGCTTTATGGGAGGTAACTGTTTACCATTGTACTGCATATGTAGTTCTTTGAGCAAATTCATACTTTTCTGTTCGTGCACTTTCAAATTGTGCAAATGCTTCTGTGTTACTTTCAGATGTTCAACGGCATATATTGGAAGAATTTTAAAATATTTGGAGAAGATTGTTTCAATAGTTAAAATTATTTAAAAATAAGCAGCATCAGGACAAAAACAAAAAGCAGCTTTAAGAATCTTTTTTCCAGTTAAAAAGACATTTTTACAAGTATAATGTATTCCAACCATAAAACCTAATGGAAAAATATATTACTTGTTTTTCTGTGAAATAACAAACATACTGCAGCTTTTTAGTTTGGCTTTGTTGGCAGTCTTATAAACAAAGATCTCTGTTCTTACTGTGTATCATGAACGTTATTGAAATGTTGATATTCTGTCCATATGATTAAATCTCAATTGAAACTGAAGACTTTCTTTTCTGAAGTGGAACTCTCTATAAAACTACTAAATAAATTTCAAAATTTGGCTTATTCTGGATTTACAGCTTGCTTGGGTTTGTTTATTTTTTCAATGCATAACTGTCTCAAGAACGTTTTGACCATAGCTACAAAGCTTGTGGCCAACACAATGTCTACAAGACTCTCCCCTATTAGTCATATCACAGAATCGCAGAATGGCCAGGGTTGAAGGAACCTCAAGGATGATGAATCTCCAACCCCCCTGCCACATGCAGGGCCACCAACCTCCCCATTTAATACTAGACCAGGCTGCCCAGGGCCCCATCCAATCTGGCTTTGAACACCTCTAGGGACGGGGCATCTACAGTCTCTCTGGGCAGCCTATCATATCACGCTTTTTGTTAACATTTTTTCTTTGGGTTGACAAAAAAAGGTTACTATTTCTTTACTACCATGGATGGTCAAGATCTGCTACTTCTAGGGCCTTTTTTCTTCCAAAAGTAGCTGTGTGACTGATGAAGAAACAGGGAGGGAAGTCACTCAAAGTAATAATTCAGAACTAGAAATCACTAAGTGAGAAAAGTTTGATGAGGGAGGTTTACAAAGCAGTTTCCTATTTAAATTAGAAGTGCTAAGGAAACTGAGAGCAAGATATTTCACTGTGCATGTTAAAATCAGAACAGAGTTAATAGGCTAGCTCAGACATCTGTTAATACATGCTATGGGCTTTAAAGAAGGGTATCATCATACCTTAGAAGAGTAGACAACAGAAACAAATAAAAGTTGAGAAGGGGGGAAAGGAGATTTCTTTTTCCTTCTTATTCTGTAGCAATCCTGCAAACATGAGTCTCAGGTGGCTGAAATATAGTGGAAAAACTTCCTCTGATTAAAAAGCCTTTTTCTAAAGAGAAAAATGACCAGAGTGCTGTTACAAAGGATCAACACTTACTGGTACCTTGTCTGAAATTCAAGAACTACTTTTTAATACTTTTTCAACTAAGCCTTAACATATTGGGTTTCATGTTTATTCATTGCATGCCAGTTTCATACACACTTCCTTTTGCCCAATAATACCAAGCTATGAAAACCTTTCTAAAAGAGTAATCCCTTTTAACTCAATTCCAAAATGAGAAAAGTTTACTCTGCAAGTGGAAAAATGAACACGCACTGAATAAAAGCAGACTTGGAACTGCTTCTTCTGAGTGACTAAGAAATTAAAAGAAAATACAGCAGGTAGATTTAATTAGCATTTTTTTATTGGATGGCAAACTATTTTGTATTGTAGATTCTCCCAAGCTTAAACAATTATTCTTGGATTGCAAAGGATTCACTGAGATTAAACAATGGAAGTATATTTAAAGGTTTAACAATAAGGCATCATATCATACTCCTTTTCATTCAGATTCCTCCCTGGAAGCGTTTTCACTGAACAACTACAGTTGTTGAATCTGAACAAGAGTTTTACTTGTATACAGTGATACCTACATTTGCTTCCCAAGGAAACCGGTTATTTTTGCAGAAGTCTCTTGAATCTAAGTTTGCTTAAAGATGAAATTACCTAGAAGGTAAAACTTTGGCTAAAACAATATTGTGACTTTTTCAAAATTTCTATCACTTTAGAAACAATTTTACAAGCTTCTGAAGAGGTCAAGAAGGTTGATGAAACAAAAATACATAAATGCACTAAGCCAGGCTGTTACAACACAGAAGTAAGAACTACCATATAAAATATATCCCATTGGATCAGTTTATCTTGTTATAATCCTGGCACTTAGGCTAAGAGATATTAAATCTATGTTTTTGGCATTAACTACAGCTCAAGGAAGTACCTTATACACATATCTGCATACAGTGGAAGAAACTCACTTTGTACCATACAGTCCACAAAGTTAACGCGGAAGGATTTCAAGATTAAATATGTTTTCCTGTCATTCATGAAGACAGTCTTAAGTTCCAAGGTAGTAATTTAACCCAGGAAAAATAGGTTTTCTTAATAATTTTATACAAAACAAAATAGCAATAGAAACTACCTTTTCTTTGAGCAGGTCTCTATCACCTTTGTCCAGGTTCCAGGAAAATGTTTGGTGACAATGCACTTTTTAAACTGAATGTGTCTCCACTCGATGAGTGTCGAGAAATTGCTTTTCCACCTATTAACAAAGTCTCTGCTTCTTTTATTTCCATAGCTCTCTTGTAAAGTTCAGCTGCCTTCTCAAAATCTCCCCCTTCATAGCTTTGGAGAAGAGTAAAACAAAGATGAAACAAACATAAAACTTGGCTCTCAGTTTGTTCAAATTGAAATGCACACCACGCAATCAGCGAGTGTAATTAAGGCTCCCTAATTTCTTAATACACAAGTCCAGTAAATTTCATTTTTATCTGCTACCCTTTACAGTGACATGATTTTATAGGGCTAAAGCATATAATCTTACCTGAGTACAGCCAAGTTCTTCAGAGTTTCTCCCACGCGAGGATGCATGTGACCAAAGCTGTCTTCATAAATCTTTAATGCACGTTCATAAAGAGGTAAAGCTTCAGTCTGCTTTTTCTTTGGGTATTAGAAAGTTGCTTGTTATAAAAGCGTATTATTTTTGTTACTGCTTTTTTCCTTACATAGTAGCAACACATCCTGGGTAGAAATTCATGCATATTCAACAACCAATAAGGTTGCTTTGTGTTCTCAATATTGCTGGTAGATGAGGGTGATAACTGAACATGTCAAAGCCACAAGCTTTCACTTGCAAATGCCATTTCCATTGACCAGTTCCCAGTTAGGGTATGGTCCTCCTAAGCAGTCTTGAAAATCTCAATATATATTTACCAGAAAATTCTGAGTTACTAAACACTCTTTAATTTTACCTGAAGCAGCTTTAATCGCTGATTAAAATTGATGTACAGATTGCAAAAACAAAGAATACAAGAAACAGCTTGCTCCCATTGACACTAATTAAGGAATTCAGTAATAAGTTGACTGCATTTCCTTTAAATCTCATATTAGTTGTAGACTAAAGAAAAAAAAAAATCAGCTGTTAAGGCTCTCAGATTTTTAGCTATACAGCGTCACATGTGCACTCTTCATTGATGGACACAGATTTCAAAAGATTATGTTACCCAGTGAGTCAGCAGCAGAGCTGTGCTTCATCATACCACAGTGACTGCTGCACTTCTAGAAATGCCATATTCTGCTGCTGTCCTATGAAGCATGTGGGCATTTTGCCACATTAACCCAATTGTCCTCATACAACATCACTCACAACAATTATTCATCCCCTGCATACACTTCCCTTGTCAAATTTCCTTCCATTTTTTAAAATGAAACCTAAGTAAGTATTTGTAGGTTCTACAAGGAGTTCCCTTATAAATGTAATTACATTACTTTGGTATTAGATAGGTGCCCATGACAGGAATGCTAAGCACATGACAAACTTACCATCTGACAATAAAGAACAGCCAGATTCACCAGAGCTGTCGCTACACTGGGGTGTTTGGGGCCAAATGACTTCTGTCGTATTTCAACAGCTAGTTCATACAGAGGAACAGCCTTGTCAAGCTTTCCCTACAAACAACACAGCAAAAAATTCAGTCGTCTCGTATCAAAATGATGAGGCTAAAAATCTATTTTAAACAAAAAGCTTGGAGAAGTCTTATTGTTTCCAGAATAAGGGTTTAACTTCGGTCAATTCACAGTGATATTCCACAGAGATTATTCTCTGTGAATAGTTATTAAAATTAATTTTCCAAAATACTGAGCATATTCAACTCCAGTCAGTGTGTTTCCCAGCTATGTCTGCTTCTCCCTTTTTATTTCACTTTCTTCCACAAGAGTATAATTCAGAAGACTGCTAAAAAGAATTCTCAGTTGTACTTTTCTCAAGTAATTTTCTCCATTTGCATTTCCTTATTCTGCCATAAATGAGAGCAGAGACCTTATTCTTTGATCTACAGTGTTTAAATTTTACTGACGATATGGGAATGGGAATGTAGCTGCCTTTACTTAGGAGCAATTCTCAGTGCTGTTTGCACTGTCTTCTCTGGAACAGCTGTGGTGTTCAATGCCATATCAACAACCCATCACTTCCCATTCACCAGATTGAGACTTTGACTTCTAGGCCAATTTCCCTAAAATTCTCCTCTCAGATTCCAATCAGTTTTAAAGCAGAATATTTTTCCAGTAAATGTTTTCTTCCTAATTTAATTTACTCATATATTAACCAGATATACTTCAGAAGTATGCTCAGGTTTTTATTATTAGCATTCTCCTATTTAATAGCAATGACAAATTGCATAATGGTTCACTGTAATTCCAAAATTCTAATCAAACTTTCTCTTTATTTTTTTCAAAACATCACTGTGGGGAACATAATTCTCATCTTTCACTGAATCAACATAAGCTGGAAGTGGCTCAGCCACACAGTTTGTTTGTTAAGTGCTCTCTCATGAGCCAGCCTTAAATAAAGCACTGTCTCCATCAGAAATTCTCACACTGTAAAGTTCAATGTTATTCTGTATTATCTAAAACATTTTTCCATCAGGACATGTCTCACTGAACTCTTGTATATGGACATTGTGTACAAAACAGAACTCAAATACAGCTAGCAAGAGCTTCCCCCACTGCAACAAAAGCATTAGGTTTTAAGCAGATGAGAAATTATCCATTGTGGTGGTGAATACTAGACTTGTAAGACTCTGAAGATGTTACTCACAAATGGTTTTCCTTTAAGCAAAGTGTGTCTTGAAATAGTTACTAGGCTTTTTGGAAACAAAGTCCCCTGACATGCATCTTTTAGACATACATGTACATAGCTGACAAAATAGCCCCACTCTTTTTGTATGGAAGACTGTGACACTGCAAGCCCTTACATTATTTAGGTGATGGGAAGAGGTAGCAGGGTTGTTGCTTACCATCTTTTTGTACAGCACTGCCAGGTGTTTCACTGTGTAAGCCAAGGACGGATGGTCTGGAGCCAGTGCTCTCCTCCTGATGTCCAAAGCTTTTTCATAGAGTTCCTCTGCCTTCTCATAGAGCTTCTTCTCATTGTACAGGGCTGCCAGATTGTTCAAAGACTGTGCGCAGTCGGGATGGCTGGGTCCCAGGACTCTTTCTCTCATTTCCAGGGAGCGCTTCAGAAAAAGTTCTGCTGTCCTACAGGAAATATTTGTGGAGCAATATTTTAAAGCTGTTAACATCTATACAGGCTGATGTGACTGAAACAGAATAAACTCAGTCTCAGAAACTGTAGAAACCATGTAAGCCAGCCATAAAAACCAGAGATAATTTACATGTTTCAGGGCAGTATTGAAGCACAAGCACCTCTGCAGAACTGAAAAACCAGTCTAGAAGATTTCAGCAAACATTAAACGAACCCCATAGCTGCCTCATGATCAGGTGATCACATATATCATTTATGATGAGCTAGATTCTTATAGTAGAATCTATTTGGAATTGACAACATGGAAAAGACACTATACTGCCACCGTTGAAGCATTTTGCAACCAAAAGCATTCCTTTCATCTCACTAAAATAGTGTACTGCTATTCTATTATGGATTTACAGCACTTCCTCTACCACAAATAATGAGTGATCCCCACATAATACTGGCAGCATTCATTGTAACTGGGTATTTTGACATCCTGACATACACACCAATTTTGTGTGACTCAGGTTCCCATCAGTATAGTTTAGTAAATCAGAAAAATCCATTTCACATTAGAAAGATGATTTATATAGAACTATACATTCAAATCTGGAGCTCTAACACAGGTGTCAAAAGGTGTTCTCCCTATGCAAGGACCTGAGGATGAAGTGTGATATATAGCAACTGCTACTGACACACCCTTCTGCCATTGATTTCACTCAAATTGTATCAAATTATCAAAAAATTCAAACCTGGACTCACAGATTCAGAAGATACACAACAGCCATTAAAATTACTTAAACCTTCAACAGAACAAGGTTTATACTTTCACTCATGTGAAACAGCGGAGATAAATTTACTCTAAAAATTGGTTGCACTGAACTACATTTGAGCAATGTGGAATTTAAAATGATTCTGTATTCTGTATGAGATTAGATAGATACTAGTCCTCTATGATCAGCCAGTTTCATGTGGCTTCATGAGGGAAAAACAACAAAAAAAACACCACCTATTTTCAACAGCTGTTACAAATCAGGGCCTTCACTGTAAAAAATCTCACATTTAACAGAGATGCAGATTCTAAATTAAAACATATCACCGCTGTCTTCCAAGAACCACATGCAATTCAAACATCAAATAGAGGGAGAACATAAAAGCATTTTCAGAACTTACTCTTTTGCTTTCGCTCTGCACTTTCCTTTCTTCCCAGAAAGATTCAGTTCAGGAGAGCAGGACATAAGGTGACTCCACATTTCACTCATAACACCCGCTTCTAGACTACTTTGTGGGCCGAAGAAATCTCTAACCATGTGATGAGAACTGCACTGCACGTGCCATTCTTCTTCACCAATACCCCTGCTTATCTCTACCTGCATTTAGAGAGCAGTTGTGCTGCTCCACCCTCCTTTGCCCTTAAAAGACCTTAGGATAACATATACTGTGAATAAATACTTAACTCATGACTTCTTGTAATACTGGCAACTTAAGTGATGTGAAAAACAACAATCCTTATGTTCAAGAATGAACACTGCAAAGGACAGTGACAAAAATTCTGTGAGAGGGTGTATATTTTGAGAGAGAACTGGTACTTGCAACTAAGGCTAATTAATTTTAACCATGAAACATCAGTTCTGAATGCAGGAAATGCACTCATTTGTTAATACAAGTTAGCAGCATTAAGTCTATAAAATATGAGTGAATTTCACAGTAAACAAAAACAAAATGAACCATGCATCATGATAATGCATGTCTGACCAGGTCTCTACATTTAATATTAGTTCTCCACACTTTGCTTCCGTGTGTGATCTATGAGAACACTCAGTGGAAGTGTCACAAAGAACACAACTTACTCAAGATTATTTTGCAGATAATAAAGGACTCCCAGCTCATTGAGGGTTCGAGCATTGTCTGGTGTATCCTTGCCCAGAGTGAGCTCTTCCAGTTGCAGGGCTCTCTGACGCAGAAGAGCAAAGCCACACTACAGCAAAACACAAGGTGAGTCAACCATAATTACTTTCAAAGCGTGTTACTGAAGACAGAAAATTAGAAGACTTAAGTTTTACACCAAAGGAGCAAAACAATTCTATTTAATTCCTGTTCAATGGCATTCTGCTTATTTACAATCTAATGGTAAGTTTCACCAAACATGCTTCCAGGAAATTTAAGTTACTGTGCTGCAGTACAGCTCTCTTTTTTCCTATATCATACATACTAATTTATTTAAACTCCATTGTTCAAATAACCAATTCAGATGAAATTCTTAAGTTTATAAACTTAAATGCCTATCCTAAATGCCATACACAGGTTCTTTAAAGTATAACTTGAGGCTTTGCATGGATCTCAGCTGCCAAGCTAATGCTTAAAAACATTCAACTGACACAGAAAAAAAAAAAAAAGAAACAGAAAAGAAAAAAAACAGGGAAAAAACCTCAACGTGGCACATAATTCTGTTACTGGGATTATCCATTGATATAAGGATTCTGTTTCATAGTATTTGTAGGATGAAGGCCTCTTTTGTCTCTGGATAATACCCTTCTCCATTGCTCTT
Organism: Chrysolophus pictus; assembly: GCA_037305975.1. Taxonomy (NCBI): domain Eukaryota; kingdom Metazoa; phylum Chordata; class Aves; order Galliformes; family Phasianidae; genus Chrysolophus; species Chrysolophus pictus. The sequence continues at coordinate 41,842,640 of JAYKPI010000006.1, forward strand.
TTGACAGCTAATTCTATCAGCAATAATTCTGCACCCCTAAAATGTATATACCCACTTATTTCTCTTCCATTTCTCAACTCCATACCAGTTGTTCTGATCCATCTCCACTTCCAGAGTAGTTTAAGAGCAGTTACCAAAGCCACTGCTAGGCCACTCAGTACTATGCTTTCAATTATCAAAAGCATTTGAGCATCAGATTTGTCAGCACTGCAGGCACACTTATCATCTATTTAACAAAGCATTCCTTCTAAACATCAAACGTTTCCTTACCAGACTGCCTTTTCGTCTTGCTGCTTTTTGGCGTATTTTGAAGGACTTTTTCCTCAACTGCTCAGCTTGTTCATATCTGAAAGCAGTTATTTACAGTGTTAAGAGAATGCCAAATGTAGGTGGGTGTTCTGACAAGCTCCTAAGTTATTTGAGAGTATAAGGAGAAGTTAACAATGTTGAAAAAAAAAAAAAAAAACACTCTTTTTGTTCAAGAAATCTAAAATGCCTGGGGCCAGACAATGCTCCTCCTTCATCTCTGACTTATCAGAAGTTTGTTGGAATACTAAGCAGAACAGTTGACCTCTACTGGGTGGCCTACTACAAGAATACAGAGGGTGTGCTCATTGTTGAAGTTAGGAAACTCTAAAAAAGAACTATAGAAACAGCCTGGTTTCAGGAAGAAAATATCTGCAAAGTTATTTTTGTAGCACTTTTACATTAAAGAAAAATACCAGCATTGTCAATCTTACTTGTTCTGCTTTTGGTACAACATGGCAAGAGCATCGAGTTCCCGGGCTACCCGAGGATGTTCAGCTCCATAAGCATTTTCAGAGATTTCCAGTGCCTGTTTATAGAGTTGTTCAGCATTCCCAAACTTCTTCCACTGAACATAAACTCCTGCTAATTGGTGAAGTGATTGTGCCACCCTTGGGTGGTCTGGATCCAGCGCAGTCTCTCGAATCTCCAGAGACCGCTGCAAAGGAGCTACAGCCTGCAACAACGAGGTTCAGAATATGAACAGGCAACATCGTGTATGCTACAATAATTTAACAACTGCAACAGAAAGCACACGATCAGCTCTGCTTAATTTGCCTCCTTGCCGTTACAAGTCTCTAAATGTACTCACCTGACTGAGAAGACCTAGGTCCTTAAGAAACCGTCCCAGGGTCTCATAAAGATCAGCCAGGCAGATCATACTTTCCTCTCCCTCACAGCTTTTTTCATATTCTTTCAGAGAGTCAAAATACTCAGCTGCCATAGAGCTCTTATCTTTCCCAACCAGCTGCCAGTAACTCAGCAATTCTGCAAAATGTCCCCTGTTTTAACAAGGAAATAAGAAGCTCATCTTATCTCTGACACCTCTCTCTTCAGATTGATGCTGTGTTAGAAGAATAGAGCCATATGCATGAGTTTTCTCTTTATGCTACAATCTGTTGAGACTGTTGCTGTTCAACTGTACTATTTATGCCTTTATCAAAGCCCCAGTTATAACAGAAATGAAAAAATACATGATTTATAATATGAGAGCAGGATCACTGGTGCATTACCATTTCAGCCTCTACTATTTAAGCTCCTTCAATCTATATCTATCATTTTCTGATTTATACCATAAAGTAAATAATTATCAAATACTTTATATTTAATGTGCTTGATTAAAAAAAACCAAAAAACTTTGAAATGTTTATACCCCCCAAAACAGTGGCTAACTTTGTACCTTTTGTAAAGGTTCTGGGATACAAAGAGGTTCAAAAGACACTTATGTAGCTTCTGTTTGTCACCCTGCTGTTGGAAGAGCCAGGGAAGTTCATCTGCACTTCTCCAAGTGACTCGGTCTCGACTATTGAAAGAAAAGCCATAAAAATATTAATGGAGAGACCTAATACTACTCATCAGTGTGATGTGAAAAAAGGCAAATATACATGTACCATGCCTGAATGTTTAAATAGACAGACTGCTATGAGACCTATGTGCTCTGTTTTCTCACATCTTCGTTCCACTGTTACCTGAGAGAGCCCTGGAACCCCCCAGGAAATCAAGGAAGCTGTTCTTCTCTCTCACATGGGCTAATCTGGGTCTGCCAGCCCAACTGTAGCCCAGAAACACTGACCCTTTGTGCCTCCTTTCCCTGGTACACTGTGGCCCTGTAGGTTAGTTGCTACCCAACTCATGCTCTGAGCAGCAGCACTCCACAGCTGGACACTGACTCAGGACTGTAAATGCAAAACCATTTTCAATATAGGCATCAACTTGTAGCCTTTTTGCTATACTATTGGATCTCCTCTTATGTGCTTATTGCTTGCTGAATACAAGGTCTCTAGTCTCTTCAAGTTCAAGAAACGTCAGATTTCCTAGCATTTACCAAGAGTCAAAAACCTACATGGGGTCAGTTACCACAAAATAACAGAAGCATTATACATTCATGCCACAGATTATCACTTGGTAACTTCTTTTCATGTATATCTCCCACTACAGTCCTCAATCTTTTCAAAGATTAAAAAACAATATATCAATAATAAACAGGTCAAATGACAACGAGGGTTTTGTAGGGTTATTTTGCAGCAATTATTCACAAACTGGGTCCAAAAAGGCATAATAAAGAAAAAAATATATCAGAAGACATAAAGCCTGTGGTTCAGCACATCTTGAGAAATTACGGCTTACCTTAGCTGCATGGTGAAATAGTCCACAAGTTTTTGTCTATAGGCTGAAATAACATTGAGACCTTCTTCCATATACTCTAATCTTACCATCTCCCAAGCCTGAAAAGGAAAATAATTGAGAGAAGGAGTATTTAATTTGTTAAGTACAAATGACATACGGAGAACTACGAAAGAATTTACTTAATCAAATAAGTCTCATGCTGCAAAGGCACAAGGCACTACAAATGTTGTCATGCAGTATGCCACAGACCTGGTTATCCAGATAACATTCCCTTCTCCTTCAATTCAGCTTGTTGTTATGGAACCATTGCTTTCCAAGACACACTGAGTTAACATCTAATAGTAAGAAATTTCTGAAGGCTTGAAATGCCAGCTTTTCAACTGTTGAACAATACTGACCACCAGTGGTAACACAGCTCTAGTAGTTTTCAAAGTAATTCTAGTATCAGGCAAAATGTTAAGGAAAACTGAATGAGCAAACACAAACATTAATAACTGTGTTATTAATAACAAAAGAAATGCAGGATTAAGGGTGTCACAGGGTAAATGAATGGCTTAAATTTCAAGACAGAAAAATTAATTTGGAGTGTAACCAGGTGTAAAGTTGAATGAATATAAATAGACTGAAATGTCTTTCCTATCTACCACAGCACAGTCAAGACCAGAACCTGGACAAAAACTTTCGCACTGGCAGAATTTCACTTGCACGTGTTTAGAACTAAAAAAGTTACCTGGAGATGCTGGAACTTGAGCAAACCACAACCATATGTCAACAAACACATTTTGTGCAGGCTGTGAACGAGTGAGGCTAGTACTGCAGAAGACAGCTCAGGATACAGTTCCATCAGCTCAGATTCGCTCACACCATTGTGGCTAACACCAATGACACACAGTATCTATGTAAAGCAGAAACATTATCACAAAATCATAGAATCATAGAATGGCCTGGGTTGAAAAGGACCACAATGGTCATCTAGTTTCAACCCTCCTTCTACGTGCAGGGTCGCCAGCCACCAGACCAGGCTGCCCAGAGCCACATCCAGCCTGGCCTTGAATGCCTCCAGGGATGGGGCATCCACAACCTCCTTGGGCAACCTGTTCCAGTGTGTCACCACCCTTTGAGTGAAAAACTTCCTCACATCCTCACTTCCTTATCCTACATAGTTAGTTTGCAATATTTGCTGCAGCGCTCAGATACATTAAAATTCAAAAGAAAACACTGGGCATTACTGTGTATAACTGTTTACCTCAAAGAAAAAAAGATACCTACACAAACCCTTTAATATTGTAAAAAGGTGAAGCACCAATTGGGACCATTAGCTGAAATATGGAACAAACAAATGGTTCCTTAGATCTTCCTCTAAACCACTTAGGAGAAAAATTAAATCCATTGCCATAAGGGACTTTAATCCAAGTAAAATACACTGAAAGTGCTGCAAGAACCAAAGTTCTTGCAACTGTCAAGTATCATGTCCTAATTAAAAAATAAAAGTTCCACAGAATGAAGAAATTCTGTAGAGTCAGGAAGATGAATAAGAATTCAAACATACCTTGCCCTACATTCACTGAACATCATGTTTTGATTAGACTTACTGTGCTTAACCCTTTCGTTAGGGTATAAAAGGAAATGTTGATTCTACATCACATCTTAGTGGAGAAGTTTGGTTTTGCTCTGTGAAATAATGATTTACTTCACATTCAACACAGAGAAGTTGTATGTTAAACAACAGTTAAAATTAGATTAATAAAATTTCCTGTCTATAGTTAATAATACAACAATCTCTAATTACACATTTGAACATATGTAAATTAGTATTTACTTTTAATTTAAGAATAAATCTTTAGAGGAAACAATATACATTTCCTATATAGATCATCCACTGCTTACCTCTCTCAAAAGACCTTTCTCCTTATCACTGCACAATGATTCTTGTATTGATCTCAGAACAAGCCTGTACAGGGACACTGTGTCTTGGCATTGGAAACACCGTTGAAGGGTTTCATCAATATTTCCTGCACTTCCAACACTGAGAAGATGGACAAAAAGAATGTGTTTAGCATATTACATTTGGCCGAGCAAAACAAACAAAATTCCAAAAAGATCTACCTCAAAACTGCTCTGAATTTCTATTGAGTTTAAAAGGCTCACAGTACCTGGCAAGATTAAAAGCAGAAGAGCTAAAAATCCTGAAGCCACCTATTTGATTTCTCTCAAATAACTGCAATATTTTTATTTCCAAGAAAAGGTATATTGCTGTGTTCTTTCCTCCAGCAAGAGCACAGAGTAAGAACAACAGACTGGATAAAGATAAAACCACATGCTGCTGTTTCACCTAATGCATTTACAAGGCATGTTTTCAAGAGCAATTAGCCATTCCAGAACATAAAACAGCAACAAAAAAAGAAAGAAAATCAGTCACCCAGAGTAAATTATCATCTTCTGGGAGTCTCTAAATTATAAATGGGGCTTTCTCAACAAGATGAAGTCTAGGTTAATAATAAACCAATGCACTTGGACATATTCTATTGCACAAGAAGGAAGATTAATTTTCTCCACAGCAGGAATTAGACAGTAAAATACCATGTGTGGGATGTTAAACTAAGCAAACACTGAACTCTCTTTTAGCCTTAAAATCTATGAGGCAAGCTATCTAGTACATCAGTAAATACAACAGACCTGAATTAAACCATTTAACAAAACAATAACATCATTCTCCAAATGCCACTAAAAGGCATTAAGGTAATTGCCATTTCTAGAAACTAAAGGAACAAAAAAAGAAAAGAAAAATAGAAGGATACATTCAGATTCACTTAGTATCAAAATGGCAGAGATTATATACCCCCATTTACTCCCACTGCATTTCCAGTCAGTGACGTGGGAAAACTTCAGACACTGTTCTGCTGTTTTTTCTTAGCAGGATTCATTCTATATTAAATGACTGTTTTTCAAAATGCTAACAAATCTATTCACAACCTTCTAACCCAGCAATGACCATAACTACAGGATCATCTGTACCTACCGAGCAATGGTTTTGCCCAAAAGAGTGACATACAAAGCATTGCAAGTTGTGGCAGAACGACAATGTCTCTCAAGCTTCTTCTCCTATAAGATTTAAAAAAAAAAATGTGTGAGCTAAGATAAATCAGTCACTCCAATAAGTAGTTCATATTTTGACAAGAAAATAAGAGTTTCAGATACATTTTTATTTATAACATTTGAAGAATGTGACATGGAACTAGTGCACAAAATACTGCGTGTTTTTCTAGATATCAGAGCATGCAAGTTAAAGTTTCCCTTCTAGTTTAGGATTAGAACAGCTAGGATCTAATCACTACATCTCTAAAAATGAGAATTACCTCACAGAATCAATCTCCAAGGCAAAGGGGTAAAATAATTTTTCCCCACTTAGTCAATCATAGTTACATTATTATGCAATACTAAATCTTTTATGAGTCTAAAATGAAAGAACATGTTTACAGCAATATGTGCAACAATACAGTTTTCCAGTTAATAATTTACACTGTTCCATCTGTGCTTTGATGCTATGAGCCATGAGGTAAAAAAAAAAAAAACATTAAAAAAAATAACCTCAAACTGCATTCTGTTTTGAGCAGTATTATCTAGCTAAATATATTACTTTCTTTTGGCAGCTATACTTATTTCATCTTTCCATGTTTTCATTAGAAGTTTTACTATTTTCGAAGAACTACAAAAGACTTACCTGCTCTTTAGTCAATTTAACATTCACAGAGCTACATTCTGCACTAATGAGAGCTTTAACATCTTTGGAATTCAGTGGATCAAGATGAAGAGTAGGCCACAACCTTTGGTAAAAGAGAACAAAATCATACTCAGACTTTATTAGATGGCATATAAAGAGTGGGAAATAAAGTACAAAGTTCCATAGTTTTTAATGATTGATACCAGCTCAGTAATTGAACTTACTCTCTGCTACTAAGAAATTCTAATCATCGCTATCCAAATTTCCACTTTTTTTTTCTGGATCTGCATCACAGTATTGTGGTGCATGATATGCATGTGATTGCATTTAGAGAATCTTCTCACACAGTCACACGGATAAATCCATCAGAATAAAACAAAAATATGGATTCATAACAAATAAAACTGTCCTCACTGAAGTGACAGTTGAAAAGCTTCCACTATACTCAATAGTTGCAAAATGTTACCTATTGATTACAATTCCAGGCCTTAATAAATCTGACCATTTGCTCTTCAAATAGTAACTTTAATTTAAAACAACTACTTTAAGACAAGCTACTTTGAAATATCTCATAAACATAACATACCTCCAAGCCTGTGGACACGTTTCTACATTGACTGATACGATCACTCTCACATTCACTGGCAGTGGATCTATCAGCCACTTCATATGCTTTTCAGCTTGCTTAAAAACAAATTTTGATTATTGAATACAGATGCTCAAAACAAATGCTAGAAGTTGATAGGTTTCATTCATCACACAGAGAATGGAGTCTTGAGTTCTCCAGTGTAGAGCTACAAAAATTGTTCATGATCTGATTCTTGAAACAGTACTAAAAGATCCAGTGATATCAGTGTGCCTGAACATTAAATAAAGCAGATAGAACACTACTGTTAACATGTTTACCTTGAAGATTGGGCTATTTGAGTGCCCAGTAAATAGTTCACAGTGAAGAACTTAGACATAAACAATATATCTGGGCTGCTCAAAAATTAAGGTGTTAAAAAGGTAATAACAAAACAAAAAGCCCCACAACCTGCAAATTTAATCTATAAAACTGAAGACTATTTTACTTCATCTGCACTTGCTGCAAATTACTTTAAAATGTGCTCATTACACTAAAGAAAACGTTAATGTTTCTGCTATGCAGATATAGCTGAGCCTACTGCAATAGTCAAAGTTTCTTTTGGAAAGACAAATGCTAAGCATACTGCAAATATACCTGTATTTGGTCAATAGAATCGATAATTATAATTATGCTGCCTTGATGACGTGCAGAAAGTTTCTCCAGCCAACGGGGAAATTCTTCCAGAAGTTTAGCTGGATCCAAGGTCAGAGGTGACACTAACCAAGAATGTTGCATAAGCTGCAGAATTACAAACATAACAAATTTTACCTTAAAAGTCAACTATGAGTGTTCAATAAAGATCCACAGACACAAAAGAAGAAAGTTATGTTATGTTGGGGTAATTCCAGTCAAGTTCACATATGATTCTCTTCTAGTTTAGTTTATACAGAACACAGAATATTTATTGAATTCATTGTATAATTCTACAAAGAGAACTTGAGTTTACACAATGGATAAAGAATCTGGAGACTTAAAAGGACTTCAAATTTGCACAGGTTAAATAAGGTGACTTCTAAAATACACAAGAAAATTGCAAGGAGCACACAATTTATTCCACTTTCCTAAAGGTTTTATTACTGCAAGGTCTTTTTTTGCCACCACATGAAAGAAAAAGAGAGTTCAGACCCTTTGAAAATACTTTTCATTTAATTCCCAAGTATCTAACACAGTTAAAAAATAATTGGACATAGGAGAGATACTAGTCTAAGAACAAAACAGTGCCAACTGGCAAATCTAGCCTCATATTTCTACAGACATGTAAGAGATACTACCTGCTCCTCTGGCAGAATGGCAGAAAAAATTGGAAGAAGCTTATACAGCTTTATAAGCTATCAGTATTTGTCACTGGAAGTATAACTATTACACACACCCCAGAGATACAATTTAAGAGATCTTCATTCCATGCGTAGTGTCAGATTTCCCCCCTTCTATAATGTCTTACACTTTCATTGCTCTTGATGGATGTAGAAGAACCTGTAGAAATGTTCCATTTGATCTACACACAGACACTGGCACTTTCCAATGAATCAGGCAAAGCAGAGTATGTAATAATACAGCATACCTTTAAAGTAAGGCGTTTAATTATTAATGCAGATTCTGAACTGGTAGACATGGGCCTCCCAACAAAGTGATAAAGAATCAGAGTGTTTGGTGAATGCTTCTGTTGCAAGTGAATCCTACAGAGAAGTAAAAAACAACAATCAGACAACGACAACAAAAACACCAAAAATAACACCTATTCATAACAGACTATTTTTGCAAATGTAACTTACAAATTAAGAGTCTTGCCAAAAGGAGGCAGAATGTCTGAGCTAGAGGTGTTCAGTGTTTACCTGACAAAATGTCAGATGTGTAAATGAACTTTTCGTGTCTGTCTTCACTTTTGCTCCACCCAGGACCAGTGATCATTAACATCTACCCTTTGTAGCACTGGATATTCACATGATACTGAGCTTTGTAGAAATAATGGCACTACCAATTTATTTTATGACAGCAAATCTTGCCATAACCTAGAAGTGACTGTAAAATGTATTGCTATGATAAATTATTGGTCTGATCTTTCCTTTTTTTTGAGTGAAAAAGACTCCAAAGAACTGTTTTAGGTACAAGAGAAGGGCAATACTATCAGCTACAGAAACCACTTCTGTATGTTGCATAAGGACAGATTTGTAGGATTTTGCCATCAGAATCAGGAAGTTGTTAAAGCCAGTCCAGCTACTCAAATCTTACAAAACTTTCCAGGACAGCTTTGCAAACATCTCAACTTTACCTCTTATCAAATTGATACAGTATTTTAAATGTAATGGAAACATTTTTCTTAAATTTCATAAAAAATAAAAACAAAATTAAAGAGAAAGAAAAACAGGGAAAAGGAGGAAAAAAAATAAAAGAAAAATAGGAAAAAGGATAAAGGGAAAGGACAAGGAAAAGTTAAATTTAAAAAAAAAGCTTTTTTTTTTTTTTAAAAAAAAGAAGATATTATATTACCATTTTGACAGAAGGAGAGATTTCCCAGAACCTGGTCCTCCTGATACAAGCAGAGGTGGAATTGGCGCTGGTGCTGCTACTAGGTCATTTAGACGTTCGAAATACTATAAAAAAGAAATAACCATTATAAGCATTTTGCTGTTTAAGAAAAAAATATATTGCTTGTTACTGTAAACTAAATCTATGTGCAAGTTTATTAAGATAGAGAAATAAATACTAAAATATAGCAAATGCAAATGGAAATAACATTTATAATGAAATCTTAAATCACAAGGTCTATAATCTCTTGAATAAAGTATAAAGTACGTGCACATTTTTTTCAAAACCTGATATACTAAGCAATTCCAGTGCTAATAAATTGAACTGGAGTTAATATACGAAAGCAATTGGGTACTATGTTCACTAAGGCTTTTTTCCCTCTCCACATCTCAACTACTCTTCTGTATTGGATACGCTTACTAGGACAAAGCCTTCAAAGTTTGCATCTGGCATGAGATTATGAAGCCACTAAGCACACAAAAGTAATGTTTTCTTTCCCACATGGAAGACCAACAATGTTATGGCAGAGTTCAGGATGATTTAAAAGCAAAACAAAATGAAATGCCCTTATTTCACTTCAAAGAAATATTTTGTCTGCAAATAAGAAGTAGAAGCACATTAAGATAGATACATATGTTTTCTTTTAATATTCTATTATTTACTGTTCTGGTATGTAGTAAAATTAGCATAATACTCCAACTCATTGCCAATAAATGAACAGCAAAGTAAAAGAATAAACAGTACTAGTAAAATTGGGATCCTAATTTATACTAACACAGAAACTGCATCCTTACACTACATCACAGCATCAAAGAATGTTGCCCATATCAGATGTGACATCACTTTCCATGAATTTAAAGTTTTTACTTTCTACATTTTATTATACTTCCCCTGCATATATCTGCTCTTGACATCTTCATATTGAAACACTTTAAATATTATTTGCAATAACAGGGTAGTACAAGTTATTCAGTACCTCTTTACCTTTAAATTTACTATGTTATTTTCAAATAGCTCTGCTTGTACAATGAGATGAAATCGTTGCATTAGCCATCTGCAAAAAGCCTCACTCCAGATGTCAAAATAGAGCTCCAATTTCCTTCAAAAAAGACATTCTGAGCTTTTCCTTATTGACATTCAAAGCCTAAGAGGAGGACACTCAATTTCTGGCACATCATTCTAGTGCTTTTCCCCAGTGCAGAAACAACAACTGCTTCTTCATCAATGCCATTCAACAACAGGCAAACTGGCATCTCTCCCAGAAAATAAATATGCCATCTACATAAGACATATGGCTTCTCCTAGCCTAAGGAGTAGCAGCCACAAAGATGCTCTCAGACATAACTTCTTCAGTAGAACCACATCTTGACTCACAAGAGAGGGAAATGAGTGATGGCTTCCTGTGCATCCATATACATTTCCAGTGTACCTACTTTCTCAAATCCCAGTTCACATGTTGAATTAGAGGCTTGCTGAAAAGCTTCCATCTGTTCCTGTTCATCATGTGCATCCCACAGTACATCGCCAAAAACTTCTTCTTCAGGAGCTGTGGATTCTTCCTTATTACCCAAATCTTTGCCTTCTAGTTCTGTCATTTCACAGCCCAATATATCCTGAGTGAAACAGAATAATGTGGAAAATACCGCAACAAAGATTTTTAAAAGTATAGATACATATAGTGTAACTCTCAATGCCAGGGTGTATGAGTGCAACTCTACTACCAGTATGCTCATTTCCTTTCACACTGGCAGGGAATGTAACTGAGCAGGCTACTACATGAATCAATCACAGGTCTCTATAAACTAATATCACTCTTCTGCTAATGGAAGCAATACACAACAAGGATGGTTGAGAATGGACTATGCAATCTTTTATTATTTCATGATAAGAAACATCACATTAACAGAGAATTTAGTCCAATGCTTGACCCCTTGACCATGTTATTCCTGCTTCTTTGCATAAATATATTACTTAGTTTTGGATTCTTTATTTTTCCATTCCAAGTTTTCCTGGCTTGCCAGGTACTAGCGATGTAACACAAAAAGAACACCTGAATTATACTGAATCAGCATTTCACAATCACACTGACAGCATCATAAATCTGAGTAGGAAAAGAAGATGCAAAGCATGAGGTACCCTACCTGTTTAATTATCTTCTCCACACAAGTATAGATTTCATATGTTCCTTCCTCCACATTTCCCACGTGATCAATCATCTGAAAAAATAAATGAAGAATGAAGTAACCCTGAATTCAATTGGAAATGATATTCAGGACTTAAAACATTCCACAGCACATTTAAACTCAATTCTGTCGTACTCCTCAGGTAGGTCTCATTTTGCTTAAGCATTTAAAACTTTGGCATTCAGTCTCAGCTGTCCTCAACAGTCCTGTCTACAGAGGGAGATTATCTATTTTGAGATGCAAGGAATCTCTCTGGAGGTACACGTATGTCTTCAGTGGCTGCAGAGGGACCTTAATTAAATACCTTTGCCTTTTATATGGCTAAACACAGATGAGAAATTCCATCCCTATAGCACAGGGATTTTTTTCAGTAAAAATGCAGTGGGTTTCCTTTCCCTTGCCAATGAAAATTTCATAATCTTCATAAATTTCAGATTCAATTCCTACTCATATAATGAGTATCCAGAGCAATGAGTGTAATGTAATTTCTCTGAAAATCTTAGACTACTAACATTTGATCTTATTCATCGCAGGAAAGTAAGCCTTTTAAAATTTAACAGCATTTGAAATATCATACCTTTGCTTTGTTCACATAAGAAATCTGCTCAATTAACTGCTGCACTGAGTCTGAGCTGATTCTGTCATCACCCATTCTGTGGTAAATCAGACGGGGTTTTTCTTCTGGATTTTTCAAGAAGGCTTCTTCACAGTCTTCCAACAAACAACTAGATTGGAAATCAGCATTCTTGTGCTATATTACACTGCTGTAGTAAATAGCTCAATCAACACAAGATCCGAAGATGGGTTTCACTGCAAAATCTAATTCAAAAGTCATATCTATTTACAACAAGAATAACCAAATATTTCATCTGAGAACTTAAGATAAATCCAGAAGCAAAGAGCATGTAAAAGAGAAATTCATGCTACTTGTACTATAAACGTGAAAACTTTATTAATTTTTATGGTTAATGCTCTGTAAATTAGAAGTCTATCTTCCCATCATACCAAAATGCAGAGTGAAAAATAATTGCTTTGCATGGAAACAAAATGGATTCACACATGATTAACAAATACCATAGATGCTGTGTAATCATCTCTCTGAAGTCTGTATTATTCCTTGAAGAAGGAATACACATTATAAGGAATAGTCCATTAGCATTTGTAAGATGTAGGGTAGTCTCTTAGCCAATCTCCAAAGCACTTAGTATGTGTGAAGGAACTGACACCATGGATATCAAACTGAGCAATCTACTGCTGTTCCACAAAAGGAACTGTGTAACCTGGGGATGCTGACAGTAGCAGAAAGGATTTCTCAAGTATTATTTTCTTCATATGAACACTATGAGTTTCATCACAGATTTTATAAGAGAAATAAGTGAATATTGCTGGCAGAAATACTCTTCTGCGTTGTTGATATGTTTTGCTGTTTGCTTAGTTTTTTTTTGTTTTTTGGGGGGGAGGATTTATTCTTAAATATTTGTGACACACGTATGTAAAGCTGGGTTATTTGGCAACAGCGTTCCCATGGGGGGGCAATGGCCTCTCAGCAGCTGACACTTTCTCAGAGCACAAACATGTGGCAGCTGTAGCCCAACTTCTATATGAAAACAAAGAAAATTATCTGTGGTACCTGGCTGCTTCCTCATGCACTCGACTACTGTAAATCTGAGCTACTACTGTCTTAAGCCAGCTTTTAGTTCTCTGGGGAAAGATGTTTTACCAGCAGGTCTAGTTAATAACCAAGACACCTCTAACAATGCAACAGCTGTGAAATCTTCAGTTTCAAGATCTATCCCTAATCTTCTTAGGCAGATCACTACTTACAGATTTATGCTTCCATACAAACGTTTTGGAATGATCATTCCATGAACTTTTATATTATGTTTTCTAATCCTTTTTTATCTCTTTTTCAGCAAAATTAATTCCCCTTTCTCCCAAACCATGAAAACGAAATTTTCTGCCCAAAATTCCCAAATGCACAACAGGAATAAATTCTAAAAATAAAATTCTAGAACAATTCTAAAAATATCTTCAATTCAGTGTTTTTCATTTAGTGAGTTACGTTTCTTCTAGAAGATTAGGCAAATACAGCACTGAAAAAATGGAACATGTTGCATCACCATTTGCCTTAAAACACCATAAGTTCAGTTCAGTAAGTCCATTTGTAGAGAGCTGGTGTATGGTACTGCACAGAGGATCCATGCAATCAGTCCAGAAAGAAGTTGGAGACAAAAGATTATATGGGACAGAACAAAAACAAAATACTATGGGCAGGTGTAAGGATAGATAAGCAAATGAAAAACACTGAGGACATTCATGCCAGCCACTTTGAATTCCTAAGATTTCAGCAATATGCTTGGCAGAATCTGTTCTTGGAAAGCAAAACATTTCCTTATTACAAAGACATATTTCATGCTGTATTTTAACAGAATCTATAGATACAGGAAAAAGTAAATGACAACAAAGCTGATATGTTCTTTTAACTGTTTGCACGAGTAAACCTAAAAGTTGAAGGAATATCACTTAGAAGATTCTATCTCATGAAATGTACTCAGTAAAGTATCACAGACATTTTAATAAGCTACGCACTCTCCATAAGTTACCGATTTTCAATTGCTTTCCCAGCCTAGAAAATACTTACCTTGGCAAAGTTAAATGTAGGAGCAAAATGACTAATGAACTTTTTTCAATTTCCCATTTTCGTACTTCTTTAAAATGATTTTCATTTTCTGCTGGAAAATGAACAACTTGAAAGAAGTAGCCCATTGTTTCACAGATTCTTTGAAGTTTTGGTGAGTAGTTCTGAAAGCAAATTTGAATGACTGCTTTATTTCTATATCTTTATAGTGTTAAGGACCTCCTAGATAAATCTCATTATTTTTCTTCTATATAATTTCTTCCCCTGAAGTCCTTGACAAGACTTGCTCTGAATTCACTGAACTCAAGATAGTTACCAAAGCTCTTAAGAAATATTAGAGAAATTTCTGAATAAGTATCACAGGGGAAACAAAAAGTTTCTCAGGTACTCACTCTAATGAAGATTTCCACTTCTGGTTGAGTCTCATCAGTGCTAATAATAAAACATCTCACTGTGTTACTCCACAGAGAGTGGGAAAACAGAGGAGTAACCTGTAATATACTGGCAACAGCAGCATCCCAGTCATCTGCCAATAAAAACATGAAGTCAGGAGATCTCCATATCTGATTATGCTGGATAATGGATAAGTAATCATCTCTTAACATTATTAATACTACATTTAATTTAAAATAGTAAAAACCTTTTTGCACTTATTTTCATTTCAAAAAAATGAATTTAGAGAACACGTATAATCTGATAACACCATTTGATAATATGGCAAAGTAATATTTTAAAATATATATGTATTACAATTATAATGATATTTAAAATAGGACTGATGAAATGTATGCACAGAAATCACGTTGATGAAATAAATAAAAGTATGCAGAAAGTTAATTAATTAAAGAAAATTAATTAGAAACCTCCATAATCAAACAATTACTTTTTTTCTTTCTGATCTGCACACATTTCAATGAGACCATGCCAGTTAATGAAGGTGAAACATGGGAAGTGCCTCTTCTTGAGACAGAGTGTGCAGCGTTCTCTGTTTGTATACCAATTCACTACAGCAGTAACTAACTTTAAAACTTTCCTAGGTTCTTCATTTTATGGTTCATCATTCTTTTAAGCTTGAAATACATTGCCCTTTCAGTACCAAATGGCACAGTGGAAAGATTAGTACAGGAAGCTGGAGCCATCACAGAGCAAACTCTCCCCTCCCACTCTGTAAGCAGAGACTTCTGAATTAGAGCTTTAAGGACTGAAGAAAAAAAGGAGGAACTGCCATGCAGGAAGGGTTCCAGGGTCAGGGCCAACAGTGAGGAAAAAGAGAGCAGTGGAAGGCGATTTGCAAGAGGCAATATGGGAAACAAAGTTAAAAAGTAACAAATATTGGTAACAAAATGTCTAACACTGATTCATATAACAATGCATATATCCTTGTCACGACATCACACTTCAAAGAATTGAATCCAAAGAAGAATAAAAAACTATGCAAATGAGAATATGAGAAAAAAGGAATGCACTTTATGCTAACACTAACATAACATTCACAGTCAGGAAGTTGAGAATTTTAATCAAAATGGAAAAAAAGAACCACAGTCAACACTGGAAGAGAAAACTATCTTCCTTAATCAGTATGAGGAATGAAGTTGGTTTTGGTTTATTCACAACTGGGAGCTGTTCACTGCTGTTTGCTAAACTCAATACTGCACATACTATAGCTACCAAATATTTTAAACACAACTTGACATGTACACAGATTCCTTTTGTTGTTACAAAGAAGTATCTCAGTTCTTCCATCAAATTATGTAGGAATGGATAGAAAAATGACATAAATACATATTGTCCCAATAATATAGTTCCCCATTACTTACCCCTATTAATATTTGCAAATGGTCCTTCAACATCAATAGAGCTGTGAGCAAATTCAGGCCCCCTGAAAGATTGCTGAAGTTGCATCATACTGCCCATGGATGGCTCACTTCCCAAGGCTCCTCCATTCCAATATTCAGATTGAGCCCCAGCAGCTAAAAATTGGAAGAGGGAAAAACACCAAAAAACAAACAAATAAACAAACCAAAAACCCATTCATTATCACTAAATAGGGCAAATTATCAGTCTTAAATATTTGAGCTGGTATCACCTGCTACTGAACATAATTCTTTCTCCATTAGTTTTGCTCTCACCTCTGTGTGCAGCAAATAAAAATGCTGATCTGAAGTTACTAGGAAGCCATACTAGTGAAGGGTGAGATTATTTGCTGTTACTTGTTATTACATGGATTGCTCACATCAGTTGAGTTCAAATGCTGTCTTGGATTACAAATCAGGAAAACTGTTTACAGTATTGATGCAGTCATTTGTTCACATCACAAAACTGACAGCTTTTGTTTAGAAATGTTTCAGAACTAGATCAACACAAAGGGGCTCTAGGTTGGGATTGAAATACATCTTCAGTGTTTTGTGAGACAGCATTCACAGCATCTCTTTATAATACATACGCATTACACTTCTGTCAAACTATATAAACTCCCAAGCCAATATTCTTTAATGAAGGTAAACAGAAAATGGAGTAAGATTTAGAAAAACATAAGGGAAGTGTGAATTCAAAAACGAATGTAAGACAAAAGGCAGAAAAAAAACCCTGTACCACCATGGTTCATCAAATGGACAAGTGGCATGCAAAGAGCCAATGAACACATTTTGAAATATTTCTAGTTTCAAAGATCACATATTTATTTATATTGCCACCAAATTGTAATTGTTGATAGCAAATGTTACATGAAAGTACTTGGACACAGCATTTCCTCAGTAATCCTAGGTGGTGTAAGAAATAATGGTAGACATTCATAACAGTGTCAAGATATTAACTGTCCACCACACTTACTGCTGGTTTCCAATCAGGTACACAGCCAGAGGACTGGTGAAGGATGTATCTGAGTCCTTTCAGTGTTAGCAGGTACCTCTTATGGCGTGTATAAGGTCTTGTCTTTTGTTTCATTAAGTTTGCTAGGGTCTCCCTTTCAAAAAATTCTCCAGTGAAACTGCTCTTTTGATTAGATCATGTTTGTTAAACACCTAGCTCTGCTACTTTGAAAAGTACAGCAGCTGAGACTGGCATATTTCATCACAGATTTACAGACTGTAAGTCAACCCAAGATTCCCTCTGGTTTCAATTGTACTCTTTTGGATCCTCTGGAACATAATCTCCCAGATCGAGAATAAGAAAACTTAGAAGATCAGAATAGACTGGAAACTCAGAATTGTTCATAGAACAATTTTATTTTTTTTTAAGTCACTGTTTCTCTATTTCTTGACAGTGTTATATTTTCTTCATTGATTCATGTCTGAGATCAGAAAACTGGGGCTTCCATAATATAAACTATATATGCAAAGTCAGCTCCTTTAATTCTTTAAAATATTTTTTTGTTGCTTTTCAGGCTGGATTAATAAGCAGAAGATAATTTTTTGCCTTCTGTTCTACTATTCATAGACTTTCAGTCACATTACAACACTAAATACTGGGGATGAAATTCTCACCTGTGACATCTGTACAATTGTCATCAGAATCAGACTCTTCAGGATCAAACACTTGAATTCCTTGGGCCTGGAGTCTCTGAAGTTTTGCTTCTAGGTCTCGTTTGGCTCTCAGTAAGTCCTGAATCTCATTTTCTTTTGTTTCCCTAAAAATCTACAAATGGAAAAAAAAAAAATAATAAAAATAAATCAAAAAAAGAACAACTAAATTTGAAATACAAACCATTATCTTTTGAAATTTAATATCAGATTCCTGAATCCCTATTAAATACTTTCAGTTGTAAAGATAACTTTCTAGTACTCATTTAGCAGGGGGGAAAAAAAAAAAAAAAAAAAAAAAAGCATGAGAATGTGAACAAAAACCAATCAGGAGCCTATAAATGAGCAGAAAAAGAGAGTTAAAAATTATCTGATGTTAAAATTTTACCATTTTAAAGCTTAGCATACTATTCTGAATGTTAGGAGTCCACATCAGTATGGGAAGTTCATTAAAAATGACAAGCACTTTTCCTGACCTTTTAAATTAAGTGTCTTCTAAAATCAATGCATGTGGTAATTTCCTTCAAAGGTTCTCTTTTAGTTTTCCATGTATTTTTAACATTTACATATAATCTTGTATTTCGTTTTGACTATAGTGGCAATTTAAGTTTCCTAAAATAGAAAGCGATTGAGTATTCCAGATGTCCTATTTCAAAATATTACCATCACAAAAAAGAAGGAAACAAGAAACTAGATTTAAATAGAATGAGATTAAATCCTCTTCCAGTCTCATTTTCTTAAATGAAGTCAAAACCAGTTCTCCTTTTATGTATCTGCTAAATATGAACACCTGCTACAATTAAAGATATAAAGAATCTTGAAAACAGTGCAAAACTGAGATTTGTTTCCCTGTGATAGGTGGTGGAAGTACCCTCACAAGCAGCAAAGGAAAAGCAGAAGTATCAGTTTGACTTTTCCTCAAAGCAGTGCAAATGCTTTTCTCTTGAATGGTCTCTCATACTTTAGCAGCCAAAACAGATGCACCAATATACACCTCAATGTGAGTTAGAACTCTCATATTGCTAAATATAAGTAGATGCAGAAACAAATGTCTGTGTTTCTTCAGCATGTGCCAATTTGAGGCCCACATTTTCCTGTCACTCTCGGGTATGAAAGTTGCAAGAATCTGTGTTGGATTAACACAGGAATTTAGTTTAGGACATATCTCTGCATAATTTACTTTAGTATTTTAAAAGCTGCTTTCTGGTTTTTCTCTTAATCTTACAGAGAAGTTTTGGTAGGATTGTCTGGAAGGAAATAACCAGCTACAACCACAATACTGCAATCATTTTAGGGCAGGTGTCTGTGAACACTGTTTTAAAGAAATTCCTTTGGGGAATGAGACTAAGTGTCAACTTTATTGACTTCTGATCATTTTCCCAAGAAAAGAAAGGTCAGGCCATACCTTGAACTGCCTTTTGACCTTGTCTCGGTCATGTTCAAACGTGGCGGCTCTCTCCATGGCTTGGTATTTAGCTTCTAACGCGCTTTCTTTCTCTCTGAGTATTTTCTGGTAAGTCTTCTGAAGCGCCTGAAGAGATCGAATACGCCATTATACCGAGAGAATGGCAATAAACTGTTTTAGCTCACTTTCCAGCTAGTGACCGCCACATCTCACTTCAGTGCTACCCCACAACTCTCCTTACTCCAAGGAGATGCCAAGCCCTGCCCAGAGAGGCACGACGGCTCCCAGCCCGGCTCAGGGATGCGCGACGAGCCATCCATCGGCTCTCACCTCCCTGCCACAGCCTTCCAGTCAGCAGGACAGACCCAGCGGCTGGGCTACCTGCAGCTCCGCGCGCAGCCGCTTGTTCTCCCTGTCCAGCTTGGCCTCCTTCTTCACCATGGAGGCCACCTCGTTGTTCTTGCTGACGCGGAAGATCTCGTACTCTTTCTTCAGCCGCTCGTACTCGGCCACGCACTCCAGCTCCTGCACCGAGGCCGTGGACTTGAAGCTGGCCCCGATCAGGCCGCCGGGCCGCGACGCGCCGACGCGCCGCAGGGAGCCGCGGAGCAGCCGGGCCTTGGGCTTCACCTCCACCGGGATCTCGCAGGCCTCGCCGCCGCCGTACGTGTCCTCGATCACCTCCCCGACCCCGCCCGCCGGGCTCACCAGCGACGACGCCGTCCCCATGGCGGCGCGGGGTCAGCGCCGAGGGGAGCCGCTCGACGGCGGGGCCGCGCCCCGGGCTGTCCGCTCGCTCCCTATCCCGCCCCGGCAGCCGCCCCTCGGCGCTCCCCCGGCCCGGGGGCCGCGGCTGGCCGCTGGCGGCCGGACGAGGAAGGGAGGGCGGGAGGAAGCCGCCTCCCTCTTTCCCTCCCTCCCGCCCCGTCCCGCTCGCTGGCGGCCGCGGGGGGAGCGGGAAGCTTCCCTGAGGGAAGGGGAAGGGCTGAGCCGCGGCGCGAGCGGGCGAGGAGGCTGACGAGGAGGAGACTGACGAGGAGGAGAGAAGCCTAACGTACGTGTTTGTGAAATGATGAGGCACTATCTATCTTTCTTTGATAGGAAAGGGGAACTATCTATCTTTCACCACCTTAAAATAGTGACCTTCGAATCACAGAATCATTAAGGCTGGAAAAGACCTCTAAGATCGTCTAGTCCCACCCATCCCCATCACACCACCAGACCACGTCCCTCAGTGCCACATCCACACGGTTCTTCAACGCCTCCAGGGACGGTGACTGCACCACCTCCCTGCGCAGCCTGTGCCACTGCCTCACTGCTCTTTCTCAGAAGAAATTCTTCCTCATATCCAACCTGAACCTCCTCTGGTGCAGCTTGAGGCCATTCCCTCTCAGTCCCATCACTGTTACCTGGGAGCAGAGGCCGACCCCCACCTCAGCACAGCCTCCTTTCAGGCAGCTGTAGAGAGCGATCAGGTCTCCTCTGAGCCTCCTCTTCTCCACACTGAACAATCCCAGCTCCCTCAGCTGCTCCCCATATAAAACTCGTGCTCCAGACCCCTCACAGCTTTGTTGCCCTTCACTGGACACAGTTAGAACATGCTGAAGGAGAATAAAGGAGAATGGATGATACTGGGTTTACCAAGAAGTAGGTGCTTGCAATTGCATCGTGTGAGAACCCAGTCCAACGTTGTGCTGCTTCCACAACTCCATTTAAACTTTTGGATTCTCCAGTTTAAAATCTTCCTTTTTATGAATAAGACAGCTGTAGATTATCTGCCCCTTAAATTATCCTTAGACACGGCATGTGTTTCAGAGACATAGATCCATTAAAGTCAGGATAATATCTTGTTCCCAAATCCCAGACCTTCTTTTACTGTCAGCATGAAAAACAATAATGTCACTACTTTCAAGGAGTGTTTTTTCTCTCTTGCCAGCCATGACCAATCTTCATATGAGAAAAAAGATGAAATCTCCTAGAAATACATTTCCAGTGACTCGGTTCTGAGTCTCAAAATCTGTTAAGGGGGAAATGACTCTTTTGTGCAATGGAGGAGAAGTATTTCCCTTAGTGGAAATTCTGGGTTTGGAGAAAATGTGCTATTTGTCCCTAATGGGACTTTGGATAACTTTCTCCCTATGTTTTCCTGAGGAAAAATAATTTATAGTCTGAATATCATTTGTGATTATATTGGTTTTCTATTCCAGTTAAAATCCATTTCAGCAAGGAAAAACAAATATATATATATATAATATGTTATAATTGTAAGAAGAGAGCTACTGTCTTCTCTAATAATGACAGTAATGTCCAAGGTGATTCAGCCAATGAGCCTATAATTGTGTAACAAAGCAAGACTGCTGTCTGAGCTCTAGAAATAATCAGAAATATGTTCATGCTGATGCTTAAACTGAATTATTGTCAAGTTCAGAGTCTTTGAAAGTCAAAATCTCCAGGCTTTAAGCTCAGAATAAAAAACTACATAATTGTAAGAGCTCCTGGATTCCTTCTAATATCCATTTAACAGTAGCAAATAGCTCAGAAGGCTGTTTCTCTAATGCTGCCTCTGGATGCATTACTGAAATTTAATGAGTAGTAGAGACTATATTAGCACAAGCCTTTCTAAACAGAAAGATCATACTTGCTTCCCTGTTGTTTCATGGGTTGGTTTTCTCTAATGTTTAGAGATTAGAATATCTTATTTCAATTTCTAATTTGTAAATGAACAAGTATTGCTTTAAATCACTCCTTAGAACAATTCAGAAAGACATTCAGCTGTTGATATATTTGCAGAAATGTTGGAAGTAGTGTCACAGAAAATCTGAGGATGAGCTGTCTTAACTTTCTGAAATGAATTGACCCAGAAAATTGTTCACTGGATGAAGCATCATAGCAAGTTCTTTAAAAATGGACTCACACTATTACATTATTCTTTTAAGCTTTGTTTGGAGCAACCCAACCCTTAATCCTTGGAGGACATTGATGCTGGGTGAATTGCGTCATAATGTTCTTCACCATTCAGCATGGACATTTGGGACACTTCAGCACCTTCATGTTTACTATTTAGCTAATATAGAGAAGCAGTTAAAATAATTCATGTGTGAGATGTTGTGGTAAATTGACCCTGGCCAGCAGTTAAGCTCTACCAGTCATTCACTCACAACCTTCACTGAGCAGGATGAGGGAGAAAATCGGAAGAGCAAAAAAACCAAACAAACAAACAAAAAAAAAACACCCAACAACTTGTGGTCAAGGTAAATACAGTTTAATAAGTAAAACAGTGGAAAAATAAACAAGTGATGCAGAGGTAGTCGCTCAGCATCTCCCACGAGCAGGCCATTGTTCAGCCAGTCTCTAAGCTCTGGCTACTTTGAAAAGTCTACTTCTCAGTCTTATTGCTCAGCATCACATTGCATGCCATTTCCCTTTGCTGAATTCTGATTAGCTGCCCTGACTTTGCCTTAAAACATTGTTTGCCGTTAATTAAAATATACTGGGCTGACGTTTAGAAATATTTACATAGCATCTCTAGGGAGATTGATTTTGTCTTTAATGTATAATATAATATCACATGATTTATTGTTGAAGTTTTTTCACTTTAGACTTTATTTAATTTCAGGAGCTTTGTCAACAGCTAATGAACAAAACCTAAGGACATGAGGATCTGTCCTATGGAGGTAAGTAAAGCTGCAAAAACTAGCTTTCTGAAATAAGATTGGTTATTTACATACACCGTTAAGATGAGCTCCAAGCTAGCCTATGTTCAGTTTACAAAATAGTGTATCCAATATACAATTACATATCCTTGTAAAATTTAGTGTAGAAGGGGAGGATATAGAAAGACAGAAGAAATCTGATGAAGATTTTGAGGTTATAGCTTGCCAGAGATTGACAACCTGTTAAAAATAAGAGCTGTTATGATTAGAATAGATGACCTGTAAGCAAAAGGTGCTTTACATAAATGACAGCTGAACAAACCTACAAAACATTGGTTTTTTTAACTGACATTCTGGAATGTCTTTCATGTCTACATCTTACAGTCACAAACAAAGTTTGTAAGAAGCCCTCTATAGGAGACTGTGAGTTGTCTGTGCCTGCACTGAATCAAATTGATCACTTTTTTGTGATTTCATTTATTATTCAAAAATATCTGTGTCTGATAAAGTGTGATTAAAAGAGTTCTACTTGAGGATGTGCAGTGAAAAGTTGTATGGTAATTTTTCAAAAGTTAGCTTTGACCTGGATTATATATGATTCTACTTCTTCTCAGCGTCAGTGAATACACTACTTTAGAAGGTTGCATGTTATTGGACTGCCTTTTATTAACACGTTGGCTTTCACCAGTAGTCTAAACTGTGCAGCAAGTCTGAATAAGCCAAATGACTGATCTACTTATTCAGCTTCTTACTTCTGTGTAATATGAGTCCTGATATAAAACATATATGAGTCCTGATATAAAACAATCAGGTTGTGGGGGATTTTCCAATTCAGATGATCTGTTTTGAATCTCATAATCTAGTTGTTAAAAAAAAAAAGTTTGAAACTGCCAGCTCTTAAGCTCTGAGTGTGAAAATCACTCTGTTGCCTCTGCCCAGTTATGGTGCCTGCATTTTGTTCACCTACATGAAAGGAATCTGCATCTGTCCTCTTCTGACACCCTTATGCTAAGCAAGAGATGATCAGCAATTCCGTAGTTCACCATCTGCTTTGAGTGGTTTGTAGGGTCCTGGAGCTGTATACTTCTAAGGGAATGTCTGCTAGATGGTGACAAGGTAGATGTCTTCTTTTTTTCATGTGACCATATATGGCTGTGGCTGTATCCATCACTGTAACTGACTTCTACCTTGCACTTCTACCTTGGTCTTTCTGTGACCCAACATGAAACTGCATACCTGGGGGTTCTGGTACTTTGAAATGCTGGGAATGGATATAGGAGATAGAATAACTCAGAAATTCATTACAATTCATCGTTAGATTGGCAAGTTAGAAGTGTGCATTCATAAACAAAACTTTGTCATGAATTTAATACTTAAAAGACTGTACTTTGAAGAAATAAGCTGAAAAACCCACTTAAAGTCCAAACATACTTTATTTTTATGGACATGTTTATGAGAGTTGCTAATGAAGCTGATTTTCCTTTTAAAGCTAAAAATAATACAATATACTGGTGGTTAATTGTAAACTGCCTAACGAATTCAGCCTTGGGCCATAGTTCACAGTTCAAGAAACTGTTGAACTTACTACGTTACACTTAGTAACTTTATTACTGTCTATCCAGTTGAGATCAGCAGCTGCTTTCAGGAATTTATTTTCTGAGAGGCCTGAAAATTACATAGAGAAGATGAAAACTGTAATGGAGAGAATATCCACTTTTAAATGCATCTGTAACTTTACTTGTCATAGTCCTTCACCACTAGAGGACAGTAAGACCTCAAGATAATGGGGATACATGAGGTTGTGGAAGAAGGGAAATTGCTGAAACAGCTATGAAATCATTACTTCAAAAGCTACATGCTTCTAGCTATAATAAAGCTTCTTAAAGAATTGTGACTGTTTGGGAAATGTTTGGAGTCACCATCATCAGCTATGCATTTTCACCAGTGATAAACAAGAGCCTGTGCCAGCAGAGGTGACCCACTGTCACTGTTCCCACTGCTGAAATGCACCACCTGCCACCTCACCGTGCTCACATTCACTGTTTGGTCTCCATAAACATTCAGCAAGAGTCGATGAATGCCAGTGGGGGCAGTTGTGAAGTGAGGAGTGCTTCTCTCTGACCAGATGGGGTTTGTGAAGGTCTGGTAAAGAGACATGATTTGATTTCTCTTTGAGTTGAATGTCTGATTGCACCTTTATACATTCCATTTGAAATTTTGCAGGTAATGTATTTATGTCAGATGAAGATGGAGTCACAAATTGAAAAAATTCAGGTAATGCAAAATATGCCACAATTGTAAACATAGTTCTGATGCATTTTAGTTCCTGCTTAGCAGAACAGAGTCCAAATGTATTATTAGTTCCTCTAATGGTATAACTAGTAAATTATAAGCATATGGGCAAAGTGATGAAAAAGAAAGACATATCCACAAGTTTGGACTGTTGCAAACACTGTATGGGAACTGCTGAATCACGGCCTGAACCTCTGATGGACCACCTGAGGTGAGCAATGAGTCAGCCCTGAGAGCACAGGTGAAGGCAATTCACCTGTGCTGCTGGAAGGGGTGGAGCCTGGCTGCACCTCTCCTAGACCCATTTAAGAGCTGACTACTAGTAGGGAAGGTTCTCTTTCTGGAGATTCCTCTTTTGGAGTTTTATAGTGAGCCTGGGATAAGGGTAAGTGCTCTATCTATTCTCTTTTTGGTATTATAAGTGCTTAGCCAACCTCTCTGGTGTATTTCATAATTATAACATCTGTATATTCTTTGGTTATATGCATGCACAGAAACACCCTGATGTATGAAACTTGTGAAAGTTCCTTTTGGAATGCTTAAAATAACCTGTGCAAAGTTTCTTTTTCTTTCTAAGCTTAGTCAAGGAGATACTAAAACTCCACAAGAGGTTTCTGGGTTCAAACTAAACCTTGTATTGTCAAGTTAAAGAAGTTGCATTAATAGAGGATAATGCTTTCTTTAGAAAACTCATGATGTGATCTATGTAACTGAAACAATCCTACTTTCTCTTTTTGAAGTGTTTTTGTTTTTTTTTTTAAGAGAGAACTTTTTATTTGTGCTTTTAAAGAAAATTTCTCTCAGTTTATATCTTTTATCATATTCACTGATATTTCTAGTGGTTCTTGATGTTTTTGCAAAGAGTTCTAGAGTTCTTCACAAGCAGTGTTTTTTTTTCTCCCTTGTTATGAAACATTTGATCATATCTTAAGGAATACATATATTAGTAAAATGTTCTTAACAATTCAACTTCTCCTTTTGGGTATAATGTATATGACTGTATGAACAGATGGTTAAGAAATGTAATGCAGTACCACATTTTTCCACAACATATGTCTTTTTGAGTCAGAACATGACTAAGAAAAATGGACTCAGAATTATGGTCTTAATCTTGACTATTTAACAGGTTTGGGTTTTTGTTTTGAAAGAAGAAGATAAATATGACTGCATGTTTTCCTAAAGACTTTGAAATGTGATGAAAGTGGTGCTAAGTATGTAATGCTATACTTCAATTTTCTTCTCTCATCCTGGAAACTTACAGAGTAGGAATACCTTTCTGGTTACAGACAGTTTTAAATATGAGATATCATTTCTGGTAGTGTTTGGGTTTGGTTCTTTCCTCACAATCTGAGGCTAATTGGGATCTGCAGGAATTACTTCTGATTGCCAGCACTGCCAGCTGTAGCAGCTTTACAGAGAAATTATAGAATATAGTAATTAATCTTACTATATGTGTACACAGGTGTATTGGTAATATTTGTACTAAATACAGATGGAGAAAAACAAAAGTGTTACAGAAAATACATTGTGAATTGGATGTCTTTTATCTCAGGATCAAGCGCCCAGGAAAGTAGCTCAAATCCAAACCTAACATTATCTCACAATTCTTTATGACTTTGTTATCCAGTATAGCCTGTCACCCAGCATATAGATGTGTCAGCAAACATCTCTTGGCTGCATCTAAAGTTCCACCATCTTCCTAAAATATTCCGAATGAATTCCTTGTTTCAACTTCAAGTCTGGCTAATGTATACTATTTAATAATTCTTAGCTGAAGAATAATAGCGAAATAAAGAGGAAGTGACTGAATAAGAAGGGGAAACTAAATAGCATATAACCACACACACTTCCTCCCCCCTCCATCAAAAGCAAACACAATAGTTAAAACAGACATTAATCAAGATTTGAAAGATAAAATTCTGTGATCTGAGTAGTGTAAATTAACCTGCAGACTTTTAAGATACAGAAATAAGAAAGAATAGTCTGTTCAGTTTTGTGGTTGAGTCTAAAAAGAATCAGGTATTAAGAAAAATTCAGGACATTGAATATCTTCCCTGTCTGGTTTCTCCTTTACATGTTTAGGTTTTTTTTCTCACTCTCTTCTGTCAGCATTGCTGTGTACTGCTCAGCTTCACAATCCAGCTGGAGTGATTTAGCTGGTGTGTATAATTATTTCTCGTTTTCTACTTCTTCTAAGTAATCAAAATAAAGAAATGTAAGTACACATTAGATACAGATCCATTTTCATATTGGCTCAAATAAAGTGTAAGACCAATTCAATCATGTACTAAGAATGCTGATGGAAAAGGGAGTTAGATTTCTAAGTCACCTAGAAGCTTGTTAACATTGTACCTGGCACTTAATTAAAATATTACAATCCAAGTTGAAAGTAAGGTTTTGCTTTATTATGCTGTGGCCTGGAGTGTAACTCTGAATGAATCAGGCTCCAGGCAGTCACAGCAAAGTATGTTTCTGAGAGAAGCAAGCACAGCTGCTTAACCATATGGAAGTATAACTGCAGGAAGCTCTGTTAATATCCACTTCTCACCTCCTCACATACATCCAAATGTGTTATCTTGGTGTAGGCTTCTTCTCTCTTCTTTTCTTCCCTCCAGCCTACTACTCTTACAATTCCTCTGTCCCCTGTTTTTCCAAGAGCTCCAGCTGACCAGCACTGAGCCAAATATACAAAGTTTTGCACAGCTTAATCTAAATGAACAGTAAATGTCTCTGATAACTGAATATATGCATATCACATATAAGAAAAAGCAAACAGTTTCACGTCCTTTCCACACAATCTTTCAAGTTGACTATATTGCTTTTCTGGGCATATATATATTGCTTTTTCAGTCACTTGCTTTGTATAGGTTTATGCATTTATGCGATTTGATGCTCCTTTCAGAAGTTTTCTGTAACAGTAGTTACAAGGAAGATAGATGAGATTCGAAGCACAGAGTCCCATGCTTTGAAGAACTAGATCATAAATTACACACATAACAGCCAATGAACAGCAAACCTATAAGAGCAATTAAGCAGCTAGATCAGGAGCAGAAGCATGAACATGCCTAAAACAATTATCTCTACCTGATAAATCTATCAATAAATTTCAAGGCGATGAAGAAATAGTTTATATATCACACACCAGGACCTGTTGTTTTCTGTTGAATTTTCCACAGATATTTCCCATTTGTTAGGGAAGAATTAGAAACATTTTAGCATGTTCTTTATTTCTTTCTACATCTGTTTTTCACAAGTTTGTTTTAAATAACTGACAAGAAAAGGTCAATTCTTCTCAGTGACAACAAAAGTGTCCTATAAGAAGAGCAAGGTACTCAAACACTTAGTAAATGAAAAATTCCCAAAGGTGTGACTAATTAGATAGCTCCTTGAGCATCATCAAAATTCACATGAGCACACTGAAATACAAAATCAGGACCCACTACCAAGCACACAGACACTACTCAGTCACCACCAAACAAAATGCATGCTCAGTTCTGTTGCTCATCCCTTAGGCTTCAGGCACTGCATCCCATCTGTGTTCTCTTCATATGTGAGCTGTGTACTTAGGCTGGTACTCTGCTTTTGCTTTTAAGCCTGCTGCTTAAAGAGACGCTTCACATGTAACATGCAATTACCCATGCTCAGAAAAGCAGCCAGTTTAAACATCATTCTGTGCGGTAGGCTGGCTGATGATGCACTGGTCTTTGAAAAGATGAATCCAAACAACTTGGCATCCTTTCCAGGGTAACAAGTTACTGTGTTGACACCACATCCTGAACTGCTATGGGAAGAAGACAGAGACACAGCTTCATTTCTTTAGCATATCTGGCACAGGACACAGCTAAGCACCTGAATGCCATTCTGAAAAGATACTGCCGTGTTGCCAGCCTAGGGAATTTGGAGAGATTTGTTTCTGAACCCAAGCACATTTAGACAGTTTGTCATTTAGTAGAGATGAATTCCCAGAGTCCTGGAGAGAATGGAGGGAGCACCATCGTGACACCCTAAAGTGAAGGTGCCCATTTGTGCCCATTTCATTTTCAATCCATTCTGGTTTTATGAGGGAAAACAAAAACATGTGGCTACCTGAGTTTGTGACACAAACTGGTTCTTAACCCAGAAAAAACAATTAGTTTCTTTCATCATCTGTGTACACAATTCAGGAGTAGCTGGAAGAGCAGAGGTTGCCATTACTTTCAATTTCTCTTCCATGCAAATTAGTTTTTAAAGACAACTCTGAATGTTTCCAATAGCCTTGTGCTTTAGCAGATGCATGAGAAAGAAGTGACAGGCTCTAGGGAGGAAGGGAGAAAAAAGTAGTATCTTGAATGTTTCCTTTACTGTTAGATATAGCCAGTGTTATTCTAACATAATACCTAATCTAAAGTTGTGTCAATGGAAAGGCTTCACCAGAGACTACAACAAATTGTTTACTCAATAACGGTCATTCAGTTGGTGCCGTACATCATTTAGTCCTATTGTGAATGTAACCCCAGCTCTGACATCTAACAACTTAAAGCTGGGTAGGTTTACTGTTTCCACAACTAGTTTCATAGTCAAACAGAATGCTAGTAAAATTGTTTTGAAGAGGCAGTGTGAAATGTTTCTTCCAATTTAAGTGCAATATGTTTTTGACAGGCCTGAGCTATGCATTTTGTGGCTTTATTTACTTTAAGAGTAAAGTGACAGTTTGCACTTATAAATACACTGGGAAAGTGTTTCATAGCATATTTTTCCTTTGAAGTCAATATAAAAGTTTTTTAAAACAAGTAAAATGGAGAAAAGACTTTGCTTGCTTTGTTTTTGTTAGAAACTGCTCTGGGGAGTTAGATGTCATTGTAGCTTTCTTTCTTTGTGCAGAGCAGAAGCTTTATAAGAGATGTTTGGGTCTTGTGACTGCAAAGACAACTTTCTGATGTATTTAACATACGCATTTTGCATCGCCTTTCCCCAGTGATTTGTAGCACCTGTCCTACCATAGAGACATTAAGAGGTACAGTAGTCTTTCAGCTGGCTGAAGATACTTAGATCCATGTTGACCCAAGCCAGAAACATCTATGCTATCTTTTCCCCGTTCCGTTATCATACATGGTATCTCCTTACAGAGCACCACTGTTGTTGTTATTGTTTAAAAAAAAAAAAAGACAGACAGAAGACTGAATTAGAAGCTAAGTGAACTACAGAGCAGTCAGACTTGTGCTGTGAAGCAATACCTAATGAAGCATAGAAAAATGTCTTGCTGTTGCAACAGCTATAGTTGAGTAGCAGGAACGAAGAGGCCTTGCTAGTACCTGTCTGATTGTCTTACTACTTGGCATGCATTGAAAGGTGGAATGGGATGGAAATAAAGACTGAGAGGCAGAGAAAATGAGTTTGAAGGAAGAGGAGAGCACAACAAACAGCTTCTCAGAAATGAAGTAACAATTACCCAGTGAATCAGTTCTTTGAAGTCTTCAAGTCGTGTTCAGTAAATTCTACTTGTATCTTTTTCAGTCAGGAAATATCTGTGTGTACTGCAGCTATACAGCACATACAAATAGCACACAACACAGCTTGTGTAGCGTGCTCTGTAAATCTAGTATATCTCATAGAGATCAAATTCACTGTACTTGAACACAGTCTTTACAACTGATATGTTCAGCTGACATTTACTACAACAAACTCGGTGCACAGCTTTAGTAGGGTTGCTTAGCACTGGCATGTGGAAATCTTCAGCATGTCTTGCTATACAACAACCAGTTGGACCTACCTGGTAAGAGCTTGTATGAGTTGATACTGAGGAGATAATCTCCACTCCCCATGCTTCCAGCTCAGAAAATTGCAATCATTTTTCATTTACAATATTGTTTATGTCCTATTTCCAGATAGATATACACAGTCACAACCCATAAACAGAAGCCATTCCAAGACATGGGGTGTCAATGAAGACACCATGAAAAACTCCACAAATGCACATTTCTGCTGTTTGCATTACATGCTAGTCTTTTTTCCTTCTACTTCCCTTTGTTCACTGCTACAATACTCCTGAAGAAAGACGAATTGTGGCATAAACCTGGAATATAATCAAAGACCCTTATGCCTTCAATCTGAGGTACTCCCAGGGAAGTTGCTGCAATGGCATGCCTCACGTGTTTCAGAGAAAAAATAACTGAACCTTTTGCCATGTTATTATCTGTTGTTCTTATTTCAGCAATGCTGCAGCATAGATTCGGTTTGTAAGTAATTTGTGACTTAATATTTATCTGACCACAAAATATTCCTTTGAGTCACATTTTTAAAATGATACATGTTTAAAGGAGTACATGCAGCTCTACTGTTCTCCAACCATTGCTGTTATGCAATGCTATCTAATCTCTGTGCCAGTCACTTATAGCCTCAGGCATTTAGAATCTGCTGTATGAAAAGAGAAACATCATTTGGTTTTGATACATGTCTCATATAGAATTTAAACACTGCAAACAATGAAGTGCTAAAAAATACTGCTAGTCCAATGGCCCAACATATTCTTTAGAAAACTATAATAAACTCCACAAATATGACACAATGTTTTAGAGATAAAATTCTACGCTGTACAGTTGTTAAATTCAGCTCATACATGTAGAGCTAACGCAGCACACAGGAAAACATATGGTCTTTCTGACAGCATGAATTCCCTAGAAAATATCCTTTCTTTAATTTAAAGACTCTTTCTTTCATTCATTTAGCAACTTCCACATTGTCAAGAATGATTTCTTGAAATGATGTTCAGCTGGGTGAATAACAAAATACAGCAGCATCCCTCAATGGTGAGCACTTTCAGCTACGCAGTTCGTACTGAGGAGAGCAATGGAAACCTAAAGCAAATTAGCATCTAATATTCCTCTGCATGAAAAGGACCTTCCCCTGGAAGGAAGGGGTTCAGAACTTATACAGGGACAAGTTTAGAACTGAAATCAGAGTTTCAAAGTACATGCTAACAACTTTCCAGTATTTATCTTCTTAAAGCTGAGCTTCAGCAGCCCACATGGCTGTCTCTGTTGGCACTTCTGCTACCATCAAGGGAATTGCTAGCCTAGTAATGCAGGGATTTCTGAGCAATCTTCTCAAAGGATATGGATGGAAAAAGCTATGTGAGTGTTCTTGCAACTCTTAAAAGCAAAGCTACTTTTGCATAAAACCAAGAGTGACACCAATCTCTATTAAAAATGGCAGGAGAGATTATCCCTGTGGATATCAAAGCAAGTACTGATATGTTTGCAGGCCTTATAAAACACACTGCTCACATTGCTAAATTGATACCTTACTGAACTGCAGCCATTTTCATGATTGAGTAAAGATTGTTCCAGAAAGAAATTTAGATGTGCCATCTTCTTAAGTCTCTTGCTCTGATCGTGCAATAGATGACTTTAAATGTCTGACTTCTATAGACACTGCAAGGGGAGAGACAGATTTACCCAGACAGAATACTGAAGAACAAAGCCAACGGCTACTTAAAGAATATATATATTTTTTTCTATCCATGTGTGCTTTATACCTGAGATTCCCTGATGTCTCCATGATTCAAACGTATAAACTGAAATAGGAATTAATTTCAAAGATATTTGGATATAGTTGAGTATATCTGGAGACAGATTTTTTTAGCTTGCTGGAAGAGAGGAGGAGTCCTAATCACTGAATTAGGGAATCGTGATCCCTTTAGCTTTCTCTCTCTACCCCCACACACTATGAACTCTCTGCTATATGCTAGTCCTACCTACAGCCTCAAGGTCAGGGCATTTTTCTGGGGAAAAAAGATATAGCGTCCTGTTGCTAAAGGATAAGGAAGCCAGTGAAATCACATGGGTATAAATCTTTCAGATTGGGTAGCAGCAACACAGTCAGATGTGTTTTTTGAAGAAATTTTTGTTTAGATTTAGTGTGACTAATTTGCAAATCCAGGTAAGAGTAAGCTATTGGGACTTCTGGCAGTGAGCAATAAGATATAAAAGGTCCTACTAAATTTCAGATTTCCACTAGCACAGGAAGCTTTTGTAAAGAGAACTTGAGTTCCCTCAGAGCTATTAAGGGCAATATTCATCTTATTTCTTCTGTATTCATTCTGTGTTAGCATCAGTATAGTTTTGTAGCTCCTGGTTGAAGGAATAGCTTGGCAACTCACTTGTCTGTTATTACTATTTCTCTTTTATGCTGGATTTTGTTTTTGGTTTTGTTTTAGCTTTGATTTTTCCGTCCCATCTAACTTTTTTTTCCTAGTGAACAAGATTGATTGCTCCTAAGCACTGTGACCACACACAGTATTCAGTCAGTTGGTCTAGGATGAAATAACCATGACACTGCAAAATCTGAGATGTCCTTCTCAGTTCAGTGACAATACAGTGATGACAAAATATATGTTCAAGAGCTCTTTGCTGAGATTATAACTCATTGCTGAATTTTCAGTTAAAATCCAATTTGGACTTATGACAAACTAAGGATGCTTCAAAGCCTCTTTTGAGCTTTTAATGGAGAAATGTCACTGCATCACTTGCCATAAAGGTTACGGAGGTTTATCTGTTCTGACGTGCTGAAGCCATGAAGGTGAAAAGCGTGGTTCTGACTATGAATTGCATGGGTATCCAACCTTTTGTCTTGCCTGGACCACACTGAGTGAAATTATCTTGGGCTGCATATAAAATACATCGGTCCCAAAAGTAATACTTCCTGTTTATTTCCGTGGGAACTACAACAGATACAAAGATCACAGTAGCATTATTTGATAGAGCAAATTTTCAGCTACAAAGCACTGTTTTTCAACACAGTTTTTCTTCATCATTAGCTATACATTTTTATTAGTGATGAACAGCCTGCTTGCTGTGGTCATCAAAATCTGCACCGAGTCACTATGCCACTGCTGAAACACACTACCCACTGCCTCACTGTGCTCACATCCACTCTATGATCTCTATAAACAATCAGTAAATGTCAATGGATGTCAATGAGAACCATTTTTTTTTTCTGCATGGAGGATTTCAATTCCACACCTTTGCTTCATGCGCACTTCTATGTCAGATGCCATTTTGTCAAACTGCCCCTCTGCTGCCATCTGTTGCATGGTAATGTCTTCTCTTGGCATTAGATTCTGAAACATTTTTGGGAAAGACAATACCAGAATGTCTGAAGAGTGACCTGTTTGTAAAATAACCTAGGACCAGTAGCTCAACAGAAGCTCAGAAACAAGGTAACAGCTTGTATGCAGGCATGGAAATAGGTACCTAAAACCTTAGATAATTTCTGAGGCTTGTTCCTGACCTGGACAGGCAAAGCTGAAGTGAGCAGCAGGGTTCATCACTTTTATATTTCATGTTTCAGTTCATTCACCTCTGGCACTCCCCGGATCACAGTACTGGATCCAGATTTGTTTAACTGTGAATGACTGAGTTTCAGTAAGTTTGCAGAAACCATCGTATTGGGCAGGATTGCTGATTTGACTGAGCATAGGAAGGCCCTGCAGAGTGGTGTGGATAGGCTACATCAATGGGCTGAGTCCAATCACAATAATAAGACTAAGTTGCACCCATTGACATTCGTTGACACTTAATGAATGTTTTCATGGTGAGCAAACAACAGATTTCAGCACAGTGGTGCATTTCAGTGGTTGCAGCAGTGATGTGGAAGACAAACCACGTTCCAAACGGCCATGCAGAGTTTTACAAACATGGCATGCGGTCTCTAGTTTGTCACTGGCAAATATGCATAGCTAATGGTGGTGACTATGTTGAAAAAATAGCATTTTGTAGCTGAGAATTTGCTCTATCAAATGATGTTATTGTGCTCTTTGTATCAGTTGTAGTTTTACTGGAAATAAATAGAAGACATTACTTTCAGAAAGACCTATACATCTGTGGCCCAAGGCAATTCCTTTTCACTCAGTGTGGTCAGGGAAGCCAGAAGGTTGGACAGTGTGGCTTTTTGCAACTTCTTTTTAGATCTTAAAGGGTTTCATGGTTCTCTGTGTGTCCACTGCATCCATCCATTTCAGTCACCTTGAGAAATGAAGTCGTACATGCACACTGACAGTGTCAATATTGTCAATGTACATATATACAAAACTGCCAAAAAATTGAAAGACTATTATATCCTAAAATATACACAGAGTAAATATTGTAGTATATGTAATACAACTAAATATATTAGTAATTTGATTTTTGTGGGTACATCTGTGATTTTTTTAAAACCTGAAGTTTTAAAGAACTCCAGTGTATCTGACTGTATTGCTGTGGTAGTGACTTAGGAAAGACAGAAGCCCTACTTCTGATGGCAAACAATCTTGCATCATAGTGCCAGACTGATTTCTATAATGACGCTATTAAACACCATAGTTCTACTAACTTAAATCCAGCTGTGTCTCAGCTTAAGTTGAGGGTTTGTCTGAAGTGTTTCATAGAAAACAAACAGCAGTGCAGGAAAACATGACTGAGTGATTTTGGATTTTCAAAACATCTGATTTCTAAGTGAAAAAGATATGAAGTAATGGGTGCCCACTCCCACCCTACTGAACAACCCATTTACTTTAGTTTACTCTGACCACAGAGTCCTGAAAAGGTAAAGGGTGATTGCTTACCTTAATTCTATTGAGGGAAAATCTTTCAAATGATTCTTTGTTTTGCTTTAGATTGAGGAAAATGATTGCAGTGAATTTCGTTCCTTGGTCAGTCAGAAAAACAATCTGCTGGCTTGTTTCATAGTATTCATACCTACATAATGACAACAAAATGTTGCAGTTGCTGTTTCCCATCTCGGTTTAATGATAATTGAACACCTTGTTTTGGATCTGTATCAACTCTTGGTCTTCCATAAAATTTCCAGTAAATTACAGTCTGGAGTTTCAGTGATTTCTAGGCAGTTTGGAACAGATTGGGATGCAGTTGATAGTGAATTTCTCTGGATATTTTTGAATTTTGCATGAAATTAATCTGAGAAATGACCTGTGAACAATCATGGATCATATGAGAAACAATATATTGAAGTGGGTTAAACAACCACAAGTCATATCATGTCTGGAATGGGTACATAAGGATGAACAGAGATGGAAAGAATTGCTCCTAGAAGGCTCTTGTGGGGAAAAGAATCCGTCATACTACTGTTTCTTTAAGGGGCAGATGAACCAGATGAACATGTTCCTTGAAAATTTTCTGCTCCCGAAGTCATCAGAGGGTGTCTGCTCCCGAAGTCATCATAAGGAGCAGATTGTACCACTGGCATACAACACACTTGTCAGTTTAGGATCTAGATGGTCTTTTCATCCCAGGGAAGATCCTATCAGCAGCCCCACTCTGCATTACTTTGTAACAATCATAAAATCATAGAATCCTTTGAGTTGGAAGGGACCTCTGAAAGCCGTCTAGTCCAACTCCCCTGCAATGAACAGGGACACCACAGCTAGATCAGGGTGCCCAGGGCCTTATTCATCCTCACCTTGAATGTCTCCAGGGAAGGGGCATCCACCACATCACTGGGCAACCTGGTCCAGTGCCTCACCGCCCTCACTGTAAAAGATTTTTTCCTTATATCTAACCTAAATCTACCCTCTTTGAGCTTGAAGCCATTTCCCCTTGTTCTATCACCACAGACCCTGAATAGCCTGTCTCCTTCTTTCCTGTAGTTCCTCTTTAGACAACATCAACTACTGAGAAAACAGCTTAACTGATCAGGCTAACTGACACCAGAAAACTGTGTTACTACATTTGGTTAAGATCCAATGGCTCAAAGTCCTAAGATTCCTTCAATACTGAGAACTTTTCTTCAGTGAAGTAGGCAGAAATTAAGTTTAATGATTTCTATTGCCTTTAGAAAATAACAATATCCCTAGAGAAACAAGCAGCAGCAACCAGAAAGTTTGTATTTTGTCTTTGGATGGTGTCTAAGATTCTTTGTTTGACCACAGTAAAGACGTTATTTTCAAGGCCTTCATGTATTGTTTAAAAGAGTGTTGTGAAGTGCTTGCATAAACACTGATTTATATCAGTGCTTCACCACAGTAGATTTTTTACAATTGCATTTTTCCTCTGCTGAGTCTTTCTTTTTGAAAATTGCTTCCCCCTGCCATCTCTATGGAACAAAAGCCATCCCTAGGACTGATAGTCTTACTTTTGTGTGAAGATACTTTATTTCCTTATTTTTTTAGCTGCAGGGAAATAAAATAGAGCTCAGCCACATGGAGCAAGGTTCTAACTTTTCAGAGCAGTCACCAAACTGAGATATTCAGTAACAAGCATTAAACATGAGATACAAGGGCACTGTTATACGTTGGCCTGGTACAGGTGCACAGCTTCCCAGGGATCTGGAATTGTTGGAAGTAGAAACTGTCTGCAGTGCATAAAACACAGCATATATCCACATCATTTGGAAGACATAGGTCTAATTTTACTTTAGTTTATAATGTTGAGACAGAAGAACTCAATCTGATGTTTTGGGCAGCTATCATCTCCTTAAATGGCATGTAAACTTGGATAATGAGTTAAAAGCAGCTTAGTTTAAAGACGGAAACAAACCATGAAACTATTTACTCTGAACTATTCTTTAGCCCTCATATGTACTACTTAAGGTGCAATGATCTTTGCTTCTGATGTGTTCAAATGGAGGAAAAAAAGTGAACTTTTTGGGGGTGTGTAGAATATCAAATTTGTTACAGGACTGCTCCTCTTTTACAGGAAGATGTCTTTGGTCTGAGTGCATCCCTTTCCCAGCTGTGGCTTTGAGAAAGATGTGAATGCCAGATAATGTTTACTTGAAGAAAAAATCCTGTGCTTTCCATCATGCTGAATAGATTTTGCACTTTTTTTTCTTATTATTATTATGCATTTGAAAAAAAAAAGACAGTCCTATAACAAATGAAAACAAATTGAATTTTCCATATTTTGCACTGAAACACTATTTTAGATGTGATACCTGTGCTATTTTGCTATACAGATTCTAGTTGAAATAAACCATCCAATTTAATACTTAATATTTGCTAAATATCAAAAAGACCATCACTTTATATATGTTGTATATACACAGGGAACAATAGGGATTAATAAAGTAGCTTTTCAATTATTAAAAAAAAGTCAACTATACATTATCTTGAAATTCTGAGTCTGTGCATATAATGGTATAAGTTAGATAGGCTGGCAGCCTTTTGATTGCAGTGCTTTCGATTTTGTTTTAGAAGAGTTTGGTTTAGTGAGAAATGCAATACGACATTCACACGCTTACAGGCCAGGGATGGCAAACAAAACTGTTCACAGTGTCTTCCCAGTAAGGGTGAGTGCTGTTAATGCAAAGTTTGTTCAGCATCCTTATGGAAATTTGAGAGTGAGGTCTTAACCTTCCACTGCAATATGATAGCTTAGATCTCTGTACCCATGAAGAATCTTTTTGAAGGCACTGGTTTATGCCAGAGTGCTTGTATGTCACAGAGCATTATCTGGCCTATTTGTTTTAAAAGATCACCAGAATTTAACTGAGTAAAAGTAGTCTTGAAATACTTCACAAGGATATTTCGGGTTAAAAAAATTTAAAAAGTTGAGATTAACAAAAATGGCCAGGTTAACAAAATAAAGCTAGTGTGAAGCAGTGATTCTAATCCTGGTTCAAGCAATGATGAAATGAAAATACTGTTGTTTGATTTCAGGTCCACCATTTGTATGTTGCTGTTCCCTTTTTGCAGAGAGAGAGGTGATTTTTTTTGACTCTTTTTTTCACCATGATAATAAAGGATTTGTACCTGCAGACAGATGAACTCTATCAGCCTATACTGAAGAACAGAACTGTACTTGTACTCTTTGAAGGAAGGCAAGAACTTTGCCCTGTGCTGAAATAAATGGTTTAATTTTTTTTTGCTATGCTCTGGAGGCTCAGCCACATAGATGTTTCTCCCCTATGTCCTAACAAATGAGGCTTTTAATAGCGTAAGTTACGTTACTTAACAGTAATCCATAGGACCTAAACTGAGAAAAACATCAAATTACCTTTGTTTAAAATCATAGCTCATACAGAAGATTGTTGTTATATGCAGAGGTGGGGCAGAGAATCAGCTGCTTTCCCCATTTCCAACATTTAGGAAATAGATGTTTACACTGAGTGTGACACTGAATGTAATGAGGAGGCACTACAGATTCTCAGATCCAAATCCTCAGGTCTTTGAAAAACCAGGCTGCAGTGGTGAAATCTGTAGGTATGCTTTGGGACCCACTTTGTTAGGTGCTGTGCACACACAAAAGAAAAGCTGTGGTTTTGTTCCACAGGTAACTAAACCCTAAATACAAGTCTACATAAAAACAACACATGATTTCTGCCAATTTGTTTTTTTCCCTTACTATACAGACATCTAGGGTCCTCTGTCACTTAATGCCATATCTTCCTTTTATCCTTCTCATTTCATTTTCAGCCATTTCTTTTGACACTGTTTCTTTTGTCCATAAATTTGGGTAACTGTTAGGAAAAATGGATTGCAATATGACTTTAAATATATCACCTTATGAAGGAGGGCAACGCATTTGTCACAAACCAACTGCTTGCTTGAAGTGAATTTTCTTCTGAAATAGACTTGTAAGTGCTACAGTTTATAAGAGGCAGTCTCTAAACACGCCAAGTGTTGAGACTGTAATGCAAGGAAAAATTACAAAAGGAGAACTTAAGTGTAGCTGCATTGAAGGTCACATAAGAATTGAGATCTCATGTTCTGAAAGAGTGATCATGAAAAATACAATGCTTTCAGGCAGTTATTACTCTATAAAACACACCCAGAATTTTAAATGAAGGGCTATAATCCTGTGACATTGCACAATAAAGAATGGACAAATTGAGTTTATATGTAGTTATTTCCAAACATCACAAGAGCAATAGAAGAGCTAATAAGTACCATACAATGTGAATTGTATGAGCGTTTTTATTACATAGTTAGGGGCAAATCATGACAAAGGAAGGAGAAGAGCTTAACCTGAAATTCAGAATAGAAGGCGAAATAGTCTAAAACAAATAAGTGCTTACTTTTAAAAAGTATTTTTGTCCATGAATTTTAAATGTGAAGGTCAACTTTTGTTCAGTAGTGTAATGTGTGTATTGTTGGCTCTGATATACAAAGTTCCTGTGTTTAGAAAACATAATTACAGAAAAATAAAATTTGGGTATTGAAGGTTAATGACCTTGGTGTATTCAATTTCAAGCTATCCATAAGACAATCAAATTGAGTTTGTCATAATACTATTTTAATAGCTGCTGGGCGTTTTCCATTTGAGAGAGCACTCCCCACGATTACAAGGCATGAGAAGCCCAAACAACTTACAAGAAACTTACTTATTTTACCCACTGTGTTGTCTGTGTTCATTCCTTATGAAATCATCTGACTCCTAGCTCTTGTAGTTTGGTGGTGTTTTGATGAAAGCAAACCCCTGTGAGTGCAGTGCACAGGGTGCTGAGCTGTCTCTGCTCCCCTTGAAGGTCAATGAGAGTGGAAAATTTTGAGAATTTGGATCAGAATCTACTTCAGGCTTTGCTGTTACCTTGACTAAGGATCTCTGATCAAAGCACTGAGTATTGTAGATCGTTGTAATTAGATATAAATACAATAGAAGTAATTGTGTTGATTCATAAAGTTACGTAGCCACTGCCTTGGCAATATCTCACCTGATCTGTAATTGCTGTATGCTCAGGGGTCCACAAGGAAGCTGTTACATTTTGGCTTCAGTATAAGTCTTGTCCCTCTGAGGGCTACAGCAAAAATGCCACTAACTATTTACAGACAGCATCCGTGCTCTGGGTTCTGGTATAACTGTAGATTTTAATCATCTCAAGAAATAGCAGTTTTCACTTAAACAGTGATTGTCTTTCAGCAGTCTGCAGTTCTACAAGTGCAGCAGATGTAAGGCTTCATTTTTCAGGGAGTGCAGCAAATCTTTATCAGATAGTAACTTAATCATGGTTACTGCTTTTGTCTTAGCTGCTTCACTGGTTGCTATCCTGCAGCAGTGATGTAAAGGCAGAATTTAGATCTTTTGCTTTGCTGTCTTCTGAAGGTAATGACAGCAGTTAAGTCAAAGCAGACTATTAATAACAGGAAAAAAAGCAATGACTTTGGTTTGTTCAGCTTTAGTGGGAAGTGGACAATACCACTTTGCAGTTATCAGACTGACTCCTTGTATGGTAAAATTAAGCCAGTGTCACTTTGGGAGATGAGGTATTCCACCATTTAACTTCTTGGATCAAGAAGGCACAAAAATAATTTTCCAGATTCTTGTGAGTTTATCATTTCATCACTTCTAGATTTGAAACTCAAAGATCTCACATGGGAAACAGATAAGGGAAACTTCATTAATGTTTTTCCATAATAAGTCATTAAAAACAGACTTAATACTTTGTAAGCAACAAAACAAAATTGCTTAGTCATAATATGAATAAACACGCTATTATTCAAGCAAGAATATACTTTGAAAGTCAGTGCTAATTTCTAGGCAGTGGAGGCAAGTTCAGGAGAACAAATTTTAAATATGTGTCCTTGGCAGGTGACACGAGGCAAATGACCATGCATTTATTGCATGTGACCTTAGCAATACAGTTTTCTGAAAAAATCCTTTAGCTACATCTCAGGTATTACACTGCAGATTTAAAATTTTAAGATGAATTAAAACTTACATTCGGAATTCTTACTTCATTTATAATACACTTGATATCTGCAGTAATTCAACTACAGCATATATTAAACCTGTAATCTGTCTAACAGTCTTTAGGTGAATCTTTGCAATTCTCCCAATTTATGGAAATAAATTAGTTATGATGACTCGTAGGATGAAATGTAAAATGTTTTTCGTGTTCTGTCTGGAGGAAAAATGAGAGTTGTGAAATGTGAAGGGGACGTTGCACTCCTCCTTTGGAATTCTCTTGTGTATGTAAATGTTAGCACAGCATCAGACAACAGACCATCAGACAATATTATTTTCAATATTTTGGCTAGTGTAGTTTTTGATATGTAAATTAAAAGCTCCTAGCTGTGTGTGAAAACCTGCAAGGCAAATATTTGCTACTTACATTAATTTAATATGAACTGTAAGACACTTTTTATTGAAGGAATAGTTAATGAAAGAAGAAACTCTCATGAGTAAAATGAAGTGGTATATTAGAGCACTTACTGTACTGGACAGGATTTAGGTATTTTCAAATCAGATGTTACACCTGAGAGATTCCACAATAAAAAACAATGGGGAATTTAGAAATTATTACTTCCACTTGTCTTTAACTGAGAAAAGTGTAAGATTTGGATTTAGAAATGTTGTTACAATGTTTTTATTGAGTAGTGATGGTTACAAAGAACTCTGAGATTTACAAGCACATGAGATAAATCAGTCATCACGGAATTACTTTAAAATCAGCCATAAAGACTTTGTTACAATCTTTGTAATATAAACCCACACAAAAATATTTAGATATATAAGAGTGCATCCATGAAAATGATCTAGAGCTCACAAGATGATAGCTTTTAGCTTCTCTTACTGTTAAACTCTCTTTTCCAGTCTACCATGAGATAAATCCCTTTCTGATGACAACCTTTCACCTACTCTTGGTTGCAACTTGCTTAAATACCATTCAATATATAGAGGATAATTTACTTTTTATTCCACTTGAATATACCTATAACTATAATCCGAAATCATAATTCCTCTCTGTCTTATATTATGGACATCTATTTCCTTTGCATGAAAAATTATTCTGCATATTTATTCTAACTTACTCTGTACACTTAGTGTTAATACAGGAAATAGAGTTAATAAAGGAAATGAGCATGTATTTACCTACTGAATTTCAAATTCGCCTGCTAACTTCCTCATCTAAACAAGGCTATAGATGAACAAAGCACCCACATTCAGGTGCATTTTAAAATAGAATTTACAAATTAAAACACACTCACATCTCTTCTCTGTAACTCCAAGAGCTGCCATAGAATTAAAGACAACAACAATGATTGATACTCGCATTTAACCAAACTATTCATACACATAATAAAAATATTAGCAAAATAATAAAAATAAAACTATTATCAAAATTGCAAACATTGCCACATTTACATATGTATGCATGTGTATAGATACACACGCATGTTGCCAAATATGCCACTACCATACCTGTAGTATGGATGCATGTATATATGTACCTAAGATATCTTACTATATATATATATATGTATAGATCTATACATATGCTTATTCTTTTATTTGTACCTAAGACATTGTCTATACCAAAAAAATAAAAATTAAAGTTATAGCATGTCTCCTCCTGAATCTGGAGCTGTTAAATTTTCTGCTGAGGTTCAAATCCATGTTGAAGTACAAGCATATTTATCAATTACTGAATTTTAGTTGTTTTAAATCCAAAATTATCTCTGGTCGTCTTCCATTCTCTCACAAAAATAGTAGAATACTCTGTAGTAAATTATTATCAAAGCCTGTCCATTTGAAATTCTACCAGTCTTTAGTCTCAATTCTCATATAATCTGGGTTACATTTTTTAGTAGTCCTGAAAACATTTTTCTCCTGGGAATCTTTATTCATTTGGAAATAGAGAAATGGTATGTCTATTTTCTCTAATTCACTTGTAATTATTATTGGACAAATCCTATGTTCTTTCTTCTACTGAGACACTATATTTCTAGAGCATAAAAATAGTGCTCAGAAAGAAAGAACAAAATAATAATGACTTCAGAAAGAAAGGACAAAAGGCAAAATAAAATTTTTGTTTGCTTGCTTGTTTTGGTTTGAGAGGAGGATGTAACAAAGACAAAGAAAGAGGGATTGGCTGCTACTTTCAGCCTTTGCAGCTGCTGCAGGCTGGAGTGACAGGAAAGCCTGCAGAATGCTGATAGTGACACGAGGCTTGGTGGGTTTTTGGATTGATGTTTCAGAGGGGATGTAGAGAGCACATGCTGAGATGGTCTGTGCCATATGTGCTTGTGAATATCAGAAGTAAAATGCAGAGGTATGTGACACCCTTTTGAGACTATTATGCCGTGCATTAATCAAGCACATTATTGTAATTTGTGAAACTAACCTAAGAACAATGTCAGGAGTTGCCAAACACAGATGTCAGTCAGAAAACAGCTTCCCTTTCTTAGCTATATTGTATATGCACAATGGTAGATCATAGGTATCTGATCAGAGGACCTGTGACAGAATGGTTGGTTTTATACAGAATTTATTGGATGATACATACGACGATGCTTTGTTTCAAAGCAGTACAATATAAATCACAGAATCATAGGATCACCAAGGTTAGAAAAGACCTCCAAAATCATCTGGTCCAACCATCTGCCTATCACCAATATTTGCCTACTAAACTGTGTCCCTGCAGTACAGCATCTAATCATAGTTCTCTTATGTATGTTGCCACAACTCAGCCCTCTGTAGATCATTTTCCTTTTGTTTGGAATTTAAATACAAAAAGACAGCTCAGAAAAGGAGAATATATTCTGAACAAAGTTATGACAGAACAAGCCTGATGTACAAACTCGCCTTCGGTAACTAACTGAAAATAAGTGGTAAATTCCTTATGCAAGGAAAGATCCTGAAATCCTTCCAGAGAAGAAAGAATTGTTGTTATCCCATTATATTTTACTCTTCTGAAGCCCATCTAGAACCTGAGACATCTCC
Organism: Chrysolophus pictus; assembly: GCA_037305975.1. Taxonomy (NCBI): domain Eukaryota; kingdom Metazoa; phylum Chordata; class Aves; order Galliformes; family Phasianidae; genus Chrysolophus; species Chrysolophus pictus. The sequence goes on from JAYKPI010000006.1 coordinate 41,887,490, forward strand.
TGAATTTAAAATGTATCAGTCAGAATCTAAATGCTTCATTGCTACATGTGAGAGCTGTGAGCTCACGTGGCACTTAGTGAATACCAGTAGTACAGATTTTGAGGACTTTGTCTTCAAAATGTGTGGAAAGGATCATATATAACTAATACATACAGCTCATCAATCTTATGGCAGGCTGGGGTGAAGAAGTTGAGCTGCATCTCTTCCTGCGTGACTGTGGAAAACATCTACTTGGGTGAGGCAAAAAATGACTGTGCTCATTTCTATGTCTTCTTATAGCAAAGATATCTTTCTTCCAGTAGCATCTTTAGTTATGAGGCTTCATGAGAACGTTGTTGTCCATTCACATTGAACTTGCAGCTGTAAAAGATCCTGGGTGGAAGGTCTGATTTCTTTGAAAACATCCATTGCCATTATTATACCCATAACCAAGCATTTTTAAGGGCATGGGCTCTTCATGAGAAGTGTGAAAGGGGGTTATGATGGCCAATATCTGGCAGAGACATCAGAACTCAAGACTATTTCCATCGTGCTCTTCAAAACCGGCAGACTATTTGCATGTTCAGAAGAAACGATTTGCCATATGTGACCATCTTGCTTGTTTTATGACTTTGTTGCCCTTTTTTAAAGTTTTAATAAAAAATATAAAAACATAAGTTTTGTTACTTATGTATATTAACTATACAATATATTCTACATGTGATCCAAGACTATTCCTCTTCACTCAGTGCGACCCGGGTGAGCCAAGAGTTTGGACACCCATGATAGATGTTCAGGGCCAGATAAGCATCTGTTCTAAAAATGGAAGTCACAGACTTGACACTGTGAATCAGAAATTGATCAGAATTACTGTAAAGTGTATAAAAATATATAAAAGGAATGGATGACTTTGTATAAAAAATTTAAATACAATGCCAAGTAAAGAAGAAAAAGATAGCTTTGTAGTGGGAGAATAAATTATTTTGTCACAGAGTTTAGACTCGGGAAGAATTGCTATTCTATGCCCTATCACTTAAAATAAATCAATTCTTTGTGCTTCACCTCCTTCAATTCTGAAGTTTTAGTACCCAGAGAAGGTCTGTGTAGTGCTTTTGAAAATGGCCATGTTTCAAACTAATAGTGTTCTTTTCCTGTAGTCTTCAGAGCTGAGAAAAATCCAGGCCTGCTGATGAGGAACAGGGAATAAGAGATTATTTTGCAGATTTCTCCCTTGTCCAAAATGATGAGGGGATGGTAACGTTGAACAGAAGAAAAAATAACATTAAACAAAGAAAAGAGAAGGAAGTGCCAAAGATAATAATGTAACAGCCCAGTGAGGAAAAATAAAATGCAAAAGGAGTGAGAAGAGACATAACTGAAGATGCGTTGTTTGTTTTTGAAGAAAGAGGTTAAGAAGAGTAGCAGGGGAGTGGGGGAGATGGTTGTGTGTGGTCCAAGCATCCAGAACACTTCTTAAAATTTAATTAAATGAAGCAATCACATCAAACAAAGAAGTAATCTACGTGTGGCTATCATCTATTTGGTGGGGTATGAATCCACGGCCTTCAGGGAATGTAATAAACCCAGATGATGTGCATGAAACCCAATGTTGCATTTGGATCTCAGTCTGATGGATATGTAAAATTTCTGGGAGATAGACAGCTCCCCACTGGCTCTGCATCTGAGGAAGGTTCCTGTGCAATGTTTTAATTAAGGTTATTTATTTCTTTATTATGATGATTGCATTTTAATTGCTTATGAAGCACCCCAGGGGCGGAGGTGTAGGTACCTTATAAATATTATATGACAATGAGTAAAGGGAAAACGTTGCAGTTTCAGAAAATTAAGCAATTAAAGACTTCTGATGCAATTTAAGATTAAAAGCAGGATGTTTCTTTAAGCTCTCTCACAGATTTGCAATTAAAAAACATTACCTTATTAATCTTTGTTTAATGCGGGCTATTGGCAGTGTGACTCACAGTTATGTCCACACCACTGAATCAGTACAGGAGGTAGCCACAGGAAAGCTCTCTGATGTGCATCTGTGCTTGCAGAACTAGTGGAATCTTTTGTACGGAGTCAGTGTAGATATAAATGCTTGCATTCAAAGAACTGTACTGAACTATTGGCAAAAAGAGTAAAAACAAAAGCAAAAAGACCTCCTGTGTCCCCATAGCTTCTTGTTCTTCAGTGCTTAGTAAGCAGGCAAGTTATATATGTATCTGTGAGTGAAATCCATGTTTTACAAAGCTACATATAGTAGGACTTTAAATCAGCCCTAGGCTTTATCAGCCTCGATTGAGCAATGTTTTTGCTGCCAAGAACTGAAGTTCCCAATTTGTATTTCTACATATCTCTGTATACATGTGCAGATTCTTAGACGCAGAAAATTTTGCTTGTGCCACAAGCTCATTTTGATGCATAGTGATGTATTTGAGTCCAACTAAAGTGGTGCTCTGGAAGTTCTAAGGGTTTTGTTTTGTTTTCTGGTATTTTCAATGAGTTTTATATCTGACCATATGGGGCTTTTTAGTTTTCTTCCAACTCTCAAAATTGTTCAGATGTTCCCTGAAGAGAAAAGAAGTAAGAAAGGAAAAAAGAAAAGGAAACATTTCAACAGCCACTTGATGCTGTACAGTAATTTGGAATTTACTGGAGCTTTTCAGGTTTTAATAGGCACTCCAATTAGTAAGAGATTTGCTTTTTTTTTTTTCCCCCACAAACACAGACTTAAAGGAATAATTCAATGGGATTATAAGCAAGAAGGCAAGCACCAATTGCCAGTAGATTGTATGTCTGGTTTTCTCCTTTTCCTTCCGTTGTTGGAAGATCTAGAGCTCTGAAGATGTGCCTCAATATTTCCTACATATAACTTCTTCTCACTTCATTTCCTTCTTGCTTCTATAACACTGTCTTTTAAGATAATGTCCTTCTTGCCCATGAAGTGAGGAATATCAAGTTAAGGAACAAAGGACTCAGGAAACTGGGTCCTATTTTTGTTTAGCAGCTACTGGTAACCTTCAGAAGATGATGCACTTCTTCATAACATATCTGTATCTAACAAAATAGTGAGACATTATCATTCCTAGAAGACTGTTGCTACCAGTTTGCTGGAAGGAAGAGTTTATTACTGACTGGAGAGTTGCGCAGGGAGTTTTTCACAGAGCTTTGGAATCCCTTCTTTCAGCCTATTTAGAAACCCTGCAACAACTTCCTTTCACTGGATGAGCCGTGCGAAATGAGCGATGCTCTGTGTGTGTGCATGTTTTTGATGCATCAGGTTGATGTATAACATGCGAAACATCTACGTACTAGTTTTCATTAAGGTATTTGATGCATCCATCCCAAAAAGTACTTGTTAACCTGAGGAATGAGAAAATCGTATCTTAAAAGTTGCCACATGTAGGAACACATGGGAGCATAGCTTGCTGTCCAGTTGCAGTGTGAGTGATGTGTCAGCAGAACCAGAAGAGCACTGGTGTTTGTTATCTGTTTCATGTCATGGAAAGCATGTTGTAACCAGCATCGTGGGCAGGAGTTGGGTACTTCTGCATCATCTTGTGCTGAGACAGCTCCATGTACTTTCCATATGTATCAGTAATACTGCGGGTTGATGTTTATCCCCTCAGAAACTGGCTTCTTTGTAGCTCTTACTTTCTCAGAACTAATTCCCTTCTCTCAAGTAATCAAGGATTTCGTGTGTGAGAATGTCCAGTTTGCTGCTACTAGTTGTATCTCTATTCATACAATTTGCTGTACATATGCACGCTGAATGTGAGGCAGCAAAGGTTCTGTGTATTCACTGCCTCCAGTTTTCAGCTGTTTTGTTACTGCTTGCAGTAAAAAAAAAAGGTACCTGTCTTACCAAGGAGCTGATGTCATTAATTAGTCATTTCGATTCAAGGCTGTTTGCTCTACAGGAAGCTGGTCTTCAGCTCTGCAGGAATCGTGGCATCTTCAAGGCCCTAACAGTGCCCTTTCATGTTGTCTGAGTATTTCTAAAACATTGAAGAACAAAATGGATACAGCCATGGATTTTTTTCAGGACTTTGGAATGTTTATTGCTAGATAATTCATGAAAGTCATTTTTGAACTTGAAAATATTTTTTTTCCTTCATGAATTGAAAGTTTTTTTCCCAAGGAGGACATTATAAATGAGTTTGTGGAAGATTAGTTTTGTGTGGATAAAATTAAGGCAGCAGTCTGGGACAGTGCCAGTATCCACAACTACAGTACAATTTCTCTGTTAGCATCTGTATTTCTGTACTTTGCAGAGAAGCAGTTTCTGTAGTTTGTCTGCCATTCTCCTACTTCAGGACCAGGACTTCATACATCTTTGTTTTTATTAATTGTAATAATTTCTTTATATTGCTGTTAGCTCTATTTCATAGTGGAATGCAAGTAAAATGTCATGTAATGTATTACAAATGCAATGATAAACTATGTCAGCTCCAAGTACATTTAGTAAATGATCTAGAAAGATCTCGAAGGGTCTGATATATTACATACATGGTGGTTCAAGGTGGAAATTCTTTTCAAAAGGAACGTTTAACCCAGTTTAACATTAGGTAAGCTCAGCAAGAATAGAAAAGCTGTACTATATGTTTAGAATGAATGCAGAATATGTCTTTGTTATTCTTCTAGTATTTTTGTGGGTTTGTTTGTTTGTTTAATTGTTTTGAATCCATCTGCAGACATCTGTTGAGTGCTCATGGCACACCGTACGATGGATTAAGAATTACAATCTGAGCTTTGACAAAACACTTCTTATAAGTGCATCTCCATTTTCTTACAGCTTCTTCAAAAGCTATTGAAGAAAAGGAGAAAAATATGGGCTGGAGAAAACTAGTCCATTTGATACTTAGGGTGTCCACTCTTCAGATTTATTGTGATCTTGTTGAAATAGTGCTTTTACAATCAACATACTTATGTGAGTAAGGTCAGAGTCTGTTTGCATGTGTTCTGGAGAAGCTAATCTGATAAGAACAATGTAAATAGCAGAAGAATCATCCAGAAATGCTGGGTATGGTTTATTCAATCTCTCTTGGAAACTTGCTTTGGTTGTTGGGTTTTTATGTTGTTTTGTTTGTTTGTTTTTGTCCATTTTGGTTTTTGCATGGTCCTCTGAGGCCCAGAAGAATATCAGATTTAAGGTGTTTTTTTCCCATACATTGTACTAAATTACCTACCCAGTAGTTACTATGATTGCCCTTCCTTCTGCAGAGATGTGTGTAGTTGAAAACCTCTGTTTAAAACATACAATTTAGCAGAGAAGTCCTATTCTTGCATTCTAATCCTCATCCCTAATGGATACTTAGTTTTCAGCTTTCACAGTATATTTTTTTAATAGAAACAAGGTTTTGCAAAAGTTTGCAGACTTCAGTTACCACAGCTTTATGTCTTCTGTGCAAATTTCCCTTCGTTCTTATAAGAGGAACTCTTACACTTACTCTTTTCTTACTCTTAGAATTGTCACATGACACTCCAGCCCTCAGAACAGCAGGTTTTCCCTTCTCTGTTACTTATGAGCTGAAAATTTGGTTACCTATGACATGAATTTCTTAGAGAGATTGGTGCAAAAATGTTTATCCTTGAAAGTTTTTACTCCTGGATGTCTAAAGATCTAGTTTCTCATAAAGACTTGTTTGTGATAGACACAAAATACAGCACGTAAAATATAGAAGTCTTGCAGGTTCCAGGAAGATTCCTGTCTAAATACTTGATATGTAGGTAAAACACATGCCTAGGTAATAATAAATAATATAATTGGTAGGATGAACCATAGAATGCTAGTTGCTCATTATCTCTCAAGCATTCAGGAGGAAAGCTGGTGTGAATATGTTCCTATAATGGTGTTAATTTCTTCTCACATTTTCACATTATGCTTTGTCAAGCAATTACTTCGTTGGAAAACCCCAGTAATTTTGATTTTCTCCACTGTTCATTCCAAAAAGTCAGACACCTGAAATACATTATGCTTCACAAACCCGAAAGTATCATTTTCTTTTCATGTAAATCTCTCCATAATTCCTTTTCAGCTGTTCACAAGCATTTTATTCAGAGATTTACTGAAGAATATCATCAGTGAAAAGACTCTTGGGACTTTTTATTTAGCTCTTGTTCAAGTAAGGTCACTTTTGACATGTTAATGACTGCCCGGTTAAGATCTAGTTGAGATTTCTTAAAATACATGACAGTGAAGCTTGATTGAGCTCTTGTCTTTTCCAGCACTCCTTACTTCCAAACCAGTTTTCTTTGAAACAGTTATTTTTTGTGATGAGAAAAGAACAATCTACATATCTGAAACAACAGCAGCTTTCTTTCACGTACTATTGGGTAAGGGGAAGATATTTTGAAGATGGTGATTATTTTGGCAAAAGCTATCCAGCTGATCAACATCAGAGTGTATGGAAAGGCTTCATGTTGCTATGTGGTCTTGTTAATTGGCATGTAACAATGAATGCATTATAAATGTCTTACATCCTTTGTTGATGGATGTTTTTAGATGATTAATTTGTCAAGCTTTGTAAAAGTTCAAAGGGTTTTTTGTTTGAACAACATCTAACAGTGATGCATACCATACTTGAATTAAATTAACAACCAACAAAATAGTTTTTCATCCCATCTTCATGAAAAAGTCCTCTCAGAATTATTTTTGCAGCAACATTTGCACAGGGCTGTTTTGGGAGAAAGAAAGAAACCTGTCTGTGAAGGTGATTATTTTCTAATTCAGTTTCATAAATCACTCTCTAGTCATATTGGTGTTCATTCTTTTCATTTCTTTTGGCTCTTCTGCCATGTTGAATTGGTCTTGAGTGAAAGCTATGTTGTGCGGAATGGATCTCTTCATGCGCCTTCATGCTTACAGATTTCCCTGTATACTGGCTTTTCCTAGCTTTGCCTTCTTGTTAGTTAGAAAGTAGAAGGCATGTGCTTCCTCCAGTTTTACTTTATCTTTAGGCTAGTACAAGCATTTCTTAAACTCCGGCAGGGAGTCTGGCAGTGGAGATTACTTTCTTCCATCAGTCACCAATCTGTTCCTGAACCTAGCACATGCAAAAGATAAGCAACAGTGGTTTTTAAAAACTCTTGTATTAAGTAATTGTTCTTCCACACAGGTTAAATGAGGGAGAATTCCTTATTGTTCAACCATAGCAAAAATAGTAAAAGCTGCAGTCAGAACAGAGGCTTTTTGGTAAGACTAAAGCAGAAAGCATTAAGGCTAAATTCTTTTCCTAGGAAATTACAAAACAAATGCAGAACTACAACTAACAGGAGAAAGGGAAGAAGCAAAAGGAGATGCAGTAAAATGAAAAGCAAAGAAGCCAAAGTCACACTGACCTTTGAGAAATGAAGGAAAAGAGAGTCTTAGGATAAGTGCTGACTACAGTAAGGTGTGGCATTCCTGATCAGGATCAGGGAAGTAGGAGTTTATCCTTTTTGCAAATGGGGTAACATTAAAAACATTTGTGTATCCATCATCAATATATCCTCTCCAAGGGACTACTCTGAAATCTGCCAAATTTGACTATTTTTCATCCAAGAAGCGGGCAAAAATAACCTGAGCCAGAACCTGAGCAACTGGTGACCAGGTGTTCCAAGGTAGGAGCAGCTCAGCTGGTCTGGTCAACAAGAATTGCAAACTGTAAGAGAACATTCAAATATGACATTCAAGGATGAACTGAAAATGTGTATATCTACTTGTTGGCTGGTTTCCAGGTTTAGCTGCTTAGACTGTTGAGTCACAATGAGCATTTGGATGATCTAACAATTCCCACAACAGGGTACTAAGAAAATGAATCTGCAATTAGTACTTTATTCATTAGGTCCATCTATTTTGTATTTAAAAGTTGTAACAGCAGGGAATGCTCCACACTCCCTAGGCTGATCTACACCTAATCAGCTTCTGTGAGAGATGGGATAAACAACCCAATTTCAATTTTCTTGCCTCATTTTTCATCTGTCAGAACTAGTTATGGCTTTCCCTTCTAGTCGGAAGAACGGTGACAGTATAAATGGATGGATCAAATTTTCTGTTCTTGTAAATGGGTACAATTCCATTGAAATTAATACAATGACACTGAAATTGCCTGTAGATACTAGTACATGGTTAAGGTTTTGGGACCCTATTTGGAAATGCGACCTTACCTTTAGATTCATGTAAACGATCAATTTTATTACATTTGTTTAATCTCTTTCTCCCCTCATTCCTGTAATTTCATTTGAATCTGTCTATAAAAATATTTGAGTGGATGAGGTGATATTTTGTTGTCCTGAGGAAAAAATTTTATTTCAGTAAAATGAGTTAAATGTAAGCGAAGTCTTCTTTAATTTGAATCCTCTGCTAGTCAATACTTAGGAATTAAATGCCTTGAAAAATATTACTTTATTGAAGAAGACTCTGAGAGAAACTCTGAAATATGTTAGAAATGTGATCGCAATAATATCAGTTTCTCACAGAAACAAAGGGGATGAATTTCTGAAAGCGTATTCCAGATCAACCTCTCAAGTCAACCTTCCTGTCATCAACACAGATAACCTGTCTTCTTCCTGAGCTAATCCTAACATTTCTTCCCTGGTCAACAAAGTAACATACCTACAGAAAGCTCTATTGTTGACATCACTGTGATCAAATCTAAATCCGTAGGTGTCAACACTGTAAGAATTGAAGAGTACGTTCTCTGTCAGCATTACACCAGCCTAGAGGAAGGTGCAAACACCCTTACTAGCCAGGTTGCCAGTAAAGGACATAGGAATTACAGTGTATTTTTGGAAATAAGTAAAGCTGTTATATCAAAGACAAAAAGGCCGATTTGTCAAAATAAGTGGGGCATTGTAATCAAATAATAAAAGCCTGAACATGATTTTGCTTATGCCAAAAAGTACTGTATATAAAATTACTCAGTTGCTTGTATTAGCTATCTGTAAAGCTTTGGCTCCTTTTACCTTACTCAACGCTTCAGTATTTGACCTCTTTTATGTAGACCTTCTTAACGATATGGAGCTTCGTGAGAGTGTCAACTTTTTTCATTGTAGGACTTTAAACTGTACATCAATGGTGCAGTATTTTCAGTTCTTCCTAAACAATTCTTCACTTTTTTCATCTCTCTTTATTACCAATCAGAAATACTTAACACAAAGGAACTTGACAAAAAAAAAAAAAAAAAAAGCCTAGTTGCAAATCAGCTTGTAAAGGAATAAATCAACAAATGTTACCTGTGTGGCAACTAGTTCTTTCAGAGGTGGCTTCCCGTAGGTGTTGATTCTGCCTCAACAACAGTGTAAGAATAATTCAAGAGTTCTATCTTATTTAGTATTGAATTCATTGTCAGACTCTTATGTTCATGTCAGATGGTGGAGAAAGTTCTTTTGTGAACATGAAACAAAGGAAATGAGAGAATCAAGAATCCCTGAAAAAGGATGTACAAATCCCTGAAATAAAGATGTACAAATATAGCATAAAAGTGACCAGAGCCTCCTGTAAATTGTCAGAAATCCGCTGATACAAAAGCATAACTGCAACAGATGAGAGTCTGGTCATACATTTTCTAGCAAAGTTTTCATATTTTTATATTTTTTGTTGTTGTTTTAAACCCAGTGTTCTTACAACTGGCATGAGTTTGGCATTTGCTGCTTTTTTTTCCTCATGAAACAGACCAGCTAACCATATGTCTATATAAGTAACAAATACTGCACAAACTGTGCGCCTGCATCCAGACTGGAAGATGAGCATGTCTGTTCATCATCAGTGTATGCAGAGATGTCTGGAATTGAAACAGACACAGAAGAAAAGAGACAGTGACTAAGTAATTCCTGTCTTTTTAATGTTAAGATTCAGACAGTTGGTCGGCAGTCAACACAAATAAATTCCAGGAGGGAATTAAAGTCAAAGCACTCAAATTCTTCCATTCGGCCCCAAACATCATGCAGTACTGTTACTTCCAACACGAATCTCCAAAACTGCTCAGTAAAAGGAATCCAGAATCACAGAATCACAGAAACGCCAGGGTTGGAAAAGACCCATAAGATCATCCAGTTCAACCATCCACCTATCACCAATAGTTCTCACTAAAATTTGTCCCTCAACACAAAATCCAAACGTTCCTTGAACACATCCACAGTCGGTGACTCCACCATCTCCCTGGGCAGACCATTCCAGTGCTTACCACTCTTTCAGAAAAGTAATATTTCCTAACGTCCAGCCTAAATTTCCCCTGGCAAAGCTTGAAGCCATTCCCTCTAGACCTATCACCAGTTACATGAGAGAAGAGGCCGACCCCCAGCTTACTACAGTCTCCCTTCAGGTAGCAATAAGTTCTCCCCTGAGCCTCCTCTTCTCCAGAACCATAGTGAAGATGCCAAGCTGCCAAGCCATTTTTCTTTGGAAATGTTAACTTTATTTAAAGGCTGTACTATTTTTGATCTGTTATAATTCAGTGGTAAGATTGGTTTTTTATTTGATAGCCTTCTTCAGGTGATTATGAAAATATTGCTTGATAGGAAATGCACTATTCAAAGCAAGGACTCAGCGGTGATATAGTTATTAACATTTTAACTCCAATAGTGTAACTTTTTTCCTCCTTAATACAACCTCACATCTTTTCTTGATTTTTAGGCACCATCTGCACCCTGAACAAATGTCTTTATTCTGTTCTCCTTGATGACTCATGGGTTTTGTTTGTTTGTTTGCTTTCCCCTTGGCATCTTTTAAGTAATTTAGAAGTTATCAGTGCATATGAGTAGCTTAAATTGTTCTTTCCAATGTGCCCTACCTTGCAATTTTCTACATTCAATTTAATTTTGTCATCACATCATCCAATTGCTTTGTTATAATAGGTCCTTGTGGAGCTCTTCAGAAATGTTAGATCGAAAGTTCCTGAGCATTTTATCCTGCTGCCTTTTTTTTTGTCAGTATATTAGCATGAAACGTCGTAACAAGAGCTATGAGATCAATATACCACCTTAATGGGAAAGTCCTATGCAAATTAATAGAAATAAAAACACTAGGCCCCTGCATATGTTACTATTATTGAAAAACATCAAATTATGAGCTTCTTCTGCTGGATTTTTAAGTTATGCCTAACAGAACTATTTATTTTTGGATGAATTTCAGTTGACAATTCAAAAGAATAATACAAATTTAAGCTTTTCCAAGTGGTGTTGCATAAATGGCTTCCATATGAGTATTGTCACGAAAATATTAATGAGTTTGAACAGCAAACGTATCTTCACTGAGAAGAGCCACAAGAAAATGTTTATAAATTATAGAATAGCCTCATTAGTGGAGACGAAAGGATACAAAACATTTCTGTAAGATGACAGTGCTGAATGACACCTGGCTTGTTAGATGCTATCTTAATCTTAAGTCATTTTGAGTATATGTATACCCTTCCATTTGAAATAACTTTTGTACCATACCAGATACCTTAACACTCTTAGTTCTTGATGGTTTTCTAGTTTTGATTCAAAACTTTTGTTGTTGTTTTGTTTTGTTTTTAATTTTGTCTTGCTTGTGTTTCTTCAGCAATGCTTCTGCTCTCCCTAAGATTTTATTTAATAGTGGGAAGAATGTACTACTTTGAATCTCTGAATGCAACTTTTTTCAAGTTGTTTATTATCCATATAGAAAAATTGATCTCCGTTATAAATTAAATATGCTCTTGGTGTTATTGTTGCTTACCTCATGTTCCAATATTTTGTTGTCTGATTTGATAGGATCTGGAATACATTTTTAACAATTTATTTAAATAAAATTTTGTTGCTGTATAAGGGGTAAATTATTATAAAATGAAAAATGAAATTCTGATTTTAAGTGAAGATTCTTGACAATTTCCTTCTTCCCAAGCCAGCCATCTACAGTTGAATAAGTTATCATAACTTATCATCCACTGAACCGCTCAGAATTAACTTACTCTTCTGGATGTTTGCAGTCACAGGAAGCTTTGTGCATAAGTAAGGCTATTGTCACTCTTTCTCTACTTATGCATCTAATACTAGATTAGTAGCGAAATTATATAAACTATATTATTAATATTTTCATTACTTAATTATACATAAAATCAAATCCCAGAGTTATTTTTCTTTTCCTACAGAGCCATGAACCTCCCATCACATCCATATTTATCAGTCACACTAGAAGATTAAACTCAAATGCTGGTGTGGAACATGCTGCATAGTAAAAAGGAATAGAAGCAGCTAGAAATTAAATCAAAATGGTGTTAATTGCTAATAAATGCAGGATGTGCAGCTGGGATGAAAATTTGTTATTGCAGTCCTGGTTGTAGGTAGAGCCAAGATTCATGTTATTTAGAGCTATAAAAGTGTCTGCAAACTTGGTTGCCTTTCTGTATTTCTTCCATTTTCAGCACTTCAAAATGTGGAGGTGAAAAATGAGAAATTTAGATTTATGCCCTATTCTCTCTGTCATCATTCTTGAGACAGCCATAGCATGAAGCTATGGAAGAACACTGCATTTGACAGCATCTTGCTGTTCATATGAGATATTCATTTGCTTCAAATACATGTGAAAAATCTTATATATTAAAGGTGCTTTCTTAACCCAAATACTGAGTATCCTCCTACAAATTATCAAGATGTAGACTGAGATTGTATCATTTTTCAGACTGACAGAAATGTGAAGATTTCAAGGAGCAAAAAATGCACTTCGTCACAAAAAATCCATGCAAGATGCCAGTTATTTCTTGCAATAAAATAACTGCCTGCTTGCCCATTGTAAACAGAGCACCAAGCCACATTTCACAATCACATAGTAGATGCAAATATTTTTCAGTACTATTTTAAATTACGGCCCCCTGAGAACTCCATTCTGTCTTTCATGATTAAAACATTTCTATGAAGGGAGTTAGAGATCCAAATCTATTCATTATGGAAACTATTTTCATGTTGTTGGAGCTTTTATGAAAGATTCCAAGTTTCCACACCATTTATTAGTCAATTTCACAAGAGAGAAACCCCAGGAATGTTTTAGATTAGAAGAAATCTAATAAGGACCTTTGGAAAGGGGGAAAAAATATGGTGCTAGGGATTTGAAAATATTTCAAAGAAATTTTATCATCACTTTAGAAAAAGGGAATAATACTTCCACCCCTCCCTCCCATATTATCTACTTGGACCAAAGTCATATCTTTGCAATTAAATCCAAATTATTGTGAGTCGTATGGTGACTTTCTGTTTAATGATGGGAAACAACAAGGATGTTAGAGCAACAGTCAGCGAAAGGATTCACTGAGCTGGAAAATGCAGTTTTGACTGTAAACTCCAAATCATTTAAAACCTATGGAGATGCGATGATGAGCTTTGCTGGTATTTTATGGAGAGGAATTCAAAGCTGTCATATGGTTAACAGTAATTTTGCCGGAAGATAAAGCAACTGAACAATGTAAAACATCCAAAGGGAAAAGTGTGCTTTAATTTGCATTTGACTGCCCTGAAAAAAAGGTCAAATGTAGACCTATGACCCATTGGGCAAGAAGCCCGCATTTACCAGGGGAAAGTGATGAAATTTGCTTTCTGTGACTAATGTAACAAAATAGGAAGATAACTACTTTTTTGTTTTGTATTTTACTTGAAGAAAAAAAAAGAAGGAAAGGAAAGAGGAGAGGAAAGAGGAGAGGAAAGAGGAGAGGAAAGAGGAGAGGAAAGAGGAGAGGAAAGAGGAGAGGAGAGGAGAGGAGAGGGAAAGGGAAAGGGAAAGGGAAAGGGAAAGGGAAAGGGAAAGGGAAAGGGAAAGGGAAAGGGAAAGGAAAGGAAAGGAAAGGAAAGGAAAGGAAAGGAAAGGAAAGGAAAGGAAAGGAAAGGAAAGGAAAGGAAAGGAAAGGAAAGGAAAGGAAAGGAAAGGAAAGGAAAGGAAAGGAAAGGAAAGGAAAGGAAAGGAAAGGAAAGGAAAGGAAAGGAAAGGAAAGGAAAGGAAAGGAAAGGAAAGGAAAGGAAAACAGTGGATAGTTTCTCCCATGGTTATTTCAGTATACTGTGACATTGCAGCTCAGAGGAGAAAAGAACTGGAAGAAAAAAATCCTTTCTGCCCTGAAGCAATACAGGATAGGAGTGATTGCTGTTCGCTTGTTGTAATGTACTTTAGTTCAAGTCCCAGTGTGATTGTGAAGTCTGTCAGATATAATAAGTGTTTTTCCAATGGTAGGTAGTTATCTAAGTGGAGCGAGTGCAGGCTTAGTGATGCCCTGATATTGCTTAAGGTACTGAAGAGGACAGTACACTTTATGTATGGTTAATACACCATCCTTAACTGCCTTAGTACAGCTGCCTTGTCCAAGCAGGTGCTGCATTTCTTTCTTATTCTTATTTATGTTTTAGGCTGTTGCTCCAAAATCTCCCAATATCCTTTAGTTCAGAAACCATCAGTAACTCCTAAGGAAAATGTAAATCATACAGATAGTAGGAAGAAAATGGGTTGTGTCTGTGTTTCACATCGATTTATTTTATTTATTTTATTTTATTTCATTTCATTTCATTTCATTTCATTTTAATGTTATTAACAGCTAGTGGACACTTTAGTAGACTTTAAGATTGTCAATGCCTCAACAAGAAGGATGAAGCACTTTCTTAATCTATGGACTTTGGCTTTATCTCCTGGAGTGGCTAATCCATATTTAATTATTTGTTTTTATTTTTAGTATGTTGTCAGGAAAATCTCTACAAAAATCCTTTTGAAAAGGTTAATTTGTGTGTGTGTGTGTGTGTGTGTGTGTTTGTAGGGGAGTATGTAAGAGAATATATGATCAACCATTATTAAGCCATACATTACAATTTCATTTATCTTCTTTAATATTGTTCAGAGCTTCTCTAGACAGGAGCTACATTTTGTTAGTATCCTCTGCTCTGGATGCTTTTATCCTTATTAATATCTTCTATAAGCAGTAAATGTCAGAGATATCTGAAAAATGCAATGATTGGTAAAAAGATTCAGTATTTATTCATGATTAGTGTGGAGGCCAGAGGGCTGCTTGGTCCCAGCACAACGTAGCAGAATACAGGGGTATCTGCATTAGATCAAGGACTAGGAATTAAATAGTTACATTCATCTCAAGAAAGACCTGTGATAATTACCATTGCTGAGACCCAGAAAACATGTCTATAGCATGACACTAATAAAAATGTCAGTATCAACTCCTGCAAAATTAATCCAGTCAAGAACTTGCCATTAGTAGTCAGAGGGCCCCTTCAACTCTCACTGGTAAATTCCTGGAACTTATCAGTAATCATCCAAACTGGCAATCTGTTTCTTTGCAGTACACAACAGTGTTAGGCAAACTGAAAGATAATAAAGAGATGTTTTTCCAAACATCAGTGCTTACCATTCAAATCATATTTTTCATGTCAGTATTTCCTAGCACTCTGTTCTATAGCATTGTTTGTTTGCCTTCTACAGTACTTCTTTATTTTTTCCATTAGCAAAAGCCTTCTAGTAGTAGTAGAATGATTTAAGTTTTGGTTTGAAAAAATAATGTTAATAATCCTTCAGAAAAGGAGAATAACTAGCTTGGAAAAATGTTGATGTAAATCGGGAGTGGGAATACCCTTTTAGATGAGTTAATTCACCCCTTTCCAGGCACAGTGAATGAGTTAATTCACCCCTACCATGTAAGTGTTGTGGTCATTTGAATCATAAATGGCTTTTATCATTTCCCTGGAGCTGTTCCTCTCTTTTAGGAGAGCTCATGACAGTGTGGGTGTGCACTGTGCGGGCAGACAGACCTCTGCTCTGGGACACAAGGTTGTGGAAACCAAATGCCTGCCCTGTGCTCAGCCACAGAGGCTTTGGGACAGCTTCTACCCACCAATACAGACACGGACTGATATTCAATACAAATGCTTATTTTCTCAGTTTCACGCCGTTCACTATCCAAGGTGCAACCATCATGGAGAAGTACCTTTTATTTTAAGTTCTTGCAGTAGGCAACTGTCACCATACCTTCTCCTTCTTGATCTGTCATTTGAAATGGAGCACTTCTTTCTGTCCATCTGTGAGTCCTTCAAACCAGGATACTCACTTATTCTAAGGTGCATCACACTAAAATTTGTGAAAGCATGATTTTGACCCAACTCTAGAGCAATTTAAATTTACTGAACTGAATGGAGTTACTTACTCATGACAATGAAGAAGGAAAAGGACAGGAAAAGAAGGGAAAAGAGGAGATGAAAAGGTAACAAAAAAAAAAAAAAAAAAAGAGAGAGAGAGAATAAAGGAAGACATTTAAGTGAAAGGCTTTCAAATAAGATGTTGAAATGGTTAATATCTGGACCTCAGAAATGAACATACACAGAGAAATTAGGAAAAGGAGGTCATTAAACACAAGAAACTTCTAGGACATCGTAAAATAAAAAAACAAGCTGAATTTTAAAATGTATTACAAGTTTCATGGTGCTCTTTAGTATTGCATCCTTTGAGCTTAGGATGGAACCCCACCGCTCAGTGTTCAAAGGTTCAGAATATTCCTCAGCAGTTGGTAGAAAACTGCAGAAAACATAGTCCCAAAAAACATAGTAAATGGAAATAAAAGCCAAAGCTTAAAAGGATGTTTATTGTGTGAAAACCTTTCATTCTGAAAGCAGTCAGGGGCTGAGATGAGCTGGAGAGATAATAGAAAGTTCAGAAGAACATAAATGATGCTGTTCATAATTAAGAATTAAAACTCTGCAGTTCCTTCAAGGAAAACATAGGATGGTTATAAATTGGTCCGTTTTACTCTACATAAAGTCAGCAAGCACTGTTGTGATGAGAGATGTTCCATAGGTGCAGCTGTCCAGTGCAGAAGAGTATCGAACACTTAATTTTTAAAATACTATTTTGTTGCACAATTGCATTTCTTGGCAAGAATATTGCATTTTTAAAGTCTCTGAATTCCAAAATACTCCTGAAATGGGAGCACTCTGATTGTAAAATGTGGACATCATTAAGAGAAATGACTCCATAAAAATGTTTCCTAGACTTCAGCATCTTCCCTGTGGCAGCTTAATTACAGAACAGTATATTACTTATAACTAATTTCTAATTTAAGAATGAAGACACGAAATTAAACTTAGACCAAACTAAAGGCAACGTGCAGATGGTTCATTTTATTCTCAAGGGATAAAAATTCACAAACTAACAAATAAATTTTATAAGAAATTTGCATTCTGATACCAGAAAGAAGAAAGTATGGGGAGTAACTAATTGGAAAGTAGCATGTATGCGGGTGAGTTACTCATCTCTGTTGTATGTATCACATTTAAAAGTAAGGTCTTTCAGTGAAAAGCTGCTCAGACAGTGAACCATCTCAAAGCAGGTGAAAATGGTCTTCACCCTGTGCTATGAATTCACTTCCAGTTAGAAGATTCATAGTGACTTTCCCCGCTAGGAAGAGCAAGGATAGAATTAGGCGTTCCAGATGGAAAAAAGCTCAGACTAGGGAATATGCCATGGAAGAAGCTAAGTACCTGGACAATCTGGGTTGCAGTTCAGGGCTCCTCACTTTTACATTATGTCCACCCCATGATTATTATGCTATTCTTTTGTGGGGTTATTCCAGAGTCAGATACAATTTTCCACTGACATCTCTGAGTTTTTTAAGGCACTTCAATTAATAGACTTAGCCCTATTGATTATAATAGGCTTAGAGACAGGCCCTTTGTTTTTCTAAATTTACATTCTTCAAGCAGCAACCAGAGGCAGATCTGCCATCAGTAATCCACAGAATGCAGGAGCCTATGGGGGACTTATTCCTTATCCTTTGGGTCTCTTGTAATCACCAGCAATGCAGAGCACTATGATGTGATAATTGATGTTCTAAGCCTCAGTCGCACAGTACACACCAAAAAGAAATGACAACTAAGTGAAGTTGGGCCCCAAATCCCAACAGAAAATAAATGCAAAACAAAGGTTTTAGATGGATTATTGTGACTTGACACATAGGTTTTTTTTTCCAGTAATTATATAGTTCTGAATTTTAATGTGTACAAATGAACCCCAAACACATGCATTTTCAGTTGTTGAGTCTTAGGAATTCTGTGTCTGTGTCTGAGCTCTGCAGCAGAGGTCATTTCTAGGGCTGAGACTTGTCACCAATCAGGTGCACTGTTAGTTAGTGCTCAGAAACATACTCTCTTGGCATTAATTGATGATACCATGGGATTTATTTTGCTGTGTTGCTGTACCTATCAGTGTTTCCTATCAGTACTTGACGGACCTTACAGTAATAAAATCATCAAATATTTTAGGTCAGAAAGACTCTGGCTGTCAGATATCTGGTCCTAACACTTTGATAACAGTGTTCTTAAAGCAGGAGTATCTTCCAGCAGAAAGAACTTATGTGGAAAACAGTTTACTCACTCATTTTGGGGAAAAGCATTTTGGATGCAGCCTTCAAGAAAGGAATGTGCTCAGCAACTTATAGCATTATGTTGAAAACTGTTAGTGAAGAAGAATTATTTTGATTGAACTTGTTAACAGGATGTCAAGAAAATGACTTTACTCACATTCAGAATTTCATTATTTCCCAACTATAGATGAGGCCAGGTTTCAAGTAGTAGTTATAAAGAATAAAGTAGTCAGTCTGGTGGACAGATCTGTCTTGGTAGTATGCATGAAAGAGTTCACCAATACTTTAACCACACGTGGTATATTTAAAAAAATGTTCTATCTGCCAGTTTTTAACAATGAGTGAAATAAAATGTAAAATTGAACAAGAACTATTATCCAGAATAAAAAAAAAATTAGCTATGACGCTCTCTTCCTTTGATGTGCTCGCTCAAGTGATCCCAGGTGGAGAAACTGCCATTGTGCAACACTAATTCTCAATAAGGTATCTATGTTTTGTTATTAGTTCAGTAAATCTTTATGCTGTTCATTTTTAGAAATGTTTATTTCATGGAATTCAGGTAAAACCTGATCTCCTGTTCCCATTTCTACATATTAGGAAATCTCAAAGCAATATGTTTATAACAGTGGATATAAAGATTATTCAGTATGATCAGTGCCATGAGCAAAATGGGCAGTCCTAGCCACTGCATTATCAATAGGACTGGAAAAGAAAGAGCTGATTAAAAATCATAAACCTGTTTATATGAAAGTCCTTTTCTTTCTCTGGAGATTTTGTCTTAATTTTGGCAGCCAATTATAAAGCTTTCCCTCCACACTCTGCATGAATCTTGGGATAGCTTGAATATCTACGTTAGAAGTAAAATCTTGGCTGTATGACTGATTTGTCCTTCTGGAAGGGAACGGTAATGATCCCATCTCACAGATGCTCAGAGAAGATGCTCAGGGGGTTGCTACCAGTATAAGGATTTTGCTGAACGCACGCTGCATTTGCAGCCACTGTATCACTCTGTTTGCCAGGACCTACTTCATTTCTGAGTGGGCATTTCCTATGCAGACACTGCTGCATTGCAGCACTGATCTTCTGAATACAATGAAATTAGCTACAAATTAGCTAGTTCAGCTATTGCTGCCAGGCTTAGCCCCGAATAACAGTTTATGTATTTATTTATTTATTTTTTTTTTAAGCACAGACCAAGCCCTATGTTACCACAGCTACACATTTAGAAATTTTCTGCCTAGCTTAAAATTAGTTAGCTAACTGATTAAAGTACTGTTTAGATATCCACCTGAGCTGCTCTTGCAGAGCTGAGCAACCTTGATTTCAGAGCTACTTACAGCTTCTGATATGGGGTGAGGTGGATCTATAACCCTAGGACCCACATCTGGCAACGTGCTCTTATCTGAATAGATCTTATCCAGCAGAGTGTTATTGTGGAAGTCTTCTGTAAAGATCCAGCAATCTTAGCTTTGAGTACTGTTTGCATATCTGAAAATCTTACATTCTATGCTACGTGGCTTATGAGGTTTTCAATATTGTGTGTAACCCTTCCATAACGCAGTCTGATAAGAAAGAGATTTTTGATGTATGAAACATGTTCTAATGCACATACTTGAAGCCACAGGATATAACTGCAAAATATTTGTTAAGCAACAGGGATTCAAAGTGTGTTTGACTGTAGGTTTTTTTATGATTAATTCACAGAAAGAATTAAAGGAAAGGGAAATTCAAAGTTGTCCTTACCTCAATGAATTTTCTGCCTGAATTTGGAGAATATAATTTCTTTTAAAATCTTGACATGAAGAGGGGATTGTAAGAATCATTTTAAGGGGATGATATCAGAATGCCATTAAATAGCTTTGGGAAATTTCAGATCTATTTACATCTCAAAATATAATGCAGTTTCTCTTAGGGCTTTTATTTCGAAATACACATTACTTTTTGTGAGTTTGTCTGTATTAGTGAATCACTCACTGCACGGGATGCTTTACAAAGCCTGATTTAGGAGAATAGGTGATTTTGACTTTCTGGCTGCAAGCTTTTCACCTTCTACCTTGCTTACTGATTCCCGTGGGATGCTGAGAACCCTCAGCTCCCCCCCACCTTTCACACAATCAAGCTCTGAGCGCACTTAGATTCTTTGATTAAAAGTTTGTTCCTCTGTTTGCTTTGTGCTCCCAAAGGCTTTGCTTCCAGGCAGCTCACTCTCATTAAAGACTCTGTGGAAAACACATGGGACAAATTTAATTCAGTAGTGCCAGTCCAGAATAGCAATGCTTGTTCAGTGGAAACAAGGTGCAAGACAGTTGGCTTCTAGGGAATTGGGAGCTGTCACCAGCAGAACTGCAGAGGCAGGTGTGTTTTACAGAGACACCACTCCAAATCATGGAGTACTGGATCTCTCTGCTGCAAAAATAATGTTTTTAAAGGTTATGGTATAAAGGGAATTTGTATTGCTTCTTTACATGTGGCAAACGATTATACTACTCTTGAGCTATATAGAGCATATCATGTAGTTTTCTTTCCATTGTTTGTTGCAGATTTTTGGTGCTTTTCTATAGCATGTAAGAGGAAAGGATTCCGGTCTTGTTTCTGCACTTATTGAAGTACATCAGATTTTGCCATCCATTTAAGTAAAGAGCAAATTGGGTTCCAAAATGGAATCTGTATTATTTGGTGGTAGTATATATACTATTTGATGCTATAAGTGTACTTCATTAATAGCTAGGAGGTACTCTTACATGTAAATTAGGAATGAAGTATAATGCGATTATTCAACTCTGATCTAAAATATTTACACTTCCTAACTAAAGTACAGCTGTAAGTGTGATTTACAGAAGGATAGGGTAAATGGTGCTTATTTTTTAAGAAATAACTAACTACCAATTGAACATCTAGACTTCCTAATATGGATTCAGTGAAAAATGTTTGATCTTAGAGAAATAAATTCTACATGCATTCCCTGGGTGATTTTAAGGAACTACAGAATTAGGATATTTAATTTTAAAATGCAACCTTTATTACAGTTCTTTAGTCTCCAGTAAGGGCTGGAATTCCTTCTCTATGGCAAAAAACAATCATAAAATATGGTACATATTATAAAAGCATTTGTTCTGAGTAGTTACACTATAAACTGCAAAGCTATTTTTAATCAATATGCAGATGCCTAAGAAGTATGCAAAGTATACATTAAAAAGAGATAATGGGCTTCCATATGTTTTTCTAGGAGCTTTTGAAATATTCTTTTTCTGTTTCACAGAGAACGAATGTCTCTAATTGGTGGCAGGGCTTGTTATCTCATAATCCAGGCTTTCTTTCTCAGTCTGGATCCCAGACAGCATAAGATATGGCTCAAAATGAAAGCTTTAGGAGTCCAGGCCCATGAGACAACAACCAGTGAACAGAAAACAAAGCATTCAATAAAAGGGTAGGAAGAAACCCATAGGGCTGCTGGGGCTTATTTGTTAGCCAGAAAATTCCAGAAACCTCAGGGGAAGTTTTCTGAAAGCACTGTTTTTCTTCATAAGTACTTGTTTTCTGGAACAAGATATATTAAGAGACTGCTTTTCCTTCTTTCCACAAAAAAAGGAGACATGATGGAAAAGTTTGTTTCAAGCCGTTTTTGTGGAATTGGAATGTGTGAAGTTTTAGGCAGAAGAATTGAAGTGTGAAAGGGAGATTAAGACTTGAGATAAGGAATTTTTTTTTTAATGATAAGGGTAGTGAAGCACTGGCACAAGTTGCCCAGAAAAGTGGTGGATGCCCTGTCCCTGGAGACAATCAAGGTCAGACTGGATGGGGCTCTGAGAAATGTGATGCAGCTGTAGGTGTCCCTGTTCATAACAGGGAGGTTGGACTAGATGGCCTTTAAGGGTTCCTTCCAACTCAGATGAATCTATGATTCTATGAAGCTGAGACCCTTCTTAGTTAAAAAGATTGTGTTGTGGTGTTTGTTTTGCCTAAGAGAAGAGGTTATCCTTTAAATAGTATCACCCCAAATACTTAGGGTGATCTCTGGTATTTCCAACAGCTACAATAGAAACAAAATTGGGGATTTTTATGTCTCACACATTTATCACATTGCTTGTACTTCAGGAAGTTTTTCAATAGATAAGGAAGTCATTTCTCCTCCAGGTATTATGGAAACCAGCCACTGATGGGTTAGGCATATGGTGATGCTTTTGTCCTGCTTCTCTACTTGTAAAACACGGAGTAGTCTGAAGATGAGGCTGGAGATACTGAAAATCATTTTTTAAATCAGAAATTGTATCACCACCACGAGCAGCTTAAGAACAGTAATAGCAAAAACTTGATTGGGTGGCCCTGCTTTAGATGGATCCAAAAAGAGGTCTGAGTGTGTGAGTGGTGCTGAGTAACCTTGATTGCAGGTAGGGGATGAATATGCTCTCTAGCATGTTGCTTCTCAGTCCTTATTCTACGACCACAACTCAAAACCTCTGGAACAGGTCACAGAAACTTTTTACATGTGTCAGTTGAACTGAGACCTGTACTTCCTCTCAACTGCAGAGGTGATTGATATGGCCAGTTAAATCATAGCATGCCATATGCAGCTGATGTTATTGAAATATTTTTCTGCAGTCCCATACTTTCCCTGTTCTCAAGAACAAACTTATAATTCCCATGCTATTAGGCATAGTAGGCATAACAAAGTACTAGGATATAAATAAAAGGAATCTTGCAGGGGGAACTGAAAATAATATCCATATATTTGAAAAGAACCACAGAATTGTAGGGGTTGGAAGGGACCTCAAGAGTCCATCAAGTCCAACTCCCTGCTAAAGCAGATTCCCTACAATATGCTGGGAAGACACAGAAGTTTTTTTTTTTTTTTTTTTTTTTCCCAACATATGAACAATTTTAGAAGGTATTTTCATCAAAAGACAATAAAGCCAGAATAATATTATATAATAGTATATGTTATATACTATATAGTTCTAACATTTAATTGCTTTTGCAGACCTATTATTTAAAATCAAAGAAAGTGTGTAAGGAGTCCTAAGAGTCCTTTTTAGCTATTAATTGATTTCTACAGTTTGATTCATTCCTTCCAAGAAACTTCATGTGGTTTAGCCATTATGTTATATTTGGTGATGGTGAAGAGACATTACTCTGCTATTAGGAATAAGTTTCCTAAGTTTCTTATTTGCTGTAGAAGTGCGTTGTTGGAAACTTCAATGACTGTGACAAAGAATCTCCCTGTTTAAAGTTCCAAAGTGCAGCTGGGCTGTAATTATCATCTGCATTCATGCATTGTTTTCTCTACTTCCAGCATCCTGGTCTGATGGAGAAGCATTGTCTTCTCTAAAAGCGTTGGCTTCTGTCTCTCATGGATGGTCATCTGATGAAACTGGCTAATCGTGTGGGCTTCTGACGGGGAAACAAAAACAGCAAAAGCAAGCAGATTGGCAGTTGCTATGGCAATTCCATCCTTTGTTAGAGTTGATATAAGTCCTAGGAGCTACAGAGAAATGGCCAGACATGGTAATTAGTTTTTCCAAGGCAATGTAATTTTCCGTTGTGAAGAGAGATTACAGAGTCAACAATTTAACTGATACAACTGAATTAAGGAATCTTACGGAAGCAACACATTTTCTGTAAAGTGATTGTATTGCTATCTGCAATACCAGTTATGCACTGTCAAATTTTATTTCAGATTATTGACTTTTCAAAGCGTATGTTGGTGACAATTGTTAATAATGCTATCTGAGCAAACGCAAACCCAATAAATTGTGTAATTTCTTGCAAAGGGTCCATTAATTTCAATATAAAACACAGAGTTGAAATAACTTCTTAGATTTTATCAGACCCTGAGAAGAAATTGTCATGTGAGTTTTTGGGACAAAGCTTTAAGGATGACCTCTGAAGAAACTCATGAAAAAAGATAAAGCTGCAACCATATATTATTTTTCCTTAGCGTACATTTAGCACATAGCAGAAGACTTCTGGATGACAAGTTTGATGCCAAACCATCTTTCCTGAAGAAATATTTTCTGATGACAACACGCACAATACTGCTACTAAGCTTATGATACAACTCTGGATTTTGAGTAGACTAATGGATTACGCATGGATACTCTTCCCCATTTATTATTTCAGTAATGCTGACTACACCATAGACATTTAAAGACTTTTCTTCATATGAATGCTACCCTGAAAGTAATACCTCCTATTTTACCATGTTGGCTCACAACATCAGAGTAAGATGTTGGTGGAAAGGTGGTAGTGGTTGAACCTTCCCACCAGTATTCTGCTGCATTTCATTGCCATGTGACAGACGGCAGCAGAGGGGCAGTCTGATAGAATGTTGTCAGTCATGGAAGTGCATATGAAGCAAAGGGATTGGATTGAATTTCTCCATGTGGAATAAATGGCAGACATTGGCATTCCTTGATGTTTATTGAACATTTATGGAGACCAGCCAGTAGATATAAGCACAGTGAGGCGATGCGTGGTGCATTTCAGCAGTAGCAATAGTGACAGTGAGTCAGTTCCAGTGGTACAGATTTTGATGAGTGCAGCACGCAGCCTTTTGTTCATTGCTGATGAAAATGTATGTCTAATGGTGGTTGCTATGTTGAAAAATAGTGCTTTGCAGCTCCAACTTTTGGAGCAACATACAAATATTGGTTTCTTAATCTGAGGTTGTCTTTATATTAGGTCATATTAAACCTATTCTGGTGGTTCTTTTTTTATATTTCCAAGGATGGATATTGAACAGATGCTGTGTTTATTTTGGTAGTCTAATACCCAATAATTCTCTGTAGAAACTGTAGCACAATCACAGCACCACAACAGTATATCAGTTGCTATTTGCTTCATCTAGAGTTTTATTTGCAGGAAGGGAGCTGAATCTTGCCAGTATTCTTTGTTCCCTTGAAGAAAAACAGACTCCTATTCTCTCATATAAAGCCAACACAGTTTTAAGAATTTTATTTTATTTTTTTACCATTTGTGAATTGCTGCATCCTGTACCCCATATCATATAACACAGACATAATGTTGAGAAACATATTCCACAGTGAAATTGTCTCTCTGCAGTGGCTTTAAAGACACATGAGTCATTCTGGCTAAATGCGCCAAGAGAAGAGCACAGAAGACAACCATTCACAAATACCTGTGCTGAAAGGAAGTTGGATCTCATACTATAAAAAAAGCAAGGAGTATAGAGAACAGTCCAGCCACAGAGTGAGCTGAAATGAGCCCACAAACTTAGTCAAAAATCATCTAGATTTATTTTTTCCTCAAGTCTTCTGCAAGTAGATTTTATCTGAAACTATATTAAAGAGGCTAATATTAATACTAAGTTTAAGAATCCTGTTTTAGATAAATTGTCATCATACAATAAAGAATATCTTTAAAAATGTATGATAACAAAACCAAGCAAAACATGAATTATGCCTTAGATTCATGCCAGAGTAATATTCTTGCAGAAACTTCGAAGGAGAGGTCTATTACAAGTCGATATCTTCCCATTTTGATCCAAGAGATTGTGATTTGCAGAGAAAAACAGCAACAACCAACCAAAAAAAAACCCCAATCCATCAACCCACAAAAGCGAAGAAAATAATTAATTGCTAGGAAGAACATTTCAAAGACTAAGCGTAATTTCTTTGTCTCTTGTTAGTACTACTGCCAACTGATTCACATAAATGAGAAAAACCACAATATTCTTGTGTACTTTAGTGAAGAGAGACACAGGAAGTATGGACAGCTATGTGAAGAGAAGGTGGCTCTTCATGAATATGGGTGCATTCTCCCTTAAAGAAATCTGCTTTCTTGTCACCAAATATGAAAGTGACCCCAATATTTAACTAAGTGATTAAAAACTTAGCATAGTAACCTCCAAAGAATTAATTTAATTTGGACAGAGTGCGGGATATCCAGTGTTAGAATGGCTGATAGCACTATTTCCAAAGTAACTGCAGCCGTTTTAATATACTACGTCAGAAATATTTTATAATTTTACACTCCCATTATATATGAATATCATTTCCCATGTCAGATAAGCATTTTATGCATCTTCCTGTCACTGTAATTGTTAGTGCTATATTCTATATCCCGTATCCTATATGTGCTCTCTTTATACATTTAGTTGTCAGAGAGCAACCGACTCACGAAGAATGGCCAAATGTTAGTCTTGTGACGTTATGATACACAATGCGAAATAAAACTGATGCACACAATGAAAGAAGAATTGCTATTATTTGTAGAGAGAAGTACCTTGTGCCAAATAGTGCCATTGTTTGTCCATTGAGTTGCAAATAGAAGAATTGGACCCTGGGACCCAACTCACTATTCCACTATGTAGCATTATTCCATTATTGCAGCAAAGCATCAACTGTGTAACTTTCCCCTTACATATCTTTCCTCTGATTCTTTTTTTTATTATTATTATTTGTTAAATCCACATAGTGAATAACATTATGTGCTGAAATTCATTGCTGCCTCAAGCAAGTGTTTCTGTTACAACAGTCTTCCCAACAATAAGATGTCTCTCCTGTCCTTTAGTTCTGAGAAAATCCAGTTGAAAAGCCAGGCTGAGCCATCAGTCTGTTACCTATGGGGATATGAAACTCATTAGATATGACTGCTAATGCCTCAGCTTCCACGCAGTTCTTCTTATTCAAGCAACTGTACAAGGAGAAAAATAGGCAGTCTTTTGAGCCCAACGAAAGACAAGCCTCTTAAATGTTAGTAGTCTTGAATCTCTGATGAATGCTCATGTCGTTCTGGTCCAACAGAATGTGCAAGGGCATTGTACTAACCAGCACCATAGGGGAGCAGCACAGTGCCAGAGCCATATTGCTAAAATTAGGGGAGGTTATCCTAAAAAAACAGTCTTGCAGCATACCTGGAGGTTGGGAACTGTACAGCGTGCTTAGAACAACTAATATCCATTCAATATTTGATATGAGATATTAATTAATTGCAGAGGTGACCCAGAGACAAGCATAACCTGCTTACGTAGGTTTCCATATCCTATTCTGCTCAGCAGGGAATGCCCATGCATGACCAAGAGCTGCACTTGCCCAGTAAGTGCGCCCCCAAAATAAGCTGATGTGTTCCCTCCTGGGGAACAAGGGCTGGCAGCAACACTGGTGTTTTACAGCACTTAGCAGCTCTGGGAGTCCATTAGAAGATCTCACAAAGAATACTTCTCCAAGAGAAATCATCCGGCCAGCAGCCTGCAGCAGAGCTCTGAGAGCTCCCAGGAAATTACTCTGCCTGCTTATGCGTTTAGACTTAGGGAGTAATTTGTGCTGAGAGACACCTCTGAAGTGAGACTAGGAGAAGTATTTTTCTCAACAGTATGAGGAGTATAGCACCTGTGCAGTTGTTCTGATTAGCAATTTATTGAATTTTATATTGACTGGTTTGAGGGAGGAACATACCTTCGGCCATTCTTTGCGAGTTAGTTCTTCCCTGACAACTTAATGTATAAAGCTGAAAGCTGTGAAACAGATGTCTCTCTTCAGATGTGTTATACAGTACAGATACCTTCTTTACAAGATAGCATTGCTGGCAACAATACAGTAGAGGCAGGAATTACAAAGAATCTCTTGGGGCTATTGCACTGAAGAGTTTACTGGGAGTAATATCAGGAGTTTATCTCTGAGGGGAGCAGAGGGGCAGCGCTGAGCTCTGCTCTGTGTGACAGCGTCAGGGCCCGAGGGGACGACATGGAGCTGTGTTAGGGGAGGGACAGCTCGGGGTGAGGGACAGGGTCTGTGCCAGAGGATGGTGGGCATGGAACAGCCTGCCCAGGGCAGTGGGCACGGCCCCAGGTGCTGGAGTTTAAGGAGTGTTTGGACAGCGCACTCAGACACAGGGTTTGAATTTTGGGGTGGTCTATGTGTAGCCAGGGGTTGTACTTAATGGTCCTTGTGGGTCCCTTTCAACTCAGGGTGTTCTGTGATTCTATGATTTGTAATTCTGGTGTGACCTGCCAGACACTGGTGTATAAATTTTTATTGATCATATGTTATATTCCATTTAAACAGTTCAGTATGGTGCAGCAAACAATTGCCAGTATCAAGGACAGTGTTTTAACCTCTGGCTGTCTGCACAAACTCGAATATATATACAAGAATGCCAGTCTTTCTCTGCCATGGTGACAGACTTGACAGTGCTGAAAGTTTGAAAGCATCTGCAATACTCATGCTAGAAAAAAAACATCTTTAAGCTCACCCAGTATTCTTGAACATCTCTCCCACCCAAAGACACAGAGGTGAAAGAGGCCATCAATAAGATAGGACTGGGCAATCAAGGGGAGCAGACGAGTGTAATGTTCAGGAGTGAGGCTTTGCAGTCTCTGTCTCTGCATGGAGATGACCCTGAGCACTGATCCAGACTAGATCCTAATTTTGAAGACTGGTCAAGATCTAGTGCCCTGCAGAGGTACTCAAGTGAGGATTTTAAGACAATTCAACAAGAAATTGTTGAGTCTTCTTAGACAAATGCTGCAGATGCGTGTAACTTATTTTTCTCATGGACATGACACACACATTGTTATCTTTCTTAGCTTGCTAAAATCTGGCTGCCATTCAAGGAGGTTGACCTCTTGCGAGGGACATGGCAAGGGATGGATACATTCCAAGCCATAGCTTGCCTAAGCAATCAGGCTCAAATCCTTCTAACTACTTCAATGGAAAAATAGCTAACAGAAGTAACAGTGAGAGAAATGAAAGAGACAGTGAGTGGAGGAAAACTGAGTAATAAGAGGTGTTCTGGAGCACCCAAATATCTTCATGCAAGAGCACCAACTCTATGACATCTTTTCTTCCTCAGAGAGTGGGAATTGTCAAAGAGACACATGGATTTTAGCAACACTGGGAGAAACAAAACAAAAGTAGGCAGCACATCTTCTGAATGATTAACCCCTTTTAAATCTACGTATTTTCTCTATGATAATATATTGCTGATACAGTTTGTCACATCTTTATGGTGATAAGCTTGCAGATAACAGCAATTTCACACTAAATGTAGGTACAATGGAAGTGCCTTGTAAGGTTCACACCCCATATATCAGTGCATTTGAAAATCCAAGTCATTTTGGATATTATCTTGCATTTTAATGTGTTAGTTAAAATATGGTTCATGATCTGAAATTAAACATCCTAGAGTTATATAGTAGAGGATAAAATATTCATCTCATAATTACAGAACTTCAATAGGAAAGATTAAAACCCAGTGACGTTAGATTTTGAAAGAAAGAATTAGAAAAAGATTGTATTGTAAAGGAGTGGCCCTGCAAGTAACATGCACTCTCAGATTTTTAGATATTGTATCTTGGCCTGAATGAATAAATGTGTTTTGTGTTGGAATGAACTTTTTTTCTCAGTAAAACAAGCTAGCTAACAGTGTCCTTTCACTGAGTGGTGTACAGAGAATTTTAATATTTAAATGTATATTACAGTTGATAGATTTTTATATCATACATGCAAATCTAGATATGGTGAGCTTGCAAGAAAGCTGCATACAAAATAGAGAAAATGCAGGGCCAAGCACTTTCTGAGTCAGTACACTCTGCTATTCTATGTGTACTGCTCACAGAGGATGTAAAAGGGCCTGTAATTCATACCAACTAACAGCAATTCACCTTCATTATGTACTCCCTCACCTATTTGGTGGACATCTTATGTACAACTGTTGTAAATTATGCTGAGACTATATAACCAAGAGCTATAATTGAAAAAAGAAACACCATTGCTATGAGAGAACTAGAGAACCTGCTCAAATTTAAACGAGGACAGCTCCCATTTTACATGTGATTTACAACTTGCTGCAATGACATCAAGGCTTTCTAACTCAGTGGCCTCTGAAACGCAAATTTCATGTCCTCTGTGTAGACATAACAAGGCATAGCAGCATTATAAGTTTTTAGATTGGAGATGAGCATACAGGAGGCCAGTTCAAATACAGCTGGGAATATTAACTGTAGCAGAACACACAGCTATAGGCAGAAAGTCAACAAATCAAAATGTATGTAAACATAAATTTAGCTCTGAATTGAAAAATGCTTGTAAAGGAAGGGCCACAGTTAGATAGGCATAAAGAAACCTAAATGCAGATATTTCCAAATGCCTCAATTTTTTACTGTTTCTCTTCATAACAGGTGGTGTAGCCATCAGTTCTAGTAGATAAATGAAAGTGAATATGTTTTGTTGGGCTTGTGTTGATCTTTTGAAGTAGGACTCATTAGAAGACTCAACACAATTTTACCTTTTCAATATTGCAGACATAAAATTGTCTGATTTTGTTGCATTTGTGATACTTTCTTTGAATATTTTTTTGCCGTGTGAGCAACTCCTTCAGTAATTAATTCTGTGAGCTTCTGAGCCTGCTTTATTCTCCAGATCTCATCAGATAGTCGGCACTGTAAGATCCAGAGCAATGCTCACTTAGCACCACTGTATTTCTTGTTTATGGCACCCAACATTATTAAAGAGCAGTCAAACATAAAGATCATAGAGAAGTATATGATAAAGGCATTTTGATTACTGTATGGACCAAGGACTTCTAAGAGATCCAGGTCCATACCTAAATTTTGGCATAATGAAATTTGTATGGATTGAAGGAGAGTGGATTGAGAACACACAGCTGATAAGGACTCTTGAGATAATCAGTTTATTGATCTAATGCATGTGACAAAAATGTGCAGATGGATTTTCTTCATTGTTCTCTGCATAAGGTTAAATTTCAGCCCTGGTGAGAGTTACGAGTTTACTTTACTTTTGTCAAGATGAAGGAAAACAGCACAGTAAAGAATAAGTTAATTTCAGTGAAAAAAACAATTGTTCTTTTTAGGTAGAAAAATAAATGCAATTATTTAGAAATACCTGCAATCTACAGAGTAATATTCTATGATATCCTTGCAAAGTAATTAATTTCAGTGGTGCAATAATTTTGGAAAATCATATCTGCAAAGAACATATTTGCAAATATGCAAAGAACACATATTTCACCTGCCTCCTTGTTTCTCTTTTCTTCTTTTCTTCTTTTTTCTTCTTCCTGCTTTTTCTTTTTTTATTTTTTTTCACTTTTTATCTTTTTCCTTTTTTCCTTTTATTCTTTCTTCTTTTTCTCTTTTTTCTGCTTCCTTTTCCTTTTTCTCCTCCTCTTGCTTTCTTTTCCTTTCTTTCTCTTTCTCTTTCTCTTTCTCCTTCTTTTTCTCTCTTTCCCCTTCTCTTTGTCTTCCACTTCCTATTCTTCCTCTTCTTCTTTCTCTTTCTCTCCCCCTTTCCCCTTTCTCCTTTTCCCTTTCCCCTTTCCCTTCTCTTTCCATTTCCCTTTCTCTTTTTCTGTTGTTAGAACTTAGGTTATTTATTTTTCTAAAGTCAAGGCTTAGGACATTTCAAGTTCCACTCAGCTCTGGTTGAATACATTTCTGTTCTTCTGATAACTTGCAAATACACTTTCTGACCTTGAAAAGAAATGTTCCATAAGAACAGAAGTAGCAATGTACATGCATATTTCCAGTTTTAATCCTTTATAATAGGAAAAATGAAATTGTTTCAATTTGAATGAATGTTACGTCTGGGTTCTGCAAATCAATAGTGTTATTTTACACATATATTTAAATAAATCTATACAAAGCAATAGCTTTTTATGAAAGTAACATGAATCAGTGTTCTGACTTGCTTTTTGATTTGGGGAAGTGGAGAAGAAGGATTTCTTTTTTGTTGTCTTTTCTAGTATTTGATGTTGGCAGTGCTGTCAATGAAATTGTCATCAAATATAGTAGTTAAATTACATGATCTTTCAACCAGTTTTGTAAAGAAAGCAGATAGCATTCTGCTCTCCATTGTTTCTGCAGTTTTGTGCTCAAAATCCTGTAAAATGGATGAAACTGAACATCTTCCTTGTCTCAAGACATTTTTTTTTTGTCAATTACATATTTGAAGATGTATCTTTGACTTCATTCTCCTCCTACTCCTTGTATTACTCAAGACAAATCAAAGGAAAATCTGCACTTTTCTTACAGAAAAAATCGGCACTTAAGATCTTAGGTTGTGCTTTTCTGTGGTCATGAAAAACAGGAGAGTTTAAGAAACCCTTTCTCTTCTGTGGAAAATAAGAAGTCAAACATTTCATTCCCCTGCCAGTGAATTGTTTTCCAGGTGAGGACCAGTCATTTAGTGCAAACCATTGAAACCACTTGCACCTTTTAGAATCAGGAATAAGCATTAGTCGTGCACACCTCAGGTGGTGGAGCCACTGCATGCAATGGATTTCTGTGCACATGTGCATACAGCAGAATTCCTGCTTCCCTGCCTTATCCATAACAGTCAAGGCTCAATTTAATCTCATGTCCATTTGAACATGTACAGCTGTTAAATAACTAAAAAATAGCAATTTTCAAGGCTGCAGACAAGGCTATGATTGCAGACGTAACAGCAAGAGTGAAAAGATTGTACAGTCTCTGTATATAAAAGCAGTCCTTTGGCTTTTCCCCATCCACATACCAAGCAAGTAAACTGCTGTTAATCTTAACATCAGCAATCTGAGCAGGAAATTAGACCTTGTCCATTATTTATGAGGAAGGGTGGAAAATAAATAATCTTTTAGCATTAAATTGCAAATTCGGGGAGAGAGATGCTGTTTTGGAATGATACGACACAGAGAAATAAATCTTACTGCTCTCAGAGTTTAACACATCAGATTCCAAAAGCCTAGAAATGGTTTTGTTTCCTGCATTCTCTTTGATTACCTCCCTCTTTGACCTTACATGTTAATGCATTTATTCTCCACTTGTTTTGTGAGAAACCTAAGTAAAACTTGGGTGTGTGATCAAGATGGAAGAAGAAAACTAAAGGCTCTAAGCCTCCTTTTGATTGCACCAATAAAGGAATAATTTAATTGAAATCAATGACATTTCCCTGGTGTAAGACCTGCTGAGAGTTCTCAACCCTCTACTAAGCATCTACTAAAGTGAAAGACAGTTGATAGATTTGTTGCTCACTGTGTGCAGTGGCAGAACATGATTTTCCTTTGCCAACATCTAAATATTAGATCAAAATAAAATCTGCCATTTGTGTGGCTGCCATTGCAAATCTGGTGCTTTGATATACAGGAGAAAATAAAATGTGACAATAAAGTGCTTGTTTGCTATTGGCAAATTCTAAGGTGTTCTTTTTTAATAAGAAGAGAAATTCTTTTCCCACTCCTTCCCGTTGTTTTTGGTTGCTTTGGTTGCCTCTTTCCCCCCAGTGTCACTTTTAAAGCTTTGCTTCCTGAGCGATAGTAGGAAGATTAATCCTTTTTCAAAGAAATAAGGACAACTTCCATTAACTGTGCTCCTGGCTACTCTCCCTGTTGCCAACCCCTCTGTATTAAATGGTGCATAGTTAGAATTCTGAAAGACTGGAGAAT
Organism: Chrysolophus pictus; assembly: GCA_037305975.1. Taxonomy (NCBI): domain Eukaryota; kingdom Metazoa; phylum Chordata; class Aves; order Galliformes; family Phasianidae; genus Chrysolophus; species Chrysolophus pictus. The sequence continues at coordinate 41,921,197 of JAYKPI010000006.1, forward strand.
ATTAACCCTAAAAAAACAAGTTGGCATTTCCATTTCACCACTACCCTTGTGTCTTCTCTCCTGTGGATCATTGTCTGCACTGAAAAGCAAGCTTAGAAAACATCCAAAAGAGATGGAAACAAGTTACCTGTGAAGAAAAAGAGCTTACTGCATATCTCAATGTACTTTCTATGGATGCTATCAGCTATAGAGCTGTTGTGGGGAGCAGTGAAAGTAAGGGTTACACAGCTGAGATATATATGTGTTATACTTCTTGTGCTGCTGTCTTATTGCTGCTGTGAAAAAGCCATGAAAAATAGTGGCTAAGATGTTTTTCAGGCAAACTGCATATAAAACTCCCCTAAAATGCTTCGACCTTCTAACAGCCAGGAGCCCAAGGACAGATGAAAATAAAAACCATGTAGATTGCTTTGGACTGAGCTTTTTTGCATCCCCTATAGGACTCTGATTTCTGTAGACATCTAGGGTTGTCATGTAGAAGAGAAGATTTCATTGAGTCACTTTCTCATCAGAAAGATATGCTGGATTCTGTTCTAGTGGATTGTTTTGGTTCTGGTTGTTTTTTTTTTTTGCCCCACAGCTTGTAAGTTCGCCAGCAATCTCTCTTAAATTTCTGGAGCGTAATCACCAGATTTGTCTTTTATCCAATCTTTCAGAATCAATAAAACAGTTGCATTCGAAATATCAGAAAGTTTGTAATCTACATAATTTTGGACTGGCTACAGGGCTACCAACCTTCAGCACGCTCTTTAACTTCAAGCCTGTGTGTCAGTCAGTGTCATTACTTTTCTAGGAGTATGCAGCTTACTTAACTAGTTCCATGAGTTCAATAACAGAAAACAGGTTATGTGTGACTATCACAGATTTGCAGATGACGATGCACAGGATATTAGCTGAACTCTTGGCTGTATTTACTGCTTAGCAAGTATTTTCTGTTGGGGATTGGAAATGTCCCTCTCCTTTTAAGTATCTTTTATTGCAGTCAGAGCAGATGTAGGGTGATTAACATAAAAGGCAGACTGCAGGATGTTAAAAGATCTCAAAATAGCATTTGGAGCCTGAATAAAATTATGATGTCAAAAGTTTCACATGCATATTTTGCCACATATCCACTTTTCCACAGGTAGCTGATGTTTCACACTTAAAATCCCTTTAGCTAACCATTTAGAAAGTGTGTGCACACAATCTGTTGTCTGTGCTAGCTGGATACAGGGCTGCATCAAAAGCAGTGTGACCAGCAGGGCAAGGGAGGTGGTTGTGCCCCTCTACTCTGCCCTTGTAAGGCCCCACCTGCAGCACAGCATTCAGCTCTGGGGGCCCAAGCATAAGGAAGACATGAAGCTGTTGGAATTGGTCCAGGAGAAACCATAAGGATGCTCTGAAGAGTGGAGCATCTCTGCTATGGAAACAGGCTGAGAGAGCTGGACTTTCTCATTTTGGAGAAGGCTCTGGGAAGTCCTTATAGAAGCTTTCCAGGACCTAAAGGGGCTTACAGGAAAGCTGGGGAGGGAGTTTTTATCAGAGAGTGTAATAATAGAACAAAGAGTAACAACTTTAAACTGAAAGAGAGTAGATTTAGATCAGATATTAGGAAGAAATTCCTCACTCAGATAGTGGTGAGGCACTGGAACAGGCTGCCCAGAGAAATTGTGGATGCCTGACAGTGTGAATGTGGAAGTGTTCAAAGCCAGGCTGGATGAGGCTTTGAGCAACCTGAAGGAAGAGATGTCTGTGCCAATGGCAGGGAACCAGGTGATCATTAAGGTCCCTTCCAACCCAAACCATTCCATGATTCTATGATCTACATCTGTATTCAAACATAAATAAAAGTATGTGATTACACGTAAATAATGGAGTATGACTTGATATTCCTTTAGAGCTTGCATGATGGCTGGTAATTTTGTAACTTAGGACAGCTACAGGGTCAGACAAAAAGGTGACCATCCCCAGTGTCTTTGACAGTGGCCAATAGTGGATGCTTTAGAGATAGAATTAAAAAAACAACAACCATATAGAAACACTTCCACCAAAATATTCTCCCAGCTTCTGTCAGTTTAACACGTTGGAGGTGCCTCTTGCACTGGAGTTTGCTCCTGTTATAAGATCTGATATTCATTTAAGGATTTTTCCTTCATAATTTTATCTAATCATTTTTTGAAACTCCTCATAAATGTCTTCTCTGGTGGCCATGACTTTCACTGCTGAATTATTTATTGTGTTAAATTGTTCTTCTCTTTTGTTTCTCATTAAAGTCCCTGGATTTAAAAATAGTAATGTGGCAAGGTGGATCCCTCCTGGTCTTTAATTATTGCTTCAATATTTTAAGAATTATTCAAGTGTAATTTCAGCTTGGAAAAAAATATCATTCATCTCTTCCTAATAGCTCTTTAGTGCTAACTAGGCCAACCTTTCCTCTCATGTAGATATCTGGCTGCCAGGAGACAGATGATAACAGTACCGTATGTCAGTTTGTATGATCCCAGGTGGTAGGTAAATGATTTCCAAATACAGGAACAGATTGGTGAGGTAAATTTTTCTGAGGAAAAATACCTCCTACGTGGCTCATCGTTGCAAAAGCAAGTCAATGTCTTAAATTATTCTTAATTTTTTGTTTTTCAAAATGGTAAAATTAGAATACTTGAACATATCAGATTAATTAGCATTAAGAAATGAATCCTTGACAAGGGAATGTATTACAGGTGCACATAGATCTCTTTCTAGCTTCTGTGATACTATCATGCATGTTTTTAGGATTTGTTTCTGTTAAGGAGGGACCTCTGGTTGCTACTGGAGGTATGTACTGCCAGTTCTGAAGGTGAGGGTGGTCTTTGTTAATTGTATGTTTGAAAATTTGCAAGGATTGCTCGTCTAACCTACAGAGCAAGTCTCAGCTCTAGACAAGAAATACATTCGCTGCTGGCCTGAGGGTGCCAAACCAATCATCCCTCCTTAATGCACCTCCTTTACGTTCGTGGTACTATTTCAAACTGTTTGTTAAGGAAAAGATAACTACGGCACAAATAGTCTTCAGATTTTATACCCTCTGTTGTTCCTGCTAAGAAAGAGGCACTTCTGGGTAAGGCCGAAGATAAGCAGGATTCTAAACTTGCAGATCATGCTCTTCCTCTTCTTAAAAATGTCACAGTTGTCAAAAGGCCAGATCTCTATCAATCTTACTAGATTAAAACTGGGGGCTGCAAAAATCTTCCGCATAGCATCCCTGTATACCTTACTGAAGTTTTTCAACAGTTTTTTTTGTTTTTTTTAATGATTTGCTTTAGTACCAGGTTTCCTGAGAAAGAAAAAGTGAAATAGAAATATGCCAGTTTTTTATGAACAAACACTAAGCAATATTTTCAGTATATGGTCTTCTGCAACAGAAGCAATGAGGACAAGAAAAATCCCACAGCAGCCACAGAGCCACTCTTAAAGGCACTCTCAGGGTAGGAACAGATCTGGTTAAGTCTTCAGTATAATGAATACAGAGCAAGAACTCAAGAAAGCACTGATATGTGACTTAGACTGAAGTTATGGTCTTTCTGGAGCAAGAGACTCTTGGGCTCACTATGCATTGTGCAGGAACTCCAGGTTAACTAATGTCTTTTGTTGATGGATAGGTTTATCTCTTGTTTAGAATATGGGAGACTCAAATTGCTATTCAAATCAGGAAAAGCAGGACAATGGAGCTGCTTCTTTCACATGCAAGGTGTTGTTCTCCTTGGCTTAAATAATTTATGTCCAGCATGGCTGTCATTTTTCTCATTATAATGAGAGCAATCAAACATTTAAATCTGGGAATATTTCATGCATTCTGTTTTTCTGACCAGCTGCACAACAGCATTCTTCAAAGACTCGCCTCTGATAGAAGCAACAGATTTTAATTATACGGTACTCTTAAGAACATAACAAATACTGTAGTTTACTGGAGAACAAGGCCTGAGCTCTGAATCATTATCCTTATAGTTACTGATGCATCTAGATAGAAGAAAAGTAAGTTTTGTAAGTGCAAAATACCAAGATTTGGTTTACTTGTACGTATATTTTTCTTTTAAATTTTATGTTTAATGCATCCAATTCTTGATCTGTTTAGATGTTTAAAATAGAGGTAAATTAAAAGAAATCTTCTACCAGCCACACACTGTGAGTTCATCTGTGTTTAAAAGAAAATTTGGTTTCATGTCCAGCACTTTGTGGCGGAAGGAATGTAATGATAATTGGAGTTATGGATTCTGGATGAATCTCATTTTTCAGTTCTGGTCAAACTCCCTTCCAGCTTTCAATTCAGCAGTGCAGATATTCTGTACTCTGCTAGGTGCTTTCCATTTTTTTTCATGTTTTTCTTCCCATCATGTTTTCACTAAATCTGCAATGCAAACAGAGACTAGATATTTAGTGTAGGAATAAACTGTTGTTACTGAGACACTGAATTTGAAGCGTGGGGAATTGTGTAGTCTCACTTCAGTGCATTTTACTGTTGATGATATCTCTGAGATTACTCCTTAAGTATTGGTAGTTGCTGAAAGATGGATCAGAACTTGAGATCAGTTCTCATTTCTCATCATTACTTTGGCAAACTACTCTTGAAATCAACATGAAATAAGTAAGAATTTAAGCAATGCTTCATAAATAGGTCTTTTGGATAAAGGAACAGTGTGTGGTACCAAAAGGCAGTAAGTAGAGTAGTCTGTGCTCTCCCTTTGCTGTTCCTGGCAGAGCTACACGTCACTGTTTGTCTGAGTCTCATGTGGAGCCAGTGGAAATTATGTGGGTTTTTGGCAGTAAAGATAAAGATTATAACGGAACAATGAAATAAAGCAGCAGGCCAGGTGCTAGAAAAACAGCCTGGTTTTACTCCATTCATAGATAAAGCTGTGACTGACTTTAATCATTTCACTTGCACTAGGAATTAATTAAACCATAAGGTTTTACCAATACTGAATAATCGCTCTAATAATCTACAACACGCAACCTAGTTATATCATGGAAAGGGCAGTAATAATTACGGGCAATAAATAACATGGTCGACAAAGCAGGAAGACAGAGCCCTCGCATTGTGTTTTTATATGAAATCACTACCTTTTGATCTTCTTTTCCTTTGATTTCTTATTGAAGAAATGATAGTAATCGCACATTAATATACTGCCTTTCACCTCAAAGCACATCAAAAAGGTATACACGCATAGCAGCATGTGCATATAATGTCTGTGAGTATGTGTCTTACATAAATATGGGGCCTTTCACAAAAGAGTCCTTACTTTCAGAGCAACCTATTTATTTCTGTGGAAACTACAACAGATACAAAGAGCACAATAATGCTGTTGCAAACTGTTGAGTCACAGCCTTAAACCACTGATTGATCACCCGAGGCAAGCACTGAGTCAGCCATGGAGCACAGGTGAAGGCAATTCAGCTGTGTGACCAGAAGGGGTGGAGCCTGGCTGCACCTTTCCTAGACCCCATTTAAGGACTGACTGCTACTGGGCAAATTCCACTTTTTGGAGTTTTCTACTATGAGCCTGGGATATGGGTGAGTGTTTCATTTTTCATTGTCTCTTTTCACTATGGTAATCTTTCTAACTATAAACCTGTAAAATGCCATCCTAACCATGCTGCTCCTCTAACTGTTCATTTGTTAATTGTACAACTGTTTAACAGAGAGATTTCTTAGCTTCAAAATACACTTTTTCTTTTTCAACATAGTCATCTTCATTAGCTATGTGTTTATACCAGAGGTGTACACTAAACTATATGCTGCACTTGTGAACATCTGCGCTAGTGGAGGTGACCCACTGTTTCACAGCTGTAATGACTGTGTCATTGCTAGGATAGGATTGTCTGCACAGGCCAACTTTCTCTGAACCTAACAGATGAGATTCAGAAGGCATTCAATCCAGACTACGTAGTAGGACAGTCTAACCAAGATTGGCAATGTTCTCCAAGGCTTTTAGGCTGCTGTGGAGTATAGTGTTACCAGGTTGCAGGAAAAAGGCTGTCTCCTTCTCTGGTCTGAATTAGAAGTTTGAGCTTAGTCAGTGTTGCAATGTAGCAATCAAAGTCAATGGTTTTTCTGGGTTCTAGGTAACTTGGAAGTATTGCCACTTTCCTACTCCAGAAGACAGTATCACAGAATAACAGAATGGCCAGGGTTGGAAGGGACCTCAAGGATCATGAATCTCCAACCCCCCTGCCACATGCAGGGCCACCAACCTCCTCGTTTAATACTAGACCAGGCTGCCCAGGGCCCCATTCATTCTGCCTTGAACACCTCTAGGGACGGGGCATCCACAACCTCTCTGGGCAGCTGTTCCAGCACCTCACCACTCTCTCTGTAAAAAATTTCCCCCTGACTTAACCCACAGAGGGCTGTGTCTTGAACTTTTTTTTCAAGGGGGAATTCACATGTTATCACTCCATGCACTGCTGTTTTGACTCCATCTCACTGTGGTGACATGATGCCTTGTCAACAGTAATGATGCAATCCAGGAAACTATCACCTATGGACTCATTGGTACAATAGATCCTGACAAACTTGCATATGGTGTTCTTCCTTTTCCTGTGTGAGCTTTTGTGGGACCCACTTGATGTGACCTTTTATGATATTTCAATGTTACCACCACTTTTTTCCAGCACACTGAAGCCAAAATTCAGTGTCATACACAATTCAAAGGTCATAATCTACTGATTTGTGCAAATGGGCTGATGGTGCCTTTCTTTATTTTGTGGTGTGACAGCTCTGCACAGCGGCCTAGAACGTGGCTGGTGTTCTGTGTTGCTGTTGCCACTGTTGAAACGCACAACCCACTGCCTCACTGTGTTCACATCCACTGTTGGATCTTCATATAAATGTTCAGCAAATGGCAATGAATGTCACTTTTTCCACATGGAGGAATCCAGTTCTGCACTTCTGTATGGTATGCTCTTCCATGTCATTTTGTCAGACTACCCCTCTGCTGTCATCTGAAAAAGTCAACGAAAAGTAACAGAATATTGGCAGGAAGGTTCAACCCCTACTGCCAAACCACCAACATCCATTTTTGACACTGTGGGCCAACGTAATAAAATAGGAGGCATTACTTTCAGAGCAGCCCTCATATTTAATAGGAGGTTTCAAGTTGCCTGAAGCTTAGGGGATGAAGTGGGGAAAAAAGCCTTGAAGTATCATTATAGACTTGTTGAGCATTTAAGTGTGTAGAATATAATTATTCATGTTAAAGTGTTTGTGGGAAAGGGATTCTTGAACTTTTTAGACCTGCAGCACCGCTGTTCTTTGGCATTTCTTACATATCAGCACAAAATAAAGGAGGAAGCTGTGCAGAAATAATAAGGAACTTTGCAAGGATTGCCAACAAACTTAGTACTGGAGAATGACATAGAAAAATCTGAGGCAAATAAAGGCAAAGTTTGACTGTGGTTTGGGGAGGAGGGAAGGAATACTTTTCAGGGTATGCTTGGAGCCTTGCAGAAGTTATCAGAAAGCAACATCAATGCGAGTGGAAGAGACAGAATTCACAATTAGATGAAATCTTTTCAAGCTTTTCTTCCTCCTCTAGTCTTCAGAGGAAACATCATGTGGTACTGTTACTGTGATGAATAACAGGGCTAGAAGGATAAGTAGTAAATAACATTTGCTATTGTCCTATCACATAAATATTGATTTATAAATACTTTTAATCTTGACAATGTTCACTGCATTATTGTTGGATAGAATAAACCTTGGCAATATCAATCTTAGTTACAAAAAGTATTCATTTTCTTAAATTAGCCATTTCCTTTGGGCAAAGGCAGAACTTAATCCACACTGGTTTCCCCAGGATCGAGAGTTATTGGTGCTACCTTATTCCATTTGATAATCTTTCCTGTTTCTATGATTATATACCAGCTAAGTGTTTTTCTTAATAGCAACACAAGTACCTCCCTTTGTCCTGTAATGCTATCAACCTGGGATCTACTTTGGAACCATCACTCTACTGTTTTGTGTTAACTACACTTTTCCTTTCATAAGACCTCCATTTTAATCTCTATGGTAAACAGTGATTTGTTTAGGAATACAATGAATCTTCACAGGCCTGTCATCTACATGGATAAGAATTTTGTTACTGTGAGGGTCACCACACATTAGCCAGATCCAGAAACAGTATTTTTTTTAGTGTATTTTTCTTTAAAATGATCTTTACCCCTTGATGATACAGTATGACATCCAGAGGTTCCTCCAGGCCAGAAGGATTTTGCAACAATTCACAAGTCATTTTTTTAATAAGGAAACAATAACTAGAGGAGGATGAATGGGGGTGAAGGGACAATGCTATCTATGGGGAACCAGTTCTTATTCAGGAGCACAAAATGTGAAGAAATGTCTGCAGAGGACATCAGTACATCAGTAACATTTATTTTCCCAGTGCATTCTGTAATAGTGTAGATGTGTGATTTCATTCAGATGCCATAAGTTGCAATTAATTTTGCCTTGACAGACTTGTGTCTGTTGTTTTGGTCTTTGGTTGGTTGCGTGCGTGGTGTTGGTTTTCTTGTCATTCTTTGTTTTTGCATTCCTCAACCCACAGTTCACAGTTTAACTTCCCCAGAAAGAAGTTCAGATACTTGTGGATCTTCTCTTCAAAACTGTGAAAACACTTCTGAATGTGGTAACCGAATAGCCTTCCTACATTCTGTTAGTACTGTCATTTCCCAGCTGTAAGGACAGCACACTTAGAGCAAGAAGCTGTGAAATAGCAGAGTATGTCTATTGTAACTGATTTAGATTCCATCTCCTGCCTCCCTAATTATGTCTAATACTCTATTGCAAGTGCTTGTTTCTTGGCTTGGTTTCTCCAATCCATCACTACTTTTCTTCAGAAAGAACTTCTTAATAATTTTGTTCCTTTTGCAGATATTTTCTTTTCTCAGAACAGTTCCTTAGCAGTTCCAGTACTTCCCCTTTATTTTTCTTTTGTTGTTACACCATGCCAATAGATTCGTGCAGTAAAAATCTCAACAGCAAACTAACCTGACAGAATGTAAATCTGCATGGTGCTGCTCAAAGTCTGTCATGATCCCAGGTTATGAAACCCAAAGGACTGTGGATTTGGGCCTTGATCACAGCCGTTTCCCTACACAATTTGCAGTCAGTTTTGTGCACCAATAGTTTATAACATCTCAGTAACTGTTCAGTTTCAGGAAAATTCAGTGTGACTTCTTGATCATTTTTCTTACTCACTTTTTACTTCCTTCTATTTTCTAAATAAAGAACTGGAAGAAAAAGATAATGGGCCAACAAATCCCCACTGGAAATAAATGTGCAAGGTAAGGAGAATTGCACTGTGTGTTTGTGTATAGTAGAGAGACAAGGCTTTCGGAGAACAGCATTACATCGGCCAATACAGCTGAGATAAACAATTAGGATTCAGGTCTTAATGAAAGCCGTTCATGGCAGGAAACTTGTCCATTTCCTTCAAATATTTTATTTGATCTAATAAAAGGACATAGTTCTCCTACTTTATCAGAGCTGTAACAATACTATTTTATGGATCATAGTTTCCTCAACTCATGACTTTCTAGTGAAGCAAGTTCATGTGAAATAATTAATTTGAGACTACGGTCCTGTCAGCACTGTGAAATCTGAATGACCTGAAGGAGTGGATGTGAGAGACTGAGCTCAGGAGTATCTGCATGATTCACTGAAAACCAAATCAAGATTTAAGAATATACCACCTCATTGCTGAGAGCAGTGAATAAATGTTTCAGCAGTGATCCAAAATAAAAACAAAACCCAACCTCCTTTTATTAGGACTGAGATGGATAAGAAAAAAAAAACACGCAATGGATTGCTTGCTGCCTGTATTGGCTTAACGACAAGTTGGTTATCCAAGCAAAGGTAGAGAATATGAAACCATGCTTCTTTTTGTGCCTGTGCAAAACCTATACCGTTGACTGATGCTGAACAGTAACTACTTATATCTGTATTGCAAACTTAATGGGAATTCTTCTGTAATCAAATGTTCATTACAGAAACTCATCTTCTCTTAAGATGATGTCTTTTTATTCTAGTTAATGGACAATCTCATGCAGTATGGTTCTTGCAAAGTGAATAAATGTGTCAGAATTGAAACGTTCATTTTCAGTGAAGTGTGTAAAAATTAGAGATTTGAGCTACAGTAGCCTCATTTTGTCTAAGATGCTTTGTGCAGTTAAAGGTTATTGCAGTTGTTCTTGTTTCAATACAAGTTCATGTAAACGCAAAGTAGGGTTATATAATTTGGTGTGTTGAAAGCCACTACTACCACTGTCATGCTGGATAGCCAACAAATTCATAACGGCATTCCAAGTAAGGGAAATAACTCCAAACTATTAACACACACTGTGATATCTGTCTTCCTTTTAGAATACAGAAGTCTTCAGAAAGATTCCATTTTCTTGTGAGATTCTTATCGCCCTTTCTCTTTAACACCTCTAATATTTTGCTCAGGATCTTTCAAAGATAAGCCAAATGGTGTTCTCAGAAGCATGTGAGTAATGGAAATGTTTCAATCCCTGCAGATATTTACCAAGGAACAATTTTTAAAGCCCCATAAACAAGGTAAAATGTGATGGTAGAATTGTTTTTACAACTAGAATATAGAGGCTGATGGTGCTAAAATGAGAAAGATGGAGTTTGGCTGCTTCTGGCTAGTAACACAAATGTTAACTCATCTTTATTTCTTCTGCTGAAGACATGCATAGAGACTGCATCATTTTATCAGCGTGTTGCAGTTGCTTCCAGTGGCACATTCTGTACATTTAATTAAGCAGAACCAGAACTTCACAATGAAATTCTAAACTTCTGGATCCTCTCATGCCCTCTTGCTGTGCTACAACTTACAAAATATATCTCCACTCATATCAAAGTCTGTAAATCTGGCCAAGTTTTAAGCAATCCTGTGTTTTTTAATTGTGTGAGCATACTTGTTTATATACTCTTTCTTAAGAGTAGTACTTTCTCATTATTATTGCCCATACATATTTCCCATACACAATAACATTTCACAAACATTTGTTGGTTTGAAAAACAGTTTTGAAAATAAAATTTGATTTTGAGCAAGGCAATTCAAGGAAAACTAATGCTGCAAAAGCAAGCTGTTCCAAAACCAGTACCAAACACACATTTGCAAGGGCGTAATGTCTTTCCAGACTAAGTCTGATTTTTTTTTTTTACAGTACTTCTGGGAATTTGCATTTTTCTGAAGGATTTTGTACTCTTTCTGTGCAACACTTGGCACTGTTGTTGGCCCCATGACTGACTGCAGTATCTCATTCTTTTTTTCTATATTTTGTTAAATATTCATTGCCAGATTCTATGCTGTGTTTTTGTTGTTTTGTCACATTATGGGCAATAAACCTGACAATAGTGTATCTGCTATAAATTTATTTACCAAGTTGATGTCTTCCTTCCAATTTCCTGAATCCAGCTCAATTTATATAGGAAAGAAACAGCTGGGACAGACTGTTTATGTCATGCATTTCAAAATCAGTTTTAAAATTTGTATTAGACTGTTTCCCTCCCTGATTGATATTCCTTTTAGTTGTTAAATCTCCGTCCTATGCCACTAAGTTGGCCAACTACACTCCTAAGGAAACTGTTCCTAACGTGTTTTGATCTAATGCAAAAGATCTCTCAGTTTTCATTTCATTTCCTCCTGTATTCAGGGACGTTGAATCATCCTCTGTGTTAAAAAGAGAGGTGGTAAGATCTAGAAACCCATTTGTTTGTTCATAACTGGGTAAAGATTTTTAGTCATTCATTCTACTGAACATGATAGGAAATATGCAACAGATAAAGAGAAGATAAAAACACTTTGGAAGCATACAGAAAACACTTGAATAAAAATTCTCACTTGTGTCTATAATACAGTTTCTGACCCTTGGAGTCAACAACAGGGCTTACGTTTAAGGCAGCTGGATGTTACAGTGCCAAACATCTTGTACTGCCAACACAAGTGCTGAGCACGGTGCTCAGCAGCTCAAGGAGGCTGAGGGATATCTTTGATATTAACAGCATGGTCATCTTTCCCTTCTGTCAGCTATCATGACTGCAGGAGCAAGCCCAGAGTAAGAGAAGATATTCTTCCAGCACAGCAATAAGCTATATGCGTAGAAGAAGTCTTCTTTCTCCTTGTTTCGTTCTCCCTAAGTGAAGGATCCACATAGAAGGAAAGCTTTTGAATGTTTTTAACCAAAATGAAATCAAGTGTGGAAGATTAAATTTGATTTGGAGTTTCCCAATTATAGAGTTGACAGGATTGTGCTCCAAGCCTTCTCTATAGCAATCTGTACTGAGGCACAAATTTCAGTAGCAGATCTGGGAGAGGTTGTTCCAGAACTTACCGCGTGTAACAGAATTCTTTTCAAGGGAATTCTTTTCAAGGACTTGAAAAACACACTGCTGTAGTTATATACTCTACATGAACATTCTGCATATTCATAAAGAATGAAAAGGATTGGGAGAACAGCAATGAAGTGGAAAATACTAGTAGGTTAGCGTTATACAAAGCAATACTGCATATTTTTAATCATTTTTTTCATTTGTGATGGAGTTCAGAAATACATCAGACCAAGCCTGTCCGATGACTGAAATTTTATTTTGCTTTCATGGATTCTGATCCCCATATATTCTCACTTGCCTTGACTAGGAAAATAGGAATTAAAAACCAGAAAGAAACAGGAAAACCAGTTCTAGATTGTGTTAACGGTTCTGGAGAAGGAGCTAACTTTAATTTGGGTAATGTGAGAACATAGAATGTCCCTTACAGCAGGACAAAGAAGTTTTTGTGATTGAAAAATCCTATAGTGAGTAATGATGAAAAAAATATGTGAATGAGTTTGCAGCTGACAAAGAAAAATGGGTTTCTTCATTCCTATAAGAAACGGAGAACTGCAGTTCTCTTTTAGGTGAAGCATTTCATGGAGGGGATAAATAAACAAGCTCCTAAGTAGCCATTGGTGAAGGTTGGATGAGGCTGACGTGACGTAGGTGCCATATTGAATAGCATTATAAAGCAAAAGGTGCTGAACAAATAGAATCACTGCTTAGAAGAAATTGGTTATGAGTTGACTGAGATTGAATTTAGTCTGTGATGAGGCTGAGGAGACCCACTGGAGGCTGGAAGGGTAGAGGAAGAAACAATTTAGAGATGTCTGAGTGAAGAAATAACAAAGGATGAAGTTTAAAGTTTCAGTTCTCTGACAGAGTGGCACTAAATAGTTAAAGCTGGCAGCTGTTTAGGTGGAAAATTGTTACAACAAAGCTGAAATGTGGTCAGTATCTCTTGACATTCCTTCAGAAAAAGGAGGAGAAATTCAAACTTTTGAATACAAATATGTTCTGCATGAGTGGTAAAATTCCATGGACAAGTTATATTAGTTGGTCTTTTATGAATACACTTTGTTTTCTGCTCATTCATTCATTATTTCCTTCAATCCTTCCAACATTAACTGCAGTTCTGAAAATCTACTGATGGTCTTTTTTAAGACAACGCAAATTAATAAAGAACAACACTAAACCACGCACATTCTTTTGCACTGTATACAGCTCTGCATTAAATTTCCCTAATTGATTTTATTTTTGAATGGCAGCTTATGAAAAATAAATGATATTCTGACTTAGCAGTTGTCAAGATGCAAAATTCAGTGAACTGTTAATGTGTGAATCTGTCAATTTTACCTTCTACTCCATGCTCATGGTATTAGTTGGAGCCCAGGATGTTTAAAAAGTCAGCTGTAAATGTGCAGTCCTGAGGGAGCGAGGCTTTGGAAGCACTCAAACCTCTTCCCACTTCCTTATTACTAGATTATTGCTTTCGTATTCCACCCTCTCAACTTGTATGACTTGACTGTACAAATAGAAGCTCATGACTTGAAAATGAGCAGCATTCAGCTGGCTCTACAACTTTTGCCTCGGAGTACAATTTTTAATAATGTAAATCTTATGAAACCAGAGACATAGGAAAAGAATGAGGCAGATATTTCCACTTTGTCTTGCAGGGAACAAGGGGTATGTAGGGTCATTGTATTTTTTGTTTCTGATTAGTTCTTAACCAAACGCTTTAGCATTTCTGAAGTTGTTATTCAAGCAATATTATTAACTTCAAAGTCTCATGATGTGGCTGTGAGCCTGAAAAATCATCTGGATCATCTTGGCTGACGCATTACAGCACTGTGAATTGCTAGAGGGTTGTCAATAACAAGGTTGAATTTAGGATTCTAAATAGAATCAGGCAAGTAGATTGGAAACCTACATATTCCATGGGCAGAGAGAATGTTACAGGAGAGATGGGACTGTAACTCTGAAGTGATAGGAGAAGGATTTCCTTACTTTTGAACTGAGAAGCTTGCTGGTGATACTGAAAAAATAGTTGATTCACGGTGATGAAGGTGGATGCAGACAATGCGGATGCTTTGTTGAACTTGAGCTGCATGTCACAACATTTATTTAATATTGCATATGCATATGTGCATACATGCATATGTGCATACATGCATTTGCTGTGTGTTATACAAATTCAAAGCATTCAAGGCACTATTCTGAAGTTCCACCTGGGGCTGCTTGTTTCAAGAGAAGGGATCCTCGATATCCAGGCACCATATCCGCCCTGTGCTCTCTACGCTCCTACCACGAGGCAGGACAAACCATTGCTCCAGGCTTCACAGCTAGAACACATCTGTTTTCTTTCCAAGCACTGGCCTGCTGCTGTCCTGGTGTGATGGGGCATGCTGTGTTCAGGCAGTGACCAGTGTTCAGCCAACCTCCTTGAAGCATGATGCATGTTAACAACATCACCAGAATTTAGGACCTCCCTTTTTACTGGATGTGAACAAGAAACTGTTAAGACGAGGGTGGAGGATGGGTGAGGTTTCTGGAGGTGATTGAGCCCACCAGTGGGTGCAGCTGTGTGTGAAGCAGTCCCTCCATCCTGTGCTGGGCTAACAGGAAGGTGCTTGGGTCGCCCCAGCAGGAAGGCAGGGAACGGCAGCTTTTTGGACTCTGATCACATTGTCATCACGTTGTGTCTTGCAATTAATGTCAGAGTTAATTAATATAGCTAATTCATACTCATTAAGGATATAGATAAATATCCAGCAGAAATGCAGCTGTTTTCACTATCCTCTTCTATTAACATTACATAAATCAGCTGCTGATGTCTTACAGTTGTTACCAACCTGGGATTATCTATAAAATGCTTAAAACTTCTACTATTTAGCTTTCAGCAGCCCTCTCTCCTTGCTTTTCAACCACCCTTTACTTTGACAAACACTGTCTCCCAATGCCAGCCATTAACAACTCCTGTTTTCTGTAATATTAACAATCTCAGACAACATAATTTGCACAGTGCTTAAGAGGGTTTTGTTTGTTCGCTTTATTGACATATAATAGAAATAAATGAATAAAATCTGGTCTTGACTGATCAGAAGCTTCTTGCACTAAACACAGCATAAAATACAGCGCAGTCTGGATTGCCTCCAAATTGAATTAGAGAACATGAGAATCAGTGAGGTAAATCTGGGATTTGATGGAGATTTACCCCACAGAGCTGGTCTTTCCAGAATTGGAAAAGACCATAATTGGGAAGAGTCAAATGAGGAAGTCAGACACCTGCACCTGGAAGAAATGACAGGCAGGGGTTGTTTAGGAGATTAGCTCCGTAAAAATGGTTGTGAAGATCTTGCAAGCAGGGATGAAAGCAGTGAAGGGTAAAGAAGGACAACAAATGGATGGAAAACAAAATCTATCCCACCCTGTCCTGTGAAGATGCCAAAAGAAAATGAAATATGTTTTGTTTCTGAAAACGATCTTTTCCCCTCTACCCACTTGGCAAATGAATGTCCAACAGTCTTACTTGTGAACAAAAATGATCAGAATTAATCAGTTAACTTAGGATTGATATGCAAGGTTTCAGCACAAAACATACTTTTTTTTATTAAAAGATGACAGCAATATTCTACTTATTCATCAACACCTCACATTTATAGATGATAATGAACAGCTGGTATGTTGGCCAGCTGAAACACTTCCACAGTGCTATTGCAAGTTAGGTTAAGAAAAAGACCTCCTTTTACTTTTCCTTGCCAAAGTAAGGAGAAATTACTCAGGACATTGAAGCTGTTGTGGAATACTTACCAGAAGGTGCTGTGGCTAGGAGATTTTCAGTGGAGCCACAACAGCAAAAAAAAAAATGCATGAGTGAATCAGAATCCTACCGTGTGTTTTGCAAGCAAATGCACTTAACAAATCTCTAGAACGTAGCTGAACTATAAAGAAGAGATCCCATAGTCTCCATTTGGTGCATTTTCATAAAAACAGAAATACAGTGCTACAATGGTAAGGAGATGGTTTTCTCATTGGATTGGGAATAGTGCAATCAGTTTCTTATCAGAAAGTTGTTTTTAAAATCTCACTTCCTAGAGCTGTAAGTTATGGGGCAATTAGTTTTCACTAAAAAGCGGTCCAGACCTTTGAGATTGGAGGAACAAGGTTTTCTTTTCCTTCACTCCCTGAAGTGCAGAATGAGAAGATGACAAATAACATCACTTAGTTTAGTTTTCTTTCATTGGAGAAATACAATAATGAACTAATCCAGTTGCTTGCTATTTTCAAACCTTGTAGTTGCAGGGATTTTTACATTTAGGATTAAGAATATCACAGTCTTTGCAGGAAAATCTTGCGCTTTCATACAACCCTCTGCCACTCACAGAAAGCCTCTAATGTTCACTATATGTTTCATTTCTGCTTCTGAAAAAAATAATCCATTACAAATAAATGAGTCCACTCGAAGGTACTGTGTGTCAGTCTAAATCTGGCCAGAACAACTCCAATGGAAAAGAGGGATAATTGAGAAGGAAAAAGCAAAGAACATTTTTCTTTACCTGTGTTTACATGACAGATGGTGAGCAGAATCCTGGGTAATCTGTTAGTCCTCGTGAGTGAAATCAATTAAGTTTAGAAAAGCTATTCATTGCCAGAGAGATTAAAAAGTAATTAGCAATTATAAAGAAATCTGCAAGGGTACTAATTATAATGAAACAGTGAGTTTAGTTTCTGGACAGGAGAGAGATTCTAAATACTGGGGAAGTTTGTATCCTATCTGTTGTTTATTAAGAAAATAGCAAAAATCCATTTTCCTCTCAGGATGATGATCTCTGGTAAGGCCCTCTAGATGTTTATTGTGATGCTGACACAATAGCAGCTGTCCTAATGCCAGTTTATTAAAACCCAACTAAAGGATTAAGTACTTAGCTAAGAATGTTTAGCAAAAGATAGGAAAATAATTGAAGTTCTTGCTACTATACTCATATTTTTTAGTGTTGATCAAAACTTTTCCTGCAGTTCTTTTTATTATTTTTAATCAATTATTCATACCGTTACAGTCATTCTCCCCACTTTCATTGGCCTTAGGGTACTTCTAAGAATTACTTTATTTGATACTACATTGTCTGTTTCCCAGACAATGATTCAAGACTACTCTAAAAGTAATGCCTCCTATTCATTTCCATGGGAACTACAACCGATACAAAGAGCACTATAACACTATTTGATAGAACAAATTCACAGCTACAAAGTACTATTTTTCAACATAGTCACCTCCAGTAGCTGTGTATTTTTGCCAGTGATGAACAACAGTCTGCATGGCAAGCTGGTAAAAATCTGCACTAGTAGAGACCCACTGCTTCACATCTGCTGTGATGGTGTTATTGCTAGGAAAATGTTGCCCACACAGTCCATATTTCATTGGCCTGAAAAGATGGAAGTTAGAAAGTGCCAAATCTAGACTGTACAGTAGCTGTGGTAGGAGAGAGTCAATCCAAGATTGGCAATGTGCTCCATGGTCTTCAGACTGGTGTGGAGCCTGGCATTATTGTGTTGCAAGAAAGGTTGTCTTCGTCTCTGGTCTAACTCTGGAAGACTGAGCCTTCAGTTTAGTCAGCGTCATGATGTAGTGGTCAGAGCTGAAGGTTTATCTCAGTTCTGAGAAATCAAGAAGGATCACCCCTATCCTATCCCAAAAGGCATTGCTCATCACTACCTGCTAAGTCTGCATCTTGAATTTTTTCTTCAATGAAGAATTCACACCATCACTCCATGGACTTCTGTTTTAACTCCAGCTCATATTGATGATACCTTGTCTTGTCACCAATAATGAAATGATCCAGAAAATTCTCACCTTCAACCTCACGTTGGTCATAATCTACCAATTTGCACAGGTGAGCTGATAGAGGCACTTTGTTTCATGGTGTGACAGCTGTGCATGGCCATCCAGAACATGCCTTGTCTTTCGCATTGCTGAAACGCATCACCCACTGCCTCACTGTGCTCACAGTTTGGTCTCCATAAGCATTCAACAAGCGTCAACTAATGTCAGTGGGTGCAATTGCTTCTGCTTGTAGGAATTTAATCCTGCCTCTTCGCCTCATATGCATTTCCATGTCAGGTGTCATTCTGTCAGACTGCCCCTCTGCTGTCATCTATCGCACAGCAGCAACATGTGATGGAATACTGGCGGGAAGGTTCAACACCTACTACTATACCATCAGCATCCAACTCTGACATCATGGGCCAACATAATGAAATAGGATACATTACTTTCAGAGAAGCCTTTGTACATTTCTTCTATTCTAGCTGCATAATTTTTTAAGAAGTTCCTGCAGCTAGAAGTTCCTGGTAAAGAAATCAATTTTTTACTTTCAGACACCAGTAAACATCCTCAGAAACATGTTTCGTATAACTGGGTGAGGTACATATATCTTCGGTACCTCTTGTTTGGAATAGTCTCTTTAGTATCTAAGAAAATCATCCATATTTTGAAGCCTCATATGTAATATTTAGAGGACTGAACTGAAACAATTGTGACAAACATTGAAATTTCTATACTCTAGTATGCACTTTATGGTGGAATACTGCATGTTCTTCACCAGAATATGTAAAAAGCTGCAGTCTTACTTGAAGAATGTTTTGAATTTTTCAGTAAGGCTTAGAGGTTTTTCTTCTCGTCTCTAAGAATATTTTAAATTTGGCAATTTTTTTGTTTGTTTTTTGATTTTTTATTTTAAATAGATTGCTGCATTTCCATTTATAAGGCATTAGTTGCTTAACAAAATGTTAAGAAAGCTGGTATTTTTCTGAAACTTCTGGTATGCTCATGAAACCAGCACAAGAACAACTTTCCCCTATTGATAGTTACCTTTTTGAGATCCTGTCTTGGTTAATAGCAATCAAAACTGAAACTGCAAGCACTTTTCTGAAGCCATTCAATATGTACATATGTCCTATGAGTGAATGAGTTCAGCATTTGTATCTGATGATCTTTTGACTCTTCTGTCCTTTTTTTTCTTCTTTACAAATTCTGGGGTGATATAAGGTGATGGTGAGAGACAGAGTGGGATAGAAGAACCCCAGATATGAAATGTAAGGTTTTTGAAGTTTGCAGGCTTAATGAGAGACTTCCAGAGAAAACTGCATTCCATATTTGCCAGTGAAGTAGGTGGATGTTCAATTTGCCTGAAAACCAGACTACTTCAGTCAAATATTTCAATCATGGATTTGGGGACCATTGTTGCGCATAAGTCTGAACACAAAAGATGGCAATAACAGAAAACTCCATTGATTGCTGTTATCACAGCACTGCTCAGCCCCCATCAAAAATACTCCTCTGACTGTAAAATGAGAGGCGTTATTTTTCAAACTTTCTAAAATGGCTGAGGCCAATGCTGTAATCTTGAAAGACTGAAGGTTTAATATTTTCCTTGCTCTGCCCAGTATTTTTATTGTTAATTTTATCCTATCTTTGTGAGGTCTTTCCTGTTCTCATATTCCCTATTCTTCTTAGCACATGAATAATTTTATGACTTTGTAAAAACCTAGAGATGAATTAAATTTGAGATGAAAGGAAAAGAGATTAATAGTGAACAGGAAGAAGCTTTCTGCTTTAAAAAAAAAAAAAAAAAAAAAGAGCCTAATACTACACATTCACTGCCAGTTCTTCTCTGGAATATTTATGATCACAGATGTTTATAAGCCAACACATTTTTGTAAAAAAAAGTTAAGCATTTAATGGATATTTCTATACGTATCGGGAACATAGCCATTACAATTCATTTCCAAGTTTTACTTTTAGAACAGTGCCACAATATTTTAGTATAATTTATTAAAAACTTAATAGGCTGTTAGCTCTCAACTTGTAAATGAAGCATGTAGGAGGAGAGGGATTACTACTGTACAGCTCCTGCAGCAGGGAATAATTACAGTCCTTCTAGAATAAGAAGGGGGTGGAAAAATACTGTGTAATAAGTTCTGTATACTTTTTCCTCCCAGTGACATACTGATTCAGCTTTAAAATTGCATATTTATAAGCTTTTGGTGAATGAATGTTACCTACCATGATACTGGTCTGCAGAGAGAGTGAATGGTGGCAGCTGTGTGGGCCCACCCCGACCTGTTTGGCTCATCTGTGACACCTCAGCATGGAGAGCTGGCAACAGCATTGCTTGTGCACTGCCAAGAGAACAGCTCTTGGGGGGCATATTTTTTGATTGGACACTAAAAAATTCAGTATTAATTTAGTCTGCTGGCTCGGGCTCTGTGATTTTGTTTTTTTTTTTTTAATATGACATCTACTATTCTTAGCTGAAAATGGGAAGCTTTTTATCCATCTGCTGTATTTAAAGATTGTGTCTGTCACAGATAGCTTGAAGTCACATTGGCCAATAATATGAAAGAAAAGAAGATCTAAAGAAATGAGTTGGTGTGTCAGAAGGATGTGGCTAGCTTGGTCTCTGGGAGGAGAAACCAGACTTTCCCTGGCTCTTCTGTGAATGTTTTATTCACACTGGGTCAGTGTTGTTGGTGCAAGTCATCCAGACCCTTTGAAGCTGATGGAGATCCATCAAGATTCAGTTCTCATGGGTGATAAGGAGTGCCTCATGGACAAAAGCATTTTTCTGCTGAATTTATATTCATAGTCTCATTCATTCTACCTTGTACCTTACCCTCATTTCATAAAGACAAATTTTACTTTGTGTATGAAAATGTTCAATCTGGGTTCCCTATTGCACCAAAAATTGCCATTTTCTTTGGTTCAGAACTTCCTTTTTATTTTTCATTAGTTACAAGAATGAATAATGTCTTGTGCTTTTATAAATCCCGAGATGATTTTGAAAATCTCTTATAGCCGTAGTTATAATGTAAAAATGAAATTTATTCCAATGAGGAAGAAATTTCAAGTCTTTTCATTTGTTCTGTATAATTACTTCTGAATTCTAATGCCTCAGAGGAGCCATGCTTGCTGGCTTTTGACCAGAGACAAGACATAACCTTTCCTTAAAGTAGAGATCTCTGAAGAGGTCGAACCTTAGTCTTCTTCAGAAAATGTACTTTAGCCTCTGCTGAAAACAAACTACTAAACCTCAGGTATGTAAAACAAAGAAAGAAGGGATTTGTCTGATATATGGCTTTCATATGTGATCGATGTGAACCCTAAGTTAATGTTTCCTCAGCAGTTGAGACTTCGTACTGAATTACTCTAAGCAACTGTAGAGGATAAAGCTTCCATAACAAAATTATCAAAAAAGTTATTAGAGTTGATGGACGTTCTGCCAAACTATTCCCCTCTGTGTGGAGCATAGGAGTGCTTTTAACTTTGGACTGTTACCTCAATCTGTACAGTCCAGGAGGAAAAGCAATTGGTTCTCCTTTTTTCTTTTGATCTGGATTGGAATTTCATGTCTACCTAGAAGGAACTTGTTCTTCATCAGCAGTTACTCCATTTCTAACACTGGCCCTGCATCAAGTCTTTCAGAAGAGGATATAAAGATGTTATCTAGCTCTGGTGAAATTCCAGCTTCTACCAAGTGCAGTGCTAAGGTATGTTTACTGCATAAAACCTGGAAAAATGACTTTTAAAGAATTTGTGGGGGTGATTCCACAGATTGCTAAAAAGCATTGCATATTGCAAAGCTGCACACGTACAGTCTTTCTACAGTCCCTCCTAGCTGGACACTTTGTGTAGACAGATACATTTATTTTACATATACAAACCCTTTGTTGCCAGGCACTGGAGCAGAGATTCTGTCTTATCCTCTATAACTACAAAGGCTGTTGGCATAACATAGCTGTTATGCATATAAGCTGGGAATTGGTTTCCTTTGCACATTATAAACTGAGTATCCACAAGCAGGCAGACACAACATAACTAAGTGCAGATGCTTCTGCGGTGTGATGTGGATGCGGCCTTTCACACTGTTATTGGCATGAAGCAACTCAAATACTGGGCAAAAGAAGAAAAGTGAACAGAAAGCCACAAAACCAGTGCAGTGGTTGGTGCTCTTCCACTGAACAGTCTCATTGAATATCCTGTATTTTCAGTGTAGGGAATGTTTTACCAGCAGCAACTCCTCCTTTAATGGGAGGGAAGTTTGCAAATCCCCTGGAGTGAAGAACAGAGGGAGTAGGCCGTAGGTCCAGCTCATCACTGTGGCTTTCAGGCAGGTCTGAAGCTGTGTGCACCACGTTGCAGCCCTCCTCCTGGATTCCTGTCACACTTGAAATTCCCATGAAGTGTAGGAAGGCACAAAAGGTAAGACAGACAGTTTTGGCAGCCACATTACGGAATGACATACAACTATTTGAAGTATTTAAAGGAAGGCTATGAAGATGGGGAAGGTTCTGGAAGGTAGGGGGTAGGAGGAGTAGCTGAGGTCCCTGTGTTTGCTCAGCGCAGAGCAAAGGAGCTGAGGGGAGACATCATGGCGGCTGCAGATCCTCACAGGGAGCGGAGAGCAGTGCTGAGCACTGCTCTGTGTGACATTGACAGGGCCCGAGGGAACAGCATGGAGCTGTGCCAGGGGAGGGGAGCTGGGGGTGAGGGACAGGGTCTGTGCCAGAGGATGGTGGGCATGGAACAGCCTGCCCAGGGCAGTGGACCGGTGAGTAATGTGAAGCTCAAGAGCAGCCTTGGCTGTAGTGATCACAAAATGGCGGAGTTCAAAATCCTTAGTGTCAAAGAGGGTGCGCAGAAGCTTGCTACCCTGGACTTCAGGAGAGCAGACTTGAAACTCTTAGGGGAACTGCTTGGCAGGGTGACATGGGAGATAGCCCTGGAAGGAAGAAGAGCCCCAGAAAGCTGGTCAGTATTCAAGGACCATCTCTTCCAAGCCCAGAAGCAGTGCAACCCAAGAAAAAGGAAGAGGTAGGCAAGACTGCCAGGAGGCCTTTGTGGATCAACAAGGAGCTCCTGAACTTGCTTAAGCTTAAAAAGAAAGCCTATAGGAAGTGGAAGCAGGAACAGGTTACCTGCGAGGACTACAGAGAAGCTGTCTGACCAGTGAGGGATCAGGTTAGGAAATCTAGCCACAGACATAAAGAAGAAGAAATTCTACAGGTATATCAGTGATAAAAGGAAGGTCAGGAAAGATGTGGGCCCTCTCCAGAAGGAAAGTGGAGGGATATGGCGAAAAGTGAGGTGCTCAATGACTTCTTTGCCTCAGTCTTCACCATCAAGGGCTCTAGCCACACCACCCAAGTTGCAGAAAGCAACGGTCAGAACTTGGAGAAGGAAGATCTGCCTGCTGTAAGTGAAGATCAGGTTAAAGACCATATAAAGAATCTGAAGGTGCACAAGACCATGGCATCTGGTGAGATCCATCCACGAGTTCTGAGAGAACCAGCAGATGAAGTTGCCAAGCTGCTATCCATCGTATTTGAAACATCATGGCATCTGGTGAAGTTCCCACTGATTGGAAAAGGGGAAACATAACACCCATTTTCAAGAAGGGAAAAAAGGAAGATATAGGGAACTACAGGCCAGCCAATCTCACCTCTGTGCCTGGCGAGATCATGGCGAAGATCCTTCTGAAGGCCCTACTAAAGCACATGGAAAATAAAGGTGAGGTGATTGGTGCTAACCAACATGGCTTCACCAAGGGTAAGTCCTGCCTGACAAACTTGGTGGCCTTTTACGATGAAGTAACAGCCTCCAAGGAGAAAGGAAGAAAAGCTGACATCATCTACGTGGACTTGTGCAAAGCATTTGTCACCGTCCTGCATGACATCCTAGTTGCCAATGAGGAGAAAAATGGATCTGATGGATGGACCACTCGCTGGATAAGGAACTGGCTGGATGGTTGCACTCAGACAGTTGCAGTCAGCAGCTCAATGTCCAAGTGGAGAGTAGTGACAAGTGATGTTCCTTGGGGATCGGTGTTGGGACCAGTGTTATTTGACATCTTTGTAGGTGATATGGGCAGTGGAATCAAGTGCACCCTCAGCAAGTTTGCAGACAACACCAAGCTGAGTGCTGCAGTTGACACGCTAGAGGGAAGGCATGCCATCCATAGGGATGTAGACAGGCTTGAGAGGTGGGCTCATGCCAACCTCATGAAGTACAAGGCCAATTGCAAGGTCCAGCACTCGGGTCGAGGCAATGCCAAGCACAGATACAGGTAGCTACAGGGCAGCTAATGGCTTGAGAGCAGCCCTGAGATCGATCTGGGAGTGCCAGTTGATGAAAGATTCAACACGAGCCAACAACGTACACTTGCATCCCAGGCGGCCAACCGTATCCTGCGATCCTCACGGGTCCCTTCCGACTCGGGGTATTCTGTGATTGATTCTATTTCCGCGCTGCTTCAGCGGCTCTCTCAGCCTTTTCAAACTGCCTCCCCGAGCCCCGGACCTCTCCTTTCCGTGCCCCAGCGGGGCCGCGCCGAAGCCCTGCCTCCCACCTCCCTCCGCCGCAGCCCCTCGCTGACAGACACACGCCCGCTGCCGCAGCCGGGCCCCTCCCGGCCAGCCGCCCCCCGCTTTGTGCGCGGCCCGCGGGAGCTCCGCCTGCGGCGGCGGCGGGGCCGGGCCGGGCGGCGGCAGAGCGCGGCGCTGTGTGCCCGCCGCTCCGCTCCGCGCCCTCGGCGGAGGCCAGCAGCCGGCGGCTCCCGGCTGCAACAGCGGGGGAAGGGGCTCCGTTCCCTCAGCTCTCCATTTCTCCGGATGAAATGCTGTCTGAAGTGGCAGCTGCCCGGCGGGTCTCCCTGCTGGCTTAAAGACGCTGCGTTTTAGATGTCCTTCTGCATCCCTCCGGCGTACGTGAATAAGCGGTTTGGGAGGTAGGCGCGCCGGGAACGGCCAGCGGTGGTTTCCACTCTTCGTGGCTGGGCGGGAGCGGGGAGGAGAGGTGACATTCGCATCGATCGGTGCAGGAAAAGCCTCGCATCGCTGTTAGGAGGCAGGGTGCGTTAAAGCGGGAGCTGCAAGGCGCTTGCCGTGCCCGAGTGCGTGTGCCGGGATACGTATCGGCGATACGGAGCCAAAGGCACGGGCTGCTCCACGGCGTGAGGAGCGAAGCCTGTGCCGTGCATGCTGTGTTAAAAGAAGGCTGCGTGTAGGACGGCGTCCTTCCTTACACCGCTCGGGAACGCGGCCGTAGGAAAGGCTGTGTGTGCTGCTGTGCCAGGCAGCACCTCGTAGCCGGCGCTTTGCGAGCGATAGCCTTCGTCTGTTTCATTCGAATAGTAGGAGGGGCCCACGGACCGCTTCAGGATAATGTGTTAAAGCTTACATAGAGTGGAAGGGTCGGAGGAGAGGTAGGACAGCTGTGCGTTAAGGATTGAACTGACTTCTCCGGGAAAAAATGGGAAGGGGATTGAGCTGTGCCGTGAATAAATGGCTGTGCTTGTGCAGCTCAACTGCGAGACAGATGATCTAACAGAAAATCCCCCGTTTGTAACTACAGAAAGCTTCCGGCTCTACGGTGGGAGTTCTTTCTGTGGAAAAAGCCACTAATCAGAGCAAATAGGATCAGTCTCCCTTCATCCTATTGGTAATTTAATGTTTAAAAATGCTCCTTCTGCTGCTTCAGGTGCTAAATCGGTGATGGGAATGTGCTGCTGCTGAGTGATTCTGTCGTGTCACAGCTGGCTTCTCTGGGGGGAGGACATGGGGAAGAGTGAACTTGAGGAATGCGGTTCAAAAAGCAAAGCAAAAAAAAAAAAAAAAAAGCAGTAGTTTTTCCTGGTGCTTTGCAGCAGTGCTTGTGGAAAACAGATTCAACTGTTCAAAGCCATGTAAAGTTCCAACTCTTACATTTGTAAAGTGATAGAAGCAGATCAGCTGCAGGAACAGACAGCGATATGGTAAGAGTGATACCACCTGCATCTAAAACTTCACTTGAACACTGTGTTAACCAGAACTAAACCCACACATGCAAGCTATCAGATGTTGCCTACTTTGCTGTAGTCCCAGTGTGACTTATCTACTTTCTGGTTTACTGTAGGTCCTAATGAAGTTACCTCTGGAGATGCAATGAAATAGTTACAACAAGTTTATACTACCTGTTCTGATTGTGATGGATCACTCTAATGAGCTGTTTGTCCACCAGCTATTCATTTTAAAGATATTCTTTATTTCTGAGGAATTGAAAACAGCAGAACAGTAGAAATACCCTTAATCCTATTAAGATTAATGGGATTTCCTCTACTCTTGTAAACTGTTCACTCAGTGAATGCCAGATATGAAATAGATTGAACATTAGTCTTTCACTGGAGAGATAAAAGAGAAAAGAAGGCAGCTATAAGTGTTACAGTGGGAGAGATGCCATTATACATCTGTATGTAGGATCTGCAGGTAGAATAGCATACTGTAGAATAAAATACAACTCAAGCCTATTAGTGACAAAACCTTTTTTTTCTGCTAATAAGACTGACATGCCAATATTATGCTAAAATAGCTGCAATAATGTGCATATATTAAAGGCATTTTATGTATTGACACAGCATGCCTCGAGAAGTTTGAAAACACTGGGCAATCTTTCCTCTGCTGGCAACAGGAGGCAATATTGCTAAGTGCCTGCGCTGTAGCGTCTGCTCTGGTGCTGCCTTCCCTCAGCGGTTGTGCCAGGGCTGAATTTTGCCTTAGCAGATAAGCTGAATCAGCAGGCAACACATTGCCTTGCAGCCTGCAGCTGCCTGTGGCAAGAGTTGAGCTAAGCCAAGTCACTTGGTGGCATGCAGCAGGCCTCAGCTGCATCAACAAAACCTAGCAAACTTATTCTCCAAACCGTCTTCATTGCAGGCAAACAAGTTCTTCTGTGAGGATTGACTTAGAGTAGGGTTTTTCACCATGCTATAAAATGAATTCGTCATTTGTCAGGTAAATGAAGGCAACTAATTTATAAATTCTATTGTAGGTACTTGCAAATTTTTTATTCTAGTCAGATTCATGTAAAAAGTCTTCTACTTAATTGTTTCATCATGACATCCTCGTTTGTGAAATATATCAACTGGCATGTCTGGCCAAATTTACTGAACAATTAAATGAATTAATAAGTGTGAAACTTATTAATATTGTAGTTTTTGCTATTAAGGCTTATCCTGTGGTAGAGCATCACTCAACACAACATGGTTTGGCAACATCTCTCCAGTGACTTAGAGGGTAGGAATTTGGCTGTAATACTTAACAGTTTGTTTAGTAAGTACAGATTGAAGTGAACCAAAAGCTATTCTGTCATTACCTGAACTTTTACCTGAACCATTGCAGGAAATCATGAAACAACATAGTTACCGTGGTCTGGCTACAAATAATTCAACTAGAGGCATGTGCTGGCTGCAGTAAATGTACAAAATGTATATTTTTTTAATTGCAGTTATGTTTTAAACTTAAAATCCACCCCCAAAAAGTTTCATAGCTGAATCTCCTGACTGAAAGCTAAGGTACTAATAGGTAGTAATAGTAATTACTCACCAGTAATAGGTTTCGAGTGAGACCAGATTGCAAATTTGGACCTGCTCTGTACCTTGTTGTAAATACAGCTCTTCCAATTTGAGTTTGAGGTACTAGAGATGAAGATGCTGAGATAATCAGTGACACAGTGTTAGGAATATGGAACTCCTCAGTGGTGATGGGGAAGCTCTGATCCTCTTCTTGCTCCTGGCTGACCGAGGAACTGGGCCGTGCAGCACTTTGAGCCACCTTTTTGGTAAGAGCACTATGCACCTCTGCTTGCTGGGAAGTCCTTGCTCCTGGTTGGCAGTATGTGCAATCCACCACTGAAACGCTCATTGTGGCCTCTGGTTTGCTGATGGCATTGACTGGAAGTGTATGAACTGGCACGTATGTTTGCAACATCCAGTTTGATTTTCAAATTCATTGTTTCATTAATCTGTTCCATCCATAGCACGGAGACCTCAAATGAAATTCTTGTCCCACACTTTGAATGTTCAACTTAGCTATGTCAGTAACACACTTATTCAAAAATAAATAAATAAATAAAATAGGTAAATAAACAGGAGATTAGGAAATAAGGCTCTGTTTACAGACTGACAGGGTGGTTGAGGCTGGCAGGGGCTCAAGAGTCCTCTGGGGGGCTGGACCCAGTTGGGTGCTGAATAGCTACACTCTACTGAAATGGAGACTTTACAGCCTGTTTGAGGGACCTCTGTCAGTGTTGAAACAACCTCACAGTGAGAATTTCCTGTGTTTAAACAGAGGTCCCTGTATTTACTTTGTCTCTTGCCTCTTGTTCTTTCACTGGGTATGACTGAGAAGAGTCTGGTTCCATCTTGTTTACTCTCTCTTTGTGTTAGGGCTTATGATCCACTTGTCCACCAGGTCTCACAGGTCTTGCTCCACAAAGCTATTGCCCAGTTTTCTCCGGGCCTCTTCTTCCAAGTAACAGTGATAGGATGAGAGGAAATGGCCTCAAGTTGCTCCAAGAGAGGTTCAGGTTGGATATTAGGAAAAATCTCTTCTCAGAAAGAGGAGTGAGGCAGTGGCACAGGCTGCGCAGGGAGGTGGTGCAGTCACTGTCCCTGGAGGTGTTGAAGAACCGTGTGAATGTGGCACTGAGGGACGTGGGCAGTGGTGTGATGGGATGGGTTGGCAGTTGGACTAGGTGATATTGGAGGTCTTTACCAGCCTTAATGATTCTGTGATTCTATGAATTAGAAAGGATGTGTGAGGTTTATTCTGAATTGGTTACATACACTTCTATGGCACTCAAAACACTACTTTTCATCAGTATTTGCATTGTCATAATGATGGCAGGATTGTTATACTTTTAATTAAGAAGGTTGGCTGAGCAGTTCATGTTGCTTCATTAAGCTCTCTCTGCTAAGGGAGGCTTTACCAGGAGGTGCCTTCAAGTAAAGTATCACGGTGCTTCAAAGCAGCAAGAAGCATTTTGTGACAAAGCCCAACTATAGCTTTTGTTGTGGAAGACATGGGGAAAGTGGTGAAAGTAACAGTCACCTGAAAGATCACTGGCATTCAGGTTGCGATCTAGAGGTATTCCTCTACCCAGGGTGAAGCAGGACGATGTTTATGTGTCCTTTATTATGGTCTAAAAATGGAAGTAATACAGTAAGATTGATATGGGATTTAATAATACATGCACACGTGCACATTTTTGCATATAATTCTCTGAAGATTGAAAGTGCACAGCTATTTTGGGAGTTCTTTGTATCTGGGAAGTAGTTGCAACTTTGTCTCTGTCCTCGTTGGCCCAGATCAGCATTGACTGCAAACAGATTAATCAACATTGGTGGAGTTGATTGTGTGCCCTTTGTGTACCTTGCCTGTTCACTTTCTGCCTTCTGGAAGTGAAAACACTCCCAAGACGCACAAAATAGAGGCTTTGCCTGATCAGTGGTGTTCCTATTTGAAGGCTTCGGAGAGGTGACCAGTATTATATGTGTCAGGCTGTTAAAGCAATGTTTTTTAGCATGCTCTGCAATAATTTCAAATTAGAGAGGTTTAGATAGAATATTTGTGCACACAGGCACAGATAGAAAAATTGAAATCTGCTTTTCACATGGTAAGACTTTTGAGAGGTAGATCTAACATCTGCAAATGGAACCAAGAGCAGTGCAGTCACTTTTTTTCCTTTGGTACCTATGTAGGCTAACAGTGTAACTGAAATCAGGAGAGAAGCTAGCCAAGATGAAAATTTTCTCTAACCCTTTTGCTTTAGTTTCTGAGCAAATAGCTAAAGGCATAGCATATAACAAGATGCTTGAAGACACTCCAGACATCTTGTTAGTCAACCTGGGTATTACTTCAAGTAATGTTTATCATTACAGAGGACAAACTGTAAAATATTAAACAGTATTATATACAAAGAATACACCCAAGTTTTGAATCCAAATAATGTTGTAGCATTCTTTTTATAATGGCAGATAAAAATCTATTCATTTTTCTGCTTCCATCAGCATTTGAGCAGAGTCTATGCTTTAGGATAATTAATCTTCCCGAACAACCAAGAAAAAAACATTTTAGATGTCTTTTCACAAACTCTTTATCACATCAGCTGCTGTTGGCTCATTCTTCTTCTGTAGCGTGCAAGCTATCTCATATCTCTCCTACAGTCACACAGTTGACATGTTTGCATACACGAGGTCTTTGTGCTGTAGGAATTTGCCATGTGACAATCCCTTTATTTTTTTAAACTTTAGTCAGTTCTTTGGTAGTGCTATGCAGTGGCATGCCCTCAGAGCAATCTCTACCTGCATCCAGGCACGTACCAAGGTGTACATATTTTGCATTTCTTATTCTACTGCCCCTTCCTGATAAGACAAATGATCCGGCCTATGGTTCAAGCATATGTGATGCCTTCATAGGTCCCTGATAGGCAGCTGCTGTGCTCAATCAGAAAAGCTGTTCCTTGGTTGTCAGAGCTCCTTTTGGTTGGATGCTCAAATTTAAATACATGCAGTGCAGCTGCAGATACTTTTAAGGAATCTCCCTGAGATTCCCTAAGTATTTCTATAAAAGAAATTCCCTGTTGCTGAAACATTTTGAGCAGCATTCAAAGTCATTTTTTGAAGGAGATTTTTCTTTTTGTTACCTTAATTGCTGAAAACTGATCTATATTTGTCACTTTCTTCTTTCTCAAATTAGTAGCATTCCTACTCGTGAGCTAGGATTTAAATTCAATTTTTTCTTTCCATGAGAATCAGCCTTTAACAGATAAATTCTGAAGTAAATTGACAATTCAGCGTCGTAAGCATTTGAAATTCATAAGGTAAAAACATGTTCTTAAACTCACGATATGCACACATGGGACATCACTTCCTGAAAAAGAAATCCAAGGAAAGAATCTCCTTCTTTATCCTCCTAAATTAAAATAATAATAATAATAATTAATGATGTATTGAAACACTGGTCTGTAAGCCATTGTGCTGAAAGCTCTTGAGAGCAACAGAAGACACATGGCACAGTGCCATATCTATTAAAGTTGAGTGCCTTGTAGAATGAGATGGATAAATGTCTTGGAATAACTTACCCACTTCTGTAAATTTACAGGTTGCATCAGTTGGCAAATTAAAAGTAAAAAACCAAGAAGCTGGAAGAGCTGCTGTTACCAGAAAGGTCGGAACCAATGGACTGTATGGATATAAATATGTTTGAAGGCATCTGCACTTCCCACTACAAGGTAAAGCACATAAAGTGTTTTTCTTCCAGTTTGTTTCTCTTCAGTGCAGTACAGCTATCTCTGTGGTGGCTTTCCCCAAGGTGGCAAGTGAAGTACTCTCAGAAGCTTGTTCAGTCTAGAGGCTCACTGCTAATAGCTATTGTAGTGGAAATGCTAAGTCATGGCTTGAACCAGTGATCGAGCACCTAGTGGGAAGGTGGGGCCAACCCAGGAGAGTTCAGGTGCATGCAGTGTACCTGAATAACTGGAAGGGGGTGGAATCAAGATCCACCCCTTCCCAGATCTCATTTAAGGGTTGGTAGTGGAGACAAAGGGATCTTACTGGAAATTCCCACGTACTTGAGGCTTTTTGAAGGTAAGTAGCTTCTTTCTTTCTTTTGTTTCTGTGCCTATGGCTGTTGTACTTGAGCAAATCTTTACTTTCTGCAGCTTAGGACCTTGCTGCTCTGTTGTCATTACCACATTTTCCATCATGTTCCGTTTAATTCCTTTTCACAATAAATGTATGACTGGACAATAATCAGATCAGGGGAGATGTAGATTTTCAAGAGTCTGTGAAAAATGTGAATTCTCAGAGCCTCTACAATTCAAGCTTTCATGTGAAGTGTCTGCTGAGGTAGCTCCACAGGTTGTCTGGCTTTAAGCTGTGCTAATAAGCCTTTCCTCTCCTCACCTTTTTTCTTGTGCAATATATCATCTGTCTAAATGCTTATTAACTGCCCAGTGATGTAGATTGAAGTAGACTTGAAGCCTGTATCTCTTAGTGCTGAATCTTAACCAGAAAATCTGTCTAAAGTCAGTGCTGCTAGAGGCATAAATTATGCCACTTTCTTCTTATGCTCTTAGCGTTCTTTCACTTGTAGAATTATTGTGTGGTACACTTAACTAATACAGTTATTCTAATACTTTTGTTTAAAGATATAATGATGTATTCTTTAAAGCTGATAGCTGTGGAGAGCTCCATACACTTTCTTGCTATCTTTTGCCTGGTGCCTGGATTTGCTATCAGTTATTCTGAGTGCTTCTTTTACTGAGTTATTTTCAGGAAAAGTTCAGAACAGACTTAAGAATAAATTCAACTGGTAAAAACCCTTCAGAAAGACAAGATAATCTATTGAAATAAAACTCCTGATTTTGAAGAAAGTGTAGTCTTGTATGGCTGGAGAATGGTTATTATGGGACTTCAGGTTCTAGCCACTCCAATCAGTGAAGGATTGGTGCAGAGTAAATGCAAAACTGCAACTCTAGCTCTCTGATACTGAAGAGCTCAAAGCAGGCAGCTGTGCGCTTTGCACAAAAAAGAGCAGTTAAAACTGCTACTAGCTGGTGTTGTCTGCATTCCAGGGAGGATTTCCGGCTGAAGTCTGTTTGATACTTCATTCTCACCAGCTTGTGTTCAGTAATAAAGGAACAATTTCTGTGGGTGGAATGCACTGCTATTGCTTCTCCTTTGTACCGAAATATTGCCCACCAGTTTCCTGTGTTACCTGCCATTTATCACAAGTATGACGTGCACTCCTTTCCTCTCCTGTGGAAGAACTAAATTTATGGAGTTCCTCTTTTTAAGATGGAGAAGGAAACAGGCTATGTCATGACATCCTAAAAGTAGGAAATGATCTCTTATATACTGAAATAACAGGGATGGAATGTGTGAAGTATTTAGAAAATGTGAAGATAAGCATCAGCAAATAAAACCTGCAAGGAAAAAACACATTCAAGCTCTTGAGTGCTTGGGACATTCCATTAAGTTTCTGTAACTGTTTTTATGGAGGAATGTAGAAAGACCATAAAAACCTGCATGTACTGCTCTAGACAATAGATAATTCTCTGATGCTTAATTTTCTCTCACATATACTTGTGTGGTGCATGCTGTCCATGCACAAGTGTTAGATGGAATCTATATTGCTACCAACTACTACTAGGCTAAACAAGTGTGCATCCTAGTCTGGCCTGTGCTTTCTTGTTCTGTGCACTGTTATGCTTGAATATAGTTAGACCCCCAGCTTTAGACCAAATCCCTAATATAATAAGACCTGACGGAGGGAAAGTGATGGCTTTGATTCTGAATATGCAGTATGGTGGTACTGTTTTGTGCTCCCACCTGGCCCACTTTAATCATGTTTTTTCTGAATAGGGCCTTTGAAGTCTTTTGGTTTCTGGCATGGGAAGGAGCCCAGTCTTGGACAGGGCTTCTGGCATTCGTGTGACAAGTAATCCTTCCAAATAGGATTTGCTTTCCTGCAGCAGCCATTCTGGGAATGGAGAATGAATGCATGGAGGGGAATTCAGCTTACACAGGCATAGCTCAAGTTCAGCCATTCAGAACACAAGTCAGTGACAGACGCAGTTGCACATAAATTGACTCCTTTCTGAGAAGAGCTGGTACTGGCGGCTCAGAAAAATATACAGGGTCAGAATGTCTTCCAGTGTCTTAGTTAACTGGATTTATTGGCACTTATTCACAGCAAAAAATGTTGTTACAGCTCTGGAGTTGCTTTGTTAGTTTTCATTTGCCAAAGGCTGTCATCCCTGCAGTAGTTATGTGGATCATGAGCTTGCACTCCAGCTACTTCTGTGTACAGACTGCATCTTCATTTAGAACTTCATTGCATTTTCAGTGCTGTTTGCTCTCTGCTTTAAAGCAACTGAGGTATTGTACATAGCGTAGTCTACTACAGTAACTCTGCTTTTTGGATCATAGGCTTGGGATAGAATAAATAGCTGGAGGCAATAGTGTCTTAAATTGAGGTTGGACCGTGAGTCCTCAAACTTTCATACTGTCATTTATTTGTGGATATTACATATTGTGGCCTTTAGATGGTTGGTTTTTTTGGCTGTTGTCTTTTTTTTGGATGAAGAATACTGAAAAATAAATCTGAGGAAGCATGGGAATGACTTCCTTCTGCTTTATACTCAACTCTATTATTTCAATAATAGCAGATATTATGCAGGTTTCAGTTAATTTGTTTCAGCAGTCTAAGTATTAAAACCTCTTTGGAAGAGCACCTGCAAGCTTGCAGGAAGTCATATTAGAAGATTTCAGACTGAATAAATTTCCTTCAGCACATGAAGTGTTTTATAGCTCTTGTTATGACTTAGCCCCATCTTTTTCCTTTCTGGTACAATAAATTTCATGTTCCTGTTCTTCACTTTTACTGTTAGTACTGAGGAACCCCAGGCACTGATGAGCCATCAGTTGTACCAGGTATTGTTCCAGGCTTAGCATAATTTGCAAATTCTCCTTTCTGCCAAGGGCATCTAATCTAAGAGGTGAGAGAGACTGGAAGGATACAGGCAGACCCAGAAGTGTAAGAGACAGAGAGAGATTTTTCTTTAGCGTGGTGTGCAGTGGTTTCAAATGCTTTCAAGGCACCTGTTTATGTATTTGAGTCCAGAGACTTGAAGTGATTGTATTTTAAAGTGGTGAAGAATCAGAGCATTTTGTCCCTCCAACTAGGGAGGAATCCTGAAGTTTCAATAATGTTACTGTAGTATTTGCCATGAGCTGCTTTGATGTGAATAAGAGCAGTTAGGTATATAATGACTTGGAAATGGAAGCAGCTTCTTGAGAGTGGTTGGAAGCTTTGCCTTTTGGAAGTGTGGGTGACATACAGTGTGCTTCTCCTGCAGTGTAATTTGTCCTGACACTTGCTGGCACTGTAAGTTCTCACTCAGTAACTGCAGTGACACTTGCCCTGTGTGACATAATTCAAAACACTTTTTAGTAATGCTTCCATGTGAATTGAAAGCTGTCAAACTGTCTTCTCTAATTTTAACCCTTGTGATCCCTTGTCCCCAGTGGTAGTTCTGATTTGTAGTGTTTCCCTGTGATTCCTAAAGTAAAAGATGAGATAGCAACTAGTAATTCCAGTGGGTTGTTTTTTTGCTATCGCTACACAGAAGCATGCTTGAAGTTATAGATTCATCTGCTAAATCCTGAAGGACTGTGCTTCAGAAGTTAACTCTAGCAAAGCAGACATCATGATGTAGAAGCAACAACAGAGTTGACTCACATTAGGGAGTTTTTGTACTTGCAGCCATTAATTACCACTGACATTGGACACTAGTCACAAGATATAAAAATCCATCAAAAGGAAAATGGTGTGGAGTGAGATCAGAGCCTTACTAATGAAAGCAAATGTTGTTTTCTTGTTTTAATATGGGTCACTGAGTGGGGATTGTTAAAACTTTTATCTCTAGCTTTTCTTCAAGGAGACTCTGTCTCTTCTTCAGTAAAGAGATGTACTTTAATACTTGTTGCTGCTTAGTCATCCACTCAAGTAGCATGTGTCACACTGCAATGATTTTTCCATCTAGTCCAAAGGACCTCTAGTCTTTCTTGATAACATTCTGTTCATGTTGATACTATCAACCATACACAATTCATTCCAGTGGATGACTTGCCCCTCTTCATTTCCATTCCTAACTGTAAGTAATAATGTCTGTGTTGGGATGGTAATGCACTGCTACTTCTGGTATGGGTGGAAGACTTTTAGGTGCAGGTAAATGCATTCATTTAAGTGTGGTGGGAAATTCACTAGATAAGCAGAAGTAGTTTGGCAGTATGACTCCTTGTTTGATGGCTGATATAAAAGTAAATTGGTAAGATTAGTAAAACCAGACAGGAAAATGCAGTGTGAAGGTGTAGTGGAAATGCTAAGTCATGGCTTGAACCAGGGAATGAGCCCCTGGTAGGAAGGTGGAGCCAATGCAGGGGAGCTCAGGTGCATGCAATGTACCTGAGTGACTGGAAGGGATAGATCCAGGATCCAGCTCTTCCTAGACCTCATTTAAGGGTTGGTAGTGGAGGCAAAGGTATCTCACTGGTGATCCCTGCGTACCTGAGGCCTTCTGAAGGTAAGTAGCTTCTTTCCTTTATTTCTGCGCCCATGGCTGTTGCATTTGAGCGCATTCTCACTTCCTACAGTCTAGGATCTTGCTGCTCGGCTGTCATTTCTGTAATGTGATGAAAAGCACAGAAGGTAAATTTTCTGTAATGTTAACCTAAGCGGGTCAGTAAAAACTAGGAAAAAGAAGCGGATACTTGAGTATACAGGATATGTAGTGCTGCCTCTTTTCTTGCCGAATACAGAAACAAACGCTGAGGATGTCAGCCACTTTTAGATGTCTGTTTGTTTGTTCTCAAGCTTCTCACAGCCCATAATAAATCATAACTTTGAGGACAACTTCATATAAACTGTGTGAGGTAAGGAAATGCCCTTCTCCCGTTCCCTGACGCAGATGGTCACAGAATTCGCCCCTGGATCACGCAAAGCAGAGAACTAAATTCCACTTCTAAATCCAAGCACCAGGCTTGGCTGTTCACTCTGTGCTCTTAGTCCACCAGACTGAGCTTTTTGTAGAAGGAACAGGCCATACCACCCCTACTGTCAAACAGACTAAGGGATCCGTCTGCTGAATTATATCTCTGTGTTTCTAGGTCAGATTTAAAGCATGAAAAGGTTGCACTCCGCTTCAATTGTTCTCTGTTCAGAAACAGAACTGAAAATAGCAAACGGAGTACAGAAAACTTCTGAAATGCAGGGGAGACTCATTTAGAGAGAGTTCAGCTTCTTGCAAGAAATAGGCCAAAGTGGACTTTTAAACTCCAGTGCTCTGTAAAGATGTGGTTGCAGTGATGCTGAGATAGCACCGCTTTGCTGTGCTAAAGAGGTCCCTGTAAATAAAGATCCTCTTATTGAAATGAAGTCAGTACAGAAAACATTACAAATGTTTACAGTATGCCCTGTATTTATTTCTGTATCTGTGTAGTTAGATTCCTTCAAGTGCATTTTTAGAAGTTCTTTTTGTGGTGTAAACTTTTTTCTTTTGTTGCTGTTTTTGTAATTTTATTCATCCTTTATTCATCCATTCAAGTATTGATGAATGATTTAAGTTACATATGTAAACTGCCTAAAAAAACAGCTTTTGTAACAGCAAATGCATTTCTTTAAAACAAGTATTTTCCTCCAGCAGAAGCACTATTACTCACTTTCTCAAGTGAAGCCAGCATACTCTTTGCACTTAGTTTGGAGAAGCTGGGAGCTGCAGAGAGCCAGCTGAGTGCTAAATCTGAGTATTTAAAAAGTGGGGAGAAAATTTATCATCTTAATGTTCTGTAAAAGCATGTGTTTATGCATTTCAGTGTGACATCTTTGAAAGCGTGTATAAAAGGCATGGGAAAATGGTTCACTATGTAAGAAGAGAATGGTGGTTACTTCTTATTTGACTAGAATGTGAGGCAAAGATAGTCTGTGGATGGTCTTACTGACAAGATCTGAATTACGAATCGATTGTTTTGTCTATTTGTGGCTGTAGCTGAATCACTTAAGTTATCAATCTTACATTTGTTTAAATGGAATAATAGCACTAGCTTCATTTTTCCTTTGGGATGGAAATGAGGGGAAATGCGCAGTTATCAAAGATCCAGGTTGCTAAAAAATGCAAAGTACTTTTATTACAGGACTTTAGTGGAGTATGAACAATGCAGTCTGCTGGCCACTCTGTTCAGGCATCCAAGTGAACTGTTGAACAAATATTTATTCTTCTATTGAGATGGTTCTTGTTAAATCATTGTCTCAATTCTTGCTTTCTTGGATAACTATTCAAACAAGATGTTATCTGGCACCTTTCTGAAAGGGATGGTCTCTTTGGGCTGCAACTTTCCTGAGTTTTCCAAAGAGTTGTACTGCTTGTTTGTTAAGCTGCATGCACAGCTGGCTTTCCCTGCAAAGCTTTGTCAAATGTTATACATGAGGAATATTATCCATTAACTTCAAGTTGTTCAGCAACTTTCTTCTATACTGCATAGCTGTTTGGGGGGATGTTTTTGGTTGTTTCTTTCTTTGCTCTTTCATCTCTATTTACAGAAGAGATTTTTTTCATAGTTAAGGTTGACTTTAGATAGTCACCATATAACATTCTTCTGTGACTTGCTCTGCTAGCTTTTCTTCTATTGTCTTAATAGTTGAGGCCACACTCTAACAAAAAAAATTGTACATATAAACATTTATTCTCAGAGCTTTCCTCTGAACTGAAGGATGCTTTTTTGGATCACACCAAGCTTTACTAATTTGTTGCTTCCTCTTTTCAGATGTGATTTTCATCTCCTTGAATGGAATCCCTCTTGAGGTGGTGCCATCG
Organism: Chrysolophus pictus; assembly: GCA_037305975.1. Classification (NCBI taxonomy): domain Eukaryota; kingdom Metazoa; phylum Chordata; class Aves; order Galliformes; family Phasianidae; genus Chrysolophus; species Chrysolophus pictus. The sequence goes on from JAYKPI010000006.1 coordinate 41,959,776, forward strand.
TAGGTACTGAAATTATCCCACACTGTCAACTTTATTTCCTGATTCTGCCACACAGCCTCTTGGCTGTCAGAGCTGTGGTTGTCAGTACCAATTAGCAGGAACGACCTCACACCTCTTACTTTGGTCTTTCTTGGCAGTCCGTTAGTCTATTCAGCTTTCAGTTTCTCAGTATTAACTTGAAAAAAATGCAGAAAAAGGCAAAGTCCATGTTTGTCATGCCTTAATGTTCTGCTTCTGAGGGATTTGATGTCTTTCCCTCCTCCCCTTAGGCTGTTGACATTCTTCCATCATCTTATTGCACCCTTTGAGGTTAATTTTGGCTGTCTGCTTACTAACAATCAATCTGCTTTTATCCAGCTTTGCACTGAGTGGAATCTGCTCTGTGCCTCTCTCCTGGGATATTGTCATCTCTTGAACTTTAGTTCTGTAGAGAACTACTCTGCTTCTCAGTCATATACACACTCAGGTTGAACTTATTTTTGTGTTGGCAGTTAGCATTTTGTTTTAGCTCATTTCAGATCAAATATATTCACTGGATGTCTATTAATCTGTAAGGAAATAAAGCTTACATTCCTATTCCCTTAGCTTATTAGGCATATATGCGCTGCCTCACAGCTTCACTTTTATGCATATGTGTGAAAATACTGCATTGTGTTCTGCAACCCCACTTCTGTGCGACTTCCCAGCAGCTTTTTCCTGGGTATCTCTTAAGAGTTTCCAGCCTGTTTCATCTGTCCTCTTTTCTAATTTAGCATTATTTCATTCAGGATTCAGGTGGCGTGGTACCTGACTTCCAGGTCTTGAGGAGTGAAAGGAATTCACTGGTGAGGCTGCATCTTGAGTGCTGCGTTCAGTTTCTCTGTGAGAAAGACACTGAGGCCTTGGCGTGTGTCCAGAGATGGGCAGTGAAGCTGCGAGGGATCTGGAGCACAAGTCTTATGGGAGCAGCTGAGGGGACTGGGATTATTTAGTCTCAAGAAAAGGAGGCTCACTGTAGACCTTCTTACTCCCTACAACTGCATGAAAGGAGGTGTTGTGGCAAGGTGGAAGTAAGCATCTTCTCCCAGATAAGAGTGATAGAGTGAGAGGGAATGGTCTCAATTTTGCACCGGGGAGATTCAGGTTGGACTTCAGTAAGAACTTCTTCCTCAAAAGTGTTATGAGGTACTGGAACAGGTTGCCTGGGAAGGTGGTGAAGTCATCATCCCTCGAAGTGTTAAGGAAATGTTTAGATGTTGGACTGAGGATTGTGGTTCAGTGGGAAATATTGGTGATAAGTGTACAGTTGGACTGGATGATCCTGGAGGTCTTTTCCAACCCTGATGATTCTATGATTCTACAAATTTGGAACTTGTTAAAGAAATTTTGGCTGAGAAATCCTGATGCCAGATTTATTTATGATGGAGGTGGCACCACTTATTTTAACAAAACTGCAGGAATCAAAGCCCTAGATAGTGACCTGAGGCACGTGCTGTACATATGGCAGCTGAGAGCAAAACAGTCCTAATGCAGTAACCATTGTTCTTTTTCTTCACGTAAACTGCGCTTCTGGAAATAAGTGTTGTGATTATTCACTGCATGAGTGGAGAAAGCACAGGAAAATGATGTGATGAAATCTGTTAGGGATACCTTCCTTAAAGGATTCCCTATAGCACTGACTCTTGAGTATGAAGACCTTCCCCAATCTGCAGTTGAAGTACAAGTAGAGAGGAAGTCTTTCTGCCTATCCTCCTATAAATCTTCCCGAAGAACTGCATTGATAACTGTTGCAGTACCAAAGGCACTGTCATATTGAAGGTGTCTGTTCAATGGAGTGAAGAGGAATTTAGAGAAAAGCATTTAAAACCAATGCAGTTCCCCACAAGAAATTTGTGTTCTTATCAGAGATCCATTTTCTTAAGCTCTTGTAATACTTCATGATGAAAGAAATAACTGAATGCAGGTGAGACCTGGTACTACTGCTTCTGTCAAATAGCCTGTGTAATAGCCTAGTAAATGCACAGTTTTGAAAAGCTTTTAGGAACTTAAAAAAAAAAAAATTCAGTGGATTTATCAGAAAGACAGGGTGGCTAACCCACCTCAATGTCTTGTTGCACATGATATCTGCAGTGTGCCTGTAATGGCTCCTTTCTCATGGAAGGCTCGGCGTTTCTCCTTACAGATGTGTTTGGGAAGCGTGTAAGATTTCTAGATAGATGATTATTTAGAAGAGCATGAGGTATTGGAATATAGAAGGGGTAGAGGCTTGTACCTAAGTGATATACCTCACTGCCCTCTTCCTAAGGCATGTGTTTAGCTTACAAGAACCAGAGGATGCAATGTACCTGCAGTGCTCCCTAGAATTGGGCTTTGATTCGTGGCTGCCAGCAGTGACTTATTTCTTTTCTTAGAAAAAATGGTTGTTCTCTAGAGATCAGCAACTCATTGCGGTGCAGAATCACAACAGCACTACCAGTGTTCATATCTCAGTCCCTGCAGTGTGGGCTGAGGCTGCAGCTTGTGAAAGGGCTGAGAAAAGCCCTGAGGGCAGAACAACCAGGAGGAGTGTTCTCCCACGCAGCACAAGTAGCATAAACTCTTTGTATAATCTCAGGTCCTGAAATCTGACACAGATAACTATCCTGAGGGGGTACTCGAAGACTGTAATTAAGAAGTTTTTCATGTGAGGAGAGGATAACTCATTGAAACACTGTAGAGAGGGTAGCTATGAAACACTTCCATGGATATTTTTCAATGTTTTTATCTCTGGTTTAATCTCCAGTTGTACTGAATCACCTTCTCATATGAAATGTTTGAGTGAGTTAAGGCAAATACTAAACTCTATTGTAAGAAAGGGATCACTTGCTAATTTTGTTCAAAGTACCAGTAATAGTGCTCTGCAGCTGTACCATGCCACCTTGCAGGGATGCAGGAAACTTGTCAGAGCTCTCCATGTAAACTGTTAATGAATGTTTGTGATGCCCACCTGAGGCAGCATCTTATGCATGCAAGGTAGTGCTCTGTGAGCAGCTACGCTGTAATTAGTGTGGTTGTTTATGAGCAGAAGTATGGCATCTTAAGAGGATGGAAGAGAGCCCAGTCTCATCCCCAACTCCTGAGGCCTTAGCACTATGACAGCAGGAGTGCCAGAAATAGAAATTGGGAGCCTCAGCTTCTGGGAGCATGACTTCATCCCTGGGCAGATTTCTTCCCTTAGCAACTTTTGTCTATCTGGTTTAGCCTACTTCTTTTTCCCCTACCTTTTTAGCAAAGAAACAGTTTCACACTAAATTAGTCTTTAAATAAAGGAAACTGTAATCAAATCAGCATCAGTCTTCACTGAAGAGGTGTTGGTTTGTTTGTTTTTCCAAAGTTAGATACTACAGGAATCATATTGAGCTGTTTCCTGCCATGGACTCTGTAGTGACTCTATGGCAAGAAACAGTGACATTTAAGCACTTTATTCTTTAAATAGAATGCCATTGCCAGTGTGCAAGGCAAGTTAATTTTTGCATGATTGGAAATCTTCATCAAAAACACAGCCACTATTTTTTTTTTTTTTACCCCTCTCCCTCTTTCATGACCTCCCTACTTGCATAAATATTAAAAGCTAAGATTTCTATTCTTTAGAGATCCTCCCCAACATCAGTCTAAAAATCTATCATGTTAAGTGTAATACAGGCATTAAGGTTTTATGGTACTGAGTTCTAAGTGCATCTAAGTTTGTGAAATACAATTGCTGAAGGATTGCTGAAGCTGATCTAATCACTGGAGCTTACTGCCTATGGCTGACAGCTGAGTAATCATGTAAGTAGGTAAAGGTCAGAGTTAATCCACTGCTTTACATACTGGCCCTTTGCAAGTACAGTAACAAGCTGTGTAGGTGGGGACTGTTTGGGTCTTGCTGGTGGTGTATGCAGCTGGGGGAGAAAAATAGCTAAGGAAAAAGCACAGCAGCAGAGCTGTTCATACCTCAGAAGGGGTTGCCTGATTTCTGTTATCAAATGGATGGATGCTCACTGCTTTGCTGCAATACTTCCAACATCTGAAATAATGTGCTGACCACAAATATCATTTAGTAACAAAAAACTGAATTGGTCCCATCCTAGTGTATGGATAAGGGCAAGAACTATTACAAAGATGCAGAATCTTTGCACAAATACCCACTTGTTTCTGGGATGTGTCCTTTGGCTGAATTTGTTTTCCCTTCTGCATTTTTGAACTTCAATCTTTTTTTTTTTTTTTTTTTAAATGGTATGGAGGTATCAGTTCAGGGAAATTCCTACAGGCACTTTATCCCATTTTATGTAGCTTTTTCTGCTGGGCAGATGATCTGGTCTTTACTGAGTAAAAGGAAACACTGAGTAATTGAGGTCTCTGTCTTCACTGCAGAAAACAGACTACCTCACTAACTGTTTTGAAAAAGCATACAGGACCTTCCCTGAAACCAACAGTAATCTTCCCCTTGACTTAGTAGTTGAAATTGTGCAGTTATTTTCAATGTTTTGGACAGGACTGGCCTCATCAAGGGGACAAAGACTCGATAGTAAAAAAGCAGCTAGAGACTTCACAATCTTGTAGTGACCCTATAATCTGCTTAAGTAAGACTTTTGTCAGATGTAGTATCAGTTCTTTGCTCCAAAACACTGACACCTGCAGCTGTGGATAAGGTTGCTGTAAAATAGGAACTGCTTCAGATGTTTATCATCAATGTAAAGCAGATTTCTTGTTTCACTTTTGGAACTGTTTGACTAAATGTGGCTCAAATCTTCCCTCTCCTATTTACTCATAAGCCATTGTGAGAGATTTTGGCACTCTGCTATTAGTGATCATAGTTTTAATTACAATTTTTGCTGCAGCTTCTTTGGTTGTAAATCTTCTGTCAGTAATTCTAGTATTACTTGGTTACTTTCTGTACTGTACGTTGTTTAACACATCCAAGAGTTATGCTTATCCAAACATGGAACTTCTGCTATTCTGCAGTACAGGAGTGTTGTTAGGTTACAAAACTTTGTTAGTCTCGTGAAGAATACTAGCTGCTGATTCTAGTGTCACCTTTGTGTATTTAAAAGGTTGATATGTTATGGTCTACTTGAGCTTTAAATCAGAGGGGTGGTGGGGAAAGAACACTAAGAACATTCAGGACGAATTGAGTGTTATTCCCTGCAGCTTTTTTCTCTAATCCTGTCTCCATGGAAGGAAAAATTCAACTATTAATATTTTTGCTCTCTTTTTTTCAATTAAGATAGACTTCTCTGAAACTCTACAGTTAGCTATTGCATATAGAATTCTAAGATGGCAAACTACCTTCAAAATCATAGGCAGCTTTGATATTCATGTTTCAGGATCATGCCATTTCATAGGTATGTACTAAAGGCAGTGTCCTCTCGGAGGTATTACACTAGGTAAATATGGGCCAACTCACTATTTGGTGTGAACAGGAGTATCAGGAGGATCTGGTCTCAAATAAGTTCGTTATTCTGATCTATTAAAGGAAATACCAGTCATTTCAGGTCTTCTCTTTTTAATTAACAATTACAGTGCATTTATACTTTCAATTCATGTAATTCAACAGCAGATGATAAAGATCATAGATAAGCTGACTTATTGCACTGCTGAAGCAGGACTGTTCCTGGTGTAATATTTTCCATTGTCTTCCTCAGTACACCTTTGAGAGACTTGGAAGATAGATTGCCCATAATTTCCCTTTTCTAGTTACAGATCAGATTCTTAAATGAGTTTCAGTAGCAGGTGCATTCTTTGCAGTAAACAGATCATCAGTGTAGAGTGACTTGGGGATTGACCAAGATGAATCTATGTATGCCTTATAATGATGAAACAGTCTATAAACTTTCATGGCTAGATGGTGCAACTGGAAGAGAAAAAACACAATACATTGGCTTTCAAGGGTAAGAAAAGGCATAGGCATTCCTCCTTGATCAGTAACCATGTGATGACACAACCTGTGTCTTGCTGCAGGAGAGCCAAATGCACGCTTCATGTTATTTAACGACTAACAGAGCTTTACTTGTAAAGGGAAAAGATTGGTTTGACTGGAAGACTCCTGCCCGAGGTTACAAAGACTGCTTTTTCAAACTGACATTGCTTTTCCCCCTTTATGACTATATGGAGTATTTGTAGGTGCTTTGTTTAAGCAATTGTGTTTAGGACTTGGCAGTAAATGTGACAAATTCAGTGGTGAGTAGATTTTTCTGCCAGAAGTTGTGGATTCAATCCCTTGTTAGGGAAGTGGCACTGTTCCAAACTGTAATTACTAAACTCATTGTAATGCAGAGAGGCAGGCAGGTTAACTAAGAAATGATCTCTAGTACGAGTCCTTCCCCTCTTTGTAACTCATAAATATGCAGACTAATTGGCAATCCAGTCTAGTCATATGAAGACTTTGTAATTCAGGTAAAACTGTTTTCTTCTTTCCAGCAGTCCATCAAACTTCAGTTTTTAACTAATCCAGCCATGTGCAAGCTGTGGCCTGGGGGCCACATTCAGCTTGTCATATCTCATACTGCAGCCCTCTGAATTCTTGGGTAGAATGAATACAGCTGCAATCAGGCATTCAGTTCAAAGAAAAATCTGATCAGGTCTCTTTACCGGACCTTTATAAGCCCCATCTTACCAGAAACATCCCTTGCTTCACAATCGTGTCTTATTCGTGGCATTGCTGTTTGGCTGTAGATACATTTGTGACCAGCTGTTTTTGAGGATGAAGCACAGGAAGAGTAATGCCTTTGTCAGAAGCCTCTGACAAACACTTCAAGAGCTCACTGAGAATTGCAGCCACTGCTGTCAAACCAGACTGTGTTAGTGTGTCCAAAACAAAGTCAGACATCCCACATGTCCTATGTGTTTGTTGCTTTCTTTGTTTTAACTTGTTTTTATATATATTTTTTAGTTTTGTTAGTTACATACATTAAGTATGCAAATATATTTTTCATGCCTCTCAAGACGATTCCTCTTCACTCAGTGCAGTCCAGACAAGCCAAAAGGTTGGACACTCATGCACTAAGCCTTTAATTGCATAGGATTTATCCAGATTACTTCTATTGTTTATTTTTCCCCAGAAAATTACTTTTATAATCTCTCCCGGAAATGATTGCCAGTGTATGAGTGCTTCAGATGAGTTACTTCTGAGTGGAAAGTTTTTGCGCTCTTATTTAATAGAGCAAATGTATGAAAGAAGTGTAAAATTTGAGCCACTGTAGCTCTCGTTTGGTCACTTAAACCAGATAGCAGAAGTGATTACTCAAGTATGTTAAATCCAGGATTTACCCCATCTGGCTATTAGACCAATCCACTGAGTTTATTCTTCCTGTCTGTGTGGAAACAAAACTGTTTGCCCAGTAATTCCAAGTTTGTCCAGGTAATTATATCTGTAGAATTACCAAAGAAAAAGGGGCTGGGGATGCAAATGATCTGTGTGCTTGGCTTTACAAAGAGATGTTAAATGCTCAGTCCTACTTGTTCTCATCATTAAGGAATTTTGCTGGCAAAAGCATGTCAGTCATGAAATAAGGGGTGACAAAATAAATAGGTGGAGGAAAGTGAATGTGGCTCAGCAAACTGAGCAGAGAGAAGAGATGGGAAGTATTCCTGACTTTACAGCTGTCTAAGTGACTTGTTCTGTGGCACAAAACACCTTCACTTGTCAGTGTGCCTGTCAGCTGGAAGGTTATTCATCTTACCTGAGTTAATAAGAGGTCCTGGTGTTTGTTTTGACCTCTGGTAACTTTGAATGGAAAGGCTTATATGTGGATATAAAGACGGATGTAAAAATACAGACATTCATCTCAGCCTGGTGCAGTTGTGGAGCTCAGAACTGCTGCCACCATAGAAGGACTGGAAGAAACATGCCAGGAGTTGCTAAGTAATGCCACACAGTTTTTTAGACACTTATTATGTGCTGCTTTGGCTTGGCAGTGAATATGGGGAAATATTCAGCTTAATGCGTGAGTTCTAGAGGGAAGAGGGAGGAATGTGGGGAGGAAGGGTCATTTGTTGTGGTTTTTTAGGTTTTTTGTTCTTGTCCTTAGATCTGGAATTCATTCCTTCCCTCTTCTAGAGCCCCCCAGCTGTTTACTCTGTTATGTCACTTGCATTTTAATATGAAAGATTTTGAGTTGCCAAGGATTACCTTACAAAGGGAATAACTCTTTGTACATACTGTCATAAAGATCCTGGTAGGGGGATGACTGGTCAGCTCCAGGGTGGTGCTTATTAAGTGATTATAGCAGTTTTCTCAGGACACTTGCTTCTACTGCTTATCCATTCTATTCGTGATTCACTCCATTTTTAAGCTGTTTAATGACTGTCTTGAAAACAATTCAACGTAAAGTGGTATTCCAAAACTAACACTAACCTGACCTTCCATAGCATTGTGTTCTTTCCCCTTGCTTTGAACCTTCTGTATACTTTTTCACTCATTCACCTTTCATTTCTTAATTTAATCTCTCCTGGTGACAGTGGTGTTCAGATGGAGTAGAAAGCATGAAGGGAATAGCTCCTTTCATACATTTTTTTTTTTTTTCCTGCACAATGCAGAGAGAAGTCTGTTACCTCTTCCCTTCCTCCCACAATAACAGGTGACATGGAAGGAGATTTAAAGCCATGAAGACGCAAGGGAGCAGCATTTCTTCAAGAAAGACGAGCAGTGTTTTACAAAAGTAATGTGCAGGGAGAGAAAGACAAAGATGGGTCCTAAGGTAAACCCAGGCAACTTGAAAGTGGACTAAGCAGCAGCTTGCCCAGCCTGAGCATCCTCCCTGGTGAGGAGCCCATTGTGGGTTCCTAGTATTGGATGTGAACCTTCTGTTTCTGCATGTTATGTGCTGGAAGTCCCAGGTTTCTAGTCCATTCAAGTAATTCCACAGACTCTGATATCCAGCACCTGTGGATGTTCTTTGCAAAGAGTAACTTCCAAATGTGACTTGGGGTGCAACCAGTTAGTCTTCTCTGCATAGTGAGAAGGGTGGGGAGCTGGTGTGGCATTGGAAACTTAAGGTCTTCTGTGGGCACTAAGGACACCGAGATACACTGATTGCAGTAGTATCACTATGGTACCTTGGGTTGACTTTAGTTATCCCATCATCAGGAATGCATTTTGCTTATGAATTTCTGCAGTTCACATGGGTTTGAGATTAGTTGGCAAACAGAGCAGGGCCAAGTGGCAAGTCGTCTTCAGCAGCACTGCTTCAATTTTTCAGCAAATGGAAAACAAGATGGGATTTTATTCCATGAGGATCAGCCATTAGACAATGCTTAATGAGGGCACATTTTGCTGACTGCACAAGGCACTGTGTTTTGCCAGTGCTGACTGCCTGAATGTGATGCTCGTTCTTGTTTGCAGTAGTGCTCTAAGCAAAGTTATACATCGGTTGTTTCTAACTAATTGATGTGTTATTTAGGAAAACAATCGTTCTGGTTTACAAATGAATTATTTATTCATTTTAAATCATGGAGAAAGGCATTTTATACTGAGGTCTGCTGCCTCTGCAGTACAGTTTATTAGTAGAAAGAATGATCTAGGGTTGCTTCTTTTTGAATTCAAGCATCTGTGATGTTAATGTTACTGCGTTTTATAATTGGTACTTGATGGTTTAAGTGGATAATCAGCTAAGACATAACTGCAGCTTACCGGGAAACAATTGAAAATTTAGGATAATAAGGCTGATTAGACACTGTTATGCCAGTCTCATGCTAAGATAATTCTACTGAGTTGAAGTAGCACAAATAATACTGTAAGATATAAGAGATACAGTGGTCAGGCAGACCCTTTGCATATGCTGCTCCTCTTTGCTTTGACAAGGCATAGCCCAGAGGGTAAACTGCTATTAGTGAGAAGGGTTGAATGATCCCTGAGCATGGGATTCAAGTTATTACTTCCTTGTGATCTTAGCAACTTATTTTGTAAAGAAAAAATTGAAGACAAGCTAAAAACATCCAATAGCAGTTATTTAAAATACTTTTCTTTTGTTGTCTAGGCTTAATACTCTAGTTTAAAATGCAGAAGGAAAAGCTGCTTGTCTAGCATTTTTCAAATCCAGTGGCTTTTAGCATCCTCTACCAATGTCTGTTGGCTGCCAAGGCAGGTGCTCATGTCCAGCAGAGGAAACCACATGCATTCTTCCAGTGGACAGGCATGGGGCTGCCAGAACATGCTTTGCTTCATCTTCCAACTCACAGCCCAGTCAGTGGAACCATGCTGAAGTACTGTTTGGGGAGAAGGTGAACAAAACACAGCTTTAAGTTATCTTCATGGTTCTCAAGCACAAGGCTGTGTGAGAAAGTATTGCAGCCTTTTTGCCAGGGTGACACAGAGCGGTGCAGCAATGTTGGGGCTGGATGTAGTTTCTCACAGTTTTTTGTAGCACAGAGAGGAAAACACTTGCTCATACATCCCGAGGGCTCATTCTGTCCTTATTTCTCATCTCTAGTGCTGTGGAGGGGGGAAAACAAATGGAGATCCACTGATGAAAATACTTCTTTTTTTTTTTTCTCATGTTGTATTTTTTTCTTTAGTATGCAGTGCTTCCCTGATATGAATGACCTGTTGTTTTGGGAACTCATGTAGCCCAAACCCTTTGGATCTGTCTGTCAGACTCTCAGTACTTATGAGGCTTCTGAAACCTGCACGCTGAGGAACAGTAAATCCTCTCTGCAAAAGCTTCAGCTAATCCCCATCTCTCTGGCATGACCTAGTGTTGTCTGGCATGCTGATGTGATGGCTGGTCAGGATGTGTTAGAAATAGACTGCATGCTCAGGGATATTTAAAGCATCATATGTATGGCTCTACCATGCTGAAGCATAACAAGTTGTTGTTCTTGTTCAGTGTTTACTTTTCTTCCCCAAAAGTCACTGAAAGGAAAAGATTGTAACAAATGTCTTGGGTTGAAGGGAAAGAGTGAATCCATGTCCTCTGTGGAGGATCATGGACAAGCAAAGCTGTGCTGCTCCAGTCCCTACCTGGCAGAAGCCAGCCTGTCTGCTGAGGTCACAACACAGCCTTCTCTTTCCTAGGAAGGTGTCAGAGGAGACGGCAATTGTGGGAGATCTTCCCAGAGTTTATTGAGGAGAGGGAAAGAGAGCTTCTGTTTAGGAAATGGGCTACCAGTGGAATGAATGCTTTTTAAAGTAAGGTTGCCAGATTTTTTTGAACTATTATTTATATATTGGGCTATTCTTGTATATCTTTAAGACTTTCCTTAATGGTCCTTCTTTATTCTCTGTACAATGAAAGTCATTTCTCCATGTATCCTCTTTTGTCCAAGCATGAGATGAATCACTTTCTGCTTTCTATGAACTTAATAGGTACAATTTGCGACTGTTAAGATTTCCTTTTTAATGCTTTGTCTGTGAAAGTATTGTGAAGATTTTGAAAACTGATTGCCCAAGAGGAACTGGATCCCATTTCAGTTTTTGCTTTGATGCCAAAGTAATTTTTGAAGACAGAACTCTCATCTGTCTTTTGAGTTTTATCACTGAGAAAATAGTTGAGCCGATTTCATAGAATTGTAATAGTCATTTGAATTGGAAGGGACCTTTTAAAGGTCATCTAGTCTAACTCCTCTGCAACGAACAGGGTCACCTTCAGTTAGACAGATTGCTCAGAGCCTTGTCCAGCCTGACATTGAGCATCTCCCAGGGCAAGGCTTCCACCACCTCTCTGGGCAGTCTGTTGAAGTGCTTAACTGTCCTTATCATAAAAAGCTTCTTCCTCATATCCAGTTGAAATCTCCCGTCTCTTAGTTTGAAGCTATTTCCCCTTGTCCCTTCACAGGCCTTGCTAAAGAGTCCATCTCCTACCTTCTTATAGACCCCCCCCCTCCTTTAGATACTGAGAGGCCATGACCCAGGTGCAAGACCTTGCACTTGGCTTTGTTGAACCTCACGAGGTTCTCCTGAGCCAATGTCCCAGCCTGTCTAGATCTCTCTGAATGGCATCCTGTCCCTCAGATGTGTCAGCTGTACCCCACAGCATGATGTCATCCATAAACTTGCTGTGGGTGCACTCAATCCCACTGCTGATATCACTGATGAAGATCTTACGGAGCATTGGTCCCAGTTTTGACCCCTGAAGGACACCACTCATCACTGATCTCTATCTAGGCGTGAAGCCATTGACCATCACTGTGGTCTCACAACAACTTCCTTGTCCATCAAACGGTCCACCAGTCAAATCCATATTTGGACAGAAGGGTGTTGTGGGGGACCAATTCAAAGACCTTGCTGAAATCTAGAATAGACTAGTATCTGGTGAAATTGTTACCTTCCTTTTTTCATGGGAAATGAGGCTTGGCATCCTCCCTAATTCAGGTAAAGAATTTTGTATTCTCAGAAGTTTCCTGATAAACACTATCTAGGCTATGCCTTGAATTGCAGCCGTGGCTGTGGTTCTATATGGCTGTGAGTCAGAAAATCAGATGAATTGACTTCTGTCCATTTATTTTGGATACCAATTATATCTACTTGACTTACTATTAAACTGCTAATAGTGCTTGGACTATACACTAAATTTCAAATAGACAAGCTTTTCCTTTTTTCTCTTCATCTCTGTAATACTTATTTTATTTGTTTATTTGTTAATTCATTTGTCATGCATCCAACAAGATGAATCTGTCTGAAGAGCAGCTGAAAGCTGAGTGTAATTCAGCAATGTCCTCACACAGCATTTTCCAAGGGGAAATGGAAAATCCCACAATGACTGTCGTAGCCCAGCTGCACATTTTAAATGCTACTGCAACTCTGAATGATTCCATTGTAAAATTTAAATAATGAAGATATGAATTGCTTTTTCTATTGCAACCAAACAAATCAGCACACGTTGAACATGGCCCTGCCCCTGTTAACTGACATAAAACACTGGGAAATGTCATATTTCATTGTGCAGTTAAAACCCCACCAACCCTATCTCAGCATGGCTGTCACATTTACAATGGTAGAGTGTTTTATGATGGCTGCAGCTCTTATTGATGACCATTACTGCTCATGTGAAACACACAGTGACTGTGTTACCAAGATTGCATCACCCCCCCTTCCTGCTCTTTTCCTTCTCTGCATCCAAAGCAACATTTAACACTAAATTGAGTTGAGTATTTATCTTTGGGTGTTAAAAATAATAAAAAAAAAATCACTAGTAGGTAAAAGTTATCAGATCAAATTATAACACTTCTTATAGCTCCTCTCTCGCAAGACTCCCTGAGTCAGTGATTTATGGGAAGGAAATGTCAAATTCAAATGCTTTACATAACAAGAAAAACTTGTTTCTAGGCAAATTGGACATAGTGAACTTTGGTATGTATGCTCCATGAAGAAGGTCTTAGGCCATTGTTCCGAGCACCTATGGTTGCCATTTGTGTTCTGATATCAGCTAGTCCTTTCTGACCAGGCTATTCAACTTTATAAAGTTTCCAGACAAATAAGTGGAACTTATCTTTTTTTTCTGTCCATACAACTTCTCAAGTATTAAAAAAAAAAAAAGCATGAACAAGGAAACTTGAACATGGAGTTACTGTAGTGGGTTTGTCTGTTGTTACAGGCTTTGATCTTTAAAGTATGGCTGATCAGCTTGAAGTTTGAGATCCTTGAACTGCAGGGAATTCTCCATTCAGTTTGGCTGTGTATAGAAAAAGCCATTTTTTATCCTCTTGTATATCCTCCCCCAGGGGCTTTACAGTTCCTAAATGCAACATACTGTCCCTTGCTGACTTCTGTGCAGGCCTGGTGTGGGCTTGCTTGGAAAGCTGAAAATGGTAAACAGGTGGGAAGTCAAATTGTGTGTTGTCACCCATTTTGTCTGAGGAGGAGCAAGTTGTTTACTCACCTCTTCTTGCTTTACTGAGCTCTGTGTTCCACCTCTCATCTGGGAAGCTCTGCTTGCGGTACCTATCACTAGTGAGTGTTGTTGTGCACGTGTGGATGCTGCAGAGTTGTTTATTTATCACGTAAGCAGCTATAGTGCTGTCATGCAGCCTTTGAGGATGAGAAGAGTATATGATGGACACTAATTGCAAAGTTCAGATAACTGAGCAATGCCTGCCTGGAATTACAACTTTGTGTTGTGTTCTGTACAGAATCTGTGAGATCAAGGCAGAGAGCCTCACTGAGAGCTAAGAGGGACTTTGAGAGCCTACAAAATTGCTTTTGGGAGCCCTGGAGGTGACTCAGTGAATGGCTGTGGCAGGGCAGAGGAGTAGAAGTACTTCATAGCTGCATCTGCCTGGTCTGGGGGAAGGGCTGTGACAGGTGGATGGGAAATTCTTGGCTGTGCAATGTCAGTGCTGCAAATCTTTGATCTGTAAAAAGAACTATGTGTAAAGGCCTCAGTAGGCTGCTTTTTTCATCTGTGGAGTAATGCAGAAGCTGCTCTGTTAGTGATGTGATCTTTGCAAACCATGCTACTTATGATTGATGGGCAAACTCAAAGCACTGAATTCCAAAAGCACAAACAGTGGAAAAAAAAATGTATCCCAATGCACGACAACTCTGTGGCTAGGAGCTTGGTGACAAAGCTTATTAAATATTTCCTCTGCCTGTTTGGAACTTTTCTGGAGCTGTAAGGCTGGGAGGGGGATTCAGGATTGAAACGAAGCATTATTTTGGAGTATGTTCATGCCATGTAAGATGGGGAACAAGAGGAAATGCCACTTGTATATCACAGGACACATTGTCTTTGCAGGGATAAATGCGGTAACGTTTGCTGTTCTTGGCAGTGCTGGCTGACCTCTGGGCTGTTCTTAGGGGCAGCTGTTGGCTTGCAGCAGAAATGCTGCATCTCCATGACTTCTGGTGATGTCTACAGTAGACAGTTCAGTGGCAAGATCACGTTTGCTCTGTATCCACTTGAAAGAAGCAATTGGCCCTCCCCTTCTTTTTCTTAATAGATGTACAGTAGTCCGTGACAGAACAAATGCCAGAAATCTGCTCAATGTTTTCCTAATGCAGTTAGAGTGATTTTAGGCATGTGTTTCTTCTCTTGAATGCCTTGCAAGCTTCATGTCTTAAGAATACACTGCCCAGTATTCTGCTTGGCTGTCTCTGTGTTGCTGCTTCTGAAACATGTTTGTTTCTGTGTCAAAGGCTGGGAAACTTCTGATTCTTGACCCTTCAAAGAAGTCTATTCAGTACAGAGGTAAGCTTTGTAGATAAAGTACCAAGGGAAGAAGGAGAAAAACGTAGTTTTTTACCTTCTTGCTCCTTTCAGCATAGGAGACTTAAGAGGAGAGCTGTGTGATGGCTGTGTGACCTTCTGGGTGCAGAGTGATTTGCGAAGTCTTCAAAGGTGGAGTGTAAAGCAGCACTGGAAGCCCAGTTGTCAGCAAAGGTAGAGGCTGAGGGGCAAAATACGTACATGCAGAACAGGCATTTTGTGACACCTCATATACAAGGGCTGCCTCCTATTTTAGGATGTTAGTGGTATGGCACTAGAGGTTGAACCTTCCCACCAATATTCCATTATGTTTTTGTTGCCATATGACAGCAGAAGGGGCAGTCTGACAGAATGGTGCATATGAAGCAAAGAAGTGGGATTGAATTCCTCTGTGTGGGGGGAGAAAATAGCACCCATTGACATTTACTGATGCTTACTGAACGCTTATGGAGACCAAACTGTGGATGTCAGCACAGCAAAGCAGTAGATGGTGCCTTTCAGTAGTGATGATAGCAGTGTGAAAGGCAAGCTGCATTCTGGATGGCTGTGCAGATTTTTATGAGCATGACATGCAGGCTCTTGTTCATCACAGTCAAAAATACATAGCTAATGGTGGCAACTATGTTGAAAAATAGTGTTTTGTAGGTGATAATTCGCTCTCACAAATAGTGTTATTGTCTTAATATCTGCTATAGGTTGCGTAGAAATAAATAGGAGACATTACTCTTGGAGCAACCTACATAATTCTGTAGGTAGTAATAATATTGCTGGTAGTAATGACTGGGGATGTCATGATAAAAAAAGGCTGCTGTTACTTCCACATAGTGCATTTTAGACTGACACAGCTAGCGCCAATTGCCCATGTAGACAGATTTTTAGCAGGGGGTAGATATTTCCTACCAAGGCTATTTTGGGAATATATATACAGAGTGTATAGGTAAAATTGTATTTTTTTAGTTATACGCATGTGATGGCTATCTGAAATGCAGGTCTCATTTTTGTGCAGCTGCCAGGATTAGAGCCTGTACAACAAAGAGCCCTTCACTGTTTGTCTCATCTCTGTATGAAGTGTTGACCTAAAGCCTTACTTGTGTTTCTGCTTGTATACCCTAGCAGTAGAGTAGTTGTTGTTGTGGCTGCATGAATAACAAAGGCATCCTATTACCATCTGTCATGTCATACTTATAATTTTCAACATTCAGCCTCAGCCCTCCTGGTGTGATTGACTTAGAATCATGATTGACATTAATAGCTATTCTTAAAAGTCAAAAAGCAGGCTTTATTTCTGACAAGGGGGACACGTTTGATTGATAGTGAACTCATTACAATTATTTACTGGAGCTTGGGATCCCTGGTGCAGTGATGTTTATGACAGCTTTGGTTCAGTGCTCACTTAAAACTACACACTCCAAGTGGGTTTACTCCAAGTGGGTTTGCTCCAAGTGCTTCAAACAGCATTTAATGCTGTAGTTTGGGATTGAGGATGGGGAAAGAGAAGGAAAGAGGCACCTGTGGAACGTAAACACATTTTGTACACATACATGGGAAACCGAGATGCTTTCTGCCTGTTAAAACTATCAGAAAATGCTCTGCCGTGGTACTAAATCACAGCCAGTTATAGAAGGTTTGTTACAAGCTTGAGAAAAGCAGACTTCTTGATTAACCTGACTTTTCTCTTGGAATCACAGAATACTCTGTGTTGGAAGGGACCCGCATGGACCATAGAGCTCAATCCTGGTTCCACACAGCTTCACCCAAAACCCAAACCTGATGTGTCTCCTTGTGAGGAGCTGCAGCTGTCATGAGGCCTTCTGTCAGCTCCTCTGCTTTGGGCTGAGCAAACCAAGGGACCTCAGCTGCTCCTCACATTTTGCCCTGCAGCTCCTTCTCCACCTTTGTAGCCCACCTTTGTATATTCCCTAATAGTTTTATGCCTGATTTGTACTGTGACACCCAAAACTGTACATGATACCTCAAGGTGAGGCTGCACCAAGGCAATGTAGAGCTTGGTCACTTTTTGTTTTAATGTACAGTAAACAATCATGAGAGATACAGCCAAAAAGTTTTAATTTAACTTTGCAGCCAGCCTAGAAATGAAATCCTTTTGGGGGGGTGGGAACAAGCAAGCATGGACTGTATGAACTAAGATGGTGAGAGTAAATATTACACTAGCTTTAGCTGCACTGACTACAAGAAAAAGAAGGGACAGCTATGAACGAAGTCCAAAGGACAACAGTTGTGGCCTGAAAAGTCAATTCATGTATTAGAATATATTGTGTAAAATGCCAGCTGATGTACTGTTGAGAAAATCAGTGAAGGTAGGTAATGGATTATAGAACTCTACCCTTCAATAGTTTTCCTCTTGTACACTTTCAATAAATTATGAGCAATCCTCTGAAATCTAAAGGGAATTGTAAAGATTTTTTGTGCCGAAATCTTAGACTTGCAGAGCAACTTTAACCTTAAATGACTACGCAGTAGCATCCAAGTCTGCCACTAAAAATATATCTGCATGATACTAACTCTTTTGATGGTCGAGTCTGTTCCTGATCCTTATAATAAACTTCTTAAAGCATTACCTGTTAGCACACTGTCTCATTTATATAAGATTGTTGGTTTGGGGGTCGCACTGATAGCGAAGTAATTCAGAGCACTTGTCTGCACTGGGGAAGATGTAAACAGCAAGGAATGGAGGAACCTGGAAATTCTACTTTAATGGAGTAAAAATTTTTTGTGCAGAGTCAGAGCCAAGTTTGACTTTAAGCCAAATATCATATTTTAATGAAACACCTTACAAAGATGGAAGTTTAGGAGAATGCTTATGAAAACAGCAAGCTCTGAGAGCCTCTTGTATGACTGTAGCGTTGTGGTACATGAGAGGGAGTGACTAACCTGACTGTAGCCAGTGCCACTTTGTAGATTAAACCAAAACTTTAAGTAGAGAATTTGTCATTACAGCCCTTCCTCAAAAGATGAGGCAGTATATACTGGTCCTGTAGCCTGGGAGCACAGGTATCCAGGTGGCATACACAGCTGGTTTGTTGGAGGAAATGCAATCCTGTCTGCATGAAAGCAAAAACTCTCAATTGAGTAAGTATATCACTGGAGTACCTATGAATGCAGAGCACAGCCTTAAGTGTGCACAGCTAAACTAGTTTTTTATGTGTAAAAAAAAAAAAAGGGGTTTTGTTGTTGTAACCAATGCATGAACGTTTCTGAATGTGTCTGTTAGACATGCTTGTGAAAACTTCATCTTTCAGACAGCATTGCTGACTGAGGCTGCTATTTCATCTTTATTAAAACTAGAAAAACTGGACTTACATGAATATGAGTGAAGAAGGAATGTAACCTCTTTTCAGTCCTATTAAATTTTGTTCCCTCTGGACTGTGCTTTAAATATATATATACTAAATATACAACTTAGACTGCTTCTTGCCAGGAGTGTTAAATCCTTCCTAAAGCCACCTTCTTTCTTTGAGCTGACTTAGCAAAGTGCCCCAGCAGCTCTGTGGCATTCACAGCCTGAAATCAAATTTGAAATGCAAAGAATGCATCTGCTGTAATGCTACTAGCCAGGAGCAGAGATGGAAACATAATTCTTAGTGCTATCACCAAAATTCAGTGCTTGCAGTTCTTGGGGATAGAGTATTGGAAGAGGAGTCCTCAGCTTGAAAATAATTTATGATCTGTCTTTGAATAGTTTTTATTCTGTATGGTTCTACAGCAGAGATCGAAGTCAAGTAAGTTTACTGTCAGGAGGATTAAATTTGTTTTCAAGGTAGTCTCACCTCCATTGGAAAATACTTAAGGAGGGGGTAAGCAAACAGAGAAAGAATGAAAACCTCTGGTCTCTGCTATGATGTATGTGTGTTTATAAGCAGGAGCTAATTAAACCAAGACGAAAGCTCCCAAGGAGGGTTATTTTTAACAAGTGGCTTCCAGTATAAACTGGAAAACAAAATGCTTTCATTTGAAGATGCCAGAATAAAAACATCTAGACATCAGGTTTTGACTTGCAGGGTAAAAATCTGATTGCTCTTTCTTGCACATCTTCTCTGTTTTTTACTGTTATAGCAGGCAGAGTGCTTTGATGGTCAGCCATCGACTAACAAGACTTTAAATCAATTATTTAGATATCAGACATACTTGGCACAACTGTTACCTTCTAGCAATGACTCTCTAAGTGGATTGTACTCCAGAGACAAATCAAAGTCTCTATCTGCTGTTAACTTGATTTATGCTTGGTGTTGTACATATCTTCAACAACAATATTTGCATATTCAGTGATAATCATTTAAAAGCACAGCTTTTTTATTTGTTTTTTAGTTGCTTTTGCTCACATGGGGTGTGATAATTAACAACAAAGACCAACTTTCAGGAGATGGGGTTGGCTGATACAAAGCTGATGCTTTCTCAAGCTGTGTGTGTAACTGGGGGAGATTTCAGGTATAACTTGATGTTTAAATACAAATGTATGTTTTTGTCTAGAGATTGAAGTGATCACACTTTCTAATCCAGCCTTACAGAATTTGTAAGAGTTAATAGTGTAGTTCTTCTAGGAGATGCAAGTACACTGAATAATTTGTTCTACCTTTGTTTCAGTGCATTTGTGATGCTTGTTACTTCTTAGCTTATACACTTAGTATATTGTTACAGGACTTCTTTACTGTATTGTTTTCTATTCTTATTTGACTCTGATATGGAATGAAGGGTATTTGTGAGTCCAGACTTCTGTGTCCCTTTAAAGAAAACAGGTATGTTACTATAGTACTGGGGCAGACTCGTTCTATAGGCTCCATACTTTGTGGATGTGAACTAAATCAGAGGGATTTTTGCAAGTTAGCCTATTTCTTCATTTGGTTACCTTTGGCCAGAGAGAGCATGTGATGAGGGAGGTACCTGTGATTTTTTTTAACATATTTTCTTTTATTTTCACAAGACAAGATCCTTCTGAAGGTGCTAGCTGGCAGTGAATTCCAACATACCATCATAAAATAAATTCTCCCACTTCAAATTTTCACTGAAGAATCTCCTCTGGGCCAGTAGTCCTCTAGAAAGCAGCTTCAAGAGAAGTTGCCTTCTGCATTTTAGTTACTTGCTAAATGCAAGGACAGGAGAACGTAAGCTGTGGTTGGAAGGGATCTCATCTAGCCCTGAGTTCAGTGGGGATTAGCTCAGCACCGGGTCAAGATAACTGTGGCTTTGCTCTGCTGAGTCTTGCAGCCCTCTGCAGATGGAGATTCTGCAGCCTCTTTAAGTAGATTAGCTTTTCAGCAGCATTATTTGGCTTTGGGCTTGAGCTTCAGCTGGACATCAGCAGGAATCTCCTGAGCACCCACATGTAGGCAAAAGGGTGAATCAGTCTCTTAAACTGCAAGTACTACAGAGCCCAGTCAAAATATTTTCCATGAGAAGTTGTGCTGAAGGAAACTTAAAGGGGGAGATTCCGTTCTAGTTTCCTTGAATTGCTTTGAAAATCAGCAGAGGAATTTGAAAATCAATTACACAGATTTGACTGTGAGCCAGCACCGCTCTTCTGAAAACAGCTGAATTTCTTGTTTTGCTGCTCGTGTCACTAAGAATCTGAAAGCAGGTCTCTGTACAAACTGGAGCTTAAGCGGTGTTTTATCAGCAAACCAGTTATATATTTGTGGTTAACAGTGTATTGACCACATATTTTAGTGTGGTTGGCAGTTTTGTTCTTTAATCTGCTTGCAAACCTTTCTCACTGACTTGTAAGATGGATTTTCCCCAGATATGTAAACTGCAGAAGGAATTGGAAACCGTGATGTTGCACTGAGGTGAGCATCTCTTGCAGTCAGTCTATATGAAGCCATTTCTTAATATTAGGGCTATGGAAATAGCTTGATAAACATGATGGAGTTAAGTAAAAAATAAAGGGTGAGAACAGAGTCAGACTTGACTCAGATACCATAGTAGCTGGTTTGAATTTATATTAAGAAGTCAGGATGACCACAACGAAAATCTGTCTGAGGCAAGTGTACTCAAGGTTTTCCCTTTGAAAATAATTCCCAATTTTGGCTAGAAATGAGTCTAAGCATACAGGAACAGCAGTTATAAAGATCCTTTGAAATATATTTTTGTTGTTGTGCATGGAAACTCACCAAATTCTTTCCAACTAATTTCTAATGGAAATGCAAGTGCTGTTTCCAAACAAATTTGCTGGTGCTTTTTTAATTTCAGAATGAGCAGTTGTTTTGGGTTACCACTTACGGTTATGGAATATATCTGCAAATGTATATTTGTTACAACAAGACAGTCTGTGAGAGGCCTCAGCCTGAGCAGAGGGTCTGTGCATTCAGACACTGTCTTCTCATTCTTTCATTTTAGTAGCCATGAGCTCCTGCCCTTCCAGGGCTGGTTGATAATAAAGTGACTGCAGAAATGGGTAGATGGCAAACGAAGTGCTGCTGGAAAGCTGCATTGTGACAAGCAATATGGAGGAACATAAACGTTTCCAGGTCTTTCATTTGTGCTTCATTATGTGAAATGGATGGGAAACAGATTCACTGTTAGTCAAGTTTCTTGTTGAAGGCAGCTAGGTCACCAAGGTTGGTTCATAGTGAAAATGGGAGAGGAGCATCACTGAATCCTTATTCCTTGCTGAAAGCAGGAGAGTGAACAGTAGCTCATTCACAAATAGGAAATCTGAATTGGCAAAGGACAGAAGCTTTCTGTTTTATGAGAAAACCTAGGTAGAGGGCTTTTTGTTCTCCTTCTGAGTAGGAAGCATACTGGATTGTATGTACAGCCATAGATATTTCAAGTCTCAGGATGTTGCTGGTATTATTAGCAGTGACCCTCTCATGCACTCTACACTGTAGCAGTTGTATCAGTAGGTTACATTAAAAGGGAAAGATTGAGAAGTGTGTGTTACTTTCTGCTTCTTTTCTCCCTCTAATGGTTAAACATTTCCTGTCTTTGTAAGAAATGAATCAATACAAATGGTTGAAACTCCATGAAATGTATGTCATGTTGGCTTTCTTTTCAGTTAAATGGTTTTTTGATGGCAACACTTGAGTTCCATTATGTAGTTAGAAATCCTAAGCTTCTCTTAAGATTGGTTAAGTAATACTATCTCCACATACAGCCAGTTAAACTACAGCAAAGCCATAAAGTGACTTGTCAAAAGCAATGCAGAATCATTGCCAGAGACAAAGCTGGAACTCAAAAGTTCCTAATGCTCACTGAAACTTATTTTCAGTGTCGGTGCTGCTGTGTCCTTTCCTAGTAATATGCACGTCCGATTGGCACTTGCTAGCATGCAAGTGAACAAGAATGCTGTTTTCTGTACATCTTGATTGTCTCCTTCTGCCAGTCATACGCTGTTTATTGAACAGCACCATTAGCTATTTTTCATATTATTTTATTAGTATTTCACATTTTTTTCCAGGCTTTCTGAATTTTGTGCTACTCATTTACTGAGAATGTCATAACTTGATAACAGGAGAGCAGGAGACAACTTTACAAAATTCCTTCCTGAGACCTTTTCTCCATTGGTTACAGTTCTGTTTGCCAGGTACTGAAGAGCAGTTGATTGCTTTGTACACTAAATCAGGGCTGTGATGGAATGTATAACGCAATTTTTCAAAGGATTGACACAGTAATTTGCTTTTCTTGATAGGGTTGTTCTTAAATATATTTGTTTACCTCTCTTCAGATTGTTTCCATTGATCATTGCTCGTTGCTTGGTTTCCTGTTCTGTTTTACTATTTAAAAGTCACCTTGTTTTCTGCAAATGAGGCAAAATAACTTGTGCATAAAGAGCAGTGTGGAATATTACCTTTCTGCACTGAGGTAAAACATGGAAACAAATCTAATTAAACATATGATTTTTAAAGTAAAATGCTGTGCGTATATATAGGCACACAAGTACTAATGAAGAATAAGTAAATATGACATACTCATACACACTTTTCCCCAAATGCTCTAGATGCATTTTAATTGTTCACAAGAATATTTATGAATGCGTTGACTATGTACATCAACACCTGATTTCTTCTTGCTTCAGTGGGGAAAATGTGGTGCGAGATTCTGGATTAACACAGTGTCAGCAGTAAGGAAGGAGTAATTATTCTGTTTAGTGCAGGAAAGTGAATGACATTACTGTATTTCATAGACCTGTGTGTGACACCTTCTTTGGACTTCTTTTACACTAGTGATGATTACTGTCCATGAGATACTTCAGCATTGCATTTTGATCATTTGGCTCAATGATCACTCTTAACAACTGGTGAGCTCACTCTTAACAACTACATTTTTTAAAGCTCTTTACTATGAGAGTGGTGAGGTGCTGGAATGGGGTGCCCAGAGAGGTTGTGGATGCTCTGTCCCTGGAAGTGTTCAAGACCAGGTTGGATGGAGCCCTGGGCAGCCTGATCTAGTCTTAAATGTGGCGGTTGATGGCCCTGCATGTGACAGGGGAGTTGGAGATTCGTGATCCTTGAGGTCCCTTCTAACCCAAGCCATTCTATGATAATGGTTGTTATGTGGATGTTGGGCTTTTTGCGTAAAATATTTTAAATAATAAAAGCCCCTCTCCTTGATTTTAGTAGGTTCAGTGGGACAACAGCTCAGGGGACAACAGGAATAGATGACTGAAATTAGTGTATTGCCTACAAGGGCAGGTGCCTCGAGCCCTTGATTAAACACACTGTTTGGTCAATGAAGATAGGACAAATGAAGAGACAAGATCCTTGAAATTTCTTCTTGCATTAAAGGTTGGGTATGGAGTATTGCTGCTGGTCCAAACAGCTCCTGGCTAACACCAGTTCAGCTCTTCTAGATGGCTGAACTGTGCATGACATAGCAGAAGACAAAGCTTTGTCTCTCCCAGCTGTTCAGGAATGCATACTTTTTCCCAGTCTGGAGAATAGGGTTAATCTTACAGAGATATAAGTGAAATTCTTCTGCCTCTCTCTCTGATTTATGTGGTCAAAGTCACAGCTTAACTGCCCCTTAGCTAAGTGACGTGTACTGTTCAATACTAGAAATCAGAAATCCACACTTCTCAGTCTTGTAACATAGAATCATAGTATTGCAGAATGATTTGGATTGGAAGGAACCTTAAAGCTCATCTAGTTCCTTCCTCCTTCCACTAGATCAGGTGCCCATCTGACACTGTGTACAGTGTATTATACAGAATCTGGTGCAATAAGATTCTGGTCTTACACAGATATTTAAAACAAAGTTCAGTAACCTGAGCAGTCTCTAGAGTGGGAGATACAGTGTTTGAAAGAGCATGCTGTGGTTTCATAAGAGTATGCCTTTGAAATTGGCACAATGCCATTTCTCAGAGAAAAATGAACAGTTGCTCCTGATCTTCCAAACATAACTGCAGGGCTTTCTCAGCCTAGTGCCTTCCTTCCGCACCTCCTGTAAGATATACAGCACTTTCGGCAGCAAACTGCCCCTTGGTATCACACTGGTCTGTCAGCTCAGTCCTGACTCTGAGGTAAGACTGCCATCTATTGAATTCCCAGCATCATCTGCAAAATCTAGCTTTCTATCCACATACTGACCAGTTCTAGTCCTGCTTTGTTTACAAGACCTGTCCAGACTGGAGTCTTCTCTGATGTGCCTGTAGGCTAAGTCACCTTGCACATAGCCATCAAAGTGTCAAAAAGTAGCCACTGAGAGCTCATACTTTGCTGCATTGATTTCTTTTGTGCTGGAAGACGTTACAGATGCGTCTTTCCAGGGTTTGGTTGTCAGGTGCATTTTTCCAGGGCTTGTCAATGTTGCAGCTATCTTCCATCAGAGGGAATTTCATGTGCTTGAGGATAATAGTGAGAAAGAAAGGCAAGAATAACTTTCAGAAAATATCCTATCCATTTGGACTGTGATTAAGAAGGAAAAAACCCTTCCATTTAGCTCATTGATTCCTCTCAGTGACTTTTCTACTTTCACTTACGTACAGAAATACTATCTAGCATAATAAGACTCATACCCTGCACAGCAGCAGCACAAATGTTTAAAAGCACTACCAAGATGCAATTTTCCAATACCACCTCCCTAGATGCCACTCCACCTTAACGGGATTTTCACACTATCAAACTAAAGTTAAATACTTGGCATATATTCCTTTGAGTCTCAAGATATGTTTTGTGATTAAGAGCCTGCTCGAAGGCCTGCTGAACTGTTCTGTTGAATACAGTGGGCTTTAATTCAGAAGAAACCACAACCCAAGTTAATTTGAACCCATGTAGCTCAATCCTTTCTCGTGGATGGCAGTGAAGCAGTGCTAGCATGAGCTATTGGAGCAAGGACAAGGAGCCTTGAAAGTGTTTGCAGAAGCATTCTATGTTAGGCTCAAGAGACTCATCCTGTGCAGTGGATGAGGACATGTGTTGGCAATTGGAGAGGCAGCTGGGCAGTTGTGCTCTCAGTTAGCATGTGTGGAGTTTTCAAGCCTTCTCTCTCCTTGCACTGAGCAGGCCAAAGGTGCCTAGTTAAAAGCCTCATTTCACTTGACATAGCTTGTAAATCTGTCTCGGGCTCTGTGTCTCCCTTAGGCTCCTCCACTACTTTTCTCTTTTAACAGTTTTCCTTGGAGTATCTCTTGTACGTAATCATTTCCAACAATATCTCTTCTTCCATCCAAGGTCCTAAATGTCATGCCCTGCCCGATGGAGATAAGCAGTGATACCATCTAAGTTTCAGTTGTGGATTCCCAATGTGCGATTCCCTTTGGTGATAAAGCAGCAAAACTGCTTCCCCTTGCAGATCCTTCCCATTGAATTTAGAAAGGATAATGCATTCCTATTCAGGCATCACGTATGAGATAACTCATCATTGTCAGAAGGCAACAGAAAAAGAAATCTTATGCTCTGCAGTGGGGATACCATGAAGAAAGGCTTTGCCTTGCTCTGCACTACGAGCCTGTTGTGTCATTTTCCCTGAAACTGTGTGTGCAATGAACTCCTAGTGGAGCCTGACATGTTCAGTCAGGGTAACGTACAATACAGAAAATGGAAGTGTCCTTATCTTTGTTAAGGAGATAAACTGGATGGGCACAGAAATGAGAAGAATAAAAGGATTTAGAGGGGCTGGATCAAAAGATGTGTTTTGCTGCAAAGATTATCAGCACATTGGATGAATGTGTTTCTCAGAGGAATATGATAAAGCAGCTGTTCATACGTGGACACATATGCTCTTACATTCTTTCTGTTCATTTTCCTGTCACTTGCTTTTCTCAGCCATGTTTGTGTAAGCGTGGGCTTCCTGCAGCCTGGCCCTGCTCAGTGGGCCTGTGTGAGGCCTTTGGGGCAACAGAAATACATGTGGAATAACTGTCTCTTGTGGGGTAGGACTGAGAGAAACGACATTAAAACTGAAACATGCCTTTTCCTGTCTTGACAAATCTCCATTTCTTTGTTTACTAGTCATCCTTGGGGTTTTTTATTCAGACATCAGTGACCCTGTCTCAATGTGCTGGGCCCCTAGAGAATGATGATGGCCACCAGGAGCTGGAGAAAAAATGAATACGGATCTTCATTTGTTTATGCTGGACAAATAACTTTTATAACTTTAATGGGTCTTTCTGTTAGCTTGTGACAAGTAATAGAATGCCAATGTATTCATCGTTCGAAGCCCATTAAAACTGTCAGCTTTGTAACTGTTTGATATAATGCTGTGATTTAGACTTACACCCTTGATTCCTTACCATAACCACTGCTTCATATATGAGGCATGGCATTCTCATCAGGAGTAAGTAATTGGCCAATTTAAAGTATAGGCCATGTTATCTTGTAGAATGGAGTAAAAACAGTGATAGTCAAACTCCAAACAATATGAATCTTTAAGTTGGATAAATTAAGGTCTCTCCTTTGCAGTTCCCTTCATATGGAGTTCTCTGAGTAATGGAAAACCTGAATTCGTTGCTCATGTAAGGTTTTAGGCTTCTTTAGTCTTAAAGATGTTTTGCAGAACTAGGCTCTGCCTCTACATTTCTATTTATTTATTTTTTTTTTACTGAGAAGGCATTACAGGCTTGACAGTTAAAATAATGCCTGCCTTATTTATGGCTAAATCCTAGTGTCTTAATAGCAGAGGAGTTTCATTGCTAGCAGCAGGACTTGGATTTGGACCTGTCACAGATTACTTTTCCCCAGTAATTTAGACTTGTTAGTGGTAACTGCTGAACTAATATTAGTATTCCAGTAGCATCTGAAGGTTCTGAGGTATCTCGGAGCCCTGTTGTATCACAGACACTACATAAACCCATGGTGGGGAAAAGTCCCCGTCTGGAATACTGTAGGATAAACAGGCAAGACAATATGTAGCAAAAAGGAAATGATATCTCTCTTTTTTAGGTGGAGTATCACTATTCACATGGGATAACAGAACTGTAATAGTTTTCAGAAGTGTGGAGAAATAAAGCATTTTGCCAAATGTCGAAAACAAAATCTCTGTCATAATCGGGAGTGAGCCTAGGTTTTAATCTAATATGCTGCTCAGATTGAAAGACAGCCACTCTTTGTTTTTTCTAAGTAAAGTTTAAGCATATGTCTGGTAAGGTGGGAATGAATAGTGTTGTTCTTGTAGATGAGAAACAACTGAGTAGATAATGTGCAAAAAGTAAACAAAGATCATAGAAATGAATTCTTTCTCCGCTCTTCATAATTTGCAGATATTTTATCAAAACAACTAAAAACAGAAGTTGTTTCTTTTTTTACCCAATGCACCTCCTCATACTTGGAATACCTTTCTATCACTCAAGTTTAGTTGTTGCAAGTTTGCAAGGTGTCTTAGGGCAATATTTGACCTGTTACCAGGGTGCAAACACAAAGTGGATGGCTGCAGCCATGCAGAAACCCTCAGTTCATGTTTGGATAAGTAGGAACAGGCACAATCAAGTCTTTGAGTGTCCGGTGACAAAAAATGTGTACGTGACCCACCTTCAGCACCAACACTCCTGAATTGCTTATCTGCATTCCTATGCTGGCCATTACTGTTCCTGAAATCCAGAATTACTGTTTTCAGGAAAGTCCCTCAGAAAGTAAACAAACCCAAGTGCTGATTTTTAGGCTAAGCCCTTGTCCAGGTATTTTTCCACACCAAGACAAGAAAGCCAGCAGGAAGTCCGACAAAGTTACAAAAACAATTCCCTTTAAGTTTTTGAAGGTGTGCCTTATCTATTCCTGACCCATCCTTTAGGTACCAATTGGTCAACACATTTGCAGAAGCAGTGGTAGGACTGTGAAAAGCCTCACCTTGGTTTGCATTCTCCATTATATCAATATCTTCTCGATAGTGAACAATTTAGTCAGATGTATTTTGGCAGCTGCAGGGGACAGATGAAGACAGCAGCGTTGATTTTTCTTGCACCAGACAGATCTCTTTTTTGCCTGATAAGAAAAGCAAAATGTCAGCCTTGCTTCTGGTAGGGCTTTTCCTGGCCCAACACAGAAAAATGATTTGCTGAACAATTCTTTCTGGCACTCCGAACTTTTTATAGGTGGATTGTGTTCCTGTCGATTGAGGTAGGAATAGAGCTGACCTTTCCCACCGCATCAGAAAAGGTTCATTGCCTTTTTGGAGGGAACGTGCCCAGACATCATCAGAAGGATAAGTAGTAACCATCTGGTGAGACTTATTTAGAACAGAGACACCTTTGGAGATTAAGTTCTGACTGTTGCACTGATGGCCTTCAGCCCTGTTGCATTAATGGGGCCGACTTGGCAGCACAGAGGAGCAGAACCACCTGTCTGTTGGCTTCCCCAGCTCTGGCTTGAGCACACCATCATCTGAGATGCTGGACATCTGCTGCTAGACATTATTCTTGTAGGGAATGGGTGAGCACTTGCATACGCTTTCAAGTAGTCACTCATGAGATAAATGCAAAATTCAGCTGGTGTGGCATGTCAGGAAGCAAAACTGAAGGTGAACACCTTTGCTTCTGGAGTGATCAGTGAGCTAATTTAGAAAGAGCTTGTGCTGCAGAACGGTAGTGAAATGAGTCTCAGCTGTGCTGCACACTAGATTTGTGCAGAATCTGAAAACAAGATGCAGAAAGCACCTGCATTTAATCAGTCTGGGGAGAGTTGACTCTGAGCTTTATCAGTGCTTCTGTTTAACTGCTGGTGCCTAACAGCACCCAGAGAGGCACTGGGAGTTGTTATGTCACCGGCAAGATATAGTAGTGTTATTAATTTAATGCTCTTTATATTGTTTAATTTGGAAATTCAGATTTAATCAAATGTCAAACTCGCTGTCCAAATTCTTAAATTAAACATGAA
Organism: Chrysolophus pictus; assembly: GCA_037305975.1. NCBI lineage: Eukaryota > Metazoa > Chordata > Aves > Galliformes > Phasianidae > Chrysolophus > Chrysolophus pictus. The sequence continues at coordinate 41,989,177 of JAYKPI010000006.1, forward strand.
TTGCTTGGGAGATTTTCCAGAACTGCTGTTTGTTGCATCAGCCCCACTGTCACTTTTATTGGTTGTAGAAGCAACCATTTTGCAACAAGCTAATTTGGCCTTGGCTATAGAGTCAGAATAGCTGCCTTGAGACATTCTGAGCCTGTTTTCTACAAGAACCTGTGATTTTTAATAACATCATCAAAAATTGTTTTGTTGGAGGCTGAACAGGAGTAAAAACCAACAAAAGGAAAGGCAATTCCCATTCTTTTCTCATTATGATATATGTATCTTGTAAGTCATCTGCTTATCACCTGTTGTCTCCTTGATGCTCCCAAGAGTATTCGTATCTTCGTGATTTTATAAGAAATAAGTCATTTAAATCAGGCACACTTACTGTCTAAAAGCATCTGCAAAGATGTAAACATAAAAATGAGACCAGTGGTTTGCTGGTTAAAATCAAATTGTGAGACTCAGCTCTCTAAGAGCTGTATTACCTAAAGATGCCTTGTAACGTCTTTGTGAAAAGCAGGGAAGAGAGATTTAGGATGTCATTTGTGAGCAGTCGTTTGTTAGGAGATGGAACTCTGGAACAGTTTCTTATTTGACCCATACTGAAGCTCTTAGGATGGCGTATGTGGATGAAGGCTCTACGTTAATAGAGGTATTGGATACAGAGATACAGCTTTGTGATTTTATTCTCATCCCTGCACTTCTGACACCTTGTAGTGACATCAAGGATGGGCTGTGACACAGCAGCAGTTCTGTAATAGAGCACAAATGTCATATGCTCCCCCCCCATACACTGAAGTACTGGGAGCAAAGACTTTGTTTAAGCTGGTTTTCATTGCACAGGTGGATGTGGTAACACAGCATAGATGAGCCTGGCTTCTGATTCTTTATAAATCCAAAACAATGAAACAGATTTACTTCATACTTTTCTCTAGGTAATTGAGAACATAATTTAGTCCTTATCAAAGAATATAAGAATGGAGTAGTCATCAAGATCATTGCTTGATCTATAAATAGACTCAAATGTACCACTTGATTTTTATTGCATTTATGCTTAGCTATTCTATTTTATTTTAGTTTCTTTATTGGATAGCATTCAACAGATTGTGTTTCAACTTTTCTTAAAGCCAACCAGAGTACAGCTCAGTTATTCTCCTGGTGAAGTTATTGCAAGAAAGCCTGTTACAATCAGGTTGTGTACGTGCAGGATTAGTTTTCAATATTCTTTCCAATTTTTGGCCTGACCTGTGTATCCCTTACTCTGGGAACACCCAGATTTTCTTCTCGTTCTTCTGTTCAGAAACCTTCAATGCTACCAAAACACATATAATCTGACATGTGTAAAAAGGGAATTTTCACTTCAGAAGCATGCTTGGAATGCTTTGTTTTAGCAGTCCTAACCCTAGAATATCAAGGTACCACAACTTTAGGGATTCATGGCCATTGCCAGCTCACCAGGGTTGCAGAAAAAAGGCCTGACAGGAGTGTTAGGGCAACGGAAATTTACAGAGGCATAGCTTCAGGTAATTTTTAAAAGACCAGATTTGCAGGATTTGTTTATTTACATAGGCAAAGTTATCTCAGAAGTATGTGACTGAAATTTTTCAGTCTAGACCAGTGAAATTGCATGCAATATGGGAGTTCTCTGAGTTCAGCTGAACTGTTGAACAGTTTTCAGAAGCTAGCAGACAGCTGCTGTTTATGTTCTTGTCACTCGTCAGTTATGACCTGTTTCATTTATTTTTCTTCATCATTGTTTCCACCCAAATGTGACTCAGCTTTATCACTGACACCTGCAGTATGTTGAGCTGCAAGGAAGCAAAGGCAGGGAGAGGAGAGGGAACCAGCAGTGCTATTGCAAGTAGGTGGCACAGGAGCAAGACTTTGTTTTTCTTACAGGGTACTGAAATGTTGGAACTTGCTGAAAAAATATAGAAAGCTCTTTAAATATCTCTTGCTTTAAGGCAAGTCTGGTAAAGGGCAGTATGATTATGCTGTGAAGTGGACGTACAGAATAGGTAATTTAATTTTGTTGCTGTTGTAATCTGCTGGGCATTTTTCCAAAACAAGAGTAGGGAGTAACTGGCGTATTTCATTACATCTGCCCAGATGAGTAGGAGGAGATTAAGCCTTTAATTACAAGATGGAGCATCTTGAGCTGGCGTTACAGCCTGGGGCTGAAGCCACAGCCAATCTAAAAGTAACCTACAGGATCTCAGATCACCTGCTGCACAGACCTGGTAAAGACTTTCTGTCTTGGCTACTTATGTATTTTATTGAAGTCATGTACATGTGTGTTTTAAGAAAATGAGTATTTTCCTCAAGCTGGAATAATCTCCATGAGTCTGATCTCCTAGTCACATGGCACTGAAACAAACTGACAGCCAGCTCTTTTCTTCTGTGTTCATGCATCAGTAAGATAATTTTTAATAGATGTTACCCTGTCTGGTTAGGACCTTTAAACGACATAATTGAACCTGTCTCCTTTTTGACTTTTCCCGTCAAATTTGTGAGGCTGGTTGCCATCAGCAGTTGTGAGTGATTAACATTCTTGCTAATTTGGTTGCCATCAGACTGTCAAGCTTGGAGATGATATGAAAAACTCATGTAAAAGTGACAGAGAATAGAATTTTTTTCCTGTTCTTGGGTTTTGTTGTAGTAAGAAGTAAAAAGTTGAATGGAGCAAGCATCATCTGAGTACCAGGAAAAGCTGTCTTTTGAAAGTATTTCATTAAGTAAAATTATATGAATGGGTAGATTTCTGTTTTACTGTGAACATTTGGAATAATGATCTTTCATTTGAATGTTTTGGCTTTCAGGGAGCTCCTTCAACTCCACTCAGCTGTAACTGGGAGTTGGGAGGGCTCAACTTACTACAGTGAGAGAGCACAAAAATTATTCCTTTAAGAAGACGACTTAAGCTTTTAAATTTGAGATCTGCCTGTAAATGGTGTTTTATGCAGTAAAATGTGCTGGAATAATAGTTGGAGTGATTAGATTTATTCTGCTAGCTCGTATGCATTTGTTGGTAAATGGCACGGAAAGCTGTATTTGTCAGTGTCAGATGGTCTGCCAGGGGAATGCATGAGGTAAGCATTCCCTGACATAATACTTGGGTACTGCAGGCAGTACCAATGAAGAACAGTCTTTCTGTTTCAGCTCCATGAAGCTGTAAGATGTGGGCAATTTGATTATTCCAATGCTTGAAGAGCTGGGTTGCCATTACTGATTCTGAATGATCAGTTTGTTCATACGGTTCCTTGTAATCCAGTGGTGACCAGGAAGCATCAAATGGTGTTGCCACCTTGGTGGCAATCATGCTCTGGGTATGAAGCCCTCAACTGGTTCCAGCAAAGCCTCCCACTAGCAGGACATGGTTGGGAAATTTCCTGTGCTCCTTATTTTGAAGTCCTAGATGGATGGTGAAACAGAGGATATGAAAATGTGCTTGAAGCTACCAGAACAATGCAAGTAGCATTACTGGCTCAGAAAACCTGATATTGCTTCCCTTGTTAAAAGTTGTGCATGTGTATCTGAAAAGAGGGGAGCTAATTGCAGCTTAACCAGAGAGAACAAGACCAAGTAATTTGCAAATTACTGTGTTTTTCTGAGAAATGAGCATATATCAAAGAAAAAATACTCAATATTCAGAGTGGCAAAGAAGCAATGGAGATGTCCTTAAAGAGCTTGCGTTATGTGTTGTAATCAGCTGCACTGGTATTAAAGAAAATGTTCTCTGTTTTTTTTTTTTTCCTTCTTCATGCTTTTCTAATTAATGCTGAAAGATTAATATCACAGTTTCATGGGCTTTTTTTGTGCACGGTATTTATTTTGTGACACAAATCAATGCAAGTCAGGAAGAAGGGTGTGGGAATGTTGAACTGTTGTGCCAATCCTCTGTTCAGTGGCACAGTACTTTTTTTTTTTTTTTTTCATCCTTGCTACACATGTAGACATCAGAATGACTCTGCAGGTATAAAAGACCTGATTTCTGGGCAGGGTAGGAAAGAGAGCATGGCGGGGTCATGGCTTTGGTGGTGTAGATGTCAGTGTTGGGATTATCTGAGCCTACCTATGAGTGAGGTTGAAGAGTTCCATGTGACTTCAACAAAGCAGTGGCTCCCGTTATGGGATTCCAATGAATCGCCTGCAGCATCAGTAATCTAATCAAGCCATGTTGGATGGCTTTGGTAATCAACAGGAGAAAGCTTCAGTTGGACAATGAGTTCACATTCAGTGTATGTGTCTTCCTTTGGCTGACATGAGGTGCCCCAGCCCTGAGAGGTCTCTTAATAAGAGAGGACACATCTGGGAGAGCAAGAACTAAGTGTCTGCAGACATTTTCATTGTAGCTGATAGATTGAAACATTGGTGCCATCAGGAAAAGCTACAAAACAAAATCCTCCTCAGTGGGGTTCCTTTAAAAAGTGGTGTCCCCTAGCACCCAGATTTACAAGCTGCTACCCGGAAATTCCTAGATGACACAATGATATGGAGCAGCTTTTTCCATACCAGAAGAGTGCTTCCTATTTTGCAGTACACCACCAGCAAGCAAAGCCTCATGAGGGGATCCTCTGCAGCACATCTGCTCAGGAAGCACTGGTGTGAGGTCAGCATGATATTTCTGTGACTGAAATGTCCCTTAGTGGGAGAAGAGCATTATCAAAAGGGAAAATCTACCTTCTTCAGCAAGGAGTTTTCTCTTTCCGAGAGCTTTGCAGCTGACACTGGGGAAGCCAGTAAACTAGCAAGTGGAGGTTGAGGGGAACTGCTGCACAGAGTGGCTGGCTCAGGAAACATGGGCCTTTTAGCAGTGGCTTCATGCCACAGCAGGTTATGATCAGCAGTTAAATAGCTGTATTATTTGCATCATCTCCCTGGCTCTGCTGTGCTGGGAACTGTTCCTCCTTGCTTCCTCTACAAAAATGGTTTTGAAAGCTTATATTTAATTGCGTATCTATCCTGAGGTCCAATTATCCTGTCCTCATGTTCTTGGTTTAGCAAGGAAAGCAGGAGCTACAGGCGGAGGAACATTGCGTCAGCATAAGAAATCCAAAGACTGTTGAAGTGGCTCTTTCAGTTATTTGTTCTCATGTTTTTTGCTTTGCATTCTTAGTGGAAGAGAGTATGGAGTTATAGAAGGAGTAAATACAGGAGAAATTCCTTTTTTCCTGGTGTAACCAGGTGTATACCTGCACAGACCTGGTGTCCCCATACTTAAGCAGAAAGCAAAGACTTTAATTGACTTGTAATTATTAACTTCAGGAATGAAAAAAGTCTGGTGGCAGTAATCCTTTCTTCATTGAAACCATGCAGTATTTCAGACAGGTCAGATTTTCATGACCCCAACTGTTATAACTCATAACATGGGAAAAAGAGGCATAATCTTGTATTCCTTGTTCTGATGTATATTTAATAGTCTGGTTCATATTTGAAGCCCAAGCCTACCTATAAGACAATTTGGTATTGATTTCAATGGAAACAGAAATTGTATTTTATACTCCAAAATTATGTAAAGTCAAAATCTGACTCTCCTGAAGTCAGAAGCGATTACACTAGAGGACTTCAAAAGGGACAGAATTTAACCTCAGGCTCCTCTGAATATACATGTAGACTTTGGAAAATAAATTGGAGAATTACTGCAGTTCAGTGACATGAAGAAGAAAATAAAACCTTAAAGATCATTTTCCTCTCTCATGCGTTTCCAGCATTAAATGTACTCACCAGCATGATAGGATCAAGTCTTCTGAGGTCAAATATTAGTGTATGCTACAATCTGATGATATTAGAAAGGATAAACTTTGGTTTTAAGCGAAATACTTTTTCCTTCATTGCAAAACCATCATACAGCAGTAAAATTGTTCCTCACTGCTTAACCGTTAGTTATAGAAGAATTTGGTGTTTATTTCATGAAACTATAACTCAGTAGAAACAAATGAATTAAAATTCATACAGGTCCTATGTTAACAGTGATAGAAATTGATGCAGTGCCATTCCTTATATTTCCTTGAAATGCATGTTTATTTCTATAATTAGCACAAGTGTAAAAAACAGCACAGATTAAGACAGCAAACAGACTTGTTTACTGAGCTTTGACTTTGACTCACAGGGAAGGGAATTCTGAGCACAAGCTTAGCTAAACATACAAAACAAGCAACAAACCTTGTCAGGGTAGAAAAGTAGCATTTAGGAGACATTGATGCTACTTATGTTAATAACTTTCTGTGTGACACAGTGAAGTGCATAAACAACTCTTTTATTATTGCTATTTTGCTAACTAACTGCCAAAGCCTCAATCGAGGAAAAGGTCATCAAAAGGTTACGTTTCTTAGGGGATTTTTTCCCTTTTTCCTCCCGTTTTCTATCTCCTTCTGTCATTGGTAGTATCTCCTACAAACTCTTTTGGATCTGCTTGCTTTGTCTATAAGAAATACTGGGGCACACTTCTAGTATCTTTAAAAATCAATGTGGTTCCACTGACTTCAATAGATATACATCAAATTCTACCAAGGACCTGATATTTGCCTTTTACAGTGTCTTTTTTTCCAGAGACATCTGAGCCTTAACTCTTTTTTGAAGTCTTACAAAAAAAAATGCATTAACATTGCTAGATATCAAATGATAGTTTCAAGACAGTGGGAGTAAATAACAATTAACAGAAAGTATCATCTGCCATAACAGAAATGTGACTATATCCTCCATAGCTAATTAGCAGTTGAAAGGCAGATTTTTACACTTAATTTGGGTGTGAATAGAGCAAATCTTTGTAATTGAAGGTTGTCAGAAGAGATTTTGGCAGCTAGCTGATAATTTGCAAGGTGATTCATTTGTGCACTGATTCACAGCTACCACAGGTTGCAGCACACCTGAGGCTGCACACACCCCACACCATCGGGTTTTAGCCACATGCCTCTCCCTGCAAGCACCATCCTAACACAGTGGGCTGACATTCAGAAGAGTGCTGTGGTACTGAAGAATTGCGAGGTATGGGGAATATATTGCAGCATGGAGCTGTTCAGATACCCAGCATCCATCACGGCCCATCAAACATGCCCGAGGTGTGTTGTGAAGCACAGTAGGGAGGGCTGAATGTGCTCCAGTGGTGCATTAATCCATGCCCTGCATTGGTACTCATGTACAAAGGCCTTTTATGAAGAGACAAATGTAAAATCATAAATGAGCTTTATACACAGCAGGCCAGATTGCACCTTAAGGCACAGCGTGTGTTATGGCAGAAAGCAGCTCTCCAGTTTGCAGTAGCAGTGCGCTGAGCTTTTCACACGTGTGATTTATGTCCTCTTTGCTTTCCACACGCTTCTGTTGAGCTGAGGTTATATTCTTTCCACAGAGTAGAAAGAGATTGAAGTCTGCCCCTTTTACAGGAAATGTGTTGGTGTGGCACTGAGGGATGTGATCAGTGGGCATGGCGGTGATGGGTTGGCAGTTGGACCTGATGGTCTCAGAGGTCTTTTCCAATCTCAATGATGCCGTGATTGAAACTCTGCCTAGTTATGACCTTGAATTCACTGTACCATGATACCACTTTGTGTTTTGTGATAGCACATGATCAGCAGTGCACAAGTGTATGAGGAGCAGAGGGAAAATCTTCAGACAGTGATATTAGCTGGAACTGATGAAATGCTATTCATCTGTATCCTGGTTTTCTTCGACTTCAGGTACTCGGTTCTTGTCCACACTTTGTTATTGCGGCCTTACAGTTTACATCCATTGTGGCTGATGGCAAAGCTTTGTCTCTGCGTGTGGAGTTTCACATGAAGTTTTTCATAGAGCTTTGCAATTTGACCTCTTAGATAGAAATTTGAGCAAGCCTGGACATTCAGAAGGCTTTGTCAGAAGATACTGTTGCACTGAAAGGAAAGCATTAATTTTCTAAGATGTAACTATTTCAGCTCCTTTTCTCAAGTTCTCTGTTTCTCAAGAGTTTCTACTCACAGACTACCCCGCTCCAGAACAAACAATACTGTCATTTGGGCACTCACATGAAAAAAAATGGAGATACAAATTCAAGTCCCCATTGTAGTTCTGACAGACCAAGCATTTGAGACCTTTTTTTTTGTTTTTCTTATATACTTTGTGAATTTTTCTGTAGGTTTTTTTTTGTTTGTTTTTGTGGTTTTTTTTCCCCCATGAAAATTTTAAGTGTAAATCCCTTATCTGTGTGTGGAACAGAAACATATTTGAAATGCTGGCAGTTTGCCCCACAGAATAAAAAAAATCCTGAATTAACACTACATTGTGGAAAAAAAAAATTCCTTTTTTAAACTGATATTTCCATCAGAAGGAAAGCATGATGGATGAGCTCAGATCTATAGGACATGGCCTGCTGTATCCTATGGGCCCTCTGTCTCTCCAGTGTGCTCTGGAAAGTGAGGAGAAAAGCCTCCAAGCACTCCATGCTGTGACAATGGAGATTCTGCACCAGCATACCAATCTTCAGAGCTGCTCTTTCCATGCTTTTGTTAGTATGGAGAAATGAAGGAATGCAGTGTAGACTCCATTCTGCACTGTCTCTGCTTAAGGGGGGGTGGAGTTTGCATTTTAGGAGAGAGGACAACTCTTGTGCTGCCTGAGGGACACACATCAGTTCTTCCTGGCCATGTAACCCTTAGGTAGGACATTAGTGAGACCCATGACTTGCGATTAGAGACAGAACAAAGCCTCTGTTTTCTCATCCTCCACTCTTCATCTCCATCCCTCACATAAGGGATCTTCCCTTATACACACTCTTTAAATATACGTGTGTATGTTTAGGTGCACACGCACACATATGCATGAGAATATGTGGGTGTTTCTTGGATTGTCCCTGGGATGTGCAGGTGGTCAGCAGATGGAGAACACTAACACACAACAAATGACCTGATTGGTTTTCCTGTTAGCCCAAACAATGCCAGCCCCACTAGTTATTTCTGGAATGTGTTATAGCAGAGCCATGCTGAGATTAGCTTTGTTGCTAAGGAATAACAGCAACCACACACTCACAAAAGGAAAAAAAAAAAAAAAAAAGAAAACTGGTTTCTAAGCTTTTCAAAAACAATGTCTAGAGGGATTTCCCTCTGGACTTACAGTACATTAATCTTTCCATCTCTTGTCAGAATTGCGGTGTATTCATGTTAGGGTATCATAGCTTGGCTGAGAGAACATTTGTAAACACAGACAAATGTGTCTTCTCTGAATGTTAGGAGTCTTTTCATTTCAGGAAAGCAATTGGGCTACTTGAAATAGTTCTTGTGAATTCAGCACTCAGGAATGGCTGTCTTGGCAACTTCAGGTATGTGGAACTTGCTTTACTGAACAGAATTTACTGTGGAAATTGGGAGAGATGTTACATAGAATCCTTGTCATAGAATGGTTTGGGTTGGAAGGGAACTCAAAGCCCACCCAGTTCCAACCCCTGCCATGGGCAGGGCTGTCACCCACCAGATCAGGCTGCACAGGGCCCCATCCAACCTGGCCTTGAGTACTCCAGGGATGTTATCTTTCTTTGTGTGATGGTCAGCACCTGAGAAACAAAAGGAAGCAAACCAAAGTGATACAGCAGCAGTGCAGAATTTGCATTCATCCATATGAGCAGACTGTGCAGCACCCTTCTAAAACCCAGCTGTCAGTTCCAGTGGTGGCTGTGCAGGGAAGAGGTGAGTTTGCAGTTGTTGTTGGTGGATGGCAACATCTCTGTAGCTTCAGAAGCAGACAGGTTTCAGGACTGATGCTATTGACGCTCTGTTAAGGCTATTCTGTTTGTGAAGAGTTTATAAAGAACTTGCTAAATGTAGTTTCCTTAGCTGCTACTCAGTTGATAGTGTGAGCTTGGATTCTATGATCTGTATGGGTCCCTTTCAATTCAGGATATTCTATGATTGGGAGCTTGTAACTGCTTTTTTGATACAGCAAGTAAGTAAATATACGAGCTGAAGAGAAAATTACTTCTTTCACAGTGAGGAAATAAGTCTGTGTGTCCCCAGTCAGCTTCAAGCATCAGCCCTAAAGCAGTAATTGGCAAAGAGCAGCTCCAAGAGCCAGGAGCCACTGACAGTGGAAGAGTGTTGAGAAGGCAGTAATCAATATCCTTCTCTCTGTGTGCTCATGCAGAATGGGTCAGAAGGCTGGAGAACCATGATATTAATGCTTAGGGACATTAATATCAGTTATTACTCAATAGTAGCTCCCTGTTTTTTGCCTTTGGAGACGTTCTACAAAATTAATCAGTCAACAAACTGTTTCCTACTTGAAATTGCCTTTGGCTAAAACAATGCTTTTTGTAGAATGAAAATTGTAAAATATACCAAAATATAGATTTTTCACTTTTCCTGTGAATAAATCCATTGAGATTATTAAAATCTGGCTTCTTCTCTCAGCCCTTTTATTTGTAAGGAAACAAATGTGCCAGGCTCAGCAAGCAGATGTCCACGTTGCAACAGCTATCATCACAGTTGGCTTCAGATGCTCTCAGCCCTACAAATGTCTCTATGAACTGAAGAGCATGGAGTTTTACCTCTCTGAGTCTCTTCAGGCCAAATTTGAGAATAACAAATGAGAGTAAAGAAACCTGTGTTGTTACTTGTGTATTGTGTTGTGTGGGTTTGGAAATCCCACGCTTTCTGTGCAAGTCCTTCAGGAGTATCTCATTACTAAAGCAGGCATACAGCCAAAAACATGTGGGCAGTATTGCTCTGTGATACTTCACTTGCATCACACTTGGCTTGGAGTGTGGTGAGTTAGAGGTTTAGTGCAAAGGGAGTAGGAGAAGGAGTTCTGTGTTACCAACAGCCTGAGAGGAGCATGGGATCCCTCTGAAGGAGCAGTCATAGCTGAACAAGGGCTGAGTGCTTTTGGGGCATGTTTTTACATTTGGGGGAGCTTTGTGCAAACCCCCTGACTCCTCTGAGCATGTAAGTCAGACTCATTGGATGTACTTGGGATCTTGTTATATATGTTTAAGATTGCACAAAATGGACATTTCTGAATCCTGGCTTTCCATCCTTTTTCTGAATAACAGCCATAATTCCAAAAATGAAGAGTAAAGGTATGGACAACATGCACAAAGTGTTGAGACCTGTACTTTAATGTGGCACAACTCAAAATTTGCTGTGGGCAATGTAACTCTCCAGCCACCAGCATATGCAGTATAAAAGCAGGATGCTTTGGGGTGTTTTGTTCCTGGATTTACTGAACAGAAAGTCTGCAGCCTGTCACCATTCATCACCAAGTGATGACTCACCATAGGACAAGCATGGTAGCACATGTAAAGTTCAGTGAGGAACTGGAGTAGGGACAGGCCCTTGCTCACAGTCCTAAAAATAGTCTCATAAGGTTAAAACAGAAGGGAGGTCTGAGCTGTAGGGGAATCTCAGAATCTTGTGAGTTGGAAGGGACCTTTAAAGGTGACATAGTCCAACCTCCTGCATTGAACAGGAACTCCTACAGCAAGATCAGGTTGCTCAGAGCCCCATCCAGCCTGACCTTGTGTGTCTCCTGGGATTGGGGCACCCACCATCTCTCTGGACGTATGTAATAATGTGCTGTGCTGTACATGACATGTGTGTCCTGGTGCTCGTGCTGTGGTCTGCCACGTGTATAGGAAGGTGGAGTAGGCAGAGGTGTTGGGAAAATATTTATCTTCAAAGAGGACTACATCTTGCCTACTTACACAGAAACTATAATGCTGAATTTTTTACATCATTAATTTCCATGGCAACAAAAATAATCTCATAAATATGAGATTATTGCTTCAGGATCAAAGGAGGTGGGGGGAGAGCCCAGGCTGTGAAAGCAAAAGTTCTTTATTTAAATATCTTAGCTGCAAAAGGAGCAACAAAATGACTTTCGAGATCTGAGCATATTTTCATTTTATTTCTTGTTCACTCACAAACCCTGCAAAACAGAACCTTAAATATCAAGCAAACATAAGCAAAACCATTCTATTCTGTCTCACTGTATTAGCTGTCAGCATTGCTCATTACTTCCAAGTGCCCAGCGGATGAGGAAATATTGCATTTGGGGCAATGAAGTATATTTTTGAAAGAACCTTCTCTCTCCTAGCAGTGTCCTAGCATGAACTGGCGGCAGGGATAGAGCCCAAAGGGAAAGCAGTGCTGCCCACAGGGTGACACAGAGTGACTCAGCCCTGACTGCTCTTAGTGGGGATTCCAGTGGAAATGCTTCATCTCAGCAAACTGGTTTTGGTGCACAGTAAAAATTGCGTGGGCTTGTTGAGAATAGAGACAGACTCCACTGCAATTTTCCCTAAGAGAAGATGGCTTCAAGCGTCTCTGTGTCCTTTGCTCCTTTTCATCGCATATCATTTTGAAGCTGTTTGTCTCTGCATACCTATTTACATATCATAAAGTTATGGAGGAAACGCAGCTTTATAGAAGGGGCTTGCCAGCTGCCATTTTTCCTTAAAGAAAAGCTGCAATTTAACATTAACCTAGCAATTAAGCAAAAATTTACGCTAACATGCTGTCTTCTTGCATAAAAATCCCTCTCAACAACCCTGAAAATTCTCTGCAAGAAAGGTAATAGAATAATTCCTGGCATCTTTGATTTGGAAAAGCCATTTTCCAGCATGATTGATACTTCCTTTGTGTTAGCATGGGAGGCCATAGAAAGAGGAGTAATCTCTCTAATGGGTGTACTCCACACTGGTGCCTGGGGTCCATGATACATTTGTCAGGCTTTAATTAAAGTGCTGGAGTTGAATTTCTACAGTAATTAACTTTTATTTGCAGTTACACCATGTCTCTCATTCTTGACACTGACACTTTCCTGTTGGAGATAGGAGCAGCAATTGGCACAAAAAAAATAAAGAATGTAGGAATGAGAAAAGATCTAAGATAGCATTGTATTTTCCATGAATTTTGAATTTTCATGAATAGAAGCAGGCAAAAATAAGTTTTCCCTCAAAGTGGTTTTGTTGTTAGCAACCTAATGCATTCTCTCTCATGCCCTTACCTTGGGTACCCTTCCTTATCCATTGTCCAGTGGTAAACAAGCAGTTTTTTTCAGTTGTCAGCACATGCCCAGTATTCAAGTTAGAACAAATCTTTCTCATCTGGTAGAAATGTTTTGTTGTCTTTTGACAAATGCTGACTTTTAAGCGTGAACAGTGTACCTACTGGGGAGGCTATTCAAGTATTATGTCGGGACTGAGACTTTGATTTCAGTTGTGGGTAGGATACTTGAAAGCAAACATCACAGGAGCCTACATCCTGTTGTCAACAATCACTTTGGATTGCAGGAATCTCAGTCTCATTGAAGGTACAAATTGCTTTTATTAATAAGTGTTAGGTACTTCATTCTGCTCTTTAGATACAGCTTTTCCAGGTATCTTTTCAATTCATTTTAATTCTTGTTGTTTTTTACTTGGCTTTCACTCATGCTGTGAAGCACTGTTATGTAAGAATGCAAATAACAAAATCACAGATCATTATTATTCTTCTTTCTTGGACTGGACTTAACGCAATAGCCTTCCCGTGGCCAGAGGAACAAGGCCCAGAATTCAGTTCCCTTAGCTGATGCATCAGTGACCCCTTCATAGACCCACTGAGCTCCATTTTAAGAACTAAAGATTTTTTATTCTACCACTGCAGTCTCAAATCTCTGCTGATTAGTACTGTCTTCTGATTTCCACATTGGGTATGCTCGCAATCAGTTCACACCATATCTTTACCCATTCCAACCTGTGTTCCTGTGTTCCCAGATGAGATAGGTGAGAGCGTCCTTGCTCTGTGTTATAGCTGAGTCTGAGCAATAATTAATTTCTCAAGTACCCAAATCTTGTCTTGCCTCACTGTCACATTAATCTTGGTGCCTTCCAAAAAGGAACAAGCTGCTTGCTAGCTTTATTTTCTTTTCTTAGACCTGTTGGTGTAAACAGATCTTGGAGTTAGCTTTTTGTAACGCACACCTGAATCTTGTTCCCCAAATGCTTGAAATGTATTCCTTTTTTCTAAATTATAACTTCAAAACAGGTAATAGCATGCTCTCTCTGAATGCTATGCTAACAATAAAGAAACAGATAAGAATAGCATCACTTCTGAAATAAAGCACTGGAGATAATTAAGTAGAACAATGTGGTAAATCAGTGTGGCACTAAAAGACATGGCAAAGGCCATGAGAAAGATGGGTAATAAATTGTACAGTGAGATATGCTAATTGATCATTATTTGCAATTTCAAATTGTGTCTCCAGGTTTCAGTATTTTCTATGGACTGAAAAGAAAGTGCCATACTGAACTGGCTATGGTAAAATAGGACCGTGGGTGCTAGTGAGAGATATGGTCTATTCAAGCACAAAATTCGTATGAAATTATTCAGTCTGATCATGTATTTCCAAATGTTCTACCTATCTAATTTATAAAGGTCAGGATTTGCTTCCTTCACTTCTCTTGGAAGACTGTTCTATAACAGAATGTGTCCATTTATTTATAACCCTTTATGTTATTCTCCCTCTATTTTATTTCTCCTAATTTATCTTGATTCTCCTATTTCTACCATCTCTATATACTTCATATACTGTATTAAAATTGTTTCTTGTACATAATCTCTCCAGCTGTTTCATCACCTTTTGCTTTGAACTACTGCTATATCAACATCTCTTTGGTAATGCTGTATCATGGCATGAGTATCACATTCTACATGCAGTTGCTCTAGGGAGAAGTCTCATCTGTATGTTCCTCTGCAACACTCAAGAGTAGGAATTTAGAGCTCTGGAAGGCTTGATTTGAATTCTGATTCCACTTAAATCCCTAGATCTGATTTGGAACTGACTAATTGGACTGAAATGTATTTCACAAAGTCTGTTCTCCAAGAAAGGCCTGTTCACTTTGAGCAAGGCCCTAGACTTCCCATGTAATCATCATTGGAGGATGGGGACCCACAGAGAGGCGGACACCCTACTTTCAGATAGCGCTTCATCCCAACTGTGTTAAGACAGGATCATTACCTAGCATGCCCTATCTTTTTGCATTGATTAAAAAGGAGCTTATGCAACAAGCTCAGATGAGATTCCAAATTTTTATGTAACTAAGGGGAGATGAGCTTTGCCTCAGCTCCACTGTTAAGCTTGATAATAATTCCTACAGACACCTCAGTGTTCTGTGAAGCAAGAACTAATGTGCTTGGTTCCTGCTTTGGCAGAGAAGAAATCCATTGCTGAGATCAAAAATATTTGCAACTTTCCTTGAAAAGTTATGTGTGATGTACTGTATTGTCTACCATTACTGTTTTGTTACTGTTTCATTTCCAGTATTTTCTTCTTCATCTGTTGAGCTTTTCATGTCATACAGTATAATGTATTTCTTCTAGGTTCTGTCTTTTTCCACAAAGATCTATTATTTTGTATTTCAGAGAGAGGTATTCTTTGCCTGGAGTAGGAATTCCTGCCTACTGATTGTCCTTTGATGGCCTGTTGCGGACCCACCTGAACTCACTCTGCTTCTGACTGCCCCAAAAACACACAGCCTTGTCTGGGAAGCCGTGTGGCTGTCTCAGCTATGCTTGATCCAGTAAGCTCTGATAACAAATTAGATTTATTCCCTGAAGCATGGCATCCCACTGTGTGGCTTTTACTTTCAGCTGTCTCTCATCTTCAGTAGAACGTGTTTTGCCTTTATCTGCAAAAGACCATGTAGATATAACACTGATATTTAGTGTGTCTGTCTTGCCTGGGATTGCAAGCTTTTGGCTCCTTGGGGAGATACTTCTTTATGTGTAGATAGTATCTAGGAATAGCTGTTTCTGTCATTCAGCTATTGGAAATCCTGCCATGCATGTGTTGAAACTGGGACTCCACATCCATTTAAGATGCTCCTTCAATGTATGTGCCAAGGTCAGAGCATGCTGTGGCATTGCCTGAAATCGTCTCTCCACCATGGGTGCTTTGGAAGCACCTGCCAGTTGCCTACAGCAACCACAATCTTTCTTCAATCTTACTGAAGACCACCTACTGTCCTTACGAAAGTCCTGCAATTTGTTCAGCTTCTTTGCATGTTGTGGCCTATGGTTACTCTCCTTGACAAAATGTGCATCAATTTTTAACAGATAATTTTAGTTTAATATCATCCGGAGGTCTCAGGGCATAAATATTTCCCCGAGTCAAGAAAGAGAATGAGGAAATAACTGCTTGAGTTTTAAAGCCTTGTCTGTTGGTTTATTATTTTCACGTAAATTATAGGCTATGCAATAAGTCTGTGCCTCTCAGTTTCTCCTGCTAGAACTGTTTTACCTCAGATAAATAATTCAATGTTCATTAGCCAGAGAGAGTCAGATAAACTGGCCCTGTCACCTACTGGACTGAGCACTCACATTACATGCTGGAGACTCAGGTTCAAGCCCTTGCTGTATCAATGTGTTCATTATTTATACAAAAGGGAATAGTTCTGGCAGGGCAGTGAAAGAAGTTGGGTGTTACACTACGTAGCTAGGTTGTGGGTAACTATGCAGATTTATAACAACCACCAAACTAAAGGATAGAGCCTTATTTTTCTAAGAATTGAAAGATTGATTTCTCATCTAAGCAGAGTGTGAAAATATCTTAGATCTTAAAAAAAAAATGGGATGGGAAACATACCTAACTGATGTTGCTAAGCCTCTCTCTATCATATGCACCAGTAGAAAGTGTCAACATCGCACATCACACTTCCATTTTGCATGTCTGCTAATGACCCACCAAGCAGTGGGGCAACTTGGCATCAAGTCTGCTGTCTCTGCAGTGTTCCAGACGTGAGCTGAAGCAGTAAGAAACAAGCCAAAAGGAATCAACAACCCTCATGTTTAGGCAATAATTCTTAATAGAATCATCATAGAATCACAGAATCTTAAGGTTGGAAAAGACCACTAAAATCTAGTCCAATCACCAGCCCACCTCCACCATGCCCACTGACCATGTCCTTCAGTGCCACATCCACACAGTTCTTGAACACCTCCAGGAACAGTGACTGCACAACCTGGATACCTGGGCAGCCTGTTCCAATGCCTCACCAAAATAAATGAGTAGTTGATACTGTAGTAAGAAATCACTGGACTCTGAATTTGCACTTCTTAGCTAATGTCTTTTCAGTGTCTAATTACAAAATGAAGGCTTTCAGTATGCAGCTTCTTTGTGCAAAGTTACTTAGGCAATCTGAAGATAAAGGTATGGCCTGTTTTTTTTTTTTCCCCCAGAATTCATAGTGAGGAGGATTACTCAGTATTGTGATTGATCCACAGGTAATGCGGAAGTGGAATTTTAAGTGGATTGTATATAGAACTGGGTTGTTTGGGTAAGTTATTGGGGAGCAGCAACACAAATTTTTCTTTATATGTGAATTATAGAGTATTTGCAATGTCCCCTAATGTCAACTATAGACTTGTACCACCAACAAATCATCAGATTCAATGTTCTCCTGCTTTTTGTGAGTGCACCTGGCTTACAGATCCAGTAGGCTGTGATCATGATGGCAAATCCCACTGTTCTTCAGCACGAGATGTTCTGTTTTCTCAAGAAAACTTAAATAGTTTAGAGTATGTCAGTCTCCTTCCCAGCCCTAAAAAACTATACCGGAATTGCTCTTTGTTTGCATCACTGCGTGCCAGCTTTAGCATTTTGGTGAAAAATGAGGGAAGGAGATTTTTTCTGCTGTGTCACAGTAAACTCCGTTGTTATCCTACCTGGTGGGAACAGATGTATCTGCTGCTTCTTCAGAAACGCCTTGCAGGGCTTTGAGGCTTGGGATGGCCTATCATCCATCAAATAACAGATGTCTTCACAGATCAGCCTCTCTGAGTGAAAACACAAGCACGCCAAACAAAAGCTGATGATTAGCTAGTTGACTGACAATAAGCGAACTCCAGTGCAGATGTACAAGAAACAAGGAAGGGATCAGACACTTACATTTCTATTTTTCTGAGTTCATTATATGCATTCATTTTTACAATGAAGTCTTAATGTTAAAACTCTGATTATGCAGCTTTCTGCTTCAGAGCTTCTAACTTATGATTTTTTCAAATTAAAATAATGTATTAATGTTTCCCCCAATTACATGCTAATAAAAGACTTAATTCAGTTTGCATACAATTAATGCATTTGTTGCAAAAGTATCCCATAAGCTATTGAGTCTATTTTAGATAATCTCTTTAAATAATTTTTAGTTAAAGATTTGCATTCACATCTTTCAGTATGAATGAAGTTGAAGAAGTCTGCGATGATACATTCTGTCAATCATAATACGGTTAAAACAAAAACAGAAGTTTTGCTTGCATAATTTGGAGGGAAGTATACGAAGTATCACGCACATCTCTCTACAGGACATCCCCTATTAGATGGTTTGATTGCTTCTGTGAATAGATTCAAATTTCCGGTACAATTCGATGGGTCGGAGTCTCCCCAAATGCAGAATAGTGTAGAGAAGGACGCTGTTGACCTTAAGGCTGGTAAAGTTCACCTGATACTGAGCTCAGTAAAATTTCGTTGGTACCAGTCAAACTGAAAATTTCCAACCCACAATACTTCCATTTCAATTTCAGTAATTTTTTTTTCTTTTCATTTTGGCAAAAGTAGTTCAGCTACCTCTGAAGAAAGAAAGAATACAGGGAAAAAAAGACAATCATGAAGTTACGGTGCCTTTCATTATTTTGTGGGTCTTCCATATCACAGATCAGGAAACTGAAATTTTTTGTGGAGAATGAAGAGTGTAAGACAAGGACTGGAGGGGTTTATTGAGAAAAGTCAAGGTTAAAGGTTTTTGCATTTTAATGGAATTTTGCCAGATTGGTTTGCATTTTGGCCTGAAAAGTCCTTGTCCACATACAGTTTCTTTTTTAAGTTTTGCAGCTCAGCTCTCCTAGGATTTTGTCAGCAAACCAGAATGCAGAAGTTGTGAACGTGATCCAGGTGGCTGACTCAGGTACTGGTATAAGGAAGGAAGAAAGAACAGGGCTGGGATATGGACCCCTTGTAAGAGACACTGGAAGTGGGGCAAAGAGGTGAACAAGTGGCAATAAAATGGTGAGGCACAGAGAGGAGATGCTGAGGGGAGTGGGTGGGACTGGGAATGAGGGTTGTGGCACTGTGCAGGAGAAAGGGAGGTTGACAAGGCTCAGGTAGAAGAATCTGGATTTGCACCTCAAGTACTGTGTTCGGTGTTGGGCTCCTCACTGCTGGAAGGACACTGAGGTCCTGGAGCATGTCCAGAGAAGGGTGACAGAGCTGTGAGAGGTCTGGAACACAAGTCTGGTGGCGAGCAGCTGACGGAGCTGGGATTGTTCAGTCTGGAGAAGACGAGGCTCAGGGGAGACCTGATCGCTGTCTACAGCTGCCTGAAAGGTGAGGTGGGGGTTGGCCTCTTCTCCCAGGCATCAGCAGTAGGGTGAGAAGTAACGGCCTCAAGTTGCTCCAGGGGATGTTCGGGTTGGGTATTAGGAAAAATCTCAGGAAGAGCAGTGAGGCAGTGGCACAGGCTGCCCAGGGAGGTGATGCAGTCACCGTCCCTGGAGGTGTTTGAGAACTGTGTGGATGTGGCACTGAGGGATGTGGGCAGTGGGCATGGTGGGGATGGGTTGGTGGTTGGACTAGGTGATTCTCCAGCCTCTCACCATTAGACTTTATCTTCCATAGTACTTAAAGTAGAAAACAGATTTCCACACCTGAGCGTTCCCTATCTGAAGAAAGGCCCCATGATCTGTCCTGCCTGAGCTTTTGCCTGCCTCTCCTTTATGCCTGTCCCACACAGAGGACATTGAGCTCTTGCTGATCTTCCTGCACTATTTGCTCACAGTTCTCTAGAGAACTCAGTGGATGTCCGTAAGCTTCTGTGGTACAGGTCTTTTGTTCTTATTTAGCTTTTTTATAACTGTGAAAGTTAACATTTAAAAGCCTATTAAGGCTGAAAAGCAAAGCTGTCTTAAATAAGGAAAGATTTCAGTCAACACTGCTCAGATGAATCAATATTTTATTTTATCTTAGAAGTTCATTATGTTACCCCTTTCTCCCATAACTGCACATCACTCACATCTCACTCTGAAGCCAGAGTTATTAATTTCCTGGGGAGCACTTCTCCGACTCTCATTATTGCAGCATCTGAGTACTTTGCAAACATTAATGAATTTATCTTCACAATGTACCAATAAGGTGAAATGACATTATACACTGGGGAAAATACGACACAGCAATGTAATGTTAATAAGGGACATTTAATTTAGGCGTCCAACTTGAGATGTTTGTGCCTCGATTTCCCAGGAATAGCATTTGGTTGCACTTCCTTTGTTCTGGAGTCAATAAGAATTGCTCTGTGATTGCAAGTGTTCCCTGCCCTGCTCTTAGCAAACAAGGACGGCGCAATTAATGACTGCCAGTACACAGTTTGGTGGTTGTTCTTCCCTGGCATTGTGCACTGAGGCAGCTTTCAACATGAGAAGCATTTACTCTCCCAGCCATTACCTTGCTCTTTGGGTTGTCTGCTAATGGCAAGGCAGGGATGCAGCATGCAGCAGGTTCCTTCTTGGCCTGACTTTGACTCAGTGGACGTGCATGGCCTGTCCCTGTTCTTACACTGAATGAAGCTGGAATACTGTTGACAAAACCCAAAGTGTGTGAGTTTATTGTTTAGTGTGTCACTGCATGGAGAGACCAGAGCCAGTGCTGACTTTTGCTCTGCAGGGACAGATGGACTAAAAGGGCTCTCACTGCTTCTTATTGATTCCCATCTTTTCTAGCTGCCAGGGTAGAAGTGCTGGAGCAAGGGCTCCTGAAGCCAGAGAGAATCTGCAGTTTTCTTTGAAAAGAATCCTTCATTGCATCCCTGGGCTGCCTCAGAGCTCAGCCGGGTGGGTCCATGCTGTACAGTGAACCTGTGGTTGGGCAGCTCCCATCTTCCGTTCCTGCAGGGCTGAGCTCACAGCACAGCAGACTTTAATAGGAAAACAGGGACAGGAAGATAAAGAGACAGTTTTCATATGCATGAATGTGTGTTAGGCTCCATTACCTTTCAGTATTAATGGTGAGTCTCACTCAATCTTGTACTCACAAAAATCCCGCTGTAAGAATCCAGTGTCCACCAGATTCTTTTCTGTGCTTCTCTCTGCTTTACATAAGGCTGTTCTTTCCCTTTCTCCTCGATTAGTTCATTTTCATATTCAAAGGCCACTTTAATCACATCACACTATGGCAGTGTCTCTGGAATTACTCTGGGTTGAGGCTTGGCCGCTCTGAACATGGCTTAGGTCATCTTATTTATGATATAAGGAAAGAATATTTGATACACCCGAAACTGTTCTTACTGCATTTTAGCTGAGTTGAATCATTCAGCCAGATCTTTATTAAATCCACCTCTCAAATGTGCAGTCACAGCAATTCTTATTCTTTTCCTATCCATGCTGTTTCTTACCTCTATTGAAAAACAAAACAAAACACAACAACCCCAAAATGACAAACCAGCCTTTTTAAAGAAGTGCTCTTTGCTTGTACTGATCTACAAATCCTGGGACAAGTGCTGGTGTGTCTTGAAGCAAAGCATCCCATAGGGTCAGTAGGTTTTGCCTGAGGAAAAACATCACATTTCTGGGCAGTAAATGAGAGTTTTTACAAAGCTATTAAAATAAATTGTACATCTGAACGTAATCTTACTTGACAGTATGACATGTTTTCAGATGCTGCTGTTTGAGATTTCCCATATTCTTTTATATGCATTTCCTTGTGGCTTACCTGCACGTCTGTCTATGCCAATGTTCAAACCCAGTGAAGGAAGGAAAATGAGCTGGTTAGCCAATAGCAGTCTTGCTTGCTGAGTAACACAAAAGGGAAGAAAATAAGACACATAATGATCAGTGTGCTAAATCCTCTCTAAAGCTCCAGACCTGTCATGTAGAGCTAAATCCCAGACAGTGCCGTTATCAGTGCCAGGTTAGCACTGGAAGTGCCCCTATCTCTCCTTCTCTTTCCTTCACTCCCTCATCCAAAGCCACAGAAGTTAATTCATCATGTTGACACAGAGCAGGGCATTATTATTCAGAGTTGTATAAAAAGTGAATTTACATTGAGCAAAACCAATAAGCCGCACAGCTCTGACATTTAATTTTCCTGTAAACTCTTCCTATTGAACCAGGCAGGACTACATGCATTTTCAAATAAAATGCAGGGTTTGCACCACAATAACCTTGCATAGATGTAAACGAATAACTTGGAAGTTACCATGAGCCTATTTTCTGCCACCTCCCTCCCAGTCTAAAATTTTTATGGGCTGTATTTTTGCTTGATGCCATGTTACATTTTCATCAATTTTATTTTCTCCTCCAGTGTCAAAATGGCATGCAAAATATTCTTCTTTTAGAGGGGCTGCTATTTATGACTGGGTCACTGATTGGTAGTCCCCTATTCTTTCTGAGGCTGCTTTTTCCTTTGACATCAAACCCTGGGGCTGAAGGTTGAGGATAAATAAGCGATGTCCCTTGAACTAGACACAGTCATAATAAACTCTCAGATGTAATGTCAAGTCTAAGCTAGTGTTCTCTTCTACTTTCTGCTGTATGCTGATCAGCTCCCCAAAGCAGAGCAGTCATATTTCAGAGCTCACTTTATCTGCTTTCTCTTCTTACCATATTGAATGTCTGATTATAGGAGAGGTAGTAAACGGCTCTGTTAAAAGAAGGTTTAACCAGGGAGACGTAGGTCAAGACATAAGCTTACTTTCCGTGGCATATGATTGTGCATCTGCATTTATGTATCCATCCATCCAAATTTTCCAAAGATTTCTCTATTCTTTGAGCATGAGTTATTATAATTTCATACAAGAAGCTGCTTCAAGCAGACTTTGAAATGATAGACATTATTCCAAGATGAATGTGTGCTCTAAAATGGCTGTTTAAAAGAAACCAGCAAACATTTCAGTTTTTTACCAGGTTGTGGGGACAAAAGGATCTGGCAAGACACACACAGATCCTCAAAAATGCACCTTTCATGTCTGTTTATTGTACCAATATTTTTACTAGAAATTCATTACAGACTGTGCTGTTTTTGTTACAAATTTATGCTCTGTGTTGGTTAAAAATATCAGCAGTATGGGTTACTGTTAAATGTATTAATGCACTTTTGAAACTGAACTGTTAAGAATTCAAAAGGTAGTTATGCTTTCCCACTATGGGTTTGTGGGTTGGTTTTTCTTTTTCAAATGTAATCAAATGTTTCTTTCAATCTTAGGTACTTGTATGTGTCTATTATACCCTGTCATTGTGAAATTAGATCCTTGTGCCATACTTACAAATAATGATTAGAAATGGTACAAAACATTCCATGCAAAGCTGGCATGGAAGTATTCTTATTTTTAAATACATATTTTGATGGGAAATTTAATTTTCACAAGAATAAAAAAAAAAAAGAGAGAGGAGGAGAGAAAATACCATATATGTGTTTATTCATTTTTTTCCTTTTTCTTTCCTCTTTTGTCAGTGAATGAACATACTGGTATAAATAAGAGAAAAAGGAAAGAAGCATAGGAAAGAAAAGGAAAGAATATAGCCACCATTAACCATATACACAGAAAACCTAACATAAATGTTGAATTCAAAATTGCAATTGCTTTATATTTATTTATGTATTGTGTGTTTATGTATGTCTTAATTATGTGATCATGTTTGATACGAAAGAATACATCAAATATATGTTGGTGGAGCACCAGCACCTGGTTCAAAGCTCTTTATCCTTACCGAACTTCAGTTTTCAAAAAAGCCCTGTTTTTGTGAGTACTGCATTGGTGTCCTTCAGTGTTGGTTATTCCCTCTGTGCTTTACAGATTTAGACAAGCCAAGAAGTCTGGTGACGATACAGAATATGTGGGTCTTGGGCTGGGCTCATCTAGACTTATTCTACGTCAGGTCAGCTGAAATTCCCATAGAGATGGGCCAAAACTTAACTAGTCAATCATGAGCTTCTCCCTGTTCTGTATCCTGTAGCCCTCTCAATCTTTACAGTGTTTGATGAATGTTTGTAAAAGAGAGGGACCCTGAATAAAGGTTTTCACAGCCAAAGCATAGTATGAGATCTTTATAAAAATAGTTATAGGCATTTTCCTGCCTCGGTGTTACTGTAAAGCAGGTTATGGTGGTGCTGAATATTGAGCATCTTTTGTGATGTATTTGTTTAGCTGGATAATAGTGTTTCTTGCCAGAGGAATGGATGATCTAGCATTTAGAAGGTTTTCTTCCATCTGGTTTTCTTCGAAGTCATCTACAGCTGATGTAACAGCAGTGCTTTCAATGCTACAGTAGTGGTAGTTTTGAGAGTAAAACGCTTGCTTGCATCTTTAATGCTCAAGCTCAACCTTTCTGAATGTGGCCTAGACATCAGATGTGCAGGGCAGCATGCTCCTCTTTGTTTACAGTTGATGATTTCCTTTCCTGAAAATCTGACCCAGTCAACAAATCTCTGTAATACAGCACCTTGTTGTAAAATAATATCTTCTCTTTTGCACCCTTTTTCCTTTTCCTACTTGAAGTATTTACATTTAATCAAGCAGAATAATGTGAAAGGCCTGATTTTAGTAGCTTCACAAAGGTATACCGTTTTTCTCCAGTGTTTATTATGGAGCACACAAAGCTATTTGTTTGCTTGTTCCCTACATTAAGTCTTTTTTATTGTATATCCTACACAATAGGAACAAGGGAACAGTTTAACACTGCTGCAGAGAAGTTAACCTTGAGATTCCTGCAGCTGGAGAGAGCTCTTAGCGTGACTCCTTTGTGTTCAAGAAACATTTAGGTGTGGTACTAAGGGACTTGGTTTAGTGGGGTTATAGTGGTGGTAGGTGGGTGGTTGCACTGCATGATCTTGGAGGGCTTTTCTGTGATTCTAGATGTTGAAATTGTCATTGTCAGTGTCCCAAAGCTGGAATCAAGGGTAGACCTTCCAATCTCTGAAACTCAACAAATGGAAACAGCTCCGTGCTAAGGATGAGTTAGTCTCACTGAACACAGGCATTTAAACCAGGCCACAGGAGGTGGGCTTCAGGGAAGCCAAGGAGCTGGGATGAGTAAGTAAGATGTCAATATCCACATTGTGGACACCGCAAGGCAGGCAAAGATGCTGTGGAAGGTCTTCCTGGGAAAGTATATCAGCACAAGATCGATCTGGAAATGTAACTGGGTTCTGCTTTTTACTTGTTTCTATTGAGAAGGAAGAAAATGAGCTATATTTTCTTTCTTTTCCTAGAAGTTACAGAGATATCTCACAGAGTTGCAGGGGGTTGCTTAGGAGATGCTACATTGGGGTAGCATTGTGTGCAGAGAAAAACTTCTAGCAGGAAAGCTTGCAATGGTTATAAAATTTTCATATCAAAGGGCAGATAGTTTACACTGCTGAGTGCTTCCTAGGCATAGTGCTGCATAAAATTGTTTTGTTTAGAACTTGAAATAATATTAAAATATTTTTTGTTGTTTTGGGTCTCATACGATCTATAAAGAAAAAATGAAAGTTTACACCACTTAGACTTAAATCCATCATATTTCATTTGGAAAAAAATATATATATCTTTTCAAGAGGACAGTGAAAGGTTCTTTTCACTAAGGGCTATTTTGGTATAACTCTTGACCCAGCTGTTTCACTTTTTTTTTTTTTTTTTTTTAATATTGCAACATGAAAGCATGAATGATGCTCCTCCTCCAAACTCAGAGTAGATGGAATCTTTTCCTTCAAACAGTTGGCAAAAATAGCATGTTTCAAGCTGTTCCGTAAAATTTCAACATCAAAGACTAGTTTCAAATGGCTATTAGTAGCTGGAAAGAAAAAACTATAAGGGAAATATTTTTGTAGCTGGACCTCAACTTACCATTGTTAGCTTCCCAGTGGAAGTAAATGCACAGAGCACATACTTGTATATGCAAGGTTTCCTGAAAGAGACTTGAGTGGCTCAGTTATGTGTCCCATCATCAGATAATAAAGATTTTCATGTAACTCAAGTGGCACAAGTCACTTCCTGCATCTGGAAAATAGCACTGTGATGCTATGACTTGAAAAAAAAAATCTTTGTAAGCAGTGGAAGTACAGTAGGCACCCAGAAAGCCATCTGTGGAATATTGGTTGTAAAATCAGAGTATCTAACGGCATGCTGTAATTCCTTAAAATGACCTCAATGTCACAAGCTAATGTTAGGTTGTTGCAGAAAATTGGCAATGTCCTCTGGGACTTGATAACAGTAACCAGATGTTTAATCCATTTACAGCTAATTGACAACAGTGGGAAAGTAGGTTTATGTATGGTGGAAGTGCAGTAAAATAAGATCTAACTCCTAAGTAGTGTATGGCTTAAGTAATAGTGAAGGAGAAAATGTAGCAAAGGAACTTCTACTTTATAAATGCTACTGGATCCAATTTCAACCATATGAAATATTTAGAATTCATGCAAGGGTCTTCTCTCCACTCCTAATGCGTACTAGTGATCAAATTCTAATCATCCTTGTAGCTGCTAGGTCAGATTGATCCTTACAAATATGCTAGCTTCTCAGAGCTCCACAGAGATGAGTGTTGGAGGGGAGAGGCTTATTCTTAAGCTTCTCATTCTCCAAGTGTGCAGACAGACAGACACAATGTCTGTGCACCCATGGGAACAAGAAGCAACCAGAACAATTGCTGGTCAGGCTTCTCTCCCACTAGAGCTACTTTCAAAATTATTTGCTAACAGTAGCTAATGAAGAGTAAAATTAAGAAATTAAGTCCCTTGCACAACTGATGGAGTGTAAAGGATATTCAAGAGCTAGAGTGCTTTGTAGTTCTTTTGATGTCCTTCAGAAGAACTCATGTCAGTTATAATCAGCCTGTAGAGAAGCCCTGTCTGTCACTCTGTCACAGCTTTTCCAAAAAGGTCATGGGGCTCGACATTACTGGAGGGCATGCACACTTCAAAGCCAGGAAGTCTCACATCGAATGACTTTTCATTTAGACTCTGTTATTTTTCATCTAGGTTTTTTTTTTTTTTTTCCTGACCCTTTCAACACTCACCCTTGGCTATTCCAGGGACTGCTCATAATGTGACCACAGATGCCAAGCCACTAGACAGTCAGAGGCAAAAGCAGTGTTACCTGCTCTCTTCAGAATAAGTTCTTCCCTTGGCCATGGTCACCAGGACACAAAGTGTTTTGTGCCTCTATTTTTGTGACAAGGAATACAAAGCCTTTTCTGCCTTTCCCTTTCATTGACATGTGCCAGCTTTGACACGTGGATAAAGGAAGTTGATAAAGATAACTGAATTAACTGCTGATGTCCTCCTCTCACCACACTAATGACAGTAGCTTGTAAGAGATCATCTAGCCCAGGACTTCTCTGTGTTCCCCTGTTCATGGAGGGAGCTAGGAGGAGGCATGGGAGGATGCAGCCGTTTGAACTACTATTAGACAGCAGAGGGAGGACTGGGATTTCAAAAGTTAATGGTGAAGTAGGGAAACTGGGGATGAGGAAACAGTTGCTGTCAGATTTTCTTCTGTATAAACACTGCTTCCTCTGTGTATTTTTCATGACAGTGATTATTTCAGCTTCTACATTACTAATCCTTATGCATGTATGACAGGTCTACGCAACGTCAACAAGACTGATTCTGTGCAGCTGAGGTATCCTGAGGGTAGATGTGACTCTTTGGAGTCTTAGGAAAGCAAAGGGTATGCACCTTTGAGGATAACTGTGGAAGAAGACGTGATTTGTTCTTTACTCTGCAAAGAGGAATCCATTCCAGAGAGTGCTAAAGATCTAAGTATAGAGGGAACATAAATATCAAAGTAACCACACACAGAATGTTATGAAGAAAGATGGTAACTGTGGTTTGCGTGTACCAAGCTGGGAGGAATAAATCACACTGGACAATATGGCACATGCTGAACAAGAACATAGAGTTCTCGCTCGAAGGAATCTTAGTGCTGCAAGTTAATCATCCTTTTATTAGCATGCCCTGAAGGTTTTGGGGATATAAATTTTGCAAAATAATAGCTGGATTGTAGAAATAGGCCACCGAATTAAGAAACAAATCGCACAAACATGAAAACACAAAGCTCTGTATCAGCCTTGTGTAGACTAGAAAAGTACACCTGCTTCCTGTTAAGAGGCATGCTTGAATACTCAGAGTGGCTAACGAGGGGAAAGCAGCGGGTGAAGACCTTGGTGTTAGAATTAAAGCTGTGTCAATCTGACCCTGAGACAGTATTGAGTGAGAACTTGTGCGGTTTCCCATCGGTTGTGAAAGTCCACCACATAATCAGGATCATAGGCTTTGACAGGCTGTTGTGAATTCAGTGTGTGATGCAACAAGAACACTTCAACTAAGCAGAGAGGTGCAGAAATTAGTTTTTCCTTTTTGCTGGGAGACATCTGGTCGCCATTAAAGTACCCTTTGCAACTCATGGGGAAATCACACCTCTGTGAGTTTTAAGTGAAGAGCCATTGCTATCTCGTAAAACCCCATAGGACAATACTAAAAGCCAAGGCTGAGTTTCGTTGATTGAGGATTCATCAACAATAAATGAAAATGGAGGTACTCTGAGTGTGTTTTGTTTTCCTCTTTTATTTTCTGCAGAACCAGGAATAGTTCAGCTGAAAATTGTCAGTGATGTAGCATTTCCTTCTTTCCAGAACAATTCATAAAGTAGAAAAGACAGCCAGAAAAAAGAAACAAGTTTGTGTGCTTCATGGGACGTAACTTGTGTGTCTTTCACCTTTCTCCTCTTTCCATTACAAGTTTTTCAGTATTTTCTAGTCTTCAAAGGAGAGCCAGTAAGTGTTAACAGTAATTGAGAATATACCCATGTACTTAGAGACCTTACTATGAATCTAGGAAAAGAAGTTTATCTTCAGAGTTAAGTTCTAATTTTTTTTCTAAATCTTAATCAAAGATCCAACCTATTTGTAACAAATAATTCCTTCAAATACTGCGAATGGCTCATCAAATATTGAAGCACAATATGTTTTAAAATTATTATTTTGGTGAAGAGTACTCCTGAGAAAACTAAAGGAGAGTTAAAGAATAAAGTGGAGCTAAAATGGGTACAAAACTCATATACTCAGAATAGATGTTGGATTATTAAAGCTTAATGCATGCTTTGAAATGTATTTTTTGCCGTTACCATTATTGTTTCTGCTCACAGTTTGTACATTTTTCCCTAATTAGTTACAGTTGGCTTATATAAAACAGGTGGCAATACTCTGGTTTTACTTTAATCAGCTCAAGGTCAGGAACTATGTGCCCACATTTTCCATTCACATATGCAAAATTCCACTAATCTATTTTAGTGTGTAAAACTGCACTCAGTTGCTTTAGAGAGGTGGGTTGGTGAGCCAGAGCCCCTTCAGCTACCACTCAGTATGCAATCTCTCTTGTCCATGATAGATCATAGAGTCACAGAATGGTTTGTGTTGGAAGGGAGATTTTCCATTATTTAACTATGATTGGAATTTGCAGAAATTGATATTAGTGTTGAAACTGGGGTAACTTCAGAAGCTATATATAATATATATATGCTTGTTTTCTAATAATAATTCTGCTCTTAATTGCTATCTCACATGGAAAAATGGCAGGTGAAATTCAGTGCTGCTAATTGCAAAGTTGCATACACAGGTAAACCTGAGGAGGGGCCCCAGATTAGCTAGAACCACTGACAGATTTGTATCAGCTCTTTAAAACTAGTGTAATTCAGCAGCAGTTGTAAATGAAATAGAATCATAGATGGAGTTGGGAATGGAGAAGAAAGAGGCAACATTACTGTGCAATGTGAAAATCTATTGCATACCCATGTATTGGTGACTACATGCAGTTTTGTTATCTTCTCTTCAGATCAGAATTATAAGAGGGACGAACACCTCAAGGTTCAATGTTTATCAAGCATAAAGTGCATCTTCTGGACAGGGGAAATGAAACAGACTCTGGTTTCTCAGTTTGAAACAGAGATGCCAAGTCCCCTGGTTTTATGTCAGCTGGTGATTCAGGCTTGTAACGTGAGGTTCATCAGTCTGAACCTTGTGCAGTGTTACTGGATGCAAGCAGATTCTGTCTCTGCAAAACCGTCACTGATGTGATTTGGCTTCCAAACATACACTAATAAGCCTTATTAAATCTCTCTTAACTTATAGTATCTGTCAGATAAATCCTTGTTCTGCATGCATCTCCTTTACACAAGAAATGAGTTATTCAAAATTATAGAAAGTTTGCTTACTCTGTTTTCAACACATTTACATTTAAGCCATAAGTGATGCCCAGAACCTTGAAGCATTTGGTTTATACAAATTTATCGAGTTCTCTAAGTAGAATTTTGTGGCCATATAGTCAAGAAGATACTAACAGAAGACCCTAAAAGTACATTGTGAAAGTTATTGAGTGCTAGTCTTGGTTTCTTTCCCCATATGCACACTACTTCCTACATCTTAGAATGGGGTAAATTACCCTGAGAGTCCTATCTAAATAAATAAATATTCAGCAGCATACCATTTATTTTAACCACAATGCCAGAATTTATAAGCAAAATGCTTTTATACACTATGGGTAGCATTAATATGGAGATGGAAGGGAAATGTGAATAAATTGTAATTCACAGCCCCAAAACATCACATCGCAGTTGCTTAGCTCAAACAGTCTGTTTAGCATCCCTTCACCATTAAGATATTAATAAAAATATATGCAGAGAATCCACTGATAGTGTAGATTCCATTTCCCCAGGTGCTCTGATTTTAAGTGTATGTCAGAAGAGGTTTTACAAGCACTGAACAATCTGGAGTTATATAAATACAATTTTGTTAAAGAAGAAGAATTTGAAATTGCATCCCTAAATCCACAGACTTGTTGTATATTTCTTTTTGAAATGTGCTGTAGTAAACGATGCGGTGTCTGTTCACGCATAAAAACTGTTATTTTTCACTCTGTCTGCCTTTCTGTTAGATAAATCTTAAGGGGAATAACAGGAGTCCCTGGGCAAGTTTTTGTGATCAAACATCATTATGAATCTAACTCTGTTTAAAAAATAGTGAATCAATTCACAATTCACAAATAATTGCTTTTATTTAGGAGAAAACACCTTAAATTGAAATTTCTGTGAGTTCCTGCATTGTTTTAAGGTCTCTTTTTAAATGGAAATGTGAACGTGGCAGAATGTGAGAACATTGTGCTTGTGTACCTAAAAATTGCTGTGTCTGATAACATAACACCAAGCATCTTTTGTTACAGAACAAGCAGGAAAAGTGACAATCCTTATAAGCCTTCCACCCAAATGTCAAATACTATTCTGTTTTCACAAACTTGTCAGCATTTGTTCAGTTCCGGCCTGTTATTTATTGGTTTGACTTCTTTCTCTTTTCTTCAAGACTGCGTTAATAAGTTTTGAAAGATTTTCATGAGGGCATGTTAAAATTATTCAGGAATGTTCTAGGTAGATTGGAAGAAGAAATGATGCTGAACTGGAAGCTAGAGGATAGCACATTCTATTTAACATGCACAAGAGCAGCTTTAAGAAGATGATCTCAGTGTTCTGTCTTTTGAAGTTGGTTACGAATCTTCAACAAATGCTCTTTTATAGAATGGAGAGCTTAAATGCTGTGTTGTCTTTGGGACCTGAGTGAGACGTTACTCACAGGAGTGTTTTGGGACTATGCTGGCTTTACGCTTCTCATTTATGCATTTCTGATTTTCCTCTCAATGTGAATAATTAATATCAGTGTGATTGGAGCTTATTTTTTATGATGTTTTTGAACTGAGGTGAAAAATTCCTTCGTGTATTTGAAAATATTGTCTGAGGACTTCTTGAGTGATTCTGAGATGGCTGGGTAACGTTTTACCAAGTCGTAGGCACTGCACAAAACTGACTATTGGTGTACAGATTTTTTATACTCTTGAGATTTTTTTCCCTTTTTTGTCTGTGGCAATACCCTTCACTGCCAAGCTGTCAGAAAGCGTGGCTAAAAAGGTTGAAGCACAGTTAGGCAATTTCCCTTTGCTAATCAATACAGTTTTCCCGTGAAGCTTCATCTGACTTTGTAATCAACAGGTGTAACATTAAAGCATGAGTCTTGTACCAAATCACAGATCTTTTTCTCTTGTTTTCCTTGACAGAATCATGAATAAACTGGCAGACCAGCAGGACCACATGATACCATGAAGAGAAGCTTACAGGTCCTCTATTGCCAACTGTTTAGTAAGTAAATATATA
This sequence comes from Chrysolophus pictus, assembly GCA_037305975.1. Lineage (NCBI taxonomy): Eukaryota > Metazoa > Chordata > Aves > Galliformes > Phasianidae > Chrysolophus > Chrysolophus pictus. The sequence continues at coordinate 42,021,323 of JAYKPI010000006.1, forward strand.
CATATGTATTTATTTATAAGAAACCAATCATTCAGATTTTTAAATAAGAAAGTATTATTTATGGCGCACACAATTCAGAAAGGTACATTACCATGTACTTTGTACCTGGAGGAACCATCAGGAAGTTAAATTTTCTTGTTTATTGAGATATTTGGAGATGTATTAAAAAAGAAATTGTAGTGGCAGGTGATTTTGCAGAGTGTATTACAAAGGTAAGTGCGATCTGCTGCGCCTTGAGACTGTGAACACTCTCAGAAGAATGAGAAGTAGGAGCACAGGATGATGATTGGAAGAATAATGTGGAAACCTTGTTGTAATCATAGCTTTTGTATAGTTCTCTATGGAAAAATGGGGTCCATCTGACCAAGCATCTGGTGGTGGTCTTTCAAAAAGATCTAAGAGCGAGGGAATGGAGCCCTGGGCTCACATAGCCATAAATGCTGTGTCAGTTCCTGAGATTACTTGTTTTTCTGATTTTTAGAACAGTTCATGTAGCATAAAGGTCCAGTGAAAATACTTTCAAAGAGATGACATTTATATTGCACAGATAAAGGCTGTCTCTCCTATCCACAGGCACAAAGCAAGATTTTAAGCATTAGGCAGTGTCAACACTGTTAGAACATTTCTGTAGATGGACAACTTTCAGTGTCAACGTCATAAGCAATAACATTTTGTTCAAAATTTTAGAGGATAAATAATGTGAGAAAAGACAAAATATAAGTGTAATCATTTCATCAGTATGCTTTGTGAAGGAAATTGCTACTTTACAGGAAGAACTGTAAACAGGTTTTTTTATGCTGTCCTTTCAGTTCAGCAGAACTTCTGACTTCAATGTATGTCTCTTATTAACATTCTTTATGGATTTCTCTTATTCTGTTCCAAGCAAAACTGAAACCAGAAAAACATGCTTTGTATATATAAGATGAACAATGCAAGAAATACTGCTTTTATGGCTATGTATGACAATTAATATAACAGGTATTTTGTAGACTTTTACAGGAATGCAGTTAATGTCATATATTTGTTTTACTCACTGCTCCTCTGGTTTGAAGTGAGAGATTAGTTTTTCTAGATTGGCTTCTTTGGCAATTCTAATATACAGTATTTCCTGTGATGTGGGAGATAATCAGTTCTGTTTTCATGACTTTGAAAGTGAGACTCCAAAGCCGCACCCAAGATCATTCTGCTCTAATAAGCATACTCCACACTGAACCTATCGTTGTATTGGGTCTTTTCTGAGATCGTATGCCTTTGGGTTTTTTTAATATTATGCTTCCCTGTTTGATGGCACTGCCCATTGCTATCTCTGCTGCTTTAAACTATATTTTCAGGGTAATAAATTGAAGATATTGTCATAAAACTGAGGAATGCTTAGAATGAAGAGGGAAAGACTGAGCAAAATAAATATAAATGATTTTGATCACAATATTGTGAACTCTGTGACTTAATTTGAAAGGATGGATTATTTCTATTGATAGATAAACAAGCTGCATTTTTTCTCTGAGCGCAGCAAAGATGTGTGCTAAGTGTAGCTATCATAAACACATGTAACAGCTATAGATCTGTAGCCTATATTTTAGGCATTTGGAATGAGTTTCCTCTCTGTCTGATTCGTTTATTTGTTAGTTGGCTGATTTGTAAGAAGCCTGTGGCAAGCTCCACCAAGTTGATTAATTCTTATTAAATTGTTTTTTTTTTCTTAGTTGCCCTGTAGGGGTGTGATTTAAGCTAACTTTTTCCCCAGTTACACCACAATACTTAAAAACAATCTCAAGGGTGTGCATTTTGCAGCAAAAGAAATATTTCCTGTAACATGTATTTATGCTAAATGAAGCGCCTGCAGCATGGTCTTATCTATTTTATCTGCACAAAAGAGGGAAAGATTGCTATTACTGCATTACTATGCAGAAGGGGGAAAAAAAAAACAACCTCTGAAAAAGGGTCAAAAGATCATATTTTACCTTGGCCTAATATACCGATGTCCTGTGCCTTCCTTCACCTCCAACTACAACAAGTGGGACTGTGATGCTGACTCTCTGATGTGTTTTCATTTTGTCTGGAATGGTATGAGCAACTAATTGAGATGTAGGCTTATAGAGAGACATGCATGATGCATGTATTCTTACACATCAAAAACTGGGATGGCTTGAATAAAGTGTTGGTGGGTTTTGTACAAACAATGATCAGCTGCAGAGGCAAAACCGAGTTGTGTGGGAAGAAGTAGTTTCATCCCCAAACTAGTGCAGTGCTGTGAGACTTGCCACATGTGTGTTGAGTCCCAGCTGTGCCACTGGGCCAGTAGTGGCTATGCCCTTCTGTGCATTCATTTCCACCTCTCTTCATTTGTACTGTATTCAGCTGTGTGTCTGTACAGTGAGACAGTGGAACCCTCCTATGCGTGAGGACTGTTAAGCTTTGGGGCTCAAAGAGAAGATTTACTTGATTTATAGACCAGTAGGAGATGTTAGCTGTATTTTTTTTAAAATCAGGCCCATATGTAAATAAGATTTGAAGACACTAAATGTAGCATCCATCCTTTTAGTGAATTCTGGATGAGTTGTGTAATCAGTCTACTGCCATCCATATTCCCTTGCTGCGCTTTCCAAAAAGAGCATATTCTATCCATTTAATGCTGATCAAGAATAGTATGTGAAAATGGCACAAGCAGCAGCTGCTCTTTTGAATATGGTTATGGCTGGCTTGAATCTGATCCCAGTTGTCAAGAGATAGACTTTGTGAAAATGGCAGCGCCGCATTTGGCCCAGGACAGGGGCTCTGGGCAATGCTGCTTTACCTCTCGTCATTCATTATTTATGAATCAGTAATTGAACATGTGATAGAACTTCAAGGAAGTGTTGCTTTCAAACTGTGTCTTCAAAGATACTATTTAATCTGAAATCTCTGAGATATTTAAAAATAAATAAATAAATAAAAAGATTGAACCAAAAATTTTGGAAGAGGTTTCTTAGTGAGAGCTCTTTGAAGTCAGTAGCTAGATTGAGTTGATGAGGACCAATTAAAGCAAAACATGTGTCCACAATTTGCTGCCATTTGTTCTAGGCACATCTTTATGGATGAAGTTTGTTGCCTCTGTAATGATGAAGATGCAAATGCCTTTCCCATGAGGCTGAGCGATCTCCATTTTTTATAAAGACCTAATGTGATGATTTAAGCCCTGCAGCATGAGCCACAATATGTCTGCATTTTCTGTAATAAAACATGCACGTTATAATTTACCACGCACTCAGTGTTCACGGAGAGGATCCAAGTTGCATATAAACTAGGGAAAATGTAGAGGAAGGTAACTGGTGAAGCCCCTGGCACACACACTGTGCGTGAGACTTTCTTCTTCAGACATTTGTTTTCCCGAGGAACGGAAGGACTTTTATTTTCTATTTACTTACAGCACCAGTGTCTATATGAGGACCTGTCACCATAGCATCTGGAAATAAATGCCAGCCTGAGTGTTTCTTCATGCCATTATCACTTCGAGCGTTCCCAAGCATCACTCTTTCATCACCGAGGCCTGGCACAGTGCCCAGCAATATCAATAGAGAGCCGCCTGTGTGCAGACTCACAACTCTCGGTAGCAAGCTGAGCAAAAATGGCAGTGAGTGGCTGTGCCTTGTAACACAGGCTGTCAAAAACCCTGCATCACTTTGCTGTGGATGCAGCTTGCCTTCCTCCCTCGTACCCAGCAGCCTGGCTGCCATTCTGTTAAATCTCTTCCAGGGAAGTTCACCCCGCAGGAAGGGTTTGCACAAAGGCTGACTCCAGTCCAGGGGCACTGATATTTGAGAAACAATGAGTGTGTGTCAAATTCATGTGGAAATCAACACCCAATTCACCGTGCCTTCTGAGAGGTGCTGGACACTATTGTCCCCCAGTGACTACTGCCTTTTACAGGAGCCAAGAGCATCGCTCCTGTTCTGTTGCTGAGCAGTGTCTGTGAATAACTGCATGGCTTTAATAAGGTGGCACACACTGATGCTTGTAAGCAAGTGGGGAGGCATGGTAACAGCACAAAAAAAGACTATGGCCAGAAGCCAGGGAATAACCTTTTCTATGCCTGTAGTAGGGAAGGCATGAAGAAATGGATTTATAAAGCAGCAGGGAACTTATCGTTAGGCAGGAGGCCGAAGTGCTGCAGCAGGTCGGACACTGAGGGGCTGGAGCAGGCTGATCAAGAGGGTGTTAGAGGCTCTGCTGCCAAAGCACCTAATGGAAAAACACATCTCTCAGGGGAGACGGGTTATCTAGATGATTTGAAAAGCTCCCATCATCCTCTGACCCTGTGACCACGTGGATATTCCAGGTACTGTGTCCTCAGTGTAAATGAGACTGCTTGCTTCAGCAGAGCTCTCCGTTTGCACAAACCATGTATAATTAATCCGTATGATAGAAACATATGGCTGACGTATGCTTAAAGATACCGGGGATCACTTGATGCAGACTGGGAGAGAATCTCTATCATTCTGGGGGATTTGCAGAGAGAAAATAGCATTTTGTAGTGCTCTGCTAGACTGGTAGGTGATAGCTTAAGCAAAGAGAGCAGCGGGGGAGTGGTTATCTAGCAAGAGAGTCCATCTGTTTTGCTTAAAAATTAGAAAGGTAAACAGCCTCTGGGTATGCAGTGTTTTGTGTACAAAGCTTTTTGGGATGCTCACTGGGTTGCAGGATTTCTATCTGTGAGTCACATGGCTTGGTAACAGGCTGCCCATCGGGCAGCACACAGCAAGCAGTACATCTACACGTTCTTTTTCCACTGTTCAATTAAAGGTTGTTGCTTCTGTTCCTTAACAAAACTTTGCCTTCTTCAAAGAAGCTGCTGCTTTCCATTTCTTTTCTGAAATCCTTTCCTGGGAAACAGACCTTTTAAAGAGAACTTTAAAGGCAAACTAACACGCCTTATAAAAGAAAGTAAATTGGATATATGTCTTTTTTATCAGATGTAGCCACCTGCACCCTTAATGTGCCCCTTGGTGAGATTTCAGCTGCACACACAAGAGGCAGCATGTCCCTGCTCACCAGCTGCATAAGCACAGCTCTCTGAATCAGATCACTCTTGTGATTCTAAACCTGAGATTGTGCCCGAGAACAATCTGCAATGTTTATTTTAAATTTGCTGGTTCCATGAACTGTCTTGTCCTTAAATACATAACATTTGGGTCACATTTCACAGAGCATACAAACTCATTGAAGAGTCTGAGGCACACGTATGAGGGTGGAGGGATGTTCTGCCTTGTTCTTCTCAGAGCAGGTACTGATTTAGGAAAACGGGCTCTCCTGTGCAACTGACACATTGTGAAAACTTCTCCACTGCTCTTGCAAATTTGGTGAAACATAGAAAGATTATAGAATCATTGGTTGGAAAGGACCTGTAAGATCACAGAGTCCAACCATCAGTTCATCACAACCATGTGGAGCAGGCCTGGGGCTATAGAATTTCAGGTCATGGCTTGAGACCTTCGTACTGAATTTGGGATAAAAAGCCAACAGACAGTTATTATGTTTGCTCACTCTATTGGCAGACAAGGAATTAATGCTTTTGCACATATCATTTGATAGTCTGATTATGTTCTTGGCATTAAGTACCTTCATTTATATGCTTATACTGGCACTGCTTGTATTAGAACCCTGTCGATTTTTGAAAGTTAATGAGAACATGCGTAACTTCCCAGTGTTTGTATGCATCAAGCATGCATGTTGGTTTAGAGTAACAGTGTCCATGACCATTATGTTCAAAGACCACGAGATACTAAATGCATATGCATAATGTGGTTGTTTATCCAAACTGTGAAAGGCTGCAAGGATTTGGCTTTAGAATTCCTTTCACCCTTCTTAAAGAAATTATTTGATAGATCAAAATCCGTAATATTCTTTACATCCTTTGTTGTGAATTATTTGTGTTCTGGACCTGGAGATATCTGCATTATAACACAATGTATCTGTCTAAGCTTCTGTTTTAGATTCATTATTGTTTGCCTGAAGTCAAACGAGAGAGGCTTTAAAGGGAAAGTGAATAGGCAGGAGTACAAATTTGACTTTTCCTTTTTTCCTTTCAAAATTCTGTTTATCTGTCTCTAAGAGAAATGAAATTTCAGGAACAAAGACTTAGCAGCTTGTGAAACTTTGTGTGTGTCCCCGAGACTCAGCATCAAGTCAGTGGGGAAAGAAATGTTACTGATATGCAGACAGCTGCCTAGTGACCATGAAATAGTGGTCCTACTGAGTTCAGTGGCAAAACTCCCTCTGACTTCAGCAGGGTTGGGATTTTATTCCTGGATTCCATGTCACCAGCTTAGCTTAATGTTGCATTATAAACCAGAAACATCCTGTCAGACACCCTTCCATAAAGCCTTCTTTTCTTGATGTATGTCTAGGAGACATTGGTATGTTTTTGACAACATTGCAATCAAGCTGTAATCCGGCAAATGCAGCTGAATATGTAAATTTACTCTTAGCACCAGGCAGGCTACTCCTACAGCAGCACAAGCCATACGCTTGTATCTCTGTTGGACTGTGTTCCAATAATTTGACATACAAAAATTTGTATGGTAGCACACACACTGCTGTCTAATGTCCATGAATAATCCAGTGTTTGTGACAGCGTTCCTGCAAGAAGGATGGAAAAATGACTAACTGTTAGGTACTTAATAAACATCGCTATCTGATATTCCCCTACGTGTGAACTGCCATGCACATGGACATGTATTACTGACATCAGTAATACTGTGATATTTATGCCCCTGTGTTTAGAAATGCTGTGTTAGAAATGGCTTTACCTTTTTGCAAAGCCTTTAGATGCTTCCCCTTCTACCCACCCCTTGGCACTTTTTGAACAACTCTAACAACTAACTCTCTAACTCTAGAGATTATGCTAGTTTTGATCATTTATAGATGCCCATGGTAGCTTATTGCAAGCTGTGTAAATAATTTAGAGGAAATATATATAAAACCAACATCCAAAGAGCATAGCATCGTGTAATGGGCATTATCCTTGACCCATTTCTAAGTACCATATATACAAATGTCCTATTCAATTCTATGGTAGATTTCCAAAGAACTTGAGCCCATGTCCTGGTCTAGAGGGAGGTGTAACTGCCTCTAATAGGGAGAGTGAAACTAGATGATCTTAAATGTCCCTTCCAACCCAAACCATTTTATGGTTCTATGGTTCTATTTCAAAATTTAGGTGCATTCAACTCATTGAAAGACTTCAGAATTCCCCCTGCAAAAAAAAAAAAAAAAAAAAGCCAAAAACACACACATGCACAAAAAAAAAAACGCAGGAATATCATCTAAGTTATTCTTAAAGCCACTTGATCCTCAAAGCAGCCAATGTGGTTGGTCTCTGTTTTCATGAGAGACAGCTGCAAAACTTCATAGACAAATCAAGATCTATACATAACTGGCATTAATGTATTTTTTCATATACATTATCACTATAAACTACATATATCCTCCAAGGTCTGAAGTTTCAGGAGCTGGATTTGCTCCTAAGATCAGGGAAAAGCACAGAGCACCATTTCACATGGCCCTGGAGCCCTACCTTATTCTTGGAAAAAATCAAATATTTGTAATAGGTCTCACAAAAGGTATTTGAAAAGTAACCTTGGAAAGAAAAATACCGTTCTGTAGTGGAAATGCTAAGTCATGGCTTGAACCAGTGATTGAGCACCTGGTAGGAAGGCAGAGGCAACCTAGGGGAGCTCAGGTGCAAACACCTGAGTGATGGGAAGAGGTGGAGCCAGGATCCACCCTTTCTCAGACTTCATTTAAGGATTGGCAGTAGCTCATCTGAAGGTTCACGTGTACCTGAGGCCTTCTAAAAGTAAGTAGTTTATTTCTCTTATTTTTGTTTCTATTGCTATCTTGTCTAAGCTGAATTCTTACTTACTGTAGCCTAAGACTTTGCTGCTTTGCATCTTGTTATGCTTTCTGGCGTCTTACAGCTTCTTAAAGTAACTTAAAACTGCTTCTCTATTAGGTTCCCAAAAAGTTCTGGAATTTGAGATAAAGTGTATAGCACCTCACCTCCCTTTACCTAGAGAAGGCAAGAAAAATATGTCCAAAAGGCCAGGTTTCCTGGGGTTGGAGGTACCTGTGCACATGTTGTCTGTTGTGCTAATGGATGTGTGCCTGGGTATTAGTGCTGAGGGAAAATGTCCCAGCACTGCCCCCGTTTTTGAAGGAACTGCGCTATATGATCCTTCTAGCTTTGCCATTGCTGAGCTTTTCTTCTGTGCTGTGATGATTAGAAGGGTTCTCCAAGCTACTTTTTTCACTTGAAATGGGGTTCCTCTTGTATCCAGTGATAAGGGCAAGATTCTGGAGCCAGATTTGCCACATCAGCAAATGCTTAATAACTCAGCGGAGCAATCAGTGAGTTTTGCTGAGTACAAGCAGCTTAATCATATGTTAATCTGCTTGTTATCCTAATGGTAGTTAAGTGTGAAACTTCTGCAGGTTCATTTAAAAATGCAGTAGATATGTTACTTTGTTATGGAGCACCAAGATACTTTGGAAAATCTGATCCCTTTTCTTCTAATGTAAGGGAGTAGATTTTGTTTTGAAGCTGTGTAATACTGTTCAGAACTTGATATGCCTTATTACTTCAGAGTTGATAAACAATAATTGGGGTTCTGCAAAAGCCAAGATTTAGAAAGGAAAGAAAGGGACACTGAATCAAGTGCTCATTTATAGTTCATTGTAGTGGTAATGAATACTTCTTGCTTGGTGTTTTTTAAAAGCCACAGCACTCTGCAGACATCAATTAATTTAGATTCCAGTGAAAATATGAAATTAAGTCTCCATGTTGAAATGTTACAGCTAATGATTTGATACGTGTCATGCTCTAAGAGAAGCGTTCTGTCCTTTCTTTATGCTCCCATGTGCATTTGCTACTCAAAGGCTGCTCTTAGCCGTTGACACTGCCATGCAGCTTGCCATGGTCAGAGCAGCTTTCATGAGACACTGCTTGCTGATTCTGCTATAACACAAACTCCAGCTTTTCAGATAAGGAGGACAAGGTGTCTTTCTTGTATCCTGTCAATAAAGGGGTCATCAGGGAAGGAAGCAACTTTGGGGCCTGGTGAGGCAACTGCATATTCTCGTTGCAGATAAGTTCATTTTATATACTAAAACACTGATGATTTATTGAGAGCATATTCTGTATTTCCTATGCATTTATTCTTACTCCATATTGATGGTGCATGTAGGTACCTTTCAAGCAACTGCCATCATCCAGTCTTGTCAGGCAAAAGCATGCTCTGCATAGAAAGCCAAAGTACTGCTTAGGTGGAAGTGTTCAGGCAATGTAACAGATTGTGATCTTAGTCTATTGATAGAAAGGGAGCAAGCAATTCCCTCTCATACCTGGGACTGTTGGTTTGAATAGCTTGATAAAGCAAAGCTATATCAGCAGTTATGAGGTATTGAAGCAGGACTTTAAAGGAGTTGAAAACTTGAGTTGGGCACTTCTACAAGGCATCACGTGGCCTGTTGTTGCTTTCTGAGTGAATCATGGTGTATTAGTGACAGTACTTATGTGTAAACTGCAGGGAAAGCAGCAAACTACTGGCTAGATTTAAAGTCCATTTTGTAAGTCAGTGCTCTGCTGCTCCTGGAATTCCTTTGCAGCTAGCCTATGAGAATCTCTTAGTACTTTAGCATGAAGTTTCTAATTCTTTGTACACTTGAAAAAGACACAGCTTCTTGAAGTTAGCAACTCATGAGAAAGAAAATGATGACTTTGCAGTATGGCCTAAAGTGTTAGCTATCACTCCCTCCTATAGAGGCTACAAATTCATTGTGACATCACAGCTTCCCATTGCTGAAGACATTAACAGTTAGCATACAGGCACCACAGTTGTCAAGGAACAGAGAAAAGTGTGAAGATAGCAAACAGTGTAAGTACCTGGTAAATGGGCAGCAGTAAGCATATGCTTGCAGGATAAAGCACGTCAGAGCCTTAAAGCACAGCACAGAGAGAAGGAAAACAGTTTAAAACTCCATGATCTTTTGGCCTTATCTAGGAGAGAATGGAGCAATTATCTCCCATTTTTGTCTTTTTCTTCAGTAGCAGCAGTACTGTTTTCTTACAGCAACTGGCCATTTCATGTAGTGCAAAGCTATTTTATTCTGCCATTTCAGGAAGAGCTGTTTTTCTGATTGAGGCCCTGTACATGCTTGAAAGCCTCACATCAAATCCCTACCCTGGGACCTGCTTCTCACACTAAGATTGTGAAGCATAAAGTTAATCACATTACAGTCTGTTCTGTGCAAAAGTGCACTGACAGTTATTGAGGGTGAAGCCTGTGCTGGAGAGAGACGGGGTTAGCTCTGCCAGACAGAACAGAGAGAGAATGCTTGGTGCTTAGGGGTGGAGAGTGTGCTGAGACTGATTCCCTAGAGTGGACGAAGAGGGTGCCCAGGAATGGAGTAGTTACTGTGGCTTAATAGGAATGGACACTAGCAGCTTTTTTCAGGCAGAGCAATCTCATAAAGAGAGATCATCTACAAGATAGGGTAACAGACCCTGGGCCTCAGCTGTGCATATTGCACTGCATCTTTCTTGACCCCTGGGACACTTATGCCTGGGGCTATTACTGGCAAAATCACTACTAAGCACAAATGTGTCTGATAAGGAATCAGATGTAGATCCTTAGGCTTCTGAGATAGAGACTAATAGACAAGAGACACCACAAGGCTGAGAGCTTAGCATGTGTCTTCCAAGGAAGGGCTACCACAGAAAAAGGAGAGTCCTTTCCTATTGTAGTTTACATGGCCTGTGAGAACTTGGGTGAATGGTACACGGCGTATGTGGATGTGACTTGCTTTGGTTTCAAAATGTTTCAGAAAATAAAGGTTTTCTAAGGCAAATTTATTGGTGTGAATCATTATTGGGATCACTTCTCAACCTTCCTGGCCGTTGAGCTTTTCCTGTAGAATACCAGGCATCTGTCTTCATTGATGTTTTCCAACATGGAGAATATCCTTCTCTCTTGTGGAAGATGATGATGCCATTTGGTGACACCATATGGTTCTTTGCAGCCTTGAGGGCATCACTGGTTCCTGCACATGGTCTCATATAAGACAGACAGCAGGGAGAGAGATGGGCATGCCATAGCACCAAGCTCAAACCAGGACACCCAGTTAGAGATGCTTCACTGATACCAGAGCAAAATGCCTTTCCCACAGTGGTTTTCAGTGGCTTATCAAAATTTTCAGCATTGTTCCCGTTTCATAGGCTCTGCTGTGACCCAGTGCTGCATGGCACAAATCAGCATGGAAGCTTGTGCTTCTCTGGACTCAGAGCTGGCTGTGCTCCAGAGCAGCCTCATCACACAAAGAAGAACAGCTTGAGGGTTACATTTAATTACCATAAATTGCCAAAGGCTCAAAATATGTTGTAAAACTGGTGTGTGTTGTTAAGCCTCAAAATATGCTCCCTTTTTCTTCCTTCTTTCCCTTTGCTGACTATGGGGGAGAAAAGGCTTGGAGTCCATTTTTTATTTTTTAATTCTCAGAGGAGTAATGTTCCTCATGCAGCTGCAAAGAGCAGGGCCCAGTTTGCCTCCTAATGCTAAGGAGCACCTGGACTGTTGTTCTTGTCACTACATATCTTGGTATCTCCACTTTCTACCTGTCTCACTTCTTGAACTGTGAGCATTTTGGGACAGGGTTTGAGAGTATTTGGATGTGTTGTACAGTACCAACCATATAGTTGGTTTTTACTTAGTAATTATAACAATTAATCAGAAATACCATATGGCTAAAAATATTGTAACACTCAAAAAAATTGTTGGTCATTTATTCTTTGTGCTTTTGAGCATGAGCCTCATTTAAGACAATTATTTTTCCATTATGAGACATTGATTATGCCATCCTTCTGGTTTTATTTTTAGAAGTACTCAAATTATTACAGAAAGTGTGAAAAATGAATGAAGAAAAGAAATCTGTCTCCTAGTATTTGTCTTTTTAAAATTAAATTTCCTGGTTGAATGATTCAGTGTTTAGTCCTCAAAGGGATTTGTCCCCTACAGGGACCCTTCTCGGCACCCTCAGGTGTCTGCTGTCAGAGGATGGGAGGTGAATCCAAATGAATTCATGAATCTAAATACTCATTTGGAAATCAGATATTGTTTATGATATTACCAACACCTCTCCTAACACATGTAATCATAAATGTGAGATAAATGGAGTAGAGACATATGAATTTGCAAGTCGTATTCTACATTTCAGACAATGCAGCAGCGAAGTGTCCCTCTTACACTCACTGTCTCTTTTAGGGACTGGAAAATCTAAGAACTCAGTGTTTCACAGTCTAGCAGAGGTGATGCTTTTCAGCATGGCATGGACAAGTGTAAAGCCTCTTTTGTCCTGCGGATTGAGGGGATTCAAGCTTAGATCTGCCATATCTCCAAACTGCATATTCTATGTATGTCCCGCTTTTTGCACTGGAGGCATGTTGTCACTGGCTGTGACAGGGCTTTCTGTTCCTGTTCAGTGGCTGCGTTGATAGGAATGGTGTGTTCCCTAGCTCATGGTCTAGTGGAAAGGATGTGCTTCTGTGCTTGCTCTGGGCAGCATTATTCACAAAGGAATGAAGCTCAGCCCAAGCGTTTGGCTCAGCTAGGTGCTTAAATCTCAAAAGTGGTATCTACAGTTGATTTTTTTAAGGTAATGTGTGAGCTTATAGAAATATATTTCTTCAAAGGTTAGTGAGTAGAGTAGGATGTTTATCACCACTAAAAAAGGACTGTCATGCGGTATGTTCATTTGATATACAATTTTGGAATAAATTATTCAGAGATGTTTCAAGTATTTTATTAATATCATATGCTTAAATTTACTTCAGGATGGTGTGTGCATTAATATAAATGGAAACAGATGTCTGCCTTTATACCAGATATTTTTGTAACTAAGATGACCAAGTAAGAAATATTGGAAAACTTTGACTACTGAGGGCTATGACAAGAAGCAAAGATGAATAATAAGGTAGTGAGAAGGATCACAGACTGTTCATCCAGGCTGATTTTTTTTTTTTTACCAGGCAGAGAGCTTTTGGAGGCTACAGCATAGCATGAAGAATTTATTGAGGTGATTTATCCACAGTGCTTGTGAATACATTACACCCATACTCTAACTCAACTAGTATAGAGCAGGTCTCTCTATAGCTACGAATGTATTATTAATGTTACTTTGGAAAGCAATACATTTTTGCATAGTTTCAAAATCCTTCATGTTCACAGATTATGAACACTGCAAACATAACTCTAAAACGTGCAGTTAATCTTTTGCTGTTGTAACAAATCTGGAAAAATATTAATAAAAAGACTTTCAAAAATGACATTTCATAAAAAACTCAGTCAGCCTTCCTGCTGCTGAGAGTCCCTGGCAAGCAGAATGGGAAACCTCTGTAAAAGAGACTTCTGAAAAACTAAGGGGAAAATGGCCTATTTTGATTTTTGCCTGTGGCACTATCTTCTCATTTTGGAGGCTTCCATCATAGGTGTACTTTGTAGAAAAGACAGATAGAGGAAAAGCAAGTTTAAAAAAAAAAAAAAGCAGCAGAGGCAGCACTGCTTCATGTTCAGTGCACTGCTTTTCCCTTGGATCTACCAGGTCTTGTGCAATGAGGGAAGCAAAAAAATTATTTGGTAGAGGGCAAATCAAGAACGTTGTTTTTTTCTCAATCCTGGGGCCAGTGAGGAATAGTTCTCCTCAGCTTCACAGTGTTGGGCAGCTCTTTGACTCTTCCTGAGAGTGTTGTCCAAAAACTCCTTGAACTTCAGCACCCAGGGCCGTGCCCACTGCCCTCTGGTGCAAACCCTATCCCTTATCTCCCAACCTGACTCTCCCCTTACATGCTCCATTCTCTTGGGTCTCATTGCTCTCATAGGGAGCAGGTCTCAGCGTTGCCCTCCTCTCCCTGTGAGGAACTACAGCCAGCAGGAGGCCTCCCCTCAGCTCCTCTGCTCTGGGCAAACATGGGGACCTCAGCTGCTCCTCATACACCTTTGCCTTCCAGACTCTTCCCCCATCTTTATAGCCCTCTTTTGGGCACTCTTCAGCTAATGCTTGATTCCTGATCAGCCTTACAGGTCCATGGTTTTTTTGTTATGTGGACTCTACAGCACAAGATAGGTCAAAAAAAAAAAAAAGTAACTCCTTTATAGCCAACAAAGGAAGTCATAGCCACCCTGGGATTTCTTATTGTAGCATGTCTGGGTGCATTTTCATAAGTGTGCAGAAAAGGGTTTTGCAGAGCTGTCTGTTGCAGCTGGAAAGCCCTTCTGAAACCCTACCACTCGACTGCTCTCAGATCAGCGTGATTCCCTGCACGTCTAGTCTGCAGTAAGAAAGAAAATGAAGTCATTCTATGAGACTAGTCATCTGTGGCTGCTTTTTCATTCACGACAAAGCAGAACATATTTTGTACAATGCATCTGTGCAAGAGTAGGAAACGATCATGATTTTGGCAGTGGGAAGGTTTTCCCTTTACAAAGTTATTAGCTCCAATGGCTTCAGTTTGACAGCCCTGAAACACACTAGACAATAAAGTGGGAGCTTCTCAGGTTTGGAAAATGTAAAATTGTAGTATTCTGGGCTGAGTTATGGTGTGAAACTGTGGGACCCTCTGGTAAATCTCTAAAGCTCATTTACATTCTTAGGTTTGCTTTTCTGCATAAGCCAATATGTATTAGTGCAACATGCAGCATTTTTATGCAGGAAGGTAGGATGCCAATAGTATTATACTTGACATTATATAAGCTCAAAAATGTGTTAATTTATAGTACGTATTCCTGCTTTAAGATACCCTTAATTTCAGTAAATTACAGAGTTTGGTTTGAAGGACAACTATTTTAACAAAGACATAAATCACCAGTCGTAAGTATCTCTTGGCAATTTTTATATATAAAATCACCAGCACTAGAGCTTCCCTGATACAATTTATTGTTTTTCCTCACTGTTGAGGAATGATTGTTTTGGAGGGAGGGGATTATGAAAGCATCACCCGTTCCACTGTAAGCAATGATCAGGTTCATGACCACCTGAGGAACCTGAGCAAGTCTATGGGTCTAGTCTATCTGTAAGTCTTTGGATCCTGATGAGATATATTCCAGAGTCCTGAGTGAATTGGCTGATTGTCAAGTCAATCTCACTAATATTTGAAAGTTCATCTTCTGGGCTGCATCAAAAGAAGTGTGGGCAGCAGGGCAAGGGAGGTGATCCTGCCCCTGTGCTCTGTGCTGGTGAGGCCTCACCTGGAGTACTGCATCCAGATGTGGAGTCCTCAGTACAGGAGAGACATGGACCTGCTGGAGTGCATCCAGAAGAGGGCCACGAAAATGATCCAAGGGATGGAACACTTCCCCTGTGAGGACAGGCTGAGAGAGCCGGGGCTGTTTAGCCTGGAGAAGAGAAGGCCGCGAGGTGACCTGAGAACAGACTTTGAGTATCTAAAGAGGAGCTATAGGAAAGAAGGGGACTGGCTCTTTACTAGGGTCTGTTGTGACAGGACAAGGGGAAATGATTTCAAACTAAAAGAGGGGAGATTCAGGTTGGATATGAATAAAAAGACTTTTACAGTGAGGGCAGCGAGACACTGGCACAGTTTGTCCAGAGATATGGTGGAAGCCCTGTCCCTCAAGACATTCAGGGTCAGGCTGGGCCAGACTCTGAGCACCCTGATGTAGCTGTAGATATCCCTGTTTGTTGCTGGGGATTTTGACTAGATGACCTTTAAAGGTGCTTTCCAACTTTATGTATTTTCATGGTAAGTCTAGGGCTTTTCATTTATGTTTATATACATTGCAAATTGGATGTATCCAGAGGAAGACAAGTACCTCATAGTTTACTGAATTTGCCAGTATTTTAAAATAACAACTTGTTTTTATTCCGCTACTTAATTCATTTATCCATTGTTCAGTATAAGAAAATACATGCATTAAGTGCATTTACTACTCTATGGTGCACCATCAGGTGCTGTGGATTATTAAGGTATTTCCCCTAGGGCAAGTTTGCACATGAACTGCATCAATCTTGTGCTTTGTTACCTTTTTCCACCCCGTTTTAATTTGTGGAGGACCTTGGCTCTGCTGCTTAACATTGGAATGCAGTAAGATTTTTCAACCGGGGAAAAAAGGGTGATGCATAACTTTGCCCATAACTCATTCAGGAGATGCCCTTCAGCATCAACAAGGATCACAACATGGAAACAGTCATCAGTGAGTCTACAGTTGGGACAGCATTCTTGTTACAGCAGTGGCACTTCAGTATTCCTGTTTCCAGCCTGGAAGTCTCTTCAGACCCCAGCAAGGACCTGGAAGCCACTGTGCGGGTGTTTTACAAATGTAAAGCTGCTGGGTGTCTGCAAGTGCACTGTACTCTTTGCTGTTCTACCATCTTGTGGAGAAAATATATTGCAGTGACTGATTTGACAAGAACACCACAGAACTTCTCAAGTACTTTGAGGAGACCCTATTTCCTGTCTCCTATAACCTTCCCAGTGAGGTGCAGGCTAACCAGTGTTGTAGATAGCTAGTCTTCAGCCCATGGCACAGCTGGGAGTTGATGTAAAGAAGAGACCTTAGAAATGTATGCCTTTCTGCCGTGCATCTACAATATCCCCATTAGCAGCCTTCTAGCTATTTATTCTGCTTTGAACTCAATTGTATTTGTCATGGCTCCTCTCTACAGTCAGTTCTTATGATGGAGAGAAGTAGTGGATCTTTTTTTTTTTTTAAAGGAGCTTTTCTAAGATCTAAGCTAGTATGTGAAGAGCACCCTTGAGCTGTTTTTAAAGTATATTCGGACTGGAATACTCTAAAATGCTGCTGGCAATGATAAAGCACCCACGGTTTTTATTCTTTGATTGTATTTAATTGAATTTCAACAAGAATTGATCAGACTGTGAAGGGAATGCTGCAAAATTTAGGCAGAATTGTGGTTACCTGAGGTGCTTCCCTCAAAAAGCAATGTATGCCCCTTCTTCTGTGATAGTGTCTACGCTTGCATTCTCTAAATTCAATGCTTAATCTGAAAGAATGAGTGGAAGCTCCAGCTCAAGAAAAAATCCAGAATATTTAAGGAAGGAAAAAAGGGTTCTGAGCTTCTCTTCTCTGAAAGTTGTCATTACAACTGAAATAGAAATCATTAGCACTCTTTGGTAGAGAAGCAGCTCAGTAATTACGAGTCAACTGGCAAAGTAACAGTATGTAAAATGGGAATGTGAAAGCATAGGAAACGATGATTACTCTTTAGTGCTATTTCGGGAATATTTCACACAAATGAATAGAGGATGTGAGAACATAAAAACATGGTGAAGTTAGGAGAAAGTTCTCACCAGAAGGAAACCATGGGGACTCTGTGCATTGTGTAATACTTTGAGTTTCTTTCTGAACTTTTACCTTTCAGTTTGCTTGCAGGGTTTCAAGTTAGATGTCCATTGAAACATCATCTTAATAATGGTCCTCCTGTGTTCTGTATTAGTGTAGTCTCAGAGAAGCATGTGTGAAAAGATTTGCAAATCCTTTTTCATCTACTCATGTAAGCAACCGACTGAAATCACTTTTTCTTGCTTGCTTTTCTTGACAACTGCTTCCGTGTTGCACTTTCCTTTAAATTTTTCAGTTTGCAGTAATGTTCAACACTAAGCAGCTCTCCAAGCTGATTGATATCATGTGAGACAGACAATAGTGAACATTTGGTAGGGACGGGGATCTTTATAAGAAAATGATCCCCAAAAGTATACCTATTTTGCAACCAAAGCACAGTGCCCTGCCCAAGGAGGAACCCTGAGTGGAGTGGCAGATGGATGCCTCTGGTTGACTTCCCTGCAGGTGCAGGAGGAGCAGATGGTAGACATGGTAATGCCCAGCCATATATGTACCTTTGCCCCCACAGCATGGCTGTGAGGAGTGCAAAGGCTGTGGTCTTGTGAGTTTCTGTGGCATGGTACAATGTGCTTCTCTTACGGAGGAACAGGAAGAAAAACACACAAAAAAGCCAGCAAAATCTCTCTACTGTACGCTATACCACAGACACAGACATCTGTGGTAATTCAGACACAGGCATAGTTGTGAAAAATTACAAAATAATTATGCTATGTGTTGTTTCATCTCCTGAAGCTCTCAGAATTCTGTGCAGGTAAACTGAACAACTTGTACCTCATAGGTGAGATTCGGAAATGGCTAGCCCTAAACTGCTTCTGTTCTTGGTGTACTGTGGATGTCATAGGTAGAAATAAAGAGCACAACCAGGCACGCAGTTTTACAGGTGGGAAGCCAAATTATTCTGGGGAGAAGCTCAAGACTTACTTGAAGACCTTCAGCAAATCACTGGCAGAGCAAAATTGAGGTGCCAGTTTCAGATACCCTGCAAGGCCCAGAGGGCAATCTGGCTGCAGTGCTACATTGCCGTGCCCTGACATGAATGGGGTGTAGACATCCCCGACCTGGGAGTGCTCAGAGCATCAGTGCTTCAAGAACCTGTTTCTAGATGGGAATCTTTATTGCATTTGAGCATCAGCCCTGAGCACAGAAACATTGCCAGAGTGAGGTAAAACTGGTAGTTGGAATCTTATTGTAGAAATATCTGAAGAATGTTTTTTCCTGTGTGATTCCTGGTTATTGTCTGGTTTGGTGAATGTGGACCCAAATTTTGAAGTTTTGCCTCCAAGCACTTTTTTTCCTCCTTGACTGAATGTAGTTCAGATGGTGGCTTGATCAAAGCAGAAGAGTGATGGCTTGATCTCGGGTTACTTTCATTTCTCAGAGTGATGACTGAGTAGTTCTCCTTCCTTCCTGGATGAAGTAATGCTTGATCGTGAACAGACATTAATCTCTGCTGAGAACATTTAGTATAATGAAAAATGGAAAGAGAATTGAATCTGGGCTTTTTTTCAGTTCTTGTCTTCTTCCATGGCAGAAAGAACCGAGTGTTTTATAGGAAAGGTCCCAGTTCTCCCTTCTTTGGCCCTGATAGTATGAAGCTTAAAGGCTAGATAAAGCAAGCTGCTAAATTTAGCAAAATGACTGTACAGTCAAGGTACAGTCAGTGACCAGCCAAATCTCTGGTATGACTGATCCCATTGACTGCTCTGAAGCTGTACAATCTCCGTGTCTGCCCTCAGTAATGGAATAATATGTGGAAACCTTAACTTCAAGAAGCTGCTGCCTCTTCTGTGAGCCAGAGGCAACAGTTAGTCTCTGACTTTTCAGGAGACACTGGGAATAAATATAGATAGATAAATGGAGTGAATAGGCTGAAGTTACTACAGCCTAAAGAGCATGCCTCAGAGCATGTTCAGGAGTGTGCCCATCCTCAAGTGTCAGGGACAGAAGCACAGAAGTTGAAGATCTTTCTGTTGATTATTTTTAGTGATAAAAAGTGTGTTGTGTTCAAGTGGGACAAGAATACGCTTTTCAAACCCTGTACACAAGTGCAATACTGTCCTGGTTTTAAACTAAAAGAGGGGAGGTTTAGGTTAGATGTGAGAAGGAAATTCCTCACTCATAGAGCAGTGAGGCCCTGGCACAGCTGCCCAGAGAAGCTGTGGTGCCCCATCCCTGGAGGCATTCAGAGCCAGGTTGGATGGGGCCCTGGGCAGTCTGAGCTGGTGGGTGGAAGCCCTACCCATGGCAGGGAATTGGAACTAGATGATCTTTCAGGTCCCTTCCAACCCAGACAATTCTATGATCAAACTCAGAAAATTGAAACATGTAAGAGTTGGCTTTCAAAGATAACAAGGAGATATCATAGATCAGAACTCCATCCTGTCCAGTGCATCAGTGCAAGTTCTTCGCTTATTGTATTGACAAGTTCAATTGTATTGACTTAATAATCTACACTCAAACAATATCTATCAAAGAATAAATGACTTTATTCCTGCTTCACTCAGAATTTTATAGTAAGTGTAAGGCCTGAAGATGGTGGGTAAGTGTTTAGAACTCCACTCACATAGCAAGTTTATCTTCTGGGATGCGAAAGTCCCCTGCTGTTTCCTCATAATTACTTTGAATTTATGAAGGAAAAAAAGTAACATGTTTCTATTCAGAATGGAAGTCTTTGTACTTATCACAAAAGTAAATAAGCTATGGCGAAATGTTAGTGACTACTGGGATAACATTGCTTGCCACAAGTCAGTGAAATACAGGTTCGTACATTTCCCTTTGTAGTGTATGCTGAAACCTTTAGTCCTGTTCTTCACTTGCCATCTTTATTAGAAGCTGGCCAAACTTATAGCATAAAGCACAGCATAACGTATAATGTAATGCGATTCCAGAGCTTTCAATGGGTAAACTGAGCACACACTGAAATATCTGTGTGCATCTCTTTCTTTTTCTCTTTCCCTGGGAGAGATGGGATTGCACTGATTTATCTGTTTTCATCCTATTAAGAATCACAGATGCAAATCTTTCTTTTCTTTTTTTAAAATTTTTTAAGAAAAGACAGTGTTTTCAGCTAATTTGTGTTGGTAAGCTATAGGAGGAGAGGAACCACTTATTCTGCAGGAACCTGAGTGTATTATGGATGCTTCTCAGTAAGCACATTTGAAGAAAACAGCAGCTGATGTTTCTGAGAAAGTAAAGATTTCAAGTCTGAGCAGTGTATCATCTGTTAAATAGACTCAGTCCTCTGTTTTGTTTTGGCTTGTGAATAGCAGTTCAACACACTTTCATGCTGACCTTTTACAGTTACTCTTAGACCAAACCTTAGACTTGTTTTTTGTGTGCTGT
This sequence comes from Chrysolophus pictus, assembly GCA_037305975.1. Taxonomy (NCBI): domain Eukaryota; kingdom Metazoa; phylum Chordata; class Aves; order Galliformes; family Phasianidae; genus Chrysolophus; species Chrysolophus pictus. Next base: position 42,042,070 of record JAYKPI010000006.1, read on the forward strand.
TTGTGCAAAGAATTAGGGGCATGATCAAGACCTTTCATGTATCTGGAGAGACAGACAAGGGTTGGCTTATCAGCCTAGTGTCAGTGAGAGTGCCCTATTCAGGCTATGGATGTACTCAATTTATTGGCAATGTCTAAGAGATTTGACAATAATGAGGCTGAGTACATGCTCTAACTGTGAGAGAAGAGATACTTCTAATCTCATGCTTACAAAGGATTAAGTGCCACGTGAGTAAGTGCATACTCATTATTTTGATGTTCTGCTAATAAAAGTTTATAAAACTGCTTGTTAGCACAGAATCACAGACACAGCAAGCAGAAGTATAGATGTATTAGGACATTTAGTCTATTTTTACACTCTGCAAACTGTCTCCAGATGTTCCCACATCATATTTTCCAGCCCTGATCCACTCCTCTCTTTAATCACACCTCTGAATTTAAGAGTTACTGAGGAATAAGAATGTAAGGTCTATTATTATCTCTCCCAGTACTTTATGACTGTGCAGGACATGAAACCTACATTATATGACACAAAGCCAGAATTATATTTAAAAGACAAGTTTTTTTTTCCCTACCTCCAATTTCTACAGTTCTTCTCCTAACAAAATATCTTTGGTTTTGTTATTCAGCTCCATTGATTTCATACTGACCCCCAGGTTGCACTCCTGGTAGGCTGTACTTGTGCTAATGTAAAATATAATGTGCAAGCACCCCAGCATGCTGCAGAAACTGTTGAGTTAGAGGTTTCAGTAACTAGACTACATCTTTTGGGGCTTCTGTTACTTCAGAAAGTATTATCTGATATTGATTAAAAGCCTGCTTTTGTTCCTTCCTTGCACAAAGCTGGAGGTAGCTTAAAGTGTATGCTTGAGGAGAGTTTTCAAATAACAAATTAATGCATTGCTGCATATAATGTTAATTACAACTGTCTACCACCAGTGGAAGAGAATTTCTTCCTGCTAATAAGATGATGGGAATCTTAAAATGATGACCCTTTGCTTGTCAGCGTTAGTATTCTGAGTGAACACAGCTTTGTAACGAGCCTGAGCACTTCCACAGCAGAGTCTGCTGTGTACGCATTGTGCTGATCAAATTCAGGTGGTTTTTTGTTTGGTTGGGTTTTTTTTGAGAGCCTTTTCTGTACTAGAAGCAGTAACAACTTTAATTTAAGCCTCAGTTTGGCATGGAGCGAAGTTGTAACTTTTAAAAATGAGGCATTCCTATGTTCTTTCCATCTTTTTGTAGCCATATATTCAGTAGAACTTGATTATTTTATTTCCTTGCACACTTAATTCTCAGACTGCAATCTCCCACTAACTGATTCACTGCTGCCTAATGTGCCAGTTTGTCTGCCAAAATCATTATGGTGTCCCTACCAGCCAAGCAAGAGCAGGGACCCTGGCATCAGGTACTGACTCTACAGGGAGAAGTAGTCAGTATCACCATCCGTGTACCTTCACCTCCTGTCTGAGTTGGTGTTTCAAGAAATTAATTTTGGAATTTGGCAAGAGAACGGGACATCATAAATGGACAGATTCCTCTGCGCAGATAGCGAAGCAATTAGTTCCAATTTATGACAACAGTCATCCAAGCTGCTCTGCACTGAGCCAAACTGAAGCGTACTCAAAGCAGATTGCAGGATATAAGCCTAAACTTGAAACGCTAATATTCTTAGAACTTTTAAAATTTAATTATTATTTGTTATTTGTTTATTTAGTGCCAATTCTTTCCTCTTTCATCAGGCGGAGACTTTCCATTAAATCAGCCAGTCAACTTGTGTCAATGTGGCAGAATCAAGCTTTTGATATTAGTAATAAAGAAAACATTTATGGGGACATTTTTTTCCAGAACATAATGCCAGCTCTTCTTTCCACCAGGAAAGACTGGCTGTTCCATGACAACTGGAATAGAAATATGATTTTTCAGTAGAAACATCCTAAAGAGACTCATAAGAATGGGGCCTGCTCTAGACTGATGGGAGGGTATCTGTACTTTTGAATAAAGTGTTCCAACAACTTTAGGCAGGGCTGCTTTCTGAAACAGTAGGATGAAAACACTGAAAACCCAACTACAATCAGGCAAAGAATTAACTTCTGCTTTATGGCTGCTAAATTGAATTATCACTGAAGAGAAAAAAAAAAAACACAACGCAACACAACAAAAAACCAGGTCTGCCTGGACATTGATTCACTGTTGTTGTCAAACACCAGCTGTTCTGTGAAAAGGACTAGTGGAGTCATCACACTGCTCTTCTTCCACACAGGGGAAGATCAATACCTGCAGAATAATTCAGGTTCTTGTAATTGCAGGGTCTTGGCACTTCTGCCTGCAGGTTAAACGGCAGTCAGTGATGGGTTAGCAGGTTTGTTTTTTTCTGGAAGCCCCCAAACATGTGTTTTTTCTTCTTATCTAACAAGAAGTGATCTGTGATTCCTGACATTTTAGAATTGCTTGCTCTGTGTACTGGTGGGTCTGTCCAGGGTGTGTGTGCAGAATTAGTTTTGGCAACATGTATTCCGAGGCACTGCATTTCTTCACTTCTCACCCTTTCCTGTAATCGTTCCTGATTTATGTAACACTGAAAGAAACAGGAGTGGGGAAAGGCCTTTCCAGTGACTGGGGCTGAGCTCCCTTTCAGAAGGACTGGCTGATGTTCCCAGACCTGCAGCGTGCTCTGATGGGTGAGCCTGCAGCTCCAGATTCAAATAGCAGAGTGCCAGCAGATGTACTGGAGAGTCTTCTGCAGGATTGCTGCTGCTCGTGGACTAGAAGTGGTAACTTGAATCTCTGACCTATATCGACTGTCACTGTGGATTAAGCTGGCCATATAATGGGATGAACCACGGGGCTCTTCTTTATCTGTGCGTGTAAAGGCATGCATGCCTGCCATGCTGCAGTGACTGATGTCCTGCATGCTCTTTGGGGGTATGCTTGCACTGAAAATTGTATGTTATGGTAAATGTTTCATCTTGCATTACAGGGAAGAATAAGTTGGTTTCTCAGCTGGATCTTCCTGGTTAGACTATCCAGAACCTCAAAAATCTGATACCTGTCTAATATCTGATGCTCGCTTCAAACAGGGTTTTTCTTGTCTTTGGAACAATGCAGTGGCTCCAAATGCTTAGTTACCTGTCATGACTGTACATTCATCTGGAGGGACTTAGGGTGCTAGGAAATGTAGTTCAGAATTTTTCTTGTTCTAAGAAAGATATATTGCTAGTTATTACCAGTGATGACAATTCACTTAAAATCCCTGTCTCACCCTTGCAAATAATGCTTATGTTCCTGTTTTATATTTCATCTCAAAAAAAAATAGCATCCCCAGCATCATCTAAAACCGTGCCCTGTGCTGTCAGAGGCGGAGGTGTGCCACCCAACAAATAACAAATACAGCTGTCAGCAGTACCCAGAACCTACAATTTTTAAGAGGCCTGTCATCTTGGAATTCACCAGACCAAACCACACTTAGCTGGGAGACCAGATGAGATAATAAACGAGCTACAGACTGTCCCTGCTGTGGATAGCTGGTAAAGTCATTTAACTTTTAGCTGGAGATTTATCTGTAGGCTTTCACTTAAATGTCCCAGAATCTGGAAGCATAGAAAAGGATTGTATCTATCTAAAAATCTATATACAATTCTTACATTTTTAAAAGAAGGGCAACTTACCCCTGAGTCAGGGGATTTGCAACCTTGCATTGTTCTCATAAAATATATAGATTGCTCAATATATGAAATTAATAAAAGAATTGATGGATGGTGTAACCTCAGAATTTCCATGTGGAATAGGAAAGGAATCTTTCAGGGTAAGTATTTCTTGGAAACATTTGAAATTTCTGTAGCTCTCTACAATTATAAGATAGACAACTAATTGATTTGAATTTTGAGCGTTTCCTTACACAGAAAATCCACCCTGATCCTTGTTTTCACTGAAACATTGATGCTGGGATTATTTTGGATCCCCTTTAACTAGGAATTCCTAAGACAGAGTTTTCAGATAAATATATGCAACACATTGAGGAAGCAGCATTTACCCGAGTCCCTTGAGTCTAAATCAAGGCGTTTGCAATTGCAGTAATAACAAAGAAAGGTGCTTCCCCTCTTGGCTAATTCCTGTTTGCTTATCTCATGTGTGGCTCTCTGGTGTTTTATTTGAAGAACGTTTATTGATTGTTCCTCATTAACAACCACATTGTATTGAATGAAGAGTCAAGCCATGTTTGATGTACTGCCCTCAAACCCTTAAGCTTACTACATCCATCCTGGTGGTATTTTTTTTCCCATTGCTCTATTCATTAGTTTTAATGTCACTTTGAAAACTACATGATTGGAAACTGATTGTTCTTAGTTCATTTTTCTTTAATGAGGGAAGAACTCTAATACAGTAGGAACATAACAGCTCATCCAAATTGGCATGGCTAATATCCAGAGCCGGGTATTTCTAATCTGATACTATCTTACTGAGAAAGCCCGATGTACTAGGCAGTGCTGAAGAGAGTGTAGGAAATTCCCTGGGGGACAGTTGTTAATTTTATTCAGTGATTGACTTTTGCCCCAAAATAAAAGAGTGTATTGTTCAATTTAATGCTATTTAGGTTAACAGTGCGTGTTCTTTTCTTTTTAATATGGTTTTTTTTTTGTTTTTTGTTTTCCTGCTGAGAAGTTTGGCTCCTGTACTATTAAATTCCCCTTCTACATGAACAGCAAGACTGTAGTTGTGGCCACCCCTCTGTCCCTCTCCTGTTCTGTTCTGGACCCAGTGCCAAATTAGTTTTATTTCCATAGCCTCTCCATTTACACGTACCTTGCTCTTTTGGAGGTCTAGATGTTCTTGAATTCCCAGTCAGCGTAAATACAAATACTGCATTTGCCTTTTCTGATTACTAGTGTATAGAAAGCTCTCACCACCCCTTCTGTGCATGTCTTCTCTTAGCTAAAAGTCTCCCATCTTTTCAATTTATCCTTGTAAAAACCTGTGCAGCTTTAATTATTTTTCACAATTCACATTTTTCCTCCTGCCAGTAAACACAAGCTATTGATAATTTTGGGTGCAACACAATGCTCTTTATCTGATTGTATCTATTTCTGACTGATATGTCTTTACTTCTGCTTTGACACATCTAGCAGAACATTGGCTATGTAATTGAGGAGGAGAACAGTACAAGCTGTAATGCAACTTGATAATTATGTAAACAGCTCATAAGCCCAAGAAGTGACATTTTAACAATCAGCTAATTTAACTGAAACTTATAAATAATTGGGGAGATATGACCCGTACTTGAAGAATGTAGTCCAGTTCCTTTAGCATAACCATAATTCTGCTGCCTGACTCATCAATTCCCGTGCTGTCTGTTGTTCTCTAATGCTGTACACATGCATCATGCTGCACTGACGCAGATGTAGTTTATTAAGCCGCTTTCATCTCTGGTGAAAGTAAATGCTACTGCTGATGCCTGCTGCAAAGTCATCTATATCGGCAGAAAAAGTTCTGCTGTTGTTGTCATATTATGTGCCATAATCCTTCAGAGGTCTGAAAAGAGAAGGTGCTGCTAGCTACTGCTTGTATTGAAAACGGAGCTGTTTTGGGATTGCCCAGTATGCATTTTGGGATATATATATATACATAAATAAATCTGGTCCTCAGCAAAATGTCTCTTCTACAACAGTAAATTCTAAATATAATTCCACCTTGTTGGCATCAGTGGGACATCAGCACAGATTTGTATGAAAACACTGCCTGGTGTGGGTAGATGTCTCCATCCCATGAGTTCTTCAGCCCTGATTCATTAAACATATGCACCTTGTGGAATGATTGTCCTCTCTAAGCCAGCAGCAAACTAATTGCATTTTGCTCCCCATTGTCAGGTCATTTCTTTCTTATTTTATTTTTAGTGGGATGTGTAAAAGAACCAGGTGGTGCCTGACGAAGGGCAAGATTGTGAGATTTTGTCCAAATAATATCCCAGAATATACATGTCTGAACAGGCAATTTATTTATATATGACTTTATCATGCATTTCAGTGAGCAAATTCAGCACCTACTGCATTTACCCTTACTACAAAAATTGTCCTTCAGGGGCTCAGTTTAAGTCTCTGAGATACTTTCTAGCCTTAAAAATTGTGGGAAAAGCTCAAGAATGTGGCCTCCGTGTAACAGGATACCTTGCTGAGGATAAGCTTTTGGGGTAATTGGTCTCCTGCTCTGTTTTGTGGTGGCTTGAAGCAGCCCTGATCTGCATGCTGACCCTCCTTGTAATCTCATCATTGGCCCATGCAGATGGCAGATGATTTCTAACAGAGACGTGTACATGTGTGGATTTTGTTAGCTGGATTTTGCAGGAAGGTTTCCTGGCTCGCTGTTCTCACCAGAAAGTCTCTATTTCTCATCGTAACAAGATCTCACTTCTGGGAGCTGCAGCTGTTTCCAGCTTCCATCAGTCTTTAAATTCCCAAGTCAACAGAGGCTGTGAGACAGCTCATTTAATGAAAGCCAGTTCAGCTCAGGAGCAGTATCTTGCACCAGAGGCTGTGCTTGTGCTGATTTCGAGCTCTCTTGGAGGGAGACCTGAGCTAGGATCCACTGTTCATCACACTTTGAGAACTAACTCTCATTTTTAAGAGGCTCCTGAGCCAGTCTACTCCATGGTACCTTTAGGAAGCTGGTAAGAAAACTGGTTTGTACATACGCTAGACAGTGTGCGCATGTGCCAAGGTCCGAAACACAAACCCATGCTCCATCATATTGCTCCACAGCTTCTTTTTGTGTGTAAGCTACAGTCATTCACTGGGAAAAGGGGGGAATGTGTGGCCTTCAATGCCTGCTATGCTGTCTGTCTGAATGATAGTCTTTGTCTCTGCCTAAATTTGCAAATAGCCTGAAATGCTGTATTTGACCAAATAGGAACTATCCCGTTCATCTTCCTGGGCTGCTCAGTAACGTGGAAGCCATAAAAGCATGGAATGAAGCTCTGAAAAAGATAAAGTAAAAAATGGAGAAAATTCTCAGCAAGCAAGCAATAGTGCCCAAATTGTATGAATCGTTGTATTTTAAATAATTTACAGTTTTTACATAAATATTGTGTTATTTAAGTATTTTGTAACAGAGTTTGAGTGGAGCAAAATTCCTTGATGAAACCACTGGGTAACACACACAAAATCAAATTAAAAAGACTGGTTATATTCCAGTATCTGCCAAGTTCCTCAATACATAGGAATGTTCATGGAGGTGCTTGCTTGTCGCTTCTGGAGGAGGAGGCCCTCTCCTGACCATTGGGGTGGAGGCCTTGCAGGCAGTAGTGGTGCATCGTTCCCTGCATTCCCAGCATTGAGGTAGAAGGTCTGCCTCAGGTCTGTCACTTAGTGTTGCTGCTTCTTTCAAAAAATTCACCCAGAATTTGCATGAGACAGTTTTGTGTAGGGAAACACACCAACAAGTTTGTGTTTGTTGTTTATGGAGGCTGTGGTCTCTTTCAGTTTGGTCAACCACTTGATGTGCTTCTGAGCATCAGTCTCTGCTTCACAAGTTGTTAACAGCCACCAGCTGAATGTTCCTTGTGTAGATTGTGCTGTGTCATCAGATAAAATGGCATTATCAGGTCCAAATAATGATCCACTCAGCACTGTATCCTGATTAGGCCAATATAAAATTATTCTGAAGCCTGTTGTTACATCATGGTCTTTTGCAGCATGGATGAAGGGAGATCTATAGACCTCTGGCTCAGTATCAGAGCAAGCTTTGAATACCCTGAGTATTTTCTCCTCCGCATAAGAAAATTTATCCTATGGGCATGTACAAAGAGTCACACAGTGATGGATAAGCAGTATTCCTGCTGTTTCCTGTTTGGGAGCTGTAATTATTACTCACAAAGTTACTGGATAGCCTGCTGGGACGGTATTTAATGTTACCTCATGTGCACAGGAACTGATTAATTGAATGCCTCTATAAGTAGGCATTACATTTCAATAGTATTTTATTGTTTTGTTTCCCCTCTATTGGGTACTTGGGATTTTTTTTAATTGCTCTACTATGTCATGATCATTTGTGTCTAAGGAAGAGGGAGGAGATCTAACCCTTCAAAGTCTGTCTGAGACCATGCCTTGGCTTCTGTCAGAGTGTGCACTGCCTCAATTAATGCATATCCTGGAGGTTAGTTCTTAAGCTGATGTGACTGAAGATTTTCCTCCCCATCTAACCCGTACGTCAGATTAGTGAAGCTATTTAAAAGGACACTCTGTCACAAAGGAGAACAGTAATCGGGGCACTTTAGCCTCAAAATCCATATGAGCACATCTGAGCTCCCTCCTCATGTGGCAGTCAGGATCTTGCTAATCGAGATGGGTTAATGGAAAGATGAGTTTGGGCTGCTTGCAAGTTAATCCACAGCAAAAATCTAAATTAGCTGTCTGAGTACTGAGAGCATTAGGATATTTTAGAAACTTTTAAACTGCTCGTGCACTGCCTGTATTATTCTGTGTTTTAAATTAGTCACGTGCAAATCAGCCCCATGGGAGGAAAAAAAGGTTAGTTAGATCCTGATTTCTCACCTGCAGTTGAGCTTAAATGGTCTTTTCCCGGGACTGATTTGCTGTCCTGGACTACAATCCTGTAAACTGGCTAACTTGCTGTGGTTGTTACAGCTAGTGGAGTACAGTATTCAGATCTGCCTCTATCTATGCTACAGGAAAGGAAGAATATCTTTTGTTTTTTTCATTTTGGTTTCTTTTTCAGTGGACTTCATCCTGCAGAGATCTACAAATAACAAGAGCTAGTTTTGAGCTCCCAGAATATCAGTGTTTCTGTTACAACATAAACATGTTCACACTTTCAAAGTGTTTTCTAGTGTCTGGATGCCTAACATTAGCTTCTAGCAGCATACATGCAAGGAGATCTGTCCCTCATTATGAATGTCTTTATGGTTTCTCAGCTCTCATTCCCGTGTTAGCTAACCAGCACTGTTGCCTTAAGGTCTGTGACTAGAGGTGTGCATGTACATGCTGGCTTCTTTTTCCAGTGGATCTCAGCCACAACTGAAAATTACCCGCGTGCACGGAGAAATTCATCAGATGAGCAAGTCCTATTTTTCCTTTCCCTTTGTGCTCCTTAAATATCTTAATTAATCTCAGTGGAGAAAAAATAATAATCAACACTTAAACAAGGAGGTTTTGCTTAAGACCCAGGGGGGATATTTTTTAAGCAGCTCATGATGGTTCAGTCATGTGAAACTCATTTGAACTCAGTGAGAGCTGCATGCTTAAAACTATGCAAAGCAGTTTGTAATTTGAGCATAAAGCAATGTATAAACTCTAGGTATGAACGCTGTCTGCTTTCAGGTTGTTTGTTATCCCACATCTCGTACGTTATCTGCTGAGATGTTTAGATGGGAAGATGTCAGAAATTATAGTGTTTTACTGCAGGAACCTTCCCAAATAGAATGCAAAGCTAACAGCTTCTGTGAAATTCTTCCTGTTTCACTAAGTATCTTTTCCTTTGTCTATTAACTCTATTAAGATCTCCTAACTGTGGACAAATAGCATTATCAGTTCCTTGATTTCTCAAGTGCCCAAAGTGTAAGTGGCTGCTCTTAAAGTGGCTTCAGAGTACTGCATTCTACTCTGTATCCTGGTATAGCACTGGGCCGCAGTGATGAGTTCTCATGTAGACCAGGCAGTTTATGTGAGGTCAGCCACATTTTTGTTCAGATTAGAAAGACACTTTTGAAGCATGTCTCCTTCCTGGCCCAGCACTGCACTTTGGTTCTCATCAAGGAGCAATCTCAGTGTGCAACCAGTTGGATCCCTGCAGATGAAACTAAGGTGGAAGAAGCAGCCTGAGAGCACACTGATGCATCTCAGCCACCTACAGGTGTTCACTCTGCAGAACCAAACTAGAGCTAATCAGAACTAGCCCCCAAAACACATGCAGTGTACATGTCAGGTCCTCAGCGCCTGCTGCTCCGCTTTGTAGCTCTCTACCTGTTGCACCACACTGTTTGCCAATATAGATGCAGGCACTTGCTTCCAGAGTCTTCTAGTGCTTTGAGTCAGGTTGGGTTGTGCATGGTCTCCACCCTTTTTCAGCATTCCTGATTTAGATAGGTGTCGCTAAAAGGTCACTATTTCAGCCTTGCAGCCACATTAAGCCCCTTAGACTTCCAAACCAAAAAATACTGCTGTTGTAAGGATTGCTACAGATTTATGCAAGTCGAAGTGATGATAAAAACTTTTTCTTGGGAATTAGGTTGGCAGGAGTCTTAATGAATGAATGTGCGGCTCTTACTGACACTGGATGCATAATTCAACAGTCATACTGCTTGTGTTATAATCATAATTGCTAGCAAGTGGGAAAAACTTATCCATTTAGCTCATGCATGTTTGTCTTAATTTGCTTATTTCTCAGTTTTCATGCACTATCTGATTTTGAGTCTCCTGTTGTCAGGTGTAATTAGTTCAGGAGTCTCGGTCAGCAGAACCAAATCACGACATTTTCAAAATCCCTCTTGACATAGTTCTTCAAATCCTTTTGCCTGTGATAGGAAATGCACTTAGGCTAACTAGGTAAATGCTTAAAATAATTGAATAAAATCCATTTTGAATATAAAATATAGAAGTTCAAAGTAAATGGTCTCAAATTTGGAGATTAAAATAGAAATGCTACATAATGGGTCTTGAAGGAACAGGAAAAAAACTCCTTTCATTGTCGTGAAACGCAGAGTTCTTTCAACTTCCCTTGAAGCAATCCTGGAATTTTCTCATCTTTCTATGTTTTAAGTCACAATGCAGAGTTAATACTACACCAAGTGAGATAATTTATCTTTGTCTGATGGCGTATTTCTACTTAATCTACTTAACAAATTTCTACTAGCTCTGTCAGCCATAAACACAACTCTACCCTTATGCGTGTTTGTTTTGCTGCTTCTGACTGTGTGATTACCTCTCTCCTCTGTAAGCCTTCTTTCATAAACAATGGTTTAGAGCTCGGTCATGGCTTCTCCAAAATGTTTTTTGAATCCATCTGATCATGCTGCTGGGAGTATAAAATCCCTTTTTAATCAGGAAATGCATATCAGATGTGCAGAAAAACTATCTGAAGATATAGTATTTAGGTGACAACAGTGTCCAGTTGACCAAGGATTTTCTTGGTGATATAAATAAACAGAATTAGTATTTTGCATGTTCACAAGTAGTGTAAGCATGTGTGAAATCCATCATTCAGGCAGGCTTTGTTTTTCTCAGCCCTCTTCCCACTTAGCATCCATTTAACATTGCACCTCTGGAAGTGGTTCCATCTGGTCTTAATCTTATTCTGTGTCTCTCATGAGCACTTCATACTACTTATGCCAGTATGTACGCTAGTGAACGAAACACACCTGGGAGCAATCCTGAGCAATGGGCTGTGGGGCTCTGACACCTCTGGCCTCGCTAGTCTCCCTTTGCTAGAGCAGAGGCTGCATGCGAGCTGCAGTGTGGCTGGTCCCTACCATGGTGGTGTGGCAGCCCTACTGAAGCAGTGCCAGCCCCACAACTGGGAACGCTTTTGCTTCTGGAAAATATGAAATGGCTGCAACCCGTGACCTGGGGATCTTCCCAGGTACTGCTTAATTGACTGAGATAGAGGTAGCTTTGTTCCACATCTGTGGGATATTTTCCAAGGAACGAAAATACAAGGCCTTAAGTCAGATTGACAATGCAAGCATTACGTTTCTCAGAGCTGGTAAGATTTCACATCGTTTTTCATGCTTCGTGGACGTGGTGCAAGCACAGTAGGGCTGTAAAGCGCTTAGAAGTGAGATGAGATTTCGCATGGTTGCTCTATGGAGCACTAACACTGACCAAAACTGGATGCTTTAGTCGTGGAGATCAGCACTGGTGCAGGTGTGATGTTGAACGGTTGTGGATTTACTTTTTTCTAGCTAAGTTACAGTGCCAAATTGATGTGGAAATGTGCTGTGTTGAGACTTAGCATGAAAAATGGAAAAAGATTTCTGGCTTTGTACCGGAATGAAGGAGGAAAGAAAGCAGCCGTATTGCAAATCTCACTGATTTCTGATTCAAAGTTTTGTTTACTGCAGTTTATCTACTACGGTGCTGTGATCTACTTTGATATTAAATTATTGGTATATGAGAAGAGAGCTCAGTGCAACAGTTTTTGTCTCTTGGATGGGGAGTTTGTACTAGGGATTGTACTAGGGATTGTACTTGGATGGGGAGATAACCAGGAAAGTGTGTTACTTCACAGCCTCCTTGAGGAAGGTGTTTAGTTGCCAAATGTGTCTTATTTTCAGTAAGGAACGAAAAGATGTCTTTAAATATAAATCTAAATAGGTGGCAAATTCTCCTCCCTTTCAAATCAGTTATTTTAGCACAGTGCATTTTTAGAATGGTTTCTAGTGATTAAACAGTATCTAGTGAGCCAGAAAGTTCTGACTTAATATTTTGCAATGATGTATTGTAGTAAAGCGTGTTTGAAGTTAATATACATCAACTGAGATATGTTTAATTTGGGCAAAAGAATTGCAACAGCAGCAATAGGTCACATTCTGTTGTACTGCAGTGTTATTCCACTGTAAAAGATGGTAAGAGTAGCTGGTGCTGTTTTTTGCTGAATAAAACAAAAATGCCAGTTGGTTACTGGCTCCTCTCTTTTGGATGCTATCACCTTTGCTCATCATCTGTTGGTAATGAACATGATCAGATATATGAGAAAGATGGAGAATTTGGCTGCAATGAACGAGAAGTGAGATCAGTTAATGTTCTGCTGTTAAACATCCTCACAACAGGGAGTCTCTGACTCCATTCAAGATAATAGACAATGAAGCTCTAAGACAGGAGCAATTTAAATTACATTTTAATCAACTCTCAGGAGGGAAGAGAGCATTATGTGAAAGCATTAATAGAAAAACAGCAATGTTTCTTATGCTGACTATCATTTGTGTGCATTATGCCCGAACAATCTGATGAATTAACAGATTATCTTCTAATACACTGAAACACTCTTCAGATACCCGGAGTCTCCGAGCAAGTTTTGTTTAAAACCTGCTAGAGGAGTGGGGTTGACAGCAGCGAAGACAATGTTGTACCCACCACTATGTGAATTGGAATGGAGATGTTTTGGCTTCCTCAGATTTTTACGCACCCTATCAATGCTACTGGAAAAAGCTGTAATCTGTGCCTACACTGGAGACTTGGCCTTGAGCCCAAGGAGTAGGCTGCGTGCTCATAGCGCTTGTTCTTCCAGGAGGAAAACTCAATCAGCAAACATACTGAACAGAAAAATTGTTTTGTGTGAGGTATCACTGACAGAGACAAAACGGCGAGTGCGCTGTGTTAATCCCGCTTCTCAGGCTGCAAATGGAAACTGCTGCTTAAGAGCAGCAAATCAATTTGCTAACTGTGGCTCTAGAAATAAGGTGTGCTACAAATAGAAAATTAATGGAAAACGGATAACGTTGCATGGATTGATCAATGGAAATGTAAGAGAAGACGAATGATGTGTAACTTTACTTTTCCCTTCGTTGATCAACTTCATGCCCACATGTAACCAGTACAGGGAAAAGGAGAGATCACATTAATAAAAATTAACCAAGCACGCTGAACACCACTCCTCCACAGCCCTGAGGAATTAGTGCAGGAAGGAGAAAAGATGCTTTACATGGAAAAGCTTGTACTGCCAAGACTTTTGGTTAACGTGAAGTAGAGCTGCCCTGTGACTTACATGATTACCAAACCCACCAGTGTGTAGTGAGGAGATACTGGGAAAAAGGCAAAAACATAAGCAGGGGCATGAGTAGTAGGAGAAGGGGTGATGGCTGAGGGGCTTACATTGAGCTAGAGAAAATACTAATATAGGATGACCTACTTTTTGCTCACTGCCATTACTGGTTTTAGTTGTGATAGTGACCAGTGATCTGTATGTCATGGTTTAACCTGACTGGAGACCCCGGGAGCTATCCTGGACACTGATTTGGGATTTGTTGCAGTGAAAGAGAGGGAAGAACATTGCTTCTTAAGACTGGACAATGCTATTGAACTTTGGAGGAGACGAAGCAAAAACAGACATATTTAGCTCGGAGATGCGGTCGTGCTGCCAAGGAGAGCTCTGACCAGGATTGCTCTGAATGCCTGCAGCTGTGCTGCCTTCCTTCCCTGGTCCTCCTTTCAGAGCAGAATAGCAGGGTGACTCACCAAATCTGCTGGGAGCCATGCAGCTATGAAGCTGCATGAATGAAGCTCTAATACTCATAGCAGTACTCTTGGAGAGCTGGTTACTCTACATGGCTAGAAACTCAAGCAGTATTTCTTGTTCTCCCTAGGAATGGGATGATGGAAAGTCCAGGCAGAATCTGTTCTTTTCAAGCAAAGACCTATTTTTCAGATGCTGTTTTTCATAAGTGGGGTTTTTTAACACATTTTTCATTGAAAATTTTCATTTTGTCAGTATTATTTTGTACTGACCTGTTTAAAACTGAAAATATGGAAATTTGTTGAGGTTTTGAAATGAGAGAAGCCTGAGGGACATTTCCCTTCAGAAAAAGAACACAAGTAGATTATTATTTTTTATATTCCATGATACCTAAAACTTAGCTGTTTTCTCTCCTTTTCAAAATTGGAAAGGAAAAAAAAGTTATGCAGACACAGTTAAAAACTGGTCTCCTTTATTTTAGCAAATATTTACCAAATTCTAACTAGGAGCGCTTCTGATTGGGCAGTTCAGGATTAAGCCATTGCAGATGGAGCTCCTGTTAGTGCTGGCTTATGCAGGCAGCTCTGGGGTCTCCTGCAGCTCCTACTCATCAGCACACTCCATCCACACGTCTTCCTGCAGACAGAAGGTTTCATCAATGCTCTCTCCAAAGCCAGAGCATCTTGAAGGTTATCTGGCTTTCTGTCACCAACTGCAGTCATCACAGCATAACTTTGTATTAAGATCATCCCGTTTTCATGAAACAGATCCAATCCCAGTGCCATTGTAGCAACACCGTGTAGGAGTCTTGGTGCCAGCTCTGCACTTCAGAGGTTCAGCCTTGCACAAGCTTTCTGCAGCCAAGTGTGTTTCTCAGTCCTTGGCAGAGCAGCATGTCTTCACCATGCCTGATATCTTGCTTGTGGTGCTGATAAGAAATGCAGAGTGGTAATTTCCAGGGTGGTAATTGTCCTTCCACTAAACATTCAATTGTCCTACATGCAGAATCAGTTTATAATTAGTCCATAATTGTTTTGGGATGTTGAGTTACATTCTGGGGGGAATAGTTTCTTTATTTACTTACTTTCCTAAGTGTGAATGAATATAATAAACACCAATCTGCAACAAGTCGGTGTGACCGAACAGAGTGAGATGTCCTGCTGAGATCAAATTGCATCCAGCACCACCAGATTTGGGCTCCACTTGTTTACCTGGGGAGAGGAAGGTCAGAAAGGGACATTCAGTTGCGTATGTGAGACAAATGGGTGACCTTGCAGATGATGTGTGCAGTTGAGTAAATCAGACAGCATTTAAATGAAAATCCAGGTGAATAAGGAAGGAATGATGCACTGAGAGGGTGTATGAATCAAATTATTCTGCCTGTGCTGTTCATCTACAGGCTCTAGAGGCTAAGCAACTTTGATGTTCTTGCATCACGAGGTGAACACACTTGTCTAGTATTCCGGCTGCTTGACGTGTCCCTGTCTGGATACACAGAGGGCTTTTAATCTAGCATAGCAAGTCATCCCAAGGGGAGCACTGCATCTGAATCTTCAAAGATGTTCTTGTCTCACTGGCTTCTAGTTGTGCTTATTGGTAGCCTGCAGTGTGCTACTAGGCAGCTGACACGCAGGTTGAGGAGAACAGTTGGGAGATGACACACACTGCTCCCAAAAAGGCAAAAAAAGTGTGAAATACAGCAGAAGCAGCAGCAGAAAAAGACACATTTTGATTTTTCATATGTAAACAAAGCAAAACTCAGAACTCATCTCCCAGGTGATTATCTTTGCAGCTAACCTTCCCCTTTCCTCTGATGCTTCCTGTTCAGCAAACTTCACCTTTTGTTCTTCACCAGTTAAGGTGTCTGGCAAGATACTGGCATGAATCTACCCTGCAGGTGGGCTTTTTGGATGCCATTGTCCTGGTGATGCCAGATCCACCTTATCTTCACATTGCCTTTGGCAGTAAAGGCAGCACTAGTATAGAATCAGAATATTCTGAGTTGGAAGGTGACCACAAGGATCATCGAGTCCAACTCATAGTAGTCCAATAGCTCTGAGGCAGCAGCATCCATCAGCTTGTGGCTGTGGCCAGGACCTCCCAGCCATGCTCTACGTGCACAGCAGTAATCATTTAGAGCACGAGGCACTGGTTATGCTGGCAGATAACAGCTTAACCTTCTAGTCAGCTTTCTTCCCCAGATCCTCCTCCCAGCCAGCACTGGCTTTTTGTGCAACATTCAGCTTTTAAGTTGCATGTGTTCTTTTCTAGGTGTCATGATGGTAGTTTGCGAGAGCTGGGTTTTGCTTCAGCAAACACAACCTGCTGACACTTAAGGCGTTACCTGTTTCTTTATACTGATTGCATGCAAACTACTTAATCTGCCTTACTCTGCTGCTTCCTTCTGTCTGATAAGGACTGCAAGTCAGGTGCATGGCAGGAAAATAGAGGTCAAATCTGAATTTCATGTTTCAGAGAGACTAGTACATCAGAAAAGAGCTGGAGGTCAAAGACAACCTTTGCCCCTTCAGTGTGCTTCTATCTCCTTGACTTCAGAGCGGATTTTTATCTTCACTGCTCCTATATTTGAAGAAAGTCACAGAAGATGTCAGGAATCACTGAAAAACTTAGGAGAACTTTCAGTCTTGAAGGAGAGCTCTACCAGCTTTCACTGGATGTGCATTTGTACCTCCTACCTCTGCAGGAACCAAGATAGCTGCTCCGGCTTTACACTTGAGTGTGCGAGACCAGAATCACAGTGGAGTCCTGCTGACCAGAAAAAAAAAAAAAAAAAAAAAAGTACAATCAATTTAAAATTAATCTTTCACTTGCTTACCTTCTAATTTCCTCACATTCCTTTTTCCTTTCCTTTTTCCTTTCCTTCTTCCTTTTTTTCTTCTCTCTTTTTTTTCCCTTTATCAGCCAGCAATGTACAAGACAGAAGTGTTGAGTATGATATGAAGAACATGATCTTCATACTCTCAGAGTCATGTTTCTGTGGTTCAGGCGATTGTTCCTAGTCATTTCCATTTACATTCTGGCAAGAAAATCTCGTGTGAAGATGAGGATTTTATTTTGAGATAGTCATGTATCTTCAGGAATGATAAAATCTGTTGTGTGTAATCTCTGCATAGCAGTGCTAAAGTACATTGTGAGATTTAAAAAATATATAACTGTATTTTCTGTATCAATAGGAACTAATATAACTAAATGCACTGCAGTTTTAATTAAATTGTCAGTGTAGTGACAGTGACGTTGAAAAGGTGGTTGCACAGTCATTCCTTTTTAATGACGGCCCTTCTCTGTAATTGGGTTAATTCCAGATTTGTGAGGATTAGAAGAGCCATATACCCTACATTCTTGGAGATTCTTGTAGGAGACTGGAAGTATTGTGTAATAAAGTGAAGCCATAGGCAGGGTAATGGCAGATAATTTTCCCTTTCTGAAATCGTGTCTTGTACTTTCTGGAACATTTTCAAATCTGTTCCGACGTGTCCATCCCTGAGGATGGATCACCACGTGCTGGCTGTGTCATGCACCAAGTTATCTTATAACAACCTCCTGCCTCTTCACACATCCAAATGCTGACATCGAAACTAGCTAGGGTCTCACTGCGACTTACTGGATGGTAGCGTATTCATGTAGTGAAGTCCCCAGTTCAGATGACATTGCCACACTTCCCATTGCAGTTCTCATCTGGGGGAGTCAGAGTTTAATTGTGCACTGCAACAAATGGCCGATGCGTATCCAGTGAGGCTGGTGCAGGGCTGGAGGGTGCAGGCTGGTTATACGTACTGGCATCCAACGAAAACCTTGTTCATTCATGAACACCTTACATTTCTAAAGTAAAATGCAGAACTAGAAATACAAAGTGGTGATGAATGTCCAGCGCACATGTGCAGCATGGCTGATAGCGTTGCCTGGTGACAGAGGAGGGATGGCAGAGCCCTGCCAGCAGGCAGCACAGCCAGCACAGGTCCTCATCAGGGCTCAGCTTTGGCCCCAGGGGGGGGAGAAGGCCCCACACACAGAGTTTTAGAGACCACATACACAGGCACACATGTACAGATACATACATATGTTTCTTTTTGGAATGCAAAATGCCATCCTGAATAAATAAGTACGTGCACGCCTTTTTTATCTTGTACCAGACACTTGTGTTTTGCTGTGAGGTGCCTACAAAGGGCTTTGAATAACAGCATGTTCCAGTGAGGAAATTTTTCGCATCCTGCTCCTTTGATCACGGTGGCATGGTGAGAAGGAAGCAGACTTGTCTTCATTTCTGTAACGAGGCAGGGTGCCCAACTTGACAAGGAAAAACAGTTCTTCCCCTATAGATTCGCTTTTTATGACCAAAAGAGCATTAGAACAATTTATGCGTTTGTAAGTGCTTTAGAAAGAGGCTTGAAAAGAAAATTGGCAAATTCCTCAGGAATCAGCAATTTCTTCACTCCTTAGCATATTCCAATTATGTGAAAATATCATCTGTTTTCCTTGGTTTTCTTTAGTGTGGTTCCCTCAGTTAAAAGCTGGTTTCATTTCAGGTTCCTCCTGCTGTACATGAAACTGTTAATCAAAATTTGTAATCGTGTCAGTAAGCAGAAACGTTTATTATTGTAACAACTATACCAAAGCCACAAAAGCTTTAAGCACACTCCTAACAGACCCCAGCAAATGATTTTGGTTTGGCCAATCTTGGTCCCAACCAGAGACCTCCAAGCCCAAAACCATTGCGCATTGCCAAGAGAAGTATGTGCTCTGAAAGGAAATTTACATTTCCATCTTGTAAGGACAAGAAACAGTTTGTATCTCTCAGTTACTCCTAAATGTTCTATTAAAATGTTGATGAAGTTGTCTGGAAAGGAAAAAAAAAAAGAGATTTTTTAATTTATAAAAATGTAAATAATTACCAGAGGAAACCATGCAATTGCATTAAAGCTCAAAGACCTTTTACTTCTAGCTATTTCTTAGAGTGCAGAAGATTAGAATTAAGAAAAGCTATTAAACTACTGAATACCAGCTTTTAGAGTAACTGTAATCTAATAAAAGATTAACCCCTCACAACAGATCTGTATATTTTGCCAGTAGAAGGTTTTTGACTGATTCGTTGGAGGCATCACTTTCATCACAGGCTAATGACTAGATAAATTAAACAAACTCATCATAAAAGGGTTTCAGAATGCTTTCTTGTGGTAATAAAAATTAAATGCCTGCAATGAAAAGTGAAAATATGAATACACAAGAGAGACAAATTATTTGAAAGGAATCGTAAAAATTGTTAGGAGAATTAAAAGTAACTGCACATACAATGGTGATATCTCTCGACGTAATTCTGGCTTCCAACAAACAGAAGAAATATGAGCTTGTTTTTTAAATTACAGTAGCATTAGTTGAAGACAATGAAGAATAAAAACTCCATCTTTTAAAAGCACTTTCAATTTATAGGCTGCATTGTCCTGAGACAGAGTGCTGAATCCACTGAAAATCATTTCATGTTTAAAATCCTGACCCATACTACTTCACGGGAATGATATGCAGCCCCAGTTCTAATTACTTGTGGTACACAGGATCGATGGATTTTCTCTTCACTTGGGATTATCAGGGGAGAAAAGAACAGGGCATGTCTAAGCACAAGACCTAGTGAAATATTACCTAGTTCTCTAAGTAGCCAGGAGGTTGGAGGGAAGCTTAGATGTCCTGAAAGGTGCTTTTCTGCAACTCTGAATCCATGAGGTTGAATAGCAGCCAACTCTTTTAAGAGACTGTGCAGTAATGAACTGTAAAAAGGGGGCTAGCTGAGTGAGACAGTGTTTTATAAACAGTAGGAGAGAGATTTTGGCCAGCAGACAGACTCCTTCCAGCATCGTGATGAAGCACACATCAGTCTTCCTGCTGGGATGCTTCCCATTGGCATCAACTCAAGCCACAGAAATTTGCATCTTCCAAAGGAGACTTCAACATTAATGACATCAACAAATATAAATTCAGATAGAACCTTTCAACTTCAGATGGCTTCTTTGTGTTTTAGTATTACTAAACACAACTGTAATCACCAGAACAGCTAAAGTATCTGAAGGGGGTGGCAATGATAGGACATAGAAATACAGTGTACATCCACAGATTGGTGTCAGGTTCACCCACCTCAGTGGGAGCTTCAAGCTGTGGCAGTTAGCTTGCTGTTAATAATGCAAAATACAGCTCCAAGACTCCCTGCGCAGGAGAAGAAAACACAGCCATCCATGCCTGTTTATTTTCCCCTTCTGTGTTTGCTTTGGTCCTACTATCATCTGTTCCAAAGAACTGAGACTGCCACACAAAGCAAGAGGCAACATTTCCAATGGTAAGGAAACAATTGAGTGGAGGTCGGTGTCAGTTGTGCACTCACTCACTGCAGAAGAAAACCCTTTTGATTTAGTGTGGCCTCTCCCTGACCTTCTGCTTACTTTGAACTTTTTCTGATGGTGACCTGGCTGACAGAAATGACAATAATCAGAACCTTTTTTTTTAATGCCGTCATATCACAGAATCACAGAATTGCAGGGGTTGGAAGGGACCACAAGAGACCATCAGGTTCAACCCCCTGCTGAAGCAGGTTCTCTACAGTAGGTAGCAGAGATAGGCATCCAGACAGGTCTTGAATATCTCCATAGAAGGACATTCCACGGTCTCTCTGGGCAATCTGTTCCAGTGTTCCATCACCTGTACTGTAAAGAAGTTCTTCCACATTTGTATGGAATTTCCTGTGTTCAAATTTTAGGCCATTGCTCCTTGTCCTATTACTGCACACAACCAAAAAGAGTGTGGCCTCATCCATTTGCTTCCCACTCCCCTTTAGATATTGATAAACGTTAATGAGATCCCTCCTCAAGTCTTCTTTTCCCCAGGCTGTGCAGATCCAGGTTACTCAGGCTTTCCTCATAGGGTAGATGCTCCATGCCCTTTATCATCTCTGTGGATGTCTCTGTTAAATGCAGGAGAGTTGGACTAGATGACCCATAAAGGTCCCTTCCAACTCTTAAGGATTCTGTGATTCATGTGCCTTTTGGCTTCAGTTTTTTCATTACCTGCGTTTTTTCATTTTCTTCAAATCCCTTCAACTGGATGGGATTACCTTTCTGACAGTGGGCTGACTTCTGTAAGGTGCTAGAATATCTGTTCACATACTTACCTTCACATGTTCACATTCAATAATTTCTGTCTGGGAGAGCGGGAGAAATTGAATGGAAAAATTCCTTTTGCTTTCAGTGAAATCTAATAGAAAGATATTTGCCTTATGTACTGTCTTAACACTGTACTCCTTGGACCAAGTTTTCTATCATCGTACACCAATGCATTCATTTATAGGAGCTGAATGTGACCAGAAAAGGGTTGAGAAATCAAATAATAAAAATAAAAAAAGAGAATAAGTTGCTGTAAGATCTTTCAGCCTAGATGCTGATAAGTGAGTAATCTCTCTAACGCTGGATTTAGAAGCACAAACACTCTGTTTACTTCCATTTTACCCATGCTTGGTCCAATATATTTTGATTAGCATGGGGCCATTCAGCTACTCCACCAAAAGCCTGGCCAGATTCATTAGCCTTCATCAACCTACTGGATTCACCAAGTTGGTTGAAAAGCATCAAAGTCAAATTCCTAGATCTCCAGTATATTTTTGTTACTCAGCAGCCACAGTTCTTTATCTATTAAAACCTCTCAGGGTTTAATTTACTGATAGGTAAGTTATGATTTCACCTCTCTGGAATATTTGAGACAGAGTATTGGCAATTCCAGCTCTTCCTGGATGCTGTGTCAGCAGTGCTGCTTGATATGAAACGTAAACTTGATGATGACCTTCTGTTCAGCTGTGAATTTCATTTATGTTATACCTGCACTCTCAAGTTCCTGTGATTTTATGGCACACAAGAGAAAAAATGGCTCATAAGGATCTTGACTAGCCAAATCTTTGTGTTAACTTTTATGTCAAAGCTGTTGATACTTGAAGGTTTCTAGTGTATACGTGTTCCATAGCAGCCCCAGCACCTATAGCATAGTAACAAAATGCAGCCCTAGAAACTGAGAAAAATGCAAACCTCAAAGCTGCCAAATTAACTAAATTTGTCAGAGAAGCAGTGAAAGCATCTGCAGGCTGAATCTCATGAATTTCATAAGGAAGAGAATCCCCCCAAATTGGGGCCAGGCACATTCCAGATGGCACAGATGGTTTCGCAAGTGACAGATTGGAAACAGAACCCAAATTATGAGCAAGTACATAAACAGAAATCAAAATTTCTCCAATAGGTAGGAGTCAAAGTCTGAAAGGTCTTCAGAAACAATAATAACACGCTAATTTTAAGCCTCAAAAGGTAGCCAACTGCAATGCCAGAATAAAGATGGAAGATGACAAGTTGTGAGAAGAGCATGCAACTTTTGAGGAGCTGCCAAGCTTGGAGTAGATCCTAAAAAGAGAACCCTAAATGCAACTATAATCCAACCTGGAAACTACAGATAAACAAATCAAGATTTTGTTAACTCATTGCAAAACAGATCTGCAAGCTGGATAGAAAAAAAAAAAAGACTTTATTAATGTCTTTTTTTTTAATCAGAATGTGATTTTGACTGACTTGTATGAGAGCCAATTTATAGATGGGTGAAAATGTGCAAATCATGAAAACAGTAAGTACCCGTGACCATGTGAAGAAAATGTGTGAAATCAATAAGAGCAATGAAAGAATCAGAAGGAAGAATATTTCAATATCAATAAGGAAGGGAAGGAAATCACACCAGAGCTAACCCACAAAACAACATATGGGGAAAAGTGCGAGGAATAGTAGCTCAGAATTAAACAAAGACTGATTATTGTACATTTCAGTACCGTATGTGCTATGTTTAAATTCAAGACAGCAGGAAAATAGAATTAATACAATAATAATGCTAATGACATCGTAGGAGCATTCTAAGAACCTGTGAGTGTGAAAATACTGATTGTAGGTTTCTGTTTGTATATGCATACATATCTGTATGCACATACACATCAGTGTGCACATAAGTATTTATACACACAGATACAATATATATGAATAAGATTTTATAGCTGCATCTCCCTTTAAGCCATTGGCAATCCAGCCATCCTGTTGGTGACAACACTGTCATCTGTTACTGATGGACCCTTGGGTAATAAGAGCAGGCTGTGGTTTTTATTCACGTATGTGACCCAGTGAAGGATTTATGTAGAGCCAGAGTGATGGGGAACATGCTGTGGAGTTGGCATTCTCTTTCCTAATACCTCCCAGGCTCTTCTGGCATTGTAGAGGAGGAGTATTTTGCTGGAAGAGGGAAATACCAATAAAAGAAGTGATGATCTGGTCTGTCAGACCAAATGGCATGATTAGCTCTTCTCTATGGTCCTTCTACGGGGCAGCTATGAACATATTGTCTCCTGTCTATTATGGACCTGTGCACATTCACCCTCCTACAGCCATGCATTGTGGAGGGGATGAGGAACACCACAGCAGCTCTGCTGTGTCCCACCATGCACATACATTCCTCTTTTCAGGCTTGTAGGTTTGTTGTAGGCTTTATTTCATCCCATAGGTTTTGTCTATCCTTTTATCTGGCTCGGTGTGATAAGTGTGCATCCATGGGAGCCAGGTCAAGCTCTGGATTTGTTCTGGAGCTGCACTTTGGAGGAACTGTCTTACAGCAGAGATTACTCCATAGTACTTCGGGGCAAAGCTGTATCATAGCTGCAGTGTCACCCCACATCAGGAAACATTTTCATCAAAAACAGTACGTGTAGCCTATGAATGGACCATAAGATGTCTACTAGAGAAATTAAGCAGGAAAAAATAGCCATCTCTGAGCAGCTGTACCTCCTGGCCAGGCATGTCCCCTCTATTCTTCCTTAACCCGGGCTATCTGCACTACCATCTTGGTGCCTTGCTTTTTTATTTCCCCGCCTTTCTGAATGTCTTTGATATTCAGATCAACTCAAATATGCTCTCAGATCAAGCAGTGGAAAAAGAAATACTTTAAGTCACAATTATAAATCCTAGATGTGCGCTGGAGGTTTTTCCTTGTGTCTGCCCCCCCAGCCCCCACCCCCCAGCACCAGCATGTTTTCAGGACTGGTGATACTGCCTGCCTTCCCTTTTCCTGAGCAACAGAGAAAGCTCCTCTGGGGGCAAGCAGAGACCCCCAAGCTTCAGTCTCTGATGTGCAGCATCTGCTGAGCAGGCAGGAAGGAGGAAGGCAGACTTACTGGGGGGGAATACACGTCCTGGGGTACAAGCAGCAAGCCCTTAGTATAATGAATTGGCAGCTTTCATCTGATGAGGGGCAACACGCTTAATTACGTGTCTCCAGAGAACTGTAGGTACTTGATCATTCCCTAGAAGGGGAAGGTGGTAACAAAGGTGGAAATTCAGTGGGTGTCATGGTGTGCAGGGGCTGCAGCCCCTTGGCGATGCCACAGCATGACAGATGTGATGGCACAGCGAGGGCATCACATGGAGCCGCTCCTGCTTTGTGTCCCCAGCACAGCAGGAGACCCTATTAAAATGTGAGAGAACTGCCAGCGTTCCTGCAGAAAAATAAGAAATCCTGTGACAATTTGTCCAACCTCAGGCTTTGGCAAATGAATGGGAATATCGTCAAGGAAGAGGCCTATTCCTACCTCTCTCCTTAGTTGTTGTGCAGGACTCCTGGCAGCACCCAGGTGGGTACGAGCTTTAGGGCTGTGCTAGGTGTGAACAACTAATTGCTAATTAGACATGGCTGCGGGCTGTGGTCCCAATTGTTGTGAGCAGATATTTAAGGGAAAAACACATTGACACACTCTCTGGAAGTAAAATGTCTGAAATCTCCGTGTGCTGCCATCTGTGGAGGTGATGGGTTTCTTTCACTGAAGCCTGGGGCCAACATTTCATGTTGCATCTCTGCTCAGCAAAGCAAGACAGGTGCTGAGAAATGTTCCTGATCGTTGGGAATTCCTCTGCAGTTCCTGACACTCACTTCTTCTTCTCATTGGAATTGCTGTTGACCTCAAAAGGAGCAAAAACTCAAACTGGGATTCTGCAAAGGAGTGTTTTGCTGGCACTAGCTGTCTTGAAAAATGCCGGAAGTCTTCCTACCAGGAGCAGATTATCTAACCTGTCCTTTTTTTCCCCCTCATTATTCCTTTTGCTATGACTGTTAATTTTTAACGTAATTTTGTCCTTTCCTTCCTCACATCCACGCTTCAGATCCTCGATCTTTCATAATACTTTCTCCCTGACCTCACAGTCTGTTGCCATGGAAATTGGACTTTGTAACTTCACTGATGGATTAGGGAATAGACAAAAGATAGACTGTGTAGGAAATGAACCTTTATTTGCTAAAAGGGCAAGATTCTGGCCGTGGCTCTACTGCAGTCAGGCCTGAAGAAGCCATTTCCAGCAAAGCCCTGGCCCTGCTGTAGCCGAGGTCCAATATGGGAGATGGGTACAACTCACAGGTAGTACTGGAATAGGGGGTTCCGTCCATGCCTCTTAATTGCTAGCAGACAGAAGGCACAGTTTCATCAGTGTCTGAACTGGCCTTCAAGGTATAAATTCAGCCCTTCATTTATCAAGCTGAAGACACAAGAAAGGAATCATAGAATCATAAAATGGTTTGGGTTGGAAGGGACCTTTAAGATCGTCTAGTTTCAACTCCCCTGCTGTAAGCCTCTATACCCACTAGATCTCCTACTAGACCAGCTTGCTCAAAGCCCCATCCAGCTTGGCTTTGAATGCCTCCATGCAGGGGGAGTTCACAGCCTCACTGGGCAACCTGCTCCTGTGTCTCACAACCCTCACAGTAAATAATTTATTCCTAATATCTAGTCTATATCTAGATATCTAGTCTAAATATCTAGTCTAGTCTAAAAGGCTAATAGTAAAGCAAGGCCAAAAGTGCATTTAATATTTTGGCTTTACCTAACGTTTGCTGTAGAGAGTTGTCAATGGTATCTTTTAGTTTGGTTGCCTCCCAAAGATCATCCCAGAATCATAGAATCGTAGAATCACTTGAGTTGGAAGGGACCTTTAAAGGTCACCTAGTCCCACTCCCCTGCAATGAACAGGGATACCTACAGCTGTATCAGATGCTCATAACCCCAGCCAGCCTGACCTTGGATGTCTCCAGGGATAGGGCATTCACCACCTCTCTGGGCAACCTGTGCCATGACTCACCACCTTTATAATAAAGTTCTTCTTTATATCCAATCAAAATCTCCCCTCTTTTAGATCGCCATGCAGTGTGCTGCATGTGTCACTGAGCGAGTGTGGACCTGGCTGGCACAGTGATCCTCCCAGGCAATTCTCAGCTCTCCCGGTACTTTCTGCAGCACTTTGTTGACCAGCCCCACAGCCCTCAGGGGTCCCCACAGCCTCCAGGGCTCCTCTTGACATTTTAGTTGAATGTGATGCCTAGCAGCACTTGCCCTGAGCACCATATTGATGTCACTTTGCTGGATGTGAGCCAAGCATCCAAAGGGCAGCGAGGCGGTTAACATGATAATCATGTTGCATCCCAGCCTCTCCTTACGACAGAGCTCTCCGCTCCTGTTCATGTTGCTGCCACGTTTTCCTCTGAGGGCACGTGTGACTTAAGCAAAGTGGCAGAAGGGAAAGAGGCAAGTCAGCATTCATCGGGGAAAAAATATCTGTAGCCAAAAACAGTAATACTGGTGATTACGATAAGCATCAGGACTGATTACCTTCACTGTGGGATGCTGTCAGCTGGGACTGATACACTCTGAGGACTGAGAACCCCAATAAGCATTGGGAGAGCTGAAAAATAAATAACCAAGTGAAAGCAGAAGGAGGAGCTGTCATCTCACCAGGGCTGGTGCTGCTGCTCTGAGGGAAGATGAAAGCTGCAGCAGCTGGAGGAAGTGCAGCTGGCTGCAGGCAGCAGTTAGCATCTGGCTCAGCATCCAGCTCTACTGAACCCTCGTAACGTGGGGCTGCTGACTTCTGGGCAAGTTGAGTCCCTTAGACAAGGATTAGGGCAGTCTGAGCCACTGCTGTTCTACAGAGACAGAACAGGGCACAGGTGTTTGTATAAAATGAGACCTAAGCTAAGACTTGAGATTGCTGGAGAATCTTCCACAGATGCTGGTGGCCTCAGGATCAGACTCTGAGTCTCTGCAGCTTAAAGAAATCTGAATCTTATTGAACTCAGAGTCATCCTAGACATTCGCCAGCATTCCCGGTCCTGGCATGGTCCTTGTCTTCCTTCTGCTTAGCAGTTTCCTTCCTGCAATAATCTTATTATGGAGATGTCACCATAGTATTTTTCCTCCGCATTTCCCACTGGCACTGAGGGACCACTTTGCAGTCAGCCATGGTTCTGTCATTCTTTGCCATTGAATCAGGGGCTGCATTTTAATGGAGGATGTAGCAACATTGCTCATGCAATGCACTTCCCATCTGAACCAGCAAACTGATTGCTATGATCCATCTGTGACACAGCTGTGATATCACCAGCTGAACCAGGAACACTTCCAACTCTGAGTCCTTTCTTAATGGAGCTATACCATACTTTAAAAACATCCACAATGAATTTATCTCCCGTTGGATCTAAATCCTCCAGCAAACTGCAGATTTATTACCTCTATCATGTGTAAAATATCTTCTTTATACCTTATATCAGCTTCTTTTCTAACCAGATGCTACTTATGGTTATGGCAAACTTACATTATAGTCACTTTCCATCATACGTATTGTGTTCCTGCATGGCTTTACATGCTAAAGGACACCTTTCTGCCCTGTTGGAAAGGAGGGGGAGAGCAGAAAATCCATGTATTAGCAAAATTGCTGTCATTTATTTCATCGCATCAAGGCAAGTATAGCTGGAATAACCAATCCATTATAAGAGAGGTAATACATCATTCATTATTTGCAGCTTGCTATGGCAGTCCACTGGCTCAGCACATATACACTTACGGATTCGGTGTATGGAAAGGTATAATGAATGTACTGTTGGGAGGAGCAAAATTAATGCAAATGTTTGCTCCTCTGCAGTGACTGCTGTGAATCAACTGTTTCCCCAGCCCTCCCCATTTGCCCCCCTCTGTACCTGCAGGCAAATGTTCCCCCTTCTGAATATGCATCCCAGAAATCCCACCAGCAAGCCAGTCAGCTGGGGCTTCTACCCTTCAGCAGAACAGAGATAGTACAAGGGACACAGGGGTGGCTTTGCCATGCTGCTGTGCCCTCCTGTGCTGCTGCTGTGCCATGCATGACAGCATCTGCAGGGAGCTGCCAGCTGCCTGCTTCTCTCCTCCATATATCTGCTCAGAATCTGCTAGAGGCTCGTTCAGTGGCTCCTGAGAAGGCAGGGGCAAGCAAGGCAGCATGGCTGGTGTGTGGGCTTGGGTGTGCTTCTTTTCAAGTCTCTTTGTCCTGTTGTCAAATCCCACCTGTTCCTTCACATGCCGCTCTGTGCTGCCTTACAAAGAAAGAAGCTGCCATGTGATGTCCTACCTCATCACAGTCACTTGGTGTTTGACACAACAGAGCATGCTTGAGGTTTGTAGTTTATATATCCTGGACTCATTAACTATGAGTTTTTGGAAAGTGGATCCATAAAACAAATTAGCCCCAAGTGATGCATAAGTGCTCCCTACACCACGGGCATCATTCATTTCTGCGCTGCTGTTTTGCACTGCGAGCAGCAGGAGCACCCCCAGGTCTGCTGAGAGCTGCTCCATGTGCAGACCTGGCCAGCTGAGTCTGTACTAAACCCCACTTTCAGAGGGAAGCCAGGGAGAAGCACAGGGTTGCCTGTCACCTGAACATAACCCATTTGGTGTGAAGGACAGCAAAACCTTGTGTTGCAGATGCTTTAGAAATAGCATCATCATATTATTTTTAAATAAGAATGCTGTATTTTTGCTGAGTGGTAAACATCCTCCTAATTTGTTTCTCTGCCTCTCAGCATTCCCACGTCAGCTAAATGGGAGTTGCATTTGTGCACCTGGGGTAGCACAGCCCCATAAATATGCATACCCTGTAACTCATTTCCAAACAGGAACGCTTCGTTATTGCAGTTAACTTCTGAAATCAGACAGAAGACCATGTGTCAAAATCTGCTCTCAGTTCTGCTCCTGTAATCTCTGTAATGTCAGTGCATCACAGGTGCCTTGTAGAAGGACAGGTCCTGCTCCCCTGCATCTCATTATGAGTGTTAGTGTGGGGATGAACTCAGTGGGGATTCCTCGTAGTACCAGGGGACTGTGCCAGCTTTTTGTGTCAGCAGCATGAAGCAAAAACAGCAGGGCAGATACCTGGGTCCTTGAGGAAATGTTGTCTTCTGCCCACAGTACTTGCCCTTGATTGCCCCCAAAGCAGGCTTCAGCACCTTGGATCCTTTGGTATGGGCACTTCTGCCTCAGTATTCCTGTGTCTGCCAGAAGAGCTGGATCAAGAGCAAACCGAGTCATTCATGGCTCACTAGAGCAGTGAGTGCTTGCAGCGTTTGACACTGTGACAACTGAGTAATGACATGTTTTCACATGGTGGCCCCATGTGATGTCTTCAGTGGCTGCACGCTCTGCTGGAGACTCCCTGTCCTGGGAGTGACACGTGAAGCAGGGTAACATACATGGTGTTCTGTAATCAGTGCCTTTGGCTAAGGATGTGCGTGCCATGATGCTCAGAACATTTTTAAGTGCGAATATTTTTGAGCCAAACAGGGACATCTAGAACTAAAACAGCCTTTGCTGCTATTCTGTGTATCATGTGCAACAAAGGAGGTCAGTTTTTAGGCAAAGCTTAAATTCTTGTTTGAAGCAGCATCCCCCATTATGAGCAGACAGACCTGGGGCTTTTGCTTCCACAGGCTCAAATTTTAATAAATCTATTTTGCTCTTTCCACAGTTGCAGAAGATAAGCATGGGCTCAAATGTTTATTGAAAAATGAATGGGTTAGCAAGTCACGACAACTGCAGTGTCCCTGCAGTGCCTGACAGAGTGATGGGGTAAAGATGTGTCTTGATGTAAAAGCCGTCATTGCATTGGGTGATGATAAAACCACAGGACAGGCTTTGCAGCAGCTCTTGTGGTTCTGGCTGTGAGGCTGAACCTGAAAGAGAGCTCTGCTGAAGCTGGTGGGGAGTGAGGAGCTGGGTAAAGCCATGCAGATGTTCCCAGTGGTCATTGTGGCAGAGTTCTGTCTGCCAGACATATGAAACAGATTAAAATCACCCTAAACAGCTTATGATTATCTGATCTCAGAGCAAAAATGTCTCTTCTAGGAAAGGAGAAAGCCACAGGCCCACTCAGGAACATGTTGCATCCTTACAAAGCTAATTTATGGCCAAGAATTGAGAATTGTTTATTAGTCCTGTGAGAGTAAACCACTATTATAGCTTCAGCTCAGTTTCTGTTTCCAGGCTCCCCTCCATTTTTCAGCTGCTCCAAATTTCCCAAAGCACGTTCCTCAGGTGGAGCAAGGTACTTCTCAGGCTTGACTCCAGCCTAAAGGTGAATATTTCTGAGAACTCTCAGCAAAATCAACTTGGCTGTTTTTATGATATGTGGGCGTGAAGAGAAACCAGCTATTCCTATTTGTTCCGGTTGCAGCTTCTCTGCCCTCATAACTCAAGAAGAGCTGACGCTAGGAAATTTGAACTCAGCTTGTTTTATAGACCTCGGTGATGAAGGAGAAAACAGTTCATGTCTGAATAAAATCAATTCAGTACTTCTAGAGTTGGGAGCAATTAGACTCGAAGGCCAAATTCTGCTTTGAATTGCAGCAGTGCAGCCCCACCAAAATGCCATTCTGAGGGCAGATTCATCTTGGCACATCCTGTACATATTTATGAAAAAGTTTGGTTTTTTTTTCCCTCAAATGCTAAACAGAGAACGAAAGGAAGAATGTCAGATTTATTCTGCATGAAAGACCCAACTCCGGCTCTGATGCCAATCTGTGAGTTGAAGTACAAATAATGTGCACTCAGCTCAGAGTAAATATCTCAGCCATATCAATGGGAGGTTAGCACAATGATCAGAAATAGAACAATTGCAGATAACGTTATTTATTCCTCGTATCCATTTATTTCTCATATCCAATATTACTGTTAGAAAATATACACACTCTACCATTTCATTTTTCTCTGTTCCCCTTATTCCTATCTCCATCTTTCTCCCTCTTCCCTGTCCTAGAACATCTCCTCTGTCCTTCCTTCTTCCTTTCCTTCCCCACAGCTATGCTCTACACCTGCTATCTGCAGAGATCTCTCTAATGGTCCTCCCCATTCCACTCAGAAGTAACTGAAGAGTTAATGCTGTCATTTAAACGTCAGTCTGGGGCTTTGACATTACATGTTAGTGACATGGAGAAAGATGTACTTGGGAAAATCTTCCATTTTTTAGAAATGCAGAACACATGCATGGATTGTATCTGATTAAATAAAAATGTTGTGATATCAGGCACATAAATCCGTTGAGTGGGTTTGAGCCAGCCTTTGGTATGGGGTTTTCATTAGGGAAATGTTGTTTCTGTCAAGCTGAGGCCTCAAATGAAATTTCACCAATGAAGCCCTTCGGTAAATTGCCCTTTTATCTTGAGATGGTAAGCTGCAAATGGTTAAAGGAATAGA
Source organism: Chrysolophus pictus (assembly GCA_037305975.1). Taxonomy (NCBI): domain Eukaryota; kingdom Metazoa; phylum Chordata; class Aves; order Galliformes; family Phasianidae; genus Chrysolophus; species Chrysolophus pictus. Next base: position 42,073,855 of record JAYKPI010000006.1, read on the forward strand.
CATGCTAAAACTTCTATCTGTAGCATATTTACAGAGAGTGGATTTTCCAGTCACTGCCCATTATCGGATTGTCATGTGCTGTATCAGGTGAGCTTAGGAAGTCAAGATCTCCTACAACAATTCTCTGCCATCCATTGCAGCAGTGTTCTGCTCAGCAGGGTTTAGCTCAGGTTGGTGCATCAACATAGAGTCTCATCCATTCAGTTCCAGATTATTTTCCTTCTTGTTAACCGGTCAGAGCACTTGACCAAGCCGAGCCTCAGTCATTGTGAGGTACATTTGGAGGTAAGTAAATCTCATTGTGGCTTCACTTTGCATGAGCAGTCATTCTTTTAAATGTCTTCTGTCTTCATAAGCTGTATACCATGCTTACTTGGTATGAGATTTTGCTGTAGGTCTGGATCATGCTGCATCCTATGAGACAGTTTGGCCCGGGGTCTTTCACAGTCTTAACAAGTAGTCTTGCAAATCTGGATTTATATCTGCTGTCCCAATGGAGAGTACAATGCTTGGATATTTCAGACCATCTCAGCTCCATCTGATTCATGGGACTGTCTTTCTTGTGCAGACAGCATCAATAGTTTTTTCTAACTTCTGACTGTTGAAAGATCTTAGTGTGCCTACTGGAAGAGGGGCTTGGATCTAAACTATGAAAGATAACATTTTTTTTCCCAGTCTGTTCATCAATAACAAAACTGAAGTATCACATATAATGTTTATGTTAATAAAAATAACACAGATGTGCCCAGCCTTTTTCCCCCACAACTGCTGCTGTCACCTGCCCATGCCTGTGAGTATGCAGGAGGGATGGATTGTCAATCGAGAGATTTCTTCTTTGGACAAGAAGACTCTTCAGCGTAATCATATCCACCTCACTGAAAGAAATGTAAATGTACACCGTCAGGCATTTGTTAAGAACGGCATTTGCATAATCGCCATCAGCAACAATTATTCTGTGGAGGTTGAGTTTGATCATATTCATTTCTGACAATGAATGGGTGATTCTTTTTTTTAAATGGAAATTACAATTGGTTATTTTGTCCTGTCATCTAAAAATTATTATTCAGCTTCTCCCTTCCCCTTCTCTCCTCCCGTTCCTCTTTCTCCTTGCAATCAGTGTGTTTGTTTAAGGCTGGTAGCTCAACAGTTCTGTCTGAGGAGGGAAGTGTAGGGCAGAGCACGTTTTGATGTGATCCCATTAATGAACTGTGCTGCAGTTGTTAGGCTGGAGCTCTGAAGGGGTTGCTCTGCACTTCTGGCATTAAGTGAGTCGTAAAAATATCATCCAACAATGAAGTGCTCTTGGCCTTGCAACTTTCCAGGTACAGAGCCAGCCCCAGGATGGCTCCATGTTGTCTGTGCTTTTTGGGTTTCATAGGGCCAAATGACTCATTGAGCTAAGGGTCTGATCTTTTGCTCTCAATAGCATGTAAGATGGTCAATTTTGGGTTGCCTGGGCCAGAAATCCAAAATGATGGTCCAGATGGAGTCCCAAAAGTTGTCCTGCAGGAAAAAGCAAATGATCCTCTTCCATCCACCCATTCATCCCTGTGTGACTGGAGAGCAGTGATCCATTGACTCTTGACTTCAGGCTTTAGTGGAAAAGCTATCGCATTGTGGAGTTAAAAGCCTCATTGAGTCACACAGGACAAATTTTAGCATGTTGTAGAAGAAGATACTGACCTTTATTAAAATTTGAAGGATTTTAAAGACTAATTTTTGTAGCACCATGCTGGTTTCATCCCTGCCAGGATCTCAGGGTGGTTCTTCTCTCAGGCTGCTGTTTGGGCTGCATGGCAGCAAGTAGGAAAAACTTGTGTGTTTAGTGTAGCCCAAAACTTGAGCTACCCTCTTCCTGCCCAGGCCGTTACTGTTCTGGACCCATCAAGGGAGTGAGATTTAAAACATTTCCCTTTCATGCAGAAATGAAGCAGAGCAGCTGTCTTCACAGTGACTCAGTCTCTCCTTGGGCACGTATTCCTTGCAGCCATTCCAGAAGTATGGCTTTCTAGCAACACCCTTTCTCCTTCATCCATGTCTCTGTCCACACTGGCATCAAAGTCTGGGATAGATGATGAGACAGAGGTGTTAGGACAGTTCAGTGCTGCATGTACATTCCTCTTGGATCAGAGGGGTCTTAGGGAGGGAGCCACTCTGTAGAGCAGTAAGAAACTAGAGGAAAGCCCTTGCTCAAGTTAAAGCTTAGCATCACTTGTTTTGGTTTCCAACAATTCCTTGTAATACTTCATTTTAAAAAACATATACATTTATTTTGTTTCTGGGGATCATTTTTAAAATAGCTCCCAAGGAGTACTGTCATCATATCCAGCCTTCAATCATGCTCTGCAGAGAGCGGCTGTTCCATGCAGAAAGGCTCTTTTTGCTCAGCTGCTCCTGTGCTCCAGTGAGCACACAGATGATGTAGACTTCTTCTGCTTCAGTTTAGAGCTGAGTCTTGCACCGCTCCTTCTCCTCCTGTCTTCTGGAAATATATCACAGCTGGACCAACTCCAAACCTGGAAAGTTTTAGCCCCATTAAATAATTACTGTGGCAGTTATGTGTCTCTAAAAAACCACAGGCTTATTCTGGAACCGTAATTTTGGTCTGTGCCTTAAGTACATTCAATCCTTGCGCCATCACTTCAGTCCTTTCTAAGTTATTCCACATGCATTTTTAACACACGCCAAAGATTTTACACATAAAAAAGAGAAAGTTTGGAAGCAGCACTGAGTGAGTTAGGTAATATGATGCAGATTCAAGGAATAAGTCTGGATTCCCTTTTTCCTCTAAATGATCTGTGCCACGTAGCTTGGAATTTCAGCCTCTGCCTTTGACACATGCATAGTATAGCTAGAGCTTCTTTCTACAGATACACTGAAAAAAAACCAACAGGATTAAGCTTGAACTCAGTGCAAAGAGTTTTGAATGCACTTATTTACTAAAAGCAAAGATTAATTTGGCTGAGGAAATTAAAAATATGTCAGAAAAAAAATGGTAGAGGGCCCAAGGCGCTGCTGATAAATATGAAACATTTGCATCTTGCTAAATGTATTTTTTTCATAATTACCAGTATATGGATCTGTACTGTTCAGAGCCCTAACAGTGAATCTCCTGTGATGGATGCACAATAAAACAGGACTAATTGGGAGCATTAATTTAGGCAGAGGCATAACTTGACACAGAGCTCTAAGGAAGAGATCCTTTATACTGCCTTAGCGAGCACGATGTGTTTGCCTGCAGGTTGCAAGCTTGGATCACACCACTTCACAAATCGTTGCAAACTGCTACTATATCTCTTTTTTTTCCCCTCTCTTTTTGTTTTATTTCCCCGTTGATAAATATCTCAGACCCAAGGTCATCTTAAGGAAATAGCTGTAATGCAATAGTAACGTTGCTGTAGGTGCTGCCGTGTTTCTGGCAGTGTAACTGACATGAGAAAGCAGTGAATGAGAATGCAGGAACAGCTCCCGGCAGGGACACCTTTGAATAAATATACAGTAAATAAGCCCAGCAGAACGGCGGAGCAGTGCATCTGCATGCTGTACGTCCCTTCAACAATCCGTGCTCTATGCCTGTAACAGCACGGGAGCTAAGTAAATTGATGGCAGATAATTGTGTGCAGTTTGGTACACTGGCTAAACACCGTCCTGTGAACAGTGAGAAATATGCGGCCGTGCTCTTTGTTTTGATACAGGAATGTGAGAATAAGCTTCAAGGTTGCCCAAAAAATGATCATTTTATGTTTTGACTCCATTTTCAGTCAACATTACCTGCAAATTTTCAAGTGGAATGTATAGAGTTGCAATCGGCTATTCAACTCAAAATTGGATCATGTCCCTTTACTGGACTTTTATAAGACCTCTCTTCAAAGAGAAAAATATCCCTCGCTTCACAGTCACACCTTATTCATGTCATTTCTTTTGGCAGTGTGCACATTACTGAGCAACTGTTGTCATGAATGAAGCGCAGGAAAAGTAAAACTTCATAAAAAGTGACGAGCACCTTGAGAACTCACTATGAATTGCAGCCACTGCCATCAAATCAGACTGGCACAAAACAAGATCAAAAATCCCGCTAGTTTTATGGTTTTATTGCTCTGTATTGTATATATTTTACAAGAGCTGCTCCGAAAGTAAAGCCTACTATTTTATTATGTTGGTCTGCGACATCTGAGGCCAATATTGGTGGTATGGCAGTAAGGGCTGAAAACCTTCCCACCAGTATTCCATTACATGTTGTTGCCATGTGACAGACGGCAGCAGAGGAGCAGTATGACAGAATGGTGTCTGAGATGGAAGAGCATATGAAGCAAAGGGGTGGAATTCACACCTTTGTTGCCCTTCTCTGGACACGCTCCAGGACCTCAATGTCCTTCTTGTTGTGAGGAGCCCAAATTGAACACAGCACTCGAGGTGCGGCCTCACCAGAGCTGAGTACAGAGGGACGATCACCTCCCTGCTCCTGCTGGCTGTGTTATTTCTGATACAAGCCAGGATGCTGTTGGCCTTCTTGGCCACCTGTGCACACTGCTGGCTCGTGTGCAGCCAGCTGTCCACCAGCATTCCCAGATCCTTTTCCTCCATGCGTCTTTCCAGCCACTTTGCCCCAAGCCTGTTGCAATGCATAGGGTTGCTGTGACCAAAGTGCAGTATTCAAAGTATTCAACACTTGGTCTTGTTGAAGCTCACGCAGTTGGTCTCAGGCCATCGATCCAGGCCTCTCTGTAGGGACTTCCTACCTTCAGGCAGGTCAACACTTCACCCCAGCTTTGTGTCATGGCCTTGCTGCATGCCAGCACCATGCATGGTGATAACTTGTTTTTTAACATTCCTGGACCAAGCAACTGCTTCCTGTATTTTTGATATGAAAAGTACTGGAGTTCTGTTTAAATGCTGCTTGAGTGAAACATGGATTTCCAACAAATCACATGAAGGAAGCAATGAAGCAGCCAGATGGTGGTGGTGCTGATGGCTTCCTGGTTGGAATGGTTGGGATGGCTGGGACTGCTGCCTGTGGCCACCAGCGCTATAGATGGGAGAGGACAAAACCTGAGCCTCTCTGCTCCTCTGTCTGCACATTCCAGTTATTAATTGCTGTTAGTCTTCACAGTTTCCTGTTTCTCCTTTGGAGACATTGGTCTTCAGTTGCCAGTCATATTTTATCTTTGCTATTTCCTTTAGTTTTCCTGTGTTCTCCTCAGAGTCATTTACATGCTGAATAATGTGACTAATTGCGGCGTGGTTTTCCTGATTTATACCACTGTAGCAGAAGCCACCATTTTTCCCACAGGGGTTTCCTGACACTGCTATCGATGGCCCTCTAATTGGTCCCTCAAGCTCGCCTGCCTTTATTTATTTCCATCTAATCCTTTCAACTCGGATCGAATGGGGCTGAAACTCAGCACTTTACCTTAAAATTATGTCCTCTGTATAATGCTTCTTGATATTCCTTCTCTGTGTCCTGACCTTTAGTGAAGCTGTTGCTAATATATTCTCTTAGCCATGGTAGTTAATGTTAATGCAAAGACTGATGTCCTCCTGCAGCTTCTATGTAGATATGCCACACTAAGCATCCTGGCTCCAAACAGGATCGCTTCCCTGTGTTTCCCTTTACTCCAGGAATCATTTTACTGCTCCAGTGCAATGGGGATGCTTAAACCAAGAGGGAGAAAAGGGAAAATGTAATAAGTGCAAAGTGTGACAAAAAGACACTTCTGTCAGCATTATCATTACATTTCATGGGATTGTAACATCTGACTGCCATTCAGCTCCTCCAGCACGTGTCTGCAGAGAACCCAGAGCAATGTTTAATTGTAGCTCATCCACAATGCTCCAACATAAAGTTCACAACTTGTCACAGTTCTGCTGTGCCCCAGCTTCAAGGTTATGTTTTGTGTATTAATAAATTAAGTCCAGACCAAAGGAAAGCCTGCTTCAGAGAGGGATAAGTGGCAGAAACATGTTATTAGCTATGGCAGGGATGAATTTGTCTTTCCAAATGCATCACTTGGTACAATTACACTTGCATCTTTTTGGAAGAAATAACACACAGTTGGGTTTAAAATTTCTTCCTGATGTGTCAGAAAACCTCCAGTCCCCCCTGGGAGCACATCAGTTGTACAGACAAAGGGCAGTGCAGTGAGGCCAGCTGCTGCTGCTGAGGCAGACACTGAAACCACTCAAAATTGGAGCTTCTCATTGCATGGCATTTCTGTACTCCTACCAGGACGTCATGCACTGCTCTGCCTCTGGCTGCAGCCACAGCAGCCATGTAAAATCATAGAATCACAGAATCAGAGAATCACAGAATGGCTTGGGTTAGAGGGGAAGCCTATGGAAAGGGCTGCCACCCATTGGATCAGGTTGTCCAGGGCCCCATCCAGCCTGGCCTTGAATGCCTCAAAGGATGGGGCCAGAAGGCTCTCAGTTATCACAGGGGAAGGGGATATAAGGTGTCTGCATCCTGTCACCAACAACACAACAGGTATTAGGGAAACAGGAGTCAGGGCTGGATGAACAGCCAGGCTGAGCTCGCAAAGAATCCCCAATGGCCATGTGCTGACAGGATGAGACAGCAAAGCTGATGCCTGTAATCTCTTCACAAGGTCTGGTGCGTGAATAATCAGAAGGTTTAGGGTTGTCAATACAATTTCCTTTCAAAATAAAACCAGGTGCAGAGGTGATGGCGTTTCAGGAGTGGGTGGAGTAGATTCTGTTCTGTGTATAGAGGCAGGGTTAGCCAGAAAGAAGGAAAGAGACAAATAAAATAGGTAACTTGTAAAGTACTGTGTGAATAATGCTACTATAGAGCTTATGTTTATTAGTAGTATTGTCTAAACAGTGATTCTGTGTCATTGGTTCAAAGAAAGATGTGACAGCACCACCCTGTCCCATCTGAGGCAGGATGAAACTCCAATGACCCAAGTCCACTGTGAACACTTAAACAAGGGCTCAAGGAAAGGTTTTCATGTTTAAAGTTTTATCCATATGTATTATCTCTTCAGTGCATACTTCACGCAAGTACCCCTGTAAGAACAGAAAATCACTTGAAAATTAGTGATTTTACTTGCCTGATTTGTAAAGTCTTTGCAACCCTCATTGACTGCAAATGGTGTTTTGGACATGCATTGTGTTCTGATGGAAAGGCAAGACCAAAGCATGCTCAAAATAACATACAGAAGCAATACACAGATATTGGTAGTGGAATTCTTTAAAATGGCCAGTGTGCATGTAAAAAGTGCCATCCACATGGAAGGGTGAAACATTGCACTGCATTGTGTAACAGCATTTGTGCTGAACAGGGAGTATGAATTGCAGAAATGAGTTAACAGCATATTTTTTGAAGTGAGGTCCTTATTGCAACGTCATGTGTATTTCTAGTAGAATTACTAATCCTCTGGCTAATCGAGTACACTGTATCACCTCCTCACCCTGGTGTTCTTTGTGTATGATACTGCATTTCTCCAGCTATTGAATCTCATTCAGGAGCAACGATACTGAAATACAAGCAGCAGAGTCTGCTCTTGTTAGCAGAAATTATATCCAGCAGCTGCTGTGACCTTACTTACAAGAACCTATGATTTACTGCAGCACCTTGGACTATCATTCCTTCCCAGCCAATACCTAGCTTCAAAGGTTGGCAGAAAAAATCCATATCTCAATACCTGTATAATCTTTCAAATCACCTCATAGAACTAAACAGACCTTCCCGATCCCTGCAGTGAGCAGTTGATATTTTCAAGAATGGAACTTGATCCCAACCTTTTCTCTTGGTACATCCTCACACTACGCACAGCCCTGCCACCATCAGGGTTCAGGCAGCACTGAGCATCACTACTCACATTTTCCCTAGCAGCCTTACATACACTCACTCCAGAGGCTTTTGCAGCCCTGTAGAACCCAGCCGATAGCAAGGCTCTCACATTGCAGCCTTTCTGGTTGCTTTAGGTGTAATCTCACATCTATGGGCTGTGCTCGTAGGAGAAAATCTGAGTATGGAAACCCTCCCTACTACTTCTAGCCCAGGTCAGCCCTGGGAATTAGTCATAATCACATTTTCTTCCCAAAGCCAGAAGCCATCTCCCATACTGAAAATGCTGACTCCCTTGATCCTGACTTGGTTTGGCTCTCACTTGCCCAAAAGGTGATGGCATTTACAGAGGCAGTGAGTAACAGCACAAGCACTTAGCAGGTCATTTACTCTCTCTGAAGCACAGTGCCCTTTTCCTTAAACTGAGCAATGGTCAAAAATCAAAGTGAAGATTTCTTGCCTGTAAATGTATTAGTTTATGCCCAAGTTGCTTTCTAATTGTGTGTTACATGTTCTACTAACAAATCAGTGAAGGCTCCTCATTACAAGCTCTCATTTGAGATCGAACCCAGGGATAACCAGGCACTTGGAGGTAATAATGAGTTTGAAGGGGGCATAAGTAATAAATCACCCACATTACTTTCTGTGAACAGACGAAGGGATTGAAATACCTTAAGGGGTTGTAAAGTCAGGCTGTGCATAGCTGTAACATTCCGTCTGGCTGCAGCACCAATGTTTTTGTAACTGCAACAGGAGAATTGGAGCACAGCTTTTGCAAGTGGGGAAATAAATGTCTGCAGCATCAGAGCAAGGGGATCCACAAGTCGGGCTCTCTGTTCTGCCTCCTTGCCAGATTTCATATAGCATGTTACAGTACTTGAAATCAGCCATGGAGCAAAGTTACTGGGGAAAAGGGACAAAAAGAAGGAGAACCTGGTAATAAACCGCATTTCCTTCAGATAGACAGGCTAAAAATGACTGTGCTGTAATGAAAGCCTATCTTGAATCTAGAATGAATGTCCTTGATTGATAGGTAAGTTGGTGTAAATTAGTAAGAGCTGGTGGATCAGCCCCGAAGAAATTAGTTTTGGGAAAGACATGTCTCCTGGTGCTGGAATCAGAAGTCTGTGACTTGGTTACTTAAAACTGCAAGGATTTGGAAAGGAGTGCACACCAAGAAGATCCACCACACCACCACTGCTCTCCAGGTCAGCAGGCACCAACTGTGCATGCAGGGTCAGACACAGATCATTGACAGCATGTTTCAGCCAAATCAGGGCTTGTCCACTTACCCTGAATATGGGAAAAAGTGCTTCCTAAACCATCACCATGGTAAGGCTCCAGACCCTGCCCTCATCCACACTTCACACCAATGAGATGCTGCTCTCTAAGGCTGTGTCCTGTGCAGAGAAGAAGCTGGTTATGAATGTCCAAAGTGGTAAGACTTCCTCTGCTGGAAAGTATCACAATACATAGACTGTGTTTTACCTTTTCAGACACCACTTTTATTAATCTCTTTATTTTTCTGAACAAATCCTCTTTTTGCTTCGTGACGATGCCATCTAAGTAGATAGAGGGATATGGGGTGGGATTAATTTCACCTAACTTTCATAATTTAAGGAGGGTATCTAGTTAAGGCTCTTCATCTCCTATAGGACCCCTTTTCATCAGGGTAAGAGAGAGCCCCTCTAGGGTGCATGTCAACCTGTGACTGCTCAGAGATATTTCATGATGAGGTGAATTGCCTGCCAGAGCCACGGCTACCTCAGGCATCTAACTTTGACATAGCTGAGGTTACTCACTGTTTTGGGAAGTTGTCAGAAACCATTGCTAAGATGGCTCTAAATCCTCTTTTCCCCCTTTTTATTGCTGGTTGTGAAATGGATACCCTTGCTTGAGTCAGCATCCATGACATCAACTACATCCTCTCTTTGGCAAGATCCTATTTTAAGCTTTCCATCAGAGGCCTCGGCTATTTGTGTCATTGTCAAAACTCTTCAGAAGGTCCAGTGACATTGATGGTAGGTCTCTCAGAAGCCAGAGGTTCTGCAGCAACATAAATAGGATCAGCAGCACTAAGTGCAGGTGAAAGAGAAGCCAGCTGCACATCCTTTCTGTCTCCCTTGGCAACAGCATCCTGCCAACAAAAACTGCTGCCAAGCAAAGGCTGCAAAGGAAGGGATGTGCATTTGCAAAGCTGGGGCTGGACAAGCTTTGTGTGAAGGGGAAGCTGTCAGAGTGGGGAAGACCTGTGTGCTTTTAACATTATTTTTGGTTTGTTCTGTGTGGTTTTGGACAAGGGAATGCACAGGGCGCCTGTCCTTGTGAGCAGTTTTCTTATGAAATTCCAAATGACAATCTGCAATTTTGAGCCATATGTTTCCATCCATGACAGCACACGGGAAAGAAGTCTGTGCTGAGTTACTGCTTACAGATGTGGCAAATCCTCCAGCAAAGGTTAAAATACATGGCACGGCTCTCCTGTTACACCAGCTGCAGCTTCATGTTCAATCATTGTTTCAGCAGCAAGCTCTTAATAACCCTGAGTTCCAGAAACTGCTAAACAAGCCGATATTTGTAAAGAGCAGTTTTTTTTCTATAATGCACTGAGTATCTTTATTTAGAGGAACCTTCAGACTGGCAGCATTAAGGATGAAAAGTGAACTGCAAATGGCAGGGGGAAAAGGAACATCAGCACAAGAGCACAGAAATGCAAAGCAGATCTGAGATTAATGTTTGTACTCCATCGTTGCACATCCTCCATGAAATAATCGTGGTTCTGAAAATAGTCTGTGTGTAAATAGGGGAAAAACACACTTGTGATATGGTACATGCACCTGCCCAGACTTCCTTGTAGGGACTGTATGCTCCTAAAGTCACCACTGGGGCCACACTCTGAGGTCCTGTTGCTGTTGGTGCTGTAAAACCTCAAACCTGTTGTCATGGTGTCACTCCTTTGTGAACCCATATGATAAGAGAGAAGGGAGAACTGGCTTTGCTCAGTAGCAAAATATTAGGAACAAATACTGTGAGGTCCCATGTAACAAATTGCTTGGGCTGTTTGAGTATGATGGGGACTTTGAATCAAAGACTGAGGAGCAGGGATTGTTGGGGGACTTCCAGCAGCCCCCAACTTGTTGCACTCAGCATTTGCCCGTGCCTTCTCAGGGTTCTGGATGAACGGGGCACATTTCTGTGCTCTTTGGGCTGTGTGTACTTCCAGACAGACAGCTGTGCCAGAAGAGAAGAAGAAGGGCAGGATTATGGCTTTAAGAATCGCAGGATTTGTGGACATATTTGATGGGTACAAAGTAGAAACTACCCATTCATCACTGAGGAATGGAAATATCATAAAGTATAGAACATGTATTTTGATGGCAAAGAAGGAAAGAGGAGGATCCCTATTTCATTCCACGTATTTTCCTCTGACAGGATTATTAATACCATTAGAGATAATTGAACGAAGTGGAAAATCTGGTGGGGGCACAGAAGCAGGAGGTGGATCTGTAAATCCATCCAGACACAAAAAGCTCAGCGCAGCACTGGAGGGAGGGCACTCTGCCTCGAAAGAGGGAAGGAGCAGTCTCACAAGGACGTGCAGCTGGGGTGCTTGTTGCTGTTTTGTTCCCAGAGAACGAGAACTGCCAGCAATCCTCTGGCGTCTGAATAGACCCGTGTCAGACAAACTGTATCTGGACTTGATGGGGAACCAAGCTGGAATACCAAGCAGCCCTTCGATCTGCTCGCAGAGAGGGGGACTGGCTCCGTAAGTGATCTTTGCAGTTCCAAAGGTACTCATAAAGGAGCGAGCTCTCTCACTGCACAGCCCTGCAAGACACGCCTGCCTGGGCTGTCTCTGTCCTCATTCCTCCAAACCAGTTCCAACAATAACAGCAACTCCTGCCTGCAGCTGCCTCGTTAGGGAGAAGATGTATTTTTCCTTTCTCTACTGAGCGATGAAGCTTCCAAATCTGTGTGATGTGAGCAGGTGAGGATGTCTGCTGACAAGTCCAAATGATATTTTCAGGTAAGTGATTATCTTGAGCAGCTGGAGTCACGTTATTTCTTTCTATTACCCTCCCCTCAATAATTATCATTGTCCTGGACTGTCATTGAGCCTTTTTGGGAGGATCAACAGCTTGGATGTCTGTTTGTATTTAGATAAATAGGAGATCAAAAGCATTTCTAAGACACTGATACCCATGCTATCTGTGAGTCGTCAGTGCAGGAGGGAAATGAACGGAGAGATGCCTGCTCTGTAACTGCATGAGACTGTAGTGTTTGTATCACTCATTGTGGAGATGCCTGGAGGACCAGAAATGAATTTTTATTTGCAGTCTCTTGAAATCTCTGATGGAAATGCACCTTAGGAACAATAATGGTGTTCAGCAGTGTTTTTGTGTTCTTAAAGGACCGTAACATACTTGCTACATGAAAACCATAGCTACCATTAATGTTGTTTCACAGGGAATGTCAGTGAGCACTGCTTAATTGGTGTTTATACATGTGATTTCCAGAGCTTCTGCTGATGCTGCGCTACGTTACTGCAAATAGAGCTGTTACTCCATGTGCCTCATTCTGTACGTTTTATCAAACACTTTGGGTACTGAAGTTGTGCTTGATCGCACTGTCTCATGCTTACAAGGGAAAGCAGACAATAACTTGTAAGTTAATACCTGTGAGTGCTGGCATGACAGCCACTGATAGGCAGAGAAGAGAAATTCTCTATGCAGAGTAACCTACTTTTCTTCCCTCGGTTCTTCCACCAGTCGTAGGGATGACATTTGCTTAACTCTTTGTTTGTACAGCGGCTGCTGCTGTGTGTGAAAATCACATTGCTTTGAGAGACTGCAAAGAAAATGACCATAACAAAAATAATCATATGCACTTTCTATGCAGTTTCCACCTACTAATGATCCATTTTGCTGCCTATAATGTTTTGGGTTTGCGGAGAGCCGCGTGATATGTTAATTGTGTTGGGAAGAAAGCTTTCTTTGCAGCAATAATGTTGCTGGTGCTCTCAGCAGGCTTTGCATGACTCTCACCATCACTAAGTATGGTGAGATGGTCAGAAGCACGGGGATGGTCAGAAGCACGGGGAACTCCAGATCCTGCACGCTGCCCACGTGCATCCCGGCCCCAGGGTCTGTGGATAATGGGTCCTTTGTATAGCTGCTCCCTGTACCTCCTTTGCCCACGGCAGTGTGAAATAATGACTCCAGCAGTACGTATCTGCACAGAAAGCTCTTCCTGACTTCCTAGAGGAAAAATGTTTGCCAAGTGCTGCTCAGGGTGGCTCTATCTGTCTTGCTGCGAGGCCTGAGGTAGCAGAGGCCAGAAAGGGTCAAGCGCCAGATTGAGCCCTTTGTGCATATTCACTGGCTGTAGAAAATGCAAATGTGCAGCTCAAAAGTTTCCACTGTGTCTTCAGCAATTAGAGCTTGGTCCAAAGCTTGCTAAAGCCATTGGGAATCTTTCCATGGGGCTTAGATCATGAGTTATGTAAGTTTGTGTTATTTAGCGGTGGTGCCCCAGGGAGGCTGAATGCGAGAGCTGACCTGGCAGCTGCACACACGGCTGCCATCCCATGCAGAATGGTGGCACACAGTGTGTCCACAGAGCAGCCAGTGCAGCACCGAGAGGTAGAAACTCCTACCTGAAACCAGGACCTCATTCTGGCAAGGTCTGCTGAGTCCTGAGATAAAGTGGTGAAAGAACTTGAGCCACTGGGGCCCAAGTTGATTCATTTTTCTGATTCAGAGAAACTCAGCTCTAGCTCCTATCTCAAAAGGACATTCAACTTCCTTGATATTGTTAAGGACATCAACTCCAGTCTTTTTAAAAATTGCTGTTGTGGGGGCTCCTTCATTTTTCTGATGTGCAAAACTGTACACATCATTTCTGGACTCATCCTGTGAGAATACAATGGGAAGAAGCACTGTAGTAAGGTCCTGTTGAGACTGGAACCACTGCACCACGTTGTCAATAAAGGTTTTTATGGCTAAACACACACTGATCCTCTCTCTGTACGCTTTACTGTCACTCCGCTGTGCTTCATCCTTGAGTCAGTTTATTTTGTACTTAACATTCAGTTCTTGGTACAGTATGCAAAAACACGGGATGGCACAGTTCAGGTTGCTGAGACATTAGGCCATTGAACCTTCTCATCGGGGTTGAATGGTTTTAATGCAGCCATAAATTTGGTCTCCAAAAGTGGGAATTTGACATGCAGCATTTAAAAGGTCAAACCACTATGACCCCTCTTGAGCATGAGCTCCTATAACTTAGAAATGGCCCCTTATGAAAAAAAAAAACTAAAAAACTAGTGATGTGATTTGACCTTTGAAAATATAATTATTAATTATTTTTTTGCTATTACCTGCTTATATCAGTCTGTATTGCCGTGATGGCAGCATATAGAAAGGGCTGCAAGTTCTTACCTCAAAGAACTTATGTCCTAAGTAAGGTCAGACCGAGGAGTCTCCAGCAGCCAGGACTGAAGGACTTTGGCAAAGACTGCAGAACTGGGCTTTGAGCTGACCAAGACCATCTGCCTATGTACTGTATCATCTGGGATGTCATCACTTTGGCCATGACAACTTTATACCAACCAGTAGGTTTCATTTCAGTGGTAATCTGCTCGTGGCTAAGCTGGTGGCCCGTTCCTTAGTGCAGGGCCATTTGAGACGCAAAGTTGGAAAGGGAGGAAGTCTGGAGGGGTTGGTTAAGCCCCTTTCTGTGATGAATGCTTTGGTAGAGAAATTCAGTATATCATTTTCCTGGGCTCAGGCCAAAGTTGCCAAACAGGGCAGTTTAATATCAGGGACCATAATAATATTCCCTTTGTACCCTCAAGTAATACAAGCCAGAGCTCTGGGCACCCAGGCAACTGCAAATCCCGGCAGCCCATGCTTAGGTGTCCCTGCATGGATGGTGCTGAACATACGGATTCCAACTTCATTTTTGCTTTCCAATTGGCTGTTTATCAATTAGAATGCCAATTAATTCTGCTTAAAAGGGCCAGCAGAGCCCACTGTGAAGTCATTATTACCAGCTGGTTTTCCCTAAATATACAGCACCAGCTATTTTTACAATGAACTACCAAGCCAAATATGTTTTAAGTAGTTATGGACACACATTAGCTCTGGTTGTCTCTGAGAGAGTTACTGCTGCCTGCTAATCCAAGTATAAAAATGTCCTACAGAGCTGCAGCTGATGGGGCCGTGGTGGTCCTGCAGGGACTGTTAAAGGGAGGCCAGCAGACAAGCAAAAGCTGAGTGTCACAGCCTGAGAGTGCCAGATGTTATCAGTGTTATTTTTTATTGTCAAATAAGTGGCTTATGACAGAGTAGCATTTCCTTTGAATAGTTACTAATGTTTTACAAGTCATATAAAGGTACTAGCTAAGCGTATGTGGCTTCCCAGGCCTGATGCATGGCGGCCTGCTACCACAACAGACTGCCCCTGAGAGGTTATAAATACTTGCAGCTGCAGGCTTCTGATTTATCAGCATTTCAAGTGGTAGGGATGGATAGTAGGCTTTTAGCCAAAGATGAGGTTTCTGACCTCAGGGCACAGCATGCAGAAAAGGTGGCTACTTCCTTATTACCTAAGGAATATCCTGCAGAAAATAAAAAAGCATTAATCCAATAAGGAGGTTTTTCTCCTTGTGAGGTGTGAAAGAAAGTAGCTGCACAAAGACTGCCATAATCACTGCAATCCTGTGTGTCCTGAGATCTGCCAGTGCCCTTTGTTATGTGTGCCCAGAACAGCAGGCCTAAAGTTTCCTGAAACATTATCTCCACACACCAAACCCAAAATAATTTTTCATCCTTTCTTCTTCGTATTTGTTCTGTAGCAGCAACTTGTCTTGGCATGCAATATGAGCCATATGGACACAGGAATATCTGCTTTGACCTTGACCTCACAGTGAGTGCTGCCAAAAATGCGAAGATGACTCCTGCCTTTCATTTCCAAGAGTGATGCTCCATGAATACACCGCGATCTGATCTTTGGGTTGCACTTTAATGTACAGAATATGTTTTTCTCTTTGACTAGGTGTTCTTTTAAGAGCATATTGTCTCTGGCAGGCTAGGAATTTTGAAGCAGTATCCCCAAGGATCACTTACTCGACAGGCATTTATTTCAGAAATAAAAAAATATGAGCTAATTTTAGCATCAGGTATTGGGAAAGTGCACTGCTTGTAAGTGGCTCTCACTGCACTATTGAGTCAGTGTTCAGTGTTTTTTTGAAGTGTTCAGATCTTCAGGTTGCCCTGCAAAGGAGCGGGAGGTATCTGTGGCAAGGTGAGGTGAATTTTGGTGGTTGTAGAGCTCTGTGCTGTTCTGCTTCAGAAATGATGGTTGGCAATCAAAGCATCGCTCTTAGCTGGATGAGAGGGATAAGTGCTGCTCCTTTGGTGAGTTTCTGCTACGTGTATTGAGTCGGAATAAACACATTTCATGGCATTTGCCTCTGGCTAAGCCTTCAAACCCAGTGGGCACCTAATCAGAGAGACTGTCCCATTCCCGTTTCCAATTTTCTGCTGGTGCCCACCACAGATATTCCCTTGTAGGGTAGAAATAAATGGCATATCAACACTGACAGAGAGAGCTGGCAAACTTAGAAGCACAGAGGATGGGGAATGTGCAGGCAGGCACTCTGCAGTCTTGGCTGGAAGGTCCTTACCCTGTTTGGGGTCCTGCAGTTCTGATGAACTTATCTCCCTGTTTTTTTAAGACAGTGACGTCTTTCCCCTTGAGATCCTGGGCTGAAATTCACACTAGTAGTGTGCTAATGGTGCCATCTGATGATGCTCAGTGGACTGTGCAAAACAGACTCATCCCTTGTGCTTCCTAGTGGGCAGAGGTCCGCATTACACTTGGCAGCTTCCACATATGGAAATGGTGACATGTGATTGATGTGGTCCCTGCAGGTCACACTAAGTCAGGGCATATTAGCCCTGCATCCTGGAGAGGCTTATGCTATTGCAGCTGCCCATGTCCATTAACTGGACTCTGAAAAAATGTAAGAATTGATGTTCCCAGTGGCATGAATCTGGCACTTCATGAAACAATGTGCCCTAAAGAAGGAGGCGGGAGGCAAATCTCACAGAATCAAATCCCACAGCACTTATAAGTATAGAACGGGACCCAAACAAAAATTTGTGTGTGAGTATATGAGAAGGGGCAGTTGTATTAGATGGTTAGATCCTCAGTAATCACATGGCTTTTTAAAATGTCTTTGTTAGTTACATTTTCTTGTTTATTTTTGACGTTTGTGGATTTTCCACATCTCATACTCTGAGGTAAAAGATGAGATTTCCCAAGTTTCTAAGTAAAGGGTGCATCATAAGCTAGGAAGTCCACTCATCACACATCCTTTCTTGACCTAATTTTCAGTGAGGGCTAAGCAGCTGCTTTCTCAAAAACAAATTGCCTAGTGGCATCCAAGACTAGAGGCAGCCAACTTTAGGATTTTGCAGCCAAAATAACGAGCAGACTAAGGTTCCCCGTCACGATATGGCCATTCATCTGGAGGCCTTTGGCCAAAACAAAAATGAAAATATCTTTTGTTTCTATCACTGAAGAGTAGGATGCTTTGTATCTTCTTCATGGGAGTCGCCTACAGCTATGCATGATGCTTTAAAATACCCATATGGCAAGCCCCTTTCTCCTTTCACCACAGAGATTCTGTGCAGCCTTCTCCTTCCCATCTCACTACTCCCAAACAGCCACTGCAGATCTATTTCTCTTCCAATTGCCAGAGGCACTAACTCCTCTTTTCCAGGGCACAAGGAAGGTAGGTTTTCCTGCCAGCTTGGCTCTCATCTGGGAGGAGCAAAGCACAAGCACACAGCCATGCTGTCCTCCATCTTCTTGTCCCTCCCCTGTGTCTCACCCTTTCTGTTTCTTCCTCCAGGTGTTCTACTGATCTTGGCACTGACGGAAGAGCTGGTGTTTTCTGTTCAGGTACTGTCTCCTGCTGTATCCTCCTCTCAGGGCCTCCTGATGGACACTACCACTGTCACAGCCATGGGAACGACGCCTCGCCACAAGGACCACCACAAGGCAGAGCCCGTCCCCACCTCCGCTCGCGCCGTCCCCCATCCTGTCAGCCTGGCAGGGAGCGATGCTTCCACTGCTCAAACGCAGGCGAGCAGCCCTCGTGTTGGCGAAAAGGAAACGTATCATTTGTATAACCAGAGTGCTTTGTACTCAGGACAGACTCGCCCCAAAGGGAAAATATTCCAGATTTTCAAAGGCAACTTCACAGAGTCTTCAGAACCTTACCTAAAGACAACCCTGCACTCTCCCTTCCCTACCCTGAGGAGCCCTTTCACAGACCATCCCTTTCAGTCCCAGACTGCAACCTCCAGTGACCCCAATGGCACAGGGTTGGCTAGAACTACACCCTCAGATCTTTCTCCCCACCCTGACACCTCGGGAAGCCTTAGGGAAGCAGAGCAAGGGAACGGGGCCGAGCAAGTTGTGCAGAAAGCAGATTTTGCCACCACAACTGCTGGACCGTCAACTGATCCCGAAGCAGTGTCGGTGCCTTTTAAACCCACCCGCTACGGTGTATGGGATATGCTGAGCAAAAACAACTCTTGGGTAACCTTGAATCTCAGTACAAATGTCCCCTTGTTTTCTGGCCCTGGAACTGCACCAGCAGCAGCCGGTCACTCAGTCCAGCCCAGCTTTGATGTCAACATCTCCTCCCTGGCAGTGGGGGACCTCGAGGGCACTGCCCCAACACAGCAGGGCCTGGTGACGAACACGACCTCACTGGGCAGCGCTGTCTCCACCATGCCTGCCACGGAGTTGTCCAGCTCCATGTCCACTGCTGGTTCTACTGCGACTGGAAACTTCCTCAACAGGCTGGTTCCTGCCGGGACCTGGAAACCTGGGGTGCAAGGAAATATCTCCCATGTCACTGAGGGAGACAAGCCCCAGCACAGAGCTACCATCTGTCTCAGCAAGATGGACATTGCCTGGATCATTCTGGCCATCAGCGTACCAATATCCTCATGTTGTAAGTTAATTGCTGCTTTATTTCTCTTTCTTTAATTGCAAGCAGTTTGTGAACCATCAGTTTTAAAGTCACATCATTCTGATAACCAGTTTGTTATTTCTCTCCATTTTAATTCTGTCTGACCTGGAGCTGCCTCAGCTCCAGCTGGCTTCTGAACCACAGGAATCAGACACCTGAGGGACCAGCATCAGTTAGTTTCCAGAGCTGGTTTAGGGTCTCAACATTTGACTCAGCTGCAAAAAACAAAAAAAAAAAAAAAGAAGTTGTTGAACAGTGTGAAAGCTTGAGTGGGCACTGTTGTGTCCCCTACTTAGCAAAGTTGTTTCAGCAATGTAGGACAATATAGTCTCTGGTATTTCACTCTTTGGAGCCAAGGAAAAGCCACTCAGTGTGCTATGGGATGTGGTTACACTGATCTGTTTGGAGAAGCATTTCCCAGCCTTTGCTGCCCGTGGAAAAATGAAAGGGTAGCTGCCAGCAATACTGAGTATTAATCCTGTTATTTACAGCTATGAGTGGTGCTGAGGACACGGTTAGATGTGTTGACTGAGTCAGTCTTACTCAGAGCATTCTCCTTCCCAAAGGGGTAGTGCTGTCCTCACCTGGCACCTCTCTGAGCCACTTTCAGGTTGCTCTAGTGGTCAAAAATATTCACTTTGTGCACCTAGTGGGCTGAGTCAGCTCCCTGCAGGTCAGTAAGCACAAGATCTGGAGCAGACGAGCTGCAGCGTGCACACCTGGAAAGGAAGCAGGACCAATACTCTTGGCAGCTGAGAATTATTGGATTGGCTCAGCACATCTGTCAAGCACGTGCCCCTGGGGCCATCAGTCCTGCTATTGCCAACATGGTTAAAACCACTGGTCAAAACAAGGCTTAAGTCTAAAAGATTGGCAATCAAAACAAAGTTAAACAAAAGCACAAGTGTGCATGTATACTTCTACGAAAGATGGAGAAGAGAAAGTGCATTATAGCATGTACAGTGTGAAAATAAGAAGCAATATTTGATGACCTAATGAACAGTGATTTGTCTATCAATCACTAGAGATAGAGGATAAATAAATTCTTCCCTTCATTATGTTTGAGGCCAGTATTGAAAAAGAAAGCTGATCTGAGTAGAGCGCATCCAAATGCAAAATGCAACCTGTAGTGCCACGCAGCACAGCAGAGGAAACATGACCAATGTGACCATTGGTGTATGTCCCTTCTTGTATTGTGCCCTATATAAGCAAATAACTCAGCATAGGTATTAATAATACGATTAAGAGTCTGTTGGCATGATTTCTAACTTACTGCTCATTATATGGTGAGAACTTCTTATGGTGTCATAAATGGTATGTGTTTGTATGGCTGCATCTATCCTGCTTCTTGTACTTGTAAGCTATAGTTTAGAACAGGTAATTGTTGTTTTGTCAGTTACCTATACCAGCTGTAATACAACTGAGTTTTTACATGATCCAGATACTGAAGTCCTGCTTTCAAGAACAAATTTCTGGGTCTTCAGTGAGACTTACCTTTTAAAATCTGGGGATGCTCAGAGCTAAAATGCATGGTAGACAGGCACATACATGTTTTCTGTGGCATACAGTGCACATACAGCATTCAGTGCATGGTGTTCAGCACACAGTGTGCAGCAGTACACAACGAAGGGGACTGCCGCCACCTCCAGGGCACAGAGCTCACAACTGAAGAAACAGCCATGCTGCCATCACTCCTCACTTCTGGTTTGGATGCTAAGAGACAGATAAGAGCACAGCCCTTTGGGTTTCGTGTCTTCTTCAAGAAATGGAAGTGTTTTAAATGAGAGGTCTTCACAGCTGTGATGAGCGTTGGCTGAGAAAACATTGTCCTCCTGCCCTGGGATGCTGCCTAGAGGAAGTATTAAGGGCATCAAGGCCCAGCCCTGTACTGTTGCATACCTGAGCTGCATTGAGCAGGAACAGCCTCCACACAGCCGCCTCCTAGTCCTCATAAAGATGCAAAGGGTTTCTGAGTCCCACTGAAAAGCCTTCACATTCTAGGCAGATAAGTAATGGCTTGAATAGGAAGGAACGTGCCACTTCTGCTGTGTGAATCTGGGGAAATCATCTCACCTTTCGGTACCTCAGTTTTGTGGTATGAATAATGAGAGTAATGTTGCTTGCTCCAGTTGAGGGCTGCAAAACTGAAGGGTAGCGTATCATTATGTTCCTAGAAAAGCGAAGTGCTGTATTACACTGATATCAGCAATTTCTGCATGTCACAGTTGCAGTTAGTTTCACAGTGGCCTTCAGACAGCCTTGAACATTCTTGTGCACGTGTGTGTGCCCCTGTTTCACATGTGGCTGCAATGCAGAATGAGGCTCCATATGAACTTGTTTCAAAACTCACTGGCACGGTTCCTTGGGCTCCCAGAACTTAGAGCTCTGTAGTTACAGACTGGCACAATAAAATGTTGAAGAACTGAAACCTGTAAATCAGATGCACAGAAGTCAATTCAGTCCGTCAGTTCTGCTGATGTGAGAAAACACAAGGGAAAGGCTGAGCCTCAAATGGAAACGTCAGCAGAACTCAAAGAATAGATGAAGATCTGCCTTGGACCTAACCCCCTGCAGTCGCATTTCACACACTGTGACACTTTCCAAAATCATCTCACCCACTTTCTCAGTCACAAAAACTGCAAATGTTTGCTTCCCCGGTCTGAAGAATGAGCACTGAATCTTCTGAAGGGTGAGCTCTGACCCAGCCTGAGAGGACCCCCTGTCTCCAGGTGGTCAGTAACAAAACCCATTGGGATACCTGCAACACAGCTGAGGTTGTAGTGCTGTAGACAGCCTAAGGGACAGGCACGCTTTTACAGAGGTGCTTAATGATGGGAAGTTAAGATACAGTCACAGTAAATGAGGAAAAAGGAAGAAAATCTGGATAAAATGCTATTTTAGCTATCAAGGTGAGGGTTCTTTATAAGCTGTGTTTATCTATGATCTACAGACACAGGGAAAAAAAAATTAACATCCCACAGTCTGAATATTTCCTGAATTTTAACTTTCAGCATTCAAGTGTGTTTAATGTGGAGCCAGAGAGTATGTGGAGGGGGTATGTGGCTATATAGGAATGGTAACACGTTTATGTGAGTTGAAAGAATAGACACAAGGCTACCAGGTAACTGTAGGCAGTTAGTATGGTTTCCTTATGATGCTGTTATGAAGGCAGTATTGAATATGGTGTCTAATTCTAGCTTATGTTTAAAAGATAAAATAAAATAAAAATGAAGTTTAGATAGGAGCCACATGAATGATTCAGGAGCTGAGAAATTTAACATAACTCCACTTGTGAAATTACACAGTCCAGGCAAAGGCTTAAGCCCACGGGTTTGAGATGTTGCCCACGCATTTGAGACATTGCTGATGGCATAGCGGAGGCTTTTAATAAAACAAAAAAGGCAAAAGGAGACTGAGAAAGTGGAGCTGAAGCCGGAGGAGCTCAGCCTACAAGGGAAATGTAAGCACATTTCCATGATGGTTATTAAGTATTGAACAAGCTTATTGGGAATGTGATGGAAATGCAGTCACTCCAGACCCTAAAACCAAGTGGGGTGTTTTCCTGCATTGTGTTTTGTATCTGACATACAGCTTATGCACAGGGGACCAAAGTTAGTAGGCAAAGGTCTCCTGGTGTGCACGTGTTGTGCAGGTGAGAGTAGATGACTGGTGTGCTTCCACAAGCCTGCAAACCTATAACAGTGTGAGAATCCCATTTTTCCTGTTTGTGGGATACATCATGTCCTGTGTCGGAGGTAAGGGATCAGATAGTGCTGACATGTTTTGCTCTAGGACCAGATAGAAGCTGGTGTCAGAGCTGGAGTGCATCAGCATCTCTCAGCCCCTGAATGTGCATGTTGACATTTCTCTCTACAGAACAGAAGTGGGGCAATGGATACATATTCAGAATGCTTCCGAGCTCTCTGAACAAAAGTCCTCACATTTCCTAAATGTATAGTAATCACTGTACAGAGGGCTTCAGGCTGACCCAGGGGCATCACTGAGATGTCCTTCTCATGGCACCTGGGATTAACTGCAAAATGGAGCAGCCAAAGCAAAAAGTCAGTACAGCTTCCCTGACCCCAGGAAGGATTCAGGTGAGTGTCAGAACACCAAAGTTAGAGTTTTCTGTGCCCAAAGGGCATCATTCTCTGAGGAAAAGTTGATATGCAGCATTGAACAGCAGCACTTTCTCATCCTTCCAGGGGAATATCGTAACAGGGACGATAGGAGGAGAATTGCAGCTAGCTTTCCTCTTCCAGCTCCCTTGTATTGTTACTGCCATTTTTCCATTTCAAACCATCTCTGCCCTTTCTGTGTATCATCCACTTAGCATGTCCTCACTGACCATCACAACTGCCTGCCTAGAAAGAGGTTTTCTACAATAGACATAATACTAATCATGGGACTGAATAGATATCCAAGAATATAGGTGAACTGTACCCCATTCCTATTTTTGTTCTAAGAGCTACATTAGATTCACTAAAATCAGCCGTAAGGTTAGTTAATTTGAGAGAAAGAGGAACACCCTTCTTCAAGCCCTGCTGTCCTGCTGTCCTTTCTCTCCCTCCTCTCCCTCTTAAACCCAGTCTCCTCTGCTTTGAAGCAGCTTAGGCGGCTTCTGATAGAATATGTTAGATTTGAGGAAGCTCGGGAACTCATTTTCTGCAGTCTTTCTTCCATGTGCTTGTTTGTGCACTGAGGTTGGAGGCCAAGAGCATAATTAAGGGAGAGAGCACACTTGCTATATGGCAAACACATCTTCACACGGCAAGGCCATTTCCTGCTGGAAGGAGCAGAGACCTCCCTCGACTTAATGTCATTGGCTTTGCAGCTCCTAAAACCTAAATCCAGTCCTTCCCTGTCAGCAGCCACAATATTTTATAAGCTGTAAAACTTTGAGTTTTCAAAATATTTGCACAGAGAGTGCTTTCCTGGGGCTCTCGTCTCCTCAGGCAACTTCAGAATGGCGGTGTGCCTTGGAGAGCACTGGGAGGATGAAATGTATGTCCCACTTCACTTTCTCATCCTAACAAGCCTTCAGGCTAGGCTGGGACTCGGAGCAGCCTCCTGGGCCCCAGCAAAGCATAGGGTGAAAATGCAGCCCTTGGGGAGGTCGAGCATTTCCCCAGGCAGAGAGCAGTGCTGCTGGCAAGGAGGGGGCTGCCTGCACACGGGCTCAGCAGCACCAGTTGCTGACTGTTACCCAGACCGGATAATAGCAAGTTTGATAATAGCCACCTTTTTTTTAATTGTGCAGGAGATTTTTCCATTAATTCTGTAAGATGATTTATAGCATAAGCTCACCTTTCCCTTTGAATGAGACATGAACTGCCTGACTCAAACCTATTACCATTTTTTCTTAGTAGCTTATTCTTTTGTTTTAAATAGAGCTCTAGCCTTGCACTTTCGCATTGCCATTTTATGTGAATAGATGGGAGATGAAATTAGATCCATGGCATATGGGTAGCTGCAATGTTTGTCAAAACATACAAGGCAGTTCTGACCTCTCTGCAGTCTTTTCTTTCCTCAGGCTATAATTCTAATAAATAATTTTAGCTGTAGCTGAGAAAATAATATATTTTCCTGCTTCGTGAATATTTTCTCCTTTTCTATCATGAGGGGTTTAAAAAATATGGAGTGAATTTACAGCAGGGCATTCCTTATTTCACAGGTACAAATCAAAGTGAGTTTGCACCCAGCTACCTGTCTGTCTGTATAAATCAGGTAGATTACAAGCCCAAATGTTCAATTTGTTCCACAGGTGTAAAATAAGCACACCGAGCTTTGCGTCACTCCTCCGAATAAACCCTTGTATGCACCTAAATTCTGCCTGAGCAAGGGCCAGTGGGAGCAGGATGTTTGTTACAGTGGGTTTGCCCAGCTCTCGTAAAATCCCTGAGATTACAAAACTGAATTGCAACAGAGATGATCAAAATGAGAGCAATTCCAGAAAGCAGACTCTGGCACCACTGCCGCCATCTAGATGTAGACAGGCAGGAAAATCCCAGTTCTGGTTGGCTTGGGCCAGGGCTACCCTGGAAATGTCAGCTACACAAGGCAGGTGTCAGAGGGGATCCCCAACCCTCCTCAGTTGCTGTCGCATCCTGTACAGGATCCCCTCTGCTCCCATGCTGGTCTCTGTTTTGGAGCGTGGTCACATGTTCCATGTTCTGTATGTGAGGTATTGGGGCAGGGATCAGTAGCAGGGGCTTTGGATATTGAGGACATACAACTACATGCATTTGTGAATTTGGTATTTGAGCCATGGGCCAGTGTCTGTCACTGCCCTCTGCTCACAACTGCAGAGTCTGAACATGCCAGAAACAGAAGACATCTATGTAGAGGTATCATTTGCAGTCCCTGTGGAGTGTCCTCTGTCCAAGAGGGTCTGTCAGTCCCTGGTTAGGTGTTAAAATGCCATCCATTACAACACCAGAGCTTCTTCATTAGCCAGGCAGCCACATCAGAAGGTTTACAAACTCACGTCAAGAAGAAAGTGAAAACTACATATCCTGCCAAGTCCAAAGCTTCATCTTCTTGGGCCAGATCCTGACTTAACTGTGTGGTTTCTGTTAGGGAGCTGGATCTAACTGAGGGTGAACTATATGAATGAAAGTCACCAGCTCTCCCCTGAAGAAGCTTTAAGCCATATCCCCACTACTGATGAGTCCTTCTTGAAAGGCAATAACCAATTTTTTATGTTTCTGTTGACAGCAGTTCTGCTGACAGTCTGCTGCATGAGGAGAAAGAAAAAGACATCCAACCCAGAAAACAATCTGAGCTATTGGAATAATGCTATTACCATGGACTACTTCAACAGGCATGCTGTGGAGTTACCGAGAGAGATCCAGTCCCTGGAAACATCAGAGGTACCTCACTTGTATAACTAGTGCTTGAAAACTGTAACTGAAGCCATAATGGGAGACAAGGAGAGGAAGTCATATTAATAGAGCCTTGAAAACTACTGTTCACGAGGGTGGATAGTGATAGGACAAGGGGGAATGGTTTTTAACTGAGACAGGGGAGGTTTAGGTTAGATATTAGGAGGAAGTTTTTCACACAGAGGGTGGTGAAGCACTGGAACAGGTTGCCCAAGGAGGTTGTGGATGCCCCATCCCTGGAGGCATTCAAGGCCAGGCTGGATGTGGCTCTGGGCAGCCTGGTCTGCTGGTTGGCAACCCTGCACATAGCAGGGGGTTGAAATTAGATGAGCATTGTGGTCCTTTTCAACCCAGGCCATTCTATGATTCTATGACTCTATGAAATCCCTATGCATATTCAGGGAAACAGTTTTTCAAAAAGCTTCAACCTCTGTCCAACAAGTCTGTCACAAGGTGCAATAAATAATAATAAATAAGCCTATAGTTTTTCAAGTACCAGTTCAGAGAGCGAGTCCTCCAGTACATTAGTGATCCAAACATCAGCATATGGGAGTGTATAGGGCTGGCACACACACTCCTCAGCCTTTCCTGGAGGGCTCTTTCTCGTTCAGTGGTAGTATTCCTGTATGGGCAGGTGATCCTACTGATAGAAATACTAACTGGCCTCAGAATCAGAAAAGAATAATTTAGCTTAGTTCAAAGGCATTTAAAACTTAGAAACAGTGAAGAGTTTGAGCTTATGCTGAAGTGATTTTCAAGAGATCAGCTGGCTAACTAACTCACTGAATTGAAATAAAAAAGTGTTCAGAAAGAAAACTCTGAGATGTGACAAGGTAAGCACTCATGACCGCTTCATCAATGCCACTTTGCTGGCAATCATGGAGCGCCCGCTAAAGCAGGATTCTGGTCTAGACTTAGCAAGCAGCAGCTTTCACACGATAGGACCATTCACATGGCCTCCAGAAGGCCATGTGAGTCATTTTAAACTGATTGGAATGCTACTGGACTGGTAGCTTCAAGCCATCTATTAGGTTGTCTGACCTTAAAAAGTAGTGCAAATGCATCTTTCACGAGTTAAGCCGTGCTGTCAGATGGGAATACGTCATGAAAGTGAAAAAAAAGAAAAGTGGAAGGTCAAACACTGGTTTGGTGTGTCTGATTTTTGGGTCCCCTTACTGAGAAAAAAATCAGCCTGATTATCAGCAAAATTGAGGATTATCAGAGAAAAGAGGATTATCAGAGCAGTGAGTGATTATCTTCACGCATGGCTCCCGCTGCCTGCAGAACTGGCTCTCTGAGGTTAGATCTCCTTTTGGAGCCCCCCACAATTCAGATATTTTCTGTGGGATGGGACCGAGTGCTCCAAGACAGAAGGAACAGCCCTTTTCTGATGCCTGCGGGCTGCTCTGTGTGCTCCGGAGGGTGATGGTGCGACACGCTCATGCTGCTCTCTGCCCTTCTCCTAGGACCACCTCTCTGAGCCACGCTCCCCTGCCAACGGCGACTACCGTGACAGCGGGATGGTCCTCGTGAACCCCTTCTGCCAGGAAACGCTGTTTGTGGGCCACGAGCAAGTCTCTGAGATATGACCCCACGGCTGCCCTCCTCCCGCAGTTTCATCTCTACTGTCTCCAAATTATAAATAAATATATATATATTATAAATATAACCTTTGTGTAACCCCGAATTACAAGAAATGTTTTCAGCTTTTTTTTTTTTTCCCTCAGAATTGTCAACCCCTTTTTTATAAGTGTGGTAAAACTTTACAGAACAAACTGTGGCTTTATAAAATAAAGGTATTTCTAAGCAAAACACCTGTCAGATTGACTGCTTTCTTCCCTGTCCTTTACAACTTGTTGCTAAATCTGCTTGGCCTGAAAGAACACTGGGTAAAGCCGATTCTGATGCAGGCAGTGTGTTTGCTACAGCACCCTGCAGTGGCTTCAGAGCAATCTGAAGTTATATGATGTCTCTCTGTGTGTTCCTGCCTGGTGACCATCCCCTCCCTACGCTGAGCCAGCTGGCTCAGATCACTCCTTTAGTTTGCCAGGCTGGGATATAGGCAGAGCAGGACCAGTCTGGTCTCCAGTAGCAATCCATGTGGCTCACATACCTGTCATGCATCCAGTGGTTCCAGTTCTGCCTGTGCACCCAGTAGGATGAGTCAGAGTCTGAATCCCACTGGGGTCTGCAAACTCAGCAGGCAGATAGCAGGAAAGCTGGGACAGAGCAGGATGATGAATGAACCTAACACACCCATGGGGTCCGGGAGATGGGCAACCCACCTGGGTAGTAACATTGCCCAGTGACATTTTTACGCTATCTCTCTTAGATAGGAAGACTTGAGCTCCAGTTTTCATTTCGAAAGTGTTTTACAAGAGCAGAGGCTAGAATGGCCTTTTTTCCTGCATAAATGCCCTAACAATTACACTTTGGACATGCAGCTGCTCTTCTCCAGCCCAAAGAGTCCTGAATTACTTCCCACAGAGCAAACAAGCTCCAAAGAAGGCAAGTAGAGTGTCCCCTTCATAGGAACAGAAATCTCTGCAGTGTTTGGAGCAAATTGGCATTTCAGTCCTGCCCAGTTAAGCACCAGATTGCAAGCTCTAATAGTAGTGTGGGAATAGGAAAGGCGAATGAACCTTAAATGATGGGTTAGAAATGGGCCATTACAAGCAAAGGTAACATGGAGTGTGGAATGACTTTGCTAAATCGATGTTCTCTCTTCAAGTTCTTCTGAACTGTTACCACGGGGCCAATTTTTGGTTTTGCTCTGCAGATTGCCTTTCTCACTTTGCTCAACAAGTGGAGTGGCTTCTGTCCCTTGAGGCCTCAGCCTTCTTCTTTCCATCTTTGGCCGTTGGTCCTTGTAGAGTATTTTCTTCCTTCACTCCTGACTTCACTGAGAATGGCTATGAGGCAGCACAGAGCTTACCCCATGCTCTGGCTGGCTGCTTTGCACCACTGGCTGCACGAGGTTATCAGTAAAAAGGTACCTCGGGCAAGGCAAGGTCAGAGCAGCATTGCTAACCACATGCCTTGCTCAAGTGAGCCACATCTGGTAACAGAAAAGGGAATTCTAGCAGTGACACATCTGGTGCAGCTGTACCACCTGTCAGCAGAGTCCCACTGTCTGTGGATCCCCAGAGCAAGCTGACAGATTGACTACGTGATGGCTGGAATTGCACCAAGATGCAGCTCCCTCAGGGGCTGGGGGCCATAAAGGCATCTTCACCCTTTCTTTCTCCCTGTCCCACACATGCATTTCTTCTGTGCTGAAGCACAGATGTGAATATGGGCCCCAGGCTTCCTAAGGTAATGCAACTGAAACGTTAGAGATATTGGATGTTTCCACTTGGAATCACAGAGTGATGCACTGCTTCCCTCAGAAGTTGCAGGGCAGGCAGTAAGACACAGCTGTGTGTGGACAGGCATGAGGGAAGGTGTGGGACAAGCAACTTGCAGTGAGGTACCTGTGATCCTCCTGATGGAATACCAAAAAGCCTCCTGCAATCTGCTGCCAGATGACAGAGTAAAGGCTTCCTGAGCATCTTGCAAAGAGCAAAAGCAATCAGATGGGGGCCTTCATCTTCAGCTACTGGGTATTTTGAAAAGGGGGTGTAAGGGGAGAACAAGTTGGCAAAGCAACAAAACAAGTTGTCACTGGAATATACAAACTCAGTGGAGGATTCCTCTCCTTTAGCCAGCCCAGTTTGTTTGGAAACTTCAGTCCACAACACCCAGAAAGTACTCAAAGCCACATGCAGAGCTGTGAGATGCTGTGGTGTCCACAGGCTTCACACGAAGGCGCAGTGCCAACCTGGCCTCCAGCGATCTCATTGTGCTTGGACTTAAAAGTCAAGCAGAGATGTGAAGGGTGCGTGCCCCTGAGCTGAGACTGCTGGGCCAGGGCCGTGTACCCTGGGGAGGCCGAAACACGGAGAAATCCAGAAGCTGTCCATAGAATGAGGAAGGATTCAAGTCCCTGCAGCAGTAAAACGTGGGCTGGGCATGGCCGCAGCTCCGCAGGCGCCTCAGAGGTTGGTTTTAGTTAACTTGAAGTAATGTCTTGCTGCAGGAGGGCCTGTGTGGAGTAAGCAAGCAGCTAGCGTGTTTGTAATTCGGGGATGGATGGATTAGGGCAGGAGATCATCCGGGCGTCAGCGCAGAAAACACCGCTGGCATTTTCACACGTACGCTGTCATGAATTCCTGCCCGCTGTGCCTGTAAACACCATTGTGCTGTTCATCTGCCACATTTGCAGCAGCAGCAGCAGGGAGATTTCCCCTGAAATGGATTGCTGACCCAGCAGCCGCCCGGACAATGCACAAAGCCCGCCTTCCAGAAAGCCGTCGCACAAAGCCGAAAGCCCCACCGAGCCCCGACCTGCTGGGCTCGGCACATCCCTCCCGCCAGTGCGGGGCTGGCGGCAGGGCTGAGCGGGCCGCAGCGGCAGCATGCCCTTGCCCAGGCGCCGGTCGTCCTTCCTGGGGCAGCAAGCCCCTTCCTCCGCCACCGAGAGCGTGGGGGGCCCGGGGCGCCGGGTGAGCGTGGGCAGCCTGTCCAGGCCGCCCGGCGTCTACGTGGGTGCCGTGCCCACCGGAGGAGTGAGCAGCTTGGGCACCCGCGTGTCCCGCCGAGCGCTGGGCATCAGCAGCGTCTTCCTACAAGGCCTGCGCAGCTCCTGCTCCGCCGTGCCCCTGGCCACGGGGCTGGAGAAGGGCAGGGGGCTCTCCTACGAGAGCCTGAACGGCTGCCTGGTGGAGTACATCGAGAAGGTGCGGGCCCTCGAGCAGGTCAACCAGGAACTGGAAGAGCACATCCGAGTCTACCTGGACAAGAAGTCCTCCAGCGTGGGCAGCTGGGGCGCGCTGCGGGAGAGCTGGGAGGCCGTGTACCACCAGGTGAGCGGCAGGGCTGGGGAGAAGCGCGGCATAACCTGGTGTGTGCAGCCGACACGGAGGGTGTTAAGTCTGTCCTCGTGATAATTACAGCCTTATCGTCTCACAGCGTGCTGTGGAAAATGCTTATTAAGGAGGAGAATTGCCTGAGGCATCCTGTGCATGGGAGTGATTGAAATGCACCCTGAAGAGCCATACTCTGCTTTCGTAGAAATGGGCGATTTCTTTAGTATTTTTCTTCCTTAGCTGAGGTTATTAAGCTGAGCATCAAAATTATTAAAAGGAAACTGCTAGGACTGAATTAGCTTATCCATCATCGTGATATCATTACAAGCCTGTTGGTTGTGTTGGTGGATTTTTTTGTTAATTAGCAATTCAGATTTTTACTTTATTCCCTTGTTTGCTTTATCACATTTTCCAAAAGCTCTATTTATTGAAAAATACTCATTACATGACAGCAAATGAGCGACTCCATCCCTCTGCTTCTCATTGTGGCCACTCCCTGCTCCCACCTCCCCACAGGGCACATGCTTTGCAGTCCTGAAAGGCTCTAAAAGGGAAGCACTGCCTGGGGGTGCCCAGTGGAGCTCACATTGATGCTGCGGACCAGCAACAAACCCCAAAGGATCACATCCTCCTGATTCCCTTTGCTGGGAGTAAAGGAGCTGGAAGCAGTCGGTCTCTGCTTGGTTCAAGTTCAGCTGGCTCTCCGGCTCATAGTCTTGCCATTCATAACCTCTGATGTCTTACAACAGTCTTAGAGAGGGCAGTTCCTTTAGGACCCTGTTGGATGGTCTTCAGGAGGCCTGAAAGGCATCTTCACATTCTCCAAGAACTTCTGTGCTGTGCCACAGGCGTACAACACAGAGTTGTACCTCTGGTTTAGGAAAGAGGGTGTGTTGTTGGTGCGCTGCACTTTTAGGGCAGGGCTGCACCCAGAATGCCTTAAATGCTGTCTGAACCCTTTGTGCAGTGGGATAACCAATTCTATGACAGCGTAAACCTCAACCACCTTCACATTCAGCTGTGACGTGGGGTTGTTAGCTTTTAACCTTGTGTGCAGGCAACATTACAGGTTTTACAGGGTACATATCAATCTCCCCGGCCTCTATCCAGGTGCTACTTTTCCCAAGGCAGTGCATCAAAAGGCCACTCTTGCTACCTTCATGCTTTTCTCCTTTGGGCTCTGAAAACAGGCCCAGCTGTGAGAGGCTGGCCAAAAGCCTGCAACCTCAGTGCTTGGCACCTGAGCAGCAGCACGTGGATCATGAGCCTTTAGTCTGGCCTAGCTTTGAATTGGAATGTGTTGGAGACAATGGTCTGACAGAAACCATTTATTTCAGCATACAGAAGGAAAGATTAAGCCAGGGTGTTCCAGAGTTTTCCTGTGAAAGCATCAGGTGCAAAATTAAAAGCCCAAATGATTTTCTGTTATATGAATAATCAACACATGAGACTCGTTATCACACCTGAAGTCATGGACTCAGCAGCATCCAGAGAGTCATCAGGCATTGGTAAGAAGAGCAGAACTATGCAAAGCCATCCATAAAGCATAGCAAAGAATTTGGAAGGTGTGGTAAATTGTGCACTCCCAAACTTGGTCAGGTCTCTGCTAAAATGAGAAGCTGCCAGCCAGCAGGGCTAAGTTTGGCCTGTAAGTGCCATCACAAATCAGCAGGGATGGAGTCTGCATGCTCGAAGCACACGGTTTTTCTTGCTGCCAGACATAACCCGATGAACGTGGGTGTCGGTGCAGCCTGGTGAATCAGTAGCTTCTATTCAAATATGATATCTTTGCTAAAAGTTCAAGTTGTGTTTTCACGCCCACAAGGTGAAGTTAAAGAAAACTGTTGAGGCATTCCAATTGTTTCGTATCACAAATATTCAGCGTTAACTCGAGCTGAAAAAATACATTTTCAGAAGGTGTATGTGCATCACAGATCCGAATGCAGAAAGACAACGTGGGGCTTAAAGGAGCTTTTATTATTTGTATTTGAGCTCTAACAGTTGCCATCCTGGCAAAGAGTGAAGCCCCGCAAGGCAGCACAGTCCTGCTTTGGGCTTTGCAAATGGAGCCAGCAGGGCCCTCCCACGGCCTGCAGACACAAGCAAGGGTGTTTCCTAAACTGCTGCATTGCATCTTTTCCTATGTGTGTCAGCAGAGTGACTGCAAATCAGTTTAATGCTGTGTGCTTGGACCTAGTTGTTGATTATTAGGAGAACTAAATCAAAGGGAAGAGCCACTAGATGGGAGTCTGACACCTCCTCTTTTTAAGCCAGTAAAAGGGCTCATGTAAATTAGAATTTCTCATGAAACTTGGTTTATGGAGTAATAATCCTTCAGGTTCGCTGCTGTATTTAAATGGTACACAGCTCACTTCTGCTGACTACAGTGGTGACTGCCATCTTCCGAATCCTTTTTTCATACCGTTTTTATTTCTGTGGCACTGTTCAGGTTTGTGCCATCTTGTGAAACCCTGAAGTTGCCACGAGGCATCCGGTGCCAGCAGCAGGTCTGTGAGGGGTTTCCTAATGCCTGCTGGAGAGGGTCAGCTGTGACCAACAGGTTACCCCAAGTGCTTCAGCAAAACCATAGGATTACTACTAGGAAGCACTTTGAAGAAACATTTTGCCTCTGCATAGGGGCAGAAATGCAGGCAGTGGAAAATTACCAGCTCTTCTCTGCTCCTGCTACCATTGCAGACCATAAGCCATTTTGCACTGAACTCAACTTCTCCACTTAGTGATTAACATCTATCTGAACTGTGCCGTACAAATTTGTTGGCAAGATGTTCCCAGTTTCCTCAAAGGCTTTCATTTTCCATAAACATTAGGTCAGATACTGCAACTGCGTGGGCTCACTGCTGGAGGCAAATGGACTTGTTTTGGCAGGTCAGGGCAAATCGCACAGCAGCATTTATTTATGCTGAGTGGAGCGAGGGAAAAAATATCAGCTCCATCCATTCATGTAGGAGTGGCAGCAGGAGAACAAAATGCAATAATTTCTGTAAAACTAAGGGGAAAAAAGATTCCGGGATCAAATTTTCTAAAACTGAGGAGAGGAAAGAAGGTTCAGTCAGTGTGTGGGTCAAAGAAGTACTCATACCTCCATGCTGCTGCCACGTGGTCCTTCCTCCATCCTGCGAGGGAATAAAGGGACAGACCAGCATGGCCCCAAAGCCCCCACATGCCCCAGAAGGGAGTACCTGGGGCTCAGTGCTAGTCCAGGGAGGCTGCAACAGAGCAGGGAGGAGGAAATAAGGGTCTGAGTGCTGAAGTTGAGCCATCTCTGTGTGCTGGAGAGCACGTAAAGGTCTTGTGGCTGGTCTGGCTGCTGTGCCACAAGGCATGTTCTCTGCCCACACCTGTAGCTTTTGTAACGTCTCTGACTTCTGTACATTACTCTGTGCTTTGAAGGTTTCTCAGACCTGAGCTGAGGCTTTTTTTGGCTCTTGGTGACATTTGTGGAGTTCAGCCCCTCTGTCTAGATATTATTTTCATGACACACGTAGGAACTTGCAGTCTTTTATATGGCCCAGTCCTCTATCATATCATTTGGAACTGGCCAAGAAATCCCAGAGTTATAAAAGAAAAACCATCAGCTCAACATGCAATGGCACAAATTCTGTTTCCTCTGGAAGCCAGGCTAAGCCAAAGCTGGTAGGAATGGGCCTCCAGTCATGGCCACTGTATGGGAACTGCTGAGTCACGGCCTGAAGCACTGATTGATCACCTGAGGCAAGCACTGAGTCAGCCATGGAGCACAGGTGGAGGCGATTCAGTGTGATCAGAAGGGGTGGAGCCTGGCTGCACCTCTCCTAGACCCCATTTAAGGGCTGACTACCATAGGGAAGGGTCTTTTTCTGGAGATTGCTCCCTTTGGAGTATTCCTGCAAGCGTAGGATATGGGTGAGCATTTTCATTTATTTTTTGTTATCTCTTTCTACTGTTGTAATCCTAGTTATACAACCTGTAGAATACCAGCCTAACCATGCTGCTCTGCTAATTGTATATTTGTTGATTGTACAGCCACCTTTTCCTGTTGCTTATAGCAGCAGGTGAGAAGTAAGCAAGTCGTTACTTTTATTCCAGTACCTCCTCAGATTTAAAAAATGTGCAGTGCTGCTAATTTCCACCATGAACGTCTCGATGTGGGGAATAAGTTATTCCCCAGCTCTCTCCTAGTCCGTGAGTTTGTAAGAATTTACGGCAGCGGACCGCTTTTTGTAATGACTGATGTTAACTATCACATACCAAGGCTTCAGCATTGCATTTCCCCCTCTGCCCCTTCACTGAGCAGCGGGCTGTGGAGCAGGTAGGAGGATCACACTACAGCACTGATCCCACTGGCAGTACTTGGCATGACTTGTCTGGATGCAGCCTTGATGCCCCATGTTGCACAGTGTGTTTCACCTTGGGAGAAAGAACACTTCAAGGGATTTGCAATCCCATACAGTTGCAGACTTAATTATCCAAAGTAAGGTTTCTACATATAGAGTTTTCCTGGCCTATTTAAGAATCTGCTCCTATTCCTGTGGTGGTTTGGTTTCCAACACAAATCTGTGTGTATCTCTTGGAACAGGCCAAAGGGATGTTTGTTTACTCAGCCCTACGGGCTCCTGTAGCATCATGCAGCCTCCCACTCTTAGTCCTTCACTACCAACCCTGTCACATGGCAGCCAATCCCTGAGGCAAAGAATTGAGTGCAGACAGTGGGGCTGGGTCTGTACTGAGTGCACTTCCAGGTAGGTCCCCAGCTGCTTGCTGATCCTGGGTGGTTGGTCCCTGCCATCATCATGGCCTCTCTGGCTTCAAGCTCGATTCAGCTCCTCCAGAGTGCAGCAGAGACCTCAGGAGGCTGGGCCTGTGGAACCCCTGGTCTAAGTGTTTGTTGTCACCCTAGTAGCAAATTGGGCCTTTTTTCAGCCAGTGCATGTGATGCTCTAGGGCAGGCTGTGGCCTTCTTTACTTTTTTTTTTTATCATTTTATATAACCCTCTTGATTCCCAACAGGGTGCTGTGTCACAAGCCTTTCAGGTTTGATTGCCCCTGAAGTGCTTCCTGGGGATTATATCTACACCAAAGAATCATAGCAATGATACCACAGTCTTATTTGAACAGTCTCTCCAAAGTTCTTCACATTTGGTGTAATAATATTTGAAGACTGACTGCTTCCCAGGTCTTGTATCTACAGCAAGAGCGTATGCAGTCCCATCAGAGAAGAAAAACAGTGCTCTGGGAGCTGAGGACCACTCACTCAAGGCACAAGCATCAAATATTCCTTGGCTCACGGAAGATGATGACTCTGAGGAGGACTGCTGATATGGGAAGTAGAATAGGAGCTGCATAAGTGCTCCTTAAACTCTATCTAGAAACTCTAAGTGGGACTTAAATGCTGAACATACCCTGTGTGCAGTAATGAATTTTACCCCTTGTGACCAGCTGACAGTCAGGATGAATGTGTTTCTACAAGAAGATGAATCTTTAGGAGCAACGAACATGTCGGTGAAAAATCACAGCCAATTTGCAGACAAACTGTGAATTGATATGTACAAAACTTATTGATTAAATTACCTGGAATGAGTCATGTGAACAGCCCCAGGCTGAAAGATTATTTTCAGAATCAGAACTGTTTGTCTGCTTAAGACAGATGGGCCGTGCAGGTAGTGCCTGTGTGAGATGCTAATTGCTTGAGCTGTGTTGTCTCTCCCTTCCAGGTGGGCGAAGCAGTCCTTGAAAACGCCCGTCTCATGCTGCACACCGAGAACATTCAGGCCTCTGCTGAAGACTTTAAGGACAGGTAGGACCTGTGGCTGCACCTGGCTGGCCTGCTTCCCTGACACTTTGCCTTGGCAAATGCTTGCTCAGTGGGGGTGTAAGGCTTAGTGACTATTAGCCCATCTAATGTGGGAGGGGTGTTGTAACACAGCAAAATAACTACAATTCTAGCATTATTTTGAAACAGGTTCTGAAGATTAATATTAATCTAATCATTCGTAGTGTTATTCTTAGATATATGGGCATTGATCTCTTCCTAAGAGGCCAGTATTCATACAGATTAGTGTTGATACTTTACAGAGGTAAGCGCTCATGTGATTTTTAGATCCAATTTGCAGTGCTGCAGCGGTGGTTTTAGAACTGTTGGCTGTTCTGCTGCAGCACCTGAAACACAAACAGTGCACCACTACAGACCTTGCTGTGGAAACATCAGATAAGGGAAGAGAAATGGGCTGCATTTATTTTCCTTCTCTTCACTGAGAGAAATGAATAGTGAAAGAACCAAAGTAATTATAAACGACTCTTTTTAAAGTCTTTCTGTTTGTAAAGCCTAATATTCATGTACATGAACACGTGAAGCTCTGTAAGTATTACTCACAGGGCCTGATCGTTCTCATTTTTACTCATAATGGACTTGCGCATTTACAAATAGCCATTTCCCATGAGTTTTGTCATCCCTTAAACTTCTGATTCAGATATTTTTATTTAATCACATCGGAATGTGCATCAGTCATGTTTATAGGGTTGTCTTTTTGGTTTTTTTTTTTGTTGCTTTACATCCTCTAGGCTACATGCGTATTTTAAGTAGTTTAAAAAATAAAGTGTGTGTGTAGTGGAGAGAATCAGAAACGCCACGCTGTTGTTCTACTGAATGTCCTGATAACTCGAGAGTATGGCAGGGAGGAGCAGGCAGCAGCAGCTGCCACAACAGCCACACTGAGAAACAGAAAAATCCACACGTATTCATATAATATACAAACATCAGGCCTAGTAGAAGACAACTTGCTTCCCCATGCTTATCAGGAGTGCTGTCAGCCTGACACTGCTCTACTGCAGCCAGCTGGCGTCTTTCATTAGACCCAGAGTTAATGACAAGATACACTGAGACAAAGGTGAAGGCAGAGCACATCTCATGTGTTTCTGTGCCTCTGTCAGGGACACAAGAGCTAATTAACAAAATGGTGTCGTTAAAAAGATGCACATTTTTCTTGCTGAGCTGTGCCTATTTTATTTTCCTCTCTACAGGTATGAAAATGAACAGCCATTCAGAAAGGCAGTGGAAGACGAAATTAATTCCCTTTACAAAGTGATTGATGATGCTAATTTAACTAAAATGGATCTGGAGAGCCAGATAGAAAGCATGAAAGAGGAGCTAACTTTGCTGTCAAAGACTCATGAAGAAGTAAGTCCAGGCTCGGGGCATTGCAGATCTAATGTGTGCCTGCTTCATGTGGCTGGCATCGTGCACTGAGCAGAGCAAGCACTGCACCTGCCATCTCCTGATGGGGGGAACTTCCTGTTGTTCTCCTCTCTGTTAATTTAAAGCGCTAACTTTTGAGGCATTATAAGGTTACATAGATGTGAAGTGATAACTCTTTCCTGTTTGATAAATATGGCACAGAACAGATGTCCATACCCCATTTCTTGCTGGATAGGAGACAAGACGTTCACAAGGTTGAACATCTGAATATGGAAATCCCAGCAGCAAGAGGTCAGATTCACAGCCACAGAGATGTAAAGAGAAAATGCCTGTACAGGGGACTGGTTCCAGTCTTGCTGAGGTGACACTGTGTGCTAACTCAGTGTGCTCAGCTACATCCTGAGCCTGGTTCCTAAGACTGAACCTCCCCTGAACAGTGCACTGAAGGAAGCAGCAGAAACAGGCAGCTGGAGGCAGATCAGCACGTAGCCCAGCTTTGCAATACATCCCCAGTTAGTCATTATGTTCCTGCACTATTTGCATGACTGTGGTTTATTCCCTTCAGCAAGGGTTTTCAGGGTCTGGCCCAAATCTTCACCAATGGGGCCTCAACTAGGCAGCTGCTACTTAACACACTTAGGAGACAGCCAGCAGTTGTGCTGATGGTTCTAAAGTAGAGGAGAGATTGAATTGGGACGTATTGTGGATGTGAGACTCTACCCTTACATCTCTTTCAGTTGATATTTTTTAGCTGTTTTTTTTTTTTCCAGATACGAGATTTCTACAACACTGGTAGGCATGTGGAGGCTTGGGTTGCCAAGGGAAAGCTTCATCTCCTCCCCACTTTCATGAGCCTATGCCCAGGACTGGCTTTTTGATGAAAGTGACCAGTAGCTTCAGTACGACTGTAAACCACAAGAAAGATGGGATTTCTTTTAGATAAGAGGGAAAACATGGAAAATTGGAAGAAATGCACAAGATCCCCCTTAAACTTCCATATATTACTGTTTGTTGTGAAACAAATAAAGTTGGCATTGATGCTCTTATCTACCTGTACATGTGGCACAAAGAAAACAACAGCTTCCCAGCAGCTTCTCTCCCTCTGCGTTTAGCCAGTGCCACTGAAAAAGAAACCCTCCAGTGCACTAAATCACTAACACTGGGGCACCACTTAGGACCAGGCTTAATCTCTCTGTGGCACCAAAATAGCTCTTCCTCAAACCCCTCTCTGCTACCATTCACTGGTCCATTTTGCTTTTTTTGTCTGTTATTGTTGTTCAAGGATGTGAAGGTATTGTACAAGCAGCTTGCTGGATCTCAGCTGGAAGAACTTGATGTTCCCCTGGGAAGTGGTCTGGACAACATACTGGAAAAAATCCGAATCCACTGGGAGAGAGACATTGAAAAGAATCGTGCTGAGGCAGGTGCCCTGCTCCGTACCAAGGTAAGCACTGATGCCAATGTCCATAAGTTACTCCAACATCTAGAGATTCAAAGCAAACCTAAAATCTGTCCAGCGCTTTGCAATAACTTCAAGGGCTGGTTTTTGGTTTTGGTGTTTTTGTTTGGAAATGGCGTCACTGATATCACAAGTATTTGTGGGAGACTTCTAAGGGCTCTGCAACATTGGCTAGGAAAAATGAACTTAATCACTTGATTGGTGCATCCTCCACAGGAGGTATCATTTCCCTACTTGTGCCATTCCTTCTCTGGAGAATGTACAGAGACCCATAAATCAAAAGGGTAAAGTACATTGCTCTGTGCTAGTTATACAGCTATGCATTCCTCATGCATTTCTCCTTGAAATTGTTTCCTTTGGCAGCAGTGGGAAAACTGGAAATGAAAAGTAATAATAGACATTCTCTTTGGAAGTTGTCTCCTCTCTTGATGCTGAATCTAAACCAGCCTTCCAATGCAGCTCTTCCTCTGTCACAAAGGATAATTCATTTTCCTGCCTGACTGAAGTATTTGTGCAGAACTGAAGCATTAAGTTCATGATCCTGTATTTTAACAGCTATCTGAGTTGGAGGTGACACATCAAATCATAACTATGGCTGTGCTACAGAAATATTTAGCAAAGACACAATCTAATCTGTCCTTTGATACAGAGTTACTATGGGAGGGGAAGGGGCAGCAGTGCCAGAGAGAAAAGCAAGCAATACGTTTGCAAAGGCATATGCAAGTTCTGAGTGGGTGTCTGCTTTCAAAATGAAGAAAACAAATCGTATGACGACAATGATATCTAAGATGCCAGGGAACGTACAAGGGGCCAACTTGGAGTTTATCTTGGAGGACCCACATTCTTCAGTATCCCCACTTTCCTGTCCTAATTATTCCTCTGTATGTGCAAACCGTCAGTCGCAACTTCATTCTCTTCATTTCCTTCATACCTCCAACCTTTCATCTGCTCACAGATATGATTTGGACAGAGAACTGCCAGCTCAAAATGACCATTTGATCCCACAGTTGTGATTTCAATTGAGGCCGACACCAGATGCAGCAGAGAAACTGACAGGCAGACAAAGCCTAGCCCCTCCTTACTTCGCCACCTTAGTCAGATTTCTTCTTACTGTAAAGATTTGTTGCAATTGTACTTGTTTTGATTTGCTTTTTTAATGGAAGAACGAACCAGAACATCAGATTTATGGGAAGAACAGTTCTGGTTTTGAACAGGTTCTGGTACAACATTCTAGCTTTGGTTCTTTCTGTCCTCATATTAAACTCAGATCATGCAGCTTTGTGTCTCAACCAGATAAACACATTGTTACTATTTATACAGGTAACGGGAGCTATGCTAATTATGTCCAGCCCTTTTTCCAACTTTTTCCAGCCTTGCTGTGCTGCTGGGTCACACCATTTTGTCATCCAGATGGTGGCAAACTTGTCTTTGCACTCTTGCAGCATTGAAAGAGGATGAGAACTCCTTAATTTCTGATCAATTCTTTGCCTTGCTTGCTTTTTCTTTCAGCTGGACTTGCAATTTTGGGTTGGTTTCATGAGCACTTATGCACAAAAACAGTTTATATCTAATGGTGTTTTATGTGGGATGTTTTAGTTGAATAAATAACCTTAAAACTCCAGTCCTTTGCTTTGAGCTCTGCACATAATACACAGATTCTTTCCCTGAATTGACACAGTAATTTAAACCTTTGTGAGGCATGAAAGCTATTTAATGTTGTTTGGCTTTTTTTTTCCTCCCCTGAATGGGTCTTTACTTTTTATTAGTCAACACTGATCTCCACTTAGTGAAGTGGTGCTGTTCATTCATGAAGTTTGATTCCATGAATTGTCCTCTGCTCATTACTAATCTCTGCTTTCTGTTACCTGTCTTTGTAGTTCATTATTTATCCAAGAGGCTGTACAGCTTGATGCACCATGCTGTTAAAATTCTATCATAGTGATCCTAGGCCTTAATCTTCCTCTGCATTCCCTGTTTCTTGAGCAGCTGTTGATCCATGGCAGTGTTCTGCCCTGCACACATAATCGCACAGTTTTTCCTGACGTCCCCCCCATGTTATCGCTTGTGAAAGGTTTTGAAAATCTCATGGATTATGTCAGTTGTTTCTCCCTCCTTTGCTGCTTTGCTAACGCAGTCCCTGACCAGTGAAAGCATTAACAATGCCTGCACCCCTCTACAGATATCAAACTGATCAGACCCTGGATGTTGGTGTCCTATCCCCAATCATGCTTTAATTATCTTGATTCTATTAAAAGACATTTATGAGAGATTCTGCACTCTTGCAGAATACCTGACTCAGAATTGCACAGATGTTTTTGAAATCCATACATTCCTAAGAAGTTCAAGCACTAAGGGCCTGAAGATTTCAGAGGATGATTTCATTCTCTACTTCTATTATCCAGCTGTTTGTGGGCACCACAATTCAGTACAGCTTTTCTGTGTGGAGTGTCTCAGGAACAGGAAGGGCAGAGGCCCCAGAAAATACCATCTGCCTAGTGAAGAGGGGTAAGAATGTTACGTCTGCACTTCTCTGCAGAAGGAATCCCAAATCTGAAGCCAAATTTCATGCCCAGCAGCATGTTCCATATGGACTCCTTGGGATGACTCAACTGGCAATCCTGGAAGGAGGACACAGAGACTTTGTGTGCACCAAACCTTTATAGCTCATCCAGTGCATCTCTTCCTCTGCCACCCTCAGTATTTAAGGTCTGATGGGCCATCTCCATCTGCCTGTTGTGTCATTCACATCACTTGTGTTAAGGAGCCTTAAAAGCTTTGGGCAACTCCTGCAGGAGGCCCAGCATCACATGTGGTGAGAGGAAGCAGGATTTACAGGTAGTAGTAGTCACTTTTCTGCACCACCAGTAAGGTGAACGTGAATGAGTGCTGGAAGGCATTGTGCAACATGTATAGGCTGTAAATACAAATGAAAAAGCATCCTTCTTAACCCTAGTCTCCCTTTAAAAAGAGGCATTTACAGTCCTAGTACTACCATAATTCACAGACTACAGTCTCAACGCATCTCAGGAAACAAATTACTCCAAAATAGCCAGCCTATGATCTGGGTCTGGGTTCACCCGAACCACTGAGGAGAACAGATTGTGTCTCCCTGAAGCACAACCTCTATAAAATGTTTCTGGAAAATACAGGCTCTGTGAAACTTGCTGAAAAGGACAATTTTGATCTGTAGTTTGACATCCATCCCTGTGTAACACAGGTTCATAAATCCTAAAATTCTATTTTGGAATTAACTGGTGCTTAACTCTCATGAGGTTTCTGCTGAGATTTGGGCTGCACCTGATATTATCTCATTCACAGTAACCGAGCTCCATGATTCACCTTGTGTTACAATAAAATGAGGAGTTCTACAGATGACTCCAGCCTGTCACAAAAATGATTTCTGGTGCATAGTCCTAGGGGTTTTATTATTATTATTATTATTATTACATGTATTATTATTATTATTACATTATATTATTACATGTATTATTATTATTATTACATGTAAAATAAAAGTATACATGATTAGAAAATCAGGAGAGAGCTAGAATGAATTTTCAAGGTAGAATGGAAGTATTTTACATGGTTTAACGTCAGTGGTAATCTGAAGAAGAAATATAGGATATGACTGAAGAATCAATTACGCTTGCTAGAGAGCCCAGAGCTACAGCCTGAAAACCTAGATCACAAAATAGTATAGAAGTATATAAAAGTATATTTAAAAGATCATTAGAAGTATAGAAATTTTATTTTGGCTAAAGTATATTTTCCTTCAGCAATATTAGAGGCACCTGAATGTAATATATATAAAAAATGACAAACAACAAGAGCATTAAATTGCATAACTTAATTAAGAAAATTATTTTTCTGCCTTTTGTGATATAAATTCTTCTCTGATTCATAGAATCCCATGTGAAAAAAGACAGTGTGAATATATTTGAAATCAAATGGACCAAGTGAAAACACTTAACTTCTGAAAATTGTTATAGTATGGCCACAAAAAAAAGACAAGGAATAATTACAGCAATGTTTTCTTTTCATAGGTGATTTTAAACATGCTAATAGGAATGTTGAATAGCTTTTGTTGACACAGACAAAGATATATGCTTACATGTATAGGCCATTTTACAGTAAGTGCCTAGACACTAGTAACTATCCAAACCGTGATGGATGGAATTTAATATACAGCAATCAAACTCAAAATCAGAATTGCCACAAACTGAAAACAATGTATTAATTGTCATGTTGGAACGTAAGGCAACTAAAACATAATTTGAGTTCACTGTAATAAGAAGTCATAATCTTGCACCAGCAACAGGCTGAAGCGACAGCTGCAGTGCGAAGCCAAGAGGAAGAACTGGTAGAGGGCCTGAGAACCGAGTTCCATGAAACCGCCTGCAAAATACAGAGCTTGCAAGCCGAAACTGAGTCCTTAAGAACCTTGGTAGGTAACATTGGTTTTGAATGGTTATCTTCTGTGTGATTTCATCATGCTTTCTGTAGAGAGCATGCCCTCGTCATGTCTTTAGTTCTCCGTACTCACCTTAATAGTGAGTTTCATTGAGATTGCCGGATAGGTTGTATTCTGTAACATAGAATAGTTCAGCTGGAAGAGACTTTCAGTGACCATCTAGACCAACTGCATGACTTCTCCAGGTGTAACCAAAAGCTAAGGCATGTTACTGAGGTCCAAACGCCTCTTGAGCAATGACAGGCATGAGGCACCAGCCACCTCACTCTGATGCCTGTTCCAGTATTCGACCACCCTCACAGTAAAGAAATTTTTCCTCGTGTCCAGTCTGAGCTTCCCCTGGTGTAGCTTTGTTTTCTTCCCATCCTGCTATTGGTTCCCAGGAGCAGAGCCAGCACATCCGTCTGCTTCCCCTCCTCATGGAGCTGCAGGGAGCAATGAGATCACCTCTTGGCCTTCTCCAGGCAATGTAATCCAAGTACCCTTAGCCCCTCCTTACAGGACATGCCTCCCAACCTTGTCACAAGCTTTGTTGCCCTCCTCTGCCTGCTTTCAAGAGGAGCCCAGAACCTTGGAACCAAACTGGTTCAACTTTTGTAACGATAATACACACTTTTCAGACAGTTTAACAAAAGGAATTCTCATAATATTTGATTGCCACTTAAGCATAGTCAATGAAGATATTGACCAAACCTGAAAAAAAAATTATTCTGACGCATACTAAAACTATTTTAATGTCTGCTATCCTGGCCTTATAGAAGAGGGGTCTGGAGAATTCTCTATACGATGCCAAGCACTGGCATGAGATCGAACTGCAGAACCTGGGCTCTGTCATTTCCAAGCTGGAGGCAGAGATGGCAGAAATCAAAGCAGAAACTGAGCAGCAGCAGCGGGATCGTGAGAATCTGCTGACCAACAAGCAGCAGCTAGAGAAAGACATTGCTGCATATCACTGCCTTCTGGATGGAGAACAAAGCAGGTATTTTCATCTGAAGCACGCATGG
The DNA here is from genome assembly GCA_037305975.1 of Chrysolophus pictus. NCBI lineage: Eukaryota > Metazoa > Chordata > Aves > Galliformes > Phasianidae > Chrysolophus > Chrysolophus pictus. Next base: position 42,118,635 of record JAYKPI010000006.1, read on the forward strand.
GTACTCTGGGAAGAGAATGTGACTAGAGCAGTTCTCAGGTTTCTTAAAGCTGGGTGCTAGGTAGATAGGTTTGGAGAAGTTGCCAAAGGGGAAGAACTCCCCAAATCCAGCCGTGGTGAAATTCCTGATATGTTGGACAGGACAGCTTTTCAGTACTGTCACAAAAGGATGAAGTTTAAAAATACAGCACAAGGTCCATCAGCCCCACTTCCCTGCAGACAAAATCTGAAATTAAACAGTAGCTGCACCATCTGGGGGCTATGTCTCTGGCTGCAAACCATCCATGCTGTTGTTTCTGTTTTTTGCCTTGGGTACGTTACACCTTCCCTCCTCTTCCATTTATACAGTCAAAACATTGAAGCTGTCCTCCTGAGAAAGCTCCCTTTCTAATCACATAAGTTGCTCCTGAAGTCTCAGAACAAAATTTGGCCTGTTCAGTGAGCCTTTTTGAAGCAACATATTTCAGATTTCTAGCAGTCATCCTCAGGGAACGGCCTGTAAACTCTTTTACAGCATTGGACTGTTTGGTTGGTTGTTTTTTGGTGTGTGTGTGTGTGTGTGTTTTAAGATCCTTAGTCACTGTTAGTCATGGAACTTCTGAGGGTCTGAATCCCAGATTTTGACTTGCTCTTCTGCTCAGGTCAGGAAGAAATTTTTACTCATCCTGAAATAAAAAGTGTATCAGATTTGTTTTCTGCTGCACAGTCAGGTCCTGATGAGATTTCACCAGCTGAACTGAACACTTAGTTCAATAACTGTCTTATTTGTAGTAATGATGAATCTTATTTTATTTTTTAACTTTCAGTTGATCATGAAATTCCCATTCTATAGAAGATCATTGCCACTCAAAGCAAAAGAAGATGTCACTGCTAAGTATGTTCTTGGAAGCTAAATGCCCATCAAAGCAGCCTGCTTTATTCAGTTTGATTCAACAATCAAAGTAGGTTGTAGCTTGAACAACTTTATTAGACCCTCTTCATGTAATTGCTTTGCTTACAGATTTCAATTTACTCATGTTGTTAAAATTATAATAAAAATAAAGGATATCAGAGTTTTTTTGTTTGACTTTTTCTTTCAGTATTTTTTGTGATAGCTGAGGAGGACTGCGTTAGCAGCATAGTGCCTCTACTTCCCACCAGGTCCATTTCTTGGTTTTAGTACAAATACATTAAGACTGCACTACTTCTGCACTATGCAATCAGCACAAACATCAAGTATTCTCGTGTTACAAGACCAGCAGCTCATTAGAGTGAAATGTAGTTAAAATGAGGCCCAAGCAGTTCAACTGTTACATTAACTTGATGCAATTAATTCTGCCATGCATAAGCTAGCAAGAGCACTAATGCAAGCATCCAAACAGTACTTAGTAAATATGCTTTGACTCTACACTAAACTTTTGGAAAAGCTGAAGGTTAAGGAGAGCAACAAGAGCTTTGTTTGCAGTCTGGGCCACATCCTTTTATTGTCCACTCTGTTGGATCAGGATTTCACAACACAGACGCTTAGAAAAAGAGATAAGATGGTTTATTAAGTGGATTCAAAGACTACTTAGAAATGGCTTATATTAGAGAACATGGCATACAGCAGCTGCGACAGGCTGAAGGTATTTCAATTTTTAGTTGAAACACTAGCTAACAAAACTATTTCATTTTTAATGACAGTTAAGATCCAAATCTACTGCAAATCCACTACACTTGATCCACCAGTGAATAAGAGGAATCAGCACACAACTGTCAAACCTTTCCATGCACATTTCCCCACACATGGAAAGTCCTTCCCAGTGCAATTATTTGACAGACAATTTCTTGACTAACCTCTGGATACGAAAAGCCCTGTGAGCATGTATACTGCCTGGAAGATTTTTCTAAGATGTTAAGAGATTAACCAGCAACCAAAAAGAACGAAATGATGGCAAACCCCTTTTTTCTCTTACAGAATGTACGCTGCTCAGAGCAGCGACAAAACTTTCTTCCACATCTGTGCAGAATTTATCAAGTTGAGAAACCATCAAGAGTAGTGGTGATGATAGAAAATAGCCATAAAGAGCTGTACATGAGATGCAATGACACAGATCCTTGGACTGCTGTTAACCAGATTTGCTGTGGCAGAGACTGAAGCGGAACCCTTCAGCTGCACTTTCCTAAGGGCACCTTCTCCAATTCCCTTACGCAGGCATCTGTCTAAGAGTTACCAAGTTAATGTTCTGCTGGTGATCTGCAATTGTCAAAACAGTTTGAGGTACTCCCACCTTCATTTCACAGGATGGAGATAATTTGGTACAGATAAGTCAGGATAGGACAAAACATGAAATGACTGGGAGTGGAAGTCTGTTCCTAACTCTTTCCCAGGTTTTGCATCATCACCCACAGCTCTCTTTGCTTTCCCTTTCTGCAGCTTCTCTGCATGCATAGTGACTACTGCAACACGTCCACAATATGCAGTGCTTCATTCCTTGGTGTATATAAAATGCATCATGATGCACAGGGAACAGTGTCCTGGCAAGAAACATAACCACAGGACAGAGGCAAGAGGTGTGCAGGCATGGCAGTATGCCACGACAAGCACACTGCACCACACACTAACATGGGGGAGAAAAGAGACGAAGTCCTCCCTGCAAATCTGTACCTAAGCAGAGGCACACAGAACACTGAGTCTTACCAAGGGTTGGTTGCACATGTCAGTGATATATCACGCAGTAGGAACCTGTCTGCTGAGCTCATGGTCCTGTCAGTGCAGCGAGGCATTCTGGATAAAGTTCTGCATTGCAAACGTTACTTCTGCTAGTCTGTGCCTGCAAGCCATTCTTCAGCCAAATGTCCTCTGCTCTAGGACTGAAGATCACCAAATTTGAGAGGAAAAGAATAGCAATAATGACTTTTTTTTTTTTTTAATGACTCTAACATATTACACGGCAATGATCTCGACCATATAAGCTAATGCAACACGTTTGCAGCTGACTACAAATTCTGCACATCAGCACGTTTTTGCAGTTTTGCATAAAGCTAGAGGTGGGAGGAAAATCCAGGCATAGCCACATAACTAATGCTTCCTTTAAAGTGCCTACTCAGACGTGTCTTTAAACCTGGATCTAAGGCTTCAAAGGCCTAAAACATTGCTGCTATTTTCCATGGTTTCCACTGAGTCTGTTCCAGATTTAACAGCTGAAATTTCTCTTGGTACCTGGCTCCTGACAGGTATTAAGTTTCTAATCCAGAGTTGGTCATTCCAACCTTACACTATTTTGTTTGCAAGAGACAAGCGACACAGACACTAAAAGCAGGAAAAAGGTATCAGATTCACATTCTTTAGCCTGATACTAGGGATTACCCATAATAATGCAATGAAAACATTTCACCAGCTGCTGAAATACAAAAAGTGTATCTTAGAATCACACACAGCACTGTACTTAGGGGCCATTATTAGCTTCTCTGCTACAAAAGCTGAGGGATACAACTTATCTGCTTAGTTGCATTTTGTTATCAGCACTGAGCCTGCAAGTCACGGCACGGTGCAGTGCAGAGATAGAGGAGCTTCCCATGCAGAAATGCAATGCAAATGTAAGGGAAGGCAAAAGAGACTCAAAGACTTTCCCACCTAGCTGTCCTGCAGCAACTTCCTACCAGCTGAGGAGGGCAATGTGAGAGGCCAGGTGCCCCTGTGGACACAGAAAACGAGACTTCACTGCGGAATTTGTTCTCCACTGATGCAACTGTGTCTATGGTAAAACAGAAAGCGTCACTGATCACGCAGCACTCGGTGTCACTGGGTGAACAAGCTGTGCCTGCAGTTCTTCCTTTTCGGGGCTTGGGATCAAATCCCTGAGTGCACAAACGCAGAGAAATAGTGGGGCATCACAGCACAGCAGGCACAGAGGATCCTAACAAAGCTCTCAAGCTCCAGCACTCCACTGCAGAGGCTCAGTGACAGCTACAGAGCAGTGCAGAGGGCAGAGGGCACGTGAGTCTTCCTGCAGCACGGCAGTGACACCTCCCCTGCTTTTTCTGACGAGCTGAGAATCACGGATGGTAAACACCAAGTCACTCTATTTTCACAGGGGCACAAATTGAAGAGACTGGCACACGCTCTTCACAGTTTAGAAACACTTTAATTTGTACGTTAACACATAGATACGTAACAGAAAACATAAAGCGATACCAGGACATACAGACGCTTATTTCTGTGTTATTATATAAACCTGCACTCGCGTGAGGGATAATTCCCAGCTGACAGGCCGGCAGCGCTCACACCTGCTGTGGACGGCAGAGCCACCACCCAGCTCACTGCCAGCCGCGCTGCCCGTCGCTGCGTGACTCCTGAAGGCTCCCACAGCCTTACACAGCGCTCCTGCTGCACTGCTCAGAGCTGAGCCCCCGCACCGGCACCCGGTGAGGCACATCTCCCTGCGGTACAAGCCCCGCCCTCGCTACTCTGCCCCAGGGCTCAGGGGGGACGGGCTGCTATCCCGGCCGTCGGAGTGCTGTGCGGGCACGGCTTCGGGGGCGCTCACAGGAAGGGGCCGTTGTCCCGACGCGGGAAGCAACCAACGTCCGGCACTGCCCGCGCCCGGCACGCGCCGAGAAGCCCCAACGCGCACGCGCGACCCGAGCCCCACCCATCCCACCGCCCGGGCTCAACGGTCCCCGGTACGCCCGCCCTCGCCCTTCCTCGACCAATCGGCATCCGCGCCGCCGCCTCCCCGCACGCCACGCATTCTCGCGTCGCGACGTCAGCGTCTCGCCCCGGGGGCTTCCGACTGGCCGGCGGCCGCTTCCTCCTCGGCCGCTCATTGGCCGAGGAGCTTCGGCGCACGCGCAGAAGTCTCCTCCCGCCCCGCGCTCTCCCGCCCGGCGGCGCGTCAGCCGGAAGGCCCCTCCTCCTGGCTGCAGCCCCGCCCCCTCCGCTTCGTGCCGTGTCAAGCGGCGGCCACCGGCGTGGAGTGCGGCAGCCTCCCGCCGCCGCGCAACGGGCGGGCCCGGCCGGCCGCAAGCGCTTGGGGACGCACCTGTTGGCCCGGCCGCCTCCCGCCGTCCGCCGTTAGGAACAGCGCCCGGCCCCGCCGCCGCCATGGCGGAGACCGAGGAGAGGAGCCTCGACGACTTCTTCGCCAAGCGGGACAAGAAGAAACGGAAGGAGAAGAGCGGCCGCAGCGCCGCCGCGGCTTCCACGGCCTCCAGCGCCTCCGGCGCCGCCTCCAACGCCGCCGGAGCGGCCGCCGCTGCCGGAGGACCCCGCCCGACCGACGGCGGCGGCTCGGGGGCGGCCGCCTCGAGCGGCGGCTCCGCCAAGAGCAAGGTGCGGCCCGGGGCGGCGCTGGGGGAAGGGGCACGGCCGCCTCCGGGCGCGGGGCCGCGGCGCCTTCCTGCCGGCAGGGGGAGCGCCGGGGCGGCGCCGCCTCGGCCACGCGGGGTGCGGGCCGCTCTGCCCCGCCGCGGCCACGCGGGAGGCACGGGGCTGCGTCTGCTGCGTGCGCGGAGCCCGGCCGGGGGAGCCGCTGCCGGGAGGTGTCGGGTGTGTGGTGGTGGTGGTGGTGGTGGTGGTGGTGGTGAGAACGCGAGGTGAGCGCTGGCGGCTGGCATTTGGGGTCTCGCACTGCGTGTCGCTAACGCTGGGCTGCTCGCGGCTTTCCGTCTGGAGCAAGGGCGACGAAAAACCGTCCTGCTTTCTTCTCGTCCGTGGTTTGGGTTGGAAATCGAGTTCCTTAGATGTGAAAGGTGCGTTAATTTGGGAGCTGTGCTGTTTCCATGGAGATGGGGGTGTAAGAAGTCTGCGAGCTCTCGGAGCTGTGGAATCGCACGTGTGCAGAAGCTTCTGAGTCCTTAATATGCGGTGCGGTGACCCCAGGCCGCTTCTGCTGTCACCTCGGGGCAGGTCGCTGTCTGTGCTGCAGGTCGGTGGTGTGCAGGGCTCCTCAAAGGAGCTGTGTCCTTAGCTGCCCGACTGGAAGGGCACCGAGCCGTTGGCATGCATGCTGCGAGCAGTGTAACGCAGGAAGTATGTAACTGCTAATTAGGCAGCGTGTGTGTCAAACCTGTGACTAAGGAGAACTGCTCATCTGTTCTGGTCTCCTTCAGCCCTACTTTCATAACACCAGGACCTGATGAAGGACAAATTGGCTCCACTCAGATGGATTTCGCATTCCCCATGTCCTTCCCAAAGACTAGAAGCTATTTAGGGTATTCCTTGTTCTTTGTATCCTGTGAAATATGTGATGGAAAAGTAAATCTAAAGCATTCAAGCTTTAAGTCATAAAAGCTCAGTAGAAGGGAGAGGTCTTGCCCTGCATTTCACAGCTTTCTGCTGCACAGTCCTGTTCCCTGCTTGGTGTTCCTTGCCTTTCCTCTAGCTTTTTGCTAAGCTGATGTGGTTATCTTTCACTTGAACGCCTTTTTTTGCTGGGGCGTTTTGTGACTGTTGTAGTGAATTAAAATCAGTTAAAATTAGCTCACAGGCACGTTATGGAAATGTGCAATAAGTTAGGGGAGGAAGGAGTGGGATCTTTTTCCTTGTTGGCAGTGGTGCACACAGATTGGTTTGCCACAGAGCTGCACATTCGCCTTTAGTTTTCTTTGTATCGCCTTGGCTATCATCTCTTCATCGTTTGGTAGGAAGATGGTAACAGCTTCTTTCTCTCTTACAGGAAGAGGATGACTGGAAAGAGTTTGAACAAAAAGAAGAAATTGATTATAGTGGTCTTAGAGTTCAGTCCATGCAAATAAGGTATTTTTTTTTCTCACTTTTTTCCCCATCAGGTTAATCATTGCATGTTTCAAAGAACTGTTTTTTCTCCACAGGGTAGAATTAAAGAGAACTTTGATATGTTTCTGCTAACGTAGGTCTGATTGTTGTCAGGTAACTTAGGCTATCTGTCATTTTGATGTTTTGGGCCTCTTTTGTTTGAGACTTAAAGTTTTCTCTAAGTACCTAAAATTGCACCTGTGTAAAGATAACAGAACGGAAATTTCTCTGAGAGTAATGCCAGGTAATTCCTCCTGAATCACTTGCATGATGTAAGGATATCTGACTCAGTCTGGAGCAAATTCCTGAATGCTTGCATTTCTATTTCAAGAGTACAAAAATATAGTTGATAAAACCATGATGTTGTGATGAGACCCGCGGGACTGCATTTGTGAGCCTCATCCAAGATGCTTTGTTTGCTTTTTTTATTAGATTCTTCCTGTAGTCTGATCCAAACTAAGTCCACTTCAGTCTGTTCTGGTTAATAAAAAGGTTTCATCAAGTTGGAAAAAAGATTTTAATGAGCACAGTTTTAGGCTGAAAATATCATGTGATCCTTCAAGTACTGATAAGCTTCAGCATTAATCTGCTTCATTATCAGTTTTTTCCCTCTTTGAAGGCAACTAGTCCTAGGCTGTTTACAGGTTTCTGGTCCGCAAACTCTCCATACCATCAGAGTGGCAGAGCAGATAAGTTATGGTTACGTGTCTGAATGGACAAGTAACAAGTGGGCTGCTTCAATGATTGAAAAGTGAGCGCTGTGCTTTTCCAAAGGCCAGCATTCTGAATGCTTTTGACACTGGTGTGTTTTCAGGCATGTGGAACTTTCTGTCAAAGGATTTTGTAGTGACTTAGTTTATGGACTCAAGGGTAGACTGGACAAGCAGATGAAGGACAAACCCATTGGAGGCTGTTGATTATCCAGCTCAGGAGATCTTCTAGCTGAAAACAAGATATGAAATACTCAAGGGGGGGAAAAGGACAATGTAATGACTTCTCGATTAGTCGGATTTAGTGTGTAATACATTTCTTTTATCTCTTACAGTGAAAAAGAAGATGATGAAAGTGAAAAAAGAGAAGAACCTAGTGACAACTGGGAGGAAACCAGTGGTGCTGTAGACAGATCATCTGGTCCTTGGAACAAGTCAGCTCCTGCACCAGCACCTGTTGTTGAAACAATTGGTAAATGTGACTCCGTTGTTGATCGTACCAGTCAGAATTAAGCTACTGAGAAGGCAGAGTGCAAGGAGTAGTTCCTATTCCTGTGAGGGCTTCTGAGGAACAGTTGATAAAGCTGTCAGATAATTACAGTAAACATGGCAGCTGTCTTTTTTATTTCAGGCTTCGAAGTGGGGAGGATGGAAAGCATCTCATTTTAAATTATTTTTAAATTAATTCCCTCTACTTCATAATTTGCAAAAAATGAGTTTGAAGCATTTCAGTGGGTCAAAAAATATTGCTTTGGTGAAAAGTGGGTGTTCAGCCCATATCTGATGTGTACTGTGTCATTTCCTGAGTAGAGCTCAATCATTAATAGCATACTGTTGTTCTTTCAAATCAGATCTAGGATACACAGAATATGACATTGCAAAATGGGTTATTTTACTGGGAGGGGACTTCTGTTTAAATTCAGTTCTTAGTATCAGTGGATATGTGTCTGTTTCTGTACCTGTAGAAGGAGAAAGAAAATGTGTTATTGTAGGCTTTACCTTAAATGTAAACTACTTGAGTGTTTCTTTCAGCCTATGGAGAGGTGTTGTAAATGAGATTTGGCAAGCATGTAATTACATGTTTAGATCTCAAGTTTTAAATTCAAGTTGCTAATAAATTGCAAACAAACAAATGTATTCTTAGAGGATTGAGGCTCTGACCTTAGGGAAGCAAAATGCCAAAGCTGCATTTCAGTTCAACTACTGAGTATAGATAAAATTAGGTGATGTGTTTTTTCCTGCCTTATCTGGAATATTTGCTTCCCGAGTTTTAAAAAATGCAGTGACGTACTTGTAAGGTTCTTCTTTCTGTGTATGTGTGGTGGTGGGGGGGGTTGGTATTTTTTTTTTTGGTGGTTTTTTCATGATGAATGCAAACTTACCCTCTTGTCTCCATTTGCTCCTGTAACTAGTTACAGAACCCCCAGAGCCAGTTCAGACTGGTGGTGTATACAGGCCGCCTGGTGCCAGAGAGGGCGGCAGGCCTCGGAGGGCACAGCAAGGACCACCTGAAATCTATAGTGATACACAGTTTCCATCACTGCAGTCTACTGCCAAGCTTGTAGACAGTCGAAAGTAAGTACGTTGCATTAATTCCTTGAGAGAGATATTTTTACCTCTGTTTTATGTTGCTACAAGGATTAAGCCCAAATCTTTCCACAGAGAAGGAACCAAAAAAATCAGTCTCTTTGGCAAAGAGATGGGAAAGGTCTTAACTGTATTCTCTATAGGAAGAGCTTCCTTTGAAATAACTTGCATAGGATGATGCCCAGTAAGAGAGCCAAACAAGATTCCCAGCTACTTAGTTGACTTACTGGGGGATTTTTCCAAGTAGAATGTTTTTGCTCTTTACAGCAACTGATTTCATTAGATGCTAGCTGCGATGAGGATCTTTGTTATCACTTGTCAGAAAAACAATTAGAATGTCTCAAGCATGCTTCCTTCCCATCAGGGGTGTGAAGGTAACTTAGGTAAAGGAAGATAAATAGCCTGATATTTATTTCATTTGCTTGGTGTTTTGACTTCTCGATGTGGTATTAATCAACACAGCCTAGCTGGAGCTGTTTCTTTCTTGTTTTGGTGTGACTTTGTCTACTTGGCAAATGAGATGTGCTGTGCATTAGGGCTTGAGTGGTGCAAATTGGGCAAAGGTGGAAATTTGAATATTCCAGGAAGTGAATGGGTTTCTGCTTTCAAAACATTATCTTTAATAAATGTACTTGAATTTATTTTAGAGAACTTTAATATTGAAACGTGTAGTGTAACCTGAATTGCACTTGAAGGTAAACTTGATTCTAGCGAACAGGTTTTACAAGATTTGCTTGGGAATATTTGTCTGTTCTGTTAAAATTCTAGACCTTAGTGTTTTCTGTTTATAATATAATGTTTTTGTTGGAATGGGGTGGAAATCAACTAGAAATTTATAAGCTAGTGATACTTACTGATTACGTTTATTTTCCCATAGGGATAAAGAAATGGAGAAGAGCTTTGAAGTAGTAAAACACAAAACTAGAGGTAGGGATGAGGTCTCAAAAAACCAGGCACTTAAACTTCAGCTAGACAACCAGTATGCTGTGCTTGGGGATCAGTAGAGCTGCATACACATTACAATTAAGGAATGCTTTTTTGGTAACCCTTCTACTAAGGTAACTAAACTACAGCTAACGGCTATGATGAACATGCCACCTTATTTCTGCTGGATCTACTGCAGCAAGTGCAGAATACTTTGACATAAGTGATCGGTTCTCCTGCACTATGGAAGAGTATGTTACAACTTCTCCATTGGATATGGGGCAAATTAATGTAAATGATTGAACGAGAGTCATCGGTGTTCTTTAATTGCTCAGAAAGATACCTACAGCCAGTGGTCATTTCAAAATCTTTTTATGTTCAGATACTGAGCCTTCGTAAAGGTTGACTACCTCAGACTTGCTGCACTCATTGTGGACACCATGTGGATCATAACTTCTGGAAGAGAAGGTTACAGCTGTTTTAGTGGCCATCTGAAACTTGAAACCAGCTCTACTGGATTCCTGTCAGAAATCCTGCAGAAGTCAGCCATTTGGTTCCAATTTGCTATAACAAAGATTTAAGTGACCTTAACGAAAAACCTATCCTGTTCCCCTTCCGAGGAATCCTGTCATGTGTAGCCATAGCCTACCAGGGACTTCTGGAGCATACCATACCACCCGTGCTACCCAAGTATAACACAGAGCTGTAGTTTGTTTACCTTTTTAGATAGCTGTACTGAAGCAACGGCGAAACAAATTAAAACTCATTCAGTATCAGATTGGAAGATTGATGGGTTTGAATGGTCTGTTTGTATTAGCCATTTTCACAGTTGTCTGTTTAAGCATTTTTTTCTATTTTCCACCAAAAAAAAAAAAATGCCTTCCTTGTTTCTGATATCAAATTACAGTGTATTTAAATGACAGTGAAATATTATAGTGAAATAGGGTTTATTTTGTTTTGTTTTTTATCATGAAGTTTGTTTTTCTCACCCTAAGGCACTAAGGGTTTTGACTTGACACAGAGGTATCCAGACTCCAACTGCAGTCTTTTGAATTTGTCATCTTAAAAAATGCGAGATACATGGCAATAGTGATATCAGATAAAAGTAAATAAATTATCCTTTGTTAAGAATGGGTATTTGTCTGTTAAAGGGCAGTGGTTACTTAATAACCAAATAACTTGTTGTACGGAGGGATGACTTACGCTTGATAAGCCTTATTTGCTTGACTAGTTTGGTAAAGCCTGCAGGCTTTTTGAGGCAGAAATCCTCAAAGTAAAACTCATAAATGGTATTTAATAAAATCAGAATGTTGGGTAAGAACAGAAGGCAGTGACTTCTTTAAGTCGCTGTCATTTCTGAATTAATTTAGTGAAGGTAGGCAAAATGGCACTGATACACTAAGAGTACAGGACATTGCCCGTAACTGGTTCAGTCAGCAAAACCTGACATGTACCAAAAGTGTTCTGCTGTAACTTTTTCTCTTCTTATGCCAGAAGGAAAATGAAGTACGATAGTGGCATGCTCAAGTGTTGATGTTTCTCAGAGTAAATGCCAAAAAAAAAAAAAAACCCAGCATCTCTAAGTGTTGCCACTTGCCACAATGGCAAGAGAAACAAGGGAACAAACCCAAACTTGCTTGCTTGTGTGGGAATACTGTGCATTTGCAGAGGATGATGATAGTGTGGGAATTTTGCATAGTTGGGTTCCTTTTGTCTAACTGCTGACTTGCTTTAAATTTACTTCTCTGAGGCCAATGGGAATTTTGCTGTTGACTTTGGTGGGCAGGGTTTCACCTGGTTCTTCTGCGCACAGACTAAAACTGGCTTTGCTCTAGCAAAGTTAAGTCTTTAAAATTTCTGCTAGAAGCTGCTATTAAAAGAGAGGGCTCAAGAGACTCTTTTTCAGTCAGACTTTGGAAACCACCTGGCTAAAAGACTGGTACCAATATCTTGAGCTCTTAGCCATGTATCTTCCTTGAAAATACCTTGTTGCCAGCATAACTGTTGATGTGTCACTCAGATTTCTGTGGAATTCATGGTAAATGGGCACGTCACTTGATGTGGTAGAAATGTGAAATCTTAAAACATTTTTCCTGATTCTCTAAAGCGATTGAAGTCGCCAGTGCACATGAATCAAGTTCTAATCTACTGTACGAAGGGTAGATGAGACAGTCCATTGTACCATCTTTGAGTTTTTGGGCATAACCTCTGGCAGTTTAAGAAAACCCTGTAACAGCTTAAAATGAAATAAAATGGAAATATACATGGATTCTGGAGTGGAATGAATCTTTACCTTCAGTTCTAGCTTATAACCCTGTTACAGCTGAGTGAGCATGTTGTGTTTGGATCTCTTAAGGAGCAAACCATACAGTGGGTAGTCAGTGTTCTGCTCAGGTGTGCCACGTCCAGCAGCTTACAGCAATGCACATCAAGGTGAATTTTAAGTTGGCCACCTGTCAGTGTCTTCTGACTGCCACTGCGTAGTGCTGTTTTGAGACTGAATTGAATGTGAATGATGCTTTGTGCTTTTCACTTAAGCTGGCTTTGCTAAACTAAGGAATGAAAAGCCTCGTTTTGCTGTTCAGCAGCCTCACAGGAGTCCATCTGCTACTGAGAACTATTTCGGGGGTCTTAAGCATATTATCATTCCAGATTCCTTCTGGAGGCATAAAAGGGGGGAAGAAAAAAAAAGCACAGCAGATTTCTGTACAGAATGTTAAGGCTCCTTTAGTGTTTCTTGTGTTAAATACCATCACTAGCAGCTATCAAAATGCCAGTTGTCAGTATCTTCCTTGTAACAATTAGCTCCTCTGCATTCCTAAAGCTTTGAAAGTCAGTACTCTAGAAGCACAGTGTGCTTTTGAGACTGAGGAAAACCCACTTTCTGCTTTGTTAATGCATTCATGGGAGGCATGCAAAAAATGCCAGTTTCATTCCTTCAGAGTGCTTCTGGAAGGCTTCTGCTATAAATGAAGGATTGTCAGTTGTAAATGTGAGCTGCTTAATACCAGTTGGTAAAGTGTTGTGTAGCGCTTCAGGAACTTCATAACATGTAACATGCTGTAGTAGTGGATTATTAATGTCCATTTTGAATGTTTGATGTTACTTTTTGTTGTTGTGTTTTCCTTTAAACAACAGGTTTTGTAACTTATTAAGGCCATAAAATTTGCAGCCTGGTAGGAGAACATGTATACGTGTGTTACTTATTGGGAAAGGAGCAATTCACATCTGTGGTTCTTGGTGGTGCAGGGCTTAGATTGCCTACCTTTTGCCACTTTAAAAAAAAAAAAAAAGCAAAACAAAAAGTTGGATTTCCCAAGTGCCTGTTGTAGGAATCTGGCGTATGTATGTACTTGAGCTAATGAGAAATGGAGGAGAGGATCAGTTTTGTTGTTGCCCCTACTTTGCCCCTCACTGGTTCAGTTGTGCTTTATCTTACCCACTGGTAAAGGGAACTGAAGAGAAGTGGCCCTCTCCTGCTGCCTCAGTTATGTCTTTGCAGTTAGCTGTAGCAGTCACATCCAAGGTTACTCTTAAACATAGGAATAGCTGAGTTACTAAAAGCACAAATTGCATTAGAAATCTGATGTTATAAGGGCTGAGGGTTTTTTTGGTGTTTGACTCTATCTGTTGATTTTTCACCACAACAAGGCAGAGGTTTGTATGCAGTTTAGGTCAGGGAGACAATCCGAAATTGATAAGACTTCGCATGATGGAGTTTGCTTTTGCAGTAAATATATTTAACTCTGCTCAAGCAGTGTTAGACTTGCATTGGTTTTTAGATTCAGAAAGCAAGTGTGTAAAAGGAGACAGAAAATCTGGTGTGTTTGCCAGTAGATTATTCAGGAAAAAACAAAAAGTCATTTTAGTCTGGATATAACATAAGAAGCTGCAAGCTGTAGCAGATGATGGGAAAAGAAAAGACAGAAGAAGACAGAACTGGTTTGGGTTAAGGTAATTTTCGTGTATTATAGCTTGGCTTCTAAAGCACAGATGTAGCTTCACCATGTTCTGTGCGAAGCAGAATAGAAAATAATCTCCTTAATAAGGAGAAGATGGAAATTAAATATAACACCAGGAGATAAATGAGAAGGAACAGGGAGGCTTTATGCTACGTGGCAGCACAGCAGGAGGCAGGGAACGGAGCGTGAGCTCTTGGGTAGGAGGGACAGTGCTGCAGAGATCAGCACTGCTTTCAGAAGTGACGAATCCCTGTAACTCAACAGAAGTATTTGAAGTTCAGTAGTTCGAGAGGGCGTCCTGTTTCTTTCTGCCCAGAGAGAGGGTGGAGTTTAGCCTTGGTATGAGGCTGTGTGTAACCACTTACCTAGAAAGAGAACCAGGAAAAGACAAATTCCAAGATAGTACAAAGGTCTTATTAGGAAGCAAGCTTTCATATAAGTATTAAAAATGCACCGTAGTATTAATAAATCATCAGAAAAAGTGCACCTCAAAAGCAGGAATGGAAATCTATCATCATCATCATACAACCTTATGCAGTGAAAAGAAGCAAACGTTCGTAGCCAGAGCGTAGGGCCGAAAGAGTGGGGGTTGGTTTGGCCTTGGTTTCCCTCTGAGCTGCTGTGTTAACTTGGAGTAACTTGGTTTCACTTTGCCTCAGCTTCCCCAGCTGTGCAAAAAATACCTCACAAGGGTGCTGCGAGGCCGGAGGTGTTCTTAGAGGAAGTCCTGGTGCTGCAGAAGGACTGAAAATTGTTATAAAAACGTCCTTACATTAGCTTTCGTTAGAGTATTTCATGCTACTCCGGAGAGAACTTATTTTTGCAGAATGTAACCCATGCTCTAGTCAAGTATTACATAATTAGATGGTTATTTTAATAAGCATGGTCAGAGTGCTCAGCCTGAACCTTGCCCTAACAGGCATTTCCTCTCTGGTTAACTGTGCAACCCAAATGGTGTCTTAATATAAGGCTTTCTGTTTTTACATGGAATACATCAAAATCAGCATTGCTGTATTTTGTAAACCCCATGGCTGAAATAAAGTTCTGCTCAGAGCTGTCTCTTGTCATGTGGCTGTTGTAAGGCTTGCTCAAATTGCTAGAAACTAGAGCTGTTCACTCATGAAAGCATGTAGCTGTGTCAGGATGCAGGGTGACGTGGTTCAGAACTGGGAGTAAGCAGAGGAGGAGCTGGGAAGGGAGAGGAATACAGATGCAGAAGAGACGCTTGCTCTATTTACTATTCTGCTGTTCTAGCAGTTAAGTGCAGTGGGAGGAGCATGAAGAAATAGTTGTTATGAATATGCCTTTGCCTGCTGGTGATTTCAAGGTTCATTGCTCAGCTTTTACAGCAGGGCTCCAAATAGCAGTAGAGAACACAATGGTGGCATGCGTGCTGGCAAATCAGACCTCTGGTTGGACTGTACAGAGAGAGATGAGGCCCAGCAGCTATTTCTCTTACTGATATTTTTATCATTATGGCACCTCTAAGACAGTTGTTAATGTGTATCAGCAGTGATGATTCTGTGTCAGAAGTGATTACTGTTAGATTTCAACAGACTACTGCAGTTCCTTTGGAGGGGATGTTCTACTAGCGGAATGATGAATGCTAAAGCGAAACATAGGAGGATTTTTTATGCATTTACGGTGATGATGAGTGGTATTTTTCATGCAGCAGTGAGGTCAACAGACCGGTAACAGGCTTAAAGTGGCCTTGAGGAATGTCCTGTTATATGGTAGGTAGAAGAATTCTAAGACGATCATCATCTGTTCTTTCCCTTTATAAATAAGCTGCCTTGTTCTTACTGCCTCTCCCAGCTGAAATTTATGCTGTAATATTTTTCCATACTGTTCTGTTTGCTTTCTTGACTGCACATTGAGTAGATGTCTTCATCAAGCTGCCATGGCGATGCCTAGATCATCCCCTTGAAAGATCACAACTAATCAGGACCCACCAGAGCATGTGTAAGTGGTTTAAAGCCTTTCCACTACTCATTGCCTTTTGTTTTTCCTGTTGATGTTTACTTGCTGCTCTTTGCCAGGTTTACAAGTTAGCTTATCCTGGCAATCACCACTTTCCCTAATGCTGACAAACCTATTAATTTTTTATGGGCATTGGATTTTGCCATCATATATACAGAAGTCTTCAGTTTCATGTATGTAATCCACTGTTCTTATCAGTGACAAGCATGACTTGCTCATGTCTTTTACTCAATCTGACCTTTTCTTGTCTATCTTCTATATAGACATTTTCTTTCTAGCTCAGTTGTTACAGCACTGAAGTCATCAAGCTGTAATTGTCTGCTTTATTTCAAATACTGTACCTACAGAGGAGCATTAGTTAAAATGTTGCATTTTCTTTTAAAGAAACCATTTGTTCTGTATCTCTTTCAGAATATGCACAACAATAACAAAATGATTCAAACCATAAATATGGCTGATAAATGAGAGCAAAGACATTGCTAAGCAGGTAAAATGTATGTTAATCTGATCTCCAGGAGCATAAATTCATGGGTTTCAGTAAAGTTGCTCTGTATTCCTGTTGGTTGGGCTCAGTTTCATTAAAACTTGGTTTGAGATCTCACAGCAGCCAGAACCCAGCACAAGAGAACAAAGCCCATGGCAAACTTAAATTCCTGTGTTACTCTTTCCTTTGTTCGTGGCAGAGATGAAGCAAGCATATTCATTCCTTGCTTTGACCAATGAGTGCTCAGGCATGCCTGCTCTAATGCAACCCCGTGGTGTACTTAACTGGACACTGAAATTGGATTATATTTGACATGAAGGTAGTGCAGCAATACAGGGGCAGACTTTGTCTTTGTGGCTTGTTTCATCTCTTTACATTCTCACCTTGTAGGTTAAATGTCATACAACTATATGTAAGGCCTCAGTCTTTAAGTACTAATTGATTTACCAAGAATGCAACAGTTAGTTAGTTAGGAATAGAGTGAAGGTGGTATGATGGAAGAAGACTCAGACTGTCTGGATGTATGCTTGCCTCTTAGGAGCTGTACTCTTTCAGTGTTGGAATATTATGTCATATAAAACAGCTGCTTTCTGCTATTAACAGTGATCTGTGGTTGAGAGGATGATACCTTATGTTAGGTGTTCCACCTGTAGTGCTTAGAATAGTGGCTCCTGGGGACTGTATCAAGTCTGTAGGGTGGAGGTGAGGTTTTTCTCCCATCCCACCACCAATTCCAGTTAGAAAGCAGAGATAGATCACAACACAGTTCTTAAGGGTCTTTCCTACATATTCTAAAAAATGTAGCTGTGCTGCTGCCACTTGTGGAGCCCCGTGTTGGCCCTATGCCTCTTGTGTTACTTACTTAACCACTCTGTATCCCTCAGGGCTGACGAGCTCTTGCTGGTTGCACTGCGTCTTTAGTCTGGGAATTTAGGTAGAAGGCAAACTGGCTTTGTAAGCTGGCATGGCTGTTTCTTAGAGATTTGCTTTCCTGCAGCTCAAACCACAGCACCATTCTCAAGTATTTGACCTTTCTTTGCTACGATATTTCCTTCTTTTGTTCAGCTGTATTATTACCCTGCCAAGGATCTTGAGCCAGGTACCTCATTGACCATTTACTGAGAGAGCAGTTCCGTAAGCAAGAACTTGTGAGTCAGGATCATGCTGTACATCACCAATCTAGGCTCTAGCACCACATACACAGCTCAACTGCTGCTGCAAAATGTTTAGTAAGTAAATATGATATTGAGTCCTGAAGAATTGATGTCAAGATCCTCAAATGCTCAAGATGTCAAGATCCATGACAGCTCACTCCAACATAATGTAGCAAAATGAAAGGAGTAGCACTGGTTGCAGTAAAACAGATGAGCTATGAGAAGGAATGGAGTTGCATGACTGATAACTTGTTAGTTCAAGCACAACTGCCTCATCTGGGCAGTAGGAGCATGGTCCAGCCTAGAGGGTTTGGTTCAATAACAAGACGACACAGCAAAGAGGACATCTCTATAAATGAAAATATGAAATTAAGTAAGTTTACTTTCAGCAATGTACAGGAATGCCTCAGCACTACAGCCAACCTGAAGTAACAAAGATAAAGCCCCTTGAGTTCTTACAGCAGTACAAAAGAAAGGAAGATACTGTCTGGCTGGGAAGAGGGTTGGCCAGGAGCCTATCCAGCACAGGGGAATACAAGATGATCACTGTGTGGCCCCTCACAGTTAACACAGGAACCTACTGGTGCCTGTATATTTATATATCTTTATAGTAATAATTTAAGTTCAAAACCTAAGCTATGTATATATACATATATATTTTTGGCAGTAGTTTTTTTTACCCTGGTTTCCCTCTCATGGTTTCTGCATATGCCAACTTCTGACTGTGCAGTGTGCACCTCTGTTCTACTTTTGTCTCATGTTAGAGTAATGGTATCAAACTCTGTAAAGCACTTTTGTGATGTTTCCTGTAAAGAAAGCTGAAGAAAATAAATTTATCTTAACAGCAGCAACTGAATTTAAACTTCCAGGTTTGTCTGTTTGTGTTCATCTGTCCAGTGGCTCCAAGCAATGACAGCAGGCACCTGTGACTTGACAGCAGCATGCTGTCATGTGGTGTTCAAGACCTGGGACAGAAATTCTCTTGCTGTCCTCTTTGCTTCCCTTGTGCCCTGCCTACATGACAGCCCAGGCTCCTTGCATTGCAGGTGTCCACTTGGGTACTGTCAGCAGCTGTACCAATCTTCAAAAGAGTGCTGAAGAAATAGTTGGAGAGCTATTCAAACTTAAAAGCCCACTGTACCAAGTCTGCCCTTCTGTCCAGCCCCCAGGTGTCACAGTACTCACAGGACTTGTGTGGCTTCCAGACATCTCTGAAGCTTAGCTGTGAAATGTGAATAGTAGCACTACCCTTCCATAGCAGCATTTTCTGAGGACAGAGGAGAAAAAATAAACAACCAAAAAAATACCCTACATCCCTTTGGGTCTTGTCTCTTAAAACCCAAAGCAACATCACCAATGAAATGCAAAGTTAATTCCAAACTGTGGTATTTAAGGCATCAGTAAACAGCATTATCTTCAGTATGTGACCCCAAAGCAAGTCAAAGATGCAGTGGTACAACTGGCATTCATTAACACATTTGTTAGTACTTGGAACAGCGAAAACTTGAAGTTTTTTATAGAATAATTTACTACTAAAATTTATAAGCTGTTTGTTTGTTTTAAATCCAGTTTCTCTTTTGGTATTTTCTCTTGGGGCAAAACCAAGAGGAAATACTCAAAGCAATGGCTTTCTTATCAAGTGGTGTTTTCCCTACTACACGGACATAAAGTTGTGCTAAGCATCTCAAAGTATTTATTTATTATACAATGCTGTCCCTAAACCAAATCATTAACAGCACCGGTAACCAAAGAGATCTTCCCTATGAATATTACTGTAAACTTATTTTAATCTCAGGACAAATTAGAAGTGAGATTCAAAGCTTTTAATTTTTGTGGTGAGGATGAAAAAATATAAATACGAATATATAAAATGTACAAATTAAAAGCACAGAACTTTCTCAGTGCATTCTGGATCGCTTGACTCTGCTCGTTTCTCCCGGTGCTTTTCTTTTCTGGGATAATCCAGTCCCAAGTTCTTTGCTGTTCTGGAAGCAATGCTCAGCTTCTGGCAGGTAGTAAGACTCCACTGGGGGAGGCGGATCCTTAAATAGAGGAAAGCAAAAAAAAGTTGCTTAGCTCAAGGAGGATCTTCTGAGACTAAAGAAATTGCTCAGTTGTTTTCTAAGATGTAAATTAATAAAATGAACATTGCACATGCACATCTTGAATATTTTGCAAGCTCCCTGCTCTGGCAGAGGCTCCTGTTGACCTGCTGGAGGTGATGGGCCTGCTCTGTCCTGCCTGCACAGCACACACCTGGATGAGGAAGTCTGCAATGTACTCTGGCTTCAAGCAGTTCACTCCCTGGGCTGCCGCCTCTGCTACGTTCACCCTGGTGTCATCTGGCCTCAGCTTACTGAAGTCAGCAAAGAGATGAGTTGCTTCTTTGAAGAAAGACACAGAATGACCAGAAAACACCTACAGATTAAAACACGAGAGACAAAAGCTATTAATTTTTGTGTTCTTTCCCCTATGGAAGATAAATGCAGCTCATGACCTATAAACTCGCACTCAACTATCAAACCAACACAAAACAAAGTACTATTTACTGTGCAGTCCTGTACCATCTTTACCTTTCAAGGCCAATCTTCTCATCAGAGCAGGGCCCACAAATTCTGTGCTCAGCAGTCTGAGCAATTTTGGCTAGGCCCTACCACTAGCATGGACAATACCCAGCACAGAGTTTAAGAAATTATACCAATACCTTAAAAAGTAACAACGAACACTCAACAAAACAACAACAGAAGATTAAAAAAAAAAAACAACAGTAATGTGTACTTTCTTTTTCCCAGAAAGCTACATACTTTTGCTCCTCCTGACTGAAGAAGGCGTCGGAATCCGGCTTCCTTGGTGTGATCAACATTCAGGATCACTTTCCAGCCACTGAATGCTCCCTAGATAAAAGACTCCATTTAGCCATAATGATGTTCACAGATCCCTCACTTGCCTCTTTCAGATGTACCTATCAGACAAACATTTGCTATCATCTGGTTTTGTCTTTTTAAATTGTAAAAGGCAGAAAAAAAGTACAGTGTAGAACTATCAGACAAAGACCACACACTCCACCAGCTTTCCACCATGCCATTCCACCTGCATGGAAGGTGGGCAAACCATTCTATTCAAAACACTTGCAACACCAACAAGAAACAAACATCTTAAGAAAACCTGTGTACTCTATTACATACTCAAAATGAGCTACAAAGCTGAGTAAGAGCACTTAGGGTCAATATATTTCCAAATAGGCAAGGGACATCATTTCTCTCACTAACACTCATTTAAAGGAGGTTATAAAATACACGTGAGTTACACTGTTACACTGATGCAGTTGAGACACTGGCTCTTTCCAGCTTTCAGTGAATACTTCCGTGTCTGGTTGGAGAGAGCAGCTAGAAGGACTTGGTGAGCTCTGGTTCCACCTTCAAAAATATCACAGAAACACTACGGAACTCGCACTGTGTGACGTAAGAGAAGGTGCTTTGGGAGAGATGTCAACTGCTGCCTTATCTGAAGTACAGTATTACGCCCACTGCTAGATACAGGAAAATGCTGTCCAGTGACCTGTATGGCACAGCAGGGATTTCTCAGAGTTACTGCCAGCACCAGCCATGGTTTTCTGGTAAAACCAAGGGAGAACCCCAGCTAGAGCTCAGAAGCACAAACAAAGGCATCTTAATGGTTGAATTATGCCTACATACATCGTAGCCACCTGTCTAGCTCTGCAAAAAGCATGACCAGTGGGTGGTTCAGGAATAGATTAGGATGTAACAGATCAGCACTAAAAGGTTAACTAACTAGAACATATCCAGCTAAGCCATTTTGTTCTTAGTAAGACAGATTCACTTTTCCTGCCAGAGAAATTTCTGGGTTTCTCAGTGACAAACCCTGTCTTGGCCATCCACACCATACACCTAACATCCAACACACATCTTAATACCTCAGTAATTCCAGTTTCTTGCCTTCCTTTATGAATTTTTTTCCTCCACCTCAGGGCTGCAAGCGCTAGCTTCTTCTGGTTTACATTGATCCCAGGCAAAACATTAAGTATGGAATCACTTCCCCACTCATAATCTTCTTCCTACAATAATCAGAGGCATGAATTACAAAGAAGTCTTGTCAACTTTGCTAGCAGAAAGATAAATAATAAAAAAAAAAGACATCCGAAACAAATCACAACTCAGTGTAGTTCTGTGCAGCAATTTTATCTGAGCAAAGCAGTTCCTGGTAAAATTAGAGATATGTCTCTTAAATGCATGTAATTATCATGGCCATGCATAAAAACTTCCCACAAGTTTGGTCAGGAACCTATTTTCAGAGACGAGCTTACCAAAAGTTTCTGAGATGCTGGAGCCTCTAAAAATCCCAATGTTCAGCCACTCAAGACATTAAAAAAGTGCAACATTCTAGTTTCTCAATAACGAGGTTACATGCCTGAACAAAGCAGCCAGCTCCTCTACATGCCTCCAGGTAGGAACGATGAAGCACCCACTTTCCAGCTGCCATCGAGGCCAGAAATTTCTCATTTCGAAGAGGATGTCCCACAACAATGTGTGTGCAACTTGGATCAAAGCACTGTTTCTCAAGTACTATTCCACCTTGGAATTGAGGATTTAATACAATTCAAGTTATTTAGAGTTCAGGCTGTACCACAGAAAGATCATTCAAAGTGAGAACTTTTTGAACTTTAAAAAAAATCTCAGATTTACACTGAAAATATTATGATTGAAGTGATGAGGGAGAAGCTGGCAAGGAAAGAGGAACTCTGGGAAAAGAAAAAAAGTGGTAGTGTAACAGAGACAGGAATGGGAGACACCAGAGAACGGCAGATTCTAGACACTCCCAACAGTAAAGAATGGGGCTGTTGTGGAGACAGCTAAAAGAAACTGCCAGAATACAAAACCATTGCTGTTTTATGGCAAAGCTGATCACTCACATAATAATAATATATTCAAGGAATTGCTCACAGAAAACCATAAATTTGAGACTTCTGAGCTGATGAGTCATTAACAGAAGCCCTTTCTTTTCCCAGCTTACAACACAACCATTGCATGCATTTCACAAATATCTGGTACCTAATTCCTCAATCAAATGGCAGTAGTCAAATCTTTCTTGAGGATTAAGAGAAGATAGCTGAAATTTATGGCATTTTTCTGGTTCTTCATCTACCTTCTCATCTTCTGTAACAGCCTGTAAATATAGCAACAGATTTTGGAAATATTACAGAAAGATTAGTTTGACAGTTGACAGTTTCCCTGCAAGCAATCCTGGATTATTTTTATGTTAAGTTTTCTTTTAGCATGGAAAAGAAGAACCAAGTCTGTCAATCACTTGACAAAAGCTGGATCTTATCAAATCAACATTAAGCTCCTGCTTAACATCCTCTTGGTCGCCCCTTCTTTTAGGGCAGAACTGAACAAATCTGTTATAAAAACTAATCCATATTTACTGAATGCCAAGCTGAAAATATGAAGCAACCATCATCCATCTATCACACTGCCTCATCCATTCAGGCTTTCTTTAAATCCCAAGGCCTCCTATATATTTCCACCACAGTTTATTCACTAACATGACACTTCAGCCCTCTGATGTTAATGCTAGAAGTTGGAGCATCATATGATACACTGAAGGCAAAAGCCTAAACTCATTTTCCTACTTACTTTCAAGTTCACTACACAACATTAAATTTCTGAACCAGGTTTATGTCCAGAACAAAGATAGGCAGTTGGCATTTAAGCCTAAATTCGAGATACCATCTGCAAAATACAGGCCTAACATTTTTCCATCATCCAAACATGCCTAGAGTTCCCCCTCCTGCTTATAAGCACCCATAGAGCAGCAAAAGGCTGCAATGAGGTCTCCCTGGAGCCTTCTCTTCTCCAGGCTAAACAAGCCCAGCTCCTTCAGCCTATCTTCATAAGAGAGGTGCTTCAGATCTCTGATCATTTTCATGGCCTCTTTAGGACCTGCTCTGTCACTTCCATGTCTTTTCTGTGACAGGGGCCCTAGGCCTAGATGAAGTACTCCAGATGGGGCCTCAGAAAGGCAGAGGAGAACAATCACCTCCCTTGTCCTGCTGGCCACCAGGACACAGATGGCATCCCAGGCTGAAAGCACACACTGCTAGCTCATGTCCAGCTTTTCATTCACCAGGACCTCCAACTCCTTCTCCATAAGGCTCCTCTCAGTGTATTTCATGTGGATGCTGTTGCCACTGCTGAAATGCACCACCCACCAACTCACTGTGCTCACATCCACTGTTTGGTCTCCACAAGCATTCAGCAAGCACTGATGAATGTCAATGGGTGCCATTTTTTCCACATGGAGGAATTCAATGCCACACCTTTGCTTCAGATGCACTTGCATGTCAGACACCATTTTTTCAGACTGCACCCCTACTGCCATCTGTCACATGGCAACAACATGTAATGGAATACAGTTGGGAACATTTAACCTCTATTGCCATACCATCGACATCTGCCTCTGGTGTTATGGGCAACCATAATAATACAGGAGGCATTACTTTCACAGCAACCTTTAAAGTATAGCTACACTTCTAGAACACATACAATCATGAGCATTTCTTCAAAATGTCAAACCTTTTCTTTGGGCTGTGGTGCCACAGGAGGGTTAGCCAGTGGGAATGCAATGCTGGGAGCCTGCGGAGTGGGGATCAAGTGATCTTTAATGGGCGTTTCAGGATCTCTACACACAAGATTCTTCAGATCTCCAATCGTATCTCCATCTCCAGCCTCAGGAACAACTGAGGAAGTAAAACACTGTTACAGGACTTGTCCTCGGCTGAATAAAATCATGGACAAAGTACAAGAGTAGTTATCCTAACAGGGTGCTACAAAATGCACAGTTAACATGTCAATATTGCCCTTCTTGAAAGGTGCTCTTCCTTATACCACAGACCACTAATTGAACCTTACAGACTATGTCCCTG
This sequence comes from Chrysolophus pictus, assembly GCA_037305975.1. Lineage (NCBI taxonomy): Eukaryota > Metazoa > Chordata > Aves > Galliformes > Phasianidae > Chrysolophus > Chrysolophus pictus. Next base: position 42,143,114 of record JAYKPI010000006.1, read on the forward strand.
GATGCCTCATTTTGAAAAGCAGAAAAACCTCAAATGGCCTAATTTCTTTTGCTAAATGTACTTGCTCAGTTAAACCAAAAGAAAGAAAAAAAAAAAAACCTGAATGTATCTAATTTTCTTCAACCTCCTCTAGAACAGCATTAGTTTTCAGTGGAAATTCTTCAGAAGAAGAATCTCTACAAAGTAGATTGCTGGGGGATGGGAGGAGGTGGCAATGGGCTGAGAAGTAAATGATTCTGCTATCTGTCTGGAGGTGGGAAAAGTCAAAATGGATTAAAAACCTTAAAACGTATTGCTTTAGTCCTGCTTAGTCCCAGCAGAAGATTGAGACTTCAGAAATAATAGGAAAGATAAACACAGTATCTTGACTAAATCATAACTGAAGCAAATTCATAAGTAGCTCTGAGATACTGTTTTTGGCACTCTCAATTATCTTCTTTCTGTTCCTTCACTCTTCACCTACTAATATTAAAAACATTCTGCTACTAGTATTTCTATTTGAATTCCACTGCATCTACCTGACTTGTTAGTTGGAAGCTAGCTGAGGATCCAAATAAAATTGTGGAAGATATTTTCTAAAGTTGATACAGATTATTTTCAGAAAAACGCTGCCTTGGTGTTTGACCACAGATGGCAAATAATTATGAAAGCTTTTTTTTTTTTTTTTTTTTTTTTTTAAAGAAACAGCAACACATAGTGGAGCTCAAATATGAAAAAAATATAATTTTATATTCAAGAAATGCCAACGATGTTCACTCTCTAAGTTTTTTGTATTTTTGAAGTAAAATTTAAGCATTATCTTATTTTAAAATCCCCAAAGATCAACCTGATGCTGTAGCAAAGAAAAATGGTACTTTATTTCAGATTTCATTTTACCTATACCAGCAATCTCTGCATCAGCTATGGACCCTTTGAAGGTAGACTCATCCATGTTCCTATTAACGTTACTCTGAGCTTGCTCTGTGTACTGGGAAGGACTGTTAGGCCACTGAAAGTTACTGACGAGTCTCGCTCTCTCCTCCCTTGCTGTAGGATCATCCCAGATGATCTGCTCACTCTGGGATGGCTCTGTGTTGATATCTGTGAGAGCCTGACGAGATTGCCTGAGAGAAAAAGCACAGATACCTTAAATATTCCTTTGTTTTTACAGAAGACTACCATTCTAGAAGGTAACGTTTTAACAATCACATCAACTATAACATCCAAGTGACATTATTAGAAAGCATGTCCAGAAAAGTGGAAGCCTCCAGTATAAAAGCAACTTTGGCAATCTGTCTTTGCAGGTTTAAGGGTCAGCGTGGCTGAAAAAAGGCAACCAAAATGTAAGCAGGAAATATTTTCACCATGTGTCTGGTAATTATTCCATAATCAGTGCACTCTACCCTTAACTGAATCTTTTAATTTGCTAATAAACTCACAGCTAAAGGAATGACTTTGCAAGATTTCAATTACATTCTCACTGGAGCTCAGCACTGTTGAAGCTAAAATCCTATTCACTGTGATTACACAGAGAGAAATGAAAAGAGGATAAATATTCACAAAATGCTTTATAGGAACAACTACTATTTGCATATGACTGACGTACTGAAATACTGCAGCACTGCTTTCTTCAGATATCTCTAACAACACTAACTAACCTGAAGACAAATTAGTTGGTTAGCACAAATCATTTCAATATTAAAAAGCAATTATATTCTACTATTTTTTGAAAAGCAAATATACTCATTTATATGTAATCTTAGGATTAAGATAATACTCTGATTTTATCTAGCAAGTCTTGTTAAAGATTCTGAATTACAAGAAAATGAAGTATATCACAACAGAAAGACAATACAACTGAAAACCCTGGAGATCTATTCATGTTTCAGTGATTGTCTGAGTAGAGAGGACAAGATAAGATACACTGAAATGAAAGTCAATACCTTAGAGCTTCCAAGGCCCTGCTGCGGCCATTTCGCACAGACCGTGTGCTATCAGGAGTGGCTGGAGAACTATCAAAACTGTTCCTTGAAAGGGATCCTCTTTGTCCTTGTGGTTTCACTATTGATGTGGCAGACATGATCTCCTGCAGCTGCCTCTGGAAGCTCTCCCTCATTTCCAGTGCCTGGGTTAAAACTTCAAGAGAATAAACAAAGCCCACAAGATCAAGATTACTACAGTAAGTGGAAAGTACAGCCATTCAAGTCAATTTTTTCCCTGTATCAAGGAGGAAGGTTATATAATCAAGGAGGGAAAGACTATCTAGGAAAATGATGTATGACTGAAGTCACCCATTTCTTGTCACAAGCAGGAAATCCCATTTGGATCATTCCTGAAATTGTTTATGTGACCTACCTTATATTCCACAACTCTCCCTTAACACATTTCTTTACCTAACACAAAAATGTATACGATACTGATTTTCTATGCTAAAAATCAAACAGATGTTTTTTTTTCTTTTTTTTTTTTTTTTAAAGAAATAGCAACTAAATAATTTGTAATGGATTACCCTATTTTATATGGGCTGGCAAGATCTTTATACTAGAGAGCAAAACCTCTCCCTCATATTGAGCAACAATGGCTAGTTGTATTTGACTGGTAAACAGATATAGTAGCTAAAACTTTCACATCTTAACATTCAGCACCTGAAACTGTAGAAATCTTACACTGGCAGTTAGACATCACATGACTATTCTGAGAACAGGAATTTATATTTACCTCCCTTGGATTCACTTATTCCAATGTGCTCTTCTCCTGTGCCAACTCTTTCCTTTATTTGGTCAGTAGTTAAATCATCTTCAGCATCATCTTCATCCACTGGAATAATCTAAAGCCAATAAAGACAAGTAGAATTCTTCATCTTTTATTTTTACCTTTGTTCATCACTTGTGAAAATTCTGATGAAGAATAATCTTGCCTTAGAATAAGCTAATCCTTCTGCCATCACAACAACAGTAAGACAGTGAAAAATAGCATTAATGACAACACCTACTCTGCAGTCTATAGGTCCACTAAGTCAAGCTTAGCTTTGGACCTCTTGTTCACTTAAAAAAGAAGGCAAGGAATGAACTACACTATTTCAGATGTGAAAAGCACTTCTAATCCTAAAATGTCTGTGTTTGCTTCTATTGTCCCAGAAGAGGATTACAAATGCAGGAAAAGCATGAAGTAGCATCTGCAATAGCTGCTATTAATTACCAGTGAAATCTGCTTCAGCATACCAATGCATAAAGAATCAACTTCATTTATTACATTAAACGTAACAGCCACGTGAACTGAATTCCAATGATGCCATAGAACATGAATTTCTATCACACACTCTACCTCATTTTCTTCTGCTGGTTTTCCAGTGGGTGGAAGCTTACTGGAAGAGGAGGGCCTGAAATCTTGCACTGCACTGATGTCCAGGCTCATTTTGGGATTGTAAGTGTGAGGAAAGAGAGATTCAGGAAGCCGTTTATATTCTTGGGCACACTGTAACAATATTAGTTAATATTATAAAGATAAGAAACTGCAGAAAATTAATACAAGTTCCATATTTAAGTATAGGAAAAGGATCACTGAAAGAAGTAGTTTACACAGGAGAAAAATGCAGCTCTCATTCTGGGAAACATGTAGCAGAACTGCTGAATGGAAGAGAATTTCTTTTTCCCTTACAGAGTACAAGGGAAATGCATGCTAGCAAAAAGTGTTCAATTTTTAAATTCAAAGCAGAATGTAAAACATCAATTCCTATATATGCTCATTGTAATCTCCAACAGAAAATCAACTGCTATCTAACGAGTTTTAAGCCTTCTTTTCTGTTCACTTTTAATATGAGGGGGAAAAAAAGCAAACAAGCTTCATACCTCTAAAAGCCAGTGTTCTGAAACAATATGTATTCCTCGTTCTTTAACTGATCTATATTCCTTGTTGTTGTCGTTTTGTCCTCCCTTGTAGATGAAGTGCGTTACTGTTTCATCAAAACACCATCTAGAAAATAAAATGAAATACAACTTGAGGATATAATTACATATCTAAAAGAATCAGCAGTTGATCCTAGAAATATACCTACTTCGATGAAGAAAGTGGGCTCATTATTTATTTAGCCATAACAAAAGAAAGACAACTTTCAGTTTCAGGACAGAACACCTTCAACCTCTTCTGAAAGCATTCCTGAAGTAAACAAAACTTAGTCTGACAAAGGTATGAAAGAGAGTTTGGGGTTTTGATTTGTTGTTCCTTTTTGTTTTACTAAGTAAATGAAGTTCCAAATCAGTTTCTAAAAATAAGTGTGAGCAGTTTATTACATGTTTTTCTTTTACTGATATATTGACTTGCTATTAGAATGAAGCTCAATGAAGCTCCATGAAGCTCAAAATAAAATGTAGGATTCGAAAATGTAAACTTATAAAAATTAACACTTTTATCTAATGGAAACAGTTTGTAGTTCCTCTCAGTAACAACCTATTCTTTTTAGTTTCTCTAATCACAGAACTTAGCCATGTTCACAACCTGCAAAATAATTAGTTCTGAGCTAGAGACACACACACACACACACACACACTTTCAGATCAGATTCAAAATCTAAAATATAAAGTCAATTTTAAACTTCCAATATACCAAAAGTTTTAGTATCTTCTGCATTAAAAAAAAAAAAAAAAAAAGAGAGAGAGAGAGAGAAGGAAAGAATATTTTTCTGCAACACTAGTAGACTTCAGGATAAAGTTTTCTCAAGACGGACTTATCAGAAACACAGAGAAAATATGACTTATTTTGCATTGGCATGTGGCTGTATTTTTGGACATAAATCATTTAAGATCGTGAAACTTAAGGTTCAGCTATAGCAAAAGGTCCCATAGACAAGAGTATTAGAATGCTAAGATTCATATTTATTTCAATTCCCACCAGTGTAAAAGCTTAGAAGTTGTGCTTTATTGTTTGATACCTGTAATCTGCACCAAGAGAAGCTGCTATAGCATTCAGTTCACTTTGCCTCTTACTAAGTTTTTTACTAACACATATAACAACACCAGCTAGAGGCTTGGGTTCTTCCTCCTGTTCAAGTAGGGGAAAGAAAAAATCATGTTTAGACAGTGTCTGCATGAATAACAAAAATATTTAAGTATTTAGCATAATATGTGATAATATTTCCAATAACAAGAAAAGGCAAACATTTTTTGTTCTCCCAATCTCCACGTCAAAAGAGAGCACAACTATCCTTCCAAGCACTACGAATCCAAAGACAAAAGATTCACTCTTACCCAGTCTCCCTAAACCATATTGTGCTTTTTTCATCACAGACTGACCACTTCCCTAAGCACCAAAATTAAGGAATTATCAAACCTGATACCACAAAAACATTTCACTCTACCAGAGTGAAAAGGTTAGAGTTCAGAAACTACAGAATAAGAAGTAACAACCTTCCCTTACTGGATGCCATTAGTTTCATCCCCTCCTTTACAATACATTGTGCAACAATGAAAAGCAGTACTAAAAACACTCTTTTCTCTTGCTTCTTTGCCTGTTTTCTCTCATTAGAGTAGATTAGGCTGGAGCTCTAAACTTCAGTCCAACGTGAAATATTTAATCCTGCTCATCAGGAGCCTCGGAGTTTCTTAATTGTTATAAAACCCTACTATCCTAATACTACAAAAACTGAATTGTCACAGCTTTATAAAACATGCAGCTTAGCAACTCCTTAGTATTTGGGATGGCAGTACAGACAGGAGAAAAAGATTTTTACATTTTTGCCTACTGCCTTATCTTGCTTTATTCACCGTTGAAGATGCATAATCACACACATTTTTACTCAAATGTATCAAAATGCACAAACTCCTTTATAGCTTAACTCAAAAAAGTTACAGCATTTTCTTAATCAATCTATGTTCCAAAAGCTCAAAACCAAAATGTCCTACCACTTCTGGCTGTGCAGCCTTCAGCTGTGGGCTGGCAGTAAGAGCTTCTGTATTCCGAGTGCTGTTTGCCAGTGCCAATTTCAGGTTTCTGCCAATGACTTCAGAAAGAGGTGTGCTCAGCTTCCTGTTCTTTTGACGAAGACCTCCTGGAGTTTCCAAAGCTGCCAGAGCATCCTACCAAAAAAACCAAAGTAACTGACTGACTTTCATGAAGGCATTACAACCAACATTCTCATAAAACCAGGACTGTGTACTACAGTAGCTAGTAAGCACAAATCAAAGTACCACTGCACAAGAACTATACAAGAGAATCCCAATCTCAGAGTATACATATTTAAAACAGGAAGAAGAAAAGATTTAATCCTCTTTTTCACTGTCATCAGGGAGAACTGTCTGCAATGGAAAGAAGCCAGCAAACAAATCCAGGTACTCCCAATCCAAAGCAAGTCATTTCCAATGTGGATTGTTCCATTGGAAGGGAAGGGGGGGAGGAAGAGAGGAGCGGGAAAAAAAATCCACTAACACAAAAACCCAACAACTTGGCTGAAAAATCAGTGAATTCACCTTCTAATCAAGGCCTTGATAATGAAAAACAAATCTGAAGGCTTCACAAGCACATTCAATTCACTCAACAGCTATTCCAGCACTCCTGGTGGTTTCCTTACCATGTTTTAAGGCTGATAGTTTTTCGTGGCTTTCAGAATGAGACAGTGAAGCCAAAGCCCTAATCCATTTTTCAATTTGCAGTAATAATTTTAATTGCTATACAGTTATTTCCTTAAAAAAGTCATTAAAGTAGCATTTCACCACAGAACAAATGAACATTTGTTTCCTAATATCTGGAGGAGTTAACAAGCCTTCTGGTTATATTTGTCAGTCGTTCAATGGAAAGAACAGATTATGTTCCATGAGGTATAGAACACATAAGATACAATAGGCACAAAGGAGCTTTGTTAACGACATTAAAACATCCACTATGCAACAGATTCAATTCACAGGTTGTTAACTAGAAATATATGCAAATTAACAGAAGATGTTTTTCTGGCTTTATTCAAAATAGAAAGGCTGTAGTTAACAGGGTAAAGAGGCTTACGATACTTTTTTGTGCTGTTTTTAAGTTTATGCATATCTTTAAACCTCAATGGCTCTGTCAATACAAAAAATTTGCAAAGAACATTACCTTTACATCAAAAGAAGGCTTGAATAACTTGTCTTTGGAAAGAAATTTTGATGGTGTATCAAGGTGTAAAGATGGTTCTTTTTGTAGCAGTCCTCCTGGTGCAGGAGGAGTTGTTGCTTTCCCAATATGATGAGAGATTACAGCTTGGAAAGCTTTACTCTGAAACCTGTTGATATCAAGAGGGGTGACGGCTGGTTTTTTTCCAGCTTTGTGGAGATAAGCAGGTCGTTCTGGAGAATCGGGAAATTTAGTAGTTGGTGGTGTCTTGCTAAGTTTAGTAATGGAACTCTCATCTTTAAAAGGAAACAAATAAAATATAAGCAAGCCATCTGATTTCTCTTTTAAAAAAAGACACAGATATCACATATACTTGTTTGAAAGAACTTCATTCGTCTGACCTTCCTTCCCATATTCCCTAGCTTGCTAATAACCAACCTTCAGCATCTGCATGTTCAACCAAAAACTTGCTTTCATCTGCTCTCTTTCCTGTCCTTGCAGACTGCAAAAGCCAAGCTACAGTGACTGCAGGCAAATTCCATTTCTTTGCAGCCTCATACTTGGAACCATCCGGCTCTTTCACCACAAGATGGGTACTTGCAAACATTCCCTTTTTTGCATTGGCTTTTCTCACGAAGAATTCTTGGACTCTAAAATTAGATTAATAAAACATTTATTTAGTCATAAACAAAGTTAACCTGTGGTAAGTTTGTAATACTATAAAATACATTAAAGTAATACAAAGAGAACCAGCAGAATTATCCAAGGCCTGTTTCCCTGTACAGAAGGACTTGGGGGTCCTGATGGACAAAAAGCAGCAGCGTGCACTTGCAGCCTGGAAGGCCAACGATATCCTGGGTTGCACCAAAAGTAGAGTGGCCGGCAGGGAGTGGGGGGTGATTGTCCCCCTCTGCTCTGTCCATGGGGCCCCATATGGAACACTGTGTCCAGGTCTCAGGTCACCAGTACAGGAGGGATATGGAGCTACTGGAGCAGGTCCAGAGGGTGACAAAGATGATGAAGGGCTGGAGCACCTTCCCTATGAAGACAGGTTGAGGGAATTGGGCGTGACCAGTCCAGAAAGAGGCGGCTGTGGGAAAATTCATTGCAGCCTTCCAGTAATTGAAAGTAGCTTACAAGCCGGAGAGGGACTAAATTTTACATGGTCTGATAGTAAGAACTAGTGGAAATGGCTTTAAACTAAAAAAAAAGGGGAGATTTAGATTAGATGTTAGGTAGAAATTTTTTACTCAGAAGGTGGTAAGGTGCTGGAATACATTGCCCAGAGTGGTTGCAGGTGCCCAATCTCTTGATTCATTCAAGGCCAGGTTGGAAGGGATCCTGCGAGCTTGCCCTAGTGGTTGGCCACTCTGCAGGGAAGGCTGCAACTACGTGATCTTTAAGGTCCCCTCCAACCTAAGCTATTCTACAATTCTAAGAATGTAGAAAATCTGACAACTGAAAAACTGAAATTTTTGTGTCAATTCTGTCAGCAAATTTATAAAACTACCAACTCAAGGGATTTTGACAGAAATCAGGCTGTGTGAAAACAGACCAGATTTCTCTAACGAAGTGGTAAATAACTACATAGTCACAACTTAGATGAACTGAATCCAAAAGAACTTTATGTTGAAATATTTTAGTTCTATAAAAGAAGAAATTTGTAAGGGATTTAATCACAGTGGCTGTATAAGAACAGAAAGGAATATACCTTGCTCCTAGAAGTCCTGCCAGATAAACCAGGGAGTCTCTCTCTGCACCGGTAAATTGGCTAAAAGAAAGAACACAGTCCACCAAAGGAGTAACTCCTTCCATTACTGGGACTGGTGTGAAAAGTGGATTGGACTGGGGATCTAAGAGGAGCTGCTGTTCCACACATGTTACCTTAAAAAAGACGACAGTATAAATAAAAACACAAATCAAGCCAAACAGCAACACAAAACTGCAATAACTCAGCTACTGTACAACAGCATTTATGGACTTGATAACAAGCAGTTCCGTTTCTATCACTGCATTTGATGAAGTTTTTTCACATGCAATTAGACAAATTATCTTCTAGATAACATTAGCCTTGTCAGGTTTGACAGACTTAGGCATTTTTCAGATGAACTTTCTAGTTACTACTCCTCCAACCCTGGAGGCTCCCCTGAAGTAGCTCAAGGGACGATCTGACAGTCTGTATAGATTCACTTCACAGAAATTTATCTAATACTGAAAAATACTAACAGCACATAATCTATGTCACAAGTCCCCTCTCAGAAAACAACGTGGGGTTTTTTTGACCTCAAGCTATAAGGCACTCATTCTCTGCCACAAGACAGAAAGTTGTGGTAAGGATGTAGCAAGAAACACTAAGCGCAAAGATATCAAACGAAATCATTATTAGTCAATGCCTTATTCTACAAATTCATTATTTAGAGAATATTTAGAGAATTTAGGCCCATGTACACATGTGGTTCTGGGCAGCCTGGTCTGGTGGTTGGTGACCCTGCACATGGCAGGGGGGTTGAAACTAGATGATCTCTGTGGTCCTTTTCAACCCAGGCCATTCTATGATTCTATAACAAGCTTCAACAAAGCGAAGTACAAGGTGTTGCTCTTGGCTTGGGCCAGCCCTGTCAGGAAGGACTCAGCAGTCCTGCTAGATGAAAAACTTAAAATGAGTCAGCAATGAGCACTTGCAGCTCAGAAGGCCAACAGTATCCTGGGCTATATCAGAAGAAAGATGGCCAGCAAGAAGAGGGAGGTGATTGTCTCTCTCTGCTCTGCCCTCATGAGGCCCCATCTGAAGTCCTGTGTCCAGGTCTGGGGCCTCAGAACAGGAAAAATGTGGTTTTTGGAGCAGGTCCAGAGGAAGGCTGCAAAGTTTATCACAGGGCTGGAACACCTCTCCTACAAAGACAGGCTGACAGAGCTGATCTTGTTCCATCTGGAGAATAGAAGGCTCTAGAGAAACATCATTACAGCATTCCAATATATAAAGAGAGTAGCAAAGGGAAAACAACTTTTTACACAGGTAGGCAGCGATAGAACAAAGGGGGAATGGTTTTAAACTAAAGGAGCAGAGATTTAGATTAGATGTCAGAGTGAAGTTTTTCACTGAGAGAGTGGTGAGGTACTGGAACAGTTTGCCACAAGAAGGTGTGGATGTTCCTTCCCTAGAGATGTTCAAAGCCAGACTAGACGGGGCCCTGGACAATCTGATTAGTGCTCAATCTAGTGGTTGGCAACCCTGCCCTTGGCAGCACGGTTGGAACTAAATGAACTTTGAGGTCCCTTCCAACCCAAGCCATTCTGAGTCTAAAGTGCTGGCAGACCCTTCGACCAGAAGCCTTTGATTCATGAATCTTATTTAACAAGCCTGTAGAAAATTTCATTTTCTAAATAGCTAAGATACCATAAAGATGCAGAGGCTTTAAGGAATGCTTTCATTTAGCAAATTCCAAAAGAAATAAGACTAATTTCTCTACATCTTATTTGCAGAAAAGCCACCACTAACTCTGCATTCTAGCAAGACATATTTATAATAGATATATTTACTCATTGGACTGAAAATATAACTCCCTTACCAGCCATATATTCGTGACAACATCACCAACAGTTGGCTCCACAGAGCACCCCAATAAAGGTACCACAGCATAGTCTGCAATGATTCTGCTTTGCAGCGGCACAGTTTTCCCAGCATGCTCCTTAATCAGATCTGCAATGCAGGACTCATCTTCTTCTCCAAAACCCAAAAGAAGAAATCTCTTCCTGGCAAATAAACCTCCTTCATCCAGTGCAGAAGGCTCTCCCAAAGAACCATTACAGACAGAAGACTGATTCTCTTCTTGAACAGTCACATGAGTAACATCATTGAAGCTACCAGATGCTAATTTCTCAGCTTCAACTAGAAGAAAAAAGAAAAAAAAAAAGGAGCAGTTTGACAAGAACAAAGACAACTCAAAATAGCTTCATGGAGAATGACTCCTAAAAATACAATACTGAAGTTAAAATACTCAATTTTTAATAACTAAATGCTTGAAAACGCAAATTCTACATGACCTGTTCAACTGTCCACAGCATGTAAGCCTTGAACCTACCTAATGTAGAATCATTACTGACATACTGAGAGAGGAAGTCATCTTCTGTAGCTTTCTGGAGCTTTACAACATTCACAGCTTTTTTCTTCAAGATGCTGTTGTTTTTGGGAAGAACTAACTTTGCATCAGGTTGTTCCAAAACTGTATTCATAAACAGCTGGTAGTTTTGAGGGATGTATTGCTCCACTGGACAGAGATAGCCTTTATTAAACGACTCCAGTAGCCATTTTGCTGTCACTATATGAGGCCTATAAGATAAAGTGTTATACCAACAAGTTACAGCAGGTCTCAGAACTATGATTCTTGTTTCCCATTCTACAAACTATGTATACACACGTACACCTTAAGTCTGTAATTCCAACACTAAGGCATGCTTAGCAGACTTTAAGACTTCATGCTTAAGTACGAGGACAGACAGTTTCTTATTTAGTTTCTATAATTTGCATTATATCAGCCTACTGCTGAGTTGCCAAATCCTTCCTCCTCAATATATTAATACATTAATATCTGTTTTTCACCAGTGAGAACACTTGGTTTCTATTTACTGAGGCAACTCATAGCAACCCCAAATTTACAGTATTCAAGAGCACATCAGGAAGGAGTTGCAAACACCAGCTATAATTCTTATTTAAGACAAGAGCTACTTAGGATTTCCAAATCAATACATATTTTCTTGCTTATAAGTTGGTGGGAGAAAGCAAACAAGGCAGAAGTAGTCCTTAGGCAATACAGCTATCAGAACCTGTGAAGCATCTTGTCCAAAAAGTGCTTCAGCTCGTCACTGTTTTCCCCCAGAATGATGTGGGTAACATCTTCATTAAGCTGATTAAATCGAACACCACCACCACAGTTAATAAGCCTTCTCATCTTGTCCAGCTTCCTACCACTGAAGCCACACAGATAGACCTGCAGTGAAAACACAGCAAAGATAAAGGCTTCAAAGAAAAAAAAAGTAAAATATTTTGATACAGCTTGCTATGACTGCTCTAAAACTCAGAAATAAGTGATGTAATTTCAGAAAAGTAAAAAAGAGAAATGGAGCATTTAAAATTTGATTCATTTATCTTCATACAGTATTCTAGAAACATCTGAATATTGAATAATGTAACAGACAGCCAGCCAACAGTTAAACATGGAAGTTGTATAAACAAAACAAAGAAACAAAAAGCAAAATCACACACTATTTCTGGAACCCATTCACTATTGTATTTATAATATGTTTATGAAAATGCAGGCATATTATATATTTAATATAACGAGTTTATTTTCTATGCTCCTGGCACACAAAAGCTACAGTATATAAACTGAACAGAAATGTGTTATTTGCTGCTGATAAAGCAACGTAATTTACTCTAGCAGCAACTGCCAGCACCTCAATCTAGTGTGCTTCCAATGTGAAGACAGAACATTTGAAATAAATATATTGTTAAACATACTCGACAGCCATCTAATAAATCTTCAGGAGCTTGAAAAGAGCTTATGTCCAAGTTCTCCAACTCATCAGGAGGAGGATCCAGTCTGCTGCTCATTGCAGAACTACAAGCAGTTTCATTAACTCTACTCAAATTTACACTGGAAATGCAGCTGACGTCCGAAAGGGAATGAGCTTTAATGGAAATAAAAGATGCATTAGTTTTGGCTCCTCTTTTTCCATTACTTAACTGAAAAAGAAAAAAAAAATAGAAAGCTGTCACACTTGATTTTGTTGCGCTAAAAGAAAATGTAGTCTGAAGAACAGATAAGTAAGGCCTTGGTTAAACCAAGGGTTTTATTTACACACGTGTCTGAATACTGGTCTTACTAGAAACAGTGCTTATGTGCCTTTTGTTTATTCCCATATGGATGCTATCTGTGAATTAACAGTCACTGAGAAGTCAATTTTCAAAGCTTTTATTCCACTTTGGTAGACAACTGATCTGATAGAAACAATTATAAGAGAGAGGCCTCTCTGTAGTAAAAGAGCTCAATCTGAAGCTCAATGATTTAAGAGAGTTACATATTTTTGTAATATCAAACTTGAGTTCCCAGCACACTATTGGTAGTGCTAACCTAGTGCATCATCACTCAGCCATTTCCTGAAGTAGCAGTCAATAGCAGGTATTTAAAAACAAAAATCATATTTGAGCTGGCTGTGTCTTTTATGCTACCATATTTGTTTGCAAAATGTTTTCACCATTCCTGCTATTCCTACAGAATAAACAAAGACAAATACATGAAAGTCAGCAATTGTTTTCCCTCTAAGGTTATGAATTTAATTCACAACAGACACATGACCTAAATTATAAATGTAGGACTTAAAGATACAAACCACTGATTCTTAAGCAGACAAGTATACCTAAATCAAATTGACTTTTAAACAATTATTCACATGTTTAAGTCCACATATGTTACAATATCTAACATCCCTAAAAGTAATCTGTTGCAGCTTTTTGCAGAAACCAAGTTTCAAAATATTATCACTACAAAAGTGAGAGAGCACTCTGCTAATTTTAAACAGTTCTTCCTTCTTACTATTCCAAACATTTTATACCTTATCTTAAATGCATCCTAAAAGGTCTTACTTACTGTCAAGCTTGCTGGCGTGACTGGTGGGTGTCGAGGTACTGGGTGTACTGCTTAATTTTGATCCAGTCTCTATTTTATACATTGTCTCATCTTGACAGAAGCCCTTCTCAATGCTGTCAGAAAACCACTGCACAGGCACACAGTGGACATTCCATTTTTTGGCACATTCGTACTTCTGACCTTTCAAGGTTAAATAAAATTTAACAAATGCATGTTACTAAAAAACTGGTGCGTTTGTGTTCACTGAAAGATGGATGCACATTAAAATCTGAAAACTCAAATCACTGATTTTGGGGGGCAAGTTGTACTACCTTGAACTCATCTCATGAGCTGCTATTTACTTGCCTTTATTTAAAGTTAGAATAAAATCCCCTTGACAATGAGCTCAAGGGTACTGGATCACAGGGCACGAAACCATTATAAATCAGCAAGGTACAAAGAAGCCCTCTGCAGAGTTTCCATCAAGGGTTCCCACCACTAACAGCATTGCTAACAGTATGTCATCTTGCCATACACTTTTGATAAGCTCCACCTACAAGAAGTTTTCAGTTTTACTTTGCTCTATCTACTGAATAAACTGTGATATAGAGCCAGTACCAGCACATTCTAACACGCAGAAATCAGACTTAACTGTCTCATCTCAAAATTCTCATTCTACCAGCTTATGAAATAGGAAATATTCTTTCTTCCCACAAAGAAAGTACAAACCTTTCTCCCTCCAAGAGGGAAGAAAGCTTCCATCTTATCTTAAAGGAGTTCAGAAGGTACAAAGAATAGGTCGTTAAAAAAAAAAAAAATTAAATCATGAATTCACTATCAGATTTCAAGCAACATATAAACTAAGTCCTATGACACTCTCCCAAAAACATAGTTTTTCTTCATCTCTCCTCTCCCTCTACATTCCTCCCTTTTTCTTCTGCTGTTCTTCAGAGTTTCTGCTGTTATTTCTTCTCTTATTCACCTTCCTTTCTTCTCCTACCTTTCAAGCAAGGTAAGAGTGCCCATGCTACTCTTCCCATCAACACCACTTTTCTACACAGAAGCAGCAAGAGCAACACTACTTCAAGTCAAGGAGGGAAAACAATACGTACGCTGTAAGTTTTACCTTTTGGCTCCTGAACTATGAGGTGAGTACATTCATTCATCTTGAGTTGCCCTGAATACTGCCCACCATGTTCAGTCGTGAGGCGCTGGACTTCTTTCCTGTCTGAACTACTTAAGCCAGTCACACAAATTGTACAGCCAAGAAACACAGGACAAGTGTAGTCTTCCATGTTAACATCAGTGTATCTCATCATGCTAAAAGAATGAACGGGGGAAAAAAATATGCTTTTTTTATCTCAGTAAAATCAATTAGAAAAAGAAAGCACTGTATGTAACCATAAGAATTACTAGACCCCAACACAAAGTAAGTTTTACTTCGTTTCTGTTTTCATTACCTTTGCTGAGATTTATCCCATAGTGTCTTAACCCAAGAAGGAAGCAAAATAGGTTTTTTCAGAGAAGCAGCTACTAAGTATTTCTTGCTGCCAACTTCTCCTGCTATAAGATGAGTTACTGACATATTGAGGTCTCTGTACACACGTCCACCCATCATTTGTACATATTTATGAACTTCTTCCTGGGTGGAGAAATTACAGAAAATCATCAAAAGAAAAAAATAATTAGGAACCTACATCACATTCAAAAATAAATCAGATTCAATTCTCAGTGGTTTCTTCTAAAAACTAATCAAAAATGTCAATTCCATTTTATTTGCATGGATGGTAAACAATATAATATATAACCTTAAGTAAAGATGTTATTACCATAAGCAAAAAAATTTACTGATGGTTGTTCTTTCAGGTAGCATACATAAGACTATGACGTTGCAATATATAAAAAGATTAGCACAAACTCATGTGAAGTACAGCTGGTTGGATATTTAATGTTTACCATAGACTGAAAAACCAGAAATATAACATGCTTTCTTCAGCATAATAGCTGGCCAACAGATCCACCCATCAGTCAATAAAAAAATCCTAAAATGTATATATATTCACATATTAATGACTACTTTACAATGTTACGTATGCTTATAAGATATAGATACACCACTACATGCATGCTTGTATATCACACATTATAAAAAGACTTCCTTGTTCTCCACGCAGTTCTTTACGTAAATGACAAATACTTTACAAACCATAGAAACACCAGACATACATAGACAAAGGCACAGTTATCATATCACAGTTGCATATACTACGACTGATGCCATAGCAGTAAACAGAAAACATGCCACAGAAAAACCTGCTAAACCACCCACTGTGTACAATACGTTACCCGAACATCTTTGTCTAAGGTGGTACAGGATATTGTTACGTCAGCCATGGTCATGTTATACACAGGATACTCAGCTCTTGGGACACATCTCTGGGATTGCATGCAGTACAGGACTACCTGTGGTCCAACAATTCTACAACCAAGCTGCAATTAAATAACATGGAAAAGAAACAAAACAAAGAAAATGAGCAGAAGGTACACTGGAGCAAGGAATGTTTTCTTTGTACCTGAGGAATTCTGGGGAAGGCAGAGACCTTGCCTATCCTTGTCTAGCTTTACTAGATAAGTGACAGTTTTGTTTCCACATTCTGTTGGAAATTCACAGTACAACCTTCTTAAGCTTTCTGAGCTTGATAAAAACAGTACATCCTATAGCTGACATGCTATTGGATTCCAGACAGCCTATCTTTGTCTGCCGGACAATTCCTTGCCTGTCAAACAAAAACATGTTACTCAGGAGGAAAAAAAGCGAGAGCCAGCTGATTCCAGCAAAATCAGAACTGACCACACTGTTTAGTTTTCCACTACTTCTTAATAATCCTTACACTTTACTAGTTGTCTTCTCCACTAAATACAGCAGGCAGCAAAGTTCTAAAGATTTCGTTGTGAGTACTGCATACTACTATGTTTAGTGCAAGAAGAAAAAATGTGCAGTCTAAGAATATCCATAAGACCTCCTAGAAAGGAAAGAATGTAGCTGGTATAAGTTGATGTGTAGCCTACCTTTTTGAGATGATTAAAAACAACACCCGTGAAAGGATCACAAATGTAAAGGGATTTATCATTTTCTTTTATATTGAGTGCTGCTTCTTCTTCAAGAATCTGGAGATGTTCTTCTGACTGAAATTCTTTTATAGACTGCAGGAAAACAATGCATACGACCACATTTACTTAACTCATAAACCACAAATAATTAATACTGTGGAAATTACAAAAGCACATCTACTTGAAACAGCCCACAGCAGAGCCACCCTGAATAGTGCAGGGCAGAACAGACATAAGGCATCTAAAGAGCCTCCCTCACCTCCCAGCTTTTCAGTATTCAGACTTAAACACTGCATACAAACTGAGCTTGTCATACAGTGCCTTCAAACCTCTCCAGGTGGGAAAAAGCTTCACTGTCTTCCTATTAAGGTGGATAAGTGACCACCACACGGACCTTCCAGGCCTACCTGGCACTTTGCTCAATGACAGCAAGTTTTGACAGAATCACTTGTTCAGCCTGGTCAGTATGATTGCCCTGAAACACTTCTGTTAGGTTAGTGCAGCTTTATTCCCAGACGTACACACGCAGGCTGCGTTTACCACCGAGATCACCTCAGTGGAACATCCAGCAGGCCCACAGCTTACACCTACCTCCAAAGCTTTCAAGAAATACTCCGAGCTCGCAGAAGATTTGACGAATTTCACCAAGAACAGCTCCTTGCTGCCTTTCATCCTTTAACTGAGAAGCAAACCCCGCTGAGATTCCCGCGCCGATCCCACCGGGAGCCCACCCTTCCCACCTGGGCCCCTCCTCACATTGAGGCTCAGCCACCGCCCTACACGCCCAACCCAGAGCTCCCGTCCCTCCCCAGCCCCAGCACCGCCGTGTGCCCGCCGCTGCCGGTGGGACGCTGCCCCCACGGCGCTCCGTGACACCAAGCCCACCCCTCACACAGCACCCTGCAGTACCGCGGCGGGCGGGAAAACGGCGACTCACACTGCGCATGCGCGGGGAGGACAGAGGGCGTGGTCGAGTCGAGGGGAGGGGCCTGAGCCGGGTAGTGTATGGCGACTCGCGCCTCGTCCGCGCTGCTACCGGGCGCCCGTTGGAGGCGCTGGCGTTGTCGGAGGGCGGGAGGGGGCGCGTGCAGCCGTGTGGGGAGTAATGTTGAGTTCGGCTGGCGGCTGCCCCCTCGCATGGCTCCTCACACTCCTCCTCCTCTCCTTTCATGAATCTTAATCGGCCTTCGCTCTTTAGTTGCCATTAATATTTCCTAAGGCTTGCTGTTGCTTCCGATACTGCCTGTACTGGAGGTGGTCATTTTGTAAGGCCGGCAACAAGAAGTATTGCTAGCGAGTCGTAGGATGGCAGCTGGGAGCGTTTGGCCACGAGGTGGCACCGTCACCTCAGAAGCGAGCAGCCTAAGGGTGTGTCGGAGGTCGGCTTCTCTGGTACTAGTGGGGACAGACGTTAAACATCATAAAAACTTAACTCCCCAGGGTCTGAGTGAGTTAAGAGGCAACCTGTGAAATAGCATCTTTCTGTCTCTAACAATGCACAAAACTAAATGAAATATCAACCAAAATAGCGTGTCTGGTAATAGATAATTAGGGCCAGGCAGCCTTCGCTGGCACTCCAGGGCATTGAAGTTGTTGTGAGGGCCGTGTTACCAAGTGGTGCTGGTTCTTTTAAGCCCCTGAGCTTTGCTGCCTGCTCTTTCAGCGTTGCAGCAACCTGTGATGGAGAGGGATTTCTCTTCATTTTTCATTCTTATGGGCTGTTCTAAAACAAGGAGATGGAGGAGGGAGTAAGGATTGAGCAGTCTCACGTGTAGAAGTTAACAACCTTTAATGAACTGCATGATACAAAATATTATGGCTATCTGTTGGCAATCTTTAACTGAATGCACCAGCGCTGCCAAATACTATAGAAAATAGAAATAGAAAATTTTCTATTTTCTTCTTGAATGTGGATTCAAATGTGCTACAGTTACTGAAATCTGGCTTATTGTAATTTGCTGAAGTATGGCCCCTTCTCAGTGGGGAAGGTTGTGAATGCCCCCTCCCTGGAAGCATTCAAGAGCAGGCTGAATGGGGCTTTCAGCAACCTGGTGTAGAGGGAGGTGTCCCTGCCTATAGCAGGGGTTGGAACTAGGTGATCTTAAAGGTCCCTTCCAACACAAACCATTCTATGATTCTGTGAAGTGACTAGCTCTTGATAAGCTGATGATCTCTCAGGCCAAGAGTCTCTACATTTCAGCTCTGTGCTAGGGAAACTGTCCCTTGAAGAGATCCGTGCTGTAGGAAAGAACACTGCAAAGGACTGGGGCTCTTCTTTTTACATACATCTCAGAAAACCTTGTCACTCTTGCACATTTGTTTTATTGCGCTTTGCTCCTGCAGAGCTGGTCAGTACCCAACTTGGCACCAAATTCTTCTAGAGCAAGTAATTCCTTAAAGACAAAGTATCTTTGGATCTGAATAAAAACTCTTACCAAGAGCAGAATAAAATACAAAAGCATTTTATAAAAGTTATACACAAACAACCCTACCTATGTTGCTGCATGTAGCTTCCTGTCTCTTTAAAAAAGAAATGCAGATGTTTGTCTTTTTATACTGAAATTACCCAATTTCTGGTTATACTGATGGTACTAATTGCTGCACAGTGTCTTAAAAATGTGAAGCTGGAAAAAAATCAAACTTCTGAAAGTGTAATATGGCTTTGTTATGTTTCCCATGTGGAAGTAGTCCAAAAGTAGTGCTTAATGTGACAAAACACAATAAATAGTGGCCTGATAAGCAAATATTTCCCTATTTCACTTCCTGCTTTTGAAAGCACTTGGCATTGTAAAATTTCTTTGAGACTCTTTGAACTATTTATTTGAAAAACTTATTTGAAAAAAAAGGCTATCTGGGAAACAGACATTACCCTACTGGATAAGAACAGCCATTAAAATATTCACTTTTATATTCCTCCATAATCTCCAGAGTTGCCCAAAACCAAAAGTATTAGGGGAAATGTAAGAAATTATAGAAATGCTACACAAAGTTGGTGTAAAACAATTTGTATTGTGACAAAAGTATGACCTTAATCACCTGAGTACCTCCTTATTTCATGTTTTCTGTGTTCAGGTGCTCCGTCAGATCTGAACTTTAAGAGAAAGCCCAGTTATAGTTGAGCATCAGTCTTGCTAAATATGGAAGAATTGTGGAAGCTTTTGCTTTGTATAAAACTTACACAAATCAGGAAGAAAAAAAAAACAGTAATTGCCCCCAAATTATGCCTTCTTCAAAAGTGAGAGAGATGCTGTATGTTTTTGGTTTTGTGTATCAGTGAATCCTTTTACTTTTTTTGTGTGTGCGTTTGTTTTGAAAAATGTCTATAGCATATTCTTATCTTCAAAAAGATCTGGGTCAAACATTTTCACACCTTTAATGCTGTGGTGTTTTTGCAGCCATGACAGTTGCATTAATTTTACATTTTAAAGTTGTTATTTTATGTAGGCTAGAAAAATGGCAAACAAAATCACTGCACTAAGAAGCTGAAGAAGCCCTATTGACTCATTATCTGCACTTGATCTAACATTGTTAAAGCTCTGTATATAGTACTTTAGTTTTAAAATATTGTAAACACATTGATTTACTGATCAGCAATAGACCAATGTACTTGTTGTTAATACAAGTAATATATAAAACTGCAGTTTATCAAAAGAGCATTCTGAAATATCAACCTCCTAAGTAACTTAGATGGCAACACTTAGTAGCTCAGACTGTTGTTAAATTATTAGAAGAAGATCTGAAAGGCCAGTAGTCAACCATACACAAAGGAAAATATGCCTTGGAATACTGGCGTCTTTTCAAAATGCATAGTTTTCCCATAACAACTGTAAAGATTTTTCATCACAAACCTCAGAAATTTAGCATTATTTACAGAGTTATACAACCAAACTAATAAAGGATGGGACCGAGACTGAGTTTAAATGAATGAAATATCTTGTGTAAAATACGGTGAAGAGATGTTTCCAAAGAAGCAGTATCATTTTCTAATCACTAGGTCACTTCAGAAGATCAGTTTATAAGTCTGCTAGGTTAGACTCTCAGTTTAGATATGTTTCTAGTCCCTGTAGCACGTAACTATGCTTCTACTTTCACCAAAAAAAAAAAAAGCTTTTTTTTCCTTTTTGCTTGCCACAGAATTCTGTTACCATATCTGCATAGCTAATATGATACCTCCATTTCATTTATGTACAATTCCGCACTGTTATGAGCAAATAAAAGCTTTGCTAGTTATGTGTGCCATGACCTTGCGCAGATGCATTAGAGACAGTGTCCAGAAGAGATTCCATAGGCTTTCATCATAGACTTGATTTCAGAGAAGTCAATTCGACTTTTTTTTGCTAGGCACAATCTACAACGCAGCAGAAACTTCTTGCTCTCCAGTAGACTGTGTGTAGGTGGAGCTGGCCCGTTCAGCTGTGTCGGCATAGAAAACTGGACAGTATTTAGAGAAATGAGATGCAATTTGCTTTCGGAAAAAGCTACGAAGATACTTCCTAAACTTTTCTCCAGCAAAGGCATAAATCACAGGATTGATACAGCAGTGGATCATTGAAATTGTTTCGGTCACTTGGGTTGCTTTGTGCAGTTGACTAGTGGTTTCACAACTAGTGATAGAAAATGAATCTTGAAAATCACGCAAGAGAATACAAATGTTATATGGTGCCCAGAAACAAAAGTATACAATCATGATGATAAAAATAAGCCTGACTGCTTTATTTTTCTTCTCATTCCTACATTGTAGCAATGTCTTTATGATTTGTGTGTAGCTGCAGATCATAATTATCATAGGAATAACAAGTCCTAGGATGTTCATCTTTAAGGCCAGGAATTGCTTCCATTCTTCTCTCTGATCTGGCGGATAATGAGCACTGCATGTACACCGTCTATTTTCCTGTTGAGTTTTGTGAAATACTATCCCAGGAACAGAGGCAAAAAGAGCAACAGCCCACGTGACAATGCTGGTGAGGATGCCGTAGGTAACTGTCCTAGCTTTTAAAGCAAACACTGCGTGAACTATGGCCAGATACCTGTCTATGGTCAGCAGGATTATGAAAAAGATGCCGCTGTAGAAGCCAAGGAGGTAAACACCTGAGAGAATCCGGCACAGCGCTTCTCCAAAAATCCAGTCGTGAGCAGCATAATAAGCCCAAAAAGGAAGAGAAAATATAAAAAGCAAATCTGAAATGGCCAGATTGAGCAGGTAGATGTCAGTCATACTCTTCAACTTCTTGTATTTTACCAGGATAAGGATAACGAGAATGTTGCCTATGAAGCCAAATATCACCACCAGTGAGTAAAGTGGTGGCAGAAAATTTGCTGCAAAGTGCTTCTCCTCTGTTCCTGGGCATGGTGCTGAATCACCATAGTCAATCATTGTTGTTACATCCATGTCACCTACGTCAGTGGTATAGTTCTCCATTGTGTGCTGATCTGCAAAGGAAGAGAAGAGTGATCAGCTGCAGGGAACTCTCGGTTTGGCAGGAAGGTGAATGAAACACAGCCATGGGGCCTGGCCTCATTGTGCCAACCCGTACTGCAGCCCTCACCCAAGGGAGTACCTGCAATGTCATTCTGTCATGGGTAAAATATAAGTGCAGTTTGTGGCTTCATGGGAGCCTCAGTGCCGCTAGGAACCATCTCTGGTGGTGTAGAAATGACCCTTCCACAGGGCACTGACTGCACCCACCTGCTGAAGCTGCTTGTAATGGCTGTTGGCGAGCAGCAAGTCAGTAGCGTTGGTCTGGGTTCCGATGGCAAAGGCAGTGTCCTCTTCAGAGTCTGGGTCAGGCAGGGGCCATGGAAATGGCTGGTCTTAGGTAACTCTGGAATAAAAGCTGTGTGCGGCCCTGTCTTGTGAGTGCTGTGCTGGACACGTTCAGCTGATGACCTGCAGGAATAATTGCAATGGAAAGAACAGGTAGGCAAACACCTGTTCAAATGGCATAAAGGATTTCATTTGCTATCAGTTTGGCCTATACTACATGTACCTAATATAGCATCTTCCTGACAAGTGAAACACCTCCACAAGGCTCAGGATTAAAGAAGTTTTGATTGCTTTTTTCTACTGATCATACATTACTCAGTTGCTCCAAAGTTTAGATTAGTGTTTGAGGTAACACCTAGGTGAACAGCTGATGTGGCTGTCATTGTGAGGGTGCACTAAAAATTCTGGATGTATATTTGTTGTTTGCATATCTTTCTTCATCCTGTTCTCGTTACTGTTTCCAGTGAGATGACATAGAGACTGAAGCAGTGCAAGGGGTGCCCTTATACTCCGTCCCTGTCTGTGTGTGGTGTCAGGAAGTCAAAGGGTTTGAGACGTGTGTGCCACTCGTGGTAAGGACCAAGAGTCTGCCAGATGACTATCCAGATGCAGACGCGTAGCTTTGTGTAACTTGGTCTCTGAGAAGTGTCTTTGCACAGGCTCCTGGAGAAATCTACGGAATTCCTGCACATCTGTGAGAAGCAGGGAAGAGGATTATGTGAAGATGGGTGTCAGAGGGACCCAATGACAGGTGTCAGTGCTTCCCAATCACTTGATGGGGAAGTGAAATTGATGCTTTTGGTAGCCACTGAAATAGAGCTACTTGCTGTTGCGGAAAATGGCTGCTGTTTTTTGTCCTGTATCCTGACAACTACTTTTACGAAGCATTGCATTGTTGTGGCAGAATGATTGCTGTTCTCTTGTCAGGGCAGCAGACTGCTCACCACACAGAAAGCTTCAGATACTGTGGCTGCCCCAGCTTGCTGTGTAACCTCTCAGATAACTCAGCAATCATCACTCCTTTCCTGTTTTGAACCCCACTGTGCCCTTCTTTTTCAATGAGAAGGTCTGTCCTCTCTCACTGCAGATGTTCTTTGCAGAAACTACACTGGAAGCCATCACTTCTGTTTCTGCACTTGAGTTCTGCAAGACTAAATTGAGCTGAAGAAACTCAACCGGTGATTAGAGTCACATTGGAGCCATCCACTGGTCTCCTTTTTAGTAGAAGCTCTCAGTGGTCCATTCTGATTGGACCATGTGAAATCACTGAAGCATCTCCTTGTGTCATGACAATTGTTTGGGTTAAAGATGTATTTTTTGCTGTAAATACGGATCACTGAAAGGCTAATGTTCCTCATCTTAATTTTTGTCTGATTGTGAAATTTAACTCATCTTAAACTGAGTCTTGAGAAGAGTCTGCTCGGTAGGCCTTTGACCACTTTCCTATGACATTTAAAATGAGGATCTGGGTCTCTCCTGAGCTCCTGAAAACCTTATGGAGATTATTTTACAGCATAGTGCCAATATGAATCTGTCCAAAACTGAGAGAGCTTTCTTGGAGCAACATCTGCACCTTCAAACAAAAGGAGATACTGCACTTGCAAACCTTTTTTCCACTCCTTTCCCACTTCATTCCTTGGGCAGTGTTATCTCTGTTCCCAGCATACAAATGATGAGAATGTTCATACTGAGGTACTGCTTTGGTATGTAGAGTTTGGTGTAACATTTTCTTTTGGGGAACAAGAATTAAGAGAAAATTGTCAAGTTTTAACAGGTTGTGTCTAAGGCTTACCTAAATATAGTTTCCTGGGTAGAAAATAAGTGCTGTCAGAACCCTCAAAGTCTGGTTTTAGGAAGCTCTGGTGATCTCTTTGAAACAGTTTTTTCCACAGCTGTTCTCACTACATAGTCATTACAATACTGAGATCGTGGTAACGGAAGTGGCAGTGGCTCAGGTGTATTGACAGTAAGTTGATTTGAAAGTATTTAAGTGTTTATACTTCTTAATTACTCTCAACAAGTCTCTTAGACAAAAAAAAGCACCTTCAAAAAGGAGTTATTGATCCAAAACATTCACTTGTTTATTTTAAAAGCACACCAAGACTTGTGAACTGCGCAAATATTCAAGATTACTTTCAACTTTTTCATGCCCTGACGTTGCTGCCCATACTTAAGTATTCCTATTTGCAATTTCCCAGTCAGCTGCACTGTGCACTGGAGAAAACATCCAGCCAGGCCCTGTATGTCCTAGGACTGAGACCAGTTTGACCCTCCTTGCTAGTCTGACTAGAAACTGGTGAGAGCAGCAGTAGTTGCTGAAAATGACAAGATCGTCCTGCTGGACAGGGGCAAGCATCTTAAAACCATTCACCCATGGTGGAAGGGTTTGAAACCGCAGTCCAGAAGAACAGTTGCAACCACAAAGCAGGTAGAAGGCCACTAACCACATGTACTGCATCATCAATACTTGTGGGGGTTATTTCTCAGCCTCTTAACTCTGTGTCTTGGTCATTTTGCACTTTAATGATGCTGAAGCACAAACAGGGCCATGAGAAGTGACTGAGTCATAAACACAGAATGGGATTTTATGAGTATGCAATTGATAAGATTCGTGCTAACATTACAAAGTGCTACCTTGTTATTACTGCAGCAATCCCATTCGTGACAGACCCTTCTTTTTGCTAACGGTCTTCTCAGTTTGTTCCCTCCTTTTTTCTTTCTCTGTCTTCTTGGAGTGAGAACTCCATCTTCCCTGTATCTTATTCCTTCCTTTCAGCCTTACTTGCAAAATGCAGTCTCTCCTCTGAGTGTTTCTTTCTGCTGAGTCCAGTCTTTTCTTAAGAAGCCTTTCTCTGCAAAAGTACTTATTGCCCTGAACTGAGTATAGCACCCAGCATATGCTGACAACATAAACTATATAAGCTAATTTTAGAAAATAGGAAAACAAAGCACCAAGTGTTTCTGTGCTTTATTCTGTAGACTCACCGTGTTAGGAAACGGTGTTGGCCACTGACTAGAATGCTTCACTGAATTAACTGACTGGGCTTGCTTACCTAATTCAGTGATATCTGATTGGGCTTATGTTTCTTGGTAGTACAAGAAAAAATGATCCTGGAAATCTCTGAAGAAAGACTATTTCAAAAAGATGTCTGTGTTGTTTTGAATAGAGCTTAGTTACATGCGATATTTCTACAAATTACAACTTCATATAAAATTTCTGTTGTTCTGGTTGAAATCAGTGGCCATGCAGTTCTCAAGAGAAGTGCTCTCCATAGTCAAAATGGGCAAGCTCATATATCACTGTTTCATGCTGAGTTTCAGATCAGAGCTCTCTGTTGTCTCTTCAACAAAAAAAATTGTTGAAGTGTGTTTCAATTCATTTGCACAGTGCTTTAAAAAGGTAACGATTAAAAAGTTGCAGCAAATGGCAGTAAAATGCTAAGCTACACCACGTGTAAACAGATTCCTTGAGATAAAGCATTTAAAACATATCAGATTTTCTGTAGTCATTTGGTAAGAGGAATAAGTATTCTTCGCTCAAATAAGTTGCTTTATCTTCGCAGTCACAGATGTAAAATCCAGATTTCTATCTATATGATGCATCATATTCAGAGAAAAAAAAAAATTATGTCATCTGTTTATCAAAGAGGCATATTCCTTTACATTTCTTGTCCCAATCAACCTTTCTTTGTTTATCTGGTTCCCCTGCTCAACTCTTCTAGTGGTTCTATCCTTTAAAAGCAGGATATTCCTTTTAACATACCCTGTTCTTTTCCCCAAGGTGTTTTTTAATGTAAAGTTCTCTAGCAAGATGCCACAAGTATTTTTCACCTCAGTCATTGAAGTACCTAAACAACTACTAAATGCACAGGTAGAAGAAAATAAAACCAAAAGAAAGAAAAGATGACTTACCATAAGGTGCAAGTGGTGCCTTAGATTATTACATCAAGAGTAACGCTAAGCTGATTTGTCACTCACTAGAAGAAGCTTGCAAACACCTCTTCCTGCATGAAGAAGGATGTATCAGTTTGAAAACTTCTAGCAAGCAGATCTGTTTTCACTTAAAAAAAAAAAAAAAAAAAAAAAAAAGTCAAGGAGCAGTTCTCTTTTTTTCTAAAAATGGGTTATCAGATGTTACTTTTCTAACACTGCGAGATGTGCAAAGAGATGTTGAAATTTGAGGAGGATCCTCTTAGGAACTGAACTAGAAGTTTCACAATCCACTGTGAAACTTCAACTAACAAGCTGTAGTTATAGGAAAAAAAATTTTGTGTCATTTTCTCTTTCTTGTTTAAGTTTACTCTTTGAGTCAAGAGAAATTTATGTGATGTTCATCCCATTACATTTCTCAATCATTATGTTTATTTTATGACACTTGTCCCTTAACAAAAGTACAGAAGTTAGCTTACACCTTGGTGCATTTGAATCTATGGAGTTACCTGCATTTTTTACCGGTTCGCTCTGAGATTCAGAGCATCTTATATTTTAGCAAAGGTGTTGTTTCTGTTTAACTCAAAACTAGCCTTTTGTACCTTTTTTTAACTCCCTTTCATAAGGCTCTGCCTTTAGCCTATTTCATAAGTTGGACAATCTTTTAAAACAGTGCTGTCATTTATTGGAGTTAAGCTTCAGAAAAGCATAATAAAATCTGATATCTTTTCAACTTTTTTCCTCATGGCTGATTCCTTTGACTTTTAGATAGGGTTAAGCTAAATCTGCACTGTGAGCAGCTTTTAGATCTTTCTTAGACATCAAAGAAACCCCACAGGAGGTGGGAAAGTTACAAAGAAAGCTAGCAAGAGGTAGTACCTTATTAGTTGTCTGAGAACCCAGAGAGAAAAACCCTGAGTAGTTACCAAACAAAGTAAATAACTAATACTCCTACCTCCCCTTGACATCCATGATCCCCTCTTTGGAAGGCTCTGGGATAGTTTATCCTGTCAACCTCGTGAAGCCACTTCAGGTGCAAAGTCTTGCTTTGAATGCTGCCATTCCTTCATGCAAGTCAAAGGAATCACAGCTTCTGAGTTACATCTCAGATTTGGTGGGAAGAGTTAAAAAGGGAAAAGCTCAACTTGTGTTCCGTGTCAAACCCTCTGTGTTAGGGACTGATCAATGTCATTGCTCCATAAAGTCAGTAGATATTTTTTTTTTCCATAAAGTTTTTCTAAGAAGCCCTTTAAGGGTTAGTGTCTCAGCATCAAGATTAATGGCTGCTGTAGATTATGCAAAGATTATATTAGTGCTGCCTTATTTGATAGCCTATATTAGACCTTCTATTCAGTCAGTGCAAAGAGTGCTTCTAAAAATATTTCCACTTCACCTTTACCATGCTCCTAATTGCCGTCAAACTTGGCTGACTCAGATCATGCCTGAAGGTGCTTACATCTCTTCACTGATGAAAAACAATAGAGAAAATGAAACAAAGTATGTAGGTTGCTTTGAAAGTAATACCTCCTATTTATTTCCATGGAAACTACAACGGATACAAAGAGCACTTGATAGAACAAATTCCTATCTAAAAAGCACTATTTTTCAGCATGGTCACAACCATTAGCTATGCATTTTTGCCAGCAATGAACAAGAACCTGCATGCCGCACTCATAAAAGTACGCATGACCATCCAGAATGCAGCTTGCTTTTTAGGTCACTGTCACCGCTGTTGAAATGCACCACCCACCACCTCACTGTGCTCACATCCACTGTTTGGCCTCCATAAACATTCAGCAAGCATTGATGAATGTCAATGGGTGCCATTTTTCCACATGAAGAAATTGAGTTCCACACTTATATGCACTTACATGTCAAACACCATCGTGTCAGACTGCCTCTGCTGCCATCTGTCACGTGGCAACAACACATAATGGAATATTGGTACAAAGGTTCAATCTCTACTGCCATGCCAACAACATCTGCCTCTGACGCCATGGTCAAATAACAAAATTGGAAGCATCACTTTTGGGACAGCCTTTATATATTACTTTCCTCACTGTAATATGGGGTCTTGTCAAACTGGGATAGACTTTCAGATTGTAGTCCTCAGGCAGCAAAGAAATTTTGTAACCACATGCAAACTTTGTTCCTAAGACCTTCCTCTAGAGGTAAATTCATGTTTCTTAGCTTGAACTTCTTTTCCTTCCAAACTTTTTTTTTTTTTTCTAATTACTTGCTGACTTAAGAAAGGTAGTAGAAATGGAACAGAGAGATAGCCAGCTCAGTGTTTGTGTCATAACCATACATGGGCATGATTTCTGTGTTCTAAGGTGGTATTTATTATCCACCTTAAGATCTCAAATCAAACTTTCTGGATACAGATATACTACTGAACTGCAAGCAGCCACCTACATAGTGGGAGTGTACATTCACCACCAGAATATGGCAGAGATTTACAGCCACAAAGCAGCCCACACATGAGCACCTGCCACAAGGGCAAGATAACAGTAGGCTGGAACCTCCTTCATCAGTGAACCTGCTAGAGCACTTGAGATGGCAAATGTGGAATGACTCAAGTCCTGAAAAAACAAACAAACAAAAAAAAAAAACAAAAAACAAAAAAAACAATCAAAAAGGTAGACCCTGCCCTAGAAAGAATTTCACTTCGCACTTCTTGTCTTCTAAGTTGTTTCTCATTATATATTATATTAACAGTTTTGCTTGTCCCATGATACTAAAAATTTTCTACAGGCTTTGTCTGTACCACCTATATTTCTGTTGCAACAGATTAGCATCAGCCTATGCTTTACTCCTTACACAATCTTTTCAGGTATATCTTTAGTACCTTACTGAAATTTGAGAAATCATGAATTCTTATCATTCTCAAATGAAGTATTGTATCAAATTAATTTTTCAATATATAATTCATAAAAAGTCTAAATAGTAACTTTAAAAAATGATCGTAGGGTTTATTTCTGAAGTTTGATTCACTGTTCTCCCTGCTCAGCTCTCCTCACTGAGCACTGTCTATTATAGGTTGCATAACCTGCTAGAAACTTGAAAACCTTTCATGATCTCATATTATCTGAACAGGGGAAACTGTCCCAAAGCTGGTTTTGGACATCAAACTTTTTATTCTGAACTACACTCTCAACAAAAATGGTCTCAAACATTTAAACTAATATCAACAACTCAAATCTAAGGTTTCTAGTAGGCTCATCTTCCTTCCTTCCTTGATCACACAGATTAATCAGTGTTATTAACCTGCTTGATTTTGTTGCTTATTGATTTTCATTCTCTTATCTCAGCCATTTGATCAGCAATTGTGTATTTCTTTTACTAACAGATGGCAGTGAGTGTTGCACACCAGCAGAGGGCCTCTGCCATTCACAAGCGTAGCTGCCGACTGTGAGAAGTGATTTTGCCCAGCTGGGTCTTGAAGGTGGATGAGGGGTCCCCCAAAGAGAGGTTGAAAGCTATGAAACTTGGCATCCCAAAGCTCTGAGTGCATTCTGGCAGTGGGTACCTGGGCTATAATCTTATCAGCACCTACAGGATGTGTTCAGTTAGCTCTACACCTGCTAAAGATAAGCAGATCTGCTGGGAAGTGAGATTTGATCAGATCTTGTACATGTGTCTTAGTATTTTGTTGTTCCTTGATGCTGATTGGACTTTTCCCTTCCCTTCCCTTCCCTTCCCTTCCCTTCCCTTCCCTTCCCTTCCCTTCCCTTCCCTTCCCTTCCCTTCCCTTCCCTTCCCTTCCCTTCCCTTCCCTTCCCTTCCCTTCCCTTCCCTTCCCTTCCCTTCCTTTCCCCCTTCTCTTCCCTTCCCCCTTCCCTTCCCTTCCCCCTTCCCTTCCCCCTTCCCCCTTCCCCCTTCCCTTTCCCCTTCCCCGTTCCCCCTTCCCCCTTCCCCCTTCCCTTCCCTTTTTTCTTTCTTTCCTCTGCCCTGCTCTTCTCAGTAGTTTTTGATGGACCTCTGCAGGTTCCAACTTCCTATCTAGTCCAAAGCTCCGTCACAGCAGCCCAAGACTGTCCATCTTCCCACTGCATTTCCTCCTCTCCCCTGCTGCTTTCAGCCTGCCTCCATCAATGTGTGTGTGCTGACACTGAGGCATGGCTACTTCAAGTTAACACATCAATTATTATGAGTCAGATATTCTGTTTTTCTGCTGTTTTTTTTTTTTTTTTTTCAATCCCTAACCCAACAACTCTTTGAAAAAAATGCACTGCGGCTTGCCATGAGCTCCAGCAAATTTTAAGAATCTTTACCTACAGGTGAACTTCATAGTTTTACTACAAAATTGAAACTGTCATTCAAAAATAAAAGGAATGGCAAGTGGTTTGGTATAGCTTGGGTTGTCAGCTATCATGGCTTTACTTTCAGAGATGAATAGAAGCTATGCTTAGTGATGTGACACTCGTTTCCTCCATAGACATTTTTGAAATGGTGATGTGTTTTATTCCTCACCTGTGAGGTCAAGCTGATGTACTCTGCAAGTGTGCAGCAATATGCATTGTCAATTCAATCTTTTCTGTACAGTGGTTAGTTATATGATTCATCTTCACAGTCATCACACTGAGGTATCCAGTAAGTCAGTAGTATGGCATTTCCACAAGGAGATGCCACCATTACTGTGAAGCCTCCAACAGCACCGTGTTTGCTGGGGCACACACCAGATGCACAAATACCAGTGTCATGTACAAACGTAATCGAGCACCATTATGGGCACAGAAATTTGAAAATGCAGCTAACAGTTTTGATTCAGTATATTAGAGTCTTGCACTACGTGATGAAGAAACAAGAAAAATAAAGATCTAGGTCAGAAGATAGATACCTTTCTGATAGATGCACCATATGATAGTGCATCCTACAAAAGGCTGTAGCTCCATCAAATGTAGATCATACTTTCCATCCAGTGAAGAGGTCTAATGAAGCCATGTACACAAACCTGATGCATTTCCTTTTCCACATGTTCTCCCAATTATATCTAATTTTGTTGTATTGACAAAATCTGCTTCTAAATTAGAACAGCATCAGCAGGCATCTTATTTCACCAGTAATCAGTAAAATACCTCATAAATAAATTAAATGGGTTTTTTTATGGAGAGACTGAATAAAGATATCCAGCTGAAACTATTTTGTTCTTGGATTGTTTTCCTTTCTTTCCTAACGGCCTTATATTGTAGGTTCTCAAGTTCTCATGACTATTGTTTTGATGCCACTGTACAATCACACCATCTAAGAAATGAAAAAAAGTATCTCTAATCTTATCCAAAATTATCAGCAGGGATCCCCTAAACAAAAAGTAATGGTGTAAAACTGTAACAAGCAGAAAGAAAAAGCCAGCGAAATTCTTGAGACCAAAGGTCCTTACACTTGTGAGGCATAGTCTGAGGAAAAGTTGGGACAATGTTATGCACCAAACAAAAGCTATTACCATGGAGTCTATTAAAAAACCCATTTTATACATTTTGCAAATTACAGAAAATTGGGTTATGAAAAACAAACTCTGGAAGACACAAGCATTCTTAATCTGGGTTAATGCTGCTTCTTCACGTTGTTTATTGGCAGTGAGATCAATGTGGTGGCTTTTTCCCTATTCTTCTGTTTTCTGTTTGTTTCTCTACTATAGGACATGCAAATACATAAGTATTCATTGCAGCACATACAAATTCCATTGCCGTTGTACTATTTTTATTTAGGCTTTCCCTGTGCTGCTAATACTGAACTTGCAGTACTTCCTGATGCAGTGAGGAAGAAGAGAGCATTGCTTCCTTCTACTGTATTTATCCAGGCTTCTGATGCATTCTGCCGTGTTTTTCATTTTTACATAAGAGGTACCATAGCGCAATGAATCTTACTTTTCAGTCATAGCTATATATTTTACAAATTATCAGTCAATTTTTACACACCATTTTAATTCTCACACTTTGCTTGTTCCAGATGAATTTATAGTACGTACATTCTAGATCTTTTTGTAGCTACACTGTCAGAAATACTCCACAGTGTGCTTATAGGTCCTGGACCTTAGGTCAGCCAGGCTGAGAAAATCACACACCAAATTTCTTCTCAGCGAAAGCTAGGTCATAGAAAGAATGGAGAGAATCCATTTCTACAGTGAGAAGGTATGTGCCAAAAGCCAGAAAGTTCTTCTGAATGCCAAAGATTAGCAGTAGTCTGAAATTGTCCATACCTCATGCTAGCGTCCCAGTAATTAATGTCCACATTAATTACTTCTTCATTTCCATCCACATGATTTCCACTGCATTCAGAAATTCTGGTGATAGGATGGGTTGCGTTGCTATCATTGTGTCATCCTACTGACACAACATTGCAGATAATTCTGCAGAGCTGATCTGTGCTGTTTTGCATATTGGTCTGTGTATCTGATAATGCCACCCTCTACCATTGCTTTGGCCCCTTGCCAGGATCAGTCATTTCAGGCTTAAAACACTCAAAGTGAGATTGCTCTCGTCGTCAGGAGTTACAAAACTGCTTTTATACAAATCTATACAGTATTTCTTTTCCTATCATTCAATTCTCTAAAATGAAATACAGCTCCTAATAGATATCACTAGAATATGGGTACAAAGCAATGCCCTCTCCCTTGATTCTGGACAAACGTCTTCGTTTATTTCAGCCTAGGTGATTGTTCTAAATGTACCAAAAATCACTGGCTTGTTTCTGTTTCCTCTGCTGTCTTGTGGGCTGGATTCTTTTTTGTTTGTTTGTTTGTTTCATTAAAAGACAAAGGTGTGAAGCTTATCAGGCCACAGCAGCCACAAAAAGGTGGTCAGTAGCTGTCAGTATTAGACAACAGCAGTAAAATCAAACTCCAAAATGCAGCAGTATCAGCCTGTTGTGCTGTTCAACATGGACAGCATTCTATCATTCTCCCAGCACATCATTTCTCTGATTTCAGAGAACAAGATGCTATATAAATGTATCTTTGCATTCTTTCTATTTAGCCCTGTTGTAATTTTCACTGGAAAGAGTGATATTTCTTTTGGAGCTTCTTAAATGAAAGAGTCTCTTACTTGTCTAAATGTTTTAACACTCAGAATACTTAGAAGTATTTATCTGTTTGTATTCTGATCTTTCTATTTCTCTGGGTATTATTTTATTAGCCTCTGTTAAGACTAATAAAGACATTCTCACAAGTTTTGCCACTACTCTTCTGTGTTTGCCCTTTTGCGTCTATTTCTCTTCCTTCATACTCAATTTGTCTTTATTTTATTTAAGATTTGTACGTGTGAGTTTACAAATGGGTCAAGAAATAAGAAAGTCTTCTGACAGGAACAGTCACATGCACTTGTTATCAGAAGATTCACTATTTCTGTGTTTATTCATTATACAAATACCACAGACCAACCAATGCCAGTAAGAATACTTCTGGTGGTTTGAGTGCTGTCGAACACTCACTGATACCATATATGCACTTTTTCTGCACTTCCTTTTGCCATTTAGGATGTCTGCCAGGGCCTGACAGCATAGTTATCTTCTTCTGTGCAGGGTGTTCCATCCCGTGTGCTTCTGAACAAGTGGTGGCAGCAGCTCCTGACTGAGAAGTTGGGCTCTGTCCATTAACTAATCTTATGGATTGGTTTTGGCGCTGTGCTTACATATTTGTTGAAAACACGTGGATGTTCTTTCATAAGTTTGCTGTGTATGATATAAAGCACAGTCAACATGCGGGCTTGTAAGAACTGCATCGGTACAGGTTAGGGGCTGACCTGCTGGAAAGGAGCTCTGCAGAGAACCTGAGCATCCTGGTGGTCAGCAGGTTGATGCTGAGCCAGCAGTGTGCCCTCCAGGCCCAGAATACCATTGAGGATTGGCCAGTGGTATGCTGGGGTGCATTAAAAAGAGCATGGCCAGCAGGGAGGTGATCCTCCTCTTCCATTCTGCTCTGGTGAGGTCACATCTGAAGTACTGTGTCCAGATCTGGGCTCCTCGAGCCAAGTTCAAGAAAGACAGGTACACCTCTTTTCTAGGATTACTCTATATAGTGCAAGGAGATTTTAAAGTAGCTGCAGAAACTCTGTGGAGAATCTTGTTTTTATCCTGATACCAATGAAGAGCCATTTTTTTATTTGCCTTCCTTATTCCTCCTCTTTTCCTGTTTATGACACAACTCTGCTTTTCCTACCTGACAAATCTCACCCATCTAAACCCTGTGCCCCTAAACTTCTCTCACAGCTGGGTGTAATAGGCTCTTCTCAAGCTTCCTGGTAGATAAAATCATGACAGCTGCAGTAGTTTCTGAACAGTGCAGACAGTTCTCTTCTTGCTTGATTTGGTTTGCTTCAGTTCAGAGTGCGATAATACAAGTGTTGAAGTCTATCATAGCAGCTTTTTGCTACCTCTGTTCTGAGAGCAGAGCTAATGCTCTTTTCCTCACAAGGAGAACACGGGCTACAGGATACGCATCATTTCTCAGACACAGATTTTATTACTTTTGCCTCATTAACACTAAAATAGGAAGAAGCATAATTCCACGAAACAAGAATTTAAAGCATAGCAGTAGAAATACCACAGTTACAGCAGGATTTGTATCACACTAATCTAATTTATACATTAACATTAAAAAGGAGCTTTTACTTCTGTGCAGTAGAAAATACAAAATAAAGGAAAAGTGTTATTTACTGTGAGCATAGTTTTTGCTCTTTCCTTTTGTATACCTGTGGCTGTTAACCTCACAAGGGAGCAGCCAGAATGTAGTAGCTGATAGGAGACTAGCTAACAGCTAATAGAAGTGGTGCCTTGAGGTAATAGGCTGAAGAGGGAGGAGTATTCACACCACTGCAACTAGGGTGTCTGATCCCTAAATTAAGAAGCTGATTTCTAGGTTCTTTTTGCAGTCAGACAAGTAATCTTCCCAGAGGTCTTTTAAATCATGTCTGCTTCTGACTGAGACATCTCTTTTTCTCCACTGGCACTGAAAAACCTTGAAGAGATTTGCTGTTAATGTATGCATCTAAGTCACATGTGCAGTGTTAAGAGGTATGCAATCCACTTTTCCATCCTGACATTGCCAGGAGGTTACTTGAAGCTGGCTTTACAGATTTCTGAGACTAAAACTTGGCATGCTTGAATGGTGCCCCTTGAAGGAAACGGGAAAAAAGCAGCACTGTTTGCCTGTGTAAGGAGTGTTTAATTGCACTTCCTTCCAGTATAAAGCAACAGTTTAAAGCTCATATCACATCCTAGGATACCCCTTTTTATTTATTGAAAAATTCCCAACAATGGCATAAATGTGTGGCTTGGCCTAAAAGTGTTGCCATTATACCACTAGAGTAATGGTCACTAGTCCTCAATAAGCATGCAGTCCTGATTGTGTCAACAGAGATGATGTGCATCATTCTCCTGGAACGGCAAGGCGGTTACATCTCCTCTACAGATGGCTGCTTCTGTGCTTCCAAGGCTGCTGTCTTCCCAGAAGTCTGTCCCAAACAGCAGACTTACGTGTAAGTCCAGAGCACATTTTTAGCATGCAGGAGCCGCTCCTGACACACTTTCTGCATCTGCTGTAGAAAGTCTCCCTTTACACATGTGATTTGTATTTCCAGAATGAGAGAGGCCTCCACTCAGTACTACGCCCATGCTCACCAAAATCCTCTGAAGGATTATGTATTTTCACATGTAATCATGCATCTTAGCTAGAACTAAGATAATTTTAATTCTGTCCTTGCAGATCTCTGCTGATGTGCCTTTACTGCCTAAATGCTATTTCTCTGAAAGAGATCGAAGTTGTCAGAAACAAGTTCATGGTTGTTTGGGGGTACAACACTGACTTCTCATACAGTCATTAGGCTTGCAGTTACTTGTAAAATTGCACCCACAAAAATGACAATCTTGTCCATTAAAAGCTCACTTTGGAAAATGTTAGCAACCAAACAATGGTATGATAGGCATAAGATTATATACCTAAAATAATGTAACTTAGCCTATAGTAAAAAGAATTATGTTTAGAAACAAGTAGCTTACAGATAAATCCTTAGTTTAAGTTGCCACAGTAAGATAAAGGTCAGTCATCTCTCTCATCAGTGAAGAGAAGTTGTCTTGGTATCTTTCATCTTTATCCTTTTCATGGAAATTCCTCTTATTCATGTAGAGAAAATAAGTGAAAGAGGAGTAAAATGAAGAATATTGAAAGCTTCCCACTACCAAATGGCTGACTATGTTGCAGAAAGAATACTTTTACTTCCAAATGCAATCAGGATTTTAGGTGTTCCATTTATGCTGTATACTGAACAGGTACATCAATCCTCAAAGCCTCCTCCCAGTCTTATATTGTTCATGTAGCTGTAAATGGATCTTGTGAGATTACTTATTGCTCCTTCATCTATTTTATATTCTCCTCTAGTAAAAGTCATGAATATTTATTTGTACATCGGACAGACTATGGGTCAGCCATGAAAATCAAACAAATCATTCTGTGATCAAGCTATGATATTAACAGTTATTGAGAAATGGTTGTTTCTCATAGATTAAGAACAAAAAATGTTGTGATCCAGGCAACTAACCACTAGAATTGACACAAAGATCTTCTATAATGTCATCCACTTCTTCAGGCAAAGAGATGCAACATTCACTAGCTAGACTTTAGAATTATTTTTACAATCCAGTAGAGATGTCATGTTCAGCAGTAGATGCTGTAAATGTGGAACTAACTCTTTCTAATTTTTCACGATAAAGAGATGGGCACTTTTTGCACAGGTGAGCTGCAACATGCTTTCGGAAAAACGTATAAAGATATTTCCTAAATTTTTCTCCAACGAATGCATAGATCACAGGATTGATACAGCAGTGGATCATTGAAATTGTTTCTGTCACTTGAATTGTTTTGTCCAGTCTGCTTTGGCTGTCACAATCTGGATAAAAAAAAGAAGTTTGAAATGTATGCACAAAAGAAGCAACATGGAATGGTGTCCAGAAGATGAAATAAAAAATCATGATGACAAAAATAAGTCGAACCGCCTTCTGTTTTTTCTCATTCCTACATCCCAGTAATGTTTTTAAAATTTGAGAATAACAGAAAATCATAATGATCATTGGAATGATAAGCCCAAGAATGTTCATCTTTAAAATGTAGGAGTGCTTCCAGTTTATTAGGCTATCTGGAGGATAATGAGCACTGCATGTATACTGTGTATTTTCCTGTTGAGTTTTGTGAAATACTATCCCAGGAACAGAGGCAAAAAGAGCAACAGCCCACGTGACAATGCTGGTGAAGATGCCGTAGGTAACTGTCCTAGCTTTTAAAGCAAACACTGCGTGAACTATGGCCAGATACCTGTCTATGGTCAGCAGGATTATGAAAAAGATGCCGCTGTAGAAGCCAAGGAGGTAAACACCTGAGAGAATCCGGCACAGCGCTTCTCCAAAAATCCAGTCGTGAGCAGCATAATAAGCCCAAAAAGGAAGAGAAAATACAAACAGCAAATCTGAAATGGCCAGATTGAGCAGGTAGATGTCAGTCATACTCTTCAACTTCTTGTATTTTACCAGGATAAGGATAACGAGAACGTTGCCTATGAAGCCAAATATCACCACCAGTGAGTAAAGTGGTGGCAGAAAATTTGCTGCAAAGTGCTTTTCCTCTGTTCCCATGCATGGTGCTGCCTCACCGTAGTCAAATGTTGTTGTTGGCATGTAACCCAAATCAGTGGTATAGTTCTGCATTGTATGCTGATCTGCAAAGGAAGAGAAGAGAGATCAGCTGCAGGGAACTCTAGGCTTGGCAGGGAGGGGAATGAAACACAGCCATGGGGCCTGGCCTTATTGTCCCAACCCATGCTGCAGCCCTCATCCAAGGGAGTCTGGACAGCATGAAGACTCTGCAGTGACTGGGTTGAACATAAGTGCAGTTTGTGGCTTCATGGGAGCCTCAGTGCCACTAGGAAACATCTCTGGTGGTGTAGAAATGACCCTTCCACAGGGCACTGACTGCACCCACCTGCTGAAGCTGCTGTAATGGCTGTAGGCGAGCAGCAAGTCAGTAGCGTTGGTCTGGGTTCCGATGGCAAAGGCAGTGTCCTCTTCAGAGTCTGGGTCAGGCAGGGGCCATGGGAATGGCTGGTCTTAGGTAACTCTGGAATAAAAGCTGTGTGCGGCCCTGTCTTGTGAGTGCTGTGCTGGACACGTTCAGCTGATGACCTGCAGGAATAATTGCAATGGAAAGAACAGGTAGGCAAACACCTGTTCAAATGGCATAAAGGGTTTCATTTGCTATCAGCATGACCTATAGAAACACTGTTAAGAAAAAAAAGTGATTTTTTATTTCTCCTAGGATTTATTTTAAGCTTCTATTCCAGTTTTTACAGAAATAACACCCTTGCTCAAATGATAAGTTTGATTCCAGTTTTTATTTTATTGAAATCACAATTTTGATGAACAAGCTGTAAGGTAGCAACTTCACAGTTGCATGACCATGATATAGGAAGAACTGTGTCTGTTGCCTCAATACTCTGTCCCTCTGATTTTGATTGGAGAGCTGTGGAAGGAGCTGGGCTTGCCTGGCTAGGAGCACCACCATCTCACATGGTAAGGAGCACTGCAGGGTCGTGAGATCCCCTGGGGGACTTCTGCTACAGTACCAACAGGTAAAGGCTTGAGAAGTGGGTGCCATCAAGCCTTTCCCTTCCTGACACCAAAACCTCCTCCTGTCCCAAATCCCTGGTAGGACCAAGAGCCAGCCAGATCCAGACCCAGATGCAGAAGCATAACTTTGTGTAATTTTGTCCCTGAGAAATTAAGAAGATATACTTTTGCACAGGCCCCTGGAGAAGTCCACAGAATACCTGCATATCTGTGAGAAGCAGGGAAGAAGATTTTGACAAGACAGGCATCAGAGGAACCAAATGTGCTTCCCAATTAATTTGTGGGAGAGTGAGATGGATGCTTTAGGTAGCCACTGAAATAGAGCTACTTGCTGTTGGGAAAAATGTCTGCTGCTTTTTTCCTGTATCATCATCCTGCATCCTGATGACTGCTTTTACGAAGCATTGCATTGTTGTGGCAGAATGATTGCTGTTCTCTTGTCAGGGCTGCAGATTGCTCACCACACAGAAACTCAGATACTGTGGCTGCCCCAGCTTGCTGTGTAACCTCTCAGATAACTCAGCAATCATCACTCCTTTCCTGTTTTGAACCCCACTGTGCCTCTTCTTTTTCAATGAGGTCTGTCCTCTCTCACTGCAGATGTCTTTTGTAGAAACCACACTCTGAAAGCCATTGCTTTTGTTTCTGCATTTGAGTTCTACAAGACTAAATTGAGCTGAAGAAGCTCTGCAAGTCAAAATCTAGTGAGTGGTTAGAGTGACAATGAGGCTTCCCTCCAGTCTGTAACGAGGATGCTTCTTTAAATCATGTCTTCTCATGTTTCTGCACTTGAGCATTTGTGCTGCTTTAAGAGTATCCTTGCTAGCTCTTGAGTACTAGCTATTATGAATACAGTAGCGCTTGTAGCTATAGGAGTCTAGGTGCTGGTACGGCTAGCAGACTTTTCCATGTCAAGGTAATTCAAGCTCAGAAGGTCCCTGGCCTGTTGCACTGACTCTATCAGGGATGGCACATATCACACTACACCGAGCTGAGCCCTGAGTGGGGTTTGCACAGAATTTCTTCATGGAAATCACAGTGTTCGATAACTACAAGTTACAAGAGCACCTGCACGTGAATGGAGCCCTCATCTCAAAACTGAATGACCCACAAAGTTTTCTTTCCCTTTTTTAGGGCTGAAGACAGTATTTCTCCTTTCAAATATACACAAGGGTTACAGCACTACTTGCCCTGCCTTTGCTCCTCTCCTTTTCACAAATTTGTCACAAAGAAAGAAAAACTAATTAATGAATTTCAGTCAGCTTAAAAGTATGTCAGCAGTATCTAGGGCACTTTACGATGAGAGAGAATTAAAGTGTAGCGTAGAGAAAAAAACTGGAATCTAAATAAATAAAATAACAGCTACATCCATATAGCAGGCACTGTGAGAGATGTGGGCAATGTTCGCTGATAGCAGCTTTATTGATTTAACATTGCCTTGGTCTTTCTGGAAGGAGTTTCTGGACTGGCAAAACTACAGAGAAGTACATGCATTGACCAAAGACACCTTGGGAAGCAAGCATTTGTTCATACTTCTCTTGGGTTACCAGAAAAAATGAAGGAAAAGATAGAAGTACAAACTAAAACCTCTGAGCTGATATGAATACATGATTTTATGTGATAGAAACCACAGAATTTCTTTCCAGGATATGTCTGGAGAAAGACAGTCCCTTCCAAAATTAAACCTTGCTTTGCAAACTTCTTCCTCTTTTATAACAGCTGAGCATTAGAAGCATCTTTTTGGAACTGCTTGCTTGACACTTGATTAATTTTTCTATTCCTGAAGAACATTCAAGGAAAAAGTACATATAATGCTGGAAAAAAAAAAGGCTCAATTTTCTGTCAGTGCTCAGGATCCAGTTGTTCCCATTCCCCATTTAAAACAAACGAACAAACAAAAACCAGACAGTCTTAAGAAAATTCTGAGATTTTCTGCAGTTGAAGTCAGCCTATGTGGTCACAAGGCAAAAGAAGTAGGAGGTTTTTTATCTAAATAGATGTAGAGTGAAAATAAGCCCTTGGAGAAAGAGAAACTGAGACAGATAATAAATACCCTCTACCAAATCATTACTGTATGCATAAGAGGGCTCATTTCTTTTGTAGGCTGAGTCCTATGCTAGTCCTTCTGTTTGAATTTTCTTTTCGGAATCTCTGCTTAAACTGATTCAAATAAAATATTGAATCTGGAGAAATCCAAACAACCGCTGCTGTCAAACCATTCTGAGGATGAACTGGAGTATGAACTGGAGTGGATGAGATTCCCAACAAAGGTCATGGTCATCCTGCCCTCCCCATGTTACTGCCATAAGGGTCACCCCACAGAGAAGTTCAAGACCACTACCCAGGTGGTGCCAACTCTTCCTGGCAAATGACAGTGGAATTCTCCCATAAAAGCAATTGCTGCTATTAGCTACATACTTAATACACTGAAAAGGAAAAAAAAAAAGAAGAAAAAAAAAAAAAGGAATAGGTTTGTATTCTTACAGTATGGTAGCTTTTTTGGGGGACCAAGTCTCATTTATCAAAGCAGAAGCATGAATAGTACAATTCCAGCAAGATGATGATGAACTTCATTCATGTAAAACTTCATTAAAAGGAAATTGCAAGCTAGATCATGACTAGCCATTAAACTGGTATCTGGTATCTACAGTTGAGACAGGGAGTACAGACTTTCAGAGACCAGCCCAAAGAGGAGGTAATCCCGAAGGACCTTTTATAACATGATAATAAAAGCACCTTTAGCAGGTTAAATACTTGAATAACACAAAGAAAACAAACCAGACTGTGATGTGATACTGATGAAGGACAGTATCCATATGTATCTGATAGAATAAGACGTGGCTAAGATTTCAAAAGGCTAGAAAAAATGAAAAGGATTTGGTGTCTGATCAGTTTACATCCTTAGAGGAATCTATTTGCAAGCTATGGATCAGCCAGGACAGTTTGAAAACCAATTAAGTTTAAATTACAAAAAAAAATATTATAATTTTCTCTACTATTTGTCCACTTCAATTCTCTGCTCTCACATTAACCTTATCCTGAGCTATAAGCTGGTTACAAGACCTAATTTTTATTAAAGACAACGTGTCTGCTTAAATGGCAGTTCTGCTCTCACTGTCATTAGGCACATATATTTCCCCACTCAACAAATCTGTATCTCTATATACACACAGATTAAAAAAATGAGCTACTCACAGGTTTATCAAGCTTGTTTTATCAGACTGTGTCGTCGTCTTCTTTGTGAACAAGCGTATAGTTAAACCCTATATCTGAAAATAGGAAATAGAACTTCCTGTGTGATCTATTGCAAAATATTGCAAGAATCAAGGGCACAGTTCTTCTTTTCAGAAAATGAACAGTGTTCAGCTGTGTTAGGATGACGGGGGTGTCTCCTTCTGCACCAGCTGAAATTCAGTATCTGATCTAGTGCATCTCTACCAGGTAAAGACAAGGTGGCTTCATTCAGGAAAACCATGTTCTCAGGGTAGTATTTCTAGCTGCTCTAAACACTTCCGCTACTCAATAGAAAGTAGTATGAAATACCTGGCATTTAGCATGTGTAATTTAAAATTAAACTCAGATCACAAAAAGGTCTGTTGAAAAAACCCACCAAGGTATTCTTCATGTATGTTGTCTTTTACTGACTTATATGTGATCACTAGGGAAGAAGATCTGGTAGGCAAAATTAAGGACATTTATACCATAAATGTTATGTTAGCATCACACATGCCTCTCACAAGTCTTGTGGAGAGAGACAAGCTTGGGTCCTGGAAGCAGCATGCCTGTGTTCACACAGAGACTTCCTGGAGCTGCATAGGTCAGGCCGAAGTAGACCCTCTGGTGATAGAGCTGCCTTCCTTCCAGCACAAGACCAGCTCAAGCACTCTGCACCACGCTATACTGTGGGATACAGACCTCTCCTTGAACATCTCTTGTAATTTTGGTAAGTCATTTATAATGATCTTGCAACCACAAGATCAGAAGAAGGCAGAAACCTGCAGCTCATTCCCTTTTTGATGTGGTGGCATTGCAGGATTGAAAGCAATAGAAAGGAAGAAATGGAGCAGAGCATGGTTCAAATATATGTCATGCATATTTTTTTTGAAACATTTGTACTACCAACATCTTTGCACACCAACTTCAAAAACTGTGTAGGTAATCACTAAAAAGGAGGACTGATGATTAATATGGCCACTCAATGGCTTCCTGCAGAGTCTAAGTTTTTAGAGCAAAGTATACATTTTTCCTACAACTTTTAGCAGCATTCTCTCTGAGACTGCTGCGTGGCTTCCTGCAGTATTTCTGAAAGACTGTAAGGCTGGATTTTGCTACAATCTGGATTTTGTGTGGGGTTTTTTTCCTAGAAAATCTATGTGGATTTTAAGTAGTGATAACCTGGCCACTGATGTTGCAGAGATTACAAAAGAAACTCAGAGAGCTGTGAGCAGTAGCAGAAAGCCCGCCTAAGCAAGACATTAGGAAGGATAATTTCTGTGGTGGCTGAAAGACATAAATGTTTCCTGTTGGTCTGGAAAAGGGTGTGTAGACTTTGCTGTAAATACAGAAAAAATGCAGAAAAGCTTTAAGCCTGAGCAGGAAGGGACTTCCCTACAAGGACACAGTGCACAGCAGGGAAATGCAAGCCACATTTTTTTTCTATCTCATTTCCCTCTGAGTCACTGCCTGAATTTGAAGTCATGGTTTTTTGGTTTTTTGGTTTTTTTTTTTTTTTACTATTTCAGACATCTCTTTCTATTCAATGTAAAGGTTGCTAATGCAGCAGGGTTTTTTTGCCAATTGAAACATCTGTGGGCTGTTATCTTCGGTAAAGAACTGCTTAGCTGGCAGGATCAAAAATCCCGCCTAAGGCACTTCTCCTCAGTGGTCTCTGTTAGAAGGGGTTTATCTTGGCTCTTGAGAGTGGGACTTCTTTGAAGCTCATTGTCCAGGGGCTATGGGCGAGTGTAATTGTATGGGATACCAGGGGGAGTCCTTGACCCCTTCTCTCCTTGTCTTGAGACGCTGGCACTTCCTTCTGTGTTTTTCAGAGACTTTCAGGAGTCTTCTTTTTGCTTGCTCTTTCAGTTTGCCCAAGTAAAAAGCAGATATGACTGAAACGAGCAGAACCGATACATAAGTGATGGCAGAAGTTGTAGAAATCTAATAAATGCAGCACTTGGTGATTGAACACCTCCCAAGCAAGAGACAAAAAAGACATGGTTGTACAAAGAACCCCCTATATAGACAGTACTTTCTAAACAGATGTGGGCAAAGGAAATGTGTACAAACTGCAAGCATTCGTGTATTGACAGAATTGCTAAAAGATGCTGTATCTCAGGATTGGATAAATCCCTGTCTTCATCTTCTCTCTTACACAGATCACTAAGAAACACTGCAGAAGAAGTGATCATTAGACTTACACGCTAGCTTCATAATCTGCGAGGTTAGCAGGGGTCTTGAGCTTGTTATAATGGGCTTGCTGGATTCTTGCAGTGAGGATTGGTTGACTCATGACTCACTTAGAGAATGAAAGCACAGTTTTGCACATGCTGTTTTGAAAGTTGTAATTCTTCATGCTTCCAGTCTGAGTGCTCAGACTAAAAACAAGTTGACAGTGTTTTCAAACCGCCTGAACTCCCATTGATCCAACCTTTGAAAAACAGACACAGTTTGTTTCCACAATGGGAGAGATGGAAATAGTTCACAGCTGGCAAAAATATTAGTAAAATTACAAAG
This sequence comes from Chrysolophus pictus, assembly GCA_037305975.1. NCBI lineage: Eukaryota > Metazoa > Chordata > Aves > Galliformes > Phasianidae > Chrysolophus > Chrysolophus pictus. The sequence goes on from JAYKPI010000006.1 coordinate 42,187,943, forward strand.
CGGACTGAGTAGAAGTTATGGGACCTCAGCTGTTTGCCTCATAAACCATAGCAAAGATTGAGGGACGGCCTTGCAATTCATCTCATATTCTAGGCAATGTGAAAGGAGATATGTTGACTTCAGTTCCTGTTTTTAAGAATTTCAGGCAAAGCAGGAAAACATGAGAGGGGAACATGGGTATTGATGGAATTGCTGTCCTATTGCACTGGTGTGCTTGAGCATGTGTTTTTATGGTGAAGGTGAGTGAAGTAGATGTTTCATGTTGAAAAGGTAGTTCAGTAAACATATTACTGAGTCCTTATGTAGTCCTGTGGTGGTTTTAGCCCTGATGGACAGCTAAGCATCACCACAACTGCTCTCTCATTCCCCCTCCTCAAAGAAAGAGCAGGGAGAAAATATGATGGAAAAGGGCTCAGAGTTTGAGATAAGGACAGGGAGATCTCTGATCAGTAACTGTCATGGGCAAAACAGACTCAACATAGGAAGATAAATATAATGTATTGCCTGTTACTAACAGATTAGAGCACTGAGAAACTAAAAGCAAACTAAAAGCAGCTTTCCCCTGTCCACTCTCTTCTACCTCCTCCCCCAAGGCAGCCATGGGGATTAGGGGCTGTGGTCAGTCCATAACGTTTCACTGCCACTCTTTTGTGGTCACTGTCTGCTTCTAGTCCAGCATGGGGTGCCCACCATGGGATGCCGTCTTTCCTGAACCATCCCTGCTTGGGTTTCCCACAGACTGCAGCTCTCCAAGCACTTCTCTAACATGTCTCCATATTATAGGGCCCAGCCTTTAGGACTCAATTACTCCAGCCAGGTCCCCACTGGCAGCAGCTCCCCCAGCCCTCCTGCCCGCAAACTCCTCTCCACGGGCTGCAGCTCTGGCCTGGAGTTTGCTCCTGCAAGGGCTCTCCATGGGCTGTACCTCCTCCAGGCCTCATCCACTGCTGCACCACGGCCGCCTCCATGGCTACACATGGAGATCTGCTCTGCATGGTGCCCGTGGGCTGCGGGAAGACAGCTTGCACCTCTGAGGGACTCTCCTGGGCTGCAGGAAACTTCTGCTCTGTGCCTGGAGCATCTACTGTCCTCCTACTGCACTGACCTTGGTGCCTACAAGGCTGTTTTTCTCTTCGCTTTCTCACTCCTCTCTTCCAGCTGCTTTAGTGAAGCAGTTTTCCCTTTCTTTCATTTGCTCTCACAGGCACAACCAGAGCTGCTTATGGCTTAGTTCCAGCAGTGGTGGGTCGCTTTTGGAGCAGCTGGAGCTGGCTAGGATCTGACATGGGGAAACTGCTTGGCTCTGTTCATAGAGATCACCCTTGCGGACCCCCAGCTGCTCAAACCTCGCCAGGTTACAAGCCCTTGAGTGTCCTCATCTGCAGCAGCCCTTAGCAGGGGTTCTACTGACTCTCCTCATACTTTCAGGGATAGATATTGTGGCAGCTTTGGTTTAGCACAGGGAGGAAATTGCACACAAGAGGAAATTGCAAGGTTTATAGTAAGTAACTGCTTCAGTTTTTCAGTGTAATATTTGTTAGTAATCTGTTGATAATGAAAACCCTACGCTGCCCTTGCTGTGCACAGTGCTGTGCTCCAAGCTGCATTATTTGCAGACGCACATGTACAAAGTTACTACATAATCTTCTCTTGAGATGCCCAACTTATAAAAACTTTAAAGCAGCCACAGCTCATAACCGTCCTTGGAGAGACCTGATGTTGGTCTTAGCCTTGATCCAAGTGACAAGCTCCCCTTTTTATACAGTTCTTTCTGCTTTTAGGTAAGTGGCATAAACACTGAGCTACTTCCTGAAAAGGAAAATGGAGACAGTCACCTCCCCTTTGCCTGGTTCCACTTTCTTTGGTTTCATTCCATACTTCTTCAAAATATAGAGAGCAGGCTTTCCCATCAATGGCTGGTAATCAACTGGTTAGACTAAGGGCTCCCTCTATAGTCAGTAGACAATGGTGAGTATTTGCAGAGAACCTGTCTTTTTCTTTAGCCATTTCACCTTAGGCTAGAATGGATCACCATATGGAGAAATCTCTCCTTAGTGACAGGTGAAGCCTAGACAGAATTCAAACAGCTGACTTTTGCATTGATAAAAGTGGCTAGATAGTCCAATCAAATGTTTCCAATAAATTGAATGAAATATTAAGGGCTTTTGGTGACAAGAAATTATTTTTTGTTTTGGAGAAGAGATCAAGGGAAATATTTTAGATTTGCTGTTCTTTGGGTTGAGGTTGTTTTTTAGTAGATAAGATTGATAATGCTGTCTACATCCTCTGCTGAAGAGAAAGAGACCTGTGCTGCAGAGATAAAGGCCAATTCTGGTGATGAACCACAACAGATGCAAGAACAGATTTACTGAGTCACTACGAAAAGTGCAAACCTACTTATGGCCATGAAAACTGTATGTGCTGTATGTATCATGCAACAGAAGTGCGGCTGTGAAGGCCATACTCCTCTTTTTTTATGTCCTCAGAGCAGTGCACGTGTTCAAGAGGAACACTGCTTTAGAAGAGCTAAGGAGATGCATAAAAGCAAAACATGGTTGCTGTTCATGGCATATGAAAATTGCATTGTCATCTGCTCAGGAGTCTTCGTACTTCCACAAAGCTTTGGGGCATTTCACAGGGCCCTGGAAAAGGAAGACTAGACAACTGAGATGTAAGTTAACTAGGAGCTGAACATGTTCCTAAGATATTCTGAGTCGCAGAGAACACAAAGAATTATACAAGGAAACACGTATTTAACATGATGTGAATCTCTTGGTTACGCAAGTCAGCCTGCAGAAGCCATCAACCCAGCTTACTATTTGAGGTTCTTTTTGTTGTACACCACTAACGTGCAGGCTTTATTTAATGTATGCTGTCCAGACCCTTCTCAGATTGCAGAATTTTGTTTTTACTCTCATAACAGTGTGTCTAGTCCTGTTAGGGTAATATCTGATTGATTCACAGATACTACAGTATTTGTCTTCTCACAATATTTATGAGAGGAATCCATACAATTATTTCCATTTTGCAACTAGGTAGGTGAAGTGCCAAAATTATGAATAACACTCTCAAGTATCCATCCATTAATTATGGAAACCTTGTTTTTCTTCTAAAGAGAAGCATTATGCAGGGGATTGGTTACTATTTGTTGTAGCTGTATCCCCAGACTTCCAATTCTTGGTCTTCACCATGGGGCCTGGAACTTAATGATCAGGATGAGAACTTGTGGGTGAAAATTAGGGACCAGACAAAAAAAAGAACACCTAGTGATTGGGTTATACTACCTGCCACCTGATCATGGGGAGCCTGTGAATGAGGTCTTCTTCCTTCTGCTACAAGAGGCATCACACAGGCTCTCATCTAGATGGGAAATGTCAACCGCCCAGATTTGTGCAAAATGGTGGGCTGCAAGCACTCCTGGAGTGTGCTGAGGATGGCCCAGATATTAGATAAAACAACCAGAGGAGAACATTACAGAGGTTAAAACTGAAGGCATTCTGGGCTGTAGTCGTCATGCCCTGGTAGAGTTCTGTGATCTTGAGGAAGACGAGCCTGACAAAAAGCAAAGTCAGGACCCTGAACTTCAGAAGAGTGAACTGCAGGCTGTGTAAGGAATTACTGGATGAGATCCCCTGGGAAGCTGTCCTTAGAGACAAAGGAGCTGAGCAGAGCTGGCAACTCCCTTCCAATGCAAGCCATTCTATTGTTCTGTGAATGTGAGGAATGAAACCTCAGAGGCCACCTGTGTAAAGCTAATTAGAAAGGGAAGATGGTTAATTTACATGCTAGGAGTAGACATCAAGGGTAGTTATGATAAATTCACGTCTATGTGCCTAAATCCTGTGGTGGATCTTGTGCTTGCCCTGTGACAAGACTGCAGACTCTGGTGGTATTTCTGACACCAGATCAGGCATCTCTGAAACGTAAGTCATCCGTGCATTTTGCTTTGCAGGGCTCTTCAAAGAAGCTGAGTCTTACAGACAAATCCAGCCCCAGAAAGTTTTCAGTCTGCTCAGAGATTGGCTTCATACTGCTGTGCACCTGTCTGGTGGAGCCTGCTTTCCTTCTGACAAAATACCTCATGAGGAGTTCAGCAGCCCAAAGCCAGCCTGGTAGCCATGTTACACTGATTAATAAACAAACTGAATCTGATCCTAATCGTTTTCCCAGGAGATTTTATTTACAGTGTGGAGATCCCATTTTCTTAGCTTTTGTAGATAAAATACAAGAAAACACAAATCAGCAAAACCTCCTTTCTCACAGTCCAAGGCAAACTAAGCACACCACAGAACATACCACACTGTGCTGTTCTTTGTCCTCACAAACTGTGGATCACTGTAGTAACTTCTGCCCTACATTGCAGTAGATTTTATCACCTTCTCTCTCTCTCTCTCTCTCGACTACTTACTGTCTTGTAACAGGAATGGCTTACAGCTGGCTTACAGCTGGCTTACAGCTTTTTGCACAGACAAGACATTTTATACTTGCTCTGCTAGCTGAAGAGTTGTGGATAAGCTGTTGGTGCTACAGTTATCACTGTTAGCAAGTTTGATGTGAAGGCAAGTCCATCTGTATTAGTAAAGCTCAGATTATGTTGCAATTGTTCTGTGCAGTGCAAGCCTATCAGTTTGTAGTTCTTCTTGAAAGAGATTGTGTAAATGTTAAGACAAACACAAACCACAAATAAATGATAAAACTTCAACTGAAAAGCCATCTGAGCAACAGAATTGAAAGGAAAGGTGGGGTTTTTTTTCTGCCTAAATTGTACTAAAATATGCCTATTCTGAGTAAAGCTTAAGAGAACCTTAGCTTTACTAAGATTACTAAGTTTGTGTTTCCTGAACTGCACTCGGATTCACCTGGAACCTCAAAACCAAACCATCCCTGGCATGTTTATTTGGGGAATTAATGTCTTACGTGTTCCATCTTATGAGACTTGAAGTCAGAATCTATTTTCAGTATGACTACCATTTATCACAGAATCATAGAATGGTTTTATGTAGGAAAACATCTTTAAGGTCACCTGGTTCCAACCCCCTGCTATAGGCAGGGACACCCCCCTCTACACCAGGTTGCTCAAAGTCCCATCCAGCCTGGCCTTGAATGCTTCCAAGGAGGGGGTATCCACAAACTCTCTGTTTCAGTGTCTCACCACCCTCAAAGTAATGAATTTCTTCCTAATATAGTCTAAATCTACCCTCTTCCAGTTTAAAACCATTTCCCCCTGCCCTGTAGCTACATGCTCTTATAAAAAGTCCCTACCCAGCTTTCCTGTAGGCCTCCTTATCCTCAAATAGTGTACTGTCTGCCACAGTTTTTCACACCAATGGGGGATCATTTCTTATCTCCCTGTTCATGTGCTAAATGTATCAAACATGCAATACCTATGCAGTGATCACCACCAATACTTCCTACTACTATGCAGCACTCTCCCCCCACTCAGTTCATTGAAGAGACTGTCAGATAGGCCCAAACCCCACAAACACGTGTTCATTCCCCGAAATTGGAAGTTTATCCTGAGTTACCTCCTAACGTTTTCTCTGACTTAGAAAAAAAGCCTAGAAAACTTAGGGTTCTGAATGTCAGCTTACAGCTGGGAAAAGCTATTGTCAGAGTGCTGTGACAAGTGAAAACAATTTAGCTGTTAGCTTGAGAATTAGTGTGAGAAGCTAGAGAAGAGGATGACCTGTTAGGATGGGAGATGTACTGACCAGTAATCACTGGAGCATGGTCAGATGGGTGAGAGAAAGACACGTCCCTTCAACTCAAGAGAAGGAAAGGAACTCATGACAGAGAGAGAAGCCAGAAGGTTATCTATGGGTCACCAGAGTTTCAGCAGACTTCTGAAATTTTCAGATTCTCAATGAAAGCTGAAGTCAGGCAAGCTTAAAAATTTAGTGGTGTTATGAGGTCATTTCAGCAGAAAACCGTAAACCACTGAAAGTTTTGTCTTTTGTCCCTGGGTTAATTTATCTTTTTAACACTGGCATCAAGGGTTGAAATACGTTATACAACTGCCAGTGAGCATCATCAAGTCCATCACTGAATTCAGGGATGGATCTCAAACGTGACAGAACCTGGCTTGGAACTGGCCACCATACACAGACCTGTGAAAACTCAAGCTTCCAGGGTGAGGCACGTTCGGCCGCACACGTTCAGTTTGGGCGTCCCCAGGGTGCTTCCATCTCTCTTAAATTTGCAGTGTCATGACTCAGCCTGCCCATCAAGGTGCTGGATGTTGTCTTGTCTGTTGGGCAAGCGCAATGCTCACTCCTCTGTTAAGGATTTCAGAAAAGGGAACATCTTAAACATAAATCCAAGATTTTAATGATGTCATTCATAACAATAATAATGATACTAGTAGTTGATATTATACCCACTTCCTAGTTTCTACCCTTCTTCTAAGTGTAATGCTTACTCTTTCATTGCCCTTCTAAACCCTAAGGCTAATGGCCAACTATCTGTAACTACTGTCTATATAAAAGTTGTGGCTGTGTCTCACAGCAGTAAGCAGAACTAAGACAGATTAAATATAGCCCTCTACTCAGAATAACCACTCTTGCAGCTAAAGTAAGCAACCCAAAGCTTCAGGCAGGTCAAGAGAAGTTCAGGTGAAGTCAACCTGGCAAGCTGCAGCCCTGAGGCTTTGCACAGCCAGCACAAGGGCTGTGGTTGGCACTGGCAAGAGTAGTACCCTATCTCTGGGTGGGCTACAGGACTGCAGAAGACAGTCCAAGAGTGCAGTCTCCAATTAGAAGCTTACAGAAGTCTCTCGGTAGTATTCCTCTATCCTAGGAAGATAGAGGAACTCAGCCATGCCTCTGCTTCTTCCCTTTACACTCACCAGCCCCTACTCCCAAGAGCCTGCAGCCTGCAGAGAGGTAAGGAGAAATGAAGGCGGCTGTGGGGCAGGGCTGGGGAGAGGGGCAAGGTTTATCTCTGATGTTTACAGCAGCAGTGAAATCGAGATGCTAGAGAGCTGTGAAAGGAAGCAGTCCTTAGGAGTGGGAAGGCAGTGCTGAGGGAAGTGCCCTGGAGGAATGAAAAGGGGGTTAGGTAAACCCTGATGGGCTCAGAAGTTTCTGAGTAGGAAAGTTGCTGAACAGGTCCTAGAATTATGTGCCAAGTCAGAACATCGTGTTTCCACCTCCTGCTCAGAGATGAGTGGGTTGGTCTTTCACCACACGGTATTATCTTTTATCTTGGATTTTTGAAATGATAAGGGCACTAACAGAGAATGGGGAACAAGCAGGTGAGATATTGAAACAGGCCAGCATTGCAGCGCCTCAGCTTGTAAAGCAGCACATCAAGGGAGGCAGGAGGGAAGTGGAGGCAGCAGCCAGCATGCTGCAAGCCACGGGGAGCCTGGAAATAGGGTGGTTATAGAGGTGCAGCACCAGGTCTAGAAATGAGTGTGCAGGTGTTAGCTTGTCTTTAAGACACCTGGTGCACACCTTACTCAACAGCAAGAAAGGCAATGAGATTAAAGATTGCCCTTTGGGCTTGATGCTGTTCCTTTTGTAAGCCTGAGAAAACGGGGGTTTTTTCCCCTCAAAATGCAAGCGCTCAGATTGAAATCTTTTTTCCATGTTATTTTTAGAGACCCTGTGCTGGGTTCTACGCAGTTGATGGCACTATCTAATTTTTCCTGAATACCCATCCCACCCACAGGCTCAGAGGCTTCTTCATGAGTCCTGTGTCACACAATAGTGATGTTCATTCCCTTTACTGCTGGAGAACCCAAGTGACTTTCCAAAAGGGACACTTTCGTGCACAGATTGTATTACGGAGGGAAATGTGTTTATGTTGTTTAATTTCAGGAGCATCTGTGCTAGGACCAGGACCAGCAGCTGTATGACCATAGCTCTCAGCTGCTAAATAAGCTGGGCACAGCAGAACGATCTTTTGACTACACAGGTTCTCCTTTGCACTGCTTTGTGCAGTTCTCTTATACTTTATTTGTTCTTATAGTGTGATATTTCTGAGCACCTAAAACATTTGGATCTGTAGCTGCACACTGCCAAATGCTCTTGGGCTTGAATAAGGTCAGGCTTTCCTATCCAAGTGTGAAGGGGATTGCACTACAAAACAGCAAAGAATATGAAACAGGAAAGTGGAGGATTGTGAAACCTTAAAACATAAAAATCAAGAGGTAGAAAGTTCAAAGATGTACTCACACATTTTAGAAACAGCTAGGTAACGCTACCAAACATCAAAACTGATACTTGGCACTTCAGCTGGCAATCTGCCGTCACCTGCAGGTGTGACAGCTCCATCCTTGGAGAAATGGTAAGTGCTTTTGTTGTGCAGCATCTGATTAGGTGAGCTGTTCTAGGGGCAGCAGTAATTACTTTATTCCATCTCTCCAAAATAATGGCTAGCTTTCAATTAATTTAACGGAACATGATTGGGATATATATTCACGTTGCCACACGTTACAGGAAATCCAAGCAACATCAAATCTGAACATACCTTGGTGCTTTTGCAGTGGTGTTTGCTGCTGTTGACATCTCAGCACGTGAAAACTGGTTGATTCCAGCAATTTGGTTCTGCGTAGATGGCTAAATTCTTTTACCAGCTTTACTTAGTCACATAACCCTTGAAAACAAGGAAATGCTGCATGTAGTACCTGCCTCATTCCAAGAGAATATTATGCCTGCAAAAGAGGGCAGATTTCTGTTGACAAGTTTCTACCTAAAACAGATGTGTAACAGCGGAAATGGCAGTACCAGCCCCTGCATGGTACTGTGCTAGTGGAGAACTACACCTTGGTTTTGATTTGACAGTGCTGTTACCCAGAACTGTTTCAGAGGATAGAATGCAGAAGATAGAATAGAGGATAGAATTCTGGATGTCAAAAATGGATTTTCTTCTTCAGAGAAGAGATACAAAGCATCTTGGTGTAGGTGACGTGATGCTACACATGTGTCTCTCCATTCTGTTATCCCAAAGTAGCTCCTTCTTTTATTCCTTTTTGAGCCACATTAGACAGAATGAGCCTTCTGAAGGGAAAAGTATCCTAAGGACCTGTGGTTGTGTTCTGTGAGGGATCACTGGTACCGAGCTGCACTTGAGGCATGGGGCTTTGGATCTCTCCTTTTGGTTTCTTAAATACTTGGCTTGATACACAGCAGAGGAAGAGGAGGAGGTCAAGGACAAGGATGAAGAGGAGGAGAAAACTCTGCAGTAAGTCCAGCAAAACCTACCATTAGTCTTCTTTGTTTAAGGCTTCACATCTCACTTGGGCTAAATTCTGCAGTTACCCTTCTCCCCAGCCTGATTTCCATGTGAGCTAGCAAAAAAGAAAAGTAATAACACCAAAGTGTTTGTCCCTTGTCTTGCAGGGAGAGAGCCCTAGCCTACTGCAGAAAGCATTGCTGTATTAGTGATGCAAGTGTCTTTGGCACATTTCAAGTTCACACTCACAGAATTTCGTGACGGTGATGGAAAGAAGTGTGCAGGTCTGGGGCATGGCTGGTGGAATGGTACCACTTGGAATGACATAGCAGTTCAAAAGTGGGCATTTGAACAACCACAGTGCTTTTGACTGTCTTGTCTTTATATGATTTGAAATTCAGAAAGGCAGATGAACACTTATGGAAAAATAAGAATTTATTAACCTTACCTGTTACTGGTTATCAATTCTTGTGAATAACAAGATTGCAGATAGGATTTAATCCCACAGTATAAAAACCTTTGAATACCATCGCTAGCTAAAAGCAGTCTTTGCTTTGTGGCTTCAAACCAATGTTGTATGAAATGATCATTTCCTTGAAATCTAGAGGCCTTGGAAGTACAGGACAAAACCAAGGGGAATTTGTATCCATGAAGGCAGCTCCATCGGGCTGTAAGTTGTATGCAGCGTGGATCAGCACTGTGGCTGTCCTTCGCTGCAGCCAGGAGAGCTGGCTTTAACAGGCAGCATTTGTGTCATCTGATATGCATGAAGCAGTTCTGTGTGAGAACTGGCCAGAAACAAATTTCCTTCTTCCCTTTTTCTCAAAATACCAAAGGAATATATAAAAAAAAACCCAAACCCTATTCTTCCATTTTTATCTAAAGTATCAGTTGGTGAGGTAATAAATGGCACAGAACACTTCAAATAGAAATACTGCAAAATTCTGACCACAGGGGAAAGGAATCTGGCCTGATGCTGGCCCAGGTGTCTTTTTAAACAGCAAAGTGTCTGTGCAGTACAAAAACCACAGCAATATGTAAACAGAAAGTTTTGTTTATACAAACCTAGAACTTTTCCGAGAAGTAAAAATACGATAATAAAGATGCAGTGCATTTCTTACCCACTGAGGAGTAAAATAATCAAATGTTAATTGTACTGTCGGCCATAATTGAAAGGAATGCTTTGTACACTAAGTAACTAATGGCAAGAACCCTCTGACACTGAAGTTATAAGGGTTTTTTAAGTTCTTAGGAAATACAAAGCAACAATTATGTTTTCAAGAGGAAACCTATAACAGAATAAACTGATTATATTTTTATTGATCTAGAAAATACAGTCTTTGAAGATTCAGGGTGTGTTTTTCTCACAGTTTAGAAAACTTGAACTTATTTAACTTTAAAATCTTTGTTCTTCAATCTACATTATTACTTCAATCTAAATGACATTTTTTCCACAGTGAATTTTTACTGAGATTTTGAAAGTAAATTTTGCTCAGCAGGGAACTGGATATGAGACTGACCTTACTGAAAACTTCCAGGGCACCTCTGAATTCCATCAGATGTATCTTGCAGGATACTAACTCAAAAATCAGTAACAGCATCCTTTCTTGGTCTTCATCTAAACTTATGAGTCATTAGAAAACCTTTCAGTGACTGAGGCAATTAAGATGCAATTAAAATATTTATTCAAATAAAACATTTATAAAAAGGCAAAAAATAACATACGAGAAAAAGTGATAGAGCCTGTCTGCTATGTGCCATTCTGTGACATTTACACTGAACTGCAAACCCCAGGGGCAAGGGATTGGAGGCCCCACATCTCCAGAGATGACACATGGCCAGGTTGCTTTGATGGGATTGTATTCAAGAGTATACCTCTGTGCATGGGTGGTATAGGGGCACATGGCAGTGTTGCAGTGTTGTTTTGCTATCTTCAAAGATGTGGCCACCAGAAGCTGCTGTGGGCGATAACACACCGAAGTAACGTGGCAGAATTCCAAGCAGAAGGCCTCTTTATCTGGGAGATGAGGCAGAGGGAGGACCATCACTGGTCCCTCTTTGCAGCATGAAGCCATTCTGTATTTGTTGTACCACCCCTGTCCCAGGGAAGCATGGACTCGTGTAGGAAACAGCTTCCACAATGCAGAGTATAGCTGGGGCGAGGCAGAAGCAATGGTTGCAGTGGGGGAGAAAACAAGCTGGAGAAGAAGTAATCTGTTTGCTGAAATATACTGCAAGAGCTCTAAAACCTAACTAAAAATCACCCCGTGGCCAATGTGTAGGGTTGCTCTTTTACCCCGGTGCTCTTTGAAAACTCATGCTGCTGGTCACCATGTAGCATTTCGCAGCACATCCTGAAAGGACATACAGAGTCACACCATGAGGACACTGAGCACACAAGGCAGCCTGCGGGGCTCAGGGCAGCCACTTGCTCTAAGGACTGCAACTGGGTGGGCTCAGAGCACCCCAGCGCTGTCAGAGCAGCCAGAGATCTGGCTGGGCACCAAAGATGTCTGAGTGACCCCAGAGCCTCTGGTGGGGCTCCAGAGGACACGGGCACAGGGTTGAAGCAGCCCTTTCAGGTGGGCCTTGAACGTCACCCCAGCAAAGGCATAGATCACAGGGTTGAGGCAGCAGTGGATGAAGGAAATGGTTTCCGTGAGCTGCAGGGCCAAGGCGATCTGGCTGCTGGCCTGGCAGTCATCAATGATGAGCAGGCTCTGCAGGGAGTCCAAGAAGAGCACAATGTTGAAGGGGGTCCAGAAGAGGAAGAAAACAATGACAATGATGAAAATCATCTTGATTGCCTTGATCTTGTTCTGATTTTTGCATTTTCGCAGGTTTCTTAGGATCTGGGCATAGCAGTGGATAAGGATGCTAAGGGGAATCAAGAGACCCAAGATATTGGCAGAAAACTGAATTGTAACCTTCCAGATATTGTTGCCAGGGGGATACACGGGGACACACTGCACAGACTGCTCAATTTCCAGCTGCTGGTTGAACACGATGTTGGGTACAGAAGCCAAGCCAGCCACCAACCACAGGACTAAGCTGATCATTGTGCCACAAAAGGCCGTCCGTATCTTCATGGCATAGACAGCGTGGACAATTGCTATGTACCTGTCAATGCTCATCAGAGTTATAAAGAAAATACTGCTGTAAAAACCCATGTAATAAATGCCAGCCATTATCTTGCACATTGCATTGCCAAAAACCCACTGATCCGAAGCATAGTATGCTTGGAAAGGGAGAGGAACAATGAAGAGGAGATCGGAGGCTGCGAGGTTCAGCAGGCAGATATCAGTCATTGTCATCAGCCTCTTTCTCGTCAGGAGGATCCAGAGGACCAGTGAGTTTCCCAGAAGGCAGAAGACAAACACAAGGCAGTAAAGGATTGGGAGGAGGAGAGATTTAAACCTGGGAAAGCTGTTTCCTTCATTGCAAGGAGCAGTGTTTTCATCATATCCATAGTCATACTCTGTTGTGCTCAGAAACTGATCTGTGGGATTCATCTTGGATTTCTGTGAAGGAAAGAACAAGAGATAAAGGGTCTGGGTGTGGTCTCCCTGTTGGCTTCTTCCTGTGTGCCATATTGAGCCTGTGAGTCAGCCTCTGGGCAGAGAGGGACTGCAAAATGTGCTCCTAATCTAAAAAGGTTTGGATTACCCCCTCGGATGAGGAAACATTTTGCCCATAGCATGAAGAACCTTATAAAAGTCAGCCAACAGAAGAAGACATCACCCAGCAGCATGTCCATGTTCCTAACTGAGCAGCTCCAGGCCAGGTAACAGCACATAATCTAGTTTGCTGTGGATAGGTTTGGGATCACCTGTAAGAAACAGGCAACAACGTGCAATGTTGAGCCCAGGGTTTCTGCAGTCAGGTTGCCATCAGGGAGGGCTGGCTGTGCTTGCTGGTAGAGCACAGAGGTTTGTTGTTCCATCTTTTTTTGCCAAGGCTCTGTTCTCAAGTTTAGAGAACACCAGCAGAATTTGGGGGGGGGGAGAGAGGGAGCTTCCTCACTTTGTCATTTCTGAAGAATTGCACTTTTAAGTAGTTTGAGGTTCTTTCCAAAAGTGAGTCAGCACTTTAAGCCACTCTTTTTTGTTTGTTTTTCAGATGCCACTTCATGACCACCATAAAAAGGGATATGGTTGGCAGAGTGAAGTGTTCACATTTTAAGAAGTAAGGTTCTTTCGAAAGACAATGTTTTGGATGAGTTTGGCTTGTCCCTGCTAGAATATTCACATGTTTGTTGTGCCCTTCACCTATGTTGTGCTGTCATGCTGGTTGATCCTACCTCTAAAAAGCTTGAAACAGACTGATGGAAAGAAGCATCACGTGTAATGATCATTATCGTAACACAACAGTAATAATGCAAACGACAGCAATTAATTCATTAAATGCAGTGCAGGTGGTGCAGGGAAGTGGGCGCACCCACACATGTGGCACAGTGGGGCTGCAGTCAGAACTCTCCCTGTGCCCCAGGCACAGTGCCGCTGGTGCCTCTTAGATCTGCCCCAGCTGCTTTGGGGCACCAGGCCTCTATCAGCCAAAGTCAATCAGTACGTGCAGCATGGAGAAACTTCTTACAAATACATCCCTCAACCCTGCACAGCTCGTTGCTCAGGAATCACCAAGCAATGAGAGAAAACAGGGGTGCAATCTGCCTTCGCAGTATAATTCTTTCCCGTATTCAGCTTTCAGGTAGGGAACCTGTATTATTAATTTCAGGTTGGTTTTCACACATATATTTTGTGAAATTGACTCATTAGATAATGGCATTTTGAGAAGATATTTACTGCTAATGTTATTTATCTTGTGTGCAACCCTGACATGCTGTGTCTGTGAACAGTCCAGCAATGGTTCAAGCTTCTTAGCTACCTGTCAGGGACACACTGAGAGCAGACTACAGGTTCAGCAACTCAAACTCAGAAATTATCAAAATGTAATGAAATACTGAGTTAAGTATATACATATGCAGTCATATAAAGATATGTAAATAAGATACTTCTGATGTGCAGATAGATAGATAGATAGATAGACAGATAGATAGATAGGATACACCTGACTTAGGCAACATCCACAAGTGATTTTGCTGGGCTGAACAGAGCCTGGAGGTGCTCCACTTCAGACTTAACACTGTCTTCCCATGGCCAATACCTTTGTATGTTCCCAATCAAGGAACAACGCTTCCCCTTTCTCCCCTCTCCCTCTTAGTTGGCCAAAGAAATCAAGCCCCGAAAGCAGCTTTATGGAGGGCGTCGAGAGAGGCACAACCAATGCAAGCCCCTTCCCCTGGTTATCAAAGCTCACCCATTACTTTCAAGAACAGCAGGTTAAAAGTGGATGGGCTCTACCTTGGGCAGCAAGAAGCCTTCAGGCTCTCAGGCGGCACTGCTCCCTTCTTCTGTCCTCGTCCTCTCTCAGACTCACGAGTTCTCAGGTTTATTCTGGTAGGGAGGGATGAGATTTAGTGATAGTGGGTGCTGGATGGGCAGCTGCCAGTTACAGAGAAGGTTTTGAGACAAAGTGAAGGGCTTGAAGCTGTGGTAAACAGGAAAAGGTGAGAGGGCTCAAAAAGATATGCTGCAAAACAAAAATCAAATACGGCTCTTTGTGAAGGCAGTAAAGGTGTCACAGTAAGAGGTGCTCCCTTTAGCAGAACTTTTCGGACCTCCCCTTCCTCGCAGCCACTCCTAATTTAAGCAAAAAATTGCCAAGTGGAGATGTCTGCACATGATCATGTCTCCGTTACGTGATCGCTGGATGCACCAAGTGCTGGACACTCACAAATTTGCATAGATCCATTAAACTCGATAATTCTGCAGCTTCTTACAGAAACAGAAAAGTGATTTCCAAGAAGCATATTTTAGTTTTTCTTTTCCTTCTGCTAGTACCAACCTGCATACTGCAGACTGATTAAGTCCCTTCCTATCAGTAGTGTACAACCTCTGAGCAAAACGAGAACTCACAGTTAACTCTGCATCTTTGCAATCATCTTTTAAGCATCCTGTGTTCAACTGGGGACGTTTTAGAGTTTCTTTGCTCCCCTGGGATTCCTTAAAGTGTATTTTGGTTCATTTGGGACACATGGTCAGAGACAAAATGGTGGAACAAGGGCAGGCTTGACAATTTTTATTTTACACAATCACTTGAAATCACTTTATGCTTTATGAAAAACTGTAAATTATGGTAGTGCTCTGTAAGGCAGCTGAATGATACTCTTTTCATCCATTAATCTCAGCAATTTTCCTCACTTACAGAGAACTCAAAAGATTTGCCTGGAGCCCCAAAGATGTGGCAGATCCAGAACGTGACTGTCATTAATGTTATAACCCATTCTTCAGCAGCAGCCAGCATCTTCAGCCCCACATAGCCTTCCAGTGTGTAGACTGTTGTATAAACATGCAGTGAAAGGCAGTTGCAAAGAGTAGAACTAAATTCTGCAGACAGATGAAGTAAAAGTGAGAAAATGGGCTGGGAGATAAAAGAAGCAGCCTAACAGAGGACCTGGTGCAGTCAAGAGCGTGGTCACAAGGAGCAGAGTTGCCCCATGAGTTGTTCACAGCGCTGCCGACTATGCAACATCACCCATTTGCCAGGTACTATCACCTAAGAGTCACAGCTCCTATTCTTTATTTTATCCATTTATATTATTATTTTTATTTCTTTATTTTGTAGAACTAATTTCTGGAATGTTGTTGGAGTAGAACTTGATTTTACTTTCTTCTCTCTATTACTTACGTTTTAATTTAGTGATTAATAATATGTCAGTAGTATGTCCCACTGTTACAGACACACTGTACAGCGTAATGTAGTTCTGTTGTATGTGCTCAGAAAAAAACGTGTCATGATGTGGGACAACAAAGAAATGTCAGAAGAGATGCTGCTTGTACAGTATAGAGCAGAAAAAGGTCCAGGACCTCAAAGGCAAGGAAAAGAGCTTCACTGAACATGGAAAAAGAGAAACTGCCAGTGAAGGAGCCTGGCAACTGCAGTAGCAGAAGGACAGCTTTGAGCAAACCAGAGAGGACTGCACTGGCAAGGATAGTGATGATCTGGTAATGGGGAGAAGGTATGTGGGGGCTCTTTTGAGAGCCACTGGAAAGCTTGAAAGAGGGTATCTGGAGGGAGACGGGAAAGATGTGTTTCCAATACAACACATATCCTCCCAGATACTTTTTTTAGCATTTGAGTGGTGTTGGCCATGCTGGCAAACAGGGTTTTCCTACCCAATTGATGAACACCCCTTTGATGTTCATCTGAGGAGGATAAGAAAGCAGAAAGTGCAGTAAATGAGCAGAAGCAGTAAGATAAGTAAGATGTCAGGTAGGATATTTGGAAAAATTTCTTCTAGGAAAGACTGGTGAGGCAGTGGCACAGGCTGCCCAGGGAGGTGGTGCAGGCACCGTCCCTGGAAGAGTTCAAGTCTGTAGATGTGGTGCTGATGGATGTGGTCAGTGGGCATGGTGGGGATGGGTTGACAGATTGGACTAGGTGATCTTAGAGGTCTTTTCCAGCCTTAATGATTATACGATTCTGTGAAACAAATGCAGAAGTTCAAGGTCAGATGCATTTCAAAGTGCTGAATGAAGATGAAAAGCAGGGAGCAGGAAGCTGCAGGGCAGAAGTCAGGGGAGTATGTCCCCTTGCAGGAAGTATGAGTGGGCCAGGGTGCTACCAATGAACCTGGTAGGAACCACGGGGCAGAGCTGATTCTCATCTGGTTGTTTAAAACCTGCCTGAACCCCCTCTGAGAGCTCTGCTCCAGATACCCCAGCGGCTGCCTTTCAGCATCTCTCTCACTCTGATTGCTACTACCATTGTTTGTACCTCCTCTCTTGCGGGCTTTCCTGTGAGACAGAAATATGCTACAGCAATGACAGACATGAGCCCATGGAGGCAACTGGCTGTCAGTATCTCCCCTGATACAGCCCATGGCCAGTCTGATGTGGGGCCCACATGCCATGCTCCGTGCACCCAGAATTGCAGAGCAAGAGCCGTGTGGCATCACTGCTTTGGTGACACCACCAGTGTGCTCGCTCCTCAGCCAACAGCCAGGCTAGAATTGAAGGGAAAATGTCACCATATGAGGAGTGTTCTGGCTCATCTCCTCATGGTTGGGTAGCAGGGGTCGAGTTTTCATGTGGGCACTGGGGAACCTCACACCTTGAGGCTCTGTGCCACACTTCCCCTTTAGCCTTCTGCTGCCGTTGTTACCACACCACCACTTGTGTTTATTTAACACATCCACCACAATGTTACGGTTTCTTCTGCTTTATCTTCTGTTACAGTGGTACCTTCAGTGGAGAAAAAACCTGCAGCACTCAGACTACCCAAGGACTTCTCAGCCCAAAGGTGACCACCACATGACAGTAACATAGAGCTCCAAACCATCCAAACCTCACAGCAGAGGCCATGGCCAAAGTGAATCTTGCCACGAGACAAATAGCATGGTCAAGTTCTCAGCTCTTGCAGAGATGGACAGAACACGCTTGTTCAGCCCTAGACAGCTGTCCTAAGGGGTTTTCTTCACCCGTGCCACCATGGCAGCTCCTCAGCATTGGGATGGTGGCCATTAGTGGCTGCAAAGCTGCTACACCTACTCTTGTGGAAACCTGGAAACCTTCATCTTCCTACAGACAATCTGGATGAATCAAGCTTGAGCATGAGGAGGAAGTTGCAGTTCCAACAGAGTACACCAGTAGCAAGAATGAGCCTTGGCCTGTGGATCGAGGGCATTGAGCCCACCAGCAGCTCCGGCCTTTGGTGGGGAAAGTGGGAAGCCTTGCTCCATACACACAGAAGTCAGTGCCACAGCTGTTAGGAAAAGGTGGAAATGGAAAAAAAGCTCAGACAGAATGTCTCATTTTGGAGGGGACCCACAAGGATGACCGAGTGTAACTCTCAGCTCCACGCAGGACCACCCAAATTCTATATCTGAGAGCACTGTCCAAACGCTCCCTGAACTCTGGCCCTTGGGGCTGTGCCACTGCCCTGGGCAGCCTGTTCCATGCCCACCGCCTTCTAAAGAAGAACTTTTTCCTAATACCCAACCTGACCCTCCCCTGTCACAGCTTCATGCTGTACATGACACCAAGTAAAACCGAGACCTTTCCCTTTTTGTCAGCAAAGTGGTACATTTAGGCTGACTGAATTGATCTGAAATTGCCAAGCTGCTGGGGGGATTTCTGCCTCCAAACTGCAGAAAAATTTATTCTGACAACTTCTGGCATTGTCACTTTTCATTTTCTGAATGTGTCATTTTCAAATATAACATTTTCTTTATATAAATAACTTCTTCTAAGCCTCCTTCCTCAAAAACACACAGGCACCTAAAATTTCAAAAAGACTTCCAGTAGAACTGAGATCTGTTGGTTCTGCTGATAGCAATTTTTTTTTTTTTCAGATTAGTCAGGAAAATATTGATTTGTATTGTTGTATAACAGCGTGTATTGATGCAGACACATAGAAGCATATATTTAGCATTGTTCTGCCCTCTCCTGCAGCAGATGCTGGGTACAGACAACGCTGGGAGCCAGGGAATCCTCTGAAAACTGATGCTGATTTTGGGAGGAACAGCTGGTGGTGTTCTGTGGGGTCTGGGTCACCTCCCTCTTCTCCACGCTCTGCTTTCCACTGTCAGCCCTAAAGCCATACAGATTATGACTTTGACAGCTGCAAACTTGCACAACTGCTCCATTTCACCAGAGCAGAAATCAGCGTGTTGCAAAATGTCCAGGACAATAACTCATTCATAACAATGTGAACAGGGAATGGTGTTTTCTCAATCATGTTTTGTGACAGAGTCACTGCGTGGCAGAAAGAAGCAAACTAATACATCTCTTGTGTACGGGATCCTTGAGAACAAGGACCCTTCTGTGCTCATCTCTTGGATGATGCTACTTTCACATCCTGTTTCTTTACCACTTAAGTTTTTAAATTCTTGCTGTCTTAGACCTTTCAAATGCCAGCACCTGGGCACCTCTGCTTTGCCTCAGGGCTGAGTACAATGCAAGCAAGGATCAGTTAGCAAGGTGACAGAAGACAGGGATGGATGGGATACTGAGGGGACCCTTAACTCAGTTCCTTCCACATGGATGCTCAGCCTGCTCCTACAGCCCCTGCTTTTCCCCAGTGCCTTACAATTCACCCCAGTGCTTCTGCAGCCTCACTCCTACCAAAGCTGTCTTAACACTCAATCCAAAACTCCCTTGGTGTGATTTAAGTCAGTTATTTGTCCCATCTATGGAAGATCAGGTGCTATTTACTTCCAATTTCTTTTTTTTTTTTTTCCTTTTAGGTCATGCTTTTTAAAGTGTTAACTGTAGCCAGTCTTATTTAGCAGCTGTCCAGTTGTCTTTAATCTTTTTCCAGTACAGTGCTCAAGACTTGATGCAGAGCCCCAGCTGAGGTCTGGCCCCTGCAAAGCAGGACAAATGAGTCCCCTCCCTGGAATAGCTGTTGACTTCTGCAGTCACGTAGCATCACTGATTCATGCTTCCCTCTTTTTTCTCCAGAACTGCTGCCTTCCTCATCTCATACCCTTGGCTGAACTTGCCCCAGTGCAGGACTGTTACTCCTGGCCTTTTTAATTTATCAAGTTTACTTCGAGCAGTCATCCTGTCCCTCTTTGCCTTTGAAGCCACGTGTAAGGTGGTGGAAAGCAGAAATAAAATGATGAAAACCTGCACTGGTTCTTCATCCAGAGCATTAATGAGAATGCTGACACCTGCAGGGGAAGAGAGTACTCCATGGGTCAGTACTAGATCCAGTTCTGTTAAGCACCTTAATTAATGATCTGGTTAATGGGGCAGAATGCACTCTTAGCACATTTGCTGATGGCATGAAACCGGGCTGAGTGGCTGATACAGCAGGAGGTTGTACTGTCATCCAGAGGGACCTGGACAGGCTGGAGAATGGGCCAGCAGGAGCCTCATGAAGTTCAACAAGAAGTGCCAAGCCCTGAACCTGAGGAGGAACAACCCCAGGCACCAGGACAAACTGAAGCACAGGAGTTTCTCTCTGAACCTCAGGAAGCACTTTGATGTGCAGGTGACGGAGCTCTGGTACAGGTTGCCCAGAGATGTGGAGGAAGTACCCATCTCATGGAGATGCATGTGTGGTGTGGTTCTCTCTCTCCTATCTCCCCCTGCTCTCCCCAGGGACAAGAAGAGAGGTTTTCTTTGTGCTGCTGCCCACAGAGAGGTGTGAGGAGGGTTTGGTAATGCTGCAGATAAATCTGTATCTAAGCTGCTGGTAAACAGGAAGCTGCCGAGCAGCTTCGTGCTCTTTCTCGGTTTTTTAGGTTCTTTTGGTCTGCCTTTTGTAGCTGTTCTTTTTTGCTTATTTCATCTCAGGAAACACATTTTCTGCCACCTCTTTCAGGAAATGTGCAAGATAGAAAAAGTGTTGTAAACCTCATGGTTAGCTCAGCCTGCTCGGAGGTTGGCAGTGAGTCAGAGCACCAGCCACCAAGGACAGTTGCACTGGCAGAAGCCCACAGTCAAGCTAATGGTGGTAGTAAGGCTAAAGGGATTTGACTGCAGAATACAGACTCTTGAACATAGTTATGCTATGATCAGACTTTGCACCAGTATCAGCAATGGCTTTCAAAGCCTTTTAGTCAAGAGCATCAGGGCACAGCTGCTGTCCACAGCTGCAGCACCAGGCTCTTTGGAATTTATTTTCAATCCCAAAGGTCCACCAGAGATCTGCTGAGCTGTCCAAACCAGGCTCCCTGGCACCCACTGCAATCAAGAGCAGCCCCTCCAAGCCACTGCTGCAGAGCTTGCTGGGGAGAGAGACAGCCACCGCAGATACGTGGCCTGCAGGGATCAGTGCTTCAGTGCTCACCACCTTCAGATCTACCCCAATCTTGCAGCTAGTGATACCTTCAGGCCCTCCATTAACCCTGAAAGGGAGGACAATTGTGCAGATGCATTTTTAGGAAGAAGGAAGATGAGACACAGCTGGACTAAAGTGGCTTTGCTGCCAAGAGGCTGACTTTGCACTGGTGGGATGGACTTGACATTGTGCATCTACCCTTCATACCATCTCTTCGCCTTCACACTAGGGAGGACAATTTAGGCTAGGAAGGTAAAGCACAGACCCCATCTCCACCACCTGCACTCACCTCCTCTCTGGTGGGCTGGGGATGGATGTGCACAGCTCAGTAAAAATAAGAAATGCAGCCCAAAGCATTCTGAAAAATGCCTGGTTCAATTAGAAGCTGGGTTGGAGAGAGGAGACTTTCCAGTATTTTCCAGTACAGATGCTTGGTGTAGTTTTCCTTCTCAATGCCAACCTGCAGTTTCATGTTTTCTTAGTTTATTTGAAGAGCAAGAGGGATTCTTCTGGGTTCCAAATGAGTGGGACAAAACATATGGATTTTTGCCAGTGCATAGGTAAAATTTATATTTCCTTTTGTGACATCTAGATTTATTTTATTTTTTTTTGCTGTCTTTTTCTTTTCTGATAAACTGCAATAGTTCCAAGAAGCACCAAGATTTTGTACCTTCCCTTTTTCAGGTTTATAGGTATAGGATTAAAAGTCAAACATTTAGTTCATTGCAGTCACTAGATATGGACGTGTATTTCTGACCAAGACCAAACACAAGACCACCATTCACATGCAGGATTCATGGTGATCTCTCCGCATTTCTTGAGGAGAGCAAAAAACACCCAAGTAATCTGGAAGTCACAGCTGAGCCACAAGGCTTTACACAATCTTTGAAGAAAAAGGAAGTTCTTGGATTTGTCTCAAGTAATACTGAATATTCAGTCATGAAAAAGATTGCCTTGGACGCCTGTTTCACTTACAAACTGCTCTGCTTGTTTCGTGATTGTTCTATCGAATGTTCACAAAGCAAATGATATCAAACTCAAAAAGCCTTCCCAGCATGAGCCTTCCTTAAAGAAGGGCCCAGAGCATGGGTGATGGCAGTCAGTGCTGGAGACCCTCACAACTCACTTTGCCAACAGCACTTCTCAGAAGCTGGGACAAGGAGGGTTTGTCCTTCTGATTACATAGGACTGTACTCAGAATGAGGGGTCGAAAGGAAAAATTTCTCCAAAAGAGCAGTGAGGCAGTGGCACAGGCTGCCCAGGGACGTGGTGCAGTCACCGTCCCTGGAGGTGTTGAAGAACCGTGTGGATGTGGCACTGAGGGACGTGGGCAGTGGGCATGGTGGGGGTGGGATGGCGTTGGACTACGTGATCTTAGACAGCTTTTCCAACCTTAACGACTCTATGATCCTATGAAAGACAGATTAGAAGAACCCCCCCCCCTATTCTTGCTATGTCTCGCTTTAATTTTCTAAGTCTTCAGTTTGGGAAAATTTAAAATGGAAAATTAAAACAGAAATTTTCCACTGCAATGCAGTAAAATAGATCTACAGTTCAAGAGAGCAAAATGAAATCATACCATTAAGAAAAAAAAGATGCACAAGGTTTTGGGGTTTTCTTTGTGTTTTGAAATGTGAATTGGTATTCTGATAAGACATCAGACAGCAGCTGACCACAGGTACCACAAGAGGTTAACATTTGATGTTAACATACTTCTCAGTAATGCATGCTGTTCAAGTACGAGTGTGCTTCTAATATGTTTTCTTTTATCTTGTCAGTGTCAAACTTTGTATAAAGCACATCTTCCTCTTCTCCCATTGCACAAAAGAAGGAAGTGACTGTACAGAGAAATAACACAGCTGTCTTGAGCCTCTGTAGAACCTCAGATAGAAAAAGATTATTACATCTCTCGCCTCATGACAAACTCAGCACTGCCAGCCTCTGGGAATCACAAGCCTTACATCCAAAGAAGCTTTTAGTCAAAATTTGGGTTTTGTTATATCTTAGGTCAAGGGACCAAAACTACAGTCTGGTGGTGGCCAGCATCATGCAAGGAATCTTCAGGTGTTACAGGACCTGCCAAGAGCAGTTTTCTCCAGTCTTCCACCTGATTTCTGATCCCAAGGATGCTTAGTGGTCCTCCAAGAAACTATTAAGGAAGAAAATTTGTGTAGGCTTTTGGGCATGCATGAAACAAACAAGGAATCTCAGAAGCAAACTCAGGAGTCTGGAAATGACACCAAGAAGTTGATCTGGCATAACCTAGCCTCAACTATAGTGAGCATAACTCCTGTTTCAGCACAGCTGTGCTGTTCCACAGCATGTACAAAAAGCACAGCAGAAACGTCTGCCTACTCTGGCTGAGAATAGGAGCAGCAGGGAGATAATTTTCATGCAGAATGAGAAAATCATGCTTTCATGAACGTCAGCCAGGGATGTGAGGTCTCCTGAAACAGAGTTCACCTGTTTAACTAGAAGCATTTTTGGAGATCTAGTTAAGTGTGTAAGGGTGACCTTTTGGCCACTTCTGACGTGTGAACATACAGTGCCTGAGCCGAATACATCCTCTGTTCCCTTCCTAGCACATGTGATTTAAAATCCTCCCTCGTCTTGGGTGCAGGTGCTGGGGACCAGCAGGTGGAAGCCCCAGGTCACTGGCAGAGGCATTGGCTTGCTGCCACCAGAACACACAAGTACAACAATGTGGTGATGGAGAATGCTGGAGCAAGCAATGCAAGCAAGTGGAGGCGCAACCGCAGGAGGAGGCATGGAGCAGCTAATTGGCTTCAAGGAGTCCAAAATACAAAAGGATGGTGCAAAAAGGAAAATGACAGGGCAAGTGAGAGGCTTTGGGAAAGTTGGCCCCTGACAATGGGTTGGCAAAATGCATTCCCATGCGCATGCCTTCAGATGCTACCTACCTCTCCGTCAGTTCAGCTTCAGCCTCCTCCTTCTCCTCCCAGGCTGGTGCTGTGAGAGCTGTGTGGAGGCAGCAGGGGGCTGCAGGCAGGAGCAGTGTTCAGCACAGGCAACAGCTGCTGGCTGCAGGCTGCCGGGACGTGTGGGCAGGAGCAGAGGCTGGCATGGAGACAGCGCTTTGGGCACAGAGGCTGCCCCCCTTCTAAGAACTCAGTAATACTTACAGTCCAGTTTTCTGGACTGTGTGTTGCTTTGTATGAAAGCTGTGATCTCCTTGATGGCTGTGACTGCCAGATTTCTTCTTTGCCTCAGATTGTGCGATGCAATCCTGTCCCAATAGTCAGAGCTCCCTCCAGCAGCAGAAGTCTTGGCTCATCCAGGCGTCACACCTCAATCCTCCTCTCCCTGGAACCCAGCACCAATATCCTGATGGCCAAAATGTCCAGGGGCAGGGGCTGCCTTGAGATGTCATGGGATGGCAGAGGCCACCACAGGACAACAGAGGCCATCATGGGAGATCAGAGTCAGACATGAAGGACATCCAGGGGGCATCCAGATACCATAGAAGGGCAGCAGGAGGAGGGATGCATACATTAAGCTGTCCAGACCCAGTCGCTGCCATGAGTCCAGCACATTCAGATACAGATGTCTCTAAAGCACCTGGACATACATGTCCCCAGTACACCTAGAAACAGGTGTCTCAGTGTTCGTGTGTTGGGCATTGGTTGCATACATGTCCCAACAGCTGTGGGCACACAGACAGAAAGGTGTGAGTGAGCTCTGCATTGAAAGAATTCACTTCGCCTGAGAATATGTTTGAAATAAAACACTTTCCTTGAGGATAAGTTTTGGACTAAGCATGTGGCTGCAGTGCTGCTGAAATATTGCAACACTATTATTTCCTTCATGGCTGCAACCAGTTTTGGGTGTTCAATCTGATCCTGCCAATGTCTATCCTCCCTCTGCTCTTTTGAGACCATATTACCTGAGGAAAGTGAGCTTGGCATGATTTGAAATGCAACCAAAAGGAAAACCAGAACGCCTTCTGCCTCTGCAGCAAATCTCTGCAAACCAGATATTTGAGGGACTTTGAGGGAGTTTTCAAGATAGCTTCAGTGACCAGAGAGGACTTCATGGTTGCAGGAAGCGTCCACCTCCTGTGTTTGCGCCTGAGCTGTTTGACAGCACTACATGGGCTTTATGGGCAAGGGAGCATCTATCTTACTGCAGGTCCTGCCCAGACTGCATACAAATGGTCATCTCTGGCAGGGCTGGGGGAGGAGTTTCCCTCCAAGCAGCAATCAAGGTTGGGGAGCGCAGCCAATGCCCTCACCAACCCACACTGAAACACAGCCAAGCTGTGCCTCTGCCACCTGCAGCAAAGAGGCCTTGTTCCACCAGAGGTAGGCAAAGAGATGAGGTAAGCAGTGAAGTCAGGTAATGAAAGTGAGGATTGTCCTCTTCCTACTGTGAGGGAGAGGACAAGCGGTGCCATGGACATCCAGGACAGGTCGGATGGACACAGCAGCACCCAGAGAGAAACAGCAGGGGCAGGAGTAAATGTCCTGCATGGCCTTCAGCCTTGGCCACACTTGAGCTCATCTTTCTTCCAATGTCTCTCTCATCTGTGTAGACCTGAGGAACCAATCTCTGCTGCCAGCATCACCAGATGGACAGAGATGATCTTCTGCCACTAACAAACACTCACCTCATCCTGCTGCAAACTTAGAGCAGGACCTGGCCACCAAGCATCCGGTTCCCCTTTATGCAAAGCCTATTTGAATACATGCCTTGGTTTCCACTTTTGGCACACAGCTGCATGCCTGTCTGGCTCTGCAGAGCAGGTGGCTGGGTGCCCACGCATCTAGTGCTCTGTCACCAGCAATCATCAGCTCCTCGTCACATAGCCTGGAATTGCTCTTTTATGTCTCTCAGAAAAAGCGAAGACATCTTTCAAAGTATGTGCGCTTCTTTCCCTTGACCCATAGTTTTTCAATATTGTGAGGATCAGGCTTGCCCAGGATTCCTACCAGCAAAGAGGACTGGATCAAAACCCCAGCGGGGCCATGGCAACCAGGATGTAATCTGTGCTGCATGACCAACAGCTGGGAGCAAGCCAAGCTCCACCATTTACCCCAGACCTTGATCCTTGTCTGCTGGCCTCGCAGCTCAGGCTCAGCCACCTATTCTGGTGGTGTTATTTTTGTGGTACCCTAAAGACACAGTACTTTCCCAAACATATGCTAAAAAATAAGCTGAAGTGTCTTCGGAAAAGATGAATTCAGGAGCTTTGCCTTCTGGAGGCAGTTTCATCTCACACCCCCATTTAGCATCCAGTCTCGATGAACGTGGGGGACTCCAGCTCTGACCCCATTTCCAACAGCCTAAATGAATGGAGGAAGAAAAGATGGGATAACTACAACAGTGCTATGCTGCAGTACTGCTCTTATTTTGGGAAGCTCTCCTGAGACACAGCAGAACTGGCTCTCTGAGGCAGCACAGAGCAGCTGGACATGGAGCCAGTATCTGGCCTGAGGTCCTGACGTCAAAACCTGCACTGTTGAAACATCTTGAACATTCACCATCACACATCAAAACCAATTGGGGTCACGGGACTGTTGGTGTTGCTGTCCAGCACGCAACAGGGAGCAGAGGTTACAAAATATCTGTGTGAAGGAGAGGGCCAGAGCCAGGACTGGGAGGGAAGGAAGTGGGAAGAGAAAGAGGCATGAAGGCCACATTGCCCTCACCCACCCCACTGTCTGCTTTTCTTTCTGTGTAAGTAAAATTAAGAATTCATATATTTCTGATTGCCACAATGGCTCCAGTTCCACAGCAGGACCACAGCTCTCTCCTACTGCAATGGACTCACTCTCTACCTCAGCTATGTTGAGATTGAGAAATCAGTGGGAGACGTCCCCCCAGAAAAAGTTTCCAGTGTTTTCCCTGCCCTTGCGAGGAAATATGCCTCAACCTTTGGCAAAAACATTTTCTCCAAAGCATTCCTTTGCCATTAGAAGCAAAAAAGATACAAACAAAACCAACCTGCAAGCAAGAATCGTAGAATCATGGAATCATAGAATCACCAAGGTTGGAAAATATCTACGAGATCTTCCAGTCCAACTGTCCACCTATCACCAATAGTACTCACTAAGACACGGCCCTCAACACAATGTCTAAACATTCCTTGAACACCGCCAGGGTCGGTGACTCCACCACCTCCTGGGCAGCCCATTCCACTGCCTGACCACTCTTTCAGAGAAGTAGGATTTCCTAACGTCCAACCTGAATCTCCCCTGGTGCAACTTGAGGCTATTCCCTCTCATCTTATCACTAGTGAGAGAAAAGGCCGGCCCCCAGCTCGCTACAACCTCCCTTCAGGTAGTTATAGAGAGAGATAAGGTCTTTCCTGAGCCTCCTCTTCTCCAGACTAAACAATCCCAGCTCCTTCAGTTGCTCCTCATAAGTCCTGTGCTCCAGACCCTTCACAGCTTCATTGCCCTTCTCTGGACATGCCCCAGGGCCTTGATTTCTTTCTTGCAGTGAGGGGCCCAAAACTGAACACAGTACTTGAGATGCAGCCTCACCAGTGCTGAGCACAGAGGTAAAAGAAGAAAAACCACTTCCCATTGCTATTAGTCATCTTACATTCGCCAGGTACAAGAAGCTCTCAGCCTTCTGCCACAGAGCCCTTCAGGAAAAACTTAGGAGTTAAATCCAATGGACACTGTGAATGCAGGCAGAATTTCCACTTTCCTACTTTTGTCTGTATTTAAATTTCTGAATGTTCCTGCACATCATAAAGATGCAGATGCAAGCTAGGGTGCAAACCGTGTTGTTTTTTGCTGTCATCATTAAAAAGAAATAGAAATTGCTCTTTCAGCATAAAAGAGCAAAACTATTTCCTGTGTTGCCTGTATACGTAGCACTGGCAGATGTTTTTATCATCTCTTTTTGCCAGCTTCTGCATGCCTTCATTGCCTATCTCACATGGACAGTTAGGAACAACCCTCATTAGTGCTTAGGAGTGATGTGGCTGTAGCCAAGTGGAAGCCAAGCCAGTGCAACATATTGCAGCATCATTGAGAAAGGGAACTTTGAAACCTAAATATCTTGTCATCACATTGGGTGTGAATGTAGCTTGAGGTAGGGGAACATGAAGAAAAAAAATGGGCTGTCTTCTTATCAAAAATTCACGGAGAACATAATACTTATCCAGTCAGACTTGGCCAGATTGCCCTCCCATCTGAAACTCCAGTAAGATGCCATTGAGCCCTGACTTCACCCACCCACAAAGAGAGGGTCTTCAGTTTGCATGATCCCCAGGGTTGTCCAGCCAGCCCTGTCCAGGACCTCCTTCCCCTCTCCTGGGACACACACCCACAGGGCCATTTCTGGGAGTTTACACACTGGTGTGGTCCCATCCCATGTCCCTCCAGCTCCAGGGCAAGTGGAGGAGATAGGCACTGTCCCACTCACCTCCCACCATTTCGCCTTGGGAAACATTATGGAAAGTCAGCACATGAGTTTTTAGCTTCTAAATGCAACACTCGCCTCTTTGTGTTTTGCCATAGAATCATAGAATCATTAAGGTTGGAAAGATCACTAAGATCATCTAGTCCAACCATCAACCCATGCCTGTGATTGCTCTAGATCATGTCCCTCAGGGCAACTTCTACTCTTCCCTTGGACACCTACAGGGATGGTGACTCCATCACCACCTATGATGGTTTTGCTTTAAAATGATGCTTGCACCTTGAAAAATGAAACAAACACCAGGCAGGTTCTGCCATCCACAATGAGGCATTTTGGTCCCCAGTAGATGGGTGTTTTTTTTTTCTTTTCTCTAATAGCAAACCCCATAAATTTTCATTTCAAGTGTACCTGAAAATTCCCTATTGCTGTTGAGGTTTCCAT
This sequence comes from Chrysolophus pictus, assembly GCA_037305975.1. Lineage (NCBI taxonomy): Eukaryota > Metazoa > Chordata > Aves > Galliformes > Phasianidae > Chrysolophus > Chrysolophus pictus. Next base: position 42,216,806 of record JAYKPI010000006.1, read on the forward strand.
CTCACTTCACAACCAAACCATAAATCACCCACACAGGTGCAGTCAGTGAACAGAGCCTTGCAGGAAAGATGCAGCTGTGTGGAGACCACAGCTCGGAGAAGCAGCCCAGCTGGGCACTCCGATCAGATCTGAGCTCCCAGCCACTCTGCTCACCTATATCAGGGGCAGATGCGGGCGTGGATCTATAGCAGATGCTATATACACCTGCTGAAGAGCAGACGCTCAACTAAGCCTCCCTTGGAGGAGCTGCGGCTGCACAAACCCCTGCCTGGCACCGCTGCCCATGCAGGGCAGTGGTTCAGCCTGTCCCAGCGTGCCACCTGCTGCCAGCCCGCCCCACTGCGCCGCCTGCACTGCACAGCCCGGGCAGGCAGCGTGCCGGGCACTCCTCTCACATCAGGTAGTCTTATTCGATAATGACACTAATCTCTGGGCTTAAGAGTCTTTCATTTTTTTTACAAGTCAATTCAAGAAATCCATAAAATCTCGAAGGATTTCGAAAAACTTCCCTGAGCATACACGTGCCTCACATCCTTGAGCTGGATGGAGAAGGGCAGTGCTGCTGTGGCTGGGCATGGGCAGCACAAGCTGTCACCCATCAGGACAGGCATCATGGCAAGCAGCCCAAAAGCCTTCCTGGATCTTGGGGGTCTCCTACACCGAACGTGTGGGCTAAAGAAGTTCATCATAGCTGAGGCCCAGGAAAGCAGCTCTAGAAAAGTCAGTAAAATGCTGCCAATTTACTTCAGCTGAAAATCCCCTAGTAAATGTGTTTTAATGGAGAACTGCCCCAAGGTTCCTCCAAAAGCTGTAGTTAGATACTATCACAATCCATCCTCACTAATTGATTCCCTGTATGCTCTGTTTTGCATCCTGTCCAGCATCCTCCACAGGCTGGGAAAGTCTTCGCCAGCCACACTGCATCAGCAGCAACAGGTACCATCTTTTGTCATTGGTGGGAAAAGAGAGAACATGAACGGGGAGCTGAGCCGTTTGGTATCTCAGTGATAGAAGACAGCTTGAAAGTGAAGGGCTTTCTGAGTCCTATATGCAAGCAGACAAGCTCTCCAAGAATCTTGCTTTTTTTTTTTTTTGCTTGCTTTTTTTTTTTTTCTTTTTCAGTCTGTGTCAGCTGCTTTTTAAAACCTCCTTCTGCAAACCTCACTTTGCTCATATCAACCACATAACACTACTGCAGCAGTGGCTTGTGATGGGGTTTGGCAGAAGTCCGGCTTCTCAGTGCTGTGGGAAATTCTGTAGTAGAAAAGAATCTCTCTTTGTTTCAGAAGAAGAAACAATAGTTTTTGACAAAACAGAAAGAAACATAGAAATTGCTCTGAAATAATGGGGGCTGAGCTGGGAGTCCACACCGAGAGCTGTGGTGTCTACCTCTAGGAAGCCCCAGAACATCATCACCCAGAACTCAGCCGTGCAGGGTTCGGAGGCTCAGTGGGAGCAGAATTAGCATAAGAGCCAGAATGGAGCTCAGGATTGGTTTAGATGCTTTGGTTGCTTCATTTCACACAGCTGTGGTGGTGTGGTGGCATTTGGCTGCATCTTCTGAGAAAGAGAGGCTACCAGAGAGCCGCAGGCCCTTGCAGTATAGTATCAATGGAGAAGATAAAGACACCTCTGCTACGTGAGTCAAGTGGAAGAGAGATCCTGTGGGACTGGAGCTGCCCCCAAGTTCCCACTGTGCAACCCAGGAGCCAGGGAACAGCTTCAGGAAACAGCCTGCCAGCCCTTGTTGCACAAATCTGTCTGCCCTGCCTGTACTTATCGCAAGACCTCACCAAAGGACAGATGGCTGGTGATGTTATGAAATGTCTCAGGAACTGGAATACTGAGATTTCGTCTCGGTCCTTCCGTGCTTTACACACAGAGTCCCTGTGTGCTGTGGAATGTGCCTTGCATCTGCTTTTTGGCTAAAGAACAATTTTGGTGGGCTCACTGCTGCTGGCCACCTGCCTGTTCATGCTTGGGATTGCCAGATGGAAATAAAGCAAAGTGCAGTAGCTGCACTAGAATGAAGCATTTTGAGCAACAGTGAATCCTCCATACAAGGAGACAAGCAAAATGTTAGAGAAAAATGCTTGGGGGCAGAGCAGCAAGTCGTGCCTAACTGGATCTTTAAGTGTACATTGCTGGGCTCAGTCTGAACATCTCAGACAGCAATATTTCTGGCCAAATCTATGAAAGAAACAGCTGTGCTCACAGGAAAAGCGAGGGGAAGGGCTTCTGCTCTGAAAAGCCTTCTGAAAGCATGGACTTAGACTGTCGGGGTGGGTTTCATACAGCCACACAGAGCTGGTGTAGCTGAGTTGAACTGGACCATGACCATCATATCCCCATCTTTTCTTAACATCTGGGGAGAAATGTCTGAGGAGAGGGGTTTCTGTATTAAAACAAAGCTTTTGCAAATGCACCGTTTTCAGGCTGTGCCTCCAGCCTGCCTCAGGCCTGTGAGCAGACATGTCATGCGAAGGGGAAGTGCTGGATTTTGGGGAAGTGGTGGCTAGAACAGCACGGGAGTGTTTTTGGTTGTGGTTATGCTCTTGTGGTGCAAGTTTTAATTGCCTCATTGTTAACATAAACAATTCTCAGAATGTAACTCCGGATCTTTCTAATCAAATAAGATTTATTTTGCTTTAGGCTCATCACTGTATCCAAGAGAGAACTGGGAAACCAAGGTGCTTCTCTGGAAATGTCCTCACACAAAGAAATACCTTATCTATGTCTTTCATCTGTTAAAACTTCATTTTAACTCTGAAAAGTCAAGTTTTGCTTTCCCAAGGCCCGATGATGCCTCAGGCTTCATCCCATCCATCTGAAAGCCCATCAAGTTTCAGCCTGACAAACCTTCAGGCCATCCCACTCACCCGCTGTACCTTGTTTTAACAGCTACCATGCCCGGACTAACCTGCACTTCTCTCTTCACCCTAGTTCCAGGTGTAACTGGAGAACATCAGCTTTTGGTGCTTTTCACAGAGAGATAGCCACTGAGTGCAGCAAGGCCACTGCACACCATCTTCTGCAAGATGCAAGATGCAAAGAAAATTAGAGGTCAGTGGTGGGCAGAGTGATTTCTCTTTTTGTTTGTTTTTATTTCATGTGGTTTTGTAACCGCTTTTTTCACTGGCTGCAGTGGGGAGCAGTGATTTTGTGGGATTGGCAGCTCAGGAACTGTGTATTTAGGTCAGGTCTTGGATCTTCACAACAGCTGCAGTGTGTTCATTCCAAAGAGCTCTGAGCAACTTGGGCTCAGAAAAGAGGGTCCATTTTCCCTCTGTTTCAGAGTCATTCCTACCAAAACCTGCCCAGTAGCAGCACTGGGCCTCCCAAGGCAGCCAGGGCTCCTGCAAATCAGTACAGCCTGTCCACAGCAGGACCATAGGGTGCTGCTCTCCCCACCCAAGATGCTGTATACAATTTCTTTAGGCGTCTTTATGTAGAAAAAAATATACATTGAGAGTTTAAAGATGAAACACACTGGTAGCAACAGAACACTACAGGAAAATACAGCCATGTTCTGCAAGTTATCCCGAGCCATACAAATGAAATTTATGTGGAGGCATTAGTTTTCATAGGCTTTAGAGGGTAGACACGCATTTATTTCTCCCAAAGGTAAAATGCGCTCTTCTGCCTTGTTCATCATCTTTATTTTGTGACTGAGACAATTCATAAAAGATTAGAGTGAACTTCTTCACGCACATTTTACTTAATAGGATTCTTAGGTAGCTTTAAGATTGCTAATTAAATATATGGCATAGTCTCTGTGAGTTTTTTAAGAGCAGCCAATCTTGCAGTACATAATAGGGAGTATACAGTATAGAGAGAGACACTGCATGTGGTGCTCAGGGACATGATTTAGCAGTGAGCTATTAGGGTAGTATGGTTAGGTTCAGGTTGGACTTGATGATCCTGAAGGTCTTTTCCAACCTGAGCAATCCTATGACTCTGATGATTCTATGTGTGCATGTGTGACAATGTTTAACTGGCTGCAGAAACTTGCAGATCTGTTCTGCTTTATTCATGAAAATAAGATTATCTGCTCTGTCTGATCTGCCAAGAAAACCAGCTAATAATAACTGGAGTGATGCTCTTTTCACAGCTGAGTAATAGAGCAGTTATAGTTGGAACAGATGGAAAAGTAGTACACCAGTCCCTAGTTGCGAGAAGTCCTCTAGAATTTTCTGCCTTGCCAGAACATCGCTGCTAAGAGAAATCAGAGTTATGTGTCAAACACAGGAATCAATCTTGTCATTTACAAAAAATCAGCCTAGCAAGGGGGCCGGATTCCTCCTTCACTTTACACCCAGAGGTGTAATGATGCTGGTACAAAGCCTGCTGCAGGCAACAGCAGTCTGCATGCTAACCATCTTCAATACCATGCAGCCTCTTTGGCCAAGACTGCTTCTGCCCAAGCACTCAGCTAGCTCCTTACAAATGTCCAGGAAGTCTGCTGAGCAGAGAGTCCTGGACTCAACGTGCCATTTCCATCATAAATGTCCTGCAAACTGGCCATGTGGTGGAAGAAGGACTGAGGTGCCCAGGATGGCTCACTAAAATCCAGCTCATCTGGTAGGCCACTCACCAAGACACTTTTGTTTCATGATCTTCCTTCTTCCCTTCCAACACATAAAAGATGTGGAGTTGTTGAAGCAGATCCAGAGGAGGGCTGGATGGGCTGATGACTGGAGGGCTGAAACACCTCTCTTATGACAAAAGGTTGAGAAAGTTGGGCTTGTTCAGCTTGGAAAAGAGAAGGCCCTCCTGTGGAGCCTCATTGCAGTCTTCCAGTAGTTGAAAGGAGCTTACAAGCAGGAGACAAACTGACATTTTACATGGTCTGACAGTGATAGGACAAGGAGGAAGTTTTAAACTAAAAGAGAGCAGATTTGGGCTAGATGTTAGGAGGAAATTTTTTACTCAGAGGGTGGGGAGGCACTGGCTCAGGCTGCCCAGAGAAGCTGTGGATGCCCAAATCCTGGAGGCGTTTAAGGCCAGGTTGGATGGGGCCCTGGGCAGCTATATCTAATCATTGGTTCTACAATTCTATGATTCAGCCCAGAGGCTTGGCTTGGGATAGAAGTAAAGACAGCAACCCACTCAAAGGCAGTGTGAGAGTGCAAATGCCAGATATTCCCCCACCCTCAAACTCTAGAAGAGAGGAAACTACTGTAAAATTGTAATAAAGGGTTCTGGGGTGTGTTTCCATCTTTTGGGAAAGGAGAAGTTGGAGAGAGAAGAAAAGATCACAACCTCTTCCTCATTGTAACAAAAAAAAAAAAAAAAAGGACCTCCATGGCCACTTTGGATGAGGGGGAAGGCTGCTGCTTCAGCAGTGTAGTGATAGCCCTTCAGCTGCAGCTAACAAATATCATTTTTTGCACAGCAAACCCCTCAAGCACTTGTTCTGTGTGTACATATGCATACCATGTCCCTGCCCTGACTGTAATGGAACCTGGCATGTAAATATGAACATACATATAAATTTTGGAAGCCACATCCTGGCTCTTTATCTGAGATGTTTATGCCTGCCCAGACATGGGTTTCCACAGGGCTGATGACCAGGACTGAGAGGCAGAACTCAGGGGCAACATGAGGCTGATCAGGAGTTGAGTTTACAGTATGCATGTCACCTGCCTCGTGAAACCCATGGGGCATAGATGTAAGCAACAGCCTCAGAAAACAACCCCAACTCCAGCACAGATTCTCCTTTAAAGATTACGTAATATTGTTTTGGCTTTTTTTGTGCTCAACTAGGCCTCTTGGGGCTGTGTAGAACTGAAGTGGCCAAGGGAAGCCCTGCTGACTTCTCATGGAAAAAAGGCTGTGATTTTTATGGGGGGAAGGGGGAGGGGGAGGGGGGGAAGTCACATTTAAGTGTTTTTTTCCTCTGTCCCAAATTGAAATAAAAATATGTTTAAGGAAGCAGCTACCAGGAGAACATGCATTGATTTTTTGACTCCACCTCTGCTTCCTGGGTAGGTAAAGAACAAAAAAGCCCACAAAACCAGCTAGTTTTTTTATCCTGAGAAACCTGGAGAACAAGCTATGAAGCTCAGAAGCTCCAGCAGGAGGTTGAATAAAGTGACTCCAAGATGCTCCATAAGTAGCTCCCATCATTACTGTATAGTGGTAGGGGACTTCTTTGCAAGCATCTCTGCTGTATTCCCCACTTCCTCCTTCATATCCTCCTAACAGGGATATTCATCATTTCTGATGTAGATGAGCTTAACCTTTTCACTTTTTCAGTGTAAATGCCAGCAACCCTTTCTGAGGGAGCTGTCTTGCATGTCTCTGTGCTTGAAAAAAAAAAATAATAATGAAGAATACATATCTCCAGCTGACAGAGGAAGTCTAGCTGAATTTTCAGAGAAAAACAAAACTGAATTAGGGGCATCTAACAATAACACTTCCACTTTTCTTTCTGATGGTTTTTTTTTTTTTCCTGTGATGCTCCATAACAAAGATCAGTTCGGAAAAAAAAACAACAACAACAACAAAAAAAAAAACCAACTTCTGGAAAACTAGAACCTTCTGCCCAAAAGCAAAAGAAACGCTGAATGTTTTGCTGAATGCTTCTCCCAGAACGTTGCCTATGTGGCCCCGTGCAGCCGTACGTCCTGCCTCGGCTGCATCCAGCACTGGGCGAGGCTGAGAGCCAGCCGCACACTGCGCAGGACGGCCATGGGGACATTGCGCAGGGAGATGAACAGCACCCAGAGTGCATCATCTCCCAGCCGGCGGTGCCGTTACCCACTGACTTCCATCACAGCACTACCACCATACCATAGTGGTATTTGCCATCACTTGAGTTAGCGCTGCTCTGCGCTCTCCCCGTGCCCCGCTGTCGGCGCGGGCAGGGCGGATGGCACGCCGCAGTTGCAGAGCAGCCCGCGCAGCCCGGCACGGCGACGCCGTCGCCATGATGGCGCCGGGCAGGGGGCGGCCGCAGGGCGGGCTGGGACGGGCCGCGAGTGGGACGTGGCTGCTGTAGTCAATGCAAAGCAGCAATGTTGTCTGTAATGCCAAGTAAAGCGTAGGCTGACGGGATCGGACGTCTTGCGTGCCTCTAGATGGCAGCACGGCACCGCCGGAGGACCGCAGGCTCAGGTTCCCGCCGTGACGGTGCCTGTGGTGGCAGATGTGGCAGAGCGGCTCGCTGCCATGGGCCTCGTGCTACCAAACTCTCCTCGTGTCGCCTCCAGAACCGGGCGGCCACGTACCTGAGGAGAGACTGTCCCTGGTGCCGTCAGCTCTGGTTGACCTTAGCCACCCACCAGCACCACAGCATCAGCTGCTGGAAGCCAGCGGCGCTCCTGCTCCCCTTTCTTGATGCAGCCAAAACCTTTCAGCCTTTCAGTCTTTTCTTGAGCGTAACAGGCAGATTCCGCTTTCCGTAAGCCAAAAGTGAAAATGGTACCAACACGACTTTGGCCTGAATCATGAAGTTTCTTTATTGTGACTGCACTTCCAAATAAGTTACCGGCAGGTCTCTCACCAGCTTCAGTCAAATTGGGATTCATAGAATCGTACGGGTTGGAAGGGACCTCTGGAGGTCATTGAGTCCAACCCTCTGATAAAGCAGATTCCCTACAGTAGGTTACACAGGAAAGCATCCAGCCAGGTCTTGAATATCTCCAGAGAAGGAGATTCCACAACATCTCTTGGCGGTCTCTTCCAGTGCTCTGTCAACCTCACTGTAACTAAGTTCTTCCTTGTGTTTGTATGGAACTCCCTGTATTCCAGTTTGTGCCCATTGCCCCTGGTCCTATTTGCTGCACACCACTGAAAAAAGTCTGGCCTCATCCACTTGACTACTACTTTTTAGATATTTACAAGTATTGATAAGTTCTTGTCTCAGACTTCTCTCCTCCAGGCTGAACAGCCCCAGGTCTCTCAGCCTTTCCTCATAAGAGAGATATTCTATACCTCCAATCATCCCTATGGCCCTCCACTGGATTCTCCGTAGAAGATCCCTGTCTTCCTTAAACTGACAAGCCTAGAACTTGACACAGTAAATTCAGATGCTATGCTGCAGGTAAACCTTCAACTGATATAATGTTAATTTAGACTTTGAACCCTTGGTTGGCACCACTATTAATTTTTCTATACAATTTCTATATCTATTTCTAGCCCAAATTCATGAAGAAATAAGGCCATTGTGGCCATGCTACCCTTGTATGTTCACTTGACTGAATCTCATTCATCCTCCAAGTCCCAGTAACTTTTGATAGTGTGGCCAATTTCTGCCATTCAGCTGAGATTACATTCCTACCTGCAGTCAGACTGGCAGGCAGGTGAAACTGCTAGAAGGAGGTGTCAGCTGGTTTGTACCATTTCAGACAACCTAAAAAACAGTAGCAAATCTGAAAGTCTTGGTACCCGTGGTACTTACTTAAAAAAAAAGTATTAATATCGTAAAACTTTAACAATTAGTATCATAGCATCTGTTTTAATTATTAAAGACACTGATGTTGTTTTGAGGGTAAATTTTTAGGATCTACCTGTTCGTGCTCTAGTCATAAGAGGAAATGACTCTGTTCTTTCCCAAAAATAGGACAAATAAGATAGTTTCACTGCTTCTTTTCTTCTCTTAAAACAGAAGCATCCAGAATGGGAGTTTTGTTTTCTTATTACTTTTCACAGACATTTTGATTCCTGTGGTTCTTGGAGGTAGCTGCTGGAGTGTGCAGAGACAAATGGATGAAGAACAGTATTCATCTGGTTGGGATGAAAATTACTCATTTGTTAACTTTCCTAATGAAAGCAATGTCTGTGAAATGGGAAACTATCATACAATTTACACCCATTTCACTACTGTTCTCTATACTCTGGCATTTTTGCTCAGCCTGCTAGGAAACACTCTGGTGTTATGGATCCTATTCAAGTATGAAAACCTTACATCTTTAACGAACATCTTCATCATGAATCTTTGTGTCTCTGACTTAGTCTTCTCATGCATGCTGCCATTCTGGGCAGTGGACCAGACATTCGGATGGATTTTTGGTGAGTTCCTTTGCAAGGCAATGAATGCCATTTTCTCCATTGGCTACTACAGTGGTGTTTTCTTTCTAACTCTCATGACTATTTTACGGTACTTGTCTGTTGTGAACCCTCTTTCTACTCTGAGATCCCAGACACGGTACTGTGGTTCTCTGGTGTGCTTGTTTGTTTGGACTTGCAGCATTTTAATTGTAGTTCCTGAGATGATTCACACCACGGTGGTAGAAAACTTGGCAGAGGTTACCTGTGATTATGATGACTCGGAGTGGAAAAATGTGGACACTTATCAGAGAAACATACTCTTCCTGATTTCCTTTGGGATTATCGTATTCTGTTACATCAATATACTGATCATTCTGCTTAGAACAAGATCTCGCAGGAAGCACAGAACTGTGAAACTCATCCTTGTTATTGTGGTGGCTTTCTTCCTGAGCTGGGCACCTTACAACATCCTCAGCTTTCTGACTACTTTTCCATCACCTACATGCCGGTATGAAAAAGACATCCACCTCGCCTTTCACATCAGTCGTAAAATTGCTTTCTCCCACTGCTGCCTCAATCCTGTGCTCTATGTATTTGCTGGAGTCAAGTTCAAGAGGCATTTGTTTCGTTTACGCAGACAGTATTTACCCTGTGGCGATGAAGTCTCCAGTCCCCGGATTGGCTCTCAAGGCAAATTCCACTATGAAGATGGGTCCATCTACTGAAGGGAGACCAAACTATTAGCGCTAGTCTCAGATGAACTTTCAGATGTTAAAGGCCATGCATGATCTCTGATTCCTAAAGGCTCTTCCCTGAGAAAGTGGCAGATTTTGTCTTTGCAAACATACTGCGTATGGGAAATGATTAGAATATATTTGCAGGAGGATGGAGAAACCAAGAAGCGACCTCAGTGGTCTGTAGCTCTTACCTTTATGCTTTTTGGCACAGTGATACTTTTTCTCATTCATGATTTTCTTTAGAAAAAGAAAAAAAGAATGCTTGCTTTTTTCTCTGGGAGTTAAAACTTCAGGTCTTAACGTGAATAGTGGTGCACATTTCTTTCTTGCCTGATTTTAAATATTCATATTGTTTCTAGCATGGACACTTAAGCATTTCTGTAGCTGTTAATACTTCACAGTATTTGTTAGTGTTGAACTCACTGATTTTCTTTGCGTGCAAATGTTCTTTGACCTATTGATAGGCAAATATATACAAAGCCAACAGAGTGCAAAAAAAGCTTTGTTTTTTGACCTGCTTCACACCTGTCTGTATACTATAGATACCTATATCTCTGAGGTATGTGAGCATATTATAAATGCTTATGAAAAACAAAAGTCAAGAATTGTAACAGAAGCACAAAATATTTAAACAGTTCTGCCCTGCTCACTTTTTAACAAGTTATGTAAGTCTGCTTGTAGCTTAAGCATATGTTACCATATATCTGAACGTGTAAAGGTGACGTGAAATATTATCCAATCATACTGTTGTCAATCATAACCAAAAGTAACTCATGTAGAGATTTCTCCTACTGGTATAATAAAGCGGTACTAATAAATGTTCAGAAATTCAAAGGAATATTACATTGTTACTTTTGTTTTCTGCCTTTGAGAACTACCTATAAGAGCTGAAGTATTTTCAGTTGCAAAATTGTGTATTTTCATAAATTCATTTATTTTGGAAGAGACTTCTGCCAGTCCCCCACCCTGCTCACAGCAGTTCTTTGCTGTTTGGTGAGGCTGCTCAGGGCCTTGTCAGGTGAAACTTTGAAAATCTCCAAGAATGAAGACTGCATAATACTCTTCGGGGTTCCTATTCCAGTGCTTAACAGTTCTCATGGTGCATTTTTTTTTTCCTTCTACATGAACAAAATTTCCTTTGCTGTAACCTGATGCATCTTTCTCTTGTCCTTTAAATGCACTCTTCTGAATAGAGCTGGATCGTTGTTCTCTGTCTTTCCATTGCAGAAACAAAGATAGCAATCAGTTCTCCTCTGAGCCTTGCTATTTTCCTGGGCCTAAACAAACCCCAGACATCTAGTCTTCTTATCCATCATGTGCTTCAGCACCCTAGCTGTCTTGGTCACTTTCCACTGTACTCACTTCAGTAAATATCTCTCTCGTATTGAAGGCCCCAGACTGAATTTGATACGGCACTTGTGACTACATGAGCATCAGGTAGAGGGGAGTAATGGTTTCCCTCAACCTACGGGGCTGTACATTGTAAGACTTCACCACTGCAAGGGCATTTAACTGCACTTTGTTCAACTAGTTGTCCATGTGAAATACCAGATCTTTTCCAGCAAAGCTGATCTGTAATAAGGAGGCTCACTGTCCAGGCTGTTGCAGGGAGTTAGGGCATCCGAAAGGACTTCACATTTGCCAATAGTGAACTTCCATCCTCCAGTGTTTTGAGGTCTCCATGTATGGCAGCCCTGCAACTCAAAGGGGTGCTCCCTTTTATTTGATGGCATCCATGAACATGCTAAAGGTACAACCTTTCCCACTAAACACCTCCCTGAGGCCTGCCACTCATGACCAGCCACGCATGAAGATTTCAAACCATTGACTTCTACCTTTTCAGCCTGATAGTCCAGTCAGTTTTTCATCTACTTTTTAGTCTACCCATTCTGTATCTCCCCTGTCTAGCAAAAAGGATAGTGTGGGGTACTTTATTGAAAGCTTTACAGAAGTCAAGGTAAATGACATGCACTTTGTTCCTCTCAACTCTGGACTCAATTATCTCACTGTAGAAGACATTTAGGTGAGTCAGGCATCATTTTTTCTTGGTAAGTCTGTGCTGGCTGTTTTCAAACATTTTTGTCCACATCTGTGTGGTTATGGCTTCCCAAAGAGTTAATTCCTATACTGGGGCACAGGGGTAAGACTAACTATCCCATATTGGGCAAGCCAGTTGCCTTTTTCAAACCATCAGTGACACCCCCCACCAATCACCGCAATCCTCTTATGTAACAGACAGCACGTTGCAAAGATACTGGGCAACAGCCTCAGCAACATCATATGCATCCTGCTCAGTCCCACAGAAGTCTACAAATCCAGTTTATTTAAATAGTTCAAAGCAATTCCCCTTTGCTATGGGTGGTACATCAAGACATGCAAGCACTTGGAGCTGTATCTGTTGTAAAGAGAAAATGCTTTGGCGTAGCTTCTGTCTTTGTTTATATGCATATTACTGAAACACAGGATAGTCTTAGTGCATGTCTAGGGATGGGCAGCTCAGGATTCTCATTACAGACTTACCTGAAAAATCTCTTTCTTTCCAGCACTTCCAGGAACGTGGAAAATACAGACTACTCTGGGTAAACTGTAATGCTCAGAGGACTTTGAATCTTTAATTTCACTGAATAAATCAACTATTATTTGGCTTGAGCAAATGAAGAACTGAGAGAAAGAACTTTATGAAGTGAAAAAGGTGAAATTAATTGCTTTTAGAAACTACAGTTTATTTTAGGGAAGGGAATGGGATCGGGTTGGGTGGTTGCACTCTTACATCTGGCACTTAGTACTATGACTTGCACAGTTCCAGGAGGGCCTTTATGCAGGATGGGACCCCTAATCTTAATTGGAAATGACATTTCAGTGGACATGCTCTTCCTGCTCTGATTAAGTTCATATAAAGCTTAACCCCATGGAATGGGAGAACAACCAGCTCCTTCTGCAAGCTTTCAGCTGGACTCTGTTTCTCAGTTTACCTGTCTCTTTTCAGCAGGTCCACACAAAACTAAGCATCACTACTATAAATTTCCCAAGCTTTTGTGTAGCTGTGGAAGCCTGTATCTGCCAGCATGCTAAGGAGTAAGGCAAATAACAAAGTTAATCCTTTCTATAGTGAATGCATATTCTTAAAATTAGAAGATATCCACACCTTTAAAAAGACATCCCCACTCCTAGTAAAATCAATTATAATTTTTCTTCTGAACATAATCAGAGCAAGAGTCAGGCACTACACTCATAAATGGGTGCAATGTGCCAGACAAAGCATGGCGTACACTGCTAATTGCAAGGAGCATTTTGATCAGGAACAAAGATGCCTTCTCCTCCTATAACTAAGTATTTGGAAAACACCAACAGTGTTATTAAAATCATAAATAAAATTCTATTTTATCTTCTCCTTATGGTTACTCAGCAATTGAAATGTTCTCACTCATCCGGTGTTGAAACAGGAGGGCTCTGTGTTAACCAGTTCGAAGCTTGACTGGTATTTGCTGTACTGATCAAACACCTATATGTGCTTCAGGATGCAAAACTAAAGCAAGTGCAAAAATTAGAATGGAAAACAGTGCAAGTTTGCTGTCAAGTCAAAACGAGAACAAACTGTAAGAAGTACCAGTACAGATGACCTATGAGGAACAGTTATCCATCATCATAAATGAGAAACACAACCACCAGTACTTTACTTACCAGTACAGAGTTTTCTTGAAATGAATTCACCCACTCCTACGCATACCAAATGTCAGTTAACCACAAGCCATTTATTTACGTAAAGAATCTGATCCACGTTAGGATACAATGAACACTGAAGTCATCTCACAGCACGAGTCCCCATGGGAGGGGACTACCACCAGAAGTATTTCTCTGCATTTCACCCTCATATAAAAATGTTAGTGATGAAAGACTATAGAACCTGGTAAAGCTGGCCATACAGAAAATTATTTGGGTTTTGCAAGCAAGTTGATTACTCATTTCTTACTTTATTTGAAAAGGCTTGCATCTGAGATAGGATAACAACATAGGCTGGGGCAGGCAGTTGACTGGAAAACAGCTCTGCAGAAAAGGATCTGGAGGTCTTCAAACATAATCCAACAAACATGCTTGAAGAAAGAAGGCCAGACGCATCCTGGGCTGTATTAGCAAGAGTACAGCCATCAGAACCAGGGAAGTGATTGATCCCCTCTTTTTGGCATCTGTGAGGACACATCCGGAGTTGGAGGCCACCGAGCCAGAGACTGCAGCATATGATGGACGCAGAAAGGCTGAAGGAGCTGGGTTCATCTGGCCTTGGGAAGAGCAGGTTCAGGGAACAGCAATGTCTGCAGCTTCCTGGCTGGAGGAAACTGAGAAGATGGAGCCAAATTCTTCTCGGAGGTACATAGCAATGGGATTCAGAAGCAACAAATATAAACCGGTACATGGTATATTCTGGTTAGGGATAAACATTTATTTTTTTACTACAAGAGTAGTCAAATACTGAAAAAGGGACTTAGAAAGGTGGTGGGATCACTGCTCTTGGAGGTGTTCAAGTTTACTGTACACAGCCTTGAGCAACCTCTTCTGATTACACCTGTTCTGAGAAAGAAATTGGATTACAGACCTCCAGAGGTTGTCTTAAATATAAGCTACTCTACTATTGTATAATTTGTTGCTGGAGAAATGTTAAATGAAATAAAAGTTACTGCAAGTTTGTTTTAGACTAGAATTCAGCCTCTAGAGAACTGAACACAAAACTTTGAACTGAAAAATTACGTTTTTTGTCCAAAACATTGATTGATTTCCTAGTGGAGATTATACCTGTTAAAAAAAAAAACATGCTGCAGCTTAAATATCTCATTTTGCTTTTGTATGTAGGTAAGGAAATGGCAATTTTCAGCACTTGGAAAGATTTATTCATGGACACAGAAACAAGAAATCCCTCCCTGACGCATATGGGAGCAGTATGCTTAACTGCAAAACTGTATGCAAGGGAGAAGTCTGAAAGGAACCCAGCCCCTTCTGACAGATCATGGGCATTTTTAGATTGAAGCTTTAGATGCTGTAAATGTCCAAAGAATGTACATTATCTTCAACTTTGAATCACAAGAGCAGTGTAAGTACGACTGGAGACCCTGCCTGGAGTGAAGCAGAGAACTGAAAATGATAGAGAAAAGTGCTGAGAGTGGAACACTTAACTCCATATTCAGGAACTTTTGAGATACCAAACACAACATACTTTTGAGTTTGTTTTATTCCTCCAAACAGGGCTTCTTCCTGACTATAAGTTCTGTTTCCTCTTGATGGCTATAGCCTTCCAGACATCTTAACCAGCTCTTAATCTCCAAAACCCAAGTATGCTCTTTATCCACATGCCACACATCCATATATATGTGCACAAAACTCTGGTTCATTTAAAATGCACAGTCCAAAGTCTGTGTCCTGGCTCTCCTGTACTATTGCTGATTCAGTTGAAGCAGCATCAACTCATTTTTTTAAATCTTGATACCTCACTTTGTGAAATACAGCTTGTTTTGAGCAGTGGTTGCTCCTAATTCCAGATGGCAATCAGTCTCAGAAGCTGAACTGAAATAAGAAGAACATTCTTCCCAGTCCCTCGGCCAACTCATCCGATACGCCAGATCTGCTTCTAGGGGTCTTCTAAAGCTCTGCTTGTTTTGTTTTGCCTGTCTCTATTTTTGTATCTATCAACAATCATTTTCTCTTTGACCAAACAGATGCAAAGCAGAATGCAAACAAATGCAAAAAAGTACTCTAAAGCTTTCTCCCTGCAGTCACAAAAAGTCTCTGATGATGAACAGCACCTTGTTGTTCAGTCCAGCTACAATAGTATCTTAATCTGCTGAGGGTGACCAGGGAGCATTACCCTCATTAGATACCTCAGGTGACTAATGGAAGCAAAACCAACCCTGGTTATTACTTATGGAGCTCAGTATAATAAAGATATTCTCTACTCAATGAGGCACCAAACTGTTGTCAGTATGACCTGGCTGATGACAGTGTACAATTGTACTTTCTGATGAGCTAGGCAGTGTGAATTGGCTTGCCTCCACAGGGGAAGCTCTTCCCACATAAAGAGCACCTTGGTGCAAATTTACATATCATCATTAAAACCAAAGGTTTCTACATTTATTTGCAGTCTTTGTACAGAAATGGCTTCTAGTGCCACCAAAATGCAAAAAAATAAAAACAAAAAATCTTATTCAAAATTTATTTTAAGAATCACTCTGTGTGAAAGGACTGCAACTAGCATTAGACCTAAGCTCAGCTTCCAACATTGAAGGATGATTTTAGCCTTTATATCTTGGCCTACTGTTCAGTCACTTGAACAGAATCTCAAGGATACAACATGATCTCTTCATGATCCTTAGCCATTGAAATACAAACATTTATGGAATATATGTGCAATCGTGTTATGTTTCATCAACTAGTCAAAAGATTTTTCCCAACAAAGACTTTCTGTTTGCTGTAGTGACTGGCCCCTTTCTTGGGCTAGTAATATTGGTAATGCTTTCTATCCAAATTGTCATAGTTTATGAAGAAGTTAATAACAGATTTTCCCAAAATAAGAACAAGGAAAATCATAAATGCAACAGAAAAGGCTTTTTTTTTTTTTTTTTTTTCTTCCCCTAGGGAAGCTTCCAAAAGCAAAAATCTTGAAACTCCTTTGTTGCTAAGAAATTAGAAGACACAGAAAATTCTAAGGAAGAGTTGGTCAGCTATGGACTTAACTGAAAGTGTTTTTTTCTGTAGACACTTTTATCTATACAGGCAGATTCAATAACAAATGTCAGTAATTGAATACTTCTGAAAGTAGCTTGCCACTACATCATTAAAAAGCAGGAACAACCCACTGTGCTTGATTATATGTGAGAAATTAAACCACAAAAAGATTTTTTGAAAATGTATAGAACCTCCACTGCACTGAAATTATCTGGGATCTGATTTATCATTGTTTGCATCTGAGGTTACTTTTGGAAGACATGCAGCTGTCTACAGATCAATGGAAAACAACCATTTGTTTTCAGCAGATGCTTCTGGTTGTGCACTGCATGATGCAGTGAAGCATGCCAATAGAAGTCAGCCTAAAGGTTGGTCAGAACAGTGTAAGCCATTTTATGAGTCATGTACCCAAAACATGCATAGCCCTGTGCCTGCACTTTTGAGGATATTAAAATGCTTCCCAGATATTCAAAATCATACCTTAGGTGAAGACTACTCACCAAAACTTTAAGGTCACTTCAACATCCTTATGTTGAAGATGAGAAAAATGTGGATGATGGAGACGTGTCAGTGACTACATACCACGTGCATTTCCTTGGAGTCTTGAGAATAGGATGCTTTGATCTTATGGCTGCCAAAGCTGAAGTTTATGACGTTAACATAGTCACAAGCACTGAAGCAAGAATTGATAACAAACTGCTTGGTCACAAGTTCTATTTGAAATTGTTTATTTAACAAGGCAAGTAATGAAAAAAAGCAAATGAACACAGTTTTCCAGTACACTTTAAATACAAAAATGTAGTCAACTTCAGACACTGTGAAAAAAATGTCTTTTCAGAGAGTAGTATGTGTGATAGAAAAAGAGTGGAAGTAGCTTCTTTGTGGAAGGACAAGCTTGTGCCGGGAGGTGTGGGAGCACACTGCCAGTAACCCACGTTAGCAAGGAATCTTATGTTCCAGTTTCACACCAGCTTTCTCCTCATCTCATAGAAATTAGGAGAACTCTCAGAGAGAGCAGTGAGGCAGTGGCACAGGCTGCCCAGGGAAGTGGTGCAGTCACCGTCGCTGAAGGTGTTGAGGAACCGTGTGAATGTGGCACTGAGGGACGTGGGCAGTGGCATGGTGGGGATGGGTTGGTGTTGGACTAGGGTGTCTTAGAGGGCTTTTCCATCCTAAATGGTTCTGCGGTTCTATGATTCTATTCTGTGATTGCCATACATGGTCTTCATCAATCCCTATCGATCCCTACTGCTGTCTTACAGCTGTGGGAAAAGTGTTTTTCTTTCATCAACGAGAACAGAAAGGGGAAATGTGCTACATACTGGCTTCACTGAGCACAGCTCTCAAAGTCACTTCAATTGTGCTTGACACATAAGCAAAATGAAACAAACAAACAAGCGACACTGAGCTGTACGGGAAGTGATAGCAGGCCCTATATGAACAGATCATATTTCCTGATGGGCGACACAGTGTAACACCAAGAACAGGGTAACAGGGTACAAGAAACAAACCCCTAAAACCCCCCAACCCCTCAGCTCGAGGGAGAGCAGCGATTTTGTTCCCAAACACCTCTTTCCCCCTTTATTTTCACGCCGTCGCCTCCCCCAGGCCGCCTCCCGGCCCGGCCCGTCCTCCCGCCGGGGAGGCACCGCATCGGCCTCACGGGAGCTGTAGGCGGCGGGCGGCCGGCGGCACCGGAGCGTCCCGCAGCGCCCTCGCCGCGACATGGCGGCCGCCGCGCAGGTACCGGCGGGACAGCCCCGCCCGAGGGAGCGCGGGGGGCGGCGGGGGAGAGGCGGCGGCCGCGGGGAGGGGGAAGGAAGTTCGGCGGTTCCCACTTGTTGCGGCTGCAGCCCGGCTTCGGGGGGAGGAGCCGCGGGGACGGGGGAGCCGTACCGCGGGCCCCCGGGGCGGGGAGAGAGCGGGGCGGCCGGGCCCGCCGCCGCCGCCGTTGGGGCGGCCCGGTACGGCGGGGACCGCGGCCCGGCCCGGCCGCCCGGGGTGCCGTCGCCGCAGCCCCCGAGCCGTGATTTCGTTGCAGCGTAAACAACTCCGTCTCGTCGCCCCTAAATGCCACCCCCGAGCAGGCCCTGCCGTTCCCTGGCCGGGCGCCGCTGCTCCCGGAGGAGCAGAGTCACGGGGCCGGGACAGAAACCGAACACCGGCCTGCGCGGTGCCTCGCCGGGTGCGCAGTGCTGACACACAGATATTTGCCCGGCCCTAATCCCGCTCGCCCTTGTGTCGGCAAATCTCTGTCGGGTGACGGGGGGAGTTTTGCCGGACGGGTCTGCCTCCAGACCAGGTGCCAGGAGCGCAGCCAGCCCTCCTCCCGGTACGTTGTGCAACAGGCGGCAAGGAGAATAAGCGAGGCTTTGGCGAAATGCGTGAGCGCACGGTGAGTCGGTGCGCAGAAAGCTTTGCGGGCACGCTGCTGCCCCAGCGGGCGGCCGAGGAACGTGGGGTGCCGCCTGTGTGCTGTGTGGGTTGTCGGCCGCTTTTTGCCAGCGCAAAGGTTTGTTTGGCGTACGGAGTTGGTCGGCTGTAGCTGCCGCGCACCCCGTCGGCCTCTCCCCGTGCACCGAGTTACTTCCCAAGTGTAAACAAAGAGCAGCAGGCGTTCTGCCTTTACATCTACATTGTGAAAGTGGCTGTTTGGTTTTATTCGGCTCTGACGGAGGCAGTCTGCGGTTAAACATCCAGGGTAGAGCCTGGACTCATTCTTGTCGGTAACATGGCAACGAGTCTTCTGTTGGTGTTTTTCTTGTTTTCAGTTCTGATGTTGTGTAGCAGGAGTGCAGCGAGAAAACACATTGTCTTCCAACAACAGTGCGTGTTGTGCATTCCACATATTGTGTGAAAGGCATTAATTGCTTCACGTCTTCCAAGGATCCTTGTGGGTGTGTTTAAATTTAGAAGATGTTCCAGATGTTCCAAACAGTATTTCCAAACATTAGCATTTAGAAGCCCCGCTGTTCAAAAGTTGTATCTACGTTACCTATGGTGGAAAACATGCGAGCTGGTTTTCCTTTTTTCTTTCCTGTCCTAGTACATATATTCAGCAGTGTTTTGTGTGAACATGGTATCACTACTTCTTCTGAAGGGCCAGTTATTTCGTTATGAAGCCTGATTTTCTTTTGCACAGGAGCCTCTTTTGTACAGCACCTGACAATAGTGAAAGGGTGTATTATATTTGCAGTCCCTCTCTCTGCTGTTAGACCATTACATAAAAGGAATGGGAATTTGTCCTCATGCCCTGTAAGCCAGGCTCTGCTAAGACTTGGTCGGGGAGAGACTGAGACCTGAGGGGAGAGAAAACTATTAAAAATACCTTTTAAAGAGTGTTTGTAAAATTACAGAAATTATCAAAGTGGACTGAAGGAAAAGCAGTGCTGAAAATTATTTACAGCTTGGATTTTTATTTGTTTTGCTTTAGAAATTATAGTTACCCCTTCATGGAATGAACACCGAGCCCTCTGGTATTTTTTAGGTATTGTTTAGATTATTGAACCAGAGGGAATTGTAAGAACCCTAAGTGGTTTTATTATTACATGTTATTATTTCTGTATCTTTACGTACCATGTTTATATTTGTTTGCCAATGCAAATATATATATATATTTATATATATTTTAGCAGTTTGAATCTAGTCTGTTTTCTTTTCATGTTTTTCTGTAGCAATTCCAGTTTCTCCAGACAGTGGTGGTTGCTTGTGTCCAACAGTGCCATACTAGTAGTAATTTGAAGTTTGTTGTTCAGATATATTCAGAAGGCTTCACATTTTGTAACACTGATAGAAGGAATGGAAAATGACATGCACACGCTCTCAGCCCCATAAGGCATGGAAACCCTGTGAAACCTGCACAGCACCTTTACTTTTACACCCTATCGTTAATTTGATACTTCTGTTCATCAAGGTGTTCTTCAGTTGCTGATGGTATAGTGACCTAAGCAGCGGTGTTTGTTAACCTGCACGTGTGTCCACCATGACATTTAATTTCCTACTGGGAAGGAGGATGGGCACACAAAAGGTCTCTCTACTGCTGTGAGCCAGCATAGATTTTGAAAGTGAATGGATCAGTCCCTCCTTGAATAAGTTGTCATCTCTGGGCTTGGCATCTGTGAGCCTGCCTGTTTCCAAGCAGGTCTGATGGTTACAGTATTCTACAGATTTCTCTTCCAAAGACTTCCTAAGTCTTTGGAGTTCATAACTGCAGTTCCTCCTTCTCCCCCAGAATGATGATCAGCACTGGGAAACTCTGGAGAAAATGGGGAGAGAGGAAATGCTCAGCGTTTCCTGCTGCAGAGGAAAGAAGGCAGGAATCTTTGCTATTGGCCCAAGGGTAGCATGATTCACCCAGCAACCAGTCAGCCTCAATTGTCTTAGCCAGGTTTTTGCTTAATGTGCTTGCCTCCTGTTCGATCTGCATTTGCGTGTCCAAAACCTGTAATTTTGAGCATTGCTTGTTGCTCATTCTCTGGGAAGTACATAGGTGAGGAGTTGCCCTAAGGAGCTACCACTCCTGTTGACTGGATCGAGGACAGGTGAAGTGCTACATGTGGACTGTTCTCAACATCCAGCTGCCACACTTCCCAGAGCTATTAGTTGGAGGCAGCCTTTTTAAGCGTGTCTGAAATCTGCTTGGAGGCACAGCGTGGAGCAGTAGATACTGAGGTAAAAAATCCTGCTGAGCCAAGCCCCCATTTGAATGGAGGCAGTTCAGAGTTGTGGTGTGATCGTTGCTGTTTTTAATACTCCTAAAGTCTGAGAGGTGCTTGAGACATATTGGTCAGGCCAGGCTTGCTAAGGATGTTAATATGGCATCCGTTTCTCAGAGACCAACTTTGGTGACCTGAAAATGAGGGTTTTGGAAGGCTCCAGGCTTATATGGTGAGCAAGTTGAGCATCATGAATCACTAGCACTCCTCTGCAGCTGGAAGTCCTCTACTCTTTCTAATTCTACAGGTATCTTTGTGATGCTCCCCTGAGTAGCATCTGAGCATATGGTGCCTGGCTTGAAGAATGTGTAAGAGAGATCTCAGTAGTTGGGTGAGTTATGGGGAGGAAGAGTGACTTGGAAGAATGCGACTGTAAAGGGGAAAAAATCTTTTCACTTTGGAATGGTACTTGTCTTTTCAGCTCACCAGTTGAGGTGGGAGGGATGCATTTTCCCATGAAATAAGTTTGGACATTTGAGAAGAGGCCATGGTGTGGGTATGGTTAATTTAGGGGTGCTCGTAAGCATGGTATAGCTTTCCTGACATAGGATGAGATGTGGCATGCCTTGGGGAGAAAGGACAGATGAATTTGTTGAGAGTGATACTAGCACAATTCCTCTTATCAGAGGAGCACTCTTCTCTTTATGAACTGACTGCTTCCTCAAAAAACCAGTTTCTCCCATCATGAAACAAGGTTGTCTTTGTGAGATAAACACAAGCACATCCTTGTTTTGTAGCTGCTGAAAGCAGTCATTTGGATTCACACTGTTCAACAGTTACCAATGTGAGGCAATACACTGTAGTCTCCACATTAGGAAACTGTGTCCCTGGCCTAACACATCCGTCCTGTTTGTCCATTTGGTGTGATGTTTTAGACAGGGTTACATGAAGCCTTAGAGGCCTGATTTTGGTAGGTGCAGTGTTAAAAGAAGTTGCTATAATTGCTAGCTTTCCCTACTAGGGTTAAAGTTTACTGTCTTATGGAGTTCTTATAATGCCACTGGTAAACCCAGAAATGTTGGTTGTTTGTTTTCTAAGAACCATTCTCAAATGCAAGGAGTAAAATAGAGAATGCAGGTCAGTTGTCCATAGAATGGTGAAGTTTGCACAGAGTCATACATATCTTTACTGACTCACTGGTGGCTGTCCTGACAGCAAACAGTATTTTAGGAATGCTATTAATTTGAGTCGTAAATTGAAAGTATCTGTGAAGCGCCAAGGCCTACCCACAATTGGGTTTTAATGTAAGGAGCCCTTTTCAACAATGCATTTGCAAAATATAGTGTTTTTGTGCATTTCACCTCATCACTCCTTTCTGCTATGCTTTGGTACTCTGTGACCTTTTTTTCTGGGTGTGAATTTCCTCCCAGATGCTTGCTACTACTGTATGTTTATATATCCAAACACTTCAGAACAAGGTTTTCATGTATGGTGGCAGTGGGAATCCAGCATAGGTTTGCAGTGTATTCTCCTGCAACCTGCTTGTAGTACTAGAAGAAGTAAAAAATAAAATAAAATATTGTCTAAAAGCCATGTTTTTCTAACTGAAAGGTGAAGGTTTGTTGGTGTAGAAAATGAAGGGGGAAGATTCACTTAGAAAGAGAATTTCACTTCTCAGAATGGAACCTAATTTCAAAACTCAGAAACTTTAGCTGACGTTCAGGCTTTGCCTGCCTTTTGCTTTTAGTCATCCAATCCAATGTAGTCCAGCATCCCTTTTTAGCAGCCACGTATCTTTATGTGGTACTAAAGCACAAAGGGTTGAACTTCCCAGCTGAGTTGCATTTATGTGTGCATGAGAGCAGAGTCATGCTGTCTGTTTTGCAGGTCACCTCAGACTCTTCTTTGCTGCAAACAGTTCTTCAGTGTAATGGGTGTGCAGGTGCCTGTATAGTACCAAATGAGAAAAGCTATCAGCACAGCTACAGTGAAATCCACTGGGACTACATATTTCTTGCAACATCAAAATAATTTTTCCAGGCAATTACTGGAATAAAATTACTAACCTAAATCAGTAGTATTGCTGTCTTGAGAGATAGGCTTTCTTTTCCCAGTTCATCCCTTGTCTTTGTGATATTTCTGTGCTGTGTTCTTTAATGTGTGTATCTTATAGCTGTTGTATGTAGTTTGTTTTCCTCTGTTATATTCCAGAAGCATTGGAATATATTCCCACAATCATTGGTCAGTATCTGCTTTTCTGGGACAACTCCTTGTTGTGTAATGCACACCTTACACAAGGGAGTAACACAGTTAAAATTAACGTGACTCATGGACATAGGATTTGGCTCAGTGTCAGCACTTTCCTGTTTTGTTTCATACAGTATTTCTGATATAGAATATAGGTATAGAATTGCAGACACGAAATAACTGAAGATCTTGTGATCTCTGTAAGGACAATCTCAGTAAGGGAGATGTGATGAGGGGCCCTTGTTTGGAATGGCTAGATCAGAATAATTAGTTAGCATAAAACATTTCCCTGAGAAGTTGGAAGTAGAGTTTGGTTTCCAGTGAATTTGTCTTGCAGATTTGATTTACTTTTGATGTAGTTTACTCTAGGACTGCTGTGTTAGCTTTGCTCTTGGTGTATGCTGAAAATACACTCAACTGAGGTGGGAATTCTCTGACGTCAGGCTGTAACCAAAGTAACAGGCAGTCTCTTAGCCAGGGAAGAGAAACTCTGCTCACTCAGTTCCTCCCAGCCTCTTGGTTTGAGTGCACATGGATGTGAGTAATATTTTGAGGACTGCTATCTTCTGTCAAGGGTGAATAAAAGTGACCAGTGAATTAAAAAAAATGTAGCTGCTGGAGATGTAGACATGCCCACAGTAATACTAGGAGAGATTTCATGAAATCAGAGTAAAAGTAGGTCACACTAGCTACACCACTAAGCAATTTAATTATGGTCATTAAGTTTTGCTTGTGGCTTCTTCTGTGTCCCTCTCCCCTTCAGCTAAATCTTTTCCTGTGAGTGGGCTGTTTCCTTTCTGCTTCTTTCCTTAATCTCCAGGACATCCTCCTCAGCAAAGAAGATTGTTACCCCCACATGGATACTTAAGCCCGCGGGAGACAGAATAACCATCTTCAAATATCAGCAGGCACAGCCCAGGGGACTAGTGACATACCTTCTCTTCCCTTCCCTGTCATACTCTGTGTCTGCTCTGTGGTGCAGCTCCTTTGAGTCCTCTATAGCCCAGCACTGTTCTGCAAGTTAATGCCCTTGGCCTTAGTCAAATGCTGTTATGTAAGAGGTTGTGATACATCACCTAAAAAGCTTTTGACCCAAAGCAGGTCACTTGTGCCTCACACATATATTATGCTGCTCTGATGGGGCAGATAATTACTGACATACAAAAATAGAATAGGAAATGCTTGGTCCTTTGCAATTATGACCACAGGGTTATGCCCTAAACAATTCTGGGCAAAGTGTTCTGTGGTCAGAAAGGACTAGACCAGGTATTTATAGATGCTCTTCCTATTTTGAAGCCTCAGGAAGCAAGTTAAGGTACGTTGTCAGCTTTCCTTGCTGATAGGAGGTGAGAACTCTGCACCTTTCTGTGGAATGTGTTGTTTTCTGAGCACATCTCTGGAAGGACCATGGGTAGGAGATGCACCTTTCTCCCTGTTTAGCAGAGAAGAAAGGAGTTAGAAGTGTTGGCACATTCTCCTTGTGCAATAGCCCAGGCTGAAAAATACCCTCACGAAGGACAAGCCAGATCTTCCTTCTTGCCCTTGCTCTTTTCTCCCATTGTGTGATGGAGAGCATTTGGTTTGGCCACACCTTTTGGTTTGCCATCACCCACATTGTCGTCTTTTCTTCTTACTTATGCTCCTTTCTGGTACAGTTGTCAGACTGGACAGATATGGCTGATACTGGAAGAGGAAATGTTGACTCACTGGGTTTGTTATTCTTGCCTTTTTTCGTTGCTATCTAAACTCAGCAAGTTGCCAGGAAATTGCATACTTTACACGATCTCTAAGTAGAATCAAGATAGGAATATTGTATATATGATAAGATTGTTTTTTGTGTCCTGTTTAGACACCAAAAAAACATAGTGGAAAAACATAGTATTTTGAAAGTTTCTACCTTCTGTCAAGGCTGGCTTTAAGGTTTGCTATGAGCTACCTCTACTTTGTATCAAAAAGAAAAGAATAGTCACATCATTTCCAAACAGTACCATGCTACATAGAGCAGAAGGATGTTTCTTTTGATCCATTCAGACACCTGCTTGAGCACTGCCAATGTATTTAATTTGGAAGTGAAAGAAAGAGATGAGAAAGGAAGTAGGATCGCTTGATGTAATCACATTTTTATTTCAGAAGCTTGTCAGCTTTTAATTGCAACTTGATTTCATTATAGCTCAGTTTGACTGCTAATAAAACCACAGAAGTTTACCTGCAATTTTTCTAAAGGTTCAGTACTTCTGATGTTGTGCTCACTTGAAAATTAGGCAGTACCATTGCAGGTAGGATTCTGAACAACTTATGAAGACATGATACTTGGTAAGATCCCCAGGTGGCTTTTTGGAATGATTGTTCCCATGAGCGTTTGAAGAGTTGGGTAACCAGGCATGGTTGTTTTGCTAAAGTGCTTGAGGCTTTTAGTTGACTTTTAATTCACTTATTTTAAGTAATGAAATTTCTCTACGAGTGCTAGGTATAACTTACTCATCATTGTTTTGAACAAGGGAAGTGGATGTTCTAATGCATAAGGTATCTTTATCCAGCCAGGGATGCTGTAGCAGAGCTTAAAATAAAGTGGTATCCTCTTACGCATGTCGGGAACAGTGGGTTCTGAGGCAGGGATGAGAGTTGTTTCTCCTGATAAAACCAGTCCCAAGTAGTAGCTCTTATTAGTAAAAAAAACCATCCTCCAGTGCCAGAAGATCATGATGTATCATTTTTGAACACCTTGATCTGTGCCTGCTCTGCATCTTGAGAGATTTGCTGTGATGGCAGTGGTGTTGTGTCTTCTAATTCTGCAGGCTGTAGGGAAGGTCAGGCAGAGGATTTTTGCAGGGAAAGTCCCATGTCATCAGAACCTTCCTCAGGGTCACGAGATCAGTTGTGTGAAATGCCAGCCTGGTCTAAGCTGTAAGACTGTGTTGTAACTCCAACGAGAGAAAACTGCTCTCTGAAGTTTGCTGAGTAGTTTTGAAAGATGGAAACAGAAATAACTGAAAAGGAAAGTGAAATCTAGAAAGAAATACAGAGGAGGTTCCTGGAAAAGAGTTGACACTGACAATTTATTCCTAAATGGGATTTATATTCCAAAGCATCTCTGTTCTGCTCATTTGAGGTGATAAATTCTTGCATTTTTTACAGAATTGCAGGTGTCACAGAGAAGAATAATCATCATCAGCCCGATGATCATCAAGAATATGAACTTTGCTGTTGTTATCTAGATGGAAGAAAAGATTAACAGCCCAGAAGGGGAGCCCCTTTGGTTTTCAAGATGGAGGCAGCTACTGGTGAAAGCCAACTGCAGCGAATTATCAGGGACTTGCAAGGTATACTGACATACTGAAACGTCCTCCGTGTTTTAGGTAACAGAGCAGCTGTGTTTTTGATTATATAGTGCTTCTGTGCAGCAGTTGTAATAACGTAGTTATGGTATGCTAGGTGCTCATTATAGTTGTGACTGATATTTTGTGAGAGAGGTGCTGTACCTTTTTCAAAATCCTAAATTCCAGAATTCTGCATATTTAAATAAACAAGATTATAAATAAGCCTTACAATTACAAAAAAAAAAAAACAAAAAACAGTTTGCAGAGTGAAATTAAAATTATTCTGTTGTGTGGTGTGAGCTAGAACATATTCGCATGAGTAGAGCTAAGCTATAAGACTTCATATAAGAATGAAAATGAGGTCTGATTTTTATGCCATCCCTTGATGAAAAGCTGGTGTTGAGTTGATCCTCATATGTGAGGGCAAAAAAACAAGAAGGGCAGCCCAAAGTGGGAATGGAGATCCAGAAGAGAAGTACTAAGCAGCTGGATCTGCTCCAAGTAGCTAGAGCTACATGCATTCTGTGCATCTGCCTTGTTCTCCACTAGCAGTAGCCAACTTCATTTTTCTACAGCTCTACTATAGGCAAAATTGGCAGCAGATCCATAACCATTTATCTGCTGTCTCTGTCCCAATCAGCTGCCTATACCAAAATCTGAGTATTTTTACTTTTCGTATGTATTAAAAATAAGGTATATTTGTCAGAGCTGGGAATCAAGATCTTCCTGTAGCATAAGTAGGAGACCTACATGCTTGCTAACAACAGTAAATTTTAATTCACAAAGTGGATCTAATGGGACTAGGTGCTAAGGCTCAGTCAGGCATCCAAAAGGAGTACAGTCATGTGAACGGCACATTCAAAATCAGTAATTTCTGGTGCTGAGAAGTGCACTCTTTGAGGGATAGTGCATCCAAGGACATGGCAATTTGCTTTGACTTGAGATTTCCTCACCCTCCCATGGGAGTAGGTTTTAGGTGAGAGAAGTTGCTGTAAGCTTATTTTTATGTACATTCTTTTCCCATTTGTGTTTTGTAAGCAGCACAAGCTGAACCTTCCTGAATATTGCATGGAGAAGATAAATGTGCTGACTGAACAACTGTTCTCATTTTACTGATCCCCTTTAGCAGATTACATGCTTTGTTGTTTCTAATCAGAATTCTGTTTGTCATGTGGCAATAGCAGAACCTTAATGTGCACATGAGACAGTGAAAATGTATTTCCTTCTTCTGCTGAACAACCAGTTAGCAGTTATCTGATACTGCTTGTTTGGTAAGTGTAAGGAAGAGGTTTTGCTCTTTTTAAGAATAAAATAGTAAGTCAGTATGCCAGACTGACATAACTTGAGCTCTAGTTTTTGTTATATGCAGTATTAAATTGCAAGCACATCAGCAAGCTTTTTGCACTGTGATTAAGACATCTGAGCTGAAACTAAATACACGATATCTGCATGATATCCAGGCAGAAAACTTATTTACTTACTTGCCTATGAATTCACTGTTATATATTTCTTACGTTAGTTAATCATTTTGGTGTCTTGTTTTAAAGATGCTGTGGCTGAGTTAAGTAAAGAATTTAAAGAAGGAGGGGAACCAATCACAGATGACAGTGTCAACTTGCAAAAATTCTCCTACAAGCTTGAATATCTTCTACAGGTAAAAAGTGATATGTGTCATTTATAATCAACCATCAAAGTGAGACCTTAGTTTCTATTATTGCCTCGTTAGTACTTAGGGTTTAACTGAAATGATCTTAAGTTTCCACTTGAGTCTTTTTTTTTCAGGACTGACGTGTGCAGCTTATTGTATGTATTTTGACTGAGAGCAAATAATTGTAATCAAAAGGCAATGCTGATAGGCTGATTGAAGAATATAAGGCATTTTTCTATTGATCTGAAAGATTTGAGCTTGATTTTGAAGATGTACACTTATAAATTATCATGAAAAAATTGTAGTAATGACATCTTAACAGCATATTAATGCGAAATAAATAGTAGTAGACAGCCGATAACGCAAATACAGTGGCATAAGTAATTTACAGTATTTTTAGCAATTTCATTGCAGAAATTCATTTTTATTGTGTGAAAATCTTAATGCAAAATGCTGATTTTTAATCTGAAATGCTGCTTATGGGCTAAAATTTCAGTGAAAGGGGACATTGCTGGGCAAGGTGAAATTAAGTTTGCGTTGTCTGTGTACACATATGCTGTAATTGTGCCACTGACAGAAACACAGACATGCTAATCTAGCCTTAATCTAGGCAAGGTAGTTCTAGTTGGATTTAGAGGTTTCAGCAGGTGCTGAACAAATCCTTTGGGATTTGAATGCATCAAGCTGTAGTCTGTACCCTCACCACATCACTGCTCTGAGTGTGATTTTGCAGCTTGTTCTGGTAGGTGCGCTTGGGATTTTGCCACACTTGATTGAAGGGCTCTCAGCAATCGAATGTCAATTCCTTGCCCTTGAACATCTCCTAAAACTGCTGCTAATCTTTATTTGAACAATTTTTAATGGACATTTGTATTTAAACTTAATCAAAACTTTACTGTCTATTACTGTCTGTAAAGCACGTTTAGTAACCACTGGATTATATCAGTGCAGTACAGTGTTAGTGTACTTTGCGAATACATTGTCTAAAACTTAAGAGGAGTTCTGAACACAGATGTTGGTTGGAAAGGAGTGGAATTCCACAGTATATATATGTAAGTGTATTTATGTTTAAGTTTTGTTCATTGCTTTTTGTTTTCCTTGCTTAAGTTTGACCAGAAAGAAAAAAGCACATTGCTGGGGAACAGAAAAGACTACTGGGATTATTTCTGTGACTGTCTGGCAAAAGTCAAAGGAGCTAATGATGGAATTCGCTTTGTCAAGTCTATTACGGAAGTAAGTATATCAGTTAATCATCACAATACATGCTTTGTGTTTTGGTGTGTCTTTTCAGAAAGCAGAGAAACCAAAATAAAATATACTGCTTTTAACATAGGACAAAATATTTGCACTTTTTTTTAATTTTCAGGTAAAGTATAAAAATGCAAGGTTGCATCTTTTTGGTAGAGTACCAAATTATGTAGAATTAGATAGTCTTTTACTTATTTTGAAAACTACTTACACAAATGAATAGTTCTATTTGTATCTGGTTGTGCTATGCCTTTTCATTAAATAAGTGTCATTTTCTCTAAAAATGAATAAAAAATAAGCCAAGGGTAGAGCCTGTATCTTCAGTATTCTTTAAGATTGGACTTAAGTCTAAGCATAAGAGAGAAGAACCACCATGTTTGAACATTCTTAAGACTTTCTCAGTTGGTCAGCAGAGTTAAAGAGGAATGACTGAGAGCAGAGTTTCATCTTCCAACTCAGTCTTCTTCCTTTATGTCAAAAATCATGATATAATGGCTCAGGACAGTTCACATGATTTCTTTGAGTAAGCTCACATGAACAAGACAAAAACCTTTATCTTTATTAGAAATAGTAATAAAAGTGTAATTTTCTAACAGCCACATTACATCGTCAGCTCAATCATTAGGTGAAATAAATGCTGTGAGAAGCTTTCTATGCTGATTCTGTCTTTGAAATCATTTGAGAGAGAACTTCCCTTTTGGTGAAGTGGTGGTGCAAACCAGTCCTGTCCTGACACTCAGTTCTCTTATCTGTAAGCAATGCTAACCTGTATTAGCAAGTTACTATTTACAACATGTTTACCAATTCTCTCAACAATTCCACCACAGCATCATCTCCAGATAATGTTATTTTGAGTCATATGAAAGAGAGCCATAGTACTGCAGCAGAGGCAGGCTTTGTATTCCCTGCATCTCTTACTTCTCACGGAATCACAGAGTTGTAGGGATTGGAAGTCCAATCCCCTGCTAAAGGAGGTCACCTACAGTACATTGCACAGCAATGTGTCCAGATGGATCTTGAATATCTCCAGAGAAGGAGATTCCACAACCTGTCTGGACAGCCTGTTGCAGCGCTCTGTCACTCTCATGATAAAGAAGTTCTTCCTTATGTTTGTATGGAACTTCCCGTGTTCCAGTTTCTGCACGTTGCCTCTTGTTTTATTATTGCATACCATCAAAAAAGTCTGCTCCCATCAACTTGACTGTTGCACTTTTGGTATTTATAAACAGTGATGAGATTTCATCTCAGTCTTCTCTCCAGAGTCCCAGGTTTCTTAGCCTTTTTTTGAACAGGAGGTGCTCCAGGCGCCCAATCATCTTTGTGACTCTGCTTGACTCTCTGTAGATCTCTTTCTGTTTTGAACTGAGCAGCACAGAACTGGACGTGATATTCCAGATGTGGCCTCACCAGAGGTGAAACCAATTGAGGCCCGTGGATTGGTGGGCATTGATTTTTGCCGAAATGATCTTTGACCAGCTTCTCCTCAACCTCCTCTTCTTCTCTGGTCATATACATTCATTCTAGTATTTCCATGCGTAAAAAATAATTGCTGTTCAAATTGATAAACCAATGGGAATAAGAAAAGAGTTCTTTCAGTGGCTTCTGGTGTTGGTGTTTAGTTTTTTTTTTTAATTATTATTATTCTTAAGAGATTCACTGAATGCAGATGTTCTTGATCTAACGAATTAGATCTTATCAATGTAAGGGCTAAGTATTAATAAAGAATTTTTGCATTTGGGAGGTTATTGTATCCATGGGGATATACATTTCTGTTCTATGGCTAGACTGGGTCTAAGGCTCTTCCAGCTGTGGCCAAAAACACCTTAAATTACTTAAGCAGTCACTTCCAGATATGGTGGGCACACTCAGATTTTGCCTTGTCAGGAATTGCCCTTAGCATAGTCTGTATTTGTGTACTTGGTATATTAGAAGATTTTGTTGCTTGTGATGTTTTGATATTATAAAATGGACAACTGCTGACTACAGTTATAAATCTGTCATTCAAAAAAGATTCGTCCCAGTGACAGTACTGGGAGGATGTATCTATCTGTGGTAGTTCTTAATTCTTCCTTTACAGCTAGTGGCTTGTTGTGTCTTTTTTGTGTGTTTATGCATGCATGTAGACTGTCTTCATCATGCCTCCCTACATGATTGCAAACAATATTTAGGAGTTTTTTCTCTGTGGTTTCTCTCTTTCAGCTACGAACATCTCTTGGGAAAGGAAGAGCATTTCTGCGTTACTCTCTTGTTCATCAAAGGCTTGCAGATACCTTACAGCAGTGTTTTATGAACACCAAGGTGACCAGGTGAATAGAAAAGTAGTTTGCTAACTAATAACTGTTTGCTCACTGTGAATTGGCAACATGACCCAGTAGCTACTGAGAGAAATTGAAACCTTTCCAAATGGTTAGTTTACAGGACTGGTAATAGGATACAGAGGATAATAGACCTTCTAGCCTGGGTCACTGGCTCATACTTATCTTAGATTGGTAAATACTGAAAGTTGTTACAGCTGAATGCTTGTAAAGTGGATGGTGTAGATGCATCTATATGTGGGCTTTGAAGGTGACATTTTTATAAGCATTGAAGATCCTTGGCTGGATCTTCTGTACTGAATATCATAAGGAAGGATTAATTTGCTAGTGTTGCACAAAGCTTCAGGAAGCATTTGCACATATTCCTGGCTTGTCAGACAGAGCAACGGCTTGCTCCAGCCAACAAACACCAAAGACAGCTTATAGTCAATTGGAAGGGACGCTTGCAAGGCTTTTAGAAAAAGCCAACTCATTGTACAGTGTATTTAACTTTGCTTGCTGTTTTCTGTCCTTTATCCTTGACATATTGTGTGCTTTAAGTATTTAGTGTGTGATTATCCATTGTATAGTAAGTATTTTGTCTTGTCAGTGTTTTGCCCAAGCACTAGAGCAAAAAATGTTTTGTGCAGGGACTCCTTTAATGATATTTCTGTGAACTTCATTCAGTCTGTTTGGTTTCACTTGTACCAAAGAGTGCTTTCAGTTTATACGTGAAGTATCATGCCATTTTTTTCTGGGTAAGAGTGAATAATGATGTTTTTGTTTTTGTGGGTGTTTTTCTTTTTTTTTGCAAGTGAAACTGCTGCTTCTTTTTTATGTATGAATGAATACTACTTCTGTTTTTTTGTTTTTGTTTTCAAGTGACTGGTATTATGCACGAAGCCCATTTCTGAATCCCAAAATGAGTTCTGACATTGTGGGTCAACTCTACGAGCTCACTGATGTTCAGTTTGATTTGGCATCACGAGGCTATGATTTAGATGCTGCTTGGCCAGCATTTGCCAGGTAAGATAACAACACATTGTCACCTTCTGCTTTTAAATGTAGGAAAGGTGTGTTGGAGCAGGTATACACTTTCTCTATGTAATTAGTCAATGACCAAACTGGTCTTTTTTCCAGACCAGTGGAAAGTATAAAAACTTGTAGATTTGATCCAGATCCATGCCTATCAGTGGAAGTTTTCCAGGGCTGCATGCTGCCACCATCTGGTTGAGCATCCACCACACTGTAGTACAATTTCACAAAGCTAAGTTGCACTGATTCATGTGAATATGGGAAGCCACAGCTACCAGCCTCGTAATCCTTTCTAGGTGCTTCTGATATTCCTGTTCTGTTTTCCATCAGCTTCAGTGGTTTTTAGCCCAGACAATAGACACAGTTGTGAGTGGTAGTT
Organism: Chrysolophus pictus; assembly: GCA_037305975.1. Lineage (NCBI taxonomy): Eukaryota > Metazoa > Chordata > Aves > Galliformes > Phasianidae > Chrysolophus > Chrysolophus pictus. Next base: position 42,250,071 of record JAYKPI010000006.1, read on the forward strand.
AGACAAATCTTACAAACTAGACAAATCTTGCACACAGCAGTAGAAAGATGTGTATGGTGTCCTTAGTCTTCTCTTACATATTGTATCTCCGTGTGATCAACAGGAGGACATTGTCCTCACTTGGATCTTCAGCATACTTATGGAAGCCCCCAAGTCGCAGTTCCAGCATGAGCAGTTTAGTGAGCAATTACTTGCAGGTAAGCAAAATACAACTAAATGTGTGCCAAAGGAAATTTTTAAATAATGGTATTATTCCAAAGAGATTGGAAGTTTTATGATAATTATGACTCATAATCAGACTCATAATCAGAAAGATTACTTTAAATAAAAGCCAGTTAAAATCAGTCCAGTAGCTGATTCAATTGCATGCCAATCTTGTAGATGGAGAAAATAGATATTTTCAGAAGGCAACATAAAGATAGGTATGTTTTCATTTATTTTATGTGAAAACATACCCTTGCTCCTATAAGTTGATGTCTTGTAGTTTTACGAATCCAACACAGAAGGTCACTGTGCATTAAGAACCTGAATTTGCTATCACTTGAACATAGCATGTGTAATTTCTCTTGAAGCTGGTAGGTCTACATTTTTTTTTTTTGCTGGGTTAAATCTTCATTGCAAACTTACCTTACACTAACAAATCAAAATAATTTTTAAAAAATTAGGTGTTCAGATGTTAAGGTGCTGCGTACTATAACAATGCCTCCTCAGTGTTCTCGTCATCACCAAAAAACAAAAGCAAAAAGTTAAGCCATCCTGATTTCTGGAATGTTTGAGTCTTTTTCTTTGAAAAATGCAGCTCTGCTTCAAGTTTTAAAATCTTTTTTTCACATTCTGCTTTAGGCTCCAGAGTTTCCCTCCAGCCCTGATGCAAATAACTCACTAAATGCTGAACACTTTGAGGGCTTTGAAGAGATGCGTGTAGAACTTGACCAGGCTGAGCTGAGGCAGAAGGAACTTCAGAGAAGTATTCACCAGCTAGAAATGGAAAACCAGGAGCTCCAGGCAGCTGTCAGCCTTCAGAAAGAGCAGTTGCAGCTGGAAAAAGAGAAGAGTAGTAACTACAGTGAGGAGAACTCCCGGCTGACAAAGATGATCACAGAGTTACAGAAGCAGTGTGAGGTTTCACACTCCACTCAAAGCACTGTTCATGACCTGCAGAAATGCCTTCACTCACTGGAACTGAATGCCGCAGAGCAGCAGAAGGAATATTCAACAAAGCTGGCGCAGTTGGCAACCAGTAAGGAGGATTATGCCTCAAAACTGCAGCTGTTGAATGAGGAGTTGGAGGTCTGTAGGGCTTTAGTTGCCATGAAGGAGCTTTGCATTGATGAGCTTAAAGCGAAGCTAAGTTCCACAGAACAGAAGAATCTCAACCTCCTCGCAAAAGTTGATGCTGCCTTGGAGGAAAAAGGACAGCAAGCTACGGCCCAGTGTGACTCTGCCCTACAGATACAGGCATTATTAGAGAAGCTTCAGCAGACAGAAAAGGAAAAGGCAGAGATGCAAATACTAAGTGATGAACATACATGTCAGCTGAAAACTGCAAAAGAGCAGCTGCAGCTGAAAGAAGAGGCACAGAAGGAACTGGAGTCCAGATATAATCGCCTTGCTGCTGATTCCAGAGAAGAGAGTGAAAAGCTGCTGAGGAGCCTGGAAACCATGGAAAAAGAAATTGATGCACTTCAGAAGGCCCTGACCCTGAAAGAAAAGGAGATGGCTGAGCTCCAGACCCAGGTAATGGGGTCGCTGGCTCAGGTGGGGTCACTGGAAAAAGATCTTGAGGAGGCAAAGAAAGAAAAAGAGAAACTCGAGGAGGAGTATGGTAAGATGGAAGAGGCACTTAAGGAGAAAGCCCAGTCACAAGCAGAAAAATTTGAACAACAGGAGGGTCATTTAAAAAAGGTGAGTGAGACTGTGTGTAGCCTTGAGGAGCAAAAGCAGAAGCTCTTGTATGAGAAAGAGCATCTGAGCCAGAACGTCAAGGAGCTGGAGGATCAGATGAAGCAGCAAAACTCTGCAGTAAATGAAATGAGTGAAGAGAGCAGGAAGCTGAAAACTGAGAATGCAGATTTGCAGCAGTCCAAGAAGAAGATGGAAGAGAAGCTGAAAAATCTGGAAGCCTCTAAAGATTGTCTGGAAGCTGAGGTGGCCAGGCTGAGGGCCTCAGAGAAACAGCTTCAGAGTGAGATAGATGATGCCCTTGTGTCAGTTGATGAAAAAGAGAAGAAGCTCCGAAGCCAGAATAAACAGCTGGATGAAGATTTGCAGAATGCCAGGAGACAAAGCCAAATTCTGGAGGAGAAATTAGAGGCTCTGCATTCAGACTATAGAGAATTAAAGGAAAGAGAAGAGACCACCAACGAATCTTATGCCTCACTTGAAGGACAGCTGAAGAGTGCCAAACAACACAGTTTAGAAGTAGAAAAAAGCTTAGACACTTTGAAGGTGAGCAAGGAGTCACTCCAGTCACAGCTTGCAGAGAAGGAAGCAGAGCTTCAAGGCATGGAGCGCCAATGTGAGCAGCTAAGAGAAGAAGCTGAAAGACATAGGAGGAAAGCTGAGACTCTTGAGGTAGAAAAGCTCAGTGTTGAAAATACATGCCTTCAGCAGACAAAGCTTATTGAATCCCTCACATCAGAAAAGGAATCAATGGAAAAGCACCAACTACAGCAGGCAGCTTCTCTGGAGAAAGATGCAAAAGAGCTGGCCTCTAAGCTTACAATAAGTGAAGAGCAGCTGCAAGTCAACCGAGATGAAGTGTCTAGGCTGCAAACAGAACTCCTTGACCTGCGAGTCAAGCTTCAGCAGATCACTGATGAAAGAGAGCAGTTGAAAAGTGAGCTGGCAATCACAGAAACTGTCTTGGGGGAGCAAAAAGTGCTTGTCCAACAGCTGAAAGAGCAGACAGAGTCCCTCAACAGAAACCATGTGCAAGAACTGGTGCAATGCAAAGAAAGAGAAGAAGTGCTGAAAAGAGAACAGGAGATAGTAGCCCTTCAAAAAACTGAGCTGGAAAATAATTTGCTGAGTCTAAAGGAAGAACTCTCCAAGGTTAAACAGTACTTGGAAGCTGTTAGAATGGAAAATGTAGAAAACAAAGATCTCCTCCATAGGACCAACACAGAAATGGCTGAACTTGGTATTCAGATTTGTGCCTTGTCCTCTGAAAAGGTGGATGCAGAAGAGCAGTTAGCCCAGGCCAAAGAGAGGCTTAAAGAATTAGAAGAACAGGCAGCAGTGCAACAGGAGAAACTGAAGCATGACGTCTCTAGTCTCAGACAGGAGAACAGGAGCCTACAAGAGAAACTAGAGGAGGCTCAGATATGTGTCTCAGCTGTCCCAAGTTTGCAAGCACAACTGGAGACAGCGAAGAAACAGGCACAGAGTTTTCAGGAGACCAGCCAAGAAGAGCTGTCTGCAATAAAATTTCAAATGAGTACAGAGATTCTAAATTATCAGACAAAATTCAAGGTAAATTAATGTGATTATTACAGCTGAAAGAGCTGTGCAGGATTTCCCCTGCTTTACCATCTGCTGCAGAAATCACAGGGTGAAATCCTCGGGTTTATGTTGGCCAGGCTCTGAGACTAGCGTGCAACTAGCCTTAGCCTGGGAATCTAAAAGTGTCTCAACATGGAATGGCCTGGCTTGAAAAGTACCTCAAATATCATCTATATGGATGAGCTAGGATGGTGTGGAGATAATATAACTCTTGGCATAATGTGCAGATAATTCCCTTCTCTGTTTTTGTGTTCAGCTGCTCAAGGCAGCAGCCAGGAAGACCACAGTTTTTCTTCCATAAAATCAGAAGTTAACCCTGTATATGTGAAATGACATGCCTAGTGGTTAAAGACTTTATTGTGTTTATTCTGCCATTCTGAGACAGAGTCTAAGATTAATCAGTTAATCAGGGCTTTATGCATGCCACTGGTACTATTCAGAAATCCCACAAGTTTGAGAAAATAGTGTACATTCATTTATGTTTCTTCTTCATAAACACTTCTTAAACCTCAGTATAGAATCATGGATTCATGAGTATGGTTTGGGCTACCTCACTCTTTTGAGGCCTGGTAAGCTAAGCTGCCTTGTTGCTGACAGCTGTAGTAGCCTTTAGCAAGTAACATCAAACCACAGCTAGTCTGTGACCACGGAGGATTCTCGAGTCCGTAAGCTGAGTTTCTCATAGCTGTATTTCGTGAGTATTGCTTTTATACCATAAAGGGCAGTATGAGTGCTCGTGATTCAGGATTGGAAATTTTTTTAGGTGAAGTGGGGGTAGCTAGAGGAATGCTAACTGCTGACTCAATCTCTCTGCTAGGCTGCCAATGAAGAGTGTGGGAAACTAAGAGAGCAAGTTGAAGAGCAGAAGAGACAACAGCATGCTACAGAGGAAGAGATTGCAGGTTTACAAGTAAGTGCTTGATCTGATTAAGCAAAGACAGAGATTTTGGTTTCAGCATGCATTAATGTTAAAAAGGGAGAAAGAAGGCAGCATAAATGGGTGTGAGTCTAAGAATGTCCTTGAATAAATAAAAGTGTAGCAGTCTAAAGTTTTCCATGGAAATGGCAATTATTAAAATCACAATGGCACTTAGGACTTGTCCTGCTTTTAAAGCTAATCAGGTTTCATACAGGACCTGAGCATGTGCACATTAGTTAAATGGGGGATGCAGGATTAGAAGGTATCTGTCATACACACACTCCACACAGACACACATTTGGATCCAACAGTTTGCAGGCTGCAAGAAGCACTGCATCAGAGAATTGATCTGACTGAGAAATAGCCCAGTTGGAAAAAAAAGCCATAGGATTTTTTGAACAGATGGGATGGGAGTGTCATGCTGAAGTGTGAGCAAGGGATAGGGAAAGAAGAAAATTAAGGTTATTGAACCTGGCCATGCATGCTGGCAGGTATTTGTGAACCTACACAGTGACATTGTTGTGTCAATTACGTGCCTTGAGGACTCAGTTTGTCAGTTTTGTCTGCCGAGGCTAGCCGTGAAATAAGTTCTTGATTTTATTGTCCTTCACGTTTCATACAGCTTTAATGAACAGGACTCTTTTTTTCACTTCTAGGTAGTGAAAAAAACTTAATAATGGCTTATTCTTTTGCCATTATCTTTGAGAGATTTTGCTTGGTATGGAGACAAAAGCTGAAATGACAGAATAGTAAGAATAAGAGGCACTGCTTAATACCATCTTACTTTTGAGTTTATCCCTTACTCAGTGTGACAGAAATAAGCAATCACTAGTACACAAATAATTTATGTCTACATATACAGTAATAGTCTTAATTGGTGGTTTGGCTTTAACTGTCTCTTTCAAAGCATTATTTAGGTGTGTTGGTAACAGCCCAGTGCTTGGTGAAGTGTTGTTTTTATATGTCAGTAAGTAAAAAATATTTCACTAGGCTGAAAACACAAGTTTGTCTAGAAAGCTGGATGAAGCAAGAGAGCAGCTGTCTGAATTGCAATCTGCTCGGCTGCAAAAGGAAGAGGAGGTGACATCTCTGAGAGAACTCTTAGAAAGGTAGGAGTTCTGGTTCTTTTACACAAGCCATTAACTGAAAGCTGAGTGAGGGGCCAGTAAGTGAAGTGTACTGAAAATTGCTGTGGTGTATTATGTACCCTAAGTTTATATAGGGGAAATAATGCATGGATTCTGTTGGGAATATCAAATTGATGCTTCAGACAAGAAACACATAAATTATATAGCACACATGAATGTAAGGTTTAGGTTTTAGTACTTGGTTAATTTAGTTAATGATGTAAATTTATTGTCTCTCTTCCTTTATGAATCTGCAAGAAATTTCATAAACCTTTTACCTTGTAGTTTAGTAATAAAATTTAAAAAAAACTTTTTTTTTTTAAAGAAATCAACATTTTTTGACAGTTTGTTTTTCTCTCCTTTCCTTGATGCTTCAGGCACACAGTGAGAATTATTTAAATGGGACCATATCCTGCATGTCTTATCTTAAAGCTTTCTTTGTTTTAATCATCTAATGCAGGCTATGTTTCCAAGGACTGTAACGTGAGTCAGTGTGATGTAGATTATCTGGCAGTCCAGAACAGATCTTGAGTAGTGAATACTGATGGGTTAACAAAATCCTATGTATTTATACGTTTTTATGCTGATATCATGTATTTTCATGGGAAGGCTGGTGATTCTTACCTATGATGAAAATTGTCAGTACAAAACTCAGCAAAATATTTGAATTCAACTGAATTGGCTGAGTCTATTCAGACTAGCTGGGCCCTTTGTGTTACGCTGTTGAAGCATTTTTGGTCCATTGCCAGGACTAAGTACTCAACTTAGGATATCATCAAGCCACAACCTGCATTCTGCAAAGCTTTCCGGTGACACTTCTTACCACTGACTATGCAGCGAACTGAGATCTCATAACCTTATGGTTTTTAATTGTTCTGTGTTTGAAGAATATCCTGAGAAACTGTTTTGCTTTTCTTTTGTGAACATGAAGGCTAAAGAGGGGTGTTAAATGCTTTTTTGAGTGCAATCTGCAAATGCTGGGCAACCTGTGTCTGTAGGACTTTGTCTCTTTCGCTCAGCTTGCAGTTATTAATGATGTTTCAAAGGACACTGATTTTGTTCCCAGTGTATCAGCCATTGTAACGTTTGTTGTAAGCGGGGCATCCAAGAAATTACTGATTGCTGACCATGTTCACTGGATAACAAATCTGTGTGCACTGTCAATGATGCGGAAAACTGGGGAGATTCTGGTTAGGTATAAAAAAAAATATGTATGCTGAGAACAATTTCATTGATACTACATTCCACGGGGAAGTCTTGAATGCACCTGAATTAATAAAAAGATTTTTAATCACCTTTATATTTGATCAGGACCCAAAAGGAAGCTGATGAAGCCAAAAAGCAGGCCCTGGATTACAGTGAGAAACTCAGCAAGGTGGCAGCAGACAAAGACAGCAATGACCAGAAGTTGTTTGCAGAGCTGGATGACTTGACAAGAACAAAACAGTTCCTTGAAGAACGTTTAATAGAACTTATCAGGTTGGCATAAAAACAAACATCAAGCAGAAATTAAAATCCTAGCTTAGGATTATAAGAGATACTGCCTAGGTGGTTCACACTTGTATTCCTGATTTGAATATGCAGATAATAGCCAAGATTGTAAGAAGATTAAATTTTACATTTCTTTAACAAAGTCAAAAATATAACAACAGTGCAATCTTCCTAATTTCCTATCTGTTTGCAAAAGCATGTAGTTCTCTGCATGACATGTATTTTTTCCTCCATTTCCAACAATTTCAATACATTTCTTGATCTATCTTCATTCTTAGAAGTTTCTGAGAAATTACAGGAAAAGCAATTTTTGGTGATGAAGCTTCACCAGCATTCAAATTAAGGTTAGTTAACAGTAAACAAGCATGAATAATTTATATGCTTTTCATTTCTGTAACTGTCTGTCTGTAGAGATAAGGATGCTTTGTGGCAAAAATCAGATGCTCTGGAGTTCCAGCAGAAGCTTAGTGCAGAGCAGAAGTGGCAGGGTGACACAGAGGTTAACCATTGTCTGGACTGCCAGAGGGAGTTCTCATGGATGGTGCGCCGACACCACTGCAGGTCAGTTTGCTGAACTCTATTGTGCTGTTCAAAATCAAAATCTGCTATGAGCATTTACACAGATGAAATACTTTTTGTAAGTCATAGTTCATTTGTCAAAAGCATTGATAGAAGTTGTGTCAGAGCCTGAAAGAGCACAAGTCTGCGAAGGGATGAGGCATTACTGGAAATGTCTCTATGGAGAACATTCAGTAGTGATTAGTGAACAGTGAAGTGATTTCTAGTAACAACTTTCAAATTGCTCATTTCTAGTAAAACCTGTGAAATCTGCAAAGATTTTTACCAATACCCATTAATGATCTAAATGATTTTGAAAAACAAAACTGTGACAACTTCATAAATGTGAAGTGCTCAGAAAACAGCATGGTCTGTATCATGACCTCTGCTTTGGAGGTGACATTTGGGCTTTTCCAGAGAGTGAGACCATTATGACAAAACCCCAGGCTGTGTCATGTAAATGTGTTCCACCTGTGTGTGGTACTATTCTAACACCTTTGGTTTTGAATAATGTCTAGAATGTGCGGTCGCATTTTCTGCTACTATTGCTGCAACAACTACATGGTGACAAAACCTGGTGGGAGAAAGGAGCGTTGCTGCAAAGCTTGCTTTAATAAGCCCAGAGTGATTGTGGACAATGCAGATGACTCTGGATCCAGTGCCAACCAGGAAGGATCCCCAGGCTCATTGGAGTCACCCATGTCACCAGGTGAGAGGGCTATTGGTTAGTGTGCTTTTTGCATGCCACTGAGAAGTAAGTAAGTGTCTTACATGGCCACCTCTGGTTCCAGGGACCTTCATATTCATGGACTGTTTTCCAGATTAAATTGGTCCCATCGTTGTGTTTGAATGGTATTGACAGAATTCTGTATGTATGTTAAATGTGTGTTTGTCTGCCTGAGGATTATGGTTGGTTCTTGGTAGTTACCTAATGCTTCTGCAAAGATAGAGGAATGGCCTAGTCTTACTCGTAAGGATTTAGGTTGCTTTTTGTTTTCTGAACTAGTTAATTTTACTAATGTTTCTTTAATGTCCTTTTATGGCACAGTTGCAGGTGAAGCCTCGAAACCTCCAGATGATGCAGCATTTGATATAATCACTGATGAGGAGCTCTGCCAAGTACAAGAATCGGACTCGCTCCACAGTGAAAGTCAGATGGATAGAGATTCTCTGGATCAAAGCGTGACAGATCTGTGAGTAAACACTATTTTGTGGAGAAGGAGCTCTTCTGAATTTTGCTTGTTAGGGTTTTTTTTAACCATTCAGAATAGGTAGTCAACCTCTGCATAGGAGAAGACACGTCTATGTTCAGTCACATGTTCACTACACAAGATAATTGTGAGCCATTTGTGCAGTCAGCATCAAATCTAGTAAATCCAGACAGTTCCACCATAGCCTTCCAGCTTTCTCCACAGTGCAAAGGAGTAGTCCCAGTTCTGTTCTCTCCCAGACTAGCTGCCACCATTAAAATGAGTGTGCAGGCTGCCAAAGGTTGCTGGTTGTTCACACTTAATTTATAATAGTAGCTAAATGATTCTATCAGATTCATAGATTCACTGTTACTTATTATAAAGAGAACAAGAAGGGGAGGGAAATAAGTAAATATCTGTTCTTTTTGTGACATTCTTCACTGAATTGAGTGTGAAATAATTGGTCTATCTCTATAGGATTCCTAAATACTTAAAAGATACTGCTTACAGAGAAGAAAAAGAACTGGAAATGTGCAGCTAAATATGAGATTTTTTTTTTTCCCCTCCATAAAAAAACTAGAGTAAACACAGCTTTCAGTAATTTTTTTTTACATCTGCTTCTACATAAGTTAGCAGCAAAGAGAATCTAAGACCGTCTGGATATCTGAATACTTGGTTTGAAAAGTGCACTGTAGTACTATAGCTTGATGTATGTCCATGCTTATATAAAGCTATTGTTCAAATATTTTCAAATGTTCTCCAAAAATTTCATTTTGTATAATGCATCATCTTTCTAAACAGTAATTTTTGCCAATATGTGTTTCTTGAAAAAGCTACAATTTTTATATATCTGAGCAGGGGGGAATAGAGCAATTTCACCTAATTTTATACTTCTTTTGCTTCTGAGAGGAAAAGCAGCTTGTTTTGAGAGCAAATACCTCACAGCTGAAATCAGATAGGATTACATGTAGAGCTGGCTGTAATCTCAGTCACCCCTAGACAACACAATATTTAGGATCTCAGGAGCAGAGGCTTGCCAGTATTTCTAGTACTGATTGTGATAATCATTGTTGCTACTTCCTGCTGGGGATGGGGCTAAAAAGCACCCTGGTAGTCCCTTATTTTGAAATCTATTTTCTGAACATTTTGCAAACACTGTGTTTGTCTAATGATTGACAGCTGTCTTAATCACAGAGTCTTGCTAAGTTTCTTCCATATCACACGAATGAAAAAATCTTGAAAGATTTTGCACATTATCACTTGGTGTACAGAGATATCCCTTTACCTTTATAATTTCCTAACTTGCTTTCTCTGGTTCTCTGGTTGCTTTCAATCTTACATACAGAGTTCAACAGTTTTAAGGCTTGGGAAGGCCATTTTTTGTGTGCGTGGAGCTGTTTTTTTTCATTCATACTGGATGTAGCATAGTTAAATCCTAAAAATTCTGAGAAATAGGTGGGATTTCCTGCATACCAATGTGTGGGTCACTCACAGCACGTAGTGGCAGATCTTCAGGTTCATTCATTCTTTTTTCTCAGCTGTCTGCATGTCACTTTCACGTGCCCAGGTATGTCATGGGTCTGCTGTGGCCCCTCTGCCCACTTCTGCCCACGTGTACTCCTTCATACACAGTATTCTTGTGTACTCCGTCTCAAACTCAGAGAGCTCCATATCCTTCATGCTTCATCCCAAATCATTCTCTACCAAGAGTTGTCAGTGTATCCTTTCTTCTAACCCTTCACTGTACTAGGTGTTATTTTTTTCTTTTCTCTTTGATAGGCTGGAAGGGAAGGTAGATAACTAATTTAGACTGTCTGGCTTGGATCTGACCTGCTTGATAGCAGCAAGCCCAGTAAATCATTTATGCATTCTATGATAACATCTTCACTTGTCTTGGCATCAGAGGCATTTGCAGAGGTGATTCCTGGACTAAGCAGCAGTGAGGGGGCTTTGCGTATCTTCCACTCTCCATTTCAGGTTTCTGATTTTCACATAACTCAGTAAGATTCTGACTTTGGATGACTAAATTTCTTTCCTGAAGTCACTGCACTATTGACAGCAGACAGCTTATGAGCTTTTGCTGCTCAGCCACGTGAAACCAGCCGCTCAGGCACTTAAGCTGCAGCTACCAGAGCTCAGGTGCTTGTGAGACAGAAAATTTTCAAGAGCAAAGTTGAACCAGCTGTTTCCAGGTTTGAATTCTGCAAAGATCCTTTTGTTTATATAGCTCCAAAGCCTTTCATGATGTTGGTAACAACATTTTTAGTATCATTTGGGAGAAACGTTTTCTGCATACAGGAGCAGTCCTGCTGTACTAGACCATGCAGTGGGAGACAGTTACTAACTGTAGAGACCTGAGGGAAAGCATAAGAATAGGGTAAGAATGAAGTGATATTTTTTTTTCAAAATGCTCTTCCAGCCTCCAGCTGTGTGTCTCAAGGATTCTCTGAATTGTTCTTTGTTGTAGGCTTTTCCATGCTTCAGTTCTTCCTCTTTATCAGCCCCAATTCATTTCACTTTTAAAAGAAAAGGAAGAGAAACTGGATTTCAGCAGATCCACCAGAGGTCTGCATGCTCATAATGATCCCCTGGCTGCCACCTAGCGTGAAAAAGTCATACAGGAGGGAATGCTACTGTAAGGGGGATGAGAACAGCTTGTGAGATTGCATCAAAAGCTGCTCAAAGAATGAGAGAACTTGAATGCCACAGATAACACTGCTTTATCAGTTCAGGAAATGTGTTAGACAGTGGGTGAAGTTGAATATGCAGTTTTATTAGCAGTCATATCAGTAAATTCTTCCTAGTTCCAGCCAGTGGTGTTATGGTGTAATGATGTAACAGTTGAATGCTTAGCCCACTAAGCTCATGTATGACTGCATGTACTGATGCAGTATATCCAGATGCTGCTAATGACCAGAAGGACGCACTGGGGTTGTTCTTGCCCTTCTAAGTATTGCTTGTAGAGCAAGATCCCTTAGAATTTAAAAGGAATTGCTAAACTGTGCATTGATTTTGAGATTAGTCTACAGAAAGTGTAATAATTCTGCCCTTTCTACATGATTACACCTTATTGTTCAAAAGCACATGTAAGTGATGGTCACGTTTCATTAGATTCCATTGACTTTTGAATGAACCAGCTGTTTGATTCTCTGTATATAAGTGCCTCTGGCATTTTCTGGCAGAATATCAACCTGTCTTAGTTACCAGCCTGCTGCAATGCAGAGAAGCAAAGTATCACTTAGAGAAGCTCTAACTCACTTGGAAACTATCAGAATTTGTTTACTGACTCTCAAAATCATTCTTTTCTTTGCTGCTTACATCTCTGCCTCAGCCCTGTAATTCATAGTTCGTGGTATTCCAGAGTGTATCCAGTGCATCTGCCTTTTTTGAGGTAAGGAGTAGATAAGAGATTCTTCCTCTTACCATGGTGGGTAGGAGGCACACAGCTTTGTCATCATGTGGCAGCTTCTTCAGTGTGTTTGTCTGAACCACCCAATATTTCTTGTGTGGAAAGAAGATGTATGATAGTGGTTCTACGTGAGAAAATACATTTTGTGTACCATGTGTCAGAATAAGGAGCTGGAGAATGTATTTGTAAAATGCCTCACCGACTAAATCCAGGACAAATGTCATTTTCCAGGGGAGGGTTTGTTTAAGAGATGAGTCCAGACTGTGCTGCTTGTCTCTGCCACCCAAGTCTAGATTTTCACCTATGATGAAAGCTTCTAACCTGGCAGCATCTCAGTAGGGAGTTTATCTTAAGACTGTTGAAGGGGTGTTCTGGATGCATGCATTCCTCTTAGCTCATGAAGCCAGGATAGAAGCTGTTTGCATTTTGCACAGTGGTTAGCAGAACAGGGCTGCAGTTCTGCCCTGGCAGTTTTGTCATTAGAATGTGCAAAATAAAAATTACGTAATTTGTCACTGTGGCTATTAAATCATTTCTGTTTAAGGAAGACCTGAGCTTCCAAATAATATTTGACCCCACACTATTCAGAAAATCATGGCTTTCCTTTTTTCTTCTCCTAGAAACAGCACGTGTAATTCTTCAACCTTTGATGAATCAGAAGAGTGGCAGGTTGCTCAAGATGCTGAGATAAGCTTGTTGAAGTCAGGAGAAATCATGTAAGCAGAACAATTTTATTACCACCAAACTGAAAGAATAAAGGCTGAACTCAGATATCAGCTATGTGAATGTGTTGTGCAGACTCCTGGAAGCTCAGATTGTGTCCCACAGCAGAATTTGGTCTGAGGAGGAGCAGAGAATGTATCTCAACTAAGCAGAGCAGCAGCAATGAGCCAGGTCCTTTCTCTTAAAAAACTTATATGCAAGCAGGGAACAAGAAGAAAAGATTTGGGTCTGTGTCACATCATAAAATCTTCCTTCATGTTCTCATTGCAGGAAGTGTTGTGAACAGAGGGGCGGAGAGGAAAGTCTGTATAGTTCTGATAATCTCTGAGGAAACTGTAAGGCAAAGGCAGAGTGCTGTGCTACTTGGGCCTTTGTGATGGGGAGGGAATTGGTGAGCTTTTGAAGTACATGCCTGTTATTTATTGGTAACCCCAACCTACTGCCTCACAGGAACTATCTTCTTGATTGATTCTTGATTGGCATAAAATGTTCAGCAAATGATCTCTCAACCTCTGTGAGCTGTGTGCACACAATTCTTGCATGTACTCTGCTCAGAAATTGACCATTACATGCAGAAGTGACAGAATGTGATTTTCACAGCCACAGAGGGAATCTAATGCACAAAAACGCCCATGACTTGGAGTTATTCCTCTTTGCTTACCGTTCTCTTAAGCCTTGCTTGGAAATGCTGGCATTTTGTGGTGAATGTTTCAAGCTTGTTGCTACTGTTCAGAGAACCAGCAAAACAACTTAAGTGGTAGTTGAGCTGCAGAGCAAAACCAAGAGTTATCATTAGTTTGTTAAAATTAAAGATCAATTGAAACAATGTAGTAGCTATTGCAGCTGAGGGGAAAAGTAACAATGTAAATAAAACTTAGTATAAAGCAAACTGAACAAATTACAGAAGTTATAGTAAATGAGCTGTCTAGCCACGACAGATAACTGAACTCCTTACTCTAGGACAGGAAATCATCATGGTGACTGAGTGGTATCTTATGGCAAATGAGTTGATTTTTTGCTTGGGAAACAATTTATTTGGCCTGAAGGGTGATGTGTTAGATCAGTTTTAGTTAGGATAACATAGGTGAGCTACTCAGCTCCTAGAAACTGGTTTCCCCTGAAGAAGGCAAGCAGCATTCTTCTGTTAAAGGTCCCCACCACTTTCAGTCTGAAATAGATATAAAAATGAAGTAGGCTAATAAAATGCTTCAGGAGTCAGGATCGCCTAGATGCTGAGTACTTCCTTTTTAATTGGAGGGTCATTAAATCAGCTTTTATCCAGCTTATTTGGGTAAAACAGAGCATGTAGTAAGAGCTTCAGAGGAGCTAGACAAAGCTGTTGTTTACATTCCATCCTTCTACCCTCTCTGAACTCTTGATCCATGTTTTCTGTACAAGTAATGTCTAGATGAGAATAATAAATTGACAAACTTCTGTTTACATTTCTGAGTGAAAGGAACAGTAGAGGGCAGCAGACTTTTTTTTAAATCACAGCTCTAAAAAGCTTTATTCAAGATTTTTCTAGTTAAAGTGAAATAAGTAAGTGAATAATATCCGTATTTGCTAAAATAAAAGTGCTTTCATCTTTTCTACAGTTCTGGCTTTCATCTAGGGCTGAATTTTCCTGCATCTTGTTAGACCTGTTCAAAGTTGCTGTGGAGACTGCCTTGAATAAACAGAAAATGAAGAATGATGCCTACTACTGTTGTCACAATTATAAGATTGGATCTCTTCAAGTGACTGTATTTTTCTCACTTACAGGGTCAAATTACCCCTTACAGTGGAGGAGATTATAAATTTTGGGGAAGGCAACAGAGAACTGTTCATCAAATCCAGCACTTACAGTATCATTCCCATCACTGTTACAGAGATTGGGCTAACAATTAGTTGGATATTTTCATCAGATCCTAAAAGCATCTCCTTCAGCGTTGTCTACCAAGAATCAGAAGACACACCACTGGATCAGTGCAAAGTAAGGCTGTTATTTCCCTGTGGGATCTTTAGTTTCTTTACTATCTTAGAAAGTGTAACATACTTCAGTAGGCTCCCCAGAGGAATCAGCCAGCATAGCCACTGATTTCCACAATAGTGTTCATAGCTATTGCATTGTAAGGAGTTCTTTTTTCCAGTTATGTTTTCCTGGAGGCAGAGCTACATCTTTAATTATTTAACATTGCTTGCAAAAGCTGAGTTGAAAAACCCTATAGCTTCTACTAGTCTCATCATCACTCGCAATTATTAAGTCAAAATAAGTGCTCAAGCTTGCAAAATTCTTCTTTTCTTCCTCCTCAGTATAGTTTGATTTGTAGCTGCATAGGGCTGATCTTGCCAGGCTCTTCAGCAGCGACCACAAGGAAAGAGATAAATGGATTGGGTTGTTTGAATTTCTTAGAGTCAAATGTGTGTTTAAGGGTATTGATGATTTGTATTGAATTCCAGGTTCTTATTCCTATGACTCGTTGCAATTCTCATAAGGAAACTATCAGAGGACAGATGAAAGTCAGAAACCCTGGGATCTACACACTGATATTTGACAACACATTTTCTAGGTAGGTCCTACCCGAGTGTAAAAAGTGAAGTAAACTTGCTTTCACAGGCTGTGCAAGTGTTTAGTTGTATCATTACTCTGCTGTTTGGAAGTAAGTGTAAGAAATTGCTTCCTGCTCGCCAAAAGATCTTCAACCTGAGTTTTGTTTTTTGTTCTTTTTGTTTTCTTCTCCCCATCATAGCAGACTTTCACTTGTTTGTCTCGACCTCTGAGAAGATAAATAGAATAGTCAGAAATTGTTATTTTTGTAATGAGACGACAGCCTTTGTGAAAAAAATCTCTTTTTAACACAAGTCATTTGTTTGCCTGAGTGTAAAATGAATTAACTTCTAAGACTTTCTGTCTAATTGATTTCACCTAACACAGTCATCTTCATCTTCTTCTTCCTTTTGTTTCTTGACAGATTTATTTCAAAAAGAGTGTTTTATCAGTTGACTGTTGAGCGACCTGTCATCTATGATGGAAGTGATTTTCCATAGCCTTGAATATACTGTGTTGTTTTTAATTAAATTTGTAAGAAATGCTATTATTTATGTATATGTAAGCATTGTGATTACCACTATTTGAAGACTTTGAAACTATGCAATAGTTATAATGCACATAGAGAGCATGTATACACTAGAAAACAAAGCCTTTTTAGGAACACTAATGGTTCTGTACTGTGTACAGATTGCTCAGAAGCCATCTTGTTTGATTCAACAGGGCAAGTAATGTTCCAGCCAAATTTTTTTCAGTGGGGAAAAAAGTAAGTGTGGAAGTGACTAAATGCAAACTGAAATTCTCTACTGAAAATTGAATGACATTTCTTACGAAAATATCCTTCAAAAGGAAATTCAAATAAAAATACATACTTTTGTTGACCTCTTCACTGAGAAGTAAACATACCCATTTCCGTTCTGCTCTACTGCTCTCGCAGTCAGAACAGCAACTATGCAATCCTTCAGTCTTTGCAGACATATATTGCAATTCATCTAGAATTTTTTATCTCTTTCAAGTTTTATAAGCAGCAACTATAGAGTTTTTTTACATTTTGAGCTAAGATTTGGTAAGTCTTAACTGGCTTTTATAAATGCTTTGGTCTTTAATACCAGTTACAAAGCAATAAAACACGAAGCAACAATTTATT
This sequence comes from Chrysolophus pictus, assembly GCA_037305975.1. Lineage (NCBI taxonomy): Eukaryota > Metazoa > Chordata > Aves > Galliformes > Phasianidae > Chrysolophus > Chrysolophus pictus. The sequence goes on from JAYKPI010000006.1 coordinate 42,266,666, forward strand.
TCACTTTTGCTCTCCGTACTCTGTAAGTTGTTCCACTGAAATCAGCTCTTTTGGTGAGTACCAGTGGCAGAATCAGGTGTATAATTTGTAGAATAAAGTACTACTCACTGTGTGACACTTGCAAGAAGAGCATTTCTGTTCCCTGCTGTAGCGCCTTGGTCAGCAGCATTCACAAAAAAGCACAATCTCTGAGGAGGCTGGCAATGTCCTTTTTCTCTGTAGACTAAGTGGAAAGCAGCCATAAGTTTTGAATTGGTCTCCAGAAATCCATCTGAAATTGAATACATATCCAGCACTTACAGAACTCTCCATGGGGTATCTGATTCTACAGCAATAGACTGGTGCTAAAAGATGGATGTGAGGCATTTACATTTGACATTTACGTAGTAATAGTTTGAGCTATAGGGAAATTTCTGGAAAAAAAAGTACTGTAGTTAAAGCTAACAGTTGCTAATCATTCATTCCGTTGTTAACAATGTATAAATACACTGATCCAGAAGAAGATTTTGAAAGAATGACTGCCTTTCATGGACCACCTGGACTTTAAGTTGCATGTTCAGGACTTTCTAACAAGGACTTGCACTCAGGGCGGCACCAAGCTGGAATCGGGGCCTTTTCAACGATGCAGTCTGGCTCCTGGATGGTTTACTCTTCAAACATCTCTTCCCAGTATATGTGATGTGCTGTGCTGGGCAGAGGAGTTGGTGAGAGGTGTGCACTGCCTTACTCCTCCTGAGTAACAGGATGCAGTAAGAGTTAGACCCTTCCCTGGCTGCGTGCGTGAAAAAGAGGTGGACAAGAAACCAAAGTGGGCAATAAATGACACAAAAACAGACATAAATGCTCTGCTCTGAATTATGGCATATTTCAGTGTTGAAGCTATGTTTATATTTAATTGAGCAAGAAGAGTTTATTTATTGCTGAAGAATGGATACTGTATACCGTTTGCTATGCAATTTCACACAGCTGTTACTGAAGTCTGCTGCAGTTTTCCTTTAAGCTTTCAGGTGTGATTTTTAAAAGCATCTTGTTGCTGTTTTACTTAGAATACTAATCTTACTAGGAGATCTTTATTAAAATGCCAAATGTAAGTTAAAGGGATGCCATCAAATGCTTTAGGCCAAAATATGACATCTCTGCTCAGAAGTATTTATCTGTAGTCAGAACTGTTTGACAGGCTTGCCTCTGGATTTCCTCTTTGCATCATTGTTCTTAAGATTTTTTCATTCAATAGCAAATATTTTTAAGGCACCATTTATTCTTAAAGTAACTGGCTCCGTGTAGTAGGCCAAATTTTTCCAAGCAAGTTTTTCGTGTAGACAGGCCTGAGGTTTGCAAAAACCTGTGTTTGGGAGATGGGTAATAAAAACACTGGATGATTTTTTTTTTAGCATTTGAGTCTTTCTGTTAGCTTTTCTTCAGGTTTTCCTGTCACATGAGAGACAGGAAAACCTGGCTTATTTGCTCTCTGAAAGAGGACTAAGAGGAGGAGCAAGAACCTGTAGTTTCAAGATAAAAGATTAATGTTTGCTTCTCACAGGGGAGAGCATTTAAACAGAAGTTGTTTCAGAAAAGCAGATATCCATCAGGTAAAGATGCAACAAGTGGACATGAGCTCAGCGGTTGGAAGGAACTGTTCAAGTAAAGGAACCCACTGTGTCACCTGGATGAGGGAGTCTTTTCCACCTCAGGGGCTGTGCAGAGAACACAGTAAAGAACCTGTTCTTGTTACAGAGCTGTTGTGTGACTGTCCTAGATCATTTATTGCTGGAGTCACGGGGCCCCGGTGTAAGACTGCCCACAAGAATAGGTTTGTGCAAGAGGCTTCACTCAAGTGCTACCCTCATTTGTAAAGAACCTGTTCATGTAAGGTATGCCTTCAATGCTGATAGATCTGTTTGCCTACAGAGGTTCAGGTGTTTTGTTGCATTGGGCCTTTGGTTAAAAGACCGTACCCTGCAATACAATTAAGAGAAATATTTAAAATCAATCACAAAACTGATTTAAGGGGATGTCACACCTGTGACCTTTATGTATAAAGAGTGCATAAAAAGTCAGCGTATCTAATTGGGTGTTTTTTTCTGGGTGCTAGAACAAGGAAGGGTAATTTGTTTTTTGTTAGGAGGGGATTTATGCAGAGGAAAGAGTACAGTTATTTTAAGAAAATGACGTAATTCCTTTATTCAGCATTACTCAATGCTGCTTTATGAGAAATCACTAAGATTTGCACAATAAGAAGTAGCACCGCTTCAAAAGCCTGAATTTGCTCTTTTTAAAAATTGAAATTGCACTATAGTTTTAATTATACTCAGACACTTATATTGTAACTTGTTCAGAAACATTTTCTGGTTTTAGCTGCCAAAGAATTGCAAACCCATTCACATCAAATTTCACGTTCCACGAGGGGGAAAAAAGAGGTTTGTGTATCCCAGCATCTGTGCAGTTACAGAGGTGTAGACAGTTATGTACTGGAATGTTTCTTGATGCTTTTTTTTTCCTTTTATAACCTCAGGAATTAAAAAAAAATAAACTTCTTTATCATCCAGCATGTATGTCTGCTTTGTGCCAGGTAGAGATGAAGATAAATCAGATCTACTTCTAGGATGGAAAAAAAGTTGGGAAATAAGGAAAAATTAGAAGGTTAGAAAATAAGATTGAGTCCATTTATACTGAACGATTGTGTGAGTGAGAGGCATTCTTTACGTATTATCTCTGCTCCTTGCCTTGGAGGGGTTGGAGAAACATCTATTTGCGTTTGTAGTCTCGGCCCCGTGTAGGCTAACCTGAGCTGCTGGGACCCTCGGAATGGGGACAGGAGTACTAAAGGCCCCACCACCATCAGTCATCACTTCTTTTTTTCAGTTGCTGCTTATTTCTGTGTCCTCGTAGATTTCTTCTGGGGACTGCAAGCAGAAGCTCAGAGGCACCACTGGAATCAAGTCTCAGCCATGCCTAGTATGGAATACAAGGGAACTGCAAAGACCAAATACATCCGAGCTGCTGTACTGCTCTAAAAGGGAGGCTGTAGCTGTTGAAAGTCTCTGTGTAAATCTCCAATAATCAATTCTCAGCCTTATTGGGCAATGCATCCTCCATGCTAAAGGCAAGATGATCCGAGCCCTAATGCTGTCTTACATGGGATTTTAACCCACCTGTTTCCTACTGTCAATCCCAGTTATTGGCCTTGGCATACCCAGTCCAGCACTGCTGTGTGGACCGTGTGAAAGTGTATGGCTGCCATGGGGCAATGGTATAATCTCCATTAGTCCTTGAATTGCCACTTTGCAGTCCAAATACAAGGTTTTGAAATTCCTATATCCCAGGCTCAGAAAAAAACAGCTCTAAGGGCATGGAATCTATGGTGTCTGAGCAGTGAAATCACGGAGTGTTGATCCAGGTTGTACCTGGAAATTGTGACTTTACGTGTACCAAGCTCACATCAGTAGTTCATGTTTCAGGATGAATACAACCATACTACGTTATGTGACTTCAAGTGATGTTTGCAGCAGCCATGGCGATCCTTACTGTCCCGTAGTTGCTCTGCTCCCTGGAAGAGGCATTCCTGTACCCCCCCAGCTGTGTTTGAGGTGGGAGCTGCTGTCGGTTGAACAGGTTTTTCTGCAGGAAGTGGCATTTCCTCCTCAGCTCTCATGTCGCTTCCTCTCCTCACACCGCAGACAGGCTGCTGCGATGCTACGTGACAGCCTGATGGTCATGGCCACCTCTGGGACCTTTGAGATATGGAATTAATGGCAGTTCAGTTCTACTGGCGGCAGTCTCCACTATGGCATGGCTTTGCATGGTTGAGGAATCTAGGAACGAGGCAGCGGGCTCCTGGCCTACTTGAGGCTCTCGGAAGCTTCCTGTCATTTCACCGAGACCTCATTTTCTGCAGTCAGATCTTTTCTGTGGGTGACTGAGGCAAAACCTGGCTGGCTGACTCACAGGGCCTCAGGAGCAGCTGGCAGTGCCGCTCTGCTCTCTGATAGATGGAGTGCCTCGTCCTCGGCTTGAAGCCTCTGGACTGTAATGCTTAACAGGTACTGAGAGGTGAAAAGGCGAGGATGGGCCACACTCCAAAATGCGATGGGACACACAGACAGCAAGGAGGCCCCTGAGGAGCAGCACCTCCGCGCTGAGCCCCGCTGGGAGCGCGCACTGCAGGCGCTGCCTGACTCAGAGCGGGATGTCGTGACCGGGGGACGACCCGGTGCCCTGACCTGCTGAAAGTTCAGCGCCGTGTCACCAGCCTCAGCAGTTTCACTCGCCGGCCCCGCATGAGAATTTCCCACTGCGCTTCTGCTGAGTGAGGGCACAGCGCTCACCTGTGTGCTGAAACACGGGCGTCCCTCATTGCTGCCCGCTGCTCACAGCCACCAGGAATTCCGTGGCTGAAGCTTGCACAGCTGTTTCTAAGGAGGACAGCATTTCGGGAGCAGGGTAAGTCCTCTGCTTGAATTAACGCTATAGAGAGCAGTACTGGAGCAGAGAGGGGTCATTTTCCAGGCCCTCATTTCCACACTTTTCCCTGCACGTGGAAGATCAGAAGGGGATTTTTTAGTTCTGCTGTGTGTATTTGAAGCTGAAGTGGTTTTGTGTGTCACTCCCGTGTGACATCTGGGGGGGACAGCTCAGGGAACCTGCTGTCTTCAGTGCTCACCCTGTGTGCAGACCTCCCAGGGCAGAGCAGCTCTCCTGGGGCAGTCCCTGGGCAGGAGCATGGATTTCCCTATGTCATTGCCCCCCATTTGGGAGTACTTCAGTGCATGTTGTGTCTGCTGTCAGTTACTGGGAATTGCAAACATAGGGAGTCTATTTGCTTCTTCTCAGACATGGGAGGAAACAGGTTGGGTATACAGATGCAAAGATGGAGTGGGCTTGTAGGCAAAGACACTACCAGTCCATCCTCGCGGTGGATGTGTACGTGACAGTGCTTTATTGAAGGGAATTTCAGCTTCTGCTCAATTTGAGCTCCACACAAATCACAAACACCACCTTTACACATATAGGAAAAAAATTCATGTCTCTTTCAGCATTTATTTCTCTAAGGAAAAAATGAAGAACAATAAAAAGCCCTCAAAAAATGTATGTCAAAGTACGACCCCATCTACCCAGATTTACTGTGTTAGTTAGGAAAGCCTTGCAGAAAGCTGGTGTTTATTCACATGCTTTAATGATTGATAGTCACCTAACGCTAAAGCAGATTGTTAATCTTTATTTACAAGAAAGCATCCTGAGCACTAAAACATAAGCTCGGGGGTGCCTGGGGTAGGAATTGGCACTGCTGCGAGCCTTGGTGCCACAGACCTCCTGTGTCCTTATGGTGCCAATGTTGGCCCATCTGCAGTTCCCAAGAAACTGGTAGGTTTGCTGCAGCTCCTAGCTTCATGCACCTTGTACCCCACCAGTCCCAGGAGGACCAGCTCAACCAAAATGTTGCTAATAATAGGTTTGAGATCTTACAACTCTCTGTCTCATCAGTTATGGATTAAATGTCTTTTGTTGTCTTTGCAAAGGTACCATAACCGATGGTTTGTTGAATCGTTGGTTTGGGGTTTAAGTGCTTAGGGACAGAAAACTCAGAGCATCCAGTGGCCTTGAATTCTTACTGTGAGTTGTGGCTTGTCAATGCAAAGAAATACAAACTGCAGCAAATACATTGCACCTGCTCTCACCCTACATCAAAGAGCTAAAATACAGAAGAAGGATTTAATTCTGTAGTGAGTACAGAATATTAGCTTTCCTTTGACTGTCCCACAAAGCAGCATTGTGTCCATTTGTGCAGGGAGCAGCCTTCACTTTCTGAAACCAGACAATGGCCAAAAATTGAGTTATCATGGAGCTGTCCTGCAGTGAGGGCCCAGCTCTTTCTCACCGCTTCCCGTGGATGGAAGTGTGATTCATCCTTGCATGATGCTCATGGCTTTTCTGAGAGGCTTGCTATTTGGGCTGTGTTTTGAGCAATGGATGGGTTCTAAGAGCTGCCTTAGAGATAGCTCTTATCCTTTGTCAGCTTGGCTCACAATATGCCTGGCTCCATTTTGCTGCGTGGTGCTGAAGGTTTCACTTCCCTATGTGAGCAAGGCTTGGTCTGGCTTGGCAGGGCACAAAGGAAGCACGTGTAGGGCCCTCAGTGTCCCTGCTTAGTCTTGGACACAACCAAGGAGGCCAGTGCTCCTTCAAGGCAATCTTTGGGGTGCAGGAATGATGTCTGAAAGGACATGCTTGATAACCCTCAGGAGACACTGGCTTACACAAAGACTTGGCATGAGGCAGGAACAACAGAGGAGGCCAAATGGGTGCTGAGGGTGAGTGAGTTCCTCACCCGCCGCTGCCCCAGCATGGCAAAGGACCAGTTGGAGCTGTGCTCCTGGCTGTCACCCAAGGAGGAGCACTGCTCCTGGCCTCCAGGCCAGCAGCGGCCAGTGCTCCGCACCATCCTGGCCAGTGCCATCCTGAAACGCTCCCCAGCAAAGACATAGAGGAAGGGGTTGAGGCAGCTGTGGAGGAAGGCGATGCTCTGGGTGACCTGCAGCCCAATGTCCAGACCATTGATGGTCTGGCAGCTGTACACCGCCCCGGTGTACATGTTGATGGTCTTGATCAGCAAAACAATGTTGTATGGGAACTGAGAGAGAAGAAAGGCGGTGATGATCATGGTGATGATCTTTAATGACTTCTGCTTTTGGCATCTTTTGGCTTGGAGGAGGGTGTGGATGATCAGGGTGTAGCAAATAACCATGACCAGAAGCGGGAGGAAGAAGCCTATAGTGATCTTCAGAGCCAGGACAGCAACTCTGAAGGATGTGCCAATGTTGGGTGGGTATGTCATTTTGCACACTGTCACAGCACCGATCTGCTTGCTCTGGCTGTACATTATCTCAGGGAGGCACAGGCTGACAGATGCCAGCCAGACAGCCAAGCACACGAGTTTGCTGCGCAGGATCCGCCTTTGCTTGGAAGATTTAGCTTTTGTTGCTTGAACAATGGTGATGTACCTGTCAAAACTGATGCACGTTAGAAACAAGATGCAGCTGTAGAAGTTGATTTTATACATGCTATTGACGACTTTGCACATGAAATTTCTGAAGATCCATCCACTGGAGGCAGCCGTGGCCCAGAAAGGGAGGGTGAAAAGGAGGAGCAGATCTGCAACAGCCAAGTGCAGCAGGTAGCGATCCATCATGCTCCTCCTGAAGCGGTATTTGCAGTAGATGAGAACAACCAAGGCATTTCCCACCATGCCCACAAAGAAGATGAGCCAGAAAAACACGGGCAAGAAGGTTCGAGCAAACTGCCAGACCTGCCTCCTGTCACACATGAGCTCTGTGTCGTTGGCGGGGTTCCCAATGACAGACAGCCCTGCGCTGTCATTCCTGTAGTAATCCAGGCTGGTCTTGCCAGAGTGGGGAACCTGTGGTGGGACACTGGGTAAATTCACATTGAGGTGGCCCATGAGAGCATAAATTCACCAGATGTAGCTTAAGATCCCCAGCATCACCCATTTTAGTTGGGAAAAGCCATCAGAAAAAAAAAAAAAAAAAAGTGGGTTTCAGATGGCTTGAAATGCACCCACGCCCAAGAGAAGATTCAAATACATAAAAAATCCAGACTCAGAAAGACATGGGGAAGAAAGCTTTGTAACCCTGCTATGGTGGGGCAGCACAACTGGCTCTTGGGAGTAGAAAACTGATGTTGGGGAAAGGAAAAAATGAGATTACATAGCAACATTTGTGTGTACTCACTGTGATTGCAAGTGCCATCTTTACTCAATTTTTCCCCTGTCTTGAAGGAGATACTGCAATCTGGAGAGAAAAGATGGGAGCAAAACAAACAATTTGAAATGGCTCTGAAATAGGACTGTGACTCTCTTCTTCGATTATTTTATTTTAATATAAACCTCAGTGGGATTCTCAGCTAGCTTTCTGAACTGACGCTTTTTAACCCTCTTAGATGTGTCTGGCTGGTAGGTGGACAAACCAAGCAGAAACCAATGTCTCTGAGATGTTTCCATTTTGCTAGTAGATGGGCAGAAAAGATCCTTAATGCAGGAAAAACTAAGGGTAAATTAGGGCTTCAGCTTCTCTCTGCTGCTGTGCTGATTACACCCTTTGACTTACTAGGGTCAGTGTGATTTCATTTTTAATAAGATGTACAGTCCCCAGTGCGCACATCAAAAAAGAAAGCCATCTGAAAGCGCCATAACTTCATGAGAATGTTTAACGTCTCTCACAAATTGTCTAGCAACTAGCAAGGAAAAGCACCTGCCTTCTAGGGGTGACTTGCAGCGCTAAACTATTTGCATCCTCTGCACTCTGCCTGCAGCATCTTCTATCTGTGGGCTGCCATGTTCCTCGCTGAGCCCCTCACAGCAGCTTGTTATGCCCCCAGACACTAGAAAGCCTGTTTTTTGCTGCAGATTGCTTTGTACAGGAGCCATCACAAAAGTCAGATGAGCCAGGTCACACAGCCACCACTGAGCTCAGCCTTTTCCTAGGGGAACAGCCACATTCAGGTGCTTTCTCTTGGGTTTCTCCCATGCACCAGCCAAAAGTACCGTCCCCAGAGTTAGCTGGGCAGGAGCTGATGCAGCAAGTGGGTCGTCTCTCCATCCTGCACTCATGTTGGCTGTGCACTGCCCAGCATAGGATGTTTGCAGCAAATATTTGTGAGGTTTTGGAATTTAGCCCAAAATGTAAAGCAGTTGTTTTTGGATACTGAAAACACAAACTGGGGACCAAGCCCTTCATTTCTGTCTCCATGCAGTAACTTCAGTGAATATGAAATGAGATTTGCAGCACAAGTCCTTTTCAATGAAAGAACAGTAGTCTCAGCGCAGAGCACTGAGAGGAGATTGAAGAAATAAAAATAGCTACAAGTGTGTGCTCATAATTTCTTTAATTTTCTACCAAGACACAGAATTACGTGGAGGATTAAGTTGGCCCCTGGAAGATCAATTACAGATATCAATTTGGAACAATGTCATCCATGCCCTGATGCACAATTTCTGAAGTGCAGAACTCAAACTATATGTTGTTTGCCATCTATCCAAAGCAGCCAGCCATGGAAAGCACATGGCCAAAGCATAACAACGCCGCTGCGTGGCTCAGAATTCACACCAGCAAAAACAGGCTGAAAAGAAACGCATTTATGTAACATGTGCATTTAAATATTAAGACATATTTAAGAAATAAAGACTAACTGTAGCTTTGTACATACAAATGATGATGGGCAGGGCTGCGTTAACTGGTGGAAAATGTTCTCATCTGTCGCACATTTTTTTTTTGCAAAGCCCCCATCCCCATCCTGTTCCTGTACCCACCTGGCTCCAGCTGTGTTGCAGCACACAGGCTCACTCACATCACAGTGAATGCAGAGGCAGTGGGAAATCGGGCTGGGCTTGTATTGTCTGAGAAGCAAAGCATTGCGAAGTCAGCCTCAAGGCAGAAGAAGCACTGTACTAACCACAGCAGTGGCCTCTCACGGGGGTTTTGCCGCTGTGCTTGCCAGAAGTTATATTAGTAGTAGCAGTCTTTTGGTTTGGGGCATAATGGTCATTCAGATGCTACAGTGAGCACTTGATTTTCTCCTGCAGTGACCTCCTACATGCTGCAGGCTTCAGAGTTCCTCAGCACATCCAGATCTCCTTGCAGAACTGGGAGATTTCACCAAAACCACCCATGACCAAGCCAGACCTCAAGAAATAAGATCTCAGAGCTCACTGTGCATTGGTGAGTGCAGGGAGCAAGAAGCCATCCCAAGGCCTTGTTTCCAAAATGTTGCTCTAGCATCTGCTGCCAGAGCTGGTTGGTTGGAGTCACTCTGGGAGCACTGCGTTATCTCCTACTCATCTTTGCTGCAATAGAAAAGATCCATCCTAACTTTGCGAGCTCAGAGGCTACCTTTCCAAATTAAAGAGCCTGTTTGTAACACAGATTCCTGTCCACTGAGGAAAACAAGTTGGCTGAAAGTAGGGCACTCACCGGTGGTCGCTGTGGGGAGATCGGCTGCGCCGCTGCACGCCCTGCTCTGCGCAGCCACGCTGAGCCCCAGGCTTTGTAGGCTGCGTTGGGTGTGTGCTCCTGGACCCAGGCCCAATCAAACCTGTGAGCGGCTGTTCTCTCTGTGGTTTGCACGGTTTAGGTGGCTCAAACACAGATGGGTTTTTTTGTTTTTTGTTGGTTTTTTTTTTAATTTTTAATGTTTTTCTTGCTGTTGACTTTTCTGGTATGCTCCTTCAATAACAAAGGGGAGATGACTCTTTTATCACTATTTCCAGCTGAGATGCACCAAAAAAAGCAGGGGCTGCTGCCAGCATGATCGCATCCCAATTAAAAAAAACAATCACCGTGAAAAAAAATCCCCAAACAAGAACAGGGTCACCCAGGGAGCCACCAGTGTGCCCAGGGAGTGAGGTGCCGGGTCCCATTCTTCTCGCTCTGAGTTGGCCCTTGGCTACAGACACTCGGTGATGCAGTGCCACTTGCCAGTGGCAACTGAGTGGATCCAGAGGATGTGTCTGAACGCATCAGTGCAGCCTGGCATATGCAGGAGGGTGCAGAGTCACCTTGTGAAACCAGGGAAGCATAGGGCAAGACTGCAGGTAACAGCAGGATCCCTTTGCTGGTGGCACACCTTGTGTGAGAGCGCACAGAAATTCTGAAGAGGAAAGAAGGGAGAAGTGGTGGATAAATGCATGAATCTGCACATCGTGCGTCTTCTTCTCTGCAAGCTGGCATGCAAATCACATTTATGTTCCCTTCTCTTTAGGAAGCCCAAACACCACGATCTTTGCTGAACTGTACGACTGATGATGGTTTCACTCACCCCCAGCAAAATTTCCACAATGCCATTGAGGTCCAGCTCTAATTAATTAATTAGTAATTAAAAGTAAAAAGTAATTAAGAGAACAGCAACAACTGGGACAGACTCTGGGCTGAACTCAGCTGTCACTGTTACCATCCTTCAACACTGTCATCACTGTGGCCTGAGGGCCAAGTGCGGCCATAGGGAAGCACCCGGTGCTGCTAGTGCCTTCTGCTCAACAGCAAAACCTGCCCCAGTGTTCTTCCATCACTGGAAGGAAGAGGGTAAGGACAGGGATTTCCAGCCATATAGAATGTGCATTAAAATCAGGCAAAGTGCTCGGCTGGTTTGTAGCTGGGAGATGAAATCCCTCAGGAAGCAAACGAGACCAGGGAAAAAATCTTAAATCTTAAATCTCAGAGACCAGAGCATGGGCTGTTGTTAATCCCGTTGGTTATTTTCTTCCTGCCATGCCCCATTTATTATCATTGCAAAAATGACATTTTTGTCCACCACAGTGGGAACTAGGCCATAATAACTTGAACATTACACATCTTTCCACATTTCTGTCCAATCGTGTACCCTGTTCATACCCACGCTTAGTGCTATCCACACATAATGAGCCTCAAAGCAAATCCTGTAATTTCCCTTCAGCTCATATCATTATGAAACTGAGAACCACTGCTTTCCTCGCAAACATGTTGCTTTCACTCCTGCCAAAAGAACTTGAATTGCAGAATTTTTGTTTGTTTAACGTAAGTGGGAAATAAAGACCACTAGCATTTCTTACGCCTTCTTTCTAACTCCAAAGTGTTTAATTTAAGACACAACTTGGTTGAGAGCTTTTAACTCCCTGTTTATCCCACATATTAGCAACAGAGTTGAGCTCGGCTTGATATGCTCATCAGTGCTGGAAAGATTTTGCAGAAATAGAACATAGCTTGGGGTTACACCCTCTTCTGGGGCTGACCTCAAAGTTTCATTTTTCACAGCCAAAACTGTGCTGTGCTCACACTGAATCTGAATTGAAATACACACACCCCTCTGGAAAAAAATACTGATTTTCCCCTGTTCCCTGCCTGGTCTCTTTATGGGAGGCTGTGGCCAGAACTGGCTCTTGGTGTGGTAGGTGTCCTCTGGCCAGCAGCTGTGTCATGTTCCTGTGGAGCTCCCCATACAGCATGTGTCTGCTTCTGGCCTCCGCCATGAGCACGCGGTAATTAAAATGATCAGACTTGTTTGTGAGTTAGATGTCAATTTTTGACATGTTTATGACCTGCTTGTTTGGGGTTTCTTTGAGGGTGCATCCTGTTTTCACCACTTTCCTCACTAACCCAGTTGCAGGTGGAAGTGCAGGCTGCATTTCTGTGACTCCGATTCCAGATACAACATGCTGGTGCTCCAGAAAACCAGAAACTACTCACTCTGTCCTGTGAATGCATTAAACATCCAGGCTCTCCAGGGCAGCAGTCATGGTACTGAGTTCAAGAAACATCTGGACAGCACTCTCAGCCATATGGTCCCATTTTTGGGTGATGCCATGAGGAGCCAGGATTTGGATTCAGTGATCCTTATGGGTCCCTTCCAACTCAGGATATTCTATGGCAGTTCCAGCTCAGTTCAGACCAAGAGGGTAAGCTGCCACTGTGGGTGGCACCTATCTCACCATGAGATAGGTGATTTTTCCCGTTGCTGACGATCACTCTGGTGCTCTTTATCACTCTTCCTATCCTCAGACCAGACAAGCTAAACAGGAATAATGTCTGGGCTTTGGCTGTCAAAAGGTAGGCCTGTATCATCACCTACCTTCAGCATCATCACCAAAAAGCAACCTTTACCATGTCCAAAAAGTCTCTACCTTCTTTCTATTTACGCTTAACGTAGAAACATGAGACTCCTTAGCTGAGAACTGAGTTCAAAAGGCACTTGAGTCACTTTGGTTGTCACCACTTTCTCAACACTTAGTCAGAACTGCACTCTTCTGCCTCTGCCTAAACTTTTAACCCCTGAGAAGCACTTCTTAGTAGTTTGGACCACTATAATGTCAACAAGGAACAAGATAGCTTTCAGCTGAAAAAAACAGGCCAGGACTCAGAGAAGTCCACGTGTGAAGGGCAAGAACAGCTGTTTGAAGCTAGCTGCAGAGAAATGCCAGGGGAGCAGCAACAGCTGGCTATGACTGCAAGCTGACCAATGTCAGACACACTTATAAGGATGAAGAAGAAGGTGCAGTCATCTTAGGATCCTACAAAATATCATCAAACCATTCCTCTTAGCAAGGTTACTGCTAAAACCCATGGAAGATTTGGTGGCAAAGAAAACAGACCAGAGAAATGCTAATTATAGGATCCGCACGGAAACAATCCCTGACTCACTGGCCTACCTCGAAGCAGTGCTATGAAGGGGGGCTCTCAGTCAGTGCAGTGCTGAGGTGAATGGAGGGCATCCCAGGCAATATTTCCAGGAGACAAAGCATTCAGCCTGTAGGTGAGAGCATCCTCCAGCAAAGCAGGCACCATGACTGCCAGCACACCTTGCCATTGGATGCTGTGGGCCTCAGCACATCGGTGCCTTGATGCAGTTAGGGATCAGAATAACCAGAATTATGAGTTAGATTCTTCACACTCACTCTTCATAAGATCTCATATCAGGGAGGAGGGCACATCAAAATACTGATTTGTGTTGATTTTTTTCTTTCCCCTTTCTTAGAGATTCACTTTCACTGGGACAAAGTACAGGTCTTTGGCTTCCTTTGGTACTACACCATCACATTCAGCCTTCATGCAAGACTCTGAAGGTGCAGTAGGTGATGTGAACCTGAAGGGGCTTTGTCCTAAATCTGATAGCCCTGTCACACTGTGAAGTATTCACTTGCTGAGGGACCTCGTGTATCCCACAGTAATGCTCAGACTGCATGATTCTGAAATTGGCAGGAGCTCATATAGTCCTCTGGGAAAAGTTATCTTCTGAAATACAGCCACAAGCTCTTGAAGCCCAAACATTAAAAAAGTAAAACACCAGACAATGTCAGTAAAGTATCTAGCATTGTGAGTGCAAGGAATGAGATGGTCTTTAAATAACCCTTCCAATCAAACCATCCTATGATTCTATCTCCCTGTCAGCCGGATCTCTAGGTGCAGGTATGTGGTTGCATCAGCCCACACTTCTCCCACAGCTGGCTGCTTGTTCCCAGCTCCACTCACTCTTTTTCAGGGAGCCAGATGCCGTAACCCAAAACACCACAAATAATCTATTACCTTCCTATTTGTAGTGTAACTTTTATGAGAGGTCATCACCCTTTTACCCACTGAAAAAAGCAATTGTGAACTCCCAGATAAAAGGAGTGAGCAATATTGAAAGTAAAGTTACATATGTGGCTGCATTGGCTGTAGGGCCAGCTCATTTTGAAATTCATCACAGATTCAACTGCATCCTTCACCTGCTCATTAAGCCACAGTGTGGTTATGAGATACAAAGCTTGTGAAACTCCTTCTGTTGTAGGAGAGAGGTGGGGAGAGGGAAGAAAGAGCCCCATTTACAGATGAAGTGCCATTTCCTAAATTCACACCATCCAGCAGACACCCAGCATGTAAAATGAGCATTTTGCTTGACAACATAGAAACCTTCCCAAAATGTTCTCCCCCAGCAGTATCTTCAAAGGTACACAGTGAGCTAAAGAAACAGGCTTTTGCTTCTTGGGTCCCCAGGAACTTGGGAGACAGCAGTGTGGCTTCCCAGGTGCATCTATGTGTGGATCTACTTGTGTCCATAAATATCTGTCACTATGCAAAATTTAGCCAGCAGATTGCAGGAGGAAAACAGAAGAGCCAGGTAAAACTGGACCAAGCTATGAACTCTCCCTAGGATGCTGGATGTACACTTGTTGCCATTTTTTGTCAACATATTTTTTGAATACATATATGGAGTCTTATAGAATGTTTCCATCTGGGAGTGGAATCGAATTTGGCATCCCGTGCCATCACTGTCTACCTGGCACAGACAGTTGTGAAGCAGTTTCCATAGAAAAGTCTCTCAGAAAACAAGCACCATGCTCACCGTGCTAGAGAGAAGTTGTACCATTTCAACACAACCTCTTTGCTGGCTGGATGGCTCTGTTCCTCCCAGGCTTTGGGCACACATTGCAGCAGCCAGTTTTCAGTTCTTGCTCCATTAGCTCCTCTTCACCTGCCCAGATGGAGCCTGCAGGCTTGTTGCAGAGCTGCCAAGTACTGCTCAAGTGCAGAAATCTTCATGGTAGTAGCACTAATACTGATGAGCCATAAGATGCTCATACAAGGTGCTTCTGACAAAGGAATCTCAAAGCATTTTTAAAAATTCAGTAAGTTTCCAAACCTCTGCAAGGTCCTGGAACAGAGTCATTTCTATTTTATGGAGAGAAAACAAGCACAGCAATTTGTTCAAGCTGACTCAGTAGGCAACTGACAGATCTAAACAGGAGTTGCAATTCCCCACTGACTTTTGAATGTATTAACAGCATGAGGGACCAGAAGCTCCCTGGGCATTACCCGAGGTAGTCCTGGACATGCAGTTCATCTGTAGGCGTCTTCATTCCTTGACTACAAAACTAAAACAGATCAAAAGTGCAGGTGCATCAGTGCACTAATGCATTCACTATTACAATGTATTTTGAAGATGAAATTCTTGTAATAACTAAAAAACAAAGATAAAACTGGTGCATTTTATAAGAACAAACACGTC
The DNA here is from genome assembly GCA_037305975.1 of Chrysolophus pictus. NCBI lineage: Eukaryota > Metazoa > Chordata > Aves > Galliformes > Phasianidae > Chrysolophus > Chrysolophus pictus. Next base: position 42,282,191 of record JAYKPI010000006.1, read on the forward strand.
CTGGTAATAGGCATGTTATAAACAGATGCACTAGACTACTAAATATCTATTTTTTACCAACTTTACAAAAAGAATTGTAGAACTCACAATTTTTAAATCAACTGTACAAAGATATAGGAAAAAAAGCCAGGTTAATAAATAATGACCTATAAATAAATCCCACTAAAAGTGATATGCAAATTCTAGATATGAGTAAAACCGATTATTTCAAGGGTTTTTTTAAGAATGTTTCAAACTCTTTATTCCCAAGTATTACTGTTTCTGGGAAAACAATGTTTATTTCATCAGTGTATCTTCCATCTGGTTTTAATGATGATCATCAACATGATTTCTGTTTGCTGCTTTGGTTTTGTGTTTGTTTTATGGAAAGCAAATAAAGCAAAACTTTTAGGAGTGTCCAGGTTTCAGTTTTAGTAAGCACTAACCATCATGTATGCATCTGTCCAACACAACATTACAAAGTTCCTTGACAGTTTTGGGTTCTTTCATAAAAGAGGTATTAATCCATATTTAAGAGTTACTACTTCTGTGGCAATTATTCACTGTGGCTTCAACAAGAAGAGACTCCAACAGATCGCTAGATCTCAACATTTGTCATGCCAGAGTGGTATGAGATTGCTAGGTAGAGAATCAGAGGTACTACGTTTCAGCAAGATTACTTAGAATCATAGAATCATTAAGGTTGGACAAGACCACTAAGAACACCACCAACCCATCCCCACCATGCCCACTGCCCACGTCCCTCAGAGGTTCTTCAACGCCTCCAGGGACGGTGACTGCACCACCTCCCTGCGCAGCCTGTGCCACTGCCTCACTGCTCTTTCTCAGAAGAAATTCTTCCTAATACCCAAACTGAACCATCCCCTGGTGCAACTTGAGGCCATTCCCTCTCAGTCCCATCACTGTTACTTGGGAGCAGAGGCCGACCCCCACCTCAGCACAGCCTCCTTTCAGTCAGCTGTAGAGAGCGATCAGGTCTCCCCTGAGCCTCCTCTTCTCCACACTGAACAATCCCAGCTCCCTCAGCCGCTCCCCATAAAACTTGTGCTCCAGATCCCTCACAGCTTAGTTGCCCTTCTCTGAACACTCCAGGGTCTCGATGTCCTTCTTGTAGTGAGGGCCCAAAACTGAGCACAGCACTTGATGTGCAGCCTCACCAGTGCTGAGCACAGAGGGACGATCACATCCCTGCTCCAGATGGCCACACTATTTTTGATACAAGCCAGGATGCTGTTGGCCTTCTGGGCCACTTGTGCACTCTGCTGACACATTTTCAGCTAGCTGTTCACAAACATCCCCAGGTGTTTTTTTCCACCACGCAGCTTTCCAGCCACTCTGTCCCAAGCCTGAAGCACTGTATGGGGTTGCTGTGGCCAAAGTGCAGGATCCAGCACTTGACCTTGTTGAAGCCAGCACAACTGGCCTCAGTCCATCGAACCATCCTGGCCAGAAACCCTTGAAGGGCCTCCCCACCCTCAAGCAGATCAACACTTCCTCCCAGTTTGGTGTCACATGAAAACTTACTGAGGGTTGATCCCCTTGCCGAGATCATCAATAAAGATATTAAATGGGGTCATCCCCAATACAGATCCATGAGGAACACCACTTGTGACTGGACACCAAGTGGATTTAACTCCATTCACCATCACTCCCTGTGCCCATCCACCCAGCCGGTTTTCTACCCAGAGAAGAGTACATCAAATTGGACGAAATTTGCAGTGTGTCATGCCGTAACACAGTGCAAAAATCTCAGTGCCAAATAGGGCTCTTAGAACTGGTTTACCAATCAGAAAGCTTACTAACTCATGTCCACTTAATCTTTTTTAATTACAACTTCCCATCCATTTTGCACACCTATGCCCACACGCCGTGATTTCTATCTCCAGGATAGACAAGGAGGTGATGTGGCATACAGCACAGCAAGCCAGGAGAGAGGTGGAGGACAAGAAAGATTTGCAGCGGTGCCTGGCAAAGCGCATCGGCTGTGGGAAGGAGAGGAATCAGATCAACATTCGGGTGACAGGTCAACCTGCTGGTAAGAGGTCAACCTTCCTAACTGCAGCTTCCTGCAGCCCGATGGCCTTGTTTTCCTTAGCCATGCGCTTCAACTGAGATTTAAAGCATCATCTAGGAAGACTGAAATGATGGCCATTTTTGGAAAAACAAACAAACAAACAAACAAAAAAAAACCATCGCTGATGATGCTCAGCGGCAACGCCGCTTGGGCTGCGCGGCGATCAATGCGCATGCGCGGACGGTGACGCGCAGGGGATAACGCCGGGGGGGGGCGGCCGGCGCTCGTGACGTATGCGGGCCGCAGCCAATAGGAGAGCGGCGAGGGCGCTCGCGAGGCTGCGTTCTCCATGGCAACGGCCGGCCTGAAGTCACAGCCGCCCCAACCGCCGCCTCGGCTGCCGCGTCGCCATGGTGAGTGCCGGGCTGTGGGGCTGCCGCCGGGCGCGGAGCTCTGGCCGGCCGGCTGATCGGCCGGCTGATCGGCCGGCTGACCGCGGAGCTTGCTTTATTTCCCCCCGTTGCCTTTGCTCTCGAGCTCTGTGCTCCACTGCCAGCCCTGAAGGATACGTTGTCCAGCTACAGAGCTGTACGTCCCTTTCTACTTCTTTCAGTGTGTGCTATCTGTGTGCTCCCATCCTTATCCGCAGGCAGAGCTGGGCCTTAACGAGCACCACCAGAACGAAGCCATCAACTACATGCGCTTTGCTCGCTTCAAGCGAGGCCTGTGTCTCAAAACGGTGGATTCGTGCTTCCAGGACCTTAAGGACAGCAGGTACCTGGGGGGTCTGTGTTGTGTGGTACGATGGAGCACAGGTACAACCAGCTCTAATGGAAACAACCACAGGTTGAAATGCTTTGGGGGATGGCTTTTCTTACCTTACAGTTGTATGTTCTTATTGATGAAGGAATGCTTTAATACTTTAATGGTTTTAAGTCGAAGGAAGGAAGATTTATGCTGGATGTCAGGGGGAAATTCTTTACTATGAGAGTGGTGAGGTGCTGGAACAGCTGCCTACAGAGGCTGTGGATGCCCCGTCCCTGGAGGTGTTCAAGGCCAGGTTGGATGGGACCCTGGGCAGCCTGGTCTGGTATTAAATGGGGAGGTTGGTGGCCCTGCATGCGGCAGAGGGGTTGGAGCTTGGTGATCCTTGGGGTCTCTTCCAACCCAAGCCATTCTATGATTCTATAGTTGTATGGTTCCATGAAGAAAGACCCAGTAATTTTTCCAAATGTCAAAAATCAAATCTTTTTAAAACTTAATTGTGCGAATTCTTAGAAATTAACACAGGTGGTGTGACATTTCCTGTGTGTGCATTTCTGTAAGGAAATAGTATTCACGATTTTAGTGTTACCAACAGAAAATGTAAAGACAGCAACCAGCTACTAATCTCATTAATAACTGCTGACAGTGAACGTCTTCAGAAAGCTGCTGCGTTACATACAAGTGATATCTAACGTAGTGAGGTCTCATAACAATGCAAAATCTTTATCTTTGTCAGAGGTGACTCACATTGACTTCTCCGTTCAGGCTCGTTGAGGAGACCTTCACAGTTGATGAGGTGGCAGACATGCTGGATGGGCTGCAGACCATTGTACACAGTGAAGTGGAGTCCGAGCTCATAAATACAACGTACACCAATGTTTTACTTCTGCGCCAGCTCTTTTCACAGGCTGAGAAATGGTACCTTAAGTTGCAGACAGACATCTCTGAATTGGAGAATCGGTAATGTATATTAGGCCATATAGAATGTCTTCCAATAATGAAAAGACCTTCCAAATATTGATTATTTGCATGCTTTTCCTAACCATAGAAACCTATGCTTTTCCTCTTGTATCAGTGACAAATTACTGACAAGACTTCTATCAATAAGCTGGGGGGATACACGAAACTTTTAAATTTGCCAGGTAGATGCTTTTATTGGTAATGTTTGTACTTGTGAATCAGTTAACAGCAGGTGGTAGGATTTAATTAAAAAGTACTTCTTGTCTATATCTTACAGTTCTGGTGCATTTTCCATACCATTGGATGACATTATCTATTGCACTTACTGTACCTGCATGGGACTTTTGTACTTCTCACAAGGATCTTATGTGCAACAAAAAGCATTAACCTGGTAAAATGTGTTTCGTAGCTTGGTTCATTTATTAAATAAATGCCTCCCTTTGCTTTTGTTTTTAAGAGAACTGTTGGAACAGGTTGCCGAGTTTGAAAAGTCGGAATTTATATCTTCAAACAAGAAGGTAGAGTTCTATTTTAAAATATAATCATAGTAATACGGTGTCATGACGGCTGTTTGAAACAGTTATTTAGTATTTCTTCTTCACGCTTAAAATAGTAAAAAAGATGTTCAGAGTAAACTTGGAAGTCTTCAAATAGCAGTATTTTACAGTTCAGCACCAAGGCTCACACCGAGTTGTCTCAGCTGTTTCCAGACTGCAGATTCTGTGTGCTCTGGGCATGCCTCATAATCCTGATCCCAGAGTCAGCCAGACCAGGGATGTGCTGGAGCCTCTGCTCCTGGGTTCCCTTTGCCTGAAGGCTGTGGTGAAATTGGTCCCCCCAGCCTGGGGGGACCCTCACCCTAACCCTGCAATACAAGTGTGACTCTAGCTTATCTTGTATGATTAGCAATGTAGTTTATTTGTTTTGTAGCTTAAGTGTATTATTTAGTTAATAGATATTATATTTGAATACTTAAAATAGTAATTAAGATTATTTTGACATCTGAAAAAATATATATTTTTTTACTTACAATCAATAAAAAATATTTTTTCTTTCTTCTGAACTCTTCTGTCCTTTGATGGTTATGGCATCATTAGCCTTTTGTAAATTCAGGTTTGCATACCCTTTCTGACTATATATAGTATTTTTGTTCAGCTCTAGCTGAGCACTGAATATGTAATTTAAGAGCCAAGGTACCACTAAAAAGTGAAATTGAAATAAAAGTTGGTTCATTTGGTTTGTAAAAGTAAATTGAATGGACTGTTATAGTTATTTTACAGACTAAATGAATAGTTCTCTTCCTCCTATATAATTTAATGGTTTAACCTCTATTATTTCTTTAGCCCAGTGCAGAGCTCATTAAACCAAAACTGGCTCCCATAAATGAAGGAGGGTCAGAGCTGCTAAACAAGGTAAGAGTTTGTCTCTTGATTCAGTTGTAGTTGATGACTTTTCTGTGTATTTGACTGAACTGTAAAGCTGTGTAGTAGTACTTCTGTAACATACCTGTCACTGTGTTAGATGTCATTATAATACACCCCAGAGTGTAAAGCAAAATGCTAATAAATAGATTTTGTAAAGCATCTTATATTTATTATGTTATGGCAGCCTCTCACATGTACTGCTATATTGAACTTCCTTTTGTAAAGAAGTCTGGGGCTCTGTAGTTACTTGTTTTCCCATTTAATTAGTGAAATGAGTAGAAATCAGTGCACAGTTTATGTTTTAAGAGGTTAACGTTCCGACAGGGAAATAAATTAAAATTTGAGTCTGGCTGAAACAATTCAGTTATCAGACATTATGTGTGTAAGTCAGTCCTATTACATGCAGTCTTTTTTTTTTTTTTTTTGTTAGTAGTTTAAATTCCTCATAAGGCAACAGACACTTAAAGAATTCAAGATTTACTAATTTGGAAAATGTTTGATTTCCCAATAATAGAGCACATTCTGGTATTTAATGTTCTCAATTGTTTTTGTTATGTATTGAACTTTTTTTAGGATGCCACATTTCTTATAATACATTTTTATATATGAGGAGTCAAGAAACTTGGTGAGAAAATGTGTTTCCTTCCTTCTAACCAATATTGCCAAAATGATGTCAGCTGTCTGAATGTCTAAATCAAATTGCTTTTACCTTTTAAGATAATTAAGATTTCATCTGACATGTATCTTTCTTAAAGCTCAGTGGAGTTATTTCTCAAAAGTAAATTCCGAATCCATTTCAGAAGAGATGTTTGTTGAACACATATATCTGGCTGTTTTGTTTTTTTTCAAAAGTAGTTCAAACTTTGTATGGTGAATTTATTCTGATTTACTTAGGAAAGATGTTCATTTCCTGTGAACGGAACATGCTATGCTGTAACCTGTTATTTGTCCCTCTAATAAATCACAGAATGGCCAGGGTTGGAGGGAACCTCGAGGATCATGAATCTCCAACCCCCCTGCTGCAGACAGGGCCACCAACCTCCCCTTTGAATACTAAACCAAGCTGCCCAGGGCCCCATCCAACCTGGCCTTGAACACCTCCAGGGACGGGGCATCCACAACCTCTCTGGGCAGCTGTTCCAGCACCTCACCACTCCCTCTGTAGAGAACTTCCCCCTGACATCCAACCTAAATCTTCTCTCCCTCAACTTAAAACCATTTCCCCTTGTCCTGCAGTTATCTAACCTTCCAAAGAGTTGACTCCCCTCCTGTTTGTAGGCTCCCTTTAGATACTGAAAGGCTGCAATGAGCTGCAGAATATCTACCTGCCTGTTAATTGAAAATACAAGTGATAAGCAGCAATGAGAACTGCATGTCCAGATGTGCAGTTTGATGTACTGGAAATCTTGATACTCACAGGAGAGTGACTGCACCAATCCTAATTCAGTAAAATAAGGACTAAATTTAAGTGAGAGGACCTACAGGTTACAGCAGAACTGGAGACTTACATTTCTTACTGACAGAGGCAGGAAACAATAATATGCAAGACAGGCTTTAGGAAGAAATCAGTAGTCCTTATCAGCAAGGCCATTTTTATAAGCATTTAAAGTGTGGTTGCTTTCATAAGGAATGAAACACATTTTCTTACTGGAAGTATTTGGAAAATTAAAAATAGCACGAGTCTGTAAACTCTTTCTTTTTTATTTACCCAAAGACAGTTGCTTGTCTCCAAGAAGAAAATGAAAAATTGAAGACGAGACTTAAGACGATAGAAACACAGGTAAATTTCCTGTCAGCTTGGATGCTTACTGCTGGTTACATATTTTTAAAAAATCTAAATAAGAATTCCATGAAAATATTTTCATATTTTCAATTAAAATACATATATGAGGTGTTACATTTTCCGTGTGTTACAGGCTACAGCTGCACTAGATGAAAAATCCAAACTAGAGAAGTCACTGAAGGATTTGCAGATGATCCAGGGAGATCAAAAGGTAAATATAAGTAGGATTTGCACCCCGATCACTGCTGTTTTACTCTATTGCCCACGTTGGTCTGTGTGGTATATTTCTTTTCTTGCAGATACAAAACTTCAGGTTAGTATTGTCGTGTTTCTGCAAGCATTGTCATACTCATGCTGCTCTGTCAGTCAGCAGATAATGCAGTCTGCTGGTTTCTTTTATGACATACATTTTGTGTCAAATAGACCACGGTACATTCTTACCACAAGTATTATTCCAGGTACTGTCAGAAAATAGTATCCCAGAGTCCATATTCTTAAGAGCAATGCCTGTATTAACAGATACAAATCTATTTTTGTGTTTCTTCCCGCTTAATCTTTTTTATGGCAGCAGTAAAACACTAATTCTTTCAAACATATATCACATTCAATATCAACATAGACTTGCTTCATCTCAGTTCAGACTTTACAAATCTAAGTGCTTACAGATGTGTCCTGATCCTATATTCCTGAAGATTGAAAGAAGTTCTGCTACAAATGGCAGTGAGCATGGGTCAGGTGACAGAGGTTCGATCATCTTTCTACTATTTGAAGTTGTTAGCCTTTTCTGTAAATGTTGATTCAGACATGATGATTTTTTGCTGCAGAAAAAGGCCTAAAAAATTAGTACTCATGTAAGTTAGCACATAAATCCTTTTGTGTCACATTAGTATTTTTGTCCGTACCCTTATTTTGATAATTAGAATTTTCTAAAGTGTGTCAATTTATAGTTGTTTCTTAAATCTAAAACATTTCAGTGCAAACTCTTAACAAAATTAGAACACTTCAATCCCATTCTTTTGAGAGTCTTTTTGAATTCCAGCTGTATTTACAGACTTGAAATTCAGTATCATAAAACATTTCCACTTTGATTTTTCTCATTTTAATCTTCATTTCTTTTTATTTTGCTTACTAACTGGTTTATGGTATGTACTTATTTTTCTTAGTACTTTTCACTTATATCTAATAACTTTCAAAATCTGTATTCAATAATACTGTTTAATAGGGAACTTGATATATCAATCAGGGCAAATATTTTCTTTATCTGTTTTCTTAAGCCTTACGTTATTAAAGGTTTACTATTAAAGGATTTTATTAAATCCTAGACAGTGGTGCTTGTTGTTTTAAAAGATTGGAAGCAAATCTCTTCCTACTTTTCTGGTTAAACCTGAATTTGTCTGAATGTCAGGGCAGCCAAGTACCTGCAGCATTCATGTTCAAACTTACTCTCTTCTTATCTGTCACTTTCTTCTCCAGCTTTCACTTTGTATTACTCTGTGTGTGTATGTGGTTGAAACTAGCTAGGAAATACAGTGCTAATGTATACAACTTAATTTAATTAATGAATGTATTAGTTATATGGAGAAAATGCTACGTTTTGTCTGGTTTCTTCTCATATCTTTATAAGATGGGTGACAATACAATGATATGAACCCAGATGCACATTAAGGAGTAGTTCTCACATTCTGTAGACAAACAAACGACTGCCAAGTCACAGCTTGTTTTAGTTCAGCAGACTTTTCTTCTGGTTTTTAATAGTTTAATATGGTTCCACAGGCCAAGTGTGTTCCACACTAGGGGAGCAATGATTCTGGTGGATCAGTTTAGCACAAGGACATAGAATTTTTGCATCATTGTCTGATTTCGGTGTTACAGTTCAGAATAGATGGGGATCATTCTGACCTGAAACAAAGTGTGGTGCTTTTCAGCATCGCAGTTTTGGACTCAGTCCCAAAATTCAAAATTCACTTTTTTCTGTGCAGGTACCATTATCAGTTGGTTTCTTACACTTAATACAAAGGAGCGGAGCTTCCTTAGTTCTAGATTTCTGTTCTTTTTAAGGTGCTGGTAGTTGAGCCTTATCCTGAGTCACTGTATTTTTGAGAGTACGAAGTTTAGCTTTTGTACCTGAGAGTGGTTTTTCAAATGGAATCCGCAGAACAGTTACACGAATATGTTTTGTTACCCGGGACCAATTGCCAGAAGAGTTTGGGTTGTTTCATCTCATGAGGAAACAGGAAAGCTGCTTCACAGGCAGCTGTGAAGATTCCTCTTGAACAGTGCAGTAACAGTACCTGACTGCTAGCATGGTCCGTAACACTTTCATCCTTCCCTTCTTGTGGTATGTTTCATTATGTGGTTTCACCTCACATCTAAAGAAGGCAAACACGAGATCTTGAAACCTCAGCTGGGCAGAGGAGCCATTTCAGCTGTCTTTAAAATGCATTTATTTACAAGTGTGTTCTTTTTTTTTTTTTAGTTAAAAATTACCCATTGCTTTAACCAACTTTGTTAGTTAACTTCCTTTGTTAAATGACTTTCTCACTATAGCACTTTTAGTTTGTGCTCTACAGGAACAGGGCAAATGTAATTCATAAAGATTAAGGTGTACCCCTTTCTGTGGAGTTTTGCATCTGACACTTCAAATATTCTTTTTCATTTAATGTATTTTAAATATTTCTTCTTTTGAAGACTGATGTAAACAAGGATATCGTTGAACTGGAGAATAAAGTGGCAGCTTTGAAATGTCAGTTTGAGAAGACTTTGAATGATTCTACTGCAAACCAAAAATTCCTGGAAGAGAACTTGGTGACAACAAAACATGACTTGCTTAAGGTTCAGGATCAGCTATCCACAGCTGAGAAGGTTGGCATTTGGTTGTAATGTAAAGCTCCTTACTCACTTTTTACCTGATTATTAAGTGAACAAGAACACAGAGTTTATTGGGTCACATTTGTTACTTAATTTTCATTGGTTAGTACACGTTTTTGTTACTTCATTGGAAACATGTTATGTGTGGAATAGCAAAATCAGTGTGAAGATCATGATTATAATGAAATAACATTTTAAAATTGCCCATGTGTTTGCATAGAAATTTTTAACTTAGAACAGTGTTCCCAGTCTTCAGAAGATTTGTTGTCTGATTTCTGTAGAAAATGAGACTTGTGTTTGTCCTTCCCACTGATGTCCTTTAAATCTAACAGCTGGTTTCATCTACATTTGAATAAGGAATAGAACTGCTGTTTTGAAACTTGAGGAGAAAAGCTCATTTTTTAGAAAATTGTATTTGCCTGATTTTCATAATGTGTAAGTAATGCGTTGGTATTATTATGTAGGAATTAGAGAAGAAGTTTCAGCAAACAGCTGCCTACCGCAACATGAAAGAAATTCTTACTAAGAAGAATGAACAGATAAAGGATCTGCGAAGAAGGCTTTCCAAGTAAGTGCTGTTCAGTCTGTCTAAACAAGATCCACATTCTGCTCCTTTATATGCTTTTATAAATACAAAACTCTCTCTAAAACCAGACTACAAAATTTCCCTTGGATTTCTAGTAGGCTGTTCCCTGATTTTTGATAAGCCAGTCCTTTATAGATAGATGTTAGGTGTATGGGATTCAGTTGTGCCTGCATGGTATTAGTGAGTGTGGTAGCTAACCACAGCAGCAACGCAGAGATACAGATGGGAAATGTACCAGCTATTTTGACATTGTCTTATTTCTTCCACATTTCTTTATGGGAATGATAAATGGCACAGTATGTAAGCAAGGTTAGGCTCATATGGGGTAAATAAGGATATGTGCTGGCCTTATATCAGATAGGAAATTATCCTTCTGCAAATGGCAAGTGAGCATTGGCAACATGGATGCCTTAGATGTGTTCTGTAGGAAGACAGAGGTGGAACTTCTAAACTTCTGTTTGTATACTGGGATTTGTGAGTAGAGTCTTGTTCATGCTTTCAAGCTACTATTTGGTAAACTGGCCAATTTTAAAAGCAGAAAGTACTCTGGAAGGTATATACTATGATATTGTACTGTCTGTGCCCTTAGGCATTTGTTGAATCTTGACAGGGCTGCACCACTATGAGAGTAATTCATTACTTGGGTTTCATATTTTCTTTAGAGACAAAGTGTCTCTCAGCTATTTTCTACTCTGTTTTGATTTGATTTTATTCTTTTATTCTCAGATATGAGCCAGAAGATTGAGCTATCAAAAGCTGACATAAGAAGAGAATGCAGAGCGGTGTTGTTTTTTATCAAATTTTGTTTAAAATAATTTACAATTTGCTTCTAGTGCTTAAAATAACTTCCTATTAATATTAAAAGGATGCTGAAACTTCTACCCTTCCTCATAAACCATAGTTTATTACTGTTAGTTTCTGTAGTCATGTTTTAAATTAATCATCAACATTCCTTGAGAAATAACAAGCAGCATCTTATTGAAGATCTGAAATGATTCTTTACAAAGAAAGCAATTTATTTTTGCTAAGAAAAGGAAAAAAAAAAAAGTATTAAGTTTTTAGTGATGTCTCTGAGGTGAAAACTGGAGTGGTTTTGTTAGTACATTTTATAGTACGGTTCATGTAGCTGTGAAGTGGCATTGTTTGTGAAAACTGCATTGGTAGCAGTAAAAAGCAGGAGGGAAGAAGAAACATGCTGATGCTATAGCATTGATTCACACTGAATATCTGATCTCTCTGCAAAATGTGACCAGTAACATTTTGCTAGAGGCTATTCATTAGGTAGTGAGAGAAATATGCTTTACAGGAGAAGCAGCAAACTCTTTAAGGAAAAAAAAAAAAACAACACAATACTAATTGGAGCTATGCTTTTTCACTTGAATTTATTTGAGACAAATGTGAACATTAGAACAGAGATTTTGATTTTTTTATCAATACTTTTGATGTTAAAGTGACAATCTGAAAAAACATGAGGAAGTGGCTTATAGAGCAGCTTTCTTAAGAAATAAGTTATTGTAGATGTTTTCACCTCCTTTCTTATTGTAATCTCTATAGGAAACAGTTTACTTGAGCCTTCAGAGAAGACTTTGTATTTACCAGGCAGCCTCTTTATAGTGCATTGTACTCGTTCATTTTTTTCTGTTCATATGTATGTTGTATGTTACTCCAAATAAAACCATTATGTTTTAAAATATCCAATCTTTAAGGAGCTTTATTTGAATAGGGTTGCTTTAAATATATTTTTAAATACTCTTAAATATTTGTAGAAAATATAGCAGCAGATCAGTAAAAAACCTTGCTAGAAATAGAAAGATGGAAATTACAGGTCCATGCCAAATGCTACAGCCCATCAAACAGCTACAAGAAAAGCGTTCCAGTGGCAGGGCTGGGAAGAAGTCTTTAGGTTAGAGATTAGCTGATGTTTACAGTGCTTGTCTCAGGAGCTGCTTGAGCTGAAATGGATCCTTTTCCTCACTCCTTCTTAGTGGGTAGAACTGTTAAAATTGCTCTTGTAGTCATGCCACAGTCAAATCTACCATGTGAGTTCTTTTGCTGCCCTTTTTCCCCAGTGGTTAAGGAAGACAGGAGTGGGATGGACTCCTGTGTCTGCAGCATACACTGACATACAAGGTCAGTTGAATTCAGGAAGGTATTTTGTACAATAATTAAACTGTTATTTTCCTAATAGAGAGCTTCCTGCCTTGTGCTTTCTCAGAGCAGTTATTTTGACACCAATGCTTGTGTGAATGAATACTGTATTTTCCTTTGTAATGAAATTCATTTGAACAAGATCAGTTACTACTTCTAAAATGAAAGGGAAGAAAGCTGGTTTTGGTGTTTGTTGTTTTTTTTTGGTAAATTCTTTGCTGCTGACTTTGCTAGAATATTGAATATCTGATACACTTTCTTTATCTGCTTAAAAACTATTCAATAGGAATGTATGTTCTCAACTGCAGTACACACATAGGTCTCAATAAAATTAGTTGGCCATAGGCTATCATGACTACAGACCTTATTATCTCCTCAAATGAGTAAGGCAAATCATACAGAGAATTGTGCAGTGCAGAATCGAAGCACCAGCTTTGATAACTTATCTTGCAGATTTCCAGTGTGAGATTAGTGTGATTGCTCAGTTGCTAAGAGAAAGGTCTCATTTGCAGCTCCTGATAAAATTGTATTATCTGCCTGCCTGCCAAAGACCTGAGTGTTATACAACAGCAATTCCCTTTCTGCTGAGATAGGCACAATATTCTGAACGTCTAACATTTCTAAAACTTTGTTTCTTTTTCTACAGTGTAAATTCTAATGCTGCTTTTACTAGCCTTTGTTCTTGGAAGTTCATTATACTGCTCAAGAGTACATTGTCTGTTTCCTCCACTCCAGCTGTTAATCCCCTAGTTATGCCTGAAAGAAATGTTTAAAAAGAGAATTTCTCAGTAACTGGCTGATCTGCAGGAATCAACTCTCTTTCAAGTCAGTTGGGGTTTAGGTTTTTTGGGGTGTTGGGTTTTTTTTTTTGGTTGGTTGTTTTTGTTTGTTCTGGTTTTTTTTTTGTTGTTGTTGTTCATTTGTTTGTTTGTGTTGTTTTCTTTCTTGCACTTTCTTGCAAACTGAAGCATGTTTTCTATGGGAACAAAATCTAAGCAGCTCAGTTTTGCTAGTATTGACTTTGACAGCCAACAAATAACCCTGCACTGCAACCATGACGTGAGCGCAGCAGTTGGTCGTTAATAGATGAGCCAGCAGTGCTGCATGCTACCTTCCTAATGAGACAGTATATTACCCAGTGTTCTTTAACTGTTCATCAAGTACTCCTTAATCTGTTTCTCTCTTTTGGATAATATACTGATTTCTTAATGTTATAAAATGAGTATTTGTATTTAACACTTTTAAACTGCAACTGCTTCTCTTTCATTTGATAGATCATCATTCATTTCTGATGTCAGAACAGCTGCAACTTACCTTGCTTTTGGGAAGTGCAGCACAGACGCAGTGATGAGCTGGAGAAATAATTGCAATCCAGCCATCCTAATCACTGCTTGGGGGAATGACTGAAATCTCCAACTAAAGAAGAGACAATCAAACAGCAGTTATTGTGGCCTACAGGTCCTCAAAGATCTAGAAATCCAGCAGGATGCTTTCTCTTTCTGAAAGAAACATGGAGCTTAGAGTAGTAACTGTGAACAGTATATCCAAGCAGAAAGACACTAGAGCTTGTGTTACCACGCATGGGAGCTGTTGCTAGCTTAGCTGTGTACATGCTTGATAGCATCGCTACCAAGGAAAGGGCATAGAATTATAGAATGTCTGGGGTTGGAAGGAACCCCAAGGCTCACGAAGTTTAACACCCTGCCACAGGCAGGGCCACCAATCTCCAAATCTGGTACTTGACCATGTCTGTAGAGACTCCTCCGGTGCTTCCTTGTGATAGTCATCTAACATGCAGCAGGCAGTGTACTGCCACTCAGAAGGGAGTGCCTTCAGGAAGGGCAGGTACTGAACACCAGGCATGGCCCTCTCCCACATCTTCCTGACAAAGGAAAGCCCACCACAAGAGGTAATTTTTTTAAATCTACGGGATATCGTCCTAAATGTTGAGTGTAGTTTAATAAAATGCAGACAACCAGGTAGTAGAATTATCTAGGAAACTGTCTATATCAGACTTCTTTGGCTTCTACTTTTGACTCCTTCCCTTATTTCCATCTCTTTCAGCAATATAATGAAATAAATCTTCTCTCCCAGCCTAGAATCATGGCTCCCAACCTATCACTGGACACCAGACTCCCTTCTGGTCTGCATTTTAAGGAGCTGGGAGAGGTACTTCTTACTGTACTGGTATTAACAGGTGCAAGCCCCTGGTTGGTACCTTCACCAAATAAGGCTAATTTTACTTTATGAGAAATAGGGTTCTCTTCTCTGTTTACCAGTTTCTGATTCGGTGTACATGGGGCAGTTTTCATGTTGTCCCACTAGTCCTTGCCCTGCTCTGCAGATGAACCCCTATCCTTTCTCACCTCTCTTCCAGATTCCAAACTCTTGAATCTGTTAGATACGGGGGATATTGTTAATTGTTCTTTTAACAAACATGAGCAATTAAATAATCAAAAATTCTTGTGTATCTATTAGAGACCTCTGTCCTCCAGATAAAGCAAGAGACCTCACCCAACCCAAAGAAAGGAAATGCAAAGATAAGATTTTGATTGCATAAGAAATAGCATCTAGGTTATCTGAGGTGCATGTGGAAAGTCCTACAGCAAGATACTGAGCTCTGTTTATAATACTGGCTTTCAGAAGAGAGGCAGTGATACATTTCGCTGCATCTGAACTTTCTGATCTGGCCTGATCTATGCCAAGGACACCACACCTCTTTGCCTGCACAGCCTTTCATGTAAACTAGTTTGAAATGTAATGGGGCGGAGGGGCAGAGCCAAAGAAATGTTTAACTTGATTGTCCTCATCAGTAGCAGTAATCTATTCACACAGAAGCATCCCAAGTGCTAGCAATGTGCTATTTTTAAGGCTCCCCTTCCTGCGAGTTAGTTATTAAATGCTCTAAGTTATTTATAAGCATCATTTGTAATAAACCCCACAGGCAGTGAGGGACATTTTGTTTTTTAATCACTTGCAATAGTTTTCATGGTGTGAGATGGCTAACTATATCTGGATCTTCTCAGTGTGTCCTTCAGTTTAGTAGCTTTCATCCCTAATTTTTCCTCAGGTTTTTCCTTTCAGCAGAATTTGCAGTTACCCATGCAGTGTATTTCCAGGGCGAGCCATCACCTTGCACTTCTGCGGGCAAGGCAGGAACATCAGGGATGTTGCACAAGAAGCATCAGCTCCCTCAAACTGTACTGTGGGAAGGCCTGGCAAGCCCAGACGCTAACCCAGTGACCACCTCCACTTCCAGCAGCGCTGAAACACACCGTGGAAACTGGTTTCATTTATTGGAGATGCATAAATCTCTCATGGCCACCTTTTGTGGTTGGCCGGCAGCAGCCAAGAGGGTGTCATTTGTAAAATGGATCTAAAAGGGGCCCAGTCCTGCCCTGAAAGGAGACACATTTTTAGACATCTGAAGAAGGAAGCTGAGTCCTTGGACTTGTTCAGCCCATTTTTATAGCTGGAGATGCTGCTAGTCGCCTCCTTTGCTGCAGGACTTGAGCTCAAAGTGTACCTTGGCAGAAGCCCAAGCACACAGGGTTCACCTCCAGGCCTGGCACTTTAGTGCACCTTCTGGCAGCCCAGGGACCTCCTCAGGCCTTATGCCTCCACAGTGGGCCACGTTTTCCCAGTGGCCTCTCTCTGTCTGCTTAAAAATGTATTTTAAATTAGCAGCCCCTTGGAAACATTCCTCTGCAGCAGCGGGGTTTGGGCATGAAGGGAGAAGAGCCTGAGCTGCGGCTCAACCAAGTGCTGGACTAAAGGCTGGGGACCTGCCTGGGTGACAAGGACACATCTGGGGCTGCTTCCAGATGCCCAATGACGTCCTGAGGACAACGGACAGTTTTTAGTAACAGCCAGCTCTGACAGCCACTGCAACCAGCCCTGATGGTGCAGAAACATCTTCCCCGTGTCATCAGATCCGGGCACACAGACAGAAGGCAGCCATGTGGAGAAGCCTTTTTCACTGTCCCAAACCAAGCCACAGCCCCACCGTTGCTCCCTTGCAGTGTCAAGTCAGCACGTGAGCAATGAAAATCCCTGGGCTCGCCTCCTTCCCAGAAATGTCCGTCAAAGCCCAAGCAGCTATTCACCCAAAGTACCAATTTTATAGTGCCGTGTGTGTCTATAATCTATTTACCAGCATTCCTACTTCAGTATGTGCCTGTTAATAAGATTAGTAATTAAAAAGCTTGATAGGAATTGGCAAGCATGCCTCTGCCTTGCCCTCCCCTCACAGCCAGGCTGGCGTGGAGGCGGTGCGGGGCTGGCAGAGCACCTGTGGGCCGGCAGCAGCAACAGGACGGCTGCCCACCTGCAGGACATGGAGAAGGCCCGGCCGCTGTGGGACAATCCCTTGCAGTTTGTTTTCGCCTGCATCTCTTATGCCGTGGGGCTGGGGAATGTCTGGAGGTTCCCATATTTGTGTCAGATGTACGGTGGAGGTAAGTGCAGTTTGCATTTCTCGCTTTCTGCCTCTAGAAGTGGGATGATGAGCTCCAGAAGCGTTTTGTCTATGTTGACCCTACTAGGGTTCAGAGCAGAGCAGGAGGTCAGTTTTTTCTTCTGCGTGTTTCAGAAGGAAAGTTCCTTGTACTGTGCAAGAAGGGGACAACATACAGCTGGCTCAGGCTTTGCTTTGTTTTATGTGTTCTTTAGCATAAGATGTTCATCTGACCGCTGCCCCTACACAGCACTCACTGCTCAGAAGTGCAATGGAACAGTGGGAAGCCCCATGTTTTGTAAAAGCAGAGTGGAAACTGTAGGTCCGTGTGATTTTTACATATTGCTTTTCTGCCCCCTCGAGCCACTCTGAAGGTACCAGAAATGAGTTCAGATCCTCACAATTTCACTGAGAGGTAACTGAATCAAGTGAGAGGTGGGAAGATGTTCAGACTGAGTTGATTGAAGGATCTGCTGTAACATATCAAGAAGCTGTCATTAATGTGTTGTCCTTTATACAACCTTACTCTGGGAGGTGATAACTTGTCTGCAAAGCTGCTGTGAATTTGGATGAAAATCCTCAATCAGCAGGAGCTCCTGTACTAATGCCTCACAGAAAGCTTTGAAAATAGGGAATAAATGGGCTCAAAAATCACCACCTTTGAAAGTCCATCCCTCTCCTAGGTCCAGACTGGAGAAAGGTGATGTCCAAATCATATAGCAGCCATGGATGTTATTCCTTAGAAATTGAAAGTCAGCTAATTAGTTAAAACACCACTAACAATCTCTTCTAGTGTATTACTACTTCTGGTTTACTGGCATTTACTGAAGAACTACCTGTGCAGAAACTGCCTGTTTTCATAAAACATCCCAGTTTTATATTACTTCCCATTCTGTATCCATCTTGTACATGCATTAAGCAACGTGATCAGTATTTGCCTCATTTACTGCTGGTCTGTTTCTGACTTGTTCCCTTCAGGAAAGAAACACACACAGGTGTTTCAGTTCTTCTTGTTCATTTTGTGCAATGAACATTGACTCATGGCTTGTTTTTAAATGCAGAGGTGGTGGGATTTGGTTCATGCTGGTTGTTGAAAAGCCAGCTGCTCAGTGCTAGGACCACATCAGAGCTGCCCTGAGGGATTGAATCAGAAAAACTCAGATAATGCAGTGGCCAAAACTACAGCAGAAGCAAAATGCTGCTGTGTCTGAAGCTTTCTTAACCATTTGGTTGGCGACCCTGCACACAGCAGGGGGGTTGAAACTAGATGATCATTGTGGTCCTTTTCAATCCAGACTATTCTATGATTCTATGATTTCTGAGATCAGAAGTGATGGAAGGGCTGAATTCTGGGAATATTTATCAAGGCAGAGGTTTTGGAGAGTGAAGGCTTCGTGTCCAACACTGAGTTCTGGCACAACACTCAGGTGCCTGTATGCAATTAAACCGCATGTGATGAGTGCTCCAACAGCTCGTCTTGGCAGACATCCTGACAGACAGCAGAACTCAAACACGGAGGAGGAGGTTTTGTGGTTTGTCCTCATGTCAGTAGCATAGTAGATGGTGAAAATTCTCTGACATGTAACCCAAACTGGAACACTGATCAACCATAGAAAAAGAATAAATAAAATCAAGTGTTTTCTGAAAAGCATGTTTTTCTAAGAGCAGTTTCTCCACTTGTTCTGTCCTCCTGGTTAAATTTCCCAGGGGAGCAGCAGTTCTTCCTTATTGTTTGTCTGAAACTCCTGACAGCGGGCTTTGCTTCTCCTAATTACTTTCACTGCCCTCTTAGAAAGCACTGAGTGCCTTTCCAGGGGGCCGCAAGACCCACACCAAACAAAACAGTGCTGCAGGAATTCAAGCGCTGGGTTTGCCAGGCACCCAGGGATGCTGGCAGCTGCCCTTTGGCCTCCTCTTTGCAGGGAGCACGGCCAGCCCCATCCAGCCCAGCAGATCGATTGCCTCCCTTGTGGCATAGGAAGTTACCTAACAGGCTAACAAAGGCCTTGTTAGTAAAGACAGAGCCGGGTGGTAGGACATTAATTCCGAGAATGAACCGGATTATTGCTCAGTGTTTATTTCCAGTCCCTTGCCTCGGCCATTGCCGGAGCCCATTCTTCTGTGCCACTGCACCAAGCCCATCGTGAAGAATGTTAATGCCACAGATTAAATCCTAAATAAGAGATATTTACGTAAATTTTTTGGCTCGCTGTAAAAAGAGAACCAGGAAAGGCTACAGAAGAAATCCAGGGTTTGACGCAGTCAGCAGCTCTTTCTTGAAGTGAAGGGGGAAGGATTTTGTCTTCCCACCAGAAATCCAAGCTGATGTGCATTCTGCCCCTCACCCTCTTCCCTCCTTCCTGCCAGGTTTCAATACATTACTTAAAATTCTCCATTCTATGTGGATATTGCTGTTGCTTTGATCCCTATCACAGAATGCTGCATGGAAAGCCCACTTCTAGTTGCCTTCATTTGTCTTAGCACATTCAGAGGTCAGCATGGCATGCTGTTACCTGTTAACAGCTCTGCACATTGCCCCAGCCGTTGGTGACCCACAGCTGAACAACAGAAATCCCAGCCCTGCCAAATGCCCATGGAAAATTCCTGGTCCTGGCCAGGACACCTGCTGAAACCCCAAGAGATGTCCCTCAGGCTGTGTCGTGCTCCTGAACAAATGAGGTGCTGGGACAGGAGCCAGCCAGCCACCACCACTGGGGCAACTTGGCTGCTGAGAGGGCAATGCAGTATTTACAGGCTGACGGTATGCTGGACACTGACTGTTTTCCCTCGCAGGTGGCTTTTTGATCCCATACGTCATCATGCTGATTGTGGAGGGGATGCCGCTGCTTTACCTGGAGCTGGCGGTGGGGCAGCGCATGCGCAAGGGGAGCATCGGAGCCTGGAAAATAATAAGCCCTTACCTCTGTGGGGTTGGTATGTCCTCTATTTCCATCTTTTATTTTGTTGCTTTTTTTTTTTTTTTAAATACCTGAGAAACACAGATAATTTGTCCTTCATAGATGAAAGCAGGAAGGACATGGGTTTCCAACTGGCTTAGCAAATGCTGGGGACATTTTCCCCCTCCCTTTTCTAGCACTGGTGCTGTACCTTGCTCAGGCTGAGGCCTGAACCCCACTGCCCTGGGGCAGGCTGCCAGAATGGTGGCAGCCTGAAGATCAGAGCCAAACCCAGCCCCAGGCTGCCCATGCTGAGCATCAGCCCCACAGACGGGGCTTTGGCTTCCTCATTACAGCTTCATGTTTATCAGTGCTCAGACCTTGCAACGTTATTAAGACATTAAATCACCCCCATAGCCCAAGTGATCTTGCTTACATGCATGTTTTGTTGTAACAATAAATTGAATGTTCACTCACCAGGGTGACTGAAGCGTAAAGCTCAGTTCAGGCCAGCCCTGACAGGAGGAGGCCATCTTGCCATGACTGGCTTCTGGGCTTTGCCACTGACCACCCACTCTCTCCCACCTGCAGGCGTTGCCAGTGTGGTTGTCTCCTTCTTCCTCTCCATGTACTACAACGTGATCAATGCCTGGGCCTTCTGGTACCTCTTCCACTCCTTCCAGGTACGTGGGTTCCTGGTGGTGTGGTTTAGCCCCATGGAGGACCTCAAGGGCTTTGCACTGGTACTGGACCTTGCTTGGCTCTGGGATAGTCCATGTCATGTGCTCCCGGGCAGGAGTTCAGTCCTCTGGGAGAAGCTCAGAGCTAGGAGATATGCTTGGCTCCAGCAGAGATGGTCAGAGATGTTGGTCACGGGGGAGAGGGTTGGTCCCCGGGGAGAAAATCATCCCTAGGAGATGGGGTTGGCTTCAGGTAAGATGATCAGAGAGGCTCAGTACTCTCTGGGAGAAAGAGGTCATCTCCAGAGGAGAGGATCAGCCTTGGAGAGTGAGTTGTTCCCAGGCCTCACTACCAAGGGATAGTGTCAGCACAGGGCCAGGTGATACAACATGGGGACAAGCCAGCCCCAAGAAAAAAGCTTCCCTAACCTCTATTTCCACTGCTGTCCTCTCTCCGTTCCAGGACCCACTGCCATGGGCCACCTGCCCCCTGAACAGCAACCGCACAGGGTACGAGGAGGAGTGCGAGAAGACATCTTCCACCCAGTACTTCTGGTACCGGCAGACCCTGAACATCTCCCCCTCACTTGAGACCAGTGGGAACGTGCAGTGGGAGCAGGCACTGTGCCTGACACTGGCCTGGCTGGTGGTCTACCTCTGCATCCTCCGTGGCACTGCGTCCACAGGCAAGGTGAGGGACAGGCACCGCCCCTGGTGGTGCTGATGGTGGCAGGAGACACCTATTCCTCAGGCTTTGCAAGAGAAAAAGCGGTCTACTTGGCCTTTTTGCTTTCTTTTTATCTGCAGCAGAAGTTATAAGGAGGGGGAGGAAAGAAATGTCCTAAAAGCCTTCACTAAGAACAGGGCTGAGTGCTGTAATCCACAAATCGCATTAGACAAGTACAGAAGTCCAAGAGACTGCTAACTAAGAGTAACCTCTGAAACTTGCTTCAGCTGGGTTTGTGGGCAAAAATGACCCCAATAAAATAGCGAAGACGTACTGACAGTGCATAGCAATGGAAGGGGCTCCTCAGAGCAAGAAAGAGCAGTCGCAGTGCATTTGCAACAGAACAGCAGAAGGGTTTATGAGACGGGCACAGGGCTGTCCTGCTGAGGAACACAAAGCTGATGCATTTCAAGCCTTGTTGCAAGGAAAGACAGGTGCCTGAAGATATAAACCTGTTTATTCCATAAGTGCCACTCAGCCAAACGCAGCTTTGTTGGGTTTCTTCTCTATTGGCATTCCAACATCAAAGGAGGTTGGCATGGCTCCATTGAGCCCACCCTCATACTTGTCCCTGGTTCGTGAGTCAGTTTTTACAGAAGTTTTTAGATGAATCATCAGAATGTATGCAGAGAGAGGTTGCTTGTCTTCTCCCTTTTTTGTGCCTGACTCTCCCTGCGATGGCTTAGATTCAGGTTGAACAAAAGCTCCTGCAAGGCAATTGAAAGAAAACCTGAGTTACATTAATCTAAAGTCTTTTTTTACATCCAAGTTAGGATGTTGTCATTCCAGTTTGATTTTGATCCTTTATGAGGTCTGCAGTACTTTCTTTTAGAGCAGATGTTGACCTTTGATGAGTAAACCAATGTTATTTCACTAAATGCAGAGCTGAGCTCAGAAAAGCTGCAAATGTTTTAAATTTGTTCTTAATAAGAAGACTCTTGGAACAGTAGCATAGATTTTTATTAACAACAAAAATCTAAATCTTTAGATTTACCTGAAAATATTTGTTTAAAGGGTAGTACAGATAACAAATACAATAATGGCAGTTCTTCATGTGCACTACTGAGATGTTCCCCTTCCTTCCCATAGGTCGTCTATGTCACAGCCTCCTTGCCATACTGCGTTCTCATCATATACCTCATCAGAGGACTGACACTTCATGGAGCTGTCAATGGGTTGATATACATGTTTACTCCAAAGGTATGGAAAAACAGCACTGAACTTTTAACTAAATGTTATTAGTGACTGAATGTGTAGGTTTTCAAAAGGTGGCAGTGCTGCTTTTATTCTTAACAGAGTTTTTCCATTGGTAGCCCTGGTGAGATGTCTGAAAGTCCCCCGCAGTGAGCTGCTGGTGGCTTCCCTGCCCGCTCCTCTTTGCTTTCCTGCAGAGAAGGATGCCCTCTAATGCCACCTGCAGTGTACTGCTTCCAAATTGTGCAGTAATCCTGTTAGAACTATGGCCCTGAGCTAAAAGGGGTGTGCAAAGGGACCCAAGCCAACTCCCTTCACTCCTGGGTGTGTGGGTGTAACCTCATCACGGTCGCTGTCCCGGTCCCCGTCCCTGCAGTCTCCAAGGGGCAGTACGGAGAGTGCAGCCTCACAGCCCCATCCTCCCGCCTGGTTTTGCAGCTGGAGCAGCTGTCAAACCCCAAAACGTGGATCAGCGCCGCCACACAGATCTTCTTCTCACTGGGTCTGGGCTTTGGCAGCCTCATTGCCTTTGCCAGCTACAATGATCCGAGCAACAACTGTGAGCGGCACGCCATCATCGTTTCCCTCATCAACAGCACCACGTCCATATTCGCCAGCATCGTGACTTTCTCCATCTATGGCTTCAAGGCCACATTTAACTACGAAAGCTGCATAAACAAGTAAGAGCTGGGTATTTCCTTTACTTGTTTGTCACCAGAAGCCATTCCTTGCAAATTAAAGGGGAGGTGAACAAACAACGGCACGCAGCACCAGACCCAGGATTGCTCTAGTAAAGGTGATGATGCCGTTTGGACTGGGCTGTCCCCAGGCAGCACTCACCCAACCTCTTTCCCTCACTTGGCCCTGGCGGCTCTGTTCCATCTGCAATGGGCACTAAACCCCTGTCATCCACCACAGGGTGATCCTGCTGCTGATGAATACTTTCGATCTGGAGGAAGGCTCCTTGACAGCAGACAACCTCAGTGAGATGAAGGACTACCTCATGGCTGCCCACCCACAGGAGTATGCTCAGTTGTTACCCCAGCTGAAAAACTGCAGCTTAGAAGCTGAGTTAGACACGGTAAGAATCACAGAATAATTAAGGCTGGAAAAGACCTCTCAGACCACCTAGTGCAATCACCAACCCACCCCCACCGTGTCCACTGACCACATCCCTCAGTGCCATATCCACACAGTTCTTGAACACCTCCAGGGACAGTGACTGCACCACCTCCCTGAGAAGAAATGTTTCCTAATATCCAACCTAAACCTCCCTTGGTGCAACTTGAAGCCATTCTCTCTCATCCTATTGCTGTTACCTGGGAGAACAGGCCGACCCCCACCTCACCACAGCTTCCTTTCAGGCAGCTGTAGAGAGCGATCAGGTCTCCCCTGAGAGACCTTCTCTTTTCCAGAATGAACAATCCCCCTTCACTCAACCGCTCCCCATAAGACTCGTGCTCCAGACCCCTCACAGCTTCATTGCTCTCCGGACCTCGATGTCCTTCTTGTAGCAAAGGGCCCAAAACAGCACTCGAGATGCAGCCTCACCAGTTCTGAGTAGAGAGGGAAGATTACCTCTGTGCTCCTGCTGGCTGCACTGTTTCTGATACAAGCCAGGATGCCATTGGCCCTCTTGACTACCTGGGCACACTGCTGGCTCATGTGCAGCCAGCTGTCCACTAACACTTCCTGGTCTTTTTCCTTCATGCATCTTTCCAAAGGGGTTGCTTTGCATTTCGCCTGGGCTTCAGTCCCCCCTTGCTTGGCACTTTCTGCATCCCTGGAGCGTCAAATTGAAAGACACTACAAGGAATTTGACGTCCCTCCCTCCTGAAATGATTCCTTATCATAAGCTTATAAGTGGTCAAGCCCCCAACTCACTCACTGCTTCCTTCCTGTTGGCAGGCTGTCCAAGGAACCGGGTTGGCATTCATTGTCTACTCAGAAGCCATCAAAAACATGGAGGTGTCTCAGCTGTACTCTGTGCTTTACTTTGCCATGCTGCTTATGCTGGGCATTGGCAGCATGCTGGGCAACATCGCTGCCATCCTTACACCCCTGACTGACAGTAAGGCCATCACCTCACGCTTCTCTAAGGAGGTGATCTCTGGTAAGTGACTGCCGTGCGGTAGCCTGCATCACACAGGGAGAGCAGTATGCATAGCATACAAGCAGGCAGGGCCACAGACCTCCAGCTCTGATAATAGACCAGGCTGCCCAACCTCATCTTAAATACCTTCAGGGATGGCGTTCATGCCATGTGTGCTGCCATGTTGCTAAGTACTGAAATACAGGCCAAAAATATATATATTTATATATTTATATATTTATATATAGGGAAGTCATTCAGGCTGTCTCCAGCCCCTGCAGCAGCAGGCGCTCCCATGATAAATACTACATGCTCATGCGGTTTGATTTCCAGGTACAAGAGCAGGGTCTCTGTTTTATCCATGCAGGTTTTGTGTGTTTCATTAACTGCATCATTGGCCTCATATTCACCATGGAGGCTGGGAACTACTGGTTTGACATATTCAATGACTACGCAGCCACCCTCTCACTGCTGCTCATTGTGCTGGTAGAAACCATTGCTGTGTGCTACATCTACGGGCTAAGAAGGTAACAGCTCAACACCTTTTTTCTCATAGCCTGAGTGAGGTGGGATGGCGGCCGCAGGCCAGCACTAGAAACACCACCTGGGGCTGTTTTTTTCTGCTAGGTTCTGCTCCCAGCAAGGTGAAGGGGCCCCTTCATTCCAACCTCTCTCTCTCTAATCCGCATGAAGCAGTTTTTCAGGCAACAGTTCTTTGCTCATTACCCCTCTTGGCCAAGTATGCTCCCCACTCCCTCTGCTTGCATTTTCTTCTGTAGGTGCTTCTGATGTGACAAGGATGAGGGCGCAGATTGAACATACGCAGGAATACGTTGTGTTTTTGTTTGTTTTTAAACACAGATTTGAGAAAGATCTTCACATGATGATCGGACGCAAGCTAAACTGGTACTGGAAAACAATGTGGGCTTTTGCTAGCCCTTTGCTCATTATAAGCCTATTTATATTTTACCTCACCGACTATATCCTCACAGGAACCCTTCAGTACCAAGCGTGGGATAGCACACAGGTAACACAGTTGCTTTGTTTTAAAACAAACAAACTTTCATTAACTCCCTCAAGACCAAAGTATCAACTTAAAAAGTACACATTAAATGTAAAAAAAAAAAAAACAAAAACCCAACAATAGTGCTAGTTTAACTGAACAAAGCTGCTGCTGGCTTTCACAAACTAAAAGCTTTCAAGATTGCCATAAACATTTTTCTTCATGGCCAAAACACATTTAAAGAATGCTTAACTGCGTATTTATCCCAAAGGAATGACTACTGAGTAAGCAATTACAGGCTCATAACCTTCTGTGGAAATGTTCCTAGCATGCAGAAATAATTAAGCACTTTGTTTTTGTGCCACCACTTATTTTGGAGCCTGCAGAGGGCCTGCCCTGCTGATCAAGTGTCAGCATGAGTCCACGGCCCAGGAGCAGGACAAAGCCACACATCCATGTGGAACCACCTCATTAAGAGAAGGAAATCAAAGCCAAAATCACACACAACAGCTACAGCAGCTCTGTTCTCATTATCAGTTTTGAGGCCATGAGGTGGGACAAAGAAGAGTGCTGAGGACACTCATGACCAGTTTCACCTCAGGGAGCAGCGCCTGTGCTTCTCTGCTGGCCCATTTAAATAAACATGCGGCCAGACTGACTTTGGGACATGGCAAACCAGACCCAACGCTGCTTCTCTCCCTTGTAGGGACAGCTGGTGACAAGAGACTATCCCAGCTATGCCCTGGCAGTGATAGGGCTGCTGGTAGCCTCATCCACCATGTGCATACCCCTGGGGGCACTCCTAACTTTCTTAAGGAAGAGACTGAAGAGGGAAAGAGTCTCCACTGTCGCATGAATGCAGAGAACTGGACTGGGAAAGACCTTACCCGCACCACCAGTGACCGGGCACTTCTGGAAGCCAGCAGCAACCATTACTCGTAGCAGCTACTTAGAGATTGGAGAATCTTGGTGCTATATTTACCAAAAAGTGCTCTTGGGAGGTCCCTCAGTGGTTCAGAAAACAAGCTCTCCTGTAACAAGATGAAGCTTTAATATGGCCTTTGTAAGAGGGGGAGAAGCAAAACAGCAGCTCACAAACGCTCTAGCTAGCACGGATTAACCAATGCCATCTATTAGGCAATTCTTCCCCTCTCTGCTGTAGCACTGCCCATCTGGAAACAGGAGCAATCAAGCAGGCATGTTCCTGCACTGAAGTACTGGCAAATATCTCTACCACTCCAGAAAGCCAACACTTAACCATGTGTATTACA
This sequence comes from Chrysolophus pictus, assembly GCA_037305975.1. Taxonomy (NCBI): domain Eukaryota; kingdom Metazoa; phylum Chordata; class Aves; order Galliformes; family Phasianidae; genus Chrysolophus; species Chrysolophus pictus. The sequence continues at coordinate 42,309,059 of JAYKPI010000006.1, forward strand.
TCTATGTTCAGCAACACAGTTTATATCCAAGCTGCAGAAGTTCTTGTCTCCAGAAGAAGTAAACTTCAAATTACAGTGCGCAGTTCTGCCCTGCGCTGTACATCTTGCTAGGGATGCACTGAACAAACATTACAAATGCCTGTAATTAATAAGCTGCCCTATAAGCCAACCAACACCCAGTATGCCATACAACTACCTTTGACAAAGTTCATATCCAAGTGTACTTTAATTTTAATCATGAGATGCAACAGTCCAGCAGTTCCACAGAACTGTTTCATTTGCTCGTGTTAATGTTCTATAGAAGTACCATGCTTAAATTTTAAGCATTGCGTAGCAGAAAACAGCAAAATTTTATCTATGAACTTGTAAAGAGGCAAATGAAAAACACAAGAGACATGCTCATGGGACACAGGTTCTAAATGCAGTGCCTTGATTACGTAACCATTAGATGATGGCAAGTGCCTTATAAGAGAAGGATTTTGTTTCAAACATTTTCAGAGTGTATCAGCACAAGTCTATCTCTATGGGCAAAGAGCAGGAGGTCATTTCACAGCCTTCAGGGTGGATGAAATCTTGAAAGACATAATCAACACCAACGGGACAGTCTGCAGTCTGCAGCAACCTCCAGAAATGCATGCCTCCCTTCCCATACTTAACTAACGAAGAAAAGACACCTGTTTCACTTTTTGGTTTATTAAAAATGGATACCATAAACAAGACCTGTACAAAAAAAAGATCCAAAGTCACCCAGCATTTGGTAACAGTTGCATGGGAGAAGTTATCGTCTTGGGCCTCCTCTTCCTCTTCCACGGCCCCGGCCTCTTCCACGGCCTCGGCCACGGCCTCTTCCAGCAACTGAGCAAATAAAACAGAAAGGATGAAACAAGTGAGACCCTGGAATACTTTAATTTAGATTAGAACTCATGCTGCAAGTACGAACAACCTAACATCTCATCACACAGAAACAATAAGTCAGATATTAAACCTATTAATTCCCAGAATGTTTAAGGCAGCATTGTCATCTTTTGTGTTAGGTGTTCCAGTACCCAGCTTCCATAGGCTACTGTCTGTCTCTGACTTTGCTGCAGACAACAAGGAGCTGAAACATCACTGCTTCCAAATACTATGAGAAGTCTGACAGTTTCTCTTCTCTGTTTGATTAAAACCTTGTTCTTCAGGAATCAGAAAAAGAAATTGCAACATTTTGCTGCACAGAGTATTTTAGTTATTATCCATCTCCTTAGAAAGGTGTTTTCTCTTTTTTTTTTTTTTTTGCTGCAGCTCACACCATTTCATTAAGTACAGTGTTTAAGGAAAACATGCTCTAAGATTTCCAGGCTCCTTCTCCCGGGTTGTAGCGGATGAAAAGGCAGCATTTCTAAAGAGACCCAGCACCAGACAGCCCATTCTGTTTCCAAAAATGCCTGTGCCAGTTTCAGACATGATTCCTAGCCCACTGCTTCTCAGTGCTGCCGAAGGAGGGAAGGAACCACAGAATGATTCAGGCTGAAGGAAATGCTGGAGGTTCTACGGTCCAGATGACAGTAATGTCATTTTAGTCTGTGATGCACACACCCAAGGGCAACTTATTCCATTTTATTAACATAAGAAGATTAATTATAATGCATTTTTAGAGCATCAAAGACTGCAGGTCCATATACTTAAGCGTAAATTACAGGAGAAATGGCAAGCAGTTACTTTAGAGCACAATTACCTTTAACTTATTTCTTGAAAGACACACTGATTAACACTGTTGGGCAAAACTTTTACTGCCTCAGGACACATACAAACTTTCCAGAGTTTACTGGATATTAATTGTTAATGGTGTAGAATAAAAACAAAAGCATTCCCTACTCGGTTAGACTTCTAAGGAAAAGGGCTTTGTCCACAGGAACGCAGCCTCAGCTCCCTCTGCATTCTGAAGCCACTCCAGTTCAGTTCTCCACCAGATTATTTGCATCCACTACCACGCGGGATTTCAGTTCAGCTCCACTCCTGAGGGCTGTTCTGCACTTTCTTATTAGGCTAAATATGAAGTTACCCACAGAACCAGGGAAACTGAGCAGATATTTTGAAAACAGGAACTGTACATCTCATTGGTGTTACCTCTGAGAACGTGAGAGGTTAGAATTAACTTGCACTTGAAGACATTTACATTTTAAAACAGATGCACGAGAAGCCATGTAAATAACTTCTCATGAAAGGAAACTACAGACACAAAGAAGGCAGGCTGGGCAGAGCAAGTGAGTTCAGTACAAACCCTCAGAAATGAAAGCAATACAGAAATTATGATATTCCAATCATATGCCTTCAGACTGAGAGCACGAAAACACAGATAAGGCAAAACAAGCACAGACCTGCTTCTCTTTTCTTGGACTTGACTTTTGGTTCAACATCCACTAGCAAGGTGTCCAGGGGCAAACTGTCTGGCAGAATGAAGTACCGGATGTTATTCCCCCGAATGCTCAGTGTCTCCAGCTGTACAGGCTCCCTGTTCTTCAGTGTCATTTTCACAGCCTTGAGATGAGTATTCATACTGACATCCACTCCTGAAATGATAGAAGTCTGATTTCAGAGAGTGAAAACACACAGGATAACTCCTCTCTGGCTATTATTAATTGTGCACACGAATCAAGACTTCGCTAACACGCACTTCTGGATCTGTGCCATTTGTTAATTAAGCTTCTAACTGGAAGAAGAAACTACATCTTTTTTTCTCTGTTAAGTTATGCTGATTTATCAGTTGCTGCCCTCAACATTTCACTGATGTATTTCCAATGGAAGAACCACTTGCTACCAGCTGTAGGGATCTGTTCCTAGGTCTTAGTCACAGCAACACTGTGAATGCTTAGAATGATTCCTTTGGACAACAAATAAACTGCCACCTATTACAAAAGCATAACATTTGTCTTTTTTACTCCTTTAAAAAGAAGGAAAATGAACTTTTGAGTAGGAAAAAAACACTGCATTTCCTTGTTAACTACAACCATTATTTTCTGATCAAATACATCTAATATCAGTATGAGAAGCACCAACTACAGGTGGCACTGCGGCTCCAAACACGCTTTGTGCACCCATGTACAGGGATGACTGTCATTTTAGAGCCACAGATGGGTTTTAGAGGTTCTTAGCACAGCATGAGAGAGACTTTGCTCAACAACGAAGGCTGCCAGGACACCAGGGTAGGAAACACACAGACTGCTGTCATCAGAGATAGGTTCTAACAAAGCTGACGGATCTGGCTGCAAAATAACGCTTTTAACCCTACCACATCTCAGTAGATTGCTGCTGGCCAATGGAAGCACCTAAGCTATCCCCTGCAATACAACTCTGTCATGCTTAAGCTATTTTTAAGAAATCTTTATTGTTAGGTGGTTTTGGTTTTTTTTTTTTTTTTTTTTTTTTTTTAAGTTAGAGACCAGCAACAAGACCAAGCACAGTCATCAGCTTAACTACAAGGCTTTGCTTTACTGAGTACTGCACATCTGGATGTCTTTTGACATCCAGCAACTCTAGCAACTCTAAAACGAGTATTTTTGGAACGCTATCAGCCTCCAATCTTACTATAGCAAACATAGGTCTACAGAGTTTTCCATGCATGAGAAGCAACTGATCAGCTAGAAAGGCTTTTCTCAAAGCCTTCAGGTCAGGGAGGAGGAGGAGTACCTTCACTGTGCAGACCTGTACAGAAGGAGCACTTCCCTACTCAAACACACACAACCATTTGCAGGACAGGCCTTAGGCTACAGCAGGAGACCAGGATCTCTTTAACTACATGATCTGAAGCCAATTTAATGAAACTGATGTGTACACATACAAATGTGTTTCTATACCTTAAGCAGAATAAAAACATCCTCCTCAAAACCAACTTTCAAGCTTTCAAATTTAAAATCTCGACCATCTCAAAGCTGTAGCCACATTCAGCATTTACTATTATCTGAAGGGACCTTCAAGTTCCAGCCCCGAGATCTTACAAACATGTAGACTGTATGCCCACTGCCCTTTGATACAGCAGTAACGCTGCCTCACCAATGCCTGCATGCTGCTGCAGCAATTTCAGGTTACCACACTTACACCAGCAGCACCAGCACTGGTCTCCCTTACCCCACACAGCTCTGGTCAGACTGTGGGGCTGCTGGCACGCCATACCTGTGATGGTGCCATGCACCTGCGTCCCATTCTTCAGCTCGATGGTCACAGTCTCGTGACTCAGCTTCATCAGAAACCTAGGAATTAAGCACAGGGTGTTCATTGTCACTAAGCCTTACACCTACCCAACCACATGCTGCTACAGAGAACCGATATGCACCGAGTGCTGCATTCTAAGGCAAACGTTCCCAGCTGCCGTCAATTCCGCTGAAGGTGCTCCATCGGGCAAAGCCAAAGCCCCAAACGGCACCCAGCTGCCAGGGGCCGGGAACGGCGGCACCGGGCTCAGGCAGCGCCGGGACAACGCCGTCAGACGCAGGGTTTGGGTTTTGGGCGCCCTGTGAGAGCTGTGTTCAGGATCCCTCGCGCATCCCTTCCAACTCGGGATGCTCCGTGACTCCGCCAGCTCAGGGCCGCGCTAAGGAGAAGCCATTTTAGAAGTCGGCACCGCGTGAAGGCGCTTCTACCCGGCTCCGCCCCCAGCCGCACGGAGGGGTTTCCCGGGCAGCCCCGCTCCGCAGGCCCGGCCGCGGCCCCGCCATGCCGGGCGGCACGAGGATGGGGGAAGGGCGGGCGGCGCGCGCGGCTTCCCGCCGCCTCTCTTCGCGATCCGCCTCCATCCGCTCACCTGACGAGCTTCATAGCGCCGGCGGGACGGCGCGGGGCCTTCGGCGGGCAGCGGCGGCCGCCCCTGGGGGCACGGAGAGCCCTCGGCGGGAGCGCCGCGAGCGCGGGCGTTGAGGAACGGGACCTCCGACGAGCGGGCCGCGCCCCAGCAGCTCTATAGCGGCCGCCGCCGGCTGCGATCAATGGGCGGAAGCGGCGCGGCGGAAGGGGCGGGACGCAGCGCGCCTGCACGGGGCTGAGGGCGGGCGGGCGCGCGCTGAGGGGCTGCGCTGCCGCCATTTTGGAATTGAGAGGCGAAGCTGGAGGCGGAAGGCGGACTAGGGATTTTACTTGTCTAAGCAGCAAAGTAATACATCTAGACCGCAACAGCCATGCTTCCATGCTAAGCAGTAGATAAGGACCTCAGGCACAAAACGCAGCCGCCAGAATCTAGAAAAATCAGATTTTTTTTTATTGTCATTGATGAGTACACCGTTGTGATTTCAGCAATACAGACTCTTTGCAAAGCACTGAGCTCTGGCTGCCCTCCAGCTTTGAGAACCCACATTAACCTGTCTCTCCTTCCATCCGTATACACACTCCACAGCTGGTCTTTGACACAACAAATCTGTTATTTTGTGTTATTTTTTTTTTAAAGCTGCAAAGATTCAGTTCTAGGTTGCAAGACAACAGAGTTTTCAAAGGGCAGCTGCCCAAGGGCCATAAGAACCATTACATACTGAGTCTATGGTGTTCCTGCACTTTGCGTCCATGACAGAGGTGACATTGGAAAATGAAGTCAGAGAGGAGTTCCCAGTTAACCACCAACTGGTATTCCCAGCACAGCATCTAGAAACAGACAGAGGCATGGCAAGTACTGGTGTTTATGCACAAGTTATGCTCACAAAGAACCAGAGGCCTCCAGCGACATTCAAGATTAAAATGAACAGATAACTGCAAAAGTCTGTACACAGTTTCAGTCATAACACAGTGAAACACTGGAGTATGAGTGCTTTGTGTTCTAACCTCAGTAATGACAACTGTGCTAGCTCTAAGATTCTACACATTTCTCCCCCCATTTACATTTTATAACTGCAATCTGAATATACAGCTGTACTTACAGGAAATATTAAACAATGCGCAGCGCCTTAAGCAAGTTTCATGGCTGGTTTTGAACAAACCATATAAAATAAGTGACAAAATAGTTTAAAATTGGTCCTCGAGTAGGATTACTTATTTTTATACAGCTTGGAAGCACTAAATTTAAAGACACACATTTATTGTTAACCAGCACATGTTATTTTGTAGCTTTTTAAAAAACTTTTCTCCTTTAAAGTGTGTTACATCATGCATGAAAAGCAAGAAGCTGCTCCCAAGTGCAACATGGCATTAAGGTGACATTTCCTCCTCCGATTCATACTCCTTTTTTTGTAAGTTATTCCAACAGCAACAACAAAAAGAACAGAGGCAGCTGACTAGGAAAACAATACCAAGCTCACCTTTTGCATTGCGACCATTCTTGAAGTGATGGAGTACTTTGGGCCTTTAGCATAAGGAGGGTTTGATAAACCCCGCAAGGAGTTTTACATTCTTTGATTTCATTTTACATACTTAGAAAAAAAGAAAAAAGTATTTTCATGAGCTAACTAATGAATCATCATCTGGAGACCGCAGTACTGAAACAGTGCAAGACGTTTGCAACTTCAGGAGCATCCAATTACAACTCTCACTCAAACAATGATTAGTAGAATATTGCATCAGTCATAGACAACACAGGACAAAAAGGTCATCCTGGAGGAGCGCTAGGATTCAAAAAATCCTGTATATTTAGTGAAAAAACCCCCACACAACTATGCATGAAGGACTTGGACCTTACCACAGCAAAAGTAATCCAGCTACGAGCCTTGGAACAAGACTTTCTGTTGTTATGAAGCCTTATTTGTTCAGAGAACACTATCAGAAACTTATTACTGCTGTAACATCCAGGTATTTTGACACATGAACAGCAGGGCTCTCTCCTGCCAACCGAAGTTCAGCCAGAACTGCACACATGGACAATGAGCTTAAACCATCCACTTCACACTCTACAGCATTCCAGAAACCAAAAAGCTGCCCTTAACCATTGAATTCTCAGTGATGTGGATGGAGGCCCTTCACTAATGCAATATTCCAAAGACCATTGCAACTGAGACTGTTTCTCTCTCCTCCAGCGCTGCCAATGAAGAATGTCCATAAGACCACTACTTAGTGTGGAAAGCAGGTCAGTAGAGACTCCAAGTGTGGCTTGAGGAATCCTCAGTACCAAGCCGCTTTCCACACACACAAATTCAGTCCATCTTCTCTTTCTGGACCAGCTTGGGTGCATCTACAAAATCCTTGCCGTTGTAAAGGATGATGGCAAAAGTTCCAAAGCTTGCAGTTCCCCAGAAAAGCACATAGGCCAGTGTCTCAGTCCATGTATCACCTGTTAAATTCAGACACTCTAGTTCATCTCCAACAATCAGACAATCTACATACAATAACAAAACATTTCAAGCCCTCCCACAGATACCAAATGAAGTTAAGAGCGCTTCACAGGCACTGAGGCCTTTCTTATATCATTTTCTATTTTCTTACCTAGAAGGTGACAGGTCAAAGTTGCTTATTTGTAAACTAGCACTGTCTGCCACACAGTTGCTTGAGTACTTTAAGCAGATAGCTATGGAGGTCACAGACTCAAGAACTTTATTGGCACAAACATTAGAAAATTTAAGGAAAAAGGCTGGAAGCCTTTTTTATTCCCAGCACAGATTTAGATTAGAGGAGATATTCATCAGATCAAGTTTATATCTGTATCTCACCTTTCTGATCTGCTTTTGTGCAAAAAGTCTACTCAGGTAGAACTAAATCTGGGGGCAATTAATTGTGACTTACCAGCCATTAGCAAACAAATGATGCACATGGAGAAAGCAACCACCATAATAATAGGCAACTGGGAAAAGAGAAAGGTTAATTAAATGATGTAATATCACATATATTCCTTAAATTCCTTGAATCTAAGGCTGCAAAGCTATTTACTTGCTTTGCCATCAAGTTGTTTTAACTGTTGATGTCAGGTGCAACTGTAAAATTTTGGACTGTTCCAAATAGTGCTCAATAGTGACATTCAGAATTAAAATACATCTTCTAAATATTAGAAGAGATGTGATGTAAAGGACTTTTTCCTTTAAAATAAAATAAGTACACCAGCTACCACTTAAACCCTTTGTGTCCCCAAGTCCCATTTTGCTATGTAGAAGGCAAAGAAGAGAAAAAAGCAGAAAAAAGTCTTCTACATGTTACAGTCTATGCCTCTGCATGAAGTATGAGAAAAGATTTTCACAAGCTTCTTCTGCAGAATGAAACAGTCATTGATGGTGACTGGTAGGATTTCTCCCTTCCCACTTGAAGCAGATTTTAAAAAAGCAAGCAGCAGTTCTTTCTTTCAATACCTCAAGGACACTCCGCTTTCTGTCAAAGGAACAGTCTGTGTTTAGTCCTACAAGCAGGTATCACAGAAACACAGCCACATTACAGGGACACTCAATTACTAAGTAGACAATTTCTACTTAGTTTTAATGCAGGTGACCAAAAGGTTTCACACATTTGGAAAAACATGAATTGAAGTCTCCATACTCACAGCTAAGAACTTCCAGTCTTTCTTGACATGTAGAGGACTAGCAGATTCTACTTCATCCACTGAATAATTTCCAAGAAAGAGATCAATAGCATCCTGTGAGAGAAACAGGGCAGAAGTTAAAATGCACAGCAGTATTTATCAAATACATTTTCCCACAGTTAAGATCACAACTTACTTGTCTAAAGCCATCAGAAAAGTTATTTTTGTAATAGCGTATTAATGAGTTCCAGCCATCCATTATTAAGCCCCACTGAGTCCTCTTCCCAGTTCTGAAAAAGAAATTTAAAATATTTATTACATACTTATGCATTCAGGACAAGTTTTAGATATAGTCCTTCCACTGTTCACTGTTCAAATGTATTACATTTGATGAGTACACATACATACAATTACCTAGTGCTGTCTCTGCATTATTACCATACACACTTGTTACAAGTAATTTGAAAATAGAATTACACTTCTCTCCATCCTATGATACAAATGTACCTTGAAGATGTGCATTTCTTGTTTTTATTTCTAGATCGCCTTTTCTCCTTTCATGTACACACAAAGAATAGCATTCTTCTGTAGATTCCCATCTCACATTTTACCAAAACACACCTCAAAGTTCATTAATAGCCTATGCCCCAAATTAATGATCTTTTTGGATGCAAAGACCTAAAGGAAGCCCCAGACATACACAAAAACCCAGAAGGCCTTTACAAGAAAGGCAGACTTGCCTTGTGTAATCTGTCTTTAAGGCACCAGTTCCAGCATACTGTTTGGCACAAGCATTAGCATTATCAGCCCATGCTGTAAACAGGAAAACATTGAGAACATTAAGGAAGTTATGTGCTGTTTGGAAAAGTGATTTTAGTGTTTTTTTTGTTTTTTTAAGCTTTATGAGCAGCATACCATTTTTGTAGATTTTCTCAAAGTCTGCTTGCTCCTCAATTCTCTGTCCAACATGCAAAACACCTAGCCTCTGAAACAAAGCAGATGGAAGCACGCTAGGAATACGTTAGAAATACTAGGATTTGCTTTCAGAAAAATCTGTGTGCAATGAACTAGAATCCGGTCAGTGCCTTTCACATAAGCGTTACAGTAACTCAAGCTCTTGAGGTGTTTCACTGCATGTCAGTTTCAAGTAGAATTCCTTCCTCCTCTTAAGAGCTTGTCAAATAACAACTAAGTATTTACCTGAAGCTGGGCTTGAAGAGATCGGCGTGCTAACAAGCTCTGAATCACATTTGTCCTATCCAGGCAGTCCATACAGTTACTGCGGAATGTTCCTTCCTGCTGAGTCACGATTTTACCATCCGAATCAACTAGAAAATAACTAAAACATACAATGTATAAATACCTAGGTGGATTGGAACAAGTAAATATTCCAGCAGCCAAAATATGGTTTCCAGAGCACATAAAGAATTGTTAGCCATGTCTTTTGACATGTGATGCCAGCCTGAATTCTTTTCCTCCTATGATGAAAAGCAGTATCAATACATGAACAAGTGGAAATCTTCAAGCAGTACTCATTATTGTCATTCAGACAGACAGCAATATTGAGCAATAGGCCAATGGGAAGAGCAGCTACTAGTGCAACAACTGAGGAACATACAACTTAAATCACTATGTCCGCAACTACCATGATCATTAGCAGAGTATAAATATTAAAGTAACCAGATTTGTGTCTGTATACCTGATTACCAGCCTCAATCCAGTTACCATGACACAGAGTAAACTGCAAGGAACACTTCCAGAAAGTTCTTCAAATCTTTAAGGCAACTACCGAAAAATCTGCTAACAGCAGTTCTCATACTCCTCCTCTCCATTGTTCAGACATCTGTGGGAACATCCCTTCCCCCTAACAACTACATATTTGAATCAACCCAACCTTTTTAAGCCAACTAAACCATACAGGTTTTTTCTTCCCCAGTTAATTGGTATTAAAAAGTTCCTTTTAAATACTGGATTTCATGAAAATACTCTAGTAACTGAGCTGATGAAACAAATATACAAATCAAACGATCAGTTGGATGCATGGATGGGACTTGTCCTACCATAGAATTAAGCTTTCAGTTGCTTAAAGATTCACAGATCATACCCTGGAGATTAAGTTACTCCTTCATGTAATTATCAACTCTGAATTTGGACTAGTGTATGATCCACTTTTACTGTACAACATTTTAAGACAACAATCACACTAAAGATGCATGCAGTACAAAAAATATCAAGAGCCTGACAAAAGCATGTGTTTTTACTTTGATCAGCCTTGTGTTGACAAGATCTGGTTTTGTAATTCTTGGAGAACTAGTTTTGTTAAACTGCTTTCCATGTTGAATGATTAGAGTTTACACCTATGAAATCTTCACTTTCCACCTTTCTCCCAAGTTTTACCTAGAATTGGTATTAGGACAATCAGCAAAAATGAGATAGATGAATGATAGACTAAGTGATAAATCCCCTGCAACTGCTTAAAGAAAAAGAAATAATTTTTTAAAAAACAAGAATAGAAGAATAAGCATTCTGTCAGATTTGTCACAACAGGATTCAATCTGCAGAAGAGTTGTTTGCCTCTCCCAAGGGTGCAGAATTATTTAAGCGCATCAGAACTCATATTTTCCTGTTTAAATGGTAACAGAGGTCACTCAAAGTGAAATAAAACATGGCATAATGGAAATAACCTCATCTTGAGGAAGTGTCTTATTTTCTGTATCTGGTTTTTATAGACACATTGCCTCCTTCGTTTCAAGGAAACTTGCTTATTGTCAGCTGCCATTGGAGGCTTACAAAAGAACCATATGATACAATTCTCAGCATTCACTCTAATGAAGGATTCTTACTGAATAAGAAGCCTACACGTGTATTTCCCGTTCTTCCAAGTGCTCTGAAGCTGATTTATCCTTTTGCATTTTAGAAGGCTTTGGGGCTTTTTTTTGATGGTGAGGAGACTGAACTTGTTATCATATGACTAATTCATACTATTCTGACAGTCTTCATTTCAGGCAAGAGATCAATCCTCTTCTAATCTGCAGCTCACCATCCTTTGTTGGCTCAACTATATCGCTGCCAGTTCTGCAGCACCCCTGAAGCACAAAGTAAACCAGCTGACACAAGACCTTAACAACAGAAAGGAAGTAACCAGAAAAACAGAACAAAGTAAACAGTGGCCCTATCAATCTGCACATCTGTGAGTGGCAAAGACCAAGATGTGCATAAAACAGCATGCTCATGGGAGCAAACACAGACTTAAGTTGATGCGGATGCTTAATCCACAAGGAACTAAATACTCATTTTGTTTTCAGTCATGTAAAATTAGACTAGCCTTATTAGGTAGTAGCAAGGTATAACAATCAGTACTAAAGCAAAGGTTTGATACCACAAACAATGTGCAGAAATGTAAAACATGAAGAACAAGCCTGGGGACAGGGGAGCATGACACCATGTAGCAAAACAGCTAAGAAAGACATAAAGAGGGCTCTGTATTTTACATCCTAACCAATCTCCATCCTTGCACTTGGTATTAGCAAGAGAGAAGAGATATGAAAGCACTAACAGCATGTAAAAGAATAAGATGCATTTACAAGCTTGACAAGTCTGTTTTAATGTGCCTTATAACAATAGAAACTGTGAGAAAGCAGTCTTATTTTAATACTTAATTAAGAGAACCACCAAGTCTTACCTAAACTCATCTTGCTGTTCTGCTAGTTGATCCAGTAAAATCTGAAGTCGATCCCATCTCATCCGACTGCACTCCTTATGGAAGTCAAATGCTATGTATCTGTTCAGAGGAAGAACCTTTTTAGAATACTTACTGTAGTGAAACTCTCAAAGATCCACACATCCATAAAACAAGCAGTGACAGAATTTACATTCGCGCATCTTGTCAGTGCTCTGTAATCTTTCCATGGCTGCTTCCTTACTATGCATGGTGACTGCATTTACTTGTGTTACAAGACACCATTAGCCTGAGAAAGCACTAGCTATTCATTTTGAGTTCCAGCTAGTATATTTTCTCCAGAAAGTACACAAGAGAAGAAATGCATCTGATTTCATCTCTGTCATTACCATGACCCTTGAATTCCCTCCTTTGTTCTATTTGTTCCATCTTCAGCCTCGCCTGTGCATAAAACCTGAGGTAGGGGCAATGGCTACATAAAGGTTACTTATATAAACAAAGCATCAACAAATCAGCTATTTAATAAAGGCCTTTGAGAGCATGATCACTCTGTTTCAGAGGCAAGGCTCAGTTTTTAAACTGAAGGAAGTATCATTTCACTTCACAAATACCTGACCATTCCATTTGCCATGCTGTTCACCATTTTTGCAAAAGTCTGCTCCAGAGGCAGCTCAGAACCCTTTTGGTTAACCTGGAAAGAAAGAGAAAAAGAAGAGCATTATTGCATTATTTGTAAACCTGCTTGAAAGAAGAGCAGCTTTCTCAAGAAAAACAAGGGAAAGCATACCAAGTTAACAATCATCTGCTTCCCATAGCTGATTATTTGTGAGTCAAAATGTCTTTGGAAGCCATCCATCTAGAAAAGAAAGGAAATGCAACAACAGATTTAAGATCTGATCTACAAGAAATCCTCACAATTTTCAATGATACGGCATACACAGTTTTATAGCAAAGTGTTTGTTGTTCTGTACCATGTTTACACACTTTATTTCACTCCCCCGCACACATTTCCCCCTCCTCCCCCCCAATTCAGCTCTCTTAAACAAGCTATAGATAAGTATTTTCCAACTACTAGAACAAGAACCAAATAGAAAACACTACCCTCATTCACTCTAAGTGTTCTTTTTCAGGTACTGGACTTCTTCCACAGAACACAAGACTTCTCACCACTACTCAAAGATCCTCTATCCAATATAGAAATATTGCTGATTTTTATTCTTCTGATTACAGTCTGTCACACTATCCATCTACACAAGCCCAGAAACGCATTAGAACCCCAAGACAAACACTCACATACATGATTTACTGACTTGCTGATCTGCGGCTTTGGTTTATACTTGAGGTTTGGTCTCTGAGACCAGAAAAAAGGAATTGATCCACGGGTCTGAAAAAAGAAGGTAGCAGTTTTAAACAACAAAACTTGCTTTCAAATGGTAAGTGAGTCTGTAAATCAGAATGGTTTGGCTAACATATATTTTTAAAAATGCACATAGATGGTATATTGTAATACAGAAGATTTATCAACACGTGCCTTAAGCCAGTCAGCAGTTTATTACGCTGACCTTACCTGAACAAATGATGCTTTGCTCCCCTTGTAATGCACAATTTGTTCTGTTTCAACAAAGTTAGCTGCATGTCCTTCTGAATCGATACCTAAGCAGGATAAAGACCTTGTAAAGAGCTCAGAGCACAGCAGAACAGCAACAAGGTATCAAAAGGCTTTCTACCCTCAACTTCCAAGCCCTCAAAGCAAGCATGAAAACACCAGAACTGCCTCAAGGTGGCAAATTAAAAATGCCTCTGGCAGATCTTTAATGTGATCTGTATCAAGTGTAATTACTGAAGAACTACAGTTGTGCTTATCACATTTTGTGAATTATAGTCCTGATTACAGTCCTAGAAACTGAGTAGCTGAATAGAAAATAAAGCAACTGCTCTGACACTAATAACTATAATTCAGTAGCAAAGGTACTGCAGAAACTGACATTTCTTTAAAAGCATGTATTATTGAGACTCACACAGAACAAGCAGTACTTTAAAGCCATTTCCTCTTCTAGTTTTTGACCTTTAATAATTGGAGAACACCACTGCTCAGGGCTCCATTGGCAGTGCCAGCTATGCTTCGTTTACTGCTAGGCCAGAACGGGATTAAATGCAAGTGCAGCCCCATCTAAATGGGAAAGCAGTAAAACTCCCCTATAGAACTTCTGCACTAATCTCTAACAGGAATAAAGAAGAATTTCATCACACAGGTTACTGGTATATTTTTTGGAGCAAGGTACTTTTGAGATAAGTTATAATTACATGCATTTTGCATTTGAGTCATTGAACAGCAGTTGCTCTTACAAGAAAGACACATATAGATTGAATGTGCACTATGTTTAAGTAAATCCATTTGGTTTTTTTACCTCTTACATAATACCGTACACCAGCTCTGAAACAGCTTCTTCTGGAAACAAGCAGCCAGTCAAAACACTTGCCATTAATAGAACAAGAGTGCATAGAGATAACTGATGAATAATAATAAGGAAAAAAAGCCAAACTTTTCTTATATCAGCAAGCAGCCAAAGTGAAGGAACCAAAAAGATAACATCCAAAGAAAGCTGTAACATTTCCTGCTCTGTAGCAGACACTAAACTTAAGAGGAAGTACCTTTTTTCTATCAGTATATGCATCTCAAAGACAAGATAGAGGGGATGACTGGTGAACATGCATTAGAACTGCTATACTTTTTAGGAAGTGAGACACTACAGAAGATTATCTAGCCTTATCGTTCCACATATATCATTAAATGAACTGATTTCTGAAGTCCACAGCTGTTATCCTGTTAAGCCACGAATTAATGGATATAGCAGTCTTAGTGCTTCTTGCTCGCGCTGCTTTCAATGAAAAGGACACTCCAAAACTTTCCTCTAGTCTTTAAGAAAAGTACCTTCAGCTATGGAAGCCTTGCATGTGTGAGTACAACACACATCACACAGATGTCAGAACTATAACAGATGTAGACTGGCTTTCAAATCCACACACGCAAAAATGAGAATGCACACCAAGTCTTCAGTAGGAACTTCTTATGAAGCATGCTTTTCTGCTTGGGCTAGATACTCACAGTGGCAAATGCACCATAACCTGTGACTAAGTTTAAGCAAGGATTGAACATTAACCAACACATCCGATTTTGGATTCTTGATCTGTGCTGCTGATAATGCCCTTTGTTTGGATTAGAGCAATTTGTGCAGTCTAAAATAGACCAGCATTCCTCATGAATGATTTCTCCAGGCAGATTCATAGGCTTTCATCTTCTGTCATTAACAACCAAAACACAACTCTAAAATATTCAGAGGACCAAAACTGGCAATTTTTACAAGCTGCAGCACTGGCATGCTGTATTGGAAGCAATCAATAGAACCTCAGGCTAACACAAATGGCTGGACGAAAGGAAAGCCCAAACAACTACATACTAACTTCTTCCAAAGCACTTTACTCCAGAATTGTAATGCAATAACTGGCTCATATTCTGTATCCATAATTTGTCCCAACTTAAGCATCAGCTTGTTGTTGGCAACTTGTCACATACGCTTAAGAGGGAAAGACATAACTGACTGTTCTTGGTGGATGCAGTGTTTTCTTTTTGGAGGAGGGCAGGCTGAAGAGAAGGAGGGGGCCCCACTCAAGATGCTGAATAAAATATACATAGGTTTATATGGAAGAAGATCAGAGCTGAATGAATTAGCTTGTAGTGAGAGTATGACAGTTCTGCTTCAGGCTTTTTCTACCATTTTAATCACACACACAAAAGAGTTTCTTTGAATTCTTGGGCTCTTTAACACATTTGGTTAATGTTAGAATTACCACACTGCATACAACTCATGCTAATTATTTATATAATGAAAAAAGGACAGAGGAAGGTTAGCTGCAGTCTGCAGATTGCTAATTGCAATCTACCCAGATTCTTCCACCCAGCACCTGGCAGAGGCAGGATATGGGCTGCGCTGTTTTGACAGCTCCCTTTTGCCATCTTTCCTTGACTCTCCACCTACTCCCACAACATTTTCCATTAAATGAAGGCACAGGAAAGAAGAACTGGAGATCTGCCAGCTGCTAACAGTCCTACCAGAACAACTGATACTGTCTGGAAGCCATTCTCTGTGCACATCAGAGCAGCCTTGGCAACAGAATGCTGCCTAAGTTATTCCGTCAAGTCTTAGCCACTCCTTTTTGTACTGCCAAGTCATAACCTGGGAATTGCTGTTGATCACACACTGCATGAAGAATATCGTTGCCAGAGAGAGTTAGGCCTACTTACAAGATTAAATTTTTTCCTTTTCCCAAAAGAAAACAAAAAAACCCACACTCAGTGGTGATTTGCTAGTTACCCTACATGCTGATGCAGGAAAAGCAACCAGCTAGAAGAGGAGTTTCAGGAGCCTTCAGCAGAACTCATCTTTTTATTCACCAACAGGAAGATTCACAAGCATTCTTTCAAATCAAAACTACTCTCCCTTATTTTAAACTCAAAGGAAATGCTAACTGAAGGTATTTTTTATAACCAAGTAAGAAATGCTAAGGTTGATGTAAGAACTTGCTACGTTGATCATAACCTTTACTTCCTTGAAAAGCAGTTAGCTAAATCATGCCTGTAAAAATCAATTACACCAAGCCTTCAAAGTAGAATATTCATACAAGTTAACTCATGAATGGCCTATCAAACCTGTAGAGTTCATACCTGAACAAAATACCACTTAATTCTAACACTGTGTTCTATGTTACATTACCAGCATAGCCAACGTAGCAACCCATGCAGCAGTCATTTTGCCACAGACTACTGAATTCAGTACTGATGTTTAAAGCATAAAAGGATACATCCATGCATCACTGGCATAGCAAATCGATGGATCTGAAACAAACAAGAAAGCCACACAATGCATTTAAAATTATTAAACAATATCAGACAAAAAATGGTAACTAATAGTAGTTATTATACCATAATAATTTCTCTAATTTATTTTAAATATAGCTTTATATGCTTGATATTTGCTGCTTTTTGTTTAAGATGCAGTAATTCCTTCAGAGAGAACAAAATCTGAAGAAAACAGCAGCACACCTACTTTTACCATACATAAAATTTCAGTAAGGGAGAATTCTTTGACTAACACTTGAAATGCCTGTTCCAGGATTTCTCTTACCCACTCACTCCAGAGTCACTTGGATTTTCAATGAAATTTAAAATTCAAGTCTTCCAGTGCTAGAAGTCAGGTAATATCTCATTACCTGTAATTGTTACTATAGCAAGCCACCTGTAGTCAGTATTAGGTCATGCTTCCCCTCACATTGGTCATCTCCACCTTCAAGTCTGTTTTGCTTTCTCCTTCTGCTTTCACCAAACAGCCACTTGGCTTTCTTTGCTTTTCCCAACACAGGTTCTCTGATTTCCCCAGCTTTGTTTGCATAGCACCATCTAAAGCATCTACTCAGTCATATGTCTCTGGAATACACACAACAGCCCTGTGCTACTACCTATTTTCACAGTCCAGAAGCAGGGCATAATCCAGCCTTTTCAAACAGTGTTTAACATAAAAGCACAACTCCACAGGATACTGAGACAGAAATAGAAACAACACATCATTCACTTGGATAAATGGCAAGTACTGATAAAGAGAAAAGGTTGCTGTAGTGTAGACAATCTAGTAGGTTTCATGTATTTCTCAAATCTTTAAATCTGGCCATTGATGTACTCACTTCAGGCACAGTTCGTGGTCAGGCACTTGTATTTACTGCACTAAATGAATTCAAATGTTACATTCTGCCAATCTTAAGTTGAAATAAACTGAAAGAATATGAAGTGTTAATCTTACTCAAGTTTCAGATTTACAACCTGCTCACTAAGCAAACAGTTTAAACTGCACCCAATGAGAAAGATGTTAGCCAGCCTTAGAGTACTGAGATGAACCTTTCTTATACCAAAAGATAAATAAGTAGTTATATTCTAAAAAGTTCAAGAAGCACATGCTCTGCAGTCTAAGTTTGCCTTCAGGTGACGCAAGCATCTTTTCAAATGCAGACACTTCTAATAATATGTATTGAGAATACTGACATAACTTTGGAAGTTTGAAAGTAGATTGTCAGTGTACTGAAGTAAAAGACAAGTAGCCAAGCTACACTAGATCCCAGCTGTCTGAAATAAAAGAATGGTGCATAACTTTATCAAGAGTGTATTCATTCTGTATCAGTATAATGATTATGAAGTGCTTACCTCTGGTTGAGCAGCAAATTCTCTAAGAAGGTGCCCATTCCATACAAACCGTGGATCTGCCTGCAGCAAAAAAAAAAAAAACACAAATGCTTCTACAAACTCTCTGTTCTGTTTAATTCAATATAAGGGCAATTTGGTTTGGAAGCCATGCATTATGTAATTTTAGGTGGATAAGTGTATATGGAGGTGGAACACCCTTTGTTCACTAGTACCATTAATAGATCTTCAACTAGAATTCTAGGTAAAATTGTTAAAAGAACAGTTATCTGATCTGAGGAGGTTGCCAGACACTTCAGGTATGCTAAACCATTAACAATTCAGCTGAGATACGAGAAGAACATTCAAGAGTTTGTATTACATAAACAGGGCTAAAAGAGATTATCCAAAACACTGATAACAATAGCAAGGTAAGATTGCCCAAATGGGTAGAAGGTAAGAGTGTACAGAGTCCAGTATGCAATAATCAACAATTCAGAGAACCAAAAGTTAAACAATAGCTGTAATTATAGAGGAAAGAATTTATTTCCAGCCACATAAGTGATCCTCTACTTCATGTTTCTCCTGTTCACAGCTCACCTCAAAAGCATCTTGGGCAGGTTGCTGAACACTTTCTAAAAAGCTACCAGATTAGTCATCAAAGTGACATTTGCTGCAGAACAGTGCAGGCTCTAGGGAGATGGCACAAATTTCAACTCTAAGATGAGGCATACAAGACAATGCATCAGCAAGGACGAGGATAATTCAACCTCAGTGTGAGAAAAAGGATAAAAACAACCTATTTCTGTCAGACAATACAGCAAGTAGGACTTGAACTACCACAAAAAAAACCATGATGGATTAGTGACCTTATTCTGGGATTGTTTCCTTCTGCTAAAACTACTAAACAACAGCAACAAAGAAATCCACACCAGCTACCCACTAGGCTCCTCTGGGAAAAAAAACAGAAATGCTCAAAATAGTCACCATTCTTTGACTAAGTCACTATATTGCAATAATGAATATGAAGTTACATTTAAATGGTTTTAGCTAACATTTGTATTTACTTTAAACTCTCTATTTACTGTGCCTTGCCTTACAAACAACGTTGTAGGATGCCAGTTTTAGCACAAACCAATTTTCTCATGTCAGCAACCAGTCTCTCTTACAAGAGTATCTCAAAACAACAAAAAAGCATTTGATAATGCAAAAATGGTCCCCAGCATCAACTGGAAAACGTGAGGTTTTGATGATTTTGTTCAAGTCTTGGATTGAGAAAGTGAACTGCTTCCCTAGAGCAGACAGTTTCAGTAACCAAGAAGCTTCAGAGGTTGGATGGTCGCAGCCAGAGGGTTGAAGTCAACAGATTCACATCCAGGAGGAGGGCCATCATGAGTGGTGCCCCCAGGTGTCTGTTGCTCTCCAACACCAAACAGAGGGATCAAGCACACCCTCAGCAAGTTTGCAGATGACACCAAGCTGAGCAGCGCAGGGATACAAAAGGAAGGGATATCATCCAGGGGGACCTGGACAGGCTTGAGAAGAGGGCCCACAGGAACTTAATGAGGTTCAACAAAGCCAAGTCCAAAGTGTCTTGAATTCCTTTTAAATTCATTTGAAACAGACATTTTGAAGTACTTCTAACCTGCTTGATCACAGTCTGACATTACAGCTGAACATACTTTTGTAACATCATGCTGCTAACAAGCTATGAGGCTGAAGGAAGAATGGACTACTATGCTAGCTGCAACCTTCAACAGTTTTGATAGGACACCACAGTGCTCAGACTTCTGTACTGAAGCTTAATACATTAGTTACTTCGACTCTTATTCCAAGCACACAAAAAAGCAAATTAAGTTGATGGATTGTACTTTGCACACTTAACTGGTTGCTTCTTTTTCCTCCTACTGCCAGCTTCTTATTTAAGAGAACTACTCCAGTACAACTGGATTGATAAGCTATAGACTTAAGCAATAGAGAAATAGGAAGAGAAATACATTGCTGTTATAAAGACTTACATTTAAGTGACACACAAATCCATTCCACTCATTTAGTTTAATGACTGAGATAGTAAAGACATTTTCAGCTTAAGAGGATCATAAACTCTAACACCATCTGCTACAATTTAACATTATTTCATTATAAAACATCGTAGAAGGTTTAGGCTTGAGAGTAGTAGACGCACTGATCTCATCAACATCACCCTAAGCTTTTTATTAAGTTAAAGTTAGAGACAGTATTTAAATGATGTCCAAAAAAACCTGAGTAAAATATACTTACATCATGCAGAACTGACAACATCAGAGACAGATACAAAGCAACAGGAAATCCTTACCCTCTCCAATAGGCTCATCTCCTGAAACTCTGGGCTGGTGTTGGCTAATCGTTGCAGGGTGTGTGTTAGGTCATAAGTTGTTGAGAAGTAAAACCCATCCACACTCAAAACATGAGTAATCATTGACAGAAATACTTTATTGTCCTGTAACTGTTGAGAGGAAGGAGAAAAAAAATCATCAAAATACCTTATTTTTAAGAGCTATCACTACTTTATCCAAAACTATTTAGATTTTTAAAAAGCAATGTAAAAGAAAGTTTACTGCCAAGATCACCCCAGCCAAGATCACCCCAATTACTAAACTGTGTTCCAATTCAAACTTCAACTAGCCTCACTCCTTTCCTGAAAGAGCATCAGATTCCCTTTCAGCTCTGTTGGATGCACAAACTTATCTACTCTTTATCAATCCACAACACATATTAAAGAAAAGCCTCTGTCCTTTACCTCCCTCTAAAAACCAATTTGCCCCTGCTGAGTAATCACATGATTGATTAATTCCTTAGATTAAGGAAGGTGGATAGCCAGATGTGAGCAAGGTAGTTTGCTGTAGAACAGTAAAGCTGTGAGAAATATACAACAGGAAGAGTGATTTTATGGAGTGGCTCAGGAAGACTGTTTTCTAATAGACTGCAGAAGTGTAGCACTAAAACATTTCTGCAGTACCGCACACAGGGAAAGCATTCATTAAGGTCCTCAAAAGGGAAAAGATGATAGATACTCAGAAATAAGAATATGCAGCAACATAGGCAACTTCATCCTACCATACTGTACTATCCTAGAAAGGGGAAAAGCACACAACTTATGAATCAAGCTCAGTGGGACAACATTCCATGTTGTACAACATCAGTTGGTTATCTTGAATGACATAACTTACACGTATTTCAATCCAAATATCCCAACAATTACTGTAGTCAGAGGAAAAAGTATAGTTCAGAGAGACTCATGAAACAACAAAATCACTCACTAAAGCTAAAAACCAACATACTCTAATCCACTAACTTTTGAGTTCAGTTCTGTGGTAATGGAGACCAACAGAAGAATTTCCTCCCCACTCCCCCAGTCAATCAATCCACTTCTACCTGAATATCAGTTAAGTGCAGCATGGTCTTTTTGTAGGACAGGATGTCGAAGTCTGTTGCTTTCCAGATTGCATGACTGAAAATCTCACCTACTTTTTTCTTTTTTGTTATAACAATAAGATACGTCCCTGTAAATCAGAAAAAAACAAAGTTTTGAAAAAGCAGATACACACATGCAGAAAACCAGTCCATAACCATATACCAGAAAACTGAAATCATTAGGAAAGAGTGAGGTTTCTTCAAGTCCCAAATAGAACTTTGTTCATTACGGCAGCAAGCAGCTGGAACAGAAACAAATGCACTTACAAAGGTACCCACATCTCTATACTAGCAGATCTTGAGCTACTCAAGAAATGTAAGGAATTCACAGAATAGACAAGGAAAAAGAAGTCATATTTATGCTGCAGAGAAAAGGTTGTCTAAGTTCTTAAGGTCTCAAATGTAGAATGTAACCAATGGCTCAGTGCTTTCCAAATCATGTTCAAGTATGCAAAAGGAACCATGCTTTGGAATCCAAGACATCTATTCCTCTTTTGCTCAAAAATATATTTGTCCTATTAGGTTCAAAATAAAGCAAACAGGAGGGGTTTTGTTTCTTTGTTTTAATAATTTAAAAGAGTAAGCTTGCTGCTTTCCTGGTTGAATAAGTAACAAGGAAAAAAATATCATGACAGTATGCTCTAACCCATTAATTTAGATTTGCTGGACAATAACAAAATATAGCTTTATTTCAGTGCCATCTTGCTTTCAAAAAAAGATTACTTCACAAAGCTGTATACTGGCAGAAAAAAATCATTCACACATTGTAACATCATTAAATGTGTAGCTGAAGCTTCAGCTGAGCAGACCACAGGCACAAGAACAAAATACTTTTTTAGTAATGCCTTAGTAAAAAAACAATCTACTTACGGAAATAAGAAAGAGCTTATGTTACAAGCAGCACTTCTACTACCATACCTAGATATGCATGAGAGGTTTTATGGGGAGATTAATTATTATTGTAGATATCTAGCCTATATACTAGTCAGAGAACAAGTAGCACTGCCCTACACATCTTTTTTTTTTTTTTAAAGAAAAAACCTCTTCAGCTCTCGTTTTCTACCATTTATTTTAGTGGAATAATTGAGGCTCTAGGACACCTGCATCTCTAGGTATAAGTATCACTTTTGGTTGTCACGTCACAAGCATCCAGATAACTTACAAGAACCAGAATTATGTTCACCACTGTGTCACAGAGGCGCTGTATAAATAAGTGTGTTTACACCAACATGAGTTACCACCATTGTCTTTTCCTATTTCAGTAGGTGACATTCAATTTCAGATTTCAAACACTTTAAATAATATTCCAGCATTCCCCCCTGCTTAATACTGTAATAGACAAAAACATTAATGCCTGTTAAAGATGCTTCATTGATGGATACTGAATCAGATTAACAATTATCACATAATAGTGAAATGCCTAACAACTGTTCACCAAACACTAACCAACACAAGCTATATACTAACAGAGCCAGGCTTCAGGGGTGGGGCTGGGGAGAGGAAAAAGGATATTGAAATAAGTTACATACTTTGGTGCAACACTCAATCAGGTGAAAGAAAGTTATCAAATCTACAGTATGGAAAACTGCCCTCTGAGGCAGTGCAGTTTTAAGACAACAAGGACTAATAAAGTACTTAAGACAGAAGTGTCCATTACATTTCTCTCTGTGTAAGATGCAGAATTTTTGCTTGGTATGTGAGCTTGTGAAGTTTAAAAGTTTAAGATCCTTTCAGAAGTCACTGTACTTAACAGTGATACTTCTCTTCAGTTGAAGAATGCATAGCATGATTGAACTTAAATCCTTTATTCGCATGGAGGCTTTCATTCACCTCATTATTACATCATTTTTCAGATTACAGTCTGTAGAAGGAATTGCTATTCAAAAGATAGCCATCTCTTGTTAGCTTAAGCCTTATGAGTCATATTCATTTGTGGCAGTGACTACTGACTTCTCACAGTAATTCTGGATATTTAGAAAAATCAGCTTACTCTTACCTTATCCTATAAATTCCTGAGATGCAGGATTGTTCTAGTCCATTCTTTTTCTTTCAGTGTTGAGTTTCCTTCATGTTTTTATGTTGTTGGTACACAATCATTACCTACAGAGTCATACCCACTTACCTAACATCTTGTCACCCTCATTTATTTATCAGCATTACTGAATTGAAGTCAAACTGCACAATACACGACTACTATGTCAAGTCCTCCAACTAAGATGAAAACAGTTACAGAGACCTTCATCTAGCAGAACAGATGAAGTTGTTTGCATGCATTTGAAATACATCCTTAAAACTCATCAAGCTGGCAGTAAACCTTAGCTTTAGAGCAGCTACGAATTTGACTGTCATAAATATACAAGATTAACTGAATTTGGATACCTCCATACCCCAGCAACCCAAAGGAAAGCCAATCATAAGATGAAAGTGCAGTATCAGAGACCTGCAAAGACTATTCTTGTCTTTAACGTTACCTTAGCAATATATTTCTCTTAATTTACATAAGCACAGTTTTTTTCTTACCTGCCACCAACCGTATTGTTCCCAAAATACCGTATATAGGCCTTGTAACAGCTGAAGGAGGAACATCTTTTTTAACTAAAAAACAAACAAACATCTATATGTAAACTTCAGAATGTTCTGTGAGTGTATCAGAATAAGTTGCCAAAGCTTCTTGGACAAATCAAGTTTTGCTTGCATTTGGAAGGAATGCAATGAAATTCTATAGCCTGAGAGGGGTACAGGAAGGGGGAGGTTGGTCAAGGAGGGGATGCAGAAGCACTCTAACCTAATTTGTAGTTTTGCTTAATCAAAAGAATCATTCAATTGAACACATTTAAGCTCAATAACAACAGTTTAGCAAGAAGACTCCTGAACAACATACATTCCTACCAGCTTCTAGAAGCTTGTTGTTTTAATACCATCAAAACACCAAGGACAAATAAGCCACAAATGCTTGTGACTGCCATTCTTAATTTCTTCTTAACCTCACCCTACTTCCATCTCAGAAGCTTTAGCACACTTCTCCATCTGCAGAACTACTACCAGAAGCACAGATCTTGCAAGCAATACAGCATTCCAAAAAACACACCAAGATCCAGAAGGCATCCAAACATCAACTGCTAACATGTTAGGCTTTCCTCTACCCACTTCTCTAGAATAGCAGAACAAACATCAAAAGTTCAAAGAACTCCACACAATAAAACAAGAAACACCCACACAGTTCAGCATTCTCCCAGACTTTCAAGTCTGGAGAACAGACAGTGCTCAATTCTTTGTGTGCTTTAAATATCACACAGGTTCATCTGATCAAACGTCAGTAATAGAAACTGATGCAGACTAGCAGAAGACTTTGGATAGTCATCTCTACTAGCCATCCAGTTTTGTAAGGATAACTTTGAAGGAGAAATGGAGGTACTACACTAGAACACTAAAAACATCAAAGGGATGTGCTCTTATGTGCTCATATGTGAACATATCTAACAAAGAATAAAGGAGTTGCTGCTTCATTATTAATATCAAACAGATAAGTGCTAGAATACTACCGAGATACCAACTCCCAAAGCATCAAAAAAGGGAAGTCACATCACTGTAACTTCATGTCAACATTTAATGCAAGTCCTTTGATTTTTTTTTTTTAAAGCATTGGGTTCACATTTTGAAAGAAATATTAAACCAGTTAATGTTTTGAAGACCTGAGCATCAGCATGCTTAAGAGTACCTGCACTGAGACTCGAATCCATACTCACAACAGAACTAAATTTACAGTGAGGTTGTTGCTGGCTTTTGTTTTTGTTTCTTAAAGATTTTATGAAAAATGCAGGCTTAGTACTAAAATAAACAACTGCACAACTAATTCAGCAAAAGCTGCAGGAGTACAGCATTCAGCTCCTCCTTGACTGATCCTGAATTTGGGTTGGTGCAACAAGTCCATTTGGTTTAGTCAGTTCTTACTGATAGATAGTTTTGCTGAAAACAGACAAGCACCACCACCACCACCATAAAATTCCTACAATCTTCTGAGAACACCTAAAACAAGAGAACAGAACGACAAACAGCAAGACTTATGCTGGGATGCACTGGGAAGGAAAGTACCTGTAAGAGTGACTTCCGTGGAGACTCTGTCAATAGCCAGCACATCATCTGCTCCATCATCACAGGCTTCCACATAGAACTTCTCTGGTGTTATATGCCTTTAACAGAATGGAGAAGAAAAAAATTAAACAAGACTAACTTTATTTATATTTTGCTCTGTGTTCAGGTGGCAAAGAGCCTAATCGATTTTGAACTTCATTTCAGCTGCAAGAAATCACCATAACATTCCCATTGGATTACTTCCTAACAGCCGGTGCACGAGAAGCAAATAAAACAAATCAGTTACTCAAAAATCCATGGCCTGTTTATTAAACACCACCCTTCTTCATTACAGTAGAGGTTAAAGACACAAAGATGGGTTTATCTTCATACTGGTCCATTACATAACTCACATAAGCTTGAGCTCTGTCACTTCAAAAGTCTCATAAACCAAAATAAAATGACAGAAGTCAAACACTTCGTAATCCATCAGGAAATGAAGCACCACATCCCTGATGTTGGCCCAGGAAACACAAAGCTGCGCTCAAAGCAGTGACAACATCCCACACTAGAGATAAATCTGCTAGAAATAACCCAGGAAACAATTGGAAAACTTAGCCACACACGAGGGCATTGTTTTCCTTAGTTTGATGGCAGATCTTCTTAAGTTGTTTCTCCCTACACAAACCTTGCCTTCCTTCACATTTTTGTTAGTTCTTTTTCTTGGCTGTTTTTCAATGCCTTCAAAGAGCCGATGGAGAATAACTCAGATCAGAAGAAACCCTAGCTGCTCTTTTGGCTCCTGCTTCTACTATTCCTCCCACTACAGTTTTTGGTCACCTTCTCTTACACAGTGCCTGTACATTTCCACCTTTGCCTAAGCCATCATTTCCACAGGCACTTTTGAAATGAGCTTCCACACAGCAGTCTATATTCTGCTTTTGTACAACCTTCATGTTTGGCACCAGAGTCTGCCTTGTCCTTGGCCACGCTGTCACTGCTATCTCTAATCTGCCAAAACAGAAACAACTCTTCCCATAAAAACCTTGCTTCCATCACAGCTCAAGAGCACAAACCCTCCCAAGATCTGAGCTCCTCTCATCTAGTTTGCATTACAGAAGGACCACCGCTGTCAGAGTCTATTGCTCAGCATAGCTAAGGAACAGTCATAAATGAAAACATTTGGCACTGATAGATAGCATAACTCATTATATTCAAGAACAGGAAAGATGTCAGTGCACTGCAGCCATCAAATTCACATTTCAAGTATTACTAAGGGTGGCTTGTAGCACATTCAGAAAGTCTTCCCCAATTTAGAAATGTGTGCAAACTGCTGCCAAGAGATGCAGCAATTCATCCTGTAGGATTGACTTCATCCTTACAATTCAAAGCTGAGGGAGAAGTATCTGTACGAGATTTCAAGAAGACACAAAGAAAACAAATCTTTATTAGAAATTTTAATTTTATTATTATTTTAATAAAAGGTCTTTTGTAATTATTTCACCTCATGTTGGCTGAAGAATCAGTCAAAAGTAAAAATATACAAAAGAAGGGAGCATAGGGGCTACAATCAAAACACTTCCAACAATCTTGCCTTTAAGGAGCAAAACAATTCAGTGAAACCTCCACTGAAATGAAGCCTTCAGCTTTTCCAGTTTATCCAGTTGAAGCACTGCCACTTCTGAAATCACCATGGGCACTGACAGATAAGAACTTCCAGTAAAACAGTAAAAGATGACTAAATGGCTCAAACCAAATTAGTCCCTGTCCTCCCCAGAGCTGGGCTCAGCGTCGTGTTGTGTTGCAGCATAGGCTTCAGATGCTAGAGGCATTTTTAATGCCCATATGAGAGGTCATTCAATGCAGGCTGAAGAAAGGGAAAAAGGACAAGCTTGCCTATGAACAGTTAAGATGTGGTGAGTTTTTAACTACGTGCCCTTGTTGCTGAAGCAATTTCAGTAGAACCCGAGTCATGCATTTGCATGGGAACAAGTTTGGTGTCACAGCAGGAGTGGTTTACCTGCAGATCTCCCTGGAAGTTTCCATAAAAACAAAGATACCTTGAAATTACCCCAAGGGAGAAAGTTTCAATACTTGCTGTTTTTCTTAGTAGCTCGCTGTATTACAAGAAATTCTCTATTCTTCTTCATCAAATTCAAGTTTACCATATTCCTGTGTTTCAGGATAAGCAAGCAAAGAAAGTCACCCTCCCTCAAAAGCCATGAGCTGCAACTTCAGCCTTCCTAAGGAAAAAAAAGCACCTTCTGTTGTATTTACCAGCTGCTTTGTGAATCACTTTGTGAAGATATTGCTCTTCCTTCCTAAAATCGATATCAAAACAACAGCTGTCCCATTTCCCAATCCAAGTCACAAGACTGCACTACAAAAAGCATCGATTCTTACCATAATAGAAACATAGAAGGAAAATAAACACACTTGCTACACCACTTATAGGCTTGGTTTCATTGACAGTTGAGATGGTCTCTTTTGGTTTGTGTATGTTGTGACGCTTCACTTGCTCTGTTTTTATTACAAAGCAGTGTTGTACATCATGAATACTGGGCAGAGCTGCATCCTATATTGTGATTAGGCTGATCTAACAGACAAGAGTATTCCTACATCCAGATTTGGGATGACACAGAAACCATCTCAGCCTGATGGAACCAAAGATAGAACCTCACTCAATACCACTTCAGCCTTCCAGACCTCAACAGCCAAACCCTTACTTCAGCAATTGATTATTTCACCATAAATACTTAACATCACTCTAATGCAGGAAGCTTTGAGAGCAGCCTCTGAACTCTGCAATAAAACAAGCCAAAAGTACATCCTGCACTGCGCAATGCATTTGCTGTGCTCAAGCACCAAAGCAGTCAGCAGTGGGCTACAGGAAAGACATTAACAAGATACAGCTCCAGCAGCACATTAAGTAACAGTGCTAACATGCTGATGGTTGCAGCACTCCAGAGATTCCAGATTTTCTAGGTGAGCAGGTGTTCTAATTATACATCTACAATAAATATTACTCCTCAAGCACAGACAGTGCAAGGAACTGGAACATTTCCCATGGAGGAATAATTGCTGGGAAAAAAAAAAGTACAATCCCAGGATTAAGAAAAAAACAACCACCAAACCAACAGAAATATCTTTTAAAAATAATTAAGACATATTAAAGGCACAGCCTCTTCATAATTATTTCCAGTTGTATTTCACTTCAGATGACAAATAATTTACTGTGTAACTCACTGTCCTTCTACATCAACAGCCCTGAGCTCCATCGTGGCAGGCGAAGTAATGGGAGCACACAGCAGTTCTTTATAGAGGCATTATCCAGGCACTGAAAGCTCAGCTTAAGAAAAACAAAACCCAAAAGACAAAGATGCACTTTTGGACTTCTCCCTCAGTGCAGACAGGCAGAAAGGGGTGTCTGTATACTACTGTAGTGCTGCAGCACTACTAAGCAGCTCAATAACAAACGCTGCAACTCAGCTAGTTACATCGGTAGCAGAGAAGCTTGGCAGCAACACATTAACCTGCACTGCTTGCGCCTGACTGAAGATGAAAGCTTTGTGTCCCTGCTTGTGTCAACATGATATGCAAGAGGTCTGCATTCAGAGCTGACTCTTGCAGCAGGACCTACAGCCCTGCAGCACACACTACGGCCCATGGGCTCCACGCAGTGCCCTCTGACCTCCCAGAGACTTTTAACGAGGCCGTGTCCAGACAAGTGCTTTTACTTTAAGAAAAAGAGCCTTACCAAGAAGGTCTGTGTGTCACAGGACGCACAGCGGCCACTCACACAACTCACCTTCCCTGCTCTGCAGACAGAAAGATCACAAGTCCAGCTCAGGGAAAGTCAAGCACCATGAAGCGACAAGAGCAGCAGCGAGCTCTGTGCCGCACGGGCAGCGTTCTCAGCCACCACCGAGGGTTCTGCAGTACAGGAGCACCCAGCCACCTCCAGCATCCTCACATGGGGGATCCTCAACAAGGGGAAAAGTCCCGAGACTGACGTACATACAGCAGCGTTATGGCAGACCGCGTACGCCGGTCTCCAAGGACAGAGCTGCGCGCCCTGATCCCAAACACGGCCACTAAACAGAACCGTGAGGTCAGGCGTAAGAGCCGCTCTCACACAGCGCTGCCCGGACGCAGCAGCGGTGAGCGCAGGGCAGAACTCGCGTGGCACACGCGGAGGTCAGGCGGCCGGCGGCGCCCTCGGGGCTCACAAGGGCACCTCGCAGCCATTTCTGGGCGCCCGCAGGCAGCGCTCGCGGCCGCCGGCCCGCAGCTATCAGCCGCTCGGCGGGAGCGCCTCGGGCCGGTATCGCCCCGGTTACGTAACCGCTACTGCGGCACCGAGCGAACGCCTGCGACTGCGAAGTTCAAAGGTTCGCCCTCCTCCCGGGCGGGCCGAGGGGAGCCGCCCGCCGCCCCGCCCTCGCCTCACGCAGGTGGCGGAGCCGCTCCCTCCCCCCCGGCCCTCACTCACAGCTTCAGGTTGGCGTATGACGACGACGACGCCGCCGCCGGTCCCGCCGCCGCCGCCATTTGTAGCCCTCCGGCCGCCGCCGGTGCCGGTCCCGCTCCGCTCCCCGCCGGCCGCTCCCTCCCCGCCTGCCGGGCTGACGCGTCCCGCCGGCCTGTGGCGACGGAGCCTCACGCGGGACAAACCTCCTTGGGCGCGAGAGCAGCTGGGCGCGGCGGCGCCTATGAGAAGCGGCGGGAGGGCACGGGCCGAGAGGCCGGCCCCGCCATTGGCCGAGCGCCCGCGCTAACCCCGCCCCCGCGGAGCTCCTCGAGCCGCCGGGTCGTCGCGGAACGGTGACGCCACGCCGGGCAGAGGGAGGCGTGCCAAGGAAACGCGCGGGGATTGGCCGGAGCGGAGTGGGGCGGTCGGCCACGCCCCAGGGAGACTCGGTGGGCGGGGCGGGGCGGCGGGGTGGGGATCGGCTACCTTCCAGCCGGCGGCCCCGCCTATGGCCCCGCCTATGGCCCCGCCTCGTGGAAACGCGGCGCGGGCGGAAAATGTGCTGAACTGCAACTGGCCAAGGGTACTTTACGAGCAGGGCCAGTGGCGCAATGGATAACGCGTCTGACTACGGATCAGAAGATTCTAGGTTCGACTCCTGGCTGGCTCGGCTGCTCTTTTCTGTTTTTTTTTTTTTGTTTTTTTTTTTTGTTTTTTTTCCCCCTCGTTTTCTGCTCTCCAGTATTTTTTCCCCGTCCAAGCTAGGAGTGCTGCCCACCACCCCTTCGGCCTCCCTCCGAGCCCACAGAGCTGACGGGCTGTTCCACGAACTTTCCCCAGGCCAAAACCTCGCCCCACGGCCTGTGGCAGCATCTCACCTCCTCAACCCCATCCCCTCACCTGCTAGATGGAAGAAGCTTCCCCACGGGCCTGGGGCAAAAGAGACACTCCAGCACGGGCTCTCCATGTGGGCCTTCCCTCATCTGCCAGGGGGAAAACACAGCACTGCATCCCTGCTGCTGCCCATTGCCTCCCTGGAGCTGGGACGAACCCCAGGCCTCCCCATGGCAAGCAGGGCTGCCTGCCTCTGCCAGCCCAGGTTGCAAGTGGGACACCCACCTCACGGCTCACCGCCTCCCACAATCAGCAATCAGACATTAGGAAAGACCACTCTGAGCGCTGCTTCACCGTATTGTCTTTAATCACTGAAACCACAAGGGCCAGGCCGCTGCTGCTGGCCTCCATTTTGTATAAACACCCAATGGCGCCGAACAGAGAGCCGTGCTGCAGGAGGCTGTGGTTAGTGACAGCAGCAGAACACTCCATCCCAACGTCATGCTTTCAAGAAGCCGTAATGTACAAAACAAGTACCACAAGCACCGCTGGCTGGGCTCCGATTTGCTTTCAGGGTGCGTGGCCATGCTGCGTGCGTTTCCTTCACATCTTTCCTTCTCCATGCATCCCTCTGCTTTAGCACATCGTTTTGTTTGTTTATTGATCCAAAAAGTCAAATTTGGTGGTTTCAAAGAGTTCCCAGGTATGCCTTGCCTGGAACAGAACTGCTCAAACTCTGCTCCAGCACAGACGTGTGCAGGTGCACTGGGGCACGTGGTTAGTGGGCAGGTGAGGATGGGTTACTGCTTGGACTAGATGTTCGCAGTGGTCTTTTCCAACCTTAACAACTGTGATTCCATGATTTGTTTCCTGTTTGCATGGAGACTCCACACCTGAAGTGTGATGCAGGCAGAGCCTGCCTAAAGGATGAAAGCCGTTTGGCTTTAAGCAAGGACCTGGTTTTGCTGTTGCTGAAATAGTAAAGAGGCAAAAATTCCAGGGAAATACAGAAGGGCTAAACATGAAAAAAAGAACCTGCAATGTTTCAAGGTCAGGAGTGTAAGGAAGAGGTGGAGGTCCCAGAAGATCCAGTGCTGAAACCCAAGGACATGAAATGTTTGCCCAGGACTAATAATCAGCACAGGGAACACTTTCTTCTCCTGGGGGACAAAGTGACCCCTCATACTAACCTGCTTCACCTCTACCCTAACACTGCACTGCTGATGAGACACCACTGTTTCTCTCAGTGGCAGCGACAGGGCCCAAGGGAACGGCATGGAGCTGTCAGGGGAGGGGCAGCTGGGGGTGAGGGACAGGGTCTGTGCCAGAGGATGGTGGGCATGGAACAGCCTGCCCAGGGCAGTGGGCACGGCCCTGAGTGCCAGAGTTCAGGGAGCGTTTGGGCAGCGCTCTCAGACATTGGGTTTGGATTTTGGCTGGTCCCGTGTGGAGCCAAGGGTTGGATTCAAGAGTCTTTGTGGGTCCCTTCCAATTCAGGATATTCTGTGATTCCGTGATTCCAAACAATAGAAATTTAACAGCATGATCTAAACAAAAATCTATTAAACACTGGCTCCTGAAAACAAGTTTCAGGGAAATCATCTGAATAACTATTTGCATGTGGGCTACCCTTTACCAGGACAATGGGACTTCCAAGCATCCCTTCCCTTAAACAAGTCTGAAGTGCAAGCTGTAGTAGGAATTAAAAGCTAGACTAGCACATTTTAATTTCTTAATAAATAAAGTCAAGATCCATGTGAATAGCAAACCCCAGTGTGAAGAAGCCAGGTGATAGGCAGAATTTAACGTACGTTGTTCGCAACTCTTTTGTAGAAGGAGCTGCAAACTGGAACTATTCCAAATTGCCCAATTATGCCTTGACCTCATTTTCTTGCCAAAATGACCAGAGAAGGCCCAGCGGTATCTCTGAAGTCACACATGGAAAGGACTTCTCCTGGCCCAGCACTTCACTGTGCTGACAAACAGGGGATATGGCAGTGACTGTGACTCCCCCACACTGGGCAGGAGGCAGGGATAACACAAAGCTCCAACCGATTCAAATCCTCACACACAAAAGCAGAACGAGTCAAGGCGCGAGCTGAGCAAGGCAGTGCAGTATATGCTTTAGCTTCAGAACCATGAACTCAGGCACTCAGTTTTCAAAGCTTCACATTGTCATTTCCAGCACTTAGTAAACACATGAAAGGAGAGCATTCACACTTAATAATTTACATGGGACCTCAAACCTGAAAGTAGGACAGCCTGCATTTCCCCAGAATGGTCCAGAGGAGCAGAGGGAGGCTGTCAGAAGTAACCAGACACTGTGAAAGTGGAAGCCAAACTTTCCACTGCTTTGCAGGAGGCTCCTGCGAGATAGCTCACTGCAAACTGCTGGCTGCAGCCTTCTGCACAGGAAAATGTTTTATCTCTCTAATTCTCCTTTCTTTCTTCTTATCTTAGGGGCATAGGAAAGGCTGTAAGAGCAAAACAGAATTTTAAACCACTGCTGAGAAAGAAAAAATCAGTCCTGCTATTGTTTTCAGATCTTCCCAAAATGAAGGCCAGAAAATACGTGTCAAAAACATGCTCCCAAACCAAAGAGCTAGCCAAAGCATCAGCTATGCAGCAGTTGACCTCAGAGACAGCAGCATCCAAGCATTTGGAGGCCCAGTTGAAAGCTGTAGGGAGCTCGTGTATTTTAGATTAATTCTACCTCTTCTAACATCACAGGTAAGGCTCGTTCTGCATACTGCAATGGGACGTATCCACCACGGGCTTTCGGTCACTCACTGAGGGGCTGTAAGTCCCCTGCAGGAATGGAGCCGCAGAGCCCAGCTTCCCACAGCTGGCATCCCAAGAAGCATCCCTAAGGGCAGAGATGCTCCCAGCTGGGTGGGACAGAAGGTCAGCCCCAGGCAAATCCTTCCAGCTCCTCAGCCTAGAGGAGATAAACTTAAGCAGACGTGTAGGAGGGTGCTAGCAGGCTACCAGTCCCCATATTAAAGCAGATGCTCGTACTTCTCTTTAATCCTTTACACAGTACCTTGCACCACTCCAAATGGAGAAGCGCAGTATTTATCAGCACCGACAGAGACAACAGCAGAAGGGCTGCTGAGGTGCCTGGGAGGAAAAGGCAAGCTGCTGATTGTTGGGGAGAAAAGCTCCATGATGGCAGGGGTAAAAGTCAACCCTGCATCTAGGCCAAAAGTCCACGAGCCAGAGTGGAGAGAGGGTGAGGCAATCTGCAGCCAGAGCTTCACAGGACAGAGCCCTCTGTCCTGCAGTGGTGGTGCCAGGTTGAAAAAAGGTTTTACCCCTGACAGTAAAAAAGGCAAGTCAACCGTGCTTCTCTGAAGGACTACTTTGAACAATAGAGGTACGGCTCCAGCTGAGTAATGAAAGTGCTCTGATGGCATGGTGTGAATGTCTAGCTACATTTGTGCTATGGGAAAAGATGTATGGTTGAACCACAGCCAGTTCTCAGTAAGAGCTCATTTCTAGAGTCTCAGTGCCACTGCTCAGCCTTTGCTTTTTCAACAGAATAGAAAAAAAGAGCCAAACTCCCAGTACCTCCCTTGGATAAGCTGATATTATTCGTGTGAGCAAATCTGTTTATACCAGTGGCTGGACTGATATGAGTACAGGTTGTAGAGCTGGACTCTAAATCCCACTGTAACAAAGCCTTTAGAATGATCTTGAGCTTGTTCCCAGAGTTCTAAATAAGCACCACTATAAAATGGCTCTGTGCTGGGTAAACACTAAGGAGTGGCCAAGCTGGGGCTGAGCTGTGGGGACAAACCATGAAAACATCAGGCAAATATCTGTACGTGGAGAACTTCTTTTCCAAAGTGAGCTCTGTAAGCAAGAACAGGGATGGATTTCCCTCACGTCCACACTACCAGCATCCCAACCT
Organism: Chrysolophus pictus; assembly: GCA_037305975.1. Classification (NCBI taxonomy): domain Eukaryota; kingdom Metazoa; phylum Chordata; class Aves; order Galliformes; family Phasianidae; genus Chrysolophus; species Chrysolophus pictus. Next base: position 42,344,098 of record JAYKPI010000006.1, read on the forward strand.
TTCCAAACATAATCCTCTCTTCGCACTGTGACAAAGCAGATGGGTCCCTGTGTATTGCTGTGACATTCTAGCAGCAGCTCGTATCCAGTCATCACAGTAGCTAAGCCCAGCTTGTTCCAGTTTCTTGTCCTGTTCAAAATGGGATATTGTCTCCAGCTGCTAGGCAGCACGCCTGGGCTGTGCTTGGAGTGTTGGTGCTTTTACAGCCACACTTGATATACAAGAGTTCAGGGCATTCACTGGGAGGTCTTAGCACACTATTTTGCAAAGACTTCTTTATTTTCTAAAGTATTACTAAGAGTGTGTGTCTAAAACCTCATATTAATAATATGATGTCCCTTAGAGAATGTGATGAAATGTTCTTGTCAGGAATCACTTAGTAGACTGATGGAGCATTCCCAACAGGCAGGCAAGCCAGCCTCCAGCTTTTTAACTGTGCATGGCATGATCTGAGTTCGTTGGCTTGATAGCAAGTTGTACTTTCACTCAAGAATCTTCTAAAATGGCCCAAAGGAATCTCCAAGAAGCAGAAAAAGGCACGTAAGAGTAAACCAATCAGTTTAGATAACATGCCACATTCCTGGTCAAGTAGATAGAGTTTGGTACAGCTGGAACTCAAATGCATACACACTGTGAATCCAGCAAAAATCTCTCATATCTTTTCACAGGAAAATTGCCAACTGGAGAAAAACATGCACAGGAAATCAATGGTGGGTAGGGAGAGGGTGATCACATAACAAATGGTCTGTCAGGGCTCCCAGTGTCACCCACGTTGGCTAGTAGTGATGCTGGTACACAGCTGCTGGGGTTGTGCCGTTCTCTATGTGTTTCAGATGACAGGAGTGACAAAGCAAATGGTCATCCAGAGGGTAACAGCGATGCCCATCTTCGTCGTTCAGTTCCATCCCACAGTCCTGCAGAGAGAGGTCATGCAAATTTAATTAGACTATATGTTTATCTCCCAGGGTCAACTGGGGTCTGGCTTGCAGGAGAATGTTGTGACAAGGACAGGAGCTCCTTGCCAGCGGCTCCCTTCTAATAAGTTCAGTATTTATTAAGAGCAGGAAAACATCTGACATAGGCATTTTGAAGGGCAGCCTTGTATACATAGGTCTTAACTAGTTTGACTAAATAAGCTTTGTCTCATGGTGAGTTGCATCCCTACATGTTTTAAACGTACTCATGTTTCCTTACACTCTCAGGTAGGATTCACCACTTTGCATTAAATTAATTGCAGCTGTACTGATGTGAAACTCACCTGCAGAGTCAGGGTTTCTTTCCACTGCACTATGAGCACAATGATAGAAGACATGTAGATATTTTAATTCATGTTACATAAGTATGAAGGCTCTCTGGGAAGTCCATGAATATTTAAGAGCTCGCATTTCTTCAGATTTTTGTGGCAGCCATATATCCTCTCCTTACCACTGACCGCACATTCACTTCATTCATAAGTGAAGATAACTTACACCAGACAAGATCACTCATCACCTTAGCATTTCTGAACAGTCTGGCCTGGAAACCAGATACACTAATGTGATCTGGAGCTCAGGGCTTTCAAAGAGCAGCAAGAGAACCTTAGTGATTCACTACATTTCCTTCATTAACAAATAAACTGGATAGCAAGTGAACTGACAATTGGACTTTTGTCAGCCACTAATATTAAAAGATTTCAGAGTCTGAATTGCTTATATACTGCCACTGGAAGCGGGGAGATTTTAAAATAACTGTTAATACCTCTTATAAGCACCCTCTACTCCCCTAGAAAGCTGCTGACCTACCTCGCAGTGATAACATTCCACGTGGTAATCCTTGTCCATAGACACAACCCGAATGGTCTCATCAGACCCCTGAAAGCATTCAAGCAAATGAGAAGAAATTACAGAGGATTACGAGAGGATTAGACACATGCACTCTGCAGATTGCTTCTTGTAACAATATCAGTGTTGAACAAATGCATTTTGGCCATTGGTTGGAAATCACAAATAAACCCTGCCACCTACAGTTACTTTTACAGTAAAGCTTCATCATTGGTTGCCCTCTGATATCTTCTAAAGCATAACATCAGAAACATAGAATTCTCTCTGCTTACAGGTCACATCTATCCTAAAACATGTACTGATGATTGGATAGCTTCAATATATCACATTTCTCAGCACTTTAAGCTGTCTTTTGCAAAGACCCATCTCCTCCAAATATGACAATGAGTTAGTCCCAGAGGGCGAGCATGAGCACCACCACCATTTTCTGATGTGAAGGAATGGTAGCTGTGCACAGTGCTAACAGCAATATAATAGTGCAGAAGGTAATAAAGTAGCCTGGCCCAAGGGGAATAAGCTGTGTTATAAGCAAAGGAAGGGTCACATCTCAAGGGCAGTGTACGAGCTTCATTTAAAAGGCAGCACTCCAGTGGAAGCAATTGTCTCTCCACGTCCACAAGGACACTCATCTTCACATGGGGTCAAGAAGGGAAGAGAGCAAGACCTGACATATAATGCCTTCTCCCCAGTAGGGATAAATAATAAAAGGCTCTCACCTCGGAGGGCAGAATGGGAAGCCCACATGCTGCACACTTTGGAGCTAGAACTCTGCAAGAAGAACAAAAAATTGAAGGCAAGTTATGCATCAACATAAAAAGAGAGGCCTGTCTGTTGTTGGTGATAAGACAAAACACTACAGCTGTAAATAATTTATCCACAGGAAAGCTTAACATCTCAAGATCACAAATTCAATTAGGATTGGTTATAAGTAATGCTAGGTACACGTTGCTCAATCAGACAGAAAAAGATTTTATATTTAGTGCCAGTAAAAAAAACCAAATAAACAAAACAAAACAAAAACACTGTAAAATTCCTGGCTATTATTATTAAGAAATTTGGAAGAGATAATGAAGAGAAAGCGAGCAGAACTGGCTTTATATGAAAAGCATATAAAAAGAATGAGTTGCCTTGCACCACAGCAAGAAATTTCAGAGAAAACACTAAGGGACTGCTAGATTCCTCAAGGCCTTGTACAGTAAGTAAATGAAGTTGCAAAGAAATACGTATCATTTCAGAACAACAGTGACACATGAAACACAACATAAAACAATTCCAGGGACTGCTTGAGCAATACTTATTATCTGTCCGCTCAGAAAACAGCATGTTAGCCAAACAGGCACTCAAAATGTATGCTGCTCTAATCCCGTAACTACTAGCTAAGAGCAGAGCTCTTCTATTTTACTGTCAAAATGATAAGTGATTTTTCAAGTGGATTCATTAGTCATTTAATTTAAAGCTGGATAAAGTTCACTTTGGATGTTCAGTGGTGATTTCTAAAAACATTCTTTGAAACTCAGCCCTGCAACTACTCCAAAGCAGCTCGTGTTGACTCCTCACAGTCTTCCTTCAGAGCAGACTAATGTCTTACACCACAGAACGCTGCACAAGCACTATTTCTCACCTACCTCAGAAACCACTAAACACTCCTTGTTTTGCAGAAGGTGCAGCTTAAGTATGGGGGTTAAGTGACTTCCTCAAAGTTACACAGAAGCCAATGGCAGGGCAAGAGGAAAGGCAAAGGGAACTCTAGAGTCTAATCCCATCCTCAAACTCCTGGATTCTAATCCTGTATTTGTTTCACTGATCAGTAGTTTCTAAGTAGCTGTAAAGCTAAATTAGAGGCTTTATCATGTCTTCTCTGATGTTATTTTGTACTTACTTGTGGTAATCTCTGACACAGTAGATTTTGTTTTCAGTGTCTACAGTGAATGGCACACCATCCAGACACTCGTTGCAGACCACACATCGGAAGCAGCCTGGATGATATGATTTCCCCAGAGCCTGCAGGATCTGCAACAAACCAAGAGACAAGAAAGAAACATGTGAACAGTCAATACAGGTGAAATAACACACTCGCAGCTTTGCATCAGACACTGTTGCATGTTCATCAGCAGTGCTGTGTTGTTTTTTTTTTCACATCTTCTAAAAAATGAGTTATCAGGAAAAGGAAGGGCAGCTGGAATCAGTATGGATTGCCTAGACCTGAATAGTTAGCGTGGATAAGAAAGCAATTTATGGAGTTTCAGTTAAAATAGTTAGTATCACTGAGTAAAAGTGACAAGATTTAAAGGGAAGAAAATCATTTCTGAAACCAACAGGTGGAGAATCCTTAGTATAATCACAAGTTAAAATGTACCCGGCCAAAAAGGAAACACATCTCTTTGTTCTCTGTGAGAGGCTGGGATGATTACTATTGCTAGATTTTCCTATCACCTTAGATTTAAACCTTCGTACTCACTGGTGTGGCCTTCTAATTAACACAGACTATAAAAACCATGTTGAACTCAACCCGCTACATAAAACAGCTTTTCCAATTTTAATGCTTTTGAGTGTGAGCAGGCAAGCAAAGATAATTAACAACAGGTATCAGAAAGGCTTGGGAGGAGTGCCATGATCACCCTGAAGGTCTTCATTTTTTTGCTGCAGATTTAGTTTTACACCATCAGCTCATGAATTTGTCTCTCTCCCCATCACCCACAGCCAAACGCTGCCTGGTACAGGCTGAAGGCCAGCTGATGCCTTGAGATGTCACCTACTTGCTGCAAATCCTGAACGGGTGGCAACCTGCTGCAGGCTGATGGGAGTGCACATCTATTCAGTGGGTTTCAAGGATCTGGACAAATCGGAACTGAAGCTTGGTTCACACACTCTGGCTCCCCAGAAAGTCAGTCCAGAGCCTTCCATCACATATATGAAGCTGTGACAAGGCAGCAGCTTCATCCTCAAGGTACATGAAACTCACTATGCATGGTACACAGAATTGACTATCAGACAGACAGGCTTAGCAGAGCATGGCTGATGCCCCACAGCAAGGAAGCCTCTTCTTTCTGCACAGGATTATGAAAACTCTGCTCAGAGAAGCCCAGAAGGAGATGAAAAATCTGAAGGCACCGTTTTCAATTTGCACTGAAAACAGGGAGAGCGAAGTCCTTACATCACATGCAGCCGGATGCCAGCTTTGCTTCCTTTGCTTTCTTTGTTGCAAAAGCCAACAAAGGCTTAGCGGATTTTCTTTCAGCTACCCACCTTTCACTAGGCAGACCAGCAAATGACAACACACAGTACCAGTTATCAAAATGTTTTGTTGTTGGTACATTCTTCTAAAAAGCTGTGGGATTTTTTACCTAAGGCAATAATCACTTACCATGTCCATTATCAAATGACCACAAATGAAACACCTGTCAGCTGACTGCTGGAAACCAGAGTACTGCAAGGACAAAAAAGAAGTGGCTTAACATTGCACAAGGCTAGTAGAGCATAAGCAACAGCATATTGTAGGGCATTATTTGCTTGGCCTTTTCCTGTACTCCTTACACAAACTAAACTTTCCACTATTGTTTTTGTTTTCAGTATACGAAGCTGTGGATGGAATATTCTATTAAGACACCAGATTTGCACTGTTCAGAAGGAGTAGATGGTCCTGTAACTTTCAAGTCCTAAGTTTATTTTAGCATATATGCAAATACTATAAATGCAGATCCACATAAGTCACTTACTCATAAGACTTAATTCTTTATTTGACCATAGGAATCTACAAACCAGGAGCTTAACTGTACTTATCACATGCTCATATCACAACATTTGCCAAATTCTACTTTGAGTTACACCTTTCTAGGTCTATTCAAGCTAAAGGTAAGGAACCGACTGTCATCCCCCAACAAACACCTCATGCACTACACATTGTCTGTCTAAGGTTTCAGTCCTGTCTGAATGGCAAACTGGAAAAACTGAATACTTTAGATGCATTTAACCAATTTTCTGTCTGTGCAGAATATACTGGTGAGAGAAAAGAAGATCACTTTACTTCTCTCTGATAGAAATCACTGCACTCCTCCAGTAAGTAGGCAAATACCTTTTCAAGTCTCAATGATGGTTTACTCTACAAGGTCTTGGGGGTGAGGAGAGGGGCTATGGCTTTTTGTATTTTCTGTAGCAGCTGCAGTGATGCTTATCTTCTACCAGCCATGGATCACGGAATTGGTTCACACTTAAATACATTCACACAAAGCCACTGAGGGTAATAGAAAGATATCCATTAGGATGCCCAAACAAAAGTAGTTCACTGGGAAAGGAAATTCCCTCATTCATTCTTCTGTAGCCATTCATCTTGCTCCTGTCTCCAAGAAATGGTAACAAAGCCACACTCTGAAGATGCCATCCCAAGAAGCTCCAGCTTTGCTATGGCTTCTGCACTATGATACCATGGCCTCCCACTCAGCTACTTGCAGTGCCATGTGTGGGCAGCTACCACGTCTCAGAGCTGGCCAATTTGCTCAGTTTGGTCTGTTAGTGAGCAGGGAAGAATGGCCAGGCTGTGCAGGAGATGTGCAAAACACAGGCAGAGCCACCAAGGAGAAAGGCTGTGCGTCTCCTGTGGATGCTGAGACACGGTGGGGGCACAAGGGTCAGCTGCGTGCTTACCAGGAAATCTTCCTCACAGAACACCTTTCCATTGACGAAATAAAAGGCTTTTCCTCTCAGCTTCCGACCTAAGGAAAAAAAAAAAACACAGGCAGAAGGGAAAGGTCAATAGAGAGCAAGGAGAAAATGTGAGCAAAAATTGGGCGCTGATAACTGAGAAGTGACCCACAGCAAGGACATTAGAACACAGAAGTCCTACAGCTGGAGCAGAGCCTCCACCTCCAGAATGTCCTAACAGAGACAAGATGACAGTTATCCAAGAAGAGACTCTACACATGGGAAACGTGTGTATATATATACATTTATATTTACTACAGCTTTTGTGTTTATACTTTGCATCTGCATTGTTTTCAGTTCCACATAGTACAACTACAACTACAGTACAGTAAAACGGCTCCCACTGCTACTCCTAAATGGAGGCCTTGGCTGGCTTGGTCTACAGATGTGGAAAACACAAGGTCTGGACTCACCCCTTGGTCTTTAGGACTGTGGCAGCCTTCGACCAATAATCACACTGGCTGCTGAACATTAAGAAAAGGGAGAAGTCAAGCAGAGTTCTTTCACTAAACTAAAGTCTTTGCCATCTGCTGCCTACACCAGAGGGCACTCTCTGGCCAGGAAACCTCATGATGTTACACGGGAAACCAAGGCTCCAAAGCAGCTCCAACTTTTGGCAGTAAGCTCAGAAATGTTTAACTTCAATCTTAAATTATGCGATAGTGTGGGCTCCGGTGATCTTCCCAAGCGCCTTCCTCTTTTTGTATGCAACATCTCTCCTTAAAGACAAGTGGGCAGTGGTGAGGGAAAACACGCATGGAGCTGCAGGATGAGGGTGTTTCTTCGGGCAGCGGCCCCAGCGGTGTGTGAGCAGTACTCATCCAGCAGAGCAGCTGAAGCCTGGATCGTTGCTGCTGTGCCATTCCTCTATGGTGACAAAAGCAGCATTTACGGGGCTTTCTGCACCCAGTGTATTTTTAACCTGGTGACATTCAAAGGTCCAGACTGACGGCAACAGCCCTTTGGGGAAGCCACTGCAGCCAGCGCTGTGCAGCCCTCTGATCAACACAAACCCCTGACGCACCTAGGAATGCTAGGGCATGATTCGTCTTTGTCAGGAGCAATTGCTCTAATATATGTCCTAAATTGTCAGCTCCTGATTGCATTTCACTTTTACTTCCTCTTGAACTTAGCTAATCTCTCATTGAAAGAAATCAGACAGTTATGGTTCTTCAGCATTTCAACCCTCTCACCCACTCCCCCAACAGGAAGTCTGAGCTGCGTGCTTTTATGTTCTGCTCCCTCCTGGACTGACCTACCTAGCTGCAGGGCCTCCAGCATGGCCTCAAAGTCACTTCAGCACCAATTTCAGAATACTGCAAGCTTAGTCACCAGTGCTTTCATGCTAAACAAACACACTTGACTTAACAGCTGACCCCAGGATACCGCAGGGCTGCACTGTCATGATGTCAGTGCTTTTGTCCATCATTTTCTCAGCTGGCAGCTTCTGAAGATGCTCAGAGAGAGCTTTACCAGGGACTTGCAATGTATAAGGGTGGATGCTGGGCAATTCTTCATTTGCTTGTCACGGAGCTGATTCTCTTTTGAAGTTGCTTTTCTATTATTTACTAGGACAATGGGGGTCACAAACCCATGTTTAAAAAATGAGATCGCTCTCAATGCATGCAATGATGCAGGGCTGTGTTTGGACTCCAGGGCTCTGCATGGCTAGAGAGGCAGCAAGAACCTTACTTCTCTCTTATCTGAACATGGAAGAAGTCCTCTGGCATTTGCACAGCAGGTGGGCAAGTCTCACTGCAGGCTGGCAACTGCTCCTGCATCCCTTCCATGCTGCCAGCCCTGAGTCTCTATTATTATAAAACCAGTCCTTCCTGGAGTGCTGCAGATGTAAGATTTGGACATTACCAATGGCAGGTGAATAGGATTTCAGTTTCCAGATCTTGCAGGTGACAAGTGATGTCCCCCAGGGGCCTTGGGACCAGAACTCTTTAGCACCTTTATCAGTGACACAGACAATGGGATCAAGTGCACCCTCTGCAAGTTTGCAGATGACACTAAGCTGAGTGGCACAGTTGATATAGTAGAAGGAATGGATGCCATCTAAAGGGACACCATCCAAAGGGACATAAACAAGCTCAAAAGATGGGCCCATATGGACCTAATGAGGTTCTGCAAGGCCACATGCCCTGGGGTCAAGCCAATCTCAGATATGTATACAGACCGGGAGAAGAACTCATTGAGAACAGCCCTGTGGAGAAGGACTTGGGAGTCCTGATAGATGAAAACCTTAACATGAGCCAGCACTATGCACTTATGGCCCAGGCCAACAGTATCGCGGGCTGTGTTAAAAGGGGAGTGGCCAGCAGGATGACGGAGGGGTTTTTTGTCTCTCTCCTCTCTGCCTTTGTGAGGCTCCACCTGGAGTACTGCATCCAGGTTTGGGCCTCCAGCACAAGAAAAATGTGGAGCTTTTGGAGGGGGTCCAGAGGAGGACCACAAAAGATGATCAGAGGACTGGAGAACCTCTCCTACGAAAACAGGATGAGGCAGCTGAGCTTGTTCAGTCTGGAGAAGAGAAGCTGTAGGCAGACCTCATTATGGTCTTCCAATATTTAAATGGAGCTTATAGCAGAAGGGAAATCAGCTTTTTGCATAGGGAGATAGTGATGGGACAAGGGGGGATGGATTTAAACTAAAAGAGAGGAGATTTAGATCAGATGTCAAGGGAAAGTTTTTCACTGAGAGGGTGCTAAGTGTTGGACTAGTTGGCCCAAAGAAGCTATGGATGCTCCATTCCTGGAGGTGTTCAAGGCAAGGTTGGATGGAGCCCTGAGCAATCTGATCCAGTGCCTGATTTAGTGGTTGGCAACCCTACCTGCAGCAGAGGGACTGGATGGTTTCTGAGGTCCCTTCCCATCCTAGCCATTCCATGATACTATGATTCGGAGCACAGAAGACCCACCAGGGCCCAGCCAGTACATGTTTTTGTGGTGCTTTCTGTGGATGCTGACCTTGACACCACACCGTACGGCTCCTGCTGTGTGCCCCACACTGGGCAGAGCATCAGAGCTCTCCTTCATTCCTGGTATCTGTCCCACTTCTGCTGGCTACCACCACAGCTGCACGTGGCAGTGAATGTGACACAATGTCTGCTCTGAGACTGGGGCTGCATGAAGGGGTCACTTAGAGGCTGGCACACAGCCTAGTTCAGCTGTGACCAACAGGCAGGTAACCCAGTTCAGATCAAAGTCTTTGCGAACCCATGGGCAGAAGGACAGGAATAACTGTGCCACGAGAGCAGCCCTATTACCAGTCTGTCTCTCTCAGCTGCATCAGCTGGACTGTAAAACTGCAAAACACTCTCTGCACCCTCACAACATTTCAAGCAGTAAAAACAAACTCAGAGGAAAAACAAAATACCCAAGGCCTGAAAGCCAAAAGCATGCTTTGGAGCATGTAGCAAAAGGTCAGCTGCCCATAACAGCAAAGCAACCACAGGCGAAGGCAGACATGGCTCTTCAAGGGGAAACACTGAAAAACCACAGCGGGCCACGTAACAAGCAGCACCTCTCCTCTGCTAATGGCAAACCATTGTGAGAAGACATTTGAATGCTTCTATTTTAAGGGAACCCCAGCATTATTCTCTGAGACTTCAAGCACTGGCTTTTGACCCCATGCTCAGTCATGCTCCAGAGACAGCTGCTGTGCCCCCCACAATGCAATGCACTGGGCAGCAAGCAGTGCTCTCCTCCCAGCCCCGCACCCAAAAGTGGTCAAGCATACACAGGAAAAAGGAGGGCAGCTTCTACCTCCCCAAACAATGCCCCCTGTGAGATGTGGAGGCAATCGTCCCTCTGTACACAGCACTGGTGAGGCTGCACCTCAAGTCCTGCGTTCAGTTTTGGGCCCCTCACTGCAAGAAGGACATCAGTCCTGCTGTCTGTCCAGAGAAGGGCAATGAAGCTGTGAGAAGTCTAGAGCACAAGTCTTATGGGAGCGGCTGAGGGAGCTGGGATTGTTCAGTGTGGAGAAGAGGAGGCTCAGGGGAGACCTGATCGCTCTCTACAGCTGCCTGAAAGGAGGCTGTGGTGAGGTGGGGGTCAGCCTGTTCTCCCAGGTAACAGTGATAAAACGAAAGGAAATGGCCTCAAGCTGTGCCAGGGGAGGCTCAGTTGGGTATTAGGAAGAATTTCTTCTCGGAAAGAGCAGTGAGGCAGTGGCACAGGCTGCCCAGGGAGGTGGTGCAGTCACCGTCCCTGGAGGCGTTGAAGAACCGTGTGGATGTGGCACTGAGGGACGTGGGCAGTGGGCATGGTGGGGATGGGATGATGGTTGGACTAGGTGATCTTAGTGGTCTTTTCCAGCCTTAAAGATTCTGTGACTATGCAGCAAGGTAGGAAGCACTCAGAGAGAAGCTGAAGCTGTGACAGGACAAGGTTTTGAGTTGGGAATTTCATGTCCTCCCCTACATACTACTCTTGTTCCCAGCACCACAAGCGGTCACAGCAGCAACCTCTCCAGAGTGGCAGAATTAAATGCACCGCTTCACTCTCTGACCATAGAAATAGCCTTGCATTGAAGCTAGACAAGAGAACAATTTTTCAAAGTACAGAAGGCCACAGTGCAACCTGAGACAGCACCTAGCAAGTTATCCACAGATACTGCTTAAAACATTATGAGGAACCTCCTACAATCCTAGAATTGTAGCAACCCAAGTGGAAAGGGACTCCAAAGATCATCAAGTCCAAGCTTCCATAGGCAAGGGGAGCCTGGAGATGATCATCTAGCACTCTGTCCCACCACACCCAAATCCTTATGGTACAACACAACCAATATTTGCCTGTTAACAAAAAGCAGTGTTTTTAAGATATCTGCTGGGGACCTCAGGGCTGTGCTGAGCCCTCACAGCAGCATTGCCCTGGGATCTGGCCAGAGGAGGAACACGTAGCACAGCCCTGCCATGGCAGCTGCCCTAGATTTTCTCCTGCACAGCAAGTGTGGCTGCCATACCGCAGGGGTTTCTCACCAGCGAGCTGAGAGCTCAAAGATAGAAAGTCGGTAAGAACAAAGCAGCATTAGAGTGGAGCAGAAACAAGCGCTGATGCTGCTCTGTCTCCCAACAGCCTGTAGAGCCTGGCACGTCTGAATCTCTTCTGAAAAAATGCATCATTTCCTGCACGGCCTATCACATGATAATTGTATTAAAGGGATGCTGAGGGAGGATTCCTGGCAACACCTAACGCTCCCCGCTTTGAAGGCCTGCACACTTCTCACGCGTGCCAATCAGCACAGTGGTTTTGAGTTTGGAGCCTGCACGAGCCAGATAAAAGCAGCAAGTCTTGCCCACGCTGGAGCAGCTTTTGCATCTAAAGACAAGCACATACACACTAAGGGGAACTCACTTCCCAGAGCTGTCAGTCTGCCTGCTCAGGACTGCGCTGCACTTGCTTGCAGCAGTATTTACAGGTGCCAAAGAACACCTTGGTCTTGCTGTTCCAGCAGCTGTACACCAGCACAGGGCACGCTCACACAACGTAATGAGCCCAAAGACACCACGAGCTGCACAGCTCCACGTAGCTGTGCTTAATAATCACTGCTGCATGACTAATTAGCCCAAGCAGAGGACTATGCTTGCGGTTAAACTGATGCAATACCTTACTACCTTGTTTAGTAAATGACCCTTGATACCTCTACAAACAACTACATCGTGAAATGTAGTGAGAGAGAGCCAGCTGGTGTTAATTCAAACTCTGCCGCTGGAACAGCAACCTGTTACCCTTACACAGACATCAGCAGAGATCTCAGCTTAAATAGAAGTCACGCAGGCACACCAAAGGTCGAACCCTGTAATCTGGCAACATGCAGATCTCCACCTCTCTGCAACAAGGGGACAAAACCTGGTTCTGCTGTAGGTTCTCCTGCTGCAGTTGAATATCAAACCCTCATTTGGACCACCTTGCAATCAGTTCTTTCTTTCTAACTTCCGTGCTCGCCTACTGATTTCCTTCATAGTCATCTCTGACACTTCCCTTGCACTTTTTTAGCTTTCAGATTTCCTCTGAGGACCCAGCGGCGTGAGCACAAGAACCATGTGCTCCCAAGTGCGTGGGGAGCAGAGCTGGTGCTGTCGGATCAGAGCCTACCTGAGTCCTAGAAAGAAGTGCTAAGGCAACACAAGGTAAATGACATTTATAAGGGCTCCTTCCTAGCTAAGGAATAAATAACAACACCTGGAAATACCTGTGTTCTTCAGGGTTCTGAGTGAGTGATTACACAGAATCTTGAAAGGTTAATGTGTAACAAAACAATTGTAAGTCAAAATGTTTGTCCAACAAACTGAAAGAAAAGCAGGGTGCAAGCAGATGCCTCAGACCTGCAGCAAACAGCTGTCTGACTTCTGAGGATGTTTTTTGAATCTATTTTCACAGCATTCATGTAAGGCAGATATTATGCAGTACCAGATCAGCAGAGAGACCACATTTTTTTCCCCTCTCCCCCTCCGCAGAAAGCTGTCCTATTTGTGTGCCTGCCTCGTAACAAACAAGAAGATAAATGAGACTCCGATGCCAAAGTAATCATTCTAAATCTGTTGTTTTGACCTCTAAGCCAAATTTTCTGCATTACATGCCTGTGGCTCAGATAATACAGTCCATTTTTTTCCTGACAACTGAACCCTGTAGCATATGTATAGCTCTGCTCTACTGATTGCTCTCTTCTACCATTTATCTCTGAACATACACACAGCAGGAAACACAGGGTGTAGGAAATTCGGCACCAGGAGGCATTGGTGCACCCACCCCTTCAGAGCCACTCAGCTTTCTGTGTCTGGGAAACCAAGGCACCATCTGGACACAAACCGAACTACGAACAAAATTAGAAATCCTTGCTAAACTGAAAACAGCAAGAAGGCAGATATAAATATCTGGAGGACAGTATGCTTTACCTTAATAGGTAATTTGGTGTATTTTATTTATTGGAGGGGAGATGTTCAGTGTTTCACCAGAGCACAGATTTTAGGATTGAAATCACTTCTCAAAGGCAGCCTGCACTGGATGCTGTCCAAGACGAACTCCACTTGACCCTCAGCACACAGCCTAACTACTTACTTTTCAGATAGAAAGCAGAGTTACCACATGTGCTGCTCAGGACGTGCTTTGCAGCCAGGCAGGCGACACTGTCCAGACAAATGTATATTTTCCTGGCAGTTAGAAAAATCTCATCACGTTTACCACAGCGGCTTCATGGTGCAGAGCATTGAAGGCACTTTACCCATGATGAAAACCATTTCAATTTGTGCAGGGGGGAATTCCTCACAGTGGGCTTGTTTCACAACTACAGGGCAGGTTGGTGTGCCATCCCAGCCATCAGCAGAACAGCTGCAGTCCAATTCAGCCTGGCTACACCTTCACCAACACGGCAGGCCAGGAGGCAAGGCCTGTTGGCAGGAGGGGACATGCAAACGTGCCCATGGCTCCCCAGCACCTTTGGGGAGGCTCTGGGTAATGGAGCTCAGGTAGGGGCAGGGCAGGGGCACCCTGGTTTGTACTCATGTAAGTTTCAGTAAAGCTGCAGCATCCTAGTCACTGGGAACCCTGCTCTGAGATGTCACCGCGGGCAGAAAAAGGCCAGCATCAAAGCTGAGGCACAGCAACAGCATTCATGGGTAGCGACATGCAGCCTGCTCCCTTCTGACATGGCAGATGGGACAGACATTTAGCAGGGTCCACTGTGACAGGACAAGGGGAAATGGTTTCAAACTAAAAGAGGGCAGATTTAGATTGGACGTGAGGAAGAAATTTTTTTACAATTAAAGGTGACTCAAGATCAGACCGGACAGGGCTCTGAGCACCAGATGTAGCTGTAGGTGTCCCTGTTCATTGCAGGTGAGCTGAACTAGATGACCTCTAAGAGTTCCTTCCAACTCAAATGATCATGTGGCTAGGAAGGACTCAGGAGATGCTAGCAGGCTGACCCAACACGGAGCACACAACAGTGCGACAGGGAGCGCAGAGGCCGGAAAGAAGGGAGCAGCGCTCTCAGAAACGTGCAGCATTTGAAGTACATTTCCTCTTCTCTTTTACCAACAAATCGCCTGGGAGCAGGGAGGGAAGGGGAGAAGTCATTTCCTTGATCTGCACGGTATGGCCTTTTTGTTATTGTGTGGCTGCCAGTGGCTGGACTGGGAAGGGAAGAAGCAAACACATCCCTGAAGTCACAATGCGTAACCTGGAGAGCGGACACTCAGCAGATTTCTGGCAATCTGCAGCTCTCTGGATTGTGGCCATTAGTTAAGAAGTGCTTTTTACCACACATTCACAGGAGAAAAATATTTCTGTCCATCCCCTGCAGCAGACAACCACTGCTGCCTGAAAGCGCATGGAAAATGGCAGCAGACCTTGAGCATGGGTCAAATGGTAGACTTGTTCTCTCACAGGGATACACAATATTTTCTATTCAGAGAAACACTGTTATTACTCTTTCCAAGCTTTTTTTGTTTTGTTTTCCCGCTGGCATCTTCCTATTTGAAAGCCCCAGCACAGCTCCACAGAGATCACAGAATATCCTGAATTGGAAGGGACCCATAAGGACTGTGGAGACCAACCGCTGGCTCCACACAGGACCACCCAAAAATCAGACCACAGATGTTTCAGACCAGAGATGCTTCAGTTATTCCTGGATATGCAAGCAACATAGCTCTGCATTGCTCGTCTCAGCCTCTTTCCGTCTTTCTGGCCTTACCTGAAGCACAAACCATTTCATCCTGCTCTGGAGAGGTTTGCCTTTCAGAACAAGCAGCAAACAGCTATTTTTTCAGCTCTCACTAACACACCTTGTTAGATATGGAAGAAAACTATTTCTTAACCAAACATACAGAAACAGAAGTGACCACTAAAACCTCCGCAACCACACATACCTCTGTAGTGCTCAAGACAATAGAAGTTCTAAAAGAAGGACACAAAGTGTTTATTTCTAAAGCCCCAGTTGCACAGCTGTAATTTTAGAAATTTAAGACAGGTGGAACCTGCTGCTGGGTTATTTGTCACAGGAGATCTGTGAGGAAGGGCAACTCGGAGGCTGCTGGGCACGAATGGAGAAAGGTCCTTGAAGCTGCAGCCAGGGATTATTTCTGCAGATTTCAAGTCAGCTCATAAGAAAGGACAAAGGGGCAGACTGCGCTGCTGAGGGAAACTCATCCTGTGCTAACACCCCTTTTCTTTTCAGTTTTCCTGCCTTCAGCCAGATGACAGCAAAGCAGTGCACTGCCAGCATAGGTGAGGCAGGGCAGTTGGTGCTGGACAGCTGGGAAATGAGCTGCAGTTCAAGGTTCAACTACTATTAGAGAGCACACACATCTTTCTATATTTATTCCTGCTTTGCAGCTCCAAATAAAACACCAGGCCTTCCAGTCCTGATGAGTTTACACTTCTAAATAAAACACAGGAGAAAAAAAACCACAAAAGCTCATCTTGGAAAACCAAACTGATACATACATGAGCACCAGATGGATTATTATTATTTTTATCACTGCCACATACACAGCTACATTTCTAAAAATACGTTACTAGCTCTGGGGTGAAACATAACAAAACTCAAAACCATCACCTTACAAACACAATTTGAAATAAGAAGCCTAGTTTCTCAACACAGCTCCATAGCAGAACTCCTCTTTCTTTCTTTCTTTATTTATTTTAAATGTGTGGTTTTTAGCAGCAGGGGATGGCCAGCTAACAGTGAACCGGGTTGCCCACCACATAGAGGTGAATACTGACATGCAGAGAGCATCCTGCCAGCAGCTGGCTGCGAGCTGTCTAACGTGGTGGCACAACAGCTGTAAAGTCTTTCTGGACACCAAAAAGCCCTGAGTCCTAGTTAGGGCATGCTTACTGCCACTTTGAAACAAAGCACTCGTATAAGTAAGAAAATGTGGCTATAGTTGAGAGACAAAGGAATGAAAATAGCCTCCCGACACACCAGAAAGCAGAAAACAGGCACAATTCAAAATCTTTCCTAAATGCCTAGAAAAATCTATTCAAAAACAAACAGCGAGCACTGTCACAGAGGCACACAGCTGCAGCAGCCTCCAACTGGCAGACAAATGAATAACCGCATCCTTCTGTTTTCCCCCTTACTCCAGAAAAATATTCGCCAGAGGAACCCATTACAGGGCTTGAGCAGCTTGAGCAGCAGCACCAGGCAGGGTTACTTACTGCAGGCTCCACAGGTGAAGCAGCCGTCGTGGTAGAGGTTGCCCATGGCCTGGCAGGCCTGGTTGGCTCCATACACCCCTTTATTGCACTTCACACAGGTTCCTACAAGAGATAGAGGGCAAGAGAGGTCAGGAGGAGGTCTGAGGAGCACAGTGGTTCATATGGGGCTGGGTGCTTCAGTTGTGAGGGTCACCACACCTGCCCTGCAGTGCTCTTACGAAGAGCAGACACCATGTAGGTGACATGGGTGTCATGAATCCTGAGAAATGCTGCCACCGAGGCCATCCAAACTGTTTCCCCAGTCCCAGACTCCTCTTACAATGGGATGTGGACAGGAAGGAACCATGCTGGGGCTCCCAACACATCAGGCCATATGGGCAGGACAGCCTCCTGGAGATCCTTAGTCATGCTGCGGTTAGCAAAGCTTTGCTGCTTTTGGGTACTGCATGCTCCACAGCCATCGGAAAGATCTCGTCAGAGCTGGGGAGAAAACTACTGGGGAGCAGTGCTGGAAATAACACCCATGCTGATAGCCCAGGTTTCGTTTGCAGTCTCTTCCCACTGTCAGAGTGGTGCCGCAAGCCCTGCTATGCTCAGAGTCTGAGCCCACACCAACCAAAGCCTCCAGGGAGGTTGCAGAGGATGAGAAGTTGCTCTGTTTTGGTCACATCGGACCTGAGGGGAAAGGCTGGCCTGGCTGCAGGCCCACCCCCACATGGGCTGGCACAAGGTTTGTGGAACGTGCTCTCTTCAAACTAAGCAGATTTATCTCCATTATCTATTGAAAGAAACACTTTAAGAAAGCAAATATGATCAGTAACGAAAGATGAGATAAATCATGCAAGCATTACCACACGCACACAAAAAAAGACAAGATAAGAAAAAGTTGGCTTTTCGCACGCCTGTGTTCTCTCCCAGGCATGTAGGATCAGCTCCAGCCCACCAGTTGTGCAATGCCCCGGCACAGAAGCAAAAGCCAGCTCACACAGCTCCCTTCTGACTGCAGCAACGCAGAGCTGTGAGTGGAAAAACTGCAGGTTTTGCTGTTTAAAACCTTCTTTCCATGATATCCACCAAGCTTTCCAGAGAAACGACGCGCTGGAAGTGCCTGCATTTTTCCCCTGTCTGTGCCAGGGAGCAGCTGCTGCAGAAAATTATCCGTGTACTCTGTGTACGAGTAGCAATGAGCTCCCTTCCATCCATCCTGTGCCCGTCCTGTTGAGGCTGTGGAACGCAGGCAATGGCTGTGTGCAGCCCAAGGGGACAGATGGCCTCGCCATATCCTGCGGTTGCCCAACATCCACCATCCATACCCACTGCCCCACACCTCTCCCCCTTCTGCTGCCCTTCTTTCACCTTCTGCTTAACCCTCCTTTCCACTATTTAGCCCTCCTGGGACATGGAAAATAAAGACAAAGAATGAAAGGCCGTGGTTACTTCACCATGCTTACATGAGTGTCAGTTTGAGCAGACAGTCCCCCAGTACCAGGCCCCCAGGCTCATGTGGCATTACAGGGGAGGAACAAGAGGTTTCTCCCGCAGCACTGGGGCGGTGAGCCTGGAGCACATGCGCAGCACCCAGAAATTCACACTCGAGTGCACAGGCAGAAAGGCAGCCGGATCTGGAAAGGGCACGGGATGCAAACTGCTGATTTCAGTCCAATTTCTGCTGGTCGGGCAGCTCAACCCAAGCAACAAAGAAGCCTCTGTTCCCTGTCACATTGGACGCGTCACGTGGAAGGGGACGAGCCCCCAGGGCACAGCGTCCCTGTGTCCAGGGAGCCAGAGCCCATCGCTGCCAGCAGCAAGCAGCGTGGCTGCTGGGATAGGCTACCAGACAACCTAAACTATCTGTCTGTCCAGGATGTCAGTTCCAGCCCCAAAGCTCAACACGTGGACTCGTGCTCCCACAGTGTTTCCTCTGAGTGCTGCTATGTCACATTTGCTGGGAGGTACACACTGCATCCCGCTCACCAAAAAACTCAATGCAGAGGCAGACGAACACCAGGAGGTTGGATTTATGCTGTGGGACACCTACTTGCATTTGGAAGAACTCCTGAGCCTGTATACAAACACCTCTGGGATCACCTTTCTGTCTGCCTGGGCACACCACAGCCAACCATAAATGCAGCCTTTGGGCCCTAAGGCAACTTGCCCTTACCATGCTCCCAGTTGTGCAGGGAGGAGATGCATGAAGTCACAGCTTCAATGTTCCAGACCCCAATCTTGAAGACCCACCAGTGCGTTCCACCACAACCACCACGACTCATGCACACATTTTTCAAAGACTGCCTGCTGAAATAGACTTCCCTACGTCACACCCAATGTGATGCTTTCAGTTCCTCTGTCTTTACATCACACCATCTCCAAAACCCAATGCCATCTCCCTGTGGCTCACCTCTTCACAAGACCCCACAGTCAGCACTGAGGGGACATGGCCTTCCCACACACTGCATTCCTCAGCAAGCTGCTATTCCCTACAAAGCAACCTCATGTCTTATAGTGCTGGTTTCAAGACCTGTGTGAAACTGAGTGCCTGAAAAACAGGGCAGCCTGGCCCCTTCATCACTCAGTAGCATCGCTGACTTTATTACTCATAGCGATGAAGTACCCAAAGAACCACAAGGTTGATAAATGTAATTTAAGCCCTATCTTTGCATGCAGTGTTGAACCCCAACTGCACACAGTGCTGGTGAAATACAAAGCGCCATCAAACTCCTCTGAGACATTTTAAGTACCTTACAGGGATGTGAAAGATGATGTGAACTCCAGTGCAAAATGAATGAGACTCCTTATGACTTTCAGTCCACACTGTAACAGCATCCCAGCCACGATATCTACGGATCTCTATCTGACCTCCTTCCTTTTTCTTTCCTTTTGTTGTAGACTTTTGCTTTACAAACCCAGCTAAGCTCCCATGAGGAGGGCTGCAGTGTGCTCCCAACACAATGCACAACACCAGCCCCACTGTGCACACAGCTTCCAAGCAGAGCTGCTGCACTCGGGACTGATTCCACCCACTTGTACACACTGAGGCTCCAGGTCTGCACAGGACTTCAGCTGCTCACCTACAGCTCTGCATCTATTGAGGGAAAGAAACTTGTGGATGTGTTAAGCGGATGGCTGCTGGATGCTGGGGGGGCAGCCCGGAGCTTGGCTGCCAAACGAGATGCGTGAGGCCCTGCTAACGTACCTGCAGCATATCAGCTCTGCTGTGAGCAATAAGGAAGGAAGTCAAAACTTAACACCTAACAAATATTTACAACCAGAAAATCATTTGTAAGTGTTGTTTAAGAAAACCGCTTGGTAACACTATGGATAGGCTTTATCAGATGGAGACTTTCATCTAGCTGTATGAAGTGAGCACTGGTCAAAGCACGATGCTGCATGCTTCAGCCCTAAAGGTATCCTTTCCTGCCTGTGGGTGAAGGAACCCCAGTATCAGTGATTTCTGTCAGGATCTCTGGCAGTTGCAGCATGCTGGGGGCAGTCAGGCACCTCTCCTTGCTGGATGCTCTCTGGAGTGGACTGTGCAGGCTGTC
Source organism: Chrysolophus pictus (assembly GCA_037305975.1). NCBI lineage: Eukaryota > Metazoa > Chordata > Aves > Galliformes > Phasianidae > Chrysolophus > Chrysolophus pictus. Next base: position 42,364,327 of record JAYKPI010000006.1, read on the forward strand.
CTGGCTTGCTCCCAGCAGCAGCCCCAGGCTGGAGCTCTATCTGCTCCTGAGGGATAAGGCAGTGAAGAAAGGATTGCCCCCCACCCTTCAAGTGACACCCAAGGCTCCCCACGTCCTACATAAACTATGTCAGCACTTGAAAGCATGCCTGGAGAACCCAGATTCCTTCAAAGGCGCACACAGCCCACATCGCTCACATTATTAAAAAAACAAAAACAACCTTGGCTCTTTGTTTGTTGCTTTCTCTTCACTTATTCCTACTCTGAAGAGATAAATGTGCTGCGTACAGTCAGCAGGTGCTGACAGATGACCAGGCTCCCTGCTGCTCTTCAGCAAGACATCCTACCCACATTATGCCTCATCCTAGCTTTATCCTGTTCTAGGATAAACCTTACTAACCTTCATTTTCACACAGTGAAGAAAAAAGCAGCTCCTTTTCTACAGACAGAGTTGCTCATGATAAATACCTGATGCAGGCAGAGATGGACCAACAGTCCTCTCACACAGAGTTGAGATCCCAACACCCTCTTGCAAACCTCCACCCCACCCCTCTGGCCCTCTCTCCCTGCTCTCACACACCGGGTACTGTGCAGAGCCTGCTGCCAGAGCCCTGCCAAGCAGCCCGGCTGGCAGCCAGGATTACTGACTGCTCCCTCACTGTAAATGTCCTGTGAGACAAAAGTCTCCCCCCGCTGCTGCCACCTGTTTTGTGACAGAAAAGTACAAATAAATCTAGCCTATTATTCCATCTGCCTGCTTTCTCACCTCGTTCCCAAGCACAATCTGTAGCACCTATGATCCCACTGGCTTACTGGCAACCAGCAAAATTCTCACATTTTTGCACGCTGTCTCCTACGAGGTTTCTCTCCAAGCCAGTGCTCACACACGGCTCCTCACAGCAGCACTACAGTGAGGACCCATGAGCTCCTTGGAGCAGCACATTCCCAGCTCAGCACGCAAAGCATCAGAGCGTGCCTCCAGGCTGCAGCAAACCCAGTAACGCAGCAGGACACATCACTTTTCTGCCAGAGGACAGAAACCTATCTGCCTGCCACAAAGCTGAACTCGATCTCAAGCCATGAGATAAACAATCACAGCAAAGCCCTCTGCAGACAAGTGTACTGCTCGATGCCAAGAAACACACTTACTATGCAATTTGCAACTAAATGCTCAGCGTGCCTTCACTGCGCCCACCCTGCTGCTAAATCACAGAACGGCAGGGAGAAAGGGACGCTCAACTCTGGCCATGACTTTTTGCTATCCTGTGGTACTAAACCAGTTTGATAGGACGCTCCTATTCTCCTCCAATATCCTCACACGTAAGCGGTCTCTTTCCATCACAAAGTACCAACACAAACCTGTCAGTCTGCGCAAGCTTTTCGTCCACAAGTCAACTATTCCTCCCAAATACATGCAACCCACTCATCTTTTGAGAGCCAATGAGGACTGACACCTGGGGAACAGAAAATCTGCTGACTATGGGAAACCCTCCTATCCACAAAGCTTCTCTCTGAGGGATCTCTCAAGTGTGTAGTCAGCTCCTTCAGGGCGACTGCAGCAGCAGCTTCCTTGCAGGTCACACATCCAAGGATCACTGCAGCACAACCTCGTGCAGGAGCCTCCAGGGCAAGTACTGCTGAGCACTCATCCTCCTGCAGGTCTGGCTGCCCCCATGGCCTCCTGTGGGCCCAACCGCATTCCTGCCCCACATGGCACGTAGGTGTGATGCCGTCCTGCTCCTTGGCAGGCTTCTTTCCATCCAAACATGCTCAGGTAACATACTTTGAGGACACAGAGAACGGTCAATGTTGTGAAGAGAAGACCCTCCTGAAGGGAAGAAATTCCTGGCCAGCAATGGTGGACCTTCCCAAAGGCACTGCTCCAGCTGGTGCTCAGCACTGTCCTCCCATGGCTGCTGTGCTATGAAACTTAAGGATTAAAAAGAAAGCAGCATTGAAATAAGAGTTTCCAATACCTGTGATGAGTAACGGTTAAATGAAAGAAATTGAAAAGACATAACCCAACAGCAGCAGTACTGACACACAATGTGAAGGCATGAACCTGCCACCACACACAGCAAGGAGCCATCTCACACCTAGGCACGCATCACGTCCTCTTGCAGCTGTGCTTACCGAAGTAGTCGGCCTTGGGCCGCGCATCCATCTCCTGCTCCAGGCGCTGAGTGAGTGCTTCCAGCTTCAGCTCTGCTGCAGACGGCCCCTGCTCTGCCTGCTGGAGGGTCTGGCAGGGCAACTTCACCTTGGCCATGCCGCAGCCCTCCAGGTGTCCGCCGTCAGGATAGAGACTGCTCGTGCCATCCTTGAAAGGCTGCTTTGGCATATCTGAAGTCAGCGGCCCACGTGCTGCTGCCAGGTGTGAGGAACCCAGCTCAGGGCCGCCGTTGGGCCGGTGGTTGTGGCCGTGGGCCACAAAATGACTGGAAGGACTGGGATGGATGCCAGCTTGCTGGTAGTCCATGCTGGGGCCCCCAGGAGCAGAGCTGGGCGGCAAGGGCCGTGAGCCGCCCTGGTACCACAGCTGGCCGCCATCTGTGGTTGGCCCATCCACACCAGCTCGCGGCCCACAGGGCTCGGTGAGGGCCAAAAACCCTGGGCTGGGTTGTGCCGCAGAGGCTGAGAAGGAGGACCTGTGCTGCAGCGTGGCCGCTGGTGCCTCATCCGAGGGACCCGCAGGGCCGCGCACCTGCGAGAAGGAGGAGGACCTCTGCCCGGCTGGCTTCAGCTCCTGGCCCTGGCTGCCCCGCCGGTCATCACCGCCATTCTCCTGAGGGTCTCCGCGGGGCTCCGCTTCCCAGCCCCGCCGCCCAGCCTGGGAGCCGGGGGACTGCGGCTCCGCAGGCACAGGGAAGGCTCTGCAGGTGCCCGGCCGCCCGCTGCCAGGGCCCTCAGCCGCCACCTGGGGCAGGGGGCCGGCGGGTGAGCCCAGGGGTGGCTTGGCACCGCGAGAAGCGGGCAGGCCGGGCCGGGGTGCACCCAAACCGGCCCCACCATTGAGGGAAGCGGTGGCCATCAGCATCTCCTGCTGCTGCTGCTGCTGCTGCTGCTGCTGCTGCTGGAGGTGGATCTTGGCCATCTTGGTGGCGAAGACCCGCCGGGTCTCCTCGAACTCCGGGTTGTTGCCGGCCGCCCGGTCCACTCGAAAGAGGCCGTCCTTGGAGGCCTCGTACATGTTGAGGTCCTCGATGAACTTGCTGGCCTCCAGGCCCAGGTCGTCGTACTTGTCCATCCCGCCCCGCTCTCCGGCTGCCTCCACCACCACACGCTGGGGCCCGCCGGGGCCGCGCTGTGCCGGGCGGGCCGCCGGCCCGGCTCAAGTTTCTTTCTCCCCTCTTTCTCGTCCCTCTTCCCGCAGCGCACGGGGCGCGGAGCCGGAGCTCTCGGCGTGCCGCGCTCGGCGGTAGCGGCAGAGCCACAGCGCGGCCCCGGCTGCCTCCCGCCGCTGCCAGTCCCGCCCGCCTCGCCGGGGGGCGGGAGCCGGGGCGGAGCCGGCGGGGCGGTCCCGCCGCGTTGCACTGCGGCCCGCTGGGGGCCCGCGGGGGTGCTGCCGGCGGAGGGCGAAGATGAGCCGGGAGTGTCGGTGCTGCCGGGATGGGGTGGGGCGGCGCGCGGGGAGCGGGTGTGCCCAGCCCTGGTGTGGCTCCGGTCCCCGTCCCGGCGCTTTTGGAGATCTCCGAGGAGGAGAGCCCGCGGCATCCGGGCAGCCTGCCCTCGGGGGGACAGGTGGGAATTCACACGGCCGAGTTTTGCGAAGGAGCGATTCAGAGAGAGGACTCAGGGACGGTGGCAAAATACACATTGAAGGCAGCGTGGGAAGCGGGCAGCTGCACCTCCGTGACACTGTGAGCTGCACGAAGCAGGCAGCGGGGTCAGCAGTGGGTCTGTGTAGGGACGGCAGAAGACGTGAGGAAGGCACACGCGGGCCCACGTGCAAATCCAGGCACCTGGAGCCTGCAGACAGCCTGCTCGGCACAGGGTCTGCACAGCTGGAGCAGAACTGCTGCCTTTAAAAGGTCCCCAGTACCGCCGGGACTGCAAGGAGTACGATCTGATAGGAGGGGATGGACTACCCCAAGGCTGGCGCTGGGTGGATGGGGTGAGGACGAGCCCTCCCTCAACTCCTCAGCTCAGCGCTGCCCAGCTGCGGGCACCTTGCTGCCCTGCTGCCCTGCTACCCTCCAGGGCTGCACCAGCAGCGATAAGCAGAGCTGTGAGTGCCAAGGATAAGGCAGAGCTCTGAGCTGCCAGGGAAATAGTTTGCATTCCTGGAGCGGGAGCTGCAGGAATGTGCTCACCGGCTGAGCCGCCCTAATTTACTGAGGCACGGCACCATCCTGACCTGCCGTGGCTGACAGACCAACCAAAGTCTGAGGGAGTCCCTGCTCCGGACCCTGAGGGCTGCAGTGCCCCTCAGTAAATCCACTGAAAGTTGCGGGCCTGGGTGCATGTGCTCAGACTCGTAATGCTTCCCCAGCACTTGGGAGACAGAGCCCAGATGTTAAGGAATGCACCGTGAATCAAGCTGTGACCAAAGTGTTAGAAACCAAAAAATCCCCTCCTTTTCTAGCAGCTCCCTCGCAAGAAGTCTGCTTAGCAACAGGGACAGCTCGCAGGCCCTAACATGGCACACCCCTTCCAGTGAGCTGCAGCCCCTCCAGGGAGGCACGTGTCGCCCAGTGCAGCCACCTCAGCCTCAGCCGAGCTGCTGATAAACACTGAACTCACAGGAGTGAACCCAGGCGGTTGGTGTTTTTATGATCAGTGTGTCTGTGGTCAGTGATTTCTGTGGAGGCAGGCAGCAGCAAAGAGCAGGGCTGGGGGACGAGGAGCAGCAGTAAATCACTCAGGAGGCCTTCACTGCCTGCTGAGCTTCTAAGTGATGGATAGCACTGAAGCACAAGGGGAAAACAATCCCATCTGTCAAACCAGCCCCTCTATCTGGCCTCTCTGAGCTTTGCTCTGCCGTTGGGAGGCTGAGGGAAGAAACATCCTCAGACAGGGCTGTTTTGTGTTCCCTTTGCAGAAAAATCAGCAGCTGAAATGTGAACTGTCGGTGGCTACAACCAGAAGCAGGTAAGAGCAGCTCTGAGGGATTGCTGGGCTGTGCTGTGTCAGATGGGTCAGGGGATGAGGAGCTGAGGACAGGACAGCCCCAGCAGGTACGCTGTGCTGAGCAGGTTTCAGCTTGAGCCACCAGGTTGACAACAAAAGTAACTGACTTCTAAGGGACTCCATCAAAACCAAGGAGCTATGAGATTAAGTCCACAGTTCAACTAAAGCCTGAGCCTCAGTGTGTGATTGCCCCAGGAAGAAAACTGCTCCAGGCAAGGGAGAAACAGTGGCACAGCACTGCTCTGAGACCAATGGAGCCTGCCCAGGACTGGAAACTTCCCTCACTTTTGGCAGTGCAGAAACGAAGAACAAAGAGCAGTGTGAGGTTTTGTTTCCCTTATTTGGCATCGGCTTGTGGAAATCCTCAAGCAAAACCTAGAAGATGTCTGTTGGGGCAGTGCTTGAGCTCAGAGGAAAGGACCTGAAAAGCCACAGATGTGAGGCCAGCTTCCTCCGACACCAGGACAGTTGGGAAAGGAAGCTCACTTAGTGCAGTGACTGTGTCTCACGGAGGGTACCCACATAGATCTAAGCTGCTGCTCTTGAAAGAGCTCCCTGAGTTCTCCCGCTGCTTTGCTCAGAAAGGCCATTTCTACAGGTTGTGTTTGCAGTCAAGAGGACGAGAGGCAGCAGCACTCGGATGGGACTCATTGTTCCGTGAAATCCAGGAATTTCCAGGTGCAAAGCTGCAAACTCCCAACTCCTTGAGCTGATGAGCTGGATCACAGCAGGTATTCAACACCTCTTCCTCCTCCCCACTGGCTTCATTCAGAGCACTGCTGGAAACTGAGCGAGCTGAGATACTCGGGCTTAGCTTCAGTGGTTACCACTTTTGTTTCAAATGTTAAAACAATAAGCAGCAAAGTTGGTACTGAACAGCAGATCTGCATTTCCTTGGCTTGAGAGAATAAGAAAACACAACAACAAGTAGATGGATGGCAGCATAAACCCCACTGCTTTTGCCTGGGAGGAATCTGTGATGTTCACAGGCAAAGAGCTGTGGAGAAGGGAATCATTCATTGCCTTCGCACCACTTCCCTCCTCCTCACCAAAGGATGCGCAGTGCACCAGGTGAAGGCAGGCTCCTACCCAGCACAATGCAGACCCAGCTCATGCCTGCCATTTTTTCCTGCAGACCAAGCTGAGGCCCCTGAGAACTTTAGGAAACAAACCCTTTGGTGGGACAGAAGTATTTTGGAATGGAAGTATCGACTTTGGAATAGAAGTATCTATTTTCAGCTTTCAAAAACAAAGCAAGGAAGAATCTGTGACTTCGCTCAGATCAGGACTTTTTCCGACTTTCTTTTGTGAGAGTTGTGCACACATTTTTTGCCGCTACGTTTTATCTGTGAGCTAACATCTGTGGGATGTTTTACCGCTGGGCTCGCAGGAGCCCTCACCTCTGGGGAAGCAGCCTTCTTGCTGAGCTGCCGCACTGACACCGCTGACCTTCACAGCCGTGCAAAGTACATTTCCTTCCTATGCCAAAGGATAAAATCAGCTGTGGGAAGAACAATGCATGCACAGACAGTGTGGAAAACCCTGCTGAAGACCTTCAGACACTGAACCATGAAGCTGCACTTGGCCTCGCTCCAGGCTCTGTACGCATGAGCACACGCTGTGATTATGAGCTCCTGTGGGTAGGAACCACAGCCAAGCAACTTACAGGCATTTGTTTTGGGGCCTGACATGCCATGGTTTCGGTGAGTGTAAAGCAGCAACCTCTCAGGTACCAAGGTACCTCTGAAGTTCTGTGCTCATGTTTATTTTCAGTGGGGTTTAGGCTAGCAATACTCCCAAGTGAACAGATGATTAACTTGAACATTTTATCAGAATGGAGGTGTAATGCTACACTGCCTCACACACCCTGATGCTGCAATTAGATACCAGCTCAATTTGTCATAGTTCCTGTGAGCTTTGAGTCAGTGCCTATTTAGGAATGAAGGGGCTCACAACTGATGTCATACTACAAGGCCAAAATATATGCGCTTACTTGAATTGACTTATTATAAATACAGTCCCTGGAAGAAAAGCCAGTGCTCATCTATTCCATGTTAGTTCCCATGGGCAAGGCTTATGGATTGCAGTGTATTTGCTCATGCCATACAATGCTGACCAGTGCAGCACAGCCACCCTCTGCTTGAAGGTGCAGCATGAAGGCAGGCAGCTTTGTCGGGAAGATGCCGTAGGAGAATGGCTCAGGCTGACACAGCACTGATCCCAGAGGGGTCTTTCTGTGCAGCAGACGAGTTGCTTCCCTCTCGTTGCAGTGGTGTAGCCAGCTTTATCCCTCACAAAGGATGAGTTGTTGACTTACAAGCATTGGGTCTGTGGCTCTCTGCAGTGGATGACCTTGGGTCAGGTGTGTTGTACTGAAAGGACAACACTGAGGGCTGATGGGCAAGTATGTCTTGAGCCTTGATAGCAATAGAAGAAGAAGCACTGTGCATTTCAACACAGCAGTGTACCCTTTTCTGGAGAGAAAGAGAAAACATATTTTTTTCCCCTCTTTTTTTTTTTTTCTTTTTTTTTTTTTTCTGTGGAAAGCCTCAGGCTCCTCCAGGGGTGTGTAGTGGAGGGGGGGATGGAAAGAGCTGGTGGCAGCAGGGGAGGTAAGGCCAGGAGACTGTGGGGCAGGAAGACCGCTGCCAGGAACTTTGTCAGCATGGAGAGCCCAAACCTCAGCCTCCACCTTCTGAAAACTGCCAGAATGCGTCATTTTGGAGATGTTGTTCCCCCTCACAGCTGCCCCAGGGCCTCTGCATTCCTCTGGGAGGCCTGCCCTGCCTGCCTCCTCTTGCTTCCCTCCAAATTTAACCCCCAAGGAGCTCAGGGCAGGAAGGGCCATGCCAACCCCAGAACCCCATGGCCTGGTGTGGGCCGAGCTGCTGCTGCGGGGTGAGCAGTGCTTCTCCACAGACACAGGGTTAAACTCCAGGGCAGTTGAAATTTAGGGTTGTTGAGGTGCCCTGCCTGAGCAGCCACCCTTTAGAGCTGCGTCCTGCTGTGCCACATGTAGCCCAGCTGGACAAGGAAAAAATGCCTGTACGCCTGTTCTCACGTGGCAGAAAAGGGAGAAATCACATCACGGGGACAAAGTTGTCCTCTGCCAGGCTCCTTGCTCCTGCCCCAGCAAAACCCAAGGGGAGGATGAGGACGCTGCAGCCCATCTAAGTGTGTGCATCCTGTCCTCAGAACAAGGGCAAGAACAGGGCCCAACTGATTTTTGCTTCCTTTAAACTACAACTGCCTGTTACAGGGCATGCTCTCTGCAGTAAATTACACTAAGAGCCATTTAATTAGCACTAATGGCACAGAAGGGCCAGGGGCAGCCTAGGGACAGTTTCTGGGGCTGTAAAAATGCTTCAAGCAGCTAGAGTAGTGCTGGGAAATCACTGAGAACCCATCAGGAGCCCATGCAGAAGCAGATAAAGCAAATGCCGTGAGCAGAGGGTGTGCATGTGGTCTTCCTTTTCCCTCAGCCCACCAGGCCAAAAGCTTGCTTTTGGTGGCTTCAGAGTTACACCTACATACCATAGGTGGCTTTGTTGGTTTTCTTCTTCCCTACACCTACTTAATGAACACGAGACAATTTGGTTTTTTTTTCTGTTTTCTACTAAAAGTAGCCTTCCATCGGAACAAAAACTTGTCTGGAGACATTTCTAGCTCCATTTCCCTGCTCTTTATCAGCGCACTAACACGAACAGCATGGTGACCTGCTCAACTAGCATGCATGGCCTTTAGTAATCCCAGGCTGGAGGAGCACCACACGCCGACGACATCCTGCCATTAGTCATCAGCTGAGTGTGGCTTTGCAGGGCTGAGTGGATACAGCCAGTGCATCCACCCGCTCTTCCGTGCGTGTCCTAGAAGGATCTCTCTGACTAACAGATGTTTTTGAATGCTCTTTCACATGGGAAAATTGGGAAGAACATATTTTTATTGCACCCTTGCTATTTCATCCAGCCACGTGAATCTCCAGGGATGGAGACGTACTTAAGAAAAATATTCACTTCTGAAAGCTTCTGCAATTTTTTCACAGTACTTTCCTGGCTTAGCCAGCCTAGCAATGCATGCTTGTATTCTTATTTTGCAGCAATTAGTAAGATTTGCTAATTATACTGCTGAGTATTTAAAAACAATTGATTTCCCTTTGTAGCAGAAAATAATTTCCTGTTACACCAGTTCTCTTAATTTTCTTCCGAAACAAAACCAGGCCAGCAGTGCCAGTGGTGTCATGCTGCTGTTATTAAATCGCTCTATTTTCTGCCTTGGTTATTTGTCCTGTGTTTATTATTCCAAAGCAGTGTGCCTTGGATCCCCTACAGCTGTTCCAACTGTATGTATTCAGCACCCTGCTGGCACCATGCTGAATGGCTGGAGAGCAGCTCCCATTGCTCAGCAGCCTGTGTTTCTTCTGGCAGCGGAAGGTGGGTGTATTGGGAGAACCTTAGACCTTTCACGCTCACTTCTGGCAGATGCAAGCAGCTGCTCACAGATAAGGAAGTTCAGAGCCCTAGGTGTGACTGTAGGCTCTTCTCTTGCGCCCAGCCCAGAGGGTGTAGCTAAAGAGCCTCTGGTAAGCTCCAGCAGGGCACAAGGTGTGAAGGTCCAAGTTTGCATCTGATTAGCACCACATGCATGCAAAATTAAGACTTGCACAATTCAAGGGAGCAAGCACAAAGGCACACATTTCTGTCCATGATTCTGTTGAGAATTCCACTGAAGATGAGGCTCTTAAAAGCACTGTTAAACCCCAGATGCCCCAGGCTGCATCACAAGCACAAGCATAAAGAATGTGGATATTCAATAGATTCTACTCCAGCTTTTTCTGTTTACGTGTTCCTTTGCTGAGCGAGCAATTAGATGGCCTTAAATGGACTGCAAATTGGCATGGTGCAGGCAGATGAGCGCCGAAGGAAAAGTCCCCTATGTTCAATATCACAAGGTGTTTTGATGAGATTCCTGTGATCAAAATCTCTCACAGGTGTGAGCAACACTCGGCTGACAACATCCACAAGAGCTCATTTGTCTCTGAGTCTGCAGGAAACGCAGAGGCTTCAGATAGAAGGAAAGCCGGCAGGACTTCTCTCAGTAACCTTGCAACACACAGGCAAAAATACTCAGAATCGGACACCAACACTTCATAATCCCAGGAAAATGTTTGCTTTCAGCTGTTGAAACACTCTGACTACACAGAGAACTGGAGCTAATTTTATAAGGAAGATGGTGCTGGTGTGCAGCTCCCCAGGGCCAAAACCAGACCTGCAGTTGCCCGGAACAAATGTGCCCTGCCTAGTGCTTACTCGAGTGAGGAAAGAGCTGCAAGAAAATGCTCTGTGTGACTTTGGGCCTCCTGAGACAGGTGGGCTCAGTGAACTGTGAAATGCTTTGTAGTACCAATAAGTCAGTTTATTCAGGAAAAGGGAAAAAAATCCCACCTTTCTTCCTCATGTCATGGATGCAGTCACCATTTCTGCTGGCGTATCTGCCTTCACATCCAGCATTCCTCTTACAGTGCTCTGATACAAAATTAGTTCAGATCATAACAGGGAGGGGGGCACTAAAAAAAAAGCGGAGCAGAAAAAGCATCCAGCAAAACAGTACGTGTGCTGTTAAAATTCAGTAAGTATATATAAATTAAGCCAACACCCTTTCTATAATACTTTCTGTAAGAAGTATTGCAAAACAGAAAAAAACACCTGTAACTTCTCTCCCCTTCCTTGCTTACAGCAAGGCTTTTAGAAAAGCCCTATCAACTGCAAATTTCCCAAGGAAAGAACAACCAGCAAAGTGCTCACTAACATTCTTTCTAGTTCATGTCAATTGCAAAAAGTTTAGAGCAGAGGAATAGTATGTGAGGCTTCACACTAACCAAAGGCAGACAAAGAAGAGAGACTGCATGACCTGCGTTATCTGTAGAATTTTTGCCCCCACAAGAAACAAACAGGCTTTTTCAAAGTCAGATTAGTAAAAGCTGTCACTGACCAGATGCTAGTTCTGAGGCATTACTTTAATCTGGTAAATCAGAGAAGGATAATGGATTTCATTCTTTCCATCAAACCTGTTTTTGGACTCTGTTGACGGGCATGGAAAAAAGAAATGCTTGTTCAGCAATGCCCCTGCAGAGCCTTTTGTGTGGAGCACAGGTAGGGCACCCTGGCTAGAGTGTCTTCAGCTGCAGCACTGATCCTTACTGTGACAGAAAAAGCCCTACTGCCTCATTGCAAAGCACCACTGGCACACAAATATCATCTCAGTCACCACAGATAGCTATGAACACTTATGCTTAAGAGCACATTTTTCTGGGCTGTGATGTCATCCAATACATTGCACTGTCCTATCGTGGTTTTGGGTAGGAAGTGAGTGACACGATGCAGAAAATATATCTTCCATGTCACGGACCTGTTCCTTGGCTTTCCTGGAGCACTTTGTGCTGGACCCATCCCACTGAGTTTAGCAAATCTCTCACATCTCCTTTGGCTCATCATCTCTTCATGGAATGACAGCAGCACCCTATCCATTTTAATGCGTGAGACGGCACTGTGCAATTTGACTGACTGACATCAGCACCTTTTCTTTTCGCTTCTCAAACATCCCCTTCCAGATTTAAAACTCCCATCTTGTTTGCCATGGAACTCTTCAGGTATGCACAATGTTTTATGCTGCCTTCAGCGTGCAGATACATCTGTACCATAACACAAGTAACAACCGTTAAATAAATGGCAGACATCTGTGTAAATTATTTTGAAGAGGGTTAGTAACAGCTCACAGCCTGTGTCAGTCCAATCTAGGCACAGAACAAACTTGTAAGTCTCAATTATTGTAAGACAAATGGCAGTCGTGCTTCAGATCGGGTCAGCATCATGAAAAATTTCAGCAGGTGTCAGGACAACCACAAAGCTCTGCAGCTGGCACCTCTGCCATCCTTCAAACACACACTTAATGGGGGATTAGGCTCTGTCAGACTTTCCACATCATCTCTCACATTCCCTTTTTCAAAACCTTTTTGTATCCTCTAGACCTCACTGAATTTCACCTTACTGTAAACACGCTGGTGTGACTTCTGACCATACACTTCTAGTGCAAACACTATTTGCTACTTTTCCTTTCTCAGTGTCGAGAGTCCATTCCACGTTTTTCTTTCTGCCTGGATCAAAGTGACATCTACGATTCACTTCTTCCTCCTGCAAGAGCAAATATAACCAGTACTAACAGCAGTAAACATTGTGGTCTGCTGCTCAGCCCTGTAGTGACTGCAGCTTTTGTTTAAAGGCATCATAGAGCTGCTGGGTTTACAACATCTTTCTTCATCCTTGAAAATATTACAAGGTGGTTGTTTTTTTTTTTACACCAAACATGTCACCTTTCCCCAAAGAAAATCTGTTTGAATGGTTCCATAGGGAATGTTAAACTTTTATATGGAAAAGGCAGGAATGTGCTTGGGCTACAAATTTTACTTTAAAAGATCCCTTTCACAGTCTTTCAGGGACTTCTGAACAGGAGTTTTATCAATTTATAACAACATATATGTCAGGCAGACATTGGAATTCAAATTATTTTAACTCCAACTAAAGGCCTGTGTTTAAATGTCTGAATGCATTCCTTTGTGGCTAAGATTTAGGAAGTCTTAAAACTGCAAAGACCGTATCTTCATTATAAATATTCTATTTCTTAGTCATTCTTGCGTCAAAGGACTGCTGAAGAGAAAATGTGCACCAGTGTGGTCCAGAAGGAAGCAGAAGTCAGACAAGTTTTGTCGCACTTAGGAAAGTGTAGCGTCTGCTCTGCTCACTGAGCCTGAAATCTCCATTACGTAGCTAGATCTTTGCTACCAAAATGCATAAAACCAAATTGATTTCTGGTATTCCTTAGCGCTGACACTTCAAAGAATCTATATTGATCTTACTTGCTCAGAATCCATCGGACTTAAATATTGTTCAGTGGGAGATTTTTGCTGCTTTTCTTTTAGTCTGATACACTGGATGGCTGTTGGACTGGAGGGTTAGCAGACCTCTCCATTTGACTAGCTCCTTGTCTTAGCTGTCAGAAGGGCTCGTAAATGGCAGATTTTAATAGTTGTTAAAGAAGAGGCGTGCTCGCACAACGAACCCTGCAACTGTCTCTTTTGAAAATCTTTTTCAAGCACTTGCTAAATACAGTAAGCATTTCCATGTGGATGTAACAGTAACGCAGTGCGCAAATAATATGGCTGGAATGAGGCATGAAAAAAGCTTTGTGCTTTACAGACATCTGATTTTTAGAAATGTGACTGCTAGTTCTACTTAAAGAACCCCTCAGAAACAAACAAATGAACAAAAAAACAAAACCAACAAATGTTAATTGAAGTTTTACGATCTAGGCACTAGAAAAACTAAGGGTGGATTCAAAAAGCACAGCGGCTGCCTGTACTGCTGTACTACTGGTGGTTGTCTTGTCCCTTTCTCAACTCCCCCCACAGCCTCTGGGATGGCTCACGAATGGGAAGTCACTTCCATTTGGTCTGTGCAGAAACAATTGTCGGCACTTTGCGAAATCTGACTCTCTCATGTATGAACTAACAAAAATATGCCAGCAAGTAAGGAGGATCCTGGCTAAGGCAGGGCTCAGCTAAATCATCTGACTGTGTTCTTGGCTTGCCTCTGAAAGGCATGTGAAATAGATCAAATCACCCCATTCTGGCTATTTATTATGAATAAAGCCATCAGCCAGTGCTAGTTAACACTAAGTGATAAGAAAATGTTGTTATGGAAAGTGCTGATTAATGGTAGGTTATCTAAATGTGAGATAGGTGGAGCAAAGATGGGACTGACACCTAACATTTGGTGCAGCACACACTCATGGCAGCTGTTTAGTTCTGGAATCATACTTATGCCTCTATATTTGACCAAGCCAAATTTCAAATGGGGTAGATTCCTGAGGCTGACCTAAAACCCATGTGCTTTACAGCACTTACATTCTATTACAATTACTTACTTCTTCTGTATTTCCCGCTCGTTCACCCAGAGAATATGGACAAACAGCATCTTACCATGACTTGATACAAAACTTTAATTCTGTGCATTCCTTCTGGTTGAAATGGATATTCAGCAGCAACCTAATTTTGTTAGCATTTCTCCCCCACCGTTGTATGAGATTTAAATAGCCATCATTGGTATTTTGAATTGCTTTCATCCTGAAAGATTCCAGTTCTCTTTCACAGCCCCACAAAGTCTTACTCTTGCACTAAAAAGTTGATAAGGGCAGTTCTTGGAGACAGAAAGGCCTTTTTAATGGTTCGTCCCTGGAGATGCTTGGCTCCAAGTTCACTTTGAAGAACTATCTCGTGGACTTCTTCAACATTGCGGGCTGCTTGCTGAGGCACAACAACTTTGCCGCAGGCTTTGTTATTGATCTGGAAAACACAAACATGAGAACAAGAAAAGACAGAAGTTACCAGACTGATTTATCCACTTTCATCTCCTGAATGCAATTCCTCTCATTATGTGTGGTGAAAAAAGTGGATCAAACTGTCTTTTGCCTCAGTATGAAACTTTCTAAGCAGAGGATAAATTTTTCCATACTTCCTGGCCCTCTAGAATAGCATAAGAGAATAAAAATTTGACTCAGGATACTCAAACAAAATTTAAGAAGTAGACACAGGAAGTGTAATTTTTTGAAGATAGCAAGCATTGAGTGACTATGTAATGTGGTGATCTTTTAAGCTTGAAAACAAGATAGTCGCACAGGCTGAACAGACAGCGAACAGAACGGCTGGGATTCTCTACAGCTAAGTAATTCCTTCCATTCAAGTGCAAGATATATTAAAAATATTTGTGGCTGAAAAGATATATCGAAAGGATTCTTCATAACTCATTAAAAAAAAAAAAAAGAAAGAAAAAAAGGCTTTAGCTTATTGTAATGCTGTATTCTTACTAAAAGCATGACTCATTAAGCCAACCCACCACAAAGATGACAACCCCTCTTAAGGTAATGCTTTCCTGCATCTGGCTGTTTTCAGAGCAATTTCCAGACTAGCTTTGCACAGCGAGGCAGAACCATTTAAGTACAACCGAGTAAGGCCTTCAGTAGGAATCATCTCAGTGCATAATGTGATCTCGTAATTACTTTCTGTCATCCATTCAGACTACATAACGTATGTAGTCTACTGAGTCCTACTGATTACCTTTTCTGGAAATAACATAAAATTCACAATTAAAAAAGCTTTCAGATTTATATGAAGTAACTTCTATGGATCAGCGCAAATAACACTAATCTTCCATTTTAGCATATTAAATAATATGAAATTTTTAATCCAGTTCAATCAAATTACTTGCTTGCTTGAGAATCTCCTGCAGATACTGCAGATCTTTGCCAGCTGGACACCACTGTAACTATTTTTCAATCACCTGAAAGTAACATGTTTTGCTTCATACAGCTTGGACATAAAAATGCACACAGCTTGTTTGTTTTTTTTTTAATCCAAGATTAGTGGATGCAACATACCGCAAATGGGAGAGACCTACTTCAGTTACCTGAATTGTATTTTATTTAACACTAAACAATCTGTGCAGTTCTCTGAGAGAGGAAGATGAGAAAGCCTTTTAAGGAACAAGATGAAGCCTCAAATGCAGCTGGGATGAGTCATTTCTGGTTTTTGACCAGCCTTGACATTAATTTGCAGTGATAATGTAAGTAGACCTTTAACTATTCTTTCCTGCATCCATAACTTGGTATCATAAAAGTGTGTCTGTCTGTTAAGCTTTGCCTTTGGTACCTTCTGAGAAATAAATCCTTTGAAAAACAAGAGCATTTCATTTTTAGAGCTACCGTGACAAAAACACACAAGTAGTTCCTTTTGACTTGACACTTCAGAGAAGAAAAGTATTGCATGGGAAAAAAGAAAATGGTAAAAATCAAACATGCTACAGCTTCAGTGAGAAGATGAAGGAAGCCTGTGGGCTTGCTGCTAGGTCACACAGCCTAAAAACTAAGCCCAGTCAGTTAAATGTCATTAATTTTGTCCATGATGCAAACTATTATGTTCCAGTGGACAGATGCTAGCGGGGGGAAAATTGGCACAACTAGCCAATTTTTGTCAACAGACAAGACAAATGGGCTAGGTGAACATAGCAAATAAATGACTCCTAGCAGTTGTGTTTTCCCAGAAAGGTTGAAGAGCCCGAGCAGCCTGTCTGTGTGTCTTCCCACAGTATCTGCCCATACCTTCCCACACATGGCACTGTGAATTGCATCAAACAGCAGACCGGTTATGATTTCAGCACGTATTTGCAGAATGGTTTTCATTATAATATAGCTATCGTGGTGCAGAGTCAAGTTTATCAACGCTGTTCCTAAAAACTAAAAAGTTGTCTGCAGGTTTGATCACACGCCGTATGTAACAAGCGCCCTATTCATATACTCTTTTAGTTGAGGCATTAGATTCTTCTCAAAACAAACATCTCTGGCTCTCTGCATCTCACTAGATCAGCAGCATATCCCTATTAACTTTGGGGAAAAGTGCCCGCTCAAAAAATGAGGGTGCTAGCAGTCTTATTTCTCTGAAAAACCTTCACAGAAAATTGCAACCTCAAATGAGGTTGAGTCCTTTCTTCTGCTGAGAAAGGAAGCTGCTGATTTCCCTTCTGCTTTTTTGAGTTTTTTTAGAGCAGCCCCATTTATTCACAATCCTTTGGAGAAGTAAAAAGGAAAGTATCTATACAGTTGTAGGCCTTCCTCACACTCAGAAGCAGTAAAACGATGCAAACTTAGCTTATGTTTTCAAAAAGCAGTTGTAAGACTGCAGCTGTTAACAGTTCTGCACCACCTACACAATGTGAGGAACGTTACAAGTGCGTTGACAAGATGAAATGCTGTGACTCCACATTCGGGTCAGATTTTTCACAGCGTTAACAATATGTTAGGATGTAATGTAAGTGCAGGCAAATGAAAATTATTCAACTTCAAGACAGCATTTAGATCAACAAGTACACATGCATCTCCATTAAGATAAGTTTAAATGTCATTCTTATATGCAGTCTATATTCTATCAGTCAAGGGTGCAGAGAGTTGGTTCATTTTGCTGCCTTGGGTTAAATATGGAAAGACATAACTCCGGCACAGACAGGAAATAATGAACTATCTTGTGTCAAGAGAAATAAAACCATGTCTCAGCAGGCAAATTGCTGGCAGCCTGAGGCAGTTTGAGGTCTTGAGAAGAATAGGGTTGTGGCCCAAAGACTCAGCTTGACTGCACAGCCTTGTGAAGAGACATTGTCTCTTTGCAACTAACCAGTTCCTCTTTACTTTGACTTTCTTGTTTTAATGAAGGCAATTTATTTTTACAGCCATACAAAAGCCTGCAGTGGTCACATGACTGTAAAATATTCACGTTTATAATGGTTTGTCACTGTTTTTCTGTATGTCCCTTTACCTTACTCTTAATGTAGCAAGCCAGGCATTCCCAGCATCATTATTTTTAAGAAACATTCTCAGTCTTCAAGAGAAACTTGTCTCCCTCTTCTCCCATTCACTTATTTCCTCAGGTCTAAGAAAGGTGTTTACACACATCAGAATCTTCCATGAATTGAGCATACAGAGGTTGATCATTCCCTTCTTAGAGGACTTCTACACGAGGCTATAGCTATGACAAAGTCAATGAGGACAAGAAACGAAAGTAATTTTCACAATGATTGCTTAAAGCAAAATTTATTTTTATGTTTCCATTTTCTGTTTTTGAGAAGAAAGTTTCAATGTAAGCAGAAAAATATTAGTAATGTTTAGGTTTTCTTATGCTCAGTTGTACAGTCCTGAAAGCATCCAGGTCAGAATTTTCTTTGTGTTGTTGCAATTTTTACTTTAAAAATCTATTCTGAAACATTCGCCTTAAACACAACTGCAAAGAAGTTCCTATAATTACACAATTCCTTATGCATAGCTTCATCCTAAATTGAAACTGAAATTTAAGGTGTTTCCTAGCTGTATTGGAAGGCAAAGGTTTATTTTAATCTTGACCAACGTAATTATATCTAAGTAAAGATTTTGTGGATATATGACTCTTTTACTGGTATTTAAAAACAACATACCACTTACAAACAAAAAAAAAAGCAGAAAAATGATAATGAACACTAGCCTGAAATCTGTTGTTAACCCAGACAGCAGAAGAGTCTTTGTCTTTGGTTTGGGAAGAGATGCCAACGACTGAAAATTTCCTCCAAAAGACATACTCTGTGGCCACTGCTAAGGACATACATTGAACATTAGAGAAATTAGTGCTCTTAGCAGCATTTTCCATTCTGTTCAAGTGGACTGGCAAGACATGAAACTGTTTGCAAAGATTCTTGTAAGGAAATCTACAGCAGCACAGCTTCCCCCAAATCTAACCAACTTCTTTCCTTCTTCAAAAAGCCAAAACAGCTAAACACAAATAACTGCACAGCCTACTTCTTTTACCCAAATGAGCTAACAGAATACAGCAGTTAAAAAAACAAATAAAATGCATCGTTTCTGTTTCTCATACACACACATTCAGAGCATGAAGTTTTAAATGACTGAATGCCACTTCCTCTGGAAACATCTCATTCAAAGTACAGAATATCCAGAGACACACACAAAAAATGTTTAAGTTAAAGCACTGATGCTGAGAATGTTTGCATGATATATGAAAGCTTTCCCTGGCGAGCAATGAAAAAGGCAGGAGCACTGCTGGTTTGTAAGATGCAGCAATGTATCTGCAGACTATCACAATGCCTGAGCATGGAGGACCTGATTTCAAGCTGACTGAGAATCAGCTAACAGAAGAGCTGAGACACTACCCATGAATCCCACCCACCTGACTCCAAGTCCCACAATTGCTCTGTGGCCTACAGTGGCACTTGCTGCTAATGTACTCCATGTAAAAATAAAGCTTTATGATGCTTGCAGGCATGCTGAGTACTGACTAGATAGAGATGCAGGAAAAAAAGATGGTAAATCGCATCGTGCATGTGCATATACACATTTTGGGAAATTACAGGTTAGCTAAATGTAGTTACAGGTCAACTCTTCTACTGAACTGCCAGCTCCTTCCATAAACCTCTGAGGTTTTAGAGCTCAAGTAGGATCTGGGATGTAATTCTAACGTTAGCAAAACTACCTGCTTTTCCTAAACTTAATTCCTGGAAATATGCTTTGTTGATATTTGCCAGAAGTTCTGCCTGAGGCAGACAGGAAACATAGTTTGGCAAAAATTGAAGCAACTAAAACCAGCTTGTAATTGGTTGCATCAGGCAACCACAGCACTACAGGTAACACAAGAAATATCACTTCATTTTATATTTTTGTACAGAGTTAAGATCCTACATGGTCTGACAGGGAAAAAAAATTTGGAGAGACCTGTATGTATTTTGGTCATGGTTTTTGCTGTACTGGCCGCTGTACCACAGTTGTTTGTCTGTCCAATCTCCACACGTATAATATCCAGTCACTGAAAAAGATGTATATTTAGACCGTCTTCCTTCCAGACATACTATATGTCTTTCACTTAGGAAACCGTTTTAATTACTCAGCACAACTTAATTGCAACTTCCACCCTATTTCACCTTTCACTGAGTCATATAAATAGGGAACTGACTTCCACAAGAGCAGGGATTTTGTCACCTTCTCTGAGCTTACAATGCATTAATTGACCCAACTGAAAATAAATGAAAAACTCTTACCAGAACAGACATCTCCACTACATCTGGTGGATGAAGGTATTCTGGGTCTACTTTGGGCCAGGACTGATGCAGCACATCAGCACCCCAGTTGTGATGAGTACAAAGTTTATTCTCTATATGCGCCAAACCTGGAAAATGAAAACCATTCAACCATATTATCATCAGATCATTCAATTTTTAGGATTTGTTTGATAAAAAGGATGAGAACCAAGTTTACTTTGAAAGCAAGTTCCTTCAGGAGGAAATAACACTGTTTAGATGAGCATACAGCACATTTTAAACAGAAAGATACACAGCTGTGAAAACATTTGCTTTACACTATGTATAGCGACTCTAACACGAGCATTGAGGGGACATTTTAGATCAGGATTAGTATTTTTAAAAAATCTACTTGAAGAATTCAACTGAAATATCAACCTAATTTAAGAAAATGAGCAGGGAAACGTATAAAATGTTCCTATTGAGGAACTCAGTCAAAATAAGGCACAATTATGGCTTAATATGTTATCATCTGTCATATCCTGGGTGGTTTCCTGCAACGTGCTGGGTAGTTTCAGCTGCAAGTCAAGCTATTCACAAGATGTAAGTAATCTACTTACTCACAAATTAAAAGTTCTATGTAAGTACACCTTGCACAGCTTGCTTGCTTTCTTATTTCATGTACATGCTGAAATAGTTTATCCTTTGATTTTATTTAAAAATACTCTTAAAATGGCTATAAATGATCTCTTTCTATTAAACAGACTTTGCACTCCAAGACGATTCATTCCTGATTTACTGAAGTACCAGCAGAATTAGTTGTAATTCATTCTAAAGCCACATTCTTTAACTGAATTAAAGCTTCTGAGTGGAATTTATGTTTCTGTCTACTCCAAATGTAGAGCAAAATAAAAAGATTTCACTGAAAATGCTGTCAAATATGCAGAACTGACAAGGATAGCTGTCGTGATTCTTTCCTACAAAGCCAGTAGATTTTTAAATTATAAACATGAGTAAGAATATGGATTAAAGCTTTTTTTTTTTTTTTTTAAAGCATATGCTTCCTTCAGAATTGCAGAACACAACAACCAAAGAGTATCTGAAAACTCATCTGGTTTAAGGAAACTCAAGAAGATAACGAAAACACAGCACAATAGCAGACATTACCAGCAGAAACATACACCATGCATAATACACCGATTTATTTAGCTGGACTGTTTAGACTAATAGGGCGAATAACAGCAAACACAAACATAAAAAGAAGGCAACTTCCTCCAGGATGAAATCCACCAGATACGTGTCAGTGCTTTTTCAGACAAAGCGCTTCTGTGAAGCGACACACAATCTTGCTGTTTTCTGAATCACTCAGAAGAGAGTGTGGTGGACTGCTGGGAGCTGTTTCTAATGGCAAGCAAGAATCACACAGAATGTGAACATTTCCTAAGAATAACAATGAAGCCGCAATCTTTTTAGGTAAATAATTGATTAAATTCTTCAGTGCATCTGGATTTGTGTGTTTCTTCCCTCATGTAACAGTTGCTCAGAAACTGAAAGAGCAAAAGATAAGAAATCAAACAGAAAAAAAATAACAACCACCCTTCACACTGGTGATTCATTATCACGTTGACTTGAAAGATGACAGCTGCTAAATTCTTCCCCTTTTGGCTTTTGAACATACAGATGAGCTCATTTCTTTCCAACTGATCACATGCCTCGTGGCAGAAGCATGCATACTGGCCACTCCTTATTTTCCTGTTGAAGTGCATTCTTCCAGCTTTTTAAAAACCACTTTCTGATAGAAGTTGAGAATCTCCATCTACACAGGCAGAAACAGGGTGACATTTAATCTCTGTGGAGGCTATCAGTTGTAGTAAGCTTACTAATAAAAAATAACTAACGTGTATTCTGAAGCAGATAAAGCATGATTAAGCACTGTGTCAATCTTTAGGTTAGTTTTCTCGCTACAAAATGGGCTATGAGCTCACCCGTATTAAAAAAAAAAAAAGTGCAAAAGTCAACAGAACTAGTTTCAGAAAACAGCTTGACAGGAAACCAAAATGAAGGTTTTACTTAGGTTGCCTGTTTGGCTTCCTGCCTTAAATTCACATTTTGCAAGCTGTACAACACAGAAAATACAGTCATGATTTGTTTGGCGTTTTCAAAGTGCAACACGCAGGACCAGAAAGTTCCATCGTCATAATCTGGATCTGCTGGCACACTGAGCAGGCCCTGGGCAGAATTTCCTCCTGCCCTTCCACTTGATTCTGATACATCAAACAAAAGCACCATTTGAGATCTTAAGAACTAACAATTTCACAGACCCTTGCTGCAAAAACATTAAAAACTTGGGATACTATCTTGTTGTACTGGAAAGCACCTACTGAAACATACATTATGAAGCAGTGTGCATTTATTTTCTATTTATTGTCTTGTTTTGATTTTTCAGCTCTATCTTCTCTTTCAAACACAGGCCAAAAAGCCAGCTGAGTGCACTTTCCACAGAGCTTACATGTACACCATTTCTGGGGCAGATCTTGTGCTCAATCCAAAGCCCTGATCCTGCAATTGGATCTGTGTCAATGGACTTTCACTAACTGGCAAGCTAACACTGAACCAAGCTTTCCCCAGCCAGTAACTCACTGGACTGAAGCCTTCATTAACACTGCAGCATATTATGCTACTATAAATGAGTGAGTTGACAGAAGGAGGAGAGAGGACAAATCTAACATTTAAGCTCACGGCAATGTTTTATTAGCATTATGTGAGTCATTAGTATTTCATTAAAATAATTCTTCCCCTGAGGTGCTGTTGGGGTGAAAGAGCCGACTGGCAAAATAAGGAGAGATTTAAGAAGAGCGATGTGGAAGCAGTTGTCTATCATAAAGGCAAGGTAGGACAGTAAAGTACTTCTAGTCTTACAGGAAAAAAGCATTAGTATAATGAATCTGTGAAATTCCAGAAATGGTGCAGATAGTTTGACATGAAATGATGTAGGCAAGAGAAAAAAAGACGTGATTATGAAATAGACTGAGGAATGGCTGGTATGGTGAGGGACAACGGCCAGCACTGAGAGCTTAACAAAGGAAAGAGGCAAGGAGGACGGAAGTCATTATGGGAGATAAAAGGAAATTAATTAAGGCTTCTGAAACTAGGCCACTATTGGAGTTTATTTTCTAACAGGGGATAGAAGAAGACCAGAGGAACAGCAGACAGTGACTATGAGGACACATTATCCAAATGCTGATAACCTTTGGATTTAGCAGAATCAAAACAAGAAGGATCTATGTTAAGTAAAAATGCACCACGCTAGCAGGCAAGCAGATTCAGCTTAGAAGTAGCTCACAGCAGGAATTTCTAGCAGTCGGTAGAGATACCATCTGGATTATTGTCTTCCTGGCCTCTGCAGTCCCTTCCAAGGATTGTTAGCTTTTACTTCATTCTTCACGTGCTCTTTTACTTTTTAATGAATCTTCCAATTTGACAGATTCTGGCAAGCTGAATATCAGAAATACCTTTCTGGAATCCAGGAGGACTATGCCTGCCAGTCATTCATTAAAGGGCATGCAATCTCAAAGAAATTACAGCAGTACAATAATAGCTATTTGTGGACAGCTCTGAGAAAAGTTTTATTATACTACTGGTAGCACAAGTCAGAAATATATAGATTAATTCAGTACATTGTTTGGGGATTCATTTTGTATATTCCTTAGAGACAGAGCACCAAAGAGGGTTGTGAAAAACTCACGTTACTAAAAGCTAATTCTAGAATGCATTTCCAGTTCTGCAAACTCCCTGTGAATCCCTTTATTCTCCTGAAATTGATCTGCCTTCCTCCCTTGGTACAGACTTATCCTTCATTTTGGATTACTCTTAGAGGGAAGAATCATTCTTTATTCCAAACTGGACTTATTCTTGGATTTGTGCAGGTTCCTCTGGGGGACTTCTGCATTCAGTTTTTCTATGAAAATCCGCAACATCACTTAGCTTCCAGTCCATTCCTCAGGAAAGCCTTGTTGGGCAAAGACTGAATCCAAAACCAGAAATACTTACAGTAGAACAACTGCAGTGGTGTTTTAATGTCGCTAAGACAATTATACCATTACAATTTCCAATAATTATGTTTCATCTCAATATATCTTAAGGTTTATCATGAGTGTATGTCTTTCATGCACCGTCACTAATAAAAATGTAATAGCTCACAATAAGCAGTTTCATATCCTCGTGTGGACAGCAAAACACTGTACTACTACAAACAAACAAAAAAAACCGTGTCTCAAATGGTGTCTGTATATTCCTCAGATACAAGGCTTCAGGAAGGAAACAGATTTCCTCTTCCTGCTAGTGTTCATAAACTGCCAAGATATCAGGCGGATGAACTCTTCCCGCACTGAGGGGCTACAGCAGCTTTTACATGAATAAGTTGTAACACAGCATACACACTGCACAATTAAGACCATCAGGATGACACACCAAATTACTGACCATGTCCTCCTCTAAGCAGCAGAAAGAACTACTTCACACAGAATATCAAAACACTCCGTTACAGCTTTTTGGCTGCTAGAAGGTGAGGTACTTATGAAACCGTATTCAAGCAGCTCTTCCCTTCCCTTCAAATAGAAATATTTGCTGCCAGTACTGAAATACTCTCTTCAAACAGCTCACAGAAAAGATCAAACTTGTTCTGCAACCTGATGCATGAAAACAAGGTGGTCATGTTTAAACTGAATCCCATGGGAGAATAACTCTTCGGATGCAGAAGAAGAGTTGCTGTATCTCGAATCTACCTAATTCTACCTTAATTATATTTAAAACCTGAGTGCTACATGATGTCCTTGGGATATCAAACTGAAGTTCTGAGTTTGCAAGGCTCATCAACCAGCCAATAAAGAAAACAAAGTGGATCAAAATGCTAAAATTTCAAATGAACTCTGATGTAATTCTTACAAATAAGGATAACGTTATTATAATCAAAACAATGTACGTCACTGATGCCGATTAGTCATTATTTAAAATGTCAAGCAAAGCATCTTTAATTACCACTTTAAAATTACTCTTTACATTTTCCTAATATTGTCATTGGTTGGTAATCCTTTAGATTGACTGATCTGCAGTTACATCCAACTGTATTTAGAGAAGTTTTGTGCTAACCAACAGGGTAAACTATATGTAGGTTACTCCAAAAGGGATACCTGCCATTTATTTCCAGGGAAACTACAGCAGGTACAAAGAGCACAACAACATTATTTGATTGAGCAAACTAAACAGCTACAAAACAGTATTTTTCAGCACAGTCATCACCATTAGCTATGCATCTGCATCAGCAATGAACAAGAGCCTGCATACCGCACTCATAAAAATCCGTACCATGAAGGTGACCCATTGTTTCATAGCTGCTATGACTGCGTCAACTGCATGTTGCCCATGCAGCCCATCTTTCATTGGTCTGAACAGATGGAATTCAGAAAGTGCCAAACTCAGATTGTACAGGGCATGATAGGAGAGAGCAACCAAATTTGGCAATGTGCTCCAAAGTCTTCAAACTGGTATGGGGCCTGGTGTCATCGTTTTGCAAGAGAAAGGTTGAAAGAGAAAGTTTGAGATAAGTCAGTGTTGTGATGCAATGGTCAGAGCTGATGGTTTGTCCTGGTTGAAGGAAATCCAGGAGAATTTCCTATCCCAAAAAAACACTGCACTACCCACTAAGGGGTGCATCTTGAACTTTTTCTTCAATGAGGAATTCACATGTCACCACTCCACGTACTGCCATTCTGACTCTGGCTCCTAGTGGTGACACCATGTCTCATTTCTGCTAATGATGTGATCCAGGAAATTGTCACTTTCAGCCTCATATTGGCTGCGTAGGTCCTGACAAACTTGCATATGGTGTTCTTTCTGTTCCTGTGTGAGCATCTGTGGCACCCACCTGATGCAAACTGTGACATTCCAGTATTGTCACCATTGTTTCCAATGCATTGAAGCCAATATTCAGCTCTGTACACAGTTCTCTGGCTGTAATCCACCAATTCACATGGATGAGCTGATTGAAACACTGTTCATTTCACGGTGTGACAGCTGTGCATGGCCATCCAGAATGTGGCTTGTCTTTCATGGTGCTGTCACCACTGCTGAAATGCACCACCCACTGCCTCACTGTGCTCACATCCATAGTTTGGTCTCCATAAACGGTCAGCAAGTGTCAGTGAATGTCAGTGGATGCCATTTTTTCCTTGTGGAGAAATTCAAATCCACACCTTTGATTCACTTGCACTTCCATGTCAGACACCATTCTGTCACTGCCCCTCTGCTGCCATCTGTCACACAGCAACAGCATGTAATGGAATACTGGTAGGAAGGTTCAACCTCTACTGCCATACCACCACCATCTGCCTCTGATGTTGTAGGCCAACACAACAAAACAGGAGGTATTTCTTTTTGAAGTAGCCCTCATAGTTGGAGATTATCCACCAGCAGTCACAATCCCAGAACAGAAATGCTAGATGTTGGTGATTTCTAAATAATACTGTCCTCTTACCAAACAATAGTAGTTAAATGTACATACATTCTCTTGATAAAACTGTTTAATAATTTTGATGTAATGTAATGATTTCTTTCCTAAAAAAAATTTTTTTTTAGGAAAAAACGTGTATTTTTCACGTTCAGTCATAACATTTCTCAGGTATTAATCACCAAAAAATGTTTTTTTTTTTTTTTTAATGCCAGGTGCACTGAATTATAACATGCAGTATTCAGACCACACGAATAGAATTGCATTTTTAATTGCAGACAGCAGCTGAGGACAATACAATCCTAATTTTTATTATACATTCTTTTCATTCTTAAGTCAGAGAGCAATCAGTAACTGTTCAATATTCTCATTCTCCAATGATTTTAGCAAAAAAAGCAAAGAGTCCCTTCTGTTGCAGTCAAAATGATCAACAAGAGTAAGCTTAACATTTAATACTTCATGCTAATTAAGACATCTGAGTGATTTCCTGTAACACTGTGAAACATATTTGATCATTCAGTATCCCTAACAGGCATTTGAATTTCACAGTTCACACAGAACTGCATGTTTAGGTAATTAACCCAGACCACTTCTGACTCCATCTCAAACAATGTGTAAAACAAGTCAGAGCAATTACTTCAATTTAAATGTAATTTCAACAAGATGGTACTTTCTGTTGTAAGACAGTATTGACTGAAAGTAGCATTTCCCAAGTGAATTGTGTCTGATGCCCCTCTATTCTGAACAATTAGGCACTCTGAGCAGTTAGGTTATTCTGAGCATCTTAAAAATACTGGAAATGAAAGCAAAATAAGAACCCCCCCACCCAACAGGTCCTGTTGTTTCCAGAATGTGCCCCTATGATACTACTATCAACAAAAGCAGCCTTTCTTTGGCATTTAATAATAGCTCACTGTCACGTGCAGC
Source organism: Chrysolophus pictus (assembly GCA_037305975.1). Classification (NCBI taxonomy): domain Eukaryota; kingdom Metazoa; phylum Chordata; class Aves; order Galliformes; family Phasianidae; genus Chrysolophus; species Chrysolophus pictus. Next base: position 42,391,542 of record JAYKPI010000006.1, read on the forward strand.
TCTGCAATATAAGCCATTTAATCGCTCTATTCTATAAACACTTGAAAGCGTAAAGTTCTAACACGACTGTCAAAAACAAAACTGTTAAAACAGCATCCAAAAGGTAATATTAGGCCCAAAACCACATAGCAGTTTGTGGCCAGCCTTACACAGAATATATTCCTATTCGTCTTGGAGCTTCTCCCAGTAAACCTTAAAAATAACTGTTGAACTCTAGCACCTACATCCCTTATTTCACAGGTTTTAACTATAATAACACTATGCAATTTAGCCCGGATTCAGACCTCAAGGCTTACAACTGTGGTGGATTTAAGGAGAAAAAAAAAGAAGAAAAAAAAAAAGGCTTTCCTTTCTATCATTCCCACTTCCCAGAGGAGGTTAATTTGTATATAGTGACCATCAGATTCTGGACAGCAATAGAAAAAGCAGTTCTATAAATACCTTTCCACATCTCTGATGCAATGTGTGGAGCCATAGGTGCAACCATAATGCAGAGTGTAGCCAAAGCATCTTCATATTCTGCACTGTGAAGAACAAGAGGCCAAGAAGCTTGCTAAGTGAAAGGAAAAAAAAAAAGAAAATAAATTGTAAATACAAATATTTTGGGATGGGAAGTAAAATAGGTTAATTAAGAATAACATGGAGTAACAAATCATGATTATCTCTGCTGGTGCAGATTGTTACGAGTGCAGCACAGCCTCTTGTTCATTGCTGGTGAAAACACATAGCTAATGGTGGTGAGTATCTTTTAAAAAACAGCATTTTGTAGCTGAGAATTTGCTTCACCAAGTAGTGTTATTGTGCTCTTTGTAACTGTAGTTTCCTCAGAAATAAATAGGAGGTATTATTTTCAGAGCAATGTATGCATTCTATGTAACAAAACCTAGAATCAATGTCTAGGTTCAGGACAATATAATTTTACAATAAATTATGAACTTACAAGCAGTTCTAGAGACCTCTTGGTCACAGAGTGCTCTCTGACACTGTTATAAAAAAGCCAGACAAGCTGGGAAGCTAATGATTCTAATCTTGAAGGGAGCGGTGCTGATAGTTCCCTAGGGATCTGCTCTGGCACTGGAATCTGAACGCTGACCTGCGTGGACAACTGTGGCTATGAGTAACATTGAGTGCAGCCACATCTAGATGTGCAATCTTGCATAAAATCCAAGCTACCTAAAGAGGTAAACCGCCTCAGACTGTGATGCATGCAGCATGTTTTTTTGCTGGGATAAGGTTCAATTAGATCAGATCCTAGAGCAGTTTAAGTAAAGCTGAGCTTAGTGGAGGAGCCCTCAAGCACAACACAGCCTTCTATGGTTTGATGTCCAGATTGCTTTTCAGCTTGTTCTAGTAAAGGTAGTTTTCCATTTCTTGTAAAAGGTGCCAGGCAGGCAAAATTTGAACTTTAACTCCTCTTTCAATCCAAGTAAAAAAGAACAGACTAAAAGCAACCGGAGAAACTTTCTCTTTCTTTGCCTCTGTTTTGACTCTGATTACATCCATGGTAAGTTCAGATTCCACATTTAATTTATGATTCATCACCCTAATGAAACAGCGCAGAAGAATGTCAATACATGTCAGCTTATGAGGATTGCTTTATGGGTGTGACGATCCCCAGATCCTGCCTACTAGAAAACTGTCCAAAACCAATGATTGTTAAACACAGACCACAGGAGAGCTGACAGACGGCAATGTCTTGTCACTGATACTCATGAGGAAAGCACAAACTAGATTTGAACAGGTTTTAGTAACTACTACCTGTTTTTTCTATATAGAATTTTCACCCATCACTTCCTCCTTTGAAATGGGACTGAAAGAGGAAGTGTCAGCATGCTGTAACAAAATTTGCTCTTGAAAGATACAGCACTGACTTCCTTGATCATGAAATGTAGCAGTGTTCAAATATTTACCTGTCTGTAGGACACTGATTTTTTTTTTTTTTTAATTCCCTAATTGCCTATTAATCACTGAGCTGGAGATAGAGAACTGGGCATCACCTTCCCAGCACCTCACATTATCTCAGATTTTCATTATTTTAGTACAGCACTTGCACATGCCCTTTCATTACGAGCTGATAAACACATAATCTAAACAAAAAAAGCCAAAGAATTGTTATTTTTGTTTGTCTTCAGAAAGGGGAATTTACAAACTGTCTCACTAACAGACGGTTCAGTGCTGAAAACCACCTCAGAGGAATACATGATTATAGGTTATTTTCCCTGTAAAAAATAACTCTTAAATCAGAATGTTTGATCATCCTATAATGTACTACTTATGTAGTTACATATACATATCGTTTAAAAACAGAACAAAACCAGAAAAAATGTATCCTTTTGAAATTACATGATGCAGATGTGACCATCAGAACCTACTGTCTCTAACACTTCCAAGCTCTTCCTGCAAAACACAGCATATTCAAAACATACAGTTATATTAGAACATGCCTCTTTTAATCTAAATAGTTCAACCTAATGTCCATGAGGCTCTTGAGTCAGTGACAATGGTAATGACATTTAATGACTTTTGGAATTCTGAGCCCATAGTTCAGGCAGCTCTTGCTTTCTAGAAAGACTTACAGGAGTAATGACTAACAGAAAAATATCTTTGTTCATACGGCATACTTACATGGAGTACGTTAGAAAGGCTCATCAGTCGAGAAATAGCTGCATTGAACAAATGATCCTTTGTGAAGTACTCTGTTACCTTGAATTAAAAGAAAACTTCTGTCACCAATTAATTGTAATTTTCAGAAACTGAATATTACCTTTTATATGGAAATCACTTTGGCATGCAAACAAATCATATATGCAACCATATGTGTGTGTGAAGGTCCCTGGCCACAGGATTTACATCAGGGAAAATTTAAGCATAGGAAAATATCTGAAGCTAATTTTGCAGATATTTTTATCTCCTTCTAAGTCTTGCATAACTGATTTGACACTAAAACACAGTATCAGACTTAGCACAAAAGAAGAGATGAACAATCATTTCAATAATTTTTTAAGAAACACTAATCTATTTTTTCCAACAACTTTCTTCTTTTTCTTCTCATTTTCTATGAAACTAAAGGCATGACAATGAGGTGTGAAGCAAACAAACCTATGCAGTTTGTTAGAGATATTCTGCACAATTCACCTATAGCTGTGCTGCTGGCAGTGTAGCTATTTCAAACCCAGACATTTTAATGCCATAACACTTCATCCTTTATATAAGGCATAGAGTAGATAAATTTTGCCAGTCTAAATCACACTCTCGCAAAAGAGTTCTGTCCAATGAAATCTGTATATTATTAAAATTACTTATATGGAGAATATTTTATTTAAAAATGATTTCATGACTTACTCATCTGTGGGAAAACTCTTGGCCCTCTAAGCCAGCACACAGTTTTTGCACAAGCAGTAAGTCATTTATTCATTTACAAACTGTTTCTTTTTACCTCAGAAATTACAAGATTCTTTTGCTCCCAGATCCTTTTGGCTTCAGCCTTCTCCTTCTTACTCAGAACCTCAGGATTTGGTATGGTTTCCGAAGTCCTTGCCTCGATAAGTTTGGTTACAAGTGTCCAGAGGCGAGTCTGCCATCTCTGAACACCTGGCATAGCATCAGCTGAGATTAATGAAAGATAGCAGAAACAAACAGATATCAGTTGCAATGAAAGAAGCCAAAACTTGGAAGCAAAACTGAATGTTTGCTAGAGTTTAACTTAAAAAAAAAAAAAAAAAACACCTGAAAACCCTTATATTTTACATGAAAAATGTAAATGCAATTAAGAATGCCCTCAAAAATAATGCTGTGCTGCCTTAACAAAAAGAAACCAATAATAAATAATCAAAGTATTATCTGCAATGGCTTTAAAACATACATCTAGCAGAAATGTTTGCTATATCCATGTGGTTATGTCACTACTTGAATGTTCACCTTGTGTTTTAATGACTCAAGAAAACAATTCTACAAGCTCTCATTTTTCAGACTCATGGAAGAATACAAGCATATATACATGTATGCACACATGCACAGTGGTTTTTTTTTTTTGAGAGAGAGATTTCTTTTAAAATTTGAGCTTAAAAAGTACATATACTTCCGTTGCTTCAGAGATTCAACCATGCTAATGATGATTCCTGGTACCAGGTACCAGAGCTCAACTTGGGAGGACTATAAAGCTCTTCATCCTGAGCTTGCAAGTACTAGTCCTGCTGCATGGCTCTTCAAAGAATGTAACCTAGGAATTGTGATATAGAGAAGTCCAAGCTAATGCTGCTCACAGCTAGCTATTTGTGCTGAGTGGTGCTGAGCCACTAGGGAAGGTACAGCTTGAGCTTCAAGATGTATCAGAGTTCTACTAGACTGCACGTCACAACAGCACACTGCACAAGTGTCTAACACAGGTGCATTGTCCTACTGCACTAGGTAAAAGCTCAACTGGACAGTAAAATACAACCTGATAGATCATGCCTGTGTGATCCTTAGGAACTCTCTTAGGTGGGATGCAGAATACAATGTTCTCTCCAAATTTTTAATCTCCTGTTCATATCAAAATCTTGTACACCATCTAAACACTGCAGGCTTGGTATTCGCCAGGCTGTAGTTAAGCTGTAATAAACTGTTTGTGTGTTCTATTTTGTTATAAAGAAATTTTGTTATAAAGAAATTAAAATCAGAAGCTTACTGGAGACTTAAGAAACCCTTGTCACTTTTTTTTTCTTAATTTATCTTTAGCCTGCTAAAATTTCACTGTGTTCCATGCTTTACAACACTCTTTTAAGAAGACATGAATCACTAATCTTTCTTTGTATTTCTCAAGTGGTAAACAGCTTGGTTTGAATGACTACCTGCATTTCCTTGCACTGTATGTGCTAGGATTTCCCTTCTTCCACTGGAGAACCAGAGGGACACCAAGGAGGCCAGAAGGGAACTATTCAGGGAGCACACAGGGAAGGGGAAGCAAGGTCCAGGTGAGGAACGATCCCCTTTAAATACAGTTGTATCTGCTTCTGGACTCAACTTCAAACACCCGTGGCTCTGTGCAGGACCAGCAATAAGTGCTGGTCAGTGAAATCACTCTGGCTGCTCCAACCAGTCGGGCCCTGAGCACCACACAGCGATCCTACGTGTGTCATCCAATTGTTCAGCCGTTGCATTATGTTTTGTCTATCTGTATGCTGGAAACTTAGTCCAGTAGGATACTGTTAGAAATAGCATCAAAAGTTTTGCTGAACCCAAAAGAGATTTCGTCTACTGTCTTCCCTTGGTCAAATAGATGGGTAACCTTGTGATAAAAGGAGATTCACTTGGCTAAAGACTTTCCCCTCATGAGCCAATGTTAGCTGTTGACCAATGACTACATTTTCTTTCAGCTATTTTTCAGCAACTCCTAGAATAAACTTTGCTATAATAATAGCAGGAACTAGAAAAGAGACAGACAGGCCTGTAATTATCAGGATCTTCTTTTATTGCCCCTCTTGAAAACTGGGACTTTGCCAGCTTCCAGCCAACTGAGACTCTTCCAGATTCCCAAGATCCTTTAAAAATAATTGACAGAAGTCTCACTATAACATCAGCCAGCTCTTTGAGTGTCCTGGGATGAATCCCATCAAGCCCAATCCAGCTGCAAAAGCAAATCCCACACAATTTTGAGGTTGGCTGGGAGTTCATCTATGCACTGTTAGGGACGCAGAAGTTAGAGCTTTCAGATCTTTCTGAGCTTTTTTTTTTTTTTAAATAGGCATTATCCTTTCCTTTCCCTAGATCTGTGCTGTTGTGATTAGATGGAGACAGAAAGCCAACCAAGAAGTCATAAGTCCACTCCTCCAGTATATGTAAATGAATGCATATGAATATAATGGGTGACAGATATCAACTGAAATTATGCTTAGTACAGACTGAACTAAGCAGCAAGAAGATAATGCAAGAATAAAGACATACACGTTTTAAATCAGGCATGGGATGTTTTACTAAAGCCTTATGCAACAAGGCGACTGCATTAAAATATATGCATCAAGTCTACATTAAAATGTATGAGCCACAGGAGAAATTAAGACCTGTCAGTATGACAAATTGCATAATGTCAGTGAATAAGTGTGTAGGATGATAAATCTTATCTTATTTAAGAGCTAAGCTCATAAAGGTACGTCCTGTGTACAAATATTAGTTATTAGGGACTCTGATAAATGAGATTATTTCAAGAGGTATTTCATGGTCCATCTTACAAAAGACACTACACATGACAAACAAATGAAAATAATAAATAAGAAAAAAAGTGCCAAGTTTAATCTGTAACCTGACCCGATTCCATCAAAGAAAAGCACTGTAGAATAAAGAAAATAATTGGAAAACAATCATTTTCAATCAATCAATCAATCGTAGCTAATAAAAAAGAGAACGAGATCCAGATTTGCACTCTAGTTCAGAAGAAAACACCATTTGAGAAATGTGTTTCATACATCTCTCTTTTTTCACATCTTGTAGTATTCCTGCAAGTCTGCTTTGCAGTGACAGTTTTGTGACTCCTCTTTTAAAAGAAAAAAAAAACCAATCAGAATTGCTTATTATAATTTTTGGTCTCAACTAATCAAAAACTTTGGCAGCAAGAACCACTTTAATTTTTGTGTTAAGATACACTAGGGAAAAAAAACCACAACATAAAGTCCGACTTACTTTTAGTATCCCATAAAATGTCTTGTTCTGGAGGAGCAGCAAACAGAATGTAAAGTCGTATGGTATCGATGCCATACTCTTTCATTAATTCTTCAGGATCTATTCCATTGTGCTTAGATTTGCTCATTTTTTCCCAAGTGACTTGGACTTTCTCACCAGTTTTTAGGTGAACTGGTTCAGTGCCTAGATATTATGACAAACACAAAATATTAAAACAAATTTTGCTCATTTGAAACAACAATTCGGTTTCCTAAGAACATTAAGAAAAAACTATTTGTGGTGAGGTGGTTTGGCTTTTCATTCTCCCAAACAGTTTAAAAAGAAAAATAATACAAAGAAGTAACAACCTTTTTCCCTCCTAAATTTTTCTCCCCTGAGATTTAAGCATTGTTATAACCATACCATTTAAAACCTCATAAGTGGGTGTAAGTATTTGGACAGTTTTGGTCTATTGTTAGCTTATATAAACCCCGGGTTCATAACTTTAACTGCAGTAAGTTATCCTGACAATAACCTGCCTACTGTTGCATGAATTTAGGGACAAATAGGGATATTTACACAGCACAGCAACAAAATTTTGCAAAAACACCTGCAAACTTTTCTAGAACAAAATAGGATAACAGACAACAGTACGTGTAAGAGGTTCACTGGTTGTTTGGTTGTTGGTGGGATTTCTTTTTGTTTGTTTGTTGTTGTTGTTGTTGTTTTGTTTTGTTTTTGCTATCTTATAGGATTTGTATGCAGGAGAAAGCAGAGAAAACATGGCTATGTGAGAGGTTCTTGAAGGAGGACAAATACAACCAAGCCTCTCTTGCTGCTACAGCTCTCCAGACAAGGGCTGCTGATCCAGCTTATGCAGTGAGGACACTGGGAAGAACTGAGAAACCGTATTTTCTCCTACTCTCATTATACATCCCATATATGCTAATGTTTATTGAATATACTAACAACCATGTTAACTTTGCCACAGTGTTCATGTAGGTTGTCTGTCTGCTGGAACTGCTAACTTCATTCAGCAAGTTGCTGAGCACTGTCGTTATAAAACTTTGGATCCTTTGGACTACAGTAGAGCTAAAATGGTATCACAGCACTGTTGCTGTATGCGGTTGCAGTTAAAAGTTGCTAGATTAGTAAGGTCTCTGTACACTCAGCAGAGGATACAAATCCCAGCCTCACAGAAAGGACTCTCTGGTTTAAATATTACAAGGATTTATTTTCCCAGCACTAAGATCTGTAAGTCCCTTTTTAATTGAAATATTCTCTGACTTTCTGGATGCACCAGTACGAGTTTTCTCACGCGTCCTCTCTTACCAGTCAGATCAACCTCCTCTCTCTTCAAATATTGGCCTGTTGTTCTTAGTCTGAATGTCTGATTCTTGATAAGACCTTGAACCAAAAGCTTATGGAAAGGCTCCCTAAGGATGGAAGGAAAAAGAAACTTGTAGGTTGAAAACAGCTGTTAAAGGATACTTATGATAAGCCTCAGATGTCAGACGGTCAGGTGTAGTTACGTAATGAAACAAGAATTTCAAGTTCATTGCATAAATGTTTGGCACCTTACAAAGAGCACTTTCTGCATTTATTCATGGTGCCTCGCTGGCAAGTGTAAATACTTATTTGTATTTTGTACACATTCTTGCATCATAATTTAGTACAGAATTATTACGCTGTCACTTTTCAAATTAGCATAAAGATAATACACAAAAGTTCCTTGCCAAGTGGACAAGTTCCCTAACTCTAAGCTAAATCCCCATTTGTAAAAGTGAGCAAGTACGAACTGTCACTTTTCTACAAATATTTAGTTCTAGCTTCTCTCTGAGAAATGCAGTATTGAGAAACAAATCAAATTCTTGCTGCACATTTCATTCTATAAACTGAGAAGATAGTTTCTTCTTTCTTCTTTCACAAGCATTTCCATGTCCAGACATGAAAACAATGGACAAAATGAAGAAAAGGGCAATGCTAGAAAGTTCATCTTAGTGGATCTATTTATGCTTAATATTTATATTCAAATATTTTATATTTTTATCATCTCGAACAGTAAAACTCTACTTTTCTAATTTACATCAGGAAAGGTAAGTTCTCATTAAACGTGCGTACCACAGAGATAAAAAGAGCCTTAAAAGCACGAGAGCCAAAGGCAGAAGCTCACTCAGCAAGAAATAAATTCTAAGTAAACACTTTCCTAATTAGCAGATATATTATGCTGTCACCTTCTTTCAATGATCTTATATTTCTAATTCACCTAGTCAGCTTTCTGTCATTGTTTTCACTTAAAAAGTACAAGAAAGTTAATCTCTAGAGGTTTTGATGAGGAAAGCAAAAGCAACTCCAAGGTCGGTAGGGGTAGGAGTGAGACCCAAAGGGCACGGAGTCTGGGGAGTTTCCTCAAGGAACCCACAGGTAAAAAGACACTGGTTACCACCATTTTGGAGGACATGCTAGTCGGACCTGTACTTCCTAATGCTCTCCTGTGCTCAACCTTTAGCAGTTTGAATCACCCACAATTTCTCCTAACAAAGGCCCACATATTTACCAAAACACTTAAGAACAAAGGATGCATCACCTGCATTTACATATTTTCCAAAAGCTACAATAAATTCATACATCTAAGGAAGAAAAATAAGAATAGGCTTCCACATTTTACTTTACGTGTACCAAAAAATCATAATACAAAACATTACCCAATTTGTAGAGTCACTGTTGTATTTTCACAAAATATAAAACATATGAAAATTTATCTCATTAGTTAAAACACAGTTATTTATTAAATATAGTATTCAATCACTAAATAATACAACATTTATGTATGGTTTTACAGTACTGAAGCAGATATCTTCCAAATGCTACTCCTTAAAAAAACCAGCAGTCTTCATAGTTAACATTCAACATATTCATGTCTGAACAGGAGTTTCCTTTCTCACATATTTTTCATACTTTCAAATATTGTCCAAGTACTGGCAAGTACTACTGGCAAGCGTATCATTCAGTCGCCAAGCAGCATTGGTCTCTACTATGCTGCCTGCTTTTATCAATGATTTGAAGCAAGAGCATTTCTGTAAATATTTTTTATACTCAGGTTTAAATATCGGTTGCCTGAAAAATCAAGTTATTTGTAAGTAAGTTAAAGGATCTTCGGAAGACAAAATTTCAACTCAAATTTAAAGAGTAGAAACAGAAAAACGTATTTTAAAAATAGGAAGCAGTCATCAACTCAGATCTCAAATAATTACCTAAAATTATCTAAGTCAATTAAAAGGTGAAAAATCAGGAACAAAAGCCTTGCATCCTATCCGAGATTAGTGAGCATAGAAATATTTCAGGAGCGAACTATTTGGGACAGTGCTTTTTCTACAAACTAAATAAATTATACTAAGGAAAAACTAAAACATTTTTTCTCCTATAATTGAATATACCAGACTGTTTAAGAACTCAATTTAAAATAGCTACACTTGTTACTATCTAAAGTAAAGCTAATGAGGTAGCCAGAACATCAAAGTCAGATAAGACTGTCCACTGGAAGTGATTTTTCAAGGAACACTTATTTTCAATGACAAACTGCTAGTTCAGATCATACACCAAGTTATTAAAGGCTGAATGGAGAAATGAACATTTCTTATTTTTGTTTATGCTGACAGAGACAATAAAAATGCAATACAAAATACATTACCAAGTATGGGGAGAAAAAAAACCCAACAACATTCGTTCCCACTGGGAGACCATAGGAGAATGGAGGAATGCCCAAAACAAGAAAACGAGAGCTGTCTAATAAACACGAGGCTCAGAAACAAATGGAGCCGTAAGCAGTTTTCCCTTATGTGCAGAGTGCCCTTGTCAGTGTTGTGATGGCTCCATCGCATGGTCACATGCAGAGTTACACTGCCTGTAGCTCGCAGCAGGGGTCAGTATAAGGTGCAGTCTTGTTCAACGCCTTCATCAACATCTGGATGAAAAGAGAGAATGCACCCACAGCAAGTTTGCTGGAGATAAGAAGCTGGGAGGAGTGGCTGATGCACCAGAAGGCTGTGTTGCCATTCAGTGTGACCTGGACAGGCTGATGAGTTGAGTGGAGAGGAACCTTATGAAGTTCAACAAGGGCAAGAGCAGAGTCCTGCACTTTTCAAGGAATAACTATATGCATCAGTACAGGTTAGAGACTGACCTGCTGGATAATGATCTCTGTGGACAAGGACCTCGGTGTCCTGGTGGACAACAGGTTGGCCACAGCAGTGTGCACCTGTGGCCAAAAATGCCAATGGTATCCTGGGATGCATTAAAAAGAATGTGGCCAACGGGTCAAGGGAGGTTTTCCTCCCCTTCTACCCTGCCCTAATGAGGGCACATCTGAAGTACTATGTCCAGTTCTGGGTTTTCAGTTCAAGAAAGAAAGGGAACTTCTAGGGAGAGTTCAGAGGAGGTCTACAAACATTTTAGGGGCCTGGAGCATCCCCCTTAGGTACCTGCATCATTTCAGCCCAGAGGAAAAAAGGCTGAGAGGGGATCTCATCACTGTTATAAATATCTGAAGTGTAGAAGTCAAATTGATGAGGCCAGGCTGTTTTCAACAGTGCCCAGTAAGAGAACAAGCAGCAATGGGCACAAGCTGGAACCTAGGAAGTTCCATACAAACATGAGGAAAAAATTCTTTACTGTGAGGGTGACAGAGCACTGCAACAGGCTGTCCACGACCTTTAGACCTGCCCACATGCTTTCCTGTGTAAACCACTTCATGGAACCAGCTTTAGCACAGGTGTTATACGAGATGATCTCCAAAGGTCCCTTCAAATCCCTATAATTCTGTGAGTCCACAACGGCAGTAAATACTGGACTCAGAAGGATAGTCCTAGAAAAGGAGCTTACTGAATGTGTTTGCAACCCACGTCTTTAGAAAGCTTGGGAGAGCCCAATACCACGTCCTAGAGCTAAGACAGGACCTTGGTCAGTCACTGGCAGCTGAGTTCAGAAGGTTACAAAATGTGCAGTTAGAATCATACATACTGGCACCACTGCAGAAGGCCAGAGTAGAAATGAAAGATGGCGTTGCAGGGACATTATTTCAGGCTGAAGAAAGATCAAATAATATTGAACATTTAGATTTTACACAGTCAATAGTTGAGTGCTTTTACTGAAAATCAATATTTGTGATAAGGTCCCTAATGAACTCTGAAAAGATGTGAAACACTTCCTTTAGAGAATAACCTATTTCTGTCATACAGGTATCTTCTTTTGTTCTATAATGCAGCTATGTAAAAATAGTGCCTTCTTATTCCACACATTTGCTCTCTATCAAAGTCAAATCTGCTGAGTTAATGGCAACAATAAACTTTTTTATTGGTTTGTAATCCTTCGGGAAGAATGCATTAGATTCCACTTACAATTATTCATCTGACAGAACTGATTACTAAAGGAAAGAGGCAAATTCTGTGTAACTTTTACTTGCAACAACATGGTTGAACAGGTGTAACCGAGTGTGTCAACACACTCACCATGGTGGATTAAGCTGGAACAGATGAGGTAGTTGCTGGCCCCAGCTGCCTATCTGGACCCTCTCCCAGTATTGGTTACAACAGGGAGGGCTGACCGGCTTGTGAATAATTCCAGATCTGTAGCAGTTCACAGATAGCTAAAACAAAATAATTTGAGCTTAATCTGTCATATGTATCAGTACCCAGAGGGTGCTACTTATGCTGACTTCTCAGCTCCATTTCAATGAATTAAAAACATATGTAAAAGATCATGCCCCATCTCCAGGGGCTATTTAAACTATATTTACACCTTTGCAATTATAGATGCCAAATGTTGCATTTGATATGAAAGCAACTGTGACATCTGTAAATGAATGGCATATAATATTTATACTGTAATAATGTGCATCATATGCAAGGAGATTGCTTTTCAAATCTGAACTCTGAAATTTTTAACTTTTGTTTTCAATCTCATTATTAACTTAGTATAGAATTAAAGACTAACGGGAAAAAATGACAATAAATTTGAAAGGAGGTTAAAAGCCAAACAATGAAGATTTTAATAAGGAAAATCCATCAACATGAAAACTATTACAGAATAATGGGGGAATCTCAAAAATTTGTCCGAATACTAGTTAGCACTTTAAACAGTGGCAGCTCTCATTAACTGAGATGTCACAGAATTTTACTAATTTAATCAGCGAACAGAACTGAGCAGCTAGAAAAAAGTCAAGAATGCACAAGAGGGCAGTATTTTTTAATACTTTAATATATTTTCCCTCAGAGCTGTGGGCTTCAATGCCATGACTTTAAGCTTCCTACTAATAAGCTTCTTGTTTCTGATCACCTTTTTGGTCTCCGATACTCACCCTTGAGCAATCCTAGCAGAAGACTGGGCAAAAGCAGCTTCTGACAAAAGCTAAAACATGTTCAAAACATGTGGTATTATTGATAGAGGAGTTGCAATTTCCACATCAAAACAACTTAATTTGACTTCATGGCTTAAAAACAACTAATGCTTTAACTTCTGCAGAGCTAAAGCAAGCAAGCAATTTTATGTATGATAAGGAATTTGTTACAGTCACCTTGCATTCTAAATACATACATAAGCAGTACAAACAACGGATTCTGGGGGCAATGCTGTAACATATCTTCACATGTACAAGTTCTTAACTTTGTGTATTACCTCAGGGGGATTCTCTACAGTCTTGAAAATTATGTCTACATAAAGCAGTTTGGATTTTCTCTGCTCTTGTCACTAAACATGGTCAGTGCTTTTTGTGCATTTTTTTTTGCACCAAAGTTGAAGTTTTCCCTCTGAAATTTACCATATTTAGACCAACATACTTTACACAATTTTGGTGCTACTGTTCTGTCGCAGCATTCCAAATTTATAAATCTGTAGGACTGCAAAGCCTTAAAATAATGCAGATTGAAAGGGACCTTTGGAGGTCATTTGGTCAAATCTCCTGCTCGCAGCAGACCTAACTTCAAAGTTAAAACACGTTGCTCTGGACCCATTGAGAAGAGTTTTGAAAATATCTGATGATGGAGATCACTGAAACTCTCTAGACAAACTGTTCCAGTGTCTGACCTCCTTTACTGTCACATCTTTTCCTTCAGTGCAGCTCTGGACCTTATTGCAGCCTGTGACTGTTACTCCTTATCATTTCTCTGTACGTATCTGAGAAGAATCTCGTTCTGTCTTCTCCATAATCCACTTTTAGGAAGCAGAAGACTGCAGTTATATTCCCTCCTTAGCCTTCTTTTCTCCAAGGTGAACATGTCCAACTCCCTTAGCCTCTCTTGTATGCCACAAGCTCTACTCCCCAGCCGTCTTAGTGCCCCATCACTGGACCTTCTTCAGTGTGATAATGTTCCTCACACTTGGGGCCCCGAAACAAGACATGATATTCCAAATGTGACTTCCTGAGTAATGAGCAGAGACAGAGAAACTCACTTTAGGACATGCTTTTGTTAACACAGTGCTGTATATTCTCACGCCTACTGCAGATTACACCCAACTTGGTTTTCATCCCCCAAAGCTTTCTCCACAGTGCCTCCTCCTACATAACTGTCCCAGTTCATGCTGCTGTTTCCATGTACAGGACAAGACCATTTGTCTTTGTTGAGCTTCAAGAGATTCCTGTCAGCACCACCCTCAGTGTGCAGTGATCAATTAACTTGTGGAGGGTGCATTCTGTTAAATTGTCTGGATTCTTGAAGAAGATATTACATAAGATCTACATCAGCAATGACCTCTGAGGAAGACCACTTGTAAATAACTACCAGTCAGATTTTGAACCATTGTCCTTTTGAGCCTCGTAGTCTAGACAGTTTTTCCATCCATGTTATAGCCTACCCATTCAGTTTCTATCTTGCAAGCCAAAATACAAGAAACTTCTCAAGAGTCTTGCTAGAGCCATAAAATAAATGCTCATTGTTCATCCACAGAGGGAATCATCTAATCTCAGAAGGAAGACAATTGAGTTGGGCATAACTTATGCTTGGTAAATCCATGCTGCTTACTTCTAGTCATGTTGTCTTTCCTGAGTCTGAAAATTATTTCCAGGAGGGCTTGCTTCAAAATATACCTGGGGACCTAGTGAGGCTTGTAAGTAATTTGGATCATTCTTCTTGCTTGTTCTTGAAGATGCACATCTTACATCTGCCTTTCTCCAGTCACTAGGGGCATTCCCTGAGTTATCATATTGCTAGCCATTACATCGTTCACCACAACATTTCATGAACAATGGGCAACACCTCACAATGTTAAAGGTCAGCTCCTTCATCACCCCTTGGATGCATCCCATTTTGTCCCATGAACTTGTGCATGTTTGATTTCCTTAATTCATCCATAATTCAATCCTACTTGGCAGTGGGTAGTAACCGTCCTACTAAGCACAGACTTTGACAACAAAGAGCAAGGAAATGATTGTCTTCTGCTTACTAGTTTGTTTGTCTGATCTAGTATCAGGCCAATATTTTCCTTGATATTCCCATCAGTGTATCTGCAGAAATTCTTACTGCCTTCACATTCTTCAGAAGTTTCAATTCTAGATAAATTTTGGCTTTTCCCAATTATCATGGGCCTACTCAGTCAACGCTTTTACATTCTTCCAGGGGCAGCCAACCACAAAATCATAGAATCATAGAACGGCTTCGGTTGGAAGGAACCTCAAGGATCATCAACTTCCAACCCCCCTGCCACAGGCAGGGTTGCCAACCGTTATATCAAGTACTAGATCAAATTTCCTGGGGCCCCATCCAACCTGGCCTTGAACACCTCCAGGGATGGTGCATCCACAGCCTCTCTAGGCAGCTGTGTCAGCACCTCACCGCTCTCAGTAAAAAACTTCCCCTGACATCTTTCCTCTTTTAGTTTAAAACCATTCCCTCTTGTCCCACCACAATGCCCACTTCCACTCTCCATGTACTTATTTTTAGTGCTCAAGGTCAATCAAGAAGTCCCTTTTCAGCCAAGCTGTGCTCTTTCCATGCATTTTCATTTTCTTGCACGTCACATTGGAGGACTGCTTACTTTGCAAGCAAACTTTTTTTTCCTTGTGGTCTCAATTTATAATAACAGTACTTTAGCCACCACAGTTAAAGAGGTAGAAGAATTTGACCAGCAGAAGAACTATTGTATTACAGCTCCACTAGATGGCAGACAGATCAGTATTGTAAAGTACTTTGTAGCACTGATAAAGCTGTAATTACCTGCAAAGAAAAGCTCTGAAATTCTCTGCTAAAATAGTTACAGAAAGGATCAACTTTCAGAAGCCCACTTTCAAAGAAGGAACAGCCTTCCTGCTTGCAACTATGCAAGCTGGAGACAACTGAGTAAAACACAGGTACAGAAATCATCCATACCAAAATTTCAAAGAAATGAAACAAATGAAATAAAAAGAATGAGTGATAAAAACCTGATAGTCTGTTTTCATCAAATGATTTTGAAATAACTCACGGGAATATTCCAGTGGCTCCATTACCTACCTATTCCACTCTTTTCTGGTGCTCAGCTACTTAAATTCTAGTATTATAGTGAAATCATTATGTCATGTGTTTGTCATGTTCCTCTTCTGCATAAAGTTTGAGAAGTGGATGCTTGTTAGGAATGAATGTGAAGGAGTTGCCAGCTCAGAAATTACCAAGCAGTGGTTCTCATGAGATCACTCATTCTGATTTAATCTATTCAAACATCTCTGCTGATGGGGTAACAGGACAGAAAACAGGTATTTCACTGTTCCACCACTTGTACTCTCCCAGTTGAGGCACTCCTGTGATGGCATTTTAGGGTACAAACAGGCCAAAATGTGAGTGGAAACCGGGACATGAAGTTGGGAAACAGGCAGAACAAAGCATAGAAAGATCAAATGACTCATGTTCCTACCTCAAACTTTACCCCTAACCAAAACAAAGGATAATGAACAGTACAACATCACACTGCAACAGTAACAAGAGTTGTTAAAAGTAATTATGTAAAGTAATTGAATAAAGATTAATTGACAGCAGGAAAAATATACTTATTTCGCTATTATGATCTATTTTGCACTGTTCAGTCCCCAAACTGCAGTGAATTACATGAGTATGTATAGAGGGTTACACTGAAATTAATGATATTACCATGCAGAAAGTTATCTATTTTTTTAATAAGAGCACTACTCAGAATGCCTGAAGTTTCTAGCTTATGTAAACTTTTGCAGGCTGAAAATCTACAGTAATATTTTATCGCTTGCTCTGAGCCAGTTAATATCCATGTAGCAAAAAAAAAATGCTATGTATGCATGCAGAAAATGCAACAAACTATAAGAAAAAAAGTAGTTAGCCTAATAGTTAAGACTGACAAGCAGAAAAATCCAGGTTTATTCAAGGTGATCACAACAGTGTCCAGTAACACTTCTGCAAAGTATATGAGATCTGAAAGATTTTTATAGAAATATATAAGGCTTACTTGTATTTGGTCATCTTTAGATCATGGCAAAAATGGCTGAAAAACCTAGCATAGAATAAGTGCATAACTGCGTGCTCCTTGCCTCCGATGTACAAATCCACAGGCATCCAGTAGTCAGCCAAGTCACGATTAAAGGGCCTGAAAAAAAATGCAGAATAATTGGAAAAATACAGCAGGAAAGAGAAAGATCAGTTCTGCTAATGTAGCTCACCATATCTGACTGGACACCGCTACTTACTGAGATCTACACATATATAATAAAACTTATTTTGTAACCTTTTTAATCTTGTCAGAAATTACATGCTTATTAAATGGCAAAAAAATAATTTCCACTGAGAAACGGCTCCACAGAAATATTGTTTTCATATATTTTGAGTGTCACCTCAGAATGTGATGAAAATATTTTCTTGTTCTTTATAGGACTTTACTTCATCAACATCCTGTGGCTAGCATTTATATTGTTTATTATTTACCAACATCAAGTTTTACATAAAAGTATATTGCTATGAAAGACAAAAGACATGCCTGATTACAAAAATAAACTTTTTAGTAGAGTTCTGCATTATTGCCATTAGAGGGCAATGTAGCAGCTTAATACAACACCATTAAACATTCAAACAGTCAGATGGGTCATCGTCCTCAAACCTAAGGATGCTCTGTGAATTTACAGGAAATGCTGGTGGTTATTTGAATTATCTGAGGCCACCTGCATGGTATCCTAGTATTACCTTATACTTTATTAAATATTCCTATACAGACCATTTGTACATTCTTTAACCTATATTTCATGGCTCCATTCTAACAAATTTACTCATTTTGTCTTCTTGTTCAATTATTCCAACTGTAATTCTTGTGACAACAATACTTTATTCCTCACAGAGGAGCCCAGACACAAATCACAGATATGAAATTCACACGTGTAGTGCAGCAAATCTAAATTTAACGTTGTTCACATGGCTCTGAAATCAACAGAATTCTCCCAATTTCTAGGTTTATGAAATGACTTGTAGAAATACAGGTTTAAGCATACGTAGCTTAACTGACAAAAACAAAAACCAACAAAACCCCCAACAAATAAATTAAATGGAGGTAGAAATCTACTACAGAAATCTGAACAAATGCTTTTATTTCAATGTAAAACAGATTTGGCTACACTAAGCTGTTACTTTGAAAGCTGGATGTTGCATATGCCCATTTCATCATCAACTGCTGGAAGATTTCCTCTTGCTCATGCACAATGGCATATTTTAAACTGTAGCTGGAGAGATAGCAGTCTCTGTAACTTAAATGATATTATTAACAATAAATTCACACCGTCACTAGAAGATGATCAGTGTGAAGCAGAAGTGTTCACAGAAGACTTTTCTTTAGGTTAACTGAACGAGTGCTGCCAATACAAAAAAATAACTGGCTAAATCAGTTGGTATGTAGTATGTACCCAGGCACTGCTCTGGGCAATAAATAAATAGTCAATCCCCTAAGAGCCTTATATTTGGTAACAATATCTAAGAAATGCAACTCCTTCTGTCGTCATTACAATGCAGTACTGTTCCACTTTGGAAAAAACAAAACAAAACAAAAAACCAACTTGCATATTTTACTTCTATTTCACATAAAATCAGGCAGCCAAACCTGACATTTGAATGGCATTCCTGACATGACCTTCTCAAAGCATGCAAACTTCATGTATACAAAGACAGTTTACATGGACATCAGGAATACTAAAATGGAAATGTCAACAATTAAAGCAAATAAAGCAAAATTAAAGCACACCTTACTAGACTTCTTCACCAACATGAAGCTCATTATCTCCCACAATTTGTCAGGAAGACTTACATCATCTAGTCGACACTTTCCATTTATCTGAGCAATAACTGAACAACGTATGAAAAGTACAAAGATTTGCTACCATCAGACTGCCCAACAGAATGGCTCTCAAAATACTCAAGAAACAGTCATGGACATCCATTGGACATCCATTCAGCCACGGTAGGTGGCAAACTAATTTGACAGGTGTATGTAGAATGCTTTTGGATAGCTTAGTCAGCCTCTGTGCAGGCTGCTTTAATGCTAGTGAGACAACACAAGGCAGTATCAGCCATACTAATGCAGACAGACTGTATGAAGCAGATAAATGGCTAAATAACTACATCTATCTTCCCACAGTGTCCATGCTGCATTCACTAATACACAGAACATGAAAAATCTCTTTTTATTAATTATGCATTTAGTCAAAGTAATACACAGCAGAAGCTTCCTCTTGCACCACCTCACTCTGGCTGTATGCATGACAAAGCAGCAAGACTTACTGGAGCTCTAAAAGAAAGGAATTAAGGTGTCCATTAAAGTGTCATTCTTGGCAGCCAGAAATTACACCATACTATCCCTCACTCCTCCCACTGGGAAAGAACTACCTGTTTACACACCAGAGTACTCAGTGTACTACAGGGAAGGACAGGCTCAAAGCAACTTACCACAGCCTCAGAGTTGTGATAGGCTGTCACTCTTGATAGCATCCTCCTCTAACAACCATCTTTAGTTCCTTAGCTGAACACTTTCACTATACCCTGGCTCAAAAAGCCCTTTCATCCTGCACTTACACAAGCAGCGTTTACACTTTCTGCTTTTGTAGATCTCCTGGCATCGTAACAACCAAATGCCAAAGTTTTGGAGCAATCCCTAGTCAACCCTTTGTTTTCCTCAGGCCATAGAGCAGGCAAAAAATCAGGTTACTGCACAGGTTGAAACTGACTTCTGCAATGGCAGTTAAGATAGAAGCACCAGTGAATCTGGCCTATTTCTTCCCTTCTATTCAGTAAGCCAGGCTTGCCCACCAGGCAGCTCTGTATCCAGACCCCTTACCTGTCAGTGTTGTGAGGGTCTGTGTATCTCAGGTAATACCAAGCAGAATCCACAAATGTATCCATGGTATCAATTTCTCTCCTAGCTTCTGCCTTACATCTGAGCAGGAGAGAAAGACAGCAGCTATTGTTAAGAAAGCGTCAACCTTGTCAACAGAATAAACACGTATGGAATGGTCATGAAGAAATTCAATTTTAAAACTGAAAGAGTCTGAACAGTTTGAAGAGTGATACGTTCAAAAAACTTCAGTGTAAGGAACAGGTGCACACTCTCCTTCCCCTTCCCTCCCAAACAAAACAAAATATAAAACAAGAGGCTGAGCAGCTGTAAGATGAAGCAATAGCAGACTGTACAGCACATGAAAGTCTTCTCAATCACATATTCCTGTAATTTTTTTAAGAAATGTTATTTAAAAAAAAAAAAAACAAGTCTTATAGCAAAGACAAAAATATTTTTCCATAGGGTTAATGGGTACTGAATATATGTCTCACTCATTAGGCACCAGCAGACAAACCATTTGAAAAACAATCAGCAGAAGGAGCAGGTGGTTACCTCTCACTGATTGTCTTTACAAAATGTTTTTTTCAGATTCCATTCATAATCTCCAGGAAAAAATAAAAGAACTTAATTGAATTTCAACTTTCACTGAGATGTCAAATTACTTCTAGAACGTGTAGCACATTTAAATTAATAATATTTATTTATTTTGCAAGGAGTTATACTGGCAGCAGTGAGAAATAGTTCTAAAAGACATTCAGGTAATTCAGGTAAAGAAGCTCAGGTAATTTTCCTGTAATTTCTCCCAAACAAATAATTTGTTTGTAGGAGTCGATAATCATCAATCATCACATTTAATGAATTTTCACTTGTTGCAAATGATCTCTCCTTACAGCTTTTAATGCTAAAAGAATGAAAGTTTTGCAGCCCATGGCAAACTTGTATGTGATATGCATAATAAATACCTATATGGCTATACGTAACAAACGTATACAACTTATAAATGCATGTAAATTTAAATATATATACATGGAATAGAAATGCATAATAAATGAGCTGTTACTATTTAATTTTTCCAGCTGCATCTTTAGTCAAAATCATCAAGCTTTGTTTTTGCAGCAACTTGTATCTGCCTTTCTGCCTGATACTTCAGCTTTGCTTGTCAGGGCAAGTTGATGAGACTATCATCCTTCAGTATTTTCCTCCCCTTTCTCTTCCTCACATCCATCTCTATCAGCAAGATTTTCTTTCAACAGGAATAATGCAGCAAAATAATTTTACTTTTTAATATAGAATAGCTCTTTTATTAAATTGTACATATGAGCAGGGACTTCTCCAACATAAAATAAAACTGGAAGCAGCAGGGCTTGTCAGTCAAAATCAAGAATACTTTATAGTAATTGGATCACAATTGTATCTGTCTCATGCCTCTGCTGTCTCTGCTGTTGCTCATAACTCTAAATGGACATGGCTCACCAACATAGAAACAGTATGGGCATCTTTCAAAATTCATACAACAGGCACAATACGGTAATCAGATTAGATGATCTTCAGAGAACTAACACAATTACCTGAACTTGTATAACAATGAATAACTTAGACATCTCTTTCCACTCGTAATTGCTTATATTATTGTAACTCAGATGTGAGTACTCACAGACTGATATTTTTCCATCTCGCTTTCCTTATTAATTTGAGGTATTAAATGCAATTAATGAGAAAAAATCTTATTACTGGAGAGAAGGACTAAAGGAAGGGATGACATAACATCTCAGCGCAAGGGAAAACAGGAGGTATGGAAGACTGTGCACACAAAGGCAATAGACCAAAGGATCTGAAACTGCAGCAGACACAAATGGATGTTCGATACCGAAGACAGCTGTCAGTTACGTAAAAATACAAAGCCAAATAAAAGTTAGAATTTAAAAAAAGTTAATTCCAGTAAACCACCACATTCTAAGCTGAGAAACTGATCCTCTACATCATGATTTCCAACTAAACAAATGCCCTTAATTACCTACCTGAAGGTAGGGTGGCCACAGTAACTATACAGAAGCAATAAAGATTTGCTATACATCAAAATGACATTGCTGCAAAATTAGCAATAAAATAATACCTGAATTAAGCACAGAAAGAAGCCAGGAGTGTAGACCGTAACATTCATTTAAATCAGGAAAAAAAATTTACATAAAATTAGGGATTTTAGACCTGTGCATTCCTGGGGACTTGACTAAACATGAGGATCTTGTTTAGTAAGGCTTCCCTGCAAGAGTCACACTTTAAAATAGGTTACTATATGAAATTTAAAGAGGTGTATCTGAGAAGAAATGCTCTATGCAGAAACATGAAAATAAACACATTTGACTTAAAATACATGTTAACAACAAAGGTCAAAATACACATTTCCAGAGAACCACAGAACTGCTTTGCCTAAGCTACCCAGTTAGTAATGAAAACCATATCAACGTTCTACCCTGCAAATGTTGAAGTCAGATGTTGTGAAACTGCTGCATTATCAATGAGAGCCCTACGGCCATTTATGCCTGGTCCTCTTGCCTGGCAGTCTGACAACGTACTTTCCATTTGGTCAGTCTGTTAGCAGTAATACTGCATTACACTGCTGACGAAAATCTTCTCTGGGATAACTCATATTCTAAAAGTTCCTTCTGCAGAACATAGAGACAGATCTCAGAGGACACAGCATTTAAGCAGTCCTCAAAATCAGTCATCTGATTTTCATGACATATTTCTTGCTACTTAATTTGATCTGTTTCATTTCTTTAACAGTTGGGCTATTACAAATAAATATTACAACATAGACAAGATGCACATACTCAATATCTCCTTCAATGTCAATTACATGCTGTCATCTGTAACATACAGTGAATGTGATAAATGTGGTAAAGAATTATATAGCTGATAAGGTATATTATTATTAAGAAAATGAATATGATGTTAGTTTCCTTACCAAGAGGAAATAATTAAATAAATGCCACAAGCTGTATATGATCTCTGTTGATGAAAGATAATGGAAATTCTTGCAGTAAATGAAGTGAGAAATATTGTTAAGAAATGGAGGGCATGGACAAAATAATTGTTTTCCCTGTTTTCTTTCTTCCAAATAAGAAGAACGAGGTTTGTTTCAGCTTGTTTATAAAGAAGTACCAGTGGGTGTCTGTTGCAAATACAGAGATTTACGGAGTATGAAAAATGAAAAAACAACAACACTGGGTCAGATCAACTATAATTCTGGAATAGTATTCTGTGTCAGAGTGCTAAGTTGTCAACACTTGCAGAAAGAGCACGTGAAACATGCAAGTACAAAGTGATCTCTCCCAGTCTGCATTCTCTCACCTTGGACAAGCACAGTTCACCCATTCTGGAACAGTTTCTAAAGGTGATGCTCCCTTCCCTGTAAAAGTGGTTACGTTGGGCAGCACCACAGGTAAGTCTTCATAAGGCACCGGAACAGTGCCACATTTTTGGCAGTGGATGACAGGAATAGGTGTTCCCCAGTACCGCTGTCGAGATATTAACCAGTCCCTTAATTTGTCACTCATTAGATCTCCACCTATTCCTTTATTTTTGGCCTGCTGGGTAAGAGCTTTTAAAGCATCTTGTCGAGTCATGCCTGTGAACTGATTAGAAAAAAGAGAAACAGAAGAACGTGGAAAAAATACATTTAATCAGTGAAAATGCAGGAATAGACAAAATTTCACAAAAGTAATTTCAGAAAAACAAAGTTTACGAACCTCACATGAATGTTCCCTTTCAAATTTCTTAATATCCTCCTATCCAAGAGACTATTCACATACCAGCTACTTAATTTATTTAAAGTCTCTTGCTCTAATGATAATGTTCTTGACAGTCTGAATAGAATAGTGCTTAGAAAGACCTCTTCAGCCTTTTCAGATAAAATACATTTATACATTATACACATAACTACATTTAATGATGATATTTTAATCAACTGCTTTATGTTGAAACTTCCAAAGGTCCACCAACACAA
This sequence comes from Chrysolophus pictus, assembly GCA_037305975.1. Taxonomy (NCBI): domain Eukaryota; kingdom Metazoa; phylum Chordata; class Aves; order Galliformes; family Phasianidae; genus Chrysolophus; species Chrysolophus pictus. Next base: position 42,415,483 of record JAYKPI010000006.1, read on the forward strand.
GGTGTAGTCTGAGGAAATGTGAACAGTAAACCATTTTTCTGTGTTCATTTTGGGTTACTGTATTTATTACTTCCAAACACAACCTAAACATTTAGACCCTACCTTTTATCAAACAATAGACACAAAGTTCATATTCTACCAAATGCATCTTTCCAACTTGGTCTAGTGCATGGCATACCTGCCCACAGCAGGAGGATTGGAACTGGATGGTCTTTAAGGTCCCTTCAAATTCAAACTATTCTGTGACTGTATGATTCCATGACTAAATTCTTCTTGATAGCATACATCTACCTTGAGTCTTAAAATGTAGAAAGCTCTTTAATCATGCAGTATTTGGCACATTCAAGAAAACAGTTTACAATGATAATATAAGTTAGGAAGAACTCCAAACTTGTATACTCACCTCCCCAGAATTAATGACTTTCTCCAAACCATTTGGCAGTTTTTCAATGACTTCAATAAAAGAAATGCTCAGATTCTTCGCTACTGCAGCATCTTCTGCACTAGTACTAGGAATTCCTAGGGAAAAAAATATCTGGAATTGACTAACAGGGATATCAATCATCAGTTTGAGGATAAAACATTTTATCTTTATGAAACTCTCCTTATAATGATTTATGTTTGCTCAAGAGTTTGAAATTGTAAGAACAGTAAAAATATTTTTCTGTTCTTTAAGCAATGAAATTCAAGCATCAATCATTATAGACACATTTTCTCAGTAATTCAAATGTTAATCAATGTCCTATCTCCGAGCAGGCTGAAAATTAGATAGTTCAGAAAGAGGCTAAAAATAAAGCAATACAATTTAGACAAATAATAAATTTTGAACAGTTATATTTACTAGATATAACAAAAATGTATTTAGATAATACAAATTTGAATTCAATTTGCTAATATGACAAACACTGAACGAACAGGTTAAACATTCCTCTGGTTTTTATAGTAAATGTCATCTCTTTCTTCTGTAGTAGGGTATTAAAATCTACCAGAACTCAATTGTCTCTAACATTATTATCTTTGAACCCGTTAAGAAACGCATGATTTGTTGATAGTCTCAATAAAACAATTTGAATAACACCAAATTTCTATTCAGAATATAGCTCGTGAGAGCACTTCCTATCGTCAAATGAAGTCACTGTACTTAAAGCACCTGATGTTTAATCTCTTTTCACATCTCATTATTCAGGTTGGCCACACATCTTGAATACATGTTCCCCTAACTCCCTTCTTTTTATTATAGTAATTCACCAGCATTACAAAATGACATATTATCTTTAAATATTTCTCACTCATATTGATTGATGAGGACACTTTTCCTCTGATTTTGCTGCACGTATTTTAAAATATATATTTTTTTCTACTTTGGAGGACTGTCCTTCAGAGTGAGTTAAGAAATTTCTTAACTTCATTATTTCAATATTATTTCAGAATAAATCTGTTAGTATCAGATGTATTATTTCCACACCGAGATATATTATTCTGAATCTTTTCCCTTTGAATTTGGTGATAATTCTCTTAATATTTTGAACAATCTTGCACAATTACTGTCATCTTTAGAAGGTGAAGCTTATTCTAACAATCCAGTGCAAACATCAGGTTGGTGAAAACTGTAATAACTCTCAAGATATTGCTAAACACATCAGAATTATTAACATACAAGCTACTTGATTGAAAACCAGTTTATCAAGAATCTTTCTTTAGGCAGTGAAATGTTTGTTATGGTAAATTTGCAAATATATAGACTCTGTTAATACATAGAAATTTGGAAGCAGAAAACTCAAAAAAAACAAACGAAACTCCCCTATGGCATGTAACTCCCTAACTAACAAAAGACAAAATCACTACTTAATCTCTTCTGCAGAAATAAGCTCCAGCAATTTAAAGGCTCTGTTACAGCATAATGTATGTATCCTAATCTGTCAAAGAGCCCTGCAGCCTACAACAGCTGGCGTCACAATATGCTCTACAAGTGGAAAAAAGGATATCCCACTTTTTGGTGTTCCTTCTGCTGAAATGATGATGCTATTAATGTACTTTCACAAAGCTCAATAGCTGGCATCCAGAACTTCCTGCAAAGATCTGGGCTGTTTCCAACAGACATAAGGCCAGAGTACATGCCTGTGAACAAGCTGGAAGCCTTTAATGAAAAATAAGATTAGGTACCTCAACTGTTTGGCTTTTCATACGCAAGGGAAGGTTCTAGTTTTCAAAAACAGATTAACTCCTAAAGTGAAAGATGTGGACATATTATAAGGAAGGTATACAGCCCAAGTGGATGATTTCCATCGGCTCAGTGAGGGTCATCCAAGACACTTTTGCACAATGTTCCCAGTAAAAGCAACACTTAGTGGCATGGCACAGACACGTAAGTGGTTCTTCACAGTCAGATGTTTCAGCTGTTGTGCCACAAAAGCCAACACTGGCAGCATTGTAAAGGAAATAGGAGTAGTAGAACCAGGGCAGAAGTAACAACCACAGGGAGGCAACAAAGGAAAGTTAAGGAATTAGGAAGGTAGTGTAATGAGGGGGGGCAAAAACCCAGCAGTCAGCAAAAAGCTTGGTGTCTACTATTGTTCAAGATAAACCTTGCAGAGGTTAAATGGACATAAGTAAAACTTAGTGCAATCTCAAATTTTTTACTTAGAACTGTTGTCATATCATCTAGTCACATGTACTTACCTGTCTAGATTGAAGTACTAGGCTTCCTGTGCAGGAAAGGAGTAAAAGTGGCTGCTTCATAGGACAACTCTGAGAAGTCCATTTCATAAATTCAGATTATCCTCTACCAATGCCCTTCTTTCTCTGCTTACGGAAGGAACCCCAATCTTAAATAAGGGGTCTAAAGTTATGGGAATAGCTCCGTTAGAGAAAAGGACCTAAGGTAACTGTCCAGGACTACCTGAACAGAATTCTAACCTATTCTGAACTCTTCTTCTGATCTCAACACAAATACTATCAGATATAACTCAAACTTGGAACTTTTTGTATGTTTATTGGGTGAAATCTCTTTGAAACATTTCTCTTTAAATATTCATATAGTTTACATAAATGTATGACAATTTTTTTCTTTTTAAAGCAAATAATCTGGGTTGTTTGAACAATATTTATGACAAACAATGGTACAGTTCTGTTTTGATTAAGAATGGTGAGAATCAAATATACATGTCCTATAGGTAATCAGCCCTCCAAAGATATACAGATCCTTAAATTTAGCTCATTAAATGAACTAATTTTGTGATATTTCCATTAAAATATATCATCTTGTATATCACTCTCCCAGACAGATTCTACATAGCTACTTTACTCATCCTTCTTCATTAATGAAGAACAGTAATGAAGAACAGAATTCCAAAGTCCATAAGAGAATTACTGTCCAAAGATTTATCACAGAAGCATTTGGTGTTCCAACACAGAAGCTATTGTATTCCAGTTACACAATAATTGTTGCATACCTATTTTAGTGTCAAGATAATTCTCAAAACTTGTTTTTGCTGAGATTACTACAGGAATCTCTTGATTGGTAAGCAAGTTCACAGCTGTCACAGAAGTAAGTGAGTCTGAAAACAAATGATCATGGTAAGTAACATATGGCAGAAAATATGCTAAGAACATTACTTACTATTAAAACTCAGCTTATTTTGTACAAGAAATTTATATTACGAATTTTTAAAAAAAGAAAATGAAAAACCTAACTGCATTTCTAAAAAGTTCACAGGTATTAAAATCTTCACTAATTGATACATCTTCATGACTAGAAAGCACACCAAACATCTGAATCTGAATAAAAAGCTAAGTGAGATTTGGGCTGAAATTTAAAAAATAAAAAAAATTTTAAAAAAACCAAACAAGTCCTTGGCCAAAATGCAGGCTTGCTTCAAAGTTGTAAGAATTTACTAAGTTGTGAATTACGAATGTGAATTGAGAGTCACAAGCATTATTTCAAAATTCAGGGAAACCATTCAGTTATTCAGATGAAACAGATGAGGAGCATAGATACGCTTATGACTTGCTCTTCTACACAGCACTGACCAATGTAAGAAGAAAATCTAAATAACTCATTGATTTCAAAACAGAATATTCACCCTGATATTAGAGATAGGCTTATATCAACATCTTGAAATCGAATGTCTACAGGGAAGGGGAAGACAGAGAAGGAGAATGAAGGGTGAGAACAGTGATAAGCTAAACTGACATTGTGTTTCTTTGCTGGCCTGGTAAGAAGAAAATCTAATCTGAATAGTCTAAATTAGGGGGACTTAAAACCGAGATCTCAATTTGGACACATTTCTAAAATTGTAGTGCCTTCACAGCTTAAAGTGGCTCCCAAACTAATATATAAAGAGCTAGTGCTTTTTAAACTCAGTCGTGTATTACAGTTGCACATCCTGCTATGCAACAGTGAAGAAAGCCAAAGGCTCTGTGCCAATATGCCTGTTCCTGGTAAACAGGGTCTCAGGATTTTTAGTGGTCAGTGAAAGTATAAAAGGCCTCACTTCTAAGATCTAATTGTAGAGACTTGCATACAGTAGATGAAATTAATTTTTATTTTGCAGGAATGAGGTACAAAATTGCTGCTTCAGGGATCTGACTCAATGTGATAACAAAAATACAGACCACTATGGAGTTTTCTTTCACCTATCTTTGTGGAAAACCAAAAAAAGTCTGAGGCTTGTACTGCTATGCACAAAGTCTGTTTGAAATAAAATAACAGTACTTTACAGAATAGGCTTACTATATCTCAACTGTCTTTTTAACACAAACAAAATACTTAGCTACTTTGACTACTATTTTTTAATTTTTCAGGTCTCTAGGATATCCATATTTTAGAGAAAATTTCTTATGTTCAAATCATTGCACTTAGCTCTCCTCCTTTGTTTAAAAAAATCGTGCAGAAATACTTTCTCTTTTTAAAAACAGCTAAGCAAAAAACATCATGAACAGGAAGCAGAGTGGGTAGGGCAGTCTGCTTTTAAAAATAACTTCTCTCTCCCACACGGCAATAATTTTGATTTTATGCTGGAACCCAAAATAATAATTCTCCAATTTACGAAGACATTCTTTCTTCTACTCACCTGCTCTCATCTTTAGTACAAGAGCAGTAAAGAAATGAAACTACAGCTACAAACGTAAAAGAACGTATGTTTGGTATTATAATGAGCTAATGAACAATATAAGGGTCATGTCTTTATTTCAGACATCTCGCACTGCTAGAACTAGAAGCCTTACCACATTCAAAGGTTAAAACATATTTTTCTTGGCTAAAAAATGAGTTTCTGAAAACTGATTGCTCACTTCTATTTAAACGATAATTGTCTCGATGTAATAGGGAAGGATAGCTCTAATAAAATACAAAGCAATACTCCAAGAGCACAACTATAAGAACCTTAAGTTAGTTTGGCATACTACATCTTTTTTTTCTCACCTAGAAAACATAAAAACATAATTATTTAAATGAGAACATACAGTCGAGAAAGAAAGGGCAAGATAGTAACAAAAGGGAAAGAAGGCAAAACTACCTCAGCTGAGGTAATTCTTGTAACTTTCAGGTTTTCCAAACAACAAAAAATAGTAGGCCAAGGATGCTAAGTACAGAGAATGAGGTAGGAGCACACAGGAAACCAATTAACACTAATTAATGAAAAGACTTACCACATACAGGAAACCAATTAATACTAATTAGTGAAAAGAATTACCACTTGATTGTATTTGTATGCCAGGGCTACTCGGAATTTACTTACTTGGAATCTTGTATTAAACGTGGATCTCTACAGCACAGTATTACTTTGCTATATATCAGTGATCCACTTTGCTATGCACTAATCATCTGAAGTCCTCTACATATTCTCTATGCAGGGAAAAGATCATTGCTTGTGCAAGAGCTGGTTCCAGTCTATGCTAATGACAAATTACTGTATAGCAGTGAGATCTGCAATGTGCTCACATAGTCAGATTCTGGCTATTCGCTTCTATTATGTGAAGAAACAAGAATCTGTTCCATTACTTTTATACTGTGAAGTTTTACAGACATTATAAAGAGTAAGAATTCAAGCATAGCTACTGTTACCATATCTGAAGTCAAGACAGGCTTTTGTGATACTATCTGACATGTACAAAAGATCAAAAGGAAATGTTCCCTCGCAACAGGAACAGTTTATGCTCAGCTGGACTCACATTTTCTGAAGATCATTCTCTAAGACTGATACTCTTTTGTGACAAGGTGCAGAATGAGAAAAATATCACCTTTTCCTGGGATGAACTCCCTCTGAAAGACTTCCTTCAGACTGCTATTTCCATGCAGCAGTCTATGACTTGGTAAGATATATAAATGGGAAGCTCCATAAATGGCTTCAGGAGTGTAGGTGTAAGCAGCCAGCTTCTCTCCTGATACTTCACCATTAACCTGAAAAAGAACCAAAAATGTCCCAGATGTTTTCTTCTCCATTAGAAGTACAGTGGTTTTAAATTTCCCTTTCTACTTCTGTGATTAACTAATTTACAACACCCTATAGAAATATGCAATTCTAAATACCAAAGCCAGACACACTCCTACTACATGGAGTTTCCAGAATCAAATTCTGACAAAATTTACTTCTAAGACATTGCTTTATAATTTATCAAAATATAACTAAAATAAGTATTGTAAAAGCGTGTGTAATATTTCATTGTACTATTGAGCTAGATTCAATCCCTGGTGAAGTCTTTCTAATCACTTTTAATGTACATCCTCTGTTTCTGACAAATGGCAATAGCCAAGCTCACCTAAATGAGAGGCTGCTTATGAAATTTAAACAGAATTTTAGACTTCCTCAGCTTCTGGGCTTTCTACCACGCTTCTTTGATGAAGCCCATGTTGCAACTTGTACAGGAAAAGATTTATAAAAGCTGGAAAAGATGGCACTACGTTAAAGCAACTGGACATAGAATGTGAGTGATAAACCCTGAGGGCTGCTTAAAAATCACTACACTCATATGTTCCATGTGAATTAACTGTGGAGTGTATGGTGGTCTCAAAAGGAGATTCTTCTACAGCAGGTAATGATACACAATTTCAGAAATAATCAATAAAAATACAACTGATTAGCTGGCATGTATTTTTGTAATAATACAGACAATTTTCATCCAATTTTTCAGCTGAACACACAAATGCTTTCCTAAGCAGGACAACAAGAAATATCACTTCAACAAACAAATGTTCTTCAGGAATCAGTGCAGGTCTGGGCATGAACATATAATTGTAGGTTTCAATTGTAGGTTTTATATCTGAAAATCCATCCCATCATGCATTTCAGGGGTTGCCTTCAATACAGCTAAGATAGCAGTATTGAAATTTCTGACTCACCTTCAGCAAGAAGTCAAGAGAGCATCCAACACAGTCACCTATCCAATTTGCTTGCATTTCTTTTATACCATACCACTCAGGGAGGTCAGACAAAGCATCAAACATAGCCTGATGCAATAAAAGAAAAAAAATGTGATGTTCAGCTCTTACAAGCATGCAAATTAAGACTATGGGTTTAATTATAACTAACAGAAAAACAAGAAGGTGCTGGTAAAAGACAGGAAGAGATATTTTTATACTGACTCAAATTAATCTCTTTCAGAGAAAAATTAACATGGCACACGTCGGAGGTACAATGTGTCCAACAGATATCCTATTGTTACTAAAAGAGGACATAATGTTGAACAGACTGAACCTCAAACACAGAACCCTTGAGTGAAAATAGACACAGAAAATATTCCTAATGGGTGTAAATTGTAAGAACTGTGAGCAACCTAATTAGCTGAACACAAGTACAGATAAATAAGAAATATGCTTGCAGGTATAATGGCTACAAATGGATTAGTTGTTCAAGACAACAGTTTGGAGATGGCAGTCAAAAAAAAAGACACTTATATGTCCTAAAATTTTCAAGTGCTGACTTAAAATGGCAAGACATTTTCCAGCTGCCTACCCACTTTTAAATATTTTTTACTCATCTTTTCTTGAGCACAATAGGCTCTAAAACTGAGGAGGATCTTCAGGATGATGTGATGTTGGACAAATAAGAAATCAAACCATAATAATAAGGATTTACATTACATTCAAAATATGAATATTAGAACAGCTTTGAAATAAAGAGCAGAGAAAAAAATGAAAAGTTGGCTCCTTTGTTAGCTAGAATGTCCCACAGCCAGGCCTGTAAAGTCTGTGACCATCTGCACTCAGCAAGAGACAGATCCATACATTCACGTGCTTTCTAATATACGGTATGGAAGCATGATGAACTACTGCAACTAGTACTTGCCTAAAGAATTTGAGCCAGTATGTTTTTAGGAAAAGAAACCTATAGAAAATTAAAGAAGAGGTACAAAGGCTTGGATAACTTAAAGTTCATCTCAATTTTCACTTCAAAGCACTTTAAATTTTTGTTATGAATACTCTATAAATGTCCCAAGTCTTTCCTTTGGCAGAAGTACAGCCAGAGGCATGAGTCACTAGGACAGATGGTAGATGTGTTGAACAATTACAGTTAAAATCTCAGAATAAGGCAACATGTTGAGGAATTTTTTCATTAGCTGTGACTCCAACATCAAACATACATGCTCTTTATTATCTCATTAACTGCTAGCAACCCACAAAGATGGACACTACGTATGACATGTTGCTCAAATTAAATTGTTGGAAGGAGGATAATTAGTGAATATAAAATTCATATTAGTAAAATGAGATGCATAAAAGATGTTAAAAGGATTATATTCTAGTTAATACTCTGTTGTACACCCATCGCTCAAAGTAAAATAAAGGACATATGCTTCATAAAACATACTATTGCATCATCATTTGGGATTCATATAGCTTTCTGTATCCTTAAGAATCAAATTCCTTCTCTGATGGTTTATAAATAAAAGTACGGTAAAGTTTTAGAGGTTTTTAATCACACTGTAACCTTAATGAGCTTTAGTTCACAACTGCAAGTGCACTGAATCACAGAGATTGCTCAAATCTCCTTATTCTCATTAATTTCAAGGTTCCAGAGACAACTGAGATTTATTTGCTGCGAATAATCCATGCATAAATACATCTACCAAACAATAAGAGATATCTGGTTATGTATACTATATTTGGAGACATTCTTCAGAAGAACTTTATGCAATTCAGAAAGTATGAAATTGGGCCAATACACAGAACTGGTTGGACACTTCCAGCAGATTTTTATAAAATCTCTACTTGGATATCCTTCCTAATCTACATTTCATTTTTGCTGGCAGAAACACTGAAGTGTGCATGTGCTCTACTGAAGCTGTATGGTCTATAATTCTTTGCCAGAAAAACTGCCTAGATTTTTCACTGTAGGATTATTACATCAAGATCCTTAATACCAGTATGTTAACCATTTTAACTCTATTTAGCAGGCTTGATTAGAAGTTACAGGCTATAGTTTGCCTGAGCCCAATTATTCACTTCATAATGTAATTGCTTCATGCAGTTAAGAACAATTTTTAAGAGCCATAAGAGCCAACTCTGCTTCACCTGAATGAAGATAACAAAGCTTATTCCATGTTGAGACACAGACTAGCATTTTGGAAACAATAACCTTTCACACCTTAAAGTGTACATGAATAGTACAGTGTGACCAAATAGAAGAAAAAAATCAACATGGAATTATGATTCTCTGTTCTTTGTACTCAACACTGCTTTGGCTTCTTGTCAAGGCTATGAACGGCAAATAAAGTAGGAAATCAACAACATGCAAAACACAATCACTTTGTGTAGTGTTATAATGGCAAAAAACTATACTGAATGTACAAATACATCATTATAGTAACTGTTACTGGATGGTAAATTAACCTAGGATACACACTAACAGGAAAGTAGAAAAGCACATTAATTCTTGCACACATTAATGCACTTTTACATTCACCTGTCAAAATTTACATCCTGTGCAAATGAGGAGATTTTTAAAAACTATAAGGGAAAGTGAAAACTTTTCATCTTTAATTGCATTATGCTCTGCAAAAATATAAATACATACATAGACTGCTTGGCTATGTGAAACTCTTTAAATTGGAGATCTAAGCTAGCACATAACTTCTGAATAGTATAAACTATCTTTTAAATATTGTCTCCAGGAATCTTGTTTCCAAGTTCTACTTTAAAAGTCACTGATATGTTTGGTATAAACATCTTTTGAATTAAGTTAGTTTGATTAATCTTGCTGCTAATTATTGTTCTGCAATCACTGGTATGATTCCTTAGACAAAAATCCTGATTCCTGAAGGCATGTAAATAGCCCAAGAGCCTGAGCTACAAGATCTGTTAACTCAGTAGCACAGAAAAGACAAATAACAGGAGACTGAAGAAGATGATGTCCTCCTGAACAACCGCTATGTATACTGATGCCCTGCTTACCGAGACACGGCTGAACACTGTTTGCTGATGGGAAGTAACAGAACAGTTTTCTCTCTCTTTGATTTCAGACAGTCTTTGCTTCCCCCCCCCCCCCTTTCTTTCTTCTTTAACAAAAATATCTATATCTCAGCCTCTTCCATCATATTCCCCCCTCCCCCCCAGTCTTCCTTTGAGGAGGGAAGTGAGATTGAGAGAGGTACAGCAGAGTTTAGTTGGCCATCAGTGTGAAACCACTATAAACATAAATATATTCTGGAAGTCTTACAGATCTGAAGATAGACAGACTCAGGGGAAAAAAAAAAAAAAAGTGAAAGAAACCAAAGCTACACTCAGGGCTAAGAATGCCCTTCAAGGCTCCTACATCTTCAGGAAAGACTGACTTAGGTACTGGAGAAGCTGAAGATAAACTAATGCTCCACAGGGCTGTTTTACTCTTTCTAAGCAACTAGAAAATTCTGGTGTAGCTCAAAGATGAAAGTCAACCAGTACAGATGATCACAGAGTCATAAAATCAAGAGAAGCTTGCTGTGAATTCATCATGGATAACGGTGGCCAAGTCTAAAACTAGAAGTAAGGCATCCTGAATGCAGATAACCAATTTCACATACCCCACTGTTTGGTCAGTTGATTTATTGAGAAACAACTTTTAGTTGTTTAGTAATCTTCAGACAAAAGAGAAAACATTAAACCAAACAATAGAAATGTTTTATAGTTTCCCAAGAGTATCTCACTTCCTAAAGTTCCCCTGCTTGTAGTTCAAAAAGGGTGAATTCTAATCAGCACCTAAAAAATTCACTTTCTAACTCTGAGAAATAAAAATTTTAATACGTGCAATACCTTTCATGAAATCTCATACTGAGTAAGAGTATTCCAGCTTCTCTTTAGATATTCTCTAAATGTAATAAAATGAAACATTACGTATAAAGTTATAAAGCTAAATATTTACTATGCTTTCAGTGAATTCACTCTAATGAAGTTTCACAAATTTGCTTCTTAACTGAAGCTTCTTAAATAAAGACTAAAAAATGTCGTAGAAGGTTTAATTTCAAAAGCATTTAATTAAATAGCAAAACAAAACTGTCTTTTACTAAACAAAATTAAAAGCAGAAGCATTTTTCTAAGGAAAAGTAAAAAAAAATTAAAGATTAAAACAAAATTATTCACTTCATTCAACCAAGCTCCCAAAATAGTATCCAAATATAAACTAAAGATTACACAGAATCATTTAATAAAATGCAATATACTAACTAAAGTACAGGAAATTAAATTTAAGATGCCCACTACTTTATTTTGCATTCTATTGCATGGTTCCAGTTGTGATTATGTGGTACAGCTTCTGTTGGTATTTTTAAATCTCTTCTTGTTCTGCTTTTTTTGGTTGGTGGTGGTGGTTTTTTTTAGTTGGTTATTTTCTTTTTACCTTCAGTAGCTACTCCCTGTAATGTCATAGGTCACTCTCAACTCTTACTTCCCAGGTGAAGTATAGTGAAAACAAATATAAAGGAGTAATAACACAGATACTGTGTATGATTCCGGTCCTTCCTTCTGCATGTCTGAACTGTCAGCAGTTTTTTTCTTATATAATTCACGGTCAACAAACATGTAGCTGAGGCAAATAACTGACATCTCAAATGCCAAAAATAAAGCCAGTGTTCTCTTCTACAGTTCTTCTCAGTCTCACTGTAGCAATGCCTAAGTGAAAATATTCTCTTTCCAGCACAACAAAGTGTATCTTTGGGGAAAAAAAAAAAGATTCTGTAAATATAAAAGCTCTTTAAAAGAATTGCTATCATTTTTAGTAGTACTTAGCTCTTACTGTTTGCATTAATCTCATACCAAAAGGAAATTAAATTCATGTTACTGTAGCGCTACGTGATATGCTGCATTTGTACTAGAGTGAAAGCACAGCCTGGCCCAGGAATCCACAGAACACTTTCCTGTCTTGCCAAGCAAACAAAACTGGTGTGATTTCTTTATTAACGAAGCACTAAGAGATGGATGCCAAGAGAGCTCTCAGCATGACTAAAGGAGAAGAGTTTCAAAGCAAGTTTTATCAAGCCCATTCTGTTAGAAGTAGAAAACTGTGAGTTAGACTCCAAGTACAGGAAGTGAAAAATCACACATCCAGCACGAAGAACTAAGGAGCCAGCATTTCTGTTCTCCTCATCGTGATGAGGCATTACCTCTCACTGTGAAATGCAAAGTGCTGTCAATATTCTTAACATTCTCAAATGCAGTACTTCAGTTTCATTACAGGGTAAAAAAGTAACCATTTTAATAACACAGAAAAAAAAAAAAAGCAGGAAAATCAAGTAAAAGACTATTATGTAAAAATTCAAATTATATTCAGACCAAAGAGGCTGTCAGATGAAGTGGTAACAGAAAAAAAAAAAGCTGGAAAAGAACTAATAGATCTTCTGGTGTTTTACGCTCACAGAAAGTGAGAAGGATGTGTCTCTAAATGCCTGCACAAACTGAATAATGAAGAAAAGACTGCTGTATGGCAACCATAAAAATTTAGGCAGAAATTTATAGGCCTTGTCTATTTCCCCAGTATTTAAACTATCTTCATGCTGTGCAAAATGGGAGAAGATTGAAGGCAAAACAGGAAGTTTCAAAGTTGCTCCTTTTTTATTTATTTATTTTTAATATTCTCTAGTTATCTGAATCATTCGATTTTTTTAATTGCTTTTGAAAAATCCAGAAATTTTGGTAAAATATAAAAACATGCATTGTATGCAATTAATTTTGGAAGAACAGGTGCAATGCAAACACTGACCTTGCAAGTTCTGATTCGTGGACTACGCTGACTGTGCTTTAAAGAAATCACCACCACAGTACTAACAATTTACAAATACACAGGGAACACACTAACATTTCCAGATCGATTTTTCCAATGAATCTGCCTACGGATTCAGCTGGGTAACCATAGCAACTAAATGTTTTAGCTTAAAACATCTTAAATGCACAGACAACAATTTGAATAATAATCCCATCACAGTTAAGGCATTATAATTTTATCAAAGAAGTCTGTCAAAGGAAAAATGACAATTAAAACGTCCTTTGAAAATCCATCCAAGCTGCTAGATCTTTTTAGATCTACTTGAAACAATGGGTCACAATTACTTTGTAACTTTAGGTAACTAAAATACTTCCTGCTAATTGTTTAAAGAATGGTCAGTACTTTCGCCCTCCGAAAAAAACCCACGCTGCCAATGGTATGTTATGTGACTAAATGCTGCCTTGTCTGTCTGCATTTTTTGTTTCAAAGAAGGACTACGAACAGGTGCAGAAAAAATAAAGAATTCAAAGCAAATCCACAGAAGGTGGTTCTTTTGGACGCAACAGGAATCTAAGATACTGCATGCATATAAATTAAACACACACTACTGCAAGCACAGAAAATGATTTCACCACCCATCACTGATCAGATAGTGCCTTGTTGCTACCTGAGTAGTAAAGAAAGCATGCAGATGAAGACTAATGTTCCCAGAATTTATTTTTATTAAGGCTGGGAGACAGAGGAAAAAAAACAGAAAGACAAATGGGTGAAAGAGAAACACAGATGACTAGAAAGATCATCAACATGCAATATAAATAGGTTGTATAGTTACATCAAGATAATTTGTGGATGCTCCAAATAGAAAATAAATTGTAGGCACCCATATCATTCTGTTATTATTGCTAGCTGGTAATTTGCATGAAGAACTAAAGAATAATAGACTCATTAAATATATTTTAAATGGATCCCTGTCTACAAAAAATGGTTACAGTACAAGGACTTATGTTTTCCTCTAATCCATACGGGTAAGGTGTTACATACCAGAAATAAAGCATTTTTCAATGTGCTGTCTCACTGTGTTAAGTTAAAGAAAATTCAGGGATAACTTCTGGAACAAACAAGTGATTTGCAGAGAGCTTTGCTGCAGGAAAAGGTCAAGGAAGGTGGAGCTTTCTGGCATTTGGTCCTAAATTTCTGTAAACTTTTCTAAAGAAGTAGTAGTCACCTTTGAAGGTGCAAGCTAAAGGTGAGCAGAGTCACCTCATGGCGTTCCCATGAGGTACCAAAACCAGATCAAAGCATCACCGGAGAAGAGGAAGGGGAAAGTAGTGCACACTAAAAAATTATTAACCATCTGAGTCCAAAAGTAACTAACGTGGAGAAGAAATACAAACCCTCCCCCAGAGGTGCAAGGATTAAATTGCTATCTGCTAATCTCTTTGCATCTCCCATTTTAAAATTTCAGAAAAAGTAGTAAAATTTCTGTGGATACAACTCACTGAAAGCCTGATCCACTTTGCCCCACACTACTAGCTTTACAAAAGTTAGTAAGAACACCATATTACATATGGAACAAATCCTTGCTGTGTCAATGAATTTGTTCAAGCTGTGAGATATAGGAAATACAGGGGCAGGTGAGTACTGATAGGAATTCTGGCAGCATGGCTCAAAGATCTAGAGGCTAATCTGCAGAAAAATGTAGGTCTTTGGATCAGAATGATTTGGACATCATCAATCTGAAAACACCTTGCTTTAACCTTCTGGTCACTCTGAAAAGAAGCAGAAATGCAGAGGTACACCAAACAATTGGAAAATAAACGGGAAATGAAGATCTCAAGTCCAGACAAGGTCTGGAAGGCTGAACTTCTATTTCTGTGTTGGTTTTGATTTTTTTGTTCTTTGAGACAAAGAGATTAACCATAGAAAATGACTAGTCCCATTAAAGATAATCGTTATAATGTCCTCTCAAATTTCCCACTTACAGCAGCATGGCATATTAAGTATGACAAGTAATCATCACAATCTCAGGCCAGCTTGTATAAAAACACTTCCTGCTATTGCAGTATGCTGGAGTATGAAGGCTCACTTCAGGTTCCTGAAAATATCTACAGGAAAGTTACCATATACGTGTTAATTGTGAGCTCCAAATAACTGAAGAAATAAAAAGGGAAGTGATATTTATAAAGAACTGCTATTTTTCTAAAGAGATATATTCATTGATCAATTGTCAGGTAAAGATCAAAAACTGTTTGTTGTACTCATTTATTATTAGAAGCACATGTACCCAGAGTTTCTGAACATTAAAGAAAAGAAGTTGTACTGGTAGTAGTTCTCATCCATGATGTAAGCCAGGCAAATCACTTAATGCAGGCGAATGCCTTCAGGAACAAGAGACAACAAATAATGCCCCCATCAGAAGTGAAGGTATTCTCATCACTAATGTTATCATTCTAAGATTATTTAGGTGTTAAAAATGTTTAGTTTCTTAGAGTCAGAGAGGTATCTTTGACTCATAAAAGGACTAGTCATACAGAAACCCCTTAAAAAGTACTTGGAATGACTACTGTAAGGAATAAATAAGTGTGTGGAAAGTTGAGTTTTGGGGATAATTAGTCAACATATTTAGATAGAGGAGTCAAAGTTGTAGCATATATAATCTGTGATATAGCATTCCCTCTCGAGATGCTACTGTGAAGCTTCCTGGTTATGTCAGTGTGGACACGCTGTCTCTAAGAGACTGAAGTATCTTTTCAGTGATAGCTCAGAGACCATCTTCCTCACATGGGCAATCTCCAGTTGCAGTTTGCAGATCACAGGCCATTCAGAAGGTAAGACACAATGTACCATATTAGCTAGTCATTTGCAACTTGAAAGAAAAAAAAAAAATCAGTAATAAAAAACAAAATTTCTTAATCTTCTGAGCTGTGAAACCCATTTAATATCTATTATTAGATAAAAAAAAATTCCCCTTAACAACCAAATGTGCAAAGCCAAAAGAAACAGAGTGAGACTGTTTAAAATGTGCCAAGACCACAGCAAAAAAATGGAAAAGTGAGTGAAGAGGAAAATCCAAACCACCTGCTAGTAACTGGCAGCATCTGTCATTACACTGAGAAACAGTAGCACACGAAGGCAACTCTTGCCAAAGCACTTGAGCTGGGAGCAGTATGGCATAATTCATTGACTTATTTGTATGAACTACAGAATATTAATCAAGCACAGAACAAACTTTTGGGAAGCTTTATAGAGATCCGTAGAATACTCACTGTCCTCTGTATTAGTGCTTAGAGGTTTGGTGGAGGTTGACCCAAACATTTATCCCTAAACAAGAAATAGAAGCAGCTCTCACTCGTGATGAGATGTTAAGGAGCATTTCTGCACCATAACCCTCCTCCTTCTTTTGTAGGTAGGGCATACAGTAGTCTCTCAAGGTGAGATCTTTTGCAGGGAGGTTAATGGTTGTGGATGTAAAAGGTCCTTGGCTTTCAGTAAAGCCTACTTACTGGACAATGAGATTTGGGAGACCTGATCGTTTACCAAGCGTTTGTTTTACCTATAATTGTATTTCTTAACTTAGAGACTAAAGCAAGAAGGTAGATCCTCCTCCCTAGAGAAGGGTGGATGAGCAAAAGCTAATAATCCTGTAAACCAAAGGTGTTTTAAGGTTACTGAAAGGTTTCCACTTCAAGGTTGGGTTCTTTTTAGTAGAAACTTAATGCTGATTCACCTCTCTCAGTGGGAAACAAAAGCCCGGTAACTTGGTCAAGCAGGGATACAACCCAGAAATATCAATCATTACTTCCTATAACCTCTATAAAGACAATAGACAAAAAATGTATTGATAAGAGTAGAAGCTCTGGAGAACTTCCAGCCTCAAACTGAGGCAAATGGTAAGTTGGGACAGACCCCGAAACATGACAGTGATCATGAAATCTGATAACAAGAGCACTGATAAAGAGCTCAGAACCTTGTGATGATTTCGTGATTGTGCAGACATGTTCAATTTTTCCTTCAACTACGGCAAATGTTCCCTCCTTACTGCCAGAACAATCAGAAAAAGTACATCTCAACTATCCTCTTTGCACGTAGAGAATCAAAGGATCAGGCATGCAATATAAGGTTTTCTCTTGATTATGAATGGACCTGACATGCATTCTCCCTAAAAGATGGTAGAAATTAGGTCTCTTGAATATGAGCTTTATTAAAGATTAATTTTTAATATTTTATTGGACATAACTTTCTCTATCTATACTTGAGGTCCCAATACACAGAGCACTTGAATGGAAAAAAGATTTCATCCAGATAAAAGAGGAAGTTGACACTTTAAAAAAAAAAAAAAACTCAGATGTGGAAGATATACTGTACGCTGCAGTCCAAATTTAAGCTCACAACAAGAAACACACACATGAAAAGGGACAAATCACATATATTATTATATAATCACACGTTATGCAAACATGTGGAAGACCACATTCAGCTTTAATAAATATTTCTGGGAAAAGAGTCATCTCCTTAAATGCTACCACAAATTCCAAAAGCAGTATCCTCATACCTTTGCATACGCAGTAGTTTTAATGAACCATTGTTTGAGGTACTTCTGTTCCACTTTTGCTCCTGAACGCCATGAACAACCATTGTCATCCACCTGTTCATTAGCTAGAACGGTTTGATCTACTGGATCCCAATTGACCAAGGCCTGAAAACATTTCAGGAAAAAATATTTTAAGCAGGTATTTCAAAAACAGAATCTTACTTTTTAGATAACAGAAGAATTAGCCAGAAACATTTGTTGAGCTCCTATTTTCTACACTTTTATAACAACCATTTGCGTCAGCAGTACAGACTCAAGTGAGCATATTTTGATATTTTGAATGTTCAAAAAAAAAAAGTTTGCAGCATTTGCCAGGTTTGATGGCTAAGCGTTCCAATTTCCAATACTGCAAATTACATAGTTTGATGCTTAAAAGTTGTCCACCACTAATCTAAAGGTGTTGAGAGTGAGACTGAAGGGGATAGATGACTGAGCGTATTCAACATGAGAGGAGATTGTCACACAGAAGTATTATATTGAAGTGAAAGACTTGTTATTTTCCACACATTTCTTGTCAGTTGTTTGAATTACTTTTGCAATCATCTTTCCTACCAGTTACCAATACAAATGTATTAAAGAAAATTTAAAGTGAAATAAATACTAGTGTTGTATTCAGACATGGTGGGGAGGGAGTAAAAGCAAAACCTCCCCCTCACAGTACTGAATAAGTTAGCTGATCATTTATGATAAAGGGTGTAAGATCACACAGAAAACTCCTAAGAGCACTGTAACAGTCATTCCAGAAGTAGCATCAATGACAGACACTAACTAGAAAAAATAAACGGATAGAAGTGAAGGTCTATTAAATTGAGTTTTACCTACTATTCGAGCAAATCAGAAAGTTAAATCAGCTTAAATAAAAAGCATTAGCACCAGCTCCACAGCACTGAAATACATTATTTAAAATGCTTATTTCTTTGGGTAATGGGAGAACTTACTATCTCAACCTATGCACATTCTCTGCTTTTGCATCATTCACATTTCATCCACCACTGACAACCTTCTGAAACGTCTCAGTTTCCAAACTGATAATGCTTAATTGTAGTTATGCTGTGCATTCTTAGAAAACGTAAATACAGCAATCACTTCACAAACATTTTGGTGAGGACAGCAGAAAAAACAGATGTACAGACCCTATCTTCCTGACGAACGCTGTTGCTACTTTTGTTATCAGTATAGCTTACACTCATTTACACAAAATTCATTATGAAAGAATGAATTAAAGTCTTTTTTTTTTGTTTATAAAAATGAACTCATCTTCAAATCAAGCTTGAATGAATTCAACATATCACCAGAATTTGAATTTGTCTATCTTTCATCTGTTTCCTATCAATAACATTATACAGTTTTTACAACAGCCTTCAAAAAGTTTACTGGGAAATTATAAGTGATCAATATATTCTGTTATTGCAGACCTTTTTTCTAACTTTCAGAACACAAGCTTTTTTTCAGTAATGTTGCAATACATTATGAAATTGGCTTTAAAGTTATGATCTTATCATTTATAAAGATCTAAAAAATATCAAGCTAAGTTAAAATAACATCAGGAAGTAATAAAATATCAGCTGCATGAGGTAATATCAGCATTTGCTTATATTAAGTTGGTTATGACTAACAGTTGAAAAAAAATACTGCTTTTGTTTTGATATTAGGTAAACTTGTGAAAGCTCTGGAAATTAACCAAACTGATTTATGCAAGTATAATTATTTAGCATGACATATTCTCATGATTCATAACAGCAAAATTTATCTAGATAGATAATCCAAAGCATAAAGCAAATACATATGTAAGAAATGCACAGCTGAATGGTCTTACCATGAAATTTTAGGGTTGCATTTTGCTCCTTCCATCTCTCAGAGCCTGACTAATATTCAAAACTTGGATATTAAATTAAATCCTTAGATCCTACTTGTACTTCACAGAGGCAACTTTGTGAAAACAACAGCCTCAAACGACAGCTCCAGGAAGGAACTAAATTTCACCAATACAACGAGAGCACAGTGTGAAAGTGCATATCTCACACAATTTATTTAGATCTGCTCTCTACACCAGGTCACAAGCTTTTAAGGAAGGATACATCTCATCTAACCTCAGATGTCAGTACCTCAGATAGCAGAAGTATCATCTCCAGGTTTGGTGTCTATGGTACTAGACTGCAGGTACCTAATCAAAATAATCAATACACTCTAGACAGCAATTCATCCCAAATGAAATGAGACACACTTGGCCAAGTCAATAATCTCTACAGTATATTGATCAGATCTGTACTGTAAGAAGACAGAGTATTTTGCAGTGGTGAATTAAGACGCACTGTCTCCAGAAGCCACAGCATCCAGACAGGCACTGTTAACTCTCACTAAGTCCAACTCCCAGACACACTGAACCTGTTTCCCAGCCAGAGAAATCTCTTGCCAGGTACACATACTCCTGGAGTGCTAACCACACTAACGCTTGACACATATCATCCTTATCTCCATAGTAAGGCCATGAATTATCTCCTCACGCCTAAAAGAAACTGTAAAACAGGAGGCTTCAAGCTGTGCAGAAGTACTGCCTAACGTATATTGCAGGTATGCTGAAGACACAGGATAGATGTATGCTTCAAGGATACACGACAGCTTGAAGAGACCAAGGGTTATGGGCTATATCTCTGCCATCTGTTTTCTGCCAAAAAGCAACTGGTTTATATTCAACAGAGATTACATTCCCTACAGGTTGACAGATGCTGATTTAAGTCTTAGAAGCACATCCTACCACTGGTACTCAAACACCACCAAATTCCCACAACACTGGGAGTCTGCATGGAAAACAGCCTTTGTGTATCTCCTAAAGAAGCTGCAAGCCTTGAGCTTTTCAGATTCACCTCAAAAATATATATATGTATAGATAAAGAAATGTAAATCCTAACTTTTTGATAACAAACTTACAAACTTATTTTTATTATAAAAAAAAAAAAAGTAAAGGAAAATACAGAACAAAAAAAACCCAAACAAAAACAAAGAAAGAATCAAAACAACTAAACTCTGCATGGTAGGACACACCAAACATTCAATCTTCTTGCTAACTGTCATTTAGGATCTCTGAATATATCTTGTTGACAGAAATAGGAAAAGTGGATCAGGAATACCTCGTCTTTCCAAGTGCAACATTTCATCATCAACCTCTATCTCTGGGTTCGTAGCATAACTGGATTACATCCTTAATTATGTCCTGTAGGATTTTCTGATTCCCATACAATACAATGGAAACTTTAAAGCTAACTTATTAGTTTACACTTTAGGTTAGGAACATTCACTAAATTGTAGCTTTGTTCTGATGCAGCTGAGTAGTTCAGGTTCAGGTATTCGGGAACTGAGTTTCTTTGGCTAGATAATTCTTGAGGATGCTAATTTAGCACCTTTGTTTCACCTCCTGCTTAAAGGTTAACTGAACTCTTCTCTTTTGAGATAATCTCATATCATTCATAAAAATAATATAAAGTCCAGAATTTATTAATGTACTTCTAGGTGAAAAGCAGCTCTGATGTTCTTACAGCATCTAGCATTTCTGTAATATGTTACAGGTCACAAACAGGGTTCAGGAATTAGATGGTTAGACACAATGTCCTATTATCTTATCCAATTCTATCAGTTCTGAGACAGCATCACAGTACTATAATACAGTCAGATAATCTCACTGCTGAAGAGACTCTTCACGATCCCGTTATCTTTTACATCTTTGGGAGAAGGAAGTTAAGACCTAGAAAATTCTGTACTGAAGCCAGAAAATCAACTAATGGTAGCTAGGTTCTGATCCTGCATTTCAGTGTAAACATTTCTGGTTTGACATGCTGTAATACCCATTCATGTTCATTATACACAAAATTCATTATATTCTGCAGTAATTTAAAACCAAACAGAGCACCATAAATATCTAATCACTTAATGAATGCAAATGGATGATCCAGAAATGCATCCAGAAGTACTGATCTAATAAGTGACTAGAGCTAGTGCAGTACAAAATATCACAGGCCGAAGTTTGTACCTACCTCTTTTTGATACACTATTCCAGATTCAAAAAGCTTAAGAAAGAGGTATTGTGTCCATTTGTAGTACTCTGGTAAGCAAGTGGTTACTTCCTGTGGAAATGAAATGAAATAAAAATACCTGAAGCTATTCTTAGTATCTTCTTACCGCATTTCAATTTAAGCAATTAACTCAGCAATGTATAGTAGATGCCAAACAGAAAACAAAATGCATTTTTGGATAATGTTTATTATGAGTGATATTCACCTGTACACAAAACCAGAGAACATAGGCCTTGGGCAGCTTTGACATTGCACAGCAAAGTTTACTTGTTGACACGGAATAAAAGAACACTGTAATATCAATGCTGATAGATAGGAGAGTACTAGAATGGAACTGACCACAGCTTACTGAAGAGGGAAACAGCCAAATTAGGAAGAAAAAAAAAGCAGAGCTATTGAAGAAGTCATCTCAGGCATGATGGCTTTTTCTCTGTTAAGTACTGAAAAGCATGAAGAGCCACTGTTGGCTGTTCAGAGACAGCTCAGAGCTGCCTATGGAGAGAGCAGAGCAGTCTGCAGCTGAACCGGTGCCTGTAGAGGACAGAACAGCACTGAGGAAGTGAGGGTGCTGACAGGAGATAATGCTGGGCTGGCAGGCAGGGACCAGGGGGTAAGACTCCAAACTTCAAGATAGAAATGTTGTGAAGGGTATCTCACAAGAAGTCACAAGTGTAAGAGAGAAATAAAGACACATAAAAATAAATGACAGCATAAAAAAAAGAGGAGTGGGCGTTGAGGAAGCAGCGTGTAAAAATATCATAGATAGCACTTTTTTTTTTTTTTAAACTTGCCAACATTTCTGAAGTTGGTTGCAAATATTAATAACAAAAAAAATCTACTTACCAACACTTACAAGGCAACAAAATGCATTTCAAATAAGCACAAGTACGCAAAGCTCACTAAAGCACGATGTGGTTACTGACTCAATGCTGTCTACACGAACGCAGTGCTTTACAGGTGCAATGGACACACATGCTTTCACCCATGTATTTTAAAGTTTGGTCAAAGTGAAAACAACCATGTAATTCAGCACTGAAGTTCTAATTGCCTCTTAAATATGCAGCAATAAACAAAACACATTTTTCCTGTCAACACCTTTTCTGTTTAATTTGTGCTTTTGTAAAGAAATATTTTGACAAATTTTGACTCATTGGCACTTACTGAAGTTGAAGATAACTCCTATACTGAACCTCAGAGCAACAAGAATATACCTTGATGTCAGGCTCACAGGGTTTTCAGTATGCCAGCTAAGTGCAAACTGAATACATTTATCAACAAATTTATCAACAAATAGTACAGTATCTTTCAGCTAGGCTTTCCCATCATCTAAGCATCCCACCAAAGTCCCTGTGACAGATGACATCAGCAATAGCCTCTGCGGCTCAAATGACATCTGAGACACCCTAGTATAAAAATTTCACTATTTTTACAACTTTATGTTTCAGCACTGGAATACTGCTTTGAACAATTAATATGACCTTTGAGTAGATACGCCTCAAAAGTGAATTGAAGAGGCTTTTCAGACCAGAGAGAGACATTTAGTAGCAAGTTTTCAGCACAGCATGTGAAGGCTTAGCCATGAAAAGCAGCTGCTTGATTAAACCCTGCTCTCTGCACTTAAAATAATTTAAAAAAAATAAGAAATCTAGTTTATTCAACTAGACATTATCCATTTGATCATATGTACACACACACACGTGCATGTTATGCACACATTTTGCCTCCACAAAGTTAGTTCTGTCAGTGTGATGCTGTTCAGGCAAGGGAGTTTCATCTCTTCATACCAGAGATCCAAAAGAACAGAGACCATTCCTTGAAGTACAACGTAAGGTTATGTGAGCAACAAGTAAAAAGAGAAGACAACCAAAGTGAGATGTCACATAAAAAAGATGAACTGAGCTTTGTCCTTCTGGCCCTGGTTGGCAGATGTGTGTTAACTGAAACAAAAGAGATGGCATTTCTCAGGCTGAACAGGGTGAGGTACACAGAATCACAAGTCCATGCCCTCTAAAAAGTTGTAAACTGACCCACATTTTAGAAAGGAATGCAGCACTGAAGTTAATTTGCAGTCTGGTCACTGCAAAATATCCAAAGGTCCAAACAGATCAGTCAAGCTCATTACTTATTTAACTCTGTAACAGTGAAGACTCAAAGCAACAGATGTTTCAGAAAGAGAAATGATGTCACTGCCAAGCAATATGAGCAAGCATTTACGTGGCTGCTGCTGATGACAAGTCAGCAACCTCCTTACAACCTAGAACTGCCTTATTTGTTTCTCCTGTAGTTTATCACATCAAGATGTACAGTGAAAAATAATTTTTCCATGTATTCCGGATTTTGATTAAAGAAATAATGTCTGGTAAAAAGCTTCCAGTTGGCTGCCATTATCCTTAAGTTCAAGTGACTGGTAAAGTTTCTGTTTAAGCTTTATAGGCATGTCAAACATATGCAATGCATTAACAGAATTGACCTAACTGAGAAATGCAGAGAAGGGTTTGTATAAAGGCTTTGCAAAACAGCATGACAGGATCCATCCAGCCTTTTAAAAAGATATCTGTGAGCTGAGCACTAACAAAACAACACACGTTTATAATCCTGTATCATAAAGCAGATCAGTGAATATATATAAAAAAGGATATTAGCACATTTATTCCAAAGATGAAATATACACTAAAACTCAGAACCCTTCTTACAAATATGAAATATATTGCTCTGCTGTCAATTGCACGTGCCTTTCAGAGATTGTGTCAGATTTAGTGGCAACCCATCACCACAGCACCTGAGAAGGTACCACAAAACCACAAGGAGGAGTGATGGCATCTCCCCCATCCTTCCTATCCATTCTCTTTTCCTCCTGTCAGATTGCTAGCTAAAGTATGTATCTGCTGCTGTCACCAAAGCTGATCTTTACCACTGCTTATTTATACTTCTCCTTCCTCCAACATGAATGGCACAATTAAAACAAACCACCTTTAAAAGTGGCCTACTTCCAAGATCCCCACACCAACAACTACCTTGCTTAATCCTGTTCCCTCAGCACAGCAATCTGTCCCAGACAGTGTGAGGAAGGGGTTAGTGTTACAAGCTGGTATCAAAGCAGACACAAAGGTATGTTTCTTTCTGCGAATAAATTCTCAGCTACAGATTAACCAGCATTCTTACTCTACTGTGACAGCAGTGAAACTCCATAAGCACCTGGTTCACGTTAAGGTGAAAGAATCAATCACCAGGAAGAACCTGATACAAAAGTGCAGCTGTCAAACAATGGTAAAGCCAGCAGGACAGAATCTTCAATAAAGAAAACCAAGTTCTGCATGGCAAATTTTTGTCATTAATAAAATTGTTCAAATGCCCTGTCTTAAAATTCATTATTTGTCCTAAATCTGCCACATTCTTACAATTGTCTATTTTGTAGCTAAAGAAAAAGGTTACATCTTCAAGCGACTTCCACTGCTATTATTTTTTTAATATAAGTAATATTTACAGACTGCATAGAAGTGATTATTTGCCATAAGATCCACCTGTTTGGGGGATAATTAATTTCCTCATTTATTACAAATCATTTTGTTTCTAGCACGCTATACTGAAGACAGCCACGTTACACTTGACTAAAAAGACAATAAGGAGAAAAGCTGAAATGAACTTTTTCAAGATCTATCTGGGAAGATTAAACATCCTTAATCCCTCATTTTTCTGTTTTGGTATTGAAGGACATATATCACCTAACTGCAAGTATAATTATTTAATTTCTGGACATTTAGAGTTCGACTGAATGACATTTCTAAATTCATTTGAATATTTGTATTTCAAAGGCCCTCAGTTTCATGCATTATTAGCTACAAACATTGTGCAGTTCTTACATTTTAGAGCACAAACATCTATCCTACAAAAAAAAAAAAGAAGCCTTATATCAATGGCACCTTTTTTTATTCAATTACAAGTAGGGCAACTGATTATCAGTGAGAGATGGATAAGAGGAAAATCTAACAGTTAAATCCCTGTCTGCTGTTACAGTTTAATGTGTGCCCAGACAGAATGACAGCTTCAAAACAAAACAGAAGAATGGTTAGAACAATGAGAATTTACCAAAGGTTTCTTCTTTTAAAATGCACAGTGCAGAAGGGCAGCGTTGATCATACTGAAAAATGCTGGCAGTACAAGCTACCTTTTAGAAGAAAGTTATAAAACCAGTGGTAAACTGATGAATGAATGGTAACGTTCATTCAGCCGGGTGGCACTGCTGGGCAAAAGAAAGGGAAAGTCATACACTCTCCGCCCCTTGGTGCTGATGATACGAATCTTCAACAATCGCACTTAATAATTCTTCTGAAAATAATCTTTAGAAGTGACAGGCAGTTTGCAGTGCTGTCTGGGATGGTATTCTGGGGAAATTTGATCACCAGGAAAGACAAAATTGTTGTTGACTTAAAAACAAAACAAAAATGGTTTTTATTTTCCTAGTGCTTTAATGTCTCTCAAAGACATTTTTTCCATCCTTAAACTGCATCTTTTTAACCCTGGATCTGCAGGTTCACTATAGAAACGTTCTCTCTCTCTCTTATTTAGCTTTTGATTATTTTAAAGCTTTCTCCAGTATAATACTGTTTTCAAAAAAATTACTATTTGACGCACTTAAAATACCTACATTTCAGGGAAATAATGTCAGAGCAATGTAAGTATTCAAGGCTCCTCTAAAGGAAAGTACTTACAGAGCTTTTTTAATGCATTTAATTACATTGTAGTTTGCTTACATTTTCTGTTTAGCAGAAAAACTTCCAAGTGCCTTTGTAACCTGGCTTTCTGAAATAATCTCACGAGTTTTTATGCTGTCTTTGTTGAGCTTTTGCTGGTTAAGTAATTTCACTGACTGTGACGGCATACAAATCAAAATGAGAAAGTATTTTTAAGAGAGAACAATGAGGAGAAACAGATGGATAACAAGAAACTTCTATTATCCAGGAGAGCTGGGATTTGCTCACAGTAATTTTACCAAGCAAAAAATTAAAACTAGGCTTCATACTCCTAGACAGAACTTTCTTGAACACCAGACATGACTCTGTAAGCAGTCAGCTTCCTCGGCACAGCTCCACACACTGAATATTCCAAATGCACCTTTTATTCCTTTCTCATCTTTTTTTTTTCCCCCAACATTTGTAAAATGGTAAAATGTACTTAAGTTTTGCCCAATTATCTCAGCTGGCCATACTGGATTCTTTGGCAGCTATTACAGAACTTCCGTGCTTTACAAAGGCAATTCACCCCACACTTAAATAGGGACCTAAGCTAGGAGAATGTGTTTCCCCTAGCAGGTACTTGCTAGGTACCATGCTTTAACAGAATGAAGGAGCACACTGGAAAAAAACCAACGGAATTTTATTAAAAACCAACTCCTGTTTTGTACAACAGTCTCAGTTAATTAGACTAACTCATATCAAAGATGTTTTTCTCTCATTTTTCATAGGAGTCACTAACACTCTTGGGTTTGTTTGCAATGTCACAGTATTTTGCAAGCCACTCATTTACTGCAATACAAGTATAGAATAATAATAAGAAAATATTCCTTACCTCAAGGAGCTCACTTTTAAGGTAAGTACCTGCACAGCACGGTGCACTGCTGTGCAAAGATGCTTGAGTTAGCCCAGCAGCAGTACAGCTGAGACAGTAAGATGCTTTGCTCAGTCTAATTAGCCTTGCAGAGAAGCAGGCTTTAGCAGCCTGGACAATACACTGCTGTAACTTAAGCCATTCCTTTCCACAGACATTCTTCAACCTAGCTTAAACATCTGTGCATTTAATTTAATATAATAGTATACTATAATACAATGTACAATAGGTATATTTCAGGCATCATATATTTTTTGCCTTGATTAAACATCTCTCTGTTTCTAATGGTTACCATCCAGGTCACTCTCACTGCAGTTAATAAGGCAAGCTTTCTAGGTAAAATAAAACTTAATTAAGGAGTAAAAATGCAGATATTTCATTGTGTTTTGAAGAACACATTTCAGTTGTTTTAAAAACTCATCTTTCAAAAACACAGACTACATGCCTCTGGAGCATTCTGAATTATTTTAATTATACAACTGTTAAAAATGAACTTAGTTGTACAGTATGAATGCCCATTCCAAATATATTCGGAGGCTTCTGAAAGCTCATTAACTATAACATGGTTTGCAGGAAAGTGGAGGTAGGTCTCAAAGAACAGGCACGAGGATGACAAAGGAGCTTTCCTTGTACACCTATACTTCCTGACATGGTTTTCACTACTATCAGTTCTCCACCTCTTCTTCAGAACATAAGGATTACACAAAGGTCTGTACACACCAGTGAACTTCCCAATTTCCTTGAAAGGCACCCTAGGACATTCAGCTCCTGTGTGTTCCATATGTACATACTGACACGCACACACGACTTCGCTGTTTTGTGCTATTGCTGCACTACACATAAAGAAAACCTCTGAGATAGTAACACTTTAAAATTGAAGGAAATAATTGTCAAGAATGTGTGAAGTGAACCTTCAACAAAAAAGAATTCTTTTCAGAGCAACTTTTGTTACCAAGAAAACTAAAATCTTAATGAAAATGCTCTTACTGAACATCTTGCCATATATAAGATATGACAAAGTATTATTTCATTTTAATGTAGAAACACACAAAAGAAAAAACAACTTCACCTTCTCAATTAACAACAACAGATGGCAGGTCTCATACTGCCAGAAAATTAATCCTTTTCCTTTTCAGAGCTACAAAACTGTAATAAAAATTCAAGATTAGCATCTCCATCAGGCTATTCAGAATCATATTAAGGTGATAAGTAACGATTATTGCTAAGAATATAAAGTTAGCGACTATGGCTGATTCACCAGTTAATGCAATAACCCTACTATGATTGCTTCAAAAATTAATTTCTTTCATTTTTATCTTGAAAGTGAGATTAGCTATATCTGGTTGTGTTGGTAAGGTTTTTAAGGTGAACGTCTGACTCTCAAGCATTAGTGTTTTAAATAGAATTTCTAGTTTCCAAAGTGGCCGTGATATGGACAACAGTGATAATGCAGGATTGTCCTTCATGTTTAAAAGAACATAACCAAACTCACATTTTAAGGCACTAGCTTTAAACCACTGCTATATTATAAAACATATGCACCGAAAGAAGCACTCATCCAAATATATATATATATATATACCTTAACAGAAGTATTCTGCTTCATAAACATCTGTTTAGACTATTACTTAAACTTCTAACAAAGAAAATTGCTACTCTGAAAGCAGCAAAAAATTAGAGAAATATCCAAGTGTAAACACAAAGTAAGCATGAAATCACTTTAAAGAAAAGAAAGATTCTCCTACAGTTTGAGATAATCAGATTGTGTCAATATAACAAAGCTGACAGTAGTTTGATAAGAAGTATCACAGGTCTATTTACCACTTTAATCAAATGCAATTTTACAGCTTACAGCAACAACCTCACCTGCTCACTTTCAAGGCTTCTATGCTGTCATGTTCAAAATCTTGAAGTTTCAGATTTTGCCATATTCCACCATACAGTAAAATAAAACAGCATACTCAAGAAAAGAAAATCTTACCCTTTCCCAAGTGAAAGACAGACCTAGTGCATCAAACTGTTCCCTCATGTGTTGAATATTACTGCAAAAAGAAAAAAGAGAAGTATTCACTTACAATTACTTATATCATGTGACTGCATTTAACATCAGGTGCCTATAAAATTCTGAGAAATCAAAAGTACCAGTTAACATCTACACACAATTATCTCACTTCCAATCAAGTACAATAAACTGACAGAATATTCATCTTAAATAATAATTTTAAAAATCACTATTCTGGTATGTATCCTGGTTCCATTTCAATGGCTGTGTATACAACTATTCTGTATATATTTGGATGCAGGTTTCAGATATTCCCAACAATTCCTTTCTGTACAACACATCTTCTGCCTGGTATTGCTAGGAGTGCAGAGCTCCACTTAAACCTGAAAAGGTTTCCCAGAAGAGTAATATCAGTACAGGCAAACAAAGAAATCTTACAGAGTCACAACCTCCAATAGGAGAAATTGTACCTTCAGTAATACTGCTTATAGTAAATTCCCACTCAAACTGTACCTACTTAAAAATCTCGAATTCCAGGGTATTCTCACAAAGCTTCTGCCTCTACCCTGATTTTTGCTAACAAAGGCTTCTTTATGTTTCATTTAAGCAACTCCATCTTCATCGGTTTTTTTTCCTGACTTTGAGAATATAAGGAGTAATAACCAATTGAATTGAATTGAATCATTTTTAACTCATCTCTTCAGAACATGATGATGATCTGAATTTCACTGTTCACTCCTGAATCAAGCAAGCTGAGATGTTTATAATATTCCCCCTTTCAAAGAGGTGTCAGCCTCTGTTCCACGGATGACTAAAACGTGTCCCATATTACAGCTCCACATGCACCTGTCATGTCTGCTGCAGGCTTCAGAAACATTTAGGACGGGAGACAGTGAATAAAACGGATGTACTGACCAGAGTGGTCAGAATTTATCCTGCCTGTACCATGAACCAATTTCCTTCCTTTGTAAAATCACACACACACACAAAAAAAAAAAAGGCTACAAGAAATTATTTAAGAAATTATTTTCTTGCTTGGATGTTATAATCAGTCCCAATGATGATGTGCTAACTTGTCTCAGTTGTTGTTATAAAATTGCTAGTTAACTCATAGACAACTACTCTTTCCAGTACTAAATTTTAAAGGCAACATTTTACTTCTCATATGAAATATCTTGCACGTATAACTACTAGCCAAATTGGTTTAAATGTATGAAACAAGAAAAAATACACTGCTCAAGCAGGGTCCTGCCACACATTTCCATGTGATCCTAATTGGATGAAGCAAGCTGAGCTGACAGGGCAGCCAACTATTGCCCAGTCTCTGCCCCACAGGCTCACCATTTTTCTTTTGAGCCCATTCAGCTCCCTTAGCCAGCAGAACAGCTTTCTTCTGAGCTGTTTAACAAGATGTCCTGTGTACCAAAGCTAATACAATAGGTGAGGAGGGAACACGTGGCAGTGAGGAGAAAACCCTGACCTTTTTGTAGTCAGCAAGTACACACATCAGCCTAGTTCTCTCCGGACTACAAACTTCAATCTTTGTGTCTCATTTGACATGTAAATACAGATCACAGTAATGCTCCTTCTGGTGAAGCCTCTGACAAGATAACAGAGTTAAAAATGAGCCATTTGGATATAATAGATATGTCGATTTTTACAACTTAGCTACAGCAGACTTACTGAATGAAGACAGAAATCACCAGCTTACCCACCACATTTCAAGAAAGTAATAAGTTCCTGTAACAAAAGCAGTGTATTTGTCCAAAGCAAGGCATACTGGTAGCAGATTTTTTGCTGAGAGTCCAGACGTTTTCACATAGCCACAGGTTTCTAATTTCCTTTTTGCTAACTTCACATACAGTATAACTGATGTCTCACAACACACTGTGCACACTGTGGCTTTCCAGGCTTGTTCAAAAAATGAAAACAATGGTTTGGATGGTTTGGTTTTCATTTTCTTTCTTTTTTTTTTTGGTGGCAGCGGATATTTTCATACCAAGAAGAAAATTTAGAAAACTGAGCATAAATGACACAGAATTTGTATGCACTGCATTACATGCACTTTCCTTAAGCTAATTCAGTTGCCACCATATTTTAGTAAGAAAAGTAGCAAATGATCTTAACCAAGAACCAGAAGTATGCAAGAACTTAACAGAAACAGCACTATCTCAAGGTCTGTTCTGGGCTAGGGTAGAGTTAACTTTCTTCCTAGAAGCTGGAACGGTGCTGTGATTTGAATTTAGGATGAGAATAATGTTGATAACGTGATATTTTAGTCATTGCTGAGCAGCACTTGCACTAAGACAAAGTGCTTCCAGCTCCTTGTGCTGCTCAGTGAGGGGCTAGGGGTGCACAAGGAGCTGGGAGGGGCACAGCCGACCCAGACAGGCCAAAGGGATGTCCCATACTCTGTGGTACTTTGCTGAACAAAACTAGGGGGACTTGGTTGGCAGGGGCTGCTGCTTGGACTGGTGGTAAGTAACTGTATTGCATGCCATTGCTTTGTTTATTCTTTTTGTTCTCTTTCTTTTCTATCCCTTCTTACTAAATTCTTTTTTATCTCAACCCACAAGCTCCTGATCCTTCCAGTTTTTGCTTCAACCAGAATGGGGGCAGGAGAAGGGGGGGGATGCAGAATGAGCAAACAGCTGTGTAGTGCTTGGCTGTGTGCAGGGATAACCCACAGTGAGGTGCAAAAATATACCACAGCTTCAGGAATGCACCTAGAGCACAACAAACAACTTCACTTGGAAAACTAGTTTCTAAGCCTCGTACAACAACAAATTCTGAGGTCTAAAGCACAAAATTATCTCAAAATTTCTCAGCAACAATGGCTGCTTATCATTTTTAAAGACCCAGTCTCAAATGAGAAAATTAACTTCTTTCTCACAGTACTGAAAACTGCCAATAAACCTAACCATGTAGCTCATTCTTAACTGTGTATTCTACACTCAGATTTAACTCACTTTAACAGAATTCTGATTTATTTCTTATTCATCACTTTAGACATTTGGGAAATGTCACTTTTCCAGTATTCTAGCTGTTTACAAGTAATTGAGAAGGAAGCCCTGAAAATCATCTTAACACATCAAGCTTTTAAAATTGAGTCACCTGCACACTTCTACAAAACAACAGCAAATTAGCCTTCTTCTTCCTATACTTCATTTCTTCTATGCTGTTTTTGCTCTGTTTTGTTAATTCTGGGCTCCACTGTCCAGACTTTTACACTACCAATATTTATTAAAAATCACCTTTGTGTCCAGCTTGCAGGGTGAAGACCATGCTCAATTGCTGCATTTTCTGCTGGTAAACCAAATGCGTCCCATCCCATTGGATTTAGCACCTGCCAGCAAAAAATGAAAAACACAAACTTATGCAACCTTCTGGAATGACATTAGCAACACACACAAGCCTCAAAATAACCAACCATGGTTTGCATTTTAGCATTTGCTTTATCTGAATTGAACTTCTTCAAAGCATGCCCACGAGGGCTACGTCTGCTTTAAGTGATGAATATGAAACAAACTCACTATCAACAATTTGATGTTATAGGGGGCTCACAGTATTATGCAATAAATCCTCAAGACTATTTCAGTACTGAGTTGGCAGTGACAAAAATCAAACCTTTGTAATTTGTGTGGTGGTCAAAATCAGCAGCGGATGTTACAGCTAAGCAGAATCAAATATTCACCTCACAGAAGGAAAAGAAGAAAGCAAGCAAAATTATTTGAAGCAAGGGTTTCATAACTATCCCTGATGCGCAGACTACTAATTGTTTCTCCTTTTGCCAAAGAGGAAAAAAAACATAACATGCTCTATGATAACCTTAAGTCTGTCAGATAAAAACAAGATGATGAGGAAAAATATTTTGGTCAAGTTTTACTTAAAAAATCTGTTGTAAATATAGACTGCAGACTGACACAATGTATTTCGGGACCTCAAATAAATAAAGGTTAAAAATGTTTAACAAATATACATAGTGTAATTCTTATTGAAATATATATCTCTCCCATTAAGGTGAGAACTATTTAGAAAAACATCTTATCTAGAAAAAGTAGTATATATTCAAAAAACTCTAAGAATTAGGACAAGAATGGTCAATGCTTAATCTGCTGTTATTAGACACACTTACATGTTAGGTAAAAGCCAGTCCCACTTATTATACTTACAAATGTGCAATAAATTCAACCAAAACGATTATAGTTATACAAGCTTAATGATACCCCTTAAATACATACTTACATGAAGAACTTGTTCTTTAGTACGTAAGCAAAAAGCAATGAGAAAGCAAGCCCAGCAATACTAATCTTATAAGCCAACTCCATACAGAAAAATCTGTTTATTACTGACATATAGGATCTCCTTTGGTCTCTGGTTTGAACTACTTTTATTTCTTTGCCACATCCTTCCAATCCTCCAACTTCAGCTGACTCTTTCATAAAACATATTTTATAGACATGTTTATAAAGGTGCCTTTGGCATCCACTGACTGCAAAAGCAAAATAATTTAACAGATGTGATTCCTAAGCATTCTAGTTTTTAATGCTGAGCTTAAACTAAACCTACTGCATATGATTATATGCAGACGGCGCAGCAATAAAACAGGTTTTAACTTGTGATCAGCCACCTCTCATGGCAGTACAGTAAGTGCCTATACATACCACATTTTTGGTGTAAAAGTCTAATAGAAATTAAAATGCTATAATGTCTTAGAAATGACCCCCTTTATCAGAGAGATTATTCCTCACATTACAATGTCAGAAAATGTCAGACTTGGATTTGAACTTCTCACCTCCTCACATCTTAAGCATTCAGTGAAAGCATCTCATTTGGAGCCTAAGCTACTTGACATGCCCTGCTGATGCACACCTGCCCACAGCCCTTCCCCCTTCCATATCCCCACCATAAACGAAGTCATTGGTATAAAAGAGGGGGAAAAAAAAAAAGGTAAACCTTAAAGAAACTACAAATCTCAACAGAGTTTTGTAAGGACACAGTAAAGTATTACTTCGTATAGTTCAATTTGATTGTTACTCATGCTGGCCAGCTGACTAAGGACAGAAATGACCACACAAGCCAGGTATTTTTTCCATGTGATATACAGACTTCCTCTTTTTTAAGCCCCATTTCTTTAGCTGAACAAACACATCCCCAGAAATGTTTTCTTTTACTGATACACATTAAGTGAGATTAAATAAAAAAATTACTCCTGGCAAATGTTTGTAAAATCTGGCTTTGGAATATCTCCTAGGTACAGATGGACAGCCAAAGCCAAGGCACAACAAAGCCATTTCTCACGCTCATGAGCAAAAGGATGAGGAAGTGACAGCTTCACTCCTGGCTGCAGTCTCTTTGAATGAGCTGACTGATGCTCAGACAGCTAGCATGCACACATTTTATCCGTGTACCATCAGTGCTAGCAGGAGATCAGCACTAGCAGGAGTTATCTGCTCACACAGATCTTCCCAATTCTATCATGTATATTAAAAGTATCACATAGTATATTCACTTATCACAGTCAAATACAGTTCAATTTAACAACCAATAGCATTCCTCGAGACGAAGGGCTGAAGAAATACACAACTTCAAGTTTCAGGAAGAAACCTGCATTTAAAGAGATATTAAAAATATCCTCAGACTAATCTCCAGGATAGATCTATTTATATAGTTGCTATAGAGATGAATGTAACATGCACAGTGGTTTAAAAAATGATTTCAAGTTCATTGTCTCCTTTACTTCTGTATCGTGAATGGATGTGAAAGGTCTGTGAAATGCAATTGTCTAAACAATAGGTCAGCTTCTTCTGGCTGCAAAGCGTGTTACCCATCTTCATGCAGCACTTGGCATTATGTCTTAAATTGACTTAGCAACACAAAACAAGGCTGAGATAAACTATATAGCTCCGACAAACACAAAAAATCTCAAGAGACATGGAAGACAAGAAAAAAATACACCACTAACCTGTCAGAAGTTGGCACAAAGAATAAAGGAACAGTTCAATTGCCCTGCTTAAAACAAAGTAAAAATAGGAACAAAGCAATCTGGAAGACCAAAGGGTACTCCTTGAAGATCTCTAGGGCTTGGCCAAAGGTTCTAACTAGCAGAAAACATGGCTGCTCCCTCTAACATTACAGATGAGCAGAAAGAAAGGAGAAAGAGAGTCATCAACTTTCTTAAATGCTGACTCGATTGCTTCTGACAGTGGCCTTTAAACTTCATGCAATCACGGGATCAATCCTGCTCACTGGAGTGACTATTCTTCCAAGCATCACTTCTCCATACAGACAAGATCTTCTCCAAATCACTTGGAAAAAGAAAGACAAATAATGAATCTATCTTGTAAGAGAGAAGCCTGGGTAATCTGAAGGTGTCCATACCAGGTAAAAGGAGGCAGATTATAGCCTCACAGTCATTTTAAGATGGCAGAAGCCAGTGCAGTTCCCACAGCCAGCTGTGTTTCTGCAGTCACTCCTTCCTTGCATGAATTCTCCCTTTGTGGGCACAGGCACTGGTAGGTCCTCACAGAGAAGCAGTTACTTACACTCTGCCTGGTTAAAAGCACCAGGTTTTAACCAATGTCACACCAATGACATACCCTAAGATCCTCAGGAGCTCGCAAGATCAAACAGGATTGAATATTTTCTGCCACTCAACACTCTACATTTTGCATAGGACCACGAAGTGATGTATGGGCACACGGAGAACTTTTCACAAGCAGATTATTAAAAAGGAAAACAGCTGCATCTTGAAACACCTAAACCCAAAGTCTCTGAATTCATATTGGCTTGTAGCAAAGGAGTAAGGATCATTTCAAAGTACAGCCAGAAATCTGCCATTAATGCTGGCTGGAGCTCTCAATGTGACTGTGGGGGTAAGCAGAAGACAACACAGTAACTCCATTAGTTCAATCTGAGGGCTCAGCTCTTCCTCTCAGAAGATTTCCATCTGCCATGACAGTCAGCCCATCACACTGACACTAGAGGGTGAGATCAGTAAGCACGACATCACACAAAGCGGACAATGATCTTTTAACACTCAGTTCTATGCCTCCATCAGCATAAGGAAAAAACTATGCAGTGAATTGTTCTTGATGTTTGTAAAGAAGCAAAGAACCTGTCTGCTTGCCTGAAGTGCTCAGTACGTCTGAACGCTATGACCAGAGAGCTGATGCGTCTTGCTTAAATCTAGATTGATGCATTCTAAATTCTAAGCAAGCAAGCACAAGTAGCAACAAAAATGTCTGTAAATATATACATTTATCTACAAAGAGCATGTCACAAGAGAAGACAAGCAAAAATGAAAATGAAAAGGCCTGCTGACTATGTGCATCGATATAGCAAAGCCTGCACACGTGCCTCTAGTTATAGTGCCCTGACACAACTGACATGAACTAATTCCAATTGCTAATTAAATAGATGATCCATGCCTACAAGTTCCATCTTCCAGAAACCAACCCTGGCTTCAGTGGCAACTTTCCGTCATTTTCCCTGCACTTGATCTCACAAGTGTGCACACACAAGTGAGACAGGAAGGATGCAAGGGTGAAGGACAGCAGAGCTGATCCTTCTGCAGGCTGCCTAAAATAAGGCTGCACTGAACAGGCTGAAAAACCTGTAAGATCTGTAAAATCAAGACCTTCACTGAATGCAGCCTAGATTGACTTTTAACTGCACTAGGTAGTAAACACTGCTTACCCAGAGAGTAGTGGTCAGTGGCTCAGTGTCTGGATGGAGATTGGTGACGAGTGCTGTCCCTCAGAGGACAGAATGACATCAACAGAGGAATTGAGAGCACCCTCACCAAGTGCGAGCAGATGACACCAAGCTGTGGGGGGCAGTCAACACACCTGAGGAATAGGATGCCATCCAGAGGGACCAAGACAGGCTGGGGCAGTGGGCCCAAAAGAACCCCATGAGGTTCAACACATCCAAATGCAAGATCTTGCACCTGGGTCATAGCAACCCCCACTATCAGTACAAACTGGGGGATGTAAGGATGGAGCACAGCCCTGCCAGAAAGGACCTGGGGTACTGGTGGATGGTGGACATGAGCCAGCAATGTGCCCTCACAGCTCAGAAAGCCAACCAAATCCTAGGCTGCATCCAAAGAAGCATGGTCAGCACGGTGAGAGAGGTGATCCTGCCCATCTGCTCTGTGCTGGAGAAGCCTCACCTGGAGTACTGCATCCAGATGTGGAGTCCACGGTATAGGAAAGACAGAGGGGATATTAAGATTGGATATAAGGAAAGATTATTTTACAGTAAGGGTAGTGAGGCACAGGAAGAGGCTGCCCAAAGAGGTGGTGGATGCCCCATACGTGGAGACATTGAAGTTCAGGCTGGACCAGCCTGTGAGTAACCTGATTTTTAAAGGTCCCTTCCAATTCAGATGATTCTATGATTCTTTGATGACAACAGCCAAAAACCACCAGGAAGAAGAACAAAGAGATAGGGAACACCTGGAAATAGATTAAAATAATGAATCTGAGTAGCGTGCACAGTCTAGCAAGAAGTATTTCAGTGATTCTCTGCAGTAACAATGCGGCATTTTGATAAAGCACTTTGAAATTAAAAAATAATCAACCCACACAGATTTTAATCAAAACAGTAACTCCGCTTACATAATGCTCTCATTTAGTTCCCATCCCACAAGATACAAAATACAAAAACTTATTCCACGTCCACACACTATCTCTAACATTTAGAAACGAAGGTGTCTCTCTCCTCCATAATCTCTCAAATTCTTGTCTAACTTAATTGCATTTAAGCTAGCATCTCATTTTCTCCCTCTTTCTTTCAAAATGTAATAGAGTGAGCTAATTAACACCTTTGGTATTTGTTAAGGTTCAATTCATAGGATATCTGTTATATTTCCCACGTGATTTGTACCACAGAAAATAATTTGGCCACACCAACTTTACACACACAAAAAGTGTGTGTAGAATACCAGCTAATGTTGACTGGAAAATGGGAATGTATTGAAATAGCATACCCTACTGATGAATTCATTATGAAGTTTTAATTAAACTTGCCTCTCCATTCACTTTTGCAATTTCAAGAGTATTAAGATTCACTGCTGGAAAGGAAAACAACTAATGAAAATACATCCAATTTAAAAAAAGATATTCTGGATAAAAAGAAAATGTTCCTTAGGTCATTTGGGGATATTGTTGGAATATTTTCAGTAATATTTCTATCTCATCTATCAGGAGCAGTTTGAGCATAAGTGACGAAATTCAATCACAATGTACCAGAATTTCACCAGAACTGTCCAATGACCATTTCCATTTCTGTACAACTCATATGTGAGCCTCACGGTGGTATCAATTTCAATTCAGAATTTTATTAAAAAGATATCAGAGGAACTATTGAGCTGAATCATTCTGCTTACTGATTGCTAAGAGAACTATCTTCAATCCTCTGAGAGGCAAAAATTATCCACTTTGGAATTTATCAAAGACATGATAATGATAGCATGATAAAGTAATGGTAAATACTTTTTCCCTGAGCAGTGGCTGATTGGAAATATCTGCCACGGTGAAAATCACCATGACCATCTATAATTTGTACTTGGCACTCTCAACTAATGAATAGGAACTTTCTTAACTTCTTACAAAACTCTTGCATTTGACTTCACAACACACACGTTTGCTCACAGAGAAAAGCATATTTTAGCTCCATATTTGTTTATTAACAGATATGAAATTGTAAATTAAAATATGCAAGCTATTTTTTGAAAAGAGCGTGGCTCACTGCATTCCTGCTAAGTAACCTTTACTGTTTACAGCCCCTGCATGAAGTCTCCAAACTTCACCTTTAGTAATTACAATGTAAAGCCATCATCTTCTAACAGATGTACTCCACTAAGTATTTAGCCAGCATCCTAACACAAATGCACTAAGGAGCTTGCTTCCCACACACTGCCCACAGGCATTTGGGGATTGCTGGACTAACAGACAGCGCTTCATTGGTCAGATCTTCCAGTAAAACAAACAAGATTTCAGTGCCCGTTAGCACAACCCAACGTGCTGACCCCAAAGGTGCTGCTGACTACCTCAGTGCTGCTACAGACAGCTTCCTGTAGCTCCTACAGCAAACACTGCAAAGCTCATCACTCATCAGGACATTGAAGAAGTGACTGCCTACTGTGATGTTACATTTGCATTAAATCCCCCCCCTTGCATACTGCTTAATAAATCACTAGCATTCATGCATCACAGATAAGGCTGCTGCTCATTAGGTGATCTGTTTGATTGCCAATTTTCAGTGTTGTTTGTCACTAGTATCATCTATGGCTTTATGCTGAAGCAATATTTATCTTAAAAGCTGAGGAAAAAGTGCAAAAAAAATGTATTTTCCCACTTCACAAGTTGGCGATGTACTGCCTTCTGGCAGCTTGGAGTGTATCACTCTCTATTTTAATTGAAACAAAAACAGATTCTATCCTGACAGGAAAAAAAAATACTAATGTTCCATTTTTGAAAAACTGAATACAGCACTAAATGACTGAACCCCTTCCCAGCTAAGATATCAAACTACCACCAGTATGAAGACATTCCACAAACACATTCCAAAGAATAGCTCCAATTTACTAAAGGAACTCTAATCCAGTTGCAAAGCCATTCAAATTTACCCTCAAGTATTATATCAAATAAGCCAAATCTTTGCCTGTTCAGATTTAATCAATATGAAAGAAATTTACTGTTCTCTCATGAAGGCATTCTCTAAAAAAACCCCATCTTATTCAAAATACATTACTTTATATGGCTGAGTAAGACAGTAACACAGAAACAGCCTTCCCTCCCTGCTATCTTCCCTTGCTGTTTGCTGGACAACAAATAAGTTGCTTTAGTCTGAAGCTTTCCTTGGGCACTATGAGTCTGAATGTTTCCACCTATGTTTTTCATGGTAACTGCTCATCACTCTTCACTGTATAACGAACATTTGCTATGTAAACATCAGCAGTCATTGAACTTTCAAATATGCAACACTAATGCTGAATTTCCAGCAATAAAAAAGCAATACAATTACTTAAAAAAATATATATTAGTATGTATCATTTTCAAGTTTTCTTTTTGTATACAGAGGAATTTCAGTAATTCCCTGACCACAGGGAAAACTATTTTTATTGGGCATATCACATTTTCTAATAAGACACACATCTAATAAGACAACTACATCACAGCCTACAACCATCACAACGGAAATCAGATTGGATAACTGTGAAAGCATCCAGAGAAAAACACCTAAAGCCAAATAAATCAACAGTGTGGAGAAAATAAGTTATGAAGACTAAATCTGGCTGATGGAGAAATTAGCATGACTATTAAAAAACCACAAGTTTTTAGGCTAAGTAGAAGTCTGAGCAAGCTAATGCACACCACTAGCACGACAGCTCTTAGTCCAACAAGCTCAGGAATCATCTGAGAGTCTTAAATGCTTTCTGATAGCATCTGAGGGCTGTATTGCTTGTCTGCCCACCTCTAGTCACAGCCTAATCATAAACAGATGCTCCAAGTAGTTAATGCAGTGAAAGATAAAACTTTGACTAGCAATTCAGCATGTTCTACAGGCACTTTAATATGCTTAAATCATTTTCTTTGCTTTAGCTAGAACAAGAGGAAACATGTTCTCATTTCCTGAACAGAAAATTAGCTGATATCTGCCATTGCTGCTGAGAGATAAACCTGTGTTCTGAAATGGCATGTCCAGGGTCTTGATCAAAGGTCTCATCACGGTTCCAGTTGGCTATTTTTTTCTTTTTTTAAAAAGAGAGCTGAATTCTAGTCATTCAGAGAAGTTAGGACAGATTATTATTAAAAGAGACATTGTGGTTTTTTTCCTCTTTAGAAGTCTGTGTCATTTATTCCTTTTTCTCGTAATTTTAAAAGCATGAGAATACATTCCTGTAAAATAGGACATTTAGTACACAGCAGTACCATCACTGGCATCAAATTAACAGTATTTGGAAAGGCAACACACTGACTAATTCAGTGAGAACACCTTTAGAGTCTCATGGACTGTAATAAATCCATGCATTTCTAGCAAGGAGACTGCACATTGTACCACAACCAACAACTAACATTTATTTCTCCATTTCACCTTCATTTGCACTCTGAGGTTTTGATTCCTGTTTTCCTGATCTTCTCTCTCACAATTCCTTTTTCAGACTCAGATTTTTGCATAAAGTGATTTGTTCTTTTTTTTCCCTACTTCAAAATAGAATACTCCCTTTCCATGTTCCTCTTTCCCACATTCTTAACAAATTCCCCCTACCAAATGTCTTCTCTCCCCTTAAAATGCTTGTCACTCAGGCCTCAATTCTACCAAAATCCTTCAAATGTTACCCACCAGACTTTATGGCAAAACACCAATCATGATCCCATCCATACGCTGCAGGGACCAAGCTCCCAACCATACCTTCTGCTCAGTGCACAGAGAAAAGGGAGGGAGGGAGGAAGGAGGAAGGGAGCAGAGATATGAATGGTGTTGACTTCTGAGGCTTACTAGTTTTATGTTGTTAGCTACAGGATATGAACTTTTCTCCCTCAATTTTCTGCATAGATTTCATTCAGGCTTTCAGTCTTCTCTCACAGAAACAGTGTGGCCCACACTTCTCAATGACATTGTGCCATACACTAAGAGAAAACAGCATCAGCTACACCATTAGAAATAGTTTCTAAAGATCAGATAGCAACAGCGAGCTCTGAAGATTTTTTTTTTTTTAACAGTCTCAAATTTCAATATTCAGAAGTCCAAAAGTCAATACCTATGCATTCAAAGCTTATATTCCAACTAAGTCTTTATAGACTTTGGAAAATACTAATTTTCTGCCCAATTATATTAACACATTCAGAAAACAAAACAAAGCAGAAAACAAACAAATAGGAAACAAAAAAACAACTCTACTGCAGATTCTTTCTTACCTGCATCCCTCTCATTTTCTGATACCGAGCAACAGTATCACTGATGGTGTAGACACGAACATGACCCATGTGAAGTTTTCCAGAAGGATAGGGGAACATAGAAAGCACATAAAATTTTGGTCTTGATTTCTAGAAAGGAAAGTTTTAACCATGTTAGCATTTCCCTGGAATAAATACACGTGTACATTACAAACTACAAATTACCATGAAAAGAAACAAAATTCAGATCCTTAGCAAAAGTCCTGCAAACTCCAAGGTTCAGGCCTGCAAACAGATGTTTTACCAGACTTCGCAGCCCCCTCATCAATTTATATTGATAGTTATATGGCACTTGAAAATCACATTTTTAATAAACTTTTACTCGACTAAAGATAAATTGATAACAGTTTAACAATCACCATTCTGTATCACAGCAGCTGAATGGCATTACCTGAGTACTCCTAACGATTCCAATCAATTAAAGGAAATGATAGATAAAGCAATTCTCTAAGTAAGTGTTTTACATTGCATTTACAATGAATATGGAGCTCACACATGGCCAAGTTTGTCTAACATACTGCAAAACTACCTCACTTGTAATGGTACAAACATCCACTAAAGTGAAACTCCTCAGCTTTACTCTTACACTCAGATACAAAGTAGTCTTAAAGTAGTATCCTGAAATTTAATTTAGTTAAGTTTGAGTAAACTGACAAAAGTTAGAGGAAATCAAACACTGTATCTCCCATAACTTATTCCTAAAATGTTTTGATTGCCACTGAATTTATCTTCGATGCATGATTGCCACTGAATTTATCTTTGATACATGCTTGATAAGCTATTACATTATTTTACTTTCAATAACAATGGAAACAACAAAGAAGATGGGGATTTATTATTCTGAACTCTTCTCTAAATTCGTATTTATCATATTGCCTCTTAATAAGAGATTTTCTACTGTAATGGCCAGGGCAAAACAAATACATACTTTAAAATGCCATTCATAACTTAGCATATGTATCATATGTACAAGCTATCCACATGTACATGTATTAGCACATAATAAAAGGAAAAAGGCTTAAGTTCATGCCTTCCCTGCTACACATACACGTACCTGCTATATTCATCTCAGTTTTCTTTGTCAGAAAAAGCAAGCCCTGTCTTTGACAGTTGGATAGCATTAATTTTTTTTGTGAGAAGGGACACATTTTAGGATAGAAGAACATACAAACAAGAGGAGGCCAAAAATAAGTTTGGATCTCTATGTGACTGAGCATAATTGAGAAATCAAAGAGTCAGATACAGAGGCTACAGTTGTTTTCAACATCTTTCATTGTGTGGGAATGTGTTTTTTCTGTAAGTTACTCATTATTTCTAACTCACTGTAAAACAGAACATGTTGTTTGAAGAATCAACTTCCTGCAATAAGGATCGCAGTGCCCAATATAATAGCTTCTGTCATAACCACAGAGAACATTACTTCAAAAAGTTATGAAAGTAAAAGATGTTTAATACTTTAAATAATTTCTGAATGTGATACAAAATTGGAAGAAATAATTGAGTAAACACTGTGTACATTTACAAGCTCATATTCTGCTGAACACCATGTTCTTCCTTTCTTCTCCCAGTATTTGCTTTTAATAATCTACTATTTTATAAAATTATTCCCCTCTCAATTATAATATATATCTCATCTTTGTGAGCTAATTGCATTAAGTATTTTTGAATTAATTTTATTTTAAGGAAACAAAAACATCAAACGTAATTTCCAAATTTCTTACAATGCTTACATCTGTTTCTGAAATTCTGCAGAACTGCTCCTTTATTCTTGGGAACCACCAATTTTCCACTCTTCTCCTTGTCTCCTGCCCATAGTTTTTCTCCCATCTCCCCGTTTCGCTGTAAATAGTTCTGATACAAGCAGGAACTGGACTCCTCTGCC
This sequence comes from Chrysolophus pictus, assembly GCA_037305975.1. Classification (NCBI taxonomy): domain Eukaryota; kingdom Metazoa; phylum Chordata; class Aves; order Galliformes; family Phasianidae; genus Chrysolophus; species Chrysolophus pictus. Next base: position 42,459,769 of record JAYKPI010000006.1, read on the forward strand.
ATTTAATGAATGCCAAGAAACCATTCAGTTGTCTGTTCAAACATGAGGAACAGGCACCAACTCTCCGACAAACCGACTGCATTCTTAGTGCTACGGTGTCCATTCTGAAAAGATAAAAATACACAGCTCAGTCTCCAATACAGAGCAGTATTTCAGAGGTTACTAAGATTATACAGAAATTTGGTAGCTCTGAAATATGTTTTTTGCTCAGTTTAGATTACTTTGTTTTCTATTTGCAATTAAATTTTATATTTATATAAAAATACAAGCATTTATGTTTTATCTAAGAGAATGAACTGTGGCCCTTGCATTGAACAACAGAGTTATGATAGACTTCTTCTCTAGCATTCCAACTCCCATAAAAGCAGCATTAGTCACTGAAGACCCGAGGAACTCAGCTGACTGAACAGAAGTGGGCTAACAGTGTTAGTAATCATTTAGAATGAATATAGGGAGAAGAGGAAGTTGGATGAAATTATTCAGTAAAACTCCTGAATTTGTCATCAAGGATAAGAGATGGGGGAGGATTACTATAATTAGTAGATTTCAGCTAGGTATTCTAAATTGAGTATTGTGCTAAGGGCTTCCTTGTCAGTATAGCTTCCTGCTAGAACTACCTGGGAAACTTATACAATTCAGAACAGGTCTGAATTAATAAGGTAAGAAAAATTGGTTCTAGAGAGATCTATTCTCCATAAACTGAAACCTAATTAAAAGAACTGCTCATGTGCTTCAGAATGAGCGTTCCAAAATAAAAATTACTCAGATGTGAAAGAGATCAAATAGTGTTCGAGCTCATGATTGGTCTCAATAAGATACAGAAGCATAAAATCATTAAGGCTGGAAAAGACCACTACAATCACCTAGTCCAACTGCCAACCCACCCAACTATGCCCACTGACCACGTCTTTCAGTGCCAACATCCACACTGTTCTTGAACACCTCCAGTGACTGCACCACCTCCTTGGGCAGCCTGTGCCAATGTCCTACCATTCTTTGGACACGGCCCAGGGCCCTGATGTTTTTCTTGTAGTCAGGGGCCCAAAACTGAACACAGTACTCAAGGTGTAGCCTCTCTAGTGCAGAGTACAGAAGGATGATCATCTCCCCGTCGGTTTCCCTATTTCTAATACAAAACAACTAATTCTTATACAAAATATTTACTGATTTTACCAGATTTTTTTTTTCTACAGTAGAAAATAAAGCAATAAATAAAACTGCCAGGAATAAAGTTTTATATTTCCCCCCACATTACACATTACACTTCTTTACTGTACGTCACATATATGCATACACTTCCTTGTCCGCCTCATTGCCTGCCTCCAGAATTGCACTTTTCTCTCCTCCTTAACAAGCAGTCGCTTTTAAATACTTTTTAATTACACAAGTCACGGCAGCACCTTGAACTTTTTCCTTGCTAAATCTCTAAAACCTTTCTCAATTGTAATAACAAATCCAGAACTGGACTCAGGATTCCAAGCACAGCTGTGTACGAGTTACTCAGAAGCCACTCCACTTCCTAGCCTCTACAGCGTGATGACACTTATACACGCAGCACAAAATCAGCAAGAACTTCTTAGTACTTGCCTACTTTACTGTAACTCTTACTATTTCTTTATTAACCCTATTACTTCGGCTTTGTAAGAGAAAAGAGCTCCGTCCTTCCCTCCAGAAGCCGCTTTCAGCACTGAGCTGAGGGCTGGGGTCTCCCCAAGGCCCCTACGCACTCCTCAGGCCGTGCAGGGCACAGGAGGACAGCACAAGGAGCGTATGTACGGCGTGGCCTTTCCCGGTGTGCGTGCACAGCTGCAGGACAAGAACGGTGCCACAGGTACGGGCACCACTGCCACCGGCTGCGGGCCACGTACCGCACAGCCCAGTAGTTTGAAAAGAGCGTGAGCTTGGACTGACAGAACGGAAAGGAACGCAGCTCGAGACTCCGCATCGCAGCGATGCTGTAGCACAGCAACGGGGAGGCTGAGGGAGAGGACGATTGAGGCGCGGAGGGCGCAGGGCGGACGGGGCCGGGCAGAGGTTGGAGACGTGCCGGCGGGAGGCGGGGGACGGTTACCTGCGCGCGGGAAGGCGCGGCCGCACCACGCGCGCCCTCAGCTACCGCCTCCCACTCTGGGCGCCGCCATCTTGAGGTGGGTGGGGCGGCCGTTCTGCGCCTGCGCCGTTCCACACGCATGCGCAGTGGGGCTGCGACCGTGTGCGCGGGGCGGGGCTGGGCCGTGGCTGTCCCACGCTGGGTGGAGGCGTGGGGTGCGGTGGTCCTGCGGCTGTTGGATGCTGCTGCGTTGTGAAGGGACGTTCTAGTGCTGGGTTTGTTTGGGCTTTTTTCCCCCTTTTTTTTTTCTAATGAGAAAAAAATAAAGCAGAAGTCAATAAAGACAATTTAGAGCAGCGTAATTAATTCTAGATCTGGCTGGAAAACATCTTAGCCAGCTGTCAACACTGTACAGTTCAGAGTTGTTTTTAGTTACAGCAAGTTGCTTGTCATAACGTACGAGAAACAAGAAATATGCGTATTTACTCCTGTGAATTGTGCCCTTTTGCTTCCAGCCACAACTGGTTTCATTGACCACTGTTCTTCTGCAGGAGTTTAAATCAACCCATTCTGTTTGTGCAATGCGATGCCTACATTAAGGTGAAGCTTCTTGTCTGCTAGAGCCAGAGCCTTCTCATGTGACTAAAAATACGTGTTTACCAAATAAACTTTCTGCTTGGTTGTGTGTACCTGTCAAGTCTGTTTATGCTGTGAGCTTTTTGCCACAAAAACAAACTGAGAGCAGCTCTGATACTTGCACTGCTTATAGACTACTGCAGCTCTGCCACAGCTGTATGTATAATTTTGGTATGCAGGGGACAGACACAGGTCAGTCCTCACCTGAGACCTTGCTCCAGGATCTCAGCGACATGTTTGCATGTTGAAGGGTGATGTTCTGCACACCTATCTAGATAGGATCCAAGTGATTTTTGTCAGTTTGGTACCTGAAGCTGGCTCAGTTCATTCAGGAATTGGCTCCTTATTTACTTATGCAGCGTGTGAGACTTGAGAAGTGTGTTCCTGATCTCTCCTGATTCATGTGGGTTAATTCAAGAGCTCACATCCCCTAGTTCTCTGCCCAGAGTTGCTGCCTGTTAGACAGAGAGAAAAGCGAGCACTCAACCCAACCCATGCCTTGCCTATCATGATGAACCATAGCTGAATTTAATTCTCATTCATACACTGGGCTGTGAACTATGACAGTAGACAGATCTACTTTATGATCTCTGCTGGATTCAGCTGGTTCCCACTTCTAAAGTGAAAGCAGCTGCCACAAAAGAGCTGGCAGTCCTTGCAGGTGGAAGCCTCTTTACTTTGTGCATAAAGCACCTCTCACCTCAACCTGGGATACAATATGGTAAAGATCAGACTGAATGGAGGTGGCAAAATATGAGAGAATTATTCCATCTTGCCTTTAAAACACTTTGAAAATCCAATTGCTCTCAAATTCACAATTATCTAAATCTCTGGAATGTTAAAGTACCAAACGTTAAACATATTGACCTATATTTCTCAAGGCCTGCCATCAAGATTATAGCTGATTGAGTCATCAGACCTTTGTCTTATTTTTTAATCCACTCATCTCACTAAAAAAATTGCTTTCTCATCCTCACAATCTGCTTATAGATTTCATTCGCTTGAAGCTAAGGATAATCTGTTTAGATGAATACTAAATTAATTGCAATCTTAAATGCCTCCAAGGAAGCTTGATGGATGTTACACAGAAATGCAGACCTACCATACCTTGGGAGCACTTAGGGCTGGGCCCACGTGGAGCCTCAAGCACTTCTATATTCACCAAATTATGCAGCAACTCAAAGTGGATGTGGGTCAAGGTCAGACATTCATCATAATACTGTTGAAGTGTGCATGCTCCTGAAGTAGGTACTACTGGAGGGGGTTGTCAATGGATGAAAATTCTCTTGAACAACAACATTGTGCTGAGGCCTGCCTACACGCACCACTTAGCATCCACTACTTAAAAAAAAATAATAATAAAACGGAGAAAAATAAGGAATGAATATCATTTTCAATTACTCCTTAGTTCTGTCTGGGAGGAGTCGTGATATGATTCTTGGAGCAATTAGACAGAACAGTACAATAGGAAAATCATTACAACAAAGGTGCAATAACAGAGAACCAGCACAATAGAAAGAAGGGAAAAAAGCTACAAGGAAAGGAAGGAATATTGGTCACCTATACCAGAAGACTCTAGGTTTGCAAAGGAAAGCTTCACCAAGGAGAACCCTCCAGAAAGGGACCCTTCCCCTTAAATGGGGTCTAGGAGAGGTGCAGCCAGGCTCCACCCCTTCTGGTCACACAGCTGAATCGCCTTTACCTGTGCTCCCATGGCTGACTCAGTGCTTGCCTCGGGTGATCAATCAGTGCTTCAGGCTGTGACTCAACAGTTCCCATACAATTCTGATTAGCTGGGGGCTGGATGTTAGTAGAGGATCTTTAAGGTCCTTTCCAACCCAAGCTATTCTATGAAAAACAAGTAAAAAACATTCAGCACAGGTTTCAGTTGTGTATTATTTCAGGACAGATAGAAGATGACTTCTATCAGCAGTAGATACTACTGGGACCTTACTCAAAGAATACACTGACCTTTTCATTTGTGTCACTTTCCCATTGATTTTACTGAAGCTCATTCTGCTGCATGTGGATTCTGATAGAGAGGAAGGTAGACAGTATCAGATGAAGCTAAACAAGATGCATGATTGTCTGTAAACAAATTAAAAAGAAGTGAGGTAAACTGAGATCAATCAAAAACAGACACAGAAAGAAAGAAGAGCAAAGCTATTTTGAGCAGCATGATAATCCAGGAAGATAAAAAACACATGCACATGTATGCTGTTATCTGGCATTTGGGCTTACTCATTGGTTTAGTCTTGATAAGATTAGTACAGTTCCCAATCTGCTAAGCACTAATTGTTTGGAATCACCATTTTAAAAGTTTTCACTGAGATTCAATGTCACTGAGAAGTTCAAGAAATTACATATGGTCTAAGGAGAAAAGCCAAACATACATTAAAGCTTTCTTCCAAATGCTGATATGAACGTTTCCTAACTCTTTTAACACATATTTTCCTCACCCACTAACAGCTGCTAAGTTTTTTCTGTCTTCTGTGCCCTATCTTCATGTTCTGATGGATATAAGGTTAGTCAAGTTGTGAAAGTAGGATAATTTACCTGCTACGTGTAAGACAAACACAAAAAGAGTCAGGGAAAAAGACTAGGGCAGTGATGCTTCTAGAGGGCTTGAGATACTGCTGAAGATTACAGAGGGTTTAGAGGCTACCGTATGTCTGTTTTGTTCTTTAATTTCTGTGTACGTGAGTTGAATCAATACAGTAGCAGAGTTTATACAACGTACATCGCTATATTCAAGTGTCCAGATGTGCCAGGGACTCCAGCTGGAATATCAAACTATGAAGCCTTCAAATAGAAGGGTGTACTGTAACATAATGAATACAAGAGATCCTCAGGCTTTTCCAAACAGGGGACCTACCTGCTCTCCCATTATCTCCACCTTCTCAAACAAAACCCTGGGTTTGCTTGTTAATCTGGGCCATTTGCATAGACTCCTTTCATTATGAGAAATTAGTGATACAATGACATTGGTATTTACCTTCATGCCAACCTTGATAGTAAGTTATTTTCTATATTGCTGGTATTCTTCTGTTTCTTTTTTTCAAGCTGGAACTGCATAGCATTTGCACTGCTTTGTTTGTTAGCATTTTTATTAATCAACACAAAGCCCAGAGATAATTTAGTCGTTAGATAATTCATTAGTTCCTGTATGAGGAATCTGCAGAAGTGCCCCAGTTGTCTGTCACTTAAATAGACACGCTTCCCACATTACTGTATAAGTTACTAGAGTTGATGTTAGTATTTCCTGGCATTGTTCTTTTGCTCCAGTATAAAAAATATTCCTGGTATTTTTCCGGCCTCCTACAAAAAGAGGACTAAAAGGCAGTATTAATGTTTATTGCCTTCATGCTTCAAATCCAGCCTTGTTTCATGTAATTAGTTTGCTTCTTGTTGTTTTGTTGTTGGTTTTTGTTTGTTTTTTTTTTTCCATTAGACTCCTTTAGAACAGCTTTTGCTTATGAATTTCATTTTCACTTTATTAACATACATGTGTATTTAGAGGTTTTGCTTTAAAGCATAAGGTCAGATAACAAACACAGGTGACTGGACTGCAGAGGTGTAAAGAGTAGCACTAAAGACTATTAAAAATAATAATAATAATAATAGACTACATAATATAAAGAAAAAAAAACCAAACCCAGCAACCTTCTCTCAAAGCCCTATCGCCCATCTGAGACCAGATCTCAAGGGGAAAAATTCCAAAAGACTCTATGATGATACATAAATAGAACCTTGATTTTTCCAGTAGAGTTTACTTTAAGTAAACTCAGACATTGCAGTAATGGAAGAATAAACTCTTGAAAAATACAGAAAGGTAGAGTTACACTTTTAGGATAGAAGGAAATAGATTTGGATAAGACACAATACTAGGGGTAGAGCTTAATCTGTTCATAAAAGTATTTAGTGATATGATAGGTGCTCGTTCTGGTGGAAGACTGACCTCAGTCATGAAGGAGGTTCTTCTCATGCAAAGCATTTAAATCAACACAGGTTCATCATCTCTTGATTTTGCAAGATGAGTAACTTACACAATGCACAAATGGAAAAAGAGAGAAGCTAAATAACAAGTAAATACATTCCTTCCATCCAGGGGCTGTGCTTCACAAACAGGATGGTCCCATCTAGTTGGAAAATCTATGAACCTGGGCCTGTCTGAGTGCCACTTGTCCTGCCATGGAGTGACAAGGAAGCATTTTGAAAATGTGCAAGATCAAGGATTAGTGGAAACCTATTTACCAGTACTGTTTTGAAAGGCAGATGTTGGCCCCAGACAACCCTATTTAAGTTCTAGTGAGCCTCATTCTGAGCCCATTTTGTTTAGCACTTACGTTGAGGTGGGTGTCTGCAAGGAGATGTGTTGAACCCAAAATGCACATCCTGCTTATTCAGATCAGTATCTCTGACAGTCAAGAGCTTCTTACCTATTCAGACCAAAGTTCACAAGTTAAGTGTGTACCTGTAGGTGAAGACATGTTTGCAAAATCAATACTCTTTTGGTTGTTGTTTTCTTTCCTTCATCAACAATCCAATTTTCAGGCAAAGTAATCCATGCTCTTTATCCACCTTAGTCACCTTCTAATTCACTGGCATAATTTTGTTGTTGTTCAAAGCTAGTTAGACATAGCGAAGAGCAAAACCACACTTATACAGCATTGACTACAAAACTACAAAACTACAAAACTGCAAAACTACACTTATGCAGAACTTGATGCAGAGCTTTAATCTGAAAAAAAAAAAAAAAAAAAAAAAAAAAAAAAAAAAAAACAGGATGTTTTAAAGATCGTTAAAGTTCTAAACTGTCCTGGTGAACCAGAGGACTGCTAGTGGTGATATACTGTCACTAAGTTGTCCACAACTCAGATGCATCTGGGACTGATAGCCACACTCGTAGGAGTGTAATTTTTGGAGACTGGCCGCAGAGTAGGACAGCAGGGAAAGCAAACAGTTGCCTGTCCCACCAGGGAGGTGAAATGGCTCAATGACTGCCAGAGCCAGAACAAAGCCAGGGATCATCCAGTTGAGAGCAGTGTAGGGATGCAAGTGGAGCAGGAGAAAAATGATGAAACCTGTCCCTTTGGGTTGGCAGGGAAACTGTTGGGCTGTGTCAGTTCCTATCACCCTCTTTCACAGAAAAACTGTGTTTTACAACGGTGTGCACTACCGCATCAGAGAAGAAAGAGTAAACAGGAAGACATGCATTAATGAACCCCTTGTTGTGTGATGATGTTTCTTTTGTTAAGGACCAGGCCCTCATGTTAAAATAGGTGGAGAATGGACACATTCACTATAACAACCTGCTTTTTACACTGATGGCCAAACTTCATCATAGCAATTATCCAACATCTAGACTGCACTTAAACTTTCTAATGATATCTGACAGCAGGAAACAATCTGAGTGCTGGATAAAATCATCCTGCACACCAGGGTTGTCTTTTCAGCTGTTAGCAGGCTTCAGGAAGGACTGCAGTAGAACAGGACGAAAATATCTCAAAGTCTTAAAATTAATGAGCAAAAAAAAAAAAAAGATCTGTATTGTGTGGAAAAGTTAAAATACTAATTCATACTAAAAAGCTCATTGCAGCTTGGAAGTTGTTGTACGTGCATACTTAAGTATGTGTGTAGATACTGCCTGCATATATAAAAATATAGCAGACATATGCACATATAAACATGCCCCACATGGAAGAAAATGGGATTTAAGTTTTTCATTTCCCTGTATTTCTACAAACAGTGTAATTACTAAAGGAGAAAGAATGATTGCATTATTCTTGCTAGTTGAACTGAAAACAAGATGAAAGGATCCATGTTTACCAGGGGAGCACAGTGCTAGAATAATCTGATAGCTTTCCCTAAATGAGATAATGGATTTTCCAAAATTGAAAATGTGGTAAATCTCATTTGGACCTTAGTAAAGCAGTTGATACACTCCTAAATGGCAAAACATTAATGAAGCAAAAGAAGTTGGAAATTACAGAGGACATGAAAGGCGGGAAGGAATTGACTGATGGAAAAGAGCAGAGGAAAGGGAAGAAGAGACAAGAGCCAAGAAGCAAGTTACTGCAAAAGTTACTCAAGGGTCACATTTTGGACCAGTGCTGGTAATATTTTCATTACCTACACTGGCATATGAATATGATAGGTGTGCTATTGAAATCTGAAGATGAAGGAACACAGCTAATACAGAAGACAACAATCATATATTAAAACCTTTTTGACTTGGACAGGTACATAAATGGGAAACAGTGTTTGATTAGAAGACAATGTAAGGGCGTGCACTTCAGGGTTAATGAGAAATTTCTTCTCTAAGTGAGAAGAGAGATGACTCAGGCAGACAGAATTCTGGGTATCACAGAAACACAGAATCACAGAATGGCCAGGGTTGGAAGGAACCTCAAGGATCATGAATCTCCAACCCCCCTGCCACATGCAGGGCCACCAACCTCCTCATTTAATGCTAGACCAGGCTGCCCAGGGCCCCATCCAACCTGGCCCTGAACACCTCCAGGGACGGGGCATCCACAGCCTCTCTGGGCAGCTGTTCCAGCATCTCACCACTCTCTGTGTAAAGAACTTCCCCCTGACATCCAACCTAAATCTCCCCTCCCTCAACTTGAAACCATTTCCCCTTGTCCTGCTGTTATCTACCCTTCCAAAGAGTTGATTCCCCTCCCCTCTGTAGGCTCCCTTAAGGTATTGAAATGCTGCAATGAGGTCACCCTGCAGCAAATATATGGTATCATAGATGATCACCAGATAACTGTGAATCAGCTGTAGAATGAAGCCATGAAATATGTGGACGTGCTCATAGCACACTTCAGACAAGGTATTTCCAGCAGAAAGAAAAAGTTTCATTGTAAAGGCATGGATGAATGCACATCTGCAACACAGTATACAGCCCCTGTCACATTTCTGTAAGAAAGATGAATTCATCTGCAACGAGTGCAGAGAGGTACCACAAAGCGTGTTATATGAGAGGTGACATAAAGCACTGCTGAGACTGAATAATAAAGGCTATGGCAGGATCCTGACATAGAAGGTTGGGTTATTACCAAGAACAGGGAAGAACCATTTAAGGAAACTAATAATAAAACCTAGACGTACTGCATTTAGACTAGAAAGAAAAACAGATTCTCACTACTGCATCAGAGAGGTCCTGTAACAACTTTCCACAAGGGTGGAAACAGCCTCCCTCTTCCAATGAACTGCACTACTTTTAGGACAAAATTCAACCCATTAGCAGGAAAGGTGATGTGACATGATCCCTGTGGAGAGCCGGGGTCTGGTCTATGTTTGATAATAGAGGAAGCCCCTTGAAGTACTGTAACTTATTTCCCTGGAAAAAATCTGAATTACCTTCTGAAGTGACCTTGCTCTATAGACATGAGCTTTGAATCACATCCTGCAGTATGGTGGGGAGCCTGAAGGTCCTACAGGTGCAAAGCTGTAAATAGTTTTCTTCTGACCCCTCAAAACTGCTTATGCTTTAATAAAAAAGTTAACTTTTGACAGGGGAAAGTTCTTTAGCATATTTTTCAGCAAAAAAACCCTGCCTGCATAGCTTGCAGGCATACCAGATGTACCAGATAAGCTCATTCAGCATTTCTTATTTATGTTGAAATGATGTGATGGAGATGGGCAGGAGAGGATGTTCTGTGCTTTCCTGTCCCAAAAAGAAGATTCAAGCAAAGGATGTGCAATTTCAGCAAAGGATGTACCTTCATTCATTCCTTATCGACATAAAATCATTTGTTCACGCAAGAATGACCTAAGCCTGGGAACAGTGGTCATGGATTCAATGCCTTTCCCTATTAGCATTTTTCTATTGAATTGAATTGAATTGAACCACGACAGCACCTTGCTGTTGGGTGATAAAGGAGGCATTGCAGTGCAGCAAAAGGCAAGCAGACAGTTTTGTTGTGCTAGGACACTGTGCCCACTTTCTGCCTAAGGCAACCAGCTCACCTTCTCCGTGGGCATGCACAAAAGGAACTGGACCACATGGAGCCCATGCTGGGCATTGCTCTGCAGGCAGTGTTGGCCAGGGTCTATTTTAGTTGAGGAAGGCTTTTCACTAAGGGGGAAAGATCATCTGGTGGCAGTGCAAAGCAACTAAGTCAGAGCCTCCTTCTCTTCATGGACTTCAGGGAACTAGCCTTGCTTAAGGATAGCTTTTGTAAATGCTTTTGTTTTCAGCTGTGCCCTCTGGACATGATGGACTGTTGTAAAGTTGGTTGCAGAATACCTCTGCATTTTAGAATTATTATTTTATGTATCAATCTGCTGCTTCTCATCGTGCCTACGTGGGGAGAAGAATCTGCAGAAAGGCCAGCAGAGCAGAAGGAATGTTTTTGGTGAAAAATGGTGTGATGTTCAGTGCAAGTCTGTGTGCCACACTACTGATGCGATGAGGACTCTGTGATCAACAAACACAATAAATGAAAAATGTGAGAGTTCCAGGAGGAGTGCTAATAATCTGTTGTCAGACTCAGCCTAATAGCAAATAAGAAAGGGGAAACAAATGCCAGTTTGAGAGCCCCAAGTCTCAGAAAGGGGTTGTACCAGTGGTGCAGCCTGCAGTTGTGGCCACCCCGGCAGCCACATGGCTGCTCCAACTTGTATAGCTTCAAAGCCTCAAGGATCCCACATCTGGGAATGGTGACAGCTATTTAGCTGCGAGGCCAGCAGAGACCATTGTGCTGCTTTAGATTACTGCAGATATTACAACTGGAAAAGTTATGATGCTATTATGATTCCCTTCTGTCTCATACAATTACAGATACCTTCTATTCTTTGTTAGCACTGTTTGCAGCTCTGAGTACTGCTAAAGGAATTTTTAATTTAATTTTCTTTGGAAAGAAAGCAAAAAAGGATTGGTGAAGCATTGTACATGCCGTTTGAAGTCTGGTAGTTTTTCCTAATGATCATCTACTATGACTTAACTTTAATCTTTTTTTTTTTCTTTTTTTTTTTTTGCTATTTTTATTAATTTATTGATGTTGCCATCAAACAGATCTATCTTAATGCCATGTAGACTATGGAGATAATAAGTTCATTTCACAGAATGGTTGTGGTCATTAGCTACAATACATACACTATTCAAATCCATTGGTACTAGATAGAAATCCTTTTGTTTCCCAACGATAAGACTAATAGGAGAATCAAATGCTCTGAATTATAATGCTTCCATACCAACTGACTCCACATTTTCAGGATTTGATGTTATCAAACCCACCACTCTATTTCTAGCTGAAAATAAAGAAAAGGATATCACAGAAACTATATAAGAGAATGGAGTATATTGCTGCTTAATAGAAGATGTTTGAGATTTATATGCTATATCTAAAAAAAAAGAACAAATAATCTTAAGCACTTGTATTTCACCAAAGGCTTTTTACATGGCAGCAATTTTTTAAATGATTGAGAGCGTCTCTTTGGAGAGCAAGGCTCATTTTAGATTCTGTTCTCATAAATAAACAAAGGCAAATTGTAGTCTGGAATTCAAGGCAAATTTGCCTCTAGCTGTGCAGACCCACAGTGAAGCTCAGGTGACCTGTTGAAGTGTCCTGTCTTTGTGTCCTGTGTAAAGAGTTCAGGATTGCTTCAGCAATCAAATCAAACTTTCTTTAGTTCAGCCTGACCTTGTGAAAAACAATTTGCACAGAGTGAACAAAATGCCAGGACACCATTCAGATACTCTGTATATAAAAACATACAGATCCCTACTTTTGAGTCTTCATGCTTCTGCAGGTTCTTCTGGCTGTATTATTTCCTGCTAACAGTGCTAAGACTGAGCAGCGCATATAATGTTTACAGTTTTGACATTTTGCAAATCCAATACTTACATTGTTACCTTACACTAATTTAAACATTGTTTTCTACTCTTTACCATATGGAAGCCCAGTAGATGAGTAACAGCTTGATACCTAGAATTTCCAGCACACATTAGCACTGCTTTTACATTAATGGGATGCTCAGATTCCTTAAGGACTGTTCAGGATTTTTAGTGCCTATCTTTCTGTAAATCTGGAAACAGTGATGGAGAAATAGGAAGGTAAAAAGGTGTATGAGAAATCTACAGCACGCCTTTAGACATGTCATTAGAGAGAAGAAATGAAATTCAATTTTTTATGAACATTTAGAAACTCTAAAATGGTCCATAATGCATATGCAAAAGCTGATTCTTGGGCAGTCCTACGGCTCAGTATCTTGTGAAATACCAGATGCACACTGAATGCTTTATATCCCTTAGGATAGTAGACAGTCTTCGCTTTCTAATGATACAAACAAATCCATTCCTGCTTTAGTGCCTCCAAGGATTCTCTGCCTCAAGCTAGACACAGTTTCAGTTCTGTAGATTTGCTGTTCAGGGGCTGCACGTAAATGTAGTTTTTGGAGTTTTAAGAAAGATAAATCTTTTGAATGTCTGGCATATTGTTCTGTATTTTCAAATTGTAGCTACTATTTGTAAAATGTTGGTGTGAGAAGCTACCACGTGGCATGTGCTTCTTGGGACTCATTTTCCAAGAAGTGAGGAAGCCACAGGTACACGATAACTAGAGTTTATTGGTTATTTAGCTGGTTGACTAATTACCTACCTGCTGAAAAGAGAGTAAGAGTGCTTTTTGTTCTGGTCTCCTGGATATCACATGGTTAAAACTCATCATCAGGCTTTGTGAACAATTAGTCATTAAATTTACAATTATAGAACCATAGAATCACTTGAGTTGGAAAGGATTTTTAAAGGTCATCTAATCCAACTCCCCTGCATCTACAGCTAGATCAGGTTGTTCAGAGGCTCGTCTCCAGGGACAGAGCATCCACCACATCTCTGAGGAACCTGTTCCTATGCTTCACCACCCTTATTGTAAGATTTTTTTTTTCCCTATATCCCATCTAAATCTCCCCTCTTTCAGTTTGAAACTGTTTCCCCTTGTCCTGTCACAAACAGATCCTGCCAAAGAGTCAGTCCCCTTTCTCCTGCCCCCCTTTGATATGAAAAGGCTGCTCTCAGGTCTCCCCAGAGCCTTCTCTTCTCCAGGCTGAACAGCGCCAGCTCTCTCAGCCTGTTCTCATATTAGAAGTGTTCCATTTCTTGGGTCATTTTTGTGGCCCTCCTCTGGATGTGCTCCAACAGCTCCATGTCTCTCCTGTACTGAGGACTCCACGCCTGGATGCAGTACTCCAGGTGAGGCCTCACCAGCACAGAGCAGAGGGGCAGGATCACCTCCCTCACCCTGCTGGCCATGCCTCTTTGGATGCAGCCCAGGATACAGTTGGCTTTCTGGGCTGTGAGGGCACAGTGCTGGCTCATGTCCAGCTTGGTATTCATCGGTACCTGCATGTCCTTTCTGGCAGGGCTGTGCTCCATCCTTACACCCCCAATTTGTACTGATAGTGGGGGTTGCTATACCCAGGTGCAAGATCTTGCACTTGGATGTGTTGAACCTCATGAGGTTCCCTTGGGCCCACTGCCCCAGCCTGTCTTGGTCCCTCTGGATGGCATCCTGTTCCTCAGGTGTGTTGACTGCCCCCCACAGCTTGGTGTCATCTGCTCACACTTGTTGAGGGTGCTCTCAGTTCCTCTGTTGATATCATTGATGTAGATATTAAAGAGCATCGATCCTCAAACTGACCGCTGAGGGACAGCACTCATCACCCATCTCCATCCAGACATTGAGCCACTGACCACAACTCTCTGGGTATGATCTTGCAACCAGTCCATCAGAACAGCCCACGTATCAAATCCATATTTTTCCAATTTAGAGAGAAGGATGTTATGGTGGACCATGTCAAAGGCCTTACTGAAGTCCATGTAGATGACATTAATGGATCTTCCCTTGTCCACTAATGCTGTAACGTTATCATAGAAGGCCACTAGATTATTCAGTTAAGGACTTGCCCTTGGTGAAGCCATGCCGATTGCATCACCTCCCTGTCTTCCATATGCCTTAGCATAGTTTCCAGGAGGATTTGCTCTATGATCTTCCTTTGGAGAGATGTGTGAAAAGCAGTTGCCAGTAAAGATTCTGGCAAAAAAGTTGTTGAGTACATCAGCCTTATCCTTGTCTGTTCTTACCAGCCTGCCTGTGTCACCCTCTAGGGAGGTACACCCTCTTGGGCTTTCTTTTCCTGGTTCACTTTTTGTAGAATTCTTTCACGTTCTTCTCTGCACCCTTTTCCAAGACCAGTTCCAGTTGCATCTTGGATTTCCCAACCTCATCCCTACACAGCCTAGCAGCAATCCTATGCTCCTCCTAGGATACTTGTGCCTACATCCACTGCCTGCGTATTTTCTTCTCTTGTTCCAGTCTGACCAGCAGGTCCTGGTTCAGCCATGCTGTTTTTTTTTTCTTCCTGACTTTCTAGAGCTTGGGAACGGAGAGCTCATGTGCCCTAAGAAAAGCTTCCTTAAAGATCTGCCAGCACTTCTCCTCTCCTTTGTCCTCGAGGACAGTTTCCCTAGGAGTTCTGTTGATTAACTTCTGTTTTTCATATAGGGGACAACACCTCCTCCCCTCCACCCTCGCTGTCTCTTCTGAACAGCTTGTAGCCATTGATAGACACACTCCAGTTGTGGGAATCAACCCACCAGGTTTCAGCAATGGGAGCTACATTGTGGTTTTGCAGTAGCACAATAGCTTCCAGCTCCTGTTTGTTTCCCAAGCTGCGTGCATTGCTGTAGAGGCACTTCAGCCGTACAGCTGGCCTTGCTGCCTTCTTGGAGGATAACTCCTTAATTCCTTTGAAGTATTTCCCTTCAGTTTCCTTGTTCCCTTCTCCTATTGCCTCAGTGGTCCATGGCTCATTGTTATAAGATTTCAAGTGTGCTGCAGTATTGCCAACACATCTTGGGGCAGCAGGTTGAGGATCCCTACTAGCATCCTGTCCCTCTAACCTACCTATGCCAACCCACACCTTATCATGGGTAATCTTGATGTTACCTCCCTCCTCCTTCAAATCAAATTTAAAGTCCTGCCAATAAACCCTGCTAGCTTTTCCACAATGACTCTTCCCTGTTTGAGAGGTAAACCCATCAGGTGAACTCAAGCCTGATGCCATGTAGGCCATCCCATTGCCAAAAAACACAGAATTATGGTGATTTCATCAGGCACAAAGCCCAGTGTTTATAGATTGGATCCTACCACTTATTTCGGTGTCCTTAGCCACTACAGGAAGCTGAGATGAAAAAATGACCTATGCCCTCGATTCTTTCGGCATCCTGTTGAGAAGCAAGTTTGTTGGCTTCTTCATCATTACAGATCCCCTTTCTATTTCCTTCTTTCCCCCTAAAATGTAGGGAAAGCAGCAGGTTTTCCTCACCTGGACTCAAGCAATTCAGCAATACTTCATGGTTTTCATGATTCCAAAGATCAATAAAGAAGAAAAAGGCGTTTTGTTTTACTTTTTTTCATTTTACATAAAGCCTTTTATTTAAAAGCTGAGGAAGGGTAGCACAGTATATAGTGTTTCAGGAAATCTAGAGACTTTCCTCAGCCCTGACAGTGGCCTGCTGGATGATCTTGCATTAGTTCCTTCACTTTTGGGTTTCAAATACTTGGTTTGCTCTTAGCCCACTTCTAAGAGGTTTCCCATATCCAGCAATTTAAAGCTGAGAGGTAGGAATCCACATAACATAACAAGAACAGAGCAAACTACTCTAAGTTTCAAAGCTTTCATTGAGTCCACAGCAACAGACCTATGCCCTTATCAGCCATCTAGACCTTGTAAAAGCAGATATTATTGGTGCTAGGATTCATCTGAAGTAATTTATTGGAATAATACTATAAACACAGCAAAGGAAAAATTCTCGGCCATGACAGGATTTCCTTTATGCTCCAGGAACTAGTGTATAAATGAAAATGCCTGCAAATCTGGGTTCTCACAAAGATAAACATGGAATAATAACTTTGCTTTAGTCCAAACTGGCAGTCTTTCTTCCCCATTTTTTTCCTGCAGTCTCTCACCTCCTCACTAAGCTGCTCTTTGCTCTTTGTGTTTTAACCTGGAAGGTGGCACAGTACCACACAGTCGTTTGCTCACCTCCCCTCCACCCCCCCAGTGAAAAAAAAAAAAAAAAAAACACAACCCAAAAAGTAGAACTTATGGATTGAGATAAAACTATTTACTAAGATGGAGAAAAAGATAAGGATAATAACTATGACAAATATATATACAAAGGTGAATGTATACAACAAGTGATGCACAAGCAATTGCTTACCACCCCCTGACCAATGCTCAGCTGGCCCCCCAATCAGCAGAAGAAAGCCACATGCACTCAAATTCCCTTCAAAACTCCTTCCATGTGATGTCATATGGTATAGAATATCCCTTTGGGCAGTTTAAGTCAGTTGTCCTAATTCTGTTCTCTTCCAGCTCTTTGACCCTTCTCTGAGGAGGGTCTTAGCTCTGTACAGCACTGCTTAGCAGGCAACTATAAAAAGAGGTATGTTATCAACATTGTTGTTCTAAAACCAAAACATTGCATCATACCAGACACTCTGAAGAAAACAATTCTCTCCCAGCTGAAACTAAGACATGCTGCACTAAATCTCTTTTGGCTCTCAAACCCTTCCAGTGACTGTCCTTCTGATGTTCATGATTAAAAAATACGATAGGATGATGCTACCACACAGCAGAATAGGCTCCCTCATGAATAATCTAAAGCTGTAAACAAGCAGTGATGGTGTCTTCTCCAGAGATTATAACTAGACACGACAGACCAAAGGAAGCAGTGGTAGTAATTTTCTCATTAACAGATCTGGAAATACAAGATAGAAGATTTACGAGATCTACATGGAAGAGATCTATAGCAGACCTCAAAACTGAACCCAGCTCCCCTAAAGTCCATGCCTATGGCAGAGCATCTCTGCTGATCACTATTTCTTTCTAACTGCCAACATAAAGGTTTAAATTCAGGTAAGTAGAGCTGAGCACTTTCAGCTCCCACTGATGGAGAAAGGACCAAGGAGTGCTCAGCCCCCCACAGGACCATGTTGTCCTTTGCAGGAGGGCCACACCAGCCCTGCTCCAGGCAGGCCAGTGAGGCTCAACCTCCACCACCCCCAGGCTCTATTTCCTGCCTGCGTCAGAGCCTTCTTCTCTTATTTCTCTTGTCTCTAATCTACCAAAAACACGTGTGGGAGTATCTAAATTAAAAATAGATACCTAGGGGAAAAAAAAAAGCAGTTGGAGAGCTGATTTGCAGCTGAATTATTCATCCTCTGTATCCCTCTTATCCCAGGATGGTAGGAGGGCTGTGCAGGTATGGCCCAGCTCAGGGATTGGTGATGCTGGAGTGAGACAACAACCTTGCATCTGTCTGCTCCCTTGGTCCCAAGAGCAGGCAAAATTCCCCACACTGGTCAACTCACCTGTTTTTTAAACTGACAATTTAGTGAAAACACCTTAAAACATTGCTCAGCTCCACTCTATGCTGCCTCTCTTTGCTTACTCCCCCATAACTGGACTAACACAGCTTGGTCCTCACAAAGACAAACAACTGAATTAGTCTAACCTTTTAAAAGGTTACTGGAACATCCTGTTCCATTAACAACAACCCTTACTAGAAAAATACATGAAAAACTGTTGCAGTGCTTTTATTGGCTGTGTATGAGCACCGGCACTTTGGTGTTTTGCCAGCACACTAAATTGCAATTTGTGAAAGGCCAGGAATGATTTTCCCCGTGCATCTGCAGGGATAGTCCTCAGTTTTATTCAGTCCTCTGGTAGATCTGACTGCAGTGTCAGTGTCTTACAAAAATTGCTGGCAGTTAATTGTCACTTTCTTGCATGGAATTTTTGTAAATAACATTTTCATTCCCACTAAGAATCATTAGATTAGCAGAGCTATGTAAAAATCAAAACAAAACAAACCTCAGAACATCCTGAGACATGAAAGGATGAAAAATCAGAACTTAACTTCAAAGTAGTCTCCATGGTTCCTGTGCAGCACCCTGGCTCCCTTGCACAGTGATGTGTGTAGTGGTGCAGTCCTTGACCAGTCCTTGAGTGGAGCCTTGTGGGATCCCAGCTCTGGTGTCCCCGAGGATCCAGCTGTGCTGTGAAACTCACATGTACATGAAATCTGACATGGTTAGGAAAAAAACCCCAACCAACTAAGCATTTGCAAGTGCCACTTTGCTTCCAGCAGACAAAAACTCCCAGTTTAAGTGGTGAGATAGGCAGGATGTCAAAAATTTGTCTCACACGATCTCAGCCCATCTCCTCCGGGCAATGGTGGCTGGTTTCTATTTCTGTGTGCTCCCCTCCTAATGCCTTCCCACTGGCTCTTCTATCTGTGAGATCTCAGGCCCAGGTTTTTTCTTCCACAGTTCCTGTTGTATTCCTCCACAGCTGTCACATTCCCTGTTTCATTCTCACAACCTGGTGTCTCCCATCATCAGCTCACTGATAATCCAGCTGCAGATATCTTGGAGGTCTGCTAATGTTTTAGCACACTAATCTTCCCCCACAAAACTTCAGTAGCTTCATTATGAATTAGAGTAAGTTGTAGTCCTCAGAAATATGTAATAAAGAAGAAAGGAAAGACAGTCCCACCTCACTTTGCAGGTATGTGAAGAGGAAGATGGCAATGGCTGCAATGGTACCTTTTCCCCTCCCCTGATCCAGCACGTCTTTTCAGTTTCTATGTCAGCTGATGACACTGCACAGGTGGAGCAGGAGACTCCAGCCAAGGTACCAAGGGATTTCAGCAACCAAGAGTAATGGGAAAACTCTCTTGCTCAGCAGCTGTTAGCTAGGATCTGCCCAATGAAGCACCTGCTATCTGGACAGAAATGTTACAGTCTCTTGCATAAATTTCTCACCTACTTCTGTACCTCTGGGATACAGGAGGCTGTGCCAGATATCAGTCAGTCTGGGAACTCATCTCAATGTTTCAGCTTTGGCTTCTTTTACTACTTGGCACCAGCAGTGTCAACCCTTCACAGCAGGCGATGCTGCTGGGAGTAGGCCTGCTAGCTGTATGGGCCTGAGCATCCTTGTCTGGTCCGTAATGCCAAGTCATTGTCAGAACAAAGCCAGAAAGAAGCCCTCCAGTTTTCACAGCTCTCCCTCTTCCTTCTGCTAGATTTGTTGTTGCCTTGCCTTTAGCTGATAAATCTCAGCTGGGAGGCAGCTGTTCACTACCCACTGAAATGGGGCCAATTTCTCCAAAAAGGACCATTCAGTGACAGACCTGCTACTTTCTGCATTCATGCATATCCTCCATACGCTTCATTTTTGCAGATGAACATCTAGCTTCATGTAAAGATTTGCTGAGCGCTGAAAGATAAAAGAGGCTGGGAGAGAACAGAGACAGAGAATGCAATTTGTGTGATGTCAAAAGAGCACCAGACTTTAGTATTACCTCCGATGAAATGCTGAAGGGCAAGGTGAGAAAATGTACATTTGTTAGCACTGATCATAGTTCTTCCCTAGCTGGACTCACAAAACAGCAAGGACTAAGGGAAAGAGTGAGTGGCATTCTGCTGTGTATTTAAGCATGAATCATCCTCCATCTATTGCAAATCTCTCTCTTTTTTTTTAATGTAGTTGAATTTTCATGAAGGAATATATGAACTTTGGCTACAACAGATGTCATCTTGGAGGATTTTTTTTATATCTGACTATAGCCCCAGTATAATAGGCAATGCTGGGCTTTCATCTTTCACCACTACTAGCTATAAAATGCAGAACAGATGATGATTAGCATGCATTACTTAAGAGAAGTTCAGCACTCAGTGAGTCAGGGTACAGACCAGGAATTATTTGTTGAATAAATTCAAAAATAATCCACTGAAGCACAGACACATTTGAGAACATTGCAGTCTGTTCAGATTCCAAAGAGCCAGTGTGCAGGGAAGATAGCTATGTTAATGTGTTCATCTGGGCTTGCTTGGAGCGCTGCAGACGGATATGGGGGAAAGGCGGAATAAAGGTGACCAATAGGCATAGGGCCAATTGGAGAGACAGCTCAGACAGAAGAAGAAACAGAGAATATCCCAATTATCCTACAAGGATAATTGAGTTCAACCCCTGGCACAACACAGGACCACCCAAAACCCAAATCCAATGTCTGAGAGTGCTGTTCACTTTCTGAACTCTGGTACTTGGGGCCACTGCCCTGGGCAGGCTGTTCCATGCCCACCATCCTCTGGCACAGACCCTGTCCCTCACCCCCAGCTCCCCTCCCCTGGCAGAGCTCTATGCCGTTCCCTCAGCCCTGTCACTGTCACACAGAGCAGAGCTCAGCGCTGCCCTCCGCTCCCTGTGAGGAGCTGCAGCCGCCATGATGCCTCCCTCAGCTCCTCTGCTCTGCGCTGAGCAAACCAAGGGAAAGTTCTGGCATGCCACTGGGATGGACTTTGGAGTGTGAGGGGGAGGTTTGATGGTGGCAACTTGCAGCTCCAATTCCCAACTTCCGGCTGAATTTCCACAGGAAACTCAGCTAAAATTGGACGAGGCAGCTGCTGGAGAGGGGAGCAGGATCAAGCAGACCACAGGCTGCTGGGGTTCTTGGAACAGGCTGCTTAGGAGCAAGCTTCAGCTTTCACAGCCCATCAGTACAGAGTGAAGCACATGCAGCGGGGCCGTGAGCTATGGGGAGTGCATAAAGCAAGCCTGGAAACACAGTTTGAATGGAGAACAGTGGGCAGGTGCTGTGCCCACAGCAGCAGCCTCAGCCTGCAGCCAGGAGCAGGGGCTGTGGCTGCAGCAGAGCTCCCTACGTGACTGCCCTGCTGTGCTTTCCTTCAAAACATTTAAATCTCTCTTAACAACTGTCTTCATGCAGAGCCTGACCTCTGCTGCGCTTTCTGGATGCTGGGAGTTCTTTGTTGCTATTATTATTCGCTCTGCCCTTTATGCAGTGCCAACACTGCTGCTGATATATCTGCTATATTTCAAGGGCCTCTTCCAAGACCCCAGCTTTCCACGAGAATAATTCCCGCTGATTTATACGGGCTGTAGTGGATCAGGCTGCTAGAGACAGAAACGGTCACCAGACCGGCCTCGGGCTGCAGGCTCGCACAGCCTGAAATGAAATGGCTGCCCCAGCACTGAGGGGCTGGGGGCTGATAAATGGGTCCAGCCAATGCGGACTGTTTCTCTTCACCCAGAGCACCTGGTGTGAGCCGTGTCTTATTGCTTTCTGTGATTAGATCACTGCTTTGTAAAGACATTCCTTTTGACAACTGGTCATTGTTTTCTTCTGCTAAATTCCCACCAATTACTCCCAGCTCTCTCCTGCGCTGTACCATGCGGGTGCTTGCCAGATGTGCAGGCAGCTACCTTTCTGTTGTTTTCATACTTCTTGCAGCCTGAGCAAGCCACGAGAACCAAAGCAGATTAAAATGATTTGAAACTACACTAATTTAAAAGTGTGCACAGCTCAGAGTCTGCCATCTGCCATCAGAAGCCCTTCGTCCATTGTTCACAGCTCTGATTTGGTATTGTTGCCCAGAAGATGCTGTGCAGTGTGCAGCAGCAATGCATGCAATGGGACAAGCACAGGTGATGCACCAGGACTGCTTGCCTCAGCTGGCAGCAGGGCTGCTTCTCCCTGCTTTGCACAGAGTCCCACCGTGAAAACTTCTCTGTCCTTTGTTTCTGAGATTGGAGCTAGAACATACATATGGGAAAGAAGGACAGTCAGTATGTTTCCAGCTCCCTGAAAGTAAAGGAATTCCCACATTGTGCTCACACCATTGCCTAGCCCCATTAGTGGGCTCTTGGGAAGCACTTTTTCTTCACTCCCATCAGTTTCTTTGCTGTGAATTAGAAGTGGATTATTTTAGATGAAAATGTAGAGTGAGCACGGAGCAGAGGCTGAGTGACATTTTCTTTGTCCTACCAGAAACGTGAGTTGAGCAGCTTGGACAATAGTGACAAAAACCTTATCAGAGCAAGTGTATGAAGAAGTCAGTGTCATTTGTCTCTCGGCAGCACAGAAAACCAATTGCAAAGAGACAGGAAAAAGCTATCCCATGTTACTTCACTGACAACAAGCTCTGATTAACTCTGTTGATTAGCATTTACAAAAAAGAGTCTAGAAGGCCCCTTGGAGGCGGTAAAGGCTGTGTGGGTTGGTCCTCCAGGATGAAGAGAAGGTCTAATCCTGCCCCTCAACCTGGTCCATCCTACCTTCCCCTTCCCACCCCAACAACTTGTGTGCCTGTGCTGTTCCCCTACCCCATACTGATGCAGCTCCTCTCTGTCATGTGAGAAAATGCAGCATGGGGGAGGGGTCTGCAGGCCTCCCACCCACGGTGCTACGTGGGACTGAGGTACAAAGGCTGCTTTTGGGCTGGCCCAGGCTTAGCATCCCCCACCACTGCCATAGTGCTGGCCTGGCAACACAGTCACAGATGTGGGTTATTCTCTGCCACTAACGAGAGGAATTGTTTTAAAGCTCTTTGTCACCCTCCTATTTCACTTTTAAGAGACAGTGCCTATTTTTAGAAGCAATTACTGACAAACACTAGGTTTTCCTGGTCATATCCACTGATAGAAATGTCTGTATTGCAGATGGCAGCGTTTCTAATCCTCATGAGACAAATTTCCTGGAACCGAACAGAAGACAAAGTGTGAATATCACAGCATCATTTAAGTAACTTGCCTGTTTAGTAGAAAATCAGTCAGCAATACACAACAATTATTTAAAAAAGCACTGCCTCAGCCATCCATTTTAAGTTGCACGTAAACAGCTCGATCTTTCCCTAGCTGGTTCTGGCTGCAAAAGGAAAGCAGGGTAATGAAAACATTGTTTTGCAGTGGGAATTAATGACCAAGCTCTTTGATGACTACAGACATGTTTCTTCACTGGAACAGCTCAACACCCTCCGATTTCTTTCTTTCCTTTCTTGAACCACTATAGCAATAAGACAAAATAAGATATATAGCTTTGTTGGGAATTACTAGTCCAGAGCAAGCATGCAAGCCAGGGAACAGAAGAACAGGGTCTTGAAGGGCCCCCTGTCAACCTTTTTGTTTAAGCTGGGAGGACTGGCTACATGTTTTCATAGATGAGCAACCAAACAACCAGAGAGAAATGCTGCAGCTCCAACAGGACGCGCTTATTAGAGAAAAGCAATGCTTGACGAGCAGAATTTTTTCAGATTAGCCTTTGCTCTGTAAGATTATTGTAGGAAAATGCAATACTTGTATTGTAGGATTGTATTGTATTGTAGGAAAATACAAACTTGAGATAAAAAGTAGCAGAGAAATAAAAGAACTTGTGTGTTAAGTGCAAATCCCTCTTGTCAATGTTTTCATTGCCACTGGCTTGTTTTTCATTGCCACTAGCTTGAAGGATGCTGATGTTCATTTCTGCACATTGTCTTTCTTTCAAAAGGAAAATTAAGTCAGCAAACCAGTGGTTCTCAGCTTACACATTTACTATTTGTCCAGAAAACATTCCATTCAACCCTTCTGTTTTTTATGCGTGGAAAAGGACCTCTTCTGATCGTTTTCCCAATACAACCCATTACCCTCAGAAAGAATACGTACTAAATGTTACCTAGGTACAATCTCAGACTGTGTAGCCCTTATAAAACTTCTCTTTTATTGACAAAACAAGGAAGTAGCCCCTTTCCAGTCTCTCATATCACACTAGCTCTACACTTTCCACCTGTCTCTTTCCCAACCACTCGCCCATTGTCCATTGGAGTTGGCTTAAATCTGCACTGCCTCCACTGTCCTACACAGAGTTATGTGGCAGGCAAGCTTTAGGAAGGAATTGCCAACTTCTGGTAGAAGTCAGCAGAAAGAAGGAGGAATAACTTTTCATACTTACCTACGCATCTCAGGGAAGACTGAAGTAGTTGTTTTTTCTCCTGCATTTACCTCTTCCCCTTTCTACACAATAAATCTGTTTGAATGTTCTTACAGTCAATTTTAATAAAACTCCCCTCTTCATTTTCCAAAAGGCAGAAATAGGCTGACAGGCTGATGTCTATGGAACATGCTTTCTTTGCTGGACCAGGCCTACCTGCAGGCAGAGCGGACAGCTGGCCCACAGCCTCACCTCTGTGGGCTGCACAGTCTCCTCTGCAGCGTGTGTTGCTCTGCATTTCAACTCCAGTGCCGAGAAGCCTCATGCCCACTCCCTCTCACATTTTTTAATGAAAACAGTGAATTCAAATCATGGTACTTCCCAGGCCAGAGTGTCTTACTGCTCTTATATAAATGAGCTATTACAAGGCACTCTTTCCAGGGGAACAACAGCTTTGCTAATCCAAAGGTTACCTTACAATGCATTAATCATCTGTGCCTAAATTCCCCTGGCAGTTTGTATCACAATGTGACAGTCTCTGGAAATAAAACCTTTGGTGTCGAAGCAGATCCGAACAGCCCTCTGCACTCCTCTGGTGAGTGGATTGAAGCATTTAGCAAGGGAATTGACTAAAGCCTTTTTCTCTGTCTCCCAAGCGCCCACCGGTACTGCAACAAGTTGACTACAAAAAGACCCACAGCTAACACTGCACATAAAGATAATAGCTGCCCTTTGGGTGTCGTTGGCCTGATAAGGATAGCACCCACAGCTCCTGAGTGATCACCACACCAGGCCTGGCATTTAAATGTGAGATTAAAAGCAGCTGTTCCTTTATCAGTGTGAAGATGGATACAGATGAAGCAGAGGGTAAAAAAACAGTTGCAGCTCATCATCACCTTCCCTGTGGGCTGTAACCCATCCAGCAGCAGCTCTTGCTGGAGGAAGTAGCTGCAGCATCCTCACTCACTGTGCTGTGCTTGTAGGGGGACCTGGGTGCGTGTCCCCCAGCCCTGCTGCTCTGCAGCACTCCTGGGGAATGTGTGCAGCTCTAGGGCTGGGACAGCTGCCCCTGCAGAAGGGCTTTGTTTGGAAGGGCTGAATGAACAGCTGGGAACAATGCTTGGGGCTGGGAGGAAGGGCACTGAGAACTACAGAATTATAGAACACCCCGAGTTGGAAGGAACCCTCAGGGTCATCGACTTCAACTCTTGGCTCGATGCAGGACCACCCAAAAATCAGACTTTATGTCAAGAGCGTTGTCTTCTTAACTTCAGCAAACCTTGTGACATTTTGTTTTAATCTCAGTGTTATACTTTTGTATAAAAACCGTTTGGGTAACTTGCAGCCTGGGGAAGAACAGTGTGGATATTTCTTCCAGCCTCCACTTTGGAGGCACCCAAGCTGATACCACCACCTCTGCAACACTGAAAATCCTGCTGTATGGGCAGGGCAGGCAGAGCTTTCTTGACAAAAGTAATAATGCAACTGTCATGATGGAAACACAAATTGAACTATTAAAAATAGCTGATTCTAATATGCCGTCGTGTGGGTAAGCTGTTTTCTTTAGAGCATAAAAAATTGTTGCTGTTTCTACAAGCTGTCTCTGTATGAAGAAATGAGAATGGAATAGAACACTTGGCAGACAATTTTCTAAACCTTAATCCCAAGAAAGGGTACTATTAAACACTGCCTCTAATTCCTGCAGTAGGTTATCTAGCATTTATCAATATGTCATTTGTTTGGAAAAATCAGATTACTCAAACCAACGTAACAGAGAAATTTATCTTTTAATCAAGAATGTCTATGTCTATGAATATGTCTGAACACCATCATTAAGTTGCACAGTGAAGCATTTATTGCTGGCAATCAACATTTGAAATTCTGTGCTGCCTGTATCCTCCTAACTCTATGCCTTCACCAGTAATGCTGCACTTCCCCCATCAGCAGGTATCACACTGATACATGCATTCTTCAAACTAAGATATGAAGCTGGAATGAATCTGAATACCCAAAAGGAATCATTTTCAGGGAGGGACCAAAAACTCTATTCCTGAAAGTGATGGTGTTGGAAATTCAGCCAGGAGCCCCTCAGATCTGTGGGCTTTAATAGAAACTTCCTGAACTGCAGATGCCTGATTTGTTTTATGTATAATCTGATCATCTGCCTTGAGAACGTATCACCACAAGTCGTAAGTCATAAATATTTAACTGTATCACTGGTGAGGGCTGTTTTTTAGAGAGCTCAATTAATTATGACCAGATTTCTAGGTAATTGACTGTCTTTTAGCCGGCACTTAAGTAATTTATTAAAACAAAACTGGCAGGATTATGTCAGGTAATTAAGAGAATGATATTTAAGTTCTCATTTTGGTTCAGTTCTTACACTGGCCTTCATTTACTTCACTTCTTCTGAAAAGTCATCAACTCTCTAGTTCCCAATTTTAAAGATATGTGAACAGGCATCGCTGAAGTTATATATGCCACCATTCTGTAAAAATCTGGAGCTCTCTGCTCTGTCATTGTAGGACAGCCACAGAAAAACCTCCTGTAATCTCTATAAAATAATGGAAAGCCATGTGGTGTATGTGTTAATCTTTGGTCAGAACCATCAAAATGAGCAGAGAATCAGACAGAAACAATGAATTCCCCAAAGCACGAGAGACCTTGGTCACTTAATTCTTCATAAACTCCAACTTGCCTGTAAATTAGATTTACTGGAGTGACTTGCTATGTAAAACATACTAACTCCATCAGCAACTGTAGTCTTTCTTATTCTCTCATTGCTCTCAACTAGTTAAAAAACTGCAGCCAGGAGAAGGGAACAATTATGAGAGGACCAGCAGATCTTTTTGCACTCTTTTTGGCCTTTACAGTAACAGTATAATGTCCCTGGAGGGGTATAGTATCAAAAAATGGGATACAATTTTGCCTTCCGTTTCTTTGGTCCCTCTTCAATTTGGTGACCTTGAGCAGGTTTAAACAGAGTGAACATCTATTGTATTTTTGTATGCGTAGCATGCACAAAAAATGTATCACAAACCAGCCGAACTACCCAGGTTTGATTACCACTTGCATATTTATGCAAATCACCCTGATGGGCTTCTGTGGAAGTGACACAAAGCAGAAAGGTGTCTTACAGTTCGTCTCCAAAGGAGGGGGGTCCTTGTCCAATCAGACTGAATAGGCGAGGACATCGAGGCGCTTGCTGTCAGTGGGGCATTGCATCTCTCCCACTGGTCTGTGCACATCCTAATGAATGCCAGCATGCTCTTTACCTGCAGAAAATTGACTTCCCTGTTCTAAACAGCACATTTAGCCCAGCATTTGCTCGGCGTCTAGGGAACATCAACTGTATTCTCTGTCTCAGTTCCTTTCCAGCCAGGTAGACCTTTATATATGATCAAGACTGCATCTTAAAATAGCATGCTGGAGATAGTGCTGCTCAGCACACTCCAAACGTTAACTAATTGCCACAGCAGCCCAGCACAGCGCACGCCTGGGATCTGTGCTCTGCATTGATTAGAAATTCTCACACATGGGGAGGTGTGGGGGAGAAGGATGGCAAGAGGCAGCAAAAAGGAAAAGGAAGATCAAATCAGGCAAGCAAACAGAGAGAGCAACTGGTAGATCCAGCTGGGAGTGGCAGGGATGAAGGCAGCAGCACCCAGAAGATGCTCAACTGTTACAAGCTGAAGGGCTTGATTTTTCTGCTCTCAATGCTATTCTCACCAGCTACTGCTGCAGTGTGATACTCCTGCCAGTGCCAATGTGCATGATGGCCACTGCAGAAAGGTGACAAGATTATCAGAGAGGACAGCACAGATAGCTCAGACTAGAGGAGAAACCAGGAAAAATGACAAATATCTCTGCAGAGTCCCAGTGGGAGTCAAACCTGGCCACACAGCTGTGACCAGTCCCTGCCTCCATGCCTTGCCTTCCCACTTGGGCAGAGAGCCACCCAGAGAGCCTTCAGACACATCATGCTTTGAATGTAGCTCCCCTCCGGGCTAGGGAAGCTGGATGCACACACCTCACTAGATCTCCCACAGCTCCGTGATTTCCTGCTCACCCATCCCGTACTCACCGTGCTCAACCATCCTATTTATCTATTCTCATCTGCTTTGTTAAAGATGAACTACGCTTATAATGCTACATATCGATGTAACTTGACTCTTACTAATATAAATTAGGTGTATGGTTAGTACTGAAAGGGGCAGAAGTCACAGCTTCAGTCTGTTTTGAGTACTTAATATTTGGATTTTTTGCATGCTTGAAAAGCATAATCACAAAGCTCCCATTGCCTTTTACTGAGGAAGCCATCATTTTGTTCAGATACAAGCAGCGGAGCAGCTGTGTTTCCAAGGAGTTAGCTCTTGAATCAGTGTCTAGAAGATGCAAGAGGCCTGAACAGACAGAACTACTCCCCTAAAATCACACTTTTAGGAGCCCAGGCCAATTTTGCATTATTGCAGTGTTGCACAAGAGTAAAATTAAGCTGCACCAGCATGATGGAGCAGGGAAGCTCTAACTTACTGAAAAACTCCCCCATGCACCTGTTCTTGTAGAAATTGAGAGAAAACTCTTTGAAAAGATGAAAGATGAATGTGAAGCATGACATCACCTAAATTCTCTCGCTCGCTCCCATAAGCCATAAGAAGAGTACAGTTACCTAGCAACTCCTGCAAGCAGCTCACTTCAGTAGCAAAGCATTGGGGTTTAAGCAGTAGGCACATACCTGGCTCTAAAGCCCCGTTCTATTTGTCAGCAGAAGTCAGTGTGCATAAATCAGAGAGAAACCAGAAGTACTGAAGACCTCCATCACAGTTTCCAAAGCTAACCTCACTGCAGGCCCATTGGTAGTGCAGCAAATGGCAGGCTTTTCTCCAACAGAATCAACTCTGAAAGATGAAGTAGGACATGCTGGTGAGACAAACTGATAGGGAAGAGAATGAAGTGTTGCTTTTATTGCACTGAGTATTGATATCCGTAAAAAAAAAAATGAACTCCTTATTGATCCTAACTGTGTGTGTCCAGCTAGTGCATATGCTCTAGGAAGGCAGCTGGTTATAATCTGAAGGCACCAGGAACAGAAGGATTGGTCATTTTTCAAGCTGTGCAGCAGGGTGAGCTTCCCTGGGAGTGACTGTACAGTCACCAACAAAACTGATGCAGAAAAACCTGAACAAACTGATTATTGGCATTACAAACTGATTATTCCATGCACTTCAAACCTATCATCACCAACTCAATCAAGTGAATTGCATACTTGTTTGTCTTTATATTTGCAAAGACCTGCTTCTCAACTTGCCTCTTCCAGCCCAGTTTGGCATATCCTGAACCATTCATGCCGTCAGAATTTCACCCTGCTTTGCCACAAAGATTGGGATCTGCAAAGAAATGAAACACACACTATTTCTGCATGTCTTTGTCCAAACTGTCTCATTTACGAGGAAACTGAGAGATAGCCAAAGTCTGCAGCAGATAAGTGGTGAGCTGACAGCAGTCTTTACTGAATAGCTGAGGAAACATGAATTGCAGGAGCGTGGTGTAATGTAATATATAATTTTATTTATAATCTCATCAGGCTTTTCATGCCTTCAACTGCTTCCTCTTCCAATTGTCATAGATTTCTGCATGGCATTCATGGCTTCTATTTAATTTTAAGATGATTTTTGTGTTTGTTTTTTTTTTTTCCTGTTGAAACACTGCAATTCTGGGAAGTTAATCTATCACTTAGCTGTCTAATCCTTTTGATGGACAGTTCTCCATCGGTCTTTTCATTAAAAAAGGCATGAGCCATGATGTTCCTTTTTGCAGTACTTTCATCACAGCCTCCTCTCATGCAAGCCTGTCCTCTGTTACAGGATATTGCAGTCTCAACTAAGGCAGGGCCTGTGCTGGGCTGATAAATACAGATGTAGATAAACTCCCCAGATCAGAGCAGAGTGGCACAGAAGAGGAGCTCTGTGCGTGGGAGTCTTGACCAGGAGCACCCACTGACATCACTCCTACTTGCCCACTGGTCTCCGAGGACCACTGAGGGCTGATGTACATGGATGTATTCCCATGTACATGGATGTATTCCCATGTAAAAGGAGGGCTTTTTGTTTTGGACCTGTAGCTGTTTAAGAGTATGCTGTATCACTAAAGGCCTTTGGTGAGTGAATCTGGGGTCACACTAAAGAGGTGAATGATGAGGGTGGTGAGGAACTGGCACAGGCTGCCCAGAGAAGCTGTGGTTGCCCTATCCCTGGAGGTGTCTCTGGTCAGCCTGGATGGGGCTTTGGACAACCGGATCTAGTGGAGGCTGGTTGGTTGAACGAGATGATCTTTAAATGTTACTTTCAACCTAAGCCATTCAATGATTCTGAGCTGAGCTGTTTATGAACACACTGGCTAACCTTGACCACTCTTTAGTAGCCTTATACATGACAATGCAGAAACTACTGTCCAGAAGCAGGGGAAAACTCCATCCATTGCCATGTCAGTGACTGCTTACATTCTCCAATGCTGCAGAGGAAGATGATAGAAAACCTAATATTAAACAAATAGGAATTTTGCCTTCTTCTTATCCAGACGCTAGTAATTTGCCTTTTTAGAAAAAGAGAATCCAATCAGCTTACAAAAGAGAGAACAGAGAAAGTACCATGCAAACACTTTAATCATTTATACAAACATCCAATCTGTTTTAAAACCTTGCTAAGTTCTTGGCTCTTGTAGTAGGAGGTTAATTGTACTCTTTATAAGATTGATTTCCTTTTATCTGATTTCAATTTGTTGCCTTTAAGTTAACATCTTGTTTTTGTGTTATGTGAAAGACTAAAGGAGGTCACCTAATCTACCTTCTCCATGAAGCACACTGGGGAGCTACAACTCTGTCATGTCCTTTTTATCTTCTCTAGATTCAATGCTGCTAATTGTTCCTGCAAACACTGTTCTTGTGCACTGAGGCAGTCTTTCAAGATACAAGCCTGCTGAGTTTCTTTGCAATGTGGTGATCAGAGCTGCAGGGCACTGAGGGAGGATGTGCAAAGAGGCTCCATGCCTTTTGAAAGCTGCAGGTTAACGCCATTGGGGCATCTGCTTCTTGGGGAGGACTGACTCCACCTGGGGAGGCTGGAAGAGTTTGCTTCATGGAAGAGTCCATGGTTGGGTTCCCCTAACAAAGGATAAAGTCAAAATGAATGCTGCTGTCCTGTCTAAAGACTTCAGCAATCCTAGAGAGCAAAAGGACCGATTGTTCTTTAGCCTTTCCTTTTCTTCTCAACAAACTGTTAGGAAAGAGTAGGAGCTGCTAGAGAGATAACAAGAATAACAAAAATCCCTGCAGTGCAAGATGTGTGGAGGCTCTGAGAGTCGTGGTACCATCTGTGCCTGTCTATTTACAGCCAGAACAACTAACGCCCAACTAATGGTGAAGAGAAGCAAAGCACCATGTCATGGAGACAGCTCTCTAATCTTACATAAAAGCAGCTTGCTGAAAAGCTTGAAGTGTTCAGATGGAGCGAGGAATGGTCACAGCTTACGCTTAGGAGGGTTTATTTATGGAATGGTGTATACCTACCTCTGTTTCAGTCATATCCTTTGAACAATCTCCATCTGATACTCACAGGCACATTTGTTCAGCATTTTTTCAGCAATACAAAGTGTAATACACATAAAAGTCAGCATTACAGATAGATCCGTGGTTACAGCAAAAGATCAGTAATGAGGGGAAAAGAAAGTAAACTGTGAAAGCAGTCTGCTTGCTTTGATTCAAAAAAATATTCCAGCATTTGGTACATACAGCTGCTGTGTGAAAAGAATAGGTGTTAGTCAAAAGGAATGAACGAGCTCTTCTGATCATACTTTTACAATGAAAATACATTTTCAAAACAAGTATATTCATCTGAGATTAAAAAATATATATCATTTTTGAAACACAAGGGAAACACAGAGTTAAATTCACTGTATTTACCTCAGTGGAGTTGTCCTCTGGGATAATTTTAGACCTTTTGACTCAGGTTGACTCCAGCAGGGATAAGAGATTGGACTGGAAGAAAGTACCATTTTCAGGTGAAATGGCTGCAGGGAATTATCCAGCTAATGAATGGGCAGAGACAAGATATAATCTGTAACAGGAGACACACCCAGGGAGATGGACAATCTAGAGACAGACAGACGCAAATGAAGGAAATACAAAGCAGAAAGGAAGGAAAAAGCATCTGAACTGAAGTCCCTACGCAAGGGAAGAAAGGTTCTATGTCTCTGGTTAAAAAAAGAAAAAAGTAGGTAGGGAAACAAATCAAGTTTCACTCAAACCTCAGTTTCAGAGGAACTGATACATGTAAAGAAGTCTCTGAGTAACGAAGACCTCTTTTTGCATTCGTGTAAGGTATGCATTTAAGTGCTCAACTTTTGCCATTGGAGATTTTAGGTGCTAATGATGAATAAAAATCAATCTAAATAACATCTGACATGCTGAAGAGTATCAGAAGGCCCACTAATTCGCTGCTGTTCTTTCTCCAATAACTTCTGTGAAGCAGGGAATTACTTTCTCTGTCCCTTTATGTATTTTCATTTATTTACTTACTTCAGAACAGACATCTAGACCTCTAAACACTCATAAAAGTAAAATAGAAAAAGGAATAAAAAGCCCAATACAAGAGAAGAACACACGGTCACAGCCAAAACTAGGTACACTCAAATACAGTCACACGGTGAACAGAGGTATGCCATTACTATCATCTTATCAAGCGTTCTGGAAGAAAAGATGAGCTTTTCTGTATTATGTTTGCTCAAAGAAACATGCTCCTGCAAGAGGCTGTTCTTTTTTCCTTCTGACTGTCAGGTTTCAAGTGATGAAGAAAAAAATAACACATTTTGCTGGTAAGTTATGAGGCTCCAAAAATGTTCTGTGGCCATCCAAATGGCTGCCTAGAAACATCTCAGGAGACTTCCACCAGTCTCTGAATACTCTGACATGTACCGCCCAAACCTGCTAATTAGCAAAAGTGCCTCTGAAGATTATACCACCAAATAGATGCAAATTACTCTTCTAATTTCTTTCTTTATTACATTCCTTGTTTCCTTTGATGTTGTAATGCCTTTTTCTCCCTGTGACAACAGACTAGCAATGGCTGATAACATCTTGAAAGTAATGGCTAATATTTGAAATTTTATTTTGCAGCTTCTGTCTTTTAGGGAGTTTTCTTTGACCATATTTTTGATCTCATCCTCCTCTGCAGCTTTCTCTAGTCTTGCAAGAATTGATTCCCATTTTCTTTGGCATTTCAGCACTCTTCACTCTTGTTCTCTGCTTTCTCTTCTCCTGTTTTTTTTTTTTTTGTTTTTTTTTTGTGTGGTTTTTTTTTTCCCCCTTCATTTTTCATAGAATCATAGAATCATAGAATGCCTGGGTTGAAAAGGACCACAATGATCATCTAGTTTCAACTCCCCTGCTATGTGCAGGGTCACCAAAAACCAGACCAGGCTGCCCAGAGCCACATCCAGCCTGGCCCTGAATGCCTCCAGGGATGGGGCATCCACAGCCTCCTTGGGCAACCTGTTCCAGTGCTTCACCATCCTCTGTGTGAAAAACTTCCTAATATCTAACCTAAACCTCCCCTGCCTTAGTTTAAAACCATTCCCCCTTGTCCTATCACTATCCATCCATGTAAACCCATGTTTTTCTTTATTACTTTCTTCCCTCCAGATATGGAAAATAGTTATCAGACAAAATTATGCTGTTTCCAAATTTAGTGGAGTTGAAGAAAGGCTGCATGGCTTCACCCTGGATGTTTTGAGAGGATTTTATGTCCAGATCTTCTATCATATTTTAAGTAACAAATTTCCATGGACATCAAAGTTGCCTAAATATCTTTGAGAAACTGTACCTCTGACAGGAATGTCAATGTAGCTTGCTTGTATTGCCTAAGAAAACATCTGTTTGAAAAGGTACTGAAACAGAATGAAATGCCCAAGCTGCTAGTCAAAAACTAGTTTTGTTCAACATGTATAATGTACATATCAATATGTAGGTATGAATATTATACATTATTATCAAAAGAATAAGAATATTTTATGTTCATATACGTCACTGAGTATAGTTGTTGAGTAGTGACGTTTTTCACACTTTTTCATTATTTTACAAAGTTAAGGTCCCAGTAACATAAACATCAGTGTGGGCAGCAACAGCAGGGAAGTGACCATCTCTCTGTACTCAGCCTTGGTGAGGCTGCACCTTGAGTGCTGTGTTCAGTTTTGGGCTCATCACTGCAGGAAAGACATTGAAGCCCTAAAGCGTGTCCAGAGAAGGGCAACAAAGCTGAGGGGTCTGGAGCACAAATCTTATGGGGGAACGTCTGAGGGAGCTGGGATCATTCAGTCTGGAGGACTCAGGGGAGACCTGATCACTCTCTACAGCTGCTGAAAGGAGGCTGTGCTGAGGTGGGTCGGCCTCTGCTCCCAGGTAACAGTGATGGGATGAGAGTGAATGGCCTCCAGTTGTGCCAGGGGAGATTTAGGTTGGACATTAGGATACACTACTTCTTCGAGACGGCAGTCAGGTGCTGGCACAGCCTGCCAGCAGGGAGGCAGTGGAGTTACCATCCCTGGAGGTGCTCAGGGAATGTTTACATGT
Organism: Chrysolophus pictus; assembly: GCA_037305975.1. Lineage (NCBI taxonomy): Eukaryota > Metazoa > Chordata > Aves > Galliformes > Phasianidae > Chrysolophus > Chrysolophus pictus. Next base: position 42,494,866 of record JAYKPI010000006.1, read on the forward strand.
TGTACTGAGGGACACAGTTTAGAGGGAAACATTGGTGATAGGTGGACAGTTGGAATGGATGATCTTGGAGGTCTTTTCCAACCTTGGTGATTCTCTGATTCTAAGATTCTATGATTTATTTATTATCCAAGTTCAGATGTCCGTAACTATTCAACTGTCTACTTTTTATACATCTATGTTCTTGGCTATACATCTGGCATCCAGCAAATATTCCTGCTTTTGGCACTTCTTGGTTGTCTCTCCTTTTGCAAGCCAAAGGTAAGGATAGTAAGCGCAGGAGAAGATTCATACTTTTCTTTTGTTAATGTTCAAAATTAAGCACAAGATGAAGCACTGTGGCATAGCTACCTAGATTCTACATGGGTGTGTGATCAGTGGAACTGAATGTCCTGTGTGGGCTAGTGTAGAAGAATGTTTCAAATAAAGACACTCAAATTGTACTATAATTTTTCTGTGGAAGAGGATGCAAAGATATTCCTTTGTTTAATGGGCCAGTATATACCAAGTGTATGTTATAAATTTAGTAATATCAACGTAGGTTTCAGCATACTGCCAAAAATATACCAAATACTATTACAATGGAGAGAGAAAATAAAAGCAGAACATAATCTGATGGCAAAATGAGATACTGTCGTATCCATCCAATTCAACAATTTAATCACTGAATAAAACCAAAATAATTTGTGACATGGACACTAAATATTTGCTTATATACACCACAGAAGAAGTCACAGCATGAAGAGAGATGCCTCATTGCAAGAATCAACATAAAAAGCACGGGCTGAACTTCAGAAAATGATCAGGAAATTGTAAAAGATAGAGATTCAGTGTTTAGCAAATCCCCTTAAATATTGGGGAGTATTGCCATGAACATGCAGTATGGCACGGCACGACAGAACAGAGCTGAGGGCAGACAGACACCTCCAGATAGTAGGTGACTGAGAGCCCCAGGAAAGCCATGAGAATCAGTGTTGTCCTTGGGTGGCACGGCTGGAGAAGGAGAGAACATTTTGACACAGAAGATGTACACTTGGTAGCAGCTTGACCACCCTTGGAAATCTTCTCCAAGTCAAACTTGGAGTCCTTTAGGTGATCTACTGTATCAAGCTGCCGATCTGTTTGTGAGCAGAGACTGAGAACTTGCACTCAGCCCTGGTTCTGAATCAGAAGGGCAATATCTTAACATGATTCTCCTCACAGACAAAGCATGTTGTGTAATTACTGGTGTTTGGTTTTTTTGTTTGTTTTTTCAAAACTAAGGTCTACCTACAGTGAACACAACAGGCTATCTTTGATTTCCCTGTCCTTTCGTATTTTTCCTTTAACCAGAATCAGTGTAATTTTAGACTGGATTGCTCAGTTTTGTTGTTTGCATTGTTTTAAATCTATTGTTTTGTAACGTTACCACATACGTTTCCAACTTACTATACTATAAATAGAAAGTTTTCCTTGCTGTGTCCTGTGCAGTTACTGTAATTGCTCAAGGTTGAATGACCGGTGGTATTCATGGAAATTTCATGGAACAGTATAAATACACAACAAGAGACTCACAATGTAGGAAAACTCCAGTTGTGCCCATCAAAAATGCACAAATATAGGCATGTTTTGAATTAGACTACTTCTTTGTTTCTGGATCTGACGACAAGGTATGCCCAATGGCAGAATGGAATTTGTGCTTATTATAGATACTGTTTCCTACCCTGAAGAAAGGGACTAAAGTTTAGGAGTGCATCTTTTGTGCTCTGACCCAGCAGCAGCTCAGCACCGTGCAGCTGCTTGTTCACTCCCCCTGGGTGAGATGGGAGAGACAATCAGAGAGAAGTGCAAGAACTCATGAGTTGAGGTAAAGAAAGTTTAAGAAAGTATACTAGATAAAGCTGGAGGTGCACACGCAAACAAAGCAAAGCAAGAAATTCATTCACTGCTTCCCATCAGCAGGCAGATGCTCAGCCACTTCCAGGAAAGCAGGGTCTATCAAGCATTTCTTGGGAGGACAAATGTCATCACTCCAAATGTCCATTTACTTCTCAGATGTACTGTTCAGCAGAACACTGTATGGTATGGGATATCCCTTTGGCCATTTTGGGTTAGCTATCCTGGTTCTGCTCCTCTGCAACGCTTCACACACCCTGAGCCTCTTGCAGGCAGGGCAGCATGAGAAAAATCCTCAGCTCTGTGCAAGCACTGCTCAGCAACAACTGAAATATTGGTGTTTTATCAACACTATTTTCATCAAAAATCCAAAACTCAGCATTATATGAGCCTTTATGAATAAAATTAACTATCCCAAAGTCTGCACAGGGTCTAAAGAAAAACATCACTGAGTGGTTGGGCTTCACACCCCTAGAAGCCTTGCTAAAATATATATGCTCCAGCTGAATGCTGTGACTCTTGTCATTTAATGGCCCAACACACATAGAATCACAGAATCACTGAATTAGTCGGTTGGAAAACACCTTAAAGATCATCAAGTCCAACTGCAACCTAACCATACTACTCTAACAGCCCTCGGCTAAGTCATGTCCCTGAGCACCACATCCAAATGGTTTTTAAACACATCCAGGGATGGTGACTCAACCACCTCTCTGGGGAGCCTATTCCAGTGCTTAACAACCCTTTCTGTAAAGAAGTTTTTCCTGATATCCAACCTAAACTTACCCTGAAGCAACTTGAGGCCATTTCCCCTCATCCTGTCACCTGTCACCAGTGAGAAGAGACCAACCCCACTCTCTCTGCAATCACCTGTAACTTGATATCTCTGTGTGTACCCTTACCAATACAATACTGTAGTGCCCTCAGTGACTCAATACACTTATTTCTCCAGGAGGAAAGAAAGACCTCAAACAGCAAGCCAAACTTCAAACAAAAGCCATTCAGAGCAAACCAGCGTATCAGCTTAAGTAGGTAGGTAACTCTCAGCCCTTTATCAGCAAGTCACGTTTTAAACATGTTCATCTGCCATACCAAACTGTGGGTTTAATATCCTTGAATTCCATGTGAAATTAAAAAACAATAACAACAAACAACAAAAACACAACAAATGGCAGTCATATGAAAAAGAGTAAGCTATAGAAACACTGACATTTTATGAGGCTTCTAAACCAGAATTTAGGGTTTACTTCTAAGTTCATGTACCTGGGCAATGTTTTACTTTAACCCTCTTTCTGCCATGAAACTCCCCTAACTTCAGTAGAAGTTCTGAGTCATCAACAGGAAAATAAGTGCTCTCTGGAGACACCTCTCCTTCCCGTGGGGACAAGACAAGCTCCTCCAACCTGAGCTTTCATCTCCATCAAAGCCCGTTTCTGGCCCTGTTTTGCTTTTGTGAAGCCACTTCTGATCCACTGCCCTGCATGGTGGGAGCACCATGCCCTGTGGATCCTCCTAATGCTCCATGCCAACCCACGGCAAGGGCAGGGCAGCTCTAAGCTGTGACTGGTGGCTCAGCAAACAGAAAGCTGAGCTGCAGAATATCAGGCACACAGCAGGAGACCACAAGTATTTAAACAATCCTTGGAAATTAGCTAGCAGGTCTTTTATTTTCAGCAGGGAGAGAATTATACACTATTATCTTCCTCCCCTTGTGTTCACCAGTGCCATGCCTGATTTATGCTGGGACAAGTGGAGAAGACCTAGTCCAAATATATATAGTAACTGGCAACAGTGTGAGCTGGTTTACTTCTCATCTCCTCAGCCCCCTCAGCTTTCCTGTTCCTTTTATGATTCCTTTTTCTTAAAGGAAGGAAACAGCCCCAGCTGCAGCTAGGGCCTGCTGAAAGTCTGCAAGTCTTGGGCCATGAACAATGGCATTTCTTGATGGGCAAAGATGCAAGGAGGTCTTCAGCTCCCCTGCTCTTTCCACAGATTTTTTCCATCTGACCCCTTTGCAGCAGCAAAGCAATCAGAGAAAATGAAGCAATGGGAATTAATTTAGATTGTGAGAGTTGATTAGGAAGTTTAGGAGCGAGAAATAATTTGACAGGGGGAACAATTTGATTGGATTTAAAATTCTGTACCATAATGGGCTGTGTGGGGGTTGTAATTACTCCTGAATAGTGGGGATGTAGTCAAGCAAGGAGAAAAAGGTGTTTCTGCTTTGCATGTCTCCTGTGAGGTGCTGTAAGAGAAGTCTCTTTGGCTGCTGACAGCGAACCCATGGATGTTGCAAGTCATGGCTACTTTGACAAGGAGCTCCTTTTGCAGGTGAGAAGGAGCACACATCTTACTGACCATGTACCACAACTGCACCTTCATATTTCCCACCCATTTTTAGAAACGTTCAGCAAATACTGACTAAATGCTACAGTGCTCCTGAAGTCTTTACTACTTCTGCCTAAGAACTCAATAGTTGTAGAAAGCAAGCTTGCCTTCCTTATCAGCTCAAAATATTGTTCCTAGAAAAAAACCCTTGTCTGCACTAACCCCAGGCTCCCAAATGTAATGAAGTATTTCACAATGACCATTTTTTTTTTTGAAGTTCATTATCTTCCTTCCTAGGGCAGAGGATTGATGAAAGAAAGAAAAGGTTCAGATATTTTCTGGATTCTTCCCTGAGACAAGTTATAACTTTAATCAAAAATGCTGCTTGGGAAGATGGCTGAAGAAGAAGCAAAGGCTCTATTGGTGCCTTAAAAAGAAAAGCCATTCTCTTCAAGGAGAGCTGTGCATGTGTGGCTTACATGTTGTTTTCTCAGATTTTATTTGGAACCATAAACTGGAATTATGTTTATTTATTTTAAGGAGAAATTCAGGATTGCACTTCCCATTCAGAAAAAAAAAAAAAAACACTGCTGAAAAAAAACCCAGTGGTTTCAATTACTGTGTGCCAGCCATGGTGGTATCCCCAGTACTGGCAGGAAGCTGTGCTGATCCACAAACAGCCCTTACATCACCAAATTGCTCTACCTACACAGCCTGCTCCTGCTCTGCAGCAGTTTGCAGCTGCAGTGAAGGCACTGTGCAGGCTCAAGTGTCTTTTTTAGACAGGTTGGCTCATGCAAAGAAAGCAACACCAGGCTCTGGGATTAACCAGCCAGTCTGGGAGATTGTACCTGTGCTGAAAAGAGCACCTGGTGATCTAATTTCAGTGTAACTCCCCATTCAAACCATGTACAATATATACATAGTATAATTATTATTATTATTAATTATTTTTTTGTTGGGGCTAATTTTCTTCACTTACAAATGTGATATTTCTGGGTAGTACAAGCATCTGTCTGGGAATGAAGAACAGCTGGCATAATTCTGCTTACTTTGAGTGCCAGTTCAATGGAATCAAGCAGCAAAGTCACCCAAAAGACCTCTGAAGAAATTACATAAAGCATACAAGGCAACAACAGCTATGTATTTTGTCTTTCAAGAACGTCAAATGCATTTCAGATTTCTTAGTCTCCCTAAACATTTTTGGTGATTTCTGTCCTAAATCTGCTTTGCTGCTATCAGCTGTTTCTCTATAGCTAAGGCCAACAGTCACAGCTCCTCCTTGCTGGCACACAGTAACCTGGTAACACTGGTAACCTGTCAGGTCATTCTGGATGTGGCACTGATTCCTACATTGCTTCTATCTGTTTATCTATCTTATAAAGTTTGGTACCTGTGGGCAATAGCGATTAGGTCTGTGATAACCATGCTTACTGCATTTTTCTTTTTTTTTTTTTGCCTAGAATTATGTGCATTAGTGACACACGTGTGCAGGATCTACCTGTGAATCCATTCACTTCATGAGGAGATGGCTCACTGATTCCACATCCAGCAGAACACTGCTACCACAGAAGGTGCCAAAGTGGCTTCTCAAGTAATCTGGTTAAGCCAGTCCAGTGAAGATTTAAAAAATATGACTTACATAAAAGGTTGAGCTCACATCTCTACTCATAAAGCATCATAAGTGAGTGCAGTATTGGACTGCATTCAAATATTTGGTGTGACAGGTGGGCTATAGATGTTTAAACAGATGGATTTTCACAAGCTCGTTCACATTCAGTTCACTATACTAAACATGATATGTGAACACAAATACATGACTTACAACCAAATCCAGGAGATATGGGTACCATCAATGGATGCTTGTCTCTCTCAGTGGTGTTGAGGCCTCCAGAACAGGTTTTCTTTTGAAGACCATGTGAGTAGGTGGATGACAGATACCTCTAGAAAAGAAATAATGACATTAAGACATAAGGTTAATTCCTAACATGAGCATTAATGTTATACACTATTATCCAAATTATAATTATATAATTTTATATATATATATGTATATATATATATAAAAAATTATATATCCAATCTGCTGTATCGGGATGTCTTACAAATACTGACTTAGCCTTCTTACAGATACTGGCACTGACTACTCCTTAATTTGGCCATTATTAGCAGCTTAGTGAGGAGTCACTCAGGTGGCAGCAGATTATCCAACACTCAGTGTTTAAATAATTACAAAATTACAAGTTCTTTACTGCTAATACAGAAGGCTCCACAGATTAAAAAGATCAGAAATAGGGGAAATTTCAATTCAGCAAAATGTGACCTTCCAGGAACATAATTTATCTTGCTAAATACTCAACACAGTATTTCCACTTCATTTTCTGTGGGTTTTTTTTGCCTCTCCGAGGTGTCGGGTTAACCACAAGGAAATTTAAGTTAACACAGTCTTTTATAGTCCATCAGGGAAAACTATTCCAGTGAAATATCATTCTTTCCTCTTCTGTAAGTCAGTAACAACCAAATACAATACATTCTGTGACCTCTTTTCAAAACACTGACATAATTCAATCTACTTCCTCGTGAAAACAAAGAATAAAATTAAGAAGATGCCAAAGTTCTTGAATTAGGTAAATGAGCTCAGGCTGCAGAAGTTGTACCTGACTTTCCATGTCTAGGATTACTCAATAAATACTGGACTGGACAAATCAGACATACGAAACTAATACAAGCTGAGTGAAATCTGGGTTCAGATTCTTACCTCGTTCACCCTCCACAGTTCAGCTCCCAGAAGCTCAGCTGGGAAAGGGACTGACTAACTGAACTGTTACGAGGTAACACAAAAAGCTCTGTTCATGACAAGCCCTCTGCATGTTATAGAGAACTTTAATTTGTCGTGGGGCACAGATGGTGCTGCAAAATTGTAGGAATACAGTTTGGAAAAAATTCAGCACCAAAGGGTCAAGTTCTTTTCTTGAGATATGAATTCAATTTTTGTCATAAGCCCGTTGCAGAGGCAGAATTATGGGCTATCAATAATAGATCACATAGCTTGAGTTGCAGTTTGAATTTTTGGGAAGAAAGTTATGATCAGAGAGAAAATACTTCTTATTTCATGGGAGCAAATGTATCCATGCATCCATAATGGCTGCTTACAAAGAGGCTCTTCCTCTTCCCAGTCAGACACCAGCTACCTTCTGAGAGATATAGGTATGGAAGGCCCCTTCACACCTTCCCTTTGGGTTACAACCCTTGAACAAAACTTCATGTCACAATACATAATAGAGTGGAATAAATATAGCATGATGAAATATTCAAGTGACACATCTGAATGATCCACAAACAGCACTGTCATCTTTTTTAACCTTTTAAACCCGGGATGTTTCCAACCATACACTAAAAAATAGTACTTCCAGTTCTGCTGTACCACTGCATTGCTTGCCTTTCACCTTCTGCATTGTTGAGGTAAAAGCAAGTAAGATGAATCTGTTTCGGTTTGTCTATGAAATAATTACATGAGCCTTATGTTAAGTATGCAGAAAATATCCATTTTGTTTAATGTTTTGTTAAATTTAGATCCAGAAGAAATAGGACAGCTTCAATCATGTTTCTGAATGACCTGGGCACCACTGCAGCCTCCACTGGGATAACAGCTCAGTTGCTAGATACATAATTCATTTTTTATCCTGCCCAGTCCCAGATGCATGCAAAGGTTAAAAAAGATATAATTAGTCTGCTCTGTTCCCACCTCTGGCCCACACAAACCCTGTCTTTTATTCAACCTGTCACTGTTAGCAGCATTATCCAGGTCTCCTGAAAAGAGACAGCAATGAAAAAAATTATGGTAATTTAATTCAGAATGATCTTTCCTTTGTAGTTTGCACATTACTTTTGAGATACATCTATTAATAACCTGTAGGAATCAGCTTCTATTTACGTAGCACTTTTCTTCCCAAAGGCTCTATAAGCACTCTGCTAACCTTAGGGATCATTTCATTCTTTCCTGACAGATAAAGCTCAGTTTCATCTTTATGGCAAACTTCAGGCAAAAGATAAGGACAGAAGATTAGTGAGCCAACTCAGTTCTGCAGAGCACCACAGCTCCCGAAGTGGACAGCTATGACCTGGCAGGAGGTGTCCTGCTCTACACAGGTGTTACTCCAGTGCCTGAGTCTCACTTTGTCCTCCTCTCACTGCCAATCCCCCCTTGATGGTACAGAATGAGCTCCAGGAACCAAGGAGGTCCTGCCATTCCTCTGTGGGGTTGTTCCCAGTTACCACTACATCAACTGTAGACCACATTTTGACCAACATCTAGGGTGTTGAAGGAATAATTTGTTCAACTTAATGAAAGTACTAGAAACCTCTGGGAATGCTAGGGAGATAAATCCTTCATGACTATTACTGTTATTCTTCTAGATTATTTAGACTATGGGGCACCCACAGATGCCACCAAGATTAGTTCCCATGCTGCTAGGTGCTGTAGTGGTATCCAGGAAATTGTATCTCAGTGCATCCAGGCAAAGGACAAGAAGTACAAATTGAAGTACAGGAAATTGCACTTAAATATGTAGGTCACTCTGAAAGTAACGCCTCCTTTTTATTTCCATGGAAACTACAACAGGTACCAATAACACTATTTGGTAGAGCAAATTCTTTCTACCAAACACTACAAAACACTATTCTTCAACATGGTCACCACTATTAGCTATGCATTTTCACCTGTGATGAACTAGAACCTTCATGCTGCACTCCTGAAAATCTGCACCAGTTGTGCATGGCTGTCCAGAACATAGTTTGTCTTTCATGTCATTTTCACAAAAGCTGAAACACGCCCACCCACTGCCTCACTGTGCTTATATCCCACTGCTCAGTCTCCATAAATATTCATCAAGTGTCAATGAATGTCAGTGAGTGCCATTTTTTCTGCTTGGAGGAATTAAATTCCGACACCTTTGTTTCAAACACTCTTCCATGTCAGACACCATTTTGTCAGACTGCCCCTCTGCTGCCATCTGTCACATGGCATCAAAATGTAATGGAATACTGGCAGAAGGTTCAAGCTCCACTGCCATACTGCTAACATCTGCCTCTAACACTGTGGACCAACGTAATAAGGTAGGAGGCATTATTTATAGAGCAGCCTCTATACAAGAAAAATCATTTTACTGTGAGGATGGTCAAACACTGGCACAAGTTGCCCAGAGAAGTTGTGGAGTCTTCATCCTTGGAGAAGATACAAGCTGACACAGCTTTGAACAGGTGTTCTCCAGTGGTCCCTTCTAATTGATGCTGCTTTGTGATTCCATATTCTTATACAGAGCAAAATGCAGGACACATTCCTAGGTGTTGTGGTGATAGGTCAAAGACGGAGGAAGCAATGGCAGAGCAAAGCATCCTGTTTTTCCTATAGTAATAAGTCATTTTAATCAAGAATTAGGATTTATGCCAGGGCTAGCTGGGATGGCCCATCCACTAGACCATTCTGGGGACAGAACATGAAAATCAAGCAATTGCCTTTTGTTCAAAGCTCTACTGTTACAATGAGCTTGAACGTACTGCATGTCTGAGTCTTCAGTGGGAAAATGAGAGAAGACATAAAAATGAGAGAAATGGGAAAGGATAAATTTTCACGTGAACATAAGAATGTCTGTGATGGACTGAACCATCTAGCTTTATTTCTTGCTTCTGACAGTGCCTCGTAACCAGTCCACATTGTAAATATGATATTTATGTTCTGTTTATATGTATATGTATGTAAAATGTATGTATACAGTTGGACTGGATGATCTTAGAGGCCTTTTCCAACCTTGGTGATTCTGTGATTCTGTATAGGGTCATTCTGCCTCACGTACAGCATGTCAACTCTTAGAACAGGCTAGTAGACTACCTATATATGAGATCACAGCCAAAGTTACCATCCATAAGCTTGTCTAGTGCCTTTTGTTTTCAGTCTTAGCACAGTGGAAATAGTACATTAAAAGGGCTAGAATAATCTGACCATAACAGAGTGACCAAGAGTGAAACCTTTATAAAAGATCTTTCATGCAGCACTAATAATCAGTGTGGTGTCAGGTATTTAAATGAGCTTGAGGTCTATAAAGTTGGCACAAAACATAGCTTGGCCAAGATCAAACCATTTTGTCACAACTTGTCACTTTCCAGTTTTGATTTCAATGACATAACCCTTTCACTCTTTCAGGGTTTCTTTTTTGTGATCTTGTAGAAATACTTAATAAATTACAACTACTTTTGATGTTATTGCTTGATATTGGCTTTTGTGTGCATTATCTTCTGTATTTTGCATTAAATAATAGAGATAATATATAACAGAATATTGCAGATATGTGGCATCTGAAACATTAATTTTATGGAAAGTCTTAGCAAAATTAATCAAGATAATACAGTTGGCAGAACGTAGCTTTTCTTACTGACGTACTAATAGTAAGCTAACTCTTTAAAATCCATGCTGTTATAGCTTGGAAACAAACATCTTCAGAATTTTAACATCCTGAAGAATTTTATTTTTCAGTTCTACCTCAGAATGACTGCATATTCATTTAGTTAATGTCAGAATTGTCTGTGGAAGAGGCCTCAGTCCAAACCAGTTCTGATTACAGTAAATAAGAATTTACACAAAAGAAGCACTGCCTTGAAACTATTTTTGGACATTGCCTTTGAAGATTCCATTTGCAAGCATACCTCAAGCTCGTCTTTGTTGTTAGCAGTCATACAAGAAATCCCAGTTCTGCTCTCATGTCAAATTTCTTTCCAGTACAAAGGACTGTCACAGGGCCTTGTGTCAGTTGAACCTCAGATTTGAGTTACACGAGTAATTTTGCTTATATTACATCATTTGTTTTTTACCATTGGGAAAATCTCTATAACATATATAAATCTTTGATACTAAAGACACTATTTTGAATAATAAAATAATGCTAAATTATTAACCACATTCATCTTCACTGATCAGCAGAGCCTTAATAAGTCCTGTTTGTCAAACTCATTTTTGTTCCTTACGTGTGAACTCGAGGGTACAAAATTATGGAACAAAAATAACAGCGTTTGTGAACTCCCTAGAGAAAACCAGCTATCGGTGTACGTGACAACAGGGAGAACAGCTGGAGAGCCTAATCCACACCTCCTCCAACCACACAAAGCCCCACAATTCTGGCAGACTGACTTAAGATTTATAATGCTCCTCACTTCTCCCTAATTTTGTCACTATATCACTATATTTGGCACTAATTTTGTCAGTGGTTTTCTCTGAAGACACAAACATATTTATTTATTTATTTATTGGTTTACACGTGACTCTAAGCTCTGCATTTTCTCTTATGCAATTACCAGTTTAACGAGCAACTACCTTCACTCAACAGTTCTGCAGCTTCCTTATTATCGCTGTCAACAAACCAAATCTCGCTGTATGTGAGAAGCAGAGAGAAAAGAAGTGAGATGAAAAAGCCCCTAAGCTGAAACTGTGCTCCTTGTCTCATGCAACCAGCTCTCCAGCATTTCCATGTAAGTAGAGTTGCTGGCAGAAAATGAAAATAAATCGTACTGGTCATTTTACATGCTGAGAAACATCTAAGCTGAAGCCCCAGTTACACTGTTTTGGAATTGGTAGTTATAAATCATAGAAAAGGAGGACTGGCAATACTGGTCCAGATAGCGCAGGTAAAAAAAACATCCTGTCTGAGGAACATTCTGTGACCTCTAAGTATGAGAATCAAGGACTAGCCTTCTGAGCAAGGATTGGGCATTGCACAGTAAAAAAACAAAACCTGTTACAGATCGAGACAGAAAACTGAAATGAAAGTCCAAGATCAATGATGTTTTCTTGAAAAGTTGTATGTGATAAGGCACTGTACATTAAAGAAGGATCTGCCTTTATTTGAAGGAACCTCACAACAAGCCGTGATCAATGGATGGGCAGGGCATCCTGTATCAGCAGAAACCAGTGTCAAGAGGAACAAATCCAATTCAAACAACAGAAGCATAGAAAAAAAGCTGAAGGGAAGGAAATTGAAGAATTTCTAAATTTGGAATTTCTAAAACAGAATGTTCAGGTAATCTTGCAGATTTCTAAGCAAGCTGCTTCCTTGTACAGAGAGAAATACGCTCCTTTTTCCTCTGGCATTGTACATGTATATATTCAGTAAATCTGAGAAAGCAGATTCTGATCTAATCTGCTATTTGCAGATGGTATTGATCTGGCACGAGAAGGAAAATTTAGCCAACGAGTATTTTATGGCAAGAATGAAAACTAATTCAATATTCACATACACAGACAATACAGTACAATAGAAATTATATTCTTATATGGCATTAGGCTACTTAAAATATTACAATCTCTCTATTAGGTTGTCCTCTTCATTCTAGTGGTCCACTGGTGTCAGCTTCCCTGACTATCACTGAACATGAAAATTCCATAGAGACTAATTAAATTTTCCTGACTTGTCGCAAGAATACAGGGGATTATTTTTAAATCCTATTTTTACTTCTGTGGTTTTATCTAACCACAATGGATAAGATATGACCAAAGGCACAACCGTACCTATGTCACCTTCTCATAACCAAGTCTTTCTCTAGGATTTGGGAAGTATAAACCAGGGGACCATGGCCTTTCTTTTGGAGATTTATCAACTGCAACAGGATAACTCTGGATCCATAGTATATGGGTATAGGAGTGAAGAGAAAGAGCGACTTCATTCATAGCTAGAACTCAGGAAGCCTGTATATGGTTTTGACAGACAACCACATGCCAATCTTTCTGAGAAGATAAAAAGGCAGTTGACATCTCTATGTACTGCACATTGATGTAGAAAAAAGGGCCAAGGAGAAATGCAACGATGCGGGTGATGGATTTACATTTATGAGTAACAGCAGCAACTAACATGAGAGCGTGATCAAGAGATCCCACTGCCTAACTTAAGGTATGCATCTTAGGGCTGTGTCCCGGCCTGGGGCCCCCAGCACAAGAAGGATGTGGAGCTCTTGGAGTGGGTCCAGAGGAGGGCGCTAAGATGATCAGAGGGCTGGAGCACCTCTTCTACTAGGAAAGAGTGAGGGAACTGGGCTTGTTTAGCTTGGAGAAGAGAAGGCTCCAGGGAGATCTCATTGAGGCCTCCCAGTACTTGAAGGGAACATATAAACAGGAGGGGGAACGGCTGTTTACGAGGGTGGAAAATGATAGGACAAGGGGGAATGGTCTTAAACTGAGACAGGGGAGGTTTAGGTTAGATATTAGGAGGAAGTTTTTCACCCAGAGGGTGGTGAAGCACTGGAACAGGTTGCCCAAGAAGGTTGTGGATGCTCCATCCCTGAAGGCATTCAAGGCTGGATGTGGCTCTGGGCAGCCTGGTCCGGTGATTGGCAACCCAGCCCACAGCACAGGGGTTGAAACTAGATGATCGTTGTGGTCCTTTTCAACTCAGGCCATTCTATGATTCTTTGTATAGTAAAAAATCCAGTCATGCCTTATAAACTCTGTTATTTCACTGAAGAGCCAGGCAGACAACTTCAGGGACTATAATCTCTACTTGCTCCATGATTATTACTTCACAGAATGAGTAGGTAATGCTGACTGAAAATCAATGTGTTAGAGAGCAAGTTGTTCACACAGTGTGTGTTTTCGACATATCTCCTGCTTCAGAATATTAAGAACATTAGCATGAAAATAGAAAATTTTCTTTCTGAAAAGCTCCTATTTGCTGCTTGTTCCATATATCGGGTTTAAGGGCTCAAATCTGCATTTGTTCTTACTTGTATAACCCCTCCATTAAGGACTTGGTCCTTGATATCATGCATAATGGCATTTAAGAGTGCAAAGGTCCTGCTGAAAGCAATCAGTGGCCTTGTTCACATCCTGGCTTTGCTGGATTAGGTCAAAATGTGCATTGGAAGTTAGAAATTAAATCTCTAACTCCCTTGATTTTCACGGAGTTTAGCAGAGGTATAACAGAAATGCCAGAATGCTATTCCTGGGTTCTGAGCTCCTAATTAAAGCTTACACAATTGTTCCATACCAATTGCAGCCATTACTGGGAAAACAAGTAAGTGTGAACTAGAGAGTTCCCCAGAAATGAAGAACATTTTTTTTTTTTTAAACCCAAACGCTATCTAACCCAGAAATGGCTGACATTTTTTTCAGCCTGTCAGCTAAAACTCAAACTGTCTGCTGTTTGCAAATCATGGTGATGATTGACTGATCATGGAACAGGAAACATTACCACCTTCTCTTTGACATCTCAAGACTGCTTCCCAATTCAAGCCATCACGTTCACTGTATGTGCTTGGATGACTCAGCCCTACTCTCTGGCATTGGCTCTTCCAGAAAGAGTTAATGTGGTTCTGCTGACTCACGGAGGCAGATGAATCTCTTTTCCCAGTTTGATAGACAGGAAAATTGTCTCATAGGCAAGAGATCCCAAACAAGGGCACACACGTGACCAGTATGCACATCACTGCAAGTGGTACCCACATGCTTGCTTGAGAACACAAGGGTCTCCGACTGAGCACACCAACAGCCAGAGCAGCTCTGGGAGTTCAAAGCTAAGGTGTGGATGCACAATGTGGAAGCAAGGAGGAGTTTAGTTTTCACTGCTAATTTTATTGATGATGTTGATACTGTTGTGCTTTAAATGTCACTGATCTGTTTCATGCAGCATCTCCAAAGTATTATAATTCCTCTCAGCTTGCTTTGCCAAAGCTCCCAGCCAAAGCCTGTGCATATTCTGTATTCTAATTTCTTCTCTGTCTAGAGCACCTGGAACTGTCTCAAGTTCATTTATTTGGGCACACCATTTTGAGTTTTCCACAGTTATCTTCCACTTCTCCATCTGCAAACTCCTTGTTCTCACTTTCAAAGCCCTTCACAATTCGATCACGCTTCATGCCACTCTGGGTATTTCTTACCCTTCCAGAGGACACTTTTGACAATTGCAGCCTCCATTGTTGCTTCTCTAGCTTTATTCTACATTTCCCCAACAAAAATCAACACTGAAAACAGTAAAGTTGCAACTGTAAGTACCCTGCTAATAACAGAAATGCAGAGAATGGTCAGGGCTGCACGTCAAGTCAGGAGCTGCACACGGAATCTGTATCACAACCCCTCATTTGGCCTCTCCTCCTCAACTTGCTTTCTGGAAAAGTTCTTTGGGATACAGGCTGTCACTGACAGCATTTTGCATTTGTGCGTCTTCTGTGCAATATGGCAAACTAACTCCTTAATTAACCTGTGAACTACCTTTCTTCTTCTCCTATGCAAAAGGATCACTATCCAAGTATCTCATAACCTCACAGTCGGCGTGATTTTATATTTTAGAGCTGTGCTTTAAAGGCACAGAGAAATTGAGGCAACACTGGAACCCCACAGGAGTGCCGAACCCATACCTCCTTAGTATAGAACACCACCAGATTTCTGTGCCTGTCTCCCTTTCCAGTACAGAGATAAATAACAGTAAACACAAGCCCTAGGGCCATATTCAGAAATGGCTGGGAAACACTCAAAGTATTTGCAGAACTAAATGCTTTCTGGGGAGCTATTTTTCAGTGTGTTGTTACAGTAAATGTTTAGATTTTCCGAAGACAACCTCATAAAACGGTCATTAAGCAGTGCTATTTTATGTACAAATATTTTGCAGAACAATTTAATATGTAATCACACAAAATGTTCTCACATGCCTTGTACCTTCACAAGCATCAGCATTAACTACCGCTTTAGCTAAGCCAGGGATTGCTCAGAACAACAGGGGGTTACTCAGATGTTCAGAACATAGAATCATAGAATGGCCTGGGTTGAAAAGGACCACAAAGATCACCTAGTTGCAACCCCCCTGCTATGTGCAGGGTTGCCAACCAGCAGACCAGGCTGCCCAGAGCCACATCCAGCCTGGCCTTGAATGCCTCCAGGGATGGGGCATCCACAGCCTCCTTGGGCAACCTGTTCCAGTGCATCACCACCCTCTGTGGAGCATCTGAATTATCTCCCTCAACAGAGAGGAGGGATGGATTTGTGCTTCATGAACACACAAAACTTGACATGGTCAAAACTACCCTGCCATGGCCTTTAGCAACCTAGCAGAAAGAAGTCCCAAATCCTGCACAGACCATTTAATTTGGATTCATTACCTTCATGATTATAGTAGATCATACATTTGCCAGTTTCATCCCAAACTCCAGCACAAAGTTAGATTTACTGGTGAAATAAATACAAGAACCAGATAGTACTTATAAGTACAAACTGTACTTACAGTCAGGCTTCACCAGTAGAATTTAAAATAAGTGTGGTAGTTACAAGACAAAATAAATACAGTCCAGCTATAGTTCAGCTGAATCTTCCCTAAACTTTAGAAGTTCAGATGTGAGAAAGTCTCGTGTGAACAAGGGCTTTATTCAGCCTCTTAGTGGGAACAAGGCATGAACGGGAGTCTAGACTTCATAGAACACTGCTTCAGGTCAAAACCTGTTGTAAAAATACTGCATTGTACAACTGAAATAAATGAAAGTACAGCATCTCTAACTCCACAAGCAGACTAGATCTAGCCAACCTACATTTTGTGATTACCTATAACCAATCCAGTCCAGTGCTAAGATCACCCTCACCCATGGAAGTGCAAAACTTGTTCTTTGGACCGCATCTCTCTTATGTCTATTCCTACAGATTTCTTTCTGATTTAACTTTGTATAAAAGCCGCAACCTATATACAGCATGCTAGAAAAAAAAGAAGAAAAAAAAAAAAAAAGCTTTGGAAGTCTATTAATACATTCCCTTTAGCAATCTCTGCATATATTTCACACCTAGATTTGAAGCAGTCTTTTCAGTCTGTTCTAGCACAACACAGTCTACCAGAGCTCTGGATATGAGCTCCAAAGTACTCCTTAAAATGTAGAGAGGCCTTATCCTGCAGCCCTACTGTCTTACTGATACCACTTCATGTTCTGAACAACGCTTTCCTGATTTCTAGCAAATGTATTTGCAGTTGGATTAGACCTTGCAGCAACTGCCTTGGATAACTCTCCATCGTGGATTTGGATTTCTGATGATAGTTGCTTTCCTTCAGTCTACACGTCATCAGCTGTGTGGTTTGCACGGAGCCCCACTAGAGCCCATTTCCACATGCTGGCTGAATATCCCTAGTCAGGCCCTCACTACTGACACACTGCACTCCCTCTGTTATGCTGGTACAGGAGTGTGAGGGTTATCTGGAAAAAGGGCTTAAGATGGAGCTGAAAACGCTTACCATACTTTGATGAAAAACTGCATGTATTCCAAAAGTATGCAGAAACAGCACCTCCTGGGACATCTGTGTTTGCGTAACTGAGAGGGTGGTGTGGAAGTTTTATCTGCTGCACATAGACACGAGTTTCAGACGATGAGCATTTCATACAATGAGCTTTGCTGAGACTGTGTGTGCTGGCTCCTCTGGAGAGATTATGCCCTTGTTCTCAGCCTGCTTGCCAACTGGCTGTTCCCCCTGTCTGGGCTTCTGATAGCCACGTAAAGAGTGCTACGGAACGCTGCACTTGTTTCATGCAGTGCACAATCTCTGTTTTCTGCAGATAAATCTGACATGATGTAGCAATAACAAGACACTTGTTCATCCAGCTCCGATGATGAGTTTCAGCGGCCTCACTGCAAATAACTTCTGACAAACCCACAAGAATGCCAAGCGAGGAGGAAATAAATGAAGGTTCCAATATACTGTCCCCACCAAAAAAAAAAATCAACAAGCAGTAAGGAAACATTCCTTAGCTCCTTGCTCAATCAGCAAGCTACATATTCTCAACCATTGTTCAACAAGTATATCCCACAACTATCGTAAGATTAGCTCACTCACACTACTCTGAGGTTCTCCCTTCTCCCCCTACATTCACTACAAAACTGTTAGCCAACCAAGCCTTCTAAATTATATCACAGAAACATTTTTCCTCTGCTTGGCATCTCTTAGAACAACCTCCAGGATGACTGGATCCTACTTTCACAGAACTGAAACTTTGACAGAACTGCTCTTTTCTGAGAAGAGTCAAGTACCAACTTTTCCTCCTGACTCTGCTTCCCTCTTCAGCTGCTGACTGTAAAATTCTCCTTATTTACCTGGCACTTTCACACAGATTGGTAACACATTGCTATACCTACTTGCTCCTAACAGCTTTTTTTTCCTGTAATTGACAGCACATGTCTTCCCACTGAAAAATATGCTCATATGTAACGTTATATCTGGTATCCAAAATTCCTTACTCTCTACTTTCCCCATCTTCTTTCCCCTTTCAGACAACCTCCAAAGTGCACCCTTTGTCAATAAGAGTTCCACAGTTCTTCCCTTTCGTCAGTGCAGACCAGGGTAGGTGTGTCCAATTGAGGAAGAAGGCCTGCCATCACAAACTTTTCATTTGAATGCAATTAGGGATTTGCCTACTGGAATCTGTGTCTGCTTGGGGCCAGCTTCTACTAGATGCAATGAGATCCTCATGAGATGCAGTTTTAACAGCACTTGGGCAGAAATACTTAGTCCTTATTTCATTTCACAAGCAATGCTTTAATAAAAGTCCTTTGCAAAATGGTTATTAAAATGACTCTCAAAGATTCTGATTGTCCTTTGCTATTAGTCTTCATCCTCCCAACAGCTCTGTGTTCTGTCTCATGACACTCCTACTCCCTTGTTACTTTACTATTCCCTTTTAAGATTTCATGATTATAGCCCACTTCACACCCTCTCTACCACACTGACAAATGCAGATGTGACCTCTGGCACATATCACCATCGTAGTTATATCCACAGCATCAAACCTACAAGATCTACAACACGATCCGTCTCTGACTTGTGGGTCACCTTTGGCCACCCAATTTCTTTATGCTTCTGCCTTCCCAGCCATAAAACAACTGCGTTCTTTGATATTTATGGATGAAAACCACAGAACAGAGTGTACTACTTAGAAGAAGTTTTCAAGAGTGCTGCAACCTCACTGAATGACTGAATCCATGCCAAGATTAATTATATCTGATAGACCTATCAATTAAATATTTGCAAAGGGTCCTGCTGGTCGATGGCTATCAACTGCTGATCTAACGCACTTTATTCTTGTACCTGCTTGCTCAATTATTCCTTGATGAAGAGGAATAGATCTGAAGCACCCATGCATCTTCATCCTCAGATAAACAGTCCTGTGTTAATTCTACACCATGGTAGTCCAAGTGATGCTAAACGGATCTAAAATTCCTGTGGCAGGTTCTCTTTCTTTTCAGGAAAAGAAATATAGCTCAACTCTTCCTTTCCAAATGTCTTCTCAAATACCCCTGGCAGCATTCAGTTGGGTGCTGGGAGTTCTGACCAAAAGAGCTGAAGCTCTGCCTGAGAATGTTTCCCACCCACACACTGCAAGTGTTCAGGAGCCAATCTTATTTATGAAGTTTAGTTTGATTTCCAGTCCTTTGTGCCAAAATCCCAATGAGATGTGATTTATACACAGGAGTGGTTGCAGAATTTTGGTATTATCTGCTACAGACCAGTATACTCGTTTCAACTATTTTGGGGTCAAGAGACAAGCTACGACATAAAAACTGGACGCACAGAAGTTTGGATACGACAGAGGGCATCAAGAGATGCAGATACACATTCAAATGACAACAAAAAGTATCAGAGATCTCTTGAATAGAAGACATTGAAACAGAGCTGAAAAATTGCATTAACTGTATTGTCACAACTGAACAAGAACCCACTGGAATCAGACAGCTTGCTTTGGATGCTTCATCAGGCATGCTGCTCTGCAATAAGCCAAACTAAGAACCCAGACAAACAATAAACATCTGGTAGACAACACCCTTTGGACTGATCTGGAATCAAATATGAATATCTGGTGCTTGGGTCTCTTTTGCATAGAAAGCAAGCAATTCCGTGTTTTCTCATGATATATCAGGAAAGACTTTGGAGACAGAACTGATTCACTGCATTCATTCATGCTGAACTATAGCAAATGTAAAATTTACTTGCCAGCCTCATTCACTACCCTTGCTCAGCTGAAATAGTTGAGACTAATATTGCATTAACTCTTCCTCCAAGTAAGAACGCGCCCGTGTGCCCCCTCACCGTGACTCTGACAGGGGACCAATGCCAGTCTCGAAGGAGTGAGTGCCCTATGGAGTACAGTTCTACTGTTCACATCAGTTGTCTCATACATACTCGGGACCTATTTTCTGTACTGATTCCTCCACTCAATTTCCGTTTTTGTCTAAAAAAAAAAGGGGGGGGGGGGGGGGGGGCACAAAGGCAGAGAAAAGAATCGTAGTCCTGGACACTTGCCAGGAAAACGTAACTCTATCCCCACCTCACAGCCCGAGGCAAAGGCTGTGAACGTTCATCGTTTGTGACAGACCCGCTGTGCCCCTTCCCGAGGCTCTGTGTCAAGAGTAACGCTACAGCAGCACAGAGTGACAAAACAAGCCGGGGTACCGAGACTGACTGCAACCTCCCGATTACAAAGCAGCCTTCCGAACAATGCACACAAGTGCCACAGCTAGCTTAGCCACTCGGTGCCTCTGTGCTCCTTGGGACGCGCTTCCGCGCTTCAATCCGTGCGGCGGGGCTCGGCAGGGCAGCACGCGGTGGACGGGAGCGCCACGGCCGCCGGCTGCGGAGCGGCTCCCGGTTCCGAGCCCGGATCGCCGCAGCAACGCGGGAGGTGCCCGAACACCGCACTGCATCCCACGGCTTAACACCGCGTTTCCTCTGAAGCGAAGAAGAAAGCGTGTAAATTCGATTCCTATATGCGATTCCTTCCCACCTGCTGCTCCCACCCCATCGTTCGCGTAGCAGCCTCTTTCCCCCTCCCCTGGCTCCGGAGCAGGGAAGAAGACGCCAGGAAGGGCAGCTCCCGCGAAGCTGCCCTCGGGGCCGGCAGAGGAGGAACGAAGGGACCCGCGGGCTCGGGCACGGCGGGCTGCCCGCCCGCCCGCCGCGGCTCCGCTCCGTGCCCGGGGCCGGCGGGGCGCCGGGAGCCTCGGCCGCCCGCAGCGGACGAGGAGGGCCGAGGGCCGCCCCGGCCCGTGGGCGCCGCCCGCGAGGCTCCTCCCGCCCGCCGGGAGCCGCCGGGCCGGGCCGGGGGCGGAGGAGGCGGGGAGGGGGAGCCGCTGCCGTCACCGAGGCTCCCGGCTCGCTCGGCTCGCCGCCGCGGCAGCCCCAGCCCCGCTCCCACCCCCTCGCCCGCCCCCACCCTCCTTCCCTTTCTCTCGCTCTCTCGGCGAGAGCGGCGTGCCTCTTCTCGCAGGTGGCAGCCGGCAGCGCCATGCGACCTCCCGTTCCTCCTCCTCCTCGCCTTCCTCTCCGGCGCTAAGTCAATGCCATGCTGCCGCTGCTCCTGCCGGCGCTGCTGGCCGCCTGCCTGCCGCCCTGCCAGGGCTGGAGCCCCTCGGCGGCCGCCGGCGGGCAGGAGGAGCAGGAGCTCTTCTCGCCGCCTGCCAACTCCTCCTCCCGCTCCCCGGCCGGCCTCGAGATGGACCTCGACGGGGCAGCGAGCAAGGAGGACGGCGGCACCGCCAGCCCGGGCACGCCGGCGACCCCCAGCCGAGAGCCGTCCCCTTCCGCCCCCACCTCCTCGGGGCAGCAGCAGCAGCAGCCGCGGCTCCAGCAGCCTCAGCTCGCCGAGGACCCGCACTGCAATATCAGCGTGCAGCGGCAGATGCTGAGCTCGCTGCTGGTGCGCTGGAGCCGCCCGCTGGGCATCCAGTGCGACCTGCTGCTCTTCTCCACCAACAGCCACGGGCGGGCCTTCTTCTCCGCCGCCTTCCACCGCGTGGGGCCGCCGCTGGTCATCGACCACCTGGGGCTGGCGGCCGGCGGCGCCCAGCAGGACTTGCGGCTGTGCGTGGGCTGCAGCTGGGTGCGGGGTCGCCGCGTCGGGCGGCTGCGGGGCTCGGCGCCCCAACCCCAGCCTCAGCCCCAGCCCCAGCCCGCCGCCTCCTCGCTGTCCTACCCGCCGGCGGCCGAGCCCGGCCAGTACTGGCTGCAGGGGGAGCCGCTCAATTTCTGCTGCTTGGATTTCAGCCTGGAGGAGCTGAAGGGCGAGCCGGGCTGGCGGATGAACCGTAAGCCCATCGAGTCCACGCTGGTGGCGTGTTTCATGACTCTGGTCATCATCGTGTGGAGCGTGGCCGCCCTCATCTGGCCGGTGCCCATCATCGCCGGCTTCCTGCCCAACGGCATGGAGCAGCGCCGCAGCGCCGGCACCGCCGCCGCCGCCGCCAAGTAGCCATCCCGGGGACCCCCGTCGTTCGTCGTGTGGTGTGAGGGACGCGGGCGGGCCGGGCTGTGCGCGCTGCCCCTCCTGCCGCGTTTGTTCTCGTGTGAAGCGTGTGAAGGTGCGCTGCGCGAGCGGCCGCTGAGGGGATCCGCTGCCCCGCGCCCCTCGGCCCCGCCGCCGCCACGACCGCATCCTGTGTGCTCGTTTTGTACCTTTAATAACCGTTTTAAATCAACTTTTTAGTAAAAAAGTAAAAAAAAAAAAAAAAAAAAAAAAAAAAAAAAGCGTTCCCCTCCAAAATCTACGCGGAAAATAAAAGACCCTCCCGTTCAACCGCATTTGTTGTAGTCGGCGGCTTTTCTTTGTGTGTATGAGTACAGCCTGAGCCGGTCTTCTCGTTACTTACAGCAAGGGATGTCTCTGTTGGCGGGTCTAGAACTCAAGCAGTGTGTCTGTTGTAATTGCTGAAGTTGAACGAACCTTTTCCACTGTATTTCCCTGCTGAGGTGGTGTGTGTTTATTTACTGTATCTCCACGTTATTTGGCTTTTAATACAGAGGTTTCCTTCAAGAGCCTCCTAAGACTTTTGTGAGTTTGTTTCACCAGGATGGATGTGAGAGTTCAGGCAGCCTGTCTCCAACCTGCCCTCGAAGCTCATCTTTCCCCGTGAGAGGCTGTTACTGGGGTTGGTGGTGAAAAGGGGAGCTGTAAGCCCTTTCTGAATGGTGTTTGTCCTATCTTTGCAGTACATTAAGGTCCGTATGGCTACGTCAGGGTGAGGTGGGATGGAGAACATGTCTGTTCTGGAGGTCCTCCAAGGGTATTTGCTTGGCTCGGCTTCAGCGCTTTGGCTTTCTTACCAGTTAGAGGTTGGGTGGTTTTGGTCCTGGGAAGATCATTTTAATGTCTTTGAGACATTCTACAAGCAGCACAGTGGTGAATCTCATTACCTCCACCAAGTGCATTCCACAACAGCAGCTCAGACCCGGTGTATTTGCTGAAGGGATTGTGACATGGTGCTACTTTTTCAGCTCCTATTCCATAAGGTTGCTCACAGAAAGTCTGTGGGGTGGAGAGTGAAGAGAAACTGGAGGTTCACAGCTAGATTACAGCTGCCGGTGTGCAAGTATGTAAGAAAGAAAGGTTTGCAAGATTTCTTCTTCCCTATCCAAGCAGGCAGTTGCATAGTGTGAAGTGTCGCTTGGTGCGTACCTGGAACTCTTCAGCCTCACAAGAAGTTTCACTTGCCTTAGACACAATTAGTCCAGCTGAAGTTTCTGCAATCAGTATATAAGCTAAGCGAGAAAGACTTGCAATAAGAATTCTCATTCCCTTGGCAACATCAGTGTCTTTAATTTGTTGGAAACATACAAACTCACTCAGAGGCTAATCTGGTATATTTGTAATGCTTCCTTCCCCACGGTCCGGTGGAAATGACAGGATAAAAAATCTGGAAGGATTGAATTTTTAGGATTCTCTTGATCAAGGACATTTTTTCCTATATTTTTTAATTGAGAACAAAATAACAAAATTGCATGCTCCATATTTGCGATATCTGGAAGAAAATGCAGACAGAAACAGATTGATAAACTGCCTAAATAGATGAAATCAAGATTTTAAAATCTTCCATGTCACTGTGCTACCTCGACACCCACCGTTTCTCCTGTTGATTGTAATGGGCACATCCCTGGAGTAAATGTAGCCATGGGGTTGTTTGGGAAGGAGAGGGTCTGCTTGCCATGAGAAGTGTGCATTTGACCTATTGAAGCAAAGGGCACATTGCACTGTGTGTTCTGTTTGCAGGGCCCAGCTTTTCTTCCCGTGATGTGAGAAGCTGGCTGTTATTTCTACATCACGAGATGAGATGCACAGAAATGCATCTTGCTGGAGTGCAATTATTTGCCTGCAATGCCCTGTGTGAGAGAGAAGCCTTTTCATAACAAAAGGCAAGGCTACCAAGAGAATGTAAGGTGCTGTTAAACACCTTCCCAAAAGATAAATGCTCTACGTATGCAATAACTATTGGAAGAGTGACCGTGCCAGGACAGCATTTTGTGTTAACTTATGTGGAGTTAACAACTCCTGCTGAAGTTTTGCTGTGGTGCATAGTACTGAAGGTTATAATCTCTTCCTGCTTATCCTGATTTCACCAGTGATGTGCCGATGTTTTCTTTCTGAATTGCATCAGATAAGCAAGGGAGTGATGCTGCTGTCAGGAGCAGGCAGCTTCAGTTATTAAAGGCTTTTTATTTGCTGTTCTTATACACCTACTAAGAACTCTAAAATTGGTACTGTGTCTTTGAACATCTGCCAACATCAGCTTGAATACAAACCGCATAAATAGGCACTGCCATTGTGGGATGCATTCAGGGACTACTGATCTTGGATACAAAGTGTAGAGAGCTTTCTCTACACACTTCTCAGTTAAAGAAAGCTGTTTCCATAGACTGCGGAAGGGTTGTGCACATCCCCTTCGCAGAGGACAGGTGTTTCTGCCCCTTGTAAGCAAGGACTGCCTGGCACAACAGAGGGCACAGAGTACTGCCTGCGCCAGGTGTAGACTGATGTCTCCCAGCCTCAGCTGGCAGTGAGGTGGCAGCAGTTTCTCCTGGGGACAGTTGCACAGTTTGGCTTCTGCAGCCATTCTGGAATCTGGTGATCACTGACGGGTCAGAGTTAACCCAGCAGTGAGTATCCATAGCCGTGGGCTGGAGTGGTTGTTGTGGAAATGCATTACACAGAAAGTCGTCTTTCTCTGAGCACTGCTATGGTGCTCTAGCATCAATCAGTAGCCCTGCTTCCCAACCTGTGGCTGCTTCTGTGCCTCTCGGTAACCACTGCTTTGGGGTAACAAAAGATGGTGTCCTTTCTATCACCGCTTTCCTCTGCATCCATTTGCAGAGTTGCAAATGTTTGGTTTGAATTAAACCTGGAAGATTCAAGCCCAGAGTGGTGCAAAATGGTACAACTCCATGCCAGCTAGTTTCAGCTTCCAACTCCAGACGCTGAAATGTCTGTCTGTTTTCTCTTTCAGTGGCAGTGGAGTTTTATTGTCGTTTTACTGAGGATGATTCTAAGCCCTTTTTATTCGTTTGGATTTATCTTTGAAGCCCATTGTCAGCATGGCCAGTATCAGAGCAGGACAGTCATCCATATATAGTCCTTCATATACTCAGGGTGGACATATGTGTACATATGTATTCATATGTATAGATCTGAGAACTTATTCAGGTCAAAAAAAAAAAAGAAAAGAAAAAAAAGAAAAAAAGGGTGGTGAGAAACAAATAATACAAACAAGTTGTACTGGTTTTCCTTTACTAACTATTTGTCTGATTGCGTTCCCTGGTACGTGAGCCTGACTTTATTTATGTATGTGCTTGCTGGAAGGTAAGGAATACTTAGAAACAGAGGTAATTTATCAATTTCCTTTTTATGTAATTCAACTAAATTGGATTATTATAATGTTTTCATTCCAAGAACCAGGAACTCCCTCTAGAGAGATCTTGGCACTAGGAGGTACTCAATGGCTCAAATGCTGCTGTTAAGACTGGAATACTTTTATTTCCTCTGTATTCTGATGCCAGAGATAGATTTCTCTTTCTCACATATTTGCTTAGTTCTGTTTTATAGATACATTAGAGGCAAAGAGATGAATATGCAGTTTTAGCATGGATACAGTTTTGGTGTTATGCGGTTTCACGCGTGTTCCCATAATAAAAAGATAAAGATGTCATACAGTGCAGTTGCAATTGTATATTATGTAAGTATATTGCAGTTAGGTAGGTATTTATTAATCAAGAGCAGTTTCTGTATGTCAGGATATATGTGAATATTTGGGGCAAAAGTCTCCATATTTGGGTAAACACGAGAACTGTCATTTCTTCAGGGCTCAGTTCATTAGTGCTTTCAGTGATTAACATGCGCTGCAACAACACTACTATTAGTGCAGTAAATATTACTCAGTATGAGTAAGGGCTACTGAACCAGGCCCTAAAAATTTTAATTAAATGCGTTGCTTGTCTGAGTAAGTATTATTCATCGTGACCTCAGCTTGCTGAATAAAAGTGTCTTCAGGGCTTACATTACGCGATCCCAGGGGCTGAACAAAAGCACAGTGAAATCAAATGATTAAGTTAATTGAAATTTGCTATGACTAAAGATCAGAGAGTCTATTTTAAAGATGTATATCTAGATATAAAAGTAGGTAGTGCCTTGTTGTTCCTCCCTGTTTCTTACACACATCGTTTCTAAGTAAGTCTAAAGCTGGGATTTCTTGGTACAGTGTAGAGCTTTGCTAGTTTGGAAATCAGCTTCTTTCTGAAGCTGGTTTGAAAATGCCAATTGTTTTTCAATGCATTTCATTGAGTAAATGTCACTTTCTTTCACAGCACATTTCAGGGAAAGGCCTTGATTTTTCAAAAAAATGCTCCACGATTATGGGGAGACATGGAAACATCCAATCACAAACAATCAGATTTCAAAGCACAAATAATCTTTTAAAGCAGTAACTCCCATTTAAAAGCATGTTCTAAAACAAAAACCTTGTTTTCCATTTTTCCTTCGAAACTAGAGTATCTCTAGGAAGATCAGAAGTGCATATGAGTGTTTTGCAAAAGTGATGTTGTGAGAAAAGAAGATACTTTTGTAATCCTCTATTTGTACTCTCTTCTAGTAACAGCATTCTCTCCAATGATCTGGAATCAGTCACAGCTTGTGACAGATGAAGAACTGCATTTCTTGATGCTCCTTTGTAATAATTCTGGCTTAATAAGTGTTCAAAACAATTGCAAATTAAGAAATAATCATAATCTAGCTTAGCCTGTTTGTTTTGTTTCTCTTCTATATGGCAAGGGAGGGAGCAGTCTGCAGTAACATTTGGGATTTACTAGAGATGTCTGCATTGTGTTTAATTCTATTTGTAGCCAAATTAGATCTCACAAACCGAACATGTTCCAATAGTCATCGGTATAACAGCCAGAGGGGTCTGTGGATGTGCACGTTGGGAAAGCCAGTCACTGAAACCTTACTTCTGATTTTGGCTTTCTTGTTGTGTCAACAAGCTCCTGGTGTCAAAATAAAACTGTGAGATTCAAATATTCTGTGAAACTCCCCATGTTTCTCTGTGTTTGACTTGTTCTTAACTTTCATGGAAAAACACCTGATTAATGAAGTGAATTCTAGATCAATGCTGTTCTGAACAGTGTATTTACAGGGGGTGTGAAGTTAAATTATGTTTTTTGTTCCTTGTATGGTGAGACTTGCTAGAAGCAGTGGGACCTTACCTTGCTGGTGTCATTCTGGGTGTTGCTAAGCAACATGAAGTGGTTAAAATGAAGATGCAGAAGAACACCGAAGAATAAAGGAAACCAAGAAATAGAAGAAGCATTAAAAAAATGAGTAAATGTGCCAGTGCATTCTGCAAACAAGTTGAGAAATACCAACTGGGAAAAAACAGCAATTAAGATCATCGTGCAAAAACGGAAGCTGTTCATGTGAATGAAGAACTTGATCCCATGCTTTGTATTCTATCAAAATTTTCAGTGTTTTACCTGAAGAATGGACAGCAGTTTTGGCCTGAAATGACAAAAATGATGGTGAAAGAAAATAGGAACCCGTGAAGAAATGGGAGACTAAAGGAAAATTAGGAGTGGAACCTCCATACTGTAAATAAAAAGAGGAAAGAAATCACTCTAAATATTGCTGGAAACCATACAACAAAATAGCAAGGCACTCTCTTGCTCACACTCTCCAGTCTAACATTCTTCAGATGTTCTCTGAAGTTGTAAGGAAAACATGCTAAATGCTGTTTTTACTGAATAAGTTTATATTGAATAAGAATATATTGAATAAGAATATATTGAATAATTTTTTTGCATCACATCTTGCTTTGATCCATAACAGGCATATGTTTCTTTTTGTCCAGCACAAGAATGCTCGCTACAATTATATTAAAGTTTTTCATTTGAACTGAAATAGTGCTGGTGTGACTGTATTTCCCAGGCCAGACCACTGCTGTTGACAAGACTACATGCTGGTATGCTGTTTATGGCATACTGATGATCTGTACTGCAAGTATTTTGTCACTCATATATTTGAAAGAATGCTTACTTAATCTTCATTTCTTGTCCTTATAGTCAGTGTACCCTGAGTTTCACTCGGTTTTTCTTCTGTCATTGAAAATGAATCATTCTTAAGATCTGCTCCTTCTTATTTACTTATTTATTGACTGCAATGCAGGATGCACCTCATCCTTCTCTCTGTTCTAACCAAGCACAGATGTCCCCCACCCTGAGAAAGGTCTGCAAAGCTAGAGGAACAGTGACCTCACTTAGAAGTGCACTAACAAGAAAAGCTGCATTGAGCTCAGGCATGCACGTACAGTGTTGGAAACATTACATTTCAGTTGAAGCTTGAATTCTGCAGAAGTGGAAGGCTCTTGCATGGATGATAGTACATGGAAGAATTATACAAACAGAGGGCTTCGGTGGATTCTTACAGTTCTGATCTAGCAGCATTTTGGCTTTACTGATATGTGGCTCTAGCCAGGACAACTTGCTGCAGCCCTCCTTTTATGAAGTGATATGTATGTACAATTCAGGCTGATGTCTGTGAGCACTCAAGCCTTCTGAAAACAGCAAGTCTGTCTATCTGTTTCTCTATCTGTAGAGAAAATAATATTCACCCTTCTCAGACTGGTATTGAATGGATTAATTTGTTATATCCCATATGGCATTTTGAGCATGCAAAGGACAATAAAAATGCAGAACATGACCATGATTTTATTCCTGCTCTATTCTTTTTCTCACCGAAGAACAATGTTTCAGCCTTAAGTTGTTAAATTAATTCCACACATTTTTATCCACAATTTAGCCAGGCAATAGCTGTGCTCTGGAAATGCTTTTCCCACTGAAAGGTGCTGCTGTGAGATGATATATTAAAAACAAATCATTACTACATGATGAATGTTACTGGAAGAGATTCTCATTAATCCACAAGTATATGAAAGAATCCCCCAGTGTGTATGAAATACTTTCTAGGAGGTAAATATATGAAAAAAATGGTGTGGAGGTAGCTTGCAGAGATTTAATCATGGGGCTATTTCATTTCTTTTCTTGCACTACTTGTTTCATCACAGTTTCTCTGGGGAATGTCAGTTGAGCCTAATTATGCCAGCAATATAGTTGCTTCTAAATGGAAACTGGAAACTGTTTTCTTCAGGCAATACATACCATGAATTCTTCAATTTTTTTCTTTTCCTCCAGGACATGTAAAACACTTAACAATGTCAGGACAAATCATTGTCATAACGCAGAGAAACCCACTTTTGGAACATGGTATGTCACAGCATGTCCAATTCCGTCTTGCAGTACCCTATATTTTCATAGAATGAATCACAGCACCGTAGAATGGCCTGGGTTGAAAAGGACCACAATGATCACCTAGTTTCAACCCCCCTGCTATGTGCAGGGTCACCAACCAGCAGACCAGGCTGCCCAGAGCCACATCCATCCTCTCCTTGAATGCCTCCAGGGATGGAGCATCCACAGCCTCCTTGGGCAACCTGTTCCAGTGCTTCACCACCCTCTGGGTGAAAAACTTCCTCCTAATATCTAACCTAATATCTAACCTAAACCTCTCCTGTCTCAGTTTAAAACCATTCTCCTTTGTCCTATCACTATCAACCCTCATAAACAACCCTCGTTCTCCCTCCTGTTCATACGCTCCCTTCAAGTATTGGAAGGCCACAATGAGGTTTTCCCGGTGCCTTCCCTTCTCCAAGCTAAACAAGCCCAGTTCCCTCAGCCTTTCTTCATAGGAGAGGTGCTCCATCCCTCTGATCATCTTAGTGTCCCTCCTCTGCTCCAAGAGCTCTGCATCTTTCCTGTGCCTTCCCCAGGACTGAGAATTCCAACAGTACCCCTCTAACTGTAAGGAGCACTTAGTGGCTAAGAGCATGAAGACAGAGGCCTTATTCCTCTGTGGTCTTCTCCAGCCATGCATGACCTTTCCTTCTCTCCCTGGAAGAACAATTACAGTGGATATTACTGTGAATAAATTTACAGCAGCTCCAAACAACAGTTTCTCTCAAAAGCTAGTGCATATGTGCTGGTCACATCTTATGGCATCCTGGCCTGCATCAGAAATAGTGTGGCTAGCAAGACTAGGACAGTGATTGTCCCTCTGTATGCAACAAGTACTGTGTTCAGTTTTGGGCCCCTCACTACGGGAAGGATTTGACTTGCTCAGGTTGTGCAGAGAAGAGCAATAAAGCTGATGAAAGGACAAGAAAACAAGATACGTGAGGAGCAGCTGAAGGAATTGGGGCTGTTCAGTCTGGAGAAGAGGAAGCTGAAGGGAGACCTCATTGCTCTCTACAGCTGCCTGAAAGGAGTCTATGGTAAGGTGGATATCAGTCTCTTTTCTGAGATGACAACTGATAGCGTGCAAGGAAGTTCTGAAGTTATGTCAGAGGAGGTTTAGCTCAGATATCAGGAAGATCTTCCACATCATGGAAGACACTGGAACCTGCTGCCCAGGAAAGTGCTGTAGTCCCTGTTCCTGAATGTATTTGAGAGACGTGGAGATGGTGCTTAGGGACATGGTTTAGTTGTGGAAACTGGCAAGTAAGGTTAATGGATGAACTTGATGATCTTGAAAGTCTTTTCCAACCTAGTTTATTTCAGGATTCTATGTACTGATATATTTAATGTGTAGAGAGAATTTTCCAGGCCCTTTTGGTATGTTCTATAATTTTTCTTCCAGTTTTACTATGAGTTGTTGTTGATACTACCTTGGGAATGCTCCTATGCCATGCAGATAAAATATAATTCCATAGGATTTGCTCTGGCTACAGCAGTGTGAGAGTGGATTCCCCTGACAAAAGTAATCACTTACCTACCTGCAGTTCTTAATTGGAGACTTACACCCTCTCATCACGGCATTGCGATCGTAACACTTACATGCACTAGTCCATGCTGCTTTGAAACAGAGGAATGCTGCTCTCATCTTCTTCCTACGACTGGAATGTTTTATGCCTATGGCAGTTTAGCATTCCTGTCCCTGAATTCAGACAGTGAGATTGATAATGGTACTGCCCAATGCTAACTGAAGTTCAGTGGGTGGAATGGGTCACAGAGATTTACTCTCCTTCCACTGCTAAGTACAGAAAGAAAACAACATTGGCTAATCTTTTTTCCTTCATGTGCAGGGCACAGTGAAGCAGACATCAGTGACTTTGCCATTATAAGAAAAACAAAAGTCCTGAAGCATAAACTCTGAATGAATTAGTTTTATAAAAACAAATCTGAGAACTGTGCATGCAGTTCCTGCTGATTGCCATGAGAACAGCCCCAGCATAGCTGTAATTGGAAGGTCTTTTACCATAGTGACAGGAATATGATCACTTTTTGAACATTTCCTAATTAAGTTCATCAGATAATCTATGATTCAGCTGAAAACAGCACTATTTTTAGTATCTTCTCGGCTGTCATATTGTCTCTATTGCTATCTTTCCTCCATCATATAAAAAAGGTAGTGAGAAGCCTATGCTAATGAATAACAGAAGTTAATGTCATTTCCAATTAAAAAGCTGCTTAAATTCCCAGTTAAGTCATTCTAATACTGATATTCATGGAACTGGTAAGCTGTAAAATATGAAAGAGTTAATGCATGTCTGTAATACATTCAAAATATCAAAATCCTCAGTGTGGAGGACTGCAGGTTGACTGTAGCAACAGAGAACATTTACACCAAGTTTCTCAGCATGTGCTGTCTGCTTTTATTTGGCAAATAATAGTTATTCTTAGCTACTTCCCAATTTCTTCCAGTCCCACATTCACAGTAAAACCAAATATTCATGAGAATGTGTATGAATTCCTCAATGATACAAGCGTACTTTATCTATATGCCTGTCTGGAGTATTAAGGTTAAAAAAAGTCCCAAATGTTTTCTCCCTTAGCACATCTTCATTTTCTTGCCTTTATTTCCTACAGCTGCTCTACTGCCTGTTTTTGCTCAGCATGCTTATAGGTTGTGGTTATCCAGGCAGCAATGTAATACGTGAGGAATCCAGCAAAAACTTGCTACAGGCAATGCTAATCCTTCTAGACTTGGAGCTAGCACATGAACAGGGAGTGATGAAGGTTTCCTTACACTGGCTGCAGTAAAGTGTGGAGCAAAGGAATTCACAAAAGAATTAAAACTTAGTGTACTGCAATGATTTGGAGAAATGGATATTTCATCATCAGCTATAAAGCACTGAGTAGTAACACAATCTTTTTGCCATTCTATTGGCCATTGGCTATTTGGCTTTTAGCCCCTGCCACAACTTCATGGTTCCCTCTTCTCTCCAGGCTTCTGTTAGAAGATGAGGACAAAATAAACCAGCTATTGCTGTTGTCCTCACAGAAGAACCCATTCCTGGCCGATATGACAACTTCACTTAATGCTGTTAGGTGAGAGCTGCTCATGACCAAAGGTCTGAGAGATTAGCACTAATACAACTGATATCTTAATTTAGCAGTGCATTTGGTTATAGTCTCTGTGCACAGATATTTATGCCTCATGTTATTAATAACCAGTTATTGTATCTGATTAGGTTATGCTTATGTGTAGAATATGCAGAAAATAGTATTTAAAAAACAAGCCACATCTTGCTCTAAAGGCCAAAGTTGCAATCAGATTACCATCTGCATATTAAAAACCGAAAGGAAAAAAAAAAAAGCAAAAACTGTGAGACATACAGTAAAAGCCTGTGTTTGAATAATAACTGCAGACAGTCCTGGTGAAAATTGGGTCTCTGCTATGAGCAACAAAATATCTTGATGGTAACATGATTCACAGAGAGCTGCTCTCTGAGAAAAAAAAAAAAAAAGAAAAGAAAAGAAAGAAAAAAAAAGGGAGGGATATTAGTACAGACTTTGCAAAAGCTAGCGTGAGTGCCTCTCTTTTTAGAGCTCAGTCAGCCTGTTCTGATGGGCATGACTCGATATCTACGGCCACAGCCCCAGCAGTGTGCCCACCACTCTGTCCCATGCCTGCTCACAGTCGGGCTGCAGTCAGTCCCTAAGCCCTGGACTGTTCTCAGGGCTGCTGGGCTACCTCTCAGACTGGACAGGTTTCACTTCTCTTGGCCCCTCAGCTCTCATGGGCTCAAATTATCTTTTCACATGGGAGACCTGGAGATGGAAGGATTTGTGTCTTCAGTCCAAATAGCTGAACCTCTGTCCAAACTTGTCAAGACTCTCTGTAGGGATTCATTTTGGGTGTAAATAGTTCACAAAGTTAAAAGGAGCAAGCACAAAGTTTAGGCAGGCCACTACAACTAAAGTGTGTGAGTTCTCTTAAAGTACAATGGGGAAGAATGGGACTGAATACAACCTGTACTTTTAGGGGACACAGAGCCTCATAGATACGCAGGTATGTGCAGGGTGTTTCCACTTTTTTTGCTCAGAGCTGGGGACTTGCTTTAGCAGCAGTGTGATTTATGATATAAACACGCTGTCTAATGGTGCTATCAAATTCTGGCCTGTGCAAAATGAACAAGAATGTCTCATTGGCAGGTTAGATCACAGAAATGGGATGCATATGCACATTCACTGTCCATCCCATTATTGCACAGTACCATAAAGTGCCATTAGCATTCAAGCATATCCAGGATGAGTAGATTTACCCAAATGAGTGTAGACGTACCTGCTTTTGCTTGTCAATCTGATCACAGTGCCAGCAGTTTCCCCTGGAAGCAGAGCCATGTCCTGCCAGAACAGCATGGGTGGTTATGCCAATAAGTCAGCATCCAGAAAGAATCACCTATTTTTCTTTAAGGACTGACTTCTCCATGATTTGTAGTGAATTAAGAAATGATAAATGTTGTGAATGTGTTACAGTGCTACCAGCCTACTAGGAAAGATGTTAAAAGTGGCCATACATCATCTGCTATATGGTCTTAGGCTCTAGTACAGTCTGCATCGAACATTTCTTTCTTTAGTGAAATGTCCTTCCTACTCTGTTTGACTCTGCAGCACAGTGAGAAATGAGAAGGAATTGATTCCCCTGTAGCCACTCTGACTCTAATGCTGCCACCCCTTTGGTTTCAGCATTGTTTCTCCCAATTTACATTGGGAACATGAAGTCAGGAGCCTTTTTTTTTTTTTTTTCAGGCAAATATGAGGAAAAGTAAAATAAAAGTAAAATAAACTGGCATTGTCTGTCTCCAGGAATTGCTTAAAAGACGAGGGACAAGCCAGCCTGCAGAGCAGACCCCAGCAGCCTGAGCAGGCCTGGAGGCAGCTCCAGCCGGGAAATCCTCTGGAGAGGAGGCTGTGGGGCTCCTGCTGACAGCCATCCATCACTCTCCTGCTTTAGGAGTTGGTCAGCAGCAGCTGGCAGCATGAAATGGCCCTGAGGTGCAGACAGCCGAATGACTCCCATGGCTGAGCTGTAAATTCATCTCTGTAGCTCACCAGCATGGTCTGCCTGCTGATAGCTGATAAATAAGTCAGCTGTGGAGCGAGGTTAGTATTTACCTATGTGTCTCAGACAGGTTGAGTTAGGAAGATGGAAAGTGTTACAGAAGTACAACATTAAGCCTCTATGCTGGCGTATTTATTCACCTGTAATACAATTAAACTAGAAGTTATCTATAGCAACTTGTCTCCTGATAACACCTTAACTTCTCAAGTATTGATTTAATGCTCTGCTGGTGCTGCAGCAAATGTTAGCTGTGTTGTACAAGTAGCAGCGTGCTGACCTGATTCCTGTGTACTGACCCTGCTCGTTTCTTTGGTTGGTATTTATTTATTATATCTGATAAAATATACAGGAACCTGCCAGAGCTTCAAAGGCAGGGTGGTTTATCCGTGACTCAATGTTCAGCATGCTTCTGTAAGTAAAGTGTGCTTCAGGATTGGACTTTCTTGGGCAGTAAAAATGTCCATCATTACATTTCACCAGGAGATCATTAAAACAGACC
Source organism: Chrysolophus pictus (assembly GCA_037305975.1). Classification (NCBI taxonomy): domain Eukaryota; kingdom Metazoa; phylum Chordata; class Aves; order Galliformes; family Phasianidae; genus Chrysolophus; species Chrysolophus pictus. Next base: position 42,530,270 of record JAYKPI010000006.1, read on the forward strand.
TTTATCCATTTTCAGTTCTGTGGTTTAGAGTAGAAGTGTGCATAAAACATTGATTTCCATTTGTTGTGGCCAGAGAGATTTTTTTCCTTGTGATACAGCTGTTGCTATTTATTTTTTTCTCTAGAGACAACAATAATGCACAAATGTGCTCTTTTATTACTGCCCGCCATTAGCTCTTACCAGCATCCCTGCATTTTTGTTGTACGCTTCTCAAAGGAAAAAAAAACAAGGAACACATAGGGAGAGTGTGGAGTGTTGGCTCTCTGCAAGGTACAAGATTTGCTGCTGGCCTTTCACATTGTCAATAATGAAATACAGCATTACAAAAAAAGAAAAGTGGTGTTTGTGGCTCAGCATGGTGAAGGGAAAGTACTGTTTTGAGAAATTTAATTATTTAATTTATTCCCTTCTGACGAACTCAGCTAAATTTTGTATATAGATTATGGTCATCACATACTAATGCTTACGTCTCTAAAGCCATGGTGCTCCACGGACACATGTGCCATGCAGTCAGCTTGGAGAGAAAACCCGTTCTTTAGCACTGTGACATTCCCCCTTGCTTTCTCCCCTTAATGTTCATAGAAAGACACATAGAGAGCATGACACAAGGTTGATTCCCACCAAGTGGCAGCAGGAAGCAGAGACTTTTCTGTTCTGCATAGAGTGTGCAGTCTTACTAACCCAGCTATTAGGGTTCCCAGATACGTGCTATGACTGCTAAACATAGGCTGGCGATCGCAGCATTAGTTGGATGCAGCAAACTCACCCTGCTCTTTATCTTAGCAAATTAGGATAAACGGGGTCAGCGACTCCCAGTTCCGAGTTTTGCATGCATGGCAGATTTGCAGACTTGAACACATAGGGATGTGAGAGCAGGAGGCAGCTCCAGAGGAAAGCCACAGAGGTGATCAGAAGGCTGGAGTGCCAAGCCTATGAAGAAAGGCTGAAGTTCAGCCTAGAGAAGAGAAGGCTCTGGGAAGACCTCATGGTCTTCAAGTACTTGGAGGGAACTTATAAACAGAAGGAAGACTGACTTTTTTCATGGTCTGCTAGTGATAGGACAAGGGGGAGTGGCTTTAGACTAAAAGAGAGGAGAATTAGATTAGACATCATGAGGAAATATTGTAATATTTAATCAGAGGGTATTGAGGCACTAGAGCAGGTTGCCCAAGGAAGTTGTGGGTGCCCAACTCCTGGAGGTGTTCAAGGCCAGGTTAGATGGAATCCTGGGCATTCTGATCTAGAGGGCATTCTGATCAATGGCACCGGGGTTGAACTGGGTGGGCTTTAAGGCCACTTCCAACTCAAGCCATTCTATGATTCTATGATAAGCCTAACTGGTGTATTTACACAGCTGGTGTCTACATTTGCTTAGATAAATCCCACACTGAAAATCAAAATCTAAATTTTACCACCTGTAATTTAAACCCATTTCTTCTTGTCATTCTTACAACCCCTTCCCAGCAAAACAGCCCCTTCCTGCTCATATCTATCCTTGAAGCATCTGAAGACCCTTCCTACATCACTCCCCCATGCTCTCTTTGGCCAAACAACCACACATCCTTCCATTTGCCCTGGTATATCTCATTCTATAGACTCTCAAAGTTGCTTCCCTCAGCAAGCTGGCCTTTCCAAGGCAGCCCAGCCATGGGTGCAACATACCTACACAACCTTGATGTGGGAGCCCTCTGTCCCCACAGGCTTCCTGCAGGGCTGTACACCACCTTGGTGCAACAGGAGCTGCTGCATCAGTTGTCCTGTCACTGCTGCTGGTGTTGGAGTACTCAGAGAGATCTCTCAGTCTCTACTGCTGAAGGCCTCTTCTCTCTCTCTGTTCTCATGATATTTGCTTTAATATAGTTCTAGGAAGAATATAGTGGGAATAGAATGTAACAGGAATTCCTTGAAGAATTAATTGCCTGCTATCAACCGTGGATGGAATTCAGAAGCACACTCAACAGAGATATGTCTTGTTACAGTGAGAGCAGGTTCACAGTCAAAGCCCTAAAATACAGAGTGTTCTGTTTGCTCAGTATCTAACAAAAGTGTTGAATGGCATTTTGAATGTCCACGTCATATCTTTTCTGTTCTCAAATAGCCTACAGCAAAGCAATAGGAAATAATTGATTTCATAGGTTTGGTTTCATGCTATATTCAATTCCAGCATTTCCTGGAGAGACTTCAGCTAACTGTATCTTAAATTTATACTGACTGCTCAAAAAGGAAGGAGCTGGGATCAGCGGATGTCCTTATGTGTGTGACGTCAGGCACACATCTAATTAAGGGGCTGTAGATTTTCATATAGCTGTTTGACCTGAGATGCCACTGGAAAACCATCCTTTCCTCTGACAAACTTTGCTGATAGAGGCGGAAGCCTTGCCTGACCCTTGAGGACAGCACACATCACACCTTTGTTAAGCTAGTTTCCATGGTTACAATTTCTTGCTCATTGAACATCATTAAGGATGTAAGAAACATGAACTTTGCGGTTAGCTTGTCCTCAGGTTTGTGTTGACCTCCTGTTCTGCACAATTGTTCTCCTGGGAGATATGGCTCATGACAAAGCAAGGGAGACTGAAGGCAGGCTGCTTCGCTGTCGCTCTTTCCTTTGGCTTTTCATCTCTGGATTACAGACCAAACTCTGTAAATATGAGTAGGCATGGAAACGTAGCACAGATATTTCTGTCTCTAACACAAAAACAAGGCAACTAAAAATGACTGCGGTTAAGTGTGGCATCTGCCCACAGCAGAGGGTTGGAAGTAGATGATATTTAAGGCCCTGTGATGGTGCACTCCTTGCCCCCCCACCCAACCTGGTCGTTATGCCCAAGGCCTAGTGCACACGATGAGATGCAAAAGATCTTGTTCTTGCTAATAACAATCAAGGTTTCAACACCAGTGCCCAGACACCTTGTTCAACAGAATCAATTCTAGGTTGTATGACTATGAGTCAATCATCTTATCCCATATATAGAAAGCAGCCTAAGAACCCCTCTAAGAGTTCCTCCTTCAAGCAGCTGGCTGCAAACCAGAATCTCCCCTTGAGTACGGACACCTCTTGAGGTTACTTAACACGTGCACAGAGATTCACCCAGGACACGGTGAGGCCTTGCAGACAGATCCTCAGTAAGCAATTTATTGTTTTTAAGCTATATTGGGTTTGCTATTTGATCTTAGATTAATTATGCACCTCCCCACTCTCTGTGTACCAAGCAGTCAGGAACATCTAGCCATTTCAAATCTTGTTAAGTTACTGTCACCATTATTCAAATTACCATCTTATATCTATTTATATCAATAAATATATTTCTGCCTTCCATCTTAAGAGTGAAGTGTACAGTACTTCAGTCGCCTTCACCAACAGGCCCCTTCTAGCCCAAGCCATTCTGTGAGTCTATGATTCTAAGTGTCTAGAGGGGAAAAGGGAAGCATGAGGAAGCCGAGTGAGAAATTATGAGCCATGATGACCTTACTCTCCCATTTAGTGTCTATGGCAGAACAGGGCCATTCCACTTTGTGTTACAGCTGGGTGAAACGGCATTCAGCCCCTTTGCCATGGGCCCCTCTGACATAGAGAAAAGACAAAAATCCTGGCAAATCTCAACATCCATAAGTAGCTGAACTCTTCCTATAAGAAGCTCAAGCTGCAAAAAGAAGAGAGATGTTGCAGCAGGGAAACTGAGCAGCCATCGGTGACAGCTCTGTGCTGTGGGGCTCTGCTAGCTTACACAATTAAGATTTGTTTTGTTATCCAATGATTTCTCACGTACCACAGTTTCCTTGCACAGTCAATGCTTGCCAATTCTCTGTCAAGGGCATGGTTGCAGCCCTAGAAATGAAAGCAAACAATCAGCTGTAGCTCAAAAATCCTTCTGGCTTTTCTATAAGGTTTTCCCAGAAGCCTGCAGATCTCCAGCAGCGTGTCCCCTGTGGAGACTTGCTCAGCATAAGGCAAAGACCCTTGAAAAAATATAATCACAGAATTGCAGAATGTTTTGGGTTGGAAGGGTCCTTAAAGCCCACCCAGTTCCAACCCCCTGCTGTGAGCAGGGCTGCCACCGACTGGATCACGCTGCCCCATCCAACCTGGCCTTGAGTGCCTCCAGGGATGGGATACCACAGCTTCTTTGGGCAGCTGTGCCAGGGCCTCACCGCCCTCTGATTAAAAAAAGAAAAAAAGAGCCTTGCTGAGAAAGCTAGTCCATCAGAGGCACACACCCAGACAGCTCTGCCATGGTGTGCAGGCACTGGGCCTGGCTGAGAGGCCTCGTTGCTGCTTCTCCTTCATCAGACAAGGTCACAGCAAGCCAGGGAGGTCCTGCAGTGTGGGAAGACAGGGAGAAGTGTCAGTGTGTTGAAGGCTGGAACCAAACCCGCAGCTCCTGGTTGGAAAATGCACCCACGCTGGCTGCCACCATTACTGTCATGTGTTAGACTGGAGTGCCAGCTCTGCCCTGAGGTTGCGGATCAGAGATATTTTGGAACATTTCACAGCAACTTTCAGCAGCTTCCACAGAGCTTAGCAGGAGCAGATGGAACACAGCTGGAAGGGAGTATAGGGAAAGGTGACATTCCTCTTCCTTGAGAAATTCCAGAGTGGCTCATACCCAGGCACAACATCACACTGTTAGTTCTGGATACTGAAGAGTGATGTGGCCATATTTCTTCCCCATTCCCATAAAAAGCCTGCATCGCTATTTCAAATGGGACACGTTAATTTGAATGCATTTTCTTTCTGTTTAAAGATTCAGTGTCCCTGTTTAGCCCTAGAAATTACTGTCCATACCTCCTCTCCACTCCAAGGCAATTAAAAGCTGTGACCAAGGCTTGTCTCTATCAGTGTCTCAAATCATTCTTTAATGAAGAGAACAAGGATCTTCTCTCCTTGTTTTCACACAGGCTTAAGTTCAAAGCAGATTGCTGGAGGATAGCATTTAATTGACCCCCATGATGGAGCACTTGCAGGACAGCTCTTGCCTAGCAACAACCACCAGATAGCAAAGCTTTAATAACTACTCGAACTTGGAAACCCATTGTTTTTCTTGGTGTTTTTCTTCAAACCAGCCATATATCTTTCACCAGAGACACAAAACACACTGGACGGGTACTGCTGCACTCCCAGCCCTACCTCGTCTTCCCAGAGCATCACCACCCTAAGCCGCTTGGGGCTGTTTTCAGTCCTACAATGACCTCAAACCAAAAAAAAAAACAACAAATAAAACTTCACCAGAATGCCAACAAAACAGTCTTCCAGGTGCCTTGCTGCTCTCTGCAGAAGACTTGTCTGTCTCTACCTGGGGAAGTCTACAGCTCTCTGATCTTACAGGCCCGACATCTGTGCCTGTGCTGGTAACAAAGAGGCCATTGGTGTGTTTTTTCAGATTTGGAGACAGAAACAAGACCTGAAATGAACATAGACCACCTACTTTTTCTTTGCCTTAACAAAAGCAGTGGAACAAAGAGTGAAAGCCTTTTTATTCCCAACAGGTTTAGCCTGTGAACACAAATCTCATTTCTCTGGGGGGGAGGATTATCTCTTCCCATTAATGTCCACGCTACTCCCCGATAATCCATGCCCTTGCCTTCCTCTTGCTTGTCTGCATCCCTGCCATTCCCCTCCAGTTCCCTGCTTCTTTTCATCCATCCAAGCTCTCCATGTTTTTTTTCAAAGCAGGGCCAGCTTTGCTAAAATCACAGCCTTCTTCCACAGGCTGTGACTCCTGTCTTGTGCTCTCATTTGAACAAACGCTGTTTCTTTTCATTCCACCTTTAACAAGCTGAAATGAGAAGAACTCATTAACATCCCAAGAGGGGCATTTTTAATGGGCTGGGGAGATTAAGGGAAACTAAAAGACAAAGATGGGGATTCGGGGAAATCAAGAGATGGACATTAGGAGAAACAGATAGCTCAAAGGCTCCAAGGGCATTTTCCTTCTTGATTTACAGTCAAGAGTTGTGCTACAGCAATGGGAAATCTGTTCTGCTAAGAGCATCCCTCAGGATCATGAGCTAGAGACCCACTAATCCACATTGTTCACTCAGTACAAAGCTGCTCTTCAGAAAAAACAGCATGGCCCCTATGGAGTGTCCTGATGCATGGCAGTGCCTGCAGAACACAACACTTCCCTCTCCTGGCTGAGTAGGCATGGGTTGAGTGCTTTGCACAGCACTCACACAGCACTGCACTGCTGGTGAATTCCTTCTGGTGTGAAGATAGCAATGGGCACGTTGCTGCTGTGTCAAACAGCCTCCTAGATTGTTAACCAAACAGAAGAGTTTTATCTAAACTGATCCCAATTTCTGTTTTCAAAGAGTAAGACTGATGTCTATGATGAACCCATGGTATCCTTTTTACAAGTTTAAATATTTACAGTGATCTTTTCATATAATTGTCAAAAAAGTGTCTCTCTTTCTTCACACAGATATTTAAACATCTTATCTGTACTGCTATGGATGGATTTTCACTGGGTTCATCCAAGTATTTCCCTACCGGACAGGGTTGCAAAGGGCTTGTCCAGGCTCTGCATTGGGTCTGTTGTGCTCTGTCTCACCTGCCAAGTGATACCTGGGCGTTATCACAGAAACCTGGCTGTATTTAGCTACTTGAGCCAGAGCTTTGACACTAACAGCAGTCAAGGCAAAAGTGATACCGATCCAAAACGAGAAAATGGGCGAACAGGCAGGCAGGCAGTGGGACTCACTTGGCCTTGTAGTGCAGTGCTGCTTATCAGCCGTGATTAATGCTGGGAGATGTGCCAGCCACACTGGATCCCCTTGGAAGGCAGCACAGTGGATTCAGAGGGGCAGGGCTTTATCAAGCGGATGTTCAGTGGTGAGAGATGGAAGGGAAAACAAAGGTTGGGCAGGTGAGTAATGCTTATGGCGAAGCAAAAGGCTGCAGAGAGAGTCTGCCCAAGGGGGAAGGTGGGGAAAGAGCCTGCTGAGAGCTGTGCTTCCATGTTGGGTTCCGTGAAAGCCAGGCTTCTGCAGGAATTGCCTTTCCAAAATGTGTGAGCACTCCTATCTGACAGGGTGGTGCAGTGGTGGATAAGTCAGTGATGGATAAATGGCCTCTCAATGGCTTTATAGTTAGATGAGTAAAGCTTTCACCTGCCACTAAAAAGTCTACTGGCCCCTAATAAAGTATTGGTTTTGAAAAAAAAAATGCCATGTGTTAAAGATTCTTACATTTTTCTTCTCAAAGTGCACAATGCCCCTAAACTGCAAGCTGAGAGAATCATAGAATTATAGAATCCCAGAATGGCTTGGGCTGGAAGGGACCTCAGAGCCCATCTAGTCCAACCCCATGCCATGGGCAGGGTTGCCAGCCACTGTATCAGGCCTAGATGAGGTTGCCCAGGGTCCCTATCCAATCTGGCTTTGAAAGAGTGTTTTTCTTTGAGAGCTTTTTCTTTGTTTCAATAAAGAAATGTTTTCACATCAAAACTGTTTTATGCTGGCGTAGGTTTTAAGATTTATTATATCAGTTGTGTTATTGTTGAATTATTGTATTATATTGGGTAACTATTTTATATATTATATATTATATATTATATATTATATATTATATATTATATATTATATATTATATACTATATTATATAGTAACACTAAGCACCTAATGATTTAAAATCATTAGGAAGTTCAAATTCTCATGATGAACAGGGTTAATGGTAGTAATTATGCTTCAGCTTTTAGGAAACCCTAGCCCCTAGGTTCTGAGGCACTGATGCTGCAATGACATTGCCAGGAGCTCTGTGTTACGACGAGCTCTTATGAAGGACCAACCCCAAACAAGAATGCAGCTGGCTCCTAAAGCTAGCTGAGCCCCTGGGAGTGGAGGAGTAGAGGCTGCTCACTGCTGCTGGAGGACAGCTGAATTTCAGGGCAAAGTGACCGTCCGTGAAAAGCAGCAGGACTGGATCCATATGTCACTAAGTCTGAGAATTGCTGGTATTAGAACAGACTGGTGTGGTCCGGCTGCACAGCAGAAGGAAAGCAATTTGTATTTCTCATTTCGTACATCTTGCTACTGTGAACTGGATATGAAAGCTCTCAAATGCTTATCAGCAGTACAAAAGCATGGTGTTTGTCTGCTGGGAGTGTGTTAGAGAAAAGAAGGTGCTAGAATTCAGAGAGAATAATGCATTTTATAGCCTGATGCAGAGACCTGCGTGCATCAGCTGCATTTGAAGAACCAGAGAAATATGTAGGGATAAACAAACCCTAGCCCAATATCTATCTGAATTTTAAAAACATTCACTCTAGGTGTGCTCTCACATCTTCTGTGTTCATTTGCTTACAAATATGTGAGAAATCACGGTTTCCAAGTTCAAATAAACGGGGGAGAGAATTTTCCATGTTTGCCTGCCTGCCGGTTCAAGAAAATAAGCATTGTGTTCACAGTTATGAATGCTTCTACTGGCAGCGACCACAGATTTATTCAGCTGGGGAATAGAAATGGCATCACTTGAATGTCTGACCAGCCATTAGAAAACAAAGTCATATTAACGAATGTGAATAATTGCTTAAAATTAACAGTCCATCAACCAAAGAGTTGGATCATTAAGATGTATGAAACTTAACTAAGGAATAAATTCCAAAGAAATCTGTGATCCTCTGGTAGTTTTTTCATAAATGGAAGCAAAGACTACACTAATTGTATAAATTATTCGCTTTTAATTGCTTGATCAGGTGTGATGAGTGTTGAGAACATTGTGTCTCAGGGAGGGAAGAACAATGACAAACCAACCAGTGACTTTTGCTTATTCTCCTTGCAGTGGCAAAGTAAACAAACCTGGGGAACAAACTGGAAGGTCTGGGAGCATTTTTAGGTGCACTGGGGAGCTCCTGTTCTCTGCTTTTTCTTCTGTCTGCCTTCTTTTTGCCTTTCTACATGGCACAGTGAGTCTTTCTAATAGACATGTTTTTTTGAAAACCTGACGGATGAAAATGTTGGCTGGAAGAAGGATTGCACATAATAAAGCCAGCTTTGATCCATGGAAAGGTCAGGTGATAAATGGCAAATATACTCTCTACAGAAAGAGCATGCAGACATGGCTTTGAATGAAACCTGCACTCGGCTGTTTAGTCATTCTGATCCTCTGCAATAGGTGCACAGAAACACGTGGTGCTTTGGGGTGCCAGGAGCATGCACTAGAAGGGAGCTTCTTACACTCCTCAACATGCAACCTGATGCTTTCAAAACGTAGGTGGCACAGCAAATTTCAGCACAAAGAAAACAATTTTAGAGGGGAAAGCATCAGATGGTCTGAAGCAGAGATGCCATTTCCAATCTATGGCAGGTGAACACTGTATATCCCATTAAATGCCACTTATGCTATGCATTGCAGTACTTCCTATGGTATACAGAGCTGCTTGCTTGCCCTACCTCCTTCATGCAGGATTGGCAGAATACATCTTTAGGTGTTCAGCAGGGACTTTTCTAAAGAAGCACCATATGCCCTTGGCAGACCCAGTGTTGGTCCATACTGCCTTTATAGGACTGTTTCCTTCTGCGGAGGAACGTATGTGTGATCACTGTGTGGCCAGGCAGTGCTGCTGACACAGAAGGATGCTGAAAGCTGCGACACCTTGTGTTGCTCACAGAAAATCCATCTGACAGCACAGAAGATATTCAAGGATATTTCAAGAGGCAATTAACATCTGTGCACTGAATGCTCTCATGTGGATAATCTTTTGGAACATTCAGCAGGGCTTTCAGCTGTTTGCTTCTAACCTAGGGAGTTACATTTACTGTGTACTGCCAAGAAGAAGGGACAGCAAAAACAAGGCATCTCACCCCATCATTTGTTCACATGTACCTGCACTGAAGGCCTCTCCTGAATTTATCTGTCTATATGTGGCTATACCACGTGCTTATTGCAGAGCCCTGTGTGCTTCAGCCACATTGGCTCAGCAAGACACCAACTTTGCCTAGTTTTTCAATGTTTTGCAAAATCAGAAGTGCAGAAGTTGAAGTCCAGAAGGCCTGAGCGCCTAAGAATGGGATAGCTATGATTTGTGTACCAGGATTGGTCCCTGCTCGCTTCACTGAAGGTGAAATGAGCTGATGTAACAGCTCACAGATGGCTTATGGCCTCAGCAGGGAATGGCTTTGTGCATGATCCCTCTGCAGCGGTGACATTTACGTTCAGCTGGCTCTACCTCTGTATGGCAGCAGGGATATCTGACAGCACGAAAACAAAGTCAAAGGAAACCAAGCACACACTAAGTGCTTACACTATGTCCTATTGCATAATTATATTGAGATGTTCTGCACAAACTTATCTCAAAATGTTTCTTTCACGTGGAAGATGTGGACCAATGTTTTGCTAAATACGGAATGAGAGCTGTTGATTTTTGCATTTAATTCTTGGTACCGTCGCAGTATCCTAGAAAATATATTCTCTCTTCTCCTGCCTTACACTGGCTCTCACCTGCTCAGCCTGCACGGGATCGTCTGAGAGGGCTCAGTGCCCTCTGCTGAGCTCAAATGCGCAGGCAGCAAGCAGGAAAAAGTCACTGAGCCTCTACTGAACTCACATGTCCTGCCTTCATCAGCACGTTCTCCTTGTCCCAGAACTGGGATATTCGTAAAGTTATTCTCCCCGAGCCTGTATTCCTCCCAGGGATTTGATAAGATTTCCTAGGATAGAGGTGTTCTCTGAAGCCCAGCCATGGCCTTTTGTCTTTCCTGGAAACACAATCTGCTCTTGAAAAAAACCACAATTAAATAAAAAAGTTTGATTTGCAGATCCTACACCTTTTTTACAATCACCACAGAAAGTATGTGGCAAATATCTTCTGAGAAGGGCTGACTTTCTAGCAATGACTGCCATCATGCTGTTCACCTGAGTTTTGCTCTTTAGCGTATAAACTTGAGGACTTGCTAATGCCTTGGCTCTGTGGCAGGAACACAGTGGGAGGCATTACTAAGTTAGCACCTGAAATAGCAGCAGATGGTCTGCGGACACAAAAATAGAGCTAGACTTGGCCCCAGGGGCTTATGTTCTCAGTACTAACAGGTTTGACAGAAAGTTTCCCTTTCTGCTTTCTGCTGATGCGTGCTGTTTTAGCAGCCAGGGTGTCTGTCTTCTGCAGTTGTCCTGAAACCCAGAGAACAAAGCAGACTCTTCTCCAGCATGTTCTGAACACATGGAGTCCATAACTTCAACTGACAGTAATACCTCTCACATGCAGTCCCCATTCCTACAGCATCTAAGCACCCCAATCCTGAACTGGATTAAACATCATAGAATCAGAATCACAGAATATTCCAAGCTGGAAGGGACCCTCAAGGATCATGGAGTCCAACTCCTGACTCCACACAGGACCACCCAAAAGCCAAACCCAATATCTGAGAGCACTGTTCAAATATTCCCTGAGCTCTGGCACTCAGTGCCGTGCCCACAGCCCTGGGCAGGCTGTTCCATGCCCACAGCCCTCTGGCACAGACCCTGTCCCTAACCCCCAGCTGCCCTTCCCCTGACACATCTTTGTCCATACAAATCTGAATTAGGATGCTGGGCCCACATACCCAGATTCCTGGAAAGATGAACTCAAATCTAGAGGTAAAACTTCTACGGAGCTAACTTAGACACCTCATGGTATAACAAAAACGTAAGTGAAATGCAATCGAATTGTCATGCCCAACTTGGTGAGAGCTGGATCCAAGAGCCAACTTTTTGGTTCTAACAAAAAGCTGCAACACTTAATGCTATTCTGTTGGGGAGAAAATCAAATTTTTGATACAATTTGTAAAATCTAAAATAGCTTCAGCAGATGCTCACTTCTTACTTGTTGAGCATTTCCAGGCAAGCTTTAGCTGTTTTACCTGGAGAATAAGAACTTTAGTTCCAGTTTCCCAGACAACCTGCTGTAATTGCATCTAGATTATACACCTCCACAAAACCCCATCAAAGCCCACAGCTGGTGGTAATCGCTGACCCAGTCCTTTTCTTCCATGCCCACCTGTGATGGCAAATTCTTTGCAAGAATGAAATGAGTTATGAGTGACAACAGCAAGCCCTTGGGTGCAGCCCCCCTCCCTGAAATTTTCATGAGTCCGTATCAGGCACAATCAGTGTCTCTGTGAATTGCATCATTTCTGTAGCTAACATAACCCATTTTCAGAGGCAGAACATGATCCAGCAGGCATCTGATTCACTTTCCTAGCAAACCTTTATGAAGGCGAGGGTTGTGTTGGACAACATGTGCACTCAGAGAGGAAATCTCAATGTCTCCAGCTCTGTATGCTTTTATCACAGTAGCTGATAGTACAGACACATCACTAATAATCCCCATGCACAAAGGACATCTACATGCCTGTCACTGTGACAGCAGGAGTGCCAGTCTCTCTACGGAGTCCATTATGTGACTCAGGCTGTCTTTGCAGAGATTAAGTATACATAAAGGCACACACGTCATTAGGTAGCAGTGTCCTCTTCTACAAATTGTTTACCACACATACTATTTATATCTTTTGTTATCAGTGCTTGAGCATCTGTACCAGATATGTCTGGGTAAACTGACAGATACCAATGTATGCAATAAATAACACATCCTTTAGGATGTGTTGAGGAATGCTCCTTCTGCTAAGCTGGTTTGCTGTGATTTCACTTACAGCAAGATAAAAATGATGAAATATTACTTTTCCCTGACAGAAAGTTGGGTTTATTCCTGGAGGCGCAGAAGCAGACAAGCCTGGAGTCCCTTCTTGCTACCTGCACTGCTCTGCGACGCATGGCAAGCACTGCCTTCCCAACAAGCCAATGAGTCCTTCCCAGCCAAGGTGCTGTGTGTCCTAAGGCTGTGGGTCTTACACTGAACTGCCACCAGCCCTAACCGCTGCTCAGAAGCCCATAGATGCACAGCAGTTGGAGATCGACTATTACTTGCTGATGGTTTTTTTCCCCTGCGTGTTGCTTAGCACAAAAGGAAGGCGGTAAGCAGGCCCAGGTGGCATTTTGCATTTCTTTTCCTGGGTAAACTCCCTGTAAAATGTAACCACGAAGAAAACAGTAAGTAAATACTGAAGACAAACGAGACACTCTGGAGGCAGCATTTTGTCTCCCATTCTACTGCAACACCACCACATTATTCACACACAGCTTCACAGGAAAATTGTCCGCTATCTGTTTACTGAAGCGTGCCTGGTGATAAATCCTGCTTGTCTCCAGTACGCGAATGAACGGCCCTCCTTTGAGCACACAGTGCGACTGGGGCAGAGCTGCCGTGCAGTCCCCTTTGCCCTCCATCCAGCCCCAAAGCAAAGGAGCACAGACTGCAGGATAAGAGCTCCACACGTAATTTGCAGCTTCAAGATGAGCACGACTGTCTCATAACCACAGTGTAATTCAAAATTTCCTAATGGTGCTATGATGAGTAATACAAACAGCCTAACTAACTGACCGAAGGGTAACCAGAGTCAGCCTGAAGGCTGTTTTTGTTTTGGCCCCAAATGGCTGAACCAGCTGTATTTCTGCACTCTGCCTGATTTACCTGCCAAGTCAAATCAGAGCTATCATTGGGAGCGTTTTGAAAGTTTTGCTGAAAGAAAACTTTCTTTAAGCTCCTCAGGTGCTTGGTGTGTGTATGTTCAGGTGACGAGCCTTGGAGCAAAGCCATGCATATGGGCGTTGCTGAATTTTGCTTGTATTCAAAATTTAATAAGAACATGTATTTAAATGCTGCAAGCAGTCCCTATGTGTGACACAATTCATCTAATCACCATGAATAACTGAGAAGTAATTAAGCTTTTGACCAAAATCATATGCTGCATGACTTCAGACTCCAGAAGACTAATTTGTTGACTCCAAAGTGCTGAAGGCATCATTATTATAGCTGTGCCTAATTTTCCTCCATTTTTTAAAATGATCAATTACGTATATGTTGTAACAGATCATGCAGAGCTGCGTTTCTTATTTAGCATTATATGAATCTCCATTAAGCACTGTAATAGAGTAACTCCCAAACAGGGCACACGGGCGTTTTGCACCTGCAGCACTGATACTCTGCATCTCAGGGAACTCTTATTTCATGAACATCCTTAAGCAAATGTCTATCTTGAAAGCAATTGAATTTAAGTACATGCAAATAATTGTATTTTATTGTGAGATATTATACATTGTCCTATGAAGATAGACTTAACCCTGTGTCTGGACGTTCAAGTAAACTGGTGACAAGCAAGCTGGTGTCAGGAAGGCACAGTCATGTTGATTTTAAACTACCTAAATATGTATTCCAATTTATAAGATGGGGCCTGACTCTAATGCACCTTGGTGTTTATGTCAAACACCTGCGAGAGCTAAAGCTGGGTAGAGTCAGCACAGTAGTTACCAGCAGCCTCAAGTGGACACTCTCTCACTGGAGCAAAGCACATATAAGTGTCTCATTGTAAGGCTGCTGAATATTTCATATATAGCAGAGTTTTTCCCATGCTAACTGTAGGAAGCTGTGCCCACGTTCCCTACACAGTCCTCACTGTAATAGTTTCTTTACAGGTGAAAAAAGTGAGGAATGTAGTCTCTCATTAGCAGCTCTATTGGTAGGAACAACACCATCTCTTTCTTTGATGCGTTCACTTATCAGAGTGAACGTGGGGATAAGAAAGCTGCAGTGGGAGATTTGCTCCTCAAAAGCATGATTTCATGATTCCTTTACTTCCATTGATAACTTTTCAGTGTTTTCTTGTAACTTGCTCTGTGTAATTAGTATGGAATTTTCGTGAAAAGAATGTGATTCCCAGCAACAAAAGAGAAATACTTATGACTAATGTCATGCATGCTTTTTCATTTTATCCCACTAGATCTCTTCCTTGCCTTTCCTTGCTAAATTCACATTTTCAAGATGATTAATCCAACTCTTTCTCAGAAATGCATTGACATTACTGTGTCAGCTGCTCAGGAAACAACACCACTGACCAACAATACATGACCACGTAGATGGGCTTCTACAGAGCACTTTGACTCCACTGGAAGATGAATACTACAAAAGTGACAAATAATGTTCATGGTGATTTGCCTCAGATTCAACCACAACATGATTAAACCCTCTGATTTTCTGTGCTGTTTCCAGCTGTACTAAGGCACTGTGCATTAAGCTGCTGAGAGATGAATAACAAATCAGCCATTTTTGAGGGAGCTCTCATTGCGTGCAGGCACATTCTTGCTGTTACGACATTCTTGCAATTATTTTGCAATTTCTGTGAAGCCTGAGCTCCAATCCATATAACTGCTCCAGTGAGACTGCCTCACAGCTGACCCAGCTGACTCCTTTTTGGATGAAATAACATGTAGAAGGGGAGGGAGAAATGCAAGACAACATGCATTGATTTTTCTCACTGCCAGCCCAAGCTAGGAGCTAGAGCTGCCTGCAGGATGGGAGGGCCATTGCACAGTTATATGTTTTGGCAGGCTATGTTTTTTTGACTTGAAGTAGGCATTTCTGCGTGCTTTCCCGTGCCAGATATTTTATGCATCTTAATACAACTATCTACACTGCTTATGGCACAGCAGATGCACAAATTCCATACCAAATAGCCCCCATATGCAGCCAGTCCATTACTGCACTGCCCTCTCCATCCTATCTCTCATCACATACAGACAGTGGTAAAAGCGGTCTGTTCCTTGGTCTATCATTTCTAAAACAGGGGGGGGAACTGATTAAGAAACAAAAAGATAAAAAAAAAAAAAGAAACTGTAAGGTAACATAAAAAGCTGACATAAGAAATACCTTCAGTAGGAAAGTACTGACCTTAATGAAGATTTGAAAGATGATGAGATAGAACTAACATAAACCAAAATCTGTGAGCTAGCCAAAAGCCTTTTTATTTCCCTAACAGCAGAAAATTAAAGGCCTAGACATTCCTTGCTTCCTTATGTTAAATAATTGGTAGCAGAACTGATTACAAGAAAACAAATCATTATTTTCCTCTGCATATAGCTGTAAAACTTACCCATTCATTTCAGCACTGCCTTATAACCTGTTAACTGCTTTCTTATTAACAGCACCCATTTCTGAAGATCCTCAGCAAAGTTTGTGGATGACCGAGCTGCATGGTGCAGATGGCACATAGAAGGGAAGGAGGGAAGGGATGCCATCTAGAGGGATCCTGACAGGCACAAGTGGTGGAACCATGTGAAATTCAACAAGGCCAGGAGCAAGGCCTTGGATCTTGAGGCAGTCCCAGGCACAAACACAGGCTGGAGTGAGGGAATGGATTGAGAGCAGCCCCGAGGAGGAGAACTTGGGGATGCTGGTTGATGAGAAGGTCAACATGAGACAGCAGTCTGCGCTGCAGACCAGAAAGTCAACTGTGTCCTGGGCTGCATCAAAAGCAGCATGACCAGCCAGGGTGAGGAAGGGGATTGCCTCTGCTACACTCTCTGCTGAGGTTCCATCTGCAACACTTAGGACATGAACCTATTGGAGTAGATCCTGAGGAGGCCACAGAGATGCTCAGAGGAATGGAAAACCGCTCCTAAAGAGACAGGCTGAAGGAACTGGGGCTGTTCAGCCTAGGGAAGCTGCTGGGGAGACTTCATTGCGGCCTGCCAGTACTTCAAGGGGCCTACAGGAAAGCTGGGGAGGGACTCTTTATCAGGCAGTGTAGTGATAGGACAAGGAGGGAATGGCTTTAAACTAAAAGAGAGGAGGTTTAGGTTGTATGTTAAGAATAATTTCTTTTCTCAGAGGGTGGTGAGGCCCTGGCACAGCTGCCCAGAGAAGCTGTGGTGCCCCATCCCTGAAGGTTCTCAAGGGCAGGTTGGATGGGGTCCTGGGCAGCCTGGTCTGGTGGGTGGCAGCCCTGCCACGGCAGGAAGGAGGAGCCAGGTAATCTTTAAGGTCTCTTCCAATCCAAATCATTCTATAATTGTTACTTTTTTTCTGTTTTGTTTATTTGTTTGTTTGTTGTGTGTATGTGTTTTCGTTTTTGCCTTTGTTTTGACACGCGACTTCTCTTAATTGCATATGATTAAGATGAGCTGAGTAAAAAGTCCCGCTGGGCAGAGCTCTACGACAGAGAAGCAGACAACTCCCGGGTAGCCCAAGGCTCCGCAGGCCGGAGGGGAAGAGGCGGTCCGGCAGAGCCTCACCTGCGCGCTGCCGGGCGGGACTGCCGCCGTCCCCGCCCTCCGTCCAGGTGCGCGGAGGAGGCGGAAGCGAAAGCGCGGAGGGAGCCAGCGCCCGCCTCGGCGCTGGGTCCCTGCGGGAGATGGCGGGGAGCCGCGCGCTGCTCGCGGTGCTCGCTGTCCTCATCGCCGCCTCGGCGCAGCACCTCCAGCGGGAAGGTAGGGATGGTGGGGCTGCGGGGAGGGATGGGAATCGGCGGCGGTGGTGGCGGTGATGAGCGGGCTCGCTCCTTGGCCGCGCTGCGAGCGAAGGGGCGCGGCGCCCTGAGCCCGGCACTGCCGCTGCGGCTCGGGGAGCGGTTCCGGTGTCCGGCGGCGTGGCTGGGGAGCGGGGCCGGGGCCGGGCGCGGCGCGCAGTCCCGGAGCGTGCCTGAGCTGGGGCACCGGGCTGTCCTGGTTGGAAGTCGGTCTTTGTCGCTTAGGTAAGTGTTGACCGGGTGAACTTTGCGATCTCTGTGCTCTCAGTTTCTGGTATTTCGGTTACGGAAGTAACTTCCCGAAGCCCTTTTCCTTGGATGCAGGGAGAGGGAGTGGGTTACCTGCGAGGAGCAGGAGCTTGAGCCCTGAGCCGGCCTGAGCAGGTCCTATAGTTTGTGTAACTTCTAGTTCCGATATAACTTGCTGTTCCTTTAAGTTTCCAGCATACAGAGCGGCACTTGCCCGAGCAGAGCTCTGCAGTGCCCAGTGCTGGGCTGCGCTCGCTGCCAGCTGCTCCTCTCACGCTTCCTGGGTGCTCCATGCCGTCCCGTGCAGATGGCCCAGGAACAGCCAAATCTCATCTGCAGCCCTGTAAGAATTCCAGCTGTGAGCTCAAATACAGCACATGGGGCTTTTCCTCGGTTTCAAAAGCTGCTCGGCTGCCAAAAATGCAGGATGGAAATACAGGCGGTTCATGCTCATCCTTACATGTAAACAGTCTGCTTTGTAGCTGTGTGTCCTCTGAAAGACCCTGGAAGGATGTACAAAACAAATGCAGTTATTTGCAGTGACTGCGAATGACCCAAGCAGCCCAATGTGAGGTTCATGCTAACATTTCTGTTGCCTTTAGCTGTGCCCGTCGCACTGATGCATCACGCTTGCAGACATTGATTATAAGCTACACAGTTTTAAAGCACTGGCTGTGAAACTGGGCGGCTCTGAAGAATAAGTTTCAAACTAAGTAATCTGGAACTTCAGTGTGTTGCTTTTGAGTCAAACTAATGACAGCTATTTGCTCATTAAAACACTTCTAAGAATAAAGAAAGAATGTTACACTGTGATTGATTATGGGTTGTTTCAAAGAGTGGAAAAGTTGAAGTAGACCCATGCTAGAAGGAGACAAATCAGGCTTTCTCCAGCAGTAAAGCAGATGAATTTAGAAGCAGATGAAAAAAAACCTCAACTGCATCTTTTTTCATACACAAATCCAGCCCTTCAGTGGGAAACCCAACAGCACATTAATCATGTTCTCCGTCTGAACCACCCTTAGACTGGCTATTCATACATTATTCCTCACTGTCTGGTCAAACGTTCTTATCAAAATCTTATGTTCCTTTTTCTTCCCCACCATAAATCTCCTTGATGCCTCCCATTAAACTTCATGGGGTTGCTTTTGAGGTGAGCTGCAAAATTAGAGCCGTCGTCCCTGATTTTTATTGCTTGTTGTCATCATCTGATCCATCATCTTCTCCTCTGTCACACTGAAAACATCCAAACTGCATCCAGGCGTGTTGTTCGTGCTTTAACAAAATGAAGAAGTTTATGTTTGCCTTATGCAAAGGTCCCTCTTTCTACCTCTTTCTCCTTTATTTCAGTGTCATGGTTTTGTCTGCCTGCCCCTCTCCTGCCCCAGCACTGCAGCTCCTGTGCCATCCTGCTGGATTGGCTAACCCAGTGTCCCCACTCTCTAGACCTTCCCCCTCAGATGCGTCTGAGTTTGGCAGCGTGGGTTGAAAGTTAGTGTGGTGTGAGTGGGACAGGAGAAGGGAATCTGTTTCCCAGGCTTGGTGTGCAGATCTTGCATACCTGGTGTTCTTCATCATTCTGGGAGTTACTTCTGTTATTACGCAACCAAAACTGTACCTGAAAGTTCCCTTAGCAAGGGTTTGGCCTGAAAACGTGATATACTTCAGGGTAATTTTTTTTTGCCTCACGCTCCTACATCTCTCATAATTTTTTTCCCTTTACTCTGGTGGTGCCATTGGTGCGTTGTGCTTTTGGTGCAGTTGTGGGTTATGTGTGCAGAACTGCACAGAAAGTGACTGTGAGGCACGTGTGTCTGCTCTGGGACTGGCTACGCTCTGGTAGGACAGCTGCAGGTCCTGGTGTGCCCATTCTTATGCTGCTGCTCGTTGTCCTTGAGGAAGACACATCTTCTCTCCTCCTTCCAACCCTCCCCAGCATATGAGAGTGTTGTCTCATCTTTGCTTTCCTGTGGGAATGTATATGGTGTGACTGGTCATACTGGCTGCAAATGAGTGTGGTTTTTCTTCTTCTCATGAGTTTGCTCATAATATAAATTATTAAATGAAATGTTGGTTGTCTTATAGGTGGAAAGCTATTTGGTGCAATCACTGTGGGTAATGTGGGAGTGTGTGCATCAACCGTTACATGCTTGACCTTTTAAAATATGTTTTCCAACTAAAATTTGTCTCTGTAGCAGTGATAATGAAGTTAATCAGACTCACATGAAGTCTATAAAAGACATTGCAGATTTGTATTTAAAATGCCTTTGCTATAATAAGTGAATACCCTGGTAAGGCTGTGTTGCTTCTTGCTCTGCCCTTAAGGTAACTTTTTCTTCCCAACTGACTGATTCAAGTCATGCATGAATCATAATAAAAACTGCTGGGTTTTGTGGGTTTTTTTTTTGGAAACTGAGCTGCTATCTGGCTATCTATGGTATTCTGACTTAGTGTTGACAGAATATAAGTAATTGGCCTGTTTGTGATCCTGTGGAAGGCCAGGGAAGCTGGGTTATTTCCTCTCAGGATCGCCGCGTTGCTTTCTGGATCTCCTTTTAAGACCATAATTGCACATGAATATGCTGTAGTTTTTTGTTGTCTTGTACCAGTACCAGTACAACGTGCTTAGTTTTTATTCTCTAGAAGATACATGTACAAAAAAATTACTGTTTTATTGTATGTCTCAGTTCTGGTGGTACTAGCTTAAGTATAGTCCTTATCACCTAGCTTAGCTGATGTTTATATATACACATATATATCTTAAATAAGAAGCTTTGGAATTCCAGTGACTAAAATCTCAGTCCTAGATAAAGGCTGAAAGCATTGCATGTAGTCTGTTACAGAAACATTTCAAGTGAGACCTGGCATGAAGAGCCATTCTTCGCTGAGAAAACAGCCATGATACTTTTGGCTTTGCCTGTGCTGAGTGTTGCAGCCATGAAGTAGAAGTTAATGTTGGGAAGGAGGGCACCAGGAGGTGTCTGACAAGAGGAGGCTTTACCATGTGCTGGCAGATGGAGGGCATCTGCACTACAGCTGCGGTACATGGGTTAATGGCTTTATTACAGCTGTATGTACTCAAAGCAGGCAAAAGGAGAATGACTGGGAGGGGAAAAAACCCTCGGTTCTCGGAACTGTGTGTGACAAAACATGGCTTTTCCCAGGTCCTGGAAAGCTTAAGGAAGATGTGGGAGAAGAGCAGATGTGTGGAGCTGCATCCTCTTGTGTTCAAACTGGTGTGGGCTGTAACCAGTCAGACTGTAGCTGGTGACAGCCTTCGCTTGCTGCCAAAGGGAGCTGAACCAATGGGCATTTTCCTTCCTATAGCTGCTGCAATGTCTCTGGGTGCCCCTTGGTGCTCTCTGGCCTCAGCCTCCACTTGAGGGCTCCTGGAAAAACTCAGGCTGAGGGTTCCTTTTGTTCCGTGCCTACCTGTGCCACTAGGGTGTGAAGGAAAGGATGTTGGTTGTGCTGTACTTAGCTGCTGGCTGTTACATCAGAGCAAAACCTTTGGTTTCTGTATAAGGTAATGGTAGAGGTGAGCTGAATCTGGCCAATGTATGTAGTATTGATGGGACCTTCAACTGGCAGAGCCAGTTGAACAAACCTGCCGTAACCTCTGGTAGATGTGTGTTTTCATAGAATCATTAAAGACTTCTAAGATCACCTAGTCCAACCACCGACATACCCCCACCATGCCCACTGCCCACGTCCCTCAGTGCCACATCCACACGGTTCTTCAACGCCTCCAGGGACGGTGACTGCACCACCTCCCTGGGCAGCCTGTGCCACTGCCTCACTGCTCTTCCAGAGATTTTTCCTAATATCCAACCTGAACCTCCCCTCGCACACCTTGGGGCCATTCCCTCTCTCCCTATTGCTGTTACCTGGGAGAAGAGGCCAACCCCCACTTAGCCTCTTTTCAGGAAGCTGCAGAGAGCAGTAAGGTCTCCCCTGATCTGCCTTTTCTGTCTCACCTGCTTCTGACTGCCAGTGCTGTGGGATGACAGATTTTCTTGACTTGTCTCGTCATGGATAGAGAAGTCCCACTTGTGTCTGTTCTGTTGGCTGCCTCTGAATGACTGTGTCCCCCATGCATTCTCAGGGAGAGCATGAGACAGTTTGCTTGAAGCTGTGCCTTTTGATTTCTTGGGGGATAAAGGGAGCGTGGTCACGAGGAGAGCACTGCTACTCAAAGTTGGAGCAAGGACTTATTTTGAGCAGCATGATGATGCCAGTGTTTCAGAGCTGTCCCTGACTGTCCTGTGTCCGTGAACGGAACTGGGAGATTCACTGGGAGGATGGGTAAATGGTGAGTGGAAATGTGACCTGCAGTTCCACAGCAGAGAGACAAAGATGTTGGTGGGTTGTTTGGCATGGGAGGAACCACGGATTGTGAAATGTGCTTCTCCATGTTGGTTAACCAGAACCAAGGCTGGAGAACTGCACAGACACGCTCCAAGATGTCATCCTCTCACTACCTTCCGTTAAGGCAGGGATAAACTGTGTAAGCAAACATCCCTTTGATCAGAGGAGGCTCCTGCAGTGACTTGCATTGGTGCCTTTGTGTTTCTGGTGCCAGGGTGGTGGTGTCTTGTACAGACCCACGTCTCTTAGTTTTATGCATTGTACAGGGGCTCACGGCCAGTTTGCAAAGAGGACTTGCTGAGTTTCACTTCCTACTTCAATTGAAACAACAGAAGTTAAATAACTAAAAAAGAAAAAAAAAAACAAAACAAGCTGCCCAGAGTCAATGTTCTCCCTTCTGTAATTACAGACAAGCCTGCCAAATCCCAAAGTGTCTTTTTTTCCATTTGTGGTGAAAAAAGCTTCTTGTAAAAATGTCTTTCACACATGAGTTATGAGTGTTTCAATGAGCCATCTGAAAAGGTTCTAGAGAAAGGAATAGAAGTACTGAAGCTTGAGTGATGACGTAGTTATTTTTGAAGTCAAGGTACTTTATTCCTGTGAGGCGCTGCAAATTAACTTAACTAACTACTTCTGAGTGAGCATGATTGGCCTTAGGGACTGGCAGAGCACTGCTGAACTGTGCCAGAATGGCTCAAGACATTGCAACCTTTTTTCCTGGTGAGAAGGCAGCAGGGTGCATGACATCTCAACTGCTGTGTGTCCCCACCCTGCCCTGGTGTCAGTGCAGCCCCCTGTGAGGTGAGGGGACTGTGCCATGGTGGCAGAGGAATGGGTGCCAGGTGCCATCTTTTGGGTGGAGATCCTGCCGCAACACTTAGCAGCAGCCTCTACGTGTGTATAAGCTTTGCAGCTTTCAGCTTCAGCTTCCTGGGTGATTCCATGAAAACAATTCCTTCACAAAATACGGACCTCATCTCTTGCGTTGGAGGATGGGTGATCATTAAGCAATAAGCAAAGTAGGTAGTTTGCATTTTAAATGTAAACAAAATCCTATTTGCTTTAGAAGGTTGAGCTCACAGCAACAGGGCTGGCTGCACTTTGTGCTGGTGATTCCATTTGCTGCTTACAGCTCTGTGCAGTAGTTGAGTAGAGTTTAACCGTATGTGGTTTGTAGAATCATAGAATCACAGAATGGCTTGGGTTGGAAGGGATCTTAAAGACCATTTCATTCCAGCACCCCTACCATGAGCAGGGTCTGTGGCTAACTTGAAGCACTTAAAGAAGGAAACTGCATGGGTGGACATCTCAGCTGGGTTGGAGCAGCTGACCCTGGCCACTCAGGTATTGTAGATGAACTG
The DNA here is from genome assembly GCA_037305975.1 of Chrysolophus pictus. Classification (NCBI taxonomy): domain Eukaryota; kingdom Metazoa; phylum Chordata; class Aves; order Galliformes; family Phasianidae; genus Chrysolophus; species Chrysolophus pictus. Next base: position 42,553,577 of record JAYKPI010000006.1, read on the forward strand.
GACAGCTGGACCGAAACCTAGAAGTATTCAGTAAGGCAGCTAGAAAATGGCTCAAGTAATCAAACTGAGGAGATATTTGCCCTTCAAAATATTTTATGACCCATTTTTTGACAAGTTGGGGTTGAGAATGCAATGAAAATTGTATCAGGGGTTCCAGGGAAATGGCCATGAGAGGTAGCACCTCCTAGCTGAGCTAGAAGGGCATGGAGTTGGGATGCAGGAGCTGTCCCTATCATGTCTCTGTGCTGTCCTCCTGTCACGGAGCACCGGGTTAGATGAGGCCATCCCCAAGGAAGTGAGTAGAGAGCATTCAGAGCCCTGGGTAGAGCAGGGGCTGGCATCCAGATGCTTCATATCTGCAGAGAGCCATGCAGTCGCTCGCCTCCCTCAGCTGCCTCTGGTAGTGAGTGGTGTCTGAGTCAGCCTGATCCAGCTGTTTGTCTTGTTAGGAATGGCTAAAATTGGTGACTTCTGTCAGTTCTGTTTTTTTGGTCTGTCTGGTTGGTTTTAGTTGTCTTTTTTTTTGTTTGTTTGTTTTGATTGTTTGACTCCATAAATTGAAGTCACACTAAACAATCATCCATAGATCCTTATGGATAAATAGCTGCAATAAGACTCAGTCATTCAGCCCTCAAGAGGTGACAGCTGGTTGGACTCTGTTCTTCTTTCTGTTTGGCAAGGCGCTGTGCGTAGCTATAAATCACTGTTCTGCCAAGTCCTTTCCTTGTACGTATACTCATGTACCTGCTCTCTGTGAACACCACTGGCTCCACTACCCTCCAGCTTAGCTTCTGCATTGCACAAGAAAAATATATTTAAGTGAATACATGGGTAATTAGTGTTTATTGCAGCTAAGCTGAATTCTGCAGAATAATCTCACTTGTTTTACGCTACACAGTTTGTTTCTAAATTGAGTTGGAGAAGCCTCGAGCAAAAAAGTTGAAGAGAGGTTTGGAAAAATCATGTTGTTGAGTAAATTCTGACTGGGGTGCTTTGGTGGGGAGATGAGCATTATGGAGTGATAAAGGGATGCTGTGATGAGACAATTGTGGAGATACAGTCCTAAATGAAGACAAGCAGTAGTGGTGTCTGATTGCAGCAGAACAATGCAGATTAGCATTTGGTCGGCTGAAGAAATAGTCAAGGAAGGCCACAGAGCTGTAATCATGTAGAGGAAAATATTTTCAGACAGGCACCAGCCTGTGAACAACCTCCATCCAGGGCTGCTCAGGGCTGGAGGCTTCGCCTCTGACATCTTCTAGCCCAACAATTTCATCACTGTGCAGAGTGGACCCAGCTTTGGTAATGCTTTTCCTTTTTTCAAATATCCTGTGTGTCATCTGTGCAGAATTAACAAGGTGTGGAAATTCCTTCGTTACGAGAAGTGTGGATGGTTATTGGTAATACAAATAAGAGGCATATAGTGGGAATCACAGAGACAGATCAGGGTGAGTCATGAGGAGACTCACCAATGCTTATAAAAGCTCTGCTGTAGTCTCTGTTCTGTTCTGTATGTGGCTATAATTTGGATTTTTAGCTATTTAATGTCTTTTTTTTTTTTCTTTTATTGACTTTGAGATCACTGGATATATTTTCTTCCTGCATGATTCTTTTTCCCCAGTTTGCCTACAAAAATGAGATCTGATAGTTTGATGTAACTTAGCACATTGTTGACAATTGAATGCTGTTTATATTACGGCACAGTGCTCTCAGTTCTCTGACCAAATGGATTACATGCGAGGTTTTGTTTTAGCAAGCTGTTTGTGCAGTAACCTGGCATAGTGCCTGGCCATGTGTGCATTTCCAGTAGGTAGCTCCACTGAGCCTAATTGGGTGTACAGCCTGCACGAGTGTGCAAGAGCGAAGACGCTTTTGTCCATAGATGTTAACTACTGGTAATGGGCTATTAGCACTTCATATCTGAATGGCATAAACTTCCCAAAAATGACGACTGTCACGATCAATAAGTGCAGTAAAGTACAAACATACAGTGTTATAGAAAAATACTCAGGACTAGTCTGGAAGTAGTCGTTTCTGTTCTGGAAGCTGTTTTGCCTTGAAGAGAGAGGAAGAGCAGCAGCTGTTTTCTTTTCCCCACCTCTAGGAAGCTACCTCTGTGATTGCTGCCTGTGTGTTTGGGACTTCATTGCACAAGGGAAATGTCTGTGTCTCCTGGGTCCCCCTTACCTGCTGCATGCCAGGCTCTGCGTTGTGCACTGCTCACGGTTCAGCTGGTGCATCACAGCAGCCTCCTGCATAATCCCTTCTTCATTTCCCTTATATCTTCTCATCTTCTTTGTGACTGTTAATATTATTTTTCCACAGGAAAATTCAGACTGAGAACGGCTCTGAAAGCATTTCTAAAGCAGGAATGCAAGTATTACTTGTTCTTACCTTTGGTTAGGGAGTTGGTGTAAGCTATCAGGTCAGAGCATAAAAGCTGTAGGAAAGTTAATAAGTGACCGGATTTTTCACTAATGGTATAGAGGTCTGATAAAGTAATTGTTACAGGTACGTGCAGAAGTTTGGCAAGCCTCTTTGTGCTTTTTTTTGTTTAAAGCTTTTGATCCTGACAGCAGATAACATGGATTGTTTCCGGAGCTTGACTCCAAAAAGGCCTACAAGTCCAGAAGAGGCTCAAGACACCAAAACTCAAATAAAAGCATGACTGGGTATCATTTTGAGCACCTTCTTTTGTCTTGCACTCCCTAGCCATGGGGGTTTGACACATGCAGACCTAAAGCTGCAGCTGCGGCACAGGAGAGCCAACGATGAAGGCCAGACCATGCAAAACCAAATTGGTGGCTGTAAAAATCCAGAGGTGCTAAAAGGGAGATTTAAAAGCACAATAGATTGTTTAGCAGGAACTCAAATTTTAGTCACCACAGTTTGCTGAGAGGAGTGATTTGAGTCTGCTTGAATATCCAGTCAGTGCCTTGCACTTTGTGTATTTGGTAGGTAGTCGTACCTGGGCCACTTGTTGCTAAACCACTGCCCATACAGTGCTTGTTCTGTGGCTCCAGTGCTTTGTGTGAGAGCTGCTCGTGTGTTCAGCAACAATTGAAGATGGCCTGAGGTCTCTGACCACCGCTGGGTCCTTCATGCGTTCCCCAAAGCTGTGGGATGTGTTCCCCACAGCTGATGGTTGTGTCAGGTGTGAAGAGGTGTCTGGGCACACACAGCCCACCCAAGGCCTCAGGTGCTGTATTCACTGCTAAGGGCCTTCAGGGAATGAGCTGGAGGGCAGGAGAGAACCATGCCCACGTGCACCCATTGGCCAGTGTTCTCATACCCAAAACTGTTGTTTGGGGGCAGATATGCCTCACATTAGTGCTTCTTCCTTGCCTGGAGGATCAGAAGGCTTTCCAGCAGGGCAAGCCAAGCTGTGCAGTAGCTAATGTGGTTTTAGTAACTAGGAGTGATTGAAACTCTTAATAGGTGGGCATTGGTTTGGGCGCTTGGTCTGTATTGGCATCACCAGAGTATCTTGTCTGACCTGCAGGAGTTGTTGAGGTTGACCTGGTACCCTGCAGTGCAATTTAAGCTGAGGCTGAGAGCCTGAGTCTGGAAAGCAGAAATTTGAAAGGAATAATGTGAAACCCATGACGCTGGAGCAGAAGTGATCCTCCACAAATTGCATTCATGCCTCTCTGGGCACGTGCAGCAGGTGGATTGCTGTGTCATCTGGGCTGGGGGAGCTGCAGGTATTTTATAGAGATTCGGTGCTCAAGACTTATGAGACAGGTGTAAATGCTCCCTGTGATAGCACGGTGTAGATGTGTGGTGATGCTTCTACATGCTAGTAACACAGCACTTCTATCTTTTTTTTTCTTCCTTAGCTTCCTTCACAATCTCCCTTCGTGCAGCGGACAACGTCACAGTTACAATTAAATTGAAACCTGGTGTCTTACCTGTTTGTCTAATTTATGTAAAAAATGGACGCTGGTTTGAATTGAAGATAAGACCAGGGGAAAATGTGACTTTCATCTTCACTTGTAACACTCCTGAGAAATATTTCATGATGGAAATTCAGAAGAATATTGGTAAGACATGTTTCGATTTTGTTTTTCTCAGTGGTGATTTTCCTACAATAAAACTGTGCTTTTATTTTTTTTCTCCCTGTTACTGTATCAAGGTATTGCCTATATTCTTGATTAGAAAAAGAACCTTGGATGCTGATAGACAGCCTTGAATTACTGAAACTACTCAAGTTTAAGTTTGTATTTCTGTCTAGCAAAATGAATGTTAACTCATTGGTTTTTGAAAATAGTTAAATGAGACTTCATTGCATCAGTTGCTTTCTGACATCCCTTCTCTTGCAGTTTCTAGCCTTTTCAAAGGAGTGCCCTGTCAAAAACCTTTGAGCATTGATAATAATGTCATGCATCTTATTCATTGAATATCTTGATTGTGTCTGTATGGACAAGACAAACATTGAGATATGCATGTATTTCCTTATATTAAATGAATGGTTCTGAGGACAAGAATCTGAAAATTTGACAGACTTGGAACTAAACTTGTATTTGTTTTGAATGTAATTTCTATTCTATGTCTGTGTGGTAATATATTCTTCAGTGGCATGAGCATGTACTATTTATCAACTAGATCCCACACTTCATTTGGCAGTCAGTTTTTGACTATATCTTCTTTATTTTTTAGTTGATGTTCAGGCCTTGTTATAAAGACAGTTCTTTTCATGTTTGGGGGTTTTATTCATGTAGGTCATGCAAATGGTAATATTCATGATATTTTATGATACATATTTGTAATACATAGTTGTTTTGTGTTTTCTTTTAAGCTTAGATATAAAATATGATTAATTTTCCAGCTTGAAGTACTGCTAAGCTAGATTTTTCTGATAAAAGTTCTCTAGGTTCTCCTTGAAGTATTTTGTTGACAGTTCTTAATCACTTTTGCAAAATCTAGGCCCCAGGTTCTTATCAGGGCACCAAGGAAATGAAGGTACTGTTCACAGCAATTAATGGAAAACTTAATGATTTGACAGGCATTGTATCGCAATTCTGAGTGCAGTGGCTTAAAATCAGTTCTCTAGATTCATTATTTCCATCTCTTTTGAAGTTGAATTCCTCCCTTTTGTTTATTCAGTTCTCTGTTCACTACATATCTTCTAAATTCTTCAGCAAACAACAAAGAATGAAATGCCCTCTGTTAGTCAAGCTGGCTCATTTGTAAAAGCAAGTTTATCCTGTCTACTCAAAGGGACAGGAGTCCTGTTTAAAGACAGTACTTATAGGAGTGGTATGTCTTTGAATCTATGTAGAATAAATAGATTCAAGTTAAAAAAAAAAAAATATATATATATATATATACACACATATAGATAAATACTGAAGAAGTTTAAAGAAACAAAGAAAGGGAAAGTAACATACCTTATTTACTTGATGATTTTCTTTAGTGTATTATGGCTGTTCTCTTTCTGCATTTTAGACTGTGTATCAGGCCCGTGCCCCTTTGGAGATGTTCATCTTTACCCACCAGGGCTACCTCGCCTTAATAGGACTTTCATCTGGGATGTGAAAGCGAGTACAAAGGCTGGACTTGAGCTGAAATTTTCTGCCCCATTAAGACAGATTCAACCAGGAGAGATGTGTCCAGATTTAGTTAGCTACAACATCAACAGCTGCATCGATAAAGCCACGGTCAACATTGGCACCTTCTGCAGAAATGGCTCGGTGTCTCGTGTCAAACTGCTTGGAGGAGTCATCTTGTCTCTGCACCTCCCTTGGAACTTGACTCCCACCACCTCAGGCTTTAACATTGCCAACAGATCTTCCATAAAACGTAAGCATGGAGTAGTTTATTGTCCCCTGTTTTCTTCCCCGTGCAATCCTCTTTTAGAAAAGGTGGCGGTGGTTAGTTTTTGTTCAGTAGCTATTCTTCTTCTAGGATCAAAATGTCTTGGTAGTTTGGTTGTTCAACACGATAATTATGCAAACTGTTGTGTTGCTGCTTTTGGTGCAATCTCTTTAAACTTCCTAAAACGTAAACATGACAGTTTTCTTGCTTTATGTGAGACTAGATAGCATAACTAGAGTGATCCAGGAGACTTATTTGCTAGTTGCAGTGTGTAGTTATGTTTCTTTATTTTTAAATAAAACCTCCTTGACTTGCTTCTGTCTCAAACTAATGTCTCTCTTCAGGAGAGGAAGGTGGGAAAAGGGGAACCAATGCCTGGAGGGCACATGAGTGCCTAAATACAGATATCTGTTTCAACCTGTGCAGTAATATAACAGGTTGTGTAATAATCTTTTAAAAATACCTGAAATGTGTGTAGTAGTCAATGGATTACTCTGTGATCTCATGACAAACCTTCTTTCAGAGTTTTTCTTGCACTTTACTTGAACTGTGTGATTGTTGCCATCAGCTATAGACCAGATCTAGGTTTGTGTTTCTAGAATGCAATAACAAAAAATAAGATTTGTCACTTCTGCTCTGGTGTGGCACTGTTGAGACATTCAGAAAGGTAAGGGGTGGTGCTCCTTGCAGTTGCTCATAGCTACTGGCTAGAGCAAGGTTGTAATCTTTGCATACATAGCTTTGCTCTGCGAAATGCTGGGATTCATCCAAGTACAAGTCATGTTACACCATCTCTGTGGTTCTCATTCATGTTTTATCGTGCATACTTGAGGCTCTGTGCTGGTGTGCTCTTGTTGGAACTCCAAAGTTTTTGGACTGAGAGCTCTCTGCTAATTTAAAAGCTGTTGTGTTTGTGTCATGAAATGTGGTGAAGCAGTACTAGCGGAAGCAGTAGTCAAGCTTCATGATGGCTCTCATTAAGCCAGGACTGGAAGTGATAACTAGGATCTTTCCTTTTCAAAAAATATAGGCCCATCTACGTGTTTGACAGGTAAACCCACTACACTGAAAATGCAGCGTTAGCACATCCCTTTCCTTTTCTGTAATTAAAGGTAATAGCATTAACTCAAGTATGTGTTCTAGTCTGACATTTTTGTAATAACCTAACCTGTAACTGCAGTGGATGAGTTCACTGTCAAATAAAAATATTCAGCTGCTGCAGTGCTACATATGCTGGTGTGTTGTCTTTAATTGCTAATAGTTTTCATGATTTTTTTTTTAGGGTTGTGCATTATTGAATCCACTCTGAAGGGGGAGTCTTCCATCATGTTGATGTCCCCAAACTATCCCTTGGGCTTTCCAGAAGATGAGCTCATGACATGGCAGTTTGTAATCCCTTCCAACATGAGAGCGAGTGTGTTTTTCCACAACTACAGCCTTTCCAATTGCGAAAGGAAGGAGGAGAGGGTGGAGTATTACATACCTGGCTCTGTCAGTAATCCTGAGGTGTTTAAGCTGAGTGACAGCCAGCCTGCCAATATTGCTGGCAGCTTCAACCTGTCTCTGCAGGGCTGTGATCAGGATGCCCAGAACCCAGGCATCCTTCGCTTACTCTTCCAAGTCGTCGTTCAGCACCCTCAGATTGATGAGAGTGAGTACTGGTTTGTTCCTTCTGTCCCTCTCTGCATTTATTACTTTTTACTTCTGCAGACGCAAACTGGCTCTGTTGCTTTTGTTCATAGACACTTAGTCTGAGCTCCACGAGAAACAGAATACTGCTTTTGTCATTCCTTTTTTTGAGCTTTGAGCCCTCCTTTAGTTAAGGAGGTGGCTTGCTGAACAGAACTGAGGCCTGCATTACTTTATTTGCCACTGGCTACTGTAACAGGAAGATGAATGGCAATACTGAGCTTTGCAATTTGCAACAGGGTCAAAATGTCCATTTGTAGGTTTTATACTGTATCTTGTAAATGCAGATTCCTTTCCTTTTCCAGCGTGTACACCCTGTAACTGAGAAATGCCTTTAAGATCTGTGATATCGGACCTTGCACTCTTTATAAACAAAATTAAACATAGGGCAACATTTCCTTGAGGCTATGTTCTCTCTGTGGGGATCCGATCCAATTATCTAGCAAGAACCTTCTTGATTAAATTGTCCAGGCTTGTGTGTCACCTCACAGTCTCCCTATCAAAGGTTCTGTAGCATCCCAACACTCTCATCCTCAGTTCTTTATCTGTCTAGTCTGTCTCTGTTCACAAGCAGCATATCCTTCTGAAATTGTTAAACAAACCACCTTTGTGTACATTTATTGTGTTACATCTCGGAAGCCAAACAGAGAGAAAACATTGCATTCAGTTAATCATCTTTATCTCTGCTCTACTTTGGAAAGCAAAGAATCATTTTAATATATTTATAGCCAAGATAATAACCATCTAAAAATAAATTTTAAAAAAAGGTTGTTGTTTATTTAATGAAGTGCAAGCAATAAACTGCTTGGATTTGAGAAAGAGCAGTGGCTTCACTAGGGATTTCATAGAATTTCATGGGTGATTTTAGTTATGTAACTTCCATCAAAGATTCAAATTCAGCCCTCAGGACCGTATTGAAACTTATCTTGTATGTCATGTCCAAGTTAAGCATGGTTCTTATTAAAAATGCATCAGTATCTACACATTCTCAAAGCTTCCCAAACATTTTGGTATTCCACAGCTGTCTGTGATGCTTGTAGTTAAGTAAGGGGAAAATTCAGCTATTTTCCAATCAAAATAACTTTTCAGTCTGATCTTGTGTTTAGCTGCTGAAAACACCTGAAGAATGAATAACCCTGTGGTGAAGATCCTAGGTTGTTTGCTTGACTGTGGCAATGACCTGAAGATTTCTAACTTGCTGAGGGGTGTGTTCTATCTTCTCATCTGTCAATAATGAAAATATTAAGAAGTTCTGGTCTCAGTACTTACCCAGTAGGATAGACCACTAATGAGTGTCCTCCAGACAGACTTTATGCTGCTGATCACAAACCTTTCAAGGTCAGCAGTTGAGGCAGTTTTGTAGTCCACATCACTGTCCACTTAGCTAGTCTATATCAGTGTGTTTGGGAACATACGTTATGGGAGATGTTCAACTCAATTTTTGCAAGGCTTTTGAGACCGATAGCCACTGCTCTTGCCTCACCCACCAAGCCAGTCCTGTCATTCTAGAGGGGGTGTCACATTGCCTACGCGTGGTTTCCTTTTCCTGAATGCACGCTGGCTAGTCCTGATCACTTTCTTGTCTTCTATATGTCTGGAAGTTGTTTCCAGGATTGTCTGTACTATTGCCCTCTCAAGATTTGTGATGAAAATATCAAGGCACTTTCTGAGAAATCTAACTAATCTAACATAGCTACTATGGAGCTCAACTATTTGTATTATAACCTAACCTGTTCAAAAGGGACTAGCTTACATCACCCCGTTACAACTTGAAAAGTAGTCAGGAAACGATGTAAAGACTTAAACTTAACTGGAACTGTGAGATGATACTATCCGAGTTTTTATTACATGGATAGAAAGAAGTAAATGATGTTTTTTTAGTTAATACAGAAATAGCTTTAACAGCTCCTTGTCTAATGGTGTGAGAAGAGATGGAGGCAATTCTACTTCACACCAGTCATTGCTCTGAGATGTTTGTCGTTGCAGATGTCACTCACTTGGTTGACCTTAGCAAAGAACGGAATATGACCGTAACAATACACTTTGAAGGGTGGCCCAGGCGAACCCCACTCGTATCAGAACCCATGTGCCTGATCTGCAAGGATCCTCGCACTTGCGACCGAGTTCTGACCTTGGCCTCTGGCGCCACCTACAAGATTTCTTTTCTGTGCAAGGACTTATCCCGCCTGAGGATCACAGCTGAACAGGGCATAAGTATGACAAAAGTGGCTTAATCTTGTTTCTAGAGAATGTTTCTGTGTGCTTTTCTCTCACTTTCTGAGAGACAGTGGTGTGTGTTGAAAATCAGGCCTTGGCCGGATGGGAGATGGCACGGTGAATGTGGAGATGACCTTGTTACTCACTGCAGCATCCCACTTTCAAAAACAGGAGCTGCATTGCTATTACTAGAAGGGAAATGACAAAGGCATGGGAGAAGCTTCTTACTGAAAACTGCAAAATATGGAAACAGAGCAGGAGAAGCCACAAATCAGTCCAAGAAAGTGTGGGAGCAGGGCGACCCCCAGGAATGCATTTTGTGCTGTTTATATATTCTGGAAAATCCTGCACCAAATGGATGCTTTTTACTGCTAGTAGAAAAAGTTTTAAGATATAGGTCTGGACCTTAGCTAGTTCACAGCTGTGTCCCAATAAGCAAGCAATATAGCAGAAGTGATTTCCTATTTTGCATGTGTTTGTATCTGTACATTTCTTTGGTGCACCCTTTGAAGGAATCCTCTTAAACTACAAGCCATACATATATTTGGTAAAGGTTAATAAGAGAGAATGTCTACTTGGGTAAATTCTTATCTGGATCTGTAACACAGATGTAATAGGACTCTGTGGTTACTCTGGTATATCAGAAGGCTTGTTCTTCCTAGGTACTTCCTCTGCAACTGTTTTGACTTGTCTTTGTGATTACAGGCTGTGTGGGGAATCTTCGGTGGTGTGAGAGCAAGATCTATTCCCTTTCAGTGCCCAAGACTATTAGCCAATTGCCAGTCCAACTGCATAAATTTATTTGGAAGCTCATAGCTCCCGAACTGATCAATATAGAAATCACATCTCCGTCGTTGAAACTGCGGCAACACCTCCCAGAGCAGAGCTGCAACACAAGCTACAGTTACAGCATTGTTAGTGCCACCCCGGAGACAGAGATGAATGTTGGTATATTCTGCCCTGGTGGAACCATTGAAAAGATTCAGTTGAGGAATAATATCACCATCTCTTTAAAAACATTTGGTAAAGGTTTCGTCAATGAGTCTAATCATCAAGATCTGAAAATGTCTTTTGTGCCACATATTAAAGGTAAGGTAATGTTTTGTACATCTTTACTCCATTGCTGGATCTTTCAGTACATTTATTAGAACACATATGAACGAATAGAAATAAGAATTCAATTCTTTAGAGTCTAGGCCTGAAGTCATTACTTGGACTGATCTTTATCTGAGTCAGTGAGGTGGCTTGTTCCTGCAGGAAGGAAAGATTTGTGGTGTAGATGGTTGAGGGGAAATTCTGCAGATATGTCTTTGATAATTACTGATACAGAGGAGATGATAGGTGAATTGTATTGCTGGTAATGACATAGAATGCGAATGTGGAAATATACTTTATAAGTGATGGGTTTTTTTGTTACAGAGAAGAAAGTCTATATAATTTTACATGTTGGAAGATAAAGCTTTAAAAACATATCATGAAACAAAGTTTTCATGCCTGTATTCATTTGCTTTCTTACAGATGAGTGTACTTTTACTGTGAGTCCAGATTCAAAAGCTAAAACTTACTTACAGACTCCCAGCTCACTTCATGGGCTCCCCCCTTACATCTCCATATCCTGGTACATCATTGTGCCCAGTCAGCAAGTTGCCCGCCTAGGGTTCTCCACGGACCGCATGGGCATTACTTGTGAGACAGGGCGTGCCTATGTCAACATAAAGGAGCAGATGCCTGGGGCAGAGGAAACTGTACGCCGGGAGGATGAGCTGCTGCCTCAGCCCCGAAATATGCATCATAACTTCTGGGTAAATGTCTCCAACTGTAAGCCTGTGGAACCGATGCAACTGACCTTGAAGTTCTGGGTGACTTTTGTTGAAAAGCAGATAGGTGAGTCCTGTAAGTTTATCGTGGCTTGCTTTCCACTTTTTTTTCATTTCCTTCCACTGGGGAAACAGTACTGTATGTTGCTCTGCATATCTTGGGTTTTATAAGATTCCTGCTTCCTGAAATGCCTGTCCCTCATAAGCCTCTCAGAGTAACAGATGAGCAGTTCTAGAGGCTGAGGAGAAAGGAGAGTTTCTTATGTGGTGGGGGTTTGGCTTTTATGGCTTGGGGATTGCAAGGCTGGAGAGGAATGAGACTGGTTTTATTTATTTTATCTTTTTAAATTGGAGATCACAGCTGGAAGGTGTAAGAAGATCAAGCGGTGTTTTTTCAGCTCCCAAGGTCACAGACCTAGTGAACAATTTGGGATTTGATTATGCAAATTTACTAATCTGAGTAGTCTTTTCACATAAGTAACAAATAATCCTTGTGGGAGATCTTGCTGTTCTGTTAGACTGCCTTGACTAATAACAGCAAAATCTGCTTTTTGTTATCTTTCATCTCTCTGAAACACAAGTCACTAAAAAAAAACATTTTTAGGGTAGGTTTTGCTCAGATACAAGTAAATTTGTTTCATGTTTGCATTTCTGCATAATCTGTGGGAGACTGCTGCTATCTGTAGAAGTGTTGTTACATGGACATTTGATACAGTTTCTGGTCTAGAAACGTTTTTATTCTTTTTTCTTCTTCTCTTCCTCTTTCCTTTTATTTTCTATAATGAATACTTCTGTAACATACACTTTTTCATTTTTGCTCACATATGAACTTTCCTGATCAATTTAATGACTCTCTGAAAACTCCAAGTCAACATAACTCTTGTAGTTTAGGGGAAAGGATTGCACTGAGAGGGATTTGGTGAAAAAATAACTATTTTGTTTGTTGATTACTTGCCTGTCTCTTTCCATGCTTTCTTCTCTCTATGCTACGTGTTCAGCCAGAGGCTTGTGAGACATTGCAAGTAAGTTCAGCAGCATGTGAGCTGTGTTGAATCCTTGCACCAAGGGCTGAGTCTGACAGAGGGAGTGTTGGTTGTTTTAAAGTCTGTGATCCACTGTTAGCAGCTGGAGCTTGTCATTGCTTGACTGCCAACCTCTTGGAATTATCTTGTGTTACCCCTAGGCATGCACAGCTTGGAAACTCCCTCTTTGCATGCAATAGATGCACTTGAAATCTGCTGAGGAGGTTTAGACCCAAACAGCTTTTAGGAAAATGCTCAGTGTTCTTGTAACTTGTCTGCTTTCAGATCTAGCAGTGATACTTGGTGTACTGGCTGGGGCTGGAGTTCTTGCAGCTATTGGACTCACTGTGTGCTGTGTTAAGAAGAAGTAAGTTCCTAATTTAGCATGTGTGTAGGTTAGCAGTTCAAGAACACATTATGGGGGAGGTGGTGGGCTTTGTATTTCATTTGTTGATGTAGTTCCCTTAAGCAAAGTCATGGAGCATAATGTAGGCAATGCACTGGGCACTGGAGTGCTGTTGCTCCAAGAATGCTGCTTTATTCTGAATTGATTCTCTTAAAAGTAGAGCAGCATTTCTGGGGTCACATTACTTCAGCTCCCAATGCATTGCCTAGCTTTGCTTTTGGCACAAGCTTCTGACTGTACTGGAAGTAAAGGTATTGCTTGGATTTATCAGTGCTTCATGTGCAATGATATTGTGATGAATGTGGGCTGCATGTGACTCCAGACAAGTCTTTCTTAAGACAAACTGTAAAGTCACTTAGGGTATTCAAAGATTTTTCTTTCATCTACAGACCCTCTAGCAATTTTTTTCCACAGTTTACACACTAAATAGGAGCACTTTTTAATGAGATGAGCCCTTGGGGAGATAACTCATTTGTGCAAAGCCAACACACCTAAATCATGTAATGGGAGTCTGAAGCCATCAGTATCTTGAGGGGTTCTGATGTGTGTGCTCAGGGTGGTTTGGTCCTGAAGCTGTAAAGCTGGAATGATTTGTGTAATATAATGATTAGAGCAGTTATGAGTGCAATTCTCTGTTGCACAGGAAAGGTTTTAAGAATATAGGTTTAAAAACCCTTTACTTCAGCCTTTGGTCTTTCTGCCTTGAGGACAGTTGCACCAAAAGCAGGGAATGTTCATTTGATTTTCATAGTAGATCTGCTATTTCACTCAGCCTTGTTGGCCCTTATGTCCTCTTAACGCCTGTGAAAGTTTAGAGGGTTAGTACACTGCATAATTGGAATCTCTGTACTTGGGTGGCTGATGGTGTTAATCTTGCAAACTTATTCAGTTTGCAACTGAAGATAACTGAATAGCTTAAAAAAACAAACAAACAAAAAAAAACCTTGTCTTAACTCAGTAATTATTTTTCTTAAGATTACAAGTACAGTCTTTGATCCAGGTAGATTAGACTGTCTGACACAGGGTAGGTGGAATGTGTAAACAGCAGCTGCTATTATTGAGCTCAAATGCACTGAGCCATGTGCTCTTTCTGACCTGTGAATCATTTCAACTCTGTAACAGGAAGAAGAAAAACCAAAATCCCATGGTGGGTGTATACAATACAAATGTCAATACCCAGATGCCTGGAAAGCAACGCTTATTCCAGAAAGATAGGAAAACCAACGAGTCCCATGTCTATGCAGTTATTGATGATGCTATGGTCTATGGGCACTTGCTGAAGGAATCCAATGGCTCAGTCACTCCAGAAGTTGATGTGTACCAGCCTTTTGATGGGCCCATGGGTAGCTTGCCACCTTCTCCACCTCCATTCTCCTTTAGAAAAGACATAAAACGCTCTCCTAACACAGAGGAACCTCCACTTCTGGCAGAAACAGATGGTGACACTTACACATTTGCTCATCAGAAATCAGGGGAACTGGAGGACAGTGGAGACGGAAATGAAAAAAGTAATGGTGATACAGACATGTCCTTGCTGGAGAATAAGGAACAGGACAGCTTAGAAGAGTAATTTTATGCCAGGCACGGTAGTTTCCTGTGGAAATCCAAACAGCCTGCAAAGACAAATGTCCAGGGAAAAAATAGCAGAAGAGGAGTGTTATTTTTAAGTATGTTTTGATATTGTTTTTGCTTTGTTGTTTGTGTTGTTGTTTTAATTCAGCTGTTGGTAGCTTCCAGTTTTAGAGTTAATGTCTGTTAAACTCAAACAGTGGAGCACTCCAAAAACTTGTGAGTTGTGAGATGGATGGCAGAGGTATGTTCTTGTTTTTTATTATCAAGGCATCAGGAAAAGGAATTCATAACAATACCAATTTAAAATGGTGGCATCGAATCGAGTAGAAAGTGTGTTTTATGCAGTATTCCCTCCTTTCTCACAAGTCATTTGACCTGAGCGTTGGCTGGTGACTTTTTGAAGGCATTGGCCACCTCATGGACTCAAGGCAGCTCCAGATTGAACAGGTATGGGTTTCTTCTCCTAATGTCTAAGCAAAGTAGGAGAGACTGTCATGTCTACTACTTGCTGCTTGAAAATTCACTTGTATTTAACGTAGTGATTGCAGTGTAAATGTACTGAAAGACCACATGTATGCAGCCTGGAAATGCTCCATGCATGTTAATCAGTGTGTATACTTGAGCTTGGGCTCGCCAAGCTCAGAGGTAAAGTTGTGTTTTTTCTCTAATTTCCAACTGATATTCTAGTACTTGAGTAAGCACTATGTGAGCTTATACCAAAGACTGTATTTTCTTCTGCAGTTTAAAAATTCCAAAACAGTTTGCACTTGTTTTCAGGTGCCTGCAGCATTCACGTTTTGTTAGTTTCTTGACTTTTTTGTCCCAGAGGTACAGGTTTGGTGAAGACGTAACAGTATGGCCATCTAGCTGTTTACTAATGCATTTCACTTCAACTCATAAATGCTTGTTTATCTAATAAGGTTAAAAAGGGGGATAAAGAAAACAGATTATATTCAACGGCCTCTGAATTGTAAAGCATATGAGTGAATCCTTAAGAGAGGCCTGTGTTTTGTTTTTTTGGTCATCCGTCTAAATTTAACAATCACATTGAAACAATGTTGGAGATAACTCTTGATTTCTCCCGGTACTTAGCTTTAGTCATCTGGCTCCTCTGAAATACACCTCTTGCAATAATAATTTTCATTTTTGAGTGCTGTATTTAGCTTCCCCCTCGGTTCCTGTGCCTTGTAAAACTTGAGGTCATGTCCTCACTCACAGCACTACAGGTATATGAATCGAGTTGCTTTTTATACGCAAACATCTGGCTTGTCTAGGTGTGCAGTTACTGAGGATGTTTGCAGTTGTGCATGCAAAGCTAGATTCAACTTGAGAATTACTCTCTAAATTGTTTTGACGGCTTCTTGTCTAATGATGCTCAGAGGTGCCACATGATTTATAGAAGGTGTTGCATGCAGTGACATTATGTTTATATTAATGTCTAAAACGAAAACATCTTTACTAGGAACATTACTGTTTACATCAAAAGAAATGTGGATTTCTTCCTCCGTTAACTATGCTGGCATGGCAAATGACTGTGTTAAACAATCAAGTGTGCCTGCTTAACAGTGTATACCAATATGCAATTAATTATATCTGATCTGACTCAATCTTCTGTGGCATATAGGAAAACGTATGCCAGGTGGAAGTGCCTTTTTATTGCTTCATGTACTTTTTATGCTTATGTTTTGCACTTTTAATACAGAAATATGTATTCCTAGATCTGTGACTGGTCACTGGGATCATACATATATTTCTAAGTGTACTCGGAGTGTTTGAATGCCATTTGACAACTTTAAAAGATTTCTCTAGTAACATTATCTACTTTTTCTCAGGTAACTGAATTGCCACTGTATGTTTCATCAGGGTAGCCCATTTGTTCATTCATGTGGTCAATGCTTCTTTCTTTTCTTTTCCTTTTTTTTTTTTTTTTTCTTAAAGAAATGTGCTTATGAGAGAAACTCAAAGCTATCTCATCCCTCCGGCTCAGTTTCTGCAGCTGCTTAGGTGAAATCTTGTAGTTCATGTTCTTTCTAAACAACTGATGGAAAGGGAACAGAGGTCAGGCTTTTGTTTACAACGTCTTGAAATTTGAAGGAGGAATATGATGCTTGTTCACTGTTGTGTTTTTTTTCCTTTTGTTCTATTTTAACTCAGCTTTTGGTACGTTGATACAAACCTCAGTTTACATTTGCTTTCAGTCTAAGGTTGACTTCCACTGTGCTTACTTCATGTTTTGAATAAGAGTACAGGTGCAAATTCAAGTTTACTTTTCCCTCAGATAAAGTTGTGACTTAATTTTTTTTTTAATAAATAAAACATAACTATATTACCAGCTGGAATAGTCAGTGTA
The DNA here is from genome assembly GCA_037305975.1 of Chrysolophus pictus. Classification (NCBI taxonomy): domain Eukaryota; kingdom Metazoa; phylum Chordata; class Aves; order Galliformes; family Phasianidae; genus Chrysolophus; species Chrysolophus pictus. Next base: position 42,570,467 of record JAYKPI010000006.1, read on the forward strand.
CAGCTTTCTCCTGTGTGTAAATACCTAGTTTGCTATGAAACTAGTGCTTCTTATTTATTTATTTCTGTGGAAAATACAACGGACACAAAGAGCACAATACTACTATTTGGTAGAGAAAATTCTCAGCTACAAAACACTATTTTTCAACATAGCCATTAGCTGTGCTTTTTCACCAGCAAGAAAAAAAAAACCCTACATGGTTTGTCTCTTAGGTCACTGTCACCACTGCTGAAATGCACCACCCACTGTGCTCACATCCACTGTTTGATCTCCATAAACATTCAGCAAGCGGTGATGATTATCAACGGGTGCCATTCCTGCATGCAGGAATGGAATGGCATACCTTTGCTACGTACTCACTCCCATGTCTGGTACCATTCTGGCAGACTGCCCCTCTGCTGCCATCTGCTGCATGACTACAAAACGTAATGGAAATACTGCAGAGAAGGTTCATCCCCTACTGCCATACCACCATCCATCTGCCTCTGACGTTGTGGGACAACAAAATACTGGGAACTTCTAAAGATTTGAACATCATTCTGAAAGGCTAGAGTCATCCTTCAGAGGTCTCTGCAGCCCCACCAGCTCGATTTGGCTTCCTGCATGGGAACAGCCTCCGCTGGAGTGACTGGGAAAAGATTCAGAAGCAGAATATCTTCTCTCATGCTTCTCTGATTCACAAGCACCCCTCAGCAATGTGCTGAGAAGCCTCCTGCAGGATTTCAGGAGCAAGTATTCTTGCAGGGAAAAGAGGGAGGGATAATCTTACTAGCTAGTATGTAAATGTTCAGTACTGTGGATTTCACACCGGGAAAACCTGCATGGACTTTGGTGAGTGTTGCGGCTGTGTGGAGTACAAGGTCAGCCTGAAGTATGTTGATATGTCAGTAGCTTCATCTCCTTAGTCAACAGCAGTGAGTTTCTAGAGAACCTGCTTTGCTGTTGGTAGCATAGTGCATCCTTTCAGTTGCATAGCCAGTCATGTGCTCTTATGTGCACGTTTGGGTCACTGGTGAGAAGTGTTAGTCACAACAATAAGAGGTTCAATGGTTTCTTGCTGGGGTTGTGGTGTTTATAACAGGAAATTTTCCCTGCTACCATGATGTCAATATAGATGTAGATAATGTATCACTTCACTTCTGAAGTATCATTATTTGAGGCTCAGACACCAAATTTAAGTTCTAATCATTAAGGTGAAACTTATCCCTTATTCCAAGTGAACGTTTTTTCTGGATCTTTCTGACATTTAAGTGTTGAGGGTCGATGTGAGAATTTACCCTTGTCTGCTCTGAGCTTTTTAGCAATGGCCGGCTTGCTCCATCACGAGACCACACGTGGTCAAGTGAGAGCTGGAGTGGGAGGTGTCCCAGGAGATCCTGACGGCTCTCTCATTCTTCCCCAAAGAGGAGAGGAGCCACAAAGCTGCCCCTGATGCAGCCAGATCCCAGGCCTCACAATCAGGACTTTTCATGTACCTCTCAGGTTATCAAGGCCTCCTGATCATCATGGGAACCAAAGACTACCCATTTGCTTTTGTATGCATACACTGCTCACTGCAGTTTTTCCTCCACAGATGTATGCTCTCTATTCAGAGTGAATTTATCACTTGATAGAAGTTGTGAGGTGGTTTTACTTCTGTGTGGATGCTACTTATACTTGCAGTTCCAGCAGGTTTGAAAGCAGACTATTCTCCCTATAGGCCAACAAAACAATTCAGGTAAATATTTAAGAGAAGAAATCTGGATGACTATTTTTGCTTTTTTTCATGCTTTTCACATTTGATACGTACGAGTTTTTTCCTCAGTTACATGCTTTCAGGTTTGACTCCCTTTCTTGGGTGACGTGCTACAATGACACGCTGTGCTTTCCTTTCTTTCCAGAGGGTATGTTTTCATTTATCATTAGGAAGCACTGCCTGTTGCTGTGCCTCTTTTTTGAAAGCACATAGAGTTTCTAGGCTGTGTAGAAAATTGTCAGTCAACGGCTGTAGATACATGGCACCCCACCCACACCGCTCCTCCCAAGTCCTCATTTTTCAATGGAGACAATTGTTTCACTGTGTTTTTAACGGATGCTATTTCTGGACCATTTCCTAAAAGTTGATGTTTTAAGGCATACTTGAGCATTTGGCTTTCTGTTCTGACATATTATAGAATGACGTACAGGAGCCAGTATCCCTGTGTGTGTTCTACACCAGCTGGTGCACAGGCAAGTGGAGAAGTTGAAGAGGAGACACAGGGGAGACCTTATTGCTCTCTTCAACTGCCTGAAAATGAGGTTGTGGCGAGGTGGGGGTCAGATTCTTCTTCTGTGTAAAAGTGATAGGACAAGAGGGGATGGCCTCAAGCTGTGCCAGGGGAAGGTTCAGGTTGGATATTAGGAGGAATTTCTTCTCAGAGAGAGCAGTGAGGCAGTGGCACAGGCTGCCCAGAGAGGTGGTGCAGTCACCGTCCCTGGAGGTGTTGAAGAGCCTTGTGGATGTGGCACTGAGGGACGTGGGCAGTGGGCATGGTGGGGGTGAGTTGGCAGCTGGACAATGTGATCTCAGTGGTCTTTTCCAACCTGAATGGTTCTCTTGCAAACACAGAGCAATATGACACTGCTGTTAGGCTGATTCACTACATCTACCTACTTGTTAGTTGTGTTTGGGGACTGATCATCTAATATATGATGTATCTTGTTTTCTTCAGGGGGATTTGGTGAAGTTTTTTTCAGTTTTCTTTTGGCTGAATCGCTGCATGGAGCTTCAGCTTTCATCTTCTGGTCACGCTTGGCAAAGCAGCAACAGAACTCCTTGCTCAGTATCTGTGTCAGTGCTAGAAGGCTGAGATTGACGTTCTCTTTTATAAGACACAATGCTTCCAAAGTAGTGCTTTTGTAAGCATCGCTCTTTCAGACCTGCTTGTCATTGCCAGCCTGTAGGGCTCCCAAGCAGCTGCTTCACACTGCCCTTTCCAAAGGCTGAAGATAGCTCTCCTGCAGGGAGAAGCCAAGGCATGGCTGTTCTGCAAGCAGCTCTCTACTTACACATGGTTATGCCGCTGGTTCCAGTGGCCCAGGCCCCAGCATGGAGGTTTCACAGCTCTGTCATGTCCATGTGGAACTGAGAGATGCCACCTGTTGTTTCTATCATGGTGATTTTCTTTTTAGCAGCATCTGCCACAGCCTCAGGTGTTACCCTTGACCTCCCTCTGGGTGCTTCCATTCTGAGGATGCTTTGGGATACTGTTAGGTAGATTAAGCACTCTGCACACCACTGATGTTCTCTCCTCCCTGCTTTGTTTTCTGTCTCTAAGGTGATGCTTTTTATGCTCCATCAGTGTAGCAACTCCGAGTTGTTTTATATTTATTCTCCCAGCAACTGTGAGCCTCAGTTTTGTTTGCTGAACCTCACAGCTCTGTGGTTTGTACAGGGGCTTCTGAGATGGATAGTTGTGACTTCTTATTTTATTTACAAAATGAGAGATGGAGGGATCCAGTACTGAAGGAGGATTCAGTGCTTAAGTAGGGGCTGTGTGTAAGGGTAAATCCCATAAAAATAACAAGGGTTTGGCTCCTTCACTTTGAGGGCTGCCAGTGCACTCCTCCAATGGTCTTAGCCCCAGTAAGGTGAGCGTTTTCCTGTTATCACATGTGGGAGCAGAGATGTTTGGAAGCAGTTCCTTGCAGAAGATAGTGGGATGGGACTGCATCTAAATATTGTTAAAGTAGTAGGTGTTGTGTAAGACCATGTGCCACTGATTGTGCACTCTTATGCCCCTTGCTTAGCAGGACACTTCAGCATGGTATTAACTGCTCTGTGGTTAGCCATTCCACTTTTAACCAAGTGGTCCTTTGCCTAAGGAACTTGGTGGACTGGGGCCAGGACCATCATTTGGGTATATCAGTGTTGCTCTGTTGAAATCAGCTGTGGATGGCGTAGTGCTGGGTTACACTTTCTAGGACATCAGCCAGAAGCCTTTCTTCTCTTATGAATACGTGTGCCTTCCACGCTTCATCTTTCCGCTCTGCAATGCAAGTGGAAAGTCAGCTGAGCAGCATGGTTGGTGGCACAAGATCTTATCACACACTGCTATTTTAATGGGATTTATCAGGCCTTGCTGTAAGGTTTGGAGATATCAGAGCAGCCTCAATGCCCCAGTCCTGTGACAGAAGGAGGTGGAGCCAGGACAGAGGAAAGATGTGGATTCTGGCCTTCAGAAGGCTGAACAAAAAGAAGTAACTGTGGATAAGGCATCTTCCAGAGAGTCTGCCACCAAGAAACTGCTGATGCAAAATCTCAACTCCTCCCCATGTTAAGAACAGCACATCTTTAGCTTTTAAAAGAAAATTCATATTGTAGAGCAGCGTGTAGAAAACTTTTAAACTCTTAAGTGTCCCCCTAAGGTTACAAGGTGAGGCATGGCATCCCAGGTCCAGCAAGATGGCAGGAGCAATGTCACCTTTCCCCACGCTCATCCCAACTCCGGAAGAGCCAACTATCTGGGAAGGACAGTGCCTGGTGGGAGCAGAATGCTGTGAAAAGAGGCAGCAAGAGAGAGATAGGAGGGCAACTTGTTATACTGTAGTTTTTGACAGATTGACTCCTTAATGTTCCCATGGGGAATATCCTTTGGCATTGTTCTCCAGGACTGTTTTTAAGGTTCACACTCTGTGCGCCTGCATCTTCCCCAAAGCCCAGCACTGCCAAGACCTGCGGCTTTCACACTGCCCCTCTTGTTCCCGAGCTATTATAAAAGACTTCTCTTTATATCTCTGACTGTGCATTTGCATTTTAAGACCTTGCAGTTTATGAGCAATCAAGATCAAAGCCAGCAAGGCTTTGGGCTTTGCTGCTTTGCCTTCATACACATCTCAGAATTGGAGAGATCATCTACCTAGGGAACCTGAGAGCATGCATGGAGATGAGCTGCCTCACAGGATGCTGTCTTGGCCTGCTGGCAAGCTCTGCCTTCCACAGCTCTGCGTGGTCTTTGGGGACACTGAGAGGAAGGAGGAGGAGGGAGAAATTCCCACCACGTCACTGAGGGAAGGAGGGGGATGCTTAGTGCTGCCACAGCTCTGCTGGCTACGAAGGAGGAGACAGGCAGGTGGGGAAGGGCCACCTCTCCAGTATTGCCTCTGCTGCTGGACATGGGCAAGGAAAGGACCTTTCTTCTGGGTTGGCTCCTGAAAATTCCCAGTAGCAAGAGGAGGGAGGAAATGTTATTTTCCTGTAAAAGGATTCCCTGCCTCTGACTAGAATGATAAGAGGAGGGACAATCCTACAGAACAGTGGACTCTTGCTTCCTGCTTTTGCCCTCTGCCTCCTATGTCCTCTCCCCTCAGACAGGTCCCTGGTGCTGTTTTGAAGAGAAAGGCAAAGGAGAAGGAAGCAGTCCAACCACACTGACTCAACTCCATTCCTTCAGCAAGCTATATATATTTTTATTTTGTATTCATCTGAACAGCAGAAAGTTTGGCAATAATGACAGCCTGGGAAGTATGCACTGTGTGTGTGTGTGTGTGTTTTGACCCCTGCAGCTTGGCTCTCCCACATGACATCCTGGAAGCCCCACCACCATGCTGGTTTTAGGCAAAGCAGCAAATGGAAACACTTCTCCTAAGGGCTCCCCATGAACATATGATTCCCATCGGGCTGCCCTCTGCCTAGCCGTGCTAGGGATGTGTAACCCAAAGAACTGGGCTGGCACCAAGCACTGGGCATCAAAGAGCCACTGGTATGCTTTGGCCAGCAGTCAGCAAATCAGTGTCAGCAAGACTGTGATTGCCTTCCCATCATTCCAATTTATATTTCAATTTTTTCAACCCTTTTCTCAGCAGAAAATTACCAAGGTCAGGTCTTCATCTTTACCAGCGCATGTGATACTCAGCACATTTGTGTTTGCTGAGGACTGGGCCTTGACCAAAAAGGACTGGAGTAATTCATCACTAATACAGGCTCTAAAACTCCTAAAGTGGCTAAAGTCAGACTTGTTGAGCGTTTACTTTTGGTAGCTAGTTGCCTTCTATAGAGCAGCGTATTACCAGATAGCGTTGCAGGTTTTTTGTTTACCTAGTACCTTCACCTTCTGCTCCCAAGAATGTATTTGAGTATGCTGCAAGTAATCATTGCTTCCTGCGTGGGGCAGGAGGATAAATAAAGCTTATGGCAGGAATTTTGAAAGATCTGACGCTGGGGCTAGCTCCCTCACTGAGATAAATGAAGCACTTTCTTCTGACTGATGAGAAAAGGATCAAAAAAAGGGGAATGCTTGCGAGAAAGACACTTTTCCTCTCAGCATGCCAGCCCCTTGAGCAGCGTGACACTGGGCCAACAGTTCCAACAGTGCTTGGGTACAAGGCCAATGGATCTGAGCACAAAGCAGAAATAACACGCTCTGCTCTCTGAGACAGGACCCTGATCCCTGTGCCAGGGCCTGCAGGGGAGCGAGGCCGGAGGAGAAGGCACAGACTGGCATTGCCGTGTCCCAGCAAGGTTCAGCAAAGTGGCAACAGAGGCTGTGGAAAGACAGCCCTGGCAGCCCATGTGGCTGTTGATGAGGCTGGGCTGTCACACCGGGTCTTCATCGAAACCACCTCATCAGTTCCCCGTGTACAAAAATATATCTATACATCATGCCATAGGGAGAGGGATGCAAATGGGGCTGGATGCAGCCGAGTGAAAGGCAGCGCAGCTCCGACCTGATACCAGGCCATGGCGGCTGCCTCGGTCGCGGCGCTACGTGGAGGTGCGTGTGGGTGTGTGGGCGTGCACGTAGCCATCCTACAGCTCTACAGAGCCCCGCTACACGATCATGAACTGGCAGACGTAGGGCAGCTGCTCCTTGCACCGCTTGTCAAACCACTTGCCCACCGCCACCCCTGACAAGGCCGCGCAGTTTTCCAGCTTGCCGCCATCGGGCTGTGTGGTGATCTCGGTCTCCCAGTTCTTGTAGCGGATGGGGCCACCCGTCATGTCAACCCACTTGCCCTCGGCTGCCATGTCGTTGAGGCCCAGCCAGATCTCTGCCTCGTTCCCGATGCTCTTGCGCATGTAGTCGTAGAGCGCGTCGTTCTCCTCTCCACCCTGCGGCGTGCCCAGCGTGCCGCCCTGCGAGATGCAGTGCTCGCTGGCTTCGTGATATGTCTTGCTCTCTGAGAACGCCAGGAAGCACTTCAGGTGAATTTTGGTGCCTTTCAGGCAGACTGAGAAGTTGCCATGTGAATGGAACAGAGAGACAAGAAGAGAATTGGGTTTAAAATGGACATCCAGCAAGCGCAGCATGTGCATCCCTCAGGACCCCTCGTTGTCACAGGAGGAACGTGGCCTCCACATTTGGAAACAGCCTCCCAGAAAGGTCCCAGGGGTGATTCCATCCTTGATGTGCTCAAGTTGAGGCTACGCTCTCTGGATTGAGTTCCTGGGGTACAACATATCTCTGCTGGGGGCTGGAGCATTTAGGGAAAAGCAGCCAGCAGCCTGCAATTGCAGTTCAACCATCTTGATTATGCAAGAGTGAAAAAAATGTCTTTTTTAATAGGTTTTGATCAGAAGTGTTGTGCTTGCAGAGGTGGAGGTCTTCAGAGGAAATTTCTACTTGCCTCTGATTTTATTGTTAAGAATAGCAACCTTTTAATTTTTAAGCTTTAAACTCTGAGAATGCAGGGTACTCCATCCAAAGAATAGCTAATCAGAGCTATGCATTAATATCCAGACTGCTTACATTTCAATGACTGAGCTTGAATCTAAAGCCTTGATTTTGCTTGTGTTTCTTTTCTTTTAGGGAGAAAATTCTCCTTAACTTGCACTTTTAGTGCATTTCTGTTTCGTGTTCTGCAGATCCTACTGGTGTCGTGGAATTTGCACAGAATAACCATGGAGCACATCTGGAAAAAGAAATTTTGGGGCCTGTACACCATGCCTGTCACATAAGGCATGGGGGGATCAATCCCCAGCGAGGTCGCCTGGGCAAGAGCATGGAATGTATGAGGGATTAGGTAACCAGCTCCCCAGGCTTCAGACAAAAGCCTGAGGCAAAGAATAAAGCTCATCTGACTGAAGGAGAGAATAATCTATCACCCGTCTTGCTGATTCGTGACGGAAAATGAACATCTGGCTTAGTATCATAGGAATATCAATAGCTTTGCAAATGGGAAGCTCTAAGGCATAAAGAAAGGGGCCATATGCTGCACAACACTTGTCATTAACTGCCTGAGGCGCTTCCTGGGCCTGGAGGAGCTGCAGAGAGACCACGCTTTGCTTTGATCCCCAGTTTGCTCCATGTGATGGACACATCATCATGGCCTGCTTGCGTATCCCTTGTCAACATCACATGGAACAATGGTAACCACTTTAAAAGCACCTCCACTCTCTAAGCAAAAGCCAAGCCTTCTTCAAGGAGTCCTTTACCTGTCTGAAGTGCTTGCTTCTCCTTCAGTAGAGCAACCTCCTGAGAGATGTTGTCAATCATGGCCTTCAGGTCTTCAATCATTTTGAGGCTCACACCATCTGTTGGAGAAATCCAGAGAGAACATAAACATCCACCACAGCCTCAAAGGAGACAGCTGGAACTGTTCCTATAATCAAAAATCCCCAATTCCCTCCCCACAAAGAAAGGCAAAAAAGATTCCCACAGTCAATCAGATAGCATTTACTCACTAGTCTGATTGCACCATCAGCCCAGGTCCCTCAGGCTGGGTTTTGGGGCATTGCTCTCCTCACCTGTTAACCACCAACTGCTGGATTCAAGCATGGGCAGTGGTGGTACCAGTCCTGGGACTACTGGCTCTGAGTGAATGACATGGCTGATCCAAGCACCATGGCTTAATATTCACGATGTTTCTAGCAGGGGAGTTGTGGTAACAGCAGCACCACTGCAGTGGGCTGCTCAAGCTACAGCATTTGGGCTGCTGTACATTAGTATTGCATGGGGAGACCTGCCCAAAATTGTTCTGGGAAGAACACTGGTGAAAAGTGTCACCTGTGGCTTCTTTAGGTGAGAAGTGAAGCACATTTTCATCACAGCCTCTTTTGTAAAGTTAGCCTTTCTATACTGCAAGCCACAGTGATGTCTCCTAAGACGCAGTGAGGAGAATGAATGCAAGAAACTCATCCCTTCAGTAAGATTTTGCTAGCATTAAATGGAGTCCTGTATCATGGATCACGCTGTTACCAGGAAGGTCACCAACACATGGCTTAGCACCAGCCCTTCTCTCTCTGATTTCTCCTGCACAGAAGGACTGGTATGGAATGGAGGAAGTGGAAGATGGGACATAAAGGCATTTGTGGTCATTGCTCTATACCTGTCACTTCTCAGTTCGCCCACAAAGCGGCAAGAGAGCCTTCCTTTGGGGTCAGGGAGCTGGGGAGCCGAGCCATCAACTGAGGGAAGTGGGGAAAGAACTTGGATGCTCACCAAACCACCAGCCTGAAGATTACATGTGTCATGCATACAAAAGCACAAACAGACCAGGAGGACAGCCTTCAGCTGCTTTGCTCCTTGCTCAATTAACTTTAATGGGTTCAGTTGCAATTCAGGCACTAGCTATTATTTTGATGCCTTGATGAAAATACTTTGTGGGAAACAGCTAATTAGCACAGTTGTTTATCCATATAAGCCTCTTTTCTAGCAGAACAAATGTCCCTCAGGTTTAAGTAATATCCAAAGGCCGTGGTGAGGCACTCTCAGTGAGTCTTGCCAGGGCAGCTCCATTCGTTGCTCTGCCTGGGAGCAAGAGTAGTATTTGTCTCTGCACCTTTATTTCCTGAAAGCTCATCTCTGTAAGCTGTGATCAAAGCTGTTGCAGTTGGTTTTGGGGCTCTGAAGCCAGCAGTGTGCCAGTGCTGTCCCTGGGAGCCAGAGTAAGTCCTGGGGTGGCCACCCCTGAGCTAGAAGGCTGAGGACAGGGACAAGAAAAGAAGGGAACTGCAGAAAGAGCTGGGTTGTGATGTTCTGGTTATGAAAACTTCATAAGCAATGTGTTTGGGGCTGCAAATGGGGACTCAGGACTGATTTTACTTGTTGCAAAGGCACGTTGCATAAGCTGTGCCTCAGCCCAGCATGTTCCTGGAGCACAGGAGGGGACGGAGAACCTCTGCATGGGGTTTGTGTTGCTGGAAATGTCCGCAGGCACTTTCTGAAGTCTCTTCCTTACTGACATTGAGGCTCTGAAATCACACGGGAACTGGGGCAGAGTCAGGAGCAGAGTCCATGTCAGCCTCTACCCGCTGATTTGCAAGTACCTGCATCTGGACTCCAAATACCGTAAAAATATGTGTAGGAGCTACACAGAGGTGCTCCCTCCATGCCCTCATGGACTCTGCCTGGCTGCGATCAGAGGAAGCTCATAGTGCTGGGGGTCCCTAGTCTGCACCCTCTCCCAGTGGCATTACCCCTGCAACTGGCCACCCCCACCCCACTGGGGTTTGGAGAGGATTTGCTGAAGTGCTGCAGCTGGAGCAATTACCGGGAGCAATTTGAGAGGGGAATAAAACAACAGGCAAAGTGAATGTGTTATTTCAGCATTTTTGAAATGGTTGTTTGGGGTTTTTCTTGGTGAAACGGCACCGTTTTTGCTCTGAAGGAGATCCAAATGTAAGCAATAATTACATCATGAAGAAAGAAAAGAAATAGCGCAAAGAAAGAAAAGAGAAAAAAGAGATGAAAAGGCTTTGGCTCAAAGCATTGATTTCTTCTGTTTGTGGCTTGGCCACACAGATTAAGAAATACAAACCCAACAAAATGCCCCAACACTCCCATGACTTTGCCCTGTCCAAGCCACCCCAGTGAAGGGCAGGGGGACTGCGAGTGGATTGCTGGTGGTTTTCACTCCCTTCATCTGGCCACCAAGCGGGACAGGAGCAAGGACGGCGGACAGGAGAGTGACATCACATCCTTACCATGAGTGGGCTTGGAGGTGGCAAGGGATGAAGTGGAGCCCCAGGAGATGGGGCTCCCATCACTTCCAATGATAGATAAGATCTCCCTAAGAAATGAGATTCCCTCCTGCAAGGTGGTATTTTTGCTATACAACACAGGCAGAAACCACTGCTATGGACTAAGCAGATCTGCACCAATTTCATAGAGAGGTCCACTGGGAGAAAAAGTTTCTCAAGGATAGGATCTGACAAAAATAGCTGCGGGAGAGCACAGCCAAGTGAATTCCTGGGATGCTTCCTTCCCACTCTCGCTTGCTCCGAAGAGCAAAGTGCCTGCAAAGCAGCTCACCGCCTGCTCTGTGCTCTGGGTGTCTGCTCTGGGCTGAGGAGAGGAGGGATGAGAAGAAAAGCACTTGAAAATGATGAGCCATGCTGCCTGTAATAGGTGATGTATTGCTGTCTTCTCTTGGCTGCAGCTCCGCCACAGCTGCCACTTAGCTTTTGGAAAATGAATGAGCAGAGATAGGGGCTGGAGGAAGGGATACTATAGCAGAGGGGAAGTTTGGGGAGAGCCTTGAGGAGGACACAGAAAACACGGTGCCCTCTGACCCTCAGGTTGCCCCACCGCATGCATTCAGTACAGCAACCCGCCCAAAACACTTCTCTATCCTTTCTAACTTACGAAAGCATTCCTACAGGTGTTAAAAGAAAAAGAGACTTCCTTGGGTTTTTAAAAGCGAAAAGCTCCATTAGAGCTCCCCTAACTGCGGCGATTGCCCCTCACGCCAGGCAGGATCCCGCAGACTTGGCCCTTACCTTTCTTGGAGGCCGCCGGCTTCTGCCTGCCCTTGCCGTTCTGCTGGACGGAGATGTGGGCGAGGGAGACGAGGCAGAGCAGCAGGCAGGCTCCCCGCAGCGCCATGCCGAGCACTGAGCTGAGCAGGACTGACTGTGCTCGGCCCAACACGCCGGCTTTAATCAGCAGCGTCTGGCCAAGAAGCTGGCCCCGGGCTGCTCGCGGCTTCCAGCGGCCGCAGGGAGGGCCCAAGCAGCTCCGGCCAATGCTGAGAGCAGCCCAGCCAGCTTTCGTCGCTTGTTTTTGTTAAAAAGTAATTAAAAAAACCACACACACACACACACGAAAAAAAAAACCCACAAGCATACTGAGAGACAATTCAGCTGAATCTAAGGGAACGGCTGGGAATACAGCTGGAATAATTCCCTATGACTCTCAGCACAACGCCAAGAGGTTGGTCTCACGTTTCAGTGATGGCAGTGGCACTGTGAATCACAAAGCCCCCAACATTTCTCCCCTTATTTAATTCAAAATCTGTAGCATCAGTGCTTGTTCTCCTGAGGGTTAAACCAACCCAGCTTTCCCTGCATGTCAAGCCAGGAGGCAGAGGCTGGCAATGGTGCAGGACAGGGAGGTTCTGGCCTTGGGCAATGCCCTCATGGGTGTCTGTCACTGCTTCTCCTTGTGCCCACGGGGCTGGGAACAGCTCTGGGTCTTCATGCTCAGTATTGACTCCTGTGCCACCAAGAAGAGCCGTGCTGGAAGCAAGTTGAGCACCCAGATGTCTTCCCCATGGGCCACTCACAGAATTTGGGTTTCTGCTCAGTATGGGGAACTTTAAGGCTAATATACAGCCCTGAGCTGTGAAATGGGATGAGCGTGCCTTGGGGTGGTGGGAATGTCTCCCACAAAGATGTTTTGCCCTCATGGGGCCTCAGGGTGACTTTAGGGCAGCTCTGTGGCCTAAGCCCAAATTATTATTGCTGGGTTTTTGGGGAGCTGCAGTTGTTCTGGAGTCCTTCCTGTGGGAGGAACAGGAATATCCCAGCAAGTGGAATGAATTCACATATGGAGAGAAGAAGGACAAAGTGCTTTGTGCAGCTATCATTAACTGAAATCCTTTCAGAAAAGCAAAAACAAAAAGCAAGATGCTGCCCAACACACTGGGAACCACTAGAGTTGCACACACGTAAAATATCTGAGATAAAAAAGGATATGCATGGAAAAAGATCTGCTGTTGATTTAGTTTGGCTGAGCTGTTACACTGCTCCTGTGCTGAGCAGGCAAAGCCCTCACTGCTACCTGAACTGAGCTCAGCAGCAGTCCAAATTTCAAAGCCAAGGAAATGGGTTTGATCTTCACTCCCTGTTACCACAAACACACATACGCACAATCCCACTCAGACTCATGCAAGAGAACAAATATTTGGGGGTATTTCTCCTTCCTGGCCTCTCCCAAAGGAGGATGGAGCCCCAGAGGTGCCAAACATCTTCACACCCACATGTGTTCCCTTCTCTTGACACTTGAGCAGCATCTCCCTATCCAAAAAGGCTTTTGGTTAGCTCAGCACCTCCTAGTTTTCCTTGGCTGCAGATTTGCTCGCCTGTCATTTCTCTGATTCATGTTCTGCCACACAGAGAAAAAACTGAAATGCTCTCTGTGAAACACAACTCGGGTGTGGAACCACCTGGTCCCTGCCCACACGATTTAGATGGCTGTGCTTCCTGAAGGGAAAGGTTTTTGGCCAACACCATCTCAACATGTGGTTTGCAGCAAACAAGTCCCTCCTGCAGCAGCCAGCAGGTACCAGGTTTTTACCAGGTTCACCACAGGTGGGACTTCCACCTGCCATGAATGCCAAATGTCACCTTTGCTTTTCTTGGAGGCTCAAAAAGCTCGTCTCCATGAGACCTGTTTGACAGAGGCTAAAGGTTCCTAAACCCACATGGACTCACTCAACAGTACAAAGCTCGTGGGCTGCTGTAACAGGTCCAGAACTGGGATGCTTGTAAGGAAGGGCATTTATAGGCTGGAGGGTTCTTGCCCACACGAAGCGCACACCCTGTCTGGGCTTCTGCTGAGGCCTGAGACTCCCATTAAATAACAGGGGCATCAATGGCCTTTTGTGTGCTGGCACCTCAGCCAGATAGAACACTTCTGAGATCTGGGTGACTCACGTATGTTATGTAATTGAGATGGGTAGAGGTAATCCTCTTCATTAGATGAACTAATACAACTGGAAGATGATGAGTTTTTGGCCACTGGAATCTTTCCCCTTTCAGGCTGAAAGCTGAAAGCAAAGCAGCAAGAAGAGCCACAGCTGGGAGCCTCATTAAGCACAGATAATGAGAGGGAAGGAGGAGTGGGAACTTGTGGAAGGGAGCAATAGGTAATTCACAGAAGGGCTAACCAGAGGGAGGAATGTAAGAAGATGCCAAGAAACCAATTTCATTGTTCATATTATGTATATATATAATCTGGAATTCAGAATTCTACTTTCCAGTAAAAGTACTTTCTTGTTTCAAGATGAGTCTGCGGTCAGACAGAAAACAACTCCTGTTAGCTGTAAGCAGACGAGTTTGAAGTAAAAAGAGAGAGCAAAAGAGAGCGTGCTGAGGAAGATTGCCCAAAGACTGCAGAGGCTTACGTGGCTCTGGGAAACCCAGTAAGTAGGTTGAGATGCTGTATTTGGAGAGGGTTCAGCCAGCAAAACAGTGGCTGGAAGGAGCCCATGGAAGGAAGCTGGATGCTCCTGGCAATGATGCAGACCTGTGATTTCATGCCCAGCTGGGCAAGGAAATGGGCAGCAAGATCAGAGGCGATTTTGGTCCAGCTCTGAGGAAACGAGTGGAGATTGCCAAGCCAAGTAATGCACGAGTGCCACCACACAATGGCTGGAAAGTAGAAGGGTGGACTAGATAACAGCTTTCACACGGTTATTATCGAGATAGGCAATCACCAGCCCTGTCTGCTCAAGGCTAAGCTACCAGCCCAAAGGCATGCTGCAGCAATGCCAAGACATGCTCACTCCTCACAGGGCAGCAGGAGCACAGAAAGGCTGCAGCCCCTCTCCTTTGGGATGTGTCCTGCATGGCGGAGCCTTGAAAGCATCTTCACACATGTGCCATGCAACAACCTCAGGAAGGAACGGAAGAGAAATAGTGCTGGACAGTAAAAACATATTCTGAGGATGTGGCAGAGCAGAGGAAAATCTCTGGTGTTAGCCACCTTGTGAACTTGTGCTGGCATTGGTCCTGATTTCCGCCAGCGTAAACAACATCGGAACAGGTTAAAATGGAAAGAGCTGAATCTATGGATCATTGTTTCAAGAGAAGGAACACGATAATACTTCAGGAAAGGGTGGTTTTCATAAGGACAATGATGGGGAAAATGAAGGAGTCAGCACTTTGCCAAAATGTTCTCTCCAGTACCAGCATTTGGAAACTGGCCTTAAGCCTAAGGAGGGAGCTTTTCCATACCCTGTACACTCTAGGGGCCACAGTTCAGAAAGATCTGAGCTAAAAGAGATTCTCAGGCATTAAAGTGAGCCCAATTAAAGCCAAACCACTTGAATTCAAGTGCCAGGAGCTGCTCAGCATCTTCCCATTTCCAAAAGGAGCTGCTCCAAAGGACTCACCCCCTCTTCTGCTCAGAGCACGCAGATTCCACTGGGCTAGTTGGAGACCCATCCTTCTTCACTGCTTTTCTTTCTGCCAATCATTCATAGCCTAAAGTCTGACCAGCCACAGGAAAACTGTAGCCACATGTCTAAATTGAATGCTAAATCTCTGGAGAAATTTCTGGTTGCGTAGGTTTGCTGAGCAGACTATGAGAAATCATCCGTCTCACCATCAGCAGAAGTGAAGATATTGCCAAAGTGAAAGTCAGTATTTTGGGACTGGGAAGCAAACAGCCATTCTGCCAGCTTATAGCGTGGTTGTGTGTCTTCCCCATCGCTGAGCAACTGGTTTGCTTCCATGTAGCTGCAGATGCTGAATTAGGAGGTTGTAAGAGATTTTCTACGAATTTCATGAATTCAGAGAAAAAGTTGATGATTGGACAGTGGGAAGAAAGCCATGCGTGTGCTTAAAAAGCCTTATCAGATCAAAGTTGGAGGAAGGAAGAGAAGTAGAACCTCATTCAGGACTTTTTAGTACACAGGTTCCCAAATCTGGCAATACCTAAACTTACCATTTGCCAAAATGCAGTGAGACCACGTGCTGTGAGAGCACTCTGGTGACAGGAGAGGACAGGTTGGTGGCTCTCAGTGCCTCCAACACCTGCATGGAGCTGGCACAGCTGTGCTCACGTGGTGACAGCTGGGAGACATATTGGCTGCATCAGGAAGTGGCTGAGAATGCATTTCCTTCTTCCCCTCCCACAGTATTAGCAAAACTGCTATAATTGTTCAAATCTAAACCAGGGAGATCAAATCTGAGCTACAAGTGACATGATATAGGAACTCCAGGGTGCCCGTATTGCTGATCTTAATCAGCAGGATGACAACAGTGATGTTTATAGAGCTTGTAAGAAAACCTTAGCCTTATTAAAGTGTTCCAATGGGTAAAACTGAGGTTGGAACTATTGCTGGGGAGTCGTTAACAGCAGCACATCAAATAGTCAAGTGTTGTTTTGCAAGAATGGCAAAAATATATTTTACGGGATAGCTAGGAATGCAGCTAATTAAAGGAAAAGCAAAAGCACCACACTCTCTATAGAGAGCAGGGTGCCAAAGTGCCCAGCTTTCAGTTCGGCCTTCTCCTACTTGCTAGCCTATGAAACTCGTGGGAAATGCTGATGGCTGGGAAACCAGGCCACTGTGACTGAGGTCAGGTCACAGAGTCACAGAATTTCCTGAGATGGAAGGCACCCACACGGATTACAGAGTCCAGCTCTTGGCTTCACACTGGACCACCCCAAATCCAAACCTTGTGTCTGAGAGTGCTGTCCAAATGCTCCTTCAACTCTTTAAATACAGTTTTCTTTGTTTCTGGACTCAAACACCCGTGGCTCTGTGCAGGACCAGCAACAAATGCTGGTCAGTGACATCTCTTCTGACTGCTCCAACCAGCCAGGCCCTGGGCACCACACAGCGATGTCACTGTGATGACACGTGGGCATCATGGTGACATTTGAGCATCTCCCAGCAGAAGTCCCTGACAGTTCCACTGGATTTCACTTGCTGACTGCCAGGGCGAAGATGGCTCATCACAGAAATGTGTCTGTGTGAGAATTTCTGTTAAACGGAGACAAGAAAAATTAAAACTGAACCACCTGAATCAGAAAGGTCTTCTGTTTCTGAGCCAGAGAAGCTGGCTGAGTCCTCAAGGCTCCCCTTCTCCTCATCCTCCAGGACAGGATGAGAAGAAACAATTTGGGACACTGCTTCAGTATGGATGAAAGAAGAAAAGGATTCATTAACTATTTCTTCTGAAGAGCAAACCAAATGTTTCCCTCACATTTCTTCTGTGGAGAGCAAACCCAGCATCTCAAGCCACCATCCAAACTGGTGCTGCTGCAATCCTGCCAGCCCTGCTGCAGCAGCACAGAGGGAAACGTGCCAGCCTATGGCCCCCTCTCTACTGCCACCAAGCAGCAGCCAGACCTCGGCTGCCGCTTCTGCTCCTCCACCTCACATCACACAAGACCCAAATTTACAACCGGCCCAGCACAGCAGGAGCTTCCCCGGCACCCACAGGCCGCAGAGCGGCAGCTTCTCAGGCCCTCCTCACCTCATCCCTTGCAGCAGCCATGCAGGGGCAGCCCCGTCCTACCCCAATGGCACCTGCAGCTCTCACCGGGCACATGCAGGGATGGGCCGGCACCCCATGTGGGACGCACTGCAGGCAGTGGGGACAGCAGCACCAGTTACAGGTTCATGAGTTGAGAGCTCATCAACAGTTAGTTCTGGAAAGATGTTTGAGTCATACACCTTCTCCATTCTCAGGTTCTTTTATCTATCTATTTATTTAATGGTTCTGGAAATAAAATGCCTGAATAATTAACCTTTTCAGTTGTCGTGTCCTTTTAGTCATTCATTCATTCATTTCTTTAAAGGTGACATCTCAGACTGATCTGTATTTTGTCTCTCAAGAGGAAGCAGAACATCAGCTTGATGGTCTTCATTAAAGAAAAGAATCAAGCTCTAGATTCTCAGCCTGTTAATATCAAGAGATAGCTTCCCCTATGAAACCTTTTAAGTGGTACTTCCTGATTTGTACTGCTCTCAAGAATCGTAGTATGTCCCCTATGAAACCTTTTAAGTGGTACTTCCTGATTTGTACTGCTCTCAAGAATCGTAGTATGTCAGTGTTGATCCCACCCTCTGGGAATCTTTTCAGTATATTAGGAAGTCTGAAGATCACATTAGAGATGCAATGAATTGCCAAAACATGAGCTATATCTTATTGGCAGGCATAGGGCAGCTTGCCTGGTATGCATATTTTACATTTTATCTTTGCTTTGGAGTTCATCTAAAGAATGTGTGGGCTGATGCACTTTAACTCGGGCACCAGCATCCAAAAACACTGTCCTGGGAAGGAATGCCAACATCTGCTGTTGCATAGGAAAGATAGGCTGCCCAGAGAAGCTGCAGTGCTCCATCCCTGGAGGTGCTCAGTTGGATGGAGTCTTGGGCAGGCTGACCTACTGGTTGACAACCCTGCCTAGTTGCAGCAGGACGGTCTTTGAGGTCCCTTCCAACCCAAACCATTCTGTGATTCTATGACATGAGCTCTCTGCAATCTGTTGCTGGTAACAGCTATTTCTGTACCACATTGTGGCCATGGGCCTGAGTAGTAAAAGAGATATTTCTGTGGGGTTATGGCTATCCAATGGACTTGGATTTTACCTGTTTTTCTCTTGTTTGTAATGAAAAGACTCCGGTTTAGAAAGTGAGTAGCAGAAAATCCCCTTTCTTTTCACTAATCATTGAGTGTGCAGGGCATGAAGTCAGGCCTGTGGATGAGACTGATCAGGAGTGCATGGGTGACAGAAAACAGAGGGACTGGGCATTCAGAGCTCTAACCCAAAACCAGCACCAGGCACCTGGCAGCACTGCGAGGAGCAAGATCTGGCAATACCTGCCTCTGCCAGGCACAGTGAATAGGAGCACCCATGTTGAGTCTCTGTGGCAGTAGCTGACTCACGTCTGCAGGGAATGCAAATGGGCAGGAGCTGAGCAGGAACAAAGGGGTGTGTGAGCAAGGTCAGGCTGTACTGGAGGAAGTTTTCATGAAGTCTGATTGTGGGTGGGATGGGCCCTTTCCTCCCCACTGCCTTAGTTTCCCTGTAAGGGGGCAACAAGCTCTCTTCTCCATCCCAAACTAAACAATTCCAATATTGAACTGCCACTGCAGTTGTGAAATGTTAGCTGATCACGTTTCCTAGACTTAATAAGTCTGTTTACTTTCAGGGTGACATAGAGCACAGACCCAACAGAATGAACACAAGCAGCAAACCAGCCACATTTGCTGACCCATGGCCTGGCCCCTGGGGGCCTGTCCCTATCAACAACAAGGTAAACTGCAGCTCAGTGCTTTTTGGGTAACACAAGCAGAAGCCTAGCAGGACTCCCCAGACTCCCTGTCTCTAGCACACAACTTTCAGCCTCTCGACACTCCCAGCAGAAGCACTTAATTTCTGGGACAAATACAGAGCTATCCTGCTCCACAGATGTTTCCTTTTAGCTCTACTGGACTCAAGTCAATGAAAACGTGGCAATATCTGCATAGCAACACATGGAACTTTCCACCAGCCCAAATGGGAACAGAGCAGTCTCAGTTGAAGCCTTTATGAAAAATCTCTAATTGCTATTTTTGTTTGGGGTGGAAGGGAGGAGTTAGAGAGCAAAGAAAATAGAAATGGGCAGCATAGTCCTTCGCATGCCTGAGAACCACAGCCTTAGAGATTTTTTGGCAGATGTTCTATCAACTGGGAGAGCTGCAGGCCCTTTTACCCCTATCTGAGCTTTGTTTATCCATTCGGGCTATGAGTTGATAGCAGTAAATCTCCAGGGGCAGCTGAGACTGACTAGCGGGTGCATATTGCTTTTAGCTGAGCTCATTATTTACATCTCAGGGGTAGAAGCAGCCGCAGGCTGAACTGGGGTCACACTCTACCCCACTGTTTTCCAGTGCCATTAGATCGCAGGTAGGGAGCACATGGACCAAACAGGATCCCCCAAAGACCTCAATGTACTCTGCCTGCTTACACAGCTACAGAGGATGGAGGGAGGACACACGTAGTTGAAGGAGCCTAGATCTCAGGCTAAATATTCATTTTCTGTAATAAGGAGAGCAGAAAGAATGCATGTATACTCACCTCTGTGGACAGATCAGTTAACCCACTTGAGCTGTGTTGGGGTTTCTTTTTTCTTCCAGTCTTTGTAACAACTAATTTAATATGAAAAAGATCAGGAGAGGGGCAAGGAAGCATCCTATCATCACTAGTGAAGCTATGACTATCATTGGTAATTTGTAGAAAGTCTGAAGTTCCTTCAGCTGGACGGCTACTAGAAATATACTACTACTACAGTGTTACAAAAAGCATCCTGAAAATAACTCCAGGCAGCCTTCTGGTACATGATCACAAATTTGTAATAGAACAGGCAACAGCTCCACAGAGAACAGGTGCGGTTTAAGACTTGCAATCCTCATTTAGATTAACCATTTTCTGAAACATTAAACAATACACAACCAAACAAAAACTGCCTGTGATATGTCTAAGGTACTGTAAATGGTTGTTGTTTTTTTTTTCCCTTCAGTTTTCTTTCTTTCTAGAAGTAGCTTTGCATGGCAAGGAATAAAACACATCTACCATTAAACTTATGTCAGGTTAGTCTTTACTTCACACAAAATAACTCTAATGGAGTAAGTAAAGATGATCTACATAATCATCATCACTTCTTGTCTCTTGTTATCATAACTTACCTAACCCATCACTTAAAGTACTGAGAAGAACCTCCAAACTATCTTGGGGAAATGTGGAATTTTTCTACTTGCTCATTATGGTATTGGCTGCATGTATTTGACACATACAGCAGCACTGCACTTCACCTTGAATAATTATTTTACCAAGTTCTAGGAAAAGGACTGAAGAGATTTTGAGATCACTGTTTTAAAGTGAGCATATTGTTTTGCACTATATCCATAGCTCACCTTCAGCAAACATGTTCCAGTCAAGAAATTTTCTACATCTGATATTAGGAAATTACAACAGGAAACTGAGAAAAAGCTGCTTGACTAAAAGGTAAAGGATTTGGGGATTACTGTTGTAGCTTTTGTCATAACATATTCTAAAGGAACCTTCTAACACGGCTGAAACCCCTTCTTGTAATTTAACTTTTCCTCCAAGTTCTCCAATCTGTCATCTCTTCCTATCACGCAGGAGGAACAGCTCTTGCTCTTTTCTGTACCGGCCAACTGATGTAGGTATCCACTGCTTTGAGAATCTGGTGGAACAACTCAACTGCACACGTTATCTGGCGTTTTCTCCTGTTATTTCCCAGCTTTGATGTATTCCAATCTTTGTGAAAACAAAGCAGAATAACAAGAGTTTTCCTCTTCTTACAAGCTGTACAACTACCTCCCTCTTCATTTCAGCTCCAGTCTAGTGAAGCAAAAACCTGCATTCTCTCACATGTCTCTGTAGGGCAATAGCAGAAGTGAGGCTATAGTCCTGTAGCACGGCTGCCCCATGACCTTAAGGATCACTACTCACAACCACTATGCTTTTCTAGCTGAACTAGCAAACTCAGAAAAATGTACTTATTTTCTCTTCAACCTTAGCTGTGCCCCTTCTCCACCATAAGAGGTTTTGCCCAGGCTATTGCATCTGCTGGCAAGAGGGACGGACAGAGCTTTGTTTAACAACATATCTTATTTTAAAATATGACTTAGAAGCTTGTGAGCACACTGCATTTATAGTAAAATCTAACTTCTTTTTACTGAAAGAAACGTAAGATAATTTGAAGGAAGACTTCCATTAAGTACCGCTTTCTTTCTTCCATCAATAAGAATTATCTGGCCGATGAACAAAGAAGTTCTAAGTGGCCCAAAACCTGGCTTGTGCTGTACCAAGGACACCCCCACAGATGCTCTCAAATTCAACAGCTGGTCTGCAGAAGTGGAATGCATGCGAACAGAATTAAGCGGAACCAACATCAGTCACCCTTGAAAACAGACCTGAGCACTTCCCGTGCTATTGCATCAATTGTTGGTGTGCATCCTAGGTGCAGACAACTACCCATATGGTAAGCATCCCCTGTTTGCCCTTCACATCTAACTATCACTTTCTTTCAGCTCAGTAACACTTTAAAAGCCTCTTAGTTGGAAGGTACGTACTGTAACAAAAACATCCTTTCACTATATACAAAACAGACAAGATTGCACAACTGGTTAAAAACAGTTTTGAACATTTAATAAAAACTCATCCTAGAAATCCAACTTTCTGACGTGTGGTCCCCAAACTCTCTTCTTCATCCAAAACCTTCTGAAGTGATGCGTGCAATGACTTTCCTACTTTCTTTCCAGTCTGCAATGCAAAGAAAGCAAAACAAGTCTGAGACATATGCTTATTAACAGGAAGACAACTCTCACATCCTTTTGACAAATATTTTCCCATTAATGATTAATATACACCAGCTGGTATAATAAAAACAAAGTTTTAATTAAGAAAAATTATGGTGGAAGTTCTATTTTAATTTTTTCGGTTCTGGAAAAAGTACACTTAAAGGCAGCGCTCCTGTTTATCGCAGAAGTATCCCACAATCATCAGTGCTAAATGTTATGCCCCTGGATTGCCCAGGGAACAAATTAAATTCACATCAGGCACAAACACACACTCCAATTAGCCAGCATATGCAATACAAAGCAGTACTCTTCCTGTGTAACACCACACGTACCCCTTGGTACCCTAACTGCTTTGCTGTGTTTGGGGCAGTGTCGAACAGATAATCTCTCACCTCCCAAAAAACATCTTTGTTTCTTCTCATCAGTTTACTCCCTCACTCCCTCAAACTGCTCACCACCTAGAAGACTTCTTCCAAAGCTTAAGCTTTAAAGCCTTCCGCAAACAAGCAGGGAGAAGAACTCTTAAGCAGAATAGAATGGTTTGAAGACTCCCATACACACCTGTAATTAGTGTTTATGGAAGCACTGTATCATCTCAAACACAGTCTTTAAGGGTAGACTATACAATGAAACCACATTAGTTCATTTTCTAGTTAGGACTCAGTGTAGAGTACAGTTGGTCATCAAAACAGAACTTATGATCAATGTTTTCTGCATTTAGAGATCAGAAAATTTGCACGGAGGCTTGCTTCTACCATGAGCCCATATCTAAATTAAGCACCTCTCACTCTGCAGCAGCCCTAGCCCTAAACCTCAAGTCTTCTGTGACATTTAGTTAGAATTGGACTCAAAATCCATCAAGGCAGACATATCAGACGTCCATATGAAGTTCTATTCGTTTTGTTTCTTTTTTAGGATGCCGGATTAGAGATAAACCCTACTCATCACTTAAGCAGGATAAGTGACCTCTCTGGATGCAAGAAGACCCTCACTGGTACCACCAAGATTAGAACTCTGGACTGACATCATGAAATAGCGAAGTGCAATACATACTCAACACAAAATTTCCACTTGAGAACAACTGTTTTCAAACTTGGCTCCAACTCCTGCATTCCTCACTACAGCCATGCTAAAATTAGTTCTGGATCTCTAGGAAACGGAGCCAGTTTTAAGTATTTAATTTTCATTCTGACTCAAAGTTCAAAACCCATTTCACTTTGATGCTCAAGGCCAAATCCAGGCATGAGAATTTATACTAGAAGATGGCTTCAAGAAGAGCCTGAAGAAAAGTTTAAAACGGAATTCTCACATGGATATGAACAACACCCAGATAATGGTATTTTAATGGAGTAAGGGCATATCAAAAACCCAGTAAAGGAGCAAAAAAAGGCAATAGTAAAATGAGAAGAGTTTATCACAAAACAGATGAATTGTACTAGAAAGAGCACACCACACACTAGCCCGGTAAAGTCCCAATCCTACTTCCACAGGGACGTTACCATGTTAGAAGCTTTGCTCTTTCAGTCTTTACAGGAAATAATGGGACAGGGGACATGTCTTACAGCTGTGAGTTGCCCAACTGAAATAGATGTGAGTACTACACATTTCAGGTATCCTGAAATTTTACACAACTTCTATCCATATGAAGTTCTGTTTCAAAGGAACTGTCTGTGCCCTTTAACAAGTTCTCTTTCACACTTAACACAAGCACCAGGGTCCTTGCTTTTAAAGTCCTTACTCTAATATTTCATATACTCAGGTTCCAGTTCATCCAGCATCATCAGTATGCAATACACAGTAACTGCACAAAACTTCTTACCTCCATCATTTCAAAAATGCTCTCAGGATCAAGGCTACCTTTCCCTATTTTCTTCATACAAGTGAGGGCACCTTTACTGGTTATAGCAATAAGCAGGCTGGCCAAACAACAGGCTTCTTCCTGAAGGGTAGCATCCACCACATGTCTATATCCAATCTGTAAGTTAATGACAAAAGAATATGTCAGTTTGCAGTTATTTAAGTTCTTTACTAAGAAATTAAACTGTACGTTAGACAGCTATCTGTCAACCTCCTACCCTAACATCATGAGATCTTTGGTAGTGTTCAGAGACTGAGTTGACAGTACATCACTACAACAGTTTCTGACCACAAACCATACGCACATATGAAACAGAAATGAGATAAGCATGTTTCTGCTTCAGTTTATTTTTTTCTGACCACCCTTTCAACTGTATGAAATTCCATATTCCCTTTTCATCTCAACTCCAAGGATGGACTTCCCTCTCTTCCAGGTAAAAATAACAAATCTTGAGACTTAGGTGAGCTCCTGGTTCAGTCAGATGGACTTCCAACAAGTTATGTAACTTGCTTAAAAGAGACATCATACAAACTTCCCAGTAACAAAGCTAATCACTAACAGAAGCAATGAAGAATGCAGCATCCAGCAAAGCAACTGTTAGCTGCAAGCTTCACGTGGAAAAGGAAAGTAAAATTCTGTTTGAAAGGACAATTTCACACCCATGAAGAGAGCTCTGCTCTGAGCAACAAACTCTAGGCAGATCACTCAACTGTTGAACTCTGCATTAATGCCCATTTGTTTCAACATACTGAAGCGTCTGTTGCTCTGAATGTTGATCAAGGAGTAAATGAAAAACACACAGTGATGAGATTTCAAGAATGCATCAAGAGGAAATGTATAAGTCAGAGATGGAAAAAAAATGCTTGATAGTAGAAGTGGATGAGCCAACTGGAATACTTCCAAGGATGAAACATATACACAGTAACCACTCATCCAACACCAGTTTTATCTCTAAGGAAAAAAAACCAACAGCTGAAATTAATAGAAACTGAAGTCTCTGAGCAGGTGGTCAGAATTTGCCAGGCTTACTTTGTTTAGTGTGACAATGCAGGGCACATCATCCACATTAAGTCGAATACAATCATAAGGGTCATCAGAGAGCTCAATCTCTTTAGAGCCTTCTTCATCCTCCAGAACACGCACTTTGGGTATTCTGCAGAAACAGAAATATGTGCAAGTTCATTGTCGGAACAGATAATGAAATGAGGCTACGTGTTTAGAAAAAAATCCAGGACGTCATCAAAGCATTAACAACTCACTGAACAAAAGATGAAAGATATTCAGTTAAGTTGAAAGATATTCAGAATAAGACTGTTTATTTGCATCATTCAGACCTGTTCATACTGTAGTCCCCAACCTTGCAGACAACCATAAAGCTGTCAGAATCACAGCAATTGCATTGCCTGGCAAAGCCATGCCATCAGTAGCAAATGTAAGCAGTAAAGCAGCTCAGGAAACAATGACACCAGCAAAGGAGACTTGGGGAAAGGGGTAGGATGACACTAGTAAAATTCTTTCTCTTTAGCAGCTTGGGAAGATTGGCAAGATATTCTCATTCTTTAGAAGCCAGAAGACTGCTGTTCTATAGACAGATATACAAAAGCAATAGTCAGGGATAAAAACTCTTGTAGGAATGCAGTTGTGAGTGATGAGATCTTTCACAAATAAGCCAGACAGGCTCATCAGTGGTACATATAACATATTTGTCACAGCCCTTTAATGGGAGTTTCAGAGGATAATTTATTACTGCATTCTTAGCATAATGAATAGCCATTTAAATTAATTTAGCAGAAGATGGTATCTCAAGGAGAGAAGAAATTCAGCATCTTACATAACCTCATTCATCCAGGTGTCTGCTAGAACACAGTATTGACTGAGATACTCTGCTTTACTGGCCAGTACAACCTCCACACAACTCAAGTGATCCGCTCCCACTCGTACGTATTTCAACACAAGAACATAAAATACTTGAAGATATCCCTGGAAAGCTATTTTCAGTAACCATGTGGAACATAACCCCAAACTCTTTTTATGTTAGCACTTTTACAGTAGCACTGTTTTTCATAGCTAGACTCTCAAGGTTACATTTGTTTATGCATTCTGCACCAAATCCCTCTTAAAGGATGAGATAGGGAGTGAATTTTTCTCCAGGAAACCAAAGTGATTTTTGTTGTTCCCTAGACAAATGTTTCAGTTATTTGTGGCTGGGAATCCGAGAGCCAAGTGCTTCATAACAGCTAACCCTTTTTTAGTAAAAACAAATTTCTTATAAAAATACTGCCCTGAGCCAAGCTAAAACTAAAGCTTTTAGTAAGCAGACAGCTACTATGTTTCAAGAAATTAGGCTCAAAATGCTCTGCGGAATGTAACAAATCACTGGAGAGGCATCAAAGTCTATTTTCAAGCTAAAAATATTCCATTAAAATTGATGGAATAAAGTCACAAGGTGACTGCTTCTCAGGGTACAGCAGACAATGCACAGCACTGGACACCAGCCCAGACAAGGAGTACATGTGCCAAAGCACTGCGTAAAGAGAAGGAAGATCAAGAAACGGTCCATCAGATTGATTAACCAATTTTAACTCCATCCCTAAATAGTAATGAAAGCACAGCAATGTTTGGTCTGCAACAAGAAGCTGACAGGATTCATACCTGAAAATTCCCTACAAGGAACTCTTTTGGCCAAGAACAGATAAGACAGAGTACAAACTACGACTACTGGAAGGGCTGAAAGATTATTGATCAAATGCAAGCAGCACGTTAACATGAAAGAAAGGTACATACACATAAAAAACTAAGGAACCAAGTGGGCATAGAGAGTGTAGCACAAAGAGCACGTCCAGAAAATGCGAGATTTCCTCTCCAGGTTTGTGAAGATTTATCTTGAGAACTAGCTGTACATGTTTGCTTTGTAACTTTTATTCTTCTGTTGTGATTCCTGCAACTAATCAGCACAGAGATCTGTACAGCAGGACTTAGTCACATAATGAACAATGCTCTTGTCCGTGCAATGGAGACGTGTGCTTCGCAGCAGCAAAACCTGCTTTACACTTACATGTAGGCACCAGTTCTGTACCTGCCATGCTGCCCAGCAAAAAAGCAGCACATCTGCACGCCTGTTGTGCTACAAACTCTGTAGCTTTTGCCACTTGCTTCGTTTCTGTTGCCTCAGCTGCGATGGAGGACATTCCACAGGATTAGGTTTAATGCTAAATCTTGACGTGGTGGCTGCTTGCACATTTTGCTCTATCTACTTCAATCACGGATAAATCCAGCCTTAAGCACCTTGGATTCAGTTAGGAATAAAGTCTGCTATCAGCCATCTTTCATACATGATCTGGATCTATTCATCTTTTGGAGATGAATCTCCAAAGAGTAAATATTGTCCCTATGACAGTCGTGTTGTCATTGCTCCATGTCTGAAGGGGATACAGTGAGTCAGGTCAGACATAACAGGATTTAAATACTACAATCCTTGCACAACATTCCCAAAGCTACTATAATGGATTTACTTAGCCCTAAAGAAAAAGCATGCTGGATGACACAGCTATTACAAAACATGGTTAGAAGCAAGATTTTAAGGATGAAGCTGAGCTTTTCAAATGCCTACCTGAATATCAGAAGAAAAAATATATATATGTTTCAAAGAAAACAACCCAGCAACTTGAACTTTCTGCTCTTGATTTTAAAGCTGAGTTGACGGCTGACAAAGACCTGAAAACACTTAAAACCTGGCTGCAAACAGATTATGAAAGGCAAGTAAGACTCAAAGAGAGAGACAGACATCAAGTGAAGTTCAGAACACTTAATCTGAAGTGATCTTCAAACTGACATCATCTTACTCAGGCAATAGTACTTAAAGGAAAGTGGGCAGCTGCTCCAAACTATCTTTGTATCAATCCAAAGAAAATTTAGTAGACATTAAGGGAAAGGGGAAGGAATACCAAACAAGGACAACAGCTTTTCACTTTGAATTTCAGCCCTGACTCTCTGAGCTCTGATAGATGAGATGTACTAGCATTCTCTGCAACCAGCGTAGCAGTTTTCACAAATCAAAACTAACATGCTTTTTGTCATGCCATATCAGACCACATTTTGGTTGGATATCCTATTTTGACAAGACTGAGGATGGTAACCCACAGATCAAAGACTGTACAAGAGACAGTTTCCAGAACAATCACAATATAGCCTCTATGTTTTCCATTTTCATCCAAAAGCAACAAACTCACCATTTTTTTTAAATTTGTTTTTAAATGTGATCTTCACTTTTTACTCAAAACGAGAACTCTTGCTGAAGTAAGAAAAAAGGCTGAGCAATCCTGCAAACAAAGGATGTGCCTTGGATCTATGGAACAACTCACGTGAGAGCAACTGTTTTAAACACTCGACTTTTGCATCCTGGAAGCCCACACAGCAAGAGAGGATTTCTTCCCTTTAGTGTGCTGTCAAGTCTTTGTGAGCTGTTACATTTATTACACTATTTCTTACGCTACAAAAACAATCCACTGTTAAAAGGTACAGTTGAGAACTTAACTAAGATGGGAAAATTCTCAGCAATACAAACAAGCCATTGTCTCAGGTGGGTTTCCCCCCTCCCCAGCATTAAAGTGTTTGTAACCCAATATATAGCCTCTGTCTTCAAAAGTTTATTTTCTTCTTCTTGCATGCCCTTTTCCAGCTCCAGTACTGCACACTGTTTCCCTGAGGAACAAGCAAGAACTGTGCCACTGACTTCAGCACATCTCTAAT
Organism: Chrysolophus pictus; assembly: GCA_037305975.1. Lineage (NCBI taxonomy): Eukaryota > Metazoa > Chordata > Aves > Galliformes > Phasianidae > Chrysolophus > Chrysolophus pictus. Next base: position 42,599,302 of record JAYKPI010000006.1, read on the forward strand.
TTACAGCTGGAAAACAACTTGAGATCCAATTTAAAACTTTTATGCCTTTAAGATTCTTATTTTTGCATCTCTTCCAGACATTTTTGCCATGCCAGATTTTTTAGCAAAACCATTCACTGGTTTCTTTCTCAAGGGTGCTACAAAACTCTACATTTCCTTAAGATGATGAAGATAAAAACACTAGAAAAAATCGCTATTGAATACTATTGTCTTTAGAACACTCAAAATGTAACTGTATTAATGATACTAGCAGATTTTGTTCTTCTATTCTTTGAACTAAAATGCATGGGAAAAGTCAAACTAAAGACACATCATTTCACAGTCCCAACAACTTCTCAAAACATTTCCCCCCTCTGTTTTAAAGAAGGCCGTGTATTAACAGCCAATAAGAAAGAACATGGGAAAATAGAGCTAGTTACAAGCTGCCGGTCATCCTGGCACAGAGAGGGCTTCTTAGTTGGAAGCATCACCTGTCAGTACATGCTTCTTATTTTACAAACAGAAAGGCTTTCTACTACTTGCAACAAGACTATAGTGTGAATACAGTGCAATACAACACTTTATTGGTAGAAACAAAGTCATGAGTTCATGTTACTTGCTTGCAAACAGACTGCTTTTTACCCAAATTTAAGTCACAGTTAAGTTTTTCTTACTTAAAAACACTGAGCACAAAAGGCTTAGCTCATGAAAAGTACTTCTCTTCCCCTATCATTTGCACTCACATGAAATGAGCTCTGTGCTTTACCTTGTGTTAAAGAGAGCTGCCTTCACCGCGATAGAGATTGCATCAAAGAGGTTCCCACCACATTCCAGTAACTGGGGAGGAGGAAAAAAAAAAAAAAAAGAATCTCTTTAAAAGAAAAATTGAGTTAGTACCTTTAAATGAAGTCTTTATTTTACATAAAGGCACAAAACTAAGAACTAGAATAGGCTAAAAAAAAGTTATCTTTAAAGCCTATGGCGATAAACACCAGGTATGAGATTAAGATTTCAGTTGGCTGTGTTATGCATGAGAAATAGAGGAGTTAAAGCACTTCATAATAAAATTAATGATAAAATTTCATAATACAAGCGGAACTGAAATCACTACTATTCTTACTCTTCTCACAGTAAGGCTCTCAAGTAGACTACAATCAGACTATTTCCGATACGCTCAGAATATTTAACTGAGTTAGATCAGGAAACACCACCTTCTATTTAGTATTTCAAAAAGGAACCTTTTTTTTTTAAATATTAGATGGGCAAACCCAGTTGGTGTTACTGCTTCTGAAAAAGCAAAGCAAATTCTTAACCAGGACACAGAGAGAAGTTGTTTAATATTGTTATACGTGAAGTTAATTACACAAAGTGTAGTTTGAAGGTGCATCTTGATTTATCCTCTATTCTTTATGGAAAAGGAGTAATCCTTTCCATAAAATTCCAGTTTCTCTTGTAGCTAGATCTAAGGAAATTCTGTTCTCAAAGTCTACTTATTGATAGCACTATCACCTGAATCAAAGCCTCTGGAGGGAGGCTAGTTTAGTTTCTTCCCATTAAGGTCAGGAGAAAAACAGCCAAAAAGATGAACAGCACTGCATACTATTATAAAATAGCAGAGCTCCCACAACCACTTATACCTTCTACAGGCTGACAGACAACTCAGAGATGCATTTAGTGACAGCCTAGTGATAGCTCTTTGACAAGCTCCACTCTAAGTTTGCTCAGAGACAGTACTATTCGATGATCAAATCCCCACAAGCATTTGAAACCATGCTGCTAAGAACACTAGACGTAATGAAGAAGCATTCATTCTGCACTGCACAACGAGAGCAAAGCAAGTCTTACAGCACTGATTGCACTGACGGTTCTTCAAAATCTATTTAAGAACGAGATTTCCTCCCACACTGGCAGCGAATCATAAATCAGATATTTTGGAAAGACAGCTTATTTTTATTAAGACAGACTGAATTGTGTAAACAGAATGACAAAAAGTTGGGATGGAAAGCTAATACAAAGGTGATCAAATTATTTCCTTGCCAACAGCTGCTGGATACAGAGAGGTTAACTTGCCGCTTTCAGGCACTATTGGATTTTAGTGGATAATGGAATAAGCCTGCAATATTTTTGTTATTAAAACACAATAATGGGATGTGCTTGTACTGTTACTAGGTTTGTGTTCAAGCTACTATTCTAAAGCCTTATCTGTATTACACTGGCGCCTATGGGCTAGGAACTCAGCCTGTAGCAAGCATGGTGAAACAATTCCTCCAAAAATAAATGAATGCCCTCTTCTCAGCCTAAGCATGTTGTCATGTTGTACTGAGATTTCTCCCTCCCACTGCATTCATACCATTTTTTTTTTTTTAAAGGACTGAAGAAAGCCTGCTCAACTCTGCGTTTCGGGAAGCAAAAGTGTTTCTAGGAAGGACTCAGTTCTAATTGACTGATACACAAGAGAAAGTTATCATAAGTGGAAAAACAAACTATTGTAGGTCTTGCCTTATTCAGAGATTTTCATCAGAAAGGATTTCTAAATTGTTGGGTTTCTTTCCTCCAACAGGGCTGGAATAAGGTAGGGATAAAAATGACAAAATCTCCTAAAGGATGCTCAGTAACATTTCAACAGAATCTAATGCAAGATCCAAGCACACCACGTAGTGCAATGAGATAGGGAATGGAAAAGTAACGCACAGCTTCAGCTCTCCTTGCTCAGTGTGGCAGCCTGCCGGTGTGAGTTTTGCGAAGAAGGCAAGACTTATCAAAAACATCCCTCCAAAACTCCTAAAAGCTTATTTCAAACATTAATAACTTGGGAAGGGAAAGAAAAAGACAGAAAGACAGAAGGTGAGAACAGGCTGTACTTCTGCAGTGCTGTACAACTCCCACATTCAAAGAGTAGCTCACACATTTGAACTTCTACTGTTATTAAGAAAGAATATTTTGAAAGGTCAAGGTACATTTCTCAATCTTTAAATCATATCCACGTGTGGAGAGTGGGGGTTTCTGAGTGATCAGTCAGCACCTATGTAACGTGTCTGGCTGAAACCTGTAAGTATGAAATGCTTGCATCAAATATAACTATCATATGCGATACACACATTTTCTGTTTGAAAAAAGAAATAATACAAATACCTTAGAAAAGTTAAAATACATAAAGCTTGGGCAGTGTGGGGGCAGAATAGCAATGTTAACATTATCTTATTCTATCTACACCACAGCTCTTCCGTGGTTCTCACATAAAATTCTGCAGAGTGCTACATTAAAAGTTTCATCAACTTTAGAATCATACTTACAAACCTAGAACAGATTCTTTATTGATACTATAAATAAAGCTAAACAAAATACACCACGCAACACAGGTGTTCATAATTCTGACATGACTAGTAGCTTAAAAACACCGAGGCTGTTCTCCTCTGGAGCTGTGGACAATCAACAGATTTGTGCAGGACAATTCAAATAAATATCAGTTATATACCATACAAAAATCGGACAGAACAATTTCTGCCTCAGTCAGCATTATTAAAGTCCTTGTTTATGCTGCAGAAGCAGCACAGGGCTTAAAAAAGCACAGCTTTTAATATTCTGCACCTCTGCATGCAATTACCTAGTAACTGAAGGTCCCAGTGTGATTTCTGAGAACTAGCACTTTACTCCCTATTAAACTCTGCCAAACTCCACTAAGGTGGTGACTTGGGTTGTTCAAGCACTTGGCAGTGGTACATATTGTCCAAATACAGAATGATCTGTATTTGGACAAAGCCACAGTACGTTCCATGTCTACTGTAACTAGAGTAATGCTTTTTGCTATTTAAAAACTTAGTGGATTAATTTTTCACGTTTATTCATATTCATTCTTGTTTTAATACAAGTCTGTCTGCACCTTTCTGGGGGGGGGGGAGGGGGCAATGCAGCTTAACAGGTAGTAAATAATTCATAGACATTAACTGATTCCAGTGAGTAAGATCCCTCAACATATTTTCAGTTACACATTTGGCAAGTGGAAACTCAACTCTGCACCAATAAGAGTAGGAAACAAAGCTCTGGAGAGTCTGACTTGCAGAATTCTATTAAATTCCCATGATGGGAATTTAAATATAGCATTACTTGAAAACTGAGCTGCTGCACACACAAGACTTACATGCACAAAATTGAGTTTCCAGTTTTTAATGGGAACAAATATTTACTTTCTTTTTTACATTCAACATGTGTACACAACTTCCACAAAAGTGCCTAGGCCAAATGTTACATTTGCCATACAAGTTTCATCGAACAAAGAAGCTGACAGGAGGGAAACTCATATTAAGGCTACCATACATTCATGCTCAGTTACACTCAATCAAATGATACATTCACTTAGAAAAAAGTTCAGCCTTCTTTACTGGCAATTTCCTTGTGAATATAAGATCACTGATTTTTATTGGTGACAGATTTGGAGTATTTCAATCTGTTTTATTAGCTCTCCAGCAGAGCAGAAAGAAGGAAAAGAATAAGCAGAATGCAGTGATTATTATAGGCAGATTTGCAAGAAAGTAGTCATCCATGCTGTGAAATATTAAGCTGCATTAGAGGAAGATTTTTTTTATATGAAGATAAACATGGCTATGCTAATGCCAATGCCTTGAAAACCTCCTCAAACCTCTTTAGTTTTCATTTTCTTACTTACCAATACATCAACGTAGAGAACCCAGCAGTGTTCCCTGGGATTAATGCAAAGAGATTTCAAGTCTACACTCCCCTCACTGCTAAATATTCTGTAGAGAGTACTTGCTATCTCTGTGCCAAGTTCTTCTCCTCCCCGGCCTTCAAATTCAGGAGTAGCATTTGCAGAACTGGATAAAGAAGAAGAAAAAAATACCTTTCACTTTTGAAGCTGCATTTCTTAAGTGCAAAAACATACATCAGCATAAAATACCAGAAATCTCCAAGGATTTATGTGTACAAGAATAAGCACTTAATCTGTGAAAAAAATATTTCTGCATAAGAAAATGTCTTAATGCAGATCGATTATCTATATTAGGTACCAAATCTGATGCTAACTAAATTCCAGTCTTTAGTTCCCAGCATTAGTACGAAAGGTGGTGAATTCTCTCTGCAATTAGTTCTTAGGCAATCCCATCTTCTACTGCCTCAACACTTTCAAGAAAAAGAAATGAGAGAAAATTGTACTAAGTTCAGAATGGCTAACAAGGCAGCCTGTTAGAGATGAATGTTAAATTAACAAGATAAGAAAGTAAGGCAAGAAAGTAATTAATAAGGTAAGAATAGAAAGATGTGACGCTATAATAAGGATATGCAGAATTCATATGACTGCCTGATTTAAATTGGTAAATTGTGAGCAATCTCTGTGCCACCAAACCTCTTACAGACTGCAGTTCATTATTTTCAGCAACCACTGTTTATGGATAGGAGCTAAAAAACATCTTTTTCCAGAAGGAATCTGACAAAAAAAAAAAGTCTGGTCTTTGTTTTCCCAATTTCAATGTAACAAACTTTGCTTATGAGGTCATGCAATAAAGAGTTCACAGCTAAGAACAACATTCTAACAAACAGCAGAAGACAGAAGGCCTATATAAAACCTTCACATCACAATGAAATGGAGCAGAAATGCCCAGAGATGAATACATGGTATGATAAGAAACATTTTGAACCTACCCCCCGTGTACAGAGAGGGCAAAAGCAAGCTCAAAAGTGGACTTGTGGCAAGCACTGCAGATTTTGATTTTAAATAAATTAGTCAGATCTCTCTCTCTCCAAGATCAATTTCTTTTGACAGAATATAAGAATGAAAGAGATTCCTCAAAATTAGCTTGATATGTTCAAATCTCTGAATGCAAAAACCTGAATTGCACTGGCTAGGCACCCTGCAGTGCCAATTTCTCACCCACATTTTGTACTGATACGATGATCCTTAGCTCTCTTCCAACACTGAAAGAATGCAAACATACAGCAGAAAACAAACTCTTGGAATATAATCGCTTCACCTTTAAAACTTAAACCATCAAGGGTGCTGAATCAACACGACTGCAGAGCCTACAAGGGAAACCCCTGCCACGCAGCAACTCTCCCAACTTTGCACAACTGATGAAAATTCAGAATGCCAGAAAGAGCTACTGGACTTCTTAGCAGTTATTTGCTGCTTATATAAGGAGACTTTACTATATGTGCTAAAAAAATTAAATACTGCTATCAATCAAGCACTGACCACTTTTATCACGCAAATAAGCACTGAAAGTGTAACACTATTATTTGCAGTTGCATTAATATTAGAGAATCATAAAATCGTTTGGGTTGGAAGGGGCCTTTAATATCATTTGGTTCCAACCCCCTGCTATAGGCAGGGACACCTCCCTCTAGACCAGGTTGCTCAAAATCCCATCCAGCCTGGCCCTGCATGCCTCCATGGAGGTGGCATCCACAGCCTCTCTGGGCAACCTGTTCCAGTGTCTCATCACCCTCATAGTAAAGAATTTCTACCTAATATCTAGTCTAAATCTACCCTCTTCCCATTTTAAAGCCATAACTCCTCCATCCTATCGCTACATAGACTTACAAAAAGTCCCTCCCCAGCTTTCCTGTAGGTCCTCTTCAGGTACAGGCAGGCTGCTATAAAGTCCCCCTGAAGCCTTCTTTTGTCCAGGCTAAAAAGCCCCAGTTCTCTCAGTTCTCGTAGGGGAGGTGCTCCAGCCCCAATTTCATAAGACAGGACCATAATTAAACGTACCTTAACTCTGGAAATATGTCCAAATCAAGGCTTTAGGTTGTGTTAAAGAAGAACTTACTCATTAAAGCAGTTTTTTTGCAAGTTCACTATACCATTCTGTTTCACTTCTCTTCAGAGTACAGTTCATGCACGCATTATGCTTTTCATGATAAGTTGAAAAGAATTATACATCCTTTAATCTATAGCTCATTATTTGTAAACAACAAGTTTTATCAAATGCTCTAGTTTTGAAATACAAATGGTTGCTTTCTTTGACAGCAGGTAAGAAGAACGTAAGACCCAACTGGAATATTACAAGTTTTACTGCATCTTAATTCCATCATTATTTCAACACTTCAGTTCCATGCAATCCAAGTGCAATAAAGAAGTAATGTTGACAGGGTACTCATATAATAACTATGTGGTAAATACTGCCACCCAATGCTCACAGAATACTTCAGTGATTTAGACTATCTATAATAGAGCGTTATCTAGTACACTAATAAAAGAAAAAGCCCAGAAGTATGTTTTACAAAACACAGAAAGAACTTAGTAGTGGCCATGGTGATTACAGAGCACAGGAAATTTCTGCTCTCAGAATGTAGATTTGGAGAATTTTAAAACCATTTCAGTGTCACATCACACAACATTCAAGATTCTTCTGCCACAGATCGCTTCCTTAAAAATCTTTTTTCTGTTCCCAGTTTAAAACCTTTCTCCCAGTAGTTGAAAACTGTTGCTCAGGCCTTTAATATACTATTATCTACAATGCAAGTAATTATAGTAGGGAAAACAGTTAATCAAATGACAGATAATCTTAAAGATGTATTTACTTTACTAGTTTAAACAATATAAAATCCAAGCAGCACGTAGAAGAACTTCACTATGAGATGCAGTGTATCAAAATGTGCTGAATTACTACCACCTAGTGGGAGCCTGAAAAAGCATCAGAGCACTGAGAACATCTCACTACCCTACCTATGCAGAAACCAAATAGCTCTCACTTCAAACTGTGTCTTGGGGATCTTTGTTAAAGCTAGAAGTCACTTTACCTTGATAGCATAAGCTAGAAGTCACTTTACCTTGATAGCACAAGCACAGGAGAAGTGATTACTCTTTTCTAAAATTTATGCTTTTGGCCTATGTTATTACAGAAAATGAGGACAGCACATTTCTAGAATCAACAAGATCCATCGATATTGCTGCACATCTCCCTCCCATCTTACAAAGCAGTGGTTAATAGCTACAAAATACAACCTAACATTAATCTAATGAGTTAAAGTTTCTCTAACGCATCATTATACAGGAAAGAAGCATCCCAGAATTGCTGTTCCTGCTGATGAACTGAAAGATGAGATCTGCCACCTGTATATTATCTCTGGAATATTTCTTGCTGTCAGTTTCAAGTACTGCTGATGAGCAGAACACTAACACAAGGGAGAGGACCAGCATTTAGAACTTCTTTTGTTGGACTTTGTCTAAAAACCAACAGAAACAAATAAGTACTACTTGGAGTATTTCATACATGAGCTTCATAAAGAAGTCAGCTCAGATACTATCTAAAAACAAGACCAAATCCAGGAAGAATGTCCTACTGTCTTACATTTTTTGAACAGTAGTCACAGATAAACTAATTCCTACCTGAATCCTTCCCTTGGCAAACCGTAAGTTTCCATAGCAACCAGGAGATTGTGATGTATGCATGGATTCTTAGATAAAATTGCATAATGCCAGATACAAATGTGTTTACACAGATAATACCAGTTACATCAAAAAGATTACCAGATACATGCTTACTCAGTGAAACTCATATCTCAGGTTTACTAACACAGATTTAACTTCAGAGTATCAGCAATTTAAAAATATATATATATGTCATGGGCAGAAGAACTAATTTGACAGTGACAAAGCTTTGAGAAGCTCTCAAGTATTTTATTTCATTAAGAACAGCTTTAGGAAGTCTGCAAGACATGGATGCCACAGCTTCAGACAGAAGACAGTCAGGAATAAGATCAAGATGTCACTAAGCTATCTCAGAGCAGCTGTGTTTCCTTCTAGCTTCCTTCACAATTCAGATGCTACTAAGCCTGTAAAGATAAGCAATGGTTTGTTTGTAGTACAAAGCTTGGAACTCCATTGAAAACAATTATCACTGTAGTTAATGAAATACTGATTTGATGATAAATGTGATTAATAAGTCCATGTTCTAATCAACCTTTGTATCTGAAGTTTATGTCATGAGAATTTTTTTTTTTTAATGAATGGTCTTGCACAAAGTACACTTCTTACACTGCTTTCAAAGACAAATTAAGTAAAATCCTTTGAGATAACATGTGTTAAGTATAATCTCTCTAAGTTAATTCTTTTCTTCCTCCATCTCAGTACCTGGAATATTTCATTATTGAAAGACACTGTCTATATTCAATCAGTGTTAAAAAAAAAAAAAAAAAAGGCAACTGATACGACTGAATCAGCTGAAATGATGTTTCTGAACATTCACCACAGCTAAGACACTAAAATAAACTGCTTCTGTTACTCTGTCACTTAAAGCAGGATAGGGCAGTGAAGGTATACATTTCAGATCTGATTAGTTTTTTATTTCGAACGTGAGAAGCAAAGAAGTGTATATGCATACTGCTCTATTACCTTTTCTTCTAATATACTAACCAGTCAACAAAGAATTCCAGATAACCTTCATCTGGTTTCTCCAACTTTGGTGTCCCCATCTCAGCTTTTACACCAACCAAGATATCAGTGTGTCCCTGTTAAAATAAAAATACAACACACAACTAGAACTATGGTCAAAATACACTCAGTTAAGATGCCTACAGCAAGCAGATATTTCTGTCTATTCTGTTCTCTTTCCTAATTGCTCTATAAGAGAATTTCAAAACAGAAAGGCTTTAGGAGAACAACACTGTGCCCACATATCAGCTTTCTCTATATTTAGAAGACAATCTTAATAGCTGCAGCTTTTTATCATTTCAGTTCTGGATCAGTTATTTCTGCAGAGTATTTATAATACCACCAAAAAATGCCTATTTTCTTTACATTGAACACATGCCAGAAGTAGCTTTGCTTCACTGTAAAGGAACAGAATTATTTTTCCAGTGATTAAGCACAACAGTGTCTAACATCAAATACCAGATCAGTTTCAGGCTCCACTATAAATCTAGCTCAAATAGGTTAAGCTAGCTTGAATTATTCATATATCTTGTCATTATTTCCTCAACCCATCATTTCAATTAGTGCTAAGCACATACATACATGCATAGGTCGCTCTGAAAGTAATGCCTCCTATTTATTTCCATGGAAAATATAAGAGGTGCAAAGAGCACAATAACATTATTTGATTGAACAAATTCTCAGCTACGAAACTTTATCAACATAGTCACCATCACTCTGCCTTTTCATTACCGATGAACAAGAGACTGCAAGCTGTCAAGCTCACAAAAATCTGCGCAAGCAGAGGTAACCTACTGTTTCATAGCTAGGACTGCACCATTGCTAGGAAGACATTGCCTGAGCAGTCCATTTTCCATTAGCCCAAAACTGGGGGAAGACAGAAGGCACCAAATCCAGACTACACAGTGTGTGTGGTAGGACAGTCCAGCCAAATTTGGCAATGTGCTCCATGGTCTTGAAACTGGTACATATGGTATTCATTCTGCTCCTGTGTGAGCATTCATAAGAGCCCACTGGCACACATTTTCTCTTTTCCAACACTGCTACCATTGTTTCCGATGCACTGAAGCTGATATTCAGCTCCATACAGAGTTGGTCATAACCTCCTGATTTGCACAGATAAACTGATCAAGACACTTCATTTCATCGTGTGACAGCTGTGCATGGCCATCCAGAACATGCCTTGTATTTCACGTTACTGTTGTCACTGCTGAAATGGACCACCCACCATTTCACTGTGCTCACATCCACTATTGGGTCTCCATCAACATTCTGCAAGTGACAATGAATGTCAATAGGCACAAGTGCTTCAACATGAAGGAATTCAATTCCTTCATCTTTGCCTCAGAAGCATTTCCAGGTCAGACACCATTCTGTCAGACTGCACTTCTGCTGCCATCTGTCACACGGCAACAAAATGGAATGAAATACTCCTGGAAAGGCTCAACCTCTACTGCCATACCACCAACATCTGCCTCTGATGTTGTGGGCCAACATCATAAAACAGGAGACGCTGTTTTTGGAGCAGCTCTCATACTAGAGACACACACAGACATACTTACAGACAGCAATTATTTATCATAAGCCAAGTGAAATAAGCCAGTTTCATCAGCAACGTATGTGACATCTGAGACATTCACCCACCAGCTTCACTCTCGCAGATCCACTTGTGTTGGACACCACATCAGTTTCCACTTCCACACATCTGTAATCTTCACAGCCACGGCCATCCACACGGAGGTCCTCCTAAATACGACAACCAACGCATTTGCTTAAGGGAATCACGAACGTAAAGATAAGAACCTGCGCTTTTAAAGTTTCCTTTTCCCGTGCCAAACACGTCAATAAAGACGAAAAGCAACTTTCAGTAAGAGTAGAGCAGTACAGCCGCTACCTGGACGCCGTGTATGATGTATAACTTCTCCGCCTCACTCAGCACCACGGACGCCATGGCGCTGCGCGCGCTGCACAACGCTTCCGCTTCCGGTCGACGGCCGCCAGCCACCCCTCCCTCAGGGCCAGGCGGCGGGAACGAGCAGGCGCGCGCCCCCAATCACGTGACCCCCCGGGGTGGGGGGCGGACTCTGCGCGTGCGCACCGTCCCACTTCCGCAGGCGGGAAATGGTGCGGGTCGCCTCAGCGTCGCGTGCCGCGCGGCGGGTCCTGTCCTCTGTTTGTGCCCTTAGCTGAGGTAAAAGCGCCCTGAGTGTACTTAAGCGCGTAGAGGAGGCTCGTTCGGCCCTCAGACTGTGAGGAAATACGGAGTTTTACCTCATGGAGGTATCGCGGTGGGGAAAGCACTGCTGGCCCCGTGCTGGTGGTGTGGGAGCGTGATTAAAGGCTCCGGCTTGACACTGCGTTGTAATTGAGGGTTGTTTATTTTGGCAGCTTTCATTAAAGTTTCACAACGGTTAGTTCACGTTGTAAGTTTCACACGCTCAGCACAGCTCTTGTGTACCGTTTTCAAACTACTTTGAAGTTGCCTTGAAGCCTCACGTAGGTGTGTGTGAGGTGAGGGGGGCCCACGGGCCGTACGCCAGTGCCAATGGGAGGCGGGCAGGGGTGCTTCTGGGCCGCGTACTGCTGCGAGCCCTGCTGTCCTGCGGTGTGCTGAGCACTGCCCCACAGGGAGGGCTGGCCATGGGGTACTCAGCCGCCGGCTGGTCTTGTGGAGGTGAGCAGGCGACAGGCAGGAGAGGCAGGCAGAGCCTCTGTTGGGCTCGTGGAACGTTTCTTGGCCCTGATGTGCAGTGTGAGACAAGCTGCTAGAAGGCTCTGTACAAAAGTGAGCTCCTCATCTGAACGGAGATGTTGGCAGGTGTGCTGCTGAGCGCTTCCCACAAAGGGCACTGTGAGATGAGGTTCTGGCTCTGGTCCTGCCTGGCACCCACAGTGGTCAGACACAAGGAGGGGCAGGTTGCTTCCTCCATTTCTGCCGTCCCAGCCTGGAGCTGACCTAGCATGGTCAAAGCCTGGCGCAGTCCAGAAACGCAGCCAGCAGCTCCTCACTGCTCACAGGCAAGTAGCTTTACGCAAGCACAGGAATTCTGGATCCAGCTCGGTTAACTGTCTCACACAGCCTCCAGGGCTGGCAGATCACTGCCCCTTTTAGGGGGGGATGGCTTCCCTGGAGGACAGAACTCCTCAGAGGCAAGGCAGCCGTGAAGGCTATCAGAAAAAAGGATGCGCTCTCGTTTTTAACAAGGACACAGCGATGTCCTTTCGGCAGACGGATGACCTGTGTTGGCTGAAATTAAAAAAAAACGGCAGGGAGCCCGCAGAAGCTCACGCTGCCCGGTGAAGCTGCGGGTACCGCAAGCGGCAGCCGCCAACGGGGAGCGCCGAGCAAACCCAGCGGCCCCAGGTGCCCGCTGTGGCTGACCGGCTGCGCGGAGCCGCTGGCCGCACCGTGCCGGGGCCCAGAGCCCGGGGCGGGGCCGGCCGCCGCCACTTCCTGGTTCCTCCGGCGCCGCCCCACCTCCTCGCCGGGATCGCGTAAGGGGACGGCGCTTGGGGAGGGGGGGCCGCGCGCCGCCGGGCCCGGTGCCGCGCGCGGGGCGCCCGCTCCGGCGGGGCGGATGGGAGGCGGCGGCGGGCGCGCGCGGCGTGAGGGCGGCGGGCGGCGGCCTGCGGGTAGGTGGCGGGGCCGCTCCGCGAGGCCTCGGGGCTCCGCGCCGGGCGGGCGGGGTGAGGCGAGGTGAAGTGAGGTGAGGGGGGATGCGGCCGGGAACGCCTCCGAGACCGTGACAGAGGACGCGGGGAGGCCGCGGCGTGCTGCCCGCGCTGCCCTCACTCCTTCCCTCCCCACCGCGGTGTGTCCCGGGGTACCGCGCGGCTCCGAGCGCTGCCTTTGGCCCGGCTGCGTTTGTCATCCCGCGGGGCGGGGTACGGTCTGCGGGCTCCGTCCGTTTGGTTACCGGTCGGGAAAGCGGCGGCTGTGCGATGTGCCTGCAGGCTGGAGGCACTTCCAGCAGCGTTTGGCACAGGCAGCGCATCGCCGTGTGCGTTTCTGTTGCCATTTTTCATTGTGAGAAGTGTGGTTGCAGACAGGATACGTGTTTGTCGTTGGAACTGCTTGTTAGGTGACAGACGACAATGCCAAAGCATGACTTACTCCAGCTGCTGGAGCAGGCTGGGGGAAGATGAGTGCCACATCCCTCAGACAAAACACACCTGCCGTGCCCTGGCCAAGCCCATGCGCACGTACAACCCAAGCAGAGATGGCTCTGTTCTGACAAACCCCAGCATAAGATCACTTCTTAGGATATTTGCTTCCTGCACAGCTCCAACAGCAGCTCTGTGTGATCAGTGTGGTTTAAACCCATGTGTTGCATTATTTCACAGAAATGTGCTCGTGCAGCCTTGCTGTTAGGGCACACTGTAGTGGGGTGCAGCCTCATTGAGGAGACCGTGATGCTGGCAATGGGCAGCCATGCTCATTGATCTGACACGTGTGTGGCTGCGCCCAGCCAGCCCACATTGGTGTTATGTGAGTCAGGGTATGGTTCCCCTGGTCTCACTGTAGTGTACAGTGACCTCTTTCTTGGAATGATGCTCTGGAATACAGAGGGTTTTTTTTTGCATTCCTGAGAGCAGAAGATTTGTAATTCAATTCATGACAATGTATAACATTGTCCTTTTTTATTTTCTTTGCCCTGCGCTTAGCTGGCTGAAGCAAACCAGAGCTGAATGATGTGGTACCCAGAGCTTCACATTTGTTTTATGCACATAACTAATCTGAAATTCCAGGTTGCTTTAGAGTAAATGAGAAGTTAGAGCTTTCCTGATGAGAGCTGTCTGTTTCTTGGGTTGTGCGGATGAGAAGAAAAAAAGGTAGCCTGCACCTTGCTTGGAGCTGCAGTGCAGCAAGCCTGCCAGGCGCGCTTCACACATTGCCCTTCTGAGAGGGAGCCCAAAGGAGGATGGCAGCTTTGGATCTGCAGACACTAAGGCCCCAAGCAGTGCCAGCTCCCAGCCAGTATGCAGAGGATGACCACTATGCAGGGGCAGGAGACCTCCCTTGGACTGCTTCTGGCACTGCCCCAGGAACCAGGTGCTTGGCAGTGCCTTGGGCCACAGCTTCAGCCAGGCAAATCTTGGATACCGCTGCTCCGTGAGCTCTAATTGCAAGGAAGGGTGCAGAAAGCTCAGCATTAGTGTCCTGTGGCTGAGGAAGGAATGTTGAATGGGAGAAAGAGCATGGCTATTGTTGATGTTTGTGCTGCTCACCTGGTGGTGGATGGTGTGTTTGTGAAGTTCAACTGTGAGTTTTGCAATAACAGGAACCAGGCTTAAATGTGGTGCAGCTTTTGGAGGTTAGAACAAATGGGCGCAGATTGAAGCAGTAGGGGTGAATAAAGGTAATGTGAAGCACTGTGCTACTTCATAATAAAACAAACAGTTGCAGCCTTATTTCCAGTCTTAGTAAAAATGCTGCAGTACCCCAACAGAGACACAGAGGTCAGAGGCTGTAGCAGGGGGAAGGGTGGTGTGTGATGCACATCTTTGATCTTTGCAGTGACTACTTGGGTCACTGAATGTAACGTGAAGTAGACAGGCAATAGATTCTGTTCTGCAGTTAGGCTGATTTCTGTGTCTCAGTATTTCAAAGGATAACAAAATTAATGTTTACCCATAGAAAATGGAAGACAGAGACCGTTTGTGCTTGCCAGCAGAACACTGAGCAAAAGTAATGCTGTTAGCCAACTGAAAATTTCTTTGTTTGAAAGCCCTTAATATAGGGCAGCTCTGAACATGCAGGTTTTTCCAGTTCCCAAAGTGGCACCAGAGCTCTTCCCTTGGCTAACTTTTAACATCATCGAGTTGGGTTGTGACAGCCCCAGTTTTCACTTGAGGCCTCTGCAAGCTAGAGGTGATCTCTTCAATCGCTGTTTCATCAGTGCATTACTTAATGTGCATCCTGTGTCTTTCTGTATCTAATTGTTTAGGTGCAGCATTTAGGTATTTTAAATCTGACTGCCTTGAAGCCTTCATCCACTTGTAAAAGTCCCTGATGTGGTAAGGAAGAAGTGTAGGCCAAAGTGAGGAAACAATAGGAGAAGCTGAGCGACTGGTTTGTGCTTCTGGAGGACCTGCAGCAGTGGCAGGGAAGAGCCAAGTCTTGGGCTCACCTGAGTGAGCAGGCACATCTGCTCACTGGAGGTAGGATTCAGAATATTCTTCAGGCTGGGATGGCTCTGGTTCTGGATTGAAATAGTTAACGTGTAAAAACCAACAATTATTTTATGCTTCTCTGGAAAATACATTCTTTATGCCATGAAAGCAGTGTGGTTTTTAACACAAGCATTAAAAACAATACCCACTGTATAGGCAAACCTTCCCCTTTTGCTTTCTGTCTTTCTCTTTTTTCAAAAGGCTGATGCAGGACAAATGGGAATTCGAATTCCCTTGACCCAGTGGCTTGCTGTCAAGTCCTGAGTCAGCATCCAAACTGGGGCAGCTCCTGTCACATCTCACAGGGCCTGACATCTCTGCAGCTCTCTGACAACCACTGATTGACATGACTGAATGTGGGATCAGACCGTGGGCCTGACCTGATTCCTTACTGCCCGTGTGACCTGCATCTCCTCATCACCTGTTTCATTCACTCTCCTGTGCTCGTGTACCTTGGACAGGAACCGCTTTCTCATTGCCTCTTTTCCTGCTCTCCGGCCAACAGTGAAAAGGCTGTGTAGGTGGAGGTGCAGCTATTTGTCAATTACTCAAGACTCTCAGGCGAGTCTTTGTTGCATTATAATTTATTTATACAATGTGTATTTGTTGGTTAAACAGAAATGATATAGGCATTAACCAGGAAGCTGTTGCCATCTGTCCTTAGAGACTGTGTACCACAGACATTCTTTTAATTAAGAAATAGTGGCCTTATTTTTCTTACTATTATACTACTGGAATTCCACTGACACTGCAGAAATTGCTACTTTTTTGCAATGGTGTCAGTGAGAAAACTGTGGGGTTTGTGCCCTATGTGGCCACCCCTGCCCAGCCTGCCTATGTTCGCCATGGGGCAAGAGTTCCTAGAGCTGACAGGTGTCATTGAGGTCATTCCCTCTTTGTACCCTCTCATTAGGCTGAAACTGTTTCCCTAAGTGTGGCCTGAATTTCCAGAAGAAAAATCTAAGCTTGTTTCTACCAGATGTAATGCTGTTCCCCTGCTCCTGGGGTGACTGCAGTAGGGCTGGCAGAATGGACTCTGCCCTGTGTTGTTTTGATCTGAGTCAAACAGTGTGTAGTTGGTGTAGTGCTAATATCCTGGTGCCTAACCCTTCCCTATACCATTTTAAGCCAAGAGAGGTAGTTTGGGTCTGTTTTGTTTTTGAACTGTATGTGGAGTCTTGAAAACATTTTGATGAAAGTACAATTCTATAGAGCAAATTTAAACCTGCTGATAGTAGGCTTGCTTTTTTTTAGCTGCCATTCACGGAGCTGCTGGAAGTGTCCCACTGACCCTCCAGGGTTCTATATGCCAGGAGTTGCAGAGTACCAGGCAGATGGATGTCTGGATGGATCTGCAGGAGATGGCCAAAAATTCACAGCATTCTCATTCCACTCCTGTTGATCAGATAAAAGTTTTCAGAAACCATTAGAGGAAATACACAGAATATTGGTATTTCCTTGTTATTCCTGCTGGAACTTGCTTTGGAGGGTTCTGACAGGCTTGTTGTTAGATCTGGGCTGTATGAAAGTGTGGCAGGAGAAGCAAAGGTAATAGTTAGAAAACACACTTTCATTTCTGTTGCAAAGAAAGATTAAATACCTAATGTTTTCATTAATGTGATTTTATGTCTGAAGACTGAAATGAACTTCAAAATGAGCTTGTACTTTGTACGTGTCTTTATGTAAGTATAGGTCACTTACTGGTGTTGTTATAGAGAATGTCCAGTGGCTAAAGATCACTTAGTGTAGCAGTTGTGAATACAGTGTGACCAGTAATGTATGCTTGCTTCCTCCTTTTGATGACAATAAAAAGTTAACCTGATAATTATTTATCGGCTCTCAAAATGCTGTCAGTAAACTGTTCTCTGTGTTAGAAAAACTGTCTTCAGGAATGTGTTTATCTTAAATAATGTAATAATAACCAAACCCTCTAGAAAGACACAGAGTTTGCCCTGGTCTCTCTCTTTCTCTTTTTTTTTTTTGTTTTCCTTTCTCTTAAAATCGCTTTAATACAACAGGCAGAACTTGACAGTCCATGCAGGTAACTCCTCCCCACAGTTTAATGTTGAATGGACTTGTAATAGGGGAAACACTTGCAATGTCTGTGCAGTAATAGTGCAGCGTGGCAGGTCATACTGAGGTATTTCCCAGCATGAGTAATTAGATACAAATCAGCCAGGTGACGGGGAGCAGTGTACGTCTTGTGAGGTCAGAACATCAAACTGCATTCAGGTACCCACTGGATGAAGGCCCAGTTCAGTTCTTCATGCATTCTTAATATATTGTTCAGCAGTTACAAGCCATTAGAAATAGTTTGTTGGTTTTTTTTGACATGACTGATGTCAGGTCAAAAGACAGTTACTTAATCTATAAAAGTTGTAACTGTGTGTCATAAGCGTTCATTGTAGCAGGAAGTGGATTTTAATTCCTTCTGTTTACATTTGTAATGTGTATATTACATATTCCTTTGATTATTCCTGTGGTGCTAAATGCCTTCCAGATAAGAAAGAAAAGTTTCACTGTGACATGGAGCTGACTGGACGCGTTTGCTGTCACTGTCTGACGTACCTGCTGACTTTCCTGCAGCCTGATGCAGTGATCAGATCCTTGCCATTGGTGTTCACCTAAGCAGGAGGGACTGACAGGGGCTGACACACCCAAGCTGTGTGTGACAAACTGAGCTCCTGTGCAGGGTGATTCCAGGGCAGGGCTGCCAGGGCAAGTTACTCCCCCATGCCACAATCCCTGTTTCTTTTTTAATATGAAAATTCCAGGTTAGCCAGCGTAAACAAAAAGATGTTTATGTAGGTCAGAACAAGGAATTAAAAAAATTCACCATGTGGAAGGGGAGCTGAGACTCTGTGCTCAAATAGCACGACTGTTAGATGATCTGGATGAAGGGATAGAGTCCACCCTCAGCAAGTTTGCTGATGATGCGAAGTGGGGAGGAGTATACTGGCTGATGTACCAGAAGGCTGTGCTGCCATTCAGTGTGGCCTGGACAGTCTGGTGAGTTGGGCAGAGAGGAACTTGATGATCTTCAACAAGAGCAAGTGTAGGGTCTTGTGCTTAGGGAGGAATTACTGCATGTGTCAGTGCAGGTTAAGGACTGATCTGCTGGAAAGGAGCTCTTCATAGAAGGACTGGGGGTCCTGGTGGGCAGCAGGTTGGCCATGAGCCAGCAGTGTGCCCTGGTGATCAAGAAGGCCAGTGATATCCTGGGATGCATTAAAAAGAGTGTGGCCAGCAGGTCGAGGGAGGTAATCGTCCCCCTCTACTCTGCCCTGGCCTGGTGAGGCCACACACTGTACTGTGTTCAGTTCTGGGCTTCTCAGTTCAAGAAGGAGAGGGAATTTCTAGATACAATCCACTGGAGGGCCACCAAGATGATGAGGGGGTAGAACATATCCCTTATGAGGAAAGGCTCAGAGACCTGGAATTGGTCAGCCTGGAAGAGAAAAGGCTGGGATTTCATCACTGTTTATAAGTATCAAAAGTGTGGGAGTCAAATGGATGGGAACAGGCAGGACAAGGGGCAGCGGGCAAAAGCTGCAACACAGTAAATTCCATACAAATAATGTACACAGAAATACATAAGTGTTTCTCAAGTAATTAATAGTGTTCATACAGCAATTACTGATTTTTCATTTTGTTGCTCAGTGATGACTCTGAAAGCAGTCTTAAATAACTGAGTGCATTAAGTAACACACTTGTCCTCCAGCCAGAAGTCAGTGTTGGAAGCCTGTGCTGCATCTTACTGGCTTCCCTTCTGTAGTGCAGAAACTGGACCCTCAGGTGCTTCCAGGGTCCTACTGTGCCTCTAAGGTCCTACCAGTTCCTTCTTTGGCACTTCTACAGCAATAGTTTTATTTTGCGCTTTATTTCTGGGATAACTTCCATTGGAGTGAAAGAGCTTTCTGCTTTAGCTCTGCATTTTGTTTGTCTGCAGAAGTGTGCTGTACAAGGCTCAGCCCACAGCTGTAATCAGTATGCATTGGTCTAGCTTTCAGCCAAGACTGACCTCAAGGTGACTTGTCAAACTCATTCCTCTGTTGGTAGGAGTTGGCTTTTCTTGTGATTCTTTCACTCCTTTGCTTTGGAAAACAAAACACCAGGGAAAAAAAATACAAAGGTGTCTCACAGGGTCTAGGCAGAAAATCCTGAAAGTCAGTGCTTGAGGCTGTCCCAGCTTGCTGCTGTACCTCACGTGTCAGGTCTAAAACTTTTTAGTTTGAAAGCTGAACATCTGAATTGCAGTTTTTTCATACTTTTAATGCGTTATGTTACAGTCAGTTAAAATACCATTGTCAGGCATGAGTCTTTTGTCAGCTTTGTTTTGAACTGGCAAACCTGTGTAACAATTCTAGTAAGATTATTAACCAATGCAGTGAAGGTCGGTGGTTATCTTAGGGAGGGGAGTCTTTAAAACACTTTTGAAGTCTGTGTGAATGTGTATCCTTGCATGCATGGTGAATGTGTGGGGAAAAGATACGGGTTTGCTGGTAGGTGGGGATCTGTCAGAACTTAGGCCAGCAGATTGTAAGGGTAATCACTGCTTCTGGAAATGATAGAGCTTCTCTCCCTGAAGTGTCTGCTGTCAGGAGCTTTAGCTATAGCTGTGGTTAAAACACAAAATAATTGCAGTGTGATGGGTGAGTTTTGCAAAGGGGGGGGTTTTGTTATTTTTTTCCTCACTAAAGTAGTTGAGATACACAGGCACTCCTTTAATCTTGATTTTTCTATTCTGTATGATATATCTGTAAAGTTGGAAGGCTATAACATTAACCCATATGACTTCTTATCAGATTCCTAAAACATCCCAAGCTGTTTCACTTGGTAGCATACTGTGTGTTAATGGCAGAAATAGAAGAACATACCTAATTAATCACCCTGTTCACTAGTACCCTTAACCTTAGACTACGAGAAACTCGATGTTCTTCTGTGAATTTGGTCCTCTTGAAATAACAGCAAAAAAGCAAGTTATCATCCCCATTACTGTCCAGATAGGGCAACAGCATGGCTGTGGAGCTTGGTGCTTCTGAAATAAAGCTTTTCCCACTCCTGGACAGAACTGAGCTATAAATGCTGTGAGAGAAGCTTGAGGTTCTGGATGCTTTTGTGATCTCACTGTGTTTCCTATAAAATTCATCAGTTTTGTCTAATCAGTAGTACGTTTTAGGGTTGTTTTCTTTTTAACAGTTGAATGCAAAAATAGCTTCAGTGTGACCTTTTCGGCAGAAAATGTATCTAGCAGTGAGCTTCACCTTCCTCTCTCTGAATTGAAATGGAAACGAGTGCTGTTTTTTGAAAAGAGATGAAACCAGCCCTTATGTGTTAATGGGGCAGGCAGCTGAGCCCTTCTGCTGGGTTCGTACTATTCAGTGTATTTTGTAGCCAAGCCCATTTTTGTGCTGACACAGCGGTCGTGGCGTTTGAGTGTTTCGAATGCTGTGCAAACACTTCTTGAGGAATGTCCCTAGAAGTGGCAGGGTGTGTGAATGGCACTTGCAAAGCCTCCAGAAGTTCCAGAGGGGAGCAAAGCAAACGCTATTGAAGGATGGAGTGATGTGGAGCAGCAGGCTCCAAGGGGCAGTGGAGCCAGTGGAGGAGGGAAGAGCACAGTCCAGGCAAGACTGGAGAGTTCTATAAAAATCTTTGCATGGGTGTTTTTTGCAACTCCTTTGCTGCAGGAGTTGCTACTGCTACTGCTCTGCAGTTTGTGCAGATTGAGCCCCCGGGCTCTCTTTTCTTCCTAGGGCCTGACCCAGCAGAAGGGACTCTGTTCTGTTCTTTTTCTCCAAGGTGGTTCCCACGTGTTTCTGCAGCCGCTCCTATTGGCACCACCTGGTCACTGTGCTCTGCATCAGAGCGCTCGCTGCCTTTCCTCAGTGGGGGTGGCTGGAGTCAGCGTGTGGTTAAGCAAGTCTTAAAAGCACTTAGAGAGTCTTCTTGGATAAGAGGTGTTCCGATAAGTATGAGAGTCTGGCTTCCAAAGCCATTATTTTTTGTTTGGTTCATCTTTTTCACTGTTTCTACTCGGTTTCTGCAGTTGGGAATGTCTCATGCCATCCCATTCTGCCGTGTGAAAGGATCTCAGAGGGCCTTGCGAGGCAGTGAGTGCTGTTTCCGATTCTCTTTCAGATGCAAGTATGGACATAATAGCCTATGATGATTTCTTCAGTCCACCGCTTCAGAGATATTGAAAGGACACCCGAATACCTCCAGCCGGAGAAGTGTGTTCCACCTCCTAGCCGCGCTTCCTTGGGAACAATGTGGTTTATTCGAGATGGCTGTGGTATCGCGTGTGCCGTCGTCACCTGGATGCTGGTGTTCTATGCTGACTTTGTAGTCCTTCTTGTCATGCTAGTTCCGTCAAGAGATTACGTTTATAGTGTCATCAATGGCACGCTGTTCAACACCTTGGCGTTCCTCGCTTTGGCTTCACATTTTCGTGCTATGCTGACAGATCCAGTAAGTATCTCTCTCTGCATGTCTCGGGAAGAAAAAGGCAGTGTTTTTCTTATCTGATCAGTGTTGAATAACTCGGTTGCTGAGTGAGTGGCAGATTTAAATAACTTCTGCGTGTCAGCCTGCTGAGAGAGGCTGCTGATGTGGGAGGCTAATTCCTCATCCCACTCAAGTCAAATGCAAACTTGAGGACCCAACTGTAGATTCTCCTTGTGAGAGCAGCTTCTCTTTCTGCACTGAGGAGGAGAGCGTTTCTCCCCGAGACTTTTCTCACAAATCCTGGATCTCATGTTTGTGGCTTGTCATGTCTTGACAAAACAGCAAAGCAGGAAAAGCTGGTTCTGGTTATCTGCCTTGGCAAGCACTACTTCAGCAGAATGGAACAGAATGCGCATAGCTTTAAAAAGCCATGCAGCCATCTCTCACACTAGTGTTTTAATGAAGTTTATTGGACCGTGCGAGAACAAATAGTATGTAAGCATGCTACCAGCTGAAAGTTCTTGGGCAGACAGGAAGTGTATGGATTGTGGCACTCCCTTACCTCTGTTTGTAGGACACTGCTTCTCTGATAAGAGATGGTTTAATATTGCGATGGTTATTCTGAATGGCTTGTGCTTATTTTGCTTATCAACCTCTGAAAAGTACATTCAGTTCAAAGCCCTGTTCACACTAGGCTGTGGAAGGAAAAACAAGCTTAGATTCCTTCTCTCCTTCCTCCTGAGTCTTTTTGTTGCTGTTGGGAATGGCAACGCATCCCTGATACTCAAATTATTCCCTCCAAATGTCGTTTCTTACTTGAAACCTTGTTAGGTGCTGTTAAAACTTCAGTGTAATTTTTATTGCTTGATTTTTCAGCTCTTCCAGAAGCTGCAGAGCTGCAGAAATTGCTTGGTTTGGGGTCGTTTTGCAGTTTGTGCAGTTTGTAGCATTGTGTGCTACTGCTTCTGAGCAGAATTTTGAGCAGTAGTTGAGGTGCTGAAACTTCATTGGGCTCACAAATACAAGGTTGTAGCAATTTTTGTTACATAAGCGTTATTGTTGTTAATTATTATATGTTGTATGGCTTTGATATCGAGGACCTTCGGGTCTCTGGTGTTATTTTGCAGAGCTAGTGGTCACTCTTGAAACAAAAGCTGTATTTTAAAGCGGGCTGAGTAAGCACAGCTTCAGAGAAACAGATAAAATCTACACAGAGGAATCTGGAAAAGATATCTTAATTCCCACTGTGTTTGTTGGTGGGATTTTTGTGTGTGAATGGAGGGAACAAGTGAGATTTTGTTTTATTTTTCATAGAGATTTTTAGAAAGAAATCAGCTAGGCAAAATGGAGAAGGGAACAAAGGGAGGGAGTGCAGCAAGGCAGGGCGGGCAGTGTGAGTTTGGGAGGGAGGAAGTTGCTGGGAGATGGAGAGCAGCGACACACCTGGGATCAAGAATGAAGCAGAGCACTGCAAAGAAATGGGAATTGTTATCAAAAACGAATGAACACCTGTATTTTTCAGAATTGATAGCATATCATCCTTTTCAGGATCTGCTTCCTTTGTGTTCTCCCTAAAAACATTCCTTGTTTGGAACTTTGCTGTGTGCTCAGAGAGCATTGGTTGTAGTATTTTGTGTAAACTGGTCTTGGTCATCAGTCCTAGATTGGCCAGGACTGCTGGGAGGTTTGTGCAAAAAAATCTCAAGACTGCCCAGGAAAGCCTTATAATACCAGAACATTTTGCCTAGTCTTAGTTGGGGGGAAGGATTCTTAGAAAAAGTGCACTGTTTGAACATTACACCCCGATTTAAATATAAAATACACAACAGAAGTATAGCTATAAATGTATTAGATGCTTATCAGCAACTGCTGCTGTACAGGATGGTACTTCAGAAATAGCTGTTTCTACATGAATTAAAACATCTGTCTTCGACTTGTGATGAGAAACACTGGGATGAAAAATGCATTGATAGGTGTGGGGAGAGGGGTAAAAATTCTTAAATATTTGAAGATTACTGTGGGATTACAAAAGACTGATCCCTTCTGTAAGGATGTACTGCTGCTTGCTTTATTTTGTTTTTAAAAGTGATGTTTGAATATATTGTTCTATATATTAGGACTACCTTGTTTTAACTTCTTTTTCTTCTTGCTCTTCCCAACTCCCTGTTGATATTAGAGGGTTTTTTTTTCCTATTTTGTCTTCCTCCTCTTCCATAGTTTTGAATCATCTCTACTATTCTGAGCACTGACAGTGTTCACAGGATAATTTTTTGGTTTGATTTCCTTTTCTGCAGGGTGCTGTGCCCAAAGGTAACGCAACAAAAGAGTTCATTGAGAGTTTACAGCTGAAGCCAGGACAGGTGGTTTACAAGTGCCCAAAATGTTGTAGCATCAAACCTGACAGAGCACATCACTGCAGGTAAAGTTTTTTCTGATGATTGCTCTTTTATCAAATATCTCTGGACCTCAAGAATTGTCCTATGTGCTTGAATTATTATTAGAGTGTGAGCCTTGAGTGATTGAATTGGGAGTTTGGCATTCAAATTCTGTTGCCTGGAGAGGCAGACACATTCAAGCTTCTGTGTAAAAAAAAAACTCAGGTGTTTTCAGGGACATTTTCATCTTCAGCAGGCAAGGGCTACTTCTTGCAAAGTGAGAAACACTTCACATGAGCGCTGCTTCACACCTGTAATTGACGTTCTGTTATTTGTAGTACTGGCTATCGTGTGAAAAAAGACTTAAAATGACTTTAAAAGGTTCATTAAACACCAAAAGTCCATGCAACATAAATGTCTCAAAGGTCAATGGTCTTTTTATTTTTAAGTCAGACCTATTGTCTGTAGATTTAGAAATGATACTTAATTTAAAACTGAAGTTCGGGTAACAGAAGAAAGCAACTGGTAGTGAGCTTTTTAGTACTAAAAGCAGTGAGCAAAAAAGTAACTACTTCCTAACATTTTCTTCTGCTTTTAAAGCAAGCGAACCTGCTTTCCAGTAATTAGTTAATGAATTTGCACTGGTATCCTTTCCTTATCTACCCCCAAACCACAATGCATACTGAGAGAGCTCGTGTCATGGTGACTGGATTCAGGCAGAGGTCTTGTGGGAAGGGAAATACATAGATGTGACTGAGCTGAACAAACATGCTTTGCTGTTTGCATTTTTCAGATCTCAGAGCTTTAGTGTGCAAATTTTCTGTTGCTGGCTTTTTGTTGTAATCCAGCTCAGGAGTTGGTTATTCAGTAGGAGCAATGTGATCGTTCCTATCACTTATTAATGCCGCTGTAAAATCCCCTCTGACACGTCTTCAATTATGAATGAAGCTTCACAGCTAAAATGCTGTCTGGCTGATGACTCACATTGTAAGCAAATGAAAAAGGCTGTTTGGCAAAACACGAAACCTCATCTCCACAGTTCTTTTCTCTATTCTTTGAGTTAATTTTATAGATGTTAAAATTTGGAAAACCTATCCACTGTGCATTAATGGTGTTGAGAATCTTCAGCCCAATGTTCCCTGTGTGGAGATCTGTTCGACTTTCACACCCCAAGTCTGCGCATGTGCATCAGCAGGAGTTGTTGCTAGCTGTGTGCATAAGGGACCACAGGGCATTTTGATTCACATGAGTCCCTGGTGCCCAGCAGCATTCCTTCCAGTGTTTGGAAGCTGGGCTGTTGAGGGGAGTGTATTTTAGAGTATGGGCAGTCCCTGCTGTTGACCACTTTTGGTCCTTGGTTCTGTGCTTCCTTTTCAACCATTTAGTTTCACCTCCTGCCTCTTATCCACCTCCTTTTGGTACACAAGCAGAGAAAGTCTCCTTCCAGCCTTAGCTGCCTCCTTTGTGGAGCTCTTTGGTTTAACTGCTTCAGGCTGTCCCTATTTGGGGAACTAGAACCTGGCAGCAATTGTGGGGGTTGCTTTAGTGCTCAACCTACTTCACAGCTGAAGGGAAGTGTGTGTGCTCGCACAGAAAAACACACAAACTAATTTAGAGTACAGGGAGGCACCCTCCTGCTTTATGCCATCCACCCTTCTCCCTCTGCCTCTTTCCTTTTTTTCTGGGTGAAAGGTTGATGTTTGTCCTGTTGAAGTCTGAAATTTTCAGATAACTTGTTTTTACAACACAACCTGATTTGAGTACCACATAGCTCAAAAACATTCTGGAGTTGCTTATTCTAGCAAAATGAGGCTTATTCTGTTGTCTACTGTGTCTGGGACCAGTAGGTAACAGGCTACCTGTGCCTACCTGAGCTCTTGCTCTGGCAGCCTGCCCAGGCAGCCTTTCCCTTACCATTAGGACTGTAGCAGCTCATTGATTGCCCAGGCATGGCAAGGCTCCTTGGGATTAACTCCTCCCGCTGTGCAGTCAGTGTAGGGCTGTTCAGAGAGAGGCTTTCTATTATTTATTCATAGGTGCTCATAAGAACATGCTTATGTTTTTATTTGAGGCTCTCTTTAAGTGTTTGGATATTGTTGTTTATATTAAAGGTCAAAATATTTTTAATTCTGAGAAGAAAAATGAAAATAAAATGAGGCAGCCTTCAATTCTTTCTGTTTCAGAGCCGCCAGAATTGTTCTGGGATCGCTGCTGCTGCTCCCTTTTATGGGGCTATTGTTCGTTTGTTTTGGGGTTTCGTGCCTTTTCATATTTGATTTCTGTGCTTGTTTGTGTGATGCAGTATCAGGGGACAGCCTTTCGTCTGCTATCATATGAGAAAGCAGCAGAGAAAAAGACCTCTTTTATTATGAGGCTCAAAGCAGTTCCTGACTAATCAGGAGAATGATGTTCAGACAAAGTAGCAGTCTTTTAATTATTTGACTTCAAGCCACAGTGTGCCTGCTGGCAAGAATTTGAATTTTGATTTTATTAGTGTGGTTTTGTGAAGTACTTTAACATCTAATTGTACCTTGGATATATACCATGGTCATGTCTTCCTGACTATCTGCACTGGCTGTTTTAATCCAGCCTGTGGCTTACCTTGTTTTCAAGAGTCTATTCTCATGTTTGCTTCGGTTTTGTTCTTCACAAGTTCCTGTTAGCAGATAATGATAGCAAACAAACCTTTACCTACTATTAACCTGGTCTGGTGGTTGGTGACCCTGCCCGTGGCAGGGAGGTTGAAACTAGATGATCTTTGAGGTCCTTTTTAACTCAGACCATTCTATGATGATATGATTCTATGATTAATAATTCTGGAAAGTGTTTTTGCTTATTAGCTGTTTTTCACATCTTTGTGTTGTAGGTGGGATTTTTGGTTAGTCTGTGAATGTTTTCAGAAACTAACTAGATTAAAACCAGACTAACACACAAGTTTTCCATCTGCCTGAATGTATTTTTCAAACTGTATTTTGGCAGAACCTCTGATAACATTATGGGAATGTGTATTGCTTGACATGAATTTTTTACGGTGGTCATTTTGTACTGTGTGGCTGATTTCAGCAGACAGAGAGAGAACCAGAATTATTAATGTGTCGAATAGTAAATTTACAGAGGTTCTGATTTCATAGAATCATAGAATGGCCTGGGTTGAAAAGGACCACAATGGTCATCTAGTTTCAACCCCCCTGCTATGTGCAGGGTTGCCAACCAGCAGACCAGGCTGCCCAGAGCCACATCCAGCCTGGCCTTGAATGCCTCCAGGGATGGGGCATCCACAACCTCCTTGGGCAACCTGTTCCAGTGTGTCACCAGCCTAATATGTGTGATACCTTCCCCCTAATATCTAAGCTAAACCTCCCCTGTCTCAGTTTAAAACCATTCCCCCTTGTCCTATCACTGTCCACCCTCGTAAACAGTCATACCCCCTCCTGTTTATACACTCCTTTCAAATATTGGAAGGCCACAATGAGGTCTCCCCAGAGTCTTCTCTTCTCCAAGCTAAACAAGCTCAGTTCCCTCAACCTTTCTTCATAGCAGAGGTGCTCCAGGCCTCTGATCATCTTAATGGCCCTCCTCTGGACTTGTTCCAAGAACTCTGCGTCCTTCCTGTACTGGGAGCCCCAGGCCTGAACACAGTACTCCAGATGGGGCCTCACAAGAGCCAAATAGAGGGGGACAATCACCTCCCTCTCCCTGCTGGCCACTCCTCTTTTAATGCAGCCCAAAACACAGTTGGCCTTCTGGGCTGCAAGCACACACTGCTGGCTCGCGTCCAGCCTCTCATTTACCAGGACCCCCAAGTCCTTCTCCATAGGGCTGCTCTCAAGGGGTTTTTTGCCCAGTCTGTATAACCCCTGGGATTGCCCTGACCCAAGTGTAACACCTTGCACTTGGCCTTGTTGAACCTCATTACGTTTCACTTCTGGTTCTTTCATTTCTTTGTGTTCCTAAAATTTCTGTGAAATCTTGTATTCCTGGAATGGAATGTGCTATAAATAAAGTTCTGTCTTCTTTCAGTGTTTGCAAGAGGTGTATTCGGAAAATGGACCATCACTGCCCATGGGTCAATAACTGCGTAGGAGAGAATAACCAGAAGTACTTTGTACTGTTTACAGTAAGTATTTCACATGTGTTGTTTGAGGCTGTCCAGTGTGAAGCCATATGTGTCATTTCTGAAGCAGCTTCAATGCTGGCTTGCTTTTCTTTCCTGTTTCAGAAGAGCTTTTCAGGGAACTCCAGCAGACTCCTTTTTCACTAATTAGGGAATGCACACTATAGCAACTGGGAAAAGGCAGAACAGAAATTGTTTGCCAGGCTTTGTGAGGCTTGTTTTGTCAGGTGATTGGCATGCTGTTTCCCAATTCACGTGGTTTGTTGATTCTTTCACTCTGCTCTGTGTTTGGTGGAGTTGCAATCCATACATAGGGTACCTAAATGCTGTCCTTGTGGGAGTACCTGTCTGAGACTGCATAATAAGAGATGGTGTCACATCTTAAGCGAGGAGAGGGAAATCTACATCCCCTTTGGAAAGCATTGTTCACGTTCTACTTGCAAGCAGTTTATTTTTGTGTTTGAAAACCGAGGAGATGTTTGACTTTTTGTGCTGTTTTCTATAGCATAATGCGTAAGAAAGCAGGAGCACTGACTCGAATACTACTTATATGGCAGTGTGGAAATCTGTTTCATCAAAAGGGCTGCAAATGTCCTGTGGGAGTAGCGTGAGTGTTGTGAGGCTGCTTTTTAGTGATGCCCTATTTTATTAATAAGTCTTTGGAGAAATTTGTAGGTTCAAGGAAGCGTGTTCTCATGTTACCAAGTAGAAAGGGAGAAATTTTGAATTAAGAGGGAAGTCTTGCTCCTAAACTTATTTTCTACAGTGTGGTTTGTTAGGATGTGGGTTACAGAACAAAACCCCTTTTCTTTCCCTTGAGCAAGGTTGTTTTCACTGTAAGGGGTAAGCAAGATGCTTTAATCATATCAAAAGCATTTCTGTTTCCCTTAAAACTGCCATTACTTTCAAGTGGGCTGTATTAAACAGCCAGTGTAGTTGCAAGAGAAACAAAAGATTTTGTTTATTCTTTTGGTTTTGTTCTTGTTTACTCTCTTTAAGACCTGGGGAGATGGAGATGAAAGCATGGCAGCACCTTCCAGCTCCAAGGAGAGGCAAAGTGCTCTCCTGTCACCCTTTTCTGCTCCCACAGGGTCACCCTGTAACAAAATGTCCCTCACACCTAGTAGTCTGTAGGACCAAGAGAGTCATTCTTCTAGCCCTGTCTTTAAATTGTAGCGTAGTACTGCCAATAGCTTGAAGTATTTTGTTGCAAAGCTAAGACAGGATTTAAAAAAAATGGATTAAGTACAAAGTGTTGAAGGCTGACAGGAATTTTCCATGCCAGTGTCTGCCTCAGGGAAAAACACTTATTTAAGGGAAAAAAATGAAATCCTTTTTCTCAAACTGGAAAATAGATGAAGTGCTTATTGTGGCTAAAACAAATCAGCTGTTGTTTCACTGGTAAACTGTAGTGTTCTCGTGCTTGAGAGCACGGACATGAGCTTTGACAGCATGACACCTCAATGTCAGAGAGTGCTGGTGTCTGAGAGCTGCACTGTGCTCAGCAGAGGAAGGGCCACATGCTGTCTGGGAGGCCACACTGAGGCGCAGGACACCAGGCTTTGTGTCTGCCTGGCTTCCAATTAAACTACTTCTTCCCATGCCCTTGGAGCTTTGGTAAGGCCACATTGAGTTGGGTGTCACTTTGGTGTTTACCACCTTCAGGTTGCTTTATTTGGGGGATGGAGGTTGTTGATTTTTGGTTTTAGGGTTCTTTTAAGTCTGAACACTGCACTTCATTTTAAGTTGTTGAAAATGAGCATTTTGGTCTTTGCCTGATGCCTATATTACATCCTTTTTCTTTTTTTTTTTCCCCAGATGTATATAGCACTGATTTCCCTGCATGCTCTAATTATGGTGGGATTTCACTTCTTGTATTGCTTTGAAGAAGACTGGACAAGTGAGTACTAATGAAGCATCTCATTAAAATATCAGATTAGCGTATGAAAAAGACCTTATAATGCAGTTTACTTGTAACCCCTTTTGTATCATCTTTAGGAGAATGGTATCAAAGCTCTGTTATGTGATCTTCAATTTTTTTTTTTTTTAATGATCAATCCTGGAAGTTCATAATTCTTCCTGACCTGCCAGGATCTTTGCCCTGAAAAGTCCTGTTCTGTTTTAGGGCTGATACTGCCTGAGAGGAAGCTGAGACATAAAGACTCCTAGATACTATGTGTTCAGTAAACTGTTTCCCTAAATGCAGCACTGATTTCCTGAATGCCAAAGCAAGATAAGGAGAATGTGTATGCTCTTTTTAAAAGAGTAACGTGAATCATTCTTGCAAGACTGCCAGGAAAACATGTTAACTCAGATCCAAAAATCCACCCTCATGAGAACAAACAATTCCTTTCCACACACACATACAAAAAAAATCAACAAGAACCAAAATAAACTGCCAGCCCTTGTTCTGGAGCAACAAATGAACAAGTTTTCACATAAGCATTTGAGATGTGTTTTTAGAAAGTGTGAGTATGGGAAATCCTCTAGATAATGCTGAGTTAATGAGACAGGTGCCAAAAGTTGTGTGTGCAGCTTGCACATTTCTTGGAAGGGCATTAGCTTCCTTTCTCTTAGAATTCCCTTTTCTTACAATGTGTCATTGTGCTTAAGGACTGGTTTTATTAGCTTATAATAACGTGGAGGATGGGTACACTCACACTTACGAGCTGAATTTGACAAGGTTATTCTGCAGTTCAGAACTTTGCCAACCAGCTGCCAAATGGCACTGAGAACATCTGGATTTGACTATGGTGGCAAGGACCATGAGAGAAGGATACATCAAAGGAAAATTCCCTTTCTCCAAGCCTGTGTCTGTGGGGGAAGCAGTTTTCCACCTGTCCCAGGTTTTGGCAGCAGAAGAGGGCAATTACAAGAGATGGATTTGTTGTTCCAGCTGCCTTACATTTTTGTTGGTTGTGCCTGATTATTGCTTATCTCTTGAAGCTTCACATCTGCTCATGGGAGAAATACTCATCTTTTTTTATTATTTTTGTAATGATGCCATGTGCATACTACATGTGGCACTTGTTGAGAACAATGCAGTGATTGGCAATACTAATATTTCAACCTACCTCACAGCATCTCAGAAGAAAACAGAACCCAGAAAAAGAAAAATCATGGACGAAGGAAGTGTGCTCAACAAAAAAATGGACAGATGGGTCCTTGTTTTTCAAGACAAATAACGTGGCACTCAGCTTAATTCGTAAAGAAATGGTGATAGTTTTCAAAGATTACAATTTGGAAAAACATTACCTGCAAAAACATGCTGCCAAATTTGATGCGTATCAGGGAACGCTTTGTAAAGGCAAAACAGTGGAACCAAAAAGAAGTCTGTCATCTCAACAAAATCTTTTTAATAAGGGTAAAACTCAAATGGACTCTGTTATAAGAGCTAGTCACGTGGTAGCAAAATAGATCTAAGCTATTTACTTATGGTGTGTTTATTAAGCAATGTTTGAAAAGTGTGGCAGATATGATGTGGAATTGCTACTGATGGTGCCCCAGCAATGGCTGGTAAAAAAAAAGGGGGGATTTATTAAATTAATCGAAGGTGATGCAACAGCCACCAGCAAATCGCACTTGATGAAATATCACTGCATCATACATGCAAGAAAACGAATGTGCAAAAGCTTTAAAAATGGATAATGTCATGCAAATCATTATCTAAGCTGAGAATTGCATAAAGTCCAATGGATTGAATCATCACCAGTTCCAGGAGTTCCTTAAAAGAATGGATGCAATTATGAGGACATCATTTACTTTTCTGAAGGAAAAAGAAAAATATCCTGTGCTTCACAATCATGCCTTATTCACATCATTGCTTTTTGGCAGTACGAGCACTTGTGAACAGTTGTTTTCAAGGATGAATCACAGGAGGAACAACATTTCATTGAAAATCTCTGACGAGCACCTTGAGAACTCACTAACAATTGCAGCCACTTCCATTGAACCAGACACTGATGCATCGGTTTCATAAAAACAAGGCCAAACATCTCACTAGTTTTATGGTTTTGCTCCTCTCTGCTTTTTACATTTTAATAAAAAATATATAAAAACATAAGTTTTGTTACTTTATTATATATTTTACATGAGGCCCAAGACAGTTCCCCTTCACTCAGTGCAGCCCAGGCAAGCCAAAAGGTTTGATGCCCATCCTATAAGTGAAAGAGAGTAGAATGGGTTCCTGACTAGCAGGCTGGGAAAACATCTCACAGAAAAAGGAATCTGCTGCTTAACAACAGCAAAACCCTGTGGTGCTTTCTTGTTGCTTTGTTAAACTTGTAGGAGTGACTGCTTCATTGTTGTGCATCCTCAAGAAGTCTGAGCTTCCCTGTGCACCTTTTCGAGTATGATCACCATGTAGTTTATTTTGGAAACTCATGGCCTAGTGGGAGTTTTGCAGCTGCTGCACTACCTGATCTTTCCCCTTCCAACTCTGTTGTTTTGTCTTCACAGAATGCAGCTCCTTCTCTCCACCAACCACAGTGATCCTTCTCATCCTCTTGTGTTTTGAGGCACTTCTCTTTCTCATCTTCACATCGGTTATGTTTGGGACCCAAGTACACTCCATCTGCACTGACGAAACGGTGGGTGTTCCACACCCTCTTTTCTTTGCCTTGTCTCTCACCATTAATAGAAAGAGTTATGGGGTTTTGCCTCATTGCACGGGGAATTCATGTGTACCCTTTGAGGAAAAATCCACTGTAACCAGCTGAATCAGCACAGTGCTAAATTGTCCTCTCTGGAAGTCACTATGAGGAGTGGTGTCCACCAACTAATTATTGGCTGGGATGTTGTGGGATCTGACATTACCCTGGGTAAGGCAAGGCATTGGGAATGGGGTTTACTCTGTACAGATTCAAGAACTGTAGATTCAGGAATATTTTTTCTTTAATGAAGTGCTGCTAGGCTGGTGTTTCAGATTTTTGTTGTGTCCCTGCTGGTGTCACAACGTGCAGCTTTGTGTGCTAGAAAATTTTCAGTTTTAGCTTGTTAATCTGTTCAAAATCCATTCTCAAGGAGTGGGGGAGGAGGGGAACAGCAGGGGAAACTTGAGACATTCCTGGAAATGGAATACAGTCCAATAGTGGTGGGTACAGTCTGCTATAAGGCCACCATGTTTGAATACATCACAGTAGAGGTGACACAGTAATGTTGCTGCCCTTGTGTCGCTGCACTTGCTGCTTCTGTAAAGGTGGAGCTGGTGCCTCCTGGTGATACTCCCACATGTGAATGCTGCTGGCTTTCACCAAGCATGCTCAGAGAGATGATAACTCACATCAAAGGACTGGAATTAACTGGAGTGACTGAAGAGAAGTTACAGTCTTAAAAGAGGGACCGGAGTACCCTGCCTCCTTTAGTTGTCCTTACCCTTCGCTTTACTCATGGCCATTTGAAGCTAGAACAGATATGTTGGCTGACATTGGAGAGCTGTGACTGTCATTGCAGTATGTAAGAACCCATTGCTCCTGAGCCTTCTTTACAGTGCATGTTTTTCTGCCTGGCTTCTGCAAAAGGCTGATGTTCACACTGTGGCTCTTCTGTGCTCAGAGGAGGGCTGCAGCTAATCGTCCTGCCAGGGCGACCTCTGCGATAGAGTACAGCATGATATGGAACAAGATCCTGCCTGAGTTAATCAATAAGTGTGTAAATTGGCAATGCTCTCTGTGAAACAATCACCCAAATTTCTCAGTCTTTGAAACCTGGCAGGAATTTTTAGAAGCTGCTTCCCTTAGTCAGGTACACAAATAAGTCTCCTTCATTTCTCATCCCCTCAAATTCTGGAAGCTCTTAGATGTGAAAAGACTTAAGCCACAAACTAAAATTAAAGATATGGACACTCCCCGTTTGGTCGTGGAGGTTTGCTTTTGATTTATGTTTTGTTTTTTTTAATACTCAGCAGTAAAGATTTTGCTCTCCGGAGGCCTCTGTGTTGTTTGTTAATTTTGCTAGCTTTGAGCTAGCTGGATCTGGCAAACAATCTGTTTTGAGTGCAGGATATTTCCAGGTGGAATTCTACCTGATATGGCCCCTTTCAGAGTTTTATGTCACATTCTAGAGACAAGACTGTGTTGTGACCTTTCTCACCTTCTTCCAATCCCCAGGAGACCTCCTTCTCTGTCTTGTGCACACTGGCCCCCTGGGATGCTTCCACTCTGCCTGGAGGCACCCAGATCCCCAGTATTGTGCCGTTACCTCTGGAGGTGACATTCTCAGGGGTCACTGCAGCTCTTGCAGTTGGCTGAGCTTTTTTTGCAGAGCACCCAGAACTGGTAACTTGAGACTCACAGATGTATTACAGTGCATTGATCTATAGCACAGGAGAGGTGTGAAGGTCAGGAGAAGCTTACCTTGCAAAAGATGATAAGTTAAAGAACATAACAATCTGCCTGCCAGCACTACCCGTGGAAAAATAATGCTCTCCAGTGACTGCACCAGTTAATTTTGCTTCTGTGGCAGCCAGTCATAGCTTACCTGGAAGACCCAATTCATGTTTTTGGATATAGCACAGATTTGAGTTTGTGGGGTTTCTTGGTTTTTGTTTTAAAAATGACTGACCAGTGAGTGTTCCAGCTGATTGCTTGATGGCTTATTTTTATTTTCCCTCTAACCTTTACTAAACAATGCTAATGATTTCTCTCCAATTGGTATCTTATATAACCTTTTCTCCCTGCTGTCGGCCCATGCATGTTTTGGCAGTGATTGAATGAAACATGAAGAGGCACCAGGTAGACTTAGCCACATGGAGCTGTGGGTGAATCTGAACTTCCTGAACTTGCTTGGTGAATCTTGGAGCATTATAGAGATTATCTCATTGGGTTTTTTTGTCTGCAAATCTATGATTGTTTCCTCTATTTTTTTTTTTCCATCTGGTTAGCATGTAATGCTTCCAGCCATGTGCTGAAAGTATGTGCTTTGTATTTGGTTTTATGTGGTGGGTTTTTTAAATTGACAATACAGGCAATTGGAGGTCAGGTCTTAAAAGGTTTGATGAAATTTCCAGGCCTGAACAAAATTAAAACAGTTCTATTTCCGAGAAATATTTTCTATCTTTTTATTAGTAGTACTATCAGTAGTAGTATAAAGCAATGGAAAGAGGAGAGGCTCTAAAGGTGCGTTTTAACCTTCTTACTCCATCCTTTGGATAAGGGGTAACTGAGAATAGACCTTTCCACAGACCCAGAGCGACAAAAACTGAGCGTTTGACTGAAAATGTGATATTTCTGTTTTCAGGGAATAGAGCAATTGAAAAAGGAAGAGAGAAGATGGGCTAAAAAAACAAAATGGATGAACATGAAAGCAGTATTTGGCCATCCGTTCTCTATAGCATGGCTTAGCCCATTCGCAACACCAGACCAAGGAAAAGCAGACCCATACCAGTATGTGGTCTGAGGAATTCTTGACCAGCATTTCCACTAAGATAGAAATATTGCAGCACTACTGTTTAAATTTTCCATGAATGTTTAAAACGAAAAGCAAGACAAACTTTTTTTTATGTCTAATGAATGGCTGATAATTGCAGAGAAAAAAAAGCCCTGTATTCCACAACTTCAGATAATTCTATATCTCTGGCTGAAACTGCTGCTGTTGCTTTTCTTTCTTTCTTTCTTCTTCTTTTTTTTTTTTTTTTCTTAATCATGTTAACTTTACTGGCCTTTGTTTCTCTCTGCTTTCTGTATGGCATAACTAACGTGAAGGGAGTTTTCCTTCTCCGTTGTGACCCACCTCTTCTGAGTAGGTTTTCATGCTGTCTCCTGACTGTGCTGAGCTCTGTGGAAGACATATGAGTGCCAAGTCCTACACAGACACCTTTGGAATTCCTGAAGGAGCACGCAGCTCTTTCAGAAGTGAACTTGAACTGGGAAGTAGACCCTTCACTTTATCAAAAGGCGCAAGACAAGAACGTGACACAGCAAGAGAGCCAGTTGACCTGGTGATTGCACGCAGTTAAAGTATTTAAAACAAACATTGCCAACACTGCTTCCCCCTCGTTTTTCCTTCCAGCTACAAAATCGATTTCATCTTTCTGGCATTATTTTGTCTGTTCCCTCCCTTGTGCACAAGAAATTGTTGCCATCTTAGGGTAACTGTGGCAGATTTAGAAGACTTCGTGGATTTTTAAAATGCCTTACATTTGCAGAAAAAAAGAGAAAGAATCTGATTTTCAAATGCTTAGAATGGCAGCAGCATCATGTTGGTGTGTGTTTGTCTCGGTACATGAGTTGTTGGAGCAATACCTGTTAAATAGTGTTTAAAAACTGATGTGAATGCCTGGAGGCAGACAGATAAAGACTAACTTTGGTGGGATGTGTCGTTATGCCAGGGAGATTGATTCTACATTCTTAGCATCGCCCTGGGGTAGAACTTTGTAAATCTTTTATCATGTATATGCACACCTGTGTGCAAATGCACACAATGTGTGTGTATGTTAAAGCTGGGAACAGGTGGTGGTAAGGAGCATGTGCACTTCATGGACTGTGTGGTGATGAAAGAGGGAGGGACAGAAGGCATCCCAGAAACAGGTAAGGCCAAACCATTCATAACTGTGACCGATACCTTGTGTTCAGGCAGGAATTTTGCTATATTTTTGGATCATTACTCCAATAGACTTATCAGAATATTGCGAACTAAGGAAAAACTACACATCAGCTGTGTCCAGGAATTCCAAGGAATCTTTTCTTTCCTTGGTTTAAATAAAAGCCGTATTTTTTGGAAGATGATGTGTTTAGACTGCTTCAAAGCCATTGGGGGATGGAGGGAAATCAGGGAAGGAGAAATTTAGCGGATGTCTCATTTTGGAAGTAATGTGAATGCTGCATCTTTTCAATCTGTCAATGCTTCCATATGGAAAACAAATGCAATAAAACTTTTCCAAAAAAATTCTTTGCTGTTCTTAATTTCTTGAAACTTTGGGAAAATCTTTAATGGCTTCCTGAGCTTGGTCTGAACAGGGCTGGCTTTTGTCACCCAGATAGGTAATGAATGAATGCAACTCACAATATAATTAATTGCTGAATTGCATGTTCTAGTTTTGCTTTATGTCCTGTTATTCACTATGCATTTTGAAGGAAGGTTGCTTGCATTGTTCTGGCTTTTAGATCATTGTGGGGAAAACAAAAATGTAATTACTCATTTGAGGTTTCAAACAAAGACAAAGTGTTGAAGTATTACCCAGTATTGTATTTTTCAGGCAAGCTTTCTGATGTTTGGAGCTGGCAGAGATGTCTGTCTGTTGGTGCCTGGTGTGTGCCTCACTAACTCGTGTTCTCTGGTTTATTTGCACTGTGCATCTCAGAGTGTGACTTGGTGCAATGTGGCTCAGCACCAACATGAGGAAGGCACACTTGCTGGCTCTCCCAAGCAGCACCGCCTGATTTCAGACGCTGGTTCTGCTTTGGTGCAGCTGACAGAAATGGGAGCACAGATGTGGAGAGGAGGAGTTACGGTGTTTGCCAGTTCTGCTTGTGCCTTCCTTTTGGATTTTACAAGCATATGAAAAGAACCAAATGCCTTCCTTCTGAGCCATGAGAGCTGTCTGCAGGTCGCTGCTCCTGAGCCAGAGCCCCCAGCACCCTGTATGGCACAGCACAGAAACGGGTGCTGAGGGAGATGGGGCGAGGAGCCAATTACACAGAGCTGCTGGTAAAACATAAGTTCTTGACTGCTGATACTTTTCCCACTTGGCTCTATTTATCTGCGCTTGCACATCATAAAGTAAACTTAGTTATCTGGGAACCTTTCTTAATCTTTCCCTCCCTTTCTGTAACCTTCTTCACACCCTGCTGACTGTGGCAGCCAGGCAGAATGTGAACAGGAGCTGATTTTGAACAGTTTTGTCTGTTTTGAATATGTGCCCAGGAGGGATCAGTAAGGCTGGGGATGGAGAGGAGAGGGAGAGCTTTGCCCTGCCTGCTGTACTGCTGCTTTGAGCTGACCTCACGTAGTGCCATGATTGGCAGATGTTGTTCCGAGTGATGGGTGGTGGTTTGGAAAGATGGGGCTTGCTGCTTGGAAACCTTCACGATCCTTATCCCCCATTTTAGCAGCATGGATTGAACTGGGTTACACAACCAGTTGCCCAAGGAAGCTGTGGTGCCTCATCCCTGGAGGCCAGGTTTGATGGCACAGCCTGATCCAGAGGGTGGCAGCCCTGCCTGTGGCATGGGATTGGCACTGGGTGGGCTTTAAGGTCTCTTCCAACCCAAAATGTTTTTTGACTCTGTGACTGAAGACAGGGTTAGAGCTGGCATGACCAGGGAGGCTTTCCATGCGTGGTGTTTTTTTTCCCCAATGTTAGTGCAGAAGCACTAACTAGCTGCTTGTTAATTATGTAATATCACATTAATTATGAGGCTCACTGGGTATCCAGTTGTGGTGCCACAGAGATTCATTCGCATGTTGTTGTTTTCCCCTTGCAAAGCTCTGAGATGATTTGTGGGTACTTAGAGAACACCTCCAGAATCAGAACGGAGGGCTGGTTTGTGTCACGCTATTCTAAAGCTGCTGTTTTAAATGGTTTGAACTGAACTTGCTCATTTTTCCTCTCCTTGAACATCTCCAAGCTCCAGACCCATGTCTTCGCTTCTCGAGGAGCAGCATTTCTGCACTGTCACCTTTGTCATTG
Organism: Chrysolophus pictus; assembly: GCA_037305975.1. NCBI lineage: Eukaryota > Metazoa > Chordata > Aves > Galliformes > Phasianidae > Chrysolophus > Chrysolophus pictus. Next base: position 42,638,403 of record JAYKPI010000006.1, read on the forward strand.
TCACTCTCATCTACAAAACTGACTCCATCTAATGTGTAATGCAGAAGGTGGGCATGAAGATGTGTGCCCAACTTCACATAGGAGTGGCCTTAAAAACAAGTGCTCCAAGTGCTGTGTTTCTACGTAGAAAAGACTTCCAGACTGAGCACTTAGAGTCAACGTGTGTCCTTACTGTGCTGGTGGGAAGAGGATGGATTGGAGCTGACCCACTGCTCCTTCGCACTGGGATTGGCCTTGGACAATTTGTGAAGCAGAAATAGTGTTCCTCAATATTTGCTCTTAATTGGTGTTACACATGCATGTTCTCATATTACTTTTCATTACCAAGCAACATCTGTCTGTAGTAATTCCCAGTGACTGGGAAATACAGCACTGTTTTCTTGTATCTGAACCGTTGTAAAGAAAAAAAGCCCAAATAAGATGAAATTTCAGGTTGTGATTGTATTTTGTTACTTGTTGGAAGGATTCTAAAAGCACTGGCAGAAGAGGTCTCAGTTTGAAAGAGGGATGACCTTCCAGAAGCCTTCTTCTTACCAAGCAATACCAACTTACACCCAAATAATTCGCCAAGGTTGGGGCTGTCTGTGAGCCAAGTCGTGTTTTGGGGACTTGATGTTATGTCTGGGATGAATTCATTGGTACAGCAGGATTTCTGTCTGTCTGCCTGTTTGTCCATCTCAGTAGCTGAGCTGTGAGCACCACGATGCAGCTCAAATACCTATTTTGAACATGAAACGACCCCAAACTCTCCTCTTGTTGCAGGGCATCGAGCGCCTTAAGAAGCAGAAGCCAACCTGGGAGCGGACCAGAGGCTGGGAGGGGATGAAGGCGGCCTTCGGCGGTACCCCATCCCTGTCCTGGCTCAACCCCTTCTCCAACGTGGACTGCAGGAGCCCACCTCCAACCCCCGCTGCCCCCACGGGCGCCATCATGACGCAGGAGGAGATCGAGCAGTTCCTGGCTCAGGAGGTGTCCATCCAGGTGCCCCATGAGTAGCAGAGCATCCACCCAGGGCCCAAGGGATGCGTCCAGGTGGTGTGTGTTATTTTATTAACTACTTGTGGTGAAGAAGCAGGGTGGGTTTTCTTGTCTTTTTTTTTTTTTTTTTTTTTTTTTTTTATTGTACTTCGGGTACTTCTGGTGCAGAATATAATTCAGGACTATTTATGGGGAAGTCGGGTAGAGCACCAGCAGAAGCAATGCAAATCTCCAGAGCAAGTTTAACCCAAAGTGAGAGCCACACGCCCTTTGGAGCTGTGTCCTGCCTTACTGAGCTGCTCTTGTGTGGCCTTCAGGGAGAGACCAGGTGTGGGGCCGGAGCCATGGGGCCTCGTGTCCTCATTGCACTGGCTGGATGAGTGTTGCCTCTTACCCTGCCAGTGCCTGCATTCGGAGGTGATGCTCCAGGCATCAGCACTCTGACAACCAAGATCTAGACTGGTTTTTGGCTGTTTTTGCCTTGTTGTCATCTCCCCTATCTTACTGACCAGTGACACCTCACCTGGGCAACATGCTCCTGGATTCCCACCCCCCAGTTGTGCAGCTTTGAGGCCCTGTAACGTGCAGCAAAGATAATTATCGCCTTGGGAAAGAGAGATGAAGGAGTTGAGGGATAAACTGAGGTATTGTGGAAGACCTGGATTAACTTTCAGTTATTTATGAAAGCCCAAATTCCACTTGTTTTTTTTTCCTCATGGCAGTGATAAAGGAGTTTGAAGGTGAGATAACAAACAGTCTGGTGGGTGGAAGCTAGGAGTGCAGTGGGGCCAGAATCCAAGAAAACAAGGGGAGATGTTTTGAACCATAGTGACCCCCTGTGTTTCTCCTCTTTTCCAATGAAAAAATAGATTTAGGGGGAAAAAAATGCATAAGGAACTGTGTGTCTATCCAAATGTCTTGGGTAAAGGGAAACGTGCTGTACCTTGGGGAATCTATACAGGGAGAAGTGGGGGTGCATATGGTGGAAGCTGGGAGCTGCTGTTCTCAGTTAACTCAACCACCTGTGGGTGGAGGTGGGGTTGCAGGGCCCCACAGGAAAACCAGCACTGGAAGCAGCATTTGGTGTAATGTGACAGCTGTCTCCACAGTGCTGATTGCTGGGGTGATCTCCTTCCACTTCCTGCATTGCTCCTCAGCAATGTGGGTTTGTGTGCTGTTTCAATAGCTGAAACTAGAAAGCTGTATGAAAGGGGGACTCCTCTCTGCCTGCTCCATGCTGCCACATTTTTGCCCATCAAAGGTGCAGGAGCTGGAAGGATGCTGGCATCAGGAAATCAGAGTGTTCCCTCACTTCTTGCTACCCTCCTGCTCGGCCTCGGTACAGCATGGCAAAAGTTTGAAGCAGCAGAAGCCCTCGTGAGTTGGAGTGATCTGCTTCATTCCAAGCCTTGGCATCCACCTCATAGTGTAACTCCCACCAGGTAGCTTGAGACCAAAGTTATTTCCATGAAATTGAAACCAGCCTCCTTCCCCTCCCTGTGGCATTGTGCCTTCACCTCCAGCCCAGGCTGGGCTCCATCAGTACTGCAGCATGGGGCTTCAATCCATGATGGATGGGATCACAGTGGCCATGGGCAGCTTTCATGGTCTTTTAAAGCAGGCTTTCTATGCAAGTAAAGAACCTGTATCTCTTGGAAATATATATATTTTGGTAATCATAACTCTGGTTTATGCCTCCGGATGCTAATTGTACTTATTAAAGAATTAATATTTCTATGCTGCAGTCTGTGCTCCTCCGTTCCCTGTGCTCCACTCTGCCCTGTGGGGCTCCATGCCCTGGGCAGTCTGACCGAGTGCCTGACTTGGTTAGCAAACCTGCCTACAGGAAAGGGACATGTTTGCCAGCAGGGAGAGAGAGGAAAGAACATGGGGAATTGCTTAAAATGTGTCTTGGGCTCCAGTGCAGAGGGGTCTGGGCAGCCTCATGAGACTGCAGAGGCTGCAAAACAGCCCCTGCCCCAGCACAAACATCGGTCACACAGTGAATTTGTCGATTTTAACGCTCTTTATTGAAGCACAGTCAGCTACAATCAAAGCAACTATGGCCTCTACACCAGTAATTCCCATTGCTTAATGGGATTGTAGTTCTTTGCTCATCAAGCCCTATTCTGCAGTCGAGGAGAGGAGTGGTGGCAGTGACCCGCAGCTGTCACATGTTCAGGGTCCCCTTCTGTCCACTGCCGTGGTGCTGTTCCTAATGGGTGACCATGATGCCCTTCTCCACCGAAATGTCTTTGACCTGGTTGGAGGTCAGCCTGGCCACGATCTTCTTCTCTCCTACTCTTGTTGGAGTGCATATGACTTCAGACTTAATAATCCTGCCTGGCTGTATATCCCTAGGGAAAAAGGAGAACAGTCCCAGCATGAGCTCCTTGCACATCACTGGTCTCATTTGTCTATTTGTCATAGTTTTGCTTAAAGAAAAAGCCACTGCATGTGTTTAGCATGGGTATGCCCTTCTCCTGCAACCAAATTGCAGCAAGCAGGGCTTGGTACCCTATGTAGTACTGTCTTGAGCATGTATGTTGAAGAGCTGCACCACTCACTGTCTCCTACCACTTACTCAAGGAGAATTAACAGACAAGGAAAGGATGTTATTCCATGCCCATCAGCTGTCTGGGGCTCAGAGTTGCTCAAAACCTCATCTTACCCTTCATCAAACGTTGCCATCTTAAATATGCCCAAGCCCTCCACCATCAGCTTGCAGTTATCCAGGGGGACGTTCAGCTTGTTCTTGAAGATGAAGGCGCAGGTGAAGTCCTTGTTCAGCTGTGCCGTTTCGGGCATCTGGAGGAGGAAAGTGAAGCAAACACAAAGTCGGGGGATCAGAGAGCTGACAGAGGTGCTGGAGGTGCTGCTAGCAAGGGGAAATATTTCCTTCACTCCCCCCATCTAATTGTGAGACCTTTGCATGGGGTCCCCTAGCCCCAACCAAGCCTGGAGGGGTACAGCCTCACCTGAACCTGGATGGGGGGGTACTCGAAGCTCAGTGACATCTCCTTAGTGAGCTTCTCAGGTGTCCCCTGGATCTCAGCGATGGCAGTGACTTGGACATGCTCTTCATCGTCCACTGTGGCCAGTGCCTTCATGTAAGCATCAGGCATGATCTTCAGCGGGACATGCACCTCTGCGGGACAGAAAGCATGACCTGGCTCTTTAGCACATCAGTAGCAGAAGCAGCACTGGTGGCAGTGCCTAGTGATGCTGGTGGGATGCGGGGTGAAGCATATTTGCTGAGGCCATCCTTCCCTGCATACCCATCTCCCCCCCGTGCAAGTGCTGGCTCAGAAAGCACTAGAAGCAAAGATATAGATGTATATTTTTGGGAAGGGTGACTCATGCTTGGAATGAGCAAATACTGTTAAGTATTCATTGCTCTTTAGTGTGTTGTTTGGCACACTGCAGTCGTGCTGCTGGGGATCAGCAGTGTAGCCTAGGTTGCTCAAAGATATGGAGCAAGCAACAGATAACCCTGGGGGTAAATAGCCTACAAAACGTATCACAATTTCCATGCCTACCAGATTGGCCTTCCACCTTGACAGTCTGCTTGATATATCCAAGATTGGCATGGACTTTCCCAGTGTAGGACTGCAGCTGGCAGGAGCTGGCAAGGTCGACAGTCCAGCTCCCAGCCACAGTGCTCTTCACGGTGATGACCACTTCAATGGGATTACCAGGATACAGAGGCTTTTCATTGGTTATCTTCAGCTGGACCCCAGACTTGGGGACCACCTCATTTTGGACCGTGTTACCCAGGACCGTGTTTCCTAGGTTCACATCCATGGGGACTGCAGCAAAGCGTGCACGAGGTGTCATCCCTGAGGGCTGCAGGTAAGAGACGGCTCTCTTCATGGATGCTCTTTCCTCTGAAGAGCCTGATGAAGGAAAAATGCTTCCTCAGACCTGTATCTCAGCGCCCTCACCCAGAGCCACCTCCCTTCCCTTTATTTGTTCTTCTGCTGCTGAGCAGAAGGTGTCAGGGCACCGACTGCCTCAGCCTCAGCTCAGGAGAGCCCCGTGGTTTGTGCTATTTGTGCTACCGCTGGGAGCGGGGCCTGCCTTTTGACTCTGCTTTGGAGGATGGGGGCAGTCACCTTCAGGGAACTTGTACTGCCAGGTGATGTCCTCCCGCCTGTTCTGCCCTACGGCCTTCGTGCTGATGTTGGCGCCGATGCTCTGGCTCTCCACGCCCAGCTTGGTGTACTTGTTCCTGCCGTTCTCCTCCTTGACGCGCCAGTAGACCTTGTCGGCGTTCACTTCCGCGTACACAAACTTGCTGTCATAGGGCAAATACACGTCTCCATCTTTGACTGCCTTCACTGGACACGGGCCACACTGGAAAATACCTGTAAAGCACATTCAGTGCTATTTGCTGTGCCAAACATGACACACACGTAGTGCATTTAAACATTCATGCACCCACAGTGCCCTGCAGGATTGGCTTCCAGCCTGCCAAGAGACACAATTCCCTGCTTCCTGGGCTCAGACCGCAGAAGTGAGATTGCCAGCCTCAGGAGCTCACAGCTGGCTGGAGACCACAGCTCCATACAAAACATCCCTGCTTCCCTTGGGAGTTGCAGAAGAGCCTTTCCAGGTAAATCCTACCTTGACTTTGCTCCTGAGGGGTCGCGTCGATTGCCTGCCAGCCATCAAACCCTGATGGCAGGTCCTTCCGCTTCATCCAGACATCATTCCACACATGGAAGTTCCTGTGTACATTCAGGTTGCAAAGAAAGGGAGTGAGGTGTTGTAGGTAAGAGCGGTGAGCTCCTCTGCTTAGCTCTTCCAGAGGGCAGCTTTAACAGGGGATTTGTGTGCAGCCCTGTGAAACCCTAGGCTGTCTCTCTCTCCCCAGCAGCAAACATGAAGCAAAGGGAAACTCTCAAAAAAAAGCCTGCCAGGGCTGGGGAATGCAGCGTTGCAGGGATTAGGAAGGGTTAACCCTACCAGACGGAGTCAGAGGACATCCATTTCAGCTTTTCTCCTTTCTCGTTCAGGTAGACATCAACCCTCAGGTTCTCGTCGGTGTCATGCGCCGAGTTGAAGTTGCTCACACTGCGGGCTGGGATCCCCAGGCAGCGCATGACTGCAACACAAACAGAACACAGGGTTACAAAATCACTGATGGGCACCACTGGGGTCACCTGGTCCAAACCCTGTTAAAACAGCAACACCCAGAGCAGGAGCCCAGGCCAGCATCCAAGTGGGTTTTGGAGATCCCCAGAGAGGAGACCCCACGGTCTCTGGACAGCCTGTGCCAGCACTCAGTCACCCACACAGTACAGAGCGCTGCCCGGTGTTCAGAGGGAGCTCCTGTGCTCCACTCTGTGCCCATGGCCTCTTGTTCCAGTGCTGGGCACCGCTGAACAGAGCCTGACTCTCAGTGCATCACTCTCTCCCACTTGCTATTTATACACATGGATAAGACCCCTTAGCTTTTGCTACAGCAGTCCCAGCTCCCTCAGCCTCTCCTCATATGACAGGTGCCTCAAGCCTTTAATGAAAACACCAGGATCAAAGGGCATGCAGAAGTTTCCCTGGATTAATAGCCCAGTAATTAGGATATCAGATAGAGAGACATGATTTCACCCGTTACCTGTAGTGAGGACTCCTGAGAAGACCCAACATTGACCATAACTGACAGGCTTCTTCGTTTTGTAATACTGCTGCAAAATTGCAACGCTCCCAATCCATGCCATGGGGGAAGTCCCATTCTCGTACTTCCCTGACCAGTTTCCCAGCACGACACCACTGTCATCGTTGGCATTCACCTGTATCCATGTACACACAGAGGAGACAAGTTCAGGGACGAGGCTGAATGAGGCCCACATCTTCCCAAGGTGCTCCACAGCTCTACAAGGCTGCTGGCACCAGCAGGGGCTTCCCTGCCTGGAACCCCTCTGCCTGGATGTCTTCAAGCATCCTAGGCCCCAGCGCTCCCAGAAAGCCTCCCAGTGCAACCAGCAGCTGCCCCTGAAGCACACTGGGCCTGGCCACCAGCTGCCTACTAAAGGACAACTGCTGGGCCAGCGGCACATTTTGGAAATGGAGAGATGCTGCATTTCTCCTGCCTCTTCCCTCCATCCAAAATGCCTCCCTAGCTCTTCTCCTGCAGTTTTGTATTCATTCCAATCCCCAGGGAAATAAAAGCGAGCAAGAAGCAGGAAGGAAAACTGGAGGGGCAAACCACTCCTCTGAGAGAGCCATACCAAAGCAGACATGGCCCTGGACACAACCACGGGATCCCTTCTACTGCTCATCTTGAGCTTGCTTTTGTCCAGCAGGTACATGCAGGCATCCAGGATCGATTCCTCAAACTGTTTTGGAGAGAAAAAGGAGACATTTTTACACATCACTCTGAAAGAGGATTTGCTCACTCACCTTAAGGTCTATCTAGGTATTTGGAGGAAACTGCCAAACTAGCCCTACCTTCTGACCTTTCCTTATGATATTGAATGAACCTACTTCTACTCTCTGGCCAATATTGGTGGTAGATGGCTAGTTGGACTAGATGATCTTAAAGATCTTTCCCAACCTCAGTGATTCTACGATTCTGTGATTCTGGAGCCTATGGAGCTTCCCAAAGCCTTTTTCTCCAAAGAAGAGTTTAAATGAAAACCCACCTTGGGAGAGACCAGCCTATGTCATGTGTCTCGCAAGCAGAGCCAGAACCTGGCCCAGCAACTTCTTGCTCTTGTGAGCACTCCTCAGTCAGCTACAGCACCTCCCTGAAGCCTTGCACATTGCTCACATGAATAACGATACTTTGAGAAGGTTACAGATATTCAGGCTATTGACATACATAAAATAGATTCTGGTTAAAAAAATACATAATTGCAGATTACTATGGCAAAAGATTCCTAATTAGCTGGTGCTGATAAAGCTCCCTCAGATCCTTCTCAGAGAGATGTCAGGCATCCTACACAATGAAACCTGGCAGAATATCTGCATCGCTTCCCCTTGCTTCATGGCAGAATAAATACTAAGACAGGCACAGTCCTATCGGCAAAGCCCTTTGGCCCATCTGTGGAAAAGGCATCACCACGGGGACTTTTGATGGGCTCCTCTATGTTATTCTGTTTGAAATTGCAGACTTGGAGAACAAAATAGAGCAAAAAAAGGAACCCCCAAAAGAACCAAAAAAAAAAAAAAAAAAAAAAAGATTGCAACAGCAGTAATGATGCAATGGGGACAGAATCAGATATTATCATGTATCCACCCTCTCCCCCGCTGCTGAGCTGGCCAGTAAGGGGGATCCCAGAGGGGAAGATTTGGTCAGAAATGCTCTGTTCTCAGTTTCTGAAGAACTTACCAGTATCTGGTGATCTGATGGCCAATGTGCCACTGAGCTCTAGTCTGGGGGTAGGGAATCTGCTTAAGCAGATAGTTTACTCTAAGCACCTGAGATTTCCCAGTGAAACTGGGGGATTACTCAAGTGCTTTAAGATGCTCGTGGGCTTAATCTATTTGTGGATTCATTTAAATTAGCCAAACAGAGAAAGAATGAAGAGAAGTATTGATGCCGTGGGGACAGCTGTGCCTTACCTGCCCAAAATTCCAGGGTTTGCTGTGTATGTTGAAGGCAGACCCAACATAGATGTAGCCTGTATCATTGAGTACGTACTCCTTTCTCTCAGCCTCGTTGGACAGGAAGACAATATCACCTTGAAGAAAAACACTTAGATGTTGGCTGACTTTCACACCTGCTATAGGAAGATTTTCCTGGAAAGCTGCACCGTGGCAGTTGGTGGTCTGTAACACTCACACCGCTTGGTGGCTGTGTGGCATTCACACTTTTCTTGCTATTGCGGAAGAGTTCCTATAAGGCTAATCTTTATTTTAAGCCCTAAGGGCTCCCCAGTGAGGAGCTGGCTCACTGCTCTTGACCCACAGGGACGCAGCAATTTGGAGAGAAGAAAGGATGAACATGGGAAGGGGGAGAGGAGAAGCTCTGAGATCAAGTCCTTGAAAGCAGTATTGATAACCCAGTTTGCTGGACCACTTTCCTTACCTTCACACCAAGGGTTGAACAGAAGGTAGACGGTGTTCTTCTCGGGCTTGTAAACATTAGGGCCAGTCTTCACTATCAGGCCGTATATTCCCACAGCGGCATTGGGTGCGCTGGTGACAGACAGAGTGCACTGGGAGGCAACAAGGAGAGGGGACATGACATGACCAACCTTCCATGGTGGCACCAGTGGTGTGGGGCAGAGGGATGGGGCACATCCTATGTGCTCAGTAGGAAAGTAGGAGGTGAACAGGGCAAATGGAAATCCATAGGGCTAAGGAAACAGGACAGGGGCTATGGAGTTTCCTTCCAGTGCTGCCTCATGCCCTACCTCTGTGCCACTGGATTTGACGATGGAGATTTGCCAACCGCTGACATTCCTCGTGCTCCTGGGGTTCAGTGACATCAGGGTCCCTGTGGGCTCCATTGGCTTTTCACCTGGAAATAACAAGTTGCATGGGTTTGCAGAGCTGTGCAGTGCCCGGTGCTCTCCCACTCGGAGCAGTGCTTACCAATGCTGAAGTGCAGTGACAGCTTGTCGGTGGCTCGCAGCTCCCTGCTGAGGGTGAGCTGCAGCAGGAAGGGCTGCCCACGCCGCACCACCAGGTTCGGGGTGTTGTACGCATCCGTGTGGTGCTGCACCGAGTTCTGGCTCTTGAGGAAGTCAACCTTGGTGACCTTCAGGTCGCTGTCTGAAAGACCATTCGCGGAGAGGGAGGGAGACAGGAAAAAATAAATTGGTGTACTGGTCAGTAAAGACAGCTTTCTTCTTGCTAGATATTTTGTGGGTCATGAAAACACCTGGGCACCCAGTGGTCCAGCAAGAATGCTTGTCAAGGACCACTGCAAGGAACAGATGGCTCAACAGCAAAAAATAATACCACTTAACAATACCACTTCTCCTGCCTTTGGGTCTGGAGCATCCCACCTCATGGTGCAGGTGCTGGGGGCAAGAGGGGTCACGCTGGCAGCAGCCAGGACCATCCTCCTATGACACAACTTGCTTCGCCACAAAGCAAACTTTGCCTCGGCACAGAAACACTTCTGTATTGTTTTTAGTTTTGTTTTTGCTGATCTGGAGCAGATGCCAAAGGGAATGATGCCACAGACACACTTTTATGCAGCTATGCGTCTTCCTCACCTTGCTGTCCTTCACTGTAGGCAACATGTGCACATGTGTATAAACAGCTATAGAAATATATGTGCAGCCAAGGGCAAGGATCTTTGAGCACTACAAACGGTTGTTATTGCCAATATTAAATCAACAGTGATAGTAGTGGCGTAGAAGCAGTCATTGTAGTAGAAGTAGTTATAGTAATAACAGCCAGGACCAGTGACTTAAAAATTAACCCCGACCATTGATTTTTTCTCAGACCAAAGACTTTATTAGCCTTATCTTGGCACTGAATTCATCTGTTGTGATCAGCAGTTAATGGTTGACAACAGCCACGATTGACCCCTGGGATGTAGGCACTTAGCCAAGTTGGATGTAACCCAAAAGTGTCAAAAGTCAGTCCTCCAAACTGCTGAACTTTGCAGGAGCAAAGCAAGACCCCTCTGCTTCTCACTAAGGTGGGGACCTGGGGCTCTGCTCAGGTTGGGCAGGGAGAGCCAGAGCATGCCAGGACACGGCCATGGCTCCTCTGAAGTGTCAAACCGTGTCCTGCCTCTGCCTGTGAGCCTCTTTAGAGCTAAGTGCTGAGCAAACAGCAGGGAGTAGCAACGCTAAGCAAGCGTTTGGCTCACAGGTGATTCAGATAAAGAGGTGGGCGAGTCAGGAAATATGAAAACTGGGATCACTTAGAAATAAAGGAGTCAAAGGTAGGAGGGGTTAAGGGATTAGGTCACAAAATGCCTTGACAGTTTTATACGGCACCGCCAGGAGTGCCGAGGTGAGCATCACTGGGAGCCAGCCCTAGCATCATGGAGGCTGAGATGTGCCAGTGGCTGCTGCGGACACGACTTCACATGAGAGAGGCTGTGAGCAGGGCTGGATCCCGAAACCCAGCCCGGATCAAGGCTACAATTGCTGCACAATGACTACAGCTCTGAGCAAACCGAAGTGATCGCCCAGTGAGCTGCACCGAGTTACTGCCTCCCTGCATTTCCTCCTATTTACTCAATAAACCGCATTTATCATCGCTGTGTAAGAATTATCAGCAGTGTGGTAAACAGTTAAATTAACCATCACCTTTCATTCACTGGTTGCCTTTTGGAGTGCTTTTTGTTTGCTTGCTCCATGCCACTGTCAATCTAGGGCTGATATTTTGCACAACAGGGTATGCAGGACACCAAAAATTTCAGCAGGAATCGTTCAACCCTTTGCTGAAGGAGAACTGAAGGGACAAACCAATCTCCAGCCACCAGAGCTGCTTGCCCTTGCTCCTTTCTGGAGTTCTGGTGATCCTGTGCTCAGGAAAGACATTCAGCTATTGGAGCGGGTTCAGAGGAGGGCCATTAAGATGATCAGAAGGCTGGAGCACCTCTCCTATGAGGAAAGTTTGAGGGAACTGGGCTTGTTTAGCTTGGAGAAGAGAAGGCTCTGGAGAGACCTCATTGTGGTCTTCAAGTACTTGAAGGGAACTTAGAAACGGATGAGGAACCAACTTTTTACATCATCTGATAGTGATAGGACAAGGGGGGATGCCTTTAAACTTAAAGAAGGGAGATTTAGGTTAGATGCTAGGAAGAAACTCTTCACTCAGGGGGTGGTGAGGCCCTGGCACAGCTGTTCAGAGAAGCTGTGGTGCCCCATTCCTGGAGGCACTCAAAACCAGGTTGGATGGGGCTCTGGGCAGCCTGGTCTGGTGGGTGGCAGCCCTGCTCATGGCAGGAGGTTGGGTTTGGGTGAGTTTTAAGTCCCTTCCAACTCAAATCACTCTGTGATTCTATGATTTTCATCTCAGAATATTTTTTTGTTGACTATCATTGATATTGAGGATGCAGAGAGAAAATAATGCAGCTGATCGTTAATTATTTTTTTGAAGCATGCCCTGACTGTGCCAAGTCTCAAGTTGAGGAGCTGTGCCTGCCCAGGGCTGCATGCTGACCTCCCTGCACTGATTTCTGAGAAATCAGTGATTCCTGGTGATCTGCAGACCAGCTGACACAGCTGTTTGTTCTGAGGAATGCCATGGAACCAGCTGGAGGCATCCCCTATCTTTTGGAAGCATCTCCACCCTTAGGCTGCCTTCTTTGCACTGCCTGCAGGCTTGTGAACATGAGAGTTAATGGTTTATAGTGGAAATATAAATATATAGAAATACATAAATATATAGATATATTTTTCTTCTAGTTCCATGATTTATCTGTTACAGAGGTGTTACAAGCTGACCCACAGCCTCATCCTTACAGCCCCATCCGTAAGTCATGAGGTTTAAAAAATCATATTGTAGAGCAGTGTGTTTATAGCAAGTCTGGCTTCAGTGGGAGTAAGGACTTCTCAGGAAGGATGTGCAATGGGAATTACATGGTCTGGCTGCAAGAAGGAACAACGTTTAGATACCTGTATTTACTTACCATCCTTGCCCAACCTCAGGAGAGCACTCATCTCAGGACAAAGTTGCTGCCTGAGGCTGGCAAGGAAATTCCAGCTCATCCACATACAGGGCACAGAGGTATGAAATCATATATTCATAGAATCATTAAGGTTGGTGCCACGGTTCTTGAACACCTGCAGGGATGGTGACTGCACCACCTCCCTGGGCAGCCTGTGCCACTGCCTCACTGCTCTTTCTGAGAAGAGATTTGTCCTAATATCCAACCTGAGCCTACCCTGGGCAGCACTGGACAGCCCAGCCCTGCTGCCAGCTGTGCCTTTGGCACCAGCCACCCCACCCCTGCTGCCCTGCTGCCCAGTTACAGCCCCAGCAGCTGCAGCCGCTGCAGGAGTGACTCAGGCACCTCACTGGGTCAGTGCAGGTTCTGCTGACAATAGGGTGAGCCAAATAAATCCCTCTCATTCACACTGCAACTTCTGACAAGAGGTGTCAACCATCCCTGAAGAGCAATACTCTACACAATCATGCAGGATGAAAGAATGAAATTCCTTTCAGCTTAGCCCAGTAAGTTTTTAAAAAACACACTTCTTGCCCATTACCACTGGCTGAGCCAGATATCTACAGGTTGAAGGAGAACAATGAACACTGAGTTGCGCCTTCCAGCCATGTACAGTGAGCCCTCAAAACCACCTGCACAGCCTGACCCCAAAAGCAGCACTTCCCCAGCAGCACCCAGATGCTTTTCCTCAAAGACCTGCTCACCACAGCCTTCTGGAGCCCCAGTCCTCACCACAGGAGCCCTGCCAAGCTGCAAATATACCGCAAGTTATACAAAGCTTATCAGTACCTTGGCTCATGGTTCCTGCTGGTGGTGTGACCAGAGGAGAATGCGATGCTGGTGGCTTCTGAGCTCCCGAGTAGCCTCTGCCCTTGTCTGTGTGCTTGCAGCAGGAACAGGGCTGCCCTTTTTATCTCCCCTGCTCTGAGGTGTCAGCAGGTCCATTGCCAAGGGGTGGTGTTTAAAGAAAGGAAGTTCCTGCAGAAGAAAAAAAAAAAAAATGACTACAACTCCCTCTGCACATAGTCAGCTCCTGAAGAACAGCGAAACTTAAATCCCGCCTCACATGGAAGGTAAATTTGCACAATCTGATGACAACTGGACAGACCCTTCACTGACAAATAGTAAATCATGGATTAGATGAGTAATGAGAATGCACTCGTGCCCTAATATCCAGGCTACTGGGACTGGGCTAACTTCAAGAGGCAGCTCACAAATGTTCTTCAGTTCTTCAGAAATTAAGATTTTCCCACTAGGAATGGTCCAATATTCTTTGAATTTAACAAGATTTTTGTCATGGGGTTTGGGACAGAAACATTCGATGCCGTGAGCTAACAGTCAGTGCTCCCACCTGTGGCAAAGCCCCTTACCTGTGGTGTTGGGTGGAGGCTGGAGGAAAAAGTGGGTGGGAAGAAGAGAGCAAGACTAAGTCCAGAAGGAACAAGAAATGTGGTGGACCAGGAGCCATCGCTGGCTGAAGAGAGCCTCTGCCCAGGAGTTGCTGGACCCCATGTGCCCCATTGCCTCCTTGTCCTGGGGTGATCAAAGGAGGAGAGAGGACGGCATCCCATTGAGGGCACAACTGGTGGCACAGGTCATCAGTGATATGGGCACGGTGGCCAGGGGCAGAGAGAGATGAAAATGTTCCCTCAGATACTCCAAAGTGAAGGAGCAGCTCAGCAGCGGGAGCAGCCTCAGCCCTCCAATACTCCCCTGTGCAGCAGTCAATGCTGAGTGCTGCACAGTGTGCTTTGACCACCAGAATAGGATTCAGGATGCAAGAGTAGCACATCTGAGTGTACGAGCTCCCTAAATAACATCTCAGTGCTCTCAGACACGTGGTCTGATTTTTGTGTGGTTCTGTATGGAGCCAGAAGTTGGACTCAATTATCCTTACATATCCTTTCTAACTTGGGATATTCTGACTCTACCTCCCTACGAAGCTTTCAATTCAGGTAGCAAGGTATTTGCTTTAGGAGGACCTGTTCCATTTGGTGCCAAGTTAGCAGATTCCACCCTCCAAGCATGTCCCTGCTTGCTTCAGGAGCAAGTGAGATGTCCCCACTTGAGAGCATGACAGGCGCGGAACATCACGGGGCACGGAAGGTTCAGCACGCATTCCTAATCTCTCAGGACATCTATATGAACATCTGAGCTGGCAGCGGTCGCAATAGCCACAGCATCACCCACCCTTCAGAGCCAGACACTGTGCTGCCTCTTGAATATTTCACTATTGAAAAAGCACTGCAACTCCAGTTCACCTTTCAGCAGTGCCCTCACTCTGTGCTTCTTTCATCCCAGAGGGTGGAAGACACTTTTGTTTAGAACTAGGATGGGATGAAGTAAAGTATGCATGGAATGTCACTACAGTAACACAACCAATAGTATGTGTGATCGGAACATTTACAAGCTATGTTGCTGGTTTCCATTTGGTTGTAGCAACGACCAAAATCCACTTAATCTGAAGTCACTGACAGTAGCTTTCTAATCCAGTCTCAACCTGCTGTAGACATCATTCCGTGTTTGGTTGAAGGCAGCTTACATTGTCTTGGCACAGTAGTCTTACAGCAAAAACTACAGATTTTTGCAAACAGGAAGGGACTGATGTCAGTAACGCTGTGCTCCTGAAAAAGGAATTACATCGGTATGCACTGGAGGGTCAGTGCAGGCAGGGTGTGTATTCTAGTTCCGTAGGGTTTTGCAAAAGGCTGATTTCAACGAGATGCACGTTCTGATCCTCTGAGCCTCAGAGTTCAAGGAAAGACTGCTGAAATCAGGTGGGTGTGAGTTCTGCCCATCAATGAACCTTTGTCTTTGAAGACAGCTGACCTTTACGCTGTCTCGAGGACGTCTTGGTTTACACCAGCAGACAGGGGCTAGCTTTCATTTCTCCTTTCGCTTTGTGCAGCTGCTGGTCTTCCCTGCTCCCGTTACCTTCTTCTGTGCTTTATTATCACCTCAAATCAGCAGCACCAAACTTGGAGCACGGTGCAATGCTCCGACAAGAGAGCATCCTCCCCCACCTCGTACCAGCTTGCTCCGCCAGAAACGGCAGTTATTAAGTGTAATACACTCTGGGAGAGCTGTCGGCAAGCTCTGAGAAAAGGGATTGTAGGAATGGTTTTCAACTACATGGCATTTACTTGTTCCATGTTGTCAGCAGGTCATCCCCCTCCTTCCTGCCACCACTCTCCTCCTGCCCTTGCTGGATAGAGAGGGCAGAGTGCTGTGGTCCTGTGCTGTGGCTTTTCCCCATCTCTGTTTCTTGCTGTTAAAGACCTCAGACCTCCTTATTTTTTTCCCCAAACAGTTGCAACAGTTAATCATTTCAATCAGGCTTATGAAAAGCCTAATATGCTCTTCTAATTGACAGAAGCAGGACATTATCTTTTTCCCCCTGGTAATCACCAGCCTGTTACTTATCGCTGCAGCCAAGCTAAAGCTCCCACAGTTCTGTTCCTAGCTTGCAAAATCAGACACCAGCGGCTATTAGCCTTATCTGCACTTACCCGCAGAAAGGTTAAGTCAACTTATTAGCTGACACAAAATGCAACACAATGCAAACAAACAAAACTAGAATTCCCCAGTGGCTGCTCCCCTATTTACAAACTGCTCTTTGTCCCAGCTTTTGTTTATTTTGTGTATCAAAATGACGAGAGTAAGGCAAACTTCCAGAGCATTCCCACAGATACTGATGCCGTGCGGGAACAAGAAGCACAAACCAATCCTCAGCTTGCAGCTTTAGTCAATCACAGGTCTAGTTATGGAGAAGTTGCCTTTTGTAACAGTGACACCAGACCTGCGTTTTTTATCACCGTTCAAGCATTTGAGTTGCTCCCATCGTGTCTTTTTTAAATTTCCTGTATCCAGAGCAACTCTCAAAATCAAACGCAGATCAAAAGTGCCACAGTCTTCTGTCTTTTGGAATTTCCTCATGGTGAGACACATCTACACATAAGGAACCTGATGTGCTCTCGCTGCTGTTACTCTCGAGGGAGCGCTGATCCGATCACTCCTCACTCGTGCCCTTTCAGCACAGGCCATGACAGTGGCCTGTCAGCTACGCCCTGCGGGCATCCCGTCCTCCCAAGCAGGCAGATTCTCCCCTACCCCGACGTGAGCTAACTTGTGGCAGCTGATCGGACGTCAGGGCTTGATGCAAGATGGCCAAGCCCAGATCGTAACCATTTCCAAGGCACCTGGCCACAGCTCATTCATAATGAGTTTCTCATTAGCAAATACTGAGACATAATAGATACCAATAAGCTTGCAATGGAAACTCCGTTGTTTCGTTCTGATTTATCCATTAAGGAATGTATGGACCTAATGTTATGGGTTTGGGTGCCAAGTTTTGGGCATTCACCTCCAGCAGGAATGAAAACAGTCCCTGTATCCAACCCAGCACCCCTCAGAGGCAAAGAAAGCTTTTTGCCTCAAATGGAGACCAAAGCTACACATATCCCAGACGTCAGTCTATGGCCTTGTAATCCTTCCTCAGGCAAAAACCTCTTGCTTAGCTCTGAAGGAAAAGAGGTGCTTTAACAGTAAGCCAGAGTGACACAGCGCTAACATTACTCTTCTGGTAATTTTCGAAGACCTTTCTCTGGCTGAGTTGCATGAGGCAAGGGCGGCCGCAGCATATGGGGCAACCCTGTCTACAAATAGACCCTAGGATGTCAGAATTGCGCAGTGTGACCCTTAACTCTTGTAAAATCACCGGAAGCACCAAAATAATCACCTTGCAGGGCTGAAAGGATTACGTTACTTTTTTGACTAAAATGGTTCAGGTCAAAGTACTACTTGTCCGCAAGATGCTTCTTTAGAATTATGTGCAAGAATTGATGAAAATACCTCTGCCATGCCACTTCTTCCAGGCAGCAGCTTCCTCTCTTGTGAAATTGTTCCTTTTTTAACCTAAGTAAATCGTCAGCACTTGCTGTGACGTGGAACAGGGGCTCCCAGGCTGAGTTCTGTTCCATGCAAGGAGGAAACTGCTTCAGCTTTGCTTGTGACCCCTGTCCTTGTGGTAGAGGAGACGGTGGGCAACTGGCAAGTGCAAGTCATGGCCTTCTCAACCCCTTGTTGCAAGACACCGCTGGCCCCTTTCCCACCCTAACCCGCAGACCTGCTCCTCACACCTCCACCCCATCAGCAGACATAGAGAAAGCCTTGCACCCCAGGAAGGCCTGCGCACGGCCACAGCATGCAGGGCATCCTTGGAAAGGGTTCAGTGGGGCGGGTGCAGCCACCGCAGGGCCATTACTCCACCCTAGAGCCCTGAACCAGCTTCCAGGGTGCATGTGCGGCCACGCTGACTGATTGCAGTGTGGACACACATCCATGGCCTACACCTACAGCAAACAATATGAAAAGGCACGAGGAAAAAGGAGCAGAAGAAGGTTGTAGAAAAAATAAATGGTAAGGGCAAGGAAATCAACAGCATAAATATTGACTCAGCGATAAACAGTTTATCCATAACATAACAGTTTCAGAGAACAAGGAAAATACTGACTGAATGCCTTCCCACCTACAGGATATGTATTTGGTGCACATGTCTGACTGAGAAAATAGAAACTGGCCTGCCAGCTTCTTCAAGTGACATTTCTTCCTGCAGGGGCGGCACAGCTGCTTCCTGTCTGCCCCTGTGGGGATGCCCACAACACGTGTGGCCGCATGGATGGGCACAGCACAGGGGGTTTTGTGTCTGGGGACCTGCAGCTGTTTGCCCTGGGAAGCTGCTGACTGCGGTGCGGACACACGCTCCCATTCATCCCTCTTTGCAAGATCCAGGTCGTTGCCCTTCATAGCAGCTCAAGAAGCTCACTTGGATAGGCAGCTGGAACAGCTCCAGGCCCATTAGGATTTCTTAGGAAGCATCTTCCTGCAGCACTGGTTCCTGATAGCCGTGCCTGCCTGTTGCCTAACTTGGGAATGTCCTGAAGGGATCGAGTCACTTGAAACATCTCACTCGGCAGCATAAAACGTGGAATTTGTAATGGCTTATTTTCCCTGGGGGCACAGCTCGCTGCTCCTAGCACTGCTGTAATTTACAAGAAACTCTGGCTGATGTTCAGGACGTGTGCACGCACTGAGAGCAGGCCATGGCGCCAAGCAGAATTGCTCAATGCTTATCTTTTGATGCAGATCTGAAAGAACCAGCTGCTCTTTTCTCAGAGGAGGTGAGCAGGTGTCATGTCCAACATATCCAAGCTTCATCCCAATTCCCATAGGTAGGATGAAACAACGGTATGAACAACGGAATGCTGAGTGATGGGTTCGGATTGAAGGTATACACGTTTCTTCCAAATAGTGCTGGTACCACCTGCCACACCCAGCTTACTGCCATTCTTCCCACTGCCCTCCTCCTTATTTCTATCGTGGTGGCCTCATCCCTGCAAGGCGTAGCAAAGCCCCTGCAAGGCTTGTGCAACATCTGCCCCAGCCCAGGAGCTCCCCAATGCTAACTAACCCAGCACTGGCAATTTCATGGGACTTCAAGGGCATGCAGTGCCCCTGGGAGCTGCTGATTTACTGCTCAGAGCAAGTGTCCTGCATGTGCCAAGTGTTATGGCTGGATATTGTGGTGCTGCATGTAACTGTGGACTCCAGGTGCTTTGGCCAACTCGCACTATCAGCAGCCATGCAGTGGGGCCCTTTTCCTTTGATAACAGTGAGTCTCTCTTCGAGCCATAAATGCATACCCAAGTGTCTCTGACGGTTTCTGTGGTTAGCTATCATGCCTCTGGTAGCCTAGATCTGTATGGTACCTCAAAGAGGAACCTCGTTTCTGTAACACAGAAGCACTTAATGGGAACTGCCAAATGTGGAGGCAAACAGCTTCCTCTATACATGGTGTTGCCCATGAAATCTGTTCCCTGGTCACAGAGAGTCCAACCTCCTGCCCAAAGTGGGATGGTCACCAGTACTAGACTGGGTCAGTTGAGGTTTTGTCCAGTTGAGCATTGAAAACCTCTATAATGAAGAAGCAGCCATCCGGGCAACTCAACTCCTGGTGAAATGTTTTTTTCCTGAATACCATTTTGGAACTCTCAAGGTACAACCTGTGCCTGTTGCCTCTTCTAATAATGTCTGCTAGAGAGGAGCCTGGTTCCACTGCCTTTGTACCTTTCCTTCAAGCACGTCAGCTGCTACCAGGTCACCCAGACAAGTCCACAGCCCTCGGTCTTTCCTTACAGACCTCTGTCATCTTGGTATTCCTCTCCTACACCAGTTTCCCAACATCTCTCTTGAACTGGTGTGCCCAGTAAGGGACACAACACCCCAGACAGAGCCACTGACCACATTAGGGCCTGAAGGCACCATCAAGACAGTGCCCACCCTGCCAACAGTTCAGGAGCCCATTTCAGATATTGCAGATAAGTTGATACATTTTCAGTGTCAAAAGATCTAGAAACAAAAATACCTTAGAAAGAGTACTGAAACACCTAGCCTAACAGCTATCTTTTCAAAGTCAGAACGTACTTCAGTCTCAAATATTTCATTTTTTCCTCAGGACCACACTGTTTTTTTGGGTGTCAATCAAGTTCAGTCCCATGGCATTACTCTTCTGTTCTGAATCATTGAGACTTTCTTTCTTAAAAAGTGTACTATAACAATTTGCGGTGTTACAGTGCAATTTTGCAATGCCATCAGCGCTAAAGGTCTCTGGAGGGTCACATCAGGCACTGAATTGTGTAAGATGGAATTTTTTATACACCAGACTGCAGAACAATCTACTGAGCATATTCAACATACTCACTTCTACCACTTACCACCCTTGTAAACATAATATCCTGTAAGCTGTCTTGATAAACACTGTCACTAAGCTATCTTGATAAACACTGTGACTGGGCTATTGTACAAATCTTTCAAGTAAGTGACTCACTGTCAATGACAATAGGGACACTTCTCATATTTTATGTATAGTCCTTTACCCAATCAAGTCAAATGACGCTTTAAGGTTCAACTGCAAGTACCATTTCATCTGGTTTTGTTCCCTGTGAAGGTATACAAAATATTATTTATCTTAGAATATAATACTCTCGGACCTTTCTCGTACAATAGAATTTTCAAACATTTCCCACAATTAACTCAAGAATACTTCAATCTTTGTGAGCATTGTTATGAATCCTGCAGTTGATTGTGCACCTAATTGTTCTACTGTTTGAAGCATGACATGGCAGAGCCCTGCTTCAGGAGAATCTGATCACCAGGATGCTTATAAATCAGCTTGCGTTTGACAATGAGGGAAAGGTTCAGGAAAGACTCATTGCCATCAGTGCCTAAGAGATGTGCAAACACACGTGCATTTTGCTGGGGAGATGTGCACTAGACAATCCTCTCCATAAATACTTGAGCTCAAGTGTGCAGAAACCCCACGCACTGCTGTAGTTTCAGCATACGGACAACCCACCTCCTGGCCTTGTAAGCCAAGGTTTTATGGTTGCTCATGATTTTCTGCCACTTCACAATGTCTGCCACATTTGCCAGTTAGTCTCACATCCTTCTTATTGTGTGTGATTTAAAATATCTGTACATGGAAAATTTCAGCCACTGAGGTCTGGATAGAGGAATGGGCTGCCCAGGAAGGTGTTCAAGATACATTCAGGGACATGGCTTAGTGGGGAAATACTAGTGGTAGGTGGATGGTTGGAATGGATAATCTTGGAGATCTTTCCCAACCTTGGTGATTCTATGATTCTAAGATACATTTGGAAATGACAACACTGCTTTTTGTGATCACCTCAGGTGCACTTTGGATGACCACACACAAACTATTTACAAGAAGCACACCATTTGAACACGCAGCAATTGCAGCCCTGGCCCTGTGCTGACAAGGCTCCACCAAGCCCTGCTTACATAAAAGACAGGAACTCCACCACCAAAATGTGCCCTGCTCAGCAATCTTTCCCTCCCACAGCTCTTGGAACAAAAACTTGGTTTCCATTTCCAGCGTGTAGTATTTATGAAGTCTTGGACAATGTTTTCAGTCCTAGTTTATCTTCTACTGTCTTAAAAGTATCACAAAGGAAAATGTTGCCCATACTTTCTGTGGATGTACGGACATCTCCTAGACCTTGGCATGCAACAGTGATTCTGAAATAAAGAAATGGCAGTTTTGAACTATAAAAAAGGAGGGGCAGCAACAATCAAACTAACCAATGAGCTCAAAAAGTGTTAGGAATGGACAAACTTCTTGTTCCTGCACTCTAGCACTGGACTTAGAAGTGATCTTGATGCTCATTTGGTAGAAGTCCTTACTCCTGGGCAATGACAGGTGAAAAACGAGCTGCTAAGTTTTCCTCCGAGCCTGGAAGGATACAGTGTAAATTCTACATTTTGCTTTGGAGATTTTGCACACACTGAGCCAAAGGCAAAGAGCAAGGCACAAGGTGGACGCGTGGCACAGCGCTGTGGGCACTGTGGCTATCCACAGACCAGATATCTCAATCACTGCCAGTCTGGTCTTTCTCCAGCCACTTGCATGAAGGCTTACAGCTGACTGGGAGCTAGTCATGCTTCAAAGCGACACACCAGGGTAAACAAACTAGGTTTGCAGCCTTTGTTATTTCTCAGTCACATGTGAAGGTCTAATGAGATTTCATAGGCTTGAAAATGCACAGTTCTTGGTTGTCAGCTCTGCAGACAGAACAAGGGATGATGACGGGTCTTAGCTTCTAGCAGCTGTTTTCTGCTCCCACCGAGGGGTTCAAGTGTGCAGGAGCAGGGGCTGCCCCAGGCTTGCTGCTGTTTCAGCCATTGACTGCAGCAACTTCCTTTCTAATGCCCTGAATCATGGCAGCTCATTGGCAGCTCAGCAGATCCTGTGTCAGACAGAGTTGGCCAATGTTTGCCTTTTCGCTTGTCTAGCACATGTGAATTAAGCCAATTCAAACCAATCCATCGCCAGTTATCGGCCAGCCTAATCAAACAAGAAACACCTCCTCCTCTGTCTGTCCCTCACTGAAACATGGCCCTGCTTCCAAGGCCAATGGACATATACCACTCAATCTGTCCTTGCTGGCCTCCAAAAAGCCCTCTCCACATTTATGAGGAATAGGCACTGGGAGCACTCTGTCCCCACCAATGCTGCTTTCTTTGAGGAAAAGACTTACGAGCACAGTAAGGGGGAAAAGCAAAGTGGCCTCTCAGGACGCAGATGGCAAGACCAGGAGCAAGGACACTCCCTTGCAGCAGCAAGGGGACAGCGACTTTGTAGCCATCTGATATCAAGAAAGAAAAGGCACAAATCCAACTCCAGTGGCATTTCCACCTACGAGTCTATTTTTACAATCCTGTTGGGCACGGAGCTGATCTGCCAGCTAATACAAACATGACAGGTCCTGATAATGAGGCTCACACAAACGTGTCCTTGGTTTTTTTTTTCTGCACATGCCATGACTATGACTCACTTTCTACAGTTACAAGAAGACACAACTTGGCAAGCCCAGAGCAAACAAATGGTATCACCAGCATGATGCATACATTTTTAGGCATCATTATGATTCTTTATTAGGAATGCAATCAAAAATTACCACAGAAAACAAGCATGTGCAGGCAGGGGAAAGAAACCAACACCTTGTAAATGATGATTCTTGCCACATGTAACATACTGGCAGGCATCTTATTCTGGCAACGAAGAGTAATCACTGACCCAAAATTTAGCACGAGAGGGAACCACTAATCTATTTAATTACATTGCACAAATGGAAAATAGCATCATTCAGAAGAGAAAAAAAATGTTGCCTGAGAAAAAAACATTTTTACTTAAAGCAGTTGTCAGCTCAAGTAATGAGTGTTCATTACGGACACTCATAATGAAGAGGGCTGACTGATGACATGGTGTTCTTCCCGTATTACAGTATGACATGCACAAACCAGAAATAGTGATAAAAAATCAGTGCTGGTTAAGAGTTCGAATGAAAAAGCAACCCCTTACAGTGAGCAATATGTCAGGAATGGGAAACTGGGAATTACAGGCAACAGACGTAGATGGCAAGTCAAAAGGTGTGTGTGATAGAGGCAGCCAAAGGAATTAATGTAATGCTCCACCACTTTCCAGACAATAGGAACCTAGAGCAAGCATGGGGCCTCTCCAAGAGGCAGCAAGGAAAATCACCACCAGCAAGGCAGAAATGTCCACAACCTTCAGTGTCTAGTTCTGCTTTCTTTTTCATTTTGGGATGGTTCCTCTCATGGAAAAGTACCAACGTACGGTCACCTTCCACAGCTACTATGTTTACTTTCTCCCTCCCGTCCTGGCACTGGGAAGGTTCCATCAGCACAGGGTGTGAAGAGGAGGGGTGGCTGATAAGCTCTGGCTCTGGTTTCCAGACAACTGACTCAGACTGATCAGCTCTCCCTCAAGTCGTCACTGTTCCCACACCTCCACCAGGCACACGGAATGGTTGCTCTGGCCAACCATGGAAAATGCAATCTGCATAACTTTGCGAATCGATGGAGAAACGTGCAAGGGAGCTGGGCAGGTCTGACAGCACTCAGTAGGCTCTGGCACGGAATGAGAAGAGTGAGAAAGTGCATGGTGTGAGGACCTGGTTGGGACCTGGTGGTAGCTGAAGCATTTTCCAAGTTGGAAATGGAGAGAGGAGGGATGTCACAACCCCTTCTTCTCCACCATGTGCAGCGTTGGCTGGGGTGCAGCAGTGTGCAGCAGCACGAGGCCACAGAGCGTCACAGTGAGGCCAACCCACCACAATGGTGTCCACGTCTCCCCAAAGAGTAGCTTACCCAGGATGGCCTGGAGGAAAAGAAAAAGACAAAGCTTTGCTGATCTGAACCACCTTAAAGCCTTCTGCATTGCCAGCTCCTCCCTAGGTCTGCCTTAGCAGCCCAGGAGAACTTGTTAGAGAAAACTCCTGGTGGGACCATCATTAACATATGGATGATGATGATGCTGGAGATGACCTTGTTTAGCAGCCAGCCGGGAAGCACAGCCAGATGGAGCTCCCCAACAGGACTTCAGCAGCTGCAAGCATGCTTTGTTGCCTTCCCAGCACCTCTCAGGAAGCGAGTCTCCACTTCAGTCAGTAAAAAAACAGCTTCACTGACTTGAGAGCATTTTGGCCAAGGCTGTGAGCTGGCTGAGAAGGGTTGGAACACAGAAAGAAGATTGATGGCTTGTGAGAGTGAAATGCAAGCATGCCTGTGGGCCAAAAGTGCTTGTGCTCTCACTAAGAGGTGGCTTTGATCTGTCAAAAGTGAGGTTTTGCTTTAGCTAAACCAAAACAAAGCAAACACTCCCAGCCCCAGCTCTCACTGGCAATTAGAAAAGTTCATTACACCTTACAGCTGCTTCAAGGTATGGCACCCAAGAGTAATGCTCTTCCTTCCAACCATGCAGAAAATCCTACAGCCTCTGTGTGAGGAACAGCTGTGAGCTGACACAATTATATCACTGCTGTCTGCATACCGCCCTTCACAGCTAGCATCACCGTGCTCCTCTAGGCTTCAGCATCTCGGGAATGAATGTACTCACCGAAGAGATGAAGTTGGAGGCTGTTGTGGTCACAGAAGCAGAGGCCGAGGAGGAGGACAGTCGCAGGGCTTTTGCAAAGACTGTCCACATAACTGCATTGCAGGCACACACCAAGCCAATGCAGCCCACATGAAGTAGAACAGGCAGCTGTGGGACAAAAGGGAAAAACCTGATTATTTTCACTGACTGCTTATTAAGCCTTACTATAACATGAACACTTTGAAACCAAAGTAGCATGGGCTTGAAACTGAGTTACAGACGGTATTACATGAAAATGAATATATTATTACATCACAGAAGGAAACAGAAACAAGAAAACAGCCATGGACGGAGCATGGCTCTGAGGCATCTTACCATGAATCCAGCCTCACTGTACAAGCTGAGAAGTGCTGAGACAGTCTACAGCAGCTGCCAAAGTCCAGAAAGCTTCTGACCTCACAACTTGGTGCACACAATTGAAGTGCCTTTCCATCACCAGACATATGGAAAAGGGTCATATTTGTCCCTGTCAGACTGGAATGCAGCTGTACATGTCAGCACTGTGTAAGAGCACAGTTTTGCCTTAAAAGTCTTTAACTCTTGCAGTTTACCCAATATCCTCTGTTCCAGCTGCTGTGGCCCATTCCCTAGCCTCTCAGTGTTGTGCAGGTGATGTGAAGGCCACAAGGGATGATGTCACGGGCAGAATAACTCCTGCAAACACTCAGGGAGTCCATGAGGGTGAGGAAAAGCAAGACTTTGCTCAGCCCACAGTGATGACATCTTCACATCCCATTGCCTCTCTCAGTCAATAGAAGGCCGTTGTGAGATCAGCCCTTGAGGCACAGGAGCTGTAGGCATGAAGCCACCCACAAATCCAGCTTGCCCCTCAGGAACAGCAGCACTGTGCTTTCCTTCTGCCAACTGACCCCTGGGGCCTCCAACCACCTCGTGCCACTCCAATCACTCAGAAGAAACTAACAAATACCAGCCAGGGAGGCTGTGAAAGGAGCAGAAATAAGGCCATAAATCATAGAACCAAAGAAATGACTTGGGTTGGAAGGGAACTCAAAGATCATTCAGTTCCAATCCCCTGCCCGGGCAGGGCTGTCACCTACTAAATCAGGCTGCCTAGATTCCCAACCAACCTGGCCTTGACGCCTCTGGAGATGGGACATCCATAATCTCTAAGGGAAGACAGTACTTCCCTGACATCTAATCTAAATCCCCCTCCTTCAGCTTAAAACCATTCCCGCTCTTTCTATCCCTATTACTATCTCTCCATGTAAAAAGTTCACTTCTCTTCTGCTTATAATCTCCCTTTAAATACTGGAAGACAACAATGAAGTCTCCACGCAGCCTTCCTTCTCCATACTGAACAGGCCCAGCTCCCTCTGTCTGTCTTTGCAGGAGAGGTGCTACAGCCCTCTGATCATCTTTGTGGCCCTCCTCTGAACTGCTCTAACAACAAGATCCCTTGGATGGCATCCTTTCCTTCTTTCATCAAAACAAACCCCTGCTTGATGGCTGGCACAAAGTCTCCGAGGTTAATTCCAATCCCGCAGAGTTCACGTTTGACCTCATTTTGCCCCATTGGTAGCAAAGTCCTCCAACTTTATCAAGGCAATGGCAAACATTCCCAAACAATTCCCACTTGTGGAATGCTTTGCGGTGTTAGGCCCTTTACACCAACACATCGCCGCCCTGGCAAACCTTGCTGAGAGGGATCACAGGGTCAGCCAGGCTCAGACACACCAGTCCTTCAAGGAAGAAATCTGCTGCTATGTAATGGCTCATTGTGGGATGGGGGTTGCCTTCCAGATAGCTTCTTACTCCCGGCCTCTCCCTCTGTCTGGATTAATGGACATTTTGCCTTGGCCAGGGCAGATCAGTATGTCCATGTAGGCTGCTAGAGGTCAGGCAGATTTGAAGATATGAAAAATATCTCCACGTTTTATAAAAATTCAGAATATTCTTCTCTGGATCAAAAAGAGCCTATCAAGGTAGACTGTGAGGAGAAAGGCCCTTAAAATAGAATCACAGAATCAGAGAATGGCCTGGGTTGAAAAGGACCAGAATGATCATCTAGTTTCAAGCCCCCTGCCACAGGCAGGGTGGCAAGCAGTAGACCAGGCTGCCCAGAGCCACATCCAGCCTGGCCTTGAATGCATCCAGGGATAAAAAGATCTCATTACTGTCTCCGGCTACCTACCAAGAAGGTGAAGAGGTGGTGGAGCCAGGCTCTTCAGTGAGTTATGTTGAGGTATGTATAGGTTAGGAAAGGGGAAATGTTGATACAAGACAAGGGAAAACAAAAGCACTGAAGCAGAGGCTGCGGGTTCTGTAATCTTGGAGGTGTTCCAAGCTTGACTGGAGAAGGCCACGAGCCATCAGCTGGCCCTGCTGACTGTCCCTGATGGACTAGAGACCTTTGGAGGTGCTGCCTGACCTGGGTTACTCCATGAGCCTACCAGCCTTGGAACGAAGCTGGCTGTCTTCAAAAGCAACTCCACTGCTGAACTTCTACTGCAGAGCCATGAACTCAGTTGTAGCATGCTCTGGAGGTGGCACATGTCCAGAGGAAGGTTTTCCTGAGAGGCTGAATCCTTCTGCGTCTCAGGCAGAAGAGCGGTCATGGCAATAGCATGCAGTGCAGAAATGGGAACATCCCCAGGTGCTCCCCACACGGAAGGACAGAGGTGTAATTCCTTCCCTGCAAAGGGCTCAGCAGAGCCAACTTAGTGAGTCAAAGATTACTGTTCTGATTGCTTTTCTAAGAAGAGATTAAGTCAGTGTACATTTCAGATAATCCAGAACCACTGCTGAAGTGGCAGAAGCAAACTTAGACGGAGGTTGGAGGGAGAGTGGGGAAAGTAAAGGAAAGGCTTTCTTCAGGCAAAATGACCCCTTGTGGTGAGGTCGCTCTCAGGTGGGGCCAGGCACGCATCCGTCTGTCCTGGAGATCTGTCTCTCTGCTGCTATTGAGCATCCTGAAACTCTGTCACCACCTCTCAGAAGCATCAGTACACTTTTAATGTCTACTACTTTCCATGCTGTACAAGCGTCAGCAGCTTTTTTAGGTGCACTTCTAGATTTCTGTAGTTCTTCCTCAAATGCAAAACTCAAACTTCAGTCCCTTGTGGCAGCTTTGCAGAAATGCCTTCATAGCAAGTGCAAGGAGTCAAACAGTGAGCCCTCTGAAAGTGTTTATGGTCCTGGAGGCCTGTAACATGTAAGCCCTAGGAAAACCAGCATTTGCTTCAACTTATATTTTACAGCTAGACTGATTAATTTAGTTCACAATAATCACTCAAATGGACCTGAAGAGTAAGTGGAGGAACCAATCTGTTCAGAAAAACAAATCATAATCACAGAATTTGAGCACGCTTGACTCTGGAGTTCTGCCTCTGGAGATCTCCTCGTCCAGCCCGGAGTTGGACCTGGGGCACATCAGGCCCACAGTGCCAGCCGGGAGAGGGAAGGGGCTGTCCCACTGTGCTCTGTGGCCTCACCTGCAGCACTGGGTGCAGTTCTGGGCAACACAAGCTAAGATGGGCACGGAACTATGAGAGAGCGTCCAAAGGAGGGCTACAAAGATGGGGGGCTACCAAGATGGTGAAGAGTCTGAAGGGCAAGGAGTACGAGGAGCAGCTGCAGTCCCTGTGTTTGCTCAGCGCAGAGCAGAGGAGCTGAGGGAGGCATCATGGCAGCTGCAGCTCCTCACAGGGAGTGGAGGGCAGCGCTGAGCTCTGCTGTGTGTGACAGCGACCAGACACAAGAAAACGGAGCTGTGCCAGGGGAAGGGCAGGGCTTATGGATGTGGATGATACCCCTACGAGCCTCCCCTCTCCATGCAAGCAGTCCCAGCTCGCAGTTACTCCCACATTAGGGCTGCTGACACTCCATGCTTTACTTTTTGGTCAGCGCAGAGCAGAATCTTTTGGGGGGGGGATCAGAAAGCAGCAGGATTTAAAATTTTCATTCTCCTTCCGACCACTCTTAGACACATGGAATCTCCTGCTGCGTTTTCCAGATACCCGCTGAGCCCAGCATCTCCCCATGCCCCAAACGTTTCGCACACCTCCGCGGGCTGCGAGAGCAAAGCAGCACCCGCTGGAGCAGAGGAAGGGCCCGCCTGGACTTCTCCATCAGATGCGAGCTCCGACAGCCCCGCCCGGAGCCGGCCGGGAGAGGCCGCAGACGGTAACGTCGGGCGGGCGCTTCCCCGCTCCGGCATCCTCCCTCCTTACCCAGCCTCCGGCCGCCTCCCCGCCGCGCAGTGGCCGCGCCCCCAGTGCCAGCTTCGCCGCGCCCGCGGCCGCCGCCCCCAGCATCCCCGCGGCCACCGCCGCGCCGCCCGGCCGCATGCCGGCACCCCGCGCCCGCTTCCGGGAGCGCCGCAGCACCGCCCCGCGCCGAGAGGAAGAAGGGGCGGTGCGACGTTCGTATACAAAGGTTTTATTTAGAAAGGACGCGGTACCGATAGAGCTTTAGTACTACAGACGCAGACGTACAGCACAGAAGTGCTCCCGAGACTCCAGCTGGCCGTGCCGGGGGCGGCTCTGTTCTCCTTAGCCCTATTGCTTCTGGGTGCAGAAAGCTTTGTGGCTACCCTGGACAAAGAGGGTGGTGGCGTTACTGACCGTAGAAGCCACTAAAAAGTCAAGTGCTCGGTGCCACAACCTAGATCGATGCATTGCGTTCTGCTAAGAAACGTTCAGCTTATTCACAGTACGTGTGATTAATGGCCTTATGCTACGCTCCTCTGCAAACTTCTTCACGTTTCTCATCACATTTCTATCTTCTGTTTGAGCACGGAATGGTTATAAGTCGCTTAGAATGCACTGCCTACAGTACTGATACAGAATGCATACTGGTAAAAAGTAGTTTTTCGAAGCATTTTAATTTCAATCAGAGAAAGAGAAGAATAAAGGCAAAAGAAATGTATGGTACTATTTACAAATCTATCATTACATACACATTCCTGCTTTATCGAGCAAACTTCAATTTGAGAGTTGTTTTTAAACAACTACTGATGCTTATGGGTTGTTCCATCTGACAAGTTTATGTTCACCTAGTAAAAACACCCTACGCTTAGGTAAAAAAAACCCTAAGGAATTGTGCTTTTCAAAATTCAGCTCAGGTGGAAAATGCGGCGTTTCAGAAATTTCAGCTGGAAAAGAAGCACAAAAGGGATGAAGAATCCAGGCATGTTCCCAGAGAGAAAGCTTCTCCTTGACAAGATGCAAACAATTCAAGAAGGTGTCTGTTAGCACCTATACAAAATCAGTTTTTGAAGAGTCACAAAGCCTCTTCAATAGGGAGGTATTGAAACACCAATGAAAGCTGCCCATTTAACTGAGAAAATTCCTCACTAAAAGTTGTTACCAGCAAAAAAAAAATCTAAGGAGAATGTGATTGTACTGAATACAGCTGACAACATTCAGAGACAACAGCAAAAGTCAAGCTTTTGCTTATGCTGTACATTTTAAAAACACAGCTTTGCAGATTTGTGCTGTTATAACTGGTCATGATGTCTACATACGTCACATCTTTTAGTTTCTTTCAAAAAGGCATTTTCAGCTCGCAGTTTTTCAGTCTCCTGTAAAACAGAAAAATGATATTTAGAACTGTGAGTATGGAAGGGACATTATTCTCGTACCTTTCATGTTTCCAAATAAGTTATATACATCCATGCACGTTCAGGTGAGTTAAACAGCTCAGGAGATGTGCTTTGAGGAGATACAAAGGTAACTGTTGTTTGGGAACTGCGAGAAGGCAGAGCAGGCATGGCCCATACAGCTGTATAAAAGCAGAGGTATGTGTCACTCTCAAACAGAAGAGCAAGAATGCCAGTTTCCATCATCAAAGTTTAGGTCTCCTTTATATCAGACTGCTGCTCTGTGTTCTACTCTCTGGAACTCACCTCAGTAAGTTTAGTGTAATCTTTCTTCAGTTTCACAAGATACTGAATCTTCTGGTTTACATTTTGATGACCGAGTAATTTCCCATTCTCCTCAGCAAGAGAGTCAACTTGCTTCCTCAGCACGTCTATTTCCTGTAATTAATAAATATATCATGTACATTTTCTAGCTTTAGACCCTCCTTCTATTTCAAAAGAAATAGCTGATATGATTAACATACTAACATTTACACCTGTTGTAACATATGATGCAAGAATTGGTTCATCCAGGCAACACATATTTCTCGCGTGCTTTTCTGGATGCCTCTGAAGAACAAATGCCTCATATGATTTGTATTACAGATTGCAACACTGATTTCTGTACTCAGAGTTCCACTAGGATTTACCAGTGCACCAGTAAACAGCATTACAAATATGACTGAAATGTAAAGCAAAACGTTTTCAGAGGCCTTCTTTGGTTGCTAATTTAGAATATAATTCAAGTAGCAGCAGAGCTCTCTCTGCAGAGTAAGATTTTACTAGAAAGATAAAAATTACACATATATAACCTTTCCAATTCTATCTCTCTCTTCGTATGTTTCTTCCAGTTTTGATCTAATTTCTTCTTTTTCATGAAACGCCTTCAGTTCCAAAGCTCTTGTTCGTTCCATCTCCAGAGTCATTTCAAGACAGGTATTCTCTCTGATTCTGAGAGTATTTTTGGTCTCTTCTAATCTGCCAATATAAACGCATCATGAAATATTCAAAACTCAACATAAATGGCATACAAATGAATTACTCGTGCTGGCTTCGGACACAGAAGCAGACTTTTAAAGACATTCTTTTGACAGAATTTAGTTTTCCCCAGAACTGAATGCTAGCAGAAGGGGAAATTGCATCGTGTTTCACAACTGCTACGTTTGACATTATCTCTTAAGCTCGGCAATGTTTTGGAGCTTCTTTTTGGGGAAGTGGGCTGTTTCCAGTCCAGGACTCACAACTCCACTCATGAAGCAGAAAACAGTACCTTTGCCTACCTTAAAATAAGCTGTCTACAAAGAAAACATGCTGTTAGATGGCCGCAAGCTAAATATTAGGAGATTCAGCTGCTATGAGTCCCTGAAACAATACAGATGAGCCTAAGAATAACAGGAAGAGCAGCTGCAAACTGGTTTTTATGTACTAATTCTGTATTTTATTTCTTGACTATCTTTCCGTGGTGTGGCACACCTGAATTTCTAGCACTACTTGCACATTAGTGCAAATACAGTGTAAGAACCCTCTCATAAGTAATTTAATTGTTCAAGCTGAAGTGCAATAGAACCCCAACAAATAGCATAAGAACATATAGATTAAGTTTAAAATTATGTAATATTTGCAGTGTTAGTAAAGAAATGAGAGTATTTCAGTTGCATTTGAAAAGGAGTGTGCTCGCAAGTCAATAAGCATAGAAGTGTTCAAAACCTTATCTTGTAGATTATTTCAAACAATTCAAAATTAAGTCTCTTTTTCAGAGCATTTCCTGATACACTATGAACCTTTTAGAAAATGTCATAACAGGTGCTACCACCACCTACTGGTGAAAAGGAGTAAGAACTCAATGTTACTCTGTATTTGTAACTTCAGATGTGGACTTGACTCCTTAAATACACATTTGTGCTATTAATGAGTTCAATACAAAGTCTCCAGTTCACTGTGCAATATTAAACTTACTCTGCTTTGATTTTCAGCATCTCCTCCATTGCTTTGTTCTGTAAAAGTTCAAAATATTAGTTACATTCATTATGTTTAAATTGCTTGTATGTATATATATGCATTCTGCTTTTTTTTTTCCTGAAATGATTTGTCACCTGATGCCAAGTATCTCATTCCAGACACTACCAAAATCATCCTGTTACCCAATAATTCAATCTGTAACATTCATTATAAATTCACCTCTTGGCTACATGCACATATTTCCATTTCATGCCCGCACAAATGACCCACACTCTGCCCATTCATACACAGGACAGCTAGAGCTGGAAGTTCTGCCTGGGAGATCCATTTCAACTTCTACTGTGATATTTGCTTCCCTTTGGTAGAGCCTTGATATTAGCAAGTGACACAACCTCCACTTTCCAGCTCCATGGAGATGAGTCAGATTTAATGATTTGAATCTGTTTTTGCTTATTGTGCAACCTGATATACAGTTTACTGAAGTTTTCATAAGATAGAAATGTTATGAGCTGAGCACCAGGGTCTGGAACTGGTAGAAACCACTAAAAATCAATACTTGTTTTACTGGCATGAAATAGAAGAAAACATGAGTAATATTTCAGAACAGGGAACAGCAACTGCTGTGTGAAAAGGGTAATACGATACCTTTGCCCGTCGTTCTTCAGCAATCTCCTCCTCTTTCTCTTGGAGCTGCTGAACATCAGTGTGCTTCTGATCACTGGAAAGTCCAAGAACAAGAAAAAGAAAATTGTAAACATAGGAAACCAGTTGTAAAAACAACCGCTTATCCACATTAAACTACTGATGCATATAACTGTCTTGATGCATCTTGAGACTCAGAATCCTGCATCAAAACACCTCCCGAAGAATATTAACTTTTACATTCCAAGAACATCTCATTTTCCTTTGGCAGAGTACAAAGAAACAGATTTTTTAATAAATTCAGGATTGAGGTAGATGTCTTATGAATTGGTGGTGCTAACTTTCACACAGACTGCAAAGAGGAACTCCTTCTTACCAGATCCTTGCACAGTGGTGTTGCCAAGTTAAAAAGTTAGAACTTTTGTATTCAGATGGAAACTTATTATGCTCTTTAAACATGGCATTGGATGGAAGTAAGCAAACACTACAACCACTCCAAAACTACACGCCACTGGGGTCATTTAATTCCTGTTGAGCACATTAAGCAGGAGAACTTCACTGATTACTAGTGATTTCAATTTGATACACTTTTAAAAGTTTAGTGTTTTAAAAACTTCAAATCTTTGTCAGCTTACCTAGCTAGGGGAATTTATTTGTTGTTTGTGTCTGGTACATGTATACAGCCTCAGGCTGAGTGAGTGAGTGTGTGTGCGTGTGTGTAAGTGGGAAATGTGTTTTTTTGTTTTATTTTAAACACTTCAACACCAACTGGAAAGGTCTGACAACTTCTGAGATAACTGCTTTTCCTTGATTTCAGAACCACCCACTTCCAAAGTCAGCCACATTCAGCCAGCTAATAAGTGGCTGGAAAGAACTATATCCACCTCTGAATACATTCACTAGGTACTTAACTTTAAAATGCTCAGGTGCAGTATAATTGATAACTACTAGACGGCCCATCCTACCTCAAAAATAATGAGAAGAAAGTGTTCCAGCTTAGTTTTGCAGAGGTGAACACTCATCTTTCTTGGACAACTACTCTTCCCTGCTTTAAGGCTAAAGAGAAGAAGAGAGCAGGCACTTGGTCTCATTGTGCTCTCAAACATTCTCCAATTCAGTCCAAGATCTCTGCATCTTGCTTTTTTGTTATGTGTGACACCAGTGGTCAAAGCATCTTGCTTTCTAATATCAGACTGTACAAGAGGTAACTACTGCCTGCTGCTATCAGCTCTTCCCACAATGTATGAAGCATGTCTCTGTTGTGAATATCCCCACATGAAATATCTAAACCTGTTTTTTCCAGAGCTCCTATAATCTTCTTGTCTATTCAAACCACAACTCCCATCAGCTAAAATCTGGGAATTGGGATTGTCTGTCCAAATTACATCTCAAGGTCTCCTGTCAAGAAACCAGCAAATGAACATACAAGCAATGATTTTCCCTGAAAGAAAATGGGACTAAATGACCTACTCAACAGCTGTGTCAAAAATGAAGCCACATAATTCAGCAATCTATGTATATATAATATATACGTATGTATGTAATGTGTGCTGCTGGCAACATGCACTTGCAGCTTAGAAAGCCAACTGTATCCTGGGCTGTATCAAGAGAAGCATGACCAGCAGGTTGAGGGAAGTGATTTTACTCCTCTACTCTGCTCTTGTGAGACCCCACCTGGAGTACTGCAGCCAGTTTTGAGTACAAGAAGGACATGGAGTTGTTGGAGCGTGTCCAGAGGAGAGCCACAAAGCTGATCAGAGGGCTGGAGCACCTCCCCTATGAGGACAGGCTGAGAGAACTGGGGCTTTTCATTCTGGAGAAGAGACAGCTCTGGAGGGACCTTATAGCAGCCTATAAAGGGGCCTACAGGAAAGCTGGGGAGGGACTTTTTATAACGTCATGTAGCAGCAAGATGAGGGGAAATGGCTATAAAATGGAGGAAGGTAGACTTAGACTAGATATTAGGAAGAAATTATTTACTGTGAGGCTGGTGAGGCACTGGAACAGGTTGCCCAGCAGGGCTGTGGATGCCCCCTCCCCGAAAGCATTCCAGGCCAGGCTGGATGGGGCTTTTAGCAACCTGGTCTAGTAGGAGGTATCCCTGCCTGTAGCGGGGGGTTGGAACCAAATGATCTTAAAAAGTTCCTTCCAACACAAACCATTCTACGATTCTGTATCTACTGAATCTGTAAGACTTCAAATAATGTGACAATATATAATATACTGTAACGGCTACTTGTATAATTATTTTAGATTCTTTTTCCTCTGTATTTCCCATATTGAATGCAATAAAGTCTTATAATTTATGATTTAAAGTTAATAAAATTTAAAGTCAGTAAATGATTTTCATATAAAAGGCTGAGTCAATCTCTAATTAAATAAGCAATACATGAGATTGTATTTCAAATAAAATCAGTATATTTCAGTTTATTGTACTTAATTGCTTCAAGTTAAGACTTTTCTTTTTATTTTCCTTTACCTGTTCTTGCTTAGTTTCTGAGCTTCTGTAAGTTGACTCTGTAAATTCCTGTTGTTTTCCACCAATATCTGCATTTCCAAACGTAAGCTCTCCAGTTCATTTAATTGTTCCTAAGCAAGTGAGATTGAAAACATTTCACATGAATACCAAACGGAGATTCCTGTCTGAGTAAAATAGAAGACGAAGCTATTTGTCCAAAAATAAGCACAGTCCTCTGGCAAACATCTGCATGACCTTTCAATTCACAGCTTCATTAGTAATTTGATGTAGAAGTCAGAACAGTTTCATTACTAAAGACAATGTTACCATTTGACACTCATGAAAGGAAACCAATCATTCCTTAGGGAAGGCAACACACAGGGATTTCTCAAGCAAGTTGTCAACATTTGTTACAAGCCGAAGAGAAGACCAAGAACTGCCTTCCTGCATTAATAGACAAGCTAATAAGCAGAGCTCATTAAAAATCTGAACTCTGTCTTACTGTAATCTTAAAAATTGATGATAGAGTTTAGTTCATAGTACCTTCAGCCGTAGAATCTCATCATTTTTAGCTCTTCGTTCTTCATTCAGTTCATGTACAAGGTGCTCTAGAGTGATTGCAGAAGCCCTCCTATCAGCTATTTCTTGCTCATGAGTCTCTAAGATTTTTGCCAAATTCACATCAAAATTAGGGGGAGTTTTTGGACACTGGAAAGGTAAAAAGCAAAACAAAAAGGGTCCAAAATTAGATTAAGAACAGTTTTCACACAGAATCACAGACTGTCAGGGAATCAAAAGATCATCTAGTCCAATCCCTCAGTTTTCTCCTGTGTACCGGTGATGTGCTTTAATAAGAGAACATAGATTAACAAATCCCTGGCAGAAAAAAATCATCAATAATATATAAAAGCTACAAACAAGGTGGATAGGATTTGACCATTCTTAGATATGCTGTATTTTCTGCTCCCACCACGGTGTAGTAAAATTTATTAAATCCTTTTCAATGAGTTCTAATAGTCACTACAATGAAAATGTTTCTCTTAGAAATGTCATACCTGAGGAAACGTTACTGTAGATGAGTCCACGAAAAAGCTATCTATTTGCTTCATTTTGAATTCATATTCACTCTTTCTCTTCTCTAGTTCTTCTGTCATTTTGTCCAACTATTCGAAATCCCAAGTAGAATTAAATTAATTCAGAATAGCCACAAAACATGAAATAAAATAGCAACCATATCCCTATTGTGAGCAAGGCAAATACATGTTAATATATATTACCTTTGACATCACTTTCATAATTGTTTTCTACATTTACCTATTAACTGTTAATCACTTGACAGTTGCACATGAGCATTTTTTGGAAACAGAGATATAATATATATAATGTGTAGCTAATTTGAACTTCGTTTGCAGGTGTTACTGGTCAAAATGATTTGATACAAATACTATGCTGATAGCTTTAGACAATTTCCTCAAAGAGAATATGCCAACGAGATGAAATGATTCTTTTCCAAAGTAATGTATCACTACCAGAGTTTTTGCCAACACAAATATATTAATTGGCAATGTAATAGTTATGGCAATTAGAGTTAAAATCTGGATAAAGCCTTAATGTAAAGGCTATTGGTCTGCAAAGGTTCAAAATCATTCAGACTGCATCATACGCAGAACTCAACTATCTCCATTACATAATGATGCTGTCTGTGGATAAGAGCAGAAAGTAACCTCCTAGTCTGTATCACTTAGAACCTCAGGTTTCTCCATCATCATGCATACTAATAATTATTCTATGGAAATATTTTTCTTTGAAGCTGATCTCAGGATACAATTTCCAAAATATTTAAAGGTTACTTATCCTTTGCTCAGAAGCTTCTGAACAACTACTTTGATTTACAGTAAGAAGTGTTGTTGTTCAGGAAGGCTGTGTACAAGGTGTTCCAAAATTACAGGTAAAATATTCTCCAGAAGTTACTGTTAGCCACAACCCATTCCCAAGTAGCTAATTATCACAAGATTTTCCTTGTTTTACCTGTTCTCTGAGTTCCTGGATTAAAGCTTCTTTCTCTGTTATGTCTTGCTGTGCACACTGAAGCAATGCATCATGTTTCTTAGAGGCTTCTGTCAGTCTTATCAGCTGATCAGAGGTATGATGCAATTCTTCACACAGAAGGTCCCTCTATTTTAAGCCAGTGGATGAGAAAAGAAGGAAACAAATTTACTACTTCAAAGCAGTTTCTTCAAGATGTTTTATCAATCTTAACAGCAGTGATAACAGCTAAAAGCATCTGCCCTTTTCTTCCATTTTTCCTTTATGAATTCTATCAAGCATTCACCTATAAATTTCTTACTTTGGCAAATTTTCCATATCCTTGATTTTGATTACAGAACAAAAAGATGAGAACTTACAGAGAATATAGCTGTGGTTAGATACTTGTGGGAGATATTTAACATCAATCACTGTTTTTAAGAATAATGCATACTGAAAAATTAGATACAACTCTGTAAATAATTAACTAGAAAAAATGTAGAGAAATGCTCAATCATCAATTACAGCCTTTTTAATACGTTGTTATTGGGTAGACACCTCTGAATTTGTTCTAGGATCTAGACTCCCATCCCTGATAATGATGGGGCATCAATACTTCCACTAAGCATGCTAATCTGGAAGAAGAAGGAGTTCTTAGTGTTTTAGATACCACCTTGGATTAAAACTGATGGGATTTTCCTGTCCATCAAAGAAACATGAACAAAGTTTATGATCGATGTTCAAAGACAGAATGGGAAACTCTATACTTCCATCAGTAGATAGATACACTCCAGG
The DNA here is from genome assembly GCA_037305975.1 of Chrysolophus pictus. NCBI lineage: Eukaryota > Metazoa > Chordata > Aves > Galliformes > Phasianidae > Chrysolophus > Chrysolophus pictus. The sequence goes on from JAYKPI010000006.1 coordinate 42,676,981, forward strand.
ATGACAGTATATTGAGGTAAACTATTTTCGTTTAAAAGATAAGTAGCAAAACAAAACAATGTGATTCATTTGGCCAGCAACTTGGTTTAGAATTTCATAATGTTGCATTTAGATATTGCTATTAGTGAAGATAACCTGCTTATTAAACTTAGTGAATATATTTAAGAATGGCTTTTGAGAACCAAGCTCTGCTCTAGCAGACTTTACTGATAGACTTTATTGATAGGATTAAGCATATATAATACGATTGATTATCTTGTAAAATCTGAAATTACTTCTAAGGACAGATTGGTGACTTTGCCTGAAGGTGTGTTTATCAGAATAACGGAGACAGCAGTAACAGGAAAGACTAAATTAAAAAGAAAGACAATTTTAAAAAGCAAAGCTGTACTTGATTCAACCATGCAATCTAACTAAATTGTTTTCCAGCAGGTGGAGCTTTAGTTTAAAATTATGAGTAAAGAAGCCATTGAATATAGTAGCTACTGGGGGAAGAGAATATTGAACATAATATATTCTTCTACCTACTTTAATTTCTCAGCTGCATCATCTAATATTACCATTAAATTCAGCTGATGACTCCTCAGTGGCCTTAACAAAATTAAACCAGACTTTCAGCATAGGTTTCTAATGAAGTAGCTTATAAAATATTTATGTCGAGTAATGTGATAATTTAACAGAATTTGTCAGGTATCTCATTAAAAATTTCTTTTAAGAGCAGCCTAACCAGCTTTATTTTGAACTGAAATGATGTTAAGTTTTATACAAGTATGTTAGGCAAAAAACACATCCAATTAATCTGTTAAATAATCATCACACACCACCATAAATGTTTTTACCTCAACATTATCTGCCATTTGTCTTCTCTCCAAGGCTTCCCTCAGTTCTTCAATCTTCTTCTCCTGATCCTCTATGATTCCTTTGCTTTCTTCTTTTGCAGCCAGAACAAAATTATACTTGCACTAAGAAAAAGATTAAATTAAATTCAGAGCATCTTAGGAAAGCCTGTTATAAAAGCAAGTTGGCAAACGCAGAATAAATAAGTGCATATCCCACATCCTTATAATAACAACTACAAAATGTTTAAAAATCTCAACTGTATCAATCGCTTAAATCAGTGACTAGTTAAATTGTTCAAACAATATTATTAAAAATGAGTTGTCAGAACAATGGAAAAAAATTAATACATATTAATCACCAAAATAATTACTGATAAAAACATGTAACCATACACAGAAATTGTTCTCATGAACATTTTGTCAGTAGCTCATTGATACACAGCATTTAGAGCTGCATACCAGTGAACTGTGTCGTGGGTTATGCTCTATCAGCCTGCAAGCGAAATACTTTTTAATAAGGATGTATAATGTTTATTAATATTCACATAAACACTTCAGGGCTGGTTTTTTTTTTTTTTTTTATGTAGAAGATAGTTATCTCAGCTACATAAAAATTCACTTCCTCACAAATGAATTTACAATTCTGCTTCAGTTGCTCATGTCTGAAACCACCATTTTCTGAGAAAATCTAAATGTGACTGTCAGCTGAGTGTAGTTTACAGGATGTGAATAGGTCCCCTTAGAGACACTGCTCTTTACCCACCACGTGGAAAGAGTTCAGTTTTCAAGACAGCCTTAGGCATAAAATGTTCAGAAGATTTCAACATGTCAAAACAAAGAAGTTTCTTTCTAAAACACTACAGCAAGTTATGCTGTTTGAGACCCATGATAAGACATGTCATTGCCTTCCATTTCTGAGAAACGACACCATGTCCTTCAAAATGACAGAACATACATTTATATCCTCCAGCTCTCTTGTTAGCCCATCTATGGATTCAGTTTTATGATTAATTGAAGACCTCAACTCCTGGATCTGTCTCATCAAGTCAGTTACAACTTCCTGCAACATAAAAAAGGTTAATCTGGAGACATTTTTTCTTATATTAAAAATAAAATACCTGTATAAAATACACGTATAAAATGATATATACATACATGCTTCTCATTACTGAACTTGCTTTGGTGGATAAGCTGTCAATACCAAATTTCAAACAGACATTTGAAAATGAGGCTCCAATAGACACATGTAAATGAGTAACAGGAAATAAGTTCTTACGGTTTTGTTTTTGTCTATGCACTTATTTAAAGTATTAAATAATCTGCTGTGTTTATTATAAGAGATTTATACCCAGGCTGTGACATGCTTCTAACTGTACTATAGTTTAAGGTTACTTTATTTGTGAAGTGAAAAGATGCATTCAAGAAACACCACTCACCAACAGTACCAGATTCTTCTGACCTCTAATTTTTATTTTTTTATTTTTAGCATGGAAAACCTTTAAGTGTATAACATGTATATCTTCTGAGTAATAAAAGAACTACTGCTTTACATACAGCATAAATATTTGTGCTGTGGGAGCTTCTGCATTTTAAGCTTTCGAAACCCGAGGCCATCTTTTCAGCAGGGGATCTATGCATCATTTCCACACAGGATGCTCTGTCCAGCAGAGAGCTTTAGCCTTTGCTCTCTTTTTCCCCTTTAGTTATCTTGTTTTCCCTGAATGCAGATTAATTTCCTACCACCCCACAAACTCAATGCCAGCAAGTGGTAGGATGTATTTTACCTAAATATACAGCCAGAATTGCCTACAATCACAGAATTAAAGGTTCTGAGCTTTTAAAACAGCATAGAGCTACCAGCAAAGCTAGGTAGCAGTAACAGAAATAAACACAAACCTTATCCGCATCATTTGTCTTCTTCAAAGAAACAATAATCTCTTCAGCAGCAGCCAACTCCTGTTCTAATTTCTGCAGTTTTTCATCCTAGAAGAAATAATATTATGAAGAGACTTAAATACTTTTGAAACACACTTTAAGCACAAAGCCAGGAAAAAAAATGGAAGAAACTAAGTTGTTTACCTTAGCAGAAAAATTAAGAGTAGCTTAAGCTTAACAATCTAAAATTTGAGAACTCTAAATTTATTTTGCTGATAATCTAAAGAACAGTCAGCTCTCCAACAGAATTGCTATTAACACGCACAGATATCCATCAAAATTGACTTAGTCATTCAGTTCTGCTGTTGTACCTGCTGTTCACATCGTGTCAACATTTCAGATGATGGTTTCTCCACTTGTGCTTTTTCAAGTACTTTCAAGAGCTCTCTGGAGAAGAGAAAAAAATATTTCTCATGAGAAATATAATCAGAACATAAGAGAGCTTTTACAAGAATCAAGTCATGTATGGTTATTCTTACCTGCACTTAGTTAAAGAAGTTTGGAAAAAAAAAACCTAAGTGCTTTCCATTATCATAAAGACTAATAGTTAAGTTACCAGACATAAACTTACCTTCAATGAGAAGAACTTTACTGGCAATGAAAATTTGCAATGTTAATTGGAATGAAAATACCTCATTTTTATATAGTTTGGATAAAACCTAGCATGAGACAAAACCAATGAAGTTAGACGAAAATAAATGACACAAGGAAGTAAAACTCACTTTGAATTTTCTTTGTCTTCTTGTAATTGTAATCTTAGTTTCTGATTATGTTCTTTTTCTGTTTCCAGGAGTTTTAGTAGGTTCTAGAACATAGAAATATTTATCGTTATAAAAAGTTAAAAGAAGGCTTTTAGAAAAAATAAAATACTAAACAACTTCTAAGAAATAACTGGGGGAAAAAAACTCACAAAAGCCTAATTGGAAAGATGTTTAGAATTGGTCCAGGAAAAGGCTAAAGTAAAGACTTAGTTACTATTAGAAATCAGCTCTCCTTATCTGCCACTGATAATAATACCCCATGGCTGTAACATTCCTCAATCCCGAGTCTTTAAAGGAGAAATAAGAATTTTCCAATATAGATTAATAGAAGAGAGAGGAAGTTGTTTCAAATTTTAACCAGCAATTCAAGATATTGCACTAAGAGTAATTTAAAATCACGTTTTTTCAATCTGTTAGTATTCCTTTAGACACCCAAAGAGAAATGTTACAGCAAACTTGCTGAGTAGGCAAACAGCATACACTGCAGAAAACCAGGAAATATCATTTACAAAAGCCCTTGAGCAACCTTATTGCTGTTTTGCAGTCACTGCAGTCTGACAGTCTGTCAAGGACAGCATCAACTAAATTGCAGGACAACGACTCCCCACAAAAATCATAAAACATTTTAACAAAATTACATCCACTATACAAAGCAATTTCTTTTTCTTTTTTCCCTCCAAGAAGGGATACACAAGCTCATTTTAGCTAGCACTAAGATAGAAGAGTGATATTTAGATGTCAGGGTTCTTTTCCCAAAACAGTTTCTTATTCCTTTACTAACTGACCTATTTCCTTCAAAATTTCCAGAGGAATTTATTCAGCCAAAAAACTGCTACTACATTGTGGTATTGGATCATTTTTTCTAGACTGCATTCGCTACAATCTTGTCCTTTTTTTTTTTTTTAAAGAAAACCCTTTGGTTTTGTCTGCAAAAGAGAATGCTAGGAAGCCTATTATTACTGTGGAAGCTATTATTGGTGATATAACAACAGAAATTAAGTAATTTGGCTATATAAGTAACTGTATAACATAGTCTTCTAAGAGCTTTTTCTTACACAGAGCTCAGTTTTCATTGCTTCAGTTTCTTGTTGTCTGTCCTCAAGCTGTTGCTTCAGCTGATCTGTCTCAAACTTTGTCACTTCTTGCAAATTGTCATAGTCATCCTGAAGGCTTGCTTTTTCTTCAAGATTCTTTTCATATTCCAGCCTTTATTTAAAAAGGAAAACAACAACACCCACAGTGTTAACAGCTTGTTTTGTTATAAAAACATTCCAACCAATTGTATTTTACAAGCTTCAGTGAATCCACAGAGTACAGTTATTTTCAAAACAAGTGACTATGACAGAACTTCTTTCTAAACCCCATATTTATGAAATAGGAAATTTAAATGGCACTAGCAGAGAGGGCAGAATGCTGCTTCTGATCCCTAGAAATAATCCATTTTTTTGCTAAACTCAATAGAAATTTCAGTTACCTGATCTTGATAACAGTGTTCAGACATGGCTTTTTTTTTTGTTTTTTTTTTCCCAATTGCTGGACAAAGAACTCTGTAGCTATTAGAACAGTCCTGGGTACCCATATCTGCTTAGTTGGTATCTGGCTAATTATCCCATATAAAGCCTTTATATACTCTAAAGGGAAATAACTCAGATTTCTTCAAATTGCTATCCTGGAAACTTGCTTCATTTGATCTTTCACAAAAGTGAACAGCAAAGAGGGATAAAAGAACCACTAAACAAGTGTTAGGGGTCATGTTATTAATGGAGAGCCTCCAGTAAGAGCATATACCCTCCAAATAAGTCAGTACTTTTGCTGATAAAGGCATCAAGGACACCATAACAGTTTCAATTGCAGGTTCCCAATATCACAATGCATCACTCAAAAAACAACTTTGGATGAAACACAAACCATTACAATACAATAAATGTAGTTAAGCTTTCCAGGCAAAACCAAATCAAAACATTAACAGCCTCCCCCCCGAACCTATTAAGAAACAGCACAACCAGGTCACACTAGTGATTAAAACCTCACTCCCAACAATGCTTAATGCTTATTATTGCATACAACGCAGCGACACGTTCCGACTTCAACAGCCAAGCTTTGGTTTCTTTTGTTGTTGTTTGTTTCTTTCTTTCTGCTTGTATTTTTAAATCAGCATCATTCTGTCAGCTGCATCATGTGAACAGGTAGTGGAATGATAGTTAATTTTTAAGACTTGGCTTAAAAAACTCACTCTACTTATCTTAAGCATATAGGTATCTCCTACTAAATAGGAAAATGCTATAAGAAAACTAAAATTGAGGAAGTCTATTTAATTATTTTTCTGCTAATTTCATCATGTTCCACCCTGCATCTGAAAAGAACTGGGGAAAGAAAAAAAAAAAGGAAAGAACATTTAAAGTTGCTTTTTGTGTGTCTAAGAAATGCAAAGTGCAAGTCTGCAGACAAAAGAGAAGATGCATTCAGAAGGAAGGCTAAGACATTTTATCAAACTGCCAACATACCTGACACTGTCCAGCTTGAACTGTACATCCATATGCCTATCAGAAAGCTGACTCATTTCCTTCTCTTGCTTTTCCCTAAAGGCTCTATATTCCAGTTTTACAGCAGACAGCTCCTTGTCTGCAGACTGCAGGACAATGCGTAAGTCACGGACTTCACTTGTTAATACTAAAAAAAATAAATGTGAAAAGTCAATAAATGATTGATTTTGAAAAAGGCAGAATCAAATTCCATCAGAAATTACTGTACTTCCTTACACTGCCAAAGAATTTCCCTTTATTTTTGGATCACATTTTCTTTAAAAAATATTATATCCTGCACTCTATTCATATCAGAATGGAGAACACTCATTAAAATTGCATACTGTAAAAGACTAAGCAGAGAGAAGGCTATTCTGCAACTATAAGAGATTTATTTTAAATCAAACCTGTGTGACATTTGAAATCTTAAACGAAATTAGTTACTCAGCATGTACTAGTGTTGATTCATAACATAAAGACAACCTCAAAACTTCACTTGGAATTTCAGTGTTCCACAGACTTACTATCAGCCTTGCTTTGAGCATCCTGAAATTGCTTTTCAAGCAGTTTTATCTGCTCAAGTAGCTCCTCACGCTCTTTACTCCAGTCATTCCTTTCAGATGAAAGAAGCTGGAGAAGTAAAAAATTTAAATGAAAATAAACATAGGAGGTTAAGTCACAGAGCTGTAACAACAACGTTTCAGAATTGCTCATTAGCTGATCATAAATACAGTTTGATGCAGGTGCATCTGAAATCAATAGAAATTCAAGAAAAAATACTTCAATATAAATGAAGAAGTTACCTTTTCTAAAGAGAACAAGATCATTTAAAAGTAATGCACAGCTTGAGAGCTGAAGTCTACTCTAAAACAGATTTATCAGATAAAGGACTACAAGCCTTGTTTTTCCTTTTCATATTAAAGGAAGTGATTGATTAAGGAAGACTTGTAAATATTTTATATATAAATGACTTTTCAACTCGTTTCCAACTGAGGAAAGCAGTATATTCAGCATTCTGAAGTTCAACATTTCGGTTACTCCTTTCTGTTTCTCCAGAAATAATGAACTTGGCCAAAAACAAGCACTGACATCCTGATTGTCTATTTGCTTATGTTTTAGCTTAAGATCCAGCCAGCTCAGAATAACAACCTATTTATTAATTATTTTTAAGCTGTGCTGCTATTTTAATTGTAGTTCCTGCCTTTTTGTACAGCCCTGAGTTATGATGCTACTATTTTTTTCTGACCTCGCTAAAAGACAGTAGCTTAAGTGTGGTAGATATCACTCAAACATAAACCTTCATTATACTGATTTCTCACCTCCTGTATTTGTGCAGAATGATGTTCCAGTTTATTAATATGTTGCTGGAGTTTTATATTTTTGCTTTCTTCTTCATCCAGCTTTGTCTGCATTGTGCTCAGTTGTTCCTGTGACACAAAAGACATTCAAAATTAGAACATTCATCTTTCAGTTACTCTTAAGGGCCATACGTTACTGTGTGCATATTAAATACAAACTCTTTTTTTTAATGACCTGAATGAACAATAAAAAGAACATCCAAAAATCAACTTGTAACTTAAGTTATTGATTTCTCCTATTTCTCCTATTTCCAACTAGACTGCCAGAGCACAAGAAAATCCATCTGTGAGAACAAGGTCCAAATCATATAAGCACTTACATGTGTGTTTCATTCTCAGACGCACATTCATCTTAGAGATCTAAGACTTAAAAATGACATTATTCAAAATATTGACTAGATACATTTCTTTTCGTCTGTTCACAGAGTTTTGGCTGTTATGCATGCTGGTTTTATTTCATTTATTTTACAAGCACCAAAATTAATTCCATTTCTAGAGAATAGTTCAGATAACTACGTAACAATTTTATGGCAAGCAGTATTTGGCAAGTTTCTTCAAATAATGCAGTATTTTACATTGTTCCAAACGTAGCTGTCACTTCGCACTTATCAGGAAGATGCTTTAGATAGGAGTTACCAGGCTAGAACAGTAAAAGGTTAAGTATCCTGCTTATCTCAAATCACAGTTTAAGAAATGCTATGCATTTTTTCTACATAATAGCTATTTGCAAATTTCAGCTTCATCTAGGATTAAGATATACAACTCCCAAATCCCTTTCAATACTTTCAGTGTAATCCCTCTTAAGTACATTGTGTAATTAGACAACATTTCAGTGATGGCTTAAGTATTCATCACATGCTTCAGTTTCCTATGCTCATCGAAACATATTTGGCAGGGGAAGTTACTTCATGCCCAAACTTGCTTTATTATGAAATTACTCACTTACTTCCACTTTTTATTTCGAACACTCACCTGTGCCACTTTGAGCTCCTCTGCAATGGCCTCGTATGCTTGTTCATTCATCTCTGGGGGAACCGGCTCTTTAAAAATGTCATCCATCATCTCTTTGCAACACTCAAAATCTTCTGAATGAAAATCTGAGATCTCTGGGCTTATACGTGGCACGAGGCGAGACCTTAGCTGGTACGCTTTTGTTGGAGTAGTTATGTTCTGTTACAGAGATTTCAAAACACTCTTTATTTTAACTGCAATAAGGAATTAAGCTTTCTCTAGTACTGTATACATCAAAGTCACCTAGTTTAAACCACTACACTTTCAGATTCTTCACCTGATTACAGCAGGAAATAACTAAGGAAATAGTTCAAAACAAAAAGCAGCATTCCTAGTTTATCATGTATAGATTACTGTACTTAGGCTAAGGTATCCTAGAAATGAAGGCCAGTGTTCTCACACGACTTAGAATTAAGTTCACATGGCTTTAAAGAAATTCTTTCATACCTTAAGAGTTTCTCTATGCAGTTTATGCAACTGAGACACTTCTCGGCGTTTGTGTGCTTTGGTCGCTTCCAAAATGTTTTCAAGGTGCTGGTTTGCTTTCTGCAAGGACTGAAGTTCTGATTCCAGTTCCATATGCTTTTTCCTATTTAGAAAGCATTTTAATGCAGTCAAAAACTATTGATGAATATGCTTCTATAAGTAAGAATAAGCTGCAGCATTGCCAACGAGCATCATATTGAAACTGTACTCTTGGACAAAGATCGAAGTACTTTTTTTTTTTTTTTTTTTGAGAGGAAAGTCATCACTGCTCTATGTTGTGTTAAAAAAAATAAATTAAAAAGCTAAGAAGTTTATTTGTGCTTTCATAATGAAGAAAGCAGATGGGTAACTAAACTTGTCAGAAAAAATCCATTACACAGTAGGAAATAATCTGAGAACTCTGCAATTCCTTTTACGAGAAAGTGATATCACCCTCACCAAGGTGGTTTTAAGCTTTAAAAATGTTATCCAGTTATACAAGAAGTCTGAACTGGTGCTTGCCAGGATTAAAGAAAATCCTTTCAAGATTTTTTTTCCTTTGGAAATGCTGCTCTTTTAAGTTTATTTTGCCTTACAGAAACACCTTAACTAAAATCCAACAGTCGAGCAGAAATTTAGGAATAATTTTCATTAGGTATTTTGCAGACCTACAAGGTATTACTGTGACTGCTGGCCTTACTGACATAATTGTAAGGTCAAAGCATACAGACCAAAGGAAACATACTATTTCATCTTTTGGCAATTGAATGCTGTAACTTTGCATCGTAATATTAGCTTCTGGAATGAAACAGAGGGAACAAAGTAGAACTTCAGTTCTGACTGCTAAGAGCAGAAAAATTAACAGATTGTTTTTTGCAAAATTGTTAAGTGTTGCTCTGTTTATTCAGTTACAGCACACAGTCATCATTTGCATGCAAAATAAAGCATCCAGTTACTCCAAAACTGGAACCAAGTTTAACATTTAGTAAGCCCAGAGGTGACTCCATTATGAGTTCTGAGCATCAAAAGTACTCTGTGTGACTTCACTAGGTAAAATGCCAGAAATTGCTAACAAAAACATGTATGAACTATCAAGAAATCAAGACATGCACAAAACTCTGAATACAAAAGATAAAAATATATTGCATGGGAAGGAAAATAAACTGATATGTGAAGTTATGAATAAAACTCTGTAATCAGTGATACTGGACAACAGATGCACTGCTGAATTGATAGATTCAGTAGATTGTTACATTATAATATACAAGGATCATGGGATTTACCATACTCAAATCTAAATGTATTTTGTACAATTGTCTGAATGCACAGAATGCACATTACAAAGCTGCTCTGCAAAAAAAAAAATTAGTGAAACAAAAATGAAAAGGTTAATTCTAGAAGCACCAAGTAGAAAATCAGTTCTAGGTCATTACAAAACAGAGTTAGACACAGGATGAAAAACAAAAAAAAAAAGTCAGGTCTCTTTTGCTTTCCAGTTTGATATTATGTTCTCTGAACTCATTTTTTTTGCATCTGTAATCACAGGATCTGAATTTTTCAGAAACAGAACTGATCAAGATAACCCGTGTATTATTCACTGGAATGTGAATATACATAAAGAAAAAAACCTGAAAGCATTACATTGGCCTTTCACGTTATCTTGTGCTCACTTCAAGACAAAAACTAACAGTAAACTCATGTTTAGATGTCACAGCAAATAGACATTAATGAACTATTGACATCATCCCTTTGTTCCAGTTTGAATTAAAACTTTTCCAGTAACAAATCTGAGGATGGTGGTTTTATCAGCGTCTTAAAAATATTTGAAGTAGAGACGAATATTAACAGATTAGTAAAAACTTTCTGGAATGCTTGGATTCTACATTTATAATGACTCCCACCTGCAACCTTGTAGAAGTTATGTGAAAGTCTTGTAGCACTAGAATACAACAACAAGCAAAAAAATCTCTCCCACTCCTGCAAAGCAATCAGTCACTGATTCCTGTCACTATTTCCCCCTGTAGCATTTCAGTTACTGTAAACACTTCCTCAACACAGTGACTAAGCCAAGATCCTTGTTCCAAGAAGCAGGTGACTTGAGGTGATTCAAAGACACGTGCAACACTGGCATGTTGTGAAGCATAATTTTACCTCTTAGCATAAAGAAAAGCTTTTGGAAAGACAATGAGTCTGAAATTATGTCCACACTGTAGTGATTGCTTCACAGGTGTGTGTGTCTGGGAGTAACTGAGTTGACTGGAACAGGTTCTGTGTGCATATCGTCTTTCTGAAACTTTTTATACAAAGAATACATTCTTATATATCCAGGATCTGAATCTCACTTTAAAAAAGAAAAGTAATTAAAAGCATTTAACTGAAGACATTTCTATATTGTTTTGTCTCACTTGGTTAGCTCTTTAAATTCTTCATATTCTTGTTTTGAACTTGCCAGTTCACTTTGAGTTTGTAGCAGGCGTGCCTTCAGCTTCTCAACAGATGCCAGAGAGTTGCCTTCAGCTAATATGGTGCTAGAATATACGTGCTGACCTAAGGAACAGAAACAGCCCCTCTGAAATCACGGAGTACCTCAAATATCTTAATTTTTACCCAAATGTAAGCATTCATCTGCAGACTTTTGAACACAGCAACAGTGGCTGAACAAAATAGGTATCAGCTACAGCCCACACGACAACCACTAGAATAATTAACATTACTAGAGCCCCCATGATAGAGATAAGGACAATAGAATAAGATTAGCGATGGTATGCACAAGATTAAAATGAATCCAAATACCCTACAGCTGTATTGGCAAGAAGGCCAACACAAAGAAAGTGAATTAAACCTTTTTTATTTAAGTCTTCAAGTATCACTTTAACAAAAGGAAAAAAAAAACAACACATCAAGACATTTCCAGCACTACTTTACACAAAACAGGAATGCAGTAAGCTTATTTAGCTCAAACAATTTAGCATATTTTTACCTCCAGTATTTTTCTCTGTGGCTGAAGCTTGCAAAAAAGCCTTTTCTAGTTCTGCAATAGTCTGAGCGTCGACTTCCTGGGCTTTTTTCACTGACTGTAGAGAACGAAGTCTTTTATTCTCCTCTCTGAGGTTATGATTCTCCATGGCATACTTGGCAATTCGTGGGTGTTGTTCCATCTGTGATAAGCATTATTTTTTTCAACAGTTTTTATTTTACAGACAACACTATACACATCTAATAATGTCTGTCCTGATTTCTGTACTGCTATTTTTCCCCATTTTCTTTGCAGCTCAGTTACAAGACTCAGACTGATTCAAGCTAGTCTTCTTATAAATTGCTACTCCTTTCCCTAACTACTGAAATATTCTTCTACTTGGAATAAACTATTCTTAAAGATCTATCTTCTCTTTAGTTTCTTTGTTCTCCAGAGCTGCCTCACAAACAATATCCATGAATAATCTGAAGTCTCCTTTCCTCAAGCACCACCCTAGGTTGGCCCATCTAACATCTACAGTATTTTCACTGAGAGACCTCCTGCATTATTTGCACCCTGCTGTCTTGCTCTTTCAGTAGATGTCAAGCTCTTAAACCCACCCACAGCACCTTCCAATGGAGAGAACTATGCTTTTTGAGATACTTATTTACATAAAGAGGCAACACTTTATGTCCCCTTTTTTCCTGTCTTTCCCAAAATAGTTGAATCTACCCATCGCACAACTCCATCAAGTGAGTTATTCTCACAAAACAAAATTGTTCTAAAAAAGAAAAAAAAAAAAAAAAAAAAAAAACAACCACAAGACTTGCCTGTTCTCTGAGTGTCTGCAATTCCTCCCTCAATTCACTGAGGAGGTCTTCTTGCTCTTTTGGCAATAAACTTCCACCAGCTTCTTTATGCAATCTCTCCAAGCGAACAATATGGTCTTCACGGAATTTGACTATCATTTTATTGGACTGAATAAATTTCTCCTTCTTGGCACACAAGTCTTCTAGTTGAGCAATTCTTTCTAGTAAATTCTTAGAAAGTACATACATAGATTGATGAAAAAGTGATAGTTACACCAGATTAATTTAAACATCACCTACGTATGTAGGCACATAAATTATGCAAAACTCAGTTCATGGTAATTTCTGGAAATATATAAACTATCATTCATTTGGAGCAGATCTGTTCAGAGCAAAAGCTTACACCCAAAACTCAAATTTCTCACTATATTAATTGAAAAACTTTATTTAGAAGCAGCTCCAATGTGATTCTGTGGACTAAATATTCACAGACAGGGAAGCACATCATGTGCACTCCTAGAACGTCTCTTTTAGTTAGTTTCTTCCAAAAACAATCAATTTTTAATGATCCAGCACTGCACCATGACATGAACTAGAGCACAGCAAAATGAATGACTGGCAGGTTTACATCAAAAACACAATGTTGATCCAAATGCTCTGAGATGCCCTCAAAACTAACTGAAACAAAAGTTTGTTTTTCTGTTCAAATTTTTTAATGAAAAAAAAAAAAAAAATCACGTCTTAAACCTAATCATTAGGAAAGCTTATAGCTTGTCTGAATTTGAGATGAAAGATTTTATCCCAACTGCTATTTGTCTTGTTTCCTTGTTACTAAAGCTTATAAGCTTTGGACAGAGTGTTTTTATTCAAAAAATAAAAAATAAATATCAATTGATTTCAGTATGCTCACTGGTCTTCTACAAGAGAGTACTGTAAAATGCACTTAGGAATACAACTGCTTTCTTACCTTCTTCTCACATTCTGATTTCTCCCAGAACAACATTGCTTCAATAAAGTTGTTAACATAATTTATATTTTTTTTCTCCTTTTCAGCAGCATCTATAGGCAAGAACCAAATGCCAAGTTTATTAAAATATCACTTAATCACGTACACATATAACATGACAGCTGCATAAAGAATTCTTCAAACAACATAATTCCTCTACAAAGATCATGTTGATATGCAGAGTAAAGAAGTTTAGACTATAATTCTTAGCTATCTGCGTGAGCTTATAGGGACCAGAACCAATGTACATAATTTTATAATTAACAATATTGTTCAACGTTACCATTAACTTTTATTAAATAATCAGTTTGTTCAAATGAGTATATCTAATAAAATGTAAAAACCCTGCAAAATGAGCTTGATAACATATTACTCACATTTTTATTGTAGTTTGCACATATTAAAAATACACTAACCGCTTTATAAGGAAATTCAGAAAATAAACATGAATTAAGTGGACAGTTAGTAACTTAAACTGGAAGAAAAGTGTTCACACAAGGATTTAAATGGATTTAACTAATTGACTTCAGAAACTAAAAACAGCTTTCCTTGCTTCATCCAGGCAAGTCTACTTAGTTATAAGTACTACCTTATACTCAATTAATAGACAAAAACAATGCCATTATGATCATAAAGTTTGTAGTAAGCAGATTTTGCTTTTTTGTATGATTATTATTGTAAGTATTACAAACATCACAATTTATCTGTATAGATTAAATGCACCTTTTATAATATTAGCTATTTCATAAAATCTCTCGTCAGTGTTTTAGCATTATCACTTGCTTTCCTCAAGAACTCTGTCATAAGTCTAACAACATTTTTTAGCTGTCCATCAGTAACCTGGGAGCAACAGATTATGGGTGCCTCCATAATCACTGACTTTTTACAATTTAAATGCATATTCTTGTGGAGAAGTCTTTTTTTCCTTAGGAAAACTCAATCACAGATGCTTTGTATTATGGCAAGTCTTTTGTAGTATCTTTTGAAACTGGATCTATTTCTTGTCAAGGTCAGAGAAGAGGCCAGAGAAGAGGGGACAAAGCAGGCGTTACAAGATAACTTTATTGCCTTGCAATCAAGCATTATATAGGTACTTATTTCCATGAAGAAAAGAATTGCAGCTATAACCATCTAGTGATAAAGTATTAGAAGAAAAAAATATATCTAGATAAAAACACTATCATCTTACAAGGAAACTAGCCTTTCATTGAAAGATTGAAAGTCAAGTACTCTTATTAAGATCTTCCTGAAGAGGTAAAATGGTGAAGAGGAGAAAAAGCCAGCCCTGAGATCAAAACAAATGCAGATTCAATAGACAGTATCAACACCTTAGTGCCCCTGCCACCTAAAAATACAAAAATCATAGGTAAATTTTTGGTTACTGGAAGTACTGGGCAACCTACCACTTATTTTAGGTATTATTTCAGGAAACACAGCCCAGTACTTAAACTTTTGAGAGCAATGAAATACCATATTAAGAACTTCTAAAAAATACTGGATGTAAATAGAGGCAACATAAAATACAGGCAATCTCTGTACATTATGTGGAATACTGATAACCAAAAATCATAAAACCATGACAGGCTGGTACCTACAAAACCACTGCTGAGAAACATGATGAATTATACAAAGCTCCAACGTACTCTAAGCTACAAAAGAAGCAAATTTTCTTTTTAAATCTAACTCTTACCTTGTGATACAGAAATATCATGCATAGATGGCACAGATGTAAGTTGAGCAAGTTGCTCTTTCAGCTTCTTGACTTCAGCCTGCAGCTGGCTCACATTTCCTTGTGTGTCTTCGTTCACCACAGCCTTTCATAAATATTTAAGAGAAAATTATGAGAAAGTACAAATAGAAAGCTTATTATATTATCATAGTTAAAGAAAATTGAAAGACTGCAAAGCAATCAAACTATTGAGAACTCTTTAGGTCTTTCTTAAGAAAGAACTCATGGCTAAATGTTCAAGTTACTGAGCAGCCAATAATTTACTTTTGCTAAAAACAATGATTAAGAAATTTGAATATTTTCTGCACAGTTTACTCTAGATAATCTTGAAAAACAAAGCTAAGCAGTATATGATGAATAAAATAGTTTTGAGAAAGATGTAAACATACTTTCACTCATGAGAAATTACTTTTTGATATTAGCATATAGAAAAACTAGATGTACTGAATACCATTGAATCTAAACTTGTCACGACAACTTTTAGTAGAGATTTGCTTACATTTTACATTTTCTAATGTTAGTGCTCAGAGAAGAAGCAATGAACACAAATACTATCCTGAGCCACTGTCAAATCTCCAGCGGTTGTTCTCAACTCATAATCAAAAGCAAACAAATTCTTTTCAAAAATAATTTGTAAAAAAAGATCAGGAAAAGCAAACTTAGTATTTTAAGATGTTATATTCATTTCAATGAGTGATAGCATGAGAGTATATTAATGAAGTTATCCTGTTTGTAGAGATGTAATTTAAATGACAAAAAAAAAAAAAAAAAAGGTCTGATTCAACAATAAAGACATTGAGGTTCTTGTTTACCTTGTTTTTAATCAACTTTGCTCGCTGAGCAAAATTAAGGGTTGACAGTGTCTCACCAAAACATCTGGATCCTGGATGGACATTTGCAATTATACATGTTTTTGCATTACCACCAAGGGAATCCTGTTTAAAAAAATCCAAAGAAATTAGCTTTATTTGCAGGTTTGGGGCTACACATGAAACCTAGTACTAC
Source organism: Chrysolophus pictus (assembly GCA_037305975.1). Lineage (NCBI taxonomy): Eukaryota > Metazoa > Chordata > Aves > Galliformes > Phasianidae > Chrysolophus > Chrysolophus pictus. The sequence goes on from JAYKPI010000006.1 coordinate 42,693,377, forward strand.
AATGCAAAATCATGTTACACCAAAGTGGTATAACTCTTCTGAGAACTCTCTGAGGTCCTTACTTCTAAAGTGTACATGAAATGGATGGAATGCTGAAGTTTTGCCATTTTAAATAATAATTTCTGTTGTAAGCAAGAGAAATTTTATGTACAACCGTGTTGTATAAAACAAAAAACATACTGATATTAGTAACCGTTCAGAGTTCTAGTGAGTGCTGGCATCCCACAGAGAAGAATGGTTCATCTTTCAATGCTTCTATCTTTATTTTCTGATCAGCTCGAAAACAATCCATGAATTTTCAAATAGGAAACAGTAAATTTGTCAAATGCTCAATATCACACCAACCATTAGCACACAAACTAATTCTGGAGACCCTGTCATACATTTCAACCAGTCTCTAAATATCACTGATACAGAGTCTTTCCCAAATTTTAATTCCCAAATTGTAAGGAAGAAAGCATACACTTCTTTATCAACACTTACAAATGTGTAAAAAGAAAATGGAAACATAAATAAATTCCTTGTCTTCTGTTAACAGCAATGGAGCATCTGCTTAGGCGAAAAGATATTTTTCATGCTTTACCCCTCATGCCCCCATACTAACATACATTTTTATGTACGTGTGTTCAGTTTGCCAAAGCTGAATTTAAAAATAAAACAAAATAAAACCAAACACACACACAGAAACGCAAACAACCACATACTTTTTCTACCTCAATTAGTATGTAAAACCCAGAGGATATATATTACCCGTAGAAGAAAAGTGAGCTTGGAATCCCGATAACAAATGTGTCTCTGTTTTCCATTACCCACATCAACAAGTGCTGTGATTACTTGGCCCAGGCAACTTAGTGATCGATTTATGTTACCTGCTTCCTGGAATAGAAAATAGAAGTGAGCAGATCTGGTGGATGGGACAAGGCAATACAACTGAAAGGAGAAAGATGCCACAGATAGTACAGAACTAACCTTCAATCTCAGTCCTTCTGTATGGGTGTCTTTTTGTCGCTCAGACCCTGCCAAGTCTACCAGGTTGAGAAGAGAAGAACGAATGTTAACAATATCATTGTTTTTCTCCATGGATTCCACTGTGATAGTGAAAACTGCATGCGACCTTGAGGATTCTCTGTTCATTGAGGTTGATGCTACACGACGGTTTCTCCAGCCCATAGTTAATACCTAATTAATAAACATGAAAAAGACATTAAGCAAATATTTCAGGCAGGACCCGGTATTTACTTGAAGGTGAGATAAACAGTAATAAGACACTTTGGTGCAAGAGCTTTCAAAAATTTCAAGGACAAGCACGTTCTTTCCAATATTTTATATAATATATTACATAAAAAATATTTACATAATATATACAAGAGATAGAGATTCTACAAAAAAAGAGGGGGAGGAATATTATACAAATAAATAGTCAAGCTTAATAAAAAACTGATTACAATTTTAATTTCTTCCCTCCTAGAGTGCCATTGCCATTTCAGAGTATAATAAAACATATCCAATACTTGTACATGTTAGCAGTACACAAGGAAAAGAGTATTTGAAGTTACAAAAGTACTATGCACTTCACTCTTGGAGAAATCAACTTGACAATTTCTGAAACACGCATGCTGCTTAATTAGCACAGGATGTAATTTTCTGTTGCTATTTCAAAGATGTGAAGAGTATTATGAAGATTATGGTGATTGCAGTTCATATATTCCATATATTTTAGAACTATATGATTTTTTACATGTGTGAGATAGTCAAGAAATGTTATCTAGTCACAGACTTTTACCAGTGCTTTGGAAAGAGAGGTGGGGGGAAAGGGCATCACAGACACCACACAAAAAAACAAGTGCTTAAATTAGAGAAATATTTACCAAATAGGCCATTAATCAAGATTAAAAGTTCAAACATTTAAAAGTGGCAAAAATACCTGGTATGCTTCAGCAGCAGATGACAACACCTGTTCAACAGCACCATCAACAAAGACCCCCTTCTTGATGTGCTCTCTAAGAAAGAGTCCAGCTGAAGCAGAGTCTAGCAAGTCAAATATCTGCTCATTGTAGATTTCAATAAAAGAGCATTTGCAGAGAAAACTCTTTCCACTGCCAGCCTTCAAAACACAAAAATTTACACTATAAATGCACTAGACTTTACTAAGCTTTTCATTGTATGACAGTGATTTTATTTTTATATATATAAAGCTGTAATCTTGCTTATGTATTTTCAGCATGTTATGCATTTCTGACATCCCTTGATTCTCAGATGACAACCGTCATCCAGAAACCTAGATGCACTTTTAGACTCAAAACAAGCATGCATGTATCTGAAGAACGAGACGCAATTGCTTCTGATTAATAGATTTTAAGCAAGTCAGCCATAATCTCAGAAACTTCACTTCTACACACCAGATTACAAACCAGTCTTAGCTAAATTTTGATGTGAGACATACTTCACTACATTAGTAAGCATAAAATAAACGTACCTTTTCTTTCTCACGTTCAATTAGAAAAAATAAGTATTCAAAGCTCCGTGGAATTACACCTCTCAGACTGTGAGTGAAATTATCAGAATCAGATGGTCCTAAAGAGATTTTTAAATAAAAAGTTTTAATTAGTTAGTATTACTCAAGTGAAATGGCTGTTATTTTTTTTTCCAAGGTGCCGTTATAGAGGACTTCATTAAGTTTTAATCAGTTTATGGCAAAACCTCAGAAATGCAACAAAATCAACTTTCATGATCTGAGACAATATTCCACAATCAGGTTTAAACAAAAGCAAAGTGATCCCTGTGAAAGGTCATTTTCTGTCCTTAGGGTTACCTAAGTCTAAAATAGTATAAAACATGAACTTCCATGTCAAATAGTACAGATGAGGCCTTAACCCTGACTTAAATAATCAGACAGACAGTGGTTCTAGCCCCGTGTTCACTTAATTTCTATGTAGTCTTCTTAAACAGATCTGCCATACAATTTTGGTTATTTCAGTAACCTTCTAATGTCAAGTGAAATATTAATGCATTTAAAATTACCACTGCATGATGAACAAAATACAATAGGTTTCATATACTGAGGGGTCTTAAATTTCTAGTTGGGTATGAACCAGTTATTTTGAAAACCTCACTATAATTTTAATATGAAAGAATGTTATATATTAAAATATTTTTTCTACGCATGTAGGATACATCAGCCAAACAGGGAAAACTGCAGAACTACTCATTTTTTGAGACAGCTTACTCAAAATGTTTGATTCCACTGAAAAGTTTTTCTCCTCTCAAAAACAAAATTGTACAACCTCAAAAAGATGGAGGAGAGTACTTGTACTTTGCTATCTATCTTGATACAAACAAAGAGTAACTGCACTGAGCTCCACACCATTTATTGGATACAAGGAAAAAGTCTTCAACAGTGAGGGTGGTGAGGTACTGAAACAGGCTGCCTGGAGATGTGGTTGATGCCCCATCCCTGGAGACATACAAGGTGAGGCTGGATCAACCTGGGCAATCTGATGTAGCTGTGGATGTCCCTGTTCATTGCAGAGGAGCTGGACTAGATGACCTTTAAAGGACACTTTCAACAATAAGGATTCTATGATCCTTTAAACCTTAAAACTACCTACAAAAAGAGAAAAATCTCAATCATCCCCAGCATTTGAGCCAAGGAGACATTTCAACTCCAGAAAAAAAACATTAAGAAACCACTTACTCACAACTTCTATACAGAGTTCTATACAAAGATCAATGTAAGATAAAGCTGTCTTAATGCACTTACCCATCATAGTAAAAGTTTTTCCTGATCCAGTCTGGCCACTAAAAAAAAAAAAACCCAAAAAGTAGTAATAAAACAACAAAGCATTATCCTTGCTTTGATTTTTAAATTAATCTATATCTTTTAAAGAAAACTGACAGTTTCAAATGTAAGAAAGAGAAGATTAAGAAAAACAACAGAGGGAAGCTGAGAATATATGAAAATAGATGAGTGAATTTTGACCACATTAGATAAATTACCTTTTCACAGCCCTCTTTGCTTCCCCCCCCCTTTTCTTTTGCATTTTTGTTGGAAAGGGAATAGTGGAACTCAGCATTAAAATAAAGGCTTTCAAATAGACACATAAAATCCCAGAAGATTGCGCCAAAAAAATTAGTTTAATGTCACTCAGTAGCATATATAAACTAACAATTAAAATCCTTTCAAGTTGAATATATCCTCTTATTATTTGTAGCTATTAATAATGCTAGAGAAGTTTCAGAGCAATTTCACTTGATTTTTCCATATTTATAAATAGTAACAAAGTAGAGTTCAGTTTTGCAAAAGCTGTTCCAGACTAAAACTAAACAAACAGTAACACTTCCATAACATCAGCCCTTCAAGTTAGTACTCTTAACAAAAGTACCTCCTCAGTTTTCAAAGTGAGAAAATATTTTCAGTTAATATGGTGATATTAATGCTACTAATCTTGGATTTAGTTTTCCTCGGAAAACACTTTGAAAGCTGAAACAAGAAGTATACTTCAATAGTGCAAGAACATTTTCTACCTTGTTCTGAACTAAGGAAGCATTTTCAAACACTGTAACATTAAGCAAACTCAGGCAATTAAAATCACTATTAGTCACTAACAAACTCTCCTCAAATAGTGTAATTTCTATGAAATACCATTAAATGACTTACTATGCAAAGATGGTTCCATTGTAGCCATTCATACATGATTCAACAATACTTTTGGCCACACTTGAGAACACTGACTCCTGGGGACAAAGGAAAGAGAAGACACTTGGCTCCAGTAGTTTAAGTATCTCTTCTATCATAACGTATAAAATAATTGCATTATTTAGGGTCAGACAGGTTATCATGACCCTTGGAGATCTCTCACAGCAAAAAAGTCATAAAACATGGTAAGTCTTTGTGACGTAGAACACTCTCTGTGAAAAAATTGAATAAAATTCACCACAATGGTTTCAAAATTTTTATTATGTATAGTATTAATTTTGGTCCAATGTTCGTTATAATTATTATGTGGTTTATAGCAAAATTGAACCTATGACGATCAGCAATACTGGTCAACTTTCCACATTTGCCATGGTACAATGGCATATTGGGCAAACATGTACAACCACTAGCTTCCATTTTCATGCATTTCCGAGGCATGCAAGAAAAGCCTAGCTGCAAATGATAGCTGACAGTGTTTTGTTTTCTTTTAGAGATGCTGTATATATCATGGGTTCTTATTGTGACATTTATTAAGAACTTCACAAGTTCTTTGCAGAGTTCTGCATGAAGATGGATGACAGGATACTGTCACGAGCCGTTCATTTCTTCATGTAAAAGACAGATGACACTTGAAGGATGACGCTGCTCCTTTATTAGAATACACTTCAAGTCAGCACTATTAAAAAGACCTCACCTTTACTCCTTATACAACCAGTGCTTTATGAAACTAAGGAATTAATCACCATTTGTAAGGATATTGCAGAAACAACTCAGATAGATTACTTTTAGGTTTTCCCATTAAGATTATATTGTAGGAAGGAAAGACTTCCTTAAGAGCTTGGAAATGGAAGTGTGGTGCATTTGATGTTAAATGAAAATGATGTTCAGAACTGCAGGAATGCAATACTGCAAAGATTAAATTGGAGCATTTTCCTTCTGGTATTACCTTTTCCAAGGTCATTAAGACTAAGCAGTGAAAATTTCTGAACAATATATCTGTATAAGCAGATATAAAAGAAGGAAATATAACTGTAATAAGGTTATAAACTTCTAATATACAAATTACATCGACTATTGGCTACCATCCATTTTTGTGTGACTGTATCAACAGGGCATTATTTTCTGTTCACACTATTACTGTTATGTTTACAAACAGATTCTAACGCAAGCTTTGATTAAACAAATTACTGGTGCTTAAAAATACATAAAAACTATTCAAAAGTGAAATTTAGGGCAATGTCTTTGAACTACAACCATATATTACCAAATAAAGCACAGCAAAAAATAAGACCCCAAAAAATATGACCAAAGAAATGACGTCTTTAGAAAGGCTTAACGCAGCAGTTGCCAAAATCTGGGGAAAACCTGCACTACTGCTAAAAAATTCTGTAAGTTATTCAGTTATTACCTGTGTTGTTTCCATATTTGCAACATAATCAAAAGTGAAGATCTTCGGCTCAGGCTTCGAATGCAGACGGATGGTGTTTGATGAAAGAACAGATAAACACAAGCCTTGATCTCCATCAGTTAATGCAGTTCCCTCTGAAGGGGGACGTACTCTTACGTAAACCTTGATAGCATCCCCTTCAACACTAAATGAATATTTATGCATTAGATTTCTTTGAAATACATCTATCAGCTGCTTGTTAAAATTACATTGCAAAAATCAGATTAAGCACATGAAATCATACAAACATATTTCCTCAAATTACAGACCTTGTAGCTGTACACATGAATTCATTATAAGACACAGCATTAAAGCTTACAATGTGGCAGATTAAAAAAGAACAAAAAGCTGGTGGAATTTGTTGTTTCTGCATGTAAATACAGTTCTAAAAGAACACATTTCACAGTGAATTTGTAGTACAAAGAGAGGGGAGGAAGAGAGACCAGACAGGCCACTGCAGTTATAATGGGGCTTCAGTAATTTCTAAGGCTGTAGGTTTCAAGCATCCTCTTTGTTACAGGAACTTAGAGAAAGATTTAACAAATGGAACACACAATGCTATATTACAGCAAGAAAACTTGCATTTTCTTTGCTTTTCATAGAAAGGGAAAGAATAATCAATTCTCAATCGATGAATCTGATCAAGGACAGCAGCTCCTAAAATTAACAGCTCCCTGACCAATTTCACCACATTAATCAGGGGACACAAAAGTTCGTTCTTTGTTGAACAGTTTGTTCAAAACTCAGCAGGAAAGTTCTAAAGTAATGCCTCCTATTTTGTTATTTTGGCACATGACATCTGAGGCGGATGTTGGCAGTATGGCAGAGGCTGAACCTTAGTGATAGGACCAGAGGGAATGGTTTCAAGCTACGGCAGGGGAGATTCAAGCTGGACATTAGGAAGTATTACTTTTCAGAAAGGGTGGTCAGGCACTGGAATGGACTGCCCAGGGAGGTGGTGGAGTCACTGATCCTGGGGGTGTTCAAGGAAAGACTGGATGTGGTGTTGAGGGAGATGGTTTAGTGGGAGCTATTGGTAATAGGTGAACGGTTGGACTGGATGATCTTTTAGGTCTTTTCCAACCTTGGTGATTCTATGATTCCCACCAATATCCTGTTACATTTTGTTGCTGTGTGACAGAAGGATGCAGAGCTGCACTCTGACAGAATGGCATCTGACACAAAAGTGCAGATGAAGCGAAGAAGTGTCAATAAATTCCTCCATGCGGAAAAAATCGCCCCTGTTGACATTCAATGAGGCAGTGGATGGTGTGGTTCAGCAGTGGCAATAGTGGGTCACCTCCACTGCTGCAGACTTTTATGAGTGCAGTACACAGGCTCATTTGTTGCTGGTGAGAATCCTTAACTAACGATAGCGACTGTGTTAAAAACCAGCATTTTGTAGCTGAGAATTTACTCTCTCAAACAGTTATTGTACTCTTTGTACATGTTGCAGTCCCCATGGAAATAAGAGGCATTACTTTTGGAGCAATCTACATAACTGTGTATGAATTATATTAATGCTTTATGACATTCTAGTATAAATATCAATAATAATATTTATACCAACTGAATTCTTAAAGAATTTAATTCCTCCATGAAATGACAGCAAGCTCGTATTTACTTTATTCTTTCACATCAATCAGTTACAGCAAGATAGTATTATAATTGGCATTGGTTTTTACTTTTGGCAAAACAAGAGAAAGGAAAAGAACAATTTTAGAAGTAGACTTCACGAGTGAAATGTGAGATGGGGGAGCAACAAAGGAAAAGGCTAAAAGGGGAAGAAGCAGCAGCTGAGAAAGGGAGGACCTGAGACCGGATTAGAGACATCTCACTAACTTGCCAAATATTTTGTCAGTATGTAATATTTTCAGTTGGGGTAGTTGTGTATATTTGGAGGGCTTTGTGTGCCTTTCTTTTAGCTTGGGACTCCCTCATAGAAGCCAGCCGGACACTCAAGTATGACAACATTCTATGAGAAATCCGATGCCTCAGAACAGCGCTTTGATGAAGAGATTTTATTTTTAAATCACAAAGGAAGTTGAGAGAGATAGGCAGGCCTGTGTGGGAAAAACACTGCGTGAAGAACTTAACGTTACTTTGTACAGTTACACTATTTGCACTTTTCTTTTTTAGAGCATTATTCGCATACAGGAAGCAGCCAATAATACTTTACCTAGGTGAGTTCAGCAAAGGCACTGCAGAGTCACGTAAATCTACAAGAAGGTGAAACAAAATACACAGAAGATAGTCAAGATATAACTAACGTTTAAGAACAATAACAAGAACCGTGCTTAAACAGAGAACGCTTTAAGCAGTACTGAGGGAGATAGGAGAGACGTAGAAATGCCCGTCTCTCACAAATGAAACGGAACTACAGAGAAATACCAGCTAACACACCAACTTCACTACGCTACGGCGGGCCGCTCTGGGACACCGGACCGAAGGCGCCCGCTGCTCGCACAGGACAGTTCCGTCCCGTCCCGTCCCACCGCCGCGCACCACAGCCCGCTCAGTGCGGCGGCCCCAGTCCCCGCAGAGCCCCAATAGAGTCCCCACACAGTGACAACGGCCCTAAAGTACTGCCCTGCCCCTCTCAGCCGCGCACCCCGATCATCCCCTTGTCCCCTCACCTCTCGTGCCGGGAGCCATAATCCGCGCCGGCCCTACGGCCCCCCACCCGCCCACAGTTCCTCCAAAATGGCGGCGTGTTTGAATTTGGCGCTAAGAGCCGAAAGCGGCGAAACCCCGCCCCCACCACGAGGCCGAGAAGGGCGCGGCCATTTCAGTGCACGACTCCTGCCCGTACTCCGGTTTCTCTCCTCTTATTGGCTGGAAGTATTTCTGCCCTCGTCACGTGATGGGGATATCGGCAGCAGGGCGGAAGTAGGAAGCGTGCCGGCTGTCCCGCTCGGGCTGCCGTCCTCCGCCACCGGAAGCGGGCGGCTGGCCGTTTGCGGCCGAGCCGGGGGCAGTGGCCATGAGCAAAAGGAACCAGGTCTCCTACGTGCGGCCGGCCGAGCCCGCTTTCCTCAGCCGCTTTAAGCGGCAGGTCGGGTATCGGGAAGGGCCCACGGTGGAAACCAAGGTAACGGCCTTCCTGAGGAGAGGTGCTCCCTCCTTGCTCTGCAGCGTGTCCTTCCTCGGCCCCGTGCGCCGCTGCCCTGCTTCCCTTCCCCTCGGTAGGAAGGGGACGGAGCCCGCTGGGAGGCGGGGGATGAGCCTGGAAGGGCTGGGGTGCTGGTGGCTGCCCGCTTATTGTGAGCTGCGGCTGCCTTGGGGACTTGTGCTTCTGGCGAAGATGAAAATAAATTAAAAAAAAAACAAAACAGCGTCCCATCTCATTGTCATTTAGTAATTGTCGCCCTAGTGCCCTGTCACAGATCAGTTGGTTTCACCTCTCAGCACCTGCAGGGGGATGGAGAAATGCCCCAAATTTAACTGTTCTAATAGGGCCTGGGCTAGGGGAAAGAAATGTTTTAAGAGTGTAGTAAAAATTATATATGCCAAGGGTTAGAATGGACATAATGCCTGACAGCTGACACAAATGCTAGAGTAGGGGCCATAGGGTCTGTGTGTGCTTTTTGTTTTCTTCCCGTGGGACACTGTCTCCACGCTAGAGTTGGAGTGTTGTCCAAACAGTTGCTATGAGCCCATTTTAGGTGCTAAGTATGAGCAAATCCTAAAAAAATAAAAATATGTGTTTGTCCCTGTTGTATTAGGAGTGCATGCCATGAGCTGCAGTAGTGCAGACTTTTGCTGAAGGATGTGACAGTAGATTTGTGTCAGTCAGGTAAAGTGCACTGGGAGAACCTGGCACTGTGGGCTGTTCCATGGCTCCTCAGCAACATTGCTGCAGAAGTGAAACCAAAACTACTACCTGCTGTTGTACCAATTGATCAGAATTGCTTTTGTTTCTTTTCTCTAGAGAGAGCAGCTTCCGCTTGCGGATAGTGATTCTGAGAATGGCAGTGATAATGAAGATGAGCAGCCTCAAGTGGTAACGCTGAAGAAAGGGGACTTGACTGCTGAAGAAGCAATGAAAATTAAACAGCAAATCAAAGAGGCCTTGAAGTCAAGTGAACAAGGTGAATTTCAAGCTACTAATTTCTTGCTTCGTATAGCCAAAGCGAGAGAATCATAAAAGGGAGCTTGATGATCCTTGCTTGTTTTCTATCATTTAATATTACCTTTGATTCCCAATCTGAAGTAATGTCCAAGATGTCTGTCTCAATACTGTTGAAGTTCTGTTTTTCTTGATAGTGCATCATTTTACTTCTAAAGCACCACCTTAATTTATTATTAATAATAATTGGTGGGTAGGGAAATGGAGTGTCATTAGCCTGCTATATCTTCTTGACATCACCTGTGATAACTTCTGAACTCAGTTAATTAACTCAGTTAATCAGTTAATTAACTCTGTTTGATGGTGGGGTTGAGTATATTAGAGGTAATCTTACGAGTTTGTAAAATAATATGTACCTAGAAGGAGGAAGCTCAAGTTAGTGCTTCAGAGGAGAGAATGACAGGTTTGTAAACTCAGTCCCTTGATGAGTTAACTGACTGCTCCACATCATTACTTTCTTGAAATCATCCTCAGTATGCATTGTGACTTGCTCAACTAGTAGTCAGGGCACATGGAAAACAAGTAGGAGTGCTGTGGTGTTACCTGAGATGTGAAAGAGAGGAGATGAACAGAAGGTTTTCAAGAATATAGGGAGTGACATGAAAGGGAGCCAGGATCTTCAAAGCAGGTTTGGAATCTAGAATCAAACTGTAGTAAATCAGACTTCATTATTTCTGCTGTTCTTTATGCATCTTCTACACCACTATGTATTTATGTGAAGACAGAAAAATATTTCAACTATCCTTCCAGTTATTTTGCTTTGAAAATTTAGACTATTTCACTGAAAACAAAACCACCCAGATAAAGTTTTGCTTTTACATTGCTTGAAAGCTAGTAAAATAAAAAACATGGTCTTTGTTTCATTGCTTACCTCTTCTGAAAATAATAAACTGTCTAGAACCTGAGGAGAGGGGGAGAGTATGTTAAATAACTGATGCAAGAAAATACATACTATCTACAGCTAGTGTGGGAAGGCTTTGTCCTTGTGGGTGGATGACAGACCAATGAGAAGAGTGAAATGAAGCATTTCAACTAAAAATTAAGGCCTTGTTTCTCACTGGGAAATTGATGATTTCATTGTATTGTTCAATCTCTTTGGAAAATCTGTTTACAGCTTTACATTCTTAATAGAGTGAGAGGAAAAACTCTTGCTAATTCTGTTACGACAGTTAATTGGTGTTGCAGTTTGTATAGCTGTTGCATGATTTCTTTTTAGAAGTTGTACTGTCATTCTAGTACTGCTAGAAATTTCAACCAAGTGGAAAGAAATGGCATTCTTTTGGAGTGTTGGTTTCTTTTTCATGTAAGCAAGTTGATATTTGAACAGTCATAGTAGGAGGAAAAATGATTTTGTAAAGCTAGGCAAAAAGTACTAGTTGTCCATGAGAATCTACTGAGGTGGAGTCCATGCTGTGAAAGAGAGTTCAAAAGCAGCTGATATACTAAGATAAATGCACAGTGTGAAAACAGAAGTGTATTTGAACAGAGTCACTGAACTTCTCTGTTGAAAAAAGGCATTCCTAAGACATAAATATAAATCTATGTAGTAAGGATAGAAGTGTTAAGTCCCTGCAGGACTTTAGGACCTCTGCTTTTGCTCCTTCATTCACCGAGAGATAACATGCACTTGAGGGAAAAAATCTGCAGTGGTAGGTAAAAGGACTTTTAAAATGCTATACTGTGTGTAGTGCTGCCCTCTGTTCTGCACGATAGTGTTACTATTTGCTCATCTGCCTTTGCTGTTACTCTGAGATCTTGCTTTTGCTTCTTGTTCTTATGGGAATACGCAGGTTAAATGTTTTTGTATGTTATGTGCCTCTGCTATATAGAAGACTGAGTGTGAAATTGTCAGTGAAGAAGATCTGGTGCTGCAAGTTGCCGAAGGCTTCTTCAAGTCTTTGTCCATCTTTGCCATGTCAGTAGGGAGATTTAAATGCAGAGGTTTCATTTCAGCCTTATAGTCCAAGGCAGGTATTTAGGCAGCTTGTTGCTTCCAGTTTAATAAAGAGAATTTTGAATGATGCTTTAGTTTCTCTCCTTTTTTGGTAATTGTGACTTGTATAAATTGGAAGTATAATGAAAGCTCGACATTGCGTGATTCAATTAAATTTCACATTTCTTTTATCTCGGAGTAGAAAGTGAAATGAATGTAACAGATACCACACCATAATGTATGGCCCCAAATTACTCATCAGTGAAATTATGCAAAAACTGAAAGAGTAGCAGGGAAACAAATTTCAGAACTGATAGTTTTTCCTCCCACCATGTTGACATCAATGCCAAAGTGCCTTGGTAGATCATAAGTAATATACTGCTGACTATCCGTTGTGAATAAAAACTGTCAGTTTTTTAAAAAATTGCAAGTACTTTGTTTTGAGGTTTTGCCCTCCCCTCTTTTATATATCTGAGGGATTGTCTTCATTTGAAAGTTCTTGCATTCAGGAGGTTTTGGCTTAGAATATTATTCTAGGAGTTTTTGTTTTTCATTTGCATCCTTTCTGCTTCATTTTGTTCTACAACCAGGTTGACATGGAGTCACTTTTTTTGTGTGTTAAATCTCTGACACCAGATTCTTCTGGCTTGTGCTTTCTTTAAAAGATGAATGACAATTTTGCATTAATTTGGCAAAAACAAGGAAGTTGATCGATATCCTAGCTGCACTAAGCTGCCTCCTGGGGCAAAGCACAGTTTTTTGGCTTTTGCAAATTCAGTCATAGAACATGTTTTTAGTTAAGACTTAAACTTTGCTGTATGAGGAAAAAAAGTTCTTCCGTATTGAAATATTTTATCAGAGGAGGGCTAGCTTAGAAGCTTAGAAAGAAGTCCTCTGTTTAGTCATTTTGTTTAAAATTTTTGTGCAGCATTTTATAAATGGTTACTAGCAGTTCACAGATAAAAATGGCCTTATGAGAAATTAAGTTTGCACAAAAAAATGGTAATTACTGCAAGATATTTTCTCCCAGCTTTTACTGTATTCTCCAGAATTGATTTTCCTACGGATTTTTTAGTTCATCTTGTCTTTGGGATGCTCTGCAGATGGCCAAATTTGGCAGGTGTCCTTACTCTTCTGATATTATTCCTGTTATATTCTACACATTGGGGCTAAAGGAGGAAAAGAGGAGAGGCAAAGAGATTACAGCCAATGCTGTCTTGAGTATCAGACCCCTTTAGCTTACACAGCCATTAAATCACATTTAGGGTTCGTGCTGCTCTTCCTGTGTAAACAGGAGGAATCTAAATCAGAGTTGATCTTACAATTCTTAAATAACAAAAACATTCTCAATGGTTTTATTTTTCTTTCATAAATGTATGAGTCTGAATATCTGAGAAAGGCTGGCCATCTTATCTTCGTGATAACGGTATATGGAGTTCCTGTAGTAAAAGCTTCCAAAGGCATGCATAGAGGAGGGTGACTAGAAAGCACTAGAAAGAACACTGGAACCTGAACCTATAAACATAGAAACAAAAAGAAATTCACTAGGTTACCATAAATTTTTTCCAACCCTTGTCATTGAATAGATGTGTATCTTGAAATATTGTTCATACTGCTCCTCCTGTCCTTCCAATTTATTTCAATTTATTGGCATTTGTTTTCTCCTAAAGCCTAATAAACCTATGTGGACAGAAGCTGACTGCTGAAAAGTTGTGCTGCTAACTATGCAAATGACTACTACATAAAAAATAAACAGAAGAGCAGTATTTCTTTTCAGATACTCATCTCTACTCCTATTTTAAGATATAAATTGTAATTAATAGGAGAAAGGAGAAAGTTTTCTGAATTTGTGGCTTCGTACATTGATGTCACTGGTGAAGTGGGTTTTCAGCTCCATGTCTGAAAATGCCAGCATAAAGGTTTGTGACAGATGTAAAAGCAGCAGTGACTTAGCATGGTCACAACTGAATTACTAGTGGTGGTTTTCTGCCTCTTTTCTTTTAAGAAGTGGATTTTATTATTTCTCCTGTTGTGCTTTTACACTGTCTTTTACTTTCTGTGTTTCAGTGGATTTATCAGAAATCCTGCTGTCTGTAATACTGTTACAGTCTTTTATCAGGACTCTGTTTTAAGAAACTACCAACACCGAGATTGCTTCTTTTAACCTCTTCTTTGCATTGCTTAACACATTTCTATTTCTGAGAGTCATCTCTATAAACAAAAAAGACAGCTGACATGTTGTAACAGTCTGGTAAAATCAGAAGAGATGAAGTGAAGTGAATCTGGGAAAGACAATCCTAACAAGTCAACACAAATTTCTTGAGCTGCTACCTCAGAGTCTTTCAAAATAGTATATTCTGTTCTCCTTCTCACAATTTGCTTAGGTAAGCCTGCGCCTGCTGCGTTCTGTCATCTGACTGATTCTTTGTCAAGCGCTGCTGACACATCACAGCTCTCTGAAGTTGTCCTGGGCTTCCTGCTGAAAGGAATGTCCTTGAGCACATACTGAAATTTTAACACTGTTTTACCAGGCCAAGAGTTAAAATAGAAGCAGTCATGTGAAAAAAAATATGTATATATATTTTGAGGCTTGACTTTTTAGCCCAGCTTCTGAGAAAAGCGATACATGGTATGTATGTTTTCAGAATTAGTCATTTTTCTCCCCCAGAATTTATTGTTGGCGTTTCATGAACTTATAAATCAAATGTACAGCAGTTAAATACTTAGTTTTCCATGCAGATTTCACAGTGGATCAATTGACAAATAAGTTTATCATATGCACAGTTTATTTTTGTTGGTTGTTGTGTGTGTGTGTAATGCTTTTCTAATGTGCCAGTACTGAAATGTTTTCAAAAAACCTAGTTAGCTGTTCTCTGCAGAGTAGTGTTCTTTCACAAACTACTGGAGAAGTGTACATAATGTAGAAATCATTGACAGAATTGGTGCTCAGGTTTTTACAATAGGTTTCTTCTTAAAAAGGGTCTACAGAATGTAAGGGGTTTGGTTTTTAATTATTTGCTCTAGTACATGCAGAGAAGAAGAAACAGTTCTTTCTTTCCAAAGCATAGCACATTAGAGTAAAAGAAAAGCTCTGTCCCTTACATGTGTTCTTTAAAGAGCTACTATAATTTTGAAACAAGTGCATTGCCATGGATTTTACAAACAGTGAAGGAGAATTGGAGGATCATATAAAGTGGTCCTCTCCATTTTGGTAAGTGGATGAGCTGGAAAAGCTTTACTGCTCACAGTCATTGCAGGTAAAGCTCTGGTTAGTTTCTTATTAGGAGCAACAGGAGAACTGTCTTCAGGGGTTGGTTGTCATGGAACAGATCTGAGGGCATGCTCTCAAGGGCATTCATTGATGGAGACTGTGTAGTCAAAAAAAAATTCTACATATGCAAGTTTGTTTTATTCTAGCAGTGATTTCACTAACCTTGGTTTTGGGGAAAAGACAGTAGTGAAGTTCTGTATGTTTGTGTGAAGTTGAGTTTTCGTTTTATTCCATTCATTATAGATGGTGAACCAGAATCTGCTGATGGAAAAATTATGTTCAGAAAGCCAGCCAAACGTTCATCAGAGAAGGTTTTGGACTTCAATGTAAGTTCAAGTAAGAAGATGAAAAAGAAAACTGACAGAGAAGCAACTACTTCTCAGAGTACAGCCAAGCAAGTAAAAAACAGCAGTCTTCTCTCATTTGATGATGAGGAAAATGATGATTAGGAGCTGTGTATGTTTAGTTATCCTTTTTGGGATTAGAATAAGAATGTGGATTTTCTTAGAAATTTAAACACGATATCTGAATCTTTTCTTACTTTATTATCATTCATCTAGAGAAACATACCATGAACAAAACTGAGCTCAGACTTTTCAGTTCAGATGGAACTGCAGGAATAGTATCTCACATCTTTATTTTTAAAAAAGAGTTTAAACAAATGTGTCAAAGCTATTTGAGATGAGTAGCATCTCAAATAGTTAGCTAAATGAGTAGCAAAATATACCTGTACATATCCAGCTTAAATGTATTTTTAGTCAGTTCATTTTAAAATGTCCTTCATTAGTAGAATTTTGTTTCCCCTCTATCAGTTGGGCTTAGTTGAGAGCTGTGTACTTTTTTTACTTATTACTGTCTTAACATTCAAAAGAGAGAGACTTCATTGCTATGGAACAGAAATGTCTTTTGCCTTGTATATTAACAGAAGCTTGCACTAAATTTTGCATGTATGGTTTGGCAGATAAGCTCTTTGTGAGCTCTCTTGCAGTAAGTGAGCCTGCAGTTTCTAAAATCATGTAGTCTTAATGCTGTCTTCACTGAATGCAGTCCAAGAAGCATCAAATTAATTTGAATTAATTGTGCTGGCAAGATGTTAAAAATTGTGATTGTGTCAACTAGTGTAAAAGAAAGATGCCTAAACCCTTTGAGATCATACACTTTGGTTACCACACTGATGTGTGAAGGTGGTGTGTTTTTTTAGAAGTACAGTCTAGTTAGCTACATATGTATTTTTAATTTTTTGAGATATCAGTTTATTCTTTAAAAAATGCATTTCATCTTTCATGTGTGGAAAAAGTATTTTAATTTTGTTTGAATAGGAAATTGTAAACAGGAAAATTAAGTCAAGAAATACTATGGCTGTGGTATAAACTGACCGTGTACGGTACACTGAAAATGACCATTCCTGTACTATTTATGTAATGGGATGTACCAACATTAAATAACACGAGATGCTGATGAGATTGGGAAGCACCAGGAGGTAGAAATAGGACTGATTAGTCTGAAATGTCTTGAATGTATTGTGTGTTATGTAGCCATATGTAAGCAAGACTGAGACTGCTGCGAAATTACAGGGTATAAAGCAACAGAACTAGTTCCTGTGCTGCATGACAGGTCATTTGAAGTTATTTGGGCTGTAAAGCTTCATTGAGGAGCAAATTTGAAGTTGCTGTGTGAAACAGCTGTTTTTAGTTTGTTAATTTGGTATTAAACAATAAATTATGTTTTCTGAAAGTGGTCCAAGGATATTTAAATTAAAAATTCAGTGCGTAAAGCAGGGTTTTTGGAGTCATCCAATAATGAAGTCTTTTATAATTGCTACCTGTCTTCATATATCACAACTTCCTACAGCATAAGATCAGATGCAAGCCTGCCTGCCACTTCACACTTCTTGTGGGTTTGCTTGATTTTGAAAATGAATAAGTATGTTGTCCTTCCAGAAGATTAAAACTAGAACTAGATATGGATATTAAGGTATTGATGTGGCTTGGATCTGATATTACAACTGCCAGAGATGTGCCATGTAACATCCTGAAGATTCCCATGAGGACATTTTGCATTTCTAAGCAATTAATTTGTCTGTATTCAGCATATATAATAAAGAAAAATACAGGAAGAAGAAATAGAGAATCAGAGGTTCCCAGAGATTAATCTTTTCATTAACTTTGTATGTTTAACATCTGTTTGAATCAATTTAAAATACACACACACACACACACACACACACACACACATAACCATGAGATTGGTATTACAGTATTCTGAAGGAATATTTGGGCATGTTTAAATGACTGAGTAAATATTTTGACTTGCTGAGACCCATGAAGGGATGAGTTAACCAATTAATGCTTACTTAAACATCTCCAGTTCTGGTCATCAGCACAAAGCCATGCTTGCTTACATCTTTCTTGCAGAGCCCGAAAGCTTTTTGCTTTAGCTGCAAGGCAGTTTAGGAGACGTGGTTATCAAGAGAAAAATGCCTGCTATAGATCAGAGGAATTTACATTTACCTTAAAATCTGAGAGAGCCTCCTCAGAGGAGCCAATGCGGAGCCAATATGGCACACTCAAAAAGAGACTGAGGTCTTGTTTGAACCCTGTCAGCAATTGCATTTAAACAAAATTTATTAATGAAAGACTTGTTAGATTCAAGTCCAGTAGAAAGAGAATTACTTTAAAATTCTGGGTACAGTACTTTTGCTTAATCATGCTCCTAGCACTGCAACTTCATGACAGATGCCTGGAATGCAAATAAATTAATTGGGTTTGCTTGGAAATAATATAATGAAAAGCATGTTGTTCTTCAGGCAGCGCAGCAGAGTAAGGAAAGGTGGATACAGAAACACTGATTTTTTTACTTTATTATGACTGTGATTTGTAGTGCTCAGAGCAGGAGACCTTTGTATTTCACCCCCAGTTCACCTAACAATAACTAATTGGATATATTTTATTAAGAGGTGTGAGTGATGCACAAAAGCATTTTAGTAAAGTAGTCATGTGAAAATGCAGTGTTCTTATGACACACCAAGAAAATTACACACGCCATCAGGCACCCCATGGAACCTGTGACTAAAGAGAACAATTACTTGTTCATTTATGAAATAAATGTGAAACTGTCTTAAGCAATCACCTGCCTTAAGCAATGGGCCATGGAAAAAAATAATTGCAAGAACTTTCCAGTAAAGGGGAAGCCAAAGTGAGTAGATGGAGCATGGGGCTATCCACTACAATGGACAAACCTTCTGGCTGCTGCTTCACTTTTTCTTTTTTTTTCCCTCCTTTCTCCCTTATGTAGGGAGTAATCTTTTTTTTTACTCCCTCATGGAGTTTCACTTCAGCCAGGTGTGAAAGAAGCGCTATGAAGGAGGAAGGTGAAAATAGCTGAGGCTTGTTACCCAGCACTGGAAACTTGGTCAGATGTGGCCTGTTAACTGGTGTGGGAATTGTGTACAGCTTTTATTGATATAATCTTTGAGAAGTTCCAGTTCATTAAGACTCAGAAACAATTATTGATGAACTGCAGTAACATAACGGCACAGTAGTGATGGGTGTTTAGAGAGGAAGCTTTGTTACATTGCAAAGCTGACAAAGCATCTTGCCTTTCCAGATGACATCCAAGTGCTTATTTCAGAGCAGTGCTGATGTCTGCGATCAAGGAAGGAAATCCCTATTTGAAAGGAATAGGATCTTTTTCTAAATGATAGGAATTAAGGTGGATCATCAGGAACGCTCCGTTATTGAGAAAGGAAATTTCAAAGTTAAAGGGCAGAATGAGCAACAAAATGCATGTATGGGCAGGTAGTCCCTGAGTTCCTATCCTTTGTTATATCTCTAGCTTGACTCAAAGTTAAAAGCAAATCTGTTGGACTGCAAAAGTTCATTTCATTGACCTAAACAGAAAGGGATGTGTAAGAATTCTATTTGCTAGTTTTTGTGTCCAGTACTTTTCCAGGAAGTATCAGTGGAGGATCAAAGGCTGTGTTTTGCATGCACTAAGCACGAGCAGCCTGTATTCAGCTTCAGATTTACAACGAAGCAGGAAGCAGCAATGTCATCATTTCAGCTGATTGTTTCCCTTGTGCTGTAGTGTATTAACTAAGTAATGCTTCACTTGGCTGTGTAGAGCCAATTGCATTCTCAAGGACATCAGGCGTGCCTGAAGATGAGTCATTATCTTTGGTACAGCACAAGAAGTATGATATGCAGTCTCAGCAAGTATTTGTCCATTGAAGTTGGTTAATAACCTATAGCCCTTTCTTTGGGCAAGATGCCACAAATCAATCCTTCGTTCATTTACCTGACAGAAAGACTGGTCTATCAGCTGCCTTGTCAGCATCATCTCATTGTTCCTGCAGTGAAGTGTTAATCTGCAAAGAGATTTTCCATGTCATAGACTTGCTCTTCTGCCCCACTTCCTTGAGACTATTCCAGAGGCAGCAGTCACAAGGGTAACCATAAAAAATTGGTGAAGGACAACGTGGGTGGCTGCAACCTCCTGTAGATTGACCTCAAGATTTTCAGAACCTATAAAACCTTAGAGCAAGCCCCTGGGAAGTAACTTTAACTTCTTCCTGAGGAAAACGGATGGGACCAGTAGGGAAAATTATGAGAGAGTGAATTTTAATTTTTTTTTTCCGTCATCACCTTTTCCTCTTATTTTTTGTTGGCGGTAAAGCAACAGCTGGCAAAAGCAGTTTTCCCTCTATCAGGAGATGTAAAATGGTTTTGGTGCCATTCCAGTACATCTGGCAAAGTAATCCTTCCCTCTGGCTTCTGTGGCAGTCCTTAGTGCAAAACCTGATTAGTTAAGGCCATGGGCCAGAGGATGCTCCCTTGTAATAGGCAGAAGTTGTAAGAGGAAGTTATCAAGCCTCCATGGGGTAATGGTGATCACGGCACGCTTTTAGTTTTGATATCATAAAAAGAGTTGTCCCTTAGGGACAACGTAGCAACGACGAACTTTAAAAGGGCAGATTATAAAACTATGAGGAAAATGGTTAACAGCAGGCTGAAGGGCAAAGAGAAATACTTAAAAACCATAGAGATCTGCCTGGAGGCTATTTAAGAACATTGTATTAGAGACACAGATGGTTTGTATACCTCTGAGCAAAAACACAGCATATGAAGAAGAATGAGGCTCACAGGGTTACGTGGGAGAAAAGCGTGAGTATAGAAAGGTTGAAAACACATCCCTTCAAAATGACAACTGACTGAATGACAGACCAGGAAATGCTGTCAGGAGAGCAGAAAGAGTTGGAAAGCGACAGTGCTAAGAAAAAGACTCCAATAGCTGCTGACTTCAGATGCCCAGGTTGAAACACTGAAAAGAGCGATTATAATAAAATGCACTCAGCATTTGCTTTTGAAAACTGGGTTACTCCAGATGAGACTTCTTCAGAAAAAAAAAACAAACAAACAAAAAACAATGATACTCTTAATCTCAGCTTGCTAGCACAGGACAAAGCCTGAGGTCTACAGTTTTAATATGTGAGTAGGCCAAGACTAAAAGTAGGGAGCCCATTCAAGCATAGTTTCCGCACACAAGGACTTTTATCTTACCTTGTCTTAGATTCAGTGCCAAAAATGATGTTTTTAATCTGCCAATGAATGTAGAGATGAAAAGAATCAGATACTTCTAAAAAATGTAAGCTTCGTAAAAGCAGAGAGCCTGTCTTTTCTTTCTGGTAGAATTTTGGGCTGTGGGACAGGCTACTTGATAAGGTTTCTTTTTTACATCAGTGTGCAATTGGACAGTCGCAGCATTTTCTTGTCATATATCTGAGAATGGAAACACACTGATTATAGAGTAGAAGGGGAACATCTCAAGTATCTTATAGTTGTCCTTCACAGATCTGATGATGTAGGCAAAAAAGTGTCCTTGTGAAATCAGTGATAGGTATTTTCTGGTTTAATAATAAGAAAAGGTAAAGGAAGACTATAATAGCTATTATATATAAAAACTTGATGCAGTCAGTCTCAGTGGAACTAGAGCCCTGGCATCCAGGCTGTTTTATTCTGCCCTGTTAAATAGAAACAAACAATTCAGCTGCCTCAATCTCCTCTGTTCTCCTCTGACATGCCAACTATCCCTAGAGAAGAGATAAAGCATTGTTCTGATCAGTGCCACAGCAGCAGCAGTTTTATAATTTAAGGACTGTATAAAATTTATGGAGCACTGAACAGAGCTTAAATCAATTTTATGATTTTCATAAGTTATTCCAGGCAGGCCGTGTTTGCATAGAAAGCCAGCGATGTCTGAGCTGTTTATCCAATGGACAACAACATTCAGAGCAGGGATTTTCAAAGGCACCTGTGGAGTTTGTGCATTCAAGTTTGATGGGAATTAGAAGACTTGCTCCTTTAAGCTAGTGAGTATTCCAGTATTAATTTTTAATCATGCCAAATTATTATAAATATCATAAAAATAAAAAATGGAGGAAGGTGACATTCATCAGCCTCTAGAGCAGAAAGAAAAAATACTTGGTTCCTTGTAAAATGTTTCAAGATCGTATAAGATAAATAGAGATGGAACTTTCTTTCTAGACAACAAGCCAAGCTGGAGCTGAGAAGATACAGTTCCCATTTCATCCAGACTGTGACTGGTGACTTGGCTCTGTAAATAACTTGTCACAGAAAAGAAAAACAAAGCAATCCTACCCTGGTTATTCTTTGCTCCAGACCCTAGCTGCAGTAGGGTGTGCACTTCTGTACACTATACTTGAAAAATGAAAGATGTAGATCAAATTGAATGCCCAACAGAAAGTAATGGCATTGATCACAACCGTAAAAAACATGACTTGTGGGGACAGACTGAAAGAACTGGGTTTCTACATCTAGAGAAAGGAGATGCAGAGGAGGGAGTAAGAATGTGATACCAATCTTCAGATATGTAAAACTTGCTGCAAAGAGGAAAGTTATAAACTGTTCTCTGTGTCCACTGGGAATAGAAAAAGAGCTAATGGATTTAAATGGCAGCAAAGGAGATTTAAGGAAGACATTAGGACAGGCTTTCCAGCTGTAACTGGAGTGAAGGACTGAAATGGATTGCCTGGGGAGGTTGTGGGATCTTCATTGCTAGACGTTTTTATGAACAGGTTAGACAAACATCTGTCAGAAATGATTTGGGTATAATTGATCTTGCCTTAGGGCAGAGGGCTGGACTAGATGACCTCGCAAGGTCCCTTCCAGCCCTATTTTTATAGTTCCCTCATTAGGAAGGCTGATGTGATATTCCTAGGACCTTATCATTCCTTTTAAAAGTGAAAACACGCTATCATAATGCCAAGAGTCAGATTCAAACTGACAATATCTGAGGAAATTCAAAGCTTAAGGTTGATATCCTGCACTTAATTACTAACACTTGAATACAATTTTGTTAATTGGAAATGTTGGAATGATAAATACTTGGAGATTGCACCACTGAGTCCTTTTTAACCAGACCATGATCTTTCTAACAGCATGAGAAGCTGTTTCCTCTAATACACGTTAATCTTACATGTTGCAACTTTGATTTCATCACTCGACTAAGCGGCTAGCATTGTTCTTCAGCATCTAACATGTTCCAGGTGAGGTGACTCTCAAGTTGCACATCATCACACATTTGGCCACATGCTATGCTTCTATTCACTCCAAAGCTCGTTCTTCCACTCCAGTTCATCATGATGCTAGTACTGAACTTCATTGTGTGGTTGTGTTTAAATCACTAATACCACTGTTAAAGCACGTTAAAGCATTTCTCTCCATTCTCAGACACTGTATTTCTCCTGCTGCTTTCTGCTTGCATGTTCTTTTATTCCCGTTGATAACTTTCATTTTCATCTGTCTTTTGCTGCTTACCCTTCAAGCTGTGCTTGTGTTATGTACTGCACTTTACAGTTTAGCAATTGGACAGCATCCAAATACTACCAAGAGCTACTTCTTTTAATATCAGGCAGAGCAGCTTGAATTTTCTTCATCAGAGTGCTGTGAAAGGCACACTGGCATGTTTTCTGGGCAAATGTTAAAAAAAAAAAAAAAAGTAAAAAAAAAAAAGTTTAACAAAAGACGGATGGTGTGAGGCAAGATGAAATGTCTGCATTCCCAGAATTTTCTGGTTTCGCTGATTTCAGGTTTAGTTCCTGACCCAGCTGCTGATTTATGTAACTCAGGACAGCTATGCTGGTTTAGAGCAGCCAAAAATTTAGCATTGTCACATGTGTGATTGGGGTAATATTGTTTCTCAACATCTTATTTTCCTGTATTGGCAATTAACCATGCACTATATCAGGAGAATAAAACTTTTTTTTCCTACCACTTCTGTGTCTAACTTACCTACTTCGAAATGGTGTAAAGTTTTCTGGATGTGAGAGTCCCAGTGCATCTTTCTTTGTGCCTCTTGTGGCACTGGCTCTTTAGTTGTTCCTCCCTTCTGCAGCCCTTGTGCTGAGGCTGCCACGTCACTCAGCAGATCCTGCCTGCAGGGAGGGAAAGTTGCCTGCTCACTGCACCACTGGAGCAGAACCAGTGAGTGTTTGCCATACTAGCCTGTTTCTTAAATTCAGTCAGGTAAGGTATTGGCAACCTATCCCACCCCTGCAAACTGCCAGCATTTCCTTGTTTTTTCCCAGTTTTCAGATAGCACAGGCAGAGTCTGAAAGGCATGTGTGGCATGTGAATGGCACATCACCTTTCCCATACCCTCTATACACCAATCCTTTTCCTCCTGTGAGCTGCTCAGAGTTCACTTTGCCTGTAACACTAGCAACTCAAGGCTGGATTTGGATTTTAAGCGAGTCAGTCATCAATGTGTGGATACTGAGTTTTCTTAAGGTACTTTTTGGTACTTGAGAGCCTACTGAGACTAAATATAGATGCTTTTATCTCAGGCATCAGCTTTAGTGCAATCATTCGATAACATATAAATACATACATCCCTTTGAGCTGTGTGCTTTAGAAACCAGATCCTGGGTGATGGCTGTAAAGGGTCACAGTCCTTTGGTGCAGGTTTACCCAGTGCCTACCACAGAGGAGCCTGCATCTGTGCTACAGATTCTGGGTGTTACTTTAGTAGAAAAATAAATAAATAAATAAATAAATAAATAAATAAATAAATAAATAAAATAGTGAACGAATAAGAGAGATTTTAAAATCAATTTTCTTCACCAAACAGCAGTCATTCAGATGGTTGCTGCTTTCACTGAAGACCAAGTGTATAAAATGCTTCAAGATACAGAATTGGATTCTATAAAGATATAATTCTTTTATCAATAATTCTTATAAGCAGGGCTTTTTCTACACTCTCTATTTTGCCAAAACTCTCATCTCTATTATATACTGAGCTCCTTGCCCTCCTGGATAGCTGTGATTTGTTGGTATACAAATTAATTTTGTTATTGACTAGAAGGAACATTTGAAGGATAAGAATGGTGTTGCTGTTCATACCTAAAGGTAATCAATGCAGATACAGAGAAATAAATATTTTCTAACCAAGGAAGAATTCTGCTAAGCCTTATTTCATTTTTCTAAAACCCACAGGATTGTACCCGAGCTGCTGTAGTTATGAACAGAGCAGTGATAGGCAAAAGCATTTAAATCTTTCTGCTTCATTTCCAAGGAAGATCCTGGGTGAGTGAAGCTTCAGTCCTCAACTTGCCTCTTCCAATGCTCTGGCTCAAAGTCACTGAATCATTACAACCTATGCATAGTGTTTGATTGCAGCGACAGTCATTATCTGTCATCAACTTAGTATGCCGAAAAGTGGAGAAGTAAATCCCCACCTCAAGAGGACTGATGTCTGTTTGGAAATGCCAGACAGCACTTTGTGGCTACACTGTTTAAAGAGAAAGGATGTGAGAGGGCATTGCAATGATGTGATGTGATTTACATCAGTCTGGGATTTGTCTGCGAAATGAACAGCAGTAACACGTAACAAGCGAAACAAAGTGGAATGAATAGTAGGAAAGGTAAGCGTAGGTGAAGAAAGAATGTGGCAGGGATTCTGGGCATGTGCCAGTTACTCCTAACCATATGTTAGCACTGTTTGCCTTGTATCAGGCATTTCTTGCTCAAAGACCCTCAGGAGAGTCTCTTTCACTTGTAGGCTTAATTCACAACCTAAAATCAGCTGACAAATACCAGAGCAAGATTTTGCTTTGCTTCAGCTGGCTCAGCCTTTCATGGAATTTGCTATGAAAATGCCAGACTGATGGGGAGGAGACCACAGGCTACCCAGCACCAAAGCACTCCTGAGCTCCAAGATCACATCCCTCCGCTGCACGGCTGCAATTCTGTGCTCCTTTATGCCATGCAGATCCTATCCTCTTGGCTTTGCTGGGCCCCTTGCTGCACCTGGAAGGCCAAGCCAGGAGAGGGGATGCTAGCCCTCATGGAAGGCAGCGAGGGCACAGAGATATCTAGGATGCACGCTCTGCTGAGGCTGCAGATGGGCAGGCAGACAGGGGACTGCTGGGACAGCAAGGAGACGCGTGCTGGGGGCTGCAGCACACAGAGCATAGAGCAGAGGAGGGGTGGCTGGGGATTTTGGGAAGCGGTCTGAGCCTGGAGCATGACGGCAGCACCCGCCTCCCTCAGGTGTCACTTCTCCCTGCGACTGGGCGGTGGTGGTGGTGAGTGATGCTCCTTCCCTTCTTAGTGGCCATGCTTGTCCCTGTTAAACCCTTATCTGCCGCAGAGAGAACCCCGCTCCTCGCCTCTCCTTGACTACGATTTGTGCTTGAACAAACAGAGCATAAAAATCCTCTCATAAAAATCCGGCCGCTCCTCATGAGGGGTGTCCCCTCAGGCCGTGCCCTGCCCACCGGGGCCCCTCAGGGCAGCCCGCCGCCACATGCACGCTGGGCACCGCCCGACATGGCGGCCGCGCCTGCCTCAGCGCGGGCGGGGAGCTGGGGCTGGCGGCCGCCTCTCGGCCGGGCCGCGCAGGGCGGGTGGCTGCAGCGCGGCGGCGGGGCGGCAGGTGGCGGCCGCGCCTCAGGCAGCGCGCGGAACCTCGCGGCGAAAAAGGGGAAAAAACGTCCCTTCTGTAGCACGGCGGCCTCCTTACCGCCTGTGTGTTGCAGTCACCGTGCGCAGAGGTGGTGGTTTCATCATGTGAAATGCGTCTCCTAAATTCAGCGACAGCCCCGGTGTGAAGGAGGCATGACCCACTTCTCTTTGCCTCTGTCTAAATGTGAACATCACGAACGCCTGAATCGTGCAATTTCCCCTTGATTTGGCCGCTTCTGTGTGCAGCTCCTGGCCTGCCATATTTCCTCCTGTTATTTACAACTTCTCTCCCGTCCCAGAACTTTTTTAAGGAAAGCAAGCTGGAACAGAATATTTAGGAATGCAATCTGTAATGCAAAAGGAGATACCCCAATAATGTGTGATTTCTAATAAAACGGGGAAGAGTTTGGGCCAGTTATTCAGTATTTGTGGAATTACAAAGTAAAATTTCCAGCTCCCAGGTGTTTGATATACAGGGATATTTAACCATCAGCCCCAGTATGCTTACACAGAGCCTGTACATGTAGATGATGCCTTAGAAAGGCAGGAGGTGTTGGAGGCATAAAGGATGCCCCGTCCCTGGAGGTGTTCAAGGCCAGGTTGGATGGGATCCTGGGCAGCCTGGTCTAGCATTAAATGAGGAGGTTGGTGGCCCTGCATGTGGCAGGGGGATGGAGATTCATCATCCTTGAGGTTCCTTCCAACCCTGGCCATTCTGTGATTCTGTGTGGTTCTGTGACATGCTGGAGGTGAGTTCCATTTTCTGATATTCCTGAATCTCATTTACAGTGGGAACAGGATCTACATATGCATCAGGTGATGAAGCTTGCCCATTATGACATGAATAACCTCAAATGCCTTTCGGAAACCTTTGTAAATTTAACTGGATAAAACCAAGGGATGAACAAGCCATTTGGTTTCTCAAGTAAATACATAGATCAATATTATTAAATGTGAAATTGTGAAATTACGCATCAAAATTCTTATTTGGCATCTAACCATCTGTTCTTTGTACCCTCATCTTCTCTCTGTGGTGGCCTTTCCACTGTGTGAGGTGGAAGCCAGTCCTTTCTCAGCCTGGTACACTGAGTAAGGTGTCAGGACATCCTGGGTTCAGAGCACCTGCTCTTGCTCCATGTTCAGCCCATACTTTGCTGCACCAGAGCCATTGTTTGAAGCACAATCTCTTGAGTATCTTGAGGCACTGAGCACAAGTTGCCAAGTCACACTGTTGGCTGCTGTGGTCCTGCTCATGAGATTCCTTTTCTTTGGAGCCTGCTCCCTCCACTTCTTCACCTTTGCTGGTTCCAACAGGACAACACTGATCCACATGCTAGAGAGCAGAGAGAGGGCAAGAGCACAGCCCATCTCTAGACACCTTTATTCTGTGCCACCTTAATTTTCCACTCCTGGGAAGCTTGACTCCTCCACAGCCTGTTTGTGTATATCCGTGAGACTGAGACAGAGGTAAACCAGATACCAAGGCAGTGAAGCCATCACTGCTTCATTGTGCTCAAGAAATGTTTAGATGTTGTACTGAGGGATGTGGTTTAGTGGGAAATATTGGTGATGATAGGTGGATTGTTGGACTGGATGGTTTTAGAGGTCTTTTCCAAGCTTGATGACTCTATGATTCTATGATTCCACTTGCTTTTCCTGAGGAGAGATAGGGCCTGTGGGAATAGCTCTGTCGTTGCCACTGCTAGGCCAGGTCCACTGCGGTGAGATCCAGAGCATCTTAATGCATACTTAATGCTGCAATTTTACCTCTCTCCGTGCTCTACCAGTGTAGGTGATAATACACCTTGCTTATGCTTCCGATTGGTCCTGTTTATATACCCCAGTGATGACAAGGGACTTCAAAGTCCTTATCTTATTGCAAATAAATGAGTATTAATAAATATATGTTTAGAATTACAGAAAATAATGCCATTACTAATTAAACTGGCAACACCATCTGCAGTGCAGCTGGCCAGGGTTAGCTTCACGTTGCTTCAGCAGCTGTGTCTACACTGTCTGAGGTGAAACTTAAGTTCCCATTTGCCTGTCAGGCAGGCAGTGAGCCCACGAGCGTAACTCTTTGAAGCCAAGGCTCTTTGCATGGCTTGCATGCTCCAGTGCCACCAGGCACACGTGGGGAAACAGGCCACCAGCCATCTGTGGGGGCAGTGGAGCTCACTGTAACTAAAGCCACTTCAAGAGCTGCTCTTTCAAGACAGGTCCAGATGAAACCAGAGAGGCTGTTTACTCCACACAAAATAAAAGTCTGAAAGCTCAGGCATCCTTTCTAATCTATAATGAGGGAGTCTCTGTTGGTCGCATCATGGATGTTGCTCTATTTCAGGAAGTCTCAACGTGGGGCAGTTGTGCCCCCTCCCAGTGGAGGACACAAACAGGTGCCAAGCTTTTATGGCCATCCGGGCCTTCTCAGGTTGCTGAATGGGTGGGGGAATCCCTTCCAGAGCCTGGCTCACTGAGAAGGGAATTCCAGGGGGTTCCTGGGGTGGAAAGGACTGATGACCCAGCTCTGTTATAATTACAGAATCACAAGAAGGCAGGTTAGAGGTGCAGGTGATGGAGGTTATTTACTGCTCCCCTCCTTCCTCCAGAGGCACTTTAATTTCCTTTGCATCCGGTTTTAACTGCTCAGGAGTACTGAAAATTCAACAGCTCTCAGCACTTAAACCAAAAATCAAAGGAAGAAGGAGGGAGAGGAGAGTGATTCCATTTCTTGTAGATCAACCTCCATCCTTCAGACTCCAGGATAAGTGTTTGCAGAATAAGACCCTTCAATGAAACATGGGCTTTGAATTTCAAGCCCAAACTTCTTCCACCGTATGCAGAGACTTTGTTGTCACACTGATCCTTGTCATCACATCTGCTTGATCAAAGCGTGCCTCGACAGAAAGTGGGGGTTGCAATTGCCAAGCAGAAGAAAATAGTAGCTCTGTGTCTTGTCCAAGCCTGCTCTTGCTCCCATGGCTGCACTCACAGTAGGTGCCGCCTTTGCCTGCAGAGCCGGCATTCTACACCTTTGTTTATAAAAGCTCCAGATAACCTCCTCTGCAGGAGGTGCTGCAGAAGAGCAGGAGTCTCTCTTAGTTTATTCAAACAAAGCCACAGGGTTTCTGAAGGATGTGCAGGAAGCCCTGTCCAGGAATTAGTATTCCTACTATCCTTTACCTATTTATCAAAACTTAATTTTGTATAATGGGGGTTTTAAAAACCACACAGCCTTTTCCACATGGCTTCTCCTCCACACTGTGGTTGTTCTCTCCTGGACTATAAGCATTTGCACTGGCCAAACGTATTGGTGGATTTAAAAAAATGAAACAGGTACTTTACATGTAATTAATTTAGTGATTTGCTCAGTTGCTGATTCACGTGCATAACCTCAATTAACGTTAATGGAAGTTATGTAGGCATGTCAAGGGCAGAATAGACCCCTAATAATCTAACATGGAATGTTATTACATTACTGCTGTAATTATATCCTGCACACCCATCATTTCTACTTTGCTTCATGAACTGTTTTTCAAATGCAGTGGCCAGCCGTCTATTATGCTATGTGCATTAATGCTGAGGTTACAGGGAGCATTATCATTTGTTCCTCATCATCCTGCTGCCTGCCCACTAAGGCTGTATGTACCCAAGTAAGCAATCAGACAGTTAGTGTTTTGCAAAGCTGTGAGTTTTATTTTTGAAGGTGATATTGGAAGGCAGAAACAATTAAAAAGAACAAGCCTCAGCAGAACATCTTCTCATCTCTCCTGCAGCATTTTATTTTTATTTATTTGTAATTGGGATCTGAGTAAACGTGGCTGAAATAAGGTTAGCTTCATGGTCAGAGAAAGTCAAGCACAGAAGAATTGTACCTCTAAAGGAAGTGTAGAAACAATTCTACCGTTTGCAGCTCTTTTTGGTAAAACTCTTCGTCTTTCAAAGGAGGGAGGAAGGCAGCAGTCCTATCCTCGTGCACCATTTGGATGGAACTGAAAACTAAAGAAACTGAGAAAAATGAACCTTATCGAGCCCACCTAAAGAGCAATTTTAAGGTGTTTGTGCCTAACACAGCTGACTCAGTCTGTTTCACCTTTTGTTCTGTCCAGTGATATTACTGTATATGGACAGCTTTTTTTCCAGTTTTGCTTGTGAGGTATATTCTACCTTGTGCGTGTACCACCACTCTGAACTGTCACATACACAGCGTTTTTGTCTTGAGGGCTCTCTCCTGCTGTTCTGCAGAAGATAAGGCCTAGTATTTCTGTGTGTGTAGGCTGCTGTTCCAACTTGCATGTTTGTGGCAGTGTAGTATATCCCTCCAACCAATTGTCGTCTCCCTGTGGCCATCTTGCTGTGACAGCTGTACCCGGTGCCTTTACTACTGCACTGCTGGGGAGCCGCAGGAACCTCTGCACCTTTAGAGGATCACACAGCTAAGCCAAAGAGTTCAGATTAGTGCGGCAATTAAGGGATAGTGAAGAGCTGTGAATCCTTAATGCTGACTGACACCACCGCACTACCAGAGGAGAAGGGAAGAAGAAAGCCATTGCAAAAACTGAAACACTGTAAAATAGCCAGAGCCCCTGAGTTAACTCTCTTCTTATGGGATTGCTGTCAGGCAGGCAGCGTGCTCTGGGCTGAAGGTACTGGCTGATACCAACACCCACCAATCTCTTACAGAGGAATTTGATTTTGCTACTTCTGTTCTCTTTAGCTCCAATGTTTGCTAAAATGTTTTCTAAAAACAGAGCTCTGTTTCCAAGGTAACAGCTACCTAACTTTATTACTAAAACTGCACTAATTCAGACAGGGATCTGAACAAACAGATTCATGTTAATTTCAAGCTCCATTAAAAACACAAGGAAAAAAAATCAATGTTTTTCAAATGGAAAAAGAGAACAAATCAATAAAGAAATTTTATTTTCAGCCTTTTAAGTGGGGCTTTGTAAATAGTCGAGGTGAGGAAGTAAAACTACATGAGAGCAATCCACAGCATCCTTGTAAGCAGTACTGTAAACAGGAGGACAAAAAGATGTAGGGGTAATGTAGAGGCTCAGAAGTGGGATGACTTATCTGGATCTGTGAGGTCTGTGAACATCTTGTGCGGTGCCCCCTGGCTGTGACTGAAGAGCGGTCACCACGAACCTGAGAGAAGAGCAAAGGTGTGATCACACCATGTCCTGCATTACCCTGAGCAGCGTGGGCAGCCACAGCTGTGCCCAGGCTATAGCAGGGAACTAACATTTGCACACAACGAATGTGCAAACACTCCAGGGATCCTGGTTATGTCGTTTGATTCCCAACATATGCCAAAACCCTCACAGCCCCCATTTACCCCGCTGCTCTTCCCAGTGCCAACAGAAGGGTGGGTACACCAGACTGGGTACACCAGCATGTGCTGTGGGCAGTGCAGCAGTCTGCTGTGTGGGCACTCTGATGTCCATCTCCTTACTGCTCTGATCCTCCATGCCGTCCTGCCCAGACGTACAATGGCTGAGGGACACTGTGTTCTGGATGTCCCAGTGCTGACTCGAGGTTAAAAACACTATTCTGGGCAGCTGCTTAGAAGGCAGAAAGGCCTGGGGAAGGCTGTTGTGAAATCAGACCTTTCCATGGTAGTTCAGCAGTGGACTTTTCACGCTTCACATGATGTTTATCAGATCCCTGAAGCCCTCTTTGACTTTCCTTTCCAGTAAAGGTTGTCTTGGTAGGTCTGTGGGTTTTGAAGCTGCTGGAAAATGATGTTCACAAGGAATAGTATAACTTTTCCTCTTCACTGGGCTATATCTTTTTCCAATTTGCCACTGTTAATAGAAATATTCTCATTTCCAAAATCTGGATAGAGGAGAGAGAGGTAATATAGAGAGATTTTTTTTTCCTATTTTTCTATAGTGGTGTGCCCATAGACAAAATACTGTTTCGCTGTTTAAAAGAGAGAAAATAAGTGACCCTAGAAGCCGGAAGTGCAGATAGTGGCAGCCCCTGATAGTTGTTCAAGACCCAAGTTATTTCATGATTTTCAACAACAGGATTTCTCTTACCTTTCTCTAAACCATTTGCTACTGACTACTGTCTGTCTCCTCAACAAAAGAAATGTTAGGTAGGTGTATGAGGATAGATTTTACCTTTCTGACTAGAAAACAGTGCCAGCTTTTGCCCTTGGGCAGAGCTCTGCCATGTGAACAACACGTGATTTAGCTGAACAGGGCTTCCAAAAAACAGGGGCAGGGCACAGAACACCTAGCTGGTGCTTATACCTCAGAGAATGAGCAGATGAAAGAAAAATCTCCAGTGCACATGTACTTGTCTATAGACAAGACCTATTCAGTACCTGAGCGGTGCAAATGACACAAAACAATTAGCAGCACGGTGCTGTAGTTTATTTAAGGTTATCCTCCTGAGGAGAACTAATGCTTGGAACCCCTTTTTAGCACAACAAAAGATATAGCCAAGTGAAACCTGTGTGCGGCAGTCTCTTTGGGGAAAGGGGCTGATGACAACACAAGTCTCTGGCAATGTTTGAGATGATTTCTCCACTCGTTAGTCATTTGGAGAGGTACATTCTATTACAGCAGCACATGATATCCCTTTTCCTCCCGTCCTCTTCCCTTTCTCTATCCACCTCACCATATTACATTGTTTGCCCCATATTTTAAAAGGTATTTTCTTTAAATCTTCTTTGATTCACTCGCTTCACCTTGGCATTCCATCAGCTGGCAAACACAAGTAATGAAGTGAAGGCAACGTAGTTAAGTTGATATCTTAAATGCACACAAATCCCACATGCTGTGGCAACAACAAAATGAATAACAAACACACTGCGTGAAAATCCTCTTAAGTTCTTTTTTTTTTTCCCCCTTCATTCTAGCCTTGCATACAACAGGGGGAACTTAAAAAATAATCTCATAATATTTCTGAACTAACAGTGTTGGCATGGGGTGGAGGATGGTCTTCTTACACTTCTCCGCGTATCTCAGACTATCACAGCTGTTGCTAGTAAGTTAATGGCTGCGAGGGGGCTGGGGAAGTTAGAAGGAGAAGAAGAAAGGGAAACGGACAGCCTCGTAGGTGGCCTCGTCTCCGCCAAAACTAAATATTTTCATTGGAGCTTTTCCCATTCAACAATTGGCAGCTTTATCCAGAGACCTTAAACAGACATAAAAATTCTTGCTGTTCTGCAACTGACTGCTAAAAGGACATGATGCTGCCAGCTGATGTACATGAATGAATATCTATCTAATAATAGAATTGTTTTCTCCTAAGGTACCTTTCTTTTTCCTTTCCTTTTAAATTCTTGCCTGCTGGGTCTGCCCGCATCCCTTTGCCCTAGAAATTTAACCTTGGCACTTTCTTTATGCAAGATTTATGCTAGAAACGTTGGCTGGTATTTCATTGTCAGTCAGGGTGTGATTCTGCAGTGACATTTCCAGCAATATTTTTATGGCAGCTGCAGTTATACCAACATCAAGCATGAAAACAAACATTTTTTTTTCCCCTGACAGAGTTCATTTACATCAGTGAACCAGACTAAAAGGTGCACTACCCAAAGCACTTTTGGCTGGTATTACTCCCATTTGCCCTAGAGGGTTTCGCTAGGACGAGTATAGCTGGACTGCTAGAAGCTCAAATGTGTTTATGTGCATGGAGGCGGGTCGAGTGTGCAGAGTGAATACTGAAAGAGAAAAAAGATTTCTAATATGCAGTCTGTTATTCTGGTATTTGAATAAAAATATTATGTAGAGTGCTGAAGTTTGAGGAAGAGTTAGCATGGCATCCTGGCATGCTCAAATTCATTCTGGTGCTGTGATTCAAGCTGTCTGCTGGATGCTGCAGAGCTGCTTGAGAAGGTTGCTGCCTTCTTCCTGCCCACCTCACCCCAGCCAGAGCTTCATGCTGTCAGAAGAAGCCTATGGTAGAACAAGTGACCTGGTTGGTCCCCAGCCGTCCCAGCTAGCATATTGCCATATTAATTTGATTGAAATCTCTGATTTTCATTGACAAAGCTTCCAGCCCACTCCAGTCTGGACTTTTCCAGTTGTTTTGGAAGAGTGGACAACGCACGGGAAGATTTCTGTTAAGCTAGAAAATGATATGATAGCCAAGGTTAGTCCTGTCATCAGCAAGGGCAATTACCCATGTGGTTGAAGTCCCCAGTGCTGATAACCGATGGCCAGTTGCTCTTTTTTTAATCCACCTCTCCCTCTTTTTTTCATCCACCTGATTTATGTGCAGGTCATGTGCAGCCCACAAAATCTGTGTTGCAGGGGCTTAGCAGGAAAGGAGCATAAGAAGATGCCAGGCAGGTGTTGTAGTGGTTGGAAGGGATCCTGAGTAACCAGGGAAAGGACAGTGGGGATGGGGATGCAGAATCCCAGGAGACCAGGTAGTCCTGAGCAAGGAGGGAATGGAAACCTGTAACCAACAGATGCGATAGTTACCAACCCGTAATCTCAGCCTGTGGAGCAAAGTGGGAGCGCTTTATTTACTTACTTCTTAAAGCTTTGTTCCCCCCTTCTCAGAACAGGCTCAGAAGTGGTGTGAGCGGTTTCAGACTGTTCAGCTGCTGTGCCTTTTCCACTGGAAACTTCAATTTCCCGGGAATGCCCTTTGTCTCCCTTTTCCCTTTCTGGCCCTGTAGTCTTTGCATTGCTGTATATTGATGCATTCTCATTCTGCAAGGTTCTCTGCCACTTGAATTTCTTTGCCCTTCTCTGTCATTTTCTCCTCAGCACTTGCTTTCAACCTTTCCAGAACCAGGGAGAGAGAGGGGCGGGGGGAGACAGATGTAAATGAACCCACTAGTGTAAATCAGTATAGCTTCACTGACTACAATGGAGCTGCACTGAATTACTGTAGTTGAGAACCTGCTTTGTAGTGTCTCCCTCTTCTGTACGTTTTATATAGCCTGTTGTAGAAAAAAGCAGAAAAACACTCTGCCAAATCTCCAGTTCTTTCTGTTTAGCTCTCCTAAGGGCTGCAGCTGTATGCTAATAGTCTGCTTCTCTAGCGGGAAATATGAAGAGCTACAGCATGCTTGCAGATGCCAGGAAGCAGGCTTTGATATCAGTGTGCAAGGAGAGAAACATACAGAGCATTTTTCCCTCTCTTCCCTCCCTTGCATCGATTTCCCACTCTTTTGGTTCTGTCGACCTCCAGGGCATCCCTCCTAATAAACAGCGCCATAAATAAAATCAGAACGATATCCTCTGAAATATGCAGAAATATTTTTGGCTTACACGATGTGTTCTGGAGATTTGCAAAGGCACCTCTCAGCTTGTTGAGTTTCTTACCTTCTACACCTCCCATGCTTCTGCTGCTCTTACTGGCGTATTTTATCTGGATGCATAAGAGAGATGCAAACAGCAACGCAATCACATGGCCTGCTGCTTTGTAAGAACTGGAAGGACTCTGTTTCTGCCCTATTTCCTTTGAAACAAGCAGTTTAAAGTTGTGGTCATGGCTGGAGCAAGAGCCAAGCCCTTGACTGTGTCCACACCCTGAGGCGATTTGGAGTTGTGTTCTGTTGATGAATTTCAGGCTGAAAGCACTTTGCTTTGCCCTGTGCCTTGGTGCATGTCCAAGGTGTGCCATTAATCAACCCGACTATATGGGCTGTTCTGTCTTATTGCTTAATTAAGACTCGCTGGTAATTTACTTGAGATTAATACCTATTTATATGGAGCTGAAGTTTCATCTATTTGGAGGATGAGTTATTGAACTGCATGATGTGAAGTAAATCAATAAAATATTACTGGAAATGAGAACGATTCTGCCTCGCACTTCAATCCTTTCGCCAGCTTACAGAGAAAACTCACTTAAGGGAGGTGTTCACGTTTACTCTCAGCTTCCAATTTTCCAGCTAGATGTGATGTCTATTAATAATCCTGATCACCTTGCTCTCATTACCCGAATCATGTTGTAAAGCCGAGACCTCAGGGAGTGCTGCTAAGAATAAGAGGTGCTTTTAATCAGGGTAGTGGGCCTGTTGAAGTATGACCCAAAGTCCAGCTTGTCCAGGGGTGATTACAAAACCAGCACCCTCAGACAGCAGGCTTTGTATCACTGTATGAACATGTTATTCCTGAAGAACAGCAGAGAGATCATATCCAGAATATGCAGCATAATTGCAGGGTTTTTTTAAACTAATGCCACTTGTTTACCACGTACAAATAACTTCCACTTAATGTCATGTCTTAGTTCTGTTCCAGCGCTGAGGAAGGCCTTTCTCTGGCCACATGGCCAGCCTGTGGTGACTTTAGGCACGACACCTCTGTCACCAGCGGCACACTGCCAGGAACTCTCCAGATAGTTCCAAGTAACAAAGCTGGCCTTTCTGCCTTTTCTTATATATCTTCCCTTCCTCTCCTGAGCTTGGCCTTCTGGGAGAGACCAGACATACGTCCTCTTGGCACAAAGATATATGGTTCTACCTTGACAAATAGACGGCTGCTTTCCACTTTCAGTATTCCTATACTTCACAGAGCCCCATCCCAAATGAGAAATGCAGAGGCTCTGTTGCCCCATTTCTTTTGGAAAAAATGTTCACTTCTGACATCATTTGATTAACAAGCTGCCATAGAAGAAGGCTTCCAAGAAACTAGAGCTTCATTTTTCTTTCTAACAATCTTCCTTATCCTTGAAATAATCTTTTTTGTCACGTTACCAGTGTCAGACTACAGGGACATGATGGGATATGACATTCAAGGACTCTAGTGGCTGCTGTGGCAAGAACTAGCAATGGGGGAAATGGTGATGCTGAGTGAGGGATGGACTTCAGTTCAGAGGTGTTCAGCAAGTTGGCAGAGTTCATCGCTAGCTTGGAGCTTCTGTTGCTTTGAAAAAAACAAAATCCCCTTTGGCAAAAGAAGAGGGCTTTTCTTTTACTTGTATGCAGCTCAAAAGTGTCTTTTGCTTAGACCCTGAAGCAAGGACAACCCTCACCTCTGTTACCAGCTTCTCACCCTGTTCCTCATTCCTTCATTGCTTCTTTTAGCTTCACTGTTTTCACTGAAAAGCCTCCTGAAGGGTTCACACAATGAAGCAACAAGAAGCTCTCTCCACAACAGGTGCTGTTTAAAACAAGGATTAATCTGCTCTTCTGGACTCAGATGAACCCAGTTTCAGAGTACCCCAGTGCCCCAGCTGTCCTTGTCCACTCTAGTAAACATTACCCTGCTTCGGATCTGCCAGCATAGCCGTAGGTTGGAGGTGCTTCCTAACCCAATTCTGTCACAGTAATCTGGGTCAGCCTCAACACTTCACGCAGTACATTTATTTTTGTAGCTCTCATCACGTCAACAGTTGGGTTAAAGAAACCCCTTCATGTGCAGTTACGCTGACAAAATTGAGAGGGAAGTAAGTGCCTGAGGGGAGCTAAGTAGAATGCCATAGGTGTGCGGATGGCCAGGCAGCAGGTTGACCATTCCCTGGAGCACACAGTGAACAAATGTGGGAACAGACCCAACCACAATTTTTTTTTAATCTTCTAGCAGCATTAGGTGGAAAGTATGCTGATTCAGAATTTAATTTCTACATTCATTATGTGCTGAACTGTTTCCCCCTTCTTTTTCTCTGGTCAAAGTTAGTGATTTGGGACCCAGCCTTAGAATGAGACTTGATGCATGGTATTGAGCTACAGAAGATGTCCCAGAGGTCCTTATATTTTCTTAGGTATGCCTTCAAGTTGACTAAAACGTGCACGGGCATCAAACTAGTGCAACAGCTGATGAGCTCAACCTCTCTGGATACAGCCCAGCATAAGATGGATTTGCTGAGAAATGTCATCAGTGCCAAATGCTAGGATTTTTGGTTTAATATCGAATAGGAACAAACTCCAAAGTTTGGAGGCAAACTTCTAGAAGTTTAGTAGAGGAGAAGGTAGGAGCCGTTCATATCACAGGTGTTGGTCCATTTCCTCTCTTGATATTTAACTGCTGGCAAAAGGCACTAGAGAGGTACAGAAAAGAAGAGACTGTAAATCATCAGGACACTTTGTTAGCTAAGTTTGATATTTTCCTAGCTGCTCTTTTTCTAACCCTTCCCTCCTCTACTTCCATCCTTCATTTCACTGAGATTATTCTATATGTTAGAGCTGTTTCTCTATAAAAGAAGCAAGCTGCAAAATCTTTAGACATTTGCCCCTAGAACAGAAGTGTGCTGTAAGTAATACACAAGAGTAAGAGCCTCGGGAGGATCTGAGTCCAAGCAGATGTCATTATACACTTAAAACTGAATAATATCTCTAATACTGCTGAGAACAAACCAACCCTGCTAGTACTGGACTCTTCAGTACTATCTGCTCATCGGAGACTTGGCAAGTCAAGGAAATTTCTCCTTTGCCCTGTGAGAAACTGGCACACAGGAGAGCATATGTTGCCAGCTCAGTGTTGAACTGCTGTGACACTGAAGTCACCAACCATTTTACACACAGTTGGAAGCAGCTTTTGCTTGGCTTCCACCTCCTCCTCAGCCTTTTTGACCTCTCTCTTCAGCCTCTGTCCTTTATTAAACATAATGAAAATGTCAAGACAGTTCTTAGACCCACTCACTGAGCACATTCACCTCCCAGGTGAAAATAGGTTTGTGTCTGTTGGTGGGATATGTGCTTACTGAACCATCTCCATTAGATAACTGTGATCAGCTTTCCAGTTCAGCCTTAACTAACTCCACACAGTGGAGGAAGTGAAACAGACAGTGTAAATAAATAGATGTTTTGTGCATATGGTTAGGTCTTAAACTGTATTTTACAGCTGAGGAAGAGAGCTAGGAGCTGACTGCAGTGAGAAGTCCAGCTGCTTGCCCCAGGGTACCACTCCAATTCCAGAGCAAGAATCAGCAAGAGGACATTGCCAGAATAGCTGTATGAGTTCACAATCACTCTTTGATTTATGGCAGTATAATTTTCCTTTAGAGACAAGCTTTCCAATATTAAAGTGAATTTATTCCTAGAATTATGTCTGTATTTAATACGCACACACGCACATATTTATACCCTGTGAGGAGATCAGATATCCACGTGATAATCTGCCAAAGCAGGTGCTAAATTGCACTTAATCTGGCTTTCACCTTTGATCACCTCAGTCCTTGGCCTTAGGTACTTAAGATGCCTTTGCCTTGAGAACAGCTTCTTAGTTGCACATTCCCCCGGGACTGCATACCTGGAAATCCTGACTCTAATTAGAACAAATTTATCTATTTGTGTATGAGGACATATATCTGAGATGTCATACCTCAGCCAATTTTCTTTAAACTTCTCCACACTGACCAACAGCAAAAAATTTCCTTTTCGGTTTTCAATATTAAATTTCAAAACAAACTCCTGCTTCCACTCAGAAATCAACCAGGCAGTCAATCAATGAGCCTGCTGGCTGTTTTTGCTAAATGGACAATATTCAGTTCTCTGAACATCTGGCAGTTGTGAGAAACAAATACCAATATCTGTCATTAGGAATGCTTGAAAGGAAGGCTTTCTGCTGCTGGTAGGCTGAGAAATCCTCCTTTCCAGGAAAATACAGCAAATGATTCTAACAGTGGAAATACAAGATTTTGGAATCACAACACTGTCTGGCAAAATTACTGTTTTAGGGACTTGCTGAGATGTTTCTAAATGCACCATTTATATTTATTTTCCCTCTTGTGTCTCTGCAGAGGTAAAGCAGTGATATAGGTAGAGATATTAAGAATGTAGAGTTTAAGAAATTCTCCAAGTTACAGTATGTGTCTGTAAACCCTTTTGCATAAGCAAAAGGCACTGGTGTGGCACAGGAAAAATCAAAGTGTCAGTCTTTCCGTGGTGGCTAATATAACTCACCTGTGGGCTCATTAATCACAAGTGGAGCAGGCATCCCAAATTCATGCCAGTCACAGCTTTATGCTACCCCACCAAATAAATCTTCTACAAGTATCCTCAAGTATAGTGAGAAACCCTGGCCCTTCACTGATTCACTGATGCAAAGCAGTAGAACTCTGCTGAGGGCTGTTGAGTGATGCCCATTTTTGTTTTGTTTAGTTGAATGTCTGACCCACATTTGCTATTCGTTATTACCGTGTTATTTTTTTGGGAGCCAGCAGAGTTTTTTTTGCTGCTCTGAGCAAAGTATTTGCCTTGTAATCTCACCCAGCTGGGTTTGCCTCCAAATGCTCATTGGGAACCCTATAAAAAATGCAGCCTCTGACCCAGCATTAGGAAAAAAGAAATAAGATTTTTTCTTTTCCTCAAATGAAACCTATACTGTCTCTGGGTACTGGCGTTCCCTCAATAAGGTACTCACACAAGTAATGCTAATAAGCACATTTACCACTTGAGTGGCTAGATTGCAAAAGGGTGGTAATTAAAAGAGAAAATATTTAGAAAAATAGGCCCAGGCTTCTTTAAATGGTCTTTTCTTCTCCTTCTTATGTGTTTGGAAGATTATGTCATCATCCTTATCTCCACACCTCCATAGCAGTATGAATATGGGACAAGGAAGAACCGTTGCTGTCAGCCTGCTCACCAGAGAATGATTCTGGTTAGGAGCCCTCCCATCTGCCATGCGTGACCTCTGTGTTACACCTGAAGAGCAGCCTGAGATGCAGTGGCATGGCTGAGGTTTCCTTTTAATGCTTCCAGCAAGGCTAAATGTCCCTCACCTCCTCCTCCCTGTGCCATGGGGCAGAAGTGAGGTGAAAAGGAGACAGCATCAAGAACCCTGATTCCCCTCCCCCCTGGAAAAGAAGGGCAGCAAACTGGTGTTTCAGTGTTCCTCTCAAATCCCAGCACGACTTGAGGCTGTCAAGTATCTAATTCATGATGTTTGAATGCCTGTGGTTGGAAAGGTCAGATGTTTTCAGCTTTTCATATGGATGAGTACAGACTGCAGAGAAGAATGATCTGGCCCAAAAGAGTTTGATAAGTGTTTCCAGGGCAGAAATGTAGAGATGTGATATCTAGTGTGTGGCAGCATGTGAGCTCAGGCTGGGTAGGCTGGCACTCTACAATGGTAAGGGACAGGCCTGCCAGTGAGCCTTCATCCCAGGATGTGCCAGCAAGATGCCTGCTGGAGCAGTCACACAAGCACAGATGTGATTTGAAGGAGATGACATTTCACTTTGTGTGCACACCTCTGTCTGCAAGTAGAAGCCAAGCAATAAAAAAATGTAAGAAGAGAAAGGAAAGCAGAAAGTGTCATGAGGTTTCTGGTTGGTCTGATCCTGCACTGAATTTAAAACTGGTGAAATATTTTCCAGATACTCTTGGATGCCCCTGAAAATGGACTGCCCGAAATCTGCCAGAATAGCATCCTTGCAAGTGTTGCTGGTTTCTCCACTTGTACAGGAGCACAGTAATAGTTCTTGTGGAGCTTCATTGAGTTTTCTGGAGCCAAGCTAACTCCTACTGAGTGTTTCACACTGTTCATATAACTTGAAGATCTAAGGCTTCATTTCTAATGAACCCTCTGCACAAAAAGCAACATACTGTTCTTCCAGCTCTCTTGGCTTGTGCATCTCTTAGATGGCTTTGGCACAAGGAAATACACTTACACTCAGTTTCCTTGAAACTTTCATCCTGAATCAGCTTCATGCTGTTGCTTGCAGCCAGGATAGTGCTGGGAGGTGGCAGTGTGTGTGACAGACACCAGAACAGAGACAGCATGATTGTAAATCCTGAGTTTGTCCCTCACCTCTGCCTTCCTCCAGGCTTGCACAACTTGTTGAGAGAAATCTTTAAAGGAGCCAAACCTCATCAGTTTTTCAGATTGTTTTGTTACTGGGCTTAGCAGGGAGGCTCCTTCCTACCTTCAGCCTGAGTGATTGCTTTGCATAAGGGGACAAGTTTGTCACCCCTTGCAGAGAGAGGTGGCCAATGCCTCCTTGGTGGAGACTGCATGGAGGAAGATAGGCAGAAAGATGAGAAACACACAACAGATTCCTCTTTTTCAGGCAATACCCTGACTTATCACAGAGGCCAATTGCTGATGCTGGTCCCGAGGTGGAGGAACAGCCACTTAACTGGGCCCCACCAGCAATCAGGTGCAGGCTAAAAATTTGTAGTGAAGGTCAGTGTGTGGTCACCAGCACTTCCCAGGCAGAGGGCTGACACGGTGGTAATTGGCAGATCTCATCACACTGGTCAAAGGGAGCTCTCCTGTGCGACAATTATTGCCTGGGGGGAAAGGGAAGAAACCTGGAGGCAGGGAATTAGAGTAAGCGCTGATGAGTTGGCAGATGCTGCTGGATCAATGGCCGCGTCATGGCAGGGAGAGCAGCAGCAGCCCTCTTGGAGCCATCAGTCACTGTTGTCTTGGGTAAACGCCAGCAAGAGGAGCAAGAAGAGAAACAGGGGAGGGGTCACAGGCCTGCTAGGCCATGCTTAATTACTTCAAATCACATGAGAGGGGCACATGCCCACTGTGACACATCATTCCCACTTGGGGGGCTGCACGCACTGTGGTTAGCACCGGAGACACACGGCCCCTTTTATCCAGAAAAAAAGCCACCAGGTTCTCAAAGCAAACAGCTGACAGGCAGGCACGTACTGTGCACACCCGCAAGGTCCTGTGCCATGCCATCCCCACCAGGGCAATACGACGAGGGGCACGTATGTGACTGCAGCCACCGAGGCCCTGTGCAGCATGGCCTCAGCAGGGCACCTGCCTTGCCACATGGCATGGGCTGTGTGCTGCTATTGCTGTGAGAAGACCACGCTGTCCCTCCCTGTTCTTCCTTCCTCAAAGTCATTGTCAGGGCCCATGGCAGCACGGAGCCACTGCCTGCACTGGGGAACCACGCTGGCACTTGGGTTGTGAGGCCTGGTTGTTGGTTGTGCAAAGTCACCCAGCCCCTGAGCTCAGTGCAAATTCAGAGGGACAT
Source organism: Chrysolophus pictus (assembly GCA_037305975.1). Taxonomy (NCBI): domain Eukaryota; kingdom Metazoa; phylum Chordata; class Aves; order Galliformes; family Phasianidae; genus Chrysolophus; species Chrysolophus pictus. Next base: position 42,736,686 of record JAYKPI010000006.1, read on the forward strand.
GGAAATTGTGCATGATGAAAATACATCCTGCCCTGCTCTGATGTAACCTTCACAACGCTAATTTCCCCAGTGGAAACACCATTTTGTGTTTCTAGAGGGCTCTGAGGGCATGTGGCTCTTCCTACTTTCTCCTTAGCAATGTCCTGGTTTCAGGTCTGTACTGCCTCTGCACTGCTCCTCCAGCAGGGCTAACTGCTTGTATCACTGTGCTCTTGCTGTAACAACAAGCCAATCCAGGTTTAATAAGCAAAAATAGGCAGGGGTGGTTTGACAGTGCAAACTAGAGATGATGTGGAGATGCAAAAAACAACAGAGAGAAGAGAGTTTAAAACCGTTTAAGGTGAATTTTGCCCAATCATAGTGTTGAATTCCATTGGGAGTCAAAATTAAGCTGCTAAGCCAGCGCAGGCTAGTGGTGTTAGATGTTGTTTCTAGATGAAACTAAATGCAGCAGAACCAGCTGTGCTTTTGTATTGGAGAAGCTCTCCTTGTAAAACCAAAAGGCGACTTTGATGGGCTGGCTCAGCAGATGGCAATGAGTTTGGCACAAGCACTGCTGTACTGTGTGGGACCTGGGCTGTGTAGGCACGTGCCCCCATTGCCGCAAGGACACCTGAGCTGAGAGCACCCACTTGTCTCATTGGACTTAGTGATTTTCTCCTCTCTCTCCACTTTTTCTCTAGGCACTGGTTCTGGCTAACAGCTCTGTGAGAGCAGCCTATCCCTAAGGTGTAGCAGTGCTGAATTACCACCACCAAGATACTCTTTCACTTGAGTTACGGCCTTTTCCTCCTACAATATTTTTAACAGTGTCTTCTTATGCTACTCTGTCATTTAGAGGGACAGGCTTTCTGTTATATACACACTGCTTCCCCCTTAACCACCTGTACCTGCAGCAAGGTTAAAACAGTGTTTGCATCAGCTTGTTAGGCTGGTGCAAACAGAACAATAGAAAAAGAAGAAAATTTAATGCCATTCTGGAATGTCTGTGTAACTTCTGGGTGGTGATTGCAAAGATAGAGATGATCAAATACAATAAAAGGGTTATTTTTAAATGTTCATAGCTATTCCAAATAACGAGTCTGATCAACAAGAAGTTGTACTTCATTTATTTATTTATTGAGTATTTGAGTATTGAGTATTGACCATAAATCTGAAGGGACTTTTCTCACACAATTAAGCTAGTGTTCCTTGCACAAATGCCCCTCTTCACCTGCAAGCAGAAGGATTTGAGAGGAAACAAGAAACACACGTTCTTCCTTGTTTGTCAACTGCTCTCTGTCCATGATTGCAGTTACTGCTGTTGCTGGGTAGTCAGAAGGCTTTGGCTAGGGTGATCACTGCTTGTGCGAACAGGGTTGGAGCTGTTCTGTCCTGTTAGGTGATGCTCTCAAATGTGATCTGTGAGGCATTATGCAGCCATTCAAGTGCCTGCCATGAAGATCTCCTAGCTGAGGATTCACTGCTTTTACAGATTCTGGCATCTGAGCAGGGAGGAGGCGTGGTGTTTTTTGGTGGGAATAATATTCAGTAGGGGATGAAGGGAATTTACAAGCATCCATTTACAAGTGTATACATGGTTAAAATCAAATAAGTAAGTCATAATCATGAAAATAAAACAACACAACAAAAATACCTTTAAAATCAGCAATGAATATAAGCACAGGAGTAAAATGAAATATAGCAAAATGCTGGCCTACATAGGTGTGGAGGAGGAGGGTGAGCTATACTGAGGAAGGAGGCTGGTGGTCGGGAGGACACTCAAAAGGTGACTGGACACCTACCAAAGGGAAACATATTTCTTAAACATGGGCTGAAGATTCACATGGGCACTGAAACCTGCAGGGAGGTCAGTGGTTGCTGTCTCAGTTTCATGCATTTTGGTCTTTGTGCTCTGCACTGCCAGAGTAGTTCTATTTTTTTTCTGGGAGTGCTAAATTATTTCCCAGACTATTTAAAACAAACAAACAAACAAGCAAACAAATCATTTTTGCTAGGCACTTATTGTATTACATTGGCCCAGCGACAGATATTTCCTAAGGATTCCATTCACACAGCGATTGCATGCAGAAGCCACATTATGCACACAGTGGACCATGCATAACAGCACCTGCTGCTGCTCCTGCTGCTACTAAAGAGAGAGCAACTAATCTCTTTAATTATTGGAGAAGAATTAAGGTTTGATTTGTCTTATTACGGGAACATAGGTATTTCCCTCCTGCGGGCTGGAGCAGAGATGCTCTTTGCCATCCTGTTCTGCTGTAAGGGGGGTTTAAACTACTGGGTGTATGACCATCAGCGGCTGAAGGAAGAGCAGGGTTGTATGGACTCCCACCCCCCCACCACTGATTTGGGAGCTGTCTGTGTGGTTTCTCTCCCACAGCAGAAGAGGACAGGCTGAAGGCAGGGTTAGGGGAGCACGGCGAATGCAAATGGCAGGGGGATTGTGTGGGCACTGCTGGAGCCCTCCTGTCTGCAGGCATGCTGCACGTTCCTGGCGTGCTGGGGAGCCCAGGGGAGCAGCACATCAGCTGGCTCCAGAGAGGAGATGGGCTTGCAATCAGGTGAGCACATCTGCTGCCTTAGCCCAGCAGGGAGAGGCTGTGGATTGGGAGAAGAACACAATTGTAGGGAGGTTATCTTCTTAATCGGGATTTGGTGATGTGTTATCGGGGAGACCTTGCTGCACTCTCTAAGAGGCAAAGGGAGTCAGAAGAAGGTCTGTTACCAGACTCCTCAGTTAAAGCTGCCCTGCTAAGCCATAAGTGGTCTTTCAAACTCTACCAACATCTGGTCAGCATCCTTTTCTAAAACCCTCTCCCAGACCTGTTTTTTCCTTTCGAGACCCATGCCTCCTTGTCAATGCTAGAGCAAGAGGAGTGCAGTCGTGGAAAGAGCAGAAAAGACCCTTTCCATCCTTCTGGCTCCACACTGCCCTTCCCTCCCTCCCTCCTTCCCACAAAGGAACCATAAGTATTTCTCTGCACCACAAAAAGGACCTGTCAAAGGCTCTAGGACAGAAAGGGTTAAACTCAGGCGAGCACTAGCTCCAACACAGTTAATCCATATAAAGCTCATGGATTTCTCTGCAGTGATCTTTGTGGTTGTCATTTGCATTTTTTTCCTTTTGTGAAATCTTTTCTTCTTCCCTTTTACACTCGTATGCATGCAGAAATTAGCATATTGTACCGAGAGTGGGAGATGTAAGAAGCCGACCCCCTGCTGTTCAGCGGATTGTGCAATCTGCAGGCGGCATCAATTTTTCAGCAGTTTTCTCATTTCTCATTACAGTCAGGGCACTGCACAGCTCCCAATTCAACACAATCCCTAGTGGTCCTACAGACAAGCATATGGGCTGTCGAATATCTGTACCGATACTTTCGTAGCATTAATATCCTTGTTTATGCTTCTGCCGTAATTAATCCTGGTATTAATATAGTTTGGGCTTAGCTTTACTAATTATACATGGGATAGCAGGATAATTATGTCAGCAGGCTCTGGTGCTGATACTTGACAGCAGTTCCTTAACCTGAGGAGAGGCACATTAATACTTTGGCCGATCCTGCCTGGGAAATGAGGAAGGCGAAGAGAGGAGGAGGAGGGCAGATATGGCGAGTCAGTGTCTGATAACTATAAATAGTGCTTTTAAAATAAGGAAATTTCACAAGCACAATAAAGTTGTCCTCGGGTATCAAACTCTGTGGTTGTCATAGTGATGTGTGCATTATTAAGAGGGTGTTGTTCGCTCTGGCATCTAATCTCATAATGAGGACGGCTCATTATCGGCCTGACGAGGGTTCCTTTCCCCCCTGACCACATCCCAGGTGCTGGGGGCAGAGGGGAGCTTCTTCCACTCTCCATTGCTCTCCTCCATTCCACCCCACTCATGCAGCTTTTTGTGCAGCATACCCCCGTGCAGGGCTCATTTTCCTCTGGTTTCCCCATACGCATGAGCTTAATGGGTATGAAAAATGGTGCCCCGTCCACTTGAGTCTCTACAGCTCTCCCTGGCTCTCGTGTTCATTAACATTGCAGATTGGGGAGTTTAAAACGAACCGTTGGTTTGCTTTTATTTCTGCACCTGTTTCTGCTGCTTGCCCATTCCCAGCAAATACCCTTCGCTGGGTCAATGATACCCTTCTGCATCAGGCATGGGGCTTAATGGAACTTCCTTTGCTTATCATTAGCCACTTTGCATTTTTATAGAGCGCCATTAGCTGGGATGCAGGCTGGCTTTTAATTCCCTTCTGAGGTTTGTACACAGCGGTTGCTTCCCTCCCCCAGCCCCCAAACAATCCAATTATCACAGTTTGTCACACAGGCACTGGTGACCCACACACCACCTGCTCCGCTCGCGGGACCGATCCTTCGGGCTGGCGCTGAGGCATGGCAGATCCCCTTCTGCCTCAACAACAGGACCCTGTAAATGCCTTTTAAAATCATACATTTTTTCATTTTCTCTCTCTTTTTTTTTTTTTTTTTTCCCTTGGCAAAACCAAAACCAGGACCTGAAATCGGCTGTGAAATTGCATTGTTTGAAGGACTGGCATTTGACAATGATTTAAAAGAATGTCATTCTTCCTTTTACTCGATTTATTTATTTATTTATTTATTCTTATTTCAGAAATAAATCTGTGTCTAGACAGGCAACCTGTGTATTGTTCCAGACATGACAGCATTGAAATGACCCTAGCGATGTAAGGACCTGATCAGCCAGAAAGTCTGAAAAGTTGGACTTAATGGGAGTATTGCTCTTAGCTTCCTATGTGGGTACTCGTGTTAGCGTGAGACCAGAATTAAGGCTGTGATTATATGTCATCATCTTCAATTGGATTTGTCATGTGCCGATGCAATTTCCTGAAATGGGCCTCAAATCTTGTCCAAAGGCATGGGTAGAAATACCCCCCATTAAGTTAAATAAGTTAAGTAACTTAGCTTTTTCTGTCCCCAGCAGCATGGTTTCACTGGAGCTGGTGGCTGCCAGCCTTGGGCAAGGCGAGAAAGACTGAGCTTGAATTTCAGCAGGCAGAGGTAGGTCCTGAGCCAAGCTTTCACATTTTGGGAAAAATATGTCATCACTGAAGCATGTGGGTGATGCTGCTTCGCTGGATGGAGATTAAAAGAAAATGGTGACTTGGAGAGACAAATGGCCCCTTTCTATTCTGCAGTAGTTTTTAGGAAAAGCAAGGTGCCAGGTAGAGCTAAGCTAGATGAATGCACAGGCTTTGTGCCTTTGAGAGACCTTATGGATCTATTTCCATGGGAATTGGCAGCTCCTTGACCAATATCATGGGGTTGGCAAGGCCTGGTGTGGGCAGTAAGTGCATGGTCTCATGGATGACATGGCATGGACTGTGGCCAAGCTGCCATGCACTGCTGGGGCTGCTGGCTTCATGCCTGGTACAGTCTGCTTGCAGAGAGCAGGTTTGCCCAAATGGGAGTCAGTCTTAAACAGTCCACTAAGTTTTATCAAGATGTCTTTTAGAAAGACCTCTGTACATATACAATATGCACCAGAGCTTCTACACTGCTTCCTTCCTTCTTTTTTCTTTCCTTTGAGCCACTGTATTCCCAGTGAAATTAATGGAGTCTCTCTAGTAATGATTTCACACTTTGTCAGCCAAAACTCAAAGGGAATTTTGCACATGGCTAAAGCAAGGAGCTGGCAGAGGTCCTCCAGGTGTGGCCAGAAGTCCTGGGTTTTCCATCAGTCCACATGAGAAATCCTGCTGTCCTGAAGCAGCTGTCTCCTAGGAAAATCTGTTTGTGTGTTTAGACTCAAGGCTGTAGAACTGTAGAAACCTCCAAGCTTTCCATTGAATCCCCAAAGTGTGCTGTTCCCAAGTCTTCAGTTCCAGATTTTCTGAAAGTTTTGAGGTGTTTAAATGCTGGACGTCCCTCTCAGTTCTGTATCTTTTGAAAGCTGAGAGGCAGTAGCAGGGAGCAAAATGAGAGGAATGTTTAAAATATGTGTGACTAGCAAATGGATTGACATTTTGTCTTGTGTTTCAAAAGGCTTTTTCTACTGGGAAATTAGTCTCTACTCATAGTGTTGTGATAATCCGCTTATAGCCAAGTTCATCAATATCTTAAGTACCCACATGCTTTTCCTCTACTACAAAGTAACTTTGTCATTTACATGCTGGTTGTCAACCATCTCAAGGAAATTGCTTAGCAGAATATGGGTGAGCTTTAGCCATCTGCATATACTTTAGTATCATAGAATAAATCGTATGACCAGAAATTACATAGGTTGCTCTGAAAGTAATACCTCCTGTTTATTTTCTTGGAAACTACAACAGATACAAAGAGCACAATAACACTATTTGGTAGAGAAAATTCACAGCCACAGTACACTGGTTTTCAACACTCTCACTTCCATTTCCTATGCATTTTCACCAGTGATGAACGAGAGCCTGCATGCTGGGCTCGTAACAGTCTGTACCAGCAGAGGAGACCCACTGTTGCCACTGCTGAAATGTACCACCCACCGCCTCACTGTGCTCACATCCACTTTTGATCTCCATCAACGTTCAGCAAGCGTCAGTGAATGTCAGTGGGGGCAATTTTTTCCACGTGGAGGAATTCAGTGACATACCCTTGTTTCATCCGTGCTTCCATGTCAGACAGCATTCTGTCAGACTGCCCCTCTGCTGCCATCTGTCACACAGCAACAACATGTAATGGGATATTGGTGGGAAGGTTCAGCCTCTACTGCCATCCTACCAACATCTGCCTCTGATGTTTTGTGCCAACATTATAAAATAGAAGGCCTTACTTTTGGAACAGCCCTCATATGGCAGCTGCTTATCAGGAGCTTGTCAGACCCCTCAGTACAACTGTGTTGCTCTCTGCCCTCAGGACCTTGCAGACTGACACCAGCTGCAGCAGGGAAAGGGAATGGCATGGAGGAGCCTGGGCATCATGAGAACGGAGACCAAGAGAGAGCCTGACAGGCAAGAGCTAGGAGGGTGTATCAAGGAAAGATCTCTTAATACACACTTGTTTCTGTTTGTAGTAAATATTTGCTCTAATCACTGTCAGAGACAGGCTATTGGGCTAGAGAAACACTTGGTTTGATGCAAGGATGCCTTTCTTAATTCATTTCACAGAGTACTGGTGCATGCATGGTGCATTCCCACTGCTGCAGGTATCACTGCAGACTCCTGGGCAAAGATCAAGGGCCTTGCTCTCCATCCCTATGAGTCAAAATGAAAATTTATTTCAGCCCCCACAGGGGCAGAATTACTAATGCAAAATGCCATCAGGAGCTTGCCCTGTTACTCTGGGGGAAAGGAAATCTTAGCAAGCTGGTGTGGATATTAGCTGGTTTTCCATCACTGCCCTCTGTTATTACCAGGGAGACACAGGGGAACAAAGACATAAATGGAGCATGTTTTGTGTTTGTTTGTTTGTTTTTTGTTTGTTTTCACTGCATGAATACTGAGACTATAACTCATGATGTTGTTTGATTCAGTGAAGTTTTAGGTTATCTGCTGCACGTGTATTCACTATACATAAACATCTGACTGCAGTTGCACTTAGTGATGCCACTGGAAATCAGAATCATATCTCCTTCTTGCATTTATAAAAGGAGCTGTTCAACTTTAAAGTCCTAAATTAGCAAACCAGTTATTCAAATGTGTTATTTTAGGTATGTGCTTTAATGCAGGCACAGTCCTTTAAGCACAGCTCAAACTGAGAAGGTAGGGGAGTGCTTTTCTCAACCAAGCCAGAATGAGTTTTCCAACCACTCCTAGAAATCAAACAGCTGGAGTTATTTTAGTATTTCTGAGGCTGTAACGTCTTTTTAAGGACTCCAGACTCAGATAAAGTGCTGGTTAATGAAATCATTTGGAGGAGGAGGATTCTAATTCTGTAGCAGTTTCTGAGTTTTGCCATTTGTTTCATTCTTTTCCAACAAGGTAAGGGGGGATGGGGACATGCTCAGCTGAGCAGGACAATAACTGAGTGAGTAGTTCCAGCCAGAGCTTTGGACAACCCCAGGTTTGTCCCTTCCATGGGCATGGCTGAAGTTAAGGAGTGATGCTTTGCACATGGTTTGGGCAATATAGAATTTGTTTGCTTTTGATGTATGCTGAATAGGTGAGCTCCCCCATATGTTTATTCACTACTACTTTGTTGTATACCAGGAGAAAGCTCTCCATGATGACACCACAGGCCCTGAGCGTGCTGGGCTTAGCTGAGGGATCTGGTTTTTCTCTGCAAATAGAAAAGGTCAGAACAGAGGCAGCACGTCTCTGATGAATTGCATGCTAAAGGAGATCCACATTCTGCCAGTTGTGTGGCTGTGTGCTGGGACATGTTTTTTTAATGGAGACTGAAAAAAACCATTTTGACAGGACCAAATTTTGCTTAGGGCTATCTATCTGTGTGCTGCTCCTACTGAAGTTTCTTGGCCAAATTCGTCCCTTGTTTGAAAAGACACAAGTCTACTGGGGCACAATAGAGCCAAGTTTGATACTGAGGTGAGGCAGAAGAAAAATACTCCACTGCCTTCTGTCCAGGTAGAGGGAGAAACACCGTGAGAATGTGGTTATAGAATGCTACTGCTGCCCTGTGCTTGTTTTGCAGGCAGATTATAGGAATTATAATGGAATTCTCTAATGGATCTTTAATTCTGTGTCCTTTCATTTAGGGTTGTCTTGTTGAGCACACTCCCCATTAATATGTTGTTACTGTTCTGAGCATGACAACATTTCAAGTACTGTGAGGTTTCATGGACATAACATTTTGTGGAAATACTAACAAATAAATAAATAAATAAATAGTAGTAGAATCACAGAATATCCCAAGTTGGAAGGGATCCACAAGGATCATCAAGTTCAACTCCTGGCTCTGCATAGAATCACCCAAAACTCGGATGTCTGAGTGTTGTCCAAATGCTCCTTGAACTCAGGCAGCTTGGAGTCGTGACCATTGCTCTGGGGAGCCTATTCCAGTGCCAGTAAAGCAAAGAAAGAAAGGAAAATATACCAAATTGTATAATCTGCAATAGTGTTCCTGCCCTTGTAACACAAGAGAGGAAAGCTTTATAAATGCATGGGATGCGGGTCTTGCTAGATTTGATCATGTCAGCATAAGCTAATGTTTTCTTCCCTTTGGTGGTGGCACTCGCAGGGCTTTGGAAAGTATCACTGCTCTAATTACTGCTGCTTTGTCTTTGTATGGGTATAAGAGGAATTTCTTTTCCCTTTTTTGAAGGTATGTTAGTTCGAAATACCTACACGGGTGCTCAAATCATCTCCATGGAAAACTTCAGGTCAAGGCTAAGAATGTATTGAAAGATTCACGTAGGTGGAAAGTCAGATTAGGATGTTCAATAACCTGTTTACATAAATGGCTACTTCTGTATTAAAAGGAACCAGCAAGATTGTAAGTTAATGTCAAATGTCAACAGTGACAATGCTTCATGAAATACTGGAAAGAGTTTTTAGTTCAGCAGGCCAGACTTCATGTAGTTGTGCACATAAGAAAGTATTAGGATTTACTCTTGTTTTTTGTCCCAGGCATGATTAGCTATCTTGCAGGACTATAAGCTTAACGTCATCATTATATTTTATGAAACTCATATTCGCTGATGCCAAGTTCATTCAAGCTGATCCATCCAAGAGGTGGATGATGCTGGCAGCTGGGGTGGTTGGGGCTGGTTGAAATCAGCCTGGCTCTGGCAACAAAACTGACCACAAACTAATCTCCCCCATCACTGAGAAGCCAATCTCCTGGAAATGACTTAAGCTTTGTCTGCATTGGAGCCCCAAGTGAAGCCATAGAAGACAAAGTTCTCCTCCACCACTGCATGCAGCAGCCAGTTTCCTCCTCGTTTGTGCTGATTTTTTTTTTTTGAAGAAAAGTCAAATACGACAACAGGATGTGAAAAAGTATGAAATCAAACTATTTGCAATGAATGAGAAAGTAATTCTGAGAAACATGGCAATTCAAATATTTAGATCTTCTCTCTCCATAGGAGAAAAACCCATCTGTTAGAAGAATCATAAAGCACATAAATCAGGCTCAGGTACCGTTTTGGAAACTGATTGCCAGTTCAGAATCTGCTCGATGTGGAGAAGTACAAATGTACTGTTTTAATCATGATAAATAACTTCTCTTTTATCAAATCTTCTCGGTTGGAAATAGTTCCACTCCATGCAGCAACAATAATTTGTGCACTTATCATTCAGTCCCTTCCCAAGATGAGCAGCCAGCCATAGGATGTAATTTAACAACTTATCAACCACAGGTTCATCCAGCCCTTTCTAGCCAAAAGGGCATTTCACATTATTTAAGATCACCACACACACAGCCATCAATTTAAGATTTCAGCAGCCCCTCATCATTAAAGTGTTCCATGTAGCACTTTCCATTATAGCCTGGGACATTACAGTCTGCTTCACACAGGTGATGGAATAATTACCCAAAAGACTGAGATCACTAAGTGCCTATCAGAGGCAGCAATCATGATTAACTGTTGCATACAGAGGTGGGAAAGGCACAGTGGGGGAAAAAAAAGGTGTCTGTAGGATGCTTTTCCTCACTTCGTGTCTTTTGCTAGAGGCATCTTTGGGACTGCGTCTACTGAGTGTTTGGAGCAATGTGGTCTCCTTCAAATGGCAGCAAAGAGTCAGGGTAGATCTGTGAGGTCCCACAGCAATCCTGTGCGTTGAGCCAAGGCTGAGGAAAGCCCTGGGTTCAAGGTCAGGGTGCTCCTTCATGACCACATGTGATGTGTTGTCAAAGCTAGGTGGGTAGGAGCTGCGCTCTGGAGGAGCAGGCCACCATTTCGGTCCTAGCGAATGAGACCATTAACACACAGGCTTCCCCATGTCCTACCCATCTCTCCAAATCCATCCAAGGCCTTCATCAGAAGAGCTGGTAAGTGGCTTGTTTGTTGCTCTCTATGGTTGTCCCCTGCCAGAAGCACCTGGTCTGCTGCTTGCTAAGAAGAAGGAAAAGAGGGCTCAGCTGGCTCTTCCTGGTCAAATGGATTGGTCCTGCTGAGGAACACGGGCCTGACATCTTGTGGCACAGGTAGAGGCAGATGTGGATGGAGGAGAAAATGCTGTGGTTTAACCCAGCAGGTAGCTAAGTCCCATACAGTCATTCACTCACACTCCCCTCTCCCAGTGGGGTGGGGGAGAGAATTGGAAAAAATACCAATAAAGTAAAACTCATGGGTTGAGATAAAAACTATTTACTAAGATGGTAGAGAGAAAAAAAAAATCATAGTAATGATAGTATATGTACCTATGTATGTACAAAACAAGTGATGCACAAGCAATTGCTCACCATTTGCTGACCAATGTCCAGCGGCTGCTCCTCCATCCAGTTCCTCACCATTTTTTAAGGTTTTTTTCTACATGAAGTCATATGGTATGGAATATCCCTTTGGCCAGTTTAGGTCAGCTGTTCTGGTTCTGTTCCCTCCCTGTGTCCCTTCAGCCTCCATCACTGGCAGGACATACGAGAAGCTGAAAAATTGAAATGGCTTTGGCACTGCTCAGCAACAACTAAAACAGCGGTGTGTTATCCACATTGTTTTTCTCCTAAAGCCAAAACACAGCATCATACCAGACACTGCCAAGGTAAAAAAAAAATCAACTCTGTCCCAGCTGAAAACAGGAGAGGGTGGCAGGTGAAGCCTTGTAACTGACAGTAGAAATGAGCTCTGGTGGATGTGCTGCTGTGGGTGCAGTATGCTAGGATTTTAAGATCTGCTTGTGCTGTTTGAGATTTGCAGGTGGAGGCTGGAAGAGCCTGTAGGGGGAGAGACATGAAAGAGAGATGACAGCTCTGCCATGCTGCCGCTGTTGCGAGGGTATGTCTGGGCAGTGAGACTGGCTCTTACCTTCACCCCTGGGTTGAAGATGTGGAATGGGATGACTGCTGGAGCCACAGCAGAGCCCTTTTAAAAAGAGAAGTTTTTAATAGTTTGGTGGGGATATTTTGGTCTTTGAGGTGCACTTCATTATTCACAGCCTAGGGGTGCAGTGCTACTGGTTGGATGAGCTGCTGTGCTGCGGTGTTGGCTGGCTGATGTGTGTGCAGCTGAGGGCTGCCTTTGTAGAGAGTGCTCTCTGGTCCCTCCTTGACACTTAGGAGAGCAGCCCAGTTGTGTGCTTGCTCCCAGGCCTTCTGACCCGAGGAACGGGAAATTAACTGTGCGGTGGGGAGCTTTTACCAAGGGACTGTGGGTGCAGGCTTGGTCACAGCTTGGTCCTGTGCTCAGGATCCAGCACTTTCAGCCTCTTTGCTGTGCTGGCTGTCTTGGGGCTTGGGATCCCCTTCTGCTAATATACTTTACGGTGGGAGTGTGGTTTCTCCTTGGATGGCACATCAAGCAAAAATGTTTGAGGGACTCCTGTCTGGGACTGAGCCACCTGAAGAAAGCTCTCCCACCTCAGTTTTCTGCAACAGTGACCATGAGCTTCCATGACAATCAGCATGCATGAAACTCACATAGTCCCATGTCCCTTCTCATCCTTAGCTTGATCATAGCACCACAAGCCTGTGTTGGTCTTCCTTTTTTTTTTTTTTTCAATAAACAGACACAAGACAGAGCAGCTCAGTGGCAGACTTCTGTGTTGCAATGGGAACAGTGAGATGAGTCCCACCTGTTCCCATTGGAAAAAAAGTCTTTCCCCTCCTTTGGCAAGTTCTTGCTTTTGAAAAGTCCTTATTACTGGAAGGAAAAGCATATACTTCCTTCCATGAATGGTTTAATGCTCATTTTCATAGAATCACAGAATAGCCCGAGTTGGAAAGTGTAAATCCCTGCTCCACACAGCCCACCCAAAATGCAAACCTATGTCTTGAGAGCGCTGTCTAAACGCTCCCTGAACTCTGGTACTCAGGGCTGTGCCCACTGCCCTGGGCAGGCTGTTCCATGCCCACCATCCTCTGGCACAGACCCTTTCTCTATCCCCCAGCTGCCTCTCTCTGACACAGCTTCATGCCGTTCCCTCTGGCAGCTCAGCACTGGTCCTCCAATCCCTTTGTGAGGAGCTGCAGGCTGCCATGAGATTTTGAAACCCTAAAAAATGTGAAGGAATCACCTGTCTCTGCTTCACCTGCTGCTGCCACACTGGGGTTTGAACATGGGAGGTACAGCATAGGAAGCAGAAGTCAAGACCTCGAGCAGCCTTGTAAGGGCTGCAATGAAATATATGAAGAGAGAATGGACAAGAAAAAGCAGGGAAGTTGGAACAGGAGAGAGAGAAAAGTATGCACACTACAATGAATTCTAGATGTATTTTTTCCCAATCGTTTTTAATGTTGAGGTGACTTTTGAGCAGATCGTTGCGGATGGCATTTCAACCAGACCTGTAACAGCAACAGCTCACAGTACAGTGCAATGTAATTTAACAAAACAAAACAAAACAATAAGTTGCCGAATTGAGAAGTGCTCATAAAGCCTCCAAGCTGCACAGCAGAGCAGGAAGGAGCTCAGAACCAGGGCTCAGCTGCCACCCGCGTCCCTGGGGTCCCCGTGCATGTTTTAGACCAGTCTCTGCCATTGCCCTCTGTGATGACATTTAGCATACTAGAAGAAGTGTGCGAAAGCCCAATCTCACTGAATTCAATGAGTACTTTTCTTTTTTTTTTTTTTTTTTCCTTTGCTAGCAAATAAACTAGCAAATAAAATGACCCTGACATAGGTTTGGTAAAATGCCACTGTAGTGCTTCAGAAAGTAGGAAAATCCCCTCACCGTTTCCACCAGCACTAAGAACATGCTCCTGGCCTTATGGCTGTGCAGACATGAGTAGAATAAGACCAGCTTGGTGCTAGGGAAGGCTCGGGGCTGGGAGAAGAATTATGGCTCAGGGACAATGCTGAAAGGATGGTGCTGGGAGCTGTGCTCTGCCTTGCAGCTCAGATAATCCTCCCTCGTCATACTTCAGGGTGGGCTGCTTGCATTTGTGTCACTGTTCATCTTCCAGATGGCCTGCAGGTGCTGCATGGGATCGGCATTAAACTCTGCTTGCATAAGATATTAGGGAGGGAACATTTACTGGGAAAAAAAATCTCTAGCTGCAGAAAGAATCTCTTATGGCAGGTTATTTAGATGCAGAGGTGGGTCAGTGGATTTCTTGAGTGAGAACGCGGATTTTCAGACACTGTTTGAAAAGGAGCCGTGCTTTAAGAAGTTACCACTTCTCATCAGGACACATAAGCACAGGTCAGGGTCTTCACCAGTGCTGGGAGCTTAGTGTCACATTGACAACTGCTCATGTTCTGGCTTAAGCTGGTGAGTAATTCTTCAATCAAATCTCAATGGTACCTGTACTGAAAATCTGTCTGTGTTGTTCTTCAGCTGGGCATGGAGAGCTGGGGAAGCTACGTTCTTGGTGTCCAGTAGGCACCTTGGTTGATAAGGCAATCTTTTTATAACCCGGTTGTAATTTTGGTATTTGTAACATCTGGCAGTGATGGCTGGGTTTTTGCTTTAGCCCTGCTGTCTGGATATATCATTGGATGGCCATTCCCCTTCCTGCCAAAGCCATTTGGCTTCACCTCGTTTCTTCAAAGAGGGCTCTGATGCAGCACCATCAATCATTACGGCCAGAAAATATCTTCAGAATCCCACAGTATCATTTCAAAGCTCTGGACTGTGTGTGGTCTTTTAAAAACATAATGTATGCTTGAAAAATGTAAGGGTCTTTTTTTTCCCCAAGTGGTCTGGAATGGAGCAGATTGTCCTTGGAGTGCTTGCAAAAGTTTAACAGCTGCTGTTCGTTTGGCTTCTGCCCTCCTCCAGGATGGCTGATGTCCTGGAAGGCAGGAGGGGGTGCAGGTTGGGAAGGTTGAGGCAGTGGAGGGAGGGTTTGAAACTGCTAGTCGCTGCACTTTCACGTCCAAAGGAACTCTCTTCTCCCATCTCTTAAACTTATTGTGCTCATTTGTTGCTTCTTTTGACCAAAGGCCAACAAACAGCAAACAGTGTATGTATAGTGTTGGTGACCCTGCCTGTGGCAGGGGGATTGAAACTAGATGATCATTCTGGTCCTTTTCAACGCAGGCCATTCTATGATTCTATTTAGCAGAGCAGAGCTAAAGAATGACTTCCAGCATAGGGCAGCAGCAAAGTCTTAGTGCATTATTAAAGAATTTATATTCACCCTGTGTGGCAGAGAGAAGGAATCAATGCTGTAATCAGCTATTCAGAAACAACTCATTACCAAAGATAAAAAAAGAGACAAACAGCAGCAAAGTTCCACCCTTAAAAAAAAAAAAAAAAAAAGTGAAAAGTGAAAAGTGAAAAGGAATCTGAGCAGGTTTAAATTTGCTAAGGACTTTGGAGACTTGAAAAAAAAACTCCATCCAGGAGCTCAGAGCAGATATCATACTCTAGTTTACTAGCTAGGGATTTCAGAAAGAGTGCAATTCACTGAGCTCTGTACTCCTGAATGCACAGAAGGATTAACAGTGTGAGCCCAAGCTGCTTGGAGGCAGTGGGACTTCTGACCAGATGAGGGTCAGACCTGATTAAAGGGCTCACATCCCCAGCAAAGCAGGTGTGCTGTCCTGCAGGGTGTGGGCAAACACCTCTAGTCTAATGCAGCAGATCCCACGGTCCTGGCAAGAAGAGAGGGTTCATTCCTGTAGGGAATACCTCTTTCCTTGCTTTGGGGGAGCTGCAGCCACCCCAGCGTGGAGAATCCCCATTTATTCTTACTTAACTTGTCTGCTGCACAGCCTTTAAACCAATGGAGAGCTGCATAAAACTTGCCCCCATACAAACACAGGACAACACAGTGGACGACTTAGAGAAGCCAAGCAGGAGAATGCTGTAGTTGTCTGGCTTTTCTTTTTTTGGGGGGAAAAGGAGCAAATTCTTTTGTTCTGATCTGTCACGCAGACACTGCAAGCACAAACCATGCAAAACTGCTCTTACTGATTTGTTAAAAAAACACAAAAAAAAGAAAGAAACGTTGCCATCCTGACATCTAGCTTGGTGCATGAATTTATGCTTTATGTACACTTGCCTCTAAATCAGATACTCTAAGTTCATTATTGAGCTGTGCCAAGTGGAGTGCTGGACTACACACCACCCAGCTTCAGTTTTGTGTCACGAACATGGGTTGAGTTTACAGAGCCAGACCTTTATGGGATTTATCTCTTCTCTGATGATATCTAGGTTAACATTTGAGGTAACAGGCCATACAACCCATAAAAGGGATTACACAGCGTCTCACCAAAACAGGCTCCTCTGTTTCATGGTAGAGTAGCTTAGAAGGACATTGAAAATGAGCACAACTATCTGATAGAAGACAAAACTCCTCCTTTCCCTAGCCATGGCTCTGAAAATGGCATTAGTTATACCTTTTGTGTCCTTAAGGCTAAAGGGCACACGTGACCCCTTGGTCTTGCAGTTAAAATAAATTTCATTGCAAAATGTTTGTTCTCCTGTCATCTTGCTAGCTGGGTGCTTCAGGAGCTTGGATAACACATGTTCAGCACTGTACACAGCTTGCTGCCCATCCCCCAAAATTAACAGATTCTGAATCTACAGCTTGTGCAAGGTATGCTGACGTGTCTGCAAAGGTTTGCTTGGATCTGCCTTAGCTTCAAAACACATCAGTGGCATAGAAAATCTCCCTCTATCTTAAATGAATCCCTGGTGGCAATCTGGGCTTAGCTGTATACAAAACCAAGGTTCTTTTCTTGTTTAGGGCATCCTGAAGGTCCTGAAGGCCTGCAGGTTTTCATGGTGCAAAAACTGGACACAGGACACTGAATCCCAGATGTGTGAGGTTTTGTAGAAACCACCGCCCATGTCCAGCCACATAAATCCATGGGGTTACAGAGATGATGGAAGCTGCCTGGTGAACATCTGCAGTGGGAAATGTTGCTTCAGAGGAAGGATTTGCTCATGCAGAGGAAAACTTCATGTGAATTAACTAACGTGTGAATTGAAAGTGGATTAGCAATGCCACATAAATGGATGGATCCCTTGGATTCTTCTCTTCAGAATTAAACCGGTCCTAATTTGTTTCAGTGTAATTATGAAAGAGGATGTTATACAGGCTTTAATGAGATCTAATGTTCTCACCACAAAAGTTAGCCTGGGTTCATTTCTTATGTCTCTCAGCAGGGGTGGGATTGGAAGGTGGTGTTGAATTTTTTTAGTAGGAAACTTGTATTATCTTTAATTCGGGTTTTAATAACTGATTCTGATAATGATGTAATCTGTTTTTATTGTAATTATACTATTTTTAATCACAGGATATAAAAGCTCTAATAAGCAATTAATTAATCCTCACCAAGTCCCTGCAAGGTTGGTAAAAGCTTTGTAAGAGCCAATGTAAGGCTTTTCCTGTGGAATACAGTGAGGCAAAGCAGTGCAATGAGGCACGGGAGGGAAGATGAGTATCTAACTTTACTGAATACATGGGTGGAATTAAGCAAGAAAAAGATATTATTGACCAGTTTAGAATTTGGTTGCACCACCACGATGCACACAAGAGGAAATGTCAGGGGAGCTCCAGCAATCTGGGCGTCCACTTTCTGTCTGACCCAACCCACCACACTCATAGCAGCACTGCACGCAATGTGCCGTGGTGGGAACAGCTAATAGCAGGGTGTGCATATCATGGATTAGAAGTAATTTATCTGATTTCCTTTTATTTTGAAATAGGATTTACCCATTTAAATTAGATTTTGTTAAAAAAAAAAAAAAAGGGAAGAGGAAGAAAAAAGCGTTGAGCTCCCGACTGCTGTTTGCAGGCTGACTGCGTGTTGACAGATTGCTCTGCTGGTGTTGCAGTCCTTTCTCTGTCGGGGCAGTTTCTTTCTTTTCCCCCATGGATAGTTTATTTTCTGCTCAATGCTAAGTCTCGTGTTTGTCTTACTTCTTTAAATGAGAGCAAGCACTGCGCTTTTGTTCTGCTCCTTTTCCAGTGCCATTTTGCTGATCTTATCTGCGTGAATCTGAAAGGTCAGGAAAACAAATCAATACGGAAAGGGACCTCCTGCCCCTTTTAACCTAACCTGTGGGAGGGAGGAGGGGGAAATAGCCTACGACATGAAAGGGAATTTTAAGTATGCCCCAAAAAAGTGCAGTGGGAGTGAGGGTTTGGAAGGACAGGTGTCGACAAGAGCAGCCTCTGCATTTCACAGAGTGTCTTTATGAACTCACGGTCATCTCCTCCGCAGCAGCATGCAGGAGTGATCCATACAGCTGTAAGGCATCGAACCTATAATAGTTCTGAGAGGGAGGAGGCAATGGCCCTCGTGTTTCTGCATCACTGACTGTGAAGGGTGGTTAGAAACTCACCACACGATCTGAAAGCCAGCAAATGGCAACAGCTGCCTTGTCATAGTGAGGTGGGCATCAGTTCTCTCTGATGCCCTGTCCTCTTCCACTCCTGCAGATGAGCAGCTCCTCTTGCTGTGGAGCCATGCAGAGCAGAAGGGAGCTGGGGAGAGGTTCTGTGCCTCTACAGTAGCTGGATACTGTCATTGGAACAGTGAGGCCTTGTCAGAAAACCAAGCCTGAATGTTATAGCCAAGTCTACTAATTATGGCCTTTGTTCCCAACATCCACCTCAAGTATTCAGCTGAGAGCTCCCCAATACTGGGCACTCCTAGGAGCTTCCTCCATTATCAATGGAGAGGAAACAGCTCTCCTGTTCCCTTCCAATGGTGAAGACTTCTAGATTGCTCATACAGGGTCTTTGTGCAAGTGTTGTACATTAGATGCTATACATGCAGACCCTAATCTCTTAATTATGTTACTCTTTAAGCATCTGCCTTTGGATTTAGCCTTGATTGATCAATCAGATGCAAGACTGGTAAACACCCTACCAGTATACCTCCTCATGTGTTTTTGTAAGAACCACTTTTCACTTACTTGTTTTCAATGTGGAAAAGCAGCTAACTGCTTTTTCCTTCCATTTAGATCAGAAACTACACAATGCACCACTTTGAAATCCATGGGGCCCAAACAGCAGGCATCCATCCCAGGTAAATAAGAACACTGTGCACAGGTACCAGTGGACAATTCCTTCACCACCAGATAGCTCATGACTGAATTTCTGGTCTCTTCTTACATTGCACTTTTCATAGAACCACAGAAAGTTGGAAAAGACGTCTAAGATCACCTAGTCCAACTGTCCATCCACCCCCACCATGCCCACTGAGCACGTTCCTCAGTACCACATACACACAGTTCTTTAACACCTCCAGGAACGGTGGCTGCACCACCTCCCTGAGCAGCCTGTGCCACCGCCTCACCACTCTTTCAGAGAATAAATGTTTTCTAATACCTAACCTGAACCCTCATGCCAAAACTTAAGGCCATTACCTCTTGTGCAGTGACAACATTTCTATTGTTGTCCCCTGCAAAAAGGTTATGTGTGTAGATGGATGTTAAGAGAACAGAATTTGATCTCTACTGCTGATTTTGTAAGAACAACAGTGATAGCACTTCTCAGAAAGCTCAGCACTAATGCTGTGAGTGTAGGATGGTAGTGATCCTCCTGGGTGCTAGTAAAGCATCAGTCACCAAAGCAAAGCTAGAGGAAAGGCAACAGAAACAATAAAGGAAGTGTTTTTGCATCTTGTCATGCTCTGTTACACTAATGAAATTGCTTCATTAGAGGATTTTAGGAATAAAGCTCCTATGCTACTTGCAGTAAGAGCCTTTTCGCTCTTGGTACACTGCTTTTGTGTGACGAATTAACTGTAGGACACTGGGGAGGAGCAATTGACTTTGAGACAAGAATGTTTCCTGTGCCACTCCAAGTAGCTCTTCTTTCGGGTCTTTGGATGGTTTCAAAATGCCGCTGGCAAGGAGTTATTACCATTAAGGTCCCCATTATTGTTGGGGCATAGAGGTCTTCGTGTTCCCTCCTTGATAGAGTCAAGATTCAGGTTCTATAGAGTTATTCCCAAACAGTAACAAAAGAAGATGGAACATTCTAAAAGCAACAAATTTTTCTGCTGGTTAGCTACCCCCATTCTTTACTTGAACCAGTTGTTTGAGATTCTGATGTTGGTTTGAAATTGCCAGTGGGACAGATATCAAAGCAATCCTTACAGTGATGGGAATTTGTGTCTTGTTTGCAGCTTGCTGTACCTCAGCAAATGACACTGGGCAGCTCAGCACCTCCCCAAGGTGACAGAGTGGCCATCCATCTGTGACTCAGCTGGAAGCATTTCGCAGATCTTTGGAGACTGAGTTGCTGAAATCACACAGGAACATTTGGCATGAACTTCTGCTCATCTTTATCTCCCCATGGAGACAGCAGCATGACAGTGGTGATCTCCCCAGGGCCTCCTTGCTAATTCATTGGGACACGCTGCTCACCTCTTCCAGAGCCATAAAGAGAATTCTGGCAATGGGCTGTAGTGAAGTAGGCAACAATGGAAAAGATGGGTAATTAACATGGAAATGTTAATTGTTGCAGGCATTTGGCATCAGGTTCTAGGAGCTAACCAAGCCTCTGCCTGCTATAGTTTACTCACAGATACCATTCATAAAAATGCCACCAAGAGCAACCTGCAAGGCAAGGCATTGTAAGATTGTACTGAAATAATGTGTGAGAGGAGCCTGCAGAATTGGTTTGATTCTCATACCGCTGATGCTTCATTTTAAGATTCTGACTGAAGCCACTGCCAGATAGAATGAGAGGGAATGGCCTCAAAACTTCTCAGGAAGAACAGTGAGGCAGGCTGCCCAAGAAGGTGGTACAGTCACCATCCCTGGTGGTGCACTCACATGTGAATGTGGCATTGAGGGACGTGATCAGTGGGCATGGTGGGGTGGGTTGGTGTTTGGACTCAATGATCTTAGAGGTCTTTTCCTACTTGAATGACTCTATAATTCCATGATTCTATATATGAATATTCAGTATGTGTACATAACAGCTTTGCATTTTTACTGCCTTTCAACTCACACACATGAACAGAAATGACAGAGCTCTGGGTAGTTTACTGGAGAGTACTGGAATAAGGCTTTTCACAGGTGATTTCTTCTTAAGTTCCTAAACCCATCAAAAGACTCTGAAACACACCTAACCACTGCTGAGACACTTATTACTACATTGCCATGTATCTGCTGGAACTCAGACCCCTTTTCCTGGTAGATCATTGACACAGTGCTGTGATAGGTCCCAGGTTTGAGTCACTAATGACTTGGGGTTTGGTTTTGCAGAATCCACATCCTCCCCTTGAGCTTCTCAAAGAGCATCTTCCAGTATTACTTCAGGCCAGCCTGCGGTACTCAGGTGGGGCAGCCAAGACAGGCAAGGGGGACCTGTATGTACTGTTATGCCAACTGATTTGGGCCTTCAGTTCTGCATCAGGCAGCATGTCAGGATGAGGAAAAAGTGCTGATTTTCAGCAGAACAGGCCCTTCTGTCCCAGTGCTGAGCTGTGGCAGGTGGCTGCCAGGGCTCAAACCCTAGAATGGTGAGAGCCTGGCTGTGGAGAGGATGTGTCACTGAACTACACTGTGGATGCCTCCCCTATCACCGCTCACCAAACTGGCCAGTGTCGAGTTCTTACATCACCTAGCATTGGGAGAAAGCCCAGGAGTTCTGCTGGTTGATGATTTCTTTACAACTGGGAGAAAGGCTTGAGTTAGGTTTAGAGATTTTTGTTTTCTAACTTTGATTTGTTCTGACTTCATATTAACAACAAAATTTGTTAAGTGTCACTCCTGATAACCTGCTTTCTTGAGAAAGAAGAGTCTTACACTTGAGAGCCATATGTCGCTTAATGGAAGAAAAAATGTGTTTTGTAAATTAAACTGCTTTGGAAGCCTGGTTGTTGATCCTTTCAGTTGATGTTGGTATTCCTCTTCTTGAAACATAAGCATACATTTTGGAGTAAAGATACTGATTCTGGCTTTTATAATACCTGATGTCAAGTTTCACTCTAGCACAGGAAAAATGACACAATTCTGGATTCACATGGGTGAGATTATGCTATCTCACAGAATTACAGAATCATGGAATCATGGAATGACTGGGATTGGAAGGGACCTTAACAATCATCTAGTTCCTGTCCCCATGCTGTGTCCTTCTGAGAGCTGAGTAGTTCAATGGATTGTTGAAGAAGTTGGAAGAAGAAATCTCAGGAGGAATGGGATCACCTCACCTTAATCCTGAAAACTGAGCTGAGAAAAAAAGCACAGCAATCCACCCAATCCCTCAAAGAAGATGTACAATGAACTGATGAAGTGGTTTAACCCAGCAGCAGCTCAGCACCACAAAGTGGCTCACGTTCCCCAGGTGGAATGGGGGAGAGACTTGAAAAAGTGTAGAAGTATAAAGTAAAAGTAAAACTCATCAGTTGAGATACTGACAGTTTAGAAGGTAAAGCAAAAGCTGTGCGTGCAAACACAGCAAAACAAGGATTTCATTCACTACTTCCCATCAGCAGGCAGATGTTCAGCCCCTTACATGAAAGTTGGGCTCGTAACACATCACAGCTCCTTGGGCAGACAAATGCCATCACTCTGAATGTCCTCCTCCCATTCCTCTCTAACCTCAGCTTGTATTGCTGAACACAACACCACAAAGTATGGGATATCTGTTGGCCATTTTGGGTCAGCTGTTCCTGCTTCTTGTGTCCCCCAGCTTCACACTGGCAAGGAAGCACAAGAAGTAGAAAAGTCCTTGGCTCCATGCAGCATTTCTCTGCAGCAATTAAAACATCAGTGTGTTACCACCAGAACCCAAAACACCAAAACTTTATGAAGAAAATCAACTCTATCTCAGCCAAAACAGTTGATAAACGCACAAGACAATTCTTTTGGAAAGAGAACAGGCTGCCCAGGGAGGTGATGGAGTCACTGTCCCTGGAGGTGTTCAGAAAATGTGTGGATCTGGAACTGAGGGTCATGATTAGTGGGCATGTTGGGGATGGATTGGTGGATAGACTAGCTGATCTTAGAGGACTCTCCCAACCTTCATGTTTCTATTGTATTCTATTCTAAAAAAGCAGGAGTCAATCACATCACCTCAGCCCTTGAGTGTCCTCAGGTTGGTGTTCCTGGAGCACATGGGTTGTGGCATTTCAGCTGCTGCTGAGTCATGTAGTCACACAATTGTGGCATGACGAGCTTCTCATCACATGTAAGCTATGTATATTATCTGCACAAATACACTTATCATGTGGCTCACTACAGGCACTGACTCTGGGATACTGGTCTTTCTCTCTTTATCAGTACCACAGAAGACCTTGCATGAACCTTGCAAGTCAACCAAAACTGGTTTTGTTTGGAGTAGCTGCTGCTTGTTTTGTTGATCAGTTTGAGTTTGTTTCTGATTTTGATTCATATTCTTCTTCCAATGTGGCTTGCAGAAGTTGCCTAGAAACCATCTCACATCAGCTCACTCATCCAGGATGCACAGCTTCCCATATGCCAGCAGAGAGATAAGCTTAACTTCCTAATTTTTTAAAGAAATGCAATTAACCCTCCTTCCCTCCCCCAAGGATGTGATATCTGAGAACTCACATTAAAAAAAAAAAAAAAAAAAGATTGCTGAAGAAAGTCTGGAGTGCATATCGTGTGGGGGTGTGTGGATGGAGAAGGAAGAGGAAGCTTTCTCAAGGCAGTGGCAGAGCCAGAACCATAACAGCCCCACTCGATAGTCCTTAACACAACCCTTCACAGCCTCTAGTGACAGAACAACTGTAGACTTAGTTTGACCAAGCTTTACACTTTCATGTCCCTGCTTGTTAAAATATTATGCCATTCACCATGTGTCCCATCCAGAGCCTTCTCTCAGCTCTTCTGTCTTTCACAGTAGTTGTAACCAGCTGCTTGGTATGAAAATTGATGGGGTTCCTCATGTTCTTTCAAGACAAAGTCACCTCACTTGTGATAAATGCAGAGAAATTGGCAGCACTAAACATGGATATGGTGGTCAAACAGACCTGTGCAAATGGACCTCAGAAAATAAATGGGTTGTCTATACTGAACTAGAAGAAGTGGAGCTTTGAACACAAACCCAAAGGTTTTAATAGGCTCTCTGGGAAAATTCAAATTCGGGTTGATCTGTGGTGCTTCATCTTGAAAACTTTTATTTTGGACTGATTATCTTTTTTCCTTGGAACGACTGTTTACGAGGGTGGACAGTGATAGGACAAGGGGGAATGGTTTTAAACTGAGACAGGGGAGGTTTAGGTTAGATATTAGGAGGAAGTTTTCCACACACAGGGTGGTGAAGCACTGGAACAGGTTGCCCAAGGAGGCTGTGGATGCCCCATCCCTGGAGGCATTCAAGGCCAGGCTGGATGTGGCTCTGGGCAGCCTGGTCTGCTGGTTGGTGACCCTGCATGTAGCACGGGGGGTTGAATGATCATTGTGGTCCTTTTCAACCCAGGCCATTCCGTGATTCTATGATTCCATGCAACTTGCTTGTTAAATGAAAAATGCCACCTCAGAAAGAAGCGTTGAAAGGAATTAAATGCTGCTTAAGTTGGAAATGAATGTTTCAACATCGAAAAAAGAAAATGCTGCCTTTGTGGGACTTGAAACAACTAAATTTGGATTGAATTTCCCAGTGTTCCTCTTCTTTTCCAGACTTCACTTTCTGGCAATGTTTGCTATGCTGTAGCCATTCTCATTGTTTGAAAACAATAAGTAGAGGTTTTAAGGACTAACACGAACACCTGCATAGAGGGAGACTGGATTGCAATTTCCAGGTGTAATTCCCTATGACTGACCAAACAGTAACTTGTCTTCTCTCTGTTTCTTAACGTTCCTCTCTTGTTCTTTTTGGCTTTTTTGTCAGGTTGATTGAATAGGCTCCCTATGATATATATCAGCTTGTCATAGGAAACATTTATTGGAATCATGAACATGACACTCTGTGTCCAGCATCTTTTTAATACTCCAAGTTGATATCTTATCTGATTAGTTCCTCTGCTCAGCCTTCACTGATACACATCAAAGACTTCATACAGCACCTCTATTGCAGAGACCAGTGAGTAAATTCACTTTTAAGGGTGACGTGTTAGGGACACTCGAGCATGACTTGTTTCTTTCTTCTCCTAAATCTTGCAAACTCTCTTTTCGTTATTCCTGCAGCAACCTATTGCTCAACAGTAACAGGTCAAAACCTTGTCTTAATACTGCATGATACATGGTCAGATGTCTCAACATCAGTAGTGCTCTGAAACACGTTCTGCCTGCCTTCTAGCTTTGGGATGAATTGCACACATTCATTTTGAGAAGCCTGGTGTGACTTGAACTCTTTGAACTCTAGAGTACTGTTCCTTCACCATAGGATGGTCCATGGTCCATCACTGTTGGAAGTAGCAACCTTCTGTTGTAAATGGCTACTGAGTGGCTGACTCATCTCCATGTTATAAGTCAGCTTCTCCAAGTGTGTGGCTGAGGTCTCTCGGTGTATATTTGCAGTTACTGACTGTTCCCACCTTTCATGGGGTGAAACGTGAGCTCCAAGAGATGTACAGGATTTACTACCATGGTGGGGGTCAGGACACTGCATTTCAGAAGAGAGATGATAAATCTGCTTACAGATTTAAATGCACACGTTGCTCTTGGCAACGTAAACCATCCTGTAAGTCTTGAACACTGACCTAAGGAAATATTTCTAATAAAGACATCTTATTTCCTGGAAATTAGAGTGCATCAGGGGCTTTTATCTGAAATCATGTGGTGTTTCAGTGTTAATGTAACAGACCAAAGAAGCCTTCATATTGCTGGGGAAACAGTGCCACTGCCACTGCTCAAACGTCCACTTCTTCTGGTCCCAAGGAATTCAAAGACAAAGGCCTTTAAGATGGAGTGCTTATTTCAGCAATTCAAGGATGAAAAACATAGGTGGGCATTCAAAAGAAATCTTTGCATGTTACTCCAAGAAAGATACAGATTAAATCTAGTAAACAGTCCTAGTTTTGCCCAGCAAATCTGTAAGCAAATAAATTGATTTCAGATGTAAATGCTCAAGTGCCTTCCTGCACAGTGGCATGGCACCAGCATAAGTGTCTGGTCACCTCTCTGCAAGTCACAGCCAGAGTGGGGGGCCCACTGGTCTGGGTGTAGGGAACACATTTTTGATCACAGTGCTTTACGAATCTCTTAAGTTAATGTAATGAGTTGCAAATTTTTTATTTTCACCTGCATAAACAGTGATTTCTGAATGTCAGGAATACTTGCTTTAGACAGTAAATTCGGCTGCATAGCAGAGCAATGCAAAGCAGAGTATGCTTTGAGTTACCTGAGTGCAAAATGGCTGGGGCCCACAACAATACAAGGCTCTGATTCTTGGTTAATGATGGGGACATCTAAGCAATTGGCAACTTGAAAGCTCCTACTATATTGGTGGCAATCCCAAACACACCTTGTCAAGATTGAGCTAGCACTCAGTTGAGTTGTCTTAAGTAACTCTCCAGTTGCCTCTGGAGATAGAAACACAGAATCACAGAAAATCCTGAGTTGGAAGAGATCCACAAGGATCAATCCAAACCCTGGCTCCATACAGCACTGCCCAAAATCAAATCCTATGTCTGAAAGCGTTGTCCAAATGCTTCTTGAACTCCAGCAGCTTGGGGCTGTGACCATTGCTCTTGGGACGCTATTCCAGCGCCCTCTCATTGAAGAATCTTTTCCTAATATCCCCTTATATAAGTCAGAAGGGCTGAACTGACTCTTGCAAGTGCCATATCCTCCCCATGTTGTTCCTGGATAAAACCTCTGCAACTAATTCAGAGTGGGTGCATGTGGAACTGATGGGCCATCAGGACCAATAACCCTTTGTCTGCTGATCCCTCTGAGCATAGGCCAGAGCACATTATCCACTGGCACCGCTGAGCCATGGGGTAGTTTTTCAAATACTGCTGAACAATCATGCAGCTGTGGAAACAACCGGTTTGTTGAGCTGATCCTGCCAGCAGTCAATACAACCATCTCACTTAAACCAGTCATTACTTGCTCAGCTTAGTTACAAGTTTATGTCTTCAGATACAGCCTGGGCACTCAAGGTTTTCATTTTGCCGTGCATGGAATCATTGAACAGCGAACTGGCAGAAGCACTAAGTATCACAAAGACAGTATTTTTATTTTTATTACTATTATTTATTTATTTATTTATTTATTTATTTATTTATTTATTTATTTATTTTTAAATACAAAGCAGTGAATGAATATTGTCGTAAACCTCCTGAGAACTCACCTCAAGCAGTACTGCCAGCTTTTAAAAGCATGAACTCATTAATCATAGGTAACAAGATTGAGTTCCTGTTTGCAGCTGAAGGAGGGACCCGCTATCTGAACATCACGGTGTGGCTGGTACTTCTCTTGGTACTTCTCTACCACAAACAGTTATGCCTTGTGGCATTCTTCAGTTTCCTGCCACTTTTGTCCTACCTGTCCTCAGTTATCCAGGCTATGTTAGCATCCCCTATAGAAGTTAATCAAGTTTTCAAGGCACAGCGAGTCCTCATTGAACACGGTTTCGTCAAGAAGAAGCAGTAAGCAGAAGAACCACACAACTAAGACAGAAAGCTAATTGCAGTGAGATTTGGCGCTCCGCTTTTTCAGAAGTGCAAGAAGAGGCATTCCATTGCACATAGGTAGTAAAATATATGACACTGTTTCTGTAGTGCTGTGTACAGCAGAACAAGGCCTCTGCTGCTGAGTCCTTGGATGAAAGGGCTGTTACGCCGTGTTGCTGTAGTTTCTGAGTAAGTCATCCACTCATCATGTTCTTTGCTATAAATTCACATGCAGCTTTTGCTGCATTCTGAAGCTTTCCTCTGCAGTTGCAGTTAAAAGTTGCAGTCAACTTTATTCTCTCGTTTCGTTCATGTGGAGCAATCCGGCTGCTATCAAAGTCGTGAAGTAGAAGGAGACCACAGTGCAAAACTCAAGTGTTAAAAATAAATAGCAGGACCGATATTCACAACACTGGGCTGGATTTCCACTGAAGTCAACTACAGCTCAGCCTCTGTTCTTGGGCACGCCTGTCTGCAGGAACGTTTTATCCAGCTTAGCAGTCAGAAATTGTGCAAATTTGAATTTAATAAACATTCAAGAATGTGCCTCACAAAGCTCTCATTAAGCACATCCTCCCACACCGTGCTGTTTTGGCAGCTGCCTCCGACGTCTTCCAAGCCCACAAAAGCACCTGGGTAAGGTATCTGTCTGCTCGGACTCAGCAATCCATCCATAAATTCCTAGCTGTCATGCCTGTGCTGAAAGCTGTCAGGGGGCTGCTGGAGGAAAAATTATCCCAAGCTCCAGCCCTGTCTTCTGTCTACACATATTCTCCTTACCTGGCATACCACGGAAGCAGGGAGGAGTGCTGGGACGTTCACTGATACTGCATCGGGGAATCATGATAAATAGAAAACGTCTGAGAGCTGAAACTCAGCTTATAGCCCTGATGTGCACAAGTGCCACCCAGCACCTGCAGCCTTGGAAGCTGCATTGGAAGATAAGTGCATTTTTACATATGCTCCTTAAGGTTGTTACCAGCCTCCTCCTTACCGCAGGTCATTTAAGTAGGGAAATAAATGCTGGCAGGCAGGCTCTAATAAGCAGCGGGAAAGATGCCTGGCTGGGGTAAACTGGGGTGGACAGATGATAGCTGCAGCGTTTGGGAGATGAGGAGGAGACAGCAAATGCACAGCCAAGGACTGAAGGCTGTACCAAGTGATACGTTTATTTAGATGAAACATTATGCCCTAGCAATATCGGGGCTGCTGCTCTGGACTCTAAATGAGATTCTGTGATGAGTCCAATCTTTGATGGAATTGGATTAACAATAGCGCTCATTCCTGCTTATTATGTGTCCGGCAGTACGTGTCATGTCTCTCTGCTGTTTGCAGCAAATAATGCCTCTAGCAGCTGTGAAGGCTTTGTGCTCCTACCAGAAATGCCGCCTCACAGAAGGCACACTTTGCACATTTTGGCACTCGTCATGGAGTGATTTGAGCCTTTTGGCCTTCCTTCCCTTCTGCCTGTGCTAGTTCATGAAACAGCAGAAACTTTACAGAGGGGACAACTTCATCTCCCATCTTCTCTTACAGCCTCACTAGCTCCTCACCCCTAAGTCCCAGCACCGCAGTGCAGCCTCAACCCCTGCACAGGCTCTCATGACTGCTGTTGTGTTGGGAGCTGTTCCCTAAGAGCTATGAAATCCAAGCTGGAAAGCCTCTCCGTCCTGCTTCATCGTCTGCTGCACTAAAACAGTCTTGAAAGCCCAGCTGGAGGCAGGGCAACTGAGGCACATGGGGAGGGTCGTCTCTGAAACAACATGTTAGAGGAAATGCTTTAGATTTGACACACATGGATTCAGTATGGGAGCTGTGTTTGGAGAAAATATGGAAATAATAATAGCACTTTTAATCTTCAAAGTGCTCTTCATTCACTAACTAATGAGTGTAATGTTCGGCTTTACAAATTGGTCATACTCTGAAAATGCATTTGGTAGCAAAGAGCAAGGGTCAAGCTTTCTGCTACTGTAATGCCTTTGAAGTGTCAACGCCAATCTCACGGTGTTAAAATCAAGGAGTAAAGTCTGTTGTAAGGGTACAACATCTTGTTGAGTCAATGAACATTGCATGCCCCTAAATGAGAGCAGAATCATACTGAAATTAATGACATACTTGCCACATATATCCTCCCATTGTAATGCATGTGATTACTGGCAGCATCTGCCCTCCCATATGAACAGACCTGAGTGTTAGGACACATGAGCTGGATACTGGTGCTAATGTAAGACTGAATATACTCACGCTTCACATACTTCTTTCTGTGGGATCCTTTGCTGGGGGAGGAAGAATGTGTTCTTGGTTTTCCCCTGCATTCCGGGATCTAGTGAGAGCTTTGCTGTTGATGTGAGGTCTTTCCCTCAGCTTGTGTTTGTCAAGGTGGCTGTGGCTCTGCTCCTTCCAGTCCAGTTTATGGGCAGAATCAAAGAATCATAAAATGGCTTGAATTGGAAGGGATTTCAAAGATCACCCAGTTCCAAATCACTGCCACCGGCAGGGTTGCCAACCACTAAATCAGGCATCAAATCGGGTTGATCACAGTGTGGCATGGGAGCACTGCGGGCTCTTTGAGCAAGGCCAGTGTCACAGCCTTCCAAGCTAAACACAAAGCAAGCTAATTTTACAGGTATCCAGATATTCAGAATTGAAAAAGCACTTGTTGCTGAGCTGCCTCATTCTCTGTGAGCTCTGCAGAAGTGCAAGGTCCACATCCTGCAACAGTGATGAAGCGAGGCAAACAGCACCCAGATCTGCTACACAAAAGCAATGCAGGCACAACTCCTCATCCTCTTGGGTGAGAGACAGAGCAGTGTTGTGTTTGTGTTTTCAAGATTAAGTAACTCAAATCATAAATGTCAATAAAATTATGAAGTACATTGAAAGCTTCCAAGCTATTTAAAATTAAATAACAGCCCTGTAAAGCAGCCAAGGCAAGTATTGCTCAGATCCATTCGATCCTTGCAGGAGGCAAAGGAGGCTTTCAATTTCTTTGTTCAATCACTTCATTAAATTCCAATTTCTCCTAAAAGCTTGGCAGTCCTTATCCTATCCCACTTAGCTCTTGTACAAGTCCCCTTCATCTGCTCTCAGATTTCTCATGCTTTCCATGATTACACACCTTCCTATATTCCAGAGCCTCACTAAGCCTAAGGCAGTGCCCCTAGAAAGGACAACCTGTGTTTGTTTTCCTTTCTAGAAACGTGTATTAGACTGGAATGTGTCCATGTACATGTAGGAGAAATGCTGCCCTGATGTTTTATGGGATTTGTGATATATGCTGTCAGTCAGCGGTGCCTGTGGGGAAAGTATCTGTCCAGCCCTTGTCCTCAGCAAGCATGGAAATAACCTGAAGTGAGTGGCAGGGCATTTGTGTCAGTGGAAGTACATGGCAGAGGTACAACTACTGACCTCAAGAGCATCATTATTATACAAGAAAGGCACGGTTAAGTGGAGAAGAAGCCCAAAAAATCCTGTCGTTGCTATCTGTTGAAAGTCCTGCCACCTTGATTAGTCACTTGCAGCATGTATTCAGGCTATGAAAAACAGCCCTGCAAGTGGCCCTGGACTCTACAACCTCAGGATGTACCTCTGGATCATGGCACTGTGCCTTTTTCCTGTAGTTTTTCCTCTGGGGACAGGCAGGGTGTTAGATAATCCTGTGCTAACAGGAAAATACATGACTGGCTGCAGTCCAACCTTGGGGTGAACTTTTATGCAAGGGATTCATTAGCTTTCTCTTCTCTCGCATGTATTTGAGGAAAAGCAACAGCAGAAGATGTTGTAGGACAGATTCACAAAAATAAATGATACGTCCTGAAGGATGAGATTTTTGTCTTCTAAAGAGGTTCTGGTCACAGCTGAGGTTGCTTATGTTTGATGTGTTCATGTAACAGGCTGTGCTGGCAGTAGGTCTTACAGCCTGTCATGTGTTCTCACTTCTGCTGGCTGTCCCACCAGCTCATGAATGCAAAGCCTGGGCTTATTTTCTTTTATAATCTCTTTCTAGGCTCTTGCTGAGATTTCCTGTCTTGGGGGATCTTGCTTAGGCTGGATGGATTACTCAAATGTTCTTGGTCTGGCTCCAATTCCGACTTAATTTATCTCTAGCTGTTAGGGTTTCTGACTGGAAAAGCTACCCTATAGATTAACGAATTCTTACTGAAAGAGGTGTAGGAGTTGATGTGCTGCAAATGAGTAGGGATCCCTATGTGCAAGGCTCAACCATTAGTACTGTTGCAGGAGGAGTTTTCTCACAGCATCTGTCAGGGTTACCCTGCTAGGAAAAAGAATGGTTTTGCCCATTCCCTGAAGCAGGCAGGATGTGTAGGCTGCATAGCTCTTCATCCATGGGCTTCTACTGCACCATACTCCCTGGGGGAGACTGTTACGCCTTGCTTTGGACACCTTTAGTGAAGAATAATCAGACCTGGAGAGAGGAAAACTTCGAATTCTCTGAGTGCGAATTGAGGAAGAACCTCATGTCTGCAGTACAGCAGAGTTTCTGGACTGCTGCTGGATACACAGTTCCTTTGCTATTGTCTATCCATGTTAACTCATTTCAGGGTGCTACTGCTATGCAAAGATCCACAGGAATAGCGTGCAGCATTTGGCACTGGAGAATGCAAGCAGCCCTCCTACAGAAATCACGATCTTTCTTAAGATTGGCATCTCCAATGCCTTGAGGCAGCAGTTTGGCAATGGTCAGTGAACTCAGATAACCCTGCAGAGGCTGGAAACGGGACTGACTTGGCAAACTGCTCCCAGGACCAGTGCCTGAGGCAAAGGTTTCATTCAGTTCATGTCTCAACGTGATATTTGGGTTGTGGTGGTCCAGGGTGAGTTGCAGATCTTTCAGAGTTTGTCTATGCGAGTCTCAATTGTCTTTCACAAACAAAAGCTTTATATCTTGAATACATACTGAGATTAACACGGGGTTTCTACCAAACCTCTGCCTCTGCTCCATGACATCACATCTGTGCTAACCATGTTTTTGACGGTGCCAGACAGAAGTTAAATATGGCATCAAGGACTGAACATGCTTTTGATATTCTATAAACTTGATTACACCATGCCATAACAGAACATGCTTCATTGGCATATAATGTGTGAGCCACAACATATTTTTCACTAGCCTTAGCTTTGCTCAGTAGGGGTCAATAGTGGATATATTTGTCATTGTTTCTGGGAGGTTATGCTTCAATTCTGTTAGCAGATCTAGAAAAAGACCTTGTGATTCCCCTGCAGAGAGACTGTGTATGATCCATACTAACTGCTGAAATAATGGTCCCAAGACTGTTCCAACTGGCCGATCAAGTGACATTGAAGTGTTGTTGTTTATATGCTCCAGAGAGCTTCAGGACACAAGGAAGATGGATGGGTATTCTTCCTGTGCACGCTTAAACAACACATTTGATCCTGTCACCTTCCCTGTGTCAACTTTCCCCGTGTTCTTTAGAAGTCAGCAGTAATGAGTGATGCAGATCAAATCTAGATGCTGACACTTATCACACTTGTTCCTTCTGTTAAAAAAAAAAAAAAAAAAAAGTAAAAAATATGGTCATTTTTGACCTTGAAAAGTGAAGGTAATTTTACTTCTGTAAAATTCTGAAGAGTTTTAAGGATTAACTGAAATGCATAATTTGAAGAATGTATTAGCAAATGGAGCCATCTGTATCCTTGGTAAGAAACACAGAACACAGACCTGAGATCAGCTTATCTTCCTTAGACATTGACACTTTTGTTCTCACAGCAATCTGGCCTTCACAGTCTTTAGGGACCTTTAAAAAATGCTAACACTGTATTGCTCGACTATAGAATGGGTGTATCTCTCTGGCTGATAGTGCTCATGGCCCATTACCACCTTCCCCATCATCTTCCCACATCTTAGCCCCGTGTCATTACTACCCAAAGGAATGTCTCTTCACTAGAGTTTCTCAGCTGGAACCAAAGCAACTATTTGAATGAAGCTGTACCAACCCTCAGACACCTGAGCTGCCCAAGCATTTGCCTGGCCAGTTGGCAAGCATCTATCATGTGCCAGATGAAGGATCTGCCTTGTGCTGTGTCCTGCTTCCAGCAATGACCAGATGTGGGTACCTGGGTAGACTCCAAATGGGACAGGCATGCATTTCCAGAGCATGCTCCCAGTGTTCAGACATTTCCAGAGTTTTCCTGAATCAAATGCAGTTTCTGTGCAATAGTAACCCCATGTATTTCTCTTCTCCATAATCCTACGTTCTCTCCCTTTGAGTACCTGCTCCAGCTGCTGACCTTCATGACCCATTACAGCTGCTGTACAGATTATCTTCTCCTCTCTGCCCCTGGCTGTTTGCCACGACTTTCTTCCCACATCCTTGACATCAGTTCCTACCATCGCTTCATGCCATCTGTGTCACTCTGTCGTTTGTGCAGTAAAGAAATGTTTGGTAAATTAAATATATATATATATTTCAACAGTAGTATGCCCTTAGATTTATATTTTATTATTATTAAGACGAAGAGATTGCAGATTTGAGCTAGGAAGCAGTCAGATGAACTGTTTAGACTGGGTAAAAGCGTGAATGTGACAAATGCTGTTGGTGTGGGGAAAGTCTGGGACAGACATTGGGAATGGTGACCTCTTCACCTCAACCAGCAGCAGCTGGAACAATTTGCCCTCAGTCTGCCTGCTTGCTGAATGCGCAAACACTCTACACAGACTGGAGCTGCCTGAATTTACAAATATCTCTGGCCACCCTGAAACTGCATTTTTTTTTCTCCAGCAAATAAATGATTCACCAGCCAAAAATAACACAAGCACCTATCATAACAGCTCCAGTTGCTCCTGTGTGTCTCAGAGCTTACAGCAGACCTGTTTACTGTTAGTCTTAATGTGGAGGAGGTGCTGGGTATGTCTGGTTGTCCATCTGTGCCTGCCATCGGGACTCTGCAGGAAGCATTGCCCTGAACCACAGAATTGTAGGGGTTGGAATGGATCTCTAGAAATCATCAAGTCCAACCCCCTGCTAAAGCATGTTCCTAGAGTTCCCTAGTTGCACAGGTAGGCATCCAGATGGGTCTTGAGTATCTTCAGAAAGGAGACTTCACAACCTCACTGGGCAGCCTATTTCAGCGCTCCAACACCCTCACAGTTAAGAAGTTCTTCCTCGTGTTTGTATGGGACTCCCTGTGTTCCGGTTTCTGCCTACTGCCCCTTGTTTCCACTGCTGTAGGACTGCCTATTTCTGCCTAACCTGGGTGTTCCTCTTCTTCCTCACTCAGCACCCTGGTTTCACCACCCTGCTGGAGAACTAAGGGGAGTAAATGGACAGAGCTTGCAAGCCACTGGTAGTCTGGAGTTTGTCTGCCTTGAGTGCTTGTGAATACAGCAGTTTTGTTTG
This sequence comes from Chrysolophus pictus, assembly GCA_037305975.1. Classification (NCBI taxonomy): domain Eukaryota; kingdom Metazoa; phylum Chordata; class Aves; order Galliformes; family Phasianidae; genus Chrysolophus; species Chrysolophus pictus. Next base: position 42,771,561 of record JAYKPI010000006.1, read on the forward strand.
AAAGGAACCTCACTTGCAAACAAATCGTGAGCAAAAATCTCTGACATTATCTGTGACAAATCATTTGTTCAGTGCTATGTGCCTCTGTCTGATTCTTCCACAGACAGGAGTTACTCAGCTCTAGAGCAAACAGCACTGCAGCACACTCCAGTTGCCAGGCTGGAAGAATGCACTGTGTTTCCATGAGTATTTGCTCTGACTTAAAAATCTGCTTGCTTTGTCTGCGTTCACACCTCTCTATGTTCATGAGCTGTGAATGCTCAAACAGGAGAGATTTACTCCTCTGAATTAACTACCGAAAGCAAAATGAAACCTCGTTGTTTGCAAATGGAGCAGTGTGTTTTAATGTGGGATTCTGTTTTTGGAAAGCCTTGCCAGGTCTCTGAACAAAAGCTGCAAAGAGAGCCAGACATGGGTGTGCCAGTCCTTGGTAAATAAAAACATGCATGTGCATAAGTACGTCTAATGAGTGCTCAGACAGAATTAACTGCAAGATCCATATCTTGCCAGCAAATCTGTTGAGCAGCCTGTTTTATTTATTTTTTTAAAGTAGCAGTGCCTCGGGCAAAGGTCTGTGTGGCCCAGTGAGCAAAAGCTGAAAATGGTTTGTGTAGAACTTGCGGAGTCACGGCCGCCCTCTATGCTGTCTCCAGGCAGTGGAAACCATCGAGGGCCTTTGCAGATCCTCCTGATTATGAGATTTGTGCTTATCCAAGCAGGAAAATAACACTGCTATGGGACCTGTGTAGCCCGTTGCCACCGGAGTTTTGCAATAAACAGTTGGCAGCCCTTTGCTAAAAGCAGGAAAAGTCAGCGTGGATCTGCAACTTCAAACAAACTTGAGGGTTGCAAGGAATCAGGAGCTGATGCATGCCTTGAGTCTCATCAGGTAACATGTTTCTGGGCAATGCTAGCTTCTCTTTTAGCGTGAGCAGCAGGAGGGAAAAGGACTTGGGGTACTGGTGGATGGCAAGCTGGACATGAGCCAGCACTGTGCCCTCACAGCCCAGAAAGCCAACCAAATCCTAGGCTGCATTCAAAGAGTGGCCAGCAGGGTGAGGGAGGTGATCCTGCCCCTCTGCTCTGTGCTGGTGAGGCCTCACCTGGAGTATTGCATCCAGATGTGGAGTCCTCAGTACAGGAGAGACATGGAGCTGTTGGAGCACATCCAGAGGAGGGCCACAAAAATGATCAAAGAAATGGAACACTTCCCCTGTGAGGACAGGCTGAGGTTCAATCTGGAGAAGAGAAGGCACTGGGGAGGCTTTAGAGCAACCAACTGTTGCTTTTGTTCCTCATGTTCTCTTCATCTTCTGGTCCACAGAACCCCCAGTGCAGTGGTGGCACTATTGTTCAAGCAGTGCCTGGCCCCAGTGGCTTTCAGCAAGCACTGCTTTGCCGGGGGATATTTTGGATCAGTGCTAAAAGGTTTCTGAGGTATGCTGGGGTGTGGGGAAAGATATATGGTGGAAGAAATAAGGAACAATGAAATGGCTATTCATTTTTAATGCTTTATGTACTCTAATATAATTGGGAGAGTGGTTCACAAGGCTAGGAAATGGCATGACTTTTGCCTGAGGGCTCTACCTGGTGTATATGAGATCTGCAAACAGTAGCCATCTCAAAGTCTTTCAGGAAACCTGCACAAACTGTTTATAATGCAAAATGCTAGGCGGCCTATACAGGAGAAAGGACCCAAATGATCATGTGTTGCACTGCTTTTTATGCTTGCTTATTAACCAGCATTTCTGTGCTCCAAGCAGACGTGGTCTCCCACCACTGCGTTGCCTGACAGCAATGGGTTTTGTTTATCAGATCCTACAAAATTCATGTTTGTACACTATAAAAATCATCCAGTTTAGTGGTCCTTATGGAATGGACTTAATGTCTGTGTCACCTGGTGAGATAAGATGACTGTTGGGGTTGGAAGCATTCCTAGGAATCAAGGCTGGCCTGGCGTTGCTGTGTATCGGGTAGCCATGGAAACCTGCTCTCCAGGTAGATAAGCAGCCAAGTGCCACCACCTGGATCCAAACACAGGAAGAAGAGCCAAAGAAGCCAACACTGGTGGAGATCTTTGAGCTGTTTTGGAGAGGTAGAAGGATGCATAATACAGGGTGGTGGGGCTGGAGGAGAGGGGAAAAAAGTCTTTTGTATCCAGCAGCAAATGCTATCAGGGGAAGGTGTTTGTGGAACACAAAATGCTGTCTGGCTATATATAGATGCAGAGTAAATTAAATATGTGTCCACAGTTATTAGAGGCAGGACCAGCACCTGGGTCTCCCCTCCCCCATCCTCACTCTCTTCTCTCTCATCTTGCAGCTTCCAATGCTCCTTGTCCATAAGTTGAGCACCTTCCACCTGGTAGTTCTCTATTAGCACCACGTCACCTCCTCCTAACTGCAGCTGTGCTTTCAAAGGCTGTGGCATGGCAAACTTGTGAAAGAACCTCATCACAAGGATTACTGTCCTATTATTGTTGTTGTTGTTATTGTTTTTATTACTATATCCCCAGTCCAGTGTTGCATCTGAAATGAAATGCTCAGGAAGATGAATGAACAGCCCTTGCAATAAGTAGATACAGAGACTTCTCCAAGAGGTGAGTCTTGTTCTCATGTGCATTATTGAAATAGGTATAATTATAGCTCATGTGGCTTTTTATTGCTCCTGAAACTCTCTTGGTATCTAGCTGTATAAATGAAGACTTAATGATATGAGTCATCAGAGATCTCTGGTCTTGATGACAGCAAGCTCCACAGTATGTATGTTTTCTTGTCTCTGTTTTGCTCTCTGACAGATTCTTAAAACGATCTCTGCATTTTGGTATGAGGAGAAAATCAGTATAGATTTTTAACACATTCATTTATATTCTCTACTCTTGTTCTCTCCCTACTTTGTTGTCATCTCTTCTGCTGTAATGTGGGTAAATCTGCTTTTGTGCTCCCTTTAGATTCTCTTTGCCTTAACCTTGATTTATTACTGGCCACTCTGTCTTTGTGAAGTGCTGTTTTGCTTTTTGCATGGTCTGTTCCAACATATTCTTGCTGCCCAGGCATTTGGACTGCTCTTGTGCTGCTCATCCACCTTCTGGCTGGCCCTCACGGAGTGCCCTTACTCTCTAGTTGCCACCGACACATCATCGATAAAGATTCCTACTTTGCTGCTTTTTCAGGCAGAAAAACACATTCATTATTTCCCAGTATTTTGGAGGGCTTTTCTACAGATGGAAATGAGTGCATGGGAAACTAGATTGCTACTCTGACCTCCTGTCTTGTGGAGCCTCTTCAAGCTCCCTAGGAGAAACTGCCCCTTGAGATGTGAGATGACAAATTCTGGACCCTTTGACTTGACTACTTGTTATCCACTCTTCTGGCTCTTAATCAAGCCACAGTTTGTGCTCAAAATCTTCAAGTGGAGATTTGGAAGATCTGGTTTTGGCATTGCTGCTGCTGAACTGGTTTGCAGCAGTCACACCAGTCCTCCCAGACCCTGTGAGCGAGAGCCTGGGCTTGGGTGTGAATCATGAAGTCATTAAGGTTGGAAAAAATCACTAAGATCATCTAGTCCAACCAAAAACCCATCACCACCATGCCCACTAACCCATGACCCTCAGGGTAGTGAGTGCTTAAGTGGCCATTCTCTGTGCATAGTTCATACATGGGATGTAGGATAATGATTGTTCTGTATTTCCACATTCATTTTCTGTGCCAAATCTCCTTAGACTGCGAGCCATGTCTTACTGCCCTATAGCATGTGAACCATAATAAACCCCTCCCTGCCCTTCTCAGGACAGTTCATATTCCTTTTGACCCATGCAGTATCCTGGTGTATTTTTGGACCTATGATCTTGTCCCATAATCTCTGGTCTTTTTCTATCCTTTCACTGACAGCCAGTCCCCACTTCACATCTTGAATTCCATCTGCCCGGAAAACAATCAGCAAATAAACATTGGAGGAAATATCGGGGAAAAAAAAATAGCCGTGCCTAGCAATTGGCTTGCTGCCTCCAGGCAGGTGCAGGCTGTGTGTGAACAGCAGCATTTCACTCAGCAGTGCTTTTGAAAGTAAGGAGCTGACGGCAGTGGGAAAGCTGAGTGATGTGATGGGTCTGGGGCCAGGGAAGCATCATGTGTGGATGCCAAGCAGACGGCTGAATTTTAGACGCCGCTAATTTTAGTTCAGCCTGATTTGCTTCACTGAGCTCTCCTGGAGCTCTGAGTGCTGTCATTCAGGTTAATCAGAATTCTTTGCAAGACTTAGAGCTGTAGGGTACACGAGAATCTGATCTGAGCTTTTTCTTTCTTAAGATAAGGCTTTCCTATGTCTTCTGGCCTTACCATAAATGCATGCTAGACCAATAGAAAAATCATGAATCTGCTCTTCCATATTTTCTCTCCTCCTCACTATAATCTTTAACCTATTTGCAGGTAAAACATCTCACAGTATGTAGCCAAGTGAATGTTCAAGTACTCAGCTCCCCTCCTTGCCCCTTGCTCCCTATTCTCATGCAGGGTTATGGATCGCTGCCTGGCAGCAGGAGAGTGAGCTGGGAGTGGGGTGAGCGCTGCTCCTGCCACAACAGCTCTTTCCAGGTGATCCTTTATCCCGGGTGTGTAGGTATGTGAGCTGACAGCATGGCTGTTTCTGACAGTGCAATCATCCAGCCTTACCCTTAAACAAAGCCATGTGCTAGGCCCCAGTTGCAACTGCTGCAGAGAGCCAGGGATGGAACAGCTTTCCCCATCTTCTTTAAATTCTGTAACTTGTTTTTCAGTGTTCATCTTCATGGCTTAGCTTTCTATGTGCTTGCAGTATTGGTGCTGGGGAGACTGTGCTCAGGTGTGAAAATGAGAGAATGGTTAAAACCTGTTTTGAAAACAGACTCAGACTAACGGAGTTTCATTTAATCTCCAGGTTACCACTTGAAATTCATTTTGTGCAGGTTTTGATGAAAGGTGGTTACCTCCAGACAAGTGCTCAGTGCTTCACCTAATGAAAACTGGCACTTTGCAGCAATTCCTGAGCAGGCACGGCAGCAGCTGCTATGGGATGGCTGAGGCCATCTGTTCCTCCCTCAGCTGCTGGCCACCATGGTGGCCCCTTTCCTTGACAATTGTGATGGAGGGGACGGTGGGGATCGGCACATGACTGCGGTCGGATGCATGGCTGGTGCAGGAAGCGAATGTTGTAGTTATGTGGTGCTTCTCCTGGCAGCAAGAGTAGGTGAAGTGGTTGCTGTCCTGAGCTGCTTGCTTAATATAATCATAAAGTCATCTAGGTTGGAAAAAGCCTTCAAGATCACTGAGCACAACTATCAACCTCATCTACTGAGTATCATTGCTAAACTATGACAGAATATTCTGAGTTGGAAGTCACCCACAATGACTATCAAATCCAGCCCCCACAGCTACCTGCACAGACTATCTGAAATTCAAACCCTGTGTTTGTAAGCATTGTCCAAGCACTCCCTGAGCTCCAGCACTCCGGGCCGTGCCCACTGCCCTGGGCAGGTTATTCCATTCCCACCGCCCTCTGGTGCAGACCCTGTCCCTAAGCCCCAGCTGCCCCTTCCCCTTGCCACAGCTCTGTGCCGTTCCCTTGGGCCCTGTCGCTGTCACAGAGAGCAGAGCTGCTTGTGAGGAGCTGCAGCCGCCCTGACGCCTCCCCTCAGCGCCTCTGCTCTGGGCTGAAGAGACCTCCTATTTCTGGGATCTCTTAGCCCAGAAGCGTATTTTAACCAGGAGCTGTTGTACAATACTGGTAGATTACAGGAAATTCATGTCCCCGTCCATCTTCTTTTCTTACCCTGCATCCCTTCAAAACTAGATACTTTGCTTTCCCTTTGTGGTCTTGATCTATCAAGTTTCACAAGCTTTCTTTGATTCAGATTTTAAAAGCTGTACCGATAGAAGGTGGTGCCACATTCCTTTATTTCTTTTCTTCTAGCAGTACCTTCTTGGCATGCTGCAACCACCATGTCAGTACTGTGCTAACATCAGCCTTACCACACCAACCAGCCTAGTCCACATCAACAAGACCAGCCAGCCTAGCTCTGCAGTGGCTCTTCTCTCAACACTTCTGTTCTGGAAGGGGTGCATGCATAAAGGCAGCTTTTTTACAAGGGTGATGGAGCTGTGCTTTCAACAAGCAGTTTATTTTTTCATGATTTCCCTGCAAAAACAGCTGTTGAACTTGCAGGTGGTTCCCAGGTGGATCCTTGGGATCTGATTGCAGTGTTTGTGTTACGCCTCCCACTGGCGTGCTGACCCTGCCCTGAGAGAAGTCTCTGCTGCAGGATCAAAGCGAGAAGGAATTTGCTTCACCTCAGAGGTATGTTCCCATCTTGCATTAACATCCAAATTGCTTGCAAAGATCTGTGGAGATCAAGTGCACAAAACTGGTGGAGTTTTTTGTGCAAATATGAGGCAAATGGGAGCCCTAGTCACATAAGTTTAATAACTATAAATTTCAAGACTGGGATGTTTATCCAAAACAAACCAAGACACGTGGTAAAGTTCTCATGTCGGTTATGAAAGTCTCCTGGTGATATCAATCTTATTTCTGCTGAGGCAGAATTCTGTGCTGATGGGCCTCCTGTCCTCCTGGGGAAAGGGAGATATGACAGCCAACGGCCACCACACAGCCCAGCAAGGCATTCCTGCAATGCCTTTGTTAATGCTGTATTTCTGGGAGCTGGTCCAGGCCTATTTAAAAGTGTAAATACTATTTTACTGTTATTTCTTGGGTTGAGTTTTGATCCACGAGGCTTTATCTTTGGACACAGCCATTTCCCAGAGCAGTGTCCCCATCCTCGTGATGAAGGGCTCTGCAGTACAACCTTTGGTTCTCTAAAATATAGCGTGCTTTGAAGACCTGAAACGTTTCCTGGCTGATTGATGGCAACTCATTTAATGCGACGTGTAGGTCTAAAACTATGAATATATCAAGCTGTGGTACAATATATTTCTTCTTCTCTAGGATGCTTATCATACACTGCTCTTGCTTAAAATGGAGGGAGCAATTGCATTTTATCACCTGTTTGCAAAAAGTCATTATCAGAGGCTAAAAAATTTACAGGCAGGACCTCTGAAATCTGACATCTTGACACATAGCGTTTTTATTGTTTGTTCTATGGCACACACTGAGAGGCAATGAAAGCAGAGTCCTCCCATCCAGGCAAAGGTATCATACTATCAGTGTAGGGACAAGAAGGAAATTGATGTCAAAAATTGAATTTTGTTTACATCTTTAGGGATCGGGCTCAGTTTGGCCACTTTGTGATTTAAATATTAATATTGTTTTATCAATTTGGCTGACTACTTGAGGATCTTTTTTAATATGTCAGGTTTTATAATGAATATGTCATCAATAGGGATTTATTTATTTTTGTCGCATTACCCCATAAGGGCTGAACCCTCCAATTTGCAATACATGTATGACAATAATCACATATGGCATTGTTTGTAAATGGCTACAGAAACTTTAAAGGATTCTCTGCAATGAAAGATGTGACAGTTTTTCTCCTTATCAAGGTTTAGGAAATGAAAATAAGCAAAACAATGTGCAGTTTATGGAACACTTTGGCTTGCCAGAGTTGCCTAGGCAGCCATCCCATGAAACAGCTCCCACAGCAGACTGGGCTTCAGCACAGTGCATGGGGTATCCTTTTAGACAGGTGACCTAGTCCATGGCTTCAAATACTACATACACACCAGCCTTATGCAAAAAGGCTCAGTTCCAGCTCCTGCAGCCACTTCAGCGTTTGCATTTCCTTTGCTCTCTGTAATCGTAACCATAGAACCCACTATAACACTTGGAGAAATATAATCTTTGGCACTTAGTACATTTTCCCCACCCATTTGCACGTGCACTTTTGAAAAAGCAAATAGAAAATCCACGTAACTTTTGTGTCCGCAGCCAGGAAAAGCCATGACCTGAGAGAGAGGAGGAAAAAAAAGAGTAGTTACAGGGAGAAAAAATATTAATGTGAGGAGTTGCAAGACCATATCTAGGAGCTGGTGTGGCCAAGTTGCTTTGTGCAATACTGGCAGCACAGATGAGCTGCCAGGGCAGCAGTGGGGCAGGGGAACAAGGATGCTCAAACCAGCACCCAGTTCTGGTTTAAGCCTGCATTTGTACTGGCCGTCGCGTGGGAAGTGAGTTTTAATGGAAGGGAACACAAATAGCTACTATTGAATGGCCTGGGGAGAAATGGCTCACCCAGGCTATTTTGGCAAATACTTATGAATGACAAATACATTCACCCATCAACCCATCAGGGCTGGCTCAGCAAATAGACTGGATTAATGATAATGACTGCAGTGAATAATTCAACTGGGTCTACCTGTAAAATCAGCCTCTGTTATTAGGCAGGGAAAATAAGAAAATTCAAATAGGCTGATGTGGTGCTGGATGCCAGGGAAAGAAAGAAAAGGAGACATACAGCTAACAGAAAAGCTCCCCAGCAGTTGGGGCATGGCTGGGCTCTAAGGTACAGACCCACACAGCCCTGTGTGCAGCTGGGCACAGCAGCATTCAAACCATGGAGCTGTTCTGTTTTGTTTCCAGGTAAAATCAGGTAGAGAAGGACTAAAAGTGAGGCAAGTCAAGCAAGACCGTGCCCTAACATTACTGTCCCTTCTGGCCAAGAGCAGCCCAAGAGTGTGGGAGTTTAGAGAGCTGATTCATGCATAAGTTTGCAAAAGATCATCTTCCAGCTTTGTCCTTTACCGGTAAATTTTGGTTAATTGGGCCCTTATATTGCTGTTTCTGGACTCTTGAAATATAAAGGACTCACAAAAACAAACAAACAGCAACAAACAAACTAATATGCAGATCATCTTGAGAGTTCTGCTCTTTCTTCTGGCACCATGTTTTGGTGAGTCCCAAGTAGCGTGGTTGCATAGGACCTCTTTTAAAATGGTTTCTGCCTGGAGAGATTTGGATCTCTCCTGCCCACAGAGGCCCTCCTGGTGCGGTCTGCTATCTAATTGGGGTAGATGATGAGGATGGAAGAACGGATTTATGAATAGCCAAAAATGGTGATGTTGCATTCACCTGCATTACATGTGCAAGCTCTTCACTTAGCGGGGATGATGGTGAGCTTTCAGATGAGGCAAGCAAGCAATTGCCATTCCCACCTGAGAAATGGAGAGAGGCTGCTCCTTCCTTCACTGCCGCAGGGCCTGCTTCACCAGTGTGCTCTGTCAGGATACCCAGTATGGTCCCTGGTGAGGCTGAGGTGCTTTGAAGTGGGAAGGATGAAGGGATTGATGCAGCTGAGACTGAACTCCTGAGGGTTCCCCCATTTTCCCCATACCATTGGGAGACACCCACTTCAACTGGGCTCTCAGAGCCCACGGGTGCTGTGAAACCCAGGGGAGCCCGGGATGCTTTGATTTTTTTCTCCAGCAGCAGAGGAGGCAATTTATGGCTCATGGAGACTCCTTCTCCAACCGTCCGGGCAGGGACACAGTTCTGAGGGGCACAGGGAGGTGGGAAGGGCTGCATGCTGCCAAGAGAAGGGCTTCTGGCACAGGGGCCGCCAGAGCCCAGCGTACAGAGGAACGACTGTGTGCAGCTCTGAGGAACTGCGAATGAACCCTAGCAAAAATAATAATTAAAAAAATATATATATTAAAAAAAAAAAAGAAAAAAAAAACAGCTGGGTCTGTATTTCACATTTCTCTCTGCCCTTCCAGCAACCCTTCCCTGAAAAGTTTATGTCTACATTGTGAGAGGCGGTTGTGCTCACACACAGCCAAGCCGTCTCCCCCTGGTTTTCCACAGCTGAGCTGGCCCCGGCAGCACGAGGCCCCTCGCCGACAGCCAGGCCTGTCTCCCAGGCTGTTGCACTTGGCCGGCACTGCCTGTCTGCCTCCAATTTCAGCGGCCACCTTTCTGAGGGAAGGCAGCGGCCGGCCTGCTCCAAAAGCAGCCTGCCAGCAACCTGCCTGGGCTCTCTGCAGGGTAGGCTGACTGTGCATCAGCCTTTCTGCGCTCTCTCAGACACCGACCTGGCTGTATTTCCTCCTGATTGAAAGAAGCTGAAATTGTGTGGCTTGACTGCAATCAGCTTGAATAGGTTGCGTGCTAAACCAGGCAGGAAGATAACCTGAAGAAATGTGGCACGCCGCACAAACAACCGTCCCTTGTGCCTGTGGGTTGGCAGCGGAGCCTGCTGTGTTCCTTTGCAGACCAGTAGTTTCCTGCTGGCTCATCCCTTCCCATTAAGTGCAGCAAAGTCAATATTTGACCTCTCCCTGCTCCAATGGGACACGTGGGCTCAGTGCAGTTGGTGAGAAGGACAACATGCAGTGGCTGGACACTCAACCCCACGTGTTCTCCCTTGCCCTTTCCACCACCTCGCTGACCTCACTGTCAGTAACACAGCCCTTCTTGTGCTGCTGAGGCTGACTTACTCTGAGTCACAGCTCCTGAGAACACGGGGGCATTCAGGCTGACCTCAGTCCTCTGCTCTGCTGGTGAACCCAGAGTGAAGGGCACCCCCTCTGCTCTCTGTCCATGTGCTGTACTGCAGTCTGTCCATCTAGCTTGTGATGGGTCAGGGCAAAGCTCCCGAAGACTGGGTTGAAGCAGTGGTGAAGGAGCCCAGCTCTCCTTCACAGTGATGCTCCCCTTCTGAGTGCCTGCAGCCCCATGGTGCTCATGATGACCAGTGCCAAGCAGGCTGAAGTGGGGAGCTTGCTATCTGGAGGCAGCACCTAAACCAGAGAAACGCCAAGGAGATCACTGCAGATTTTTTTTTTTTTTTTTAACTTGCCCTTTTGGGAATAGCAGAGATTCAGGGCAGAACAGGCTGCCAGGGAATGAAGTTCAGCTTCCTGCACTTAATGGTCACTTAATGGTCTTAATTCTGAGGTTGATCTTTGCTCAGGCAGAGCAGACACTTATTGCACATAATTTCTTAAGAAAGGGAGTGCACAGCAGGGCCTGTCTGCTGCTGGAAAGTTAACTGTGCCATACTGCTGCTCCGTGCTGAGGCTGCAGGCTTGAACAGGTACAGGCTGAGCTGGGGTCAGCAGTGAGTCAATGCTGATGTTCTTGCGACTCCCAAAGCAACACTTCAGCTTGCAGAGATCTTCACATTGGATTTCTCTTTCCTTTTGTTCCTCTTCCCAGAAGAAAGGGTGACTGCAGGAGGGCTGAGAGAGCAGAATGGTATAAGAATTAAATCATTCTGTATAGCCATCCTTCCAGCAGATGCCATGGTGCTGAGCTCTTCAGATGAGCAGAGCTGGAGTTAGGGAAGAGTGGGGGAGGAAAAAAAAAGATTTTCTGAAATGCTTATCTCCAGGCAAGCTCCACATTCAAATTTTCTAGTTCAAAAAAAAGTAAAAATAAGCAGCTTTGGCACTGGCCATCTGCCTATGTTTTTTGTTTGTTTGTTTTGTAGAAACTATTAAGTTCTGGAATGGGACAGCAACTGCGATGGAGCAATGAACAAAATGCTGAAGTAAATGAGAATGATGGATAGTTGTGGGTTTTTGTTTGTTTGTTTGTTTGTACACTGATGGTGCTTTTCAAATTCAGTTAAATTCTCCTGTTAGTGTCATGCTCCTCCCTTACCCTCTCCCTCTCTTTTTTTCAAATGCCCACTTCCTATTTCCTGTTTATCCTCTTCAGGGTCCATTCCTTCCACCACTGCTCTGAACCTTCATCCATCCCAACTTTTCAAGAAAGGTCTTTTCAGTTCACCCAGGGCAAATACCTGCCTCCCAAAGCCTCGAAGAGGTTTTCATGCCCTTTTCTGAGGCCATTTGTTTCTCAGTTGGCTCTGCAGATAGAAGACCACCACCACCCCAAAACATTACTGTATAACAGCACTAGGCTGCCTCTGGTGATGGTACAGTTGCCATAGGCCAGGGAGGGCTGAAAAACCTGTTGGTGGTGTGAGCTGACTCTGACAGACAGGTCAAAGCCTGCCAGACCATTCTGCTCAAAAGTTTACCAGGCCAGTCAGCAAATAAAAAGACATACTCCTAATATAAAGCATGAGCTGTCCTCTGTCTTACTCTAGCATTGATGTATATCATGCAGCTCTGATTCAGTGTGCCACAGCTGCCATGCTGCCCGTGTGCAGGCAGGAGGTGCTGAGATGAGCAGTCAGCTCCAGGCATGAGAGCGTAGCTCTGCTGAAGCTATCAGCACACACGTAGTGGAATCAAACTCAGACTTGGGGAGCAGCAGTAAGGGTTCTGCATACTACAAACCTTCAAGACGGATGCCATTAATCGTGTTTTCTCTTGCCTCCTAGTTCTTGAGCTTTTTGTGCTGGTACTTTTAAAGTTTTCTTGGAAACTGAGAGCAAGAAACATCATTTTCTCAGTAGACAGCTGAGCTTGTTGTGTAATGATTTTGGGAGTCAGGACTTTGAGAGGAACACAAAGTATTGTCATACCTGCAGTGTAATCGTGGCACCTTGCAACATTTGTCTTGCTGCTTCCTCAGCAGCCACTTCCCAATTCAGGGAGATGGATGTGTATTAGTTAAGCTTTTGAACAGAAACAATATTTCTTTCAACTAGCTCTAAACCTTATGTCTTCAAATTCCCTTGCGAAGTTTTGCAGCAGAAAATGGATTCAGTAGCAACTGAACGGCTCCCTAAAAGTCACAGCTCTACTTTAACACATAGACATGTTTCTGCTTTCAGAGAGTAAATCTTGCTTTATGGTGCTGCAATCTATGCTGCTGGTGAGACTGGCACTAATGTGAACGTGCTGTGAGGCTCTGTGCTTCCTGCTCACCAAGTTGTTCCCACCTCAGAAAAGCTGCTTTTGTCTTTATTTGCAAAGCTGCTTTTATCAGCAGTATACTTTTCTGGAAATAAACGTTTCTTCCAAGAATTAAAAATATACATAACCTCATAAAGGGTTTAATATATGTGAGTAGCATTCAATGAAAGCTACCTAACTGGAAGTCCTACACTATACTTTGCCAGTAGTGGAGATGCCATTTAGAAAAAACAGAAGAGAGAAACTCCAGGAATACAAAATACAATAATGCTTAGCCACTTAGTCTCTGAGTTGGGTGGGGGAGATACTGCATGCACGCTGGAGATCTCTCAGGACCTTCCTCACCTTTAACTGGCTGATGAATGACATGAAAAACATAGACTCTGGGCATGTGGTGTTATTAAAAGGGGTGGGAGAGAAGCGTTTGATGCTGGTTGTGCTAACAGAGTCCCAGCAACAGTGTATTCATAAGCTCCACTGTGGAGCTTATGGAGCTTATAGGAGCAGGCTCACTTGAGCTTTGCTTTGTTTACCCCAAACCCTCCCCAAGCCATTAGATAGAGCAGTAAAAAACAAAACAAAACAAACAAACAAAGCAGCAACAACAAAAAATACCACTCCAGCAATTCCTAGAGGCTTTCAGCAGCCTAACCACAGATGTTCAGTCCTTCAGTGGAGCCTTTTGCTTGGGGAGCAGTGCAGGCAGAAACTGCACCCTTTGGTGTTGGACCTTGAACCCATTTCATTCTCAGTGTAACTGACCTCATTGCCGTGGTTGTTACAGCCTGCAAAGGTGAAGCAGCAAGTTCACACCAAGGGAGACTGGAAGCAGGTTTTCCCTCCTTCCTCCTGTGGCTGCCCCCAGCTTCCATCTGACCACATCAAAACAGCCACACCGTATCTGGCCGTGCATACCATCCCATCTCTGCACATGGGGAAAGCCTGGCTCCCCACCACCTGCCCCTGCATCCCCCATTGCATCTACTGGGGAAAAAGCCTCTCAAACAAGCCAGGTACACTGCAAAGCCATTACAGCTTCTCATCCTACTGGGGACACAACATATGCAAGGCTGGTGATGATCAAAGGCCAGCAATGAGTCATCTCAAATCCGATGAATGATCATTAGTTGAGGGAAGAGATAATTAGATTGGCTTCACTATCTCACTGTTATTCTTGGAGGAGTAATGGGGTGATATTGCTGCTATTGAAGACTTTATTTGTTAGGAGTGACTCATTGGGTATGCGTCATAAATTATACATGGGAAAAACTATCACTGCTCCCTGTTGAGAGCTGAAAGTCCATTCAATGTGCGCAGAAGATCCTGATGGTCTCTTGGTCAGGATAACATCACATGGTGAGAGTGCCCTTTCCATTCACCTCACCTAGAGGAGCACTGTCAAAGCTGGGTGTGCTCTTGCCACCAGTGACTGTGGATCTACCCCACTGCAGAAATTGAAGGGGAAATAGCTTTTGACAAAGTGGGAGAGAATCAGAGGAACCAAATGCAGAGCCATGGTCCGCTAAAGTCCTGCAAGGACTTTTGTAGCCCTCAAGAAGGAATGTGAACTGCTGCCCTGGGTCAAAGCTTCATGCTGCTCTGTTTTGGTAATAACCTACAGAGAGGTTTGATCACAAAGCCAAGGCATTTGCAGTATCCAAAATCTGTCCCCAGATCTGAATTTTATAGTTGAGTTGGCTCATTTTTTATTTGAAAAAGATTGAGTGAACTTTTGTTCTCAGTTGACTGACTTTTATCCTATGAACTTGCAAATTTTAGCTGAATCAGATCATCTTAAGAAACTTAGTATTGTTGATTTTTAAATATAGTTCCTAATGTCTCTGCTTGCAGAACAGCTTAAGGTTTGGAAAGATAGAGACAATCAATAGTAAATGGGGAAAAATAATTGGTTGCATCTTCATGTTCTTTTTGCACGTTGAAACCTAATTTTAGATTGCAGCTGAGGCTTAAGGTTTGTTGTTAATTTGCCCAGTCTGTTTTTCTTTCTTCCAATAGAGCAAACTTGGTCAAGCCATGCTTGCCCTTCAAAACTTAGTTCTGAGAAGCACCCGGTGCAGGGTTAGTCAGAGTAATGAATGTAAACACTGTGAAGATTACTTATTTCCTTTGTTCTTTTAAGTTGGAATTTATTACAGCACTTGAAGAGTATCCTCTTGCTGTATAAAAACACAATTATGGAGACCAGATTCTCACCCTTCCTTCAGTGAAGGAGTGCTGCAATGATGACAGGCTGAAAAGCAAGCATGTCCCATCTGCAGGGATGTTGTGCCCTGGGTCAGCTGAGGTTTTTGCTCTATGGTGTCTGCTTTCAGATGGTGCTGGATATTCCTGCTTTCTCATGAAAACAGCCTCTGGATAATCTCAAACCCTGAGCAGGTAGCAAAGGGCTTAATTCAGAAGGCAAAGGGAGCTGTACCCCCTGCTGCCCTCCCCAGTGCCCCCAAAGCAGGTCCATCTTTCCCATGAAGGTGCTCTTTGCCAGTGCTCAGTGCTGGAGACATTAAAAAAACCCTAGTAAGTCAGAGTTTTACATCTCTTATTATACTGTTATCATTATGCTAAGTGACTATGAAGTTCTAAAAGAATCTAGAAAAATCAGGCTTTCCTTTTCAGCAAGTTATTTTTTTTCTCAGTAGAGTAATTTTGTGTTAGCTTGGCACTGCCTGACATACTGCATTATTTTTAGTAAGCCAGAAATCAGCTTGAAGACTGTTGTGGATGAAGAATTATTAAGACAACAATTTAGCTTTAGGAAATCCCCTTAAATCAAAGCATAAGAGAACCCAAAGCCCACCAGTGTGATTTTCTGGGATCCTTGTTGCCCAGGGCTTCAGTCAGTCAGTGACACAGAAAGCAGTGCAGCATCTCCCAGTTGTCAGCCCAGCAGTGCGGAGGGGTTGGACTGGTGCAGTGGAAGCAGAACCAGGCTCACAAAATGAGTTTGCCACAGAATTTCCCATTTCTTCCTTGCTCATCTCCAGACCTCTCTCTGGTTGCTTGCATTCATGCCTCTCT
This sequence comes from Chrysolophus pictus, assembly GCA_037305975.1. Taxonomy (NCBI): domain Eukaryota; kingdom Metazoa; phylum Chordata; class Aves; order Galliformes; family Phasianidae; genus Chrysolophus; species Chrysolophus pictus. The sequence goes on from JAYKPI010000006.1 coordinate 42,787,352, forward strand.
GGTGATGGACTTCCCATATGGCACACAAAGAGGCATTTCCTCTTTTTTTTCTTTTTTTCTGCCTAACCCTTATACTAGCAAAGGCATTTATTTGTTTCTCCAAAGAAGAAACCATAGAGACCCGAACCTTCAGAGAATGGGAGGGGAATTTGTTAAAAACAAAGGAAGACTGCAGGTGTAAAATGTTTGTCATGCTAACACCTGAACAAACATATCACTGTGCCCTTGCTTATCTCCTTCCTACTCACTGCCTTTATTGAGTTCAGCCTCTTGCTAACTGCAGACACATTAATCAGGCATTTAGATTAGAACAAAGTCATTGCCTCTGTGCTGCCTTATCTAGACCATATAAATGTGTCATTATATAGATCTGGGCCAGGCTGGAGGGTTTCTTATACCTTTGTGATGACCGAGCTGCTCACTGCTGCTTGTTTACTTGAATTCCCTTTGCCTTAAAGGGGAATCCAGCCTCCTTGCAGAGGGTAGTGATATTCACTGTTGGAGTTTCTCTCCTGTATTCCCACCTATAGAAATAAAAATGTAACTTTTTTTTTTTCCTGGTCCACTTTCATTTCTTTATTTTCTGCACTGTCCCACAAATAACCATTTTCTCCTTCAAAATCCAGGTTGATGTAGGTTGGATATTAGGAAAAACTTTCCAAGAGTGGTGAGGCAATGGCACAGGCTGTCCATGGAGGTGGTGGAGTCACGATCCCGATCCCTAGAGGTATTCAGCAAGGTGTAAATGTGGCACTGAGAAACAAGGTTAATGGTCAATACTGTGATAGGTTGGTGGTCGGACTAGATGATTTAGAGGATGTTTCCAACCTTAATGATTCTGTGATTCTATGATTTGAAGATCCCGTACCATTTGCAGCCCATAGGTACACTAGTGGTGGGGTTTTGCCACGGTCAAATATTTACCTGTGATTTCTGCTTCTTTGTGCTTGTTAGCTCTTGGTTTGTTACTGGGTTCCCCCTCCTCTGCCCACTTCCCAGGCCCTTCTGTGAGGAGATGAAGGTGCCTCTGCTGCATGGCTTGGAGAGAGGCAGGAACCAGTGTGGGGAAGAAGACAGCCTGGCCTTTGCGAAGGACTGCAGCTAAGGACAGTGCTGCTACCCTGGCAGCTTTTACATGTTGGGCAGGTCCAAACCCAAACTGAGCTGCAGTGAACCACCCTGATGGCGGGGTTGTGGAGGAGGAGGAGGAAGGGAAGGCCTCAGCGTGGACAGCACTGTACTGCCCTTACCATGGGACACAGAGTAGCCATGTCTCTTCTCTGCCACTTTTATCCCCTGTCCACCACAGGAACCATGAGACCATGGTGTGGGTCTGGCTTTTTCTCCTAGGGCTTGCTCTCTGTCTGTAAGGTATCATGTGCCCTGGAGGCAGTGGCAGGAAGCTTCTCCTTACAGGAACAAAATATGAACCTGTTTTCACACATATTCAGAAAAGATCTCTCCTTTTCTACACATACTCAAAGCCCCAAATGTCTCACTTTCTTTTCCTCTTTCACAATTTGACAACAGTAGACAAAACTATGCAAACTGGAGCTTTGTGAATGCCGCTGTCTGCCTGGTGTGCTAAAAGCATATTCTTGGGTTAGTGGGCATTCAGAACACAAGATGCTTACATGATAAATGAGTTGGGAGCACCATGGCAGCAGCAGATTGCTGTGCTGTAGCTGAGTTTGCTGGTCCCTGGGTATCAGAATGCCTATGGAGGACCTGCCCTGGTTTTCAGTCCCTCCTTTTCCCTTCCTTGTTCTGTTTCTGGTTCTTTAAGGTTAGAGGTGGACTAAAGATATGAGAACTGGATGTCCTTGTGCTTTGGAGAGCTCTGAGTCACAGCTGAATGCAGGAGTGCATGACATGGCTAAGTAAAGGGGATGGGGTCATGAGTCTGTGCAGGAAGAGTCTCACTTTTTAAAAACAGCCAAAAAATATGCAGAAAAATCCTTACAGTTCAATGCATAGATTAATACTTATGTACAGCGTATGTGGTTATAGTATTCATAATCAAAATAAATATGTTTACCAATTCCACAAATCTCCATAAAGCCTTCTTTCTCTTTCACACATAATGTAATTCTCCAAAGGCTTGAAAATGTGCATGCTGAGTCCCTAATGCTCATTTTATTTGCTGACTTCTAGCGTCTCAGCACAGACATTTTAACTTCAACAGAACATCTCAGCAGGAACTCTTACCAGGATTTCTGAGGCTTGCAACCATATTCACAGCATCTAGTAGAAAGATTCCCAAGTCTCCAGAGGCGTCCGCACTTAAAATCATATTTGCTTTCCTGGCAGTTTCCTCTGAGAGCCTTTGAGCGTTGGGAACAGTGTTAATCTTTTCTCTCCCCGTTGCTACAGCTCTAGCAGACGCTGAGTCTCCTGTGTTTGTGCTCACCATTCTGTCAGGAATCTGGTGTGCCATGAAAAGAACTGGAATTGTTATGACAAAAGGTCCCTTCCACCTTTTGTATCAGGAACCTCTTTTGCTCTAGGAAATGTCTGTTTCTGCAAATGGGTTAGCAGTAAGTTAGTAGTAAGAAAGCAAACTGCTTTCTAAAGGGAACTCCCCTGTTTTGTTAGAGGCAGAACACTGAAACAGATGCATCGTGTCTGGCAAATTTTGTAGTGCTAATTTCTATCATGACAGTGATTTTCTTTAAGTGACTGGCTGGGATAAAATAGGATGGAAATGTATCAGCTGAGCTGTGAAATGCTAAGGAAAGTTCTGTCCTTGCTGCAGATGGGATGTGGGCTTCTGGCTCCTTGGTGTACTTTCTCCTCTATATTTGAATGGATGGTGTGCTACAGGTGTATGCAGTATACTATATGGCAGCCATGAAAGATGTACCCCAAAATGATCCCAGAGTCAGAGTGCAGCAGGGTGCTGCTAATGGCTCCGTAAACTTTGAGAACATCTCTGCAAGTGTAAGTGGCAAGCAGGTCTCCAGAGTGACTTTGGGCAAGTGTTCATTGCAATGCAATGTGTACAGTAGATATTTTTGCTTGTTTGCCTAATCAACTTCTCGTGCAGGTTTTTGCCTTTTAAGTTCCCCCTTGAGTGGCATCTGTGAAGGGTAAGGTTGTCAGTGTTCCTGTGAAGTCTGAGTGAGGGTGATGCTGTCACTGCTTCTCTAATGGCTATGTGCTGAAAACAAGTTTTAATGCCTTCAGAGCAAGGATCTCAAAGCTCTTTGTGAACAGGACATCATTTAGCCTCTGAAATGCCAAGTCTGGCAATTTTGGGCATATTTGTAGTGGAAAGAGAATGTTACAGGAAAACCCCACATCTGCCTCAGACATCAAGCACTAAGTAACCATCCCTTCCTGGTGCTGTGCAGGAGACCGGGGTTTATGAACCCCAAAGGCTGCATTACCTGAGTAGAAAATCCCTTCTTTCAGGTGGCTGTCACCTTGTGCTTTCAACTTTGTGATTTGCATGAAAGGATCTCATAGTGCTGTCAAAACAGCAAAGCCCTCGCATCCTGTACCATGCCACAGACTACTGAATATCAAATATATTCCAGTGCAGCACGTGCTGTGTTGCCTCCTTTGGGAAACTGATCAATATCGCTTCTCCCATGCAGCTCTGCAGCTGCTAGCAGCAGACAGGCTGTTAGGTGTAGGCTTCTTGGGCTGATTCTAGCTGGGAAGCTTTCCCTGCCTCACATCATGCTGTGAAAGCTGCTTTCTGGCATGGCACTTTCTCCTCCTTGCTACTATTTCCCCTCCGCTGGCTGTGTAGCCTTCAGTTTGATATTGAATTAGCATGCTGCCCATGGTAAGTGAGCAAAATGATGTCAGGGATAGCTTGCCATCTAGCATTATGCAAGGCACCCATCTGCAGCCTGACAGATTTTGGGGAGGTGGGTGGGCAGTGGTGAGATGCTGGGGCTGCTGTTTGTCATGGCCCCAGGTGATGGAGATGGGGCAGAGGAAGGAACAATGGCATTGCCTTGCTAGCTCTGTTGAGACCATCTGTATTCTCCAGCAAGACGTGTGTTATTTTCAGTCACTCCTGGCCAGAGGGTTTCCCACAAGCTCCACCTCTTGTGATGAGTCTTGGTTCAAAATGAACATTTCTATTTAAAATAAAAAAGGGCGGAGAAATGGCAAGTCGTGAGAGCAATGAATAAATATTTAACAATATGAGGAAGTGTGCATCATTCTGACATCAAATAAATCTTTAGAGTGCCCTGCAAATCTGTGAGGGGTGAATGAACCGTATTTTAAAGCACATGAGTTTAGATCTCTACAGTGAAATGATTTGTGAACCGATCAATCAGCTCTAAAATGTCCTTCAGTCTCTGAACTCCTCCCTGCCCTGAAGAGCTGTATCTCTGTGTATTCTCTAGGTGGCCTCCAAAGTGACCAGCGCCCACCTTGGTGATGCAATTATGCATGCAAATATTAGCATGAAAGCGTTCTAAATACACAGGTGTCAGGCAGAATTAATGCAGTTCATGCCTTTTCTGCAGTCGAGGCATGTTTCCTCAGAGCAATGATAACATCCTGGGCAGGCAGGTAACAGCAGGCTTCCTCCCAAAGAGATGCACAGATGATCCTTTGTCCCTCTCTCCGAACCCTTCCAAATGAGATGCATAAACCTGGCTGCTGCTGCTGCTGCTGTTGCTGCCTTCTGGAGGAGTGTGCTGCAAGAACTTCGGCAAGCAAGGTGTAAATTATCTGTGATATCCAAGCCTGTTTGAGCTTTGTGCTTTCCTTCCCTCATGAGATAACATTATCAAAATCCTAGCATTAAAGACCTGCAAGGTTGGAATGTAAAAGTATAATCAGACATTTATGCACGTCCTAGGCAATCTATTCCACTAGGAAGACTTGCAGCTTAGGTCTGTGAATGCATGGGTCTGTGTGGCTGTGCTTCTTAAAATCTCCACGTAGCAGTGGCCAGAAATGCCTCTAGATCCATCCTGTTTCCTTCTCCTAGCATGTGCATACATGCACATTGGGGTTTCTCTTTTTTCTGTGCTGATATGAAATGAACTCTTATAAGCCTGAGTTTCCTTTTATAAGCCTGAGTTTCCTTTTCAGCTCAGCTCTTCCCAGAATAGTTGGGGGCAATTTTCCCGCCCCAGCTGGTGAAATGGCAACCACCAAACCCGTGAGCTACGATGGATTTGGCTATGACTGTATTTTAGCATCTGTGACAACAAATGCTACTGCTCCCCAAACTCTCCAGTGTGGGCACTTGGCTCAGAAAGGACCATTCTAGCGGAAAATGTATTTCCTCTTGTGAATTTCACTAGCTCACAGCTAATTTCCCCCAGTCCTAGTGTCACTGATACGCTTGTCACTTGCCATGTCACTGATATTCCCAGAGTACCCGGAGAAAAACATGACTCTGAGCAAGCACAAACTCCTGCTTACTTATAGGTGTGCTGATTAGAACAAAACATCCAGCATTCTGCTATACACCAGCTCCTCCAGATAACAAAAAGAGTAAATGATATTAATGAATTTAACGGCACACCCCATTAGGAGTAAATGCATGTTCTTAGAGAGCTCCAAGATGGAGTATAAATGCCTCATTAATATTGGATATATCAACCTGGGAGCACAAGCACAGTCAGAGAGAGTAGTGACTGGCAGTACAATGAGTCCAGCAGACCCCATGCAGGGAGGCTTTCTTTTGCTGCTGAGCCTGCATTCAAGCGCAGCCTGCTCTTTAAAGACACCATCTGTGCAGGTTTCCAGTGCCTGGGCCCTACCTCTGCTTTACAGCCCTGGGCTTTGCAGGGCTTTTTGACCAGAGGAAGGAGCTACGTGGACAGGATGAGTACAGGCCAGACTCCATCTGATCCTGAAGCTGCCTCCCATAGTCTGCAAACATTGCTGCCTCATAGTCCAGTTATCTTTCTTCTCAGCATGTCATGGGAGGAGTTGCCCATTTCCTTGGTCTCCAGCTCTTCTGATTACTAGAAGCAACCACCGGGAAACCCATACTGCTGTGCTGTAATCCAAGCCCTGCAAGTGGATTGTACTGCTTCAAGCTTTTTCATAGAATCGTAGAATCATTAAGGTTGGAAAAGATCACTAAGATCACCTACTCCAGCTGCCAACCCATCCCCACCATGCCCACTGACCACATCCCTCAGTGCCACATACACACGGTTCTTAAACACCTCCAGGGACGGTGGATGTGGTGACAACAATGGAGATACTTATGATAGTGGCAGGAGGAAGATGACTCTACCAGCTGTTTTTAAAAACTCCTTTCTTCCAACACCATCCTCTGGCAATCACCTGGAGAAAAACTTTCTGTGTGTCAAACTTCTGGCTCGACCCACCTCCATCTCAAACACTTCAGCTTCCTCTGCCGAGAGCATCAGCAATGGTCCTGTGCTGTGTGAAGCTCTTGAAGCAGTGCCTCTGAGAGGAACTGCTATTTGCTGCCTGGAGATTGGTCCCATATGAATATGGAACAGGCTACATTTACCTCCTTGAATCTGAAATGCCCATCATCAATAAATTTCTGTTGTATATACGTGGGAAAGTTTCAGTGGAAAATAGCAGTGCTCATGTCTAACATCATCCGTTAATTAATACAGATCATTTTCTGCAATGTATGTGTACCTAATTACCATTCTAAGTGATCATTAAGATGTACATAGAGTTACCAGGAGCCTTGATACTCCTTCATCCACAGAGACCTTATTCCTCAGGGAGGGAAAGCATGATAAAGGAAGGTGCCTGGAAGGCTGGTGTAGCTCTTTCCACCCACAAATGAGGTACATCCCTCTGCTTTAACTCACCATCATAGCCATGCGTGATGCTAATGTTTCAGACCAAGATGTGCTTTACCAAGCTAGCAGTGGGTGAAAGTGCACTGAGTGCTTTTGGCTGAGGTGTTGATGTACCCCTTGCACTGTTTCCTCCAGGGCTTAGCACGATGTCTGTCAGTTTCTCCACTCATCATGAAGCTGGGAATTTCTGTTATCAGGCCTGCAATAAGCTGGGCACAGCCTGTTTCTTCCCCTCTGTGCTGACCGCTATCTGACTGTCTGGCAGTCTCTTGCCTGTTAATTCAGCTCTGGCAGGGAGCAGAGCAGTGCTTCTGCGATGGCCAAGGTGCTAAGCCTTGGAAAGCGAGTGCATCATGTCAACCGTTACCATATCTGACCTGTATCTGGTTTTAATATAAGAAAGAAGGTGACTGCTGTGCTCAGAAATGTGGGAAGCGCTTGCAACAGTGAGTGAAACCATGCCAAAACAATAGCTGGGAGTGGCTTTCTTCCAGCAGCTCGTGGTGGTCACAGCATGGATCTGCTGGTGCTTGCACTCCCGAGCCACCATACTGCAGCCTGGAGCCTCTGCATGAGGAGGTGTCACTGCTGTCCCCATAGCAGTGCGCCAGGCACTGGGGAAGCCTTGACATCAACAGCTTAAGGGCAGATTATTTGAGACACTTAGGCACCTGAAGATGCAGAAAGCCACCCGTGAAAATCCCACTTCATGCTCCATTTCCACTGGTTTTAAAGTCAGCAGCAACCATGACACCTCTTATTTTCCCCACATTTGATTCTGTGAGAGGACAGTGTAAAGATCCATCACTTTCTCTCCCATGTCTGTCTTTCAAACAGCAACTGCCTGTAGGGGTGGCCAGAACACTTGCAACGTGATGATTTGGGCATCTTTTTATTTTCTGATGGAGTTGCGGTGTGCCCTGGCCCAGCTTTTTTCTCATAGATCACTTTGACTTGAAAAGTTATGTTTCTGGCAAGATGTAATTGCACCCTAAACTTTAGAAGACATTTTGTTTCTGTGTGCAGTATGACTGCAGGAAAGTTTCCAGGTTGCTTGGAAGTCATCAGCAGCCAGTAGGGTTACTGAAAGGGAATGGTCCCTGGACCTGCTGCTCTGATCTGGAGCAGTTTTGAGTTTGTGCAGAGTTGCAGGCTTGGTTGACCACTAACTGTGGCTCTTGATTCATGAAGTAGGGGAGAAAATAGGGAAACAGACAGGCTCAACTCCTGGCACAGTCAGAGGCTATTGGTGGCTTCTCCAGCAAGTCTTGCTGAGGCAGGGAAGGTCTTCTTTAATACTGTTAATGATCCAAGAGATGGAACACCTTCCTTGCAAGGACAGACTGAGAGAGCTGGGGCTGTTCAGCCTGGAGAAGAAATGGCTCCAGGGAGACCTGAGAGCAGTATCTAAAGGGAGGCTGTAAGAAAGAGGGGGACAGACTCTTCAGCAAGGTCTGTTGTGACAGGACAGGGGGAAATTGTTTCAAACTAAAAGAGGGGAGATTTAGATTGGACATAAGAAAATGTTTTGTGTTTTTTTTTTTTTTCTATAAGGGTGGTGAGGCAGTGGCACAGGTTGCCTAGAGAGATGGTGGAAGCCCCATCCCTGGAAACATTCAGAGCTCAGGCTGGGTATGGCTCTGAGCACCCTGTAGGTGTCCCCGTTCATTGCAGGGGAGTTGAACTAGATGGCCTGTATGGGTCCCTTCCAACTCAAACAATTCTATGATTCTAGAGCTCATCACCAGTAACAAGACATTCTGTTGTTTGTAACTTCCAATGTCAGCATCAAACATGAGAGGAAAGGATTTGTATGGGGCAGAGGTAAAATCAGGTCAGGGAAGGAGATGCCTGGGCCATTCTCACTTGTTCAGGAACTTCATAGGCTACATTAGTATATAATTTCAAAAGCAAATAGTGAAAGCAGATTTGCTGACAATTAAGGTCAAGTGCCATTAATTATTTTCTGAAGCAAAAACATGAGATGAATAAACTAGGCTTGTTCCAAAGCACACCAAGTCCAGGAAAGTCTTTCCACCAGCCTCAGTGAGCACTGGAACATGTTCCAGTGCAAGAAAGGATAAGCCAATCCCAGCTGCCAATCTTTATTTCTGCTCAGGAGGTGTTGAGGGCATTTTGGTGATAACAAGATCATGTCTTGCATGTTTCACACCACACCTGTGAGCTGCAGTGGGTGGCTGATGAGGTTTTGCAGCTATCTGCATGCTCCCAGTGTCGCTGCCTACCTTGTGGGAGCTGCTGGGAGAGGCACACAGAATGAAAGTCCCACCCTCGGTGGTGTAGATCAACAGGCAGCCCTGTTATTCCTCAGACTAAGAACTCTAACATTTCCTGCCAACAGCTATTTTGGGAATATTAAGCCCGAATGTTTTGGTGGAAAGTGAATTCAAAAGACCACAAGAGCAGGGGTATGAGTGAATGAACCCAAGCAACTCAACAACACTAAAATTTTGTAACATTTTCTTTTAAACACAGAGAGTGCTTTGATACCGCACATGGGTACAAAGACTTTTGTCATGCAGGCTGCTTGGAGTTAGTATGAAAGCATCTCCGTTGTGCTGGTGTTCACTTGCGGGAAGCAAAGCTTGTAGTAGAGCGTGAGATAAAAATATTTTTAAGACTCATCACTTTTTGACATCTCCACTCCAACACCTCCTCCCCAAAGCACTGTGTACAGACAGCTCCGTTGTGACTGCTACTTCTGATCTTCAGCCTAACCCAGCAAACACACTCTGAGCTCATGTGCTGATGCAGACTACATGAGGAGGTGGAAGAGCGTACGATGACAGCCTGAAATCAATGGGGACAGCTCATCTGTTTAAGGTGTGCAAGATCTGGTCTTCAGTGAGCAGTCATTATCTTTCACACTGAAGCACAAAGGAGTTGAATGCGTCTGCAAAATTACATTATTCTACAACAGTGAGGAAATTGACGTCCCGTGGTCATGATTATGCAGGCGTTGGACCATGCTGGATATGGCCGTGCTGTTTTCTTTTATTTTTAAAGAAGCAGCTGGGCATTCAAATCATTCCATACATTACAAAATCTGATTTTCAGCAGAAGTGCATGTGCTGGATTGGGATCAGAATGTCTAATTACAAAAGTGTGTTTCTTTTGGAGAAGAAAAAAAATCACCTTTGACATTGTTCTTAGTTTTCTGCCTTTTGTCTCAAGATCTCGAGGCAAGGCAAAATTTGAACAAATTACTTCTAACTAGGAACATCTAATATTTATTCATAGTAAATGCTTTTCCTAGAAGAGTTATTTGGATCACATTTGCTATGTATTGGAAAAGAATTCACACTTTGAGAAGGAGATTCAGTCTTTCTAGGTTTACACAGGATAGATTCTGTCCTGGTAAGTATTTCCCCTGCAGCTGGAGCTAACCACAGTGTGGTCCAGGTACTATAAGCATGTGGACTGTCTAACCATCTGGAGACTGGGTAGATGATATGGTTCAAACGGAATGTTTGTCCGTGTTGTGTAGAAATACACTGTGTGGGACTGTTACAGAAAATGTAAAGAGCAGAACTGAGGCACGTAGGGTCTGCTACTACCAAACAGTGTATACACAATGTATACTTAGGAAGCCACAGATTTCCCTAGCTCTGCACATATTTGTGCACATCCTGTAGCTGATCACATGTACCTGTTCAGTAGATAGCAGGGCTTGTTTAGGAACTGATGCTTAGGTGGGCATATCATGGTTTGGTGCCATGGTTGGCAGAGGGCAGGTGTGAGATAAGGAACTCTTCTAATTTCATATTAAAATCTTCTGGCTTCAGCAAAAGACTGTTTTTTAAAAATTGACAGCATCATGCTTTCTGCTGACTGTGGGGATCTTTCAGTCAAGTAGCTGGAACAAATAAGAGGAAGGTTCATGACTACACCCAGGACCTGAAGCTGCTCTATGTAGTTTCTATTTGCTATCAAGCAGAGTGGAATGAGGAAAAAGTGTATGTAATAATTTGAATTTGAGTTCAGATGTCCTTCTGTGTTTGACTTTTGCATTTTTCTGTGTATTCAAGCTCTACAAGCACAAGGGCTCACCTAGTAAATTTTAATCAGAGATGCTCATGTACTGACCAAGAGTGAATTACAAATAGTACATTTTCTTGTAAATCTTACCCTGTGTTGCTTTCTTACCTGTCTCCCCTTACCAGGGAAAAAAAAGGGAAGTAGACGGATAAGGCATATATTGCATATTATAATTTATAATGGACTGCTCTGCAGATAGGAAGTTATTTACTGACATTACTATTGAATATAAATAATGAACAAATTTCTTCAATCTGTTTATAGAGAATTCTCAGACAAAGGTGAAATTAATGAAAAAAAAAAAAAAAAATTGGTTGCAAATGACTGCTTGGCTCTAGTTCTTATTTCTGTGGCTTTGAGAGACCTTAGATAACCTTCAATTCCAGAATGGTAGGCTATGAACTTCCCCACATGACTTACATAATCAGAAGAACTTTAATTAAAAATATTTTTGAATGTTCAGGCCCTTCATCATCTCCAGAGTGACCTTAAAGTTGAAGGGAGCTGAAGCTGACTAGAAATACAGACTGTTCTCCTTTGTCCTTTCCTGCTGCTCTATTTCCTGTGAAACAGCAGAATGTCCACACAGGACCCAAAATTTGGGATGTTAAATAGGAAAAGTTTATGTGTGTCTCTTGAACCTTGGCACAACACAGGTGGGCTGAATGCAATACTGAAACCATGGAATCATAGATTTATTAAAGTTGGAAAAGACCACTAAGACCTTTAGTCCAACTGTCCATCTATTACCTACCCCAATATTGACCACTAAACCATGTCCTTAAGTATTATATCTACTCTTTCCTTTAACACCCCCAGGGAGGGTGACTCCATCACCTTCCTAGGCAGCCTATTCCAATGCCTCACCACTCTTTCTGAAAAGAAATTCTTCCTAATGTCCAACGTATATGTTATGTCTAACATAATGTATCCGTCATTGCCAGGCAGACTAAATAAGACTTAGATCAATGATCACCAACCAGGGTGCAGGGAGGAGGTTGAAATCTCATGTAAATGTTGATATGCTTGTTTGTGTTAACAGGCTGCTGCTTTGGGAAAAGACTTTTGTATAAAGGACATCTCTGCAAATCAAGAAATGAGAGTTTTGTCATCAGCTGTATCAGAGACCAAAGAAGAAGTCACTTTGTCCAGACACTTGAAGACTTACTTGAAGGTAATAGCAAACTGTCCTGCAAATTGTGGCTTAGAAAAAACATGAAAACAAAATCCGAGATAATTAATGTGATTATTTTGTAGAGACTGTGATTTCTCTTGCCATGTTTTGCCAATTCCTTGGTTTTAGCTTTTCACCTTTGTGCCATCTGATTTTACAAAATCAAGTTATCCAGACCAGTCTGAATGTGGACAGCTGGTGCAGTTATGATCCATGATGATATCATGTAGGTAACCTGTTCTCTTGATTCAGTCTAACCAGAAAAATGAAACTCTGAGGCATCTCCTTGTCCAAGCTGTGAACACCTTTGGTAATCACCCTACTTTTACTGATTATCCTTTTTGGAAAGGATACTTGGAAAAGGTGGAACTAGGAAGTACTACTGCAAGCATATACTGGTGCAAGTTCTGTTGGGAAGAAGAATGTAGCCCCATGACCTGCTCTTTGCTCTCTATGGCTGTCATAGCCTTTCCAACAAGACCAGGGGATACTGCTGAGTATGGCTCACTGTAACCCCTGCCAATACAGCTAGATGTTTGGTAGAATCCACAGAGAGGCATTTGTTCTCACTGAGTCGTGATATTTAGTTGCCCAGGTCTAGCTCCTTGCCCTACTGAATCAAGCCAAATGCTCTCCATCACCGACAGGATTTGTTCCTGTCCAAAAAGGCCAGTTATGAAGAGGAACTGCTTTTGATATTCAGAGCTACTAGGCATGGAAATTTGCTCACCAACACCAGAGGATTCAAAACACTTTTTTGTTATTGTTTCATGCTTCCTGAAACTGGAAAATTGTACTGCCATATATTGCAGTATTTGTACCAGACATATTCTTGAGCATTTAAATATTGTCTTGTGGAGTGAGCTTATTGCCAACCACATGGGTGAAGAGCTCTGCACTTACTTTTGGAGAGCACCCAATCATCAATAGCTTCTGCATACTTCTATTTGTAGTTCAGTCACATAAGCAGTGAGTCTCCTCATAGAGATCTGAGTTCAGAGCAGTCTGCAGAAAAGCTGCTGTCATCTCTACAGGAGTTTGGTTAACGTAGGTGATAGGAGTTTGGTTAATGTAGGTGATGAAGGCAAGGAGCCATCCCTCCAGCTTCAAAAAGCTTGCAGGAGCAGCTCCTCCAAAGGAGTCAGCTTTGTTAACACAGTGAGTGTTCTCAGTAAATGAAGCTGTGGAGTGGAGGCAGGTGATGGAGGGTGTGAAGCTGGGATATTTCTTTTTGCAATCAAATAGAAAGGTTTACTCTTCTGGAGGGCAGAGTATAAAGGTCCAGAGAACCAGCAGGGAGTACAGAGGTGGAGCTGGAGTCAACCATGAGTTAACCATAGCCTCTTGGTTGCGTACTATAGCTGGTTCAGTGCCACTAGTCATATAGCTGGTTTGTTGTTTGTTTTCTTCACTCTGACACCTCCATAGTGTATTGCATACGAGATACCACTAAAGAGATGACATGGCAATATCAGAGCTTTTTCCCCCTCATAGCAAGAATATATAATAATCTCTCTGGGAAACAAGTCTCAGGCTATCTCCAGGAACAATAGATGCTTGTAAGGCATCCATCCAGTGAAGTCAGAATAGCTGGAGGCTGTGAGTAACGTAATCATTTTTGTGCTCGCATAGCGTTTTATTTTCAGACCGATAAGAATACAAGACAGGAAGTAAGCAGATTTTTTTTTCTTTTTTGGTTGGCTACTTCTCAAGTTGCTGGATTTTTTGTTTTGAAAACCAGAATGAGCTGTCTTAATTACCACACTGGTAAGAGCAGGATTGGGCCATGAGAATATGAGGTCTCCTGTGGATGCTTCTGCTCTTCAGAGCATTGTAGGGAGAAGCACCCTTTGTGGTCATCTAAACCTTCACCAGATGCCTCTGTTTGCAGGTGGAAGTGAAGCCTAGAGTCCCGGAATGAGATGGTGTTACTATACTGTGTGTTACTATAACACAGTCATGTTGGGATGAGGTCTCTGGTATACCAGATTCTGTGGGATTTGGAATAGTTAGTCATAAAAAATATCCCTTTTACCTCCTTCTTTCCCCCATCCCCCATGGCATTCTTACATGCTTCTTTACATGGATGCTCACCGTCCAAATGCAAGGACGAAGACTTGGGATGGGAGTGCCGAGCTCCCAACCCTTCTGTCCGATTTGTACTTTTAAAAGGGACCTTCACTATTGACTTTTAGGCTATTTTGAATATTGGCTCTCTTTTCTGCTGAAATTCTTTCACTCAGATTATAAATACTTGCATATTCAAAGCAAAAGATAGCAAAAACTGGCACTCGGCACCAGTCATTTTCTCCCAGTCTGAGCTGGTATGCTGTCTTTCAGTCTCCCCTTTTTGTTCTTCTGTCTCTTCCCTACAGCTAGTTCATAAACCTCTGGAAAACAAACAAACAAAAGCAAAACAACAACAAAAAAGAAAAACAAAGAATGAAAGTCACCATCCCTGAAGGTTTGAAGAAGTGTTTAGATGTTGTACTAAGGGACATGGTTGGTGGTTTAGTGGGGAAACAGTGATTGTAGGTGGACAGTTGGACTGGATGATCCTGGAGGTCTTTTCCAACCTTGGTGATTCTATGATTCTAAGATTCTATGGAAGAAACAAAAAGCTAGGTTTCTCCTTCCATTCCATCTTGAGTGCTTAGCTAATCTTGGTTTCACTCTACCCCATGGTGTAACCTCACATTTCCCACCTACCTGAATGGAGCCTTATCTGGTTCCCAGCACCTCACACAAGGGCTAATCCATGCCCAGGCTTCTTCCTCAGGCTTTCCTTTGTACGTTTTTTGATCCTGTTCCAAGCTAGAAATCAGACAGACAATGATGTCCCTGCTCTGGATGACCTGCCCGTAGACAGACTGGCCTCGTTCCCCTTCACTTTCCTTGTAGAGCAAGACAAAACTCTTCCTTTTCAAACTTCTTTCCCTTGCCTTTGGGGTGCCTCAGTCCATGTTCTGTCCGTGTTTCAGGGAAAGGTCTGAGTCTCTGGGCTTTATGTGAGCCTAGTTTAGCATTTCCCTTTTATTTTGCTCTGATTAAAGATGTGGAGGAGCAAGATGTTTTTGGCCAAACAAAGTGTTTCTCCATCTCAAGACAGTTTATTTTTCTACTTGCTGAAGAAAAGAGGTAAAAAAGTGTTTTCAGGCAACTCAGACTGATTTTTTTTTCTTTTCAGTTCTGGCCACCTAACTGAAAATATCAGTTATTTCCATGGTCACAGGCACTCTGCCAAACTCCTGCTCCAGTATAACTTTATGGATTTGTTATCACTGCAGATTCAGCCTTGGCTGTTTGGCTTCTGTAAACAATATTTTGCTCTTCTTTATGGTTCCTCAGGCTTCCTCAGAGAGGAGTGCTAATTGCACCACTTCCTGCACATCTGCACACCTGCTACCTGATGTTAAAAGCACTTGACTAAGCAATAACCCAGCAACAATTCCTTCTGTTGGAGCTACACCCATCTTCGCCTTTGTGCTTGTTCTTTCTAATGTTCATGGTGTAATTCAGCTATTGCCACTGTTTTCCAAACAGCTAAATCTCTTATGTTTCTTTCAACTGACACAGGCTTTTCATGTTACTTAGCAACTCTGTGTTTAGCCTAATAAGTCATTAGGCTACTCCTACCATTA
This sequence comes from Chrysolophus pictus, assembly GCA_037305975.1. Lineage (NCBI taxonomy): Eukaryota > Metazoa > Chordata > Aves > Galliformes > Phasianidae > Chrysolophus > Chrysolophus pictus. Next base: position 42,803,002 of record JAYKPI010000006.1, read on the forward strand.
GAGCTGCCCTTTCAAGAAAAGGTCCAACTGGAGTGTTTTTTGTACTTCCCTGTGTGCAAAACTGGAACGAAATAACAGGGATTGATCATGACGTTGTAGTTGTATCCACAGACTGTTTTCTGTTTTGCTCCTGGTAGGAAAACCATGACACACTTGCAAGGGAGCAGAACACAACAAAGACTTGGATGCCATCTTTAAATGCTTGAGCAAGAGAGGTAGCTTTCAAGATTCAAAGCGTAGCCTCCCTTTTCTTGGGAGCTGAAGGTATGTATCTTCTCCAAAGTTTCTCCAAAGTGCTGTGAAGGGAAGAGCCATCAGGGCAGGTCTCAGCACTTGGAGGTACTCTATACTCCAGTGCTTTCAGATTTCATGCCTAGATTAATAGATGTGCAATTAATTAATGTGCAATTCATTCCTCCACATCAACCATGCCACAGAATTCACTAAAAACACTATTTCTGCCACAGTAATTCATCATGAAATAATGTATGTTTTCCAGGATTTTTGTTCTTGCTATACTTTATTGCATAATGCAAGTTTCTTATTCATTACATAATAGATACTTCAGGTAATGAAAATTCATTCTGTGTAACAGAAATACCAGGAAGAAGTGGCTTCTTGTAACTGTTCAAGGGCTCAAAAGTGGATACTTGTACGCTTTCATGTTTGATTCTTGTTCCACATCACTTCAGAAGCATAATTTTTGTTGACATAAAATTGGCCAGGCTTAATAATGAAAGGTATTTCTGTATCAGCTTCTGGGTTCTTTCTAATGTGTTGTCATTTTTGGAGCTAATAGACTTCGTAGACCATGTGTGTTGGGATGAAATTTTCAAAGACTCCTAGCTCAGTAAAAAGATAATTCACTGGAAAGTTGTTTGTTTGTTTGTTTTAGAATAGAAAAGATTAATCTGACTTACTTTCCAGAGCACCACTGTATGTTTTCTGGCAGAGCACCACTGTATGTTATTTCAGGGACAGAAAGCACGTAGTTAAACACCTGGTTCATGTGACCCTTCTGGTTGTAACTCATGGGTAACACTAAGGCCGTTGCCTGGAGAAGAGGAGAATCTCTGTACATCTTCTAGTTTGTGTAATAGGGAGATGGAGATCTGACCCACTTGATGCAATTCCAGATCCCCTTAGAGATTTTCTGCTTCCATTGCCATGGCAGCTGCATAATTTCTGCTCCTGCTACCACCAGAGAAACCAGAGCTCCAAGAGCTGGAGTTGTTCATTCTGAGGGCAATAGATATACTCATTCCCTTGGATGTTACTGTCTCCCATTTTGTTTTGCAAAAGGAAGCAAATCACCCAAGATGACTTCAGAGTCAGCTTGTCAGAAAATATTATGTAAATTGGCAAATCACATGGGCTTGAATCTAGAGCAGACAACTGAAAAGAGGGAAGTGTTTAGCTCTAGTGTAGTCTGAATTAACTGCCTGACATTGAGGCATAAGATTGTCAAGTGACTTGTGCATTCAGATGAGGTGTAAAATTGGAGGAAACCAATCATGTATGAAAACTGAAGTATCCAAGGTAAGAAATGCTATATATTTCTGTGTAGACATGTATAAAAAAACAGGTCCTATACATGAACAGGCACATACTTCTCATTTGTATCCTCTCATTAAGCTGTCCCAGGGAAGCTACCTCATATTTCACAAAATTATAAACCATATGGTTGTTTCCAGTTTAAAATCTCTCAAGCTCTCTTTCCTTTCTTATAAAACATTAAATCCTGCAGCTCTCAGGAGCAGTCCTGACAAAGCCCTGGGGAGGGAAATGACACCATGTGCTTTCAGAAGATCCTTTAGGCCCACGGATTTACAGATTCATGTGGCTCTCATTTTGCGTTAGATTTCCAGCATGAGGCTGATTACTGAAAGGGCAGTAACTGCTCGGAGGTCAGTTGCTCCTCCTGGATCTGCAGACAGAAAGGCCATCACAACTTCAAGATCTGCAGGTAAAAGAATTACATAGAGATGACTCCGTTGTGAGATCCCAAACTTGCTCAGCAGCTCTGGAAATGTCTTTGGAGAGCACAAGATACTCTTATCTCAGCTGCAGTCTGAGGTCCAAAGAGAGCGGGCAGAGACAGGTAAAAGAAGAGCTAGTGCCTAGCATCACAGTGAAGGCAATTGCCATTATGGTATGTGGCTCATTTGGGTTCCACTGAATTATTGGCCATAAACACTAATAAAGGATGAGTGGAATCTCCTTGCAGCACCACCAAGCTCACAAGAATGCAGGGAAGCTATCTTTCAAGAGGTCAGTAATAAAGGAGCAAGGATTACTGTCTCCTAGAACAGCTCTATTTGGCTTGGACAAGGAGGCCTGGAGCATGGTAGGCTCTCCTCACAAAGCATTCCTCCAGAGGCTTGGCAGTCACGCATTCACTGGCTGTTGGGCCTACGGAGTTGGGAACCATGCCTGTTGCCATACAGCTGCTACATCTTGATAGTGTTACTTTCCAATGGCTAATGTAGAAGCAGGATGAAGGAATTGAGCAGCAGGAGGCCCAAGAGGAGAAGAAAGTGCGCCTGCTCCTTTGAAGATGATGCTCCTCACAGAATAGTAGTAGTGGGATGGAAATACCGTATTTTGCATATCAGCATTTTGGAAGATTTCCATACGTGTATTTCAGTGAATTGCAGCTTATTTAAGCATTCCATAAGTACTCAGGCAGCATTTGGCTTCCTGTGAGTGCTACAAACCACCCCCAGTATAACCACCGAAATGATTTCTCAGTTTCTGCAAATGAAAACAGGACAAATACTTCCCATGGCTCCATTCTGTCACTGTACTCTCTCTCTAGCGTGCTGCAGAAAGGCAGAGAGCAAGCACTCCTCAAATGGGATGAGGAAAAGCCTCTTACACAAGCGCTGAACAAACCAGTTTCAGTCTTTCCTTCCCGTCTCCACTGCCCTTTGCAACCTGGCGTTAAGAAAGCACTTCATCTGATAAAGCTGGAAAAGGTCAGAGCACTGGGTTTAGCATTTTACTGGAAGAATAAGCAGCCTGACTCTCTGGAGTGCCAGGGACTGTGATCTAGTGGCCTCCACACAGGACCAGCAGCTATAAATTCCTAAGTCTTAATCCTCATACTGACAATTACTTCTCCTGAGACCTTGAGCAAATTGCTTAACCTTTCTTCTTCTGCTTTCTCCTATAGTGAAATTGGGAATCCTGCCTCACGGGGCTGGATTTATTAATTATTTAATACATGTGCTTGTATGGGAACTGCTGAGTCACGGCCTGAACCTCTGATTGATCACCTGAGACGAGCAATGAGTCAGCCCTGGGAGCACAGGTGAAGGCAATTCACCTGTGCTGCAGGAAGGGGTGGAGCCTGGCTCCACCTCTCCTAGACCCATTTAAGAGCTGACTACCAGTGGGGAAGGATCTCTCTCTCTCTTTGGAAGATCCACTCCGCTGGTCTTTCCTGAGCAAGCCCACGACCTGGGTAAGCATCCTATTTATTCTCTTTGTCTTGCTGTGCCTAACTCTCTTGCTTATTTCATTATTACAACATCGTAATATTATTTGATTATATAATATTCCTTTATATAATTTTCATTGATAATACAGTGCTTAAGCATCCTGTGGATGTTTGCTGCGTTCTTTTTTTTTTATTGGTGCCTAATGCATCTGGTCACTGTGTTGCATGGACCCTCAGCACTTGAAGGGAAGCCCCAGGTAGCAGTCTCATCTCCAAAGAGGCCATCTAGCAGGCTTGGAGGAAATCCATCCAGGACTAAATGGAGGAGGCTAAAGGTGACCATTGGCCTGGCAGCCTATCTTTCCTGTAGATGTGCTGCAAGAGCAGTTTCTCTGGGTGGAGGGAAAGAAGGAGCATGGACACTGTTGTTGATGCTTCAGATCACAAGAAGGTTACGTTCCCATTCTTTGCCTCATTGCCTGCTGCAGAAAGCAGGGCTGTGGCTTGGAGCCTGAGCAACGCTCCTCAGAGCTGTGGGATGCTCTGCTGCTTCTTGTTCAGGTCTGCATGCAAAAAGTAACCCCAAACCTCTAACTTTAAAGGAAGGTTGGATCTGGTCCTTCAGAACAGTTGCACTCTGAAAAGGGGAAGAAAGAAAGAGGCAGCAGTACATGATCTGACTGTTTCACTTCTCTCTGCACTTGCATATCAGTGTTACTTCACGTGCCATTAATTAGACTTAATAGCCTATACTTTATCTCCCTTGTCATAATAAATTAAGTGTGAAAAATTTCAACAGGAAAGCACTCAAGTGATCTAAGCCTTAGCAGGCTCGGTTTTCATGAGACCTGAACTAAGCAAAGCGCTTCAGCATCTGCTTAAAGTTCAGCATGCTCTTATCTGAGCTGCAGCATGAGTTGGTGCCAAGCTCAGGGCAAATCTCTGAGGTTCAGCTGTTCAGCCTTCCCAACTGAAGTTGGTAGCCCTGCCCCAGGCAAATGATTGTCTCCATCCCTGTGGTGGCATTGCTTGTTTAAAGAAATAGATGGTGAGTGCCTTTCAATTGTCACTGATCTTCAGCTTTAAGGGGAAGTTTTTCATTTGGAACCCAAATTTTCCAGCTCAAGTGGCTACATTTTGGCTTCCAAATTTGGAAGCTCATATTTGAATTTGTAGTTAGGCAGAAAACCAGCTCTGAAAACTTTGGCTCCAGGCAGAAACTGCATTTCAAACAAGCCAGCCTGAGCAAACATCACATAAGTGTGTTTCATTCAGCCCTGGGGAAGAGACGAGCTCTCAGAGCTGCTCCCCAAATCTTTTTGGTTCCAACTTGGGTCATAGATGCTCAGTCTCACATTCTCACACTTGAAGGATGTGAGCCATGAAAGTCCAAAACCTGAAAAAAGGCAGAGGCAGCACAGCAGGAAGAGGTCTCCACTTTCCAGAAAGCATCTAAAACTAGATCAATGTTAGATTTTGCATAAGGTCACTTGAGTTGGAGACTCTGTCCTCTCCGCTAAAGCCAACTGAAGATCTGAAGGTTCCCAGATCTTACTGAAAGTGCTTAACACTTCGAGGGGTCAAAACTGTGCACTATAAAAATATTATTTAGAGCTTTTGAATATTTTAGCTTCTGGTCCTGGCCCGAATTTGGAAGAATAAATGAGCTTAAAACAGGAACAAGAGCTCATCAATATCTCAAAGGGTTTGATGTGAATTTTGTTTGAGGAGGGGTTGTTCAGGTGTGGTTCAGGTTTTATTTCAAATGTGTTTATAAACTACAAAAAAAAGAGCACTGATGAAAAAGCAGCATGGCACAAAACAATCTAAGTTTGTGACTTCAGAGCAAAAAGTAGAAATATGTGCTGCTGTAAAGATTCCTGCTGTGCTGAGGTCCGAGGTCTTTATTGGTGAACTCCTGCAAGAACAAATAGCAGGCAAAAGCATTACTTGAACCAAGTTGCTTGTTACTGCTGCAACCGGAATTCAGCCCCTGCTACTGCCAATTAGAGGGCTAATTGAGAACTGGATCCTGAACCTTTTCGGAAATTGCTATCTCGAGGAAGTTTCCTGCCTCTCTCGATGCTGAGATTCAGAGCCAGGACAAGCTTGTGCTGACGGCAGCTGGGGTAGTCACCATGAAGGGATGTGCTGCTCAGGAGGAAAAGCATGATGCTTCAGTAATCATGCAAAGATTTAAAAAGCACATGTTGTCTGGAAGAAAACAAGAACGTACTTTTGTTTTCTTAAATGTAAGAGCTCAAAGACCAGAAGCAACTTATGCCTTCAACTGCTGAGCTTGTGTCATTAGAAATTATAGAATCACAGAATGGCTTCAGTTGGAAGGGCTGTTGGAGACCACCCAGTTTCAACCCCCTGCCATGGGTAGGGCTACCACCCACCAGATCAAGCTGCCCAGGGCTCCATCCAACCTGGCCTTGAGCACCTCCAGGGATGGGGCACCCCCAGATTCTCTGAGCAGAATCTCCTGGAATATGGCACACTGGCCTTTTCCCACAGCAGAAGCAATTCAGGCTTTATCTGAGGAGGCCTAAGATAGTTTTACTTATTTAGAAATTCTTCCAGGGTGTTCCATTTAGTATTCAGGAACCCATCTTTAACACCTTCCTTTATCTACAGCCTCACTCCAAAAGCTGGCTGAGCTGATTAGTTGTTAAGATCTCATATAACCAGGACTCTCACATGAAATCAAAAGATTAAATCTAGATTAAATCTGATTGCCCACTGGTGCAACTTCACTGAAAGTGTTTAAGCTTAAGCTAGGGATGGATTTGGCTCACAGTCATTAATTGGTTTGTGTAGCTCACAGTTCTTTGCCTGAAAGACATTAAATACTCATTTATTTCTTGCAAAACAGTTTTACATCATGGCCAGAACCTGGAATGGAAAGAAAGCAGTCTTTCAGTATCTAAAGGGGGCTATAAGAAAGAAAAAGAAAGACTCTTTAGCAGGGTTCACTGTGATAGGACAAAGGAAAATGGTTTCAAACTAAAAGAGAGGAGATTTAGATTGGACATAAGGAAGTTTATTTTCAATAAGAGTGGTGAGGCACTGGAACAGATTGCCTGGAGAGGTGGTGGATGCTCCATTCCTGGAGACATCCAAGGTTGGACTGGATGGGCTCTGAGCACCTGATTGATCTGTAGGTGTCCTGTTCATTGCAAGGGGTTGGACTAGATGCCATTTAATAGCCCCTCTCAACTCAAATGATTTCATGATTCTCTGATTCCAGAAAGAGAATAAAACTACCAAAAACTGGATTGCAGACAGCTGTAATCCTCAGGAAATTCTCTCCTATATGAAATGGTACTGTCTCAGTAGTAGGAGCTTACTCAGGTTATATTAACAGAGCTATTATGAAGATGTGAAACAGATCTTTTGTTGCGTTCAGCGATGCAAAGTTCCCTCTGCTTCTGGTAGAAGTAGGGTTGAATTCCAGGCTAGGAACATACCTGAGCCACCACCCAACATCAACCATCACGAGCTGTTATTTTTCTCCTCAGTTACTTTTCCAAGTCTGTTTGCCAGACTCTGCACTTTTCTGCTATGACTGGAAACAGAAGTGCAGCAAGACAGTATGAAGATTTTTCTCCTAGGATTCCTGACCTGAGTAGAAATAGGCAGTATCGGAAATAGTGCAAAACCCATCTCCCTTGAAAACTTTCCAGCCCACTTTTGCAGACTGTAGGCATTTGGGCAGTCCAGATGAACTCTGGATAACCACCCAAATTTTTGGGTTTGCCCATCGCTAAAAATATCACAGACTGCAGGGCACTGTCTTGATCTGAGCCTCTAAGCATTTTGAAATTCACCCAACCCTGGTTGAAGTGATCATTATAATCTGGCAGGGAATGCAATCTGGGTTCCAAACTGTAGTTATTTTTAAAATCATCTTGCCAAAGCCCTGTTGGAGACTGAACAGAAAAGCCATTTTACTCTGAACAGAAAGATCAATAATTTCTTATTCTTGATGAAGTATCCGTTTATGACAAGCATATATAATAACACATTTCTGTAGGTAAGTTACATACAACTAAGCATTTGTTGATATTTGTTATCTTGCTGTAGAGTCCAAAATAATAGTAATAATGATTTAAAACCCCTCCAAACTGAGTTACAATTTTTAGTTGCCGCCTACTCACGGCCTCCCACACTCTCCAGGAAGCCAGCTAACTTTCCCTGCTGCTCTGCAATGAGCTTTTCACAAGCACATTTCTATTCTAAACAACAAAGCTGAAGGTTTCCCTGTGCACATGCCTTTCTCTTATCAATGGGGCCAGAGATGGCAAGCTCTATAGTGGGCATGTGCATCAGCAAGTCAGGTGAAATGAAGGAAAGGAAGCCATGCTGCATCTGATGCATTTGAGAATTCCCTTTCCAAAGAAGCCCAGTTTTCCTAGACACAGAAAAAATGTTAAAGAGCAGCTTGCAAAGGCAGTAGTGTGTAACTTGTTACCGGGGACATCCCACTTGGGATAGCACTTGATTAAGCTGAGACCCATGTGTAATGCAGCAAGGGAAACAGGAGTGTGTGATCGGTGCAAAGATGTCCCTCAGCAGAAATAAGGGGATTTCATCAGCAATACCTGCATTAAAGTGTGTGGAAGGAGAGACTTGTGGACAGAGGAGTACGGCTGGCAAATCTCTTACTATTTTTATCTTCTACCTGCATGAGACAATGATGGATCATCTGTGTTTAATAGGAATTTATGACCCAAAGAGTGATATTTAAAGGGCTCAATGATGCATTTAATAACCAAACATTCTTCCTGATTAGTGCTCATTTGATCTCTTGAGGGAAGTGCTCCCTCTGATTCAGATCTAAAAAAGAATACCCTTGTCTCCCTATAGCTTGTGCCAGAGTGCAGAGACATTACTGACCTCAGGAGCATCTGAGAAATTAATTTCTCCCGAGAATGTGTGAACTGTGTAGCTTATACCCTTTTGGTTGCTCCTTCTTTCTGCTGCTTTCCTTTTAGAAGGATGCAGAAGCTGGGAAGTGGAAGTCTTGCTGATTCTTCATTAAACATATTGTTCTTTGTCAGATTTATCAAAACTCTTTGATAAATCCACTCTTCGTGGTTGCTTCACCATTTGCAAAGGTGAGCAAAATTGATCCCAAGTAAACTGCATGATTTTAGTCATTTAGATAAAAATGTGAAGGAATGAATGTGTGTCGCTTGGCAGAGGCTATTTTCTCCTTTCTCTTTTCTGGGGAGTTGTATTTTTACAAATACGCTTGCTCAGATTCCCAGCTCTAAATCTGATGAACAGAGAAGAAACAAAGCAATAGGGAATGGAAAAATAAGTATTACCTTTTGGCACTGATAATTCACACCCAGGAGAATTACTCTTTGTCCAGTATTTCTAGTCCCAGATATGATGTATCAGGCTGCCCAGAGAAGCTGTGGTGCTCAAGGCCAGGTTGGATGGGGGCTTGGGCAGCCTCATCTGGTGGGTGATAAACGTCAGGGGGTTGGGATAGGATTAAAGGTCCCTTTCAACCCAAACCATTCTGTGATTCTCTGATGATTCCCTGATGAAGAGCATGCAATGTCCTATGAAGAATTGGTCAGTCACACCAGTTTGCATGAACCCTGGTCCTTTTTGTGCTGTCCACAGAATCCAGGGGCAGCAAGAGCTGGTCTCAGCAGTCCTAAAGCTCTGCCATGCTCCGTGGTACTCAGGGTAGTGTGAGTTACAGCTTCCATTTTGTCTTGTCACTTCAGTGATGAGTGTAGGATACGTGTTCAAGATGTTTGTACCACGTACTTAGGAGGGCCACTATTAATCTAGTGAAGGCTTCTCTTTTTTATACCAAACTCCTCAAAACCTTAGAAATCTGTTTCAGTGAAAGCCTCAGGAGTGTGCCCACGCCTATCTCCCTGTCATCCTAACATAAAATGATGGCTGCAATCCATATATTGCATCATTTTTACTCTGCTGCAGGAGCTCTGAAAGGAGGATCTGTACCAGGAAGCCATCAGTTGATGAATGTTGGCTGTTTCCTCCTTGTTTACTCTGTGACAACCTTCCTAAGTTAATCGCCATCAGACAGACATGGGCAAACAAATCTTTGCCCAACTCAACAGCCTTATATTCTCCTACAACACAGGTTACTGTGGCACGGCAGATGAGGAAAAACAGTGACATCCTTCTTTCAGGGTATCCTACAATTTTCCCATGTCAGAGAGGGGACTTACCACCACAGTTGAGTCTTCTCCCCCGCATAAATGTTATCAGCCTTTGGATATTTTCCTTTGTCCGTTCCCCTTCAGAATGGCAGCATAGTTGCAATGATAAAAATAAATAAAGCAATTGAAATGTCCCCATGAATCCAAGCCCAGTTTAACTCCGCAGAGGGACTCTTCAACCGTTGTCTTTTGTCAGTTAGGCCTGGTGCTGAAACCTGTACTTGAATTTCAATATTTTGATTTATTTAGGCTTGATTTATCTCTAAGTTTATCCCAAGTTTGCTTTTGAAGCTCATTCTTTACTGCATCACAATAAAAACATTTTTCAGTGCATGGCTCCCTACAGAAAGGGTTTTTTACAGCAGTTCATATGAGAAGTCATTTATGAATGTTGTTTGTATACTGTGCTATTCTAATGCCCTATAAATAGAAGAACTGTGTATTCTCCATAGCTCGATCTAAAGCTTTACAGGGCAATACCCATTCACTGAACCAGTCCTGTCTAGTGTGTGACAGATTGACACATACACAAATTCATTCTTATGGTATTCGAGATACCAAAATAAAAGAACATTCCACCTTAAAATGAGTCCAGGTAGTTTCAGGGTAGATGCAGATGAATTTTCTGCTGTTCCTATTGCTGCTGTTCTTAAATGTATTATTCATTGAGAGTGATTGATACCGTGTTCTGTCCACATTGCTTAAAAGCCACTGTCTGTTAGTCTGTCTGTTAATCTGTTTTGGCATCCTGCGGAGATGGAGATACAGAAAACACTTGGAGTTTCTGTTGAAGTAGCGATGGGAAATAAAAAAGATAAAAAAAAAAGGAGTTGCTTGATCTCTGGATTCATATGCTTAAAAAAAAGTCTGCACCACTGAGATGGCTGAATGGCCGAAAGGACAGGTTTTTATATTCTGCCAGCAGTGTGCTACAAGCGTGGTACGTTTGTTTCTGCCTGATTAGTCAGATGCTGGGCAGGGGAACCAGGAGGCAATGCAGCGGCAGAGGAAGAAGATGCTCTCCGTAAGATCATGACCTCCATTCCAGTGTCATTTCACACCTCAGGCAGTGATCTTGTTACATCTCATAAGCTAGGCAAGGTCAGCCCTGGTCAGGCTAAGTGCTTGAATAGGAAACTTCTAAGAAAAAACTCAGGTGCTATGAAAAGTGTGGCTGGTGGTTGGCTAGGTGACATTATTCCCTTGGAGTCACTACAAAAGACATGCTCTTTTAAGAAGCCTCTGAGCATCTGCTGCTGCTCTGCTCTGTGCTGCTCCTTGCTCTGGCCACTAAGGCACTGAGAGTCCAACCCAGGAGCAGCCACAGTGCAGTTATTATAGAATCCTGGAATGCTTTGAGCTGGGAGGGACCTCAAAGACCGTCATTAAAAGCATTTCTTTGCAGTTCTCCTCAGAGCAGAAGTGTGAGCACCCTGTGGCCTGCCCAAACTCTCAGTTGGGTCAACACACGTCCTCAGCAACTTCTTCCCTGCAGTTCCACAGGAAGGATTGCATTTTGTATTACCCTTCTTGCAAAGCAGCCTAGGCAGTGCAGACTGCTCCTTCCCCAAACACTATGCAGCTAGATGCTGGGCAAATCAAACATACGTGTTTGTTGAGAAAAACACACTACTTTAGATGGATGCTTATGCAAGAAGGGGAAATACTGAAAAGACAAGAAATTCTCAAACAGAAATGCTCCTGGCACTCCCACTTCTCCTGCCCTTTCATTTGTGGTCCCAGCCACAGGTTGTCTTCTTTTCCCAGGAACCTCACCTTGACTGGGACACAAACTGCAATGGAAAGTGGGAGAGATGGGACAAAGCTGATAATGCAGTGCCAGTTCCTTCCTGCAGATGAGGCAAAGGTGTCTGTACAGGGTCAAGCTGCACAGCATCTGTAATCAATAGCATGCTATTATTAAAATATTGCAATACTTTTCCTAAGAAAGACAAAGCAGAGCTTAGAAATCAGCCTGGCAGGAAAAAGTATAGCGGTGAACCAGTGAATAAAACCAAGATATCCCACAGAAAATAAAGAACATCCCCAAATCAAACTGCCGTGCTCTAAAGTATGCAGATATATGGCACAATGTGTACAGGGATGCCTTATTAGTGGGGTCTACATTTTAATGCTTTATTTCAGCCTGGAGAAGAGAAAGCTGCAGGGTGACTTCATTGCAGCCTTTCAGTACCTAAAGGGAGTCTACAAACAGGAGGGGAGTCAACTCTTTACAAAGGTAGATAATAGCAGGACAAGGGGAAATGTTTTAAGTTGAAGGAGGGAAGACTTAGGTTGCATATCAGGGGGAAGTTCTTTACCTGGAAAGTGGTGAGGTGCTGGAACAGCTGCCCAGAGAGGTTGTGGATACCCTGTCCCTGGAGGTGTTCAAGGCCAGGTTGGATGGGGCCCTGGGCAGCCTGGTCTGGTATTAAATGTGGAGGTTGGTGGCCCTGTATGTGGCAGGGGGATTGGAGATTCAGGATCCTTGAGGTCCCTTCTGTGATTCTATGATTTCCTACTGGAATGTGTGTTACTTAAAGCTTAATTCTGAATTTTCCGAAGTCGAAGTTTTCCGGTGTCATTGTACATCTCTCAGTTGCAAAACTAATGGTGAGACAAATGTTCTGGAGGAAGCTAGCAAAGTCCTAGGGACAAACCAGCTCAGGCCAGCCAAAAAATCTGGGGGGGAGGGGGTTTTCAGATTAAAGATCAGTTCCATTCATAGACCACAAAGGAATCCTTTAGAGGAGAGTGCTGCTGTTAGGAACCAGAAGTTTGAAACCTTTGTCTCCATGAATGTTTCACAACTACTACTGTTAGCTTCAGGACCAGCAGGAAGTTCTTCACAGCTGCCTCCTTGTCAACATGAACCAGCAGTCAGAAACAAACAAAAGTTCCACTTGAGATTCTTTAAAAATATCCCTTGTATTTGATGCTTGCCCTCTTGGTCGCCTATCAAATGCCATGCTCAACATGGCATTACACGAACAATAGTCATTTTCTGAAATAGAACCTCTCTCAAATCTCCTTCATTTGTGTTTGTTGCTGTTGTGACTCTTCACCTGCTGGCCTTTATCTAGCAAAGTAAGGTGAGTTCAAAGGAGACTCTGGAGGCCTGTAGCGATTTTAATGACGAGGTGAAGTTGGAAGGTCTTGTGTATTATGAACTTAATGGGGCATTCTTCTCATTTACACTGACATCCTTTACATGGAGTTGTGAAAAGGAAAAAGTATGGACAACTGATCACAAGCAATTGGTTTGTTAAGAAATAACTGCCCTTAGCTGTAAATGAAGGCCTGGTGAGGCAAACAAATATGTGATGTAAGCCCACATAATCCCACCGAAGTTACAATAAGCTTGAGTTCCCATTGTCTTCTCCAGCTTGCTTTGCTTTGCTTTGCTGTATGAAGCCATCAGATAAAGAACAATGCCAAGAATCAATAACTGAGCCGTGTGAATACCTGAAATTTTGTTTTATTTTTTCTTTTCTGGCTATGCTGAGATGTCATGAGAGAAATTCATTTACAGTTGAGCTGCAGTGAATCATTTACAACATATTTGGCAACTACTTTAAGTTGGCTGTAACATTTTCTTCAGCCTCAGATTAAGTATTTTTGGGTGACTTCAGCATCCAGAAGTTTTTAAATTAAAAACTCAAGGGAGATAAATATTAGAAGTGGCATTTTTAAAAAATATTTAAATGAAAATATGAAATAGTTTTTAGCAGAAAACAATGTTTATAGTAGCACATATAATCTGCTGAAATTTTCAAACCATTTTACCATCACAAAATCGCATATTTTTATCCATGAAAATATACTGCTATCAAGGAATTTCCCAGGTCTCAACTCAATATCTGTGTTCCCAGTGTTAATGCTGGAGCTGTTTACGCTGGGCACTTCATGCAGCTGTAGAAAACTCAAAATGGTACATGCAAAACCATTACAGGCCTGCAGCAAGGGACTTTATTATAGAGCATCTGGGGAGATGCGGTGCTTTCTTTTGGAGTTTGGGGTAATTCTGCAGAGATAAAGCTCCTACCCAAAGGACCAAATATCACTTCTGTTGAAATAACTTTTTCTAAGATTAAAGTGTCACACAATTTCCATGGCAAATATTTTCTTCAACAGTTCTGAAGACCTAAACTTTTTCAAGATAGGTGTGTAAATTCATCAGTGCCTGCTTTCCCAGAGGCTGGGACTGACTATTTTAAGATTGCACTAGGAGAAGACAATACACTGGGCTTCATCAGGAAATGGAGTCAAACCAAGAGCTCAAGTTAGCATTGCCAGCCAAAAATAAGTAGCTGAGTAACTGCATGTTATTAAAGGAAATACTTAGTTTAATACAGTCATTCTGTTCCAGGAAGTGATGTCAAGCTATTGTTAATGGGAAGAGGTAAAATCCAATGTAGTACAGTGGCTGGGAAGTCTGTCAGTGTCTGCAATGCCTCCCCAGTGCCTTTCTGGATGCATTTGGCTGTTCACCTCCCCTTCCCCACCCTCCCCTATTTATTCCCACAACATCCTGTCACGTGGGGACCGGGGACACTAAGAAGGAAAGTTCCTGTATGAAAGCTATACAGAAGAACAGGAATACAGATGTCCCCTGGGCTTCTTCATAGAATCATAGAATTATAGAATGGTTTGAGGGACCTTTAGGATCATCTATTTCCAACCCCCCTGCTATAGGCAGGGACACCTCCCAGTATACCAGGTGTGCGACTAGGAGACCTGTGATTTGCATCTAGTTTTTAGGTCTGCCAGGCTGAATAAAGAAGATGACTTTGGACTGCCTGTTTATTTGTCTTCTCTACAAATAAGCGGAAACAAGATAGTCTGCCTTTTTCTTTTCAGAAGGCGTTTCTTGAACTGAGATATACCAGTTCTCCATCTTCACTTAAGTATTCCTGCTGCTGGTAGAAGTGTTGCCCCATTACTTTGGAAAAGCAAACATGAAGTTCACAAAAGGCAGGCAAGCAGGCAGGTCAATCAAAGAGTTCATGTCTGATTAGCTGCCTGATAACATTAATGCACCATCACTGCAATAGTGTAATACTTGAAGCAGGTCATAAGGAGCCCAACAACACAGGCTGGAAAAGACACAGCACTGAGTAACCTGGACCTGTCTGCAACAGCAGTTATCAAAGCAAAGGGAGAATGGGGCTGTTTCTTTAGGAAAAGCCCCAGCACATCTCTTGGAGCAGAAGCTGAACCAGTCCGGGGCTGAACAAGGAGAGCAGCCGTAGAAGAGATAAAATCTGTTCATTTGTGACCCAAAAAAGGACAATTTGCAGAAAATGTTGAGTCTGTCTCCTCGTGGATGCAAGACTCTGGAAAGACAGATATGTTTCTGAACCTGAGGAAGAAGCAGAGTTCTGCGACAGTGCCATGAAGACAATCTCCTCCCAATGACTGGATTTGTAGATCCATTACTGGGTGAGGAAGCTTGACAGCCAGTCACGTGCTGAAATTCTCCGTGACTTTGTTCACAGTGGGATGCGCGCTCACACTGACCATCAGCCAGCAGATCCACTTCTTGGTGAGCCGGGAACAGAGCTTTTCATGTTCAAAGGGGACAGGAGGTTTGAAGGTTTGGAGCTGGCGCTGGGTATGAAGGTGCCTGCCTCTGATCTTCGTATGCCTCAGTTCTTCTGGAAAATCCAAGCTAATTGATGTTTTAAAAGACTATTTAATTTTAAAACCTTCCCCTCTCCCCCCCTCCTTCCTTACCAAGCCGGCATAGCTTTCATCACAGAAAAGGTGTGTGCTATGTGAAGACAAAGTAAGGAAATGTCAGGCAGATTCTTGCAGGTACTAAAAATAGTGTGCAAGGGACAGCAAAGGAAGTTACTTCTTAGAAGACAGGGATTGAGTGGTTTCCACTCTATGGGATTTTGCTGCACGCAACTAATTAATGTTTGTAAAGCACTTTGAAGATGAAAAGCGCCAAATTATCACTAAGTTTAATTATTTGCATGGTGTTACTTAAGATTTCTACTACCTACCTTCAAACTCTTCCCTTTACACAACAAGCAGGTAGAAGAATAGTAGATAAAGCTTCTGGCGTTGGCGGGAGGACTGCAGGCAAGGAGCGGGGTGAGAGCAAGGCCTTGCACTGCAGCCTTGTGTTCTGTCACTGGAGGTGGGCTCCACCTGTGGGTCTTGATGTGAGCCTTTCTGGGTCCGTGGATCTCAGAAGCACCCAAGGAGTTTCTATTGAGTTCCTATTGACTTCCAGCCCCCTTTAAAGCAAGTGTGTAATTAGCGTTCTTTTAGGTTGGCAATTCAAAGGAAAGTGATTTTGGATACAACATCATTTGCACTGCTCAGTCGTATTTCTAACATACGCAATTAACAACATGGATAGAACATGAACTTTTGCTGCTAATGGTGTGAATGCTAATTAGCAACCTTTTTAGTAAACATGTTAAAAGCATGACTATAAACTCAGATGTAGGTGTACCAATTGGAAGAAATGTCAGGAAAACGATCACTTAAATAGCAACTTACACCATCTGGAAGGGAAGAATTTTTAAAAACATGGATAAATTCACTGGAGCAGCTCATCCAGTGAGATAAATCAACACAACTGCATAGATTACACACTGTTTTTGAGATGGACCAATATTGTTCACATTGATACAACCAATGTTCTTCTCTCTCTTTTCAAATGAAGTTGTTAAAAGATCCTCGTCGTATTATTACACCTGTCTCTGCAAGCGAAGCGTTTTACTTTTTCAGATAGCATCCCTGGGGGACATTTAATTTTGAATGATTTTCTCATTAAAAAGTATGGTTCTTCTCATGAGAAACAGAACGTCCTAGTAAAATAGGACATGACAGGGCCAGAGATTTATGGTTCACACAAGGATTGAAATCTTGATTACTGAATAGAAGTGTCTGCAGAATTAATAATAACTTTGGGTTCTCCACTCATCTCAGTGGGATGCTGCTCATCATTTTCTGATGATTAAGAAAGAAAGTGTTCCTGAGCATTTGTAAACTCTCAGCAGAAACTTAAAATTAGCTGTAAGGATGAAAGAGCCACATCTGACAGAGATAGCTCAGGTTTTT
This sequence comes from Chrysolophus pictus, assembly GCA_037305975.1. Classification (NCBI taxonomy): domain Eukaryota; kingdom Metazoa; phylum Chordata; class Aves; order Galliformes; family Phasianidae; genus Chrysolophus; species Chrysolophus pictus. The sequence goes on from JAYKPI010000006.1 coordinate 42,819,739, forward strand.
GCTCACATCAAATTTGGAATGAGTTTGGGAAACTCGGTTTCCTGCACCCTCTCTGTGCCGCCTGATTTGGCTGCAGACAGGAAAACCAAAACATGGAGCTCTTATCCAAAGCTAGCATATTCTCAGGTCTCTCCCGTGAGATTTTGCAAGACTTCCAAGCCAGCATCCAGCTCAGCAAGGTTTGCACACACACACTAGAGAAGCCCCGGAAATGTTGAGAACCTTCTGTAGTCTGCAATAGGCAGGGTCCAGGAGGTTTTGCAGTTGAAGGGCCTTTAGGCATGGAAGTTGCTTGCACCCACAGCACTTCTAGGAACTGGTGGTGCGATCTGACCTGCTTTTAGGAAGAGATTGAAAGCATCTGGCAGTGAGGGCTCCCTGTGACAAAGACGTCAATGTTTGTACAGGAGCAAATGAGCATAGTTTTCCTTCTTTAAGATCCCGTGACACCACAGAGTGTGTTCATACTTAGACAAGCAAGACCAGATTTGTTGTTTTCTTTTTCAGTGCGTAACATAAGACAACTAGGGTCTGCTTTAGCAGTGGTACATTTCTGTAGTGGGCAGTGAAGTCATACATGTAGAATATATATATATTTTTCCTTTTTATCTGCAGTGCAGATTGCTATTACACATTCTGCACTTGTTTTGCACACACGATTCCTGTAGAAATCAATGGAAGTCCTGTGTGCGGAAAAAAGCACAGAAAGTGCAATGGAGATTTGCACCACGGATTAAGAGATTCTCAGTGTTGATCAAAGAGGAATTTTGTCCGAGGTTTGTAAAGCACTTTTGAATCCTCCTTGATGAAAGACTCTATAAAAATGTAAAGCTGCTGTTGTTGTTAATGTTCCCTTGGTACGTAACAGGAGAATAGATGCTGAAATTAAAGTCACATATATTAATATTGATTAAGAAATAAACAAATTCTTCCAGAATTTGATCTGCCTTTCATTACGTGCCCTTGATCTTCCATTTTCAAACAGGGCATGGTTATGTCTTGGAAAATCACAGCCTTGAACTCCACCAAACCACAACTACAGATTATATATCATTATATATAATTTTGGAAATCCGTCTGGAATACACCATAAAGCAATAATAAAAGAAAAACTGTGAGGACATTTGTATTTGTCAGCGTCTCCCTAGACAGAGCCCTGAGGATATGATATTCTTAGAATAAAGCTTTCATTTCACAGTGCATCAGTGGGAAAATTAACAAGCTCTCCTCGTACTGTTCCATAATTCATTTTCTTTGTTTTAGATATTGAGCTGAGCTGGTACAGTAACTTAAATAGATAGGGGAGATTTTAAGCACAGATTTGAATTCTGGCTGGTTTGGGTTGTTTAGCTTTGTTTTGCTTTTTTCCTTCCTTATCCTGCAGGTTCCCACTATCTAAATAAGAAGTTGCCTCAATTTATTTCAGCACTTGCCTTTTAAATGGAAAGTGCCAAATACTGTTACAACAGTTTAAAATATATCACAGCAGGCTCACTTAGTTAGTTCCAGGGATGCATACTGCTTCTCCCACTGTACCAGCAGCAGCACTTGATCTGTGGGAGGAAAGAGCCTGCTTGTCCCCAGCCATGGCAATGGGAGGCCAAGACACCAGCGAGCTGGAGGAGACACTCATCGGGTGGGAAGGCTACCACCTGCTCTCCATCTGAACCTCAATGAACAACAGCAATTGCCTAAATTGACAGCAGGTTTTACTGCTCTTCTATGGAAACACAAAGTTACACTTTTGAATGAAATTACACAAATGCTTCTGAAGCAGAAGTAATGTTCCTCAGTTTATTTTCTGCCAATAAATTCCCTCTGCTCTTGGAAATCCTGGGACTCCAGAAACAGAGATGGAAGACCGGAGCAAAGCTAGCTTTTGTCACTGACAGAATTCATGGTTGAACAACAACAACAACAAAACATCAAAACTTTGACAGGAAATAGTCATCTGTCTCCTCCAGTTCTGCTTGTTCAGGTGCTGGACAAAAATCCACACCCCAGCAAAGAGCTAGGTGGTCAAGCTTGATGCTTGGCTTAACATGAACCAGCAGTGTGCCCAGATGGCCAAGAGGGCCAATGGCATCCTGGCCTGCATTAGAAATAGTGTGGCCAGCAGGAGCAGGGAGGTGATCATCCCCCTGTGCTCAGCACTGGTGAGGTCACACCTCAAGTATTGTGTTCAGTTTTGGGCCCCTCACTACAGGAAAGACAGTGAGGCCCTGGAGTGTGTCCAGAGAAGGGCAACGAAACTGGTGAGGGGTCTGGAGCACAAGTCCTATGAGGAGCGGCTGAGGGAGCTGGGATTGTTCAGTCTGGAGAAGAGGAGGCTCAGGGGAGACCTCACTGCTCTCTATAACTACCTGAAGGGAGGTTGTGATGAGGAGGGGTTTGGCCTCTTCTCCCAGGCAACAAACAGGACCCGAGGAAATGAACACAAGTTGTACCAGAGGAGGTTTAGATTAGAAATAAGGAAAAAATTTTTCTCTCAGAGTGGTCAGGCACTGGAATGGCTACCCAGGGAGGTGGTGGAGTTGCCATCCCTGGCAGTGTTCAACGTCTGGATGAGGAGCTACGAGATATAGTTTAGTGCTTGTGGTAGCAATGGTAATGGGAGGATGGTTGGACTAGATGATCTTGCAGGTCATTTCCAACCTTGTGATTCTATGATTCTATGATTCTAGAGTTTGGCTATGTAAATACACCCGTATAACATCAGGACAGAGGGGTACAGCTGCTGTGCTCTCTGAAGCCTAACAGGGAGCTCCAGCATTGCTCCATTACGTCTTTCCTTACAATTTCCCTGCCTGCAAAGTGTCTAGGAACAGAGCAGCACGTGGTTTCTCCCTGCCAAAATTCCCAGAAAAGATTTGTTTGCCAATGGAAAGGCTCCTTGTTCATTTGTGAAAAGATTGCCTATGTCCTTCTCTTTTGACAAAAAGTTAAATTCTGGAGAAGAAATATTTCATGGCTGGTGCAAAGCAGCCTACCAGGGACTGGAACAGCTTTGGCTTTCTTCCACCTGACCCTTTCCTTTTGCTACGGGTATAGAGCATCAGAGAAAGCAGAATCCCCCAAAAGAGCCATTCTTCAATCTCAGCCATGGTTGCACCAGAAGGAAGATGCAGTTTGAGATGTTACCTGTCATAAATAATGAGAGTCCAGAACAAAAGAACCACTTTACCTTTTATAGTGATCTGGCAGTGAATGGGAAGTCCATTGGTATGGATGCCTTTGACACCTTTATGAAAAATACTGCATGGAAGCAGCATGGAAGGCTGGGGCCAAATCAATTGAAAATCTCCTTGATGTGAGGAAAAAATGGAGTTGCAATCAAGGCAGTTGACAAAATTAAATATATTTTTTGGGCATCTGCAGCCCAAAGGAAAGGCATCCATGCTCTCAACAGATAATCTCAAAGGCTTTCTTGCCAAATCCCCCTTTTTCATCTGTTAGCATCCACTAGTACCACCCAGTGTCATGATGCTGGGTTTATGGAGGGGAATATGAAACTGGATGGAAGCAGTGTCACGGTGATGTGGGAAAATGCATTCAGTTGGCAGTTTTCAATAAGAAGTGATGCTATCTGGTGCAGAGAGATCTTTTTCTTTGTGCCCATCTAGACAGTGACAGGCATGCTGCGGTGTTCTTGCAACGCAAATAATAGCGGGGGTAGGGCGTGCTGAAAGATGTGTTCTTTGCTGGAATAAGCTTCTTCCTTATCACAGCCAGTAATAGCACTGTATTATTTTGGCTTTTGAAAGAGATGAGCCTGTTTTTGCAAAAAGGCAGATGCCCTCAGTTCCCATTGACTTCGAGCACAGCTAGCATTGCTCAGTGCCCTGCAGATGTAAGGCACTGGGGGAGTACTGCTGAGGGAGGCTGAGGTGCTCTGACAGCGTTAACCCTTGTAGATGTAGGGGTGCTATACTCCTTGTACAGAGAATCACTACTGTAGTAGTGCCCCCGTCCATGGTGGAATCCAGTTCTTCCCCATAGCAGACATTCTTTACACTGGTATGGAGTACAGCTGGAGAGGATATCTCCTACAGGATGGTACCTATGCTTATATAACTCTGCATACTTTAAATACTTGCAGAAATGTCTTTGAACCCTATAAAATTATTGAAAACAATGGGTTCCAAAAGTAAAAGAAACAGCAAGAAAAAAATACCATACTGCAATTTTCTAGTTCAATGAATCTGCTTTGTGCCACAGTCACAACTAGCCGTGAACCAGCCGCAGCACTTCCTTTGATGTGTATAAAATGCATTTTTAATTTCACTAGCGTGCTGCTCATTCTTGTTTGAAAGGGTATTTGAAAGGGTAACTGGGAATGGCTAGGTTGCCTTCTCTGCACTTTTCATTGTTTTACTACCTCTTTCCCGTCACCTCTTATTTTTCTCTTGTGTAAAATACAGTCTGAACCTTCTGAATCTTTCCTCACAGAGACCTTTCCATGTCTCAGAACATTACCATCACCTCCTAGACCTCTCTCTGGCTGCTGTTTCTTTTTTTTTTACAGAGTAGGGGCAAGCATAGCCAGAGCTGGACAAGGTTATTGAAGCTAGGCATGTCCCTGCATTTATAAATGCCATTATAGTGCTTGTGATGACAAAACATTTATTCCAACATCCACTATATAGACTTGCTACAAAGCCCCTTCCTGCCTGTACTGGGAGAATTGCTTGTAACCGTGTGTAAACAGGGACTATTGGGGCTGCCAGCTGTTTCCAAGGAGAAGAGATGACAGCACCACAAGGTATCCGTGAGCTGCTTGCTGGGATCTCCCATATTACTGAGTGGATCTTGCTCAGTGCTGGCTTCTCACTCAGGGCTTTGTGTTCCCTCCACCAGATGGACGTTGGCAGATGGCAAAACTATTTTGCCGTTTAATTATTTAAAATGAGGCATGCAAATCAACCTTTGGCATTCAATGACAGAACGTCATCTTTGTGGTCCACATCCCATTTTTGATGCACTGTCTCTTATTTCCTTCTTTATAAGGCCGTGTATATTATTGTGGTGTGCTGTATTTACATGTGCACACTGTTCTTTCTGTGGCTTTCCATGAAGGCCATTGCACACTATCGTGCACTGGGACTGCACTACAGACCATGTCATGTGAACCAAAGAGACAGCCTACAACTTACAACCAATAGTCTACAACTATTCATGTGAATTCTCCTTTTGACTTCACTCACCAAGAGACAGAAATTCATGTTTTCGAGGAATGCAGGAATCAATTTTTGGTTATACAGCTTATTAAAAAAGAGCTGATGCTTGAAGCTGCTGGAATAGTTGGAAATAGTGCCAGCCTATTACTGACTGAGAGCTGGAGGCTGCCCATCCATCAGCACTAGCTTCAAGCAGGAGAGGTTTGTCATCAAACCTGGAGACAACACACTTTTATTTGCCTGGTGCACTGAATCGAATTATTATTTTTACAAACTTTTAGGAAGAGATTCTCTCATTTTCATCTCATCACCAGCTACTGCCTTGAGGACTTCGCCAGTTAAAAAGTTATTATAATGCATTTGTCTGCTTGGATTGAGATTTTTGTGAGACTGCAGAATATGACATAACAGCAGAGCCCACAAATCAACAGTTGCAAAGAAGTTTCACACGAAAAAATAGTCCAGAAGCATGACCCAAACTAATTTTTGAGGATATCCATAAATGATAAAATTCCCCACAAAATCTCAGTTTCTTCCTTATCCCTCATGTCCTGTGTGACTATGCAAAGACTTCTTGGTGTCCGGTCACATATACACCTATATGTCACCGTGTGCACCTCTGCTTGAAAGAGTAGAGAATCACAGAATCACAGAATATCCTGAGTTGGAAGGAATCCATAGGCGTCATTAAGTCTGAACCCTGGCTCCACACAGCCCATCCAAAATCCAAACCCAGTGTCTGAGAGTGCTGTCCAAACACTCCCTGAACTCTGGCACTTAAGGCTGTGCCCACTGCCCTGGGCAGGCTGTTCCATGCCCACCGCCCTCTGGTGCAGAACCTGACCCTAACACCCAACCCGAGTACAACCCTTGTTAGCACAGCAGAACTATTTTTCTGGTGCAGCTCATACAGAAGTTGACTCAGCCAGTAAAACATTGTTTTGCAAGCTGTGCCAGTGCTCATATCAGCACAGCTTTTTAAAAAAGTCAGAGAAGGTGCATTTTCACACAATGCATGATTTAATCTATGGGATTCATTGCCAAAGATTTCTCTAGAGACCAAAGGCATGAAGAACAGACAAATTTCAGTGGAGCAAGCCAAATATAAAGCTGATTATTAAAACTTGGCCATCCAAAGCTACCCTTTATCTCAGGCGGTCCCCAGGCTGCACACTGCAGGGCTCCGTTTCATCCTGTGACCCATGATGGTGTTGGCCATGCTACCAGCTGCTCCCAGCATTGGCTCTTAGCACAGAGGTCTATGCAGACATGGCTGTACATAGAAGGGCTCAAGCCCTTATTCATAGGTTCATAGAATGGCTTGGGTTGGAAGGGACCCCAAGGATCATCAAGTTCCAACCCCACTGCCACAGGCAAGGCAACCAACCTCCAGATTTGCTGTCCTCAGTCTCTTTGGGTTGAAGGGAGGGAAGAGAGGTTAGGGCAGGAGAAGCATTTTGAAATACCACATCCTACTAATTGCCAACTGTTCAGTAGGGAATGAGAAGCGAGAGGTTTATGTGCTACTGTGAGGGATTAGAGCAGAGAAAGGAACCATGCAAAACAGTTTTTAATGATGAGCAAACCACAAGTTAAGCAGTAGAACTGCAAGTTAGCCTATAGATTAGTTTTAAAAGAAAGGCAGCAACAACAAACACATTAATACAGCTTAGTGAGATAATAGCTACCCCAAGCTGCACTGATTGGAAACAATTGGCAGAGCCTGGGATATAAGGAATCACTTCCTGCAGCAATTTCCTTTTATTAAAAAAGCATTTAAGCATTTATAAGCTTTTTGTTTCTCAAGGATCTTATTTTTAACTCTCTGCTCTCCTGTTTAGCATGACTGATGCATGGCCAGGCCAGAAGCAATTTGATCAGAATACAGATGTTTGCCATTCCAGCATCACTGCAGGAGCTGTCACCCAGAAGGAAATGGAAAATGCAATAGGAGCAAATTCTGGACGGTAGAGCCAAGATCGTTATCCTAATGACTTTTTTTTTTCTTTCCAAAACAAGAAAGTGTGTACAGACAGCCATTTGGAAAATGACCTACCTACCTTTCCAACCTACACACAGCAAAAGCAATTCAAATGCTGAGGTGTGAGAGCACAGCTACAATGCAGCTACATAGCACCCTCATTTCCAACACAATTGGGGACTTAATGCCCTGAAGTTAATAGGTGCTGAGTGGTAGAAATCCAAGACATCACTTAAATGAGAGTCATAACTGCCTTAAATGTAGGCCAGTTATCCCCTCCCTGTTGGGCCTGTTGCTTGTAATTGCTAGTCAGCCTTTTTGTTGTTGTGGTTATGTAGTACATTGGTTCAACAAAGAGACTGGAGAAAAGACTTTGTTTCTGACATACCTGAAATTAATTTTCAGTTATGTTTTGTTCTCTCGTGTGAGAAAAAAGAAATAAAACAAAACCGATTTGGATTAAAATTTGTATCAAACATTTAGCTCAACTAAAGATAAAACATTTTAACGGCAGCAAAAGCAGGCCACGTTTATTTTGATTTAAGTAACCTTTATAGCTTCAGCATGAGCTTGAAACCAAAATAAACACATAAATAAATAAATAACTGGTTTGCCAATATGGAGGAAAAAACTGAAGTTTCTCTGGTTTTCCCCCTTTTACTCAGAGAGGGAGGAACTGAAACACTCTGCTGTGTGACACAGTTGAACAAACATATTCGGCCTTGAGTTTTTCTGTATTGTTTTGTTTTCCAAGAATAAAGAGAATCAGTTGCCCAGCTCTAACCTTGAGACCTGCAGCAGTTGTCTCCTTTACAGGTGTAACGAAGAAGGAAATGAGGAGCTTAATAACTCATTTATTTTAATGACAACTGCATGACCCTGTTTCCATCTCTGCAACTGTAGCTGGTCTGCTTTTCCGATGTGTATGCCCAATTATAACTTGCAAGAAGGCATGTAGCTCATAAAGAATTTAGTTCGTTTTCAATATTTTCCAAAGCTGTGTAAATGAACAATGCACTTTTTACAGGTCTTTCATCAAGGAGTTAATAACCAGATGAAGGTTCTCTTTTCATCAGTTCATAAGTGATGCTCCATTTGATTGAAGAAGATCAAAAATGACGATCAGAAAATAACAAGGAAGTTTTAAAGGTGGCCTTTATACAACACTTCAGCCGTCTCATTCCTGTTATTTCAGAGGTATCACTGGGTTTCTTTTCAGGCTTGGAAAAAAAAAATGTATAAAATTCTCAAGAATTGCCAGTACTTGCTTTTTTTTAAATTTTAGAAACCTATTTGTTAATTGTGGTCAACATGCCTCTTCCAGTCTGTGCCACAGTGTTAAATGAAAGCAACAGCAGCAAAACTATTAGATTCTGACATGTATGACAGTATCTGTGATATTAATCTTGCATCCCAGCCTGTTTCAGCCCTCATGGCAGTCCCAAGTGACCCTGTCCCACCTCAATTTGACATGACCTGCTCCCCACCCCTTGTGGTTGGGGTCAGGTATCACAGGGGCTCTGCAGTATGGGGGGGAGGAGAGAAGATAGCCCTTATTCAGGATCCTCTCTGCCTGTAACCACAGTGCCACTGTTCGTGGTGACCAGTGCATTTGCCATCCTCTTACATCTGGTTTTACAGGAAATTTCCATTTTCTTTAATTGTCTCTTGGAAGCCCTCTGTATAAATTTTCTACCCCAGCTCATCTAGTCTTTTTCTATTTGACTTTATTGCTTTTGAGTAGGAGTAGGTAAATTCTCTGCAAAGAAGTGAGATGCTTTTTCCTTAAACCCAGCTCAAACATGTAAGAGTCTCTCTTGTCCCTACTGTCCCTCCTCACTTTCTCTTGCAGTCCAGTCACCTCCTGTGCAGTCCTCTCTCTCCCCTCTCTCCATCTGACCTTTTCTGCTCCCTTCCCTTACTGCAGTAACAAAAACAACAAAAAACTCAACACATTTAATCTCGTTGCCTTGTTGCCTTGTTGCCAAACGAAGCCTTGTCTCTGCAGTTTCCTGCAGTAGTTAAGTACTTGTCTCTTGGCAGCATTTTGCTTTGGATTCGGTCATTAATGCACTACTGTTAATAATGAGTGTTTGATACAAGCTATCATCACTTGTGGTGATGCTGGACTAGGGGGTTTGTGGCTAGGGAAGCTCCCCAAAAATCTTTTTCCTGACCTAATGAACTCTTCTGAGATCATCAGATGTAAGGCCAAATTCAAGTCCCTGATACTGAAACAGGATTGGCTCTGAAGAAAAACTGTCCTAAGGGTGAGGTGGGGGGGCGACTGCTTGCTAGGGAGCTGCAGAACAGCTTGCAGGACTTGAGATTCTGCATAAAATCTCTGGTTATTCACTAAGTGAAGTGCTAAGCAGGTTGCTCAGTGCCTTGTCTTGTTGGATTTTGTCCTTGGTTATCTGCAAGGACACAGATGCCACTACCTTCCCAGTGTTGCTCTTTGTCCTTTCCTGGGACACCCTGACAAGGGTGGTTTCTTTTTCATATCTGCAGAGCTGTGTCTGGTACTGATCTGGAAATGTGAACATGTCTTCTCGATGTTCTTGTCTTGGCCTGTGGCCTGCAGTTGGAATTCCCAAACCCAGGCATGGCAGAGGATGTCACCATCTTCAGGTGAAGGTCTTTTGGAGGATTGGCTCTGCTGTGGAGAAGAGAACATGGTCAGCTTCAAGAGGCCTATGTTCTACCTCTGAAGCAGAACTATTAAGTGTGAGGCTAGCTTGAGATTTCAGCTACTAAGGAAGGAAACTGAAGAGGAAAGGGAGATGTAATCAGCTCCTTGGCTGGAAGTCAGCAGGGTTACATTAAGGCAATAAACTCGAGTCCACACTTCTGTAAGGTCAGCAAGGATATGGGGAGAAGCTGCAGCCACTCATGTCTTAGCTACTGAACAGAGACAGTTGTGGTGGTCTGAAATAGTATTGACATAACAAAGCAATCAGAATGAGAACATCAGAGGGACACACTGGTACCCTGTGGTTGTGACAATGCTATTCCCATCCCTTGCTGTTGTGTATTTCATTCAAACATCCCAACTATGTTTTCTTTAATATTATAAGGGCTGCATCCCTGGCTCTCTGTTGCAAAGAGGGAAACTGACGCACAATAAGTCCAAAGATATCATCCTAAACTACTCCATCTTGCAGTTTGAACTGTTCCCCCTAAGAAAGAGCTCACACACATTTATTTGTGGTTTCAATCTAGGAGCAATATGGGTTTCTGGTACTTGATCCTTCATAGCTTCTAATTACCCTGCATAGTGAAGCCTGCAGAGAATCAGAAAATGTTACATTTAATTTTGGATCAAATTTAATGAAGCACTGGTCCTTCGGAGAAGCGCTGTATTTTCAGGCAATCTCAGAGAATTCAACAAAAGGCACATTTTATTGCAGGTTCTTTGCACAACCTTCATCAGGATTAAATTTGATGGAAAATGGGATATCTAAATATGGATTCATACTACTATACTTAGAAAATTCTTGATCCCACAGTTCTGAAGCTCAGTTATCTTAAGATCTAATTTTTAAAATCAGTTATCTTTTCAGCAGGATGTATAAATAAATCAGCAGGAGAGTCAGTTAATGAGTCACTGTTGTAAATTAAATGGAATTTGTTATGAATATGATTCATTGAAACTTTCCTAACAAATCAATTTGTTTCAATCATGCTGTAATTCAATAATAATATTTAGCATTTATATGGTGCTTTCAATAGCTCACGAAGCATTCCGTGCATTAATTGACTGCATTTCACAATATTGTGAGCTGCTGAGTTGGGCTGCTCCTCTTGCAGGTAAGAGTGCTGACACCCAAGGAGCTTAAGGCAACATTTCAGCCTCTCAGAAGTGTTAGCATTTCTCTGTTTTACCTTTTTTTGGCATCCACCCTCAGACACTGTGCACAGAGGTGACTCAGAGCTATGGAGCATCTGTGGCAGCAGGACAGTGCTGGAGAGGGTTTGGTCTCTCATGTTAGAACCGGTATTTAGAAGTCACAGCCTACTTCAGAGTTTAGTATCCTCTGTCTGGAAGCTTTGCTCGCCACTGTGAAGCCTTCCCATCTGTGATCCTTCTTTCTGCTTTTCCCCCAGTCAAAGGCTCAGCTTCATTAATGCCACATCCTCGTGTCTGCACGTGAGACCTTCCCCTTCCTGCAATCCATGGACAAGTCCTGCTCTGGCCCTGACCCTATTCTCCTTGGCCCTCCTTCAAGGATCTGTTGATCTGTTCCTTTGGCTCACATCTGTCCAACTGCTGTGAACATCAACTCAAGCTGCTCAGAAAATGGATCATACAGAAAATGGAGCATCACACACCACATAGAAGCAGCTCAGGGTCACTGCTTAGCTTTCAGCTAGTCTGTTCTTAAAAGATCACAGAATCACAGAATATCCTGAGTTGGAAGGGGCCCACTAAGATCATCAAGTCCAACTTCTGGCTCCACACAGCACTACCCAAAATTCAAACTCTGTATCTGAGAGCACTGTCCAACACCTGTTGAACTCCAGTCTCTACATAGATCTCTTATGAGTATCTCAAAAACACAGGAATTGAATAAGTGCCTGATCACTTCCAAAGCTAGCAGAACACTGCCCAGTTCAGCAGTTTGAAAATCCCACGAGGAAACATCAGACTTACTAAATTCTGCTTTAAATGAATTGACATAACTTTAGAGTGAGCTACCCTTTGGCATGAGGACATGAAGACACACTTTGCCTGACTTCTATCTTTCATTTTCACTTATGAGGTGGTCTTATGAGAGAAGGCAACTTGAGTGCTGATTGCTTACCTCTGTTTAAAGCTGTGTATAGATTGAAAGAATCGTTTAGATTAGAAGAAATCTTTAAGATGATCAAGTCCAACTATCACCTAACCCTGCCAGTTCCACTGCTAAATCATGTTTCTAAGTGGCATGTCTACACATCTCTTAAATACACACCTCCAGGGATGGAGACTCCAGCACCTCCAAGGGCAGCCCGTTCCAATGCCTTGTCACCCCTTTTATGACAGAGTTCTTCCTGATATATGACCTAAACTTCTCCTGGAACAATCTGAGGCTGCTTCCTACCATATGGATTTCTATATCCTGTAGTACCATACAAGAGAAGCAGATGGAGGTGGGCATATAGGCAATAGTAGGGACTTGTCAGTTGGGTTTCTGTCTAACACTATGCAGTACTGTAAATCTAAGAGGTCTGTAGTGCTCCATTTCTCCTATCCTGAATGTGCCTGATCCCATTTATTCTTGGAAATTAAGCAGGATGTGATCCTTCACAAAACACTTTTATCTTTTGGAACTCAGGATGTTGAGGAGGCCAAAACCAAAATGATCTCAGCAAGCAATTAAAAAATTTGTGGAAGAAAGGGCCATAGGGGGCCATTGAACACAATGATGTTGATGTGGGCTGTAGCTCGAGGAAGCTCACACTAATAAACTGTATCTTGTTAGCAGGAGAAGCCCTCTTACAGATGCTCATTTGTTTATTACATTGTTTTTAGGCGTTAGTGACAGGATGCAGGGACAGACACACCTCAGGTCTGGCCCTGGAAAGCAATTCCTATTTTATGTTTCCATAAGGATTTGGGTGGAATATCACCTATAACAGAGCTGTGATACTAAGAAACATATCATCATGATGGCTGTGAAAGGTGAAGCAAAGAAAGTTGTCAGTATCCAAATAAAAAACATGAATCATCACTCACCATGTCATTTGACAGCCAAAAGAAAAAAAAAAAGAAAAAAAAAAGAAAAAAAGTAGTCATGTTTTTCTATTGTCTGGTTTGATTTCTGTTTTAAGCATCTCCCTAGTTCTCTGCGAGTGCTACAATAGTTTGCAGTTGGCAAGGTTAGTGTTTCTGTACATAGGGTGGGACAAACCTCTTCCTAGCACTCAGTCAAATACTCTACTCTCAATGAGATGAGAACGTGCTGAGGCAGAGAGCTTAGCTAATGTACACCTTGTTGTGGCTGTTTCTCTGTGTCTGGTGACCTTGTGCTCTATCTGGAACCAGGCTGTGCTTCCTGCAGTGACCTCACTGATGTGACTGCCCTGCCTCAGATACAGCATCGCCTCCTGTCTGCCTGTGCTGTCTGCCAGCCTGCAATTCCCAAGACATCTCCTGTGAGCCCCAAGGCTCTTGTGTAGGCCTCCTTGTTCTATATCTACCATTTTGAACTTCAGATACACAGTGTGTCTGGCTGCCTTCTTCTTCTGCCTTCTTTCTTGCATCCTCTGCACTGAACAGATCATTGCTTAGAGAAGGAAAAAACTGTTTAGTTCCCCGCTTACAGCAGAACGCTGAACTGATGTCTGGTGCTCCCTGCTGTGGACCTCTTTGCTCTGGGCTTCACAGGCAAATAAGTCACCTTGATGCCAATATTTGTCCCTGTTTCCTGATGCAATGCATAAATCACGCTGCTGTTCCTTATCTGCTCATTGCGCTTGCTTAATGGGTAGCTCTGCTGCTTCAGCAGGGAATTAGCTAGAACAACATTACTGTGATAAAGTAAGGGGAGTAAGCATCCATCAGAGGGTCAATTAGTAATGCTAAAGAGGAAGCTCTGAAATAACTCAAACAGTAATACATTAGTTCTTACGCACAAGTTCAGAACTGCAGCTTGGTGAGTACAAAATGAGGGAAAGAACAAATAATCGGGGGTGCGTTCTTTTTTAGATACGTGCCAAAACCTCCCTTTAGTAACGATATCTCTCATGGCCCTACTAGCTTTCATCTCTAAGCTCTTTAGATGTTATCAGCAGTCCCATTTAAAGAAGCCGGGTTTGAAGCCAACCCTCTGTGCTTATCAATTGTGGGCAAAGTTTGGCATAGCGACACCAAACAGGAAACCTTTAATTTCAAACACTCACAGTCCAACACGTTTCCCACTCTCACTGCAGTAAAGCAACACTCCCTGTGCACCCAGTGCAGCAGTGAGAGGCTTCCCTAGTGCTGCTGGGGTTCCTTTGCAGGGCATGGAGGGGAGCCAGGGACAGCCCTGGTGTGCTGCACACCAGTGTGCATTCAGTGACCACAAAACAACACCAGCTCCTATTTCATATGAGTCTGGCTAGAGAGTTGTAAATCTGCCTAAATGGTGTTTTATAGGCACTGCTGAGAATTTCTCTTATATGGAACCTTCATCATTTCATTACAAGGATTTCAAGTGACAATATTATACTAAGTACACAGATGACAGTATGCAGTTGGTGTCGTGATGCTGAAATGCAAACAAAGAGTTGCCCAAGAACAGTAATGTCCCCTAGAAATGCAATACCCACCAACAGCTTTGCTGCAGGAACAGTGGAGAAGGTGAAGATATCCATAGGAAGAGTGGGAGACTGGCAACATTCAATTCAAGTTCAAGTTAGGATATACTTGCTGTGAGAGGGTGCTGAAATTTAACCCCCCCAAAATTTGGAACTCCTTAGCCTTGCTCCAGCACCAAAGCCATTGCAATTACCCCCTTGCTGACAAGGGTTGTCTTCCTTAATGCTGTTTGTTAATGTTTTAAGTCAGAACCCTCTTCACTCTCAGACCCTTTAGGTATTTAGATCTGAAATTTAATTGTTAATCCAGTAGACCACGAGAACAAAATCAGGAGTTTAATTTCCAAGCTACCCCACGACTATTATTCATTGCACAAAAGCATCATTAATACAGCATCAAGAGTGACACACCAATGCCTTGTATCCTCCCAAATTGTCAAATGCACTTACATTTTTAAATGGCTGAACACCAGGAAATTGAGAGTTATGGTAAAATCGATGGGTGCTCTGGAATTGAGCGAGATCCACCACTGCTGTAAAGTACTGGTGATTCCAGTGATCATAATCGAATTGCCCAGTGTATGCCAGCTGAGGAGCTGATGCCTGTTTTTCCATTGATGGGCATCTGTCTATGACAAAGAGTCTAAAGCACAGTAGTCTCTAAATGCCTGGAAACTTGAAAATCAAACAAATCCAGTTGTGGTTAGATTCTTGTGACAATTACACTGAGACAGTGAAGTATACTGGAGTGCTTTGGGTTCAGGTCCATGTCAGCAATAGTAAAAACAAGCACACAACAACTTTGAGTACTTCTATAAATAGCTTTCAGTGGGAAACATGCGGTATCTGTGCTGAGGCATCAGCCTTGGAAATATTTATGAATTGTCAATACTGCTTCTAAAGATGCAAGACGCACAAAAAATTAAGTCAAGCATCATAAGTCACTTAGAAGAAAACAAATGGGAAACTAATCAGAGTACATCTGGTCAGCAACTCTGCAAATACAGAAAGAGCCATATATCACTGCTGTTTGCAAGAGGAAAATTAATAGACATTTATTGCTGAGGGGTTCAAACAAGCAGATTTGTCCAGCCATTCTGGGCACACAGGCAACAGTTCTGCAGTGCTGTCTGCTCTGGTGAGTTACTGCATCTGGGCTGTGAACAGCCAGGTCTATTCCAGTGAGCTGCTCACGGTAGCGGGGCTGCCACAGGCATGGACTTCACAGGTAGGCAGCGGCATGCTCCCAGTTCCAGCCCTGCTGGTGCTCTGTGGCTAGATCCAAACAGGTCCTCTCAGGAATTCATTACCACTCAATAAAGACCTGCTAATTCCTGCATGCTCAGAGATGCCTCAGCATTGTGCGATGTTTAAAATCGCTTTCTTATTACTTATCATTTTCTGCTGTGAGGGGCTTGAGAATCATCTCCTAACAAAGCAGCGAGGAAACACGTGGGTAGCCATGCTCTCTTTCTCATTTTGAATGTGTGCGTTCATTTTTTCTTGCACAGCTTCCTGGTATGTTTTCAAAGCTGCTCTCTGGGCAGCAGCTTTTAGCAATACCAGCATTTTCCTCTCCCTATTTTCCCAGTGTCTCTGCTGAGATGAGCATTTTGGAGCTCAGGGGGCAGGCAAGAGGCTGGGGGAGCCCAGGGAGATATTGGTGGAGTGTATGGGAACTGTTGAGTCACAGCCTGAAGCACTGATTGATCACCTGAGGCAAGCACTGAGTCAGCCATGGAGCACAGCTGAAGGCAATTCAGCTGTGTGACCTAAGGGTTGGAGCCTGGCTGCACCTCTCCTAGACCCCATTTAAGGGCTGACTGCCACAGAGGAAGGGTCTCTTGCTGGAGATCCCTCCTATGTGGAGTCTTTCCTGTAAGCCTAGATTTTCAGATACAGGTAAGTGTTCCTTCTTTGTTTGTTTCTTTTCCCATTTTTGCTATGATAATTTTTTCAGCTGTAATACCAACTGTAACAGTTGGAGGGATGCTGAGTCCTACCTGGAAGCCCAACTAATGTTGATACCCCTCTAAGATGAGAAGAAGACAAAAAAAAAAATAGAAAAACTAGTGGGACTTTAGTTCACCCCTTTTTTTCCTCTCTCTTTAACAACATAGTATTTTTGTTTAGGGCAGTATGAGAAAATGAAGGTATTGCTCCCTGCTCCCCAGCCTTACCAAGGAGATAATAGAATCATTAAGATTGGGAAAATCCTCTACAGTCATTTAGTCTATCTGGCCACCTGACACCAGAATTGCCCACTAAACCTCAGTGCCCCATCCATGTGGTTCTTGAAGGGATGGTGACTCCACCACCTCAGTGGGCAGTCTGTTCCTGTGCCCAACCACACTTTCTCAGAAGTATTTCTTAATATCCAACCTGAACCTCCCCTGGCACAACTTGAGGCCGTTCCCTTTCATCCTATTGCTGTTACCTGGGAGCAAAGGCTGAACCCCACCTCACCACAGCCTCCTTTCAGGGAGCTGTAGAGAGTGATCAGGTTTTCCCCAAGGCTGCTGTTCTCTAGACTGAACAATCTCAGCTCCCTCAGTTGCTCTCCATAAGACTTGTGCTCCAGGCTTGTCACAGTTTCGTTGCCCATCTCTGGACATACTCCAAGACCTCAATGTCCTTCTTGTACTGAGGGGTCCAAAACTGGACACAGTACTGATGGGTTCCCATTGCTCACAGAGATCTCTGGGAAGTGCAAGACAACTCCTCAGTATCAGATGCTGATGAGATTGTCCTTTCTCATTCTGCAGTCTCTCACTCCTTTTACTTCTCCATTTAAATCAGTGTTTTCTACCGTTTCCCTTTGTTGTGCGTTTAACCTTAGTTTTAAACATTAGCTATACTTCTTCTAAAACTCCTCCCTTTCTGATCTTCTCAAGTTTGTAGCAGTCAAAATGTAATGAATTCAGGTCATGATGAGCACTTGGAGACCCACAGTTTGTGATGCAAATCGAGGGCCTTGAGAACAGCATCCATGCTACAACTGCTACTGCAGTTGGCACTAATCAGCAAACGTCTAATCAATGGGAACAGTAGAACATTCATGTGTGAGAGATATTATCTTGGCATATAAATAATGAAAGCTTCTAAAGCGCTCCCAGATGTTGGAAACAAGATTCCTTCTGGGCATGTGAAGAATTTGCTTAGGGGAAAACATAGCTGCCATGCGAAAATAGAGAGCTGTTATAGTCTGATGAAGTTCTGTTTATGAGAAAGTACCACTGAAAAAAGGAAAGGCATACCTCCATGGTTTGAATCAGCCGAGGCTGAGCTTCCATCTGCCAGACACCTGTAAAGCAGACAACTGGTTTTGTCTGCGGTATGCAAGTGATATTGCCAGTTGATTATCTTTCATACAAAAGAGGTCCTGCTTTTTCACAATTGTCAATTATCCAGTTTACAATCAGTTTTTCAATATGCTCTGGAATCTACGCTTCCCTGAGAAAAAGGAGCTTTTTATCTCCTATAATGACAGCTAATTCCATGAGATATGACAAAAAAAAAAAGGAGAAAGAACAATTAACAATTAATCATTTCTCATGAGGAACTTGTTTAATTCATACTCTGAGGAAGTAAAGTTTTTAACTCTAATAGTGAACGATGTAACTTTAGTGAGAAAACCAAAACTTACAAAAAAAGTGCAAAGTTGTGGAGAATTGTCTCAACCCTTTGGCAATCAGGATACAATTCCTTCACAAAGCTTAGTCTTGCTTAAACTCTCCATTCTTGCTGAGGACACCAGTCCAGCTGATTCAATGCAGCCACTTGCTGAAGCATAGTTACTCAGCGGAGCACAGACCAACAGTCTATGAATAGACTGACAACAAGTGCTCCTTGCTAATACAAACCTTATGTTGATAGCAAGTAATTTTAACAGAGCCAATTTAATCTGCAAGTGCCGAAAATATGATCAGCGCAAATCCATCTCAAGGTATTGGTGACCAATAATAAACTGTTGTCTAACCTTTTATGTACAACTTAAGAAAAATGGCAGCCATCTCCACCCAGGCCCCAATGGGCCTCAGAGACCCTAACAGGGCTGTTAGCATTATTTTGTCAATATCTGCTCAATATCATGTTCCAGCACAGAGACGAGCTTCAAGTGATGTGATTTAGCTTTAAAAGCCTCTGCATGATTATTTGTCAAAAAGCACCATGACCTTCATGATTACAGCAGCTGGGATTTGTTAGAGCATAATAATTTTTCCCTACAAGCCAACAAATTACCAGGTAATCATTTTCACGTTGTTAGATGACATTAAATACATGAAGTAGTTGACTTTTGTCATTCTCTTTCTATAGTGGAGAACAATGGAACAAGTGAATGGGAGTTCTCCATTTTTCTCCCAGAGCTGTACAGGGAGAGTTCATCTGCCAGATGAAAGGGTTGAAGTGCAACTGACAATAGGATGGTGGGGCAATGAAGGTGGGATGGGATGTGAGTCAAACTGGTGAAGTGGGTTGTTGTGGGACCCATCTAATCTAGTGTTCTGGGTTAGGGTCTTGTGTACTTGTTCAGTTTAATTGTTGTCCAGCATTCTGCTAAAATTCCTGGTAGGAGGCTTTGAGGAAGTGGGTTTTAAAGAGAGAACTCAAGTATTTTATTAATTCCAGTTCAATACCTATACTGCTGTTCCCTAATAGTGCTACCATTTGCACTGTCAGCTATTTGTGATTGCCATTTAGATGAATTTGTGCAGTCCTAACATGACGGGGAGCACATCCCTGAAAATTGCCAAATGGACATACTCTTAGCTCCACAAATTGGAATTTCAGCAGGTCTTGGAAGTTGTTGTTCTTGCACTTCCAATAGCTGGGGTGTTACAAAGAACACTCTCAGAAAGAACTGCAACCAGACCCCATAGAGTTATATGCACATGTTTTGTGTCTTCTGGAAACTGCAGTGACTACTGAGGGAGTGTTTATGATTTGGAATGTCTTTATTTGGGCTTGATTTGTAATTCCAAACCCATTTTGTCACCTCTTGATGTCAACTTCTCCTATATTTCACTGTAATTATGAAGCCATTAGTTACTACTAAATCCTTGCTTTCTCCAAGCAGTAGATACCTAATGTAGCAAAGGTAATAGAGTTTTGTCGAATAGAAATAAATCTCCATCATTCTCTTGAAATTCAACGCATCAAGAGCAGATGTTTGCTGCACAGGACTTATTTCTATGGTAATCTGTTAGAGCCTTCCTGCAGGGCTTTAGGCAACTTACTTAAACCTTTCTGTCCTTGTTTTCTCACATTGTATAGTCACAATACTTGTCTCATAGAAGAAGTATGTGCTCCAAACAATATTTGGAAAGTGCCAGGAAGCTCTGTGAAGGAATATAATTGTAAATTAATGTGTGTATTGTCAACACCTCCTCCAAAATTCTGTAAGTCAACTTCTATGTGCCTCATCACAGGAGTCTGTCTGAATGTGCACTGCCCCTTGGAAGAAATGACTGTCATCCGTATGGTTTGCTAATTATCTGGCGTGCAGAAAAGTAAATAGTGCATAATGGTGTAGAGCTTGGGAGTGTGTCATGAGTGTATTTTCTTTGCTGCAATAATCTGTCGGTGGCAAGGAGACCTCAGCACTGTTTTTAAGACTGGAAAAATATTTGTTAATGAAGTTTGTATTTTCTATCCCTAATTCTGAAGACCTGAAGTGCAGTGGATGATCCGAGTGTGAAAGCACAACAGAACCCATACCAAGACTTCAGCAAGAGAGACAGGATGGGACAGCCAGATGCTGGAGACCCTGCTTCAGCATCACATGGCCACAGACTTGCCACTCACTGTACTCACAGACCCACAAGGCATGCCCAGCTTCCACTGCTACTGTCACAGCCACCGAGGGCTCTGGTTTCAATGAAGATGAAAGCCAGATGTGGGATGGACAGCAGGTGGGCTGCCTGTCCAAGGCATGTTCATCCTGGGAGCAGGAACTCCCAGCAAGCTGATGATACGTTTATTCCCTAATTCCTCACCTAATGCTGAAACAGCAGCACCGCCCTACCTCACAAGAGAAAACAAAGCATAATGAAGAAAACCAAAACAGACTGATTTAGCTACATTGGCCAGCTATATTGGCAACGACCAAGGAAACTGATATATGCCATATTGCAGATGAACTTTTGTCCGCTGCTTTAATAGGAGAACTTCATTGTGCTGGAAGTCCCTTTCCTAGAGCTGTGATTCACAGACATTTTGTGCAGCTGGGGGTATATTATGGACCTGAATTGAAAGGACACCCTAACTGTGGTTCTGCATGAAGTTTTGACATGAAAATTTGTCATTTTGAAATAATTCTGTCTGAATAGTCTGTTCAGCCTATCTCTGCCCCTTACTCAACACATTGTGTTTGGAAGGGGAAGATATGGGTGAAGCCATTTCAGAAACAAGCCCTGACTTTTATGTACTTCCATTTCCTTTCTAGAACTGGGTAATTTAAAGTGACACATCAGGGGGAAAAAAAAATACAGTGTTTTATCAGCTCTCTGTTCAAGCAGGTGGTGCTGTATTTTGTATAAAGGACAGTGGTTAATTTAAGATTTCTACCATAGCAGCAATTCTAAATGACAGCATTTGTATTAGACTTGTATTAGAAGAGCTGCTCTTCCTAGCAGTGCTGGTATAAAAATACTGAAACAGTGGTGTTATTATTATAGATCTGCTCCAGTAACAAAAGTTCTACTGTATGAAATTCTGATTTAGAAAATCCTTGCCATCTTTCACCAGTGATAAATGTTCCCTTGGTTTCCATGCTGCAGCCATTGAATCCTTGTGATTGGAAGAACTTGCAAGCAGCTGTGCACAGTACAAGTGCAACATGTAGTGGCTTCAGCAGGAGCAAAGGTGGCAGGATCTGACTTGGAGCAGTATGCAGGGTAGCAGAGGAGAGAAAACAGCTGGGAGCTAGCCTGTATTTTCCAAAAGCCTTTCGTGTATCACTGCTCAGAGCAGTGTGTGCATGGGGGCAGGAGGGATATCCTCCTGCTTCCCTCAGGGCACCCAGGCAGGGCAAGGCTCTCTGCTCTGGGGAAGAGCTGAAAGCATGAGTCAGGAGTATCATGAACGTGCTGTTAGTCTGCTCCTGAAGTTGATGGCTTCCTCATTGCTGGTGATTCAGCAATAATGAATGGTGTAGGCTGGGGCTGGAAAGGGTACTTCATTCCTTCTCCCTGTCCACTCCCTGGTGGCAGGGCAGGGGCTGGCTGAGCTCCCTCTGGTAAGATGGCTTATGATGATGTCCTCTTCCAGCCATGGGTTTGCATTTCAGAAGTCTATTTGTGTACAAATGAAACGTGATTCACTTCAATTCCATCACATAGATATTAGTGTTTCCAATGCAATTGGAAGCCGCAGCCCAGAAGAGCCATTTCTACTCTCCTGAGTTTTGTGGTAAGGCATGGAGCAGTTCACACCAATGTGTTTGTGGCGGGCCAAGCACACACTATGGTGGGCTGAGTGAGGGGCTGAGAAACTGGTGACAAAGTTCATTTGTCCTTTCTCCTGTATTGCATCTAAGTGCTCTTTTAATTACTCTAATGTTTTTGTCTTGTGACATTGCCTCACTGGTCACCTCACTCTCCAATTACTGCTTGTGTAAGGAAATGCTTCTTGACATTGCCCTCAATTTCTTTTTACTTTATTTCCATTTTGCTTATCTGTGACGGAATGAAAGTATGAACCAAGGCTGAAATTAGCCATTAGGATTTTTACATACTTTAATTAGTATTCTTTTAAGAAAACTCATTTCTTTCTCATTTTATTTTACTCCATACAAACCATTTCTTTCTAGCCTCACAGGCTTAATGTCTTAATTCTCAAATTAACCTTCTCAATTCTTTTCTGGATATTTCTGGTGCTGCAGTAACTTCCTTATAATATGGTGACCAGGAATTAATGAGTAATTTATTTCATTTTCATCTGTCGATATTTTGAGCACCGGTCTATACAGGAAACAGTGTTTCTTTTGAAATAAGTGCTGCTGTGGCCTACCTGGGATCTATTGTGGATGGGAGCTAAGTTTAGCTGCACGCCACTGGGTGGTGAGAAGAAAATTTAAAACCAGGCAGTGTGACCAGTCTGAGAAGCGGGTGTAGAACACTGTGGATGTGGATCACTCTGCTCTTTGCATGTCACCCCCTCAGAGTTTGCCGTGTGCTTGAGAAATGCTTTGTGGGAAAACAATCAAATTGAATTTTGCAGAGTTTATCGCTGTGGGTTTTTCATGCCTTTCCTATTCCACAAACCTTAGCTCTTGTGTCTCTCAGTGACCCCAGAGCTCATGTGGGAAGTGAGGCTCCAAGGGAGGCAAGGGTCAGGGAAGGGTGCAGGAGTGGTCACCATCCAGAGGTTTGGTTTTCCTTGAGTCACTCTTCCTCTCTATACCTCAGGGACAAGAGAACGGGGAGGATGGAGATGAAGGGAGAAGGGATCTCCTTCCCATCCCAGTCCACCATCCCAGTCCACCTAGAGTTATTCTCTGAGGAGTATTCCCTCCATTAATTCATCAAGTCAATGAATTTTCTTACCCTCTTGTTGACTCGCATGGTGCAGATCAGGTTAGACTTGCTTCAGCAGTGGGGGAATTGGCCAACTGTAATTACAAATGATTGTCAGTTGACACCAAGGCTCCACATTATTAGTTTAAATGAAGATACTTTCCGTGGACAATGATTGTTGCATACCTTAGCACAAGCTATTGCATGCAATTAGCTTGCAGGAAAAAAAAAAAACCACCTTACCTGCTAAAGAAAATATCAACTAGGAAGACACCAACATCCATGCCCTCCTTCAGTAGGAAAAAGTGCATCCCACAAACCCAGGTTGGCTTTCTGCTGACAGAGAAACCATATGCGGGACCTAGTGAGCTTCCAAGGCCAGGACAGCTGGGCTGTAAGCAGCTCAGGCTCACTCCTGGCTAAATTACTAAAATCATAGCTTTTGTTTTAGCACATCTCTCAGCTCTTTCCCAGAGAATAGTCAGCATTGTTTGTAGTCAGAGTGTCTTCTCCAAGGCTGGATTAACTGTGTCAGTGTCATTTCTGATGTATGTTTGTCCAAACTGTTCATCAGCACCTTTCATGATGAGGACTCCACCACATGCCCAGGCAATCTGCTCCAGCACTTTCTGTAGGCCTGCTCTTACAAAGTGCTTTCTAATGTCTAGCTTAAGTTGTCCTTGCTGCAATCTAACTCCATTTCTTCTTATTCTGTCACAGCAGTGCAGTAGTGTTTTTTCCAGCTTTTCCTCACAAGTCATGTTTTCAAGACCTTTGATTATTATGACTGTCTTCTTTCCTTTCTTTCCCCCACATCTTTCTTGAAGCCCAGTTCTCAAACCTGAACGTGGTTTTCCTCTAGTACTGAGAGAAAATGAACTTTCTACTCATTTCATTTAATCTAATTTACTGCCCATGCTTTAGTTTGGGAAAGACTTCTTTTCTGATATTTTTTTAAAACCTTGTGCTGGATAATACAGATATCACTATCAAAAGAGTACAAGCTAGTGCCTGGCAGTCACAGGGATGAGGTGAGACCTGGGAAGAGCAAAATCACATCCTTTCCATTCATTATCATCCATCTTCTGCAATAACCAAACACATCTTCCACCCCAAACTTACTGAGCGCATGGCTTGCTCCTTCCTGTTGGGAGAACAAACTATGCCAAAGGGAATAAGAAGT
Organism: Chrysolophus pictus; assembly: GCA_037305975.1. Lineage (NCBI taxonomy): Eukaryota > Metazoa > Chordata > Aves > Galliformes > Phasianidae > Chrysolophus > Chrysolophus pictus. Next base: position 42,843,880 of record JAYKPI010000006.1, read on the forward strand.
AACTCATAGTTTGCATTAATTTACCAAATGCAAATCAGTGCTGTGAGGTATAACTAAACAGTGCCTGTACCATTCCACTGCCTATGCTGTATAAGAAATTCACCATGTAACTACAGTGGCTGCAGCTCTTCTCCAGCAATATGGAACCATTAAGAAATCTTATAAAAAAGGAGTATGTGTAAGATACCATGGGACTTCCATTAAGCATAAAGCTACCTCAAAACCTCTCTAGGTGGAGGGCATTACTGGACTGAGTCACCAACCAGAATGCAAAAATACCTCAGCAACTCCAGTTCTGCACCGGATCTTACTTGCACATATACAAACCTATATATTGTACCTTCCCCAAAAATCTTGACATTAGAATCTCCTCCAATTCAAGGGACTTTTAGTGGTAATTTTTGTGTCTCTGCAGAAGGATGTATCTGACCTAGCATGTCCCCAGCAAACTTCCTTACTTTAGTATAAGACAGGACTCCTGTCCACTACATACAATAGCATCAGTGGTATGGTAGCTGGAGGAAATGTTACGTGTGACACAAATCAAATACCTTGCCACTTATGTATCAAGAATCAGACACCTAGGATCATCTCACCAGAAAAGCTGTACACCATTAGGTCTGTGGTGCCTTCCATAAAAGCTGTATACCATTAGGTCTGTGGTGCCTTCCATAAAAATTTCTGGATGCAAGAGCATGAAAGAAGTATTCTTAAATAATAATAATAATCAGCGATGACGAAAATCCATTCAAATAATTTTGGTGGTGAGTACAAATGAGACGTATCGCAGTCATTATCTCCTTCCTCTGTGTTTTATATACTAGTACAATCTAAGGACATGGTCTATGGCAATAAGTAAGAGCACTAGAACAGCTGTCTTATAGTACCAGACAGTTTATGCGTACTTTTGCAGAGAGAACACTGCAGATAAAATGAATACACTACTAGGCAATCAAATTATCCTTACAACTGGTTAAAGCAAGGTGACCTGGGCGGGTTACTGTGATCAATATAGGATTCTTACAGCAAAGTTATATATGTATAGTGGCTCCCACATGAAACAAATTCTTCCCGTGTTGCCCATGTAATTCAGCTGCCTTTAGTTCTAAATTGCCACTTTCAAGAACAAAATGGAGCAGTATTTCTGTGGGTAGTGGATGTTTTTCTGCTTCTTCACTGCAAATACAACAACAGGCCACCATTTTTGCTGAGCTAGCTGTTTCCTCGCTTAGTCAAGTCTCTATGTTTTTATTGGCAGAGCTATATTGCAGATTTTAGGAGCCACAAGGAGCAAATCATGCTTTAGATTCTGTAACATAAATGTTAAATAGTTCTGTGCTGAAATACACTGTGGGTGCAATTAGATGTCTTTGCCATGCCCGAATAAGTAAACACAGATCTTGGCTGTTCACCCAAGACCCTGAGGAAGCCTGCACAGCGCAGGGTTATTCATGTGGGGCAGCACTGCAATGTAAGCCAAACCAGGAACAACTCAGGGGCTCCCACTGATTTGGCAGGGCAGTAGATGGGTCAGCCCTGCTCCACACCCTACCAACAAGAAGAGCAACAGCTGGTGGCCTCATTTCCTAGCCTGGCAGAGGATTCCGAGTTTGGCTGGAGCTATGCTAGCCCTCATGTTAGTGCTGGTGCTGCAGTTCCTGCAACTGCACTGAAGACACAAGAGTTTTGTATAGATTATCAGCCTTCCCCACGTGGGCAGACCATGTGGTTTGATGATATTTTCTTGGCCTATTTCAGAGCCGTCTCAGATGGGAATTACAAAAGTTTCCAGAAACGTTCCACTTTGGAGACATCACAGACTCTAACTTACTGGCACTGAATCACAGTTGCCTGCAATCTCAGGTGTAAGTTCTCTTTTCAAGGAAACTGAAGTTCTTGTGTTTTTGTCAGAGTTCTGAACAGCTTACCTGCAGAAGGGATCCCTATGGCACCTTTGCCATCCAAAGACTTAAGGTACCTTAGAATTAGTCACAGACATTTCAGCTGCAATATTCTTTTTCCCTGAGGAGGTGTCTAGGAGGAGTGGGGTTTTCTCAAGGTCTCCCACTCCCCATTAAGGCGCTGCCTTCTTTTTTGGTATGCTTCATTTTAAAATGAAACATTCAACACATATTTTAGGAATGTTGTCATAGTTATTCTTATCTCCTTCCTCAGCAGAGGCAAATCACTTATAAACATTTCCAGCTTCACTCCCCTTTGCTTAGATTAACAAACTGACCAGTACATCACTGCTCTTGGTGATAAGCTTTGCTGCAGTTCGGGACAGAGTAAAATATTCCTTCCATGAGAGTATTATCAGACTGAAAGCCTGGCGGTGTATTACACAGTTTCTTTGTCTTTCTGTAATGCTTTTTCAACATGAGTCAGTTTTCTGGCAGTGAGTCACCTACGAGTGCTGAAGAGTCACACAAAAAATATACATATATTTTGCTTAATGCTGAAAGCTATGCCATCAACTCTTACAATTTTGTCCCCAGTCTCCCATGATCTGGGTTGGTTTTAGATTTTTTGAAAGGGACAGCTATCCCAATTTCTTTTCTTCAGAACTTGTGATATTTCATCAGTCTGTCTTGCCTCCATTTCTGAGGAGGTGGAAGAGAACTTCTGGAGGAGGAACTGCCTGCCATGTCAGTGCAGGCTGCATGGAAATGATGCTGCACATGGCAGGGAATTTGGTTATCTACCTCCATCTATCTTTCATGGATTCCGTGGGTGCCTCCTTGATAATCTTCTGGACATCCTTTTTCTTGCTTATATATCATCATTAAAGGTGCCTGCTTCATTCCCAGCTGCTGTTTCTGTCCTCTATTTTCCGTAATTTTCTGCCTCAAATTCAGGCTTTGTGCTGTGAACTCAACTGTTCATATACAGCATAATCTCAAGAAAAAGAAGAGATGCAAAGAGATGCTCAGAGGTAGCAGACAGAAGAAGGTGGTGTAAAGAAAAGTGGGTTTGTCTGGGATCAGAATTTCTAGAGAAACACTAAGTGGGAATATGAGCTGATGTGAGTACAGGCTAGGCAAAGGAAGAGAAATGAAATAAAGATTGTGAGAAGTAGAACAACATGAAACTCTTCTTGCCCCAGCTATGAGGTGAAGACTAGTAAAGTGCTCCGGCTGCCAAAAAGAAATATGTGTTTTTGTTAGGATGTTTCAGAGTGAGCGCTGACCTTCACCATCTATGTATACCTTGGAGGTGAGTAATGTCCTCCTGAAGACTTGAAAAAGGAGGTTAAAAAAAACCCCATGATGTTCAAACACATATTTCTCTTTTTTTTTTTTTTCCAGTCCTAGTGATGGTCAGGTGATTTAACATCGTTGTGTTTGCACTTAGTGTTGTTGGCACAGTGCTGACCAAGAAAAGAGATCAGATGCTGTCCTCCCCTTCCTTGTCTCATTCAACATTAACTTCAACAAGGAACAACGCCTTTGTTGAAGTAGGTTGAAGTAGCCCTTCTCTCATACAATGAGGATAAGGAGAACTGAAGTTCAGCTACATGACCAGGGGTGCCCGGATGCCTTTCCAAAGACCCACTTCCTCAAGAGGAGAGAGCTCTTCTAGCACTCAGTATCACAACCTTGCACCGACAAGCCCTCTGTCATTAACTCACCCTCTCCCTACTTTCATCTGCAGCTTACAGTGAGAGCTGTGGGTGCTGAGCACAGGTAGGCTGAGCCCTGTCCCACAGGAGCCGTGATGAACTCATGGTTTCCACAATGTCTGAATGAAAGTTACAGCCTGCAGTGGCTTGGGCATCAGCATCAGTACGGTGAAGATGGTGTACAGAGATTATCTCATATCTTACAGGCAGTGCCATCTGGTACAGATGTACATGTGGGAGATTACACATGTAAAATCCAGCAGCAGCAACAACAGCAACTAACATTTCCATAATAGTTCTTATAGTTCTTTCTTCCTTCCTTCGTTCCTTCGTTCCTTCCTTCCCTCCTTCCTTCCTTCCTCCCTTCCTTCCTCCCTTCCTCCCTTCATCCCTCCCTTCCTCCCTTCCTCCCTTCCTCCCTCCCTTCCTCCCTCCCTTCCTCTCTTCCTGCCTTCCTCCCTTCCTCCCTTCCTTCCTTCCTCTCTTCCTCTCTTCCTCTCTTCCTCTCTTCCTCTCTTTTTTGAAGGAAAACACATTGACCATCTAATTTGGATTCATAAAGGAAACCTATTAATGAAAGGCTTCAAAGAACTGTCTCAGAACTTTTAATCAGTAGTTGTGATTTAGCATGGAAAAAAGCAGAAGGGGTTGGGTGATGGGCTTTTATTGTTGTTTTTTGTAGTTTTTGTTTAAAGCAACTGACTATATGAAAGCGAACTGGGCGAGGGAGCCCAGCGGGGAGCCTCTTCTCACCCACCTGGAGAAGAGGCCCCCTGAATGCTTGTTTTCATTATCATGGGCCTTTCTGGCTCTTCAAAACCCTTTCCACCGGTTGCCAAGGCAACCTAGAGCTGTATTGCAGCACACGGATGTTGCACATCAACTGGTGTGTTGCACTTAACTGAAATAAATAAGCAAATAAACATGAAAAATGGCCACGGGCCAAATAAGGGCACTGTCTTTTATCATGGACATCTAACATTTATAGGGATTTCAAACAGTCTACTAGGCGTATCAGCAAAGAGGTAGTTGATCAAAAAAGGAAAATGCATGCACACGCACAGCCAGTTCTTTTCATTTTAATGGGTCTTCTTACTTGAATAAGGTGAAAGGAATTGGATCTAGAATATGCAATCCCTCTTACAAGCTTTGAGTTATATTTTTATGCCATTCAATGCCTCTCAGCTGGGCCTGGCTTTTTGGCACATCTCTGCTCCTGCTTCAGCATCAGCACTGGCAACTATGTTTTCCCACCAGACCTGGCCACCATCCAAGCTACCAGTGGAGCTGTGAAGCACTGAAAAAATAACCTGAGCAGTTGGTTCTGCAAATTCCAGGATGCAGTTGCTCCTTGACTCTCACCTGAGTCACTTATGTGGTGGTGATACACCCCAAAGATGTGAGCAAAGACTATGGGCTGACTCCTTAGTTTCCAAGCAGTACGAGAAAACAACCTGTGGAGAAAAATCACCGAATATCCCGAGTTGGAAAAGACCCACAAAGACCACGGAGTCCAACCCCTGGCTCCACACAGGACCGCCCAAAATCCAAACCCAGTGCCTGATAGCGCTGTCCAAACACTCCTTGAACTGTGGCACTTGGGGTCACAATCACTGCTCTGAGGAGCCTGTTCCATGCCCACTGCCCTCTGGTGCAGAACCTGACCCTAACCCTCAACCTGACTTTCCCCTGACACAGCTCCATTCTCTTGTGTCTGGTCGCTGTCACACAGAGCAGAGCTCAGCGCTGCCCTCCACTCCCTGTGAGGAGCTGCAGCCGCCATGATGCCTCCCTCAGCTCCTCTGCTCTGGGCTGAGCAAACACAGGGACCGCAGCTGATCCTTATACCTGCATATCTGCACTCCAGACCCATCACCATCTTCATAGCCCTTCTTTGGTTGTTCTCTAATTGTTTTGTGTCCTACTTATACTGTGGTGCCCAGAACTGCACACAGTGAAGGAGGGTGTCTGGAGAGAGAACACGGATTGTTGAGGGTGAGTGTCAGCACCTGAAGCCATGCTAGTGAGGAGATGTGAGAAGAATGGCTTCCACTGCTGCCTGCACGAATCCCCTGGTGTTGAAGGGTAACAGCTGCACGACCCCTTTGGATCACTGGAGACCAGTCAAGGAAAAGCTTTGCCTCCCTGGGAATGTTTGTAGTAGGTCAAGCTAAGCAGGGCTGTAAAAATAGTTTTCCTTTAGCCTCAGGAAGGGAGGTGCTGGCTGCAATTGCTGGCAGGGGAAGAGGGAAGGGAGTGGGGCGGAAAGCACTGCAGTGAACAGCATACATTTCTCTGAGGTTTATCATGCCGTGCTGTGCTGTGCTAGCAGTCATCAGGACAGGAGGCAGCACTAAGAGCTCAGAAGGGGCAAGTCAGCAAGCTGCGTGTAGCTCCTGTGTGCTGGGTGTAGCTGTGAGGCAGGTTAAGCCAGCCAGGAGGAGGTAGGAGGGCTGGCTTTCCTCAGCAGGAGCCACAACAAACTTTTCTTGACTTCAGTGGAGGCTGTGCCTCCCTTAAGGTGATGAAGAGGTGCCATACCACCCAACTGTGGTCATTTTTACTGCTAGGGGTATAGGCTCTCAGCCCCTCACCATGTCCTGTGCAACATGTGTTGAATGGCAACACACATCAAAAGGCATTCCCCAGCCCCTTACCCCCACGGCAGCCTTTGGGTGTCTTTACTATTCTTGAAGTTCCTTTTTCTGAGAGGGTTCACAGTGTTTGCAGCTCCTACGGCCTGCACTAGCATGGCTGTTATGCTATTTTCATCTCCTAAGTATTATTGACATGCATTTTTGTGCCAAATGCAGACTTGCATGAATACATGTGTGTGTATGCACATGTCTGTAGAGACAGGTGTGTAATACTGTGTGTTGCATTAGATATTTATTTATCTAATACATATACACATTGATTATTTTGTTTTATAAATCTATATGCAGATATATAATGCCTTTAAAATGCATATATACCTCTTAGGTACACTAAACATGCCAGGAATTTGTTGAGGGCTTCAGATGATGTATTTGATTCTAGTTTATATTTTTATTTCATTTTATTTTTTGTGTCACCTGTTACCTGTTTATTTAGGACTTTCAAGTATGTAGCTATATATAACTGCTGAAATGAGTGTAAACATCATTTAAAAATGGATCTCTTTTTGCAAGATCTGCAACTGCCACAGTCATAAATTCACAAATGAGAATGATGATCAGTCATGGGTGTACTGAAAATAAACTTACATAACTGTTAGAAAGTCTGACTTGCCCAGAAGTATTTGAAGCTGATCATGGCAAATGCATCTCATGTAAACCAACGACTGAAAAATTGGTTTATAATGAGGATTCCAAAATTCTTAAAATGTTCTCATCACAGTTAAACTCTAAAACCTTAGAAGCAGATGGAGCATAAAGAAAATACTGTGGGATAAACAACAGTGTGCACCCTATCTGGAGTTGAGTTTGGTTTTAGCATCCGCTTTTTGCTGCATTACCCTCATTACTTCAAAGATGTGCTAAGAAATATAGGAAAAACCTTGAAACCTTGTCTCTCTCTGACATGTATCATGAAGCCTCCCTGGAACTAATACCACCTTGTGAAAACTTCAGTTCTCAGAGGATTCCCATAACTTAGTGGTGTAGATGTGTTATAGTCACTTTTTTAACCTTAATTTTCAGGATTTGGTGCTGGCTTGCCAAGGACTGTCCCATTGTTCGTGACTGAGCACAGGGAGCAGCCTGCAGCCAAGGTAGTTCTCAAGCTACATCCTGGGTATGTGTCTATGTCAGACCTGATCTTGTGCAAAAAGTGGAGCCTGGTGTGCGGAGGACTTGCTTGCAGTCATATAGGCAGAACAGAGAATTAAACCCTGCAGGCGTTGTTAAAAAAAAAAAAAAAGACTGAATTTTCTGAGCTGCTTTAATAAACGTGGTTGTCCAGATCCTCAAATGGTGAAAATTGGCATAAAACCCATTAACTGCATCACAGCTGTGCTGATTTACATCAACTGAGGACACGGTGCAGTGGAAGAGGACGGAGTCATAGCATATGTAATGGAGTACACCTCGTCCTCTTCCCTGGCGAACATTTATCAGGTCCCGCAAGGCTGTAATGGTGCATATTAGAAGATGTCCAGCATGATCTATGGAGTGGTTTAAATTGCATCAGACTTAGTGTGGCCTCTCGCACTTCCCTGAATGGAGAAACTCAATAATTCTGAGCTACCGCAGCTCTGAAAAATTGGGTTCGTAAATCTCTTTTCAACTCACTCGTCGTGTTTCCAAGGATGATCATGGTGCAGCTGCACCGAATACGCACCCTACAAAGTGTGTGGTTCAAAGCAGCAGACTCTGTGTTTTATACACCGTATGCAAGCATTTCAGTTCACCTTTAAGGAGCAGGCTTCACTTCACCAATCTGTTTTTCTGGTAGTACATCTGCTGGGAAGAAAAAGGCATATGGGTCTGCTCTGAGGAAAAGCGGACTCCTCTTGGCAAGATCAGGTTCTTGAGCCTGAAAGCATCAATTCTGTCTCATGTGAGACAAGGAGAAGAGGGGAAGAGCAAAAGGCCTGTGCACAGCTTCATCCTGTTTAAAATGAAGTGTGGGAAGGAGCAAGGGAAGAAGAGGAAAGCGTATGTCAGCTGTCAGTAAAAGTATCAAATTAAGCTGATAAGTAATCTTTGCACAGTGAGTAGTGTGCTGTTGGTCTTAATTAGCCCTATTTCAAGATTAGGCATAAGAGGGAAGAACTGCAGGATTTGGAAGTTTGTTTACTGATTGTTCCCTGGTCATGCAATTCAGATGGTTTTGGGGGGGTTGAAGGAGTGTTCTCTATCTAATGGAGCTAAGGGAGTATTGCCCCACAGTAAGGAAGGTAGATATGGGTAAACATGAAAAATTAAAAAAAAAAAAAAAAAAAAAAAAAGCAGCTAAACTCCGAGCCCACCAAAACAAAACCAAATGACAAGAGATTGAGCCAGACGTAAGGGATGATGGAAAGAGGGATTTCAGCAAGCCCTGGTTTTGGTCCTGCAATCTTCATCCCCCTGCCATCACTCTGCACTGTCAGCCCTGCTGAAATCAGTGTAACAACATAAGGATTAGGACACTTGATCAGCAATGCACTTAAATGTGCACTCAACTTAAACATCTGAACAATCCCTTTGAATTCAATGGCTGCACTCATGGAGTTAAAAATAAGCCTGCTGTTAAGTGCCTTCATCAGATCAAGGTCCAATTATTTACTCTATGGGAGTAGTTCCAGGGGAACTTGCGCCTTTGGGTTAATAAACTTACAAAAAATAGCTTATGTGTCTGATTTATGTAGTGGCAATACAAAGCATACTCTGAAGAGGGAAGTGCTCTTAAAATCTTTTTTGAGCAATGAAACCTGTGTCAAACAGGTTAAAATAAAAAAGAAGGGACATAATAATGTATATATTAATATAGATACTTAATATAATAGTAATAATTAATCTTCTTTAGACAAAGAAATTTTACGAGAGATCTCTATATGTTTTCAAGGGACATCTCAAGTTGCTTCTCTTTTTGGGGCTGTTATTTTGCTGTTAGTCTGTTGTTACTTCTGGTTGGATTGGAGATGGATCTTCAATGAGATCTTCAAAATATTAATTTCTTTTAAATGACTAAAAAAACAAATGCAGGGTGACCATGTTAATTCCTGAATTTTGCTTCTGCCATCTAAGGGCAATCTGTGCATAAAGCCTCTCCATAGCCTGATGCTGCATATTACGTTCCCATGTGTCAAGGCCAGGGTTCATCCCACAGCACATCAGATGCTTGGCTTTCAGCAGCTGGGGTGAAACCTGGGCTCTCCTGAGGGTGTGAATCACCACAGGTGGGCTGAGTTGTCATCAGGAGGTGCTCGCCTCCCTGCTGTGGTTATAACAGGAATGAGGGGCTGATAGTGCTCCAAACTTAGCTACCTCAACCATATGCCTGCAGCATGATAGGAAGAATCTAAGCTTATACATACATTTTTTCTCCCTCCAGGTAATATTTCACTTTGCATTGACCTTCTGCACTGTTCAGCTCTCAAAGGCAGTCTCTGGGGGAGCACCAGGGCTCACGTAGCAAAGGGGTTGCAGACCCATTTGCTGTTGACCCTGTGGCCTGTCACCCTTGATGTCTTCCTCTTGGGTGTCTCAGAGGTGTCTTCCAGGTTTGCATTCTTCCAGGAGACTCTAGCGTTATTAATATTCCCCATCACAAATAGCAGAGAACCACCAGCAAAGCTCCTGCATGCTGAAAATAGCTCTAGTGCTAAATATAGGGGATTTTTTTTTTTACGAATCTATTTGCCACTTCCATTAGTCAGGGCAGAAATACATTATTGTAAGGTGTCTAAGCATTTTGTCATTGCTCACTGGCTGTGTCAAAATGTAGTCTGAACAGTTATCACTATATTTCTGATTAATATTATAACAACCACTGGCTAATCACAGAGTCAGCAGTGAAAACCGCTCTAATCGTTATCTTTCTGGCTAAGTAACTTCCCCGCTATTTGTTGTAGGCTGCAGATTTTGGTGGGTGGGGGTTCTTTTTTCTTGTAATGGTAAATGTGAGATTTTATCCTCAAAGGAGTGATTATCTCAGAGCAAAATTGGCAAGGTTAAACACTATCTATAAAAAACATTCAGCGGTGTGCCATGAAATGAATTACATAATATATCAGTCATCTACCTAGCTTTTGAAAAAGTGCAAATATGTGTTTGTTCAGTCTGGGTGAGGATTTTATATTGGGTTCTTTTTTCCATGAAGGTAAAAACGACCTTGGTTATTAGAAAGCGAAGATATATTGAACTGAGTAGAATCAACACAGGTTCATTTCATTTAGTTCCTGCTAAAATTAAAGAAGTGAAAATATAGATTGAATTTATTTTACTATATATCGCCTCATTTGAACTTCAGGAAAGCGTTAACCACTAAGGAAAACCTTTCTTGCATCTCCCTTCTATAATCTCTTACAGCTGCCATGTTAAGGAAATTGCCTCGACTTCACTGATTCTTTGCTATGAAGTTCAACCAACAGCCACTGTGTTACTGGGGAAATGGATGCTCTATGGCCGTTACAGGAAGACAGCGCTTTGACCTGATAGCTGTATGTATCTACACACAAACGCACAAAATCCTGACACTTTAAAATCACAAACTGGTATATTTTTCCTAAGACTTCCTAAGTAGATCTCCTCTGTGGGACCCTATTTTAAAAAGTGCTATTGTATCAATTTGATCATTTTATAGAATGCAAGAAAAAATATCTTGCAAAGATGGAAATCCACAGGCTAAAAGCTAGTTGCTGTCACCATAATTTTATAATAGTTCCTTTCCAGAAATACATGCTCTGTAACTGTTACTAAATGATCAGTGTGTGATTGTGCACACTGCTTGACTCTACGTTTTCTGGGTGGAAATTCAGACATCTCCAAATCCAAGTTTACTGTTAATCTGAACTCCTTCTCTTTATTTTGATTTTATGATGGAGTCAAAATTCTGGAGAGCAATTTCGGCTGGCATAAACCCGTATAGCTCTGGTAGAGCACATAGAGCTACACCCATTTCTACCAGCTTAGCAGCTGGCCCTCTGATCATGAAAATCTGTATTATCACCTTTTTTATAGGTGATAATTGCTGCGTAAATACTGCAAGCTCAGGATATTAGCATTAGTTCTGAGAAACTTCACAGTGGGTCACATTTATCCCTGCACTGAGGTGCTGGTGGCGCATCTTCCCACAGATCTCATCCCCTCAGCCCTAGGATTCTCCTCCCTTCTTTGTCTCCTATCCACGCTGGCCCTTTTCCTGTACCATGCCTGGCAGGAGCCAAAATCCCAGTGAAGAGGCTAATGAAGAGCCAAATGAAAGTATGCTTCTCTGAAACACATTTCCTTTTAGCTACGTTTGTATTCCTTTGGATGCTTATTTTGGCTCATAGATTTTTGACAATTTGACAGTAGAGCACCATGTCACCCTTTAAGGGACGTGCTGGTGATGGGTTGATGCTTGGACTGTATAACATTAGTGGTCTTTTCCAACCTTAATGATTCTGTGATTCTATGCCTAAATGTTCGTGAGAGTGATTAAGTGGAATTAATAAGGTGCAAGGGGCTTGTAGAAGTGGGGTGCAGTGAACTAGGAGACAGTAGACAGTGTGAGTCACAGGTCTTAATGTCAGTTGTCTGACATTCGGCATACCCCATTCAGTATATTTTGGGGTCTGAACTTACCCCCTGGGTAGGATGGACTGCAGTTCAATGTTGCATAGGTGCATTGCTCTTTGACAGCTCAGCACAATAAACTTACTGTATTAGTGATTAAAATTTCCTAAGGGCTTGATAGGAAATTCTTCCATTCATCAGCATTGCTGACCTAGCCTACTTTCAGGGCCAAATTCAAAGGCAGCATATATAGCAGCGTAATTTAGACCTCTTGGCCTCGTTCCTTACCTCTGCTGCAGAGCTCAGCACTGCAGAGCTCACTTGCACTAGCAGGGAGGGGTTTCCCATTTTGGGTATAAAGCCAGTTTCATCCAATTAGTTCCCTCCATCAAGCATCACATCTAGGCTAAGAAAGATCCCCGCACCCATCTGATCAGGTGCTGCCACTGCTGCAAGGCAAGTCTTGGGTAGTTCCCAAGCGCACTTTGTATTCTGTGACCTTCAGTCATGCCTGAAGCTTACATCCCCACAGAACTCTTCTTGGTTGTGCTGATTTCACCAGCAAAATCCAAGACCTGAAGGACAACTTTCAAGGCCACATTGTCTCCTTCTGCCCAGTGACTTCCAAATCCTTTCCCTTCTACCTGCTCTCCACCTTTTCCATCCTTGCTTAATTTAGGACTTGAGAACCTCGTACCCATGCAGATTTCTTTTTATCTCTCAGTGCTCTGATTCAGCTAGCTGAGGAACTGATCTGCAGAAAGATTAAGCAGCTCCCTGTAAGCCATACCTTAGATTGGCAGCAGAGCAGGTATTCTCCAAGATCCCATCCTGCAAGCTGAGCTCCTGCACCATCTCTCTCTCTCCTCCTTTTCCATACACCACCATGATCACTGGTGCATATAGCCTTTCCAGCCTGCTCTGGCAGAGCAGAACTTTTGCTGAAATCTGTGCGTATGAGAGCATATCCTAATTAATCCCATTTTTCTTCTGCCTACACCAGCTGAAGCCTCTTTGTGCCATTATTCTCCCTTCTACTATAAAAAGAATTATTTTAAAAGCATCCTCAGACAATCTGAAGCAGCCTGGAGACAGCAGGGTGTCACAATTCGGGTCACCCAGCGTGCCCTAGCACCATGGCCAGCATGACACGTGTCATGGCATCACCATGAGAACTCTGCAGCATCTCCCTGCCCAGCTGGGTGAATGTCAAATAGCAGGAGGCTGCTGGGCTCTCATTAAAACACACTTGCTCTAACACTCCCTATCTCCAATGTTTAAACCAGACCCGACATCGCACCAAAATTTACCCTGCACAGTTTTGCTCTCCTCTCTCCCTGAGCCCCAGGTGACTTTGAAGAACAAGGCACCCATCCCCGAGAGCCGGTCCCGCTGCGGGCTGCGTTATTCAGGCAGCATTAGATCATGTTAACGTTAGATATAATCCAGTACAAATCCTCTTAGTGTCACTGGCACTGTAAGGGTTGTTATAATTGCTCGTAGCTTAAAACAATTTTGCAGCTTTTCTTCACCTCGGCGAGCCGGCTCCAATTAGAGGAAGGGAACTTTCTGAACCTGCAGAGTCTGTATTTAGGGCACAGCCCCATCCTGACAACATGCTGTCAGCCCCGCCGAGCAGCTGGTAAAATGTCCACTTTATTGCAGAGACGTGACAAAAACAGAGCGAGGAGAGTAAAACGCGCGCTCCAGATTCGTTCAAAGCCCTTTGGAAGCACCTCCTAAGGCGATTATTTTGTTCTGCCTGACTCTGCTTTCCCAGGGCTGCCTGTCCTCGTTCTGCATTGCCTGTTTTTTAAGTAATGTTCCCATTTCAGAAAGTTAGAGAGAAGATAGAGAAGAGGAAGGAGAACAAATTAAGAGATGGTGAGTCTGCAAATGTGCTTTCAGCTGGTGGAGAATCACAGAATCATAGAATAGTTCAGGTTGGAAGGGACCTTTAAGCCCATCCAGTTCCAACCTGCTGCTCTGGGCAAGGTTCCACACACCAGCTCAGGCTGCACAGGGCCCCATCCAACCTGCTTCTATAGTGAGACACCCACAGCTTCTCTGGGCTGTTGTGCCAGTGCCTCACCATCCTCTGGTGAGGAGAAACATGATTACAAGTGAGGTGGATTATCACGATGCTCTGAAGGCAGACTGCATGGTGTGTAGAAGCCCTGAGTGAGCTGCATCCAGGAAAGCTGGATGTGCACGTGGTATACATGCTGGATAGGAAAACCACATGACCAGAGTATAGATTTGCCCCTTAAGCCCTGCTGGCAGCATGGACTAGTCCTAGTAATGGCTGGGAGCAGGACAAGAGTCTCTGTCCATCAGCATAATGGGACATCAAACTGAGCACCTGCAACCCCGCATCCACAGGAAAGGAGCAGGATGGATCTCTTGCTCCGTGCTCACAAGAGACCAGCTGCATCATAAGTAATGCAGCTCTCTCTGCCAGCCTGTTTAGCTGCCAGTTTCTTTGTGACATCCATGTATTGGCCAATGCCAGCACTGCCTTCATGCTGAAGGACCAGGCAGGCATAGTGCACCTGCAAACTCTGGGTCTGCCTCCAGGAAAGCAAGGGAAACCTTCTGCTGCCACATCCTTGTTTTGCAAGGAGTTCATCATAACAGCCGTGCATGCTATAAAAAATGTTGGCAGAAGGAATGACCGTAAATTTGACCACAGCGCTGGCCAGATACTCTTTGTCAGAGAGTTCAATTTGAGGCCAGTGTTGAAGTGGAAATCTAGAAGCACGTGGGAGCTGAAGCGTTATTCCTGGCTGAAGGGGTGGTGTTTGGAATGGAGGTGCCCCTTGAGATCATGGAAAACAATCCTGTGCCAAGCTATCTGCTGGTGAGAGTTATGCATGACAGCATACTAGGTCACTGATGCCAAACAAGAGAAGTCCATGTCCTCCAGTGTTTTCCTGTCCTCTGGCTGCAAGCACTGGCACACTCTCACCCCGCATCACCTCGCTCTGCCTCGCCTGTCCAAACCAGCTCTGTGCCAATTCTTTTCTGACCAGCAAAAGATTTTAGTCAAATAGGTGAGGAAAGGTCCATTGATACTGGGACTGGGCAGAGGGGGCTTGTGCACACAGAGGGATAGACAGGGGAGGAAGAGGAATGAGAGACGGGAGCAGAACTCCTCTCCAGCAGAAGCAAGGGCCTGGAGCAGCTCAGCCATCAGCAGGACAAACAGTGTACAAGTGAGCAGATACAGAGCAAACAAAGACTCAGGGGTGTGAGATCCAAGAATAAAACAAAGATTTTTCTTTCTTTTCTTCTTTCCTCCCTGTCCACCTATCCATAACCACAGAAACACACAGGACAAAATGAATTTCAGGATCTGCCTCTGTAGAGGAATGTGTGCTCCTTGCTCCCTCTTGTTTTGCTTGACTCGAGTCACATGGACACATCTGGCCCTCCAAACAGGCACAGTTAAACATCTCGTTCCCCACAGCGGTGTGATCCTGTCCCCACTTCTTCCCCACCTTGCTTGCTGGTGACCTGCCAGGGCGTGGTGGTGACAAGATCCTGCCACAGCTTTGCTTGATGCACAGATATGGCCAGCATATGTTTTGTGGGTCCTCCCTGCTTACAGCAACTCTCCCAAAGCTCTTCTTCCCTTAATGCCTTGGTGCCAGAGCTCAGCATGGCATCTTCCAGGTCGAGGTGACTCAGAGCTGAGGTGAACCACTCCAGATGGAGATACCTGGGAAGCATTATGCTGATTTCAGTGCCACACAGCAAAAAGGGAGCAGGCAACTCCATGAGAGGTAGAGGAGAGCTAGACCTGGACACGAGGGTAGAAGCAGAAGAAAAGCAAATCCACAGGAATGGTTTACTTCATTTTTTTTCCCCCTCTAAAATAAGCTGGCAAGCGGAAGTAAAGCCTACTTTACCTACAGCAATAAGTCTACTTCCCTGATGCTGACATAAAGCAAGCTCAGAGCTTTTCTAGGGCACCAACAGCAAAGAGGACTTTTATCAACAAATGGAGCCAGGGTGCATATTCTGTGCTGAGAGCTGAGCAGGCCATCAGCTCCTCTAGGAATTCAGAAAAGCAAAGATGGCTAAAGCTGGTTCAGCCTCTGCATTGCAGCTTGTCCAGAACTAGGACCTCTGGTGGATTTGCAAGCCATGCTTTATATAGTAGCCAGGGAAATTACCATGGGGGAAGAGTATAGACCTGCAGAGCTAGCAGCCAGTCAGCAATAGGTGCCTGTTCAGCTTTCTGATACCTGCAAGGTGACCTCCTCATCAGTGAAGGAGAGTAGTTCAGCTTAATAAACCAACCTGGATGGTTCAATCGCCTTACCATCTTCTTGCAGTAACAGTTGGCACTAAAATGAGAATAAGCCACTAAATTAAAATGACCCAGCTCTATGATGTTGAGAAAATCTGCAGAGGAGCTCTGACTTGCTGAAATACAGAACACCCTCAGCTCCCATAGACTCCCTGGGTTCCGAAAGCATGCCATGATTGACAACAAATTATTGGCTTTCTTGCACATCTTTGGAGGTGTTCCAAGAATTCCTGCAGGACTTTGTTGACTTTGCAACAGAAAAGTCCACTGCTCTGGAAAGCAGTGATTCTTTCTGGGAAGAATTTGCTTTCTTAAGAGTCATTACCAAAGGAGAAGGGAGGTTGAAGACAGCTGTATAAGGAGACTTTGATACTTGCGTTTGTGTCACATCTGTTTACATGTGCTGGCAGAGCGCCAGGCACGAGTGTCCTCTTATTCTCCTATAAATGAATCTTTTCCTCATGTAAAATGCATCCTTCTCTCCCAGCTCCCAGAATATCCATAGCCATTGGACATTTAATGATCTTTGCCCAGAGCATGCTTCTACCTCTGTTCCTCATAGCCTCAGCTCTGTCCTTTTATCATATTTTATGCAAGATGAAGCCACACATTAAAAACATTTTTGTCTGTCATTTATAACAAAACAGCAGCTGGCCCCTGTGGAGGCAGGAAGACACCATGATAAATGAGGAATGATCCTTTTTGCCTGTGATGTCACAGCAACTTGCATTCAAATTCATTATAGAAACAAATGTGCTTAAACTCCTGCAAATAAGAGAGGGCTGCCTCTGAAATTAGTTCCATTTTCAAGGTCAGTAAGCAAAGAGTCAGTCCATGTTCCTTGGAGACAGTCTCCAATCAGAGGAAACAGCTCCCCTGCCAGCCAGCTGTTATCTGCATAGTCCTTCTCTGCTATTTGATGTGCCACGGGCTTCTTGTCACTTGGCAGTGAGATATTTTCATCATTCCACCAGCTGACACCCTTCACGTTCCCATTTCCCTGGTGCAGAAATCCCCACGTCTTACAGCAAGCAAGGGGCTCAGTCTCCTTCTCGTGTAGTTATCACGATGACATTTTTCCAAGACACATTTCATATATCTCTTGCAGCCTCTTTAGCATTCTTCCTTGCAAATAAATACATTGGTTTTAATAGCCACTTGAATTCGACCCAGAGGGGAGTGATTAGGCTCTTAATGAGCTATGCAATGCATATTCTCTACTGGCTAAATCTTGAGGTGCTTACTCAGGCAAACTGCCACAGAGACTAAGGCTGCTTAAAGCACTTCCAGATATGGCCCCTTCAAATTAACTACAAGACTAAGCATCGTTCATCTCAGTGCCAAGAAAGGAATACCAGCATAGCTCACTGCCCAGTTCAGAGCCACTGGACTCCCCTTAACCCTCCAGCCCCAGCTGTGCAGGTAAAGGAGAAGTAGCACAGACAGGAAAGCTGACCCCATGGCTGCTAATGATGCCATTGGCTTAACTGCATGCAGCCCTGGAGGTATTATGATATAATTCCAAGGAAGGAAATATCTCCGTATGCATCCCTTGGAAAACCACATAATAAGCAGTAAGCAGTTTGCCCACACCATCCCAACTTGAGAAGAGCTGTAATACTTCACAATTCTACGTTTTCTCTGTTGTTGACAACAAAGGAACTCTTTCTTGGGAGAGAGATGGTGGGAAGATGGCCAGGCTGACTTCACAGAATCACAGAATCACAAGTTCATAGGGGTTGGAAGGGACCTCCGGAGATCATGTAGTTCAAATCCCCGCTAAGGAAGGTTCCCTACAGTGGGTTGCACAGGAAAGCATTCAGGCAGGTTCTCAATATCTCCAGAGGAGACTCCACAACCTCTCTAGGCAGCCTCTTCCAGTGCTATGTCATCCTCACAGTAAAGAAGTTCATATGAAACTTCCTGTGCTGCAGTTTGTGCCCATTTCCCTTTGTTCAGTCACTGGGCATCACCAAAAAGAGCCTGGCCCCATCCACTTGACTCCCTTTAGATATTTATAAACAGTGATGAGATCCCCTCTCAGCCTTCTCTCTTCCAGGCGTAACAGCTCCAGGTGTCTCAGCATTTCCTCATAAGAAAGATGCTTCAGGCCTTTCATCATCTTTATGGCCCTTCTCTGGACTCCTTCTAGAAGCTCCCTGTCATTCTTAAACTGAGAAGCCCAGAACTGGACACAGTAGTCCAGATGTGGCCTCACTGGAGCAGAGTAGAAGAGGGGGATCACCTCCCTCGACCTGTTGGCCACACTCTTTTTAATGTACCCCAGAACACCATTGGCCTTCTGGGCCACAAGGACACATTACTGGCTTATGGCAAACCCATCAGAATACCTAGGTCCTTCTCCAGAGAGCTAACTTCCAGCAGGTCAGCCCCTAATCTGTACTGATTTACGTGGTTTTTCTTCCCCAGGTGTAGGACTCTACTCTTGCCCTTGTTGAACCTCATTGGGTCCCAGCTCCCCAGCCTGTCACTGAACAGCAGCATGATCACCTATCCCTGCAGAAATACTCCTCTCTAACCTCCCATGGGTGGCACTAAAACAGACAGACAATCTCTCTCAGCTTCTTCTATAGCTGGTGGCAGGAAGTGACCACCTCAGGGAACAGCTGAGCCTTCCTGCCAACTTCTTAATTACTTGCCTCATAATGAGATGAGTTGATCCCAGGAAAGCCTCTCTTTCCCTCAATTCATTGGTCGGAAATGGTGGCTACAGATGAAGTGCAGACTACATGCTTAGCTTTTAGGCTGTTAAAGTTGTATAAGGGGAATCCTACTGCCCCTTCACTCTGTTGCAAATAGCTGGCCCCAGTTAGGCCTGCTTCCTTCATACAGACAGAAGACTGGATTGAAGGGTGGCTCTTAACACTCTTTGGGGTGTGATTTCACCACACATTTTTAATGTACAAAAAGTGAATCTCTGATGCGCTTGTTTGGCCTTTGGTCTCCTGTCACTTTCTATATACACCAATGAGAAGCATCTCCAAATCCACCTGCACTGTGAAATGACTCATCAAACACACCATCAAATTACCTTGCACATCTCAGGAACAACACTACCGGCACACTGCACATTAAGACTCAACACATAGCTGAAAGGTCCTCACTCTTCAACTGGCTATCCTTGCTCCCAAAAAGCATATAAGTTTGATGGGACGTGATGTCTCTGGTGTGCAGAGTGGGAGTCACCTGGAAACCAGCAGGCTGAAGTGTCATGCAGTGCAGTAAGATTACTTGCTTTACGCTGCTTTACGCATGCATGGGGAAGGAGTTTATTCACTGCTATGAACAGCAAATTGCTTCAAAACCCTAAACGGCTGAAAAGTCATATGGTCATAACCCTTGGTTTTGTAAGCTATTCTAATAGATTTACATCCAAAAAATAAGGCAATCTTATTTATATCATACGGAGACAAGAAACCAGAACAGAATGAATCACTGGTTACAGCAAAATCAGGAACAAATACTACAAATCTCAACTTTTCTATTCAAAATTTTCTGCACTATTGCAAGGAATTCTGTCCCTTGTGGATCTGTCTCAGCAATCATTGGGAAAGATAACTTTTGTGTTGACAGACCTGCAAAGGTCTGCAAACACAAACAAAACCCGAAGGATCTCATTCTTCTTACTCTTCTACTATGCTTACAGAACAGTTTTAATATCAACAGATATCAAGGAGAAGTGATTTTTCTTAAGTATAGTTCACATCACATTTCTAATAATGTCGTCATTTATCTGTGTAATATATATAGCTGTATGTATAACATGCACATACAGCAGAAGTAACCTCTCCATATATCACAACCGTTTGTGTGATATAAATATGACAAATGTACTATAAAGCTGTTCAAAATATTCTATGTAGTGTTTTGTAGTATGCATGTATCAATTTAACATCATACATATTTTTTTCTTGTAAGATATAACAAGATGCAATCTTTCAAATTCATGCAAGTAAAAGTTATGGGAATGAAAACTGTGAATAAAAAGAATGCACTAGAACAAACATTCAAGATTATGCACATAGGACATACAAGACCTCTCGAAGGAAAAGGCAAGGGCAATGGCATTTTTAACAGTGTCTTGGACGAACCTGGTCTTCATGGACACGCAGTCCTGCAGATTCTTTTATGAAATTCAAAAAGACTTTGCAGAGCACAGAGGGTCCATCCACTCCTGTGATACACCTGCTTTACTGAAACCACATTCCTGTGCTAACTCCTCTTTGCAGCCAAGAGAGTTGGATACATACAGCAAGTCTGATGCTCTGGCTGTCTAGGGAACAAGAAGAATTATTAAGACATTGTGATGCAACTGGGGACACAAGTATTACTGCAATAGCAGTGATCACATTTATTAATAATGGCCCAAAGACAAATAGAAACAGAAGATGGAAACCTTTATCCTGTCTGTTCCTTTCTTAGAACAAGAAGCAATAGCTGGTCTAAAAAGTGGAGACTGTTCTGTTTTATTCCTTGAATGCTGCAATTTCCCAAGAGTGGCTGTAAAGACAGAAGGTATGCTTTGCAATTTGCTATTGTATTAAACAGCACTATTTTCCTCTGTTATTTTACCACTTCGACCAAATCCTGGGTAACTGAAAATTCAGATGTGTACTAGTCAAATAGTAAATCATAGAATCAAAGGATCATAGAATCATAAAATTGTAGAATCATAGAATGGCTTGGGTTGGAAGGGACCTCAAGGATCATGAAGTTCCAACCCCCGTGCCACAGTCATGGTTGCCAGCAAGTACTAGATCAGATTGCCCAGGGCTATATCCAACCTGGCTTTAAACACCTCCAGGGATGGAGCATCCATAGCTTCTCTGGGCAGCTGTGCCAGCGCATCACCATCCTCTCAGAAAAAACTTCTCCCTTCTAATCTAAATATCCCTTCCTTTAGTTTGAAAACATTCCCCGTTGTATTTCACTATCTACCCTTGTAAAAAGTTGAGTAAAAGTGTTCATTTTATACTTCTCGTACTTCTAGGAAGTCACATTAATCTTGCTTTTGAGCACTCAAAATGCAAAGGGAATGTTTGTGAATATATGATGTTCATGACCATCTTGATAATTTTTGCAGAACTGCCTGCTATGTTTGGTGAATTAACACACTCTTAAAATGTTCACGCATCCAGCCAGGTACCAGAGCCAACATCCTGTGATTTGTATGCTCACTCATGGGCTAAGTCTAAGAGTGCCACACTTGAGCTTAGATGCTGAGTGTTTGATGCACGTGCTTGTATCTTTGGTCAGTACTGGTGCAATACTGGGTGCTCCAGCTGTGAGAAGCTTAATAACAATGAAATCAGTGAAAGTTCAGACAAGTGGAGGATCCAGTCCAGCGGGTCTCATGGTTGAATTCACGACTGGCTTACAAACGATCCTTGTGCCGTAATGTCTAAATTTATATCAAACCTTAACTAAAATAATCAGCATTTCTAGAATTCAAAACGAGTTATTGCTTTCCAGAGTCCTGCAATAAATTATCCCCTTTCTTCCAACTCAGAAAGACCTATTTCTATGACTTTTCATTTTGAAGAGCTAGTGTGACTTCAGGAAAAATTAAAAAAAAAATAGAAAGAGGGATAATATATAACTGTTTTTTGTTTTATCCAGACAGATTCATGTGGATCGTTGCAGCCTTAATTCAAAATTTTATTGACTGATTTCTTTCTGCATCCCAAGGAGTTGCTAAGCAACATGGATTCTCCCTCACCACACATTTGTCAAAACAGAAAAAAAGTGAGAAGAAATAGAAAAAGATTCACTTTCTCTAATAGATCTATCAAACCATGAAGTACCACTTACTTCAGAATCACCTGAAGTTATACCACTGATATATTCACTTTCTCAGTGGTGTGGCTGGTTCTAGAGTTTAAGTTCAAAACCAATGAATAAAAATGGGACACTGCTGGATGATGGCTTTTACTCATTAGTCCATCCATAGCCAGTGACTCACAAATCTGCCCACTGCTCCTTGTGCTAAATTCTTAGTTCTTCTTAGGAGGAGCAATGGGTTGAAGAATGAGAGCTCAGCTGCCCTCAGTCTGGAGCTCTCCTCTGAGGCCTTTAGAAAAGATGAATAATTCCAGTACAGTCTGAATGCTATCATTGGGGCTGTGCTGACACCACACCTGGGCGTGTGGGTCATTGCAATAACACCATCAAACAGAGAGGGTATGGCAGTGCTTGAGGTCTGTCATGGTATGCACTGTAGGCTATATATTCAACCTATGCAAACTGTTTCATGGCAGTGCTGCTTGAATGGTCTATCTGTGTATGGTCACAAGGAGTATTTCAAAAAGCAGAGATTGCAATTTAATTTCTAACATACTCTTGAAGACAGCGACAACCAAAGTTTGTGGAAATTATTCTTTTCTTTGCTCTCTAGCAAAATGATTCTTCTCTGGCAGTTCCTTATAATGCTGTATAATGCATAACGCCTCCATCTCTTCTCAGGAAGGAGAGCTGCTTTGGTATTCACCAGCTAGTTAATAGTTCTCTTGCTTTTCCTGAAATGTACTGCAAATAGATTTGCACGGGCAATAACTATACAGTTTTTTTTTTCTTCTGAAAGATGTAGATACAAATTGGAATACAGAAAGGTGAAGCCAAATTTTGCAGTCCACTGCACTAAGGAAAAGTAGGCAAAAATCTATTGACCTTTATGTCTTGATGTTATGTTTATTCAGTGAAATCATTCCTGATTCACTGTGGTATATGTGAGAACAGATTTTGGACCTTTTTACAGCACTTTAAAGGCAGATTTTTTGCCCACAGAAACATCCATTTGTAACTTCAATTGACAACACACCTCTGAGGACTCTTAAAGTGGGGAGCAGGAAAGTGTTACTGCTTGATTTTTCTCCTGTTGTTCATTAAGTACGATGAGCTCTGCTTCTCCAACATTTTGAGATCCAAAACGAACAGTTCTCTCCTCACTCTGAAACAAAAATTGTACTATAAGCGTAGAAAATTGTAAAATTCTTAGTGTTTCGGAACGCTGTCAAATAGTGGATGTGGCCCAGTGTGTTTTGCTTAATGGCTTACCTACAAGATCAGGAAAGCAGCTTCAGAAATGCATTTATATTGTTAAATTGATTCATTTTGAATATAACTATAGATCTTAATATCTGTTTCGTCTGAATATCATCAGATAGAGTTTTGTTGTCAGAAGCCTTGGTAAAAAAAAACATGAGGTTTAATTATATACTCAAAAATGGGTGGTGGTATATAGTTAATGTCACAAATATGTGCAGCAAGCCCCTAATGATAGAAATTATCCTTAAATCAAGTTAAGAGAGGGAAGAATTACACCTGACCCCACATGCTGGATGGAAGGGACTAGAAGTTTATCTACCATCCATTCTATGCAGTGGATGGGATGCAGATCCAGTTTCCTTTGGGAGGTTAAGTGAGAATTTCTAAATTCTCTGTAATTCTTCAGCGTACAGGAATCCTTCACAAATTCTTCAGTCAGTTTGAGGACTGGAAAGATTGTGAATGGGTCTGTAGTCCAAACACAATAACTCTGCGCAATGGGAAAATTCATCCCCAAGTAATGAATAGTGAAAACGTTCCGTTCTGAAAATTAGAATAAATTTTTGGCAGTTTCATTTCCTTTTCTAATCTTGAAAATATCAATATGATATGTATCTTCAAGCTCCACTGATAACACAGTCCAATTTACAGATCTAGCCCAAATCTCTCTGTGTGAGCTACTCTGTTCTGAGTAGGTCTGACTACTTATAATGATAAAGCCCATTAAAGTGATTTTCACATCAGGTCCAATTTATTAAAAATACTGAATTCTCTTTTCTTCCTTCTTTTTTTCAATTACACTGACTTGGGCTATAGCTTTCTGATAATGTGTCTGAGTCATCGCCTCTGTGTGTGTATGTATGTGTGCGTATTTATATATAGCTTGCTGTATTTATAGCTGTGGATCTGGAGACTGGTACAGAAACCCAGCGAACAAAGCAAATTGGAAAAGCACCTTTCTTAAGCAATAAGAAGACATGCTATCAGTGCCTTTCTGCACAATTATTGCCTGCCCCAGGCACTGCTCTAAGGCACAGAGTCAAAGGTTGTCTTTCTCAACCACTTGATAAATACTTTCAATCTCATTCTTATTACTGCTTTGAAATGAAAATTAGGGGAGGAGGGGGATCAATGGGTGTGTGTTTATTAGGAGGTGTCACTGAAATACTTCATTTGCAGATCATCTTCCATCTGAGGGCCTCAGAGATCTTTACAAACATCTCAACACAACTCTGAGATTTTTAAGCCCGTTCTTGAGGTTGGCAGTTTTCTTTCCCTGAATGTGCCTGGAGTTTGGCACACTCGTCCATTTTCAAAAGCATCTGCATTTTTGCAGACAAAAAATGAAGAGAGAGGTTAATTGACTTTGCCAGGTTTGCATGGCAGGTTGCGGCAACTTTGAACAGAGCAAAAGTATCCCAACTCCTGGCCTGGACTTCATGCACAGACAACATCTCTCCTGGGGAGAACAGTAGGAAAAGCTGTTGGATCTCAAATCATATTAAAAATCCCTCCTCCCCATGCTAATTCTTTGAGACCCGCTGCCCGCTGATACATTTAAAAGGAGCCGTCTTTTCTGTACTAAGGTTTAAACCAGTATGTTTGAACAAGTCAGTGGACACATCCTTCAAAACACACCATTTCCTTAGACACAAGCCACTCCTAGATGAGGAGCATGTTTCATTCAGTCCTCCTATGTCAACTCTGGGAGCTGATGGAATTTTGCTGATACTCAGACACAAGAAAAAACAGCAAAACTTAGGAGAAAGGGAAATGTAATGGGAAAGAAGTGGAAAAAATCGCTCCTTTTGACAGAAAAAGAAGAAAAAAGAATCAACTGTGCCATTTTACTAACAGTGTCTGGTAGCACCTGCACACTACAGTTTTTCACAGACATAGACAAACGTACACTGCAGTGAAAAAAAAAGTAATTAAAACATTTAGCATGCCTTTGTCTTCACACGTAGCGTTTACTGCTTTCTTTTTCCTCGTCTTCATAAATTCCAAAATGTACAATGATGCAATGTGCATATCTCATTCTCTGTGACTGCACTTCAGTGCAGACCTAACCCCCAACCCCACATCTTCCCCAGGGAAAATAACTCTGCATAAAGCTCCCTGGTGCACAGCTGTACACCAGACACGAGTTTTGATGCCCCACAGTTTTACGTCAGAATAAGGGAGTGAAAGGGTGACTGTTTTTTACCACTTGTTTCTTTTTCTCCTTGCCAATGACTAAAACAACCTTTAAAAGGTCCCTGAAAACTCAAAGAGAACTTTCTATCCTGAAAATAAACAAACAAAACAATCTGCCACATTTTGGCTCCAGTGGGACTTAGAGCCTAGTTCTTCAGAGTCTAAAGCCTGCTATGGAGCCACTACTGCCTCTTCTGTGATAGAGCTAGAAGGACACATCTTCAGATTTACTGTAATTCTTCCCTTTGGTACCCCTCGAAGTCATAAACATCACCAAGCCCAGCAGTATTACGTATTTGATGAATGTGTACAATCTATTAGCTCATGCAAACAAGCTTGAAGCATCTGCATCTGCAATGCCCCTCACTGTTACACAAGAGCATTTCTGTATGGGATGCTATTTATGTAGCTGAATATACACATATGCATATTTCTATGCATATATATATGTGAAGGTACAGTGCATGCACCTTTATAGGTAACTGTTGTTCCATCAGCCACAGAAGTACATCAGGAACCCACATGCACCCTGCTGCTGCATCTTGCTGCAGCTGACAGATGTGTAGCAGACCAAGCGGGCAGTTTCCAGAGGTCTCTGGAAGCAAAGAGCCTCTTGCTGGTTACTTATTCCAGTTTGAGCCTGCAACAATCTCCACTGATTAAATAAGCCTCTGTGCATTAGGTGTGCAGGACACTCAACACATAGCATTGTTTGGGGCAACTCAAGTCCAAATGCGTTAGGCATGTGTCTCTACTATCTCTATAGCTGTGGATGTGAGTACTGGTTGCTTTGGTTGCCCTGGTATGCTCAGTGTTTGACCACTGGGTGAGGCCGGACCCAAAGTCCTTTGAAATCTGAAGGAGTGTTTTCAGGGAAGCTGCTGGCTCTGGGTCTACTTGATGTGGCATTGCAGTCAGAACTCAGTTGGAGAACGGGAGAGCCACAACACTGACACCAGAATAGATGTCATCTCAAAGTCATGGCCAGCTGCACTGGGAAACCAAAGGAATGACTGCCATTGGAAATCTCCCAGGAGGTGGGCTGTTTATTTTCCAAGCTTTTGGTCTAAACTAAAATAAAGACAAAATAGATCCCATATTTGGTAAGAGGAGATAGGCTGAGGAAGGAAATGTTGCATCTTGTCCTCTGTGATGGAAATTTTATGTCTGACTTTACTCTGTGTTCATACCATGCATTTCCTTTGGAAATCATGGTTCATCTGGCATCTACACTGACTGCAGCTTTCCATTTCCAGCCACCCAAGTGAGGGAGATCCCGGGTTGTCCCTCTTTCCTGCCCTCTGGAGATGCACCAATCTTTGTATGGACTGTTGTGTTCCTCACCCAGTATTTCCTGCGTGGCTGAAGAGTGAGGGAGAAGAAGGAAGATGCGTCTGAACTGCAAGTTCAGATGGCTTTTTTTGGTGTAAATTACTGCCTTTTTGTCTGGCCTGATGTGCTGATGCTTTTTGGGCGCTGGAAGAGGTCCAGAAGTGAGCATTTCCCCTCTTACAATGGGGAAAGAGCAGGTTCCCTGACACAGTGGGTGAAATAACCTCTGTTAGTGGCTGCTGTGGGTGCACTGCCATGCCTTATCATCTGGGCACGAGCCGAGCAAGGGGAAATCTGTGTGCTTCACCTTTGACATCAGGAAGCCAGAGGGAGACTGCATGTGTAAAACTTTGCTCTACAAATGCATATTTCTTGGCTTATTACATGGATAAGTTATGCTTGTGCCACAACCTGCTCTCCTTGCTTTCAGACCACCTTCAATTACTTCAGTCTTTCCAATGGCAATCACTCCTTCAGCTTCCCTGCGCTGTTGGCCTCGGCTTTGAGGTGACAACAACAACAACAACAACAAAACAATAAAAAGACCTCTGTCAAATTTCATGGCATTCAGCTGCTGTTTCAGTACCAATTTGTATGCACAGATCTCAGGGAGAAGGCAGTTTCTGGCCACTTTACCTTCCCTTAATCGCTATATCGCAATAGGTGAAAGTAGCAGCCATAGGGACAATCAATGGTACCAACACAAAGAACAATTGTGACACGATAAGCTGTGTCCTCAGGAGAAATTTGGATTTAAAGGATATGGCCTAGGTGAATCATTAGTTAGGTGCATAAACTAAGGGCAGACAAGCAGAATATTTCAACCCTACCTGGTCTGCCAAGGGTGGGTGGAAGGATGCAGGTCTGAGCTGGCCCAGAGCTGGGGTGCAGTTAGTCCACCACACCGTGCTGTCTCTTATTTTCAGCCATTCATCCCTTAAGCTCTTTCTCAGGTAGTTCATAAAATATTCATGTGGGAGATCCCAGAAATCTCTCTTCTCCTTTGCCGTAAAAACGAAAATGACGAAAGTGCTTCTCTTCAACCAGCGCCTTCTTTTGTAAGAGAAATATTTTATCTCACCACTGAGACAGTAATTTCTGCTTCCAGAAACAGGAAGAGAAGTATAAACAATGTGCAGCCAGAACAAATAATAGAGGAGATTTGCCAACCACATTCCTTAAGGCACATATACAATGTCTGTGAACAGGACTGCCACAGCCCATGATTCCTGACATTCAGAGCTGCCGCACCATTTATTTTAGGTTTAAGATTTATGAAAGATTAATGATGATAAAGGCCTACTGCTAGTTCTAAGCAATCTCAGGATCTCTTGCAATTTAAAAACTGTCCCCAGTGACTGTTGCAGAAAAACAGAAGGCAGAGCAGTGGATGCAGGACATGGAGAGAATGCAGCTCTTCAGATCTCCTCCCAGCCCTTGCAGATATCTGGCACAATTCCCTCTGTAGGAGTGTAAGTTTTGCACATGCAGCGCAGCGCCTGCAGAGGAAAAAGACAAGAGGATTTGCCTGAAGAGCAGCACTGCAGGGCTCTGGCAGAGGGACTTCATGTCTCCCAGATCCAGATACATTCTGCAGGCTGGCAGACAGCGATACTCCAAGTGATGGGTGAATTCAAGTCCAAACAGAATCACAGAATCATAGAGGTTGGAAGGGACCTCTGGAGATCATCTAGCCAACTCCCTCCCTGCTAAAGCAAGTTCCCTACAGTGGGTTGCCATCTTCCTTCTGCTGAATTTGGCTGTCGTTGTTTTCTATTCAGAGAGGAATTGCCTACATTTTCTGGGGCATGGCTCACTCTTAGCTTTTTGGGAAAGGACAAAATTCAGGGAGGAAGGCTGGCATGCAATGCTTTTGATGTGCAATCCCAACGTTTGCTGTGGCAGAGGTGGCAGCAGGCAGCTCATTGCTGGGGCAAGATGAGGAAGAGACGGCAGAGTCATGGAAGTGTTTAACTGGGAAGATCTATGCACCAGGTCAGATGCAGGAAGAGCCTGCCCTGGAGATAGGAAAGCTTTCAGTGTGACTGGGAGCTCATCACACCCAACTTCTGCCCCTTTCCATGTGAGTGGGCACTTATCCCACATCTGTCCCACTGCTGAATGTTGGCAGTGTTCTAAGAAGGTTTTAACTGAGGTTCCTGGCAAGCAGTGCTAATGATGTCTGTGCGGTCAGCCCCTGGGAAGGAGATAGGGAGGTGACTGTCAGAGGCACCTCTGATGGTTATTCATCAAATCAGGGCTTGGGGGGAAAATTACAGAAACTCATTTGACATGGGGTGGTTTTGGTTTGATTTAAATGCCAGAGAAGAAAGAGGAGGGCTTTTTGATGTAGCTGAGATTTTAAAAATAATAAATGAGGGGAAAGAGCCTCATTTTATGATTATTGAAAGCTGTTCAAGCAGTCCTGGAGGCATGAAAACTAAGAAAAGTTGAGTGAGCAGTCATTCTGGGCTCACTGAAAAACTGATCCTTGTCCTTGGCTATCATTTATGTATCCTTAATAAATACTATTGCCCTACCACAGGACTCACATAAATGCTCAACAGACATCTGTTACAGACATTACGATCTGCGTCTTTTAGGCTGTGTAGTGGTCCCATTATAAATGATGAGCCAATAAATTCTCTTGAAAAAGTTTTATGATGCTTTAGTTGACATTTGGGAACTTCAAAGAATTGCATAGAGCTGCCTTCAATCTGTATGTACTGTTCTTCATTGATTAGATGAGCTCATTGATTTCTAGCAAGACCAAAGATAGAAGGGAACTGGTAGAGTGGTTAGACATGGAGAAGACCTATTAGGCCCATTTGCCAGTTACCTGAAAGAGTGGGTGTTTTTCCATACCATAGCCAATGAAACATCATTTCTACTTTTATAAGATTCCAGCAATGTCCTGGACATGTGGGATTAAGGTTTCTGCTTGCAGCCATGTCAGCTTCCAAAATTGAGAGTTTGCCCTTGTAATTTGTCTTGCTGTTGGCTACAGATGATCCCTTCCACATGTTTCCACTCATCTCCAGCGCTTCTCCTCTTTTTTTTGCTGGGTGTCCCTGACCAGCAGCAGACAAATTAAAGAAGCACCTAAAAAGTGTAAAAAAGGAAATAAGAGTCCTCTTCAGTGCCATCTAACAGTCATTAGTCACCTCCTGAGCTGGTGCTCCTATATAGAATAGTGGGTGGCCCATGAGATTGTCCTACTCCTTTTTGAAGTGGTTTGAAGGAACTTTTCAGCCCAAGCACAAGATGCATTTTGCTTTTACTTTCAGCCCTCCAGGCTCCTTTCTGATTTTCTGCCACCCAGTATCCAGTGTTTCTCTGAACACGACTGCTGAATACTTCCTTTTTGCTAACATCACATTTTGGGCTATTTTCCTCAGCTCTATTAGCTAGCATTTTTTTGAAATGAACACCCTTAATTGGATCGATTTGAAAGGATATTAATTTTCTGTCCATTTATCCAATCTCCCATTCTCCCCACTGGGGTTCACAACCCTCTGAATCTGAGTGGCATCAATGAATACAATTAATATAGAGCGCACATAGACTCTCAGATCATTAGTGAGAATGTTAAATAAGATCTGGTCCAATATTGATCTCTGGAGCACCTAACTTTCGAGCTATTCCCCATCTAGCCATGTTCATGACTAATGATGCTTTCTACATTTAGGCAAATGAGATTTTGGCATGCTGCCAGTCCCAAAAATCAAGATAAAGCAAGAGAGGGGCTGTTCTCCATCATTTCTGGTGAATCGAAAAAATCACATATCCTCATTCAGATCAGATGGGGTTTTTCTTTTCTTGAAATAGAAGTTTTGTTGCTTTTTTTTTTTTTTTTTTTTTTTTTTTTAATACCAAGCGTTTTTAAACTCGCTTGAGTTGTAATTTAGAGGGAAAATTTTGAAAGGAAAATGATTTGGAATCAGAAAATACAAATGCTGTTCTTCTCAAATGATTCAGATGCTGGATTTTTTAGGGTGCTTACTTTTTCAAGACAAAAGGATTCAGGAAAAGTCAGGGAGAGCATGTGCTTAGTGGCAAGTTTACATTTTCCATCCCCGTCTTTAACCATGGAAAGTAGAAAATGAAAAATTTAGTTTAAAATGTTATCTATTTCTGATCATCATACACCAAGTTCTTGTTTCTTTTTCATTTAATTCCATTTTTAGTATTTTGACGTGTTAACGGGCAGCTTGTTTTCTGAGTTAGGAAGCATTATTGCTTGCTGTTATCATTAATCATGTTTACTGTAGCAACACCTGAGAGTGCTCAACTGCAGGGCAACCAATAGCACTGGGCCCAAGAGGAGCAAAAAAGAGCAGGCGGATCCTTCTGCTCAGTGAGTGAAACTGGACCCCAACTGTAGCAGGCTGTGACACATAGGAAGCTGAGCACTGTGATGCCCATTTTACTGCCATGGGGTTTATTTCTGTTAGGTGTAGTTAGAAAGGGATAAACTCATTGAGATGAAAAACAAGGTATGGACTGAGAATGGGCTCCAGAAACTTGAAGTCATAGGAATCTGTTAATTCATTTTTATCTTTATGACAAGTGATGTACAAATTTGTTTTTACTGTTGTTCTATTCAATGTGAACCTTGTAATTTCAATTTTAAAATAGACATATAAAATTAATTCCCTTTCTGCTCGGTCAGTGAACTGATGCAGTCTCTCTCTTGGCTACTGTCCTTTCCTGCCCTGTTTTTGTGCAACTTTTCTTCATCTCAGAGCTTTTGGTCCTTGCTCTCAGCAGAAGCCTAATGCTCAGAGCCACAGGAGCTTTCCTCAGTGTGAGAGCAGGTGGGATCAAGAACTTGGGGTGGCTGCACAGCAGTTCTGCACTCCTTGTGGTGCAGCCTTGCCAAGCCCAGAGCAGTCCCACGGCTGGCTGATGTCCATGAACCCAGTCTTTTGCATGGCTCATCTCTGCACACGTACCTGCTCCTCTCTATACAGTTTCCTCCTTATTTTGCTCCACTAATTGGGTACAAAGCTTCAAACAGAAAAAAAAAAAAAAAAAAAAAAAAAAAAAAAAAAAAAAAAGGGAAGATAGGGATGCTGGAGCACCATCCCAAATGACAGATGAGAGCCTGAGGATGTATATCCAGAATAAGAGTCCTTGGTATGTGCACGCGGAAGCAGGGGAGAAGGGAGATGCTTATTAGCCCGAATGGGAGCTCTGTGCACAGGAGAAGAGCGCTCTGTGGCCCTGAGGATGTAAGGAAGATTTGCTAACTTTGCTTTATACTCTTCATGCAGATAAGGAAGCCTCTCAGTCTCCAATCATAAATCGGTATTATACAGTATACTCCCAAAGGCCATAATTACTTCCAGAAGCAGAAATTTGAATGACCCAGATAATTAGTTCAGTGCAGCTGGTCCAAAAATTATTTACATAAAAGCCAGTTTTACTTGAGGGGGAAGAAAAACAACCTTGCTACCGAGAGTAATGACCCAGTTAGCTTTGCACAATGAGTCTGAGGAGGCAGAGCATGAGTGGCAAGACGGTGGCCTGTGCCATCGCTCCTCTGTTGCTTTAGAAAGCAGGCACAGGGCTGCTTGCCTGCAAATGATCCTCTCCATGGACAAACATACAGTGAAGAGACAGGGAGACAGGAAAAGCATGTGAATTTGACCTTGTGCTTTCTGCAAGAGTCACTCTAAGGGACACATGAGGGCCCACTGCCTACAAAGGGGTGACATTTCCTTTGCACCAAGGGAGCAGCAAGCAGGCTGAGGGGAGAACAGCTCTGTTCTCTCCAGGCCCCCACAGAGTGAACTGATGCAGCTGGAAACCAGTCAGCGTGGTTATCTGCATTAAATTTTAACCAAGCCCATTCCTCCAAACAGCTCAGCACACGGCTGGGCAGCAGTGGAGGTGCTCTGGAGAGGAACACACAGCGGCTCTATGGTCTCAGAGGTGCAGCACTGATGTTTCAGAGGCTGTGCTCTCAGTTGTTGGGTTAAAAAAAAAAGTAAGGAAAGGACATGTTTTCAGAATGTGAGTGAATTTGAAAGAATTTGAGTGATTCAACCCTTTACTGGTGGATCTGTGCACTTTGAGCATGAGCTAATGGACACACCAACCCTTGCTGGGTTAACAACCACCATTTATTTACAGCTGTGCCCCATGTAGACAGGTGCTCAGTTGTTCAGTGATCTGAACTCATCCACATGGCCAGCTCCTCAGTCCCTGCCAGCACTTCAACTTCAAAGTCAACAAGGGGGATGGCTGCCCATCGTCCTCCCATTGAAGGCCATCCCATTGCCCATGGAGTATCCCTCCAACTCAGTTTGGGGACAAGCTCCTTGCTGTTCCCTTTACACCACAGCATCCTGTCACCTGTCCATCAGCACACCATCAGACTTGCTGCATGAACACAGCAAGTCACAGAGCCACAGAAAAAGAGGAGGTAGGAAAACTGATTTGCATGCCTGCATTTGTTGTGTCCCTGTCTTTTTGCCAAGCACCCCAAAGGGCGCACACATTTTCATTTAGGCAGTGGCCACCACCAAAATATGCCAAGAAAGGTGCCTGTTGTCTCCAGCGTGCCACAGGCATCCCTCGGTGTCACCACCAAGCAGCATTCCCTCAAAGGGTGAGAGTTTTTGTGCCTTTTCTTCCCCGAGTCTCAATCGCTTTCAGAACAGACTTCATACCCTAAAAGGAGCAAGAAGACAAAATCTGTGAGGAACAAAACAGTGTAACAAGGAGCTTTTGTATTCAAGAGATAGCACAAACACACCTACTTAAAATTAAAAAAAAAAAAAAAAAAAGTTCCCTTAAAATGTTGTAAAATGTACAAATAATAACAGTAAATTGCTGTGTATCTCAGCAGTACCACATTACTGTTTGCTATTAAGTTTGCAATGGATAGCACTTGCTACTTAACAGCATAGTAAATAATCAGGTAACATTGCCATAAAGAGGCTGGATCTGGTTTGCCTCCCACTTACACTGCTTTTATGCCAGTGTGCACCCATTGACTTAATGGGGTTAATCTTGATTTACAACAGTGCAAATGGAAAGGTGAATTAAAGACCACAGCAGGCAAGCTGGAGAGGATGCTGCATGCAGTGGGCTGGATCCTGGCTGCAGCAACACAGCCCCGGGCTGCGAGCAGCGTCTTCCAGCTGGAGCTGCACAGTTGCCAATGCAGAGGCAATGTAAATCAGGCTGTGCTAAGTTCTGTTCACAGTGAAAATACACACTGTGCACAGCACACCATGTCAGGACACTTTTTCCTCACCCCACCCTCTTGCCATGTGTCTCAGGGGCTTAAGAAACATTGGTTGTGTACACCATGAACTGGGAAGGTATCGTTCTGCTCTTTGCCTAAAGGCAACTCACACAGGATCCTAGGGGCACGTATTGTATGTGCAGAAGCTGGAGACAGAAATGGATTAACAACTTTTTGACGTGGGCTTTCAGAACCAGCTGGCTTAAAAGTTGATGCAAACTCTGGTGCATCCATTTTAACATGTGCTGCACAGTCAGATGCAAATCAACGTTGTTCATCAAGCTGGAACTTGCTCTGGTTCATGATTCTTAAGTCACTGACCCCAGAAGCTGAGCATGGACACCCTGCAAATGTTGCTGGTCAAGCAGAAGTTTATCTCATATAAAGCATACAATGTCCTTAGGTGGACGGCAGGCCCTGGAGGAAGGAAATCAGAGGACAGAGGTTTCTTATGCAGCCAGGGAGAAGATGAGGGAGAGAGACAGAATCATAGAATCATTAAAGCTGGAAAAGCCCTCTAAGATCACCGAGTCCAACCACCAGCCCACCCCCACCATGCCCACTGCCCACGTCCCTCAGTGCCACATCCACACGGTTCTTCAACGCCTCCAGGGACGGTGACTGCACCACCTCCCTGGGCAGCCTGTGCCACTGCCTCACTGCTCTTTCTGAGAAATTCTTCCTCATATCCAACCTGAGCCTCCCCTGGCAAAACTTGAGGCTATCCCCTCATGTCCTATCGCTGTCTTCCCTGAGCCTCCTCTTCTCCAGAATGAATAATCTCAGTCTTCATAAGACTTGAGAAAAGGCCCCAGATCTGCGTATCCCCAGGTCCCCAGGTGCCTGTGAATTTTGGTGAGTAAGCGATGCAGTGCTACTCAGGCCATCCTTGTTTCCCACTTGCAGTTGGAAATCCTGTCAGTTGAGATTTGCATGTATCTTTCTCCTTTGACACACACCAGCTGGCTCCCTGGGTGCTATCAGGCAGCAGAAAGCGAGCTAGGCACCTAAGCATGCCCTCCTGATACACAGAGCATTCCCCATCTCCCAGTCTCAGTCTGAGCATAGCACAGAATTAGATCCTGCCCCCACCCATCAGCTCACCCGCTCTCTCTGTGTGTATGAAGCCATCTCAGCCTCGCAGGAGCTGGCACCTCACATCCCTGCCTGCTGCACGTACAGAGCACAGGAGGGAAGAACAAAGCGAAGGGGGTGAGGGGATGTTCTGCCTCTGCTCGGGAACATGAAACGTCCTGGAGTTAAATACCAACAAAATATTCAGTGTTAATGTTTAATATTGCCAGGAACTTGTCACCTCCGCTTACTGTCTCGGAGCTGCCGCTCTCACAGACTCCCACGTCTGAGCTCTGGGCCTAACATGCTTTCCCATTATACATGAGAAGGAAAGACGAGAAGCCCAGAAGTAGGGAGACAGTAACTGTCTCAGTTACAAAGCCAAGGAGGGCTTTTTTTTTTTTTTTCCCTTTCTGTTTGCAGGGGAAAAAAAAAAAATGACTCACATGGCAGAGCTCCTGAAACCACTGCTTTTCGGGGGTTACCTTTTTTAAGCACTCCCTCCCTCACCTCTGTGAGATGCATTTGCTATATGGCAATCTGCAGTGGTGCATGCAGAGATTTGTGTGCGTTGAAAAATGCACGCATGCCAGTTTGCTTGCAAAACAGTATTTCTTATTGCATCTTGATGCTGTACTGAGCATCTCCCTTTTGCCACTGGAAGCTCAGGCTCTGTGAAACAAGAAGCCAGATCTCCTTGCAATCAGCGCGCTGTGTATTTCATGCAACTGGCTGAGGCCACCTCACCCACCTCAATGGTTTCTCTAAAATGCTTTGCTATCCCTCTAGGCTGCATGGTTAATGGGAATTCAGGCTCTTCTCACAATGCAATCAGGCATCCCTCCTGAAATTCTGACTCTTGGGAAGGCTGCATGAAACCAGCTTCCTTAAGCACAGGAAAATAGCACTGAAAATACAGCTTATTTCCTGTCCTGCACTCCAAGCCTCTTTTGGTCAGCACCCTGGCCGAAAGCTCTGGTATATGCCAAAAACACACAGCTTTCTTCTGCTAGTTGACTCTGCTATTCCTGGTACACCTTTGCTCTTTTTTTCCCACAGCAATACTCCTGAAAACAACACTCTGCTCAGCCCAGAGTGGAGCAGTCCAAACCCTAAAAAATACATGGCCTGCCCTTCTTTTTGGAGTGTTGGGACAAGTTTAATGTCTCTTACGGCCATTTTACATGGAAGATGTCTCTAAATGGAGCTTTTTCACAAAGGTTTGACACAGCTGTAGCAACTCTCATCACCTTTGTATAATTCTTGCAGTTAAAACTTTCCACTGAAAGATCAAAAAAAGGTAAACTGAGATTTTTGTGAAGTTCCTTGACCAGACCCCTCAGACTTGCGATGCACACGGCGATGTGCTGCTGTCCTTCCCAGCCTGCAAACAAGCTGCACTGGGGGAAGGCTGTCACCTACCTACCTCTGTGTTTCACCATCTTTCAGCATCGCTTTTGTTTTCAGGGTGATCCAAATGCCACTTTACTGCTGATCATTTGGATAGAAACCCACACAACATCAGTGGGGTCATACCAAATCATCCAGAAAGCTGTCTGGCTGCC
The DNA here is from genome assembly GCA_037305975.1 of Chrysolophus pictus. NCBI lineage: Eukaryota > Metazoa > Chordata > Aves > Galliformes > Phasianidae > Chrysolophus > Chrysolophus pictus. The sequence goes on from JAYKPI010000006.1 coordinate 42,880,490, forward strand.
GGCGTGAGCAGATGCTTGAGGAAATGAGCAAGAAAAGGGCAAATTCAAGCTCATCCTTCCCCTGGCAGAGGCGCTTCTGATAATCTGAGCTGAAGGATGTCTTCATAATGTTGCCTTTAACATCCCTCAAGATCTCAGTCTGCCCGATCACAGTCGGATTGTGTGTTGCTTTCGGCCTTCCCAGCACCCCTCTAGCTGTCAGTGCCATGACTCAATTACATCTCTTTGTCTTAAATTTATTGCCTGGCCGACTGAAAATAAAATACAATTAAGCAAGGTACTGGGCACTGATAAACAGGAGAAATAGTAAATAACCCTACTATGTTATAAGACATTATGTTGTGTCTTCCCTGTGACATTCATGGGTATGTTTCTGTTTAACCAATCTTCCCCCTGAACTTAGGCAATAAACTTCCAAACCTGTTTATACTTTTGCCACCTAAGGATCTCGCAGCAACAACTTCCTGGGGCAAGGCTGTGCTGGTGATTTCTTTCAGTTTGTTTTAAATCTCCTCCTTGATTAATTCACCGGGTATCCACTTCCACTATCAGGAATAGCAAACAGCACTTCTGTTTATGCCTTTCCCAGCCATTTGTGGTTGTACAGCACGCTGTCCACCTTGGCCCCGGCCATCTCTCTCCAGACTGAAGTGTCCCAGTCTGTTTAATAATAGATTGCTGCTAAACTTAACCATTGCTGCTGGAAGAAGTGGTAAGTATAAAGGCACTTTCTGTGGTTGCTCTCAGGGTTTCGTTTTTCTGTTTCATTGACCTTAGACATAATGTCTTTCTGGAGAGTATTTAGGTCAAAGGAATGTAAGATACTGGAAAAAAAAATGCAAAAGTACGTGCAAAGACAGTCTATTCCCAAATGTTTTGGGGAGGGGAGGAAGTGAACTTTATTTGTGTCTGTAAGAAACAAGATGTGAGAAATGTATTCTTAATTACGTGCAAAAGTAGCACATACAAGATATTGTTAGGCTCTCATCTGCAGTAATCACAAATCTTTATTTTTTATTAATGAACTTGAATCAGAGATGGAGCTGCGCTATATGTTAAGGGAGCTGACTATTTTTTTTTCCCTGTTGACGTACCTTTAAAACAAGGGAAAAGATAGAAAATGGAAAACATCAATATCTCTGATTTGCAAACCGAAGGGAAGGTTAAGATGGAAAAGTTTGAATCAAAACACACAGAGACCTTTTGTGCAGTGCAGATACTAAAGTTATTCGTTTGCAGAGGAATTGCTTACTAGCTAGACAGGCAGAAATTGTATTTCAAATACTACACAGTGACTCGGTATTGCTTTATATTAACCTGCATCATATTAGAAGAAGAATTACGTACTATTATGACTTTTAAAAGAAATGAAATTCCATGGAAAAGTTGATGGAAATCTTACTTCTGGATGGGTAACATGCTGCACAAAGGGTTTTTTTGAACTTAATTCCAAAATTCTTTCCCTCTTTACTCCTACAGAACATTTTTCACTGCAGTGTTTTTCTACATTTCGCCAAAATTTTCACTGTCTTTGCTCTTGAGACAAAATGGGGACAGACCTTGTTCTGAACATTTCCTGGAGTTGTCTAGCCCATGGTATGCTAACATATTAGAGAAATTGATAGTGTTGGCTGCTGTTTCTGATTCAGTGATGAAAACACAACATTAAGGTTGTACTTAGGAGTTGAATGAGCAAGCAAATTTTCAGCTTGTTATAGCCCTATAATTTGGTTACAAGTGATCTACGAGAGACACGCGACTGCCTCGAATCCCTTGGTTTGTAATTGCCAACTTCACGACTTTCATGAACATTTGTGCATTCATCTTTCCTTCATGAGCTGAGCCAAGTTACCTTGAGTATTTAATCATCCCACCTACAGTGCCTCTACTCCTGTGCACCGTGCTGTATAGCTTCCTGGCTATGTCACGCAGCCCTTGGACAAAGATGTATTTTTGCTAAGTATAATGGTCTAAGTTGTTCATCGTGGTTACTGACACAAGGTAATTTGGGCTGTGGGCCTGATGCTGGGTGGGTTGGGCAGGACATGGATAGCAATGTGCCCATCTTCAACCTGAACAGCTCTGCCTGTCCTCACCAATTGGAAAAAATGATGGGAATAGGAGCACAGGTAGGGCTTTAAAACAAGTTGTTTAAACTTTGCAGGTATTCTTATTTCAAACTGAGAGGTATTCAGTTCATTTTAGCTCTGACTCCAGTGTTTTCTTCCCCCTTTGAGAAACAGTGAATGTTGTCCATCAGAAACAAACATTTTGGGTTTAGAGACCTGTGTGTATTTGATAGTCCACTCTCTACCACAAAAAAAAAAAAAAAAAAGTATTGAACAACTCCAATTGAAGGCTGAGGAGAAAGCTGAAAGGGATGAAAAGAGGCCTTACTGAACATTAATACTGTCCAGGAGGACAGCTCTGGCACACTCATGTTGATAGGCAGTTACAGCCCCTATCTGTCAATGCTAATATGCCATGCAGAGAGAAATGTCTCCTGTTCCACCCTGGAATGCATCAGCAATGTATTTGAAACATACCCATCACCAGAGAACACAAGTATGAGAAACATTTTGTTTTGCAGCAACAAAAAAGGTAAAACACTGCAAAAGGTTTCCAACAAAGCAAGCTCTGTGGTGAACCATAGCTGCCATATGGAAGATCTAGAAAAGACAGGGAAAGCTCCAAAAGGAAAAACAAACAAACAAAAAACAGGGGGAAAACCCCTGCTAGAAGGAGTTACAGTAATTCTGGAAATAAATGTTGCAGAGGGGAACAGCCAAGAAGGATGAAGAAAGGTTTCCCAAGGCCTTGGGTGAGCAGTGAGGATGGTATGATGAAGAAAGAATGTGCTGGAGATCCCTGGCTTCACCTCCTACCTCTCCTACTGGTCACAGAGCGTCCTTGAGGAGATCAGAGGCTTTTCTGCACTTTGTTTTGATGGGATGGGGTGGGATGGGGTGGGATCGGATGGGGCAAGCATGTTCCTTGACAGATCTCTTCCTTGTCCTCCTCCAGGGTTATTGATCCATTTTTAGGCTATTTCTCTTAACAAAGCAGGCTCACAGCCTACAGAGCCCAGTTGAGCACCTACCCACTGGTCCCCCCTGGTAACACAAGAATCCTTTTGTTTTCAGGTGCATTGACAGAAGGCTGAGGTTTCAACAACATCCTGTCCCTACAGGTTTTGAGAAAATAAGGGACAAAGTAGAGAAGAGTGACCTTTTTAGCTTCTCCACCAAAGGAGTGACTACAAGAGCTGGGATGCTGTTTGGCATCAGAAAACCCACACAGACGAGTCCCTACTCGGGTCTCATTGCTTCTGCTCCATAGGAACTCGCTCAGGTGCTAACTGAATTTTCTCGTCTGTCTCTTTATAGAGCTAGCACTCTCCTGTAACAGGGATAATGATATATTCTGCCTAAAATAGGATGCTTATGAGAGCCTAGCTTGAAATAAAGATTATAAAAATGTAATGCCTAGCAATTGTAATATCATCCTCAGAGTAAGAACGAGACAAACAGATATACAGGTAGGCAGACAGATAGATTTCTTAATTGAACTCCCTGCTTGGCTGTATTTCCTTTAGGCAAGTACCATAGATGAGTAACAATAAAGGACTGTAAGGAAGAACATGCAGGGTTTTTTAACAAATTTGATTTATCTTAGGAAAGCTTTTACATTTCATCGGTCTGTACTGAAAATCCCTAAATAATTCAAAGCATTCAAATTGTCAACGTTAACAGAATAGCACTGCTCACAGGTGCTTAAAAGCGGAAAACAAGGTAACCATATTCTCTTTTTAAAATACCAATAATATTTCACTTCCCTGCTCCAAAGTATTTAATATCATATATAAATCAATAGGTACTCCACTGTCTACTAACAAATGAAAAATTACATTTGTACCCATCCCCAGATGCTCAGAAAACATTTATTCCAGTCATTTAATCACAAAGCTGTTATTGCAGGGGAAGTTCAAGCAGACGTGAATACATAGAGCCAAAAATAGAGAGCTGTGCTGAGGACTTCGCTGCAATAGCAGTCTCTTCCAAAGCGAGCTGCTTCCCACTTTCCCAGGAGATGTAGTAGGTATCTCTTCACTTCTCAAAACAATAACTGGTATGGTAAAGCTCAGTCAAGCAAAGCAAAACTTCACTCACTTTGCTTTTCACAGTCAACATCCAAATGCAACAGGGAACCCTTGTTGGTCTGATCAGGAAATCTCTGTCTCTCCCTCAAAGGACCTGGAGTCCCCAAATGTCTTCACACTGGGGCCTCCATCGGAAAAGGAATTGCATAACAAGACCCATCTGCCTCTGTAGAAAAATGTGCTCATCTTGGATGAACACTCTTCTTTTGTGCTTTTCTGAATGGACCTACATATGGGAAAAGTGAAAATACCCCTCTTCACCCCACAGAAGCCTTATTTTACTGAGAGCAGCAGCACTTCCCTCCCCAGTTTCTCACTGTCCTTTCAATGCCACTTGCCTGTTATTCAGAGATTGGATACTTATGCATGAGTGTGTGCATGTGTGTGTGTGAATATACCTACCAGGCACCACATAAGATTCAGAGGAAGAGTCTGGAACAGACACGAGAAGAGTAGCTTCTTATTCACTGGCATTAACACTGTCTTCCTTCTGCACATCTGTGAAAGCCTCGGAGCACAGATGACTGAATTAGGCTAACCTAAGTCAGAACACTTAACAAATATTAATTAAATGGATCTCCTTCCCATCTCAATGAGATCTATCCTTTTTGTCTGTAAGAAGGCTGGATGCCCAGATGACTTGCCAGAGTTCAGAAAGCAGAGTGGTGATACGTTCTCCAGCTCCCCATCCCATGCAAACCTGTTCTTCCTTCCAGACAGGCTGAGTGTGTTTACCAAGTCTCTACCTTTGTTTTTTCTCACCTTCCATCCCCACAGGGAGCCCTCAAGCATGTATTTATTTGCACTTTGAACCTGTGCTTGCTTGCACAGAGATGCTTCAGCTCAGGCTGGGACCTGACTGCTTTAAGGGAGACAGAGACAAGGTTGTCTGAGTGCCAGTAAAGCTCCAGTGCTTTTGCCTGGCATTCCACCCCAGTGCTCAAAGTTCTACTGCAGCTGATACCAACAAGCAGGAAAGAATCCTACAATAGTTCAGAGTGATGCATGTGCAGCCCAAATGCCTGTGGGAAAGTGCAAAAAAGTGCAAAGAGATTGGTGCAGGCTGAGCTTTCCACAGCACAAACAGCCTCATGCATATTTTAATGCATGCTGTTAATGTTTCTAAGTGTGAGAATGGCTTATTATGTCAGATTTAGTTCTGGGAGTAGTCTTGCATCCTTTAAATGCTGGGTTACAGAAAATGCTAATGTGTATATGTGTGTAAATACATACGTCTGGCCCTCTGAAAAATAACAGCCCTGAGATGGATGGACTGACAGGTTCAAAACTTGGTGTAAGAGGGTATTTGGGTGGCACCTCTCCATCTCAGCCCCAAGGAGGATGCCACAGCTTCCTGTGCACTGCAGCTCTTTGTACTGCTCCCACCTACTTAAGCTACAGGCTTAGGAGAGCCACCATGGCTTTGGGAGGCTACTCCAGCCCCAGAGGTCAAACTCAGCCAAGGTCAGTATGATCCCAGCCCAAATCCACTCTTCAGGTAGCAGATCAAGACTAATTCAATTTGCTCATAAATTGCACAGATCTGTCTGCTTGTGGGATTTGTGCTAGCTTGATGAAGGGGTTGGCTCCTATCCTCAGCTGAACTCTCATGGCTCAAAGTTGTGCTGGTTTTTCTGTGTCCTTTGGGGTGAAAAATGTCTTGCAGCTGCTGCTTAAAATTATTTCCCTTATGTTTCAACATTTTCCAGATGAATGTCACCTAAAGCAGTACTCTGAGAGACTGCAATCATGATTGCCCATTGCCAACAACCAGACTAAAAATAAAGAACCACAGTATGAGACTGAGAGAGAAGCAATACAACCTCTGGCAAAATACATCCAATGCCGAAAAGGCCTCACCCCTCCAATCCTGTCCTCTCCATGCTGAAAGAAGCTTCCATCTGAAAGCATCCCCTTCCAATGCCATCAAGATGGTGTGTGGAATGCAGCAGGTGAGCTGACCTGTCTTTTTCTTAATTACCAGTTTTCAATTGCCATGAAGTATTGTCTGGTCAGTAAATATGGTAGAGAAAAAGAGAAGTCAGTGGAGCGTTTATTTGCCTCTTGGAGGAACTTGGAAACATGCTACCAAATACTTGTTTTTGACCCAAGAGCTAATGGATCATTGTGTTTTTTTCCTTTGTTTCAGCTTATGTGGAGGTGAATTAGGATGAAAGGATCTGCAGAAGAGGTGGAAACCCAAGGAAGACATTGGCTGAGGAGAGCTTCATTCCCTGCCTGCCAAGAAGGAGGGAGAGCAGCAATATTTTAGGAGTACTGGGGTGTGGGTAAGGAAAGGAGACAAGGTATCTCAAATTGTTCTCCATTGCAAATCCATAACTGAGACCTCAAAGTTTTGCCTGGTATACCAATTTTTGCATATTATATCTGAGATGGCCTGAAATATTACTTTCCTTTCTTCCTAATTAGTATTTAGATTTCATGAAGAATCAGTTCATTTGTCAAGCTGACCTTGCCCAGAACAGATTCTTGAGATGTATCATTTATGTGCTGCCAGCAGCACCCATATTTGAGTTAAGTGGAAGTATTTTGTGGCAGCTGATCCATGAGTCCACCAAAGTGTTAGGGCCAATCCTAGCCCTGATCCAAAAGCCTTCCTGAATTTTGCTTACAGTAACTTTACCAAATGAAGACGCTAAAAAAAAATGACGTGACACTCTACCCTTCTGAAAATAAAAGGCCACATCTTTGAACGGCAGTGATGAGATGCTTTATTTGTGCTCATTTACCCCATGCCTGGGAGACACGAATTCTCAATCACTATTGCTACACAGTGCTACATGGGAAATAAAGTTCTTTGTGTGAATGATCATATTTCAAACCAGACTCTAAACATCCAGTTGAGAAAGTACAATACTGTATTTGAAATGAAAACATGGCTCAAGAAGGGAAGGAAGGAGATTCTAGCTCTTACTTTTCACTTTTGCAGGTTTCCCAGGCTCCATCCTGGGCACATTGTGTCCCTGGTGTCCTGCCCCATCCACATAGAACTGATCAAGGCAGGAGAGCCACAAATCGCATTGTATTCTCATTGGAATGAAAGAATTCCAAGTTAAAACCACAGCATTCAGGCTGATTTGATAACTTGTTTGTCCTGCTGTTTTTTAAGAGATTACAGAGCTATAAATATGTTTTTTTTTTTCAGGGGAGGGCTTAACTGCCAAGAACAAGCAGCTGATGTTATATTATTAGATTCAAGACTAGAAAGAAGAGTCTAGACATTTCCTTATTATGAAAATAAGAATTGTTACTTAGCATTTCTTCTCTGTGCTGTGAAGTGATAAATATGATCAACGCATCTAATATCTCAAAACAAGGCTCATTCTCACCTTCAGCTTTCTGCTCCCTGAAATGTTTTATGTGGGTCCACACAATTGATGATGCGTCTCCTGGGGGGAAAAAATCTAAAAATATCATATACAAAATTCATAAATATTTTACAAGAGACTCCTTTTTCAACATGGGGATTTCAGGCACGACAAGAGAAGGAAGCATCATGGCTGGGTTAGGGAAGGAAGGGAGAAAGTTCTCTTCTTTAGTTGATCTAGTAAAAGCTCCTCTACCCATGGGCCATTGATGCATAGTGCCTACAAAGAGCTTTCCTGCGTATTTACGTGGCTACATGTATTGCAAAGAGCACTGGGGTTGCAGCCCTGTGGATTGGTGGGCCAGTGTGTGTGGTGTGAATGGGTACAGCTCTGTTTATTTAATGCCACTGGAGCCACACACGTTGGTATTCCAACTCCCAAAGATTTGACAGAAAACAGCATGTGATGCCCATCACCGAACAGATTTGGTTGCTTGTTTTTTGTGATGAAGACTAAGTTGTTCCACATAAACAGCTTACTGCTTTGTAAACGCTCCAGAAGCGAGGGCCTGATCCAGGTTTATCTGCTGCTAGCACTTCAGGCAGGTTGGCTGTGTCCTAACTCGTGCTTGCCAGACTATATAATTGTCAAGTCTTACAACGACCAGTGTTTCTAGTCATATTTTATCCTAGAACATGGCTATCAGCTCATATCTATGCCTTATTTACACTGGAATTTAAAATCATGTATGCAAACATATGCTAAATCCCTTGGCTAAATCCAAGCAACAGCATGCATTAAAACAACCATCATCTTGTTCAGGATATTCTGCAGCTCTGAACTGCAGCATGATCCATAGCAGGCTCTGAACCGAGAGACAGCCGCTGAAGCAGCACAGGTGAGACACACTTTGCACAGCTGTGGCACCTTCCAGTGTATTCCCCATGAAGGCACAGCAGTCCCACAAGGATACACCATGCTGGCATCTGCTCTCAGCATGCCCAGTGAAGCACGGAGGAGGAGCTGCCAGAGAAGCAGGAAATTCTGCCTGCTGGAGTGTTTTCTAATTAGTACCATTTCTAAAGGTAGAGCACCTAATCCCAGGGTTCAGGACTGACCTGATTACTGGAGGAAAGCAATGTCTATCCCTGGTTGCCCACAGTTTTTCTGACTCCGGAATATACTTATTATACGCTCATGTAACTGGCATGTACCATTTCTCACTAGGAAATGAGCCAGCAGCCTGGAGACTTGCCTTTGCCCAGGCAGAGAAATTGGGTGGGGTATCTGTACCTGAGCACCATAGTCACATAGACACAAGAAGAGGCGAGCATGGCAGTCTGCCTTTCAGGACTAGACTCAGTGATTCTTGAAGAGGCCGTACAAATTGAGGTTTTCTATGATTCCATCATTAACCCATATGCCTGCACCCCTGCAAGTACTCCAGAAGCCAGGACCTGCATGGGATGTGCTCCAGTCCCAAGGAGCCCTCGCTCCTCACAGCACTGCAATGAAAAAGACAAATACACCATGCTTCACAGCCCTCATCCCAGCAGTCAGGTTTCATCACATCTGTCTGAATGCACTGATAATGTCCCAGGGAAAGGCACAGACGGCAGCACCAGCATATAAGGCAAAGCACTGCAGAGCCCTTCCTCCTGTCCTGACGCAGCCAGCGCAGCCAGAGGAGGCCATGTACATCTTATCTGGGATGCCAGAGTGTTGCCTGCATGAGCAGAGGCCTGCATTATCAGAAAAGAGGCTATTTTCGTTTTTTGAGCTCACCTCCTGAGCTGGGGGTGACCTGCACTGCAGGAGCACACAGTGCACAGCAGCTGGGGATTTGGGGCAGTGCAGTGGGTCCCCCTGCATCCTTGCTGGTCCTGGCAGCAAAGCAGAACAAGCTCGGTACAATGAGCCACGTGTCACCACTTTAAGATCATTTAAAGCTTTTTTTTTTTTTTTTGGCCTAAACTGCTAAGCTACTGACTTGTATTTTTTATCCCATGCACCAGAGAAGAGAGGGAGCACAGTAGGGGCAAATAGATGTAGAATCTGTAATTTTAATACATCAAATAAAATTCTATTCTGTTTTAAAAGTCGATAACACATTTTTATGCACACTGCACTAAAAAAATCCACACGCTTAAAGCAATAATTTATTCTTTGACAACAGGAAACAGCTGATAAAAGAAAATCTCTTTTGTTTTGGGTTTGCAGACTATTTCCCATGTGTTTTGTTTGCTTTGGCTGTCTCTCCAGTATCCGCTGGTAGAGATGAGAAGGAGGGGAAGGCAAGGGTGTTGCTCCAAACACAGGACCCCTGGATGCTGTTCTCCTCCATATAAAGTTAGCAAGGGTTCTCCTGAACCATTTACCTTCTCACCAGTGCTATTTAAAATGACTTGTATGAGCCTGCTGTCTTAGCACGGCTCCAGAAACTCTCTGGAAACAAATCACAAATGTCCAAAGAACAGACCGGCTAGGAAGTCCATAGACTGGAGACAGGAACAAAAAAAAAAAAAAAAAAAAAAAAAAAAAAAAAAAGAATAGCCTAAATAAACCAGTGCACGGCTTCTCTCACGTGTTACTCTGCAAGCCTTTTGTGCTCAGCCGACGTCTCTGTTTCCTGAAGGAAGCACTCCCCGGTGATGGTCACCGAGGGCACCTGCAGTCTGGCCTCCCTTTCCTTCAGCATTTTGCCACGTGCCTTGTCCACTTGGCTGCACAGTCAAATGAGGCCACGGAGTTGTCCCTTCTCAGTGCTTTAGGTGAAGGATTATGGTGTGAAGGATTGCTCCTGTCACTGGAGGAACAGCATCACTACTAAGTCTTGCATTCATGTTTTCAATCTTTTATTTCCCCTTGAGAACCCTCCAGAGGTCTTGGAGTTGGAAAATATCAGAGTATCAGATCTTTCTTATCCAATACTGCATCCATATCTGGGCCCCTCAGCACAAGAAGCACCTGGAACAGGTAGAAATGGTCCAGAGGAGGGCCACAAAGATAATCAGAGGGCTGGAATACGTCTCCTATGAAGACAGGCTGAGGGAGCTGGGCTTGTTTAGTTTGGAGAAGAGAAGCTCCAGGGAGACCTCACTGTGATCTTCCTGTACTTCAAGGGAGCATACAAGCAGGAGGTAAACCGAATTTTTACACCATCTGTTAGAGATAAGATAAAGGGGAATGGTCTTAAACTAAAAGAAGGGAGATTTAGATTAGATGTTAGGAATAAATTCTTTACTCACAGGGTGGTGAGGCTCTGGCACAGCTGCCCAGAAAAGCTGTGGTGCCCCATCCCTGGAGGTCCTCAAGGGCAGGTTGGATGGGGCCCTGGGCAGCCTGGTCTGGTGGGTGTCAGCCCTGCCCATGGCACAGGGGTGGATCTAGGCTCCCTTTAATGCCCCATCCAACCCAAACCATTCCGTGATCCTATGGTTCAATATTTCCCACAGCCTGAAGAGGAGATGAGGAACCTGAAAGCCTGTCTGTGCTTCCTGACTCTCAATGAGCTATTGCAAAAACTACAATCTTTGTGTACAGGTGGAACCACCAGAAGGTTCTGCTGAAACATTTGTATTTTCTAAGCTTCAGGGGTTTTGAATGTTGTGATGATGATGAAATAACTGCACCATGTATTTAAAATTGCCTGAGATTTCCACTGTAGACCTTAAACACAGTGCTAAATAGGGCAAACAAAAATAGCTGTTACTTTGACAAGAGCTTATTTAAAGCCTGTTTTGTCAGCGTTGCTGCCCTGGTTATGACGGGGAAGTTGACTAGAAATTGCATAATTACCAATAGTAAGTGCAAAAGCAAAACAGCAGCACAGGACTCAATAATGGAGCAGGTCACATTTGCCATGGCTGTCGCAGACTTTATGAGGCTCTATCTCCAACCATGACCTCAGGAAGCACCATGCTGCTGCTCCTCCTTCTCTGTCAGCCTGTGGGTCACTCTGCTCTGGGCACACAGGGTGTGGGCCTGGGCAGGTGATAAGGAAAAGGGGTCTGAAAACATCAGGGGTTCCTTGCTGCACATGGTACAGTTTGTGACAAGTTCAGCTGTTCTGTGGGATGAAAGGAGGGCCTATCAAGGTGATCAGTTGTTCAGTCAGTGTGAGGGAGGCAGTGCTGCCTGCTCTGCCCTGCCTTTCTCCACACCTCTTTCCCTCCCAAGGCTTAATGCATGCAATAGGGCAGGTTTCTACCAACAAACACCGGTTCTGCTTGGCGTGTTTAATCTGTAGCTCAACATCGATCTGCTCTGCTCTGGTTTGCTTACTGTCAGGAAGCTGAGCAGGGAGCTCTGACTTGCCTTTCTGTCCAGGCCTGTAGCTCCAAATGCACATTTCCCTCAATTGATATGCTGGGTGCTGAGGCAGCTCGCTGCAATTGACAGGTTTGCATTTAGCATCCATTAGTGAAAAACCTGCTCTAAATGTCTTGGTCAGCATCATGTAGGGATGCAGTGGCAGGAACAGGTATGCCACCCAGCAGCCAAATTCCTCAGACACCATGTAATCCTCTCTCTTCTCGTGACCCCACTACCTTATGTGCTGTGAGTCTTTTCGCTGCAGGAGTGCTTGGGGTGAGGACCCTACAGCCAAGGGCTTTCTTCATAATACAGTCTTCATTAATTTTAACAGCAGAATCATCCTGTGCAGTACATGAGGATGGGGACTTAGGGAAAAAAATTACTGCCATCATTTAATTAAAGATGGATCATAATAATAAAATCTCCACAAAGGGACTGGCACAGGATTACAAAGAAACCTTAATTGTGGAATCCATTCTCTTTGACTTTGAGACTGATTTTTCTGTCTCAACACAATCTTTTTAACAGCTTTGGCGTGTAATTTCCTATTTTGAAAAAAAGAAATAATGAAGAAAGAACAAAGTGTTGTCATTCAGCTTCACACTGATACCTGTATGTGACATCAGCAAAGCTGAACTCCTATCTCAGACACTTCTCACTGGACCTCATAGTTAAACTATGGCAGGTTGCACACTAGCACCTGCTTGCTGCCATGTAAGAAGGGAGTTTGACTAAAATACACTCAACTGTGGTGAGAAAGAGCAAGCTGTAATTTTGCACAGGCCTAAAAATTAGGTAGATATTCACTGACAGAAGAGCGACATCAGATTTTTCAGCTCCTGCTTCAAATGAGGAATAGTGCCAAAGTTACCAGCCTTTTTCTATGGGTGAAAAACACCTTCTTTTCCCTTCTGTTGGAGAGAGCTGAAATGCTCCAGCTGAAACCAGCAATGAAAACAACAAACTGTTCTTCTGAAGACATCTACACAGAAAATTTCACACTAAGCAGTTAAAGCCTGACAGAAGTTTAATGCAGCTGAAGACAGGACTTTCCCTCCTAAAACAGAGTGTCTTCAGTAGCCAACAGCACTGCCCAGCTTCTCAGGTTTCCTTTGGCAGACAGAGGATAATCATCCTTCCTGCTTTCAGCAAAGCCTTTTAGACCTTCTGATGAAAAGGAAGAAATTGTAGTCATCATCATCATCATCATCAATCCCATTGTTCAGAAGTGTCGTTAGGCTTTGTACACACACAGGATTTGCTGACAATGAATCAATATACCACATCTCATATGTAAGAGCTGAGTCTCCCTTTTTGGCTGGGCTGACAGCCATGTTCTAGTCAAGGCTTTATCACACAGGCAGCACTTGGGAGCAGCTGATGGTCCTGGAGAACACGCTTCAGCACTGATGGGCCAGCTGCTTATGCAGGGTTCAACCCGTGAGCCCAAATCTTCTGATAACCTGGCGTGGCCTTGACAATCCATGATGCCCTGTGAAAAAAATGTGTAGCTATTGAGGACATGGTGGTGATAGGTTGATAGTTGGACTAGATGATCTTAGAGGTCTTTTTTAACCTCAATGATTCCATTATTATAAAAGAGATCTCCTTATCTGTAAAGGTGCCCTTCAAACCTCAAACTGGATCATTGTAAATTACAAACTGGCCATGGAGGTTGTGCAAGGAGGGTTGTATTTGGGAAGAAGAGCCAACTCTAGGGCAGAGAGGACTGGTACCCACCAGGAGAGGTACGCAAGCAATCCAACAGCAAGCTGGGCATGAAGGACTGCTGCCTGGGTGCAGAATTAACGCAGGAAACAGAAGTCTTCTGTCTCTGCCAGCACCCTCAAAGTGCAGCACTGAAGACTAAAAGCACTGCCATTTGCTTTTCTTCTCTAAAGGAACCTAAATTGGGTGCAAATAAGAGAGCAGCACAAACTATCTTGAGAGCAAAATGACCACGTGCATGTAGGTTGTTAACAAACATATCCAACACTGCATCCAGCCAAGCTGATTGTTTATTTTTGTAGCTACAACGATCCCTTACTTTCTTCATGATACTTTTAAACTCCACAAAGCAGAGCAAATTTTCTCAAGTTCACACTTCTTGACATTGTTGTCAGCTTATTTCCACTAAATGGAACGCCGAATATTATGACACGGCTCTGGAATGCTGGACGTAAAGGGAGATTTCCTTTTTTCCCCCTTCAGCTGAAATATCTTTTGGCAATAAATCCCCGCCGGAAATGTGCTTTCCCTGATTCCCCAGCTTAATTAGCTCAAACAATGTAAGATATGTAACACTGACCACCATGGGAAACCCGATAACAAAGCAGAGCGATACAATGCGAGCCTTTCAAACAGATGCAGCCAGTGCTGTGCTGAGACAAAAGCAGCTTCAGCTCAGTTGAGCCTTTTCTTCCTTCACTGCTGAAGGAGACATGAGTACCATGGTGAGACAAGTCAGACTCTGCCATGTTTTTCCCTGGTAATGATCTAAAATCACCCGTTCCTCTGTAGTACACAGGTCGTGCATTAGTGTTTCCATCAAGGCGGAGGCAGCAGGCAAAGCTGCAGCCCTTTGGTGCTCAGCTTGCATTTGCTGCTCTTGCCATGGGGAAAACTATGTGAAAGCTGACCCCAGACCAGCTGCATGTGGCAAGGAACAGTGCTGTTGGTTGGTGAGACTGCATGCCTTCGTGCTCCATCCTGTGAAAGTTGAAGCTGCAGCGTCTTCAGGATTTCTTGTCCCCTCTAAACACTCCACCCTACTACTCCTGCTGCATTCTTTAGTGATGGTCTTTGTAGACAGAGGGTAAGACAGAAAGATGTGCTGATTCCAGCTGAGAATATCCCTTTCTTTACATGTCTCCTTGCTGCATTACAAGCTGATTTGAGAACTCATTTATGCCACAGCAAAATTAATGTGCAGTTGGGGGCTGGATTGATGTCTGCAGTGTGGATAGTCCAGGTATGTGTTGAAAATTATCTCACCCACTATTGGAATGCAAGAGGAAAAAAAAGATGCAATAGACTTTTGTCTATTTTTCCATTTATATTTTATCATTTTAAAGTTTTATATACATTCGTCAGTTTCTTTTTTTCTTTTACTTGCATTAGAAATCTTGAGTTCCCCAAAACACTCTGAGCACTGGCGCTGTATGTCACTGGGAGATGGGTCGGGAAGTGCAATTAAAAATAGTTAGAAGCAGAGAATCTTAGTCACAGCATTTAGCTTGTTGCCTCTTTTGCTTTGTCATGACCTATGTAATCCAAGTGCCTTGCAGGAAAACAGTGAAAGAACTCAGCCTGCTCAGACGGCAGAGCTTTGGTGACTCAGCAGTGTCCATCAGGACCATAAAACTGACCGAAGAACCGACCTCCACCCATGCCCAGTGCAGGGCCAGGCATGCAAGGGCTGTGCTTTGCCGGCTCAGCTTGTTTCACTGGTGCACAGGGCCAGGGGCCACTGCTGCCACAGCAACACGTCCTACCAGCTGCCCTCTCAGTGCACATCAGGCCATTAGGAAGAGGGAATAAAGCTCTAAATCCAGAATTTCTCCAGGAAGGCTTGTGGACAAAGAAACAACAAATCAAGCTAACTTACTGCCTTCTTACTTTCATACTTCTAACATATTACCAAATGGAGCCCAACAGCCATCCTCTTGGACTTTTTTATTCATTGTGAAGAACCAGAGGGTCATAGGCTCACTTTTCTTCTGTGGGTCACCTTTGAAGCACAGGTACTATTGGTGCACTGCAGGCCCTGCAAAGAAGGCCCCACTTGGTCCTCATCTATAGATGGCATCTTACAGATCCACATCTTTTTGGCACTGCTGGTCATCACTTTTGTATTACAAAGTCAGTTGTGATCTGACTGATCTGTGTAAAACAAATGAGTTTCATCCCTCTAGCTCTGCTAAAACTCAAGCATAGCCCTGAGCTGAGCAAAGTGCAAACAATCTGGATTTATTTATGTTAATGTAATTATAAATAGACCAATGTTGAAATGGCCAGTTTGCACTCTAGGCAAAATAAACAAATGTTTATCTGGTTATCATGCTTTTTTTTGTTTTTTTTTTTTTAACTACAACCTGCATACTAATTCTAGATATAGATAATACCTAGAAAAGGCGAAATCTTAGTTCTCAGAGATGGTAAATGTTGCTCATTTTCCTATATATCAAAGCAGTAGATTCTACAGTTACACAGTAGGCATGAAATCTCAGTCCCATCAAAGTCACTGGCAAAATTGCTGCTAACTTTAGTTTTGGAGGGTATATGTGTGTGTGCAGTGAACAAACATAAGAAGCATAAGGAAAGAGCAATAGCTATCAGGAACATGTAGGAGTCTATAAGATCTACCAAGTCTATTGTGAGTGCTGGGCAGTCACATGTCCCACATCTGTTTCTCAAAATTAGTTCCATACATGGAAGCAGCATCAATTATAACAAGACCCCGATTCATGGAGTCTTAGAGAGTTGTTATTACTGTTTACTACGCACAGCTGTGCTTAATTTCTTCTCACATATTCTTTGGTTTCTGCAGAGAATTTAAGATGTTCCTGTTACCACAGCAGTTCTGGAAACAAAACTTGCAGGAGAGAACAAAGATGCAGAGCTCCTTCCTCATCTTCTTTTCCACCCAGGCAACCACGTACACTGCCAGTAGAATAGCACCAAAAAACCTGGTTTTATGCGGAAGAGCTGGTGTGAACATTTTCTTTGGTTTGAATCCAGAGGGGATAACAGTCTTCTTGTGATTTAGGTCTGATTGTTCACTGTATTCTCAAAATGAGCTCCCCTGGGGCTTTAGCAGAATTTGGTTTGTAACTTCTGAGCCTCAGCATCTGGAGGTCTGCCAAGCCTCTGCCTTTGGGTGATACACGCTCTTTTTTAACGGGAACCCACTGCTCCCACCCCACACACACAAGGCTTCAGGCAGGAGGCATCACTTTATCTGGGAAAATTACCATGACACAGGCACACACCAGTTGTGTCTGAGCAGTCATTCAGCTATGGGATGCACTGGATCTACAGGGCACGCAGCAGATGGCTGGACACAGCAAAACTTCCCCATCCTATTGCTCACACATGGGTTGGCTCTCCACCCCAGCTTCAATGAGTTCATCCAGGCCTGCATGCCTGGAGCTGGTGAAGCAGCCAGCCCTACAAACCACGACACAGCACGCTGTCATTGTCACCAAGCTTTCCATGTGCTTGGCATGGTGAGTCAATTAAACCAGGGTTTTCAGCCTGTTGCCTTGTGGTTCATTGGCTTAGGTTCACTTAAACAGATGCCTCCAGAAGGTCAACTCAGAAAGGTAATGAAACACAAGCTAGAAAAATGAGTGCTTCTTTGGACACTTCATGCAGCCCTGCCAACACAGCAGAAACACACACAGGGCAACTTCACCCTTGCCCAGTGTAAGTGGTTGCACAAAATGGAGGAATGTCAAGGAAGACTGTGGATGCAGAAAACATGGTTTAAAATACAGAAGAAACTGATTCCTAAGCTAATAAACTTAGGTAAATATTCATCCACTACTTTACATGATGAGAGGAATTCCAGCTGTTTTCTTCTTGAAGTCTGCAGTAGCTAAAGGAAGACAAACTCATTGAACCATTTTAACTGACTCAGGGCGACAGGGATTTTTTAGTACGTCACAACTTAAAATCTTAAGTTTATAGAGAATAGTAAAATTGAAGATCTGTTGCAGACTTACAGATAATCCTTTTGGAGACGTACTTTGCTTATTATACTTCTGGTCTTCATTTACCATGCAGTCAAAAAAACCTGACATTTGGCTGGCTTCAAAATGCAGAGCGTACTAAAACTACTCAGCAACTGCATTGTGGTTACAGTCTTACAGCACTGGTGCTGCACAAGGCAGTGGCTGGTGGAGCAAGGAAAGAAGACCTCTCTAAAATCAAAGTGCCTCACTGAATGAAGGTTTCATGGGAGCTGTGACTGAGGAACAGGATCTACTGATATCATAAGAAGCCAGTCCAAAGAGTCTGAGCTGAACACCTTAATCTTTCCAAAATTTTTGTCAGGGATGTCAATGTTGTGACTCATGTCCATATTATATATACACATATGTACGTATATCTGTTTTCTGTTGCTGCTAGCTACCATGTCTTTTAATAATTAAGTAAGCCTTCCACTCTGAAGGGCAACTGATTGTCACAAAAATTATTTTTAATGCATTCACTCTGTCTGTTCCCATCTCTAGATAACTCAGAACCCCAACCACATTACCAACAGCCCTCTATTCAAGTCTTTTCTCATGCACGCTGCATAGGAACAAAAACAATCTGCCTCCAATCACCCTACATGAGTAAGACTGAGGGTGTAGGATGATGCCAGACCACACATTTGTGGAAACATTTAAAACTGGTTTCTTAGCTCCCTTGGACTGTCTTGAAATTTGAGCGTGTGCTTAAAATCCTTTGCATCATTGCCTTCTTGGAGGTCAAAGTATCAACAGGGAAAGTAGCCAGTGAGCAGTATTGAACTTGAAAGTCTTACACACTGTACTTTGAGTACTGGTAGATCACAAAGTCCTTCACTGTGTTGATGAACCAAATCTTCATTTATTTTTTTCCAGACATTTGGAATAGCTCATGGCCTCAAGACACTGATGAGAAAAACTGAGAACAGAGCTGATGAGATTTGGGGTCCTGAGCCTGTAAGTGCAAACAGAGGTTGCTCCCAGTGACATCCCAGTGTGGACTGGAAGATGTGCATGTGCAAGCTCCACTGCCCCAGATCAGATCTGAAACCTTTGCAGGAGTCACTGCCTCACTGTGTTATACTGATGTCAACAGACAACAGCTTTAAATGAAGCAGGGCTCTCTCATGCATTCATTGAGAAAATGTTATTGCCTCCCATTTCCAGCTGTTACCACTCGTGTGCTACCATCTCCGAAGAACAAAGCTGACAGGAGGGCACTGTGTCTGAGCCTCAGCCACTGCAATTTGGACACTGCATGATCTCAGTACTAACCTTCCCTGCTCAGTGGGTCGATCTCACACATGAGATACAAACTGGGTACACGCTCACCACTACTGCTTCTGTTCTAGAGAAGCAATCATCTAATGCCAAAGTCTGTAGGGGAACAAAACATGTAGGAGGCAAATGAACACATCCACAGTATATTATACCCAGCCACTGCCGCTTAGTGATGAATAAGCATGTGATGCAGGCTCCACAGCAGCCTTCTGGCTGCGTACTCAGCCAAGCCCAGCTGGTGGCCAAAGTCTCATGGGCTCCCAGCAGAGCTCTGCGGTGAGCCAGGTGGCCTCTGACCACAGCACAAACACTGAAGGCAAAACCAAACCAGACCACATCCAGCAGCTGTTGCCCCGATCTGCAAGGTGTGCTGCCCAGGGCACTGTGGTGGCTCCCATTCCCCAAATCACTCAAATTCTGATGCAGTGGTTCCCATTCCCTATCTGACCCCATTCTCCTGCACTCCCATGTCAGTCTTCAGCTATCTGTGATGCCCACAACAGCACATCCCTTTGTTTACAAGCCCCAGGCTTGCTTAAGGGGAGTTTTGTTTTAAAAATGTAAACTCAAGTGCTTCATGTTTATGGTCCAGAGTCACAATGACACTGATGAACTTCACACCACTTAAAGCCATACCTCTGAACTGGCTTTTTTTTTTTTTTTGCTCTGAACTAAGAGTAAAAATTATAGGAGTGGTCTCTCATAGGATTCTAAATGTTCTTTCTATTTCCCCAGGTCAAGCTTGGAATTTTCTTTTATTATTACAGTTTTATTATTACAATATGCTTTTATTATTGCTGTCAGTTATGACTTAGCTGTATTGATTATTAAATTCATCACTGCCTGGAAACTTCCGTGTTAGATCTGGTTTGGATAAGTATCAAAAGATTTGGATAGTTTTCCCAAAGTTTTGAATATGCGAAATTGTCTATATTCCTGGAAAGGAGTGGAATTTAGCATATGAAAGAGAAAGAAAAAGACAAAGTAGGGCAAATTAAAGGACAGACTTGAGTACCTCCCATCTCTGGGAGAATTTCCTTAAAAATTAGACACATCTATCTAGTGAGTCTGTTCCTGCATCTGCTTGGTATTTGTTGTGATAATTTAAAGGGTTTGTGTTGTATCATTACCCTCTATTACTGGGCTTTTTGCAATGGTCAGTGTTACGTATCTGCAGCCTGTGAACATTAAGTCAGGAACTGCAATTTTTGGAGTGATATAACAGATTGTTTTCACAAAAACATTCCCACAATATTTCATCACCTCAGACTCCATACTCAGAGTGAAAAGCAAATTCAGTTTTGAAACTGGGTTTAGTTTAAATCTTTATCCAGACACCTGTGTGAGGTGTTCTCTACAGAAAGAAATGAGGGAGAGAAGGGGAGCAGCTCTCCTCCCACTCCCCCATTCAGGCTTGGGTCAGACAATGAGCCAGGTCCAGACACACAGTGCTCACGTTGGGTTCAGCCAAGTGGAACTCTACCAAGGTGGGTGGGACCCTGATGGAGCACTTGGCTATGGGGACACCCCATGAAACACTAGGATGCCTGTTGCAAAGAAAGCCAATTCTGAGGGTATCCATAGACGTGTAGACCTGCCTTTGTGTCAGGATGGAGGTGTGAGAGGGGCTGGATAAATGAAGGGAGTGAAAAATCTCATGGTCAAACTGGAAGCAGTATGGCTTTCTGGAGATCACAGGTTATACAGACTTGTTTTGAGAAAAACTGCCCAGTCCTGACTGATTACTACAGCTATTGAAGAACATTTGGACATGCATTCATTTTTTGAAGAGCTGTATTCAGAGGTATTCAGAGTTCACATCAGTTTTGCTTATTGTAGGGAAAAGAATGCCAACGAAGACTGGCATTTGAAAATTGTATCACACAAAGCCTCGCTTTCTGAGGAATAAGTTTTCTCCAAAAATTTACCAGTCTAACATAACCAACATGTTACTCTGTAATTTCCTTGTAAGCTCTGGCTTTATTTTAGTTATTTCTGCTCTGGAATGCCAAGTAATTAACAGCACCATCCACCAGAGGCTAAATGTTTATTTCACAAACGCTTGAGCAGAACGGACATCAATCGGCCATGCCAAATATCCCATAGCTTGTCTAGCTTTTTCTGTTAACATTTGATTATTAATGCAGCGGAATGTTCCTTAATGGGAGATGTGTGCACAGAGATTGTAAGCAGTCACGGTGTGGTTTGCTTGCTGATGCACTGTTAATTTGGTTGTCTCCTTCAAGTGAATTTACATCTTTCCATCTTCATATAATGCCTTTGCATAGGAACTCGGGACATGTATCAGTCTGATAACATGAGGAAAGGCAATCCAATCCAGTGAATCAACCTGAAGAAGAAACTTTGATGCCAGGAACTTCTCTGCCTTCTAATATGGAGCTGAAACACGGATTATTTGTGTTTAAAAATATACCCAGGCAGAGCGGCAAACTGTGTTCAGCTTCACAAGGGCAACTTTAATTAATTTTCCCTGTAGATACAAATGAGTGGAGAACTCTTCCCTTCACGGCAGTCACTTTCTTACACTGCAGTACTTTTGTAACCAACAACATCGGTGTGTCGTATTTCATCTTTTGCAAGCATTGTACGAAATTGCTTCACCTATCAGAAAATGTATAATTCAATTGGATGCATTTTTCAGTTTACATCAGCAGTAATTTTATTTTAAAATGCATTACAAACACCGTGGCCAAATATAGTCTCCTGAATTGATAATAAATTGTAATTACCAGACTACAGTTTTCTCCCCAGTCAATCCTACAGCCGTCCTAAAAAGTACTCCTATACTTGTTTTCCTTGAGACTTAATTACTGTATGCCCTAAATATGCCATTTTCAACCTCTTTTTTGGCTATGAATAAAGGTTTAAAAAATCTCTTTTCTGGACTATTAGGGAGAATGTTTTCAATTTCTAAACTGCAAATATTTGTGAAAATATGTGATCAGAAAGAACATATTGTACATTAAACTGTAAGAAATAAAATTCCCATTATTTCTGCTGCTGATAGGAGAGAGGTGGAATTTAAATTCAGACATTGTTAATCGTCAATTCCTTCCTCCTTCTTGAAAATCAATGAAAATGAAATCCATAACTTATGATCCACATTTAGAATTGTGCTTAATAGCTGATGACATGATATAACCTATGGGGAGGAAATAACAGAAAGAGTCTCAACTTGAAGAAATTCTAGCCCAGACATCTAGGGAAAATAATCCAAAACTCAGTTATTCTTTAGAAGGGAAAATGAGGAAAGTAATGCTGAGAGAAGCCTGAGGGTGATAGTAGAGAGTGAATTAAATGTGACTGAGCAAAAAGAGAGAAAGGGAAATTTTTGGCTGCACATTCAAAGACATCACCTCCTGGAAAAGGGAAGAAAAGGTTTCACTCCATGTGGCTTTGGTGTGACCACTCTAGGAATACTAAATTCACTCCTGGGTACCTGATTAGCATATAAAAGGGCAGGTTCAGTGGAGAGCAACAATGGTGTCTGAGGAGTTGTCTGGGCTGACTTTTAAGGAAAGATTAAAATAGTTTAGGGGTGGATTGGGACACGTTTTATTCCTGTAGAGTAGTTTAGTTCATATGCCATCCTTTTCCCCTATATCTTAACAGGCCTACTTACAAAGCAAACTGTTATGGGCAACTCTGTAGAAGTCTGGCCCTAAAGATATATATATTGGCTAAGCAATGAAGAGGAAGAAGTTCCAATAGGCATCTACGTATGTTGAAAGTGTTATTAACACCAGTGGGCATAACAAGCAGTACAATGATATTTTTAAAGGCAGAAGTGTGAAAGAAAATGAAAACTTATTGACAGGTCTGTTAGGGTATGGATTACTCTCATAAATGAAGGGATGCATCTCTTGATACGCATTGGGCTACGTTTGCAAAACATAAGCAGTAGTACTCAGGAGAGCAAGCCTACACAGGACAGAAAATGGCTTAGTGCATTTCTCTTATTTCCACTTGCACTGAGTTAGAAATTTTAATGAGATACAGGGAATTACAAGTCAACCTGGTAGCAAATATACACAACTGTCTCATGTATTATTTGGCCAAAGCCCAGACATTTCCTGAAGCACACCTCAGGGTCTCATCATGATGCCAGTGCTAAATATCTTGCAATCCCGCCTCTGCCTGGCTGGAGCACTGAAACATTATGCAGCACAAACAAGAGATCCTGAGCCACAGTCTCTACTGGTAGTGTTGGGAAGACTCTTCGAATCTGCTCAAAACACTTTCTGGATCAGCCTTCTGCTGGGTTTAAACATACTAAGGTCTCCCTTGGGCTGTTTGCTTTCAGAGAGTTTCTCTGTCTTGCTCTCTTCAAGTCATATATTCTCCTTCCTCCTTCTTCAGGCTTGCATCAGGAGATGGATCATCATCACTTCAGCCAGGCAAAAAAGTTCAGATCCTCTGACTGATGGATCTGCCACCCTTTGATATTGCAGACATTCAATAGTGATGGCAGGCACTGGTTAGTTACGGCTCCTGCTTTGACCCCCATAGACAGCTGAAGGTCTGGACCCCACCACAGGATGCTCATTGCACCGCCCAGGACACCACCACCTTTTCTCCAGTGCAAAGCAAACTTAGCGCATACCTTCCATGCTCTGGCAAACTATTTTCTTTTACCTTCATTGGTCATTAAATCCCTACTGATTTCAAGCAACTAGCTCTCAACACAGTGACAACAGGGTTATAAACCACAGGTATGGGATGTGAGCTAGTCCAACTTCTCATCTGATGCATTTAGCAGCACCTTGAAGGTGTCTGACCTTTGAGCTCATGTCTTTCCATCTGTTTCTCCTGTTGCTCTTGTGGTGGTCCCCATAGAGTGATCTCTGGTCATCTTGGATATTAGATTCTTTCATAGAGGGTCCACTGTCACACCGTGGTGTCATTCTGGTGCAATTGGTTATTCTCGAGAGAGGGCTTGTCCCTGGAGCTCCCTGGGCATCTGATACCCCCTTTCACCATGGGAAACTTTTGGACAGAAACCAAAATCACGCAGACTGAACCTTAGTTTCACACTGCACTAAGGTAGATGCTTTGGTGTGAAATCATTCTGCGACAAACATTACATCACACCTTTAACTGGTAATGTTTTAATGCATAAATTTCACTAGGCAACAGACTAATAGAGCTTTTCACCTTTTAAAGTGACAAGAGATATGTACCAGCTTTGTTGTCTGAGAGTGTTGCAAAGGCAGTCAGCCCCATAAATGTGAGATGGGAAAGGTTCACGTTCATCTCAAGTGGTTTTCTATGTCTTTATTACACATGCATGCACACAAACACGTACATATGTATATGCAGAAAATTACATACAGATAACTGCTACAGAGAGAGACTGCATGTATATAAAATGTTTAGAAGTATTTGTCTCTCACACCCATCCTTAGTTTGTGTGAGTGCCAGAAACTAGGCATGACGATCCGGACTGAAAGAAACATATTGCATTTATGGAAATCATTCATTTTCCCTGTCTGGGAACCTCTTGAATATAAATAATATTTTCATTTATAAATTTCAAAGCACGGTCCTAAGAATGGGTAAGAATCATTATCTTCATTTGACAGTTGGAGAAACAAAGAGCAGACTGTTTTAAGCAGCAGTCTAAGGTCACATGGAGTAAATGAAGTCAAACCTCATCTCCCCAGCCTGACTTTCCCTTGAGAGAGCACAGCAGATAGCACACCACTCAACTTTATCAGCTGAAACTCTTCAGCGTGTGTGCTAATAGTATTGGCAGCCCTGAGCCTTCGCAGATCAGGGCTGAGGTTTCAAATGGTCAGCAAATTTGCTTTAAATTCCTAAGATTAAAAAGCCTGAATAAATACACTTGTCTTTCTTCCGTTTGTTTGCTGTAATCTGAACCTTTGGGGTGTGTTAAGGTGATGGCTTCCAGGTATTTCCACCACCAAAAGATCTAGCCATCTTTCCTTTATAAAAAGGCTGGGAGAGGGGAACACTAAACAAACAGCACTGAATGCTGTCAGTAAAATCAGGAGAGCTGGAAACGAGATGCAGAGATCATACCTATTTCTGGCATGTGCTGAAAGCTTCTTAGAGATCTTTAGAAAATAATCTCCTTCCTCCACCCGCAAAAAAACCCTTAAAAAACAACAAGCCCCACATTTTAGTTTTGGAGATGCAGGAGGACGGGTAATGACCCCAGGGACTGGTGAATATTGTCACCAGCCTGGGTGGGGTCCTTGGGACCTTTTGCAAGGCACAAGAGCTTGGGGCATTGTTCAGTTTGCACTGTGAGCTGTGGGAACCAGGCAGCCAACGTGGCCAGAGCACCATTCAGGGCTGGGCATATGTCAGCCTTCTTTTGCAACCAGAACAGTTCTTCCCTCACTGTCAGCCAGTTCCTCCCATCAGGGTGGTAATGTGGGACCACAGTGGCCACAGCCACATGAAGCACTGCACTTCAGCCTCAATTCATCCATGCTCTTCATATTAGCTCAAGAAATGCTGATGGGTTAACACTGGTCTGTGAAGCTTTACATCAGGTAGCATTTATCTGCACCCTTCTTGCTTTGCACCAGCTGAAATTCACCACTCTGAAGTGATGGTGTTTGGTGTAGAGCTTTCTTTTCTTTTAAGACCTGTCTTGTTCAGATGTCTCCAAATTAGAGAATGACTAGGGACACTGATAGTTGTTTTCCTTTTAAGTCAGAGGCACTGTTTGCTTTTTTGGTTCCTCAGTTGTTTTATCTCTTATTATATTGAACCATTTTGAAAGCTATATCTTGCATTTAAAAGTCATATCCCATTATCTAGGAGGGAATTTGAAAAGGTCGGTGTTAAAAGAAAACACAAGTTAAAACAACCCCAACACTTGAGCCTTCAACACTAACTAACCCATGCGATATTGAAGGTTAATTACACTTTAAGAAAATTCTCAGGCAATACATGTGGCATGCTACTGATAAAATGACATTGCTTATAATAAATTAAATTACAGTAGAATCTCATTGAGGCACTAATCATGGGCAAAGTGCTGAAAAAAAAAAAGTAATGTTTAGTCAGGCTGGTATTCTTTCGAGTTAATAAACAAAGGAAATGGTGTATTCTGATCCATAGTCAATTACAGTTCAGATTTATTTGCTATTAACGCATTTGCACATATGTTGTAAAATGACAGTGGTGGGTGTGTGACAACACTGGAAATATCTGGATAGTCTCTAAGACTGTGAGTAGCAATATGTTATTTAATACACTTTACTTGGGGAGCACAGGCATCTTAGTGGTGTCTCCTTGCTCTGCCATGTCTGTTAGCATTTTGGTGTTGGGACAGGCCTTGTGTGCACTGGGGAGAAATACATACTGACATACTGACACTCAAAAAAAATGAAAGTCAAATATGTTATCCAGGTTTCATTTCTTTCTCAAAGTCAGAAAATCACATGTTGGTACACATTTGCTGGTGTGTGAAAAATGAAGTTTGGTTGTTACTGAATCTCATTTTTAGCAGGAAAGTCTTGAGTGTATGCCCTGTATATCATATTGGCATGTTATTTGCTATGGTAATAAATAAATCAATCTCTTCCAAGAACCTGGTTCTTGTTTTTCAGCTAACTTGTTGACTGGGTCTGGTAAATGCAATTGTTCAGATTTCTTCATGCTGCAACCCTTGGGAATGTTACAAACTCTTTTACAAGAGTAAGCCTCAAGAAGTGGCACCCAACAGAATTCAAACTGCTGACACATAAATGGGCTTTAATGTCTGCAGAGTCTTCAGTCAGCTCCATTATATTCCTCTCAAACAAAACCACAAAATGTATTCAATAACATCACAGTTTCATTAGCTCAAACTCCACTGCTGTTAGCTGTAAACAATATGGCCAGAAATCCTCGCCTTTAGATGCAGATCGCATCTACTTGACTTTGCTTCCTCTGAGAATTCAGAAACCCAGACAAATAAAAATCCCTTGTTAGGAAGAAATAGAAGGAGAAGATCTCAAAAAAAAAAAAAAGAATAGCTGGTCCTACAAACTTTGGTTCCGTTTGATAGCACTCAGCACATTGTTAAAGGCTGTGTGAAGACATATTTAAGAACAGAGGCAAATGGCATGGATGCTCCCAGATAAATAATCACAACATGAACATGGTCCAGCAAAATTCTTATTATGAAGGAGAAGGTAACATGCAGTCATCACAACTTTAATTCTAACACTTAAAGATGAAGCACTAAAACGTCTTAAATCAGATGATGTCTGCTCCCATTTCAGTTGATCATTAAACTTTTTCCATGTGTTTGGGGTTGCAGCCCTGCCTGACTCCTTCTGGATAGCATCTGATGCATGAAAACATCACAGAAGCAGATCCGTCCATGCTATGATTAAAACACACGCACAGAAAGCTGCTTGGATGGCTGTGCAAAATAAAAATGCATTTTCTTCCTTTGCATTCCTTCAAAACACATCCCTCTTTTAACCCCAGCCTTTCAAAGGGTGTTCTTGTTACTACAAAATGGAAGAGAACACAGATGGAAGTTTGAGCACATCTTTTAAAGGTTTCCATGCAGTCTATATCAGCCCAGAGCAAAGGAGAGTCTGGTAAGCTGTCTTCCATCTTCTCACCCATTCTCATCTCTAGTTCTGTTTCTAAGGTCAGTAAAAACACAGAGAAGTGATTATGCAGGAACTCTAAGGGATTATGCTATTTGTCAAAATAATAACAGTGAATTCAATATGTGTAAATCTCTTCTCCCTGTGCAGTATATCTGTGCTCTGGTGCACACATGGGATATTGATAGGAGTCATTTCCTAGGCACTTGCCTTTGGAGGGAGTTTGTGGTTGATATAATAAAAATCCCAAATTTTCTAACAACCTACAAATTGCAGGGGACAGTCCCTCAGGTTCTTTCTGCTAACTGCTGAGTTACTTAGCATTTTTATCAGTGACATGAAAGTAAATATAAAATCAACTCTGATAAAGTTGGCAGATGACACGGACAACAAAGATGAGAGGTCACTGGTGCAGGGTGATTTATTAGTAAGAAAACAGCATGTGTTTTAATACATCCTAGAGTAGAGGTGTGAAGAAGTTACGACTGTAAGAAGTTGTTACAGAATCGGGGACTGACCTTGAATGAAATGATAGAAATGAAAGCTTTGTGGTCAAAGCACATGTCCTGATGAGTGCCAGTCCCTGAGGAGATACATTTGCCAAAAGAATAAGTCTCTAAGACAAGAATGGGGGAACCAAAGGATCAAGAGGCTATATTATGGCACTGATTCATCCTGCAGAAGGCTTAAGCCCATCTGCGAATACTAACAGCCTTGCAGCCTCATTACATGAAATTAGCTTGTATGTGGGGCGTGACTCCATTTCTGGGGAACTGCCAGGGAGCAGAAAATCTTGGGTTCATTTGACTATTGGTGGGGATCCAACTTTCATCTACCGGCAGTGGGGGTGAATTGTGTGGCTCGGCCATTACTAGCTAGGCTGTGCCTCCTGGCATCTCTGATGGGACAAAGGGGATGCCAGAATTTGGGTTGTCCTAGTGAAGAACACCAGCCTTTCACAACACATAGACATATAGATACAGTCATGGACCCCAACTTTAGCTTTAGCCAACCTGTCATCATGTAGATGAGGCACAGCCAAAATGGTGTCACTTTGTCCTGTTCTGGTATCTCTAGTCCAGGAAGATGTCAATAACAGCAGGTTTGGAGAATTTAGAGTTTAACTTTAGAGTTAAAGGTTGAAGCTCATCACACATAAAAAGAGGGACTGGATTTGATCAGTCTTTAAGTGCCACCACAATGAACAAAGCTTCATACAGGGCTATGTGGTATAGAAGACAGAGGTGTAACACCACCCAGGAGCTGGAAAGTGAAACTAAACATGTTCAGACTAGACATTAGGAGTGCTGATGCTTGACTACTGGAAGAACCTCCCAAAAACGTTCCTGTGTTTCTTTGCCCTAGCTGTTTTAAAATCTACATTAGTTGCCTTCTAGAGCAGAATTGGATTTGAAAAACCCAGCAGTACCTCTGGCCTTCTAGTCTATGACTATAGGAAGACCACTTCCTTTCTCTTCCCCCAAGGTGGAGGCACCCCCACATCAGCATAGAGTTGTTGTTTCTTTTGCTGTTGACTTTCCTTCCAAACAGGATATTTCAGAGTCTAGTCATAGGCTACGCTAGATGAAATGCCAAAGGAATTAACTTCCTGTGTGATATGACATTCCTGGGGATGATAAGGACTTAAGGCAGGCTGGAATGGAAAAACCAAGCCAGTCTTCCTCTCATGCAGACCAGGAATAAATCCAGAATTTGCCACTTAAACCAAGATTTGTCTTTTACAAATCTTGCTTGGAAGAAAGACAGAGAGACATGATGTGACTATCTTATGGCCCCTCCAGAATGGGAAGTGTCATTTGGGAGTGGGGATCCTACAGAAGCTTACCTAAAAACATCAGAAGAAGAAGGAAGCATTCTGAGAAATTTGCTTGTCAGTATCTGAGACTATAAATAGGCTTTTGGGAAGCCTGAAAGCTCCTATAGTTTTGCTTGTTATTTTAAAATGTTAATGTCATTTTAGAGCTTATGAAAGACATGAGATTGCTGGTAAGGACCTGTCTAGCCACATATAGGATCAGCAAGAAATTCAGGTTCTTCCATCCCATTCAGCCTTGCCATGGAAGAAAGACCAGCTCATGGTAAGTTTTGGTCTTTATTAACAGTTTAGCCTCCAGGCTCCCTGATGGCCCACATTTAGTTTGAGGCTTGCTTTGTGATACTAATATGTGTTACCTGGAAACTAGCCTGTTACCAGCCATTTCTTTCATTCTTCTTATTTTACACTGTGCTGTTTAGAAAAAAAAGTTGCAGTGCCCCAAGAGGAACAAAAGTTGAATTTACAGAATCTCCCACTATGCCTCTAGTTGGTATGTCTTAATAGAACAGCTCAAAAAGGATACTTCAGCAAAACATGGATCTTTAACAGTGTTTCTATGCATTGGACAACGAGATCATCACTTCACCCACCATTCGGTGCCCCTTCCAAGAACCATGCACTGAGACCCCAGCTGTCTACGGTCTGGTTGTTTTCAGGTTTTCCTTTTTACTGTAAAATTTGTTCACATTAATTCCAGATAAGAAGGAAAAAAAAAATATTTCGGGAAAATAAGGGCTTTTGGATTATTTTTTTCTTCAGCTTTTATAATTAGAAAGCAACATAAGTTGTTTCCTGGGTTGGATGAGTCAGATTGAGCTGATAATCATTAACATTGCATTAGAACACTGCTTTAAAAAAATAAAATACTTCTTGTAAACATCTGATTAAAAAAAAAAAAAAAGAAAAACACAGGTTAGAAGCTGACAGAAATTATTAGCAATAAGCTCTTTCGCATAGAAATAGGCTTATTACCATGCAGTTGCAGCTGCTGGCATGAGCCTGGCTTGATGCCAGCAAACTGTGTCCTGCAAAAACCATCTTTCCACCTAACTCCAGGAAAAGCACCAGCAAGACAGGCTTGCATTTGCTTCTCAGTCTCTGCATTATATACTCTCATTGATGCTGGCAGCAGTCCTGTGCATGTGTGTAAATGTTTCTAAAAGGGAAAAAAATGACAATTTTGCCTTTTCAGCTGGTAGACCTGTGAGAAAATATTGTGGGCTGCTTTTAAAAGATAGGGGCAGAAGGGTAGGGGGTTGTGTTTTATTATGTCTTTGAAAGCTAGTAGGGGCCACTCAGGAAGGAAAGAATAAATTAAGAGCATCTACATAGAGATCTTAGTTGCTACAGTTTGGAGGAGGAGAGAGTGTTGTTTGTTTGTTGTTGTTTTTCAATCAGCAGAAACTTACCCTCTGCATGATGCATGGCACCGTCTTCAGGTCCTGAGTCTGCCCACACTCAGATGTTGAAGCACACTTGTGGTTTGCTGAGATCTGGTGTTGTTTGCTTACTTTTTTTGGCCAAGGACTTTTCCATGTGATTACACTGTAGAAAGTGTGCCATAGATTACATGGACCTCAATCAGGTTACAAGGAGAGAACACAAGTCTGCATTTAGGAAACCATCTTCAGTCCCAATAGGAATAACTTCAAACATTTGACCTTCAAACGTTTTTGTTATTGACTTGGTGAAATGTAGGATCAGATGCTGCAAATGTCAAGGCTGTTCACTTTGCTGGGAGACAAAAACACTTAAGGTGTGGAAAACACAGTGGTAGCAACCTGCCGCTTTAACAGTGATTTTTGCATTTATTCTAAAGGGCCAAATTATGTAAGATTTTGTCAACTGTAGTTAAATGAGGGTGAAAAACACTGCCTGTAAAGGAGATGAGGGAAATGGCCTGTGAGGCTTTATGGGGAGCACAAAACTCACGACTGAAGTCATGATCACCCTTATGGCTGAAAACAATGACCTCTGCCGAAAAAACTCAAAGGTCTGGAGCACAGTGCTCACTGCCTAGTCCAATTTCAAGTCAATCGAAGGAAGCAAAATACAAAGGGAAAGGTCATATTGACTTAGTGTAACAGTCTTAATGAATCTGGCTCTTTCTTTTGCATTTCCAGTTGAAACATAAACTCAGTGGCTTGTTCCCTTCCTCTGTGTGCTGTTTCAAAACACATGGGTAGAGGGAATAAGCTTTTGCTCAGCTTGATCCCTGAATAGCACTGTGTTTAAACAGAGCCTGAAAAGCAGTCTTTTTATTTTTAGCAGCAGTATTTTCTAAAAGGAGCTGTTGTTGACAAGAAAAGCCACTCATATTTGAATACGAAACACTTACAGCACTTTAAGTGCGAGGGGAAAGGTAAGCAATTCTATGCAAAGCATTTGGGAGTCACAATCAATAAGGAAGGGACTGTGAAGGATTTCTGGACAGGAAATATTTATTTACTTCTCCAAAACAATTGCCCTGCACAGACCTAGAGTATTTGTTTGCATGGCTACAGCTTATAGGTGCAGCAGTCTTGGACCAGCACCCAGCTGTATAAAGCAGTGCACAAATGCAGATCAGAAAGACAGGCTCAAATCTAAGAAAAGAGATCACAGATGTATGCAGACGGGTAGCTGGAGGAATACAAGAAAACAAGGTGAGATTATAATGTTTGAGTTCTTATTGCAAAACAAGCAAAAAAAAGTACTGCAAGGTAAAAGGATAACATTTATTTGTAAGCTCTTAAAGCTGCTGCTCCCTCCTCCAACTCCATTCCTGCCATGATGTCCAAATGAAATAAATTAACCTCTTAATAACACCTGAGCAGCAGCAGCAGCCAAGGGTAGAAGTCTAGGTAAAGACTAATGCTTAAAGTTTACTAAGTACTTAAAAACCACGACAAGCAGGCCTTAAAATGGGAAGTGTCAGACAAGCCTTTAATAACAGGTAACACTACCAGCCCCACCTATAATTGCTGTATTCCTTTCTCCACCCTCTGAATGTCACTTCATTTCCATCAACTGCAGCTTTTCTCCGGGCACAGATGGTGCCTTAGCAATGTCTGCATACTGCTTCACAAAAAATGGGGTGACTTTTCTGTCTGAACCTCTCAGGAGTTGCTATGAGATCAGTATGAAATGATAAGAGCACAAATAATAGCAATAGCAAGGAAAAAGGAGGTCCAGCTTTGCCCACATGTAGCTGTGCTGATGCTATCATATCCACAGTACGGTTTGAGGGAACCCTGAAAGCCTGCATGCAGAGCGAATAACATACTGAAAGGAATACATTTACCGTGCATCACACAGTCCCCATTAGGAGATTTTTATGATC
Source organism: Chrysolophus pictus (assembly GCA_037305975.1). Taxonomy (NCBI): domain Eukaryota; kingdom Metazoa; phylum Chordata; class Aves; order Galliformes; family Phasianidae; genus Chrysolophus; species Chrysolophus pictus. Next base: position 42,913,073 of record JAYKPI010000006.1, read on the forward strand.
ATATTATTATGTGCTTTGTCTTCAAACAGAGACTTTGCTGGCTTTTTCACCCATAAGCAAGAAAAAATACTCGGCATACTTGTTATCAGTCTCTTAGTTCAGATTTTCTCTCTGATGTACAGCTGCTTCATTTTGGTTCTCCGTTCCAACAGGACGTATTATTGTCACCTTTTCTGTAACAATTTCCTTATGCTCCTGGAACTAGACGACAGTCAAGAATATTACTATGGATCTGAGAGAGGTGTGTGTTTAGAAATGTTTTAGATGTGTAGAGATGGTTGCATTTTTGTATTCTGACGTTATTTTACACCAAGGGGACTAGAGGGTTTTTAAAAATTATATCGGTGCTTAATAACCAGACAAATATATTTTTTCAGACTGCTTGCTCCAGCTATTTGGAGGGGCTCAATGACCACACAAATCACTCGGAAGCTGTTAACACTTGCTGATTGAGTGTGAGATGCTTTTTTAAATATCTGATGAATGATCAGGAAATAATAAGAAATAAATCTATGGGATGAGTTTTCAAATAAATACAGGCTTGTGAGACAAATTAGGGAAGCTTTTGAGAGACAGTGCCTCAGTGAATAAGCTCCTGTGTACTTGTAATAATGTAACACACAAATCACAGTAAACCAAGCGTGATGCTTTGATTCGCAAAAATATGCAAGAATATCCTTTCAACTATCCGATCAGTTCTATAGCGAGCCCTCGCGCTACCAAAAGGTCAGACTCCAAAAGGGTTAAGTATTGACTGACAAGAGGATGAAAGGAAGAGCAACAGAATGTAGGTGTATAAAGGTCTTGGGGGACATTCCTAAAAGTCAGCATCGGTTTTTACATTTCTTGCACAGGAGCAGATATGAATTTCAAATAATGAATAGACTTGAATCGTCTGTACTTTTCAGAAGTGTGAAACTCATATTTAACTGTGTCCATGCTGAACGCTTTTCTTCTGTTTTCATCCTTACGCTTTCATTCATTTGAAAATTCATGCCAGAAATTCATCAGTTTTGCTCCTTCTCACCCATTTTCACCTGCATACAAAAGATCGTGCAATTTCTACAGCCATTAGCTGCATAAGGCAGCTACAAAGGAACAAACACAGGTGAAAACTATTAGTTATCCGGAGGTGACAATGTGTTAGAAACAAAGGAGTCTGAAAGCAAATAAAAATAACAGGCGCCACAAAAAATGGCTTGCAGCCTAGGCAAACGCAAGGGGTTGAGAAGCTGGGACAGGGCATGTGCCCCTCAGTCCTGCTGCAACAGAGCCGTGTGGGGATGGTGGCCCTGTGGCAGGGCCCTCTGTGGTGGTGGTGGCCAAACAGCACTCGCTGGGTGAGTGGGTGAATCGAACAGGCCCCTGGCAATCTGTGCTCCACTCTCCTTATTTAGGGGCAGGATGTTTTAGGAAGGGAGAGTCTGCTGGCAACCTGATCCTCCCTCCGGTTGTGGGGATCTTCAAAGGAGATGGTGCTGGCAGCTGACGTCCCCCCCTGCTCCTGCTGCTTTTTTTTTCCCCATTCACTCTGCAGATGCCTCCCCCGACAGACCTCCTGACCAGCTCCTTCTTCCTCCTCGTAGATCGAGTGTGGCCCTGTGCGAGACTTTCCTTCTGCGTGCCATGTTGGCCCTCGCCACAGCCTCTAAATGGGAGCAGGAGCCTGGCAGTTGAGAATGGTGATGGCAAAACACCTGACACCGAGAGGATAAAAGAAATGACTTCTGAGAAGGAGCTTGCTGCAATCTACCCCTGGTGCTTCCCAATATACAATAGTGGCTTCATCCCTGCCCCATTGCACTTCACTCACACAGGGATAAATACATCTGCTTGCAAAGTTGGCAGTGACCTTTCCCCACTTGTATTTCTAGAGGGCAAAGTTGGCACTGGCCTATGCCCACTTGTGTTTCTAAAGGCCTAGGTGGCAAGAATTATGCCCTTTGCTTAAAGAAACGTCGCAAGCCATCCCTGTACACTTGAGGTATAAGGAGAGTTTGACTTGTCCAATCCTGCAGAAAGGCAGAAGAGCTTGGAAACTGTGAGTCCACATTTCAGCCCCAAACCTCCAGCCATGCAACTCCCATACAATGAGATGTGGCACAGTGCTTTGTTGGGTAGCTGCAGGGACAGAGGGGTGAAACATGTACCGGTGTGTGCATGCTGCTTCCCAACAGTCCAACTGCTTCCTGATAAACTGCACCGAGCAATGTTGCTGTAGACAGCAATATCTAGCCCTTGGAAAGGTTTCAGTCAAACCACACTTATCTGTCAGCACGCGTGAGGAGAAAGGTGGGTGGAAGAAAAAAGTCAGAGCCAGCAGAGCAGCAAATATTGACACAAAACAATAGCAAAACACTGTTGTAAAACCCACACAAATGAACGGGTGAGTCTGTGGATAAGCACAGCCCAGGCGAGTGCTTCAGACTCATGCATTAATGTTATGTTTCCAGGGTTAAAGAATGCACTTGGAGAAACACAGCCTGCGTAAGCACAGTATGCAGAAACTGTGATGAGGGAAATTCAGTAAGAAGTGTCACTTACAGTCATGCAGCAGGGCAGATATTACTATGCATAATAAAGTGCAAACAGGCTCAGTCTTTGTTCTTTGTTTGTTTGTCTGTCTGGAATCTTTTGGTTGTTTATTTAGTTGCCCTTTGTTTTGTTCTGTTTGGTTGTTGTGGCTGTTTGTTGTTTTTTGATTATTTATCTTTATCTGGGGAGCTCCACTGGACATCTTTAACTCTCAGAAAACGCCTTCTTGATCAGGTGCTCGGAACCTGGCAGGATGAGGCCCACATTTAACATTAACACTAAAACTTAACCTTGAGTCACAGTAGCTCACATTAAAAAAAAAAGTCTCTGCTTAGTCACACAGCAATAAAAAGTAGCCAGTTGCATTGCCTGCATTGCACATGATCCTGTACGCTTAACTACCTGCTTTTCTCCTGAGATGGCTGAAATTTTCTCTTCCTTTTCTCTTTTTCTTTTTTTTGTCCAAAAGTTTTACAATGGAAAAGTAAATACCTTGTTTCCATTTTTTCCCTATTACGTTAATCAGGAGGTATAACACGTCTAAAATAATTTGCATGTTTTTCATAATGAAGCTGGACATAATTCCCTCCATGTAATGTCTTCCTGTGTAAAGTCCCTGTTCTCACACTGCCTTTTTCCTGTATCGGGCAGGGCAGAAGCAGACGGTGCTGCCCATCCTGCTGGCCTTGGTATCAAGGCTTTGGTCAACTGTGGTTCCCCTCTGTTTCCCTTCAGAATACCAAGCAAGCCATAGTTATTGGTAGACAGAGACTGTATGGAGCATTCCACTGGCTGCCTAAGTACACCCAAACCTGCCCCTCAGTCCTACTACAGCTCCCCAGCTTTGATTTATATTTTCCTGTCCCGTATGATATGGTCCCAATAACCTGAGTATGGTGGGTGCTCAGGTACTCCAGAAACAGGATCCAGTTGGATGAACAAATCGAGACAATGACCCAAACAGTTCTCCTCTAGGTCTACTTCTGAGTAATGACATTCACCTTTTATTCCTTTAGCCGGGTTGTGCCACTGATCAAATTCCCCTACTGAAGTCACCTGTCAGCAAGATATGGTCACCCTTTGAGAAGGGGAATGGCATGACAGTGAAATAGTGGCACACCACATCTCTTTGGGTGGGGGACTGAGCATACAAAACTATTCTTTCGTGGCATCAGCCTTACTTCAGGAGAAAGGTAATACTGGGCTGTGCAAATGCAGGCACAGGAGTTTGCGAAAGCACATTTTCCCTCCCCGTGCTTCATATGCAGAAATGCTATACTATTTACTCATTTGGATGATGACTAGGAGACACATTACCATAAGCATTATGGAGATGAATGCCTCAAATTTAGGAATTCATGTCCCAGTTGTTACTCTGAGAAAATAGCTGTGGACATGGATGGAAGCTTAGCTCAACTAACAGCGTAAAAATCAGATCTTGGGAGCAGATGTGAGTGAAGCCGCAGAAACAAAACAAGAGCGTGATACAGAAGTAGCAACAAAAACAAAACAATTTTCGACTAACGCTGCATAGCCGTCTTTCTTTAATGGATTATATGTTTTCCTCTTCAGGCAACAGGGATTTGAGACATGCAAATTCTAGCATGAGGCTGAGTTGAGCAACTATGCACTTGCAGGTGAGTAATCCCATTGACCTCCCCGGGATGGCTCATGCAAACTCGGCACAGTCAAAAAGGACACTGGCAGCACTAGGCTGAGTGCACCATCTGTACATAGCCTTGCTCGAGCATGGAAGCTTCTCCTGGGGCTCCCATCACTGCAAAGCCACTCCGATACTTAGCAAGTGTGTCTTGGGCAAGGAATTAGTTTGATTAGTTCTCTTAGGCTTTTTTTTTTTTTTTTCACTGAAAGAAAATTTCAAGGTTATTCTGTGAGAATGATCAATCATTTAAAACACACGTTCTCTGATTGTATTTGAGAAAAATATTAAGAAAAATAAAAAAATAAAAAAAAAAGAAGAAGAAAAATGAGCAGTGTATATTCTGGCAATGAAAAAAACAGAAAAATTAGCACAGTTTGAGCCCTTAATTTTTTCCTTTTCACCAGGTTTCTGACAACTAGGTCTGAAAAGAGGAAAAGGAGAAAAAGAAAAAGCACCTTGCTAGTTCTTTCACATTAGCGTGCACACGAGAACAGCTCACTGGGCTTCACCTGACTTCCTGTCTTCATAGTCTGGAGAATGCTGTGAGATGCTACGGGTGTCTGCCCGTGAGGCAACTCGGAACTGGCTCCACAAGCACTGTGTTTACCAGAGAAAACAGTAAAAATCTCTGCTCAGTTCACTGCACATTGCACAAGCCAAATGGCAAAGAGATGTATTTTTTTTTCTTTGCTCGGAAGTAAATGGCAGTGCCAACACATACAAATATGCATCTGTTACTAATGAGGTGTTTACAGTCCCTGCCTTGCCAATTGCACGCGTGTAATACCTCAGCCCATCTTCACCTTCGGGGCTCTGGGTAAGAGACAATAGGTACAAATTAACATATGGACATGCATTATCTCCTCCAGCTTGGACACGACTGGAAACCTCTTTAAATATTTTTAAATGCCACAGCTCGCTACCAGGGCTTTAAAATCCCTTCTCCCACTCTTTGCTGATGGTTAAAATGTTCTGGGGACAGGACGAGATGTTTATAATCGCAGGACATTTCACTCTGCACTTTGTTTTAGCGTGTGGGGGGAATAATAATTGTATTCAGACTTGAAATGGCTTGGGTTACGCAGTTCAGAGCACAAGCACCTGCAGCAAATTAATTTGTTGTAGCACATTTATTATCTCATAGCTTCTCTTTAGGCTGCAGCTGTTGCTATTATGTTAATAATGTTTTTTATCACCACTGTATACAACAGGTTATGGTAATACAGAAATTTTGGGGCGAGAGGTGTTTCTTTCTTAATTTTATTTCTCAGGGAAAAAAGAAAAAGAAAGATGGGGAGAATATAGCACGTAAGCATTGATCAGGCATTTAGCTCTGCGTTTATTAGCTGATTTGAAAGAGAATGGGCAACAGAAATTAGAAAAGAGTAACAATAGACAAAGATGGCGCGTGCAGAATTTGTGAAAGCAAAAAAGAAGAAGAAGAGGTGGAAAAAAAGAAAGAAAGAAAGAAAGAAACACCGAACACCGCAGTGCTGGGGTGGTGAGTGTTCGGGTGGGGGCGGGGAAAATGCTGCAGTTTTCGTGAAATAATAAGGTGGAAAAAAAGGCATACAAAGAGTAGGTTTTTCATTGTCTGTAAAATATAAACACAGATGAATTCTGTCTTTGGTTTGTTCATGCTTTTCACTCTGCACAGCAGGGATGTTCTTAAGAAGTTGCCCTCTGCGAAATTTCACTAAATGGAAACCGTGGACCCTGCATGATGCGATTATAATCACACCAGCCATTCTTTTTACATAATTTTTTGTTTAAAATCCAGTAATGCTTCTTGTTTTTAAAACATATATCTATATCTCTACGTGCATCTAAACCGGCGCTGGTTTACGTCCCCTCAGCAAAGCGCAAGCTGGAGCTATAACTGGCTGTATCCCATCCACAAATCTCAATGGACTCAAAAACAATATGAAAATTTTTAGCTGACAAGAACATGTCTGCTGCCTGCAGTCACTGCAATAGCTCACCATGTTGCCTACTAACCAAAAGATCAAAAATTATCGATTTCATGGCGCTGCGTGCTTTGGATAGAAAAGCTACTTTAAAATTTGCATTATTTAAGAAACGAATTAAGAGAAAAGACCTGTGTTTTAGAGCACTTTGGAACGCAAGAAATGGCTTTATGTTTTAATCTTATCAATGATTTACTATAATTCTATTATTTTTACCAGCTGGGGTCTGGAAATGATTTTTTTTTTGCCGATGAATTTAGGATTTTGCCGCAGTATACATCTGCAGTCCCAGAATCCTCTGGTAAGATAATCCCTCCTGCGATGGGGAAACGCCTTTAACCTTTTCGTGAATGAAAAATCTGCAACCATTTTGAAATAAAAAGGGGGAAAGAATGATGATTTCTAAAAGCTGGAATGAAATTTACTGTGAATTGAAAGGACAATGAAAGGAAAACATACTGTAGTCGCGTTGTGTCGGTGGAGTTTCCAGCCGTTGTCTCCATCGCTCAAACCCTTTCTTCCATGGTGTCCGTACGTACGCCTGGAGAATGGCGTTACCCGTACTGCATGTGGGCGAGAGATGGAGAACCATGATTGGAGACAGACGGAGCTTCCTTGCCAGGAGTGCAGAAATGCTACAACCTCCATTCTGCAGACTGGAAGGAGAATTTCAACTGCAAGTCATTGATTTTGACCAGTGGGTTCTTAGGACTACCAGGCTGCATTAGGATAGCCAAGTGCCCAGGTAGCGAGAGGTGCTTACGGCTGCTTGGTGCTTACAGACCGAAAGGGAAGAGGAAATTTTCTGAGGCATAAGGAAAATGCAAAGCCCTAGCCCGTGCACAGCCTGTTTGGAGATTTGTTCAAATGAATCTTCAGCCCCGATATGCTTGTATTTTCAGACCACGCAGTAATTAACAAAGATTGGTCTGAGCAGAAAAAAAAATCAGGCCTTAATAATTTATTATCTTACGTTTTATGACTATGTATTAGAATGAATTACTCAGAATTGGGAAATGTGGCCTAGAGCTACTGAAAGAAAAAGGCAACATTTAGCAACTATCTTTTAAAAAACAGCTTTCTACAGCTCTATCCAGCTCTCTTGATAGAGCATTGACAATTAAAGGGTTACGAGTCTGAGAATCAGTGGTTTCTTGTGGACCAAGTTTGATTAGGAGAGAAGGCAGCAGGTGTCACACCTCTGCCGCTGCCATTGTTTCCCCTTTGCGGCCAGCTTTCCTGCAGGGGAGGCTGAGCACCACTGCCATTGTTTTAAATTAGGAATAGGAGACCCGGAATGATTACAACAGGCACACAGAGAGATTTTAATTGAAAACTTAGAAGCTGAGAAATTCTTGTTAATGACAACATTTTTACAAGGACCAATATTGTAGATTTCTGTTTACCTTGATCACGCACTAAATCTTGAATATGAAGCCAGTCTGGTATTTATTTGTTTGGTTAGTAGTAATTAAAATATATGTGTTGGTAGATGCAGTACTTCATGTTTATTCTGTTCCACTGTGTCTGCTGCTTAATATGCCAGTAATCAGATATTCTGATGAGTAATGCCTCAGCTGCTAAATCAGCTGGAGACTTTTTCAGTTTCTGAAGCGTACCTGATATATAAAGTTAAACTGTGGTAGACTTTCACGTGCACTGAATTAAAGAGGAAAATGCTAAAGTATACTGCATAAATCCAAAATAGGAACACTAAAGGAAAGAATTACCTTCTTTTTTTTTCATATCAAATTGGTGACCAATGATAATTCAATTTCCATGCTTGAAACATTCATACAGACTCCAATTTATGTCAATACAACCAGTTGGCCAGATGTTTTCATCAGCATCTTCTATAGTAATTTACTAATATTTCTAGTGTCCCTCTTTCCTTCTAAATGACCTACAGCTACACACTGGCAGATTTCTTTTTTTTTCCGTAATTTTTGAGAAGAGGGAAATCTCACCACTATTTTGAATTTGGCTATTCCTCTCCCTTTATCCATAAAGAATTTTTTTTTCTTTTTTCTTTTTTCATTAAAACTGAACTTGAGTGGCACGACTATTTGTTTAACAGAGCAAAAACACATGTATTAATAAACTGCAGTTCTCAAGTATGTGGCAGGAACTACATTGATTAGTCTTGTATCTCAAAGAGTGCTTAAATATTGCAGACATCTCTGCTCTTTTCCACTTCATGCCTGTATGAAAGAGAAAATGCACTGTTTTTTTAATATACTACAACTTTACTTTGCTGGAAGAAGGCTTCTTCTATTTTTTTTTTTTCTTTTTTTTTTTAGAGAGAAGATCAGAATGATGTAATTTTTTTTTTTTTTTTTTGCTGACAAGTGAACGTATACATTTTATCAGTGTCTGAAAAAATATTTGTAGTTGATTCTAGAGCACGTTCATAGAATATGCGCAGTCAGAAGGCGGTAATGCATTTGTTTTTAAGATCCAAACAGGAAATCAAAGATTCAGGCCCAGAGCCATGGATGTTTCTCCATAATTGGTAATTTTGCTTTATCCTTACATTAGGCTATGGCCACTCATTTGTTACCACGTTTCTTACAAACACAGCTAAATGCCAGGATTTCAGAGGGAAAGGTGACCAACTAAGTTTACCTTTAGCTGTTTGTTATTTTTAATGGGCTTCCTGCTTTCTACAGTGTTAGAAGTTGACGCTCCAAAAGCAGTGCTAAGGATGTTAAAAAAAAAAAAAAAAGAAAGAAAGAAAGAGAGGAAAATAGAAAAGGCTACGACAAAAAGATTTAAATCATTATCTTTTAAAATTTAACCATGAAGCTTTCCTTTGCACTGAGGATTTCTTACTGCAGGGATACACAATGGACACGTTAGAAGACTGCTTGACCTTTTGAAAAAAAATATGTCTGCAGCATACTCGTCTAGCATATAGTCACCAAAACAAACCTAATAAAGTATAAAGGTGCTCTAAGGAAACTTCTGAAGCTGCATATTCACCCTCAGTGCTTCTTGGAGCAGGGGGAGAAGAGCAAATTAGGAAGAATAACTGGGATGTTCGTGAATTTATTCATGGAAGCCCCACGCTACAATATCCAGTATAACATCTACTCTTCTATTTTTGGTACTGGACCATAAAACACTATTTTTGAAAAATCATAAAAATTAAATGTCTTTTAGAGAATTTTAAAATTGAAGAAAGAATGGAATTACATGATAGAGTTAATTATAATAGCAACACTTCCAGCAATTAAGATATTTGTTTCCCTAGTGTAGGTTTGTGTGGGTTTTTTTAAGTGAAATTTTAGCAAAACGGTTAGCTCCCTAACAGCTACAAATTTCAAACCTGAAATGAACCAAATTTCTATTAGCAGTGTGCCTAGATCTAAAAGCAGCCTAATCACTCTGCAGTGAAACAAATGCAGATTAAAACGACAATGAACCATGCAAGACTAAAACAGCGAAAATTCAACAAGAGTCTAGCACTATGTACTACAGGTGTTATGATTTTATATATACAAATATATACAAAGTGGTATGTTTAAAACCTGTTTGTAAAAGGGCTAGTTCCAGTAGTCCTCACCAGGTCAAAAAGAAAAGCGGTCCACGGTTCAGGGGCCAGAAGATGCGGACCATACCCCTCCTGCTCCTGCAGAATCCAGGCTCCAAAAGCCCCATCCTCATGGACCTCAGGGGGTGGGATGGCACACAAAGAGGCTCTGAAAGGTATCTGGGACCATGCAATGAATGCATCAAGGGCGTCTGACTGATTCTGCTGTTGTTATCAAGTGCCCAATGGAATTGCTTATAGTGAATTTGGCAGTAATACCCTATAGAAGGAGCACTTTGTACTTATATAGTACCTTTGATCCAAGCATCTAAAAGGAGGGGTCTGTCATGACTGTTATTCCCGTTTCATAGAGGGCGAAACCGAGGCAGACAAGATTTTCCCAAGATTGCACAGGAAAGTAGCTGCAAAAGGGAGGTGGACAAAGAAAGTAACTCTTCCCCCCCATGCCTCTTTTAATGCCCCAAACTCAACTCATTTTCTTGTACCACAATTGGAGTCAAACTTCAGGAGTCAAGAACAGCACGGTCCTTCTGCCCATTGCTGCACACTTCCATGGCATGCAGCACCACGGGATAATTCCCCTGGAAGGCGACCAGTGTTCACAGCCTGCTGGCCCTGCACTGCCAGCATTTGCTTTGCCAGCTCTTGCCGCCTCGTTGCCCTCATTCTTACCCTCCTTTTGGCCTGCGGAACCAAAACAGGCAACTGTCCTGAGAGAAAACACTGCGACAAATGAAGCTGGATGCCTTGGACCTCCAACTACAGGGCTGTCCAGGCAACATTTCACCTCTTGGAGTGGGGACCCGAGGGTGCCTAGAGGCTGGGAGGGGGACACTGCTGCACACCCTGCAACAGAACGGCAAGGAATCAAAGATTGTTATTATTAGAGTCACTACTTCGAGAGCCATTTTAATGGGACAAATCTCCCTGCCCTGTACGGGGTGCGGCCCCATAGGGATGGGAAGGGTGCCCGGGCCGCTTGGGAGGTTGGGGCGTGTTCTGCGTGCAGCAAACCCTCCTATTTTCTTTTTCTTTTTCTTTTTTTTTTCCACAGGGAAGAATCCCATTAAAAAAAAAAAAAAAAAAAACCACCGATGGGAGAAACTTGACGCGGAAAAATCATTGTAGAAAAAGCTTTTTTATATATATTTTTTATTTTTTTTAATTTTTTTAGTCTGTGTATTACCGAACACAGCGAGAAGAAAAATCTCAGCGTCACTGTGCGAGCAGATAACTCACAGCCCGTCCCGCCGTCCCGCAGCCCGCACTGAGGCGCCGGGGCAGGGCTGAGAGGAGGCGGCCCCTGTGCGTTCCTGTTTGCGAGGAGCGGGGGGCTGGGGGGGCAGCTCGCTTCTTTCGTCAAACAGAAATAAATCGCACAACGAGACACTTTTTCTTCAGCACCCGCTTCCTGGAGAAAAACGCGGGGTTTCCGCCGAGCCCCCCCTGCGTCCCGCCCCCCCCCCCCCCCCCCCCCGCGCCCCAGCCAGGCTGTGTGTGAATCGGGAGCGTGCGTGGCGAAACGTGCTTAAAAGCCAGGAAAAAAAAATAAAATTAACAAAAAATATATGTATGTATACTGAAAATAATCATCTCCGTGCAAACGGACGGCGCAGGGACGCAGCCCCCAGGCCGATCCCCGCGGCCGCACCCCTCAAGCACAACTTCTCTCGCTCGTTCCCTTCTCCCCCACCTCCGGAGCCCGGCGTCCCCGCCGCCACCGCCCCCCGCCCGCCCCCTCCCTCTCTCGTTCCCTCCCTCAGGCTCCTCTGCCGCCGCCGCGGCCTTCCCCCCGCTCTCTGCCGCCGCTTCCCTCCGCCGTCTCCCTCCGCCCTGGGAGCCGGGCACTATTTCTCCTCCCCCTGCCCTGTGCGCTGGGTGCCTGTGGAATGCTGCGCGCTGGGCCCGGCCGCGGCGGCAGGATACAGCCAGCCCGGCGCTCGCTATAAGAGCCTCCTTGTGAGCGCCGCCATTTTAAGCTTCTCGCCCGGTTCGGCGCTGGGAGCAGCAAGCAGCGGCGCTCGGGGACTGCCGCCGCCGCCTCGCACGGTCGCCACACGGGAGGCAGCGGCGGGGGACGCAGCTGGGAGCGAGCTGAGCGAGGCGGAGGAGGAGAAGAAGGGCGGCACGAGGAAGGAGCGACGGATCCGGCCGGGATCGCCCGGGCGGCAGCAGCTGCAGCAGCCGGAGCCCGGGGGGACGCTGCGCTCTCGCCTCAGTGCCACGTTAGTGCCGCTTCGTCCGGCGGGACCTCGGGGCGGGCCCCTCCCTCAGCGGGGAGCGGGAACGCGGGGGTCCGGGCCGCGCCTGGGAGGGCGGGGGGCTCCGGGCGGGGGGGCAGAAGGGGTCGGACAGCTGCGGGGGGTGGCAGCTGCGGCCCCCGGGGCCTCTCGGGAAGCGCGTCCCGGGGCGAGGCTCGGCGGGCTGGGGGCTTCTCGGGAGGGTTTGTCGCTGCTCGGGGGGTCACCGAGCCGCCGTCGCGGTGGCAGCGGGGTGTGGGGGGGGTGGGGACAGAGAGTCGTGGGGCTGTTGGTACCGAGTGTGATGAACTAAGCGCGGCCGCTGCAGCCGGCAGGAGATAGCTGATCTGCTGCCGCGTGGGTTTTCCGTCTCACTTGCGTGCCTGTGTTTGCTGGCGGGCTTGCGCTGCTCGCGGGGGTCCGCGAAGTGCGGTTTGTGATGCCCCGCAGCCGGGGGTCCCATCTGGGGACCGCGGTTACCCCCGGCTGAGGCGCTTGGGAACAACTTGGCGGTCGCTCCCAGCGGCGTATGAGGCAACTCGCTTCCGAGTCCCCGTGAAACGGGAGACCCAGGTGTGCCTTTTCCTGAAAAGCCGCCTCCTGTGCGCGGTCGGTTGCTCCTGGGGCAGGTTTCTCAAAAAGCTCCCCAAACCCTAAATTATCCTCGAGCTGAAACTCGCTGCAGGACGTCGTGCAGTTGATTGGATTCTCTCTTCCCAGAAGAGATATTGCCGGCAGAGCTTTCTGGGAAGGGAGGACGGGCTGTGAAAGTACCGCGGGCAGGCTGTGACTTCGGGAGCAGCGGTGTTGATCTTTGCAGTCGGCTGTTACTTCTTGATCTCTTTCTCGTGGAGCGGCCATTGTTCTGACACTCGGTACGTTCCAGACATCTGTGGTCCTCCCATCCCCCAAAGTATGCAGTGGTGAATGGAAAGAGGCCGGGCTGGTATGCTGAGGTCGGGGGAAGGAAATCAAGGAGGGGTTTTAGTAAAACAGGATCTTTATGCGCTGGGAATAAGGCGAGGGCAGGCTAGGGAACTACCTGGACGTGTCACTATTTCCTTCACCTTAAGTTCAGATGCACAGGAGAGAAACTCTTCACTTAACAAATCTGCTTCTGATGGTAGAAAGGTCCTCCTGCAAGCCTTTAAAATTGCATTGAGGGAGAAGCTTGCTGGTGTTTGTTAGGTTAAGTTGTAATGTGAATTTCCATAACTGACAATGCGAAAACCTAATGTTAATCTTGCACCCCTTTTAAAAGATGCTGACAGCTGCAGTTATGTCTGCTGCAGAACGGTTGGTACTGCTGGAAGCGAGTTGCTGAAGTGCTCAGGAAAAGTCTCTTAAACCTCTCTAAATTCAGCCACTGCAGAAAGCATCAGATCTAGTGCTGGGCTCTTCTGGAGTTCTAAGGAAATGTCATTGTTCTGTGGCTGTTAGTTCACAAATTTGTTTAGTTACGAGTTGATAGACACAAGAATGTTCATGTTGGTGTGTTTGACTGCTTCGTTTGAGAGTGTAGGGAAGAAATCAGTAGAAACACCCTGATGAAAGGACAAAGCAACAGAGCTTTTAAAAGCAAAGATTTGCTGTAAGCAAAGCTTGGTTGGAAAAAGTCCGTTCTTCAAATGCCGTGTTACATCCCCTGCAAACCAGGTTTCCTGTTCTTGCTAAAGCAATAAATGGGCTGGGCTGCTTGCCTGGTACGTTCTCGTGAATGCTCGCATGTTGCTGTGACTGCCTGGTGTGTCAGTAACCAGCTTATAGAATCTCAGTCCTGAAACCTCACTGCCTTCCAGAGGTGAGGCTTTCTTTGTATGGTGAATGTTGGTTTTTAGTGACTTAATACCAGCAGAAGTTTGTGCTTAATTTTTCAGGACACAGGACTGTGAATTCTGTAAAGGAGAAAAGTCGGTACTGGTGGCCTTCTAAATGAAATTTGGAGTAGAGAGGCATGTAGCAATAAGGGAATAGGAAAGAGTAATTGTAATCTTCTGTCTTTGTGAATGGAAGTTTGAATGTGCTGTCTGAAACTTATGGATAAAGATGTTTCTGCAGAATAATGTCTGGTAGGCAGATTAGTTTGCAAACACAGCAGTAATCTGAATCACTCCTGTTAACTCGATTAAAGCTGGTAACACAGGGCTTGCGGTGATGATGGCAGCAAAACTCGTTCTGTAACTCTGGTAGGCTGCATACTGTGGCAGGAAAATCAGGACTGACCTTACTTATCTTAACATCATATACTTCATGGGGCCTGATAAGACTTGGTGAGAAACTACGCAGGCATCTGGGACTTGTGCATGGCTCCTCGAGCATGTGCCTGCAAATCCTGAGCCTCCTGCCTTTTTGGGTGGCTCTGTAAGAGCTCCAGTTTAGCCATGGCACCCTGCTAATTCTGCAAACTGCATGGCACTGAGTACTGCATGTGACTTCCTTGTCTTTTCAGGTGAAATGGCTCTCCTGGTAAAAGAGGGCAGGGCACTATTGCTGGCTGACTTTCTGGCTAAGTGTCAGGAGGTTTGTATTGGGGTCCTTTGCTATGTGACCTATCCACTGTATTGGTTAGAATTACCAATGGAAGTAGCTTAACTGGTTAATTTTAATATCCATCGCTGATACTTGATTCTGAGCTAGAATTTTCTCTAGACTATAGTCCCAAAGGGTCATGACTTAATATAATTGTGTGACCTGTGTTGTCTCTTTTGGGATGAGGAAATAAGTAGCCAGAAAGTTTTCTTTTTTTTCTTGCACTGACAGATATAAATTCTCTTGCAGCTGAATTTTAATGCTTTTTGCTCGTACTTGTCTGCGTGGAACACCATACTGATAGTGTGAGCAGATGAGAAGTACTTGCAGGTTAACTTGGGTTTGATTCAAAAGCAAAATGTGTCCATTTTTTCCCTCATCTTGGGAGGTGTGGGTGCGGAAGTTGCTATGTAGCTTTAGTTAGAGAAACTTTGAATACGTTTTCTAAAGCAAATGAGAACAACACATGTTGACTCACTGTTACAGAAATGGAATGTCTGCTCTGCTAGTTAACACTAGGTAAACTCTAGAGTTTAAGGAATAAATTCATCCATGAAAAGGCTGAAAGAGTTAATCTGGTATCCTAGACTCTGCTTTTAAAAGTTAGCATGAGCTAGCTGGAACTCACTGGAGTTGGCAGATGCCAAGTGTGTGGTTTAAGGGTATTTGCTGGAACTAGCATTTGTAGGTTGACTTGCTGTGCTGAGTAGGTCTGTAAAAATTGGAGAAGTTTGCCAACTCTGCAGCAAATGTAGCAAGTACTCCTGTATTGTCCTGGCAACAATTCAGGTGCCCTCCAGTGGTCAAAACTCTTAACATCCTAGAGGTGCTGATAAATGCTGTTACATTGTCAATTCATCTTAATTAAAAGTGAGCTGAGCGTTAGTGTGTTTGATAAGCAGTTCTTGTTGCAGTATTGTAAATACTTGTCCATTCTGACAGACGAGCTAAGGCCACCAGTACATACATACTCTCAGATTCGTAAGTCTTTCACTGGTGTCAGTGCATTTATGACTAATCCCTTTGGTTTCTTAAACCTGAGATTAATATTTAACATCCATATTTGGGTTGGTTATGCAGCTGCAGTCAAAGAAGAAACTAGATTATGGTTGGATACTTTAGGAAGGGAGATACAGTGGCAATTTAGAAAGCATTTGTCTGGAAATAAAATAGTTCTGTAATACAGTGGCTGTCTTCTTATTGATACCTACTATCATTAACTGTAGAATTACTGTGTTGTTTTTACATTCTGGACAGGAAGTTTGAGAGTTGACAGTGTGCTGTTACTGAGCTGCTTTAGTGGTAAATGAAATGTGATGCGATTGTCAGAGTTCTTGTAGACTGTCTCTAAATGGTTGTCATGGCAGGCTTGTTTTCTGTATGTGACTACTTAAGACTTAAGGAGGATGTTAGGTCCTGACTACTGCTCTTTCCACTGAGGAATTCTGAATTGATAAAAGCAGGGGAATGTAGTCCAGAATCTACAAATTGTGCAAGCAGGTTAGCAAAGTCTGCAAGCAGTACAACTATTGGCAGAAATGCTAGCCTGTTCCCAACTGAGGAAGGCAGGGATATACATAATGTAGGTGATAATTGCATCCCTCAGATTAAAGGAAGTGATTTTCTAATCTGTGATAGAACTTCTTAGTGCTTTGCCAGGCTGTGGAAGTACTCCAGCGTAACGAATGCTGCATGAAAGCCCACGTCAGAACTGCTTGCTGGTGAGTAGATCCCATTGAGTCTGTTGCTGAGCAGAAGTGACTTAGTAACTGTTTTGAGGTTACAGGCATGAATCTGTGGTGCTTAGCTGATTTAAACAATGAAGACAGAGCAATTGGGTTGATAATACAAGCTCATAACTAGATTAAGTTCATAAACTTGGAACTGTCATAGTAGTCCTTTAATGCTAGGCTTCAGACTGTTGTCATGTGGTTGGTGTATACACTGTGTGGAGGCTAACTGTTTTTTCTGTGCTGGATGTGTAGCACTCAATAAGTAGATGATGTTGTCTCTTCCATCCTATCTTAAATGTTAAGATTATGATCAGCTCCTCTTAGAGGAGGAAGAGACAAATATTTGAGCCAATGTGAACTACTGTATTACAGTATTTTGCTAGTGTTACAGTGTACTTGTCAGTGAAATGCTCTCAAGCCATTGCTTTCAAGCATGAACTGATGATTTCAACAGTCAGCTTGATCACAGCTGTTGCTTCTGTCTCTTGGAGGCAACAAAAGTCTTTATAAAGCACAGACAAAATCCCAGTGCACAGTGTAGCTTTGAGAAGATTGCTTTGGCTGTTCCATTTGTAGGTCTTGTTAGAAACTGTTGATGTACTTCCATGATTTTTGAACACAAAAGATGTTAACAGATCTCCTGCAGAATAACTGTGCTGTGGATCCTAATGCACTAACGTCAGCAGAGTGATAAAATTCAGTGATATCGGATTCAGAATACTGCAGTAGAAATACTCCGTTAAATGGCAGAGTTTGTGGATTGGGGAGGTGCTGTCTTTGCACTATTAGTTACGTGACAGGGCATATGTGCAGGCTTTCCAGCAGCATGTGAAGCTTCAGAGTTCATCTCTTAAAGTGATCTTTTCAGCTCAGTGCCCTGATAAGCTGAGTTATCTTTTGATTCAGTTGCCTTTTGACATTGGTCTGTGTTCTCCAGGCTCCCATTTTTACACGTTGGAACTTATCTTAAGCATTTGTTGGCTGACCAGTAGCTCTTAGACCAGCATTAAGTGTTCCTTTACTGGAACTTTTAATGGGCTGTTTTTAACAGGGTACTTAAACCTTACTGCTTGTGAAGAGCCTGACTAATTGAACAGGCTGCTAGGGCCTGTATGCTGTGTCTGTTGCTCAGAAGTGCTGCTCTCCAGATCCATTCAGTGCCTGCAGCTGAAAGCCAGTTCGGCAGTGGGAGCTCGCTAAGTCTTCCTGATGCATTCCCACTGCCTGAACTACCAGTCAGTAGCTAAAGTTGTTCCTCAGTGATAGACTGGAGCTCTTCTGGGTGGCATTCTGTAAGTGGGGTGAGGAGAAGCATTGAGCACTACACTGTAGTCTTAGCCGCACTCAGAGCTTGATGTGCTGTCACAGTTAATCACTTGACAAGCTGGGTGGGGCATGGTTCTTCACCAGCTTGCTGTCTCTTTTAGAGAGAAAAGGTGTAGCTGGTAATTGCCCTGTGCCATCGGATAGCTAGCGCTGTATCTGGCTGTATGTGCAGCTTTCCTACTCCTGTGTGAGCATGAGGCTGCATGGATTCAGGGAGGAGCCTCTCCTTTTGGCCATGTAATCTGAGTCTTTCACTTTTTTTTTAGTCTAATCTAGTTCTTAGCCTAGTCAAGACAGCTAGATGCCTTGACTTTAGTTCCCTTAAGCACTTGTAATCAACTTTCTTAGAGAAATAGAGCAAGAACAGAAATATTTGCCTGCTGCTTGCTGTGGATAATGAGCATGTGCATAGAAACTCAGTTCTCTTAATTGGCCTTAGATTGCTGAGATGACTGAAAATAGAATAGCATAACACTTCATTTTGTGATGTGGCATCAGTTGAACTCCTACAAGAATTAGTGTATAGAGGCCAACCTGCTTTTTGCACAGGGAGCCTTTAGATACTTCCAAGGCAGAAGGCAAGGGTTAGAAATCTAGGGGAGGGAGAAGGAGATAAAGTAACAAGATGGGGGTATGGTAAAAAGCAAAGAACTTCTCTTGAACGTTAGTTGATTGATCTTAGTGTGTTTCAAGTACTCCATTTCCATTTAAATACTGTTCATGGATTATTTGAGCTTGTTTGTTGCCTCTTTCCACGTGTATTAAGGTATGTAAAACTTGATGGTGTCAAACTGTTCTCTCTTGTGGGGGGTCACTGAAATAGTGACTCAGGTTTCTTAATTTCCTGATGCTTACCTGAAGAACAAATTTCTTTGTATAGTCTGTGTTGAGAGTCAAACTTGTGATCTGATTATTGAAATCAAGAACAAAAAGTCACTGATGGCAAGGCAACTTCCACCTTTCTATAGGCATCATCAGAATGTGTTGTCAGAGATACAGAGCTGGATAGTCCTGCTGTTGCCTTCACATAGGATATTGAGTTTATCAGTGGATTGAAGTATCCTTCCTTGGTAATTAGTGGGAATGGTTTAAGTTCATTAATGCATTTCCTCTGTTGAAGGTTAGGATTGGTAAACGGGATTTGGTGCGGTTACCTGCTGCAGGAGGAAAGTTAGATTTCCTGTTACTTGGTAGCTCTCAGTTGTGTTTTTTCTTAGACTGTTGCCATAGTCGAGACTGCTACATGTTAACTACTTAACCAGTAAGGCTGCTGTGACTCATGCCATGACTTTTCTTGGGGAATTGAGGGCTGGATGAGTGTTTCTACCACCTAAACAGAAGGACAGTTCACGTGTTCTAGGGCTGTGAAGACGCATGGTATGTTTTTCTTTTCACAGCAGTAAAAAGGAATGGTGTTCCCCCACGCTGTATGGTTTGACCTGCTAGGGCATCTTCAAATAAACTGTAACAGAACACTTTCATCTTGTGTTAAATCAGCTTGCTTCAATAAAGTCAAATTAATATCCATTTTTTGGAATCAGGATAAGGATAATTCTTAACTTCACTGTCTCAGACTTAGTCTGTGAGAACAAAGTAGTCTGTTGCTTTGTTTAAATGTGATTACTTCCAGCCCTGAACCACTGTTAGAGGCAGCTTTTCAGTGTGATCCATAGTAATTTTTATCTGTCCACGTCCTTAAACTGCTGGTCTGAAGAGCAATTTGAAAAACTTGAGTTTCTCAATTCAGAAGCCACTGGTGGTGCATGACAAATCTGGCTTTCATCAAGGCCTGCCTGTTCTTGGCTATAACTAAATTCAAACTAATCTCTTATTTGTTGCAAGCAGTTACCACAAAGATGGTTACTCTTGAAATTGTCAGGGTGACTGAGGTCTGCTAGTGTCACTGCTTCACACAGTGTGGGAATGCTTCTTAGTACTTGGTTTGTGGATATGGAATGTATTTAGAGAGAATTGTTTGTTTTTTTTTAACTTTGATACCTTTAAAAGAATTTTTCATGCTAAAGATTTCTATTTTATTTTTATTTAAATAAAACTTAGCTTTGTTATCTGTTTCTGCTCTGAAATAAAGATCTACTCATTGAGAATAAAGACTGTAAACCCAACTGTCATTCTTACAGTGAGCTTCTGAAATACCTTAAAAGACACAGAACCTGCATCCCTGGAATTTCTTATTAACCTAAGAGAGCACCTCATACATGAAAGACCTTTAAAACTATCACCCCAGAACTCAAAGCCAGAAATTGCCCAAATTAAATTTGTGTCCTCTTTAGAAGGATAGGAGAGGATTTTTCCTCCTGTTGGGATAGAGAAACTTAAGGCTCCATATGTGAGCAGAACTTCTTTTGCTTTTCAAGATACTGAATGAAATCCATATAAATTCAAACTTCCAGGACATGATGGCCTCCTCAGGTTCCAGGCTATCTCACAGAATGGCCAGGGTTGAAAGGGACCTCAAGGATCATGAATCTCCAACCCTCCTGCCACATGCAGGGCCACCAACCTCCACATTTAATACCAGACCAGGCTGCCCAGGGCCCCATCCAACCTGGCCTTGAACACCTCCAGGGACAGGGCATCCACAACCTCTCTGGGCAGCCTGTGCCAGCACCTCACTACTCTCTTTGTAAAGAACTTCCCCCCAACCTAAATCTCCCCCTCCCTCAACTTGAAACCACTTCCCCTTGTCAACCCTTGTTCCCTTATCAACCCTTCCAAAGAGTTGACTCCCCTCCTGTTTGTAGACTCCCTTTAGGTACTGAAATGCTGCAATGAGGTCACCCCGCAGCCTTCTTTTCTCCAGGCTGAACAAGCCCAGCTCCCTCAGCCTGTCTTCGTAGGGGAGGTGCTCCAGTCCCCTGATCATCTTTGTGGCCCTCCTCTGGACCCTCTCTAACAGCTCCCTGTCTTTCTTCTACTGGGGGCTCCAGACCTGGACACAGTACTCCAGGTGGGGCCTCCCAAGAGCAGAGTAGAGGGGGACAATCACCTCCCTGAAGTATTTCCCTTACTTTGACGAAGCTAGACTCAGCAAAGTTTCATACTGAATGCCAGTATCCAAGTGTAATTGCTTTCCACAATTACTCAATTGCTGTACGTGTTTTTCTCTATAGGTATTTAAATCAGCTATTTTAGGTCACTTGTATCTTTTAAATAGTATCATAGAATCTGTCAGGGTGGAGAGGTCCTTAAAGATCATCAGGTCCAACCACAACCCAACCATGCTACTCTAACTCTTAACAATCCTCTGCTGAATCATGTCCTTGAGCACCACATCCAAATGGATCTTAAACACATTCAGAGATGGACAAAGCAGCTAAGCTGATTGAATTTCCCCTATGGAGGAGAAAGAAACAAGTTCCAACTTGTTCTAGGCTTCCTGTTCATCAGTTCAGTGCTATTCCAAATCAATACTGAAGCGTGAATCTCAGTTGGATCGTGTCTCTGTGTGACTAAAAGCAGTGGAAATAGGCCTGCCTGCTGCGAGGTTGTGTAGTTGAAGTTAAAACTGGGGGAAGAGAAGCGTGGGCCTGCTTTTCCTTGGTAAAAATAAAAACTGGAGGAAAGACTGAAGAAGTATTTTCATATTTAATCTGGTAAAAGAGGCAGATCACAAAATTAGACCCAAAGAAAGCTTCCAGGAGAAAGCTCTCATTGCATCTACTTCTCTTCTTCAGTTGTAAGTGTGAGCTGTGATTTTAACTGCTGCAATTTCATTATGAGATGAAGATTTGCTTGTTCTAAGCAAGAAAGTCTTTGTGACATTTGGCACTGCTGGTTAATTTGAAGATGCAGCTCTGTAGTCGTCCTAGATGAGACATGGATTGTGAGAGCATGGGCAGTAGGCTTTAAATAGATCAATTGATGGGGATGTGTCAGGCTTCCTTTCCCATATCAGGCTTTCCAAAATGCTGCTTTCAAACCAAGGATTTCTGGAATACTTAAACTTTGGTGTTCAGCTTAAGCAGTTACCCAGTTTGTAAATTATCACATCTGCCAGGCGTAAACGGAATCAATTTTAATGTAGGTTTTCTATTAAGGCAATAACCTTGAAAGAAGGTGGAAATACTTTGTTTAATATCAGCTGCAAATATGAGCTGTTGTGTAGGCTAGCAGATTGACAGTGAAAATGAGTTTATTTTAGATAAAATGCAGAAAAGTTGCAAATGGTGTTGTCTTAGTGTAGCAAGCAGGTAAATATCAGGCTGGTACTTGCGTCCTGCAACAGGCTCTTCTCCTAATTCTCTCCATGTGTAAGACAGCAAAAGTAAACAATTTTGTGTGCTTTGTATCCTGGTGGAGCTGCTGCTTCTCTTTAGAAAGAGAATTAGGTTTCATTGAAGCTGACCTATCATTTACCTCCTTGGCATACACTTGTCCTTGAAAATCAAAAGTTAATACCAAAGCTTTATCGATCATTAAAATATTCCTCATCTTTCATTCCTTGAGAACAAAGAAATTTGAATTACTCTTCCATATTATGAGCTACCAATTTCAAGTTAAGCTTGTTCTGCTCATGGAAGATCTCAAATGCATGCATGGGACTGAGGGTACCTGGTGCAGTTCAGTGCAGTGCCTTATTAGTACTCTTCACGTGAGAAATTTAGTACATATTCATTATAAAAGTCCATTAAAAGCTGGAGCTGACGGTGCTTGCTAAATAAATCGATGTTGTCCTGGTGGAGGTTTATAAGAGGTTAATAGGACTAAACCTCAGTAATGCAGCCATGTGGATATATGTTGTGCATAACACGATACTTAGAGGAATTCAGGCCTGAATTCTGAGCACTAGGCACTCCTTGAAACTAGTGAGGGCTACAGAAGTTTGCTATGATGCTAATATTTGTTTCTGAAATGCATTAAATCCTTTTTCTTCCTGATGATTCAGGTCCGTGACCTTGACAATGCAGTGTTTCTAGTCCTGTCTCCTCCAGGAAGCCTGAGGAGGAGCTCGATGTAAAGGAGTCTCATGATCTTTGCAGGGTTGGGGTTTTCCTGTTTGTTTACCTTTCCCTCAATGATCCACTTTCATGGATCATTGTTACCTCATGGAGAGGTAACTGCACAAACCTTTGCTCCTAGACTGGGGTTGTTGCTGTCAGAGGTGGCAGTTTGCCTTAGTGATACTGGGAGGAGTCAGCAGCTTGTCTGGCCTCTGTTCTACCCCCTCGTAAGAAGAGAACAGAGTGGGAAGCAAAATACAGAAGAACGTTCAGTTGCAGAAACCCTAAAAGCAATCAGAACATACTGCTTTTCCCTGGCTGGCTTTAATCTGTGATTATTTTTAACTTTGAGGATTAAATCCAATTTAACATCTAAATTAGGAACGCTGGCTGGGAGTGCTGGGGAGTTTTATGGTTGTATGAAATGCAGATTAGGAAGTTAGAAACTTTGAGGTGCGGCAAGCAGGCTGATCTAAGGTCAGCTCTTCAAAGTCATGCTGTATCTGACTGGTAATGCAGCTCTGAACGCTTAACTCTGTTCTCAGTGCTAACCTGCAGGTGTTCTTCTGCTTCATTTTTAAATGTTACTGCTGTGCAGTGACTGGTGTGCTGTGTTGGATCGGTACTGCTGCTTGTCTGATTTCTTCAGGATGTTGAAAGTGAACCATTTTGGAGTGCAGTTGCTGTAAACGAGCTGCCTTCCTCTGTGCAGAATTCAACAGCAGAAGGAAGTGATATGCATTCTTCGCAAGCTCCCTATTGCATATTTGAATGTGAGGTGGTACTGACTGTCTTGGTGCTCTTGGCTATTCATCTACTGGTGTAGACTTTGGAAGTAATCTGGTGATTGGTTTCTTATTAGCAGAGCAGGCAAGAGAGCTTACAATCAACATAGATCTTTTGTGCAAAGGATATTGAGCATAACAGATTGCCTTCAGTACTGTTCTGCTTCTTTCTGCGTGAAAGGTGTTAGTGGGGCTGGCAAAATAATGCATGAGGCTTGCATGCTATCAGGATGTTATATCGGCACTTCTACTAACTTAGACGGCCAGGAGAACTTATTTATTAATATTGAAGTGATAGCTTGAGTTAGTTTCTCTTTCCCTTTCTTTACCAGTGCTTACTCCCAAACTCTTAGCAGCATCTGGAAAGAATTGTTTTGCAGCATTTGAGGTAGTGGCAGGGAGAAAGATGTGGAATGTGCGAAGCAGACTGAAGCAGCTCATCTCCTCAAGGCTGCAGAGTAGGATCCATTTGGAAACGTCAGCGTTTCCTACCGCTTAGCAGCATATTTACTGTATGTTGTGTTGTATCTTAAATCAGCTCCGTGCTGCTTATCTGCTACAGAGGCAAATCTGCTGTCCATTTTAAAAGAGCCAGGAAAAGGATGCTGCCAAAAATGGTGGGAGCACTAAGTCGGGACAGGCAGCGCTGGCGTTTGTGCAGCAGGGTAATGAGTTTGCTCAGGAGCTGCTTGGGGTATCCTGCAAGTGGCTCAGACAGCAAAACACAGCGTTGCCTCAGCATTGCGTAGTCTATTCACTGAGAGCCCTGAAACTGCAGGCCTGTCTTCTGTTGAATTACCATTTTCTAAAAGCTGCTCCTGAAGGAAATCCTTAAACTGCTAAGTCTGTCTTTACACAAATAAAGCGTCAAATGGACTTTGTTCTCCTGACACAGTACAGCAGACCTGTCCTTGCCGTTACTTCATTGTCTAGGAATGTTTTGATCAGCATAGCTCTAACACCGAACACACACTGAAAGCTGATTGCTGGAAGAGATGGTTTTGCTCTCTGCACTAGTTACCACTACAAATGTTTCTGCTTGGCTAGCTCCCAGAACAGGCTGTCATCAGCACTGTGTTTGTGCTGGAAAAAAAAACCAAACAAACCTCCAATAAAACTGATACAGACTAGTAACAAAAAAAAACAACAACCCCAAAACAACAGAGTTGGACTGCTTGGGGAAGGGGAGCAAATAAAAGCATGACAGCTTTGACTGACCCATTGTGAAGTAGCAGCTCCGAGTTTCTCCATCTGTGTTAATGAGGAGACAGCTACAAATGTATGGTACAAGTACTTTGGTAGTGTTTGGTGATATTAAATGGATGTGCATACGAGATTTGATACAAGATTTAATCATAGCTCAGCCTTCTGTGCCTTGGATTTCAGAAAAAAAAAAAAATTGGCAACTTAATGTGTGCAACTGAAACAGAATTCTTGATTTTCAAACCTGGTTCAGTTTTCCATTTTAAGTTCACAAAAAAGTATTTTGTATAGAAAAAAACCTTTCTTCTTGTGGTACAGAAAAGGAGTGAAGAAGGAGGTTCAGTTACAATTTTTTTATAACACTGAAATGATAGTAGATTGCCTTGGATGGTCGTTAAGCTTTCCTGGCAGAAATCCTTATTGTAGCCCTGTATCAAGCAGTTTTGCTAATATCTTCAGAGTGAGAAGGGAATGAGCAATTCCAACATTTAGCCCTTGTCTCTGCAGCATGTCCAGGCCAGGTAATGTAATGTCTGTACTTCATCTTACACGAGGATAGAGAAGTAAAAAATGGCTCTATCAAGGTTATTTTTCACTTATTTTTCTCTTGCAGCTTTAAAGAAGTGAATGCATCTTACATAGAGTCTGCCAGGAGAAGTCTGGGTGATATATCTCATTCTTCTGTGTCCATAGGGGGGTTGCTAATTAGCACTGAATATACTCTCTTTAGCAGTGACGTGGCAATATGTGTTAAGCTTTAGATTGCAGTTCTACTGTTAGAATATGAAATCCTGTCTTACTAGCTCTGATTAGTGTTTAATAAGTTCTAATCTTGCTCTTTTTTAGAGTCTCTGAAAGGTAGCAAGAAAGAGTTCTGGGAGCACAGCAAGGAACATGGCAACCCAAGGTATATAATTTATTACACTTAATTTTTTATTAGACTCTACCAGTTGTAATAAAGAAGAGTTAAACTGGCTCCTTACTTTCCTTTTTAACTTTTCTAAGTCGCTTGAATAGAATTATGCTTCCTGTACTGCAACAATAGCAATACAGTGTTACCACAGTAACTTCAGCCTGCAAAGAGGTTTGTCATCGTAAATGTTTTGAGTCACTTAAGTATGGCCAGGTACTTAATCATATGATGCGGAAAGGGAGCCTTTAAGCAGCAGACTTAAGTCCCAACAACAGTGATTGCTCTGTCTGCTAGTCAGGCTTATAGATGTCTGCACTGGTTTGATACAATGCCTGAGTTTAAAATGGCTGTCTCGTTTTCTGTGCTAAACTCAGCTGCGCTGAGGTAGCTGTTTGTAACAGTTTATTTTACTGTAGAATCCTAGTCATTTTTTTGAAGGACTAATACATGTTGGAGTAATTCAACTAAACCAAATTGTTCAATGATTTGTTACAGCTGACTTGATGGAGTTGGATATGGCCATGGAGCCAGACAGAAAAGCTGCAGTCAGTCATTGGCAGCAGCAGTCGTATCTGGACTCTGGTATCCATTCCGGTGCCACAACAACTGCTCCCTCTTTGAGTGGCAAAGGAAATCCTGAAGAGGAAGATGTGGACACAACGCAAGTCCTGTATGAGTGGGAGCAAGGGTTCTCTCAGTCCTTTACCCAGGAGCAAGTTGCTGGTAAGGCCTTCTCTACTACGCCAGCTTGTTTAGACGCGCAGCTTAATGATACAGAAACGTCAATACTGAACTATTATTAATTTAGAAGAATATTATTCCTGTTTGAGTTAAAGACATACTTACCTTGGTTTTCAGATATTGATGGCCAATATGCAATGACTAGAGCTCAGAGAGTGCGTGCAGCTATGTTCCCTGAAACACTGGATGAAGGAATGCAAATCCCATCCACACAATTTGATGCTGCCCATCCAACTAATGTGCAGCGCCTGGCTGAGCCATCCCAGATGCTAAAACATGCTGTTGTTAATTTGATAAACTATCAGGATGATGCTGAACTTGCAACTCGTGCAATCCCAGAACTGACCAAACTGTTGAATGATGAGGACCAGGTAAGTATTTTGTATTTTGTTAACTTTGGTCTAGCGTGCCTATGGGGATCCTTTGATATCCTTATACAAAAGCTTTCTTTAAATACTCCTGTAGGTGGTGGTAAACAAGGCTGCGGTTATGGTTCATCAGCTATCCAAAAAGGAAGCATCTCGCCATGCTATTATGAGGTCTCCTCAAATGGTATCTGCAATTGTACGTACCATGCAAAATACGAACGATGTGGAAACAGCCCGTTGTACTGCAGGCACACTACACAATCTCTCACATCACCGTGAAGGCTTGTTGGCAATCTTCAAATCAGGAGGCATCCCCGCCTTGGTTAAAATGCTTGGGTATGTGGATTGCTGAGACAGTAGTTTGTGTCTTTGAGCTGTTGTTGGTAGATCCGGATACTCATCAGGCTTTTCCTTTTGTAGGTCTCCAGTGGATTCTGTGTTGTTCTATGCCATTACAACTCTTCACAATCTCCTGTTACATCAGGAAGGAGCCAAAATGGCTGTCCGTCTGGCTGGAGGGCTGCAAAAAATGGTTGCCCTGCTCAACAAGACAAATGTTAAATTCTTGGCCATCACGACAGACTGTCTTCAGATTTTAGCCTATGGCAATCAAGAAAGTAAGGTAAGTGCTTCAGCTCTTGAACCTCTTCTAAATGAGCAAGCTTGCTAAGGATGGCCTTAAAGGATCTTGTTTACTGACGTCTTTGTTCTGAATCCCATGTCAAGTTAAGGATTTTGTCAATTGCTGAGCAGTTTGCCAGTCAGTCCTGGCCTTGAAAGAAGGATGCTATTTTGTGGAAGTGTTCATGGTCAGACAGTTTACACAACTAACCAGTAGTTGTGAATGGTTTTTTAGAGATCTGTAGCACACAGTCTGTGCAAGCCAGTCTACTCGCATGATCAGGAAGTGACAGATAAGTGCTATATTGCTATACTTCTGATGTCTTTCAGCTGATTATTCTGGCAAGTGGTGGACCCCAAGCTCTAGTAAACATAATGAGGACCTATACTTACGAGAAACTATTGTGGACCACAAGTAGGGTGCTGAAGGTGTTGTCAGTCTGCTCCAGCAACAAGCCTGCTATTGTTGAGGCTGGTAAGTACAGTCCTTGTACTTCTTGTACTTCTTGTACTTCTTGTACTTCTTCCCTCTTCCCTTCCCTTCCCTTCCCTTCCCCTTCCCTTCCCTTCCCTTCCCTTCCCTTCCCTTCCCTTCCCTTCCCTTCCCTTCCCTTCCCTTCCCTTCCCTTCCCTTCCCTTCCCTTCCCTTCCCTTCCCTTCCCTTCCCTTCCCTTCCCTTCCCTTCCCTTCCCTTCCCTTCCCTTCCCTTCCCTTCCCTTCCCTTCCCTTCCCTTCCCTTCCCTTCCCTTCCCTTCCCTTCCCTTTTTTTAAAATAAATTTATACTGGACTTCAGAATCAGTACATTCTGCAGTAACCCAAACAGAAGCTTGCCAGCGTTAGAAATTGAACACGGTTGGTCTTTTGATTTATAACTAGTTTTAGAGGCCTTAAGTATGCATAAGTATAAAAGATAGTCTGGTTTTATTAAGTCTGCTGTGGAATTAGCTATGTGCCTTTGTGGCTGAATGTTGTCAGAATTGTCTCCTTAGAACTTAAATACATCTTAAGTCAACTGCACAAAGAGAATCACAGTTTTTTTTCTTCATATGTAATGAAAGGTTAGGGTCTAGGCATATTAGGATATTAAACCAAAGAAAGGACCAGAAGCTTGTGAAATATTGTGAGAAAAATTATTCCATTTACAGGGTGAGCATTTGAGTAACAGTGAGTGACAAACATGTACCATTTTCTTCTAGGTGGGATGCAAGCTTTAGGACTCCACCTTACAGATCCAAGCCAGCGTCTTGTCCAGAACTGTCTCTGGACTCTGAGAAATCTGTCAGATGCAGCAACCAAACAGGTAAGTGGGCCTTTTAAGGGATCAGGATCAAAAGCCAACATACTGGAAGAGGAAAGAGACTAAATTTTCTTCTCCTCTTTTTGCAGGAGGGAATGGAAGGCCTTCTAGGAACTCTTGTTCAGCTTTTAGGATCAGATGATATTAATGTTGTGACTTGTGCTGCCGGAATCCTTTCTAACCTTACTTGCAACAATTACAAGAACAAGATGATGGTCTGCCAGGTTGGTGGCATCGAGGCTCTTGTGCGCACAGTTCTTCGGGCTGGAGATAGGGAAGACATCACAGAACCTGCTATTTGTGCGCTCCGTCACCTCACCAGCAGACATCAGGAAGCTGAAATGGCTCAAAATGCAGTACGTCTCCATTATGGACTGCCAGTGGTGGTTAAACTGTTGCACCCACCCTCGCACTGGCCTTTGATCAAGGTAAATAAACAATGGATGATGTTTGTCAGTGCTGAAAACCAGTGCCTTTTTAATGTAACATTAACTGAGAAAAATACTGTGTTTCCAAGGCGTTGGAGAATGTAACTTGCCTGATGGAAAGGCTACCTGGAATGAACAACTTTCAAGTTGTCTCTTACTGAGATCCAACTGCTTGTGACCATCTGATTTAATAACAAACAAACACAGTGCTAAATAGCAAACACACCCCTTATGTTCTCTTCTTCCCCACCTCCTTTCTGAACTGCAGGCTACTGTTGGGTTGATTCGCAATCTCGCGCTCTGCCCTGCAAACCATGCCCCGCTGCGTGAACAGGGTGCTATCCCACGGCTAGTTCAGCTGCTGGTTAGAGCACATCAAGATACCCAGCGACGTACTTCCATGGGTGGAACGCAACAGCAGTTTGTGGTAAGTGGCTGCCAGGAACTACAGTTACCTAAATAGCTATTTTCTTACCATTTGCTCTGGTTTGTATTACTCTCTTGGTATGCTGATCGTTCTGCCTTGGCAGATCTGAACTGTTTCTGAATGCTACAGATTGTAGAAATACTGGTTTTGCCTACCCTGGCAAAGAGAGTAGTTCTTTACGAGGAAGTTCCTTCCTTGTTGGAACTATGAGTTTTGGAATGTTGTCACAGCTTAATGCATATTTTCATGCTAAGAGCTGTACAAGTACAGAGAAATTGTACATGCTCCATAATTAACATACCAGGTCAGTGTGGCAGGATCAGTCTTGATTTTTCCCTCCCCCTATTAAACATGCTGACAAAGGGGAAGTTGCATTAGCATAGGTAAATGGAAGCAATACCTACTAGTACAGGACTGTAGTTAATACTTGAAAAGTCAGGGCCTCTTAATCACTGATTAGCACTTTCAAACTTAGTAAACGGTCAAGCTAATGCAGTTTGGGAAAAAAAACAACAGTGTTGTCAGACATCAAGTTTATAATGAGCTGGGAAAAAAAATGAGAACACGGGGAGATGTTCCACTGAAATGCTTCACTCACTGAATTTAGCTGGATAAACTAGGCCAGGTCTTAGCAGGGATGTTAAGCTTGAAGGCCAGCAGTAGGCAGTGGGGACTGAGGCCTGCTGGGGGAGGGATGTGTGTGCAGGAGACGAGTTTGGCTGATTCTTTGATAATGATCAGCTTGTTGACAGTTGTTTTAGAAGATAGCATTCAAGATCTCAGCTGAAATGCCTTTTCTTTCCCTGACTTAGGAGGGTGTGCGCATGGAGGAAATCGTTGAGGGCTGCACTGGAGCCCTGCATATTCTTGCACGTGATGTTCACAATCGAATTGTAATCAGGGGTCTAAATACCATTCCACTATTTGTGCAGGTAAGCGGGAGCTCAAGAAAATGCTGTAATACATACTAGAAAAACTAGTATAACTGCTCCAATGCTTTGTTGGTAGAACTGCTAAATTGCATTGTACTTTTCAAACAGAAGAGTTAAAAGAAACCCTTCTGTTTTGATTGCAGTTGTTGTACTCCCCCATTGAGAATATCCAGAGAGTAGCAGCGGGTGTACTTTGTGAACTTGCTCAAGACAAGGAAGCAGCTGAAGCAATTGAAGCTGAAGGTGCAACTGCCCCTTTAACAGAACTGCTTCATTCTAGGAATGAGGGTGTTGGTAAGTGAACTTAAAAAAAAAAAAAAGTTTCATACTTTAAGTTAGAAAAGTTGCTAGAAGAATTGATGTTGACTAAATTCACTTCTTTTAATAGCAACATATGCAGCTGCAGTGCTGTTCAGAATGTCTGAGGACAAACCACAAGACTACAAGAAGCGACTTTCAGTTGAACTGACAAGCTCTCTGTTCCGGACTGAGCCAATGGCTTGGAATGAGGTGAGTTGTGTCCCTGTATGAATGGCACCTTGGGCAGACTTCACTTTCAAGTCCCCCCTCCTTTCAGTAGTGAACTGTAGATGCCATCAGTGATACAGGTTGAGTTTTACACATGCCTGTAGCTTTTTTACTCTCTCTGCATGTTCAGGTTTAGTGAACACGTGCTCATAGATTTGCAGAAAATTATGCAAGCTTCAAGTGTATACTGTTGTTCTAGGGCAACAATTTATACATAAACAAGTGATAGTGACAGTCTTGGGAATCCACTGCATAGGGCAAGAAACCCTTCTAATAACTGCAGGCTTGCTCAAGTAGAATGAAGAATGAGCAGTCTTAGAGCTGCTACTTTGGTGCTTTCTTTTTGGATAGGAAGAGTCTAAAGTTTCTAAATCTCATTTTGCTTTTGTAAAGCTGTGTATAAGAATTCTTGTAGGTCTTTGTGCTGCTTCTGATTTCAAAGGACAGCTCGGCAGTAACCCCTAGGAATTTCAGCCAATTTTTGCAGATTATCCAAACCTGATGAACTCTGGTGGCAAATGCTGAGGAAAGAATGATAGGATACAAGCATAACCATAACATTATCCTGTAAGAACTCTTATTTAGCAAACTCTGTAGGACTAAGAAGCTTGGTGTGGGTATGTCGCTTGTATTCTCCTTAATTGAGAATTGAGCTCTCAGACTTGGAAGTATTTGCAAGCTATCACACGAAGTTTTTTCATGCTTAAAGTGCATGTTACTGCACAGTGAATTGAGACTGAAAACTGCCACTGGGGAATGTTTCACTAAGTCTGTCTTCGCCCAGATCCTTAAGGTTCAGGAGTTTTATCTTGACTTAATAACAGGTAGTAGCCTTTGATTTGTAGTATTCCATTTCTGATTTCCTAAAGTTTGTATCCATCTAACATAGAAAACAAAGCAAAAATGGAATATCTCTTTGAAATACAGGTTGTTTCATTACACTACAGACATGCAGTTCAGTAATTTGACAAACCAGGGGAAGTGCACTGGGAACTAAATGCTCTGTTGTTAGCTCAGGAATCTCTATCCAGCTGACTCACAGAGGTTGGGTGGGTGTACCAGAGCAGTGCTCCTAGACCTCCCGCTTCCTACTTGTTCCCAAACAGAATCCTCTTTCCAGTGAGTTATGGCTCCTGTATCTAAATAGGGCTGTTAGTGGGTGCAGATGGTTGGATAAAAAGACATTTCACGTTCACAGCAGTATTATACTTGCTGTATGCAGTGCAGAAGAGTTGCTAAAAAAGGATTTGTGGCAAGCTTTAGAATTTCTTAAATTCAATTACGAGTGTTGGCCCTAAGACCTGACATTAAAACTGTTCTGTAACTTTCTGTGCACATCTAGACAGCGGATCTTGGACTTGACATTGGCGCCCAGGGAGAGCCTCTTGGATACCGCCCAGATGGTATGTCTGTTCCATTCCCCTTGACTAAGCTTAAGCTGAATAAAGTCAAGTCACTGACTGTAAAGGAGAACTGCAAATGACTTAAGAATGAATTACTCTTCAGCAAAATACTGCAAACTGACAGGCAGATGGGGAACTGCCAGTTCAAATAAGCAGTTTCTGCAACACCTCTGGCTGCACTGAAATGGGAGCCATATGAATGTGCAAAATTGGTGTTGCTTGTCTGAGTCTTGCAAGAGAATCTCCCACTGAGCTACTGTTTCCAGAGATCTTTTAAATCCTTTACAGATGGACTTGACAATTCCAAAAGTGCAGTTCTTCTTTAAAACAAATGTTGGTATTGTATATATTAGTCTTTAAGTGTCTGTAGACTTAAACTCAAGCCTATCCCTACGGGTTCTGAGCTATTTTTGACTAGTCTTTCAGAAGAAAGTCTGCAGTCTTGTAGCCTGGTTTTGCTGTAGTATTGTTGAATTTTAGTACTGTTGATTGTGCAGACTAATGGCTTGGCTGGAATCTGCTCGTGCTTCTGACTGCAGTGTGCTTTGTCTGCAGAATCACACTGGAAGGCTGTTTCAAACGATGGAATAGTCATTAAGGGCAGGCAGCAGATCGTTTTGAACTTGGCTGAACTAGAAAAACAATTAGATGGCTACAACGATCTTCTCACACACTGATACTTGCAGCTTCTGATGCGTCTAACATCTGTTAACATTATGCTCTTTTTCCCTCTGCCACCTTTAACTTTCTTAGATCCTAGCTACCGTTCTTTCCACTCTGGCGGATACGGTCAGGATGCCTTGGGTATGGACCCTATGATGGAACATGAAATGGGTGGCCACCACCCTGGTGCTGACTACCCAGTTGATGGTCTGCCAGATCTTGGCCATGCCCAGGACCTTATGGATGGGCTGCCTCCAGGTGACAGTAATCAGTTGGCCTGGTTCGATACTGACCTGTAAATCATCCTTTAGGTAAGAAGCTCCAATCTTGAATTTAAAAACAAAACAAAAAGAGAGAAACAAATTACTGGACTCAGGACTTGGTTGGCAGGGAGGGAATGGCTTAAATGGGTCCCAGTGTGACAGAATACTGAAAAAAAAAAGCTTTGGAGACACATGATCAATCAGTACACTCCTACAATCCAAACTGACTTCTGCCGTGAAGTGTGGAAGTAATTAACTGTAATGTCTTGTGCATCACCAGCTTCGTGCAGTCTTTATGTTAAAATACTGTTTACTAAGGAACACTGACATTTTTATCTTTTTTTTTCTTTTTTGCAGCTGTATCATCTGAATGAACTTGCATTGATTGGCCTGTAGAGTTGCTGAGAGGGCTCGAGGGGTGGGCTAGTATCTCAGAAAGTGCCTGACACACTAACCAAGCTGAGTTTCCTATGGGAACAATTGAAGTAAACTTTTTGTTCTGGTCCTTTTTGGTCGAGGAGTAATAATACAAATGGATTTTGGGAGTGATTCAAGAAACGAGGAATGCACAAGAATGAATTGCAAGATGGAATTTATCAAACCCTAGCCTTGCTTGTTAAAAATTTATTATTTTTTTTAAATCTCTGTAATGGTACTGACCTTTGCTTGCTTTGAAAGTAGCCTTTCTTTTCGCAGTAATTGTTGTTAGGTTTTTTTTTTTTTTTAAGTCTCTCGTAGTATTAAGTTATAGTGAATATGCTACAGCAGTTTCTAATTTTTAAGGATTGAGTAAAGGTGTAGAACACTAATTCATAATCGCTCTAACTGTATTCTGAATAAAGTGTAACATTGTGTAGCCTTTTTGTATAAAAAAACTAGACAAATAGAAATGGTCCAATTAGTTTCCTTTTTAATATGCTTAAAATAAGCAGGTGGATCTATTTCATGTTTTTGATCAAAAACTTTATCTGGGATATGTCTGGGTAGGGGCCAGTAAGAACTGTTTATTTGGAACCTTGTATTGGACAGTTTACCAGTTGCCTTTTATCCCAAAGTTATTGTAGCCTGCTGTGATACAGATGCTTCATGAGAAAAATGCAGTTATAAAATGGTTCAAAATTAAAGTAAACTTTTAATTCACTCTGTGTCAAATTATTTCAGACTGTGTAGTTATGTGTTGACAGGTTTTCCAAAACCTGTTCTCAAATTGCACAACACTTTCACTACTTCAAAGGCAGAAACCATCCCACTGAGGACTATTCTGTCCTTCAGAGCTCAGAGCTATAACCACAGAGGCTTCCTCCTGCAGTACTTTTTCCCTTGAACTGCTGCTGCTTTGCTGCAGCAGCTTCCTCAGCGAGGCAGCTACACTTAGTGCCTGGCCTGCAAGGCACATACTGTCCTGTGATCAAAAAAATCGACTGAAAAATATGAAGCAGCACATGTCAGAAGCATACTGTCAGTATGAGGGGGAGAAAGTCCTTCACTTAAGAATTCTCAGCTGCTCCACTAGCTTTAATTCATTTTCAGGTGTACTCAGCCTTCAGTTCCCACTTGAGATAGGACCTGCATGCAGCTTGCTTTCTCTAGAGGCAGCACCTGTGCAGCTGGAAGTGGGTAATGCTGTTCTTAACTGCTGGCTAATTTATAGACTGCACACATCTGCACTCTGCAGCTGTCACCAGCCTCTGCCCAGAGTGCTCATCCTGCCTCAGAGCAGCAGCTTGCCAGCAGAAGATCACAAGGGGAAAAAGCTGTAAAGGATCACAGCTCATGGTAGGATCCCAAGGAGATGAGAGCTGAAGCAAACTACAAAAGTGCTTTCCTCTGCTTACAGAGCAGATGAACTGCAGCTATGGTGACATCTCACTGAGTAACCCAGTTTCACTCCTCCCAGCAACATGTGCACTAGAAGGTTATTATAAAACAATTCACCAAATAATGTGCAAGATTTTCTTCCTTTCTGAAACCTCCAGCTCTAATTCCAGCTGTCAAGCTTTAAAAAGGGATAGATACAGTGACAGTAAAGGTTTTGTAAGAAAGTAATTCCAGTAGAAAGTACAAGGTGAAGTCAGTTTGTTTACCTTGTGTTGTTGGCTTGCCTCCCCACTTCGAGAAAGGGCTGTCCAAAGGTGGACTGGTATCAGCAACTCAGGAAAGTCCCTGCCTTCTAGGTGTGGCAGCAACATGCAGTTGCTTTAACACACCAATGTCACATTTCCAACACACCTTAGAACAGTGAAACACTTTATGCCCATACTGTGAAGCAACTAAACTATTTATTTTATCTACACTTCTCAAACTCCACAGTTGTCAAGTACTCACACTGCATCACACACTGCCAGCGAGGTAAAATAGTAATCAAGAAGCCCTATAAGGGGCTTGAAAAAAGAAAGCTGTTCCTTCTGAAGAAGACAAAACCATGCCTGAGCTCAGACACAGCAGCAACTCGCTGGCTCGCTGATTTAGGACTGTGTGAAGATGTTGACTCGGGACAGTGTTGAGCATCACACACAGCTGTGCTTTTCAGCGGGCTGGTCAAAAGTAGTTCACTTGGTCAGCTTTGGATTTTCATGTGCCACTGTTCTCAGAATTTCAGATGCCAGGGAGGCAACAGCAACATCAGCGTGAGAGCTAGGAATTAAACATAGTGACAGCTGTTAAATACTCTCAAGGGAAAACTTTTTGTTTAAATCCCCAATTTGCAATTATCTATGCTGGAAAATTCTCAGCATCACCCATTGAGTAACTTTACCCCAATTTCCTG
Organism: Chrysolophus pictus; assembly: GCA_037305975.1. Taxonomy (NCBI): domain Eukaryota; kingdom Metazoa; phylum Chordata; class Aves; order Galliformes; family Phasianidae; genus Chrysolophus; species Chrysolophus pictus. Next base: position 42,948,920 of record JAYKPI010000006.1, read on the forward strand.
TTGAGCAAGGACACGCATAGTGATTTTATCCTGCAGTAGATCTTGTGTAAAAATGAATTCCAGTTTAAATTCACAGTAACTGCTGCCTTGCTCAATCTTCTCCGTGAACAGGAAGATAAAATCTACCATGTCCCCATGAATCCCACACACGTACGCACAGCTTAACAGGAAAATGACTCCACTTCTGCTTTCTCCCATGCAGAAACAAGCAGGTTTTTTTTGTTGTTGTTTGTTTTTTTTTTTTAATAGGCTGCCATCCTTCATTATTAACTCAGGAAGTACAGCAGTAGGCCAACTTGCAGCTTCCCTTCTTGCTGCTAATGACAAATAACCTACTGACACTCCATCTTCTGGGGAACACAAAACTGCCCATGAAATCCCAAAGATCAGTCCACATTGTAAACAAATTTCTTAACGAGCATCAGTTTAAACCAGAACCTTCAGTTACTTGAAACAAACACACGTTGGCAACTGAGAAATGCATTGCTAAGACCCCACATTTTGAAGTTCAGATTGAATTCCACCTCACTACTAAGCATACCAACCCCAAGGCTGCCTGTTCTGACTAGCCAAGAATACGTAACAGAGAGTTTGGCAAGAGGCAGCTGCTACAAGGCAGCAGGAGAGCACGGAGAGCAGCTTGTTGCCCAGCCGTGTCCCTGCCAGCAGTGGCACTGCTTGGTTGTTGTCTTCCTTCTGCTGCACTGAAAGAGGAGAAACCGGTCTGTGAAAAACAAGCGAAGCAAAAACACGCCTCACCCACTGCGACCTACTGATGGTATGTGGGTGGCAGGGCCTGGGAGTTCAGGCTGCTCGTGTTTCCAATTCAGCAATGAAGTTTGGAAAGGCTTCTTAGCAGGGTTCAAAGCACAGGTGAGAAGGGAAGGCTGAAATGAGTAGGTGACAAGGGATATTCTAGGGAAGATGGCACAGGACAGGGAGTTTGAGGAGATGGCAGAATGCCCATAATGTCCATATACAGAAAGACCACTTGGCTACTGTTGATAGAGCATGCTAATCCCAGCCTTTTCCTGTCTACCCTGTAGGCCATTTGTCCATGCTTGAGATCCAGGCTAGATCCCTCCCAGGCTCCTCAGCAGGTGAATGGACAAAGATGTGCGTTCCTTAAAGAATGGGAGGAGGGAAAATGAAATCCATGAGCTCATGGGAGCCTTCCTGTCACTGCTGCAAGCAGAGGAGCCTGACCTATGATTTGGTCTCCTGAACACCTTGAGTCAAACAAGAGAGGCTGCTGCTTATTTTGGACTCAGTAGCATGTGGTTTTCTAAGTACAGAATTGTGCAGATAACAATTAGAGGAGATCAGAAAGGCAGACTCAGAGCTGGCTGCTGGATGGCTGTGCAGCGCATTTAACACTGAAATGCAGTAAGAGAGATTGAAAACATTCTAACACAAGAAAAAATCTTCTTTTCCCACCGTCACATCATTGTCATCTTCGGTGGCAGTGCCAGCGTCTCCCTTAGGGAGAGCTGTCATTTTGTTAGTTGGATAATTTACCATGTCACATACAAAAAATGTGAGTCAGCAGCTGTTCAGGATGGGCTTGGTGTGTCCTAGCACACAGATCCTCAAACTCGCCACTTGCTGACCATTTCCTCTCTATTCACATCCCTGCTCCCATCACAGGGTGACATCAAGGAGTCATCCCAGACCACCGCCTGTGTTTGGGAGCACAGAGAGCACTGCACGAACAGTCTGAGTGTTTAAAAAATTGATCTATAAAATACCATCTCTGATTTATTTTCACCAGGAGCAAAATGGAGCCTAACGACCTGCAGTTGGGGTGCAGAGAACAGCAATTCAGTCATTTATACATCCAAGGGGAGGATTAGGTGAGGGAAAGTCCAAGGGAGAGGAGCTGAGGTCTGTCCAAGCTGCTGGGAGCAGCACCTCTGTTCCTACAGAGGAAGCTCTGGCAGTGCCCACAGCCTCATGCCTTTGCTGGGAAGCCACAGGTATTTGCAAACAAAAGCATCCCTGTTCTTCAGCTGCATATTTAGAAGAAAAAAAAAATCAGCTTGCAAGCATACCACACAGTTTGGTTACTTTAAAACAGGGCACAACAACCACATTGTGCATCTCGCCCACTATGCCAAGAAACACGGACCAGTATCCGGTTATAAAAGAGGCTGATTGTTTGAAATAAAATAAAAAAAAAACAAGTTTAACATGACAGATGTGCACCAGCGCAGGCTGGCGGTGCAGCTGACTGTGGCCAGCCACAGCTGGGATCAAAGCGGGCCACAGATCCGCCACAGAGCTCTGATGGAGGGGGCCAAGGGTGGAAACCTGAGGGGCCTCTACTGCAAGAGGCGATGCTGGAAGAAGTCACGGCAGACAGGAGGCGGAGAGTCCCATCCTGAAAGCCCTGAAAGCCCCGAAGCCCGAGGGGACGCACCTGGCAGGCTGGGCCAGGCTCTGCAGAGCACAGAGCAGAGCATCGCCATCACTCTTCAGGCTCTCCAAGCACTTCTCGTTTGAAGTTATCTGGAACAAAAAGAAAGAAAGCTTATCAAAGGCATAGAAAGAAATTCCTCTCTGTCATTTTCTGTGGGATAGGGAAGAGGGAAACAAGTTACAGCATTTGTTACCCTTGTAAATGGAATGTGACATTAAAGAGACCCAAGAGAAAAGTCCCTTTTACCAAACAGGGCTGAAGTTTAGGCACAGGCTGTCTAAAATGTCTCAGCTTAATTAACAAAATCCGTTCTTTTTCTGAGCGCCTGTATATGTGTGTGAGTTCACACATCACAGTCTGCCAACCCTGATTTCATCCTTAGGACCACTGCAAATACAAACCCCATTGATTCTGAATTCCAGGAGGGCCCTAAGAAAAACCAACCAAGCCTGTACCAGTCTTAACATCAGGACATGTGGGGTTTTCTCTGGTTGAAAGTCGCTGCAGTGGTAACAACTGCATTTCAGTTGTTTCTTGCTGCTCACCGTTCATAAGGAATATTGCCTGCACGGGGCTGTCTCCTACAGAGCACGCAATGAATGACCCAGGCTGTATGTCCTTCAGTATCAAGAGCATCCTGATCACAGCTGAATTTGCTGTGACTGTTTTCTCTCGCTCATCTGTAACAGCTGGTTTGTGAGGTCTCCAGCCTTACACTGCGTAGCCACACAGCTACAGGCAGCTGCACATTCCGTGACCCAATGGCAGATGAATGGGAAGGCCTTGGGGACACAGCTTTAACCTGCCCAGCACTGTGGCACAGACACTGGACACCTAACAGCTTGCTGAAGCAGCAGTCCTATCACAAAACCGGGGGTGAGGGGGGAAGGAGAGTGTTGCATATCAGTTCCTGCTTGCAAAGGCCAAACAGAAAGGAAAAGGAGAGGATCAGAGAGCAGCTGATTATTTTGATACTGGAGGAGTTAATGCCTGAAACAACTTCTAATCCCAAAATCTGGCAAGAACTTTTAAGCTTTAGCATGCCATGGCTGGTCCTATTTACCACTGATCAAGCAACATGTCTCTCTTTTAAATTACATGAGAAGCTGTACTTAGAGCTGCCACCCCCACCATTTATCAGCAGTGATTCTCAGACACTACAACTGTAATCAGAACATCCTGTGTTAGCAGGAATAGGGATCTGTCTGTAGTACACTAAAATCTATCCTGTGGGTTGGGGAAAAAAAAACAGTGACCTCATTACCTAAGTATAAATCATTAGTAAGTTCTGATTACATGTTATTGGGCATTTTTACTCTCCTGAGGTCATTTCTGAAGCCTTTGATTTATATTTCAGCAATCCATTATATTTCAGTAATCCATTCTCCTTTAATTCACATCCCATAGCTGCAAAAGACATTTTGTAATCTGAGTTCTGAATTTCAGACAAAGACAAAAACTGTAACAGTATGGCTGCTGAGAGAGGGAAGTGCTCCAACCACAAGACACTGCTGTTCCTCCCAAGGGAGAGCTCCGAGCCTCTACTAAACACTTCCAACCAACTCTGAGGTACCCCTCATGCTCATTCCCCCCATTTATCCCACACACTTGAAGGAGAAGAGGTCATAGCAGAACAGTCACTGAAACCTGGATCATGCTTCATGGAGTTAAGATGTCAAATAAAGCCTACTGGTATCTCTAGCTCTAATAAATCCTAAAGCTTAGGTGCTGAAATCTGCACCACCTCCATGTTCTTTTAACAACTTGTCTTTTGTGCATTACACATCAACCATTCAAAGCACGCTCAATTACAGAACCTTATATCAGTTTTTTCTTTTCTTTTTCTTTTAATTCTGAAAAGCTCTACTTCAATTAATGACTTAGTCCTATGGAATTTTAGGATCAAGTTTGCCTGTGTTGCAGTGTGCCCCATGCCATTATCACCATAGAATCACAAAATGGGTTGGAAGGGACCTTAGAGCCCACCCAGCCCCAACTCCCTGCCATGGGCAGGGCTGCCAACCAACAAGACCAGGCTGCCCAGGGCCCCATCCAGCCAGGCCTTGAGTGCCTCCAGGGATGGGGCACCACAGCTTCTCTGGACAGCTGTACCAGGGCCTCACCACCCTCTGAGTAAAGAATTTATTCCTAATATCTAGCCTAAATCTCTCCTACCTAGATAGCACTGCAGTGATGCATTGCCAGCAGTGCAGGTGGCACCCCAAGGCAGGAACTGGATCAGCAGCACTTTGCAGACTTCTTAACGTATTAAAAGATTGCTCAGTTTTTGTCTTCATTTTGTTTCACTAATAAAAATAACACATCAAGCTGTCAGCAATCAAACTTTTTGGAGCCACACGTACTTCTCATGCATTTCATTGTCTTCTTCTCCTTCTCAGCACTTCTGTATCCTTTATCCACAGCAGTTCTACTTCAGTTTTAGAATTTTAACAACTTCTTTAATGATCTCTTGTAACAATGCTGATCTGACAGGGCTGGCTACAGCACATACTTGATCACATAATCAATAGCTGTTTCATTAATTTAAAATGTAATTAAAATCTCAGTTTAGTTGCATACTCACTGCAATTTTTAAATAATTTCGAAATGGCTTTCCTTTATTAAGCTAATAGCCATCCCAAAGCTTTTCTTCCTTCAGTTCTATTCAGCAAGGATGAGTCATAAAGAATTCCATAATTGATACATGAAGATCAGTATTACTTACACTTGAGAGTAGCTGTCCAGGTATTGAGGGGCTGCTGAGGGTGAGCGCAGGAAAGGGGACAGCATGAAGCAGCCAAAGGAAGAATGCTTTTGTGGCACTGAGGGACATGGGACATGGTTTGTGGGCATGGTGGTGATGGGTTGGCAGTTGGACTAGATAGTCTTAGAGGCCTTTTCCAACCTTAATGATTCTGTGACTCGATGATTCTTTGCTAATAAACTGAGAAGCCTTTGATTCTCAGCCCAAGAAATTTTTGCAACTCAGTTTTCAAGAAAACATGGAGATCTAAGAGAATTAATTTTCTTAAGGCCTCTGGTTTCACCATACTTGCCCTCATTAGTCAAAACTCACAAATATAGTAACTTAGGACTGAGTTAAAAATGACCCTGCGGCAAGCTGCTCTGCTCTGTCACCATTTTGAAGAGAAAGACATCATTATAGAGTCACGGAATATGCAGATTTGGAAGGGACCCATAAAGATCATAGATAACCGTTCTGCTTCTTGGAGGTTTAAAGAGACTGCAGGCCTGATCTCTGTGAAGCAATGGCGCACAGACACAAGCAGGCTGCTTCATAAACGCTCTTTCACATAAACTTGGCTTTCTTTCCTAAATGTGGCTTGACGTTCTAATCTCAAAGTGATGCTTCCTACTTTTTCCTCAAGCTTTAAATGCAATTAAGGCAATTATCTTGCAGGATCAGTTAGCTGAATTTCTCACTCAGCTCTGCTAGCAATGCAACTGTCAGTGCATGGGCTGGTTTACCAAACAAACACCAGATATTCACAGCTTTAGAATCACTGTGACAGCAACACGTACCCAAGCACTAAGCACCTCATAGGTCCTTCTGTGAACAAGAGCTGTAGCTTTGGCTCATGCTGCAATCAGAATAATCACATTTCTTCCCGGTGCACTACCTGAGGTTCTACGTAGGCCATGAACAAACTGAACGAATGTCACAAAATACAGTGCTGTCAAAGCATTGCCACAGCCAATGTGACAGCCCAGTGAATAAGTGAATGGAATGGCATCATTGGAAACGGGGCTGGAGGAGAAAACTTCCTCATGCTGCTGACCTCCTGTATCTTTAAATATCCTGAGATGGACTTTTTCTTCTAGTCTTTCTCACCGAGCTATTTGCAGGCAGTGCAGGCATCAAACAAAGTGCATTCCTTGTTTTGTCATTCACTATTTGTGGACAGGAACATTCAGCCACTGCCTCTTACAGAGGAGGGCTGTGACCAAGAATATGCTCCAGGAGAGATCAGTGCAGGTGAGAGTGCTCACAAGGGTGGCTGCACAGTACTGCTGCTCCCATGATGTATGAGATTTCATAGTAAGGACTGAGCACCTTTGTGACATCCATCCCAACAGAGCAGGCTCCCTTGCTACTCTTCTCTCTACAAATGGTTCACCGCAGAGAGACAGACGGAATGTGTGTGGGAAGAACAAATCAAGTCAGACGAGTTATATTTACATTACTAATTGCCAACTCATCTGAACAGGCCTGAGCAATGTTGCTGGACCATAAAAACAAGAAATGAAAGTTACAAATGCGTGAGTGTTCCAGGTGTGCTTTGGCAAGTACTACTATAGCCAGGGATTGCAGACACAAAGACATTGTGGCCTTCAGATCCTGCAAATACATGTGCAAACAAGCAGGTATCTGTGACAAAAAAAAACCCAACACCCTACATCAGACAGATTAACTCCGATTTTAGAATTCAAAAATCTTTTTTTTCCTTTTTATGAATAAAATTTGTGTTCCACTGAAGTCAGCAGCAAGCTCCATTTGACTTTGATAAGGCCAAGATTTCACCCAATGTGTTTTGTTGTCTTGTAATTTGTAGGTGTGCGGGTTTAATCCAAGCTTAAAGCAGTTTCCTCTGCTAACTTGCAGACAGCCAGGCTCCAGGCAGGCTGAGCACACCGCCTCAAGGGCCTGTTGCAGTGAGACAAGGCAGGCCTGCTCCCATTATATCACTGTTAATTGATTTTGGAACTGAGGTTGGATCTTTGAGGTCCCTTCCAACCCAAGCCATTCTACAATTCTATGATTTTGAGTGTTCCTTGACACCTTTCATTTTATAACCCTTATAACCCTCTTTATAACCCGGAAAATAGACATTATCACAGCTTCTGTTTTCTACAACTGAGCTCAGAATATTTGACTTGGTGGAGATTCCTTTAGAACCAGTTGGCCACAGCAACTCCATCAGCAAAAGTAACCCACAGTCCTGTCCAGCAAACGGTAGCTTCAAGATGCCAGAGAAGACTTCCACACACTGTTGCAGGGTTACGTTACACATAGAATCATAGAAACATTAATGTTGGAAAAGACCACTAAGATCATCTAGTCCAAACTCAACCCATCCCCATCGTGCCCACTAAACACATCCCTGAGTGCCACATCTACACATTTCTTGAACACCTCCAGGGTTGGTGACTCCACCACTTCCCTGGACAACCTGTTCCAATATATGCAGCCTGTTCCATAGTGCACATTAGCAAGCCCTACATCAACATGACATTAAAAATAAACATTTGCCACTGTGTTGCTGGTGACCTCATCCACAAACACAGGTTCATCCATCATCTGCATGCTGACAGCTCCATGAGGTATCACGTCAGGCTAATTTCAGTCTGCCCAAGCATTCCCTGCTGGGTCCAAATATCAGCTTTAGCAAAAAGGGCCACGGACAGAGCTTGTACACTCTGGCAAGACTCTCATAGGTCTCACTGTATCTGAAGAGACCAACAACTCCTAGACACCTGCTGGTCTCATATGAATTCCCCCGTACAAAAGAAAAAAGAGAAATCTACCATTTATATTTTCCCATGAAACCACAAAACAGCCTGACTACACAGTTTGCAATTATACCCAAATTTAATTGATATATGCTCCAGAAGTGAGGGATGGCCTCCTTTCCTGGGCATAGCAATGAATACAACTGACCCCAGATCTTTCACTACCATACTTCATGCTATGGTGATTCAAAATTATTTCAAATGTTTCTATGCTCGTGTGGGTAAGAATCATTACTACAGATAACTCATCTTCGCACTATTAGAAAAAAAGGTGACACCCAGAATATATTGGAAAGTGCTGACCTTTAAATGGCAATTACTATACAGGAAAAGTATGAAAACAACCAAGCAAGTACCAATTTCTTAAATGCCTACACACATCCAAGGACGCAAACACTTGAGCAGCCATGCCTGTGATGCAAAAAGGAACTGACTAAATCCCTATGAACTGCCAAATACTTACAACTCACTGGAGAAATTTGAGTTTTAATGCATAGCCTCAAAAAATTTCAAGATAAAAGAAACCCAAGAGCAACAACGAAAAAAAGCTGGTCTTGCTTTAAAATGCTCCTCATAAAATTAAAGACTACTATGCTATCATGAAGCCATATTTGAGTGGATACTGTCAAATTGTCCTTTTACAGAATTGTTGATGCAATTCAGGCTTCCCCTGGCAGAACCTTCATATAGCATTAACTTTTGCTGAGGATGAAGCAGAAGAACTTTGTGCTCACATTGGTTATCATCTGGACTTGAGCACAGCACCCCAACAACTGAAAACCTGTACAACTTGACTTCAGGTTTTAGATTTACCATTCCAAGAACAGAAGGAATATCAGGAGTTATATTAAAAATACAGAATATGAAAAACGAATACTTGAAGAATAAAATAAGCAACAAAATCTTAAAAATCATTACAGACTATAAGTTTCAGCTAAATATTAAAGCATTAAACATTAATTCCTTCATAACCTTTATAGGCTTTATAGGCTATTATAGGCTTAATTTCTATGGACACGTAAAACTTGATGTTTTCTTTTAGTACGAAAATGGATGGTCCTTCATACAGTAGAAAAAGACAAAACATGGCTCTGAAGAGTTTTTATTAGAGGAGAAAGGCATCATTTTTATTCTTTGTATAAAAAGCAACTGAATATGTAAATGACTGAACAGGGATATAAGTCTCTAAACCATCTATTTCTGAGGAAAATTACGCTTTATGTAATGGCTCCATTTGCATAAAATTGTAAAAATGGTCATAAAAACAAATGAACTTCTAAAAATCTGTCTGCTCATTGTCATGTGACAGATGGCTCTGGCTGCCTGGCAGAAAGCAAACAGCTACACAGTTGGTCCTCTCTGACCTCAGAAAGAATCATTTTGGTCTATCCACTTTTTCTGTTTGTTTGGTTCTTTCTTTTAAATGAGCACGGTTGAATTTAGGTATCTTTACAGCAGCCAGTAAGTCATGCATGTGCAATTACAAGAGAAGAGGTCAAAAGGAAGTAATAGTGATGAGCCCAACAGATGACACAGCTGGGCAATCTCAACAGAATTGCTCTATGTAAAATTACAGTGCACCAAAACACCAAACGAGTCCAGCAATACTTTTGTGCTTGCAGAAACAATGAATTAGGTCTCCATAACAAAAAATAACAATGATAGTCACTGGGAATTATGCTGGCCTTGAATGTTGAATCAAATAAACAGGTAGCAGGTTTCAGAATGCTTGGCTTCCCTGTACAATCAGAAGAAAAACATCTGTCTGTGTGGAAACAGAGCGCATTTCTCACTGCTGACCATGACAGTTCTGCTTTCTGGATGGCTCCTGTATCTACTCCTAACCATACTGGGCTCCCAGCATCCAAATACCAGCACAGCTAATCCCTACAGATGGCTCTCAGAAAGTGAACGCGTTTCCAAAGAAGGAGGTAAGAAACTTTTCACAGGAACACAAGTCCACAGCTTGCCAGCTGCTGGAATAAATACTTTTCCTTCTTGCTGCTCTCTGAAGAGCAGGTTCCATACTTGATTCCCCTTGTTGTAAGAGATCATCCAGTACAGACTGACTGAACCTTTTAACGTCAGTATGAACAATCACCAAAATGGCAGCTCAACTCTGCACCCAAGGCAGACACGCACATTTCCAGACTTGCACTACTCATTCCAAATGACTAAAGAGAATTAATACCTCCATATGCCAACTTGCAAGTAAGAGCTTACATCAGAGGTCATCCCTGCTCACTGCAGCTCCTCCTGCAGAAAAGAACAAGTTCCCTGTCACTCACGTTCTGGATGTTGTTACTATTAGCTGTTTTGTTCTGTTTGGACTCCATATGCTTCACCCTGAGTACTGCTGGTTTAGTGTTATCAAGCAGCTAGTGATCTCGTAAATACATACCCATTTTCCTCTTCAGTCTCAGCTCACAGGTACCACACTTGGCTGATGACCACATTCATCAGTCATGAATAGATTTGTGAGCAGCTTTCCCGTGCTTTTACCAATTCACTATGTTCCAGCTCCTCGCAGTCTGTGTATGAAAGAAATCCTTACAGCTGTCCCTAAAATAATACCACCTTCCTGTTCTTTATAGTCGTATTTCAAGAAACAGATAAATGTAAACACTGCAAAATTTCTTTGCTGCAACTGCAAAACAAAAGGGCCCTAAGACAAGGTTAAATGATTTAGAGCAGAAACTTGCAAAGAAAAGAAAAATCACCTTTTTTTTTTTTTTTTTTTTTTTTACTCTCAGTACAGTGCTTTACAGTCATCTTAATCTTTTCTTATCAGCTGACATTTCCAACTCATGCAAGAACTGCTCTTATTATGCTAGGGAGCAAAAAGGATCAAGCTCTTCAACCTGGCAGTCTTCTATCAACAACAAAAGCGAAAAGATACAGCGACTGCAGGTCCAACATGATGTCATTAACCAATGACACAAATGGTAATGTACTGTATTTCTGTTGATAAAAGATGTCATGGAAGACCAAGGTTCATTTTATTTAAGGGCAAACTCAAGCTGCTGGTAACTCATCCCTGACAGTTTAAAAAGAAGGGCAGCACACGACAATTCTGCATAAATACTTGATGGCGGATAGAATGAGGAGGGGGGCTGTGAGTGCAGCTCATGGGCATGGGGGATATTTCCTTCTGGTTTCACTGCCCAGCTGTGATCACCTAAATGGGAGAAAGTAAGGAAGTATCTATCACAGTGTCAAGGAAAGAACAAAGAAATTACAAGCTAGCTACTTAAATTGTTCTTCCTCACCACACAGAAGGCTGCCTGGTACTGAGTTATCACAGATACTCCAGCTTATCTTCTGCATTGTGTATTCAAACAAATTTTAGCTAAATTAAAACCATGCAATTAAGTAAATAATCACAAGCACTTGAGTTTAAACAGTTGAAGAAATTACCAAGCACTTAGCTAGAATGTGACATCAATATACACACCCACTAAGTTAGCTAACTCAAACTACCACTGATGGTGATTTACAATAACCCACTGCATCCCGTGCTGCAGAAGACTTGTGAGCAACAATCAGCTGTGCTGTATCAAGCAAGGGAGAATGAATTTCCAAGCAAGGGGGCAACAGCTCCTTCAACATCTGTGCTCTGAGGGTACTGTGATGGAAGTTCTTATTTTGAAAGCTTTGTAAACGTTAAAATTCTGAGCTACCAACAGAGGAAAGATGCTAGCGCAACATTTTTAGTGCATCTTTATTTTTATAAAACACATCCAAATTGAAATTAACTGTCATCTATTAGTAACGTGGTCCGAGGGCCTTGACAAATGAACTTTTCTGGGTTTAGCTGCCATGTTTTCTTGTTTTGTTTTTAAAGTAAAAATCACTGCCCTAGGTGGCTGCTGCATTTCACTGCCAGTGGTTCTTGACACCCCAGAGCACAAATGGGAGAATGAAATCCCTTCTTATATCACTGAGCTCACATGCCTTTGTCACTAAAGGTGGAGATTAAAAGGTAGAAAACTGAAAAGACAAAACTTTCTTGGCGAAGAAACAAGTCCACAACAAAGAGAGAATCCTGCCTTCCATAGGCACAAAATGCACAGAATTGCCATACTAAAAAGCCTTTTTCCTTTAGAAAGTAAAGAGTTTAATTTGGATAAAACATTCACTGGAAGACAAACCGATTGTTTCTCTTTGTAACTCTGTAATACAACAAAGACTAACCATCATTTTGATGCTTATCTTGAACAAGCAGCCTAGAAGGCAATGTTTAATAAGAAAAAAATTTAGGAAGTGACTTTTATGTAAAATTGTCAAGCAAGTCCTATTGAAAAGTACAATAAATATGAGCCCAGCTGCTGTGGCTCAACATTAACCAGCTTTGTGATGCATTGTTTGTTTGGCCATGAGACACTTGCTGAGACAAGTTAAATTTCAATCTTGAGTTGTATTATTAAGTCTTTCAGGGAGAAAATTCTTCTTTGTAGTTTTTGTTATCTCAAAATACGTTATATTTGAGTATCAGCAGATGAACAAACATACTCTTATTTTACACACGCGTCGGCTTTTTGCTTTTATCTTGTGTGTGAAATTGGCGTTCAAGAAATGGATACCACTGGCTAAAAGCAATCCTAATGAATGCAGGGGTTCTGAGAAACTTCGCCCACGCAGATCAGACGGTGAACCTTACACTTAGCTTACAGCACTGCCACTGCTGCAGCTTTGGCTTCAGCTGAATAGACAATCCTATCGAACTGTGTACAAAAGGCTGCCGACAGCACAGCTTTCAGCTATGATCTAATCAGGATGTGAACTGGGTATTTTCCCCCTCGTTTTCTTTGTGACTATGAGAAGAAAGTTGTCAAGTGTTATCATCACTGCTAACACACACAATATCCAAACACAGGATCCAAATACAGCATTTTGAACTTTATAAAGCAGTTTGTTTTATCCTAGAGGTTTGCAGATAAAGCCCTCCAGACATTTTTTGCTGATGGGCAGCTAATTACATCATTGTTTCCAGTTTGATGTTGCACAACTCCTCTGAACAAGGTGTGCCTTAAAATTAGATGGTGCAGCCCATATGCTTAACCTGATTAGGTCGATAATTTAAATATTAACACTGTTACGGAAACCAAAGCAGACATCCTCATTAAAAAGAAGTCATATACACTTATGTTGTGCTATTTTAAGACAAGACTTAATGTTTTCAGACTCAGAACGAACATCTGGATGTCTGCCACACAATACTGCCTTTTGCTCCCATACCTACAGTGGCAGTCAATTTGATAACTTTGTCCTCCAGGACAAGGTAACTGAGTCACAGCACAAACTTAATCATGTCACAATACAAAGCCGATATGATGATCTCATCTTTGTTCCAGGAAAGTAATAAACTCCGTTTCCTATTTACACTGGAAAAATCTAACTTTTGGTAAATATCTTACAAAGGCCCTGACCACATAGTACACAGAACAAGCAATGTGATTGGCACACTATTAAGGAAAATTTTCATGTAAGCTAGACGGTGGAGTTTTGAAGTTTAATCAGATCTACGATCCTTTCTGGAAAAGGTTAAGGTAGCTGGAAGTTACACTGATGTCAGGTTAAAAGTAATTTCATAGATTAAAGTAAAGATTTATTGTTCTATTTCAAGCACTCAACCCAATCTAAATTAGTTAGCTCATTTTGAAGCATGCAGAAACAAAATCTAAAATGACTAAACCTGACTTAAAAAGAATACCTGTCTAATCAAAGCCTCTAGCTCACCTGTTGGTTTTTTTGTGTATGTGATTTTTTTTTTATTTGGTAGACCTAGCAGGAAAAGTTTTATCTTCTAAGAGTTGCTGATTGCTTATAAAGATTTGAAGAATGATTGAGATTATCATTCTAAAGCAGCACCCAGGGGAAGTGGGTGGATCAAGGGATTGTTAACGAGATATCAAGTCTTTCACATCCACTCTGCTCATTTAAATTCAATCCAAGACAAAGATCACCCATCTAGTGGCCATCTGATGATGTGCAAGAGAGGTGGTATTCTTACTCTTACATGCCTTAAGAACACTGAACTGCCAGCCAATTTGGCACTGTTTGCAATGAAACCAAGGAATGAGTTGACAACAAGAATAATTAAATCAACTTTTTATCCCTCAATACAGTAATGTAAAACAAGGCATTGGCTTGCTGGATCAGGTTTAGAACACAATTACTTTCATTAAACTGCTTATAATAAGTGTTTCAGACTCAAAGGCTACTAGGGAGAATTGAAATGAAGTATTTCAGTAAAGGAAAAATTACTAACTTCCAGGGTAGACATATTGGGTTTTAATGACTTATAATTTACAGAGAAGCCATCACTAGATGTGAGCGAGTCAGACAGCTTCCTATTATGGTTTTCTGAAGGAGTAGTCATTATTACATGTCAGCTGCTCATAATGTAGCACTCTTTAGTCTTCTCTCATTTCATAAAAGCAAACTAATCATTTCCAAACATCTATTTACCAGTGAACTTAGACTCTAGCTTCACTTATAGATTATAGTAAATATATCATTTTAATATACTCGCTAGTCACAGCTGTTCTACATATGTTTGTTTGAACAGTTTGCAACTCCTAATACTATGACTCTTCATTTACTAATGAGTCTTAGAACAGATGAACTGCATGACATACAAATATTACTCTTCACTGACTACTGGACTGGGTCAGACTAAGAGTCCACCTCCCAGGCCTAAAGCTCTTTGCTCCCAGTACATGACTACATTTCAAATGGCTACAATGGAAACCAAGCCCACAGCCAGCACATGGAGATGAACTGACTTACCTATGTACAAATCAGTGCGTTGGGCACACAGCAATTGATGCAGCAGGGGCAGAGCCTCTTCCCTCAGTCAGCCTTCTTCCCTTCCCCATTCCCTCCCAAAGGTACTCCTTTCATCCCTTAACGCAAGGCCGTTCCACCTCTTAACCCAAGACCCAAGGAGGTTCCTAGCAGGAATCTCTCAGCTCCATGGCAATTACTTCCCACCTGTAGGATGGGAAACCACCAGAGCATGAAATGGGAAGGGCTAGAGGAATCCTTTGTTGAGTCTTTCAAAGGATCCCTCTACTGAGTTCACTGTTCTACTAGGGATGCCAGCCTCTTTCCTTTGCTAGGTCCCAGGAAAAATCCAGGCAAAAATGCCCCTTAGTCCAGGGAGAGATAATATGGTCTTTAAATACTGAAAAGTACTGACCATCCACAGGTGTCTCCCTCCATGACTTCACCAAAAGCTCACGTAGGTTCTATAATGCTACCCTACAGCAGGTTTTCATAGCAGGCCAAAGCCACCCAGCACAGCAAGAGAGGTTTCTTAGTCAGGGGTGAAGAGTAAAGCCACAGGCTGTGAAAGAGGACATCTTGCAGAAAAATACTAGTGATTTTACTGCTGATTCTTTCCTACTCTCTTCCTCTTCTGCACTCCCTTCCAGCTCCCGTTCACCACTGGTTTTGCTAGCCATTGCTCTGTAGACACTCACATACTTGTCTTAGGGGATGAAAACAGCAAGCGTAATTTATGGGATGGGAATGGGGGACAAGGTTCCCTCACATTATTACAGAAGTAACACCACCATCAACACTTTTTTCAGCGTCCTTGGGGAAGCCTTGGGTACAGTCCTCTGTGAAATGGTTGGTGAGAACATAGAGACGACTGTTTGTGGCCAAATTCACAAGATTCGGCAAATGCCTGAATCAACAGAATCCATAAAGAGAAGGTCTACAAAGAAAGCCCTTTCTTCTCACATTTCCTGTGGTCTGTAAGAGGGGTGCCACTCTCTGCCAGGAGATAGCTAATGTGCTTCTTGGTACCCTTCTATGCACAATCTGGCAATCCTGCCCATGGCTTGGGGGGATGTAACCAGAGGATCTTTGAGGTTTCTTTCAACCCAAGCCTTTCCATGATCCTCCAATTTCTCTATCACGAGTGGGATGTTTGATCAGAGAAATGTGACTCAGGACAAGGGGTCTTCCTGGAGCCAGACTTTGCCCTCTCTTTCCTGCCCTTCAGTACACTAGGATGGGTAAAGCACGTGCCTTCAGACTCTAAAGCATATTGCACCAGATGCTTACTTGCTACAATCAAGTAGTCTTTTTCACAGTATTATGGTAAGTGGGCTGGTATACACTTTTGCTACATGCCAGCACCTTTCCAACAAGAATAAGGCTTACTTTTCTTCCTATCACACAAGCCAAAATTTCCAAAAGGCCTTTACAAAGCCCATGTCCTCTGACAGCCTATTGTAAAAATGACAGTAGGCCAATCCTCATCAAAATTAAAAGCTGGTGACCATTACAGAAAACAAGCAGCCGTCCAAGAGAGGTGCTGACTCAGCCAGAGGGAAGGTTCTTACTTCTGGTCCCACAGACACTTCTTAGACTAATATCATGCAAGCTCCAAAGTCTGTACAGTTAGGGTGATTTTTCCCTACATACATGATTAATATCTGTCATTACTGATATGAAACTGAATATTATCTGCAATTCTGTCATCCATTCAATCAATATTTTGTCTGCAACTCTTCACAGTCAGTCTTAGTTTTAAATAACTCTCTATTATTAAAAACCTTTGTCACATTGCTGTTCATCTCTTTACTCAGACAATTTATGAATACATTCCATAGGAAAGATCTTGGTGGAATTATGAGAGTCATTCACATTTATGGTGAAAAACCAACCATTTATTATTTCTTATCATGTAAGCTGTTATTAATCATGAGAAGAACTTTGCTCTCTCCTTTTCTAGCATCTTAGTTGCTTTAGGAAATCCTACTGAGAGACCTTATGGAAAGCCTTTTAAAAATCCAACTCTACTATATCAGATAGATTACAACTCTACACAAAATACTGAATCACATGGAAGATTTGGAGAAACACGAATTTCATTTCATATGTGATATTGACTAAGGTGTCATATTTACCTTTTGTTTACCTGTCCTTTCCTTATTACCATACCTACCAGTCCTGTCTTAGAAAAGTCAGAGGTAATTGTTTGTAGATCCCTGGAGACCTTTTAAAAATTTTAGTATAGATGATTTTACTTGATAGGTTGCATACCACAATTATAGGCTAAGCAACTTCATGAGTTCCTTTAGAATTTCTGGACAGCTGTGGACAATCACCACTTGTTACCACTCGATTAAATTACTCTAAAACATCGTTTTGTAACACCTCAATTTGTAGGCATTTCCTTATACGTAAAAAAAATGATTGAGATGACAAAACTGTGTAACTTTTACTAGAAAAGATCAGAAAGTCTGAAAAGTGAAGTTTGTGGCATAAGACTTTCCCTCTTCAGAGGAATACTTCCTATGTCAGCATACAAGAAGAGTCTTTGATACAAAGATTTAGTAGTTTCTCAAAGCTCTGTAGATAGCAATGAATGACTACTTTCATTGCCAACAATGTATTTTTTCATTTGATGAACTGATACACCATTAAAGAGGACTGTCTATGAGCATGAAGAATGACACTCTTGTCTCTATAAGACAATTATTTGAAAAATATACACATCAGAATATAAACCAGATAACTGACCATGATAGCTAACTCAATAATCAAATTGCTAGAAGTACACAAGCAATAACCAAAATTATCTCTTCCTCAATGTTTATAGACAAGCATTCCATAAAAATATAGAAAACTAGAGACATTTGGAAGTTCTCATGGATGTCACACCTGGAGGTAAGCCATCTCATCACCTTGAAATGGTTTCTTACGATTTCTCTTGAAATACATCCTGGATAAAACTCCTGCAGATCAGACAGTTATTAGTGACTGTGCCTGTTCGTTATCACATATCCATTCAAAAATCTTGCATGTCAGAGGGACTATCCTAAAAAGTGACACTCAGTGACACTCCCTATAAGGCTTAGCTTCTGAATTTGCTCCTAAAATTAAAATGAGAGAAGTTTTTGAAGAGCATGTTCCCATATATTTGTAGCACACGTATGACAAGCACACAAATATAATTAGCATATCTAGCTTTTGAGTCTGAGAACAAATTGTGGTTGTATTAGTTCTAGCTTAATGAAAGTACCACTGAGAAGTACTTTTTAAAAGGATAATAAGGCAGTGCAGAGGACTAAGATTCACAAAACTATTTAAGAGAAGAGGATAATTTTGTAATGGGTGTGGACTGTGGGAGTTTTCTGACTGGATGCTCAAAGCCAAGAAAAACTAACCCTTTCTTCTTTTCCTAAATGAAACAAAACCTTCTCATAAAGACATCACATGAATTGAAAAATGTTACTGCTATAGGACATGCAAGTACATTAAAACCAGGATATTACAGCATTTAATAAGCAGAAACCACAGTTTAGAGAGGGATACAAAATAAGAAATGTAGAATTAGAAAATGTTTGTTGCAGATGTATCTGAAAACATAACCACAATACTCATGAGAACACTGTGCTTACAGTGTTAGTAGAGGAAAATTTGCATAATTAAAAGGCATTGATAATTTTCGTAAAGCAGGTGTAGCAGTAAGAACATCACTGCATTGTAATTAGGAGAATTATATGTCAGTCTCATTTGAAACTGAACTCTGAAACTTCAGACACTTTAGTGACATTTATATGAGTAAAAGTTACTGGAACAACCATATTTAAAACACTAATGGGCAACTAACCTTTAGTTTGTTAGTTAAAAAAAAAAGACTGTCAAAAGTATGCTGCTAACCAACATTTGAGGGCAAAAAAAATTTCTCTAGAAAGTCTTTGATGATGTGGGACTGGAAGTGCTAAATTAGGGGAAATGTCAAAGAGTGGCTAGGGTGTGGAAACAGATGGATGACTGGCACACAGCAAAAAGTGCAAAAATCAGACTGTTAGCAAAGAAGTCTCATGGGTGAGGCTGCCCAAGAATAAGCTGGAAGCTGGCAGTGGGGAGGGAAGAAAATCTGGCAGAGGGCAGTTATGGCCTTATGGACTTCATCTTTTTATTTCACAACAAAGGGATCAGGAAAGTCAAGGCACAGATGGAACTGAATTTGGTGAGGGATATGAAAAACAACAAAAAGAGTTTCTTTAGATACACTGAGCAGAAGAGACAGGCAAAGGAGCACGTATCCCTCTAATAAATGAAAAGGGAGAGTCAGTCTCCTCAGACAGAGAAGGCTGAGGTACTTAATAAATTCTCACCTCATTCTCCATGGCCAATCAGGCTTCCCACACCTGCTCTGTTCCTGAACTTCTGAGCAAGGGCTTGGAAAGCAAAATCCTCCCTGAATAAGAACAGAGCAAGTTTGAAACCACCTCATGAGGCTAAATGTGTACAAGTATATTGGGCAGATAACATGCATCCCATAGTTCTGAAGGAACTGGCTGATGTGGTTGCAAAGTTGCTCTCCATCATATTTTAAAGATCATGTCTGTCAGGCAAAGTGCCCTGTGACTGGAAAAAGGGAAACTTCATTTCCATACTCGAGAAAGGGAAAAAGGAAGACCTGGGGAACTACGGGCTGGTGGGACTCACATATATGCCTGAAAAGATCGTGGAGTGTCGCACTCAGGTAGAAGCAATCCCAGACATGAGGACAGACTCACTGAGAGCAGCCTTGAAGAGAAGGACTCGGGGGTCCTTGTGGACAAAAAGCTGGACATGAGCCAGTAGGGTGCATTTGCAGCCCAAAAGGCCAACTGCATCAAAAGAAGGGTGGCCAGAAGGGTGAGTAGATTCTTCCCCTCTACTCTGCCCTCATGAAGCCCCAGCTGGAGCACTGGATCTAAGCACAGTGCCCCCAGTACAGCAAAGATGTGGACCTGTTGGTAAAGGTCCAGAGGAGGGCCACAAAGATGAACAAAGGGCTGGAACACCTCTCCTATGACAATAGGTCGAGGGAGTTGGGCTTGTTCACCTTTGAGAAGAAAAGGCTTCAGGGAGACCTCACTGTGGTCTTCCGGTACTTGAAGGGAACTTACAAGCACGAGGAAGACTGACATTTTACATGCTCTGATAGTTATAGGACAAGGAAGAATGGCTTTAAACTAAAAGAGGGGAAATTTAGGTGAGATATTAGGAAGAACTTTTTTAGAGGGTGATGAGGCACTGGCACAGCTGCCCATAGAGGTTATGGACATCCCATTTCCAGAGGCATTCAAAACCAGGTTGGAAGGAATCGTGGGCAGCCTAAGTGGTTGGCAACCCTGCTCATGGCAGGGCAGTTGGAACTAGATGATCTTCAAGGTTTTCTCCAACCTAAGCCACTCTGTGATACTATGATTCTACAAAAAAAAAAAAAAAAGGATTAATTACTGGTTAGGGTTATCGTCAGAGTAACACATTCCATGGAGAGCAGGTGGGATTTAAAATAGGATGACAAGAGTTGGGAAAGGATTCTCCAGTGGATAGGGAGCACTGGCTTATTGCTTTTCCTTCCCCTCCTTACTTAGAATGAACTCAGATCATGGAAATTGAGACACTGCCTATGTTCAAGCTTGCTTCTGGGGCTGACTGACAGAAGGTAATATTTCTTTACATCCTCTCTTCACAAAAGCCTTAGCAACAGATGGATTTTGCAGCATAATCTAAAGGCCAACAACTTCTGCCCAGCAAACTAACGGGGAACAGACCAGAGACTGCAGCAACATCAGCACTGGGGAAACCTAATTAAAAATGGTGTTCAGATTTAATCAGTGTTTCACTATTGCACAAGTATAGAGGCAGCACCTGATGTGCCAAGTTAAGCTCAAACCAACAAATGAAACTTCAGTCAGGCAGTTCGTGATGTGGGCAAGTGGTCAGTCAAACCAGTCACTCGCATCCAACCGCAGAGGTCATCAAGCAGTGAAACCAGTGCTGTCTCTGAAGCACTGCATGGCCTCTAAAATTGAAAGGCAGAGGTGAAATATTTCTGAAAATCAGTATTTTCTATTTGGTTTTACTAGCAGGCTGAGGATACTTAGTGCCTTTGACAATAACATTTAATCACTGAACTTGACACATACACACTGACTTTCAGATATTAGTTCTATGTATTCACAGATCCATTCATATACATTAACAAAGCCCAAAACAGCAGTTACTGCAACAGTAATAATTTCAATTATGTAATTGATAATTAATTTTATTTCAATTCCAGAATTATTTTGTACTTTGACTATAATAGTCCATACTTTCTTCAGCACACACTTTTCTAAATATGCCTCATAGAAACTTTTCCCTATTTTAGCAAATTTCTGAGTTATTTTTAACACTACTGAAAGCATTTAGCTACATTTCCAGCTGCAGACTTTTAAACAGGAGCACAGAACATAAACATGTGAGAAGGGAAGCACACATTTTAAAGAGCTGGCTAAAAGCTGGCGCTTTGATTTTTGCCCTAGATGTTGATTTGATTCCATGAGACCATGAAGAAGACCAACCAGTGGGAATTAAAACATTAGATCACAATAAATCAACAGACATGAAAACATTAGCTCAGGCATTAAATTTACATTTTCCAGACCATTGGCTCTTGTGACCCAGAATATACTGGGAAATGTGAAATTCTGCTGTCAGTTCTGTAGCTCAGTTTCACTCTAGCCCAAAGCAGCAATTGTAAAGTGCAGTCTCTGGCTTCACTCTCTTGCCCCACACCGCAGCATACTTGGTTTTAGGCATGGCATACTTACAATCCAACTGTACATAGGAGCAGGGAAGATAAGGACCTTGCTCAGCTTCAGAGGGGGCTGTTTAAATAACAGGGGACCATAAAATCAGCCACAGAGCTGCAGGAAGCTTTAGTGCACTGGGTGAGATGGGAAGTTTCAGACATTTTCTAATATGGAAGACGTTTTTAGCAAGCATATATTGAGCTGCTGCTTGTTGAATCATTTTGAGCTTCTAAAAAGACTATTCAAAAAAAGTTTCAAGGTTTGGCAAAAAATTCATTGCCAAAACAAAAGTCAAGTTCTTGACACAAGCAATAACTTTTCAGAGAGGTAGCTTAAAAAAAGCCATCAGAAGTTTTAAAACTATAACCACATAATAGTGATAGTATCTCTTGGTGATCTGTCAGGAAACTACAGAATTGCTCAGGAAAATTTAAACCTGAAGCAGACACTTAGAAAAATCGGAGCACAGTCACTCCAAAGTTACGGTTATACAACTGTTACACAATTGCACTAGTCAGAAAATGCCAATAATAAGCAACCATACATGTCACATTGGGTACTGCCTATGCCAGAGAGGAAAAGAAAAAAATATATTTTGCTGTATTTTGGCTAATCTGCTCTTAGCATGCTTTCTCTCCCTAGTCTCACCACTGTGTTCCTCTAACTCTGTGCTGCAATACATACCTTCCATGGGTTGCTTTTTTTCCCTCTTCCCTGTCTCCACATTATTTCAGACATTGCACTAGAATAACACTGGCAACCAATGTTCCAACACGCTCACTGCTATCACAGTTTCAACAGCAGTGCACAAAGGCTGTGATGGTTACATCCTACCCACTGCTATTCAGTCTGCTCAGCTCCACCGAGCCACCCTAGTGGGACACACACATAAAAGTCCCTTTTGATATCAAAAGTGAACAACAGCTGTCCCAGACCTCTAACTTCACCTCTCTTGCAGAAAATTCAGATAAAGAAAAATCAACATAACAAGCAAGTTCGCGGTGGGAACATTGCCCAGGCACTAAAGAATATTTAATGTTCTCAAGTAATAACTAATCAGTTATGGAACATCTGTAGTAATAGAAACAGAACATGATAAAAATACAGATGGGTTTTTGAGTGTTTCTGTAATAAATTACCACCTATTTGCGATCAAATATCATTAATGTAACATATTCTACAGATAAAACTTCAAATCCATTCTCACTTCAACTGGCACTACCATAACAAGGCCTTGCCCTGCAAATAGTAAACATGCCCTTTATGTGACACAGTGAAGGTCAACAGGTCTTCTGACAAATGAAGATGATTTGGGAGCTGTAACCCTTCAATACACAAAAGGTGAAGTCTGTAGCATTTCTTTTTCGTTCAGGGTAGCCATGGATGCAGCTGTGCATCAAGCCTAAAGCCTGAGTATTAGAAGTAAGATAGTGCACATCAGACTGGTCTCTCAGCTAATCATAAACTGCATCCTTTGCTCTTTCTACAAGAGGTCTTAAAGCATTAAGCAGCATAGGGCATGAGTAAAGATTCCTCCTCTTAAAGAGATGAAGAGAGGTTTCTCCTGATGGATAGTTAGAGGACAGCCTGCTTGCCTGAGCTACACCCACACTTTTCTATGGGGCTACTCAAGGGTGGGAGCTCTAACCACATCCTCACACACACTCCATGGATACTCTGCAACTGGAGGTTAGCAGTTCTTGTAGCTTCAGCTTTGCTGGGGCTAAGCGGAAGAAGCATCGCTTTCAGAAGAAGTTACAGATGAATGCTCAGGTGGCCACCCCTCACCAATCCATCCAAGCAAAGCAAAGACATGGCATTCAGTCTTTGCAAGTCTCTCTAACCAGATTGCTTTCCTTTGGGATCAGGTTACTCATATATTCGAAGATAGTTTGTTTCTTGAAGAAATTTAAAACAAAAAACAGTTATTGCAGTTACTGGGATATTGGATAGGTTTTAAAGTCATACAATAAACTGGATTTAGTATGGAAACTTTCCGCACAGGATTTACTTTTAAAAATAACAAAATTAAATCCACAGAGACTTCATCCAGTAAACAGAAATATATATTTTTTCCCTTCTGAAATCATATCCATTAATGTTAAATCACATACCAGAGAACTGAATTTAACTTTGGTCAAATATTTAAACCTATACTGAGCAGGAAAAAGTGTGATCTACTCACATTACTGGCTTGTTCTGTAATACGTAAATTTCACTAATAAAAGCCAGCAGTTCTCTTTAGGGGAAAGAATGAATGATTAAACAACAGACTTCAAATTTTATCAAGATAAATGAAGGAGTAGGGCTACAATTCTTATGGGGAAAATTTAACAACCTATCACAGTAATTTCTGATTTTGAACCACAGTGCCCTACAACATAGATATTGGCATTCTGCACCATGTCAAAACAGGTCCCAATTACTGCAGGCTGCTATTTATTTTCTGATCCTAAAGCTGAGGAGGCAGATGCTAACTAGCCCTCTTTTATATCTGCTTGCAATTGTTTTACTGTGACTGAAGAAAAATAATTTAAATAATTTTTCTCATTCCACTACTGAGATGCAGTTTTTGTGACTTTACAATAATGGGTTGCTTCTAATATTACTGCCAATTTGCTTAGGGAAAATTACTCATATATTTATTGGAATTTAAGCTTTCTAGGTGTTTATTTTTGCCCTTTTAAGGATTCTTAAAAAAGGATGACAGAGTACAGAAGAGCAGATTCTGAAAGGTTTCATTCTCTTTACCTGCATCTTTCAGGAACAATTCTAACAAACCAAAGTCATCCATGCATCAAAACTTTCTGGTACAGCTATGTAGCTTAAGTGGTACTTTCCAAAGCATTGTTTCCACAGTAAAAAAAAAAATCATTTCACCTATTCTCCTACTTAAGGTAATTGGAAACAGGATGGAAGTATGTTTTATTATGTTACTACAGTTGCTGTATCAAAATGCTGAATCAAAATAACCTTTGTTATTAGGCTAAGAACACATTCAAAGTCAATTCCACAGATAACTAAGACAGAGCAACTGAATGATGTCCTCTGCACAGTGGTGCAGCTTCTATTGTTTGTGTGCACAGGCAAGCCACCACTGCACAAGGTGTAATAATACACGTCATTGCACCTTGGCACTTTTACTGGAAAGAGCCTATTCCTGACTGTTCTTTATAACAGCTTTGACATCAGCAGAATGATTCTAAGTTTACTCTAGCCAGTTGAGCGTCAAACTCTATATGTTAATTTCCCCAGTTTCATCAGTAACCTGTTTTAACAAGTAAGTCAGGTGTTAGAGGATCAGATGACTTTGGGAGAATGGAAGGTTATTCCGCAGGTTCTTCTTTCCATAGGACAATACTGACAATGGAATGAAGATAAACAGGCGTCCTTGACATGTTGTTGTTATCTGTTTGCTACTCATTCCTTCAACATTTCAGTGTCAACTCAAAAATGAATGTCTAGCAGATATTTCCTGAGCAAAAACAAACAAAAAAAGCCACAACAAAAACAGTTTAAGTGTTGAAGGAAAACAGATATTTGCATGATAAGATTGCCAACATTAGCTTCAAATATGAAAATCCCTAAATTGCAGCAGGACTGAAAAAACATCGGAGATCATACTTTAAAAAATATCCAAAGATGGCTGTTTTCTCTGAGCAAGAATGAAACTTCATGAAGCTGAAAAGTAGAGACTAGGTATAGGCACACTACAAAACAGAGAGCACGTAACTGAGAAGAAAAGTGCAGACTTCCAATAAGCCATGGAACCATAATCACACACTCTCTTGTGAAGCTGTAACTCTTTCAGATCATACTTCTTCATCAATGACCTGAAAGCAAGTCACCATCAAGATCTAACTCCAAATAACATCACTTCAAAACAACATCACAACAAAAGTGACTGCTAATTTCACTCAAAATGAACTGTTCGATCTGAAATTTCTCAGGTGCAAATAGGCTGCCCAGGCTGCCAATGCCTGGAGATGGTCAAGAAATGGCACTGAGGGACACGGTCAGTGGGCATGGTGGGGATGGGTTGGTGGTTGGACTAGGTGATCTTGGTGGTCTTTTCTAACTTCAATGATTCTATGACTCTGTGAAAGCCAGGCTCTGTGTAGGAAGCAGAAACAATCGAGGGCAAACGTGCGGGGGGTTCATATTCTGACATGTCACCCCTACTAATTAACAAGCAAAAACAGTGCACTATTAAGTGCACTATGACCGAATACACCACTGAGCTATAGTTGCATTACAGAGCTGAGCAGTGACGCAGGCAGTGCAGAAGGGTGTGATGGCTCAGCACAAAGCAGCTGCTTCTGCTGCCAACCATCCACCAGCCCTTGCTGTTTCCTGTGGGGAAGACACACAAAAGTGGGAGTTTCAAAGGCAGCCACAGTCCTACAGCTTTGGTTAGTGCTTTGAGATGTGTTTGCTCACTTCCAGTTACACAGCAAGTTGATTCTTCGTAATTTAGATTTTAATTTACTTTAAAACTCTTGCCTTCAATATAGCTAATGAGTGCAATAACAGTACAGAACATGTATTAGTCAGCGAGGACACCCACACTCTGGGTGTGTTATAGCCCTCGGCAGCACCGCTGCCCCAGCACACCTCGGTTATGTGTGCTGGCTGACAAAAACACGCCTTGTTGTGTGTTATTGCTTACATAAGACAGGACTTAGCAGATGTAACTGTATATTAATGACACGCCTTGATACACTGTTAAACTGGAAACCATGGTTGTGCTCCATCAGAGGTTTAGGTGTGTGTTGTATTACACAGAGCAAAATTAATGAAGAAATCCTGTGCTCTTGCTGGCCGGAGCTGAGCGATTCTCTGGGAACGAGACCGTGCTCCTCACTGGCCTACAGCAAACCAGATCTGGGCCACCCCACAGTGCTGAGTGCCTCTCGAACACAGTCCCTGACCTGAAATGAGCCGCAGTGGCACAGTTCACACGCATGGGATGCCCATCCTCGATGGGCTGCATCTCCATCACTGTGACACAGCCTGGGCATGAGCGGCTGTCAAAGGGGCCTATCTCTGTGTTCAGAGAACATCCCTGTCCTCCTCCCTGTCTTGTGCAATCAGAGGGTAAGAAATGAGGGAAGGGCCCTGGCCAGCTCCTCCCGTCCCTGTCTCCTAGGCCTATGTTAGCTGACAGCCTTTAGTCAGCCTATGCTGGCACCAGGGAGGCGGGAGGAGTGCAGCCTGGCCTCCCCTCTGACGCCAGCCCACACACAGGGCTGGCTGGAAGCAATCACAAAACCAGATCATTAACAATGCTGGCAACAGCCTTCCCACAGACGCAGTTATCCCAACAAGAAGTCGCCTTGCCCCAGTGACTTCTTTCATCTGAGCAAGGAGTTAAGGTGGCTCTATGCTGCACGGCAGAGGGGCAGATTTCCCCAAATAGCTCTGCTGGAAACTGCACCAAAGTCTTTTCTACAGCAGGGCTGGCTTCGACAAAGCTGTGCCAAGTGATGCCAGCAGAAGTCCCAACTGCTACTGTTTTAATTCTGATTTGTTGCCTTAGATTACAATATCTTACACTTCTTCTAAGGGCACCAACCAAGATCTCCCTTTCTTTATATTTTTTTCCCTTTAATGCTTCAAGCTTCCTCACCAGGAAGGTTTTACTTCCAGCCTCCATCAGCTATCCTACTGGCTCCTGTGAAAGAAGTAAGGTGTTAATTAGGGTGTTAATGGCTACACAAACACCTTTTTGTTTTTTTTTTTTTCTTTTCACTTCAAGGAAGAATCAGAACCTGCTGGAAACTCAGCATCCCTCACAGAAGTGTTAGACTGCATAAAAAATTTAACAAATCAAACCTCCGTTAGTCAGCACACCGTGTAGGTAGTCTCTGGCTTCCAAAAGCTCCAAACTACAATTCTTTTTTTTTTTTTTCTTTCCTTTTTCACCTTTCATTTGGAATATCTTGTTGTGAAAACGAGCTGCAGCTTTTCCTGCTGTCTTTAAATGACAGAGTATATTTTTAATCTTTAACATTCCATACCAGAGTGCATCTTCACATGGAAAGTGCTGTGTTAGCACTGGAAGCAGTGCGTGGTTTCACAAGGCAGCTGAGCCAACCTTGCATCCTGCTGCTGCTGAATGAGGCTTCCTTCCTGCTGAGCTTCCCAGTGCCAGTCCACAGTTGTGCTGGCTCTGGCACTTGTCTGATACCTCTGGGAGTACCACTCACTCACAGTACTGACAGGAAACTCTTCACTTTTATTTTGCTGGCTTTACATTCTGCCAGTTGGGTGAGCTGAATCATCTGGAAGGGGAGCAGTGTGAAGAGTGGGGGAAGTAATGGGGAGCACATAACTGGGGCATTCTTCCTTCTGACACCAGCAAGCTGCTAAAATGGCTGGGGCACCTTGTGAAACCTCGCCCTACGGGCATGGCTTTACTAAATCTCCTGATACAAATTAAGAGTTTGCTACTACAGAAAGTGACACATCCTAAGTAGTCAACTGATTTCACATTAAACTGTTTCATCTCACTGAAGTGGCAGAGAACTACCTGGGGTGGCAGGTCAGCAGCTTGCACTGGCACTGCTTCTGCTCAGGTGGAGGTGGAAGGTGACATGAGACAATAGCAGACTGCATGGCAGTGCTAGGACAGAAGAGAAGAGCCAAGGAGATGAGTGAGCCCACTCCATTTCAGCTGTGGTAAGATCTTATAACCTGCGAAATCACAACTAGCAAAAAATAATATATACATAGGTTGCTCCAAAAGTAATGCCTCCTATTAATTTCGATTGAAACTACAACAGATACAAAGAGCACAAGAGCACTATTTGATAGAGAAAATTCTCAGGTACAAAAGGCTATTGTTTAACATAGACACCACCATTACCTACGCATTTTCACCAGCAATAAACAAGTCTGACTGCCATGCTTTTAAAAATTTGCACCAGTGGAGATGACCCACCGTTGCCACTGCTGAAATGCACCACCCACCACTTCACTGTGCTCTCATCCACCCCTTTGCTTCAGATACACTTCCATATCAGATGCCATTTTGTCAGACTGCTCTACAGCAAGCTGTGTTACCACTCTCAGCTTGACGAGTTAATTGCAACAATTCTTTGCTCACTTTATCACCAAATCAGCAGGGCTAGCTCAAATTACCCTCAGCCATAATCTAAATTGAGCAGCAGAGAAAATTTTGGTTGTTATCTAAAAATAATTTTTGTAGATGTCAGGTGAATAAAAACCCTTACTTCCAATCCTGCAGCCAGAACTCAGTGGATAGGTCCCAGTAAGGGCTTGGCATCACACCAGACTGTATACAACAGGCATACCATAGAGTTTGTCTTAAGCCAGAGCAGTGGCACATCTGCAGGAGCAGTGCGATGAGACCTTGGAGTAATGACCTTTGTAGCCCAGCCTCACCTGGATTTTGCTCAAGTGGACAGAGGAGTATTTTTCCATTACATCTTCTCAAAACATACTCAGATATTTGGCTTTTGATTACTCATACCCATTTTTTGTTCTGACAAAAGCTTATGGAAAAGATACTAAAAAGAAGCTTCAGATTCAATTTACAGAAATCTCTGGAGTCATAAACAAGCCAGGGAGTTCATGATGCCTGGATACATTAAGAATACAATCTTACAACCTGTTTCAGCTGGGGCCACTGACCTCTCCTACGAAAAGCAGCTGAAATTCTGTGTTTTCACAGCTCAACTCCAGTCCACATTTAATTCAAACTTTAACTAATAAATCTGGATCATTACCTCATCCTTACTTTTAACTACTACTACTAAGAAACTTTATGGATGGCTACACCAGACAAACTATTAAATATTCCAGCAATTTTCTAAGTGAAATGAAATTTATATGCATTTCTCCAGTCTCCATTTCCTCTCAGAGAAATGAATGTGCCTCTCTGTACTGGTCTTACTTTATTTCAACAACCTGATAACTCATCCGTTCTCATTTTCTCAGGATTCAAAATAAATCAGTAGTCTCTTAGTCTACCCTTTCCTAAAGAATACTGTCCTCCCAGATTTAATCTCTTTGAGTAACTAAAGCCCTCAGGCCTTTGAATCATTCTGGTTTCGTAATATTTTTCTGTAATAAGAAAACCAGGACGCGCACAGTGCCTCCTGTAACTCACATTCTGACATCTGTATTGATGCAGAGTAAGCTGCCAGTGTTGTATTTGGACTAGATTGTTCATAGACACGTATGTATTTCACTTCTGAAATTACAGAATTGTTGATGTTTTTTAAGAAATTATTGCTCACTGAAACACTAAGTTAAGAAAAAACACTGAAGGGAAAGGAGTGAAAATAAATCCCCTCTGAAAGAAGGTAATTACAAAGCTAAATGTTATCTACAGACAGAAAGAAAATCCTAAGAATCAGTGAGCCTTGTCAGAGTTGCTTTAATGTGCCTGATTTTTCAGAAACACTAACCCACAATTTCCTGACATCACAAATTACAAGCTTCTGAGAAGAGTACAGTTCAGCTACAACTTGTCATACACACACAGTCCTTGCCGACTGATCAGAAGGACGTTTTTGATGCTAATATACGATAGGCTGAAACAATCCTTACAAAATATGTCATATAAAAAAAGCCCCAGAGTTAATCTACTGTTCTACAAAGAGTACTCACTGCAGTTCCAACTGTGGTTCCACCTTAGTTCCCAGCATCCATTATTAACTCCAACAGGAAGGCAAAATAAATGGTAAAACACAGCAAGAACAAGGGAAAATCCTTGGGATCCCAGAGTTATCATAGAATCAGAGAATCACAAGGTTGGAAACGACCTATAAGATCATCTAGTCCAACCGTCTTCACACAGTTATGGAAAGGATCCAGTTTAATCCAAGAGGATGGAAAGTAACCAGCCCAAATATTTTGACTAGGACTAAGTACAGGCAGGTTGGTGGTGGTCAGGAGAAGTCCCTGATATCTGGATAAAAGGGAATGTTGCATCCATTCGTAAGAAGGATAGAAAGGATAATGCAGGGAACTGCTGACCTGACAGTCTCACTTCCATGCCAGGGAAGATCACGGACCAGATACTGGATGTGAGATTGTACACAGAGAGTAGTAGCAAATGGCTCGGTGTCTGGATGCAGATCAGTTATGAGTGGTGTCCCTCAGGGGTCAGTTCTGGGACAAAGACTCTTTAATATCTTCATCAATGGGATGAAGTGATTGACTTCAACAGTGGGATCAAGTGCACCCTTAGCAAGTTTGCAGATGACAGCAAGCTGTGTGGTGCAGTCAACACACCTGAGGGATGGGATGCCATTCAGAGGGACCTAGACAGGCTGGGGCAATGGGGCCAGGAAAACCTCATGAGGTTCAACAAAATCAAGTGCAAGGTCTTGCACCTGGGTTGAGGCAATCCGCCCCCTGTCAGTACAAGCTGGGGGATGTAAGGATGGAGCACAGCACTGTTGGATAGAACCTGGGGGTACTGGTGGACGGAATGCTGGATGTGAGCCAGCAATATGCCCTTGCAGCCCAGAAAGCCAACAATACCCGGAGTTGCATTCAAAGAAGCATGGCCAGCAGGGTGAGGGAGGTGATCCTGCTCCTCCACTATGCACTGGTGAGGCCTCACCTGGAGTACTGCATCCAGATGTGGAGTCTTCAGTACAGGAGAGATATGGAGCTGTTGGAGCACATCCAGAGGAGGGCCACAAAAATGATCCAAGGGATGGAACACCTCTCCTGTGAGGAGAGGCTGAGAGAGCTGGGGATGTTCAGCCTGGAGAAGAGAAGGCTCTGGGGAGACCTGAGAGCAGCCTTTCAGTATATAAATAGAAAGGGGCTGTAAGAAGGAAGGTGACAGATTCTTTAGTAGGGTTTGTTGTGACAAAAGGGGGGGAAGTGGTTTCAAACTAAAAGAGAGGGGATTTAGATTGGATACAAGGAAAAAGTTTTTTACAATAAAGGTGGTGAGCCAGGGCTGCAGGTTGACCAGAGAGGTGGTGGATGTCCTGTCTTTGGAGACATCCAAGGTCAAAGTGGACAGGGCTTTGAGCAACCTGATGTAGCTGTAGGTATCCCTCTTCATTGCAGGGGTGTTGGACTAGGTGGCCTCTAAGGGTCTCTTCGAACTCAAAAGATTCTATGATTCTAAGTATTAATACTTTGGCAGCTTCCAGAAGGAAATATGATTAAATGGAGTTTTAAACCAAATATTAGAGAAGGAAAGTAGATTTCAAGTTATTATGCAAGCCAGACATTTTCTATGCAAATTCAGTCACCGAACTTTTCTAATCTGAATTTTAAAACATAACTTAATGTCTTGATTGTAAATGGTGTTTTTTCTTTCTGAATGTCATGCTAAATTACTGTGTGCATATGCAGAGTGTGTGGGTGGAAGGGATTGGCACAAAGACGGACGTGTTCCTGTAAAAAAAAGTCTAAGGGCATAGCTAAGAATAAGAATATGGCATTTTCAATAAACTGAACTAACCATATGTTTGTAAACATATCAATGTGCAAATGAAGAGGCATTACTTGTTAAGTGACAACAATATTTGATTCAGCCTGTAAGCTGGTGTAACTGGCCTCATCTCTCTCTCATTTCTAAGTGCTTACATTCTCTCCACTGGGAGGGTGCCTCACAAGTCAATATGGATAATATTCAGATTGGTCTTCCGAACACATCCCCACTGTTAAGTCCTACACATATTCCATTATTTAATAAAGTTTATCTTAGATACAGTGATCAAAAAGGTTGGCTTCTGTAATTCCCATTCAACTAAGCAGCACAACAGCTTTGAAGGCCTTTTATATTTATACAGTATGCTAGATCTACTGTATTTTTCAGTTTTACACATCTGCAACATAGAATAATGAGAGACAGACAGAGATTCACAATGCTCTGCTAAATACAGGAGGTTTTACTGGAACCACTCCATAGTGGCTCATTGCAGCCATCACTTTTTTTCACTAGTACAAAGTAGCATTTTTCTGTGCATCTGAAAATCAGGAATGCTGAGCTTGGGGCCTAACTGGGCAAGACAGCAGGCAAACCAAAAATCTACTAACTTCAATAGGATGTAGGAGTTCCCCACACCTGACATTTTTCCAATAACACAGTATAACTTGTAAGCACGCACACAAACTGCTGTAGCCCTGCAATGTCACCAACACTTTGCTGGATTACTTGACTTGCACCTCTCAGTCTAGTGAATGTAGGAAGTGCTTCAGTAAATAAGAACCCTAATTCATGCTGCATCTGTATCTTGGAAGATTATTATGTAGCTAATTTTAGAAAAGAACAGCAGAGCTGTGCTACCAAAAAACTGTAGAAAATATTTTCTCGTAATATTTATGCAACAACATCTCAAAATTATCTCTAGTTTGCATCTCAGTTTTCAAACTAAGATGAAGATATCTCAGCTTGAAATCGTTGTAAGAGACAACGATATTACTATTCTGTGGTGCATATAATTTGTTGTACGCCTTTTCTGGAGCAATTTTTAACTCTACATCCCATGAAATATGCACTGCAACCTGCCTGCTGTAATACTGTTATTTCATTCTGCAGGAAGATACCAAAATAGAAAAGAATATAGAGGACCGTGCTAACATTTGCTGACCTTTTAAAGTTTATTGTAACCACATTTTTTCAATTTCCCTGAGATAATGGTACTTCAGATCAGCACACGCATTTGATCTCAGTGGTCACTTTGAATGTAACAAAAGGTTAGTTCCAACCAATTTAATCTCCTTGTGCGCCAACAGTCTTATAATAATCAAATTGAAAAAAAATTATTGTTATATAGTATTCATAAGGAATACTATTCTATACACACCTGTTTAACACCTGTCTGTATGCCTATTTTCCATTAGTCTGTATTGTTCTACATTTCTCTTTAATATAGCATTATTTTGCATGCTGACTTTAAGGGATTAGGATTCAGGAAGTATAATTCAATGCTATTACTGCCCATGCTGTCTAAACTAACCGAAAAAGACTAAATAAAATACTCTGACCATATCAGAACAACCAGAGAAAGCCTCATTATGTAATGCGAAAAATGAATTTGTTGCTTCAAGCTGATGATGTCTTTTGAAAATCCTAAGGCTCTCAAGGCAAAAAAAAAAAAAAGTAAAAAAACACCTGAAAGTGAAATTAACAGAAAGCAAATCAGTTTCACTGGTAAAATGATAAAAACCAAAAACTATCTGCATGAATTAAAATAAAAAAAATTACAAATGAGCATGCTTTCAACACACAACACCATCTGCTTGTAGTATAGTTTAAAACTCAGAGGGGTCAGAAACCAATGGTGGTTTGGGATTCACCCAAATTTGTAGTCTTACAAGAAAAAGACCTGAAATCTTGGCTTAGATTCCATTTGTCACCAAAAAGCCACACCGTATCAGCAAGCAGTCATTATTTCTGTCTGCTCCACACAATAATCAAGCTGCCCCATTCTGCTCTAGTGACAGCTCATCATCAAAGCATTAGAAACCTAAACATACAAATTGAGTCTTGTGGCTGCAGTCAGATCTGGAACTGTACTGGTCAAATGAGGTCTGTCTCATCAAAAGACTCTATCAAAAATGAAGAATCTAAGGAAAGGCTACTACTTCCCATCTTCTTGTATAAGCATAGCAAAACTTTCATTTTGCTCAATTTAAACTCTGATTATCCTTCTCATTCAGTTTTGCCTCTCCTTTAACCTTCACATGATCTCTCTCTGTGCAAAGCAGAAATACGGTCTGCTTTTTGGTGGAGCCAGCAGATGGACCTGATGATCTTTATGGGTCCCTTCTAACTTGATTCTATGAATATAAAACCATGAATCCTGATCTATTAAAAACATCTCAAAAGTCATTCCAAGTACAGCGCATAAATTGCAATTATCAACCAGAACAAAATCCTGTGAGATGCTTCAACAGCTTCCAGCATAACCAAATGCACACTCACCACCCTGGCCCAATGAGAAAAGAGAAAAATATCATATAACTTATAAAATTTAAACTGCAAAACAGTCAGCAGCATGCAACAGCAAGACAGTCCAAGAACACAATCACAACGTCACTCTTAGCAAGCTATGTGCACAACTGAAAGCATGCTATCTCATGTGTACGTGGGGAGCAGACAGCTGGATTCTGTGTCATGATTCCAGACGTGCTGCTTTTGTAATTTTCTGTTTCCAGGAGGAAACTAAAATGGGCTTATATATTCTTAAAATAATTGTCTTGAACACCTCTAGAAAAGATTATTTATCTACTTCTCAAAGCTGAAACAACGTAATTTATTTTTTTAATAGTGTTTTTTCTGCTCAGACTGCTGAGCAGCAGCACTGCTGACAATTTCTCTGGAATCTAACTCAACAAAAACCCAAGGTGTGGCAGTCTGAAAAACACTCTGCAGCAGCAGCAGGCCCTGACCTCTGTTGTGACACCACTGCCCCAAGGAAAAGGTAATGTGCAAGGTCTTTTCCTTTTGCCCCCTCCACAGAGGTGTTCAAGGCCAGACTGGATGGGGCCCCGGGCAGCCTGGTCTAGCATTAAATGGGGAGGTTGGTGGCCCTGCATGTGGCAGGGGGGTTGGAGATTCATCATCCTTGAGGTCCCTTCCAACCCTGGCCAGTCTGTGATTCTGTGATTCTGTCTGTGGGCCTGGAGGAGAGTTGAGAGCTCCCTTCCTTGCATCCTGCACCGTGCACCGCCATCTATTGTTGGGATCAGTCAGCACGCATATCTGAGCTGGAAGTGGTTGAAGGATGTAATAAATACTTTGATATTTTACGTTTAAATGCAAGAAGAAACCATCTTCACTGATTTCCCAAAGGGTGAAAGAGTTGACTGAACAAGTCTGTGTATGACCTTGAACGGGGCAGACAGGTGGTTTCAAACCATTACCTCAATTAAACACTGACATTCTACAGAGATGCCTCTCTGATAACTGGCTGAATGATACCACAGGGAAATTTTATCCTGTCAGAAACCCAGTGACCTCTC
This sequence comes from Chrysolophus pictus, assembly GCA_037305975.1. NCBI lineage: Eukaryota > Metazoa > Chordata > Aves > Galliformes > Phasianidae > Chrysolophus > Chrysolophus pictus. Next base: position 42,984,440 of record JAYKPI010000006.1, read on the forward strand.
CAGTTTCTACTTGCAAAGATATATTTGCACTTGAATAATGTTACATTTTGTGTGGAATCTGCCAAAAAAAAAAAAAAAAAAAAAAAAAGTTCTTACAGAAAGAGAGAGCCTTTTTTGGACTAACAAAAGAAATGAGAGAAAGAGTTTGAATGTTATTGAAGATGCACCTAATCATTAATGTAGATTAATTGATGAAGCGTGTTTTCCTTGATATAACAAGCCCAGTAACACCAACAGAACAAAACCAATCAAAACCAGAGCTTTGAAAGTCCCAGTATTAGCACCCTGTTTATAAACAACAGCTCACTTTCAAATTCGACTGATTTTCATTAACGATAAAGGTTTAAAACAACTAAAAATGAAATAAAGTCTCTCGTTTAAGATTAAAACTTTCTAATGCTAAAACTTTTTCCCTCTGTGGCCACTTCATTTGCCTGGTCTCTTTCACTCCTTGGTCCTTTTGTTTGTTCAATAAACCACCGTTAGTTGAATATAAATAAAAATCAGATTCATTATTTATGAAGGCAGATTCAACAACTTCAGGTTATGTTCTCATTTTTTTCCTTTCCATAAAGTGGTGCTCAGCTTTTTTTTCAGTTGACTCAAAGCTATGAGGTCGATTAGTTAGATAGACAGGACGGTTTTTATCTTAAATATTTTTAAAGTATAGATTACAACATTACAATTGTAATTCTTCCCTTCAAAATTAAAAAGAACTGAAAAAAAAAAAAAAAAAAAAAAAAACCTGCTACAAAACCATACATTTCCTTTCTTGAAACCTTTTACGCTTGCAAGAATACAGTTTACCTAACAGGCACCACTTTCAGTAAAGAGGAACGTTATATAGATTTATAAATGACCACTGAAAATGGGTTTTGGGACTCATGTCACGTTCTACCAATGTTTATTTTACTTTCCTCAATAACTGTAGGAAAAGAAATGCTGCTTTTCAGCTTCACTACCTGTTCCCAAGTTTGAACCAATTCTGCATTTTGAATTAGCCCAAGCATTATAGGACAGAATCTGACTTTGGCTGAGATATGATGGCTCATAGACTCCCTCTCCGACAAAGCTCCAGATCTGCACATAGCTGAAGGCAGAGTTTCTTGAGAGATATGCACAAAACTTTTCATAATGCAGTACTGCTCTGCTCTCTCTCCTGCATTTCTACTATATTTGAGTGCAAGCATACCCACCATCAGCCATATTTAACAGCAGAAGTACATTTTGGAGAGTTAAAAATAAATCACTGTAGTAAAATAAAAGTATTAAAGAAAATAGATGAATTCCATTGAGAAGTAAAAGACAGTTGTGAATCATGACTTAGCTGATGCAATTTAAAATTCAAGCTTACAAGAACTATGTCTAAATCTCACAATGTTTCAATAATCTGTCCAGTTGCTTTTTTCCTTTTGAAAACCACAGGGTGCAACTGCACTCCTGTGCTTATCTCATTTCTGTACACTGAAGGACAGCAAAAATCCCTCCCAAATAATTGCTATCCAAGGTTAAGATCAGATGCTTCTGTATAGAGATGCTTCGCTTTTTTTTCCTTGCCTCTCCTCTTTTTTCATTCTTTTCCTTAGATCTCAGTTAGTTTTAACCCTATGATTAAACTGTCATTAGTAAGTGACTTCTATAACATTAAAAGTATGGGGTTTTAAGCCTCAGTTTTCAAACGTGAAAACATCAGAACATTTGTGGCTTTTCCCTTTGCAGCTTCACAGGAGCGTATAATGATTATTATGAGCTATTCCACATTTTGAAATTAATAGCCAGATTTAAGCAAAAGCTGAAAAGGTAAAAATGTCATTAGAGGGCAAACCACTGAGTGTCGCTCACTTAGAAGTTTCTGCCCAGTAGTTTGGGGACTGGAGATAAATTAGGAAAGTGCCACGAGGAGATGAATACTTATTGCATAGTATAATTCTAGTAAATTATTGACACCTGCAATTAAATAGAAGCACCATAACTTCTGCCATTAGAATACCAAGATATTCTTAAATAAATTTTATATAAATAATAATTGAAATATTAATCCATTTAAATCAATGTCAATGATATCACATTTAGGTAAAAAGAACTGATAGCATTATGTCATTAATGTCACAAGCGATAAATCTAAATCACATTCACAAGCAAAGCTTGGCATTTAAGCTGAATTTACATGCTTCGTAAAGAGCAGTGAGACATTATGGTACTTTGGAAACTCTTCTCCAAAGGAAATAACAGGAGAAGTAAGAGGAAGCAGATATACACAACTTTCTTCAACTCCCAAACAAAAAAAAAATAAGGTAATTTGAATGTTACGTACTCCCCAAACAAGTAACAGCTCATAACTTTTCCATAAATGATGGCTGTGAGATTGGAGGAACTGTTCAGAAGACCATTTGACAGAAGACCATTTGACAGACATCAGTAAGCTGAAGATGGGAAATATTGCTTTCTATCAGGACAGCCACAGGAAATCAGTTAAGCAGAGATATCCCTCTCCATACTAACAAACCTGATGCCTGTATCTTAATTTTGATGGTGACCAAAGTCCTTGTTCATTCTTTCTGCTCCTGCTCCATAAAACCAGGCTATGAACAGACAAACTGTTCAAAGTCATGGGGAATAACTCCTCTTCTATGCACAGCAATGACTGTGAGAAATAAATCTCACACAGAAATACCACAGATGAAAGAGACATGCAGTCAGCAAGAAAGCTGTGTCAGTCACTACCTACCTTTTCAGAAAGCTCACACAATATCAAGATGTGTACATAATGACTGTAAAAGAAATCTATGAAATGCACGTGAACAGCAATTTCTCTGCTTTGGAGGGCAATGCAAACCATAATAACACAAGCTAACAGCACTGGTTGTCCCCTCTGCATGCTGAAGATAAAACGGCCCAATTTCATTCCTTCGGTTCATTTCAGAGTGCTCCAGATCCTTCTTTTACATGTTTTCACAAGAACTTTCTGATGGCTTCTCTATGTTGGACCACATCTGTAAGCCAGGAAGAAATAGAAGCCCTGACTCTTCCTTCTTTTCCCTCAGGATGCAGTGTGTCAGTAGGGCACTAACGACAGATGAACCTTTTGCTTTTCTCTCTGTACGTTCTGAAATACACCCCATCCAACTACAGGAGCTGGAAAAGGCTGTGATCTCTCCACACTGCGTGCCTAAAAGCCAGAGGCCATAAAGAAGCTGACCCTCAACAGCAGGAGTACCAATCCCAAAAATCCTTATACACATGAATTAAGACTAACTTTCAGCCTGCAAAAATCACTTGGTAGAAAGACAGGTTTAGGAAAGAAATGCATGTGTTCTGCTTCTCACAAGTCGTTTATTTTTAGAGCTACCAAAGAAAGTTATCCATTAAAATGAGAAAAAAGATCTACATAAATCAGCTTAAGAGCTATTCACAAACAACACATACTGCAAGAAATTTGTATATATATATAATATATATATGTAAAAATATAAATATATATATATATAAGCATATATATAATGTATAGAAATGTATATAAATTATACATATTTATATTTTTACATATAAAACAAAGATGAGACAGGAAGGTTTTTGTATAATGTATATAAAGCACATATATAAGAAAATCTTACTTCCAGATCTACTTCTTCAACAAAGATGGTATCAGATATATTTTTCCTGGTGCGCTGTGTAATCAAACTGGTTTAGACATCTTGAATAATGAAGACATTGCTACTGTTATTATAATGTCATATAAAAGTAGGTAAGCAGCTATAGTCTAATAAACGCATAGCTGAACAAAGGAAACTGCTGACAAGTTGCAATCTTGTTTTAATGTAAATTCTCATGTGTTCACATCATATTTTAATTGTACACAACAATAAATAAGCTTCTGTCACTAGCAGTTTCTCATAAATGGGCTAATGCTAATTATCCCTCTATTTTCAACCACATGCTTTTAGTGAAAAGATTAATGTCAGGAAAAAAAACATGAAAATAACGAGCTTTGCAAGTCATTTGACTGGCAGAAAATATTAGTTTTCTTCAATTGATTTTACTAGTTTTATATGAAAGCTGTGACAACTCTTTCATAAAACACCTCAATATTTCAACCATTAGATCTAGTAATCTATTAATTATGTAAGAAATGTATAACCCGCTTCCCTAACTTTCTCTCCAGGATTGGCGAACTGAGGTTCAGGATGTGCCACTCTAGCACCATCTCTGAATTTAAGAGCTAGTCCTTCTTACATCTGGAAGTATGCAATTAAAAACAGATAACAGTTTCCTGTTCAGTCTGTCCCTTGTTCTACAACTGGCACCTGTTCTTATTAACCTGACAAAGTTAGACCAACTTATGATAATATACCACACCTATAAGCATGAATGTCCAGGGAATGATTAAGAAGAAAGAGCTCTTTGATCCACTCAAATACTACAAACTTGCCTTTTATAATTTTCACTTTTTCTCTGATTAATCCTTCATCTTAAGTTTCCAGGCAAAACGAAGACTACACTGAGTATCATATAAACACACAACTCAGTACACAGAGGTGCTGCTCACAGTCATTATGCGATGGCCCTGCAGACCACCCATATTCTGTAAGAATAGTGCCAGGTCTGGCAGGGGCACAGCCACAGCACCATGGAGGAACCCACACAGGAAATAGTGCTCATCATTCTGAAACAAGGCCTGTCTAAGGTCATAGCTAGACCTTACTTAACTATAATTCTTAAATTATTTTTTCCTCAGTATAAGGTTATATATAAACCAAAAGCAATGACTCCTATTTTATTAGCTGACAATGTCAGAGGTAGACATTGGTGGTATGCCAATAGAGGTTGAACCTGCCCACCAATTATTCCATTACCTGTTGTGGCTGTGTGACAGATGGCAGCAGAGGGGCAGTCTGACAAAATGGTGTCTGATATGGAAAAGTGTCTGAAGACAAGGGTGGAATTGAATTCCTTCAAGCAGAAAAAATGGCTCCCACTGACATTCACCAATGCTTGTTGAACATTTATGGAGTCTAAGCAGCAGATATGAGTACAGTGAGGCAGTGGGTGGTGTGTTTCAGCAGAGGCAATAGTGGGTCACCTCCACTGGTACAAATTTTTCTCAATGAGGCATTCAGGGTCTTGTGTATCACTGGCAACAATGAATAGCTAATGGTGGTGACTACGCTGAAGAGCAGTGATTTGTAGCTGAGAACTTACTCTACCATAAAGTGCTATTCTGCTTTCTGTATCCATTGTAGTTTTCATTGAAATAAATAGGAGGCATTATTTTTGGAATGACTTACATATTACTGAATCTTCTGGATAAGGCTTCAATTGAAGTTGTCAGAACTTCTCTAATCTCACTAATAATGCTCCTTACACATTCCACTCCACATCTTGCCACAGTCCTCTGCAGCTTGCCTTACTCCCAGGTGTCCCAGAGTCATTAAATCACTGTCAGAGTGATTACATTTGCATTCTACTTTCTCATCCAAGTCAAACTAAAAGTTTCATCATTTTTGAAGCCTCTGAAGTGCCCTACAAGGTATTAGGCAGCAACTGAATAGAACAAGCTTGGCAGATTTACGTTTGGTTATTACTATTTTCTAGTAGAGATGGACCAAATTGGTTTGCCTCTTTTCAAAGCCATTTTAACTCTGTGGATGAAAAGCTTGAATAGATCATTATTAGGTTCATCATCCACTGAAAAGAGTTTGTTAAAAGGAGAGTTAAGCAAGATATAAAGACAAACAAACACACACACACAAAAAAAACCAGAAATAAATACTTTTTGCTAGAACTCAAAAGAGCCAAAAATTTGGGATGGGAAAAAAGAGAAAATTTTATAGGCCTGATACTGAGGAGTCAGTAATTAGTGCCTTTAAGAGAACTATATTTCCTGTGAAATTTCTAGAAATGGATTTGGAAAATTAGAGTATTTCAAATCCTATGCATTTTAGAAACTTTTAACTGTTATGTTAATGGAAATGCTGAAAGTACGAGTTATCATTTAATGAGAAAATTTTAGAGGATTACAAAAAAGTGTATATGCTTAAAGGTGTACACTCACAAGCACAGAACAGTATGCTAATGTAATTATGTACTCTTGAGATCATAAATAGTTATGCAAAATAAAAGTATAAACTGCAAGAAGGGGAAGAGGATCTTGTAGGAACCTGCAGTGGTCAAAATTAAATGGGAATAGATCTTAACATTCTTGCTCCTCCACATTTCAACATCAATTCCCACAAAGCTTTCCAGACTCATTTAAGAGAGAAAGGGAAAAAAAAGTAAGCTTCAGAAAGGTTAGGAGCATCTGGTTCAGGAGCTGAGAGAAGAATCAAAAACATGTGAGTAGAGGTGGAAATCATGTAGGAAAAAAAAAGGCATGGGGAGCAAAGGATCCTAATAAATATAATGATGAAGGAGCAAGGATATGATATAGAGACTAGAAGAGTCTCTAAAATCATTCATTATTAAATAACATCACCTTCGAAATGTAATATGTATTACATCTTGGAATTCCAATTACATGAATAAATTGCATGAGCACCTCTCTGATGTCATCAGAGCTCCTCAGTGGAGCAACAGTCCACTCGAGCAATCCTGAGGGCATGTTATTTCTGAAGTCTTACAATGACAGCTGTAATTTGCTTTTCAGCAGCAAGAATTTTCCTCACCAACCTGAAAGAATTATTGCTATATTAGCAGAGCTGGAGTAACATGTATCTGACTGATATATGTGGCACAAACTACTCTCAGCCAACATCCAGTTACAGATTTTGAAAATAAATGTTGTGTGCCATTTCATGAATATATCCCCACTGATATTGCAAATACATAAACTGCAATATTAGTTCAAAATGACAAAAGGGGGCACAGGTCTTTATGAACAATTATTCCCTTTAATCACATACATTACAAATTGTTTTCTGCCATGTTTAAATAGCAGCAGTACTTTCAAGAAAAGTAGCAGCATGAGCTAATATACTCATTTCCACGGGAATTATTCTATCATAATAGATTAACTTGTTTTGGTTTTTAACTCTAACATGATTTGTGTAGACTCGTACTCTAATGGGAGTAAGTAAAACACACATAATCACTGAGGGCTCTTAGGTAATATTTTCAGACTGATTCGATGCTGCTTTCCCAGGAAGCCCTGCAGAGCTGCTCTGCTTGGGCACACAAGCCATCAGTACATGCTATAGCTCCATTGCTACATCTCCCCAAGCCCACCATGAGAAGAAGTTCTGCTCAGGGCACATTTTGTTTAGCCCAGGATATCATTATCTTCTGACACAATTTCAATATGTAATAAATCCATACATTACAATTCTCAGGGGTCTACAGCACAAAGATCAGATTTCTATCCATAAGGTGCAATATTCCGCACTTCAGAACACATCATTTCGACTTGTCGATATATACTCAGGTTATGGTCTACAACAGCTCTCTTGTTATTACATACACCAGTATTTTTGCTAAAAATAAAAAAATTTTAAAAAAAATCATTTCAAATCATTAGAGCTATTCGATACCACAAAATGTCATTCATCTGATGATCCATATTCTAAATGATCGCTACCCATCTCTGGCAGAGGTGTACTTTTACTTATGTTAAAGGATATGGGTAATCAGTTGCTTTTCATGAGAATTCTTTGCTCTCAAAATGCTCCCTGAAAGATTTAAAAGGCAAGCTGTATGAGCAGAGTAGAGCTGGTATGCAGATTATGAGACACTCTTATCATCATATGAACTCATCAACCAGGCATTATATCCCAGAGAAAGCATCTGCTGTATGAAATTTAGGACAGTAATTCACAGTCCATAGAACATCACATTACCAGAAATTACATTTGTTATAAATGTATAATTATGTTCATATAAAAACATTACATTTTAATAGTTTAAAGAAATGACAGCATTGGGCACTTTATAAATGTTTAACTAGAAGAGTCTTCATACTTTAAAATGCAGAGGTTTCATCACTGAAGATGTTAGATTGAATCACTGCATGGACTAGGGAGGGAGGGCAAATTATGGTAGCAATCTACTCAAAGCCTAATCTCAATGCATACAAATGCTATTTTTAAACATAATCTCATTTGAGAACACTTACACGAATCACAGACTTATCTGAAATGGTGCAGCATCATGTTCATAAAGCCCAGATATGGTTATTATAGCTAGAGATTAGAAAATGAGTATGGGTCCTCTGTTGGCAAACTTGAAAATCATGCACTCACTGTTAGTGTGTATGTCAAGCAGTCACTAGTTTCATGAGGTATCCAGGGATGTTAAATGTTTTGTGTTCTTTCACTGCATGTATGTTATGACTGATGCCTCTAAAATAATTTTCAACTTTGATTTTTCCAATAAGCTCTACCTCCTTAAACACTGACTTCCTTTGACCACATATGATCATACTCCTTGGTATCAAAATCAAAACTAGCATACTTTTTGTTGAATCTGTCATATTTTTACTCACAATTTCCCTCTGACAGCCTATATTTGAAATGCTCTATGAATCTACATCTCCTGTGTCTCACTCACCTGCCTCAGAGTCCCACACATCCTCAAAGCTTGATGGCCAAGCACTGTCTCCCTCTTCAAAATATCCCCATAAGCACTTGATCTATATTCCCTGTTTACCTGCACCCATACAATATTTAAGTTAAACCAAGCTCCTCGTGACCTGCAGATTTGGTCATGATATAATTTTTGAAAGCACAAACTTCTCAGCTGTATTTCAGCTCTAGAAGATGAAGAGAATACGGATCCAGACTAAATGAAACACAGATGCCATATTAAGGTACAGAACTTGAAATACATGCAGAAGTCAATAGACAGAGAAACTGTGAAGGAGAACAACAAAGTACTGAAGTTTAATTAAGAGGATGTGTCAAGCCCTTTGACTCTGGTCTTGCATTAGGTCATTTAGAAGACAAAAGAAGGACCACTGCTTCCCAGTAGAGAATTTAATTACATTCGATTTCTTCACAGTAAATAGTAGTTAAATTTTACTTACAGTTAAAATTTTACTTACATACTGAAATGCAATGGAATACCTCACCCTCAAGAAATTTGCTGAGTTAAGTGAATAGATGCAATAAGAATGGGAGATTTTGTTGAAGGTTTCACAGTAGGACACTGCAAGAAGTCACAAAGAACCTGGTTTCTTTCTACTTCTATCCCATCTTCAACACAGGCAACCAAAAACTTTCTACGTTCTAATTTCTGGTAATGGCTTCACATTAAGACTATATATAGACTAAAGATTTTGAAATACTGCTGTGACTATAAGAGTTTAACTTTAGAATAAAATGAGTATCCTTCAGTATTAGCAGTCAGGTGCAATGAGTTATGCTCCCTTTCTTGCTTTCACAGAACTGAACACTGCCCAAGTTTTATAAATGATGGTTATCTTTGTGTCAAATTATTTCCTGTTTGAGAGTGTTGGTGTCAGGCAATTTCTTGAGCTTATTTTGAAGACAGATAGCAAGCTGGATTGCTCTCTGAAGCAAAAAATGACTTTTTACTGTATTTGCACTGAACTTACCACAATGAGGTCCTGTTCTACCGGCAGTAATGCGATTCAGTTATGGTAATAATGATAGCAGTAACTACTGCTTATATGCTCCCATTAACAGACCCCAGAAATACATGCACAGGTATTAACATTCCAGCTGAGAAAATATTTTTGATAATTTAATTGTATTTTCTTACTGTTGGTGGGATCCTCTTAAGCAAAATGTTTCATGGTATCTATTATTTCTAATGTGAGGACCATTAAATGCTTTACAAACTAAGTATCATAGGAGCCTATGCAGGTAAGAGAGTAATATTAAACAAAACTGCTACGACAAATAAAAAGCATCAAAAGTAGGATCTGTCTGGCTTTATACTAGAAAGACATCAGGGTCAAACAAACATTAAGGACAAACAAAAGAAAACCATTAATATAGACCTCTGTTTGAACTTCTGAGTTGGGAGCAGGCGATGTCAAGATAAGATTTGCTATCAAAACAGGTGTTTACCTGTGATGGAAAGACCAAAGTGCAATGTGCTCTCCTTGATATGGACTTTCCATGCTATGCCAACTCCTACATGCCTCCAAAAACGCTGAATTAATTGCATTTTAGAAACATATTTATCATCCAGTTGTATGCATCACCGCTTAATTTTCTGATTTTACCACAAGTTATAATAGAACAGGCTCATGAAATCCAGTTATCAGCTGGAGAAAGAAAAATCTCAGCTTAGAATCCAAAGTTGAAATAAAATTTTAATTCTTACAGTTAAAAGTTCATAGCACTTCAAGTTGAGAATACCTCAAGTCACATACAAAAAGAAAATATGCTGTGGTTAATTACAAACATAGGAATACATACCGTATGAAAGAAAGGTAATCAGAGCAAGTGTATTCAGAGAAGTACAAAATTTACACAGCAGAAGAGGACCCTGATACAGGCAGAAAAAGGTGATCCTATAAGCTTGGACAACATTGTCCCTTCTATGAGAAGAAATAACCAGAGCATTTCCGCACCATCTGGTCCTCTGGACCAAAAAAACCTGGAAACTTTTCTGCCATCTGGAATCAGCCACAGAAATTCTGGACAGGATCAACAGTGACAAGATAGGGGAAGATAAGAATTCCAGGGGTTGCAGTAATGACTGACACTAGCTGCCCAGGGATACCTTATCCTAATTAATTTCGTAAGACATAAATATAAGTACTGAAATAACTGAAATACATCCTATGGCTATCCAGCTTCAGAACACTGCACTTAAAAATATTGGCTAGCTGAAAGAGGGATATGGTAAAATGCAAAGGAAAGTCAATCAGAAAGAGAAAACACCTAACAAAATTCTGTCTGTGCCCTAACAAAGTAAGTCTGAACACTGAAACATTCTGAAATATTCTTCCCTTTCTTCCAATAAGACATTACCAATCAAACATAAAGTACAAGACAAAGCCAAAGTGAAATTTTTATTAAAAATAAAACACCAAATGACTCAGATAAGCTGTTCAATTATGAGCTCGATTCACTATTCTGTAAACAATAAAATATAGCAAAGGGGCTGTACTACAAAAGGGAAGTCAGCCTGCCAAATGCTAGATTTGTTCAAATTGTACTATCTCAATTTAAATTCATGGTTTAATTGCTGTTTGAATTGATGTACAGGCCTAATAATAACTGGTGAATACATTTTAGCTGTGAACTCCATGTACTGCTTCTTGAACAAAGGGCACAGGATGGCCCAGATCAGAGGTTCTGATTCCCAAATCTCCATGTTGGAGTTATGGGGTTTCTTTTAAGAAGCTTAATTAAATTTTATTTCTGTCAGGACGTATGCAAAATTCACCAAGCTATCTTTTAAACCCTGCTTTGCAAGTAAGTTAAAGCCAGCAGGGCAGGAGGTAGAAGCACACCTCTCACTGCCCATAGGTTCTCTAGGCAAACCTGGGAAGGGGAGGCACATGGGAAGGCAAGCAGTCCATCTCCATTGCTTTACTGCAGAGCCTGCAAATAGGATGGTTTAAGGTTACCAAGCAACAGCACTCACAAATGGCTTCCCTATCTGCGATCTCTGGAAACACTCTCAAATTTCATTAAAATCTATCCGTACCTATTACATGAAGGCATGTGAAGGGTTTGTAAACAGGGGAGCCTCTCAAGTCAGAGGAAAAGGAATAAAGAAATGAAGTGGCATTAGCCTTTCCATCGGTCTTCTTCAGAGCATTGTGAGAAACTCATCCTGTCTAAGATAGGCATGAAGTGTGTTTTCTTCTTGGGGGAATTTTTAGTTCCTTATGAAATGCTTCATCCTACCCAAGCATGGTCTTCTACTACAGACTGAAGGCACTCAATGATGTTCTATAATGAAGAGATGCAAGCTTGCTAACAACTTGACAATAAGCGGTACTAATGAGGGGAAGAACTTGTTTGTGTAAGAATGATCCAGATAGTAAGAAGACGTATAATTTCATGAAAACATTTCAACAGCCAGTGCACTTACAGCAATACACACCAGTAACCCACAAGTATGGTATTCAGAGTCTAACAAGCATCTCTGTCATAACATCAATCCTTAGAGCAATGAAATACTACATATTGCTTCAGTGAGTAATTTAAGTAAGGATATTCTTACTTAATTAGGATTATATTCTTGACATCGCCTGCTCCCAACTCAGAAGTTCAAACAGAGGTCTATATTAATGGTTTTCTTTTGTTTGTCCTTAATGTTTGTTTGACCCTGATGTCTTTCTAGTATAAAGCCAGACAGATCCTATTATATTAATATTCTTACTTAAAAAGGATAAACAGATTCAGATTAGGAGAAAGATGTGTAAGAAGTTTTTCTCCACTTAACTGAGGCTATTTGAGAGAAGTGCGCCCTCAGAGCAGATGTGCCAGCAGGTTCATTAGCTTTATAAACTCTGGAAAAGCAGACCGCTGGGAATTGCCACACAAGCACCTCCTTGTGGTGCTGAATACTCAGAGCTGAAGATGCGAAAGGGATACTGAAAATCTCTTGGGATTTTGCTTTCCTTTCTCGGAGGCAAGCTCTGAGCAGATATTTGTACAGGAGTTCACTGAGGAGGAAAACTCCAGTAAGAAGTTCAACCTTTGGAGGGAATGCAGAGTTGTTATCTCATATCATACCGTATCTCTTTTCAAGCTCTCAATGTCTTTCCTCCAAATATGTAATCAGTGATTAAGATAATGAGGAGTCTGAGAACTAGTCTGAGAACTAGTCTGAGAACTATCAGAGCAATTTTTAATAAATATGTGGACTTTTGTCATAGTGCACGCACCATGGTTCTGGCCTTATCATCTGTCTACACAGACTAATACAATTTGAGAAATCCTCCTACATATCCCCCACAGAATATCTGACACACAGATCACTTCTTAAATGACTTAGTTGCTCAAAAATAAAGGATGAGCTACTTTTTGACAGTTATGATATGCAAATTAGTGAAAATCAGGTTCTAGAAAGAAGATCAGAGGAAAAAAGTGTGATTTAGGTGGAATTCAAATATACTTTTTGACAAGGACTTAAAGTAAAAGTCACAGAACAGAAGTTCACTCTGCACAGTGAGCGGAGAACTGCCTGTTAGAGCCTGACGTTTATTCTTTTTTCTCAGAGGAATTTTTCCCTATTACCAGATAAAACAAAATAAAATAAAAAAGCATTTTCTGTTGGTTTGAAAGATGAAACATCTTATTAGCCTGTACCGAGCTATAATCTCACAGTGATTATGTGTCCAGTGAGAAGGCATTGGCTAGTTCTAAAAAGTTCTGGTGATAATCACTTGCTTTCACATTACATACTAGATGTTGATTTGAGCTGGCAGGTAGACATTTTTTCTGTGGGGAAAAAGAAATTAGTCTTCTAGTAAAGTATGCAGAAGTTGAACTATATGCTTCCCCCATGAAAATCTCTCCCACTTCACAAAGAAGGACTTCAATGTATGTGATTTACTGAACTGTAACAAGATACGTTATATTCCCCAAGCAAAAATGAAGTGGTAAGATAGCAGGTTCCACAAAGGGTGGCAGGAGAGGCTTCTAAAACTAAAAGATGAAACAAGAGCACTCTTCTGACATTGCTGTTCAGTTACACAGATGTCGCTAAAAATCTGAATAGCAGTATTGTCTAACTCAAGATGAAGAAACCAGAACAGGAGAGTTAGCAAAAGGGTTGAAGAAAAAAAATACCTGTTTCTTTGACTCAGTGATTTTATTCAGTTTCCGTCCTTTGTATCAATGCCAGTAAGAGAACATCCCTGAAAAACACTGGTTAATCTGGGTCTGACAGAGTCAAAAGCTTTGAAAGCTAGGAGTTCATTGTAAAAAAAACATAGAGAAGATGGCCAGTGCTGCCTCTTTAAGGCTTTTCAGTGATCCTTTCTTACATAGTTTAAAAAGTTAACTGAAAGTACATTTTTTTCTGTTCTTAATTCTAATGATTTCTTTTGACAGTAAAATCATTTCTTCAACATCCACAATCTACAGTGCCAAATGGGATCCACCCAAGGGTGCTGAAGTTACTGGCAGAAGCGATTGCCAAGCCAATTCCAATAGTGTATCAGCAATCCTGGCTACACCAGGGAGGTCCCAGCTGGCTGGAGGACGGAGAACATAACATCCATCTACAAGAAGGGCATGGAGGAGGATTTGAGGAATCACAGGCTGTCAGCCTGAGCTCAGTGCCAGGGAAGGTCATGGAGCAGATCATCTTAATTTGCCAACACATGGCACATCCAGGACTCGCTCACCATGGGTTTGCAAAAAACAGGTCATGCCTGACTGACCTGATCTCTTTCTACAATGATGAACTTGGTGAATGAGGGAAAGGCTGCGGATGCTGTTTACGTGGACTTTAGCAAGACATTTGGTGCTGTTTCCCACAGACTTCTCTTCAAGAAACTGCTGATGGCTTCTCGTGCCTTGGACAGGTGCACTGTTTGCTGGCAGGATGGCCAGGCTCAATAGGTCAATGTGAATGGAGTCATATTTGGTTTGATAGCAAGTCTGTAGTCTGTAGTAGTATTTCTCAGGGTACTGGGTTCAATTTTGTTTAACATTTTTATCAGTCAACTGGACGAGAGGGGATCAAATGTACCCTCAGTGAGTTTACAGGCAACAACAAGTTAGGGAGGGACTGCTTGAAGGTAGGAAGGGATCTGGATAGGCTGGATCAATGGGCCCTGTCTGGTTGTGAGGCATTCAACAAGGCCAAGTGCTAGGTGCTAGGGTCACAATAATCCCATGCAGTGACAGTGGCTTAGAGCAGAGTGACTGCAAAACTGTGCAGAGGAGAAGGATCTGGAGGTGTCAGCTAACAACCAGAAAAAGGTTCTCAAACAGAAAAAAAACAAAAAGGGTCTGTTCATATACCTCGCATTAATAAGTAACTGTACTTAGATTTCTTCTTGACCTAGTCTGGCCTAAATCTGTATTTCTGCGTACAAATGAATATAACAAAATTGTAGGGCAAAAATCAGTGAAGAAAGTGCTGCAGGAAGTTTACTTTGTTCTGCAGTCAATTTGCTGGACAAGTCTGATAAATGAGAAATGCTCACATTAGAAACAACACATCAACTTTGTCCACAAAAAGCTTACTGGAGACAAAACCTCATAAATACTATTAGTTAAAACAACATAAAAATATAAATTTCCATTTCATCAAGGTTAGGCAGTGTTCTATGCTGAGAATTTCTCTGACGTGGTTTTAAATTGAAGATTCTGATATTGGGAGATGCATCTCTGCTGGCCCTCTGAAAATACACAAAACTCTTGAAAAAGACTAGCTGGTCTTACTTCTATGCCATTTTCCTATTACAAGAAATATATACCATAGAGACAGCTATACCATAAACAATAATTTCTTTTTATAATATCCTTGTCTTGTGTAAGTAATACCCGTGTCTCTAATATCAAAGTTAATGTGATCACATATTGAAAAGACGCTCGGTACAAACACTGACTGGCAAGAATAGAAACTGGTGCACTTAGAGATCCTCCTATTAAAATATTGCTCACGTATGAGCCATTTATGAAAAAAAAAAAATTGAAAAATGCCATTCAAGGCTTTAAAATTCATCGTGAACAGATGATGTGGGCTGAATCCTTGTTAAATAGATATCATTATATTTTTATGTCTTTTGTGATTATGACAAGATAATCATCTCCTCTGAGCAGGGCATTTTAAGGTTTAGAGAAATAATGTACAATTTATTAAATAATCTATCAAATTATGTATGAACTTTGCTTTCAAAAGAAATTCTATGGTCTCATTAAAGTAATTACAGAAAATCTGTGTGATATAAATAACAAGTACCAGCATCACTGGTATACAACTGAGAGAAAAACAAACCATAGGATCTTCCAGTATTCAAAAAGTGATAGTATAGCTTTGTTCTCTTAAGATAACCAACAGACATTTCTGTGTTAAACACCCTGTGTACAGAGTCAACTTTTGAATCACAGCCTTCAAAATAGAGGGAAATGCAACCACTCTGTAGCTATGCTAATAGGAAATAATCTGGATACGTTAATTACAACCTCCTTTCTCCTTCCTTTCCTCACACTTTTTTTGCCTTTTCCTCTTAATTGTTATTGCAGAAAAGAAACAGGAAAAAAACAAACAAACAAAAAAAAACCACAAACAAACAAAACTCTTTTAGCCAGCATAACAATTACACAGAATGAGAAGCAAAGGAAAAAATAAATAGGAATTGTCTTAAATTTTTTGTTAGAACTTTTCTTTTTTTTTTAGAAGAGCATAAGCAAATAAAGGAGATGAATAATTCTTAGGATGATGACCTGAATGAGAGAAACCACCAATTTTAAATGTCATTCCAATTTCCGTTTTCTATATTTGTGCTTCTTCTAGGGAAAGATAGGGCTGAGCAAAACTGAATGCTTGGTGAGAACAATCTACATAGAAATGAACTTCAAATGCAGAATAGCATTTTATTTATTGTGAAATCAAAGGCTGTGCTTCTGAGCAGCTATTTAATGATACGAAGTTAATTCTTCCAGAAGGCTTTCAGGAAACTGTTTCAGTATTTCATAAAGCTGAAGTACTAAACAAATATATAAATAACATGAGTTAATTCAATAGCTAAGGAGTGAAGTGAAAATAGGAAAAACTCAACAATTTTTTTTTTGTAAGAGGATTTAAAAACAGAAGCCTTCTCCAGAGAAATCAACTGAAGTTTAAAGACATGGAATTTAACTTCATATATTTGGTTTTCAAAATTCTTTCATGCTCCTTTTACTTTGAAAGGAAAATTACAGCCCCCAAAATATCAAATGATAAGAAAAAGCTGACATGGAATTTCAAAATGCTTAGAAGCAGACTCACCAGTCTCTTTATAATTCTCAACAAAACCTTCTGATGCCGTGTATCTTTTCTGGATTTCAGCACTTCAGCAAAGCTGCCCATGTTTTCTGGAGACATGCCCTCCTGACTGTTCCCTCCGTACAGCTGAACCAGCAACGATAAGCACCGTGAAGCATTCTCAAATATTTCAATATCTTCACTGGGAAGCTAAAAATGAACAAACAAAAATTAAGTTCCAATTTCACAAAAAAATTGCGTATCACTGAAAATTCAGAAGGGTATTAACATGAACACTGAGGCAGGAAAGAGTCGTTTCTAGTTGACTGACTCAACATTCCATTAAAATAAGCTGTATTAAAGTGGTGAAAGTATAATTAAATTATATCTGCTCTTAAGCAGCAGTATAACTGTGCCTTTGTTATAATGATATCAAATATCAATATCTATACCGACATCGTAAAAGCACTCAAAAGGTTGCTCCCAACTCTGTTATTTTCAGATCATATATTTAGCTTTAAAATAGAAGCAGTAAGATCAGAAAGTATTATTACAGTCGTGATATCTAATCTTCTGAATAATGCATACTGTAAAACTTCGTTTAATTATTTCTAAGCCAAGTTTATAGCTTCTGGTTGAGGTAGAGCACAGGCTATCTAGTCATTTAAAGGGTTTAAGGATGTCCCATTAGCAGGTGTATCTTGCAGATTGATTTTTTTTTCTTTTTTTGAGCTCTTTTCTGAATTCTAGCTTTTCCATATTGCTTTAAGAGTGGACATTGGAGCAGGTCCTGGCAACAGGACAGAGAAACTCTTGGGAAGCAAAATAATGGATAAGATTCAGGGATATGGCTACTAGTCATTTTTAAATGACCTTCTGGTATTATGACAGCACTGTCAAAATCATTTATATCATTCTTGAACAAACAGTCTGGAAATCACAAGCAGAGAGATTACATTATGCTTGGTTTTGGCACTGGAGGAATAACACCAGGAACAGAATGCCTACTTTTGGTGCACCCTGTTCACGAAAGCTAGTGAAAAAATTATAGAAATTTCTTGGGAACAGTTAAGACGATGATAGATTGAACTGGAAAACCGAACAGCTTAAGACTGAAGAAACTCAATCTATATAGCCTATCAAAGGGGAGGGCTGAAGGGCACTATGATTATATTCCTTTCCTCCATGTGTGGAAAAGAATGCTGAGGATAGGTTAATTTCTATGCATGGAAAAGGACTGGTAAGAGATGATGGCTTGAAATCTTACCTAAAGCAATTCAGATTAGAGGGAAGATTATAATTTGATTTTCTTTTTATTCCTTCTTTCTTTAATAAAGGCAATTAGGGCAATTAGCCACTGAAACAACTTCTTCAGAACTGAGACAGATTCTCCATTGCAGAGAATTTTTATATCACAATAGTCTTTTTTTTTTTTAATAATAATAATTTTTAAAAATCTCTTTGCTATAGTGAAGAATTAACATAGAAGAGTCCTACATCTTGTGTTATAAAAGATAGTAGGCCAAATGATTACAACAGCTTTTTCTGGCCTTACAATCTGTAAAGAGAATAAAACGTACCACTGCTTTTCTTACCAACAAGATATGGAAGTGTGAAAACATTTTATTTCTCCTACTCAGTTTCTTAATTCCAAAAACATGATCTAATCACAAAGAAGCTATAATACGATATGGTTACAGCCTACCCTTACCAACAAGGTAAGGAAACAATCTGTCCAACCATTTATACAATATCCCCAAACAATTCCAGTAATGATTACTTATTTAAACTGAAGTATGAACTTCCCCATTTTTTCATTTTAAGGGAAACCCATACAGTTTCTTTAAATAATCTGGAAACGTATCATCAGATGAATACTCCTTAAATACCCAAGCAGCAGATCCCCAGGGATCTGCATGCAAATTCAAATCTGCTTTCCATTAGCTTCACAGAACTGGCTGTTTAAAATAGACTGAACTGAGATGTAAGCTCTGAATACATAGCCCCAAGACATATCACATTCTATTTGACCTACTGCTATGCGAGTGACAGGACCACAGCAGCTACTTCTTTTACATCTTTGCTGTATGTTTTCTCTTCATTTCTGTCTAGGTGATACACATTTCGTTGCTTCTTTTCCAATATCCGGAATTATATTACCAACATAAATAGGAAGGCTTAAAAGGGGGAAAAACTACAAACAGTAACAAGCTTTATAGCTCTATTTATATCTTCAGTCCTTATCAAGCCAAAAAGAATTATGTTGATCTCACTAGCGGTTTTGAGTTTACTTTTACTTCCTCCACTGAAGAAAAATTTGACTAGATAAATGATGGGAAAACTACACTACTTTAATGTATCAGTCTTATCCCTTTTGAAAGGGGCACCCTCTAACTCACAATTGGTTACTGGGTAAGTCCAAGCAGGTAAACTAATAGCTTCCTGAAATCACAGAATATGAACTATTTTCAATTTTCAAGTGTTGTTTGTTGAATAATTAAGAAAAAAGGACAAGTTTTAAAATCAAAATCAGTGAACATTCGCACAGATTACGTCCTTGCCCTGGTGCTGCACTGTAGGCTAGCTTCCTGATTTCCATAAGCCCAAAATTCCATGCATAATCTATATTCTCAGTAGCCATACTTGAAAGTGAGATTTTTCCCAAGGTCTTTTGTCTGAGATACTCACTAAACATCAAACTGAGGAAACGAAAGGTGTCAGTCTTTGCAGAGGACTGCTGCTACAGAACCTTGCATGAAGAAACACAAAATGGTTTTGCTTGCCTCCTCCTGGCATGCCCACCTTTTACCATTGTTGTTGCTGGCCTTTTTTTCCACAAAAGGAAACAAGAGAAAGAAAGACTCTAAAACTCTCCTTCCAGTATATCCTGGCATCAGACATTCTCGCTCTTTACAAGTTATCAAGCTGTCAGCAACCATCCTCCAAACCCAGCCACCGGCATCACTCCAGGGTTCACAGTGTTTGCCAGCTGTGGCATAATGCTGTTCATTCACAAATGCTAATAATGTCCTTCATCCTCTGTTGTATTTCAGGCTCTTCTGTTTCACAAGAGACCCTTTGAGCTTTGGTGTTACCTACAGTTTGGGGAGCAAGTTGCTGTCATCCTGGAAAATTGTGGGGGGAAACACAGCAAAGGTTTTGAAAGAAAAAGACAACAATCCGTGATCAGAAAAGATGGGATTTACTCTGGTGTGGCTGTGAAGCATTGGCCTACAGTCTAACCCCCATCAATAATTAAGCAGGAAGAGGAGCCGTCCTTCGGCAACGTACTTACACAGAGAAAAATGCTTATGCATACATACTCATAAGTCCTACCATTAGACTATTTCTGTCGTTAACAAGTAGCGATTCAGATGTTTTGCTACAAGCTGGTACCCTGAAATGTAACACTGGCTGCCAGTCTGTGTTAGCACTTTCATTAAGGGTAATAAAGAGCAGAGGATCTGAAGAAAATTGTTGGCATGAACAAAAGCAATGACTGAAAGTATAATAAAGAAAGATAGTAAAGCAATGAATGAAAATTCAGCTTTCAAGCAAATAGTATCTCATGCCTAATAGAACAGAAAAGCTGGAATAATAATGCCAGACAAAAGAATATAGATGGTTGGTCCATCTCTTAATAAGCTGGAATAATGCTCTCATTTTTCTAATCACAATTCAATTTGATATGAGGAAGCATATTTCAAGTCTAATGCATTTCTAGCTTTTTGTGGCAGTATCTACTTAAGTTTTTATTCTCTGAGGGGAGGAGAAATGCATGAGAAACTGGAGTTCTAACTCTTTGAGAAAAGATCTGCACCCTAACATTTCATAATTACAAGAATGAACTCTAGTTGGCTTTCATTTCTTTTTTTGCTTTATCTTTGAGGGGATTTCGGATTCAGCAAGGTAGAAATACTACTATTCTTTCTCCATAAAGCTGTTAATATTTTGGGCTAGAGTGCATCCTGAAGAAACATTCAGCATCCTAAGATAAATTAAGGAATGACTGAACTCATCATTTTTGCCATTCTACAACTCAGAACTGTAGGTTTGTTTGCTTTTTTTTTTCAGTTCAAAACTTTAAAATAATGCCTCAAGACAAGATTTTTGTGCAATGAAGATTTTGTATTACTTTTATCTGATTTTTATGGCCAACGTATAACCTCTCATTAACAGGCTCATAACATAAAACTCCTTTTCTAAATGGAACCTGTTCTCTGTATCTTAATAATTAATGGGCTGAAAAGCAGGTTTCTTATTATTATACATCTATACTTCTATAGTTTGTTGTCAAAAACACCTTCATTTTGAGCCCAGTTGCAGTGTGTTCATGAATTGCAAACAGCTACAAGAAATGTGTGATCCTTTTGGCTGACGTGGCAGTTTTCACACCCTTAGAGTTGTTACAGCATCTAATTTTAGAGCTACAATGAAACTGTCTGGATTACCCAGAGGGGACACTATTTCAGTGCATTAATGAGGTTAAACACAAAAGTGAGTTTATTACAATAAGAAATAGATATTCATTGAATCATTAATGAGATTACAGAAAGTGTGGTACAGGAATCACCACTGAGAACTACAGAGGAGATGATTCTACAATCATCAAACAACACATAAAAGCAAAACACTCCTATTAAATCTGTTATCTGTACTGTTCTTATTAGTAAATATGCACAGTTTAAAATTAAAGCCATATATTTTGGCTTGGGGCAAAATTTTTGTCCTTATGCCTCAAGGAAAATAATTTTTAAAACAGTGTATTTTCAGTTCACGTTAATCTAGTCTAACTGCTGAAAAACTAAGTTCCTACTCTTAAGTTCTGTGCTTTTAACAATATATTCTTATTTCCTCTGTTGTTTTGATCGTTTGGTTAAGATACCTTTGTGGAAGAGAACTCTTCAAATACATTCCAGAGACAACATTTCAAATATAATCACAGCAATATCACAGTATGGGATAACCAGATGGTTTCACCAAGGGCAGGTCCTGCCTGACCAACCTTATCCCATTTTATAAAGATGTTACTGTATTTGGGAAGGAAGAGTCACTGATATCATCTACCAGTACTTCAGTAAGGCCTTTCACACAATTCCTTGTAATATCCTTCTCTCCAAATTGGAAAGGAATGGATTTGATAGGTGGGCAGTTTGATGGACCGGTTGTAAGATCATATCCAGAGAGTGATGGCCAATGGCTCAACGTCTGGATGAAGATCAATGACAAGTGGTGTCCCTCAGATCTGGGACTGATGCTCTTCAATATCTTCATTAATTACATCGACACTGAGATCAAGTGCACCCTCAGGAAGCTTGGAGAAAAATGCTAAGCTCCCACCAAAAAGCACCTGGGGGTACTGGTGGATGGCAAGCTGGACATGAGCCAGCACTGTGCCCTCACAGCCCAGAAAGCCAACTGTATCCTGGGCTGCAGCAACAGAAACGTGGCCAGCAGGGCGAGGGAGGTGATCCTGCCCCTCTGCTCTGTGCTGATGAGACCTCACCTGGAGTACTGCATCCAGGCGTGGAGTCCTCAGCACAGGAGAGACATGGAGCTGTTGGAGCACATCCAGAGGAGGGCCACAAAAATGATCCAAAAGATGGAACACCTCTACTATGAGAACAGGCTGAGAGAGCTGGAGATGTTCAGCCTGGAGAAGAGAAAGCTCTGGAGAGACCTGAGAGCAGCCTTACAGTATCTAAAGGAGAAAGAGGGCTGTAAGAAAGAAGGGGACAGACTCTTTAGCGTGGTCTGCTGTGACAGGACAAAGGGAAATGGTTTCAAACTAAAAGAGGGGAGATTTAGACTGGATATAAGGGAAAAGTTTTTTACAGTAAGGGTGGAGAGGCAGGGGAGCAGGTTGACCAGAGAGGTGGTGGATGCCCCATCCCTGGAGACATTCAAGGTCAGACTGGACAGGGCTCTGAGCACCTGATCTAGCTGTAGGCGTTCCTGTTCACTGTAGGGGAGTTGGACTAGAGTCCCTTCCAACTCAAAAGATTTGATGATTCTGTGAATGCATTATGCAGTACAGAATATAAAGCTACGTCTTTCCACTCCAACTACAGAACTGTCTGTATTCCTAAGAAATGCGAAATGAAATTCTTTACAGTCTGTAAGATTAACATTCTGCAGTTATTTTCATTATTCATTGGCAAATATCTTTCACATTCTCTGAAACCAAAATCAAGACACAGCCTTAGAGCCAGGGGAACGTTGAAAAAGAATGGACCTAGCAGGACAAGGGGAAATGGTTTTAAGTTGAGGGAGGGGAGATTTAGGTTGGACATCAGGGGGAAGTTCTTTACAGAGAGAGTGGTGAGGTGCTGGAACAGCTGCCCAGAGAGGCTGTGGATGCCCCGTCCCTGGAGGTGTTCAAGGCCAGGTAGGATGGGGCCCTGGGCAGCCTGGTCTGGTATTAAATGGGGGGGTGGTGGCCCTGCATGTGGCAGGGGGGTTGGAGATTCATGATCCTTGAGGTCCCTTCCAATCCAGGCCATTCTGTGATTCTGTGACCTAGAAAAGATCATCTCATTCATCATGTACACCAAGGTTCTGTATTTGTCCTCTTTATATTTGCACATGATTAATTTGTCATTCAGTAGTAAAACCTGAAGACATCCTGAAGACGATAACCAATTAAAAATCTTACTAGTTACACTATAATGCAGAAGCCTATTACCAGAAGACAAGAAAAGTTCTCTCTCAGCAGTCTAATAGGCTCAGAAATTTAAGGGCCTGCATCTAGGATCTAAATTTATAGAAAAACAAAACTCCAGTTTACAGGTACTTCCATTCCAGCTGTCTGAAAAGCTCAGTCAGCTTACAGAAAACCATCGTTTATAATCTGAGCCCTCTAAGCGTAAACACTGTAGTATGCTAAGAGTTATGGAAGCCCATGTAATGAAGAACATCATGCGATTCATCTGCTGTGCTGATCAGATTAGCTAACGAACATTCAGAAGTAAAAGTTTGTTCTTTTTTTAATTATGAAGTTTGAAATAGTTTCTGAAAATCCACTGAATTGATTTGAAACATCAGCAAACATTTAACTTTCAGAATAGCCATTATACAGAAATAGTAGAAGGTACTTTATGTATTCCATAATTAATGCAAGTTTCAGTATAATAATCAAATTAGATTTATGTTCAAGTGGAGAAACATTAGACAAAAAAGCTAAGTTTAATTAACTTTTAAACACGAAGCTGCTAAGCAGAAGACTAAATGCTCAATTTATTTTCCTCTTACTGATCAATTAATGGCAGACTGATCATGGGATTAAATATTGAATTCCCTATATCTGCAGTGTTTTCTGCATGACAGAATTCGTAATTATTTCTTCTTTCACGTTCTTAACAACCCTGGAGTTTCATTTACATGCAATCTAGGTTTCCTACTCTTGCTTTCTTATGCCCTATGTGATAGACTAAATCATAATTACAGAAAGGAAAAATTGATTCCAAGTTTTTGACATTTTCAAGCTTAACTCCATTGATTTTTGAGAGATTATTAAGAGAGATAAATAGATCTTTGAGAAAATAAATAAATAAATAGCCAAATCAATGGGGCATGGAACAATCATCTACTTGAGGGATATGCATATCAATGAGGGATAGCAATTATCCAAGGTGACATAAGAAACTATAAATATGGTAAGAAGAGTAGGAAAAGTAACCTAGAGGAAAAAAACTGAAGTGATGGTTATTTCAGAATTAAAGACATACTTTATCTCCTGAGAATGAAGTTCACAAAGAAAGAAATGCCTCAAAACAAAATAAAAGTTCATGAAGCCTCACAGTTCAATACAGAGCATTACTCTTGGTGGCATCACAGAAAGTGAGGCAGGGACCATATACCATTTTGAGAGGTCCATGAGTCTTTATGACTGTGCTGGCAGCAAGACACAAGATGGTGGTCACAGTTAAGCTGGAGATGGGAATGATTAAGGTACTGTAAGCAACAAGTACCAGTATGTTATAAAGGAGTAACTGTATGTAGAAGAACCAGGAGTTAGTATTCACTAAATGCAGCATTTTCTTAAAGAATAAACAAATTATTGGACTGCAGGATGAGTGTGGGTCAATGATGTACTGGTGCACCAGCCAATCAGCTTGTGACATTCCCCAAGCATGGCTATTCTCTCTCCAGAGTCAGTACAGCTCAATGGTAGCAGATGCTTCCCTGCAAAGAGGTAGTCAAAACTCAATCCCTGCACACAGCATTTTTAAAAAGACATCATAATAAATTTGCATTTAAAATAAATCAGCAATTTCCTTCCTTCTCACCGTGCAAACACATTTTTCATATCTTTCATATTCTGGTATGGTAAGAACACCTGCAGTGGCAGCTATTGAGGGTTGCTCTAAATCAATGACACAGCTTTCTCTCTAGCCCTTGCACCTGTATACAAAAGCACCAGGAGAAACAGACTACAAAAGCGGTGCACTAAGAATTTATTCCTATGAAAAGGAATCACATTTAGATTATCTTCAACAGAACTTAACACCAAAGAAATGAAGAAGCACCAATGCTCTTTTCTCTTACCTTATGTTAAAACAAGCAGATTTTACATAAGTATTTTCAACACACTGAAATACGTAGAAATAAAGAACAAAGCAAAACCTAGTGATAATTTGCAGCCACACTTCTGAAATATGAGGGCAAGTCAGAATCTAATCAGTACATGCAAAGAATACAATTATCCTATCCTTTAATTATAGACTTTAAAAAAAGGAAGAAAGAAAGAAAAGAAGACTTCCAGGTGGTACAGGCTAGTTAAGCCTGGCCTCTAATTTTCTGTTCTTTAGGGAGTTAATGTAATTTAAATTTATGTCTAACTTCATTTTAAAGGGGTGTTTGCATCTCTTTACTATTTATCATACATAGTGATTAAAAATTAATAGAAAGTAAATTAAAAGAATCGATAAAGGTTAAATACTACGCAGTTGAAATTCAGTCACTTTGTTTCAGGTCATTCAGTGAACATTTCCAAAAAGTCGTTTGATTAAAATAAATTCATCACAATGCAAAAGTTAATAAAAAAAAAAGGTAGCACACTTTCCCCCAAAATAGAGGATGGATCATGTTAAAGGTATGAAAAGCGCCACAGATATTTATATCACAATATAACCTATGCTTAGGTGGAAAGGAACAATTCCAAGACTGGGGATGGAAGAGTACACAATGAATCTGAAATACCTCCAAGAAAAATGACACAGAAATGATAGCGTGATATGCCACTGGGAAATTCTCACACACCATTTTCCTTGCTTTCTGTTGAGTAAAAGGCAGAGGTAGCATACCAGGCCCCTAAAAGCCCTGCTCAACTCAAGAAGCATTTCTCTGCTCTAAGCTATGACACACACAGCCAATACAAGTCTCTGGCACAGCATGATGGAGTCTGAGCTGGTGGGATGCATCAGGGATGCTCAGCTCTCCGCAGAGATTTCAGTGCAGCACTCTGATGTCTAGCAAACCCTGGAAAAAACGGACTTTAAACAGACATAAAAGATGATTACAGGCCACTAGGGATCATCCCCACTCCTAAATCATTCACGATCACATTAGAATCAAACCAAGCACTTGAATAAAACACAGGAAGCTCAAACCCAAGAAAATAAGATCAAAGTGATCACTCAGTGCAAGCTAATTTTAAGTTTACTGACAGTTCTACTGGTAGTTGTAGTTGCTTTGGTAATTTTGAATATAATCCTTTCTCTGTACATTAGCACATTCTTTGGGGCTACAATTTGCATACACATATTTATCACACCCAAGAATATGGAGCCTGCCCTTGGCCCAGTTCTAGGTTTGGGCAGATGTCACTTGTAGCCTGTTGTGGTCTGTAAATCCTGCAAAAACTGTAAGAGTCCTTGTCTTATGTTAGGCAGAAGCTCAAAAACAGCAAAAAAAAACCTGTCAAACACAGCTCTAAGATGTTGAATTCAGTTGAGTAATTCCAACTTCAGCGACATTCCAATAGGCTTCCAAACAAGTAAATTCTCACCAGTTGAATAAGCAGGCTAATTAGGTCCGTCAGGGGTTTATTGATAAGCAGAAGGTCTTCAGCAGCCTGTGTGTCCCCTCCTGTGCCGGATTTCTGTGCCTTAAAAAGATGAGGGGAAAAAAAAACAACAAAACAGCCTCAGAGACTGTTCAGTTATGAGAAACAAATTAGGTTCATTAGGTGGCCAACGTTTGAACGAAAGATTGAAGGAAACCTATATACTCCCTGTGTCTGCAACAGTAAGCACAAAGCAAAAGCAACTCACACTGTCTCACCTGTTCTGCACAGGCTGAATATACCCACCTACGTGACATTTATTCAGCTAAATGATATGAACTGTATACTTCAAAGATACTTCTGAAGCCGTAAACGTTTTATGTATTTGTATTCCATTTCAACACGTCTACCTTAATGTGAAAGTTCACTCATTTTTTTTTCTTCCATTATTAGGAATAATTTTAGGCACAACTCAAAAGAAGAAAATCAAGACAACTGAGAGGTTATGATTCTCAACAGCAATGTCCACCTTTGCCCTTCTGACTTGCTTTGCATCCTGAAATATTCACAATACATAAACAGTTTAAATTATTTTTGAAATGGGAATAATAAAATCTGAAAGTGTGATAAGACCTGTTACTGCTTGGAATTCTGATCATTGTCTTCCCCTTCATTGAAACACGCTGACATCCCAGGCAGTGCTAGTATGACCCATCTGTGTCCCAGGGTACCAGCAAGGTCTTCTTGCAAGGTTTTTCATTTAACTTCACCATCTTGCAGCAGCTTTGGACTGTGACCCCGCAGAGTCTAGCTGCTAGAGGAAAACTTAAGCATTTTATCTGGAGGACACATTTAAAATTCATTTTGTATTGTGTTTCATTTATAGTGCAATCCTTAAGCCATCACCCAGGTATAATAACCAAGGATTTTTGTTTGGTTAAGTGAGCACAAGAGCAGCTCCCCAGAGACAGGAGACATTACTGCTAGAGCTGCACTGTTTATTTTGATGAGTTGAACACATAACGCCTTTCTTTCAGGAAGAGTTCAGAAATAAAGGAGCCCCGAAGAGCCATTTCTCAGTAATAAGACACATTGGTATGTCCCTCACTGAGACTCACCACGTTGCAAAAGTCCAAGAAGGGCAAATAGACATAGTGCATAGAAGAAATAAAAAAATGAATGTTTATAGTAACCAAGATAGCCAAGTAAGCTGCCTTCACTTCAGCAAAATTTACAACAGCTTTTTCTGTTCAGTGTTTGAATCAGAAGTAAGACATCCTCCATCGGGGATATCTGACTGCTTCAAGTGGTATATAGTTAGTGTCTTTGAAAAGAGAATAAATAATACACACTAGAGGAGTTATACTTTATATATATAAAGGATGCACACCACATTTAAACCTATGCTAAGTCACTAAATAGCAAGCTTACTTCTCAAATGCTACTGTGGATCACCTGTGGAACATGATATGATAAAGCTGCTCCAAAACAGATATCCAAATTAATCCAAATCTTAGTACTACTGCTATTAAAATACATACACTTGGACTACAGAGGACAAAGTCTTGAATGAAGCCAGATATAGTTATCAGTACCATCCAGCACGAAGTAGTGCTACCCAGTTGGATAAGGCCATCACTTTACATATAAAAAAATCAACGATAAAGATTCAGGTAGACATCAGTGGCATCATCTGCACAAGTCAGCTTAAGGCCTCAGTAATGGTATTAAGAGAAAACCTGATTCCCTAGTGCCATTCTAGCAGGTATCTTATGCAGAAGATCCCTTTGAAAACAAAGAACATTTGTTATCATTACCATGATCCATTAAGTGACACAGAGATAAGGAAATATGCTGTAGATGCATGGTAAATAGCAGTCACCGACTAATTGCCATCATTCAACAGGACTTGCGTACTGAGGTAGCTGTAGAACCCACAGGAACCCAGTGATGACTATTGCCAAGACCACTATGTCAGGGCAAGGAACATCACTTTAAAGAAAATTTCACAGAGGAACAGGGCAGAGCTATACTTCACAATGCCAGCTGCCTCTTATCCATTAGTATTCCAAAGCAAATCAGATTATTTTGACTGAAGTTGTACAAAACTGGAGTTTATCAACCAACTGATCTATTGATGTAAAATCAGAGTCAAATGTGGCAATGAATGCACAGATTTAAGTTAGAATTAATGTATCTAAATAAAAGTAGTGAGTTTCACTAATGTTACCAAACCGTGTACAAGGTCATCTCTCCTCATATGCCCTCCAGTATAACTGGCCACAACACTTGCACAGAGCACAGGTACAGAGCTTGGCTCTCTATGATTACTTAGACTGTTGCTAACAATATGACAATCAGCAATTAACTTACAAAATTTGATTTGCAAAGTGATTCTTAGATGCAAAGCCCATTACAGAGCCTGCTGCTAGAGGTCTTGAAAAAGCCAAGGTATTGTTCCATCAGATCTGAAGTGTATTTTTTCAACAACAAAAAAATTCTTAATGAAATATCTGTTTGATTACAGCTGATTATTTAAATCTATGTAGAAGAAAAAGTTCAATTTTCAATACTTACTTCATACTTTAAACTTCCTTAAAAAAACCCACAAGTATAAGAAAGCCCAGCTCTGATACACAGTACAACCTGGCTGCCATCTTCTGAATCTCTGTCCTCCAGATATACTGGATGTAAGAGCATTCTCTGTTCTTTAGTGGAAAATGAACTTTTAAAGTACTGTTTATAGCCCAAATACAGTAGTTGCTTCCAGCTGACAAACTACAGCAATTTGGTGGATCACTTAAAAACAAAGCAAACATTGCCAGTTTAGCATCATATCTAAAAAAGGACAAAATATTCTTCCTGTTTTGTTGTTAGAAGTGTTACATGCAGTTTCTTTGATTAGTATCTTTTTGTGCTCCATTTTTTAAGGAAGAGGAAGACTTCACTGGGAGAAGAAGCCCTATTAATGCTGTGTTTTGCAGTGGTTCAAAGAGAAAGTTAAAACACTAGCAATGTAAGCACTTTGACGCACATGCAGAGGTTACATACTTTTCAAGCACAATAATCACATCTGATTTATAATGAAAAGGTACTGCTTTTCACGGAGTAATTTTTTTCTTTTAACATGAAGTGAAGGAAAAGACTTTGAACTATCACTGAGAAAACGTTGCATTAAGTTGTTTGTGGAGTACAGAGATGGAGCATGCAGCTAAGATCTGTTCCCAGCACAGTGGGGCTAAAACGAATTTTCTAGCCAGGCAAATACACACGTAGGGGCAAGCAGCTGAAAATACATGCTCTTCCCTTTCCACCAAACTAAAAATGTAATGAAATGAGAGTAGTGGTAAATTCACCAACAGCATAACAAGAAGGTATCTAAAAAAATGTTTAAGATGGTTATCACTCCCAGGAAATGAACTCCATACCTGCAAAGTCTGGCGCACAGTGTTTGTTGTGTACATCAGCATGCAGTGCAAAATGTCAAGCAAGGACAGCAGCAGTGCATTTGCTGTCTTGGTGCTGCTTTTATCATCTGCCTCCAAGTACAGAGCCACAGTTTCTATTAGGAGATTACAGATGTGAGGAGCCAGTCCTGTGCAGACAGTGAGACAAAAGGAAAAAAAAAAAGGCTGTCAGGAAAAAAAAAACAATTGAGAAGGTAGGCCAGATAAAAATAGTAGATTAGCAGGAAAACAAATTTCACATACACTATGAATATTTATTAATATTCTTTTTTTTCCCCTCCATTGTTATAATTACCGGCTCCTTTTTCCTATTTGGAGCAGCTCATAAAGAGAGCTAAGCTGATACAATCTAATTCTCTAACTGCACAGAGTATTATGTAACACTCATTAAACAAAAACACAGCAGGAATCCCAAACTTTTCTGTATCACGAAAGAGACACAAGCCTCCTTCACATTACCCCTGGTCACAAGAACCGGGCAGTTCCTCCAGACTGGAACAGAATGAGACAGCAGCCATATCAAGATTGGAGCCTGAAGTTTTCTTTCTTAATTGGTCTGCCAATTGCAACCTTCTCCATATATTTCAACTGTTTAATTGAACAGTGTTATGTGTAGTATGAAATAGTTATGGAAGATCGTTACGAAGGAAATACCAAATTCTACACCTAAAATGCACTTCAGACCCATTTGACTGGTGGTAGTAAAAAGTTTCCTGAAAATACATTCTTGCCTCAAAGATTTTTTCCAGCACCATCGGTATTCAATAACATCATCTCCTGTAGCTTGCTTAACCCACAAATCAATTCACACATCAGACAATCAATTTCAAGGAAATACTGACTCAATTCAGAATCCAGCTTACTTTCAAATACAAAGTAACTGAGTTCATATTATTTAATCTTAATCTTGATCTTTCAGGGTTTCCTGAGGAATGAAAAACACTTTGGGTTTCACCCAGAACATAATTAGTTTGTAAACTATCTTTCTTTAAATTGGCAGTCAGTCATGCTCTGACTTGGGCACACTACATCATAGCACTTCAGCATCTAAGGTTTTAGTCCCTGAGACTACCAAAACCAACAGAAGGGAATCTGTATCTCACTGAAGAGACTGCTTTATAACATTTCCTTTAAAAAGTAACTGTTTGTTTCTTTACAAGCATCAGTACCAGAATAAGACATTGCAGAATACCCTGTGCAATTACACCACTAAGCTTTTGCTGGTAGACAAATCTATGGGGTGACTATTCTTGCTTTGAAAGCTTCCCCATCAATTACTTGAGCTTCCACAAAAAGTGTTCCTCTGCTATTCACCGACATTAATACATCCCTCAGGAAATTAAGTACAAAAACATTCATTCAGAATACAGTTACAGGTCAGGTTTGTTAAGACTTGCACTATTATATCTCACATCTTTGTGTGTTTTTATGATTATCAGCACTGTTCTCCCACAATAGTTTGATTGATGGACTACGGCTCAGGCTGAGCTTTGAATTTCCTGGGTTTTTGTCTGCATGAACCACGCTCTCAAACTGTATCAGTTCAATCTTACACATTTAATTTCCTCCTCCTTTTTTAAAGTACAGTTTCTGCTGCGGTTCTGAACACTTCACACACAAATGAGATAGCACGCAGAGACCAGATTTAAGTGATGTCACCAATACCCACCAAGAGGAGTATAAACAGACATAACTGTATGTCTGCCCAACAGAAAACTTGTGGTTATTCTACGCCCTTTTTCACAAGGCTAAATTAGAAGAAACCTAAGAAAACAGCCCATGCAAAGCTGGTCCCTATCAAAGTGAGGTCTGCAAAATTGCCTGGGAGGATATGCCCAAGTACACCCTATTTCTCCCTGTATATGACCACAAAACCCACAGCCACATCAAAATGAATGAGTCATCCCTATTTCTAGATGGCTTATATATAACCCTTAAGACAGAATATTCACATTTACTTAGTTAATGAAAGCATCAGAATTGGCAGATCGAACATAGATTCATGCTAACATATGTACAAAAATATGTACGTTAAATTTGGTGTTCTGGGGAGAAAAAACACCTTTGTCTGGGCTTACAGTACACTAGGACTCTAGAACCCATCAGAACTTTAAAATAAAACATTGGTGCAGTTGCTCCATAACACGCTGCATGATTCATACAGAAATCTGATAAACACTTGATTCCATGGATAAAAATAAAACTGACCTCTTGCCAAGTAAATAAAGATCCAGACGTATCCTTCATTGTGTCAGAGCAAAATCAAAATTGGAGGCCATAATTGCAGGCATGTAAATATACTCCTTGCTTACACCACAGGACAAAATACATATCCTTTGTCCTCAAAAAGAAAGTTGGGAAACTGGTAGTTTACACTGACCACGACTAAATTCAATAGAAGTAGAACAGCTTTGGACACTAACATTATAGTTGAATTACTCAAAAAGCCATTATAAAGATGAAGACAGATGTGTCTCAACATTTTAAAATTCAATTCCCAAAACAGATGAAAAAAAAAGAGGATGTAAGTCTAGGAAAAAAAGGAAACTATTCACAATTCAGTAAATCAAAATCAAGAAATTGCACAGGAGTGTCTAAGTTTCATAGCACACATTGAATTTCTGACAGATTTTACAATCAATTCAAGAACCACATGCTTAATTTACAATAAAGCCATGGCTGTCCAACTTTCAGGCTTGCCTGGGTCATAGTGAGTGAACAGGAATTGCCGTGGGTCACATATAAAATATGTAATAAACTTAATGTATTTAAGTAGCAAAACCTTTTTTCTTTATGCATTTTTTATATATTTTTATTAAAACATCAAAAAAAGAGAGCAATGAAACCATAAAACTAGTGGGATGTTTGACTAGTGCTACTAATGCATCAGGCTGGCCCAATGGCAGTGGTTACCACTCCTAGTGAGTTCTCAATGTGTTCACCAAAGATTTCTAATGAAATATTACTCTTCTTGTGCTTCACACTTGACAATAATTGTTCACAAATGTACCTACTGCCAAAAAGTGATGACACGAATAAGGTATGACCGTGAAGTGAGAGGTATTTTTCTCTGGTAAGATAGGGCTTTATGAAAGTCAGGTAAAGATACATGACCAGATTTTTCTTTGTGTGGAATGTCTGATTGCAACTCTATACGTTCCATGTGAAAATTTGCAGGTAATGTATTTATGTCAACCAAAAATGGAGTCACAAATATATGTATATAAAAAAAAAAAGATATATACATTTTTTTGAAATCTTGAAACATATTCTCAAAATTCTTTATCAAAATGGAAAGCAGAGCTGTACGTTTTTCACTGCTCAAAGGATTGTGCTTAGCCAGTGTGTTAAAATGCATGAAATTATTTGCCATCACCTGAGCTTGCCATAATTGAAGTTTCATTTCAAATGCTGTTATTATCTGAAACACAGAACAGACAAGCTGATTTTCACCTTGAAGTCGCATGTTTAACTCATGTAAATAAGCAGTCAAATCCACCAGAAATGCTAAATCTGGGATCCACTTTTTATCTTCACGTTCTGGCACAAATTTTCCTTTTGATTCCATAAATGACTTGATTTCACTTTGCAAAGCCTTTTTAGCATTTTATCCTGACTTCGGCACCTTCCTTCAGAAAATTAAATGATGACCTAATAATCATTATCCATACTTCTAACTTATTCTTCATAATAAAACCTAGAATTGGTGATGATTCAGTTTCTTGGACCTAATGAAATTCACAGCTTTGATGATGACTTGCATGATATTATCAATTTCTAAAGCTTTCATGCATACATTTTCTTGATGTCTGATGCAGTGATATTTCATCAAACCATTGCTGGGGCACCATCAGTAGCTATACCTGATATGTTGACAAAGGTTGAACAAAATATTTCTAAAGTATTTTTTTTCTGCTTTGTACATATCATAGATTTAGTTCAGTCTTTCAATAGTACCAAAGAAGCCATTTCTTCAGTGACATCATATTCATTATCAATATCTCTAACAAAAATGGCAAGTTGAGTAGTATCAGTAGCATCAGTATTTTCATTTATCACTGAAGCATAAAATTTGAAATTAGCAGCTTCACTCTCTAAATATTTTTAATAGATTTTCCTGTTTCTCCAGTTCACCTGGATACATCTGGTGAGACATACTGATTTTCGAAAAATCAATTTATTATTTTTATTTTTTTAATGAGGACACATACCTACCATGCTTTCCATACACTGCTTTATAAACTCACCACCATGAAATGGTTTTGAGTTTTTTTGCTACCATGTAACTAGCTTTTATAACAGAGTCCATTTGCATTTTAATTTTTTTTTAATATATTGTTAAGATGACAAGACTACTTTCAGTTTCACTATTTTATCCTTATGAAGCATTCCTTGACGTGCATTGAATTTGGCAGCATGTTTCTGCACACAATGTCTTCCCAAATTGTGATCTTTGATAACTGATGCAATTTCCTCACAAATTAAGCATAGTGTCAGAGTTGTCAACAATGCCCTTTGCTCTCCCCATGTCTCAGGGTGGGCTGGGCTGGGCTACACCAAACCTCAGCGTAGCTCAAATTTTGCTGAAAAATAAGACTAAAGTTGGATTTTGTATTGGAATTATGTTTGTAATGTTTGGAACTGAAAAAAAAAACCAACACCTGTTCTAATTGCAATTTGAGATTTATAACCAACATACAAAGACGGCATCCAAAAATTCCTAGCTTCAGTGTTACAGAATTTGAGAAACCCAGTGTTCAAAGCAAAATATTTTTCTTGCCCAAAGAGACCTCTGCAATGAACTGAATATGCACCTAATAGGATTTTATGAATGTGGTTTGTGTTTTATAAATCTTTTCCAAAGATAAAAGGAGCCTTTTGGCCCATGTTACCACTAATCGGACCGAATGCGTCGTGATTCCTTCTGGAATGAAAGCTGAGAGGAGACATTTTATCCTCAACTATTAGCAAGATTGATAAAGGAAAAGAAACCTTCACTTCCAGATCACGTGCAACATCAAAGGACAGCCTCGGAAGCAATCTTCTAGGCAATCCTTTCATGCCTACCAGCAATTAGAGCATTCAACAAACCCGTCTGCTTCTAGCTGAAGAAAATGTTCGAGCAGGTGCGCTTCCTTCTAACAATGCCACCATGCAGCCAGCAGCAAAGCCCTCAGCCTGGCAGAAAGGTTTCTCTTTGTTCCTTTCTTCACGTTGCTCTCCGGAGAGCTGTTTTTTTCCATTTGTATCACACCTACACAACCGGCTCCCCGGGGATCTTATGGAATATAAATTCACTACAATTTTCGTATTGGGAACTTGAAACTGCATTGCTGGCCTAACTAGAAAACATATTTCTTAATCTTTTTACTATTAATTATAAAACTAAAAGCTATTGCTAAGAAGGAACACGACTGATAGGTTCTTTTGTATAGGAAAGAGCTCCTCAGTACCTGAGTCCTTATGATAATCCATCACGTCATAAAGACTCTTAACAAAATCTCATCTACCCATAGAAACTTCGACTTCATTTGCATTCTTTGCATCACAACCTGGGTACTCAAAGTGTTTTGTTTTGAGAAACTGAAAACAGGAAACACGTATTTTTAGAGAAAAGACATTTTTCAAGAGGTTGATTATTTTTGTTTATTATTCATCACTGTCACTTATGTCTTACAGACTATTTGCATTAGTATTGTAATACCGTTGAGGGAAGAATAAATGAGGATGCAAAATTAGGTCACCTCTGATTTCAAGATTCGGTGAGTGATGAACATCATATCCAGTGGAAAGAAGTCAAAGCAGCTGAACATATTAATTGCATGACTGCTGCCCTGAAAATTATTTTCTATAGTGATCTTAAAAATAAGTAGCATCTAAAGAAAAAAATATTGCACATGTTCCTAATACTGAGACAGTACGAATGAATTTTGCGAATGAATTTTAACAGATCACTAAATTTGAGGAACAAAAACTGCACTGAAAGTGGTCACATCACAGCAGCCAAGGAAGTCCAGAGTTTTACGATGTGGGAAGGGTCCATGGCTCAACCTTCCCTGCTCACACAGCAGGTAGGGCATGGACTACAATGCCAGGCAATATCAGTCAGTGAAGGAAAATGGATATAGTAAGGATTATGACAACTGGGGAAGAAAAGCCAGTCATCAGCTTTAATACAATGAGGCTGAAAGCAGACTATTTATAAATAAATAATATTTATAAAAGGAACTATGTATTATTATTATATAATGTGGGGATGTCTAAGAGAAATGCACACCTGACATTCCCAGAGGTAGGATTTTTCTGCTTTGAGTCAAGGGAGAAGATATGACATGGCTCCACTACACTTTTCCAGGATTGGCAATGTTTGGCAGTAAGTGTTGGACGGCAGCTTAGAGGCCACATCTTTCACTAGCAAAGAAAAAATGCACAATTGATGACTCCCCAGGGAACCATGCCAAATTCCTCTAAGCAAAAGAGAATCCTCCCAGCACAGAAATTTACTTTCTTCTAAAATTTAGCCTATGTAACTAACACGCAGGTGATGAAGACTAACACGTATTTAGCACAGCTATCTAAGGATAGCAAACAATTTGATTCTCTCTTTAAAAATGTGCATAAGTATAAAAAAAGATAGCAATAACTCAACTTGAAAAATCTAGGAATAATAAAATCACATACTGCTGAATATGCTTGAGTGGTCAGTAAAAAAGCTGTAAAACATAAAAATATACCAAGGTTTCTTTGGTCTATATGATATGTGGTTAGAACAATGTACAAAGAAAAGGAGAATTTCTGAAAGCATAATAACTGATCCTTTGGGAATTCCAGATTTGCTACATTTTTCAAAAAGGAAAAGATAGGAGTTTTCCTATCTTAGAATCTCATTAAGCTTTCTTCAGCAAAATTTCAAGACCTTTAGTGTCAGACTGACTCAACCGTATGATAATCAAGTCAGAAGAGATAGCCAATGTTTCTGCAATCGAGTTGACAGCACACATGGATAATGTAACATCAAAGTTTTGAAGGTAGGGAATTTTGGTTTTGAGGTTTACTGAGACAGTTCTCATTCCTAGGAGTATAACTCACTGAATGTGAACACATAGTTGTTCAGCAGGATGCATGAAGGATCAGAAAGTAATGTACTTCCCAAAATAATTACAAGAACATCCAAATGCTTTTTGGTACGATCAGAAAAAAATATATATCCAAAATTGATATGAGAGAATACTGCATAACTGTGGACTGTAATGACATTCAGGGACGTCTATGCTGAGTGTTGACAGGACATTAATAGTGCCTCATTTCTGCAGT
Organism: Chrysolophus pictus; assembly: GCA_037305975.1. Classification (NCBI taxonomy): domain Eukaryota; kingdom Metazoa; phylum Chordata; class Aves; order Galliformes; family Phasianidae; genus Chrysolophus; species Chrysolophus pictus. Next base: position 43,022,069 of record JAYKPI010000006.1, read on the forward strand.
CAGGCGTGATTCGTTAGGATACCACACTCAGCACCACAGAAGTATTGTCTGCTTCTTACATTCTGTAATAGCTGAGAATAATTGGTTGTTCTCTACAAAAAGAGAAGTGAATAACATATTGAAAAGGTAGGACCCACTGAAAATACACATACAGAATTGTAAGGCTCATACTAGAAGGGATGAGCTTTGTGGGACTGGATATAAAAGAAACATGTATTTTTAAATTATTTATTGAAATTAAACTTTTGCTCTCCAGAGATGAAATTTAGTATCCAGCAGAGCCATAAGATGTGCTGCCAGCCCTGTCACTAATGCATACGTTATGTGCATCAAAAGTAGAATGCTTTTTTGTTAACTGGGGAGCAAAAAGCCCTTGATGCATGTAAAATCAAGTGCTGCCATCCCAAGAGACAAGTGGCAATACAGCAGAACACAAAAGTAAGGCTGCCTGATAAGATGTTTATTTTGTAAACAGCTTTGTTGACTGCAAATATTCGTTCTTCCCAGATGTTTCCAGTGAGCAATTGTTGGAGGTTACTCCCCTAGTGGTGTGTGAGTGCCGGAGGAGTCTTCCTCGTCTCCTTGGCAAACAGTGTTAGGTTTCTTTACGTTGTTTGAATGGGCAGCCTACATTAATCTATCTCACTCAGCCTGAAGCAAATTCACACTCAAATGACCCTTCTAGTTGGAAGATCCAGGAAGGAATGGAGGTGGACATAATACAACGACTTACAGGAAAGACATTTAAACTATTTCTGTTCTCAACTGTGCATATATTAGACATGTAGCTTGTATTCTGCTCATATAGATTTAGAAGATTTTGTTGATACAGTTTTTCAGTATGTCAGTGCTTACAAGCAAAATCTTCCATCATAAGAAAAAGAAAACTACAAAAAAACAAAACCAAGAAAAGTCTATAGATAAAATTTTATTATCTGGACCTAATATTATTGATGTTAATTAAATTTGTACCTTTTTTCCCCCATATATCAGAGATAGGTTACAGATGGCATACGATTAAGTTATAGAATCATAGAATCACAAGGTTGGAAAGGTCCTACAAGATCATCTAGTCCAACTGCCCTCCTATCACCATTACTACCCATTAAGCTACTAAACCATATCTTGTAGCTCCTCATCCAGACGCCCCTTGAACATCACCAGGGATTTCAACTCCACCACCTCACTAGAAGGCCATTCCAGTGCCTGACCACTCTTTGAGAGAAAAAGTTTTTCCATATATCTAACCCAAATCTCCTCTGGCACAACTTGCAGCCATTTCCTCGGGTCTTGTTTGTTGCGTGGGAGAAGAGGCCAAACCCCTTCTCATCACAACTTCTCTTCAAGAAGTTGTAGAGTATGATAAGGTTTCCCCTGAGCTTCCTCCTTTCAGCTAAACAATTTCAGCTCCCTAAGCTGCTCCTCATAAGACTTGTGCTCCAGATCCCTCACCAATTTCGTTGCCTTTCTCTGGACACACTGCAGGGCCTTGATGTCCTTCTTGGGCCCAAAACTGAACACAGCACTCGAGGTGTGGCCTCACCGGTGCTGAGTACAGGGAGATGATTACCTCCCTGCTCCTGCTGGCCACACTATTTCTAATGCAGGCCAGTATGTCACTGGCCCTCCCCTTGGCCACCTGTTCAGCTGAGCATCAACCAACACCCCCAGGCCCCTTTCCTCTTCACAGTCATCCAGCCAGTCATCAGCTCCAAGCCTATAGCGCTGCATGGGGTTATTGTGGCCAAAATGCAGGACCCGGCACTTGGACTTGTTGAACCTCATCCCATTCCCCCCAGCCCAGCGATCCAGCCTATCCAGATCCCTCTGAAGGGCCTCCCTACTCTCAGGCAGATCAACACCACCTCCCAACTCGGTGTCGTCTGCAAACTTACTGAGGCTACACTCAATCTCCTCATGTTAGGTCAACAGTAATGCTATTAAACAAGATGGGCCCCAGTACTGACTCCTGGGAGACACCACCCATAGCAGGTCGTCAGCTGGACAAGTTATTCTACAGCATGCCATAGACTTCAAATCTGATCCCTATAAACTCCATCACATCACAGCTTACTAGTTGACAACTGAAAAAAAGATCTCTTAGTTTTGAAAGACACCTTGAATGATGCTTAGAAGTTTTTCCAAACAGCGTGTTTTCATATCTGCATCATGAACAGGAATGTCTATCAGGGTACCTTATTCTCTGAGAGGCAACTGTCTTTAAAAACTCCTTCAGAGTCTCTCTGACATACTAAGTGTTGCTCCACAGCTACATGGAAGAATTTTTTGCTTGCATGCTGTCAATCTATATATAGTGTATGCTTTTTAGAAAAAAAGGGTATGAAATCCTCATATTAGTGGCAAAAAAGGACCAAAAAAAAAATTCTTTACTAGGTTAAAATCTGTGGGGTTCATTTTTTGTTACTTTTTAGGTCAGGAAATCCTTTCATTCAGGAAGATTCTGAGTCAGAAAAGATTCAGAAGTCTTTTGATTTACTGTCCAGACAGATCAAGCCTGCAATAATTACTGTGTGATAAAATACAAGGGGAATTTGTATCCTGGGTTTAATTTAGAACTAGAAATTCTTCTAAAGAGATTGCTATTTTAATAATAGACTTCCTGTCACATAAGATTAAACCCTGTTTATCTGTTTCAAGAATCTTAACATACCTCAGCTTTGGCATCAACTTTCCCTTCTACCAAAATCCTTGAGAGACCGCTTTCAAACTTTTAGAGCTGTCTTTCTGACAAAACCTGTACAGGCCAGATAGGAACAGCCTCAGAATACCGAAAGAGCACTGAACTGTTGTCACAAGCCGACAGCACTCAGCACGACATTACCAGTGCTAATTGCTCCAGCTATCAGCCTCTCAAAGTCCCTGGACTGAAAGCGATAAGGACCAATGAGCTGGGGCTTCACAACATTCTCTCAAGTTTTCAAACCGTTTTAAATTGCAGAAGTAACACACAGTTTTGACAAATATCTCCACGTATCTGTCGCAAAGCGTAGAAACTACATATTTCCCTACTGAAAAGTCATGCTCGGTAAGATATTAAATATTTATTCCTACTCTTCTCGGCCTGTTTACTTCAGTTTTCTGCAGGATGAAAATGTACAGAGTACAGATACTTGGATTTGACTTGGATTCTCAAGTGCCAGCCTTTTGCCATTGTTACCTCTAGACCAAAGGACAAGAGCAAAGGGGAGAGAATCCACTGAGTGCCACTTACTGCTGCTTATCGCAACAAAACTGAAACTATGCCACAGTTTCCTGTAATGTCCTGCATTATTTATCACTTAGCTTCAGAACAAAACTGAACGCTGACAACAGGCAACTGCAACTGTCCAAGGTGGCTTCGGTGTGTTTACGCTTACATGATCAAAGGGCCTAAACAGAATTCAGGATGTCTCATGATAGTAAATCTGGTTTTGCGACTATGATCAGACAAATGCTCTTGACTCAAGCTTCTCTGCTAGCTCCGCTGTCTTCTGAAGTGCTAGGAAAACTTTGACCAGCAGATTCTCTTCAGATTTGCTGTCATCCAGCCATACCACTCAGGCCATATCCAATTAGCTTCCTAATATCTAACCACAGACTCTTCATCTCAGATGTCACTACTCTTTTTGTTAAGTGGTTCAGGTTTATGTCTTTTTCTCTTTGCATGGATACCTGCTCTGCTTTGACATAATCACAATGTTCAACTTTACCACCAAGATCTTTGAGCTCAAACCCATCGTACTGTAATCACATTGTCATTTCAGATGGAACAAAAAGTGCCTTCTCCAATACTTACCACTACAACCCCATACTATCTCCAATGCTTAGTACAGTCTAGACCAATGGAGCCTTTCCATCAGCACAGCTACTTGACCCCAACTAGGGACTTTGGAAGTAGGCTACAAACAGTGAAAACTGGATCTATTGAGTCTGGATCCATACCAAACAGAAGCAGCTCTGGAAAAAAGAGTGCAGGAATTAATATCTGTGAAACTGGACTGTCAGTGAATTATGCAAAAACTGGGAAAGCTGCAGGAAGCAGACACCAGAAAGGAGAGATGTATATTAGTAAGTTTTTGATCCCAACACATGGGCTAGCTGATGGGCTGAACAAGGCCATCAGATGCTGCCTTCTGGATGTGTTACTGTGATTATGTCATAAACATGACCACATGCACACCCTCCATTAACACAGATTTTCTTGCAGGGGCTGGGTTGAGTTCAAGAATCTGCATCCAGACTGGTCCTATAATATACAGACTACTCTGAAGCAACTGCCTGACTCTCAGGCAGGCAAAATCTTGTAAGGAACACTGTTCTTTCCAAATCTTCTGTCAAAGCCTCTAAACCTGCCTTGATAATCTATTCCTTTGGACACTTTATCTGCCTTTTCCTTATCTTACCTGTGACTTACAGTGTAGACAAAATACTGTCTCTAAATTCGTCTTGTGTTGCTATCTGAACCATATGCTCTCTTAACAACACTCAGTGTAAGTTCTGAAATACACAGGAAGTAATGGTGCAAGAGAGATTTTCTTGTAAGAGAAATTATGGCATCAACCTACAATTCCTGTCATTCTGGGTTGGATAATGGGATCAAAATATTCAGTGTTTGCCTGTGTATGGAGAGGAGCAGGTAGTCTATTCAGCAAAAACATGTATTGGAAAGACTGTCAGGCCATCATGCTTTTTCTGCCTCTCTGTAATGCATATAGTAGCAGTACTGTTGCTGTCATCTAGAAGAAGTCATTTCATGGCAGTACCACTGGCTAAAAACTGCATGTCACAATCTGGGCATAATAGCTAAGAAATATGATCTTTTAGAAGTATGGATCAATCCATTAACAACACTACACAGGATTTTTGCCAAGTTTCGCAGGATCAGGGGTGAGTGGTTTGAGTAAGCAACCTGCAGTGTGATAAGCAAAAAAGAATGGCCTTCAGGATAGAGAAGACAAAATGAAACTAAATGGGTGCCAGTGAACAAGAAGTTTCCTTATCTGTTCAAAAGTTGGATGGTAATGAAAAAAAAAAATCCCAGTTCTTATAATCTAAAAGACTGGAAGACCAAAAAATAACTCAATCCCTTATAAAGAGATTTATTTTCTTCCCCTATTCTTAATAAAAATTCAAAGGGTACCATCACTTAACTAGGGGCAGAACTAAAGGGAATGGCCTCAAGTTGTGCCAGGGGAGATTCAGGTTGCACATTAGGAAAAATTTCTTCTCTGAAAGAGTGGTGAGGCACTGAAATGGGCTGCCCAGGGAGGTGGTGGAGTCACCAACCCTGAAGGTGTTCAACAAATATTTAGATGTCGTACTGAGGGACATGGGTTAGTGGAAAATAAAGGTTATAGGTTGATGGTTTGACTAAATGATCTTGAAGGTCTTTTCCAACCTTGGTGATTCTATGATTCTATGTATTATTTTTCCCTAAACAAACACAGAACAAAACAGAACAGTTACCTAATGTAAAATCTTCTAAGAATATGAAAACATTTACAGAAACCTTTAAATCATTTTTTTTTTAAGCAGAATGAAAAAAAAAATCCGAAACCACCTCCACAATATTTATTGAGGTAGGACCTCTTTATATGTAAAGTTACACTTAAAACTGAGATCTGAAATCTATCTAGCTATGCTCAACTGAAAGTCGATACTGGCACACTTCATCTTCAGAATACTTTCTTAAATACATATAATCATGACCCAATTAGGAAAATAGCTTAAGTTAAATAAAGACAAAATACTACTTTTTTTTTTTAAGAGTTGATACACAACTACATACCCCATTTATAGAAATGCATTTAAGAAAAGCAAATGGCAGAATCAGATGAGTGTCTGCACTTTTCTCAAAGCAACCTGTCATTACCCTCAGCTGGAAATTTCTACTGGAAATCAGACATGTTCCCTCCAGTGCTGGCATTCATAAAACATAAATACTCATGGATACAAACATTCACAAAATCAATCACCTTATCTACTCTACAAGGTAATGACAAAATGAAAAAAAACTACTTGTTTAGAAGTTGTAGCTTGCCTAAATAACCTAAAAGTCAACTCACCTGAATATACTCTGACATTGGATGGTAGAAATCTGTGTGTAAACATGGATCTATGGCTTTAGACTTCACGAGAAATTTACCTTTGCCAATGATTTTTGAAGAATGAAATTCACACAAAAATATTACTTACAAAATATTACAAAAATATTACAAAAATATTATTTACATTTAAAAAAAAATAAGGTAAACAAAATTACAAAAACAAATCCTGAAGGAAAAAAAAAAAAAGCCCACCAAACTATAAAGGCTAAATATAAACATAGTATTTCAGGTGAAATTTGAAACAAACTACTCAGGGGGAAAAACAAGAATGTAAAAATTTTAGTAATAAGGACTACTACTTCATATTTTTGTACAAGTTCAGATTTTCAAAAGGCTTTAAAAACACCCAGTCTCTCTCTCCAACTCTATGAGGAGGGAAGCATGGGGAGGTTGCCAGGATCTGATCCTGAGCGATGTGTAGGAATGGCAAAAAGCCATGCTGGGAGATTGGGAGTTAGGAAACATTTCTGTACCATGAGAGTGGTCATACACTGGAGTGAGCTTCCTAGAGAGGTGGTTGGTGCTCCGTGCCTATCAGTGTTCAAGAGGCATCTGGACAATGCCCTCAGTGTGCCTTAACTGCTGGTTAGTCCTTAGGTGGTCAGGCATTTGAACCTGATGGATCTCTGTAGGTCCCTTCCAACCAAAGTACTCTAAAAGAAAACTTGATTTTCCACTTTTCATTAAGTTATAGTTTCTGCTTTAAAGAGAAAATTATTTCAAAGTTTAGTTGTCCACAACTGGTTTAAACAGATCACTTTGTGAGATCAACACATTTGTTTAGCTTGTAACTTTCATGTGAATAACTTAGATGAGGAAAACAGCTGTCTGCAGCTACTACAGCTACTGAAAGCATCTAAATCAAAACAATAAAACAAAATATTCTTCAAATCAGTGAGAAAGAATTCATAGAATCAAATAATCACTTCAGATGGAAGGGACCCTTGAAAGTCATCTAGTCCAACACCCCTGCAACGCACAGGGACACATCAGGATGCTCAGAGCCCTGCCCAGACTGACTTTGAATGTTTCCAGGAATGGGGCACCCACCACCTCTCTTAGCAACCTCATCCAGTGCCTCACCATCCTAACCGTAAAAAACTTTTTCCTTATATCCAGTCTAAATCTCCCCTCTTTTAGTTTGAAACTGTTTCCCCTTGTCCTGTCACTACGGACCCCACTAAAGAGTCTGCCCCTTCTTTCTTACAGCCCTTCTCTCTCTTTTAGATACTTAAAGGCTACTCTCAGGTCTCACCAGAGCTTTCTCTTCTCCAGGCTGAACATCCCAGCTCTCTCAGCCTGTCCTCATAGTAGAGGTGTTCCATCCCTTGGATCATTTTTGTGGCCCTCCTCTGGATGTGCTCCAACAGGTCCATGTCTGTCCTGTACTGAGGACTCCACGCCTGGATGCAGTACTCCAGGTGAGGCCTCACCAGCACAGAGCAGAGGGACAGGATCACATCCCTCACCCTGCTGGCCATGCTTCTTTGGATGCAGCCCAGGATACAGTTGGTTTCTGGGCTGTGAGGGCACACTGCTGGCTCATGTCCAGCTTGCCATCCACCAGTACCTCAGGTCTTTTTTGGAATGACTACGCTCCATCCTTACAACCCCCAGTTTGTACTGACACTGGGGACTGCTACAACCCAGGTGCAAGACATTTGGGTACGTTGAACCTCATGAAGTTCTCCCAGGTGTACTCCCCCAGCCAGTCTAGGTCCCTCTGGATGGCATCCTGGTTTCTCTGTGTGTTGATCGCATCACACACAATTCAAAGACCATCTGTGCACTGCATAGATAGATCCTGCCTCAAACAGTGCCTCTTTTATAGCAATTGAAAAAATGACCTTATTTCATAGGATCAAATAACTGCATCTGAAGACGACCGTTATCCCGTGACAGAGTAAAGATTAATGCACTTCAATTTTGTGTACAGTACTTTTTACCTTTCCAACTTCACATCTTACCTCAAATTGGCAGTGATACAGTGCTTTCATACTGGGACAATAAAACAATATGAACGGTAGAACAGAAAATAAATGATATCTCTACAATCTATGGTATAGTGACTGTATTCGAGCAGGCTCTGTTTTCAAATACATGGCTACATACATAATTTCATATCTTAAAACCATCTTTTAGCTTAATATTTATATCTGGAAAGCTACACAGGGACACTAACATATTTAGATTTTCATTTATTATCTGTAACAACTTAGTTTGTGTCATCAATATTAAACTTGTAGCTAATATGACAGCTACACTTCTACCTAGTTTCTCATTGTCTCTCAAACTGATCAAATCAACTTGTCCTAATATATGATTTGAGTTGCACTTCATGGGAGTACTGGCATGAATGCCTAATGATACTGCCTAAATCAGATAGCAGGAAAAGCAGCATCTGGAATGAATGCAAAGAAGATAACATCTAGAGGAGAGGAAAAGCCATCATTTATATGGCTAAGCAGGTAAAAAAGCACTCAGGCTTTAAAGACTTTTTTTTTTTTTTTCCAATACAGAGATTTTCAACAGGGAACCTTCGAATATCCACATCCTCAGATACAAAATCAATGACATTTAAACATTCAGAAACATCGCTTTCCAGATTAGTTTTTTTGTTTCCAAATGTTATCAGTCGCTGTACTCACTTATGCCTTATTTTGTCGAGGAATCTGAAATTTCTCTTACAGCTGACACACATACGTACACGTATGAAGATAGCTGAAGTGTTGAAATTGCTGTATTTACTGAACTAACTTCCCACCAATAAACTAAGCTGATCAGCTGCGTTATTAAATTGCTGCATGTGCCTCAGACTCAAAAACCATGGATTTAGAACATTTCGAATACCTTTTTGCTACTAGGCCTTTCCATGAGGCGCACCAGGCAGTTTCAGCCAGCCATGCTGCAGGATGGTCTGTCGTGGCTGACTGTGAGGACAATACCAGCACGGAGAAGGACAGTCCTTTTTTACAGTGCAGCACCAGCAACAACCTGTTGAACTTCTATTAACTTATTTTATCCTTTGAAGTCTTAGCAAGCATGCTGTGACATCTTGTGCATTACGGGTACGGCTCTCAACAACAGACTTGGTTCTGCTTCAATGGCATAACTGCTTCTCACAGCGATTACAGTTGCTATTTTCATCCTTTTCAAATGGCTGTATTGGTGAATATCACAGGAAGACATAGATTATTTTTTTCCTCAAAGACCCTGCTACTACCACGCTATTTTGACACGATTTCCAGTTATCTTTTATGATACCAAACTTTTAAGTTTAACAATTTGGTGTTATACATTTGCACTGACTGACTGTCATTTAGGGTCAGAAAAGCATGTCGGTACTGTTAAAAACATTCTGAATTTCATAACATCATAGAATAGACTTCTTCAGGCCCAACCGCTACAGATTCTCAAACAAATGTAGTGACACATGACTATTACCTTTTGATGCTCATAGGCATGTCTCTCTGCTCAAGAGATGAACTAGTAACTGCAGTGCTGGCAGAGAGCTGTGTAAGGCTTACATCCTGCATGGCAGGGGCTGTGAGCTGTGTGTAGCTCCCAGCTGCAGCACTTTCCTGATGGTAACAATATCTACTCCAACAGGGTAATACAGTCCACTCACATTTATTTTCTGTACTTAAAATCCATTTCTTACACATATTTTTTGAAGTGAGAGCAGTTTTTTTTTCTAGATTGAATACAGAAAAGTTATTTTTGTGTTCTTACTCTCATTGATTTTGCTAACTTTTTCTTCCTGCCTCTTTCCATCTAGAATCTAGTATCTTGAAGATAATCATAGAATCATAGAATCCTCAAAAGTTGGAAGGAACCCTTAAAGATCATCTAGTCCAAATCTCCTGCAGTGAACAGGGATACCCACAGCCACATCAGGTGCCCACAGCCTGGTCCAGCCTGGCCTTGAATGTCTCCTTGAATGATTGAATGATTTGACTTATGTATTTACACAAGGCACCGTAAAATAAGCAAGCAGAAAGTACTCTCATGAAAAAAAAAAAAAAAAAGTTTTCTATCCTCAGTGAACAAAAATTCCTATACTGCAAGTTGCACAATTTCTTCAGGAAACTTCTGCTTTCTAGGTATAAATCATAACAAAGACTCTTGACAATAAAGACTTGTAGTTTAAGCACTGTTAATGACTAAATAAACTCAAAATATTCCATACAGTCAAGTTTATTTAGCATAAAAACAATACAGTAAAAATAATAGGGTCATTTTTTACCTACTGAAAAGGCAGTATCCTCACTGAACACCCCTGTATCTACAGGCAGGGATTTGGTCTTTGCAAGGCAGGAAAGATGAGCAAATGGCTTCAGAACTAGTGTAAATGTTTGTTTGTTTTCTACACAGAACAAGTCCTCATGTTTGTTTTAAGGGCAGATTCAAGTAATGCAGTTTATAGGTTTCTGTAATTCACCTTTCCTTTGTAAGCAGACTTCCGACGTAAGAGTAATCTATTATCCTTTCCTTGACCATGGTCTTAGAGTCAACTGAGACAAACTCCCATCTTGGAAGGAAATCCTGAAACTTTGAAGCCAGCCACGCCAACAATTCACCTACATTCCTAAAATCTAAACTGCACGCAACATCATGCCAACACTTTCTTGGTGCTTCACAGTAGTTCAAACTACTGTTGCACAGATGAGTATGGCAGGGAGAATCATAGAGCCACAGAATCATAGAATGACCTGGGTTGAAAAGGACCATAATGATCATCTAGTTTCAACCCCCCTGCTATGTGCAGGGTCACCAACCACCAAACCAGGCTGCCCAGAGCCACATTCAGCCTAGCCTTGAATGTTTCCATGTATGGGGCATCCACAGCCTTCTTGGGCAACCAAATATCCTCTAAAGATCAAGTTTGAAAACTTTGGGGTCTACCTAAAGAGCTCAGAATTAAAACAATAAATTGTTATTTAACTGTCATTAAGTTAAAGATTTGTGTTTGTTTCCCCTTCAACAACAATAACAACAACAAAAAAAAAAGAAGAGAACTTAGATGCTGGTCTTGTAAGTGCTACTTTTTGGATATGCAACATTTAACAGTCTTGAACAATACAACACACAAAGACACTGGAAATCTAATCAATCTCCTGACATTTGACTAGAAGTCAAAGCAGTGAACCACAAATTCTTAAAGGATACTTCACCCATGAAAGTTGATCTCTTTCTTTCATGAGGAGAAAATGAATTATGATGATCTGAATACGAAGTTTAATTGTAGATTTTTTTTCCTTTTTAATAATTGTCCCTGTTTTAAGTGCTTACTATGCTTTCTAAATATGTTTTATTGTTCTAGGGGTCAAAACATCTTCATTTTTACTTTCATTCCTGAGATTCAATAGCATTAATACATAAGGAATAAAGTTTATTCTTTGTACTATTTTTTGTTCTTTTGTATTATTTTTGTACTATTATTTGTATTCTTTGTAATACTGTGTACTATATAATATAAACTGTTTTCAAACATCCAAAGTTCTCTGCTTACTTTGCTAGTGATGGTTGTTGCAGGGCAGGTGCCAAATGCAGAATTACAGCAGTAGAACCTGGAAAAGGTCATTCAATTCAACTTGCTCAGGCTGAACTTCCTCACACACATAATCTCCTTATAAGACTACCATGAAAACATGTTTATAAACATCTTACAGAATACAATGAGATTCCAAAAAGCCTTAAAAAAATATAAACTCATTGTTAAGTAACACTGAGGTGCAAACAATTTATTAGATAATCTTTGAGTTACAGTGGAAACCCTTCCTGGAGACAAAATTACTTGGAATTACTTCTATACATACTGAAAAAAGCTGGATCTGGATAAAGCAGTTGAAGCTTTTGAAACATTTCTACATTCTAAAATACCATGTCTAAAGTCTACCTATAAGCAAAAGTTACTGACACAACAGTTGGAATGATTAATTTCCTTGACTTTGAATATGTCCCAGGCAGCAAGCAGGACCCCAAAAGTTTGAAAACACTTTTCATTAGGAAGCCCCAACAGCTACAGAAACAAATGGTCATATACTGTACTCCTATGATACCTCCTTAAGGGCTGATGATTCTAGTACCTAAAATTGTGTATTCATTTTGTAGTCAGCAGGCAGCATTAGCCCTCTTAACATGACAAGCACAAGTAATATACAGCTGGTTGTTCCACGACCAGTAGAACTAACAGTATCTCATTTCCTACAGATTTGCATCTTCTATGTCAGCCTATCTGCACAGCAATAACTTGCCATCTTTGCCAGTGATGACTTCCATTCCTCATTTCTAAAGCCTTGGCACTGCTCTGCCCAACTTCACCTAACTACAAGGATGTGCTACAGCAGGAGTGAGTTCCACACACTTGCTGATCCTGTAGCATCATTACATAGCTTCCTTCCTCACACTGATCAACAGCACACTGTTGAATTCAGTTGTTACAAACTTAAAAGATTGCAAATATCCTGAAAAGAAACCCTAAAGTGAATACAAAAAAAGGCTAGGGAGGATATAGCAGTATTAATAGATCTCAAGAGCCCTATTAGCAGGCCACGGGATATTATATAAGATCACATTTAACACTTTGCAAGTTAATTTAATAGATTCTAAGGAAAACAGAATCACAAATGAGAAGGTTTCACTTCCTATCAGTAGGAAGCCTAATCCAGGATATAAAGTTGCAGCAGTTGGCTCCACTTTGATCACACTGTTGCACAGCAAAAGAAAGAACACTGCTTGAAAATGATGCTTTCTCACAGACACTTTCCTTAGATTTTACCTCAAGAAACTAAGGATGCAATGAAACCCTTGGTATTTTTTTACAACCTAATTTCCATAGGTATGGGCCAAGAAAACGGGTTGCAAACTTCACATATTTTAGATTTTCTAACTTAGGAATGTGGAGTATTAGAACTTCTTTCTTTCTCCAAATGTGCAAGTACATTAATATTGTTTCACATGTCATGCACCACACTGCTTTGTTTGCTGCAGGTTAGCCACGAACAGATAACAGATAAATCCACGCTATTACCTTCCCTCAAGCTATGGCACTAACTTGGATCTCTCTCCTTTCTGTTGATTTTTACAGAACCAACACAAAAATTGTGTATCTCAAAGTAGCTTAAAATTGTCCACTGATTTCAAAAGATGGGAAAGGGGAGGAAAGAAAGAGACTTGTAGACAAAGGGAAAGGGGTAAGTTTCACATTCTTAGAAGATCACAGTAAAAATGGTTGGTATTGTCTTGGTTTTTTAGCATCTCATCTCAAGTTTTCACAAGAGACCATATACTAATCCTAGTCTATTTACTGACTTCCAGTCTCAGTAATTAAACTGAATCATATAATTCCCCTCTGATTATTAAGTGGAAATAGTTGTTAATGTTAACAGAACAAATGTTTAATAGCTGATAATACAGCAGAGCCCATTTTAAATTCCCTTTGCAACTTCAGTTGCATATATTATTGTCCTTTTCACCTTTAGACATTACAGGCAGTTATCATTACATGTACTACATTACTCATCACACATAGGACATAGTTCAGGAGAGAGATAAATTAATGCTAGACTGTCCACTCCTGAGAGAAGGAAAAAACAAGTAAGCTGCTGCCCTTTAAAAAAAATCCCCGTCACCTAATGTTGATCCTTTGAGTCGAAGAGAGCTCCAAAGACTAAGGGGCACAAAAGGAAACAGTGACTGTTATCTCTGAAAGATGTCTGCAGAAAATACTGTTTTCATGGCAGCTGAAGAAAGGCATACAGAGTTGGAAAGAAATTCTCATTGCTAGTGTCCAGACTGTTGAAAACTGAAGCTTGGCATGACTCGCCCATTAACCTGAGCTCCTTACAACATTTAGCATGTATTTAGAGTTTTTAATTTCTAAAGCTTCATATGTGCAAGAGTTAATCAGCATACTGCAAAGGTGAAATAAGGGAAACTGACATCCCATCCCACACTTCAGCATTTTTCATAGCAGAACAGCTCATGAATGTTGACTGCCTTAATTAACAGCCTGTACAAAGACTGTTAATGTGAGGGAATAGCATGCACCTTCAGCAAGCTTGCAGAAGTCATCAAAATGAGGCAAGCGGTTGATGCAGTGAAGAGTTGGGCCAACGTTCTGAAAAAGCTCAGAAAGCTGAAAAGCTCAAGAAACAGACTGACAGAAACCTCCTACAGTTCATTAAAGGCAAATACAAAGTTCTGTACTTGGAGAACTTCAGCTAATACTGCAGACAGATGCTGGAAATACACACACTGTGTGCTCAACTCTCCCAAATGTCCTGGTGGCTCTTTCCTGGATGTGACTCTTGTTTCTCACTGTCCTGTAGTCTGCAGCCCAAAACAGAATGCAGTATTCCAGATACAACCCCACAAGTAAAGAACAGATAATAATAATCATTCCCCTCAACCTTCCAGTTATTCTTTCTTGTGGCAGCCCAGATTTTCTTTTATTGCTGCAAAGACACCTGCTGACTCATATTCAGCTTTTACATTTGGTCCCCAAGATCCTCTGCAAGAGAGTTTTTAATGCCCATTTACCGGCTTGTGCTCTTTTCCCTCACTCTAAAATCATTTATAAATGACAAAGTTGAACATCAAAGATGGTGGCAGAGGATGTTTAAGGTATTTTCTTGTAGTGAACACTATGTATTTAGTTGGCAAATAAAGGAATAAAAAACCTTTTAGTTCAGGCAGAAGAATATTTCTCCACTCAAAGAAAGTCTTACAGTCTACAGGTATGAAATCAATAGCTTCATAACATTCTTACAAGCCAAATTTCAGAAGTTCTCCACCTGACAATTATGCTCTCAATCAATAAAGCAATGATTGAAATACAGGTTTTCAGTGTTCTGAAGAATAGCCCATTGGTAAAAGGGATAGGAGAAGACAGGGATATTTTACTTTAGATAGATTATTTTTGGCTGCTGTGCTGTTTTATCTAGTACACTGAAGTTCTCAAGTTTGTGTTGCCCAATCACTAATAGTATGAAAACATTACTGAAGTTATCACATAGCACAAGGAAAAGATGAAAGTCTTCTGCAAAGTTTTGAGCCCAATTCCTTCATTTGGAAATTATCATGATGGAATGGATGCATTTTATTTTTGGAGCAGATAAGATGTGAAAGAGCATTGACATACTAACAGCAGCAGAAAAAGCACACAGGAGTTTGCTCTGTAAGACAATAAAGTGAAGTTTAGGGAACGGTGTCAGTTTTGCTATGTTGTTGAATAGTCCTGAACCTAATTTGCCATGTAGAATTGCAGAGCATATTACTTTGAGTGAGATATGCCAATTATGTGGTTACAGTGCTTGTAGGACCCGAGATAACTTTTCTTTATCATTATGAAGCTTAAAGGAGGTATCCTGCTGCAGCTCAGGTCTGCTAGCTTAGAATAAGATCAGACTGGTGCTAGCCCAATACACAGAAAATGTTCCCAGCAAAAGCAAAAGCAACACTTACATCTAACCCCCTATAAACTCTCAGTGGTTTCAAGGATGATAGCGCTTTGCTAAGAAACAACCATAACCCCACAAACCATTCCTCTCTAAATATTTCCATTTTCCTTTTCTTCTGGCATATGATTCTCACGCAACTAAATCCAGAGTGGATCTGTTTCAAACAGAGTGGAAGGAAAACTTTATTAGCTACAGTGTCAAGTTCCTGCTGGTCCCTTGCATGATGGAATTGCCCATTCAATCCCTTCAGAGCAAAAAGAACCAGGAATTCAGATCTCTTACTTTCTAGATGAGGGCTTCATCTGCTGAGGTAATGATGAAATCAAAGACACAACCACTACTGGAGTTCTTCACAAATTTATATGCTGGTGTGCAATCAACTTTTTTTTGCTCTTACTTTTAAAAGAGTTTCTAATGCAGATTCAGATCTTCAAATCTGCACAGCAGTATCAGTGTTAATACATAAACCACTGATTACACTTCCGTTTGGCTCCTTGTCTGGTCTGACGACCGACGGAAAAGCTGAACTCCTCTGAAAAGGAAGTGACATCCCACCTCTTGCCCCCTGCCTTCCTCAGTCTTTTTGTAGAGACTTCTAAAAGGTTTCCTCTCAACTCTTGGCTTAAGAAGAGACTTAGTTGTTTTTTTGCCTTTCTACCCAAATTTCTTCCCTTTCATTCTGGAGTATTCCATATATTCTACACCAGTAGCATCAGTCCTTGATTTATTTTGTACAATTGGCATTATAGATCTGTATTGCTGGCTTTCAGTTACTCATTAGCTACAAGTAAGAGCAAAGTTACACAAACTTCCAAGAAGATTTCTCTTCATTTTGTAAACAAGAACCAAGCTGTAAATAAAAGGCAACTTCAAAAATAAAATACAGTGAAAATGAGATGTAAATGGTTTGTCTAACAAGGCTGCAGAGTTAGTTTGATCTCCATACCATCAATCCTCGCTGCTGGACTAGAAAAGTAGCCTGTTTTTTTATGATGTCCAGAATTACTATAAAGCAACTTTTCACAGTTTTTAACAATGGGAAAATGAAGCACTTGAAGAATCCATGCCTGCATTCTGTATTGCTATGGTCAATGTTCTAGCCCACTCCTTTCTAAAGCCAATTTTCATTGGATGTAATATAACTTTCAGTTAGTAATTATTTCATAACCACATTTTCTCATAGGAACAGCTTTCTGAAAGTTGAATTTTCAACCAAAAGTGTTAAGTGAGGTAGATGACGTGAGGAGTTGTACCAATCAGTTACAAAGTTATATTAAACAACCACTATAGAAGATAAACATATACAGGTCCAAAATCTCACTCAGTGTCAGAAAACACAACAGACTGGGAAGTATGAAGTATGTATGAAGTAGAATAACTATAAAGGTGAAGAAGACATACCTTCTGCAAAAAGTAACATCATATTTGTGCTTTTGTTGGCGACCACGTTGTTCAGTAAGGCGACTGCAGTTTGCATCATATTCCCTAGTATATTGTCTTGGTGCTCCTGAAATTAAAAATAAAAAAAACCTTAGTATTTATTCTGAAAGGTTAGTAAAAGACTACTTCCTTCCAAAAATGTAGCAACACAAAAGCATTACTCTCTTAATCCCTTGAGTTTCAATGTTTAAAATACCAGAAAACTTAAAAATATCAATTTCTTGCAGCCACGTATAAGAAACTTAAGCCAAAACTTTTTCCTTTTAATCAGAAGATTAGGTGTAAAATGTTAGGACTTTTAAAAATAGTATTGTGTCTTATCAGTCTCTAATCTCTATATATTCAGAACCAGGAACATTTCCCTTTATACAGTATTACTTTTAGTAATAGTATTAATTTTTCTCTTATCAGTTTCAGCTTGATAACCGATAATAAGTCATAGTCTACTTTTGTCTCTGTTTGTACACTATCATAAGTATAAAATTAATTCCATATACACATCAGGTGTCTATTTCTATATCAAGGTCAGGCTGGATGGGACTGTGAGCACCCTGATCTGGCTGTAGGTGCCTCTTTTCATTGTAGAGGCATTGGACCGGATGGCCTTTAAGGGTCTCTTCCAACTCAAAAGATTTTACAATTCTATAATCCTTTTGCTGTTGTTGGACTTAACACACCTGCATGCTTAGTTTGAAAGAAGTGGATAAGGCAGTGAGAACAAAACATTTATTTACTCACGCTAGTCACAGCAATAACTCACATAGCTTTCAAATACCAAAATAGGACAAGTTTTTACAAACCTGTGTTTATATATAAATATCAACCTGAATACATTTCAAATCTCCCCAGGAGGCTCAGGAAATATTGGATCCAATTTTTTCAGACTAAAATCCTAATATAAGCATACATCCAAAGTGAAAATAACATTAATAAAAAGTCCTATTTCACATATTGCAGCTTTTTCACATGAATCTTCACTTCCAGGCTTCCCTGTCCTATCAAATCTCTCAATATACTGACATTATACTGACAGAACATGCTCTATCTTCTGTGCCATTTCCTGAAGTAGCCCTTTGAAAAAAAACTCAAATTTGAAGTTGAACAATACAGGAGATTATTGGTCTAAAGTGAAGTATCTCTAATGCCAAAAGTGACTTCAGTCCTTGAATGCAGTCAAACAAACCTCCTCCCTGAAAGTTTCTTTAAAAGATGAATGCCAGTGGCCAGGAACAGTTTATTTTCTGCAGCTCTCTGCTCAGGTATTTATGACCTTCTGTCTCCAATATATTCTTGAAAACAGCAGCAAATTATTCTTCTTTGGGAAAATTTTATTGATCCTCTAAGTGCCATAGCTCCTGCAGAATTAGCCTGACTGACTGCCAGCCATCAGCAATCACAAGTAACAAGTTTTACTACTCTTCCAAGAATTCACACCAAGTCAACTTAAGAATGACATTCAGAGTGATATCTCTGATTTTATAAGTCACTTTCAACATTGGGTCAGGACTAAGCAACAGCACTGCATTTAGGAAAAGCCACGCTACCCAAATCCCTACCTGTGGCTGTAAGAAATGTTTAAGCAAGAATCTCCTGAGTTTTCTTTCTTTCTGATGAAATTTAGGTCACTGCAAAGTTTGTATTCAGTGCCTCTTCAGAAAGTACTGTTACAATATATAAAGGGCCATGCTATGTGAAAAACAAATGCTTTCCTTTTAACATTTATCAGTCGAAGGATTTTTTTTACAGGCAGAGACTCGGACATTTGCTTTGAGGGAATTAATTTCTGTTACTGCACTCCAAAACTAAAATCAAACTCTATTATTTACTATAAATACCATGAAACATACGTGATAAGGTGTGGTGTATTAAAGGATGAAGAAATATATAAGCATTCCCAGCCTACTATTCAACTTAAGGCTCTAGGAATTTTCTGCTGCTACTACAGCTCTTCAAATTGTATCATGAGAAATGATGAGGAAGAGTGCAATTTCCTACCACTAAAAGAATATATCCAGGATCTCTGAAGTTCAATTCACTTTACATAGCACTCAAAGACATCATTAATGACTTCTATATCCCTATGAATGTTTAAAATACAGCCAGGTGTCTTTAAGAGCTATGTTGGAAAGCATAAACACCACATTCTTCAGAAGATAAAGCTGAAAAATAGAAAAGAGATACCATAAAGTCATAATACTAAAAATAAATTTGAAGTTATTGCTTACAGATAGCTGAAAGGTAAGAAAAACATTTATTGGAAAGAGCAACATATTCACCTGTTAATCTATCATCACAGTATCTTCTTAACTTTCAAAAAGAACATTCGGAATGCAACACCTTTCATAAATGCAACAAAAACAATAATTCAATGACTAGGTGTTACTCAAGATAATTATACACACATATATTGACAATACAAAATTAATAAAAACAAAATACTCTAGACATTCCAAAATAAGAGATGACTCATATTTTCATTGCAAGTATTTGCTACCTCTTCATATATTTTTGAAGTAAACATCTTCTAGTAGAATTCCCCTTTGAAATATGCAATTATAAAAAAAGTTGGTAGTTGTTTGTGATAGCAATCTTTTGCATTTATCAGGTTACTCGTGTTAAAATGAAGCCAATGTTGCTTTTACTGAAGATCAATTACACTACACAACCCTCTAGTGAAAGACTAATACTGAAGCTGTTACTTGTACTAAAGTAGATGCAACAAAAACCTACATTGCCCTAAATACATACAGACTAGAATTCAAGATGGAAATGTATATTGTGAAAGCAAAACAGTCACTTACTGAATAAAACAATCTTATAAGAAGTGTACTCAGCTGGAATACCAGAGTTTTAATGTATGTATCACGGATAAACTGTGACAAGATACTGAGTTTCAAGAAGCTACAGGTATGCTTTACTTACCTAAATCATCACTGATTGCTGATAGAGTAGATTTTAGAGGTCTATAAAAAAAAATACGTAACTTCTTCATAATCTATCAAGGAGCAAAGCTGATCTAATTTGTGTGCACAGCACCACAGACTGGATATTTAATGAACAGTGCACTTGACAGCTTTAATAAAACATAGTATTTGCCAGCAGAGATAATTAGAATTGAAGAAGCGAAATTCTAGTGTTTGGCAACACAGATGAAACAACTTCATTAAAATGTACAGCTTCGGCAAATGAAAGGCAGGAAAGCACTGGACCCTGAAGAATCAGCCTTCTCAAAACTAATTGCTTCAGTGCTTAAAAAGGACAGCTATAAAATATCAAGGGCATAACAAGGAAATACTAGTATAAAAAAAGAACCACAGAAGATAAATCAGGCTTTTCAAATGGGACTGCGCTGTATTTAGGCCATTAAACTTTTCATTCTCATTTTGAAGGGTTGTATGTTAACAAAAGACATAAGTTGAAGTATTTTTTAAAGCCAGTTAGGTAAGAGGGTATGAATTAGCAAGGTGGGAGTATGAATCTAAGATACGAGAGTCTAAAGCTACTGCTTCTCTTCCTTTTAGTATATTAGGGCAGCTTAGGTAGACTATGGTATTTTAATTACATTTTGGATAAAAGATCAGATAGCAACTGTGGTAAAAAGTTACCAATTTGTGAGACTTCACATACTTGCCTCCAACTCGTTTAACTAAGAATCTAAAGAAACAAAGGCTCTAAATGCTAGTTTTGCAGATATGCTGTAATTAAATGTAAGTGCTCCACAGCAGCACTGTTCATTCAGTGTAATCAGAGTGATTACCTATAAAGGGACTCTCCTTCCCAAGCTTACCTATGAGCTATGAATTGAGTTAGGAAGAAAAGAGGACGTAACAAGGAGGAGGTTTGATTTTTCATACAGGAAATCCATTGAGAAATGAAAATTACAGAAGTGAACCACATCCTAACTGCATTTACTAAAAGATGCAATTTTTACTTGATGGTTGACTGACCACCGTTGATGCTCATGAGGACATCACAAGGAGCACAACTTAATACTGCATTCAACCTAGATTACTATGATACAGCATGTTACTTTATATGCATGAAAGAGAGGATCAAAAACTTTTCTGCATGTAACAGTGGTACCACTCTTTAGGAAACCAGTATTATTAGCATGTAGCCTACAAAGGACATTTACAGTAGCCTACGTACTGTTCTTTAGACACATGACAAAGTTCACTGAGAAACAAATTTAAAGCAGCTATGAACAGACTGAATAGGTCTTAAACATTTTTGTGGCTTTTGATGCAAAGACCAGTCAATCCATTAGCTGAAAGTATTTAAATACAGATCTCTAATTTTAACGCAGTGCTATTTTGCTTATTCCTGATAAAAGTCAGGAAAAAAAAACCCAGTCTAAAATAGACATCTCTCTTGTGATCATGCTTTTCAAAAAATAGTCTTGTTCAAGGGTAGTTTTTACAGAGCTGGTGTTCCTAAATCTTTTCCTATGACATAGGAAAAGCCATAAGGAGCAAATACAAAGCTAGCAAATAATTCCTGGAATAACCATGCTTCTTGGATGGGTCACAACAGTAATACATTCAGTCCACACCTGTAGATGAGAAGTGTTGCAACTTTCAAAGAGAATGCTGCTTAAATACTGAAAAAAATAAAAGCTGTACTCTTAGTCACCAAGTGCTTAAGGAGAGTTGGCTGGGGACAGGGAAATGGGAATAATTTTAAGAAGTGAAGGACATAGAAGGCCACTAATAAAATCCTAGAGTGTCAAGTATCAGCCAACAGAAAGAGAGAGTCATAGATTTTGTTCTCCCACCCATTGCAGCAGGTGATATAAAATTACACAATATCTTTTCAGAAGTACATCAATTTGCAAGTATGTTCTCTTACCCAGGTTCAGATTTTCAGACATCTAACAATCTTTTTTTTTCTTTTTCTAATTCTGAAACTCATTTCTTGTATCCTTTTCATCTCCCCAAGTTCCTTGTTATCTTAGAGACAAGCATGCAATTTTTCTGCACTAATGGTCAGAATCTCATGAGGCGTAAGGAGGAAAGGTGATATTTACAACAAACAGAGCTATAAGGAATGTTGCCTCTGTGGAATGAAAAGATGAAATTCATTGCTTTTAGAAAACCAGTTTCTGTCAAGATCATGCAAGTGCTTCTTTTGTACACCAAACATTAAGAAATGAAAATATCAATAGCCTACTGTCGCTTCTCTTCTCAAATCCTACAAGAATAAAAGGCCAAAGAACAAATCCCATGAACTGTGAACAAAGATAGTATTTTTTAATAGCTTGTTAATAGTGTAACTACTTTTCCTCCTTCATATTTTAACATGTTGGAGGTGGAATAAATCACACTAAACCAAGGAAGAAAATTTAAGTAGTGAGCTAAGGAACACAAATCTACCCCATGCCAGCAAGCATGAGGTTTGTAATCAATATGAAGAGAAAAATGTTTAAATCTGCTCAGAATTAGAGGTAGACATCTTCAAAGTTACTAAGAGGGAAACCATATGAAAACTTGTCCACAGTACTACTTTTCACATGATAAAAAGAAAAAGATTCCAGGATACTGATGTACTTCTAAAATTACAATGTAATACTTTTAGCAGATGTTACCAGGGTCCCAAGTCCTAAGCAAGAATTCCACTTTGTAACTACTTTAACTTTATATTTCTTAGGTAAAGAGAGGAAAAAAAAAAAAAAAAAGGTAAAACAAAATAAAGAATGGAAGGGAGGGAGGAAGGAAGGAAAAGGAAGGTAGGAAAAGGAAGGAAGGAAGGAAAAGGAAGGAAGGAAGGAAGGAAGGGAGGGACGGAGGGAGGGAGGGAGTGGAGGGAGGGAGGGAGGGAGGGAGGGAGGGAGGGAGGAAGGGAGGGAGGGAGGGAGGGAGGAAGGGAGGAAGGGAGGAAGGGAGGAAGGGAGGAAGGGAGGAAGGAAGGAAGGAAGGAAGGAAGGAAGGAAGGAAGGAAGGAAGGAAGGAAGGAAGGAAGGAAGGAAGGAAGGAAGGAAGGAAGGAAGGAAGGAAGGAAGGAAGGAAGGAAGGAAGGAAGGAAGGAAGGAAGGAAGGAAGGAACAGGGGAGCACAGAAACTACTGATCTGATTCAGTAAATTTAACATACAATCTTTGGTCTAATTTTTGGACAAAGGCCCAGGATTGCTGCTGCACAATAACCAGCCATACAATCCTACATTCACATTTACAGATGAGGTGCAAAGCAACTCAGCAGTGAATCTCTAAACTAAATACCATTTTTCTTCCTACAGAGCTTTACATAAATTTCTGATACCCACGACACCTTAAAGCTTCTCTTTCTGCTTCTGAAAAACCTAGAGAAAGGAGAACAAATTCTCAGTGTCAAAGTTCTTTTCTGTCAACAGAGGGGGCTTGAGATTCCTCTCTGCAAGTAGTGCCAAACTCTTATACATCAAAGAAACTGTCAGAATTTCCTATAAGAACATAATTTTCTTCATTATCTAAAAAGGATTACAGCAATTAACCTCCTTAAATTAAGCATTAAAGATAGTGTTTGTGAACAAAGCTTTTCAAAGAAAAACTTGCTCTGAAGAGACGGTGTGGAAAAGAAGCAACACAGATATCCTACTCTGGAGGATATCACTTCATCCTATCAGTGAAGATCCTGGCACTCTGGAAGCGCTCGTGGTTTGGAGCGATGAAGCCCCCTGAAAGTAACTGATACCACTGAAGAAGTAACGTCGTGTTAATACCATACATCTGTAAATGCCATGGAGACCCTCAAGTATCAGTGACGTGTTTGATCCAATAAGTCACTTGGGAGCTGCAACAAGCCCTTACACCAAGAAGTGTCCATTCCAACATATTCACTTCTCAGGCTTATATTTTCAGCATCAATACAAAGTTACTTCTTAAACAACTTCAGAAAACAGACAGATACCAATCAACTGACATTCCTTTTCCACACAGACCTTGCTTTGATGTAAATGACAGCCTCTGTGACATTGCAAGGAAAGAAGCTTAGATGAGTGTGGGGAATTTGTTGATGATGTTATTAATTTGGAGAACACAGATTCATTAGACTTACCCAAAGGATAGCATTAAAATTTTTGACTGGGAAAGTTTTGAAGTGTTCAGAATGGAATCTTTTATTTAAATTATACGAGACATATCCTGATTAGGATAATAAGATAGGACACTAAAATAAGGCACTCATGTAGGACACAGAAAACATTTCAAATCTCTGCTGAAATTGGGCTAACCCATGGATTTGTACATTGGTCTCCTATCCTCTGATAGCTAATCCATTGTTAGCTTTTAAGGAGCAGTCACTGTCTTTTTTCCCCTGGAGACTACTCACTTTTCTACACCTAACTAATTGCTAAATTAGTAGCTAAATCAGAAATTGAAAATGACTCTGTGATTATATCACCCACAGAGATGTGCAAGATCCAGGCTGAAATACCAGCTGCATTTTCCTTAACTGAAAAAAAAAAAAAAAATTTAAAGAAAAAAGAAGAGAAAAAAGTAGACTTTTCTTTAAAAGTAGAAAAGCAAAGGAAAAATATCCATTGTCCTTAATCTCAAATTGAATATTTCACTCTTCTCATTCACAGACTATCTTACAACTCAGCCATGCTGCAGAAAAAGGTGTTGAACATGAGGTCACGGGCTGACAGAGTAACACAGAGAAGTTGATCCTTGAGTGTGGAAAGGATGCTTTTTCCTACAAGAACTTAGTTTGGTTGAGGGAAGATGTCAAACATAGCAGGAAAGATATATTAACATAACTAAGTTTTTTATTTTACCCTTTGTTTTATGCTTTCTGCTCTTGAAGTACTATTTAGTTCACAGTACTTATTTTTTCCCATAAATTCACCTTTACATAGTAAAAGCAAGAGAAAACATTGATAATTATTTTAATTCAAACTACTTGAAAAAATAAGGAGCTGTTCCAATGAAAGGAAGCATCTGCTAAATATTCTGTTACTGAGATGACAATCTTATTACCTGGGGAAAAGAAAACTGAGAAGGGATCTGGTTAATGTTTATAAATATCTAAAGGGGAGTGAGAGGCAAACGGATGAGGACAGGCTCATCTTGGTGATGTGTAGTGATAGGACGAGGAGCAGCAGCCTAAAACTTGAACACCAAAACTTCCATACAAATGTGGAAGAACTTCTTTAGGTAAGGGTGACAGAGCACTGGAACAGGCTGTCCAGAGAGACTGTGGAGTCTCCTCCTATAGAGATATTCAAGACCAGTCTGGACACCTACCCGTGTGACCTATTGTAGGGAACCTGCTTTAGCAGGGGGGTTGGACTCTTATTGCTTGCAGTCTCTTCCAACCTCTGCAATTCTGTGATTGCGTGATATTATTATTTCTTCATTTCTATTAGGATTTTGAATTTAGGAATTATCTAAATAGTTAATATATAGTCTGAAAGACTCTGGGTAAATTATCCCTTCTTCTCTACCTTTTTAAGGCAGTCCTTTTAATTCCAAACATCTGTTCCTCACGGTTTCGTATGTTCATAGAGGGGCTTATTTAGAAAACAAACACGTTCAGCAATCAAACTATGAGCTATCAGCACTTCACTCAGTCCTAAGGATACGTATCATATGTACCAATGTTCTAGCAAATTCAGCTCCCAGCCCCTCCCTCTCAAGGTACTCCTGTAAGAGCAAACCACATCTCCTGTTAGCCGATACCCAGGCACCAAGCCACCAGGCAGGAAACAGGTGAGGGCAAACAATGCTCCTCAGTGATCTGACCGGCAGAAGTACTGAAAAGAAATACAGCTAGCACTGTTATCACACAGGACAGTATGTATTTCTTTCATGTTCCAGCCGTGGGCTTAGACAGACAAGCAATTATGCTCTGAGCAAACTATAATCACACTGTGGTACTATGTACACAAGGCAAGAGAAATTATAAGCTGTTTGCTAGCTATATATGAAAGCTACATCTACTAAAATAGTGGTTAAGGGTCAATAGAAAATTGCTAAACAACTACTTATAATCATGGTGCTTCTTGTACCATTACACTCAAGCATCAACTCTCAACAAGAAAGTTATTTAATAAAGAATGAAATTCATACACACCCCACAGAAATACTACAGAGAGACTTTATTTGGCATGTCTTTTCTTTAATATCCACGGTCAAGGGAAGACGACCTGCCAGGGTCCAATACTTAAGTTATAACAAATAACTTACAACTCCCTTTCAAATCACCGGTCTTCTCCCTCCCTGCTGACACTGCAGAAGGTTGCAGCATCTCCTCAGTTTCAGCACTATTGTTTTCAGAAGACTGGACAGTGAAAACAAGCTTCAATATGATCAAGTATTTGGGATATTTTAATTAGCTGATTTAGGACCATAAACATACTGTAATCAAATTATAAAACATTTACAAATCCAGGAAATTAAAAATATTTTTTGGTGTATTACAGTATCTCTGTGAAATAGAAGGAAAGGTTACGTGGAAACTCTGGACTTTCATCTTCCATAAATTAGTGGTATATCATCTCTACTCTCAACCACCTCAAGTTAAGGCACCTTGGTAAACAGTATGTAGGCCACACAAATACTCTTCGCACCCCATATGTCACAGTGCTATCTAGGTGCTCATTCAACTCAAAGATAAATCATCACCATCTTATGCCAAGTTGTGTCTATATAGCCTACAGAAAAAAAGAGCTGAGATGATGGTGAAAAATCAATGGTCTGAACCAACTTGAACTCTGATACTAGGGCAAAGATTCAGAGTTTGAAGTTCAGATTGGAATTTATACTAGTCCTAACTGTGTGTATGCCTCTGTGAAACTTTTGGTTAAAGCTCTCCTATGTGGATTGCACATGTGTCTTTAAACTGAGGACAGCTTTAAGTGTTTCCTACCTCTCAATGTCAGTTTACAAAAAAAAAAAGAAGTACTGTGATATGTAGGCTAAAAGACTGCAGGGTTCACAGGCACCAGAAACCTCATTGCTCTCAGAGAAACAAAAACCACACTGGTGAACAGCTGGAAGGCATAGTTTGGATTCATAGCCTCAGCCACGGAAGTTATATTGTCCAGCCACTGCAATTCATTGATATTTGAAAACAACAGTTTCCTTAGCTGGCAGTGGTCTGCTAGTAATGCTGACTATGAAAAAGCATCTAAACAGGAACTGATGAGAAGTTAAATAGAGAAAGAAATGATAGTTAACAAGGATAAAAAATAATAATCAAATCCAACTTGGAATATGAGGTTTATAATAATATATATGCATGGTAAAAGATTACTGTTCTTATCAACTTAAAAGGGTATCTGCGTTTAGTCATCAGTAACAGCATCCATGTTTCCACAAAGCAGCTACTATGATATATAACTCACAGACATAAAGCACTAATAGTTCCGATCATTTAGGATAATAAACTCTGAAGAAAAGGCAGAAAATAGAAACAGCTTCACTAAATAAACAAAAAGAGCCTAGCACAATGAATTTTGGAGTGGCCTAAGTCTTGCTCCCATGCTGGCAATCTCGATCATGCCAGGCAGAACACAGTTTGCAAAATTCGTGGTACAGATATTCTCACAGCCCTACACAGTCAGCTGCTGCTCCTTGGTACTCTCAAAGCACTCTGTATTGCCCAACATAAGCTGAGCATCACTTCCAAAAACTCTCACTCTTGGTTCTGAGTCAACTCCTACATTTCAAAGAGGAGCAAGGCTACAACTCTGGATTTAAAAGCTGGAACTAACCCAGACCTACAAGAATACAAGGAAAGAATAACAATTCTGCTGCTCAGAAGCATTTGCAAAGCACTATCAGGTGCCATGACTTAAAAGGAAGTATACTTCTTGCTGCCACGTATCTTCTCACCCATAATTTATTCCCTTTTTTTTAAATATACAATATTCAATAATGAATAACATAGCAAAATGTTCTAAATAAGCCTCACTTCTTTCCCTGAGGAAGTTCTTCTGCTTTTTACTGTTACTGTTATAAACAATTTGTTGGACTCCACTTCTAATCTGCACATCTTTCCAAGGCAATCTACAAATGGTTTATTTTAATTTTCTTCATATTCTCATCCCACTCACTCCAGTGCATATCTATTTAGGTGCCTACTGCATCGATTCAACAAATGAACTTCAGGTATCCAAGTCTGAAAATCGGTACAGGTTACAAAAATAAATTCTAGTCGTGGAGAGATACTCCAGTCATCACAGCACACTGTCTTCCGAGCACAGGTTGCATTCACAAACTCCTGCTTTTGGTCATTGTTCAGGAAGTTACTCCTGGAAGCACAGGAGACAGATACATTGAGAAGGCACTGCAAACGTGGTTCTTTCAAGCGCCAAGGAACGTGAGCTTTTCTTGCCCCTCCACTTAGTTCTTTTCAGTAGAAAACAAATACTTAATGATTATAATTTATGTCTATTGCTTTACAAGGAAGACAAGAAACAAAATACTTAATATATGCCTATATATACATTTATACTATATATACACACATGTTCTTGCCAATTATTTTAACTATGACGTGCAACACTCAAGTGAAATGTGTTTAGGGATATTTGAAAATGTATCATATGAGATTCTATGTCATTTCAAAACAGAGCCAGACTTTCCATTCCCTCTGATGTTCAGCATTTCACAACACATTTATACCTCAGGGTCCACACTGAGACACTCCCTAACTTCTCACACTACCTGCATCCCACAGTGGTTCACAGCCTCATACAAAGTGTACGAGACTGAAGATCTTCTGTTTCACTCTAAGGATGGTGATGCACTGGAACAGGTTGCCCAAGGAGGCTGTGGATGCCCCATCCCTGCAGGCATTCAAGGCCAGGCTGGATGTGGCTCTGGGCAGCCTGGTCTGCTGGTTGGTGACCCTGCACATAGCAGGGGGTTGGAACTAGATGATCTTTGACCCAGGACATTCTATGATTTTATTTCTCCACATCGTAAGTGAAAGCCTAAAAGCCTGTGCTAAGAAGAAAAATTTAATAAACACGACTTCAGTAGGAGATGGTGAGAGATGCAATTAAAACATCATGCCTGGTAGTCAAAATGTTTTCTCTGAGCCTGAGAGATCCATTGTAGATCATTCCCTGTGGGTGGTTCTGAACCAGGGTCTGCACTTGGCCCCTTCCCCTGAGACATTCCTCATTAACTGAGCTCTCTCTCCCCTCTCTGCAACCCTAACACTTTGTGCAGAAATTTGACCTTGAGTTCAAGATGCCTTCATCAGAGAAATCTATATCCTAATTGGAATAATATCACAAAACATATAGCCCTACAACCTCCTTCTTCCAACACCACATTCAGTTCTTGAAAACCACAAAATCACAACCAGCTCCCACTGGGGAGATGCTGCTGCTCTTCCCTAGCTATCTACAGACAGGGTAATTTTATTCTCATATGAGCTCACAGCCTGAAAAGGAGCTGGATGCTTTTAGATCAAAGTAGCATTTTGATGCTAAGAGAGACATAAAATACCATTGGGAATTACTTTTATTATCACTAGGGGCCAGACAGAAATGTTATCCCGTATACAATGTCACACAATGTCCCTGCACTATACTGCACTATAATAGAAAAGAATATAAAAAAAATAAAATTGCACTACTGGATTAAGATGGCACAGAAACATGT
The DNA here is from genome assembly GCA_037305975.1 of Chrysolophus pictus. Lineage (NCBI taxonomy): Eukaryota > Metazoa > Chordata > Aves > Galliformes > Phasianidae > Chrysolophus > Chrysolophus pictus. Next base: position 43,051,674 of record JAYKPI010000006.1, read on the forward strand.
TTTATACGAACTCACTAATATATTGATTTTGTTAGGTGCTTGTAATAAACAAAAGAGTTAAATTTTAATTAGTCATACTTCATTTAAAAGTAATTAAGGTTATGACATTAGTGTTTTACTTCATTTCACTCCAACTATCTTGATGAACAGTTATTCTCAGTGAAAAATATGTACAATAGATGTGAGAAGAAATAAAAGGCTGAAAGAGTAAAAGAGCTAAAATATATCAAACTGGTAAATGAAACTTTAAAAAAAAAAATTAAAAAAAAAAGAAGGCAGAGAGAGGAGAGTGGTGTTATTAGCCATTTTCATACCCTAATGGAACATGCAACTTTCAGCCTGTTACTGAGAGTGGGTCTGTGGCAAAGAGCCCAAATGAGGTCTGAGAAAGGATAATGTACCTTTAATGATTGAAATAGCAAGAAAATTAAATCTAATCATGTTTCATTAAGCATACTCTAGCTCCCATTTTTACTAAATTATTTTATTATGATTTCCCAACTGTCTGTTGAAATAACCTTTTACAGCAATTTAATTCGCCATCATAAACAAGTCTCATTGCTCACAATGAAGTCCCCCGGGATTAGTGTGAGGAGATGGATAACCTACGCCTTGCCAATCCTGCAGCCACTAAGGTAACCACTCCGGGAGACAAAGATTTTTGTTTTCCTATTTGTGCCTGAGATCATTAAGATATAATTAGAAATGTATTCATGAGTAACAGAGCGCCTGTTACGGAGATGCGTTTGCCCAACGAGCATCTTCTCTACCAGTCTTTAATAAGGAGGGCAGCAGGAATAATCCCCACTTCTCTCTCTGGAGAGTTCTACATTAAATGGACTGCATTAGACATCCCTCTCTCCCCCCCTTTTTTAATGGCATCTTATTCAGGCATCCAGTATTTTCTCAGACTCCATTGTTACCATCAGCACCGCTACTCTGCTTTCAGCAATATGCTCCTGCAGTGCCATCCAGATGTGAGCCCTAAAGATAGCTACGTGCCCTGAATTTAAATCCTGCTCCAGAACTTCTTGCAGGGCAAACAAATGTGGGACTTTGCAATATTTAGTTGATGTAAATAATAGACTGCCTGCAGAACAGTCCTCGACTCTCCACAGCAATGAGAGGAACTACCAGCCCTTGTGCAGCTCCCTTTGCTTGCTGCTTACTTTACTCAAATGAGTAGAGTACCTCAGAGAAATACATTTTGTCCTTGTAGACAGTTTAATTCCAAGCTTGATATTTAATTACCTGACATTGCAACGAAAAATTAGAAGCAACATCACCCAGCAAGCACAGCTGCCAGAGAGACCAATGTAACTTTCTCAGTCTGCAGAACAAAAGCTGTCAGTCACCATATTTAATAGCATGATGTTCATATAGATCATTGTTTCAGTTGGTAGGCAGGAGTTTGAAAGCAACCAAGTAAATTAAACGAAAAAAGAAAGCCATTCTAGGGCACAGCCTTTCTTCCTGCAGGCATACGGATAGTAAACAGCTTGCTCAAAGCAAGCAAGGGGCAGGAACTGAACCCTGTAATGGGCACAAGGGAACTGAAAGACAAACCCACAAGTAAAAAAGGAGGTTGAAAAAATATCAGCTGACTCCTTGAGACAATGCTAATGCTTACAGTTGTAATTAGAAAGTTACAGTGGGGAAACTAAGATTGGATCGTTGTAGGTTTAATCTTTTTACGTATATTTGACAACAGATCTATTTTAGCATAATAGTGATTTTTAAACTTACCTACAAAAACACTTTATAACACAACATATATTTAGTAATCAAGTAATGCAAGCCATCGAGTAATCGACTGTAATTAAAAACAAAGTAAAAAGCAGAATACTCAAGATTTAAACTGTTTTACTTCAAGAAAGAGTGACACTAAAATCTAATTATCATCCCTCAACACGAGCTTTTTGAGAAGACGTTAACATAAGGAATGCATTACACATGACTGTACTCAAAACAGACAAATTTCCAGGTAAATGAGCAGAGTTCAGAAGCAAAAAATATGGAAGCCCTGCCAGCCAGAAGCCATTCACAGACATCCGATATTCTTTTGCAAGTGGTATTGTGAAGCACACAATCACTTACTACATTAGTCATCAAAATGCAGTTGATCAATAAATGTACAGTCAGCAACTACCTAATTTTTACATCAATATTCATTCAGATGAGAGCAGGAGATACACCACAGCTATTTGGCAGAAGGGTGTTAACGTCACCGTAAAATTTCAGTCACACAATCAATAACTCCTGTTCTGTAAAATAAGGATCTCAGATTTACTTCAGTATCTATTTTTTTAAATGCTTTCTCTTTGCCTTGACAGCTGTAGGAACAGTAAATCACCAGGCTGCTCTTGATCACAATGACAGACACAACGTCTGGAAGGTAGGAGATTTTGCTTCAATGTTGCTTCAACACCAAAAAGAAAAAAATGTAGGAACAAATCACTCTGGGGGAATGTCATCATTGATAGTGATTCACTTCTCAATGACCCATTTAAAACTTCTATGGTGCGGTCATGATTTTTCCCCATAATTTCTAAATCACAAAAGATGCACTGGATGCTAGACTTGCAAAGTATCACGTGTTAGGAAGATGTGACATTTACACCTTCTGCAGCATATGCGCTCCACGTGTTTGCAGCACGGTGCTGCAGCCCCTCCTACTCACAAGGTCTGAAGGTGCCTCTTGGTGCCATCTGTAAGCAACTGGCCATGCTGATGTGGAGGAAAGGCTGCAGGGCTGCAGTCTGGCCAGCTTCAGGGTATGCAGCAGTTGCAAATTAACTGCCCTGTTACCCTGCAACATTATCACCCTGCTCCCCCACCTCCTCCAGGGCTCAAAATCAATTACATATCTCCCGTGACGAGGCACATTTCTTCTTTTTTACATCATGATTCAGTATGGAGAGCACTGTTATCAGCTCACAAAGTGCTGAGAGTTCTAACATAAATCAATGATACATCTACATATTGGTTTACGCCTATGAGGGTCATTACAATGGTCTACAACATCAGAGGCAGATGCCACGTGGTGTGGCAGTAGAGGTTGAACCTTCCCACCAATATTCCATTACACATTGTTGCTGTGGGAGAGATGGCAGCAGAAGAGCAGTCTGACACAACGGTGTCTGACATAGAAGTGCAGATGAAGCAAAGGTGTGGAACTGAATTCCTCCTTGCAGAAAAAATGACACCCATCAACATTTATTGACAGTTGCTGAATGTTTATGGAGACCCAGCGATGGATGTGAGCTCAGTGAGGTGGTGGGTGGTGCGTTTCAGCAGGGGCAACAGTGGCTCACATCCACTGGTACAGGTTTTTATGAACACAGCATACAGGCTCTTGTTCATCACTGGCAAAAACACATAGCTAACGGACGTAAGTATGTTGAAAAATACTGTTTTATAGCTGAGAATTCACTCTATCAAACAGTGTTGCTGTGCTCTTTGTGTCCATTGTAATTCTCATGCAAATAAATAGGAGGCATTACTTCTGGAGTTACCCACTGTGTGCATATGCATATATGTGAGTGAAGTAATATCACGAAATTACAAATGGATTATAGGAAAAGAACAAAACAAATGTGTCCAAGGTGCAGGCACTGTGATACTGAGAGTGAAAAAAAAAAGCCTACAGAACAGTAGGTGAGAATTACCAATTGCTGATGCAGTCAGGTCAGGAACACAGAGGATAAAGGATTGATAATTTTACTCACAGTGGAGTCAGCTAACATTCCAGAAGATTAACTACTTTTGTGGCATCATTTGAATTAAAAGGCAGGAGAAAAGCAGAAGGGGAGATTTAGACTGAATATAAGGAAAATAAGGAAAAAGGTTTTGTTGGTGTTTTTTTTTTTTGTTTTTTTTTTTTTTTTTAATTACAATAAAGATGGTGATGCATTGGCTCAGGTTGCCCAGAGAGGTGGTAGAAGCCCCGTCCCTGAAGACATCCAAGGTCACACTGGACCAGGCTCTGAGCACCTGATGGAGCTGTAGGTGTCTCTGTTCATTGCAGGGCAGTTGGACTAAATGACTCATAAGGGTCCCTTCCAAATCAAATGATTCTATAATTCTAAACGCTGAATAATAGTCAATTTGTGTCTTGAAGGGGAGGGAGGTGACCAAAGTAAAAAGAAATTGGGAAATATTCTGAGAAAGCAAGAAGAATGATTGAAAGTGTGGAACAGCTTCCATTTTTAAAACATTCAAATAATAATGGCTTTTTAATTCAGAGAATGGTTTTAGAAAGAAGATGAGAAGCTGAGATTTATAAAATTGGGAATGAATCTTCATCCACTTATGTCAATGCCCACACGTAATCCCTGCTGGATTTAAAGGACTGAAAAAAAAGCTTATTATTAAATACTCTTTGTGCAACTAAAAGTGAGAGCTTGAATAGGAGCTTTATGACAAAACTTGTTTGTCAATTCTCAGAATGACTGTTGATCTGTATGGAATTCATGTACTCATTAACATCAACACATTTGAATCCAATCAAATAATCAGCACAGACAGAAAATTACCCTCGTAAATCAAAATTAGCACTGTTTACTTTTAATCTGCTATTTTATCAAAGAAATACTCTTCCTTCAGAAAAGAAGTCAATCAGTTTAAGTCATTACAAATAATCTGGTTTCACACAGAAGTAGAAATGGGAAGACAACCTTCTATAGTTAATAGCTAAAAGCTTAACATACAGAAAGGTTCCCACACATACTAGAAGCCTGCTTAGCCCAACAACCCATCCACAGCACTTTGGCAATAGCAGTCCTACAGCACAAACCAGGTACACAGAACACTCTCCAGCCTCCAGGAATTCACAGCCCAAAGACTTTAATCTAGAAGCAGATCTTTTGAACAGAAATAGATCTTAATGGAGTTTTCTTCCATGAACTTGTCTAGCCTTCTGGAGAATTCACACACCCTGAGTTCACAGCTGAATTTCACCCTACAGGAAGTTGCGTCTGCTTTTGTCATTTTTTAAGATACCAACTACAAGTTTTCTTTAGTTCTTATAATACACTTCTCATATTAGGCGATACAGTGAGCAGGAATGCAGTTCCCTATTCACCTCTACAAGCCTCTATGACTACGTGCTATCATACTTCCCCCTCAATCATCACCTTTCCAGATCAAAGTCTACAGAAGAATAATTTCTTCTACAGTGGCCTGTCCAGACCTTTGATCACCCGCATCTCTTTTCTGCAGTTTTTGCAGTTTCTTTGTAACCTTTACGAGGCAGGAAACCTGAAATTCACGGATGGATTACCCCAGCACAAAGCTGTTGGTTTGGATTTTTTTGTTTCCTAACCACAGTACCTCATTCCAGACTGATAACAGCCCTACATCACCACCTATGTAGAGCCAGCAGTGCCAATAGCAGATACTGCTCAGTGCTTCTGAACACGTAGAGGTTTCAGGGTTGCTCTGAAAATTAAACTGGAAGTGAGTGTCAAAAAAACCTGTGAGGATTTTAATTACAAAGATACGATATCTTGAAGGTTATGCACAACACTTCTATTTTAAAAAGCTGCAATAGACTGTGATGAAAGAGTATGTGAATACTAAAGAGCTTTATGATTACAGGGAAAAAAAAAAACAAATACAAAACTGTTGAAGCATCTGAAAACTCTGCACTGTAAACTTTTTAAGACTTTAAACACTTGTAATTTGAAGAAAAATAGGGAGAAGAGACTTTGCACACCAGCTGTGTGTCTGTTCAAGTCCTGGGGCAGTCTCCAGTGGCAAACAGTCCTGCCCCCTCAATGCTGCTGTCTTTCATCAAGAAACGTAGCTGAGTACACTTCTGCTTCAAGTTCCCAAAGCTAAGAAACCGATCTGATGGTCAAAACAAAATTACAAATTAAGTGCCCACCAAAAGGTCAGAACCTCCTCTCATTCAGTCTGAAGCACGCAAACAGTAAGTTTTTCCTGGAATAGTCTAGATAGGGGAACTTGCTATATAAACTCACATCATAAAATGAAGTTGTACAAAACATAATATAAGGCTATAAACAGAAACGAAACAATACCTAAAAGAAATAAAAATTCCCTTTAAGGGTAAAAGAATAATGTACTTTTAAAAATTTTATAAAAAATCTTTTGAACTACGAATGGACTGATTCAAGCCATCCCTTACTTAACATGAGGAAATCACAGGTTTTTAAAGGATATCTGAAATGCAGAGAAGAACTATGAAAGTACTTAACATGTTAGTTTAAGCAACTACCTATTATTAAATTAATTACTGCTTCATTTTACTTTTTCTTTTTGTGCATTTTTTTCTTCTAAACACGCTCGTCTTCCTCAGTACTTACTTCAGATGTTCTATACATCTTAATTCATCAAAAAGTGAAGCACCAATAAAGACAGGTATTAGTTTAAGTAGGCTTGTTTTCATTCACTATCACATTCTACTGCTTCCCCATAACCCGTTTATACGACTGCCTTAATACCTACTGCACTTCAAGAATCAGCCCTTCCTTCTAACCTCAGGGAGAACTCAACATATGGGCTTTCTCTATCAGTGTCTCACAAACAAACACAAGGAAAATAATTCATTATGAATCATTACAAAAGCATTTTAGCTTTGATGAGATGTATACACTGGAGATTATTCTCCTGAATATGAAAATCCACTGTTATTTGCTGAATTAAGCTAGATTAAGTAAACGAAGGCATGGTATACTAGGAATCAACAGCAACATCTATTGGAAATCGTCAAACTTCAAGGTATATATAGGAGAAGTTAGGAAGCTTTTTTACTACAAAATGTGAAGACATCTATACATAAAAAAATGGAACATTAATAAGACAGCAAGAAACAAAGTTATGTCAGAAAATGACGTGCACACAAACTGCACACATTCCTCATCCGTTATGTATGTAGGTCACTCCAAAAGTAATGCCTATTTATTTCCATGGAAACAACAACAAAGAGTGCAATAACACTATTTGATAGAACAAGTTCTCAGTTACAAAACACCACGCAATACCAAGGATGTCTATCAGAAAAACAGACACCATTTACCAGCACTCAGCAAGTCTAAAAATACAAAAACTTTACAGGCCTATAGAAGAAGGGGTTGGTATTTCAGAAAAAGAAATGGTGCTTGTAAGTTTGAATTTGCCCCTTGAACCCAACGTGTTCAACAGGGGGGCTGGGTGAGGGAAGTAACAAAACACCAACCACAAACACAAGTAAACCTGAAAACTTACAATAGGATGCTTTGATTCCGTAAGCACGTTGCCAGCTTTACCTAAGCTAGTAGAAGTACCTACCAGAACATCATGGTTTTACCTGTTTGTATACAGTGAATTGGATCATGTAAAGACCATTACCACTAATCATGTTCATTTTTTTCCCCTACCAATGACAGCATCAAAGAAAACACATGGGAAAAATTCGCTATATTTACATATAAACTTATAAAATAATTAACAATTTGAGGTTTTCAAAGACATACAACTTACATGACATCAGAGATCATTGAAAAAAAAAAACAAAAACAAACAAAAAAACCCAACCCTCATACCAGAAAATTTAATTTCTGGACTTCAAAGAAGAAAGGTAATGGCAACACCTGAATTCCAATAGCCAACCCACTGTTGCAGAGCAGAAACCATTTTGTAGTGCTGTGTGCAGTGAAAAACATCAAATGAATTAGCAGCCTGCTCTACGTTTTCCAGTTTGATGGATCATGAAGTCTCTATTGAGAACACACAAATCATTTAATCAATCATGTTACTCTCACACCAATTATTTACTCACATGATTACAGACTCAAAGGATTGAATTTGATCTGCCCTTAATTATGTTAATTAGGCTTGATTCTTTCTTCATCATAGCTACTGCTTCTGGAAGCAGACTTGTTCATCTTTACAACTGGCACACAAAAATAGGGAGCACCCCCATCCAAAGCAGAGATTTGTGACACCTCTAAATTTCAAGTGCACTAATCAGGAGACAGTAAATACTAGGTTACTTTGAACCCAAATGTAAGTCTATTTACACAGCCCATCCAAGAACAACATATTATCATTGGCACAGCCAAACCAGCACATAACCATTTCACAAAAACTGGTGAGCAATGGGATCACTGAAGAGGCACAATTCCAAGGAAGAGGTATCAAAGTAACAAGAAGTTGTGAGAAAGAACTAGGAAAAGGCAAAGGACTATAAGTAGGCAGGACATGTTGCCAAACACACGAGAAATACAATGACAAAGTCAAAAATAAAAATTTAAAAAAATGCAATAGTGGGAGTAGCTGAGTTGCTCTTCCCAACTCTTTTGAGTTCATGAAAGCTGTCTAAAGTTCTTGGGGTTATTTTTTTTATTTATTTTTTTTTTAAGTTTTGCTTTCTCTCATTAGGGATATCTTAATCTTGGTCACCTTGATCTTAGTTAAGAAACTGTTCAGAACTCTATTCAGCATCCACAAAACTAACAGCCACACATGAGGTACCCCCCATAATGTCCAAGAGTACTGCCAGACAAAACAACTTCGCAGAAACACTCAGCAATGTTTTTACGTCCATCCAAACAACCCCGTCCCACTGTCTTGGATGTAATTCACAAAGGAACACCACCATTGGTAGAAGATTCTGTTAGCTCAGATAAGAGAGAAATGGGAGAGGAGCAAAGCCAGCAGAAAATTCATCATCACTTCAGCAAGTCCACCTTGCTTACCTGAAGGTTAAAGCACACATGGAATTACAAAGTAGGAAACTGGTGAAGAACTCAAAAACCCAAACTCATCTATAGGACTACTGATTGGGATCCAAGCCCAGAGAAAAGTTAGCATGTAATTAGGGGGTAGGACACAGTACATGGTGGCTACCATGCTAGGAAACAAAGGGTGGGTTTTTTTTGTTACCTTGTGATTTCATGGGGTTTTTTTTGTTTGTTTGTTTTGAAGGTGGACTGGATTGGGCAAATCAAACCACAGAACTGTGTATAGCTGAAGGCATTTGGAGTCCAAACCTGTGATCAAGGCAGCCCTGCTGAAGCAGGTTGCTCAAAGATACCTAAAGGAATCATAGGAGTTCTGCATCCCATACTACAATACTGGACAAATATTAGGGTTATGATTACTTCTTAAATGAATTTGAAAAGAGTGTTGATGATGACATTACCACAGATTCCAGTCACACTGACCTGTTTGTGCCAGCTGCTAGTGTTACAGTTATTACTGAAGAATCAAAAGGACCAGGGGTCCCAGATCAGTAGTAAGACATCGTGAAGCTACTCTACAAAATGTTCTTGGGACAGCTGGAAAGATACAGACAGATCTGCTCACACAAGGCATAAAAGCAATTATTATTCAGATTTTCTTTCTTTGAAGTGCAATACAGAAACAGCAGTAATCACATTCACTATTTCTGCAAAGCACAGGTCTACACACCTTTTAGCACTTTTGTGATTTTCTTCTCCTGTATGCTGCAGCTAGCTTCAAAACGTTAGTACAGCCTTTTATATATTCACATTTATTACCCATAAAAACATTGTTCCAGAACAAGGTAAAAAAAAACTACCTGGAAACACTTATGAATATTGTTTATACATGAGTTTTCTTAGACTGCCTAGCACCAAACATAAAATAAGTTTATAAGCATAAACACTAAAATATTAGTGCCTAGCAATAGAAAGCACTTTTTTAAAAGATAAAAATACTTGAACTCCCTTCCTATAAAAGAATATAATGCTATCAGAAACGCTATGGACTCTTTCAAGGCCAGGCTGGATGTGGCTTTTAGCAGCCTGGTCTGGTGGTTGGTGACCCTGTGCACAGCAGGGGAGTTGAAACTAAATGAGCACTGTGGTCCTTTTCAACCCAGGGCACTCCATGATTCTATGACTCCCTCCCCTCCCCTCCCCCCCAGAAGTGAAGTTTCAGATGATTTTGTAAGTAGCCTTATTCCCTCCTCTAGCAGGAGGGATAGTTCCAAACATATTTCCCAATAAGAAAAAGTGACAGAAGGATATCTGTTAGTAATATCTTTTCCTTTTTAAAACCCATTTTATTATTCACAATATCAATCCATAATATTGAGTGATTTAAAGACAACTCTGCTTCCCATCATTTTTCCTTATCCACCAGCAATCCTATGGTATTAGATCTATTCAGATGTATAGTAAAACACAGAACGTTCACATTTGTTTAGAATTTGTACAGTACTCTTCAGAACCAAATCTGAATACTTTCTAATGTCTAATTAGTTAATCATTCCAGTGACTCCTTTGTATCACTCTGAAAGTAATGCTTCCTAATTATTTCCATAGCAACTACAACAGACACAAAGAGCAGAACACTGTTTGATAGAGCAAGTCCTCGGCTACAAAACACTATTCTTCAACAGTCATCACCATTAGTTGTGCATTTCTACCATCAATGAACAAGAGCCTGCATGCCACACTCAGAAAATCTGTACCAATGGAGGCAACCCACTGTTTCACAGATGCAATGGCAGCATTGATGCTGCCACAGTACATCTTTCATTGGTCCAGACAGACTGAAGTCAGAAGGCATCAAAATTGGAATAACAGCAGGTGTGGTAGGACAGTGCAGACAAGATTGGCAATGTGCTCTGTGCTCTTCAAACTGGTATGGGCCCTGCTGTTATCATGTTACAAGAGAAAGGTTCTCTTCTCTGGCCTGACTATGGAAGTTCAAACTTTCAACGTAGTCAGCACTGTGATATAGCAGTCAGAGCTGGTGGTTCATCGAGGTTCTAAAGGACATCGAGGAAATTCAAATTCTGCACCTTTGCCATCCCAAAAAACAGTACGCACCACCCACTGAGGGCTCTGCCCTGAACTACTTTTTCAATGGAATGTTGTCACTCCATGGACAGCCATTTTGACTCCAGCTTGCAATGGTGACACCACGTCTAGTCACCCCTACTGATGAGATCCAGAAAAATGTCACCTTCAGCTTCATGTTGGTTCCAGAAGTCCTGAAAAACTTATGCATATGGTGTTCTTTTGTTCCTATGTGAACAAGTGTGGGACTAAACTGGTGCAAATTTTGCAATATTTCAACATTGCCACCATGGTTTCCAACACACTGAAGCCAATATTCAGCTCAATATACAGTTCCCCGGTTGCCATTTGCCAATTCACAGAGATGAGCTGATTGAGACAATTCTCATTTTATGGTGTGATAGATACGCATATCTGTCTGGAACGGGGCTTGCCACCACTGCTGAAACACACCACCCACTGTCTCACTGTACACACATCCACTGTAGGGTCTCTATAAACATTCAGCATGCATCAATGGGTGTCATTTTTCCACATGGAAGAACTCAATCCCACTCCTTTGCTTCAGATGTAGTTCCATGTCAGATGCCATTTGTCAGACTGCCCCTCTGCTGCTATCGATCACATGGTAACAAAATGTAATGGAAGATTGGTGGGAAGGTCCAACCCCTACTGCCATCCCACCAACACTTGCTTCTGATATCATGGGCCAACATAGTAAAATAGGAGGCATTACTTTCAGAGCAGCCCTTGCCTTTATACATAACCTTACAAGGTCCTGCTGGCACCTTAACAGGCCTAGTTTCAGAACGATGAGCACCAAATTCTGATTGTTTTCATAAATGTCCTTGGTTGACACACAAAGGACAGAAGCACACTGACTGGAAAAGAAGGTTTATACAATGTGCCCAAGCACAAGAAAAAAAAAAAAAAAGTGAGTCAGCAATGGAAATAGGAAGCAATTCTCTAAACTCTCTCAGAAATCTACCAAATAAGCCTGTTCTTCCCACTAATCAGATAATCTGGTAAATCCCCTGAAAATCAGTTTTTCATCAAATTTTGTCATTTATCACAAAGGCACATTTAACTACTACTGTTCTGACAGAAGAGGAGTTAAAATCAGTGAAAAGTATTTGACTCAAGCATCTCCACAAGAAGAGATGAAAATCAGTTCTTAACATCGCTTGAAAAAATAGAAGCAAATCCCAACAATATTTCTTTCAAGGTCACATAGAGAAAGGAAGTAATTCCATGTCTGTTTAAAGCTAGCATCTTATAAGAGGAATCTTTTAGCAAGTTTTCAAACTTGTATGTGCAGAAGTTTTATTTATACACTATTTCTTTCGCTATTCCAAGCTCATGATCTGCATAAAAAGAACACAAAACAAGTGGCATACTTTCCCTAGGAGATACATAAAGCAGCTCTCACGTGGAACAGCATGTTGTTGCCACATGGTCCCCAGCCATCACAACACATTACGATCACTTCTGGCACTCTAGCTCATCTTTGCATGATGTTTCTTCAAACCATATTTGTCTTATGGATGTATGGGAGGGTGTCCATATACCAGCTGTGAAGATACCCTCACCTGGAACCAGCTATGGGACCTGAGGCAGCAAAACACCCAAGTATTGATTAAGCTGCAGGAGAAAGCTTCGTATCTTCTTAGCCCCCTATGGTTGTAGCCACATTACTGCTGTAAACTAAACTGCTAGTCCAAAGTGAGGTGGCAGTGCCTTTCTGAATTGTTGCTGCACACTGTAGCACAGAGAAGCCCTAAACTTCTCAGCTACAATAAACATATTGACAGTCTATCATCAGTTTAACAGCCAAATGCCTATACAAAGGAAAATTTCTTGACCTTTTTATTGCTTATCCGCATGAAAAAAACACTACTTGTCATCTAAGATAAGGGAAAAATAACGTACAAGGGATTCTCATTATTAACCACGTTCAGAAATGGGTTTTATACCATGCATTTTGGCTTGTAACAGCTTCGTTGTTGGGAGTTAAGGAACTACACTTTCACAAACGTAACTGCTAAGAGTTCATCCTGTATGTTAACATTCAAGCGTTAATAGTTGTGGAGAAAGACTGACCATAACAGATTAATAACCTGACTCAATACTCATCAAATGTTTATAGAAGTATAGATATATAGAGCACTTCCCTCGAAATGAGTGATAGAAAGATTACTGATTAAAAATACCTACTTCTGAAAATCCATTCCTCTAGTAAGACTGTGTTCCCTGTTGAAAGTTTTTCAAGAGGTACATTTAGACACTTATTTCCAAGAGTATACATTCTGATCTGCAAGCTTTTCCCTTCCAAGTATATATTCCTTTTCAGTCAACAACCTAGATGATGTTGGAAGTTTCAAACATCTCATCTTTAACCAAAAGTGCTTAAACAAGTCACATGGAAAGAATATTTCTAGAGAAGAGCCATACCTGATTCCTTGAAAATCAGAAGTTAGCATACTGTACCCTATTTCCTTTTACAGTGTCTTCTATGAACGTTAGAAATATAGCTATTCATTTGATTTAATGTTCAAAAGAGAGTAAATATAAAATCTTACTAAACGTCGACATGAAATTCTAACAAACTGGTAAGAAATGTTAGTTTGGAAGAAGAGTTACACACACTGATCATTAAGGCTTTCTTCAGGTGCATCACATTTGCTTTCTTTAAACTGTGTCTTTTTGTTTTTAAGGTCACTGAAAACAGGTGACTTCTAAGATGGTCTAGCACTTTTTCACTGATTTTCCTTTGACTCATCCTCAAATAGGAAGTTTCTTTGAAAACAAGCAATCATTGTGTGCTATAAACCATCCATAAGAAACAGATTATGGTACTTTTACTTCCAGAAGTCCATACAGATTACATGAAATCTATTCCTAGCCTGTCACAGCAGTTTTATACGCTCTACCACAATATAGGATTTGACCATCTAAGCAAGTAAATTGTAGGCAATATACATACTTCAGAAATAAAAAAAATAAGTATAAGTGAAGGCTCCTAAATATAACTGCAGTCCATCCACTAGAAACCTCAAAAATCACTCTTAGAATCTAACTTCAGATGCCTTATAAATGCAGATATTCCATAAAAGCAGGAACGAGCAGAGAAACTATACCAAAATGAGCCACCAAATTCCACTATTTCTTATACAGCGTTGAATGCACAATCAGAAACAGGAATATCACAGAAAAAAGCTAATAAAATAAATGCCATTTCCTGTTCTTTAAAGCAGATGTTGCCTAACTGTTCAGGTTTGGTTTGGTTTTTCATAGGAAGCTGAAGCTACATTAAGTATTGGGTACGATTGGAGCAATCTGTCTACAGATACCACTTAGCATCAGTATCAGTTATCCCTGGCAAGCACACAGCTTAAAGAGGAACATCAGTCTGAAGTTCATTTACAGCCTTGTGGACCAACTGCCTATCAAGTGCTAAAGCTTATATTGTTTGCCATATTTGCTACCCTAATTCTCTCCAGCAGATGTGCTATGTATATCCTTATTCGGGCAACACTACCACAATATGATTTGCTTTCTTGAAAAGGTGTTACCCAAATAAAACTGAGGTCTTTTGCTGGTTAATGCTGGTTTTTATTTGTTTGAAGCATGAATATATTCAGCTAACATTTCTTCCTATTATCATGCCTAGCTCACGCTCCCTTCTTTGGAATAATGAACTCAATTTTGAATTGAGATTACAGAAAAGTGAGCTAAGTACACCTTCCGAGAGGATCATCATCTGCCAGAATAACAATTTTGAAGCATTCTTTTGAGTGTTTGAGCACAGGTTTAATTATCTCCAAAAAAAATGTAAAGCAAATTTCTGATCAAAATGTGGACCTGCTGGTATCATGCACTGCTAGAAATTTTTGATACCAAAGGCATAACCTTCATAATGGTATAAAATAATAAAATACCATTTAGAAGTACAGTAACTTTCAATCTTACTAGCAAGTAATTTGCATTAAAAGGAAGAATCCTTAAATCCAAATTGTCACATTTTTCATGGTATCACTGACCTTTAAAGCACAGGATTTTGCAAAAAAACAACCTTTTGACAACAGAAGCTGAAGTCTGTGAGATGCTGGCATGTTAATACACAGGAAATTTTAATAGGATGAGCAGAGAATGGACTATTAGGCTTTAAAAAGAGGATACCACCGAGCTTCCAATCACAAGCACCATTACCTTTAGCTTTTTAAACTTACCAGCAGAAAAATAGCATTTCACCAACTAGACAGAATTTCTTTTTTAAACAACAGCTTAGATTCAGATAGCCCTAAAGGAAAGCTATATAACATTTATGATGCGTGAAAAGTTCCTCCCCAACAGCAGATAAGATCCACTCAGAAAAGCAATATAGCACAGAAAATTATAGTGATGTCAAGTTCAGTTTCAGCTACTTTTAGGCTAGCAGCCTAAAATACAAACACACATAAGCTACAAATCTAACAGAAGAGCATTTCCAATTCTATCAACCAGCTCAACGTAACAGTACACTGATACTCAAAACTAATATTTTGTATATAATATACTGATATTTCAGATGATCACAGGTTTGACACAGTGAAATAGAAAATATCAGAAGCGAAACACTAAGAGTGCAGCAGAAAAAGGTAGTAAGAAAGTATAACATATATTCCACAGCAACCTCTTCTGCTGCAATCCCATCGATTTAATCAACACCAGTATTTTCTATTTATATCTTGCATCAGTCCAGCTTTTGGTACCATTTACGTCATTGTACAATTTGCTTCTATTTTTAATCTCGTTACTAAGGGGAGTTTGCACCATTTAAATTATGCACATTATGTTGCCAAATTTCCTTACATTTTTCAATCCCATACTGTTCTGAATACACTCATGCCTATTGTTAATCCATCTTCCTTTCTGTGGATATGAATACTTACACCAGTACACATCACTACACCTTCAATGACTGCATTGGATATTACAGCAAGACAAATGCTCACCCATACTGCAGTCATACCTTCATATTGCTTTGTAGAAATACTCATAATCAACACAACAGCTAGTGCTAGGATCTAGAACAAGGGTGCTGACAAAATTATTTTGCATTCAGGTGCAATGTGAAATTTGAAACTTCCCTCTGAAGTTTTGCAACAAAGGGCTGTAAACAGGTCTTTCACACATGGACAAAGAACACTATCAATCTATATTTACTAACTGTAATTAAAATGATTAATGAGTGCTGAAGGCTGCTTTTTCTGCAACTCTAACATTTACAGAGTTGCAGACATAAAGGGCATGAACTTCGGTGTAATTTGGTACACTTGGTGCAATTAAGCAGAGTTCTGAGAGTGAAGTGGTCCAAATACTTGCTATGGAATGAGAAATTGCCAGAACTCAGTCTTAGGGGTTAGGTCACAACCCAGGATAAGCAGTATGTAGGTAGTGCAACTCTACATCAATGAACAGTGAGAGGCAGTCATGTTAAAACTTATTTCCTGTGAACCGCCTGGTGTCTGCAAGCCACTGTGTCTGTGCTGCTCTGAGAGCTGGAGTAAAGACACTGTACAGCCCAGAAACACAGACTGCACCTACAGACACTTTGCAATTCAGAGCCCATCCTGTTTCCTTTCACATCCTAGAATAGTCACTGCAAGGACAGTGGCATCGTCAGCAGTAATGTGAACTGCACTTTATGATACAGAGAAAATACACTGGACATTTGGTTTCTGTATAGAAAATTATGAAAAACAAGTGATACTTCTGAACTTGATAGTGGATAGCTATTCATTATTTACTGAGCGTACCTACAAAGTGTACTAAGTAGAAAGTATAATTTAAAATGAATAGTTAAGGGTCTTATAAAATTCTAGATACAACAAAAGAAAGCTCAACATTACTGATCACCCCTATTTGATGAAACAAACAGAAGTATAAAACTAAAAAAAAAAACTAGATTATGGACTAGCACTGAAAAGCAAGTGATATGCAGCTCCTTTCACTCATACAACCATGAAAATGATTTCAGAAACCTATAATGACAGGCTTGCTAACTCATTCTGGTTACAAAGAACAGGTTGGATAAGAATTTTTCAAGATCTAGTAGAATTTCTAGAAATCACCTAAATTTCTATTCAACACATCCTCACAGGCACCCTCCCAAAATACATAAATATACATGTACTTTTTTGGCACTTAAACTTCAAAATTCCAACACTAGGTGAAGTTTCATATTTTACTGTGTTCCCCTCTTGGTGTTACCTATAAGCAGTACTTATCTCAGATTAAGTCTATTTATGAAACACCGAAGTGTTGTTCTTGTTTTGAATGCTCATCAGAAGAGCTCAGATGTGTACATATATGTACACAAAATATCATATATGTCATTGCCAAAGAGGTTACGTTAAATAAAAAAAGGGGTGATCTTGTAACAGATTTAAGAGGATGCAACGAAAAAAAATCACTGCAAAGAGAAAACTCAAATATTTAAACCTAAAAATGGAAATTCAAATTTGGTTCAGAATCACATTTATGAACAACTTCTACCCTGAATATCAACTGAATTTCAAGAATGATGCAATAGGAAGGATAATTCACGTGCACTGCATACATTATTCACATTTTGTATTCATCAGAAGCAGACTTACATTACAGGACACTTACCTGACAAGTTCATGAACAAACAGGCTTGAAAAAATAAACAAGAGTCTGGAAATTATTAGTGAGGAAACTATTGGGCAGGATCCAGCTTCCAAACTATCCCACAGATTTCTTTTTTCTTAACATATCTGTTTTGCCACATTCCAGAGGTGCAAAAACACCACCAATTTTTTCCCGATCACTTATCATAAGTGGCACATTCTATTTTTGGATAGAAATGCAGCATGTTACTATGAAAATCATATCACTGACATTTAATATTGAAAGAAATTCTAAAAGAGAACAGTGGTAGTTTGCCTTACCATAACCAAACTCTGGTTTGATTCTGGTAAATAAAACACAAGTTGCTCATTATTTGTTGTTTGGGTTGGACAAATACATGGCTTTATTTAAGAATCAAGCTCATTCCATTTTTCAGAATTTTATTTGGATAAAAAACAAAAAAATGGAATCTTTACCTTATAAAAGGAAGGTTTTTATACAAATAGTCTGTGAGAACCATACACATGCCTACATTTAGTAGATTCTTTGAATTAAGACAGTTCACTGTCAACAGCTACAAATATTCCTTGTTTAGCTTGCTATTTTGACACGATTGGAGATATGATATACATCTGTTAATGTACGTATACATAAAAATTATTCTTACCAAGATGACTTGGAAAAGAGGTGGAAAAAGATGGTTTTCTTCCAGAAGGCTGTAAAAACACATTTAAAGATTCATTTTAGAAGAGAGGAAGTGAATTCTTATTTAATATACTAAACACATAGAAGGAGCAGAATAGTAGAATAAGTGTTGCCAAAATCTATGACCCCAAACCTCAGTCTTTGATTAGCTTCCAAGAAAAATGAGCTGCCTTTCAGCTATTAAATGGAAACAGCAACATAATGCTGCTTTGGAAATTACTTCTAGATCTGCTCCATTGATGCAATTCAAGTGAGTGGTACAGTAAGTAAATTAGTATTTTTAAAAGGCAAAAAATAATCAAAATTCAGAATTCTGTACAGAGTAGAAAACAGTCACTGTGCATCATCAACTAATTTGAATTAAGAAATTCATGGCAAACAATGTGAAATTATAAACAAGCTCTGCATTGGTTTTTGAAGCATGCTACATTAACTAACTTCTTGGGTTTAACATATATTAATATATGACACACTTGCAACTACTTTCCTTCAAAGAATTGAGAAGTGGTTACCCAAAATAATTTAATTCTATTTTCAAAATCTGTTCAGAAGAAAGCAGAACATTCTCAAAAAAAAAATTAAAAAAATCATTCCAAAAGCTTTGTCTATGAATAAAGCACATGTGCATCTCTGTCACAAACATCATGATGACAAGAGAATTATAGTAGGTCACTCTGAAAGTAACACTTCCTATTTATCTCCATGGAAACTACAACAGATACAAAGAGTACAATAACGCTATTTGACAGCGCAAGTTCTCATCTACAAAACACTATTTTTCAGTACAGTCACCACCATCAGCTACACATTTATGCCAGCAATGAGCCTGCATGCCTCACTCGTAGAAGTCTACACCAGTGGAGACGACCTCAGTGCCTGTTGCCACTGCTGGAATGCACCACCACTGCCTCGCTGTGCTGTCATCCACTGTTTGCTATCCACAAACGTTCAGTAAGCGTTGGTGAGTGTCAATGGGGGGCACTGATTACCGTGTGGAGGAACTCAATGACACACCTTTGCTAAACGTGCACTTCCATGGCAGATGCTATTGAGTCAGACTGATCCTCTGCTGCCATCTCTCACACAGTAATTACACCTCTAACAAAACTTTTCATTTCATTTGAATTTTATATTTAAGTAAAAAGTGAGAGACAACAACAAAATCAGTGGGTTGAACTCGTATGTTTTATGAAAAAAATGATACGGGCAAAACGATCCCTGATAAGTAGAAACTTCATAACACATCTCAGGATGCAGCTGTATAATTTTAAAAAGAAATGAGCAGGGATTACATGGAAAGCAAACCAGTTCATTCAGTTCACTGTTATGTGCCCTTTCACAGCAAGCTAGGACTTTTGAGACTCTGCCTGTTAGAAAAAAAAATCAGTGGTTCTCAAAAAATTACTAGCAGAACTAATTTTAAACTGTGAATATTTAAATAAGAAATGAATTTCTGAAAGTTTGTCAGTAAGTGACAACAACTTAATTCCAGTAGTTGTTGAAATCACCATTCTTTAGGCTAAAGTCCTAGGTAACAGCCAATAGTAGTCTCAAGTGACACTGATGCCAAAGGATGAAAAAAAAAAAACAAACATTTGAATGTTAATGAAAAAGGAAATACTTTTGTCCCCTCAAATAGACCAAAGTATGAAAACATAGCAAAAGGAAAATTTGTTAAAGCCCATGGACGATATCTACTGGTACATTAAAAAAAGTTGGTCTAAAGATCTTGTCCAGTTCAGAATTTGGTATAAAATGACTATCAATAAATAAAGCTAATTAACCTCATTGCTATCAGCTGGGAAAAAAAGGGAGGTGGAGCATGGCTGTCCCTAAATGTTAGAAAGTCTTTCCTAATGAAATAACCTCTCCATCCAGGTCCATCGGAAGCTTAAATTAGAGCAGTATTCAGATAGATTTATTTATCCTTTTTTGGTGAATCCCACTGAATAAAAACCCACCATCGAAACAGAAAGGTTCAAAGTCATCTCACTGCCATACTTTCATGTCGTGCCCTTCAGAGGCTGTCCAAAGGCAAAAATCAATTGTAAGATCATTCTTTAAGAAATATTATACTAATGCACAACCCACAATAGTCTACCATAGAATACAACAGGGAGGTCATCTATCAGGGCTCCCAATTATTTCAGAGTCAATTTTCTTGAACAATGTTATTCTTCACTTCCAGTTCCTAACCCTTCTCAGTAATTCTAGTTTACATTTCAAATGACCCAGGGGGCAAGGAGGAAAGAAAGCATGAAAAGAGTGTGCAGGTAGAAAATTATCTTGGATGTCAGATAATTGGCTTTTTTTTTTTTTTAATGCTTCATTTTTTGCAGTAGACAGAAACTGGAAATAAACACAACAATGAAGATCTCATTGTAAAAAAAATCAATGTATCACCATTATATGATGGTATTTTAAAGAACTTCCAAAGGTATATGATTAGTACTAAAACAGGAAAGGCTGACTGATACTCATAAGTATAGCAAAACAAGATTTGAGAATTAAAGTAAAAGTACATCTTAACTGTAAAAAAAAATTGAAGTAGGATATTTCTTTCAAATATCTTAGCCACGGCTGTCAAAGTACGCGAAATTCAAGGATAACACTTTTCAAGAAGTAGAACATGATGACTTGCATTAGAAGTACTGATTCACAGCAGTTTTTTGTTTGTTTGTCTGTTTTTTTAATTGCATATTAGCAGTAAAATCATTAGTAGCTTTCAGTCATTGTGTGGTGAAAGAGTTTACTTTCAGTCCCAGCACAGGCTCAAAAAACTGTCTGTGGCACACAGATATTGGAAGGGCATCACTGCAATGCCAGTCAGTTTTCCAGCAGTCTGAGTCAGCTTACGGAGGAAGAACAGAGTTCTTATTTTAAATTTCTGACCAGTTTCCAGCTTCAAAATCCATACTTTCATAGAGATGTCTTTCAATAGGTTTTCAACCACAGCATATTGTCTTTTGGTGCTTTCCCATTATGTTCTATAGTTTTAACTCTGCCTATTTACAAGCAGTACAAAATAACCTAACCAATAATATTAAAATAAGTCCCATTTTTAAAATATAATTTTTGAAATCATAATAAAATGATTCCCACACAGGGAAACAGTAACTGTAATAAAGCAAGAAAGTTGTATTAAAATTAAAAAGTGAAGAGCCTGAGTTATCAGCTTCATCTATTACAAACCTATAGCATGGTATAAAATAAGCAAACCAAGTCACAAGCAGTTTTGCTGAGAGCTCATGATATCAAATGAAAAGCAATGTGGAATTAAGAACAATACAGAGAGCAATAATTCTGTGGAAAATAATTGCAAACCTTACTTGAAAAAAAAAAAAAACAAAGAACAAAAACCAACAACAAAACACGATTTTACCACCATTCTGTTTGAATGTCCATAAAATTTTCATAAAGTTACGAATAACAGTGAATTTTGAGTGCAGTCAAGTGATAGGTTTATCTATTTATTTAAAAGCTCAACTTATGTCCTGAATTCTTGAAGCTCAGGAATTACACAAATGAAGAATATCAATTACAATACCTTAGAAAGTGATTTTAAGGAGTATTACAACTCATGAAATTCTTCGACATAAGGATGCAATTCAATAATCACCACAAATTGAACTGCTGAAAGTTTAATAAATCTTATTTTCTTCAAGAATCCTAAAATGTTTTAGAAGAGGTTTTTTTGCTGTTTAATCTTGGAGATGAGTATTTCCTGAAGGTTCTGTCAGATTGTGATTGCATATATTGTCAATGGAGTATTAACACCTTACAAACAAATACAAGCAATGGCTATTTAAACATTAAGAGAAAGTTCACTTCTTCTACATTAGAAGACGTAAAAGAAGACTAATTTTATTCAACAAGAATATAAGAAAAACTACTATCCTTGAGTTTAAACAGTTTGAAGGCAATGAAGCAGAACGATACCCCTTTCTCAAGTTCTATGTTTTAACATCACACTGAAGAAAAAAAATCATTGATTGTTACAAACAATTTTCAGATTTTTCATTCAGATAACATATATCCTGATGTTTTACAGAATTATATCATATATAATAAATCAACAGCAGGTTAGACAAGCTATTTCAACCAACCATATGTAGATATTTATACACATGTCCAAAGCCTTTTTTTAAAAAAAATAAAATAAAATAGTTCTTTATACATTTATGCACCTCAATTCTGAAATTTCAGCCCAAAATATAAACAATTCCTTAAACCTAAAATTAAAGTGTACAAAATAAATTTGATTGGTTTGATACATGAAAAGAACCTCCTCGGACAATTCTGCAAGACCTTTTAGTCCTATCTGAAAAACACAATGGTACATTGAACAATTATTCTCTTGCTTCTGGCCTTCTACAACTAAACATTCATACCAGTAGAGATATTTGTTCAAATAAAGATAGCAAGACTGAATTATGCCACAGTATAAACAAACTAAACTCAAGGGAAAGCTAAGTTTTTATATGGACCAAAATATTTATTATTTTTGTTCCTAAGAAATTATAAATGCAATATACAATATTGCAACATACAATGCATTTATAACTTCTTAGGAATAAAAACAGGAATGAAGATGAGAAAATCTGTAAGCTCTGAATGTAAACACACCCTCCCTAAAATACCAAGCAAAAATTTCAATGCACTAAATTCGAAAGATAAAGTAGGTTTATGTCTTCAATGTAATTCTTTTGAGACTCCTTTCTCTTATATCTCCTGCAGAACATGACATAGCAAAAAGCAAAGAAGCAGAAAAAGGACATTATAGAGAGTTGTTTGGATTTGTTTTAAAATATGGTCTATAGTAATTTAAGACTTTTAACATACTTCCCATACACATGCAGACAAAATCCTTACTGAATTTGAAACAACAAGAAGATTGACTGGGAAGAAATGGAAGAGAGTGGGTGAGATAAAAGCAGAGGTCATACCTCACACAGCAGAGATCACTTCTGCAGGCAGCTGAACAACATTGATTTCAAGCATTTTCAACTCCTATGAAATGTCATTCTAGTACAAAACATTGATGTAGGCTGATTTAGCAAAAGAGATCAGTATATTAGTTTAAGGATTAATAAATTAGTTTAGCAAAAGGAATCAATGAGTACTAGTCCTAAAACCTTCCATGTTAACTTCACTTGGTGTGTGAACAGCCTTTTTTCCCCCCTCACAACAATCCTGCCTCACAGAAGCACAGGAGTCACAATAGACTACTTTTGTCTCTGCATCCATCAGGTGCAAGTCTTCTTCCTCAGATTTCACATATATTGCTTTAGATTAGAGTGCACTAAGACAGAAAGTTGCTCATTACAGCCTAACAAGCAACAGAAATTTGCCAAACTGGGGAAAAACAGCTAAAGGTAAGCCAATAGTCACTGTGAGGAAGTTGAAGGAGAAATAGAAGGGAGGAAGAAATACAACCACCTCAGATGCAACTGCACATGCCCAGAGGGACATCAGTATATATTAATAAGGTTTTTGAAAATAATGAATATGTATACTGATGTATTCCACATGTATATTTTAACTGTTTAAAAGTAGAATTTGAAATCTTGGGAGTGCAAGCTTGATTTGTCAAGTTGCTTGGTATGCAGCATGAGGAATAATGGAATGCTACTTTCTAACACCACAAAGAATTACAGAACTTTCCTCCTGGATTTTGGGTGACAACATGAACGATGTCACCATCTCTGAAAAACAGCTGAAGTTCAAAAGAGAGAGATATAAGAGAAGGCTGGCAAGACTTCCAAAAAGAAAGATTTTTTTTCACAAAAGAACTAACACTTATGCATTTCAAAAGATCATAACGAGAACAATTAAGGAATATGTAGGAAAAGAGTCATTAAAGTGAACTTAAGCCATCCATTCAACATTAGGAGTTTAATCTGAGTTGAAAAAATATCAACAATTCAGCTTCTCATTTCTATAGAACCCACAGTTCTTGCACTACTTTTAACTGTTCTTTCTATGCAGAGTCTCTAGGGAAGAGCCTAGTAAATACTACAGAACTTACTAAAAATCCAAACCCATTTTCTGTTGCTCAGAGAAAGGGAACACAAGTAGATCTATTTTGCACTGGAAAAAGATCCAGGTAAATATGAAGCCTAAAAAAAATACATATTTTTTAATTAATACTTGCTACATAGCTATAAAGCAACCTGTAAGCATTCAACAAAATGTTAAGCAGGTAGCACATCACCACTCAATATTATATTAACAAGGTTATCTTCCAGTTCTCTGAAGACTTCCTCCATTTTAAATAAAAAAATAAAAATAAATAAAATATAACGATCATTTAAAATACATCATTTGTCTTTAAAAAAGGTAGTAATAAAAAAAGGAAAATGTTGAGAAGGCATTTGGGAATAGTAGCACTTCTATGCTGGATCTGTATGGGGATTTAGGTGCCCTTATGGTCCAGTCATAGAAAAGGAAGAGAGACTGTGTGTTTAAAATCAGGTATCAGACTGATCTAGCCAATATCCTCCCATCCTCCAGGCTCAGAAATCAATATCCATTTAGGATTTACAGTCTCATCCAACAGTTAGCTATTTTTTTTTTCTTTCTAAAAAGAGTATTTTCAATGTTTTGTTTTAGTAGGTACTAAATGCCTTCCTTAAAGTTGCAAGGGAGACCCAGGTTCCAATCTCTTTTAGCCTCAGCCTCCTTTCTTCAGAGAAATCTAGCTATCCAGTAGCCTGTGTTCTCCCCACAGTGGGTTACATTTCAACTTCTCCTTGTAATGCTGCTCTACTGAGAAGGAATTCAAGATTTATCAGACCACACAGAGGGAGAATGACTCTGTCAGCTGATTTTTTTAGTTCATCATCTGACAAAATTATGTAAATTTCACCAGGGATTCCAGATATAATTTAAATACAAAAGAATTTTATGTAAGTTCTGAAAAAAAAAAAAAAAGAAAAAAGAAAAAAGCACTGAAATCCATTTTTGTAAAATTGGACCCTGCAGTGTGTACATAATTCATATTTCCCAATGGAGAAAAAAAATAAGGCTATTTTTCATCCATTCCTATAAGTAAGCTTGGATGGGTTCAAACAGTAGTATTTTTGTTTGCAAGGAACACAATGTGATTTGCCTTAAATTGAGGTATCAGTAGGAGAGGTTATAGAATAAATTTCAAAAATTTACAGAGACATCATGAGAATGAGAAAGCATCCACTCAAGTGCTGAAAAAGAACTGGAGAAGAAAACAGATGAACTGTGATAACATATAGGTAGTTCTGTACATCCTTATCTAAAACCCCTGCTTTCATAGGAAAGATTTAAGAGGCAGAAAACATGATATCGAGTACTGTCTTCAGGGAAAAGTCAGAAATGAGGAAAACCCTGCATTCTGCAGACATTCTAAGATGAACAAATGAGTAGAAACTATTTTAAAGAACAACAGTAATAGGCAAGCACAAAGCAACTGGCAAGACATTCATTTTAAAGCAACAAAGCATAAAATCCACAACAGCTCTTTTAAGAAATCAGTCAGCATTTGGGCAAAGGAGAGCTAGTAGATGCAATATCCTTGGACTTTCAAAACGTATTTTATAAAACCCCCTACCAAAGGCTCTTAAAATATAGACAGGACTGTTCAGATTGCAAAAGGTACTGCTAAAGTCGAAAGTATGCTAGATATTTATGAAGTAGTGTGAGCACCTTCTTCAGTGCAAGACCTTGATAGCATCAAATTAGGCAGCAAGCTCCAGATTAAACAAACACAAAGGAAAACTCTAAAGAAAACAAATCTTTCTACGCTGCTGGTTATCCTATGGAACATCTATGAATGTTGTAAGTTATTTGTCAGTATCTTTTTTGGAGCCACGTAAATGAAAGGACAGTAGCTATTATCTACAGAACATGTCTTTCCCAGGGCTTCTGAAAAGATAACTCACAGGTGGCTGAAGGAGCCTGTAGAGAACACTGACACATGCTTGCCTTTTTCCTTGTCTTCCATGTTTTAGATTTGCTTCATGCTGAACAGGGAGTTTGAGGTAGGGAGTAATTTGCTGAGGCCTACAACTCCAATTCTACTATCTTAAACCAGCCAACCCCTCCTCATTATTTGCTTATTTTTTAATTTTTATTTGTATGCCAAACCTTTCCTATTGAAATAAAAAATAAAAAACAACTGGAAATGAATGGCATTTTCTCCCATTTAAAGCTTTCCATTGAAAGAGCAACTACATGAGCCTTACAGTATGACATCTTCGAACAACTGACTTCACAATAGTAACTTCAAAGAGTCACTTCACACTTTTAAAATGGAGAGTCAGCAATTGATCAGCAATACATAAAGAGGAAACAAAATTACAGGTATAAGGTTAACAGCTCATTTCTTTACTAAAGGGAACTCTAATAAAATTCAACACTAAGGAGCTGTGTTTTACATTAAAGATGGTGATTAGCATTGCAGTCAGTACATGACTAAACTATGAGAACTCACTTGCAATAATGAACTCTGACCACTGGCTTTGATATGCGTTACAGTGATGTGTGAGTTGACAGTGGTGTTATTAGCTGAAGCTCATTTCCAGATTTCTGGATCTTCCTGACTCAAGTTATTCAATAAAGCAGCGCATATGCAAATCTTATAACAAAGTATAGAAATCACAAATATCATATGAATTCATTGCTGTTTTGTATCAGTATCATTTATCTAAGAAAATAAGGTTTTCTATAGCCCATAGATGTTAAACTAGTGCAATGAGAATCATGTCCAAGATCCACATAAATATTGTCCAAAATTTACTAAAAACGTATCTCTCAATCCATGTACATTGTGATTTTCTCACTGATGTTGTGCACATCCAAAACATAATTCCCACTGCTCAGCTCAGTTGGACTAGGCCCTGTATGCTTACCTATTATCAGAAATACTTCATATTATTTTATTCATATTCATTACAGAACACAAATTTGAAAGATCAAGTAATTTAGAATCAAATATATATATATTTTTAAGCTAGCTTTTCAGCCTTAAATTAGGAAATTAAAATGGCTAATGATCAGAACAAAGTGCTTTTAAAGCATTTAACATAAGCACATATTAGTTAATTCATGAGGAAACTAAAGTGATGAAGTGCTAGCCCTCTAGTATGATGGCAAAGAAAATACAGCATGTTCAAAGACAACTTACACCAGATGCTAACAGGTGCTTATTAACACAACCCAAATTCTGGCAATATGAAAAAAATAATAATAATCACATGCACCACAACAAACACTAAAGAAAAGTTTGAGGCTATTTTGTTATTTGAAATGAAGGGTATGAATAGATAAACCATTTCAGAATATAATGAGGTATACACAAAAGATAGTAAAATGTGTGAGAATGACAGGCCATTACTAACACTGATTCTAAAGTGTGTTTTTAATGCGTTTTAATTGATAATGCATTGTTAAGAACAATACTGTAAACGAAGTTTGAAAACTGCACCTTGTGTGATTCTGAAGAGACTGCAATAAAGATTTTCTTTAATTAGAAGAGATTATCTCCTGAGGTGTACCATGGTCAATCTTTCATTTTCACAGTTACAAGATGACCTGTGGCATGCAAAAGCAGCAGTTTTTTTTTTTGTTGTTGCAGCATCCGTTTTGATTTCTGTCACCTTCTCCCCTTTGTAGACTGGTGTCTAATGTTTATCAGGGAAATTTATGACTTAGATGGAAGTTGGAAAATGTTTCTTGTTTTCCTCCTGTCCTTCAATCTATCATAAATCTAAAACCAGTCACGGTTTTAATTTTTTGTCTCTCAGGAAACGACTTTAATAAAGAATATTGGAATGAGCCCCACTATCTTGATTATTGTCTGATGAAATCTATGAGTTTCAGCTCTTGAATTCAGGTAAGCATGAGCTTTCCTGTACAGAGTCACATAAGAAAAAAGTGCTCAGAAGTTACTTAGGCCAAGCAACATGGAAAAGCATATGGCACGCAGCATTCTACTGCTTCTCCCAAGAGCTCACTTCTCCTGTCTCCTTTGTAGCTATGGTGTAAGATGAACTCTATTTCTGTGAATTCAAGGTCTTTGACATATTTCTTCATAAAAGTTTCATCTCCATTTGTTTATAAAGTTTTAGGGTTCAGACCTGTAGTTTTATAATGGCATTTTAACTGAGCTATATGAGCATCAATGTTTCCATAATACAGCTTCAAAACCCACCCAAACATTGATGACTTTGGGCTACAGGTGCACAATACTCCTTTAACTGGCCTCTTACCTTCACTGCATTTCCCTATCTTCATTCTTTCAAATAAAAATTTCTATTATTTGAGCAATCCATAAAAATCAGATTCTGGTTTCAAGTCTAATAGCTTCCAGGTACATTCACGTCTTCAAATATCTTAAGTTTTCAACTACAGACAAGTCAAGTATCATCATAAGAGAACACGCAGAAAAATAAATCTTAGCATATAGTAAAGTTATGCCTTCTAACGTCACCTAGGAGACAGTCAAGTTAACAACCATGACCCAGTATAAGCTTCCTGGAGTAGTTCATTTAAAAGAACAACTTTCTAAATTATTGTTAGGTAAGAATTTAAGAGTGAATATGTGCCACATTAATAGAAGCTAAGAAATTGTCATCAACAGTTATTACTAGGACAAATCTAGCAATCTGATCAGTACAGAACACAACAAAGTAACACACAGGATTCACAGCAGGAACAAAAACCTCAAAGCAAAGAACAAAAACACTGACTTCCTATCAGTACATATAATATATACGGGAGTTGACAGACACAGAAAAGACAAGATACCTAATAATAGCGACCTCTTTGAATCAGATCTTACATTGTTAAAGACATTTGCTCCAATAGTGAAGAGTTCAATTCCTTATCTAAGTAAAACATACCAAAAGTAACACACAAAAGGGAAAAAAAAAAAAAAACTAATGCAAATTTCCAGTACTTTAGATAAGTCAGCTCATGAATTAAGCTACATGTCAATCAGCAATTCCTTTTAAAAATTATCCATTTCAAAATAGCTAAAAGCAAACTCCACAATTACCATATTGGCCTTGAAGTCCACAACATTTTTTAACATAAAATATTAAGAATTATCAAAAATACAAGGCAACAGGTTTTTAGAAGAGCTGTGACAATACAATCAACAATTCTTAAGGCCAGACTATTAACTTTGATTCAAGCATAAAATACGCAGTCAAGTGACAAATTCCATTTAAAACTCACCCTTCCACTATGCGTCATTTTCTTACAAAATGAATGCTAACTGAGGATATATAAAACTGCTGTTGCATGGTATAAAAGGGAAAAGGTATACAAGGGAAACACTAGATTCATAAATGAGTATAAATAACTCTTGAGAAGAAAATGAACAACAACAGAACACTCATCTCCCACAAAACAGAGTTTTGTACCTTTGGATGTTCATATATAGTCAAATACTAAAGGGCCTTACTGAAAATATTAAAGGTTGTGGGTTTTTATTTGTTGTTTTAGTTGGGCTTTGGTCAATTTTACAACTACCACCTCACATGTGCTGGAACTTAGCTTTGTGAGAGATATAATTCTGCAGAACATTAGTGGACATAACTAGATCTCCATCGCTAAATTGAAAAGCAACAGAGCAGAACAGTTCCTGTACTACACAGTGATCAAAATAACCCTAAAAGTGGAGCAACAGCAAATATTACAAAGTATTTTTCATATTCTCACAAACATTAAATACTTAAGACACTTAAAATATATTTAGCATTGTATGGGAACTGCTGAATCACAACCTGAACCTCTGATTGATCACCTGAGGCAAACTATAAGTCAGCCCTGGGAGCACAGGTGAAAGCAATTCAGCTGTGCTACCAGAAGGGGTGGAGCCTGGCTGCACCTCTCCTAGACACATTTAAGAGCTGACTACCAGGGGGGATGGATCTCTTTCTGGAGATCCCTCCTTTGGAGTTTTCAATCAAGCCCAGGATGAGGGTAAGCCTCCTATCTATTCTCTTAAGCAGGTAATAACCTGCTTAGCCAAACTCTGTTGTATATATTTCTTAATTATAACGTCTGTATATTCATTGATTATACAAGTATGCTATGGTATTTTATCATAAGCTTAAGATGTTAAAATATAATATTTGAACATCTGTGCTGTTGTCATACTGGAGTGTTCTAAATTGCTCAAAAGATGATTTAAAGCTTTTCTACTGGTATTGTTACAAGTTTGTTGATTTAGTGTCAGCTATGAACAAATGAGGCTAACACTGGAGTGCATCTGCCTCTTCAAATGCTAAAATATGAATTCCTTGAATGTTTAAGTCTCTATTGGGAAACACATAAGAAGAAACTGAGGATGATGGAAAAAAGAAAAGAGATTAACATGAGAAACAAACAAGAAATATGATAAGATTAAAGAAGAGATAGGGAGAAAAAGAATGAATTAGTTTAGTGTGTCTGAGGACAAGTTACTTTATGGCACAAACAAATACAGTAATCCTCACCCTCATCCCAATTGCTCTTACCTTGAAATAAGGTAACTTGTTACATCCAAGAATAGCTCCTCAGTGCTAATTTAACTTTTTGTCATTTTTCAGCTATTTTTTCGCTACCACCATTTTTTCCCCCCATTTAAATGAAGTTAAAGGAAAAAGCTTTCACCCTAGAAAGACAGGTGTCATGGATGAAGTACAAATTTAGAGAAAACAGAGACTTGATAGAAAGTGATCCTTCATCACTATCAACAGTACTAAAATAAAGTAGCTTTCCTCACAAAGCCATTTAACCCCAAAAGATTTGTGTCCAGTTTTACTCAAACTACCCATCACAATAATTGCAGATTTTTCCCACGTGCCTACTGAAAAGCAAAAGGGAGCAAATGTTCACTGAGTACGCATGTACCCACTCTCTAGCCACCAAACCAACACAGAATCAATTGTCACCTAGTGTTTATTACAGCATATGCATGGTTCCAGCTTTCTTTAGTAGAATTTTGTAAAAACATGAAGATATGATTTTCATCACAGATTTGATGTAAGGGCTAACTTCAGAGAAGCCAAAGAATCCAGAAAACAATAGACAAGAGAATTGTAGAAACTCTGCTCACTCAAAAATCAAGCAAAACAAATTATTCAGTGAAAGTTAGTCAGTAAGACACATAAGAATGATTACTGATGTGTTATCTGGATAATAGCTGGTCCTTAGATAACAGTACCAAACAGTAGTATTTAAAATTATTAATAGTTCACTGGATATCCACAGTTATCTTTAGTAATAAAAGAAAAGAACTCTTCCTGTCTGCTATACCTTGATGAGTTTGCATCCATTGACTTACTATATTAAGTACAATAGCAGGCACACAGTTCTTGAATAAAGAGTATTCATTAGACAGTGGAAGACTGCTACTATCACATCCAGTGTTCTGGTTACAGAGATATTTTCTTTTAGAAGAATTAGAATATCTGTAGGTTAATACTAAAAATAGAAAGCTTTAGTATTTGTATTAAGCATAAAAGCTTGCAGCAGTGTAAACAGACTGCATACAATAAAAACAGAATTAAATACTACCTTCTCTGTATTCAAGCTTGTTAAAATGTCAAGCAACTCAATTTCCTAGTTAATTTTTTTTAGTCTACTCAGTACACTAAAAGCACCAAAATACCACAGAGAATGAAAAACGATGTTCTCATCTTTTGCCATAAAAGCAGTGGGAGAACAATTAAATTTTTTTTGTATGGTTTTTTGTTTTTAATGTTGTGTTCATTTTAATCAATCAAAACAAGACAGTATGGTATGCTGTGACTTCTAAACTGTAACACTATCAGACACAGTGAATACAAAAAGGCCCCAGTTTCCTGAGCAGATCAGAAGAGATAAATAGTTGTGTCCATCATAGCACTTGTGGAGAAACTAAATATCTTAAGTTACTTAAAGGTAATATTGATTTAAATTTTTTTAAACATGTTAAGATTTCTCTGATTTTAATACAGATTTAGGATATGAAATATTTAAAGACAATTAGACTTATATAAAAGTAGCTCAAAAGCCATAAGGTTATGTTCTATCACAAATACCCAAATATTTTCTAAATCTCCTCGGTGTCAGTCAACAGGGTAATAACAGTGAGATTCACATTACTGTTAAGTCATAATTGAATGAACTACACTGAAACAGAAATAACTCAGAATAGCAAAGAATAGATAATTATACCACCTCACAGAAGAAGGGCTGTGTTCAGTCAGGGCCACCAACAGTTTCAGAGCATACAGTGGTACTGGGTCTGGAGCCATAAGGATATACTCATACCTGAAGGGGGAAAGTGAAGCAACTATTTAAAAACACAGTATCAAGAGCTGTATGTTAATAAATGGATTATATTATAAATACAACAATTTTGCATTTCAAACCACAATAGAAAAACAATGCTGTTAGTTCACAAAACAATAAACAAATAAACAAGACCAACTTAGAAGCAGGATTTAAAAACAGCTTTAGATTAATTTTTAAAACAGTGTTAATAAAAGAACAAATGTTTTTTCCATATAGAGATAACCAAGCCTCACAGTATTAGCCAGAAAATTCACCTAGAGCTCAGAAAGGCCATCAATCAACACACACATGACTAAGAGCTACATTTTACTTAAACATTGACTTTTCCTCAAATGTTTTACTTGAGGAACGTTGGCGTTAAGTTCTGTATTTTATTTCAAATTTAATTCAGTACTATTTTAACTACAGCATACTTGCATTACCCAAGTGATGTGGAACAGAACAACACAAAAATAACGTTTACCCAGAGCTACAGCATTCAAGATAATACTACAAGAAAAACGTTATGAAACATTTCAAAATATCTCCTGGATATCTTGGTGTAATGCTATAATGCAATGGAATATACAGCAGTAATAGCAGGGTAGCAAAGTCCTCAGCTGCAGCAAATGAGGACAAGCCCAAATGCAGCAGCCCTTGATGTAGAAACTAAGGAAAAAAAAGCCGCTTACCTTGGGAAGGCCTCAGATAGGTATGGATCTCTAGCAGGATACCCTCACCTCCACTGCCAGCCCTTAAATGAGGTCTGGGAAGGGGTGGATCTGGCTCCAGCCCTTCCAATCACTCAGGTTCATTGCTTGCACCTGAGCTCCTCTGGGTTGGCCCTGCCTTCCCACCAGGTGTTCAATCAAGGTCCAGGCCGTGACTCAGCATTTCCACTACACTTGGTAAAGGAAAGGGAAGCAGGCTGCTGATAAACAAAATGGGCCTTGCTGTTGTTGCCTGTTTTCCAGTAATGCTCATTCAATAAACAGAATTATTTTTATCTTTTTAAAATCAGTGTATCTAGAGGGCAAGAGGATGCAATGATGGAAGAGAGAGAGATGTCAGCTTAAAGGAGACAGATGCAACCACATCAAAACCTGTAATCTGATTACATAAGCAGAGCTACTCTGAACATGTGGAAGTTAACAGAAGAGGAAGCAAAGATGTGTTGATTTGTAAGAGAAAAACACGAAGAATTACTCAAATAATAACAAAATCATGATTTGTAGAAAAATAAAGTGGATTATCATATTTTGTGCACCAACATGCTTCCCTAACGCTTCTCCTTTCCTGGGTCCCAGTGAAGGAGGGAAGAGGCGGTGAAAAATCAAGGAAATTGATGAGAAATGTGCTCCACATGCTGAAATTCCTCATCATGACTGTACTGAGGAACCTGCATCACCTGTCACCAAGCTGGCACGTACCTTCTGTGGTATGCCAGCTCTTCTGTGGAACAAAGGTTCCCCCCCTTGCACCTTAGCATTCTGATTTGCACAGGAAAGAAATCTAGAAGGCTAGAATGAGATGTGGTGCTTTCTGGCTCCATCTCTCATCTGGACGACTCTCAGACAAGAAGCTCCACGCTCTTGATGCAGCCTATGGGAGTTCCTTCAGAAGAGGCAAATATTCCCACACAAGCACACAGGCTACAAGCAGCGCATCACAGCTTCTCTGTATTAGCCTAAATATGCTGCCATAGACTTGTAAAGAACTAGCATGCTAGAGAACCTATGTTACAGGCCAATGACTACACAATGTTAGCTTCACGTTTCTGGCCACTAGAATTTCTCCTTTACAAACAATAGATTTCAGCTACTGAAGGAAAACTATTTCTCACTGATAATTAAAAATTCCTTTTCCTCGTAAAAGTAGAAAATATACCATGATGCATTAGTAAACACTGATGCTGGAATACTGCATGCATGCAATACATATTCCTACCAAGCATAAAGGAACTACCTGCTTTTTTTTTTTGCAGGACCTACAACTAAATGTTCTGAGATAAGCGAAAATGCTATATATGACTTAGGTATCAGGAGTCTTCTATTCACTGAGTAAGATTAAGATTTAGCACTCAAAAACGTTAATTCTTAGCAGTAATAATGCATCAGGCATGCTAGTTTAAAACTCTGACATTACTTCTTTTATACAAACATGCATGTTTATATAAATACACTTGTTTTTTTATAAACATACCTATATCTTTCCTAAATGGAGTCCACTTAAAACTCTTTAAAACCATCTGTGTATTCCATCTGAGAGAGATTATTAGTATTCTGCACACTTAGCATCATAATTCCTTGGAGTTCAAAAAATAAGTCTTATTTAATTCCCTCTAACGTCAAACTCTGTTTTTCCCCCAAAGATAACATTAAAAAAGATACAGAAGGAGCAATGATCTAACAAACCAAATACCACCCGAGAAAGCACATATTACTAAAATGAATGTCTTAGCAATTAATGTAAACACATTTCCTGAATAAAGGTCATTATCAACTATGGATACGTGAATCTGCTGTAAAAGGGAAATGTTCCATGATATAAAGACTTCGTTAAATGAATGACTTCACCCAGTGGTTTTCCTGCCACTTCAAAATGCAAACTCACTGAGTAACAGCAGTTTCAAAGAGCATTTTATAATGGTTCTCCAAACAATATGTACTGCACCACAAAGAGTTTAGTCAGTCTTCTTCACAAGTGAGAAGTGGACCTAACGATTGCAAAATATGGATTCTCTTCAGCTCCTAAAAAGTAATAAACATTTTATCTACACATTGTCTCAAATATCCAGTATTTTGTACTTGCAGAATTGGCTTGACAGTCTGCTTAGAACAAGATACATAACCTTTGAAATGAAATAAAACCTTTTTTTTTAAATAAACACATTCTTCTCTGTCATTGGCTCAAATTAGCTATGTTGAATAAGTAGAAAAATTAATAATTAAATGAGAAAGAGATGGCATTTGAATTTCTGATTTTAAAAAAATATAGATCTGAAATAGAAAATAAATGAGGAAAATACTTTTCATAGAAGAAAGTTTCATTTTGGTTACGGGATGCTTAGAAAAATGACTGCTCACTGAGGTGAGTTGAAATGACAGTTTCATTTGAACAAAATCCTATGAGCAAGTTAATCTTCTGATGTTCAAGTGTACAAGTATTGAATGGAAGAACTACCTTATTTATTGTGCAAAGATATTTAAAAAAAATAGTAATTGCTTTTTTTGTCCTGCATTTATTTCAAAAAGATTACCATTTATATTCATGCAGAGTGACCAAAATTCTACTTCATGGGTCAATTTTACATTTAAACAAATTGCACTGTTAAGCTTAGACGCCCCTCAGCGGCTCTCAGTTATTAAAAAGCAGGATTCCAGAGAGTGCTCATGAACAGCCATTGCATTCCTCCTCTCATCTTCTGATTGCCCTCCAGCTGAGTCACATTCTGTCACATCCTTTGTCCAAGAAAAGCTGAGCAACTTCAGCAAACACCTCTTCAGTCTCCAAACACAGACCATCACTCTCTTTACCTTCTATCCCAGAGTCTTCCTGCAACTCTTACTTCTTGGGGTAGAGATTTATGTTGTATCTTTAAGCATAAGGCTGAATCTAATCTTAGACCTCCCTCTGTAGTTTGAAGCCAGTGCCCTTTGCATTCAGATTCTTTTGAGAACTGTAGATACCATACGAGGATTCATTCCTACCTCCCACAAATATTTTCTGATCCATACCTAGAACACTGTTGAACAAAACTTATCTTTAGTATCTTCTTGACATTCAAAGCAGCTGATTTGATCTTCTCTTGGTCTCCTTTTCTAATGTCTCTCAAAACAGTTTTGAGACTTTCAAATCAAAATTGAGTTTTCCATTAGTCTTTCAATGCTTTTTGTTCCATCTGTGCTTTCTTGCACTGATTACCTGCTCCCCAAAGCTGAATGCATTTACTAAGCATTAGCTCAACAAACAAGTTCAAGTAATGTATTGTACACAACACTGGTTGATTCTTTCTGAATTATATATTCTTTTACTGTGCTCCTAAACTAGAGTATAATTTGTTTATAACTAGCTCCAATATATTTAAATTATTATAACCTTAAATATTTTTAAGATAATCTCTAAATGCTTTTCAAATACAAGTATCATCATCTCCACTGGTGACATAAAGGAACTGATTCAGGAAATATTTAAAACAAGCCTGGAACCAAGATTCTGAGCTACTGCAAGACCCTTTTTACACACATCTACAATAGACACCCAAAGATACATCACAGCTGAATTCTCCAAAGTACAACTGCATTTAGTTTCAGACTGGAAAGGTCTGCCACCCAACTGAGCTAATTAGCAGAAGAAACTGCAGTACATTTCTTGTTTTCTTTCTAGTTCGCAGTTAGGACAACCCCTCCCTCAGTTCAGTGAGAAAACATTTTATAAAATGGGCATGTCTTCAAAGGGCAAGTTTCAAAGCAGACAGAAGTTGGTCTTGCTTGACTCAGACTCTTCCCAATCTGAAGAAAACTATGTCAGCTTTTAATAATGCATAAAACTCTATTCTTTAATAACATTTCTATTTTCCATTTTAATCCATAGTAATAAATTCCATGTTTCCGAGTGGAAGAAATAGTATGAAAAAGGTGTGAAAATAAACTTCTCTATACATCTGTGACTTCCTTCCCATTCTCTCTCACGAAGGAAATACTACACATCTTGCATGTACTGAACTTTAATCCTCAGACTGTAAGAATGTGAGTCAATTAGCAAGAGACAGCCTCATTTATATGGAAGGCACTAAGTTTTTGATCATAATCCAGCATCCATTGCTCCACCCTTCTACCACTTACTTAATATAAGGGTGGAGAACAATTTCCTCACTTAGGGCAGCAAAGTATTGACAGCTACTAACTTCTGAGGACCACACATTAAAATACACTGTAGCATTATCCTGGAATAGCATGAAAGATAACCGAAGGCTCATCTTTTCTGTACTCATCCTATGTCTGTGTTTTCTCCCCCTCTACTGAGATGTTATCAGCTCACAGTATACACAAGAATAACATACGGAGCTCTCTTTATGCTCACCTGCAAGTCATTTTGAAATGACAGGCCTTATTTTATCGCATGCCATATAACTCAAGTTCCAGGTCACAGCTGGCCCACAGGCTGTAGTTTCATGGACTGGGGTAGGGTTTTATTCCTGCTTGGGGCAGCAGGAAGGGCAGCAATTTAGAGGCAATAAACTTTGAGTGAATCATGGAGGACTAATCCATCATGTTCTTTTCCCGTTTCCAAAGTTATAAGCCATTCCATATGATCTCTAAACATCTTCCAGGAGGGCACAGTATCCAAAATACAGAAGATGCTGCTGTTGGAATATTCTAATTTCATCAGTTGAACACGGAGAATATATTTAAATCACAGCTAGGGAAACTTGCTTCACTACAAGAGTAGCCAGAGGCACAGTATCACCAAGATGCAAAAATGAGTGTCAGACAGAAACTGTGTTTTTGTTACATACAACCAAGTACTGAATAAACCTAGGAGAGAGGTGTTGCTGGGCAGAGAACTCTGACAGTAGTAAAAAGCCATTCCTCTTTTTCATTTTGCCACTTAAACATGAAACTGGCATTTAAAACAAATATGCTGTCAAAATGGATTGAATGTCAGGTTTTCTCCCAACTGAAACAGCAATATTATACTTACTGAGGCAGCAATGAATCTCTAATGAGAGACAGAAGCTTCCTGTTTGAGTCGAGGCTCTCCTCTTTCTCCTCAGCCATAACCTTGTGGTTTAAGAGTAGTGATGTGGTTTCTGAGAGCAACCGCAAACTGAAGAGTCTCCATTCCACTTGAAAATAAAGGTGCCAAGAATGTGACCACACTGAAGTTTAATTAAAACAAAATGTGGAATTCATGCAAACTGTAGATGACGTGGCCATATACTTACCATTCTGACTGTGGACCAAAGAAACTAGTGGTGGGAGGATGCAGCCTTCAACCTAAAAGAGAGAATTTAAAAAAAATCTGGCTTAGATTATTCACGGGGGGAAAAAAAAGAAGAAAAGAGATGTATCCATATTTATTCCACTGTCAGAGCCCTTAATCAAAGAGGTGAATAATCATAGAAATTCGTCCATAATCACACTTATAAAGCCACAAAGTAATTTTTTCCCTGGTAAGCGTTTGTAAAATTACAGACAGTAAAGTACTTATACAGAAAAAAATAGTGAGTTTGCTAGAATTTATTGGAATTTTAATTTAAAATATCAGATTCAGTGCAGATGTAAAAAAAAGTAACCAAAAAGAGTATGGGCATATCTACTAGTCCCAGTGTTTTAATCCATAAGCTAGAAATCAAGCAGAGCAAAGATGAAACATCAAGCAGGGCCAGTGGCGCAATGGATAACGCGTCTGACTACGGATCAGAAGATTCTAGGTTCGACTCCTGGCTGGCTCGGCAGCTCATTTTGCCCAGAGATGTGGTCATGGAAGCCCCATCTCAAGACACTCAAGGTCAGGCTGAAGCAGACTCTGAGCAACCTGTCCCTGTTGCCTCTGCTGTGGGCGTCCCTGCTCTCACTGCAGGGGACTTGGACCACGTGACCCTTCAGTGTCTCCTTCAACTCAAATGGTTCTATGATCTTAAGAAACATCCCTCTTAAAGAAACCTGTATGCAGCTAAAATGTATCAGGAAAGACTTACTAGCTCTAAGGCAATATAGTTAGGCTTTATAGAAAGTCTTGATAAAACTTTAACTTCTTCCATTCAGGTAATAATAGATTTTCATTAAAATTTAAGTTTACAGAGTCAAGATTTGAACTATGGAGGAAAAAAAAACCTCAATCAATTCTTTATTAATCATGAGTTAAGCTGAAGTACAGATTAATCACGTGTCATAGTCAGCTTAGTTACATTTGAAATCAAATCAGTTTTATATATTTAAAAATAAATAAATAGATTACTTACGTATTTTATCTAATAGGATACATCACTAAGTCTTAAGTCATTAGTGAAATAACATTTACACTAGACAGGCTTTAGAGATTTCAATATGGAAGAGAAGCAAAAAATTAAATAACTGCGTGACAAATTGGAATGACATATTTCCATATGACTACAATGTCAAGACATTTACTGTGACAGCTTAGACCTGATCCTTTGTCTACAACAGCCTTCAGATCAAGCAAAAAGCCACAATCTGAAAAAACTGTTTATCCTACTTTTGGGGCCTGAAGTAGAATTCAAAAGCAAAAGAAAAGAAATATTATGGAAAATACCGCTCATTACTTCTGTTAATTCTAGACAGAGATAATTTGAAGGGACTTCCTAAATTCTCTAGGATAGCCAGTCTCCACTGCATTGCAGAAGTAAGAGGTTTATAATCAAAATACAGATCCCTTGCTGCTTATTAATGATCAGTTGAAATCTTTAATTGATATTGGTTTAGGAAGGTAAGCATTGTGGATACACAGCTTACCTTTGGAATTATTGATACAAATAAAATTACTAGATAGGCTTTTACTACACCACAAATAGGATTTGGTGCGATGTATAGCTTATAATTCCCCATACATTTTGATTTATTGATTAACCTCTAGAAGACACAACTCTAGAGTTATGCAGCTACTATAAAGAAAAAGCTAGAGAAGCTTAAAACATAATGAAAAGGGTTTACTAAATGAAATAAGACTCCAGTCAGCAGTAATTAGAGCCACTCTAGTTAATTATTTCCTTGTTAGTTGGTGGTCTCTGGTAAATGAATCCCCAGCTTTAAAGGATTCATTTAGTCTTTGGCTTTTTTTCACTTCTGAAAAAACTACCAAAAGATGCCTTTGTTACATACTTTCAATAAAAGAGGTAAAGGTCTCTGTTTGAGGTATGGCAATCAATCTTCACTTGCAAGCACAGATAGCCGTTATACCCATATAGGTAATGATGTAGCATAGATGATTTTGTAAAAATTATCATTCTGAAATATTTCCCAGTCCTTTCAGTTAATATGTAATATGATAAAAAATAGAACTTCATTGCAGTCTAGCAGATCCATTAGTGCAGGTTTCTAAACTGTTTTGCAAATGGTAATTTATCATTTATATAACAAACCTTTGAGGCAAAAAATGTACGCACTTCAGGTCATTTAATCCAAAAATACGTTCAACCTACTGCAAAATTTCTCAAATGAAAAGTTTAATTTACGTAGTAAACTAGAGAAGAAAAGCAAAAGAGCATCTCTAATTTTTCTGAAGCAACATACAAATGTGGAATATTAAAAATCATTTAGCAGCAGCATTACCTCAGAACGACACCGATTAAGATGGCAGTACACAGCAGTATGATATAACTTGAATTTTGATGAACTTTCATTTTCATACAATATTAACAGTTGTCTTTCTACATAGATCACAGACTCACAGAATGGAAGGGGTTGGAAGGGACTTCTGGAGATCATCTTCTAGTCCAACCCCCTGCTAAAGCAGGTTCCCTACAGTAGGTCTCACAGAAAAACATCCAGGCAGGTTTTAAATCCTCCCACAGAAGGAGACTCCACAGCCTCTTTGGGCAGCCTCTTCTCTGCTACCCTCACAGTAAAGAAGTTATTACTCATGTTCATGTGGAACTTCCTGTTTTCCACTTTGTGTCTACTGCTGCTTTCCTGTCACTCTTGACACCTGCCCTTTAGATATTTTATAAGAGGAGATTCCCCCTCAGTCTTCTCCAGGCTGAACAGCCCCAGATCTCTCAGCCTTTCCTCAAAAGGGAGATGCTCCAGCCCCTTCATCATCTCTGTGGCCCATCACTGGACTGCCTCAGAAGTTCCCCATCTTTCTTGAACTGAGGAGCCCAGAACTGGATGCAGTACTCCAGAAGTGGCCTCACTAGGGTAGAGGGGTACGATCACCTCCTTCAACCTAATGTAGTAAAACCGTTGTGTTTTCCAAGGTAAATACATGTTAACTGTCATTGTAAAGAACACGCTTTAGGTCTTAAATAATTTTAGTAGCTTTTTCTGACCTTTCAATAACACAAAACCCATTCTTGGCAAATAAGCAGTTCAGGAGTTCGTCGCAATCGGTTTGCTGCAGGGGCACTGTTTCTGTGGAAAATTATTTTGTGATGCAAGAGCACACCAGAATGTACATGGTGAAGGGACTATTAAATTGTATTTTAACATCAAGTTCAGCTTTTTACTTCCTAACTCTGCAGCCCCGATCTACTCTTTGTGCCATTCAGGTCACTGAGTTTGTTGAGGTTTTTTTTATATGTTTTTTTTTTTTTTTACTGGGGTGCACGTAAATTTGAAAACAAGACATGGATGTGAGCTGGAGTGTAAAAAAGAAAAACACAATAATATTGTATCCAGTACTTAAAAATAATAATTTTGATTAATGAATCAGCAAATTGCATGAGTTTCTGGAAGCTTTGTATAAGAAGCATGCTATTACTCTTTTGGTACTCTTACAGAGATTCAAACAAAGAATACTCAAGCAAGGATTCATTTTTTCTTCTTTTAAATGGTACTTGGAGTCAAATCTCCATTTAAGTGAAGGTATTCAGATATATTTCTAACTTTCTAAGCTGAAGCTGTATTAGTATTTTTGCATTTAATACAGTTTATTGACCCCTCTGATAAATTTGTCCAATCCTATCTAAATTGTATTCATACTGCTAGCACATGCAATACCTACAGCAGAGAATTCCATATCACAACTCTGCCTTACAAAAAGACACTTCTTTATTTTAAAACATCTGTCTAGTTACCTAACTTGATACCCACTTGAAAATCATGAATAGTTATTTTTGTCTTTCTCATTCCGTTCATTATTTTTTATACTCCTTCTTCCACTTACAAGCTACAAGCTGAAGTTCTTATCTATTCAATTCCGCCCTGCATCACCAAGATGTACTTTTTCTTGTTCCCTTTGAGAATAATTGACCACAACTGTTTTCAACATCCAAGATCTGAAGGCACCATGGACTTGCCCTGGCACAGTGATGTCTTCTGCTTTTCTCTCTGGTCTTTTGCCAATCATTTCTAATAATCTAGCTATCTTTCTGATTATGGCTGAGCATTAAGTCATCATTCTCATAGCAAAAACTATGCTAAAAAATAGACAGAACAGTTACAAGTAGTTTAGAGCCTGACATTATGTATGCATAATTGGAATGATTTTCCTTAAATGCATTGCTTGACATTTATCCGTATTGAATTGCATGTCATTATGTTATCCTTCCACTCAGTATCTTGAAAACCTTTTGCAACTCTTCTGTCAGTTTTGGTTTTCACTATGGCAAAAAATGTAGCAATATCAGGCAGCTCCCTCAACTCACAACTCATGCCTTTCTCTTTATTACTTATAAATAGCACATGCTACAACACAGATCCCCGTAAAGCATTTTTCTTAACATACCTACATTTTTAAAAGTGATCTCTATTCTCTGCTTAGTAAATTTTAACAACCTAAAAATAACGGATCAGTCAGAAGATAACAGGGAAGGCTCACTGGTGGGTTTTAAGAGTCTTTGGTGCATGAGTGTTAAAAACTTTTTGGAAATCCAAGTTCAGTATCCAAAATCAGAACATCTTCATGCAGATTCCTGCAAGAAAATCTCTACTAGCAAGGTCTGAGCACCCAGCAGAAGGTGTGCTCACTCTTTCATGTTTTCATCAACCTCACAAAACAGATCTTGTCACAATTTTGTTGTTTTTATTGTTGATATTCCACATTACAACATAATGTAATGCATGGGGAATTAAAGAGTTAATGCTTCAGTTCCGTGTGTTGTCAGTATTTTGGGGTACCTGGTTCTCAGAAGAGAAGAAGAACTACATCTCCCAAAAGACTTCACTGTTCTGTTGCCATTTTCTGAGCAGTTTTATCTTTCCTTCTGAACGGAAGTCATGAGATTGCCCCTTTCTTTTACTGCTCATCTCTGTGATGTGCGTTCCCTAGCCATCTCGCCCTCGGCATTAGTGTAAGGCCTTTGATTTTGGACATTTTCCCTCATTTATTTGATTTACCAGCTTTGATTCCAATCAAATCGTACTATATTGTTATCTTGCATTTCAGTGTCATATTTAGTAAATTAGTTTTCTCCCTTTGCTCGTTGCAGCTATTTTTTTTTCAGGCCCATCTCCCTACGTTTTCCCTATCCTCCTTCCCCTATCTTGGGGCATGGATCCATGGGTCCCCTCACCCCATTTAGTCAGGGATTCGGGTTGAACTGGCCCCAAATCACTTACAGATCTATAGGAAGCAAAGTACAATTTTAACAGAAATTCTTCTGCAAAGTCTCTGTATTTCTTTATTTCTGAAAAGAAAAACAGAGGCAAGCCATAGTTTCACTGTAATTAAGTATTCAACCATTGCTGTGAGAAGGTTTGGAGGAGAAAACTATGATTGCACTCTTTTTGTCTCCACTGTTCAGGCCATGTTAGACACACATGACCTGCATACCAAATAAATGTTCTTACTTTGTTAGTAACAAAGAAATATCACCTCAGCTTTTACTCAGCCTCACCAAATGAAGTCCAAGCCCCAGTTGTAAGGGCCTGCAGCAGAAGGATCCAACACTAGCACATTCCTGTTTAGGGAAAGTACCCTGTGACAGAGTATTGCACATCCAACAAGGACGTGTATTCAATAAAGTTGAATTCACACAACATATACACGCAACCATTGTGTATAAATGAACAAGCATATCATCAGTCTTAACTGTTATCACTTGCAACTTAGGGTATGCTTAGATGCAGAGCTTAACACTCTTCTCAAGGCCACAGAACTTGCCTCAATACAGCCAACATTAGCTGCCTAAAAAAAGTCTCTCATTTGCTTACAACTGAACTTCAGAGATCCGTGTTTACGGACAAAGCATTGACATTTGGCTAACACTGGGGACTGAAAGAGCAAGCAGGTTTAAAGCCTGGTCCTGTAGTACTTCTGAACCATGCTGTTCTCAGGTGACAATCAGATCAAGGAATTAATTTACAAGAAGAAACTACATTATGCATTCCATGAAGCTATCCTACCCAAACTAGCAACAAATTAAATACACTATCTTCACAAAGTTTTCTAGAGGTCTGTTATCCTTTCCAGTTTGCACGTTTAATTTACAACTACTGACCAACATCTTCTCATAATCCACAATTCAAGTTAAATGCAACAAAGCAAAGACTATCAACTTCCAAAACCTTTGTTCCAGGCACATGTAAGATTCTCAAAAACTAACATCATCTTGACATTTATTCTCATTAAAATTCCACATACAAAGTTGCTGCTGAGATTGACCATGGGATTAGGATCACGCTGCCTTCAAACTTCTTTAAGCATCTGCTGGAGGGCACAGCATGATTCTCAATGTTTTTTATATTCC
The DNA here is from genome assembly GCA_037305975.1 of Chrysolophus pictus. Taxonomy (NCBI): domain Eukaryota; kingdom Metazoa; phylum Chordata; class Aves; order Galliformes; family Phasianidae; genus Chrysolophus; species Chrysolophus pictus. Next base: position 43,096,443 of record JAYKPI010000006.1, read on the forward strand.
CAATAATCTCTCAGAATGTAATAGAAACAATAATCTAATGAATGTTAGAATGAACTGGGAGAAGGATGACATTTCTGCAGTTTTTCTTCAGAAATCCAGAATATTTATTGAGATCTTTTTCTTTTTTTTTTTTTTTTTTTTTTTTTTACTTCTGGGAAGAGACAGCTTTGACTGATTGACTCAATATGTCAATTAGTAGAGAACTGGTTTCACACACAAGAAAAAGTCTCATGTCATGTGGATTAGCTTAATGGACAGAAAGCCACATGGGGTGTACATTTTTAATCTACTTCAAAAGGGAAAGTGATTGATGAAATGCTGTATAATATGTCCATACAGTTATGCCCTACACTGACAAAATTAAGGTGTCAGTAGTTAGATGAGAACAACTTGTGGATGAAGAACAACACATTGATGCCGAATCAAGAAAAGACTAAAACGAGCAGAGAAAAGCACTTGCTGAAGTTTCAATCCCCAGTGTTGTCATCTTCAGTGAAAATAATAACTCTTACATTGTCAGTCACCAGATTTCCATGTCACACTGCTTTTCCCTTGACTTCTCATCAAGCAAATCATCAGGCTTATGGTGCTTTTATTTAGGCTCAGTTTTTAAAAATAGGTTATAAAACCTTCAGGAGGAGGATCACTGCTGACAACTTTTGCCTGAACTACAGAATAACAGTGATTCAGGTAAGAGATTATCTGTGCAATATATTGAGCATTCTTCTGAGCTAGTTAGAGTATTGAAAAGACTTCCACAGAAACCAGCTAGGTGCTGTCATGAACCTCATCACTGTTCAAAGTGCACTGAATTACCATAGGTCTTTTGGGGGGAAAATAAACACACTTAACAGAGAAAAAGAAGAAGAATGTAAGTGATGCACTTGGCATAGAATTCTTCCAGTTAATTATGTCTGAACTGTTACCCAAATTTTAAAATACGTATTTATAAAATTTACTATACTCACTTTTAAATAGCTTTCTGTTTTATGTACAGGGGGGAAACAAACACTTGGACTTGTGCTGGTTTACAAAACCATTGTTTGTGTTCTGCTGCAGTCTATAGAGATTATTCGTTTAGGCCTTCATCATAACATTTGAGTAGTTTTGTGGAAACTTGCTGAGTCATACTTACTCAGTGTTTGTCCCTGCATCTTGTAAAAAATACACAATCGCATACAAAACTACTGCTCGCTAATGGTTCTCCTTTAACACTTTGCATCATTTTCCCTTGACTTTCCCATACTTGGCAATATATAATATAATCAGTCACCACAGAAATGAATGCTCTCAGAAACTTTCTTGAGATTGATATTATCCATAAATTTGATCACAAAAATCAAATAATCAATCTTCATTCAAGACACAAATAAAAAGACAAATCAAACATGAAGTAAAACCTAGAATAGGCACTTTTTTTTTCTCATGTTGAGAAAGAACCTGAAATGCTGCTCTTAAACTATTCTTAATTTACACGATTTTAATTGCAGCTAAATAAAATGAGATCTGAACTGAAAACCTACTGGTTTTGCTTGCTTAAAACAACTCCACTTTTTGTTAAATTCACTGCACTTCATTTCTGATCAGAAAGTTTAAGGAACTGTCACAGAATGAAAAAAATACATCCTCTCAATAAGGTGATGGCTTCCCTCCTGCCTCGTTCATAAAACACTGCTTGTAACCAACTTTATCTAAATGAGCAATCTAGACTTCAGAGATCAGCCTAAAAAACACATTTCTCTCCAGTAAAAGAGTCTCCTATTAACTGCTGTTACACTTAAATATTGATCTGGAACCTTGAACATGTCTTGCTTCAACTTTTTTAAAAGGCACAAAGTTCCGCTGGGTGTTGGCATTTATATTCATAGATTCCAGTCATGCTCAGCTAGCAGCAATTAGAAGACATCCCTTGAGTAACAGCATTTCTAAAAATATTCTGTATGCATCATAGAAGATGAAGTACTCCTTTCCTCTAAAGTAATGTAAGCTGTACATTCAAGTATAATTAGCACACTAGACTTCGTAAATAGTATTAAACTAATTACAGTTTGCACCACTAGTGGCAGATGTGGTTAGAGATTATTAATTACAGTGGACAATTTTGAATATAACATACCAAATTGAAAGCATTTTTTCCACTTTATTTTGTGTCTGAATGGCTATTTGCTGAGTGTTAGGAGGACTCGTAGGCCAGGAGGAACTGCTATTTACAAAAATGAACAAAGTAATAGGTTTTATTTTCTCAAATGAAGAAAAAAAGTTGTTCATTGACAAGGACATAGTTATTTTTAAAAGAATAAATTTCAATACAGCCTTATTGTGAATCAGGAAACCTATTCTACTGAAGTGCTACATCACTGGACAGGCAGGCTGTTTTATCTATATCTATACGAGCTTATTTGAGCTGTTCAGATGGACTTTAAATCAACGTCTAAAACTTTCAACACGTGTGATGAAATCAACTGCTCCTCAAAAATTTAGATCTGTAAATAAAACTCAGCAATCACTAGGCCAAGGGTTACTTAAAATAGAGCAGGACAGTCATTCCCTAGCTTCAGTATAATTTTCTGCCGAATGTTATCATGGGAGTAGGAGAGGTAAGGTTGTAAAAAGGAGCTGTCTCTCCTTGATGCCATTTTTCTAGGAATAATGTAAATAAATACAACCAATACAGTTTAAATAGCAGCTAATAGAATACACTGAGAAAAGGTATTGCAGTTTTAGTAAGTGCTGATAGACTTCCATTAAAAAAATGGCACATATTCCCATCAATACAAGTCACACTGATAACCCACATGACACACAGAAGCTAAACAATTATTTTTAAAAATTGAGGTGGTTGTAGAATGATGTTATAATTCAGCGAATTACAGGCTGACAGACATGCAGGAAAATATCAGTAGGCATTCATACCTCATCTACATTTAACTTTCTTTAATATGGCAAAACTTCTACAAAAGTTAATTAAACTCTTCCATTCTGTATTATTTGCTCACTACTAATTGGTTAGATTTTTGTGGATAAGAACCATTGATTCAAATAATACTCTTCATAGGTTGTGAGAACTATTGAAAATAAGCATGTCATTTGAATTTCAACTTTTTTTTTTAATTTTAATGTTTTCACTTAATTATGCTTTACTAGCTAAGTGTTCAATTAACATGCACAGCAAATAGGATGCAACATCTAAAAATATTTCATTTCTATGGTCAACCTTTCTTCTCTGATACAATCCCTAGGATCGCTCATTCTTAACTAGCACAACTTGCTAAAACAAAGCTGCCAGTCAAGCTGACTTAAGTGCTATATTCAGTGTGCCTTTAACCTGATTTCAGTACAGACACACAAATTTCAATTTAAATTAAATGTCCATCCCAATTCTACTTTCAGTGAGAACTCTCAAACAAATGGGACAAGTTACAAGGATTTGTCAGTCACTAAATCAAGCTTTTTAACTTCCCGTTTTGCTGACAATTATTTCCCAACACAATTCTGGTTTTAACCAGCCTATCTGAAAGCTCAAAGTAATCAATTAAACAAAAAATTTTCAACAAAACATATCCTTAGTGTTAGGCGAGGCTTAAAGTACATGGATTTTGTTATTCCAATACAATTTGCAAACAGTTAAGCTTAAAGATATTTTAAAAAAGCACAATGAGAACAATAACTCATGTAATTGCTACAAACTGTTACTCTCGTTGATTTCAGCAGGAATGGAATTCATGAAGTCAAATCATCAACCCTCAAAGCTGGTCTTTCCAAGCTATCTTGAGAGCATAACGGCAAACTAGGTGGGAAAAATTTAACTGATGTGTAACAACATCCCTGCTTATAGAATCAGGTATGATATTTATTTGAGAATAATTTTAAGAAGTGCTATTTCTATATCTCATGCAAGTATCCTCCCCATTCTCTGCAATTTCTAAATACAGTAAACCAAGTCTGAATGTTTTATATTTTGAGAAATTAAATCTCTATTTTTTTTTTCTGTCAAATAGAACCACAATACAATTTAAGTTGTAATTCAGACAGCTTCTAAATCCTCAAAATATTTCATTTATCAGTGGCATTCAGCTAATTACCCTGCAACTATTTAATCTGTTGCCAGACTTACAGTCAAGTGGTGGATTGTCAACAAGGCAGGATGCAATGTTATTGCTTCAAACGTTGATAAAGTATTCTTAATCAGTTCTTCTGATGCAGCTGGACCTATTAGTAAAAATCATTACATTTCTTTAAAAAATGCAACATCTATGCAGTGCCTACATGTAAAAGTGCAAGTAATATCATGGGTTAACTCACCTATTGCTCCATCCAAATTTGTTTCTCCTGACTCTATCGATCTAATAAAATTCTACAGAAAAAAAACATTTATTTCAAAACATGGCAGAAACAAAAATTAAGAGACATAATCACTGAATAATTGCAAAATGAAATTTGAAGGATTGAGTAAATACAAAATACTGATGCACCTACAGTTCTGATAATAATTTAGATAGGAAAGACAAAACGTTCATAATCTGGCAATTATAAAATAGTTTTGCAAGTCTTTAATGCTGCTGGACAGTTAAACATAGAGTACAGTAAGGACCATTACTTTGACTCATGTAAGGAATGACAGCATTTCCAGCTAAATAGGCAGTAATTAAATGTCTTACTTTATTGTTAACAGAAAACTGTACTTTCTAAAAAGCCTTTGAACTACCTTGGATGTGGCTATGCTAAAATAACTCACTAAAAAGACCAAAGATTCTCCTAGAAAATGCAATTTTCTGTTATTTGGACATCTTTTTGATCTCTATGGCTGCTATGCTCACTACAGATAGACTCGCACACATACAAAACATACAAAAAGGCACAGCCTTCTACGAAGTATCATCTAAATAACTCATCATTGAGGAACAGGAACAATGAAGTATGAATAATCTCAGATAAGTAAATATTGTACAAGTACACCTGCTATTCTTTTGCCTTTTAATCTTGATTTCATTCTCTATCTCCTACTTTTATGCATAGCTGTCTATTTAACAGGAGATACGAAAGACACATTCATGACACTTGTTAGAGAAAGAAAAATATCAGCCGAATTTATCATATGTTTTTAATTAAATTAATTAATTAAAATACTTACACAGTATTTAATATACAGTGAACGCATTATGTGGATACATGACAATACAGTGGATAACACTTCGAATTTTCAATGTGCAAACATATCTCTGTATGTTTATGTGAGGTAAAACATCAAGAAAATGTTCATTCTGAACCACTTATTTCATACTGCACAATCAATTAAAACTTTGTTGTTACATATTAGAACAGCAGAAATGCCTATATAGGTTACTTTTCCTCTGTGTGTAACAGACATCTAAAGGATTCTTCTCTGATTAGAAATTCTGATAGAACTTAACTGTATATTTCATAATATAAAAGTATCTCAGAAGAAGTCATAAAAACAGTCGCTTCTATAAAACAGCATGTGTTTTATCTTCCTAATCATTTGAAGAAAATTATCAGTTATAATCTAATTAATTTGTTTTGGAAGAGAGCAAATTACATTGTTTGCTCATTTAAGGCTACTTCACTTACAAGCATAGTATCAAGACCAATCTGAAAAAAATCAACATATTTGGTGCATAAATTGTTTTGGCTACTTTTGCTTATTTCCTTAATTTCCTATTACAAAATTAAGACCAAGAAGAAGGTGCATTTATATATCAGTTGTTGTTTTTTTGAGCGATGGGGGGAACTGTGTGTATTCTATGACAAGCAATTCTCCCCAATGCATTCCACGGGGAGCCTACTATTAGCTGTGCCTTTGGGGCAGAGCAAGTCTCTTCCATGTCTTTCTATTTACAGCTGAAAACATGAAAGGACTGTCCCAACTCCTTCTCAATTTCTTTTCATGGGAGCACTGAGAATTACAGTGATGATAGAAATAACTTCAAAGCAGTAAGAAAAAAGATATTTCTCAATGAACAACAGTTACAGGAAAATCAATACTTTTTTTCTTTCCAAATACCGAGTACACATCTTTCCATTCCTAATCGTTTCTCATTGTAATGAGTAAGATTTTGGAATAAATTAGGAAAATAACAAACAAAACTTGAAGGACTAGCTTGCTCAAGACTTAGAGGCCTCACATAAAGCACAGTACTTTCAAAAAGTACAAGCTGAAGATCGAATGTCCTTTTATGGATGTCAGTGGGAATGTTGGTAAGCAAAATTCCAGAGTAGACTGTCCCCTAGTAGAATGGATAGTTACTCTTTCAGAATTAATTACGCAGTTATGTAAAATAGACTGCTTTCATATACGTTTTTCAGTTGTATTACTTCCCCACAATTTTTATGCATATATTGAAATAGTATATTTAAGCTCCTGAATTGCCTAGTTTGATGGAGACAAGACACAGGAAGCAGTCAGTCAAGTAATTTTCTTCTTGATCTGAAAGGAGAGCTGTAGTAACATGATTAGTCTAATTTCCTTACTCAGTTGTTCAAGCAATTTGAAGAAATGTCAAAAGAAAACTTATGTTGCGCTTGGTCAACTGTAGCTGTACCGTTGACAAAGAAATTTCACCTTCTAAAAGGTTGATCCAAAATCATTAATAAATCTACTTGCTATTTACAAGCGCTTCATAGAGATAAAAGATTTTCTAATTCAGTTTCTACATTTTTTTCACTTTATTCCAATGCAAATTTTTCTACGAAAAGTTTCTCACTGATCATGAGTCCAAATTTAAACCCATATTTTCTTGGAAACAAAGTCAAAAGAGAAAGAGAAGTGAATATGAATAGTAAAATTTTACTTAGCTGTTTGTGGTGAAGCATTTCTTCTGCATGCAACTGTGGAAGTCAGTATAAAGCTGTCTTTTAAGAACGTGTGTACTTAAAAGTATTTTATTTTTATTTTTTAAACTCTGATATGCAACTTCAGAAATTGGTTTCTTCCTCATTCAGCAGAAATAACTGCTTTATATACAGAAATTACATTACAATTGTACTACTTCATTTTAACTGTATTCCTTATGGGACAGTTAAAAGTTCATTTTCCATCACTAATGTCATAAATAATTTATAGATGTTACAAGACTAATTTCTGTGTAGCTTGTAATACTCAGTTTTTCATCAACTAAATACAGAGAAAAAGTACAGGCAACCTTAATTTATGTCTCATTTCTAGTCCTGGTTTCAGCAAAATTTCTAGAAATAATATTGTGTGCAATTCAGAGGTAGATCTACTGTAAAATAAAGCACACAGAAAATGTTCAATATATCAGAGATATAGAGAGTATCTTTCTACTTGAGCACCAGATAGCATATTTTCCCTTCAATTCAATAGATTATTAAAGAAGACATTTTCTGATAATATATGTAGCTTTCAATAGAAAAGAAGGGAAGAGATTCGAACAGAACAGTTCATTTAGAAGAGACCTATAAAGATCACTGAGTCCAACTGCTTGACCTCTTTAGGGCTAACCAAAATCTAGAGGCACATTAAAGAGGCCATTCTCCAGCTGTCTCACGAGCTCCGACAGGCATGATGCACCAGCCACCCATGCAGGGAGCCTGCTCCAGTGCCTGACCACTCTCATGGGACAGAAATGTTTATAATGTCCAGTTTGAGCCTTCCCTTGGTACAGCTCTGTGCCATTCTAGCACACCCTGCTACTGGTTCTCAGGAGCAGAGCCAGCACAATCCCTCTGCAACCCCTCCTCATGGAGATGCATTGAGCACTGAGCTTGCCTCTCTCTGCAACCCAAGTGCCATCAGCCCCTCCTCAGAGGATACACCTTCCAGCTCTGTCACAGAATCATAGAACTCATCAGCTTTGTTGTACTCCTCTGGATTTATTCAAGTACTTTAACTTATTTCTTACATTGTGGAGCTCAGAACACAAGATGCAAGGTGAGACTGCATCAATGCTAAATACAGTGGGAGTATCACCTGTTTTTGCCAGCTGGCTGTGCTGTGTTTAATGCACCACAAAATGTGGATTGCCTTCTTGGCTGCCAGGGCACACTGCCTGCTCATGTTGAACCTGCTGTCGCCAGCATCCCAGGTCCCTTTCTACTAAGCATCTTGTTCCCCAACCTATATCTGTGTCTGGCATTACTCTGTCCCAGATGGAGAACTCAGAACTTCATTGAATGTCACGCCACTGAAGACTGTTCAAAATCAAAACTAAACAAATGTGTTCAAAATAAAGATGTTTCTCCAATGTATAAATTTAATGTAATTTTTTTGCATTAAAATCCCAAATTCTTATGCGTATGTATTTTTGCAAACACCGTTTAATTTGGATGTTTATACTCACAAGTAAGGTCCCATAGTTGAAAAGAAACTCTTCTGAGACAATGAGAGGACGAAATACCTATTTGAATTTAGCAAAAGTTTAAAAAGTTAGAGTAACCAAACATCTTATGTCCACAGAAAGTAAAAAGTATTTCACAGTCATGTTGACAAAGAAGGCAAAATATGCATTGGCTTTTATCATTAGAGTTATCCTGCAATATACAAAAACAAGGTTAGCTTATTAATACAGTTACTTAGCTGAAATACTCATCAATAAAATTACACATTAAGTTCTATTTCATCCATTCTGATTTTAATCAGCAGAAGTTAGATTCTCAGAAACTGAAGGAGTTTGGGAAAAGAAATCTACCTGGGATGTCACAAGATGAAGCACTACAGGCATCATGGGAAGGCACATCTTCAGCTGTTTGGCCTGAACTGTTGATGGGTGTTTGCGTCCAGAGACATTAGTTAAGGTATTGAGAATGTCACCTACAGAAAACAACATTTCAGACTGATCTGACATAATTGATTTACTCAACAGAAAATGACAAATAAAATACTTCTGTTCCAGCATATCTCTGCAAGCCTATCTTTTCTCTCCTGATGAAATTTGTGTTCATGTGCATGATGATAAAAATCAGGCTGATCCAACACTTTTATTTCCTATTTAGTTTTCAAACAGGTCAATCTCCTGCTCCTGCTACAAGGATAGGCACATAAATGCTACCTCTGGCAAACTGCTGAAGCTGGAAATATGAGGCAGGAGTAGAAACAAAGCTGAAATTACTCCTCTCAGCAACGGGACTTGTAGTGGCTTTCGGTGACTATATCAGCATGGAATTACACTGCTGAAATGCTATCAGTACAATTTAGTTCCAGTGAAATCAAAGGCAAAATTGTCACAACTTCCAGCTGACCAAGAGCTTCACCTAAGTCAGTGATATAATGCATCTTTTTCCTGCAGCAATAGTATTACTATTTCTACTGAAGAAAGAAACGAGCAAGCTCCTCCACTTCCTAAAAAGCCCTCAATTAGCTGTGAATGTGTACACACATTTTAAATAACGATGTAAGTTACCTAAAGCAACAGAACTTTTCATGTTCTGATAGAAAGAGTTAGCAGCAGGTCAGTGACAGAACTTGGTCCGTAACAAAACACAGGCATAACAATAAGGGAACAAAATTCTAATTTGAATAGTGAAAACTGTACTTCAGACTTCACAGAAGACATGTGAAATCATGCTCACTTTGTGTTACATTATTGTTCTAGAAATCCAAGACTACTTCTGCATGGAGTAAAAAATAGGAAAAAAAAAGACAGAAGTCGTGGCTTACATGTAAAGAAAGGAAATCCAAACCTTTTAGTCTGAAAATTCTATAAGTCAAATCCTGTCCTGAAAATACACTTCCTATATGTCTTCCCTAACAAGAGAACTACACAAAACTGTAAACAGAGAATCACATACATATGAAACAAATAAAGGACATGATTCAGTATTTTAGACAATTTTCATGCCAGGCCAGGCCCTTCCTTTGAAACTAAGTCGCAGAGTTTTCTCACATTGAAAAATAACAATGCCTTTCTTCTGCTTCCCTGGAGTCTGATTTTCAACATAAGCAACTAAATTTGGTTGTAACAACACTCAGCCCTAAAGATTTGAATCATTCTATAACATAACGCTCATAAAAGTGTTGCTTAAAACAATGCAAATAGGTAAAACGAAACATTTTTGTTTCACCAATGCATTTTTTAATGAATTGCAAAACTGGAATTAACAGATATCTCTGCGGTTACCAATAAATAGTCACTGAACACTTCACTCCATATGTTTTAATGTCTATGTATTCACCAGATTCATCAGTTTCGATAAATAGACGCAGCTATTTTAATTCTTAGTTTGACATAAGCAATTTATATTTATCTTCTAGAAACAGGTTAAATACCATAAATACCAAAATAAATTTACACCCATACCTACAACAACTGAAAATTTAAAAAAAAAAAAAAAATTAATAACGAGATTATCATTTTATTTCATTTATTTCAACATATCCTTAATGGCAGTTTCTACAATTTGTCAATCTATTCGGTTTATAGCTACATCTGGTGGAAGAAGATGGTATCTGTAAGAAGCTTAAATAAATGCATATTAAAAACTAGCTAGGATTAATTCTAAATCAACAGTTAAACTGTTTTTACTGTTCCACTTTACAGATCTTGTCATTTTTCTTAGGAGATCATAATTTTTACCTCCTCAAGCAGAACAGGATCCTTCATTATACTCTCAAAAATTGAAAGCAAAAGCCTTTGACAGATATGGACAGATAACTCAATAAAAACAATCAAAATACAAATCTAGATTGAAAAGGCAATTTTAATGTAAAATTAAGCTTGAGATATCAATTTTCCAAACAACCAAACAATGCATTAATTTTCTGTATCAGTACTAGGAAAAAAAAAAGAAGAAGAAAAAAAGCAGCAGAAGCCCTGTTAAAGAAATAGATGCATTATTTTTTAATAAAAATAGTAACTATATATTTGATTTATATCACTTTTCAAGTACTGAGACTTCCAAATCCTACAAGGTACTCAACATTTGAACCTGGTATTTAGTTTGAATCAGCTGTTTGCAACAGGGCAAAAAATTGCATTGACATAGGAGGTAGTTTCTTTTAAAATAGCAACACGACCTTTGCAGTTTCACCATTTCATTTTCAATATTCTGGCAATAACGTAGGTGATTAAAAATAGATCACCCATCATCACACAGGAAAATAAATTTATGCTTTTTTTTCCCCACTATGTAAAAGACAAGCCATACACATTCAGGGTTGGTTTAGCTCCATTTCTCTTCTTGAAGACTTTCAGTATTCCTTCCTCATCTTGCTATTTACCTTTCTTATTCTGTTCTGTGGGAGATCTCACCCACCAGAAGTTTTTATGAGCATTTTAATGCCTATGATTCAGACTAGCCACATCAATCTCATATTTTCTCCTTCTTTCCTTCCTTTTCTCTCTCTCCTTCTCTTCATCCTTTCCACAGAAATTTTCCAGAAAAATTCCCTGAAGTTTAAGTTTTTAAAACATACTCGCAGATATGCTGTTACATCTCTCCTTGCTCTGTACTATATAAGGCAAGTCTGCTTTAAGTTTCCAATCATTGGATACGACGCTAATATAAGGAATGAATTAATTAGGGATAGAAATTTACTTTATTTTGAAACATATGACCAACACATGCACTATAAGCTGAGATTAAAGACAATCTTTAGAATATCAATAAAACTTCTTGTACAATTGGGCCCCTTTCCTGACTGAGCTGAATCTTACAGTCCAGGCTCCAATGCAAAATATCTGATCATGACAAAACCAAGAAACTTCATGAAGTTGACAACATGCAAACTTCGTATCATCAGAAAACACAATCTTTCCATCTCTATATGTAAAGAGATAAAGAAGTATTTCTCAAAAGTAAGTAAAAAAAAAGTGAGTAAAGATAAGATTTGTTCAGTTAACCAACTCAACTTACCTAGAATTCCTGGCAGCTCTCGTACAATGTGATGGATGAGAAGATCCAGGCATTTTGACAGGTATTCATTGCCGCTTTGCTGCTCTTTTCCTGCTGTGGTCTTTCTGCTGTCTCTTTCAATATACATCACAAGCCTACATTTAAGCACGTGCAAAATGTTACCTCTCATAATGCCAAAATGATACTAGATCTGTAAAATACTACTGCAGCATGCATTTCTAGTACTAGTGGTTACAATCAAGAGAAAACATTGTGAATATTCATTTTGTTTAAATTTTGGGATCTTCTCTTTAAATAAATAAAATTTTAAGATAAAAAGATTGTGACAAGGAACAATAGGTAAAAAAAAGGTACTGTAAATGCAGCTTTACTAATTTAAATGAAGATACGATGCTAATATAAGGAATGAATTAATTAGGGATAGAAATTTACTTTATTTTGAAACATATGACCAACACATGCACTATAAGCTGAGATTAAAGACAATCTTTAGCAACAGGTAAGAATTCCAAGAACCAAAATAATCTTTCAGTTGAGAAAAATCATACAAAATTAATCATAAAATAGCCTATTCAAATGCTAGCATTACTGAGAATGGCTATAAAGAAAGAGATAAAGAAGTCTAACTAGCATTATGCCTTTCTCTGGAAATATGATTCCAGATTTCTAAAGACAAAACCCAGTGCTTACATTCTAACTGACAAATGCTGTAAAATTATGCTGTTCCACAGAATGACACTTTTCACAGTAAACTATGGTAACTGATTTATTAGCCATTGGCTAACTTACAAGAGATTGCTTTAATAATACACCTATAACAGAATGCTTCAGGCAATATTATAAAATACTCATTTGAATAGACAGAAGGGCCAGATTTTCCTTTAGGGGCCTAATATTGACATCTCTGTTTCATACTCAAACTCCCAGGGGGTTTGGCACACAGAACCATCAGTCACTGGTGACTGAAAACCATGCTCTGGATTTTAAGAATGTACTTTAGTATTATCATTTTTCTTACACGCTCTTATTATAACCAATGCTCATCTTAGTTCACCTGCTTTAGGTGCATACAACAAAACTGAAGGATCAGTAACACAAATTTTTATGCTAGCAAGTGTGAATTTCCATCGTAGAGATTATTTACTCCATTAAGTAAAAGTTACTCAAGAACGCATTTTGCAGGATCAGGCTTCTAAACAATGGATGATTGCTAAGGAATACTACAGCTCACCTGATCCTTCCTGAACTGTGTTACAAAGATGAAGATAGAGAGAAATCACAGGACCCATTCACTGACACTTTCAGCTGTGCTTCCCATGGACTATGGGGACATCTTTGACATTTCAATACAACTTCCAGAGATTGCAAGATTATAATGATTTCTCATTTGTGTAGCACGTGAGAAATACTTAAAATCTGACAACACTTTAAAGAATTTTTTTTCTTTCAAATACTTTACGTTTTATATATATTTTATATATATTATGTTTACATATATATTAATATACATATGTATATATTTGTATGAAAGGACATTTCAAATTGCAAGAGTATAAATCTAACCTTTCCAAACAAATAAGTATTTTATACAAAGTCTGTTTGTGTAAATATATGTGGTTTCTTTCTGTTCTTTCCATCACAAAATTGTCCTTCACAAGGATTTTTTAAAAATACGCACAACTACTTTTCCTTGACAGTATTCTTTAAATAATTGCTGTCTGAGAAAACTGGACAAATTCATATATGGTCAGGGAAGCATTAGTGTTTTCATTTTCCTTCAACAAATCCCTCAGTCATTTGCAGAAAATCAGTTATTTTTAATGCCTGAATAGTCTTGGTGTTCTGTCTAATGAGCAAAATCAGGCCTGTGGAAGTATTACACTTTTTAAATTTATTCAATCTACATGTTTGTCATGCACTCAACAATACATGAAAAAGATATACAGGTGTTAATAAAATAAGCTACACATCACTGACTGATTGTTTTATCATGTTCAAATTCACCACACAACGTACACATGGAGTATGTGTGCATAATGAAAAATGCATACTGAGAAACTGCCTCATATCGATCTTCATAATCAGATCGTATAACCTGAAGGAATAAAAATCATGTTACGATCAGCTGCAGATGCTAAAGACAAGCCAATATAATTTATATGCATTTTACTACATACTCCTCACATTTCTCAAATATTTTATAAAATGATTTGAGTATGTAGAAACATAGAATGGTTTGGGTTGGAAGGGACCTTTAAGGTATATCTTGCTATAGGAAGGATAACCCCCTTTACACCAGGTTGCTCAAAGCCCCATCCTGCCTGGCCTTCCAGGGAGGGGGCATCCACAAACTCACTGGGCAACCTGTTCCAGTGTCTCACCACCCTCACAATAAAGAATGTCTTCCTAATATCTACTCTAAATCTACCCTCTTTCTGTTTAAAGCCATTTCCCCTTGTCCTGTTGCTACATGCCCTTATAAAAAGTTTCTCCCCCATAAAACATTTTCAGTAGTTATCCGAGTTCTTTCTACTGTACTAGAAATTTTTAAATTATTAGTATTAATTTCTCTGATAGAACTGGAGATATTTATCTAAAATACAGTGTTGAATTACTATTAATAAAAATTAAAGAATATCCATTATCTCAGCTGGACTCGAGAAAAATTCTTTCAGAGTTCAGGATATTACAAAAGTAGCAGACCCCACACAAAATAGCTCATTTCTCCTCTCTCATGCTACTATAATCATCTTGTACTCCCGATGTAAGATAAATGTTTTAGTCTAGATCATTTGCCCTGCTAAGATACACTGTTTGCTGAAGAGAAATTGTGAAGAAATCACAACAAATTAAAAATAGCAGCTTATGAGTTCAGTAGAGCTGCTATAAGTCTTACCTGTTCTTTTAGCTACTGTGTTTACATAATTCTTTGGTCCCTAATCTGTTCTGCCTGGAGCATTACAAAACAGCAGCACAAAATTCACAACACAAAATAACAGCCCAAACTCACAACACATTTTCTTCAGAAATGCTGCTCAATGGAAAGCATTATTAAGAAAATAAACAAAATATGAAAAAAAAAAGAAAGAAAAAAAAAAGAAAGAAAGAAAAGAAAGAGAGAAGACAAATTGTCAATAAATTGTACTTAAGTTCTTATCCTTCATGTAATATCTTAAGAATAGATCAACAAATATTAACTGTCAGTATGGGACAACAGTCAGACATTCCTCCAAACACATAGCTCAGTTGTATGTGCTAGAAGAAGCACATAAAAATGTGTGATGTTCAAAAAGTTGTTTCAAAATCATCACACATTCTACACTGTCCAGAACACATCACTTGATAAAGCATTTTTAGAAGTACAAGAAGCACAACAGTGAATCAACACTCTCCGCAATCTACAAAACTTGACGTATCTACAGATACTTATGTGAGTGGAGGAGTATGAAATGACAGCACTCCAAAAGATGTCCACTCACAATGGTTTGATGGTATAACTCATCTGCTCCTTATAAATCCAGCCCTTTGACTCCAAATACACATCTTAATTCTTCTCAAAAAGCAAGATAAGATGTAGGAAAATTGTATTTGCTGTAAACAGTTTATAGCTACCTACAAGTCATATCCTTTTTATTTCTAGTTTCAAATCCATTTTATTCCAATCCCACAAACCCTGGGTCTGTGCTGTATTTCGCTGTTACAAATACTCAAGAAAATATCTTCCATCTTACTTCTCCAACCATCTCAAAACCATGGTGACAATTTATATTCTAGCAGTCTAATTTCCTCTCATCTTATATGAGAGCACTGTAGTGCAAAAAGGCAAAAAGTTCCAATAACCATTCCACTGTGAATCAAATTGAAGTGCTTCCATTTTTTCCAAAGTATTTTAAAACATAGGAACAAATGAAATATTTCATGCAAAAGTCACAGGAAATCAGCGATCGTTCTACAAATGACTTCAACAACACAAACAGTCACAAAACATTATTCAGCTTTAATGCACCTACAGATTATATCAATCACATCCTAAGATGAGGAAGGTACATGACAGACCTTTTTATTTTGCATTCCCATCACAGCAACAACTTACTAATGCAGTACTTATTTGCCCCACTCAATACAAAATTTGTTCCTTGCTTATCCTAACAGGGACCACCAGTTACTTTTAAAGTCTCTCCTTGTAAGCCAGAGTGGCTTCCCCTTGTGAGTAATCATCAGCTGACAGCAAAAGACAAAACAGAGAACTCTTTTCTTGATATTCTCAGAAACAAAAAGATCTGCATTACACAGAAGATAATTCATTCCTAAAACACTGACTCTGAAATACAACATATTGAAAGTGACTTAGACACAACTTTGAAAATAAGCATTGCATCTCCAATCATAAATTCCGTTATTACCTTACCTTGCTTGACAACTGAGAAGCAACATTTCCCTGCTATTTATTAAAACTTGCAACAGGACCAGAAATGCTTTTGCTCGTATGAAAGTTGAAGGACTTTCAAGTAAACGAATAATTGTAGTCACAAACTCCTTGGTGGGGATAAACAAAAAAACATTAATGTTATCTTATGCAAAATAGTTACTTGCATTATACTTTATCAATGTATACATTTGAAATTCCATTTTTTCATTTGTATACTGTATTTGCATTTTTTATTACCCTTTTCACTCCTTTCTCATAGCAAATAAAATCCATACAACACAGCTAAATAAATTTTGTCCAAAATAGACAGGCCAAGTGAAACGCTGCTCTGTTCAACTTCTCACAAGCCACAGCAAGAAAACACTGTCTGTTCTACTGTGTCTAGAATGGACTAGAAAGCATTAGAAAATATCTTGCCTTAAGGATAATAAGATATTTTAACATACTTATGTTTAAGACTGATGAATTTTCAGAATATAGGTATACCTCAACACCAGTAAGACTAAATGTTTACCTATCAATTTCCATACATGGAGAAAGATAAAACACCACCTTTGTTGGATATAATTATGGCTACATCAGATCATAAATGATACCATGGAATGAAGCAGCCACCCAATATATAACTGCATGTTGTATATAAAGTTTTAACTCCTGCTATGACACACATTTCACATGCTAAGTGTTATTCAAACTCCCTGTTTTGCTGACAGAATAACTGAAAGGCAACTTCATAAAACTGAAAATCAAGACCAAACATAATTCATTAGAGGCAGGTTTTGCAACACTTAGCTGGAAGAAAGAACATAAGTGTAAAATCCAGCCAACAAGCCATCAAATTCTACTGTGATACTATTTATTGTCTTCAAAACAAGGATTGCCATCAACACAGACAATCAGTAAAGTTGTCTCAGAAGAACAAGCTATTAATTATTCTACTAATTCTTTCTTGTCTTTCTGTAATTTAGTCTATAAATAGACACCATTCTTCAACCTTATGGTTGATGAGACTAAACTGCATAAAGTTCATACTTTAAACTGCTCAATTGTTCATGGAGCAGGACTTGGATCTCCTCCAGTGTGAGCCTGAGCAATAAATTTTTCATATGATAAACAAATCAGAAGCAAAGGCTGAAATTTTGCTAAAGTGGTTCTCCTCTCCTCTCCTCTCCTCTCCTCTCCTCTCCTCTCCTCTCCTCTCCTCTCCTCTCCTCTCCTCTCCTCTCCTCTCCTCTCCTCTCCTCTCCTCTCCTCTCCTCTCCTCTCCTCTCCTCTCCTCTCCTTCCCTTTTCTTTCTTGTTAAGAAATAACCCAGAATAACCACAAAAAAAAAAAAAAAAAAAAAAGAGCTGTAACAATAATAAAGTCTCAGGCTTAGAATAACAGTATGTATAATGGTACACTGCCTGCTAACACAAATGGACCTGGCAGACCAAGAACTGGGGCAACATGACATGGATAGATGCATCTGCAAGCAAAAACACAGCTGTAGTTTTTTTTCCTCATGAAAGCAAGAACATTCCATTGCAGGGTTGCAATTAAAGATGCAAATAATTGCACTGTCAATTAAAATTAGTTATATCAAACTTATTATCTAACTTACGTGAGAATTCTCTAATGATCTGGCTTAAAATACGAAAGTGACATTTTGTAATTCGCTTTTTTGCCTGGTCTGAGGACTGCCAGACAGCAACATTTTATCCAAAGAAAATCTGCAGCACAACTTTGCTGACCTGCAGAACTCAATAAATCAGAAGAGGCAAAAATTGCTGAAATACATATATATTAATTATTAATTGTTGCACTGTTACATAGTTCCTCCCTTGCTCACAACTGTTTGATGTATCCACGGAGATTCTGCAGGGTAAGGACACTGCTTTCATTACAAGTGAGCCACCCTACCACAACAAGATCGTGATTTTATATAGGATATTCATAATGATACATGAAAAGCAATTAAGTTTTTTAACTGTTTACACAAGGGGAAAACAGACCATTATTTCAAGAATCACTGAAGATGTTATAGCAAGTATTTGTTGTTTTCCAGAGTATTTTCTAATTTGCTTCTTATGAACTGCAAATATCTCCATAACATTATAAGTTAAGAGTTAGATGGAAAAAAAAAAATACAGCAATAAAAAACAATTCAAAGTTACAAATCCTTTTGCAAGGCCTGCATCTCTTAACTTTCGCCATTTCACGACCTGAAGTGCTGTACAAATGAATCAGGAAGAAGAGACACTCTGACCTTAAGGAATCACATTGCTGAATTGTGAGGGTATGATTTACACAAGGGGTGACTGGTACCACTAGCATGCACACTCAAGAACAACCACAAAAACAGAGATGGCAGCTGACTCAAGTTTTTTGGTCCAAATAGCAAACAAAACATGCTGGCTGCATAGGTGGATCCAACATGCAGGCTAGTGACTTTCTAGCAGGAGCAGAGCAGTCAGGTTTGTGCAGAAATTACATTACCAAAATGTCAGTGGTTTCCATTCATTCAGAGGTGATATTTGACAGCTAAATTAAAGTAACTTTCTTTTTTATCTACTGCTATAGTTTTCAAAGATGTTTGATTCAGGTTCTTTCTCCACATTTTATTTTAAAACATCATTTCATGCTGTTGTTTTTTTGTGTTTTGTCTTCAAAACATGAAACTATAACAGAATATCTCCGTATCAGAGAGGGATTTAAAAAACCCCTTAAGCCACTATAGTTCTCCTAAGATTTATATTGGCACAGATGACTACAGACCAGCATTTTTCCTTTCTATTCTTCTAGTTGTTATTTTGTAAATGATTTCATTTCTGTTTTCAAAGGGAGTTAAAAAAAAAAGGCAGGCTTAAGGCTTGCAAGCTAAGGGGGTTTCCAGATAAAATACACAAAGTTAAATGACTTCCGTTTTGAATTCGTATATTTAAGCATCATTTAATATGTTAGTTTGCAGTTGTATTAAAAATTACCTTCTATAAACACTGAAGTCTTACTACCTCTTAAGGTCACAAGAATTCTACAAAAGACAAAATACTTGGGAGATTTGCACTCATTTAGTCATTTTCTTTTTCTCTTCCTCTTTTTTCATTAGGATGGACTTGCGTGTCACACACAAAGAATATTGAAAAGTGTCATCAGGGTGTAGCCATATGCTTGTTGAACATTCAGGGAAAGAATTCAATGTGTAAGTGAATCTTTGAACATACTTCTCTCAATAGATCGCCAACACGCAATAAGGCATTTGAAACTGTCCTGTAATGTCACAATTTGCCATCTGTTAATGCTCTTGTAAGTGGAATCTGTGGAAAGCTTAAGGCCAGCTGATAGACATTTACACAGAGAACACTGACAACTCTGACATGAAACTAAATGACTTTCATGAAGAGAATGAGTAATTTCAGGCTGCAAGAAGAGATGAGTGGAAGAATTTTTTTTCATTTAAATGTTGTCATTAAAACAATATATAAAGAAAGTAAATGAATGCATTTCAAGTAAAGCCATTTTTTGCATTTTTTAGTCGAGATGAGAGTCAGGTTACAGCACACATCACTGCTGATGAAAACATGAGCTCCTCTTTTAATTTTTTCTCTGTAAATAGAGATTTTGTTTGTTAACTGTACAGGTGTACTGACAAAAATAAACATGGAATATTTTGGTGATCAAATTAGAAAGCTTTTGATCATCTTGGGAGAAGAATGCAGTAAAAGCAGCTCTGCGGAGAAGGAGTCAGAGGCCCTGGTAGATGAAATGCTAAACATGAACTAGCTATGTGTGCTTATGGTCCAGAAAGACAGAAGTATCTTGGGCTGCTTCAAAAGCAGCATGCAGAGCAGGGTGAAGGAGGGGATTGTCCGTCTGTTCTGTAAGGCTCCATCTGCAGCACGACGTTCAGCTCCGGGCCCCCAGCACAAGTACATGGAGCTGCTGAAGCATGTCCAGAGAAGGCCACAAGGATCCTCAAAGGGCTGGAGCACCTCTCCGATGGAGACAGGCTGAGAGAGCTGTTGGAGTTGAGTCTGAAAAAGGCTCCAGGGAGAGCTGATAGCAGCCTTTTAGTAGGTAAACGGGCCTCCAGTAAAGCTGAAGACAGCCTTTGTCAGGGAGAGTAGTGACAAGGCAAGGGAGAGTGGCTTTAAACTGAACAGGACAGGTTTACATTGGATATAAAGAAGAAATTATTCTTTATGAGAGAAGGGTGGTGTGGCCTTGGAACAGATGCCCAGAGAAGCTGTAGATTCCTCATCCCTGGAGGTGTTCAAGCTGGATGGGGCCCTGGGCAACCTGATCTCGTGGGAGGTGCCCCTGCACAGAGCATCTGCACAGATCTATAAGGTCCCTTCAAACCCAAACCATTCTACAACTCTATGATTTCTTCCAAAAATTATGTTAGAACCTACATTATACTAGAAAATGCATTAGAACTAGTAGCTTTATTCAGCAACACTAAGAAGAAAACTAAGTTATTAGAATACTGATTTCTGCAAGACATTTTGCTTATGAATTGGTCAAAGTCCTTCAAAGAGAATAAAGTAGAGCTTTAGATTCACTCAGGACATATTTTTCTTTAGGACCATTAAAAACCTTATGTTATGGTCATGCTAGAGTTTTCTAGCTGCAGTAAGAACATAAACACCCATAAGTATCAGCTCGTAAGGATCTGAAAATAAGAAACATTATACTCTTCATTATTCATATTTTCAACAAACAAAAATATAAAAATAACACATTATCTATATTACATGACCAGGTAGTAATTTTCTGTAAGTAGTAATTTTTGAAGGACATCATTGAACCCTTTTTTTTCCCTCTATTAAAATGTTAAATTCACAGTTCATAGTTTTGAGAAAATTGAGAGATCTGTTCCTAATTTTCTGCTTAGCTTCAGGTACTTAGCTGTTACTGAGCTAAGCGTTTTGAAAACACAAAAGCACTACTAGAAGAAACTTTTAACTTCATTCATGAATTTCCATGCCACTGAATACTATTAATCTGAAATCTAACCTTTTCTTGTATCAGCCTCTGGAGATGAATTCCACATGACAACATTGCAGAAAACATGGTGAGCATGTACTGCTGTATTTTGCATATTCCAGTTAGCAAGGAATTTAGTACAGCTGTTAATCCCACCTTCTCAATGACACTCTGGAAAGCACTGGGTGAATAACGAGTAATTCTGCATAAAGCCTACAAAAGCAAAACAGAAATATTGTTATTTAATAGAATTTAATAGAGTTTTTAATTAAGAATTTACACCATTTCTTCATAAGATAAACATAAGGGGAAAGGACTACATTTTGTTTACTTGTTTAAGACACCTGCAACTCTTCTAAACCTCTTCATCCCACACAGCTGCAACTGAAATCCTTGGTACAACAACATCAAGTAGGGTCATATTACTCTCTTCCTCCAGAGGATGATAATGATGCAACAGCACAGTCCATGCTTGGAACTCATATCAGTACAGAATGTAGGCTATATTAGAAAATACTGCACAAAAAAGGAGCCCAGGTAGCAGAAAATAAAGAGATGTCACCCATAAGAGATCTTTATTCTACCTTTGTTTCTGGACACTATCTATAATCTGATACAGAGTATATTATCTGAATGTTATCCAAAAGCCTCAGCTTATCTACTTTAGATCTAAATATTTGTTGTGGAACATTATTTAGTACAGCAAACATAGAAACTCTTCTACGAAGTGGTAGATTTGGGAGTGTTCTGTGTGTACTAACTTAGCTACTCCTTAACAAAAATTCTCAAATGACCTCCAGAGTGAATCAGCCTTCAACTCGAGGTATCCTTCAGCTTTCAGTGCTTCAGGAAGTGCAACCTTCATAATACTGTGACTGCTTTTGCTGTATCTAGATGAGGAAAATACAATCCCTCAGACACTTTGTCGTCTTTGGCTTGCATGCAGCGTTAGGATAATAAAACAGATTAATTATTTGATTCGTGTGAAAACCTGAATTGGTTTCAGGCAACTTTCTTCTGCGAGCAGTAGTCAATATCATCATTTCTTTGCTCTCTCCTAACCAGCTATATTTAGAAACTGCAGCTTACTCAATGCCCATTCAGTAGCAAGTTCTCATTTAAGAGGAGGAAAAAGAAAAAAGGAAGGAACAAAAGAGACAAACCTATAACGTGTCTTTAAACAGGTACTTCATTGCTGCCATTCACCTACTCAAAACCCACTCCTCCTTGTCCTTTTTGGTCCTGCAATAATATTGATTGCAGCTTTTTCCTTCTCCCTCCTCCTCCCTTTTTTTTTTTTCCTTAAAAGATAGGCATTCAGTCTTTGTTTTTAAGTACATCAGTGTCTATTTCCCCAAGGATACAATTCTACCATTTATCTCTAGTCAGAGTTCTCAAAATTAGCAGGCCCAATGTATTCTCTAAATGCATCCTCGAGGTTCATATTACCATAAATTGTTGAGGCCCAGAGACAAACTGTATCAAAGCAAAAGTGCAAAGTTGTTATGCTAGTATGGTGCCTACAGAGTTGCCAGTGCTTTAGCTCCCTGCTACAGACTTGGTCAAAAAAGAGGTAACCACAGCCATAAGACCATCAGAAACCTCCAGGTAAATCCTGTGGAGACATGGCTGTCTCCTAAGACTGTATTGCAGCTTCAGAGACAGCAGGAAAGCTCCATCCCGCTAACAGCAAAGGATAGAAACTTTAAACTCCTGTTGTCATCGTGTGCGCTGTTGGATGACTGAAATGAACATTTCAGCAGAAAAGCAGATGGAGTTTTACGGGAAAGAGAAGACATATTCTCATAAACCACTTCAGCAGATCCGTATTTTCAGAAAACAGATGAGATAAGTGTGTGGGGGGGGTAGGGGAAGGTACTGGGGCAAGGATCTGGAAATGATAACAGGTAAGAGTAGAGGAGACTTTACATAATCCTCTGTCAGAAGCAGCTTTGAACAAGAAATGATTGCAGTGAGAGAAAGGCATTGGTAGAGCCTCTCCTGGAATGAACTTCGCCATCTTTGGTCTCCATCCAGTCTGCACTTTTTCTCCCACAGCCCCAACCTTAACAGTATTTGTGCCTTATCCATTGCTTCCCAGTCTTATGTGCTATATAGTATCTAGGTAACATTCATCCTTTCAGGATGCACTCTACGTATCTCAAATTTGAGAATGAATGCTTAATGCATCTGTGGTAACTAAGTCGCAGGAAGAAACTATTCAGCATCAATTATTTAAGAAAAAGAAGAGAAAGAAAACAATTTTGTTGAGCTCTCCCATGTTTTTTTTTCCCCATGGAAGTGGCTTATGTTTCAAGTAGTTACTTCTCCAGCAGAAGATATTTCATAACATCAATAATTATTTTTTAAAAATGAGGATATAACTTTCAATATACTAGAAAAAAAATTTTGCTGCTGAGCTTGTCAGAATGTCATTTTGGCATCTTACTGAATTATTTCTATTCTGAATCTAGCAAAACAATAAATGATATCATTTTTGTATTATGTTTACCGAACGCAGGCTGGACCACCCCAAAGCAAGCAAAAATACTGAAACACAATCCCCATTTGCCACCTCTGACAGGTAGGACAACACAAAGTGTCATTTCTTGACGCTAGTGGCTGAGGATTGAAAGTCTTCCTGATATATTTTTGTTGCTGATTGAAATAATTCTAAGTAAAATCCCATAGTGCCTTACTGCTGAGATACATTGCAGACGACGTGCTAGCTGCAGGTAAAGATATAGCACATGTGTTTCTTAACATTAATGCTTTTTATAGTGAATATACACGTCAATCAAGAATACATTCTTCAGGATAGATTTAAACAAGGCAGGAATGACAGCATGATAAAACATAATAGGACACATTATCATATACAGAATAAATAATGCCTGCATATCTGTGGCAACAATATGCTACAATGATATTTTATGAACGTAGAAAATAAATAGTATGATACAACCTGAGAATACATTATGTTACTTCAAAAAAATTGTATGTTACTTAAATCTCTATAAAATTCAACTAGGAAAAGAGCTACCTGTATTAGATTTCAATATCAATTGGTTATCTGAGTGTTTTCCAAAGTTCAGATAATGTGCTCAAAAACCCCAGCTGTATTAATACACAGCCATGATTTATATCAGGTCTTGAATAATAATCACAATAAATAAAAGTTCAACCTCTTGTTCCTTTGGTGTTTAACTACAAAGCAGCAAAAGGATTAGAGGAACATCTTAGTATATTTTACTTTAGAAAGCTGCAGCTCAGTTCACTTCTTATGCAACTGTATGGGAACTGCTGAATCACAGCCTGAACCTCTGATTGACCACCTGAGGTGAGCAATGAGTCAGCCATGGGAGCACAGGTGAAGGCAATTCAGCTGTGCTGCTGGAAGGGGTGGAGCCTGGCTGAACCTCTTCTAGATCCATTTAAGAGCTGACAAGGAGCAGGGAAGGATCTCTTCTGGAGATCCCTTCTTTTGGAGTCTTCTCAGCGAGCCTAGGACAAGGGTAAGCTTTCCATCCATTCTTCTTTGGTGTGATAACCTGTTGAGCCTAGCTTTCCTGTATATTTCTTAATTATAACATCTGTATATTCATTGATTATACATACAACATACAATAATTACACCTCAAACATTTGGTAAAGGGTGTACAGTTCCCCAAAAAATGGAGGGGAAAATCCAGTAACAACTTCAGACAAAAAGTACACTTATGTGAAATGACATGTATGGAAGAAGATGGAATTTACTACATGTAGCAATAACTGCCTTTAAAAAAAAAAAAGCATCAAGAAATAGAACAGCTAAACAAGTGATGTAGAAGAACAAACATTTCATACTCCTATAGTCCTTCTCCCTGTTGCTTTCATTCAGATCTCACCACTATGCTGACCTGGAGCAAGGTCTACCTCTACTGTGACTATAACCTTAGTAATCACCCAAGTGAGAAGTGTGATCTCCAGTAAGCCTGTGCCTTCACAGTAATAAAAAAAAAAAAAAAAAAGTGGAAACAAGGTTTGTTTTCTTATATGTTCCTTATGTACCTTTATACTGAGCATTTGCACATATTCAAGTACAAGATGCTAAGAAGATTTTTGTCTCAGCAGAACCCTGTGCACACACAACTTGGTGTCATCTCTTTAAATAGATGGCCTGACACTGAAGCATGGGCTTCAAGGAGCCTGGTCTTCCCCCAATAAATCTAATAGAAAGAGCATTCAACAAATCATTTTTCTTTAGGGAATTCTAGTAATTGCTGCTGTCATGACCTTAAAAACATGCCTTGGTACTAACATATGCTACCTAAAAGAGGGCATGGCACAGTAGTTCCTGAAGACAAATAGGCTTTGACAGCTACGTTTTTGATTTTATGTGAAAAGTGAAAAATTAAAAAAAACTTGAAAAAAAAATAATCGCAGGGTGAGAGCTTGGCAAAAATGATGTTATTGCTGTAACTCTAATGAGTGCCAACCCAGGGCTGTCAGACAATTCAATTTTGAAATACAACATAAATATGGTAACTTATAGCCTTCTATAATATATATCTTGTTAAATAAAATGTACTTAGAAGTCAACACATTTTCCTTGTGTTTGAGCAGTTTATTTCCCATGCAAGCGTTTGCTAAAAAGGCATCCTGAGGTCAATATTTAATAAATATGTATTTTCTAACAATATTTTGTTCTACTGTTTGTTTCTTCAACATGCTTAGATGTTTTAATTTTCTCTCATTCATTACCTCACTGCTAGATGTGTCTATGTGCATAGTACCATAGGAACTTTACCATTTTCTATTTGCAAAGCCACCAGAAACTCAGCCTGAACATTATTCAGGCAATCAGCATCCAGCTATCACACTTCATTTAAACTAAGTCAAATTACTGTTCAGTCCTGAAATGTTATCCGTATTGATGGCTACAGCTTTTGTTTTGTAAATAGGAGATATAGATAAACTCATAGTTCTGGTAAATATTGTCTATCTCACAAATCTTTTTGTTCCAAACCTTTTGTTTACATGTCATAGCTCTTTGCTTCTCATGGTTGGACTCGATGATCTTTAAGGTCTTTTCCATCCTGTGTGATTCTATGAAGTATATTATAAACCAAATAAATACTTCTGAAGTAAAATACATCACAAAAAAATCAGGAAGAATTTCTTGATTCCAAGAATTAAAATGTTCAAAAAACAATCATGACCTCTAGCATAGGAAACATGTGTTCAAGAAAATAATGAACTGCAAGGTCTTTCCATACACTTGTTTTCAACATAGGCAGCTATATTAGGTTTCAATTACAGGTCATGTCAAGGAATGTAGAACAACATGAACGGGGGCAGTTCTCACTTGCTGCAAAGAGGAATAAAAATATGAATAAAAATGCTGTAAGCCAACTAACTAACACATCTCTCTGATCCATCTTTTAGGCAGGCTATACTGGTCTGTTCTTAGTAACAGTAAACTGGTAAACAGTAAGCATTCAAACTGGTGCATAATTTGTCTTCCTATCAGTTATTTGCAATACAGTTCAACGTAACAGAAAATATACGTACACACAGAATGCAGGCTCAAAAGCATTTTCATTTCAATGCAAACTATATTTCCAGATAAAACCTTAAAGATCTTTACGTCATGAAAGGAAATTTCTTACCGAAACAGCAGTTATTTTCAAAGAATCTATGGTAGAATGTGTGAAAAGGTACCATAAGACAGGTCCGATTTCTCCTGTAATAAATCCTTGTGCATAGCAGGAGAGAGTAGTGCAAACATTTTCAATGATCTTTGCTGCCAAATGGTTCACTATTCGGTCTTCCTATAGAAACAATGGGAAAGGAAAACTTAAATATCTGTAATGTTTCTGGCTTATTTTTAGACTAGTTATTACGTCCATGTTTCATTCAATGTGTACTCTATTAGTGTGCTTTCTTATTTTCGTTTCATATTTGGCAAAGTTTTTTGCAGGAAATCTTAACTTGTGACAACAATGTGTTTAGAAATTCTACACCTCCTGCTTTCTCTCTCACTATAAATAAAACAATTAATACAAGTATAATTTAATACAAAATATTTCTGCTCCAAATGATCACAAAATTAAATGTTGCCACTGCGAAAAAGAAAAGGCTTTGTTACATAAGAGATGTTCCATGATCAGTGTTTCTTGAATGTGCGTGTGCCAAAATTCACCATTAAAATAGTGTGTGAATAGCATGATTACGAGATGTACATTTACATTACGAGAAATAAAATTAAATAATTTGAACTCTCCTTATTAAAAACAACGAACAATTCCCTGGGATAAAGAAGAGGGCCTTCTTCAGAGTGTAAAGAAAAGGGTATTTTGGAATAACTGGCCTTGTAAGCATATAATCCTGACCAATGTCTATGATAAACCGCTGGGTCCCATTTGCTACAGCAGTTCCTAAATTTCCCTAAGGGATTCACAGTCCTGAAAGCTATTTTTGGTAATAATCAAGTCATTTATCTGCAAAATCATTTATGCAAAACCACTAACTGATTCTTTAATAAAAAAAATAAAGCTATCAATGCATGTCTCAGGCAGTCTGCAAGCATAGCTGTAGTACCTATGCAATACTATTCAGAGTTCAATTTCTACAAGGAATAAAAACCACATCAGAGGAATGACAAGACATCAGCATACCACAGATGTCACAAATTAACTTAATTTAGATCACTTAAAGACAGTCTTTATTTCTCTCTCTCGTCTTTTTTTTTTTTTTCCTTAAATGCTCCTTTTAATATCTCTGATTTTGCTATGTTTTGCTTGTTTGTTTTTTTTTTTTTAATTAGTTTTTTCCAACTCTGCTTTCACTTAAAAGGAGACTCTTTATCTTCATAGAACTGGAAGATTCATTCTCAGTGTTGGTTTGGCTGTGCATCATCCCACCTTCCACCTTTAACTCTGAATAGGTGAAGTCTTTCAGCAATGTCTTAAATTGCACTCCTGAGTTCAGCAGCAGTTAATTCTAATATGAGAAGGACAACCAATTCAATTTGTCAAGTCTACGTCATAGTCTGGCTTCACAAATAATTCATTATAATACCTAATGGATTTCTTTCTTATACTTATCTCCACATTATCCTACTACCCTTTGGATTTCTGACATTCATCTTCACAAACAGATTCACCAACAACTATAAGCAATGATAAAGAAACCTTTCAGAAAATGGTACAAAAGCCATCCAGAAATGGAGAACATGCTCTTCATTAAAAATACATGCAGTACTCATTCCTCCTCTGACAGATGGACATTCTAAAATACAGACACCGATGCACAAGTATTTCAAAAGTCCAGTATAATATTGTTTATGAAGTTTTTATTCATCATTTTTGTTTTAGTCCTTCATTTTCTTCCAAAGAACTTCTGCTTTACTCCAAATATTTAAAAGAAATACCAAAGCCAATTCTCACTAAAACCAATTATGCTCTGCTGTAAAACTCTACCAACTCCTTTGCTTTTCCTTCTGACTTACAGCCATGAAAGCAAAGGAGATTTAGGCTTCTGTTTTTACATTTTAATTACCGTAATATACTGCACCAACTCTGTCTATTAACTATCTAGGTAGAATATATATTTACCAAAATTCAGCTTCCCAAAACCTTTTTTCTTTTTTAATGTAACTAACATTCATTTAAAATCTATTTTTGTATAAAATTTCTAATTTTTTTTTTCCTACAGTTAAGGTAAAAAATACATAGATTTATCAGATGAACTATATGAATTTAAAAATCAAATCCATACTTGAAATGTTAATAGTCAAGTCAAATGTCTCTTACATACGATGTGATTACTAAGAATACTAATTGAGTCCCCATTGCTACTTTGAACAAGTGGCAACAATTAATATACTTGGTATATAGTCCTTCTCCTTTGGCTAGAAAAAGGTCAGGTATAGTCATAATGCACTAAAAACTCAATGAGGCTTTCCTAATAATTCCATTTACTGCCATCTGAGATTGTCTATCTTCACTCCCCTGAGATTTATTTCTGAGCACTGCCTAAGCAACTGAGACTTGCACCATTCTCTGCTTAATTAGCTCTCCAGAAGTGAGGTCCGACCTAAACTAATATTTGACCTCAGAACTAAAGGACTCATCCTGTCAAGTTATCAAGACATAAGTTATGTTAGTGAATTAAAAAAAAAAAAACACAAAAAAACCTCTTCAATACAAATAAAGAGGTTCTGTGTAACTGTGCCTAATCAAAATATATGAGTAGAACTGTACCAAAAGAAGCACATAATCCACTTTCACTGTTTTAGCTTTACGTTTAGTTTTATAAATTACACTGAAAGACAGAGCTTCTAAATTTCAGTCATGTCAAACACTTGCAGAAGTGTCTGTTTCAGTCAGACATGGAAATTTAGTGAAAAGGAGCTCTGAGTAAGAAAGCAAATATAAGAGTGGTAAATATAAAAATATGTTATTTTTTCATATTAAATGATACACAGAGAAATATGTTTAGTAGAAGTGTAATACTGATTAAAAAAAATCAGAAAAACGGACTGAAAATGCCATCATTTTCCTAAATCAATTTCCATATAGTTCTATGATTCACTTCCACATTTCTATGACTGCTTTACATGTATTATTGCCCAATATTAAATATTGGCAGTTATATTTTCAAGTTAGCTTTGATTCTTCAAATTTTCATCAGATTAGAACCAAAAACCTTTGATTCGTATCTTGCTCCCTCATAAAGGAAGATAAAAATGCCTGCTAAATTACATGATGAGAAACTCTAATTTATTTAAAATCCTGCTTCTGCAGCACCTTGGAAAACACATAAGACAAAAATAACCTTTTAAAACTTATTCACTATTTCTGATTCAAATACTTTCTCCAGGTGCCTTGCTTAAAATGAGAGTTACACACATTCTAATGTGAGCAAGACAATTAACTACAGCTATCTATACTAACTCATCCATGCAACTGTATTGCCTCTGTCTTTTTCCCAGGTTCTATGAAGCGATTACTGAACCTGTTGCTCATGTTAGCTTGTATTTACATACCCTCCTATTTAAGCAGAAATGGACAGATACCAAGCTCCAAGCTACTTTTTGGTTAGCTCCTTCCTGCCTTCACACAGGCTTAAAAGGAGGCCAGCATGCATGGCTCACCATCTAGTTTCACAGCTTCAGTGAGGGATTAGGTCAAAGCAACAAAGTCCAAGCGAACGTGAAACAAGGAAAGTGAAAAAACATCAAAAAGCAATATGGATGAGAAGTATGAACACTATCCAAAAATAACAAAGTTTAGGTGAATCTTAAGGGGTGAACATTGAAAATACAGAAATAGAAAAATTTTCCACAAATAAATTTATCATTAAATAGCTTCTAACTAATGTACCTCAGAATAACATTTTACTTTTAGTTATGAGCTCCAAATACCCCGTAATACAAACATGGTTGTGTGTGTTCTTAATCATCTGAAGATTTGAAGATGTTAAAAATGCATCTAGACCTTTTCTCTATTAATCACAATCTGTAGGCAATAAAGATCTCAAAAAGAAAAAGAGGAAAAAAAAGGTACTTCTGTTGCTTTCCCCCCTCCAGCAACCTCCGTCATGTTTTCTGCCTTGAGCTTTGCCCTGGGCAAAAATAAAGTCAAATGGTCTCACATAAACAGAAAATGCCAATCCTCTATTCAATTCCTCTTCATTTTACAACATGGAATTATAAGCATGTTTTTATTTCCTTTCTGTAACACAGCTAAATCAGCACCAAGAAAAATTAAGATTACAGCATAGTGTATGTAGTACAATAAAGCTAATTACTGCTCTGGGGCTTTGTACACTAATAACCCAGTAGGATAACAATGCAGTTTTCCAAAACTGTATCAGAAACTTTAAAATCAAAACTAAATCTCATTTAAAAATGCACCACACAGAAAGTAAATTGCAAGAAAATACTATAAGCTATCAGAACATCTCTCATAAGAAAGTCACAGTGTTACTAAATTTACTAACAGTAATTTTTATTTACCATTTCCCAAAACCAAGCAACAGTACATAAATGTTGGATGCACAGACAACAACACTGAATTTTTACATTCATCTCTGCTTAGGTCATGGTCTTATCGTGATTATTTAAATTCAAGAGTACCTTGGTTGACAAGGTACTGCAGTGCTGCAGGCTACAATCTCACACAATGCCTAAAGGGTTATTACAGTGCAGAAATTCTATTGAGGACAATGAAAGCACCTTACCCCTTCCCGAAGACACCTCATTAGCACAGTGTAAGCTGCTGAGGGAACAACCAAGCACTCTCTGGGGTGTTCTTTTTTTACCTCCTGAAATGAAGCCAACAGCAGAAATGATTAAATCAAAAAATCACAATAATCTCAGCCACATAAATGGGCACAATATTCTTATTAATGTTCATACTGAACACACTTCAAATTATCGTATGCTAGAAAATACGTTAAATTTCAAGGCAGTATTAACTATTTATTTTATTCCACGTGCAGCAAAGAAATTGGCATTTTACTATTTGACTTATGTAGTCTCCAAAATCCATAACAGAATTTGTCCTAATATTTCCTCATTTCATCATTTCCTTCCAACTCACACACAAAGAATGATCTGGGCTTCTCTCAATCATTTTGATTACTTCAGAAAGGGACGACTGAATATGAAATGCAATAATGCTTCTCTTTACATGTGATTTAATTATACCAAACAAAATAATTGTCAACAAAAATAAAGTAAGTTTGCTTTGGAAAAAGATATTCAAAGTCATTCAGAGAGACATAAAGTACTTAATTAAACTTACTGCATGGAATATCCTTCATTATGAATCAGTTGTGTTCCAAGATCTTTACGTGTATCTCCTTGAAATCACAGTTAGAGACACTGATTCACTGCTATTTGAATCAGCATTTTGATTCTGCAATTAGAAGTGAATTAACTTCCTTTTTTTTCCCCTCCCTCAAGCAGTCTACTGTAAATTTTCAAATTTAAAAGTGGATATTTGGATATCATTAAGATTTGACTAAAGCAAGCTCCATATCTAGGCTAACAGCACAGAGATATTAACAACTGTGAAAAAATAGTCTCTATCTGAAAAGGGAAGGACAAGACTAGGAGTTAAAACAGTTAAAACAACAGCCTGTGCTGGAACCAGCATGAACCTGTTTCTCATTTCAGTCATCTGATTAAATAAGAAGCTTTGAACAGTTTTCTCCTACTACACGTATTAAATGTGCTAAAAAAAAAAAAAGCTTTAAGAAATGACATAATCTTGAAATATCAATAGTTCTTCCATTTTTCAAACTGATGAATGGCTTCCTACAAGGCTCAGTCTCAAGTCAGAAATAAAAAAAAAAAATGAAATTTAGTACTGCTCTTAATTATCTAAACATACCTACCATTTTTAATATTTAATAAGGTTACACACATCACAAACTTTTGAAGAACTTCCTACTTATTGTTCAGAGCTCCTGTTGATTTGATTAAACTTCAGGTTCTCCACCCAAATAAAACAAACAGTGTAAAAGGAAGAGAAACGTTGCATAGAATTTGAAAGTTTTTCCTTAATGCAATTTACTTAAAAGGACCAGAGCATCCTCTCTGTAGTCAAATCATGCTGCTTACAATTTGCTCTTGGCTTCTTTTTGAAAGAGAAATACAGCTACAGAGTGCAAGATCTCATAAATGAGATCTCATATGCAAATGTACACCCAATATCAGCATTAAGGATTGCAAAGGAGCACTGTGATTATTTAGACTTCTTCCAGAATTTTCTAACATGCAGAACTGCAAGCAGGGACCCTGCAATATAACTTAATGAATCTTGCTGCACCTAGATAGTTGACAGATTAAGCATCTGATAATTTATGATTTACCAAATGCTCATGCTAATTGAAAAATAAATTATCATTACCTAATATTGAGGTAGGACATAGAAGCACTTAGGAAACCACAAGAGGAAAAAAAAAACAAATAGAAGCAAGGCACAGCCCCATAAGTTTATGATTCAGTTGGTAAGTGTTTATAAAATTGATGTATAATTCTTAATGAATCAGACAGTTCTGTTCTCTTCAATTAGTTAAGGCATAAGGCTTTGCTGTTTGAAGATATAAACTGGGAACAAACATTTCTGTTAGCTCTTATTACACTACTACTGACTTGGTGTACGATCTTGACAAGGTCACTTCATATCCTGTTCTGCAGTTTAAACAGCAAGTAAATGTCTACCACACTATATTATGCTGAGGTTGCATATGTACAGTGTAAAAAAAAGATTTTTTAATAAAGAACTCTTTTTAAAAAAAGAAAAATAATGATATAACTGACGTGTTAGTTTCTCCAAGCATAGAAATCACACCGATATATTTGAAGTTTTAAGAAGATGTAGTGCCTTAAGACTGTAAGCACAGATGAATTTTCCCATTCTCTAATAACTTCTTATAACTCAGAGCAATTCAACACGTTGCTATAGTTCTTCCCGAAACATGACAGAGAGCTTTCATTTAAAAACAAGTTAATATGCTTCAAACATTGCAAAGCTTATAAATACATGCAGACTTAACAGTTTCTCAGCTGATGTTTTCATAAGAAAAGGATGTGTTAGGGTTAGCACATGCTAATCTCTTCAGTTATAGAGCCAACATAGACAGATTTGTTTTAATCAGTAAGGATTAATTTCAAATTAAAACCAAGCAGTGCAAAATACTTTTGCCATATATCATTTTCAAGTTTGAGTTTTTATTAGCGGTTAAAAATGAAATAGCTTGCAATCTGTCTGATAAGTATAATCTTTCCCCCTAAAGAAAACAGAGAAAAAAGTGAAAACATCCAAAATAAATTGTCACTGTAGAAGTACTTTCATAACAATTTCTCAGTATGAGGACATGTTCTGTGACTTCACATGTTCGACAGAGATTTTAGCAATTTCTAACCAGCAAATGAAGCTTGCAATCCTACAAAAAAAAACCAACAAAGCAACCACTTCATTCTGTGGGACGTGCAAAGGAGACAGAATATCAGGAAGCCCAAATACAAACCAACTGGGTGCTTTCACTCTTTCAACAAGTAACCTCACACACAAACTGTTAACTAATGTCACAGCATTCAGACCAATTAGATGATGCATTTAATACAAACACTTCAGAGAGGCAGCTAAGTTAGGGCTAAGTTTCTTTTGTTTGAAGTCATGTTCACCTCCAATTGAGGTAAAAAGGTAAAAAGATAAAACGTATCTTAAAATAGGTGAAAAGACAGCTGTTGCAAACCATTATCTTTCATCATCAATTTTACTACTGGTAGTACTTCTTGTTTACAATTAACTCATTTTTAAAGCATATTAATATTTTTAGACCAAAGATTTTAAACCAGTCCTAGTCAGATATGTCCATTATTCCATCTGACATTAACCAGATCAGCCCAGTCTCTTTCCAACAGCACTGTGAATCCAAACATGCTAAGAACTAAATTGAACTACATATATTGATTTATAGGTATCATAGGTTGTCCTTATGCATCCTGCTAAGATAGGCTAACTCTTAGATCTGCAAGTCGGAGGCCAGCAGCCATTATATTGACTGATAGAATTGTTTCACAAAGTTAAAAAGTTCTATATTTGAAGATTGCAATTAAATTTACATCAGAGGAAGTACAAGATTGGCTTAGCACGTTACTTAAGAAGTAGAGAAAGTATTACAGAACATACAAGGACAAGAAACTCTTGAGAATAGAGATGACAGAATTTCTTGATTTTTTACCTACTTCCAATAGTAATTTTTTCTTTATAATTAATCAAAGAAATTTGTAAGGATCGTGACAGCCTTACCTCGCTGGCTACGAGATAAAGAAGCTCCCCAAGTGCTGGTAGAAGGCATTGTTTCAATTTGCTATTTCTGAAGTTCTCTCTGATGAGTTCAATTAGAATTATAAATGCCTAAAATATAAAGAAATGATATAACAACATATATAATCCTTTCTCAAGCAAAATGAATCATTAAAGGTCACAGCAGCTTTATCTGAAATGCCATCTTAATGATGTACTCTTCAATTCTGCTAAACAGCCATTTGCAAAGGATTTAGTAAGAACAGAAGGAAAACTATAATTACAACACATATATATTGAACATGGACAAAAATACAATATGTAAATAGCCTAGGTGATAAATTGTCACTGTCAGGTTACAGAATCAACAAAATGCTATACTTTGTTTACATATTAAATCAGAACACACAAACCCTTATAATTTTTCCTTCCAGAAAACACTTTCCCACAAACATCAGGTTAAAATCTGGTCTACTTGACTAATGACAGGCTCAGTCTCAAAAGCAAGAGACCATTTAGCTACCACACATTAAACTGAACAGTGTGTAATCTGGCTGGGATACAGCCAAGTCTCCAAATATGCTCCCTTATGTAGCAAGCATATAGCTACAGAAGGCAGCAGAGGGGCAATCTGACAGACTGGCATCCAACACGGAAGTGAGTATGGAGGAAAGGTGTGGAACTGAATTCCTCCATGCAGAAACAATTGTACCCACTGACATTCACTGACACCTGCTGAACATTTATGCAGACCGAACCATGGATGGGAGCACAGTGAGGCAGAGGGTGGTACATTTCAGCAGGGATGACAGTAACCTGAAAGACAAACCATGTTCTGGACAGCCGAGCACAGCTGTCACACCACAAAACACAGTGTGTTTCAATAAGCTCATCCACTGCTACTGTTTTTGTCACTTCATACTTAAACTTGAGAAAGTTGACAATTCAAGAAAGTTTAAACTAAGTTATTTTCTTCCCTGTGAATTAGGGAAAAAAAACCTGCAAAAAAGGCAGCCAGCTGTACAACAAACTGAAGTTTTCATTTGAATGAAAGAAATGGTTTGTTGAACAGGAGAAGATCTGAATAAAGTCACTAACTGACTTTTGATAAAACCATAGAATGTTTGTTTAAAAAAAAAAAAACAACTAATAAATGAATTGCATGATTTTTTTATATTGCTTACCTCCATTCATTTTTTATAAAGCTTACTCACTGAAGGGTCATTTGAGCAACTGCAAGCAGATACATAACAAGAAACACACAGTTACCAGAATCCAAAGATCTACAGAACTGCGTGGGAGAGCTAATGCAGAACAAATAATTACCACATTACAGAGGATACTTGATATCCTTAAAGATGTTTTTGGTATTTTAAATACAAACCTATATTTACTGTAGACACATAATACCTCCTCTTTAAATTGCATACAGCCTAATGCCTGCAATGTGACTACTCTGTTCACTGAAAGCATCTGAGTAATCAAACACTACCCAAGTGCAGGATCTCACAGAGCATGTCACATACTGATCAGAGAGTTTGTGCTGTTAATCCTACTTGAGCAGCAGCTCTTCACATGTCCTCTGCAACAGAAGCTATGCAACATCTATACTACATGCACAATATAATCACATAAAATAAATTCAGAATTATATACTACTACATAAAGAATTCATGAATATATATTTTAACGATGCATATTAAATGTCCTAAAAGGACAGCAAGCTATTTCCTGCTATGTTGTGTACACAAGTGACTTCTGTTCCTGATAATAGTGACTTTTAACAGATGTAAAATACTTGCTCATTCTTTCACAAGGAAATGAATATAGTGTAAATAACTACATTAAAATCTCTGCCCAGAGATTTTGATACCAGGTTAAAGCATGGTATGAATTTTAGACAAATGAAGTCTATTAGCTGGAAAAAACAAATGTTCAAAAAGCAAATTTCTGTTAATTGCACAGTCTGACAAATAAAACTCTTTTCTCAGCTATTACACATTCTTTCCTTTCAACCTCTCTACATTTTCCCTTTCACTGATGTGAGTAGTAATGATCTTCAAGTCTTACATCTGCTAAAAGCATCTTAAATTTAGTATAGTACTTAGACCTCTTACAGTAGCTGTCAAGCCAGATGGATGTAGCACAGCTTTCATAAGAGAAGAAAGATGCCTGGTTCATATCTGGAAAGACAGTCATTACCTTCATTTACAACAACAGAATCTGGAGTTGGTATATTATCTGTAGCAGATTCTCAACCCATTTCAAGTTACATCTAGAATTCTCCCATACATCTTATCAGTCCAGAAGTGAAAATTACAGCATATTCAAAAAGAGGTGGTATTTTATACATTACAATTTAAGTGGCAATGTTCAGATTTACAATACTACTACATCTTTAATCTGTCGGTATGGATGTTGGCAAGCATTAGCAAAAAGTAAAAAGTGACCTTTGTAATTTTGCAAACCTTTACAGAGATTAAAAACTGTCTATGCCTCAACCATCATGGAAATTACTCCTCTTTTTTTCTTGCAAGAAGACAAACATAGTGAAACATATGCACGTAATGCCATGGAAACCTCAATTTCCTTGGAGAAAATAAGTCTCAGCAGGCTGAGAAAGTACACCACACACAATAACTGCATTACCATTACCCAGAAAAGAAACTACAGTTATATTTACTCCAAGTACTTATTTTTAAAATGAAATAAGAAGAACCAAGAAGAGACCACCATTCTCTGAACATCTCAAACACATTGCCTACTTTCCTCTCACTAAGATGCATAGGTAAAACATTCAAAGGGATGACTTAAGCAGGTGTCAGATCCAAATATTCCTGTGATTCTCTACATTTCAGTGAAAGCTATCCAATGAATGAGTGACTTGACTGAAGAGGGCAGTGACAGGACAAAAACAGATAGATAGTTCTGTCAAACTCTTCTTCGGGGCGTAGATAGAAGAAGAAAGAGCCTGAAGAAGCAAAATACTCTAGTTTTACAAATTTAACATTCAATAGAATAAACTGGGTCACAGAACATAGAATCACAGAGTGGCTTGAGTTGGAAGGGACCTCAAGGATCATCAAGTTCCAACCCACCTGCCACAAGCAGGGCTGCCAACCTCCATATCTACTACTAGGCCAGGAATACTAGAACATGGATAATGAAAAGGAAATCTGACTCAAGACTATGAACACAGTATAAATAGTTTTCACAATGTAGAAAAAAAGAAGAAATGTACAACATACTGCACAATGTATGCAGGAGTATAACACACCTAAGGTGCAGTGTGCGTAATGTTTCTTCAGGTGGAATATCATCCATAAGTTGACTGAACGTGAGAAATCCTACTTTCTTGAATTTTATGTAACTGTTATAGGAAAAGGCCTTCGCAGACAAATGGAGCAGCTAACCTAAAATTCAAAGGCAGATTCCATTAACACCCTTTGTAATCAGCTCAAGATCTCAACTGAAAACAAGACACAAGCATTAGGAACTAGCAAGGACTCGTTACTGAAAGTAACTCCTCCCATTTTATTATGTTAGTCCATAAGATCAAAGGTAGATGCTGGTGATATGACAGTAGTGCTTGTACACTCACTACAGTATTCAGTTACACACTACTGCCATACAACAGATGGTAGGAGAGAGGCAGTGTGACATGGAAGTGCATCTGAAGCAAAGGTGTGGAACTGAATTCCTTCATGCAGAAAATACTATACCCACTGGCATTCACCAGCACTTACATTATATTTCTGGAGACCTGTAATGTGACAGAAAGCATAACAAGACAGCAGAACAGCAAGGTCTTGGGCTAAAGCAATGGATGACCTGCTTGGATGGGATAGCAGTGAGTACAGAAGTAAAGGAAACTGCTTCCCTTGGGAAGGCCTGTACAGTTCTGAGAGAATTAAGGAACTCCAAATGAGATACCCTCATTTCCACTGCCAGTCCTTAAATAGGGCCTGAGAGATGGATCCTGCCTCTACCCCCTTCCAGTCACTCAGCTGCATTGCATGCACTGAGCTCCCCTGGGTTGGCCCTGCCTTGCAATGGGTGCTCAATCACTGGTCCAGGCCATGATTTTGCATTTCCATTACACGACCAAACAGAGGACATTAGTACAGTGAAAATTGGATTGTATGGGCACCATTTTCCTACTGATGACATCATCATAGCAGCTATGAAGGTGTGGGTTAACTCCGTTGGTGCAGATTTTTACGAGTATGGCATACAGGCTCCTGTTCATTGCTGGTGAAAAATGCATAACTACGAGTGATGACTGTTGAAAAATAACATCTTGTAGCTGAGAATTTTCTCTATTAAATAATGTTCTCGTGTTCTTTGTTACTGTTGTCGTTTCCATGGAAATAAATAGAAGGCAGTACTTTTGGGGGCAACGTACCTAATTATAAATCTGTAACATTTACTAACAAATCAAAAATGTACCAAGTCAAAAATCAGCAACAAACACCACCTGTGTATTTATTTTGTTTAGAAAAACAAAGAGCTATTTCTTCTCCCCCTTGTGAGAGATGTACCACAGTTTAAGATGTTCATAAACAATTCAGTTTCTCCCACCTTTTAAGTTAGAAGCTTTTTAATGATGGGAAGTATCACGTAAATATACTTGTCTCAAACAGAAGGGATGTTCTGCTTTCAATTTTGCCAGTGGCAGTAATGAAAAGGATTACTCAGGTGTCCAAGAAGAGAAGGGTCCTTAAATTAGGAGATTTCTGCCTTCAAAACTGCAGTCAGTGACCATCAGCTGAAGATTTACATCTAAAAATGCTTACTAGAGTTCTATACATCAATCTTCACAAAAGACTTGTCGGGTACATCTAAACAGGTAGTTCTCTTTCTTTTTGTTCTCTTCATTTTTTGCTTCTGCATCATTCTCTATCATTATTATTTACATGTTTCTACTGTTCATTTATGCCTTTTACAAATAATACATTTCTGAATTTTTATTCTTTTCATTAACTGTGTGTGATATACTTTGGATCATCTTTTGCTTCTGGGCAACGTGTTTGTTATCAACTTGAATTAGAAACCATGGTGAGGACACTACCGAAGTTCATCAATAAAACACTCATGTAGACTATCTCATATTTTTAAAAAATGATATAGGCACACGTATTTTCTATTATTTTTCTTTGAAATTAGTAACGTTTATTGAGAGAGGTTGGAACAAATGATCTTTAAGGTCCCTTCAAACCCAAACCATACTGGGATAATTGCAAGTTCCTTCATTTTACTCAGTGAAGGAGACAACCAGACCACCTGGCTAGGAATTTCTTTCTCAAAAACCAAATGTGCTTCAGGCTAATGTTCAGCTATTCAGAGGAAAAGCTGGTAGTACAACAAATATACAATTGATCTTGCATAACACTGAGGCTGCTTTGAACATCTTTTAGTGCTGTAATCAAAGACTGCAGGAAACTGAAAAAAGCATTAACTGCAGATTGGTGGTAGCTGAAAAGTCTATCACAGAAATTTGTGGTAGCCCACTTGTGCCAGTCAAGCCAGTATGTGCATAAGAGGGAGAAACTGGATATTCTTTTCCTATTACTATCTGCAATTTGATAAATTCGCAAACAAAAGACAAAACAAGGTGGAAAAAAAAGACTACGTTCATTCTTCAAGCTACGTATACTTAGTTGAAAGAGATAGACATTTCAATAACCAAACAGTTAGCTAACTCACAAAGAAAACTATCCGAAAAATTAAAACCCAATCCACAGCTATGATAAGCTTTAAGTAAAAAAACGAAAACTAATATCCAGACAGTATAGACCACAATAGTGTACAATGCAACTTTGTAAACACTATGAAAATACAGGCAAAATTATGCTAGGAAATAGAAAAGAATTGCACAGATGTGCTCTCCAGAATTAATGGAAGAAGCGATGTTTCGTGTCAAGAAGGTTATACATGAAAATCTTCAGCGTGGTCTCTCTTGTTCGCAGTAAGAATTTGAACTTCCTGATTCATTTTCCGTATGCATTTTGTGGTTCTGCTGATACCCACAACAATGTAAGAACCAAAAATATTTCACTCTTTCCACAGACAAAAAAAGACTTGTTTTTATTAGGCTATTTTAGGAATACTATTCTGTCCAGTTCACCTGGCCTCTCATGTCCCAAGCACATCTGTCACATATCCATTTCTTTATAAAGTTACAGATGTTGGCTCTACCCTTAAGTAGTATGAAAAAATAGGAAGAGATACAGGACATCACACAGTGCCAATGTCAGACATAATAAACTAAAAAAAAAATTTGCTAGGAATGTCTTTTTAAATACATGAAGTTCTTCGCTTTGTATTCTATCTCTTTAATATGTTTGAAATATTTTAGATACTTAGAAAAGCTCTTGACAGAAGGCTCCACTTAGTTTCAATTGAAGAAATGAAACATCAGAGAAACATAGTGTTTTCAACCTATTCATTTTAAAGGCCAATTTCTATGCACAACACCAAAAATTCTAATGAAAGAACGCTAATCTAATTTAAATCTACAACAGGATGATAAATTCAGCTCTCTTTCTGCCCCATAATCCACAACCATACAGAACTCCATATTCATGCTTTGCTATACTGTTTTCATGAGAACTTGGAATAGAATATGTGCTGTTAAATCCCAGATGTAGCATAAAAAGAAAGAAGAATTCAGACAATTCTATCACCTCTGCCTAATGG
This sequence comes from Chrysolophus pictus, assembly GCA_037305975.1. NCBI lineage: Eukaryota > Metazoa > Chordata > Aves > Galliformes > Phasianidae > Chrysolophus > Chrysolophus pictus. The sequence continues at coordinate 43,138,176 of JAYKPI010000006.1, forward strand.
AGGAAGGTGTAGGCATTTCATCCTTCTTTGAAATAGTTTAAAATCTCTCATTCAACTCCTACCAAATCTACTAAGAGTAAAAAATACACAGCTACCTCGTATTTGTGAAATTTTGAAGTTTTCTATGCAGCCAAATTGAAGGGAGAGCAATGACTATAGAGTCAACACTGCATTATCAGCCTAATATTTGTGCTCATCCTACTTTAACAGTAGCTACTGGGTCACAAAATTTCTTTGCATATTTCCTGCTCTGGAATGGGGGGGAAAAAAAGACCTATCTACCTCAAAATTTTGGAGCAAATTTAGTCCTCAATATACATTAATTACTGTTAACATTAAAAGAAATTACTGGTTAGACAGTTGCTATGCAGTAAGCTCCAATTGGAGTTGTTCTCCAGTAAAAGCTAGCTGGGAATAATTTAGGACATATGAATAACTGGAGATTTAAATACAGAAGTATAACTTCTACATTATTACTTAGAAAGTGATTATTTTATAGTGAAAAAATAGCTAAAATATTACTTTTAAATATAAAAAAAATATTTTAATTAAGCAAGACTTAGAACTCCCCACTGTACATTTACATTACAATGGACAGAAGAAAAAAGGAATTACTAAAATGTCATGAACAGCTTGAGCAGCTGCATTTTATACCACATACGATTGTTATTTCACTCTAACAGTGAAGCACTGAGATCTTCAGCTTCAAATACTATCTGTACTGTTAAAGAAGTCATTATTTAACAACATCTTTGTAAGAACTGTTTTATTAACTGCAATAATTGGCAAATAGTTAACTGATGAGAACAAATGTCTATGTAATATGAAAACAAATGACTATGTCATATGAAAATGCTGTGGAGAAGCCCAAGGTGCACACCCACCACCCAGCAATAACCAAACCATCAGTGCACTATTAATGCTGTGTCAGCTGACACCAGGGTAAGAGGAAGGCAGCGCTGACTCAAGTCAAATACTTGCATGCATTTTGATACATTGGCTAAACACAGCACTCTGAACAGCAAAGAATGTGCAGCCATGCTTTCTCTACAAAATTTCAAATGGAATAGATAGAGTTGCAATCAGGTACTCAACTCAAAAATCTGATAATGTCTCTTTCACAATCCCTCTCTGGCCAAAGCAAAATAATCTTTGCTTCACAACCACACCTTATTCATGTCATCTCTTTTTGACAATATACATTTTGAACAACTATTGTCAAGGATAAAGCACAGGAAGAATAAAAATTTCATCAAAAGTCTCTGGACACCTTGAGAGCTCACTGAGAATTGCAGTCACAGCCATCAGACTAGGCTGATGTGTTAGTGTCACTCATCCCACTAGTTTTGGTTTTGTTCATTGCTTTAATGTTTTAAGAAAAAGAAAGTGTTTTGTTACTTAATATATTGCATATGAGGGCTTCTCTGAAAGCAATGCCTCCTGTTTCATTATGTTGGTCCATAACATCAGAGGCAGCTGTTCTAGAAATATGTGCATTTATTGACTGAAAAAAGGTTCTAGCAGCATCACTCTTAATTATCCCCAAAATAATAGATTTGTGTAAGAAAACAAAACATTCTTAGTATAAGAACACAATAACTTGAAGAATACTGCAAAGAGGTTTACTGGCAGCCTTATTGATGTCATCTAAAAAAAGAAGTATTGTTGTGTCTTTAGAAAAAAGTAAACTTACATGTCTCTATGAATAGAGTCAATTACATCTCTTTTACAAAGGTACACCTCTTGCATTCTTCAGGCAATTTGGCAAAATCACAAAAAGTGATTTAATTGGGCAATCAGCAATGTATCTTTTCAGTTATCAAACTTAAATGTTCTGATTTTCTACTACTGACTTGGTTTTGACTTCAAAAATAAAGAAAGCCTAATTTAGATCGATACAATTAATTTTCTGAAGATTAAAAAAAAAGAATTTTCCCACAAATATGGTAAAACATCTTAGCAGTTGGTCCAGCAATCCAGAATTCCCATGTAAGACAGATTTGTTGTCATTAACACTAGTTATATTTGTATTTCTGGCTTATTAAACTTAGGAGAACTGCTCAAATACTCCATGGGTTTTTGCCAGCAGAACCTAATTTACCTGAGAAATATTGATCTTTTATTTGCTCATCTTCCTCCTGTGTGCCATAGGCAACCTAATGAGTTTTAAACAGTGGACTAAATTGTTTATAATAAATTTCTTCTTCTTCTTTTTTTTTTTTTTTTTTTTTTTTTGAGGTTGAAAGCTTATTAAGAGTCAATTAAAAACATTAAATGTCATCTGACTGGATCAAAAGTATTAGGTGACCATCCTTGTTATGCTAGAAAGATAAATTTTCATCACAATCATTTTGCAAAACAGCAGATGTGTCTGCATGCAAATATGCAAGTACTCCTATGCATACACTCTGATACAGATTATGATTAGCTTATAACTACTTCCTAAAGCTTGGGTGTTTTTTTTAATTGGTATTATTTTTGCATAAGAAGAAACAGCGTGTGTTAAGCTAAGTGTCATTGGAGGAAACAGACAAGGATAAACTCAAATATGATCACTTGTGAGCAGATTTCAATAATCCTTTTACAATAAAAATAGCAAAACTAAACAGGTTGGAATAAAAGTTCAAATAAAACCTGCTCTTCTAATTTGAATCTCCTTAGAGTACAGGCAGATGTGTATAGGCCTAGAAACAGGAATAATCAGAGAGAAGCCAGGAACAGGACTTAAAGTCAGCACTGTATGAGAATTTTAATGAGAACAAACTGTATATCTATTCCAAAAGTAGGACTCAGACTAGCTAGAAAAAGGAACCGTAAAGCTGAACTTATAATGGTGCAGCTCTGCAATAGAAGTTGTACAAAACAACTAGCAAATTGTACCACAAGAATGAGAAATAAAAAGGCTCAAGTTATAAGCAGTTTCAACTTGGATAAAAACACATTAAGATACTCCATTGCTCTGACAAAAGAATGACGTTCTAAGCCCAGTATTAGAGACACTCTGTCATTCTACATGGAATATCAAGTTCATTAATTTGCCCATGGAGTTCCATAAGCCAAAGGCTTTGCAAAGAAACTTGCAGGTGAGAAAATTGTATAGCAGAGTCACCAAATCCTCTCAGCAAAGCAATGGACACGTGTCTGCAGGATACAAGGCACAGCTGCTGAGGTCATAATGTGAAACTGATATTTGCACTCAGCAAATTTTAAAGAGAGGAACAACAAGAAAGATTTTGCCTCCAAAAAGCAGGGGAACAGAATGTGATTCCTTAAGTGGGGGAAGACTGGTCCTATACCTGACAAAGAAGGATGCTGCTCCTTGACACAAAAGCATTTGGTGAATTTCTTTATGATCTCCTTGAGGATCACTAAAATAAAAGGCGAAGGCAGAAATTTTACATCACAGCAGATGTGCCTATCCAGAGGGAAACACTACATATTCACAGAGAGGAAAGAACAACAGTTTCTTGTCATCAATAAGATAGATTAGCCATACATAGAAGCAAGCCTCTCTAACTACAAAAATAAGGGTAAGCAGATTTTTCTAAGCACTAGTAGTTAATTCTGCAAAAACCAGTTTCAAACCCTAAGTAGGAAGCTTTTGCTCTTTTACTAAGAGAACTAGGAATAAATAAGAAAAAACATATTCCTGATTTGTAAAAGGCAACTCCATAGGAAAAAAAATACCAAAAAATTCATTCACACAACCATTAGTAGGTCAGAAAGCAACTGATCTTCAGCAAGTGCCTCAACAATTTTTTATTGCAACTGCTAGGTAAAAGAAAGTGCACAAAATGTCTTCATTCTGACTTGAAGAATAAATATACAAGAGATTAATTTCCCTCTTATATTCTAAGATCAGTTTCTCTATTCAACGAGGTACTGTTCTAAAATACACTTAATTGGAAATAGACCAATTGCAAATGAATTCACATTAAAATATATCAGCAGTTTAGAATATACGAGCAGAATCAAAATAGTACGCAGTTCCACTGTCATACACATGTCTAGACTTTTCCAGCAGATGATGTTATGAGAAACAGTAGCAGACTTGCATTTTATTTCTGTGTTTTACTGACCTCCAGTGGTTACGTATGTAATAATGTTTTTCCTGAGAGCGCCTTAAAAACATCTTTTTTTCCTTAAGGGGGAAAAAAAAAAAGGAGGAGGACAACTGTTAATTCTTTAAAGGGCAACAAATCAAAGCCTTTTGGCACAAAGCACATGAAAATTTACTATGTGATGTAAGGACGAGGCTTCTTTTCTTTCCTAAAATTATTCTACTTCTGCAGCTCATGGTTGCTGCTATTTAACAAACCATCTGAACAACAAAAACTGATTAATGGTGCAATTTAACTTCAAAAACAGAGGAAATGTCCTCAAATAAATGCATAACTGAGTAAAAAACGGGAAACTAAGGGTAGATATGAAGAAACATTTTAACATGAAACAGCCAGCAGTGCTACCCTGCACGAGTCTCTCTGAGGTCCCATGCTACATCTAGAAGTACAAAAGAAATCATAAACAACTGGATGAGTGAATAATGAAGTGACAACACTATAGGGGGATTGTAATGCAGCAATAAAAATGGAAAAGAAAATTTAGTAGACATAGCACAGCATGCATAGGGGCAACAGTAATTCTGCATTTTCATGCCATTCTGAACTGACTTTTCGTATTTGGGAACAAAAATACTTGGGTTGTAGGAAAGGGATCCACAGAGATCAAGTCTGCTCAACAGCAGTCAAAAAAAAAAATAATAATAATTGTTAGTAGTTAGTAGGAACAGAATGGGAAGTAAATAGAAAATCCAAATTTTCCAAACCCATAGATAGATCACTTATGTGTCTGCATCTTATTAGAGGAAGCAGTCTTGATCCCCAGTCTTAAAAAGGTGAAACTGGGATCTGGAAAAAGAACGTAAAATGGCAAGAAGGATCAACAAAATTTTAAGAGGTTCAGCATGAGGAACTAACAACATTAGAACAATTCTATCTGGAATAGAGATGAGCAAAAAAAAAAAAAACAAACAAAAGTCAAGCCTTAACCATCCCACCATATCTCGTAACTGGCGCAGGTAAGATGAACATAAAGTTTGTGCTTCGTGTGTAGTGTAAGAACCAATGGGCCTCAGAATGATCCTATGAAGGGCAAGTTCACACCAAATGAATGCTACCTCACACAGCATATTGTTTAACTGCGCGGTCTCTTCCCAATGGATGCTATGGATGATAACACCTTTAAAGGCTTTAGAGGACATGTAGATAAATGCAAATACCTGGCTCAGGAAATCCTAGAGATGCCTATTGCTGGAGGCATAGAGTGTATCTTGCAGAAACAGGAGTACGTACTTGACATTTCTTAAATTACATCAGCCATCAAGAAACTTCAGCCAGAGCATCAGTTGGTTCATATAGCAGGATAAAATATACTATATTTTATTACAGCATACAATGTTGTTCAAAATTAATTGTTTTTGCTTTCTCTCTTTTTAAGAAGAAATCAGAAAATAATTTTAACTTTTAAAACAGCATTACACAATATGCAATAGCTGACAGTTCCAAGGAATGATAAGCTAGCTATTCATCCAGTTCTAGCAGCTTGAGGGCAGGAATCAAGACTGTAGACCAGAAGTTACAACACTAAAGATATTAGAATTTGATGTTTTTTCCTAATTCTAGCCTTGTAGGCATTCTAAAATATTTTTTACATTGACAAATTATTTTAAGAAGAAAACTTGTAATAACTGCCACTACAGCAAGCACAGCAGTTGCCTTTTGAACAACATTTTAACTCGAATCCATTGTTTTCCTAATCAGAGCACGTAAGTTAATTTTAATTCATATAAGAATGGGGTCAAAGCAGTACTGAGAACTAATATTTGTTTCTAGTTCCTCAGTGTCACTGGCAACACATTTAATTTGCTTTTTTAAGCAGAGGCAGATTTCTAAAAATGCTGAATTATATTTGTAAATTACTTTTATGTTCCTATAAAAGCAAAATAACCATAATTATTCTGGATAATGAATTACAAGCTGCAATATTTAGTAAGAGGGGAAAAAAACAATAAAAACTAACACACTGGGACCTTAAAAAAAAAAAAAGACTCCTTAAGTCTACTGCCAAAAAAGTTAACTATTAACCATTAACTGCATTTTCTACATACCAGATCTGCACAGCGTGAAGGCATATGATCTCACTGTTCTCTACAGCACCCTGAGGAGGGCAAGCAGAGGGTGATGTTGGGCTTTTCACCCAGGTCTTTGAGAACAGGACACATAGGAACAACAGAGAGCTGGGCCAGAGGAGGGTCAGACTGGGCACTTAGGAAAATTTTCTGTACCATGAGGATAGTAAAACACTGGAATAGGCTTCCCAGAGAGGTGGCTGATGCTCTGTGCCTATGAGTGTTCAAAAGATACTTGGAAAATGCCCCCAGTAACATACCTTAGCTTTTGGTTAGCTCTGACATGGTCAGACAAATGGACTCAGTGGTCTTTGAAGGAACTTTAACTATTGTATTTTGTATTTGCAAAGTGGAACAAGTAGTTGTGTTTCTCACATTCAAATACTGACAGTATCTCACAAAGCAAAAACAATGTCAGCTTCACAGCTTTAAACAGATATTGAGAAGCAGACAGTTATGTTGTGCAGTGTGTATGTATCACGTGTAGAAAAAAAAACAAATAAGATCTGTTAATTATTCTTCAGTTTGAGTCAGCTGCTGAGAATACAAAATGAGCAGAAGATTCAAAATTGTTTTCATCTCCACAGAAAATCACTTGACTTTTAATTATACACATTCTTCAAGAATTGAGAGAAATCTCAAATGAGTCCCAACTCCATTACTTCTTCTAGAGGGGAAAAAAGATCTGTACGAAGCAGTTGTACTATTTTTATGCTAATAGTGACTGCACTGCAGCATAGCAAAATATGTCAACATTTTCTTTGCACATACACACACAAAACGAAAGTATGACAGTGACTACTTGATGTTCTGTAAAAGAGAAGAAAAAGAGGCTGCAATTTTTCATACTCTAGCATTAACAGAGTTTTCTAAATATCACAACCACAGCTACACAGAACGAACACACAGTTTTATGTATTTAATTGAATTACTTCCCTTTTCATATATGCAGAAAATAAAGCAGTGAAAATCTGACATACAAGTAAAAGCATTAACAATATTAAAAAGATGAAATGGAAAGTCACCTCAGACACAGGTATGCTTTCTCCAAGCTCAGATGTGTGCAGTGCAAGCAAACCAATCAGTCGAGCCACTTTAGCACGTCTGCATATGAAATACATTTTTTTCAGGTAAAGAAAAACTGTTTCAAAAATATGACAAAAGCAATTTTTTTTCCTGCCTACATGTATTTCATACAGATTACTAAAGGCAGGAACTATTTAAGTGCTATTTACAAGTGAATTTTGTCTTTTTTTTTTTAATGTGCTACTTTATTCTGTCTGTAGTTCAGCTTAACTTAGCAATAAATTCATGCAAAAAGATATGTTTTTACCCTTCAGCAATGAAAAATGGAGATTCTTTAGTTTATTACAGTCTTCACAATCAGTCATGCTCCCACTCAGTTTTCTTAAAATACTGAAAACCCTCCAATAGATCCTTATAAACCTTTTAGTATAGCTGACAAAACAAAAAAATAACTGTATTGCAGCAAATCAGTTTTAAATGCTTCATTAAAGAAAAAAATAAGCAGTAATATCAACACTTATAAAATAAGCAGCAGAGGGCACTACCACCTTCAAATATTTCTAACATTTAAAAAAACTACCATTAGAAATATTTTCCTATCATTATGGAACAGTTTGGTTTATTCAGCAATTGAAGTAATAATATTTGACACAGTAAGTCATAGAGCTTTCAGGTAAAATTTTAGACATTTAGTATAAACTTAGGTCTTACAAAAGTGCAGTATATTAATACAATGCAAAAAAAAAAAAAAACCAGAAAAATAATGTTACTTACATCATAGTGCCAATCAAGTACCACAGTGGTTTAAAAGGCCAAAAAAAAAAACCTCCTCACAAACTCTGAAGAAGTACATCCTTAATAAAATTCAGTAATAATACCACATTTGAAGAAATTGATGTAAAATAATTGTTACTTACATATCCCAGTTGGTGGCGGCACGCAGCTGCTGTGTTAACACTGGAAACTATAATTTGAAGAAGATAAGCAAATATTAATGGTATAGTGATCTGATGCATTTCAGTGATAAATAAAAAAAGAACAAAATACTAGTAATTATCTAAAATGGTTTTGAATAGCATTTGTAAAAAAAAACAAAACAAAACAGTATTATAGGTGAACACGGCAGACATTGCCCTACATATCAATTAAGAACAGAATTCCTGAATGTAATAATGGCATTTTTTCCTAACATTCTTCCCTTAAGCCACAATGATAAACATATACCAGCTTGTGAAAATTAGCATTATTTTCTTTATGAGTCCCACTATACAATGGAAAAACTGATGCTTTCATTTAGAAAAATAGGTTATCATACAGTATTATCAAACAATTATTTAAGAAGTGAAATAGTTGCCAAATGCTAAAATAATGAATTGAGAGTTAATGCACAATCAGCACTTATTTCTAAAGTCTTCTGCTAATCAGCAATACAGTTATTGGATTATTGTAAAAATAATTAATAATAAATCTCGAGTGATAATAGAATAACACTTAGAGCAATTCTCCATTAGGAAAACAGACAAGGAATTCAATAAATTTGGGGTTTTTTGTTTGTTTGTTTTATACTTAACTTGCCTTTTTTCTTCACTAGGGTGTAGTAGTGTTTTTGTTGTTGTTGTTTTGCTTTTTAAATATAACTAAATGCAGCTGATTTTTGCTACAATGCCAACGCTACATAAACCATATTGATTCCTTCAGAGCTTTATTATTTACCAGCTGAGAGTTAATTAGCCTGCTTGCAACTTCCTTGTGGCCAGCCACAGTACAGAGGTAAGACAGTAAATTCAGTTTAGAACGTGCTGTTCCTGGATTCTTCTCAGTGGAATCAAGCAACAAACATGCTTGGTGTAAGAAGTCATTCCAGTCCACATCCTTCAGAGATGACAACTTCTCAGCTAACACAAGAAGCAAACAAGTAGTTAAAGATCATTTAAGTTGTTTTAATACACTAGAAAGTAACATCAGCATGAATTAATAAGTTAGAAAATTTTAATCTAATCAGAATTTCAGTATTTCATGCTGTTTCTTTACAGCAAAGTTGAGGTAGAAACCAATGAATGTCATCAAAATTCTCTCAGAAGCAATTGCAACAAACCTAAAATATTAATTAATTAATTTTAATACAGACAGGTATCCATCTGGTTTAATCTTAGGAGTAACTGAACACAGATGACTTCAAGAGCAATACAAGTCAACAGCTGCTTGGAGAATGAATGTAATCATCATCATCTCACTAATCACTGTATGGGAACTGAACTTTCCAAATACTTCCTTTTCAGTCTCAAGGACTAAATTCAGTTCACTTCAGTAATCACAGTTTTGGTCAGTAACTTACTAAAAACTTATCTGCCATCCTGACATGCTCCAATACAGAATATCTAAGGACATCCTTTCTATCTATTTTATATGCAAGTAACACTGTCTAATGAACAGTTCACGTTACCAAAGGTGAAAGGCAGTATGAATTTCAGGTATTTATCTTTTACTCCAATTTTTTTTTTTTTTTTTTTACGGTAAGGAAAAAGTGTCGATAAGCAGCAGCAAATTCATTACCTTAAAAAACAAATCAGAAAAAAAAGCTATAACCATAGAATATTTACAACAAAAAAAAAACCGTCCTTTATTAAATAAAGATAGACAATAACAGCTAAACACATCAGAATATCAGACTGATAGTTTAGATGCTTGAACACAAAATTAAATGAAATAGCACTTGCTCAGGTATTTAAACATGGCCATTTTTGCCAAATTCAGAATGGTTTTTTTTTGTTATTACAATCTTGTTTAGGGGACATTCTATTCTTCTCCAACTTCCTTTAAAGTATGGAGAGTCAGTTTGTTAGGGAAAGAAAAAAACAAGGAAGTTTGTTTAGGTAGAGGTGCTATCTGAATTCTAGGAGTAACTACTTGCCTGACATTCCTCTTCAAGCACTCTAAAGCCAAACAATACTACCCTAAATAAATCAGAGGAAATAGTTTCCAGAAATAATAGACTTGCTAGAGGTTAAAAACACAACAAAACAAAAAAGTATCCACAAATCTACACTGTCCATTGGGAACATTTCACAATTATACACAGGATTGCCAGGCTATCAAGTATTATAGCTCATCAACACTACACTTTTCAACATCCTGTTTTCTTTTGCTTCCTTAACTTTGTCAAAACTTAATCTGGTTGAATAACTCAGTATTTTACAAAACAAAAATAAAATAAAATAAAAAATCTGTTTTTCCATGCTAAAATAGTCTTGGCTGTCTTATTTTTTACAGCTTTTAAGTATGGCTTATAAAAGGGCAGAAGAAAGGCTATATATACGTAGCTGTCAGCACTTGAAAGTTGTACTCTTTTTTGGTCTAGTTAAGAACATAAGTTCTGCAACTTCAGGAAAAACAGTTATGAATTCTCCCCTCACCTCAGCTGATTTACAAAGGGAGGCTACCAATCTTGCAGCAGTTACACCACCATATACAGAATAAACATTTCTATGTCAGCAGAGTCATACCTGAATATGCTGGTACATGTAAAGCTTTTGAGTCAAATCTAACTGGCACTTGCTTCATTATCTGGAGAAAGAAACAACAACACCATTAGTTTTAATGCATTTCTGAAAGTTTTTCAGCAGTCAAACATGAAAACAAAGACACAAAAATAGTACAGGATGTCTGTACAAACCAATGCTTACTCCTGAGGCATTTTTCAATACTGGAAAGTAGCTTACAGGCAGGAGGGGAATCGACTTTTTACATACATAACTAGTGGTAGGACAAAGGAGAATGGATTTAAACTGAACAAAGGTGATTCTGTGAACCTTGGTGATTCTGTGAAAGGGAAGTTTAGGTTAGATGCTAGGAAGAAATTCTTCAGAGTGTGGTGAGGCACTGGCACAGGCTGCCCAAAGAAGTTGTGGATGCCCCATCCCTGGAGGAGTTCAAGGCCAGGCTGGATGGGTTTCTGGGCAGCACAATCTAATGGTTGGTAACTCCGCCCATGGGAAGGGGGTTGGGACTAGATAATCTGTGAGGTCCCATCCAACCGAAGCCATTCTGTGGTTCTTACAACTTCAGGCCTTCCCTTCCACAGAAAACGAGTTCATACTTTTTAGAAATATTATATCTAAAACTTAAAGAATGACATAAGTTGCTCTGGAAGAATTTAACACCTGAACTATGTGGCTTCATGGACAGCTTTGTTTTCTTTATACCAAAACACACTCAGCTTTGTTTTCATTTAAGTAACAGATATTAAAGCAAATTATCAGAAAACAGATCTACAGAACCATTGAACACATCATTTAATAGCTTCTATTTATTGTAAGACATTACTTAACATTACTTTACAACCCCAAAATAGCTCGATTCTCCAAATTAGCAATACAATAAGACTATAAAAGACAGCCAAAAACTTGCATGAGAGCTTGCCAGATGACTGGGTGGAACTGCTTTAAAATTTCAATTATAAAATACAGGAAATGAGTTTCACCCTGATTTAAAGATTTATCTGCAAAACTGGCCTCACCCACAAGTTCCTGAATCATGTATTTTATTTTTCTATACCTTTGGATTGTCAATGATTGGTGTTACGATAAGATCAGATTCAGTATAAATGAGCTCTTTCAATGCTGACTCCATGTCCTGCTGACTTGAGCACACATTTTTAGCCTAGAACAAGAACAAAGTTTTCTGAATTACTGTTTTGCACAAAAGAAGAAAGTTTATGCTTACTCCCATAATATTTCACTTAAATATTATGCCACAGAGTTTGGTCACGTAAATAATATATTCTAAATTGCTTTTTAATTGTGTAGCTATTGATAGGGCCTAGACTTTGCAATTAAAAATTATGAAAAACATGCATGTAGATAGAAAGATAAAACTCTAAAAAACAAGCAAACAAAAAAAAACTTGCAACTTAAGTTTAAAATGTAGATGGATTAAAAAAAAAAGATAGTCCCTCTCTTTTATGCATAGAATTAAAGGGAGACAAAGCATCTTATTTGACTCCTACACTGGAAGCTTTGCAAACATTCACTTTTACTTTTTTTTTTCCTCCAATATTTTTACACACTAAAGGAATTACTGCTGGAGGAACTATTTTTCTGTAATAACTATAGGATGAGAAAGAAAGCTGTCTTTGTTGTAGTCTCTAGGCTAAGATCTCGACTATGATTATATCACTGCCTCTTAATATTAATTTTTCTACTCACCCTTGTCATGCTTGAATCCTTTTGTGGAGAATTTTGGATTGGGGCAATAGTAACATCAGTTGCTTGTACTGCAGTGCTGGTTCTAGGAGTAGGACGAGAACTTCAAAAGAAACAGAGTACAGATTAAGTCTCTCTGTAGGCCACTGTTGTGGAGTTTTATTTGTTGGTTTGGGATTTTTATTTATTTTCATATTCAAGCCTCACAGTAAACTTTGAAGTCTGGCAGACAAAAATGTTATATTGTCCCCAGCAACATAACATGATCTTCCTGTCTTTAAGCACTCTTGACAAAGTTAGAATTTGTCCATCAGTTAGAAATAAGAAACTTTCTGGGTCTGTTTGTTAAATAAATGTAGTTTGATTGTTTTCTTGTCCAGTCAGGTCTCTGGAATGGATGCTGAAATATGACTAGCACATTTCCTTGTAACAAAATGCCAAAAGAATCAACAAAATGACAAAAATAGTAGTAAATTTTATTACTCTCTTCTGACTACCAAATCTTTGTAAGATAATAGGAATAAAAAACAGCCTTATTTTCATAAATGAACGTGAAGTGGGATTACTTTTTTTTTTTTAACTGTTTCACAAGTAGAAAACAAAGAAAAGTAAGACCAGAACACTTACATTTGCAATTTTAATGCAACTGCTAGTAAATTTATCTTGATATTATTTGATAGTATACCTTATTTCATGTCAAAGTGTTTAAAACTAACTTTAGAACCATTAAAACTAGCAGGCCAAGAAACACTGATTCTATCAACAACCTAAAATAAAAATGTTTTCTTGACTTCCAAAAAATAATATAGATATCTAGTTGCAATCTGGTAAGAAACAGCAACTAAACTAAAAAATACAAATATTAGACAGAACTAAAGATACTCATTAAAGTCAGTGATCAAATGATCAACAGTTCTCATTCTTATCCTTATTTAGATTAAAAAAATTGCATCTTCTATGTATTTTCAACTGTAACTTAATTTTAAATGTTAGAAATGGAGTGTTGCCTAAGTATTCTCTACCAGCTACGGCTCGCTACATAAAGTGCGCTAATTTGGTTCTGCTTGTAAGTTTAAGAAATTAAATTTCCTAAACTAAAAAAGCACAATTTCTGGCCTGGAGGAAGGACAAATTCAAGGTTCCTACATCCATCAAGAGATGTTTCTATGTGTGTGTATATACACACATACACATAGCATATACATATACACAGACATCCATATAAATGCAAATATGAGATGTAAACATATTTTTTCCAAACCTAATTTGCATCTACATGTGCTTGAGGAAAAAAAAAAAAACAAAACCTCTCACTTCTCCAGTTCTCAGCTTCTGTCTCAATTTAAAATAAGACAAGGAAACATTGAATTGAACTAGCTGAAATGAGTGAGATCCATTCCCTTTGCACACACAGAAGTTACTGCTGTGAAAAGCTGATTAACTACCTTGGTAGTTAAGTAAATTTTGGTGCCAAATGACAGGCCAGCAATTCCCCTCCACTTCGATGCTTTAGAACTTCAGCTTTAAGAAATTAAATCATTCAAGCAATACCTAGTGCTGTACTTAGTAATACCAATAGCTTGTGATGAAAGGCAACAGGCAGAATCCATTAGTGCATTTCAAGCTGTACACTTCTTTTATAGAAAAAGTAGCCATACTCAAAGCATATTCTCATATATCAAAAGAAGTTCTAAGCAGAATCTTATGTTTAGTCAAACAGTTAAGAAATCAGAAGTCCTATCAAAATCAGTTTCATAAAGCCAAAAAAGCACTGCTTTAACTGCACACATTGTTTTAACTGCATTTCAAGCGTGTCTTAATTGTTAGAAAATTCAAAAGTAAATACTTACAAAATATTACAAATAGAATAATAAGAAATCTTAAGAGATTGGGGGGGGTGGAAGGGCTTTGAAGGGTTTTCTGACTGTTGTTTTGATTTTCATACCTCAGAAGAAATATGGATTCATTTGATCCACCAACTGCATTTTTGGGGCGCAATTCAGTTGGATTTTCTACTGAAAAAAGAACATAAACTTGAATTTAAATGTTCAAATAAACAAAATACAGGGAACAAGCATGTTGGTGGACCAACAAAATAATTCAAAATAACATAATGACTATTACCTATTTTGAAAGAATTGCTTAGTAGCTTATTATCTGCTCTTGAAGATGATAGGTTTGTACATGCATCTTCTGGCCCCTTGGTATTCCATGACTCCAAGTCTTCAGTGCTGTTTAATAAGAAATATTAATTAAAAAGATTTAAAAGAGATCAGATTGATCGTATCCATTACTTACTGCAACTATTAACGTGCAATTTAGCTGTCATTCTCATAGATCATCCTCCTATTGCAATATGAGCTACAAGTACTTTTTATATTGGTAATGGCAATGATGAAAAATTGTTTTTGAGCAAGCAACTTGGAGAATATTAAAGAACTCTCTAGCTCCCTTAGTACAACTGGCATTGAAGAAATTTGGAATAAATTTATACCCTGGAATACACAAGAGTAATTTTGTAAGTTTCAGAGATCACTCAATCTTCAGAAAAAAAATTCACAGCCAATATGCTTTCAATATCAAAGCCTGTATCAAGCATTAAGATCAATAAAAACTTTTTTTTCCTTAATAGCAAGTTTTTCACTTTTGCTTCTGTATTTCCCTGTACTGTTCACCTGGAACTGGTTCAAACAAACCTTCCCTGTGGAGCTCACATTTTGAAAGGAAGAAGTACAGATCTTCTTTTGCATGTCAAGACCGTGTCCTTGGTTCTTCATGTGTGCCAATTACTGCCTTAGTGCATATTTCAGAATCATTAGAAAACTCACATAAATAAAGTCAAGAAGTCCAATATTTTGTGGGTAATTATTATTCTGATTCTCTGAGAATTGCTCAGACATGCAATATGGTGACAATGGATCTAAGTCTTGCTGATATTTTGAATAAATTCTGATTTTGAGATACAAACTCAAAATCTCAATTATTTGCCCTGGTGGTAAAAGTAGTAATAAAATTAAAAGACAAAGAGCAGCATCTTAAACTAGAACAGACATCAGTAACAAAAAATACTGCAGCACTGGTACCAGAAATAGGTATTTCAACAACGTGAGACAGAATGTAAAAATAGGTAAAACACAGAAGCATGTGGCGTTCTAAAATAAAGCTATTTCCATACTTGCTCCCTGAATAGAACCTGAAATAGCATTCAAATATTTAGAACAACTGATTGTTTAAAAACAAACAACTCCAAATGGAAACTGAGAAATTAAAAACAGCGAGATTAACAGACATTTTGAAGAAGCCTAACTATTCAATGAATAAAGCCTATTTTCACAAAAGGGCTGGGTGTTTCTGCATATATAGGAATGGAGAGTATTTCACATTTAAATATAAAAATATTAGATTAATGCTTTATGCTATAAACAAAGAATATGGGTCAACTACATTCACAAGGCTAAAAAAACTTAAGATGATGTGCTGATAGATTTTTTGATGACTTGATGTTAACGCATAAAAACAAAAATTTAAATAAAGATGAAATTGCCTCATGTATAAGATGCTAATAAAGCTTCTGAAGGACAGTACTGTAAGTCAAATTACTGTTCATCATTGTTATATAAACAAAAAAAATATCATTCTGTAGAAAGAAGAAATGAGTCTCCAGAAAGCAAACAGATTCTCTTACACTGATAGGATACTGTAATTCCTAAGCACCCCACACTGCTCACTGGATTGTGTAAAACTTAACTCAGCAAGTATTTAATAAAATTAAAATCTGAAGCAAAATTCAAAGACTGAAAAATTTACAGAAAAATATTTTAAAACTGTAATATTTATTTATTTTTGTTCATATGTACTACAGAAAACATCTGCTAGAACATTAAGTACCTTGAGCCCTGGCTGTCTGAAGAATCACCGTCACAATGGCTAAGGGAGTCTTTCCAGAATGGATGTTGCAATATGTCTGTCCAATTGAGCCTTTTGAGAAGCAATAGAAAACTGAAAAAGCAGTGGCAAAGTACAGCTACAAAAGCATATCAGCCTAGGTTCTGAATCCAGTGATACTATGAAGCAACTCTTACTGTTCTTAGTTGGTATGCAGTGAACAAATAAGTTATCTTATAGAGGAAATGTTTTGCCTAAAATTGAAATGGATAATTCACACAACACAGTTTAGCCAGTCCCAATATTTAAATTACTCTATAAATAATTATGTTATACAAAAATGTAAGTGTAACATCTATAAATTAAAGTCTTATAAAAAGATATGCCCATTGCTCTGAAAAACCAAAGCCATCCAATCTGAAAAGCTAACATCCTGTTAAACAGTCACCTATTCAACACCACATACAAAAGTAGAAAACTATACAGAATTAATATTTTGATTAAATAAAGTTTGTATGAGAAAATGTACTATTTCTTCTTTTATGAAGGAGAAAATTACTTCTTCATTGCACCAGATTGTATCATAGTTACTATTTTTTTTCAGATATGAAAAAGACAATGCAAACAACCAGTTTACCTCTTCTGAGGTTCCTTTTGAAGCAATCCATCAAGTAAGCTAATGAACTCTGCAGAAGGTTTCTGAAAAGCAGAACCTGAAAATAGAAGGACTTCAAAAGATAAGAACTGGACAACAGAATCAGCTGTGACAAAGTAAATCAAATCATTATCTGAAGATGACATTAAAAGAGTTTTATTTAACACCAATTTCATCTGAAAAAGAAAAAAAAAGAGTGCATAAAAAATATTAAATATTAAGTCTTTCTATTAAAATGATCTTCAAAGAGATGATAAAAAACAATACTTGGTCAAGCTAATTTTTAAAAAAATGTACATTTATTATTATATTCTTATATATTCACAAATTCATATTTTTATGTTTCATATAAAATATGAATCTTCCTATTATCATATAACTATTAGATGAAAATAAAGTAGAGTTGAAAATTGTGCTAACTGAAATTTACCCTAGATGTGATAGTTTTAAGAGGACAATTATTGCATCCTGTTACACAAGAGGTTTCCAGAATTCTCAGTTAACTGAGAAAGACAACTTCTGAGAGCTCAAAATCATGAATACAATTGATCTATTTGCTTCAAAAATAAAATTTCCCTTACAACTGAAACAAGTAATAGTTTTATCTCAATAGGTCACCTTTCTGCTGTATCACTTTGAACTGAAATAAGAAACTAATGAAGTGTCTCCATGAATACCACTGATGTCTTGAATGACAAAGTTCAAAAACTCTATCTCAGAATGTATTTTGAATCCTTAACACTAAATGATACACCTGTTTTATCAACAGAAATACAAGCATTTCTCATTAATGGAAGATGTTCGTAGCAAAGGAATGGCAATGGTAACATTCACTTTGGACAGCAAAACAATTCCTGTAATCAGCTTCAGAATAAACACTGCAAAGCAAAACGTCTTTACTATTGATTCAATTTGTCACATTTAACAAGAGAAGAACGTTACCCTTTGGCCTAGGTGGCAGTGGATCCTCATATAAAATCTTTTCAATTAATTCTAAAGAGTTCTCTGAGAAGAATGGCGGCCTTCCTAAAATAAATGGAAATTTATTTTTTAAACTATGCAAATTTCAAAATGGCTGTCAGGTGCAATTATATATAGTGAGCTCATTTTCCTAAGGAAATATTCAAAGCAATAAACATCCTTGATTTGAATTTAAAGGTTCACTTAAAAATATATTCTTCTACCACGAACAGCCAAAGAGACCAAGGACAGAACATATTCTAAAGACAGCTTGAAGTAGGCCATCATGAATGCTCTGAATGAATCAATAATGACATAGCAGCCAGAGAAGGTAATAGCAGAGTATACTGATCCAACAGATCTGTATATTGTCTAAGACTTCAGAATACTGCACTGTAATTCTTCTGCATTGAAAATTTCCTTCCAGCTGCAGGAAATGCTAACTTTATGCAGAGGAAAGCCAATGACTAGTTTTAGACTAGTTAAAGTCAAATTAGTGCATCCAGAATTTAATACTGAAGAGATTAAGAACATTACATTGTTCAAACACAAGTACTGCTACAGTTTCAAATCATAGTATTTGAGTGATTCAGGTTGGTTGATATCATTACTTTTGGAATTCAGTAGCAGTATTACTTCAGTTGATTGCTTGACAAGTTGTTTTTCTTAAGCATATTTAATGTATTCTTCAAGAAATTTTTATTACCTCTCTTAAATATATCTGTCTCAACATCCTTAAAAAGTAAACAAGAATTTAAATTGGGATCACAAAGTAGGTTTTCATTATCACGGATATTAAAGAAATACACAAACTTACAACCTGAGAACATTTCATAAAGTAAACATCCTAAGGACCACAGATCGCTGGACTTGGAGAAGTCTTCTCCCTTTATTACTTCTGGAGCTGTGTATAATGGAGAGCCTACAAAATATCATACAAATACACTCAATTGAATATTTGTCCTGTAGAACAGCTAAAACTTAATCTCTAACTCACTGAAGTGTAGAAAGAATCTTCACTTAGAGGTATGAAACATGAGATACCAAATGTAATTTGAAAAGAATATTTTTCCTCCTAAACTTTTATTGAATTACGTAGGATTGCAGAAGCTATTTTCTTGTTTACTTCCCTTTTATTAATCAACTTGGTTTGCACTTATACTTCTCTAACATGATTAATGTAAGTTTTTTTTTTTTTAATATATCTTGACAGCTTCCACAGCCAAGCCAACTGAGTATGTTAAACCAATATAAATCTCATGTGATTAACAAAAATTATTAGGTTACATCAGGTTTTACAGTTATTAAAAAGAGAGCTATCCTAAGACATTAACTCACATGAAATTAGAAAACTGTTAGAATAAACAAGGTCCATAAATTGGATCACTGATCTAGATATGCCTACTCTAAATACTACTAGTTTCTCCAAAAGCGCCATAAAAATTACAAAATCTCAGCAAAAATGTAAATTCCATAATCCTTTAAGAAGCTTATTTTGGATTCTGCCATCCATTTTAAGTGACAACAGGTTATTAAACATACATATCAAAAAAAAGCTGATTTAAAAGGTAACAGGAAAGAGATTACATTTGCATTTCTTTCTGGAAATAAAAACACATCCTGTTCTTGGCCTTCATAATTGCAGTAGGTGCTATCTGCAGGAGACAGTACTAAGAAAGCTCTCTTTGTTCCCATAACACATTGTCACTATTTCCATTGTTCCAGATGACAGCAACTGCTATGATGCCACGTTATCAGGGAAACAGAGGTCTCTGAGATGCTCCAGGACACAAACTACTGAAAGATTCTGAAAAGTAAAACCAAAATTCTAAAGCTTTCTTATTTGATGAAAATGCAGCACAGCCCATTGGATTTGCGTGGATTTTTCTGCAGAAATTAAAGCACAGTAAGAGCTTTTTCATGCTTTAAAAATAAACAATCTTTCTTATGTAAACAGTACTGAAACAATTAACCATCATACTGGAAATTACATGGACCACTTGAAGCAAAAAGTACGGTGAAAATCTTGTGTCAAAAAACACAAAGCCATTCTCTAAACTATTGTTAAATGGATACAAAATCTCCAATCAAAGTAGCAGCAATTCAGTATAGTACTTACTGAGCTGTGCATACATTTATCATGAATTTAATGGAAATTAGCCCTAGACCCTAGAGAGACCATCTGCAGTACATACTTTTTTTCATATATGATAAGTAGTAAAATTATAATTTTGTCAATTAGGAAAGCCAGTTAAGACTCAGCTTTTCTGAAGCTTCAGTGATTTTCTTATAATTCTACTACTTACATTTAATCGGTAATATGTGAAATGCATCAAGGACCAAAGGTATTTCACAAATATTTTCTTTAAATCCACATCAGTTATCATTAAAAAGCGAATTACTTAAGTCCCCTTAGCAAACCCAAGTGAAGAATTAGCATTTTCAATTCACTACTTTGAGCAGTTTCAGATCACATCCATATATGATATTTGCTCAGGATAGAAAGGCAGTTTGTATAATAGATGGTATGGGATGTCAATTGCAAAAAGCAATTCAAAATAATCCAGTCATGTGGAAACCTTACACACTACATTATTTTTACAATTGCCTACATATAAGCTTCAAACTAAAAATAACATGAAGTCTATTTAGAACAAGACAGAAAGGTAAGCAACTGTTAATCTAACAAAAATTCCATGACAGATGTACATTTTTTCCGGTGCTTAAACTATCTTTAGAATTATGACTATATACTTCTAAACAGTTTTTCTTCTTCCTCCTCACTTGCAGGTGTTGTACCCTCTGTGTGTTACAATCCCTCTTAACAATCTTCCTTAACAGCAAATTTTTCATTCTGAGCCTACCTGGGAAAAAATTCCCTATATGCAGAATTCGTAAAATCTGCTCAAAGAAAACTTGCATATCACACAAACAGCCCATCATTTACAGATGTTGACATAACAGAATTTTTCTGTTTCTCTAGGAATTCAGTAAGCCACATCAGAATTTTGATCAACTACGTTTATTGAGACTTCTCTCAAAAATTATGCATAACAGTTTTTTCCCCACTTTCGTTCTGTCTGTTTAATTTTAGCTGGTAAAAATATCCTACCTCGGAGTCTGTTTTTCAGGTGTCTTCGTGAAGTGCTCTCAACAACATCTCCTCCTGTTTCTTCAGATCCAACTAAAGCGAAAAATTCTTCCAAGTTTTCTCCATCTGCTTTAGCCAAGCAAAAGTTACTGAACTTCAAAGTGCCAGGCCCTTCCAGCAGAATCTAGAGGAATAAAATAATCCAGCATAACAGATATTAACACTGGTGACTGCACTAATTTCCAGTACAAACTATATTAAATCACAATAATTTAATAAATAAATTAAATAAATTAAATAGAGATGATCACTATCATATCTAAAAGCATTGAGAAGTTTAAGTCAAAACAAATCACTTTTTTTCTTGTAACCAAAAAATCACGTAAGGTGACGACACAACATTAATGGTTCCATTCACATTTTTGTTCGTTGATTATTAAGCTGAAATGAATGATGATGGATGATGCTACTGTAGAAAAGAAAGTAAAAATAAGTAAAAATGTGTTTAAAGTAAAAGGATAGTAAAAGGAACATTCATTCATTTTAGGCAAGTGATTTTTTTTTTTTTAATTTTATGCTGGACAAAAAACTTCACAATTTTGATAATGATAACTTTTTCCTATGTAGTCAGTGATTTCCTAATTACAATCTTTATAATCCCCCCAAAATTGTCTGTAAACAAAAAAAAAAAAAAAAAAAAATCACTCATTTAGTCAGATATGGGCCGGGGGGGGGGGGGGGGGAGGGAGGTTGGGAGAGGGGCAGGGGAGAATCTTACTTTTGCACTCTGTATTCTGTGTTCAAAAGAGTACTTTACAGTTTTTACTTTTTTTTTTTTTTTTAAACACATTCTTCTTCAGAAAAATACAGAGGCATTTTCATTATGCTTTACTTACACATTCACTTCTATTTACTGCTCTTTTACCCACAAATAACAGAAACCACGCATGAATGTGCAAGTCCTATAGAAAACTCAGACAGAAGGGCAACTTGACCTCTTACAAATCAGGACCATCAACAGAATTACTGTTATGCAACTGGCTTCCAATATTAGGTAATTCTCTCAAAAACAGTACAATATGAATAAAATGCTGATTGCATACGAAGTAATATGTGATATCCACTATAAATAATACTCCTTGTTACCTTTCCAGGTGTCAGCTCACAAAAGATAATCCCAAGGTTATGAATGTGGTGTAAACCAGTAATCAAATCTACACCAAATTCTCTTACTACATCTTCAGGTAGATGTTCATCTTGAGCAATAACTGATTCTAGCGAACCACCTGAAATACATGTACATGTGGTCAGCAAAGGAATTACTTGCATGGCATTTGCTTTATATGCACAATGACATGATGAGAGTCTTCCAAAACTAAAACTTCCAGAAGTAAAAAATCATTACCAATATACATTAAAAATATGAAAATGTATAGAAAAGAAAAGTCTAGTTCTGAGATTGTGATATAAACTTTCACTACAATTAAATTGAGTGCATGACTTTTAAAAACACTTTCATATTGATTTATTTTACAAAGGAAGCAGAAAGGAAAACATGAAACTCATACTGTCACAATGCAATAGTAACCCAGTGGGTTTATTCAGATGCCTTCTGCACGAGACTAAGCAGTACCAAGATCAGGCTATCAATGTCTGTGAACAAGCAGTAGAACTAATGATGTGGAATTTCCCACTGAATTCACAGACAATAAAAACAGTAAAATTCCAGGATCCTGGGGTCTATGGAGAAGGATAATAAATATTTTATTCCAAACCACATAATATTTTCCTGAGCTTTTTTCCCCCCCCTTTGCTTACTGATTTATTTTAGAGAATGCTGAGATGCTAAGGTTTTTCACACTATTCTCCAAATAACTCAATGATGTTGAATCCTAAAGTTGCTCTAAGTCTTTTTACGTTGTTCATAAAAATAAGTCATACCTTTAGAACCAGCCTCAGAATATATGACTTAGTAAAGAATTTTCCAACATTTTAACACTTTTATAATGTATTTTAGATTGCTATATAGATATACCAGGAAAAATTTATAATGAAATCAGCAACACAAAAGTATGCTACATTGCCATTGTTAGGCTAGTATCAAAAACAGTCTTCAAGGCTCTACAAAATTAATATGAAATTCAACTCTCATCCTTTTCACAAGTACATTTGCTGCTAAGAATATCTTGAAGCTAACTGCTGTGGGAGAACATAGTGATTCCAAGTGCACAATGACACAAGGACAATTTGAGGCAGGTCAGACAGAAGCTTTATTAACTATGACCGCAGTCAGAGAACATTCAGGCAGTTTTTTATCCCTCTACTGTCCTGCTTTATGCCAAGTGATTGCAGAGACCCAATTCATGCACTGTTTCAACGAAAAGTGAGGAAAAGGTCACATGGTTGTTAAAAAAAGCCAGGCATCCACCCTTGGGAGAGATGAACTCCACCCAACCATTTACAGGCTAATAAGGATAAGTACCCATGTCTGGGAGAGATGGGCTCCATAAGTTGCTAACTGCCACAGTTCACACTGTGGAGAGATGGCACTTGGATGGCCTGTAGCAGTAGGACATCCAGTGTTATCCTAGATCAGAACTGGGGATTGTACACAATCCCAGACTGCTAGCTTTTATTTGAAATGAATGTATTTTTAGTTAGGATAAACTTCTTAGTCAGTCCAATCTTGGGTCTTTAAGAACTTTATTCCCATGCTGCAATACTGCAAGATACAATACACAAAAATTGCTTTAACTGTTCTTAACAATAGGCTGTCTGCCTAATAAATTACATACATGCCAATTTGTTAGACTAGGCAAATAGGACAAGGCCTCCAAATCAGCCAACTAACTTTAATTCTAAAAATTGAAAGAAAGACCAGATTATTTTTCAGGTCTTATAGCTTCTCCAATAATTCTAAGTAGGGAAAAAAAAAAAAAAAAAGCAGTTTGTAATATTGGCTCTTACTATGAAACACCTCCATGTATCAAAACATTAAAATGCTCCACTTGCACAATTGCCTTTCCTTTTTTTCTACATGGAGGAAAGCATACTTACTATCATTTGCTTAAGACATACAGTCATAATTGGAGAAAGCTTTAAAAGAGTTCTTTAGAAGATTGCTGTTAACCTACCAAAACTCCATTAATTACTTAATACAGTTTTGGGTTCTCAGTGTTCCCAAATTAACGTCTTAACTTAAATCTTTCCTTAAATAAATTTTAGATAACTACATTCCATTTACTCACAATTTGTTTTTAAGTTCCCTAGCTATGAGAAGCTAACGTTATGTCACCTAAATTAGTATTTCACATACACTGTGAACTAGAAGAGAAATATGAGTTTGGTGGATTTCTAAAAATGTTTTAAAAACCAACATTTTTAAGCATACATATGTACAACCTGATTATTAATTTAACTTTTCTTGAAGATCGAAATATGTATTTTTTGTGAGAAACATTTAGTATAAGAAAAATCTTACCAATATCTGTACAATATATACATATATTTATTTTTGTCCATCTGAGCTTTTTACCTGTGCATAACTCCATTACAAGCCAGAGATGGTTGCTTGTTTCATACCATTCATGAAATGTCACTATGTTCTTGTGTCTGATTTCATGAGTCAGACGAACCTAAAACAAAGTTCTTAACATTATTAATGGGGAAAAATATCTTTATATACATGGACTGGAGGAGAACTGGAGACAACACAGCTTTATGCTAGATCACCTACTCAATCCTGTGCCTAGTCCAGTATACTAAATAGTTAAAAATTAATCTCCAATTCAAATTAATTTTACATGTAAGTTGAGAACAGAAAACTTTCCTCTAAGCCCTTGGCCTACTTTCTTTTTCATTGAGAACACAATTGTGAGAAAATATGGTAAATATAATAAGGAGAAATAAAGAGTTTTCCCCCCTCAGTCTTATCAGGCAAAAGCAATCACTCAGGGTTCAGGTCTGTATTTCTACCACACCCTCCTAGCCTCATGTCTACAGATGTCTCTGAATCCTGCCAGAGCCATATGCGAGGTACCCCTAAGGACTTTCTAAGAGGAATATGCTTTGAAGGGAAAAAAGATGTGAGTGGAGAAGATTTATGAATCATCAAAACAATGTATCAACTGGAAAAATAAAATATTTGAAATGTTTAACTGTATCAGTTTTCATTTCTTATCCAGAAAGCAAATGTTTAAAACTTTGCCAAGCTTTGACAAACCAAAATTGATCTACTTAAAATACTATTCTTTCATAAAAAGTAATTTCTTCTTAGTAAGAAGGAAATTATTATTTACTGGAAGGCACTGCTATGACTGGATTTTCATAACTGATAGAAAAATAAAGTCAACCACTACACAAACACTTGTTTTTATAAAAGGTACTTTGACATATCACAGAAACAGTAAGCCTGTAAAACTGACTTTATGCATATGATTTACCAAGAACACCGCTAGATGAGAGAAATAAATAGTTAAGTATTCAGCATTTTTTTTCTGCTACAATGATTTTTTTTTTTTTTTTTTTAAGTTTGATCTTTTCCCAAACTTAGCAGGAAAAGTCTTACTTACCCAGTTTGTTATTTCAGCTCTTTTGCATTTATCAGTGCAAAGAATGGCAACAAAATTAATTGTCCCCTTTCTTCTTCCTTTATAAACAATGGTCTTATTTCCTCTTCCTATCTCTTCATAAAGAATGAAGTTCTCCATACTTTAGGATGCTTTACTATTAAGGGATTGGAAACATGGTCTTTTCTTAGACAGGTAAACCTTTAAAGGAAGAAGGGAGAGAGAAGAAGCAATCAAATTTAAAAATCATTAATGTATCACATTTACTCTCCCAATTCTTAAAAAATAGAAATTATGTTTCATCTTGCTGGAAGGATGTAAGTACTTCAAAATTCACCTTGGGAAATGTAAACAAAATTTTGAATATTTTCCATTTGGAAAGCTCTTCACACATTCCACAAGTTACAAGTGAACCAGTAACTACAGATTCTAAATATTTTACCTGTAAATAAAAATCGTGCTACCAAACTTAAAATTTTAAATTCTGCATAAAAATGCTGGATACAGGAAATTGTACTAAACTGAAAGCCTTACCAAATAAAATTGCTATTTCTGCTTAAGGGCACAGCAGGCAGATTTCCTCTGCAACTTTTTACCCTGTAATTTAAGCCTGATAAGTAACTGATCTAATCAGCATAACCAGAAAAAGAAACAAAAAGAACCCCACAGGGATTAGCATTCCTAACAACACTAAGATGCATGTAGCTTTACCACTTATCAGAGTTAGCATTAGAAATTTTTTTCATGGATGGAAACAATCGATTTTAAGAGCCGTGTAAATGCATTGGCCAACTGTGGGAGTCAAAGAGTTCTACAAGAAAATTTTCGTTTATCTCATAACTACCATTTTTTGTCTCAATAATTTTATATGGTTTAATTTACATAGTGAAACAAATTAAACCTTTGTCATTTGTTACAAACGTTCCAAAACCAGAATATATTGCTACCTGGTACACAACGAGCACCTTATAGTAAGTTCTTCCAGCCCCAAACCAACTCTACGTTCAGTGCCCAGTTCTTCCAACCAACTGAAATATTTCACAGTCATTTGGAGTTGCTTGTTCTCATGTTAACACCAACTTCTTTCATTTTGTTTGTAAAAGACTGTTGTCTTCCTTTCAACAAGAGCAGTTCTCAGTATAGTTACCTGACAACTACAGAAAAAAACAGAGGATAGTACAGCAACAAGGATAGAGAGGAAGGCTGCTTAGGCAGTGCTACTGTGAAATATCTAATTACAAGCCACAAACTCAACTTCTCTAACTTTCTTGAGACACAAAGCTCAAATGACAAACTAAATACTAAATGAGAACAGAGAATTCCCAAATCTTTACACAGAACACCTTGTGAAACACCCCTGCAACACACACACCTACACCCCAATAAACACTCCAACAAACACCAAATGTAAATTAACTTGATTTTATCTCACAGTAAGCAAAGAGGTAGGTATAGCCAGCGTAACCTTAGAAGGAACATCTTTTTTCCTCCGGTTAACTGTGAAAACAGATGGGCAATTATGCAATGATCAGTTTGCCAAACAGGGCACAAAGACAGGAACAGGTGTAGGTCTATTTTCCTGTCGCTGAACTATCCTTTATGTTCTTCTGGAGAGCTTGAACGAGGACCAGAAAAAGTAACATCTTCCTCTGCTTCACAAAGATGCCAGAGCAGATCGCCATCCCATTGCTCACCCCTGTGACCACTGCCCCCTCTTTTGATTCCTTCTTTCCCAAGCACCCTTCAAACCTGACACCTGCAGCTCATCGTATTACCGAAACATTACACAGATGGAAGATACCTTCATGACAGCCATAAGAAAGGCACCATCACCACCTGTTCAACAAACCACACGAATGCACGGCGTGCTGAGCGACACACAGATACTTCCAATTGCCTGACACAAGCAGGTCAATGACAAACGCACGCGTGGTGACCATGGGGCAGGGAAGCCTTCGCCGCTACCTCATACAGGCTATACCTGCAGATAAGGTCTCAGCCGGCAGGCTACAGGGAAGAGAGCAGCCGTCCCCGACGGCCTTCAGCCGGGGCCGAACGGCGATGTGGCACAGCGGGCCGCCTGCACTCACGCCTGCGAGCTGCGGGCCCGGCGGCAGCGGGAAGGCGGGCAGCTACCGGACGACTGCGAGGCGGCAGCGGCCGTGACCGCAAGAAGGAAGCCGCCATCAACTGAAACCGGCGGAGCGCCGCACGCCGCGCTGTGGGGGGACGTGGATGCGTCCCGACGGGGAACCCGGCGCCACGCACCGAAAAGAAAGAGTCAGAAGGAGAAGAACCAGCACAGCACACGGAGTGACTCGGAGAGATGGCTTTTATTTTTTTTATTCTATAAGGGAAACGCCGCAGAGCGCCAGGAAGACCGGCCCTCTCTCCCCCGCGCACCGCTCCAGTGGTCGCCGCCGTGACCCCGTCTCCAGGAGACAGGGCCGGACGCCGCAGCCGCTATTGGGCCGCGGCGGGTCCGGGCGGGGAGCGGAGGAGGCGCCGCCCGGTTGCCAGGCAACCGCCAGGCCCGGCCTAACGGTCGGGGGCTGCGGCGGCTCGAGCCGTTATTCGGCGCGCTGCTCTGGGAGCGCGGTCCGCCATTACGGCGTTGAAAGCGCTCCGTTGCGGGGTTGGCGCTGCCGTCACGGCAGTCGCCCAGCGGGTGGATTCGCTCTTACGACAAAATTTAGCCCTTAAAATGTCCGTTACCTCCTAACAGTTTTAAGCCCATCGGTCCATTTCCACATGGTTTCATGAGGGAAAAGATATAGTGTTGTTGTCAGGAAGGGTTTGGTGTTTGTAAGCTGGATGATGGTGGACTTGGGACTTCATACGGGGAAGGCTTCAGTGTGAATGTAACCTCACCCCTAGTACTGCTAAAATAAAAGTCAAAAACTACCCTACTAGGGAGAGATCTTTTAGGATGGCAGCAGAGCTGAGTGCCGTGTGCCAGCTGGGCTTCATCCCTCCGGCAGCAGGGCTGTAGGTGCAAAGGAAAACCTGAAGGAAATCGTCATTCGCAGAGTCACACAGTCACAGAGGTTGGAAGGGACCTCTGGAGACCTTCAAGTGCACCCCACTGCTAAAGGAGGTCCCTACAGTGGGCTGTACAGAAAAGCATTTAGGACGGTTCTGAATATCTCCAGAGAAGGAGGCTCCACGACTTCTCTGGGCAGCCTGTTCCAGTGCTATGCCACCCTCACAGTAAAGAAGTTCTTCCTGTGTCCCAGATTGCACCCACTGCCCCTTGTTCTGTCACTGGGCAGTGCTGAAAAGAGCTTGGCCCCATCCAGTTGATTCCCACCCATTAGATACTTACAAGCATTGATAAGATTCCCCATCAGTCTTCTCCAGACTGAACAGTCCCAGGTCTCTCAGCTTTTTCCTCATAAGGAAGATGCTCCAGGCCCCAGCTTACCAAAACTTTTGTCACTGTTCAGCTTTTCATGGGTTTGGCAGGGAGTCCACAGATTGATGTGAGGTCAGTGCTGAACACAGACAAGATATTTGCTGTTCTATTGAAATTACTGAGTTGGCAAGTGCTGAAAAATATTGTGTGTGTATGTGCAACAAAATTGCTCATTTCTCAGTAATCTCAGATCCTGTCCCATTTTGCAGCATGATTTCAGCAAGCAGAGCTGACTACCAACAAAGCCACAGCTCTGAAACTGTCCAGTTCTTTTTTTAATATAAACGAGTAGTTGACTAGATATAAATAAAGTGAATATATAAATAGAAGTCACCTAGTTTCTTTTAGTTTACACAATGAAAGTAAGCTTTGAAGAGGGATTTATTTAGATTTTTGCAAGCTGTATACACTGTCTTTAGTGTTGATGAAGGTGACCGATATAAATCAGAACGTTAGCTCAAGCACGTAACCAGCTCCAGCAGCAGTGTGATGCAGATCTTAGAGAAGTGTCCTAATTGAATTGTCTCTGTCTAAGAGGACATAATAACAATCAAGTTACTGCCTTTCCTTTAAAATGTCTGATGTTGTGTCCTGTGCACAGCTTTCTGCTAAATTAATCCAGGTTGGGACTGGGTTTTTATGCAAGGGAGATAATTCTCTCATTTTTTGAGAATGAAGTGGTATGAACTTTAACAGTCTCTTGAAATCTTCGTGTAATAGTGGCCATACTGAGCACAGAGAAACACAAACAAAATGCTTTAATAATAAGGCAGAGATTAATAAGGGCCATTTAATCTGAAAGTCTATAATGAAGAATGTTCAGTGCAATTAAAAACAGACTAAGGGGACTTGTTGATTCATACCTCCCATTTTTCCAGTTCCTCTTAGCTAGGATTTATGGTTTTTTGTTTTTCTTGTGTGTGTGTGTGCATGCGTGCGTGTTACTGATAAACACTCATAAACTTCATTACACTCATAAACTTCATTACACATTTGTATCTTTCTCACCATCTAGATGCATCATTTCAAAATACTCCAGGTTGGGATTTCTTCTCTTTGTTAAAAAAATCCCTTTAGTTTAAGAATTGGGAGTTATCCCTTTGCTTCCTGTATAAGAATTATCTTGAATAATTAACCTATATATAAATATAAATCAGAGCTGTAATTCTGCAACTCTTATCACTGGCCCCCTTCCTGCTGTTTTCATCTGTTACTGCTTCCACTGCTGGTTACTGAACATGACTTCAAGCACTGTACTCAGCTGCAGTAAACTTTTCTGTGGGAATATTTTCAGAATTGAGGAATGGAATGCTAAATATTCTCTTTGCTGTTTACAGCATTTAAAAACTCTTTGCAAAGTCTATAGCAAATTCAGCTTTGCTACTTACTCGCCTTGCTATCATAAGGGATAGTCAGATGAAATCAAATTCTTGTTCTCAAATAAATATATTATCTAATTTAAAGTAAACTGAGATCTCGTGATTGGAACTACGTAGTTCAGGAATGCTTAAACACTTCACTGCTATGTCCTCAATGAGTGCTGTGGAAGCTTCTGACATTCTGCCTGGTTTCTAAAAGTCTGACTTGCTGCCTGTAATATTAAAATATGTTTCCATCTTTTGTTTCCCTTTGGGAAGAAACTGTATTTAGTTTGCTTTAATGCCTGTTGAAGACCCTATATACTTCTGTTGTATTTTGTTACATGTACTCATGTTCAAGCTCATCTTCTCAGTATGTGGTGTTTCCTACTCTCTTTAGCTACATCTTTTACAAACCGAACCCCCATTTCTCTGAGAGTTTCTATTCTCAGTGTTTTGGGTAATTATGACTCAGTTGCCTGTAATCTTATGTTCCATTTGCCTCCACAGTTCTGTCATTCCTGGGAAGTACACAGGGCCATTTTTCTGGTCTTAGACCATTTTGGCAGGATGATGGATATGAACATGAGCTCATCTTTATCTTGTGCTTTTTATTCTCAATATTTTCCAACACTCTTGAAACTAGCATAGACTGTCACTGTCTGAGGAAAACTTTGTGTGCTTTTCCTATTTCTCCAGTTCTGTGGTAATACTATGTTTCTTGTGTTATGATTTAGTCACCTTGTTTTTCTGGTACAAGGCTGCCCTCAATAAGGAGTCAGCTCTACTCAGTGGTTCGTCTTGAAGTTGTTAAATAAATTCAAATGTTAATGTTTCAGTATCTTATGCTGCTGATACTTGGGAGTAGCAATGATTTTTCAAATTATTTGTTTATGAGATTTTTGTTTTTGGAAGAAAAAAGTTTTGTTTTCCCCATCAGAGAATTTAAACTTTTCACTGTGGAAACATTGCACAGCCCTTGCCAACCTGTTTGTTTTCTTGGTGACACAAAAATTACCAGAGGTCTCTTTTATAATAACAGTGCTGCCAGTCTTGCCTCACTGGATCAACCTGTAAGGTCATCAGTTGTGCACGTATAGCATGCTTGTGTTCTATCTTTCTCCATTTTGGTCTCAATGCTTTGTTATGTCTAAGGTTTGAGAGAGACATGATAAGATACTCTGCAAAATCCAATACTACCCGAATTAATAGCTGTAAGGGTAGGCATGGTACAATCTACTTTTACTTTCTCATAATCATTGTGTTTCCTTGGTTTCCTTCTCTGTATATGAAACTGAAGTAGAAAACAACCTCCTCTTATTTTTGTTTGCATTGAATTTTATCTACTAATAAAAAGTGTTGATTCTGATGAATGACCATCATCCTAACAGACATCCCATACTTCACATTCCTGAATATCATCAGAGGTAATGATGACTTGTGAGGGTGGCTGGCAGAGCTGTTATTCTGCTGCAAAATTCACTTCTAACAATGTTCTCAACACCTAAACCTACGTGCTGGTACCAGTGTATGCTAAAATGCTACCCTTGCTCATCCAGGAAGGCTGAATAGGCCTCATCAAAATCTTGCTTTTCCTATGGCTGGCATGCTGCTTATGTAATTTGTAGATTATGTAAAATTATTAATGATGCTTTATTTTTCTGTCTATTTCAGTGTTAAAATTATTCCTTATTCTAATGCTGGCGACTGTGTAAAGCAGATGATGTACTGGCTGAATTACTTTCACCTGTTGTACGTATAGCATATTGGGATGACATCTCATTTTCTTCAAACACATACAGCAGCTTGGACTTGTGCAGGAGTCAAATGGTTTGTTACGAAGTGAACAGATTGACTGTTTCATCTTGATTAGAATTCACAATGTCTTGAAGGGTATTATCATCATTCCACAAAGCAATTTTCATTTGACTTTGCCTGATTGAACATTTTTTTCCTTTTCTTCCAAGGTGCAAGCCTGGTACATTTATTATTATTCCACTGTCTTGCATTTAATTTCCTCTTTATTTTTCTACTTCTCGTCACTTCTAATGCTAATCAGAGCTTTACCAACTATTTATTCCAACTTGCTTTTTATTAATGTTGAATATGTGCAAACCCTCATCATCTGAGTCATTCTTTGCTTTTTCAGTGTTTTTCTTCATATTGTAAGCTCTGGAATAATGCTTTCTTTTGCTATAATTAGTACGTATGATCCTCTACACAGGATATATTTAGTGAATTTTCTTGTTAAGATCTTTATTCCTTCATTTTATTTGTCTCTTCAGCTTGTGTAGGCCATAGTTTGTGTGTAAGATTTCATCTTTAAGTTAATCTCTCACTACCTCAAATTTTATGTGTCTGCTCTACTTAGGTCACAGCTTCACTAACACTTCAGACTAATGCCATAAGCTGGCATTGCTCCTGAAAAATGCAGGAGCAGGAAAGAAAATTCAGATAAGGAAACTGGTGAAGAAGGAGTAAGCATTAGCGCTGACATGCCAGCTGAAAGAAGCTTATAGCTCTGAACCACAAAATCTTTTCCGCTGATTTGATTCTCCCAGCAATATCTACATTCCATATCTAGTTGTTAATATATAAATATGTAATCAAATCATAGAATCTTTTGAAAGGACCCTTAAATCTAAAGATCTTAATCTAGCCCAAAACCGCTGCAATGAACGGGGATACCTACAACTCAATGATGGTGCTCAGAGCCCCGTCCAGCCTGACCTTGATTGTCTCAAAGGATGGGATTTCTACCACTTCTGTGGGCAACTGTTGCTGTGCCTCACTTGCCTCACTACCCCTATTGTAAAAAACTACTTCCAGATGTCCAATCTAATTCTCCCCTCTTTTAGTTTAAAATTTTAAAATGGTTGTACTGATATTTTTAACTTTTACAGTCAGCCAACTTGTAGAATTCTGTGTGTCTTGATAGATATTCAAGTAGAAGCAGTAGTGATAGCTTTAAAAAAAAAAAACACAATTTAAACAAGGAAAGTTGTTGTATGGGCAGAATTATACAGACATTTCCCTTTACATCCATCAGAGGGCTTAGAACATTACTTAGTTCATGCTGATATAAAAGAAGTGTAAGAAATGGGGCCAGTGAGAAACATGCAAAGAAAATGTCAGCATGCACACTGTGTTGAGTGTACACTGAAGCCTTCAGAAGCAAAATTGAGAATGAATGTGATAAATATTATATATATTATAAATTTAAATTATATATATTTTTATATATTTATTATATATATAATATTATATGGCAGTCAAGAAGGGAGAGGAATTTGGGAGAATAACAAAACAATGCGGAGAAATATGGGAAGCTTTTTCTTCAATGGTAATCAGATACTTTACAAGCTTCAGAATGGTGGGTGAAGTGAGACAGCAGTAAGAATGCAACACAGTATGCTCATATGTACTAGGGCACAATGCAACAAAAAATCACAAGGAGGATTTGGTGCAGCAACCCACAGATAACTGCTGTCATATCCTGTGGCCAGCACAGACATTGCAACACACATACAAGAGGCTGGTAATCCCTTAGCCCCTGACATGTTCTCAACCCTGACATGCTCCCTCCTGGGTAGCTGCTGGGATTCCTCCTCGATCTTCTCTATGTGGCATCTGCTCTCCCTTCTATGCTGGCAACCTCATTTATGTTAGGCAGATCTCATCACATCAAAATCTGGATTAATTTACATACTGTTGGGACATTGTGTATAGGCAAATATAGAGATAGTCCAGCCATAGTATGATATATTATAGACAAAAACTACTGCTTTTAACATGAGGTCATCTGGTCATAATACACAGGATTATTTCATAATGAGAAAAAGGCATAAATTTGCTACATACTTCTGTTCAGATTTTCTTCAATCATTTCTGAGAGTAAAGCTTGTTAAATAGCCGTTGTTAATGTTCTGTGTATGCACAGATTTTTTTTTTTTCAAATCTGTAGTATTCAAGTAAGTCTAGTTTCCACATTTGGAAGTATTTAGCCTGTGATTCATGAACTAATTTCAGTTTCTTTCAAATTGGCTGAACACTTAATCTGCACATTTAAAAATAATATATTTGTTCATAAACAAAAATGTAGGATTGTCTATTTTGCTTTTGTTTAAAAAAATGTTTTTTAACACACAAAAATCCGTGTAAACAGAACTGAAGATGTTTTAGTTTAAAAGCTTCTGCTTCAAAGAGCTATATGGAAGAACTATAATGGACATTATAAGGAAATTTTACCTCAATTTAAATTAAAGTTTCTTCTTTGTATATACAGCACACATCATTGCCATTTGTCCCACTGTTAAGGACTTGTGCACACTCTAACAAGACTCCTTTCAGTCTCAGCAGTTCATCTCAAATCCTTGTTCCCTACAGATAGGACAGATCAATTGGTTCTTCTCTACCAGAAGTCTGCAGTCATGCAGACTTCTTTCTCTCTGCTGTTTGTGTGGATCTTCATTCACTTTTTCACTTGGTTTTCTCTCTGTCTTTCTGTCTTCTATGTTTTTCAGCACTGGATTTTTGTTCTTGTGTTCTAACGCCACGATATTTTTGCTCTGTGTCTTCTTCTGGCTTTGTGGAACTGAAAGCTCTTTTTTTTTTTTTTTATCCTGTACCAGTCTATCTTCACTTTCCTTCTCCTTCTCACTTCATTCTTCAAAGCACAGAGCAAGTTCTGTTCCTCAAAAACACTTCCCTTTCACCCTGCAGACCCTTCCTTCCCACTGGTTTCTTGGGCTGATGTTACACATCATTATAATAATCAGTGACCTGCTGCTGCTCAGAGGGTGGTTCTGCCTCTTGTTTACCACTGCACAGACTTGTTCCTTCTCTTCTGCAACTTCTGTTTTGGGACTTTATCAGAAAAGTATGCCTTAAATCCCTCTGATTTACCTCACAATCCAACCCACGTCACATGTATAGAAGACTGGGCACAAAGGAAGCAAAGCAACATGCAAGTGAGTGTGAGAAGTGGAAGGTTAAGGCTTAGGGTTAAGGTGATGCCCAGGCATTAAATTTCTTAGCAGAAGCATGAGGTTCCTATTTTTGGGATGAGTTGGTTTGAGAATACTGACATAATTTGAGTGCAGTGCTACCAAAGGAATAAGGTCCTCCCGTACATGCAGTTTCATCTCTTCATTTATGTTCCCTCCTGATACTCATATAACCTGAAGGCAAACCTACTTGTTTCATTAATTTGGCAGAAAATATACAAAGAAAACATTGGTTCTGTCATGTAGGTGAACTGAATCATGACTCAAGAAGCACGAGCAGTGAGGGCAGCCCCAGGAAAACCCAGCAGTGACTGCCTGGCTCCTCCACAAAGCCGGGGAGAGCAGGCTGCTCCTCTTAACAGCCTCCCCTTTTCTGTCACCCAAGATCACCCCTGTGTGTCTTTGTTTACATATGGGAACCATTGGGCCATCTCTTCATATGGGTTATCCAGAGTCAAACCCTGAATCCATGCGTACTTAGCTGTGGTTCACATACATCATGTGCTTCCTGATATTAGCACTGCTGCAACGTTCCTGCCTTACAGCCGTAACCTCACACGCAGCTCTGGTCTTCCTCACTGGCAAACAGTCCCTCCAACAACAGATAGCTCGGTGAGCTGCAGAGACGGCGAGCCGTCATTCCCTCCGGTTTGCTTTGTTCTACGGTCCATTACGAACCCAGACCGAAGCTTTTCTGTCGGCGGGGCGGCAGCCAGAAGCGCTTCCCCTGGGGATTTTCTGGTACTGGCGCATCTTGCCCTCACACCTCAACTTTCCGCCAGGACGCGGGCAGCGCTCCTCCTCCCAAACTCGAAGCAGTACCCACCCGGAGCGCCTAACTTCCACCGCGACCCCAACCCCCGCCTGCTCGACCCCGGCACCTCCGGAGCGGGCGGGCCGCCCCTCCCCGCGGCGGGGCCGGGCCATGAGGTAATGGCCGCCGGGGGTTGCGCTGCGGCCGCCCCTCGGTTGCCCGCCCACCGAGGACGCCGCGCGGCCCGGCTGCATGCCGCCGGCGGGAGGGGTTTGCGGCGGTCTGCGGACGCCGTGCGAGAGCGGGCGGCCGGAGCGGCGGAGAGAGCCGGGAGCGGCGGAGGGCTCATGAGGCGCCGGCGGGCGGAGGGCGAAGCAGCAGCCGCAGCAGCGCGCCGGCCCCAGCAGCCCCCGCGCCCTGCCCGCGCCGCTGAGGGGCCGCGGGCCGCGGGCGGGCCGTGAGGGGCGAAGCAGCCCGGCGGTGGCCGCCGCCGGCAGCCGGGCTCCCCCCGCCGGCGGGGGCGCCGCCGTCCTCGCCCCGCCGCCCAGGGGGCCCGCAGCCGGGTGAGTGCGCGGGGCGCGACGAGCGGCTGCGGCCGGTGGGGGGGGGGACGCGGCGAGCGCAGGTGAGCGAGCGGGAGTCGGAGGCGAGCGCGCGGGGCCCGATCCCTTGGCCGGGCGGCGAAGTGGGTCGCCGGGGGGACGACGCGGCTCCCGCTCCCCGCAGCCACGGCGACCTTCACAGCCGGCTGGCTGGGAGTGGGCGGGCGGGAGCCGGGCTCTGCCGCTCTGCCGCGTGTGCTCTTTTGTCCCCTCCGGCCGCTGACGGGACGGGGCACCCGGGTCCGGCTGCTCACCGAGGGTCGGGGAGCGCTTGCTAAACCGGACCTGTAAATTATCGACGGGTACAGCGCTGCCGCCGTCAGCCGGGAGGATCCCCCCAAGAGAGGGAGCTTTCCTAGCCGCTGGGGAGGACTTTAAATATTGACTTGGTTTCCTTAGTGTCGAGGATTACGGATAGCTTTCAGAGGTTCTGTTTAAAATGACTAAAATATTCCATTATATTTTTAGCAGGGCTGAAGTCTCAGCGTCCGCTGATTTGCAGCTGGCTGCTTTGAACTTCGCGTTTAGATAAGCTCATGTTTTGTGTAAAATTAGGAAGCAGGAGGAAATGTACGAGGAATGGAGCATCTGTCAGTGGGTGGGAGGCCAGACTTCTCCTCCTGTGCTCGCAGTTCTTTGTGAGAAGCTGCCGTGCGGACGCTGCCTTGGCAGCTGTAGCCTTATTTGAACTGTTCAGTCCACTGAGATTAAATCATGGGCATAAAGACTTCTGGAGAGCAACAATGACACAAAACACCAGTTCTGATGATTAGGTGCATACTTTTACTGTTGTACATTACACAGTTCCATGTTTTGTGAGTGAGGCCCTTGCTTCTGTCCATACTGGAGCTGTTTAATGGCATGGAGCTGTGTCAGAGGAGGGTCAGGTGGGGGTTAGGGACAGTTTCTGCACCGGAGGGCAGTGAACATGGAACAGGCTGCCCAGGGCTGTGGGCACGGCCCCAAGTGCCGGAGTTCAGGGAGTGTTTGGACAGTGCTCTCAGATGTTGGGTCTGAATTGTGCTGTGTGGAGCCAGGGGTTGGACTCAGTGATCCATGTTGGTCCCTTCCCACTCTGTGATCCTACGTTGCTTCTGTTAACGGCTCTTCTGGAGCTTCCACAAGAAGTGTGGTGGAAAGTGTGTTCTTTCCCACCCCAGAAGCTGGACACGCAAATCTGCGCCTTCTCTTAGGCACTGTAACCTGTTATAATTGAGCCTGATGT
This sequence comes from Chrysolophus pictus, assembly GCA_037305975.1. Lineage (NCBI taxonomy): Eukaryota > Metazoa > Chordata > Aves > Galliformes > Phasianidae > Chrysolophus > Chrysolophus pictus. The sequence goes on from JAYKPI010000006.1 coordinate 43,176,109, forward strand.
CAACAGATAAGAATAATTTTAGCAGTATATATGAACATAATATTAAACCATGGTTACAGCTGTTTGTGTTCTGTTTTCCAGTGAGCATCATTGTGGAGGAGCATAAACAGAAGTGTAAATATCCTAATGGAAGGCAGAGTTTTCAGCTTTTAGCGTGAGCCACTGTGTTAAGAGGAGCTCAGGCAGCTGAATACATGGATAAAGTTTGCATTTCTGTTGAAGTAAAACAAAAGTTTCTGTCAGTTGCATGCATGACTTCTCCCTTGACAGAAGATTGAACCGCATGGTGGGTGACAGCAGTAGAACTAACTCTCTGGATGTAGGGCAAAAAGCTCAGCAAACCAATCAACAAAACTTCTTGGTGTGTTGAGAAAGTGTTAACGTCAATATCAGTGAAATGTGAAGCTATTGCTGCAGTGCCCAATCATTGGACTGGTTTAATCCAGAGTTCTGGCTAGTGAAGCAATACTGGCATGTGATCTGCAAGTTTTGCCGTGTATTTTAATGGATGTTAATTTGGCACTTTATCAGCTTGTGGAATGCATATGAGAGCTGGTGAAGTTGCCTGTGGCAGAGAGCAAGATCAGATGGAAAACATTGTCTAGAGCAGTTTGGATGTCCTGCTTGCAGGTTCCTGGTGTTCTCTGCTGCAGCCCACAGTTGAGCTCCTTGCTGCTTCATGTGTTCTCTGTCCTGTAGCAGTGCCAGCTGCTTTTGTAGCAGTAATTTGATCATAGCTTTTCCATGTCCTCTAACAGTTCCTTTTGCGTTCTGAAATATCTAACCAATCCATGTAGGGATAGCAGAGTGAGATTAGAATTGGACAAATTAGTACAGGTTAAATATTTTTGATCAAAACTATGTTTTGTACTGTTTTCACTGTATGATTATGAAGCAGTTAGCAGGAAAAATGCTGAAGCTTCCCACTGTATCTGCCATGGTAGTACATTAATACAAGATTTATTGATTTTCAACACTTTAGTAGAAAGTATTCTTAGAACGAGTGCTGTTGAGGCAGTATCTGCAACATTTAAAGGCAAGAAGTTAAAAACAAAGCTTTCACTCTCTGACAGCTGTACATGTTTTTTTTTTTTTTAATCATTTCCTATGTTCTTTAAACCTTTCCTTAGGAGTGGGGAAGAAATAGGGGGGAAGTAAAAACATAAGTGACATTTTTTTTTCTTGCTTTGCTTCCTTGTTTTTTGTAAATGCATTTCTTTGCTGAGTCCTTAAAATGTTTTTCTTCTAAAATTGAAGTGGTTAGCACTCCTGCTACTAGCATCAGAAGTAGCGTTTGTATCTCACCTTTTGTTCTGTGTTACCTGGATCTTGTACAGTGTGTTTGGTACGCAGGGTTAGTGGAGTGTTTCCTGTTTGTAAAAAACGTTATTTGCTTCAGATTTTGGAAGAAACATTTTTCCCTCTGCCCCAGTAATACTATTCTGTTTACAAAAGCTGGTGCTTCCTCTAGCAAGTGTCCAATTCTAGGCCAGTGACATCATTGGTATAATTTCTGGAATAACCCCATTTTAATTCTTACAAAACTTATCAGTAGCTTTTATGTGCTGTTTTTTTTTTTTTTTCCTAATGCAAGAACAGATATAGGAAGTCTCATTAACCAGAACACAGAATTAGGAGCTGTATTTTAGCTAGTTGATCAGAGAACTATTACCTGTAGTTTTTTCTTTTTTTTTAATAACTGATTTTGTTTCCCTTCTGGGCTGTTTCTGTTTCCAAATGTACAATAAGTTCTGCTCCTGTAGAAAGCTTAGTGATGCTACCACAATCACAAGTATAAATAAGGAATAAATAACTCTCAGATTGCTTGTAAAGTGACCAAAGGCAGAGTGCCATCTTCCTGTGTGACGATTGTAACGTTCCCCGTTTCTGCTTTGAATGAGACTCGCTTCTGTGTTGTGTAAGGGCCATTAAGAGGAATAGACTCCGGACAAACAGCAACTGTTTGCCAAGTGTCTTTCAGAGCCATCGTAAAAGTGTAACAGATAGGATAAATACTTTCTAGTCTCTATACGCATCCGAGTTGTAGGCGGTGCACTTAATGTAGTCAGCGTTGTCATTCTGGGACTGTAGAACTGGTTTGTGATCTACCATGCCTGTGCAGTGAAGGTACGTGTTTCTGAGTCATGTTTGTGCCATTGAAATTCCATGAGCAGTACCACTGCCTCCTTGGAATGCTGCTCATGTGTGGAGGGGTCAACTTTCTGGATTCAGTTGTGGTAACTGGGAGAGAGAAAAACATGGAAAACTAACTTTTTGTTAATGTAGGTACCTCTGGGTGCCACGTGCTGTCTGATTTGAAGCTCGCTGCTTGTCTGAATTGATTGAGATAACTGTGCAAGTTCACAAGCACTCTTATTTTACTTTGTTGTGAACAGTGTGTTGTCAGCTAAATTAATTTCAGGTGTTCACTGTTAAGATTCTTTGTTTAAAACTGTCCTTTATTTGAACTTTGATTCATCATTTGCATTGATTACAGTGCAAAAAGTCATGCTCTATAGTTGTCCTGCTTATGATTGTCTGGCTAAGAGGCTTATTGATAGCACAAACAGATTAGCTCAGAGACTTAGATTCTATTATGTTGGCAGATTTGCTTTAGTTAAATTAGTGACTGGAGTCGATTCTTTGCCTTCTTACTGCTTCTCTGGACAGGAGTGTTGTCTATCCTTGCAACCTTGCATCCATTAGATGCTGTAAACCCAAACAGTACTGTGACTTGTAGCTGTCCTATTTCCTTGAGAACTCTTTTTTTCCCCTTTTTTTCTTCTGCCCCCTTTTTTAAAGTATTCTGATATATACTAGAGTCCTTTTGAGTCAAAAAAATCCAGCTTAGGTTGGAGGGGACCTTAAAGTTCATCTAGTTCCAATCCCCTGCCATGGGCAGAGCTGCCAGTCACCAGCTCAGGCTGCCCAGGGCCCCATCCAGCCTGACCTTGAGTGCCTCCGGGGATGAGGCATTCACAACCTCTCTGGGCAGCCTGTTCCAAATTGGTTTTGCTTACATTTACAGCAGAACTTCAGAGCAGTGTAGAAGTCAGAGAAATAGAAGAAAATGTCAGAGGAGCTTGGTGTAAAAGCTCTTGCAAAGTTTTGTTTTTGACTTATCGTGACACAAGGCCATGTTGCTGTCTATTGGGGCAGTCTGACTGCAGATTCCCTTTCCCACCTCTTCCTGTGTCACAGGGCTGGGAAGCAACTCCATGATTAGAGAACTGTTTTTTTTTTTTTTTTTTAAAGGTTAGTTTTTAATAGGATTGTCTATCTGATCTTACCCAATCCTTTGGGCAGCTGAGCATGTCTTAGCAGTGAGGCAAAGGAAGCAATAGGAATAAGTGGCTGAGGCTTTGGTGTCAAGTGAGAAAGCCTTCAGTGAGCATAAGCTGATTGTGAAACTGCTACACCCTAAGCTCTGGTATAATCAAAACCAGTTACATGTTGGTAGGTGAGATTTTATTTTAATACTGAGGCTGACAGTAGCCAGCATGTATTTGTGTGCTTATGAAGTAATCTTAGCTCCCAACATCTGTATGAACAGAAGGGGGAAATACTGAGCAGTTAAAGTTTTTAGGGTATACATATATATTTTCCTTTGTGATATGGAATGAGAACATGCTTAGAAATTAATTTGAATATTTTAATTCCAGTAATTTTCAGTTCAGACTGTGTTTCTGAGTATCCTTTCCTGAGCAAGCTGCCCACAAATTATATTCTCTGTTGTGAGTAATATTATCCTCAAACTTAATGTGTCAAATATATGAAGTATATACAAGCTAACAATTTCTTTATGCCTTCTTCATTTATTTGTTCTTAGCAAACTTATTTGGAAACACTCTTTTTAAAATTCAGACAAAATTGGCAGAGCATTTTTTTTTGGACTTATGGGGACACATCCAGCCCTGGGAACATAGCTGAAAGCAATTGATCTGTGCAACTAGAAGGGATGGGACCTGGTCCCATCCCTTGCTGAGCCTTAAGTAAGGGCTGGCTGCCACGAGGGAAAGATCTCTACCTCGACATCCTTCCTTTTGGAGTATCTGGGGAGCCCTGATCCTTGGCATGGGTATGCAAATGTTTCTTTCTTGAACTGGATTGTGACCATCATCCTTTTTTGGGGGTAATTTAGAACTGGTTATCTGCTATTGCCTTTCCTTACAAAGGTGTTATTGAAATCAAAATAGACAATATCCATTTCTCTCCCATTATCTAGATTGTTTAATCATAGATGCTAATCAAGTTGTTCAAGCGTGAGTTTCCCTTAGTGAATACGTGTTGATTACTACTAATGACTTTCTTGTAATTCATGTGCCTGGAAATGGTTCCCAGGATGAGCTGCTCCATCATCCTGCCAGGGATGCAAGTGAGGCTGTAGTTCTTCCTCCTTGCCGTTTTTGAACATGGGAATGATATGATCCATCAGAAATCATCAGGAGTGGCCTCTCAGTGATAACTGCTGGTTTGTTTGTTTTTCTGTGGCTGTTTAGAGTAATACTCGCGTACTAGAAGCAGCTGTGTTTAGTCCTTCTGAAGCTGAGGGAAGTTTTCTGCTGATGGATTTCTGAGAAATATTATAAAGTGAAAGGCAGTCCTGAAAATGCTCCTCAAATAATATGTATAAACAGTAGAGGGATGCAGGGAATGCCTAAGATTAGACTTAAAAATGTTAGTATTGCTCATTTATTTCTGATAAACTTGTCATCTGGTTTTCTACCTCTGCTACTAACAGGAGAGGAACCACACTCCCCTCCTCCAGTGTAATAATTGCAGTGCTTCAGACAAAGCAGGGAAAAACTTCTTATCATAAGTGTTCGGTGGAGTTCATAATAATGCTACATTGATTTATCTCATCCTTTATTAGAAACCAAAGGTTAGGAAATGTTCAGAAAGTGGAAACATTTATGGATTGTAGGGGGGGGAAACACTGAAAACTGTGGATAAATTAAAGTAATTCCCAGCACCTCTTTGGGGCAGTTGTGTAAGTTGCTGTAAGTTGTGATTGCTCAGTGCACATCAGTGTTGCATGTTCATATCACTTGTCTTCCTTTTTAAATACAGGTGCTGGTAATGTCATACTGGACTGCAGCTTCATGCAAATCAGGACTTTCCATGAGTTATGGTCGCAACAGCCATAATTTGTGTGTCCTAGAGAATACTGAAGTATGGTTGTGTTCGAAGAGAAGGTTGTATTCTTAAAATGACTTCTTGTTACTAACTGTCCATGGCTTGTGGGTAATGGAGACCATTTCACTTAACTGTTTGCAGAAGTGGAACTTGTGTTATTACTAATGAGTGTCCAGAAGGCTAGTTTGACTATTGGACACTGCACATCTGCGTGCTTTGCAAGGAGGGCACTTTCTGCCTGCTGCAGTGAGCAGAAACATTGCGGTTCAAATCCCTAAAAAACATACTGCCCCAGTAGTACTTGTACAGTGAGTAGAGCTGGAAAATACTAGAGTACTATCAAGATCCTCCAGTTATTTTTTGTTTTGTTTTGGACCTCTCTTGGATGGAATTTCTTTCTGTGCAGCTCTGTCTGTCTAGAATAGCTGTGTTTCTGAGGGTGTATAGACATCGACATAAGGTGATGGGGAGGAAATCAGTCTTTCTGATATTGTCATTTCTTTTTCTAAAACTTCTGTAGCACAGTAGCCACAGATTGCTCTGCATTCACAAAGAGATAGTAGGCTTTTTTTTTCTTTCTGTGGTGATACAATGTTGATGATCATTTCCAGGAAGGAAAGGAAGGGTTACTACGAAGGGATGGCGATTGGTGTTTACCAAAACCGTTGCTTTCTTTAAGGCCTTTAAGGCCTACATGATCCTGTAAGAAATTCTGCACACTCGCACATGTGAAGGTCGTAGCAAGAGCAGTGCTTTTATAGCTGCATTTCCTGAGTGTTATGTAATCTCATCAGGTGGTAGATAAGCACTTGTGGTTTGACCTGGTGACTTGTGGCTGATCTGAGAGCCATAAATTTCCAGTGTAAGGTGATCTGAAAATATTTCTTCTGATTGTTTGGAATGTGTGTAACCTTTGATTATTTTCATATTCCTTCCTTGAATATTAGTCCATAGCAGCTCCCTCCTAAGTCATGTTTTGGAAGATAACTTACTTTGTTAGAACAAAAAGACAAAAGAAAAAGAGAAAGGTTGGATGCTTCACTCATGAGGTAGAATAGAATACAGTCCCGTTCCAAAGTCCAAAGGAGTTCCTGTAATCCTGTTGGGTATTTGTTATGCTGTCATTTTTTTCTTTTGAGAACATGAAGTTCTCCCTCCGGCAGTCACTTGTACTGATTTTATCAACTAAATGAGATTTCATTTAGAAACTGTTGCAACTTAAAAACTTTGTCCTTTTGCATTGTGTAAGCTACAAACTATTCGGCTTAAACTTCTAATGAATTGAGTTTTGTTTACTCACAGGTCAACAAAGTGAGTCTTCTCTCTCTTTGCAAAGGATGATGGGGTCAGCAAGATCAAAACACTTGACCAAAGTCATTCAGGAGTCAATGCCAGCATGAGATCTAAATCCGGTTCTTGTGCACCTCTGTTCTCAGCCTATCAGTCACTTAGATCAGTGTGTTGGCATGTTCTGCTGTTAGCACTTTTGGACCTGTCAGAGCGGAGTGTCTGAGCCAGGCAGCCTCAATGGACAAGAGAGCTACGCCTGCCTTTTCATAACACTAGTGAAAGTGGTGGTTTGTGTTACTAATTCCTCCTACAACAGAAAAACCCTAGGTAGGCCAGGCTCTTCTCTGAAGAGCATACGAGTTGTTCAGGCAATGGAATGCATTTTACAAAAACTTGAAACAACTCATTTTCTTTGGGATAAGGCAGTGCTTGTATTACTGTAGTGATTTTAGTGAAGTTTATGTGGAAGCTAACCTGGGTATATTGCTCTGAAAAAGACCAGTGTTCCAAATGAGAGGCTGGGACTTTCAGATGCTGAGAACACAGCACACCCAGGACACAGTGCCATCTTCCTTTGGTCACTGTTGGCTGTTCTGTGCAAATCAGTCTCATAGCTTTTTTGGCCTCGTTACCTCTCCCCTCCAGAGTAAACACTGCACTCGTTCTGCTCCATTCTATTTATTAGCTTCTGGATACCTGCTATATGTTGACATTATAACAAAGCTTACAATTTTATTTCATTTAGTGTCTTCCTGTACCGATGTACAGCATGGGAGGAAAGAGAAGAAGGGATTTTGTTTTTTACTTGATGTGTCTGCTTCAATTAAAAAAGTTAAATGTCTGAGCCTTGGTTGAGCAGGCAGCTTGATGCCATTATGGATGTGGATGCTGAATATAACCCCTGAAAATAGAGTGGACTTCTTAAATTCAACATTCATTATTTTATTATGATCTTAGCTCATTCACTGCGAGTTATTTGGATTCTTATTCTGTTCCCAGGTTATTGTTGATGATACTTGATGACAGAAAACTTATACTAGTGTACACTTAAATGTCTGGTTTTTTTAATTGAAAAAAATAGTAGGGATGCTACAGATATGCTCACAGATATGTTACTTTTCTGTGAACCGAGTAGGAATTAAGAACTGGAATCAATTTCACATATTTACAAAAGTGAAATGGATTACTCTTTAATATTTTTTTCACATTGCTTGTCACCTGGTATTTAGACAGAAGTTGCAGAATTAACATGGACAAAAACCAGTTCTTGTTGTTCATCATAAGTAGTTTTTTTCCCTTCAAGAAAGAAACTCAAAACATTTGGAGTTAAAGTTGATCTTTCTTCCTTTGTGCCAGCTGACCAAATGCGCCATTTCTTGAATCTATAGGTCTAGCACAGCTTCTTCACCAGCACGTATAAATTCACCAAAAACAAAATCTCTCTCTACTTGTCAGCTGCCTGTCCGTTTCATGTGACTGATCTGGTTAAACTGAAAGCATGATCTCCTCACATCTGGAAGAGGTCATTGCTTTCAAGCCTGGGGTTAGCGCTTGTGTAGGTCCTGTGAATTCTGGCTGTACTGACCCACCTGTGCTTCCCCTCAGCCCTGTAGAGCCACAGGTAAGCACTCACAGTGCTTAAGGTACATGCTGATGATTCCATCCTACCAGGGATTTCTATTCTCTCGGCAGTGAAGTGTGGAAGATAACACTGCAGCAGCACCAATATGAAAAAACCTCAAAGCTTCGCATTAACTTTGGGAGGTGACTGTCTAGAAAAAGTAAGAAGCAAAGCTAAAAGTGGTTTAGATGTTGGACTCTTAAGAATTGTGGTTTCCTAGTAAGCTGTGGAAGCTGCAGAAGAGGGCTGCTTCCTTCTCCCCCATCCGCACTACTCCTTTAAGCACTGGTTCCTGTATGGCCGTGCAGTGGGCCAGCTCAGTGAGCTGAGTTTGCTGGTTTAAAGCAGTTTCCAGCTGAAAGCATGGTTTGCTTTCTGCCTTCTTCCCATTTCAACCAGGTTTCTTTCATTCACAAGCAGTAGTGTTTGTATGAGGAAAAAGGAGCAGTGGGAATATATAGCTTAAGGGTAGGTGTTTGGTAGTGCAGGGGTGTGCCTTCAGGACAGCCTACGCTAACGTGAGCCTGAGATGGCTGGGGAAGTGTGTGCCGAGAGGCTGTGCCTGTGCAGCTGGGTCAGCCTGGTGTGACAGCTTGCTGCCTCTGCTGGAGATAGTCCTGCCCTCCTCTGTCCCCTTACTGCTTTGTCCTCACATCTTAGTGCTGACAGTTACCAATGCATGTATGCTTATATGCATATGTGTTTGCGTATATATACAGACACACGCTTATAAGAATGCAGTAAACATCATCTTAATAATCTTGATTAGCAGAATTCCCCAGGGAAAATTGAGTACCTGGTCCCATTTCTGTTATGTGAGATAGTAGACTAGCACTAATTACCTCATCAAGAAGGCTGAAGAGGAAATTCCTAAGTACACCTAGCAGCAGGCTTATTGTTTTGATCCTGTGACCAACGGGAAGGACTTGATGATAAAGGCATGATATAATATCATAGCAAGAGAAATGAGTAAGAGGAAATAGGAGGGGCTGCATGGTCAGGATTGGTTCATAGCATAGTCTGTTCTAGCAGATGGAGTACAGTGTTCTGTTGTTTCTGAGCCTTTTATCTGAAAAAGAGAAGATAAGCAGTTGTTTCAATGTGGGTAGTAAAAGATTTTTTTTTTTACTTAGCAAACTCTTAGACTGAACAGCTATAGAATACTTATTTCTAACTGCAGAAATCTGGAAAGCGTGAGATAAGAGGGCTTCAGCCTGTTCTGGTTCTGATTTGAATCAGAATTCTGCTGAATCCTGCAGCAGGTAATTTATTTTTCATCTGAAGAGGAGGAGTTGGTTGTTACTGATTGTCCTGATTTCTAACTGGAAACTGTCGTTTGTTTCATGGCAGAAAGCTAATAATGCAGTGGTGTGGCAACTTGGAACTGGCTGTACATGAAGCTAAGGAATAGACCTGTTTTTGTCACTGCGTTGTTCAGTGGTTTCTGTCAATTATCACTGAAGATGTAAAAGGACTTTGAGATCTTACATTGTCTAACTGAATGTCAATTATGAGGAGCAGAATGGTTCCTTGAGTAAATTCTAGATCGTGGGGTTGTGTATTACCAGTGACATTTATTTATTTGTTCTTTATTTTGAGTCTTCACACCTACCTTTTGGGAACTGACTGCAGGAGCCAACCAAATGAGTCTGGCTGCAGAATTTGCACTGTAGAAGGGTAAAAGCAGGCTTTGAATCACAGTGAATCACTCAATTGCTACTTGTTTCTTTTTATGTGAAGATCAACCATAAGGTGCCTGCTGTGAACAGGCTGGAGAAGGAAAAAGGAATGTAGTCAAAATTCATGATGGTGGTAGGGTTTTTTTTTCAGGGGGCTGGGTGGGGAGGTGGGGGGGGCAGGGGATGGAATTTAGGGGGATCTGCTACATTATAAATTTGTGACATTTGTATCAGAATGGTTGGGGTTTTGTCTCGGGAACATATAATGCATATCTGGGCTGTTCTACTTTTTAATTTTTTAAAAAAGCAACTCCAGTTGCTATTGGCAGATACAGTAGTGCATCTGGCTAAATATAGTTAGTATCTACAGTGCCTCAGCTGTGGAGGCAGAAGAGTCTAGAATCCCCGATGCCTTGGATGTATCTCTAAATCACGGCGTCTTGGATCTTGCACCCTGCAATGCATGGACCTGATCAAAATGTCAGCAGCTGCTTGCACATTTGTAGTGCTGACAATATGACCTTCAGGTTAAGAGATCTCCACTGACCTGAGCTCTGCCCAGGGTATGTTTATTTTGCTCTGAATGGAGCTTTTGTAGTTGCGTTCTTCCAGGTGACCACAAAGCAAAAGAGTATGAAACAACTCTGCTTTGTGCACTTATGAATGGCTGTTGTAGGACTCCTTTACTGACACTTGTACTTCTTCATGGTGCCCTGGGCTATGGTAATTTGTGGTAAAGTATGTGGACAACTTAAATGAGAAAAGAGCATGAAAAAGAGGAAATGCATTTCTTGACAGTGCCAACACTTGTTGGATCAGCTTCTGTTTGCACCTAGATGGGTGGGTTTGCAAACGTGGGAGTTTGCTTAGGAGATGGTGTAGATAGGAGGGCAGAGTTGGTCTGCTGTCTCATCTCATTCCTGGTAAACACAATTAGGCATAGTGATGCTGTCTTGGATATTTTGTCCAAGTTTTGCCTCTTGTCTACAGAGCGTGGCCAGCTCAGAATCAGTACAAAGCTGTAACAATGTGAACATGCTCACCGCTTCTGTTAAATACTGCTCTGATATTTTTTCAAGGTGATGGTATCAGATAGCATGGGACTCATAGTGAAATAGCTGATTAATAACTCATAGGGTTTGTTACTCTAAGTTTAGCCAAGTGACTTGAACTAGAGCCTATCAACTCTTTATGTAAGTGCTCAGCTGGTGTGAATCAAACTGCAGCAGTTCTGAATATTAAGGTTCAATGAGGGGAAACTTTCCTGTTACCAAGCTTAGTTGTGGCTTGGAAGGCCCCTGGACTACTCTGGCTGCACACGCTTGTGATCTGGTATGATTTATGAGCTTTGTGATTACAGCATTAAAACTGCTCCCACATCCACCCTCAGTCATCCACGTGTGGAGGAAAAGACAACATTTTGGCAGTGCTGTTAGTGAGGTACGTTCACAAAAATGGGAATTGTGCCAAGCTGGAGTTATTGCAGGTTACGGTAACACTATCTATCAATGACTGTACTTTGCAGTTATACAGTGTTTGCATTGTCTGTCTTTGTTCCCTTACGTATTTGTCTTGCATGCCAACCTTCTGATTTTTCAGTTTCCTGAGTAACAAATGGCAAGTTCTATCAGGACAGCAGCTGAATAAGGTATACGTTAGGATACTTTGGAAGGGAAGCTTTTTTCTCAGAAAACGTAAAATCATAGAGATGGTCTGGAATGTGGGCAGGTTGAGATTTCTGGTATCTTCCAATCAATGCCTTCATCCTGTAAGTGAAATAAAGCTGAGTATTTGTAAATTGTATACAGACTTTGTTGTACTGAGTGAAATAATGTGAGTACAGTGTAGATGGTTAAGGGCAGTTGCAGCCTCTTTGAAATGTGAAAGTGCTAAACCACTTAAAAGGACTTCTTGTGTTTGCCCACCTTCTCCCACATGGGTTTTGATAGAGCTACTGCATGTGGCACCAGAGGGAAGGGAAAAGAGCTGGGATCTGTTGGAAGCAAGGAAATAGTTCTGTCCACTCTGAGCCAGAAAGTGTGAACTTAGAACTCTTCCCCCCCCCCCCCCCCCCCCCCATGCCTGAAACGTTATAGAATCATGAATTGTTTGAGCTGGGAGGGACCTTTAAAAGTCATCTGGTCCAACTCCCCTGTGTCTGCAGTAAGATCATGTTGCTCAGAGTCCTGTACAGCCTGACCTTGAACATTTCCAGGGATGGGGCACCCACCACCTCTCTGGGCAACCTGTTCCTGTGCCTCACCACCCTTACTGGAGAAGAAAAGAGAGAAAGAAACAAAAAAAAAACCATATGTCCATTCTATTTTTCCCCTCTTTTAGTTTAAAACTGTTTCCCCTTGTCCTGTCACAACAGACTTTGCTAAAGAGGCTGTTCCCTTCTTTCTTACAGCCCCCCTATGATACTGAAAGGCTGCTCTCAGCTCACCCTGGAGCCTTCTCTTCTCCAGGCTGAACAGCCCCAGCTCTCTCAGCCTCTCCTCACTGGAGAGGTGTTCCATCCCTCGGATCATTTTTGTGGCCCTCCTCTGGATGTGCTCCAACAGCTCCATGTCTCTCCTGTACTGAAGACTCCGCATCTGGATGCAGTACTCCAGGTGAGGCCTCACCAGCACAGAGCAGAGGGGCAGGATCACCTCCCTCACCCTGCTGGCCATGCCTCTTTGGATGCAGCCCAGGATACAGTTGGCTTTCTGGGCTGTGAGGGCACAGTGCTGGCTCATGTCCAGCTTGCCATCCACCAGTACCCCAGGTCCTTTTTGGAAGGGCTGTGCTCCATCCTTTTGTTCGTCAGTCAGTACTGATAGTGAGGTTGCTGCAACCCAGGTACAAGACCTTGCATTTGAGGAAACTATTCAGAAAAGTCTGCCCTTCACAAAACAAGCGGAGTTGAAGGGCATCAGGTATCTTATTTGTGGTTACTGTTACACAAGCAGCAACACAGCTACAGACTTCTTAAATGTGACTGATGTCAAATTTATTTTTAAAAAGCATGTGTGGTGCCAGCCTTTGCTCCAGCCAGACTCAACACTTGTGGTGCAGCTTTTGCTGCTGTGGCTCCTAATTGCAGTTTAAGATTGAGATGAAATGGTTTTCCCTCACTTGTTCTGTCAGAACTCTACAGTATGACACATTCAGTGTTCTGTGAAGGTCTAGAACTGCAGTGGTGTTGTGCGACTTCTGGTATTGTTATAAATGTTAAATTTTGGATGAAAAGGTGGAATAGTTTAGTTCCTTAAAATGCTTTTTTTTTTTTTTTTTTTCCCCAATATGAAGTCAGAAATAAGACTGTGTGCAGTTTAATAAACTAACTTGTGAGACTCAAGGGAAAAATGCTACCTAAAATCTGTCTTGATTGTAATGGCTCTGAGAATCATTAAATATTAGGTAAAGGGCACATGACTGTCAGCATGTTTGTCACAGCCAAACTGGTTGCTGGAATGGGACTGATCTTCTATATTAGTTTTGTTCAGATCTCAGTGCTTCATACAAACCAAAAAGTAACTTGTTCTGTATTTTCAATTCTTCTTCCCTTTGCTGTTCAGTGATGTGATGAAAATTAAGTTATCTGCCAAATGGCTCTTACTTTAAAATAAGCCAATATTGTTGGATAGTGTGGGAATATATCTGCCTTTGTGTTTGTCCCCTCTGTCCCTTCTGGGAAACAAGAATGAAAACATTCTTAAAGGAGGATGTTAGTGTCACATATGGGTGTTTTATAGTAAACTGATTAAATGAGTTAGGCTTGGAATTTGGAGCTCAGTATTCAGCCTCTTGTTACTGTGGATACAGCAGTTTTCTTCTTTCTTTTTAACATTTTCCTTATGTTACCATTGCTAAAGCTGCTGTTAGCTCCTAACTTACAGCTCAGCATTATTTTATGAAACCAGCAGGGTAACAGGGGTGGCTTTTTTTGTTTGTTTGTTAATTGGGCATGATTTGCATCTTCAGCTTCAGTCTCTGGTGGAGAGGAAATGAAGTTATTGAAGTGTAATGATAGCTTTGGGGTGTTGTTGTTTGGCTTATGTTTCTTTCAGGAAAAAAAAAAAAGAAAAAATCTGATCACTCCAACAGTAAGATCCTGTGCCTGTGTGCAGTTTTCAGAGGGATAAAAGAAGTTCGTGTAGCAGTGTGCTTTGTAAAGCCTACTAGCCTTTTAGTTTGTGATGTGCATTGTATCAAAAACTAGTTGCAAATTTTATACGTTATTCCTAAGCAAAGAATCTAGAGCTTGATTCTTATAGAAAACCATGAAACTGGTGTTAGAGTCATTGCTTCTACTTCCTTTTGAGAGACAAAATATAGATTAATCTGAGATGTCGCTATTAAAGAAATGAATGAATGAATGACTAAAAGGACATGACAACTGAAAAGGTTAATTATTCAGACATTTTATTTCCAGAACCATTAAATAAATAAATAGATAAAAGAACCTGAGAATGGAGAAGGTGTATGACTTAAACATCTTTCCAGAACTAACTGTTGATGAGCTCTCAACTCATGAACCTGTAACTGGTGCTGCTGTCCCCGCTGCCTGCAGTGCGTCCCACCTGGGGTGCCGGCCCATCCCTGCATGTGCCCGGTGAGAGCTGCAGGTGCCGTTGGGGTAGGATGGGGCTGCCCCTGCATGGCTGCTGCAAGGGATGAGGTGAGGAGGGCCTGAGGAGCTGCCGCTCTGCTGCCTGTGGGTGCCGGGGAAGCTCCTGCTGTGCTGGGCCAGTTGTAAATTTGGGTCTTGTGTGATGTGAGGTGGAGGAGCAGAAGCGGCAGCCGAGGTCTGGCTGCTGCTTGGTGGCAGCAGGGAGGTGGCCAGAGGCTGGCACGTTTCCCTCTGTGCTGCTGCAGCAGGGCTGGCAGGATTGCAGCAACTCTGGTTTGGGTGATGGCTTGAGATGCTGGGTTTGCTCTCCGCAAAAGAAATGTGAGGGAAACATTTTGTTCGTTCTTCATCAGAAGAATCTAGCAAATCCTTTTCTTCCTTTATCTATGCTAGAGCAGAGACTCAAATTGTTCCTTCTTATCCTGTCCTAGAGAATGAGGAGAAGGGGAGCCTTGAGGACTCAACCAGCTTCTCTGGCTCAGAAACAGAAGACCTTTCTGATTCAGACATCTCAATTTTAATTTTTCTTGTCTCAGTTTGGCAGAAGTTCTCACGTGGAGGCATTTCTGTGAGCCAGTCTTCGCCCTGCCCTGTAGATGGGAGTAAGGTGGGGAAATCTGTTTTCCAAGCAACATTAACAAAAGAAAATGACAATCTTTTCCCAATTTATCTGCATTTCTTGCAAATGCTCCATGATTTCAATAGCATGGCTTCCACAAGGCAGTAGCTGCATACCCAGGTGGTGCTCTGCCATGTCAGCTCTCCCAGAGGCTGCTCTGTAGGTCAGGAGGGGGTTAGGGAAAGGTTCTGCACCAGAGGATGGTGGGCATGGCCCTAAGTGCTGGAGTACAGTAAAGCATTTGAACAGTGCTCTCAGGCACAGGGTTTGAATTTTGGGTGGTGCTGCATGGAGTCAGGATTTGGACTCGATGATCCTTATGGGTCTCTTCCAGCTTGGGATATTCAGTTGATCAGGCAGCCCTCCCCTGTACTTGCCAAAGGCTGAACTTGTCTGCAGAATGCTTGAGCTCCTCTTGGTGCTTTGTAGAGGTGGTCAGTTAATATATCAGGTTTACCCTTTCGTGGGTGAAGCTGCAGACATTGTATTAATTAATAAACTGAACTCATGCCTTTTAACTGCAGGAATCTACCAACATCTGTGTACATGAAAGAGTAATGAGGACATAGGGTGGACAGAAGTGTAATGCATGTAGCAGGCACCCCACCCCCAAGAAAGAAATTGCTTTCTTTGTTCCCACCTTCAAGCCCTGCATAGGGTTTGCTTGCTGCACCATTTGGCAGTAGCAATCCTCAGATTGTTCTTTATGGCATCTGCATGATAAATGCCTATTAATGTCCACTGCTGGCTTGGTGTGAGCTAAAATGGAGTTCAATTTCCTGAGTTCCTTTCTGTAAGGATTTTTCTTCTTCTTTGTAATACAGCTCTTATCCTCTGTAAAACAGCTTTTGAACATCCTTAAAAGAAGGCAGTTAGAAATAATGGTTTTGAAAGTAACTAAATGTACAGAAATTCATGGACTGCCCTCCGTTCAAAGGAATGGATGAAACAGATAACAGCTCTGTAATACAGTTAGGTGCAATGAAAGCATTTTGTTTCTCACCCTACGTCACTGAGATTGCAGTTGTTTTCTTGAGTAGCTTCATTTTCTGAAATACGGAGCGCTCCGTCAAACTGGAGCGTAATGAAAGGAGCATGGGAAAATCCGACGGAAATGGTGGCTGTTGTTAAGCTACTTGAAACGTAAGCATTTCAGTTTGCTTTCTGTGTTCATCTGTGAAATGCAAATTGAGTTGAGAATGAATGAAGGTGTCCAACTGTGGAGCATTTCTGGGCTCAGGCTGGGCTGGGGGCAGTGTCAGGAATGTCACATGAGTCTGTGCTGAGGTCATTAGACTGGGGACACCAGCTGTGCTATTATTAGGGGTTTTAAAGTCTGTGGCAGATGTTCCTAGGCTCTATTCCAGTCTCCAAATGAGGTGCAGTGGAATACATGGAAAAAGAAACATCTGACTAATTGTTTTTCCATGCAACAAACAGATTTTCTTCCCATGCCGCCGAGCAAGATATTTTACGTTAACTTGCGTGTATCAAAAATAGTTTACAGTGTTTGAAGTAGAAGAATGAAGAAAATGATCCTATGAAAACAAATACAAGTGCTGTGTTTGGAGAGTATGACTCAGGGGACTAGCCAGGACTCAAGTTCTTAGGTGTGCATGATCTGCCACTTGTGTCTGTTTTTGTTCTCTTTGGTACTCCTGTTTAGGTGGGGACCATTGTTGTCTTGCATTTTCTATTATGCATCTGTGATAAGACGTAAGATGAAATGTAATGTGCACAGGGAAAGAGGTATTAACAATGTTGTGATTAAAATATGTATACAGAACTGCTGTTACGGTGATACAGAAGTTTCCCTGATTGCTATATGCTGTGTTTGTGTATGGTAGGAAAAGTCTATGCATGTCTTGTTTCATTTGTCCCCTCTGGAAGTCGGTTAAACAGTTTAAAAACCCTGGGAATACAAGTCCCAGGCTGCCTAGCATTGTATGGATTTCTGATGCACTTGGTGTTGTAGAGAATGCAAAAGGGAGGTGTCTATCAAAGAGACAGGCTGATTAAATGGCAAAACAGAGGCACGTGAAAATGAAGAATGCCAGTGTTTTCTAATAGGTCACAAGCATGTCCCCTCCGTTTCTTGTATTATGGATTGCTTTGACCCTGTAAACATGTTGTTACTAAGCATGACAGTGCATGTTTAGACAGTTCCCCAGCATCATCTTTTCCTTTTTACCATTAGTCTGTGGGTCTTTTTGAGCTGAAACAGCTCAGTGGTGTCCTGTGTTAAACATGAAATCTTGTTTTCTTCTCTTTGTATGTCTTTATATATCCTAACTCAAATCAGAATTCTCTCATACAGAGATTTTTTTTTGTATGATTAAAAACAATAGTACTCAAAGTAAATGATGTAACATGGAATTCTTGTTGAGGCTCTCATGTTTTTTTCCATATGTTTTTGGTAGGCGCGTTCCTTTCTGATTGTTGCAGGTACAGATCATTCTGTTGATCTGAAAATCTAAATACTCATTTTCTGTCTTTTATCTGATAAAAAACAATGATGCAAACCTCTCTCTTTAAGACAGTGAACTTAGTTAGGGCACTTAGTCAAGTGCTAGGACCGTTTGTAGATGCACGTTTCTGGCAATAGGTTCATCTCTAGTTCTTGCCTGAACATGATTCCTGCCCAATCCCTCCTGTCCCCAAACAGTTAGACTTCTTAATTTCTAGTAGTGATGTTTTAAACCACTGGAGACCCTGGTAGTTCTTTCCCACTGAACTGTGGGAACAGCCTGAAGAACGAAATGTCTCTTTTTTCTCGGTGGCATCTGTGGGGGATGTGACCCCAGAAGTCTTGGATTGCTCTTATGGATGAGTGGAGCTCTGCAGCTTACACTCTTGTCATTCAAGAGCGCTGCTGTATGACTGCACCCGAAGTAAGCTGCTCTGGGTGCTGATTGCTTGGATTGGTAGCAGGGAGGAATCAGCTTCTAGTTGAGTAAGATTGTGGCCGTCCACCCAGCCACGTAGCTCCTGTGAAAAGAACAGTGCCTCTGGTGTTAGTGAGATTATAATGCAGGACTCAGAGAAAATTTAAGAGGATTAGTCATGGCATATTGCATTAAGCCTGACTGCTTAATCAGAAGGATTTTTTTTTTCCTGAAAATTTTGTTGGCAAAATGGAGAAAATCAGGATCTTGATCTGCAGAGGCTTATTTTGAAGGCCTGGAGCAAGTGCAGTCACAATGTGCTAACACAGCTGGTTAGAACATGTCTTCCCAGGGAAGGGATGAGCTGTCAGGTCTGCACAATGGGAGGAGGCCCTACTAAATGTGCTTGGGATTACTGTACTTGAAAGCAGTTCTTTGTTGGGAGTTAGTCCTTGTTTGACTGGAATCCAGTATTTATGTATCCTCTTACATTATCAACAACTTTCTGACTGGGAAATAATTGCTTGGATTAAAGTGCTCAAGTCTTGCACTGAGAGTATTAAACCCTAGACAGAGCCCCCCCACCACCCTGCCGTGTTCTGAACTTCAGCAGCCTATCCAGTTCCCTCCATTTGAGGTAAGAGGGCCAGGAGAAGAGGATTTGCTTATAGCAAACTCTAGAAGTTTCAGAAGCACGTTTTCTCTTTCATCCTTCTCCCCTCCAAAGATGTTCTAGAGGTAGCAGTCATCCCTGATAAACCCTACATTTTGGGCTCTGTGCAGCTCCAGTGATGCCAGTAGTAGTGCAGAAGTTAGGTCTTCTGACAGAAGATGCTTCTCCTGCAATTAATCCAAGCTAAACAGCTACCAGTTACATCTAACTTGTCTGTAAATGTATAATGCTTTAAATATGCAGATTCTCATGTGAGTGTGCATCTTCCTGGGAAGATGGATCAACCTTTCACAGATGAAGTCACATCCTCTCACTGAGCATATATCCTAAATCTCTTCTGGAAGAATGTATGGGATTCTGCTGGCCAATTTCTCTTCCTCTTCAGCCTTAATCAATACATTGTAAATAGCATAGGAAAAACCTTTTGGTGCGTGTGTGTATTTAGTTATGGAAGGTTAATCTAGTTAACTGGCAGATTGATAAGTTAATACATGCTCCTTCTCCTCAGGGGTATAAAAGGCAGGCTGTGATTTATCATTATTGTTATTTTAATTTCTTTAAGCCTGGCAGTTTTTTGTTGATACCTTGCTGTACAGACCATATTCTTGCTTCAGGCCAGCAATAAAAAGATAAATTTAATACTGAATGAGTGAGTCTTGGGAGAAACGGATCTCTTGCTCTCCTCCTCCTAGGTTAAAATGAGATCTGCTGGCCTCACAGAAGGGGCTTACATATCTTGCCCGCTTTCCAACTGCCAAGCAGAGGCTGTAGTCATGCTGAACAAAGCAGCAGCATTCCTGGATCCTTTTAATGATGTATTTAGAACTTCACTGCCTCCTGATTTAATGAGTACAGTGAATGTATTCACGACTAACAAGAGTGTGCTCATTAAACAGCAGTAAGTTAACTGTCCTATTCTCTTCTCGCAATCTGGTTCATAATTAAATGGTGCCTGTCTGAATACAACACTGGTTTGCCAAATGGAGAAGGTAGATGTTTTGAGAGTATGCATGGTTAGATAGGATTGTTGTAGACTAAGTGATTTAGCACAGCTTGCCTCACTGATAGGGCTAGTTTCCTTGGTGGGGGCCTTGTATTTTTCCAACCAATTGAAACATTTAGACTTGAGCAGTTAGCTGAAACATTCATTTCAATAGCCTTTTAGTTGGTAAAGCTTTGAGTTCTGTATTCTGCTGTGTTGTACTATTGCTGCTGTGTAAATTCAAGGTAGCATGTCTGTACTAACTGGAATCACTAGGGTGTGACTGAGGGCAGAGCTGGACACTTGGTTTGCTTCAGACTGATGTATAAACCCAAGTCTTAGAGCCCTGATGGTAAAGCTGCAACTCTAAGAATAAAAAGGCAAGCTTGATGTTTCGGGTTAATGGGTGCAAGCTGAGTGAAGGGCTGTGCTGCCCAGAAGCAAGAAGGAGCTTGTTGGAATTGCCCTCAGTGGTGTTGAAATAAAGTGCTTATAGAAGTTATCTTTCCCCCCCATAAGTGTACTTATTTTGAATTTTCATGGAACTAAAGGTTCATGAACTAATGATAAATACAGACTATTTACTTTGGCTCTTATTCTGATGCCTATTCTGAAATATTTTGACTTAAGTAATGGTAAGAATTGCTGAAAAAGAAACGTGGAGGCAGAAGGAATGTGAGGCTGTGAGAGGGACAGTGTGTATGTTCTGCTTTTTTACCGGCCACCTCCTGATACTGTTTTGGGGGCTTTTAGCATAATCAGAATGACACCAAGTCAGTTCTCATTTTAGAAACAGCTTTCAATCCTAGTCTGCTTGTGCTTTCTTTTATCCTTCAAATTGGCTTCATAAGAAAAGCCTCTCCGTTTCTGGTACCTGTTTGCCATATGGAACAGCAGGCTCCCATGAGGATGGGGGCAGATGTCTGATGCAGCCGGCTGCAGCTGCTGCCTCTTCCTGCAGGCAGTCTGTGCATGACTTGATCTGTACTCTCCAGCCGGGGAACAGATCCCTGCAGGTCCCTGCCATGGGAATCCATCAAAGCCTAGCAAACATGTGCTGAGTTTTCTAATAATCATTAGTTTTGTCTTTTCATTTTTCCTTAAGAGCTGTTTTCATTCAGATACACTGAGTAGGCAGCCTTGCTTCTCCTTTATATCAGTCCTTTTACATTAATAAGAATGGTAAGGTTTCATTTTAGATGCAGACTTAACATTTTGTTCATGCTTGTGTATGTCACACAATCTGTGTACAAAGTAATTCAAAGTAAAACGACTAATGCACGCTCAGGAGCATGGAAAAACATGTTCTTTCCATCATTAGATAAGAATGAGCCACAGCAGTTGATTCAAGCTGGGAACCACTTGTTTACATGGGCTGGTGTCATGTGGAAACATGCTCACAGCCACCGGTGGCTTGTGCAACTTGTGGCAGTGCAGTGAGTTACTGTGTATACAGAAAGAGGCAGGTGGGGGCCAGATGCCAGGGTTGCTTTGGGTTGTTCTCAGTCCGCAGTAGAACTTCCCTGCTGCTGTGTGAAATGGGCTATGGGGTGTCTCTTGTGTCTTGGTGCTGGAGGTGAAGTGGGTTGCATACCAAATGGAGAATGGCGTGATGTTTTGTGATTTGTGGTGCTCTGCTTCTGGTCCCAGTGTGTCTGTCTGTATTATGCAGATTGGCAAAAGGTCTGGGTGGTTTTTCCCTTGTGGTGTTGATGGTAGAAAAAGACTATTTCAGGAACAAGTGGCTTTTATTTTATTCTTATTTTTGACCTTGAAAAGCTTGAACTTATTTAATATTGGACCACAAATGTACATTAGAGAAGCAGGAGGAAAGTAGAAGCAGTTCCTGTAACTGTTCACAGTGCTCACTGCTATTTTTTGTAAGATATTTCTAAAAGCATCCCCAACATTGCCTGCATTATGGCTTCTGATTTTCTTACAATAGCATATCAGTCACTTCATACTGCTGGTGCTAAGGCAGTCTGCTGCTCTGCCTGCTTGCTCAGAGAATCTGTTTACTGACTGCTCCTGGGGATTGCAGAAGCTGGTAAACATTCTAAATGTTCTAACTCTGAATAATAATCTATCCTGCCTACATACAGAGCTTTCAGAGAAGCTGCATTGAACTCATATTTGCTTGTGTGGGTGTGAAATGGCTGTGTAGGGGATATTCTTCCCTGCAAAATGATGCACTGCTCTCTCTGTAAGCTTTCTTGCCACATCTGTTCAGTTTGGATCTTCATGTCCACCATATCTAATAATAGGACATAGAAGACACTGAAGTTACACTGCATTACTAATGGTGGCACCAGTTGTTGTTAGCACTGACAAGATATCCCCTTCTTCAACCTCTCCTTAGGTTATTTTCAAAAGTCAAGGACCTTTGACTTCCTCACTGCCCTGGTGGTGTGCTGAAACAGTGCTGAAAGTTATATTAAAACTTATCAAAGGAAATAGTTTAGAAAGGTTGAGTTCAAATACGCTGCAGGTACAGGAAACCAGAAAAACTTGTGCTTTGCAGGTAGGGCTTCTTATGAAGATTGGATTTTTTTTTTATTTTTATTTTTTTACATTGCAAATGGACTATGAAAAAATCTATGTGCCATAGAGTAGATTTGGTCACTGCAGAGGTATTTGAATAAACCCATGAAGACAGTCCTGAGGATATGCAGTGATGTAGGTCATGTAGTCCTGGATTGTCTCTACTGTGGTGGCACAATGTACTGTGGGTAGGCAAGGGACAACAAATGAATCAGTTAAAGATGAATGGAACAGATTGTCTTTATGATGTGAGGTACAGTTCTGGCAATTCACATTGCCAGTTCACATCCACAGTTGCATAAGCACTTCTTGTGCACGGAGCTGCTCAGAGTACATAGGAAGCAATGAATTGTATTTCAGAATAAACTCTTCCAAATACTGAGGCTTCTGTAAGTTGCTTGGATTTGTTAGACAGTCAGTTGTAGAGTTAAATTCTAATTTATCCTACTGAATATTTAACAATGTCACAGTCTGGCAAAGAATAAATAGTCTTATTGTCTGTTCATTCGTGATGATAGTGTCAGCAAATCTTCATGCTGTTAAAGATGCATGGGCAAGACAGATGGAAGATGGCAATTACATGCACGTGTTGGAAAACTGGAAGGAAAAAAAAGCACTGGTTGGAAAAATCCTTATTCCCAGGAAAAGGTTTCATAACTGCAAAATGAATGAGAATGAAAAATGGATTTTCATTAGATAATTTATTTGCTGGGTTTTCAGGGAAATGCAGAAATCCCAGCTTGTGTGCAAAAGTATGAACAGGAAATCTTTCTTCTTAGTTTTGCATGGAGATAGAAAGAAAAACATTTTTTCTTTTAAATGTAAGCCTTAAAGAAAGAAGTGTTCCCCTCTCCCCCATTCTCTGAGCATTGAAGTGCTGCATTTTTATACTGCTGTATACAAATGGAGATAGGAAGATGTCTTCTTTGAAACAGTTGTATGAAATACTTTCACTCGTGATGACTTTAAACCTCATTGCTTTGCTATTTGGCTTGAATTTTATTTCTCCTATTTCAGGGATTTGCCTTCAAGCTTATGGCAATGCATAGAAATGCTCAGAAGAACAAAGTTATATTTGCAAATCTAAATTACCTGATGAAATCTACCATTCACCATCTGGTGAATTTCAGTCTCCTGTAATGACAGTGTGATGCTCATAACAGCCCTTGCACTTCAGTAAAGCTGCATGAGTCAGGGCTGTCATGCAGCAGGAAGCAGTGGTGTGAAAAGGCACTGGAATATCAGCAGCTCCGCTGATGAAGTAAGCAATAGCTTTCCTATCTTAAAGGCTGGACTTTGTCCAGGCACGTGGTTATGCTCAGTCTTTAACTGAAGAATAATGGAATGATTGTAGATCAGCCTGAAAAACATGCGTGAGTGCGAAGGATTGATGTGGTAAGAGGACAGTATGAAATGAGGGTGCTTTTTAAAATTGAAGTTGCATAGTCAGCATTCAAAGCCTGTTCTCATAGGAAGCACTGTAAATAACCATCAGTGTAGGTGTGAGCTGAATTTTACCAAAAATGTGGATAGTTGGACAAGATGGGGGAGAGAACTGTAATAAGCAGGAGCTGTAAATGCTTAAAACTGGGCTATGCTGGGAGGGAGTCGCATTCCATAGCTACAGTGATTCAAACGTTTGTTACTGGTGTGGACTTCCCCTTGGACTGCCAAGTTTCTGCATCCTTTGTTTAGAAGCAGAGAGCTGAATCAGGCCACCAAGAGAACTGCTGCTAGACATAGCTGCAAACTTGTCCTGGGTGTGAGCAGACAGCAGGTGGGCTGAGGTGAGTGGCTGTGATCTGTTTTGTATGAGATATGACCAAGTTAACTGTCATTCCTGGAGAGATCTACAAAACAGTTATTTCCAAATTCTTAAAACTCAGAACTTGCTGTGGGACTGCTCATGCATTATATACAGATGGCATTTCAAGAGAGACAGACCTTGTGTTTTCCTGTTGTTTGGAGCATAAACCCAGAACACCAGGGCTTGCTTTGTGGGAGTACTTGTGTGACTGCCAGATGAGCTCATGGCTCGGTCGGTCCACCGGTGTGTCTGGACTTGCAGCAAAAGCCTTTGTTGAACTGTGTGCAGCTCTAAAGTATTACTTGATTTTATTCTGTAGTTAAATGTTATCACCTCTGTGAAGACTCTGTGGAAACTTCTTGTGGTGTATTTGTGATGGTATGCATCGCCTTGATTTTGCTTCTGATGTTTATAAGGAGAAGACTGCTAACCTCCATTCTGTTCAGTGGGTGTTTGGCATACAGCTGGCTGCACTACTGTGTGCTGAAACTAGAAATTCTGGACATGATTAAGAATGTAGATATTGTGAAGATCACAGTTCCAGTGCAGCAGACTGAAGAGAGGAGCAGTCTGAGCCTTTTTCTTTGACTCAGTTTGGTAGTTCGTGTAACTGCTCAGCCAAGAGAGGGCGAGGAAACTTGTGCGGGAGCCAAAGTTACAACAACATTCAAATGACCTTACAGCATCAGGAACTCCTCGTGTGGGGAAAACGCAAATAGAACCGGCAGTTAAAGCAAGTGTGCTGGCCAAATGGTGAAGTTCTGGAGTGGGAAAGCAGACCCGGCAAAGGAGGAATGCTACGCAGGTGATCAAGAGCAAAAAGGGCAGAAGAGCAGGTACAGCAGTGGCTGTTGTGGAGTTGCAGTTCTCTGATGCTGTTTGAGCTCAACTTTGAGTGTAGTATGTATGTAATGCGTGTGCGGAAACATTGCTAGCTGTGTTTTCCATCAACTCAGACAGAGAGAGCATGCAAGTGCTGCTTTTGTGCTTTTCGGATTCCCTTAGTCTGCAATTCAGCTGAATATTGTTTTTCAGCTGTTGTGCTGGATAACAATGCCTGGCCTCTTTCTCCAGTAATGCTGAGCTGCTGTTGTACTGTCACACACAGCTTTTGTACTGGGGGGGAAGGAGGAAAGACTTATGCTTTGGGATGCAAAAGTAGGGCACCAACAATGCACCGGTGCTTGGAGGGGTCCAGCATTGCTTTTTATTCTGCTTTCTCCAAACTGGAGTTCTACGTCAGTCTGTTAGTCCTAGTAAAATCCCATTCTGTTTCAAATGCTGTCACCCTAAGGTTTTTTATTGTTTGTTTTTTGAGAATAAAACAGTAGGAATTTGAGTTACTTAAGACTTTAAAGACCGTGAAGGAAACTGCTTTGGGCATCAGTTATCTGAAGTCATGTTGTTATTATTAAACAATGTATTGCTGTGATGGCAGCAGATAAATTTGTGCAAATTTAGTCTTTGGGCTTCAAAGAAGTTACAGTTATTTGGGATATCCACAGGATAATTTATTTGTCACGTTCCAGGGTCAGCAACAGAAGTGAAGGACAGTAAACATGTAAGTGTGTGTATGTATAAAATATATATATACACACACATATGCTAACAGATACTTTGGTAACTTTAAGCCTCATTATTAAAGTAACCCTTGTCTGGCTGCTGTGCTGGACTTTGTTCTGCTGTTAACATGGAAATACAGCACAAGATGACCTGTACTGTACTGGGCTTTGCATTATTTTATTAAGCTCGTTTGAGTTTGATTTTCTTGTTTGTAGTTAAATTTGAAACCAGAATGTTCAAAGAGGAAGAAGGAAAAAAAAAATGGTTACAAATCACTGCATGAATTCCAAAGTTATCAATGATTTTTCATAGAGCTCTATTGTTTTAAGAATAAGGGCTTGAATCTTGATGGATCTGAAAAACTTAATTGCTGTTGGAGAGTTAGGTGCCTGCATTCTGGTGACTGGAAGGTGGGGAAAAATAGGTAGAATTTTTTTCCCCCTAACAATCATAGATACTGTGAACTTTAAATGCAGTTACGGTGAAATTTAAATGTAATAAATGAGGAAAAGTTATATATATAATTCACTGTTTCTTTTTATTGCTCCACAGTTTGGCCATCTGTACTCTGTTAAAAGAATCCTTATACTTAAGGAATCTGTAAAAATGGGCAACTGCTTCTAGTCAAGTTAAGGCAGGAATTAAGTTTAACTTTTTTTTTCATATGTTCTTTGTTACAAAACCCATTTTATCTCTCTGCCAAAACAATTTAAAGGGCCTTTGCATGTCTGGGAGCTTTGCAGCTTTGGAACAGTGCCTTTTAGTGCTGTTCCTCTCTCTGTGATTGGCCGACTTGAGGGAAGTTGAAATTCCTTCATCGAAAGCCTTACATTTACCAGCCTTTTAGAAATGCAGCTGACTGGCATGACCTGCAGTGCTTCAAGTCCCCAGCACTCACAAAATCTCAGTGCTGATCTTAGGCATCTGCAGGAAAGCAAAGGGAAGGAAATGAAGAATTTTTATCAAGCTGTTAGCACCTGTAATATGACTTTGCAAATGGTGGGACTGCAATTGTAGTTGGCTGGAGATAGAGTTTGTATCAGGCAGAAATAACGCCTTCCTTGTTAGCTTCCTTTATGCTCCTCTTTCCCAGTCCCTACTAGTTCAGATAGGAATACACAGCAACCAAAGAGCACCTATATTCTCATAGGAGCCCTTGTCTATAGGGAGTAGACTAAAAAAAAGGTATTATTGAGTGGAATACATCAGACAGATTTACCTGATCATTTTTATGTGACTCATTTCCCTCTTGTAAATTCCTGTTTTGCCCCCAATAATGTTTAGGTATTGTTAATTCAGAGTTGCTGTTTGCCCTGCGCACTTAACTTACCTACCCTTCTCTTCCTTTCCACTGACTGTGAGGCTTCTAATTCATCCCACAGCAGTTCACAATTTGTTATCCTTATGGAAGAGCACTTGTCTTGCACTGCTGTTGAGTGCTAAAATAAGAGATTTACAACAGATTTTGATATAAATCCCCTCCTCAATGTATTCTGGGAGTTGCGGTTTGATATATCTACATCTATGCTGTGGACTACCATGGAAATAATTTTTTCTGGTGAACTGCGTCCCAGAATGTGTCATTAACACAGACTGTAAGAAGGCTGGAGGCAGAGGAAACTGCATGGAAGGTACTATTAGAAACTGCCCAGTGAGTGGGCTTGAGGTTTTGTTTAATGAGACTGGTCCTGGGTGCGTGAAGGTGGCATGGATAAAAGCAGAGTAGGTCTGCACCACTTGAAGAAGAGCTGAATACATTTTAATGTGGTCTTTTAAACAGAACTGGAAGTATTGGAACTAATTTATAAAACATTTACTAGCCTTTCTAATGAGGATTTTAATGTGGATTATTCTGGGACAAGTAATTTCTAATACGAAATTAGAGATGGATATGTGGCCTTTTAGAGCATGACTTCAGATTATTGCTAGTCATTATGGGGCTGTACAGCAATTACTAGGAAAACGTGAGGATTAGAAGGGTTAGGAGTGTATTCACACTGTGGTTTGTGGTGTTTTTAAATATTGATACTATTCTTCACCTGTGGTGCTGTTCCCTGTGATCACATCCCATCCTGAAAACCTTTCACTCTAAAAGAGGTGAAGTGTGGTTCCTGATATCGTTTGGCTTCACGCTCACAGGGTTTCATCACACAGCTGGAACTGGAGTTGAAAAATGTAGTTGACAGAGAAACTTTCAATACATCACATGCAGAGAGAATAGCTGCCTTGTTAGGCGCAAAAAAATCATGTGAACTTGAAAGCCACTCAAGTGCTTAATTTAGTGGAAGACCGGCCTGAGCAGCTTAATATAGATAGCTCAGATGTCATGTGGAAATTCTAATTTAGACATGTATTGATATGAGAGACCTTGGGATTATTTTCACTCGTTCCTGGCTGGATTGCTTGTGTGTTTCCTTACCCTACTCCTTATTCTCAGGAAATACAGTATGCTGGCAACTGGTAATGCACAGCTACACCTAACTGTGCCAGGGAAAGTGAAGGCAAACGGGCCAGCACTGATCCTTTTTCTGTTTCAGCCATTTCTCAGTGAATTCTTCAAGCTGTTTGGTCTTCAGTAAACTTGTTTGGTACTGCTCCCAGTAACTTTGACAAAGAAAGTAAAATAAGAAGAGACGTGTATCTGGTAGTGATGTCCTTCAGCATGATAAGAGGTATTGGTGACTGCTGAACTGGGCTTTTCCTTCTAGTGAGTGAAGCTCTTGAAGTGATGAAAGAGGACATATGTGGTAGGGAAAACACCTCTGAAAGCTGAGAGCAAAGTAGGTAAGTTTTGATGCACAACTCTCAGCCTCATCCTTCCAGTGGAAAACAAAAGAAATTTGAAAGGTTTATCCTGAAGTGGTGTGTTGTTTTGTTTGTTTGTTTTTTTTAATTGTAGGTGACGGGTGGTTTACTTGTGTGTTTCCCAATGCTTTAACTTCACATCGCAGCTATCAGCATCAAGAGCACAGTAATTTTTAACTAGGCCCTGAAAATTTTGTTTCTGGCATGGTCGTTAACATAACATCAATAGGAAGGTCATAGTGCAACTGATGAGACTTGCCCTCCAATGAAAATGTCATGGGAAAAACAAATGGACAAATGGGCTCCTTCTGTATCTCTTGCAGCCGTGGAAAATTCTGCTTTGCTAAAACCTCTTTGAGACTTATGAAGAAAAGAACACACTCTAAATCTTTACTTAAAATATCAACTTTTTTTTTTTTAATGTTTTGAAGTATTACTTCAACTCTACACAGGAATTTATTTGTGATAAAACTGTCCTGTTGGTCTGGAAGCACTGGGGATTTTAGATGCACAAGAAAAAACAGAGCACATGTTCATAGTGAAGTAACTGCTGATATCAGTGCCAGACTTCTTAAAATTAGAGCTCTTGATGCAATCTCAGCTTCTGACATGTGACTGTGCTGATGGATGTATAGCTTCTAAAAGGAGGGTGAGTTACTTTGGGAGGTGTCAGTGGGAAGGTTACTGTTGTTTCCCATGTGAAAAATTAAAATGTCTCAACAGCTCCGTCTGAGGTAAAATATCTCAAATACAGATGCTGTGAGTCGAGATGATTTGATTTTTTAAGACGCCTTGAACATTTTAGATGGCCGCTGAGCATAGCTTTGCAGTGCAGAACATGATTTCATGCAGTGTCTGAAGATGACCGGCTTCATAGCATGTCTCTTTCATTTGTTTTTACCTTAAAATTGAACAGAATCTGTCAGTTAACGTAAAACTGACTTCATGAAGGGGGAAACAGGGAAGTAATTATGTTAGGGCTTTACTGAACAATATTGTGTTGATACTGATTAGAAATAGTTCCCTCAGATTTTTGAGAACTACGTGGGGGACAGCCTCCATCTCTGATTCATTTGCATTCGAAGTAGATTTTGTTAAAACTACCTTCCAAAATGCAAACCATGTTTTTGTTTGGATGTTTTTGTTCCATTAAATGCATGCTATTAAACAGAACTCTTTTTTTCCAAAGGTAGAAAAGAGAATAAGCAACTATTTTTTGATACTCATGCATTCTTACATTTTATGCAGTGCTATGAAAATTCTCCCATCCCCAGTTCTGACAGGAACATGCCCCACGTTGCTTTCACTTCTGCAGCTCAGAACTTTGGGTGATGAAGGATCTCACGGTTCTTCCTTGGAGTAGCGATTTATAGCATGCAGTGGCATAACATGCATGGCACATGTACCACACAGAAGTGACCTGGGCAAAACTTTTAACCTCTGCCTGTTTTGTTACCATTTTATAGTGAGGGAAATAACGTTGGAAATGTTGAGTGTTGCCCCTATCAAATATTGTTTGTACTTCATTACACGGTGCTTATATACATCCAGAGAGAGAATCATAGAGGGCTGCAGAATTGCCATCTAATGTACATGTAAAGTGTACTGGAGGTGGTTGGTGGGTTTGAATTCCAAGTCAATTTATTGAGGCTGCTCGTGAGGCATCCACCACCATGGAAAAAAAAATATATATATATTGTTCTGTCTGCAATGTGCGTGCAGTAAAGGCTTCCTGACTCAACAAACAATTCTTCACTCTGCCTCTTTGGTCTCTCCGTCATCACGCTGAGCTGCAGGGCTGCTGCGAGGCCTGTGTGAATGTTTTCTGCTGATAATGTATGTGTCTTGGAGCTGAGGATATTTTTAGCAGTCTGGATAGATGCTCGGAGTCACCGAGGGACAGAGTCCTGCAGAGAGCTCTGAAAGGGAGCTGCCCATAGTTTGCAATGGGAAGGAGGAAAAAGGTTCCTTTCATTCCCAACTGTTTTGTCTATTTTTGACTTTTTGTATTTCCTGCTAACTTGCAAAGATAATACAAGTTTCTCAGGTTTGTTAGCTCAAGAAAGAGAGCATATATTGAGCTAGGAATAATCTCCATGTTACTGAGGGAGAATTCATGAAAAATTCCTTCTTGATTATAGTGAGGGGTTCTGGATCTTAAGAAACATAGACCTTTTAGCTAGAGTCAATCTCAGAGCTCTTCATGCATTAGTGGAAAGCCTCTGACCTGAGGCATTGTGGGTGCAGTGGGAGTGACAGTCGTGTACTGCGTTTGCTTATGCACAAGGCTTTTCTGGCTGCACAGTAACTAGAGAAGGGTGGTACAGATCGTGCCATTTCTGCCCTCCACTACAACCTTGTGTCAGGAGAGCTGCTGTTTTTTCCTGGTGGCCAAACTGCTAGTGAGACTCCCCTGAATACATTGCTATATTTTCCCTGCCTCCTGCCTTTCAACTTTTAATGTGTATTTTGATGTAGAACAGAGAGAATAAAGTCAAAGGTTACCCCCAGTGTTTTGATCTCCACGTGCATGGCTGAGTGAATGTGCTTGTCTTGGCTTTCAAGTTTATCTTTGCAAATAAAATGTGCAGGTAGGGAATTCAAAATAGAATTCCAGGCTGTTAGAGACTTCTCTAAATGACATACCTGGGAACGCTGCCACATAGCAGAAACATTTTGGTGATGTGTATTTCATTGCTTCGGGGACACAAAAGATAAAGTAAAGTAAGCCATGTCAGTTGCTACCGTGCTTCATAAAGTTCCATGAAATTGAACGTTTATACGTGTGCTGAAGTAAAACGATTGCCTGGCTCTCTTTCTCTGGTTTATTGTTCATTTCTCTGGTTTATGTGTTTGGGCTGTGTGTCATCTTCCTTCCTTTTGACTGGCAGGCATTGGCCATGCTCAGACTCCTGTGTGGGAGCTGACTTCTGTGCTATTTGTGCTGTCTTGCCAGTTTTGTTGGGCCTAATCTAGCTGTGCAACTCTGCCTCCGTGGGACGTTTAATTCTAGGAACTTGAGTTTTATTTTCACAGCTATTTGTAATGTGTCTGAAGAGCCCAGACCATAGTTAAAACCCAGTGGCTATGGTGATGCCTTATGCCTTGCAGCTAAAGGAACTGATGATAAATGGAAACTGTACTATGGTAGCTAGATATTAAATATTGGGTGGAAGGCGGGTGACATTCATATCTCTCACTGAGCTTGGTGACTGACTTTGGGAACAGACTTTCTTTCTGTCTCTGTAGGAGTGCTCTACCACTGTGCTCTGAATTACAGGAATTGAGGTTTTTAAATAAAGAAAGAGTAGAATTAAAAACACAGTAATCAAGAACTGAGCAGAACAGATCAATGACTTAGTTGAGATATATGACTGTAGAAAGGGACTTCCTAATAAACAGGAATAAACTTGTGCAAGGGGAAAGAAGAAAAAAAATGTCAGAATCTGGAAACCCTCTGCAGCAGCTAAATATTCCTGTAAATCATGTGTGGGTTTCAAGAGCAAGAAAATAGTCTTTTGTGATATCTATCTGCTTGGGTTTTATATGGTTTCTTGATTGCACTGTAAGTTTGTGCCTCTATATAAAGGCCTTTGAGAAGTTGATGAATGGCTCTGTTCTTTGCTTGTTCAGTACATGTAGGTCTGAACGCAGTGTAAAGCTCGAGGCAGATTGGAAACCTATGAAATGACATATAATGCAAAAGTCGGGAGGAGAAAAGGTGCATGAATAACCCCCAAAATGTGGTACCAGCTGTTAAGTGATCTCTTATCTGCTGTCAGATTTGTTCTGTGTTGCTGCTTTCCCTCCTCACTGTAGGCAGGCTTTGCCATAGCTGAAATGAATGCAAGCTGTAAAAAAGCCTTCTGTTTGTTATCAACATTGGCATGTTAGCACTTGTTTCCCAATAGGACTCCGTGGGAGACCGTACAGGTGCATGCTGTATTGTTCCCTTGCAATTTCATGGCGTGACTGGGGAAACTGGTCTCTTACCTGGCCCTTTTGGCTCCTGTGCAAGTGATTTTAGCCTAAACCACAGATCCAAGTCAAATTGGTGACCTTTTCTTTCTGTTTATTAATAGGCCTTCATGTTTCTATGATGGTATAGACAGAGAGAGACTGAGGAAGGGGGCATTTCAGCAGTGGTTCATCCCGCAGAAAGCAGCAGCAGTGTGCTATACTCGGATCGCAGGGGTTGCTTGTGCTGTGGACAGGTGCCAACGCATCCTGCTCAGAGAGGCAGTGCTGGCTTTAGTGCAGTTTAAAAGATGGCTGCTCTATTTAACTATAGGATTTAACTATGGTTTTGGCCTTGGCATGTCTGCTGCTGGAGATGGTGGAACTTTACACGAGAGTTATTGAATCACTGACTCACGGGAGACTGCTACTGTTCTTCTTCTTCCAGGGAGGCTCCAGTGCAGTGAGAAGCTTGCTACCAAAATGACCTACCAATATTTTTATTCCAAAGGAGGGCAACGAAGCTGTGAGGGGTCTGGAGCACAAGTCTTATGGGGAACTGCTGAGGGAGCTGGGATTGTTCAGTCTGGAGAAGAGGAGGCTCAGGGGGGACCTGATCTCTCTCCACGACTGCCTGAAGAGAGGCTGTGGGGAGGTGGGGATCAGCCTGTTCTCCCAGGTAACAGTGATGAGATGAGAGGGAATGGCTTCAAACTGTGCCGGGGGAGGTTCAGGTTGGGTATTAGGAACAGTTTCCAGAAGAGCAGTGAGGCAGTGGCACAGGCTGCCCAGGGAGGTGGTGCAGTCACCATCCCTGGGGGCGTTGAAGAACTGTGTGGATGTGGCACTGAGGGACGTGGGCAGTGGGCATGGTGGGGATAGGCTGGTAGTTGGGGTCATTTCCCAGCCTTTATGATTCTACACTTAATAATATAAACAAGTATGTGCACTTTTTTTCCTCTTTCCACAGTGAGGAACAGGCATGTAAAAACTGAGCTTTTCTGTGGTTGGCGATGGTTCATTAGGGACAGAAGAGCCCATAGAAAAACGCTGTAATGTTACAAAGCACAGTTCTGAATTGATGGCAGAACGCTCTGCTGAGAAGAGCAGAACATGATTCTTAGCAGTAATGAGGTGCTGTGTTTGAGTCTGGATCCAGAACAGTGAGGGAGGTGGGGGTGACCTAGTGTGCCAGGCTTCTACTTTGTAGTAGGAATAACTGTAATGTTTAATTTCCTGCATCTTGTTAGGGGCAATTTTTATTTTGGAATACAGTCACTGCTTTTGCTAGAACTGGTGTATGATGGTTTGTACTGTGATATCTTTCTGACTGAAAGGATGCCCAGTAATTTGTTAAACAAATCCCTGGCTGCTAGTTATTAGAGGGAAGCGATGGCCTGGAGATCTCTCTGCTGCTGTTGGACATATTTGATAATGGCAATTTACTATTTCTTGTGGGAAATTCTCAATTCTTAGACCTCAAATCTCAGGTGGATGCTCTATGATACATCAGTTTGCTTGTGCTTAATGCGTGGCTGCGTTTGGATTGAAAGATTTTTTTCCATGTAAACTGTAGAAGGAGTTAAATGAGTTGACTTCATTTCAGAGAAGTCAGTGTCCATAGAGGATACAGAAGTGTTTTTCGGAAAGTGCTGTTTCAGTGATGTGATGTGCAGCTGTTTTCAAGCGGGCTCATTCTTCCCAGTCCAGCAGGTTAGGTTGCAAGGAAGTGCTCCCCAGGCCCTGTTCAGTCAGATGTAGAGTTTCACATTCTCTCCTCTGAGTGAAAGAGATACGATAAAGCCTTGACGTCTGTTTCTAGAATGCAGTAGATAGAGAACAAACAGAATTAATGAGGGCTAAGTAATGAAATTTGGGGTTGCTCTCTCTCACAGCACTTTTAAATGTTATTGGCTTCAGCTGTAAATCTTGGCCACGTTTTTACCTGTTTTCAATCAGTGAAGAGTTTGTATGCCAAATGAGCATAGGTAGGTAGAGTGATCTGTTCCTCTCAGGAAATCCTGTGTTTATACTCAAGATTGGACATTCAGGCCTGGCTTTCCATTTTGCTTGTTGATCCCCTGATGGACACTTGGTTGGTTTTTTTTTGCTTTTTTTTTTTTTGTGCACTAGCAAAAGTTATTTAAAACAGTCAGGCAAGTACTTTTTGTGTGTGTGTGTGTTACTTTCTTCTGTTGCTGTAAGTTATCATCTTAAAAGGTAACCTCTGGTCCTGAAAGTCCAAAAGATGTCCTAAACGTTGTCATACCTGGTACTCAGTTTCCTAAAAATGAGAACTTTGCTTGTGATCCAGTAGAATATGTGCATGAGTCAAGAATACAAATCCCAGTTGCTGTTCTGCAGCTGACAAGGCCTATGCTTTCCTTAGGCCAGTCTGCCACATGTGTGCTTTCTTTTCATCGGGGGGACAAAAAAAGCATTTGTGATATTTTTCTATTTTTTTTCCATTGAAATAAATGTGTGTGAGCTTCAAACGCTACTTTCTCTGAACTTGTAAACCTTCATGTTTTTCTGTACTTTCAGCTTCACTCTGTGTTTCTACTACTTTACTGAATTTGTCCTGTTCCTTTCTATCACCATGCAAAGATTGTTTCTGCTACTGTACTGAAAAGTGGGTTTTCAGAGAAATTTCAGTCTCCCAGTGGAGTTGTAAAGCACACGCAGCAGAAGATGCTGAGCACAGGAATAACATGTCCATCAAAGAACTTCTCCTGGCTAAGAACTGGCTTGGTTGCTTGCCTGAGGCTATTGGTATACTCAGAATGCTTTCTGACTGGGTGCTAAGATATGAATAAGTCATGAGGCATGCTGATAAGTGAGAAACTGAATTGATTGATTGGTGAGCAGTCAGCTTGTCTGTCCTCCTACAGCAGTTCAGTCCTTACTCCATCAGCAGAGGTTTGCCATGGAGGTATGGGAGGCAGCTGGGCTCAGCGCTTGCTTGCTGTACTGTGACTCGTGAGTAAAGGGAAATCCCATGTCCAGAACTACCCCTGGTGTATTCTGGTGGAGAATATGTATGTGCATATAGGAGTGTACCCAAGGATGTCTTCAAAAACAAGACAAAAACCAAAACCTCTCAAGTGCACTATTGCACTTACTTTCCGAAATCAATTTCCAGTCTTTTGGAAAACATGTGATCCTTCTCTATGTAGTGACTTCAGATTCTTATTTTTGCAATCCTTTGGGAAAGCCACAGTGCTGGATTTCAACGACATTACATAATTCGGAAAGACGATTTATTCTTGAAGTGAAGCAAAACTTAGTACATTTAACTTGCATTTTTACCTCTTAGCTTGTGCTCTTCTGCAGGTCTCTCCCCATAAGGAGATGTGCATAAAGGCTATATTGCAGTGTTGCTATTGCCATGTTCATTTAATGCCCCTGGAATTTTCTTAAAAAGCTGTTCTGATCTCTGCTAGTGTAACTTTGACTTTAATGGCACTAAGCCACAGATGCATTGGCCCAGTTTCCTAAAATTCCACATGCTGTTGTTAAGATAAACAATTCTGGGTTCCCAAGAATACAGATGCATGTATATGGTAATACACTGGGTATACAGAGCAACCTTTAAACAGCCATCTGTTATTTGCCTGTTTCATTTTTCCTACTTCATTTTTGAAGCTTGAGCACAAGCTTCGTAAGCAGGAAAATGTCTTGAGAGAACAATTGTGCCGGTTTCTAAATGATGTTTTGGGAACAGCTGTGGGGTTTCTCCTTTCTGCTGCTGACTTGTATGGAGGCTGAAGGAAAGCAGTCTCACAGAGATGGCTGTGCTGAGGTGCACCCCATTTAGTCAGCAGCTCATGTCCCCGTGCCGGGAAGTCCATGTGACCAGAGCTTGGGTAGGAGGCCAAGGATTGCTGGTTGCTTAGGTTATTTGTGGTCTTGTTGTGTCTCTCCTCAGCACTTGTACCTAAAGAGGCTTTTAAGGCCTGTGTATCCACAAGAGTTGGAAGTCTGGCTTTGTGTTCCTTCAAGAGGGCATCAATCTGCATTTCTTCCCAGCCCACAGCTTTGGAGATGGGCTGTAATTACAGAGCTGGATTCAATTCACACACGCCCTCTAAAACATGGTA
Source organism: Chrysolophus pictus (assembly GCA_037305975.1). Lineage (NCBI taxonomy): Eukaryota > Metazoa > Chordata > Aves > Galliformes > Phasianidae > Chrysolophus > Chrysolophus pictus. The sequence goes on from JAYKPI010000006.1 coordinate 43,212,385, forward strand.
TATCCTGTGTGGTTGAAAACACTGCTCCCATACCTAACTACGTGAGAAAAAACAGCAAAAGGGGATGAATATGAGGCACTCTAACAGCCAGTTAGGAAGCTGTGGAATAGCTTCCCAACAACTATTTGCGTGTTCAGGGTTATAGGGAAACCTCAAAGAGTGGGGGAGGTTCTCAGTGCACAGTGCCAATTGCTGGAGCATAGGGAGAGCCTTGCTGCCTGTGAGTGCGGGCCTCTGAAGTTAAGCTCATCTTCTTAGTGTCCTGTGCAGAGCAGGAGTTGGTGATATGGCCTGCCTTAGTGCTAAGCCTCCGGATTGGCATTGCCAAAATGGCTGTGGCAGTAAGAAACTTGTGGTGCTCACAAGAATGGGATATTCTTACTGAACAGATTGGAGGATTTTTTTCTTCTGTGGATCAAGACACTTCATTCTCACTGTCGCTGTGCAGCAAGAAGTAGTGAAGAAAAGCAGCAGTCTTGGTCATACATAAAATATGGTATTTTATGTAAACGTTCTCTGCAAGACAGTTATCAAAATTTGAAATAATTTTTTCCAATCTTGTAAAACAGTACCTTTTTTGTTGGTTATTTTTTTTTTTTTTTGCTACATCGACACTACATAGATTTTGTGGAAAGTGGAAATCATTGTGGAAAGTAGGAAAATAAATAAAAAAAAAAATTAAAAAAAAAATCCTCCTGTAACAGGAGAAGAACGATAGTAATGCAAAACCAGATTAAAATCCACCCCCTCTGGTTTTAAATCACAATAAATATCTGGTTTGAGTCAGTCTGTTCATTGTGTAGAATTACTCGACTAAAACTGTGCCTTTGACTAAAGCTGTTGGCAGTTGGGTTTGTGGTATCTTTGTTTCAATAGGATCTGGCCGGGGGAACCACTGTTACAGTCAGCTCTTTCAGCTGTTTTCACTGTTTTCATTTGTGCTCTCACATCCTGAGGAAGAAGGGTTTTGCCTTGGAATGGTAATGTATTTTAATGTGCATATCTCTACGTGCTGCCTGCTGTCCCAGGCCCAGGTGTTGTTCAGTAGGGTTGCTGGTTTGTGTTTGCTTTGCTTTTCCCTTTACTATTAGCTAGTTGGTGCATATTTAGTATATCTGTGACTCTCTTGTGGTCAAGTGCTCTTGCTTCTCCTTCCTGTGGGGAGGAAATGGGCCCAGGCAGTGTTTTGCTCTTCTGCTGTATTTTGGACAAGTTGTGGTCAGCCTGCTCCTCTCTCCTGTGCCTTCTCCCAACTAATGGAAGAGGAGTAGCAAATACTTCTGTAGTCTTTGAGATTTGTGGAGGAGCAGAGAACTGGGAAATGTTACACTCCTGTGGTGTATAAACAGCACTTTTTGGGCTTCTGCTGACACTATTCCTATATATATTTTTTGAAGACCTGGTTTGCTGCTGGTGTAATAATTTCCATTGTACGTGAGATGTTTGACAGGTCTTTGATATCTGTATTTTTTAAGTAGTACTGGGAGATGTGCTGTTAGGCAGAATATGTGTTACTGCACTGAAGCTGACATGCATGCAGTGTAGGTTGAGTATTGGTTGTGTATGAGACAGGAGCTCATGCGTGCTAAGTGTGGCAGCAGCCTAATCCCAAATGATTCAGTGTTTTTGTGGATGGTGGTGGTAGTGGATTTTTTTTTTTTTTGAAGTCATTAGGTTCTTTTCTTCAGCAAGCATTGGACTCTGTCCCTTGAGCCATGCCCATCTTGCCTTGTTCTACCTCAGTGAGCACACTGCGTATCCAGGAATGTGAATAAAAGATGCACGTCCATGGTGTTTATGGCTTGCAGTGCTGTACTTCTGAGCTCTGTATTATAACCTGATGGATCCTCCTCACTACAAGCCAGGTAGCATGTCTGGCTGAGGTCTTCCAGCCAGCAGCATGACACCTTGCAAGAAAGGAGGTATACTGTTTTTTGTGTTGTTGTTTTTTTTTAATTCTTTTCACTAATCAGGAGGGGGAAGAGGGGAGGGCAAGTCTGGTTGCCTACATTAAATAAAAAGAGAGGGAGCTGTACAAAGCTCCTGATGTAACATGAGAATGAGACAAGGAAAAACTATTTATAGAGCCCTGCAGCATTTGCCTCGAGGAACTTTAGAGGGGGCAGCATGCATGAAGAGGCTGAGCACACGAGTGTGTGCTCTCAGCTGCCAAGGTCACAGCAGAGTGTGTCCTACAGAGCGCTTCCACTTTCCCTTCCCCTGAGGGAAACGGGCTGATGGGCTCATTCTGAAGGCCAAGTCCTGGTGGTGAGAAACTTTGGTTTGTGGAGAACGGTGGGGAGTTTCAGTTATTTTTTTTCCCCTTTTTCTAGCTTTTTATTTGCAGTGTTTTAGCTTGTATTACTTTTTGAGAAAACATGACTCAGTCTTGATGACTTATTAGGCAGACAAGGCCAAACAAGGTCACGGAAGCAGCTTTGAAGAGACAGAGATTAAGGTTTTATGCTTTACGTGTTTGTTTTCACTGAGGCATCTTTTTGGTTATTGTTGTTGATATTCTGGCTTTTGCTTCAATACTTACTTATTTTTTTATTCTAAATGACATTGCCATACGATTGATTGTTAACCAGATATCGATCTCTTTTAATGTCTTCATATGCTTGATCCTTGCTGGCTGTGAGACTTATATTTAAAAAAAAACAAAAAAGAAAAAACCACAAAACTCTACATGCCTTCAAGTTCTTCAGTGGCTTCATTTGAATATTCGTGGCTGGCAGGTGAAGTCCCTAGCGACTGGAAGAAAGACAACATCGCACCCACTTCTAAGAATGATAGAAAGTGTGACCCAGAGAGCAGCTGACCTGTTTGCACTGTTACCTCAGTGCTGATCATGGAGCAGGGCCTTCTGCAAGCTATGCTAATGCACATGGAATAGAGGAAAGTGTTATGGAATAACCAGATGGCTTTACTGGTTTTGCCTGACCAACCCTGTCCCATTTTATGATGGTCTAACTGCATCAGTGGACAAGAGAAGAGCCACTGATGTGATCTGTCTGGATTTAAGTAAAGCCTTTGACATGGTCTCCTATAACATCCTTCTCTCCAAATTGAAAAGACATCAATTTGATGGGTGAACTGTTCCATTGATGAGGAATTGGTTATGAGATCATACTCAGAGAGTGGTGGTAATCAATGGCTCAGTGTTCAGGTGGAGATCAGTGATGAATGGTGTCCCTCAGGGGTCAGTTCTGGGACAGATGCTTTTCAATATCTTCATCAGTGACATTGACAGTGAAGTTGAGTGCACACTTAGCAAGACTTAGCAAGCTGTGGGGTGCAGTTGACATGCCTTAGGGACAGGATGCCATCCAGAGGGACCTAGACAGGCTGGGTAGTGGGCCCAGGAGAATCTCATCAGGTTCAACATATCTGAGTGTAAAGTCTTGCACCTGGGTTATGGAAACCCCAACTATCAGTACAAGTTGGAGTACAAGGATGGAGAACAAAAAGGACCTTGAGATACTGTTGGACTGCAAGCTGGACCTGAGACAGAAATGTGTCCTTGCAGCCCAGAAAGCCAACTGTATTCTGGACTGCATCCAAAGAAGCATGGCCAGCAGGGCAAGGGAGGTGATCCTGTCCCTCTGCTCTGTGCTGGTGAGGCCTCACCTGCAGTACTGCATCCAGATGTGGAGTCCTCAGTACAGGACAGACGTGGACCTGTTGGAGCACATCCAGAGGAGAGCCACAAAAATGATCCGAGGGATGGAACACCTCTACTATGAGAACAGGCTGAGAGAGCTGGGGCTGTTCAGCCTGGAGAAGAGAAAGCTCTGGGGAGACCTGAGAGCAGCCTTTCAGTATCATAGGGGGACTGTAAGAAAGAAGGTGATAGTCTCATTAGCATGGTCTGTTGTGACAAGACAAGGAGAAACGGTTTCAAACTAAAAAAGAGGAGATTTAGGTTGGACCTAGAGGAAGAAGTTTTTTACAATAAGGGTGATGATGCACAGAAACAGGTTGCCCAGAGAGGTGGTGGGTGCCCCATCTCTGGAGATGTTCAGTGTCAGGCTGGATCAGACTCTGAACATCCTGATGTAGTGTCCCTGTTCATTTCAGACGAGTTGGACTAGATGACCTTTGGAAGGGACCCTCAACTGAACAAATTCTGTGATTCTACTTAGGAGTGCCTGTACTTTGGAGAGTGTACCCCTGAGAAGGTCCTTTGTAGCAGGACATGTGACACAACTCTGGGAGGTGATTCCTATTTAATTGGCTAACTGAAAAGATTCCAACCTGCCTCATTTAAAAAAAAAAAAAAAAAGGTGTAGAGTATAGTTTAAAAGTAGTACAAGGCTTGAGTAAAAGGGTCTGTGTGGTGTTGGAGCAGCAGATAGCTTTGCATGGGTCAAAGCCTGACACAAAAACCCTATTGGAGGTGGGGGGGGAGGGGGAGCACTGTTATCTCCAGGGAAATCTTTAAAACATTTTTCATTGAAAGGTTCTCAAGTGGCTTTGACACTTTGGATAATGATATAGTTTTAAAGTTTTCCAAGGTGGTTGTCCCTTTAATTTGCTGTAAAATTGATCAATCTATTCTAACATCAGAAATGCAGAACTTATTTTTGTGTAAGTTGCTGGATGGTAAATAAACTGCTTGTCTCTTTCTGTCACTTACAAGTGACACTTTGACTGTTTGTGTCTCTCTAGTTATGTCTGAGCAGTCAGCATTCTACATACATATTTAAAACCTAGCTTCTAAGTGGAAAACAAAACCCATCTTATTATATTAGGTTATATAATAAAGCACAAGACTAAATCAACTTGTTATCAACAAATTATTTGAGATCTAATTCAGTCTTCAACTAAAAGTGAGTCTACATCTTAGTCAGTTCTATTGCAAATAATTGAGTTTTTATGGTCTGAAAAAGTGTGTTTAAATGGCTGTAGGCATTTAAGCCCACCCACACATTTAGGGAGGAAATAAAAAAGGAAATACTACACACATGCAAAAAACAAAACAGCAAAAACTTCTGTAGGTGCTCATTTATTTACTAATTCATATTTTGCAAGCAGATTGCTTGAATCTTGTTAAGTTGCTTTGGTCAACACAGCCATTATTTTTGAAGCACAGACCAAGGACTTCATTTTGGATTACAGGGGGATGTAAGCATGTTAATCTATTTCACGATTGGAAAGACATCAAAACTGGCTTTGATTCACTCCAGTGTCTGGATGGAGTATTTTGCATCAGAAGACAGTTTTTCATGTAAATAAGAAGCTTGAGAGTTCTTCTTTAAGAACTTAGTAAAATTTAGCAGACTTAGTAAAATAATTTGTTTATTGAATTTCCAAAATGATGTACAAAACAGGGGAAAACCTTTCTGGTGGGACTCTTGCAAATACATGAAAGGGAGAAATCTGCACATCCTGAAACCCTCTGAAGTATATAAGCATCAGACTTAGCCTGGAGCTACAGAGCTCTGATCCTGCAGTGCAAAACCTCCTTGATTCCGTGGTACCCAGAGGCTCTGTGTAAATTAACAGGAACTTTGGTCAGTAAGGATGGATGAGTAGGTAGAAGTTGTTGGTGCTGAAACTTCTCAAATCTTTATTCTAGATTTGAGTGGATTATTTTAGATTAGATTTAGTTTGGCAGCTTGCACTGAATGGCCCTGCTGTCTGTGCAACCTGAAGCTTTCTGGAGGAGAACAGTATTGTAGGTATGTGCTCAGATGGCCTAGCAATGATGTAGCCTGTGTAGTTATTTGTAGCCTCATCCTGTTCCTGTTTGGTAGGAGGTTGCATCTGAAGCGTGCCCTGTGGCAGAGTTTTCAGGTTCTCTTCCTCAGTTCCTCACATGAATTGAGTTTATGTGAACTGAAGTTGAGAAACCAACTAGCTCAACAGTAAATGGTTTTGCTTCAGAACTGTGCTCTTGCTTTAAACTTACAGATAAAGTGCGAGTGTATGCAGAGCAAAAGGATGGTATGGGAGAAGTGGGGAGAGTATGGCAGAAACGCGAGAAATACTTCTCTCCTTTTTAAAGAAAGTATTTATCTGAATTTGCAGTTGTTTGATCAGGTTTAATAATCAGCACCGAGGCAGTCAGTGGCTTTTGGATAGAATGTTGGTGGTAGGTGTTCCTGTTTTATGACTATCAATCGCTGTCACTGCAATCCCAGGTAGTAATGAGACTAATGTTACAAATTCTGCATGGCTGGCACTGCTGTCTCTGGATAGCCACAGCAGAGAATAATTCCATCTCTTTTGTGGCTCTTGGGGGAAGAACTACATTAACTCATTTGTGCCATTAGATTCGAAGCTAGGATGTGTTTAATCCTGGCTGCAGGAAAACTTTATGCCAGTTGCTGTTCCACGCTCATCTGAGATACTTCATGCATTTTATATTAAATACATGCTGCATGAGGCTCAACTGTCTTCCCCTAAAACACTTTGCAAATGAACAAAGATTTTTTTCTAATAGCTGGAACCTAGAAACTGCTAAGTGATATGGAGAATTGTTTTTTTCTTTACAAGAACTGCCCAATTTTGGCTATTCTCTGATGTAATTGTGTCTCAGCTTTGAACTGTTTTGCCTTAGTAATTAGAACTGGCTAACTTCTTCAATGTAGAGTGCAGTGCTGGCTAACCACTAGTCAGTTTGGATCTTTTCTTTTGTAGTCAAAGCTACCACAAGTACACTGCAGTTCACTTTTTGGTTAAGTTTTCACTGCCCTGCAGTCATCATCCAAACTATTAAGTAGATGGACTTACTATTAGATGACAGTAGTATTTGGTGTATGTAGAATTGAAGCGTTTCATAGATCAGTCTTTGATTTCATAGAGCTACTGAACTTTGGATTTAAGCATTTATTGGATTGAGCCAAAATCTGTATGTGGTGCAGAGGAGGTCTACAGGAACAAGTCTTCCTGCCTGTCTTGCTGTTCTTCTGAAATGCAGGTTTTACAGAGCCACAGAATCATAGGAACTGAAAGGGACCAACAGATGTGAACCAGTCCCAATCCCCTCCTACAGCAGATTCCCTACAGTAGATTACACAGGAAAGCATCCACGTGGGTTCTGAATATCCCCAGAGAAGGAGTTTCCACAGCCCCCTTGGACAACTTGTTCCAGTGCTCGGTCACCTCACAGTAATGAGGTTTTTCCTCATGTTCAGACAGAATTTTCCATGTTCCAGTGTGTGCCCTTTGCCCCCTTGTTCTGTCATTGTGCACCACTGAAAAGAGCCTGGCCTCCTCATCTTGACACTTGTCCTGTAGATATTTTTAAGTTGATAAGATTCCCTCTCAATGTTCTCTGCCTCTGACTGAACAACCCCAGGTCTCTCAGCCTTTCCTCATAAGAAAGATGCTCCTGGCCTCTTGTCATCTTTGTGTCCCTCTGCTGGACTCTCTCTAGAAGTTCCCTGTCCTTCTTGAACTGAGGAGCCCAGAAGTGAACAAAGCATTCCAGGTGTAGCCTCACCAGGACAGAGTAGAGAGAGAGGATTACTTCACTCGACCTGTTAGCCATGCACTTTTTAATGCATCCCAGGGTACCATTGGCCTTCCGGGTCTCAAGGGCACACTGCTGGCTCATGGGGAACCTGTTGTTTTCCAGGACACCCAGGTCCTTCTCTGCAGAGCTCCTTTCCAGTCGGTCAGCCCCTAACCTGCACTGATGCACGTGGTTGTTCCTCCCCACGTGCAGGGCAGGAGCTGACCCTTGCTGAACCTCACAATGGTTCTGCTCTGCCTAGCTCTCCAGCCTGTCCAGGTCTCACTGAAAGGCAGCACAGCCTTCTGCTGTGTCAGCCATTCCTCCTTGCTTCATATCATCAGCAAATTTGTTGAGCGTGGACTCTGCCTTCCTCCAGGTCATTAATGATGATGTTTAACAAGACTGCACCCAGTACCATTGCATGGGGAGCACCGCTAGCTACGGGCTTCCAATTAGACTCTGTGCTGCAGATTACAACCCTTTGAGCTTTGCCATCAGGCAGTTCCCAAACCATCTCATGTCCACTCATCTACCCCACGTTTCTGAAGCTTACCTACAACAATGTATGGGAGACAGTGTGAAAAGCTTCTCTGATGTCAGGGTAGACTACACTCACTGCTCTCTCCTTATCTAAGCAGCCACTCATGGCACCATAGGAGGCTATTGGATTGGTCAGATGTGGTTTTCCCTTGGTAAATCTGTGTTGACTGCTATCATAACTTTTTCTTTCAAATCATTTTACACAGTAAAATGACATGGTTAACAACATTTAAATGGTAAACTTTGGAGAACTGCAGTCTTTCTGTAAACAAGTTTACAATGAAGAAATAAGTTAACGTACCCCAAATTTAAGTGTTTTTTGAGACTCAGGTCTGTTTATTAACCATGAACTGTCATTTTGTTTAGACTGGTAGAAATGGTGCAATACAGCCACTGAGGCAAAAGGTGAGTTAAATCACACTAGGCAGAGTAGAAAAGGTAAATTTAAATCCCGTATGCAGGCACAGACATCCTACACTGCTGCTGTTCACATACAAAGTAGAAGGAATTAAATGCATGGGTTTTTTTAAATCAAGAAAAGTTATACTTTGGCTTTCAAATTGTGTACTTGTTTGGCTGCCAGAAGGAGTAAATAGGAAGCACTGCAATGACATTTTTATGGTCTTCCAGTTACTGTGTATGCTGTTGGGACTGATTAACAAGAATACTAATTTTTCGTATTTCATGGGAATAGCAGTATCTGTCTCCCTTTATGGCTGGCTGACTTGGAGTATGGTAAATACTGCTCAGCTATAACTTCTTTTTTCTTTAGGAGAATAGGAGAATTTAGATGAAAGTTAAAAGGTGTGGTGGTGGACAGTGTGCCCTTCATCCAGTAGCTAAGTTCTGCCCTGCTGGGAAGGGTGTGCAAGCAGTGCCTCCATGGACTTCATAGATAAAGAGTCCAAACAGCATTTTTCCCACTGTGTGGAAACAGAGAATATTCCATGAGGTCTGAGAGGGAACAGGCATATGCATTTATTCCTGCTTTGTTCCCTCTGTGGTACGAGTTCCTAACATCAAGGTGAATTCTCTGCCTTAATCTGGAATCTGACTTTCTCACATTGATTTTATGTGGGTTTCTGCAGCACACAGGGCAAACGGACTTTTTTTTTTTTTTGGGGGGGGGGGGAGGGGGAGTAATTTTTATTGTGTCTTTGTATTTGTTTGTTTATAGCTTCCATAAGTACCAACAGTGAAACAGCTTGTGTGAAGGAAGAGCATGGATGGCTGTTTCTGAATGTCACTCTGTTTATTTGCTCGTAACAGTGCAGTTATAAAAGGCAGAAGCTGAGCTGTTGGGGTGTATCCTACAGTGAAGGAAGAAGCAGCTGAGTCCCATGGCATTTCCCTGATGTGGATGTTAATTTGAATAAAGGAAGGAGACAAAACTCATTCCCTGCAAATTCTAATGTAGTTTGCAGTGTTACCTTTGGGTGAAGGTTGTTTTTATCAGGATTGTATGGGATGTAACTTCATGAATCTGCAGAGACGATCAGGTATGTTGGGCTTGGAATGCCAGTGTGTCCAGAAAAGTTTCAAGTGAGTTTTGAGAATCTGAGCTCTTGTGGAATAATACACACAGCTCGCACCTCACTTTATCAGGATTGTTTCCTTTGGTGGTATTTTTATGGTGCTGGCTCTCAGGGGTTGCCAAGGCAAGGAATGTGGAGGAGGGGAAAACATGGCAAGAGGAGCACGAACGCTCCTGTTGACGTTTGGTTGCCAGCTCCCAGCCATGTCCTTGTTCACGTCAGACTTACCTTAACAGTTTCCCCAAACAAATGTGAATCGCAGCTGTGTGGTTGCAACTATGACAAAATGGAGCTCATTTAGTTATTCGGTCCTTGCGTTTCCAATGTGTTTTCTTGTTTATAGCTTAAACTGTTTCTACCATCAATGCAGAGAAAATGAAGCTTTGCATTTTAATTCCAACTTAATTTAAACAACGGATTTCTAATATCAGTAATCTCTCCTCTGGCTCCTACAGAGCCACTTGAATGGGGACCATTTAGCAGTAATCAGTACGAAGTGACCCCATTGTCCTTCCCAGCCTGTACTTGGGTGGTGCAGGGATAATGGATGCTCTGCAGGGGAACTGTACGATTTTCTGTTAGAACACTTGAACGAAGTTTTCCTTCCACAGCAGCTGAGGTGGAGCAGCACCATTTGTATGAGTATGGATCATAAATCTATCACTGGACTTCATTTCTTCCTGCAGTTATTATGATTGTTAGAAAATACAGGTGTTGAGCCTCTGAGTCTGAGAACTATTTCCAGGCTATCCAGTGCCATGCAGAAATACAAGTATATGTTACTGAGGAAGATCTTACAGGATGTCATTTTCTGCTTGAGGTTTCATTTTTTTTTTTTTTCTAGAGTTAATACTACCTTCCAGTTTTCCAGTTGTATTCAGATTTCAGTGCAAATGAGTCGTCGCTGAGACTGTCTGAGAGGAGAATTTTGCTTTGTTGTTCTTATGCCTGCAGTGAAAGGGAGGAAAAAAAAGGTTGAGAAAAGGGAGTGTGAAAACTGCTATAATTTAGTGCACGATTTCCTTGAAACTTTCCCCCAGGTCTGGAATGCACAGTCTGCTGATTAGAGGGAGATGCTTCAGTCTTGCAGAGTTTCTAGAAGTAGTCATAGATACTTTGGTGAAGCAGTAACGTTATTTACTGGGAATGCCAGAAAAATAAGATGCCAAACTCCTCAGCATAGCTTCAGAAATACGTGCAGATAATGTTATTTTACTGTTAGATATGAAAGGGAGATTTTTTTATATAATACCCCAGGCAACTGTTTTATTCCTATTTCTCAGTGAAGCACCAAACAGAACATATTATGTTGCTGCACATCCATATTGAATTGCGTCCATACCTTTTGCTTGCAGACCAAAGCATTTCTGTGATCTTGCTGACTTGGTCTCTGCTTTTCCACTGTAGTCTGAGTGTTCTTCCGTGGCCTGTTCCTAAGGCACTAATTAAGCTGAGGTTTTAGCAAGGATTGTTCCTCTTTTTTCTTTGTCTAATTTGATCTCGCTGGGTGCACTGATATCCCTTTCTGATGGGCTTTGTCCCCTGCTGGAGGTGGAAGCACTGAGGGGCAGTGATGAATAGACACTGTTGTAATGCAGTGCACCTTTACTTCTGTTTGTGTAAAGGAAGAGCAGGGACAGAGCAGGCAGCTCTATGCTGCGCAGGGTGGCCCAGTGGAGAGAATAAGCTGAGGGGGACAATTAATGTAAGATCCTAATCCTTTCTGTATTGTTTGGTAACAAGCAGTTTTGAATTCTGATGTTCCTGAAATATCAGTAGATGTACGGTGATGTGCAGCCTGTGTGCTGCATGAGGTGGCTCATGCAGGAGGCTGACCTAGTTCACAGGGTTCTCTTTCAGCTTGGGTGAGAGAGAGAGAGGCAGGTGGTGAGCCAAGGTGGCTGGACCAAGCTTACGCCAAGTTGGGTTAGGCAAAATTAGCTGTTGGGAAATAACACTGTACAAGGAATAGCAATTTTCTACTCTGTACAATCCTGCAAGGTGCAAAAACAGACAGCTGCTCTATATACTGTATTTGGCTTTCAGGATTTGCTGAATTTGTCAGGTTAAATTAGTGCTTAAGGAAAAGAAAATTATTCTGATTTATGCTGTTTGGAATGGCTTGAATTAAGCACTTGTTCCTTTTGTGTTTTGCAGACTCTGTGAAAACAACTCCAACAAAGAGAAGGAGTTCTATTTCTGCCAGCCAGACCCAGTCTCCAGTGCTGGTCCCCCTGATGGCAGTTTGTACAACCCTCTGAAACCTGCCAAGCTGGACGCCACAGATTTGCACGACTGCACTTTGGCCGCCACTGTGCCTCCCTCGGAGCTGTTGAACCATGCAGTCCAAGCCTGTGACACAGGCATTCATGAAGAGCACTATGTAAGCGAAGCAGTGGAAGATGATGTGCCAGACTGCAGAGAGTACAGAGATGCCTGCACCATTACTGGTAAGCAGTCATATATTTTATCTGGAGAAGGCTGTGGAGATGTGTAGTTGAGCTTCGGCTTGTATCTGGCCCATGAATGGTGTTGGTGCTGCTGTTCTGCACTACTTATTTAGTAGCGGGTTTCACAAGTACCTGAATTTTCAATGCCAACTCTTTATAAGGCTTAGGGGTTTCACAAATGGGTTCAACTGATGATAGCTGTGAAACCAGGATACTATACTTGCATGCTTGGGAAGTTGAACCGTTTGGAGCATGTCTGGAAAGCAAGCCAACAGAGTCAGGAATGAGAGGAAAAGAGTACTGCAGCTTGATGTTATGTTCAGCGTAACTGAGATTTTTATGTTTATGACATAAGAATTTATTTGTGGCAGAATGGAATGGGAGAAACGATACGAAGCATCCAGTGTTTTGACTTTGTATCATTTCACTTTTCAAAACCATTCTGTTTTTTGTCTTGTTAGTCCTGAAACTGTGAAAGTTTATGTATAAGGAGGAGCTTCTTTTGCACGTTGTATGAAAGATTAAATGCCTTTTTATCATACAGTTGATACAAATAAGTGGAATGTGTATTTAAATATGGCATTTTAAACAGAATTAGCTTCTTAGTTCTGTGGTCAGTTGACCCAGTTCTTTTGTGCTTGAATAATCACTGTAGCTCAGTTTAGTCATGGATATGGCCATGAAATTAATTGTGGGTAGTTTCCATTCCAAATACATGGGTTGTAGCTGAGCTGAACTCTGTTAGCTTCAAGGGACCTTGTCAGTTCCAGGGTCTTCTGGGAGTGTTTGAGAAATCAGCTGAGTTTTCAAAAAGAAGAAATGTGAGCACTGAAATAAACAAAAAATAAGACCAGGGACCTTCTAATTGGCTGCTGGATAGCTGTATCCCAGGTAACTTCTAGCCATTTCTAGAATCCTCTGAGGTCAGAGAACTGGTTAATGAAGTCTGTTGGCAGGTATTTCTGTAGTATACCTTAAATTTACTCAGCCTATGTGCTGCGTAGTTGTTAAGGGTTGATATTCTCAAGAAAAGAAGGTTAGGAGGGGAGCGATGCTCTGAATACCCCTATTCTTTACATTTCAGGATGCTGGAGTAGTAATGGCATACATACCCATGCCATGCAGAGGGGAAAGTGTGAGAAGATGACAGTTACTGCTTTGGATTGATGGCTTTAAGGATAACTGTCAACAGAACAGTGCAGGCAGCACTTCTGTGAGCAGTAAAAGGAGGCTTGCAGTGCCTGTTAAGGTATTGCAGATGAAATCTGTGATGACTAGTCCAGAATTTAAGGTGACATACTAATGATTTGGTTAGAATAGCTGCTTATGTTTGAGAAACCTTCTGCTTCATTCTTTGGGAAGGTTGCTTTTTGCAGCTAGCCTGCCCTCTGAAGTTGCTCATCCCTGCCATTATAACCTTTGTTTCCTTCCTCTTTAGAACACCATTACAGTTCTTTTTGCAGCACACATGCAGCACGTCACTTTCAGTCAGATATGCTTCAATATAAAATAAAGCTTTTGGTAAAAAAATATCTCCTCAACCCTGGTTATTCATCTATTCCTGCTATGTTTTCCAGGCTCCTTGTAGAATTATCTTTATTGCAAGTTCTGTTGGTCATGTCCTGACCCTCCAACTCTGTTTTACCTTTTTCTAACTTTTCTTTAAAGTAGTTTTTGTTAAATTGAGGTCAGTGCATGTCATCCTACCTCATGCTGTTTCAAGCATGATGTACTTTCTGAATCTCATCTTTTTCACTTATCAGACAAATGTGGTTTGCTGATTGACCCTGTAATGTTTTTATATTGGTTACCTGTTCTGCAGCAGTAAACTGGTACCATTTATGACCTGGAGGCCAGACAGTAAAATTTACAGTAGAAATAGTTTGTTCTGTATTTTTTATTGATTTTTTTTGGTTGAGTTTCAACTCTTTGTTGTGCTTTGTAAAGGTGTCAGAGGGCAAAGACTGGGAGTTGGAAATTGGTCTTCTACTTGCTCTGCAAAATCTCTTCTTGGTCAGTAGTACATGCTGGTGCATCTTGTATGCGTCTGACACAAGGGGAGGAAGAATTGTCAGAGGCTTTAATGTGAACTCTTTGTGTAGGCCTGGCAGGTCAGCATCAGTTACAATTTAAGATCTCCAGAGGAAAACAATTGCTCATACCAAGTCTGCATATGCTGTATTTTTCTCCCTAATGCTGAGCCTTTGCTTAGCCAAGAGCAGACAGTTTCAAATACAACAATTGGGGTGATCTGTTTTCTTTCAGTCTATGGTTAACAGTTGGATTTTATTGTAAAAGTTTTCTGCAAGAGTTCTTGCAAAGAAAGGCTTGTATACAGCAAACAAATTCTTGGGGAATGAATGGCAGTGCTCTGTGGTGATGCTTTCTCAAATGTAACCAGCGAATGGCAGTGAAATTGGAGTTGGCCATGATGTATCCTAAACCCTTGAATGTGATATGTTTTTTAATGTTCAAGGAGGCTATGGGTACATGAAGAATTTTAAATTATTGTAGCTTTCTTTGGATCTGTTCTGTCTGCTGGCAGCAGGTGGGCACTCCAGTGCTCTGTTGACAATTCAGTCTTTGCTGCGTGGGGCCTAGGGGAAGATTCATTTGCAGCTGAAGGTGCACTGCACATTCTGATTGTACTGAGCATGCTATCTTGGATACAAATTTGGCTTAAACATTTCCTGTCCCCAGCATGTCCCAGCAACACGTATGTGCAGATTTTTGTGGGACTGAGTTTTTTGAGGTATTTTAGACAGCTGCTCCAGATAGAATCTGTCCCTCACTTCTGCAGAAGGGGTGATGTGGGTGTTGCTTTTAGCTGGGTCACATCTCTGAGCTGCCTCATTCTGTGGCCTAGAAGCAGCTGTGTTGGCATAGCCAAGGGTGTGAGCTGTATGAGGGCAGGCTGGTGTGACTGAAAAAAAAAACAAACACAAGCAAACAAAAGAAAAACAGAGGAAAGGTTTGCATAAGTTAATGTCAACACTGATTGGAGGCAGCACCCTTGAGACTTCTTCCCCACCAAATTTGTTGGTGGTAAAGCAATCCAAAGCTTGTAGTTACTGTAACTGAAGTGTTACACCTGCACGTATGTACAGTCTGAGGGTGTGATAGTTTGAGCACTGGGGCAAAATGAAATAGGCCACTTGATTCCTTAAAAATAATTGGTTTTGAATGTTTTCATAGCCATTATAAAAAAAGCCCACAAAAACAAACAAACAAAACTGGTGGACCACTTCCTAAACAGTGATAGTATTAAACCTGTAAATGGATTAACTATCTGCTGTGTATAATAAATAATTAGGAATTGTTATTCCTAATTTTTGTTACCACAATTTGAATGAGAAGTTTCAGGTTCTGGGGCTGATGGACAGTGGGACAGCAGTGTATAACATGGAAACATCACTCTGCTACTACATGAGTGAGTCACCTATCTTGTCCCAGTTGGTTTTTTCCTTTGAACTTTTCTTTTTCCTGCTGCTGCCATTCCAGAACACAGATGCAAACACGAGTATAGCACCATCTAGCGTTCTTTTTCATAGGAAAGGAACGAATGTGCTTCCAAAAACGTCTTTCCCTGCAGCGCAGGCCTGGAGGCCTCCAGTCAAATAGATGTTGACAGTAACAATACCTCGGGGGTGGGACTTTCCCCTCCAACACCTCTCACCTCCTCTTTTTGTAAAGAGAGAAGGGCTGCAGTCTTGGTAGGATAAAGCAGAGTATCACTACTAAGTGTCAGTTGCTAAATAATCCAATTATTACAAAAGCCTTTTAGTCAGATTGCCTTTTCCATGTCCATCATCTGCTGTCAGACAAGTGCTGTCCCTCTAGAAGTGGAGAATACAGTGCAGATGGAAATCTGAAATATCGTTGGAGCACAGAGTAACTCTTCTGGCATCTTGGCATCCATCACAATGGATTTCTGGCTATTTTTTTTTTTTTTGTTTCTCTTCATATCTCGCACAGAATCATAAACTATCTTCACTAAGTTAACTTTGTGTGCTTTTTTGTATCTGAAGAGTATTTGCAGTGGTTTTGGCATGATGTACTTTGTCATTCAAGAACTAGCTGTTTAATATGCTGCTCAGGTTTTCTTCATCCTTCTCTGTAAAAGAAGAGAATGAATGGACCATGATTTAAATTGCCTAGCTCCCTCATTAGTTTGCAAAATTCATTTGTCCATTATACTAATTACTCTTTCTGAACGCATGTGGGAGTGTATTCTCTGGCTTTCAAGTATTGGGCAATTCCCTGAGAGTTCTTGGGAAATGATTTATGGTGATAAGCACTTCTGTGTTTTGTTTTTGTTCAGTGCTTCTCAGTAAGCTGTATTCTTACTGAAGAAAAAAAAACAAACATCACCGGATAGCTCAAACCACATGATCTCTATTTCTCTCATCTGAGAGATCTCTCTGAGAAAAGTTACGTGACTTGCAAGGTCAGATAACAGTAAGTTCCTCCTTACTCCAATGATGGGCACTCAGCCTCCAGAGAAACCAACTTTCTCTTGCTCCTGCCAGCAAAGATTTTCCCTGGATTTTCATCCTTTTTCCTTAGTAAGGATTTAATTATGGCTTCTATGAAACAAATGTTCCATCAAATGTTGAAAAATTCTTCATGGTAATGATTTGGTCATGTGTCCTATGATAAGTTGTATAATTTTGACCATTTTTCTTCTGTAGTCATTGCATCTCCAGGGCCTACAGGATTTCTTTGCTGCTTCCCCTACCTTTGTGACAAAGTTGTGTCTGTCTCCTCCAACAGCAATTGCAGATGTTGGTATAGAGAGCCCATGTGCAGCTGCTCTCAGCCATTTGTTCTCAGCACACGTATCCCCATCACTGTTGGGAAACAGCATAGAGGATACAGCCCTGCCTACTTCTCTTTGTGTCCACTAGCATTGGACTCTGGCTGTTATTTCTGGCTGTTTATTCTAAGTCCCTTTCAAATCTGCTGATTGTATTACCATGTGAGTGCGTGGATTTTACTGGCTGTGTGCAGTGATACTCAGACCAATCTCCAACTGGTTTCTTTCTGTTTATTCTAGTTCTGTAGGGTTTGAGTAATCAGTTCTTCATTCATCTTACTTACTACGCTCATGATACGAAAAACCTCTATCACTTTCACTCACCACCCTTCTCTCTCATCCCTCAGTCTCTCCTTGAAATAAAAGTTTGGGAATGTGGCCTCTAATCTCCACACAGCTTCTCCTGCTCCTTTTACTTCTGCTTCATATCAGTTGTTTGCCAGTGTTTGTTCCTTTCCAGAACGTAGTGTTCTTCCTGACTCCCTTCCTGTGTTAGGCTGTCACACTATCTCCTAACCTGTATCCCAGGTTTGTGCTTTTTTCTTTCAAGTGTTACACATATTTTTTTTCAAGCAGTTTTCTTCTTCTGCTTATCCAGTCTTTGTGCTGACTTGCATCATACTAGGAAAAGGGAGGTATATATTTTTTAGTGTAAATTGTCAATCCTAGAGTCAGCATGAAAGTGTCTGCAGGAATTGCTGAAATCTGGGGTGATGCTTTTTACTAAGTTCCTGTATTTCTCATGCTTTGGGAAGCATACTTGTGATTCTAAATGTGGAATTGAATCAGGGTAGGGGAGAGCAGGAGGTGTAAGTATTCTTCGGTGCTCTGCATTTGTTCTTTGGAGAATTAACTCCTAAGGGAAGGTGCCTGGTGGTGGTTTTGTTTTTCCCTTTTGTGGTGTACATAAATAGTACTGGAAGACTAAAAAACTATTTTTGTTTATTGGTGTGTTTAAATATATGAAAATACTCTTATTCCACTATTTTGTCTCTCTGGCATGCAATCAGAGTGAAGCCATGCACTCCCTGGATACACATGTATGTATGCATCCTAAAGTTTTTTTCCTGTTAAAGTCAACATGTGTAAAGAGCAAGTTACATAAGAATTAATCCTTGTTTTTTTTCCTTTATGATTCCAAAGCATTATTGACAGCTGTTGTGCAGGGGCTGACACATCTTGTAGCAGGGCTGAAAAACAAGCAAAAGCAGGACAATTGCTTTTCAGGGTTTTCTGTGCTCAGTGACTTATCAATGGGCTCCTCTGCCCTTTCAGGACATTCTCCATCTGTCTTGGCAGCGAGGAGATCCTGGTGGGTAATGAATGTGTTTGTTCTTACTGCTGCTGAGCACTGTGCTGCCAGCGTGCGTTTGATGCATGAATAGCTTTTGTTCTTGCTCTAGAAGAATGGCTGCAGTGGTAGAATTTCCTTTTCTTTTCTGTTAAACATAAAAACAAATGCCCTAATATGGCTGCGTGTGTGTAGGGAGAGAAACGTTTCCATACTGAAGCAAAATTCGTTCAAATTGATTCCATTAATATGATGTAGAAGAGACCTAATAGTTCAGCGGCCTCTCCTCACCGAGATGTGTTTCGTTCTGTTATACTCAGCAGGAACAGGTGTGTTGGATGAAACCAAGCAGAGACATTCTAACCTAATAAACGATGATATTCTTCACAATGAAACTGCAGTTTGCAGAGGTTTTATCTTTGTTAGCTTTGGCTTTCCCTATCTTTGTCCATTGTGTTTTGCTCAGCCAAGTTTTTCATAGCTTACCTCTTCAAGATGCTTTCAGTTGCTGAATTTAAGTAGAACCTCCCACCAAGGAAGCTGACGAGCAGGAAATACTAATGCTTTACGTGTACAAAAGCACAGACACAGGCTGAGTCTTGGGACCTGTATGGGAGGACAGGTCTTTGACTTGTCCACACCACAGACAGGCTTGGCCAGCGCCTGGTATGGCAGTGGTGGGGGTCGAATCTTCTCTTAGATAACTAGTGATAGGACAAGAGGGAATGGCCTCAAGTTGTGCCAGGAGAGGTTGGATATTGGGAGTAATTTCTTCTCAGAGCGGTGAGGTGCTGGCATAGGCTGCCCAGGGAGGTGGTGGAGTCCCAAGTCTTCCTCCCAAGTTCCTGCTCTGTGATGATGTGCCCACAGAGCTGCCTGCCCTGCCATTCCACAGCATTGTGCCCCACCTGCGTGAGGCCCGGTGGGAGCTCTGCATACAGAGAAGGGGCTGTGCTGCCATTGAGTTCTGCAGGTCACTTGGAGCATAGCTTTGACAGCCTGGAATGGGACTCCCAGAGCCTGGCATGAGGTGATTTATTTTCCCCTCAAAAACTGAGTTTGATGTGGTATTTGCCATGGATGGAGGCAGAAGAACCGCTGCTTAACCAGCTCTGGTTAAAGATGTGTCAGGACTGGCAATTCTGAAATCCTGCCATGCCAATCAAGTTTCAGAAGCTGCTGGGGCTGCCTGAGTAGGCTGAGTTTTAAAGATATGAGACAGCTTTCTTATTGAAAAGCTTTTCTTCCTGCAGTTTGGCTTGCATTCAGCAATGAAATTTGTGATGCTTAGGGTGCTAAAACCATCTTTCACATTAGTGAGTTGAGAGGAAGGTGAATTATTAAGAATAAGTTGCTTTCTTTGCCTTAGAAGCTAATGACACACTTTACAAATAGAGTATGTGAGTTCAGCAGCAGCATTTGTGAGACTTCAGTATAATTAGACTTACTGTTGTCATCCTAGAACTGAAGAAGAATAGCAACATGATGGATTTGGATTTTTGACCTGTAACAGGTCAATATGCAGAGTAATTTGTTAATTTATGTCAAAGACATGCTTGTAATTTGGACCCCAGTTAGTATTTAATGCCTGTCTCTGAGTGGGCCTTGAGAGCTCAAATAATGGGCAACTGCAGGCTGTATTTCTTTCCTTAGCAGACCAGTAAGCAGCCTAAATGCAAGGTTCACATTTCTCTATGCTCGTGCTTGCCATTTGTATGAATCTGTTCATGTTTTCAGATCTTCATTCTGCATATAAATAGTAGACTGTGAAATACAGCAGCTCCTGCATTCACAGATTTAATAGACCTATGCAAGTGAGTATATTACTCGCTCCTGCCATCTTAGAATGCGCTTCTGTGATAATGTACATCTGAGAAGAAATGCAGAAGTGAGACATTGCTAGACTCTCTTCAATAACCAAATTCCATATGTCACTCTTTTTTAAAAAATAATCCAGAAATTGTTCTGCTTAAAATACCTCAATTTTTTTAGTTTTTAATTCTTACACAGTGTTACAGACATTGTAAGTAAAGTAATTCGTTGCAATTCAAAAGTAATGTGTAATCTAATGTTTGTTAAAAGGGAAGACTGTGGGAAAGGAATTCATGTTTGGATAAAGCATAGAACTTTGGAGAGGGTCCAGAGGAGGGCCACAAAGATGATCAGGGGACTGGAGCACCTTCCCTATGAAGACAGGTTGAGGGAGCTGGGCTTGTTCAGCCTGGAGAAAAGAAGGCTGCGGGGTGACCTCATTGCAGCATTTCTGTACCTAAAGGGAGCCTACAAACAGGAGGAGAATCAACTCTTTGAAAGGATTGATAACTGCAGGACAAGGGGAAATGATTTTAAGTTGAGGGAGGGGAGATTTAGGTTGGATGTCACGGGGAAGTTCTTTACAGAGAGAGTGGTGAGGTGCAGGAACAGCTGCCCAGAGAGGTTGTGGATGCCCTGTCCTTGGAGGTGTTCAAGGCCAGATTGGATGGGGCCCTGGGCAGCCTGGTCTGGTATTAAATGTGGAGGTTGGTGGCCCTGTATGTGGCAGGGAGGTTGGAGATTCATGATCCTTGAGGTCCCTTCCAACCCTGGCCATTCTGTGTTCATGGTACCAATGAGTAATTCTTTCCATGATGGTTAAATTAGCAGGAAGCATCTGAAAAACAATGCTCCCAGGCTGCTTCATACAGCCTGGAAATGTCTGCTGTATTTAGAGAGACCACTCTTCTTGTTTCTTATCCCAGGATTATGATTAGACTTTCGGCTTGGTTCTGCTGACAAAGGAGAATGCTGATGTAGCTATGGCCTCCTGGTTGGTGCCCAGCTGATTTAGGTGGCCCTTCTCCAAAGGAGTTTCCAGATGTTTCTCAAGCTGGTGGACTGGAATAAGCTGTGGGGCTGCATATTACTTTACCTTTTTGAAAACAGGGCAGTACATTGTGAACCATAAATGGAGCACTTCCTATTTAAAGAACAGAAAATAGTGCTCTGTTGTCTGAAGGAACACATAATACAGGGTTTTGTCATGTTACAATGGGGATACAAAATTCCCAAGTGCTTACTGATCTTCGGATTCTGAGAACTGAAAACCAAATTGGAGTCTGTGTTCCATGCATGCATATGTTATTTCAAAACTTGTGGTTGAGATTCACTAGTATTTAGCATGAGATAGCCTCAGGTTGATGGACTTTAATTTCTTGTGTTACATGTGGCTGGACTTTAGTCTCCATGCAGTAGCCCCGTTCTGCAGAGAAGCTTCCTTTTACCTAACTAGTAGGTAGCTGGACTGAAGTTCAACCATTTTCAGGTATGGTGTGCTTTTAAAGAGAGAAATAAATAAAAATTGTTATGTATTGTTGAGCTGTTTTCATACAGTTTTTAAGTTTGTCTGTTTAAAATGTTTGAGAACTATATGTCAAGGAGGAGTATACTATGTGGGGGGTGGGCACTGGGACACAATTGTAAAACAGGGAGAGGAGTGAGTAGTTCTAGGAAGTAAAGTGATGACTTCTTCAAATTTTCCCCAGAGAATTTCCTTGTTTCTCTTATCTCTTTTTCTTCCTGTTTCTTATCTATTTCATTTTTCCACAACCATGCAAAAAGTCTGTGACAAGTTAGGAAATTCTAATTCTCTTGTGGGAGCTGCAAGAGTTTGCCTGAGTGCAGCTCACTGTACTCTTTATTCTGATTTTTATTTTATTTTATTTATTCTTTGCTTTTTGTTTGTTTGTTTTGAAATTATTTTTCCTTTATAAGGAGAGGAAATTTGGAGTACCCATTCCTGGCTGTGGGCTGAGCACCAGCAGATGAGAGCTATTGGGATGCAGTACAATCTCCTGGAAGATGTTTGGGGTGGATGAATTATACAACCTGCTGACCAGAACTTGTGCTTTGAAGGCTGCCAAGCAGCACAGCAGTTCCCCGAGACCAGACCTCGGTGTGGTTCTGTTCAGCATACTGCTTCTGCACAGCAATTGCTCCCTGTTTCTCACAGGAGCCATTTCGGGGTAGCACAGCTGCTCTGAGCTGTTTGCACGGTGTTAATCTCTGTCAAGGGCCACAGCTGAGGAGAATGGTGCTCCACGAATGGTATGGTTTCTGTACAGTTTCTGAGCAGTTTTCATGTAGTCTCAGAGCCTTGTAAGAAAGGAAAAAAAAAAAAAAAAGTAATCCAGTGAGTACTGCGCACGGTTAGTTGTGCAGAGCTACTGGTAGAATATGCGTGGCAGAATTGTTATTTTTTATGTGGAGATACTGGGTAATAAGGCCCTTCTTGCACCAGGTGGCAGTATCCACTGCTCAGAGGTGCTTCAGTGACCTGGAAGGCCTTTTCACCTTGACCCGAGAGACTCTGCTTGAAAACAAACCAATTAAACCATAAAGACTGAGGACAATTTGGACAAGAATTCAGCAGATTCTAAACTAAACACTTTATATTCCGTGCAGTGGCTGTATGGGTTAGCTGTAGTGTACTGTTTCTAAAAACAAAAAAATAAAAACCAACAAGTACCAGAAAGTACCAGGCTTTGAGGATCACAGAACTTGTTTTCTGTGCATTTATTCCTGTATGGTTTGTTTGCTTTACTGACTCAGCTGGAGTGTTCTGCCTGATTTTGAGTCTTCTTTATTGAATGGGAAGATTGGAAACTAAAGCAACAAAACATCAGCAAAAAATGAGGCCTCTGAAAGAAACTGGTTTTATCTGTTTATAAAATATGCAGAGGAAGGGGAGGAGTAATGTCAGAAAATACTACAAAGCACACTGTGCAACTTCCTTATCTTCTTACAAATAGGACATGGAGAAGTTTGTACTAAAAAGAGGTGAGATGGGGTGTTGCTGCATGTGCCACGTCTCAGGATAGCAAAGCAGCGGAGCATATTACATGCAAAAATAAAACAAAAACAATTTAACAAATTCACATCTTTTCTTTGTTCTTGTATAATTATTCCTATGGAGTACCATAAACTATAGCCTTCTGCAGTATACAGGAGCCTTAGCAATCTTTCTTCGTAACTTTTCTTTCAGAAACCAAGGCTGTAATGGCCCATGCTTTGGGAGGAATCATGAGTTTGTAAATCCCAAGAGAAACATTCAGCTCTTCAGATTGGTTGTAATTTGCTTTTTGAAGTTTCTGTTACCCAAGGTTGTCCAGAAAATGACAAGTTGAAAATCACTTAGACTACAGAAAAAATACATCTGTAGCAGAGCAACTTCAACTGTAGTTTCTTGAATCATTTATATTAATGAACACTTAATTGGTTTAGGCTTACGATGCTGTTTAACTCAGAATGAAGTTGCCATGTAGGACGAGAAAAAGCTTCAGAATTATAAAGCTTGAATAATACCTCAGGTGCTCTGAGTGCTTATCTTACTTGTTTATCTTTGCTATATTAATCAGAACCATTAAAAAAAAAACCAACACAACGAAACAGTCTGGAAGCCTTTGTACCTACTTGTGACATCAAGAGCCAGCACCTCAAAAAAGCAAGGGGAAGAAGAGTGAAGACTGCATGACTGTGGCACTGAGTGTACTGCCATGATTTAAATGGTGAACTAATGTTTAGTCATACACAACCATAATTACTGTGTCCTGTTTTTCCTAAATAGGCAATTATATCAGAGCCTGCACCTATTTCCTGCTGGTAAACGGATTTTAAAATCACAATAGAAGTTAGTAACAATAGCATGAGAATTTGTTGCCTTTGAAGATCTATCTTTTTCAGTTGTTGGGATTTGAATTGTGTAGAAACACTCAGGATTTATTATATAGTAAAGCAGAAAAAGTGTCTTGCTCGACTTGTGTTGCACTATGATTTTTAATTCTCTACTGTGTGTCTTTCTGTGTTCACATGGATTTCTTTTCCACAATAAAACTGTATGGATTTCCTTTGTGTGTGTGTATGTCAGTTTTTCTCTCATATTCAAATGAAAACTTCCTTTGCTTTTCTTATTTTGCTGCATTTTATGACAGAGCAAACCAGTTTACTTCTCTGCACAGAACTACTTGCTTGAAACTCATTTTTTTCTGAAAAAAAAAAGTAAGGTCACTCATTTTTTTCTGAAATAGCAGCTGAAATTCAGACATTCTTTCTTTTTCAAACATTTTTATTTTCCTGTTTGCAAGAGGACCACCTTGGTAAGATTGTGCAGACCTTTATACTTTTCACAAGAGAAGTAACATTTCAGCAGGAAAAAAAAGAAAAGGCAAGAAAAACAACCTTGTATTCTTGACAGTGAGAGCTGTAGGTAACTCAGAGATACAGAAGTCTATATGCATATAGGCTTTATGTATGTATTTGTAAGGATATGTAGAAAAGCATCTTTTAAATGTTTAGTTTACAGCAGCAGATGTTTCTTACAGTATCAGCTGGCTTCTCTGAACTTAGATGGTTGCAGGCACTGAAGTGGAACATGACCAGCATTTCAGAAGCAGCCAGGCAGAAGAAAGGTTTGTACTTAGAGTTAGTGTGCAGCTGTGGGTGCAGGGGAATAAGGTCTTGTTTCTCTGTGTGAATTGGTACTCTCTTATTCTGGTAAGTTGCTGGAGGACCTCTTGAAGTGATGTGTGTGGGCTGACTTGCTCTCTGCACAGAGCTCCACAAAAATGGCAGTGCTGCACATGAGTACTTGCTTCTGCTAATCTTTGTATCTATATTTCTGCAGTGAGGTTTGGAGAATGCTTATATGTGTCCAAAACGTAGCAGCACAGTCTTGATGAAAGCAAAGAGAATTTAGATTGGTGGGGACCTCTGGACCTTCTACTCAAATGCACCCTTTTAAACTGGGTGCTCAAGGCCTTGGCCAAGTGTGTTCTCAGTCTCTCCAGAGATAGAGATTTCTCAGCTTTTCTGGACTCTTCTTCCCATGTTTTACCATCCTCTCAGCGAAAAAGTTTTAAGATGAAGTTGTCTACATTAAAAAATTGTTGTCTCTTCCTAAATTTCAATTACCAGTGTAAACTGCATCATTTTTGCCGTTGTTGATGGCCCACAGCATTCATTTTTAAAACTGAATGTGAAGTTGATTTTCTTGTGAATGTGAAGGGTATCACAGATATCACAGAATGTATATTGAGATGGTGTTGAAAGGTGCTCTAGAAGTTCTTGCAGCCTGCTTTACTGTGAGTCTTCAGTGTGAATTGTGACAGTTTGCTATTGCAGCCCTGGATTTCTTCTTGGGAAAAATCTGCCAGCAGTTGAAGGCAAAATTCAGCGATACTCAACTACAGTCAAGGAGGAAGTTAAGGAGAAATACAGAACTTGCAAACTAAAAATAATCTGTCAAGTAAAACTTAAAAATGTAAATTTCTGAATGCAGTATCCTTTTTTCCATACCCACAATTTTACTACTCTGTTGCTCTCTTGCTCTTTATTTTGCC
This sequence comes from Chrysolophus pictus, assembly GCA_037305975.1. Taxonomy (NCBI): domain Eukaryota; kingdom Metazoa; phylum Chordata; class Aves; order Galliformes; family Phasianidae; genus Chrysolophus; species Chrysolophus pictus. Next base: position 43,237,855 of record JAYKPI010000006.1, read on the forward strand.
CCCTTCTCAAAACCGTATTCTTCAGTATACGAGTCCCTGCTGCAGGGTTTTTTATTCCAAATAGCAGACCCTTCCATTGTGTGCCTAGTAGACATTAATTTGGGGATAATTTGAGCTAGTCTTGTTTTTTGAATAATATCTAGCTGTTCATGAAGAAAAATCTTTTTGATAACAAATCAAACTGGCATTTTTCCTAGCTTATAAATATAATACTTGGTTTAAAGTGGCTGACAGAGGCTGTCTTCTCTTTCTTTTGTCAGATGTGTGCAATAGTACCAATCTTCCTGAAGTTGAAATCATCAGTCTACTGGAAGAACAGCTGCCTCATTATAAGCTAAGAGCAGATACAATCTATGGTTATGACCACGACGACTGGCTTCATACTCCTCTCATTTCTCCTGATGCAAATATCGACTTAACAACTGAGCAAATAGAAGAGACCTTGAAGTACTTCCGTAAGTCAAAAATTTACAAATTCTACTGAGGAATAAATAAAACTATACTATTTTTGTTACTGCCTCTGAAATACCTGTAATTCTCATACAGTTGTGAAAAGCAAGAGAACTGTTGGTTTTCAAGTTTTATGGTGGTTAGTAAAGAAAGGAAATAATCAAAAACAACAGTTGCATTTGTTAATCTGTCCATGTACTTCGTCACAATATCAAATATTGGTGAAACTTCAAGACTTCTTTTTGCTTGTTATCTCTCTGGCAAGAGGATGATATTTCTATGTTTATAAAATGTAAAAAGCTTAGGCATTGTTGCCTTATTTGCTTTTTTTGAGAATATTTTCTGACTCACTGTAATGCTGTCTGTGCTACTGTGTGCCTGCATCACAAGGTGATGTCAAATCATTTTCTACTGCTTGAGTTCCTATGAAAGACTTGTGAAGAACCAAACACTGAGCATTTAGTGAGGATGGTTTGTCTCCTTGTTCTTTCTTTTGTTCATATTTATACTATTGTACAGAAAGGTACTGTTTGTGCCAGGAGAGAAGGCTTGTAGTCTTGTGACCTTATGCATTTTTCATTCTTTATCTGAGCTGGTAGATCCTTTTATTGTGGTGAATGGATTCGTGTCTCTATGTTCTCTATGTTCTTCTACTGTGGATGTTGAGTTAGCTGTACAAGAAGACCAAACAACTGGTCCTCTAGTTGCTTATCAATCATGTAGTTTACGATTAAATGATTCTTCTCCCCTCCTCCTGTTTTCATGTGAAAATGTAGTTTTGTTACACTTCTGAATTGTGACATGTTCAAATGCTCTGCGGACTATCAAGCCAGTAGGTGACATTCTAAAGCTGTAGTAGTTAGACTTGCGTAGTAGCGGATTTACATAAATTATAGCAGTAGGTAGTTTTAGGTAGTTACTGAGGAGCTGTGGAGCTGAAAAGATTTGAGTTACAGGACTCAACACAAGCCTTTGGAAATACGGCTTCATTGTATTGTCATGTACCTGGAGAATTCACTTCCTAGTTCTGTAAGCTATTACAAGTACAAAGAACTGAGTTACGTCAGTGCCTCAACAAAAGACATGAAATATAAAATATCTACCAGTCACTGAAACTTCTTTGAGACATCATTGTGGCCTTTCAAGATTTAGCTTATAAACATGAGGGAAATCAAGTTTTTACACAGGTAGATAGTGATTGGGCAAGTAGGAACAGTTTTAAACTAAAGGAGAGATTTAGATTAGGTGTTTGGAGGAAGTTTCTTTTTACCAAGAGAGTGGTAAGGTGCTGGAACATGCTGTGGGTAGTCTTCCCTGGAGGTGTTTAAGGCCAGTTTAGATGAGGTCCTGGGCAATCTGATCTAGTACTTGATCTAGCAGTTGGCCTCCTGTCTGTGGAAGGGATGTTAGAACTTGATGATCCTTGAAGTCCCTTCCAACCCAAGCCACTCTATGAATCTATATATGTTCTCCACCTTCTCCCCAGTCAGACAGAAGCAGTGCAGGATGACAGGTGGGGTAGGAAGTTGATCAATGGAATTAGTTATTTTTTTTTCGTAGCAGATATTTAATGCAGCTGAAATGGTGGCAGTGGCTGGCTTAAAGAAACCTTCTGAAAAATCAGTTTTCTAATATTTGTAGTAACAAGATTAATTATGTCTCATCCTTAAGATGGTTTTAAAAGGGGCTGTTGCATTAAGCACAGGAAAGATGATTTACTAGCGGGGAAAGCAGGGCAAAAGTCAATGTGGGAGTATCCCACGTCTCCTACCTAAAATGCTCGTGTGATATGCCGTCAGTAATGATGCATGACTGTTGAGAATGGGTACTTAATGAAGCTACTTGGATCAGAGAAATCAGATAGCAGTAGCTGCTTGTAACTGTGCATGCTCAAACAATTTTATCCAGCATTTAGCATGCAAGCATAATGGGCTGCAAGCTTTGCTATGTGCTGCAATTTGAAAACTTCACCCAAATAGCTTGAATAGAGAAAAAAAAAAAAGTGGTATGTTTTCTGCTTTCATTGGTAATTAACTGCTTAAAGAGAAGGGACTAAGCAAGGAGAACTTCTGTAAAGCAAGTTTGTTGCTTAACACTAATGTACGAGCATGTGCTCAACAGGTAGTGGCTTAAGAAGTTGAAAATGAGCAAAGTTGAATGAATCCCTAGACTGATATCCTGGGAGCTGAGATCACCATGTTTACCCTTGCTGTGAACAACTCATACAAAGCTGTAGTGTAAGACCATAAAACTTTGGCATGTTTGGAAGTTATGGCACCGTGCATAAACATTGCTTTATGAAAAATGAACCATGAAAATAAAGATATTAAGTAAGTTGTCACAAAAGTGAATTGTACCATTATCACTCTGCAGAGTATTTTCTAGGGTGTGACTTCTAGCACTGTGATTCATTTTCAGAGCTGCAGTCAGGGCACTCCTTTTGTACATGTTTACTTTGTTTTAAAAACCTTGATGGGGGAGGAGGGGGAAGGTGAATATATACTGTAACTTGTCTATGAGAAAATTTTAGGATAACATTACAGATTTCCATTTTATTCAGAGCATTATTCTCATGGTCTGAGTTCTATGAATGTAGTTACATATAAGAAATAACAGAAGTGAAATTTATAATCTGTCAGACTTTCTTAAGTGAAGGAAGAATTAATTAATTTTACTGCACCAGGAAAGAATTTCCTACAAAATAAGCACAATTATCAGAATTAAAATGTCCTACATGTACAGATTGTTATGTCTTCCTCGGGCTTTTTAGAAACACTTTAAGATGAGCAAAATATAATTGATGTTGAAGTCTGAGTTTGTGCAGAATATTTTTAGGTATGAAATGAAATCTTTTCATTGCTTCTGGTTCCTAGCATTGCAGTATCGATCAGCTTTGAAACCACCAGTATTATGAATAGTTGAGAAGTCAGAAGGGAGGGATGTGTTGTGGCTTTATGCAGGAAACGTTTGCAGACTGAGAAATATTGGACAGAGCCAGGAATGTTTGATCGTGTTTTAATATATGTAAATATTGTGCATAGTTAACATATGCAAATATGTATTTTGTAAGGCTTCCTGTTCTTTATGTAGAGAGTTTATCAGGAAGAGCAGCATTTTATTACCCAAACTCTCACCACACCACTTAATTAATGTGTAACTACTTAGTCTGGAAATAATCTGAATAGTAATTCCACTGTGATGCTCTTGCAATGTAACTTAATTGTTTTAATAATGTTCAGATACCTATGGTGAACTAAAAAGGGAACACTTCTGGTTTTCCACTAGCTATAAATAATAGCAAAGTGTTTCTTGTTTGACCGTGGTGTCATTTACTTATTTTGTTTGTTTTGGCAGTAACTGAGAGCAGCTTTTTTGCCTTATTCCAGCTGCAGGCTTTGAACACATCTGTGGCCAGTTACCATACTCAGTGACTCTTTAAGCTGTCTTGGTTCTGATCCATGTCTCTAACTCTGTCTTGACTCACTTTGTGAATTTTGAAAGAGATGGATGTCTGAGCCTTTAAATCTCAATACTGGATTACTTGAAAATATTTTGAGACCCATAGAAGTAGGAAAGTGGGATGAATATATATATGTATTATGTGAGCGTGTATATATTAGGATACACAAGTGTGTGTGTATATACATATACATATAAATTGCCTGTATTGATGTACAGTTGAATTTGTAGTTATCCTTCTGAAAGAACTTTGATATGTAATCTACTCAAAATGAAAGTAATTCCTTCAATGCTTTTTAGGTTAAGTCTTATAATATGCCCTTAAGTTCTCCATGGACTATCTACCTCTGAGAACTGTACTTCCAAAATAAATAAATAAATAAATAAAATTTAAAAATTACTTGCTGCTTAAAATCTCATTTGTATATGAATAATAGTACTGCTTTTTTTAGGTACATGCATATAGATTTTTGACATATCTGTAGTATGTTCTGTAACTCATTCTTACTATCTAGTCAGTATTCCCCTTTCCTATCAAACAGTCTTGGTACTAGGAAACTTACGACACTAACATACTCATTTGACCCCGATTTTTTCATTTCTGAATAATATATTTAATAAGAGAGATTGTGTGGTTGTTTTGATAGATTCAGATGTCTCCAAAGACCAGTATCAGTGAAGGAACTTAAATCACTTGTAGTGACAGTATTCTCTAGTTCGAGTTCATCTATGTTTGCATTTGCTCCCAGGAGAGGATGTATGAGAAATGCTACTTCCAAGAGTGATTCAGCTCATAGTGTAACTAGCAGCTGCCTTGCTGTCCTTTGAAGTAGAAGCATTGAAGTGAAGTGATGGAGCTTTTCTGAAGAGTTGGTGGGTGTTTGGAGTAATGTACTATCAAGCTTTCAAAGTATACAGATACGTTTTCATTCAGTTAAAAAGCAGATTAGTAGCAATTAATGCTCACCCACACCAGTCCTGCTGTCACTGGACTGTGTTTCGGGGATAGAGAGAGAGGAGATAGCATCACATTTGTGCTGTTTCCATTTTACAATAGGAAACATATCACAAAGAAACACTTGTATTTAGGAAAATAGTCTATCATTTTGAGTGAAGGGAGAAATTGTCGTTTCCAGATTGTAAACTGAAAAAAGTGCTAGTGCTTTAAACAGGGCCAGTGTCTTAATGGATGTCTCCATTTGGTCCTTGATCTCCATTGGTCATTTCTTTAGTCCTCCTTGGGCTTGTTTATCCATCTTTAATAGAGCATGACGGCATACTGTACTGACCTTTGAAGGGCTCCTAGAGTACCACCTGCTCTTTCTTGATATTCAAAGAATGCCATGTATTCTTATCTTCTATAATTTCTCCTTAAAAATCAGAAGGTACTAGAAGCTCAAAGCTGAAGGGAGGAGGAAGATCTTCAGTGGAAACATAGATTAAGGAGGTCACTATGGTATGGAAAGGTTTTCAGTAACATGAAAGAAAAATATCTTCTGCAGCTTGTGTATAATGAGAAACTTGGGATTAAACTACTTTGACTCATTTCCAGACTAGCAGGACTTGTCATGTAGAGGTCTGTAAAGCATAAGAACTTCTGCTGCACTTATACAATGGTTGCTTGAGTGCTTTATGCCAGTGATATTATGTACTTTAATACAGACGTTTTCATTCTCCAGTCCCCTGAACTTGTTCGACCTAGTTCTCTAATGACATATGGTTAGAGCTGAGTCAAGATATGACCCATTAAAATAAAAAAAGCAATGAGATTTTGAGGGGTGTTGAATGTGTTTATGCATATGGTGGTGGTGGCAATCTTGCACCTCTCTGTTAATTCTTTCTTGACTATAGAAATCAGTCTCATTTTGTTAGATGACATAGTGCCAGTGTTCTAGGTTACATTCAATAGGATTACGAGAATACACTTCAGTATTTCCAGTCTGCACAAAGAGATCTTACTGAAGATTATTCATTATCAGCCTTGAAGGTTTTGGCTTGGTTGGTATTTTCAAAAGCAACTTTTGTGCATTTATTGGCTACTTGCTGAACAATCAAATGTTTAGCATCTGGATTCTGTTTCCTCATTGCAGTGTGATACATTAATCAATCTGCATGTTGCAAAACTCTGTTAACAGTAGGAAAAATTGGCAATAGTTTTCATCTTAGCACTGGGTTTTTGTGTGTGTATTTTAATAAGCCTAGTGGTCTTTTGGGCATCTAACAAGGTAGGATTCTGAGCATTCACATTGCCACTTCTCATATAAAGCTAGACAGGCAAATTCTTAAGTTTGATTTAAGTAAATATTTGCTTCTTTATATTTGGAGACATTCCAAGGCAAGAAAAAAACGCGATTATCTGTTATCTCCGTTCTTCATCTATTTTTCTCTATTTTAAATGCATCTAGTAACTTTGTTTCTGTGATGGTGCTGTTGTTGATTAAAATCTTAGATGGTGCCTCATACAGTCCTCACTCACTGTTCATGGTGACTGTAGCCATGCAAATCCCAGGCTGCAGGGGGTGCCTGGGGTCTCCCCCTGAGTCTTGGGAGAAATGGCCTTCCCTGCAGGTTTGTGCCCTTTGCTGAAGGGCTGTGTCACCAAGTGAAGACATTAAGAGGAAGGTAGTAGCATCAGAGAGGATAGAAGACACAGAATCTGAAGAATGGCTGAGGGTTGTGCTGCCATTCAGGAGCACGTTGACAAGCTGGAGCAGTGGGGTCAAGAAGAGCCTCATGCAGTCCAACAAGTGGAAGTGCCACGTTCTGCACCTGCAGAGGAAAGCTCCAGGCAACAGGACACGCTGACTGACCAACTGGAAAGCAGTCTTGCAGAAAATGACCTTTGCTTGTTCTTGATAGGTGTATATACATTCGAGTATTCTTCTAAAAAGCAACATCTTATGGGAGTGATTAGGTCTTGCTATCGTGATCTCACAGCATTTAAGCATGACCAATGATACCTTAATGAATACTGAAAACAGTTTTGCAGGTATCTGTTTGAAGACAGCATGAATTTTGATTTCATACAGACACAAGTGTGTTACTCTTCAGGAATCATTCAGGAATCACCAGACATATCACAGAAAGTAAAAAAGTTTACCTTGGTCCTTTTCATGGTGAGGGGAGAAATGATCCTATCATGTGGAAAATCAGTTTTTGTCCTTAAGTAACTTAATCTGTCTGCTTCTGTCTCGCATTAAATTGTCTTGTTTCAGGGGGAGAATACTTAAAAGATTCCTATGAAGCAGAGATTTTGTCTGTACTAAGTGAGGTCACTGGGCCCTTATGGTGTTTGGAGTCCCTGAGCTCTGTCCCATGTGTAGACAGTACTTGTACCATTTTGAAGCCTTGGACAATAATTATATTTTGACTAAAGTGATCAAATCTGAAGCACTCATTTATTTTAAATACTGGATCTGAAAGCTGGTGGTACAAGGCTTTCAGTATTCTGGTTCCACTCTTTCCAGATGAAGCAGGCTGCTGTGACTTCTTGCTTAAGCAAAATACTTCACTGGAAGAGATCGTTATCCTAAGCTGCAGAGTTGTTTATTATTACTACATGTGCATTCATGGGATTACTCTTGCTCCATGTTATTTTAGAAGGTGAAATCCAAGTAACAGTTCATTTCAGTAAATTCAGAAATAACAGTATGCCAGCTTGTCCTTGTTGTACTTTTTCCTTTTTAATGCTCTTTAATAACTTAAAAAAGAAATAAAAAGAAAGGAAGTGGGAAAACATCAACTTGCAAATGAACTATTGTGGCAAAGCTTGATTAGCAGCAATACACATTGCATAATGGTGGGCTGTGCGGCAGTTCCTCTGGCAGAAAGGACTCCAGCTGATGTTAGTGGGATGGGTAGCTTTATCCTGTGTGTTGGTGGCTCTGGAAAGTAATGAGAGGATGTAGCATTTAATTATCAGGACCTGATTTTGTGCTAGAACCAAGGGAAGAAATGCATCCCAGAGGTAATTAAATGGGAACTAATACATTATTTTAGCCACTGTGAGTCCAGCATGATGCATCCAGCTCTCATGCTCATCTCACAGGATTTTCCCAGAATTGGGAAAGGTTTAAATAAGAAGGCTGGGAATGACTAAGCATGGGGAGACACGATTGATGAGGTTTGAGATAAAGATATTATTTGCTTTTTTTGCCAGCAGAGATGACTTATGGTTCTTTGCTCCCTAGTAACATAGTTGTCCACCCTCCTGGGTGTGCTTGCCACGGGTTTCTTGAGAGGCAATGTTTGCAAGTTAGGTAGTTGAGACTATCTTTGTCAAATATTCTCTCTAAGGAAATAAAAGGATTTGTATTGTTTTGTGGCCTGGTTAATTTGGGCAGTTCAATTTAGCGTTGGGCCTATGGCATAGATTCATTACAGCAAAAGGGAAGGAAGAACAGAGCTCATGAACTTGGCAACCCAGCTTTTCAGCCTAAATATACTCCTTTGCAACTGCAAACTTGAGCACTCAGTCTGTTTAGCTTGTCAATGTTGGCTGCCAGAATTCTTTATTAGTCTGGATGTTTTGCTGTCTGGAGAACAAATAAGTTTCTTTGTTTTGTTTGAACTAAACACAGAAAAATGGCATAAAATGTGATAGCTGGAAGGGAAGACCAAGGGAACGTGAATAAAAATATATGGATTTGGAATATGAAAAATGTCGTTGCTTGTAATCACAAATTTAGTACCTGGAATCTTTCCATAGCTCATTTATCTGACAAGTATTAGGCAATTATCGTGCTAATACTTCATTCAAATGCAGTGTTAACAATACAGAGGTTTGAATACGAGGAGGCTTAATGTTAATAGGAGCAGTCCACCAGAAAATCATACTGTTCTGGTAGATATTGCTTACATAAAGACTGATACACATATCTAAATGAAGTAAAACTGGGCTGCAGAAGTTGAAAGATGTTTCTGCTGCTATGTGTCTGCATTGCTGGCCTGGCCATACTTTCATTTCCAACCCAACAGCCCTTCCAGCCTGACCCTCCTACAGCTACAATTTCTCATGTAGTTGAAGGGCTGCTTGCTTATGGATACCTGGATTTATGGTATTCTTGTCTGGGGTGTCTGTCTTCAGGCTGGGAAGATCACAGCATCTTTCCACATCTCTTGAGTATTTCTGAAATCATTTGACAGCACAATTGGTTTTCTCCACATAAATATAATGCCTTTCTGGATTATACCAGTGTGTTTTCAATTAGCTCTGCAGAATAATACCAATAATACTGAAAACAAGCAAAACCCACCACCAAAACCAAAGGAAGAAACCATAACAACAAAAACCAACACCAAAAACCACATCCCACTTAGAACTGCTTTTATCCTCTGTCAATGAAGTGTGTGTGTTTAGATAGGGAGGAAGGAGGAGTGAGAAAAAAAAATTCCATCATGTTCAAAAAGATTTCCTTTGTTTAAATGGTCAGGAAATAGAAAAGAGAGAGTCCTTTCAGCAATTTTGATCTGGTAGCCAGCATCCAGTTTTTATATGTTAAATGCTGATTAAATAGCATTACCAACCTTAAATTACCTTTTAGACAAAAATAATACAAGTGGAACAAATTGCTTATGTGCAGAGCAATTGAGTTAATGTTGCCACAGAAACCTTTATTTTGTTCTGACAGTGTTTTAACAGCATAGCCTTAACGCACTTAGCAGCAAATCCAGCTCTCACCCTCTGAACATGGAGAACTGAAACTGCAGGGCTGAGTTAGAGCTGGAGTGCCTCTTCACGTTCCTCTATTTCAAGATGGCATGCCCAACGTGAGGGCAGGTTGATCACATCGGGCAAAATTGCACACAGTATTCAAAATGTTAATTATTTTTTCAGAGATGTCTGTGAATTTGCATGTCCAAATGCTGTTAGTGGCTTTTATATAATCCTTTGCTATTTACTAACCTGAAATTAATGTCCACTTATTTTATTGCTTTCTCAGCAATACAGAGTGTGGAATGTAAAAAAAATCTGATCAGCAGTACGAAGCCAAAAATCATAAGATCCCTGTCAATATGAAAGTAGGTTTTGTTTTTCAGAGTCTTGTTATCTCTTAGTGTGCATCTTGATTTCAGGAGGGCGGAAATAATCTCTGGAGTCTGATGGGACATAAGAATGATTTTTGTGCCTTTCCTATTGTAAGGCTGGAAGCTACTGGAGCATGATGATTTCCTGGCTTCTGGTTGGTATGGAATGGCAGGAGCTGCAGGGAGCGGCTTGGGGGCAAGATGCCAGTAAATGACTTGATGAATGGTCTGCTTCTTTGTTTGGAGGTAGCCTCCCAAGAATGGCTGCTTCCAGCCCAGAGCAGCATGGCTGACTTTGCTCAGGTATCACACCAGCTCAGCTGTCCATCAGCAGTATCTAGGATACAGATGTTAGATCTATTGCCTGGCTGGTCCCCTGATGGAGGAGTGTAGGAAGGAGGATGAAGTACAGGGCCATAGGAATAAAGTTATTCAAACCCATGGGTTTGAGTAAATTATTTTCTTGAATTTTCACCCAGGAAAATCTCATAGGTGTGAGGTAGAGCTGTATTTGCAGAGGAACTCTAACACTTCATTATCTTTGATACTTTGAAATTCACCGTAGTCTATTTAGAAAGTTAAAAGTAAGTATTTTCAGTCATGAAAAAGGTTCAAAGATTCTTCGTTTAAGACAATACAACAAGGAAGTAAAAAATCAGAGGCACGTGAACTACAGAGTGATAAAAGGGCTGAGGATGACACAGACCTCCGAAGCCACCTGATCCAACTCCTGCTCCAGCAGAGCAGCCAAGAGTGGATTGCCCAAGCTCATGTCTGAAAAGAGCCTGGATTCATCTTTACATCCTCTGTTCAGGTTCTTGTAGACATTGTTGAGGTCCCCTTGAGCATCCTCTTCTGCAGGCTGAGCAGTCCAGCTGCCTCAGCCTCTCCTCGAATGAAAAATGCTTCAGTCTCTTAACTGTCTTAGATAACTCTCTCTCATTTTTCCATGTCTCCTCTTACTGAAGAGCCCAAAACTGGACTAAATCCTCACCAGCTCTAGTGCTGTGCACATTGCCAAAGAGGTTACATTATTGTCTTCATCTCCTACAGATTTATTTATTTTCAGACTGAGAAACACATTGTTTTCTAGTGAAATAAAGTACTTGCACTCAGAGCTGTCCTTGAGTTTGGCCCTGGACTTAAACTTTGGGTGAATAATATAATTGATTGCTGCTAGCTGCTGACAATGTATGTGAACAAATATCTTAGTCTGTGATTCAGCAAACAGTATGTAAAAGAATGTGATAATCTCCAAGCTTGAAGTTACTGTAGTAATAATTACTTACACGAGTAAAACTGAATTTTAGTATTAGCAGCTTACGTATTTGCCTCTGTATTGCTTGACTGTTCCTTATTTTAATTTTTTTCTTTCTAATGGTAAAGCTAAGTTGTGACACTCACGGAGGTGAATAAGCAGTAGCAATCTAGAATATACGTGAGTGAGGGAAATTTAATAGAAACTTGCATTGACTGGATTAGAAAGGAGAGAGAAAATGAGTGTTCAGTTCACTCAGAGAGCAGTGAAGCCCTGGTACAGCTGCCATAGAAGAAGCTGTGGTTGCCCCATCCCTGGAGGTGCTCAAGGCCAGGCTGGATGTACCCTGGGCAGATTGGAACCAGATGGTCTTTAAGGTGTCTCTTCCAAACCAAGCTGTTGTATGGCTCTACGATGCCCAGAGCTGGAAGCATAAAATTCAGTAAGAGTGAATTTGAAACCAAAAGGTGAAAGTTACATATCTACTATCATAAATAGTAGATATGTGGATCCTTGCAAGAGGATGTTGAAGATACTATAAATATTTCTAGCCTTAAGAACAGACAGGGTAAATCCTTTGAGAACTGCCATGAGTGGAAATTGCATCTGTGTCAGATTGTCTTCAAAGCTGGAAAAAGTTGATCTTGGCAGGGCAGCTGAGGGATAAATTGTTCAGGTTTCCCTTATCTGTTCATGGTTGTTCCTGTGAATGAATGGAGTCTTTGCTTGAACAGGCAATTCCAAGGCTAGACACCAGCGTGGCTTACCTTGTGTTATGAACGTGTATTGCAATTCAGTCTAGCCCAGTGGTTCTAGTAGTGTTCACAGAGTAATATAGTTGCTCAGAAAGAAGAAATGTTTTAAGAGTAAAGCAAAATGGATCAAATCCCTTGGCATCTGCACCTGTACAGATTCAGGCATGCTCTTTGGATGGCTGTGCTTGCTGATGATGATTTAGGGCTAATCGGTTCCTCAGATTCTCTCTTAGTTTAAATGCTAGGTTGCACGTTTAGGTGCTGCATAAGTGAAGTCTTTTCTTTCATTTCCTAATCGTTGAGCACAGACATCATACTGTCCTGCTTGAAGACCTTATGTATTTTTAGAAAGAGTGGTGAAAATTCATCCGTATTTCAGCTTAGATTCTTAAAATGGGGGAGGAGGGAAGGGTCAGTAGTTCATAGAGAAGGCAAAAGGCAGAAGGAGATTAGCTTTATTGCAAGACCAGATGATCTTGCAGGTTGTTTCCAACCTTGCAATTCTGTGATTCTACGATAAGAAATGTGTTGCTCTACCCATTTTTCTATTTCCTTTCTTTTTTCGTTTGCCGCTTTTTGCAGTAACAGTGTGTTTGAGGGATTCTATTGTATCAGTCCAGAATAATGTAACGAAGCAATAATGTTTCATTTTCCATGGGGAAGGCAGGCTTTTATCAGTACGTGAGAGAGAGAGTAGTAATGGACTGGCTTTTCATTATTAATGTACAGCATGTACCCAGTGAATTACGATGGCAGGATGCTGTTCAGCAAGCAGCCAGCAGAGAATTAGATCCTCTTTTTATGGAAGGATTTTCATTTCCAGCATGGAGGGACGATTCTAGTCTGCAAAGCCAGAAGCAGCAAAATGCATTCTCTGCGTCTCCTCATCTCTTCTGGAGCCGGCTCATCTCCATGGCAACTCGTTAGGCTGAAGGGGATGTGGAGCCTGGGGAGGGATGGGTTAGAGACATCCGGGCGGTGGTGTGTGCCCCCACGTCAGCGTATCCGCCTCTTGATAGGGCAGGCTTGGTAACACCCAGCCGAGGCTCCTGTGCAGAGCTGCTTTATTACAGCAGCCACCAGGGCATCTGCTTGAGAAATCTCCCTTCTGCATCCTTCTAGATATCTCTATATTACCCCCCACCCCCCTGAATTACACCCTATCCTCCCCCACCCCTTAGTTTAGTTGCAGCCTCGCTGAAGATGTGCAGCTCATTTCTGGCTTCCCATGAGCTGCCTTGCGATGTGCCGTTTTGCACAGGCAGGAAGGCATGGCTGCGTTTCACTTGACCTTAGCAGCGAAGTGCAGTCTCGTCTGTTGCTGAAGGATACTGACTATGCAGAAATTTATTGAAGCAGATTACTATGAATTGGACTGGTATTATGAAGAATGCACGGATGGTAAATCTTTTTTTTTTTTTTTTTTCCCCTCATTTCTTGGTGCAGAATCTGAAGCTTGTAAGACTGGAGCATTGTTATCAAATGTTTTAAAATTGAAGTGCCTTGTAAAAGGCAGCACCTTGGTGTGGCAGAGATGCCTGCATCACTGTTGCACCTCAGCATCTCTTCTAAACATACTGCAAGAGACTGCTGTAAGGCTTTCTCTATTTCTAAGGGAGTGGCAGAGGAACGTAGGCACTTTACAAGGGCTCCCTGGGCAAGGGGAGAAATATTTGAAATGCTTGCTGTATGTATCATAATTGAGCTGGATTTATATATGCATAATGTAAGATGCTGCATTGGTTTGTGGTTTAAGGCTTTGTATTTTTCTGCAGTGCCAGTATAATGGAATATCTGTATAGTTAATGTGTTAATAGGCAGTATGTGTTTTCTCTCTGACTGTTTCTCTGTGAAAGACATTTGTAACATGACTTCTTAGAATTGGTTTACTTCTGGAACTGAAAAAACTACAAACTGTTTTGCAGGTGATCTTCTGAGCCCCTTGTGATCTGTCTGCTTTTTGCCTGGATGATTAGTTTTTTATCAGAGCACTTAATATTTTTATCAGACTTCAGATAGAGTGCATGTGAGGAAGATGAGTGCCCAAAATTTTGCTGTCTGCAGAATGGAAAAATCAGGATTTTTCATCAGTGGCACATGGTGGTAACCTGTTAAACAGCATGCAGCCTTTGGAAAGGCAGTAGTTGTATTTAGATTTTATTGTGGTTGGGGAGCTTGGCTTAAACCCAAGCTCACAATGAAACAAGGAACAAAAAGGAGTGTAGCTCCGGGGGGGCTATGGGTTGTATGTCCATAGTACAGAGATTTTATAGTGCTTTAATAAGTGCTAAGAGGGGACAAAAATAGTAAAGGTGTGTGACAAAATTTGATTGAGTTATTGTGGTCTTGTGGGTGGCACATCGTTCCATTTGTGTCTGTGTACTGGATTTCTGAGGTGAGTACGGTGTCAGAAGGTTGTTAAACTTGAATTTCACTGTTTCATTGATTTTATTCCTGTCCAGATATTCAGGGGGTCAAAGAGCAAAGGTGCATATTTATTTGAAAGGCCTGACTACTTTTAGTAGGACTGAATCCATTATGTAACTTTTATCCTCTCAGTTTAACCCTAGTAAATACTGTAGCATCTGATTAATCTCTGTGATGTAACAGACTGGGTTGGCCTGCTTTAGGAAGCTTAAGAAATATGACAGTTGTACTGTCACCAAAAACAGTAGCTTTTTTCCAGGTTAAAGACAGAAGGCCTTCTTCTCATCATTCTTTTTATGATCTTCTATCTGTCTGGCCTAAGTGTCGTTATGCAGAAGTTTGACATGTCTGAATAACTGAGCTAAGAGCTCCTTTTCTCATTAACTTGGTCGTAAGGTGTGCGCTATGCTGGAGAAACCATGGGAGTTCCACAGTGGTGGAATACGCAACAGGTATTGAGCAAGCAGTGCAATACCTTGTGGGATCAGGCCTCCAGCACCACGGTGGTTGGTCTGATCCTGGGCTGACAAATTCTCATGTGAGCGCTGGGCCCCCACCCAGCGTCCGTCTTCTGGGAGCCAAGATCTCCTACAGAAAGTCAGCCAGAGCATGTGCCAATGGGAGAGAGCACCTCTCTGACAGCAGGGTTGGATGTCTGACAGCGAGAAATCTCTCCTGTGGGTAAGGCATAATGCTGCTTTGTTTTGTTCTGTTTTGTTTTAATTGAAATATTCCATCTGAAGTGGATGGAGTGACAGTGCTCTCTCAGCCTCCTAGGTGAGTGTCAGTCTTGAGGTTTAATGGAATTTCATAGCTTTTAGCTGTCTTCTCCTTATCCCAGTTAAATGTGTGAGAGTGTAGTAGAGGATTTGAGAGGTGCAGTGGAAGCTCTTTGGCCTATGGTATTGGTATTTTAATTTGGATTTAAAATAGCGTCAGTATTTCCCATTAATGGTGTAAGGTATTCTGATGGTGGTAGGTGACGAAAGGCATTTTAAAAGCATAGTAGAAAACAGCTTTTTCAAAGAGCACGTGGTGTCTTATGAGATGCCTGTCTCTTGGTGTTTGATATTCTTGCCATGTATTTGTCGATGCCAGAGTCATCTGCCTGTGATTCCATTTGTATTCAGTAGAGTGATAGGCAGCTGCAGTTCAGCCAACCTGTTTTGAATATCTATTTTAAGACAAAGTGAAGCATAGACAGCTTATTTCTCTTCTACACATGGACTCTCTGGAGCTCAGATTTGTATGTACATAATATTACGAATCCTACCCATTTTACCAGTTCTGGTAAATATATCATTGAAGGAGTCAGTGACCTCACAGTAGACCATCCTACAGCATTATTGTTTTCTGATGAAATTATGCATTTGCTTTGTAAAAGCTGGTGGGACTCAGATTTCCATCTAAAAGGTGTGATTTCATGTTGACAATTACTTGAACTGTGTGTGGTTCCTTGTTCTTCCATAGTCATTCCATAATGATGCCAGCATATAAAGCTATTGTGCTATTGTTTGACTCAATAGGAAAAGAAGTAATTCTTGCTCTTAGCTCAGATTTAATGAACTTCTGTATGGATTGATATAGTAATGATGTCTTCAACTTGCGTTTGGTGGTAGTAATTTTTTTTTAATATCTTGCAGAGGCAAATGAACAAAAGCTCAAAATTGACAATTCACAAATCTTTTGGAACTCTCCATGAAATAATGAAGTAATACCTTTTATGTAATGTCCTTTACTGAGTTTATTTTTGGCAAGAGTAAATGGAATTAGGCAATAAGGTGCTTCCTTATTTGAATATTGGATCACCAGTGTTAACTAACATTATAATAAATTGAAGCCTATATTAATAAGAAATACTGCACCATGCTTTTTTAGATGCATTTTCCAACATAACATTATTGTATGGTGTGACAGTTGCCACCTTATTTGGAATTAATAAAATATGTAAGTATTGCCTCCTATTTATTTCTATGGAAACAGAACTGCAACAGATACAAAGAGCACAACAATAACAAAATCAAATAGGAGGCATTACTTTCAGAGCAGCCCTGGTAGACTAGAGAGTGGAAATAGCTGAGTGTGTACTGGAACAGGACAATCATTACTTTCATAGCAGATTTTGAGATGGATAGCATTAATGAGGTGATTATTATTAATGATAAATGAGGAAGAGGTGAAGCCTTTGCAGGCATATGTCATGAAGAACAGTATAAATGTCTAGCTTCATCTCTATTTTTGTTTGTTGTTTCTTAAAGAGGTGAAATAGATTCTTAAGGAACACAGAACTCACTTAGATGGAAAAAAAAATGATGCAAAAAAACTCCCACAGACTCTCAAACAGAAAAAAAAGCAGATAGGTACAAGTCTTTATGAATAGCCTTCCCCATGCTTCTCTTTGGGGCCAGTCTCCTCCACCCTCTCAATGAGCAATGCAAGAGAAATCCAGGTTGACTATGGAATAAGTAATTTTTTTGTAGGGTTTCTCTCATTACTCATTTATTTCTAACTAAAAATCTCCACTTTGGTGCCTGAGAGTTCATTGCCTGTAATTCCAGATGGCTCTGTGTGTGTGTGTGTGTGTGTGTGTGTGTGTGTGTGTGTGTGTGTTTGACAGAGAGATTGGAACTTTCATTTTTCTTTTCTAGTCCATGAGCTTCAGCAGTTGCTTGTGGAGAAAACTGCATCTTTATCCCCTTTTTTTTTATCTTCACAGTCCCTCTATGTCTCCCATTTGTCTCACACCAAAGCTTCTGTCCTCTTACATGTTTGCCCAAGTGACTTCATCATCTCACTTTCGTGGTCATTCTGGCACTTCTTGCTCTGCTCCCTATCTTTTAACTCCTACCCATGCTTTCCTCCTGCTTGTACAGAAATGTTTTCATCTCTTGTTCCATCTGCAGATACTGTTTGGTACTCCTCTCTTCTGTTTTTTCTTCCATTGTAATTCTTATCAGCAAGTTCCTGAACTTTCTCTTTTAGCTGGACAATAATTAACAGTGCTGTTTGTTCTCCTTGACCTGCCAGCACAGTCACTTATTCCTGTTTTATTTGTAGCAGTGTGCCTTTGCAGATGTGAGACGGCGTCCTAGTTATCTTCCTTCGTGGCTGTGTCTTTTTTTTTTAATCACTCCTTAAAGGCAGCATTAGGAGAATATTTCCTATTCTGTGCTACGTTTCTAAGTGTTCTTGGATCTCCATGGTTCTTCCTCCATGCATCTCAGTTACAGGTAACCTCGCGAATGGCTGCCAGCTCTGTGGTGGCACAGTCAACCTTTAAGCCTGAAATATGGCTTGACTCTCTCTTTCTTACAGCAGGAGTTCAGCTGATGGTTGAGCATTTCTGAATCCTCATACTGTCTCATACGTTTGCTTCTTTTATCTCCATGCCCATGGGCACGGTAACTCTGGTGTTGCTCTGCATGTCACCAGTGAGCATTCCTTCTACACCCGTAAGAACCTTACAGATGCTTGTGCTGAATGCTAATTCTAAACAAACTGAGCTACCTTTGTGTTAGGTATCAGAAGAATGAATACTTAATATCCTTAACTGGGGACATCCATCCCACTGTATTAGATACCAGAAGAATAATTACTTAGTTTCCTTAGCCAGGGTCTTTCCAGTACCCGGAGGCCTTGAAGGGAAAATAAATTGATCAGGGGACTGCCAACTTGGCAAGAAAACCCTAGATCTGTGAATCCTTACAATTGTATGAAAAAAAAAAACAACCAATCATTGTGAGGAGAAAGGACTGGAAAAGTATTAACTTTGCAACTTTTGTGTATAAATACTGTGTGGAGAGTTTCACATGCATGCTTGATTTGTGGGAAAACACCTAGCACCCAGGCTTGTGCAATCCTGAGATAAATAAACAGTGTCTCTCCTGAGTGTGTGATTATTGATTACTGCACACTGGGCGATGAATTGCTTTTCAGACAACACTTGTAACACACAGTCTTGGAAACAGCCCTTGTTCCCTAGGTGTGCAGATCAATTTCTCCTTCAGGTTTTTGCTTCTCCATCCTTGATAAATGTGGTTGAACCTTGCTGATATGCAAGCAATCATTGAAATAATTTTCCAATTTTCTTCTTTTGCCATACTACTTTCTTTTCTTTATTCCTCTGTTGACTCTATATCTATTTAGACCTAAGCTACTGCTACTTGTATATTGTCTTTAAGTGGCTTATTTTTCAGTATAGAGGCATAATTTCCTCTTGAGTCTGCTCAACTGCTATATTTATAGATAAGCTCTTTCCCGCTTCGTCCCAATTTAGTCTTTCCAGAAACATAAGATGCTGTCCTTTTGGCTGAAGCAAATTAATTGGGTGTGTTTTTTTAAGACTGGGAAAGTGCATAATACACAGATGTACATTTTGTAACCAAAATACAAATCTGTATACATTTGAACAATTTAACTTTTTTTGGCTGTATGTCCTAATAGAAAGCGCATTTCAGTGGCCAATTTATGCTCACTCCCTGGAAAGCCCATCCCAAAACACCCGCGTTTCTTCATCAGGGGACTTCAGAACCGAGATGCTGCCATTTCAACCAGTGTTTTTAGGACTTGTTTGCCTATGGAAAAGCTTTTTGTTCTAAATGCAGCGTTGTTACTACTAATTAATTGTGGTGATTGTGTGCAAAAGCCTAGATATTTTTATTGATAAAGGAGGTTAGAATATTTTGAGTGCACCAGAGTTGCACAAATGAGTCAGGATAAGAGAGCTATATGCATTGTGTCCTGCCCCACCCTTCTTAAACTAACTCTGGGTTTGTTTCCTTTTCTGTTGCAAAGTTACCAAAGGTAAGATCTGTACCTTAATGCAGGAATTGCATTAGAAGTGTGCACGTGTGTTTGGCATGCTTATTTAGCAAGCTTCCTGAGAGGAGATGAATGTCTTCTGTTAACTGAGTAGCCTATGTGCTGTGTTGATTACAGCCATTATACTAAATTTACTTTGCAGCAGCAGCCCTTAAAAGTGTATATTTGTCCTGATATGCTATGTAAGTCCTTAAGTCTGTGTTTACAGAAAATATTAAAATCTCTTTTGCATCTTTCCTGATTAGAACGTGTATTTTCAGAACTGTGTACAGTTTGGCTTCCGTCACTCCTTATTGTTTGGTACCTGCTGGAGACTTGACTCTTAATCTTTGGCACATAAATATTCCTGCAATGGCAAAGGGGCTTAATGCAAACTACCACTAAAAATGAGCTGATAGCCTAAGAGTTGCAGTACTCGTTATTTCCTCACCCACTATATAAATCAGCATATATTATGTGTTTTAACAATATTAAGAGAGTAGATACTGCAACACTTGTTTTTCTTCTGGTTTGTGAATGTCACAGTCCATGTTGTTTGCATTGTGAGCCACAGTTCAAAAGTCAGCACGTGAGAATATTAATTATACTGCTGTCTATATTGGGCAGCAACATGCATGTTTTTGTGTGCCACGTGCTATCCTGTTCTCCTTATGAGTTAGCTGGTTAACTATGAGCTGAACACTTGGCAGGAACATTAAAGCCACAGAATATCAGCAGAGTTGGCAAGGGTGGGAGTTTTTGTCCCTAGATTTGAAAGGTGCTTCTTGCATTCATTTGAAAAGGTGTCTCAGTTTGTTTTAGTATTTCCCTGAATTTCCATTCTCTACCTATTAAATTGATAAATTACTTCTAGATTATGGATTATGTCTCTCCACCCTTTTTTTTCCCTATTTTTTTGAGTACTCCTGGTAATTATGTAGATGTGTATCATGTCTTATTTGAGACTTTGTGAATGACGTGTTTCTTAAACCATTCAGTCTTCTAAGCCTGCAAAATGGGGCATTTGGCTGAAATCTAATGGCAGGTGGATGTTCAGCTCAGTTGGACGTGTGTGTAATTCCCATTTCTGAGCAGTACCATTTTTTCTAGGGAGCAAGTGAAGTAGAGCAGTGAACTGTCTGTAAGGAAAGGCAACCAAAGGCAGTGTTGAAGAGGAGGGGCTTGGATTTGTTTGTTGCAGGACCTGATCCTGGAAAGATCTGAGGTCTGAATGGGAAAAGGTACTGTCAGCTTTTATGTTTGTTACACACTCAGTGAAATTTGTGGATGATCACAAGTCCTGGAACTGATTTGAGGCCTGAGATGCTGGGAGCAAATGGGATTCTTACTGGCTGGTGCTTGCTGTCAGTGGTGGTTTTAAATTTGATTTATTTTCAAGAGTTATGGTCCACTGTTACAGGGGAGAAATGGAGACAGTAAAATTTTAAGAATTCAGATACGGGAAGGAATCTACATGATATTACTGATAAAGTGGAGTTCTGCAGTCCCCCCACTTGTCTGCTTTGCCCATGACGCAGGTTGAAGTGTTTTCTGTAGGAGGCAAAGGGCACCGGTCTGCCACAGGTAACGAGGGAGGTAACTTGGCAAACACTGAGTATCCATAGCTGCAAGAAGTTAAATAAGAAAGTTAATGCTCCCTATGTGTGTCGTGAAGTTTAGCAAAAGGAGTTTTGTTTATTGTTCGAGTAGAGGAGAGACGCGCGCCCTTAGATACGCATCGGGGTGCTGTATGTGGGCTTGAGGTGTTTCATTTCCCATAACATACAGTTGAGATGACTGTGGAAAACAAAGATATTTTGATAGCCAGAGGCTGTGGTGTGGGTAGATGGCCACCACTGCCTGAAAGGGCCAGGGCTGAGGAGATGGCAGTGCCAGGGCTATTGGGGAGGGGCTGTGAACATGTTCATTGCTGTGTCTGAAGCATACTGACAGCACCCCTGAGTACAAACTGCCCGCCCTCTGGGCTGGTATGAGGAACAACCTCAATCTCACGGTAATTATTAGACAGATGGTCTCGTCACTCCTCCACCCTGTCTGTACCAGGCAAAGCTGCTGTGCTGAGGGCACACGCAGTCACTTAGGAGCTCCCTGGCTGAGCATGTGAGTGAAGAAAGATGGTGCTCTGCTCTGTGGAGCCCTGCTACTGCTCTCCCCAGGGGTACCTCTGTGGGGGGAATGACATCCTGTCGCCTGTCAGACTGAGGCGCTGCACTGCATCTATCTGGGACAGCTTCGGCAATGTCAGGAAACGAAGAGGAAAGCTTTGAATATGAGTACAAGGAGGAAAATGAGAGGGAGAGCGCGTTTAACAGGCAGAACCTTGAGATCTTGGAAGAAGGTACTTTCTACTTCTTTTTTTAAAATCTTTATGTTAGTAATGTGTGGCAGTCTGCAAAAGACTTGAGAAATGTGAGTGGATTTAAACCTACTGCATTTTTCAATCCTTTTTAATGCATACCCACTGCCTTCAGGTGAAAGAGTAACAAAATAGTCGTGTGGGGGTAGAATTAATTAATCTTAACATAGGTACATTTGTTAAAGAATACATGCATGATCAACAGATGTAGGCTATGCAATAGATTTTTATATAATAAAACTGGATTAGAGAAATTACCTTTCTTTAGAAATGTAGTGCATTTTTTTAATATGTGAGTCTGAGTATGTCAATTTGTCATTCCCAATAGGGACTTCTAAAACTGAACAAAAGAACTGGGTAACAGTCTTGTGTTTATCCGTGCACTTGAAAGAGTGTAGACAGAAATAACCCAAGTTTTGGGTCATGTGGCTTTACCTTTTGACAAAACAAATGGCCCAAATCTTCTCATACGTTGTGGAAATAATAGGTCTTTGTAGAATTGCAGACAGGTGGCCTGTTAAGGTGGGAGTGCGTAGGCTCCATCAGAAGAGGGGTGGCCAGCAGGGACATGGAGGTGATTGTCCCCCTCTACTCTGCTCTTGTGAGGCCCCACCTGGAGTACTGTGTCCAGGTCTGCAACCCCCAGTACAAGAAAGACAGGGAGCTGTTGGAGAGGGTCCAGAGGAGGGCCACAGAGATGATCAGGGGACTGGAGCACCTCCCCTACGAAGACAGGCTGAGGGAGCTGGGCTTGTTCAGCCTGGAGAAAAGAAGGCTGCAGGGTGACCTCATTGCAGCCTTTCAGTGCCTAAAGGAAGCCTACAAACAGGAGGGGAATCAACTCTTTGAAAGGGTTGATAACTGCAGGATGAGGGGAAATGGTTTTAAGTTGAGGGAGAGAAGATTTAGGTTGGATATCAGGGGGAAGTTCTTTACAGAGAGAGTGGTGAGGTGCTGGAACAGCTGCCCAGAGAGGTTGTGGATGTCCCGTCCCTGGAGGTGTTCAAGGCCAGACTGGATGGGGCCCTGGGCAGCCTGGTCTGGTATTAAATGCAGAGGTTGGTGGCCCTGCATGTGGCAGGGGGGTTGGAGATTCATGATCCTTGAGGTCCCTTCCAACCCTGGCCATTCTGTGACTCCGTTGGATATTCTCTTGCACACCCACTGTGTGGAGCATGTACCTTCCCATTTGGGGGCTGCTCCCAGCCCCTCTAGCCATTTTTTTCAGGACATTGGGCACTGAAAGCTTAATCTACCATGTATGTTATTTCACGTGCTGTGAATTTTACTCTAAAATTACGATTTTTGCAGTAGAGGACTGATACTGCCAAGACCTCTATCCTACAGCTCATATAAAGATACTTTGAAAGATTGACCTCATGGGAAGCCATGTCCAAAATTTGTATGTAAAAAGGCCTTCCATGGACATAACACTGTCATTGAACCTGTTACATAGGACTTGTCTCTAAAGAATTCCTCAGCATGGAGTATTGCACCTGGATTTCAATCATAAACTATCTGTGTTTCTTGTTGTGTCTCTGAAGGAATTTAACACAACTTGTCTATCTGTGTGTAATAGAAGGGTGCTTGAGAGAATACTGGTGAAAGAGCAGCTTTAAAATCGGGGTTTGGGATGGAAAGGAAACTGCTATCTGTTATGCAGAAATACTTTGTTTTGTATTTGATTCTTATTTTTTTGGTAGAGAAATGGCTGCTGAAACACATGTAGTGGTGTTCTTATTCTTCCTGTGTGTTTTACCTTTCATGGAGATCTAAGTACATTCTGAGTCTATTCTTGCTGATTTCAAGTGAAAAAGGAACATTGAGTTCTATCTGGGATAAATTTAGTTCTGTGTCTCTTCAGTGCCTACCACTCAAAAGCTCAGTATGTATCTGAAATGCCTTTTAAAGATGCCTCTCTCTTCCACCTGTACGTTCAGGTCACCTACATACTTAATGTAGTAGTGATGTACATGCACAAAAATGATGTCTGATACTTCTAGGTATCTTTTTACATGGCGCACTTTTTTAATGACAGTGTTTCTGTTGAGGGTGAGCCAATTCGTCTTTAAGTAAAGCAGACTGAAACACTAGCTTGTATCCTTTCCCTGTCTGGAAGTCTAGTATAAGAAAAGGGAAAACTGAAGAACATATTTCACTAATGATTTGCAGTTTTTCTGTTTACTCTGAGTTTCTTAATGTTCTCATGGAAAGAAGGAGGTAAAAATTGTGCAATTAAGACTCAGCTGTTCAGCCTGTCCCCTGAAGAGGTCTCACTACTTGATTGTTCTATCCATGGTCTTTTTGACATAGTGAGTTTTTTTCCTTTCACAGCATTTAGAACTTTTGAGATCAGTCCTGTTCTTAAAACCTCTGTCACAGAACTAGTGTGACATTGGGCAGCATTACAGAATCAGTGCTCCTGATAAGTGTGGGAGGCGCCTTCATACAGGTCCAGGCAGAACAGTCTGAGAGTCAGGATGTGGCTTTTGAGTTGTAGTTTGTTCAACAGTAACATTTGCTCTTCATTTGATGGTTTTTGAGCTGACTGCAGAGGAGGGATAGTTGTTGATGGCATCTGTTCAGTTTTTGTTGGTTTAAAATAAAACCTTTCAGCTCTTCTTGGTTCATGCACTGCTGGGTCAGCTAATTCTGAGACTGGGTTGTGTTGTGAATCTTTCTTTTGCAGGTAGGACAGGAAGAGGCTATTATTCTTGTTCAAGACCTGTGATGGTACCCGTCATTATCATTTCAGTTTACTAATGTAGTAGATTAAAACCCCTCTATCTACCCAAGTTTAATTTTAAAAGCTCTTATGATCAATTCTAAAATCTCAACTTCAGGCACACCACAGGTCTTAATTACAGAAAGTGTGAATTGTGTGTTTTATCTTACAAAGATGTTCACTAGAATTGAGGTCATAAAAGGATCTGAATTCTTAAACACTAGCAGCTGACAATACATGGCTTTTAATACAGCCTTGTGACTTCATTTTAAGATTTTGAAAAGGTTTCAAGTCCAGATTCTGGTTTAAGCCCTACACATATTTACTCATTTACTAGTTGTAATGGCTGTAGTCCAGATATTTCTTGACAAGAAGTGGATGAAGGAGGAGAACGTCAGGACAGTAATTGAATGAATAGTAGTCAAAAAATCCTGTTAGGGGGAAAAAAGTTCACAGAAGAGCTGTGATGGATTCTATCAGTAAATGTTAGGCACTGAGGTTATGGTAAGTCATGGGGCCCAAATATTGGGGCAGTTTCCTTAGTTTTGCTTTGTGGCTGTACTTTCCAAGGTACCACACTTGATCTGTGTTTGTATTAATAGATGGAACACTTACGTAATATTCTTGTTGGGGGTGGAAATTTGTTGGTATTGCCTACTGATGGTGTTGTTTGTCACGTTATTGTGTAGTTGCTGAATGAGTCTGTATTGTTCACAGCAGTGTTCCTTCAAACTCCTTGCCCACAGCGTGATTGTGAGCTGTGGGGCAGTGGCTGTCTACCAAGGCTGCACAATGGCCTCTATCTACCCTGAGTGCTCCTGCCTCCTGCAGAAGGCCGCGCTCCTGCCTCAGGACAGGGAGGGCAAGGCCACAGGCCTGCAGGCGTGCTGCGTGTGAATTGGGGGTCCTGGCAAGTCCTGCCTCAGGAGCACATTTTCCAAGCTCCCGTGACAAAAGTCTCTTCAGATGTTAAGCTGCTCGGGTGAATGTGTTCTCTGAGGCCCATATGGGATGTGCCAGACCCCAGTGGCCAGAAGCCTCTGCTTTGATTTAGGGCTTCTAGAAACTTCTTTTTAGCAGGGGAGAAGTTAAACCTTTCTAGCTTGAATGATAGCAGAGCTGGTGGAGCATCTTATTTCTGAGTTCATTTGAAAGGAAATACGTATGCTGTGACACCATTCCAGGATGGCCCCTCGCTTGATGAAGGCAGTGCTTACAGTAAGCACTGTGCCAGAGAGTAACAGCTAGTGGCTCTGGGACTGAAACCATGAGTTTTGGTAATTACTGTAAGCACAGAATGCAAAAACTAAACCAGTGTGAGCTGAGGAGTCTGAGCCTGCCACAGACTGTCTGCCAGACTGTGTTACTATACAGGTCAGCATTACCTTCCCTAAAAGTGGAACTTCATCGTCTTATCTGCCTTCTGTTGACAGTGATGAGAAGTGAATAGGAAGAGGAGCAATGGGAGCTGAGCTTCCCTCTTCAGCCTTGGTTGCTCTCTTAGTTCTTCAACAGAAGATGGGATATGTCACAGGGAGGAAGTGCTGGTTCTGGTCAGCCAGTGCAGCCAGGGCTGATGTCACCTACGACTGCTGGCTCTGGTGTTTTTCCACCTGTATCCCTGATTTGGAGAAGGTGGCTCAGTGCAGCAGTTCCCAGTAGTAACACTGTTGCCCCCCTTCCACTCCCTGGCTCTTTCCTGCTCCTGGAAACAGACTTTTCTTTTAAACAGCATAATGCATGGCTGGCAGGCTTTCAGGTCGCAGCCCAGGAAGGCATGTACTTTCTTCCCTGGACATCTTCAGCTTGGTAGTTGGTGCTTTAGGCAGTGCAGAACTCACACCCCAAGGGAAGCTTCTGTTCAGATGCTTCATTAAATGAGTGATGAGAAACAAATGTAAAGTATATCTTCTCAATTGTAATCTAATTGAGAAGCATCACAGTGTGGATAACTGTAAATCTACAAGCCTTAAGAGAGAATGAAGATGGTGCTAGGTACTTTAGGTCAGAGGAAAACCTTGATCGGTCCATTTATGTGCTTGACTTTAAAAAAACAAAACCAACCCACAGCTCTGCTACCAGTGATCTCTTTGTTTCATGCATTTAATACAGTCTTGAAAATAACATGATAGAAGCATTCTTTGTTCTTTGTTTTCTTTTGTATCTGTGACAGTGATTTCAAAGCTCAACAAAAAAGAGTCCTTGTGAAATTCTGTGCTCTACTTTCTATGGATTATTATTATTTTTTTTATTTTAATGTTCTGTCCTTATTGCCTAATGGCTTTCTCCATAAACAGTGAGGTGCAGAGTACATTGGATTTGGATATATGCATGCATGCATTTAGATACTACAGTCCCTATTGTCCTCAGGCAAAAATAACACCAGGTTGCAAATGAGCAAAAAGAGGTCAGTGAATTGGCACTGCTGGTTTTGCATTACAGAGCATTGTCCTTCATATGCTCTTGTTTTATCTACAGTTGTGTTATATTCACAACTCTCATATTCATCAGAAAGCAAAGCAGGATAGAAACCTAAGGTATTTTTTCCTTCTGTGTTTCACTCATCAGAGCTCAAAATAATACATCTTTTTCACTTGGTAGATTTTTTGGACTACTAAGGAAATCAAAATCACTGCTCTAGCAGTTGGCCTGATGTTAACTTGGAAAGATTGACTACATACTTAAACAGTTTTGAATTTTTCAAATGCTGCTGCTGAATTGCTTTCTCTCTGTTCTTTCTACCTTTTCTTCCCCTGCTGTCTACGTTTCAGAGGGGAGGTGAACTGTACCTGGTTTTAAGCTTGCCCTCTCTCCGAAAACAATGCTTTCCTCCTGGTGTCAGTCTGTGCTGCTTCTGCTGCGTTGCACCTTGTGTAGGATGCAGCTGACAGAGGATTTTATTATATGCAATCTTTTGAAGTTTGTTTCCACTTGTATACTGAGAAGGATGATTAATGTATCATTCTGGCTTTGAAACCGTTTCACATTGTCAGAGTAGTAGGTAGACTTCTGTATTAACTGTGACCAACAGAAGGTCAGTGTTAGCTCTGAAATACAACTGCCATTGGTGACCAGATTGGTACTGCTCTACCAGTAACATGTCTGTTGTGACAGCTTCTCTGGTTTGTTGGCAGAAACTGGAAAGAAAATTAACTTTATCTTATATCTGCTTGTTGGCAAGGTCGCCTTTCCCTTGAAGCTCAGAAATGTTAATTATACATAAAAGTTTGTGTGCAACTCATTCTAGTGTTCCATGTATTGAAATGGCTTTTTAATAACAGCAGGTTATCAAGGCAGTTTGATAAAGATTAAATGGTAAAATCAAAAGGAATAGCTATGTGAACACCTAACTGCGTGGTAGCAACCTTGGTTTCTCTTTCTCCACCCAAGTGACTTTATTCTGTCTGTGGGAGCACCGTCCTTCTGTCTGCTAGGGTACACGTACACCTGAAATAGAACGGTGTGGAGTTGGCATGGTCATAACCGGTGGTGATTATCAGTATTTATATCTCAAACGTAATGTTATGGCGGTAAGGGAATGTTGTAACCAAGGGAACTACTTACTGAGCCATTGTTTTGGAAAATAAACCCTTGATGTCAAGGCTTCTGATAGGTGTTATTGCGTGATCTTTGAACTTGTCTATTAATTTACATCACCACAAAAATGACGTTTTATTGTGAATTACCTTTTGTAAGCCTCTCTTAAGTTTTCTTAAGTAGTTTCTATGGAAAACTTCTTTTTACCTCCTCTGGTTAACACAGTTGATGTTCTCTTCAAGATACTACAGGTTATTTTCCTCTGGCATCCTGCTTAGTCAAAAGCAGATTTGTAGAGCTTTTAGCTTACAGATGCCTCGTTATTGTCTATTGTACAATACTATGGTGATTCTTTATATTACTGTGTAATTTTGGTCAAATTACTACTTTGAAGTGGAACCTTCGTCCCGTTTCCACTTTCAGGCATAGTTATTTGGATAAATGTAATTGTTTTTTGCATATACGTGAATGATGTTTTCTGGAATTCCCTGGCAGTACTCACATCACTGAAATGTTTTCAGGATTTGTTCCTCAAAATCAGAGCTCGAGAAACAGGAAAATAAAGAAAATAAATGTAATTCTTGCTCTGGCTCGATCGTTATTCTAGTGTTCATGTATGGAAAAACAAAACAAAACATTTCAACAGGTGTCAAAGTACTGCTGTACTTGATATATTATTGATGTGTCTTAGTGCTGATGGACTGCATATTTATGTGCAGGTATCCAATATACTTGTTATTGGGCAGCATTATTTCCTTACTGCTGCACCCAGTGCACTTTATTTTTTAATCTTATTAGGCCTTGTTTTTGTTTCTCCCAACCCCCCTTGATGCATGCTGAAGCAGCATTAGCCAGTCTGTCAGGCTGAGCTTTAACTGACATTGTCAAGGGTAAATCCCCTGAAGAACAGTTTGCATTACAGCAGTCTGCTAGCCAGTAGTCAATACAATCAGCTCAACTTTAATAAACAATCTGGTTTGGTTTTTTTTCAGAAGTACAAGGTTTGAGCAGCTGAAAATAAAAAAAACATGTAAGAATGGAGCAGGAAGTGCTACTGGTTCTTCTGATTCTTTATGAATTTTTTTAGAAAACCTGCAGATCTCTGGATAATTTTGTGCAGGTTCTTAAACAATTACCTAGGATGGTAGACCAAACTTTGGCATATATCCTTTGATCTAACAAAGCTCCCAGTTCCACCTTAGCATTTTATCACCAACACCCAGTTTTAGTAGACATTTTTATGAGTAATACTGTGGCGTTGTAGTGGTGTTGTTGTCTGAGTGTTATAAAATGGGCTGTTGTTTTGCATGCATTTTGTGATGGCTTTGCTATCCCATACCATAATGCTTAGATCTTATCAATTTAATATGATGTAGTATTTATAGTGAACAATGTTGTTAAAGTTATTGGAGTTGCTTATTCATGGAACAGTTCTGCTGCATACAATGCAGTGACTAGCTGACACGACAGAATTCTATTGTGTCTAAGAACATGTGTTCACTTCTTCCTTGATTTGTTGCTGGTTTTTTTTTTTTTTTTTCAAAAATTTGAGGCATTCCTCTTTGGAGAAGAAAATTTTAACATTTTATTGACTTACTCTGCCACCAAAAAAACAGATTCTCATTACAAAAGAGAAGCACCAGTGTTCTCAGTTTAACTTGGAGCTTTGATATTGTGTTTTTTTTATGTTTTGATACACTAACCTGAAAGATGAAATAAGTAGTTTTAAGCTGTAAACGTAAATCCATATTCTTTAAAGGATATATTTTTCTCCAAGTGGTGTTGCCAATATTATTAACATTTTACCTTATTTTCTTACAGTTTTATGTGCTGAAAGAGTGGGCCAGATGACTAAAACATACAATGACATAGATGCTGTTACACGTCTGCTTGAAGAGGCAAGTATTGTATCTCATTAATGACCTATGCACAGTATGAGAAAATAGTACAAAAATTATATGGTACTAATAGTGATTGCTGGTAGATGTTTTTCAGACAGGGTGGAATAAGTGCCCTGAGTGTATGTAAACTTCATCTCCTTGCTTACTAATGGGTAAGGTAAATAATCTTTTTAAGTAAGGGCCATTTGTTTACATCAGTCACACAGATTCATTACTTGTGCTTATTTTTCAAATTAGACCATTTAACTTATTCTTGGCCAAATATTTGCTCGAATGAATGAGAGGAGTACATGGAAAGCCAGTACTATTATTATTGCTGGATTATTATTATAAAAATAAATTCACAATTACAACTGTATTCATAATTATTATCTCACATAGTGTCTTTCCAGAGGAATGCACAGACAATTCTTTTTTTTTAATTTCTAATGCTCCATTCATCTCAAAGTCTTTTCTTTGTAGCTTTATGTTTGGTTTTGGTGTTGTTCTACCACTTCTAGATATGTCATTATGACCATAGTCTTTGGTACTCGGAGAATGGCAAAAAGCCACAGGGATGCTTATGTTCAAGAGTACCGTGATAAATTGTTTGACTAAAATTATCTGTTTTTCTGTAGAAAACTTGAATGATAATTTTCCAAATAATGTTTAGGAAGATTTATTTGGATGAGAATGATTGGAATTGTATTAGTTTATGTCTGGGCATAATTTGCTTACTTATTGCAATTGCCATGTCAAAAATGGGGTCTGTTTGTAGTCTGTTTTTCCAGTTCTGCAAGGGGACAAGCACAAGAATGCTCCCATCTCTCATCTACGTTTAATAACTCTGATCTCAGTACTACTCCTGCTTTTTGTGCTTCGAACTGAACGCTCATAAACAACTTTATATAAAATTTCAGTTAAAACTGATGCTTTTCCAAAAATCCTTGTTCAGGAATATTCTACTAACTTCTGTTAGT
Organism: Chrysolophus pictus; assembly: GCA_037305975.1. Classification (NCBI taxonomy): domain Eukaryota; kingdom Metazoa; phylum Chordata; class Aves; order Galliformes; family Phasianidae; genus Chrysolophus; species Chrysolophus pictus. The sequence continues at coordinate 43,268,530 of JAYKPI010000006.1, forward strand.
AGAAGTAACAGAAGTTAGCAGTCTGTTCACAGTCTGTAATCTTTCTGCATCCTGCTCCTTTTTTCTTATTTGCCTTGGATTTACTTGCATTTGTTTACATGGCTTCTTTCAGCAGTGATGCAGCACTTTGCCAAATTGTTTCCTCCCCAGAGTCCACATAGTCTATAGATCTAGAAGTTACACTCATGGGAACAATGCTAGGAAACTCATGGGAACTTGCTGAGCCAACGTTATGAAGCATTTGATTTACTTTTCCATCTGGATAATAGCAAAGGGAATATGAAGGAACATGCAGCAGGTGAACTTTAAATAAAAAAAAAATATTTTCAGTGAGATTTTTTGTGTTAATTGATCATTGTTTTTTAACCACTTTTTTAACCACTTTTCTAGGCAGATGTGTATACTTGCAGCTCCTTTCCCTATTCTGTAAATGGTCATCATCACAAGAGACTGCATTTATTTGCAGAAATTAAGGTTTAACTCTTTCTGCTGCCATGACACAAACAAGAGAAAACCAGGCCCCAGAGCTTCCCCTGTCTTCCTCTTCTTATTGGCAAGCTTCAAAACAATTTATCATGAAGTTGGCTGGGTGGGAGGTGCAGCATCTTAGTGAGGGACAGGCAGGAAAGAAAAGATATCAAAACAATATGGGCATGTAGGCATTCTGAAAACCTGTGTCTATTGCCCTGAAAGTAGCAAAAAGGGAGTGACACCAGGTCTATCTGGATATCTGGTAAGAACAACACGAGATTCCTCCATGAACCTGCTTTCCTATCTCTCTGATAACTGTTTAAATATCTCTGTCTTTAGTGTTTTGATTACTCATGTTGCCATAATGCATCAGTTCCTTAATACAATGAGTAAGACACATGACCCCAAAATGAGATTTAGAGCTGAACTGCTAAAAATTGAGTAGGAAGCCTAGGGAGGTTAATTAAAGAGCCTGAAAACACTTGTATTTCTCAACTTTGAGGTCAGAAACCCTACTACTAGATAGTTCTGCCTCTGTAGAGGCAGATGATCAGGGGACTGGAGCACTTCCCCTATGAAGACAGGCTTAGGGAGCTGGGTTTGTTCACCCTGCGGGGTGACCTGTTGCAGCATTTCAGTTCCTAAAGGGAGCCTACAAAGAGGAGGGGAATCAACTCTTTGAAAGGGTTGATAACTGCAGGATGAGGGGAAATGGTTTTAAGTTGAGGCAGGGGAGATTTAGGATGGATGTCAGGGGGAAGTTCTTTACAGAGAGAGTGGTGAGGTGCTGGAACAGCTGCCCAGAGAGGTTGTGGATGCCCCGTCCCTGGAGGTGTTCAAGGCCAGATTGGATGGGGCCCTGGGCAGCCTGGTCTAGCATTAAATGAGGAGGTTGGTGGCCCTGCATGTGGCAGGGGGGTTGGAGATTCATGATCCTTGAGGTCCCTTCCAACCCTGGCCATTCTGTGATTCTGTGAATCTGTAGAGACAAATATTTTGGTTTTTTGCATTTATGAAGTGAGATAAATTACTGAATAGTAAGTTGTCCCAATATGTAAACTAAACATTTTTGGTAGCTTTGTGGGACCTACTGTTCTGAAAGATTGTCCATAAGATAATATCAAGAGTTTAAGACTAGATAATACCAGTGAATTTAATGCATGTAAAAGACTGACCTTCAAAAATCATTTGAAAAATGCTACTTGTAGATACAGCAGCGATCAATAACCCATCTTTCTTATTACTGCAAAACTTCCTTTTTTGTGCTGTGAAAGCCTCTTCATTCAAATTCATTTACTTCATGTCTGCTTTCCATGTCAACAGCAGCTTTAGGTTTTGTAGACTTTGTCATGAATCTATGCATGTCACAGGGTGGATTTTAGTTATGTGATCTGTATGCCTGTCAGATGAAATAATTAAGCCTCAGGTAGTATTTTCAGTAGATATCTGAAATGGAAAAAGCTGTTCCTCAAATGATGTTGAAATAAAGGTAAGTGGTGAGTTGACCACTATTCTATTTTCCCAATACTTTAGAGTTATAGTAATTGAAGAAGAAAATCTTCAGTGAAAATGCTTAATGAACATTTCTATGCAGGTTTCTGTTATTTATCATCTTGTCTTAGGCAGATTACAATCCAGTGTATAGGTACATGTCATCAACAAGATAGGTCTCTAATTTGTATTGGTCCATTTGTATGGTATTTGTATTGGTAGAGTCCAGATGGGTTATTTCCAGTTCCCTTGTAGAGATGGGTGGGCAAACATGGAATGAGAATAACCATTTTGGGCAAATCTGGGACAAGGTGGTGGAATGTTTCTGTCAGTAGTCTCTCAAAGCCATAGTAGAGAACCAAATGGGTTTAACTTGCATTGCCTGACATTAGACCTCAAAGCTGTGTTTTCGTGTGTATGGTTCAGTAACTGTGTGTGTCAGTCTTTTCTGAATAATTTCAGTGTTATGTAATAGAAAAAGAAAGTTAGCAAAAAATAAACCCTTACAGAAGTGAAAAAGGCTCTTTACTGCCTTAAATACTTGTTTCTTCCTTCTGTTCCTTCAGAGAATAAAAACAAAAATATATTTGCTTTCTTTTCTTAATGCTTCACAGAAAGAACGGGACTTAGAATTAGCTGCTCGGATTGGCCAGTCACTTCTAAAGAAGAACAAATCATTGACAGAAAGAAATGAGTTCCTTGAGGAGCAAGTAGAACACATAAGGGAGGAGGTATGTTTTTTCTTTTTACATCTGACTGATGTGTCTGCAGTGATGGGGAGAAATTTTTTTTTAATCTTTCCCTTGTCCCTACTTAATTTTCCCATGCATCCTATTTGTAGCTGGTCAACCTGTACTGTAGCAGTTCAGTCAGCCATTTTTATAGCAAGTACATTTTTAGAACCATGACCAAAAAAGTCATTTGACCCACTGGATCAAATCAGATGACTGGGGGGAAAAAATACCCAAGATTCTGAAACTTACATTGCCGTATATTTTATTTTCCTCTAAATTCAGCTGCTCTTTTGGTTTTAAGTCACTTTACACACTGTTTTCTTCTATTGATTTTGTCCTTGTTCTCCTCTGTGCCTCATAAATAATTCCTCTCACTAATCTCATTTCCTTTGTGTGCAGCTCGCTCTTTTACTTGTGTCACTCCTGAATCTTTCTCAGTCCTCTCTTTTCCTCTCCAGTGAACATTTAACTGCTTTTTGATGAACAATTTTCTGTTTATACTGAATTTTGACATTAAGGCCACAGCATTTGAGTTCTGCCAGTGCTTCCCTTCTCAAATGGAGTATGACTGGTCTTTATTTGTGGAGATTCCAGCAGTACACACTCACAGAAATGACGTGCATTCTGCCTTTTCCAAGCTTCAAACTGGGCCAGTTTGAAGATAAATAGATCAGGTTATATTTCAGTGATTGGTCATTATATTCAGTGCACTCTATATGAACTTATCCGTGTTTAGAAGCGTTGCGTTCTTTTGGGAAGCAAAGAGTGGAACTTGCTATCCTGTCTTGATGGGGAAGATCTTACAGCTTCTTGTCATTTTGCTGTTTCTCTTTTCAGGAATTGTGGTAGAATCTGTTGAAACATGGATTGTTGGCCTGCTGCAGTACTTACCTTTGAATTTTTGACTGCACTTGCCTTAGATTTTTGAACATGTTTAAAATTTAATGTCATGGTGCATGTATTTCTGAATTAGTCTGATCTATAGAAACGTAACTGAAAACTTTGATTGTTTGACGTAATGACTTGACTCTGGCACATGTTGTTGTATTCCTAAAGAAATGTTTATACAGTTGACGTTTCTTACATAGGAGTTGAATGTTCTATGTACTGGCAGATAATGGATGAATCCTTATTGGAACCAAACATGATGCTTTAAAAATGTTTTATCTATAACTCAGTGTCACTGTTTAAATTCTACTGTCTTATTGACTATCTGTGCTAGAGGCAGATGTTTCTTGTGTCCAGGAACAGTGATCTTAGTTTGTGAATCTTGTTCATGTGTAGCCATGAGCAACAGGGAGCAAAATTTTACAGTTGTAGGGCAAGCAGTAGAACAGTGAAACAGAGTAGATTAAAAGCTTTAAAAGTATCTGTTAATGAAATGTTAGGAAAGTATGGTGTTGAATTATATCCAAAATATGCTGGTGAATGAAGTGTGGAAGGCTGTATAATGGTGGTGGAGTGTGCCACAGAGAATAAGAATCTTTCAGTATGGCCCATTCTTTTTGATGAGGAAAATGAATTCTCTTCAGTCCCACGCTGTCATCACATTTTGTCCAATTCCTGTAATATGGCAGACGTTTATTCGTGTGTTGGTTGATGGGCTTTTACTGAGCGTGTGCATGACTGGGCAAGGTAGGGAAGGGCATTCATACCCTGTACATCCAGAATGGAGGATTTGATTGAAGAATGTGGGAGCAGGGAATGGTTTCCTCTGACAGGACTAACTTTATTTAGAGGGACTCAGGAGCAGCATTGGGAAAAGGAGAACCAAAAATAATCTTCTTATCAGGTTGCTTGATGTATTTGGCCATATGTTTTATCAGCATCATCAGCATCCATTTTTCACACTGTCATTTTGACTCCTTCAGAAATTGATGCTTTTGAGGGAGAGCTCATCAGGCTTTAAACTGATGACATTTGTTTGTTAAAAATCTTCTTTTAGTAATTTCACATCTCCTATTAATGTTGAATTTTGATTATATGAACAAAATGGTAACTAAGACAACTGTGTCTATAAACAAGGGAAAAGAGAATTGAATAAGTTCTTAAGTTCTTTACAGAGAGAGTGGTGAGGTGCTGGAACAGGCTGCCCAGAGAGGTTGTGGATGCCCCATCCCTGGAGGTGTTCAAGGCTAGGTTGGATGGGGCCCTGGGCAGCCTGGTCTAGTCTTAAATGCAGAGGTTGGTGGCCCTGCATGTGGCAGGGGGGTTGGAGATTCATGGTCCTTGAGGTACCTTCCAACCCTGGCCGTTCTGTGGTTCTGTGATTCTGTGTGAATAGGAGCTTTTAAAATTCCATGAAAATTACTTTAAAATGGTTTGTTTGAGGGATATGTATTCGTAATACAGAGACAGTGATGTGTAATACATAAAGGTAGGTTTTACTGGTGTGTATGTCATGGCACCAGTAACCTAGAGCAGGGTGCCCAGGAGGGAGGCTCCACCAGCAAAGTGGGCAGCCTGTGCTAGTGCTCTGCTCTGCCACCCACAGTGTAAAGAAATGCTTCTGATGTTCAGAGAGAAGTTCTGCGTATCGTTCAGCTTGTGCCCGTTGCTTCTTGTCCTGCTCCTTTACCAGGTTACTTTCTCTGGCTGTTTGCCTTCTTTTGAAGACCTGGAATGCTTGAAAATAGCAGCAAAAATAGTGGGCTCGGTTGATTTGATTCATAGAGGAAGAGTATAGAAAAAGCTAGAGATGAGCTAGTGCCCACCTACTGAAAATATCTAATTCCTTGCTACTTGAAGAGGCTGAGCTGGAAGGAGGTAGATCTGTTACTTTAGAATGCCTTTCAGCTGTCCCTGAAATGGAGGAAAATGAATCTCCCCAAATGAATACGCTGAATTTGTTTCATGGCTGAAGTGTGGTTTTGTGTTTTTAGAAATGTGCAGTTCCTTTTAGAAGCCATGTCTCAAGAGGACTTTGGTGCCTTTCACGGAGTGTAATTCTGCAGACTGGCCTTAGTGAAGAAGGTGACTTTGTTAGCTTAAAATTCTGCACAGTTTAATTGCTTTATTGCATTGTTTCATTTTTTTTGTTGACAATAAATCTATTTTATTGACAAACTTTTTTTTTTGCTACTAATAACTGGAAGTATTAATATGTCTGCAATACAAAAGTAGAAGTCTAGTGAAAACAAATGTGCTTTGCAATTTGTGCACTGCAGAGCAGAAACTGAGGACCAAATCTTTCAAGGAAAGAGAGAGGAGACATCTTTCTGATCATTTGTGTTGCTTATACCTGTGCAAGGGAAAAAGAAAGAACCTACTGTCTTAAAATGCAACTTTACAGTTGCAAAAGTGTTCCTTTATAACTGAGCCTTTAAACCAAATCAAAATATGAATTAACCAAGGTTAACTTTGTGGAATTACAGGAAATACTAACCACTCAATTAAATTTTGTTCATTTTAATTTCATGGATGAAACTGCCTCATACTGTTCTGCTATGCTTATCTTTTGGAGTCACCAGCGACCCAAACTACACCCAGAAACTGGGTGGCAGCCACCTCAGTAGGGTGCCTGCCACTGTCTGTTGTTGTGCAACTCAATAGGCAACTGAGTCCCAGAAGAACTTTGCTGCATAAGCACTGTAATAATTTTACCCACAGTCTGCAAGGTCTGTATCCAGTCCAGATGGTGATAGTCATTGTGTAAAGTGGAAAGTAGCATTGCTTTGGATTGATTGTGTCACATTCATTTCTTGCTGTTTCATTTCAGTAAATTTATTTTTCTCAATGTGGATCTGGACTAATGCATTAGTGATTCAGGATTGCTCATCTTACCTTCCTTATTAGCAGGGGATAATTGCATTTTTGTATATTAAAAAAAAAAAGAAAAAAAAAAGGCTATTTTAAGGTTGTCCTTTCTTTCCTATGAATAAAGGAATGGTTTCCAGTCTGTTCCATTTTATGCCACTTGATTTAGTCTGAAAGCGATGCTTGGAGGATGAATAACTAATTGATTGTGAGTTTACTTGACAGTGTGACTAGAAAAGCAAGGTACTGATCTGCAAGCTATTTCTTTGTGCAGGTTTCTCAGTTACGGCATGAGCTTTCCATGAAAGATGAGCTGCTCCAGTTCTATACCAGTGCTGCTGAAGAAAGTGAGCCAGAGTCCATCTGTTCCACCCCGTAAGTTATCAATCTGCAACACCAAACCTTTGTCTGGTACTAAGCAGGGGTAGTTCAGACAGTTTTCATAGCTTTGGTAGTGCAGTGATCCCTGTATAGGCTGGACCTATAAATGGAATTCTGACCTTGGTGCATGACACCAGCTGGAAAGATTTGTATTGGACTAGCTGGCTGTACTGGTGCAAACAAGTCAGGAGGGGAAAGTAGATAAGAAGGCTGCTGATACAGCACTGTGTCTTTCACAGGAACTGTATCACTGTGGATATGAGGCCAACACTGATTCATTCCGCCTACAGTCCCTTTTGCACATTGTTCTAGAACGTTCCACATCTGAGACCTTTGTGCTTGAGGAACCTGAGGCCACAGTGAAAAATGCCATGCTGTTTTCAATAGCAGAAGGAAGAAATTGAGCATGGCTTATACTGCGTGTTCCAGGCAATTAGCTGGCTGAACAACATTGCAGGCTTTGAGGGGCTGTCTGCCCTTCCTTGCAAAGTTGTTGCTGCATTTTGGTGAAATGTGCAGCATTAATCGTGGAGCTATTAAATTGCTATGGTAAAGTTGGTTTTTTTTCTCATAGTTTTGGTGTTTTTCATGTGGCTCTGGCTGTTTGAGACCTCTGTTCAGCCTATTTTCTTGTGAGGTTGGCCATGATGCTGGTAAAAATGAGTTAAAACTTGCTGTTCTTTTTTCTTTTTTTTTTTAAATCAAGGCTGAAGAGGAATGAATCTTCCTCCTCTGTCCAGAACTACTTTCACTTGGATTCTCTTCAGAAGAAACTCAAGGACCTTGAAGAAGAGAATGTCGTGCTTAGATCTGAGGTGAAACTGCACACTTTGTGTTTCACTTAATACAGTCATTCATATAAATGCTGGAACGCAGGTAGTGAGAAGTGTGTATTAAAAGGTTTGGAAGCATCTCATTAGAAGTATGCAATTCCATGAATGACAAACATCTCCTTGTAGTTTTTTAATTACTATCCCCTATTCTTCCTAAATGAAGGAAAGACTGACACATAGGAGCTCCATGAAGCTACATACCTAGCATACTCTGCTGGCAAGGAAACTGCTAGGGCATACAACATGGATGTTTCACCTTTTGTCTTGTCTGGGCTGCCCTGAGTGAAGAGGCATTATCTAGGACCCTGTCTAGGAAAGTTGCTCTCAAAGTAGCGCCTCCAAACTATTTCCATGGAAGCTACAACCAGCACAAAGAGCACAGTAATACCATTTGATAGAAAATTCTTGGCCACAGAAGACTTTTTTCACTCTAGTCACCACTGTTAGCTATGCGTTTTCACCAGTGATGAACAAGAGCCTGCATGCTGCACTTGTAACAGTCTGCAGCAGCAGAGGTGACCCACAGGTGAAATACACCACCCACTGCCTCACTGTGCTTGCATCCACTGTTCAGTCTCCAAAATATTCAGCAAGTGTCAATGAATGTCAGTGGGTGCATTTTTTTTCTGCATGGAGGAATTAATTTTCATACATTTGCTTCAGACACACTTTCGTGTCAGACACCATTTCTTCAGACTGCCCCTCTTGCTGCCATCTGTCACATGGCAGCAACATGTAATGGGGTATTGGTAGAAAGGTTCACCTTTTACTGCAGTACCACCAACATCCACCTCTGACATCCTGGGCCAATGTCATAAAACAGGAGCAGCCCTCATGAAATAAACAATCCACTTACTGTATATAAGTAACAACATTTATTTTAGTTTTTAATGTTCTTTATTAAAACATATAAAAGAAGAGCAACAAAAACATATAACTAGTGGGGTATTTGACTTTGTTTTTGTGAAATTAACTCTCAAGTATAGCACTGTGGTTTGAAATCTGCCTTACAGAACTGACCCAATAGGCATGGATGACTTTAGCTGTAGATCTGAAGTTTTCAGGCTGACTTGGTCTCTCTGTTAAAAAAAAGTTCAGTGTTTGTCAAAGTATAAATTGCTAGGCAAAATTTGCATTAAATATCTTCAATTGCTTTTCAAATCAGGCTGTTAGTATTTTAAGATTGTGACTTTCTTGCTTTTTAAGTGTGATAGAATTGATATCCCTATTTATCAGAAATAACACTCCCTAATTAAATATCTAATCAAGAATTTAATCTTAATTTTTTAATACAACCTTTAAACTTTGGGAGCATATTACCATTTTGCAAACATGTAGCAAAGTATAGCAGATGAAATACTTTTGGGCTAAGAATGAATATATGAAAACATAGTATATTTACTGTTTTCTACTGCAAATGTAGGGCCCGTGGGAAATAGGTAGGTGTCACACCTTTGAGTAAGACACCACATATCGGAGAGTGCTGCATTGAGATGTCACACAAGGAAGATGAGCAGTAGATACAGTAAAGGTAGGCTTAGGATTGAGAGGAACACTGCTTCAGGATGCAATAGGAGAGCCCTGTTATAGAGTAACTTCCCTTATAGAGAAATACAGTCTGTGCCAGTGAGGCACAGTGTGCAGCAAAATCCAAATCCTCTGCGCAGTGCCTTCTGTGTGTCTGTGCATTGGGTATACATTACAGGCTCATCAAGGTGGTGCCAGACAGAGCCAGCTGGCTGGAGGGGAAAAGGCAAATCACGAAAGGAGGCAACTCTAAGGTTTTATGTGGAATATACAGCTACAGTGCTAGGAATTTTCGAGTATGGTCTGATGGTTTTCTTTTTAATTTCAAGTATTTAAATTGTGCATTTCATTAGATACCTGCCTTTGTTATGGTGACCAGATAAAAGCTTTGCATGTGTGGCTTTTGTATGCTTAGGCCTTTTTATTTTTTGAATGTAAAGTACACAGGTGACATCTTGTGGAGATGAGGGGATACTGGTGCAACTTTATGCAATAGCATCTCTGCCAGGAATGTTCACCTGGCCCCTTTATCCAGAACATAAAGGAGAGCAGGCAATTACTGTCATTTTTTTCACAGTCTTCTTGGAGGAGTGATTAGGAAAGCTTGTCTTTCTGAAGCAGATGGAAATGCAGCAGCATGCTGGTAGAGAACAAACATGCTAATGTGGCATATTTCTTGAATAGGCCTGTCAACTGAAGACTGAAACAATTACTTATGAAGAAAAAGAACAACAGCTTGTCAATGACTGCGTAAAAGAGCTAAGTATGTCTTTTTTTTTTTTTTAAGATCTTATTTGGTTGAAAAAAAAAGGAAAAAAACCCCACAACCGCATCAGATCAGTCAGTCATTTATTCCTGCAACACTTATTGTCATTATATAAATGGTTGTGGGAAGAAAATTTCAGCTGACTTATTACAGCCAGAATTTTTTGCTGTAAATAAATTGTTTCTCGGGTGCAAAACAGTTTTGCATAGAAAACGTTAGTGCTGGGGGAAGGACAGTCTCCTACGCAGCGTGAGCACTTTGTGTCTTTCTGGTTCTGTGTCCTACCATTTTTTCCAAAAATGTTACTGCATTCTGGGGAAGGATTCTGCTGAGTCAAGTGAAGTTCTGAAAGAACATCTTTCTTCTTACTTTTCTGCCTTTGGATATTGTAATAGTGATTGTAATCACTTATCTTAAAGGGGATGCAAACATACAGATTGCCAATATCTCCGAGGAGTTAGCAAAGAAGACTGAAGATGCTGCCCGGCAGCAGGAAGAAATCACCCATCTGCTGTCTCAGATTGTCGATCTGCAGAAAAAGGCAAAAGCTGTAAGGAATCCAGTTACAGGATCAATGCTGTGATTTGCTACTGTTGTTAATTGGAAGATAAGTTACAACTTATAAATGCTAGAGCCTAAAGGGGATTTTGAACCTCCTTATCTGGATGTCATTGTTTGATATTTAGTATATATCATTCTTGACTAGAAAGCATATGAATGTTAAAAATGCATATGTTAAATACCAAATACATTTATTTTCAGTATTAAATAAAATTTTGCACTGAACTTCAGTAAAACAAGAGTATCAGTACAAGTATCTCAGTGAGCAGGTAGTCATTAGTACTGAGGTCTTGAGGGATTCATTTTGCAGAGTATAGGCTTATGCTGGGTACACTTGTGTTAACATTTTGTAATGTTAGTTTTTTAACTAAGAGGTATGGGCTAATATTGCTGCAAAGGGAGTCTTTAAAAAGTTAGAATTTTCCTATTTACTTGTAGTATATGATATAAACATTAGAAATACTGAGTTGTTTTCACCTACAATAATGTTTCTTGATATATTTTAGTGTGCAGTTGAAAATGAAGAACTTGTTCAGCATTTGGGAGCAGCTAAAGATGCCCAGAGACAGCTCACAGCAGAGGCAAGTACACTGCTTAGTATTAGAATAATTTAGTAGCAGGGCAGTGAGTGTTTGCTTTAACATGGAAATTTTTAATGTAAGCTGGATCAGAATGTTTCATATATATATGCATATGAATGAAGTAATTTTTCTGTTCTCAGAAGAGATCAGAACTTTTTCTTCTTGTTCTTTCCAGCTTATATTTTGAAAAACTGAGGCCTATGGGCTGTTTAAGAACCCCTTTGGAGGGTACCTTTTCTATGCTGGTAAACCAGGCTTATCCTGAATAGTGAGATAGCATGGAAGAGCTCGTTTGTAGTGTATTTGTTCAGTGAGTAAACCAAAGACAGCCCAGAATTGCAGTCTGTAGGTACTGCACTTACATGTGCAGGATGGACAAAGCAGAATGAAAAAAGCCTTGGTCTCCTTATGATGTGTCTGATACTTGGACTACCTTGTGTCAAAGATATGATTGCTCAGTGAAGCCTTTCCCACTGATAGTCCTCTTGCATTTGCGGTCCTCCACAAAGATTGAGCTCATGCTTTTCCACTGGAGTCTCTGCTTCTAAGCCAAGCAGCTTATTTTTATGAAACTTGTAGGACTGCAGTATTTCAGACTTCTGCCTCTTTGCCCAACTTTGTTGAAGTAGCTGGTGAACTGCATCTGCACCCAGTGTGATTACATATGGTGTGTTTTCTGAGAAGGTTAAGCTATAAATATGGCATGGTGTTAGGCTGTTGGAAGTTATATAAATATATATGTAAGTCTTGGTTTAAAAATTATTTGGTTTTCTGGGACACTGTGCAGTATTTTGTTCTTTTTTCATGCTGTTTGTCACTGTGGTCATCATGATGATAGTCAGGCAATAAGAACTGCTGCGGATGATTGGACTAAACACACGTTTAGTTCCGTATTTTCTCTTTGACAGTGACTTCATCTAGATAGAAAGGATAGGAATTGGAGCCACAAATTCCTTCTCTCTTGTTAATCGTCAGCCTAAAACTTTACATATTCCCTTTCTGTTACTAATCAATGCAATTCATGTTTTGTAGTGGTAGTAAGTTCACCCTTTGGAGTTACCATCCTTTATAATGGGATATTCTTCCTTGAACCATTATTCTTAGTATTGTTACAATATTTTATGGTCTTTTCATGACTATAGTGCAGATCACGAGATCTTAGACTGTTTTCCCTATGTTGCAGTTGCGTGAGCTGGAAGACAAGTATGCAGAGTGCATGGAAATGCTTCATGAGGCTCAAGAAGAGCTGAAAAACCTTAGGAACAAGACTATGCCAAATGCTGTTTCACGTCGGTACCACTCCCTCGGCCTCTTCCCTATGGTAAGCAGATACAAGGAAAAAAAAAAATCCAGAGATCAACCAAACAAATGTGAATGTTTACATCTGAATTACAGCCCAAAGGATGAGATGCAGACAGGAGCATGAGTGAAATATGTACATGTAGTGTTACAGGATACCTGAGTGCTTGATTCTGCATGCTTTTCGCTGTGGGATTATATGAAACCTTAGGCTGGCTGGGCTATAAATCACGGGTAGCATTAATAGATTGTTTAACAGTATGCATCTGGTTTTCAGTAGGAGCTTCCTGGTTTTCTTATATATCCTTGGAGACGCAGCTTCTTGATAACATAACTGATGGCTCATAGATGTGGTATCCTTCTCATCACTTATGCTGTACCCTCTAGTTCTTCAGTAATTGTATATGCTACACAGACATTCTTGTTTTAGTGATAATGAAAATTCATTAAAGAAATAGTAGTTGTTAATGTGTATTATGACAATGTCAGTTATGGAGGTCTCACTGGTTTTATCAACATTATTTAATTAATCACATTTGATTATAACATTGTACGTTTAAAGTGAGGAGAATATGCAGTACCCTTAACCAAGTGAGAGAGTGGATAAAAACATCTAGGAATGTTCAATGCCTGGTTTTATTTGCCTGTGTATCTCTAAAACAGTTTCATTACTTCTTAAGGCATTGGTACCAATGAAATTTCTTTTGAGTTTCATTAATGTAATTAAACAACAGAATCTAGTCTGTCTTCCTTGTCTTTAGCCATGCCTCATCTTAACTGCTGAGAAGGAGCACAAATAGGTTGGTTTATGCTCACAAGAAGAAAAATGCCTTGTTTTTTCACTGTCCCTTCTGAGGTAGAACATAGGCCAGTTTAAAGTGCAGACCTTTAATATTGTAGGATGTCTGCACAAATACAGTTGAAAGCTGAGAAAAGTGTACTTGTGCTCAGATATATTTGTGTGTTTTGTATAAAGATGGTTTTCAAATGCTGATTCAGGGTACCTGGCATTTAGACCCTGTACTTCACTACATTTAGGCAGTAATGCATGCTGACCAGCGGTGGAGAACTGATAACCTTTAACCCTATGGGGGTTAAATATTAATTTATTAATTAATATTAATATTTCATTCCAAGAACTCTTTTTTGTGGGTCAGTGGGTAATGCTGTAAGAGGAAAGAATATTTCCTGGTGGTTTTAAACAAAAAGAAATATAGTAAAACATTTTATGTGAAAGGAAGGTGTCACTGTAAAGGAAGTTTACTCTTAAAAGCTGGATGGCATGGAGTCTGTTGTTGCCTGTACTGTTTTTTCAGAATTTTTGTCAGATTTTATCATGTCTCCTCAGACGGTGAGCACTGTAGCAGTATGAAGCTAAGCTGTAACTTGTCACCTATTTGAGTATATTCATTAGTCTTCTAGCTTTCCAGTCTATTTTCATTTTTAAACCTATTTTTTCTTCTGGAATGACAATTTACTATTTGTTAGGTATTTTACAGAACTAATCAATTGCTTTCTGCGGTGACAACCTGTTAATACTAAGATATTTATTTTACTTTTGTACTTGTCTTTACCAGGATTCTTTGGCAGCAGAGATAGAAGGGTCAATGAGGAAGGAGCTGCATCTAGATGAACCTGACTCTCCTGACTTGGCGTACGACTGAAAAGAATTGGTTCCTAATTGACTGTTTATATCAGGAGCTAATTAGTTTTTGTTAAGAAAGGAAAAGACAGGATATAATGGAGCTGGAGGTTTAGAACTAAATATTTCTGGAAAAGCTTCAGTGACAGAGGGAAAGAAAAACAAATTATTGGGATGGTTATTTATTTCTTTTGTTAAGCTACCATAAGAAAACCTCCAAATAGAGGATTTTTCTTGTCTCGTGAAATTTTTATATTCATTCTTAAGTGCTGAAAATGTGGTTCTGAGAAAAAGATGGGTTTTCTTGTGTGTTACCGTGCTGGGTTTTGTCATTTAATGTTTAGGGGATGAGTTCAGTTCCTTAAGTTCTCTTTTCAGGTATTAGAGCAGAAGTTACAAAGTAATTATTGATCTAATCCGATTTCTAGAGGGAGAACATCAATGTAGACAGGGATTTGGAGTGGTTGTGTACTTACAGTCACAGCCAATCACACCTGTGTAAATTAGTTAGCTCACATTTTGCTAATGTTCTCTTGAATTAATCAAGAGTGGTTTGAAACAAGTTAAGTATTTACTAAGGTCCAAAAGCTAAAGTTAACTACAGCTTGGCAGAAAAGGCTTTATTGACATAAGTTGAATGTGTACTCCAACAGGTTTATCTCACCTAATTGAACAAAGCATGGACTGGTTAATTTGAAACAATTTAATCCTAATTAAGGGGATTTTATGAAGAAAGGACTAGCCAAGAAATCTTCCAAGTGTATTTACAAACAGTCTGACATATACTTAATCTTTTCAAAGAAAGAGTCGAGAACTGTGAATGAGGCTTTGACAGGGAAATGTTGGTTAGAAAAGTGTAAGGTGGAAAAGATGTGAGCATGCTCAAACTCAATAAGAATCTTTTGTTGTTCCAGAGTAATCTAACTTCAGAATAGTTTCTTTAGGAATTCTTTTATATTGCTGTGGATTCACCAAAGGACAACACCTCTGTTAGATTGAATAGCTTTCATGGGTTTCATTTATTTGCTCAGCAGTGAATACTCTGTGGGACATTTTATTAGTAGATGCTCTTAGCTTCATCCTCTTGCAGGCAAACAGCTATAGACTTGGAGCCTGCACATGAAGGATGCACCTGTTGAGCACTCATGGACAGGAGAGAAATTTGAATGACATTGAATAGTGAAAGGCATGATGTCATTGTTGTACCACTGCAGTGTTACCTCTAAACTGGAAGAGATGGGCTGTTCTGTTGTTCAGCCATTGTTGAAATGTAAAACAAAGCAGTAGTACTTCTGCACCAGGATATTGAGAAAATTCATTTTGTCTGCTGAAGTGTCATCTGATCTTTATCTTGATGCAGATAACAGTTTGTGATATCAGGACAATGGTGATAAAGAAAAAATTCTATAAGTAGGTCAAAAGTTATATTTTCAGCCTTTGCAGCATCTAATCTCTTGCTGTGTTGTATTTCTGATTTTTTTTTAATGTTACTTAAGGAGATGGGAAATTCCTTACAGAATGGAAAGATGCAAGACTTGTTTGTCATAGAATAAATCCAGATTCCCTTTAGAAATAGGTTATCCAGCTCATAGTTAAGAATTAAATAGGTGTTAGTTTTGGTTTTTAAAAACTTATTTCCACACAGTGACTTTAGGGTTTTTTAGGTAACGTACTAAAAATGCTCTTTCATTTAATTTGTGCTAATATTTGAGAATTATGTGTATCCATACACATAATTCTCCAGTAATCTGCCTAAAATATTCTAGCATGATGTAAGTGTTATGTTGATTGATTGAATGTAATGGCCAGACTGTAATGAAAATGGGCCCCTACATGTACTCTTTTACAGATACTATAAAGGAAAAGTAGTTAGTGGAGCTGTGGAAGGGTCATTAACAAATTGTTACCTGCTGATCTGGTTGTTTTTAAGATATTAATTGATGATTTACTTTCTGTGTATGTTTTACCAGTCATCAGAAGCGGGTCTTTGAGACAGTGAGAAATGTTAACCAAGTTGTCAAGCAAAGATCTATGACTCCATCACCAATGAATATCCCAGGCTCCAACCAGTCTTCTGCGATGAACTCGCTCATTTCCAGCTGTGTCAGCACTCCACGTTCCAGTTTCTATGGGGGAGACATCTCTAACATTGTGATAGACAACAAGACCAACAGCATCATCCTAGAGACAGACTCTGAGAATGGGTCAGTACTGTAGCACTTTGCTTTGCGGGTTTGTTTTGTTTTGTTTTATCTTTTGTTCTTAATTCTGACATAGAGGCAAGGAGTTTCTATTTTCCTCTTTTCATCTAATATTGTGCAGCTATCTCAAATGTTACTTTTTGTGCTTTTAGTTCTTCAACACTCACGCTTTTTGAAAGCACTAAGTATCAGTTTCTGCAGTTTGCACCTCTTTGGAGATGCATCATCACTAGATGACGTTTACGAATAGAATATGTGGTTTTACATGGATCAATACTTATATTACATTTTCACAGTCATACATTAATGCTATAGAGTTCTGACCTAAGATGCAGCTGTATCCAACTTTGGATCTTAAAGTGAACGTATTGGGGAATGTTGGAACCTACTGTGAAAACTTATGCAGTAAACCAGTTAGTGAAGTTAGGATTTTTCTTTCCAGCTACTTGTCTCTTCCCTCAGTGTAGCTCCAGCTTATGCTTCATATACGTCATAGAAAAAACTATTTAATGTCTCAAAACAAGCAATGAATGTTTATCATCATAGTATGTGTGTGTGACTTACTGGTTTATTCTTGCAGTGTTGTCCCTAAAAGACTTGGCCTTCTCACTTGAGTTTATATGATCATAAGAGAGAGACTAGTAAACATCTCTCAGTTCTTAGTAAGAGGAAGTTCTTAGTTAAAGCGCAGCTTTTCCAGCCAGGAACTAGGATTCAAAATGGTTTTGATGTTAAAAGAGAGAAAATACTGGTGTTTACCTTAGAGCAGCTCGCTTGAAGTGTGGTGAGTTGTTTCTAAGCATAGTAATGTGAAGTTTGAATGTCTCAAAACCATCACTTGAAAATTTTAAGTTTCTCAAAAAATCTTTTTCCCACCCCTACCTTTTTCTTTTTTTTCTTGTCCCGTTGTGCTTTAGAAATGAAGACAGAATGAAGAAGCCTGGAACTCCGGGGACACCAGGCTCCAGTGACCTAGAGACTGCCCTTCGCAGGCTGTCCCTTAGGCGGGAGAATTACCTCTCGGAGCGGAAGTTCTTTGAAGAAGAGCAGGAAAGGAAGTTGCGGGAACTGGCAGAAAAGGGTGAACTCCGCAGTGGTTCCGTTACTCCCACAGAAAGCATCATGTCTCTGGGAACTCACTCCAGATTTTCAGAATTCACTGGATATTCGGGAATGTCTATCAGCAGTCGCTCCTACCTACCAGAAAAGCTTCAGATTGTGAAACCACTAGAAGGTGATAACAAAGGGCCTCGGCCTTTATCTGTTCTTCTAAGTGACTCTTTGTGGTCTCTTATCCATTATCAGAAAGCAGGAAATCTTTGCAATACATATTCTTTTTACTTTAGGGACAGTAATCCACGCTGTTGGTTTGAAATCTTCTAGCTGCTGCATTTTTCTACAAGCCTTAAAAGTGTTAGGAAACAAATCCAGCCAAGGGAAGAAAATGTTACAGGCCATACATGCATAAGCAGTCCACCCTTACACGTGAGCTAAATCTCAGCGTTGCTGTTTCATACTTAGAAAAGGAAGGTGTTTGTGTATCTGAAAATGAGTAACAGTGTGTTAGTTCATCCACTCTCATTTCTGTAGATATCTGCAAAGACCTTTGCTTTGAATAGACAGGTTGGTTTAATAGGACTGCCTTTGTGATTAAAAATGACCTCTGCACTTTTATTGATTGAGTGGCCACACGAGTCTCTATGGCTTTGGTTTCATATGTGAAATAGGTTTTTTTTAGCCAAATTTTCTCTACATATTATTGTCAGGACTAGAGCTTAATTTCAGAGCAAAGTGCAGTTCTGTAGTCTACCTACCAAAGTTGGTGGTACGCAAGAGTAGCATAGTCAGACTGGCTTTCTTCAGAACTCTCAGGTTGTTGCTGGCAGTGAAAATTGAGTAAATTCCTCCAGATTTTAAACAAAAGCCTATAGCACTGCAGAAATGACAGTAGTTACGCAATGTAGCTTTGGTTTCTTTCTGTTTTGGTCCTTCCCCCCCTCAGACAGAACTTCCCTGTTATATTATGTTGTCTGTGTCATTTGTTCATCTTTTTAGAATTTTTTTTTTTGTCTATAAAAAGCCTTTAGCATAACACTTACTCAGAAGCTAAAACCAACCCTTTTTGTGTCCTGAAGAAAGTATGTGCTGTATCTGCCTATTCAAATGAAACTATAGCCATAGCCACGAGTCCATGCTGTTTAGCAGATTGTAGTAGTTTGTTTACATGATTGCTTTTCAGTGGTCATAAAAAGCATGTTACATCATGAGAAAGGGGATGATCCAGCTTCATTTAAGTTACTGTTTTTGCTACCGCTGTAATAGATTTCTGTCACCATCCCATTATATCTGCTTTTTTTCTTCCAATAAACTCTTTAATTCCTTATCATCTTTCTATCTGACTGTTTTGTTGGATTTTGTTTAAATAATTTTGCGTATTATTCCCACTGGTTAATTTTTTTCCTAAAAATTATCTGCTGAAGTACTTCCAGCATTTGGTTTTACATCTCATTTATGGTATGTTTGTGTCTGCCTGTTTCATAGGTTTACTGTTTGTTGTCTTTTATTAAACACGTTTATTATTTTGTTCCTCACTTCAGCACAGTTTCTTTCCCGTGTATTTTTCATGAAGTTTAATTCTGGTTTTTTGGTTGTTTTTTTTTTTTTTTAACTTCATGCTGATGTGTCAAAATAGTACCTGCAAACTGCTACCAGTAGTTGTGGTTTTTTGTTTTGTTTTCCTAAGGATATTCATGCCCTAAAAGGGGATAAGAAAAGGTTGGTTCTGTATTATTCAGGTTAGTGCTTTCTACTCCTTTAAAGCAGTCAAGTCCCACAGTAAAATAGTGTGACAGAGGCCCTAAGGAATGAATTATTTTTTCTTTGCATCTTTTAAGAACAGGATAGAATGTCTGCTCAAATTGACTTGCTTTCGTTACGCTCTGGTGAGGTTGTTTTTTGGTTTTTGGTTTCTTTTTTAACTAAACAACTGTATTCGTAGCTTCTTGTACCTTAGGTGTCACTCCCTGTGTACTATAAGAAAACTAATATAACTTAGGAAACTGTCCAGTGGGAGTCTGAGATTGAATATAGGACAAGGACTCCTCCCTTCATTTGGCTTTTTTTATATTTCTTTAAGTTAGTTTACAGCTATTAATTGCTTTTTGCATTTGAGTTAATTTTCTCTGTGGAAAAATTAAAGCTCACTTACACACATAGTATGAGATTGAGGTTAAAGTAATAGAGGTGCATAGAAATGCTGATGTCCTCCTTTCCAAAAGAAATTGATAACATGTAGCATCACAAGAAGTGTTAAAACTCAAAATACAGTTATTCTGCTGAATATATTTCCTCGGGAAAGATATAAAATATTATTAACTTGGTACATTTATTCTGCAGAGTTTCTCTGAGTACTGGTTTTGGTGATACATGAAGTGAAAAAGGTTACATCTTCAGAAGCTTGTTGGTAGAAGTTCATTGGCAACAGGATTTTATACTTACATGCAGTACAGAAAGAAATGCTGATTTCTGGCATATTTCTTAAAGGGCAGTGTGTGAAGGAAAGAACTGGACCTTTGTGACAATTCAGAAATAAAAACAAATTATAGGGATGGTTTTTTTTTGTTACTGTTATTTATTCTGGCATAGTAAAGATCTCTGTCTCTCAAGCCTTAAGGTACCAATCAGTCTCAATCCTCCCTAGTCTCTCAAAACTTGCTAAACATAAACTGGACCATAATCCAGAGTAGCCCAGCAGATCCAATTATTCTGTGCTGTGGAATCTTTTCACGCTGAACTAAAAATTACAGGTTTTAAAAAGTGACATAGACATCATTACAGCACTACCCACTGAGCTCAGCTATTGCAAGGGAAGACATTTTCTCAGTTTATTTCCTATTTACAGTGAGCTTCCTGTAATGAAATCCACTTATTGAGAAATTATTTTCATTCGATGGGATTTTTCTTCCAGATGCAAAATAATGTTTGTAAGAGCCATTCCTCCCCTAGTTATTTAAGTGTGTTAGATTTTTACATATACCACGCAACAAATTGAACATTCTTAGTCTTTTAATGGTGGCGAGACATTTGTATGTCAGTTTATTGATTTGAGTCACTGTTCTGTTTTGGGGAGAGAGGGCAGGAGCAACACAACAAAAACCGCTCTGATTTGAGCTGACAGAGATGAAAATGAAGATGCTTTGTTAATAAGACCTGGAAAGAATAGTTTTAAGCTACACGTTACACAGTTGTGACTGGTAGGCACACATGGAAAAATGTTGGCTCTTACAAGTGATGTTTAGTTGGTGTTTGAGGAATCAACCAAGACCTGCCCTGATTTCAGTGGGTGCACCTTGGTATATATCAGTTTAATCTGACGTGTTGTTATTTGTGACTCATTGTCTCGTGTTGAACACTGTGTGTTGAATGCTTTTCTGTGGAAAATGCACTCAAAACATTTTTTCTGCCAAGGATGAAGCTGCAGGTATGGTAGCATTTAGTTACGTAGTAGCTGACTGTGTGTAGTGCAGAGGCCCTGATAGGCTCCATACGAGTATTTGGACTGGATGTATAGCCCAGAAGTCTTACTTGCTTACACATGCTTGGAGTTGATGTGGCTTTCTAACACATTAGAATGCTGACCTTGCTATGTCCTCCTGTCAGCGACCAGTAGTAAATACTAGCATGTTTCTAGCACCTTTCTTAGTGAGCTTAATGCGGGACTATGTGGCTTACGTTCTTTAAGCTTTCAGTTCAACTCTTAAATATAATATTTTTCTAATTCTGCTTAATTTAAGGAGATGAGAATAATGGTGGGGAGGAGATGTGCATGTGCACAAGTATGCCACGTTCTGCCACCAGGCTTTGCCTAAGTGCTGATGTGATCAGTTTATTTCCTACTGATCTGGAAATGCTGAAGCAGCTTTGCCTTGTAGCATGTCTTCCTAGAAGTATTAAGACTGGTTCTTGGAAGCTCCAAACTATTAGTGAGTCTGAGGTTTGGACTTCTGGATAAACCAAGTGAGATTTTTGGCCTTTGGGATTCTGGATTGATTACTGATTTATTTGTGGTTGTCTTTTTGTTCCTTTTCAAGGTTCTGCCACTTTGCACCACTGGCAGCAGCTTGCTCAGCCTCACTTGGGTGGGATCCTGGACCCGAGGCCCGGGGTTGTCACTAAGGGCTTCAGAACCCTGGACCTCGACGTGGATGAAGTGTACTGCCTTAATGACTATGAGGAAGATGAGACAGGTGACATTTCTTACAAGGGCCTAACTACCTCGACGCCAGTTCAGCACACAGAGACCTCAGGTGAGAGGTCACAAGCACAAGTGACTGTTTCAGACAACAAGAATAACCCCCGCCAATCTCAGGCTTTCACAGAGGAGATGCAGGAGTCCGCGGCTGACGATGATGAGGGGTCTGGTGAGGGAAACTCATTAAGTCCAGTAAAACTGACATCTTTACAGGATTTTGATTACTGGGCCATTCTCACATCTCTCCAGAACAGCATCCATAATATCGCTTTGTGTGTAGCATCTGCACGGTAATGTGTGCGGTGGTTAGAACATAACCATTCTAACATTGGCTCAAAAATCCTTTCTTAAATAATCTTTTAGTTTGACACTTTTTTTCAGTAACAGAATCCGTGGTCAATATTTTACTTTATTCTGATAAGAGAAGGCTGCTAAAAGAAAATGATTTATTCACAAACCTCTGTGTGGCACGTGTGAGACTTGTATGTGTACTGAGTGCACACTCACTTCAGTGTGTATTATGTATAGACAATATGTATTTTGTATGCTTACAGTGTAGATATTTTCCCAACTTCTTATAAGGGGTGATTCCATATTTTAGATTTTGCATTTGGGGAGGGAAAAAAAAAGATGAAATGATGACAGAAGGTGCATCTGAGTTGCCCTCGCTGAAACAAATGAAAGTGCCTTAAAATCAAGCAAGGAAATTCTGCAAGTTTAATTCATTTACCTCAGATACAGGTATCTGGTTTTAAATTTTCTTTGGGATAAAACTTAAATTGAGATAAATAACCAAGAGGATGTTTTGGTGCCAGAAATAATGTTTTCCTCACTTCCTGCCCATCACACTATTCTTAACTTCTATCCTTCATATTTATACCATATAAAGATGTTTTGAAATGATTCAGAACAACATGGATCATTAGATGCTCTGAATGGACGTTTTCAGTCCATTATTGT
Source organism: Chrysolophus pictus (assembly GCA_037305975.1). Taxonomy (NCBI): domain Eukaryota; kingdom Metazoa; phylum Chordata; class Aves; order Galliformes; family Phasianidae; genus Chrysolophus; species Chrysolophus pictus. The sequence continues at coordinate 43,290,984 of JAYKPI010000006.1, forward strand.
ATGAAGTTACAAGTTCCCAGAGTACAGATGTGTTTTGAGTTTGCATGATTTCTTTCTCTTGGTTTGGTTATAATAAGCTTCATAGGATTGCTCGTTCTTCAAGATTTCCCACTGGTAAAGAATTGTATTTAGTCCTGAAATAGAAAACTACCAGAACTTCCTTCAGACTTGTTTTTACGTAGCTACTTTAAATAAGGATGCTTCCTTCACCCTCTTTTTTTTTCTAGACTAAATCATAACTTATCATTTGACTGATCTTTGAAAGATCAGATGATTTCTCAGGGCTAGACAGCAATATTCTGGGTTTTTTTTTGTTTTGGTTTGGTTTTTTTGTTTGTTTGTTTTGTTTTTTTTAAGGGTAGAGTATCAATTGCTCTCATTAATGGGGCAGTTCAATGTTGTCAACCACTGAACATAAGCTACTTTCAGTCAGTTGTAATAAGGCTGAACCTCATCCAAACCCTCCAACTTCCCTTTCTGTTTGCAAAAATTGGCTTTATTCTATGACATTGTTTAGGAATAACAGTATTTTTAATTTTTTATATTAATATGGATATAAATAGTGCCTCCACAGATGTGTACAGTTTTGTCCAGGTGTTTACCTGTTGAAGAGTCTAAATAATAACAGCAGGAAAAGCACAAGATCTAGGAAACATGGACTGAAATAATCAAAGACCAAAGTAATTGAACTTCTTTTTGGTCTATAGAAGAAAATATTCAAGGAAAGATATGATTTATTTTAAAATGTGTTGCTACAGGGAGGAAGGGAACAAGCAGTTTTTCATGTACTGAAGATAAAAATAACAGTGTGAAAGTCTGTTTGAGTTACACTTTGGGCAAGAATCTTCCAATTACAAAAGCACTCAACACAGGAACGTGTCAAAGGTTGTGAAACTTTATTGTCATGGTCTCTATGTAGAGAGGGGTATAGATAACAACTTTTTATTCTTTTAAGAACAGATGAGAAAAACATCTGTGTCTAAGGATTTGGAAAAGGTGTTTGTTTGGAGTACAAATACGAATTTAGGCCTGTGTTATGGTTACAAATTGACAGAGAAAGAGTTGTATTCATCTCCATTTCCTTTCTTTACAGTTTCAGTGCCAGTCACTGTAGAACAGGCTATTCCCTAACGACTGCTGATTTTTCCTGGAAAACTTTAGTTTCTCAGACAAGGCTTTTAGGCATATTCCCTACGTTATAATTTGTGAATGAAATCTTTGAAGTTATGCTTGTAATCTTATTTGGATTGATTGCTGAGTAATTTTGATACTTTACAGAAGTTGGTCAAAATGATGAACTTTCGTCTAGGACAAACAGATTGAGTGAAAACTTACTTCCTGTTCTTTTTCCTTCATCCAAATTGCCTGGCTGCTTAGGATTTTGGAGTATCCATAAGCTACCACGTTATCTATTTCATTGCTCAGAGGAAGTAAGGATACTGCTGTGTCTGTGTTTTGTTGAAGCCACTTGTCAGGTGGTATACAAGATACACTGGATGTTTTGAGAGTATGCACTTATTAATGTGGCAGTGCTTTTCTGAATCCGCTGCCTGTCCACTGAAGAACAATTTATGGAAGCAGAAAGATATATTCCTAGCTTGGGATTTGGTTTTGTATTTTAATATTGAGCAGCCACTCTCTTGAAAAGCCTCCTCAGTATTCTTTGTGCCTATCCTATCTATCTATCCTATCTAACTATCCTAGGTTTCTTGTTAAGAATTGCAGTGCAGGCAAGGGTCTGTATGGACGTGTGCGTGGTACCCCAGAAGGCTGTCATAGCCACTAGTTAGCACCCCACTGCTTGCCTGGTTCCAGGAGCTGTTCTAGGCTGTGGTGTACAGAATGTGTAGAGAATGTGGAAGTAAAATAAAACAAAAAGGGAATGAGATAAATTTCTTGGATACAGTGCTTGATTGCTTATGATGCAAGATAGATCTGTTGTGGAAAAATCAGATTTGAGTGATTCATGGATGGCAGAAAAAAATCTCTACAGATGCTATTGGAAGACCACAGAACATGTCACTCCAGAGCTACAGCTCTTCTCACCTAGAAACAAAATATCTTTGGAAATTAACCGCCTATCAGGACCATTTGTAGCAGTTGTAAATTGTCTTAGCCTTTTGGGTGGTCAGCTGCTCTGCTTGTGTGTATGCTGTGAAGGTTATATCTTACCCTTTTGTCTTCTCTGGTAGAGTACTGTGAGGTCCTGTTCCTCCTGTCATGTTGTTAGTGTGTAGAGAGCTGCTCTGGGTGAATTGGAGATGAAAACAAAGTCCAGTGTCCAGAGAGAAGAAATTCCTGGTAGTACCAAAGATGTATAGTAGCCAAAATAAGCGTATTCAGAACAGAATATAACTTGCCCCTTGTGGAGTGATAGTCAGAAACCACTGACAAAATAAGAAAAGTTATGAAAGTTACAATCCCTATTTTGTTTTTTGTCCCCCTGTTGAGAAATGTAGTATTAATTGACATGTCAAGTAACTTCCTTACCACCATGTACAGATTGTATCCTAATGATGGCACTGAATATTTCAGAAGAAATTAATATGCGTGCAATTTCTGATCTGTATTCAGTCTGTTGAAACTACATACTTTGTGTGGGCTCAGTAACTTGACAGAGGATTGATTATAAATTCCTGAATTGCAGATTTAGCTAATACCCAGAAATAGTTTGAAATTTGTATGCCACTTGAATGGAGACTCTTCAGCATTTTTGGAATGGTAAAGAAGTTACAGGACAAGGCTATGGTAATGCCTTCTAGGAGGGAGCACAAATTTTTTATTAACCTCGGCATGTTTTTTATTCTTTGAAACTGTAGTGTATTTTAAAACTGTATGAAGTCTGTTTGTTGTTTGTTAGTTTGTTGTTTTAATTTGCTGCCTTTCAGGTACATGTTTCCCTTCAACAAAAAAGAAAAACCAACAAAGCAAAACAAGCCATTCAAGCACTTAACATTCTTCAAGTTGAACTATTGTGAATTTCCCTATTTTGGAGTTAAAAGGAGTACTTAATTAAAGTTTGGCATGTATGTAATTGAGTGTTAATCTTGGGTGCACAAACTGATCTTCCAGTACTTGAGTTTGCTAGGTGCACTGATGGGTTGCTTTGCTTTCAACAGAGTGTGTGTAAGTAACATTACAGGATCAGCCCCCTGTACTTCATTTTTAGACATAAATAATGATGTGGAGATCTTTTCAAATAGATGCCTAAAAATCACAAAAACACATCATGAATGTCTTACATTTGAGTTGTTTTAAGCAGGGTTACTATATATGCTTATAGTAAGAGGTTATCACTGTATAGAAAAACAATAAATTTTGTTACTCTTAGAACTAAGATATGGATGCATATTTAAATATATTTTTTCAAATAGCATGAGTATGTCACAGAGATTTTTTTTCTTAATCAGCATTTGCTGTCTGTGCTGTTAAAATGCTAGAATTTCAGTTTGGGGATGAAGTCATCATGTTGAAGCCATATTAAATACTTCAGAAGTCTTTTTATATGTGTACTCCACGGTTATGTGAGAAGGAGACCTGAGCCAAAAGAAAGCTAAGAAAATCCTGTCAGAAGGGTGTCTGCCTTTTCTGAGGTTTCAGTCTCTCTCTCTCCTTCCAAAGGCAGAAAAAATAGAAAGTTTGAAAAGTTCAGGAAGAAAGTTGTTTAAGGAACATGACAGGAATAACGTTCCTGATATAGATATATGTATTCTCAGAGATTTAGAGTAGTCAGGCTTATTCCCAAAGACAATGTTTACCAAAGTATGTTGTTCTCAGGAGGCACCTAAACCACTTTAGGACAGCACTGTGCGCACATCGTCGAGCTTTTAGTTTACCACCTAACTCTGTTTTGTTTCACTAGTTAACCCCTATATCAGATTCAGCATATCCTGTATTCTTTCTGTCCTATCAGCCAGGAGGTTTTGGTGCAGGTGGCACTGGGCATTCACCTTCAATTGCCTGCAAGAAAGAACTCTTCAGAACTTACAGAGCATGTGGAGCTGCTATCTTGTCCTGTGAATCCAGTTAGATATTGACACAGCTGCCCGGGAAGCTGTAGTGCTGCATCCCTGGAGGCACTCAAGGCCAGGTTGGAGGGGACCCTGCCCATGGCAGGGCATTGGAACTTGGTGGGCTTTAAGGTCCCTTCCAAACCAAGCCATTCTGTGATTTATGACCTAGTTTTAGGAAAACTCAGCTGTGAATGAAGTTGTTGGAATAGACTGGTAAAAGCAAAGTCTATACCTTTATCTCAAATGGTAGCACTTTGAGGAAGGAGGTGCCCACCTAACAGTTCTGAGGGTTCCCTGACCAGATGATTGTGTCCAAAATGCGTCTTGTTTTTTTTCTTTGCACTGAGCAGATGGCCCATAAACCCTGAGTGTACTCAGAGTGGATCTGAACCAGCCCTGAGCTACAGAAAAATCAACTTTGTGTTTTAAGTAGGGAAGGTTCTATTTTACCACAAGATGGAGCTCTCTGCAGACAGGATCTGGATTAGCATCTGGGTTTGTTTTCTTTTTTTTAGGTGTTTGAGATGTCTTTATTGCAGTGTTTGTGCTTACAGGAGAGTCTCTGTGAGCTGTAATGTTTTGCATTTTTTCCCAAATGCCTAAGAATTTATAGAATAAAGATTAAAAAGGTAAAGCATATTTAATTACTGCAAGCCAAAACACAATACAGTTGCAATCTAGGGGTTAGTTACATTCTTAATTCAGGGGAGAAGTGTGTGTGCTATTTAGTTTGGGAGTATTCCTAATGGACAAACATGATTTTCTGTAAATTTTGTTAAACAATTATGTACAATTTGTTTTTCATGCAGATATGGAACTTGTGAATTGTCTACTTTTTGGAAGGGGAAGGTATAAATAAAACAGATTTGTTTTCAGCCAGTCACGTGAAACAGATTTTCCTAGGATCAAACTTATGTAAAGCAGATGGAGGAAGAGTTATTCAGATACAGTCTCTTTTAGCCATTGTTATTACAGATGTTTACTGGCAATGCTAGCTTTGTACATTGAAAAAAACCAGTTTATTCTTAAACCCCTACTGCTGTTTTCTTTATCGCTCAATGTTACAGTTTTTGTTGTGTATGTGAAAATAGAATTATAAAATTACATATGACTTATTCAAAACTTTATACCAATTCAGAGTATGGCCATTCTTATGAAAAATTACTGGGTTAGGAATGAATCGTTTTGTTTCTATTTTATGAACTTTGTTCATTTACAGCAACAGGTTCTCACTCTCTTTGTATTGTGTCCAAAGGATGGAAAATGCAACAGCAATATGATTCATCCCATTGTTGACTGATGGAGGATGAAGCTGGTACAGAACTTTCTTAGTGGTATTTGCGGATGGAATACATCCTTGGAAATTGATTTTCATTGATTGTTTTGATTTGCTTCCTCTTACTAGGGTCAAGTGATTTCTCTACTTTTAGCAGCCTTCTCCTATCTCTGACTCATTAATAACAATGAGTCTTGCTTTTGCTAATGCAGCTGCATATCTTCAGTGTGCCTGTTTCCAATCTGAGGGGATACCCAATGGATATTATGAATGAGGACGATTCACTTACTGTATTACAGCTATGTGCTTCTTTGGGTTGAGCTTGCAATCTAAACTGGCATTGCTTTATTTTGTTCTCTATTCATCATCCAGGGATAACTTTGTTTCTACTTGATTTATGTCACAGTCCTTCGTTTCCTCTAAATAACCAATTTTCTTTCATGTCTAGTTATTTGAGCTCTTTCTCCAGACTTTCTTTTAACTCTCTACAATATGGAGAGAATCATGATTGCTAGGCTGTGCTCCCTTGTAATAACTTTATAGTGCTCACACTAATCTCTAAAGCAACTGGATTCCTGAAGCGTCATAATTACCATCTCTGGAGGTGAAGTAGAGCTTGTTGTTATGTTATGCTGTGCTAACATTTGAGTGTATTAACCTGACACTCCAGTGGGGTTTTTTATTTGAAATATCCTTCTTTAGTGTACAGCAGTCATTCTGGTACTTATTATAAGTTAGCTTGAGTCACACGTCATATGCTTAGCCACTTCTGCTTCCACTGTTCACACTCCCCGTGCTCTGCCCTTCACACACTGCTTATGTGTTCCTAAAGGACTACCAAAGTGTGCACATTATTTTGAGCTGTGATACTTTGTACATAGAAAAGGGAACACAGCCACAACTTAGACTTGCCTTGCTTCTGCTAAGCATCTCTGGGAGTTCAGGATGGTGTCTGAACTTGTTGATCTGTCTTGTCTGTCCTTTGCAATGTGTTGGATATTTGTGTACTGTGGTATTAAAATGTGGCTTCCTTGGGTGAATGGCTCAAGAGGATTGGGTAGAAACAAGAGGGAGGGAACTGCACACAGTTTCTAATGCGCATGTCTTTTGACCACTGCTAAGTTTGGACATTAAGAGAACCTATGCAATCATGATATCTTTGATGTAATACTTAACTCTGGGTGTTCTTCAATCAGCTTTTCAGATGCATGGCTCTTAAATTTTCTAGCAATGACCATGGCTGCATTATACAGCAGATTAATGCATCCACGGAAGTATCTCTACTAAGAAGAAGGCAATTGTCCAAAGTCCATCAGCTTTTAAACTGTGAGCTTCTTTCCCCAGTTAATGATACATTAACAGAGGGAAATCTTTACAGCTACAGTTACGGGGAAAGTGCTTTACTAGGCTGTTTAAAAACTGCTGTATTGTGCAGCTGAGGACATGCATTCCTAAAGAACTTAAGCACATGCACAGGGGAAATGTCACAGATGCACAGTAGTGGATCCAAAAAATTACCACTTTCCTTACCATGGATGTGAGAAGAGAGAAACAGTGCTGTGTGTCCATCCCCTCACTGCCCCAACTTTTTGATCTGTTCCTGTAGCACTAGCAAGCTGGATCCATTACTGAAAAGTGATGGGGATACCTCTTTGTGGATCAATCTCAATGCAGAAGTGCATGAGCATTCAGCAAATCTTAGTGCTCCTTAGCTGCCAGTACTAGAGAATGTTTGTTGTTCTTTCCTGCCAATGAAAGTTGCTGGTTTAGATAAGGGCTAGCATTTCAAGTGTTGCCTTGTCTAAATCTGTTTTCAGCAAGACTTGTCTGCAATGGTGTTGATCATGGGGAAGCTTCAGAAGAACATTTTAGCACTAGCCTTGGAGTCTTAGATATGTTTGGAGAAAAGTGTGTTATAACACCATAGCACTTGTATATTTCACTTCTCTTGCATTGATCCTGTCTGAGGTACCTCATCACTTTTTGCATCTGTCTTATCAGTACACAGAAGTTTTGTTGGTTTTTTTTTTGGTTTTTTTTTTTTCTGTGTAAAATGCAAAGAATTTGCTTTTTTTTTAAATTTAGTACCTCATCCTGGGAAGTGCATGTCACAAACCAACTCCACCTTCACCTTCACCACCTGCCGCATTCTGCACCCTTCTGATGAGCTCACACGAGTCACACCAAGGTAAGGGTTTCCCATGATGGCAAAGCCTTCAGCTGTGTCAGAGTGTCCCTGTGAGGAAATGCAAAGTAATGGCATGAGCAAAAGCATTAGCCACACTGGTGAATTACAATGCACCTCTGAAATTGTTCCTCCTCTTTTCAGTTGCCTCAAGCTGATTTTATTTGAGAGGCACTTGTAATGTTTTAGACAGCCAGTCAAAACAGCTTAAATTTTATTATCTGCAGTTAAAAATATTGCAGGTTCAGAAATAATCTAAGTTTGTTTCCAGTATCCAAAGCTAGCTATCCCAAACTAGCCACAGATGCTAGTGGTGTTGACCCAAGTCTGCATCTTCTGTCTTGTCTAAAACAAATAAAAAATGAAGGAGATTTTTCTCTGAGGAGAAACTGAAATCTGTAGTGTGGGACAAAGAGAGATATGCCAATAAAGAAACATAGAAGTAGATGCTTCAGTGGTACCCAGGAAGTACATGAGGAATGGAGGAGGAAACACAACTTAATCAAACCAGGGAGCTGTCTACTCTATTCCTTGGTGAACTGTTGGAAATAAGTTACTTAGCAGCCAGACTCAAACCAATTGACTGGCTTGATAAAGTAGCTGGTATGTATGGGCAAACCCTTACAGAAGGCGTAGAACTGAGAATTGAGGAGGGTGAGTGAATTTCATACCTAGAGAGGGCAATTTCCTTCCTTAGCAAATTGGAAGTTAAAGTGTGTTTTTCTGTTTAGAAGGACAATGCCTCATTGCTTTCTCTATCCCTTTCAGCTCCTATGGGGGAGTGTACCCCTGTATAGGTACCCATTCAGAGATGGTGTCTCTAGACTTGTTTAGACATCAGATGGGCACTGGCCACCTAAGGAACGCATGAGAAGTAAGGGTATTAAATATGAACACCTCTGAGGTGATAAATACATGTAAAGGAAATAGGTGATGATTAAATGTAACTTTTCTGCTTCCCTTTCCGATTGTAGTGAGCTAATTGTGGCCTGGCTCATTTTTCTTCATTCTCTCTTGTCTTTCTCCTCAACTCTGCTGCTGAAGAGACCCCTTTATTTGGCTGCAATTCTATTTCATTCTTTTTATTGTTGAATTGCTGTTAACTGTAGTTGTAATAAACTCCCTGATCATGCTGGTTACTAAATCTAACAAATCAGCCATAGCTGACAGCTAAATTCAGTACATCGTCAGGTCACTTGATTACTCCAAAATTCGTAACTGGTTCGGGAGGAAAAAGACCAAAATAAACACTGTGATGTATTCAATGGGCACGTTGAAGGATCTCCTCCTTACCAACTATAAATGATTCTTCACAGGTCATGTGAGAAGGATGAGGAAACTGCATTATGTCACGTTATGCTGAGAGGAGATGTAGGGCAGACTCTAGGACCCAGCGTGCAGGGGGTGAGCAATGCTGCCTGTGCTGGCAAGGCCACGTGGAAGGAATGCCCGTGTCTGTGGCACCAGCTAACCCCAAGAGTTCAGATACTCTCCTGACTGGTTTCATTTGAACCTGGCCTCTAACCCAGGCTCTACTCTAACCTGACTAAATTTCAGCCAGCTCCATGAGTTGCTTGTTTGTTTGTTTCTTCTCTCAATCTAACTCTGGCACTGTCCCTGGGCTCATTTGCTGAGCCTAGACTGAGCCTGTTTCTGTGTTGCTCTGCAGTGTTGGTCAGTTTGAAGGGGAAAGTATTTCTTGTTAAAAGTAATATTGAAATGATCAACCAACCAAACAACAAAAAAACCCCAGCACCTACATAATACCCACTTCCTTTCAGGGATGTGTTTTTTTAACTGCACTGTAATACATACCAGTACTGACAAATGAGTATAGATGCTAATCTAACTACTTCTGATACTGAAATCTGGGGCTAAGGGGGGGAAGCAATTCAAGTGCTGTAGTTTTCATCTAATAACTAGGTCATCTTAGAAGCTTCTTGTCTTGAGTTTCCAAAATGCACTTCATCCTGTCCTGCAGGGAGTCTGTTCACAGAGTAAGGTCCCTTCCTCTTTCTGCTCCCTCCCTTGTGCTTTTCAGGATTTCTTTTGTACTTGCATTAGGGGAGATGCATCACAAACTGCAGTTGCAGCTGTGAAGATGTAGCTCCAATCAGTGCTTATAACAGGAGCTGTGAGCTAACTCTTTGTTTCTGCTCAGCCTTACCTTCAGAGTGTGTGTGTGTGGGTGCATGTGGTCTTAGCTTTGCTGGGAGTCCTCCGCTGCCACTGACAGTTCTGGCAAAGTGAAGAGGGTTCCTAATGATACTTTCCTGTAGCCCAGCTGCTGCCTGTACTGACTGCCACAGCCCACAGGGTGGTGTGAGACGACAAATTTGGGGGCAGCCAGCAAGGCTGCTTTTCAAATTATGCTATCCTACATATCAATTCTCTCAAAACTGTTTCACTACATTTTACAGATAGGAATATGTGGGATTCCTCTTGCTGAATTGTAGGGGGGAGGGGGGAAAAACACCTTTATAATTTTACTGCTGTCACTAGAAGTTGTTGCAGTTCAAATTGTGGTAGAGATAATGTTGGTTAGATCCTATTTAGCCAGGAAGACAAGACCTGAGACTTACAGACCTGAGACTTACTAACATCAGGCCAGTGTTTCATCATTTAAGGAGTACCACAGAGATGTTAGTGCTGCTGACTCTTAGGAGATCAGTAGACTAGAGTTTGTCACGTCAGCTGATTGCTGTATGCAATTAGACAAAGCTCTCATCAAAAACTCAACAAAACCTCCTAGGATTTCTCATTTCAGCCATAGTAGTGTTGACATAAGGTTAAATGAGTCTGTGATTATATAGGCCCTTTTGTCCTTGTGGGGAGAAAAAAAAAAAAAAAAAAAGGATGCAATTATTTGGCCCGAGGCTTATCTACACCTGGAAATACAGCCAGATTGTTTCAGTATGGCTATTTGATTCGTTCCTTGGTGCAGAGAACCCAACTGCAGTTGAAGTTGCATGCTATGGCTGAACCAATACAACAGCTTGGCTCTTTGGAAAAAAGAAATCCCACCCTTACCCCTGTTCCCCCTCCCACCTGCTTAGTTTATCCCTCTCTTGCTTTGGCTTTGGTGTTTGTCTGACTCTTTGCTGAGTGCTTTCTATTTGCTAACCTGGCAAGGTAATGAGGAAGATGTCCATCTTTGAGCAATGATGAGCTCTCAGGTCAGTAAATTCTTGTTAGCATCAGCTTTTGCATTGTTAAAGACTTTGAGAATGCCACTAGAGGAATGAATCAATGCTTAAGGTAATATTACTGTGGAATTTGCTTTTTTTGTGTGAACATACATGGCAAAAACGTGATATCCTCAGCATGGTTAGAAATTGCCAGAAAACTTTTTTTTAAAGCTCCATAGAACCCTTGGGATTCTCCCCAAAAGTTGTGAACTTGAAGAGTTATGGGTGACCTACACACCTTATTTCTGCAATAACTGAGTACACCATGTCTTCTTGATGAATGGTGTATCCACAGATTTTGAGTTGGGATTATGTGTAGGTAAATGTGTCTTTGTTGACCAAATCTGTGACTACCAACTATTGTATTTTTTAATTTTTTTATTTTTTAAGAGTGACACAGTAGTGTCAGAAACACTCAAACTTTCAGATCTACGAGATGTCATACTTTGGTACAAAGGATTTAGAATGTTGCCTTTGTACCGATAATTCATTTGAAATAGATGCTTGCATTAGGTCTTTGTTCAGATAGTCAACTTACTAGGAAGAGGATGATCTAATAAAAATGAATGCTATTTGATAAGCCTTGAGAAATTTCAAACTCTAATAACCAGCTTAAGAAGAGAATACTCAGTAAGACAGCAATAACCATAAGTATGTGATATTTGCCATTTGCTTGCCCTCTGCTTAAACATAGTTTATTTTGAAAAGGAGGAACTAGATTTGGGAGAAAATTTAGCCATGTTTCAAACTGTAGAAACCACTATTGTAAGTGAATTAACAGTAGAATGGCTCTTTGTCATGCTCAGCGCGCTGCTTAGTTATCAGCTACCTGCTGGCCAATTGATGACCAAGAGTTTGACTCTATTTTTTTCATTCTGATGGTTGTTCACACCACTGTGCATCACCATCAAAAGTCAGGTCCCACATCCCCTTCCCCTTCCCCTTAAACATAGGCAAATTCTACATAAGGGAGGAAGACCTTGCAGAAGTGCATGTTGGTGGTAAAAATTCCAAATTCCAGAAGCATTGCCACAGATGTTTCTGTAGCAAATATATTCCCCTCTTCCCTTGGCTCTGCTGTGACCCAGCAGTATCAAAATGCCCAGCAGTTAGGTGCACTCAGAAGCCACACTAGAAGATTATCCCGCTGTTTCCTTGTCTCATGGAAGCATGTGAGAGCTCATGGCCAGTAGTTCAGAAGAAAAGCCAAAGAAGTTGCTTACAAACCTATCAGTTTAATAGTTCATCAGAAGAAATATTGGGGGTGGGTTGTTGAGGAATGCACTAATCCCTTGAAACTGTCTGCATAGAGGAGAGATGCATTTTGTAAGAGGTGTTTCTGTGTTGCTGACATTTGTGAGGAGCTGGGAAATTTACATTTTCTCAAAATAGATAGAAGTCCCTTCTCAAGGCTAAGAATCTTGCTTACAGTTTTAATTCCTTAACGAGAGAATAATTTGATTGCTTCTTTGCTTTCAGCCTTAACGCAGCACCTACTCCAGCTTGTGGCAGCGTTAGCAACTTGAAAGGCACCCCGGTGGCTACTCCCTGTACTCCTCGGCGTCTGAGTTTGGCCGAATCCTTCACAAACCTGCGGGAATCCACGACAACAATGAGCACATCTCTGGGGCTGGTGTGGCTGCTGAAGGAAAGGGGCATCTCGGCAGCGGTGTACAATCCGCAGAGCTGGGACAGAGCCAGCAAAGGCACCCTTCTGAACACGTATTCCCCTAAGATGGCAATCATTCCTTCCACTCCACCAAACTCACCTATGCAGACACCTTCTTCTTCCCCTCCGTCTTTTGAGTTCAAGTGCACCAGCCCACCTTATGACAACTTCTTGGCTTCGAAGCCTGCTAGTTCCATCTTGAAGGAGGTGAGGAATAAAAAGAACATCAGGAACAGTGAGAGTCAGACCGACGTGTCTGTTTCCAACCTTAATCTTGTGGACAAGGTCAGGAGGTTTGGTATTGCCAAAGTTGTGAGTTCAGGGCAAGCGCCAGCTCCTCCTTTAACTGATGACCAGGGACCTCTTGTCTGTGGGGCACAAGGACCAGGGAGGGCACTTGTTCCCAGAGGCCTGGCACCAGACACTCTCCCGCTGGGCTGTCCTGCTGTGACCAGCGCCATTGGGGGCATCCAGCTGAACACTGGCATCCGAAGGAACCGGAGCTTCCCCACCATGGTGGGTTCCAGCATGCAGATGAAAGGCCCGACATCCCTCACCTCGGGGATCCTCATGGGAACCAAGCTCCCAAAGCAAACTAGCTTACGATGAAGGACTTTTATTTTTACAGCTAGTCTTTTTAAATGGAAATACTCAGATTCTTTCTCCGGTCCTCTTTTCCTCTCCCCACCACCCCTTCATTGCCTCTTGAGTTTGACAAATCAACTTCGTGCCTAACGGGAGAAATGTGTAAACTTTGTATAAATGTGTAAATATGTACCAGTTCTCTTGTAACTAATTGGATTATTTTACAGTTCGATTGAGTGCAAAAGGCTCTACGTTATGATTGCTGTATTAGGTTAACTTGCTAACCTTTTGAAAAGGTTTTTTTTTAAGATGCACTGAAAAAAAACAAGTATAAAAGAACATAACCAAGACAACTTGACTAGGAAAAACATGAATTCTGTAGCTAGCCTAACTTGAGTTGAAGGTGCATGGGAAGCTGTTGAGTATGTTATGTGAGAACTCGCATTTCATCACTTGAAGCATGGGAGCATTTATGCTTTGATAAAGCACTCAGTTTAACACTTGATAGTTTTGATTTTGCTTTTGTAGATGAGTTGAGCTGAGTTATTGGAGTGCCTGGCTGTTATGCCTGAATGGATGAAACTTTTCTGTTCTGTATTCTCCTCCTCTTCGATACGATAAACTTGAACTAATACTGTGTAGAGGTCAGCAGGCCTACTGGGTACCTGGAATATTGACATATTTCTACCACTGCTGTCTCATTTGGCATGCTTACATGTGTGACTTCTTTGTAGTTTTTGTTTTTCAATGCTGCACTGGGTTGTGAAAGAGGAAAATGCTTTACTGTGTGTTGCTGCCACTGAAACATGCTTTGTCAGTGCGCCCAAAGAACAGTTTTCACAACTCATGAGGTAAACGTGGCTCTGACTTCCTAGAAGTTGGAGTTGCGGAATGGATTGACAGATAAGAATGTTATGTGAGAACATGTAGCAAAAACAGTGTTAGGAAGAGGTGCGTCCTTGGAACCTCAGCAGAGAACCACAGAAACATTAGTAATGGAATGGTGCAAGATGGGAAATGCACCTTGCAGTCAATAAGCTGATCGAGAACCACGGTCTTCTAAGCAGAGTGAGAATATTCCCTGCCCAGTTTCTGTTTTCTTTTTTTCAAAGAAACCTTCTTATTCCTAATTTTGATCCTAGCAGAGGTAAGAGTATGTGAAACGATTTATTTTGCAGTGGATTTAAATTGGAAAAAAAAAGCAACAGCAACAACAAAAACCACCCTTCCCACTGCCAAACCTGTAACTTCAGTTAAGAAACTAAAGACATTATCCACCACTGAGTTGTGGCCAAACGATCCTAATTTGACTTGCAGTTTTCTTGCCTGTTTCTCCCAAACCTCTGCTGGGTGTTTGTACAGGGAATTGAAAAAAATGGGAGCGGACTGGAGGGAGCTCGTTTCTATAGATGAGCAGAGCCCCAATGTTCTTTTTGAAATGGGTGGGGGGAAAGGAGCCCACGGGGCTGTTAGCATCTGCTTTCTTCTCCTGGCAGTTCCGGTGCCATCTAAACCAAGCTCCCTGTTTGTTGCCACCATAATCACACTCCGTGTCATTGCCGTGAATTGAATTTGTACCAGACTGTTACTAAATTATTAGCACTGATAATTTCTTGTATAAATGAAGCTGTCTTTTAGTCTTTGTGACAAGAGATAGGTGATTTTTCCCTTTTTTTTTCCTTTTTTTTTTTTTTTTGAATGAAGTAGTTATTGCAGTAGTGCTATGGACACTAAGGATATTTTTTGAGAAAGAAAAAACACATCGGTCAGTTACTGCATGTGTTTGGAGACTTATATTTATTCTATGAACTTAAAATGTTTTAGTAAAATGTCATCAGCTCTCTTTGCTGTTGTATGTGTGCACTTATTGCAAGTAAACTTAAGTACCTTTTTATTTGAATGTATCTTAAAACAGTAGATAGAATAACAGTTGATTCTGGAGGATCACAAACTCAATGGACCATTTTATATACCCAGAGGAAGAAAGCAATACTGTATGAGAACTTAAATTGTAGAAACTAATCGTGCAACTGGGAAGCATTACTCAGCCTTTAAATAAGCAGTCAGAGCTGTCGGCCCACCAGAGAAAGCAATTGTACCACATCAGAAGGATGAAATTTAGATTTTCTTCACTAATATCAATAAAATAACAAAAACAAAACAAAACAAAAGTTGCATTGTTGTGCATTATTCAGCTTTTTGCTGTTCTCTTATGGTGATAAATATTCCACCTTCTTCTCCTGCTTTCATCTCTCAGTCAAAGCAAAAGGAAGAGGCCATCGCTATGTTTGGTTTTTAAGTTCCTAGTTATAGAAGTGGCTGAAAAGTTCTGAGACTGGGAGAGTGCCAGAACTGAGGAAGATCAGGTCAAAACAAAAACCAGTGAAGTAAGTGCTTTTTGTTTCTATTAGAATTCCAAGAAAGAATGACCAGACATTACGTGGCTTGTGCATATTAACTGGGAGAGGGATGTGAACTCTTCTCCTTAATGTGATGCAAAAGCCATAGTGACAAAATGTGCTGGATGTGGCTCTGGTCTGGTGGTTGGCAACCCTCCACACAGCAGAGGGGGTTGAAACTAGATGATCATTGTGGTCCTTTTCAACCCAGACCATTCTATGATAAGTGCAGCGGTGAGTTAGGAGGGACTTGCCAGGTTCTGATGTTGGCTGTGGCACTGCCCTTGGCACTGAGAGAGAAACAGCTCACTGAGTGAACTCCCAGGTGATGAGAAAGGGCTGCCTTGTGGTTGCATAGTTGCTTTCAAATGATTGATCAGAGCTCTTGCTCCATTCTCTCCTCTCAGCAGCATCCCCATCCACACACAGCTCACAGTTTGCCTTCCTACCTGATCCCCTTTCGTGTTTCTCAGCCACTGTTGCTCCTTGGAGGCTGTGCAGGTGCTGTGGCTCTCTGGTGACAGCTGGGGCCCTGGGTGAGCTCTGTATCTCTATAGCACAGGAAGCATCTTTTTTTGGGGTATTGCCTTTTCTGTATCTTGTCTCCTTCCAAAAATAATATATTTTTTTTTCTTTTTTTTTTCCCCTAACTCATCTCTACTGGTGCAAATGACAGCTTCTGCAGTGACCTAAATCCCTGGCTTTGGAAAGAACAAATACATGGGGTTGGCTGCTTGTTCTGTATCATTATTTTCTGACCTTTTACCTGGATACAGGACAGTTCTGCTTTGTGGATGTGTCCCCCAGTGACTGCAGTGGATTTTGCAGGATGTAGGGTATATAGAACACCACCCAGTTTCTGCTTCTGTTAACAGTGCTGGTAATGGGAAGGTTTCCTGATTTCTCACTTCAGGACCAAACTGTGCCACAGGGTAATGAAAAGTGCATGAACCACCTGGAAGCTCAGCCCATGTATTTAATGTACTTAGGTAATTTCAAAGCAGAACAGAACTAGAGCATGAGCTAAGCCTCACAAGGCCAAATGGGTGAAGAATTGCTGCCTGTGCACAGCAGTGTTCTTCCTCTTTGCAATATCCAAATATCTCAGAAACTTCACTAGATGCATCTTCACCACAGCCCAAAACGTGGTTGTCCACCTTGGGATGGTGGGTGGGGAGGAGATAAGAGGGAGAGTGTTTGCTGAGAACTGATGGAGACAGGGCTGTGGGCATGAGAGATGTTCTTTGGGGAACATGAGTGGTATGTCAGCCTTGTGGGGTTCATTCCTCCTTTCTTTTGCATGTTTCCAAAGCATGTGGTGCTCAGGGACGTGATTTAGCAGAAGGTTGTTAGAGTGAGGGTGGTATGGTTGTAGTTGGACTCAAAGATCTTTAAGGTCTTTTCCAACCTGAGCAGTTCTAAATTCTAAAAAATAACACAGTGGTGCACAGATTGAATGCTAGTCCTCAGCTTCCTGAATGCTTTCGTTAGCAGCTTCCCACACTATCCGAAAATCCAGCACTGCAGTGAGCTGCATCCTGCTGGTACAGTCAGGACCTGATGGCTGCAGCTGTGTTTGTGCTGAGGTCTCAGTGCTGCCCAGCTGTGTGTGCTCTGACATCTCGCTGCCCTGCTCAGCCCTCCGGTTCCTCACAACAAGCCAAACGAGTGCACAGAGCAGCAAGAAAATAACAGAAGAGCTGAAAGTTACCTGAGCTGTAACACAGGCAGTGAGCTTTTATGTGAGAATGGCACACGTTGAGGAAATCAATGATGTTTGTATTTAAAAGATTGTAGAGATTTTTGTCCTGCTGGACTAAGCTTCAAGCTGTGCTGCTGAATTCAACTGCTGCTCTGTTGACACAAGGAATTAGGAATGATTAAAGCTCTAACAAGCCGACAGCCAGATTTCTGCTCTTCAAGAGGAATTTAATGAACTCAGAGGATACAAAAATCAAAGAGGAAGAGAAGCCTTTCACCACTTTGCTAGGACGTTGCATTTCTCCTGGCCTGTGAATTCCTGCATGGGCAGGAAGAAGGAGTTTGGGGCCTGTTTTGGGCTCAGGGCTGGAGCTGGGCCCTGCAGTAAGGATGGAGGATGGGGGCTGAGTCTCACCTCTGCAAGCCCCTTTCATCCAGCCTCTTTTCACCCCTGAGCAGGCAGTGCCCCAGGCTCTCCCCTGTTCATTTACATGGCGTTTGCAACCAGCTGCTCTGCTCACAGTGATGTGCCTGGCACCTGTTTGGAAACTTAATTGATAAAGCTGCAGCAGAACCAATTAAATCAAACCCACAGAGACTTTAAATGCAAAAAGTTATTGGTTTGCTATTTAGCCGGTGTCTGTTTAGCCCCTGTGCAAAGCGTGCTTTCCTTTGGTGGTTATGTCTCAGCACTCACTGTGGGGCCACCACTCACCTGCACTGAGTGGCTGAAGCACTCAACCTAGAGACAGGAAAAAAAGAAAGGAAATGTTCCACCCCAGCAAGGATCCAATCCAGAAATACCACTGAGCACTCACAGGGGGGATCCTAAGGACCTGGGCTGGGGCAGCACACCAAGATCAAGGAGAGGAGGTGCAGTTTTTTAAGAAGACTTTACCACGTCGTTACCTTCTGTATGTCTCCATTTGGATGCCAGGTGAGTCACCACAGGTCCCTTTATTCCCCATCCTACACCCTGCTGCAGCGTAACCATTGAAACAGGATGGTGACTGAAAAATGAAACGGGGTTTCTCTGAAGCTCCCCAGCACCCAGGCAATGTGCTTCCTTACAGCCATCGTGCTGCTAGTTGGCTGGTAAGCAAAATAGAACAGTGCTCTCTTAACTGCTTGCACAACCAAACTTGGAATGCTATTAGAGTAGTATCAGAGGCAATGTTACCAGTGGTCTGGCAGGGGTGGAAGCATTGTTTTATATCTGGAACTTGCTCACCTGCTGGGGATGCAGAAGGGCCCAACCGTGGTGTCTTTCAAAAGGGAGAGGAATGGCATGAAACGTCTTTATTCCTCCATTCTCCTGCCTGAAGGAGATGGGACAGAAAAAAAGAAAAAAAGGGAGGTGGGGTTTGTTTGTTTGTTTCTTTCTTTCCTAATAAGAGCATTCTCAGCAATGACATTAAATCTGTACCCACTCCCCACCCCTGGCAATACGACAGTCCTCAATGTGCAGGGGACAGAAATGTTTTGAAATGTTATTTGAATGCTCCTGTCAGTAAGTTGAAACAGAGTGTTTTAAAGAAACAATCCCTTGGGAAATGCTTTAATCTATGCATTTATAGATTAATTTGTATTTTCCTCAGGTAAAAAAAATTAATATCTTGCTTGAGAAAAAGTGGTAGTACAGAGTGTTTTCCCACAGGCAGTGAAGAAGAAGACAGGGGAGATGATGCAGCTATTGAGACTTTTAGTGTTTGGAGAGGAGCTGAGAAAAGTCGGACGAGGAGGCTTGGCAGGGGGCTGTCTGGAAGGGGACTGAGAGGAGGGAAAGCGTGTATGGGAAAGCAGTTTTGTGCTTTCAAGATGAGATCCACAGAAAGGGGAGAATTCCCTGCTATCACTTGCTGAAGTGTCTCTTACGCTGCAGATCTTTGCAGTGCTGTCTGCTCCCTCAGCTTCTGCTAAGAGCAGCTCCTCGAAATGTTATTGCTTCTGCTGTGCTCAGTGCCCTCACCAGCACCCCTCTTTAACACCCTGTGATCTGATGGCTCGATACCCCATCCCTTTTCCCTCAGGACCATCCTCTGTACAGCTCTCTGTGCCCCTCCCCGAATGAAGGCCTCGCTCAGCACACGGCAGGGAATGTTCTCTTTATTCCATGATCCACAGCCATCAGCAGAACTTCCACATTTACTTCACAGTATAAAATAAGAGGAGAGGTGAGACACGTTGGTGTCATTCCTCTTTTCCTTCTCCCTTTAGCCCTGCTGGGTACAGACTACAACCACTCAGCTCTGCACAGCTGGGGTCACTGTGAGGATAGCAGGCCTTTTCTGGCAGCTGCTGTGTTGGTATTTGGACAAGTTCTCCTTAGAGTGTTCACAGCTATTGCGAGTGTCACAAGATATCACTAAAAAGTGGCTGGCTTGTCTGAGTATGGAACACCTGTATATACTGCATTGCAGAATAAAGGTGCTCTTCTGCCTCTCTATGTAGTAAGATACCCAGTGACAGGACAAGAAGGGGTAAGTGAAACCATTTTAATAGAATATCGGTGTATGAGAAACCACAAAAGAAAGAAAACATTTTTCCTGGAAAATTCTGCATATGTATATATTGCATTGTCTTACAGACAAATTTACATCAAATACATGATATAGTTTAAAACACTGATTCGAAGAGGACAACAAATTAATTTTTCTCGTTCTGTACAGACATGGGAGTGTGATTTCTTTCCTGTTGCTATCGGTTGCTGTTCTTTAGGAGGAGTACTCGTATTCTTCAGCACTGCGGCGTCCAAAATCCATCCAGCCCATGTAGTCTCTGTCATTTATCCTGTGCGTGGGATCAATGCTCTGTACCCTGTTTCCTAAGACAGAGAACCTCCCAGTGGAACCTACAGGAAAAGAGCGTGTGAGAGGAGAAAGTAAGTAAGCAGGCACATTTTCAACCATTTCTGATTCTGTTCTGTATTTGTTAGCAGATGCCCGCATGATGCAGTTCACACTGCTTGACTTTATATGACAGTGGATTTATGTTGTCTGTGTAATTGGGGAAACACTGTGGGATTGTCCTGAAAGTGACTTCAATGTTTTTAAATGCAAAATATACAAACCATTTTCTCTCTTCTTTGGCTCCTGGGAAGGAAGAGCCACAGATGCAAGCTTGGGAACTCTTACAGTGCAAACTAAGTAACAAGAGGGGTAGAGTTAAGAATAATGGTTTTGGAATAAGTGGAATAGCCCCAAAATTCAGGAAGTTGTGTCTGGAATTCACAGCTAGAGATGTCCATTACTGCAGTCACACAGGGTTTCTTACTATGTCAGCAGCCTTCCCACTGCTTTTCTAGATTTTCACGGTACTTTTCAGTGTGCAATGGGATGCTGATCTTTGACCTTGCTTCAGCTTTTCACCCACCCCTATTTAGGGCATCAAAGAAACACAAATTATTTGTGGGGGGAATAGTTTGATATCATCACATTATGTAACTACAATTGCAGTGGAAGGTAAATTATTTTTCCCTATGCTCCATAAAGAAAGCCAAAATGGACACATGCCAGTAAATAAAATCGAGTCTGAGCCTTGAGTGAGGAAGAGGGACAAGTCCAACACAGTAGCAGTTAATGAGGAGTGAGGCTTGAAGAATGCTTGAACTGAGCAAAAAGGAAAAGGAGACCAAACCTTACAAATCCAAATCTACACAGGTTGTTAGTTTTAGAGGAACCCTTGGTGACAGTGTAATGATTTGTAATAACCACCACTCATTTAAAAACAAAACCAATGGCATTGTTTTGTTAGTGACTTATGGAGGTAGAAGTACCAAAGAAAGAAACCAAGCATGCTTCAGGCATTTTAAACAAGATAGCAAAAAAAAAAAATACCCCAACAATATCAAAACAACCCACCACAAAACACAACAACAAACTATGAAAATGTGTTTGTCTACCATTAAACTCTCTGAAATTCTCATATGTATCTCAAAATACTAAGTTATATTGATGAAAATGGTTTTCTGGCACCAGGCAGGGCTAAGCCACTGCAAAACCATCACATAGATCTTGGAGCCTGCAGTGACCTGAGGGCTGTAAACACTTCACTGGTGCTATTCTGGTCTGGGCTAGCAAGGACTCCCTAGAGAACAGCAAACTGCACGTGTCACTGACTTGTCAGCCACATTTCTCAATGACATGGTGCCAGATTTATGCTGGAAGCCCGTAGAAGAAGTTAAGTGAAAGCTACAGGTTACAACTAGCCTAAGAAATTCCCTAGGGGCACCTTAATTACTTTCCCTTAAATAACCAGAGATGTCCCTGTGGATGCTGCAGCATCAACATACAATGAACAGCTTCAGAACTGTAGCAGTCTGCTACAAGGCTGCATCTAGCCCCAGCCTCCTGGGAAAATTTAACTCTCACTGTCCAAAATAAGCCTTCCTATTAACCACAAGAGCAAATGCCATCACTGCTGATTGCTATTGCCCAGCCTCCATGTCCTCTGAGATGGAATTTTCTAGTGAGCGTTCAGAGAAGCTAAAACAGATGTAAATGTCTTGCAGAGATTTCTGAAGCATTGCCCTGAACTTTCACGTTCAATGAGAACATAATTTTTTTGATGGGAAAACAGTTGAGCGGCATTGTTATAAATTAATACTGCTTTGTCGTAGTGACTCTCTTCCGCACCAGCAAGTACATCTATACACTGGTGCCCAGCTAGCTCAGTCATGCCACAGCAATTCCATCATCCTCTAGATGTCACTTTGTAGGGTTAAAAATATATATCTGTGTATGCAGGCAATTCTCCTTCATATCAATGCTTACCAAAAATACATCCTACGTCTAAACTCTTTTCCTCACCTCACCTGGTTAAGCTATTTGGAAACAAACTCAGCCAGGTATTCAAAGAGAATGTAGTGGCTACACAGGAGAAAGGGAAGAAAGACCTTGTAGGCTTTTGTCTGCCTCGGAGACTCCTACAGCAAGATTCTTATTTATTAACAGCTTTAACTATAGCAGTGAACTGTAGAATTCTGTATCTGAATTGTCTTTCCATTAGATCATGTGAATTGCTAAAACGCGTTCCTTAATGAACGCTGTGAGAATTCAGTGTGAGAAGTCCCTCCAAATACATCAGAAGTGCTTTTCTGTTGTTTCTGATTCAGCTTTCCTCTGCATGAATGTGTGTGACAGCACATCTGATGCATAAAATGCAGGTGGCACCTCTTTATTGCAATGCACCACCAAAAATACAGCTGAGATGCTGCCTAGCACAGAGCTCAGCAGCGAGGCTATGGAGAGGAGTAAAGATGTGCATTGTGGTTGTGTGGAGAGACAGGAGAGAAGGCGGCTCTCACTTATCAAGTGAATTCCATCCGAAACAAACTCCAAGGCTGGGAGTCAATTAATTTGTCCCTCCCTGTATGCCCAAGTAATTCTAACTTCTAATGCAATCTCTTTCCCTGCTGTACAGGGGATAGATGAGAGAAGCTATTGCAAGCAAACAACATCTGCATAACCCCACAAGCTGTACTATGCTTTTTTCTTGAGGTTTGCAGTCACGTTCCTCCTTTGGTGGTCAGAGCAATTAGGCTGCCCATGGTGTAACTCAATTCAAATATGTAACACAATTGTTTCCTCAAGCAACGAATAAATCACACAATCAAAGCGAAGCCTTGTGATTCCAGTACTTTACTGGAGCTTCACAATCCCATTACTGAATGCTGGGGAGGTTTTAAGTAATTGCAAGATTCTGTCCCAAGGCAACTGCTATGTAAAAGCAGGTTTGGGTTGTTTGTTTGTTTTTTTCAGTTTTACAGTAAGTGGGAAAGAAAATGGTCTCTACTTCAGGAACAGCCAGGCAAAAATCTATTTCCTATCTCCTACAGGAACGCGGGAGTTAGTGCTAGATGGTGGCAGGGTTAGTATGCGGGCATCTCCGAAGGAAACGCCGTGCCACAGAGGCAGCAGACGAGCGGTACCTTTCCGGGCTTGCTGCAGGTACTTGGCCAGCAGCGCTCCGATAGTCGCCCTCTGCTCCAAGCTGCCATCCAGCCGCGGTGCGGGCTTCAGCGGCCCCGCCGAGGAGGGTGAGCGGGAATGCCGGTGGGCTTCTGTCAGGCTCTGCTGGAGCTCAGCAGCCAGCGGGCTGCCATCGTGTGAGCCCGCGGGCTGCTGGCCGAGGGAGCTCACCGACAGCGCGGCGAGGAGCACGCAGATGCAGATCCCGCCGTACATCGCTGGGGAGAGAAAGGCACGTCAGGCGGTCGGAACGAGCGGATGGAGAACACTGAACCTTACACCCAGCCCTGTCTTCTTTGGAAGCGCTGGGTTCTGAGGAAACTTTGAATGCAGGTAGCTGCGGGATCTGCGTTAAGCTAGGAGGTACGCTATCTGTTGGGAAGAGGAGATGACGCCCCAGCAAACTGGTTTTAGCCCTCCTCGTGTATATGCTATGCCCCCCTTATGCAGTTCTTTTGTGTTCTGGAAGCTGCATTCCAGCAACAACTAAAGGGAACCTATGCAGCTCTGCACAAACTCGCAGGATCCAGGCAGCCACGTGCTTTGTTTTGCTTTTACTGCAATCTGCTATTATCACAAATAACCAATTTTGACACGTTCTGCAGAGAGCCTTTACTCCCCCACCCTTCTTGGTTTGGAATTCAGCACTGAAGAAGCTGTCTTGTACGAGAGAAGAAGGAACAAAGTTGTGTCACGACAAAAGAAAACCCCAAAATCTCACACCGCCCATCACCTGATTTACCAGCACCAGCAATGATGTGCACCAGAACTGCGCTCTTCTTAGTATACACCAGAATTCAAGCAAAACAATCTTTTGCCACCTCCACAAAGAAGCAAAGATTGGATGAGACAACCCAGGGAAGCAGCACAGTTTGAGCACAGCACCTGAAATAGTACTTCTGGAAACGGGGCTGAGAGGAGAAGCGACGCACCCGGCGCTGAACGGCAGGAGGGCAACTTCCCGTTCTAAACGACACACGAATTACCCGCGTATTTGAAACGCGGCACCGAGCATCGCCTTCTCATTTCGGAAAAAGGGGGAAACGAAGTTCGTCCGCCCGCTCGCAACGCACGGCAGCGAAGGGCGGCTGTCACCTCCCCGCCACGCCGGCTGCTCCCCCAGGTGCCGCTCCCTACCTTCCTCCTTCCCTTCTTTCCCCGAGGCCGGAGCGATGAGGATCGCGGGAGACCGGCGTGCGCCCAAGCGGGATGTCGGGGGCTGCTCCGCCGCGGCCCCTTAAATAGCGGCGGCGGTGTTTGCACAGCTCTGACGCAGCGGGGCCGCGGCCGGGCCCCGCCTCGGGGGGAGCGGGGCTCCCTCTCTCCCTCCCTCCCTCCCTCCTTCCCCGCCTCCTGGCTGTATGCTGAAGTTCGCACGGACGGAGAGGGCGGCGCGGAACCCGGCTTGCTTATAAGACGCCCTTGCTTTCCTGGGAGCCACGTGTGCCGGGCTGGCGCTGGGGGGTCCGCGGGGAGAAGGGGCTACCATGGATAGAGCGGCCCTTCCGCCACACCTCGTCACCCCCGAGCGGCCCCGTCCCTGCACCGTCGTGCCCCGTCCTTCTCGCAGCTGGCCGCGGCTCGAGGGGCTCCGCTGCTCTTCGCGCGGCGGTCAGCAGAGGGCGATGGGGTCCCGCCTGGGGCCGCCCAGCGCGGCTCCATTGACCCGGGGTTCCCGCAGCCCTTTAGGGCGGCCCGACGGCTCCCGAGCTGAGGGACGAGGCGCGGAAGGCTGGCTTTTGTGCCCCACGCGCCTGGCGGAGGGAGTGTCGGAGGGGATGGTGCTGTGCAAGCGTTCTCGTCACGTTTCAGCCCCTAAGCAGGGTCTCGGTCGCTGAAAAGGAGGGCATAGCTGAGCAGCAGGCTGCTTGGCATCGCGGAATCACAAGGTGCCTCTGGAGATCATCTCGTTGAACTAACTCCCTGCTACAGCAGGCTTTCTGTGGTAAGCTGCACGGGAAAGCGTCTAGGAGGGTCTTGAATATCGCCACAGGAGACTCTACAACCTCTCTGGGGAGCTCGTTCAGTGCTCTGTCACCTGCACACTAAAGAAGTTCTTCATAAGTCATATGGAACTTCCATGTTCCAGTTTCTGCCCGTTGCCCCTTGTGCTGTCGCTGCACACCACTGAAAAAAGCCTGGCCCGATCCATTGACTCCAGCCCACCGGGTATTTATTAGCATTTATAATTCCCTTTCAGCCTCCTTTCCTCCACACTGAACTCAATTCCTCAGCCTTTCCTCATAAGGGAGATGCTTCAGGCTGCCAGTCACCTCTGTGGCCCTCATCTCCCACATGAGATGGCATTGGGTGAAGTTGCCATCCTGAGACAGTTAGAAAAAAGAGTAAATCCCAAATCTCCTTTGAGAACAGGAAATTAAGTTGAAAGCACATTTCCAGGGGAAGGAACAACACTGAAACTGTTCCAGCAGTAAGCATCCAAGAACCAGTTTAATGCCTGTCTCTCTCTCTGGGTAAAAAAAAAAAACACCTAAACAACCACAGAAAACAAAACAAACAAACAAACAAAAAAAACCACACAAAACTGTTATTTCTGATAACTCAATTTCACTCTTTTGTTTTAGTGGAAAAAATGCTCTCTGCTGTTAGACAATTAAATAGTCAACAGCGAATTGAGCCATAGAAGCCTGGGAAAAGTATCACCATCTTTCTGGGAAAGGTGCAGTGCAATAACAGTTCTGGTAGAGTCGAGTCAAGACTTCATGAAATGCACTGGAGATAATGAGTTCCCAAGGGGACAGCCCAGAGCTTAATAGAAGTGAAAGACAGAGCGCTTGCTAATGTATGCATATGCATAATTCATGTCAGAGAGGTATAAATATAAAAGCAGCCACTTAAGCCAACATATTTGTCTGGTTGAACAAGCACATGCTATAGGAGTTCATTTATGTTGAGCTGATTTTGTATATCGGTTCCATTACCAATATAGCCAGGGCTGCACAAATGGGGTGAGAATTTGTGTGTGTTGATATGTTTTGTGGCAGCCAAATTCACTGTATTTGCTCCCATGAGCATACAGATGGGCAGCAACATACAAAATCAAGCAGAGAATGCAGGACTGTCTCTGGACTGTTAATTACATGTATTACTATGAGAGCTCTGATGCACTGAAAGACCATGTTCCAACTTTTTCTTGTACCTCTAAACTGCTCAAATCGCTATGTTTATAGTGACAAGGTCAGCACAACATGAAATCTTCTGCTTCATTCTGCCTACACGATCTCATACAATGACTATAAATGGTATTTTCCTATCTAGCCAACATAGTGAATGAAGAAAACTAGCGAGGCTACAGCACGACATTATTAAAGTCAGCAGTAGTGCACTGTCTATAAGTCTGAATGTATGTTTTTGAACGCTGAATTTTTCTCACCATGTTCCTTAACACTGATGCACACAGTTCTTGGAGATCCCTTTCCGACTTACGGCGTTTTCTTTGGTGACAGATATTTGTAGCTGTTTGAAGTTGTGTGCAGCTTCCAGTCCTTGGTAAATAGTTATTAATTATTGGCGTTTCAGTGTTACTTTGGGCAGAGATAAGAGATGAATGAAAGCCTGTTCCGTTTCAGTGATATGACAGCAGGACCCTGAGGCGAGTTCCCTGCAGAAACTTAGGCTGCATATAACAATTGCAATAGGTAGAATTGGAAGTTTTTATCCTTTGTTCCATTGCAATCAAAGCATCTCTGCTTTCAGTTGTTTTCTCTGTTTTTCTGCCAGAGTTTTTCTCCCTTGCAGCAGAGGTAGCTAAAGTGTATGGCTGAACATTTGTTATGCGTTCCAGCACAAAGCTCTGAGCTGGGCTTGAACTGAGAAAACAGCATGAGGTATGAGGGATGCACGCATCGTATCTTGTGTCTGTTGTGCGTGGAGGTGAGCAGTGCCAAGAGCAGAGTGCAGCAGGGCACTGTGAGCACTAACACTTCATTCTTTCTCTGCCGTGAGATGGAGCTGGTCTGTGAGTGTCAGAGAGGCAAGGTGTTTGGCAGTGCTCTGCTCTTTCCTGCAGTGGTGAGCACGCATGTGCTGTGCAATCCTTTGTTTCTATCAATGTGTGTGTGACTTGTGTCTCTAACACACGTTTTTTCTTGGCCATATCACACGCGGTTTGCCACTGCACGGTTATCATGTGGACAGCACAGCAACTTATGACGTCTGTTCTTGATGCCTTTTCTTCATAGCCAAAAATAAAACATCCATATGGATATTACTCACTTTGCGTTGCTGTGTGGCTTTGGGTTTCATGACGTGTTAAATGAGGAGCTGCACACTGCCAAGTGTGAGTATATTGGGAATGTAGACCCCAAAGCCAGGTGCTGGCTATCCTGTGGTACGGAGGGGCCTCACATCCAGGAGGGTAACAAGAAATACATACTTTTGTCTGTCAGAAGTGTGCTCCTGACATGAACAGTGTGCACTCATGTCAATTCATCCATTATCTTGGGATGACACGCTGCCTGCATTTGTGTGAAGAAGGAAGTAAGAGGAAAATCCTATTTCCCAGGAGTTGGATTGGATTGGGTTGGAAATTAGATTTCAAATTGTGTCCCATGCAATTCAGACACTTGATATGGAACCTCCTGACAGATCAACTGGAAAACTTACTCGTGTAGCACTTCCAAAATTGGTTCCCTGTGGTTTCAAGAGTAAATGGTGATGTAGAACAGAGAAAACTGCAGAATCACTTCTAAGAAACCACCTAATCCCACATTGCTTGCTTTTTGTAAATATTTATATATTTTTCTCTCTGAAAGACCAAATTGATCTTATGTGGAAGTGAGCTATCTATATTGCGAGTCTGACCACAAGATGGAGGCTTTTGTGCAAGTAGAACACTAGAAAATGAAGTGAAATTACTAGGAAAGAAATGACAGGGTTATATAACGTATCTAATGAATTCTCTGTGATTCCAGCAGTACTTTGAGAAGAATGGTAGAGTTTGAAAAGATGAAGGAAGATAAAGGCAATAACATTGACAAGCAGAGAACGCAGGTGCAGCAGTTGCACTCCTGTGAAGAATGACCATTCTGTTTAACCCTTGCTTTGTGGAATAGTCTGCTGTTTAGTCCTCGCCTTTCCTTTTCCTTATTGGCTGTAACATACTTTAGTTATTTTGTCGTGTACATTTCAACTAGAAATGGGTGAAAATAAATAATGTGTAACATATCAACATAGAAGGAAGAAGAAAATGGTAGCCTACTCTAGCTGAGCCTAAGGCAAGTTAATTTATTCACTGCAGTGTTCTTTTAATTCCTGCTCTTGTTAGGCATGTGCTTCAGCCCCTGAAAATACAGAAGTTATATAAACTTATGCAAATGTGGTTTATTAGCTCGAGTGGGCCGACACAACTTGAATACCTCCCTAATGCTCTCCTGTGACACTCATGAAAACCTCTTGTTCTTTGAACTTGTTCTTTTGCTATTTTGAGACCTCAGGGCTGTGATCTCCCAGATTTTATGGCATCTTTATGTTTAAAATTCAAAATTTCGTTCAGCTTTCCTTGCTTACTGTTGCTTTAGATATGTATACAGCATCTCAGGAGAATCCTTGCCCTTCTTCAGTGCAGAAGTTGTGAACAGACTTGTATTGTCTGCCATCAATGCAACTGCCACTTGTGTTGAAGCTAAAATATGTGTTCACAAGTACTGGAAACTGTTTAATATTATTGGGATTGTTTATTTTTTTAAATAGTTGTACTTTAATCTGTAACTAATATTTTTTTATATATAGGAGAAACTAATCCAACGTGCTTCAACATATATAAATTCATTTAATATCAAAACAGCTTAGTACACAAAGGACATAAAGCATACCTTTCAAAATACTTTTTATTTTTCAGATCTGCTCTTTGCTTTGCCACCTGGATCCAGAAGAAAAGCATCTTTTCTTCTCTGTAGTAACGACAGAATGCTGCAGGAGAAACTGTTTTCCTCTCTTGTGAAAATGGAACGTCATTCTAAGCAACATTTGTCAAACCATCTAAATCCCCAGGAAGGGAGTTCTGTAGATGACAGGTATGACGTATTAGCTTCTTGTCTTCCAAACATCTCCGTGTTTCATCTCTGCTACAACCAGCACTAGAATTTAAAAGCAGCAGACTCACTTGACACTAGTCAGTTTGGGGTGTTTTTAGTGTCCTTCAGAAGAAAGGGAAGCTTTCTGCTGGAAACATAAGTGGATAGAATGGCTGGAGACTTGTTATTCCACTTTTCTGTGAAATTATACTTTGTAATACGGAAAGAAGTTGAATTAACCTGGATGTAAAGTATGAATTGTTATTCTGACTATTTCTATTTGAATGGAAATGCCAGAAACGTCCACAGAAGGCACAGAAGCTATATAGCTATTTTCAGAGGCTAGAATGGGGTGAAAAAGTAGTGTTGTTTTTTAGATAGCAACCCTAACTGCACTGCAGTGAGCCTGTGGAACTTGTTGTAAGAGTGCTGTAAACAAGGTCCTAGGGATTTCCCACAGGATGCAGTCAGTGCTCCCTGCGTTTGACAAGGCTGCTCTTTTACTGATTGCTTGGGAAAATCTCCTACAAGTACCAGAGGAGCGTTACCTTCCATGCAGCAGAAAACAGGATGAACAAAACCCATTAACCAGGCAGCTCCGCAGTCTAACTCTTAATTTTTTGTGGCCTAGTATTTCCATTCTCAGAATGGCTGCACTATGACCATAGCAACTGAATTACAGACTCCAGGAGAGCAAATTAATTAAATTTGCTCAGCTTATTCAAAAGCTGAGAAAAAAAAGAGACAGTTAACTCAGAGCTTCGCTTTAAATGCATCTCAGCTGCCCCTTGGTGACTGAGATTTCCCTTAAATGCAGAAGGAAGGTTTCTAAATTAAGCTAGTTTACTGAATCATTAGGTATAAATGCGTTTTTAAAGCACTGGGAACCATGAACGCACATGATAGAAATGAATTATCACCCAGATAGCATAGCTAAGTCTAAGGGGAATAATTATTAGGAAGCAAATAAATCTTTCTATATTCTGCCCACTTTATAAAATTGTTTCTAGCTGTTCGTGTCTAATCTAGGGTTTTCTAAAAAAATAAATATTTACTGTATTCAAAGTGGAGTCTGGAATTACTTCAAATCAGCTGTTCTGCACTGTGTCTTCCATGACACATTTAATGAGTCATTTAAATTAGTATGTTTTCAGGTTGACTTCCTAAAATTAACAAGACTAATTAGTGGAATTGTCCTGCATGTTAACAGTGTCACAGTTCAATAGTACCCATGTATATGTTATTTATCAACTCACTAACATTGTATTTTCTTTAGCATGCTCTCAGGGGAAATAGGTAAGCTCTATCAAAAGGCTTCTCAGGGAGAGAGCTAACACGAGGTCCTGGTAGCACTGACCTATTATTCCTTACTACTGGAACTAGAATAAAAGCAGTTGGAATGGAATGGCTCTGAGGTCTCTGGCTCAAATTTTCCCTTTTCAAGTGAGAGAGCAAGATTACTGGTGACTTCAGTGATGTAAAATGCTGGCTCATTTACTTACAGTCTACTGTGAGGACCTCATGCAACAGTGAAAATGTGCTGTGAGGTGTGAAGTATGCAAAATGAAGCAGGGGTTACAGTGTCTGCATTTTCTTCTCTTCTATGTAGTATTACAGAAGTGCACACTGCTTCTTTCTGATTTCTCTTATTTCTCTCCTCCATGTACTTAGCTTGAAATAAGCCATCTGAACTGAAGGGTGATGTCTGCCGTTTGTGCAGTCACTGAGCCAGTGGTTTATGCTTTCAGTATAACCTGGTTGTGGGAGGAGGGCAGTAAATGTGGGCTGGCATGACGTGGTCAGGGTGGGTGAGAACTTCCATCTCAAAGCCCAAGCTGAATGCAGCGATAAAGGAGTGATAAGACTGGAGATGCAGCTTCAGGGAACAGATAGGTTCTGCAGGGAGCCAGCTGCTGGAAGTGTCCTCACATAAGAGGGTTAGGAGCCTGCTGTGATTTGTTTTTAAAAAGTGGGCTTAATGTCCTGTGCTCTACGTAGAATCATAGAATCATTAAGGTTGGAAAAGATCTCCAAGGTCATCTAGTCCAACTGTCCACCTACCAGTATTTCCTCAATAAACCACGTCCCTCAGTACAACATCTAAACATCTAAGGTGTTTCTTCAACACCTCCAGGTACACTGACTCAACTACCTTCCTGGGCAGCCCGACCACTCTTTCAGAGAAGAAATTTTTCCTAATTTCCAACCTGAACCTCCCCTGGTGCAACTTGAGGCCATTCCCTCTCATCCTATTGCTGTTACCTGGGAGAAGAGGCCGACCCCCAGTACCCACACCACCTTTGTCCTGTCCTTTCTCCACCTGACTGACAGTGGTGGTGGTTGCCTGCATGGTGACATATGTTCAGTACTCATTCACACTGTTCACAAGGATACCAGTGTTCATTATATGATCTGTGTGAGGACACAGTCATATAAACATGTTTTTGGGGAGATAACAGCAGTAGGAAGACAACAAAACAAACACGTTTTAACAGCTTTATAAGCTTTATTATTACTCTCATTCTGGCAATATAACAGTTCATTTATTGTTTAGACCAAGAGAGGTCTGCTAAGTAGTGTTGGCTATAGTAAGAATAGAATAAATCAGAATAATCCTTACTTGAAATATTCATCTGTGTCCATTTAGTACTGGATCTGGTGAACACCTTGATGAATGTACTGCTGACTGCAATAGATAGATGGCATTCTGTAACATTCTTCTAATAGAAAAGTTGAGATCACAAACAACATACTCTCAAATTCTTATGTGCGTCCAGTAGAATTATATTAAGTCTTTTCAGGTATGGCTGGGGGAGCAAAGATTTCAAATTCATTACTACTGTATCAGAAAATGTGCAATTTCACTAAATAATATAAGCTGTTTGATCAAAGCATTTTTAAGATAAATCAGCCACCTGGTCTTAGGACTCTACTGAAATTATGGTTTATACCTCCCATTAATCAAAATCTGATACTTCAGGCATATTTAAACATAGTGAATTCAGTGTATCTTATTTCTTAAAAAGCTCTTCTCTTCTATGAGTTTGAATAACTGCCTTAAATTTATTTGAATTATATGCTTTATAATTTATTATTTATTATCAATCCTTTCTTTTTTAAACAATACTTTAAAAGTTAATTACTATAAGTGCACAGTTAAGTTGAAACAAGTCTTTGTGGATTTTTTTTTTGTATTTTGTATTTGGGTGCTTTGCACTTCTACTTTTCTGCATGGAATATGTCCTTTTTTGAATTCCTTTGATTCCTTTGATAGGAAATCAAGGTTCATCATTTGTATCCCAGCTGTATTTTGTCCTAATTGAGACTCGGAAGCTCGCAGGGAATGTGTAGGTATGAAACAACTAAACTACAGATGTAGTGAAATACTATTTGCTAATTATATGCTCCTTAAATATTCATATTTCTAAACTGAAAGACCTTTGCTTTTGGTTGAACTGCATAAGTTTACAGACATTTGTATTTTTGGTCAGACTCGTATATTTCAGCAGTTTGGGAGGTTTTGTTTTTTTTTTTTTAATCCCCTGTGATGTATTAGTTAGGCACAGTGGGACAACATACGAGTTGCTGTGGGTAAAATCCATTGATGATGAAAGCAGTGCCTGAGTGCAGAATGCAGAGAGCCAAAATTTGCACCTGAAGACAGACGCAGATTGCATTTCTCTGTTTTTAGAGGCAATAGGATCAGTTTTCCATTGAGAGAGGAAAGAGGAAAGTGGGATCTGATGCCTCCTCTACCTGGTTTGTCAGGATAGCAGCAACCACAGTTGTGCAGATCCTTCCAAACCTGTCTGCGTGGCTAGCCATCTATGTACCATTTTATGCTTGCTTTAAAAAATATTTTGATATCTATTTCTATTTCAATTTCAATAAATTGCATCTAAGATTTGACCATGCTTTTGTTGAGGACCAAACTGTGCTCCTTTAGAAGACAGGCAAATACAAACATTCATTAACACTAACTAATGATATGCATAGATGTGTGGATGTGCAAGAGGGTTGCAACTAAGATTTCCTTGATGCTATGTTTTCTTTTCAGTCTATGAAATACTCAGGGGGCTGAATCTGCCTCATCCTTTCTGTTTTTCATCTCAAGCAGGATATTGATAGATATGTTTTTTTCTTTGCCAAAGTGGATTTTCATTTTTACAGAGAGTAGAAGATATTTCACATTCAAATGCACTGGAAATGTTTATGGAAATGAGAGCGTCGCGAGCAGGTTGCAATTTTACAGACTGCAGTGTTTGATATTAAATAACTTATTCAAAACAAAAGGACGAATCCTCAACTGAACTTTATTGCTATCATTATTTGGACCTTTGAGGTCTGCTACTGTGTGCCTAGAATAAGTTAACTTTAAGAATGCTCCAGTGAACTAGGGGCCTACAAAACATTTGCTCCCGTGATGTAAATGTTGGAGCTCTGATGCTGATGGTTAAGTGAAAATGGATCTGAAGCTCATAAATCTTCAAGTTTTTCTTGAAGATTTCTGACTGATCTGGTTTATCATACTGCTAAAAGCTCACAAGCAGACCTCATCTAAAACCTCTCTGTAGGCATTCTTTAATTTGGAGTTGCTTTTAGTGCTGACGAGGTTTAGCATGATTTACAAGAGGCTGCAAACAAACCTTGGATATGTGCAGCAGATATTCCAAAGGGGAATAAGATGTTTGTAGCATGACCACATTGTCTCTGAAGTTGTTTACACAATGGAATCACGGTTTTAGCGTTGCAAATAGTGAAAAAGACATGTTGGTTCTACTTTATGTCTTGATCAGGAATGTACTATAGAAAGCTATAATACCAGTAGGTCAGCAATAAGTTTGTTGTATACTTTTGTTCAGTTTTTAATTGTATCTGATGTTCCATTTGCCTGAGGATGCTGATGTTGAGGTGGGATTTTGGATGGTTGAGGTGGGATTTTGGATGTTTTCTTCCAAGTACAAGGAAAACAAGCATTTAGTATTTCAAAGACCGGCGTATAGACAAGAGAAGACATTCTCCTAAACATAAAAATTCCTCAGTAAGATAGATGCAGTGTAAATAATATCGTACGTTCTGCATTTGGTTTAATATTCTACTCAGTAACAATGTAGGAAATCAATATGGCATTTCATTATGCCATTTTCGGAACAAACTAATTATCTCTAAGACCACACATTGTAATGTATAGCCACTCATATGCCTTCCTCCTAATGTTGCTAAAAGCTGTGTGCTGCAGACATTGTAAAATCATAGAATATCCCATATTGGAAGGGACCCACAGGTATCACTGAGTCCCACTCCTGGCTCCACAGAGGAATACTCAATATTCAAATTGTATTTCTTTCCCGGAAAGATCTGAGCATCTCTGAACATGGGAGTTATGAGTCACTAGAAAACCTCAGTGTCTCCGAAGACATTATCAGAGGGCTGCTCTGAAAGTAATGCATCCTATTTTATTATGTTGGCCCACGATGTCAGAGGTAGATGTTGGTGGTATGGTAGTAGGGGTAGAAACTTCTTGCCAATATTCCATGAAATTTTCTTGCTATGTGATGGCAGATGGCAGCAGAGGGGCAGTTTGACAAAATGGTCTCTGTGTGTATGAAGCAAAGGTGTTGATTTGTATTCCTCCATGTGGAACCCATTGGCACCCATTGACATTTATCAGTGTTTGCTGAACACTGATGGAAACTTGACAGAGGATGTTAGCACAGTGAATGTCAGATTGTTTTGGCAACATTTTCCCCGCAGTGATACCATCATAGCAGCTGTGAAACAGTGGGGTCAACTCCACAGGTGCAGATTTTGACAAAGATGGCATGCAGGCTCTTGTTCACAGCTGGTGAAAACGTGTAGCTAATGGTGCTGACTGCCTTGAAAAATAGTGAGAAAATTTCAGTTGTAGGTGAGAATTTGTTCTATCGAACAGTGTTATTGTGCTCTTTGTATCTGTTGTAGTTTCCATGGAAATAAATAGGAGGCATTACTATGTAAGTGCAGATAATGTCGTGTGTATGCCCACAGCTCTCTGCTGCAGAGTTCTCATTTTCCCCTTGTTTTTGTAACAGTTGGGCTCTTACCCCTAAACCTCTTCTAAAGTCAAATGCCATGTTTTTTCCACCTTTCACTTTGTTGTCTCACTTGCTATTTAGCTTTATTAAAACCAGGCTAATTAGAGATTGTTTGACATCATTACCTAACTCTGTGAAATGTAATAAGTGAGAGAGAATTGTGAGGAACATCTTCTTAGATCAGCTTGATTTTGTTTGGTAGTCCAAGGATTTTGAAGCCAGTTAGGCTTCATCTTTTCCCGTAAGAGCAGTGAAGTGTCTCTTTTTAATCGTGTATAGTTATCTCTCTGTCTAATTAGTAGCATTTTGCTTTGCCCCTGGTATGGGCTACAGAACATAATGTTTGACTGTGCTTTCCATTCTTAACTCAAGGAATCTGGATTTATTTGCTAGCAAAAGTTGAAGAAGAGTAGGTATTACTGCCAGATCTAGGCTGCGTATATAAAACTGTACAGCATCTGCCATTGGCATTTTCCCCTTTAGCTTCAAAACATGAACATAGATTCTTTGAGAGAAAGTCTGGAAATGGCAAGTGTTTTATTTATCTCTATATATAAATTATAAATAAAATATATATTTATTTATTATATACCCCACTTTTAGGAGTGGGGTATGGACTCCAGATGATAAGCTATGGAAGATACCTGCCTGCAGCCTTAGAAGTTAAAATACACCCTTTTATGTACTGACTGCAGATCCTTTCCTCTACTTTCTGCTTGCTGGAGATCACTCTTTATGTAAGCTCTGTATGGAAGATAGTTGCCCTACTGAAAATTTAGGTTCTACTCTAGGAAACAGTAAGCTTTTAGTCAAATTGTATTATGAAGCATATTTTCTTTGTTAGTCAAGTCAGTTGTTATTAGGTCAAGCCCACAGTACTTGGCTGAAGTCAACAGATGATGCTGGGCAAGTTTGAAGTATGGTTAATTGAAGATTTATCATTCTTGCATCCACTCAGGCAATTTTCTTTGCTTAGTTTGTGGTGGGGCCTGAAGTAGACAGTAAAAGTATCAGTGTTTTTTCTGTAACAGGATACGAATGACTGAACATGATAAATAATGGAATTTCTTGTAATTGTATCTACATGAATATTTCATATACTTAGAGCTATAAATTTATCCCATGTCTGAAAATCCTCTGCAGTATCTGACAGAGCTTAATTGTTTGCTTTTGGTACATCCCTCTCATACTAATGGCACAAGTCCATGGCTGCTTGAGATCAAATCGTATTTCAAGCCTTCAGTGTGCCCATTGAATGGAAAAGCAGGTTGAAGGCTGTGAATCTTCACCCTTTTGTGGCAAAATCTGTAATAGTGGAAGTGGGAGGAAGCAAATAAAATTAGTTTTGTCTTTCTCTGAAGGTCTGCTTTCTCTCGTACAATACAGATCCAATGGATTGGCTGCAAGTGTTAATATAAGTTTCAAAGAGCTCACAGAGGCCACTCATGAGTTCTACCTGGCAACCAACAATGCAGGAACATGCAAGGAATTTCTCAGTGCAGGCATACTCTGAGAGTGGGAGATAAAGAGCTCATTACTATTAGATATGTTTCAAAACCAAACTGGCTAAAAATACATATTTTTAACAGTTATTGAGTAGTTGGAAATTGACACAATATATCAAAGGTGTGGATCTGGTGATGAAATTAAAATATTTTTCATCCTCTAGGAAGGGACAAAGGGGAAACAGGAAAATCAAAACTGTGGTATTTGATAAGGTAGATTTCAAAAGACTTTGAGCATTTATGGGATGTTTTGTGAGAGTGAGATCTGAAGGAAAAAATAAATTAAGATGGCTCGGAGCTCCTTGATTACATAAATTATACAACATCCTACTGCAATGGAAAGACAAGTGTAATAAGACACCAAGTAGGCTAAATCCTAAGTTCTTCACCGGCGTTTAGCACAAGAAAGAAGGTCTGAAAATCCATGTGGTTCAGATTTCTAGCACTGTGCCCCATACATCTCACAAGTTCCTGTAGTTATGGATGTATAGATTATTGGCACATTAGCCAACAAGAATACCCAGCTGGTGCTCTAGAAGAGCTTTCTGGACGTCTCGTGTAGTTGGATGAAAGTATTAATTTCTCAGTGGAGAATTTCTTGCTTTCTTTGATTTTGTCCATGCTTCATGTTAAGTATTGCCAGTTCAGTTTTAAAAGCAGAGTTTAGCCAGTCACATGCAGTGGCCTGTGTTTGGTTTTCCATGGCGGTAGGCATCCAAACAATACGGAAGTGTAGATAAAGGGGAAATCTGAATTACCTGATATTGAACAGAAGATGTGCCATCAAACCTATAATGAATGTTTATTAAAGCTAGGAATAAATATTGCATGAGTTTCCAGTCTTATATAAAGCTATCTCATTCCATTTAATAAGCAGATGAGGCTTATAATGTTTTCCCAGCAATTTCCCAAGGTACATTTTTTACTAGACTTTGTCATGATCATCACTTTATTGTTTCTTGTGTTAAGGTCCTATATTGTCTTGTCTGTTCTCCAGTAGGGATAAATTTGCCTGAAGATCAACTACTATGAATCAATGAAACTGTTATAGCAACATAAATTTACAACAGCTGAAAAGTGGCTTTTGTTCTTCACAAATTGCTAATGTCATTAACTATTCAAAAGCCAAGTTTTAAAACAAAAATTGTATTCATCACAGGCAGAAAAGAAGCCCTGTAATTCCATTTAGTGGAAAATATACTAAAAACTTGTTTACTGTGAATTAAAGCCAAGATGTTTTTGGAAATGCAACTGTATGTATATAAATGGAGAGAAACGAATTATTCTAGGAGAGAGAACACTTCAGATTATAAGGATATTGAATAATCTCATGATTAGGATGTCCATCTGAGATTTTAGTGCCCAATGTTTTCAGCCTGTGTTTTGAGTGCAAGAGGGACCAGAGCCTCCTCCCTGAGTTACCTAGCTGTGGAGGTGCTCCAGATTCCATCCTGTATCTGCTGTGTTTGAATTACAATCAGTATGTCTGAAAGCTATTTTTTTGTTTTGGCATTCATTTCTCTTTCTATAG
This sequence comes from Chrysolophus pictus, assembly GCA_037305975.1. NCBI lineage: Eukaryota > Metazoa > Chordata > Aves > Galliformes > Phasianidae > Chrysolophus > Chrysolophus pictus. The sequence goes on from JAYKPI010000006.1 coordinate 43,329,114, forward strand.
CGTAGTCGGTATTTTTTTGGATGAGCTCTAATTTTACTCCAATTACAGCTGGTGTGAGAACGATGTCTTTTGCACATTAAAAAATAAAATAAAATAAAGGAAGCAGCTTCGGCTTCGTATCACTTCAGAAGCACAAATGTGGATCCATGGAACACATGGAACACAGTGTGCAAATGCTTACATTTAGAGGAGATGCTCTCTTTCTGGGCCTTTTAAACTATGCAATTCATTTACAAATTGCTCGTGTTGTTCTTGATGAATGCATCAAAGTCTCCGTATACTATTATGGTCTCATAAATCCCAATTCCTATGCAATTTCATCTGCACTGCATTGCAGCAATTGCTTAAACCAGTTTTGAAAGTCTTGCTACTAACACAATTCCTGTGTTATTCTGATTGAATCGATTGTCTGAATGGGACAAAAATGCACTCACATTTCCCACAAAAAGGAAAAAAAAAAGAATAAACTCAACACATAAATGAATGAACAACGAGTGAAAACTGTTCTGAATAGAATCCTGGCATTAGACACCACTGAATTTCTAACAAGCCATATATGCTGTTATTTCTTGGCAGTAAATGATTAGCAGCACATCATTTATATGACTATTCAGGTCTATAGAAATTGTTTTTAAGCTGAGGGTGGAATAATATTGTGGAAATGTAGCAGAGGTCTTGTTTAAACGAAGGACAGAACATTACTTTGGAAATGTAGCTGAGAAAGTAAATTTTTTACCTCTTTTTTTTCTCCTGTATGGCTTTCATCTTCATACACATTCATTTTTCTCACCTTTAGGTCTTTTCTTTATCTTACGTATGATTTTGTTACCTACGATTTCTAAATATGTTGGATATTTCAGAGCACTGCCATTTGCACTCAGCTGCCTCTACAAAGTCTGTGTCAGTGGAAGCTTAAGGCAAATCTATTCCTTGCTGTTGTGAATCTGTATGAGTGTGCTGTGCTGCAGTGCAACACATAGTTTTCCTCATTACAGTAAAGTCACGAAGGAAGTGTGGCAATCTTTTAGAGAGCTATCATCTTCTGAATATGAAAAGACATTTCACGGGGTTGATGCAGGACGTGGAAATACAGAAAAGGGAAGCAATGTCACATACAAACCTGGAATTATGTGACTGTATCTTTTCAGGATTCATGTATTGGAAATTAGTACTTGAATATTTGTGTGAAGTGTGGGGGGAGAGAGTTCTTGCTGAATGTGAATTTGAGTGGCCACGAAGGGCTGATGTAACACATAAAGGAATACATGCGAAGAAGTTTAATTTGTACTGAAATTGCTTTTATTATTTCAAGTGCACATTTATACACTTTTAAAATACATTAGTTTTTGCTTTTGCATCAGATATCCCAATTGTTGTAGTGTTTGGAAGTCTTTTCTCAAAAAACAGTGATCTTTTCAAGTCAGGCAGGTGTGTGGTTTCTGCCTCATCTAACTTCACCCAAGAGATAATTGTGGAAGAGTGTGAGTTGTTGAGTTCTCTAGCTGTTATTTTTCATGTATTTGTATAAAATATGGTTATATTCAAATGATAATTAGAAGTTCATAAATGTGCTATTGTGTTTTATACATACTAAGCCTCCCCAGGTTTCAATAGTTTGTCTAAACAAGCATGCCATCTAATCACGTATGGACTGTTGTTGGAGAACACAGGGATAATCTTATTGGAGTGAATCAGTCATTTATTAAAATCAAAATTACAAAAATGAGTTCTATCTCTACCTCTGCAGAATGACTTTGTGCTCCCAATACATGCTAATTATGCAGTACTTTACACAACAGTATGAGATAGTTTTTTCTTCCAGCAAGCAGATAATCATCAGTTACTGTCATGTTATTATAGATTCAGAAAAATAAATAATGTTACAATATGAATATCTACAGATGCAAATCTGCTTATGCTTTGGAAAGTAATTTTAGGTAGAACTTAGTGATTGTTCTATGAAACAGTAAGCTAAACTCATGCAAATTTGGCTTGTAGTTGTCTATTTTACTCCAAAGTAAGGGAGGATCATTCACACAAATCACCCAAATCCTTCATTAAACACCACTCTCTTATCTAAATATGAAGGTTCCTTTTATAAAGCTTGATTACATCTTTGCCTGTTCACTGAACACTTTTCATATGCCACTGAAAGCACAATTTTTATCCTGTCTTGCTTTTACATGAATGCAGGTTTTCCTCTAGCCTTATTTAATAAATCCAGCTATGTAAACAAGTTTTCAAGGACAAAGGTTTTTTTTTCTAGTTTGATTTTCAAGTTGCAATGTTCTTCCCTCTTTTTGCAAGTGAAACTGATGGTAATTTGTAGATTTATGTGTTGTGTTTTGTTAGTAGTGAAAATGCCATTTGGGTAACAGGTAAGTGAATGATAATGAGAAGGAGGGATCTAACATTCTCTAATGAATTCAGTTTGTGGGCATTTTTCATGGTACTGCATCTGCAGAACTGGAAGTGCCTTTCCATTTACCTGCAATGAGAGGTAAGTGGCACTTGCTTTCTTGATCTGTCACAGGAAGAAGGAAGCTAATTAGCTCATCACTCTCGATCTTAGTGCCAGGCTTTGGCTGCTGGCTTCATTTTGCTCTTTGCTTTTCAATTCATTTGCTATCAAGATGAAAGCCAGGTTTAGACAAAATGCATGCTTTCTGTACTTTCTGATAGTTTTGAATGTGCTGTGTGTACCTACACACTTTTAGACATTCTTTGCTGGAGTGGTTATAAATTGATTCCTTTCTGGTTAGACAATCAACAAAAGCACTCATGACTTCATCTGAAATAAAATGAGATCATGGACGAGGAAAAGTTTTGAAACAGATAAGGTGTTCATGGCTGGGACTTTTTGATGAGGGGGATGAAGAATGGTTTAGTGTGACCTTTAGCTGTTTTTCCCCAGTTTGGCATGCTTGTTAGGCCATAAGGTATCTACTTCAAAATACTGTCTAAGAGTAATACGGAGATCATAAGAGAATCTTCTGCTAATTGTAAACCAAAGCTGATTTCTTTCTTTTGTCTGACTTCAGTTCTGAATTAAGACATTCCCAAGCCTTTTCTTCATAGGCTCATCGTATTTTACCAACTAAGAGTGTAATTTACTGCACTCACCATTCCGGGAACACTGGAATAGATCTGTTCTTCAAATTGCTCAGAGTATAATTAATTCCATTATGTGGTAAGTATAGTTACCGTTACCATATTGCATTAAAAAAAATCATAATAATATGAAAGCGCTTTTGAAACGTAGCATACTTTAAATGGGGAACATAAAATTGTTTTCTTTGTAAACTGAGCTGCATGAGTGATATACTTAATCCTGTACTTTAAGTAAAAAGGTATGTGAACAAGGTGCTGATTTGTTTAGCTAAAACCTGATTCAACGCTTGATGAAATGCCAATCCAGTCATGTTGCCTTAAGTACTCACTGCAGCTTCTGTTGACCAAGGTGACAGACATCTGCAAAATCATTTCGAAGGACACTATCCTCATGAAATGCTGCTGCTGGAGTTCTTCTTCTGTGACATTGCTGAGCCTTGACCTTGTGGATCGTAGCTAGTAGTAGAGTTTGTTTAGTGCCCTGTAGTACTACAGGGATCATTTACTTCTCATTGAAACAGATCCTTCCTTGTGTTTCAAGTCTGAGTTCAGAATGAGAATTTCTGGGAAATGTGTTCTTTGGAGCCATTGCTAATCCTCTCCAAGTGAAATCATCCCAAGTGATCTCCCCCATCACTATTTCACTATTCTGGCTTCCCTTTTGTTCCTGTACAAGGAACATGGGAGGAGAAAATATTATTCATGAATATTTTCATAAGAAATTATCAGGAAGAGACAATAACCTCTAACGGTTCAGAGAATATGTATACTATAATAGTATTGAAATACAATGAAATAAATGTCTGCATTGACAGAGAACACTATGATACAGTCTTTCATTAATTGTCCTCTCCTAACACTCTGCATTAAACTAGCTTTTAAAGTGGTAAGAAGTTGAGTACATTTCAAAGTTAAACTTTTGTAAATACTCTACTTCCATCAAAGGGACACACAAAGTAACTTGTTTATGAGCTCTGCCAAAAAAATCAAAGCCTTTTCTTCCTTCCTCTGGACTCAAGGAAGAAAGAAGAGTTCTTTTAGGGATTTGCCTTCTGATGCTTCATTTCTACCTGGGGAAAAATAATAATTTGTCAAGACTTCAGTTTTCTTCTGAGATTAAATGGAATAAACACCCTGAAGAATCCAAATGAGTATGCCCAGAGTTGCAGAGTAATGCAGAGGAGCTGCTACCTCCCTGATGAGGTGACACAACTGCTGACTTCCTTTGGCTTCCTTACGATTCCCATTACTCACTTACAGCTGCAGGCATGTAAAAAAGTACTGAAGTATGAGTTTTCTCTAGGCCCAATGGTATGTTTCTGTGGCCTTGCTGTTACTTGTCTTCTTCAGAATTTGTGGATATGGGAAGTCTGGACTGCAACCCTCATGGTGGTGCTTCTACAACATGAAGGATCTGAGGATCTGACTTACACACTCCGTGAGGTAGCATGAAGGCTGAGGATGGCGGATAGTAGAATAGCATTGGAGGATTGGGTAGCTGCAATGCTATCCTGGTGCAGTCTTGTCTACAGTGCCTACTGGGTGCAATCCCTGGTGAGAACGGTCCCAAGAATCATACACATGTACCAGGACATTTACAGCTAGATCAGGTTGCTCAGAGCCTGGTCTGGACTTTGTGGGAGCTTGCTTGAGTCTATGGTCCATATGTATTTCATTTACTAATAAGAATACAGTTTATATGTTAGAGGAAATCAGCATAGTTACAGGCAGATTTTTAGTATATAGATTTTTTCTGTATTTATTTTCTTCATTCAGAGAGATTAGATGTATTCAACATACTTCTTTGCCTCACAAGTCTCCTGACTCCCCTGCATTAGCCTGACTTTCATGGAGTTTTCCTGATCCCGTTCAGGTGGCTTACCTATGTTTTCACAAATCATCACTCAGTTCAAGAGATTTTTCTAGAAGGCTAGTGCTCATGCACTTCTTTTCTTTCCTTAACAGGTAGCTGAGGCTATGTAGCACTGCCCTGGGACTTACCAGTTGGTTTCTGGGGAATTGATTGCAAAGACGTGAAGCAAGTCAGTTACATTCCTAATGGCGGTCCCGTGTAGATGCTAACTGCATTGCTTTCCAGCTGCTGATTTGGCTGCAGGAAGGAGGGAGGGGAAAAATCGAAAAGAGAAGAGCAATGAAAAGACACCATGAGGAAAAGAAGATAAATACTAAAACCAGAAAGAACACATGAACAAGAAAAAAAGGAGGAAATACTCCAGAAAGAAAACAGTGCTAGAAAGAAGTATAGGGCTCGCAGACTAGAAAATGGAAATAGAGAAATGTGATGGAATGAACATTATAAAGGGACAAAGGAAAATATATTTTGTACATTCTTCCTTAACATTATTTTGTCTATCCATACATACTCTAAGCAGTGTGCAAACGGCCATATCTCTTGACCAGTATTTTGCAGTAGTTCTGCTATGCACATTTTGTAGCTTTGAGCAGCAATCCAGTTGAATCATAAGAAGCTTGTAACATTTTTCTTCCTTTCTGTCCCCTGGTGCCCTCTCAACATTTCCTACATTCTGCTGACAGTGGGCAGAAGGCTTATTTGGCACCACTCACACTAGATTGAGTGGAAATGCATCTTGGCAGTGATGCCTAGTAAACTGCATATGTTTTGTACATGGTTCCTTCCCTGTAAAATTTTCAATAATACTCTGCTACTCATTTGTATTTCCTTTCCTGTGTGGTCAGACTGTGAGAGTGCACACTGATATAATGCTTATCTTTTGCTAACTGACCTTGTGTTTAATGTACACCCTTGCTGACCAATGTTTTTGCCTCCCTCTTCTTTTCCTCATTTGCAGAATTTTTCTGTTAAACTCCACTAGAAGTTTCTGTGCAAGACAACAGATTTTTACCATGCACTAAAAAAGCACTGACAAAATGACAATAATGTTTTCATAGAATCATGGAATTGTGTGGGTTGAATCATCTAGTCTATTTTATTGGGTCATCCAGTCTGAAGTTTATTGAGTGTACGAACTGCAGTATTTTCACCCGGTCTGTGTCCCTTTTCTTCATTCTTTTTGAAGAGTGTACAAAGTTCTGTTTCTTTGAAGAAAGGAGAAAACAAAGAGACAATGTTTAGGGTTACAGTTCCCAACCTCTCAGCTGATATCCAGTAGCTCTTAGCGCTGATCTAGCCTATTTCTGAATATTTCTGAATATATTGCTTCTCAATCTGATTCTGTGGAATCCCTTTGTTTCTCTCTCATTCCCAGCTCACTTGACCAAAGAACAATCAGCTCAACCCCTTTTCCCATGGTACAAATCACAGGGGATCCACACATAAGCAGTGCCTTCAAAGGATTCTTCCTTGTGTAATTTCAAACACTGTTTCTGTGATGAAAAACTGATACTTACAAGCTGCAAAGACCTTTGGTCATTCTGATTGATATTCTCTGTCCCCTAAGCAGCCAGTTCTCTATATAACTTACTTTTAGTGCAGAGAATTCAGGAATCTATGTTTCAATGAGCTACTTCAAATCTTACTAGTTTTCTTGTTCATTTGAACTTCATTTAAGTAGTGCTACAGCCTAAGAAGTAATTAAACCTTCTCATTTCCAAGGGCAGCTATTCTTTATGTAACTTGTGAGAGTACTGAATGAGTATCTGCTGGTAACTCATGGTTTTTGTTGAGGGAACTATTTCAATACTCCTGTAGTTCTAAGATACATTGCTAAAATTGTTAGAATTTCTGTGTGTTTAGGCTGTCTTCCCTATGCTATCCTGAAGAGTCTTCAGGTATCTAACTAGATTTTCATGTGTGCGTGCCTGCTTTTTTAAAAAGATTGCCTACTAAACAGGAGATGCATTGACATCCAGTGTAGTTATTAGCAGCACAGAGAACCCTGCTGCTCTCCTAGCCTAATATTGTGACTTAAACAGATGTAGCAACAACATGGAATTGCAAGAAGTCTGTGTCACTAGTCTGAGCTGCAAAAGTGCTCACACTGGCATGCCCTTAAAGTGTGCAAGGGATGACATTCACGTGTTGCATGGCTGCTTTTGTCCAAGTAGCCTGAAGGGAATGAGCTGGTAATGCCACTCCTGGTTTTCTGTGTGTGATCACAGACACTGTGGCCCATTCTACTCATGTAGCCGAGGGCAATTTGAGAGTGAACTGGCATGCAAGAGAACACTCCAGATCTGCTGTAATGGATGCTGAGTTGCAGTTAAATTGCCATAAATACTGCAGAGAACATTTGGGAGATTGTTTTTTCTTTTTGAAGAAAACTATACTTACTGGCTTTCTTATATAAATCATTGCACAATTGGGGAATACTTGTATTTGGCTAGGGGAGGATTATCAAAAGCACGAGTGTTCTGATTTCACTCCTTTTTTGTCAAAGTTTGACCACAACTTCTGCGTTTTATCTGTGCTCCATAAAACTCATCGATGTACCTTTTTCTGCTGTGTTTAGACATGGGGAATGTGAATGGAAATTTATAAAGGGTGTAGTCATTGATGCCAATAATTCCCCTCAAATAAAGATTCTCAGCAGGAATTCTACCAAGACTTTGTTAAGCACATAGCAGATTGCACTGCCCAGCAGTTCTGGTGTTTGGATTGGTTTTGTTTCTATCAGCTATACCTGTTACTGTAAAAAGCTATCTGTGATTTGTGTCCTTCCCAGAAAACTTCCTTCCCAGTTCTTATATCAGTACATATCTTTTGGGCTGGATTACTTTCCAAGTCAACACCTTTACAGGAATAACAGCTTCTCTGAAGATTTACAGTAAGTGGTTGTTCTAGACAAGGGCTGAAGGCAATTAGGAATATAATGATGTGACCAGCCAAAAATGTGCTGTGGCTCAGTAGGCAAATTTGATGCTACAGCTTGCCTGCAGTACCTTATATCTCCTTGTTTGCATTGAGTGTCTTGCTTTGTACTGCTTTTTTTTTTTTTAATCATTACTTTTTCTTCAGAAGTAATTGATTGCTGCAGTACTTAAAATGGCTTGAAGTAACAAGAATATTATGATTTCATATTTTTTGTCTGTATTTATTTTCACAGCATTAACAATATAAGAACATGACTGAATAATTCATGTGTGTTTTACTGAGGCAGGCATTCTCCCCAGCAACCAAAAGCTTTCCTAATGGTTTGCCTTGACAGAGAATCCAGTCTCTGCTTTAAGTGCTTGACTTGAAGTGTCCCACCACTGTGTTGATGCGTCTTTCTTTCATATCTATCTCAATCATATGAAATTGTTTGCCTACATATAAACTGATGAATAATTTCCCTTCTTTGGCTCTTTTGATTCGTATGAATATTTTAAGCTGCTCTAAGTTGATCCAGATGTTCCCATTAGTGAACATACTTTTCTGACTCTGATACTTAGTCAGCTCTACCATTTTTTAAGAAAACCACAGATCACTTTGCATGCATTTTTCTGTTGTAGACAATTCATATATGTCTGATCTCATGTACCTTATTAGCTCCACTGCCATCTACCTTACATCATGGTCCCTCATGGTCTTTTAGGCAGACCATAGTTATGGATTTCCTTTACTGAGTATTTACCAAGAACTGTAATTGGTTGTCAGGGGAAAATGAATGTTTTCTGTCTGGCTTGTCTGTGCTCTGTATTTGAGCAGAACACTCACAAGCTCGAGCACCTAGTTTGAGCTTGTGTAAAACCTGAAAATCCCCTTCTAACTTATAGCTGTTTTGCTATCCTATCTACCTCTGAGCAACACAAGTTGTGCAACAGCTTGCTTGTAGACTATTTGTTTCTCTTTCAGCCAAAAGTCTACTTTAGCACACTTGGGACTAGTTATCTAAACTGAAATCTCTCACTATTCTGATATGTCCTCTGACTCAGGCACTCCATAAATGCTGTTCTTTTCACTTTCTTTGACATAATCTTACACAACAACGCGCAGTGATATTATGATGCTTGCTAAATATTTATTAACTGCTAACATTGACATCGTTCTACTTCTAGCTGAGACAGCCATGTAATTTCTATGATGAGTTGAAAACCACATTTTAAAAGGGGATTGCTTTCAGAAACCCCTTTAAGTAGTTTGCTGCAGTGGACAAATGAGCTACATTTGCTTGTAGATCTTAAAAAGTTAGGTGATGTGTGAAAATGTTGTATGAAACAAATATGTTGATTGTCTCAGTCATGGTCTTTTCCTGCTGAAAAAGAAGCTTTGCAGTTGTTCGTATGCAGTAGTTTGTAACTAATGAAGCCTGCAAATCCAATTCTGCCCTTGAATGTCTTGGAATGGGTTGTGAGAATATTCACTGTCTTTCTCATGCTCCCATTGGCTCATATTGGATTCAGGATCTGTAAAGCTACAGTTCTAAAGTCTGTCAATCTGCCAACCAAATTACAGGGCATGATATTCTATCCAATGGACAGGATAAACCCCAGTGGCAAAAGAGTCTGCATGCATATGTCCCTTTTTTGGTGTGAATTCCCAAGTGCCCAGTAGAGGCCGAGCCAAACATTGATTCAGATAGAAAGAGCAAAAAATCAAACTGAAATGAGTCTGCAGAACAGTTGTGCACTTTACTTATCTCCTTCTCAGTGAAAGCCAGTCCCTCAGTGACATGTCTGTAATCTTTAAACATTACTGAGGCAGAATGAGTGCCTTAGATGGAACTGCTTTGTGCTGTGCCATGATGCACCAATAGAATGGTATCTCCTGTTCCGGCCAGAAAGCTGCCAGAGAATGGATGTCAGCATTGGAAGCAGTTTGATTCAGTGTTCTATCTGATTAACTTCCACAACTACAACCAGGCATTAGATCTTAAATCTGGGATTTGAAAATCATCAGAGAACTTCTGCTTTTGATGTCTGTGTGAGATAATGGCTTCCTTTGCTTGAAACAGCGTAGTTTGATAACAAACAGGGAGTGAGGGAAAGGTAAACTGAGCCTTCTTGCATAAAAGCAATGCTGCTTGTAGCAGTAATATGCTCCAAAAGTCATGCCAGAGGCTTTTAAATCTCCTGTCCACTTCCATATTACTTCATTTTAATAGTCTGTCCAAACTGATTTGATATTCCTTTTGAGTTCCTCAAGGCATTCAGATTCCACAATCTTGTTGTTCTACCCAATTAGTTTGAAAGACTGTGCTTAATCCAAAGAATAAGTTGATGAAGTTTTACGAAGATTGATCTACGATTACAAAGCTGAAGATGCTTCAAGTGCAGCAAGCATGGGATACAAATACATTACTTTTCCAAGAGAACTGGTGCAACAGAAATAAACCGGAGTGCCCTTTGTTGGAATTGTACAAGATGACCTTTTATATTGCATCAGACTCGTAGTAGAAGTTCAAGTTTGCTCATTCTGCAGCCATTAGCCTCCTATCTTACTCTCCTGGACAGGTGTTGCAGATGAGGCAAGAAAGCTCTATTTCCTTTCCCAATTAATATCACCTCATGCAGCCTAGGAAGGCTTCCTACATCCCTACCTCACTGGTCTGGCCTTCATTTTAGCTTTAACTAAAAATACCTGGTAGCTTTCCCCTTGGCAGATCTTTGGGAATGTTATTAGCTGAATTAGCCTTGAGCGTTCACAGTGCATAGCCTCTGTGCTCACACCTCAGCTCTGACACAAGTAAATGCCATGGTATTTACTGGGATGCTGTTCTTGTCACACAGATGAGAGACATGGTGCGGTGTGTCACATGGCTCCCTTTTGTGTGCCTGCCTTTGTAAGCCATGAATGCAAAAAGGGAAGGAGTTATGGTGCTCACGTGGGTCTTATCTCACACATGGCTTACTTGAATCCAGAAGGTGGCAAGCATGAACTGAAATTTAGATTTCTCCAGGTAATACAGCACAGTATGGCATTTTTTGGTAGGCCTGTTGCAACAGCTGAGAACTGAGCTGTCCTCTGCTCCCAAGACACAGCATGGTAGATTGAGTTTCCTGTGTTCGTGCAGGAGCATGGCTGGACACTGCTCCATGAGAAATGGGAGCAAATAGCAAGGGAGGCAGAAGCAGAGTGATCCAGGCAGGTCTGAAAGCTGTACACAAAGTAAGCCATCAGCATTGACATTGCCAGAAAAGTCCATAGTGATGAAGCAGCTCCAAGATGAAGCAAGGAAGCCAGTGCACAGGTCAGGGTTTAGATCAGCAAGGTATAAGGCCATGCATGCCTCACAGCTGAGGCACAGCTCTGTCAGGGCTGAATGCAAGAACCTCAGCTCCCTCTCAGTGACAGGGAGGGCCCCCTGTTGAGGCTTCTGAGTAACCTCCACTGAAACTCCTTGCAATTGAGCTCCAAGGCCACCCAAGGCTTCTCAAATAGCTCTCTTTTGTCAGCAAACTGGCCTTCTGAGCAGGCAGCTCAACTCCAAGGATGGGTAAAGTGTGCGCTCCAGGTCTAGCACTGTGTAAGTAGATATAGCCTTAGACTGGAGTAATATCTGTGCTCTGAGAGGCTACTACACCTCGATTGCTCTGAACAGATTTGCTGAGGGTGCATATTATCATTTACATTGATAAAAATAGTGAATATCAATACTAGCGATACGCTGTTTCTTGCCAGCTGGCAACCTGACATTGAGCCATTGATTACGACTGGGTCATCAGAGCTCTAATAGCTCTTAATGACCCTGAGCAGCTTCACCTGGGGCCTCCACCCATGCCTTCTGACCATGGCTCCATTTAGGTTTAAGCTTGGGCATTCACTCCTAGTCTTTATGTCACAGGTATACATATCTGCGTGTGATTCTCTCTGGTCTTGTGACCCTGGGGGACCTTGGGCCAATGTTTTTGGTGGCTTGTTCCTGGTGCTGCCTCTTGGAAGGCTATTAGACTTACCTAACAGTATTTTTTCCAGTCTATCTGTGGCTTTATCTCCTGCTGCTCCTTCACAGGCTGCTAGGTTAGATGCTCGACTTGGTTCATTACTTTGCTTTAACTGGAACTCTTAATGAGCCCTGTTATTATCACTACCATGCTACCTGCCATGGTCAAACCCTGATGTCGTCATCTTTGGCTCCTGGCTTGTCACTCTTGTGGAGCAGCTGTGTTATTCTCTCTCTCTCTGTTTTGGTTTTCTCTTTAAAAAAAAAATATATATAGATTTTTTTTTTTTTTTACTTTTTTTTTTTTTAAAAAAAAACAAAGCTGTAACAAATTAGAATGTTCTCTTGTACTGAAAGGACAAAAAAAAAAAAAAAAAAAGAGGAATCTAAAGGAAGAATAATGCTAAAGAAAAAGTGTAAACACTTCCAGTTGTTCAATTCTTATCACTCTGAATCTGACCTAGCTTTTATTTGGCTGTGTTAATTGTCTTTGGTGATGGGTTATTGACAACACTGTATCCAACAACCTCTTTCAAACACTGTTTTTGATGTTGTTCTCCTCAGGTGTGAAGATTTCCTGCGAGGAGCATTTCTGAGACTGTCTATAGCAGTGATTGAGGGGTGCAGAGGAATAAAAGAGCCCTGCAAGTATAGAATAAATGACGAGATACTTGAACCTGCTTTCATGAAAGGTAATAACACTTATGCTTAAAGGAGATTGCACTATACTGGATTTCTTTTTTTCCAAAGGCTAAAGCTGATCGTTTGTGCAAGATAAGGAAGATGAGTCTGTGCTAAATAACAGCGGTGAACTCACAGCAAATCATAATATAAACATACAGTGCACCACTCTCATGATTTTTTCATGTCTCAGAGCTGGTAAATTTGAAATGGGAATGGTTTTCTTTAAGTATTTTTTTTCCATGCTGGACTTGCCTGTCTCTCTGTCTTTCAAAACTTTATCTGCATGTAGCATTGGCACTTATGCCTTCAGCTTTGATTGTCTGACCATAACCTGTGGCCAACAGAATAACAGTAGTAAAATGTTTCTGAGTCTGGAGTAACCTCTACTCTTAGGATGCTGAAAGAGCTGCATAGATATTTCAAAGATGCTGAACTGCTGTTTTTCGTGACACTAAGCTCACGCACAATTAACTGAAAAAGAAAATGGTTAAATACCATACAAAGTATATGCCCAGAAGGTCAACTGCTTTGTACCAAAAACTGCCCTGAGAGGTTTACAAAGATGCTTAGTGTTAGCCTAATTGTCTCCAATGTGGGAGCACAGTTATTCTCTACTGGCAAAGGGCTGTTACTGATAGTGGCCATGATATTAAAATAGCAAAATCTCAATTGTTTGCTGAATATTTTGCTAGTAAAACTGAGATTGTTTGAGGAAATTCTACTGTTCATCACAGTCTCTAAGATTATGTCTACATTAACTAATCTAATGCAAATTTTCAGAGCGATTGGTGTGCAGTGACTTTACACAAAAGGGAGAAAAAGAAGAGACAGAGAAGGACTGAAGGGTGTCCTATGTTTTTTTTTCTTTAGCAGCTTCAAAGCTGCTCTTGGTGAGTGATTTACTGAGCAGAGAAGCAAGGACTTATGGAGTTGTAGAAAGAAAACCAAGTATATAACAGGAAATCTTTGATAAGGCCAGCTATGGCATGCTCATAGAGTCTCCTGATGGACACAAGAAGGAGAGACCTTGTATGGGTTTATTTCCTATCCATAGAGATGGAGAGGAAGTAAAGAACAGCTAATCTGTTTGAGGCATAATGTGTGGTTTTGATGAGAAGGGGCAAAATCATGGGAGTGGGAAAGAATTAAGAGGTTGCTCAGAAAGACTAATGGGTGTGACTGGGTGAATGAGGAGAGGCTGGTGTGCAATAAATGGAATTCAACAGAATCTCTGCAAGAGGAGAGACAGAAATAAGGGAGCTTTTATAGAGATATATGGAGACCTGGTATGGGAGAAGACAGAGAAACAAACAATGATCTTTGTGAGGATGGTAGGAACAACCTCAATCTTTTGTCTGAGAGACCACCAAGAGCTGTGATGGAGAGTGCATGAACACAGGGATTCCTTTGGAAAACTGGATTTTAAAATTGGAATTTGAATAAATGTGGATCATTGAGCATGATTTAACTATCAATCAACTAGGTAATTGTCAACCTGTATTTCAGAAGTACATATAGGGCAGTTTCAGTTCTATCAGTCTAACAATCCAGTTCTTTTATTTCCATATCTATCTTAATTGTGTACAATTGTGTACAAAAGACTCTTAATTTTGAGCAATTAGAAGCAGGTTTGTTCACTGTAGACTTAGTAAAGAAACACGTGGGTCAAAGTTTTGCGAGCACTTAGGAATCAAAGTCCTGTGTTTTTAAAATAATCTGTAACTCTGAAATGGTTTTGTTGTATGAAATCAGTTTTCTGGAATTACTGTAATTTTGAAGGCAGGGAAGTAAACAAGCTATTGTGAGAGAAAGTAGACTGCTAGTGACTGTTTTGACTAGAAAGTTCACAAGATGTTGCATTTCTAGGGCTCTGAATACATACCTAGACTTGCTCCAAGATTCAGCAATGGGAGCTGAGGCTGGTTATAGCAGGATTTCAGCTTTCTGTATGGAAGGGCCAAAAATACAGAGCAGATCTTCCTTTGTATAACACATGCTTTCTATGCATGAACATGTCAAACACAAGGACTCTGACATAATATTTACTTTCGAAACTAAATATCTTCACTGCTAGACATCTGTATTCTTAATTCTGTTCTCTAATTAAACATCTGTTACCAAATATGTCATGCCATCTTTTTTTCTGTTTGTATTGGTTCTCAGCTTCAGATGTTACCAATGAAATAGGGAAAAAAACCTGGATAACTAAGCAGTTCTGCTGATGACATTGTGACAATTGGCATGCATGGCAATCTGAGTGTTAAAATACACGTAAGTGGATCATCCACAAATAACACTGAAGCATTTAAGAACTCAGTTTCCTTTAAAACAGAAGCTAAATTTGGCTGAACATTCCTCTTCCCCTGACCTTGCTATGCTCTCCCCATTGTATTATAGAGACATTATCCTTGGTTTTTTTGGCTTTTGGCTGACTTGTTAGCATCCAAACTAGTAGCCCAGTGCAGGAACTTGCACTGTAAGGATTACCAGGCAGATGTATAACCATGTAATCATATGGGAAGGTCTTACTACTTCTGATCAAAATGCAGCTTGTGAACAGTTAAGATACTGACTGGTCGCAGCCTTTTGAGATGAGAATGTGGAATGTGAAATCAAAAGACAGTGTGTCATGGTGTAAAGAACCTGTATAGTCCTGGTGGGCAACAAGCCAGAAATGCAGTCCTGCAGTTACGATCCCAACAACAGCCTGAGCTGTACTGAAGAGTGGCAGCAGGTTGAGAGAGGTGATCCTTCTCTTCCACTCAGCACTGGTGAGGCCACATCTGGAGTGCAGTGCCCAGTTCTGGGCTTCACTGTACAGGAGGCCAATAGATATGTTGGAGCAAGTGAAAGGCCATGAAAATGAATGTCATACAAGGAGAGTCTGAGAGGTAAGACTGTTTAGACTGAGAAGGCTCAGGGAGATCTTACAACGGTATATTAGCACCTTATTGGAGAAGAAAAGATGGAGGCAAGCTCTTGTCTTCTCACTGGAAAACACTGACAAGAGGAAATCGCTCCCAAACTGAAAAACAACATAGGACAGGACATTCCATTTAAACATAAGAACAGTCTGTTTTGCTTTTACATTTTGGTTAAATGCTGGAGCAGCTTCTTCAGTGCCTGTGGAGCCTCCATGCTTAGAGGTTCACAGTGGAAATGCATGCTAGCTTCACTGTTGTCACAGCTGCACAAAACTGGAAACACTGATGTTCATTACCTGACCTGGTGAATCTACCTATGGCTGAAATTTCACGTATCTTTGTGAGTTCCGTCTCTGTGATCTGAAGTTAATGCCATATAGTATGTCAGTCAAAAAAGCCTTAGCTTAACATTAGCCTTGTCTTCACAGGATCTCATATTTGCATTGCTCAGGTGGCTAGGGTCCAAACTGTATCACACTTCTTTTTTTTTTTAATGTGAATATAGGATGAAGATCATCTGCCTTCTGTCAGTGTGTTTCCTGGTGTCATATTCCTTTAAAAGAATTAATTGCAATTTAATAAATGTGCTCTTTGAATAAACTGTATGCTTGAACTATGCTCTCCTTTTGTACAAATAATGAATGCAACAAAAGTTCTTGCTATGTAAGGTTATCAGTAGTATTAGTGTTCGTTGAAGCATGAAGAGATTTTTCAGTTCTTCTCTCAATTAAATCTTCTCAATTGACTGGGACACTAAGAGGTGGATGAAATGGAAGCGCTAAAAGAGAACAGTCAGCAGGAATTGTAGGTGATAGTTTGAAATGTAATGAGAGTGTAGTTTGTTATGCTTGTCTTGCATCTCAGCTGCATCCACGGGAGAATAACAATGACAAGAATCAGTCTTATTTCCTGTTTGTTTAAAGGCAGTCTGGAGTCTTCTCATGTTATTCGGATATCATCCAATTATTGAAGCAGTAGCACTGAGCACTGTCCAGTGGCATAGTGCCTTACTCTAGGGCCATGTTGCTCAGGTTCTTGTGTACCACTTAGGCAGCCTCTCCCTGAGGCCTCTTCTATTTCCACAAATAGATGATTAGTCTTCTTGAGAACACATCTTGCAGATCCCCTTGAGCAATCTCTTTCTATGTGTAGGTGGCACTGTCCTCTGTTAACACAAGCAATATAGAAACGGTCTGGACCCGATGATCCTGTTGATTCTTCTGCTTTGATTCGAGTAGTCTTGCTTTGGCTGTAAAAACATTCCCCACATCAAAGAGCACTACTTCCCTACATGGAGAAATGGAAACTGATAGTTGATTCTAATATTTTCTTGTTTTGTTCTCTAGAGAGATTCATATTCCTGAAGGTGTAGTACTTTGAAATACAGTAGAAGCAGCCTCTGAAATTCCACTCTGTCTTCTGGCTCCACTTGACACCAAAAGCCTTTCATCAGCTTGGCTGTGACATAGCAAACCCCAAAGACTTTCCTGCTCTATGCTCCCTGAGCACACTCATGGCTTGGTGAAACAGTTCATTCAGGATGTGAAAGAAGGAACAGAAGAAAGTTGACAACGAGCCATACTCACTCTTCTTTCAAAGTGTCCTGTGTGGAGAACAGGATACCACAGAATTTTTCTTTTGGCTGAAGTTTTCCACTTTTCCTGGCAAGTTTCCAGTAGTAGCAGTAGATTTGTTCAGTTGAATTTTATGTTCGCTAAGAATTTAAAGCTGGACTCAGATAAGCAATTAAGATTCACTTTTTGAGAGAATGATGAGAGTTTTGTATTAAGGAACAGGTCTGCACCACGTTTATGAACATCCAAAAACTACTGAAAATACAAGAATTAGAAGAGTAATTCCGTGGCAGATCAGACTATGGCTGAAGCCTTTCAATGAGGCAACTCATTTGAGAGCATCACTGACAAAAGAAAGGACTTTTAGGCAAATTTTAACTATGTATTGAGTAATGTGTGGGCCCTAAACATGTGTGAACTTGCTTGCTTGCTCTTTTTTTCATTATTTTCTTCCTTAACTCTTCGCCTGTCTACATGTCCTGCTTTCATATTTTACAACTAGAAGTGTGCATCTCATGAATAAAGCTCTGGTTTGCAAAGTCTGTATGCCTGTTGTTGCTTAAGAATTCTTATCAGCTGTAGAAAGCCAGCTTTAGATGGATGTCAGTGAAAAAGAATGAAACAGAAAAAGGAATTATTTAGCAAAAGTGTACAATGGCATTCAAAATTAACTTCCTGCAGGGATTTTTGTGTTTGTTTCTTTATGTGAAGACATAAACACTAAGGTTCTTCAAGAAACAAGTATTTCAGTGAAATTTTTTCTGATTACTCAAGGGATTTATTTTCTGGTTATAATTTGCTGACTTTCTATAGTGATTATTAAAACTCTTGGAGAAATCTTGCAGAAACTCAAGGGAAAAAAGTCAGATTTATCATCTCTTCTTTTGCAAATTGTTGTTACTGCTTCATGATATTTTAAAAATGTTTAAATATCAATAAATAGAGTACACAATTACCAGAGAGTCCTGTCCATAGCAGCTTAGACTTTAGAAGTGGGACTTATTCTTTGAATGCAAACAACTTTAAATGAGGCTCACTCTAAATAACATTACTATGCTCTCCTTGTCAGATTCTGTACAATTTTTTTCTTATTGGTGTCTCATTCTGTGTGAATTAGCTTGAGACCCTCCTTCGATACTGTCAATTCATATGGGTTGTTCCCTTTTCAGTTATGATTCTGAAAATTCAAAATTGATATTTTATGCCTGTATGCAAAGCGATTATGAGTAAATGTAATCAGAAGTGATTGCACTTAACTGGGAAGGTCCCGGATCAGTGGAGATTGGTGAAGGCAACTTCCATCATGGTAATGGAGCAGATCACCTTGAGTGCCAACAGCACATCAAGGACAACCAGATAATCAGACCCACACATCATGGCAGGTTCTGACTAACCTTATCTCCTTCTGTGGGAGCATAACTAATGTAGTGGATGAGGGAAAGACTATAATGTTGTTAACATGGATTTTAGCAAGACATTTGATGCTGTTTTCCATAGTGTTCTCCTCTAGAAACTGTCCGCTCATGGCTTGGATGGATTTTCTGTCTGGATGGCCACGCTCAAAGGGTCGCTGTGAATGGAGTTAAATCTAGCTGCTGGTTGGCCACCAATGATGCTTCCCCTCCCCAGGTTTCAGTACTGGAGCCAATTTTATTTAATATTTTTATCAGTGCTCTTGATGAGAGGAGCAAGTGTACCCTCGATAATTTTACGAGTCCTTGTTGGGTGAATGTGTTGATCTGCTTGAAGGTAGGAAGGCTCTGGATGGGGTTCCAGTTGGGCTGGAACAATTGGTTGCATTCTGTTGCATGGCATTCAGCTCTGCTAAGTGCCAGGTGCTGCACTTGGGTCACAACAATCATATGGAGTGATTGGGAGAGAGTGGTTGAAAAGCTGTCTGCAAGAAAGCCCCTGGGGATGCTGGTTGACAGACAGGTTGTTGTGAGCCAGCAGTGTGCCCAGGTGGCCAAGAAGGCTCAGGGCTTGTATTAGAAATAGTGTGGCCAGCAGGATCGGGGAGAGGATTTTTCTCCGTGTACTCAGCACTAGTGGGACCACACCTTGAGTGCTGTGCTCAGTTTTGAGCTGCTCACTACAAGAGGGATTTGAGCTGCTGCAATGTGTTCAGAGAAGAGCAATTGAGCTGGTGGGGGGTTTTGAAAAGAGGCAGAGGGAGTGGGGGCAGTTCAGTCTGAAGAAGAGAAAGCTGAGGTGAGACCTCATCTCTCTCTACAGCTACCTGATGTGAGACCACAGTGAGGTGGATACTGGTCTCTTGTCAGGTGATAAGTGACAGGATATGACATAAAGGCCTACATCTGTCCAACGCTTTCTGTCTCCTAGTTAACCTATGCAGAGCTTACTGTACAGTGTAGGAAAAGCACTGAACAGCTTTGCCTTCAATGGTATTGGTTTTGCTCTCATCTGCAGTGCATACTTATCTCTCCTTTGTGCCAAAAACTGACCATAGTAACCCACAGTACATGAAGCACTTCTGGATCTACTGATGTAATGAATATATTTACATCATCTCAATTACTTGGGCAGCAGTTTTTTTCCTGATGTTAGAAATACTTGCACTCAATTTTCCTTTTCTTGGCATAAGTTTGGAGAACAGTTTATATCCTGGAGCTTTGCTATTTCATGATTGTTTGGGAGAGAGATCTCTGGACAGGCTATCTGCATAATTCTGATGCTCAGTTGAGGATTTGAAGATCCTGTTAGAGTCATTGGAAAACCATTGGTGGATAATTCTCATCAGATTGACGGAAAGAAATACAGTAAGGCTGTATCAGCTTGCTTAATCTGAAGAGTTTATAGCTGCAGAACTGTCTTATGGATGCTACTGCTCTTAAATAGACAGAATGCTTTGGGAATAATACATTACAAGCAGAGAGAATTCACAGAGTTTGCAGCCTGGCATTTTCTGAAATACGTATTTTAGAAAGCTATAAGAGAGTTCTTTTGGGAGAATTCATTGTCCTTATCAGAAACTTTAAAAGTTTCTGGGACTGTCTTGTCAGTATATTCTCTTTCACTCTTGTCTGCTTATTTTTGTGTTTTCAACCAAAATTGACATCTCTATGGAAAATATTTTGCAATCAAACACTGCAGATCAGGACATTATTTTACAGATGAGAACATTAGCATGTAGCTTGGGAAGAGTCTGGAGAGGCATGGTAATAGGTCCTTTATTTAATGAAATATTCATAGTAGTTGATATGTAACACTTCCTTAATTTTAAGACAGTTGTCAAAACGTAAAGACTCACTGTAATGCAATTAACTGATTTAATCAGCATATCTTACATCACTGGAGTGGTTAAAGAATTTCAGATTAATACCTTTCTGTTGGTATGCCTGGTTAAGTGCTAGACATGAACATTCTATTTGACTTTGCTACAGGGAGCAAAAATTGCATCCTTTTTATGTCAAAAACAAGGCTGGGAAACAAAGAAGACTTACTTAAAATCATAGGGTAATGTAAGCTGTATTTCTGAGGCTTATGCTTCCCCCGATCTCTGACCAAACCTTAGGGAGTGTAAAATTATTGATCCATGGACTGCACTCTGTCTCTTTCTATTGTATCCCATTCCTTTTGCATGTTTTCCCATACTTTAACAAGAGGAACTTAACTGTCACTCTTCTAAGCCCTTTCCTCATCCTTTTCAACTCTAACTAGGGTTTCTAAAACTGATAATATGGCAACTTTATGCAGAACTCTGCTAAACTTTAATCTGATTTTGTTTCCTTTCTAAGTCCACCATCTGGCCTCAGCAGTTCTGAAGCCTTAGGGTGGTACAATCTTTGAATTTTGGAGTTAGGCCATCCTGTGCTGTGTGGCTTATGCATGCCTTATAGTCAGTTGAGATCTAGTTGGCACAGTCACTAAAGTGCAGTTCATTCCATTAGAATGTGAACATTTAAGGGAGGCCTGCTGGATTCCACCCTGAAGATATCAATTTCTCTTTACCCATTTTAAAAAGTATATGTAGTGAATTACACAGTCATATACACTTAACGTTCAGGAAAGTGGATCCCAGCTGAAAGAAATCATGGGAGTAAAGAGTGCTAGAAGCTAAATGTGTATAGAAGTGGAGCATGCTTACCATATTTTTGTGCTTTACCCAAAGCATCCTCTTGTAGCTACACTGACTTGATGCTGATAGAGATATTTGGGTATATGACTCCAGTATAGCTGTTCTTTAGACAAATTAGATTCAAGAAATGATCTGGAAAGATACATGTCATGTTCCTCAACATGCTTCTCAAGAGAGCAGACATAGATCATTATATCTATTTGATTCCTGGCCTTTTTCCAGTGTGGGCTGTGATTTTGCTTTCCATAGTGAATGGCATGGAGAGGATGAAGAGGATTCAGTTGTTCACTGTCTTCTCCAAAACAAGAATTAGAGTCAGCAAATAAACTAGAAGTTCCTGGATTCGAAGTGAAAGTAGATAATTCTTTATCCAGTGTGCAGCTTAACTGGGAGACTGGAGAAGTCTATTGAGCAAAAAGGTAGTAGTTGTAGCTGAATGTATAAAGAATACCTCTGTCACAGTAAATATTCAAGCTACAGACTGCGAGTTGGAGAAATTATTCCGAAGAGAATTATAGCAAAATGATTGTCCGGTTATTATATTCTTTGGGCATCAAGTTTAGTGCTCTGTCAGAATGCTGACAAGATACTGGACTAGTTTTTGGCCAGAGTGGTTCTTAAGACCATGAGTAAAATGTTTTACAACATGATCAAAAGTCTTTCAGTGACAAAGGTGCTCATGACTCCTAGCTTACTTAAAAAGAATAGGAGATGTTTGTGTGCTTATATAGAAACGTGGTTTATATCATGTGATTTAAAAGTTCATTATTGTTACATATCATCCTTTAAAACTATGCATCATCAGTAACGTATCCAGTGCATCACACTTTCTCATAGATTTCCCAAATACTCAGTTTATATGAATATTACCCAAAGATAAAGAGTGGTAAATATAAAGTTCAGACAATGTTTAGAAGAATGAGTCACTGCTAAGACTCCAGTGCTTTCCTGCTAGAACCTACCTAACTTTGATGAAATGATTTATGAATCAGTGATTCTATGCTTTCCAGATCTGCAGCTTCTCATGAAAACTCTGAAACTCTGTTTAGCCTTTGTATCAGTGATAGCTTTTGGCTTGATGAAAGAGATTATGAATTTTATTCTGTGATCCTCACCATATGTGGTAGAGTTTTGGCAGAGCAGATGATGAATGTAACAGTTGAAGACATAGAACAAAGCTCTAGAGCAAGGGAAGGATGGCTTTCCAAAAACAGTTGTGCATCCATCTGGATAAAGGCACTTCAGTTACTGTGATTGACTTTCATAACACTCCTGAACTATTTTGCTAATAAAAGTATTAAGGAGAAAAGGCTGATCCTCAAGACCTTGAGAGGTAATGCCTTTGCACAAAGTTACAAGCACAGTGTAATTTCTGTAGGGTGTTCAAAGTGTTGCTGTTATGCAAATTGTAGTCACAGTGTTGACTTCTTCCTATTAAACTGTGATTTGTCCAGGAGTGAACTGTCACTCCCTAAAGAATCTCAATCTTTTAGTGTTTTAATATTAATATTGATATAGTTTTGCTGATGTGTGAATGAGATATGCAAAGGAAAATAAGACCCTACTACTGTTTTAGGTTAAATTGGCTTCCATGGTTGGCTTATTGTTCCAATTAATTTTTACAAAGACTTATGCAAACATGGAGCTGACATCCACCTGCAGTCCAACCCATAAATACTCACAAAGGCTGAGGAGCATTAAAGCATTCACTAAAAGACTTTTTTGAAGGCTCAAAATCAGCAAATGCTTAAACAAAATTATAGAGGACAGCCTTAGGAATAATTAGAGGAAATAATCTCCAGACATATAAAGCAGTTAAGCAAGAACATAAATACTTCATAATACTACAATGTTTCAAAAACATATTTTTTTTTCATTTGATTTCCAATATAAATCTCTTAATTTGATATACTTTGATATTTTTTGATATTTCTATTTCTTCCTTGACATCTATATTATTTTTTATTTTCTACATATCAAGGAAAAGGTTAGGAATTATTAATAAAGGCACTTAAGAAATATTTTTGTGATTTTTTTTTCTCTTTTTTTTTTTTTTGTTGTCTAAGAGATAGAAAACTGAGGAAAATTAAAGCAGGAAAGAAAAAAATGAACTATGAATACAGAAAGTTTTTGAAGAACAAATATTGTTTCTAAGTTGCTTTTATGCTTCAGTTGTGAAGATCTGGTAGCCCCAGTCGTGTTCAGTCATGGATGTTTTGAACCATCTCTGAATGTGGCAGACAGACATGGAACTTATTTTGTAGTTCTCTGCTCCTGCAGAGCATACATGTGTGACCTGTGTGCATTTTACTTGGGTGTTCATGTACATGCACAGCCTCCTGATGCAAATGCTTCTTTCTTTGCTCTTCTTCTGTATTTTTATAATATTTTTAAGCGAGTGTCCTACCTTACAGGTAGCATTACAGCAAAGTTTTGTGAGGGTAGGTAATTGCAAGTATCCTATTGCTTTAGGGAAAGGGAACCTCAATCTAGCCACTATGGTACTTTTTTGTTAGATATGTATTTAAAGTTTAGAATTGCTTTTATAAAGAAAGCAGTAACACTTGTGGCAACTAAAGGAAAAGATCAATGTTCTAAATAACTCATTGAAGAGAGTGAGTGAACAATTACTCTCTTAGTGAACCATCATTGTTTCTGACTTGTCAGAAGCACTTGAAGATCTGAAAGAAAAGCCTGACATCATTGCAAACTAAACTGTGGTTCATTATGTGAGCACTGAGCTAAGTGCTTGTCTTAGGTGTTGTTTCGATCTAAAAAGAAATGTCTTCGATTTACTGCCTTCTTATTTGATAAATTATTCGCTTGTTTTCTGTAATTATAAGTGCCAGGGATACGTTCTCTTCCACATAGCGTGGTGTTTTCAGTTCACATTGCTGTGCTCTAAACGGTAAGAAAACTCAGGCATAAAAAAGCTCTAATAGTATCCATGACTGTTTCTTCAACCCTATTCCAAAAATTTCAGAAAATCAGAGCATTCTAGCTTAGTCCTTAACGTACAGTGAGGCACACCATACATCTTTCAGAGTTGTGAGGGCCATTCAGTGTCCCGCCACATGGAGCTCCAGGAGTGGGGAGCCTCCATCAAAGGGTGTTCTTATGACTTGAGCCCAAATGCTCTCCTCCATTTATGAAGAGAAGCTTACTGCCTTGTGTGACTTTCTTCCTTTTCTATTCTTCAAGAAATTGTGGGCATGCAGCTTTTCTTCTACCACATAAAGATTTACTGCAGGTGTGAGGAATTAGAGATGGGGTTGTGTATCTTTTTACAAGTAAAATATCTTGTCCATTGGTACTTTTATCTTTGAAACCATTCTTCTTGCTGTAAGGAAGAATGTATTCAAGGTGAGAAGAGACTGCTAGATTATTTATTCAAACCTCTTGAGTATATTGGTATAAGTCATCACAAATTAAACTGACTTGAAGAGCTTTGTAATAGTGTATCCTCCAAATAGTCTCTAGTTGTTGTCAGAATGACTTCTGAAATATAGTCTGACTCCTCTAGGTTACTCTTGATGTTAATACTCTTCACAGACACAAGTCTGAGCCTTAAGTTTGATTTTGTGGTCAACTGTTTTCTGTCAGAGGCAGCAACAATATAGCAGACAAAATATATACTATAGGTCTTTTGCTATGAGCTCTTTCCTTTAATTTATTAATAACTTTCTGACATTGTTATGATTTTATTATTTTCTATGTCTTAAAAAAAAAAAAGAAAGAAAGCAAATACTTCAGTGTTAATCACCTAACTGATAATTGCACAGAGATAAAACAAATTGCTTGGATCAGAAGGTGGACCTTAAAGGTCTTATTAACCTCCTTTGCCCCAAACATGATAAGAGCTCTGCTCAACTTCTTGTCTGAGTCTCTTCATTTTTTAATCACTATTAAATAGTACTTCAATTGGAAGCTGGCTTTCTGCTAATTCCTAGTTTGTTTCTCCACTATCCAGTTCACTCTTCATATAATACGTTCTTTGTTTTTCAGTTTTTAGAAATTGGCTGTTGCACAGTACTATAATTGCTTCTCAAATAGCCATTTTATGTATGTAATATTCTTTTTATAACCTGTTCTTGCAATGTATGAGTGTTTAACTAAAAGAGATGGAGCTTGACCAAAATCCTTTATCAAAATATCAGTATTACCTATCTTTTCGTGATGAGGAAGTTAATGAGAGTAAATTTATCACAGTTATCATTAAAAATTTAGAACAGCCAGCTGTTTTAACTTGTATGTGGACATTAGTTTCCCAGTGGGAGCTGTGTCTGCACACGTACTGCCAGGGTTCATATAATGTTTGAGAACAGTGTTACGAGGCAACAGATCGTGTTGTTAAAGGATAGGGCTTTTACTCTGATACAAATTTATGCAAAGGGAAAAATGGTAAGGAACAGACCAAGCGGGAAACAATACAAATCTCTCTTAAATGATCTTCAAGATTTGCAGGAGCAGAAACCAAAATAGTGTTCTCTAAGGGAAAAGAGTGAAGTGGCAGTAGAAGAACACGGACAGTGGGCACAAACATAGGAAGTTTCCTCTGAACATCAAGAAACACTTTTTCACTATGAGGGTGGCCAAACCCTGGCACAGGTTGCCGAAGAGATTGTGGAGTATTTCTCCTTGGAGGTCTTCCAAATCTGCCTGGACATGGTGCTGGGTAAATGCATTTTAGTGGTCTTGCTTGAGCATGGGGTTTGGAGCAAATAAGCTCCAGAGGTCCTTTCCAACATCAGCTATACAGTGATTCTGTAATGTGAGGCATGAAATGGTTGGACTTTGATATCAATGTAATGAAAATGTGGTGAAGGACCTTCACTAGAGTAGAATAGGTTCTCTTTTTTAATATTATATATGTTTCATTTCTAAATGATTTGCCAGTGACATGCACAAAAACCAGATATTTCAAACCTGAGCGCTACATAATGTATCATTTCCAGGTACAGCAGAACAAATTTATGAAAAGCTGTTGACTTTCTGTACTTTAAAATCTCTATGAATTGATTAATCATGAAGTTGTATTTTAAAGATTTATTAATACTTATAAAGTATTTATAATAAGGATATTAATATGAAACCAGTTTCCCCTAGCATATTTGGCTGTGGGAGAAGGTGTATTGATTTAATGAATGATTTATTCTATCAATACATTCAATGAACCTAATATATTGGACTTTAAAAAGTGGAGGAATAATATGTGACGGAGTTGTTACAAAAGCACTGCAATTGGGGATGTTCAAATCTAGAGACAGATGTAAATCAGCTTTTGATTAGCATAGGTGGGACTAAACAGGGCACTGACATGGAAGCAATGCTGTGAATCAAGCCCAACTCTTTCTCACGGCAAAGTTGGAACTACATACAACTTCTGGAGCTTCATATGGCTCTTCAGACTAATTTAGAGGGAGCCCCAGGAAGACACTGTCTTCACTGTAGTTGGAAAAGAAGACGTGTGCAGTAGTACTGGTACCCAGTGACAACAGCCTTGTCCAGTGTATCCTCATTAGAATAAATTTCTGATAAAAATAATCACTGTCATTAACATACAGCTTTGGCCTAGTATCATTTAATTCCTAAACACCATACTGGACATTCTAAGCATAAATGCTGCTTGCTGGTGGAGGTTCAAATGCAGAGAAAATCCTAAGAGCAGAGGGATTGATGTGTTTTGAAGCATAGTGATGCTTGTTTGCATTTTGCCTTGCTTGGGACATTTTGCCCAAGGAAGAAAGAAGCTGAAAACAAAAGCCTTAGAATATAGCTACTTCAATGGTAGGGCAGGACCTTTATGCTTTCACAATTGCTTGTAATTGAAACAAGACAGATATCATAATTAGACTATAGCAGTTTTCTAAATGGAAAATAGCACCGTAATAACTGCTCAGCATCAATTCAGATTTTGTGGTGCACTCAGTTACATGCCTGTTTGCTGTGCTGTATCATCTCTTCATCTCTGCTATCTGTGGGTATTCTGGAGATGCCAAAATCTGTCCTTCCCTGCTGCTTTGATTTGTTTCCTGTGCTATCTAGCCAACGTGATAGCAGAAAGATGATGTTATGTATTTCCACTATCTGTGGTGTCTAATAAACAGTGGGAGAAGCAGCTAAAGCAGACAGGTTCCTTGATGTTTTTACAATTCTTGGTTTCTGAAGTGGTGAGCAAAGTCCTGATGCCCTGACCTGTTGTAGTTCAGACTGTCCTGCAAAACAGCTGGTGAAAATAAAGCTTACAAGGAGGATGCAACTAAGGAATTTTTGAGCAGGGGCTGTCATAAAATGCTCCCTCCTGGTACTAGGAATGTAAGTGCTGACAGACTGAAGCATTCTTTATTGCACTGAAAGGAGCAGCAGGTGAAGAGAAGGCACATTTGCCCTGGCCAGCTTTCTTGTACAGATCTAACTGTTTGCACACTAGGTTGACAGTGATACTACCAAAAGGGAAATGCAGTATATGATGCAGAGTCTTTTCTTAGTCTCCTAAAAAAAAGCCACCCAAAGTTCCTGGTGTAAGATGTTGTACAGCCTTTTGATAAAGCAGCACGTGAATGAACACTGTTGAATGCTTTAAATGCTCCTCCTGCTTTTTCTGTGTGAACTTTAACAAAAGCGGACCAAAACCACCACCATTAAAACAGATGAAAAAGCCTCCAGGAGCCCATTTGCTGCTGCTTTAACAAACATTCATTATTAACACTACTTTGGGAATTAAGAACAAAGCTATTTTGCAGGTATGGCAGACATAATGTGTATAGCTCTGAAGCACACTGGTAGCATAATCTGCAGCAAGTATTGGTATTCAGGAATTATCTTTGTTAATGCTGCAAATTTATCCTTTTTTGCGGCAGCGCAGGGGGAACACTGACACAATGGAACTACTCAATAGTGGCATGGGCAACATGAACAATCAGACCTATTTATGAAGGACTTTATCTGCTTATGTGAGTCCGTTTACTACTGCGTGAGTAGTACTGCATGAGATTTTGCATTAGTCCCCACCGTGCCCTTCCTGTGGGTCTGAAAAGTACATTCCTTTGATTCTGGAGATTCAGAAGCTGAGAACATTTTCTCTAAGTCTCTGTTAGCACTTAAAGTCAGATTCTTCTGTAATTTATCTGGAAAATGTCGACAAAACGGCCCACTTAATGAAACTTAACAGTGCAGCAATATTGACTATCTAATGGAAAAGTCAAGTAGGTCTGTTAGTGTGCTGTATTTAATCTCCATGTCAGAGAAGCAGTTCTGTGAGAAGGCCTACAGGTCTCAGTGGACAACAAATTGAACATAAGCCAGCAGTATATCTGGTGGGAGGATGTCACAAAGAGCATGACTCCTCCTGGTGTTGCCTAGTGAAAAGACAAGATGTAACAAGTTGGAACACAAGAAAGTCCATCAGAACACAAGAAAATACTTTTCTACACTAAGGATGTTTGAACACTGCATCAGGTCTCATTAGAATTTGTGGAGCCTCCATATTCTCAGTATTATGAGATGCTGAAAACCCACCTTGTCACAGTCCTAGGCTATTGCAACCTGCTCTCAGTGATCAAGCACTGAATAGTGGGGATGGGACTACATGATATCCAGAGATCCCTTCTAACCTCAGCCATTCTATGGGTTTATATGCACCAAGTCCCTAAGGTAAGGCAATATTGTCTGCTTTCCTGACAAGGCAGTGTTTTTCTTCCATCCTGTTGCAGTTTATATGCATTAGTTTTACAGGTGGGGATGGTAGCACACATAATTTCTGGGGTCTTTGGACATTTCCCATTATCTGTCATTAGGTTCTCATGGTTTGCTATTTTTTTTTTTTCCTTATTACAACCTGGCAGACTGCATAAAAAGAATAGTTAACGCATCTTTAATATTGCTGCTCAGTCTTGCGGGGTTCTCCAGACTCTTCATTGAGAGATCTTGGCTTGAGAATGAGACTGCCTCTTTCGTTTCCTTTAGGAAGGCTGAATAACAACATTGTTAAAAAAGGCAGAGGGGTGAAATTCCCCTTTTTTGGGGGAGGTGACATCAAACTGCTAAGCATACTTCTATAGATCTGCCTCTCATTCTCCTCATCTCTGCTGTGAACTCCTTCCTAACCCCACCCTCCTTCTTCCCACTTGTATTTTTCTACCAGACGTACAACGTTCCTAACTGCTGAGCACCCTTCGTTGCTCAAGTGAGATGTCCAAAGTGTCTTAAAGTAGCATACAGAGTAATCAGTATATTCTGTTCATTGTTTTATACCACATACGTTATGAATTGGAGTATCTACTTAAGCAATATGTTTAATGATTTAGTACTTATTTATGTATGTTACAGTCAGATTGGTAGTGGTTAGTGCATTACCTGAAAGATGAGGCTACAGAAAAGAAACCTGACAGACAGTTCTCTGTAATTTTCTCAGATGCTGCAGTGGTGTTCTAAAGAACCAAAAAATGCAATAGTTTTAATGAAATTAAATGGGCTTGAATTTCACTTTGTATCTTGTCAGTATAAAAGGCAAGCTAAAGTACCCTACATATGAATATATGATAGAGTATTTAGGATGAACTGTGATTTATTCTTACTAGGCAGCAACATGTTGTTCTTTAAAATGATATGAGGACAACGTTGTTCGTGCTCTCAAGAGAATTGTCCCATCACTAGCACTGTAACTAGCTTCAACAATTTAAACTACAAAATGCAAAAGACTTGTCTTTTTCCTTTAATTAAAGCTTGAGCATAAGGGTAGGCTGCGTGGTAAGGGTCTGTTCTTGTCCCAGTTTAACTAAAGTATCCTATTAACAAGTTCTTTTGGAGAGTTCGGCAATTAAAAAGGACACTGAGATAAAAATTTTCTAACATTCAGAAGAAACATTCTAAAGATAAGAACGTACTCACTGCCTTTCTGCCTATTTCATTTCAAATGCATCAAAGAACTGGGACTTCATATCTGCATCTGTTGGCTTCAAAGGCGAAGTTTTGGTACAGGACAGATGATGAACAGAATTAAGAAATGGTTTCTCCTTGAAAGACTGTGTGGTCTGCCAGTCCATCTTTCAAGTATGATTAATTCTTCTCCTAGCCTTTTTAACACTCGTCTTGTTGTAGGTGTATTTGTTCCAGAAAAGGATAGAACTGCATGACCTCATTATCTGACCACATTGAGACAGCAGGCAAATCTTTTCTACTTGTGGCTGTGATGATCAATATAGGAAAAGTTCCTCCGGATAGAATTTTGGTCTAAAAGAGTGTCTTTGCTTTCAGAGAGCTGAACTGATCTGTAACTATGTGTAGGTGTTTGAATAAAGCACAGTTTGGGTGTCTGACAGACTGTCTCACTAAGATGCCATGAGTTGCAATTGAATTTGTTATTTTATTGATCATGAATCAAGGCCAGTTTCTCACTCAAAATGCCAAGGGCCAATTTTTCCTTCAGATTCATCATTGCTATTCCCACTTGCTTCCATGGAGGCTCTCATCTGCACCATCTTCTGACAAGATTCTTCCATTCCTGTTGTCTCTAAACACCTTTAATGTTAAAGCCTATGCCAGAAGCAGTGAAAAAGCACCTGCTGAAAGCACACTTGCAGTACTATTATGCCCTGTTACAAGCAGTGAAAGAGTTAACCAAGGCATAGATTTACATTTATTCAGCAGATGCTTCTGATGGCTAAAGATGTAACAGTCATTTATCCACACCAAAACTTGTTTGCAGTTGTACTTTTGCTGGAATTTATCACCTCTTTTGGCTTGTTGGCAGAAGGGAATTTGCAAGTCTTCCTCCTCAGTGTTAATTTCACCAAATTAAGCTGCTGAGAGAGATGGTTTGAGTTAAGCTGTGACACTTGCAACCATTTGCTGATCAAATGTCTTCCTACATCTACACTGGGTGATGATTAAGAAGGTGAATTGTGCAAATCACAGCCTCTTCTAAAGGGGTTCTGGGTTTAAATCTAACGAAGTTAGTCCTCAAGCCATCCTGAAAATGTATTTATCCTGCAAGAAACTTCAGCTAGGACTCTCTCTGTTGATCTACTCATCTTAAATGTAGCATTCTTTTCTAGAATGTTGAAAAATTACTTTCTTCAATATAGACCAGGTGAGAACAAAATGTCACATAGGAAATAGACTGAGAGAAAAAAGGGAGTCTTTGTATTCCACTTTTTTTTTTTTTAAAACAAAAAGGATTTTTAAAAGAGCCTGCCTCAGGAAGTATGGAGATATTTGGTGCTTCAAGCACTGGAAGTAGAGAAAGCTAAAAATTATGTAAGATTGAAAATATGTTTGGTTTCCTATCTTTGAA
Organism: Chrysolophus pictus; assembly: GCA_037305975.1. Taxonomy (NCBI): domain Eukaryota; kingdom Metazoa; phylum Chordata; class Aves; order Galliformes; family Phasianidae; genus Chrysolophus; species Chrysolophus pictus. The sequence goes on from JAYKPI010000006.1 coordinate 43,360,604, forward strand.
TAGATTTCTCAACATTATTATTGGGGTGGAAAAGTGTTTATCCCAGCTGAACTTGTTTAACTGTAGTTAAACCAAGAACTGTCAAAAATGGGAGCGTGTAGCTGTGTGAATTTTGTTGAAGTGCTGAGCATCCAGCAGCTCCTATAGAAGATAATGGAAGTTATGTTTTGAAAAAATAACTTATGTCTATGTTTGCAGCAAACACTGCTTCAAAACTTTTTAAATTCTTGAATAAACTGCTAAAGTCCAGTTCTTGCCCATAACTAGATGTTTTTCTTATATGGATATCTCCACAAACTGTCTCTAGCTTTTCCCAACAAATCACAATCTGTATTTATTTTAAATAATCACTAGTAATCTGTAAATGTGCGCATAAAGTCCAAATGAAGCTTAAAACCTGTCTGTATTCAAACAGTGAGTGTACGTGTCAGAGTGAAACCACACAGTAACTTATTGCTGGATGTTGATTCTAACACTCTTCCCACACAATGATTTACTGAGAAGAGCTTCTTTATCATGCTATGTTGCTATCAGTCTAGCCAAACTGTGGATAAGTAAGCAAGCAGTCCAAAAGAGTCTATAGAAGAGTCATTTGTCATCATCAGAACAAGCTAATGACATGCAAGGAGGTGTAGAACTTCCTAGTAAATTAAAATGTAGAAAGATCCTTTGTCAATGTACAATGCAGTGCAGTTTCAAGAGAAGAAGGAATCATTCTCACCCGTACTGACAGTATGGAAGGATAAGCAAGGAAATGTCGAAGCTTTAACTGTAGCCATTTTTATCCAGTGTTATTTGTTGTTCAGGCAAGCAAAGGCCAAGAGTCTCTGTGTATTAAGAGAATAAAAAAATTTTAATCCATGTTGGCAAATACTAGCCTTACCAGATGCAATTTAAGTTTTTTGGTCTATTTCAAGAGCGGAATTTAATGTTATGTGGCTTGCACTTTTTGGAAAATAAGGGTAGCTGGAAAGAGGCAGTTTTGTTCCATGGAAACAGAGAAATCCACAGCTTTGCTTCAACCTGCTATACAATCAAGTGAAAAATTTTCAAAACATCTCTTCCTTCTTCAGTTTTTTTCTGAGATTCTATATGTGCAATAGTCCCAGTGATGTGGGCAGATGACCTGTGTGAACATTTCATGTTCTCCAGGGTTCAGTAGGTGCTTTGCAAACAACACTACCTAGGCTCTCCTGCTTTCCTGGCAAGGTGGAGGGAAAGTTGGAGTTGCTTAACCATCACATTGCCCAGTTGCTCAAGCCTGCAGTATGCAATTTGTGGCACAGTGATCACAGGCTCTGCATTGTTGTAGGAAGGCTGCTGTTGAGCGTGGACCAAAGAAGCCATGCTAAAAACAGTGACATCAGCACAACTCTCTGAAGCGTTTCTCTTTCAAGAGGTAAATGTTTGGCACAAATTTTTTGTTTTTTGGCTTGATGGAAAATTAAGCTGTAGTTTAATTTCTCTCTCACTTGTATGGATTAGTAGTCGTGAATGATTAAAAATGGAAACTAGAAGTAGCACCCTCTGCTTGCCTTTTGTATGCTGAAGAAGTTACAGTCACTTCTGATTCTGTGTTTGAAAAGGATGTCTGTGCAGCTTCAGACTGCAGATTTATCTAAGTACAGATGCACCTCTGTCTTAGCGAGGACGGTGCCAGTGCTGGTTAGGAAAACCAGTTAGATTGCTAATCACCTCTGGTAAGGATGTAGTTTTTTGTAGCACTACAGCATATTCCTATCATTCATTTGCTGTACTCATTGCCGGACTCAAAGAAGTGTAATACAACAGTAAATACTATTGGAAACAGCTTTCTTTCAAAAAGATGTAGCTTGTATAAAACATAAACACTGTTGAAGGCAAATCTATAAGGAAAAAAACAATCACAGCATTTCCAGTGAAACCAGCATTACATGTATGTTTCACCTGGTGGAGGTTATGCCTGCTCTTTGGGTATGGGTTATACTTTAATTCTCTGTGTTGCACTCAGTCTGCAACTAGTAATGATGATTGTGTCATGCCCTCCTTAATAGATAAAATACACACCCTTTTTGTGTTACAGTGATACAAATTGGATCAAACCACATTTATTTGCTTTACTGTCTCTGCTTCGTTCTGCCTTGACAACCAAAGTAAAACACCTGTTTTTAATGGCCTGGAAACGCTATCATAAAAAGAGTCATTTATAGCTGTCAGTGTAAACAGAATGATAAAATGAGTTGGTAGTGCTTAAACCTTTTCTTATTATGATTTAACTACTTAGGATGTGAAACCAAGAATGAAGGGTGTTATGCTGAGAAGAGATATATCCTGCACTCTCTGATAATGATCTAAATTGATCTGATATATCATACCCGGTTTGAGAGATGCCTGGCAGAAATTTTAGACAATACATCATAGAACTACAGAATGGCTGAAGTGAGAAAGGCCATCAGGTCACTGTGTTCAAACAGGGCTACCTAGAACTGCTTGGCCAGGACCATGTCCAGGCAACATTTCCAAGAAGGAGACTCCACAGCTTTTTGGGGCAACCTGTGCCATTGCTCTTTTACCACACGGTAAGAAGTGTTTCCCAATATGCAGAGTGAGCTTCACGTATTTCAGTTTGTGCCCATTGCCTGTTCTCTTGTAACTGGCAAGAGTATGGCTCTCCCCTCTTCGAATCATCCCTTCAGGTGTTCATAGACATTGGTAAGATTCCTCATGAGCCTTCTCAAGGCTGAACTGTCCTAGCTTTCTCAGCCTTTCTTCAGAAGAGTGATGCTCTAGACTGTTAAGCATCTTCGTGGCCCTTTTCTTACTTTTTTCAAGTAGCTCCATCTCTCTTTTGTACCATGAGGCCCTGAGCAGGACCCAGTACTCCAGATGTTTTGTTGTTGTTCTCTTCTGTAGCTTTGAATTGAAGCTGTCCAGTGTAATTTCTCATTACCTGTTCTGATTATTAAAGAAAATAGTGTTTTTCTTACCTTTTAGTCATTACAGGTGCTACCCCAAGGAAGAGCACAGCTGAAAGGCCAGCACTGTACATATTCTGTAGAAAATGATTACATTTACTTAGTGGATAATCAGAGGTGCTTTGGCTTCATTATGTTTATCTCATGTCCATTGGTCATCCTGTAATTAAAGCATGTTCGTTTACAGTGAGCACAGACCTGACCCTAGGCTTGGCCTTTGTTTCAATGATGGCCTTAAAGGCAAAAAAGGCTTCTGTAACCATTGGTCTACATAATTGTAGTCTTACTGGAACAAATATTCTTTGGTAATTGGCATGTCAGGAAGTTAATGGCAGTTTATGTCATGATAAGATACAAAAGATGTTGAAATTTTCAAAAAATCTGTATCATAATTGATTTTAGAAATGCTTCAAGTTGTCTTGTAAGTATAAAACATGATATGCCCCAAAAATAAAAAAAAAAAAATTAAAGCTCTAAGAAAGCAATTGCATATTTCAGATGTTCTGAATCAGAATTTGTGGTTAACTAATATTTTCTTTCTTTTTGAGTCAGGATGATAAAAGACTGTTAAACAGGATGATGGAAGCACTGTAAAACAAAAAGTGTAACTAAGTGAAAATACCTTTCCTTAGATTACCTGTTCTGTATTTCTAAGAGCTTCAAGAGGAGCAAGGTCTCACCAAGGGCAGGAACACACTGTTGAGAAATCCTTATGTTATTTGCTAGCCCCAGGAAGTCTTTAAGAGGAACAAAGCCAAAATGCTGAGTCATACAGTTTGATATTATCAGACCTGACCTGATTTCTGTTAGAAATGCTTTGACTACTGAAGAAAAAGTTGTTGTCCCTGTCTCCAATTAATCCAGTGGCTCAGGGAATTAAAGCAATATTGTTCAAGGAATGACCTCAGTTAAAAGATGGAATTCAGTCTTGGAATTAAGAAAGAATTAAGGTGTGGGAAATGAAAAATTTCCATCTTCCAGTGCTGGAAGAAAAAGCTGTAGGAAATTCTTATGGAGCGCTGAGAAAACCTGTAAAGCTAGTTTATTTTTAATGTGAGGACAAAAGGACTTCACAGCGGGAAGGTAGAAATAAGGAAATCGATAGAATCTTTTTCTTATTGTTCAACAACCAAATGAAGTGGCTATCGTGGATACCTGATAAGCTGGCGACAGGGAAATGGTGGATAGGATGGATTTGGGAGAGACAGATTGCAAAGAAAATAAAAAATTACCTGAACTTAAGGTGGCAGATGAGTCACTAGTTTGAGGCTAAGGGGACTTCTGTGCACATTCAGCTACAGAGTGTACAGGACTTCAGAAGAGCTTGACACACAAAAAGATGATATCACATCAGTGGATTCGGGCTAGAGTTCTGTCATATCAGTAGGGGGTTGAAAGATAACTACACAAAGAGAAAATGCTTAATCCCAAGTGAAGGCGAGTGAAGGGAATGGTACTTCCTTGGTGTAGTCCTATGTGGTGTTGAATATGACATAGTCTATTTGAGTTGAGTTTACTGAGGTGGTTTGTATAAAAAATAATTGCTCTATTTAAGCCAGTGAAGTATTTGTAGAAACAGCTGCTTGGACTACGTTTTAATGCTAAGCAAGAAGTATGAAAACATTTTATGCATATCAAGGATTTATAATCTACTGAGATCAAGACAAGTTGCAGTTACCTTAACTGTTCTTAAGGCTGGGTCTTTCTCTATTAGCATCAGCCATCATATTTGCTTCAAGTCTTCCTCAGTGTAGGTGCTTATGCTGGATGATACTTAAAGACTCTTTGAAAACTTACCATTCCTGAAGGAGTGAATTGAATGAAGAATAAAAGAGACTGTGTCACACCCTTTTACAGCATGTCCTTTTGTAAAATTTTCAGCAATAGAAATAAAAAAGAAGAAAGTGCAAACAAAGCAATTACCCAAGGAGATATACTAAAAATGTTAAAATATAGTCACCCCTGGTGTGAGCACTGTAAATAAATGGTGGTTACCAATATTCCATTTACTCTGAAATTATATCGGAGCAAATGCAAAATTATCCTTATGTGAGCGTGCATCCAGAATCCAGCTCTTCTATTTTTTTCCTTAGAATTATGTGGATTTTCAGATAATATATATAAAGAAAAGAAGTATAATTTTTTTTTTCAGATAAAATATATATTTTCAGATAAAATATAGTTCAAACTAAACACTTGTACTTACCTATCCTTTGCAAGAGTTAAAAGTATCGGATAAGCTTCTAAGTGTGTAATTTATTTTCTGGATTGTTAGTAGAGAAGTTGACAAAGTAGATGCACTAAGCTGACTATGAAGTATTGGAAAAGTTTCTCATAATCAGCAGTACCCTCTGTTAACTGACCTACGTGTTCATATAGTTCTGGGCCATGTGAGTTGTGCAGCCTTCCTGTTTTATTTTTGTGCTGTTTTCTTGAAAGTCCAAGTGACCTCAAAGTTGTAGCACCCTTGTTCATTGAAATGAAGCACATTGCAAATGAGGTTTTCACTAGTGCTGCGTTTCTAAGTATTAATGTTGCAACCATTAAAACGTTAGAAATAAACTGTTGTGACCCAGAGGAGAAGCCGAACAATGAATCAGCCAGGGGAAATTCATCATAAGTAATTGTTTAAGACTGGAAATAAGAAGTCAGACCAATGCAACCTCTTTCTTAGGCATCATCTTCTGGAGAGTACTATGTTTCATGTAGTTTCCTATATTTAGCAGAGCTTGTATCCTGAAGAGTTAAACTATTCTTTGTTTGCTGCATTCAGTGTATTTTCTTGTACTCAAAGATTGAACCAAAGTGAAAACTTGGCCTAAAAATACTGCATTGTGCTTCTGGAGGTTTTATTGTGTTTTGATCCAACAACAGTAAAATTGAATTCAAGAGTTTTGTCTTGTGGTGAAGTAAACTCGGCATAAACTTGTAAAGAAAACTGAATAAAAAAAATATTTGCATCAGTTATTATTTTATCACGTTGAAATTATTTGTTAACGATGTCGCAGCATCAGAAAAGTGTTGATTTACCAGCCTCTCTGCTGTTCATCAGTACAAAATAGTATATTCTTCAAGCATACTAGTATGGGAGAATAGATCTTATTTGACCCTAGGTGGACATGGCTCCACTTGTTCCATAGAAAGTGTCTGAGCAGAGGATAGCCCATGAGTAACTCATGAATGTCTACTTTGGAACAGTGGACATCCATACTTTCTTGCAATCTCTTCATTTTTGTAACAGATTGAAATTAATTTATTGTAGAAACAGGGGAGAATTTACACAATATACATACATACATGTTCAAGGGATGTGAAATAGTTTTATGCTTTTCCAGCATTTTACCAGGAGCATGATACTGACTTCAAATGAAATTGCAGGAGGGTCAGACTAGGGAAGTTTTAATGTTAAATTATTGGGGCAACAGCTGGTGAATAATGGGAGAGGCTGTACAAATGTCACATTACTAGAGTTACACATCTCTTTATGAGAATCTTTGCTACAGTTCTCATGGGTTAAGGTACAGCTCAGTGTAGGCAACTATATCACACTGTAGTTGTTTATGTACCTGCAGCAATAGGAAATAGAACATAAAAAGAAAAATTCAGCCAAGACTGTAGTCCTAGCAGTCAGAATCTGGAAATGTCCTGCCCAGAATCTCCATCTTATATATCATCTTATGATTATTTCCCATACTGCATGGGTGAATAGTATTTGATGGATTATTGTTGTTTGTGACAGCCAAATAATGTTTGGAGAGATACTGAAATGTACTCTCAAGAAGAGCCTTTGGCTGGTTTTCACTAGAGATTTCAAATGACTGGATAGTTTTTTGTCATGTTAAGTACTGAAGTAATCAATTTCATAGAAGCACAGGATCATTTATGTTGGAAAAGGTCCTTAAAATTAACAAGTCCAGCCATCCACTTGACACTACAAGTCTATCTCTAAATCGTGTCCCTAAATGCCGAGTCCACATGTCTCTTGAACATCTCCAGGGTTGGAGGCTCCATCACTTCCCTTGGTAGCCTGTTCCAGTGCCTTACCTCCCCTTTTGAGAAGAAATTCTTCCCGATATCCAATCTAAACATCCACTGGTGCAACTTGAGGCCATTGCCTTGTGTCCTATCACTTGTCACTTGCAAGGCAATCACTTTAAAAGTTGAAAAAACAAAATAATGAGTCTTATTAAAAACAAAACAAAAAAACCCACAAACAAACAAAAGACCCAGAAAGTTGAGATATTTTTTTAATCTTATTCTTGAAAATATCTATAATGTACTTCACATAGTTAAATAATGAATAAAGGTTATTACTCTCAATAAATAGGCTGCTCATATTCATACTCTTTATTGAGAAATTACCTCACAGAGAACGTTGTGCTATAGCCATATCATATACTTGTGTGTACTGCTTAAGCCTCCTGTGAAGTAATGCTGTTTTCTGTGTGTAAACAGTATAAATGCTAACCTGATGTAATGGCAATAGAAACACGATGTTATGATACCATCTGAAATGGATGTGAAAGGTTCCTACCATGAATGGTATCTATAGACTTCAAACTTGGTTTAAACTACATTAGAACTGATTATAATATAACATTTTAGTTTATTTGTATCTATAAGCCAGGTTTTTATCTTCTATGCCTTGCTCTATTGGTGCCATCAGAAAATTCAGTCATATTAAAATCAACAGGAGTTTGCAATTAACTTAGGCAGAGTCAGAGGACAGGCAGCACATTGACTCTTTTTGTTTCTGATTTTGCCTGAGTTTCAAATCAACTTTGACCAAGAAATGTTTCAGTATGTCCTGTTGTATTTCATCTGCTTTCCATTTCTCTACTTATAAAATCTAAATCTGCTTTGATGCCAGTCTTTATGTGGATATCAATTGAGCAAAAAAATAATTCATTCTCTAGACAGCCTATTTGTCTCTGGAAGGTCCCAGCCTGCAGGGCTTTCCTTGGCCTACAACAACAATTTTCTAGTAACAGTCCATCACATATAATAGGGAAACACTGGGAGTTTCTTAAACCTATGTGAGGTGGATGTACTGTGATTCATTAATCTGAGTCCCCTATGACTGTAACATGGATTTATCTGAGTACAGTACAAACTATAATTGGCTGGCTTGTTATAACACAATGCAGTTTGTTTTTTATTTGCTTGGAATTCATCTTTGGAACATACGCTCTCCTTGCTCTCTGCCCTTCATACACACACATATGCAATTGTTTGTCAGCCCATGTCATCCCTGCCTTAAGCAGCCTGAAGACTAAAACAGAGGCAAATTTGTAGTGGTAAAGGTCTGTCTCACTTCTTCTGGTAAAAACTGTTGTCAAAGGGGAAAAAAAAAAAAAAAAAAGGTGAAGAAATACAACTGCCTTCTATCCTTCTATCAGATTCTGGCACAGTATTAGTGGGCTCTGTCTCACGGGGGAGGATTAAAGGCTGTTTGGTAATGAGGTAGTGATGAGCTTAAGAAGAAAACATCATAAACACTTCTGGCAGCTGATCAATAGTACTGACTGGAAGATACTAAGTAAGCTGCATGGAGCAGAAGCACCATGGATTTTCACCACATAATCATATGCAAATTTGTCTTTGTAATTTAAAAATCGAGACTAACTAAAGATGCCTTTGGTTTTATGTTGTGAGAGTACATTTGACTTATTTGCCTATTTTGATCTGAATTGTCTGTGGATGATCATAGAATGGCTTGGTTTGGGAGTGACCTTACAGACCACCTAGTTGTAACCTCCCTCCCATGGGCAGGGCTGCCACCCACCAGATCAACCTGCCCAGGGCCCCATCCCACCTGGCCTTGAGTACCTCCAGGGACGGGGCACCACAGCTTCTCTAGGCAGCTGTGCCAGTGCCTCACTACCCTCTGAGTAAAGAATTTCCTCCTAATATTTAATCTAAATCTCCCCTGAGTTTTAAATCATTCCCCCTTGTCCTATCACTATCAGACTGCATGAAAAGTCAATCTCCATCCTGTTTGCAAGCTCTCTTTATGTGCTGAAAAAAAAAAAAAAACTACATAAGACAGCTCCTACAGAATACTCTTCAGATGCAGAATGCATCCAAACGGGGTTATTAGGAACCTGCTGTGTGTAAATCACTTCTTGGATTTAGGGTGGATATATCATGTTACTATAAATGGAGATCACCTCTACGTGGATTGTGTAAATGATAATATCAAATGTACAGAGAACAAATAGATTCTTGCTGTTTGCACACCATGAAGTCTGCTTGCTGTGGCTGTGCTCCTTAATGGAAAGCTACAATTGCAGACATTTTCCATTAAGTGTTTTACATAAAGCCCTCATGCTGACTTTGTAGGGCTTTGCACAGTGTGTTTGCCAATAAACAGCACGAGCAAATGTAACCATAATATGTTTCTTTTCCAGGGAACGGTATTTAAATTATTGATTAGAGAACTAGTGATGAGTTAAAAGGCAGAGGTATTATATAGCAGGTCAAATTTAAGCACTACATAATCCACATCTAGGTAATTATTTTCATGTGCCTTTCAGTGGCAGATACCACTTGTGTGCTTCAGAATCTTTGGATATTGAAAGAATAGCTGATTTTTCTTGGTGGTTTTCCTTATTGCATATTTTTTACTTTCCTTGATCTTATTTCTTGCAAGGAACTCAGAACTGTTCTCTCTAACTGGCTTCTCATTCGTTTTCCATCTCCCCTCCTTTGAAGCTTGATGCAGGGCTTTTTGGCCACATAGTCCAGGATCAATATTCTCTCTGCATCTGTTTCTCATGCCTTCTCTCTCCTTGTTATTTTTATTCTCTTTTTTTTTCCCCATGCGTCTGTTTTCAGGCAGTCTTCCTCACCTCTTCGTAACCCGTTTGCCTCCTTCCCTATTCTCTATCTGGTGAAAAAAAAGAAAGAGTTGTATGTTAGAAAAAAAGACCACAAAGGTGATGAAGACAGAAGGAGTGGGAATAGTAGAAGGGTTCAAGACAACAGACAAATACTGAACTCGCTGCGTAAGTTCAGATACTACCTATGTATCTCCTAAGCATATTTACTGCTTTGTTACTATTTACTGAGACAGTCTGCACTCCTCCAGATCTGAAATTTGAAGGTTCCTGAAAAATAATTCATTTTCATTTTGGAGATTTTTTTTTAAAGGATCTTACAGGGTGAATCACTGAGAAGTCTCAGAATCAGCCTAGCAGAGATTAGGGCAGTTTATATTGGTATAGGTGGGAGGTTCCTTTTTTTAAGTACTTTGAGATGAAAAAGAGGTGACTACTGTGGTTCTGCCCAAAGACATTTGTGTTTAAATCCATATTGTAAGTTCTGTGTTTTCTTATGGGAATGGTAAGTATAATGGTGAGATGGAGAGCTAAATAGATAGGGCATAGTGATGAAAAAGGAGACAGAGATGCCCACAGCTGCTTGGAGAATACTGGCAGTACATGCAGGTTGTGCCAGATTTTCAGGGAGAAATACATAAAAACCTGGAAATTTACCCTTCGTTTGGGTTTTCACAGAGCAAACCCAACCTCAGTCAGAAGGCCAAGGGTAATCATTACTAACATCTACATCTTTCTACAATACTTACATCTGTTGGCAACTGCTTTTCTCTCTCTTCCTTTGGCCCTGTACCATTTCCTATGTTACCTGCAGTTCTAACTTTCTTCAGCCTTTCACTTGTCCTTGCAATCCATGGGAGTTTCAAATGGTTTGGGAAAAAATTCAAGCTCAAACAAATAAGGGAAACTTTAGTAAGAGTAGGATCTCTGAGGTCATAGAACTATTTGCCCATAAAACAGACGAATGATATCACATCACTGTGCTTGGAAAGAGCAGAGCACTAGAAATCAGGGTAGAGAAGATGCTACAGTGAGTAGCACCCCATCACTGGCAGGATAGATTACATCAGGGCTAGCAAAAATAGTGATTTCAGATGTTAGTTTTATTTCCTAAGCTAGAAGTGGGAATAGCAGTGCAATATCAGCAGGTGTTCCTTCTCAGAGAGGCAAAATGCAGCTTGTCAGCTGGAAACTTCTCTCTCTCCCAGGTGTCTCTGACAGACTGATGTGGGACTCATCACAGCGTTTTGTGTTTTTAGGTTTGCACAAAGGGAGTCTTATCCCACACGCATGCTAAGGTTATTTCTCCCATTCATTCCTACATGCAAGGCTCACAGAATTTCAGGGAATTATGAGGAATTGTATTGTTGGCTGGATGCCGTTACCCCATGGGATTTCCCTCTAATCATCTCAATCCACAGCTTCTCTGGGCAGCCTGTTCCAGTGCCTAATCACCCTCTGAGTAAAGAATTTCCTCATAACAACTAATCTAAATTTCCCCTTTCTGTTTAAAACCATTCCTCCTTGTCCTAGCACTGTCAGACCAAGTAAAAAATCAGTCTCCATCATTTTTATAGAGCGCTTTAAATACTGAAAGTCTGCAATGTGGGCTCCCCAGAACTTTCTCTTCTCCAGGCTGCACACTGCACGCTGTAATATTACATATTATTTGTGGCAAATGTGTAAGGGGAACATTATAAAAAGCAGTCTCTGCTCACAAGACAAAGTATTGGTATCCAGTGTGCTACACATAGTGCAGAAGAAGGGTATTCTCTTGTTTTACCTCAGTACTACAAGCATCGTTTCATGTTTTATTCAAAAACTATTGAGGCTACTTCATAAGGGAGAACAGCACAATGTTACTTGATTTTTAAGGAGAGATAAGAGGTTCATTTTTATAGTTTTATATGCTTTCTTCTGTGTTGAAAGTAAGTTTTGACTTACATCAAGAAAAGAAGGCAATTCTTTGGCCAGTACTCTAATCACTGAAGCAGCCATTCTGTTCTCAGATGTGGTTTGGACAAAAGGAACCGGGGCATCTGACAATTGCCTCTTGAAAAAAAGATAGTTTAGTAGTGCTGAATGTTTCCATGTGTGGAATTGAGTTTTAGTTTATATTTCCATAAATAAAAAGTTTTACTTATGTAAAACTGACCAAAGGGACATACAGTTTCTTCCATTTTCTTCCATCTCCTTTTCACTTTCACTAACATTTTTCCTTCTCCAGTCAGCTCTCTTCATGATGCATGTATCTTCTTTCACTTACACAACAGGTGCTTGACTGGAATCCTGGCTTCTTAACAAAAATTTTTTTTCGGTGTATTTGTTTGTTATGTTGCCAAATGTTAAAAATGCAACATGAAGAGTCTTATTCTTTACTACACAAGACAGAAAGATTCAGATTTTTACTCCTCTTTAATAGTCTCCTCTACTGAGTAGATGAGTGATCAACTCAGTAACTGAAAGAGTTCCTCTTCACAAAACCAGTAGCCCAAATTAATGTGATATCTATGGCAGCTCAGACCTTTGCATTCCTTATCTGGTTACCTGCATGTCTTATTGACCATCCAGGATCTTTGCAAAATTGCCACCTATGTGAAAAGCAAGTCTTTTGATGGTAACCAGATCGTGCATTTCAATTTAGATGAGGATTAATAGCCTTGAAAGCTGAATCAAAACGAGGAGTCTAATGCAAGAGTAGTATTTTCTGTATTTTATCAATGCCCCAATTACATTAATGTATTAACAATTAGTGACATTGGTATTAATCTCTGCTTACCATTCTTTTGGCATGTATATGAAAGATCTTCTATACCAGCTGCTTCAAGTTCAAGAGAAGCATTTCCTTATTTATTTAATTTGCTTTTCAAATTTAAGTTAATATTCTTTTCTGATTTAAACACAGTGTTTTTCATAAACCTCTAGGGCTGACGTAGTTACTGGAGATTGAGTTCTTTGTTAACTCAGTCCTTCTTATGGCCAGAAGATAGAATTGTAAGAAAAATCAGGAAATGACAATGTTATCAAGTGTTTGTTCTGTGGGAGCACCTAGAAAAAATACTTTGAAATTCAAGGTCACAATACCAGAACTGTAAATGATGCTTGACAACATGCATAATGGGGAGGTAGTCCTTCTCTCCACATCACAACATTTTCATGCAAGGCAAAATCACAGGAGAAAACTGATGTAGGAACTGCTGAGAATTATCTCATATAAGATAATTTCATATAAGAGATTTATATTTCTTATATTTCTCTTATATTTTTATGGTTGGAAAGATATTAATGACTGAAACCAGGCGCAGAATTCAAAGATAAAGAAGGCAGTGATTAATTGAAACCCCCTAACTCAGATATTAATGTCTTACAATTTACAGGCTTCATTCTACCCCATCAAACCAGCAGAAAAGTCCAAACTCCTGTCCTTCCTCTATCATCTATCAGAGCAATGTGAAACTTTGTGCTTGTTCTGTGAATCAGCCTCTGCAGTGGCATTATTAACAGCAGCATGAAGGTACCTCGTGCACTTCTTGCAACCCTGAGTTTCAGGCTAGCTCCTCACTGTGCTTAATTTCCTCATCCCTGTGTCTGCCAGTTTGGAAATCACCTGCAGGGTGGGAGGGTCAAGCATTTTCTTTCTCACTCTTCCAATTTTTTTCCTGATTGATATAACCACTGTGTCGAGTTGTTAAATAGATTCTTTTGTTTGGCCCGGGTGGAGACAAATCCTATAATGGCAGTGTGAGCACACATGCTTTTTAACAGATGCATAATTGTTATTTTTATTGTTTTTTAAGAGCTAGTTTGGTATTAAGGCTGGCAGGCTGAAACATGAAGACATCTGAGGCTGGGAGGTTGCCTTAAATGTGTAACACTCCATTACACTTTGATTTAGAGGAGCCCTTTAGCAGATGGTATCACAACCATGTGATGAATTTCCTTCATGGCCTCTCTTGCTGCTTTTTCTCTGATCAGGATGTCAGCTTTCCTGTGAGATCATGGCACTGTCCCCGAGAGTAATAATGGCCTGAGTTCTTTTCTGCTCAAAGTCACTTGCTTGTTTATTTGTCTGCTTCTTTTTAGTGTGGATCTGATTGTTGTTTGTGTTAGAGTCATGTAGTTTTGGAAAGGGAGTGAAACAGTTTGGCTTCTGTGATGTTAGGCTCAATCATTTAGGAAAATCATTTGCTTCTCTACATAGTTGCCTCTGGTTTTGTTAACATGAATAATTTGTTTAGTCTTACGACCCACTGAGCTTATGACCCAGTAAACTAAGCAGTTACACTCTTGGTAACTAATGATCCAACTGGCCCTTTTAATACTGCAAGTGAATATTCAGCTTCATTAGCAGCACAAGATTATGCTTCAGAACCACAGGGACTACCTTTTCCTAAGAGGGTCAACAAGGGGCAAAGCAGTAAAAAAAAGTGACAGGAAAACTTAGAAGATACAATGTTCAGATGGGATTATCCTGCCTGAGTTAAATTTACTTTTTAATAAGATTTATTTATTTGTTTTCAGTAACAAGAGGCAATTAAAAACAGTGACATTTCTTGCCCTGATGTTCATTAGAGCATGGTAATTCAACTGTAGGCCACTTAGACTGTTACAGTAAGAGAGAAGGAAAAAATACAGCAGTGTTTCCCTGCTGCTGATATAGAACTGCTACAAAACAAAGAAACTGCATTTGGTCTGGAACTAGAAGTTAGAGTTGAAAATTTTTCCTAAGTGAAATGTCATGAGATATCACTTGTAGCAAGTTAAAGAAAAATCCCAGCAGGAAAATGCTATAAAGAAGGAGTGAAAAGAACCTATTATTTTTTTCTTTTTCTTTAAAGCAGCTCTTCAGCTTGTAAAATGAGAACCTACCACAGATAATACCTTGTTCTGCTTGCTTTGTATTGGATATGATATCCATGTTTTACAGCTTGTTCAACGAGAAAGAATTCTAAAATTAGATTATTTTGAAGGATTGCAAGCTCTGAATGTTCTGAGTGCAAGTAGAATCAAAGTTAACAAATCAGAAGGAGTTTATAGTAAATTACAGGGAAGTGATAAGATAAAATATAACTTTCAAAGCTTTAAAAATGTTGAATAGATTTTATAGGGACAACTACTTGTAGTGTTTAATATATCTTATTTATTTCTGTATTTCTCCAGTACAGTTTTCACACCTGTATCCATTACAAGATAGTTGTATTAAAGTTACTGGGATCACTAGGAAAGGTTTCGGAAATGTGAACCTAACACCTGCCTTCAGCAAGTGTATGGAACTGTGAAATCCTAATCCATGCATCATGTCAGGAGAGTGAAAGGTAGAGTAGCAGAGTGGCTTTTTAGTGAAGTTTGAGTTAGAAACTCTGATAACAACTTAGTTAAATGCATGTTGATAGCATGGTTCAAATAAGTATGGTAGCCTTAAGCTAGTTTTTCATGATGAGGAAGGGGTAGACGAACACACATTCACCTCTGTTAAATGCACAGTTCATGCTACCATTGCCATTTCTGGGATTCTGGGGTGACAAAATAGAGCTGTTCTCTTAACAGCCTGTTCCATTAAGGCTGATAGGAATTTATTTATTTATTTATTTAGCATATGAGTCTGGCCCATCCTCTATAACAATCGATAGAAATGAGAGCATGACCATCAATTTTCCAAAGAACTAAACTGAGCCCTGAAGAAAGATGCTGAACTCAACAAAACCCAAGAACATAGAGACATTATCAAAATGTCCTCTTTCCTGGAGGAGGAGAAAAAGCTCAAACTAATTGGATAAAATCTCATAAAAATAGAAACAAACTGAGCCATGAGTTTTGCAGACATTTTTAGAAAGGCAAGCTCTCTGTCATGATGCTATCGATGTGGAACGCAATTCTAAATTCAATGTCTCTGTGGCAGATCAGTGTGACCTGACAAACCATTAGGCTATTATTCAATTTATAATAAAGTATAGATGAGGGGAAAAAATAAAAAGGAAAAACTATTTCAGATAGGAATTCAGTATATTTCAGTTAGCATCCTCAAGGCTGCTAATTTGGGGCGAAATGGTCTTCCAGTTTGCTGATGATGCTCATTCCAGTTGTGTTAAATATAACATGACCCAAACAGAAAATTTTCAACTGCTCATGTCACCAAATTATGGAACTTTTCTGGATGTAAAGTATGATGAAAAGCAATGGGGCTTCTCCAACGTTTTCAATTTCTTTTTCTGGAATATGTGCTCAGTGCAGCTCACTTCTTGATGGGATTGCTGGTGAATGAAGGATGACCTCTGTTTCCTCTTTTGCAGCAGGGGAACTTTGGTCAGCCATGGAGTCTTCACATTCTCTTTCTACCCAAACTCTAATGAGCAGGCTTCCCTCTGCATCACCGGGACAGTAGCATCATGTGCATATGAACTAGGCACTATAAGCAAGAGAACAGAAAGGAAGACACAGATAAAAATGTGTGCCTTTTTCAAGGCCAAACATGCAGATGACCTTCTGATTTATTAATATTCACACTGTCCAATGTGACTATAATGTTTGCCTTGGGCTGGAGCTTACACTGTTGACAATATCAAGTGAACATATTTAGATGTCTTCATGATCAAAAGAAAAATTATTTTTTCTCCCTCCTTTAGAAGTATTTGAATTTGCCTGCATAGATATGTTCAATAAGTTAACAACAGGTTATACTATGGGTGTCCAACCTTTTGTCTTCTCAGGGCTGCATTGAGTGAAGAGGAAGAAGGCTGCATATTTTTTGCTGTTCACAGGAGTGTGTTTAGCCAGTGTATCAAACTGCAACACAATTATTTGCCATCACTTGAGTTAGTGCTGCCCTGTGCTCTCCCTATGTCCTGGTGTCAGCTGGGTGGGACATGGCTGCTGTAACCACTTCTGACTGCCTCCCAGGGAGGGGATGTCACTAATTTAAACAGAAATGTTTTGCTTTAGTTATGTGTTCGTCCTGACAAATGCCAATTCTTGTTTTCAGTTCAGGTAGATACCTGTTCATTAACCAGTTGGTTGTTGAGAGCACATGAAATACTGTGAGTTTTCTGGTTCTGTAGTTCAAGAGTAAAAAGGGCCTCTTTCCTATGTTCTTGACGATGTGTGTGTGAAAGATCCCTGCCCCATAGCAGAGGGTGCTGAGGCAGGGCAAGGGGACAGCCTCAGTGTGTGTGCAGTGCGGTGGTTGTTCCTCGGGCTGGCAGTGAGGGCAGCGTGTCCTGCTGCGGGGTACGTTGTGTGTGTGGGAGGCAAGGAGGGGTCGCGGGAACCTGCGTGCAAACTTGAAGCTTCCTAAAGCAGAGAGACAATCAGTGCTTGTCTTTTTTAAAATGAAAATGTGTTTATTTGTTTTGTGGTTTTGACTCTTTTATTATTTTATATCAATGTTTTAAATTGTTGATTGTCCTATCTTGAAAGAGAAGTCCAAGCAAAGCATCTGGATTGGATCTTCTTCCTGAAGTTCAGCACTTCTTCGTGTCCAAACCGAAGTGTGGTTCTCCCCAGGATCAGCTGCCTCTGTTCCTTCTTTGACTTCTCCCACCCTGGGCAGGGATGAGGGAGGAGGACAGGAAGGATGGGCTCATGGGAGCTTTGGCTGTCGAAAGAGAAGGATGATCAGGAAATGGAGGCTCTGTGTGAGCTCATGGGATGGCCCTGAGTTAGGCTCTCCCTCGCACCTAAGGGTAAACTTACAGGATCCTTGCACCCCTGCAATATTTGTGGTCCCTCAGCACAGCAGCTCGGAGGATGGCAGTCCCTGCCCTGCCCTCTTCCTCAGGACTTGGTGAAGAAGAGATGAGAGGACTTGGGAAGGGACGAGGGAGGGGGTGGGGAAGGAAGGGCTCGTAGGAGCCTTGGCTGTGAAAAGAAGAAGGAGCAGGCAATGGAGGCTCCACGTGAGCCCGCAGGATGGCCGTGAGCTGGGGCTCTCCCGGGTAAGGGCAAACTTACAGGACGGGAGGATCAGCGCCGGCGTCGAGGCGGCCATTTCACGGGAGGTGGACGGATCCTGGCACCCCTGCGATGGAATTTGGGGCGCGAGCTCTTCCTGGTTGGCCTGGCAGCAGCAGAGAGATGGCCATTGTGCCCCAATGGAGGTGGATCCACTTCCATCGGCTCGTCTGCCACAGGTGGATCCACCTCCATGGGCTCTTCTTGGCTGCCAGGCAGGTCCACCTCCATGGGCTCGATGTCATCAGCCTCTTCCAGCAGTCGCCTCTTCTTTAAGGGTGGCTGCTCCATCCCGTCCTCAGAAATCACAAGTATCTCCTTCAGAGAGCTAGGAGTGCCGCTGTCTCTGGCTGTGTCAGCTCAGGGACTGCGGTTGAGGGCAGTTGGGTGCCCATGGCGACAGGATTCTGAGCACCAGGTGCTGGCCCAAACATGGCGGCTGGCAGTTGGGGCCTGCGGCCATTTCTGGGAGGCAGTGGCACGAATGTAGCAAGAGGGTCAGTCGGGGCAGGGGCTTCTCAAGCCCCCTGCAGCTGCCTGGGGTGGAGGAGGAGCAAAGCATGCTGACGCCCACAGGCAGCCGAGGGAGAGGCAGGACATCCGTGGGGATATTTGACCTTGTTTTTGTGACCCTGATGCATCTGTCCAGTTTGATGGTATTCTCATTAAGTTCTTGAGATATTCATTAGAGATTTCTTTATGAAATTTTACTCTTTCTGTGCTTTGTAATTGAAAACACTTTCTCAGAATTGTGACTACAGCTAAAAACAATTACAGGAATAAGACATGATTGCGAATTGAGAGGCATTTCTTTCTGGTCAGACTGGGCTTATAAAGTTACAATAAAAAGACACAGTCAGACTGTTGAGTTGAATGTCTGATTGCAGCTCTATACATTCTATTTGTAAACTTGCAGAGAAAGTATTTATGTCAACTGAGTCTTCCATCATGAAATAATTTATTCTTTTACTGAGAAAAACAAGGAAGTCCCCTTCCATGCTGAGGGAAACCCTGGCTATTTTTATGCTGCCTTATCACAGAGATTCTGTGTCAGCTTGGGGAAGCTGGCTGAGAATGCTGAGAATAGCAATCAAGAGAGCACATGGTGAAGGTGCATAAGGCCTGGACTTCAGTTATCCTTCTGCCATTCTTTAAATATGCCACATCACCCTTGTAAGGAGCCTAGAATGAAGTAAGTACATGAAAAATCATTGTATTCCAAGGCACCTTCCTGCAGAGCAGTCTGCTCTGCATGGCTCTCCAAACAGGGAACATCATCAGCTGATAATGTTCCAGTTGTGTCTTGCAGTTTCCACTATCTGAACATCTCTGTCTTACCAGCAGTGTTTTTCAAATAGCCACCTACCAAACTGAAATCAGGTCTTGCCTTCTCAAATGAGATAAGTTGCAAGTATTCTGGCCTCTTCATTCTCTATCCCATTGCCATGACAAGTATTCGTTAGCAGAGAGATCAGACGTGTATTGCTATCCATAATAAATGACAGGGTAGTCATTGAGATTTCTGCTGAATTGTTTAGAATCCAATAGCCTTGGCTTCTGTCAGCAGGTGAAAGACCATGTATGGTGTTCCTGATAGCAGCCAAATTTGGACCAAATATCTTAAAGGTAAGATAGTGTTTAGTAGCTTTCATATGCACAAAGGTTTATAATTGAGTCCTGAAGTGAGTTGTTTGGAAAACAACAGCAGAATTATGCCTCGCCCTCTGAAAGCGAGAAAGTTCTGTTCAATCTATTTATGCAATTACTGTACATTATCAAAATTCATTTTTAATTAACTGCAATGGGAATTGTACATCTATGGGCTGGAACCCATGGGAGAAGTAGGAGGCACTTATTTGGAGTAACAAATGCATATGCATGCCTATTATTCTGAGATTCTACATACTGAGTAATGTCTGAAGAAGAAAAGACTCCTTTATTTTTCGTGATGAAGGAGGAGAGATGAACTGCTCAGCTGTCTGCACTACCGAATATATTGTTCCATGGACCCACTTCTCTTTTGACAGTGAATACATATTCTAGGTGCAGTTCTGAGGTGCACAGCTGTGTGTGTATCAGGTGAATGAGGAGTGCAAGGCTGATTCTCCCTGCACTGTTCAGCTGTAGGACAATAAACCAGGAGTTACCTTGTTCAGATGGATGAACATCCATCCATCCATCTGAACACGTATATAAGTTATATATATCCCTCTGCTCAACACAACTAAATCAAAAACACCTCTCAGGAAAATACACGAAAATGTGTGACTGAAGATTTGCAGAACTGGGATTGCAGAGCTCTGCCCGAAGCACAGATGGACTTTTCTCTAAATTGGAATCATCTCATAACATCTCTTTGATCCAGCTATTTGGCCAGCTGCTCCACGGCTCCTCTAGCTGCTGCTTACTGTTAAGTGACAATGTGAGTGGCAAGCCTGTCATCGTCGCAGTGAGCATTGTGGTTCCTCCTGCTTCTGAACACTTCTGATATGCTTCTGCCTGAGCAATTTGTCTTTTCCTTTTGCTGGTAGGAAGAAATAGGTGCATTTTGCAGTCACATCTGATTGGTGTCAGACCTGAGGTGTGCTTGGAGGGTGGTGGGACTGGATCCCCTTATCAAGGTATGCATTGCTCCCTCTTGTTCTTGAGTAGTTCAGAGTCTTAGTCTGTGGTCTCTGTAGGCTCATTTTGCCTTAAGGCCTTTGGGACTTCAGCCAGAGCTGCTGGTTTTGGAGCAACTCATTAGCTACACAGGAGCAATGTTTCCAAGAGCATCATAACACTGATGTCTGTGGTGTGAACTTGGCCAGCTACCTCTGCTTAACTTTCTTTGGAAGGTGACCTTATACTCCAGTGATTTTCATTAAGACTGGAATTCCAACTTCGCTTACTTTGTTTTGAAGAAATTCAGTGGTGGTTTTATAGCTGATTATTCTAAATCAATCTAACTGTTCATGTGGTCACCAATCATCCTTCTGCTCCAGACAGCTGTCTTCCACATAAATTTGCAGGGACATTAATGCTGCAGATGCCTCTAAGCAATACTAGTAATGACATATATAGAACTAGTCTAAAATTAAAAAAAAACAACAACCAAACAAACACATATTTCTCTGTCAGTAATTTGACAAATGATTGGAAGTTGGGCCAACATAAAAGGTTTCTTCAGATAGTGTTAGCATCCTTCTATAACTATGCAGGAAATACATATATACTGTAAATTTGAAGTGAGGCTTCATAGTACGTTTATTGTTGATTACATGGACAAACATGAGAAAAAGGCTATAAACTGTTCCCAACTGCTTTGTTGATGTTTCTGTGACACACAAAAGCACCTTGTTTCAGGAAAAACATGCTAAGAGGAAATCTAATCTTTGTTATAGAAAATGTAAGGACTACATGGAAAATAAAGAACAATCTCAGCTTTCTACTTTTGGCAGGTCGCTTAGAGGAAAGTTTCATATTTAATGTGCAAGCCAAACCTTTGCTGGTTCTGAAAGCAATTAAAAGAACCCTAAAGTAAAAAAATATTAGCCTGCCTAATTAAGATACCATCACTAAATCAGTGGAAATATTGTGATTTTCTATAGCTCTGATTCTGTTCCTAAGTGTTATCCCATACGCCATAACTGGGCTGTAGGTTCCCCTATAGGAGAGGAGAGATGGTACAACTGTGTTCTTCCTGTTGCATCCTCAGGGATCCCTTTTGACAAAATGCCAGGCTGTTTTCCTTGAGAAACTGCAGTATTGTTAATTGATTTATTACACATAAAAAATAAGATTCCTCGACACAAATACTTCTCAATTTTAAATGCAAATGCCACCTAGTAAGTGCTTATTTATTTATGAATTTTGTTTTGCAATCATCTGGCATATTTCCTATTCTTGGCATACTAGCCAAGAAATGTACATTTAATAGTAAATAAATGCTTTACAGTGCACAAATGACTTTACACTGAAGCTTGCTCAAGTTTTTCTTTGGTAGCAATACAGAGGTAGCACGGGGTCCTCCAGGGACTGCTCTTTCTGTATTTCCTCATGCACAGTTGCAGTTCTGGGATTTTCCTATGTAGCAGACCTAAAATAAAGAAAGAGAGAGAACTTCCTTTTTACAAAAGTGTTATTAAATCACCTCAATCCCTACTTCTGTTCTCTGTTTCATGTTTGTTCATTTGTGAGTCTCAACTGCTGAAGTAGGAAAATGAATCTCGCAGCACCTTTCCGGTTGCTCTGCTGTACAGCTAAAAATTAAGCGACATTAGTTTCACCTTATAATAACCTGTAAGACAGCTAAGAGTTGGCATGTCTAGGCACGTGGAGTCAGTCAGTGGCAGGTCTTAGGAAAGATGCCACAGCACCTAATTTTGAGGTTGCTGGCCTACGTTGAGTCCTGTCATTTTACAACCTAGTGCCTTATGGGTATGAAGCAGCATTAACTGATTGCAGTGTGAATTATGGGGTTTTATTATCTTTACCTTTCCTTTGCCTTTCTGTAGCAGCTGAAAACATCACAGTAAGCAACTATCATAACAGGGACTGGTTAAGTCACTAATAGATATGCAGTTTTTACTTAGAACTTGCAAGTCCACAGAATTCTTACCTTGTAGTAGATGCCATGTTCCTCCTAATGGATATGGAGTAAAATTATTGTATGAAATGTTTCTCCTTCTGCATATAAGGCCAATACTTGGCTTTACAGACCAGTTATTCTCAAGGCACGCTATGACTGTGAAGTACTTTATGTTCCTTATATGTTCTTGTTAAACCTACCTTAATTTCCCCTCCACAATGAAGGAAGAGCATACCTCTGTGACCATACCTCTGTAACCACAGCATTTTGCAGGCAGTTCTGTCGTGTAATTTAAAAGCCATATCATATTAAAAACAAAACAAAAGAAACCCTAGAAAGCACACAGTCATTTTTTCTTGATTTACTATTAAATTCTGAAAAATTGAAGCGTATAAAATATGAATGCATGAAAATAGTATTTATCTAATCCAAACCGATCCAGGGACTTATTCTATTGACAGTGTTGATGTAACTGTCCAATGTTTTTCTCCTAGTTGTTTTGCTGGTTTGATGTGTTCATTGATGTGAAACCGTAGCCATTTGCAATGTTACATTTTCATTCTGTTTTTATAATGTACTGTTGGATTGGTCTGCCTAGGTGTAGAAAATAATTGCCTGCTTTTAATATGCTTCAATCTCAGCTTCAGCATTTATATGAAGGGAATTTCTCTCCTCTGTGGGCTGGTACCTTGGAGAGTGAGGCAGGCTGGTTACCCAGGGCCATCTTACCATTTTATGACTGAAGCTAACTAAATTGCTACCAGCACTTTTGCTTTCATTCATAACCCTTTCTGTAGTGTTTTAGCTCATCTAATATCAATATTTAGATGTGCTTGTGAAAATGACAAACCTTAGAAACTGTGCTGTTGTCTGCCAGCTAGAAATTGGTGGCTAGGAAGTATCAAATCTGTTACTAACCGTCAGTCTACTTTCAGCTGTCAGGTTTCAAATCCATGGAAGGTGTTCTATTATTTTGCTCCTGATCTCTGTTCAATTTTGTCTTTTCTTCTGACTTTCCCCAAATTCTGTGAAAATGGAAATGGGAATGTAGTGGGAGTGAGTTTGGGTATAATGAGAGTCAATGGTGAAGAAAACTGATGTTTTTTCTCTGTTTTCTTAAATCTGTAGTGACAAATCTTTTCTGAGCAATTAAAGCCATACATAATCTGAAAGAGGTCAAACAACGCAGCTTTGGGAAGTGGGCAGAGAAGGCATGCTGCTTAGGCTGGAAAGTTTTGCTCATCAATATCTGAACAGGGAAGGCACTCCTTTACGGTGAGAGTGATTTATGGATGGTGTGAAAAGTTAGGACTAACCACCTCCAAGTCCGAAACTTGTGCAGGATGTAGAATGTCAGCAATGCTTTCTGAATTCAGCCAGCAGCTCCTGTTCAGTCTGTAGTTTATCTGTTAGAAAGACAGTTGCACACAGCTTAAGGAACCCCTCAGATCCACATGTGAATGAATCCAATGGATAATTACCATTACTGCTGCTAGTTACCAATTTACTTCAGCTCCAACATGACATTTGCAACCACTGGACTGGAGCTTATCATAGCTTTTTTCCCTGAGATTAATCTATTCTTATATTCAGAAATCTCTTCTATAAGTAGATAGTTTACACCATGTTCAAGTCATCTTGCTATCTTCCAATAGAGATTCTAGAACTTTCTAGCTTTCAGGATTCCTTATTTGCCAATCACTTAATTTACCACCACCTGTGCAGCTGCCATTGAAGCTTTGGAAACATTAACACTCTAATGATATTTCACACTTCTAAATTGAAAAAGTCAAGTGCATAAAAAACCACTTAGATTATACTTTAGATATCCAACTGCTCTTCAACTGTTTCTAAGCCTGCAACTTCCAAAAAGACTGAGAGAGAAAAATATCTGCTGCATGTGGTTTTGTTCCCCAATTTTTTAAACTATGATTAAGGTTACCTGAAAGGTACTTTACAGCAAATTATACAACATATCCTTCATGCTGTGGTGTCTGCTTTTACTTTTGCTGCTTGCAGCTTGCTTTCCTCTTTGCCTGTCTGTGCAAGATCTATAGAAAATAAATGAGTTTTAAAAGTATTTTTGGAGCCATCTGCTCATACTGAAATGAGAAAGATACTTCTCCTGACCAGAGCTTTACAGAAACGACAATCCATTTTTCTTAGAAATCAAGAGGAACAGTAACTGAAATGAAAAGGTATATAACAAATTGTTCTGAGGGAGTGATGCAGAACAGGAGTCTGAGTCTTCCATATAGCCACAGGGAAGAACAGATGATGTCACACTGGATGTGAATCTTTTACAATATGCTTAAGACAGAATCTCTGGACAGTGCCCTTTTTATTCTAGTTTATCAGAAGGCCCCTGGCTATAGCAGTGTGTCAAACATGACTTTTTGAATAAGTTGTTGTTGTAGTCTTGTTCAACAAAGACATGCTTTCTCCAGAGATCAACATTAAGGGAAGGAGTGGTACATAGCTTTTGTACCCATATTGTGTATAGCTGACGTTGTTAAATGTTGCTGCTGTTAAATGTTGTCTTCTGGACCATATTTAAGAGGACTCAACAGTACTGTCTGGCCACAGATCTCTGTAACTGTAAGAGTATATACTGACAGTGAATTTTTTCCATGTCCTTAGCTGAAACACTTGAAATCAAGCCTTGGAGCTCTCTCTACCTATTCTCACTTCCCTCACCTACAGAAACTTTTAATACCATACGATAACCAGACAAACTGAAAGATTAAAAAAAAAAAAGGTTGGTTAATTGATCTCAGAGAGTAGTAACCAATGGGTCATACTCTGCTATCTGGTAACAAATGCCTCAGGTGTCTGTGCGTATCCTCTTTAATGTCTTTATCAATGGCCTGGAGAAGGCAACTGTAAGGTTTGCACATGACACCAAATCTGGATTTGAGGAAGGAATATGGTCATCCCTTTTTTGTACAGCAGTAGCTCAGAAGAAATAAAAGTCTGACCATTTATTCACAATGCTGGAAATTGTTATGATGGCTGTGGGGGAGAATAAACTCTTCTCTGTCTCAATAACTTCTAAATCTAATTGGTGGGAATTTGGTAATATAACTTATGGTGCACAGGAAAAAATATAGTTATGACTACCATAGTAATACCATTACTATCATAGTAACTACCATTAGTAATAATGCTGACCCAAAGATGTAGTGGGAATGCAAGCAGATTTTAATCCACTTTTAAGCATTGCTGATTTATATGCAGCAATGCAATTATGTAAAGAATACAGAGCAGATGGGCCATGGCCCAAAACAGTTATGCATTTGCTCAACTGCCTCATGAAAAATTGCACTTATCAGAGCTATTGCATACTCTGCTAGAATGAATGCAAGTAGCAATGGCAAAATTGCAGCATCTAGTGAACTTGCTAAAAGAAACACAGGAAATTTTTTCGCAAGGTAGAGAACTCGTGGTTTTGTTCCTCTGCTGTCTTTCTGCACTGTCAGCTGAAGCCCATTGACTTCAGGGATCTTGAATTTGAACATCTGCTGCTGCTCATGTGATTTCACATTAAAAAAAAAACAAATCCAGGGTGATTCTGAGTGCTTGAGTAGGCACACAATACTTTGTTTTAGGATAGAAAGTAAACATAAGATATGCTTTTAATTTGCCTTCAGGTCTGCCAGAGAAAAGTTCTCTTAGCACAGTCCTGCTGACACTACTTTCCTGGAGATGAGAAACAGCATGTTGTACAAGCATTTTAGCCATTAACTCAGATCTGATGAGGATTTCTGTGATGTTTTTGATGGTGAAATCTTTCAGAAGATCCTTCATATAGCATTTTCAAGAGAAAAGGAAAGTCAGTCAGCCCTCAAGGTACAACCAGCTGTCTTTCTTTGTTCTGAAGAGACCATCTACTGGTGTACCTGAACTAAGAGATTCTAAGAGAGTAAAGACGAAAAAAGCAAATGAGGACAAATAGGGTGAGGAAGGAGAGTAGGGAAGGGATGGGATAGGGCACAACACACTG
The DNA here is from genome assembly GCA_037305975.1 of Chrysolophus pictus. Taxonomy (NCBI): domain Eukaryota; kingdom Metazoa; phylum Chordata; class Aves; order Galliformes; family Phasianidae; genus Chrysolophus; species Chrysolophus pictus. Next base: position 43,386,917 of record JAYKPI010000006.1, read on the forward strand.
AAAAAAGAAACAACAAAAAATACCCACCTGGTTGTTTGAAGGTGGTGCTAGGTTGCCCCTGGCTAGCATCCAAAATCCTATCCAGCCACTCACTCACTTCCTGCCTCTCTCAGTGGGACAAGGGGGAGAAAAAAGGAAAAATAAGGAAGGAGAAAGCAAGTGCATTATGATGAAGACAGGTTGCTTTCCAGTTACTGCTGTGGGCAAAATGAATTCAACTTGCAGAATTTAATTTGCTGATGGTTAAAATAAGTATTTCATATTTAGCGACTGGAAATGGATAAACATTAGAACATGCAACAGGGGCACCTTTCCTCTCCCCTTTTGCCAGGCTTAGCTCCACTCCAGCCTCCTCCCTCCTTCATTGTTACTGCACACTCACTGAGTTCATAGCACTTCAGCCAAGCCATGATCCACAAAAGGGAGAGTGGTACTGATTATATTCAGTACACAACCGTTTCTCTCTGCTGTTTCTTTGTTATGCTTTTTCCCTGCTCCTACCTTGGCTCTCTGTGAGATATGTTCCTTAAGGAATACCTATGTGTTCCAGTGCAGCTCCTCTATGGGCTGCTCGGCAAGATCTGCTCCACACAGAGCACTTCCTCCTCCTCAGACGTTGGTGTTCCCTCAGCTGTTTCTCACTCTTTTCTTAAATACATCGTCACAGAGGCATCACCAGCTTTGCTGATGTTCTGTGTCCTGAGGTAAGGCCACTGAAGCCAGCTAGAAATTGTTACATCCAGCACGGAGCAACCCTGGGCCTCTTCTCACAAAAGGCATCCCTGGTGCAGTGTTGTTTTCTACATCTGACTACTTGCATCCAATACAAAGGTAAAAAGAAAAAAAAGCAATACAGCCTCTAAGCCCAGTGTCTGAATAGATACTTGTCAGTTTTTATTGGGATAAAGGTTGCAAAAGTCATCTTGACATCTGTTGAACTTCTCACAGTACTAAATAGCATGCAGTTCTGTTTGTAGCTTTGGCCCTTAGGTTATTCTAATTCATGTGGCCTCTTTGCCAAGACACTGGGATGCTAAAACAAAAAATCTTAGCATACTGTTAATCATCATTTTATTTTCTCCCTAATCAATATAAACTTCTAGTGCACATCTGTTCAGCTTCTCCAAAACATAATTTATTAGTGATACATAAAATGTATGTCCAGCTATGCAGGAAGCTCCACCCTCAAGGTGGTTAGCTACTGAAGCTGCCTTTCACCTTTCACTCTTCAGGATCTTGTGCAATAGTGCATAGGGAGAAGGGAAAGATCAGTTATGATGTATTGGACTACTTTGCCAGAATGTTTGGCAGCATATTTAGCTAAGAAGCATTCACCATCTGTTCAGTTTTGGAAGGAAGACAGAGAAAAATAACTTCCTGAAGATTTAGCCTTTGTAAATATTTTAAAGTACTCATCAAACAGTCTCCACTTAAACATCTATTAAATGTTTGGTTGACAACAGCTACCCAGTAGTATCGAGGGTACATAAGAGACTGTCAGCACTTTTTGACCTCTCAGCTCAGGTAGCTTGGATGCTCAATTATGCCTACTAAATATGCCCTCCTTAAGTGTCATTCTGGAACTGGGTTTATGCCTTTGTTTCACGATTTGAACTGCTTTGTCATAAGTATACTTCTGGTCTTCTTTTGAGGTCCATTTGTCTGTAAGGGAACGCACTGCTGCTGTTACTAATTGTCTGGTCTTTTCCAAGGGATTCAGTGTCTTTGAGTTTTGAGTCTACTTTTTTCATAATTTCCTCCAATTTCATTTGTGTATGGAAAGTTAAAATGTTATTATCTTTTGTAGTTATTTCTTCTCCGGCTGAGTGAACTGAATATTCCAGATCCAACTGTTGCTAGAAATATTCCACAGAATCATAGAATCATAGAAAAAGGGGTTGAAAAGGACCACAGTGATCACCTAGTTTCAACTCTCCTGCTATGTGCAGGGTCACCAACCAGCAGACCAGGCTGCCCAGAGCCACATCCAGCCTGGCCTTGAATGCCTCCAGGGATGGGGCATCCACAGCCTCCTTGGGCAACCTGTTCTAGTGCTTCACCACCTTCTGTGTGAAAAACTTCCTCCTAATATCTAACCTAAACCTCCCATCTCAGTTTAAAATCATTCCCCCTTGTCCTATCACTATCTACCCTTGTAAACAACTGTTCCCCCTCCTGTTTATACGTGCCCTTCAAGTCCTGGAAGGCTGCAATGAGGTCTCCCCAGAGCCTTCTCTTCTCCAAGCTAGACAAGCCCTTCTTCATAGCCTTTCTCCATAGCAGAGGTGCTCCAGCCCTCTCATCTAGCGGTCCTCCTCTGGACTTGTTCCAAGTGCTCTGCATCTTTCTTGTACTGGGGGCTCCAGACCTGGACACAGTATTCCAGATGGGGTCTCACAAGAGCTTTATTTAATTTTATTTTATTTTTCAGATCTGTAAGTTAATTTTGGTCAGTGTATGATGGCTACATAATGATTCACATTCATGATATTCCATCACTGAGGAAAACTGCTAAGAATGGTCCTTGTGTGAAATAATTCCTTACAGAAACACGGAGTTGGAAAAATAATCACTGATTAGACCTTAAAAACAGTTCACTGCATAGCATGACAAAAAGCACAAACAAAGGCTCATTCAAAAATCAGTCATTGTTCTCCTACACTGTAATAGTTATAATTTCAGATGACAAACACCAGACATTAAGATTAAGCTAACACTGGTGTTTTCTTTTGCCTTTTTTTCCTTTTTAAAAACAAATTCATATATAAGTGCATGTCACTATAGTAACATCCACAACAGATCAGTTTGTTACGATCACTATTTGGTAGAGCAAATGTCACCCCCCCCCCCCCCCAAAAAAAAAAAGATTAAAAAACTTTTAAAAAATTTTGAAGACTATTTTGTCATAGGAATACATAGCATCTACAGTATAATTTAATAAATTTCAAGCTACTGTATAAAAATACGACACTAGCATGCACAATACTATATCATAGAGTAATGGAGCAGTAATTTATTTATCTAAGGTAGTTTCCCCTTGACTGCAGATAGACATGAAATTAGATTTACACCTTTTGTAGTTGCTTTTAGTATGGGAACCTTAAGAATGATCCATCTGTCTATTTCCATTTTAGAGCCATTATTGTACTGTGCTCAGCAATCAGTCAGCTGTCAGGAAGTGATCTGCTTCTGTTTCTCTTTTTTTCTTAGAGCTGTGCAGAACAACAAGCACTTCTCCATGGCACATGTGGACAGCCTGAAAATGCATGTCAGCTATATTTACCCCCATAGATAAGTCCATTAAGGATCTGGTAGTAGTATCATTATGCATAAGGCAATTCAGTACATCCCTTTTTGGTGAAGGAAGAACTCATTCATTAGAAGTGCTCATTTCCTTTCCAAGAATGACAAACAGATTTCTGAAAGTATCATCAGCTGTAGATCCAGCTGAAGTTGAGTGAAGCTAATCCTTTCCTTGGAAATTTCTCTCTTCTCATCTTTGAGAAGCTGAATCCAAAGTGGCACAAGCAACAACTGCACAGCAGGTTGGCAGCAGAATATGAAGGGAGTAGCAGTGAAGGAAAGAATGATAAAGGAGAGGCAGAATAGGGAGAAGAAATGAAAAGGCAAAGTAGAACACTCAGAGAAAGAAAGCAAACAAAAACTGAAGGATAATTCCATGCTTTATTTAGGAAAACACGTAAAAGGAAAATATTCTAAGAACAGAATTGAATAGTTAATTTCTTCTAGAAACTTCTGAGCTACAGCAATTGTTTTCAAACTACAGCACTTGAAGGAAAAAAAAATAATTTAAACCGTAGAACCTTAGAATCCTGATTCTTAATTGTTAGCTTGCAATCTGGCTGCTTTATAGGAACTTATTCTTTAATATAATTCAGTGTAATGAGATTGCACCAAATATGACTTGAAATAGAATTTGGTTTATTATTTCCCTAGTTATTGGCTAAGAAAATTGAATGTGGGGAAAGAATCACATCTGTCATTATTCTTGTGACTTATATCACAAATTGCCAATTAAAAGAGTGGCAGGGGAACAAAACATGCTTCCTTTCATTCTCAAACATGTCCATTCCACTTACATTCCAAGGACCCAAATTAAACAATACAAGGCAATTTCTTCTTGTTAGTGGCACTTCATATCATGTAAACCAATACAGATTTTGGCTTGTACTAAATCTTCAACTTCTTTCATTGGAGCTGTACTAAACCCAGCATGGCTTAGTTGTACCTGGCTCCGTATGGATAGCTGTGAAGTTGTGATAGCACGAAGTTCTGCACAGACCAACCACACGAGTATTTACTCATCATCTCTAATGACTTTTGTGTGAGCTCTGTGCTGCTGCTGTTTCAGTGCTAACAATTCTCCAAGCAGAAGCTAGATAACACATTAGGTGAAGTCACAGCAATGACTAGTCACTGCTGACATTGCCTAGGGCAAAACAGAGAAAGAATCTGGTTAAAAGAGCCAGGAAGAAGCAAATGGTGATTTCACTTCAGAGTCTCTCTTATGAAGTTTATCTATTACTTCCAAGATGAAATGTGCTCTTTAGCTGACTAAAACCCAGACTGATTGGATGCTTAACTCCACAAAACAGCATCTGACACCTCACAGTCATGGACACATTTTTTTCTTGTATACTTCTCTGAGTTAACTCAGTGCTAGCATTCCTGTGCTGAATTTGGAAAAATGGATCAGAGAGAGACTATTTCCAAGGGCACATGAGGAAATTGCTTTAGATGAGGTTTTGAGCAACTTGGCATAGTGGTCTAAACTTGTAAAGACTGCTAGAAATGTGAAAGGCAGTAAGTGTTACATATCTGCAAGACACACAAGACAGAAAACATTTATTTTTACCCCACCTGGGTTCATGTTGAGCTAGCATGAGTATCTTCATCCAGAACAGTATAAAACGCATGAGTTACTCCAATCATCAGATAATTTTTCCTCAGTAGAAAAGTGGACTTAGTTAAGAGTCTTTTTGTCTGGACATGATTTTCTCTTTTATATGAAGGGGAAGCCATTTTCAACTTCCTTTTTGTTGTGAATTCTTCCAGCTGAAAGGAAACAAAATAATTTTACTAGTATTCTCCCTCTCTATGGCAGGACCAGTCCCCACAGGTCCAAGGATGTGTCCTGTTTAAGGGGGAACATTTTGTGCAATGATAATGTATCTTAGTTTACTGCAGAGATCTCTTGTCAAGACCTGCTGGTATGGGGCTTTCATCCCTACAAACGTGAAAGAATTCATAGATAAGGTGATTCTGATCCATTTTGTCTTTCAGGAGTATCCTGTTGGCTAAGTAGTCAGCTTAAAGATCACAACATTAACACTGAAAATATGAAAAGGTGTTGTTGTTGTTTCATTTGCTTTTTTTTTAAATAAATATACGTACCAGAATACTTACAGCTTAAAGTCTATCTGGTTCAGATTTGATTTACACCAGAAATACCAGTAAGGCGGACATTCTAGAACCGATTCCTCCCGACTCACAACAAAAATCTTTTCTTCCTCAAATGCCTGCACAAGTGTTCAGCAAAATGGGAACTGTCTCTATCACTTTTTTTTTCTTTCTACTCAGACTTAAGCTACATCAAAACATAACCAATGTTCTCTGTTACATGCATCAACACTGCTAGTCCTTAAAAGTCATAGTTTGGATTTTTATCCACCTCCTTAAGGACCAGATTCCCAAATCCTCTGTCTGAAAAATGCGTTTTATAATGTCTTACCAAGCCTCCCTCCTACAAATATAATACGTCTGTATACATCATTATCCAGGGATAGCTGAGTCTTACAGCTGAAGATGCTCAAAAGGCTTGCTTATGTATGTAGAATAAATTATGTTCAGTAAAATGATTTTGCATCCATCTGTTGCAGAGAGTAATGCAGTGCAGCAGAAATCTTTAAAACTGTTCTTTCTTTCTCAAACCATTCTGTCTGTGGGCGGGTGGTTGTTATCCTTGTAGAAAAGAGGGGGACAGAAGAGCCTTGCTTTCCACAATCAGTGTGGTTATGGTAGCTAATAATCCCTTTACTATATTGTGTTACAGGTTATTGTAAATCAGCAGCTGAGAGCTAAGGAAAGGCTGATCGATCTCAAGAACTTCAAGAGAGACTGTGCATGCTCTGCTCCTAACGCTTCTAAATATGCACTGTGAAAGAGCAATTTCTAAGAAGTTTGCTTTGCAAACCTCTTCTAAGATATTTATCAGAGAAGCTCCAGGTGTCATTTTCCCTGTTTTCTTATAGGCAGCTTTATACATTTCAGACCTTGGTACTTTGAAGTACTTTGAGCTAAATCAGAATAATAGATTTAGCCACTTTCAAGCCTGTGGGATCCATACATTCCTGCTGGGCTGCTTTTCTGAACAGATTTTACTGGTTCATGACATGAGAACAGAAATATTTGATCTTACATCTGAATGGGACTGACTTGATTATGATTGCTGTGTATCTCTGTAGGGGTGAGGACAAGCACAACCCCCTCATCAAGCCTTGTGAATAGGATTGTCTGTATGCTCATCATGTTGTTCCTGTCCAGAAAATCAGATGACTTATGAGCTGCTGACATTTAGATTGTTTTACTCTTCAGTACTTTGTAATTTTCAAGCTCAAAAAAAAAAAAAAAGAAAAGAAAAAAAAAGGAGAGGAGCAAATACTTTGCTGCATCTAGACCTGACTGAACATAGCTGACAGGGGTACTGTCTGAGTGTTGGTTATTGATTCCCAATCCCAGCCTCGATCCTGTTATTGCCTCTTTTTTTCAATGCTCATTATAGAGACCAGATTTGTAACCTAAGAGTTGATTTCTGCTTGGCAACTTTCTGAAGGCATCTCTTGATCTCCAGAAGTTACTGATGTAGAAGATTGTTTATTGAAAAGCCTTTTCTGAGTACCTAAAGTTTTTTCTTAGTATGCTCAAGAGAGGTGGGTTGTGAAAAGCAGAGATTGAGAAAAAGGTCAAGAAGAAAATTATTCAGTCAACTCAAACTGAAGTGGAAAACTTTTGGTGTTTCCAAACAAGGCGAGAGAGACAAAGCACGCTAGTTCTGTGTTCAGATTACACAGCTTACCTGACAAAAGGGTAAGTGATTTTCTCATGCTTAGGAGAACTTAGTAGAAAGTTGGGATGCACGCTATAAGGTGAAGCCTTGTATAACTACCACATCTATTTGAAGAAGAAGCAAAAAACAATTCTGTGACTTAATCAGTATTCCTGGCTACTTCATTGATTTAGTTCTAGTGTACTTTTAAATTGATTTTATATGTAATGCACACTCTTTTCCTATTTACTAGGTACGTAGTGAATTATTTTTCTCCTTTTCTTTACAGAGTGGAATCTTTATGTTGGAAGAAGCTCTTGTTTCTTCAGTCATCCTTGAGGGATTTAAATGTCAATATAAAGAGAAAAAACAGCAGGCTATTGTTCTTAGACAGAAATATTTGGGGTCTATTGTGAAGAAACAGTTCTGAAAACAGACAACTTTGCGTGTTTTGTTCCAATTTCAATAGGTAAACAAGGAAAAAAGGGATTTCCCAAGGGGTTGGTACTGGGTCCAATCTTGTTCAACATCTTCAACAATGACCTGGATGAAGGGATAGGGTCCACCCTCAGCAAGTTTGCTGATGATAGAAAGCTGGGAGGAGTAGCTGACACACCATAAGGCTGTGCTGCCATTCAGCAGAGGTGACCCTAAGGAGGTTCCACAAGAGCAGGTCCTGCATCTGGGGAGGCATAAGCACGTGCATCAGTACAGGTTAGGAGCTGACAAGCTGGAAAGGAGCTCTGCAGAGAATCTCTGTAAATCAACTCAAAAAGAGTGTCTAGGAGCCCAGTGGGAAGCATGGGTCATTGTATGATTGTGAAGGCAGGTGTATGTCTCTCTTTGTGTGAGGAATTGAGCGGAAGACTTTTGCAGAAGTTTGACACTCAGGACTGACTTTTTTTTTGAAGACAGCAGGATTAAGAGATACTTCTACGTCTTATTACTACAGGGCACTGTGGAGCATGCCACAGCTCAGTATTCATAATGGATTAGTGCTCCAGCTGAAAAGAGTTATGAATGCAATGTGTGTCATCACATTTTTTTTTATACAAAGGTAGGTTTACCAATTGAATTAAATGTGATTGTATGGGTAAAAAGCTGTTTTATAGAATAGCCTAGAAAAACAATCTTTAATGCACGAGGACTGTCATCATACTGATTTAAGGAAACCACAGCCCAGACCCTTCTACAGAAGTAAACCTAGACATTGTAGTCTTTGAGAGAAAAACATCACGTTCATCTGCAGACAGCTTCAGGGAGGAACGTTCTGTCATGCTTCAAGGCTGTAGGGCTGAAGCAAAGCAGGAGGGTAATACATGGATAATGTTCACATTCCAGCTCACCAATTTGCATGTTTGTGAATAAAGGTTGTTTTTTGATTATAACCATTAAGTCTGCTATTTTCTGCAAGTGCTTAACTCACTTAAAAGTCATTTTGAAATTATGAGAGAAGGAGACAGTACTCGTGATATTTTACATTAATATAACTCTAATATCTTTAGCTCTCTTCTGTTTATTTTATTTTTTTTTTGTGTGTGTGTGTGTGTTATTAATCCATGGCAGCACTTCTTGGGAGTGAGTGTTGGAATAGCTGTGTAGCATATGCATTAGTGTTTGCTCTGGTGACCATGAGTGGATTGAATCACTCGTTGCTCTAAATCAGTACAGCTGCTCTGAGTTCAGTGTGACTTTTTTTCCTGCTGAGGCTCTGCATCCAAATTCCAGTACTATTCTCTTCAGTGTTAATCCACGTAATCTCATATAATCTAAATCTTTATTAGAATTCTAAGCTGAAGCTGTCCTGTCATATGTGATCTTGTTGTGCTGTTTGAAAAACTAGCTTTCTAGGGAACTTTATAGAAATATAGGGGCTCAGCCCTCTGCATGGTAAATAGAAATAAAGAAATTGGTACAGGAAGAATTTTGGAGCTGGTGATTTTGTTGTTGTTGTTGGGGTTTATTTATTGTTTTCCTTTTTTTCTCACGAGTGACTCTGATTTTTGTAACTTGAGGTGAATCCCCAGGAAACTTTAAAAGAAAATGGAAGGATTCTGTCTAGTTGAGAGCATATTAACTAACTTCTTCCATTAAATAGTCCCTCAAAGAAGAAAAACCCCCTTATTTTTTATTGGTGTACTCTGAATGTCAAATGTTGTATGTGAAGGTCCATCTGCTCTGGAATCAGTGCTGTATTCTCTTTTCAGTTAATATCTAATGTTTACCTACAGATACTGCATTGCTAGCTTTGTGTGTTGTGCAATAGTTTCCATATGTAGGCATGAGCATAGCATGCATATCACCAAGGTTTCTTTTTTAATGATTTTAATTTGCTAAGGAGTCAGCAGCTACTCAGTTTAATGAGATACTTTTTTGTAGTCAGATTTACTCTACTGGATAACTTTATCTCAGTACTAAATTATCCCGTTTCACTGTTTACTCCAGGACCATTCATTAATATGTTGAACCACACTGATCAAAGCATGGATGCCACAAATGACCTCCTCCATTCTGAAAACTGATCATGTATGTCCATTCTTTCTCAAAGATGATGATAACATTTGATAAAATTTTAATCTTGGGAGATTAAAATATGTAGATATGTAAGATATGTAAGATATCTTACATATCCCTTGATAACTGAATGTATTTAAAAGCACTCAATAGGACGCCTTTTCAAAGCCTAATAGAAGTGCTTGTAAACCATACTGACCGAACCGTTCTTATTTAAATGCATGCTGATTCCCTCACAGAATGCATTATTTCTTATGTAAACCTACATCCCATGAAGGATTTTGCTTTTCCTCAGTGTATCAGCCTTGTGTCAAGTGAACTGATCCATTATTATCGTTTCCATCAACTTACCTTTTGTGGAATTCAGACTTCCTGGGTGGACTGTTTCCCAGATCTCACATCAAGCTCTTTTCCAAGATGAGTGTCTACCTGTGAATGGTACTTTTCCTTAACTGAACTGGCTCATGGTTAACAAAGTGTGGTTAATCTTATCCACGTGACAGTTTATTTTGTCTACTACTGAGCTATGTCCTGAGAAACAAGAGCTTGGCAGGCTTATTAGTTGATGAGGAGGAACTTAGAATTATAATATATTCTGGTTCAGTTCTATAGTCTTGTCATATTTCCCCCTTGGAATTAATCAGAAGTGTACATAGCCACTTTTGCCCAGATGCTGCCCTTTGTTATTAATTTGTTTTGCAATCTGTTCTTCATTATTTTGGCAGAGATAACACACTGTTTTCAGCTGTCTACTTAGGAATCTTTCATGCAAACCCTAACAAGTCTCTGGTGCATTTTTCTTTTAATCTGCCTCCTTACTGATCCCCTAGCTCTTACACTGTTTCAATGGATCGTGTTCATTGTGGCTGTGTTCCCAGAGATAGAAAAATTCAAGTGATGCCAGAGAACATATGTATCTCCTTTGCCCTTGGTTGTTCAGACCATGGAACAACTTGAAAATGAGTATATTTGAGAGTTACTACCACTCTGATCTTGATCCTAACTATTAAAATTAAGCTAATGTAAAAAATCAGACTAGAACTTCCAAGTGGATTTGTCATTGGGCTGCAACATAATCCTATCATAAGCAGGAGAAAGTTAAGATAGAGATTTAACTATTGAGGATTTTCATATGGAGGTTCAAAGGAAGGTACAGTGTGTTTCTGTGTTCTTCCAAATGTCTTGCACCTCACCTACTTTCACTGTTTTCTTCTCAGATTGCCTTATATATGTGGAAACTTTGTGGGGTTTTTCTTCTTGTGTCATGCTTATGGCAATTTAACTACCTCTGAGTCAGAAATATTCATCTTTCTCTGATTCTGTGCACCAACTGGTCAGTGCAAAGCAGACATGGTCATTGCTGTTTGTTTCAATGCACTGCATGCTGGTCTATGGCTGAATGCATTAGCACATGTCTAATTAGCCTCTGAGCATCTGATATAAATCGTCACTTGCACATTCAAGAGATTGTCTGCACTAGCCCTGTTCATTTCCTTGCAGAAGTTAATCATTCTGACATAGACCACCACTGCTTTCAGTGGTTTGAACTCTGGAAATTTTCCACAGAGACAGAAAACTGCATATTCCATCCCACCAGCTGAGACATGAGAGTGTAAACACTCATCTGGGAAAGCTGAGTTAGGCTGAGCATCTGACAAAGATGCTAATGGCATCAGCTGGTTTGAGGGCTGTCCAGCTCTGCCCTCAGATATACACTGTTCAAAGCTGGGGTCATGGTTCTGTTTTCATTGCCACCTGTGGGAAGAACTGTCAGAACTTTCCCTTCAGCTCGTACAAAAATGGGGACAGTTGTCCCTGAGAAAGTGTTCACTGTGCATTGCAGCCACCAAGGAGAGCCAATCTCCTCTGGTCTGCACATTAAGTGACCTTAATCAGCAGATAAAATGATTAAAAGAAAAATAAGAGTTATGATAGGGTATACATTTTTTAGCTTGCTTAAATACAGAATGTGCAGGTGTAGAAAACCATCTTTCCCCGTGCATTAGTGCTATTTAATGTATGCAGCAATACAGCTTTCATGACAGCAGTTAATCTATTTTGTGCAATAAACTGTCCTCTTTATGTGATGCAATCAGTACTAATTACTTTTCCATGGGATGCGATCAATATTTACAAGTCAGTATTGCTAAATCATTCCTCCCACAAATGGCAGTGGAGAAGCAGATCATAAAATGCCAGAGAATCCTTTCTCAAGAAGAAATAAAACTTCATGAAAAACAGAACTTTCTCTTCTGGGCTGCAGTGAATTATGATCTTGAAGTGAAAATACATTGTGAATTGAACCACAGTAGCTTTTGCTACTACAGTCATAGAGGACTGATGCAAGTAACATCTTACATCTGGAAGGTGAGACCTGGTAAGCTACTTAAAATGGGCCAGCACATCTGAAAATCATGTGTCACTTTTGAAAACATGTGGCCTGTTTTTAAACTTTGGAAAAAAGAAGAAAAGAAAGCCAGAAGCATCTGCAGTTTCCCAGAAAGATTGTTCAAAGATTAAGTAATATATACATGACACTGGGCAGCCTTCTGCCTGAAGTGCCTAGGAGCTCTTAGACCTTTAAAAGTGATCGCTCTGCCTAGTGTGCTCCAGTGAGCTTTCCATAAGATGTTCCTGCACCCCTACTAGTACATCTCCACACAGCTGAAAATCTCTTTCCTTGTATTCTGGGAAAACAACTACAGGTAGATTGCAGGGAGGAGGCATCAGGAGCACAGACTTTTAGCAATGTCTTCAAAGAAAATGAAAGTATTTAATACAACTCCTGATAGGTATAGTCCTGATATCATTGCTCATTGTCTGAGAGGCTGAAACCTGATTCAGTATGGGCAGCTACATCACAGCTGTACCTTCTGTCTCACAGAGAATGAGATCTTACTCAATAGCAGCTAAGAGAAACTCTTGTTTTAAGTTCAAGGAACAGACACCATCATCATTTGACTCAAATATGCTGAATTTTGTTACCAGCAAAAAGCTAGATGGATCAATAAAGGCCTTTTGTTCTTTCTGCTATTATAAAAGGCTACTGGAAGATTGTGAGATATCACTGCATACAACACATATAACTGCATGTAATAGTATTGTAAGGTACATGGCTCTTCATTTCCCTCCTGAAAAAAAAAAAAAGATTTTTTTAAATAGAAACCTTTCAATTCAATCACTAAATTGCTTCAAATGCCACATCTTAATCCTGCAGTGAATGCAATCAATCAGAAAGTATAGAGAAAACAAAGCCGTGCCAGCCTGTTTTAAAACAAACATACCTGTAACAATATTGTAAAAAAGTATTTCATTGAATACTGAACTTCCCATATCAGTAGGGACAGCTCCAATGCAGCACGATTGATCAGCCTGTAATCCAGAATGAGTAAGAAATTTACTTCGTGGCCTTGTGTTCCTGGCCCATTAATTTCACAGACTATCATCATGTGTTTATGATATCCTGATGTCAGCATGCATCTGTGCAAGAAAACAAAGCAAACAGTCAAATATCAATGAAGATTAGGGCAAGGCTATGCGCTGCTTAGTGTTTACAAACATCAAGACATCTTTCCAAAAGAAAGTAGACCTTACATTTTCAAAGACACCAAAACAGACATACAAAGCATCGTGGATCTTGTTATCACAGAATCACAGAATGGCAGGGACTGGGAGGGACCTCAGGAGATCATTGAGTCCAAACCCCTTCTAAAGCAGGTTCCCTACAATAGGTCACACAGGTAGGTGTCCAGAAGAGTGTTGAAAACCTCAATAGAAAAAGACACACAACCTCTCTGGGCAGCCTGTTCCAGTGCTCCGTCAGCCTTATTGTAAAGGAGATTTCTTCACAATATTGTATCAAAATATGGTCACAACATAGATTTATGCTGCTATATATAATTATATTTTCTGTTTTCTTCTTGGTTCCTTGGTTCTACTAACTCATAATATTGCATTTGCTATTTGAACAGCAAAGTGTGCTAGTATTTTTCCCAATTTCTCCAAAAGAGCTGGAGTTTATCCAGTGGCATTTTAAAAGTAGCAAATTTAAAACAAATCAGAAAAAGTAGTTTTACAGTGAGTGTCAAGAATTTACATGGTGTAACTCAGTGTTCCTAGATGTCATGGAAACTATATTTACAGAGAGATTTTCAAAGAGAACAAAATTTTTGTGATTATTGCAGAATATAGGGTTCAGATATCTCAGAAAGTTTGGGAACTACCAATCACTAGATACTAGGAGGGCATTGCAGGTATAACACTTGTGCTATTTCTTAAGCAGATGCTACCAGTCATGGTACTCACATCCTTAATCGAGCAACATTGCCTAAAACATCTAGAGGTATGCTAAACAATATAGATGGACTAGGAATATATTAAAGTGTAATATGTATTCAGGTAATTAAAAGCTAAGAACTAAATCTTCTCCAGTGATTTAGACAGAGGTTGCAAAAATTAAAAGAATGGGATCTGCATTTACTTACAGGTAAAAAGCTACAGTGTGTCCCCAAGGGAGAAAGCTCTGGTACTGTGAACTTTCATTCCGTGAGGAGGGGGAGAAGCTATTGTCCCGACTGAATTATTGATACTGCTGTCCACACTGTACTGAAGTTAATGGAGGACAAACACATTTTTTCACCAACTGTATGCTCACCAAACCTCACGTGTAAGTTATAGTAGTTGTCTCAGTGGGAATTCATATGGAGATATGACAGCTGTGGGGTAAAATACCCTGAAGAAGAGACAAGGTTAGCTGAGGACAAAGTACTTCTTTGTTCAAAGTTTAAGCTAGGATATCATTTATCTCTCTGATTGGCTTGCTATTTAAAGTGCAAAAAGAAAAAAATATCTTGATAAACAATTATTTTCAGGGAAAAAAAAGAACAAAAGGAATGCCAAGAATTATTCCCCCAAGTCACCTATGAATTCTTATGTCCCACCGAGTAAGATCCCTTCTATTTCTTTCATCCAGATTTTCTGGTATTAGGAGTTACCTTTGTATTGGCAAGGGAGTCGCAAGAGGTAAGGTGATGTAGAATAGTAAAGTGTAAATGCTGATAAGCATTTTCCATTTCATTCCACTTCAGTAGAAAAACATCTGTGAAATCTCCATGTCAAATCAAAATTAGAAGAGGTTTCTGAAATCAACACTAGGAGATATTTGCAGCCATTACTGCCTATCTGCGGTATAATCCAATTTAGCATGGACAGGTAGTAGAGATAGTGGAGAAAAAAGTAAAAATACAGTACTGACAGTCAAATATATTGCTAGAGTTCTTATAGTGGCTCTACAGCTACTTCACTGCTCTTATTTTTGAACTGCATAACTTCCAGAAAGATCCTTCTCAGGCCAAGACTCACCAGAGGCAATAGAACTGAATTGAGCCCTAAGCTACCAAACACGCGCTGGGTACTGACTGGTGCTAAGGCATCCTCCAGCTGACAGAATATCCCCGCAGCCTGGAGCAAGGAATGATGAGAGGATGGGGGGGAACAGCACAGGAACTGCAAGTGTCACAGGTTGGTTCATCCCTGCAGTTCTACGCACTGTGTTGCATTTGTTTGGCCAACAGCATGAGTTGATGCACAGAAGAACTCAGGACACCAACACCTACACATAGCAACTCAGGTTTTGTCAGATTTGATCCTTTTTTGGGGTGAGTATCTCACTCACTGACCACAGAACACCTGTCAAATACATATTTACTATCTCAGGTACGTCAGTCAAGTGCTTCTCAGTAAGTGAGTTGAATCTGGCTGTAAACAACCACACTTTCATGATGCTTCCTGATCAGAATAAACAATGAAAATCAGTAGCAAAATAAATAGATTGTACTAAATGTACATAGGTCCTGCAGAAACTTCATCTCAGTTTGGAAATCGCTTCTATGTCAAAGTGTATTCCCAACCCATTCATTTTTTATTGTATATTCCCATCTGCTTGGTTTGTTCAGTTTAAAATAATATTTAAAAGAAGCAGGAAGAAATAATGATAGCAACGCAATAGATATTTCTGCCGGATAGGTCTAATACGGATTATGTTTGCAGTTTTCCCCAGAGCCAAAGCAATCTTTGCTTGACAGTGACATGGAGAGTGCAGCAGCTCAGTGGAGAGATACCTCCGCTAACTATCTGATGATTTTTTTGTTGTTATTTAGGAAGACTGCTTCCAAAGAAATGAAATTGACTACATCTGTACCTGGAGCACATACACACGTACTGAAAGAAGCCTCTCCGGAGTGTCTTCACATTCAGAAGGATTTGGATGTGGGCACTAACGCTGCTTGCCAGAGGAATGGGTATGAATAAAAAAGGAAGGAGTTCTTTGCTCTGTTTGCAGCATCAGCATGGAATCTACTGCCTGAAACCTTTTTCTTGTGTTTGTGTGTGTGTATGTCAAGCTATTGTTTTTGGTGATTGTTTCAGTATGTTTCCTGTCAAAAAGCTGCTATCATAGAGTCACATAATGGCTTAGGTTGGAAGAGACGTTAAAGGGGACGTTGGACAGGGCTGCCACCCACTGGATCAGGCTGCCCAGGGCTCCATCCGACCTGGTCATGAACACCTAGAGATGGGGCACCACAGCTTCTCTGGGCAGCTGTGCCAGGACCTCACTGCCCTCTGAGTAAGAATACTTAACCTAAATCTCCCCTCTTTTAACTTAAAGCCATTCCCCCTTGTCCTAACACTAATGAGATTATGTAAAAAGTCAGTCTCCCTCCTCTATGCAAACTCTCTTCAAGTACTGGAAGGCCACAATGAGGTCTCTCCAGAGCCTTCTCCAAGCTAAGCACTCCCGATTCCCTCAACCTTTCTTCATAGGAAAGGTGCTCCAGCCTTCTGGTTATCTTCGTAGCCCTCCTGCTGTCCCAGTCCAACACCTCCACATCCTTGTAATGTGGGTCCCAGACTTGGACGCAGACCAGGAAGGAAGAGCTCTGTCCTGAGCAATTCAGGTTTATACAGGAATGTTTGTGCCTGTTCTTTGAGATGACAGGCTAGCAATTAAATCTACAGAGTTACTGAGGCTATAGACTCAATCTCTTACCAACTTTGTTTACTTTATTCAGTTTTTTTGGCAGATAAACAAACATACAAACCGTTTCTTGTGACATTCAAAAAACACAAGACAGGGTTCAGAGGGACTTTTTGTTTTTGCCAAAACATCTGCCAAAGGTTTGGGCAATCCCTCAGCAAGATGATTTCATCTCTAGTTGATTGCTGTTATTAATCTCTGTTAAAGTCAGCATTGCCAAAGAGATCAATTGATAAATCTCTACTGGCTTCAAAGAGAGCAGAGTGCTAGTGCTCTCAAAAAGCTTGACTTGACCTAACCTCAGAGATTAAAAATGATTAATTTAGCAATTTGATGCTGTCTTTTCTGCAAAGCTTATTTCAGTATGATGACACTATTACTCTAGAAGAGATCTCCACTATGACAGGACATACTTTCACATACTGATATGTATGTATATGTTCTAACCTTTCCAAGCTACAATCTGCAAAACAAGAATTGTCCCAGTCAGACAGTTTAGTCCAGGCAATAGACTGGAGAGGAGTGGAACTTTGCTCTCATATGGAAAGGACCATCAGAGATGTAGAATAAGACAAGCTATATGCATGGGAACTGCTGAGTCATCACCTGAAGCACTGATTGATCACCTGAGGCAAGCACTGAGTCAGCCATGGAGCACAGCTGAAGGCGATTCAGCTGTGTGACCAAAGGGGTGGAGCCTGGCTGCACCTCTCCTAGACCCCATTTAAGAGCTGAACTGGGGAAGGGTCTCTTTTTGGAGATCCCTCCTTTTGGAGCTTTCTACTGCAAGTGTAGGATACAGGTGAACATTTCATTTTTGATTGTCTCTTTCCACCATGATAATCTTTCTAACTATGAACTTGTAAAATACCATCCTAATGGCACCATTCTTCTAACTGAGCATTTGTTAATTGTGCACTATAGAAGGAAAAGCATGGTAAAAAAAACAGAAGATATAGTGGAAAGTACCTCAGAGAAACTGCAGAGGCAATAAGGATCAGCTGGTTCATATGAGATTGCAAAGCTGGATGTAAAAGCAGAAATTGCTATGAATTCCCCTGTGCTTTTTGCTTGTTTGTTTGCTGGAGAAAAGAGGGCTAAAATCTTCTAAGTTCTAGACTAAAGACAGTCCCCAAATAGAACCTGCAATCTCTAAGATATACAGAAGAGGTGTGGGGGATTGTTCATTGTATAATCATAGGTAGCCTGCTATACTGTCTAGCGGAGGTGCTACAGAATTGCTGGCGCACTCTGACACTCTTTTTTTCAGTATGTCTACTGCTGAATCTTCTTACCTAATTCTATGTGATGGGATGAGGGGAAAGGGCCTTCTTTAAATCATTCCGAACATAGACAAGAGCCTGCTCATGGACTCACAGAATGGCTGAGGTTGGCAGAGGCCACTGGAGACCACCTAGTCTAACACCTCTGCTCCAAAAAGGGTCAACTAGAGTAGGTTACTTGGTGCCATAGCCATTCAGGTTTTGAACATCTCTCTACAACTTCTATGAGCTACATGTGCCAGGTTTTGATGACTCTTACAGTAGAAAACCTTTTTCTTATGTATAAGGTGAATCTCTTGTCCTTTTTGAAAGAAATGAGAGCGTCATTGGACTGATTGGTTTCTCAAGTTAGGCAGGTCCCTAGCCAGAGTAAAAGACCAAGCTAATAATAACTGCCTATCAAATGACAAATTCTGTCTGAGATGGTGGAGCAAAAGAAAAAGCCATTTTTCCTCAAGGGTAAATGCCTTCATGACAGGCTTGATAAATACACGTATTTTATAATAAATGAGCTATCCATAACCATTCAAATGAATGCTGTGTGGTCCTTGTGAATTTAATTATTTTCACCTGGTATTTAATGATTTTCACCTTGTGAAGGATCTAATTTTACTAGGATGCTGTTGAAATCAGTGTAAACAAAGTAAATGAGTCATGGTACAATAACAGTTATCCACCAAGATGGACAAGAACTAGTAAATGGCACATTAACTGCAAATTTCTGTTTGGTAACAGTAGCAAGGGATTTTGTTCTGTGAAAAGATCAGAAATTACAATTAGAAACTGATCCTGTGTATGATCTGGCCCTATTTTTGTACAGCTTATGCTGCTATCCTTAAAATAATTCCATATCCATCCTGGAAATGTGGTAGCTTATAGTTTTAAATATAATTCTTGGCTAAGCCAGAATCTATTGCCTTTATTATATTAGTGGTATACCAGTTTCTCCATTTACTTGGGCATCTGTGAGATTGCTCACCTTGCCAATCCTATGTAAAGATAAGTGAGGCAGCAGGCAGTGGGCCTACATGACCAAATGGAAAAGGATAAATGAGCCACCAGGACGACTCATTTTCAGTCCCTGTCTGTTGTCAGTCATAGCATGCAGAGCTGTAAGGCTGCAGTTGTACTGGGCTGAAAGCAGTACATCCACACAAATAGACTGTTGGTGAGAATAGTGTGAGAGAGAACAGAGGGAAGAGAACAAATCAAACTGTCTTAACTGCACCCTTTGGTTATTTGTAGTTATATGTCCTGTCATCCTGGTTTTGACTAGGATGGCATTAAGTTCCTTTGTAGTAGCTGCTACAGTGCTATGCTACGGATTCAGGATTAAAACAGTGTTGATAACATGCATATGAATTAATTGTTGCTGAGCAGTGCTGTACAGAGCCAAGGACTACTCAATTCCTTACACTGCCTTGCCAGTGAGGGGAGGGGATGAAACCAGGACAGCTACCCAAATTGGCCAAAGGTATGCCCTATACTACGTAGCATTTTGTTGAATGATTGAAGCTGAGGTGAAAGAAGGATGGGACTGGGGGGATATTCAGAGTGATGCCGCTCGTTTTTCCACTAAATTGTTATGTGTGATGAACCATGCTTTCATGGAAATGGCTGAACATCTGCCTACTGGTAGTAAGCAGGGAGTGAATTCCTCATTTTGTTTTGCTTGCAAGCACAGCTTTTGCTTTACTTTTTAAAATGTTATCTTAACCTATGATTTCTCACACCTATGATTTTCTGATTCTCTCCTTCCTTGGGAGGAGTGGCTGCGTGGGGCTTAGCATAACACCTGTACGATATCTTGCTGCACAGCACTGAGCAATCATTTGCCCTTTGAATGTATTGAGTAACTGTCCACACTTGTAATGCTATTTGGATAATTGCCTGTGTGTGCAATGATTTATTGAACATCCAGCTAGGGATACTTTATCGAATAATTATTTGACAGATGTATTGTTTCAATCAATACAAGTTGGTTATTTTGCTTCATGTTTCCTAGGACCATTTCTGAGTGGAGAAAACTTCCTCTGTAGTGGGCTGTCTTTTGAGCCAGATCTCTGCCAGGTTCACTCATTTCTTCTTCCAGAAGCTCTTTAATCCCAAAGCCAACTTCACAGCCTTGCTACCAACACCACCTGATGTTAATTTTTGTCCTATAAGGTCTGAATACTTCTCACAACTATTCCCATATTCACCTCCATTGTTTTTTTCGTTGAAAATTCTGGGCTTACGAAGAAATTGTGCTCATCAAAAAGCTGTTCGTTATTCTTTTTCTGTACTATTCTTGTATCTGAACTCTTAAATTTTGGGTCCATTACTTCTCTGCGTAGAGCCCTGGTGACGTGCATAACCAATGTGTTTTGTCACTGAAATTGAGGAGAATTCAGAGCTATTTCCATTGCACCCCTGGTTTCTGGCAGGTAGATGCCACGAAGCTTAGCAAGCCTTGCTCTTACTTCTGCTAGAGTGCAGGTATTTTTCATCACTTCTCATTGATTAAAGGCTGGATACATTTCAAAAGCAAGATGTCTTATGGGAAAAATATTTTCAGCATTATTTTTTGAAAAGAGTAGTCTTTTTTTTTTTTTTGAAATATATTAGCACCAGTGCAGCCCCGTGTTGCTAAGTCCTTCTTACTGTTCTTTGCTTATTTTTAGTATATGAGAGTAAATCTGATTCATTGGGATGTCAAGCCTTACTTCAAAAAAACCCAGAAAGCAACAGAACCATACAAACCAATTATTCAGCATTGTTAATAGCAGCTATACATGACAAAAGGCAACACTGAGCTGGCTGGAATTTTTATTTGGGATTAGCAGTTCAGGATCATCATACAGGTATTGCTTGTTCTCTGAATGCTGAAAGAAAAACTACACATGAAGGCAAGAGCTGGGTGACTATTGGTCATCCAGCAGTCATGCATTGTGTGTTTGAGGTCTGTTATATTCAGTGCTCTTGCTAAAACCCAGATTGCTTTGTTCATGTGTTATTTGTCCAGACTAATGCCATCTTCAGTTTTGGTTGTATCTATTGTTCTTTGTTGCTCCCTCTCTTTTCTGTTACCTTTCAGTTTTGGTGATTCAGTTCAAGGATAGTGATGAGAAATATGCAGAGATGCTTACACTTGTATTTCTGGCAAAATGAGGGCTCTAATAAGCATCACAGTACTAAAGGAAAAATGGTTAGTAGCACAGAGTTCTTTGTTTGGGGTTATTGATTATCCTCTGCTCTCCAGGGAGAACAGCTGATGCTGTATACTGTGCTGATGGTGTAAGCAGTACTCATCTCACATACATAAGTAGAAAGGATGGTGTAGGAAAGCTTAACAAGGCAAGACTGTACCTCTTCTCTTTCTGAAGGGTAGATATTATATGCACTGCTTTGTCTGTGTCCTATACAAATGACAATGGAGGCAACAATCAAAAAAAACATTAAACAAGCTCCCTTTGTAACAGAATACCTATAGGAAAGCCTATAGGTATGTACGATCTACTTCAATCAAGTAACCTAAAGGGAACTTACACTGTAAACCAGATATATTGATTTATCACAGGAATAGCATAGCTGAAGGCAGGGGTCTTTTCTGAGCTGGAATTGTTTATTTAATCTTTAGTGGAATCAAGGAAACTAGCAGACAAGTCCAAAAGTTACTGAAGGCAAAAAAAAAAAAAAAGTAGCAGCACATTTCCTGGGAAGCAGTGCCAGGCAATCTTTTTTTCTCACCTGGTAAGACCTCTCCAATTAATGTTTTAAAAGTCCCAGTGAAAGTATACTAAATATTTTATCAGGTGAGGTGGCTGTTTTATACTTTCTTGGTAAATATTTTATTTTGTTCTCATGGATTCAGCAAACGAAAGAGGTTGCTATAGTTCTTCTACCTGTCTTGGTGCTTGTGTGAGCTGTCCCAGCTTTAGCTCTTCTGTCTAAACTGTAAAGAAATAAGCTCTCCAGAGCTTTTTTTATAGCACCAATGAAATGAGAACTGGGAAACACCACCACACCACCCTGAGTCTTGTTCCTCCATGTATCAGCTTTGAAAATATCATGGGACTTCAGCCACTGACCATTAAAGATTGCCGTCAACATCTTAGTCTAGTTCTGTATTCTGGCCTTATCAGAAAGGGAAGGAAACAATAGAGCACTAGAAAGTCCCCCTGGCAAAATGCCACGTCTTTTCAAGTGAAATACAACTTGTTTCTCCCAGAAAATTTCAGGTAACTCCTATAAATTCTACTTTAAGATATTATAGTGGATCTCCAGTGATGTTGTGACCTTTACACACCTGGGTTTCAGGTAGTTCTTACAAGTTGTTGCAAGTGATCAGATCTAGGGTCAGACTGAAGAGGTGGTGATATTTTCTGGTCATACTTTAGTATGCCTGCATGCCAGTACTCACTTTGGGAGAGTTACTAGTTGGTATGTGGATGTTGCTCTGATCCTGACCTTGCAACAGTCCACATAGCATTCTGTTTTTACATCCTTATTGTTTCAGACAGGCTCTCTCCAGTAACAACTACAACAATGAAATAGTGTAAGTATTGCAATGCTAAGTTGTCTCGCTCCGATTAATAGGAGGGAGAGGAGGTTCTTTTAATATCTATATCCCCGGCGTGAGATTAAGAAACAACGGTTCAAATGTTGGTCCGACCAGTTTATTACAGATGTTAATTAGGGAGATGGCGAAGGGGAGGACGGACGGTATTATGAATTAGGGTAATGGGGAAGGGAAGGAGGGTGATAGAAAAGGTAGGAAAGAAGAAGCAAGGAGTCTTTATAGGAAGCAAGAGGGACATAGTCACCACCATGGATCCAGCGAGGTTCGTAGTTCAGTCATTGATCTTCAATAGTGGTGGGTCATCGGGCGTTGTTGTTCTATTGACAACAAGGATGGCGACGACCATGGTGATGATAGCTCCTTTTCAATGCTTTCAAAGTAGTCGAGTCAGCTGTCTTTGGAGTGACAGCTCAAATCCAAAGTGGTTGAGTCAGCTCTCCTTGGAGTGGCAGCTTCTGGCTCTGGGATCTTAGCGGAAATTCCTTTGTTCCTATCTTCCTGGCCCCGCCAGCAGATAAGAGGGAGCAGGGAGGCACCAACTTGTATCTTGCCTTCACAGGATACAGTGGCATCATCCCCCAGTTTCCCATAGCAAGCTGGAGTTATTTTGTCACAGGCCAGATCTTCCGCCATTAAACACTCCTGAGCACTATCTTCTGGAGGCAAACAGCTAAAATTATCCACACAGTGATGTTGATTGCCACACAGCAACACCCATCACTCATCTCCTAGACAAGTCAGTCTTATCACAAGAAATACCTCAGAAAGCAAGCTTTGAGACAAAAAACAAAGAAGGATTCTCACATAAGTGTTTGAATATGAGGTTACTGCTGTTTACAGGAATCCATAAAGTCGTTGTTTAGTACTTCTAGTTCATGTAGAGAAGATCAGGTACAGAGCAGGATAGTCTGCCTGAGCTGCTAGATATGCTATGTAACCTATAGAGAATAGAGGAGAATAGCTAAATCCCACTTCTATGAGCAAAATAACCACCATCCCAAAGTTCTGGTGGAATTAAAATAACAAGAGAAGGAGGGCCTAATATCTCTAGACAGCATCTGGTTTAAGATGTGATTACAAACAAGCAGCATGAGGAGCAAAAATATGCATAAGTATCCTGTATTCCTCTTCTCTAAACATCTGTTCTCGCTTTAAGGAGGATCAGTTCAACCTCTTTGGATACATGTCCCTGATGTGTCTGCTCTAGTTGGGCCCTCCACTGCATATAGTACTCATGCAGGAGTAGACCCAGCTGCATTTCTTGGATTTCAAGTTCATACATCTCATCATATGGAGTCTGTCTCACACAGATGAACCTTGTCAGCTGTTGAACTGGTTCTTTCTAGTCTATGCCATCCCAACAAATAAGCAGATCTAAAAGGGAAAGAAATCAAATGCCAAAATCTGAAGGTTAGTTCCACCAGAAGACAAAACAAGATTCTCCTGACCTAAGGCTACCTCCCTGTTTTATCTACTAACTAAAATGTGACTTGTTACAGAAGAGGATGTGGAGTCCTTTCACTTCACTTCAGTGAGTCTGATATCTCCTCTTGTGCTGTCTTGCCAGCTAATTCTTTTGAAATGTGGGTTTGAATCTCCTCAGGGAGGAGGAGGAATTCAATCTATGTGCCTCTGGCTGGGCAGGATTATAGACTGTTCCAAAAGAAAGTGATTTTTCATTTCCATCCCACTCTCTACATCTTAACAGGAGGTGCTGAGCTATGTCTTGGAGGAAGGTCAGGCCTCAGTGTACACTGGGACTGCTCTAAGGCTATCTACCCCATCTCACCATCCTATTTAGATAGGGAATTATCCAGTTTCTTCCTCTGAATGACCCAGCAATGGAGTGTTTATGCCTAACACAGCCAAGTTTCTCCACCATTATGCAGGAGCAGGGCTAATTGGGTGCCCATGACAAGAAATCCCGGTGGAGCTCATGCACAGGGTGGCTTAAGTAGCAATGAGGTGGAAGAGGGTGTCCCAGCTATGCTATAGGAAATGACCCCATGCAAATACTCCGGAGGGATTTGGGGCTCTGTTTTACAAGTGACAGGACATTATGCAGTTAAAAGGTATGATCTCTACATGTGTGCTCATGTTTACTTCAAGAAAATAAAAGGAAAACAAACCTGTGTTTTGTCACACTACTCTGCATAATACTATCCCAGCTCCCATATATGCCTGGTGTCATTAGACACAGGTACATGGAGAACTGCTGGAGTGGCAACTGCTAAGAGGCCAGCACCTAATAAATGCCATAAAATATACAATTCGTCCAGGCCTGAAGCCCAACTACCTTTGGATGACTAAGTTTATCTCTGTCTGAGAAATCCCAAATGAAGAAAACTTGCTTTAGAGCTCATGCACTTTTAATATTATTTTTATAAAGAGCACATTCTCATTAAAAATGACCTTTTTTTGCAATATTTTATACTTTTTTTTTTGGTTAATGGGATTCTGATGTTGATGTTTTTTTCCATGTCCTTGAGGAAAATAATCTTACATCAAAAGTATAAGTTCTTTGTTATACTGTGGGGTTCAATGTCATCTTGAGAAAGGTGGGGAAAAGCCTTCAGCTGTTACTTGTCTCTAGGGCAAGTTTCATCAGATTTGCTTATTATTTAGGTTGCACAAACTCAGAAAATGCAAATGTAGTTAAATAAAATTTCAGAATATATGAAAACTAAGCCCAAATGGACCACGAAAGAAAGAATTGTTCCCTTTCCGCTGCAGGATCAATCAATAGTAATTATGTCAGTTTCTGCTTGACTGGCTGAGCTACATACAGTAAATCCCCGGTGCAAAGAGACAGCTGATTCGGAGTTCTAATAGGAATAACACTTGTAGATTTCTTTTCTATCTACTTTTTAAACAGGGATCAAAACAAACAATTTGTTTTCATCTTCAACTTGTACATTAGCTCTTTTGTTTTCTGTGCCTCATAATTCCTGATTGTTTCTGATTAATAAGTGTGCAGTATTTCAGGTCTGATTGTTCACAGTCTTCCTAGTGGCATCTTTGAAATCTTCCCTTACTTTTAAGAAGCCATATATCATGTAATGTGGTAAGTGGAGCTTCTAGAAAGAAATCATTCAATCCAATGACATATTTCTCATTGTGCTGTTGGGCTAAGGGATCGTTTTTATGTCACTTGCAAATGTGCCTATCTCTGTGTTCCCACCATCAGATATCCTGATTGTGAAACTTACAATGTCAGTGAAGGTTTAGTGAGAAATGGCTCAGAAGCAGAGACTGTTGAGAAACAGCTTTGCAATATTTATGTTCCTAATGGAGGGAATAAAAATTATTTTAGCACCATGAAGTGAAAAACAAAGCTTTAGTGTAAGAAGATGTTGGAGAACTCCATAGATAAATTTTTTGATGTTGCTGAATATAATATGAAGTGCTAAAATATTCCATTTCTTTGACAAGTCAGGACTGTTATACAGAACTATGGAAAAAAGAGCTACTGCATTTCATACAGATTTACTGTTTAAAAATCTAATTTAAAAAATGTGAGTGAATGCAAGTCCCTTTTATCTATACGAAAATAGATGGAAATATATTCAATGCATTTATGGCATATGAAAGGTTATATTTAATGTTATCTGGTCTTGACCTTTAGACTGAAATTTGCATCTGATTTTCAATGCCTCTGTGAATGCTCTATTTCCTGCTCAGACCCTTTTTAAATGGCGAGCAATGTGCACCATGTTGCACATGGATCATTTTACACTGATGATGGTAACTCTTTATGGCTTTATAAAGTCAACTGCTGTTTTGAAGTGAAATGCTGAATTTCATATCCATTGGGGCTACACTGGAAATAGACTTGTTCAAACTTGAGACACGTTCTGCTCTGTTCTATTTGTAGAGTGTGGATCTGCTCTTTGGGAATGTTTATCATAAGTCCTAGCTTGACCTGAGTTCACACCATGGCACTGCCTAAAAAATAAAACTGTATGTAACTTAGACTATTCTTGAAATTTCATTTTATGATCCCTTGGCTGGTGAGACATTTAATAACACCAGTCACCTAGACTAAAGCACCGATGTTCATTGAATGTCACACTGCACTTCCCTATGCCATGAATGTTCATGCAGAATTTCATATTTCACAAGTAATCAATTTATTTTTCCCCTGCCATTGTCTCTTCACCCTGAAGCACAACAAACTAACCGTCTTCATCTTAACAATTCATTTGACTGATCCGACATCCTCAAATTCAGAACAAATTCTCCACTCTTACTGACCATTAAACTCAGCAAACTCTGCTCCAGATCTGAAGAAAGGTGTGTGTGCTTACTGCTGGCTTGCTTTTTTTTCCCAGTCATATCAATACTGATCTATTTTACTTACATGTGTCATCTCCACTTTAAATTTGTTGGCATTAAAAAGTAGGACTTGAGAATCCGGACCTCCCAAAGAGCAGAGGAAGTGCGTGTGCTCACCCATAATGTTAGCATTTTGTATAACTTCAGCTCTTTGGCTCTTTTATTTTTTCCTGCATTTTCCTGCACAATTCATACAGTTTTGTAGGACAGTGTCATTCAGTTTCCTAGAATGATGCATGCAAATGTATTATCCAGTAGTCCCAGTGTGCTCCCTTTCCCCATCTCTATGCTATCCTCTGTGCCATCTTCATCTTGGTGCCAAAGCAAACCAGAGGAAAGCTCATTCCCTAACACAGTGCCTGAATTTTCTCCCAAAGGAAAGAATGATGCATCAATCTGCAGCAGTGTTTTAAAAAATTATGAGATACATTTGTTAAAGCATCTTGAAGTATCTTTTTCTATTCAACTGTGAGTAAGATACACCAGGGAATTAAATAATGATCCCCTGTCCTCTTTAGAATCAGCAATTTGATGACCAGCATCATTAGTGCAATGAGGTTAGTGGGCTGCTGTGTTAGACAATAGGCTGCATCATCTTGCATTGCACTTGGGTTCACTTGCATCTCAAGAGGGGAAGAGGGATGTTCTCAGAAGCCTGTGTAGACGTGCCAGTTCAGTTCTCAGTTCTGAATGCATCAGAAGTTGTTTAAGTAAGTTTATTAAAATATTTGAAATATATATTGTGCTGATAACTGAGTAGTGTCTGGATTATTGCATAATGACATAAAGGTCAAACAACAAGGGGAAAGGATATGCATTTAATACACGTAATTCATGATTAGATACTATGATAGCCCCGGTGGAATAACTTTTTCAATAAGTGTCCCTAGCCCTCACTGGATTTGTTCTCTCAGGAGCACTAACAGCATAGAGTTTATATATTAAATCCAGAAAAGCAATTTATAATGTGTTGCTTGTCATGACAGTCATATTTACTGGATAATGTAACTATAATATAGCATAATAACTATCCCAAGTAGGAAAAAACAATCAGCTAGAAAAAAAATTATACCACCTTCTTTAGAGACATTGAAACGTGTAGATTAATATCACCAATAGAATATTTTTGGCTGAGAAGTCAGAGAACTGCAATGCTTAAGGTCACAACTTTGCCACTCTGCTCTTCAAAGACTACCCTATAGAAAGATGGCATCTTGCAGTATTACTTACAACACAAGACATATTTTTTCTCATTTTGAAAATTGTTCCCTACCTTTGTCTTTTACCTAGAAGACCCATATGAAATGATTAGCACTGCAGCAACCAAAACTCAACTGTCAGTGTTAGGGGCTAGGATTTACAAAGCTGAGCCTAGTGTTTAAGATCTCTGCCTACTGCCTGGGGAAGATGCAGGTGTGATGTAAGGTTTATAAGATACGCTGCACAAATACGCTGGGGAGGCACTACAAACCAATCAGAAAAAAAGAGAAACCTGATCTGTATGCTGCACTTCTCCCCACCCCAAGTTAGAGCCCCTGCTCGTGAAGCAAGGAGGATGTGTTCTCATCCTGCCATAGGCTTTGGCTATAAATTCTCCCTTACAGCTCTGAGTTCTGAGCTGATACTGGGCCAATAGGACCAAGGGAGAAGGAGTAGCAGCATCATAGCAGTGTCCCTCAGATGGATGAAAAGAAATCAAGGAGTGATGGCTCTGCATTATTTCTGCATGTCTGATGCAGAAACAGGTGAGGAAACTGGAACAGACCCGAGAACATCTTCCTGCTAGTAGATACTTCATTGCTCCAGCCATGTATACCACTCTAATATGCTTCGCTCTAATGAATGGAGTGGTTTCTCAATCTTCTCTCTCATTTGCTTTGTTTTCAAGTGAGCCAGCCTCTGTTTGAGATTTTACTTTTCCCAGGCAGTCTCTCCTGTAGTAAGTGCAGCTGTAATAAACTCCCTAAAATCTGCATTGCACCAGTCTGAAAGGAACCTGCATGCTCCTAGTCTCCTCAAGTTTTTGTCTTTCTTTTGGAAAAAAAGCAACCCAACCAACACCAAGCAAGCACCAAAAAATACAGTTCCCTGCTGGTACTGAGACACTGCTACACTTCTCTGAGCCCTTCAGCATTTTTTTTTATTGCTCCAGTACAGCATCTTCCTGCCCTCAGATGAGGGATCATCTGTTACAGTCGTTTCTGTGTTATCCCTGTTTTTCCTTATCTTTTGGGTGAGTGACCTCTCACATCTTCTGCATGCTCGCTGTTATCACATCTTTTCCTTGGATCACTGCTTAGCTGCAGTGTCTTTTCTTTGTTGCTTTTGTGCTGCAGCAAACCAACATAACAACAGCAACAACAAAAACTACCTACCAACCAACTTCCCATGAAAATACCTACTTGCAGCCCTCTGTGCATTGACTTCCTTTCACTGATCCTCAGCATCTTGACATGACTGACACCTAATTGTGACTGAATGTTTTCCTGACTCCGTACATCCTGTCTTTTGATGTTCCTCCCTGCCCACAAACACTGCAAGCTCTTTAACACCAAGCATAAATTAGCAGAGGGAAAGTGCTGTTGCTTCGATATCTACTGTTCCTTTTTCTGCTGTCCAGCATATGGCTAAATAATACCTCCTGTAGAAAAACACACTGCTGGTGTTGGAAAACTGCATGTTTTAATGATATTTCACTAGTCAGGAAGCAGCAATCTTACCACTCAATGAGACCATGTGTGGTTTGCAGAGCTATTTGGCTAAGCTACAACCAGGCTCTGTTGTAGCTCACAGGTGTGGGGAAAGGATTGCTTTGTATGAGAAAGAACAAGCAAAAAAGAAAACCAAACAATCCCCTTCCCCAGACTTCTCAGCACTGGCTCATACTCTCCTGCTAAATCCCAGAAGAGCTGTTCCAATCATGGCAATATTTCATAAGCTTCAGTGGCCTTTTCCATAAATAACCAGACTGCAGGTTTAACTGGGATAAGCAAGTGTTTGCCACTCAGAAATAATGTTTAATTCCCCAAAGGGAATAGAGGCTCATTTTTAATTGCCATGCATATATAGCCTTCCAAACAATAGTGAATGCCCATCTTTGTCAATAAGAAACATTTTCACAGGCTTAGAAAAAGAGCTAAAAAAGTTTGGTACATGTTACAACAAGAGACAGGATACTATTAAAAGCTTGTGCCTCTTTCACTCTGCATAGAGTTTTCTTCTATCTAGAGTCACTGCATAATAGACAACTGGCTAGTGACTCATTTGCAAGGGGAAGCAGGTTTAGTTTATCTAACATTATCCTCAGGAAATTATGACTGAATCAATCATCAATTATTTTTGCTCACCCATTTGATCTCTTCCCAACCTTCTTCAGGAATGTCTGCTACAAATACTTTAAAATTGTATGCATGCTTTTATGCCAGCAAAATAAGGCTTTGCCATTGCTCATACTTGCACTATGGCCAAGCATCACTTACTGAGAGGAAAACCACAACAGTAATAAAAGGACAGTTTAATTTTCTTCATGCTTTCTATTTGTTTATTTTTCTTTTCCTCTGCTTCATTCCTTCCCTGCAGTTGATGCAGTGTGTTGGTTAAGAAGTACTTTTATATCCAAAATAAGTCCCTGTCATTGCCCCCACTTTTCGTCCTGAAGGAGCCATTCTGAGGAGTGCCTGTCTCATCTCCCCTATTACATCACTAAAAGCATGCAATCTCTTTAAACTCCTTTTTGCAAGATATCATTCTCCTTACATTTCTTTCATGTTACTTCCTTTCCTCCCTATCCCACCCTTCCTTCAATTATATTTCTTGCCCCCTACACTCTTGGCAGCTCCATTCCCAATGGCACATTCTGGAGCCTTTAGCAACTTGAAAGTTCATGAGACAGATGTGACTGCATGCCATAAAAAGCAAGGTAAGAAACCAGGTCTGAATACAGTATCTATAATTGGCCAAGAAATCACCAGAGGGGAGTACCAGAAGGAGATAGGCATTGCCTGTAACCACAGCTGCTAGAGAGAAACCAGAAAACCAGTTTTGGGGTCTTGCAGCCCCTTGTCAATCAAAAGAAAGAGCAAAGCCATCCAAAGTGGTGCTTTTGGGGGGAACGCTTTTCTGGAGAGCTTCCTTCCAGCCACAGTGAAGCTTGTGGCAACATCTGGGCCTTGCTTGGAGGCAGGTGGTAGCTAATGCCCATTTGGAGGGGGGCCAGGGAGCGGAGGCTGTTGGCAGCATGGCCAGACCCATGTTTGTGCTGGCAGCAGCCGTGGTGCCATTTGCCTGTGCCTGGTGTCTCTGGCCAATTCCCAATGCAAATGTGGCAGCAGATCATTCTCATATGTGAGCCAAGCCTGTTAGAACAGGGCTTTCCTATTCTCTCCTCCATCTTGGTCTTCTGTAGAGTTGCTCTGGAGAATCCATGCAATTGCTATGATTGCAGATGTAAGCATTAGTTTCCAGAGGCCTCCTTAAAATCATGTGATCTATAGGAGCCATAATTACCTCTCTGAAAACATTAGATGGAGCTAAAATGATGGGCAACTGCTCAGGTCTGTCAAAGTACGTGCAGCCTTTTAAACTCTTCTGATATCCATTGGGTAAGTTGCTAGGCATAACCTATTAATGTGAGGTAATAATTTCTAAGTGTATTTATAGGCTTAGTAATGTTAAGGTATGGGATAACCATCCCCCTCCTTTTTTTTACACTAAATTTGGCTGGGCTGTTTCATTCTATCCAAAATAGCTGCTGGAATTCTTGTGTGTCATCTCTACTTACAATTTCTTCCTTCATGGTGGCTTGTAAATGTACAGAGATAGCAAGAAATTATGACTGCGTACTTTGATTTTTTTGACTAGGCATTTCTTTGGTGCTACCTGTTGCCCTATATAGATGAGAAGGATAGTGACTGCCCGTGAACTTCCAAGTTTCCCAGTGCTGGTGATGTTTTTGGTTATTGTTGCTGAATTTGGAAATTTTCCTTCTTTCCAGTCCTGATGGAGACTGAAACCTACAGGGTGTATTGTCAAGGGTTTCTTCATACAAAGCAGACCACAAACCATCTGTCAAAGACTTTTCAATTGCTAATTTAAAGGAAAGATGGGTCACCACTAAAATAGCTCCCGCTAATTAAATTTGTCAAATAAAACTGTCCAAACCATTCCAGGCTTTGCTTGAAAATGTGCTTAAGCAATTCCTGAAAAAATAGTCTGTGAAATAGATAAGGTAACAAAAACAAATGAAATCCATCCCATGTGAAATCTCAAGAGAACATTGGACCTTCCTCCACAAATCTCAGCAAAACTATTCTGCCAGCCTTGGAGCCTTCATAAACTTTTATAAAGGAACCCTTCTAAACCTTAATTGGTAATGCCTTGCTCATATCCTGGCATCCAGGATGGAATTGTTCTCTTATACCCAAATGAGATGTTTCCTGCAGAGACAAAGCACACTGTGAAGGAAATGGCAATTAGGTATGGAAGCCCATAATGGCAACAGTTGTAAGTGAAAGTTAGTCATGCAGTTGCAATGAGAATTGTTTACTTATTAAATTTTAAAATCTGACCTTAGCATTATTGTTACCATAATCTCCTAAATATGCAACAGAATTTTATTTGCTGTAAAATGCTTTCGTTGAGTTGGTTTGTGTGGAGCAACACTTATACACGCAGAAGTACATAACATTATCGTTGTCCTTGTGTTAGTTCATCGTCAGATGTACATGAGGTTGTATCAGAGGTTCTCTTTTGTCAGTCCGTCTGGCTTACGAGTAATATAATGGATACTAAATCAAAAGAATTATGGGAATCGATTACTCCAGAGAGCATGTGTACTTCAAATGCTGCTCTTTAACAGATCACTTCCTACTTTATCTCCTTTGACCACTAATTGCAGAGAGCAATTCTGCTGGGCAGGAATTATTTAGAAAAGATTACACGCATATGACTTTGATTAATTTTTTAATGCCATGTAGGCAAGAACATTAAACCCTGCAGGAGATTGCTGTGCTTGTAATCACAGCTTGAAATGCATTTAGTGTAGCAGGTGACACCATGTATCACAAATATCAAATGCACAATATTCTTTTTGTACTTGACGGAGACTAATGAAATCTTTGAAGGTGCCGTGAGGCATATTCTTGTAGCAATACGTTTGCCTTGGAACTGCAAGTCTGTAGAGCTTTCATACGCACATCTTGTGTCAAGTCCTTCTGTCATGAAAAGTGGGTACCCGTGGCTGTGCGTAAGCATAAGTGTGTGCGTGCGTGCATGCATATGCTGGAGGGAAATGTCAGTTCTGACTTTTCCTTAGTTTTTGTACGGCTGAGATAAACTCTCATGATCTCCTGCTGTTTCCTGTTAGTAGACTGTCAGAGGAAAGATATTTATTCAATGCCAAATATAATTTCATTTTTATGTCCTTAAGGATGTGTTTGTTGTTAAATTTAAGGATGAGTTTTATCATCCACCAGAGCTAGAATTTTAGCTAGTATAAATGAGATTAGAGCTTCTGAGATCTGTGGAGTTGCAGAGCAACAGATCCACAGCTCTTCTTTTGGATATAATGATGGAAAACTTACATTACATGCTAGAAAAAGAGTGATAGCAAGATAAAGGAAGAAAAAAGAGCAGGGGGGAAGAGAGGAGTTTTTTTCCAAAGAGAAAAAATGTTGAACGTTTTGAAGAATGAAGAAATATTTAAATAATAGTGACTAGCTGATCCAAAAAAAAAAAAAAAAGAAAAAAATAAAGTTGGGGGAGCCCATCCTTGTTCAGTAACAGTCTGAGATAAGCAGAGAATAATCATCTGGTTCTGATATAATAGAGAGGGTCATACTGGGAAGTTTTCCTTCAGATTAGCCAGAGTACAAACATAGCTCAACTTCCACCTGCACCATCAGCTATGAAGCCTGTTAGGATAGTGACAAACATGAAAAGCCTGTGCAAAAATCAGAGGAAGTTGGGTTTTGTTACAAGGCACAGAGAGGTGGATATAGCTGATGTGATTCACTGAAGCTCAGAATTCCTCTGGCTTGCCTGAAATCCAATTGCCAGGTGAATCTAAACAAATGAGTCTTAGAAGAGTTATTAAATACTGAAGGAGTCTAATGTTGTTTCCTCTGTCAAATAGGAACTTGTGATGAATTCTGTTTTGAGATTGAAAGTAGAGCTGAGAAAAGTTCTATGATATTTTGTTTGAAATGGCCAGTCTGTAGTAACCAGAACCTTCTGTAAGGACACATCAAACGAACCTTTCCATTAAAATTGTGAAAACATATGAATTTCAAAGCCCTTGAATGTTTCATTTAATCATTGCTAAAATGTAAAAATCACTGATTTTCCAAATCAAAACAGCTTCCATCTTGAAAAGTTGGGTATTTCAAGAGGTGGCTAGAAACTCACCAAATGGTTGTTGTTTTTTTTAAGTGCTGTCATTTTGTTTGAGTCATCTGTTGATTAAAACCTTTAAGAGCTTATGGTATCACCTGATTTGTGTCAGGAACATTTTTATTTATGTAGAAGCTTGTATAGAATGGGATTACTTCTTCCTCTATTGCTGTAATGATTAGCTCATCTGTTAACTGAAATGCAGGGCTTGCCCATCAATCAGGAGTTTATGATATGGCAAAGTTCTCCTAGTAGTTCTCATGCACCTGCCTTCCTTTTCATTGGATTAGAGAAAAGGTAGAAGGCTCTGTTACACATGCAAGCAACTTGCCTCCTAGGCACTAAACAAAAGCAATAAAGTTTGGAGACATTGGGTGGTTTCACTGCAAGCTTACTCCCTCTGATCTAATGGCAGGTCCTCTGTATAGCACGTAGCACTGGGAAATATGCTCTCTTCTAAGCTGGACCAGCAGAGTGATAGCTACAGTGCTGAGCGTTTAGCCTTGACCTGTCCCATTCCAGGTTATATAATTGAATAAGTAATTGCAAGGAGACAGTACTTAGCCTTGAGTTTATTTTTGTTGGACCAGCCTCCCTGTTCCTTTGATGACGCTTCCATATTTCTGTGGCCAGCATTCGCATCCTTGGTTTGAAGCAATTGCCTTGTTACCATGCCCTGATGAGCCTTTCCTGTTGCCATTGTAGCCAGGAAAGCTGGAAATTGCAAGTGCTGCAGGTGGTGAGCAGCGGGGTTTGATTAATCCAAATTCCAATTTCGCATTATTGAAAAAAGATGGGACAAGAGGAATGCTCTGCAGCTGAGTGTCAAACATAGTTAGAAATACTGCAGCCATGGGGATGATGATGTGGGTCACGCAGTAATTATTTTGAGCCAGGAAAATAAAGTGAGACCATACCAGAGATTTGTCAGAGGGCATTGCTTTAACTCATGCTTATATAAGAGCTCAGTGAGAAGGCTAAACTGCAAGACAAGTTGCTTTCTGTCCTCTGTTGTATTAAAAATGTGATTTTCATCAAAACTATGCTGGACTAAAGGCTCTTAATACACAGAACTGACACGAATTTAGTGCACAGCTCTGTATCAGAAGATCGTGCAATCTTCATATAAGCAGAAAAACACTCACCTGCTGGCCATGAATTACAGCCTTGAAGTGAAAATAGCACCCAGATATAACTGTGACCTTCAGAAATAACAAGGCAGCATCATCCTTTTCCTTATTTCCACCTGCTACAGATCCACTAAGCTTGGGGCTTTGGTTTGCATTTCTCTGCTATGGCAGTTTAATCCCGGATTTCCTGTTCTTCTACATCCATCTCTGTTGCTGCTACTGTACCTTCTCAAGAAAAATAGGGTTTTGTTAGTGCCATTTCACAGGTGGCTGTGAGGGGACTGTGCTTTATTTCAAGAGGGAGCAAGATATTCCACATGCCTGGGAAATAGAGGAAAAACATTTTATTTTTCTGATCTGTAAATTCCATGAATTTTCTCATTTCTGTGGGTAGGAAGAAAATGGCAGAAATAAGCACCAAGTGACAACATTCATTTCTTCACTGTTGTGTCAAGAAATTGATGGGACTGACATCCAGTTATCAAATTGCTTCAGACTTGAAACTTACAGATTTGCTGTGGAAACATCCGTGTATTTGGGACATGTAACATTGGCCTCAAGTTGTCTGATGGAACCTTGAAATTGTTTTAAAATGCACTCTTTTATAAAACCTTTCCTGTCTACCGTACTCAGGGTAATTCTCTCAAACTAAAATGTAATGCTCCTTGCAAAGCAATTCCAAGGCATGCTAACAAAAGCTTGCAAAACATCGTACACTGCCAGAGCCCTCTTTGAAGAGGCCACCATTTGGTACAGTGCTTACAAGTCATGCTGAATTCAAGCACAAGCCAGGTTGGTGTAACCTCAGTTGCCGACGCTGAGTGCTCTGGGTTTGATTTTTGGTCTCTGTCAAGCAGAGTCTTGCAGACAGTGACAATGTAATGAGCAGGGTGCCTTTGAGGGGCTGTTCATGGCAATTGGTCTGAAGCAGGCTACTTTTTGTTGGGATGGGATGGGGCTGACCTTCTGGTTTGAATGGGCCTGAAGGTGGGTCATGTCTGGCAGAGACTTAGTTGGTGTTGTTTTACTCCACGTGATCAGCACTGGGATTCCTCCTGTGGCCTTTTCCTTGCAATAGACACGTAGCAAGTAAGCAAGTAAATTGTGCCAATAAATACAAAGAGGCTTGGGAATGCTGGGCAGCTTCAGGCTTCGTCACAGCAGCGTGGGGAGCAGAAGAAGCTGTTTTGCAGGGTTGGCCTGGGTCTCCTTGTGTTTCTTGGCAGCATGCTTGGCAAAGGTATTACAACTACTAGTTGGCTCCTCTCCTCTGAGTTGTCCAGCTTCCAACAGCAGATTCCCCTCGTGCCCATCCGCTACTATGCTGCCATCTGCGCTGACTTTCATTGAGGCCTTGGAATGTGTCCAGAGAAGGGCAAGGAAGCTGTGAAGGCTCTGGAGCACAAGTCTCATGGGGAGCAACTGAGGGAGCTGGGATTGTTCAGTCTGAAGATGAGGAGGCTCAGATGAGACCTGATCGCTCTCTACAGCTGCCTGAAGGGAGGCTGTGCTGAGGTGGGAGTTGGCCTCTTCTCCCAGGTAAGAATGATAGGGAGAGAGGGAATGGCATCAAATTCTACCAGGTTGGATATTAGGAAACATTTCTTTTCAATGTATGATTTTAAACAGATTATGTTTGTTTTTTTGGTAGCTCCTTTTACCATTAAATAGTTTTGCAGGTACACATTCTGTTTGGAACTATACTCTGAGAAGGAGAAGCTTTAAATTGGCAATATTTTACTTACCATGTAGCATATTTAATGGACATTTACCTTCCTTCTTTCAAGGAAGGCAATCCCTTCCTCTTATTCTACAGCCCATATTCAGTATTAAAGTGGCAGTTTATTTAGGACAGGGATCTTGCAGAGTGACTGCTGCTAATCAGAAAATTTAAACTCACATTGCTTTGCATGTGCACAGAAGGAGTGTCACACTTCTGCAGACTAATATAATGTTCTAGCAGTCTGCATGCACATCTCAGTGACTTTAAAGTTCCTCTCACACAGGATTCATTTTCCTCCTCAGCTGTGGAATTTCTAGAACAAAAGTGGAGAAACAAAGCAGTACCAGTTACATGGGGACAACAAGCAGATGCCTGGATCCACATATGTTCCAAAGTGCTCTGCCTGCTTGTGGCTGCCAGCTGGATGTACTACTGACCCATCCTGACCATTGGCTCGCCTGCATCACTTGCACTGCCACAGTGCATCTCTTCATTGGGGATGTGCTGAGCCTCAGCTACACCTTTCCTATCCAAACAGCTCATTTTTCTCTGCCATTGATTGGTGGCTTACAGTGACCCTCATGTGTCAGGGAGTGAGTGTATGAATTGATGCTGGCAGGGAGTGTGGGATAAGCAAACGAAGAAGGGCAGGGGCTAATCTCTTACTGAGTACAGCTGTAGCCAAAAGAGAAAGATAAATCAATCCTCTGTCAGCAGGTATCAAGGAATAAGCCAAGGCTCTTAATTCATAAACATGGATATACATCAGTTAGGAGTCCTGCCCCTTCACACACAGCTGTCCCACAGAATATGGAGAGGGCAGGAATCAATGATTGACAAATATACTCCACTTGCTGTCTTAAAAGTGACTGTCTTCACTCTTCTGTCTTGTAAAAGCTGATATAAGCCTGGAAGAGTGCTGTGAGATCTCTCATTTAGTGGAATTTTCCACTCAGTTTATATACATATGCATGCTATGTGCTGCTGGGACGCTGGCAGAATGGCTGCAGGTACTACAGAAAAAGTGGCTTTCCTCAATAATTTGAAAGACAGGAAAAAATGAAGGGGAGAATAATGAGAAATGACTATTGAAAAATGCAGTAAAATAGCATTAATCCTGGGAATGAATGCCAGGGTTTCACAAACGGCTTATTATCTGAGGCATCACTGATCACATTGAGATGGTGATTTTTGTGTTCTTATTTATTTCAATTTCTGCAGTCATTAGCACTGATATAATATTTTTTAAAAAACCAACAGGCAAGCATTTTTGGCGCTGTCAGCATAGAATAGTATTTGAACCTCATTTTTCTCTGTGCCAACAAATGTCAGATAGCCAACCTAGGGCAAAACTGAATGTGTTGGGGCAAGGTGAGCACTATGGGAGGAACTGATTGCGAGTTCCCTACTAACCAAGTCTTGTGTAAAACCTTGAGCTGCAAAAACAAATGCTGGCAATACTGCAGCACACTTGAAATCTTATGACAATGAGCCAGGGACCACTGAGGAAATAGGAGAAGGGAACAGGGAAACTCAGGGGAAATACTTCAAAGAATTAAGGAATTATCCTCCAAAAAGGTGACAGGGTCAGCTGTGCAGCTGAAGTGTCTCTACACCAACACACGCAGTTTGGAAACAAACAGGAGCTGGGAGCCACTGTGCTACTACAAAACCATGATGTTGTCACCATCCCTGAAACCTGGTGGGATGATTTCCATGACTGGAGTGTGGTTATCAATGGCTACAAGCTGTTCAGAATGGGCAGATGAGGAAGGAGAGGAGGGAGGAGGTGTTGCCCTCTAAATCAAGAAAGGAGTAGAGTGTGAAGACTATCCCTGAAGAACAGCCATGAGCAAGTAAAAAACCAGTGGGTGAGAGTTAGAGACTGAGGCAATATAGGGAGCCTTGTGGTTGGTGTCTACTACAGGCTGCCTGACCGAGTGCAGCTTGATGAAGCCTTCTTCCCCCAGCTACAAGAAGCATCACGATTGCAGGTCTCATCCTGCTAAGGGACTTCAACCACCCTGACATCAGCTGGAAAAGTAGCTTGATGACCTGTAGGCAATCCAGGAGGATAACTTCTTGAGCCAAGTAATAGGTAGCTGCACCAGGTACTTGTTGCTCACTAATACAAGTGAGCTGATTGGTGACATCAGGTTTGGAGACTGCCTAGGCTATATTGATCATGCAATGGTGGAACTCACGCTCCTGAGGGATACGGCACAGACAAAAAATAAAATAAGGATGCTAAATTTTAAAAAAGCTAAATACAGGGAGTTAGTCAACAAATCCTCCTGGGAAACTGTCCTCAGGAACAAGGGAGGGGAGCAGAGATGGCAGATCTTTAAGGAAGAGCACACGAGCTCTCCATCTTCAGGGGTAGGAAGCCAGGAAAGGAAGGAAAGAAACTGGCGTGACTGAACCAGGACCTACTGGTCAAGCTGAAGAGTAAGAAGAAGCTGCACAGGCAGTGGAAGTAGGCACAGGTATCCTGGGAGGAGAAGCCTCATAATTACATCACTAGTTAACTAATATCAGCATCCAGGCTCCTCTAGGACCCTGCTTACATCCCTAACTCTAGTCATTCCCTAGCTTGCTACTTTGGGAAGCAGTAATAAAAAAAGTTATACATGTCAAGTGATATATCTGCTTTGTTGTGTTCAAAATTTGACACAAGAAAGCAATTTAAAACCTGAATTTCTTAAGCCAAGTCACTAAAGCTACCTTGCATGCAGGAAAGACAACGGAATGCAGCTCAACCCTTCTGTCTCCTATTGATATCAACTTCATGTCTGCAGTATGCTATTACATTCCTTCTGAAGGTCAGATCAACTAGAAAAGCAAAGTTTCCTAAATGAAGTTTCCCAGTCTGTGTCTGGGAGCCCCAGCTCACACTTCCACTTTGCTATAGATTAAAAAAAAAAAAAAAAAGTTGTGCTTTCTCCTTACCATTCCCCTTATCTTTTTCAATGCAGTATTTCATTTCAGTTCACTTTTCTTGAGTTCCGTACCAAAAGCTGAAGATACTACAGATTGTAAACAACAAAATCTCCTGCTGAGAACCAGTTCTGCATACTGACTGTTGTGTATGTGTGAAGATTTTAAAAGATGAGACTGATCTACAACTTCTGAGATATAAAAAGGAAAAGAAGGAAAATATATTCTTTTACTTGTATTCTATCATATCCTCTTTATTATTCCTTATGGATAGAGAGTATTTGGGATCTTAAACTACATTAGGGTCAGGAATCTTCTTAATATGAAAACTGAAATATTCCTACAATTCTAGGAAACCAAAGCAAGGCTCCAATTAATAATCTATACCTACATCTACACGTATTTTTGAGATTTATATATAATCTACATATCTAACTTAGTAAAGAGATACATATTGTTATGGGTCTATATTTATCTATCATAAGACAGGCTGTGAAAATGTTACAAATTGGCAATGCTTGAAATTCATGCTGCACCTAGAAATGGTAAAAAATAAATATTGTTTTGATCTAGAAGAATCAGCCTGGTAAGGAAGTATTCCCTATATTCAGTCCTTTTCAAGCAGTTCTTTAATTAAGCACTTTGTATTGCAATAGAGCCTTCAGCCCTCTCTGAAGTGCCTATAATTCTAATGCCATTTTCAAGGTCTACAGCTTGCACTGTTAATAGGTATTAGAGAAGCGTAATATATAATAGTACAGACACATAAGTAATAGGGCAGGTATTTTAGAAGCACAGATGAGCCACAGGAAGATTAATGGAGTTTGACAACGTGACGGAGAAGCGGGTGCACAACTACATCCATCTGTATGCTTTTTGTTGTGCATTGCTGTGAAGGAAACGATCACTGAAGGAAAATAACCCTTTCATGAGTGTAATTTGGTAACAATTCGCACAACATGATAACGTGTCTTCTTCATTCAAAGACATTTGACAGAGACATCTTGACATTTTCATTAAGGAGGCTGTCAGGATCAATCTGGAAGAGAACAAGAATCTTATTGGAAAGTGCCTACTTATCCTCAGTAATCTAATAATCTGCACTAGTAGGGTCAAGTCATTTTTTATGATCCAGCCTTTAATCATCTATCAATTACAACTTTTAATTACAGCCAAGCTGCTGAGATATATCGAGATCTTCCCATGATGAAGCTGCTCTGAGTAGTGCTCTATTGCCAGAGAGACAGCAATTCCCCTCCACCACTGCTCCTATACTGACACGGCTGTGAAATGACACTGAGCTCCTGACACATCATGCTAAATATCTGGTTATGTCATTACACTTACGCATGGAAAACTGAATGAGGATGATGGGAAAAGTTTTAACTGTGGTATTTTCCAATTCATAACCATTTAACTTTGCCCATTATCATTTCTAGCTAGCTAGCTATATTTACAGTCGTAAATGTATATAGATAGAAATAGATAGCATTTGTCTACATAAATATGGACATCTATATAGACAAGGAAATTTTGTTCGTGTCAATGACTCTGGCATCAAAAGGCTCTGCTGCAGGGTGAAGGGAACGCCTCATCCAGGAGCCACAAAGGTCTGCTGAGGGCAGGGCATTGAGCTTCACCTCCCTCAGCAGCACGATCCAGGTCGCAGTGTTCATCACCGGCACTGTGTGGGGTAGATAAATAAAGGTACACAGCATTAATACCCCAAAAGTCAAACTGTCACAGCTCGCTCGCTACCCTGAGAAACAGAAATTCTCCCTTGATTTCATAAAACATAATTTGCTGTGTTCCCTAAAGGCCCCTGTATCTTGGTGGCCCTATTTTTCTATCGATTCCGTGGCATTAGAGGGCTTCGATGTCAAGGGCACAGCAATAGTTTTACTGATTCTATAGGCTCATAATGCAAGAGGCCAGCTGCTCATAAAGAAAACAGGGAAACAAATCCCCATGTACTTTACATCAAGTGAAAACTTCATTTTCCCCTTTCTCTAAGTATAGGACACTTCAATCTAAAACAAAGACACATTGAATGACCCTACCAATAAGATCAGGGTAATTTAGAGAACAAAATTAATCTGCCAAGCCCTTTTGTGTTTTTTTTTTTGTTGTTGGTTTTTTTTTTTTGGTCACTTGACATCACTGTAGTCTCTTTTCATCTTCAATTCTTGCTCCTCTTTGTTATTTTCTATAAGGAGTTTTATTTAGAGGAAGAGATAGATAGAGGAGTTTATGCCTCCATTATTCAGCAAATAATTTTCATCCTGAGGCAAAAAGGACAAGAAGGATTCTGATGGCAGAGCGAAGTGAATTAAAGATCAGAAAATTTCCTAGATTTGGCTGAGAGTTTATGCACTAATTTGCATACTTCTGGTTTTAATGTCAGTGACTTGTTTCCTGCTCTGCTGCCGTAGGTTTTTTTAATTTTTGTTTTCAAATTCAATTACTTGTGTATTCATTTTCACACTTTTGGAGACAGCGTCCCTGTGAGATCTAATTTAAGAAGTATATTTCCTCTTTGGAAAATAAGAGATTATTTCAAAAAGAAAAAGGAAAATCAAGAACAACAGCATTTTTGAAATAACGTACCGTGAACAGCATTTATTTCCTAGGGCTTCTTAGGAGGGGTTAATGGCTTTACAGGAGATTTGCAGGACACATTTCTGACTTCCACCAGGCGGTGCAAAAGGCCAGAAGAAACACTACAGAACTGCTCAAACTTGTTTAAGTGGACCTGATTCTCAAGGGGTAGCACTATGATTCAGCCAGGTGAAGGTGATTTTACTCTTCCACCTCCACCAGAGCACACCTGAGTACATTGTATATATGATGTCTCCTTCTTTCTTACAGCCTCCCTTTAGATACTGAAAGACCACTATTGGGTCACCTCTTCTCCAGGCTGAACAGCCCCAGCTCTCTCAGCCTGCCCTCACAGCAGAGATGTTCCATCCCTTGGGTCATTTTTGTGGCTCTCCTCTGGATGCTCTGCAACAGGTCCACGTCTCTCCCGTACTGAGGTTCCCAACTTGGTTATCCCCTTTTTTCTTGGGCTAAAACAACCCAACCCCATTGTAACTAACACAACAGTGCTGCCACAAAGGGCAAACTTCTTTCCTTCTGAGACTAGTATTTTTTGCCAGGTGACACTTTCCTCATTCTCCTGCAGCTGGATTACCTGTGAAGTGCTGCACACCTTGAGCACAAGGAGTACAAACAACTGCTGGCAGCACAGGAAGGCCTGTCCAGAAAGCCCCAGGATCTGAAGGTATAAAATATGTTGCACCTGAGTCAGGAGGAAAAAATACCATGATTCACAATTCTAATCTTGAATAGGGGAGCTTCTTATGCTCTGTTGAGAACAAGCCTCAGAGAAAGCTCTTCTCTGTACCATTGGAAATTAAATTCATGAACAAATGTATGCGTTTCTGATAAGTGAAAGCACTCCATCTCTGGAAAGGGAACGAAAGGAAATGACTTTTCAATTATTTGACCTCTGTAGGACTCTGAGGGCTTCATGCTACTCCTTAATCCAGACAGTAAAAAACTCTTCTGTCAAAATAGACAAGAATTTCCCATTGGGATCAGATTTTTACAAGGGCATTTCTGGCAACCAGCAAAACCAGTAACAAAGGCTTTTCTGAACTTCATAGGAAACTTTGGATGATGGCACTTCCCTTTCTACATCAGTTTAGTCTGCTGGTTGGCCTAAAATCTTTGGGATCGTGGTCTGCCATGCCTCAGCTCTCCTTGCAGTATCATAAAACCCAGCAAAATTTAGGAGACTGCAAACACCGTGTGTACATGAGGATTGGTTGTGCAATATGTCTTATTTTAGGGCCAATGAATTATTTTCTGACAGCTTCTGAGAGGAGATTCACACTCAAAAGTTATTCTGGAAGAGATGATTTTTGCAGAGCTGGGAACACTGACTCACTGCCACCTCACTCACTCCTCTCAGTGTCTGGTACGTGATGTAGAAGTGAGGTAGAAAGAAGGCAGTGATGTCTTACTTTTGCTGTGATAAAAATTGGGGCTGGTTTGTGACTTGGCTCTTTTCCTGTACATTTCCATCATGAGATGAGAGACTGCAGCTAGAGAATTGCAAATAACTGGCTGCTGGTACATAAAACAGAAAGGCAAAATTTTACTTCCCTTTCTTACAGACAATTGCGTAAAATACTGAGACCATACAGTCCTCAAGGAACAGAAAGATGAGACTGGCTGTCATGGTCTTCTTGTACTAAATCTTGCATAGTTAGAGTTACAAATATCACCATGAAACGAGATGAGTTCAGACACTTATACAGAGCTACACCTCCAAAGAAGAGCTCCTTTTCTCACTTTAATTTTTCTGTAAATGTTACATTTCAGCTCCACTGCTAAATACTTTGCATTTGCTGGTGGAAATGCTCCAAATTTTTTCCTTGCATCTTGCTGTCCCATTGCTGGGCTGC
Organism: Chrysolophus pictus; assembly: GCA_037305975.1. Classification (NCBI taxonomy): domain Eukaryota; kingdom Metazoa; phylum Chordata; class Aves; order Galliformes; family Phasianidae; genus Chrysolophus; species Chrysolophus pictus. Next base: position 43,431,363 of record JAYKPI010000006.1, read on the forward strand.
ACCCCTTCGAAGGAACTCAGCTGAAATGAATGCAGTGACTTTGGGAGGCAGCAGTGTTTACAGCAAAGAAAATATGAGAAACTGCATTATTCAGGCAGCTGAAGAAGGAAAAGCAATTTTAAAGAGCTGTTTGGAATGGCTGATGCTTTTATCTTGCACAAATGAATTATTATTTTTACATCTATGTACCAAGAAACCAACTTTAATCTGTCTGTGACTACAGGAAGACAATTTTCTGGTGATAGTTAGAAATACGCTTAATAATACTGGGAACAGAAACAGCATTCTAACCACAAATGGAAATGGGATCAAACCTGTAATGGTGATGAATTCCTCAAAAATACCCTCAGTGATGCCTTGCAATGGAAAATTGCATCTCCTAGATTTGTTTTTCATACAAAAAGATGGGCTTAAAGTATATATCATTTATTCACAAGGGTTATTTTGCAGTGCAACATATTTATAAAATATACTCACTCAAAAATTATGGCCTGTCATAGAAAAACAAAAATCCAGCAGGAACATACTTTTCTTTATTTATTTTAAAACTAAGAGACTTCTTAATTTTTCAAAACAATGCAGAAAAGTGTATATACATTTATACACATATATAGAGAGAGAAGCTACTAGGAAGCTTCTAAGATTTTGCATTCGAAAATGTGATTCCTGGTAGCTGTGCATTTAAGGTCAAAGATCTTTTTGTGGAGTGAATCAGTTATATCACCAAACTAAATCTTTCTTATTGACTGCCCTCAGAGATAAGCTGAGAATGCAGGGAAGCTTCACAAACCTGCCCCCAGAGAAATCAAGTATTCTAAAGTAATGTTGCAAGCTTGTCTCTCTTTCCCTTTGGAAGTTAATGACTTATAAGCACATAAACAGTAAGTAAATGGAGAATAAACAATATAGGATATGCAAAAGAGAAGTGTGTCTTCCAATACTTCACATCGTAAACTCAACAAAAGGGCACCTCAACCATTGCTGTAGAATTGCTACCCTACTAGATCTAGATTTCTGCTAAGTTTCAAAGGGCAAGCTCCAAAGATTGGAGTGCATCTCCAGGGAACCTCGACACAGAAAAGTGTTTTGTTCCTCTGATGTTTGGAACAAAGGCAACAGAGAGGGACTTGTTACAGAAATGATAATGTTCAGGCGCTAAATATTGATCAGAGTAGAAAAGTACAAGCTAATACATTTCGGGTGAAAATACCAGCTAGATTCCAATGGGAGGGAAACTGTGCAGTTACAGACTTCAGGAGAAGAAAATAATGCACAGGAGAAATTCCATTGTTCCTCTGTTGCAAGGCTGTAGGAAGACAACCCCTTGATTTTCAGGACATTTCACTAGTTTCAGCTGTTAAGTCCTAGCTTGGAGTGGCTGCCAAAAGGTTACAAAGGGCTGATGATGCTATAGAGTAAGGGAAATTCAGAAGTAGTTAGGGCTGAACTTTCATTTGATAAATTGTAAAAAGGTTAAAAAAAAAAAAAAAAAAGCCCACAGAAATACAGAAATAAGTGGTAGATCTGCGCTAAAAAAATGATGATGTCCTCAGGATTTCCTCTATTTCCTCTTCACTAGCAGACCTCTCCACGTAAGCAAAGGTCTCTTCTTTACAGCAAGCCAACTGAGCATTTGGTATAAGAGTTGCTGTGGCTGGCTTTAGGCTTAGTCAAGCTGTTTTGTTGCGATGGAGCAGTCCTTTGTTGCCTCCTGAAAGGATAAAATAGCATTGAAACGCTTTTGGTTTTTGTTTGATTTGTGCAAAGAGCATTTAAGGAGAGGTTTCAGAACGCCAACAAAATCTAATAAATTCTAATATCACAACAGTGAAAGGATGCCTTTTCAATGACACGGACCTAGAAGTGGTTGAACAGGTGGGAGAACCCCTGGGCAGTGAGGAAATTCTGGAAAAAATATAATCCACATTATGATTTAATGTCAGATGTGGAGAATGTACCATATGGTACAATCCTGAGTGACTAGGAAAAGAAGCAGGAGCCTTCATTCTCTCACAGCACCAAGCTGTACGTTTTCATAGTAGAATCAAAGTGAGGACTAAATGCAGAAGAAGTGGGGAAAAAATATTCAGGCAAATGTTATCGACACACCAACAGCTGATAATAGGGTGACAGTCAATGTCGTTATTCCTGATGTGGATTATTTCTTCCAGGTTATGGAAAGCAGGTTAATATTTGATCTTATATCAATACATATTCCATATAAAGATTATTCTGGAAAACACGTCTTGTCATGGCCGTGAACTTACTGTGATAGTTTACAATAGAAATTGACTGGGAATCTGAAGAATTTCACTGCAATTAATTATGTGAATACACTGATAACCACTCCCTGCTGTAGGTGTATTGTCAAAGGTGATGTTACTGGCAGGTATTTAAAATATATGACTTATGAATTTAATATTATCTCTTCTGGACTCTGTTTTACCACTATAGTAACTGGATGGCATTGATTTTTTCCATCTCCTGCTGCTTATCTCAAGCTCTTTCATTTCGCTTGCCTTATTGATCTTCATGTTCCCTTCATACATCATCTCACCGGAAGCTGGTAATAAATCAATGATGTGGCCTCTTAAATATATGCCCTATTATAATCCCCTGGAAGAGTCACTTAGAGCTAGCTCTTGGTGGCTATTGGACACATTTACATAAGAGAAAACGTCTTTGCCTCATCTCTTACTCTTGGATGTGAGACCTGTACAGTCATTTTATTGAGCACGTGTGTTTTAAATGACTGCCATAATATGGACTTAAGAGGAAAACACTGAAGCAAACTAAAGAGATCTCAGTGTGAGATTTATATCTTAAATAATTCCATTTTAAGTGACTCATTTCCTAATCTTCTGCCTGTAAGTTGCATGCTTTCTCGCAGTCCCTCTTCTTTCTTCCATCCAGAAAGACTGAAAGCTTTTCAGGACAGCCTTTCTTATTTCCTGCTTACATTTCCCATAGTGTTTAGTTCTTAACAGAGTTTCATAGCTATGCAAAACAGAGCCAGGACATCTACGACTACAAATAATCCTTGTTTTTGCTTCATGCTGCTCTAACATCTTTGGGTAACACTGATACTTAGTACCTAATTCTTTCCCATATATGCACTTGCATTTATTCCAGTTGGCTTTTTGCAGTACATAGGGATATTGAAAAAGTTTTCTGCCGTATAGAGTTGGATCTAGCTGGGAAAAGAAGACTTGTATTTATGTGCTTGAAACCAGAGTAATAACACAGGAAGATAATTCCCACTTTAAGATGTTTTAAGTGGGTACTTGAGGAAAACATAACAGTACAAACATAAATTAATCAGCACCTTGGTGACAGAAAACAATACGTTAAATTTGGGGACTTCTCCTAGGAGATGTAACATGAGTTAGAGTCTACTTGGCTGAATAAAAGCAGATACAGAGATGCTCATTTCGGGGCTCTCCAATGTAAAAGCCAACAATGAATGTTTAAAATCCATATATAATGTAGAGTAGTTAGTTACCAATAATGGTTGTGTACCTCACTATTTGTAGGCTCAAATAAATCGCACCCTGTTCTATTCTGAAAATGGGTTCAGGCAGAACTGGCACAAAGACCCCCAGAGCCCTGTGGCTCAGCTCAGAAGGGCATTTCTGCAGCTGCATTGGCTGAGCAGCCTGCCTGGGAAACACCAGGTTCAGAGTATTTGGAGAAACTTCAAGGCATGACTTGCAGAGGTTGAGAGCTTGCTTATTCCCAGCTAATTCACTAAGGGACAACTGAGGACCTTCCACTGCCTTGAACAAATCACAAATTCAATGGCAGCAATCTCGCATGGTTTACTTTTAATAGAAAACTGCAGCATTGGCTCAAATGCCTCTTTCTGCTTTTGTTCTTCACCTGTGAATGCTGTCCCAAGCATATACAGATGGATTAAAATTCATGCTGAATGAACTGCCAGAGCTGAGTGAACACACAAAACTTGTGTGATAACCCTCCGGATAAAAGAGAGCTTTGCAACCCTTCTGCTAGGTGACGTGTTTGGCAGTGAAGAGGGTTCAGTTATCTGACGTGTCTCCAAACCTCTTAACACCGGAAACAAACCTTAAATTAGCCGGGTTTGAGATCCTGATCAGACACATGAGACACTAGCTTACATTGACTGTGCAGAACAAAACCTCCTCGCAGCAACCAGCTAGCTGGAAGCCCCTGGCTGGCTGAACCACGCAGGCAGGTGCTGCTGAGCTTCTGGGCAGGCTCACAATCACTTGAGCGGACAGAAGCTGCTCTTCTGGTCCTCTCTCTTTCTCTCTACTCACCCAGCCATCCATCCCTCTGATGGATGACTGATCTGAGAGGGGTTTAGTATCTGACATTTGCCTCTTTTTTGGAGATTCAGATGCATGGTCATAGGAATGCAAGTTGACAAGGTACCACATTTCAACTGACCTGCAGGACACGTGCATGGCATAAACTAAATCAGATGTAGCCATTGAGCTAACTACAGGGAAGAGCATCATGGTCTACATGCAATACCTTGTGAAACTCAATGCTATACCGAAGACCCAAGGTATTAAAATTCATTCAAAAATTCATTCATTCAAGGAGAGGGACTAAAAACGGGTAAACAAAACAATCAAAATCTTCTAAATTTATATGCCTTCATAAGCCAATTTGACTAAGGAACAAACAAACAAAAAAACCCACAAGACTTACCAGCACTGCAATTAAAGTGAGAGTTGACGACAGTTGGTTTTGCTACCTCTGCTGTGGCTGAGTAAACAAATAATACTGAAAGATTTTTTTTTTTAATCTGCTCAGAAGCCCTTCTCCATGTACGAGGCAGAACCACGAGACACATTTTCCATCTTCATTTTTGAGTGCATTTGTTTTTCAAAGACTTGGTAAAGATTCAACTTGAGGGCCCTACAGCAATGCTTCTGGACTGCTATCAGCATACTACACAATTGCTGGAGTAATTCAATAAGTACCTCCTTTATGCAGCACTACAGGGAGATTTCAAAGCCCCTCGAATTGCAGAGGAGCACCAGTAACCCTGCCCCGTAAGCCTGAGGATGTGCATGAGCTACTCCTTGCATCTGCAGCAAATGATCAGCAGCATTTAGTGACTACTTTAAGCATCCACAGAGTCCTTCTATGTAGTTTTATTGAGAAACATAACTGAAATGATGCTGGTTGAGCAATTAGTCCCTGATGGTCTCTCAGGCAATCATAGGTGTGCTTACAATCTCTAGCCATGCAGGGTGCATCATGGTGCCTTGCTAGCAGTGGCAGTCCTAAGAGAAATTCCCCCCTTCTCAAACAGGTTCCCCCACTGTAGCCTGGCCAATTCTCATTTCTACCAAAAACAGCCCTGAGAAGCACAGTTTTTCCTGCCTTCTAGTGTCTACCCAGACAGTGTAATTTCTTGCTGCTACAGTATGATGGACTAATGCCATTAGATCACGATTCTCTTTAAACTTCTTGGTGGAAGCAGGACACCTGGTTCATGGCAAGGCCCCTGCCCTGGCACATGAGCTCACCAGTGAGTCCCACTCAGCTCTTTGAAGGTTACCCTGCAGCCCACGGGTCCCACCAACACCAGCATCCTCTGTGACTGCTGGATACAACTGCCTGGACAAATGCACCCACCCAGGGCATGGGGGCACTTACTTTAACTTACCATAAATGCTGATTGTTATAATTAAATTGCAGTCTGATTTTACTTGGTAACAACAGAACAAAAACAACAGAAATTAAGACATGTAGAATGGAAACTGCACTAAATTCTAGTAGGAGTATCAGGCCAGAATTAGGCTGGTTAGAGAAATGTTGCAGTACTGACTAATATCACATTCAGCAGTAACTGTGGAAATGAATATTTGGGTATCTAAAACTGCCATAGTTTTTGTGTTTTTTTTTTCTTTTTCTTTCCCTAATGCTACATCTGTCGAGACATGCTCTCAGACTTGTGGGCTTGGATAGGGAACAGAAGCCCATGCTTCTAATGGCCATTTTTTGACTGTCATATTCCCCCTTGCCAGACCAGCTTTTCATTCAGCATGTTGTAGAAAAAAGTCAGCTCACTGTGCAGATCAGTGATCAAAGGTGTTCATTGTGCAAGGCCTAGAACTAGGTCATTCATTTCCCCACCAGATTTAATCATCTATCTCTTTTATTAGTGAACTCTGCAGGAAAAGTGGCTTGTTACATTTCTTGGGCATTTAAATGAAAGCCCTCATTGCTTCAGTCTATGAAAATCACGAGATAAAGTTTTGCTTAATGCTGGAGAGCCCATTCCTGGAGGTACCAGATGTCATGCCGTGTTTGCTGTAGAGCTCATGCTTTAGTGTAACAATTATATCTTTCTGAAAGCTGCTTCATGGGGGGAGCTGAAAATTGTTTAAACCATTCTCCATACACAACAGGGACGACAGACTGTAACAGCAGAGTTAGCATCACGAATATTCCCTTTAGGTCTTTTCTTTCTACTATCTCCACCACTAGTAACAAAATCCAAGCCTACATGGGGATGCAAGCTTTAGAACACCTCAATTCCTGACACCATTCCCTTCGTGGCATTGCATTGGTGACTTGACACCTACAGCTTTTATTTGAAAATAATTCTGGAGAAACAGCTTCATCTGCATTGGCCATTGCTGAGTTTACCCTGTGGTAAAATGTACACCCCTGGTTTCTTCCAGGATTTTAAGGGAAGGGCAGCTCAAAAGCACTCGTCTTCCCATTGATAAAACACACCACTTCCAACAGCAACGCTAGAATTGCAACTATGCAGGGAATTATGTGGCTAGACCTTCTCAGAAGAGCTAAAACCTAGTGAGGCCTTTATTGCTCACCACTGAAAAGTAGCATGGTTTGGAAATTAGCCTGCAGACTTTCCAAGATCACAACTGGCACTGCTGCTCTGAAAGCTGGGCTACAGGAGACCGACTTGGATAGAGCTGTAGACTGAAAGCTGCAGGACACTACTATGAGACATTTGTTCTTTTCACTGACAAACCAACATGAGATTAATATGCAGAGAGTTATTAATCCTCCTACAAACAGATCATTTTTCAGTTCATTAAACATTATTGCTAAACTACCAGCAACTCTTCCTCCACTACTCACCCTGAGAAGAGCAGCTCACAGCTATAAGGGAGCAGAAATAGATACTAAGCTGTTTCATCCAATGAAATCTTACAATGTGCAGGATTTGTTATTGTTGTTGTTATGTGGTTTGTTTGATGGGGATGGACAGTGAAACTTGGTTTGTTTACATGGAGGTATTTCATCAGTGCTGAAGAGGTGTATTTATTCAGCTCAGGAAATATTTATTTTACACTTCCAGAACTTTTATACAAACAGCAGAGCTGACTGACCTCTTCCCCTCTCCTCCCTTCCATCACCTTCCTCAACTCTTGCCTTCCAGCAATATAAAAACACAACCCTGTGCCTCTCCACCTTACTCCTGGTTCCTTAGGAGAGGCCTCTGCAGGCACCTGGATCCACTCCTTTGCCTGAAGCCTGAATTTCAGCCCTGTGTGCAGGAGAACTTCTCTGCACCCTGCCTGTGCTGCTAGTTGGGATGTGGAGAACAGTGGTTTGAAGGATGTGCTGAAGGACGAAGGTAACCAGATGAATAGTATATTTTGGTGGAACTTTTCCCACTCTGCCACTGAAGAGCAAAAGAAAAAAAAGATATTCTTTCTGATAAGAAAAGAACAAGTTGAGGAGCAACACTTGGGACTGGTTAAGAAATTATAGGAATCTTAGAAATCTGATAAAATGCAGAGATACCTCTGAAAACACTTTAGACCCTGTCAATCTGGGTTATTAAATTAATCTGGTTTTACTTGCAAGAGATATTTGCTCAAAAATCTAAAGAAATTATGACCTTCAGATCCAGCCCATGAATGCAATTTCAAGTCTCCTGAACAGCTATTAGTGTAGTGAAACCTCAGTTTTTCATCCAAACTAATAACTGGTAGTCCAAATTTCTTTACTGAGTGACCAACAGATTCATTTTTAGCTAGGTCACAGCCACAGTTACATAAAAGTAACGTCACGATCCTGAGAATAATAATGCAATGCAGTCAGCTCTGTTCTTCAGCTAGGAACCCAGGAAAGAATCTACATGCATTGAAGAACCACGCTTTTCAGTGAGTAACCAAGCCTACTTGTTTTTGCAGTGTTGAGGTACTCACCTGTCTTCAGCAGCGAGAGAGGGAGTTTACGCAAAATGCTTAGGATGCTACACTGGCTGAAATTGAGCATACCCAACGTTTAAAATGGCAGCACTTCCATTAAACTGACCTAGACTGGCCTATGTAGCTCCAAATGGCTTTCTTGCTGATATCTAGGCTGATGCTCTCAGTCCATGAGTTTTATGACAAGTCCTTACGTACAGAAGTGTGCAGTGTAAGCGTTTGAGTCACGCTTACAGCTTTAATTTAGGCCAGGAATGAAATCGGTAAGGACTACACAAATCTGTCAAACAAATTGTTTGGCTTGGGATTCTGTATCTTGTAATCAATACGTTCCAGAATTAAGTGACATGCCTGCAAGTCCTTGCTTCCAAGGGAACCTGTGTGCTTTCTAAACACTCAAGACAGCTCCAGTCATTTGGTTTCCTGAAATGGAACTCGAGGAGAGGATTAGGAGAGCTTTGGGCAAAGTATGGAAATATAATTAGGCATCTGCAGTCCCACAGCAATCAATAGGCACTCAGGCACCTGAGAGACTTGCTGGAGCCTGCCCTTAAGCACTACTGGCAGTTTCCAAAGGGGGTCTAAGCAGCTGTTACCTGGCCTTACAGGCTGCATCCATTTCTAAGTTCACATCCAACAATAATGCCAGTGGAAGGGGACTATGTCCCGAATCAGGAGTTTGCCTTTCCTCAGCTTGCCACCTTTTACATCACACCGGGAGGCAGGCAGACTACCTAACACCAATGCCATCAAACACTGCAGTTCTGAAACTCAGTTCTTAAACTCACATCCAGTGCCTACTTTCACGATATCTGGAGAGGGGCAGGCACTAGCTTGTGATGTTGAATGGTGCCTAGTGCTGTGGGCTCCTAGTATTGTAATGAGCGTGTTCATTCTCAGTAAGAGTTACTCCTTTTCATCTTAGTGGCAACATATCATCGGATCTTCCTCTGTCGTAAAATAACAGCTTCATTTTCCTGACTTCATCAATAGACCACCTTTTTTTCTCTCTCAAGTATAATAGTCGGATCACTTAAGACTGCTCTGAATGCAGCCAGGATCAGTGTCTGAGTTAGCAATGCGAGTTCAGTGCCATTTTCCTGAAGTTGGTTACTTCCCCTCCTTTTCCTAATTTCCACTTGCAGTTGCCATTTTTAGCATCTTGTCCCAGAGGCACTCTGTGTTCCTGCCCCAGGAATAATTAGCTGCTTCCCATGGGGCCGTGCTGAGGCAGCCGTGGTCTTGCAGAACTAAGTGTCCTTGAGCACACAGCAAGCTACAATTGCCAAACTTGAGAGTGAAGTTAACCAGAATGACCTGAACCACTATAAGAATTCAGCAGCCCCAAAAGAAAGACATCTCAACCAAGAGGTAGGTCACCTTTCCTCAAGGCTAACATTTCAACAGAATCTGAAACTTTCCTCATAATTAATCTTAATGGAACTGGAATGCTCGCAATAGAAGTGCAGCCCCACTTTGCAGCCTCCTGGCTCGCCCTCAGGACCGACCTAGGGCTTGTGATGCTGTGGGGGCCTACAGAGCAGAAAGATGTTTTTCTGTGTTTCATGCTGACACTCAAACACTTAACAAGGAAAATAAAATATTTTTCTCCCAAACAATTCACTTCTGCCTTCACATACAATTTCATGGTGCTACAACAGGGTACAGACAGAAGGGAAGGCATGTGAAAAATACACGAACAAACTAGTTCAGCCTTGGAAGTAATAAAAGCAGAGTGCATCTTTGCTGTAAACCATGTCCAATCTGCAGTTTTGTGAACTTCATGGCTTTTCAGAGAGGCAGAGCTGGTGCCATGCAAGCAGACATAGGGCAATCTGCGCTGTGCTTTTGAGCAGTGTGTGCTGGAAGCTCAGGTTCTAGGAAGCTGGAAATCAGACCATGAACAGATAAGCAGCTTTCCTCCCATGGCCCACATTAAGAGAGGAAACCAAAAGTTCAAAGTTCTAAGAGTGCAACACCGACGTGATTTGTCATTTTTGTTTCTCATAGCTATGAACTATGGAACAGTGCTAGTTGAAATAAGCTAGAAAATCACAGTGTGCCCCACCACCAGTCCGGAGAGCATCAATCACTGAACCCAGTTTTTATTATGCATGCTAAGAGAGTCCATGAGCATCTGAAATTCCTGAGCAGGAAGGATCAGCATTCCTGCTTTTTCTAGAAAAAAAAAAAAAAATCAAACAAAAGCCATAGAAACATACATACATAATTTTAAGAAAACAGGTTTTAAATTACTGACAGATTTATCTGGAGACATAACTTTGCACATGTCTGTGCTATATTCTGGCATGGAACGTATTGCAATTGCATGCCCAATGATTGGAACCAGGCTCATCTGGTGCAAGTCATCTACCCATTTGATAGAATTGGCCCTGGAGTTTCAGAAAGTCAGATTTCATGAACACGATGTACTTTGGAATCTTGTAATCATAGTGCTTCACTCCTCAAAAAAAAAAAAAATGCTAACATACAAAAGGGAAGTTTCAGTTGCACAAAGTTCCATTTATTCACCTGAATCATGCTAGAGCCAAGGGAAAGACTGCTACTGACTCATAGCAGCTACTGAATCAAGCGTTGAGTTAGAAATCACTCGTTTCAACTAAGGAAAAAACACAAGCTTCCTAGAAGATCACATGGTGATAAAGTTTTATCCTTTCATAGCCAAAGCCATAGGAGTACTGTCCAACACTTACCAACTCAAAAAGAGCATTTTTCTCTTCTATGACAGCTTTAATAAAAGCCAGTTACAGTTTTGATGTTACAGGTTTTTTAAAAAGTGTTTTTCTCTTTTTTTAATTTGTACTCTTTTTTTAATTTGTACCCACAGAAACCCAAAGCATTTTGACTGCTCAAGGATTCCATCTCTAATGGGCTGCTTTCAACTCATATGTCCATGGGAGAGGAATGAGCCCCCAGCTCATTATCCATTATCTCATTATCCATGCCCAGATACTCAGATACCTGTAAGGGCCCAGGCAGCCTGGGGTGGCACAGGAGAGGACTTCAGCTGTACAAACTTCTGACCCCTAGCAGGGCCACTGCTGGCATCTCTCACTGTTTTGACTGCATCTGCAGCACTGGCTCCTTACAGCACTTTCCTGTAGACATCAGGGCCTGGCATGCAGTCACTCCCCTTACACACACACACCTCCACCTCAATCCAGCAGAACCATTCCCAACACCAATGTTTCTCTGAGCCTGCAAACACAAGAAAACTGAGTGGACAAGAACCACCTCCTTCCCCCCAAAAGCAAATGACTTCCCATCAATTTCCCTCCCAGAACTGTCAGAGATGGTAGAAACTAGAGATGGACAACATCTCTTTTTGTGGCCCCTTGCCATTAGTTGACTTTAACTTGTTACAAAGACGTTGTGGTCACTGTCATTGTGGCCTCTACCAGTGAATTTTTCTCCTCTCTAAGGTGGAGCACCAGGGCCGCCCTGTGCAAGAGGCTGTGGTGATCATGCACTGAGCTATGCTGTGATGGCATAGAGAAGCCATAGGGTACCAGCCACAGAGAAGGGGTACATCTAAGGACTGATCTCTGTTCCTCTTCCTGTCAGGTAGGAGAAATTTCTTTTAGGGTACAACTTCACACAGGTTACGAGTGCACAATCACCTGGGAATTTTACCACAATTTCCCTCTCTGCATTTCCTGGTTTATTGTCACGCTCAGCATGTACTGTCTTCCATTGCCATCTAGGGATACAGACTGGAAACAGCAAGCAGACATTTACATAAGCTTTATTTAAAACATATTTCAAGCTGATAAAATAGGTTGGTTTGACAGAGGCTGGTTATTTAGTTGCTTTTGGGGAAGAAAAAAATATTTTAAAATCCTTTCTCCGTGATCTCACAATAACTATTTGTTACTGATCACTTCAATCCCACTTATCACACACAAAGGATGGTAGACAGGTAAGCACACACTACAGAAGTCAGCTCACACCTCTGCATTGCGGGACACTGCTTCAAACCTGGCAGCTGTTAATCTCAATCAACGCCATACACATTTTCTTCTTTCTTAAACAAAAGCTTTCTGGATGCACACAGGTTTTGGCTGTTACAAGCCCAATTTTGAAACTGTTTGTATAGCCTACCATCAGAGGCCCACTTTTGAAAATAAAATCCCGGTGGATGCTTTGCCAGTATCAGCACTATAAGATACAATCTGGAAAATATTGTCCATCCAGTTACAACAATTTTAGGACAATTTCTCTTGATGCTTACTTGAACTGGAAAAAAGTCAACCCCTTTTCTTCCTAGATCACTAAACTAGACCAGAGGCATAAACTGCAATTGATGCAGCTTTCAGCAGCTGTGCTGTTCCCATCACATAGCTGTGCTGCTGGATAAGCAGAGCTGGGCAGCTCAACCTAAGCAGCATCAGGCTTGCCAAAAGCTCACATAGTCCATGCTGTGTCTTACTGCAAGGGGATCTGTAAGAAAGCACTGCTTAGGGGATGGATTTAGAGCACTGAGATAAACACAGGAACTCTTCTGGGCAAAAAATGCCTGTTACATAATGTAAGAGAGGCTTCTATATTAATAGTTGGTTTATAAAAACGTAGCCCCACAAGTCAAGCACTTGAAGATTTATCACATTACCTCTCTGTATTCAATTGTTTTCACCATGCTCCCCTTTTAAAACATTCTTAATGCCTTCCTCCTAAAAAAAATGAGAGTATTAGCAGTCCAAAATCAATTTAGCTGCTAAGATACCAGAAACTAATCAGAGATCAGACCTCATCTCTTGTGATTTAGGTGGAAGTCCACCGAGTAAATGGAGCGAATGGTATAGCCTAGCCAAATATCACATCACCTTTTTTTGCTTAACACCCTGTAGAGCCTTGAGACGGACATGTAAAAGTGGTACTACCATTTTAAGCAACCAACTGAGTAAGTTTTCTTTGCATTTCCACTGCTGCATCCTCATCCAGCAGCAGGTAACTGCTAGCAACAGGATACTTTCATTTTGTGTATAAAATGTCCTCAGATGCTCACTTGTTCTCTGCCAGCGTTGCCCATTTCCAGTTTTGCAGGGCTTTTTTCTCCCACTGCAAATTTCCACAGTGGACTACTGGCAAATTCCCTCGTTCAGAGGGAACTGTCCTGAAGTTGTCAGGATGTCTTATCAGGCAGACAAAAGATAATTGAAGGACTATAAACGCACCAACAGCAAGTACCCAGCTCCATCAGATCACATACCCTAACCAGCATTGTCTGTTTGTTTAGATTTATTGCTGGAGACACAGCTGCATACCAAACTGTCTGCTATAGAAAACAGCTAAGAAATGGAAACCACACAGCTACTCCTGAACAGTGCAAGGCAGGTGCCAGCAGATGTATTGGCTTCAGATGGGGTGACACAAAGGGCTCTGCACTGCACAGAGGTACAGATACCTCCTTCCTCCTCATCCCCTGCAGAAACACGTGCTGTTGCATTATGCACTTACCTTCCAGTGTTACTGAACAATGATTTGGTTTCACTGTGACTTTATTCTAAGAATGAAACAAGCTTACAGACCCCACGCGATGTCCCTTCCCTTAGTAGCCCATGTCCTTCAGAAGCAGCTCAGTGATCTAGACAAGGCGAGGAAGGGTGGGTGAGGATTCCAGCATTCAGCTGCTTTCAAATGTAGTACTATTCAGTGTTCCACCAATAAACAAAACCACTGCAGGACAATCAGGAACTATCTTCATGCCACTACAAAATCATACCTAAGGGAAAGGTGGGTAAGGAAGGAAAATACTATTTTTAGTAATCCCTGTAACTATTTTTTTCATACTGAAATCTCACTCATTCTCTTGAATAACTCATGGCTCATCTTACAAGTTACTGCTGGACACAGGAACCCAAACACTGGTTTTGTTCTGCATCTTGAAATCCCAATCCAAATCTGTGCTTTGAGTTACAGGTGCTGTAGGACTGACAAGTGTGTTTGCAGAGCTATCTTTTTCACCAGTGTTAACAAGTACAGATGTGTCGATACTACTTATGCATGTTGATGCAGCCTATCAATCATCAGGAAATAAGCCCGTCACTGTAGATGTACTAAGCAGCTAACGCTGCTTCCTCTACAACAGGGACTGCCCTTAGTTGATTTTTTCCAGCAGGACTCTTTGGAATAGGCCATTTTTAACCTTCCTCACTGCAGAACTACTCTCTGGTTATACATCATTGTATTTGACATTTGCTAGGTCCGTCTAAATGAGCACCCTCCTAGTTCACACCACGGACAGCTACCAAAACATTCGCAGTGCCACCTCTCATGGAGTCAGGAGCTCCATCATGACACCCAAGAGTTGTCTGTCTCTACTGTAGGAACAGTGCTGTTTCCATACCTAAATTGATAAGGACCACAAACAGCTACAGATGAATCCCATTTTCAAGCAGCATGGACATTCTACCTGCAACCACATCCAACCGAAGTTTCGACATAATACACAGATTAAAGCGGTGGGGTTTTTTCCCTGCATAATCAAAGATGGATAGGAAAAGATGCATAAGCAAAGATGGCTTAGAATATGGGGAAAAAAAAATAATATACACAAGTACTATTATCTGATCTCAAATTCAGTTCTGAAATGTGATGTTACATTTCACAGATGTCATGTTCTAAAATAGCTAAGACCAAACTTGTGCATACATTAGTGGCTTCATTTTAAAACACTGCTTAATCAAGAAATTGGATGATCTTCTACCTAAAATTTCAGATCTCAAGCCAATAGTCATTGTCTTGTTTTAGAGCTACAGTCATCCCAGAACAAGTCTCAATACTTTTAAGTCAGTTAACATGGCTTACAGCAGATATTTAGAAGTGGGAATGGAACATTCCTTGAAGATATCAGAAGCTCTGTTACAAGAGGATGACACACATCACCACTGAATGGTACTTCTATCTTCCACCAAAAAAAGAAAAACCAACCCTTTCTTACTAGTATTAACAGTCCACTTGCTTTAGGAAAAACAAAAAACAAAACAAAAAACCATACATAAAACAACATTGGTACATTTTATTTCAAATGATTGTTGTCTCAGCTCTCTAGCAATACTTTAATACAGGTTATGACTTGTCCAAATAATTATCAAATGGCCTGTCACATTCTTTAACTTTATAAATACTAGTCTCATACATATAGTCACATAATAAGAGATAAGGCTGAGCCAAATTAAACAAGGGTGTCAGTTAAAACTCTGTACCCTGGAGCCTTCCAGGAGGATTAAGAACTGCTGACTGGAACTCAAAGTACCTGTCCTACATTGTAAGATTAAAGCAGCACAGTCTGTAACGGGGCAGCACAAGAGATCTTGCACAAACTATAACCAGGACACGTGTTACAGCAGGGGGCACTGCCTCACCCCTGCTTACTGGTGGTTTGTGAATATATTATGCGTGTATAAGACACCAGAGTACTGTTTACAGTCAGGATGGCAGAAGAGGACAAATGCAGAACTCTGCTTAGTTTTTAGATATGTAAGATAAGCTCCCAACAACTGCTCACAAGTTTTATGATGCATTAGAGTTTAGATGCATTTAGAACCTTAAATGCCAAGCTCTCAAGGAAATTCTATTATGTGTTTTAAAAAATACAAACAGAAATAGCAATGCTAGAAGTCAGCTCCAGGAAAACCTAAACTAATTATGACAGATTAAAGAGACAAGCTTATTTCCTAAGGCTTTGTGTTCTGTTTTCCCCCTCCAAAGTATTATCCAGAATAGAACACTTTTTGTTTAGGCTGTACAAAGATCATATTGCAGGAAAGGAGATGTTAAGCAATGCCATTGTGCACATGGTATTCATTAGTTCAATTTGTGCACTCCTTTTCAAAGGCTTTGCTTGGGAAAGTTAGTGCTCAGCTGCCCATAGCTGTGCTCCTCACAATTATCTCTGAAACAAAGGGCCAGACTTGGCAGACCACATGGGCAGGTCAAGTGCCTGATAATTCACAGAGAATGGAAAGCTTACAGACTTAAACCACTATCTTCTACAGATACTGACTGCTACCAGAGTTTGGGAAGCAATGCTCTCCTTCAACAGCTGTATGCTCTGAACAGTCAATTCCAGTAATTTATTTATACAACAGCTTACTTCAGCTTACTGGCCAGCTATAATAGCCTAATATACCTCTGCACAGCAAGGCTACGAAACAGCAGTTTCTGCACCCAACTCCAGCTAGCAGCTAAACCTTGGTATCCCTAAGGAGGCAATCCTGGAGATACGGAGCGTAGAGGCTTTACAATATTCCAACAGAAGAAAACACCACTATCTGCAGTCTGAGCTTGCACAGCCTCAGTCCCTGAAGGTTTCAAAGTGTATTCCACTACTACCTCCCTCTTCCTGCCTCAGTAATTACAGGCAACATCCTAT
The DNA here is from genome assembly GCA_037305975.1 of Chrysolophus pictus. Lineage (NCBI taxonomy): Eukaryota > Metazoa > Chordata > Aves > Galliformes > Phasianidae > Chrysolophus > Chrysolophus pictus. The sequence continues at coordinate 43,447,947 of JAYKPI010000006.1, forward strand.
TTTCTAATTTATTTTGGGACAAAGTTTGAAAACTGGCTTCACTGTGGAACTATGTTTCCATGCAGTAACTCAAATAGCTCTTTTTTTTTTCTAGTCTCATGTTCTTCAGCATTCTTGGAACACGGGTCTGTATTTCAAGTAGGCTGAGTTTTGACAGACATTTCAGTATAAGACAACAGAAGATGAAATTGTGGAAGCCTTTTCTCTGGAAGAAGCAGAGACTTGTGTTTGTAACATGGTTAGCTACAATCTCATCACGACGCTAGTTTTAAACAGTTCAAGGACAAATTCTTGCATTCTTTCTAGCAAGACAAATTTTTGCTTGCTGCAACAACAAACCCCATTAACTTGAACTTAAAATGTATTACTTATTCCCTCTCATTTTTGTTCTTCAAAGATCAAAGCACAACCAGCTCCAGCAGTACAGCATAAAAATCAAGCCACCTATCAACTCAAGACACCTCCTTTCAGAAAGCACTCTTAAATGAAGGGAACAAAATAAAGTTTCTTATTTATTTCAAGCAGAATGACTACAGAGAAAATGACTCAGCTTAGGTGATGAAAGTTAACAGAACATCATTTGAAATGAAGACTGACTCAGTAACACGAGACTTGCTAATCATTTGTTAATCTCCAATTCAAAAACCCACTACAAGTGCTCATGTAGTATCAGTAAAACAGAAGACTATACTGTTTTTTTGTGTTGCTCCCCCCCCTTCCAACTCCCCCATTGGGCAACAGAACAAGCTTTGAAATAAAACGTCTTTTTCCAGTATTTGATAAAATGAAGATCATTAAGTGCTACACACACCAAAGGATTAATCACTTGTGAATCAGGACTTGGTAAACTTGGGGAACAATGACTTTATCTCACTGATGTGCAAGACTAGCATAATAGTTGTCATTCTTTGGATTTTAGTTCCATGTGTTGATATTCTACGTTTACAGGCTTTTCCTTCTCATCCTAAGCATATGACACCTTAACAGTATTCTCTCTTCTGGACACCCTTCTGGAACAGAAAGGCCTGTAACACCAGAAAGAATGTGTGGAAATTGAAAGAGACAGTGGATTCTTACAATTATCTAAACCACAGAGTACAAAAATGTCATATGAATGCTCTGCAGTGCTCCCCCAATTGTTGTTAGGGGCATAAAGGTTCTTACCTGAACTCATCAATCTAAAAATGTTCTGATGGGTTATAACTGAGAATTTGTCTAGAAAGGTAAGCCTCTGAACATGAAGAGTACAGACATGGGTGGTAATAAACAGGAGAATTTCTCACATTCTTGATGTCTAGTTTGGTAATCAATTTTTTTCCCCCCACATTCACCAGATGAAGTCATTTCATTCTGTTAAGAGACGTGCCTTGCACTCAAAATACTAAATACCTACACAGCTAACTAAAACTAGATGAGGAGCTTGGTAGAAAAAAAAAAAAACAACACCTCTATTATAACACTGAATAAAGCCTAAATCAGCTTTCTCTAGTAACAGCCAAACCCCACAATAAAATCCTCCATATTCAAACCTTTTACACCAGAAAAAAAAGCTTAGTGAAAAGCCTGTTCCTTTCCTCACTTCTGCAGCTAACACCAGCAGCTAATACAAGTATTCTGCCTGCCAACGTTAAATGCTCAGTCATTGCAGAATCCAACTCAGTACTGTTCCTCTTCACTCTGACAGAAGAGATGAAAGTCAAACGATTTTGGAGAAGCATTCAAGACCTAGATGTTTAATACACTCTCAGTAATAGCAGCTCTAAGTAGATGAACTTACATTAGTCCTACAAAGCTTAACACCATTACTACATACTGCAGTAAATTTTGGAGAGAAGATTCAGCTACTCAACAAAGAACATCTTATCATGCTGCTATTAAGATACACCTACATAAAAGACTTAAAGCTCTAGTCTTACAGCTACAGCATAAGATTGGATCAAGCTAATCTACTGATTCATCGGCTAATACTTCGTGTAGATTTGCCATTTCTTTTTCAGTAAGCAGCGAGCTATACTTGCCACAAAACACTTCAGCCACTCTGTAGTAAGGCTGCTGCACTAGTTTAAACCTTAAGCTAAAGCATTTCAGATATCCCAGAAAATACATGAATCAACTTTTATTTTTTAAGCAACACCACACACTATTTTAATACAACCCACACAGTTAAAGTCAGGTGAAAAACAGTCAACTGAACAATCATCACTAAAACATTTCCATTGGAAATGTGCTGAAGTTCACAAGCATCTTCATTACCACCTTACTGGAGTTTTCTTATGTGTTTCTAGTCTACACACCACATGTTTCACACAGTCATGCAAATCTGAAACCAATTCAGAATGGTGAGGTAATAGGGAAGTCCATTCACTGCAAAGATACATTTTTCACAGAAGAGCCAGCCTGGGTAGGACCAAACACTGCAGGATTCTTCATGGGAGAAGGGGTGGGTTAGAAACCATGAACCTTCAGTTGTTCTTCCTTGACAATGCCAATCTACAGGAGAAAAGCAACAAACTTCAGTACAGCTTCCACGTGGAAGATATTGTGGTATTAAGTCACTGCAATCTTCTACTTTGATTAAAGAAACCAAAATACAATTTACACTCAAGAAAGCAGTGTTCTGTTTTCTGGACTGTTTCTGGGCCACAGAGAAGAATTTACTATACAAAAAATAAAATCCTGTTGGATTTGTTCTGTAGTCCTAGCACTCAGTCTTCAATGGTTTAGAATCCCCGCATCATGATTTACATCAAGACAGTGGCGACAGCTTCTTCCTCTACAGAATCGCCAGTTTTTAAAATTATGGTTTGCATCAAGCACTTGATTTACAAACGAAGAAGTTGAGCTGCGTTGCCAGAAAACAAAAGGTGTGTTGTAGCAGGGTAAATGCACTCCAAAGCAACATTTTTGCTCAAGGTCTATTCATCCTGCAAATGTCATTCTACTTCTTGGGTGCAAGCATAAATGAACTATAATAGACATCTTTAACTACTTAATTAGCATCAGTGTCATCCATTACACTATTACTTTCAGACAGGTTTAGAATACTGCAAGGTATTTATCGGTAGTTCCTCACCTCCAAGAGAAATTGGCAGATGTTCTTCCTCTGGTCACCTTGAAGCTGGATAACTTCGCCGTATTCAGGATGCTCAATCACAGTACCATTACAAGCAAATTTCTAGAGAGAGAGAGATTTATACTGTATGACATCTAATGTGCATTATGATTTTGCTTAGTAAGCCTTTTCAGGAGAATTTTGTCAAAAAAGCTGCTCGCTAAGTTCCACTGCCAAGCACAGCAAAGGCTAGATGTACTCTAAGCTCATTCTGAGAGCAAATAGAATGTGTCTGATATATACAGAGAGAAAAAAACCAAGCTGCTGATAGGAAATTCAAGTAAAGAGAGGATTAGCTCCCATCCTAAAGGAACTGGCCAATACTAACTACAAGAACAAAAAACAAAGGCCTAAAGTACTCTTTCAGCTCTGCACTATTAAAAATATAAGTATTTTTACCCTGGAAAACATCAAGGTCTCTATTTCAATGGTAACCCAACTCTGACAGAAGCAGGAATGCAGAAATAATTTATCTCCAATTGATCTTATTCTTTACATCAGCAATGCCAAAGATTTGTGAAATATAAATGAAAAATTCAGAATATGCTTAATTTTATTAACAGGAAAGAAGCATCTAGCTTTTTAGCAAAAAGCAAGCATCACTGGACACCAATGGAACTTTTGAGACAGGTAGGGGAAGGGAATCTCAAAAGTGATGTCCACTATAAAGAATGATATAAAACAAACGTTTGGTTACTTAACATTAGTAGCTATCATAACTCCTTCATCTTTATTCTTAAATCAACAATTTCACCTTTTTGAAGGCTTTCACAAGTTTCTTCTTGTCATAGTCATCTGCAATTCCCTGAACGGTGGTTAGAGTCTTTCTTCCGTTTCGCTGTTGGATCCTTATATGAATGTAATCCTCAGTCCCTGCCGGGAGTAAGTCGTCACCCTTTGTAGCATCAGCAAAGGGGTCTACAAAAAGAAAAACATCCACCTAAATCACATGGAAGAAAAAAAGAACAAGCTCAAAACCCAACAATTTATCACCTCACAGAGGTCTTTTTTTAAGGGACTATTTAGCTCTTTTTCTCTCCTGTTTCAAAACCATTAAAACGAAACTACTTTCTATTAAGTCTCACCTGGCTTACCAACTCACCAATGTGCTCTTTAATACCTGTCTGGATATAACACTTTTCAGCCACAGTACTGCACTATTTATTTATTGTGAACTGTAAATTGTGAAGCTCTGCACCTGAAACGAAGAATCCTATACAGTATGTGCTTTTAAAAGCACACGTTTCAGACAGTCATTAAGTATTTTCAGGGAAAAAAAATAAAGTTTGTAAGGTGGTCATATTTTTGTTAATCAGGTCAACTGGTTAATTACAGAAAAATAGAAGAACTCCTGCATGAACACAACTGTGCAAGTTCAGAACACAAATTGTATGCCATGACAACTACGTTACCAGCATTTTCAGTCACAGACATAATTCCTAGCTCTTAAGGTACAACATAGCAACAGACACTATGAGACACCAGATGCAGTCTCTGAATGAACCTCTCAACTTTAGGCAAGAATTGTAACAAGGTTATTCAGGCTTTAAATGCAGAAATGCCAGCTCTGAAGATCTTCCAAGCTTAAGTGTACCTAACATTGGTGAAACAGGCATTTCAGAAGAAGGGTTTCCAGGTAATGAAATCATACAATCGTTATAGTTAGAAAAGACCTCTAAGATCACCTAGTCCAACCACTGACCCACCATCCCCACTGACCACGTCCCTCAGTGCCACATCCACACAGCTCTTGAACACTTCCAGGGATGGTGACTGCACCACCTCCCTGGGCAGCCTGTGCCACTGCCTCACTGCTCTTTCTGATAAGAGCTTTTTGCTAATATCCCAAACATCTCCTGGAGCAACTTGAGGCCGTTCCCTCTCATCCTATTTAGGTGGGAGAAGAGGCCGACCCCCCCAGCTCACCACAAGCTCCTTTTAGGTGACCCTAGAGAGCGATCAGGTCTCCCCTAAGCCTCTTCTCCAGACTGAATGACCACAACCTCAGCTGCTCCAGTCCCCTCACAGCTCCGCTGCCCTTCTCTGGACACGCTCCAGGGCCTCAGCGTCCTTCAGTGAAGGGCCCAAAACGGAGCGCAGTTCCAGGTGCGGCCTCACCAGTGCCGTGGAACAATGCCCTCCGCGCTCCGGCTCGCTACGTTATTTCTGATACAAGCCAGCAAGCAGTCGGACGGCCTGGCTCCTGCTGCCCCACGTCGGGGCACAAGGCCAGGCAGCCCGAGGCGGCCGCAGACGGCAGCGCTGGGAAATGGCGCTGCACGAGGGGCTCCAGCGGCCCGACACCGACCGGGGCTCGCTTGGGGCCGGCTCCGCGGCTACCCGGGGCAGGGAAGGGGCGGCCGGCGGGCTCTTACCGAAGGATTGGAGGTTCTGGATAGATGACATGCGATTCTGCGGCGAGAGGCTGGCGCAGCGGGGAAAGGCCGCGGCTGGCTCCGCTCGGGTCACGTCTGCGGCTCCGCAGTGCCGGCGGGGGCGGGGAGCGGGGAGGGGAGGGAGCGGGGAGGGTGGGGAAAGAGCGAGGGGTGGGATAACGAGAGCACAAGGAGGCGGACGAACCTGCGAGGGGAGCAGAAAGAGAAAGGAATGAGAGGAGGAGCGAACGCCGGCGGAAAACGGCGCTCGGAGCCCCCCGCGGCACGCCGCCCCGCCGTACCGCTAACGAGCAGCGGCCGCCGCTTCTCCTCACAAAATGGCGGATCTCCCGCGCCGCGCTCCTGAGCGCCCCCGCCGGCCCCGCGCTGACTCACGGGAACTCGAGTTCGCCCCGCCCCGCCGCCGTAGGCCGCGCGCCGCCTCTCCGCGCCGAAGGACTACAGCACCCAGCGTGCACCGCGCCGCCGCTGGGGGAGCAGATGGCTGCTGCGCCCGCAGCCTCAGCCTTGGGGCCTCTGTGCGTGTGTACGTTTATGTTCGCAGTCCGCCGCTTCCCCAGGTCACCTAGGCCCCTTCCTCTTCAGATGGGAGTACAGACTCTCTCTCAGGCCTAACCTTACATCTCAGCACCCAAGGCTGTGCTGAAAGAGACAGTTCACACCAACGTGTTTGAATTCTCTGTCCTCCCTTTTGTCATCCCAATACAGGAATCCCCTCTGTGGAAAGTGCAAATGTTGTTTCTGCATTGGATATTGAAAAGGGCAATTGATCTGAAGAAGTAAGCTGTAGCATATCCTTAGAAATAGCTGATGTGAAAAGTAGAAATACCATATACGTATTAGTAACATATCTTAGAAACTTAGTTACCGAATTACGTGACAAATTCTTTCCCACAAAGCTGCAATAGACTTTAAATGTTCTAAACATTTAGGTTGTTCGTTAGGCCAGCAGAAGTGAAATACATTTAACAAGCTTTCAAGGAGTCAGGGCCTTTACACAAAGCAGAACTGTCCCACTCTTAGTTAGGATGCCATAAGCAGGCTCCAAGGTACTCCCCTCTATCCTCCTTCCAAGCTTATCTCTATGCAAGGACAGATGGATGACCAGAGCAATGACCCAGTGTAAAGGGCACAGATGCTAGGGGGTACTTAAACAATGAAGAGGTTATGTTTATGTTAATGTTGTAAAGCAGGCATCCAAAAGTTATGACCAGTTGTCTGTTAAGAAAGCAATTCTTAGACGGCAATTAACCAAGTGAGATATTTGTGTTTGGGTGGCAAGGATTTGTGTTTCCTTGGTATTTGTGTGATTAGTGAAGCGTCGCGAAAGAGTGTGAACCTGCAGTACTCAGCCAATGAGGACCCAGGGGAGAAAGAGATAAGCGTGGGGCAATAGGGGATAAAAGATGTAACGCTGTTTTCTGTGTGCGCTCCTGCTTGCAGGAGGCCCACCATTGCAATTGCAAATAAAATCTGCTTTATCAGAGATACCATCCTGGAAAACTATTTGGATATTTCCAACAATTTGGGGGCTCGTCCGGGATAATTATCACCTCTCGGGGGTCTCCCTCGCTGCCCTGGACAGGATAGGTGCACTCCGCTGATTTTAGCAGTCCTGTCTGGATGGTGGGGTGACACTTTGGAACAGCCGATAAGAAACCGAGACATAAAGGACAGTCCCTAAGAAAACCAAGGGGCAGGTTGGCGCGGATGTTGGCCATTGCGACCTGGTAACTTCGTGCACGGACCAAGGTAAGGGAATTTAATTCTTGCCTTGGGGGTTGGTTGAGACTCTTGAGTGTTTGTGACTGAGATGCACTTTCAGTGAGAAGCAACTGCATTTGCAGTTCCGTTGTCCCGCGAGGGGCACGGCCAGACATGGATGAAGCAGCTGTGAAAGGTGAAAGGAAGAGTCTCGAGAGGGAGCTGTTGGTGTACAGTACCCTGTGCACTTGAAGAAGTGCCAGCAGTACACCCCTGTTAATCCGAGAGATAGGTGTGTAGTAGTACTCTGGAGGGATTGAGCCCAAAATCCGAGAATCAGAGTGTGGTAAACTGAGAGCTGGGTAGTTCACAGTAGCATTCTGGAGGGATGAGAATTAGGAGTTCCCGAGAACAGGGGAAAAAGGTCCCCAGAATTGTGCCTAGAGATAACCCCTTGGGAGAAATGCTTCAAAATTGGAAAACCAACCCCAAAACTAGGGACAAAGACAGGCAAAAAGTGTTTAGATACTGTATCCAAATTTGGCCTAGAGAGCCTTTACAGAGAAAATCAGTATTTTGGCCAAAATACGGATCTGATGGAGATTGGATCTGTCAGATTATGAATTCATATGTAAAGAATAAAACTCCCTTGTCAGAGGAAGAAAGAGAATATGCCGCTTGCTCATGAGAGGTCAGTCTATTGCTGGCAAAGAAAGATTCGGATCAGGAGGAGGAGGAATCAGGAAAGAGAGCTAATCGGTGGGATCCCCTAGAGAATCTGCCTCCTCCATACAACCCTAATGTAGTATAGGAGGCGTCAGGCATTTCCCCAGAAGAGCAAGAGAAAACTCATAGATCATTTCACAGGAAGAAGGGCATGCTGGGCTCAGAAGGGAGTTAGAACAATATAAGAGAGATATCCATGACACCGACCACACTAACACCTCTATGTACCCCCTATGGGAGGTCCCAGTGGGACAGGGGCAAATACGTTATGTAAGCTCCCCACTCACTAGCAGAGAGGTCAGGAATTTCAAGAAGGAAATGAAATCCTTAATTGAGGATCCTATAGCAGTAGCAGAACAATTGGACCAATTTCTGGGTCCTAACCTGTACTCATGGATGGAATTAATGTCCATCGTGGGTATATTGTTTACTCTAGAGGAAAGAGTTATGATCAGACGAGCTGCTATGCAAGAATGGGAAAAGAATAATCCCCCTGGGGGATGGTGCCAGCAGAACAAAAATACCCAGTGGAAGACCCTAACTGGGACTGTAATAATGCACAACATAGGCAAAACATGAAAGACTTGTGAGGTGTAATAATAGCTGGAATTAAGGAGGCAGTACCTAAGTCCCAGAATCTTACTAAGGCATTTGAGATTCAGCAGAATAAGAATGAATCCCCTAGTGATTTTCTGGAAAGGCTTAGAGACAGGATGAGAAAATACTCAGGAATGAATCCTGAGGATCCTGTAGCCCAAGGGTTCCTTAAGGTAAATTTTGTAACTAAGGCATGTCCAGATATACAGAAAAAACTTCAAAAGATAGAAGGATGGAATACAAAGCCCCTCGAGGAGCTCTTACAAGAGGCTCAGAAGATATATGTTAGGAGGGAAAACGAGGAAGAAAAACAGAAAGCTAGATTAATGGTTTCCACAGTGGATCGTGTAGTGAAACAAAGATTGGATAATAGGGGGAGGAAAACACAAGAGAGGTCGGGCCCCGGAGGGTGGCAGAGAGAAGGAAAATTCTGAGGATATCGATCCAGACCTCAATCAGAGAATAGTGAAAAGAGGTGTTTCAGGTGTGGAAAGCTAGGACAAAAAGAAAAACTGCCCAGAGTGGGGGGAGAGGAGAAGCTCCAAGCTGCTTTAAATTCAGAATAGGGGTGTCAGGGGTTCTTGAAAAATTGGACCCACCAGGAGCCCTGGATAAATATGAAAGTGGGACCTGAAGGGGAGAAGATTGTATTTTTAGTTGATAGTGGGGCAGCTTGTTCATCACTGGCTCATAAAGTGTCAGGACTCAAATTAACTGATGAGACTCTAAGAATAATGGGGGTAGAGGGGATGGGGATGACAGTACCACTTTTTGAAAACACTGAATTGAGATTAGGGAATAAGACAATAACAGGACCATTATTGTATGCACCTGATGCAGGGACTAATTTATTGGGGAGAGATCTTATGATGAAATTGGGAATACAAATAACAACCTGTCAGGAGGGAATTACAGTATCAATGAATGTGTTAACTGAGACAGATGAGAAAGATATAGATCCTGTGGTCTGGGCAAAGGAAGGGAACAGTGGGGGGTTGCAAATAACCCCTTTAAAAATAAAGTTGCAGGAAAAATATGAAATAAGACAGAAGCAATATCCAATTCCTTTTGAGGGATGTACTAGACTTAAACCTGTAATACAAGGATTATTGAAAGATGGGTTGTTGGAACCATGTATGTCGCCCTTCAGTTCTCCTATTCTGCCAGTAAGGAAGCCTGATGGCTCCTATCGATTAGTCCAGGACTTGAGAAAATTAATGAAATAGTACGAAAACGACATCCAGTGGTTCCAAACCCATATACCTTGATGAGTAAAATCCCAAATGAAGATAAATGGTTCAGCGTCATAGATCTAAAAGACGTCTTTTGGTCTTGTCCCCTGGATCCAGAGAGCAGAGATATATTTGCATTTGAGTGGGAAGATCCTGAGAGTGGGTGAAAACAACAGTATCACTGGATAGTTCTGACTCAGGGGTTTGCAGAATCACCAAATCTGTTTGAGCAAGTTTTGGAGCAAATATTAGAACACTTTGAGCCACCAGAGGGAGTATCACTCCTACAATATGTAGATGATCCCTTCTTGTTAGGACCAGAAAAAGCAGTGGTTAAAAAGGCTACAAATGAACTGCTAAATTTTCTAGGAAAACAGGGACTGAGAGTCTCAAAGAATAAACTACAATATGTAGAAAAAGAAGCTGAATATTTGGGGTATCTAGTCTCTGAAGGAAAACGTAGAATCACCCCAGAAAGAATTCAGGGAATTGTTGAACTACCCTTACCCAGAGCAAAGAGGGAATTGAGAAAATTCTTAGGGGTGGTGGGATATTGCAGGCTCTGGATAGAGGTGTATGCTCAGAAAACCAAAGGACTATACTTTAAGTTATTAGATGAGGAACCCAATACCCTTGAGTGGACTGCCAAGGAAAAAAGAGTTAATAGAAGAATTAAACCAAAATTTAGTTACAGCACCAGTCCTGGCTCTCCCTGCATTGAACAAACCTTTCCAGCTCTTTGTTAACATAGATTAAGGGGCAGCCCTGGGAGTGCTAACCCAGGAGTGGGGTGACAAACGTCAGCCCATGGCATATCTATCTAAGCTACTAGATCCAGTATCTTGGGGCTGACCAGAATGTATTCAGGCAGTAGCAGTGAGTGCTTTTCTGGTAGAAGAGAGCAGAAAATTGACCTTTGGGGAACGCTTGATAGTTACTACCCCACATGAAGTAAAAAATATTCTGACCCAAAGGGCTGGAAGATGGTTAACTGACTCTAGGATCCTGAAATATGAGACAATACTAATGGAGAAAAATGACTTAGTGCTAACAACTGAGTCTTATCTGAATCCAGCTACATTCCTGTAGAAAGGGGAGGAAGGAAAGTGTAGAGCACAATTGTTTGGATTTAATTGAGAATCAGACAAAATTAAGATCCGACCTGGAAGACACCCCCCTTGAGAAAAGAAAGCTTTTGTTTATTGATGGGTCTTTAAGGAAAGAGACACAATGGATATGCTGTAGTAGAGGGAGCAAAAGGGGAGGTGAGAGAGATGGGGCGGCTGCCTAATGACTGGTCTGCACAGACATGTGAATTATATGCCTTGAACCGAGCACTTCATCTCCTTAAGGGAGAAGAGGGAACCATATATACCATTCAAAGTATGCGTATGGAGTGGTACATACTTTTGGAAAAATTTGGGAGGAGTGAGGGTTAATCAACAGTAAAGGTTCATGGAAAATTAATCAGACAAGTCCTAGAAAATTTACCACTACCCACTGAAATTGCAATAGTGCATGTTAGAGGTCACCAGAAGGGGAAATCAATCATTGCTCAAGGGAACTGAGCAGCAGATAAAACAGCCCGTGAGGCTGCTTTACAATCAGCAATTATTATGAATTATCTTATGCCCAAGGTACCACCTCCTCCCCCAAAACAAATATTCAGTGAAAAAGAAAAGGAAACCCTTAGGAACTTAGGCGCCACGGAGTCCAAGGGAAGGTGGACCCTTCCAGATGGGAGAGAAGCATTAAACAAAGTAGTGACAAGAGAAATTTTAATCATCCTGCATCAAGGGAGTCACTGGGGAGTACAAGCCATGTGTGATGCTGTGCTACGAAAATACGTAAGCATAGGGATATATGCTCTGACTAAACAGGTCTGCAGGGAGTGTGTAGTATGCCAGAAGGTGAATAATAAGGCCACCAGAAACAGGCCTAAAGAGAGAAGAGAGCTGGGGATTCGACCATTTCAAAGTACTCAAGTAGATTTTACAGAACTCCCGAATGTAGGAAAAATCAAGTACTTGTTAGTGTTAGTAGACCATTTAACTGGGTGAGTAGAAGCATTTCCATCAGTATCTGCCACTGCAAATACAGTAGCCAAGGTAATTTTTGAACACATAATCCCTAGGTATGGAGTGGTAGAATATATTGATTTGGACCAAGGTAATCATTTCACTTCACACATATTACAGAAACTAATGCACACTTTAGGGATTAAATGGGAATTTCATACTCCCTGGCACCCGTCGTCATCAGGAAGAGTAGAAAGAATGAATCAGGCAGTAAATAAACACCTCACTAAGTTGGTCTTAGAGACTCGACTCCCATGGACTAAATGTTTGCCTCTGGCACTTCTCCGAATCTGTACAGCACCGAGAAAGGATGTGGGGGTTTCTCCATATGAAATGTTATTTGGGTTACCATATCCAGGAAAGAAAAATGAGGTACTGCAGTTTGAAACTAAAGATGTGTTTCTTAAAAATTATACACTCAGATTGTCTTCCTCACTATCGTCTCTCAGGATCCGAGGACTGTTAGCACAGACGCCACCTCTGGAATTTCCGATTCATCCATTCCAACCTGAAGACTGGGTCCTTATCCAGACCTGGAAGGAGGCAAAGCTGCAACCCGGCTGGGAAAGACTGTTCCATGTACTTCTGAAACAGCTGTCAGGACAGCCGAGAAAGGTTGGACTCACTACGCTCGAGTAAAACCCTCCACTAACCCTGAAGTGTGGGAAACTGGAGGATCCTCTAAAGATAAAAATTAGAAAGAAATTATAAATAAACTGATCTGTAATTTCTCCTTAACAAGTATAAGTAGGGAGGTGTTTATGCTATATATATTTGTATTTCTAGCGGGATATATCCTATTCTTCACTATAGTAACTATATAGAGATTTAGGAGTTAACAATGATGCGGGGGAGAAACCAATTAGTAGTTTTGATTTTGACAGTGGTCCCCTTCAAAGAATGTCTTAGTCAACTGATTGCTTGGGAAAAGGATGACCTGCAGAGGGGAGTGGGAGGATACCCTGTTACGATGTGGGTGAATGTAACAAGGAGAGAAACGCCTCAGACTGTCACATTTGATGCTTGCAGTGTGATAGCCTGCGGGGGCTTAAGTGCCCAACGACAATTGAGTCATGAAGATAAATACCTGTGTCCTGAATTAGGCATGAATAAGAGATCCCCTTGTGGGGGATGGAATAATGTATGGTGGACAACTGCCTATGAAGGCTGGACGTATACCCCAGGGATATTTGATACTTTGCAAGCGCACACCCTAAAAGAACGGATTAGTATGTTTAAGGGAATTGTCCAACCAGACTGCCAGGCCTTGCAGTGTAATCCGGTAACAATTACAATAAGCAAGGTCGATAGCCTTGTTAACATCACCTTTGGCATTGGAATAAACATACGAGGAAAAGACCCAGTAGCTAGATTCAGAATAGCCGTATGGGATTCATTACCTGATCATACTCAAAATGTCCAGGATAAGAAAGAAGGAGTGAAAAATCCTCCTAAAAATCCTGCAGCCGTAGTAGTTACAGAAATAAAAGATCTCAGACAAACATTTGAAATTGAGACAGGATATGGAGATGTGAATGCCTGGGTAGAATGGATTAAGTATACTGTCCAGAGTCTCAACCATAGCAACTGCTATGCTTGCGCATCAGGGCGGCCTGTAGCTCAGGTAGTACCCCTTCCACTGGGGTGGACCAAGGATTCCCAAGATATGCAATGTATGATTGCCCTGTACCAGGAGAAAACTGCCTGGGGAAATGAAGCCTGTAAATCTCTGTCCCTACTGTTTCCCCCGATGTCAGAGATGGATGCCAAAATCCCTCCAGCATTCTCCACAGCCATAGGTAACCATACAACTTGTCTCTCAAGACAGGGTGTGAAGGCTACCAGGCCTGTAGGGAATTTCTCACTATGCAGTGAAACCTTGGATGTTACGAAAGATTTAGCAGGGAACTATTCAAGGCTGGGAATCCCTAGAGCGGATCTCTGGTGGTATTGCGGTGGGAAGATCTTACGGTCCACTCTCCCATCTAATTGGGGAGGTACCTGTGCACTTGTTCAACTGGCTATACCGTTCACTCTGGCATTTGAGAAGGATCTATCACACACTCACAAAAGGAACAAAAGGAGCCTAGGAGTCTCATTTGATGATGATGCAATATATATAGACTCAATTGGGGTGCCCAGAGGTGTCCCTGGTGAATTTAAGGCTAGAAAACAGATTGCTGCAGGATTTGAGTCACTATTCTGGTGGGTAACAATTAACAAAAATGTAGATTGGATAAACTACATCTATTACAATCAGCAGAGATTTATAAACTATACAAAGGAGGCAACAGAGGGAATTGCAGAACAATTGGATGCTACAAGCAGGATGGTCTGGGAGAATAGGATCGCCCTAGACATGATATTAGCTGAAAAAGGGGGTGTATGTGTAATGTTGGGCACTCATTGCTGTACTTTCATCCCAAATAACATAGCCCCAGATGGCACGATAACTAAAGCATTACGGGGGCTTACTACTCTTGCTAATGAATTAGCAGAAAACTCAGGAACAGATAGTTCTCTCGATGGATGGTTGGAGTCCTGGTTTGGCAAATGGAAAGGGATGATTGTGTCCATATTTACTTCTTTGATTGTGGTGGCAGGAGTCCTGATGGCCATTGGTTGCTGTATTATCCCCTGCATGAGGGGATTGGTACAGCAATTAATAGAAACTGCGCTGCTGAAGCAAACACTAATGGAGCCACCACCGTACTCGGATAAAATAATGGTATTAGAAGAAATGGAGAACGAAGAAAGCGAAGAAGTTTTTAGAATCGTACCTTAGAAAAGAATTGCAGACATCAACATTGTAAAAGAAAAAAAGGGGGGAATTGTGGAAAGTGCAAATGTTGTTTCTGCATTGGATACTGAAAAGGACAAATGATCTGAAGAAGTAAGCTGTAGCATATCCTTAGAAATAGCTGATGTGAAAAGTAGAAATACCATATACGTATTAGTAACATATCTTAGAAACTTAGTTACCGAATTACGTGACAAATTTTTCCCACAAAGCTGCAATAGACTTTAAATGTTCTAAACATTTAGGTTGTTCGTTAGGCCAGCAGAAGTGAAATACATTTAACAAGCTTTCAAGGAGTCAGGGCCTTTACACAAAGCAGAACTGTCCCACTCTTAGTTAGGATGCCATAAGCAGGCTCCAAGGTACTCCCCTCTATCCTCCTTCCAAGCTTATCTCTATGCAAGGACAGATGGATGACCAGAGCAATGACCCAGTGTAAAGGGCACAGATGCTAGGGGGTACTTAAACAGTGAAGAGGTTATGTTTATGTTAATGTTGTAAAGCAGGCATCCAAAAGTTATGACCAGTTGTCTGTTAAGAAAGCAATTCTTAGACGGCAATTAACCAAGTGAGATATTTGTGTTTGGGTGGCAAGGATTTGTGTTTCCTTGGTATTTGTGTGATTAGTGAAGCGTCGCGAAAGAGTGTGAACCTGCAGTACTCAGCCAATGAGGACCCAGGGGAGAAAGAGATAAGCGTGGGGCAATAGGGGATAAAAGATGTAACGCTGTTTTCTGTGTGCGCTCCTGCTTGCAGGAGGCCCACCATTGCAATTGCAAATAAAATCTGCTTTATCAGAGATACCATCCTGGAAAACTATTTGGATATTTCCAACACCTCCATCAGGAAACCCTGCTGGAATAACCACTTTCCAGCATACCGTCAGCAGTCACTGTGACTGACCAGGTCCGATCCTCCTCGTTGCCTCCCTTATCATTTGTTGGTCAAGATTGTGATGCTGTATGCTCTTAATTATGACTTTCTCCTTTCCTTACTATTGTTTTTTCTTATTCTCCACTAGAAATGTCCTTAATCAAAGAGCCTTAAAGAAACTGTACTCTACCTCAACATTTCTTACTTTTGCTGTTGTTTGTCCAGGAACAAATAAACAGTTCTGAAAAGAATTAAAACTGTGTAGCATCATTTCTCAATATAAACTTCAAAGAAAAGAAAAAAAGCTTCTACAGAATTGGCTGCAGAAGTGTTTATTAATTGAATATGTAAAAATCACATGGATGTATATGGAAGAAGAGGAAAATATAGGCAGAGTAGGCAGATTTGTGCAATTTTTACAGCACTGGAATAGTAGATTGGAGTACAAAGGGGGAATGATGTTTTGTGCTAAGATAACTGAGAGCCTGGACAGGAGTGCCTTGACGGGAAAAAGTGTTGTGGAAAGTATGTGCCAGCAAGAGTGAGCATCCCTTTTTGTATCAGCATTCACAATGAATTGTCTCCTATGCATTTCTCACTCAAGCAATCCTCCAGGATCCTCAGTTTTCTCTGCTTTGATGTTACCTACCCAGACTTAGTACCAAGTGCAGATGGCATTCATATGTGTGTAATCCTGTCTTTAAATCATGTACCCTGTAGTATCCCATTAGCTTCTTTCAGTGCTTCAGCACAGTAGGAAATAGAAAGATCTTTTCAGGAAAGCATCATGCAATCTCCAGCACATGGAGAGTGATTTAAAAATATTGGCAATCATGATTTTATCCAATTCTGGTACTCTGAAAAAAGCATAACATCTCAGCTAAGCTCTGATCCATTGCCCACAAACAGCAAAACGTGAGGCAACCAAAATCCCTAATAAGAAAAAAGACTGATGATGTGCAAGACATAAAAAACTCAGCCTCTTCCCTATCTGCCATGGCTGCTCAAAACTAACAGGAATAAAAAGCAGTAAAAAGATAGTAGTTATACTTACAGAAGTGAGAAATCGTGATTCCTATACATATTTCTGGGGCATAACTTTTAAGGTAAATCCATTGTGGATTTCTTGCTAGCTAAGACCATCTGATTTTGTTTTTACATTTTATACTAGAAAATGCACTTGTCTATAAAGGTAAATAAAAGGTATAATTTCCTACAGACGTAGGAAATATGTAGGCTTAGGCGTACCACACCTATACTTTCTTTTGCTTGGAGCACATTAGTAGGCTAGAGCTGATTTGCATAAACTTTTTGTGTGGGTTTTATCTTTTTTTCTGCACTGTTGATGTCTGTGATCCGTAAGGACAAAATAGAATAAGCTGTATAAACATGATGGTGTGGTGGTGATGCTTGGCTGAGGGGGAGGATGCAGCACTGCGCGCGTGGAACGCCAGCTCTGTTTGGAGTAAAACTGAGTCTTTGTGGACTAATCTTTTCTACCTTTATTTTTAATGAAAGAGGCTGCTAGTGCTGCTGACGGCGCAGCCTCTTGCAGGGCTGCTCTGGGTCACCGTCACTGTCAGCCCTTCCCTTAGGGGGCCGCTGGGCCCCACCAGGGGAGCGGCCAGGAGCTGAGGAGCCGCTGCCCCGAGCAGAGGGACGTGCTGCTGTGCCCTGCTCCATCTCCTCATGGGGCTCCTCCGGGTCCCTCAGGATGTGAGCAGCGGGGCAGTGAGTGGGGCAGCCACGAAGGACAGCCTCTGGTGTGCTGGGCAGGTCCTGCGCGCTGGGACTTGCGGGCCGTGAGGTGAGGGTGGCTTGTAGGGAGGCTGTGGGGCGAGGAGCGGCCACAGGGCTGTCCTGCTGCTCCCTGGACACGGTGGCACCTTGGAGGCCCAGCTGCCTAAGGGCCTCCTCACCGCAGTGGCACACAACGGTGTCGATGAGTCCCTGGATGAGTGCCTCTGCTCTGTCCTCCAGGACAGGCAACACCTCCTGGACCAGGGCCTCGCCGTCCAGCCCGACGTTGCACAGAGCATTCAGGATGATGCTCTCGGTTGACAGCGTCGGCCACCACTGTGCCCCAAAGATGAGTGTCAGCGCTTGCCGCAGCCAGGGCAGCACAGGGTCCAGGATCTGCTGGTGCTGCCTGAACAGAGCTGCCCAGACCTCAGGCAGGAGACCTCCCACTGTAGGCTCATCTTCTGCCTCCTCAGCCTGCAGCTCCTCTTCTTCCTCAGCCTCCCGTTTGTCTGCTTCGTCAGCTTGCAGCTGCTCTGTGTCCTCTGCCTCCTCTTCATCTGACTCCTCAGCCTGCTGCTCCTCTGCCTCATCTGCCCACTGCTCCTCCTCCTCCTCCGCCCACTGCTCCTCTGCTTCCTCAGCCCCCTCTTCATCTGCCTCCTGAGCATCCTGCTCTTCTGCCTCCTCACTCTCCTGCTCCTCTGGCAGTGGCAGAAAGGGCAGAGAGGATGGCAGAGGGGACAGCGAAGGAGGTGGTAAAGAGCTGTGGGGGCTGTAGCCAGGAGCAATGCCTGCCTGGAAGCAGGCGGGTACAGGCTGTGCTGGGGGCCTGATAATGAAATCCAGGTCATTGTCGTCGTCCCACTCAGCAACCTTGATGACAGTCATGACCGTCCTGCAGAGCGGGCAGCTGTTGTTCTGCTTGGCCCACCGCAGGATGCAGCCCAGGCAGAACTGGTGGCAGCAAGGTACCGCATAGGCCACGTCCTTCCGCTCATCACGGCAGATGGGACACATCCATGCCTGCTCAGCTGCCATGATGCTCACGCTGTGGCCTGCTGGGGACTGAAGGTAAGGATCTGCTTTGCCCTCACCAGCACCACAGTGATGGAAGTTGCGCACTGCAAGAAGGGAGAGAGGCCACGGTCAGTCGCTGTGCCAGGGTCAGGCAGAAGAAATATGCCAGCAAAAAAAAAAAAAAAAAAAGATATTAGCAGTTAAAATTGGCATAAAACCCATGTGGAAAACAGATTTGTTGTTGCTTAGGGTTAAATTTTAGATTATGTCTAATTGTTGGAGAGCCCAGGCTGGAGTTAATCTCAGTCACTGGTATCTACTAGATGTCAGTGCTCAAAGAATGGATTGGGAATGATACTCCTGCCATTACATGACTAATGTATAACCTGGCAACTGTTGTGCAGGAAAAGATGAACATCTTTTCTAATTATCTTGATCATGGCTACAAGCTATTTAAGTCTAATGGTTGCAAGGCCTGTTTATGAATAGCAATTAGAACTTTCTTTTTTTTCAGTTCATCTGTCAAGCAGTATGTGAATCATTAAGGTTATTTATGACTGGATCAGCTCCAAGGATGAAATCCAGGGATTCATTGGCTTGCAGATGAAAAATAGAATATAACGCAGGCAAAAAGTACACTTTTGTGCAAAATGCTATGCTAATTCAGAACCCAGCAGTAACCCCCAGTTATGTCAGAATGCTGGAATGAAGCGCTGGATGCTTCAAGACAGGCCAAAATATTTCCAACCACCATTTCTTTTCTTGAACCGTAATCTTCCCTGCTCCTCCTGCATGACTGTCTACTATAGCCAGCTGCATTCATAAGCCATGCATACCTCAGTGCTGTGCAGAGGGCTATGTAATGGAGGGAGGAAGAATAGTAAAAGTTTCAGAAGAAATATTCTCTCTGTCTGCAGCAGCGTGGTTTGGAAAGTGGCTGTAACCATGCTAAGCCTGGCTTGTATTTTTCCATCAGGACTCTAAGTCTGCTGCAGTGTGCCAAAGAAGGGCTTAGGGAGGTTGGTCAATGCCCTGAGCTGCATGCAGCCCATGCCTGAGCTCCCCAGTAAGCTTGTGCTAACTGGGAGAACTGGGAAAACTTGCTAGTGATAAGCACATTGAATATGCAGTCCAGCTTCCTAGAGATCTGGGTCATATGCCGTTTGGTTTAGCTTTAAGTATACATTTAGAGTTTAGACATACACATCCTTTCATTTGAAAGCTATGGACATTCGTTGCTCTGTGATAAACAAGAAGATAATTTCTGTCTTAGCCACTAGATGGTCCTGTTTCTCAAAGAAGAAAATTACTCCAGAATACAGCCAGTCCTGGCTTTTCTTGGAACCTGAATATTAGTAGAGAATGGCTTCAGTGTAATTCCACATGTAATTAACATCCACATCTAGTTGCCTGACATGGTTTTCTGAAGCTCTGTTAGTGCAGCTGGACGTCTCCTCAACCACTGATTAAATATTTCCTAGTTAATGTCAATTCAGAATTTCCAGACAGAACAAATCCTTCCCTCTTATTCAAAATAAGCCAAATCAGAATGGCAATGTTTTACTACTTCTTTTCACATACAGAAGTCATGCTGTACTGCAGTACGGAAAGCAGAGCAGATTCGTGGCTCATGCAGACATTCAGCACCATGGCATTTTCGAACTGTTTGCATTCTGGTATGTGAAACAGTGAGAGTGGTGGGCTGGAAAAAAAACCACCCTATTTCTCTATCCACTTGTATTGAATGTGCTTTGGTGGTTTTCACCTTCTGTTTGTGAGCGCGTGCCCAACTTCTCCCCAAACACAGAAGGATGGAAGTTTTAATGCTGAATCTTCTGCCTCTTCACTGCACACCAGGATGTCCTTTAGATGATTTTCCCAAGTCACTCTCTTATTAACTCTATTCTTTTAATCTTTCCCAGTTACTTCCAATTAGGAATGTTTTTTGCTTTTCTGTGCAGCCTTGCTTTCCTCAAAGCATAAACCTTGCTATGAACAGCGTAATAAAATAAATGAAGATCACAATAATAAAATAAACGGAGATCACAGTTGCCTGAAATGACTCTGAGAAAACCGAATGATTGATGTGAAGCTTCTGAGTGTCATATAGAGCACTGAGGTAGTTTGGTTGTGGTCTGCTGGAAAAAAAAAAGACACCTTACAGTCAATGAGGATGGAGTAAAATAGTACTGTAGTAAGAGAAATGCCTGAGAAGGCTCATTTAAATAGATTGTCTCATAGCTGATTAATCTTCATCATTTAGAATATTTTATAGTAACATTTCATGAAGGCGGAAAGACCAAAAGCAAACATGAAAACACACTTGGAACTGGCAGGTGGTGCGCTCGGGACAGAGGCATGGATGTGATCTTTGTAGCTGGGGGACAGCTGTGAAGTCCCTGGCACATGGTTTTGTGGATACTGAGAATTTACATGGGTTCAAGAAGCAGCCATGAAAGAAAAAGTAATCCTTTAAAAGCTCCCAGCTACAAAGACACATTTGATTTGGGGAATCTCTGAGCCACACGTCTCAGGGTCCTGGGAGAATATTCCCATGGGGAACATCAAAATGTATTCCCCTCTTTGCAGAGTCTTACTTAGATGTTCTCTGCTGGCTGCTGCCAACCACAGGATGCTGCAGTAGATGGACCTGGGGCCTGAGTGAAGGCAGCTGGGCATATTATAGCATTTTAAATGCTGGCTCTCCTACTAATGTTTTTTTTCTATGTATGGCATGCTATTTTTCAGGCAGCGTTTATCTATAAGCAGCAAACCATGTTAACACGAAGGTATTGCACAGTTTTGTTTTACACGGTCACTTCTGAGTAGGTGTAAAACAGTGAAAATTCTCATTGCTCTCGAAAGGCTCCCATTGCAGTTGCATTGGCAGACAGACTAGAAAGAGTAAATTGGCTTTTATTTCTGCTTTAAGATGATAGGGTCACTTAGCAAAACAAGAATATGTGCTACACATCCAGGAGAGAAAAAGCTCTCATTCTGGCAATTGCTCACTAGAGATCAAGAAATGATACCTACATTTTCTGGTCAAAATAAACACGCAGGGAAAAGATCTGTGATCCAAAGCATTGAAGGGCTTTACTTACTGAGAAGATACCCTCTCCAGGCGTGCACATGGAATTAGCACAATGGGAGCATGGCCACCAACTGGCTCTTGGGAGCAGATTGATTTTTAAGTAGGGGGTATTTGCAAGGTTCAAAGTGAACATGCTAATAGGAGGTTGCTGAAGAAAGCGTGTATATTGATTGTGTTAGGTGCAGAAAGACCATTTGTGCCATCTCAGACTTCAAGTGCTCTTCATATGCTGCTATTGTACATGATCCTAAGTAGTCTGAGTAAACTCTTGAAAACTTTGATGAGGAAGACACTTCTTTTAGCTGTTAGTAAGTGGAACCTGGAGGAAGGAAAAGTATTTCTTACGCTTTACTCTGTGTGTTCATACACATAGAGAAAACTGCTTTATATAAAGGGTAGATTTATTTTAACCACCCAAATTAGTGATCACCTCCTCCCCAGGCAGAGATAGTGGTGGTGGTGGTGGATGCTTGGATACTGCGTAAGTCAGGGTGAGGCATGGGGGCATCTTTATAGAAAAACTAAACAAGTCTTGTTGCAGTATTTCCTATTCACTCTCAGCTTGTGGAGCGAGTCACATCTCAGGGCCAGCTGCTCTGAGCGGAGATTTATGGAGGTGCTCACTGCAGATGCTCAGCCTCACCAGGCACAGAGCAGGATCCTCTGCCTGAATAGAACCCCATGGCTTAGTCCCTGGTCCTTTCACATTTCAGCCTCTCCTCAGGACTGAAGTGGAAGAGGGGAACAGCCGCCAATGCTGCAATGCTGCAAAACTTGTCTGTTAAACAGTGGATTCTTATCAGCAAGAATGTGCTGATACATTAGTCAAGAGAGAGAAGTAAAAACAACTGTGCCAGAGAGATGGATGCTGTAGAAATGCAGAATTGCCCAAGATCTCAGCCTCGTGCAGATGAAACTTTTCCCTGCCACAGCACTTATCCACACTTAGGCATGCTGCTGAACCAGGCTGGGTTCAATCAGTTGCAGGGCCTTACACATAAGCAGGCCGAGTTGGCCCCAGCCATGGGTCAGATGAGAGCTCCTCCACATGCAGCCTCGGCTGGGGACAGCAAGAAGAGGAGCACGACTGCTATAGGCTATGGGGGAGATGGGCTCTGCCCTGTGCTGAACATGGCAGCCATGCTTCTCCGGTCTGCCCGTGGCCCCAGCCCCTTGGCACTACTCTTGGCTCCTGCTCCCTGCCCTGATCAATGGCTCTCTTAACAGAGCCTCACTTCTCTTCCCCTCCCTTTGTGAATTTAAATTTTGCTCTCCAGCACTGCTGACGTCCTCCTGGCCCACCTCTTGACTCCCTCCGCCTTCAAGCCCACTTCCCTGCGCTATAAAATCCACAAGTCCTCAGCATCTGTTCTGCTTTTGCTGGGAGCAGTGCATCCTGAGGAGCCCTGCTGTGCACAGGTGAGTGACTCCTGCTACCTGCTTCGGTACCTCTCTCCTCTGATTTCCTTTTTATTTCAGCTTTTACTTTTTTCCACTAACATATGTAGCTGTGCTTGTTGCTGAGCACTTTGTCCAGTGTTGGCAGTGAAGCAGGCAGTGCTGAGGAAACACGGCTCCGCAGGGACGGTGCCCACTAAAGCCTGCAGCATGGTGGTGATGGGAGCCCTGCTCCCAGGCTGACAGTCACCCCATGTTTGAGCTCTGGCAGAGGTTTCCACCACTGCTTTCGAGCATGAAAGCCAGTTGGTTTGTACTGGAGGAAGGTCTGCAGTTGCTGGTCTCGAGGAAGATGCTGCTTTAGGGTTTAAGGAATCTATATCCCTTTGTCTTCTGAAGACATCCACGATCATTTAAATTTGACGGATCTGTAGCAGAGTTCAGGTTCAGTGTGCTGTGAGCCTGGTTGGACCAGCAGGAGAGCTGGGAGGGTGCTCCCACACTGCTTGGGACTGGGACTCATAGCCAGAGCTGAGAAATGGGACCTAGGTTTAGTGACTTCCCTGTGGGCTTAGCTGGAAATAGAAATGAGTGCTTCACTGTAACTTTACCAGTGACTTGAATATGCTGTAACTTTCTCCTCTGATGTTGCTCAATGTTGCCAGTCTTGCTCTCATAAATGTTGCTCAGCCAATGTGTAAAGGCTCTTTCTGCACAGGGACCAAGCAGAAGTGGCAAGTTGACTGGATTGGCAGAGGTGCCAACTTTGTGCTGTGCTCCAGGAGGAAAATTGTTCCTGAAATTTTTGTGTCATGTTTGGTTGAAATTGGTGCATTTTTAAAGCTTTTCTGTGATCGTTTAATGGTTGGAAATGAGGAGCAGGAAGGAGACCACATCAAGTCTTGTTTTTACAGTTTTCCCTTTGGATGAAGGCTGGTAGACTGTGGGATCAGGAAGATCCAGACCTGAGGAGATCACAGGGCCAACACAAAGGCCTGTGAGCAGGTAAACGGGGTTTTGTACTTCTCTTTTGTGCCTAGAGAATAGTACAAAAAGGAGCTGGGGTTGGAGTTGCTTGGCATCGTTTGGGGTCAAGTTGGTGGCATCACCTCTACCTCGGTTTCTCCCCATATGAGCAGAGGTAGAAAAATTAGGAGGAAGAATTAGGGAGGATTGGAGATGTCAAGCCCCCTGATTATTTGGGCATTGCACATTACTCAGAGGAGAGCCACGTACTTCATTGAAACCCTAACCAGGTCAGGGGGCAAACAATGTTTAACACACTGCGGCAGTCTGGGAAGTGTCCCGACTGGCTGATTCAGGCAGAGGACCAGCTGTTGGATGCTGAGACACAGCATTGCTTAGGAAAAACTGTGTGCTAAAAGCTCTTCCTTTTATTTTTGCCATTTGCCACCAGTTAGTTCCCAGAAAAGCTGTACACAAAACCAGACAGCAAGTAATCCAGAAAACCTGTCTGCAGCTGTGTAAGCACACGGGAGAGATTCCTTAGGCACCTTCATTTTTGTCTCACTGAGATGTACACCAGCTGGAATTGGTGCACAGAATGCATCCCATGTTGTTTTACACGTCAAGGACATTTAGTACTTGTTGCCTCTGTGATATTCAGTGTAAAAAATCAACTCACAGTTCTGTTAAAATTACTGGTTAAAATCACTTTCCTCTAAGCTGCCTGCTAAGCAACTGCCAGAGTAGGGAAAAAATACACCTGCACTGAACGCCAGGGGTTAACGAGCTTTTGATTTTGCATTGCAATGAAAGACATGGTCAGATTCTCTGTTTTTTTTTCTTTTGTTGCCCTTGCAGCAAGTTTGGGAACAACTTGTATCAAGAGTTTTTCATTCCTGCTCTGCCCACACTGTAAGTGAACTAAAACTTGAGCATAACAGTGCTGAGGCAGAAACGGGGGGAAAATCCCACCCTTACACAGGAAGCAGCTTCTGTGTGGGCATAGCCAAGGGTATTTCCTGTAGCTCTGTACCTGTACATCTCTAAGTGACGCTTAAGCAAGCAGGGCTTCTCCCAGCTTCCACTGGCAGAGGCTCCAGAATGTCAAATACAGTTAGATTTTGCATAAGGTAGGCTCCTAGCATTACAGCTGGGAGAAATGTGATGAAGCTTGACCAAAATGTCACACATACGGGGTGTAGTGGTAAGTGGAGGATGGATCAGGCACCTCCTGGATGTTGTTTTCCCGACCCAGCACCTTCTGGTGGTTGCATCTAGATGCATTTACAGGACTGGGAGAACTAACAGTGGAAACAAAACTGGAAATCACAGTTTTGCCTGCTATCTGTGAAAGCTGACATAGGAAGATAATTTCCTTTCAAGAAGATTTTCTAATGCATTTAGATGTAAAGAGATCGTTTAAAATATAAATGTGAAAAGCATTAAAGGCATTTCACAGATGGGGAAAGGGTGACGGGGATAGTGGCCAGAACACACTGATGTCCAGTGCCCACAGTCATCTGAAAGGCCATGAGGATAGTCAGCGGCAACCTCAGAGCCAGGATTCTGTCTTGTGAAGCTGTGGATGTTGAGGAAAAGCTCAAGCTGCACATCTTAACTCAGTAAATGGTTCACAGCAGTCTTTAAACAGAAATACTGAGGACATCCCCAGTGTCAGCACTGAGTCATGAAATGGCCCTGATAGGAACGTGCAGTCACAACTGACATCTTCCTTCACCTTGAGAGCTTTGATGTCCCTATGTCCACTTTCCTTCTCACAGACTTCCTACCACCACTCCACCATGTGGCATCTGGTCCTGCAGACACCGCATCCCCAGTGGTCACCAAAGCACTTAAAGCTGGTCACCATCTACGTGCTGGTGCTCTTGGTATCCCTCAGCTTTGCTTCGAGACAGAGCAGACCTTTTAAACATCAAATAGACAACAGAAGTAAGTATGACTCTCACCTGATGCAATGTGATGGTGATCCTGTGGCCCCTGGTACAACAAGGGATCAGGGTCAGGCTGCCAGGCAGAGTTCAACAGCAAATCCTTGCAGGTGTTTCTATGGTAAAACAGTGGGGGGAGATCCTGCTCTTCAATTTACACTTTTAAGAGAATATACAGATGTTAATCTCTACATTATAGCCCTGAACTTGTCAAGGGAAATACTGCAATTTTTTATAAATACCTGAGAACACACTGATGTACAAAAGACTGACAAAGTGCAAGGCAGTTTATATTGACTATTTAAACAACTTATTTTCAGCTATGTTCCATAGATCTGTGACAATTAATGTTTACTTTTAAGAAGTAATAAAGCAAGCGCCAGTGGCTTAAATGTGCTTAACAGAGATCCTAATTTCTGTCTGGAAACGTCATAGAGTCATAGAATGGCCTGGGTTGAAAAGGATCACAATGCTCATCTAGTTTCAAACCCCCTGCTGTGTGCAGGGTCACCAACCACCAGACCAGGCTGCCCAGAGCAGGCTCATGGTTGAAAGTGCAGTGAGCAAGAAGTGCGTGTGGGGCGTAAGGCCCACAGGCTCATAAGGGGACAGCCCGCTCCTCACAGAGAGAACTGGAGATGTGGGCAGCCTTGGTTTTTAGGTCCTTGAGTCAAAATAAAGAAATGACTTGGGATTTGGCAGGCAGCGGGATGTTAAACACTGTGTGGAGAAATGTACAGCCACAGTGGATCTTTTGTTTGGTTTTCTGAGTTCAAGCAGCAAAACTCACAGGGGAAAATCCTGCTGCCTTGTATGAGACTTCTGTGCGACTCAGATACTTCATTACGCATTTGAAGTTCTGTTCCTGACACCCCTGTCTTTGGAATGATTTGGCATTTCCTTGGGGTTGCATCACTTCCAGTGTTCGTTCATTTTCAGTGACACTGTACCTTAGTATTATACCTTCTCCACACCTTCTATGTGTGGAGACAACTATGAATGCATTCCATAGAAAAAAAATATCAACCCAGTGCTTTGAATTCCAGGCCCCGAGATCGATCCCTTTTGGTACGTGGGACGTGGCGTTCGACCCATTGGTCGGTTTGGGAAGAGGCAGCTGAGAGGTGGCCGTGGAAGCTTAAGGCCTGTGAGCAGGTGCCTGGATTTCATCCTGAACGCCCTGTGGGAGCAGGAAGTGTTGGATGCAGAGGACAGTGACTCATGATGGCTGTGTCCTGAGGCGGTGATCTAACCTCTGCTCTCCAAGTTGCCCCTGCCCTGCACCTCAGGGCTCTGCTTTTGCCTGGCAATCCCATGCTGCTCCTCTCTCTGCTCTGGCAAATTCCTTCAAAAAAAAACACATTGAGGTTTGTGGAGGTAAAAGGCAATGCGTTGACTCCAGCACTAAGTGTAACCATAGCTTTAAAAAGTGCTTATTCTCTCTTTAATCACCACCATTCCCTTCTCTGAGCTGTGATGATGCTGCACACTGTAACATTACCCTTACCCAAAATCCAAAGAGCTCCTGTGCTGGGATTTAAACTCAGCAGTGTTAGCGTACCATGAAATCTTCCTGTCACATTTTAGTCAATGGCTGTTGGTATGTGAAAATAAAAAGCAATGGTTGGATGAAAGAAAAAAGGCTCTCATTACTTTTTAATGCACCTGCATTAACAGCATGAAATCTGTAGCTTTTATGCAGATTGTTAACATTCACTTGTGGGAATAAAGCCCTGAAATATACTCTAGCCTTTTATCATTCTTGCTGTGCTGCTGAAAACATATTAATGAACAAAAAGGAGCTTCTGTCAAAGATAACTATCTTCTCCCTGAGGAAGGACAGAAAATTAAAAAATAGTTACTATAAAAAAAAAGTGCAAGGTTTTGCACTTGGGTCAGGGTAACCCCAGGTATGTACTCAAACTGAGAGGAGAAACCCTTGAGAGTAGCCCTCCTGAGAAAGACTTAGGGGTCCTGGCTAATGAATAATTTAACATGAGCCAGCAGTGTGCACTTGCATCCCAGAAGGCCAATGGTATCCTGGGTTCCATCAGAAGGGGGTGGCCAGCAGGACAAGGGAGGTGATTGTTCCCCTCTACTCAGCTCTTGTGAGGCCCCATGTGGGCCAGGTCTGAGGCCCCCAACACAGGAAGGATGTGAGGCTTTTGGAGAGGGTCCAGAGCAGGGCCATGAAGATGATTCAAGGGCTGCAGCACCTCTCCTATGAAGACAGACTAAAGGAACTGGGCTTACTCAGCCAGGAAAAGAGAAGGCTGTGGGGAGAGCTCATTGCAGCCTTCCAATATTTAAAGGGCGTTTATAAACATAAGGGAGACCAACTTTTTACATGAGTAGGAAGTGACAGGACAAGGGGGAATGGTTTAAAACTAAAGGAGGGTTAGATTTAGATTAGATGTTGGGGGGAAGTTTTATACTGAGAGAGTGGTGAGGTACTGGATCAGACTGCCCAGAGAGGTTGTGGATGCCCCATCACTGGAGGTGTTCAAGGCCAGGTTGGATGGGGCCCTGGGCAATGTGATCTAGACTTGATCTAGCAGCTGGCAACCCCGCCTGTGGCAGGGGGGTTGGAACCTGATGGTCCTTGAGGTCCCTTCCAACCTAAAGTATTCTATGGTTCTAAGAAAATTGGCTAATTAAACTCTTCAGAGTAGTTCTGTGCCTACTGCAGGTAGTGTGCACTGTTATACAACAGAGATAAGGGCCTAAACTGTCTGTTGTTGTTTTTAAATACATGATCTAATCAAGCTAAAGCTGCTCTCTGAGCATCACAGTGTACGAATGGCAACATTAGATCACATCAATAAGCCTTGTGTTGTGGCTCAGTACTCATGTTTGCCATGGTAATTAACTGATGTTATACTCATTTTAGAAGAAGTGTTATTTGCAGTATGTTTAATCTTGATAACTACTCGCAGCAAGACTATTCAAATGCAGTTTAATCTACGGCATGCATCCAGAAAAGACAGTTTACAATTCAGCTAATGAATGATGGTTAATGAGTCACACTGGAGATGACAAACTAGAATGAACTTGCATTCCTAGCTGTATTTTGTTAGAATCACTACAAAAATTTAATAAAGGTTGAATTAATTATAGCAGATAATTCAACTCTTGTTTCTCTTTGTAAGTGGTCTGTCAACAAGGTATGGATGCTCCACCTCACTGCAAAATGACCTGACCTGGAGGTAGGGGGTATTTCTCCCTTCAGCTGAGCAAGAGGACTTTGAGTTGCCCATCTGCATCTAACTGAGAATGGGTTGTTTGCGGTGCAGCAGCGTGGGCAGAGCGTTTCCTGACCAAAGGGCACATAAATCCACACTACAGAGGAGAGCTTTTGTGTTTTCTTTATGAATCAAGTCCTTGGAAAGGCATTTTTTTCATAAATTGCTTTTACTCTTTTATAATTTCTCTTGACAATAATTCTTGGTGAGTATGCAGATAACAACAACAAGGCAAGCTTAACATCCACCCAGACTCAATCAAATTGATCATATCGCCTTCATTTTACCCGTTAAAATATTTTCATTTATAAAAATTAATCTAAATATAAATATTAACACTAAAGATTGAGATCACTTGATGACAAAATAATCCTTTGTGTGCTATAACGTATGCTTTTATGATTTTTTTAAAACAGTAAATTATATCTTTGCACATATTTGGCACAATAAACATTTGTAAAAATTCAAATGCCATGTAGCAGGTGGGATTTTTTTTTCTTTTTTTCTTTTTTTTTTGCAATGCCTACACAGTACACATTTTTCTGTCAAAGAAGACTGAATATTTTAACATTGTAACACGATAATAGTTGTTTTTCATGCCTCTTAAAGAAAACAACCTATTCCAAACTTTGTTGGCTTGTTTAAGTCACACTAACAGAACAAAAGCCAAAGAGTTATTCTATTAAAATTAGTCATTTCTGCATCATACACAATATTAGTTATTATTATTAGACGAATATGTAGACCAACCACCAGTAATGACATCTCATAACACACATACCTGCGTTAACCAGAACCTGGGAATGTATTGTATACATACACGAGAACAGTCAAGGGAGGAGGAGGAGACTGCATAACAGAAAATTCCTAGGCATCCTACTCTGTTTAATCTCCTTTATGGATTGCATATATAAATAAAGTCTATTTTTATATATATACTTATATATTAAACAGAGCGGGCCAAATTCTGCCCTCACATCTGTGCAAACCAGTTCCGGAGAACTGGTATTGTGTGAGAGTAAGAGAAGGTGTAATTTCACCCAGCATAAACATATCGAGCCAGATTTCGGCAGATGGAAATTCATTGGAGAGATGGAGCATCACTTATGCCTCCTAGGTGGGAAGATGGCTGTAGATATTCTGACATGTCCCTACCTATGGCTGGATAGCAGCACGCTGACAGGCTCAGCTTCAAATACTGGAGGTGGATATGTGACTGGAGCTGTTTTCCAGCCTTCCCATCTAGCCCTTCCTTATCAGTCTCACCTGCCCTCTAGGCCCTGCTGTATTCAGAGAATTAGGTTTTGCTCGGGACCCTGTAGGTATCAGCAAAGGACAGAGACATCTCACCTCAGGGAGGTGTTCTCTGACCTTTCATGCTGCAGGGAAACTTAGCAGTTCATGTCCTCCTTCACAGCATGACTCACATCAGCCCAGTCTGCATATGTGTACTTGCACTGCGTTATGTGGCATATAAAAGATTCACTGACCTCACACTTACCTTCTCTAACAAATTCCTCTGTACACCCCAGAACAAAAAGCACTGCAAATTGGCACGGCCCTTCCCAGAAAGGGTGAGAGGGACATCATGTAAGCAGCGTCTTCCCTCATGGGCACCTGTTCAAAGGCTTTCCAGGGTTTGGTGCACATTTCTAGCATCTCATGAAAGGAAAGAAGAAATCTGGTGACTCAGTCCAATTCAGAGTGGTCCAATCGTAGCGGGCAACCAATGACAGGCCCTAGGTACTGCACCACATTGGTTACGGATGGGTAAAGGAAAAGACATCTGGGCTACATTTATCTCCTCCTCAGAAAAGACAGGAAGTGGCAGAAGGGAATCTCTTACAGGTTGCAGCCACCTCACAGCCACCAGCCAGTCAGCAGAGATCTCATCCACAGCGCTTTTACTTTCTTTCTGCAATCTTAAAGACTTAGTCAGAACAGATTCTGAAGTACAGAGTGGTTGGACACCACCAAGCGAACAATGATACCAAGAAGAACGAGACAGACAAAGGTGGTGGTTTCACAACAGTACTCAGATGTGTCCAGATGCCAGGACTGTAACCCAACAGACATCTGGTCCACATGTGCTGCGTACCACCAATTCACGGCTCATCATGACATCCATGCTCCCCCCCACCCCCATCTCCAACAGCAGAACACACAGCTCTGGAGCTAGAACATTAACTCTGTCAAAGGTACTCTGAGTGAGCAGAGAAGTTGTTTGCACATCACATCTCCTCCCACCTGCCTTGTCAAAAACTTCCACTGGCTCCTGGGGAGCAGTTAGGTACACGGATCCTCCACTCTCACCAAGCAGCTAAAAGCAGCATACACTGCACAGAGTTGTTCTTATTGCTCGACAAGACAGATGCCTACATGTATAAGAGGCCAGCAAATGTGGATCACAGGTCTGCTTTGTTCACTCTTTCGGTATGAAATATTGGCCTGTAACTGTGATTGACTGAGTGTACAAAAACATACTGCAGTTTAGAGACGACATACTTTAGTACAATCAATGGGGAGAAAAAGTGCATCTTAAAATGTGGAGCCTTGCTTTTGAAACTCAGCGTCCCTTCTAGAGTCTTGTGAGAACTTTAAGGCAGAGTTTCCTTTAGCAGACCACAATGCTGAAGACTTGGACAGCTTTCTCAGTGAGGTATCCAAACGAAGCCCTATAACTGAGGCATTGTGGGTTCTTGAGGGTCCATTTTCAACTGGACATACACAATGGCTGTTAAGTAAAGGCACTCTAGTGTACAGCCTTAGGCAGTGTGTTATTGGCAGTAGAGAAGTCAAAGTTTAGTACATCACAGCAGATCCTATAGCAGGTTCCTGGAACAGAGAGGGACAAGGAAGACAGAAACATCAGCCAAACACAAAACAAGCCTGCTGAAGGGAGCCTGGTCCTTCTCACTTCCTCGCTTCTCTTCCAGTTATCTAATGGCAAACTGCTTAAGGACAGTTAACATTTTTTTCCTTGATGAATGATCAGTGATGACTGATAGTTGTGCAGTGAAATCTATTTGTTCAAATCCTGCCTTGCCAACACGTGGCCTGTCTACTCCTCAAGTTTCACACAGGCTACCTTTGAACATTTCTCAGAAATCAGTGCAATTCAAGATGACCCTCACCTGTAGAATTACACTGTGCAGTTGGTGTTGGGAGGGCCTGAACTGCAGGACCACAACTTTATTTCTTTACTTTGAATAAGGACAGCACCTAATTACCTGACAGCTTGCATGCATTCCTACAGGCTAACATTCAGGAGCAAACAGCTGCTATGTGTTGGTGATATATAGTCAGACAGCTTCCAAAACACTGGGCACGTTCATTTAGAGCAACCTCAGCACTGTATAGTTTTTCTTCACACTATTAAGAGAAGTTTTGTGAAGATGTTGAAATACATTTGCCTACACTGGCATCTCTCTATACAGCCCTCTTTATAAGCAGCTTTAAAAACATTTGTTTTGATTTTACCATTAAGTCCTTGGCAGTGCTTTTCCTCTCTTTAGTTCTTTGTGTTAGAGATCCTTGAAGCATGAAGTTTCTGTTAAATGTTCTGACAGTGGTAATTGGAGACCCATCTATTTTTTCACCTGGAAAAAATACAAAGATGGAGATTTTTCACTTAACAGACTGCAGCCAAGGTAGCAATACTCCTGAAGAGTCACAGCTTCTAGAGAGAGAAAACTTCCCCTAGGACAAATAAGAAAACATGGATTTAATTTAAATGGGAAACAGCATGCTGTGATACTGGACGTTTACTAAAGTTTGAGGCCGTGTCAAATACTGGAATTACACAACAGTAAAGCAGGATGTAAAATTGTCAGAGATGAAGGAAATATGGAATAAAAGAGCACTGTATTTTACAAAACTAATTCACAGCCATACTCTAACATACCAGCAACATCTCTGAGTCTGGTAACATGGACTGAATGGTAGGCACAGTCATTAAGAAAGCAGCTGTAGGCTGTGAAGGGTGGCAAGTGGCTAGTGGCAATTAGCCCTATGACTGCCTGCCCCTCATAGCCTACCCTTGTGTGCTCGGCAGCAGCCTCACTTCTGCAGGATATTAATTCAGCATGCTTCATTTGCTTTTCCCAGCCTTTTGCTTGCGCTCCTGATAATTTGCTACTGTCGTACCATCTACTGAAAGAGGGAGTGGTGATGTTTTATGTACTGAATGAGTATTTTATTTTTACAAGTGCAACGGTAAATGAAGAGGGTGGACACATCTAGGCTTTCTCTGTTCATTTTATAACTTAATCTTGCCCCTATTTTGTTGAATTCTACATTACACTGAAACTTCTAAGGAGGGACTACAAACGTAGCATAGGTAACAACTTAAGTGCACCTTTTATTGGTGGAGCTGGAAGTTTCCTCCTCTGCTGTCTTGAGGTGTCAATAGTATGCATCTGAAAACAACACAAATGCATTACTCAACTCCATTATGGAAAACGAGGCAAGATTTCCCCAATGTATTTTTGAATACTACATAATGTTCTGGCACCTGGTTTGTTTGCTTTTGATCCCGTTTCCTTGTCAGGTGAACACATGGAGCCACGTTCAAGCCTGCAACAGTGAGAGCTGATATTCTGCTCTCAATATCTGAAATCTTCAAAGAAAATAAGAGAGAGAGAGAGACAGACAGATGGGGAGGGGGAAAAAGAAGTTTGAAAATTACTATGGATGCCACCACTAAAATATATCCCTCCCCCCAGTCACATCTTCTTTAATCAAAGAATACAAACAGATGGCTGAGCTCTTCAGCAACTCTGACACTTTGCTTTCCTGTATACTTTAATCCTAATGTCAAAAGGGGGTTAATTAAGATGAAGGGAAAGAGCAATCCAACCTACCGTGCGACTCCAAGGAAAAAGCATTTTGCTCCTTTTGAGGAAAAAAAGAAAGAAGAAAATCCCCTGTCTGCCATCTCCCAGTTACTGCTAGCTATACTTCCAGGTTCATTCAAGCTGTGTTTTTCAAAGGCTACATTCAAATAACTACTGTTTGGGACACATTTCATAATTCAAAATTAATTTCAAGCACACATAAAGTACATCCTCTGTCATAAAACGCAAACGTTTGATCTTGAAAATTTGTTGTAAGTGATATGCATGCTAAACACAAACATGCATAAATGCAAGTACCACTATGTAAAAGCATTCAATGGAAAACAAGTTCTTAGGAGAAACAACAGGCCAGGGAAGCAAATGTAGGGGGAAAGTAAGCTGATGAGTGTCAGAGAAGTGAGCTGTCAGCTGCACGTGTAATCTGATTCCTGATCTATAACACCTAAGACGTTTATTCTGCAGAAGGCCTTCAGACCAATTGCATGTTATCTTTTTGTCATCCTACTCTCATCACTCAGGCCTCTCCCCTCCTCTCTTCTCACCTCCATTAATGTATATAGCAGAAATTACTGACCAAGGCCAATGAGGCCACTGCAAGTTTGTCATCTATTTATTTCAGCACTGCACTTCTGACAACAGGAAGGTGTCAAATTTAGGGATTTCAGCACACTTCCACTGAGCAAAATAAACAGGCATAGTCCTGCTGAAGCCATCAGGGCCCTGCTGGAGGGCCTCGTGTGGCACAGCCCAGTCAGGAAGCACTGCAGCACACCGCTACCCACGTGTGCATTGTCCCCGTGCAGCCTGGCAGCCTTATCTTGTTCAGCTTCCTGACCAGGCCTTGAAGTTTCTTGCAGTCTCAGACTTTCTGGAACCTGCTAGAGAGACATTAGGCCACAGAGCACAGGAGCCTCTGCCTTCTGCTGGGCTGTGCACGGCTCAGCAGCCATATCACAAGGCAGACTTGTGATAGACCCACCCTGGCTTCTTTATAAAGTGCTCTACAATCTGCTGATTAGAAGAAGTACCCAAGGCTGCACTTGCAGTCAGACAACAGCCACATGCATGACAGCACAGCACACGATCTCTATGGGAGCGAGGAGCAGGGACAGTTCTACAGTAACACGCTGCTGCACTCCTGTCTGAAAACAAGCTGGGGGAAGAAACAAATACAGTACATCTGGCTGTGCTGAGCGACACGTCTCAGCTGTGCTTTGCTCAGCTCCTGTGATGCAGTCATGTATCCTCGGACAGAGAGTTTGCTGCGGTACAAGAGAATATTGCAGAGAAGTGTGTGCAGATGGAAGGGAAGCGTGAGGGAAGGCAGCATGAAGCGGCGAGTGGCGAGGAGCCGCCGTCCTCACCTGCAGCTCTGCATGATGCACTTGGGCAGCTGCAGTGGCCACCTGGTCCTCCAGCTCAGCCAGCTCCGATTCTGCTGTCACGCTGCTGATTTGCCGTGCTGCATCCTCCAGGCTGGTCAGCTGCCCCTCCAGGCCATACACGGTGCCGGCCGTCAGGTACACCTGTGGGGCCAAGGGGGACAGGGGCAGTGATTCCTGTTCTGGGAGCACAGAGGTTCTCCATAACACCTCTGAGCTCCCCTCCTCACTAAGTCACTGCTAGTAGGTGCTGGCAGAGGTAAATCATTCAGGAATAATCCAAAAACACACATCTGTAAAGAGAAGGGAGGAGAATGAAGAAGCTGAACTCTGAATTCCTTAGGTGCTACGATGGTATGCCAAAACAGACTTGTTCTGGATTCACTAGCAAAAAAACCCACACCAAACCAAACCACAAAAGAATGCTTAAAAGTTTTCTTTTCCATTTTTGACATTCAATTTCACAACAAAAATGAAAGCTTGCAAAGTAAAGTCAACAGATCACACCTCATGCAAAACAGTATTTACTGAAACTTAATGCCTTCAGTATTTATTCACACTCAATGCATTCTGGCAATCAAAAACTGTGCAAGAATAACTGTCCATGAACATGTGGCTATGAACTTCTTATAAAATAATGGAGCTCAGATGTACAACATAGCTTTCCATCCCACTCGGGTCTCACACAAACATGCAGCAGCCAAAAGCTTTGCCATCCCCAGGCCCTGTGGGGAGTCAATAGACCTATTTGGGCAACATGTGAATGACAGATGCCATAACTTAGAGATCTTCCCTAAAAACAACTTAATATGTTGACCCATCTATGATATTTCCGATAATTAAAAGAAAAGATTTCATTTCCCATTCTGCTACTCAGAGCACTAATTCACAATACATTATGTTTTATGTCTTCCTTTTATTTCATAAAGAAATCTAAGATACAGCTGAATGGAGGTCCTCAGTTTATAGAAGAGGGTAATTTTCTAACACCAGCTTTTGACAACTATGCTTAAAACTGTGCTGACCCATGTCAAAATACTACTCTTTCTGCCTATTTACTAGATAGCCAACAGAGTGTTTCCATGAGGCTGGTAACAGGACAGTGGAAACGAAATATATTTTCTCATTTTCCCACTGGCAGTTTCACTCACTGCAATACCAGTAAAGGCTGCAGTGCTACAAAAAGACCATGAATTAAATATACTCTGTGGCAGATTTCATGGCTCACTGGGCAAACAAACGAGATCAGAAGCAGATCCTTGAGTGGATAAGTTCCCTACATATGTCTTGCACTCAAGTCATTGTATCTGCCTGTAACTCCTAGAGCCCACAGTCCTTTGACATAACAGGTATTTAAATAATTTCTGACCACACTGTGACTTTATGGGTCTAAAGTGATGAAGAATGACTATTATTATTATTTTTTAATATTATTTTGTTATTGGCTCTTAATTGCTTGCAATTTGTTCTTTGTATTCGTTGTTTCGAATGTATACACGTCTTTTTTTTACATGTATTTTTGCTAAGAAAAAAATTCACTACATCTTGTATGAACTGCATTTTCTTAGGGGCAATCTAACTGCAGGCAAGAAATCCTTGTAAAATGTACTTAGAACAAATAAGTACCTGATTTAACACCTTTGCTCAAGTACTTAGAGACAGATGTGGACTGTGAAGTTAACATTATGATTTAAATATAAATGTTCCTGCTTTTGTGGGTTTTAATTATTCTTTCCATTTACTTCAGTGATGTGTCTTTGTGGTGCAATATACGACAGCCACTGCAGATTAATAGGTCCTTTTTTGGATTTATCTATTATATCTAAAAGCTCAGAGAAAGAAGAAAAGGAACAGTGTAATAAGAAACCTCTTTAGACTATGACCACAAAGAAGAAAGAAAGAAAGAAAGAATGTCAATGGTGTTTTTGTAACTCAGTCACTCTCTACATTTATTAAATTTCAATTTTATTGTTCATTTTCCAGCTAGATCTAAATAGAAGGTTTTCCTTAATACAAAGATTGTCTTTACCTGAACAACCATTGCACTTCCAAACAGCAATGGTGTACTTCCAGGTTTCCTCTAAGAGGAGGAGGCGGCTTCCAAGAGGATGCATGCATGTGTGCCCACATCTGCATTGGTAAAAATTCTGCATTCCTGAATTTCTTAAGGCTCTTTAAATCTCTGGGTTTGCAGTACTGCAATCCTGATAGTATGCACTTTTGCCATCTACTTCAAATCCTTTCTGGAGCAGAGAAAGGTGTGTGGGGACTCAGCAAGGCTGAGCTGAGCCTTATTAATGAACACCACAGCAAGCAGTGCTCTGCCTCGGCATACAGTATCTTCTCCGTGAGAAATGCTAGGCCCAAATGCAACAACTAGAGGTCACAGCACTGGAGACCAAATAGTCAGAAGGGCATGAAGGATTGCTGGAGCTTAAGTGAGAAAAAAATACACCTCAGATAGTTTTTAATGCAGTTTCCCCTAAGAAGAGATTCAGTCTTTGAAAATTTTCTGGGGGCTAAAGACATACAGGATGTGCTTTCTTGAATTGATCAGGATGTTATAATAGGAGTGGATTTCTGTGAGATCTTTAAAAGCTCCTAATGAAGGGAAAAACCACTGAAATGTAACCAGTTAAATGTGGGAAGACGAGAAAATAAAAAGTTACAAATGTACCAATTGCGTTACATGAGTGCATGAAAATATTCCAGTGGGTAGTGACTTCCCTCTGATTCAGCAATACACTTTTTCTGAAGATGACAGCACTCATGAAAAAGGAAATGTTTGTTTAATTCGACCCCTCCAGCCTGCTGTTCTTACTGGCTCCCTGGTGCTCAGTGCTGGGGAAGCGTGTATGGAGAAGAAGTCCTCACACTGGCTGGAAAGCCACAGGGATTTGGAGGGCTTACGTTAATTTTTAAGATAGGGTTTCTGACATTGGTTGTAAAACACAGCACATCCCCTCTCTCAAATAAGTACACATTGAAAGAAAGGAACACATAACGCAGCCGAGTACCCCTTTGAAATAAGATCTTTTGTTCTGTTGGTGTATTTGTTTAGCAACACAGGACAAATTCATACCACAGGCTGATGCTGCCTAAGCACTCTCTCTTTCCAGCTGCCTCACACACACAGACACCCACTCACACGCTGATTTGTGTTCTTACATTTTCTTCCAGTGTGGTGAGCTGCTCGTCGAGTCTGATGGGGTCGGTCCCCAGTGGGAACGTCCCTCTTCCCTTGTCCTGAACATCATCTGGGAAATCACAGGGACTGGTGGATTCTGCTATCAGCTCTTCAGTGGCATTGATGACTTTCAGGACCTCTGTAGATATGTTGCAGAGAGAGACAGCAGAGTACTTCTGTTTTGATACAAGAGTGGAGAGAGAAAACAGCACTACGTTAGCACAGAGGGGTATTATATAGCATGGCTTTGCTTATACCTGTAGGTTTAAAAATGCCAAAAATAATACACCTGGCTAGTTGCTGAGGCACCTATTTCTCCCTTTTCAGCACATGCACACGGATACAGCAGACAAAGTAACACACATACACAACTATTCCACAACACTTTCTACTGGAGGGCTATTCCAAACCTTATGTGAAAGGAACATATCCATATCTAGCTTTAAAATCCAAGTGAGCTAGATACAACCATTTTTGCAATAGCTTTTAAAGCAGATTTTAAACCACAGTCTTCTTTTTTGGGTGCTGGCAAACAGATGTGGAAGCATGTCTCCTTATCTACAGGAGCCATCCTATTGCAGCTACAAACAGGGGAGAGCAATCTGCAGCAGCCCTGTGAGGACAGCAGTTTATATGGATGATTGCTAGGAATTGTACGATGGCCCCAAAAAAGAAAGGTTGAGCTATAAGCACATGAACATTTGTTAAATAAACTATATCAAATACCAAGGAAAAACATGCAGTTTAATCCATGTTCAAAAAAATAATACCTCAACCAACTGTAAGCCTTTTTTCTTCATCAGTGTTCCTGATTTGCAATTGGTTGTTACCCATCCCAATTCAGATGATTCTTACAGAGCTTCAGCCTTCAGCACAAAACCTCTGATGGCAGTGAAATTTCACCTGACGTACCCTCAAGCATCAAACTCAACATCTAAACCACACAGCTTGGTGACTGAGAGTCTGTTGAAGCCAACACAACCACTACCACTGAATTTACGTGCAATACATACAGTGCTGCTTTGTCTGAAAGTGAGGGAATTCTGACCTAAACTCAACTAATCCCTCAAACACACATACGCTTATGCATGTGAATGTGAGACCCATCCACCTAGACACTTTGTAATGTAAATGTTATTGTAATCAATATTTCAGATGGTCTTCTTAGCAGGATATGGGAAAAATAGTGGTTTTTTTGTTCACACAAACGCTGGGGGGTTGGACTGGAAAACTTTGTATTCTCTTTCCTGTAGTTTGCTTTTCATTTCTGTGTTAGATAAGACTTTGACTGAAAGTCTTCTTTAGTGGTTTGTGCTCAACTGTAGTATACCAGTATGGTAAGGCATCCTTAGCACTGTTATTTCTCTGAATTACAAGAATTAATTGGACACATGAGATTAAAAAGAAAGAGAACAAAGCAAATACTGTATGCTACTGCACACAGATCTTTTGCTTGTTAGGACAGCCGTGAACAAGGAAGCCTAAGACTCTCTTACAGAGAACAAATACTTGAATCCCATAAATAGCTGTTTTTTCCATTTATGTTCACAAGTGCCAATTAGGTTAAAAACAGATCAATAATTTTATAGGATAGAAAAGAAATCAATGTTACTTTGTTTTATTATTTGCTTTTCCAAGTACCTAATTCTTATTCTATTTTATCAGTAGAGAACAAGACAGGATAAAGGCCAGACATTACATTTTCATCATCATCTACATTTTCTTCATCATCTTTGCTGATGTACGTTCTCCATTTCAAGAACTGTAACCTTACTTCAGGTTTCTTTTTTTTTAAATTATCCTTTGTAGCTAATGATGGATTTCCAAAAAAAGATTAAATCTAATTAGAAAAAGGTCTCTTACACCAGTATCAGAGACTACATACTGGCACTTATTACAAAGTACTGTTATTATTTTCCTGGTGAATGTTCTATGATAGGAATCTTTATGAAACCAAGATTTTGAATAAATTACCCTGTATTCTCAATATATATGATCAGGAGAAGAAAAGTTGAGCAAGAAACAAATATGGATTTTAGTTTTTCTAGATTTCTGAGGTAAGTTGTTAGTGGCAAATGCTGCTTGGCTTTTAAAACCCAACATTTGATTCACATTAAATGTTGCATAAGGCAGCTAGATGAATGTTTATAAAGTGCATATCTCAGTGAACGTATTTTGATCCTGGTTGCAGGTATCTGGGCACAGGAGTCACAGTTAAGGCTTTTATTTAAGCTTGTGAAAATTCTACTTTTACAGTGTAACAGGGATACAGCACTAAATATCATAGAGAAATAACAGGGACAGTAAAAGGACCTTCCTTAGAGTACCTCTGAGCAACAGATCTCACAAAACTTAAGAGCACGAGCAACACTTTGAAGTATTTACATTTGAACTTTGTGAAAGTTCTCTGCTAAAGGCTATTCAGAAGTCAACTTTGCCTTGGGCTGCATGATGTGAGACATAAGAAGTGATCAATGTCTGCTGGAGGAAGATATGAAATAAAAATGTAGAGAGTTCAGGAGTTCTCAAACTGGAAAAACTGCATACTCAGTTAATGTTTTCACTAATGTGTCTACTTCTTCAGCAACTGTCAAAAGCTGTTTCAATCACTCATGTTTCATAACGGCTGGCTTGCAAACATCGTAAGCTACTCTAGGGAAAATTATTTAATGCATGTAAGGAAAAAAGAAAAATTCTGGAATTTTGGTGCTTCAGAATCCCTTTCTCCATCCATCACACCAAACTTAAGAGTTATGAGATTCTATAAAAATAACTTAAAATTCACAGGCACGCATACCAAGATCATCCTGGTAGGTGGATATTTCAAACTGCTATAAAGACCTTTGGCTGTCTAATTTATCTTGCCCATGCAAGAAAGGTCATTGTTAACACCCACAGGGCATTCAAAGAGACAGCTAACACGCTGTGACAAATTCTCTCCCATCTGTCTTGTTGAGCAAAGAATATAGATGTGATATACACAGAAAGCAATCTCTATTTACAAACAGCTAGCACAGAAAAATTAAGCACAACCATTCTTCCTGAAACACTGTGATGCATTCTGCTTTCATCTGCGATACCACGATAGTCAGTTAACACCACTATCCTCAAATTAAATTGATACAGATGATTCAGATTGGAGCGCATGCACCACTTTTGAGAATCACATCTACTGAATTTGAGATTAAGAGTTTAGCAGAAAGAAGACAACATCCATTTGTCTCTTTTTATGATAATTAATGCTCTGGCTTACAAATATTGTAGGAGCCTGCTTTGGCAGGGGGGTTGGACTCGATGATCTCTGGAGGTCCCTTCCAACCCCTACAATTCTGTGATTCTGTGATTCTGTGAAAAGGAGAAGTTCAGGTTCCTGAGTTCTTTGTGGAAGAGCTTTAAAACCAAATAAATACTAAAAAAGTGTATGTGTGCAAACAAATACACACGTATGTGTGCCTGCATGTTTTTGAATATAACTAAAAGCATCATAAAAAACATCTTTGATTGTCATTTCCATCTGTGCTTGCACAGATGTTTCAGTGGCCTAAGCCAGCTCTTCCTGTCAAGCCATTTCGCCTCTCTTTGGCTGACACTCCTTCCCTCTGCTGATACTGCTTATATTGCTTTTTTTTCTTCTTGAATTAGAGGTGCTGACACAAAGGATGATGAATAATGGAAATAAAGTAAAATGCTTTATTTATATCTGAATTTATTTATAATTGTCATTATTTATTTACACCTGAAACAATGTAAGCGTCCAAGCTGCTGAGAATAGTCAAGAATTAAGTACTCCTAGGCAATTCAGCAGCCTATGACATGGCCACATCATTTCTTTTCCATGAAAACTATATATTTTATTGTTCAAGCTCTTTAAAGTAGTAAAGTTCTCCTTTAATTGCCCTATTTTTCTCTTCATGCTGTTCTCAGCCATTAGAATCTTCTCTTTTTTTTTTTTTTTGCCACTCCATTATAGCACTGTTAAGCTCTGTTAAACTGTCGTGGAAGGCAGCAACTAGTGATCCCTTAGAGCACAACAGACATCAACAGATCAAGAAATAAAGCAAGGGGAACTTTCTTCATTGCTAAGAGTCCTGCCAGTTTTGAGCACGTCAACTGCACTGCAGTTATGTTCAGCTCCAGTCTCAAGCCTGTTTCTCAGTCAATGGGCCTCACCTTCTTTGTGTGGGGACCTTATGGGGCTGGGGAGGAGAAAAGTTTGTTTTTGCTTCTGGTTCATTCATCACTTCAGGGTACCTGGACTGAATACAGATATGACAAAAATAACACCAGAACCCAAATCTGCCTTTTCCCTTCTCTGAAGCCTATGGGAGTTCACTGCAAAGCTTTGAGAAGGCCCTGAAAAGCCCACCAAAAGTTTGTCTTCTGTGTGGGTAAGCAAGACTGGGGATACTGGCCACATCACAGTGTGGGAAGAACAGAGCTACCAAGGCCCAGCCATCAATGGCAGTCAGCAACTCTGGCATTCAAATGATCTTTTGGCCTAAATGTATTGCAACCAATCAGCACCACAAAGACTGGGAAAGGAAAATAAAATTTCCCTTGATAGCGAAAGGAAGACAAATGTACAATAGTAAACTATGCTATTAAGAAGTGACTCTTCTATTTGAGGCTTCTTACCTTGACTTTAGTGTCAATATCCTCATTTACGAGCACTCATTTAGAAAAAGAAAGCCAAATCATTGTACAGAATCGCCTATTTTTCTCTCTTTTTGGTTCTGCAATATAATTATTGATACTACATTTTAGCTAATGAAGTCAATCCACTGTCCTAATATAGTTACAGGTTTCTATAATCATGAGGAAGGAAATTACTTTCCAGGAGGTAAAGTATTATGGAAAGGAAACATTCAGGTCTTAAAATCTACACAGCATTTTCTGTGAGTGTCTACAGCCTGGTAACGTTGCACAAATGTAAAAATATTTTTTGTTTAAAATTGTCCTTGGTATTTTCACTGAAGAAAACCAAGATCCATCAGGTGATTAAAACTGCCAGGACAAAACTTAACTCAGAGTACAGAAAAAAAGGAAAAGGTGGGGAGGAGTAATGTTTTGCTGAATTAAGCATCAACCTTTGACACAAATAAAGCTACTGTATTTTTTAATGACTGAGAAAATGGTACAAAATTGATTAGTTTAGTACTACATATGAGATACTATAAATAGCATGCATTTTAAAATACATGATAAGTACGCATTTGTTTAGTGAATAAAATGAAAATATGTTTTAATACTTGATTCTTACAAACTGAGCCTCAAATAGCACAGAATATGAGATCTGTTCCCACCTAAAGAATGATAAGCAATAGACAGTAGCAGCAAAAAGAGAAAGTGCCAATGCACTGTGTACAGCCT
Organism: Chrysolophus pictus; assembly: GCA_037305975.1. Classification (NCBI taxonomy): domain Eukaryota; kingdom Metazoa; phylum Chordata; class Aves; order Galliformes; family Phasianidae; genus Chrysolophus; species Chrysolophus pictus. Next base: position 43,491,669 of record JAYKPI010000006.1, read on the forward strand.
CTGTAATGAATTAAGGGTTTTGTTCACTTTTAAACTGGGAGCTTAAAAAGAGTTTTGGAGACTGCTGAGATCAGGAACTGCTAAAAATGTATTGCTGAAATCAACTTCTAAAATTTTCCTTTCAAATTTTTTAATAGATGCATATGTAAGAATATGAAGATAACACACCTTATCCTTGCCTTCAGTTCTTTGCTGATAAAATCAAATTTTCTCATAATGAATCCAAACAAGAGAGCCAGTCTGCTTCAAATGTCTACTTCATGCTCGTCACTCCCATTCATAACACAGGTATGCTTCTGATTAGAAAACCATTTTCTGCAATGAACACTGAATCTAGTCAAGAGGTTTGGTATTTCAGGCCTAATATTTCTAGGAAAATAATATGAATTTGAGAACTTTGCTTGGGAAATGAGGAAACCCTCAATATCACTTTGTTACATCTCTTACGTACTATGTAAGAGATGTCAAAAGACACAGACAAAACAAAGTGCTCTCACCTGCTGCAATACAGTGGATAAAAACTGCAGCTTTAAATGAAGATCAAAAGCCTTTTGTTTTTCCTAGATAGTGGGAAAGCAGTTAAATAAGAAGGCAGAAAAGTTATGTTAATATCTGCAAAGGTTAATATTTATAAAGCTTCAGACTTAGAACTTTGGGATGAGCACAAGGACAAAGAAACTAACAAATATAAAATACTAGGAAGCGTTATCCTCATTACTAAAATATTTAAAACAAAGCAATTGTTGTCTAATTTATTTTATATTCAAAATAACTGATCTCATTAAGACAGATTTTGCAAATGACACATAGTTTTTCACAAAATAAACCAGATTGGAAATACTGATTTCTACCCCCACCCCAAAACAAAATGGCAGTAGCAACAGGAGACTTTTGCAGCAGTGCTAAGAAAAGTCAGCCATCTCTTCAATTTCTGGATGCTGCGTGTGTTTCACAGTACAAAAGAGTACGTGCTCCACTTATGCCAGTTACTCATGCCTGAAACACTTGTGCTTAATTGTCTTGTGCCAAATCTCTTCTTATTGCTTACCACTGTCTCTCTCCTAGAGCTCACTGTCCCAAAACAAACTCATGAAACCCATCATACCACCACTCTCCAGAGTCAAGTCAGGAGGTTTACCTTAATCTCCCTAACTTACTTAAGTCTATTCAAACTATACTGACTGGGTTTGCATTGAAGCAGTGACAGAACCACAGCTGTGCTGTTGGCTGTGCTGGGACAGAAGTATCACCGTGCTGAAGAGCAGCACTTTCTTAAATGTCTTCCAGCCAGATCCGACAGATCTCATCTGTAACTGCCAAATTTCTGGACTACTTAAAAAAGACAAGAAAACAGTAACTTTTTTTGTGTGTGTGATCTATTTTTTTTTAGCCATTCTGTTAAAGGAGTTCACACTAATCGTACCTGATTTTCTGTAGCTGTACCTGTCAAATGGTTTTTACATTTTCTTGCTAAGTAAATAAGACTTCAATAATCACACAACTGAATGAGATTCCCATTTCATGCACACTGGACAGAGCTGTCTTGGACAAACACATTCACATAAGTATAAAATCCAAGACTACAGAAAACCTATTTAAAAGGTGTTGTATTCCCTGTGTGAAGCCTGCTGAAATCTCACACATTCTTCACTTCTCCAGGTAGATTCAATCGCTAAACACGAGGTGCAGTTTGAAACACCTCACAGCATCTGGGGACTTTCAAACACAGCTGTCAGACAGACATGAGAGACATGCCTTCCCCAGACTAGCAAGCAGCTCATGATCCTGTGGGATATCCCAAGACATCTCAGATGGACAAGAGATCCAGACATAGCAACTGCATTCAGCCCAGAAGGTGTCAGAATTGGGGGATCACAAACATCAATTGTGTGTCCATTATTTAAAACTTAAAAAAAATTACAATTATGTTCTTGAAGCAACTATTTTCCTAGAAATCACACTCAGATTTTGACAAAACACGCTCAGGATCAACTTAATTTTGCACAGTAAAGATCAAAAAATAATATCTGGGAGAAATCTCAGAATAGCTCTCAGAATAGCATTTGTATCAAGCAAAAACTAGAACATATACTCAACATCTTTGTTGAATTGAGGATTTAAACATTTACTTGGATACTGATCAAATTGCTTTCTAGGATGTAATTCTTGGCTGTTCCTTGAAATGCCTGACCTGACCCATTATTTGCTTTATTTTTCTTTTCTTTTAATTGGCTAGGGCATTAGTGGGGAAAAAAAAAAAAAAGAAAAAAGAAGACTCCCATGGCCTTTCATTATGCAGCTGGGATAAGCAGGCTTTTTAGGGGTCTGCACCCTGGTTAAAGACCACAAAGTGCTTCTATAAATTAATAAGCACAAAATATTACCTATAAAAACAAGTGTGCTGTGGGCTTATATTTGCTTTAGAGAGCTGTGAACCTCCACAAGACCATTTTAGGCAATCACAGACTTAGACACATTAAAGGTGAGTATGCTGAGGTTTTAGAAAAGTTTAAGTCATAAAATTAGCCAGTATTAATTAATACCCATTTAAACCCTCAAGTATCATACATGATCTAAACAAGTATCTCACAGGTCAACATTTTCCATCTTGTATCTTAAAGGCAGACTTACAACACAAAAGCTCAGTTGGAGGGGAGAACTGAAAATCCCTGAATGTCCAACATCAGCTATCTCCCCACTGATAACTTCTCACTGATAGAAGTCTTAATATACTGAGTATTTTTAAAGCATCATATAATCAATGTGATTACATGAGGTTCCCCGCTTCCACAAAAAACAGAACTCTAGACTTTCAAAGGTGTAGACATATAGAAATCAGATTTTCATGAGCATTAAGTACCCTATTGCCAGTGATCCAACAGAAGATGCATGTTTTCTGAAATCTTATTCTGTGGTCAGGTGTACTGTAATTAGTAATTTCCTGTGATTTAAGGTTGCTAATGTGTGCCAGAATAGAGCTTGAGAATAGAAAACTAATAGCTAACAAAGACAGGCAGCACAGCTAAAATATACTACAAAATACACTAAATACAGTACTAAAATATCCTAAAATACAGCTTAGTCTGTGTTCAGAAGCTCCAAGTGGACTGCAAGCAACAAAGCTTTGCTCAGTTAGAGCAACTGTAGATTTACTTTGAAACTTCATGCCCATATCAGAAGTTTCGGTCTCTGAGAATGTCCAACATCAGTCTATAAGATCAGTAATTCCCTATACACGCATTCTTCAGAAATTAGGCTTTTAAAAATGACAGTTTACAGGGATCTTTGACTTTACTGGTTCCCTGAAAATCTGTTTTCTATGCTTGCCTCCATTGAGACATGCCATCTACTCATTTACAAGTTAATGCATGGGTATATATGCTTTAGATTCTGGATGGTCTTGAAGTGGCCAGGCAGTTGGACTGGATGATCACTGAAGGTCCCTTCTGATGGAACTATTCTGTTCTACTCTGTTCTGTTCGAGTTTGATATGTCTTCATATTTTAGATTACCATAGCCACAACTAGTATTATACACTACCAACTTCAGGATTTCACTGAAGGATGTTGATCAGTCACCTTTCCAAAGACAAGGTATGCGTCAGAAGATTTAAATTATCTATAATGATGACTGTCAGGAATCAGTTTGTTTATTTCCATACAGCTGAAGCAAGTTCAGCTCCCAATTCCTCTGCAGCCATGACCATGTATAGTACTGGATATTTTGGTTTCTTCATTACAGGCAAAAAGAACACATAATGTAACGGTGACTGACTAAGACTTTTCTTCAACAAAAATCAATAAACAATAAAGAACTGTGAGCATTACTGTTTTCCTGAATACTGTACACCTCTTCTCTTTTAAACTTAAGAAAATACAAAAAATGTATTAAGCAGTACATTATTTTAAATAATTGACATACAAATGTTAAAGTAAAAAAAAAAAATATATAAAACAAGTGATACTCTAGATGCACAGAGTAAGTACACCACAAAAAGGATGTGCAAATCTCATCTACCTAATATAACTGCTCAGCCCTAAAACTGTCACCAGAGGCAGGAGTTTCCAAACACCTGCAGAAAGAGAACCAATTTACTCAGTTTAAGCATTTCATTTATTTCTCCAGTGATTTTAAGCCAAAAATCTACCACTTCCATTCAGAGAAATAGGAAACAAAGCTGAAGACATCAAGCCAAACAGTGAAGATGAAACAGCAGCTACTTCCAGTGTATGGCAGGTAAGAATCTGGAGGTAAAAATATACACAAGCATAGGTTTGAGGCAGAATCTAGGAGTAAAGGGTTTGAAGCTACATCCACAGATTATCCCAGGCGAAGGCACTCTCCATCCTTCTTGATGAAAATGGGACATTCACCTTGAAATGCTAATTCATTTCTGTTCTGCTCCTTGTTCCCAGAAGGGCTTTTTATTTCAGTCAGCAATGGTCAACATGTCCACATAAGAAGTCCAGTGCTATCTGTCACTAGTCAAACATTCTTATCTTCCAGATCCACTCAAGCTTGTTATTGTTTGCTGTGTGGCTACTCACCTCTTGGGATCCTGACTGCATAGAAGCTCAGCTTTGAACAAGAGTTGGCCACTTCTCTATTATTCATCACTTTACTCAAACGACAAAAATAACTAATATACCAAGGTGTGGAAGCTGGATCAAGAGATCCAGGTGGACCATGGAGACAGTGTCCAAAAATATAGTTATGGTGTCAGGAGAGCTAATATCCACCTGGAGTTGAATTTGGTGAAGAACACAAATGGCAACAAGCCAGTTACTAGTTGTATATCCCTGTGGGGCCAGTACTGTTTATTATCATCATTATTGGCAGAAACAATGAGTCAGAGTGTACCATAAATTAGGAGGAGTGGTTGAGACCTGAGATGGCCTTCTTGCCATTCACAGGGACCTTGACAAGCTGGAGAAACAGGCTGACAGAAATTCCATGAAGTTCAACAAAAAGAAATGCAAAATCCTGCATCTGGGGAGGAATTCTCCCTTGTATCTGTATAGGCTGGAGACTGTCTGGCTAGGATAGAGCTTGACAGAAAAGGAAACAGGATCCTGGAGGACATCAAGTTGCACATAAGCCAGCCGCGAGCCCTTGCAGCAAAGAAGGCTACCAGCATCTAACAAAGGAAAGAGATTACTCCCTCTGCATGTTAAATTTAGCTTATCTTTGGTTTACAAAGACAGACCAGCAATATCAAATTATTCAACAGAACATGTAGGTTAGCTAGGGTATGACACAATGCAATTAAAGTCCAGAATTAAAGGCTATGGACAGGACTTCAGGAATTCTCCTGAATGGTGAACTGAGCACAAAAATGGTTGAACACAGCACCCAGTACACCCTACGATATCAAAAGAAATTCAGAAACAGGAAGAGAGCAGATGTTAAGTCCTGTGGGGTGACATTGAAGTCAGACTTCTTATTGTAAGGGTGAAATGAAATGAACGGAAGATCTCCTCCATTATCAGAATTGGATTATTCATTATCTGGCACTAGATTACCATTTTGCTAGAATATGTCACTACTGACTGGAGCTGCTTATTTGGCAGCATAAAAGGGCTGTAAAGTTCTAAGGAAGCACAGAATATCTCTACAGATAGAGGTAAATAAAGAATCCATAACATCAGAATGACCTAACAATTCTAAGAAAAGGAAAGCAAACAATAAGACTAAAAAAAATTAAACAAGGTAGAGGAAAAAAAAAAAAAAAAAGGAGATATGGATATAGTTTTAAATAAAAACGTGTGCAGATTCTCCATCAGCATAAACAGACAATTCCATTAGCATCAGTCACTTAACAGGTTTATTACACAATGTTCACTGCTTCTGAGTTAATGCTGTAGGCTCACAGGAACGAACAAATACCTTAGTTGAAGCTTTACCTGCACAAGAGTTGCAAGCTCAGAAGCACTTCAGAGATTGAATTTTTTAATCAGCCATGATTGATTTTCTAGACACCAGTTCCTCTTTCTGGATTCTAACTTATACAGCACCAGACCCACTTCCCTGTAATAAGCACTTACCTTCTTTAACTCCTCCTGAATGCTTTTGCCATTTTCTTCTGAGGACAAACTTTCCTTCTGGTTTTCAGGGTCTGTTCTAGGTTCAGACTCTTGATCTTCACCAGAAGATGTTTCTTTGTCACTCATTTTAGCAGCAAGCTGAAATAACCTGGATTTAAGCTCCTCTTCCATAAGTTCAGGCTTGATATTATGATGTTGATCCTCACTGCTTCTATCTGTTTCTGATAAATCATCCAAATCCTACAAAGAAATTAGTGTAATTACAGTATAGATACAGAAGGAAAGCAGTTTCATAGAAAACGGTATAGATACAATCAGAGTGCAGACAGGATAAAAAGAAAGTAAACAATGTGGCCTGAAAAATAATTACCACATCTTTAGAAAGGAAGGCCAACAAACCTACACCTGTTGGGTTGGATAATGTTTATAATTCCTGGCTTTTATATCACATTGAAAGGAGCTACCAAAATCATTACACATCTCAGTGCAGCTAATAAAATGAAAGAATAAATGGCATTTCTCATTGCCAGTACTGCACTGTCATCACTCTCAGTTATGGTGCATATAAGGAAACTGAACTGTGAGAAGTAACTTATTCTGACAGCCTGGCAGTTGTGTCCACCTTCAAGCTAAAAGCCAGGCTCAGATTCCTTTATTGATGGTCCTGAGCTTTATTCTTATTTTCCTAAGGGTTACTGGAAACAAGGTTTGAAAAGTAACTTTTTTTTTTTTTTTTTAAAGCAACATTTATTAAGATTTCCAGCTTTCCCAGAGACTGTTACATAGGTGGACCCACAACAGCTATAATCATTTTCCGAACACCAGCCTCCTTAGAACAACGTCAGACTTCAGGAACATCTTCTTTTCTTACCTCTGAATCCTTAAAGGTGAAAGTACTCATTTGATTGGTTAAATACAGTGGGTTAAAAACAGACCTGACCACAAGTTTCTCATTTTGCAGGCTGAATAGAAAGAAAGCAAAATCCTTTTACATGTCTGCCTAGCACGGTGCCTGCTCAACATTTAATCATGTGCGGAGAGTGCTTTCTTCTTCTGCCATCCAGGAGGAGGCTATAAAGAACACAGCCTGGGACTTGGAAGCGGCAGGCACACTGCAGCAGATCTAAGATAATGGTTTGGAGCAATCTTCAGACAGGAAATTATTCCTGTTTGGCAGGAAATTTGCCTTGCGCTCTCTTACTGTGACAGGACCAGACAAGGCTGGAGAGACTAAAAGCTGCATTTTCTCTGCCATTTATTTGGAAATACATAAGCAGATTTGCTTTGCGCAGCCACTCTCTCTCTGCAGCCTCAGCAGTGTTTATGGATGGACCAACTGCCTCCAGTTCTCACTGAAAATGTTAACTCTGACGATTCCCTCAAATCCTCCTCACTCAACTGCTCTTCATGGACTGACACATTATGTTTGTAGTGTCAGCCTTCATCTCTCATACAGTAAACTGTACTGTATTCCCTGGCACTTTCACAGCTTAGTGTTACAATGTGGTAATGAAAAATACATATTAAGCTACTATAAGATCTGAAATTTGCTGCTGAATCCCTCTATCCAGCAATTTGGAGAAAAACTATCACAATTTATATAATTTACAGCACATTTGTATTTTAGGAGATGCAATTCATTAACTTGAAATATTTATTATTAGTTACCTAGTCTCAGCTAATTACTAGAATCCCTCTTTACTTAATTTAGGTAGTTGGGCATTTATTTAATAGGTACCTCCAAAGACCTACTCTCCTGCTTCCAGATGATGTGGTTTAGGATTGCAAGACTTGCTAGTGAGCTCTGACAGCTCTGCACCATGAGCGTAGGCTTCCTCAAGCAACATCTGGGCAGGAAGAGTATGGTTTAGCCTGGAGTTGAGACTGCAAGGGAGCAAAAAGACCACCATTCTATGCAGACATAGAATGTCAGCATAGAGTCCTGGGAGAGGACACACTTTGAGGGTGTTTATTTGCTTACAGCTGGATTCTTATTACCCATCTTTCTGCTTCCCAGCGTCCTCACATTTAGCAGCTGGAGTATTTACATTTGTAGGAATTGTCAGCTCCTGCTTACACGCAGAGATAATGATATCCTGAAATGCTACATTTTGCTGCTTCTGTTATTGCTGGGCTGCTTGACTTGTGTTTGACTATTTGTGATGAAATGTTACCTCCTTTGTGGATTAGCTGATTAAAAATGCATTAGAAGCCGTGACAATGAATAAAAATAATAAAGACACTGAAAGGTATTATTTATTTAATAGATGCTCTCTTAAACTTCATTATTCTTTACTGGTCACACTTTTGCTCTGTCTGCTAAGCTTGGTGACATCCTTCTGTTCGTATAAATCATTGTGTAAGTTCCTATCAGCATGTATCAGCAGTAAATAACATTAACATCTGCAAACAAGAATGAAAAGGCTGCTGGTTTATCTGAAAGCAGAGCCTGAGGGAGGGTCTGGCAAGCTGACACAGCCACACTAAAAGTAAATCAAGTAGGTTTAATGCAAGTGTAAATCCTTTGGCAGACAATGAAGTAGGAAATACACTTTTCCTAATACACACTGGGCAAATCCTTGCAAGCAAATGGCTGATAACTCAGAGTAATCTCAGTGAACGCAAAAGCCTCAAAATAAAGTAAGCAAGCCAAATACTGCCTCTGAGGCTCCAGAAGTCCCTGCTACATTATAAACCCTGGACAGAAAAGATCCATTCAAATAGGAAACAGATCAGAAATTCCAGTTTCCAGATAAAGATGACACAGATCGTGAGTTTGCAGGCAGCTTCTCAGTGAGAACTGGGGCAATTTCAGGACAGCTGTTCCCATAAATATACCCAAGCACCATCCTGTGAGCACCAGCACTCCCACAGTGCTCCCCCCTACTTGGCTGCAGGGCAGGAATGTATGGGGAAGGTCTTCTGATAAAAGAATTAAACTTGTAATGAGGGCACTCTCATCACTGGAAGCAATTAAGTGACTCTACTTTTCATTAGACATCTAAGAATTACAGCTACACTAAGCAACATCTCCTCTCAAAATGATAATGAAAGCCAATAAAGCAACAACAGTAATGATGATGAAAACAGAGCTTGATGGTTTGAGTGGCCACTTCTTGGAAAGAAGTTACAATTTGGAAAATAATTCTTGTTACAAGCAGGGTAGGTAGATAAAAGGCTGCACCTCTCAATTATGGTTCCCCAGGAATTTTAGTCTTCTATGATGCATAAGCAATCAGAAACTTGTTAGTAGGACTTTGGTTTTGTCAGGACAACTTTCACATCCTACTGTGCTTGTTTCATGGCTGTGTTTACAACATTTCTATCCTGCTAAAGGAGGTTGTTCTTTTACCCATCGTAAAGTGGCAAAAATCTCCCCAAATTCAGCACATTTTGCTGCCCAGAGAAGCTGTGGTGCCCCACCTCTGGAGGCACTCAAGGCCAGGTTGGATGGGGCCCTGGCAGCCTGGACTGGTGGGTGGCTGCCCTGCCCACGGCACAGGGGTGGAACAGGGTGGGCTTTAAGGTCCCTTCCAACACAAGCCCTTCTATGAAATATTAAGTTCCCTTGTCTGAGTGTAATCCCAGACAGTTCTACGAAATATTCTATAAAATTCAGTTGTAAGATACAAAATGACTGCAATTGTTCCAGAATGTTACTGCTGACAACTCTGGAGATTAGGAGAAGGGAGAGAGCAAAGGGCCTGATTTCCTTTTATTGTGTCTCCGAGACTATAGTAAAGGAACAAATTAAAAAGAAAGCCCAATGCTTAGACTGCTAAATTGAAGTCTTATTCTAAAACATGGATGAAAACATAACTGTTAGCAACTGTTATTGTGTTATTATTACAATGCAATAAGTATTGAAAAAGTATGTTTCTTCACTGCAATTTACATATGATCAGTTCTCACTGACGTTGTGATGCAATTTTGTGTTTTCAGTAAATTCTCTTTAATCTCAGCATGTGAAAATCTACACAGTGTGAAAACGACACACTGAAATTTCCTTAAGCTGACAGTCAGCAGTTCACTATGCATGTATGCTACCATCTTTTGCAAACTGTTTACGTGTTGGTCTCTCTCTGATGCAGCCTCCATGGTTCCACCTAGATCAACGCATTACTTTGGGGATCACATGAAATCCCCACATCCCTTTAATTTTATTTTTCCAATAAATGGATGCCTTGTTAATTTAGTATAATAGCTCAAATCCTACCCCTCAGGCTCTTAATCATTGTAATTGCTTCCTAGGTTTTTTTTTTCATCCCTAGCAATTTCCTTGCTATGAAGGTTTCTGGTCAGCCCCTTCCTGCTCTGAGTTTTCTGTACCAGAGAATGGAGTAACAGACAGCAGCTGGCAGGCACTGATGGTCCCACCAGCCACAGGGTGTGTGCTCACATACAAACTAGAGGCATGCATACCCACCCATACTACTTTCCAGGGAAAATTTCATTGCTTTAGTGTGATCTGAAGTCAGAGCGTTGCTGCCTGCCCCACTATGGCTGAAGAAGCAGAGAGCAGAAACAGTCTCTTTTTGCCTACGAGGTAAAATGAAAGGGAGAATGGCTCAGAGTCCCAAACCTTGCATTTTGAGCACAACAGAGAGGTACAGTCAGCACTGAAGATGCAAGGCAACTCATAAGTGAGCTGAAAAGAGCAATCAGGTTGCACTCTGAGACACAAACTGGTCTGCTGAAGGATGCAGTCACATGTGTCTGGAGGCAGCCAGCTTCTCTGCTCTCCACTGTAGGAACATCTACAGGACTTATCTACAACAGAGCAGTAGAATGTAGGAAGCCACAATATGAAATAGACACACACAGAACATGCACAAATACGTGAAGCCAGAAATGGAAAGACAGATGTCTATGTACAAAATATTGTCCTTCTGAAGTCCCTGGAGAAGTCCTGTCATCCCATCTGATGTTCTAAGAGGTCGTTAATGGCCACTGAAGTGCTGCTGGAGCATATGAAAGTCCCCTTCAAAATCTGCAGCTCATAAACGTTTGAGGACATGACTATAAATGAGTCAGCGCAGAACACCCACACCTGCCTCCTAGAAGCAGATGGATAGATACAGAATTAACTATAGTTTATCCTACATTAAAAGCCTGCTTAAATCCTAGAACCCTAGTCTTGACCTATCAAGGTCAATTTGTACCAGGAGAAATATGTATCAGTTGTTTCCAGGAGAGATATGGGCTATAAGCAAACAATTCCAGACATCCTAACATTGCTCAGACAGCTTGAAAGACCAGTCTGTGATAAGAAGTATAGGGAGAAGACAGCATTTAGCTCCTTGCTTCCGACTCACCACTGCAGCATTGCAGCAATGATCCAGAGGAGTAGGATACAGGAAATGGAACTGGACAAGGGGTCAGGATTCTCCTCCATCAGACTGAGAAGTGTGCTTGCATGGCTGGTAAATGCTGGGGGACAACTGGATCCCTTACATAATACCAGTCTCTGGCTTGAACAAATCCTAAACAGAGAAGACTTCTTTGCTTTCATGTTATCTCCTATACGTTTAAGAGAAATGTTTGGGGAGTGCTTTACTGTCTTTCAGTTCTGTGACAGTTTCTTTTCAAGTTAGAGCACTTACATTCTGTTTGCTTCTTAATCAAATGACAAATCACTTAAATGGAAGTAGTTTGTGAACACTCACTGTAACACACCAGAACTGGAGCAATCAAGTGATTAATAAAAAGCAGACAGTATTTGGACCATATTTCAAAGTCATTCATTCCTCAATTTCTACTGCTCCCTAGCTTTATCCTATACCAGGACATTTGCAAACAGCACCAAACAGCACAGTGAGGACTCCCAGGCATCTGAGTTCATTCTTATTCTAAGAACAAAGGAGTAAAAAAAAAAGATAAAATCTACTCAACATTTGGTGGCTGTTGGCAAATCAAAAGTACTGTATTTTTCAGCATTACTGATGCGATTGATCAGATGAAAGTGGCATATCTTGTTTCTTCTTGGTTATGAGGCATGATGAAGATAAGGCTTGCGAGAACATTCCATCACCCACTCACAATTCACATGCTACTGCCAGCACAGTTTAATTAGTTTTGCCTATATATATGTATATTTTTTAGATTGCATTCAGTAAGATCACAATTACCTGACTTAAATTCTTCACGTTGGCTTTTGTGTGATTTTTTCCTTCACATAATTCTTCAGAGATTGTTTTGTTCTTTTTCCATCTTCTTGATTTCTTTTCTAAATCATACTGAACTTCTTCAGTCTCACTGCTATCAGAATACTCCAAGCTGGTTGCCTGTGGGTTGAAATTTACATCCAGTTCTCCATGGAAATGTTTTTTTTCCATTCTGGGCACATCACTTTGAGTTCTGCTTTGTAACCAGAGAAGTTTGCTAGGTCCTTTAGCTTCCTGGGAAGAGTTTACCGACGATGTTTCAGAATCAGAGAACAGCGTCTCTGTGTTGGTGTATAACCCAGAGGAAGGTGAGGTGACTGCCTGGTACTGATCATTGCCATAAACCCATTCAGAATCATACTGGGAATTGGTACAATAGAAGTCATCTGGTAATTGCCGAGGTCTCCGCCGCAGCTTGTTCAAGGCCACATTCCAGTCGTAATCATCCTCACTGTCTGAGCCCATCTCGTCATATGCAGACACAACACTGGATTCATTCTCCAAAGCTTCAAATACTTGACTCTTTGGTTTGGCGAGCATTCGAGGGCGAGGCAAAGAGATATTCTGCAAAGCTACCCAGTTTCCATCAGTGCTTTGTAAAACGGGAGGCGGATCTATGAAAATGAAAGAATAACAAACTTTTTCAAATATCATACATTATCACAGTGTGAAGAGCTCTTGATGCCTGCTTGCAATTATCTGGCCACAGATTGGAGCTTTCAACAAAACCAATGGACAAATGCACGTGTTTCTGCTACCATGAATTCTCTCACGTTCTGAGCTATGTTGCTGCATTTCTGATTAGAAGTCACCACTTAAAGTCATGGTGATGACAACTTGAAATATGAGAGTGCTTAAACCAAGACTTTTCTTTTTTTTCCCCCCTGAAATAAATATTAGGAAAGGACAAAGGAACACTGGTACACAGACATCTATAAATCCCGTATTTTGAATACGTTTTTGATTCTGTGTGCAGTTTTGGCACCCCATCTCGAAAAGAAAAGATAGAAAAAGGATGGAGAAGAGCAACAAAGTGTGAGCCAGATTCTGAAAGGGCTTTCTTTTAAGGAACAATCAAGCCAGAGCTCTGTGTTCTGGAGGAGACAGAGGATACATGTTGGAAGAGATGGGGGAATCTCCTTCAGCCTAATCACTACAGGACATAAAGTAAAACTAGAGAAATCTAGTTTCGAGATCAACAAAAGAAAAAAAAAATAATAAAAGGATGCAATAGGTAACAGACCTGACTAAAGGTGTTAGGGATGCCTGAAATGAATCTGTAATAAAATGGAGATGGCTATGGATACAGAAGAGAAATCCACTGGGAGTTACTAAATACAGAAAAAGACTTCCAGCTGACGTACACTCTTTAATATAATCACTGATATAGGAAGAAGATATCAAGCATGGGAATCATTCTCACAAATGAGGAGCTTTCTTATGTTTTCCAGAAATGCTCACTAATTTCAGCACAGGATTTCTTGAGAGAAAGAAGACCACCTTTCCTTAAAAAACTCACTTCTTTCAAACAAAGCAACCAGCTTTGGGAGACACAAAAGAAGTTGAATTCAGCAGTGCCATATTACTCAAAAGTAATGCAGTGGATTCCCATATCATTATGGTTTTTTTCCTCTCCCAAACCACATCCCTTGATTTTGTTTAGCAACTACACAGAAGAATCATCCTCAGTTATCTGAAGAAAGGAGAGGATAATGATTGATTACATCTTAGAGGGTAAGTGGGATGGGAAGGCAACCCACTGAGAAATTTACATTCAAAAAACTTCAAGGCATACGAAATGGGCCTTTCCGATTTTCCAAACCAAAGTCACTAATTTGAAAGAATGGATTTTGCTCATAGTTCTTAAGGTGCACATTATAATTTATCCAAGAGAAAATTAAAACAGATTTTAAGAAGTCTCATTAGGAAACTATTGGAAAAAGGGAAAAAAGTGCCAAGTCAGCATTCATCTCTTGAGTCGTCATTTAAACCAGTCTAATCAAAATGAATTGTGAACTGCTTTTTGGCTACGTGACTACAAAAGCCCACTAATGTTACTGCTTCAAACTCTTAGCTAAGATTTCTTGCATTTTCTGCAGCCTAATACAAGTTATTTACTACTCATGGGTAAGATCTTATTTACACATATTAGCACACTCAGCTATTTAATATAAGCTCTGCAGGCAGCTCAATTTCATCACAGATACGGTTCTTAAATAAAAGAAACAGAACAAATCTTCTGAATAGAGCACCTGAAAGGAAATTGGGTCAGTCTGCCATTCTGCTCTGGTTATGCAACTGTTAAGTACTAAATTGCTGAATAGTTGAATTCAATGGGATCGAAGTGAGTTCTTAAGTACATAATTAACTGCTTTACTGAAAATAGGCCTCCAACTAAAATGCCCAGGAAAACAACATTTCCGACAGGAGCCTGAAGGAACAGTTCACAAATAAAGGCTACTTAGCTAAGTCACATTTTAATACTACTTTATTACCACTCAATTTTCAGGTAGAGGACACTATTCATGCTGTCTAATTTTCAGCCTCCCGGCTTCTCTAATACCACTCAATTGGCATTACAGAAACACAAATGGAATTGATGGGAAGTCCCACCAGGGATTGCTGCAGGGATCAGACAGATGCAGCAAGAGAAGGCACAAGAATGAGCAGCTCCTGTGTCCTGGAGGAACAACAGCAAGAGGTAGGTCAGCTCTGCTGCTGTGTCCCTTGGAGCCTGGGCTGCTGCTGAAATGAGCGGTTCACTATCTCCCATTGTGCCAACATGATCATTAGTGTGACTGTGAGGATAAAAACTAAGCTGCTCTTTTGTGCAGCAGTTACCTGGCATGGCCTCACGAACAGTAAGGCCAGAACAAGAGAGGCAGAGGAAACTGGCACCCCAACAGCAGAAGCCACATTCTTCAGTGACAGACTGTACTTATGTCACCTTGAAGCAAGCAGGGAACTGCACTCTAACCCATGGTGCTAACTTATGATGCTGCTCCACTTATTTTTCACATTCACATTCACATCCAATGTACACAGAGAGGGAGTTTAATCTAGGGCAACTGCTTGTTCTCACCCCATACAGCTTCATCAAACCTGCAGAGCTGCACAGGTGAATTCATCAGGGTAGAAAATAAATGTGTGAGGGGAATCTTAAACTTGAATTATTTCACTGTTTGGTTCACTACGTAGCCTCACAAACGTTAACTTGTGCAACAGAAGGGAGGCTACAGGCATCTGCAAACTCCTTTCACCGGAGGACAAATAACTAGGCAAAAAAACAATACAGCCCTTAGGCTCCTGTATCTTAAAAGCTCTGAAAGACATCCAAGTTAGATGCCTAATGCTTTGTAATACTCCAAAATCAACTTCCCAAAGGCCCAAATTTTGAATCTGTTATTGGAAAAAAACTATGGTAGGATAAGCAGTGATACAGTCCAATGCAATCACGACACACTCAGCATTACCAAACAGACATACAGACGTAGACATTTTCATATGTGACCTCTGCAAGCACAGATGCCAGCAGAAATTTCCTAGATGAGGCCCTTGTTTTCTGTCTTATTTATTCTACACAGTGGATGCCTACCTGTGCAGCCTACTGTAGAGAACCTGCTTTAGCAGAGGGGGTTGGACTCGATCATCTCTAGAGGTCCCTTTCAACCCCTGTGATTATGTGATTTTGTGTGTGTGATAAAAGTGGAAAACAAGTGACAAGGTAAACAACTTGACCACAAATATGTCAAGCATGTACTAACGTGAGTTTCAAAAAAGAGGAAGAGAAAGTGCTCTGTAAGTGATCTTTAAGCTCATTAAGGGTTATTAACATATTAAAAAACACATCTACCAATATGGAAAAAAGATGGACATGAGACAGCAGCTACCTTTCCCTAGACAAGGGAAACCTTCTAGCTCCATAATATGCTTTTCCAGTAAGGATGAAACAGAACAACCAATTAGAAACTGTCAAAGGAAAAAGTTTTGTAAACTATTTTCTAAGTTATATGTTAGCGACCATCCTTCTAGCTGGGATGTGCTTGCTTTGCAAAGGATCACCTAGCACCTGATTCTGCAAAGAAACAAAACAGAGACCTTAGTGTGGATTCTGACTCTGTGGGCTTACTGGCATCATGCATTGGGTTTGAACCTAATCCCTATTACAGACAGCAAGGGAGTGAAAACTGAAAAAAAAGAATCATATTCGTACTAGAAATATTTACTTGTTTCATTTAGCCTGTCCACACTTTTCCAGCTGGGTAATGCAGAGAGTTTGCGTTCCTTCTGCTTTTTGAATTGTCCTTTCTGCTGCCTCCAAAGAGCCTCAGTCACAGATGATGCAGGGTCCAGTCCTTTGCTGGGCGTATCTTCACTAGCCAGGGAGAATGCTGACTGAGACCTCTGCGGGAATAAAAATCAAAGAGCATAATTTAATAACAGAAATATTTAGTTATCAAACTCTTCTGTAATTAGCGTGAACATGCTGTTACTCAAGGAAGTGTGGGGCCTGTGAGCATCCAGAAATGGAATTTAATGTGTTCAAAATAATTGCTTCAGTGCTAGGTTGCTTACCCATGTGTCCTTCTGATGTTATGCAAGGAGGCTGGGAATTGTTTGTACTACCAGGGGCCAGATGGAAGGAGCAATTAAGGTGTAGCTGTTCTGAATATGCTTGGTGAGGACTGATATCTACCAGTTCCAATTCAAGCTAGCCAGAAAGAGATCCCATTGTGGTGAGACATGATGATCTATTGTTGGCTCAACAGGCCATCTGTTGTAACAATATTCAGAAGTTAAAAATTAAAAAGAAAATGCAAACAAACAGCCTGTTCCCCAGAAATAGATCTGCAACTCAACTGATTTTAATGCCAAATTCTTTTGTTTGTTAGGATATTGCACAATATGCTGGGCAGTTTCATGCAATCGACAAAACTGACAATTGCACACCTATCTTTTTGCAGTAAGGTCACATTTCAAGTCAAGATAAAGCTAACATATGACTGTGATTGGCTAATGAGCCCTGACTGTGACTGAGGGGAAAAGGTCTTCCTTTGGATCCACACAGAAACATCAGACATTTTAGCTTTGATTTAGCTGTTGGGATCAGCTACACAAGTCATATTTAAAATAGGCCAGATTGTCAAAAAATGGAGAAAACTGGCAGTGCCCTGCTGATTTCAAGGGAATTCAGTCTCATATTACATGTGTAATTCTAGAAACACAGTTACAGCAGCTCAAATCATGTTTTAACATCTGTTTGACACTATTTTGATACTGCACAATTTTATTTCTTTACTTAGTGGCTTTGCTTTTGATGGCACTATGCGTTCAGGCACTTTGAATGGCAGAAGTGATCACTTTTTAGAATGACAACTAGCTTCTTCCCCTCAGAAATTTTTATCACTCCAAAACTCTGCCTAGGCCTTCATTACGGAGTTTTTAGATTGTCTGTATGTTAGAGTTTCATTAAAAATTAGGGTTCATTCATTAGGGTTTCATTCAATTGCTCGGCTACTTTACAGAAGCCAACCTGGCACTCTGAAAGATTTGTACATTTTAACTGATGTTCACTTTACAAATAATTGACTAAATCTGTTAAAGGGCCAGCCTTTTCCTACATCAGAGCTCTCTTTTGCACTTGTTGTAGATGAGGAAAAGGATAACTTGTCTTTAAGATACTTCCAAGTCCCTTCAATTCCCAATTAAACATAAACACTGCTGGAAGTCCTTGCTGCTGTGGGAGCAATGTTTAAATGGCTGTACTGGCTGTGCTTCCTCCCATCTGAAGTGTTCCTGTGTGTGACCTGTGGGACCATGCCAGAAGATTTAATTAACTGTAAATCTTCCCATTAACTACAAAACTTCACATTTTTACAGTTATTAGGACCAGTTCTTGTCTGCCATATACTCTGATATTTCTGTGTTAAAGCTGCCACGTACTGTGAATAGCATGTAGTTGTGGCTGTCTCCATTTGCCTTGTACCAGGAATATTCCCTTAAGGAGAACATGGCAAACAAAGGGATGCTGAGGAACCCACAAGAAGTAGTATCCTACAGTCTCTATTTTCCCTTATTACTTAAAGAACTGAATCATAAGGAGGAGAAAAAAAATAATCAGGAAAACTTAAGTACTCTGCTTAATGATAACCTGGCCTTAGATAATGAAAGCAACATGCTTTTCTTTATTTATGTATAATCTGTAGGCTTGACAACTTCAACTAGTGTTTTGTTTAAATGGCAGCTTCTCGCCTGCCTACTCACCATTTCATAAACATCCCAGTAAGGTTGCATCATGGCAGTGGCAGTGTTTGCACTTAGCTCTCAGCTAACTTGAGATCTGCTAACAGCTTTGCTGCGATGACACAGAACCTGGCATGGGTTGCAAATCTCAGGGAAGGAGCTCAGCAAATCCTGCCTGAAGACCTCTTCCTCTGCAGCACTGCTGCAAGCAGTACCCCTGTGCAACCTAAAGCCAACTCGAGTGCATGTATACCATGAGGCAGATACATCCTTCAGACAGACTAGAAGATACGCAATGCCATGAAGGATTTTAAAGAGGAGAGGGCTAGCTTAAGAGCCTGATTGACAAACAGCACTGAAAGACAGGGAGGCACACTGTTCAATGTGCTGTATCAGCCCAGTACCTCAAACACATTGGAAATGTGTTACAGAAGACAAATAGATTCTTTTAAGTTGTGTCCTGAAGCCTTTGGGTCAGGCCAGATGGAAACTGTCCGCAGCCTCTGTCAACTTTCTGTGGGCAGCACAGAACCAGTAATATGCTGAATCTACTGCTAATGCCAGGCTAGGATGTCTTGACTGCACCTCTGTATTCACACTGTAAAAGGGTGAAATGATGCTTCTGTAGAGGGCTGTTGAACTAGCACACTTCATTACTACTTTTACAGCTGTTTAGTTGTTTCATCTGGACAGACCAAGAAATGGCATTGCTCTAATAAGCTCCAATTAAATTGTAAATAAAAGGATTGGGTCATTTCTTGCTCTGAAAGCTGGTTTTAGTTAAGGCTGGAAGAATACACAGTGGAATTGTTTTATTCAGACACATGTAAGTGCAAGTGTAAATATTCTCCCCTAAGAGAATGGCTGGTACAACCACAGGTAGTCCTAATTACTATAAAAAAAGGAATGCCAATACTCAAGCCTGGTGCAGGAATACGAAGAAGTACATCCTGACATGAGAACAAATCAGTGTACAGTGGCATAGATATGCTCATTTTTTTCAAAGCACAAAAGCAAGCACTGCCTGTAAATCCATCACTAATTAATTACTGTCCTGACTGGTGACTGTATTTGATGAGAAAATGATTCACGACCTCCTTTTGTTTCTTTTGCAATTAAAAGTAGAAACAAACTAGAAAGTCAGTTAACAGTCAGTGAGGTTACACAGCAAAAGCTCTAACCTCGGTAGGCACATCAACCAGCTGGCACAGGTAACTCAGCAGATGTACAGCTATGGGGGTTCTGTGTGGGCTACCAGTCCCATATGTGCCTGCTGACTGCTCTGCCACATGAGGGAACAGGACTGGAAGCTTACCTGGTACTCCATATAGCTGTGTGTAGAGGCAGAGGGAAGACTGAGGGAAGGTCAGATGCACTGACTGGCCCTTGGGTCAATTGGCATTGGAAAAAGGGGCATGTGTTGACTGAGTGGAGGAGTCATGGCCCTGCATCTTTACCAATTGCCTACAAACTTGAACAGCAATTAGATCTCATGACTGACAAACCAACCCAGTGCATTTGCCACAAGAATCCAAATAACGCAACAGCCTAAATATGACTTTCAAAAGGAGACAGAAGTGTAGGAGCTTTGATTTATAAATACAAGAAAGGTCAGGTCAAGAGGATCATTCTTGACCAGCTAAAGCTACTGGCACCTTTTCTAACCAGAGGTTTTGTCAGAAAGTGATAGCCTGTCAGTCAAGTGTGAATTACAAGGCTGTCCTGTCCTGTACTGTTTGCAGTCAGACACTGAAGTACTTCAACTGTTCGTTTCTGCAATAAATTTAAAGATCGGCAGATGGCACTGCAACCGTGCAGGTCATTTGCTGTGCTCCCCATAATGCTGCTCCCTCTGAGGTCCGTGCTGCATATTGAATTGCTGCGCAGTACATCACAGCATGCAAAACACAGTTACAGCATTCCCAACGTTTCAGTTAGATGACTGCCCACCGAATCCTGCCCACTGGCACCTGCCGTGAGATGTTTGTTTCCAAAAGAGGTCCCAAACACTGTATTACTCTCTTTCCCCCACCTATTCAGGCAATTTCTGCTGCATAGTAATGAAGTCTTAATGAAGAAAACTTAGCCTTCATCTTGTTCTGGCATGGTACTAAAAGCAATCTGCTTTCAATGTATAGTCTTGTATAGGCAATATGATTTTTGAAGATTAAAGAAAGGTAGGATAAAAATTAATCACATAAAAAGTCTATTATTACATAAACATTCCATCACCTGAACATCTATAACAATTTACAAGATCATGCTTTGGAACACTAAATAAGTAAAACCAGAGTAAGTAACATTAAGGAAGAACATTTTTTTTTATAAAAACACACTTGCAAATATTGAATCTAAATTGATAAACTATGGATTGTTTACCTTGAATAACTGCCATGTATGTATATATACTATTTAGAGAGAGAATATGCAGATTTTGCTCTGCATTCTTTCTCAAAAGATGAAATGGTGTAATTAATGGGCAATTCCTCTTGCTTCTAAACAGAAGCCAGAGTAGTATTACAAAATAGGACCCAAAAGCAACTAATTGAAGTTTACAAAGAACATTCTGGATCATGCATGTTTTTCCCTTCACTTCTCTTCCATTTTACTCTATTCCTTTGGTCTACTTTAAGTAGCAAAATTCTAATGTATCTACACTTATCTGGTACAGATAAAAAACTCTCTTAAACCTGTGGTGCCATAAGGGTAAGGCAGCTGCAGGGCCTCCATGGCACTGGAACCTCACCTCTGGGCTTGGACCTGGGGGCAGCTGATGAGTTGAGCTTTGAAGACCACCTTGTTTATTCAGTGATGCAGCCTGAAATTGCCAGCACAAACACAGATGACTTAGATGCCTCTCTCTGTGCCTGCAAATTTTACAGCTATGCCTGTTAGCAGCAAAAAACCTTCACTCGCTTCTCATCTGCGCTCTATAAATACAATCAGTGCACAGACAGAACCAGCAGGTCCCACCCACCTGAACAAGCACTGTAGCAGTCCCTAAACATCAACAGATACTGCATCCTTTGGTATGAAAACTCCCACACCAGGAAGAGACGAGATGAGCCTGAGAACGGTGCCACTCTGCCACAGCATATTTATCCCTGGAAGTGATTTTTCCCTCTGCTCAAATGTATGCAGTCCAGACATTTAGCAGTGGGTGTGAAATACCAAGGGCTTCAAGCATCTGTTCCTTAGTTAATCTTGTATGTGGGAAAGGATCTGTTAGCAACCCTAGGGCTTCTGAAAAGGGGCAAGAATAGGCAGATGAAAGGGAGATTTTCTCACTCAACTGGTTAGGGTATCATCCCATCCTGAAACACCACCTTGAGTAGCAGCATGTGCCCCAGCTACTTGGGCAAATTCTTGAAAAACAGACTGGAAAAAAGCAAAAAGAACCGCTCCCTGTCCTGCCAAAACCTCAGCGCATCCATTCCTGTTGGGCTGCCCAGGCCAACTTCCTTGCTTCCACAGGTGCAGCCTGGCTGCTCTTCAGGTGGGTTTGCCATGCTGCCACTGGCTGCTCAGCCAGCCATTCCCCTCAACATCTCTGGTCCTTTAAAGGGACTTCAAAGGTGTGCTCAGTCCATCAGCAGTATCAACTGCACAGCTGTGAAAAAACACATAGAGCCACGTTTGTGTGTACATTTGTTTTGGTTCAGCTTGGGTTATCTGACCCTGAGGATCTGGAGGCTGCAATGGAGAGCGACAGGAGATTATTCCCAACAAGCCCATTGAAGCTGAGCATGCAAAAAGCTCTACACAGCACCACACAGAAGTATAATCCACAGTATTTGATAGACTTTTTTCTTTCTTTTCCCAAACAATAACAAAGCTCTGAAATTGAAAATGCTATTGCTTTTAATGCAGAGGATTTTAAGCTAGTAGTAAGGAATATTTAAATATTGTTTCCAGCAAATGAGTATAAACATCCTTCTATTGTACTGAAGTGGTTAACAATTTAGGAAGATACTAGGAACACAGAAGAGCTAGTTCAATCAATAGCATGGATGTATGTGAGCAAGTCTATAGAGGTTTCAACTATTACAGACTTACACCCACTCGACCTTTTATGTCCCATTCTGACCTTTGTCTGTGAAGTCGTGCTCGGAAGAGCACTCACCCATCACAGAAGATCACAGCATGTCTGACTCAAACAGCTCCTCAACAGAGAAATCTTTAGCTTTCTGTGTTTGTTTGCTTCTCTCTGTGATAATACACACCAATTTCAACTAAAAATAAAGTAAGCGTCAGGCAGCCTCTCTCTCTCTCTCTGAGCATCACAAATTTTAAATCAGATGTTAAGGCTTTGTGTGTTAGGATAACAACTTTAAAACAAAACAAAGCTGAAAGAACCATACACGATCTATGTTCTTCAGAAAATAACAGTGCAGAACAACCATCTTTCTCTATCCCCTCTCCTATTTCCTTTCATGCCTTAAAACCTATCTTGGCTTGCTGGCAGTAATTCAGCTGAATTTAGGCCTGCATGGGCTTGATCATATATCTAGAATCCAAAGCTGTCTTTTTGGATGTTTGTCAAGTGCACAAAGAGTACTACACAGCCAAGAATGAGTAATCTTCTGCTAGAGCTGCATCTCAAACAAATTCAAACTACACAACTTAAAAAGGACAATGCTGCCATGTTGAGCTTTGCACTGATTATTTAGCTACCTGAAGTTTAAAAGGTGATAATGACTGCTGAGATAGTACTGCAAAAGCAGCTGTGGCCTATCCTTCTATTGCAGTGGAAGAGAGGAAATTAACCAGATACTGTGCCCAAGGATGCGTTGATCTGAAATGCATGAAGTGTCAAATGGTCAGCTAGCCCCTGATCAGTTTTCCAATGAGACTTCAGTGTTACACTGGAAAAGCCAGTAGATGGCAGCAGGATTCGTAACCTGCAAAACACTTGAAACTTGGATCTGCTCAAATTAGAAGTGAATTTTAAAAGACCCATTATTTCTAGTGCACTTTTCCACTTCAGAGTTTATTGTTCTTTCCCATTCTGTGATAGGTTGTGTAAAGAAGCTGGCTTCTCTTATAAGGAAGCAAGTAAATAACCCACCAGGATCCAGCATGAAAGCATGCATGCCTTATTGGAAGTAGGTCCAGGCAACATGTTCTGTGCAACTTTCTGATCCCAGCTGACGCATAAAAGCTGAAAGATCCATCTATGACATGATATACTAATGAGCCATAAATATGTTTTTTTCTGACACAAAGTTGCTGAGAGGTAAGAACTGGTGCTGGCATAAACTTCCTACAGCAGTACACCTCCCTCATATGGAGTGGCTTTCCTGCTGCAGCACATGACTGATGAACAGAGCTCCTCCTTGAAAAGATGTTCTTCAAATATTTGTTTGGGACATACCTACAAAGGCACAGAACACCTGCAAAATCTGCAGGGATTTCCAAAGCAGTGTTGAACCTCAGGCTTTAAAGCATTCAAAGAACAGAAAAGAAAAAAAAAAAAAAAACAACTCATAGTACACTGCGGACCTTATAATTAGCTTAACCAGTAAACTTCCACTTCCCCTGAGGGGCATCATAATGTGTATTTAATGAAATCCTCCTTTTCCCTATATCCCTAGCTGTTTTAAATACTATAAATTATGGATGAGCTTCTGTTCATATATGCAATCTTTTAGCTGTAAAGTAAAGACCACTAATACAGCACTTAAAGCACACCAGGATGCCTGCACTCCATCACTGTTTAAATGGGATGCAATATGCCAACTGGTCGTTTGCTCTCACTGGCAGTGATGTATGGGGCAGAAAAGGACTGCAGGAGCATGGAATCATCTATCCATCACATTAGGCTCCTCCTATCCCAGCACTGTACAGCCTCTGCTTGATAATGAGAAACAGATGGTGCCATCTATCTCTTTTTATGAGATGAAGAAATAGTCAGCTGTGCTAAAAAAATATATGTTTGTAGGACAGACAAGGGATCTTGAAGAAATCAAAGAGGTAAAAAAGGAAAAGACAGTATTTTTAGCTACTGCCATACCATAATACTGCAATTAAACAATCAATAATATATCTCAGGGTGGGAAGGGCTCATTACAAAGGAGATCAATAGATTTCCTTCTAATCAAGTAGGTCTTGTGCAGCCGGTCTGTTGGCTTCCACAGTGCACATATACAAAGAGATAACAAACGTAATGGGCATTTCAAATCTGGTGATTTTGGATGCCCACTGGAATTTTCTGGATGATGTGGATGAGCTCCATGTAAGTAGCTGTGATTAGAAAAAACCTGCTCAGCAAGTGTAACCCCGCTATTATATTTGGGATCACTACAGCTTCCCTGTGCTGTTAGCAAGCTTCTGGTAATACAGTGCAATGCAGTAATAAATACAGGTTTCTAATGGCCAGTGTTATGGCACCCAACTGCCTTAAATACCAAGGTTGTTAGCTTTATTATGCTAGCTAAGCCACGCGTGTTATGTTCTATAATTGCTTTCATGTTTGAGATCATTACTTTCCTGCCCTCTGCATATTTATATTTCTGTTAATAATTTCTTCTTCCCTTACATTT
Source organism: Chrysolophus pictus (assembly GCA_037305975.1). Taxonomy (NCBI): domain Eukaryota; kingdom Metazoa; phylum Chordata; class Aves; order Galliformes; family Phasianidae; genus Chrysolophus; species Chrysolophus pictus. The sequence goes on from JAYKPI010000006.1 coordinate 43,516,662, forward strand.
AATCTTGTTTCTGCTTACTTCAAGGACTAAGTTGTTTCTTTGCTTTGTGACAAAGACCAAACTCTGCTTAAGTAATTGGTACAGGGAAACAGGAGTATATACACAACTCCAGCCTCTGTAACTGCACAGTTAAAACACTTTCTTTTTTCCTTCCCTTAGGCTTGTTGTGGCTAATATCTGCTTCAATTATGATAGCATTCACATACAGCTCAATGACAGGATGTGTACAGGAAAATTGAGGGTTTGTATTATTTTGGTGAACATCAGTGCCAACAGTTAGGAAAGCTTCACTTACTGCAGTGGAGCTCATAAAGATTTGCTGTCACAAATTTGGACAAGAGTTCTAAAATCCTCCTGGGAGGGTGTAAGGAACTTTTCATGGAATGTACATCTGGTCATAGGACCTGACTGCCAACTTCTCTAGAATCCAGGCTTTCATTTTGGAAAGATGAAGTACTGCAATACTTTTGTCAGAATAGACAGCTTTCTCAAATGATAAACAGAGGAGAAATTAATGCAATTCAGCCCTCTAAATCTGCTGTGTATTCTTAGCATTTATAGGTGGATGAAAGCAATATTAAATGGAAAGCAAGCCCAGGTAAAAGCATTTGGGGTTGTTCTATCGTTGCTGCTGAATATGAGGCAGGTAGAAACCACTCTAAATTTGCTCTGCACAAGTTGTCCTTCAGTACACTTTCCAGCAGACCTTTTGCTAGAGTGAATGTGACTGTATTTCTGCTATCCTAGTAGGCTAACACAACAGCCTAGGAGCTGCAGAGCAAAGCGCTTAAACATGCCCACTCTGATTTGTGATAGCTCAGTAAACAGCAGCAGCTTAAAGGCACTGCTCCTCCAATTTGGAAGTAGATGGGGGGATACTCTCATTTATATCTCTGCAATTCTGGCCCACAGTCTTATATTCTGGGGTAAATCTATTTTCACTAGCAGCGTAAGCTGGCAAACTAAGCTGGAGATAAGGCTCTGCTGTGGGGGAGCAGCATGCATGAGCACAGCAGCAGGATATTCAGGAGCAGCAGCTTAAACCACTCTATCAAAATTTACTGGAACTCATCTGTCACTGTCTTTACTCTCCAGTTGTGAAACAGCGTATTCAAGCCTATGACTTATTTTCATTCTTTTCCCTAGCTGCTCTTCTTAAAATGTTACTAATGCAGCTTGTCAGATTTTCTCCAGCTTTATAAGCAGGAACTAAAGGCACTGTAGTGAGAAATAAGTGAGAGGAAGAGGAAATACTCTTTACTATAAGGCATAAATGATGCAGTAAAGTTGTTTTTTCCAAATATATATATATATATTTTTTTACTTTTTTACTTTTTTTTTTTTTTCTGGTAGTGACTGTTTTCCTTAAGATGCCTAAGGAACAAAATATAATTTATAGAAATCTAGCATGGTAGATGCACATAACATGCAGCAGAAATCCAAATAAAACCTAAGTGAACATAAAATGTTTAAGGAATAAACACTGAGGCATGGTATTTTGTTAGCATTCAAATCAAGCAGCAAGACCACTTCTGGAATAAATAGTTTTCTCTAACGCACTCACCAATGCAGTACAATGTCTGTGATATACTTCCCTAACCCACGATGTCCTATGAAAAGTATAAACTGAGTGATGCGCCTGTCAACACACAGATTTAATGCTTGTTCTTTGTAAGTCTATATGCATCATTCCAGGCAGGAAGCATACTCATCCAGGATTTCAATACAGCAGCTTCGTGCAGCAGAAAACATCAGTATTTTCTCTTAGTCACTCACCCATAATGTGTATGACCCCCTGCGACTCCCAGGAAAGGTCAGCATGCTCTGATCTGAAACAGCAACGGATGCCAGGCCACTGCTTCTGGATGGCGGCCATTCGAAGTCAGCCTCAGCCTGCTCAGTTTTGCCTTTCTGCTTCTTTATAATCTGTAAGGTTGGGGGAGTGGGGTGGGAGGGCAGGATATGGAAGGAGGGGGGAAAAAAAAAAAGATACTTTTTTTTTTTTTGTGGAGAACACGACATGAACTCTTTCTCGAGACAAACTCTCTAGAAAACAGTTTCCCTTTGCTTTTTTTTGCAACTCACACAAGGATGACAAGCTGCACACACACTTCTCATCTAAAGTCAGACTGCATGCAAGCACACAAGCTTCGGTACAATAAATCATAATCAATGCCTAGAGGAACATCAGAAGTGAATTAAATAAACGTGGAAACCTGATCCTACCCTAACACTTAAAGCATCAGCAGCACCTAATGTTAGGTATTTTCTCAGATAATAACATTTGCAAAGTCACATAAAATAGTAGACATGAGGAGGATTTCAAAGGCTCCTATGACATCTAGAAACATTTCTACTTAAAGAGGTTTTAGCTGTTTAGACACTATTTTTGTTCTTGCAAATATGTACTGTCTTGAGAGAGAAGATCATATAAACTACTTTCCCCCTACATTGACAGATTATTTCCTGCTGTGCTTCATTTCCATACATTTCCCAACTCCAGTTTAAAATATCTACAGAATATTATCCTATAAAAGATCTTGCTAGGCAGCTTTTAACAAACGTGGTAGCAATTCAAGCTTAACTAATATAGGCCCTGGACTATCAAAGATCTAGTAAGGAGACCTGATCTTCTAAGATCCCTATTAAAAAATAAGGAAGATTATTTTCCATTGAGCTGCTGCTCTTCTAGCTTTACTTGACAGCCCTGTAAACACATGTTCCTGTTCTAGTCATTCGTATATTGTTAAATGCTGCACCTCATATACAAATGTGGTAATGAGGTTAGCTCATAGGGAGGGAGATTGACCCTCCATTGTGGCTAATTCTTTAATCACTAAAGCTAAGAATCAGTTTGTTCATGTTTGTCTTGCCTTGCTCCAGACTGTCCAGGCAGTCTAAAGGGGTATTTGTTTCAAACCAGCCCTCCATTTTGGTGCTGTATTAGTGTCACCTGTTGCTTTGCAGGCAGAAGACAAAGCTTCCCAGAAAAAGCCAAACAAATCAGACGAGTTCTGTGATTTTTTGTCTCTCTCTAATATTACTGTTAATATTTGTATCATAATGATTCTATGTTTTGTACATGCAGAGTTCAGTACAGTTGGTATAGTCAAATACCTGTTCCTTTAAAGGGGAAAATTTTGTGCATTTTGACAAATAGATTTTAAGTTTGAGCAAGTAGGGTTCTCCTCTTCCCTGTTAGTATATCACAGACCGAAGGGATTGTACCTTTCAGCTCTGAGTGTGTAGGCCATCACTTTAGGCACTAAATTAATCTTATTTGTACATTAATGTTTCTGTCAGATACAGTTGGTTAAGCCTTGATTGTGATAGTTGAGGTTGCAACTTGTCATTTATTGTGTACTTCCTATATTGATGTCATACTGTTTTCTGCTAGAGCCCAAGCTCACTAGATTAAAGTGTCATGTTTTGGTTATTAAATAAAAAAAAGTAAAACATGCTTGCCATACCTTCTGCACAATGGTTGTGGCCAGCTCTTCTATGAGATCCTCCTTGTGTTCTTGCAAGTAACAAGCCTCGTTCTGTTTGTCCTGCATGAAAACAGATATCTGTAGTTGCTAATAAATACCTGTAGACTTCCCACATAAATTGTATAGATCAGAAAATGGGTAATATGTCCTGTTGGCACTGTGGGAAGAGATTGCAGGTACTTACATCACATGTCACTTTCTGAAACGCAACATACATCTTGAATACAAATTCATAAAACTCATACTCAACACTGTAGGTTATACATGAATCACTACTCTTTTCTCATTGTTTCTTTTATATCTACTTTTTTTAGTACCACTACCCAAATTAAAATAATATAATTGTTCCGTTTAAATTAACAGACTGTATTAGAAGATGTTACCAGGCTGTCACTGTAGGTCTCTGCCTTAGAAATAGCTTCTTCCACTGCTTCCTCAGCAACACGTAAGGCCACAGCAAGGGTATCCATCATGCTGTGTCCTGGGTGAAAAATAAAGTGAAATCATCATGTTCATTATTTGTGTTTTGCACGACAGAATGCAAAATTTAGACCCATGTTCCAGACATGTCTTCAAATCCTATTTTGTTCATGACTAAATTTATTTTCTCAACCCAAAATCTTGCATAGCAGAATAAACACCTTAAGAGAGAGCAAGCAATTTTTTTTATCAACTTCCATGTAACTTCTTAAATTCAAATATTAAATACCATAAACCATGGTATTTCAGTAACTAGGGATGAAATCATAGGGGGAAAATCCGTAAGCTTTCTATAAGCACTAAGAGGATATAAGAAAAAAAAAAAATGAAAAAAACATGAACATAAGAAAAGAAGTAGGAGAGAAACAGCAAATACTGAATGTTAAGAAAATCATGCCAGAATAAGCGTGTAATATCTTGAATACGAAGCATGAAATCTCAGCATGGCACACATGAACACAAAGGATTTTTAGTATATTTCTAAACGTTCTGGTTAAAAGATCTATGGACAAGACTTGTCAGCACTCTAGGCCGTTTGTCCAGTAATTCAAAGTGTAAGGGCTGTGTTTTAATCAAACGAGTCTTTAGCAGTATACCTTCTGTCTGCCTGTAGAATGTAGAATCACTGCCACAAATGCTTCCATCATTTTCAAAGCTTCCTTCAAAACAACCTCCTTCTGCTCAAAAAAGACAGCACCACACATTAGTGTAAGAAATACCCATTCACAGCAGAGGCATTGTTAGATGAGGATATTCTCTTGAGGTACACTGGCAACGCACACAAAGAGGGATAACTGGAAAATTCCTCTTACCTTTTTATATAAAACATGATTGCAGCAATTTTTGCACAAAACATGACTCCTTTTTAAATGAAAAATTATTTGTACAGTAAAAGAGAGAAAGGAAGAAGCTACTAGAATATAAAACTTACATGGTGGAAGTTAAGCGCTTGGAATTTGCTTTCAATATGACACGGGGTTGAAATAGATTCTACTTTAAAGGGCAATGCTGTATAAATAAGACAAAAGCAGATATCTGTGCTAGGATTTATCTTCAAATGGAACAAAAGGTTTACCTAACAGTCACATGGAGGAAAGTTAGCCATGACATTTAGACTCAAAGACCTTCCTCAGAAAAGACTCAAAGATAGAGCACATGCCACTGCATCTTGTCACTGAACTGTTCACTGTCCCACTCAGGGACAAATCCAATGACAGTGTGGCTTAAGGAAAGAGAGTATATCACAGGAAAGTTCTGAAGGATCCTTCCCTTCTGTTTGAAGCCCTACTTTCATCCTGACTGAAGTATTCTTGCCTTTACACATATTTGGTCTCAGCAGTTACAGAATCTTCTCTACAAAGACAAACTGATGCAGGTACAGCAGAAAGACTAATAAATCAGAAAGCATTGGACACTGCTTCCTAAGAGAGTTTACAGCAATATTCACGAGAAACAACTGGAATTTTCACTTGGGACTAGAGAGGCCATTGGCCATCCCATATAATTTCAGAAGAAGTTGAAAACTGTAGAAAAGCTACAGTTGCTGTACAATTTGAAAGAATTTCATTCAGAAAATATTTGGCCCAATAAAATCAATAAGATCTCAAACATTCGTCTAGTTGAGCTTTAATTAATTCACTAAAATTACCAGCATGACACAAAACACCACTTGGAATCTATTTTACATCTCCAACTATTTTTATGGGGTGATGAATTGTAACACCATTGTTAAAGAAGGATCATATCTCTTCATTTAAAGGTTGCTATCAATTCTTCATTTTCTTTTAACCCTTTACAAACACCTTTATAAAAATAAAATGTGGCCAGTTTGAAATCTTTGATAGCAAAATCTTGAAGACAAACTGAATTTTGGTCAACTTAGACATACAGAATGTATCCCGTGCTAACTACATTTTGCTTCAAATGCAAACATAGAAATGTTCTCAGGCCAAATGCTGAATGCAAAATCCTTCTCTCAGTCACTGGCTACTCAGAAACTGTGATAAAAGTTGGGACACAGACTCGAATACAAACTGCAATCAATTTATTTCACAGACTGAAGATCACAATTCTGTTTTGAGCAGAAGTATCATGATTATCAATGGTGTAACTACGACTAGACATTCTTTAAATTATTAAAAAGGCTCTCGAGGCACTTTGCCTCTTTGTTATCTCTAGTATGGTATTTCTGAAAAGATAAAACATCACAAAATCTTTTAGGAAAAAGATTCTCAGAATTGTCATTGTTTCAGTTCTTGTGTTGAAGCAGGTAAGGTAATAACAAATGAACGCAGCTGCTCTTACCTATTACATCAGGACAAACTCCACTCTCCAGTCTATGCTTCTTGTATAAATTCTTCAGAACTTTGGCACTTCCAAAACACTTGAAGCGGCTCTTCACATTATTATAGTACCAATCCAGAGACTGGGTCCTTAGGAGCCTAAAACAAAAAGTAAACAACATATTTGGAATTATTCCACAACAAACAAAAACAGTTAACTATTTTCTTACATTGAAAGGGATCACTGCTCCTATTTGGGGGAAAACACTGGAGCAGTCTACTCAGGGAACCTCAAAGCAGTAAAGAGCAGTATGCACACAACCCTTCTTGGCTATGCACTCACAACTGCAGTTTGGTGTTACTTCCAACAATAAGCACCACTGACATCAATAATCCATCTTACTGGATTTGTCCCCAGAACTCACAGACTTTTAGAAAACCACAAGAAAAGCTCTGTATCTTTTTCTACTGGGCAGAGAGCTCTCGGTTCACCTCTCTTCCTTCAGTAGTTAGTGATGGAGCATCTATGCCACATCCCCATCCAACACTATCACAGATTTCTATAGGAAAAACCACAGCAGACCCATATATTTCCTATAGAAGGAGGGATGCATCTTAAGGTCCCCCTATATAATAAAGCTGACTTACCCAAAGGCATGCAGGAAGGAGAAATAAGTTTGAGCCAGTGAACATGAACTTACACTGCACGTTCTCTTCCCTGTTTGAGTCCATTTGTTCTTTTGCATATCGCCATAGTAGTTCATTTTTAGTTAATTTACTGCACTTACAAGTGCAGGAAGCAAGATATTTTGGTATGACATGAAAACATCTTGTATAAAACAGTATTTAGTACAGGCTGCAAAGGTAATTTCCCCTTTGCACTAATTACTATAATAGAGGTCTTAACTTAAAAGGCTCATGGAGCTCATTACATAATTAAGCAGAGATTATTCCCAACACAAAGATTTTAGAAAACAAAAGACTAAGGTTAGCATCCAGGGCCAATATGTGATCCCCTACCAAAATAATGCTAGCAGTACTGAACTCTCACCACTTCCAGACTTGAAGAAATTCAGATGGTTTAATTCCATTTATTAAATCTGGGGCACTAGGTGAAAACCAAACCAAAACACAACCTCACTGTAACCATAAGATTTTGCTTCAGAGACTCTGGATTTTTCTTTATAAAGAGAGAAGCACATGAAAATCCAACATGCACCATTTCACAAGGAAATACTCTCTCACCCTTAGCCACACTAACAGTGTAGATCGTACTGAGCACTGACCCTCGAGAGATGCTCGACAGTGACCCAGTATGCTGAGCAGGAGGCTTCAGCCAAGTGCTTCCAGTCAGCCACTGGATTTTTTGAGGAGTACCTGATTCATGCAAAGCAGAACATCATGGTCTAGTCTACTCCTCTGTCACCACTGGAAAGTGTCTAATAGTAAATACCATCAGTGGGAAATTAAAAATGATGAAGCATGCTGTATTCAAGCTGTGAAGTCTTAAAGTTGCATTACTTGCTCAAATGATGGTAACAACTGAAGAAAATGCACAAATTGAACAGAAGCATGTTTTTTCTGTATGCAATTAGATGTAGGAGAGGTGTTTACAGATAATGTGAAAACATCAGACCTTTACTATCCATCCACACAGTAATATCCCAAGGGGATAAATTAGCTCCACCAGTCACATTTCTACAAATACCATTTGCATCTGACAAGGAGTAAGCTCAATTTTTTTTTTCTGAAAGATGTCTTTACAAACTGAGCAACTTCAAGATGTGATGAAACATGAATGGCTGATGGCTGAGCAGGAGCAGTGGGAAGCTCAGGTCTGCCTGTGACACAGAGGATTTCTGAATTCCTGCAATAGTGCCACCAAGGAATCAGTGCTGATGCCTGACCAGGTCCTGAGCAGGACTTGGCAGCTGGCACAACTATGAATCTGTGAACGAAGGCTACTTTCTCTCCAAAACCCACAGTTCTTTGGTGCTTTGAGATCCTGCCTTCTCTGTGGGCAGGAACTGTTAGCTTTCATGGAAACTGTACCCTAAGAAAGCATAAGATTTCAGTCAATAGCATGGAGTATGATCAATATGATGGATAAAACTAAGTCTGCACCACTGGGTTGGAAGATGTTTGGCAGAAGACACTTGCCAGAAAGGATGTTCTTTTACCCCACTTTTACTATCTTTTTCTGGGTCTGATCAAAACTGCTTTCATAATAGCAGAAAGCTAACACTGTTTTCTTAATGAGTTGAGACAGTGCTTTGTAATGGGCACAATTTTAGAGACAAGCTATTTATTTACAACGATAACATTTTCAGTATGTGAACTTTGGGAGAGCGATGATAGACTTCAGACAATGAAAGAAGAGGTGCTGCTCTCTTTGCACCAGCTAATCTGCCAGAAAAACAAGGGCTGGGATTTTTTTGTTTAAACTTTCCATTTCTGCAGGATTAACACTTTGTGAGTAATCTAATCAACTCATCCTTCTCTCGTATGTGCTGAAAAGCTACCAACAACTCCAAATCTACACTTCAGTCCTGCATATATTTTATAGGAGATTACAATGATTCTTGTAAAGCTTTCCAGCCTCCTAACTTTCAAATAAGTCACAATGGGCCTGCCTGCTGATTCCTCCTGGGGAGAAAGGATTTAGAGAAGAGAGCAATTCTCCTTATAGATACTAAAATAAAGGGCCCATTCAAAGGATAAACAGCATTTGCTCCTTATTTCAAAATTCTTTAATGCTGACCTACATTTTAAAGCTGTATTCTGCAAAGGCAGTTCCATGATGCCGGAATAATGAAAGACTATGCCACTGCTAACATTAAATTGTAAAAATGAAATGCTTCTCTTATTATCTCTAATAAAACGTGCACAAGTTCTCTCCATAAAATGAAAGTTCACACTTACAGGATGCTAGTTGTATTCATCTTATGATATTTTATTTATCTTTATTTCTGTGCCATAAAGCCTGTTCTGTCTGACTGCCACGTCTATTTCTAAGTAGCCTTAAATTTTAAGGACATCATTTGTATTATATAATATTGCCATGGTACTGAGTTATATTTTGACATGCTTTTGACACAGGGGAATACTGTAATTTTAAAATTCTGCCTTACTAGAAAGTGTGAAGCTAAGAAGACACCTGTGCTTTAATAACAGAAAAACCTGAGTATTATAATCCCCAGCCCTTCTTTTGGTGGAACTCATGCAAAGACTTTACAAGCAGGAATCTTTACATGTTTCTTCTCACTTCCATCACCCAACCACTCAATTTTTAGGCTTCTCATGGGGAAAAGTGGAACACCAGCTGTGCTGGGGAGTGGGGACGTGCACCATCTCTCTCATTATTAGTGATGATCACAGGAAAATTACGTGAAAGACTGCACTCATGATGCAAGTATTCACTGCTCAACACAGAGGAGGCTGTTTGGTAACTGATTTACTCCTTCACTTTCAGAAGAAAAAAATCAAACGTAGGTTGATTCTAGGTTAAAGAACTGAACTTCACGTTCTTTCTCTTTTGGATGGACCATTATTGTAGTACACACAAACACTGCACATATGAATATCCTTCCAATGCTCAGTTCCCTGAAAATTGGCTTAAAATAAGAAATTGAAAATGCTCAGCCTCTTAAAGCTGAAAACATTAATTTCTAAACATCAAACTTTGGCCAAGCTCGTGTCACTCCAAAGATGGGTTTTGTATTTGTCCACATTCACTGGATGTGAAAGGGAGCTTGTTCACACCTCAAGAACAACACCTACTAAACACCGGGCCCCAAATGCTGCTCTTAAGTCACTTCTTAGCCAAGCTTGAAGTTGAAATTTCATTTCTTCTTAATGGCATTCTACATGAACACTTCCCACTAGACCAGGATGCCCAAAGCCCCTTCCATCCAGGCCTGGAGTGCTTCAAGAGATGGGGCATCCACAGCTTCTCTGGGCAGTCTGTTACAGTGTCTTATCTCTCTCACAGAGAATAATTTCTTCCTTCCATCCAGCCTAAATACGTTCTTTTTATAGTTTAAAACCACTGCCCCTTGTCCTGCCACTACAGGTAAAAAGTATTTCCTTGTCTTTTCTCAAAAGCAATAACAAAATCCCAGAGCTCTCTCTTTTCTAGGCTGAACAACTCCAACTCCCTCTATCTGTTCTCATAGCAGAGATGTTTCAGATGAGGCATTGATGCCTGTGCAGAGACATAGGGCTGCATCCAGGTGACACTGCAATACACAAGCACCGCACCTTGACCTGCACAGGTATGCCACAGGAATGGTTAAAGCAGTGCATAACAAATGCCATGGAAAAAGGCCAGAAAAATTCAAACAACAGCAGAGGAGAGATCACCTGAAATCAAAGCACATCTGTCCAGGAATGAAAACTGCCCAACACAGGGAGAACAGTGTAATCGTCTCTGTCCTGTGCCAACTGCAGTGAATTCAGGACAGTGATCTGCAGTCCACAGAACATTAATTCAAGTGAGCTCAACCTACACTGCTGTTCCACGTAAGGCGCTTCCTAAAAACACATTCTTCTGCTCCACTCAATGAGAAATTCAGTGCCCCAACTTCAGCTTTTAAATTCCCATGTGGTGCAACACATAAGCAATAATAGTTTAAGGTACAGAGGAAAGAAAGGACTTTTTATTTTTCCAAGACACAGTTGCATGTACATCCCTCAAATTTGTTCATTGTCTCCTTTACCTTTGAAATCGGCATTCAAGGAGTTGTAAGTGGGAAAACAACAAAGTAGGTTTTATATAGAAAACCTAGATATACTTTCTGAAAGGAATAAGAACCAAACCTTGTAACAAGTTCAACTAACCTTGATTATTAAGAGAAGTACTAAAGCTTAGGTCTCCTGGGCTCTTAAACCAAGCCTAGGTGACTTTTCAGAGGGAGAAACTAAGGCGTGCTCACTGCTGTATGGGCTTTGTGATGACTGAGTCCACAGCTACACGCCTTCCTTCATTTCAGCGCCCTATTTCACTGGATGTCCCATATATGCACTGGCATAGGATGCTGCCATAAAACTACGTATTGCCGGCATGCAAAACTGGCAAAGGCATCAATAAAAGTACACACACAGTAGAATAGCTTAGGAAAGCCTGTAGGTAATGTGCTGGCTTTGAAATTAAATTGAAGTTCACGTAGACACAAATTTTTCTTCATGTGGCAACATTTCAAAGCCTGCCAACAACAACAAAAATAATCTTAGACTCTCCCAGCATAGAATCCACTAAAAGCCATTTCTCCAGTTCACATATATTTATCTGTGCCATAGATTCGTAACCCAAGTTCCTAGTGTTAATTCAACCATCTGATCTGTGGTTAAAATAACCACAAGGTCACTGGACTGAATTCAGTACATAAATTTCAGGAGTAAAATATCTGGTTTTTTTGTAAATATGCATGGAGAAGGTACAGCTTTTTCTCTCTTAAGAAAATAAGATTTCAACCATGTATTATTAACAAAAAGAAGAAAAAAGAAAAGATGAGATGCAAGTTGTAATCCCTTTAAAAGCAAAGTAACATTCCACAGAGATGACATCTAGACTCCAGGTAGATATTCGTGTGCATCTGTTAACATTCATTACCTGGATTGGTTTAAACATCAGCCATATGTGGTGACAAGAACATTGTTAGTATGGAAGAGTTTGCTCAGTGGCACACTTTGACCTCCCAGAGCTCCTGAGTTCAGCTGAAGCCAAGTCCTTGCAACTAAGGAGGCTGGATGTAAGCAGAGCACACCTGTGACCTTGGCTGTGCACCTCTGCTGGTTCCTGTGACCCAGTCAGAACATTTGTATTTTCACATTCTCCTGAGAAATGCCAACCCTGACACACCACCTTTGCTTCAGATTTATACCCTTTCACCATTTACACCTCCCATGCTGCCATCTCCCATGATTTAACCTCACCCAAAACTAAATGCATACTCCTCCATCATCACATCCTCTTTTCTTTTTGGCAGCCAGTTGCATATTTAATTCACTTTGCCTATGAAGCTGTTTGGATCCTCTCTGAGTTTTAGTCTTTCAATTCCTTTTTCCCCAGAACTAAAGAGGCTACCTGCAAAAAGACAGCCTTCTTTTTAGATTTCTTCAAAGGATAAAATTTGAGCAAGTGGTGGCTGTACATAGGTCAGGCTCACTGTTTTTTGCACATCATTTAAACTTAATCCTCTCATATGAAAGCTAACAGGCTGAAAAAAAAATGTTTGGGCTTAACTTGGGCATGAAGTTTATGGTTTATGGATGGTTGGACTGGATGATCTTATAGGTCTTTTCCAACCTTAGTGATTCTGTGATTCTGTGACGGAACGTTGTGAGTGTGAGTTTGATGAGGACCATTTTCAGGTCTGTTCTCCACAGGCAGCCTTTTGAAGCAGGTGAGGAGAAGACTGAGGCAATGCTGGATATAACTGGAGTTAGGATTCAGTAGGAAAACACACCTAAGAGATTAGAAGACATCAGCCTTTAACTGGGATATCTCGCCCTGAAAGGTTGTATGTCAGGAACACCTGACTTACAAATGAACACACTGGTATATATTAGCACGACCTGCTGCCCCCATGAAGCATACTGTGTTTTAGGGTAACAGAAGTAAAAATCTACAGCAGTTATACATGTCAAATTTTAAGAAGAAAAGGGTTCTCAAACCCAGTGCTCCACTGTAATTTTGCTGACAGTAAACATGGAGTTGAAACATGGAGTCAATGGCAGTTAAAGCATTGACCTATGTAGGGTCAGGACCTCTCTTCAGGCATCTATCAGCAGTGAAAGAAAGATGTAAGAGGCCAAGTCCAATATAGCTCCTGACAGTGTCTCAGCACGAGCTAATAAGCCTTTGCCACAGCAGCATGTCTGTGTGGATGTTTGCCATGTCTAACAGCCATTAGTGAATATTCTTTGCCCACTTTTGCTTTGTAAAGGGAGCATCATTGACTGACATTTATTCAGAGCCGACCTCTGCACCTACAAGTTCAGAAGGCTGCATTGCACAGAGCTTGCAGACTGTTTGCAGTACCAGCTATGGTTGTTTTAAGCCATGAAACAAATGGGATCACATTTTTGTTGCCTCCCTGAAATGATGATGTCTACCAGAAGATAAACAGCTGTACTAATGACTCCCCCATCCTTACATTCTTCTACCCTAATATTGAAAGGTTTTCCTAACATTTAAGCCACATCTTCCTTGTTTCTATCTAAATAAGATAACTTACGATGCTTGTTCTTCTCATTCATGAAGGCTAAAGAATCCTGTTTCCCCATACATCCTGTTTTCTAGCCACCTGATTGTTCCTATTTTTTTTTTGATTTTCCAGAGATCCTCCAGCTCCAAGTGGCCTTTATCTCTGTTGAAACACAAATCACAGAACTGGTCATTTGAGGCCTTAGCTGTACATCCTCTTTTAAGAAAGCCAAATCTAAGCGTCAGAATACAACTTGCCACAGTGCAGCCCCTACAGATGAGATGAGATGGCAACCAACAGATATGCCCTGGTGATACTGAATCTGGGTGGTGCAATGCAGTGAATCATTCATCTATCGAAGTCTAGCTGAGACTTGCAGTTTTGAAACTGCCATCTTTCCAGAAAGTCCTGTCAAAGTCCAAGGTATTTTCACTCTACCTTTTTTTCAAATTGATGCCTTCAGAAACGACGTTTAGGGTACATCTCCTCACTAGCTGTCACCTGCACTAATACATCACTTTTGTAATGAAATCCACGTGCTTGGCTGTCCTACTGCCTTATCAACAAGCAAACAGCTCTTTGGGATAAGAGAACCATGAAGCCTGCTGTTGCCAAGAAGGCTTATGGTCACACCCGTATCGATTCCCTCCATAGGCATAAAAAACCCATCTCCCTCCATTTTACTCCTACTCTCAATCTATATTGATGTGTAAGGAGCTCTAAACATTACTGCAGTGGCTGTAAATTATTAAGTGGCAAAAAATGGCTTGCAATCCTCCTCGCAGCGGCATAAACGGAGCCAAAGAACTCGCCACCCTCGCTTCTCAGCCCTTCCAGGTGTTTCCTTCAATGTCTGAAAACCATCCCACCACCACATTGCCAAATGTTTTCCTTTTAAGTTTTTTATTAGAGGGCTTATCTTTACACAGAGAATTTATGAAAATTAAATAAGTGGCCACTGGATATCTGAAACTAAATTGAGACAAGTCCAAATCCAAATGCTTCTGTGAAGCTGGAAAGCTCTGATATTTTGGTTTCAAAATGCTTCAACACTTTTATATTTATGTATAATCTAAAGGATTTATTTTCATACAAAATAATAAAAATACAAATAAAAACATCATAAGACAAAACACTCCCTCTTAAGCAAAAGAAGAGATTTCACTTTATCTGAATCCATTTTCCCCTAGAAATTTCATTTTGTGTGAAATATTGTATGTTTTTTCCTATCTTAATTTGCAGCAAAATACATTTCAGTATCTCAATATTTTTCAAAGGGAAGAAATTTCATATCCTGATCATCTTGTACTGGATGTTTTTTAAGGTAAATGATAGGAATTAATCAATACCGCATCATTAGCAAATTCATGACACAGGCACACAACATGCTAAACCAAAATTCAAGCAAACTTGAATCAAAGCAAGTTATTACAGCCATGCTGAACACAGATATGCTGTCTTTTCCCATCACATTTGTTTCTACTTGTTATAAACATCAATGTAATGTTTGCTTTGGATTTCCAAGATAAAATTCACACTGACAGTACCTCAAAATAATACGCCCTGCTGTACTTAAGAAACAAGAGCTACAGATATGCATAAGTTCTCAACTGGACAAGCATCCTTTTCCTACTCTGCTGTCACAGCAAACATTATGAATTTATCCTTTGTTCTTATCCACTGAAGTGAAGGAAAATTCAAACAAAAAACTCATATACATATACTTCAGAATGCAGAGAGATGCATCAAAACAGTCTCAGAAAAAATCTGGTCATTGAACTGTGCATTTATGTTAATGAAATGAAAGCATTTTCAGTCAAAATATAACTGAACATTAATGGCTATGAACAAATGCAGCATTCACTGACATGAGAAATGTTTTCCATTACCACAGCAGATACCAAAGGAAACAACAGAACATAAAGCAAGTTTGATTAGTTATTCAAATTACCTAAGTGAAGGATTTTCTTTCTGTAAACTTCATTTTTAGTCCACAGATTCTTAAAAAACAGCAGAACAACAACAACAAAAGCGAGGTCGATGCAGCATAAATATTTTCACAAAAGAGATACGAACTCCACTCCATCAGAAAAAAATACCAGAGGATAAACCATGCAAATTAATTCTGTAATCCTGATTAGAAAAATACGCAGGGCTTTTAATATAGAGCTCAAGAATACCAAAAAGACAACAATCCTCTGCATTAAGGTCTGTTTCTGTTCTTGTGTCAGGAGAAAGCTGTGAACAAACTGCTGTGAAACGCCGCCAGAGATGAGAAAAGTCATTGCCAGGTGAAATCAAAGAGGAAGGTGGGCTCATTTCAAGATTATTTAAAGAAAGAAATTAAAAAACAGGAAAAAAAGAATTAAAATAAGCTCAAAATAGGTAAAACTTTGGTGGGGAGCAAAGAGGTGAGGTTTCAGGTCCCATCTTTCGCAGTGGTTATCTCACCCACAAGCCCAAGTCGTGCTAAGCCAGGCTGTACCGTCATCTTCTGGGAATTAAGTGCAGTGACTCTACCACCCCCTTCCTGAGATTACATGTATTTGTAGCTTTTCAACTCTACAAGCCACCGCACGGCTTAAGAAACATGCTGTTCAGCTGAATGCACTGCTTCATTATACATACAGCAGTATATGCAACTTCTTACATACTCGACAGGAGTAGAACATTTCCAGACCCCAATCTACCTGAGTCCTGAGCTGGAAGATGTAAGGGAAGCATTTCCCTGCTGCCCACTTGGCCATAGCAATGAGGAGGAATGAGATGCAGCCATGCTGCGCTCCCTTGGTGCAGATGGATACCCAGCACAGTCCAAGCAACACGATTTCCTTGAATTACAGTGGAAAATGGGTTAGAATGTGAAGTCAGCTCAGCCAACACCTGCACCACAGCAGCTCTTCCCCACGTGGACCACGGGCATGTCAGCACTGAGGTGAATGCTGAGCAATGGCAATGCCACTGCTGCACATCAGTGAGCAGCCTGAGCACACTGTGTGTACCTTACCATGCTCTGTCTGCTTCTCTGTTTTGTGCTACTTGTCAGTGGAGCTCCCTGATTAAACCTTAAAACCACACACAGGATGCTTTAAAAAAAAAAAAAAAAACAACATATCTTTTTTCAAACAAACTCAGAAGTCACCATATTTGAAATGCATGTTTTTCCCTGGTGTAGTTTACCCCGACACACAGGGAATATTTTTAGTTGTAAGCTTTATTGTGCAAGCTGCCCAGCAGTCTGACAAAAGCTAAATTCCAGCTTACAGCTGAAAACCGTAGAAAAATTCCAAAGCCTTTACAAATTATACAAATGAGACTTTAATCCCAGCTGGCCTCAGTAATGGGGGCTCTACATCTGGGCACACACACAAATGTACTTTTCATATGGATTTTCAGCTATTTGAATAATGAAAAATGGAAAAAAGGAAACCCTCTGTTTTTGTGTGTGTGCGTGTGTGTAAATACTTGTACTGCAATAGTAAAAACCAAACAGTCCTATAAGCACAGATTAGTGAGAGATAATGTCAGAGAAATACAGCTGTTTCTGAAAAACAGCCCAGCTCACAGCTCTTGGATAAGACTGATCTACTGCCCAGAGCATCAGAAAGCTTCAAGGCCAATTAATCTTCCCATCCTCTCCAGGGCCAGCTATTCTCATATATCACTGTTTCCAAATGTGCTGCTTAGGTCCTAACCAGAAGTCCTCAATGTACATACAAGGCTGTATAGAGTGGACATCTTTATATAAAATGCTACTTTGGTCTCACCTGATAATGGCAGAGAAGGCCCCACAGAAGTAACAGAAGACATCTCTCCACAGGCCTCTCTCCTGTATGTGATGGCCATGGGGAGAGTCGTGGCCAACAGGAGCTACTTGTCATTCCCAAGACACCACCTACTCACACTTCTCAACAAAGGGAAGAGAATATAGGTCTCATCCCAAGTAGAACTTGTCTCATAAATGCCCTCAGGCACAGAGTTTGAATTTTGGGTGGTCATGTATGGAGCCAGGAGTTGGAATCAAGGATCCTTATGGGTCTCATCCAACTTGGATTCTATGATTCTAAGGTGGGGAAGCAATCCCCAGTGCTGGCTGTTAGTTGGCTGCTGGGCCCTAGTGGCTCAGGGACAAAGGGCAGTGTGATGCCCCTTTGTGCATTTAAGGCAGGAGTCACACAAATAAATTACATCATTTCTCTCTGACACGCACAGAACTTCTGTCAAAAAGCTGTCGAGGAACCCTCAAGCAGTAGGAGAAAGTTTCTTGCAATTCTTTTTTCTTCATTCCTTTTTTTTTTTCTTTTTTCCTTAGGAAAACGTGAAGGTAGGATAAACGTTTTGTTTGCATTACTGAGATAAATTTGGTGAGTATTGGAGCAGGCAGGCAGTCGAAGGTGGTACATTAGGGATGTTTTCAGTGTATGTGCTGCTCCATTAATGTACTGACATTCTTTTAGGAGATGAGAATAAGAGAAATCACCAGCCCCTGTCCAGCAAATTCTGGAAATACAGGAAAAAGCCAAGTACATTAAATGCTAAAACATTCTTACACAGCCTATTCCATTCTTTACCTGCCCTGTTAGAAAGACAGGGCAGGTACTAAAGTAGATTCTGTTACATAAAGATTCATGGGAAAATAATTTATGACCAATTTTTAAGGATGGTGACATGAATATGCAAATGGACATTCATCCAAACGATGCACAGCTTTGCAGCAAATTCCTGCAGAGACATCTCTCAACTTTCTCCTGTCCCACTATACAGGAGAGCTCCACACAGGTCACACAACGAGGACAAGACATGAGATAAACGTATGCACACAGGATCCTGGGACACACACATTGCAGAGGGACATGGGTAGTGTTTTCCTGGATAGTGTTGCTTTACTGGGCAACCCTGGCAGATCACTGATTTGCATCTTGGCCAAGGATTGTGCTGCAACAGGAGGAGAATTCTGCAACTGCAAAGAACACTGCACTGGTGGGACTGCACTGAGATAGGAAATTGCAATGCACTAGATAGGATAGGTCTGAAAAAGCTGGAGGATACCAGTGTCTTACAAGAGACCAAATTATTTGACAATAAACATTACGGCTGACAGACTACTGCACTTTGTTTTCACCCAAGGCAAAAGACAGCCTGCCTTTAAAATGATGGCAAACAAACAAATGACTAGTTGCTCAGGACATGACAAAAGGAGAGTGGAAATCAGAAGACTCAGGGATACAGAGAAGTGCTACCCAAGGCCAGAAACTTCAGCCTATCGCCTCATAGGCATGTTTTAAAAATAGTACAAACATTTCAACTAACACAAATTCCATGCTGCAGAATAAGTAGAAAATGATTTTGGACCCAGAAAAACATTTGAAGTCACACATATATATGGAACACAGAATAGTTCAGTGTTCAATACAGAGTAGTCTGTGTAATGAAAAGTGGAATGACAAAAAATGATTACATCTTTTAGCTATTAAAAGAAAGATATATGTTGGCTACTTGAATGTTTACCCTCACTGTGTTTTCTTTTAGCTATGATGAACTTTCATAGAAGAATACGTTCTTATTTTCTTCAGTTCATTTCTGAAAAAGAGTACCCCAGGGGTAGAAGTACCAGGGAAGCAGGAAAAGCAAACAAAACCCTGAAAAAAACCCCTGACTTAAATTGCAAGATGAAAAAAATTAATTCTTCTTCTCTCCCTGCTCTCAAAAGAAAGATGCTGTACCAATATAAAGCATTAGGAATATCTATTTACTTTCAGCATAGGAAGGAAAATGATGAAAGTCTACTTTCAAGGACATTTGACTCCTAGAATGAATCATATCTTGAGTAACGACAGGTTGGTACTACTGTTTTAAAATATTTGGATTTTATATGTCTAATCCACCTACTATATCAGTCAAATAAGCTTCACACATTGCAATAGGATTATTTACTGAGTATAACTAAAATAAAACCGCATGCAGTGAGCAGAAAAGATTTTTCAGAAAAATGACTAGAAACAGAGTTAAAAGCAAGAACTTCTTTTGTAGTCACAGAAGGATTTTTCAGACCAGAACCAACTACCAGATTCTGTGATACAATCTATGATCTACATCCTAATCTTTCAACAAATTAATTTCTTACAGGATCAAAAGCCACAATTCTACAGTTGGTGAAGACGCTAATGAAATTTTTTACATATATTCTACTTCACGCTTCATTTTTCTTTACAGTTTCATCCCTCTTCATGATCAGTAAGTATGGAGTATGTATCAGGGTTATTTAAAACTTATTAACTCACTGGCAATAAAGCAATTATGTGAAAGCATTTAAGATCAATGAAAGAAAGCTGACTAAAGTCTCAGTAAGTAAATAAAATAAATGGCTAAATATCCTTTAAATCCATTTTACAGGTGAAAAACTGAGGCACTGAAAGACTTGCTTCTAGTTACTTAGGAAACATAGCATGTTAAGAAGGGAATTCAGATAGCCCAACTCTAAAGCTGGTGTTTTTGACTCAAGCTGACCCCTCTTCTGTCTGAGGCAGAAGAGTTTTTGTAAAAGCTCTGTTTTCTTATCTGCAATTTGTTCAGATTAAATATTTTATACAAAACACTTGTGCTGAAGAGAAAAGGAAACCAACACACTCTAAATCTCTAAGCTTGAAGAACGTTGAGCGAGATCAAAGGGTCGAGTAAGCCAGCGTGACAACGCGTGCAATCTTCTTCCAAATCCAGTAGACAAGCAGCACATCTGAACTTGGAAACAGCCTGTAGCCAAGGATTTTGCCGATTATTTAGTGAAGATATACGGCAAGAATTATAAATGGCTGAATACGTAACGACAGACACAAACTTGAAGAGTGTTCAGCTGCATTAAATCTATTCAGCACTATTTCTATTACAACAGCTACACTGCTTCGCTCAGAAACTTATCAGACAAATAAGACATTGCCATTTCACAGCCAAAGATCCACAAATACATACCATGCACCTCCGCCAGCTCCTGCTGTACAAATCCCTTTGTGCAAGTCTGCACTCCCTGCAGCCCAAACACTGGCTGGCTTTATTCTCAGAAGGTTCTGAATGGCACAGAAACCTACATGCTCGCACCAATGGGCTTCTTCACAGTTTCTCATGTTCCCCCATTGAGAAAAGACCATAACTGCTCAAGAGCCCAACCATCAACAGAGCAAAGCTTTTCAGAAATATTTTTGCAGAGGTCATAAAAATGCCCTGCATTCACAAAGACATCACAGCAGCAAGGCTCAGGTCTGCTTAGCTGAATGCTTTTTATTTGATTCCCTTTATAAACAGCATAACCACCAGTAAGTTTAGGCTTACTGAAATCTCCACAAAGTAGAAGACTGCAGGAGAAAAGGGAATTGCTTCCTCACCCAACATCATTCTGTGATACAGCGTCTCCTCTGAATCCACCCATAGCATGCTTTTTAGGGTAAAAGCAGATTTGCTTTGTTGCTAGCAGAAAATAAATGCACACATTTCTGCATACTCTTGAAAGCCAAATGCATCCTCCCCTAAAGCAGTAAAAACATACCTGGAAAATTAACATCAGGGCTCTGATTTAACCTTCATACATGCAGATTCAATGCATATCAGTTAATGCAAGTCACTGGCATATACACAAGGATACGAGATCAGCAAGGCCACAGCAAAAAGGATGGCTCAGATACTGTCGTATCAGGCCGTATATTACAGAATGCTAATGGAAGATCAATCTTCATTCTAATATCCACCTATTTCCACGCTACCAGACATAGGGAAGGACACTACAGCCACACAGCACACACTGCACAGCACTTCAGGATTGTAACAGGTCTGTGTAGGCTGCTTCAGAGCTACAGAAGTCTTGCATTCAAGGCACTCACGTTTGTAAAGCCAAATAAAATACTGCAGCCATTATCACAACGCTTCAGCTGGGTGATAGCAAAATTATTCATCACTCAAGGGGTGCACTTACTGCTTACTTAGCACAATGATGAAATTTATTTGGGAGAGGAACATGTTTCTTCATGGGGAAGCTCACTGCTGTTAGCCAAACCTCTGATACCAAGGGAGCAGTATGTTGTTGCCTTTGGGACTGAGTCACTTCAGGAGGAGGAAATGGAGAATGAGGAGAATACCGAGGGCTTTTTTCAACATTAAGTCTTCAAAAACATCACAGCCCAATTTGTACAGGTGCCAGCCACTCCTTTTGGCAGAATGCATAATGTCTTGTATTCTACAGCCAATTTGTTGACTCTAATTAGCAATTTGTGAATAGAGTAAGAGCAAAAGAGGAATAAAAAAATGAGAGCACAGTGCCAGTGTCTGTAGCAGGACACACACTCTTTCATTATTATTTTTCTAAATGTAGCTGAATGGTGACTGCATCCAGTTCTTTCTTCAGAAATAGCCATGAGTGCGAGTAGCTCCATATTACACCTCATTCTGGATGAACAAATGTTTGCTTTCCTTTCCATGTAAAGGTCCTAAGGGAACTCCAACATACAGCCTAGCAGGTAAAATTAGGTGTCAACTAACACTTTTGTATTAATTAAATTTTATTCTTATCTCTTATGCACTACGTTCCAATTTAACAGCAGCAATCTGGAAACCTGGATGTCTCCAAACATGTTGGTCCCCAAAAGCACTGAAAGAACACTACGAAGCATAAATGAGCTATTCAACATGGCTAAAAAAGCCACACTGAGTTGAAGTTCACCATGCTGCAGAACACTTGGTCTGTTCCTCTTCAAAAACTTACACTCTAGCATCTTCAGCTTTTTCTCTAGTAATAAGTGAAACTTATAAGTGTCAGCACACCAAATAACTGTAAAACCCCCAAGATTTTTGTACAGTCACTATGTTCTCTCGCATGAACCACCACATTTATGCAATATATTCTCTGATATGAATCACCAAAGCATTTACGACAAAAAAAAAAAAAAAAAAACCAAACACCCCACAATCCCACAGATTTTGACAGATCAGTTTTTCAATGCAAAACAAACAAATAATAACAATGAAAGAGAAAACTATGACAACCAAGCAAAGAAAAGACAAGAAGTACTTATATTTATTTCTTTTCTGCACACTTGACCCTCTTTCAGAGATCCCTAGACTAACATCCCAGTAGTTGATGTAAGCTTTTCTGAAGTTTGATCTCTTGTGCCCAATTTTTCCTATTTGGAGAGATTAATTTTTCCAACAGTCAAACATGGATTAGTTCACCACCTCCGAACTCTTTCAGATACTTTTTGAAGGGCATTTTGTAACTCCATTCCCTTTACAGATGATGGAGCTGTGGGGTGGCAACCCCAAAAGTGTGAATCAATGCACCTAAGAGATTGGTAAAGCACTTCAGTCTGAATATAAATCTTGAAAGAGTCTCAGATCATCTTTCCCATGGTTAGCACCAATATCTCCACCTTTGACAATGTCCCTGAAGCTTCCCTCCTGCTGTCTTCCCTGTCTAATGCTGTGCCTACTCTCACACAAGCAAAACCAGAACATCACTCCCTGCTCTCACTACTGCCTTCCCTCTTTTCTAAAAAAGTCATGGTTTTTGTTATTGGTAAAGGCAGCTGTTACCACAACTTTGGTTGCTGGCTGAGTACAGAGCATTTCAGTGGCACAGGTGGCTATGAGACACTTACCCACCCTGTTGCAGCAAGTTTTTGCCATTTCTTTCCCAACAAAAACGAATGTATCTTAAACAGCGCCCTTCAAAAGAAACAGGGAGGAATAATAAGCTGAAAATTTGCAGTGGCTTTGATGAGAATTGCTATTAAAATGTTACTTGCAGCCATGAGCATTCACACAGTACTAACAAACACGTTAAACACCATAAAGAACACACAAGTAATAGGAAGTTTAATGATATTCTTTATAGTAACTGTTCGACTTTTTACTTTGAAAATGTACATTCCTAGTGAGAAATGTCATTTGATTTGGAAACACTAGCTCGGGACAGTTAGGCATGAATATCTGGCTGCTGAGCAATTAGTATCTCTTTCAGGAAGAAAGCTTTCCCAAGGGGCATGGTATTTATATCATAACATTCAAATTTATATGATCACAGTAAGATTAGATACAGAACACTCACAGATCTGAAGCAATTAAAGAGACTATACAATCACCTCGTGCAGTTTCTCTCTTCTCTCCATCCTCTCCTAATAAACCTGTTAGGGCAGGAGTGGTCCAGGTTAACACTTCAGCCATCACGGCTGGGGTATCTGCTGGGTGCACTTCAGGGGCCAGCTCACAGATTTCTGGCATGCCCAGGAGGTGACAGGCAGTGGCTGGCTGCCAGCAAGCAACCATCCATCAGATGATTTGTCTCATTGGACAGCCTGCCAATTTTGGCCCTCAAATCTAGGTTGGCCAGAGTGTGGGACTGCTCCCAGTGAACCTGCTAGCCAGAGATTATTCATCTTGGTCTTATGCTGGGGGCAGGACAGGAGACACAAGGCAGTGCTGGAGGTAGAAGTGCAGAATACAACCCAAACTGGCTTGCTTTCGCTTGTTGCTCACCTCTGCTCTATATTTAGGGTGAACCAAAACTGTACTTTTTACTATTTGTCAGTGTAACCACAAGCTACTGCAATGTAGTAGAGCAAAAGGAGTACTGCAAAAGGACTACTACAAGCAACCCTTTCCCTGAGGAGAAAACAGTGTCACTAACAATCACTTAAGAGTTGTGAGATTTTACATGCCTTTATGTGTCTCTTTTAAAAGCTCTGCTGCTATGTGAAAACTAGCTTTGTTTTGGAAATAACAAAGAAAATGGGTTTACTGAACAAAAGAGACACAACCTAAAAGTCTGACTCGAAAGATGAAAGGAAAAAAGAACAAATCTCTGAACAACCAGCACTGTCTTCTGCGACTTTTGGGATTTCCTTGCATGACCAAGCTGTGTTCTTTAATGTTTCCACACGACCTAGTTCTAGCCATGACATCTCACACGGCCTCACTGATGACAAGGTATTCTTGTAAAAGTGCAATGCTTTGTCTCAAGAGAAAGTGTCAAGAAGGGTAGGGAGAGTGGTCTGTGTTACCTGTGTTCCACTTCTTCCCCAGTTCCCTCACTATCATTGCTCCAATCCTTTTGTATTCCAACTCAGAGAGGAGTGTGCAAAAATCCCAAATCCTTCCTCAAAACAAAATCCCTATTTGATGTCTTATTTCTCTGCTTCACTCCCACTCTGCCAATTTCACATCAACACTTTATCCCACCAGCACCTTAAGCCTAGCAAACCCTAGTATAATTAAATGCCGCCTCTCAACTTGGCTTCAGCAGCTGAATTTTCTGCATCTGCCTGACTCTAGCTTTACATTTACTGATACAACCCTTAGACATTAAATTTCAAAGCAAAATTAAAAATGCAAAGATTACCTGATTCCAGAAAGTTTTCTCTGCTTACTCAAGAACCTACTTAAACTTTTCCACTTCAGGTCTTGGACAGCAGCTTCTTGCTTACACTCAGTTTGCTGGTGTGAGAATTAGCCAAGGGTGACCAAGGAAACCAGCTGCTCGCTGTCCCTGCAAGACCTACTCATGTTCTGGCTGGACCAGATTGCCCTCCAGTGTCAGCATGGTGCTAGTGATCTTCAGAAATACAGCCACAACCACCCTCACCTAATGCAAGTAGCAAAGAACAAAATAGGTTTTATATAAATGCAGTCCAATGGCATTTGAAGTTAAAATGGTCAGGAAAGCTGGGAGAGTAAAAGCAAAAACCTCTTCCTCATTCTTTATAGAGGGGTTGACTGACTGCACTTGCTGAACTGCTGATTCTGTCAACTATAAAATGTTCAAAACGTCATACGACCTGCGAGTTTGCGTAGATGAAGGTATTTCAAAAGGTTTGAGGCAAATTATGTAGGATGAGCATCTTTGCAGAGTGCTTTATGTAGACATACCTATGAATACTTGAGGAAGAGAACTACCGCATTTCAGTTCAGTTCAATGAGAGGTCAGAGACAAATCACAGAGACATAGGTTAATGATTGCCCCAATTTGTTAAATGGCATTTCCATGCTTTATGTCAAAGTTCAGCCTGACAGTTCAGCATAGCATTCGGACCATTATTATTTCATGATATTTGATGAGAAGCGGTTTGTAGCAGCAGCTTCTGAAATTAATTCCTAAATTCTTAGCTGACTCATTTGTATAATTTGTCAGGCACCTGTGGTTTCACTAGTCATTAACAGATAAACTCGAGGCACAGCGCCTGGGCTTTAACACGTAAACTGGGATTCTTGCTCCTATGCAGGTCCAAGGAAGGTTAATGAGTCATAAATATACAGAACGTAAGACTAAAGATGTTTTATGTTACAGACAGACCTCTGACCCGCACACCGAGACTGCAAGTGCATGTAATGGATAGTATTAAAGGGGTTTATGCTAAACATGTGCTTTAGAATTAAGAAGTGTGATCACAAGATTGCACCCACCTACATATAGCATATTTGAATTAGCCTTAGAATGCTTTTTCAGATCCTTCAGAGTATCAAAGACAGGGAAAAAGAAGAATTAATCAAAATGTGATGAGGAGCACGATTAAGAACTTCATGTTACCTAATCTTTCTTTTCACCACTTACAAGATTTTCACGCAATCAGAATGTAAGAGTTTGCCAATTTACATAATTTATAAATGCAAAAACGAAATACTGAACTGGACGCCTGCACTGTCAAAAACATTTTGAAAACATTTGTTCTGAAGATGCTTCTTGCAACAGGTGTAAATGTCTGTTGCAGCAGATACAAGGCATTCTGAAGGAAAAAAAAACACAAAAACCTGTAAAAAAAATCACATCCTTAAAGTATTCTGATTAAAATATATCATTAATGTCAAATTGCCTATCGCACTGTCAATCTGTTTATGCTTTGCTACTCACAAATCCTGCTAGCTGAAGTAGAAGGTACGTTTTATTTTGGATGCATCTGGCTCCTAGAGTCCTGAGGATGTATGCTCCAAATGAGCAGGTACTTCATTAGAAAGCTGAACAGAATGTCCAGATGAAGAAATGCTGCAGTAAATGAAATTATATATAAGTTTAACCTCTTTATTCTGCATTGACATCTTTGCTAGTGGTTTCATTATTTTAGATTTCTCTCAGCATTGTGCTCAGGACTGGATTCCTACAACTGCACAACATTCTCCTGCCTGAGCACCTCTAAGAAGATACTGCTGTAGGTGTGAAATTCACTTCTTGGGCCTTTACTGGAGCCTCTGATGAAAAATAACACAGACAAAACTGTTGTGTAAGGAGAAAAAATGACCACCCAATCACAAACTCCACAGACTGTCAGTAATCAAGTCCTAGGGAGGGACTTTTTCCAGATAACATGTCAAAATCTATGCTGATGCGGCACTCAGAACTACTCAGAAAGGCACTTAGACCTGCACAGGAGTTATCAGCATCATGGCTATCAGTAATTCAGTAATTTAGTAATTCAGAAATAAGGGTGATGACAATTCTTAGCTTTAGGTACAAGAAGATCTAATGAATTCTTTATCATTTAGCACACCATCTTCTCTGTACTGTTAAAAAGACTCATTTACAAAGTCTCCACTAGCAGTAACACTGATTTTCAACTTACAAACACACTGGAACATTTAAGATACTTTTCTGTTTCAAACGAAATTGCCTTTATATCAAATCAACAATGCTTGTTCTTGCTGTCTCAGGTGCCCCACTTCTCCCTTTCAGCCTCAGACTAGCCTGTTCCTTTCTTTTATTCCCTTTCTTACAGCCACTAGATCTGAGCTCCCCAAGGATCTCACTGGCTGCATTAGGAATCAACTCGTGTGTACAGACCCTGTGGCACAGCCAAAGTGTGTTATTCCAGATATAAAAGCAGATTGCTTAGATTGTCCAGCAAGCCTGTTGCTGTACTTCTTATAAATCGGTACTCAGAGCAGACCATGGTTTCCTACGAAATCAGCAACATTGGCACAGGTGGGAAATCCACCCTGGCAAAGCTAATCTCACCTCAGTTTCTTGTATTGGCCTGCACGAGCATCTTTGTTCTAACACTGCTAATGTAATAGGTTTGTAAGCACGTGGTCATGGACTGAAAGGGACACGAAGTCATTCATCACACACATCCACACATCTTGGCCAAACAGGACAACACGTCTCCAGCAGCAGGTCACTCAGAAAATAGAAACCCATGGTCCCCTGACCTCTTCTTCCATCCGTTAGCTGGTCATTTGGCATTTGCCAAAAAAAGTGAAGAAGCAGAGAGATGTGGTGCCTGTGCATGACCCTCTGGTTGTAGACACAGCACTGCCTCTGTGGGAGCCCGGCCAAGTCATGCAGCAGCTCTGTAACATCGCTGGCATAATAGGGGAAGGAGGGGGCAGATGAGCAAATCCACTAAAAATGAGTCAGATGGAGTCTTTATCAAATGACTCAGAGTAACAAGTGAATAACAGGGATTATGAAAGTACAGGCTCTGTTGTGTGAGGCCATTCATATGACTCGTGTTCCCCAGTGACGTAAGAAGCAAATGAACCTAGGACTACTGACAGTATACGATTCCTATCTCACTGCCTGCAATACAATTTAGAAGATACTTCCACAGACAGGCTGAGCCAGAGATAAAAAAGTGACAGAAGACAGCTGGGAAAAAGAGAGAAGCAGACTAAGTCGAGGTTTTTTTCCACTTTTCTCCCCAGGCACATGGAAACAAAACTGATTGCTAAATGCTTATCAAACAGGGTTCATTCTTCAGTTGTACTGCTTATTCCTCTGGAGAATCAAAGGAGTTTTCTGCATGGCTGGAAGGCTCTCTGGAAGCCTCCAAGCATCACATGCCACCACAGAGCATCTTTCTCCACCAGATGTGCTCTGGCATGAGCTGCAACTGAAAGTGAGGTTGGTACCTTCCTCAGATCCCCAGGTAACTACACAAAACACAAGAATGAAAAGGCAGTATGACATCCCTCACCTAGTCTCTATATCAGGAAACAGTAACTGTGAGAATGCCCAAGGCTTTTATGACACTGTTTGACTTGCAGATCTGGAAGCATGTTACACAAGTACCCAAAATCTTATCTATGTTTTACAGATGAGATAAAAGATTGGTAAGCACAGAAAGGAGTGCTTCTAAGTTAGTTAAAATCTCTTTGGCTCGTGGCATGCAATTGAAATGATCACTCACTTATCACATCAAAGGAGTAAAGTTACGAGTAAAGTTACCACAAACTCACCAGGTGTTGATCCACTTGCCTTGCATTTCTCACATCTGAAAAAAAACAGGTTCCCTTCAAAAGCATTTAGAATCAAGTAATAAACACACTGACTAACAAGAAATAGGGAACAAATGGAAAATAATTCAGATTCAAAGATTACCATTTGATCAAACAGGCAATCTCACCACTGAGTCCAACCCTCTGCTAAAGCAGGTTTCCTACAGTAGGTTAAACAGGAAAGAGTTCAGGTAGGTTTTAAACGTCTACAGAAGAGAATCCACATTTTAGAAGCTGTGGATCTTGAAGACATGTCTAAAATGCAAAAACAAACACACAGCAAGAACAAAAAGGGGAAGAAATGGCTGGTGTTCTCTGAAATTTGGAAATGGCTTTGGATATGAGAGAGGGAGGAATAAGGGCACCTGACAGGCCATGGGAAATATACAGCCCAGGGCTCAGATCCTGCCGGGAAACAGCTGTACTGAGGAGAAGACAAAAGGAGATGGGGAGGGAGTGCAAGCGGTTGCCAGATGCACAGTGCTGTTTTCTCCTCCTCTGCCAACCATCACCACCAGAGCACCACGTTTATACGATTCATTTTATCTGACCGTGGCCTCTCTCCCTTCTTGCAGTGCGCAACTTTCATCACTGTGGTGCTGGTGAGGGCGGAGCAGATCCTCACCTTCAGTCCCCAGCAGGCCACAGCGTGAGCATCATGGCAGCTGAGCAGGCATGGATGTGCCCCATCTGCCGTGATGAGCGGAAGGACGTGGCCTATGCGGTACCTTGCTGCCACCAGTTCTGCCTGGGCTGCATCCTGCGGTGGGCCAAGCAGAACAACAGCTGCCCGCTCTGCAGGACGGTCATGACTGTCATCAAGGTTGCTGAGTGGGACGACGACGATGACCTGGATTTCATTATCAGGCCCCCAGCACAGCCTGTACCCGCCTGCTTCCAGGCAGGCATTGCTCCTGGCTACAGCCCCCACAGCTCTTTACCACCTCCTTCACTGTCCCCTCTGCCATCCTCTCTGCCCTTTCTGCCACTGCCAGAGGAGCAGGAGAGTGAGGAGGCAGAAGAGCAGGATGCTCAGGAGGCAGGTGAAGAGGGGGCTGAGGAAGCAGAGGAGCAGTGGGCAGATGAGGCAGAGGAGCTGCAAGCTGAAGAGATAGACAAAGAGGAGGCTGAGGAGGCAGAAGATGAGCCTACAGTGGGAGGTCTCCTGCCTGAGGTCTGGGCAGCTCTGTTCAGGCAGCACCAGCAGATCCTGGACCCTGTGCTGCCCTGGCTGCGGCAAGCGCTGACACTCATCTTTGGGGCACAGTGGTGGCCGACGCTGTCAACCGAGAGCATCATCCTGAATGCTCTGTGCAACGTCGGGCTGGACGGCGAGGCCCTGGTCCAGGAGGTGTTGCCTGTCCTGGAGGACAGAGCAGAGGCACTCATTCAGGGACTCATCGACACCGTTGTGTGCCACTGCGGTGAGGAGGCCCTTAGGCAGCTGGGCCTCCAAGGTGCCACCGTGTCCAGGGAGCAGCAGGACAGCCCTGTGGCCGCTCCTCGCCCCGCAGCCTCCCTACAAGCCACCCTCACCTCACGGCCCGCAAGTCCCAACGCGCAGGACCTGCCCAGCACACCAGAGGCTGTCCTTCGTGGCTGCCCCACTCGCTGCCCCGCTGCTCACATCCTGAGGGACCCGGAGGAGCCCCATGAGGAGATGGAGCAGGGCACAGCAGCAGGTCCCTCTGCTCGGGGCAGCGGCTCCTCAGCTCCTGGCCGCTCCCCTGGTGGGGCCCAGCGGCCCCCTAAGGGAAGGGCTGACAGTGACGGTGACCCAGAGCAGCCCTGCAAGAGGCTGCGCCATCAGCAGCACTAGCAGCCTCTTTCATTAAAAATAAAGGTAGAAAAGATTAGTCCACAAAGACTCAGTTTTACTCCAAACAGAGCTGGCGTTCCACGCGCGCAGTGCTGCATCCTCCCCCTCAGCCAAGCATCACCACCACACCATCATGTTTATACAGCTTATTCTATTTTGTCCTTACGGATCACAGAGCAATTAAATAATTCGGTCTTTCTGAGGAGAGATGCCGAGTACATTAATGATCAACACTCTCCTCTACAAAAATGAGGAGAAGACGCAGATTTTAGGAAGCGCTCCCAAATAGAACCACAGTGACCAATGTCACTTCAGTGGCCATATTTGGGCTGGGCACTGGGTTGTAAGATATTACTCAAAACATACAAGAAACACATGTGGGTATCCATTCATCCTGAGACCCCTTCATAGTGTCATCTCACAGATTTAATTTAAATCAAGGACAATGAACCTTCCAGCAAGAATAATTTAAAAAGGAGCATGCAGAATTCTGCTACAGAACGGCACTCAAAGTTGGTGTCATCACTGAAAAGAGACTGGCCCTATCCACTGCCTCTTGTCCATCATATGTTTATAAGCATAGATAACGTCCCCCCTCAGCCTTTTCCAAGCTGAACAATCCCAGGTCTCCCAGTCTTTCCTTACAAGGAGAGATGCTCCTGGGCCCTCATCATCTTTGCGGCTCTCCACTGGACTCTCTCTAGAAGTTCCCTGTCTTCCTTGAACTGAGGAGCCCAGAACTGGACACAGTACTGCAGATGTGGCCTCACCAGGGCAGAGTTAAGGGAGAAACAAACCTCCCTTGGGTGAAGTGAACCTCCCTTGACCTGCTGGCCACACTCTTTTTAACGCACCCCAGGACACCACTGGCCTTCTTGGCTCTAACAGCACTGGCCAAACACTGTCCACCAGGACACCCAGGTCATGATAAATAGCTTCTTTCCAGCATGTGTGTCCCTAACATGTATTGACATATGCAGCTATTTTTTCTCAGGTGCAGGAATGTACACTTGCCCTTGCTGGACCTCATTAGGTCCCTCCTGACCAACTCTCCAGCATATCCTGGTCTTGCCGAATAGCAACACAGACTTTTGGTGTCAGCTACTCCTCTAAATTTTACCCTCTTTTTTTTTTTTCTTTTTCTTTCTTTTTTTTTTTTTTTTTTTTACTATACTCTCAGCAGATTTGCTGAGGGTGCATTATCCCTTAATCCAGGCCATTGATGAAGATGTTAAACAAGGATAGACCCATTAGTAATCCGAGCCCCAGCAAGGCTCTGAGCCACTGAATACAACCCTCTGAGCTCTGCAACTCATCCAGTTCTCAATCCACTGCACTGTCCACCCATCCATCCCATACTTTCTAATCTTTCACATGAAGTTGTTATGTGAGACAGTGTTAAAAGCCTTGCTGAAGTACAGGTACAGAACATCCTGCATGACATCACAGAAGACTACTAGTTTTCACCTTGGTGAATATACATTAATTACTCCTGATAACCTTATTTTCTTTTACTTGCTAATAGATGACATCCAGAATAAGCTATTTCAACACCTTCTCAGGGATGGAGGCCTGTAATTTCCCAGCTCTTGCCCTTTTTGAAGACTGGAGTGACAATGGCTTTCCTTTAGTCCTCATGCAACTCTCAAAGATGATAGGGAGCAGCTTGGCAATCACTTGTGCCTGTTTCCTCAGCACTCATTGGAGCAGCCCATCAAGGCTTGTGGCTTTGTATGCACCTAGCTTGCCTAGATGATCTCTGACCAGATCCTCCTTGACCAGAGATAAATCTTTCTATCCACAGCCTCTTTCTCTTATCTCCACGGTCTGGGATCCCAAAGGAGCAGTCTTAGCAGTAAGGACTGAAACAAAGGTGTTCAGTACCTCTACTTCTTCGGTGCCCTCCATTATCAGGGCACCACCCCATTTGGCAGCCAGTTCATATTTTCCCTAGTCTTCCTTTTGCTACTGACATACTTAAAGAAGTCTTGCTATCCTTGACCTCCCTTGCCAGCTCAAGTTCCAAGTGGGTCATAGCCTTCTGTGTTGCATCCCTGCATGCCCTGACAATGTTTCTATGTTTCTCCCAAGTGGCCAGATCCTTTTTCCACCCTCTATAGACTTTATTCTCCCATCTGAGTTTTTTAGTGAGGTCCTTGCTCATCCATGTGGGTCTCCTGCCACCTGTGCCTGATTTCTTACTCTTAGAGATACACTGATCTTGAGCTTGAAAGAAACACTGCTTGCAAGTCAACCAACTCTCTTGGCCCCCTTACCTGAAGTGCTCTGACCTAAGGAATACCTTCAAGCAGGTCCTTAAAGAGGTCAAGTTGGCTCTCCTGAAGTCCAGGACTGTGATCCTACTTATTGCCTTATTTCTTCCATGTAAGATCCTGGACTCCACTATCTCACAGATGCTGCAACCAAGGCTGCCCCAATCCTTCACATTCTCAACCAGTCCTTAGTTTGTAGGAACAGTGTCCAGCAGTATAACTTTCCTTGCTGGATCCTCCACCACCTGCATCAGAACATTATCTTCCACGCACTGCTGGGACCTCCTGGACTGTACGTGCCTGGCAGTGTTTTTTTCCAGCAAATATCAGAGTGGTTTAAGCTCCCCATGAAAATCAGTGTCTATGATCATGATACTGTGATCATGGAACTCCACAAACTGCACTTTGCTGGTCTTTCCTAAAAAGTACACAGCCATCCATGACAGCATTGTCATGCAAGCTGTCCCACCATGTCTCTGTGATTACAATGAGATCATGGCCCTGCAACTGCACACAGATCTCTAATTCTTCCTGTTTATTCCCCATGCTGCATGCACTGGTATACAGGCACTTCAGAGAACAAATGGAAACAGAGGAGGCAGATTTCCCTAGAGGGATGCAAGAGGATTCGCCAGAACTATACACACCCTTGAGGTGGTTGGCCTTCTGACCCATGGTGGGTATTAATTACATCAGAGTTAAAAAATACTAAGATACAGAGGCCACACTTAATATCTGAAACAGAATCGGTGTTCATTGCCACTTCTGTTTAAATCTTCTTTTTGTGATGTAGCTTTGGAGCTTACAGCCTGTCTGAGTTACTGAGCAACTGTAACACTGCAGATTTGAAGAATGCCAACTTGTGCAGACTGGGCAGGAAAGTAGATGGAAATACCTTGCCAGATCCCACACACATTTTAAATTTGATCAACTTGTTAAAGGTTTCCCACACTGGATCTGTTCTGCAGTTACAGACAGGTATCTTTACTCCCCAGCAGGACAAGTGCTATACAGCAAGTCAAGATTTCTTCTGAGCAGCCCAAACAACTTGTATCAAGACAGCAAAGCACTACATGGATCTATTCAAGGGGCACTTGACACACAACTCAAGTGCTTTTAAAGCAGTGCTCCTGATACAAAAGTGCAGGACCAGCTTTAAGCTCCACTTGCTTCACTTCAGTTTCCCTCATTCTTCATTTTTAATTACTTCTATATCTATTTAGATTTATTTGGAGGCACTTCTAACCTATGCTCACCAGAAAGACAATATACTCATCAATTGCTCTGCAGAACAGAAGTCACTTTGGAAATTTACAAACTCATCCTTCCCTGAATTCACCAGCCTCTGTAAGCATCCAGCAAAAATGGAAGCTGTTGGAAAAACGATTTTTGAAATAACTTTCTCTAGCAAAGCATTACCAAAAAGTCCCAAACCCAATCCCCAGGTTTCTCTCTCTTGAGCTATCTACACTCTGATGTAATACTACATATAGTCACAGAATGCCAACATACAACACTGGGATACTGGCTCTTTTCAAGCTTAGGAAAAAAGATTTTTTATCCAAAAACCACGTCTGAAAGCCATTCAGAGTAATTCATCAGATCATTCATCACTTGCTCATCTTTGTCAGCATATGAGCTTATACTCTAAGCTGAAATGCCTACAAGCATTAAAAATAATATCACCAAGAACAACAACAAAAAACCATAGAAAAGAATACTTTTTTCCCCCAGAAATTATTATATTTTCTTAATTCTCACCTGGTATTTAGGGCTAACAAGACAGGAGGCTTTTGATGCAATCCACAATTAGCGGGTGGAATTTTTATTTTTATTTTTTTTTCCTAAAAAGCATGAGCCACAGTCACAAATACAGAAGAGCTGTACAGGTAAGAAGATCCACCAAACCTTTATGAGAGTTGAGTTGCCCAGGGCAACTGCAGAACTTAACTGGCTTTAGAAAAACACAAGGAAAAACACAAAGAAAAAAAAAAAAACAAAACACACAAAAAAAGCCCAAAGTTTTCTTATGGCTTTTTTTTTCTTCCCTTCCTGCAGAGTTGGCACATCGACCAAATCTGAGCACTGCAATAATTCCAGCTGCATGTGTCTCAAAGGGAAACTTTTTGTTCAGTTAAGTTCTACACATTTTTTTTTTTTTTTAAAGAAAGACAAACTTCAGTTATTTTTCTTCTCCGAGAAAGTAACAATTTACCATTAGAGCACTCATTATTTTACAGGCCAAAGAAGCAGTTGGAGTATTCAATAATTGTAATTAGATTTACGTAGCTCTTATAATTAAATGGATGAATCTAACAAAACACAGTTAATATATTTTATTCTTGTTAAAAACAATTTATAAAACTTTAATTTGCTATGTTGATAAACCAGAGGTGGTGGGAAGGAACAGGACAGCATAGACTACTTTTAAAGTAGGATGAAGAAATATTATTTGCCCCTCTTGATATTACTAATCAGAACTTCAGTAAGAACAAGTTAGGGTCAGTTAACGAAGTTTAATGAAGCCAGTGTCAGCGAAGTAACCTCAATTATTTGTATGAAGCATCAGACATGAAAAGGCAGTATTCTCTCTAATTCCAAACAAGGAAGTGCAACCTGCATTGCAGCAGTAGGGAAGTACCATGACCCGCTTTTACAAAACACAACACCAGGGCTCAGGGAGTTGTGTGGATCCAGGCGAGGTTTAAAGTTGCAAAATTACATACCCCATTTAAGAGCCTGATACGAGCCCTGTCAAGGTGCTTCCTAATACTTTCCATGTTTTACTTTAACTGTGATTTTAATCAAGCTGAGTTCTTTGACTCAAAATCTCAACTCAAGCGCCATCAAATTGTTATAATTAGATAGGCAGAGATTTAGTTTTTGAACTGCTAAATTTTACATACAATTCATGGTTAGAGAATACTGAAAAATTCAGGACTGATGATAATTAGTATGATATTTTGACAGATGTTTTTTACTCTGTCTTGGAGATTGAATGGATTTCACATTTTTGCTGTGATTACTTTTCTTAGTATATTGGACACTGAGACCACACAATTACATGGTACTTGTTGCCTTGCACAGCAGCAAATACTTCTGAGCTATGCTTGCGAGACAAATCATTAATTCTTACAGAATTCACTTTTTCATTGTTGAAAGGAAATTAGCAGCTCATTGCTATTTTCTGCTCATCCCTAAACTTTCTTGAAAAATCCAAACCAAAACAAAATCAAAATACCCCTAACTCACTAAAGAAAAGCTTTTTAGAGAGACTGAAGTGACTAGAAACAGTGCCTAAAAATATTCAGCCTACTTATTCTGCCAAAATGAAGGAAATGCCAGCAGGGACACTGAGACTGCCGAATGAGGATCTATTTTCATGTTATTCTTTATGTATTTTTACCTTTTCATCTACCTAGCCACGTGCTGTAGCTGGAATACAGCCTTCAACAAGAAGTTTATGGTGCAAATGGTAAACATCTGCACTTCTGGAATAGGTAGAAAATTTTGCCATGGGCTAACGGTGTCCGCATAATGCTATAAATGGGAACATCATCTGCAGTGGCACATTTCAGGCTGTCATTAGCCTCATTCTAACAGTAACCCGTAAAAAAACACAAATGCTTTTGACTACTCATTTACGATCAGCTCTTCTGGCTTTGTGAAACTGTCTGTTGCATTACATCAAGGCACTATCAACACAGGTTTGTGACTAATCAGTGAGTTATATCTCACCTCATCTCCACGTAGAAGAGACCTTCGTGTTCTGTACCATTTATGAACTTAACTGGAGCAATGCATCAAAGCTAATTGTATTCCTGGCATCATTCTTCAGCGATTGCTGGGAAAGTGCTTATTCTCCATTTCTTCAAATTTATTATCCAGCTCTTACAAATGAAATTAATTATCAAGTTTTCATCTCATCAGCTACTGGGAAATGGCTATAGTGCACGAAACAAGACTCTGTATCTGGCTAGTTGGATGACTTATTCTGCATTTCACATCATCAGAATGACTGGTTTTCTATGTCTTTCCATCACATATGAATACAAAGAGGTGCAAGGAGGAATGAACTGATGAACACAGACAAAATACCCTGATGGTTGTACTGTCAATGGGAACCACCTAACATATTAAAAAATCCTTCTTGTATTTTTAAAAAACTTGTATGTGTTCACAGAATTATAGGGGTTGGAAGGGACCTCTAGAGATCATCAAGTTCAACCCCTCTACAATGAAAAGACCATTCTATCAGTTAGAAACATACTGGAACTTCCCCAGATTAGAATAGAAAATGTATTAAAATGCATCAGAAAAGTTTGTCCTTGACAATAATCCACCACTTTACAAAGGCAAACACGACAGCATGGTCTTCTATGATTTTACCTCTGGAGATTTTTGGCTCAATGCTTTACTGAATGTGAGAGCATAAGGAAAACATGAAATACTTTTGATATTTCTTTCCAGAGAGTAGAAATTTCTTCAAACATTACTTCCAATTCAATATCTTTAAAAAAAAAGCATCTCTGTCACTTTCTAATTTACCAGTAATCAAAGATTATGTCTTTTACATATGAGTATGATTACAAAATGGGGTAACTTTGTGCGAGTTTTAAGATTTCTCTTCTTTCTTTGGTTTCAAACAAATTTATCCTAACAATGCTTACGCCACAAAACTGTCATTATTATTTATTTTAAAATAATTGATTT
Source organism: Chrysolophus pictus (assembly GCA_037305975.1). Taxonomy (NCBI): domain Eukaryota; kingdom Metazoa; phylum Chordata; class Aves; order Galliformes; family Phasianidae; genus Chrysolophus; species Chrysolophus pictus. Next base: position 43,554,171 of record JAYKPI010000006.1, read on the forward strand.
AATTAATCCCTTGATAATATTATATTCACTAGAGAACAGAAATTGCCACAGGAAAACTAATTAGAATGAGTAATCTATAGGAGCAACAGGTTACCTACGTGCAGCCTTCCACCTCCTGCTGTTAAAGCTAAGGCAGGACCAGGGCCAGAAAACCAGATCCATTTCAGTGTGGAAATGTCAGCACTTGCAACTGAAAGCTGTGTAGTCCGTCCCTCTTCTCCCCAGAATTCCTTGAAAATAAACCCAAATTATACCCAGAAGCCTGCACAGATCTTAAGGTACCACAGCAGTAAAGGCTCAGCAAGGAGAGCTTTATACAGGAGGCAAGGTCGAATGCTTCTCAGAAGACAGCAAGAAACGACATAGCAAAATGAAGCTGACTGAACTGGCTCCTGACCATGGAGCCTCATGCTCTTTGCACATGACCAAATGCAAAAAAGAGGCTCCTGGAAGTCACTGCATAGCCACACAGATGCTGGGAGGGGAAGAAGTGAGTGTGTGGAAAGGAGCATGGAGCAGGCCTGTGCTCCAAAGACACCTGTCCACAACCCCCACAGCAAACAGCTCCCAGGCATTTTCAGGGTGACTGCTTGTAGCTTATCAGCAACACAATCTGACCCCTTACTTTTCCATACCATGCTGCTTCATCCTTGCCTAGCAGCTTCCTCACCATACCACCATGCCTCCTTTTTTGTCTTTTCTTGCACTGAATGTTCACCCGACAGTTCAGACATCAGAGAGCATGTCAGTGTAAGTAATCCCAGCATCTGAAATCCAGCGCTCCTGCTACCCTGCGCCTGTAGAGATGCTGGTAGAAATGCAACACAGGCAACACTTTAGTCTTACCCGCTGCTACATCCTAATGCTTAGTTTCTTTGATAGACTGAAAACCCAGGCAGGTACAGTGTGAGCCACAGAGGCAGAGCATGCTAAGTGTCACTTCACTCCCCCATACCTTTCCTGCAGCTCCCCTTAGCAGCCTAATCCTCATATGGACAGATGAGCAATCATCCCACCCTCTGGACTGCCCTCTGTGTGTAACACAGACCCTCACACTAATCTCCTGGCAGAAGAGGAAGAACTCGGGTCAGAAAACAGCCCCAACAAATTTTATTATTAAAACAGCTGGGATCTCAGGGCTAGATGTTCTTTAATACCAAGAGATCTTTGTAGCTATTTTTCCTGCTGACATCGGGAGCTGCTGGCAGTCTCCTGAACTGCAAACAATGACCAGCTATTCATATAGCCCTCTCTTCTATGAGCTGCTCAGAGAAAGGCTGGTGAGCATGGGCAGATCACCTCCACAGGAGAGAGAGCAGACACAGAAACAGCTCAGCACCAACAGACTCAAGGTACTGTCTGTAACAGGAATGTGTTTGTTTTAATCGATTATACTTGTAAGAAGTAGATTGAGCCCTTCAAAATTGGGACTACTATGAAGCTGTTTATTACAGACAAGGAGGAATATGTTTCACAGTGACCTAAAAAGATGATTATATGAGCAAACCTATGCTTTATCCTATCCATACTACAGCAAAAATAAATACTCAAGATTCTGAAGCTGCTGTGGCTGCCAAGGCAAAACGCAGAAGGGAGAATTATCCTCCCAGTACCTGTGCCTAAGTATATGCAGTGTAATGATGTTTTAGCTCACTTTAGAAGTTGTGATTCCTTCTACACTAGTGAGATAACATATCATTGCTCCATCGTCACAACACAGATGCTGTGATGCATCTGGGAAGACTTCATGTTGACGCCTGTAAACCCCATGTTATGACTGCAGCAGCAGAAAACAGTGTTTAGTGTTAATGCTGCTTTCCTGAAATACATTTAAAAGGCATTAAGAGAGAACATCTCTAGGAGCACTCCGGAATCTTTGTCAAAACACTGTCAAGACAAAAAAATATATGTAATGCTGAAGGAACTCCTATCTCAGTTGCAAAGAATACCATGGATCATCAAAGCAGGTTGCTACATCCATCAACAATTCTCTTTGCATTAAGGAACTCCTGATGTATCTATCTGGCCAAGGAAGCTACTGCTGTGTTTGTGTTCACTCCCCTGTGTGGCTACATCACAGTGCACTGCTTGAGATTTCAGCACTGCCAGTAAACATTCAGTATACATTTGTGTTTGCTCACAAAATTTAAAAAGTACAATGATTTCCCTCATGTATTGCCAAATTTTTTTTTTTTTCAAGTCTGCATTTTGGGATAAAGCTATTTTAAAATATCTTTTAAAATCATTACAAACGTAATGATAAATCAAAACATGCTTAAGGAAAACAAAGCTCCCCCTAGCTAATCCACATCAATACTGTACAGAGATAAATGTGTCGGCTTCAAAAAACTGAAACTTAAAATTGTTGTCATGCTTTCAGCATCTCAGCCTCCAAAACTAAAAGACACTCCCAGTCCTGTGATTAAATCATACACTAATGCTATGAACTGAAAGAACTGCATTGCAAGCACAACACAGGGAATCAAGTCATCTCATTTTAATATCATGCAAGACAAAGATAAGGGTATCTTTAGAACAAATGATAGGAAATAAAGCAATAAGCAGATTTACCTGGAGTAGTTACCGTGGTCTGTTTCTGCTCTGTTTCATGTTCCTTTCAGGATAATCACCCCTAAAGTATATTTCCTGCTTCGCACTAATATTATTCACAACATGCGTGTTCTTCATTATTAAGTGAAGAACTGCAAGGTTTTCAGATGGAAGGCAAAGAGAGGGGGGACAAAAATCCCCCCATTACCTGTCCTGGCCACTAAACTCTTTTGATGTAGGTGAATGGGTGGATTCTGCTGAAGAGAAGGCGCAGTGCATGCAGCTCCTCTCAGCAGCGCTCCTCTCCCCAGCAAACGCAGCTCACTCGCAGTAGAACAGCCTGCAGTAGAATAACAAGAGAATTTCTCAAGTGCTAGTGTAAGCGAAGGAGGGGGTGTGAGGGAAAGCAAGGAAAGAAATTGCTTGAGAAGCTGCTTCTCTCCACTGCTCAGGCACGCTGCATGTCCCTCTTTCACAGGGGTCTTCTGAGGACAGACACACAAAAGATTCCAAGGTTCTGAGATACTGTATGAGAGCTAATGCAGACAGCTAGATAAAACAACCATGGTTAGGAAATGCAAAATATTAAGTTTCCAATAGCAACATCAACACCTCTTTGCTGGAGCTCTTATAACGTGATGTGTATTTTGAGACAAACAGCAATATTGTGAGATAACAGCCTTGGCCTGAAATTGAGCTGTAAAGTCAATCCTGCTCTACCATCCCTTCCTCAGGCTCATTTGCCACTTTCTTTTCTTGTCCGAATTTACAGGTGCCATTTTCCCACTGTACTTTCTCTCTTCTGACGCTGAACCAACAACCAAAAAGTTAACCCTCACAGTTGCTTAGGACAGCTCTGTTTACAGCTGGATGGTGACCATACAGATGAAAAACTAATTTGCATGGATAAAAAGCCAACAAATCTTCACAGTCCGTCTACTAAAAACATCAGATTCATGCAAGACTCTTCCAGACACGTAACTGGAGTACAAGAGCCCTGCCAAGCCCCAGGCTTTGTGCATAAGAGTTGTTCTTTTGGCTTCCCCTTCTGAATCTTCCCTTCGGCCCCATATGACACATTCTATTATAATACTTGCCCATGCTGTACAGGGATTTGCTGAAGTCATTACACTCCTATCAAGCTTTGGAAGAAGAATGCCAGTGTTGCTAGCCAAGGAACAAGGTAGGGACGCAACATGAGAGTATCCTCCACTGCAGAAGGTGGGTGTTCCCCATCACTGAAATGGCATGGACAGTGGGTGGCAGCAGTTTATCATTTCTTTCCTACATTATGTAATTAGTACTGTCAATCCCCCCCCCTCAAAAAACTCGAAGTTTAAGAAACAGGGCAAACTGAGCTGTTTTTATTTATTGTTTCAATACACTAACCTTTAAGATTCAGATGTTTTTCAGAAAAGGGAGACCTCAGATTTCCACCACTGAGAAAACTGGAACTTTAAGAGGAATCACAACAGGATCCTTAATAAAATCATGACTGCCAGGAACCTCGCACAGCACGCAAAGAATTCCCTTAACATCAAGCTGTTGTCACTGAACACAAAGTGTTGACGACTTACCAGGAAGGAACAGCCATGAACACATGCTAGATTGAGAGTCCAGCTGTGATGTTCCTGGATGGGAAAGGGGAAGGGGTTTCTATTTGAGGGGAGAGGGAGGCACGGATGTCAGCCGAAACGGCAGAGCACGATCAGTGTCTGATCTGGACATTAACTATGTCAAAAAAGCAAATGCAATTGCTGAAAGACTTTCAAAACAAAGAACATTCCCTCAGGGCTGACTGCAAAGACTTCTAACAAGTCAGAAATAGAAAAATCATTAACTCATAGCACTTACACGCCACTTACCTTTCCAGCAGCTGGTTAATGGTGTGCACCCTGGTTTGCTTTTGCACGCAAACCCAGTACATAGCTCCAACCATCACACAGTAAGGACGACACTGTATATTCTCTCTCTTACCTCATGCAGATCTCGGTCTCCAACAAAATACAAGTTCTTTTGCTATTCCAGAATCCAAATGGCAATGCAGACAGACTGGCCAGGGTCAGAGTTACGCTGAAACCTGGCACAAGTCATGTCACATACTTGTGTGTGTGTGTGGCATCAATGTCACAAAGTAGAAACAACACCCATGCGAGTTCCTGATACTGGGAAAAGGGTGGGTCTGACACATCAAAAAGGGAAGAGCTTTGTAGTTATATCTCCCTGTTGCATGTTAGTAAGATGAGGGACAGGAAAGTCCATCCCGTTGTGAAGATTAGGCTGCTCAGATCTCTGTATCAGAGACAAGCATTAAAACCAATGTGAATCACTATTGTTACAGTACAGGAGACCCTGAGGCCTCAGATGAAACCCAGGGAACTGTACAAACAAGATGAGTCCCTTGCCTAGGGGAACTAATCATCTAAATGAAAAAGACAGACAGAGAGATGGAGGGAGAGCAGCAGCACGGGGTGGTGAAAGCGATTAGCCCAAGGCCAGCCAGCCAGAAAATCAAAAATAGAGGCTGACCCTTGATTGTCAGCCCATTGTCCTCTCTACTGACTGAAACTCCTGGGGTGGACATGACATTAAATGGGTATTTCTGTTTTGCTGTTGTCATGTCTAAAAATAAAGCATGACGGTAATGTCTTTGTACTAAACTGCTGTAATCAAGGCCACATAGGCACATTCACAAACAAAAACACCAAGAACCTTTGCTCAGAGAAGAAAGCAAGGCCCCTGGGTGCAAGGTCTGGAAAGCACATCTTGATTACTAGCTACATCCACTAAGGACAAGGATGACTGCTGTTTTGAAGGCTTTCAGCATCAATGAATTTTCCAGAGCAAACCCTAGACAAGAAGTACAACCAATGAATGCAGCTAAGGGCTGATGCTATGAGGAATCCAGAAAGCATCTGCCCTTACACAGGAGAGATTTAGGATGGTAGGCATGTTTGTAAGAATTCTCAACCTGGCAGGATAAATGCTCTTGTGAAGAACTCAGTGCTGCCAAACCTAGACTATTATAAGTGACTGATCAAGATCCTGGTTTCCTCCATACACCACTCCAAGCAAAAAGATTAAATGTTACTTTTGGAACATAAGATGTGATGAAGATTTCTACAAGTCCAGCACTGCTGTTTCTAAGGGTTGCACCAGCATTTCCTCAGGCATTACAGACACAAAACAGGACTTCCAGCAGTGTATACCAAAAGCAGGTTTTCAAAACCCCTGGGATACGACACTGCACTTCTGTAGGAGAAGCAGCCATATGTGCTGTCCTCATGGAACAGAAGGAAAAATTATATTACCTGTGTTCAAGACAAGCACAATTCATTCTGACTACATCAACATTTTACTCCATTCTTTCCATAACAAAGTCACATAGAAAATCTTCAAGTATCTTTTTTTAAAGACACATCTCCTTGAAATTGTATGCAAAACCTTAGTCCTCCCGACTGGAAGACAGCAAATATTACTAATGTTCAAGAATGGCAAAAAGGTAGACTCAAGTAAGAAACAAGTATGTTGTTATTAGTGTTGAAAATACAGTAAATTTCTTAAGTAGTAAGTAGACAGTTTTCAACACATTGTTTAATACAGATCCTTAGCACTTGATCTCCTCTTGGTAAAATAAAGATAAGGAAATCTGTTTTTCTGAAGTGTTAAAAATTTCATTATTCCTAGACTGACTTAATTTAGAAACTAGCAGCTTCAGGTGCCTCTGATATGGAATTCTCTCTATTTACTTCTTGTATACTTAAATATAAAATATATTTGAAGGCAGATGAGAGAGAAAAAAAAAATTATAATTCCATATATCCACATTTCCAAAGCTCTCAGGGAACTAAGTCCTATTCAATAATACAAGGAAACACAAACGAATGTCAGAAGTTCAATTATACAAAATAATGATGGATAGAATAGATTATCATTTCTTAAACAAAATAAGCTGCTCATAAAAGCTTTTCAGAATTGTGTGCATAGGATGCTCTTTTTTTTGTGGAAGGACTATGTCTTTCCACATATTCAAGTAATACCAATTAGTTCATGTGTGCTATTAGAAAACAATTATAGAATAACTATCACTGATTGCAACTTCTTTCAATGAGAATCCTCTCCTCATTTAAATCAGCAAGAGGATTAAACACTTGTTTTATTGGAAAAATTAATTTTCCAATCTGTGTAGCTCTCCACTTCATACTTGAGTTTTTTAATACAAGTTCCACAACTACACTTTACTGTTTAAAATTAAAGACATTAGGATTCCTGAATGTATGCAAGGGACTTGGTAAGGCTTCAGAGAAAAGCCAGGAAGTACTAAAAAGCAGTACTCATAAAACTACTGTATTTCTGAAACATGATTTTAAAAGAGCAATGTCTGTGGTTTGACAGAGGGGAGTAGGGATGTGGGACTTTCTATTAATGTGGCGACACAGAGAATTCTGAATTATCATTTCCTATTTGGGTATTATTTCTTTAAGACTGACCTCTAGAAGCCAAACCCTAAGATTCATCCCTGAACTCTGACACAAATACTGTTCAATCTGTAGGCAAACTCTTTTGATCAATATTACAGTACATGATTACAAAGACGGTCACAACTGTATACTCTTCTACTTCAAGTAAAGCACACATATCCCCAACCTGAAAGGTAATTTTTTTTCCCAAGAACTTTACAATATTAAAAAATAATGCACTTGACAGACACTACAATATTGATTTCTTTACGATGATGACAGTGTTGGTATGGGAACTGTCAGCTCCTAAAACCTGTGGCTATGGCAACACCAGCCTCCTGTTGTACTCCTCACAGCACAACAGCATTGCACAATACAACGTTGTCAAACTAGAGTTTAAAAAAAGCAAGCTTGGGAAAATTATGTTGTGTAATTCTCTGAAACCATTTTATCTTTTTTTTTTTTTTAATAAATAATTTCAGTATGGTGGTCAAGTTTAAAAGAGGAGGATTTTCAAAACAGCTTAAGCTCATGCTATGAGTCTGTAGCAAAGCAAGAAAATTGAAGTTGTTTTCCCTTCTGTATGTTCTAAGATCCACCATGTACTCAAGTTGCACGGGAATTTTCACACAGTATAATTCACGTCCTGAAAATGTGCAGAATCCACAGTTTGCCATTTTCAGGCCAACACTGCTGTGTAGCCAAAGACAGCAAGAGGCTTACTAGAAGAAACAGTACCAAATGTTGGTCTTCCTATAGTAGAAAGCAGAGCAGCTGCCACGGCTATGGTGAGCTGACTGGCAGAGCTAGCAGAGGAACAGACATACCTGCTTACACATCAATATACTTTGTCAAGATCTGCAGACACGCAGCGTTCTGTTGGATCAGCAGGTTGTGACAAAACAAAAATGCACTTACGCTAGGAACAAATCCATCCTGCCAGCAGAGTGGGAGAAATTTGGATGACTGGTTTAAGACTTCACCATATTAATTCCAGTGGGTTTTTGACACAGCAAAGCACACTCTGTTCTGCCTGCAAGTGAACTGTTTTGCCCATGTATTATAGGCAGTTATTGAAAAAATGGTCACAAGAAAAGTATCAGATGTAATGAATGGTACAATGATTTTAAAAGGGATTTTTACAATGTTGAGGTTCCCATCTAAGTTTTTCTAGTAATAAAAAGTGCAAGGGGTTTAAGAAAATCCCTTGTTCTGTTAGGTGCAATGTCAAACAAAGCCTTCAAAGAACAGAATTCAAAGTTTTTTCATTATACTTTTCTGAAACTGCAGGCTGTCTTTGCACTACACTGTTAAATTGACTGGCCCCAAAATTATCAACAAGCATGCCTGCAAGTTAAAGGAACAGTCTGACAATATGTCTGAATATTATTTAAAGTGCTCATATGTTATACAGTTATTGCATCAAAATCACTCCCTTGGGCCTGACAACTGTATAAACACACATTTGGTAGCTGTTGTTTCACTAAGTAATGCGGACATGAAGCTTCCGTGTTAGCTCTCATCATTTATGAAAAGATTTTTTGAATGTGTGTATATGTACACACACACGCACATATATATATACATTATTTATACAAAGGCTGCCCAGGGATGTGGTGGTGACCATCCCTGGAGGTGTCCAAGAAATGTTTAGATTTGGTACTAAGGGACATGGTTTAGAGGGGAAATATTGGAGGTAGGTGGATGGTTGGACTGGATGATCTTCGACATCTTTTCCAGCCTTGTTGATTCTATGATTCTATGACTTAGTTATCCCTCGGGTCCCCCACACCTACACCTATGAGTATGTCACACCAGTGAGAAATCAGGTATGTTGTAAGTACATTCTAGACTACAAAATCTGCTCATTAAATGCTCACTAAAGCAAAGGCAGGAGCAGGCCCATAGTCATCCACCAGTGACAGATCTCTGTGAAACTGACAAGCATCCCACTCACCTCCTGCACTGCCACCCAAAGGACAACAGCCTACTGCTCCTTTAGTGCCAACGGTGGGCAGTGTCTGCTGAAAGATGCTGACTTGAAGATGCACCTAGCTCTCAGTCTAGTGGCACATGGGGAAGACTGGCTGTTTCTGGCAGAAGAAATCCAGAAGCTGTGAATCCTATGCAGGAACGTAAGCTGTGTCTCCGAGGCAATTTTTGGCATACTGACCACATGACTCTCAGCTTCTTGCAAATGAAACAAGTGTTTCATCTGCTAGATAATTTTTTTTATTCCACAGCAAGGCAGATATGCTGTAGATAAGAAATCTGATACAAAATCACATATGCAAGAAATGTATAACAAACATCATGAGCCATCACCTCACAAGTCTCTTTAATTGCTGCTTTGCAAAACTTTTCTGAGCTTGCCACTACAACTTAAGCATCCCTGAAATATCTCTGTGTGTCACTTAAACCATCAAATTCTCTTTAAACAATCCCAACGATTTTCTTCTGGTAGTCTTCAAGCTTCTACATAATGCGTTAAGTATTTATATATTTGAAGAGAAAAAAAAAGAACCAGATCACCACTAATGCAAAGGACTAAAACTATCACATTAGCTGATAAAATGTAATATCAGTAAAAATACCCAAGACCACTGCTGTCCATCTGAGCTGTACCTTTTTTTCTTTTTTCAAGGTAAAGCTAGAGAAAGGGAAAGAAGGAAAGTCACACATCACCATGAAAATGTTTGACAATGAAGACAAATGGAAGGGCTGTAGGAAAATCGTTCAAGTTTTAAATAGCAGGTATCCAAAATAAGGACAAAATAGTCTTCAGAAATCAAAGAATCATTAAGATTGAAAAAGACCTTCATATTAGTCTATAGTCCAACCACCAACCTACCATCCCTATGCCCATTGACCATGTACCTCAGTGTCACATCCACAGGGCTCCTGAACACCTCCAGTGACTCCACCATCTCCCTGGGCAACATGTGCCACTGCATCACCACTCCTTCCGAGCAGAATTTTTTTCCTAATATCCAACTCGTACCTCCCCTGAAATGTAAGATTTTCCTCCTCAGTATAATCTAAACACCTGATTTTAATTTTTTAAATCATATTCTAACCTAGCATTGCAGTTGAGAGACTGTAGCAGTCACCTCACATTAAAAAATCGTAAGTCTGTGCCAACTATCCCAAACCCAACAAACTGAAAGGTCAACTTTCATCTCAAATAGATACAATTAAAATCAAAGTACATAACTTCAAAGCAGAATTACTCAAGCTACTAAAAGCTATGATCATCACACACTGTAAGTGCACCCCTACGGTGAATGTAGAAGCCTTTCAACCTCCATGTTAGATTTTAAATATTTTTCAAGATCGTTTTTCATTTCTACTCAGACTGCACTGTGACACAACACAAGTCATGATTCAACTGGAAGTACAACATGACTATGTCCATACTGCACATATCAGAGGTAGTTCAAATGCAAGGTTCTCTTCAAGACAGGGCTTAGATTTAGTTCCTGTAAGAGGTCGGTAGAGTATGTTTTAAAAGATGTCTGCCTGTCCTGTTGAACAGAAGAGTAGTGGAAGTCATCTTGGGAGAGGGGGGGATTGGAATTATCTGCAACAGAGAAAGGTTACTTTTGAATTTCCCATGGAGAAAGCAGCTTTCAGTTATAGAGAACGGTGGAAAAATGATGACCAGAGAGTAAATTTTCCAAATATACCACCTGCAAAAGGTTTCAGTGATTTAGCAAAACGGCAAGTCTGAGCAACTTACTCTGTTCAGTCATCACTTTATATTATGGACAGAAATGATTTATAAATTCGATTAAATTCAAATTAATCAAGATACATATAACATTCTCAGAATATTTACTTCAACCTCCTAAACATATTTGTTAATCCTAGGGGTAATATGAACTATCCCTCTTGTGGAGTATGCTTCTCATGAAGCCCTGCTTTCAATATTAAATTCATTTTAACTTCAATTATGGAAGCACAAACAGTACTGGCATAATAAGATCAAGTAACATTTTGCATATGATGTTAGTGAATATTTATTTACATAAACTAAAACAGGACCACATGATCCCATTACATATCTGCACAGCTGACGCTGAAAGGCAGGTTGGGTTTCACAGTGTTTTTCCATGACTTGACAGCACCACTGTGGATTTTTAAATATCCCAAATTAGCATCTCTTGTGTCCCTCTGTAACAGGGCCAAACAGGTTGTAAATACACAGGAAAGCCATTTAGACGCAGAGCAAAACACACACACGCAACAGAACTCATGGTATCAAAGGAAACACAAAATGTGCAAGGAATGTGGCAGAGGCTTTGTCTTAAACAGTTACAGGGTTTGGATGCATTTTGGAAGCCAACTCTCAGTGTAAACTTGACAACAGGAAGAACTGGTGAAGAATAACCACAAATTGTGATAAAGATGTAACAGCAGAAAACCAGGCAACACTCTCTCATGGGAAGAGTTTGATAACACTTTGAAAAAAAAAAAATTATTCTTTTGCAAAACTGCACTAACCAGTGTAGCAATTTATTAAAACAAAACAAAAAAAAGGTGGCATGGTACAGCTCCCTGGTCATAGGAAAAAACAAAGCTCATTCAAACCTTGGTGTCATCCTGAATTAATTTACTTTAGATCCACAGCAACATTCCATGATACTGCAGGCTTTTTAAATTATCAGACACAAAAGCAGCATTCTCAACAGATACCAACTGAAGGGACAACTGCAAAATCATTTTACTTGATAATGGCAAAACCATTTTGCTTTCTGCAGACTCTCAGAGGCAGTAACTGCTACACTTATTCTGAGGGCAGTGTTCAGGTTGGAGATGAATCCGTAGAAACATCTGCAGACAATTATTTGGCAAGAATTAAAAGCAGAAGGGACCTGCAAGATTGGTGTCTGAGGGGAAATCTGTCTTCACCAGAAAGGCTGGTCTGCCAGCACCTCGCAAGCTGAGGCTCTGAAGATCTGCTGTATGGGCTTTGGTACCACAGAGCATTTGACTCCTTCTAGGAAGATGGTGTGCTAGCAGAAGGTATTCATTGTAAATGAGGAGATGGGAGGATTTTATGCTTGTCATATAAATAGTGAACAGGAGAAAAAAAAATCTAAGCAACTAGCATGCTGCTTATGGGATTAGAAGAAATCACAGGGAAGCAATAATGCCATTTAGCACTTGGAGCCTCATCTTAGCCCTCCTTGGTTTTGCTGCATTCTTTGCTACTGCAGGGAAAAGACATTTTTGCTCAAGGAAATCTGCACAAAACCATAGCAAGAATGTTAGGCTTTCCAGCTTGGCATAATAGAAACTTCTTGCTATAGAGGAAATTTTCACTAACACGGAGTCCCAGATAAGGGCATTCTCATCAGAAACTAATTCTTTCCCCTCAGATATTGTTCTTTCCTGACAAAAACAGAAGTAACTGAATTTGGAAGGTAGTGTCTGTATTGCTTAACTAGCAATTGCTTGAGCAGTGTTGCAGAATCATATTACCACAGAATCATGGAATGATCCAGATCTTACAAATGAAGGACATAATTCATTGTGCTACATGCAGATTTTATCTTCCATAGGTTAAAGCAGTGCAATTTGTAACATACAGGATTTCTACAGTCCCTGCTAAATGGAAATGACTTCCAGAATCCCAATTCTCACTTATTCTAAGTCCTTACTTTTGCCCCCAGATGCACCATCTTTGAAAATTTCTCCAGATAGTCCACAGAGAAGGGTCAGGAGGTGCTATTTGTATTAAGATGCTCACACTGATTCCATGAACAAGACTTACTGTGATTTAAGAGATCCCACTGCAGTCACCAGGTTAATTGTGACAAAAATCACATTAGAGGGGAACACTTACAGCTCATATATCACTTGTCCAATTTCAACCAGATCAGCTAGCATCAGATGCCAATCTTAAACAGACTGTTAATTAGGATGCATGACAATCCCAGTCCATGTGGTAACTAGGAGAAGCACTATTTTTAGATTTTGACTCACTATTAAAAATAAATACTTAAACCATGAAATCTAGTATCTACAGACAGCTACCATGGAGGAAGTGTTTCCCTTCACTAAACACAAGGCTTTATTTTTATTTTTATTTTTTGATCAAGATCTCATTTCCCATCTGCTACGTTATCAAGGAATTTGCCAGTAAGCTCTCCTCAAATTTTACTTGACAACCATTTAGACAGAAAAGGATGCTTTTCCTACATAGCCCTCTGAGGGCTATGTAACACACCAACGGCACTGCCTTGACCACAGAAAAAAAAAACAGACTAGTGCAGTAATGGCAGTAATGATTAACAGTTAAAAATATATGACTTGATTGGCTTTGACGGCAGAAACCTCAGATCTGCTTCCCCTGCTTTCCCATATTATAGCACAGAGGGAAGCAAATTCTGAACTATTTTAATGCGTTTCTGATTCCAGATAAGCCTCTGTAGTTATCCAGTCCTCTAGCAAAAGAATAACTTAAATTCTCCTGCCACACTAAGACCTTCTTCAATTCATATGCTAGAAAAAAGAACAGGCAAGCTGGTGGAAGAGGACTGGTGCAGGGAGATGTGGACTGGTGATATCCTGCTTCTGATAGATGAAATTCCGGGCTGATCCATACGGAAGACTCAGGAGGAGAAAAGTTTTAAAACATCTCACCTGGTTGGCTGGATGGTGTATCTGTGGTTCCTTACTAACACACCACAAAAATCTCACATCCTGTTTCTAACCGGACGCTCCAGGTTGCCATGATCTCAAATAAAACAGTAGTTATACAAAGGTTATACAAACACATTTTATCATGGTAGGGATTATTATCTCTCTCATATTAGAGCAAAAAAGTAATGGTAGGGTAGCCTTCTCTACACCAGGCAGTGAACAGGGTATGAGTAGGAAGCAGGACTCGGGTCCACTGCTGCTGCCTCATCTGAAGATTTCTGGCACCTCTAGAGGAATAAAAGCAAAAAACAAAAATCCTCCACATACTATAAAATAACTATCTAATATATGAGACATGGGAAGATACGAAAAAAACACTTTTCCTCTAGCAAAAGCGTTCATTTCTACGTGTATATATACACTAAAGCTGCATTTTGAATTTGAAGTTCTTCTGCCCTTCATAAACTACCCAAAGACATTTGAATTGCACAGAATCAGCATCAGCAATCATCCAGCAAAATGGAAATGTCCAAATAATTTTGGAAGCCAGAATGATGCCTTTAAAACCTAAATGAAAAGTGTGCAAATATCAGACAGCTCACGAGATTCAGCACAATTCAGAAGCTTTGTCGATCAGATTGCGTAAATTCACTTTCTATTTTAAAAAGTAATTCTGTGAACTAACACTTTTCAGGCCTCAGTAGTGCTGGGACAGCAACTTTTTTTGTGATACAGAAAGGGTACAAGAATGTACAGTGTACTTGCGTGCCTTTAAATGTGGAACAGTACATTTGAGGAGAATCTTTGTGTGACAAGAATTGACAAAGGCTATGTAAAGGCTGAAAGGCATACCCAAAGGCAACCAGCTATATGAAGGAGAGTTCAGAAATGGTGCTGATCTGCACTTGCATTCTGGTAACAGGCATCATCTGAACCTGAGACTTGAGTAGATTGTGGAGGCAATCCTTCACTGAGAAGCTCTACGCTGAAACACAAATGAATTTGCCTCAATTCTCTATTATATTTCACCAATAAAGAATGAGAGCACACAAAGCTCAGTATAGCTGCCTTCAGACAGAGATGGTCTGAAGGAAGACTGGGAGCTGAGTCTGGACTTGCGGAATTCCAGAGCAGTAATTCTATAAGACGACTCCTTAACATCAGTAAATGCATCTGAGTAACTGCAGCTGTCAAATGCTGCCAAACTTGGACCAAGCCTTCAAAAGTCTACATATATGCTCATTTAACATAACACTCTGTATCCCTTTAAAAGTCAGAGGGATTGAATAAAATACTCCAAGAGCCAGCAGTGCTGAAGTTATGGCTATCTCCGATCACAGAGAACTTCTATCATGAAAGACTTTCCTTAACATTTTTCACAGCCAAATCACTCTAGGAGCTACTGCTGGAGCTTTGGCTGAACAGCCGAGGAGTTCATTTGGCATCCATCAATCTTACTATCAAGAGTGAACAACTGCTAAAAGCGAGTATCAGAAAAGTCCCTATAGTGAAGTTGGCAAAGTGTGTAGCGTTAGGTTTACCTTTGCGTTTCTCCTCAGACTCTTATTTGCAAAGAAGAACCATGAAAAAACTTTTAGGTATTAATCTTCCAGGATTAGCACAGAATATGCAAGACTATCTTTGGTCTTCAAATTTCCTTACTTCCAATAGCTCTTTGGACTAACACAGACAGATAATGACAAACAAAGAATAGGGCCCCAGCCACATCCCAATGTCTGCTTGTATCCATACTGGTGAGGTACAGACTGCACAAGTGGACTGGAACCATGGGTGGAAACCTGGCTGAACCCCAAGCTCAAATGTTATGAGCATAGTGGAGCTTGGAGAAGGCAGGCCAGCCTGTTCTCCTAGATACCCAGAGATGGACGAGAGGCAGAGGACACAGAAGAACACTGGCAGTTACGATAGGATAGCTCCTAGCTATCCATGAACCAGGCATACTGCAACGTCACAGCCAGCTTACTAACTGCAGCTCTGGTTTTGCTGGCACTAAGTACAGTAAGCACTGGAATATGGTAGAGTACGGCACAGGAGGGGCAGGTATCTGTCAACCAATTTGCAAACTATATGCTGGAGGAGTTGTTCAGGATCCTGAACATCACTCTCCAGTGTTACTAATCTTTTATGGAGATTTGTGCTGTTAATTGCAAGTTGGGAATTAGAGTGACACGTTACATGACTAATTTTTCAAACTATAATTGTACTATTCCCCTCAACCTCCTCCTTCTACTTATCCTGTCAATCTCCTTTCACTCTATTTTGTTACCACTTCTCTTGTTCTTACCACGTTCTTTGCTAGCAAGTAGAAAACATCCAAAGTGGAAAATACAGCACTTGAATGCACTGCAAGGAATAGACTCAAAAACACCTGCACAGGTTTGAAACCAATCCTTGCTACTCAAATTCTGCATAAGACTGTTTGGAAAACTGGGGTTTCCCAAGAATATTCAGTCTCTAATTGTAATTTCCTCGACGAGAAACAAAAAAATCTATTGCCACACTATGTTTAGGAGTTAACAGAAACAACTGTTGTGCATCTTTTCCACGTGTGCGGTCTACTTTCTGTACTCCAAGAATCTGATTCAGAGGGCCAAAGTCTAAAATACTGACTTCAAATGTCCTTCCTTCCAATAGTCCCCCGATCCAAGAAGCAAAACACCAACAGGCATTTCACAGATCATAGAGCTTAAGACTTAAAGGACTGATTGCAATGCTAGTGGGTTTTTGTTGCAACAAAATTACTTCCCTCCAAAATAGCTCTGCATTTCTGAAGAACAGGCACTAGAGGCACTCAGAATGTGATTCACACTGGGCACTTCTTCATGGTACAGCGCTCTACAATTCTTTTTCCCCTCAGGATAGTTTCCAAAAACATTTTTGATCAGATACATGCACTGCCATCAGAGAGAGATGCATGGATAACTGTGAATTTGCAGGATGGGGGAAACAAATCATCAATTCAATCTTTGACTCTGACCCTAATTCACTTCTTGTCTTGCCAGAGAATGAAAGTGCTGCTGACAATTACAGCTACCTGAGATACACAGAACCTAAGAAGTCCCCTATGTTATGAAGCACTGCAAACACATCAGTGAGACAGTTACAACTATGACTACTGATGGATGCCTTCCCATGATCTCTTCTATCACACAAGCATTCATTCCAACTTCTATGTTCCAACCTCTACCCAGTGCGTTGACCAGCCTGGAAAACACAGAGTCAATTTGTCACCAGCCAGTTGAAGATTGTGTGAACCACGCTGCCTTCTTTATCCTGATAACCTCCTGCTCCACCTCAGACTATGACAGGTGATGGAACAGACTATTTTTTAATCAAACAAACACACACTTCCATTTAGCACCTGGGAGCCTCATGAAAAGAGAAGGAAATCTCCCTTATGTTGAGGAGTGGAGAAGCACCCCTCAGCCTGCACATCGGTGGGCAGAGGTGAGACCTAAAGGAGTCACTGAGGAGATCCAACTTGCATATGTTGCCAGCTGACATCGCTCACCAAACTGTAACAAGCTTTACAGCCTATTAAATCTAAAATCAAAATGATAAGGGCAATCAGTACCACAGCTAGAGCAGCAAAGGCCATTCCTGTACCTTCTAAAGATTACTTCCCTGACATGAAGCAAGATCCCCTGGTCACAGAACAGCTCCACAAATAGACAGATTTTACAACAAACTGTTCAATGCTGGGAAACAAACTGACCCGCCTGATACCGAGGAGAGGTTTCAATCTCAGCTCCCATATTTCAAGCCTGTGATCTCTCTCTCACAGGCTCCTTTTCAGAATTTCTCTATTGGACCTCCTCATTTTCCAGTCAAAACAGGCATGTGCCTGTGAAGAATTTTCGTTTTTAACTAAAGCAGTTTTCTGATGAGAACATTTTATCAGGGAAACTCCTAAACACACTGGAAATCGAATACTGATCTGAAAATGAGCAGGAAGTTTTCTTTTGCTATGATCAATCAGATCATTCAACAGTGCTTTAGTTTTAGAACACTTTTAAGTGCTCTGTCAAAATCCAATCTTCATCTCTGAAGCTGCCTTTGGAAAAAAAAAAAAAAAAAAAGGTACAACAGCTTGAAATGAATGAGGATGCCAACTCAAGAACAGCTTTAGGTCACAGATGATTTTCCCCTACATTGAAATAATTTTACTTGTGGATACAAGATAAACACAAAGGTTGTCTATTAACTCACAAAGATTGAATGAAGAAGACATTTGCCTGGAAAGCTACAGCAGAAGATGCAGATGTGATGTGGGGTAAAAAAAAGGTAGGAAATATAGTCCCAGAAGAGGCAGCTTTACAGGCGTTAGCATTTATTTCATTATCCACAACTGTAGTGACATATTTTGAAAGCAGTTGTGGTGGAAGGATGCAAGAAGCATAATTAGCTCCACAGCCAGATGTCTGGAAAAAGATTTTACAGAAACCTGTAAAATTTAGAAAACATTTCTTGTCTTTGGCAGAAAGACCAGGCAATTGCTTTTTCCACCTTTCTTTTCCCACAGGTCCCAGAAGCAGGATGGTTTACTGAAATCTGCAAATGCCTGGACTCACAGATTCTTACTGAAGACACTGAGCAGTGAATGCTTCAGTATCTATTTCAGGTGAGAGATGTATCTGCAGAAGAAAAGCATGAGGGATTTGCTTTTTGCGTGGTTAAGCTTTTTCAAAGCAACAAATTTAATTTTAACTTCTTTGGTGACAAGAACCTTTGAAGAGGATACCGTTCCTAATGGCAAAGCACATTAGCTAGAGGAAAGACACGTTCATTATTGCCATTCAGGGCTGGTGACTGTAAGTCTGGAGGATTTCCAATTTTATCACCAAGAAAAGAAAACTGATGCAAAGCATAGCACTTCCAGTGCTTTCTAAGGGTAGCCACACATAACTGGGCAGCTGTTCACAGCTAACAGGATGAATCTTTTGGAAGGAAAAAGCAGTCAGGAGCCACAGAGGGTCTTGGATCCACAGAAAGGGGAATAACAATATAATTTGGCACAAAAGAATCTGAATTACTTGTGGACTGTGGAAACAACCTTCATTTATAGCTCATAATAATAGAGGGGCTTATGATACCAGTGTAATAATAGCTACACTGCACTCCTAAGGTGGGAGAATACTCTTCCTTCACTGCAGAGAACTCCCTACTCGATGCCCTGTTCTTTTAACTCACATTGGGCCTCACAAAACATTACAAACCCAGCATCTCCATGGTTAGACTTTCCAAAAAAGAGCAAAGAGCCCATACACAGAACCAGCAGAGCACAGGCCAGTCCTGACTTCACTCTTGGAAGTGGCAAAGTCAAAGGCAGCCGGAGCAGGTCGCTGACTTCTGTGCTTTCCCAAAGCTTGACAGGAGAAAACCTGAAGACTCAGCAGCTGCATGCTCATGGAACCAAATGTGTGTCAAATAAGGCAGCAAATTTTTATATCAGTCATTTAAAGATGTCTACTTCAAAGTCCACTCTCTTCCATTTAAAGGTTCCTTAAAAGTGCCAGCGACAGCATGATTTTTTCTTTATTACATGTGTTTTACGATGGAAAGAGGTAATGGGGCATAATAAGACTTAACAACTGAAATTTTATTCCACCTTAAATAATAATTCAACTTAGTTGTCATTTGACAGAGACCAGAAAAAGCAGCTCTAATTCAGTGAACAAGGAAGATGCTCTGTGTTGAGCCAGAAATGGAACATCTGATCTAGAAGTTAGAAAAACACAATTTAAACAAATGACATTTTTTGTTTTGCCTTTTTTTTTTTTTTTTTTTTTGCTTCTTTTTATTCTTTTAATTCAAAATAAACATCAGTAAATTCATTATTTGAACTTCACTACCTTTTTCCCAAGGGAGCTTTCACTGAAACTGACTCAGTGGTATTTAAAAAAAAAAAAAAAGTTTAGAAGCTTTTTCAGGTTAACATGCTTTGAAAAACATTTCCCAAACAATCTCAGGCTAAGAGGCATTTTAGAAACCCAGCCTAGAGGGGAAAAAATACATGACTGAGAAAACCAACCTCTGCTGGGCAAGTAAGCATCCTGCAGCCCTAAAGAGGACAAGGAAAGGCTGATTCAGAGAGGTTTCTCAGGTTCCCAAACTGCCAAGCTGTGGTGAGTGTGTTATACCTATCAGTCCCAACTGCTGCCTCATAAATCTGCTGTCGCAGAGGGATTGTCCAACACAACACAGGAAGAATCACACTTAAAATAAAGAATCCTGGGTATTTTTAATTAGCTTTCCACTGGTCAACTTCATTGAAAGTCCTTGGCTGTTGTAAAACTGAAAGGCTAAATAAGGCCAATCTGCAATTCACACGTTGCTGTTGCTTGTTAGGCAGAAAAAAACAGTTCCATCCCTCTTTACTCACATCTCAGTTCAGCACTACCAACATTTCTGCACACTAACTACATAATATTCATTTGTGTCATGGAAAACCTTCAGTAACGTGTATGACTTGCTGAAGGTAGGTGTGGCCAAACACAGGCAAACTTGTGCATGTTAGCATAGAATATCACAGCTTTATTTTCAATCTTCTATCCAAGCTCTTGCTTTTCTCTGCTACTGGGATGCACGAAGTCAAGGTTTTACCTAAGCCGACTGCGGGAAAACTTTGGTAATAAGAGTACATTACTAATACCCAGCACTTCACAGCCACAGGATTTAACATTTCGACCACTGACCTCCAGAAACTCAGCGTCATTAAATCCATTCTGCACATGAGGAAGCTTGAGGCACGAGAACACCTAGAACTGGAACACAGATCTCCTAAAACACAGCTTGGTCCTTTGGGCACTCAGCTGCATGCTCACTCCCCAAGCTACTCAAAGCCAGGAAAGATCACCAAGTTAACACTTATATTCAGCTGTTTTAATAAACCTCTCTTCTGCTCTCCTGCCTGATTCTGTTTTTAGGTTTTTTTTCAGACTGAGTGCAGCACTGCAGTTGGTTGTGTTATGCAAGTACAGCTCTATCCTGTCCAGCAGAACTGAAATTGTTCCCTGCGTGTACTTCAGAAATAATTAAGGCAGATCAGAATAGAAAAAAAACAAACAGCAGATTAACCCGGCAAAACAACCAATTTGCACATCCCTCCCCCTCTCCTTTCTTCCCCAGCTATGGAGCAAGTGAATAAACCAAAGACTGTTCCTGGCTCTTGTGCAAAACACAAGATACTGCCCCTTGCTCTTCATGGATGCCGTAAGCAGAAGTAGTTGGCATCTGTGATCCTCTGTGATGCTTCCACAAGCTTCCAGAGAGAGTATCAATTCACAGTAAGCAGAATGAGCCAAAGAGATAGGTTATAAACCAGAAATAATGGCGGGAGGAGGAGGAAGGAAATTGCAGTAGAGCAGCAGGCATTTTTAGAATGAATTGCATCAATTTCTACAAATACGTACAGCTGAGGAAAACAACTTTCACTGCTACTTACTTAAAATTAGTAAATCCCTTATGTGGGATATGGTTGGGATCATTTAGAGGACATAAAAACAAACAAACAAAACAACAAAAACCAATCAACCAACAAAACTCACCAAAATCAGAACCAAAACATCACTTTTTCTGCTTTTGCACACTCCAAGCCAATGTCCCTGTGCAATTCTACCTCAGAATGAAAAACACGCATTTCCTGGCATTTACATGACAAAGTCACGGCTTCCAAATTCTGTATCTCAACTGTCAGACAGGGACCTCATGGAGGTCCCTAATGCCCAGCTCTCACGTAGGTACACAGAAAGCTGCAGCTGAAGCAGAATATCTAAAACGAGCTTCAGCTTCCTTTCAGCAGATGGCTCAGCCTGCTTGAGCACAAAACAAGTTTAGCTAAGTAGCCTTATACTTTAATTAGCTCTCCACAACTAAGCCATGAAACCAACTGTTTTGTTACAGCTAAACGTATCAACAAATATAAAGTTCAATTATTAACTAGAACTACTATGTTTTTTCAAGTACCATCCCAAGGCTTTGCCAAATTTTTGTGTCATAAGAAGCACTGCTCTGTTTTTATATTATGTAGTATTATTTCCAATGTACTTCAGTCAGAGACAAATGTATTGGATGCTGCAGGTAGACGTGACATTAACTGTTCTTAATTCTCATTGTAATGTATATTTTAAAAAGCTAATGCATATCTAATTAATCTAATTCATTTTCAAGTTCCAGTAAGACAATTAGATTTGCTACTGATGCTAATTGCTAGAGTCTGGTTACAAGCTAGCTCAAAAGAAAGTGTCGTAAAGAACATGCAAAAATAACTCTGGATTGAGACTCTATGAAGATAAATAATAGAAGCAGCCAAATTAGCATAGCAAGTTGAGCCAATATTGGAAATGTGAAAAGCAAAAAATCCAGTTCTCTTATACACTGCAATAAATCTGTCTCGCAAGCAACCATAGTGACAGTTTTTGGGACCCATTTTGAGCTGCTCAGACTACTACTTTTAATTTATGAAGTCTGAGTTTATGCAACATCAATACATTTTTCATAAGTCAGCATCAGTAAAGACAAAAGGAGTATTTGGGTCTCTGTTTGTTACTCATTGTCATTAAAAAGGATCACAAACAGCAAAGCAGTTTCTGTGGAACAGAACAGTGTTGCTCTGCAGACCAGGCAAAGCCTAGTTCAAAGAGGCCATCAGGTGATGGACTCTCATCATCTGAGTAATGGTCTTGAGAACAAGCAAAAGAATCACACAACAGATGGATGAAAAGGTATGAAAGTATTAGATGTACACATTCCCACTCACTACAAAGATGGAGATCTTCTAATAAATGGTGAGACCAGAAGAAGGGAATCTAGTATGCTGGAGAGTTGTGAAAAAGCTGAGGTGAACAGCCCATAGATGTCTGTGTACCTTATTTCTAAGGGATCTGTAGGCACTCTCTCCTACAGCTTAGTAGTACAATGTGATTGGTTTAGAAAATCCGAAAAAACACACATTTTAAGGGCTTACAGTATTAGTAGTAGTGCAAGAGTTACACTTAGAGTATGCCTAGTGGGGTGCTCTGCAGTAAGATTCTTCTGATTTGGAAAAGAGAGACAAGGAGACACCTCAGTCTGAGGACATCAGACAAAAAGAAACCATGCCCTACTGCTAATAAACGAAGAAAGAACCCCCCGTTTGGTACTAGGTGTTAATTCAATGGGCAAAGTAGCTGCACCTGGAATCTAGTCAGAAGCACTTAAGAGATACACACAGCTGCCCCAACAGCCCATCACTGCATCTAACTGGAAAACACCGTGCAAAGCTTTGGAAGAATTGAAAACGCTCCATACACAAAATGAAAAATTGATACTAATAATACAAAATTTTATCATAACATACTTAGAAATTTAAAAGATACTCACAAGAAAGAAAATAAGCTAGAATGTTAATAAAGGTATCCAGAGGTAACTCTAAAAACAAAAGACTTCGTCAGAAAGCGTAGCAGAAGTGGAAAACTGAAAAAGTGAAGGAAAGTTCTTCAGCTCCTTGGAAGAGCTGCATGGACTTAGTTAAAAAGACATTTCTGAGTACTGAGACTCTAAACTGAGCTGAATCGTGTAATACTTAAAAGATGCATGATAAGAGGCAAAGTGCTTTAAAAGAGTACAAACGCTGGCATTTTCATTGACTTGTAGAGGAGTTTACTACCTTTGGAAGAAGCAAAGATTGAAACTTTCTGGCCTAATTTTTACAAACATTTTTGTATGTTTCAAATGCTAACCTGCATATTTGCTCTCTGTTGAATGTTTAATGTAGACCTCTGCTACAGAAGATGAAAATCAACCTCCATAGAACACATATCTCCATAATGGTCATGCCTTGTCAGAATAGCTCAACACAGAAGATTTTCTTCTGTGTCAAGATCATCTCTCTGCAGGAATCTACCAAGAAAATACTTAGAGCCTGCAGAACAATAGCACTCTTTTAGAGGAAGATTACAGAGAAGACAATGGTCTAAAGATAAGGACCGAGCTCTCAGAAATGTTTTAAATTGAACCCAAGCGATGCTTGTGCAACTTACTGCTTAAAAAAAAAAAAACCAAAAACAATCCCCATGGTTTAGTTCTGATTCCCAAACTATACAGGAGTTTTTCAGATTTTTTTTGCACTTACTTATAGGCACAAACCAGTTTCTAATTCACCTACCTAGAGTCCCAAGCGCTAGTGTGTAAGGTTTACAATACAATTTCTGCTAAAAATGCTTTACGGCCTTTTGTACAGCAAAAAACTGATTCCAACACGAGAGAACAGGACAACATATTCAAAATACATGCTAGAAGCAAAATGTGTGATTGTTCCAGCACTACTGCAGAGCAGAGCTGAAGAGCACAAGTACATCACTGCATGAAGTCAGAGCTCTAAGTGTCCCTAGTTTTTCAGTTTGCTTTCCGCATAGCAGAGCGTTACAAAATTAACTCCTGGATAATTAAAGAAAAATAAATAGGGAGGGGAAAAAAAAAAAGAACAGTCTGAAAACACAGTCCCCAGACACGCTTCTAGCCCAGTATCCATTCTGAGGTGTAGTCAGATGTGCAGAGAAGCAGCAGCTGAACAATGAACCACGTTCACTACTTGCGCTGTCTTATTAAAGGAAACAATAATAGATGTAAAAAGAGAACCTGGAGAGCAGCAGCAGAGCACAGTGCGTGCTCCTCCAGATGGAAAACTCACTGAAAAGGGGACAGTAAATCACAGCAGACTATGCTAATTTACTGGGGCTCTTCCCTGAAAGAAATACTAAGGAATAGTTCAAAACAATTCCCTTCCCTCAAACAAAACCAAACAACAAAAAACCAAACCAGGACATCCCAGCCCCAGCTTCCTCTGCAGGGATGTGTTGTAAGTTGTATGGTGTAAAGGACATAAAATGATTAGCAGCAATGTTAATTTATTCACAGAAAAATAACTCAAACTGAGTCTCAGGTCTCATAAATAAGGAAAATGTTTATAACCGCCTTACATGTGAGTGAGTATGAGACAACAAAGACTTTGAGTGTCAAAAATAGCATTCTTTTAATACAGTTCAAGAATTTTCTTCCAAAAGGAAATTCTTCTCAGACCTTTTTTTTTTTTTTTTTTTTTTTTTTTTTTTTTTTTAAATGCTGAGGCAATGAAAAGCAATTTCAAATGCAATTCATCATTATTCACAACCTGGCTGCATGTTCTGCTGCCTGTAAGGATAAGCTCGGGAGAAGCACAGGAAAGAGGTGTTGTATGAAACAGTCGAATGAATAAAGCAGAAATGAGCACTGGCTCTTTGTGCTGCTGGAAAAGAGACTCCTGCCCTTCTTCTGTCCCCTCAACAGAGGTTGAGGAGACAGTTTTCCTAGGCAAAAGGCAGAGGAGGAGCAGATGCCCTGGGAAATACATCCCCCTTTGGGCTCACAGGCTGGCCTTTGGAAACACAGAATCACTCACTTGGGAACCCTATGATTTTAAATACCCTGTTTCAAAGGGCACACACTTCTTTCAACAATATGATGTGAAAGCTTAAAATTCAAGTGGGTGTTGATGAGAAGCAAGTATGAGTCCTTGGTAAACACAAGAATACTGTATAGCATTGGAAAGTGACTCGGCTCTTGCCTTTATCCTCTGTTCTCCAGCCATTTCTGTCACATTTACTCAGTTATTTTAGACACCAGTGTTCAAAATTATACCGTGAGGAATCAAGCTATTTCACCTACCCTGACCGAGTAGAATTTTGGAGTCAGTGTTACGTCACTGCAACTGAAGCCATTTTTGGTACCTGGCCTGCAATATCAAACAAGGACTCAATGATCCTTCTGGATCCCTTCCAAATCAGGACATTCTGTGATTCTATGATTCTGTGACTATCACAGTCATGCTCCAGGGAGCAGGCCCTTTGCTGCTGCTATACGTTTGCTTGGATTAGCTTCGGTTTCCTGATACTGACTTCAAATGTGTTGGCTATGTTAGCCTCAAAAGAGTGAAGCAGAAAAATACTGACGCCACTTGCAAACACAAGCCTGGTAGCATTTCCTTGACAAACATTAAGAATTATAACAAGTTGCCCTGCTGTTTTGTACTGTCATTTGCCAAAGTGAGCTCAGAGCATCTCCACCAACAAACCAGCATTAGGAAAAACACTCCAAAACACATTTGCAGCTGAATGATCTGGTCACCAATACTCTTCCTTTTCCTCCCCACCTATCAGTGGATTTGTTGAAAAACAATTAACTGCTCTCAGCTTACATTAGTCACTTAGACATTTAAGATCACAAGCTGTGTCTAATTAGTGCGTGCTGATTCATCAGTCCCGAGAAATAAACTTGGGAAATGCAACAGGTAGCCAAACATTCTCAGAACAAATTAACCCCTAGAAAAACAGGCACATCTCAGGTACAAATTAATCACTCCATCAACAGGTACTTCATGCCCCATCTCATCAGATTTAACTAATTACAAGAGACACAGGGAAAAGTGTGGCTCAGGCCACAGCTGCTTTCCATAGGTTGTTGAACAATAGGTCCCTACCTTGCTTGCTGGCAGACACTGCAAATCCAAGCTTTCTCCTTCTTCTGGTAAGAGCTGCAGCTCTTGCAGATGTTGTACTTGCAGTCTTGACACTGTCGCTTGCTGTTGATAAGAAATGTGAAAGGTGAACAGCAGCGAATACAGCAGTGCTCGTTGAACTTCTGCTGCTTGGAAAGGATGCTGCACTTGTTACCCTCTTCATCCAACTTCTGCTTCATTTCACTGAAACAACAAAAAGAAACAAAAGTATGAATCTTTGCCTTTCTCCTCTTCCCTTGTCCTCATGTTATAACTTTTGCAGGTGTAAAATAAATGTCAAAAATGCATATTTTAAACCCAGAACTGCAAAGCAAAAACTCCTATATTCTCTGACCCAGACAAACTCTGAGCTGAGACTCAGAGCAAACCATCTTCCTCCACTCAGATCCAGCAACAGAACTCTGTGCAAAGCCAGGCTGCTGCTCAACATACTCCAGCTGCACAAAGGACTAATGGCATCTGAAAGGACATGGCTGCTTTTGGAGCACTTTGTGAATCACAAATCAGCCTGTGACAGTCAAAGGACTTGGTGTGCAGTAATAAAAAACACTACTGATCAATAGTTTTGACAACAAAAAGTGCTAAGTTTGCTTTGATCTACCTCATTATTTGTAATAGTCCAGTCAAGGAAGTTAATCGCATGCTTCTTTTAAGAGAGATATGGGTGTTTTTCTTTGTTAAAACCTATGCTATGCCAACTGCAAAGTTTGTGAAAATGTTTGCCAACCCCTTGAGTTGTTTGTATTCCAACAGAAGAGCTCACTTATGAAAAAGATAGACTTTATGTGGGGCATTCATTAATTTATCTTCCATTTTACAGTGCTTCTATTTATTTATTTATTACAAATTAGGCAATCTATTCCACGAGATGAATAATAAATAGCAGTCTGAACAAACAGTTGTGCAAGTAGACAGTTATTGGCATTCACAGCTAGTATCTACGTTAAGAGGGAAAAAAAAAGTCACTGCTAATGAAAATCATGGTAGAAAAAGCCTAGAACAATAGTGCGTATATACTTATATTCATTCTTTCTGTTTCTCAGAGTTAGTGGTTGCTAACTTACTATTTCCAAATGCTGATTAGAAACACTTATAAGACTGGAGTAACATGGAAGTCTAAAAAAAACAATGGCCAACCCTAAAGGTACCACAAGAGATGGAACAAGTTGCAGGAACACAGTCATGACTTGCATGGTGACTTGCATCTAAATTGACACTTAAATATCTTGCTATGAAAGAAAAAAAAATTCTCTGAGTACTTATTCAGAAATTCAACCAAGATCATCTGTATGTGCCATTAAGAGCCAAGCCTGGAATGCTAAAAAGACTCACGTGACTAGGCTCTACATCTTCTCATTTGCCATTTCTGCCTTAGGGTCATAACTCAAATACAAACAGCTTATTTGATGCAAGTCTGACAGATCTACTATTCCAAACTCCAAGTCTAAAAGGCAATTAAGGCAGTGTTCTAAAGCAAGTAATTTCTGAACTCGCACATACATCATATTTAACTGTATTCCAAATACAAACCTTTTATAAGTTTTAAGCTTCAAAACCAATGTATTTTTCTGTTGCTTTTCCCAACACAAAGGCCTGGCCATCTTAGACCACGTGCTGGAAATCAAATAAATGACTCTCAGAGTTTCAACCAAATAATCTTTATGACCTTTGTTCAGATGGCAAACTTTTCTTATTTCTGCACATTTTTATAGGACGATTAAAAGTGAAAAATGCAGGAGGTTATCACACATGAGAGGAAAAGTCTGAATTATGTAGGTTAAACTGTCTTCCTCATGTAAAAGGACAGAATTATCCTGCAGGTTATACGAGACAATCAGACCTGAGAAGTTGAAGTTAGAAGGAACAGTGAGAAGAGATTTTTGTCCTCTATTTATCTCCCAGAATGAGCAACTCCTTGATACTGAGTAATGCTACCCTGCACGCTCAGTGGTGTTTTGAACCTTTCCTAGGACTCTTACACATACAGCAGGATAAACTACAGAAGCAAAGCCAACTACTAAAACACTACAACGATGCCTGCACAGTATAAAACCAGGCAGTTTTGTTCACAACACAGCTAATAAAGCCTGATACCTAAAAAAAGCTGAGCACACACTGCAGCCTTTTCATCAGCACAGGCATTAATTACATCTTTCTCCTCTATCCAGCTGCCAACATTCATTACAGGGGTAGAACCTTAATATCATTATGGCATCTGCTTCACTGTTAAACAGGAATAAAATTGGCCTACGGATGCAAAAAGTCAATAAGATAGGGTTGGGAAGGCAGGCAGTGAAAAAGCATGAAAGAAAAAGCCTCGGTTCCACAAGAAACCAGGCATTACAGAAAAAGAAAGCGATGCTTATCTGTGTAACAGCTTTAACAAATGAAGCCCCTCTTATATTACCTCTCCCAGAGGGTATTCTAGTTTATATTAGGAGTCCAACAGTTGAAAGGACAGTCAAAAGGGCTTGTCATTGAACCCAAAAGACTACTCTTCACACACTTCTCTTTGCCCAGAGAAGTTGTGCATGTCCCCTCCCTGGAAGCATTCAAGGCCAGGCTGGATGGGGCTTTGAGCAGCCTGGTGTAGAAGGAGGTGTCCCTGCCAATAGCAGGGGGTTGGAACCAGATGATGTTAAAGGTCTCTTCCAACCCAACCCGTTCTATCATTCTGTGAAGTAAATACTGGCATGTAACTGGATCTGCCCACTTTGATGTAAGTTATATAGTTCAAGGGAACAGTAGGGTCTGGTTAAGCAATACTTAAAAAGCCTCGCTTGCACATGAATTCAGCAAGGTAAATGTGAGCTTCAACCTCAATAAACTGAAAGTCTGTGGTGCTGAAATTCAGGAGGTGCAAGGTGAAGTTCAAGGTACCTGAGGTACACTTTTGAAAGCCAGTCTTTCCCTGCAGGATGTTCAAATGACTTGATGCAAGAAAGAGGATCATAACAATTTTCCAAGGAAAGGGGTGAAAAGGCTGCGGTCAGCAACACTGATCCTCTCATTTACTTACAGGAGGATGGAAGTCACTCATACAGGAGACAAATTTTTCTAAGAGGCAGGTCAGGATCTTCATGGCAAGCTTCTTTCACCTTTCCAACCCAAGCAACATCATTTTCCTCAGCAAAACACAGATAAAGAGAAGGGCTGGAGCAAAGAGGGTGAATGCGTGTGCGTTCGCATGTACCTATTCCCCTCTGCATACTCAGGGAGGGAATGCAATTCATAGGTGTGTAAAATATGCACACGAATAAGGCAATGAAAAAAAACCCACAAAAACAAACGAACAAAAAAAACCTGTGGGGAAGAAGATGAAAGAGTAGGAACCACAAATGACAGAACGGATCCCCATCACTCAAGTCACAACTGAAGACGCAGCTATTACGGTTACGTGCAATGCAGCAATGAGAATCTGCGGAGATGAGAACTCCTGCTGTGTGAATGAATCTCTAAGACTGGACTTCATTTTCTATTTCAAGTGGCTGTGTTTCACCCGTTGCCTTTAAATGCATAAGAACTGAACAAAGACACGCAACGCATCTGTCACCAAGACTAATTCTGTTGAAGAACACGGCCTTGAATTATAAGTTCCAAAATACACAGAAACCTATTCAGATTTTCCAAAGGCCTATACAAATTAATCTGCATAGCAAATACTGAATTTATGAGTATTTCAGTCAATTTTTAGGGTAATAGACTCCTTCTGGCACGTAATCTCACAAAAAGTCAGATGAGGAAAACTTTTTAGCAGACTGGTTTGGATCCAGATTTTGCTACTACATGCTGAGGGTCAGTAGTCTTCTCCTCTTCAACCACTACATGTTTTTTTCCACTGCATTTGTGAATATGACATTTTGCTCTGCTGGTTTGTGAACTGTATCTGCTGCAATCATAAAACACACTGTGGCAATAATGAAATCATTTGCTCCAAAGAAACTCCCTGTATATTGAAACGAACGCTTTTACAGCATCTTTCATTAGTGACCGTATAGTCTTCTCCACTGTTTTATCCTTGCAGGCAACAAATTTACAGCTAATATTCATAGAAGAGTATTTGTTGTTTCTCTGAGCCACAGTTCGATATTCGCACAGCTCCACAGCTGCAATTACTCTGTATTTCAGGAAGGGAATCTGAAATCCTGTAAGGCCCTGTGTGCCTTCCCTTGAGGTGCTGCTTCGTTTACTGCTCAAGGGCTGGAGCAGGTAGAGCTGCAAGTTCCAGATTAACAGCGATACACACCTTGCCAACTCACCACAGTAAGATAATGCTGTGAGGTTTAAAATAAGCTGGAAGGAAATCTAGGATATGCTCGAGAAACAGGTTAAAAAAATCACTGCTATATGTATAAGCCCTGATGTGTGTTTTTTCTCCCTAGAAGTGGATATCCAGATGAATGCAATGCCAAGTAAGTGAGAGCACTATGCCTTTGAAGTAAATGCCAAATTAATTCATTATCCTAAAAAGTGGCTTTTTCCTCGGCATCTATCAACACAAATCACAGCTGTGCCTCGTGGTGTATTTAGCACTTCATATGCCTATCAGTATTCTACACGCTGCCGGTGCTGTCAAAAAACCACGTTACTACACGTGCAAACACTCTTCTTGCAGCTGGGGACCCATGGAAGCACACAGCCCTTTCATCTGCAAACGGATATTGATCCAGCAACAGCAGAGCTGAAAGGAGGATTAGATAGTAGGAGTGCACCAAAAACAGGGATAGAAAGAAAGGAAAAAAAAATCTTGAACATCCCTCTAAACTAGAAAGAACAGTCTTTGGGAGTGAGGGGGGCACCACCTCAGCATTCAAGCATTAAGAGGCTCATGAATTGTTATCAGAAAATTACTTGTTGTATCTTGCAATCATACTTGTTGTATGATGAACATTTCAGAGTCCGGTTATTCTAACTGAAGCCACATTCTTCTATCCACTATCTCATTGGTATCTCTTCAGGCACTTCTTTCCCCTTCAGCTATTCATTTCTATAAAATTTTGAGTAATCCTATCAAAACTTACCTTTTCACTGTTCTTGTCCTCTCTCTTTTCTGAAGCAGGAGTAAGATGGTGTTTTCTATGTATTAATTGATGATAACGTCCATTAAACCCCTTAAAATCGTTGTCCAAGTCTTGCCTTTGCCACTTCACTCAAAAGGCCTACGATGACAGCCTGCTGCCATTAAAAACTGATGTAAAGATTCAGTGACTGCTGTACATTCAGACTGAATACTGGTGGGTAGAGGAGCTGGGCTGACTTTTCTCTCGTTAAGTGGTTGTAAAATGCGAATGAATACAGCAAGGTCAGTGATGTTCACATTGGAAAAAGCGGAAGCAGCATCCACATGTACAGTACATGAGGGAATGGGCCCAACAGACAAGAATTCTAAAAGCATCCAGAACCGATGTAGCGATATGTTCTAAAATCAATAGCAGTTCTTAATATTGACTGACAGCGGGCTAGTTATGAAAACCTCTACATCAGGAGCGCTCACCACTTGGATACCAACAGCGTGAACACCGTGAAGGGAGTCATAACAGAAGCTGACTGATGAAAGGTGAGCCAACTGGCATGCAACTTTAATGCCATCAGAGGTCGCATTGCATAACAAGGTCTTTAGGAGCTTGGGATAACTTATATTTAGTTAAGGTAAAGTGATAGACAAGAATAAAAACCTACTTGAGTACTTTTTGTTTTAAACCAGGCTTTGCAACAACCACATGGAGACTGAATGGACTCCATATTATCCCAGTGACACAGGCATCACAGCATCACAGTACTGATGCTCCATGCAGCTGAATAAGTTCTCACTGAAAGAAAGGGTGTACAGTTCACCCCTAACAATTAAAGTTATCCTTCAACAACCTAGGACAGCACTGTGAAAAATAACATTATTGCCATTAAAAGTATTTCTTCCTGAAAGGAAAGAAATCCAGCACTGAGGAAATATTGGTTCTCCGTTTTTTTTCCCTCTCTTTTTTTTTCTTTTACATTTGTCAACATTTCCGATAATGGGAAAAGAGCTGCACTAGCACCCTCATATCTCTTACTAAATACTACAAAATTAATGTTGTGAAGATCAAACTGACAGAGACAGAGAGCAGCCCCAGTTGGCACCTGATTAGATGTGGCTCACTTGCCCCATACCAATGCCCTCCTTCTTGTACCAGGCTCTCCCCTAATCTGTTAGCACTTCTATGCCCTGGTGATGCTGCTTCAGGTAAGGATAGATTGTGCACTGGTACTCTGTATACACTGTGCTAGGGGTGCTAAAGTGAGGTTTCCCTTTCTGTTGTTGACACAAGCACTGTCAATCAGTGTCTGACACCAAATGGAAATGACTGACATGCCAGAGTGTAGTTAAATGAAATAAATAGTATACAGGTATTATTTTAAATTCTTTCCTCTCACTCTACAAACCTTTAAATTGTCAAGAGATTGCATTTAACCCCATTTTCTCTTGCCAAATTGGCTCTCACAGAAGGACAGACTCTGTACAACACTTAACTGATAAGCTTTGAAATCCTCCGGATGCAAGAGGAGCAGGGAGGGAGAAGCAAGTTTGAAGCTACAGAGCAGATATTCTGGGAAGCTCTGGCAACATCAGAGATCTCTACATAAAAGCTGAAATGATCTTTTCCAAGAATCAGTGTGTATGAATCCCTTTGCCTTCCTGTTCCAATAGTGCCACATGGAACACATGGAAATATATCCGGGTTTTGACACTTCTAACACCTAATTTTTCTTTCCCTTCCACCCTCCTAGCTCAGTTAGAGACTACTTTGCAGACAGGGAGTTCTCAAGTGAGATGCTTCACTGGTATTTGGGACAGGTTCAGGACCTTCAAGTCAAATCCTGGGCATTATTATATCTGTACTGATGCTTACCACTGAGCGCAGTGAATGTTAAAGCTAGCAGAGGTCCAGAGAGTAATTGGAAAAATTAATGGAAGAAAAACATGTCCTGAGCTACTGTATATTGAGGAACCTACTCAGGTAGGCCTCCTTCTGCAGAACCTATCACTGGACAGGCAGTCCCAAACCCAAACTCTGCATGGGCTTGTTTCATTCAAAACACAGGGCTTGGCACTGCCCTTTTAGGAGGTTCCCAGCAGCTCATTTTTCCACCCTTTCAGGATCCCTCCCCTCCTGTTTGTGGACCTGAAGAACGTGGGTGCATCTCCCAGCCCAGAACACGAATGGAGGCATTAAACCAAATTAGTCCTACTACATTATCACTCCCCAAGACGCAATGCTGCTGCTAACCAGTCAGGCACTGACCACCACTGTCTGAGCCACTTTTTCCAGCCACTTTTCATCTAGTTTATAATTTTATGCCTGTATACCACATCGCCCAGATCTGTCTACAAAATAACGTTTGCTTAACGTTTGTTTTAGTATTTTGAGACACCTTCCTGTTAGATTACAAAAATGTAACTCAACAATGTACTATTCCATCAAACATCCTAACAATCTGGTAAAACCTCATTAGAGGTTTACTACCTTTCTCTAATTCCTTCCCTGCTTTTTATTTTCTACATTTTACACAGCGATTTATTTTTATCTAAACAATGACTATCTCATTTCCTCTCGATAAATGTCATTTTGCTCTTCCTAAAGCACATTTTTCACCACCTTTCTGTATCCTTCTAATACTAATATCAGTGTTTCTTGGTAATTATAGCAGAATTTTATTTTGTTTTTGAATGTCCTTCCCAAATCATTTCCAGAGATATCAAGAAGTCTACAGAACTGCACTGAACTGGCAGCACAAACTACTTGTGATACGCAGTTATTGTCCTGTTAAACTCCAGAGCCTAACAGCTATCTATTCCCTATATTCCCAACATCTATTAAGCATTATCCTACATATTCAGCAGTCAAAGGGTAGCTCTAAAAGCCTCTGAAATGCATTATTTCTGCATCAGTCACTGTCTCTATTTACCATTTCACAACTCAAGGTAATGCACTTCGTCACCTATCCAATCCTGACTTCTTTGTCCTTGTAATCGAGCAGGAGGAAAAAAAAAAAATAAGAGTTAAAGGTACATCTAATTTAAAGGGACAAAAACTGAATTTCTCATCACATTGACCAACTCCCTTCTCCTCCAAGTATTTAATTGTGTATTCACTATCAGTAGAAGAAGTGAAAGCATTAAATGAGTACATTTGTCTGCACTCCTCCTGCCAATTGTCACACATCATACTGCATCTGGCCCCATGCTTCTTTCACTGGAGACTTCCATGTTTGTCCTGGCAGGCCCTGATTGGCAGCAGAAGGATGTCTGAGGCTAGGAACCTTATTTATCTATTTTGGTTGTACCAGAGCAATAAGTACAGACAAGCATTCTTAAGGCCAAGGCAATTAGTGAAAATATTATCAAAACATACACTCTTTTCCATCATACTTGTGTGATACCTTCTTTGCAGGCTAGTGGCACCCATGAGTCTCTCACCGTTATCCAAATTTATGCCTGCATCAACTTAACGATTTCCTTTTAGAACAGTAAGACTACATTCAACATTTCTTCTTCCTGGGCTCCTTCCACAGCACCGTCCAGCCTGACCTCATAAAACACAACTCACAGCGCAGCTAGAGCAACACAGATGCTGCCTCTGAGGAACTCTGAGTGTTCACTGTGAGTCATCATTCCCTCCTCCTGGTGGGACTCCGGCAACACAGACCTACAAACATTTACACTAAATCATGTTGTCACCGAGTTACTATTATTTACTTCCCTATTCATGAGAAACCGAAGGGAATTTTCCTTGAACTTTCCCAAAGAACACGCAGCAGAATAAAGAAAAACACGTAGCAGAATGAACAGCAAGGCTTGCTACGGGAGCAGGCTGCACAGAGTGCTAGAACACAACACAGAGACATCCATTCCACCTTGCATGCAGAGATGAGCAATGCTATGCACATAGGGGCTTCCACCTGGTGAGGCTGCTGGTCCCATCTTCCTGTGCCAACTGCAGCTGCCCCAGTGGGTCAGAAGCACTGGAAAGCAGGCAACGCAACACTAGCAAACCAATGCCAAACTCCACGAGTTATTTTTCCACTTCCTTCAACAGCCACAAAAGCCCTTGTTACCCAAAAAAGGGTAACAAGAAGCAAGCAGAAGGGAAAGGGAAAGCCTCAAAGGAGGAGGTCCCCAGGAACTGGTCTCAGAGCAAATTGCTTGCCTGCTGTATCACTTAGCTGAGTACTTGTGATAGGGCTGCATGTGCATAGCTCCCTAAAGCTCCCTATTCTAGTTTCTCTTCATGTTGCTCTTAATGCACAGTAAACGCTGTCTTAAGATGTTCTATTTAGGATATACAATCCAAATAGTTTTCTTTTTTAGTGAACTGAGGCCTATAAATAATGATTTTCTTAAGCATAGAAATGGTTGCAGCACCAGTGTGGGTTTTATTTTTTTGAAGACAAAGACATACAGGCTTCAATTTACTATATACTTCTATTGTACTCAAGATGGTACTTGGGCAGACAAAAGAATCTGTTCCCAGAGAAAGCATTTTGTAGTTAACCTATGTTACCACAGCATGTTTTATAGAAATGTTAACACCTTCTAGAAGCAAGAGCCTGTTCCTTATGACAAAATTGACAAATCTGGGCAGAGGGCAGGAAAATATTGACAGCACCTTCCCATTCAAACACACATCTAAGGTAGTCCTTTGAAAAGTGTTAGCATATGCTATTGCTATAGCAACAGGAGTGTTTACCAAAGACCCAGTCTCCATTTAGCCCCACCACAACATTTCAGATACCTCATAATTAATATCTCCTAACTTAATCCAGAAGCTCTTTATTATAGGAACATGCCTGCAAATTTAACAGCATACTAATATTTTAACATCTAAAGGGTTACTGAGTAATGAAGTGAACAGAAATCAGTGAGCTACCACAAATAATAAGAAAAGCTAATAGTCTGGAATTTATTTAGGAATTAATGATCTTTATTTTGCAGCTTAAAGCTGCAGGCATTTAGCTTTATTCTGTATGTATGTGAATGGGTGTGTACTCGTACAGAAAAAAAAACACATTGTTCAGGAACTCTTGCAAGTAAAGGCTGGGATTCTCTCCTGCTCAGCGCTCTCCACACCTCATCTCCCCTTTAAAGAATGTGTCTTCCCCAAAATACAGAAGGCTGGACCCTGTGGTCTTTCCCACAGGAGAAGGACAAATATTTTCAGAAAGATGATTAGATATTGAATATTTGGAAAAGACACAGTGGTTCTTCAGTGCTTTTAAAATGATGTGCTTTGACAAGCTGTGCTCTGAAAGTGACTTCTTTAGTAAAAAGGAGTTACCAGTACTATTCAGTTCTTCTGTGGATTTTGCCATTCAGATCTCTGACACCTTTCTTTTCTCCATAAGCAGCAGATGGAAGAGGTCTCACTTACATGGAGCTTGAGGCACACTCAGACCCAGACATGGTTCCTTTGCTCTGCACAATCTTTCTAGCTGTACAGTCAGTCACCCTAGTTACCTGCTTCTCATATATGACAGTGATTTGCAACGGTAAACACACCTAAAGGGATAAAGGGGTTAAAAGCAAAAATTCCTTCCCCAAAATAAACATTTATTCTCAAAAAAGAAAAAAAAAAAAAAAAAAGAACAATATGAAACACAAATATTTCAACAAATAACCTGAGCACAAAAGCACTGGCATCTCCATAAATGCAGGACTGCAAAACTCACCTAATTAAATGGTCACAGGGGAATGTCTCCATAACTGAAATATCTGTTGATTTATAACAAATAAGGAAGTGCGTTTAAATTAAACTTCAAGTGCAGGAAGCTCTATCAGTGGGAGCCATAGTAATAATTCTTATTAATTTAATTAGTAGAATTCCAGTGCTGACAAAATAGGTATTTACTTTTAATAACTGGATCATTCAGCTCGGTTTTATATATTTAGTTGCAAGTATGTGAAAAGGCTAAGGAGTGACCAGCTTGATTCTTGCAGGGTAAGGCAAAAGCAAGCTGAGCTCTCCCCCAAAACTGTCCTAAAATCATGCAAGCACTTAGCCATTGGTTCCATGCTGGATGTATACATGACTGCTATCTCAATGCTCCTTTATAGTGTCAGCACAGAATAAATACTACTCCCTCCAGCCCTACAAACACTTGAAATTTTCTTCCCTTCCCTTTCTCCTCCATATGTCAAAGCAATTCTTGGTTTTGTGTTTGTTTATTTTTACAGTGCCACACTTTCGAAGCACGCTTATTTATTTATTTTCTGGCTGTAGCACAATCATGCTAGAAAAGGTTTTAGCTCAAGTAAACTCAGAAAAGGTGACAGAGTGTCAAACTGAGGCCAGATGAACCAAAAGTCAAGTAGCTATCCCTCTGGCTGGGGATAAAGAAGGATGCATTTAAGTGTCAGTTGTTGGCAGACCAGCAGCCACTTACGTTCTGCCAAGAGTAAGAAAACCACAGGCAAATAGCAGATAGCAAGATGATGGTTTTCTGTGCCTGTGGGGCTAGACAATATTTTACTCAATTCTGTACTTCACTCTTAGACATTTTTCAAAAGATCACTGCAGGACAAGGGTGCAGAATGCAGCTACTACTGCAATACATAAATCAAACACACAAAAAAAGGATTTTAGTACTTGCAGCAAAATGGAAAAATCCACTAAAAATCTTGACTCGCAATCAATTATTTTTACTGAGAAAAGCAACTGCACAAATAAAACGAAAAACTAACAATATTCAATATTTTTGAGCTATCAGATACAAACTGGAATGTGCAGAAACTTCGAATCATGGAGTTCCCCCTTCAGCAAAAAAAAAGGAAAAGCTTTCAATATGACCAGTGTACTGAATTCCTCCATGTAACTACAAAAGCAGAGAAAACAAAAGCTCAGACAATGATTGAAAGTTTATATATCAAAGCTTTACTTATAAAATCAGAGCAGCCCTGAGAAACGCTGCTGATTTATAAAAAGTGCTATTTGAAACCAGCAACCAATTAAAACTTAGCAATTCTCTTTTATTGTAAGAGTAAAACACGCAAGCAGTGACAGAGAAGGTTGCTACACCTGAGATATTTTCTCCTTCCTTGAATCACTGAAGTTTAACAGATTCCCATGATTTTAGTTCAGTTCATTCTCTGAGCAGTGCCACCAACAATCTGAAGCCAAGTACTTAGAGCACTTCAAATATACACTTAAGCATCCCAGCCCACTTAAAGGCTGAATCCATCTCCAGCCTTCCTGAAATACCAGCTCAGACCTTAGGGTACGTATTTTGGCATGAGAAGTGTTTATCAAATTATCAACTCCAGCACCTAAGCTTCTGTAAAGGAAGTTCTCCGCCAATCTTTCTGCAATCCCACCTCCCATATTTCTGCAGTTTTCAGAGCTTCCCAACTTCTTTCTGTCTTCCATTACACTGTTGTTGGAGAAGACATCTCCTGAACCTCAGAACTCCACAGTGGGCACAGAAAGCTTTCAGTAATAAACTATTCATGGACCTCAGCCTTGTTTATCTGCTGAGCGAGATCAAGGAAGCCAGACGTCCGCTGGAAAGGCTTTCTAGGAATTCAAATGGAGTGCCCTCATGATTCAGCATCACTAAATGCAGAAAGGAAATGAAATAGCTTTCTGGTATGTCCTACGCGTATAGGAATAGGTACAGTTATATAACAAAAGAAAACAAAGCTCAGTTGTAAAGGCACTAGCATGCTTAACAACAGAACACTGTGCAATGCCAGGACACTCAGAATGCAATGTATAATGCTCAAGGGAGAAGGATGCACGTTTGATACCTAACCTTTATCAGTGAATCTTGATATCACCAGTTCTGGTGTAGCATATAAATGGGCAAACCAAGAGATGCTAAACTGACTGGAGAAATATCCACTAGGAATTCTAACTCTAATCAACTGAGAAGTGAGCCTTAATTTCCACAAGATGTGAAATTGAGTCTTTACAAGCTGATCTCTCCCCTACAGTCACACAAACCAAAGCTCACAGAGATTGAAACAACTGACACTGAACTCTGTTTTACTTGATGCTGTGTAATGTAAGCAGTGGAATGAAACATGGCTTTGTCAAGCCCTATTAGGACACAGTTATTTTACAGTTGCTGCTACAGCTGTCTTGCACGCAGACATAACCCATGGTTACTTGGGCAATATGATCACACAATGGAAATTAAGCATTGCCTAGAAACTTGAATCAGGAAAAGCAGTTGACTGATTCGTCCATGTTGAGCACCATGATGCTGCATGCCCTTCCCAATTGCACCCAAGTCAGCTAGCTGAGGACAAAGCCAGATCCCTGAGTTAGAGACTAAACACCATGAGCTATGGAACACTGCAGAGAAAAAGTAAGCGTGTTGCAGAACACATCACTTCCAGCAAGGATGCTGCTTTTCACAGTTAAGAGATATTGAGGAAATAATTACAGTGGCTCGAGCAATGAGGAAACCTCAGTTCTTCAGCTAGAGCTGCGTGGTGAAAAATTAAAGCAACAGACTGGTGATCTCCTCTATGCGTGCCACGGATGCTAAGGAAAGAGAAACTTCCAGCGCCACTGGGCACTGCATCCACTTTGGCTTTGCCTCTATCACACGACACCGTGCCACTGTTACCGTCAAAGGGGACCTTGCAAGACCCAGCCTTAGAAAACCTGTATGCTTGATGACACTAAATGCCTCACAAGCTGAATACAACTCCAGGGAGGATGCGGCAGACGCAGACAGATTGTAGGGCAGCTGAGTGCCTCGGGGCAGCCTGCTGTAAGCAAATGGCACGCAAGCTCTGCTGCCTCAGGTTAAGGACACTTCAAAAGAAAAGAAAGGGATGGCCATTCCTCTCACCATTACCATTCCTGCATGGGTTTGAAGGCTCACAGGGGACCGATTGTCATCAGGTAAAAAATAAATAGACTAAGCTCAAGTAACACTCAATAATTACAGTGATGCTGTAAAAGCAAGCTGCGGTTTCAGAGATTTATTGGCTACGCAGCACCCAGCTGAGCTCCAGGGCACAAGCAAGCAAAGCAAAGCAACAAAAAACCCAGTATCTCATTATAAGGTTTGGTTATCCACAGTGTCTGTTCAGCATCAGTTTTTCCAAACTTCTTTCTAAATTTTTCAATCCTTTCAATCACTTAAGTCTAAAATAAAAAGCTCAGCAAATAAAGTACAAATGTTAAATTCTTATTACAGTGATACTTCATTAGTATTAAAATAACATGTTCTCATTCAAATCCTCCTTACGTGCTCATCGCAGGGTCTGTGTGTCAATATACTTACAGGTATATACACAAATATCAAATTGTACCTTTTATCCACTGTACAGAATTTGAGCTGGATGATTAAGATCAGATTTTTGGCTCCTCAGATAAGGGATGTAGAACAACAGATGCTTTCAAGGAAGTGATTTTAACTCATGGCTCAGCTCGTCATGAAAATCAGGTCCCTTTTTTTTTTTTTTTTTTTTTTTTTTAATTCCTTCCCTCTCTGCATAGCTCAAATTTGTAAGATCGAAAAGCACAGTTTTGTTACCCAGCACTGTCAAGCAGTTAAAATATCAGCTGCTGTCACATCCCATTAAAATCAGTTAAGTTCGACACGCTATACTTCATCCAGAAAATATCTGCATTCTTTTTCACCTTAAATGAAAACATACTAAAATATCCAGGTGAAAGAAAATAATGCACTGAAATAAACTTAATTTTCCTTAAGCTCTACTGTGCACAGCTGGGAAGTTTCTTGAAGATCATTTCAAAAGTCTTCAATGACTTCAACTTCTTCAAAATCCTTGATACTAAAATATTTATTTATACCAGAGCAAAAATCCCCAGATTTATTATTTAATCAGAAGAACATAAAGGGAAGTTTGTAGAAGATCAAAGAAATACAGATGCAGTAAGGAAAGCAGTAAGCTACGTAAATTGGATAAACACTTTAAAATATGCATTACACGCCTGTATATTTGTGTGTATCCAATTATAACATCCAAAAACCCAACTGAACCCCTGAGAGCATGTAAGTATTTCATCTAAATCTTACAATCTGTTCAATAGAGCAGAAATGACTCTGATTTTGACTTCCTGGTTTATGCTATTAAAAGAAAAAACAAAATTCAATACAAACAGAAAAAAAAGAAAACTAAATGTAATTAGGGGCACGATCCTCCTACATAAGATTGATGAGGCTTTGCCCTTCAGTAA
This sequence comes from Chrysolophus pictus, assembly GCA_037305975.1. Taxonomy (NCBI): domain Eukaryota; kingdom Metazoa; phylum Chordata; class Aves; order Galliformes; family Phasianidae; genus Chrysolophus; species Chrysolophus pictus. The sequence goes on from JAYKPI010000006.1 coordinate 43,595,573, forward strand.
ATAAAGGACATAATTCAAGCCATTTAGCATAAGCCACAAAACTTCACTGTGAAATCCAGTGACCAACTGTGAGCGATGTTAGCCCATGATTCACCTACCTGGATAACTCAGAAATGGCAAACATAAGAGAATCTGCTACTTAGAAGAAATGAAAGGAGATGAGATTAATTAGCATGACAGGTATTTCTGAGATGCCTTCGGCATCCCAGCACTAGTTATCCTCACATGTACTAGTTTGACATGCCACTGAGCATCCATCTTTCAGAGAAATCACCTAACTCAGAAGTTCAAGTTATGTTAAGTTCCCTTCATGTCAGGTTAGAAATAACCCTCTAACAGAGGATCTCTTTCTCTAGGTTGGACACGCATTTACACTAAAACACATCATCTGGGATTCCACATTTTACTCGGGATACTCTTAACAGAGCTTCAATATTTCTACTTGATTAACAGCTGCCAAGTAGTTTCTGTTACTTTCTCTCCTTACCCTGCCTGTTTGCAGGTCAGCACCTAACCACACGTGTGTGCATATAGGAACATGTGTGCATGCATATGTGTAATATATATACACACACTATATCTATATGCACTATATTATATCTCTCTTATAAGGTCGGGCATGAGGAAAACTTCATCAGTGTCACAAGAATTTTTCTGAAAGATCAGAGAACAGCATGGCTTCCTAAGGACCAAAGCATACAACCTCCTACTGTCTCTGCACTCCCCAAAGCAAGTGTGATGAAGGCTCTAGCTATTATTCCATGCCATTATGACTCTTTGCTATTGCTTCTTTTCCCTCCATTTCCACTTCCTGTTTTCCTTCCTAATGCAGCAATTCACTCCACAATGCTCAATGGCAATGGCTACGCAATGGTCCTCATGTGGGGCTCTGTGCTGACACATCCAGAAGGGCCGTCATGGCAACTGATGCAGTCCTTACTGCTCGGCGCTCACAGCAGATGTGTGCCCACTAAAATCCACCTCATCTTACATTAGGCCAAACTAGGCAGCAGTGAATCCCATTTCACTTCATATTTTCAGCTGTTGCTAATAGAAAAGCAACCATGAAGATCTCGTTACAGCACTGCCCTCTGCAAATAAATTTCACCTTTGCAAAACACACATTAACTCAATTATTGCTCAGAATGTACTGCCTCTGTAATATTTACACCCAGATGAATTTCAAGTCATTAAGCAGCAGAAAAACAGATATTTTTTTTTCCCAAACAGAACTGAATTCTCCAAATTAAGAGCTTTTTATTTTCTTTTTTTTCAGATTTCCAATTATTTTTTCCAGCAAAATTCTCAATCAGAGTTAATTAAAAATCATCTGCCTCCCTTAAGGCCTTCCACCACTCTTTTGTGTATCAGTGCCTTATTTTTTATTGACTGCAGAGCACCTGATATTGTTAATTACCAAGAGACCAAAAAATTTACCATCATATTGCAACAGTGTCAGATCTCCTAGCAAAGCAATTTATTGCACATAATGAATGAATTAATCTCTGTACTTCTGTGATAAAACATATCTTTTCCATGCCAGCCCCATGCATTCTTCTAAAGCGGGTGATATACAGACCATTACTGCACACTGTGCTCCCGGTGCTGTTATTCAGCAATGCCATCAATTTCTCTACTCTTTGGGGTACCTAAGTGGCCCTCAGAATGAAGATCTTTGCATTTGTTGAACTGCAGGGACTTGTTTTTCCTTATGTTTGGTGAACTGTTTAAACAACAGCTAGCAATTTATCTCAACAGCTTCTCTGTCAAGCCTTCACTTAAAAACTCAATCTCAGAATTAAATCTCACCCACCCTATTATTTTGAAACACACATAATCCAAACCTGCTATCAGCACTACAATAGTTTCTCATGGCAGCATCCTGTGCTGTAACAGACTTTGAAGATTATTTATATATATATATATATATATATATATATATATATATATAAATAATCTCCATTTTTGCTCACTCTGATGACTATTCTTCGTACTGCTTCCTCTTCTAACAGCTGTGAAATAATGGACTTTGGCTTTGGAAAGTAAATTCCAAAACAACCAGGAAGGATTATGGTCCAAGTAACACTTGAGACAGATGTCTAACCAGAAAGGCAGGAGTGACTGGAACACAGAAGGCTTATTTCTAGCTTCTCTGCCTGCAGAAATATCTTCATTCCACAAAGACTGAACACTGTTATTGGAACTCCTGAAAGTCTGTAATAGAATTGTTCCATAAAGGAGCTGTAATGTGGGATTTCATTGCTTGCTTGTTTGGTTTAAAATTCTGTTACATGTGAAACTCAATATTATTTGAAAAATTAATTCCTCAGTCTAACTTTGCAAAAAATAATTGGTATATTTAATGTCAATTTGATGATGTCTTGATTGGTATCAAAAATAACTGCAACATCATCTGATTCTATGAATTTGTACTTTCACTGTGTCCTCTTGTCTGCTTTCTACATTAAACTCTTTACTTCTCTTCATGTTTCTTTTAACACGAAAGCTTCTAACAAAAGCTCTCAATTATTTGTGTACTGCTTTTCTGATCAGAAGCAATGGCTGTTTTTGGCAAGAAGGTACATCCAATTTGCACAATGGAATTATCAATGGTGTTACCTTCCACCTTATGTTCTCCAAAACTTGTGCATGAGTTGAATTTTTGCCTAGGCATCTTCCTACCAACTATTTTCCATGAGTTTTCAAACTCAGTACAGCAGACTAGTGTAAGTTTCTCTACTCAAGGGGCATTGCCCAACGTAAGATCAAAGATAGAGAGAGAACCATCCCCAATCCACAGAAATAAATGTCAGAAATAAATGTTTCACTTACACACTTGCAAGCACTTCTGGTTTTACCTAATCTAAATCCTTCTGTTTCTTCTAAACACCTTGCCATCCATTTCCAAATCACTGATAAATAAGCTAAAGAAGTCCTTTCATATGAAGCCCCACACGCCTCTTGCCAAAGCTGAAAACTCATTATTTGTTTCTATTTGACAATTTCAGCTGCAGTTTGCAATCTACAGAAACTTTTCATTTCTAGCCTCCTGATAGCATCATGACCTTTTCTTGATCTTTTCTTATGGGATTTTTTTTCTAATGCTTTTAGAAATCAAAGTAATCCTATGGAGTTTGGCATAGCAAGTAATAAAACAAGTCAAGACTAGAAACTTTCTCCGGCTCCTGGAGTTTATAAGTTAAGCCTACTGTGTGTGTTTTTTAAAATATTTTAATAAACATAATTGGCTTTGTTAAACTCAAAACACAAGTCAGCAGTTCATTAATAATACAACTATTTAGAGTCCAAGAGCTCTTTGTTCATAAAATGGAGATGAGCATCATACCTACAAGAGAAAAGTGCTCTAAGAAACATACAAAATGGATATCTTCCAATTTGATTTGTTGCTAGAGATAATGCCATTATAGATTTGAAAACATGCTATTATTTTAATGTAAAGTGTTTCCAACCCTTATTATTTCTCATTTTACTAATTAATGGCTAATATAACAAACATCTAAAAACAACTTTTTAGTACATCCTCAACAGTGTTGAAATGCTCTTCCCAAATAACAATAACACACAAAACACTGTGCCTTGCAGCACATCAGAACACAAACGCCATACATTACTTGCAGTCAAACTTCACTGCATGTCAAAATGTTTTGCTGAAAATGATTACAAGATTATCTGCTGAACCGTGAGCATCCTCATCACATGCCCAAGTAATTTTTGTTCAAGTTACTTGGACGTGTCCAAGAAAACCATCTCTCTCAAAGCTGAAGATAAATGTTTCCTGTGCTCATGTAAGCTTCTACAGAAGAAAGCAGTTCTTGTCATCAGAACTATTCTAAAACCTGAAACTTTGGAAGCTTCATTTTGTGTAGTCCTAAATAAATAGTTTTGTACTTGTAAAAAAGTCCTATTTGTCATCCTGTCATGGAGCCTGTGAACTTCTACCAAGCAAAACCAGCTATGAACATTTGGGCAAAACAGCAGGAAAAGAATGCTTCAGCTGTCTCAGAGAGTGGCTGAAGTTACCTTCCAAATGCAGAACAATGACAGGAAGCATGTAAGCTGGGCCCCAAATCTTCAAGTAGATACACACAGGGTAAGAAGAATTTTACATCTTTGCAAAGCCTTGTTGATATCAGTGAAAGGCTCCAGATGGATCCAAAAAAACTTCAGGAGAGGCTCAGCTTGAGGCACAAAGGCTTGTACTAAAATGCAACGCTGCTTAATGTATGCTGTTTTCATTAACATTTACAATGTCCTTAAGGCTGCTATGTGTGTTTGCTGTGTTTTCTGTTTCTAAAATCAAGAACACAAACATGGTTTCTTTTTTAGAATAAAGGATGTTTAAGAATATAGAATCAAACCAATTAATACTAATCGGCGGAATAAGCTCCTTTTAAATGTTAAGAGGAGAGGACAATTTTCTCTTCCACTACAGCAGAGACATTAGGACCATAGCTTTTGAAGCAAAATGGCTCAAGCACAAGTTAGCTTTTCTACTAGTTGTGAAGAACATTCAAGGAACAAGGATGCAGAAAGGTGGTATTTCATAAGAGCAGGAATTTGAAAAATAACATTGTTTGTTTGCACAGTAACCGAATCATATGTTAATTATCACGGTAACACAGGATGGGAAGAGCTCTTCCAACCAGTATAAGCCAGAATAGTTGCATTAACTTCATTTTGTTCTATTTTTCTCCCTTCCCCATTTTTACAAAATGAGTAGTTAATCTATTAAATGTATTCTCTCATGTTGCTCAACAGCTTTGTTTCCTTGAGCTTTCAGCAAGGGAACTCACTGAGAGGCTTTTAAATCCCACGAGTGGTACAGCAGCTTTATGGCCCTAGTTCACATGCTTCTTGGCTCCCTCATTGCTCTACTACATTTTCAGAGAGTGCCTCAGGTCTCCAAAATCACGTCAATTCCTCTCGAGCATTCCTGGTGTGAGAGTGGCTAGCTACTTTCTTTATTAACTTTGCCATTCATTCAGTACAGAAACCAGACTTCCTAGTGAGCAGCTTCCCACTTACTGCATCCCTTTTTAGAAACTGGCATCGCATAGCAAATTCATCCATTCTCCTGCTACCAGGAACAATTTAGAAGGCAGCTTTCATATCACAATTCAACAAGTTCCTTTTTCAGTTTCTCTGGAACCTGTGAGCAATTGCCATCTGGTCCCAGAGACTGACCTCTGTTCCTTTAGTAGCTTTGTATCCTTCAGTCTAGAACTTACTCTTGACACTTCCAGCTAAGGCACATTCTCATGGAGCGAGAGACCAACATGGAAACTCTCCTAAACTCTCCCAAAGAAGAAAGAATGCAAAAGATTTATTTTGTAGTCATTAACAGCCTGTCCTCCTGGATTGTTCCTTTTCCTTTGTATCTTCCTCTTCAGACAGCAGACTCAAAGACTCTCCAGAAAGCTCACTCCTGATCTCTGGATTTCACTTACTTTAATTAATTATTCTCCCCCACCATTAAGATGCTCTTTAGATCTCCTAATACACAAGAAAATGCTCTCACTCGCACTATAGAACTGCAAAACAAGTGATCAAAATATCATGACCGGGCCATTCTACAATGAAACTCCACATTCATTTTGAATTAGAATCACAGAATCATGAAGGGGGAAATAGACCCCTGAGATCATTTAGTCCAGCTATCAACCCATACCCATCATGCCCCAAATTCACGCCCCTCAGTGCCACATCTACACATTTCTTGTTTTAGTGAAGATTTAGTCACTGCCTCCAAGGGCAGTGACTCCAGTACCTCCCTGGGCAGCCTGTGCACTGCTTCAATGCTTTTCCAGAGAACTGTTTCCTAATATCCAATCTGAGATAGGGTGGATGTTCGGACAATTCTAGGAATAAGATACTTCCTCTACTTTCCTGCACATTTTGATGACGTAAGGAATCATTAGTAGTGACAGAATCATTACTGTTATCTGAATTGGTGTGAGACTTCGGTAGTCTAAATCTCCAAAATATCATTTCTGGTTTGTTGTTGTTGTTTTTTCAAGTCAGACAAATACTAACAAATTGGTTAGGTACTAATCAAGTTTTCTAAAGTCTCCTCCATTAAGCAGCCAAGATTTGTTTTTCCCATAATCATAAGAACTACTGAGCCGGCATCCAAATGTTTTACTCAGATTTTCAAAATCAAAGGTGACATGGCTGCAGGAAATTCTTTTAAGAAAATAATCACATTCTAATAAAATGACAAAAGTATTTTAAAAATAAGCATTCTAGTATCACTGACTTACTCAGGAGCTGTCAAATGACTGGAATAAAATACGACCATGTATTTGTGGAACATCCTGAAGTCTTCCAGAACTGATGATAAGATGAATAATAGCAATAATGAACAATGCACTGCTATTTTTCCATTACTGAGTAATTCACTTTAGAAGTCATTAGGCAATTTCAGATTGTTTAAAATGAGATGCTGAGCTGCTGCTGCTGTTTTGCAAGCTTCTGATTCCTGACTTCAGCCTGTAGAAACGCAATTCTGCAAAAGCAGATGCCTCTGGTTTCCAAGAATAGTTTTACTGAGTATACAATTAACTAGGCAAGAACCCAGAGGTTCTGCAAATGATGCACTGCTGTTTATTATTTCACCCGTAAACCTGATAATTTCACCAATAAACCTCATTTGCTGAGGTCCTGCAGAACACCAAGAAAACAGAGACTGTAAGCAATGCCTTGCTTGATTGCGTACTGTAATGTTCTGCTACATTACCCACTGCAGAAAATTAAATTATATGCTTGCTCTATGAATTTTCTCACCTGCCAACATTGGAAAGAAGGCTGTTTTATGAAAGAAGTTCATTTATACCAAAGGTTATCATTAAGCACAAATTGGCAAAAGATATTGCAATTACTGTTTTACTGGCTCTCACTAGCACAAGAAAATAGCAAGAATATACATGCACAGCATAAGCAGCAGCTCACCAAACAGGGATGGAGCTGGGGGAACGTGCAAGTAAGTTCTATGTGAAAACTCTCAGAGCATCCTCCGTAACAGAATTATCCCCTTGTGACATAACTGACCTGAAATTCTTATGTGATAACTAAGTGAATCAAATTAGAAATGCAGAAGTCTGAATTACAAAGATCTGTGTAAGCTCACAATAAGAAGGCAGAGAAAGTGAGAAATCACGTGTCAAATCAGGATAGAACTGCTTCAGTTGGTAAGCATGGAAAATTATGAGTGCAAGTACCATAAGGTCTGGGCAGGCAGAGCTGCATGCAAGAGATTGCAGGAGTTTACACAAGTAGTTTACTCGTACCTTCTTTCTAAACAGACAGACTGTTAGGAATTAGCATCTCAGGGATGCTTGGGCATGGCATTCAAGCACTGCACACGAAAACTGCTTTTCAACCACATTTTTGAGTTTGTCATTTTTCAAAGAGGAGGTTTTTGAGTGCGTAATAAACAGCTCCACCTACTGCCCCAGAAACAAGAAAAACAATTCCCAAATCTTCCTTTCCAGGCTGTAGGAACTATAACAGTCTTCTCATAATCCACTTTTCATCGTGCCTTTTGGAATTAAGGGCTACATCTACACAACTTTACTATCAAAGCAAAAAAAAAAAAAAAAAAGCAAAAAGTACCAGCCCTGTAATCCTGTAATATCTCACTTTGAAGTTCTTCAGATCTCCTCTGGGCAGCCAAAGGTCCATCCCAACCAGAAAAAGCATAAGGAGCCAACTGAGAATCGAACCCTCCTGCCCCACTCCTAACACAGCACCTAAAAGGGAAAGCAGAGACACTCCCAGCAGGTCTTGCCTTCTTGATGTCTTGCAAGAACAGCAGTGTCTCACAGCCACTGGCTTTCTCCCAGAGAGAAAAAAAACCTAGCTGAAAAAAACTAAAGCACTAGCCAGACCAAATCAAAGCTTGACACAATCTGTTGGGAATTCTGAATGTGTAAGCTCCTCAAGTGCAATAGCAAGCACATATAGAAACACGAAGAGACAGCCAGCTTGAGCTCACAGCTTCTGTATGAGGTGAGGAGCAACACTGCACCAAACCCCATAGGATCAAAGGGCAAAATATATCAGTTCCCACACTTTCTCAGTAGCTTAGCTGCATTGGTCAGATTTTTACTCACATCAAACTCTGAGTGAAGCTCTCCCTCTAATTTATTTAAAAACAGGGAGGTTGGACCAGATGGTCTCCAGAGGTCCCTTCCAACCTCAACCCTTTTGTGTGGCTGTGAAATGGAAAAAAAGTTAAGACTATACCCTTTATTTTCAAGTATCTGAGAAGTGTTAGAACACTACAGTGATGTGGCATTCAGAAAAATGCAACCGAGGATCTTTGAGACTGTGCTCCAAACTCTGATTTGTATCTTACAAGATTCCTCTGAATATCTCCAAGTAGGGAAAAACAACTGTTTATAAATAACTGTGCTTTTAAAACAGATTCTTATTTTAAGTAACCAATAGCTTAATATATATAGAATTAAACAAGATGCTACTTACACGGTCTGTAGGGCAGACAGGTACTTTATGGTCCAAAATCCACAGTTACAGTCTACTTCTAACTCCTAACAGCAGACTTCAGCAGGTTTGAAAAAAGCTTATGAATAAAAGAAGAGCACAGTGTGCCTAGCTGACTATTTGGGAACCCTCATGACACTCCTCTGTTGCAGTGTCCTGGCAGCATTTACCACCAGCACCCCTGGGTAGGATGACACCACTTGGTTTGTAACTATAAGCAATTCTTTGAGATCACTGTGACTCTTAAGATAGAAAAAATGCCTGTTAAGCAGAAAATAAAATACGTGGACAGTTTTTTAGTTTGGTTTTCTTTAGCTATCTAAATGACATAAAATGAGGATGATTCAAATAAATTACACTGAATTTAACTTTGCTGAGAGTCGCTTTTGCTCATGTGACAGCCAACTGCCAGGAACTGATAACAATACACCTACATTAGTAGGAACAGTTGTGCTGGGAATTTGAGAACCCAGGTTTGTTTGCTTGCACTGGGCTACCCTGAAGTAATGATGCTAAAGGAGAGGTGTGCAGAGCAGCAGTCACTGCAGCAGCACACAGTTCCTCCTTCAAACAGCCCTGCTACCTTCCCCAGAGCCTCAGGTTAGATCAATCCCACTACTTTACCCTGACTTTCAAGTGCTTCTGTAAATGCCATCTGCTGAATTTCAAGCCATCCAATCCAAAGCTTCCAGCCCACACTGCAAACCTGCAAGGATCCTTAGCAATACTCCTGTCTCGCTCTGCCTAGACTGTTTTTTTAGCTCCTACACTGAGGATCTGTCACTGTATCAAGTAGGTGGCACTACAAGCTTTGGCTGAGTAGCGATGGAGCACACGCTCAGTAAATATTCTAAGATACGTAGGAGGATGTGTGAACTAACACAACATGACCCACCTATTTCAGAGAAAAGCAGCAACACCTTCACTTCTGCAAGAGAAAGCAGCCAGATCGGTAGGTGAGGCGACCGGCTTTCAAAAACAGAAGGTAGCAAGATTAAGACTCACTTTTCATAAATGAAGACTCACCCAATAAATATAAAAACAACTTCTATAAGAAGGAATTTACATTAAATGTCTGGTATCATAACCTCTTGTTTCTTAATTACTAGGACAGCCCAAGGAATGTGTCCATTCCAAAGATGATCCAATTTTCCCCATTCCTCGGCAGTGAAAAGCATGGCTGGCTGAAGGTTGGTTCATCTCAAGCTCTTGCAAGGCTCAGCCCAACTCAGGTGATGTTTTGCCATGACAGCACATCCTTTAGCCATCATTATTTACCCTCTGCAAAGAGCAATGGGACGAAAAAGCACTGAGCATATTGCAAGAAAAACAATTTAACAGTTCAGCTCTCAGGAAAGCAGAACAGAATCTGGACATTTGCATCTGGCCTGAGACTTTTACATGTCACTGCATGTGGGATTAAGTTCCTTTAATATGTGCTGTGAATCTATAAACTATAGCATCCGCTACAGCAGGGTGAGCCAATGAAAAAGACAGCCAGAAAACACAGAAGAGCATTGAGCATCCTATCAGTTTCAAGCAAGAGAGTTTACTGAGCTCTCTTATAGCCCTTTGAACCCTGTGATAAATGCAATCCCAGGCAAAGTTTTAGCATCTCTGTTACGAAAGCATTCGCTGCAATGAAAAACTGTGCTAGTAGTCACATCTCTTGGTGTGCATACATTGTTTTCCAATGGATAAACTAGGTAAATTCTATATTTCTTCACAGGGATAAATGACAAAATGTCATTAAATTATAATTCTGAAAACAGAAGTTGTCTAAAAGTCAGTGAAATAGACCAATTCACAACATATCATTAAAAATTGTATTAATTCCCCTATTTACTGTAGTGTTTTCTTTTGCTCAGTGCAATAGAGCAACTCAGTGAAGGTGTCTTCACACTGAATTCAAGTTAGTTTTCTATGAGAAATTTTCATATAATTCTATCACAAAGAATACACTATCATAGTCTGAAACAGATTTAGTATTTCCATTTACAATACGGTTTTACTCTCATACATTGTAATGTGATTAACAGCATACTTCTAACATTCTCAGAAAAAAGGCAAAAAAATGTGGGAGAAAGAACACAAAACACTGCGAGCAATGTGTGTAGAAGTTTGGGCTGCTGTTGGCATCTTTATTATGAAGACACAGTGAATCCTTGTCCTCAGAAAAGCAGCATTAGCTGTTCAGATGCCAAGCCTCAAGGGCTCCGTATGTCTGATCACCTAAAAATCCTGAGTTTATTAACTTCCAGAGAAATACAAAATTACAGCTAAGAACCAAAACTATATCTTTGCCACCAATTTCTTTTAAAACCGTGTCTTTGTGCTCATTTAAGCTACATTCAACATAAAATACGGATTAAAAGGGGGAACAAAAATAACAAAAAAAAAAAAAACAACCAAAACCAACATACGAGCATGGGAAGACCACTCTGGCTGCACCTAGATATATATCCTAAGAAGAACCAGAGTACAGGTTGATCGGATGTTCAGATTAAGTTTGCAGGAGCATCAAGGTGAATTTCTCAGTTTCCCCAACAAGAGTCACTCCTGACTCAGAAAAAAGTAACTCCCCCAGTTCCTTCGAAATATAATGGGGATACTTCAGAAAGCATTTAGGAAATGACACTTGCTGCGCTGATACCCAGACAAAATGGGAATTGGGGACACTAGAGTATTTGAGCTAAAAATTCAGGCGAGTGAGTTAATATTGAGAGAATTAGTTTTCCCTGCACACCTTTGATATTATTTATAATCTGATGGTGCTAAGAGTTTGGATAAAAGTATATCCTCAGAGAAACTCCAACTGTAAAAATTAAGTAAGCAGGGTAAGTTTCCACACTGTGCATTTAAAAGTGAAGAAAGTTTGAGCAAAGAGAAGAATGCCCAGTCCTTACTAACTCACAGCTTTGTTTCTGTTAGTAGCAAGACACCCAGCGATACCTTGATCTGCTTTAGATTATTAAGAACCACTGCTACAAAGCAAAACTTTAGAATCTTTCTGCCCATAGCTTGAATGCCCAGCTGCAATGAGACGGGACCCTCATATTTTGCACGCTAAGGTTGCAGATCTCAAGCAAGTTTCTAAGGGCCGCGGCCCTCAGGCTCTCCTCCTGGCCTGTGAAGACTCAGTCCTCACACATCCTTCAGACTAAATCTGCAACAAACGAACAGAGCATAACTTGTACTGAGTGCAAAAAATAAACAGATAATGCATGATGAACAGCTTTTGAGGAGAAGGGCAAAGTCAAACTGCTTCCATTTCCTTCATGATTTTAGCCCTGTATTTCTTTGGGCTGGCCGGCAGGTTCCAACACAGCAGGATTCCGACTGCTTGTTTAGTTGGAGCAAACAGAGCTGAGGAAATTAGGAAAGAATGTTCTCCCATGAAACACAGCTTGTCAAAGGCCTCATATCTTGTTTTGTCCTGCTTCTGCTTCCCCCAACTGCAGAGAAGCATGTTTAACAGACATCAGGATTACAAGCCAGACAGATTCTTGTAAAGCTACCCATCAACAAATACCAAAGCTAACTCCTAGCAAGCAGTCCCGAGGAGGAGAAAACCTGATGTCGTTTCCAAAGAGGATCTCAAACATTTTCCCTTCCCTTTCAAACACAAAAGATACAGGTGATTAAAATGGAGAAGAACAAGTCTTTGGCACGGCTGAAATGTCCATTAACTCCTGCAGTTAAACGCTGTCAGTGAGTTGTGGCTCTTTGCTTACACATGCTTCCTCTTTGCACTCCATTCGCACAACTGCCCAGAATAAATACTTGGGCCTATAAAGCATTTGACTCAGGATGTCAGGTACAAATCCTGGAATGCAGTGTACACAAATAAGCAATCAAGAAGAATTGTAAGGTATATCTTTCCTGAAGCTACATGCAGATTCTTCAAAATATTGTTTTATTCAGAATAAGTTCTGCACAAAAATAAAAAACAAAACGATGAGATGTAAGAGTCAGATGAAAAAAGCCTAACATACAAAAAAATATTTCTTTTTTTTTATTTTTGATATAAAATAGGAGATACTTTAAACAGCAGAACGATTCTGTCTTTCTAAGTATTACTCATCTGGGAAAAAAATAAGTTTGATTGTGAGACAGTGGAAACATTCAGCAGGAATGCAGAGCTACAAGTGCCTATAAGCAGCCAGACAACAACCTCCACGAGCTCTTTGCCTGGACAAAGCAGACCAACTGCCTGGAAAAGGCCATTCCACAGGTTACTAACAGTCTTCGTGACAAATGATCATAGCTATGAAATTATGTCATGAAACTAATATGATTTACATCCTAACAGTGTATTTCAGAACACAGCCAAAACCTGCTTGCACTTCAGAGTTCAAACAAACAGTATGAAAAGTCAAGGCCCATTTCTGTTTCTCAATAAAGTTAGGTGAGAAAACATTGCTATTAATTTGGTGCTGGATACCCCAAAGTATCACCCAGCTAGTCTTCAACAGCAAGATATCTCACCTTGGCTGCTACACATGTTTTATGAATGTAAAGATAACGCAAAACAAAACAGCCTGAATTGTTTCCTAAAACATTCATAGATCTCAGTATTCATTAAACTAAACTTTTCACCTTCTTGGCTAACAGAAAAAAAAAGAAAGTAATATTAAATATAAAGAGTAGATAGTTGTGGTCAAAATGTGATACTGTTTTTAATTTGCTCATAGGACCAACCAGGAGCAGGGCACTTTGTAGTCAGCCACTTTTTTTTTTTTTTAATACTAAAATAAAGATTTTGCTCAAAATTTGAAGCAATTTTTAAATAATAATATTCTTCAATATCCTACTTACTCTTTCAGTAAGAGCCCAGGTGACTAAAAAGTGTTTCAAGCAACTGAAGCACAGATCCAGACACCAGAGACATCTCCCTCGGTCATTCACATGACACATCAAGAGACAAATTTCTGCTTTCTGAGGACATGTCATGGAGGTGACCGAGCACTCAAATGCAGAGCATGTAGGAGGACATGGGAAGATCAGACATTTATAGTTTAATACACTTTGACCTTTATTCTTCAGTCCACCTATTTCTCGTGTGACTACAAAGGATCATTCATCCTTTCTGAGAGGTTTTAGGGACTGCCTTTCACGCTTTATTTCAGTACCAGCTAAAACAAGCTTTATGCTGATTTTTAAAACCCATGCCACTAGCAGCTTGTATGATATTGTAATTATGACTTCCCCAGTCAAGCTTAACTCACTAAATCTATCTGCTTTCCGTATTTTTCGAAGTACTACAATCAGATCCATAACAACTCCCCCTTACCACATCCCATCCTTTCTTTCTTCCCCACCCCACATGCTGAAGTCTCAGTGGAAAAGCAAACCCACAATAACAAGAGTTCCCTTATTTTCCATCCAAAGACTAGTAGTACGGGATAAGCATTTTAGTGTGCTTGGTATCATTTAATTTCTTTGAATCAAGCCTATATTATACCCATGCACCTTGCAGATTAACAGTAAATCTAATCTTTTTGAACTAGACATGGACGTGAGAAGGTCTTCTAAAAATGATATACAACATGAAGAACTACTTAAAGTATTCTGAAATCCAACAAATCTTTCTATGACTTCATTACTTCTGCTGTTCTACAACACCACGAAAGTAGCCTTTGTCCTATTTTTATGTACTCCAAGGATATTGCTTTCTGCTTTGTCCTATGCACTCCACTGACTCGCTTATTTGATCAACTTCTGAGCATGAAAGCATTCCCTGAGTAGACTACACAAATTGGATTATTCTGGAGCAATTTTATCCAAATTTAAACCATTGTACTACAGATGTGTAAAGGAAGGAGGCTCTACTTAAAAAAATAGGTATATGTGAAAACTTTTCCTTAAGTAAAAAACAGTTGAGAGCTAACAAAATAAGCACGACCACCCACAAGATGTTGAAGTCTGCTGCAGAACTGAATCACAGAATGGCTTGGATTAGAAGGAACCTTAAAGATCATCTAGTTTCATCCCCACTGCAACCAATCGTTTCTATTTAGGACAGTGATGTTATCCATCCTACAGAGACAGAGTACTCACAACCACCACCAATCTTAAACACCCAAAAATCACAGCTCAAAATCTCTCTAAAGCCTCAAATTCCTATTCATTCAAAATAATCAGAGTTTTTGGGAAAGGGCTGTGGCATCTTAACGAATTAAAATAAAAAATGAAGATGCAGTGACATTACGTTGCTACATTCACACGAAGTCTCAAAATCCCTTTGGGGTACGGATCATCTTTCCCTCACCTTCTCTTCAAAACAGAGTCATAATTTTCACCTGGTTATTTAGAATACAGAAGATTCTGAAAGCAACAGCACAACTGTTGTATCCCACACCTGTAACTTAATACAAAACCAAAATGCCTTGTAAGAAGTTGGACTGTATGGAGATTTAAATGATAGTTTTGGCAAACAAAGTGAAAATTCCGATTTAAATAAACAACTAAATCCAGAACAATACATGCATAACAGGAAGAGATGCATAACAGCAAGCTGCAATCTATTTACATTTCATGTGCACGAGTGTGTGCTTCTGTGATTTCACTTTAGAAGACACTTCGTCAGCTGAGTTTGAGTTATTTTTAATTACTTTGCATCCAGACAGACCCCTAACGTTCATTTTGATCTGACATGATAACAAAGTGACAGCACCACCTGGAATTAGGCTTTACTACTTGGATGAACAAAACAGTCTCATCTCTGATTCTTTGCAACTCATGATTCCCTTACTCTCTGTTGGTCTTCTCAGCTTGAATACAACACGCTTTAATAGTCTTAATGCCACCTAAATCATTCTTGCACAACAAAACTACATGTAAAGCAAAAGAAACATCTTTTGTTTCTGAGAGAAATAAAATACCTGATGGTCAGGTATTTTTACAGATAGTCAAAAATGAAATCCTTCATTTTTTAGCTACCTCTAATTACTTGTGACAGATTCAGTTAAGTGAATTTCAACAAAGAAGGTCAAACTCAAAAGCCTAATTAATTTTACAAATACTCAGCAGGATAAACCACGATTCCCTTGGGGAATTATAGAACGAGAAAGGACTAATTAAGAATGAGAATAAGACATGTTAGTCTAAATTGATGGAATTTTTGCGTACATTGTCAACCTACTAACCAAGAGTGTTGAAAAACTGCAAAGAATTTTCCCCAATTCTTTTATCTTTATTTCTAATTCAAGGGAAATTCTCAGTATTTTATTTATAAATACTGAAAGGAGCTACTGTTTTGTTTTTAACTAATATTCAATTTTTTATTTTTACAATACGGTACGGTTCACCTCAATTACAGGTTCCACAAATAAATGCCTATATGAAATTCAGTGCTTTGTAAAGTAATAAACAAGGAAGGAATATACTATCAGCCACAGATTCTTCTAAATTTTATACCATTTTCAGGATAATCTGATTGGCTGATTTCTTTCATCCAAAACTTATGAAAAATAAAGTGTGTCTGCAGTATATATTCAAAGTACATGTCCAAAGCTCACAACAGTACACCCAAAATTCTAGCCATCCTGAACACAGAGAAAAGCTTGAGGGACAAGCAAATCTCAACAGAAAACTGAAGTGACAGAAGGCGTTTAGTTGAGGTACAAAAAAATACCTGGAGTTGTACAACAGGACTACAGGTTGATGATTGTCAACGTTCCAGGCCAGCTACACAAAGAGAATTTTTCGATATCAACTGCCAGTGAATTAAGTGAGATAAAAACAATGGATTTACTCAGCCATCACCTGTTTTACAGTGAAAAAATGAATAGGACTGTACAATCTATGTAGTTGTACCTTTTGTGTAAAGGATACATGTTATGATGTGGCACTGCTCTGTCAAAAGAGACAGATTATGTAGTGATTATAGTTACTGTATATTTTCTATTGGATGGATTTCTACTTCCCAACCAGAAATAAAGAAAGAAAGAAAGAAATAGAATTTATTGTGATATACCATGCCTTAGAAGCAGGGTAAAAAACGTTACTGCTTAAGTAATAGCAGAGTTTGGAGCATCAGGGTATTTTTGTTTGATTGGTTTTGCTTTGGAAGAACCCAACCTTATTTCCTATATCCCAGAAACACGCATCTCAGCTCAAGGATACACAACACTACTGGAAACACAGCATATACGAGGTAACCACAGTCAGTGTCAGGAAACAACTGCACACCCTTGTTCAACATGCATGCAGGCATTAAAACACAGCACAGGCCGCAGCAATTCCTCTACACACAGGTGCACATATTGCACATAACATCAATATCATAGAATCACCAAGGTTGGAAAAGACTTACAAGATACCCAGTCCAACCATCTGCCTATCACCAATATGCAACATTACTTTTTAAACCACGTTGCTTTTGCAACTCAAACTCATAATCAATCCTTTGCTGAATGACCTCGCACCATTGAATGGGACACATCTGTGCATCCCAGGAGCTGACACACGGCTCCGAAATCTGAAAGCCTGCATTCACACCTGTGCTTCTTCTGCACCTGGTTATATGGCAAAAAGGTGCATTCAGGGTCAGCTGCCCAGCCAGGCAGGAGCTGGGGAGGGATGGAGTTCCATGTTGAAGCTCAAGGCAACTCGTCATACAGGGATACACAAATCTCCCCAATCTGATGACATGAAGGGCTTCTGGGGAGCTTCAAATTTTTCTGCACTTCAAATTGCTTGGACAAAACGAATGTCTCATTTTACTGCCAACAGCCACTTTGCAGACAGCCTTCCCACCACCACCAAAGCCAGACAGTGCATTTTCAAGGAATGCTATGTTTTGCTTTTAACAAATCTTAGGGCTTGCATTAATTAACTAACAGACACAGTTTTACATTGTTCATTTATTAAATGCCTCACTAATGTGCACAAATATTTTCTTCTCCTGAAAAACTTTACTTTTATTCAAAATATACACTTTTAATAAAAATACACTCAAGCCCTGGTTCTCAGGCTATCTGGGGTTGGCAAACAAAGCTTTTCAGTTCCATGCAAATGAGCACAGAATCAACAGCTCTGGGCAAGGAATGCCAACCTCTTATAGAAATAAACTCTTAGCACTGGTTATTGGACCACTGAAATGGTTCTTATCTACGTGTCCAAACAGCCAATGAATCCAAGGAATATCTTCAGCTACATTTACAAAGGCATACAAGTGTAAAAATTTACCCATCTTAGTAACAAAATATAAGGCAATCCCCTTCAATCCCTATCCTTGAATGTTGTTTAGACAGGTAGAAGTGTTTGTGTTTTTATTTTTTATAGTCACGTACATTTTTGTCCAGTGTCAAGTAGGGCAGAAATCAGTTTTGAGAACCCCACTGGACAGAAAATAGCAAAAAGATCTATCAGGGCAATGCTTGAGGACATAACTTGAACAAGACAAGGACAGGACAGCATTTACCTCATCTGGGCTATCAGAAAATGAACATTAGCACTTGCTCAGGTTCTCCAGTGCTACATGTAAAACTAGAAGAGAGAACTGAAAATTACTTAAAAGGCAAATTCACACAATGACAAAATCAATCTTGAAAAAGAAAACCTAACTAATCTACTCTAATCTAATATTAGAGCTTTCTGCAGTCAAAATAAAGCACTGTTGCTACATTTTGCTTCATCAGTCAAGACTTCAGTAATTTCATCCTTTTGAGCACGTTATGTAAGTGCACATAAACTGGGAGGAATGTTGAGTAGTTCAGCATGGAACACTATCCAGTGCCACATACATATCAAGCAGCTTTCATTTTTCATGAAAATCTTCCATCCCTGGCATAATGAATAATTATATATAAATAGCATGTGGTATTAACCTGCTTACCTTACTAGTCTAGAAGAAAGAAAAACAGTTAGAGTATTGATTACTGTGTGGAGCCAGGAGTGGGACATGATTATCCTTGTGGATCCCTTCCAAGCCAGGATATTCTCTCATTCTATACTACATCACATACTCATTGTCTTTGTATTCCAAGAAAACTAAGAAGCGCTACCACTATCATTTATCATTACTCAATTTCACTATTAATGGAAGCTGTTGATCTCCACACAAACGTTATCTTAATAATACAAACCTAGTAATTCTAAACTGGGATGTTGCTTGTTACTTTGGGAGAAAAAGTGGGAGTTCTCACCTTCAAGAATATGTTCTTATACAGTATAAATTAGGAGTAGATCCTAGCTTTTTTTTTTGTTTTGCACAGACAACATACTCTGCAATTAAAACTTAGCTCCATGCTGCTATATGCTACCACTCTTTAATGTGGAAAGACAGCTGGCTTGAAGGATATAAAATGCTTGCATAGTCAGTGTAAGCATCAGAGAAGATACATGAGATGTGATCTTATAGGGAAAAGAACTAGGTCAAAACTTCTGTGTGTAATTAATCAAGTTATTTTCCTGAATTAATGTAACATCTGTTTAACTTGTGAGATCTCCCCTTGAATGTTCCAAAAATGTCTACCTTCCCCTAGAGCTTTTCTCAACAACAAAAAGCCAAAATACACAATTATTCAGAAATAAACAACATCCTGAACTCAGGAAAAAAAAGAAAAAAATAAACTATGGAAATGTCATTATGTATATTCAACAGTGCTGGTGTATTAGGTACACAATATGCATTTTTCAATATTGCTTAATTACAGTTTCAGTCTCCTGGGTAATTAAAAAACGAAAACCATGGAAAAAAACTCATGCAAAATGAACACATTCTTTACAAGATTTATCTAGCAACTTATTGCCCCTTTCTGCTACAGTAGAAGAATATTTAGGAAGCAGTGGTAATGAGATCAAAGTTTTGAAATCAAACTTGTGGGTTTTTTTTTTGTTGTTCAACCACTTTAATTGTTGATTTTCCAATTTGTTGTGTCACACACCAGTCTTTCCAGAAAGCACTGTCTGAATCCAGCTACTATCACACACCATAATCATACCTTATTTTAAAAGCCAACAGAAAGTGTGTTATTGAATAACTATCACAATACATATCATCTAATCCATCTTTTTATATGTATGTATATATGTATATATATAGATATATATATATAATCTTTTTTTTTTTTTTTAAATTAGATAGCAATACCATCTCAGCTATTTCTCAGCTGCTCCTGCTTTATTTTTTCAGCCCAAGGCACACAAGCACAGGCTTTAATCCAGCCTTCAACATCCAAATTGAACTTTACTCCTTCCCTAAGGTATACATAAGGAATATGAATGACTAAGAGACAAAAAGAAAGAGTACTTGTCATGGAGATGGGTCAAAAATCCCCAGGCTGGTCTCAGGCAGGGAAAACAAGGATGCAGGTCCAGAGCAACTGGGCTGAACTGCTGCTGAGTGAACTGTAGGGCAGGTAAGAGATGGGAATAATGCTGAGGCTGATGGCCAGCAGTTCCTATTTGCGGCATGCAGTGGTACTGTGCTTCCCAACAGAGCAACTGCTGCCGAGCAACTGTCCCAGAGCCACGGTCTACTTGAGTGATGGATTAAGGCTGTAAAAGCACTTAAGCACCCTTTGCATTTCAGGAAACAACATCCCACTAAGATCTGGACCAGCCACACAGTGCTGGGTTCCCTATCAAGGTCTGCCAGCAGACTTTGCCCCGATGGCACAGTGAGGTTGACTTTCACTATACGGATAACCAAAACTAGGAGCTACAGCAGTGAAAAGCAGAATCAATATCTGACCAACAATCCATAGCTTCAAGTCATTTCGCACTGTTTTATAGAATAACAGAATCACAGAATAGCTTGGGTTGGGAGGGACCTTAAAGACTATCCAGTTCCAACCCCTTGCCATGGGCTGGGACACCTTCCACTAGGTCATGCTGCCCAGGGCCCCAACCAACCTGGCCTTCAGCACCTCCAGAGATGAAGCATCCACAGCTTTTCTTTGCAGTCTGTGCCAGTGCCTCACCATCCTTCAAGTAAAAACCTCCTAACATCAAATCCAAAAAAAAAACCAGAAGAGACCCACCAGTGCACTCTCATCCCTGCCCCAGCACTAACTTATTAACTTTGTACCCCAAGTGCTCCCCTGCCAGCTAGGCACTTTTGCAGGCTTGGATCAAGCTTACAGCAATGAAGAACTGCCCTGAATGAGGCGATGTATTAAAACTTAGACTGTATTGAAAGAAAGAAATCTGGTCAGCTAACTGCATTTTGGGGGGATTTTCAGCACACAATGTTTTGCACAGCTTATAGTTTGCATGAGTCCTGGCATCAAAGCCTCTTATGGCTAGGGACATGCTGTACAAGGCACTATACAAACTTACAATACAGAACATTAAATGTGCCAGTAACTGGCCCTGATTGCTCCGCCTAGTTAGGCAAAGCTCTGGGAACAAAGAGGAGAATTAATTCACTTGCCAAGCCTCACACTAGAGGGTAGCAGAGCTCACAGTGTTTCTGGGTCACACTGTCCCCCTCTCACAAAGATTATCTTCCCCCAGGAAGATGCATTATGAATGAAGTAGGTGCCCCAAACTCAAGCCCGCAAGCACTGTAAGGCTTGGCAGTATTTGGCAAGCAGTTGGGATCCTGTTGCCCCAAAATGTTTTTTCTCAACTTCTGCCTGAGTCCTTATCTCTTAAGTTTAATGAGAAAGCAGCTCCTTTTCCAAGTCTCTTTGATCTTAGGATTACGTATGTGCTGGCCGCCTGCCATTATGTAAAGTCTGAATAATGTATATTGATGCTAGATAGTTCCAAGTACACTACGTACTAGGAACAAAGAACAGCTACTTTCTGTAACAGGCATCTCTCTCATAAGTGGTTCAAAAAGCTTGGGAAGGAGAAGAGGGATAAACAAAGCTGGCACAAAGGTGCTTCCATGCTTGCCCCATGCCCTGCACAGCTCTAAACCATGTACAGGGGTAAAACAAACAAGAATTAAGAGCAAAAAGTGGTGGAACAATTTTGACATAATTTCCAGACTGCAGATACCTTCATATCTGAGATCTAATTCTTCTAACTTGGCTCTCTCTCCCTATATATGCAACTTACCTTTACACTAGAGCGTAATAAACTTGTAACTATAATGCCCAAACCCAGCTCTTCTCTGCCTGTCTTTGCATTTGTGGCTGGAACAAACAGAAAGGCACAGCCAAATTTTGCGTTAGAAAATTCTACCCCCTTTGGCTTTGCTGTGTTAGTTGGCTGATTTGCATTTTGCCTTGGACCACACACTTCTGAAGAGATGAGAAATACACTCTCACTGAACATATCTATACAGCAGGCCTTGAGGCAGAGGACTAAAACATTCACTACTTTTTATTTAAACCAGTGTACCCACCCCATACTCATTTCATACTTGTGTCACATTGTTTTTTTCTCTTAATCAAGCCATTGGCTTCCCCCACTATTAGCTGATGAGATCCTTCAGCCTTCAAGGCAAAGCTGCTCTACAACAAATACAGAGTAATGAACTCCCTTTTTGTCAGTGCTGCAATATGATTGCAGACTTAAGTTAAATCCTGGCAGTACTTACCTTCCTAGTAACATCAAAATGAGATCCTGCATCTCTCTATCCACATTAATACACTCAAGTCAAGCATCAGTCAATTTACAACAGAACCTGAAGTACATCATGACCGTGTTAAAAAGTCCTGTGGAAAGATTTTGAATAAACCATGCTGCTAGAGTTGGAAAACTTTGAAGTTATATTGGTTTCTAAGTCATTAATGTAAACGCTCAATATAATTTGGGTGTTTGCCAATTGCAGTTCTGTATTAGAAAGCAATGACAAAAATCTTATAGGACACAAAAATATTAAAGGACACGATTGGACCTATTTGGGCAGAAAGGCTTTCTAAAAATAATCAAATACACTTTCATTATTGCTTAAAAAACACATTTTGATTATTGCTTAAAGGCTGACAAAATGTTTGCTGCTTTTTCCCATTTCAGTAAGACAGCTGGGGGTAGAGGGAAGAGCTGGGGGTCACCACATTCCCCTGCTGCTTGGGCCAGACAACGGTGAGCTGCCCAGACTCAATCTGAAAATGACTTAGAGAAAGAAAGCAGAGATCTGCAGCTAAAACAACCACAAGCCCTAAAAAGAAGCAATACTGCAGTTCTTTCAGCTTGAATAATCCTTTTGCCACCATGTTCCTTTTTATGTTTTATAACTCCCAAATAAATTCAGAACAGAACAAATCAGAATATTAAACATTAATTTTCAAAATAACAATTATTCCACTGTCAGGTGAGTCGGGTTAAGATTTTTTATGTGATAATATGAAGGGGAAAAAAGCTACAAGTCAAAATGTAAAGAGTTAGCTTTTATTTTTCGGTGTATAAGCACCAAGCATTATACCACAAATTCTTACATTCTACGCTTGTCTCTCCTTGGCTTTTACATTCATAATGTGCCAGGTCTCTAAAGGATGCTTGTTTGTGACACTTGCATCAGGAAGGGTACAAACAGCTTTGCTACAAGTTTGAGACTTGGGATACGCACAATTCCACGAGCAAGTAATGCTATTCAAGATCCTGAAGAGACAACTGCATGTAAAAATAGATCTAAAACTCAGACAGGCAAAACAGGCCACTTCTGTAAGTGATCTGCACTGCAATTTCTCTGTACACACAGATGCTCAATTAAGATGTGGCCTGTATCAGTTACTGAAATAATTTATTGGTAGCACTCTTGAAGACCAAAGGACTGGACTGCTGCTACAGTCATGCATCTCTCAGCTGTGTATTCTGCAGTCTGCTCCACACCAAGGAAATCACAACACCTTGGAAATGGTTGTTTTGTAAATGTTATGCAGAGAAAGGACAACTGTGGTCTTGGGCTGAGAGGCGGGTGGCAGAGGTACTGACCTGCACTGTGGAAAGGTGCTGCGGCATCTGCCAAGTTACTTCTTGGCTTCTGGCATCACTCATCCTCTCAGTTTAACCTGGATATAGTACAGACCTGAGGATGCGTAACAGCTTACACAGACTCAAGTATCCAGATGCTACTGTAATTACAGATCAATTAAAAACTAAAGAGAAAGAGAGATGTTGAAATCGTTGCTGCTTATCTATGAATATAAACTCTTATTAGAAACCATGAAAACGTAATGCAGTCAGGGGCACAGGTGCTACAACAGATTGGAGCAAAGTCCCTGCACAAACAGCACACAGCCAGCTCTTGATGCTCAGAAAGCATTCCTACATTTCCAGACTATTTGCATTTCTGATCTGTATACATCCACTCAAATCATTCTCCTTGAACCCCCACCACTCCTTTGAAAAACATCCATCATCTTCAGCAAGAAGGGAAACGTGCTTCAGAGTCTAGCAGAAAGGCAAGGCTGCTGAAAACAGAAAATTGCTCTTTTCTCCTGAGGCTATCAGTGCTAAAGTGTCAGATGTAAGGAGTCGTTTAGACACAAATGCAGTTGCATAACGTCATGATGTAGGGATTCTGATATAATTAACTATTAATTAAATCATACAGATGAGTAGAATTGTGCTTGCAGGCAAACTAGCTTATCTTGCATTATAATCAACCAAAATGTTAGTGAATAAACACTGCAGAAACAGTGATCTGTGCTTGATGCTGTTTTTCTTCGGCATAAAGGTGTGATTCAAAATTACATCATATTAATTATGAGTATGGTGGTATAGGAAGAAGTCACATATTGCAAAGGCATTTCTAAATACCATACAGGACAGAAGTAAAAGTTACAAAATACAATGGATCCATTCAACAGACAGTGGACTGAAGAGAACCTCATTAGGTTCAACCAAACCAAGTGCAAGGTCTTGCACCTGCTTCATGGCAACTCCACTATCTGTACAAGCTGGGGGATATAGGGATGGAGCACAGCCCCGCTGGAAGGGACCTGTAGGTACTGGTGGGTGGGAAGCTGGATATGAAGCAGCACTGTGCCCTCACAGCCTAGCAAACCAACTAGAGTGAGGCTATAAGAAAGAAAGGGACAGACTCTTTAGCAGGATCTGTTGTGATAGGAGAAAGGGAAGCAGTTTCAAACTAAAAGAGGGGAGATTTAAATTGGATATAAAGAAAATGTTTTTAAGGGTGGTGATGCACTGGAACAGGCTGCCCAGAGGGGCAGTGGATGTCCTGTCCTTGGAAACATTCAAAGGCAGGCTGGATTGGGCTTTGAGCAACCTGATCTCATTGTAGGTATCCCATACTATCGCAGGGGGACCTTTAAGGGTTTCTATTAAAAAAAAAAAATAAAAAAAAAATAAAATGAAGATTAGGAGATAAAGGGAGAGAAAGAAAAAGAAATATGTCCAGGTCTTCATCTTCCTTTTTTTTTTTTTTTTTTTTTTAGTGGAATATATAGAAATAAATATATATTTATGGCAGGAGACACACAGTTTCAAAAGAAAGGATTCCTCTAGGAATCTCTGAAAATATTGAAAATATTTGAAATAGTCTGTATAATTTGTGAAACTTGTTGCTAGAGCACAACCCAAGCATACTCATTCTTTAACCCTCATGATGAAAGTAACAGCCAACACAACTCAACAGGGTTGTGAAGGAAGGCAAAGAGGAGTTACGCTGTTCAGACTGGCATTGCAACAGTCTTCTACAACCAAACACAATGACCATTCCCACCCTTCCCCACCAACAGTAACAACAAATTCAAAACAAAACAAAAACCCATGACCTACAACCAACTTTAGAAGTCGATATACTGAGAAAAGGTAACTGCTCCTGTATTCAAAGATTCCCAAAGAGATTTTGAAAGAAAAACAGGTAGGACAAAAACTTTGTCGGAAGAATGAAAGCAGCTGTTAAAAAAAAAAAAGTACATTTAACTCAAGGAAATCAATAGAAGTTAAGAATTTGAATACTTGCAAAGTCATGGGTCCAAAAGATTTACCCAAGCTCACGCAGCAAAGTCTGAAAAACTCTGGTCACAGGATTTTTCGGGTTTTTTTCCTGTTAAAACATTTGCATAAACCAGGCTGGCTGAAGTTTACACAGGGAAAAAATAAGTTCAGTCCCTAAGGCCTTCCATAGACAGTTCATTTAAGAACTGTAGGATCTCACCTATGTGACTTAAAGTGTTGATGGAAATAAGCCGTTCAGTCTACAAAAAGCACATTCTAGTAGTAGGTAACCTTGCTTCTAGCAGAAGCAGAAAAGTTGTGGCAACAGTTTCATTATCTTACTACGTGCTATTTAAGCTCAATCACTACAAGAAAACATAACCTAAATGCCTACCATCTGCAACTGCACCTGTCAGAAAAAAAACCCAACAGTTTGTAGGAGATTTTTTAAAGAAAGAACAGGTGTCAAGCTTTTCAATCATTTCAAAAATGTTCCTCATTTATTTTCAAAGAAAAACTTTCAAGTTAGGTATTCCGATGTTCAAAAATAAAGAACGATTACTCTGTGCTGCATAGCCTTGACATAACACATACAAAATGGTTCAGATAACTATAGACAAGGAGGAGCCACCAATGGACCATTCCCAGAATGGAAAGACACTGCTAATGGCACTGTCAGCTGTCCCAGTTAGTCATGTAATTAATGATACTGACAAAGGAATATACACTTACTTGCAAATGACGAAGGTAGCCAAAAGAAACCCAAAACGATCTAGACAATTGATGAACTGCCAGAAAGGAAACCTTTGAAATGCAGTAAGGGACAAACCAAGGTTGTATGGGTATCAGAATCAGCTGTGCTGCTATGGGTGAAGGAGCAGTGGGGCAGCAGCTGAGCAAGGCTGTATTCTGCCAGGGAAGGATCACAAACAGAGCACAAAGCAACTGTGTGTCCAAGAAAGTGGCAAAGAAAGCAGACAGCAAAACAAGCTGAAAAAACAGGTGAAATCACCCTTCCAGCCTGCTTCACAGGGGTAGGACAGGGTTAGGGATTGTTTTTCAGTAAGCTAGGGAAGAGCTGAACTGAGTCTGCAGCAACAACCAGGATGATCTGAGATAAAGAAATAAAGCAAATAAGAAAGAAAATCTGCAGAATGAAGATTATTATGCCTAGAATAAAGGGCGACTTCCTAAGGTCCTGTATACCTCCACTTGCTAATTTTTATTTATTTAATGAAAGGCTTGCTGTGTGTTTTTGGATGGTTTTAAAAGACTGAAAGTGATAGGCAGAGGAGGATATAAAGACAAAGTAGACTGGAGAGAGAGGGCAGCACAACAACCAAGCAAACCAAATCAGGGAAATTAAGGAGAATCCCAACTCGAGACTGTCACCTATCAATAACCCTTCCCTGATTTAAATGGGAGCATTTTCATATTAGCTCTTTTATCAGCTGTGGTAACAGCAGCATATACACACAGATTAACTCTGTCTGGTCTCCAAAAGGCTAGTTTAGCTCCAGGAAATTAATTCCACCTGGGAAACTGCTAACAGCCAAGGCACTGCTAACTGTGATATTATCTGCCTTGGCTTTAGCATCCAGCTTTGCTTGACAGAGATTGTACTTTGCACAGCATCAGACTGCAACACAGCTGCAGCAAATGCTGCAGTACACACAGCAGCATGGTCTAAAAATGCTGTACTGGCTTCTTAAATAAAATATTGCAAAGGTCACAATGACCCTTCTAAGACACAGCTGGAATAAGGCTTCTTAACCCTTTGAGCAGCCATCTTCATCCTCCACCTCCTCACTGGAAGTAAAAGGGTTATGAAAAATAATAAGAGTAATTTTTCAAGCAAGATTCACAGTCCTGGATTTTGGCCAAAGTGTAATAAGTGTGGGACGCAAAGGGTGAGCAAATTGACTGTTCACCTCCCTGCAGCTGCAGGCACCACGTACAGCAACTCCCAACTTCTGTACATCACACAAGCTTGGAGTAAGGCAGTAGCCAACCTATGAGCTACTAGGAGGTGATACAGTCCTGGTAATGGCTCAGTCAGCCCCAAGGATACTCCTAGATTGGAGGATATGGATGTCATCTGCTGCAGCTGCTCTGAAAGTGGGGGATAACAGGGGGGCAAGACCTATCAACATACAGAAGGTCCTGAAACTCTCCAATGATAAGAGCTGCAATCTTGGTAGAAAAACCAGTGAGTTACAGGGGATTCTGCTTCTCTTTTAATTTATAAAAAGAAGACAGTAGTATAATCCTATTGCAAAAAAAAGCATCTCCGCTCTTTAGCTGGAAATCACTGCTAAAAGACTCCTGTTTTGATCATAATATGAGACAATGAGCAGCTTTTTGCCTTTTGGGTCCCTCTGGACAACTGAGGTTTTGGGGGTAGCTATAAGATTGCAAGATTACAAGTACAAAAAAGAAACAAGCATTAAAAAAATGTTATCATCTGATAAACTTAACCAGATAAGTTCCAGAAATGCACCAAGATTTCATAGGCTTTGCCTGAATGCTTAAGTGCACAGCTGTACTGATACGAGGTCACTTTTGTATTGCAGAAAGGATAACTTCTCTGCTGTATATATCAAAATAAACCATGCATATTTCATTAACCTCCTAAAAGCAGATTCAGCTGCCTATGGAAAAAATTACAAAAACACCAAGTAAAGATATAAGACTACCACATATTTCATGGCATAACTAATTGCTGCTTTAGAAACTGGACAATCTATAATAATTTATGTGCTAGCCTGGGGTGAGCTGACTCGACTCAGTCATTGTAATTTATGTCTGTCTTAACTAAATACAAAGTGAATGAGAAATATCTGCTTAATCCTGCAAGGAATACCCATGTCTACTATCATTTTAAAGTACAGTCAGATCAGATTATTTTTTTCCAGAAACCTCAATTCATAATAGTTCAGGCATCTTTATTAAAAAAAAATAATAATTTATATGCTTATTAACTTGAAGTCACCCTGTCCAGAAAATAAAACAAAACCACAAACAGGCAATTTTTGTTATTATTCATTCCCTGGCCTACTGATGAACATATATATATAAAACCTAAGTGCTAAAAAAAAATTAAAAAAAACTTTCAAAATATATTGTGAAATAAGCATGATTATTTCTTGCTAACATGATAACAGGTCTGTGCTTCTAAGCACATTACTCTTCAGAATTAGAATTGTATATTCAAACACATCTCATCACAATGTTTTTTTTTTTCGTCTTGGACACCTTTAAAGGGTATCAATTTTTCAAGGTGAAGGAAATTGAGTTGTGGAATAAATGCAGCTGCTCCTGCTCTTCTCTGCTAGCAGGCAAGGAAGGAGTTGAGCAACACACGTATTTGAGGGATCTGAAGGATTCTGCCTCTCACAGCACCTCAGCCATATGCTGACCTCTTCACTTGGCTGGTTCTCCATCTTTCAAACTTAAGCACCTAAGTAAAGCCTCTAACTCATTTCAAAAGTTAACAGTTGAACATCCAAGCATTAGGACTGAGCATGCATAGTAGGGACAAAGATAGGAGAGATATGAAAGATCTTACTACTACAGGCAATGTCTCACACAGAGATAAACTGAGAAATGACTGGTAAATTCTGTCCAATTTGCTGCCTCAGAACAGCAGTGCCAAACCTTGGGCATCCTCCACAAAAACTGAATGCAATAAAGCAACAAAATTTGTACTTACAACTGAAAAGCAACCACTGTTTTGAAAAAGTAACGTGAGAAGTTGGTTAATTACGTTTCATAGCACTAACAGTGAAGGGATGCTGAAAACTAATAGGAACAAATCTTCCTTACACTGGGCACAAGATTCTCTCTGCTTTTCAAATAGCATGCTATATAACTTCAATGTAGTTTGCTTTCATTTCAGAGGCTTTGTAGTCAATATGCTAAATTGACAAAAGATACAGTTGACCACCTCCTTCGAATAACACTCCTAGACAATCTAATTCAGAACATTTTAAAGATTATATTCTGAATCCCTTCCAGATTTCAAAATATGAATGACCTCTAGGATGACTGGACTCATCACCAAAGATTCTTTCACAGTAGTTTGTGAGTGGCTGTAATAATCTTTACTGTGGTTAACTTAATAATCATGTGTTTGCCAGTGGATGAAGAACCCGATTTGTTTAGAAGTGCATTTTCCAACTTGGTCACTATTGTCTTCGTGGTAATAAAAGCTATCCCTACTTCAAAGCAAGTAAATGAAGAGTAATTTGTTCCTACAGTGAGTTACAAGCATAAGAAAACAAACAGAAACTATCTCACTATAAGTTGAAAAGCCAAACAAAAAGTGAATTCAAATTGTCAGACTAGGAAAATTTGAATTTTGGTGCATTCTGTCTTCATTGGTTGCAAAGATCAAATAGTATCATAAACAACCTATATTGTAATAAAATAATCATATTAAATTAGAGGATTCAACTGAGGCCCAGCAGCTAACTTACCTTGGAAAAGAGGCACATTTTAAAAACAGTCTATGCTCAGCCCTGACAAATCAAATAATAAAAATTCAGCATGATATAATAACAAGTCTCTGCTATTTCATCTTTCTTTCTTTCACTATTCTCTAATGAGCAATGCTGAAAATCTCCCCTGAAAATAACTGGTACTAAAGCACATGTATTAAGAAGCTATTGCTTTTGTGCACAATAAGCAGTTTCTTTGCTGAATAAACTATTTCACTTGAACTTCTTTATTCTAGCATGTTTTTTCCTCAATAAATTAACCCCCTACATACACAGAACTTCTACCTGGTATTGCCAGTGTTCTAGAAGCCTGGTGGTATGAGAAAAAACAACTTCCACACTCTCAATTTCTGCTAATTTTCTTTCCTCACCTGTTCCCTCTAGTTCCAACAAAACTGCCAGAAATTTCATCAGCAAAAAGCATCCATCTCTACACTTACAGCCTTATATATTACAAGTTTGCCCACGGTGGTTTATTTTCTTTTTTTCTGTACTGGAATAGTCCATAATGTTGGATGAGAATAACTTCCATCTCACCATGGATAAAGCCCAAAGCAAAAAAGGAGTACAATCCAGTGGAGCCTTTAGAATCAGCATTTATGACAGAACACTGATATTGATTTCAAAGGGCTAGAACAACTCTTCTCTCCAGGATCTGTGCATACTTGTTTACAATACAAAAGCATACTGTAAACTGCTGCTTAAAGAAGAAAAAAGAAAAAGAGGGAAATATTTTGCCCTGAAAAACAGGACTTCCACCAAAGCACTGTGAAAGAAACATGATGTTTACAGTTTGTAAGAAATTATCTGACCACTAGAAATTGTTTTGTTTTAATGATAAGATTTGGAAAGAGCGTTAAGAATATTGTGCTGGTAACAGTGGTTTAAAGGCATGCAAGTGCCAGAATCACCAAATTATGAGCAGCCAGTACGGGCAGTCACATACCCAGTCTGCAGAGCAAAGTACTACATTTAGAGAAGTCCAGTGAAGCATTCATTCCTGGCATGAAGCCTGCCTCCCAGCACAGTTCTGAGCTAGATGAGCCTTCAAGAGGACGTGCAGCCTCCCAGCTGCCTCCCACACTCCACAGCCGCAGACATTCAGGAGGAAAACAGAACAAGACAAGACAGCAAACAAGCCTGGATCTGCAGATGACCAGAAGGAGATTAACACAATAGATATGAAATGCAGTCAGCAAACAAATTTTGTGAATTTCAAACCCTTTCATGAGCAAAGGCAGTACGCCCAGCACCTCCAATTCAGGGTAGAGGGTCAGACTGCTCTGGGAGGACACGTACAGCATATTTCCTACAGAACAGAAGAGGCTTAAGAAATGGAGCCTAGCATAATTGGCAGAGTTAGAACAGGAATCAATCTTCGTTATTCACAAGTAAAGGAGACATTAAAAATGAAGGACAAGGAACCTGACTTGGGTGAGTGTAGAAAATCGGGCTGGTGAAGGAAGCAGCAAACCAAGAAGGCAGCTGACATCTTGAAGTATGCAAGGCAATAGGTTCTGAGGTTGAACAGACTGGAATTCTAATGTATACAATGACTATGGCAAGATCCACAAATCTGAAGGTAGACAGAAAAAAAGAGACCAAGTTTGGCAACTCAACCAGCTGGTACCACATGCCAGTATCTTCTGACACAGCCCAAGGACCAGGCCTTATAAGGAAGCAGCAGCCAGGTATGACACTCAGCTTACGGGGTCAAAGTGATGGACAGAGTTAAACCTCTACAACAAAAAACGTCAAAGCAGGACAGAAGCAGGGCAAGCAAACTTAGGAGTAGTACTTTAGCTACAAATAGGTAGGTAGAGTCCCATATACCTATGGGTTTGTTGGGTTTTTTTGCTTGCTTATTTGAGAGACTGAGAGGTGGGCTGGAGGCTGAGTTTGGACCAAATAGGAGAGAGGTCCAGGGTAGAGATGGATCAAATCATAACCAGTAGAAACAGAGCTGTCCTAAAGTAAGACATATCAAATAAAAGATCAACAAACAAATCTTGTGGAGTGCAGGAGAAAAGATGGAATCCTTGAATACGTAAACATGGGTAAGGACTAAATAGCAACAGTGTTATCCATAGTAATAAAAAGCAGAAGCAATTAACTCTGCATATATTAGAAGGTCTTCTTCCGATAAAAGTTTGAAACACAGACAAGAGGCACAAAAATAGTATCTTTTATTTTTTAAGGTTTTAACTGTAGTACTAAAAGGCAATTTTAAAACTGATTTTTTTCCTGCGGGTCTCAATCATGCCAAATAATGTTTTTGACAGACTAAGAGGTATACGAGGCATTTAAAACAACCCATTTAGGTCACAAAATAATAGTTATAGGAAAGGGTTGACCAAAGCAAAAAGGTGCCTTTATTTATTCTTTCAAAGGAAAAAAATCTCATCTCCCATCCAAACAACCATTTTTTTCTGACTGGCTTTTTTTTGTTGTTGTTGTATGTTTGTTTTTAATTTATGCATAATAATGAATAGAACATTTTATTTATGGATAATAAGAGGCAGTACAGCTTTACAGCTGACATTACTAGAGATGGTCTGTTCAAGTAATCCACATGAAAAATTAATCCTCCCTAAATATAACTTGTTTAATACATCAATTTGTACATTATATTAAACTAGCATGCACAGATATCTGAGCTTGTGCTCACAGCATGTCTGAACTTCAGAAATATTTAGGACAAAGAAAATGCTCAGAGGCAACCCATTTGGATTTGACTGCTGTCTGACCACATATCTGTAAAAAAAAAAAAAAAAAGATGCTCTGTAGGAGTTGGAGAATAATTAAGCATCCAGATGCCCATTCAATTCTTATCCTCTGGCAAGCTTGATCACTCTCATGCCATTTGCTACAAGGGCACATTTCTACAAAGCTCTAGGCTAGGACCAGCAAGTCATTGCATGAGCAAAGGGCAACTACTCTGTCACTGCCAGTTATATCTGCATTTGAACTTGTGATCTCAAGGAGAAAAGCTTCCTATCATGTCAGTGTACTAAAAATCAGTGTTTCTGTGTGTAACAGAACTAAATAATATAAATCACACAGACTGGGGGAAAAAAAGTGAGGAAGGAGTCTGTGAAGTTATTACCATGACACTTCTGGCACAATGAACACAATAGTACCTTTCAGTTTTTCTGCTCCTCTGCTGTTAATTCTTGTGATCCTGGCTGCTCTCATCTTACAGTAATACAGATGATGTATGCAACCTCTATTTTTCAGCTTGAAAGACTAACGAGCAAATATGCCTCACTTTACAAATTGTCACAGAGTACAATTGTGCCTGATTAAAGTGAGGGTTTTTTTAACCATAGTACAGTATTGTACCAGCAATTTAATTCTTTGTTACTAGTTTCATTCTTAAAGAGTGACAAATCTATCTTACTCTTAACTTGTACATTTTGCAAATAATTTTAATGAGGCAGTGTTCCTA
Organism: Chrysolophus pictus; assembly: GCA_037305975.1. Classification (NCBI taxonomy): domain Eukaryota; kingdom Metazoa; phylum Chordata; class Aves; order Galliformes; family Phasianidae; genus Chrysolophus; species Chrysolophus pictus. Next base: position 43,628,855 of record JAYKPI010000006.1, read on the forward strand.
ATTATGAAGTGTTTTACGTAATTAAATCATCAGCATCATAGAATGACTTGGGTTGAAAAGGACCTCAAAGATCATCTAGTTCCAACCCCACCCTGCCACCAGCAGTGTTGTCAGCCACTAAATCAGGCACCAGACCAGGCTGCCCAGGGCCCCATCCAACCTGGCCTTGAACACCATCAGGGATGGGGCATCCACAGCTTCCCCATACAGCCTGTGCCAATGCCTCACTATCCTCTCAGTGAAAAATTTCCCTGACATCTAATCTAAATCTCGCTCTTCTTTTAGTTTAAAACCATTCCCCCTTGTATTATCCCTATCTACCCATGTAAAAAGTTGATTTCCATCCTGCTTAAAAGTTCCTTTTAAGTACTGGAAGAGCACTATCATGTCTTCCCAGAGCCTTTCCTCGGTCATGGTGAACAAACACAGCTCCCTCCAACTGAATGAGCCTACGTACCTACATGAGCCTAATACCTACACATCCCCCCATACGTTACTATGTTTTATTCTACCACAGTACATACAACAGTATTACAGTACGATGTTACCCTTAGATTTTGTACTTTCCCAAGATACTTATCTAGAATGTAACATAATGCAGCCATTTAACCCTGCTGCTTGACTTCTATTACAGTAGGTTTCAAAAAATACAAAATACAGAGGTTTTTAACACGGGTACAAATTCTTGTGTTCAATCACTACTTAGCACTGCAACAATTCTGTGCAAGAAACACTACTGCCTTTACACACAGCCATAGGAAAACACTTCTGTGCTGTGTGGGCAACAGAGCACTGGCAGAGGCTGCCCAGGGAGAACGTGGGTCCCCTTGAAGGTCACAAAGCAACCTGGACGTGGGCCTGGGCCCCTGGCTCTGGGTGGCCCTGCTCCAAAGCTCCCTTCCATCCTCCGCCATCCCGTGATTCTAGCATCCAGACAGATCTTGAATATCTCCATAGAAGAAGAATAAAAGAAATTCACCCCTGAACTGAGGATAATACACATGGTATGTGTTGCAAATGTCTGAAAAAAATGGTATTTTCACTTCCTTCAAAAACATTTCTTACCCAAACCTCTTTCCACAAGGCCCATTAACTTTCATTCTCTTTCCAAAGAAGAGGCATTCAGTAAGTAGCAGAGCCAACTCAACAGGTCCCCAACACACCACCACCTGCTTTTCTGTCACATTAACATTTGACACAGGCAGATCATAATTCTGTCATAGAATCACAGAATTGCTTACGTTGGAGGGGACCTTAAGGATCATCTAGTACCAGCCTCCTGTGGGCAGCTTTGCCACCCACTAGACTGGACTGCTCAGGGCCCCATCCAACCCAGCCTTTAGGAGCGCCGCCAGAGATAGGGCATGAGATTAATGTTTATAAATATCTAAAGGGAGGCAAATGGATGAGGCCAGGCTCTTCTCAGTGGTGTGCAGCGACAGGACAAGGAGCAATGGCCTAAAACTTGAACAAAGGAAGTTCCGTACTAACATGTGGAAGAACTTCTGTACAGTGAGGTTGACAGAGCACTGGAACGGGCTGCCCAGAGAGGCTGTGGAACCTCCTTCCATGCAGATATTCAAGAGCCATCTGGATGCCTAATTAACTTTCATTTCTCTCAGAACCTCAAGACACTTTACAGAACTGTCATAATGACCTATTACTTTGCAGTGTAAGATTATACACTTCTCTAGACAGATAAACAGAAAAATTACATTGTTTGTCTGATGTGCCTAATAAGTAACTAAGAAAATGTCACTGCTTCTAGTTCAAAAAAAATTAACGAGCATGAAAAAAATACGCAAATACACATTAAGCTTATTCTCTGTGCATGGAATACTGAAGTTAGTCTTTTTGTTCCTACTTAGCTTTAAAATTCAGAAAAGATTTTAGCAAAATCAGAATACTCAATTAGACCAGTAAACTTCTGCCAAAAGAATCAATGGGGAGGCATGCGACACAAAGGATAAACGTCTGCAAAACACAGGATCATTAAGGTTGGAAAAGACCTCTAAGATCATCCTGTCTGGCCATTCACCTGCCATCAATACTGTCCATTAATCACGTCTCTCAATGCCACATCTCCACATTTCTTGAATCTCTCCAGGAACGGTGTCCACTACCTCCCTGGGCAGCTTGTTCCAGTGCCCGACCACTCTTTCAGAGAAGTTTTTCCTAATATCCAACCAATTCTTAATGCAGGCAGCAGAATGCCTGGACAGTGTTGAGTATCTGAATTCTCTTATTTATGGGAAACAACCTGGATCAGTCTGCATTTATTGATCAGTACAAGGCAGTTTTGAAGTATTTTTGTAATGTTGCTTGAGCCAGTTGGCAAATTTCAAGGTAATAAAGGAAGAGGTAAAGCCTCATGATTGCAACCTTTCCTGCAGTTAAGCAATGAGAAGAGTTAGACCCCCCTTGAGAGGACATTAGTTTTGATCAGCCAAGAGGGAAACGCTGGCTGTTCTGCAGGTGGTTGGTGATGCACACATAAGCACAAAACAGCCCCCAGGCCACAGGCAGAACAGCAGGTCCTACGCATACCAGGATGGAGGCCTTCAAGCAAGATGCCTCTGTTCACAGAACGCTGCCTGTACACTCCGCTGTGACTGTACAGGAAATTGCTTTGATGCTATTTTTAACCCAAAATCCAAATTAGTATTGAATGAGCTGGAGTAAATGGAAGTGAAAAACGGAGCAGTTAGCCTCAAAATACATTCATATGAGCATTCCATTGCAGTGGGCCATGCTTTTCTGCTCCCCCGAGCACGCATAAGGCCAAGCTGCAAGGCCAAGAGCAGTTATTGCTGCTCAAATGCTCTGTTGTAAGTCACACTGTCCACACGTGTGCATATTTCCTTTCCTCATGCAATGGTCTACCCACTGGAGTAACCATTCCAGCACCAAGCAGCTCACCTGAGCTCATTTCCCCATGCATGTGTTCACACACCAAAGTAACTCATTTTTTGGTGCATTTCCTTACCAGTTCTCAACTCCACACTGTTCCCCTTGAAGAAGCTTTCATCTTAAAGAAAAAAGCAAGCTTGCAAACCTCAGAAGAAGATTAGTAAAAGATTACTAAGTGTTAGCAACCCTTCGCTAACAGTAGATTGCAAAGTCAAGACAGAAGCGCCTGTTCCAGCACCTGATGTATTGTGGTGGGAACTTCAGTGCACAGCTTCATTTGATCCTAAATGCAGCAAAAACTCCAGCTTTGAAAAAGAAAAAAAAAAAAGGCACACACCACATAGAAACTGTTCATTACAGTGCATACTGCATAGCAAAAAAACTCCAAACATTTTGAGTCAACAGCAGTTCAAATACACTAGTTTAATTAGGGAAGTAAGAAGAAACAAAAATCAGAAGCTTTGATTTTCTTAAGAACCATGGAAAATACCAGGATGCTGCAGAAAGCATGTGATTTGCATTCATTAAATATCAAAATACTAATGAATTTGCTACTGTAAACCTGGGAAATGCGTTCCCTTCTAAGTCTAAAACAAATGGAAGCCAGTAGAGAATTTGGCAAGCAAATTCTAATAACCACTCTTCAAAACTCACACTAGCAAATTCCCACGATTACTATGGAATCAACTACGTTTTTTCTTATTTTTCTCTTCATAAACAGCTTTTTTCATGCTGCAGTACTAACTCGATTTAAAAGAAAATGCTCTTACCTAAAAGGGCTTTTCATCATATGTTCTAACATTCATGTTCGTATTTCCTCATGAAAACACTCAGACATTTCACCTCACGTACGACACAGATCTTTCACTCCGCTTATTTGTTCTTAGCAACTTCCTTTCATTTCCATAATTTCACCTGCTCAAATTTATATCATCTGCAAAGAGTCAAAAATAATCTGATATCCCAGCTATGATAGCACCACCTAAATGTCCCACTCGTGCCATGATAGGAAGATTGTACACTGATTGCATGGCCAGCAAGGTGTTGAAAAGACAACTTAGCACAGTCTGGCACACAAACCAGCATATAACAGCTAAGCCAGCTGACTCAGAGTTGTTCTATTGGAAATACTTTTGTGAGAGTTGTGATAGAAAGCAAGAGTATTTGCTTGGAACACACTTATTACCAGAGCTAATTTTGTTATGTAGCCCAGTGATCATGGGTCAAACCCTGACTGTAAGAGAGATTATCTATTAGTAACATCTGAAAGGAATGTCACAGGACTTTTTCCCTTACTGAAGAGTCAACTTGACAGAAGCTTGCCAAGTCTTGGCAAGAAGAGACAATGGAGAGCAGGCCACACACCTACATTTAGCACTGCTTATCAGCTACAGAAGTAGGAGCCAATTTCTGCCTTTACCCTCCTTATGAACATGCTCCTTCTTGTGGGGCTTCCAAGGGAGCAGGTCTATGCTCCAGCTGCAGCTGCTCCACTTCAATCACCCCTTAATGACTGACTTCCTTTCCTCTCAAGCATCAGTCTGCCTGTAATATTCTAACCCAAGACTTTCAATTACATGTTACAGAAAAGACAGAAGAATATGCCAGAAAGATTCCATCCCTAGAGGCATGGACACGAAGAGCACTACCCCACACTCACACCTATGCCACCACCCAAAGCACCCTGAAGTTCTTAACATTTTAAAGCATTATGCTCATCTAGCTCAAGACCATCAGCATTCAGCAGCCTAATTATTCCAATCCTGAAATAAAGTTGCAGTGTGAGAAAGAGTAAAATAGGTTGTTCTTATAATGACAGTGTATTTTCAAATTAAAATTTAAGTCAAGCATTAGTGTGCACTTTGTTCCTTCTCCTTTGGAAAAAGGCAGACAAAGTTGCTTCATTATTTATATTTAATCAATCATTTAAAGACACCCATTGTGCCTATTTATAATTCCAATGTTTAAAACTAAATATAGTGCACTGATTGCTTCTTGTCTTTTTCAAGTACCATACAATAACATCTGAAAGTTTATTTTTGAAATAAATCAATGGAATCCATCAACCAGAAACCAAGAGCCTTGTAACTGAGCACAGTGATGATGACTGCTAGGGTGTCTGATCTCATTTCAAGCCTACTGTGACCCTTTCAGCAATGCCTGGGTATTGTACAGCACAGAGAAGCAAAAAAGAAGCCCCCAGGGAGCACATGGGGCTGGGGACAGAAAAGATAACCAGTGAGAGGCCGGATTTCCAAGAGAGAACCAGACACAGTGAAATCAAAGCAAGCAACAAATAAAACTAGACATAATGCTAGATTTTCTGTACCTCAATTTAAAAAAAAATCTGCTAAAATTAGTTTGCTTTTTCCAATCTAATAATTACTTTAATAACAGTAGAAATCCCTTCTGGCCTTGAAGTATCTCCATATCCAGACAGTCATCTCCAAAGAACATCACAGGCCATCTGCACCCTGAGATCAACAGCTCATCTGAATGCTGCGTTAAAGCATAACTCATCTCCTATCACCTTAACAGCTTACCGAGACTGGCAATAGATTGAAACAGCTTTGTTAATTAAATACTACGGTGAAACTGGATGTGGCGCACGAGAAAAGGAGGACTCCGGCTACACTGCATGTCTCCTTGGCAGCACTGAGCATCCAGTATAACGGCGCTCATCTAACAATGGGGTTCACCCTTCTTCCTGATGGGCAACACTAAACTGCCTTTAAGCAGTTATGGCCACCCTACTCAATTAGAAAGATAGATTCCATGTCACTAGATGATCAGCTCTCAGTGTTCTGGCTGTGTACCAAAACAGTGCTTCAAACACTCCTGTTCTGCTCCTTACTCTTCTGCCCTTCTGATGTAGTGCATGTTATTTGCTATTCTCTTCTGAATCACCAAACCTGTAGGTCACAATTAAGGCTGGGAAAAAAATGGGTTACATTCACACGTTTCTTCTCTCAGACTGTAAGACTACTTATTTAACACTCAGTACATTTTTCCAAATAGAACAACGATGTTGTGAACTGTTTGTATTTCAATAAGGACAAACAAATCTTAAAGATTTTGGAAACTTAAAATTACTGCTGGTGTCATCTTCCAACCTCAGTAATACTGATAACTATGATGGTCTGTGACCGAGTAGAGGGGTCAAGTAGCTTCCCTGTTGAAATTTTCTTTCCTTCTTGATGAGGTCAGCAACAATTGGAGGAAGGAAATGCTTAGGCACAGTAATTCTGAAGTCAGATGCTGTTCTCATAAGGCAGAAGAACAGCACAATTCAGAACAAGAAAACCATACACAGTTACAGATCAAAATCTGAAAAGATTAAGGGGAAAACTGAAAACATTAACAGTCTTGAAGGCCAACAAAATAACAGAAACAATTAGAACTAAACCTGAGAAAAAGTAGAAAAATGAACCTCAGTGAAATTTGACAGGGCATCAAAACACTAGAATAAAGGGACATAACAAGTACTGAAACAGCCTTGTTTTCTTTTTTTTAAGCAATACGTCGGTCAGATTTTAACTAAAAAAAGGAAAAACAGAAGAAATTGTCCCTTTCTTGAACAGCATTCATGTTTAATGAATAGATGTCGGCAAGCCAGTGGGCTATGTGCTCAAATCAGCAGTTTACTAAACAAGACTACTTTAATTGTTCTTAAAAATATCACTGCTATATTTCTATATTAAAAAGATGTAACAGTGGAAAGCATTATCACATCCAGACTATCGGAAGGATTACAGAGCAGACAGCAAAGATTTCAGGAACAGTAGAATGAAAATAAATATTAAGTCATTTGGTCTTATTAACAAGAAAGAAAGGTTTGGCTGCAAGATGTTCACATCTATAAAGGAGAGTGCAGATCCTCCTGCTATTTGTTACCAAGAGAGCTTTTATGTCTGGAATAAAGGTTGGATAACTCAGACACACAACTCAACTTACTACTAGGTCTCCTCCAAAATAGTCTGGTAATTTAAAATGAACATGTCAACTAGACTGTCTTTCCATTTCCTTCCCCTGTTTAGCAACTCATCTATCAACCAACATACTTAAAACTAAAAATGACCACTTGAAAATATGATGAGGTTATGCTATGCAGAAAACAAAACAGAAGTCTAGACTTGAGACTAGACTGCAGTTCTTTTTAGAGCAAACATGCAAACAAACGAAAAGGCATCTGAGCTTTTCCCAGACCACACTGTGCTTCAAATAAGGATCTGCATCTGGTACAAACTGTACAAAACACTAACTTCTGCAATTATGCACACTCAGAACACATATGCTTCATCAGTAACTAGGGCATATCTGGAGGAAAAGAATCACAGAATCATAGAATGGCTTGGGTTTGAAGGGACCTCAAAGATCACCTAGTTCCAACCCCTCTTCCGTGGGCAACCACTAGATCAGGAACCGATCAAGCCTGCCCTTGAATGTCTCTTCTGACGGGCCATACACAGGTTCTGACGGGCCATACACAGGTTCTCTGAGCAGCTGTGCTGGTGCCTCACCACCCTGAGAGTAAAGAATTTCCTCCTAACATCTAAGCTAAAGCTCCCCTCTTTCAGTTTAAAACCACTCCTCCTTGTTCTAATACTACCTGCATAAAAGTTGGTCCCCCTCCTGCTTATAAGCTCCTTTCAAGTACTGGAAGGCAGCTCTGAGGTCTCCCCAGAGCCTTCTCCAAGCTAAACAATCCCAACTCTCTCAGCCTTTCATCACAGGAGAGGTGCTCCAGCCCACTGATCGTCTTTGTGGTTCTCCTCTGAACCTGCTCCAACAGCTCCACCTCCTCCAAAGAGATTATCAATTCAAAGTAAGACTTAAAAATACATTATTCACATAGTAGCTGCCACAGATTTTTTTTTTTTTTTAAAGCAACAAAACAAAACAAGCAAACAAAAAACCCACAATGAAACAGTTGGGCCTTGGACACAATCACATCAATCTATAATTCCTACCACGGAGGGTGAGAAGTCATTAGAAGAACCAAGTATAAAAGCAAGAACATCTGCATTCAAATAAATGCCTTTTTTTTGTCTGAGCTACAATGCTATAACCAATTTATATGATTATTTGATGAATGGCAGCTTCCCCAGCTTGGCTATTTGAGCGGCTGATGAAGCAGTAAAGATGAAAAGGGAAGACGTACTTTTCAACACATGGGTTTTTCTTCAGAATATTCTGATTTTTATAACAATCTCACGGTTTAATTAACAGTCCTTCTTCCTACAGACTTCACTTTCTTTTTACCATTGACAATCTTAGCTGCACTGCCAATTCAACCAGAGTAAGGACTCTGACAAAGGAGATCCTTTTCATTTGCTCTTATAAACGAACAATTTCCTCCCTAACTATGTACCCTAGCTCACAGCATTAATGTGAAACAGTGAACAAAAGTCTGCATTCACTTTTTTTTTTTTTAATGACAATAAGGATTTAAAAGAGCATGTATTTATCTTTATAACAGTTGTTTGTTTTCTAAGCTGAGAAGTCTTAATTCTCAGACTAGAAAATATTCCACACCTTTGATCAAACCTAACAACCTTTTCTATGCATTTATTACTGCTACAATAAAGATGAGAAACCTACAGCATTAGAAAAGCACACACAGTAGTGAAAAGTGGACGTGGTACAGATTTTCACATTGGCACAAGTGGTTTCTGATTTGCTTTCTCTTCCTTTGCTACTATACTGTCTATTTCCTTACATTTTTAATTACCTCGTATTCAATGAAGGAAGCACTCTTGATTTCTTCTGATGTGAACTCCAGAGCAAAAATATTTAACTGTGCTGCAATTATATGACTCTTCAGTAGTGCCCCCTTCTTAATCCTAAGTATTACTAGCTTTGCTGACTCCCTGACAACTTGCTTCTCTTTCTTATGTATCAGAATACAGAGAGAATTTGAGTTTTCTGATTTCTTTGGTGGACATGGCTTTCAATTTTTGAAGGATGCCTTCAATTTTGGTTTGGTTGGTTGGCTGGGGTCTTTTCAGTCTTCTTCCCTTACCTGGTGGGACATTTACTCAAGTCTATAGCTTTCATCTTGCATCCAAACACTTCCCTTTTTAGCTGTTCTTCTCCCTTTTGTAAATTAAAATCACTTTTTGTCATTCAAAACACTAATATACAAGACAAAGGTAAGACAGGGTACAACAGTACCATCACCTCTTCTGATGAAATTTTTTTGCAGATAAAAAAGAGGCCTTTCTATTCAACAGCTATCCTTATTCAGTCTCCAGCAAGGGATGGTAGTAAATAAACAGACATCAGCCATGCTTAAGTCAATGGCATAGCTAACACTACAAAACTTGCTTAGTGTTACTGCCGAGTGCAAGTTAAGCATAATTCTGTGTTCATTATACAACAATCTCAGGATTACATATGGACTTAACAATGCCAAGTGTTTCTCTGCTTAATTAAGAAGAATTAGAAGAAATTTCAAGCATCAATTTTCCTTTCAAAAGCATATTATACTGTGTTTCTCAACAGCTTAATTTGGTAAGTCATTCTCTCAAAAGCCTGGAAAACTTTTATATTATTGCAAATTGGGAGTCACTCTATGGAAAAAATTAATCAAGCATGCAAGCCAAACATATGTAGGCTTGGTACTGTTTTGTTAAATTAGGTAAAACACAGATCATAGGATGTATTTGGTTGGAAAGAACCTTAAAGACTATCAAGCTTCAACCCCCAACCATGGGCAGGGTTGCCACCCAGCAGATTAAGTTGCCCATCCAACACATCCTTGAGCACCTCTAGGGATGGGGCATCCAAAACTTCTCCAGGCAGTCTGTTGCGATGCCTTGCCGTGCTCTGAGTAAAGATGATCTAAGTTCCTGTGAGTAAAGAACACCTACGCTCTTAAGAGAATTCTTTGATCTCATATTGAAGAAATAGTGTAAAATGGCTCAATGACCATTTTCTACACCTTAAATCTTTCTTTGCGTATTAAATATTTGGCACTACGTACATACTGATGTTTTTTCAATTCACTGTTTTGAAGTTCCATATTTGTATCAAAACTTCCAGCTTATTCATCCTTCTCACTGCTACGTCTTCAGTGATCTGCAGGGTTCAGACTTGGCACATAAACTTCATCCCAATGATTGTCTGGCACAAATGCTTCTGTTAAATCATAATAGACCAAACTCCCAGCAAACAGTTCCTCTGACACTATCAGTGGAACTGAACTGCTTTTCTGCCATCAAAAAATGTACAGCCTAGAAATTGAAAACAAAACAAAAAAAACAAGACCATGACAATAAGCAACCAAAAAAACCCCCACCAAACAAAGACACATAAGTGCAGCTGGTTAGCAAGACCAACAATGAACTCCACCCAACCCAAAAGAGTTTATTTTCATTTTCTTTATGTGGTATGTTTTGACACTATGCAGTAGTATCTCAAAATGACTTTCTGCCAGTTAGGTTTTAGTGACCATTTACATTTTGTGAAAATTGATTATATGCAGTTGAAGGAAGTTGGAAGCCAGGGATCAACAAATGAAAAAAAATTGAAATGGCAAATGGGCTTCAATAAAAAAAAAAAAAGGTGCTACAGACCAACTTGCCAACGTTAGAGTAACATACATCTAACGTCTTTTAAATTCTGATCCATATAAATAAAAATGTAACTGCTGACACCAAATTCATTAGGCCTAAAAGTAGATTAATACTTAGATTAATTCTTTGAATCAAGTGAGCGTTTTTAACAGCCTGCTGCTGTGAAGAGGATTGTATTGTCATTATGTCATCATGCTGGCTGAGGTCAGGAACAGATGAATTTACAACCAATACTGACCCTATGTGCAGTTAGCATTCAGTTAGTTCTTGGGTTTTACTTTGTCTCTTCTTCTCAAAGCACATTTGTTACCAGAGGTTGTTTCAGAAACAGAGCACCACTGTTTTAGTCTGCATAATATCAAAACTTGAATGTAAAAACTTTTGAAAACTGGAGAAATGCTGTAAAGTACCGAGGACTGTCCGACTCTCCTCCCCACCACCTGTTACTCAGTACATTTTCCTTCAAAATGAAGTCCTCACAAAAAAAGGAGCAAACTGAGGTTTGGCAGCTTTTCCTTAGTCATTTTCATGTGCACTGGCACAAGTTGCCCAGAAAGGCTATGGAGAAATCTTCAAGAGCTGCATGGATGTGGGCCTAGGCATCCTGCTGGGGCTGGACCATGTCATTCCAGAGGGCCTTTCAACCATCCTGTTGTTACCCAGTGAATATCAACTGAGTGATGAAGTACCAATACAATTTATCTTTTCAAAGCAAACTCCAGGCTACACTGCATAAACTGTTCACATTTCAGTTATCTTAAATGCTGAGTTGTAGCTCTTAACAATGCAATGTTCTTTAGAACCTGGCTCAATACAAACGGATTGGGAAAATTCAGAAGAACTAACAATATTAGATCAATATTCTAAAAAGGATGAAGTTATGGTTTGGAATTTGTTTTAGCAGTAGTAGGTCAACAAATCTCCCATTTTCTGTGGGAGTGTGTGTATCAAAACACTACTGTGTTTTGATATCAAATAATAAGCTTAGTAGTTAATAAACATCCAGCAAGATTAAAGAACAAGGTAACATCAATGGAATATGAAATTCTCGTCAGGCAATTGTTACCCACTGTAAAATAGAGAACAAAAAGAGGCAGACATCCACTCAAAACTAGAGGGTGAACAAAGACCAGGTTGCTTTCAAAATGAGACTCCACCCAGACAGGACCAGTACAAAAACAAAGCTACAATATGGTACTCTAATGCATCTACACCAGTAATTCTAATGCGTTGGTTTTCATAGTGAACCGCATCTTTACAAAACTATCTATCTCAATTGTGCAGTTCTGAGTATTATGATTCCCTCCCCTGTAAATTTAAGAAAATCAATTTTTTTAATGGAATGAAAACCTGGAAACAAGTATACAAAGGCATTCAATCAAAGCTTTTGGAGCAGCCACACAACAGGTTTAGAGGAAGGCTTCATGTGAAGTAACTTCACATGAAGTTAACGAGTTCAGTACAATCATCCAAAACATGTTTCTTATGGTCAAACTCATCAGCTCTAGCATACAACTCAATTTGTACAAGATACGCTATTCTACAAGTGCTATCTGTATATAATGCCCAAGATTTTTAGAAAAAAATTTCTGAAGTCTCAGATTTTGCATTTACTGATCCATCTCTTCTGAACCAGTGTCATACTCCAGACCTGTTGCACAGGCACTGTGTGTTTTCAACTCTCAGGAAAAGAATAAGAGCTAGGGACACTTCATACTTCCCTGAATCAATCTCTTAATGAGGCAGGACAAGGGAGTATCTCTGGCTTCATTTACTGAGTGTAGTGCATGGAAAAGATGATGATGAGAAAATTGCTCCCAACAATGAAATTCATTTTTACTTCCAATTAAATACAAATGAAAGTCTCACTGAAAAAAGCAGCACTGCAGAATGTTATGCTTGCACAGTTAAACAAGTGTCAGGAAATACATGAATTCATATAGAAAGTGTCAGATTAATACTACATTAGGAGTCTGCTTTTCATTACAGTATCTCATGCTGTGGCTTCAACACGCTCCTGAGACCTCCCACATATTTAGAGTCATCCTGACCTTCCTGGTATTTTTAACTTCTGATACTTCCACTGTGAAGCTTTCTTTACTTTCCATACTGTTGTCAGGAGTTATTGCTATCAGAAGCCTGAATTCAAGCAAAAGTCCAAAGTCTATTAAAGAATAGAGCAATACATAAACACCAGGCTATCCATATTACTCATAAGAGAAGTGTTCCCAATACTCATTAGTTTAAAAAGATAGTTTAAGCCTGAACTGAAGATCTCCTTTGAGGACCTGAGAAGGAAACTTGTCCTCTCAAGCTGGCTAACCACCTCACGCTGCCTTCACTTAACTTTCTGGATGCCTCCCACCATCTGGAAGGTGGAAGAACAAAAGATACTTTCTATTGTGGACGGGCTCTAGTTAAATAAATAAGTAAATAAATAATAGCTGAAAACAAAGAGAAAACCTGCAATAAGAGAGTTATTGTTCATGACCAGTGCCCCAGGAACATGAAGAACCTGCACCTCATAAAAGAGTATTTTTCTATGTTATCTGAAGAGAATTATCTTTAATAAAACCAATCTAGCCTTTACAAATAACACATGTCAGCTTCAGACAGACCAAAAGAACAGCTATTCACTGAAAAATTACTTCTGGGAGGGGGGAGAAAAAAAAAGTGCATTCTTACTCAAGAGATCTGCTTCCTGATAATACTTTCAGTCAAAAGGATATCCATTCACTCATAAATTTAAAAATGGACAAAAAGAAACCATTTATTCCTGTCATGCCTGTGCTGCTAATTAGTAGCACACTGCTTTCGCTGCCAAAACTACTCTTCACAGACTCAGCATGGCGCAGGCCCTACCAGCCACATCAGTGAGTCCCACGTACAAGGCAAGAGGGCTTCTGTGGGACATTGTACTCAGATGGGCCTCAAGCTGGTACTGCTATACCACTCAAGCAACTGGTCAAGGATGCTGTGAATCAAGACAGAAAGAATCAAAGAAACATACAAACAGCTAGGTTTCATTTAAGCTGTAAGAGTAGCTTTAGGCACTACCATGGCAAGAAGTTCAACACTTGGAACCCACCCAGCACAAAGGTGGCTGGAAACTACTCCTCCAGCAGCTGCCTTGGGAAGCACACCATAAACTGGGCTGTTGTTGAGGAGGTTAAGGAATCTCACATCGTCAAAGCACTTGTTACTCTTGTGGCCTTTATGCAACAAGGCTGAAGTTCTTAAAAAAGTGTCAGATAATAGTTCTACTGGATGTGTTCAAAGATTGAACGCCCATCAAATAAATTACTGTACCTCTGCCTGCTGTGAACTACCATAGTGCTCACTTCAATTTACTAGAAAGACTTCAAATTATTTTGACAGTCCTTGCTAGCCTTTAAAGCATTTCCCAAACATTTTGTTAAAATAAAAGGTTCGAAGTTTAGTGGAAGTGCTACAAAGTAAATTCAAAACTCATGTCCTCCATCCATTGTTAAGCAACAACTTCTAATTCAATTTTGAGTGGTAATTATTTCTCACAGAGGTACTTGTACCAGGGCATTGAACCTGTTCCAAGCAGATTTTAAAGGAACAACCTATATACTTACGGACAGCCTGTCACTCATAATATATCTGTTCTGAAAACAAGACCTGGATGCTTCAGGTTCACAGACATCAGTGAAGCACTACATGTCAAGCCCAGAGAACACTGTATTTGAAAGCTGTTAGCTGGGGGTGGAAGCTGTCAAACACCAATGATAAGGCAGTCCTGAAAGTGTCAAGATTTTAATCAATAGTTCGCAGAAAACAATGCTGGAACCCAGTTGGAAGTGAACTTGTGCCAGAAACTAACTTCAAACCTTAGTAACACAACATGAAAAACATAACATACCAAACAGAAGCACAGGGGACATGAACTTCAAATACATTTTACAAGCACATACACATATCACGCATTTCAAAAAAGAATACCACAATTAGTATGTGGTAAAGGGCAAGTTCAATGCAGTGACAGCTTAGAATCACAGAATCATTAAGGTTGGAAAAGATTTCTAGGATCGTCTAATCCAATCATCCATGTACCACCAATATTGCCCACTAAACCATATTCCAAAGCACTGCATCTACCCTTTCCTTAACAACCTGCAGTGACTCCATCGCTTTCCTAGGCAACTTGCTCCAGTGCCTCACCACTCTTTCGGAGAAGAAATTCTTCATGATACCCAACCTGAAACTCCTCTGGTGCAACTTGAGGCTACAACTTCTTGTCCTATCGCTGGTAACTGGGAGAAGAGGCCAACCCCACCTCACTACAAACTCCTTTCAGGTCACTGAAGAGAGCAATAAGGACTCCCCAAGCCTCCTCATCAGACTGAACAATCCCAGTTCCCTCAGCTGTTCCTTGTAAGACATATGCTCCAGACTCCTCACAGCTTCACTGCCCTTCTCTGGACACGCTCCAGGGCCTCGATGTTATTCTCACAGTGAATGGCCCAAAACTGAACACAGTACTAGAGGCGCAGACTCACCAGAGCTGAGTATAGGTGGACAATCACCTCCCTGCTCCTGCTGGTCATGCTACTCATACAAGTCAGGATGTCACTGACCTTCCTGGCCACCTGGACACAGAGTTTGCTTGTGTTCAGCTGGCTGTTGACTGAATGGTTTGAAGTCTATCCTCCAGAAGTCCAAGGCAGCAGATATGCGGACCAAAACAACTTCAGTTGTGTAAGGTGAGATAAGAACACTTTATGAAGATCAGAGGCACACATACACAGAAACACCCCCAGAAGATGCGACACCTTCAAATTTTAGGCTTCTTTACAACATAATAGAAACTATATAATGCATGATCAGTTTCATTCAGCATTTTCCTTTTTTTTTTCCCCCCACAGGACAGCATGTTGATGCAGTAAATGTTAAAACAGGAAAAAAACCCTCCAATACAGAGATTTTTGAGTGAGAGATGATACAAGAAGTCATCATGATAGCAAAACAGGATAGAACTAAAGAAGGTAGAAAAACAGAGATAAAAAGTTACTTTCAGTTAAAGTCAGTTGCTGCAGCAGCACCACCTGATCCCCCTCAAAAAAAAAAAAAGCAACACCTGAACAGAAAAAAAAACAACACAAAAAACCTTCACATGATTATAATCCCAATTTTTTGTCTCAATTTCTAACTGTTAGCACCTGTATTAAGTGTGCCAAAGCTAGACACACAACATGTTCCAGAGGAATACATTTGTATGCACCATGAATCTCACTTGCCTTGTTTTTCCCTTCTGCAGTCTTAACACAGCCAAACTTACTTGTCATTCTTTGCCCATTATCTCAAAGAAATGGTTCTGGCTTGACAATTTCTCCCTTTCTGCCAGATGCCTCCATTGGAACATTTTTTTAAGCTGAGTATTCCTAATTTGAAGTGTGGCAATCCACACAAAAAACACTCGTATTCATATTATAAAAATAGAAATAGAGCTGATTGATAGTTTATTGACACATATTTCTTTAATACATCAAGAAAAATCCAAAGTTCAAAAGCATTGTGCCCACTGTTTTAACACAAGAACAGCATTAGCCAAGGCAGGAACAGTAATCATCTCGTGCTTTGCTGAGAAGGGTCCACACAAGATTAAAGCTGACTAATCACCCACGGGTGCAGTTCCAGAGAGATCATACCTGCAAATACTAGCTTTATTAATGCTACAAACAGCAAACAGAAGAACAGACCTCTGTTAAAGCAGACACACAGGCTTATTTCAAAAAAAGCCAGTGTTCTAACTCAAATCCATGAAGCTAAAAAAAACAACCCAGGAAGGCTGAGGCTTCAGTCCAGGTCACCATACCCTGTTAATCCTTGCTAAGCAGAGGTCTCTGCCTTGCACAGTCTTTGTATACCCAGAATCGTGGTGCTTTCCTCAGGTCAAGCATGCACTCAGCTAAGTTTACAAGTCTATTAGAAAAGGATCAGTGTTATTACTCAGGGTGCTTAAACTAGTTCTTAGTTTCTTCTCAGAATCACAGAATCGTAGGGGTTGGAAGGAACCTTCGGAAATCATCTAGTCCAACTCCCTGCTCAAGCAGGATCCCTTCAGTAGGTTATACAAGAAAGCATCCAGGCGGCTACTGAATATCTCCAAAGAAGATAACTCTACAACTGCTCTGGGCAGCCTGTTCTCTGTCACCCTCACAGTAAAGAAGCTCTTCCTCACATTCACCTGAAATTTCTTATGTAACAGCTTGTGCTCATTGTCCCTTTTTTGTCACCCTGCTGATCAGATATTTAAAAGCATTGATAGGATCCCCTCTCAGTCTTCTCTCCGCCAGACTGAACAGTGCCAGGTCTCTCAGCCTTTCCACATATAGGAGATGCTTCAGGCCCTCAATCACCTTTGTGGTCTTTCACTGGACTCCTTCTAAGAGATCTCTGTCTTTTTTGAATTGGGGAGCCCAGAACTGGGGACAGTATTGTAAATATGGCCACATCATGGCAGAGTAGGGGGGAGAGGATCACCTCCCTCAATCTGCTGACCACGCTCCTTTTAATGCATTATAGGATACCTTTGGCCTTCTTGGCCACAAGGGCACACTGCTGGCTCGTGGCCAACCTGTTGCCCACCAGGACATCCAGGTTCTTCTCTGCAGAGCTCCTTTCCAGTGGGTCAGCCCCTAACCTGTACTGATGCATGTAGTTATTTGTCCCCAGGTCCGGGTCCCCAGGATACTACACTTGCCCTTGTTGAACCTTATTAGATTCCTCTCTGCTCAACTCTCCAGCCTGCCCAGGTCTCAGTGAACAGCAGCACAGCCTTCTGTGTCAGTAGCTGTGTCAGCTACTCCTTCCAGATTCGCATCACCAACGAACTTGCTCATTCTACTGCCCATCCAGGTCATTGATGAATACGCTAAAAAAGACCACACAAAGTACCAACCCCTGGAGAACACTGCTAGCTACTACAGGGCTCCAACTGCACTGCACCACTGAGTTTCACTCATCTAACCTATGCTTCCTGAGCTTACCTATGAGGATGCTGTGAGAGATGGTGTCAAAAGCCTTGCTGAAGTCAAGATAGACAGCATTCACTGCTCTCCCTTCATCTACCCTGCCAGTCATGACATCTTGGAAGGCTATCAGGTTGGTCAAGCATGATTTCTCCTTGGTGAATCCACGTTTACTACCCTTGATAACATTTTCTTCCACTTGCTTGGAGATTACATCCAGAGTAAGTTGTTCCATCACCCTCCTAGGGTCAGAGGTGAGGTTGACCAGCCTGTAGTTTTCTGGGATCCCCTTCTGGCCCTTTTCTGAAGACTGCAATGACACTGGTTTTCTTCTAGTCCTCAGTCACCTTTCCCATTCTTTATGACTTTTCAGAGATGACAGACAGCAGCTTGGCAATCACTTCTGCCAGCTCCCTCAGCACTCATAGGTTCATTCCACCAAGGCCCATCAAATGTACTGAGATTGCCTGGATGATCTCTACCTAGATCTTCTTTGACCAATGCGAAGTCTTCCCTTCTCCAGATTCTCTCTCTTATCTCCACAATTTGGGATTCCCGAGGCCGGTCTGAGGAGTAAAGACTGAAGTAAAGAAGGCATTTAGTAATTTTGCCTTTTCAGCATCCTGTTGCCAGTGCACCCACCTCACTCAGCAGCACATCCACATTTTCCCTACTGTTCCGTATGATGCTTATATACTTAAGGAAGTCTTTCTTGTTGCCCTTGATCTCCCTTTCCAGATTTAGTTCCAAATGGGCCCTGGCCTTTCTCATTGCACCCTTGCTTGCCCAGACAACATTCCTGTACTTTTTCCAAGTGACCAGACTCTTTTTCCATATTTCACTAATTTCCTTATTCCATTTCAGTTTCTCCATTAGCTCCTTGCTCACAAATGAAGGTCTTCTGCCACCTTCTCTTAATCTACTACAGTCTTGTCTTGTTTCAAATTCCTATATAAATGGTCAGTAACTGGCTGGGAAATCTCCAAGGAGCAGCACAATTCAGAGCCAGACTGGGCTTCACAGCACAACTGATGTTCTGTTAGTTTCAGAGCATGCCTAAAGACACTCAAAAGTAAACCAGTTCCTCTGCCTCAGATGCCCCTCAGGCAGAGTAAAATTAAAGCCATGCTGGATTGGTGCAAGAAACATAAAAGCCAAGAGGACAGCCAACTTCACACTGAAATGAAACACTTCTTTTATGCTCTATCGCAGAGCTGTCCTTGGGCTACAGTAGGAAAGGTACACCTAGCTCTTAGACAGGCTCAGCCTCTTTCTGCTCCTTCAGTCACGTCAAAAAGCACCACAAAGACAGCTGCAAAACCACAAGCAAGTAGGAGAGGCAGACAGACCCAGAAATAGGAAAGAATGAGACAGACATAGCACACATGACTTTTCTGAAGAATTTTTGAGTATCTGAAGATGTGAGGTCAAAGCAGCACTGCTGTAGTAACAGATAGAAATCGAAATAAAAGGAATTCACTGACATCTCTGAAGTGTGCAAATTGCCTTTATCCTGTGAAACATTGTACTGTGGTAACCACAAAACTCTCCTAGAAAAATCTTTTACAGGAATAGGTGTTGTAAAAAAATCTGGTTAAAAAAAAAAAAAACAGTTGCAGGGAATGTTACACAACTATGATTAAGCTTATTGTCCCAAAACAATGCATCCTTTTGAAATTCTCTCTGATCAATGCCTCTGTCACCTAAGGTCCCACAAGCACTATTAAACCTGTTATAGGGGATTTTACAAACCTTAAGTAACACAGAGAGATTGAACTCTGCACCAGGCTGCTATAGCATACTTGCTAGCTTAACGTACTGGACACAATTTATCATCACATTACTTTGATTTTACCTCATGACAAGTCCACCAAACTAAAATGACATTCCTAATACGCTGTAGAGGTCAGACCCTTTAGTTAAAGGAGTGGTCTACAGCTGTCAGATTTAATTGTGCTAAAGCAATCAACAGAAATTTGCATATGCCACTTGCAAAAATAAACATTTTTAAAAACATCAGCCATGTTTTAGTGTCTACATTCTTAACAACAAAGTTCCCTTTTATTAAATCAGAAGTCAGTTGTTTAAAACTGTGACACACTGCAGCTTTCATAGGAACAAGATAACACAAATAAAATGGGAAATTTGCACTGTATTTTCATATTCTCTGAGTATTTTTGAAAGATGAAATACAGATTCCTAAGACACAAAGTCCTACTTGCCTATAGACCAATAACATACACCTCCAAGGGACAAGTAATACAGGTTTTACATACACAGTAGAGAATGCTACCTTAGGAATTAAGGAGAAAGATAAATAACTCTCAAAAAACAAATACAAGGAAAACTGCACCTATCATTTTAATCAAAGGCCTTTGAGAAACTGTTCACCGGAGAACAGGCAGCAGCTTCAATACGTGGGCTGACGAGACTGCATGACTGAACTTTTAACATATCTATGGGGAAACATTACAGAAGCAAGTGGCTGGCTCTCAGTTGCAAGGCCAATTTTTCCGTGTTACTTTGCACTGACAGGACTGTATCTGCACTGGAGCACACTGAGAGGCATAGCATGTCTGCCTGACTACAGAAACAACACAGTCACATCCGTACTGCTCCACAAGGACAGATACACTGCTTTCAGCCTTGAGACCGTGTGCCAGCTTGGTAGGGCCTAATACTACTTACTGACTTCAGGCTTGGCTGCCTTCAGTGCCTACAGCAGGTATTCTCCCAGACAAAAGCTACAAACAAAAGCATACTGCTACACTTACAGAATACCACCTACAACTTCCATTCATTGCAACAAATTAATCTGCAAAGAAAACCAAAAGCTTTGAAAGAAAGGCCTCTCTTCCACAACTGGTCTCAACATCGCATCACTGCTGAGAGGGACAGGCGAGAGACAAGCAGGTTCTCTTATATTATTACAAACTATTTTCTCAAATTCTTTATGACTACTTGTTCTCTTGAGCATTGAGGGTTAAAGAAACAATGCCAGACCAGCTGGCACAAACTACAGGAAGACATGTTTGACTGAACAGAGCTGTGATTTCCTTCTGGAACAGCATTTTGGACTGGAGATTGGTTGCTCTCCTCTTCCTGTCAGGATGGAAAATTGACCATGGCAATGCTTCAAGAGCATTCAAGTGGATGCCTTTGCACTGCCAGAGCAGTAAGAGGATTTTAGCTACCTTGTACTGAGCTGTAAACCATTTATTTATATAAGCAGATAAACTTCAGAAGTCCATTTGCTGGTGACGATAAAGACTTCAGCCACCTACAGTTTCTTTCACATATTTCCTTTCCACATGAGCAATAAAGCTGTTACAATATTAACCCCTAGACAGGTAAGAACCCTTGCATCTATCTATGGGGACAACTACACAGAACGTTGAAACACTGCCTCAGCATCAGATATCAATACGATTATACTGCATTGCTATGTTCAGTAAGTAAATAACAAGCATTTTTTTTTTTTTCTGGAATGGGCACAGGTATACTCCAAATGTATAAATACTACATTTGTACATAGCAGGAACATAGGAAGCTTCCAACTGCAAACAGCAGAGAAGGAAGTACTGTCATCCTTGTGCATCTGGGAGAGAGTGGGAGGAAAAAGGAAGGAGGAGTAGTGCACTCTTTGGTCTACAAAAATAAGACCTCCAAAAACATCACTTTCTCTAACTATATCTTCCAAAAAATTGATTTTTATAGGTTATGTTTAATCATAAGATAAGCCTGGATGATGAAATGAGAAATTCCTAGAGTTAACAGAGACACTCTAAACTTAAACAAGTCACTACTTATGATTTTCATTACAAAAACATTGCAAATTGTATAGAAACTTTATTCTGGACATAATATTACCAATCACAGTCAAAAGTCAGCGTTCAGAAACACAAAAAGCAGAAGCCACATTTTATATATTCGCTTACCAAACTCTCAGGATGAGTTCATAAGTAGGAAACAAAGCCAAAGTATTTATAGTACAATCTGTAATGTCAGATGGGTCTGTCTTCTTTGTTCATTTGTTTGCTACTAGCACAAAGATGAACATCAGCAGGCAAAATCCTTCCAAGCTTACTTCACTTGAACAACTTCACAACAGAAGCTAATGACAGATTCTGCATCAGCAGTAGTGTAACCCAGGCTAAAATGGGGGAAAAACTGAGTACTGCCCACCATATGCTTTCAATCCATTACTATTAACTTTCAATTGACAATTGAAAATAGATGAGCAAGTGATAATCCAGTGTAATCCCAAATTTCTCCAACTACTAAAGATGCAAGTCACTAATTAACGCTAAACACTTAGACATGGTTGGTTTCATTTTATCTACCAGACACAGAAAACTGTATTTGATTTGTATTTAACTCAGGGAAAATGAAAATAAAGTCAGCTGTAACAAAGGGTTCAAATAAAAGGCTCAGTATGCCTAAAATGTGAAAGTTCTGGCATTACGGATGTGTTTGTGGGATGATGGCTTCAGAAATGCTAACCTGAACTGAAACAAGTCTCCACTGTTTCATTTATTTTAAGCTGCAGACTCTCTCCTAGTCTCACTTGTTTGATGAAAATCAGTATATAACTTGTTATCCCTCAGAAGCCCTGAAGACACAACACTGCTAGATTGAAACACAGATGGTTTTATTACTTCTTGTGCAATATCTTGCAAAAAAAAAAAAAAAAAAATCTAATTACAATCATGCAACCCTACTAGCAATGAAAAGGCTGTGCAGGCAATACTTCAATACATCTCTCCAAGGCTGCAGGGACTTTAAGAGAGCAGAACGGCATGAAATTAGAAGACCTCCACTCAACTTTTGCAGAAATGGTCAAGTTTGTAGAGTTGGTATTAAGGGGACAAGAACACATTTGGTAAGAGAACACCAAGAAACAGTAACTTCACATAAACATTTTTACATTTACACTTCTTGAAGCAGGAGAACACTAAAGGGTCCCCTTTAGCTAGAAATAATCATACTTACTGCACCTTGCTAATTCTCACTCACAGGCTGTTAAGCCACCTTCCTCTCTTCCCCAGACTAGGACACTCAGGAATTTGGGATTGTATCTTAGCCCCTCACACAGGAACTTCAAGACTCCACCTCATATTATCTATGCAGACACAAAGACTCACATCAGTGAGTATTTACCTCACAGTGAGGTAAATACACATTTTCTCCTCCCACTACATGCCCCATGAGCCAAAGAAGCAGGAGGATACCAGAGGTACAGCGACAAGTTTCATGCATCAGATTGCTTCCCTGCCTAAGAAGTAAATTCCTACAGCCCCTCTTCTGTGTGCCAGTGGCAAACTGGGTTCTGGTTTTCAGGAAACATCAATCATTTTGCTTTTCCTGATGGCTGCTCACCATACAAGCATCTTTGCAGAGTGGCACTGTGCTATGCTCCCCTTCCAGGGAGTTTTTAGGGTAATTTCACTAGATTTCACAAAAACACGTGAGTAAATTGGTAACCTGCCATAATGTTCTTACCATGAAACCAATCTGCTTTTTATTAACCTACCATCAGTGCTAAGTACGAGCTTTGTTTAAAAATAATGCTTACATTGCCCTTCCTGAGATCAGCAATGGAAACAGTAATGACATAACCAAATGTTCTGTAATGAACCACAATGTGGTTTATTCTGGCCACAGAAATAGATTATTTATTGTCTCAAACTCCAGAACTGCAATAAAGTGCAATCTTTTAAGTCTTTCATTACGAATTAAAGTGAACCTTAAATATGATTTCAAGGAAAGATATTAAGTATGATCAAATCTAAAATCATCAATAAATAATAGCTTACACACCAGGTAGGAAAATGAACACCTGACGTACTTTAAAGCTTTGCAAAGCAACAAAATACTTGAAAATGAAAGAAGAGGAGTTGGAAAAGACAGACGACTCTTACAGCATGTATATTCATGTATGTATCAGGAGGTAGATCTGTTCAGCACTTGAATCAGATGAAAAAAAACTCCTCCAAAATCTTCTCTAGAGAAACAAGTTCCTTAAAAACAAATCTTCCAAAGCACTAGTGACATATACCACATACACCTTGATTTTGAAAGCTACCTACACGACTACATGCAACAAAAGATTACAGACAAATCATCCGAGTACGATTCTCTGTTTCAGGCTTATTTTTAACTCAGCTTTCTAATTTAGGTTATTCTCTCCACTGCAGAGAATATCTTAAATGGAAGTAATGATGGAAATGAACCAATAATGTCTATTATGCAGCCAAAAGGTTTATTATTAACACAGAAAAAGGTGTCCTCCATCTCTACCAGTTACCTCTCAAGTCAGTACAGCTCATTAGAAGGCACAGTGCAAATACTGTGGGTTCTTCTTAAATAGCATTCCAGATTACAATATAGTTTTTGAACTATACTACAACTATAGTTGTATAAGGGATATAAAGGAATCAGAGGTGTTATTTAATCATCCCTTTATTAAATTCCACATGTTTTCAGGGAAGACCAGAAACTTCACCAGTAATAGAGGACCAGAATTAATCTGTCCCCTACATAAATTACTCAAATTAAAATAGAGAGGCCTGGGAAGTTACTATGTCTTCAAACTTAATTCAGCATTCCTAAATCCAAAAAACAAGTCATAATCATAACTGGGTTTAACACAAGGTATTTGATGTTTTACTCAGAAAATGGCAACGTTAAAATCTAACTTCTGCTAATACATGACATATTTTCTAGTTACAAATTAACTGTGAAGGATCTGTTTTCTCAAGGCTGGTGGCACACAATGATATAGTGCTTATGATTTTTGTCACCTAGTTGCTAACCACTTCACAAGAGTTCATTTCAATTAGTATCTCTACGACAAGCTGTTTCAGTCTGGTTCACTATACATTCAGCATCTACCACGTTTAGTGTGAGATATACCCAGATTCCCAAAATGCAAAGACTTAAACACCGATGTATCCTGGCAGTCACAGTGCCCCGTTATTTGGTTTTTACTATTCAGAAAGACAAAGCACATCCTGACTTATAATCCTCTACATTATCTACTGTTAGCTACAATGAAAGCATTTGCTTGAGTGACCAAAAACTCCAAAGACTAAAGAGGTGTTTTATCCATGCAAAGCCAACTGAGCTAGATTCATAAATCATACTAGGAGCAATCAAGCCATGAAAACATAAGCAAGAAAAAAAAAAAAATCAGCTTCTGATTTCACTGGATAATAGTGGTTTCTGTGATATTTTTTTCTTCCTCCTCCTCCTTCCCTCCTTTCCTAATCTCCCTTGTCTCAGATAACCCCAGTCACCATTACAAAGTGTTGTAAAATGCTGAGGCAAACAAATCAAAGGAAAATCCCACCACACTGAGCAAGTTAAATGCAAACACATCAAAGATGTACCTGCCATGTTCTGTAAAACCTCTGAAGTTACTCTTCTGCAGCAATCAGCAAATACTGGGATTACAAGACTCTTTTCCCACTGAATCAAAAGAGGCATCACAGTTGCTTCCAAAACACCTGACTTCACACACACTACAACAACATTTTACTAAGATTAGCATTAATTACTGCAGTGTGAGGAGTAACATGCTACAACACCAATTCCTGCAATACCAGGACAAGGTATTTAGGATCATCATTTCTGCTCAAAGTGATGATATCAGCCACGCTCCCGTGCTGCAACGTTGCTTCCTCTGCCAATTGATTCAGAGGCAGTGCTGAGGAATTCTCTACCAAATAATCTCTGGAAAGACAGCTGAGCCCCAGTAGCTCCAGTTGCTATTCCCAGCAGAAGTCACTGCTGCCTCTGAGATGCACCTTATTTATACCATAGCTACAGCACACCTGGGACTGGGGAGAATTTTCAGACCACTCGCATGGTCATAAAGTGCCAATGCCAATAGCTTAACCAGGGACAGGTGGGTCAAAACACAGCCCTCCTGTGAAGAACATTTCTCCTGAGAAGTGAAGCTGAGTTCTAAGTTGATTAAAGGAGCTTCTGCATCTTTTTACATTACCCAAGGGCAGAAAGGCTTTGCCCCAGTGCCTGAACTGCTTCCCCAGCTGATTAAAGACAAATGAAATCTGAGAGAACTGCTGTCCAGATGAAGGCTTTCAGAGCCTCATGGACTGTGCTAAGGACTAGAATAGTATTTTGTTTGATTTGAAAGAACAATTATTCTCTCCTGTGCTAACATGTCTTCTGTCTTCATTTTTATTCAGAACGCAACAGGATAAAAATAACAGTCTGCAACTAAATTAAGAGTTTGGCAAATATGAATTTAAAGACTGTGCCTTCTTAGACCCATTAAGAACATTAAAAGGACATTTTCCAGCAATTCAATGGACAACTAACTTACTCTAAGCCAAGAAAATCTCTGTTGCAGCTGGCTGACAGGCCTGCCACCCAAAAGATGGCCTTTTAATCTGTTCTAAACACACAAATGGTAATTCAATCAAGTTGTCCAGTCTCCCTGAAATTGGGCCACTTGAGAGACTCCAAGCTAAGCGTTCAGATCTCCAGCTTTCTCTCTCCAAAATGAAAAGCTGGCCCATGTTCATGTAACACAAGGATAGGCATGCTGAACTTGCGATAAATCTCTTACTCCCAAGGCTGTCCTGCAATTCTCTGAAGATGGCACTCTGGCACTTTGAAACCAGCATGTTGTGCTGATTCGGTACAGTTGCACAGAACACCAGAAGTGGCATTTTAAAAGGCAAAAGAAATGAATGTCCAAGTGATGGAAAGAAAAGCAACGGTCAGGATACTGTACTGTCCCTGCTGAGGCACAGACAGTCCACCAGTCCTGGACTGACATGCAGACTGCTTAAGAGTTTCTTTTCAAACTTAAATCCGCTCTCAATTTCACACTGACTCATCACCTATGATTGAAGAAAGCTGCTCATTGGCTAAATAGATTTATGTCAGCATCATAGAACAGCTCACAAGAGACTGAATGAGTACAACATGACAAGTTCACGCTACTTTTAATTAATGAGAAAGTAAGTTTTTCTTCATCTAGATGATTAAGTATAACTGAAATGCAAACCTATGTTCCACTCAGATTAACTGCTCGTACCTGTAATATCAGAGCAGTCAAATCAATTGACAGTATTTACAAATGATATATTATGGAATCGATGTCTTTATCAATGACAGCATTACTCAGATTACAGCCTCCTATCTAAAAGGAGATGTTATGCATCTGTCAAACAGGTTATTTGTCTATTTTTCTATTCATCTAAAATCCATTCAAATACAGTTTTCAAGAGGTATCATTGCAGCTAATATCTTTCCATCAACTGAAGCAACACCACTTCCAAAGACAGTTCCACTCTAGTATGACTTCTGAAGATACTAATCCTGTTGTAAACCAGCTTAACAGAGATTTATATATTTTTCTTCACGAAATTTGGACAGAAGCCAAGAGTAGAACATAAAATAATTGTGAAGTTCAATAAGTACCATAGAATGAAAAAGAAAGTACGTTTACACTCATCTGCATTCAGGAAAACTTTACATGAAGGCTGCTCCAAAAGTAATGCCTCCTGTTTTATTACAATGGCTCATAATGTTGGAGGAGGATGTTGGTGGTATGGCAGTAGAGACTGAACCTTCCCATCAATATCCCACTGCATGTTGTTGTCATGTAACAGATGGCAGCAGAGGAGCAGTCTGACAGAATAGTGTCTGGCATAAAAGTGCAGATGAAACAAAGATGTGGAATTGAATTTCTCCATGCAGGAAAAATGGCACCCACTGACATCCATCAATACTTGCTGAATGTTTAAGAAGACCAAACAGTGGGTGTGAGTACCAGCGAGTGGTGTGTTTCAGCAGTGGCAACACTGACTGGAAAGACAAGCTATGTTCCAGACAGCCATGGACATTTTTACAAGCATGGCCTCCTATTAATTGCTAGTGAAAACACATAGCAAATAGTGGTGAATATGTTGAAAAAACAGTCTTTAGCTCAGAACTTGCCCTATCAAATAGTGCCATTGTGCTCTCTGTACCTGTTGCAGTTTCCATGGAAGTAAACAGGAGGCATTACTTTTGGAGCAACCTACATACAAGTCATAACTAACATCAGAATAAAAGAATTAAAGCAATAAGGCAAGAGAAGAATAAGCAAATATACTGAGCAACAAGAATTCGCTCCAATCAAAAATAAAGGAACAGGCTGCTACAGTCTTCTGCGGTAAAGCTCAAAGACTTTCTCTAATCTCAGACACAGAGTCAAATACACACCAGCTTCAAATGTGGGCACCAGTAACTCAACAAGGTTACCTCATGTTCAAGTACAATGAGAAGGATCACTCTCTAATAACTGCCCACATTCATACCATTACTCTGAACTAAACATGAAGCTCCTTACCTTACCCCTCAAGGGTAAATTACAGTTACCCCACAATCATGATAAGTAAGGCAGAAGCATACACTGAGGTAGTACCCATTATGACAGTGATATGTGGAAAGTTAATTGTTATACCGTTGTCTGTTGAGGCAGCAACTGATGTTAGCATGTTTCAAATATTACAAATGCAAAAGATATACGTGTTAGTTTATATCACTTTCCAAAATTATTTTCAAGAAGGTAAGAAAAGTCAACCCACTTTATTCCATATGTGCAACCAACAAGTGTACCCACAGTTAGAAAGCATGTTCAAAGACATTTCTGAAACAATATTTTGAAAGTGTTAACAAAGTGTTTTGACATCTTTGTAGTTCTCCCACACATGTAAATCCCATTATCATTTAGCTGAAAATATTCAGCAATTTTGTTTAGAAAGAAGAATGCTGAGTTCTCTCCAACATACCCCTTACTCTGGTTAAGTTTGTTTTCTTCCCAAGGTTATCTGGCAGTCCTTTGAACTCACAGAATGAACATGCTCATAAATACCAAAAATTGAACTTGCCTCTAGGCAAACGCTGTGACATTTCTAGAAAGAAAGTAGTTCACAATTTCCAACAGCTCTGAAATCAGCATGCAATGGGAAAGACCAAACTCATGAGGTCTGTAACACTCATTCTCACGTCCAAAACAGGTTCCAGAAATTGATGGCATTCAGACTGACTGACATAGACCATCCTAAAAGCCTGTAAGTCATGTGAATTCCTTTTCCTCAGGAGATTCCCTGTATCAACTCATGGACATTTGTACATTCTTCCCACGAACTAGCACTCAGGTTGGATATTAGGAAAAACAATTTCTCCAAAAGAGTGGTCAGGCACTGGCACAGGCTGCCAAGGGAGGTGGTGGACTCACAGCAGGAAGTCATCCAGAAACACGTGGATGTGGCACTGAGGAACATGCTTTCATGGGCAGTGTTGATGGTAGGTGGACAGTTGGACTAAATGATCTTAGAGGTCATTTCCAAACTTAATAAGTACATGAATAACACTAATAAAGAGATTTCCAATAAATTAATATTGAGTAACATATATAATAAGATTAGTATCTACTTTCTTCTTCAGAAAAAAAAAAAAGCTGAAGCACTTCCCATGCAAAGCACACAAAAGAAATAGCATTTTCAGCAACTATTTTCATTGTGATTCCTGTACAGACAGAAATCCACGCTCCAGAGCGCATCTCTGCCTCCTGCTGCAGGGCTACTCAGGTGAGATATTACTCCAACAAGTCACGTTTAACAGCTTAGACTCCTCATACAGAAGACATCTGAGATTAAATATTGATTTTACATTATAGGTATGCATTATCACTAGACATGCACACTCCTTTTAGTGAAACTACGGTCGTTAATTTGACTAGTCATAACCTGTGATGAAGACCAAATTACCACAAAAAGCATGCAATAATTTTACGTCTCAGCAACCTCACGGTGCCTTCTTTATTAAATGCAAGCCCACGGACCATTCCAGTTCAGTACAGACTATACCAATTTTTCTAAGACTCGCTGGAATTTTTTCCTTTTCGCACTTCTTCATAAATGTAGCGTCTTGTATTAATTGACACTTGGTTCACCAGCGTTCTCTCTCAGTTAAGGCTGCATTGTAATCACACAGAAGCCACTTCTGCACAGGACCACGGAGTGTTGGCACAGAGAGTTTGGGGCAAACCTCAGAAAGAACAGACGCAGACTCCAAACCAAACTCCGCAGCGCTGCACACGAACAGCTGCGCTGCACCACTGCTGAGACCTACTTCTTTGCATAACTTCAAGCACAGCACTTATTTGACAGCAAACAGCACACTCAGATCAATGTTTCTGGAAATTAATGACAAGCAACAGTTTCTAAATGCATTTTAAAGTGCATCCTTACTGATTTTGGAGCCAAGGCAAGCATTAGCTACTTGGCTTTTATTTAGAATTCATCCAGGTCACTGGCTATTTTTTCCTAGGTAACTTAACCTGAACCAAAAATACTATTGAAGGATTTCATGAAGCATCACTGTTTAGAGAGGGCTACAAAATAACAACACAGAGTAACCAGTAATAGACAAAATAATTGACAACCCAACACTGACATTCTATGCTAGCTAAGAAATAGATTTCTTTTCACCTTGAAGCAATACACAGTAAAATTGGTGATAATGTAGAAACAAGATTAAGAGCAAGACAGCTTTGTTAACAAACCCTTAAAGTGGTACCATCCCATTTAACGTTGTCTTAAAAACAAAAGCAGTAGCAAAATAACATTAAGTTGCAGCTACAGTTCTGATGAATCAATCATTTATAGAACTCAAAAACAAATTTAGACTGATGAGTACTAAGCTTATGACATCTCAGCACAGTACTGCATTGGAGAAGTATGCAGCTGTGTTAATATGGGAATACTAAAGGACATCCTCCCTCAGAGGAGTAAGTCACTGCAAGCTTTTTTCTTTTTTAAACCATGGGGAAGAGAAAGTAAGCATCAGGACAGCTCATAAATAAGTGCTAACCATTTTTCTTAGTGCTGTGCATGGCCTTGTTCTCAGTGCCAATGAGGAGAAAGTGGTATATCACAGCCTCATTCTCCAGATCCCTCGAGGGGTTAATGAGCAGGCACAGGAACCAGAACTGTGCCGACCTGCTAAAAGATATCAAAGCAATGGACAGAAGCCTCCTTGTGCTCTCCCTAGGCTGTTCAGGAGGAAAGGGCAGGAAAATGCTTTGAACGAGGTACTGATCAGAATTTCACCCACTGGAACTCTGGAGCCTGTGGAGGAAATCAATTTCCCTCACCAGGAAAACTGCTTTAAAACAGCTCTGTTTGAACTGGAGGAGAAGTGGGAAGAAGGATAGCTTTATTTTGTTTTATTCAGGTATTTAAGACATCTGCCACAGGAAGGGAAGAAGAAGAACTGATAAGCAGAATCAACAGACAGCTACCCAAATGTCTGCTTGGTGTCTTGCCAGTTTGATATGACTCATACAGACAACACTTCTATTAACAGAGGTTACAAAGAGTTTTATATTTTATCCACTACAAGACCCATGACACATACTATGCATACACCTAAGTCTACTGCAGTCTCACAAGAAATAGAATCCCAACTGGTTTCTCAATATGGCCAGGTATGAGAATTTGTTTCTTAGGAAGCCTCTTCACAAGTCTAATTTGTGCTCCGAGGAGCAGCAATGTGAAAGGAACAGAAGGATGAAAACAGGCAAAAAACAACTCTTAATTTAAAATGCTTAATCTTGTTCTACACAAGGCTCTATTTTAATTCCTCACCAAACTTCTGGATGTGAGAAAATAGCAACAATCAGAATGTAGGAGGCCCTCTGGTGAGCACATGCATTAATATTTTCTACAAAAAAGCAAGCAAGCCAACCAATGCTGGTGATTTGATTGTGAATCAGTGAAGTTCATCTTTACCACAGCTGAAAATGCAACTGCATAAGTGAAGACAGCAAAGCTAATCTTTACCAGCTAGCTAAAATGTACACCGTATCAGGCAAACCATGCAGATGTTCTCAGCTTGATACTGACAACAGACAACTCACAACACTTCCTAATGCTTTTCCAGTCACTCCATGCAAGTATATTAAGTGAATAACACCTTGTGATGACATGCCCACCTGGTACCGGAAGGTCAGTAATTTTTCCTCATAAATCCATTTTCCCAGGTGATTAACAGCAATGGTTTAAACAAGACAAAACCACATCCCCACCACCACAGAAATGCTTTTCAAACCCGTCCAATGCAAGTTTCCAAGGCTTACCACAAAACTACCACCACACAACTGACTTACTCAGCATTCAGTACGGTGATGGCCAGTGGTTATAAGTTAAGACAACTTATGTGGTTTAGGCCACGGCCTTCTAAAAGCAAAGTTGCTACTGACAGAAAAGCTCAGCACCCAGAGATTCCTGCCTCACTGAACCTCTCCTATGCCTGTCCCTTTCCCACCCCTCTGCCTTTTCTCATTTTATACTTGTCTTGAATATTAAATTCAGTATTAGTGCAGCTGATCTGTCTGCATGGACTATTGTTTTTATAAGCAGGTTGGGAACACCCATCATCTTACTTCATATTTAAAACTTACCTAATCTTATTTGCTTCACAGCAGTCCTAATCTGAAACAACTGGACTAGCACATTTATAACAAATATAACACAACCTGTAAAAAAAAAAAAAAAAAAACGAAGGAGGAATGTGTAGGAATGTGTTCTGTGACAGGGGAGAAGACCACGACACACTTCCATGATCTGGAAGACTGAATACACTGGCAGTAAATGGCAACAAATGAAAGGTGGCAATCTATTTTACACTCCTATTTGTGCAGAGGCCTATCTCACAAATAAATACTCAGCCTTAAGACCCTTGTAAGCTCTTCTCTGCTGTCTCTATTAAAAAAAGCAAAGTGCAGATATAACACAGAAATTATAAAGAACCAAACATGAGAAATTCAAACCTCAAGACAGTCCAATCTTTCCTTTGGCTGACACATTGCAGGAATGTGAAGTCTGAAATTAAAGACTAAAAACAGATTGTCCATGAGAAAACAAACCAGCAGTGGGTCCAGTAGGTTTACCCTAAAAGGAATCTCCAGTAACTAATACCCCCACAGTCAACAGACAGCCTGCGTAGCTTGTATAATAGAGGTGAAGCACATAAGGCTGTACCATCACAGCCCAATGCTGCAAGTACTTGCCAAGCAACTCAAACTAATCATCTTCCTATTTATGCCAGACCTTCCTTGTTTGCCTGCGTCAATTGGTTCACAGAAAACCAAGGCTGCCTATTTAGAAGTCAGTGCTGTAATTTTAGCCTAAATGGCTCTGAATGATTATACCAACACTGGAACAAATAAAAATATAACACTACTGCCAAAGAACAGAACCAACACAATCAAAATAGAAAGATTATGGGTGAACAAGCAAGAAAGAACAGTAAATATTATTAATCTGATATCAGACAGAGCCATAGCAAAAAAAAAAAAAAAGGAAACTGCACTGATAGGAAGCAGCAAAGCATGACAAACCAACCACACTAATCACTAGCTATTTATATGCAGTTATCTTATTGTTATCTTACCATTTTTTACCCAACTGATTTTTCACAAAACATACAAGAGCCTGTCTGATAACACCAGCACTAAGTGGGAAAAAAGATATAAATTTGAGAACTGCTGCTAAAATTCCTCACTGCAGAGAGACTCAACACAGCTTTGCAGCAAAAAAAAAAAATGCAGATGATCAGTATGGCTTCTTAGATGTGTTACATTTCACTTTAGTGTTTACATAGCACCCATGTAAAAGATGACAAAACCATACTACTGGGAAGAGAACAGTATGCACACAACTTCTACTCTAAAATATTAAAAAAAAAAATAGTAAGGGCCTTTGACTCCCCCCCAAACACATCCTTGAACTGGTGGCTGGTAGTGTTACAACCTTTCTCAAAAGATACATCAGGTCCAATTTTGCCAGCAGTTAAACTGCTATCTATTGTTTAAGGTCACACATTTGATTTGAAACGGATCTATGGAACTGTCCAGACAAAAACATGGAACTTTTCTCCACACATTCATTATGCCATTTTGTTTAGAGAATTGCGTGAAACTAATTTAACATGCAACCAATTGCAATATTGTAAAAAACACTGGTATATTAGCTCTGAAACAGTTGCCACTTTACTAACTTAAGAACACCCATCA
This sequence comes from Chrysolophus pictus, assembly GCA_037305975.1. NCBI lineage: Eukaryota > Metazoa > Chordata > Aves > Galliformes > Phasianidae > Chrysolophus > Chrysolophus pictus. Next base: position 43,662,439 of record JAYKPI010000006.1, read on the forward strand.
GGAGCTAAGACAAACTTCAGTTCTTGAAGCATTTTACTGAAGTTTTCATCTCAGACTAGAAGAGTAAAATCTTTCTGATCAGTTTTCTGTGTACACCCTACATCATCTTCCCCTTCCTCCTCTTCTTGCTATAAGATCTAGTTGTACAGAACTAGATGTTCAAGATGCCCAGAACTTGCTAACCGTTGTGTGCTTATCTGGTAGAATAAATCCAGCCACACACATGAGCCAGAGAAAGCCCCTCTATCCACCCTTCTTAAGCTCTGTCTATAACCCCTCCTGGCTTTGTCGTGAAGGGTAACCAAAAAACGATCAGTACAACCCCTGTCAAAAAAAAAACCAAAACACTTCTGTGTACCATCCTCACCTAGTTTTTTTTTCCCCTGCAGAAGAACAATCCAAGCAAGAACCTGCATTGCATGCAAAAAATGAATGAGGCCTATGCTGCAAGTCTTCTTTCTTGTTCCTGATGTTCCAAATAGTTTCAGAAAACATTAACAGAAAATATGTGACAAAGAAGGGACTCTGCTCAGCTCCCCACTGCACTTAAATATGAAACTAGGTGCATTTCTGCTCTGCTGACTTCAGCTTGGTGCCAAATGATAAAGAAACATATCTGTGATAGTAGTGGTGTAAGGGAATGTGTATTTGCTAACTATAAATAGGGTCTTCAGACTATCCTGGGTGGGGAAAAAAAAAGGGTTTAAAGGAAGTATTAAAAAAATAAGAATTCAAGGAAATATTACTGAAACTACAAGAAAAACAGTACATTTATTAATTCATGCCTCTGCCAGTAGTTCTCTTTGTCACATACAGGAGCCCCTGGGCTGAGAAAGCTACCTTGCAACTAGTCTCATTTGCTTCATTCTGGGTTGTTTCTGCTTGCAATCATTCTTTTGTCAGTAACCTGAACACAAAGCTTCTCAGTACAGTGGATAGCGTGCCACTGCTTATTCTGGGGAAAGAGATGGGTAGAGCTGCTTCATCTTCAGATATCAGCATGTAGACAGTGTATCTGAATGAAGGACAGAGAACTATAAACTTTAACTATAGAAAACAAATCATTTTCTTAACATGAACAGAAGTTGATGGTCACATTCAAGGCAACCACAACTTAAACATACAGAGATTAAGAGACTATTCCTGTGGATTAGGCCTGGACAGATAAACACATCAATGAATTACTACGCAATAACTGGACCTATGCGAAGAAGCTAGGATTTTTACTGCCCCTGTGAAGGAATGATTATTAACACACAGAACACCACAACATTGCACAGACATGGTCATCTCTACTCTTTCTTTCTTTGCAAGCAGGAGTTGCAAGTAGTCAGGAGGAGTAATGCGTGGAGTGTGTTGATTGAGGCTGTGTGAGCTTTGTCTGGGGGGTCCCTGGTTCCCCCACATCAGACATCCTTGAGGACAAAGTTGTGTCATCTCCACTGAGAACAAAGGGGATGAGCTTTATGAGGCAGTGAGCATCTTCCAACTTGGTTGAAATTTAATAGTATACAGACTCCGAGCTATTGCTCGTTGATTGGTTCAGCAACTTCCCAGGTAAATATTGGTGTAGTAGCTTAACTCTGTTATTTCTGGCAGTCAAACAGCTGTTAGATAGAGCACAACCAAGCTTTTTGTTTTTCCCCCCACAGAAGTTACATCCTTAACTACTACAGGTCAAACTGCGAACCTCTGATATCAGCCCAGTTACTCAAAGTATACCCAGACAACAAGCCAAAGCATCTTTGTTTCTCAGCTTCCCCAAAACCAGCTTGTAGTGATCCAAAAATACCAATGTTTTCAACAGTTGTTTTTAATCTTACCTCAGCCTTTCTTCTTCTTTCTTACGAAGGCTGAAATCTCGCTGAACCACCTGAAGCACATGCTCTGCTTCTTCATCAGTCAAGCCAGAAAGGTCCAGTTTTCTGCCCATTGTACACTCTGTCCTGGATACGAACAGCTATGAAGGAATACCTGAAATTAGAAGCAGTAAAAAAGATAAATATGTAAAATAAATTGAAAGAACTGTTATTTTTCACCACGAGCTGAAATCACATCTCTTCAAAGAGAAAACTGCTATCATATATATTGGATAAGAAAATGATTCACTGCAGAATTTTTGAAGTTACATGCATTGAAAGCAATTGCTTCCAGTTTTAAGAAGAAAAGCAAAAGGTAAGTATTTGTGGTATTAAATGTTGAGGAAAGATTGCAACGTTGTCCTCCACAAGAAATGCATTAAAATTAATAAACTGAAGTGAGGTTTAGGAATTTCTTAAGATTTTATGCTAGTGGTCTGCAAAATGCAACCTCTGAGACTGTGCATGAACTATGATTTTTTTTTATTTTTTTATTTTTTAATAATAACCACAAATGGTTTCTACTAACAACTAAGGATTAGGAATTATTTTAAGATGTCCTCAAAAAAGTGAGCATATACATTTCAAATGCATTTCCCAGAATAACTAGAAGATTTAGAAGGCACTACCACCACAACATCATGACTTCCCCTTCCTGTGAAAGGCAACAGAGCAAAAAAAGTAGCCAAGTTTACATGCAAACTGAAGGCACTATGAAGTCTGAGCTAAAGGAACACAGTACCTTTACTTCATTAATAATCACTTTGTTCTGAGTTGTTTCCTCATGACCTCATTAATTGTGTCTAATGTTAGTAAACTCAGTATTAATTTCTACAATTTGATTTATAGAGTTATTTGGGCAACCATAAAGGTGCCCCTCTTCACATTAAGTTACAGTTTCAGAAAGAGTACATCATTTTGGCAAGCCTTTTATGAGCTCCTCGCAATGTATACAATAATTAAGGACAAACAGAAGTTCTTATACTGTATCAAAGAGACAAATACTACTTGGCATCATGAGTTCCAGACAGTATAGCAATATACACAGACTGTGTGCTTCCTGTACATCCCTTCAATTCAGCTGCTGACTGTGAGCATACATTAGAAGTGGAATATTTAGGTATTTACCTTAAATCTAGGCTATATGGGCAGCCCCCTACCTCTTGCAAGCTGGCAAAGAATTCATTTCATGTCTATTTACTTTTAGAGTCACAAAATACTGTATGTAAACAAAGCCATGAAAATAAAAACATGGGGAACTCACTGTCTGTATTCCAATATCCTACTAACCTCCAAGGAACTTGGGTTCGGTTTTGTTTTCCCTCAGGAAATCATTTTTCTTCACTTTGCTAAATCACCTCTGATCTGGGAGTATCAGAGGAGTACATAAATATTTATAAACACTGCTTAAATGTCTTTTTTCAGTAGATCCAGATTAAGATCCAGAAATATACAACAGCAAATTCTCTAGAGAAGGAGGAGTGTGGGGAAAAAAAATAAAAAAAGACACCAAAATACTTTACCAGCCTAAAATAACTTCCAGCCTTAGCTGAAATAACTTACACAAGGCAGTTTGCCTTCATTCCTAATACTTCTTTACTAAATATCAAACTGAATGCAAAATTTAAGCTCTCAGAGACATCAGTGAATAATATAATTCATTAGAAAACTTTTTCTCAACAAATTAGTACATTGTAACAGGAAAGCTTAGGCTTATAATACATGAATAGGTATTGTTTGAATAATACACTAATCTTAATACTACTTACAGCCTGGTCTAAATCTAATTAAAACTTCCATATTGAAAAAAAAATTATTGAATTTAACAGTTTTAAAAAACAACACACACACAAAAAAAACAAAAACAATAAACAAAATGAAATGCTTTTCAAGAACTGCCAGCAACATTTCTGCATTTTATAGCAGACGAGCATCAACAGAAGAATAGAGGATGAGCAGTACATTCCCCAGTCACTCACAGGAAACCTAAGCTGCTTGGACTTGCAGCCTCAGCAGAAGATTAGCATTACATGAGGATGGGAGGAAAAACCCAAACTTCTTTATTTTTTTCCTTTAAGTACCACTTTAAACAGATCCTATGCTTGACACAGAGCTCCACTGCAAAGTATGTTATGCAAATGGTCACACTGAGTATTGTACAACAAATATCTATCAGAGCTTGATGCTGCAGCGAAGAAATCCTCACTAGGAAGGCCGCATTTAAAGTGCTATATCCACTCCTGGTCCACCAGTAGAAACCAGGCAAGAACTCACTGGGCAAACTCTTAATAGGCAGGGCTACAGAGCTGAAGGGTTGAAGAATCCTTCAAGCAATAAAAGGCCAGAGTAGGACTGTTCAGCCTGAAGGATAGATGCGCTGTGGGCCTACCAAGTGCACATCAGGATGAGATCCCACCAACACCTTTGTCACTGCAGATAAGAATGTTCTATGTGTCTTTTCACTTAGGCACAAGTTGCCATTGTGGCATCACACAATTCCACAACACTGTACTTGTTTGGCTTTGAAATATTACCCCTATGCACTAATAAAATGGGATAGAGGAAGAGTCGTATTCTTTCAACGCAGCTACTTGCAGCTGTAGTGTTCCACACCTTCCCTTCATTTGTTCTCAGCTTTAGAAGCATCAGACTCAACACTAGAGCTTTTCCACCTTGCACAGCTACTTCACCATTTCCAGTATTTTCCAAGTAGAAAGCTGAGAAGAAAAAAAAAACTGCTATAATTACATCTTTTATTGTGTCACCAAATAACTTATTTTCACGAGCCTTACTGCCAGCAGACCCATGCAATGTATGTTATGACCTACATAATCCTGCTCAGTGTCTTGCAGTCATAGTTGGGCACTATCTGCAGCTTTTGCAGAAGTCTTCTAGCACCATAAGAAATTCTTTATCTAACCCTGTCAGTGAAGATTTTGCCTTTTTAACACACACAAGGCGAAAGGCAAGCCCTTCCTCCACTGCAGAGCTCCTTCACTGTATTCCATACTTTAAAAAAAAGTTGTTTCATGAATGTCCCAAAGAAGTAATCACATTGCCACGTTGTTTTTCCAATTTAAATGCCACACAATAGGTAATACCTGAAGTATATGATGACACACACCTTACTTGCTGACAAAAGTAAATCCCAAGTGTAGAGGGAATCATCTCAAGACAGTTGAACAAAACAGATCTCATCCAAAATAAATCATTTAAAGAACAATAGTGTCCAAAGTCATTTCCACTACAACTAGTACACCACGAAATCTAATATGAGGTATAATCGGTCAGATTTTTATTTATTTATTTATTTTTTAGAATTTCAATGTAAAGTCTACATGCTGCAATAAGCAGCACCGACTTTTCACTGGAAATAAAGTGGGTTCCCAAAATAACAAGAAGGAAAATAAACTCATGGGAAATACAAAACCTCCTCTTCCAATGAAAAATTAATCACAATCCAACTGCCTCTGACATGAGGACTTACATCTGGTATACCATATCTTCAATCAGACATAGAACAAGACTTCATGAAAGAGCTTGTTACTCACTAAGCCCAAGCCAATTTTAACTGAGATTTACTGCATGTATTTCCCAGTCTATAACCAAAGCAGAAAATGATCTTCCTCTCAGACTCACAGTCATCTTAGGTCAGAAAACTGAAGAGCTTGAGGGTTTCTGAGCAGCGTTATGTTTGTTGAGCTGGAGGTGGGGTGAAGCTGTGGGTCCAAAACAAAATTTATTCACTCCCTTCTGGAAAAAGCATTCCCCCTTTATTTTATCACTTAAACTGTGTGTACTTTCCTAGGCGAGTGCTGGAATACACTCTAATGAAGGAAACTATACATCTTCAAGGTCAGAGGTTAGCACTGTATGCCTTTGAACATCAACCCATTTATTAAATAAATACTGATTTCATATTATTCCTCCCTCTATCTTATTGTAGTTTAAGCTACTTAAGTAGCTTCAGTACTTTTTTAAAAGAAAAAAGCTCCACTAAAAATCTTTCTTTATTTACAGAAAGAATGGCATCTCTCGCCTAAAAGCAAGAAGTAGAACAAAGGCAGAACACAACATATTGAACAGTTAAGAACTATAAACTAATTTAATCTAATAATATAGAATCATAGAATGGCCTGGGTTGAAAAGGACCACAATGATCACCTAGTTTCAACCCCCTGCTATGTGCAGGGTCACCAACCAGCAGACCTGGCTGCCCAGAGCCACATCCAGCCTGGCCTTGAATGCCTCCAGGGATGGAGCATCCACAGCCTTCTTGGGCAACCTGTTCCAGTGTGTCACCACCCTCTGTGTGAAAAACTTCCTCCTAATATCTAACCTAAACCTCCCATCTCAGTTTAAGACCATTCCCCCTTGTCCTATCACTATCCACCCTCGCAAACAGCCGTTCCCCCTCCTGTTTATAATCCCCCTTCAAGTATTAGAAGGCCACAATGAGGTCTCCCTGGAGCCTTCTCTTCTCCAAGAGAAACAAGCCCAGTTCCCTCAACCTTTCGTCACAGGAGAGCTGCTCCAGCCCTCTGATCATCCTAGTGGCCCTCCTCTGGACCTGCTCCAAGAGCTCCACATCAAGTGTTGTTTCTACAGGACAAAGGCCAAAGATTACATTGGAAAACTTCAATTCTGTCACTTATATTTGACAAAATAAATGTGAATGTCATATTTAAAAAACAACAAACTGAAACCCACCTTCACAAATCCCTATTTGAGCAGGGGGTTGGACCAGATGACCTCCAGAGGTCCCTTCCAACCTCAACCATTCTGTGATCCCATGAAATTATGATCGTTTTATACTCATGTACCAAGCCTATAGCTGATACACAAGCATAAGCCCTAGTGGGAATTTAAAACGTGCTATAAAAGCCAAACTCACTGACCAGAACAATCTTCTCACTGTCAACAGCAAACTCCTAAAGGAAAGGCTGATCCAGAATCTGGACTTACCAGAGAACTAAGGATCACAGGTCTCCCAACATAAAACTTTTAATATGTTTCATTATAATTGGTTTCCTAATTCCCGTATACTCCCATTTTACCTCAGTTTCATCTCCTACTGTTTATGTTGGATTTAGACAAACCATGTTCTATTTTCTCTAGTCAGCAGCACCTGCATTATGAAGGAGACGATCAGTCTGACAGCGTTCTGACTGTGAGAGACTGATGATTACTTCTGCCAGAGTGAGGAAGACAGCTTGGCAGGAAAGACAAAACTAGAGCAGTAATGTGCTGAGATGTGATCATACCGTGGATGATTGGCCTCTCCTCCACGTGCCTTCCATCCAAAGCACAAAGTGCAGCTCATTACCGTGATGGGTTGTCAGTGAGCCCCAAGTGAATCATCACAGGTCAGAGAGAAACCAAAGCATGTAGCTGGGCCATGCAAGTGACAAACTGAGAGCAGCAAACAGCCAGCAGAGTTTCCCTTTCTTCTTCTGCCCACCAAAACCCAGGAAAACAGCACACAGAGACACAGAGACCTCACTGCGGCCTTCCAGCACTTGAAAGTAGCTTACATGCAGGAGGGGAACTGACATTTTACATGGTGTCACAGTGATAGGACAAGGGGAAACAGCTTTAAACCAAAAGAGGAGAGATTTAGGTTAGATGTTAGGAAGAATCTCTTTACTCAGAGGGCGGTAAGGCACTGGAACAGGTTTCCCAGAGAAGCTGTGGGTACCCCATTCCTGGAGGCACTTGAGGCCAGGTTGAATGGGACCCTGGGCAGCCTGATCTGGTGGACAGTAGCCCTGCCCACAGCAGAAGCTTAGAAATGGATGATCTTTAAGATCTCCTCCTCCAACCTAGGCCATTCTGTCATTCCATGATTTGTCCAGCTGGGCTGCACTGGCCTCAGCCTCCACCCAACACACGTCAGCCCCAGCTCCAAACATCAGCAGCCCTGTACTGAGATGGAAGAAATAGCAGCTTCTCCTCTGTTCCTTCAAAAGATCCATGGCAGCTCACATCTCATTCTAAAAGGCAGACAGAGAAGACGGGAGTACTTAGAAAAAGGCTCGAGCTCAGCTGAGCCCAGGAAAGCTCAAGAATTTATCTCCTGCCCAGTGGAAGACTATCTATCTGCTTTGTCAAGGTTAAAAAGAAGCATTTTCCACCTTGCTTTCCAACTCTGCAGAAAGAAATAAAAAATTCATACACGAGGAAAAGCGTGTGAGAGAATAAGTTCAGGATCTCCCATTTTTCTGTAAGGCGTGAAGGATGGCTGATAAGGTCCAACAGCATGCAAGCTGCTCAGCATCTTGTGACAAGAAGTGTCCTCCTCCAGTGCCACAGTAATCACTATTTGAAAGAGTAGATACATAGGAGCATAGCACGGATAAAATTCAACAAACTAGTCAAGAAAACTTAGATCCATTGAGATAATTCTCCCAAAGCATCACTATTGTATAAAGCAGTGATAAGACCCCTCATCCAAGTAATTCGTATCTTCAACTTCCAGAAGGAAACACAGACACAAAAAGAAAAGTTTTTGGAAAACCTCAAGCAGTCTGGAAGCACCACGTTTCACCACTGCATAGGAACTTAATTTTGCATTTCACTAAAGAGGCAAAGTGATTATGGAAATTTCTTAAGCTTCTCATCATAACTTGAAAGCCATACTGTGATCAAGCAATACAAGCTACAAAAGTAAATAGTTAAATGTATTGTTTGGCTGCTATCAAAAAATCTACACCAACCAGTATATAAACATACCACAGGCACGCTTAAAACACTCTACACAATAAAAAGGATTTTGCCTCCACACCATATGGTGCATTAACTGACACCCTACACCCTTTTTATTAACTATCACCCATCCGAATACCCCTTGATTTGATACAAGAATTTATATTTGGTTGTGACAACATTTCTGTGGGAGCAGAACACAGAATCAGAAACTTGGACTTTTAGAGGTAAAAAAAATGCTTCCAAGAGTAGTTGCCACATTAAGACTGTCTTGTCTAGTAGCACCAGATGTGAAAACAAATTTAATGCAGTGAATCACTGCTAATTCAAACCACTAACAGGAAAACCCACTGCAAATTACTGCATTTTACAGATTAGCAAGTAAATGAACAGCATAAAAAAAGCACAAATGCGTCATAAGACTGTGCCTTCTGCATTCAACCTGACACCTGTGAACTGTTCCTAGCCCTGATTTATGCTAGAGCAAACAAGAATCACAAGGGATACAACAGAACAAAAAGTGACATCTGTAAAGCCACATCCCAACTCACTGAGACTTGGTGATGAGCTGCAGTTGGTTGACACATAACTCACGTATCATGAATGGAAAAAGGGTTTCAGAAGCAGGTTGTGTTGGAATTTTTCAGATGAACATTTCTTAAGAGATATAAAACGAGCAAAATACAGACAAACCTGTAAAAAGCCTCTGAAATTTGAACTGTGGGCTTGGGTTATCTGTCAGTTGTAGGTAAGAAGAGGCACTGGCTTTGGACATGAGCTCGACTACTCTTCGATATCAGCATGGCACAACATGGAGCCAACCTGAAGATCTCAACAATAAACATAAGCCTGAACTTCAAAAGTTTATACAAAAACATTTGCATTCAAGCATAAAACCCAGTTAGGCATTTTCTGGAGCCTGACTTCACTGTCATGTCATGACTTCTGGCTCACTTGTATCTGGCTCCAAACCACAGCATCCTCCCTGCTCCTTTAGATAAGGGAACCAGAGCAGTTCATCTTCTTAAACACTTAGAGAGTCATCCAGATATCTTTGTTCCTCATTCATTTTGGGTCTCACAGTAACTATCATTTAGTCAACTTGATTGTTAAGCCACCATCTTCAGGAAATAGTTAGGACAACTGTGTAACCAATTAACTTCTTTTTTTTCTTTTTTTTAAATGCAATTCCCTTTACCAGGGCCCACTCTCTAAGTTGTGAGCAGCACTAGCAGTACATTGAAAGAGCATGCTCCTTTGATGGACCTCCATGATCAACAACATCAGCTTTTTAGATAGAAAGACAATTTCAGTTTCCAGTTCGGTACAGTACCTTTCCCTAATTTTTAGGTATTGAATATCCTTCATAGGTTCTATGGACCTCAATACAACACTGAGGCCAACTTTTCAATTGAAAGCATCATCTTAGGTATTTTTCACCTACCACAGCTACACAGTGGGTGCACTTCCATGGAGGAGTTGCAGACCACTTGGGTTCCACTCATGATCAAGTTTACAGCACTTCATCCATTGACTGTCCTCTTCACTCTGCAATACTAACTACTAACACGGAGCAAGAGTCTGAAGCCTCATTATTAAAAATCAGAACAAAAAGGGGAGAACAACCAGGTCAATTTTCCCTTAGAGCTGAATTGGTTTCTTCTTATTTGGGACTCAGTGACTTTTACGTTTGCATAGAACAACATATAAACTTCCATGTTGCCTTTTAGATTGAATCCAAAATAGATGGTAGAAACCAACATTGCCAGGGTATACCCTTTAGAATCTTCCCCAAAGCTCTTGCAACTGTTTCTAAGATTTGGTGTACCAGGAAAGGTACACCAAGCAGTGTGGGGAATGAGAAGTGAGGTGTGAAGGGATCTGTTCTCTTAAGGGAAAAAATGAAATAACCTCTTGCAAGATAACCAATAATTAGAATAATGCATACATTGTACAACGTGAGGTATCCCAGGCAGGTATTAGCTATATCTCAGCCAAGAGCACTTGAACCATATGCTAAATCTCCATGCCACAGCAATTAGCGATAATGGTAAGAATCAGCACTTTGCTCTACAGACTGCACTGTGACACAACATACAGCCCAAAAAGGGACTGAGAAAATCATGCTAGAACAACCTTCTGTGTTAGAGGTAACACCCAATAAGCAAAGAAGCCCTTCTGGTATTTGTTTGCAAAAGCAGAACAGAAAATTCACTCCTCAAATTGTTAACATGTTTTGCTTGCTTTCTTTTCTAAAAGGAAAACAGATTATGTACAAACTTCCTCCAAGAACTGAGAGTTGGTTTACAATGGCAGATCCACACACTATTCTGCATGGAGGGGGGTGAAAGGTTTTGGGTAAGTAACTGTTTTGTTATCAAAAAAGAAAAGCACACAATGACTTCAAGCTATTTCCTGGCTTCAAGACTCACTCAAACCAGTGGGAATGCCATGGACTTCAACAGCCTTTGAACAAGACGCAACAGATCGCAATCACAAGATACTAAAATCAATTTTCTATATTAAACTACCTCAGCACCCTTTAGACAGACTTGATCCAGAAAATTATGGCTACATGAAATCAGTTGTCTGCTTATTCTTCTCCATCAGTAAGCAACACACATTGCAGGGAAGAGTCTAGAAAGTGAAGATTCCTGGAACAGCTGCCCAGTAGCTTGGGATTTCAGCAGGTAGGGAAGCCAGCATCAGCAGAACTCAGGAAGGCCACTTAATTGATCACCATGAGTCAACTTGAGACAATGCCATCTAAAACATCTCACCCAGAAGATTGATCTCCGCAGTGCTTTGTTCCTCCACTTTAGCAAGTGATACGTTATTTGAAGGCGTACTTTGCCCCAGACAACCCAAAATTAATTTCCTATTGTAGTGCTTTATCTTAAAACAACCAGCAGATAGATGTAACTGCAGTAATTTGAATAGCAAATACAAATAAAAAAAAATCAGTTTTTATTTACCTGTTGATGGTCATGAAAGAAAGTAATCAGAAGTAGAAGGAGGTTTCTACTTTAATCTTCTTAGGGAGTAGCAAGACAATAAAATCCCACAAGATGAAGGCTTTTATAAGCATAACATTCTTTAAAAATAGGAAAAAAAAAACAAAACCTTGAATTGTTTTGCTGTTGAAACTTAAATTTCTGGGCCAATATGCATTAATGTGTTCCTGTTCCTAGAACAGTATCTGTAAGATCTAAAAACCTGTGCTTGCAATAACAATGACAATAGCTTCTGACCAGTCCAACCTTTGCAATCCTTATATTCTACTCACACCATGCCAGCATTGTTCAGTGATTCATTGCTGTTTTCCACTATTATGTTCATTCATTTATTTTCTGGAAATGCAGCATTTTTCAATAAGCATTCTTTTTTTTTTTTTTTTTTTTAAAGCTGGTAGCACAAATTTCTATTGAAGTTTAAATTGCAAACAGGTTGTTATCACTAATCATTTACCACATAAATGATGGATCTTAATAGAGTGGGTATCACACATGAAGGCAAATTGAGACCTAGCTGTGGCTTGAAATCTTACTTTGCCCTTCTACAAAATTTCCAGCTTATACTGTACACGGGCCAAGTTTCTTTGACAATCTGAACAATAGTACAGTATGCTTTCCTTCATGCTGAAATATAGCACTTACCTCTTCTCTACCATAAGAAGGAGCTTCATCTGAACGTATGCTGCTCCAAATCTCTAAATATAACAAACTCGGGGTTGGAGGTAGCTTATTTTCTGTCTGTCAGTGGCTCACAATAAGCCAGATGTATTTATTATCTCTATATATCCATCTAGTAATTAACCTACCTGGACCTAAAAAGCAAATAAAACATTCCACAGAAGGTTGACTTAGGCCACTCAAATAATGGTTTTCCCCAATGAAAAAAAAAAAAGTCCCTACAGCTCTCATGGATCTGTTTGACTACTTCCTTTCAACTTACTCAGCTCTCCAAGGGCAAGTCAGGATAGTTTACACTGCCAAACAGCAGCTTCTGGTCTGACAATAGGTCATATCAATGTTGGCAGCAACACAAAGGAGTCCCATTTTCAAGCAGTTGTACTATTAATGAACAATAGCACATTTGGGACATACAGCCTTTCTTCAGTATCATCCATGCATAATTTGAGGATTTTTTCCTTTACATACAAGTTCTCCAAGTGATCTGTTTGCTGCAATTACAAAGTGAAAAAGATGAACCCCTACCACGTTCGTGCACGTGGGCACACCCTATACAATCCCAAAATCTGGTTTAGCAATTCTCTGTCAGCGCATTCAGCTCCACACATCAGGTTAGGGTGGAAACGGGAAACAAACTTAGGCAAATAAACAGAAGTTTTAGCTTTGCTTTGCTCTTGCTCTGGAGCGTGACTGGGATCCATGCTGGGCAGCGCTGGGCAGGATGAGGGCAGTCTGGGAGGGCAGCGCTGTGTCACAGCACCAGAAGCCGCTCCAGACGCAAGCCCTGGCACGGGGGCAGCGCTCTTCAGGAAGTCTCACACTGCCGTGAGAGTAATGGGGGTGGAACCGACTTCTGGGAGCTCCCCCAGGCAATCAGCGCGTTGCAGATGTTGAAGTGATGCCCTCCTGTTTGCATCTGCCATACGCGCTGCACTACGTTACCTAACAGATCCCACAAGAGGGCTACAGATTTGCTGCGTGCCTTTCGGATGGTGCACGTGCTCTGATTCAAAGCGGTACCCAAACAGCTAATGGATAACACCACAGCTGGAGGGATCTGGTATAAGGTAACTTTCTCAAGCAGAAGATGCTGTGACAGAGCTGTGTAATAGGCTGGAAGCGGCCAGCACTGACAGCCAGCTTTCAGTGCAGTTCGTGGCAAACCACTACAACCAACAAGAAGCAAAAGGAAAACCTCCCCAGCCTGAGTCAGAAAAACGCCTGGTAATGCACAAGCTGAACAACCCTTCCCTCCTTTCTCTCTCCAGCCTTTCAGAAAAGGGCTGTCAGAGCAATGAGTAAAAGCTTTTCCTGCCAAATCCTGGCTGTGCTTGTGAAGATCTCCAGGCGCCACAGCACGACAGCTGCCCACATCTCCAGAAACGCAGGGAGCAGCGAGATGATCGGCGTAAGGCAAACGGCACCGCCGGTCAATGAGGACTGCTGGATTTAGACAAAACGGTCCGGCAGCGATGCGCACCTGCTCTAAGGCGTTTGGGGACCTGCTGTGCTTGCGTTACGCTACAACACAACACAAAGCGCAGCACGCCGCACAGCCCTGCTTAATTAGCCTTCCCAAGAAAAGTCAGCCGGAGCCATATGGTATTTTCCTCGGCAGTTACGATAAACTGACCTTGATACTAGGAAAACGCACGCTCCTCTGACTGAGGCAGGAATTACACGCGCGGAGCCCTGCGACGCGCTGGCAGAAAGGCGGCAGAGGAGGCGGACGCGCTATCCCCAAACCCTCGGCGCTCCCGGAGAAGTTAATCAAGAGTAAAACACCCCATTAAAGCCATCGCGAGGAAGCGCCGCAGCGAACGACCGCGGCGCGCTCAGCCCCAGCCCCGCGCCTAGCCGGCGGCCGGGCACCGCCGGGCACCGCCGCCCGCAGGGAGGGCCGCAGCGCGGCGTCGGGCGCGGCGCAGCCCCGGAGGTGCGGACCCGGCGCGGCCAGGCCCCTCGGGACGCCCCCGGCCCGCGGCACTCACCTCGCCTCGGCCGCACCGACGCAGGAGGAAGGCGCGCGGCAGCCGCCCCGCGCTCGGGGCACAGCGGCGGCCGATCCCGATCCCGCCCCGTCGCTCAGCGCGTAGTGCGCGTAGTGCCCCGCTCCGCAGCGGCGCGAGCACGCAGCCGCCTCCCCGCGCCGCCGCCGCCGCCGCCTGCCGCTGCGGTGCCGACGACGGCAGCTCCCGCCGCGCCCCCGCCGCTCACCGGCACCTGCCCGGGCGCTGGCGGCCAATCGGAGAGCGGGGGCCGGCCGCGGGGCGGGCCGAGCCGGGAAGGCGGGGGCCTGGAGGGTCGGGGCGCCGCTCTTTGCCGCCCGCCTCGCGCCCGTCTCGGGGTCGGCTCGCTTCCCCCGGCCCGGCACTTCGCTTCGCTGCGGGGAGCCGTGGCGGCGTGAGGACGAGGAGCGTCCGTCCCGGCGTCGGTTACGGCCGCAGGGTGTAGGCCACGAGTGCCGTGTACGAAATGGAGTTGGGGCGAGCCCAGAAAGTCGCGCGGCGCCAGAGAGGGTTAATGTGCTGCATCACTGTCGGTGGCTGTTCCAGTCGCCGCGGAACAGAATCACAGAACGGAATCACCTCGTCTTTATATGTCTAAATGTTCAGATGCTTGGTGCTCATTCCTAAAAATGTGCTTGGCGTGCAAACCATTCACCTTTGGTTGTTCCCCCCCCCCTCCAGCTCGACGTGCCCACGGGCAAGCAGTGATTCTGGCCATGCTATGGCTTCTCAAACCGTGTCCTGTCAGAAACGTGCCTTCAAGGTGATTGTGTGCTGGGGTGGCCAGCAGGGCGATGGATGAGATTGTCCTCTATTGCTCTGTCCTCATGAGGCCCCATCTGGAGTACTGCGCCCAGGTCTGGAGCCCCCAGTGCAGGCAGGGTGCAGAGATGCTGCAAAGGGACCAGAGGAGGGCCATGGAGACAATCAGAAGGCTGGAGCACCTCTCCTAGGAAGAAAGGGTGATGAAACTGTACTTGTTTAGCTTAGAGAAGAAAAGCCTCCAGGCAGACATCATTGCGGCCTTCCAGTACTTGAAGGGAGCTCATAATCAGAAGGGAAACTGACTTTTTATGTGGTCTGATAGTGATAGGACAAGGGGGAATGGCTTTAAACTGAAAGATTTAGGTTAGATGTTAGGAGGAATTCCTTTATTCAAGGGGCGGCGAGGCCCTGGTACAGCTGCCAAGAGAAGCTGTGGTGCACCATGCCTGGGGGTGCTCAAGACCAGGTTGGATGGGGCCATGGGCAGCCTCATCCAGTGAATGTCCATGGCAGGAGGTTGGAAATGGATGGTCTTTAATGTCCCTTGCAACTAAGCCATTACGTGGTTCTATGATTCTATGAATATTGGTGGCTTGAGCACACCAAAAATGCTCCTTTGCCAGAAGAAGCAGATGGGAGCTGCCTAGCGGTATTACTCCATACACTCTGTGGGTGCTGCACACAGCCACGTGCAGAGGTGTCTCCTGCTGGAAGTGAGGCCAGGTGGTGCGCGCTGGGCGGAATCATTGCCATATGGATTCGGTACACTGGGTAGTGATAATGGAGGTGTGGCATGGTCATTCATTCCAGCCATCAGTGAGTCACTGCTGTAACGTGAAACTGCTTTTTATCCACCTTGTATCACTGCAGCTTGTACTGTATCAGACTAATTACTTTTCCCCTGGTGTTATTTTTCATCCTTGTTTTTCATGCTTGTTTAACTTCATTTTAAAATAGCTGCAGCTGTTCACTGCAAGGTACCTTTTTATTTGATCTCAGTTGAAGTGCTCCGTCAAGACAGATGTATTCAATAAATCTTGGCAGATTTTCAAGGAAAATATTGTCTAGGATAATATTTTTGTTTACGTTAATGTCATGGTATTACAAATAAACTGGTTTATCAAACATTTAGTTCTGTGCTAACCTACACATGTCTGTGTTAGTGAAATGGATGCCACTCCTCAAGACAAACACAACTCTGCAAGGCAAACGACATCTATTTCAAAAGCATTTGTAAAAAGACTTACGTTTTCTGAATCAGCTATTTTGTTTTTCCCAAGAGCATACACATAAGTATGTATTTGGGTATTTCCCAAGCAGACAAAAACTTGTTACTTCTTTAAGTAACAGCAAGAAAGGGGACCAACCATCTTTAGAAGAATCGTTTTTCATGAACAACATGACATGGCAACAAATCAGGGACTGACTAAATATAAAGGTCACTCATGGCCTGGTTTGAGATAGTAATCAATAACAAGCACTGAGCATTTCTGAATAATTGAAAAAATAACTGGGCAGAAATCCATCTCCAATCTCATATTTCTAAGCTGGATCACTGAAATAACAATATGGTTTAGAATCAGCCATCAATATCAATTATATATAATGCTTATGATTATACAACTGCTAGATCAAACAGAGGAAACTGTTTTGCACACTCAAGCTAATAAACTACTATAAGTTGAGTTCAAGAATAATGTTTCACCCACATAATTAGACACACAGAGATCTTACAGCTTTCTCTGTAATATTTCTGCAGCAGTGAAGATGAAGTGTTGGGCTGGAGGTTCTTTTGTTCCCACCACTGTAGCAATCAGTATGTTTTCAGTCTGCACCATTACTCCATGGGGTAGGTACTAACTTATACTACACTTAAACCAGCCGTTAACTACTGCGAGAGTGCAACTAAGAGAGGAGAAAGAGAAAAACCAAGCATAAGAGAAGAAATTCTGGAGTGGCCTTCTGGATAGTCTGCTGGGCTTCTCGCTTTGCCTGCTTCTTGCTCCTGTTGGATATCCTGTTTGTCTTCACCAGCTGGTTTTGATGTCTAACTTCAGAAAAAAACACTGCATCAGCTGTATTTTCTAGTGGATATCAGTCACATTTAAAAAAAAAAAAAAAAAGACAAGAATGAGTAAAATCATCTTTTCTCGTTTACAAGCAAAATCAGCTTTCTGCACTATATTCCTTTCAGCAAGGCAAGGGCCAGATTTCTGACCTTCCTGATACTGCGTCTTTCTTTAATAAGAAGGAGGGCCTTAAACTTGCTAAGTTTGCTTCCTGAGTGTTCCCAGCCTTAGTGAAAAAGTAGGGTTTTTTTAGGTTGAAAGAAGGAAATTGGGTATGGAAACTGTGAGTAGCTGTTAGAAGGACACATTAGCCACAGCCAACAGGGAGCAATTATGAATTTATGTCAGCCATTGCTATCTCAAGGCAGAATATAAAGTCATAAGTAATTAAATCTCTCTTGCTTTCAATAGATCTGTTAAGACCTCAAAGTATTTCCATAAGATGCAGGGAACACTAAGTTGATAGTAATTCCCTGGAAGTCATTGTAACCTATTTATTACTTTATGGTCTCAAAGAACTTCATAAATACAAATCACTTTATAAAGTGTGTATGTAACAGAGTGTATTATGATCATTCAGTTAAGCCAATTAAGTAACTCATAGCCATAAGCAAATAGGAAAGAAGTGAAAGAGCTGAGAATAATAGGCACATTTTTAATAGTCTATAATATGTGCAGCGTATGCTTTGATATGGCACTTTGCCGTGACTTTTCTTCAGAGATGCCAACAGCCTCATTCCCTGCCCCAAGAGCCTCATAATGGGGGGGGGTTGGGGGGGGAGGGAGAAGGGGGGGTTGAAAAGAGAAAAAGAAAAGAGCAGAGAAGACAGAATTAGGATTATGGACATAAATTAGTAAAGAAGACAGCTTGAAGAACTTTGCCCATTGAACTGGCAGCAGAACTTAGGCGAGCTAACACTTCGAAGAGAAGCATTCCACAGTCTCAAAACTGGGAACACAGTTCCCAGACATGCTGTAACTGATGCAGGAAAATGATTTCTTGTAACCAGCAGGGGTAACGAGGGGGAGTGGTGGTGGGAGATGTCTTTTTTTTTCCCCGTTGTGGTCAGTTAAAAGGTAACAGCAAGGATAGAAACTACCAAGAGGGCTGACAAAGCAACAAAAATGGTGGCTATGTGCTATGAGCTTCCTATCATTGCTAAGAAAAATAATCAGAACAGGAAGAGAAGTCTCAGGAGAGAGCATGGTGCTGATAGTACCTGTGTTACTGCGGATTTCCTCATTCATACAGGCTGTATAAATGAAATCTTGAAGCTGTCCGAGGAAAGCGATGCATACAGTGAAATGAAGGCTTTTTTAGTGCTCCTCCCTTATGCCTGCCAGCAAATACATATGCATGAAGACAAGACTCAGCTCTTATATTTCTGCAGGTGGAAAACTCTTTGGAAGACAGTGAGTTCTCCAGTTGCCGTAAAGAACATACTTCATGCCTGTGGCTGAAACACACAAGACAAGTGTCCTTCATCCTTGGTTGTGTTACAGCCATCCTTACCTGCACCTGGCCCCACCTTTCAGGCAGTGAATCCCCCTTGCTCAACAACAAGCAGTAGCACCAGGGATGGGGATACTGAAGTTCTTTGGAGCTGAACACGCATCCTGTGCAAAGCAGCACTGAGGGTGTGGTACCATCTCTTGTATGGTTCAGTGCTGCTATGTCCACAGATTAAAAAAAGAGAGAGAGAGAAGAGAAATCTGCATGCTACTCAGAAGAGGAATGAGAAGAAGCACACGATTCTCCAGCTAGCCAGGAGAATGTTCATCTTAAGTCAGCTTTGATTTCACAGATTCAAACATCCTGTTTATTTAAACAGGAGCCAGCATTGGTTTGGCTCGACTTGTACCACTTGTGCTTAGAGGCATTTTCTTTTAGCCTCTTTTGTTTCTTTGGACCAGAATCAACAGGTGGCTGTGAAGTTTTGGGTCAACACAGAAAGGTCTAAAACCTCTTTCCCTGACTCTCTAGCTTCCTGGTTCAATTCTCCAGCAGTGTCAAAAATTGTTCATTTGCTTTTAGACATAGCTTTTACCACCTTTGATGCTCAGAGCCAGACTACAGTCAAGTAGATTATTTTTCATAGAAAGACCTATTAAATGTTCTTCTGATTCAAAGAAATGGAACTTTTTCATTACTTGAAGTTATTAAAAATTAATTTTTAGAATCTGTCATCATCTCAACTGCCTTGGGCTAAAGCTGCCAAACGTAGGTGGTGTTCTTAAGAGGTTTTTTTCCCCTTATGATAACTCTATACAAACTACCCTCAGATGCAAAGATTATACATTATCTAATCCCCTGCTTGTGTTTTACAAGCAAAATCACAGCAATAATGTAACGAGTCTTAAAATCCTAGGCAGTACAAAAAACAGTGAATTCCCTTAAGCAAGATTAGTCAAAATTAAAATACTTTATATTAACTTCTTAGATTTTAGTACATTCTGAATAAAGTAGTTTTCAGAAATCCTGACAGTAATTTCTGTGTGGGAATAGATTCAGCAAAATCAGCCAAGCAGAGTTTTCCAATATTCTGGGGGTCAATACAGAATTTAACCTCTCCTCAAAGCAGAGAGAAGGTGAGTTTTCTCAGTATTTCCCTTTTTTGTCAGGAAATTGCAAGGAAATAGGTAAATTTCCTCCCACACAAGTATTTATACATTTATGAAATTTGAATGTAGTCATTTTACATCTAAGTCCCTACTTTGATAACATTCATCTTGTCAGAATTATTACCACACGGCTGAGAAATAAATGAGTGTGGTGAACAGTCAGATCACCTGCTGGCACCAAGACAAGCTTTTTGTAAACACCACTGTCTAGTTTATCAACACTTCTGAGCCAGCTTACAGACTGTATGAATTAGAGACCCTGACCAGTAAGATTTTCTCAGCTGTGGGAGCAACACATACTGTGAGCACTG
Organism: Chrysolophus pictus; assembly: GCA_037305975.1. Taxonomy (NCBI): domain Eukaryota; kingdom Metazoa; phylum Chordata; class Aves; order Galliformes; family Phasianidae; genus Chrysolophus; species Chrysolophus pictus. Next base: position 43,682,471 of record JAYKPI010000006.1, read on the forward strand.
ACCAGAGATAGATATTAAAACAGAAAAAAATATTTCTATGACGACTTTTTCCTTGAATTAGTTTTCCTGTCACCAAAGCTGAAGTTTGGAGATGAACGCATAGCAGCAGTGGCTATGTCAGTTGAAAGAATGTTGCATAAGTTTGCCCTTACCTCTTTGCTGGAAAGAACTGAGTCAAAGTAAATGTGTCAGACGCTGGCACATCCATTGCCATTATTAACATATTCTTGCACAACTGCTCACATGCTTTGATTATGCTCAGTATGCTTTGAGCTGTGCTCTGCATAAGCCCATAGAAAATACATCATGCTTGTTTCAAGGAGCTTACCCCATGAATGCTCTAATTCCCCTCCCTGGATTTGGTATAATCAGTTTGTTCCTTGGTGTTTTCTCACACACACAATTAAATTATTCTTTCTTAACTTACCCCTAAAATAACATGGGATGTGCTGGAGCAGGACAGTATCTGTTGCAAGCTGACAAAATCATTGTGTGGTTTTATGCAAATATTCCAGGGATTGTTCCAGATCCACAGGAGGCTCCTCTGTTTTTCTGTCTGCCTTGTAACCTTGCATTAACTGTTGCACTTTCCCTCCATGCTTTACAGGTACTGTGTCTGACAAGATCACACAGTTATTTCACCCTAGCTAAGTCCTTGTTGAGGGCTGCAGACATGGTACAAATGCATCACTGTGTCAAGGCCAGAAACAGCTCCACAAGGTTTGTTCCTCCCTCAGCTCTGCCAAAATTAAGTGCCTTATTGCAAACCAGATTTCAGGAGCTTCTCATTTTTATAACTGATATGAGAACCACCTTTCCAGTTTGGAAACTGAAACGGCAATTCAGTATACCAGGAATAATCGAAATGTCCGTCTTTCCTGCTCAGCTCTAAAGCTAACAGGGTGTGACATTCCAGACAAATATTTATATAATGTGCTTCACTTCCTTGTGCAAGCTCCTGGTGAATGTATACAAACACAGTCACAGTGATTTTAAAATCTAAAATACCCACATCTATTAATTAACTTGAAATTGAAGGGAAGAGACCGGTCTCTAATTGCACAGCTCAAATGGCTTAATTTCCTACGGGTGACAATTATTATTGTTCTCCTCAGTGACATCTATGCTGTAGGCCACGGGGTAATGAGGAAAGCTGAGTAAATAGTGTAAATAAGATATCTGTGCATCATTAATAAAGTCATTAAAGCAATTATAGATGATTTGTACTGAAAGAGGGTCTAGCGTGGAGAATGTTTTCTCACTTTGCAATTTGCAGTCTGTGGTGTCAAAACCAGCTTTCCAGTAACACCATTCTTTCTTTCCAGACATCTGTTTTGTAGGCCCTCAGCTCTTTCCTTGAGGCCATCCTTACAAGAGACTGCCCAGGTATTTTGGCTGCTGGCTGAGAAGAAACTCCAGGACCAGGAAGATGCCCGTGTCCCCTTATGGCAGGGCAGATGAAGGCTGACTCCTTGGTCATCCCACGAAAGAGAGCATGGACTCTAACAATAAAACAAATCTAAACATCCAAAATGGTGTTGAGTGCTTTAAATATATGTAAGCAACAGCACGGCCACTTCTGGCAGCCTGTTGCAAGTGGCCTTCCTGGGCGGGTGTGTTTTCCTTGAGTCAGTACCAACATGCTGCACATTTACTACTATCCAACACGTGACAAGCTGTGGTTGCCTGGATCCTCCCTGAACGCAAACCCATTCAGATAGGGCTCCATGGGCATCAACCATCAAGCTGTTACAGCTCAATTGCTTGATGGCTTGGTTTCTGGAACAGCAAATAGGTACAGCTCGTACAGGAAATTTCAGCCCTTTGGATTTTGCTGTTTCTGTCTGTATAAATTTATGCGCTTATGTCAGAATATTGAAGCTGGAGTGGTCCTGGTGTGCATTCTGAAGTGCAGTCCCACACTCCTGCTCCTAACTCTGGTGCAGAAAAGCAAGGAATTCTCTTTCCTTTAATTCTGCTGCCTTAGGTGAAGATCATTAAATTTTCTTTTTCTTTGAAAGTGAAATGGAACATTAAAAAAAACATCTACAATTTCTATGGTTTTCTACTGCTAAGTCTGAAGAGAAAATAAGGTTTCCACAGCAACTATTCATGGTGACCCTGTGCACATCCTAAGCATGATATGACTTCATTACTTCTAAACTATCTGATGGTCTATTTTAAAAAACATTAATGAGAATAGATTCAGTTGCAGTTCTGATACCAAACCCCAGTTGATGTACTTGATGTAAATAGCTTTACTGCAAGCTATAATTCTCTCAAGAACTAACAGAGAAATAAACAGCACAGCAGATAAATTGTAAGACCAATGATGCTGTAAGACTTCAGCTTTTACATCTGATGTTCATACATTTCACTTACAGCAACGTGTCCCTTTCTTGCAACTTAATCCTACCTCTACTGGATTCATAAACAACAAAAAAATTATCCATATTGAGTACCAAGGAATGGAAAGCATTCTATCCTTCAAGGCATGATCAAGGGTCTTCACTTATGGGAGGGGAATAATTTCCCAATCGAGAAGTGAAAGGGGAAAGCAAAAGGATAAGCAGAGAAGATTCAGGTAGCACGTAAGACAGGTTTTTCTGTAAAGTGAGGTTCTCTGAACAGATATTGATAAGAATCATCATATGGAATTCACAAGGATGAATTCTCTATGAGGAGCAAGACAGAAATACATAGGATTTTACCATCTCCACGAACAATAAAAGTAAAATTCCTTCACCATGTTGTAAATGTCTAATTCAGGAGTGAAGCATTTGTACCAGCTTCTCTAGTCAGGTCTTGTACCTGAATATCCTTCCCTACTTATAGACAAAATTATAAAAGACCAGCTGTGCACACTTGAGGAAACTGATATCTCAAACTAGGACAAATCTGGTGCAAGAAAAGGTCAAAAGAGACATGTTATTATATGGTGCTTTGTAATTAGTGATGGGAAAGAAAACATTGAGGAAAGAAAGTAAAACTCTCACCTTTCCAACTTCCCTTTGTGTGGCTGTGTTTGTTACTTTGCGGGACTACTCCTAACTTTTAGGATTACTTAAGCTTATTATTTAATGTAAAAGCTAAGTGAATGGTTGGCTTTACCAGTGCAGGATCAATGCTGACAGTACAACACTGTCAATTGCAGTTTTAATAGCAAACCCCAATTGATGTACTTGATGTAAATAGCTTTACTGCAAGTGAACTCTCATTTCACAGGAGTCACACATCAATTTTGGTGAGCTCTTACTGTTGTTTAGGAGCAAGCTCTGATTCTTCTCTGCTATTGAACTCCAACACCATAGAATCTGCCTTTTGCTAAGAGACTCCCTCCCAGTGCAGCGTACAGTGCCCTGGTCTTTTTACAGAATCTCCAACAGCATCAGAACACTGCAGGGCAGTTCATCAGCCTGGCATAGCCTTGGTAAGACCAAGTTACATATAAAAGGATGGGAAGTTCACTGGAACAGGCTGCCTAGGGAGGTTGTGGAGTCTCCTTCTCTGGAGATATTCAAGACCCGCCTGGATGCCTACTTGTGCAACCTGGTGTAGGGAACCTGCTTTGGTGGGGGGGTTGGACTCGATGATCTCTGGAGGCCCCTTCTAACCCCTACAATTCTGTGATTCTGTGAAGTTCAGCCTGTCTTTTCTTCCAGGTGCGTAGTGATCCCATCTCACCACATTCAGAATGTCTTCTGTGCCTCTGGGGCTGATGGCAAGGCTGATCTATTTCCTGAGACTCTTCATCTGCTCACAATTCAGAGTTGTGGGGGACAGAGCTTTCTGAAGGCATCAGTTTCATGTGGAGTCAGTTCTTAGAGGAACCACATGGTCAAAACCAAAACGCTCGCTACTGTGAAAGCATGCTTCTTTCTTCAACTTCTTAATGTTTGATATGATTGGAATTCTAAAATAAATGCAATCACATCCTTGCAGTGCATTCTGCAGACATCAAGGGAAGGATAGAATTAACTTAATATTGAAAATGTCAGTCACAGCATTTTCCACAAGAAAATGAGAAGAGACTGTGTAATATGATCAATATCTGGATCTGTATGAGGGAGACTACATTTGAAGCAGAGAACCTCGTTACTCTTTGGGTGTGATTTCTCTCCTAGTTCTCCTCCTAACTGCCCATTCCATGTCTTGCACAATCAGTTTGTGCAAATGATTCTACCTCTCTCTGCCTATACCTATGATTGTATCATAAATGAGACTGCTAAGTTTAAGGCAAAAATAATTTCCTAGGGAAATACAAGTCAATTGCTTTCCAGAGGTTTTATATAACTATGTTTAATATTTTGCTTATTACTGTTTTATTATTTTGAAGATTTTTAAGTAGTCTCATGTGATGTTATATCTTACATATGTATCCAGAGAATTAGTGTAGTCAAATTGCAATAACTATTTCATACATACAAATATTTTCTTTCTACTTACCCAAATTCAAGCGTACTTTTTGTTAACTGACTACTAAAGCTCTGCTCCTCAAATTAAATTATCCTTTTTACTCTGCCAGAATAGGAAAATATATACCTACTATTCATTAGCTTTTTAATAAATGAAATAATAAAGGATATCAGCAAAGATTCCAGCAGCACTTTGAGCAACTGTTCTTGCATTTTAACTATGAGAATAACTTTGATTTTTTCCTCCCCACAATAAATCTTGATGAAAACCAGTAATTTAAGTCTTTAGCCTGCTCTCTCCCTCTACTGGTCTGAAACAGAATCTTTCCTAAAGGAAATTTCAAGACCTTTCATATTAAAATTTGACCTTTGTATTTGTAGTGCAGCACAGTAAGCACGATGCCCCCGGAGCTCATTCTTTGCAGTACTAATGAGTCATGTACCACTCTAGTTAATGAACAAAAGACAAAAACAATAGACATCTTCAACACTGTGGCCAGATTTATGCTATTTCTTCTTCAGATACCTTCCCTCTGTGGGGATTTGAGCTTGATTAGCTACACGATAGCACAAGAGTTAATCACGAATCCATGATTAATATGTCATCTTAATTCTCATTCAAGTGATAAGCACAGCTGTTATTTGACATTTCCTCTCTGCTAAGCAAAATGAAGCCTATGAATGAAAGAAAGATGGGGGACAGTTGTCATGAACGTGCCATAATGTTTGTGGTATGTGGTATGAGATGCCAGCCTGAGCGAAGGCTGCATGCAAATGATGTTGCCACTATGTTCCTCCTTGGTCACATTCCTCTCCTTGGGTATCCACATAGTGAGCTGTCTCAAAACTTGTCTGTCCAAAAACTGCCTTCTTAAATACCTCTGAAAGAGTTCATATTTAGCTTACTTCTAGAATGAACCACTACCTGACAATCCAAAACTTTCAAGCTCTCCATTTTCCTTAATACAGCCTTAATTTGACTTACCAGTTTTCCTGTGCTCTTGTTCCAGAAGGAGGTGGTCACTCTGTCATTGGTTTGACATCTTTGCCCTGTGCCCATGAGATTTCCTTTAACAGTGCCAACACAGACACAAGCATGCAGACATCAGTGCATGCCTATCTGTTCTGCTGGGTCAGGCAACACGCATTCCCACTGGACACTGGGAAGCAGGCCAGCACAGAATGCACTCAGATAAACACATCCTGGACACCCACCTTCCCTGTGATCTTTTCCTCTAATCTATGGAAGAAATTCTGATTTTTAGCATGAGTCATTGACAAGTTACAGCCGCTGAAGGTTTGAATTACAGCCTTCCTCTGTCCACAGCAAGATAAGCAGATGATTTCCTTCAGAGCTGAGCACTCTAGGGATTGCACTGGGCTTCCGCTATGCCCCAGCTAGGCTAACAGCAGCAATATACATTTAGTCCGCACACAGCTGCTGAGGTCTGTGTTCTTGGAGCAGAAACCCACTGAGTTTGCACAAACAGCAGTTCAGTGAAAGCAACGCCACAGGGGAAGGTTCTCAAATCCAGGAACATCATGGATTTGCTTGTATTGACAGCCCAGATTCACTTCTGCAGTGCAGACTGCTTTACTTTTACTGGTGCAACCTCAGCAAACCCAGTTATTTAGGGCCTAGAAAATTAATGGCTTTTTTTTTTTTTATTTTTAAACCACAGGCTGGCAGTCTGATACTTACAGTGCAGGAGAGGGGGAAAAAAAAGAGATTATTGAAAGTAAACATAAAAAATCCCAGTCTGTAAGCACCATTAGGTTTGATGGCAATGTGAAATATTTGCTGAGGAGCTCAAAGAAGAGGAAGAGAACAGGAATAGATATTTGACAGTGTGTAAAAGTATATAACCTTGCTGTCAAAGGAAGTGAACCTGTTAAAGCAGAAGAAAGAAGCCAAGCTCAGCGTCAAGGATGACTGAGCAAGTATTTAAAAGCTAATCACAATTTGGAAAGGTGTCCGGGAGTTGAGAGGTAGGAAAAAAAAAAAAGAGAGAAATCCAAAACCACGGGCCAAGGAAAGGAGTGAAACACTCTGGGAGCAACTTACTAGAAGTAGGAGGTAGGAGAGCAGATCTTAATGCTGATAACTCTTAAGTTTCTGGTGTTGCATTAAAAAGAATTAAACCTGGCCAGAAACCATCACCCCCTCCTGGTCTAACCTCCCAGCTGTATGATAAAATTTACCTTCAAAGAGGTTGTCCAGATTGAGTAAAAAAAAAAAAAAAAATCAGTATATGAGTTTCCTTGAAAATCATTAGTAGCTCCTGCATTCTTTACACATACTTAGTTTGAAGAAGACAGTGACATCTCCCAAAAAGTGCCCAGACTACATAGGGAAACTTTCAGCTTCCTTATCTCTCCAACACAATTAGGTGTCACATCATCCTCTTCTGCATGCTAAGATGGATGGATCACTCACTGGATAAAGAATTGGCTGGATGGTCGCACTCAGAGTTGCAGTCAACGGCTGTATGTCCAAGAAGAGACCGGTGATTAGTGGTGTTCTTCAGGAATTGGTGCTGGGACCAGCACTACTTAAATCTTTGTAGGTGACATGGACAGTGGGATTGAGTGCACCCTTAAGGGGAATTGGCTTTAAACTGTAAGAGAGTAGATTTAAACTAGATTTTTGGAAGAAATTCTTTGCTATGAGAATGATGAGAAACTGGAACAGGTTGCTCAGAGAGGTTGTGGATGCCCCCTCATGGAGGCATTCAAGGCCAAGATGGATGGGGCTTTGAGCAACCAGGTCTAGTGGGAGGTGTCCCTGCCTATAGGAAGGAGTTGGAATTAGATGTTATTAAAGGTCTCTTCCAACTCAAAACATTCTATGATTCTGTGAAATAAGTAAGAGAGAAAGCAAAAGCAGCAGGCTCCGATTTCCCATATAGGGCAGTTTTTCAGTCTGTTAGCAATGGACATGGCTCTGCAGTGAAGCAGGGTAGGAGAGAAAAGGACTGCACTGGTTGCCAAATACTTCTTTAGTCCTGCAGACAATCAGGCACATCTTTGATTTCTAGACTGGCATTAGCCATGTTAAAGCAGCAGTACCACTGCCGTCGCTGCCCCAGCATGTGTATGCACACAGCACATCTGATAAGAAGCCAGGTGGGAGCAGAAAAGGGAAATGTCATCAGAGCTGGCATGCCCAGGGAGCACACTGTGACCAGAAATGGACATGCTGAGAGACATGTGGGAGCAAGAGGAGCAACAAGCTGCTAAGCCACAGGAGTGGTAATTGCAAATGTGGCTCAGACAACCTGGAACATGGTAAAATGCACTATTTCTTGTTATCTGCCATTTGTTCATTCCTCTTCATCCTATTAGAGACATTTAATACAGTCATTTTCACACCCTATTTGATTTTGGGCGACTGAAAGAACCCACATCCTCTCACCAACCTTATCATTTGACAGCTTGCCTTGGGCAAACTTCTTGCACTGCATGCTTCAAGCCTGCACCATGCAGTGTATTCAGGCTCTGTGCCTGCCTAGCCACGAGTTTCAACACCCTCTGCACCAGCACCAAGCAGGAAAAGGAAAGCAGTGAACCACTTCCATGATTCACATCCATGTGCTCCTTTCCCAGAGTCTGCACCAACCCTTGGGACCAGGCCCTCAGCTCGGCACGGGCCTAGTGCCCACGGTGTACTGCAGCCCCTCCTCACCTCATTTCCTCCAGCTTCCCCTAAGGCAATACTGAGAGCCTTAAAAAAAAAAACACAGGGCAAGCAGAGGGAGGAGGAAATAAAACCGATCCTGCTTCAGAGTATGGCTTATTGCTGCTTGCTATCAGCCCCTGATGGTGCGCATGTCATGTCTGCTGTCTGCTTACTTCTCAAATTCCCCCTACAAGTTATTCTAGTCAGGGAAAAACAGAAGTGACGAGCAACGCTGACAGGCTCATGCTCTGAAGAGTGCAGGGGCAAAGTCCTCTGTCAGGTGTTAAAAATAGACGTGCTGCAAAGGGTATAGAAAGGTACAAGCTGAATTTCTTTCCCCCACATGCTGCTTCTGCAGGCACATTGAATGCTGGCAGCATCACCTCACAATTTGCTGTATGTATTTAAAGAGTACGGTGAGGCACACTGCTATGCAGCTGTCAAAATGCAAGGATTTCATGCTTTGGGATCATTATCTAATCCGCTCCTCCAACACAGCACAAAAAAATCCATACAGTTTTGCTTAATCACTTACACAGCTTTGAGACACTCGCAATAGAAAAATTAACATACCGTCAGTTGCTGCAGATCAGTTTGATGTGCAACAGATTAAGAAACACCATGGGGACATGACAGTGTTTGGCAGGGCATTGCCCCTCTTGATTCATCCTCCTAACTTTCTCAGAAACTGCTACTATATGTGTATTTTGATGTTCTATTCTCTTCTTTGATACAATAGGACCATATAGAATAATAAACTTTTTAACCAACACAATTAATAGGAATTTATGCTTTTTTTTTTTTTTAATTACAGTTTTCCTCAGTGGCATAAGTTTAGTGCTGGCTTTTGAACAGTCTTGGCTTGGTTAGAAAGATCAGATTTGTTAGAACAGTTGCAATTAGTTGTAAGATGCCCCTATTACTTCCAAAGCTGCTGAAAAGAGATTACATACTCATCTCTGCCTGTTAGGAAAGAGGCATTCACAATTATATGTAAATGATATCCAATCCATTTAAATACAATTTTTGTCATGGATTAGTAGAAGGCTGTACAAGGCCAAATAATTTTTTTACAAGCATTAACTCAGAGACATCTGTTATGGTAGGAATTCAAAAGCATTATATTTGGATAGTTATTTTGCAGCAAAAATATGTGAGCAGAAAATGGACAATGCTCCAGGTACCAGCCAACTGATGTATGCTAGAAATGAGAAACAAACCTAGGAAATTTAGGATGTTACTTTAAAAATGCATACTGGATTCAGTAATTCTCAGCAGTCACCACTGCATTATACTGTAAACAGAATTTTGATTTCAGCACCTTAGTTTTAGACTGCAAAGGAAGTGCTTGCATATTGAGAAACCCCACCCAGCACTAACACTGGCAGAAGCCAACAATGTTCTTCTCAGAACTTCAGTAGTCCCAAAACAATTTACTCAGCATTGAAGTTGTCCTACCCGCATACCACATCCAGACCTGAACTGGTTTTAATGGATCTCAGGTTTTCATATTATTTTTGTAAAGTAGTACATTTGTGGTATTGCTTGTAGGCTTATTTCACATTCTGTTCCAAAAAAAAAACAAAAAAAGACAAGGTATATGGAATCCAAATGTAATCTAATTTTCTAAAAGTAAAAAGCAAAATTGACACAGACACTCAAAGAAACATTAATTTGCTTGCTTTAAGAGCAATTATATGTTGCTGAATCCTCTCTAGCTTGTTTTGTATTCCATTCCTTAGTGAAATCTAGAAAGAATAAGATAGCATGTTCTATAGGTCAGATCACTACCTGCAGGTTAATCCAGCATTTCAGTGAAGTTAAACTGGTTTAAGCAAGAGGAATGTCTTCTACTTTAGTGCAACACAAAGTCCCCGAAGAAATTATTCAAGTTTCCTCACCTGCTTTACATTAGAAATGAACCACATCCTTGGATGCCAGAGAACACCTTCTAGATGACATCTAGAAGAGAAAATTAACAATTACTATTATCAGTGCTCAGAACAACTACAGAAAGTTCTATTTCTGTAGAATTTTACAGGAAATACACAGATGCTCAAGATGCATCTACACTAACTCTAATGGAAACTCTCCCCATCTCCCTACCTTGTGAGACCCCACCTGCAGTACTACATTCAGCTCAGGGTCCCCAGCATAAGAAGGACATGGAGCTGTCATAGCAGGTCCAGAGGAGGCCACGAGGATGACTGAAGTGCTGGAGAACTTCTCCTATGGAGACAGGTGAGAGAGCTGTGTTCTGTTCGTAGAAGAGAAGGCTCCCAAGTGGCCCCATTGCAGCCTTCCAGTACTTCAAAGGGCCTACAGGAAAGCTGGAGGACTCTTTATCAGGGAGTGTAGCGACAGGACCAGGGGTAAGAGCTTTAACCTAAAAAAGTTTAAGTTTAGATTGTAAACAAATTCTTTACTCAGAGGATGCTGAGACACTGAAACAGGTTGTCCACAGAACGTGTGGACATCCCATCCCTGGAGATGTTTAAGGCTAAGTTGGATGGAACTTTAGGCAACTTATGGCATGAGGTTTGGAAATAGGTGGTGTTACAGCTAGCAAGATTATCATGGTGAAAATAGGAAAAAAAAAACAAAAAACAAACAGGGAAGGAACACTCACCTCTATCCAAAGACCTAGGTTCCCAGGAAAGACTCCACAGAGGAGGGATCTCCAGAAAGAAACCCTTCCCCTCTGGCAGTCAGCCCTTAAATGGGGTCTAGGAGAGGTGCAGCCAGGCTCCAACCCTTCGGTCACACAGCTGAATCGCCTTCACCTGTGCTCCATGGCTGACTCAGTGCTTGCCTCAGGTGATCAATCTGTGGTTTAAGGCTGTGACTCAACAGTTCCCATACAGGTGGTCTTTAAGATCTCTCTGAACCCAAACCATTCTGTGATTCTATGATCATCTGTTTATTGGATGAAATAAGACATTAATTTTGCTCAGCCATTTACGATCCAGAAGAAATAGTGGCATTGTACATCACATACCAACACCATGACCAATCTGGAAAAGGAAGCAAAATTACCCAATGTTAGACTGAAACCAGTGCTCCTTATCTGTTTTGTATAACACCACAAAACCCTTTCTAACAACAATTCCTAGTTGAAATACCTTCAATATCATGTTTTTTCCTAGCTACATCTTATTCTCCCTTTGTGCTTTTCCTTGATAAACTTCTTCCTGTTTTTCAGAGGCATTTTAATAACCAAATATTATTGAACATACTTTCCCTAAAATTGTGACAATAAATTCCCAGTGTAATCTATTATGTAGTTTATTTTTGCTGCAGGAACATACATCCTTTATTTCTCTTCCAAGTCATACCTTTACAAATTTCTCCTTCGCTCCTTCAGAGAAACTTAACCCCCCACAGTTTATATTTTTCCTGCGGGAACACTGTTCTGACGTTTGTTCAGTTGTGACTGACTCAGTCTTAGCAGAGACCTTTTTCTTAGAAGGAGTCTTTCAGTCCCTCCAAAGCTAAGCTCAAAGCCCATGTGCAGCCCTTTCCAAAACTGCAGGGTTGCTGCTGCCCTAAGTTATTAGTAGATCAGGGTAAGAATGCAGGAGGGCACTTCAGCTTGGCTATCAGGAAGCCTTTTTCAGCTTCTTGCTTTGTGTTTTCTCTTTCCCTTAGGAAGCAGTGAATAAGAACAGAGGACCAGGGCACAGAAGAAGCTTCCTGCTCAGGTGAGATCCCCAAATCTGTTTCCTGTTTCACAGGCACTGGGAAAACTACTGCAGCTGCTAGATGGGTCAACTTTTTACTCTAGTTATTGATGGCAATTTATCTTTGCTCATCCCAAAATTACAGGTTATTTTGTTGGAAGTATACTGTAATCTAATAAACCTTTTCCTGGGTGTTTATTGCTCAGGAAAAGTGCTTTGCTATTTATCTTTTCTGCCCTGTGTGTAACAGAGACATGTAGGCAACACCAGTGAGAGCTTGCTTATCCTACCTAGCCACCTTCTCCATGGGGACACCACTGGCACCAAGCACCAGCAGGGCAGGTACTTCTCCTCCACCATCCTTTTGGTAGTAGCAGACTCCAAACTGAGAGGTAAAGCTGAACGTTTGCTCTTACCAGTAAAATCTCTTGCACGTTTTGAGATGCAGATTTCCAGTCATTCTTCAGAGCAGAGCTCCTGGGAGTTGGAGGGCTCTTCAGGACCTGCAGATCTCCGATTTTGTTTACAGAGGGCATTTCTGGAAACACTGTGATCACTGCCTATGCAGCATGTCTACAGATGCCTGCATTAAAAGCTCCTTTTGGTTAAGTGCTTCACATCTATATTCTTCTAAACAGAGGAGGTATCAGGTGATGTGTGTGCAGGTTTGTATTAAATAGCCCTGAAGCAGCCATCAGAAACCTGTCAGACCCTGCCTAGCCCAAGTGTAGATTTGGTTCCACTTGTAGCATCATTCTAATGGCCAGGTAGGTAACTATTATCTACCTACACAGCAGTGTAATGCTGTGTGATGCAACACCTGTTGTTACATAGATTTTGTAACTGATAACAGTAATACTCAGTAATTTTTTGTAGGATAATAAAATAAGATGCAGCTTTGAGAAATACCAGCTCAGGTTGGTAAGGGAGGTCCCAGGTCTACAAATGGCTCATCAATGGCCTACTACTGGCCATCAGAGAAATGCAACCTGGAGAACCCAGTGTAACTAGTTCAGGGTGGGAAGTGGTAAGAGGAAAGAACATAAATCCAACGTACGTGAACCCCATGGGTAGTAAATTTGGATGTAATGTGAATATGCAGGCCAATAAATGAAGGGAAATGTGGAGAGTTTGTTAGCAAACATAGAAAACACAACCCCAGCACAACCATCCTAAACTGAGAAAAAAGAAAAATAAAGAGCATACTCCTCTAGATGAAGGATTTGGCACACTGAGGACTTGGTGTACATGTCCTCTCCAGACTGAAACTGTCAACACTAACATCCAGACAGTGGAAAAATGCAGATAGCACCATCGAGAGTAGCAGAAAGCTGGCATTCATATCACTTTGACAATCTTTCTGCAACCTGGATGCAGCAAATTGGGAACTATTGCCTGGTTTTATAGATAGGGAAAATAGATGCATGAAGTATCTCAAAATACTTGCTTGAAGTTGCAAGGGAAAGGCAGTTGTATTATACTCAGGAAACACTCCTTGTTCTTTTATGTCAGTCTGGTTCTTTAAACACATCTTTTTTTTCTACACCAGGCAACCTCAGTTTTGAAGTCCGTAAGAGCTTAACTAAATGTTTTATCCTTTCTTCCGCCAAACTTCTTCTGTCAAGCTTTGCTCCATGGGAAACCAGATAGGGACTCAGATTTTATTGTGAGACACTCCTGTACTGGGTCATGTGGAAACTCCAAATCCAAGTACTTCATCCGTGATTGAATTCAGAGTTAGATCATATGACCAAAATAGATCTTCCATCACGGCATGCTTGAGAGTGCCTTCATCACTTTGTTTCAAGGTGACCAGTGTGCAAAGCAACCAGAGTCAAGTAATTGAACTACAAAGCTGTAGAAACAGGAAGCAACATTCAGCATAAAAGCACTCCAACATGAGGTTACTGTTCCACATTCAGATGACATAACAGGTGTGGAAGGGCCTCTAAATTTTTCAGTGACCCTTGGCCTGTTACGCCTCTAAGCACATCTTCAGTTTTAGAAGACAGAACAATTCCCAGCTTCCTCTCATGACATGCCCAGAGCTGCTGCTCTGAAGTCATGTTATAAGAAATAGTAATAGCAGGTGCCTCTCCCAGTGTGCTCCAAACCATCCATACCACCGGGTGACCAAACAGCACAACTGTGGGCAGATGTCAGATGGAATACTTTGGGGTGGGGACAAGGCCTTATTGCACTCAAGAGCTTAACACAAAAATTACAGAGGATGCAAACTCTTTTCTTCCTCAAACAGAGAAAGGTGCCTCTGAAAGGTTAGAGAAAATGTCAGAACAGTGGCAAACTTCACAGCTCAAGGAGATGCAGGCAGTGCTCATTGCCTGCCCGGTGGGACATCCCAGCAGGGCATCTTCTGTCAGCTGTCCCTGCTCTGGGCTGTTAAGGATCAGGGGTATACAGAGGTGGGGAGGAGTTTGGCTCTATATCTGGAGGTTTTGACTTGGGATTTTCTAAGTCACAGAGCATCCTGAAATGCATCACGTATCTGCATACATGAAACACACCATTTTAATTGTCCCAGCTTTGCTGTGTGTCTGCCTGAAACAGCCACTCTGCTCATTCTAGATGAGGGTGTTGGTGACCATGCTCAGAACCAGCTTTTTGTGGCTCAAGGCTTGATCTCATTTGCTTTCCACTGCAAAAGCTTGTTTTGTTTTTAATGAGAAAAGACTATGCCTATGCACTACGCACAGCTTTGGTGCACTAGGGGCCAGGCAATCACTACAGGTCTTACACTGCAAAGGAAGGCTAACCTAAGCCTCTCCCTTCCACGCTTAAAGCTCAACACTCAGAGAGGCCATTCATTTCCTTGCTTAAAGGGGAGCTAGAAAGAAGAGCTCAACATATGGTTTCTATGGAAATGAATAGCTCACATAGCCTCAGTGGGCCTCAGGTCTGTTTTAAATCCTGGAAACTGAATGCTTCACTGTGTCTAAGCAGCCAGTATTTTTAGTTGAATGTGAATGGCACAAAGTCCTATGTCTGTGCCAGAGCCTTAAACCTTCACCTTAGCAACATCATTTCTCATTATTATTATTCTTACACGAAACACATGATTGTGCTCTCCTGTGCGAAGAAGGAGGAGGTGGCCTGAAGGAGTCTGTTTGTCATGTAAAGGGATTTATTTATACGTTGTGCAGACACAAACACAAAACACAGTGGGGTCAACTGGTGTCCATCCACAGTCTGTACAGAATGACTTCTATACTTCCCCCAGCTCCTCTTTAAAGCATTCCTGTGGATGAATCTGTCCCTTTTTTGGCCCAGTGCTCAGCTGATGGGAACCTCCTTCCAAATGTAGAATATCAGCCTGCTGCCATTCAGGCCATTCAAGCAAATCCACAAGCTACAGAATGCAGTCAGGGCATCTTCCCAGGGCCAGGCTGTCACCAAGCACCCCACAGGCTTGGTCATGTTGCTGCAGCCTGGCAAAGGTTTTCTCCTACTCTATCTCCCCAGACAACTCAGAGCAGGAGCTGCCGAAGGCCACTGCAGCAGGCTCACGCATAGCATTTCCCACACAATGCTTTATTCCAGGAAACATTTCTCTTGGTATCTGGATGTTGTGCAGGCTGTTCGGCTTGGTAGAAAAGTGATGGCCTATCAAAACTGAATATCAGACTAGGTTTGAAAAAAATAACTGAAGGTCTTTAGCAGAAAATGGATTATGTCAGAGTAACCTTTTTGTGGGTTACATTTCAAATCAGTTTTCACTTTAAGATAAAAAGGAACCATATTTTCCCATTTTGCCAATATTGGATTTCAAGAATGCTACATTTACCACTTTAAGTGTTGACAAATGAAGCTATTTCACTTCAGCCCAGCAATTTTTAGCAAATTGCAAAAACCTAAAACTTCATGCTGCCTTGAATTTCAAATGCAATATTTACTTCCTAAAAAAGCACAAGAACAGGTGGCCCTGACTCAACCAGAGCTTGGGCCATGCCAGGGTCCTGTTAGACCACAACTGCTGGCGGTTGCTTGAGGAAGGGTTCAGTAAGACAGCAAACATCTGTAAGCCACAAGAGCTTGAGTCAGCTGTTTGAATGGGCCAATAACTGCTTATAAATGTTTGTTTTTCTAAGGGGTAATAAGGAAGAGGAAGATAGCAAACGTGCTCTTGTAACACAACAGAAGGTTCAGATTCATCATTCTGAACAAAATAGCATTGTTAGTTGGAAAAACAGAATATCTGAGCCTAGCACAACTAACATATGTTTTAAAATTAAAGCTAGACTGGGGTTTGAATAGAGTTTTGACATCTTCATAGATTGCCTGCCAAATAAATGTAAGGTTGTACACAATCTCATCTTATGTGACCTTTTTTACCAGGACCATTTTAGGATTAAAGTAGACAGTTTGTACTCCACTACATAGGTATGTCTGCATGCTACAGAGCCCATTTCCATGGGACTGCTCACAGGCATCACAAAGGGCCAGAAATGCTCTCTGTGGTTTGACTTGGTTCTCACATCAAGTTGATCAGAGAAACCAGTCCAACCTACAGAAAACTCTTCAATAATATAACACTTTAAAACAATAATATTCTCAGTTCTGTCTAGCTAGCAGTCAAGTCAGAGCAAATGGCTCTTGGTTTGTTTTTCACACTGCACAAGCATAAAGTTGTGAGGCTTCTCCCAGCCCAGAGAGGGCAGTTTCCTCTCCAGAAACTTCCTTAATGACCCATGAGCATGCATCAGCTCAGACATGCAGCAGTATTGCTGAAGAGCAGATCTTTTCTTCTGACTTGGCAAGGCTGCTTGAAACACCAGATGGATCAAAAAATAATAATAATTGGAAGAAAAGTGGTATCTTATTCCACTGGTCCCCCATAATCTTTTTTCTGTCTCCCACACACCTACACTTTTCCAGTCACGTGCTGAACACTGGTCCCAGCAGGGCCAGGAAGCACCGAGTTGTGCTGGGCACAAAACATGCCCAGCAATATGCTCTGCATCGATGCCTCCTTCACCAGCTCACTGTCCCCACATCCACTTTCTAGCTTCTCTGATAAAATCATGCAGAGTTGGGCCTGCCAAAGCAAACTGACTGTAATGGCACTCAAATAGCATATCCCCTTCCAGCCTTTCTATTTTTATAAATGTCACATTTTCTGTGTGGCTGACCTTTTCCCTTTCTGAAGTTTCTGTGGGGCTTGGCATGCGGGGAAGTGAGGTCCCAGATATGGAGGAGTGCTGCGTGGTGGCTCTGCAATGAGCCGTGCTGTGGCAACGCAGCATAGCTGCCACTTTGTGCTCCTGACTGCTGGGTAAGATCGTGAGTTCACCTGGCAGAGCAATGCCAGGGGATGCCAAAAAGGCTGAGAAAAATGGGTGCGTTTAGATTGCTCGGTGTCCTTTACACAGTTCACAGATCCTGCTAAGCAAGGAAACAGTGATAAAAAGCTCTTAAACCAAACAAGACGTGATTTTTTTTCTTAGCAGCGAATCTCTCTGAGCATCTCCCACTGGGATTTAAGCTGATGGAGCTGCCCAAAGCCTGTGGGTCACTGCACAGAAAGCCCCCTCCAGCCAAGTCTCCTGAGAGCCTTTCAACATCGCCATGTCCCGTTGGAGCAGTATGGCAGGTGGTTACAGAACAGCACTTCTGCTCTTCATTGCTGAGGGCCGTTTTCCTGCAGTTAGAGTATAGAAGAACAGAATTCTTTATCGCTCGAGCCCAGAGATAATAACTACATTGGCCAGCTAAGTCAATACTTTCAAGTGCTTTGTGCTGTTTTAATTCAACGCAAATGACTCTTCAGTTCCTCTTCATCGCCACTGCAGTGACAATCTGCTCTGAGCTATGCACACAGTATGCCTCACCTTGTGTTGTGCTCGATAGTGGTTAGAAAATAGTCCTTGCTGCTTAGGCAGTGGTTTTGGACAACACCATTCTGCTATTTCCCTTGAGGATCAAGATAAACACATTTTCTAATGATTTCCCTAAGAAACTTTATGTGCTGAAGCTATTCTTTGGGCAGCATTTCTGCTTATCAAGTACTCTGTGGCTTTTGGGCAGAAAATTAAGACACAGAGAAGCTTTACTTTAAATGGTTCTTTGCAACACAAGTAGTAATACTGGGGCCTTGGACTATTTTTCCTATACTTCCAGGTTCTTCCACCATCACACACCAAAAGGTGTTCACTGTTTTCACTTTTCCACTGTTGTTTTTGAAAATGTAATCCAAATTTTCTTTTCTGAGTTAGAAGGTTCCCATAGAATAATGTCTTCTTTAATTTCCACTGTGTCTCACAATGTAAGTGACAGATTATAGTGGACAAATATATCCAAAGGCATTCTTCTGAAAAGTAAATCTTGTAAAATAACACAATTCAGAGGTCTGAGGCAAAGAAGGGAGAGTTAAGTGGTGATTTCCAGCACCCCTGGATGCACGCCCTGAGCCCTGCGCCATCCATGCACAAACAATTCTGCAAAGCAACCATTTGACTTCCTTTGACTTGATGCCTAGAAACAAACAGCCTCTTTCTGGGAAGAACAGTGTGTTTTGCTGGGCACAGAGAACATTTTTTTCCACTTCCATTCCAGTGAAAGCCTTTCACTTGCATCCACTTTCAGAAGCTGGGTTTGATCCAGACGGAATTTCCTATTGTTTTCGTTCTGTCTATAAATAACGCAACCCCCACCAGTATATGGCTGTCTGGCTGTCTCTTCCATCCATCTTCTCTCCTTAGAGCTGCTCAGCACTGGAACCAGCCCCAGAGGTCCCTTCCAACCTCTGTAATTCTGTGATATCATACTTTATCACATTGATATGAAAAGAAAAAGGCATATAATAGTAAATGAGTACTCGCAGTAGCAGTCAGAGATCAAGACATGGAAATATATCCTCACGTGTGGTGCATTAGCAGTCCATGTGGGTAACTTGTGTGATGCTGCCTCATTGTGCAACTCCATTTTATCATAAAACAACACGCCAGTCAGTTTATTAACAAACCCTAGCAGAAGTGTATATCCTGTAATTATATTTCAGACTCTGCATACGTTACAGCCAGAGCTTTTTTCATGTCTTTAATGCAAACGCTTTATGCTGCTGGCCAGTGACACACTCACATCCTTTTTTTTTTTTTCCCAAGAAAAGCAGGTATGAAACAGTCTTATCTGTCTATGAGTACCCACATAATTACTTGAATAAATAGAACAATTTCAGCCACATGTCAAGGAAGAGGAAATGCCTCAAAGCCTGTGAAAAGGTACAGATGTGTGAGAGGGAGAGGCAGTGGAGCACATCCAGGGAAAGAGAGGAGAGATGTCCTACCTACACTTGACACCACAGTGACAACTCTGCAAAGGCATGCAGAGAAGAAAACAAAGGCAAAAATACAGATCTGTAGGAAACCAGGCTTCCCTGAGCCTGTAACCAACAAAACAGCTTAAATTCCTGGGGGGCGATCATCGTGCTGTTGTAAAAGAAATTAATCAAAAGGGCATGCAGAGCTTTCTGAACCCTGGGCTTCAGGGAGAGTTGGCTGCTCTTCAGCTATCAGCCACAGACTATATATTTCTTTTTTATTTTCTCTCTAGAGGTAGATGTCATCTCAGGAAGAATATACTTGGACCTTAGAGGACTGAAAACTGTCCAGCAGAAATACAGCATTTGCAAAACTATCTAGATGAGGGAGGGAAAAAAAATCCCAAACTTTACTGAGCTGATTTCCAAGTCCTTGTTTTCCTTCTCCCACTTAGATGCAAAAAATCCTTTGTAGGAGAGGTAAGATCTTAAGAAAATTGACAAGAAGTGAAAAGCACCATGAGAGACTGCAAAAATATTTATCATCTTCTCAAGAATGAATAAAAAGCAAGACAAAAAATAATGTAAGAGATCTAGAATGAAAAAACCCTCCATACAACCACTCATCAAATAGTGGACTACTCAGCATCATCACAGCGTGCACCCTCCTGTCACTGGTCCAACCCCACTTGGCTCTAAGGATGGATGTATGCAGAAAAGCATGAAGCCAGGACTTACAGTAAGCTTGGATCCGTCTTTGCCACATGCCAAGTGACCTGGGGAAGGGTCACAAAAAGCCCTCCCTGGGGTCTGTATCCTCTGCCCATGCTGAAGTACAGCCATTCTCCTAGAAGCTTGAAGTAGTAGAACTCCTCCTGAACTGGCAATAACTTTATCATGCCATGGCCATATTCCAAAATCCTGGCCTACAAGCAAAGCCTGACAGCTCATTAGAAGCTCTGCAGGCTTTCTCCTCTGCTGGTCCTTGTGGTCTAGCTTACTGAGTGTGAGACACAGCATTGCTTCTCTGCCCTGCTATAGCTAAGAATAACGTGCATCTCCATCATGCCATGAAGCAAGAACTCAGCCGCCAGTCATTGGAAAGAAGAGGATCCCTCTCACATTGCCTCTTCCCAGACTCTTTATCAAAGCCCTCCTATGCAGCTTCACAGTGCTTTGAGAGACAACTGCTGATGAGCCAGTTTTCTCCTCTGAAGCCATTTTCTGAGAGCAGAGACATGGTGTCACCCTATGATGCAACACATCTGTTGAAGTAGTCTCTGTCTCAGCTGCCTACGTCTTCTGAAGTGGTGATATAAATTAGATAAACTGAAAAATGCTTTTTATTATTAAACCAGAATGCTGAATCAGTGGGGAAATCAACATTTCGCTACCCAGAAATGGGTATGCCTACCTTATATTTCATTCCGAGGCTAAAACGGGTTTTTCTTGCTAATGAAACTGCTGAGATTTTATGCACTTTAGTATATCAACACATAACACACAAAATTGATTTGGGCACAAAAGCAGTAAAAACTGGGTGAAAACTCAGGAAGGAATTCTTGAGACCTCAAGAAGGATTTCTGAGGCACACAATGGGATTGTACAACAAGCACAGACTTTTCTAGCCTTTCTGCAGAGAAGTTTCCTCATTCAGAGAGTATGTAGAGATGAGAAACAAGCCAAGAACCTCTGATGGCTTTCCTTTTCATGAGACCCAGAGATCCTTCTACCAGAACTGCTCTGGAAGAACAGCTTGATACATGAGCTTTTACTGACACCTTCTACGGCCCAGAAGATGCCAAGTATACTTGACTGGAGAGAGGCACACAGGCCTGGCGCTGACACACATGGAAAAAATGACATTTTAAACTGCCAGTTGCAATCCTTCCTAATTCCAGAGCTGATTTAATCATCTGAGCCAATGGTTTTAGGACCAAATTAAATGACAAAGGTGACAGAAAGGCCCATTGCTGCTTCCTTAAATAGAACAAATTGTTCTGATCTGTCACAGTAGATCAGGATGAAGGCTTCAGGCTAACCATAAAGATCAGGGATGAGGGTAGGGGAGAACTAATGTATATTTAATCCCAGGAACTCTACTATGGGAAGACCTTTAAATTTCAATTCTTAAAGTTGATGAGGGAGTAGCTCTGCAATCTTGCCCAAAGTCCTACACCAGGGCCCCTGCACACAGGCCAGAAGCTAGGCAATGACTACAAGACCGATAGCCATCCCCCCTCTCTGTCCTGTCTCAAAAGGAGGTCCTTGGAGCAGGAATGGGACAGTGTTACCCGAGGGCACTGCCAAGACAGGAGAGAGAACGATCCTCCATAGCAGGCCCAAGGCTGAGCACTTCCCTCCTTCCATCCATCACCTCACCAGATGCCATTCCACAAGCAAGTCTGAGGAAATATGGAAACTGAAAGGCTAAAAGAATGCAAGAAGGAAATAGTGCAGAAAATACCGTTGCCCATAACAATGCAGTATTCAGGACACAGGTTGAGGCTGTGTGTGTGCTGAGCTCAGGATGAGGGTTGTTTTCTCCTGCTTCTTCAAGGCTGCCTAGCCCAGGGCACATGTGGACATCTCACATCTTCCTCTGTTGCCTGACATTTCTTTTACAAACCCCCTTTCTCCTCTAACTCCAGCCAGTACATCTTAATATTTAGAGGAATTCTCAATTCTATTAACAAATAACAGTAACTGCTGTCGCTATTTGGAAGTCTGCTTCTGTGCCCACCAAGAGTAGCCTTTGCAGATCACTGAATGAAGGCTTTGCAATTATCCTCCAAACAAATCAAAATGAAACACAGAGAGCTCAAATCCTCAGTGTGTCGTGTTTATGTAAATACCCAAATAAAATGATCAGCAGCACCATTCACTAAGGTGAGTGGGATGTGTTGGGGCGCACTGCTGGCAAGACTTCCAGAAACCTCAGAGCCAGAAGCAGAAAACACTGAAGTGCCGTGAGAAGGATGGATTTGTGTTCTCCAGTCACTTTGTGTTCCACTGAACATTACACTTCTGCTTTGTGTTTTTGAATAAAGGAGGCAAAGTCCCTCTGAGCTAAAGGTTAAAAGAACTAACAGTGAGAAAATACAGTTGCTGAGAGACAGAGCTTCTAAGATGGGTGCTAGAATTGCCCTAAGTCCAATGGGCTGAACAAAGGCTGGGTTGCAAGATTTAGGCCCTTTGGAGCACTGTCTACTCACATATTTAACTGAGCTGCTCTCTGGAGGTGTCTTTCGCACATTTATTTCCACTCTTCTAGTCTGCAGCTTCTGAGCTGCCATCCTTTAGGTGGTTTTTGTTTCCTCATTGCTATGTAGTTTCCTTACTACAGCCCCAATCATAGAAAACACACAGTGGGACCAAATGACCACGATTCAAATGCTCCAGGCCATCTTCATTCAGGGAGGGTTATCACAGCCTCCTTCCCACCTTGGGAATAAGTTTAAGCAGAAACCTACACCTAAGTTTATTAAGACTTGTTCTGCCCAAATGGAAACCATGTACACTCTGGGTAAATGTAAGTCAAACTACAGTTTGCCCTCTGAATATCACAGCCAAATTGCGGTGTCAAGGAGCTTTTCTTCCACACCACAGCACACTTGCTACCTTTCCTCTTCAATTTGCTTTTGGATCTTACTTCTCCTGCTCACTCTGTCCCAGGGACCCGCAGCCTAATCCCGTGGTCAGGAGGGAGCCCCTTACTCCAGTTTGACACTATCTAAGTTTGCTATGGCTGAAGAGAACAAGGACATGAATGCCCTGCCCTTAGTTAAAGACAAGAAATGGGACACCTTTTCCTATGCAAGCAAAGTTAATCAGGATCATTTTCCTGGATTTATGGTTAAGTGAGAAAGGGCAGAACATCACTTTGGAAGTCACACACTCTGACCTCACCTTGCAGAGGTTACCTAAGAAGTCAATTTATCCAACCTGCTGCCTGAGAGCAATGCCATTTCTGAGCCCTGCTATAGAGTCAACTAAACTGGCCCATGTGAAACCACATGGTAATGCAATTGAGCTCTGGACAATTTGGGAAGTTAAAAATTAAGTTATCGTCATTTAGCATCTAGTTATTTATGCTTCTGAGGGAAAAGTTTTATTAGTATAGAGTGAACATATTCACCTTTTAAAGACAAAAGAACAAGTGACTCAACTAATAGTTCATAAAATGATCTTCCCAACTTGCCTTGAACAGTGGTGCAAAAATAACATGGTTGAAAAAAGTATTACAGAACCTTGATCAAACATGATCCTTTGGAGCTAAGGAACTTCATTTTCATGCATACAGATGTCATTCATTCAGCCCTGCAAGATTTCATACTACATGAAGATAACACTACTTACTGGGGAATTAGGCAAAGCAATTAGCTACTCTCCTGCTGCAACACAGAAAAACAGTTGGACAGGATTGTTTCATAGGGATACCTAGTCTGTCCCTAATCGAGGATCATCTAGACCTACAGCTTGCTGTGAACAAGTGTTCCCTCTGCAACAATCCAGATTGCTAGCATGGCACTGCTACACCTAGGTCAGGCTTTTAAATTCCTTTACTTGTGTTTTTTTTTCCTCTTTGAAGAAATGTAAAACGAAATAATGAAAACCAAACCACTTTCATTTTTCAACCGTTTGCTAGGGGACAGCAACAACATATGGTTTAACAAAAAAAGAGCTAAATTCACTCACAGATAGTCTTAGGTTACTTTTGAGGTCCCAACATGAAGGAAGTTGCTCTCCAGCAAACACAACTATTCTCACCCATGGACTCTGGAGAAATGCCTGTTGTGCAGTCTGTGTGAATGCTCTGAGCTGAGACATACAGCACTATGGGAAGGATGTAGTATAGCAAGGAGAAGAAAAGAACAAATCCTCCAGAAAACTCCCTACCTGCTGTGACTAATACATGTCTTCCAAAGCATCTGTACACGATGTGCAAGACAGAAAGTGACAGATATACCTAGATTTGTCACTGTACAGATATGGTTCAGCTGTCCACTCTATTGGCTTGCTACGGTTTTGTGGCCACGCTCAGTGAGCACACCTGTGTGCAGCAGGTTGTTGGTGGTGGGATGTTCTGCAGAGACGAAGAGCAGAAGCACGTCTCGTATGTTGCATGCAGTGCAGGCTGAATGCAGATAATTTAAATTCAGAGGAGTCAGAGAGAAATAAATCTGCTATATGACCTTTCTGCAGCGTAAAGCCTAGGTGGATAGTTCTGTAAATCCTGATCAAGAGAAGATTTTACATCCATTTAGGTAGACTAAGCAACTCAAATATTAAAAATAATTATGATGGTGCAAAGCCAATGGCCAGCATCTCTGAAGATTTGGTGCTTCGGCCACCACTAGGTGCTGACACAATGGAACTTCTACCCATTTCTTATGTGCTGAGGTTATTACAACTTCACAGTTCACAGAGCAGTTCAATTACTTTCCCAGAGTCACATAGCTCATCTCTGTCAGAAATGAGAAGTCAGGTGCTCACATTGCCACCCCAGACTCCAGACTTTAATAGTTAGATTTTGTGTTTCCCAGTCCTTTGCCATCTTCAGCAAGAAGAAATTTGAGAGCGCTTCATCCAGCATTATATGCAGGATAGGAAACAGAAATTTGAATAGTTGCCATCTGCTAAAGTTGCTTTGATTTATTGCTTTCCAGTCTCAGCTGAAGATCAAACATGCCTTAGAGAGAAATACTTCCTTAGTTTGTCGTACTGTGTGCATCTCTGCTCAGTGCTAAACTGAGTCATGGGGACACAGTCAGGGAATGTTCTCTTTCCTCAGCAGAATAATTTACACCCTTAACTCAGTACTTAAAACTAACCACACAAAAGGTACTGTTTCTTCCATACACTGATGGCAAATTTTCATTTATCCAGCAGCAAATTCAAAATTGAATAAAACAATTACTTTTTGTGGGTCCCTGTATGGCTTGCTGTACTTTCTTAGAAACTCTGTATCCATTAGAAGCATAATTGTATCTTTTTTCAAAATGTCACAGTAATCTTATGGCATTTCACCCCATCTGTCTACATTTTTCAGAAATAAGTTTTGCATTTCATTTTATTTCCATTTCCCATCCAAGTGCAAATCCATGTAATTCTTCGGATAATTACTGTTACAGTTTCCTACAGATTATATAATCATTTTCCATGTCTATCTATCTGCCCCTTCATTTTCAGTTTTAATGCTGGTTAAAGAGAACGTGCTACGCCACTGCTATTTTTACTTCAAACAGGGAGTTTCACACCAGGGGAAAACAATTTTAAAAAACAAACAAAAATGGCATAAATATCCACTCAAAGTCATTATTTTGTCATTAATTACTTTTCCCTTAATTTTCTGTACTCCCTCAACTCCCTCAGTGTCTCTGAAGATCTTTCTTCTGTTTGCATTAACTCTATTAGTTTGCTCCAAGATTAATCTCAGGTCCCAAGCACTGGTAGTATCTGAGAGAAGTAATTCATGGTACTAAAGACAGCTTCTGGTGGACTCCTACCTGAAAGGGCAGCATCTGTCCTGCCAAGCATGCAAAAAAATATATCAGTTGTTGGGTCAGAAAGTGTTCAGAACTTATGCTGCTTGCCTGTACTCTCTGTCAGTCTACAGTGAGAAAGAAAAAAAATATTACTTCCAAAACAAATAATAAGAGGTAGCAATGATAATAAAACTCACAATAATAACCAGTACAAAGATAGTCCTTCAAATATGCAGATAAATGCTTTGTCAACTATTGCCTTTTTTTAATGCATGAAAAAATAATATGTAGCTGTATGCTACCTGTGTAAGCAGTCAGCGATTTCACCAACCCGAACAGAACTACAAACAGATATAAGAGAGAGAAGAGGTTTAACAGCTCCCACTGCCACTACCCAAAAGTTCCTCACAAGCTTATTTACCTAGCAGCTTTCCATCCTTTAGCGCTAAGACATTTGGGCTAAGTCCTCCCCGCTACCATTCCTTCTCACCATCTTCGAGTCAGGGAATCCACATGCTCTTGCAAGCTGAGATCCCCCTATCTTCAGAAACTCCTGTGTGAGTATCCAGGATACCAAAGAAGAGCCCGGCAGGTGGAAGGCTGACTTTTCTTGCCTCTGTGCAGCCAGTTAGCCATGCCTTCAAGGCAACCTCATTTTTTCCTTATATTAAATCATTTTACAGTGATGAGATAAATATGCAAAACACTAATTCAACTTCACTTCCCATATGCATAGCTGTAACGCCAAGGAGCACCATACCAGATGGCTGTTTTGCAAGGAACCGTGCTAACATGGAGTGCAAAGAGATCCTGTCCTCAAAAATGTCAAAAAATAACACATCAGCACGGAGGGATGTTGGTCCAGACAGTAATCTTGGCACTCCAGCAGGCTAGCCCTTGACAGGTTCAGATATCTTACACATTTGCAGGCAATATGGGAGGAGATCTGTTCATGGGGGGATTTGAAAGATGATGCTGTTTATGGCTTTTAGGTATCACAAAGGCAGAACAAGACAGATCACATCAGAAGGCCTCATTCTCCCCATTCTTTAGTCAGGACTGCTAGGAAAACTTGGGGCTCAAGACACTAGACTTTATTGGAATCATAGAATCATCTAGGCTAGAAAAGACCTTCTAGATCACAAAGTCCAACCATCAGTCTGACCTACCAACTCCCATCATTAAACCATGTTCCTGGTTTTTTATATATATATATAAAAATAAAATAAAAAAACTATAAAAAAATAAAAATAAAAAAACTATATATATATATATATATAAAGTTCAAAATCATTACTCTTCAATTCTTTCTCCATCCATTTGTAATACTCCGGCAGAACTTCACTGACTACAGAAGAAGCTCAACATACATGTATGTAAACTGTAGCTGTGTCCACTAAGACTAAAGCAATGGAGAGATTTAAAATCAGCATCAAGCTTCTAATTCACTTCAGTTAACCTAAAAAAAAGGGCTCTAACTTCATTCCTTCCAAACCAGAATCTGAACTCATATGTCTTCATGTCAAATTCCAGCTTTCATCTTTTTCCTTGGCTCCAGTTTCTCAATGCATATCATTGTCTTTGGGGTAAAAAGTGTCACATCATTTCCCAGAATTCTTAGATCCTCTTAGAAGAGTCTGATTTCTTACATTAAAGGCATTAACAAAGTCTGAAGCACAGTGCTCCTTGCTGCCAAAATCATGCCCTACAAGAAGAATGAAACAACTCCAGAGGGAACCTCAGAATAAAAATATTCAACCTTATCTTTCAATAAATACCCTATGTATTCCATTCTCTCCTTCAAAATAATTTCAGGGCAGCAATGCCATCATACTGTACCAAACACAGCCATGACAAGCCTATTTATGGTAGAAAATAAACTTAGGGACACAGGGCAAATTCTATAAGACGTTCCTGCTTAGTACTTGCTTTAAATTTCCATTTTCTCTGGCAGATTTAAACCTACCATGAATGATTACAATAACTTGGAGGTATTCAGCAGCTTCATCAACACTAAACTCCCAGAAGGATATATGGCAGAACTGCAGCAAAAATGGGGATATGGTGTGGGTGAACAACAATGAGCTGTCCATGTACTACATGTACAAGCTAATTTAAAATTCTGAGAGAAAATCTGACCAAAGCATTAATGATGAGTGATTTAAATATTATAATTAAATCATTATTTTTCTTCTCTTGTGAAGTGGGAAAGGGTTGTCGCTTCAAATCTCTCATTTTGTGCAGGAGATTTCTGTAGAAAAAGGTAGAAATCAGTCTGAGATGTTAATGCTTGCATTTGTATTCACCCTACAAACACCTAAAATGTTCACCTCCTATGAAAACTCAGTTTATAAAAATTCAGACAACATTTTTCACTTGCAGGTCAATAATTGCAATAACTTATTCACCAGAAGAGTTGAAATATGTATTGTTGAGCAAATATCTGTCTGTCCATCCATCCATCTACTTGAACAACTCATTTTAACTGCAAATAAAGCTTGTGGGAAATGTCTTAAAGCATTTGATCTAGTATGAACTTCTATCAGGACTCGTACAGGTGAAATATTGAAGAAAACAGCAGTCAGTAGATAGCAGGCTATTAAAGACGTCACATTCCCCTGGAAGGGAACCCAGTAATGCCATGCTTGTGCTTTAAATCTTATGAAAACGTGAAAATTTGTAAGTAGACATAAAAAAGAGGTGGCAAATCACAGAGGAGAGAAGGGTAGCCTTGTAGTGGTACACAACAAAACTGCTTCTAGCATGGGGTTATAGCAACTATGAGAGCTGGTAGGCCAATTATGTTTCTAAACCTCCTGAGGGCAATAGAGAGAGTACCCCTCAACTCTAACTTTGCTGATATCGCTACTACAAGCATTTGCTTTCTCCCAGCTACCAGCATCTGTGCTATCAGGCTTTGGGTTCTGCTCTATTGCTGTCTGCAGTTAAAGACGACCCAAACCACTCCCACAGCTCAGTTCTGCATTGCCAGAAATCATGTATAATCAATCGTAGTTCATGTTACCAACCTATACTTATTGGCAAAATGCTTGAATTACACTTCCTAAGATACAATAATTCACTCTAGGTGGATTTTTCCACAGCGTAGCATGGTGTCCAAAGCTATCTGGAGGTCACTTGGAGCACTGGGAGCTGGTGGCCTCTGGATGCAGTAAAAGGCAGAAGTATATGCTGATAAAGTAGCTGACAAAGCAGAAGCCAAATGCAATTAATATGCATCAGAAAAGGCTTTTCCAGGAGGAATAGGGAACTATTAATGTTACTGCACAAGCAATTGCTGCTGTCTCATCTAAAGAACAGTCCACATCCCTGAACGCTTTGAAATGTCTAAGAGAATTCAAACCAAGTTGGAAAAAGAAACCCACAAGGGTAACATTTTTATTGGGGATTTGAAAAATCAGTGCTAAACTGGCCTAGAGCAAAGAAAGGTGGAGAGAAACATCCCAGTGGCTTTTCATACTGTGTTTGACCAGCAAGAACACTCCAACATAACTGTCTGCTATAACAAGAGGGTGAGACGCTGTGGTCCCAGAGCATTTCTTCCAGTCCCATCTCTCAGTATCCATCTGAGGCAGTAACTCAGTGACAGAAATAAATAATTCTTAAAAATGAGATGACAAATGCTAACACTGAACCGTGCTGGAAACAATACTTCCTTCTCAGAAGCTCAATCTTCTCTATACAAAAGTCAGAGACTTCAAAGATGGTACAAGAAATGCTGGAGGAAATGCTCTGCTGTTCCCCTAGGACTGCCTGAGTAGAGAGAAGCCCCGAGTACAAATTCACACAATAATGCATTATTCAGATACAAAATAGATACAGCTCCACTAATAAACTTTTTAACATCAAAGGGCAATGCTACAGTAGAATGCAAACAACTTGCTGTGATTACAGAGCAATTTTCTTGTGAGGCAAATGACTTAAAAAAAAAAAAAAAAGAATTCAAAGCTGTTTTTTAGGGTGGTCAAGTTTGTTCCCATTTTGCAAGCTGTAGTAAATTCTAGCAAGCAAGATGAAGAACAATCGACGAGACAAGCCATGTTTCTTAATTATGAGCTGCAGTGTGATCCCTCACTCTCCAAAATGGCTGTACCAGTGCATGAGGACAAGTTCCTTAATTATCAGAGACATCTACAAGTATCGGCTAGTGAATTCTGATGCTGCCATGCACAAATGGCAACAGCCTGTTGGGAAGGACCCACTCTGATCAGAGACAGATGGATCTTCATGTACAAACAATTGGGAAATGCTTCCTGAAGTAGGTGAAATGGAAAGTATAAACAGCAAATCCCTCTAGGTAAAATGTTTAGGGTCAGTGCAGCTGGAATTAGTTTGCATTTCCTATTTATGTGTAGGACTGCAATGAGATGAAGGGACCACCCTTCCTGAGCTAAACAAAGCGCTCTATGCTCACGCCTCACGGTCTGCACTCTGATATATGGCAGTGCTTCCATGAGTTAAGTCTTTTTATATGAAAATGCAAAGAAGGCAACAAGAGAAAGCAATCTGTCACAGCTACTGATCTGTACAAAGAGAAAAAAAAAAGCCCTTGGGGAACTAGGGACAGAGCAACTACTTTGGTTTCCTTTCAATGACCAACACTTCTTTTCAACTCTGAGCTCTGATTTTTTAAGACATCAGTGACAACGAGCACAGTTAGCTACTCTTGGATCCAGTCTTTGAACACATCCATGCTTCTTTTTGAACTCTGCTGTGTTCAACCTATCATCCTAGCATCATAAGCTAGGAGTTATCACATTTATTAATTTATCTAGAAAAGGCGTCATCAAAACAAACAAGAAGTAACAGGCTCTTTTCCCAGTGACCAGAAGTGACATTGTTCCTTGATACTGCAACTATCTTTCTCTATTAGCTAGATTCCCACAACCTGCAACGTATAGATTTCTTCAGGACAGGTAAACATGCCACTGTGCACCAATTTCATGAATATTTCTAGAACAGAAGTAAGCAAATAAATATTTTAAGATTAGCAGTATTGCAATTTCCCTGATGTGGTTGTAGGCAGAAACATCTGCGTTTCTTATATTCAATACACAAACTAACATGAAGAGTAGATGGTACAGCTAGACCTGAGATACACTTTGTTAAGCACTTTACATGTCAGATGAAATATGATTTGCGATATCAAATCACAGAATCACAGAATCACCAAGGTTGGAAAAGACCTATAAGATCATCCAGTCCAACCATCCACCTATCACCCATGGTTCTTGCTAAACTATATCCCTCAACACAAAATCCAATTGTTCTTTGAACACCTCCAGGGTCGGTGACTCCACCACCTCCCTGGGCAGCCCATTCCAGTGCTTGACCACTCTTTCAGAGAAGTAGTATTTCCTAATATCCAGCCTGAATCTTCCCTGGCGCAGCTTGAAACCATTCCCCCTAGTCCTATCACCAGTTACACGAGAGAAGAGGCCGACCCCCAGCTCGCTACAACCTCCCCTCAGGTAGTTATAGAGAGTAATAAGGTCTCCCCTGAGCCTTCTCTTCTCCAGACTGAACAATCCCAGCTCCCTCAGCCGCTCCTCATAAGGCCTGTGCTCCAGACCCCTCACCAGTTTTGTTGCCCTTCTTTGAACACGCTCCAGGGCCTCAATGTCTTTCTTGCAGTGAGGGGCCCAGAACTGGACACAGTACTCAAGGTGCGGCCTCACCAGAGCTGAGTACAGGGGGACAATTACTTCCCTACTCCTGCTGGTCACACTACTTCTGATACGAGCCAGGATGCCATTGGCCTTCTTGGCCACCCAGGCACACTGCTGGCTCATGTTTAGCCGAGCGTCAACCAACACCCCCAGGTCCATTTCCTCTACACAGTCTTCCAGCCACTCCGCCCCAAGCCTGTAGCGTTGCTTGGGGTTGTTGTGGCCAAAGTGTAGGACCCGGCATTTGGTCTTATTAAACCTCATCCCATTGGCTTCAGCCCAGCTATCCAGCCTGTCCAAATCCCTCTGTAGGGCCTCGCTACCCCCAGGCAGATCGACGCTTCCAGCCAACTTAGTGTCAAATGAGACAGAAGAGCTCAAAGGAGATTCCCACATGAATTGAGAAGAGTAAACAGATGGACCCAGGAAACCTGACATATGAATAGCCCATTTATTGCCTTAAGATTGTTTTTCTGCTGAAATACTTTTTTTTTTTTTTTTTTTTTTGGAACAGCCTACTTTTTGCTGAAAGACCTTGATCTTCAGCATCCATTGTAATAGCTCGTAAAGGAACAGAACAGAAGGTCCACCTCCAAACCTCTCAAGAGCAACCATGGAAAAAAATCTGATCTAGGGGATAGCAATCCTGCCCACAGCAGGGAGTTTGGAAGTAGGTGATCTTTAAGAGCCCTGCCAATGCAAGCCATTTGATGATTCTACAGTTCTAAGGATTGAATAAAATTCTGAGAAGAGTAAACATTTCAGATTTGAAAGGAAAGTATTTGACTGATTTGAGAGGACCAGATGTGCACAACAACTGAGATCTCTATGGTTTGCCAGAGTTTGTTTTAAACACCAGTTCCCTCATCTGTGCCTTTCACATTATTATAATATCATGACGGACGCTCTCATTAAAGTTCAGCTTTTTCCATATTTTTTGTTCAAAGCTAAAAATCATCTGAAGGCCCATACTCTTTCCTCATTGTTTCTATCTTCTTTTACATTCAGACTAAGAGACTGAGATTATGTTACAGTTGCTAGCAAATTTTATAATATTTGAATATATGAGGTTTAAATAACCGATCTTGAAGTGAGAGAAATTCTATTTGTTAAAAAAAATCCCAGCAAGTGTTCATCTATCTGTCATTTTACACACTTTTCACATCTGACTTGATTTTGTTTTTCAGTTGTGTGTGTATATCACTGCACTTGTGCGATTTTTGCCTGTGCTTTTGTCCTTCATTACTATGAAATTAAAATCAGTCCATTCAGCACTCAGAAAAGCTTCCTTGCTGATAACAATGGAAAATAATGCAAGCAGACTCCCCTGTAGGATGGGTTTGCTAATGTGTTTCAACATCACTCTGCGAGGACACTCTTCTTGATGTGAGTAAAGAGAGGAGAATAGGTAGTCCAGACATCGGCCTGTCTGCTTCGTCTGTCAAGAAATCAAGATTTATGGCTGACCTTGTTCAGTGGGACAAATCAATGGAGCTGCTAGTAACGAGCATGAAGGAGCTCTCATCAAAAAAAGGCTGAAAGCTTTTGTGTGAATATAGTTCTCCCACTGAACTAGCTCACAAGCCAACAGAGCATCATGGATACAAACACACAAAGAGTCCTGAAGATATCCTACAACAGTTCTGCAAACAATGCTGGCACATTGCTGGCTATAGGAAAACAGGCTCAGCTGAAAACTCATCAAGATGTTGGCTTCCACGTCTGAGCCCAACATGGGGAGCGGGATTTGCATTTCAATATTAGTATTAATGTGCAGTAAAATGCTTGACAAATAGGTTAGCAGTAACCCCTCATCAGAACAGTCAGTAGCTTCCTTCTCGTCTTCTTAAGAAGCTATTCATCCTACCTTGACTACTGAGAAGTTGTCACCAAGATGTCATTCTTGCAAGTCACCTTACTGAATCACTAAGAAGAGTAACCAGGAAATTGTAAATCAGTTTGCTTCCTGTTCAGTTCAGTTTCACTCTATTAAATGACTTCTAACAAGTAACAATACAAAAAAAATCCATTCCATTTAAATATAATTGCCCCCTTTAATGCTAACTGTGCACTGTTCAGTGCGAGAGCAGGAGTGCATAGCCTTTGTTTTGCTTTCTGGGTGAAGTGTGGAGAACACAGCCATTGCGCAATCTGTTCTAAGATCAGTTTCGTTCAAAGTGCAAAATTGTTCCAAACACGCATACATAGTTTGTATGCAATAGTTCCAAATACACTTGCCTTTGGGAAGTCTGCACAGTGACTGGCCATTGAAGCGCCTGTAGGAACTTAACTGCTAGTTTTTCAGATCCCCAAAGCACATTTGGGTCAGATGGAGGACACCAGCATGAGATACAACACTACAGAAAGTGATGTTTTTCAGTATGCTTCCCTCTTTTCATACTTTGCCTATACAACAGCAGGTCAGTGGTTAAATCCTTGGCATAGACTGGTATGGCCATGCCTAAGTCCTGTGCTTTGGTAGCCACCAGAGATACAAAACTATGGTTTAAAATGATGTTTCCAAATAGCAGGATATTTTGCCCTGCAGCAAATGCTCAAGGAACGTTTGGATTTTGTGTTGAGAGACGAGGTTTAGTGAGTACTATTGGTGATAGGTGGATCGTTGGACTGGATGATCTTGAAGGTCTTTTCCAACCTTAGTAATTCTGTGACTCCGTGAACATAGTGCTGCTTTGCACCTCTACTCACATTTCAGTTAATATTTTTAGATACTCAAAGAATAAGCTGGAGCCATATGCTCAATAGTAAGATTATTATTTTTTATGCCCAGTTGCAGGATATGGGTATGACATTAATAAAACAGGGAACAAGAAAAGCTACATCAGCAACAGTACAACCAAAACAAAAATGTTTCTGTGACTGCGTCATCTGGCATAGCAGAGTCATCGGACACCTGGCCCCTTCTTTCAATGAATAGATTTATAAAGCCTTAAATCATGTGAAAACTTCACTTTTGCAGCCTGCTTTATGGAAGTACTGGTTGATTTCAGAATTCAGTGAAATAATCCTCATGCAAACAGGAACTCATGAATTAGGATTTCATTGGAGAACCAGAAAGCTGCTTGATGAGGTTTATGATTCAGGCCAAAACCAAGTTCATCTCTATTTTTAAATCTTGTGCTAATAGGTATTCCTGGACTTAGAGCAAAAGCTTAGATTGCAGTTGCAGATCAAAGATGAAATGAGGGATCCTACCATAAGCCTTATTCTTTTGGATGCCTGTCATTTCATCCTGCAGACTTGTAGGTGCTTTAGAGCTCTAAACTCATCAGCACTGTGCCAAGCACATCTGTCCCTTCTAGTCAGAGTCTCACAATCATCCCTCATGAAGATGAGTTGAAGAAAGATGGGGGACCACAGCAGGGTAAAAGCTGCAGTTGTCTGCTTTAGAGGTTTTCACGTACCGCAGTGCTGCTGGGCAGGTGCAGCTGCAAAAGCATTTTCCTGCTTTTTCCACATTGCCCCTGCCATGCCGAGTGTGACCGACCTGACCACCACCTGCTCTGCTTTGTCTGTGCTCCGCCATTCGCAAATTCCCAAGCTAAAGCACACAGGCATGCCTTCATGAGTCTGTAAGCCACTTCAAAGGACATCATCTAAAAATTTGTTTAGGGGGAGAAAAAGAAGTGTCTGACTCACAGGTAGGCTGACAAACCTTGGGAAGGTTTTCTCTCAAGAACTGAAATTCCTGGTTTTGTTTCTTGCCAGTTGAAATTAATGTCAGTTATAACTGCCCATGAGTCATTCATCCAGCTCTGTGTCGTGGCCACTTGGGTGCATTTGGCCTGTTTTAGCCATTGCAGTTTTCTTTTGTTAAGTATCAAATGGCTTTTATGTTATCTACTGATGCACTGTTATCACTGAAAAAGGCTCTGGAACTTAACGCCACAAAGTGCCTGCAATCAAGTCTTTTTTTTTCCCTTTCCTTTTTTTTTTTTAAACATCAGAGCTATTTTTTGAGCTGAACAGAGGGATGAATGCTTCCCTGCTGTGAATACACCACTTATTTGATTACTGAAAGTTGCAATAAATTATGCCCCCCTCCAATAATTTTACATAGCTTGCTGAAGATGCAGCATAGAAAATGGACTGCAGTTACAATAAGAAGATTATAGCAAAAATAGTTTACTTGCAAGATATTTTCTGGTCTTTTTTGCAGGTTTTTTTTTTTTTTTTTTAATATGAGCAGAATATTATTATCCTCACTTTAGTTCCATTATTCACTTTTCAGAGATAAAAAGTACTTGTATCTATATATACACAAGACACAAAGCTCTGCAGATGTCTTTTTCTTCTTTTTTTATCCTTGAGCAGGGCAGCAAGCAAAATCAACTAAAGCTAATCAATCCTCAGCTAAGATTTGATCTCAAGTTGGGCAGAACGTGGGGTAGATCTTTGACCCCTCCTGCATGTTCCTGCTTTGATCTCAGATGAGGCTTAAATCACTTTTCCTCTTGCTGGCTCCTGAGGGTGGAATTAGGATTATATATGGTGGGATCAACATGCTCTGTTCACAGGTGTTGCAGTCCCAAATCTTTGATGCAAAAATATCTCTATCGTTTCACTGATGAAATCCATCTAGAATGAGAGCAAGTAGAGACCTGTCATGATCTTGGGGCACGGCTACACGAATACAGCTACAGAGCTCCTGTACCAGCGCCGGTAGCTCGGTGTGGTTTGGCACTGCCTTGTGTGGTATTATCAAGAAGGGATGAATGCCTGAGGGATCTCTACACAAAAGCAGATATCTCCAAAGCCCCTTCACATGACAGTCACCCACCTTACCAAGGACAGTACTATGGCAAGACAGGCTAAGAGCTGCACAGGTATGAGTGCAAATCTGTCCACTTAAAAAAAAAAAGTCACTTAAATCTTTCAAACAGAGAGAAGGTCACCTTCAGTTGATAAAATGGCTGCCATAAACATCTCATCCATCACCACAGTGGGAATCCTTTCAGAAATTTTTAGTGGTACTTGTAAACACTGTCTTCTTTTGTGATATTAAAATGACTGTGAATATCCCTTACTAATCACTGAACTTCTGAGAGAGCAGAAAATACCAGCCAAAAAAAGCAAAAAAGGACTACCAGGTGCTTGGAAATTCAAACACTGAAGAGCAATGATTAGATGAGTGCTGCCATTTATGATTTTAATTATTATGAGCTAATTCAGCTACTTCCTGATAAATGGTAACTGCTTTGCCTCATTCTAGCAGTACTCAAGCTTGCCCATCCTTGGGGAGGACTTAATGCTGACTGTGGAAAAGAGATACAAGGCAGGAGTATGAATTCAAAACATGGTTTAGAGCAACTGCATAAAAATCACCATAAAGCTAAGCCTCACAGTGGTGTATTTCAAGGAGTCTGAGTATCTCCACTACTTCTACAGAGGCATGCACCCGTGGCAAGATTTCAGAGCTTTGCTGCTGTGTTGCAGGATGAGAAGCAGCCAAGAGAATTATATCAAACAGATTCATGGCCATATAGATCACAGAGTAAAGTCCACAGCAACATTTCCATAATAGTGTGATGACTCTCTGCCAGAAACCAACGTCATTGGCAGTGCTTATCTCTCAAAGCAGTTCTATGTATCAATTTATATTTCAGGCACTATCTTGCAATTAAATTTCTAGGTAAAAATGCCTGTTTTCTACTCCCTCCCTCCTTCCAGTTCTCTGTCCTCCAAGATTAACAGAAACTCCTCTGTGCCTGCGTATTAATCACACCACAAAACTAAACCACACGTTAGAGCTGCAGCACATTACAACTGCCGTTAAAAACGCAATACTGCTATTTTCCATCTTTAATTTTGTGAGGCTGTTTGCATTTCTCTCTCCTCCAAGTATACACAACACCACAACAAACACCCTGATAAATACTGAACCGTGGTAGGTATTGATGTGCCATTAGCTTGCTGTGTGTTACAAGAACAGAACCCTTGTCTGGTAACTTGTTGATGTCTACAAGGTGCAAATACACATGCACACAGGCTCACATAGGATTCAACTGAAGTGTCCTGCCAGCACATGTTGACTGATGCCTTACTGCAGAGAAAGAGTAGGGAATATGGACTACTGCACCCAAGGTTGCCCCTTGGGCTGTTAGGGCACGATGCTGACTAGAATTTGGAAGAAATAAAAATTTTTTTCCAGACCCTATTTTAAACCTGTTCTGTAAAGGTAACACTGTAGAGTAAGAGACAATCTCTTCTTGCGCTTTGTGTAGAAGCAAGACAGCATCCTGTGCTTAGATGGAAAATAAAGGAAGCAAAACAGGACAAAAATGTAAATTGTGTACACACTACTTTAA
The DNA here is from genome assembly GCA_037305975.1 of Chrysolophus pictus. Taxonomy (NCBI): domain Eukaryota; kingdom Metazoa; phylum Chordata; class Aves; order Galliformes; family Phasianidae; genus Chrysolophus; species Chrysolophus pictus. The sequence continues at coordinate 43,720,025 of JAYKPI010000006.1, forward strand.
AACCAAAAGTTGAGCTCCTTCACCCTAGTTTGGTAGCAGAGAGATACACCATAGTACTCTGTTCCAGATGTCTAATTTCACATTCAACAAAGAAACAAAACAAGAAAGGAAAACTGCAGCTCTTAAACATAAACACTGACTCTCTCAAGGACTGGTGAGGTCCCCTGGGAGTCCACAAGAAAAGACAGCAATCCTATCAGCAAATTTCTTCAAACCCTGTAGACACTGAGTCAGCTATTGCATTAAGCACTTCAAAAAGCCCTTAGGCTCATGCACCCCTGACTTGGAACTGAATTATGCATGACTTTAAGCATGCAAAATGACCCCCGACCACATTAAGAACTCCTTTATGTTCTTAAGCTTAAGCAATAGGGTCTTAACCTGCAGGCAGCAGAGCTTTGAACTGAATCCCTCTAAAAGGCACCTGAGCTGGTGCAGGATGTGGCCCTGGTCTCATGAAGTCAATGAAGGCACAGCTTTGCTGCAGGACTCTCTACCACACCCTGCTCTCACCTCGAGGCCCAGCAGGTAGATCAAAGGCATGGCAGGAAGCGCAGCCCTGAGGATCCATCTCTCTCCTTGGGAACTGTGGGAAATCTCCAGGACTCAGGCAAACTAAACATTCTTGCAGGAAAAGTATCTGCCACGTCACCTAAAAGTACCTTCTTGCCTTACATCACTCCTGATCTAAGTGTACAAAGGGAAAGATGATGAAACTTGCTTTTCTAGTGCACAGATCTCTATGACTTGTTTACAATGCATTTGTGCCAATAATATTGAAGCTATTTTGCTCACATAGTACAGAATAACAAATCAACCCAAGCTTTCAGATCGGACATACAGTCTCCAGCACTCAATTGCTCTAATGAAATATGTATCAACTGTGTTCATTCATTACCAGCAACCTTAACTGCTACACAAAACACTTTTCCTTGCACAGTCTACTTGCATACTGTGATGTTGTGCCTATGTGCAATATATTGGGTTGTGCAGTACCAAGGCTTGGCCTAACAATCATAATCATCCAATGGCTTGCTTCTATATTAAAAAATAGAATGACAGAGGTTTTTTTGGTTTGGTTTTTGTCACAATCGTAGCAAGCATTAGCTGACATGTTTTGCTTCAATTAACAAGCTAGCTTTTCCAGCTTTATCAGACACCTCAGATCCTAAACAAGGAGTCCAGTACTCATAAATAAGTTTTCCTTATTTAATAGCAAGTTTATAGCAGGCTTCCCCTGAAAACCAAATCTTTAGGTTCCTGCTGAGTGCCGGACACGGGAATCTCCAAGGTCCTTCTGCCTGCACAAGCTGGAAATTGGAGGAGGGCAGACAGGATCCTGAGGTGGACAATAAGTGATATGGGCAACCAAAACCTCAGGTTAAAGCTCAAGTGTCTCTGTATGAGAGCAAACAGGCATAAACCATCTCCCTCTGATGGGACAAATATTGCACACTGAAAACACTCTGAGTGCGAGGCTGTGCCCAGGCTTGTGAGCAGAGGAATGAGGAGGTGCTGCAGCTCTGCCCCAGGATGAAGAGACCCAGCTGTGCATCAGGATCGGGGCAGTAGGGATGCCTGAGGGCCTCTGCACCTGCCTGCCCAGTTGCAGCTTTCCCAACCTCTTTCTTTCACTCCTCTTAAAGGGATCAGATATGTTTCCTTTAGTGGTATGTATGGTTATGCAATTTTTTTTTCTAACTGTCAATCAAAAAATATCAGCAAAGCAACAAGGTTTTATCTCAGGTCATACTTGTTTGTAAACTCACACTTGTGTGTGTGTGTATCTGCAATAAGAAAAATAGAGAAGCAAATTAGTTGACTGTTACCTTCATTCTGTACACATGTACATATTTTTATGAATAGACCTTCTTCAGATACCTGACACTGCACAGAATCTGAAGCCAAAGATCTCATTCTGTTGGTAGTAGAGACTAACAACGCAAAGGAGTTAGCAGCTGCATACTACATTTCTTCAGAATTTATAGGTTGCTATTAAACCAGCACTGTCATAGTCTTGGTAGCTAAAAGTTTAGAGCTTTCATTATTTATTTTCACTGCTTCAAACTTTGCAGATTCATTTTCATTATTCCCTGAGGAGCCACATTTTAAATCTCTCTTGAGGTGTGATGCAAAACTGGAGTCATTCTTCAACAAGACAGTAACTTCTTCCCTGACCCTGCTTTTTCTGCGTGCCTCCACCTTCCTTCCCCTGCCTACACTTCAGGTTTGCTTTGATGCTCTTGCTGTAGACACCAGTACTTAAAGGTACACAAATCTGAAGCTGCTTGGGGATCAAGGCAAGAACAGGTGAATGTATTGGTTTCTCCAGAGCTCAGGTCTTAATTCCCCCAGTCTCTGCTCTTCCGCTACCACTTGCAGGGCAGACAAACCCATGATGGTGATACCATGCTTACTGTTCTCCAGACTCCCAGAACTTCTCTTCCCCTGGGATTTTGAGAAGCGAGGCTATGTTGGTAAAACAGAGAGCACTTCTGTCTCCGTTCCTCATGTCCTTGACAAGGTGGCATAGGATCAAGTCATAGCCTTATTCTAAGTTTTCTCTAAATAAGATTTAGCTCAGATTCTTCTAAAAACCCAAACATGGCTAACAGGACCTCTCTCTTTTTTTGCCCCTATGTTATTCAAGAAAGGTCTCCCCACAAAAAATAAATACTGCCAGTTGAACAGTTCCCAGGAAGGCCACACAGAGCTGTGTCAAAGGTGCTGATTTTCAGAATGGGCTAAATACTCGTCTTTGTCAGACAATAATTATCTTAGAAGTGCCAGCACTTCCTCAACAAGGAAAATATAAAACACTTAGCCTGACCTGCGTACTAGAACCCCAATCTTCGTGCCTATTCTCTACCCAGACTAGAAAAGTCAGAGACACAAACAATTTCTAAAGTAGTTTGCAAGCCAACGAAAGCCCCCAGGACAGAACACACTACTGTAGAAAACACTGTGTTCAGAACTCTGAAGACCAGAAACTATTACTTACTGACAGTTCAGTTTTAGGAAAGGAAGCACTAAAAAGTTATTCCACTAAATCAGCACATCATAAATACATTTCATTTCAATCTCTATGAAACCTGTCCATAAGTGGATGAGTCACTGATCAGCTGGGGTCTGGTTCTTTGCTCCTGACCTTCCAGCAAATATGCAGTTTTCAGATGTAAAACATTCCTGATTAGCATGTCTTTTTCTATGAGCATGATGATTTCTTAGTGGGATTTTATGCTTGTTTGTTTAGGCACTGTTATTCACATCATCCCTCAACCAATCAGGTGGAAATTGTTTGAAACAAAAACTTGAGCACAGCAACATACCGCTACCCAACCAGCAAATTCCACTTAATGGTTGTATACTCTCAGGTGATTTCTAGTCTATATTTGAAGCAACCCATTGACTGGGGTTAACATAACATTTTATCATAGCTATCTGGAGTTTGCTCTTTCTGCATCCTGAAGGAATTACACCTGAGCTTCCCAGAGGTTTGAAAGTTCAGCTGAGCTAAAAGTGGTTAAGACCAACATTGAGATATTAAAGATAAGCATTCTTAGGGCTGTAAGTAACATTAGAGGTCATCCTTTTTAAACTCTGTTGAAAAATTACTCAGCCCTTTTCCCTGAAGTCATTTCAAATTTTTGCATCTTGTCAGTGTTGAGGGATATGCTGCCTATCTGCTCTGCTTTATTTATGGATGGGTCATTTGGTTTAGTGTTGCAAAGTGTAAATATGCAGGAGTTATTGTGCAGAAAAGAACTAGACTATGTTCTGCTCAAGCTCTGTGCCAACCAGAAATACCAGATAAACTAGTGCCAAACTAGAGACCGTGTGGCTGTGTCAGAATGAACCAAGCTCAAATGCTCTTTCCATGAAGGTTTGTCTTCCACTGCCTGGATATCCTGGATTTTGCAAGGCCTTTGATATTGTTTCCTATAGTTTCCTCATATCCTAGTAATACTACTCTGTGTTGGCTAAGTGGGATATGAGGTGGGTGGAAACATGGACTGCCAGTCTATAAGGGCTGTAATCAGCAGAAAAAAATCCAGCCTAACGTTACTTGGGTGAATACTGTGTGTCACCTTTGTAAATACCAGAGCAGGGGGGTGGGATGAAATCTCAGCTACTTCATAAATGCCACCAGACAGAAGCGCTGGGTGTGCTGCCAGGCAGCCATTTCGAGAGCTGGTGAGGAAGAAAGGATGGGTGAATGGGAACATCATGAATCCCAGCATAGGCAAAAGCAAAGCTCTGCGTCTGGGAAAGACAAAAGCCTTCTACTAAAACAACCACCACTTGATGTAGGACCTCACAGAGTACAACCTCAACAGGTAACAAGTCAGTGAAGAGTTTCATCTGAGGCCATGCAAGCAGACTAATACATGCCAGCCAGTTACATCAGGCCTGAAAAACCAAATATGGGCAAGACCTTCAAATCCACAGCTCAACTACCATCCTATTGCTTACACAAAAGATTTCAGGGTCAGTAAAAACGTTCCATCTTTTAATTTCATGACTACATAAACTGCTTCCCTGTCCTCTTAAATATCAGGATAAGATTTTTACTAACAACTTCAGTATACGTCTTGTTTTATGACTCCTTTAAAATGCAGAGAGTTGAGCAGTGGTATATCCCTCTGTTACTGCTATCAATTTAAAATGCTTTTGTGATACTTTAGAGGACTCATTTTTACAGCTCCTTCCTCTATCTGAATAGCAATTTGTTTGTCTCATTACTTAGGAAAACGCTTTCGAGGCCAAATATACTACTACAAAGCAAGGTTAAGTGAACTCAAAATTATACTTCTGTCTCGATTAACACTAACGTATATTGAGAGAAAATTGCATTACTTTATTACTACTAACATGAATGTGTATTACATGTATTGAGAGCTGTATTTACACAAGCAGTTGGTTAAGGCTTAACCTCACATGATTTTGTGCAGAAATCAAGTTCTGGTGTGGAAAAATACTCCATTTTACATTCAGAAAGCAGTACTTGGCAGCAGATGAAATGCAGTTTTGTTTCGTAAGCAGAGGTTATTAATTATCAGACATGCCCATGGCTATTTCACTGGAAGTAGGGATATGAATATATTCATATTTACTGGAACTTTGTAGGGAATTACAGGCCATGCTAACACATTAATTAAGCTTATTTTTGAATTAATTGCTATAAACACAGACAACGTTGTACAAAATTCTCAAGTTATCTATCATGTAAATGTATGGAAACCTCCTCCCTTCAAAAAAGAAAAATGAATTTTGAAGTTATTTTCCAACAGACCTTTTTTTCATTTTCCATCAATGCATTAACTCTGCCTCCAGTCTTCCTTTCCTTCCCTCATACCTTCCCTCTCTCAGGCTCTCTTTGCTTTTCCTAGCAGCAACATTTGCAGCCTCTCACAGCTAGGCTGTAAGGCAGTTAGTGGTTCCTCACCTTTGAGTGCCAAGCATGCAGCCATTGTTTCTAATGGGATGCCCACAGAAAAATTCAGGAGAGTAAAGCTAATGAGACACCTTGCAGATGGAGAAGTGAAAATAATTCCTGCAGGTTCAAAGGGTATCTTCCACACTGGGAACTCTGAGGAAATCAATGAAGAGAGACCTCTGCCTTGCTACATCCACATCCAAGAAAGATTCACATACGATTAGTGCAGTGCTTGGTGCTCAATGAAGTCTTTAGGGACTTCAAAAAAAAAAATAAATATTCAGTTAGTATTTATCACATCTGCATCTTTGCTGAGGAAATGCAGATGAGATTTTCCCTGCAGATTTAAGTACCAAAGCAAAGATTTCACTGTTAGCTACAAGAGGAAATACAGTTACAAGATCCAGAGGGATTTTTATTTTAATAATCATTTTTTTTCTTTCATTATTCCTACTTACTTTCAACCTTTATTCTTAGGTTAGGACTTCAGTCAAAGCACAGAGGTAGACTGTGCCGTATTTCCTTTTGCCAATTCCAGAAGCAAGAAAGCTTTAGAAGGTTAAAGTAAAAAACATGAAAGGGAAACTTGAAGAAAAAAATGAAAGAGAACAAACCTATTCCTATTCCTTTGTATGGGATTTAATGATAGAAATGAAAAAGGGTCACACCTGACTTTTTGATAGAAAACCTAGAGGTGAAAAAATATTGTTCTTTTTTAAATACTTTTGAAGGGATATTTTTTACTGCTACTAAAACAACACACCTGTACAACTCATGTTCCAGATAAATGTGCTGACTTCAATGGCAGGATAAAGGTGCGACTGGGGCTGCCAGGGACTTTGCTCCTTGAATTGGCAATACCATTAAACCACATTTGTGCTTTTAAAGAATAAGGAGAAAAACAGAAACAAGAAGTCCAGGGATATATGCCTCTTGTACAGAACTTTCAAATGCCAGGAAAGAAGCTATTTTTGCAAGGGCATTAAATAATCCTCAGTCTTTTTACTAGCAGCAGGGAAGGCACTAGGATGAAGAGCAGGTCAAATACAAGCTAGTGGGTGCTCTGTTCTCCTATTCTTCACACTCCATAACTGACTTTGCCCTCCATTTCCCACTAGCAGGCAGTTTGAGATCTAGCAGCCTCCACAGTATCACCCTCCTCCTGCTATAGCCAATAGGAAAAAACATAAGTGAGGAATAAGCCTTACTAAAAGCCAACAACATAGCACCTGTTAAAGTTGGTTACAGCTGGAAAGATTATTAAGATGAAAATGGGTAAAGAAACAAACAAGGAAGGAATGCTCACCTGTATCCGAAGACCCAGGCTCACAGGAAAGACTCCACAAAGGAAGGATCTCCAGAAAGAGATCCTTCCCTAGTGGCAGTCAGCCCTTAAATGGGGTCTAGGAGAGGTGCAGCCAGGCTCCACCCCTTCGGTCACACAGCTGAATCGCCTTCACCTGTGCTGCCACGGCTGATTCAGTGCTTGCCTCGGTGGTTCAGGCTGTGACTCAACAGTTCCTATACAGCATCAAAACAGCCTCACCTGATGCAAGGAAATACTACACAATGACCATTTCTCAGCTACTGTTAGCTGGACGTGAGGGGAAAGTGTTTGGCTGAAAGTAGAGAATCGTAGCATGGCTTGGGTTGAAAGGGACCTAAAAGATCATCTAGTACCAATCTTTCTGCTAGGGTACTAGATCAGGCTGCTCAGGGCCCCATACAACTTGGCCTTGAACATCTCCTGGGACGGGGCATTTACAGCTTCTCTGGGCAACCTGTTCCAGTGCCTCACCACTCTTTGAGTAAAAAGTTTCCCTCTAATATCTAATCTAAATCTCCCCACTTTTAGTTTAGTTGTCTTTGAAATATAGCATCAATATTCACATTAAGAAAGAAGTTCCTGTAAATAAAGGCAAGCAAACAAACTGTCCTCAAGCAGAAGAGGATCGGAATGTATCTATAAAGCCAGAAAGAAGCATGAAGTGGAGAAGTGTTGCTGCAGATTAGAACAGCAGGAATCTGCAGATGTTTGCAAACACTCAGTAAATCTCCTGCTTCCAAAACAGAGGAGAAGGTGGGAGGGAAAGGCTGCTCCAAAAGTAATGCCTCCTATTTTGTTATGTTCATTCATGATGTCAAAGGCAGATATTGGTGATATGGCAATAGAAACCGAGTCTTCCTACCAATATTCCGTTACATTTTGTTGTCATGTGACAGATGGCAGCAGAGGGGCAGTCTGACATAAAGGCATCAAAACCCACCTGGATGCGTTCGTGTGTGACCTGATGTAAGTGTTCCTGCTCCAGCAGGGAGATTGGATTAAATGGTCTTTCAGGGTCTCTTCCAGTCCCTAATATTCTGTGATTCTGCAATTCCATGATCTGACATGGAATTGCATCTGAAGAAAAAAAGTGGAAGTGAATTCCTCCATGTGGAGAAAATGGCATGTATTGATACTGATCAGTGCTTGCTGAATGTTTATGGACATCAAACAGAAGATGTGAGCGCAGCAAGGCAGTGGGTGGTACGTTTCAGCAGTGGCAACAGTGACAGAGGGACACCTTTGCTGGTGCAGCGTGAGGGAGAGGCCTCTGCTTTGCTCTGAGAAGGCCCAGGAAGGATCTGAGTGTTGACTACAGCTGCCTACTGAGAGGAACATGGGAACACAGAGCATGACATTGCTCCCAAATACTCAGTGGTGAAAGGACCAGAGGCACCAGGCTCATGCTGGAGCATGGACAACTCCCAGTCAGGCAAAAGGAAAGAACTGCCACTACAAGGGTGCTCAGATGTGGAACCAGCACCCAGGAAGCCTGCAGGTTTCCATCCTCTCCAGGGTGCTCAAACTTAACTGAGCTTGGCTGAATTAAGCCCACAGCACCAACAAAGAATTCTCTAAAGGTGCCGTCTGCAACAGCAGCCCTCAAAAAAAGGGATGAGCCAAAAGGAGAAAAGCTACGAATTGGCTAAGAGGGGACACTGCCCCCATGAGTCCACTGGGCAGCTTAATAGTTTCTACTGCCTCTTGTCAGTCATCTAGACAAGGCATGAAAGCAAAACACTGCAAGCACCCAGGAAAAAGGGGCACAATGGGATCACCTGGTTCCATGTTAGCATAGGCACAGCAAGCCATCACCTGACACACGAGTACAACTGGCTTTGGTCTTAGTTCAGCAACAGTCTGTACATGCTCTTTGCATACCATTGGCAATTTAATCACTGCACAGGGAACAAACACCTCCCTCTCCTCTTCACCTGATGGTAGGGGCTGAACACTTTCACGCTGCTTGAGGTACATCGGGGTCAACTGATGGGGACCTACATACCTGTGCCCATAAGCTCTCAAGAGCACTATACCAGAGACTGCAGAGAATGAACCAGTCCAAATTACTTAGAATGCATGACTGACAGCTGTTCATTGTGCACTGCCATGGAGGACCTGGCTTTACCTCCAACCACTCATTCTGTGACCAAGGAGAGAACAGGACAGCAATCACCAAATTGGCTGTCTCATCCTCCGGGTGCAAAACCCCAGCACCAGGCCCCAAGGACCTCACAGGCCCTCCAATGCACCCCCTGCAGTCCCAATGCGGCCGCCCACAGGACGCCAGGCCCTCTCCTCCACACCCCTCTGCTTTGGCATCAAGGCACAAGAGATGCCACCTTCTCACGCTCCAGGGCCAGAGCTGAGGGATGGCAAAGGACAGCCCACACGACCACACAAACTCCACTGCTTTTAATGACTGCCTCTCCCTCGGCTGCCTGTGGAGCATCGCCATGCTTTGCTCCTCCTCCACCCCAGGCAGCTTCAGGGGGCTTGAGAAGCCCCTGCCCCGACTGATCCTCTTGCTACATTCGTGCCACTGCCTTCCAGAAATGGCCGCAGGCCCCAACTGCCAGCCGCCATGTTTGGGCCAGCACCTGGTGCTCAGAATCCTGTCGCCATGGGCACCCAACTGCCCTCAACTGCAGTCCCTGTGCTGACACAGCAGGAGACAGTTGCACTCCAGACTCTCTCCAAGAGATACTTTGTATTTCTTTTGATTTCCGAGGACGGGATGGAGCAGCCACCCTCAAAGAAGAGGCGGCTGCTGGAAGAGGCTGATGACATCCAGCCCATGGAGGTGGACCCGCCTGGCAGCCAAGAAGAGCCCATGGAGGTGGATCCACCTGTGGCAGATGAGCCGATGCAAGTGGATCCACCTCCATCGGGGCACACTGGCTCTCTGCTGCTGCCAGGCCAACCAGGAAGAGCTCGCGCCCCAAATTCCATCACAGGGGCGCCAGGATCCGTCCACCTCCCGCCAAACGGCCGCCTCGACGCCGGCGCTGATCCTCCCGTCCTGTAAGTTTGCCCTTACCCGGGAGAGCCCCAGCTCACGGCCATCCTGCGGGCTCACGTGGAGCCTCCATTGCCTGCTCCTCCTTCTTTTCACAGCCAAGGCTCCTACAAGCCCTTCCTTCCCCACCCCCTCCCTCGTCCCTTCCCAAGTCCTCTCATCTCTTCTTCACCAAGTCCTGAGGAAGAGGGCAGGGCAGGGACTGCCATCCTTGGAGCTGCTGTGCCGGGGCAGCGGGACGAGTCTGACAGAGGGACCTCAAACATCTCAGGGGCATGAGAATCCCGTAAGTTTACCCTTAGCTGGGATGGACAGCACCGAATCAGGTGCTCACACAGAGCCTCCATTTCATGATCATCCTTCTCTTTTGACAGCCAAAGCTCCTATGAGCCCATCCTTCCTGTCCCTCTCCCTCATCCCTGCCCAGCGTGGGGGAAGAAGTCAAAGAAGGGACAGAGGCAGCTGATCCTGGGGAGAACCACACTTCAGTTCAGACAGGAAGAAGTGCTGAACTGCAGCAAGAAGGTCCAGTCCAGGTGCTTTCCTTTTTGGACAGTTTGGACTTTTCTTTCAAGACTGGACAATCAACAATTTAAAACAACAATACAAAATAATAAAAAAATCAAAACAGCAGTATAAAATAAACACATTTTCATTTTAAAAAGAAAAGCACTGATTGTCTCTCTGCTTTATGAAGCTTCGAGTTTGCACGCAGGTTCCCGCGTCCCCTCCTTGCCTCCCGCACACACAACGTACCCCGCAGCAGGACACGCTGCCCTCACTGCCAGCCCCAGGAACAACCACCGCACTGCACACACACTGAGGCTGTCCCCTTGCCCTGCCTCAGCACCCTCTGCTACATGGCGGGGATATTTCACACACACATCATCAAAAAAAACAGTAGAGAGCCCCTTTTTACTCTTGAATGACAGAATCAGAAAACTCACAGTATTCCACGTCCTCTCAACAACTGATTAATGAATAGAGATGCTTGAACTGAATACAAGAATTGGCATTTATCGGGACAAACACAGAACTAAAGCAAAACATTTTGGTTTCAATTACTGACAGCCCCCCCCGGGTGGCAGTCAGAAGTCCCCTGCCCTGCGCCATCATGGCAGCAGCTCTGCCCCACCGAACAGCCTGGCCCAACAGCAGCCGCACAGAGGTGTGCAGCCAGCAGAGGATGGGCTGACACCAGGACTTGGGGAGGGCTGTGCTAACTTAGGTGATGGTAAATAACTTTGTGCAGCTTGATACACTGTCTTAACACAGTCTGTGAACAGTGGAAAATTCACAGACATGCTTTCTGTTTTGATTCAGGAATTTGAGAAGGTGTTTCAAGATAGCCAGGAAAATGATCAATTTTTTCATCTAATTGTGACTTCATTTTCAGTTGGCTTAAGTAGGTTCTCTGCAAATTTTCAAATGGAATATATAGAGTTGCAGTCAGACACTCAGCTCAAAAAACTGACCGTGTCTCTTTTTACCAGACTTTTATAAGCCCTATCTGACCAGAGAAAAAAACCCCTCACTTCACAGTCACGTGATATACATATAATTGCTTTCTGGCACTACATACTTCTGCGATTCACTGTTTTCAAGGATGAATCACAGGAAGAGTAACATTTCATCAAAGATCTCCAACAAACACCTTTTGAGCTCACTGAGAATTGTGGCCACTGCCATTGAACTAGATTGATGTGTTAGTGTCACAAAAACAAGATCAGATATCCCATTAGTTCTGTTTTTGTTGTTCTCTCTTTATTTTTTAAATTATAGAAAATAATAAAATATTTTTTGTTGCTTATATACATTTGCTATATTATATAGGAGGGCTGATCCAAAAGTTATGCCTCCTATTTTGTTATGTTTGTCCATAGCATCAGAGGCAGACATCGATGGTATGGCAATAGAGGTTAAGCCTTCCCACCAGTATTCCATTACATTTTGTTGTCAGGTGGCAGCAAAAGGGCAGTCTGGCAAATTGGCATCTGACGTGGAAGCGCACCTGAAACTAAGGTATGTCACTGAGCTACTCCATGTAGAAAAAATGGCACACATTGCCATTCATTGACACTTGCTGAATGTTTTTGGAGACCACACAGTGGATGTGAGCACAGTGAGGTGGTGAGTGGGGCATTTCTGCAGTAGGTCAACTCTGCTCGTACAGATTTTTCTGAGCACAGCATGCAGTATCCTGCTCATCGCTAGTGAAAATGCACAGCTGATAGTGAGGACTATGTTGAAAAATAACATTTTGTAGCTGAGAATATCAATCAAATAGTGTGGTTGCGCTCTTTGTTGTAGTTCCTGTTAAAATAAAACAGGAGGCGTTACTCTTGGAGCAGCCTATGCAATCTTAGGTGGATTCAATATGAGGTGAATTGGGACTTATTCACCCTGGAGGCACTCACAGCTGGTTAAACAAGTGCACATAGTCCTGGTCACAAAGCTGGCTTTTGTCTTTGGGTTGGCAGTTGCCTTGAGACTACAAATCTATCTTGGTTGAGGGGATTACATTTGGGTATCAAAGGGTGCAACAGATAGATTCAAAACCAAAGGAAATGAAACACAGTGATGTAGTAAAAAGTGTTTTGCAAGATGGTGGGAGACTGAACCACTCTTAAGAGGTAAAACCACCCGTCCACCATGAAAAGTAATTGCACTGTCAGCCTTCTACCTCCATATCCAGGCATAGTGCCATAGAATTCCCAGGACATGCTTCAGAGTTGCTGCTTCCCTTTGCAGTGATTTTTGAGTAACACCAACTTTGCACAGGATAAGTGTTTTTTATTCCCAGAAAAAAAACAGACATGTAGCTGAGCAGAAGTTCCACAAGTGTCCAGACCAACTCTGTTCCATCATCCACTCACCCTGGCTCAAAGAATTTTCTCTAGTGAAAGTTTTTCCTTACAGCTAATCAATATCTCTTTTTCCATCTTGTGCCTGTTGATGAATATTAGGTAAAAATGTCCATCTTCTCTCAAATGCCAGAATTCCACTCTGAGTAGGTAGTACATGGTCCATTTAATTTTAATTTTGAGCATGATCACTTGAGAGAATGGGAAGTACCGTAATTAAGATTACATAGAGTAGAAAGGAACAGAAGAAAATAAATACAGGCTATGTAACAAAAGAGGATGAAATCACCCTCCAGAGGACATGGAATGAACCTTTTCGGGGAACCCCAATAATAAAATCAAAAAATGTAAGACAGGATTAAGGAAGACTAGATGCGGGATCTGAGACAAGGGCCTGCAGAATTAACGAAAAGATAAACTCTTAAATATAAAGCACAGAATCCAGAAGTCTTAAATCTTTTAAATTTGCAGTGAGGGAAGTTATTCAGAAATATCAGGCCGTCTGGTCTTCCTCACATTTCCCTAAAACAATTCAGGAGTGGATTGCAATGAGCAATTCAGGGTGTCTTTTACATACAAATGAAATGTTCTCTCTTTGTTATTTTGTAGTATCTCTGTGTCACTGGGAAATCACAGTATAAGTTACTGTACAAAAACATTAATGCACTAAGCAGATGAGTTAGAGAGACCAGTCAAAACTTTCAAATATCAGCTCAAAAAATGGACTTTTACTATAAATATTAAATGAAAAACCTGCAGAGTGAACATCCCTTGTCATTTCTCATCATGATTACTTTCCCTTAACTGGAGTAAATATTTCATTGTAGTAAAGCTAAACTCTTGTTCTTCAATATTGGATTTGCTGAGATTTAGATGAAAGTATTTCTAAAGCCAGAACAAGCATGCTGCTCTTTAATCCAAAAGTTCAACTGTGGAATAAAAACAACAAGAAGTGTTTTCACAACAAACCCTCACAAGGTCTCAGCTGCTCCAAATGCTCTGCTTTCATTGCAGAAACCACTCCAGTTCATAAAATGAGAGCTCATAGACAGATAGTTCTCTGTTCTCAGGTCCCTTTACCTATTTAACTATTTACTTATTTAATGCTTCCGGAAATAAAATATTTGAATAACAAACCTTTTCAGTTGTCATGGTTTTTTTTGTCATTCATTCATTTATTCAGTGGTGAAATCTCAGATTGAATCAGTGTTTTGTCTCTCGAAAGGAAGCAATGGTTATAACATCAATTTGATGGCTTTCTGTAAGAAAGATTCTTAGCTGTAGAGATATGTTAACAAATAATAACAGAATACTAACTGTTAATTTCAAGAGAGAGTTTCCCTTACGAAGTCTTCCTGATTCACACAGCTATCAAGCATGAGTTGTACTACGGCAGAGTCAATTGCGTCCTATGGGAATCTTCAATATATGAAAAAGTAACAAAGATGCAAGACTGGGCTGAGCCTTTACCGATCCCAAGAAACTTGAGTCTCTTAAAACTTCATAGCTACCAAGTGACTCAGTTTCAAATGACCTGCCCTGCAATGACCCATTCCCACATACCACCAATTTTTTTTTTTTAATTATTTTTTTCTTTTTAAGCTGCATATTATAATGTATGTCCCTAATGTATTACCATAGCCATTTCAGACAAAGTTGCAGTTAGGTGTGCTATCCATGGGCCTTTCAGTGTCTCACCTTTGGTGTAGGCAGATGATGAATACTGCTGAAATATACCATAGCTCCACTCATTATTCAAGCCAAGGCTGCCTGTGCTTCCCTAAAATAAAACTTATAACTGCCGCTTGCCATCTGCTGTGGTGCAAAATACGTTTAGGATAAAAGAACCCTTTCTAATAAGAAGAGAGCACAACATTTCATTTATCATCAGCAAGTGTAATAACAACAGCTACTGACCTGTGGCCACAAAAACGTCACTGTTCACAACTACAGAGAGAGGCAATTAAAATCTGAGGTGGTCAAATACTGAAAGCAACTACAAGGACATGTAAATTGGGGTAAAAGACTCATTTCAGAGAGGATTGGTTCAGTAGTGGGAGAAGATGAGTAAATACACATTTCTTTACACGATGCTGAATTAGGTGAATAGGTCTCAGCCATGCCTTGTTACATTAATTTACTTTAAAATATCATTCCCTAAGCTGTAAAACCAGAGGCTTTTAAAAATGCAGTCAAAATATATCCAAGGAAGAAAAATCACAGATAAAACAAGGCGCAACCTGTCACGCTGCTTTTATCAGGTCCCCATCCTCCGAAACTTGCATAATCCCCTGGCAGTGCACCTCTACCCAGACCTAATGGGAAGAGGAGAGTTACTAGACTCCATAATAAGAAGATGCCCAGTGAGACAGTTTTGCTACACCTGAAGCAGCCATCCCTGTACTTTTGGTTGCCATCAGCTAACATATCTTAAATTCATTGCCCCTGCTCTTTCAGCTATGCAGTGAGTTGCTGTGCAACAACTCAATAAGGCCAAACAAATTAAAAAAACACCACCTTGATGACCAGTTGTTTTTTTTTTTCCTCTTTACATGTTGGTAGAGTTCCTGCATGCTAATAAGACAGTGTTGGGCAATTGCCCAGCCCGTCACTGCTTCAGTATTAATTCTGAGTCTGGATACCCCAGGCAGCATCCCCAGCTATTTGCTGGAGTCCGATCAGCCAGATTCATACAGTTTCCTAGAAGGAAGCAGATTGTATCCATCATTATCTGTAACTCTAAGGAGAAGTGACAGATGTTTTAGATTCTAATCTTTACAGTAAATAATAAAAGCAAAGTAAGTTTTCCCAGGCAGAAGAAAGCAAAGAGGTATATTTCCTGAACTATGCTAAGTGAAAGTGAAACGAATGAGGTTTATGATCTTCAAGAATATCACTGCAGTGGAATGAGTATAAGTGTTAAAATTGTTTCATGCTTCTTATAGCAAAATTGAAGTTGGAAACTTAAAGTAGATATTATTCCCAGTTCTGTACTACCAGCAAACCTGTCTTATATAAATAAGTTAAAGAATGGCAGTCTAAGTGGATTTCAGAAAATTCTCTGTACTCTTCTGGACGATTATCAAATAAACTCGACTTTGTCTCTCTGGAGGTCCTATGAAAATACCAACTAAATTCAGTTTACTGAATGCTGAGGCACAGCCCAAGCTATGAGTGTTAAATGAATTGATTTGCCTCGAGTAATTATCAAGATCAAATGTTTCCCTCACATTTGTAAATAACAGCCTGCTGTGCTTTGAATCAGTCCTTCAGCAGTAAGATGTTTCTACTCTCATATCTCAGACTCACATTAGTCTTTACTTTAGTAATTTGCCCATGTTCCACATGACCTGGAGTGGTCATTTTCCTGGAAGAACTCCATTTTTCAATTGTTTTTCCTTTTGATTCAAGTACCCATGCCTCTAAGGTTGAGGTGGATTTTCCATCGCACTTCCTCTTGTTTTCTCCATGGTCACCCAGGTAAAACCATAAGGTTACACATGTTGCGCGCCCACTATATCCCTGTTCTAGAGCAGAGGAATACTTACTTCCAATAGCTGAGATACTGGTCCATACAGCTGGGGAATAGGACATATTTTCTTTGAATTGCTGGAACTCCTAGGACAGTTTCTCCACAGAAAAAGCCCAGAGGAAGGAACAGAGATTTTCTTCGTATTGACAAAGTAGGCTACCCACTGTTGGTATTTTATCATC
Source organism: Chrysolophus pictus (assembly GCA_037305975.1). Taxonomy (NCBI): domain Eukaryota; kingdom Metazoa; phylum Chordata; class Aves; order Galliformes; family Phasianidae; genus Chrysolophus; species Chrysolophus pictus. Next base: position 43,736,386 of record JAYKPI010000006.1, read on the forward strand.
TTTTCAAACTATTACTGTCAGTGTGTTGGCATACAACGACGACGTGCTCCATACAAATTTTCACCACGTAGGTCACAGGCACTTCACATCATTTAGACCTTGGGATAAATACTTGCTGTCTGGATTAATATTATACATCATCTCCAGCACAGCTAATTCCATCAGGTATGGGACACATTTCTCCATGCTGATCCATTTACCTGCGTAACATAGCAGATCTTCCTTGAAGAGACTTCTTTCCTTCAGAGTTGACGAGAACCGCCTCCATAGACTGAAATCTTGTACTTCTTGTCCAATTGCTTTGTCAGTATCCTCTTCTCTATTGAGGTACCCCAGCTGTCTGGCTTTGCTGCCCACTAAGTTCTCATTATTCCAACATTCCAGATGACGATGTGCTCATCTAGATGACAGCTGAAGTATTTTTGCATATCTCACAGCTCACCTATAGATGTTGGACACTAATTGGCTCCTTTTGAATTCTTCCTCTTTCTCCTTCCTTTCCTGTGATGGCCTTGCTTCATCCTCATCTTCTTCTTCCACCTTTGTAGGAGTTTCCTTACTAAACAAGCTGACTTTTGTAGCCATTTTTCAATCTTGTGTATAGGGGTAAATGATACTGGCACAAGTTTGTTCTCTGGTTGAACTGCAAGGCTGTCACAGGAGCTGGAACAGCAGCAGAGCCTGTCACAGCTGTTGGAGTGAGAGCATAGTCTGTTGCAGGGCTTGGAGCAACCTCAGGACTTATTGCATTGTCATCAGTTCTAAGGATCTCTTCCTCCACGAGGGTACTGAATAGGGCTTATTAAGCATAGGCTGAGCCCCAGAACGCTGCAGCAATATGTGCCTCTCTAGAACTGCCAAGGTGACAGTGTTCCTTCTGCAAATATTTTGCTAGTTTTCCAAAATTCTGCCGGTGTTGGGATTAAGATTCTGGGATGAAATTCCAAAATGCTGGAGGTGTTCTAGGTACCATTCTAGGTATCTGCCCATATCATCCCACACTCCCTACTGCTCATAATTGTCCAACCCTGGGACAGATCTTTGTATGATATTCCTAAATAGTTGTTTAACTTTAAACTAAACCTGAAACACATACAGGAGACACAGCAGTAGGATCATGCTGGTTTGAACAGTGCCCATTTTCTCCCCCATAGCCTGACTCCCTGAGGAGACAAAATAAAGAGGGCAATTATTAATAGTTTTCAAGATATGATTCACAAAGAATAAAGATGACTGCAATACTGAGTACAGATTGGACCATATCAGTCTCCCAATCACTGTGACACAGTACAGAAAATTGATAACCTTAATCTAGCCCCTAGAGATGGTGAACAGCATAACAGGGAAAATATATAGAAAATAAGGTTGTAAATAATAACATCGTGATTAACAAATGTTGAACTACTATAACATTTACAACAATTTAGTTTAAGCATTCTCTGGTCAGATCTGTTGTTACGTCAACCCTTTGAGATCCTTGTTGGGTTCTAAAGAGGGCTACTGTGATTTCATTCAGCAGGTAGCCAAACACTACACAGCCATTCACTCATCCTGCCCACCCAGAGGGAAGGTGAAAGAACTGAAAACAAAATAAAACCCACAGTTTGAAATAAAACTATTTACTAAGACAGGAAGGGAAAAGCAAAAGAAAAAAACAGCACTGATAACTACATGCAAATACACTGTTATAAACTTCCACAGTGCAATTGTTCACCATCCGTCGATTGAAACCCAGCTAACACCTGCTTGCCACCTGCTGACTGACATCCACCTAGCTTATCCCTGAGTAGTGGCTTCCCACTCTGGACAACTCCCTACAGCTTTATAGCCTTCCACAAGTGGCATGGGATAACCCAGATAATCCACCTGACCAATCCAGGCCAGCAGTCCTGGCTCTGCCCTCCCCTGTGCCCTGTCACAGTACTGCAGTGGCAGCAGTGCTCTCCTGCTGAACAGCCTGGCCCAGGTGCCTACCCATTGCTCAGCAACAACCAAAACATCAGTGTACTATTAACACCATTTCAGTGGAAAACAGGACATCTTTAGATGTTTATAAGTGCAGTCACTCAGTCTTTCCTCATAAGGGAGGTACTCCAAGCCCCAGTCACCAATGCAGACCTCCACTGGACTTTCTCTAGTAGTTGTCTTTCTTGAAGCTCTCCTACTGTTACTGAGGTTTTCAGGTCTTATCTTGCTTACGGAGCTATCATGGAACAGAGTCCCTGCATATTTGCTGCACTCCACCTTGGGAGTTTCTTCAGTGCTGTACCTTCTTTTAAGAGACAGATATCACAGTAAGTCACCTCCAACAATTATTCCACATAATCCACCTCAAGACCATATTCACTCAAGCTTCGCAATAGAGAGAAGGAACTGGTGAGATCACATGCAGTCTTCTTATGAGGATTAGAGCTCAAGAAGCTCACTGGCTGCCTCACTATTTCAAGGGTAAGATGATTGGCTCACATTCACAATGTTAGCAGGATAGTTTTAGCAGTCCTGAGCACAGCCTTGGGCCAGGCTGAAGGAGAGGGAGAGCACACCATCAAAACAAGCTCTCCTTCCATAGTTAGAGACCCTACTTCTCCCACCCATCTGCAACTCTCATCTCTCTAGATCACGATTTGCATTTTTCAAAGTTGAAAAGACCTCTTGTGGCATCACAACAATGTTTTTTAAGATATACAACACCTTTCATGGCAGCTCCCTGACATTATGTGGAATCTTGACGAATTAAAAGCAATGTTTAATTGTTGTTGTTTAAAAACAAACAAACAAAAACCTCCAACAAAAACAACCAAAGTCAGGAATCACATGTGTACTTCCAGATTTGCTAGAGATGCCAGGGGCATGTGAAGGGAGCTGCAGACACTCTCCTCTCCCTCTGCAGCTGGCTGTGAAGTTCTTCCTCAGCCTGAAATGCTATTCTTTCTCTTGTACTTAAGAAGGTTAACCCGAAATTAATAGTGGCTTGACAACAAGGTGAAAGATAATATAATTTTACTGGCACTGAATGTAAATACCCAAAATACACACATATGTGCTCTGAGAAACTGGGAACTCAAAACACAAATGATGAAGAAAATTAATTTCTGATATGACAGCCAACAAAGATTAATACTGAATTGATGCTTGACGTGGGAAACGCATCAGTCAGTGCATCACAGTACTTCTTGGACACCTGTTTTTGGTAACTTGTTTTTGAAATGCCCCTCTTTGGATAACTTCTGGATGAGGGTCTAATTATCCTTCTCAATTCTCTGGATTCGTTGAGAGAAAGAAGGGAGTTAATTACTTTTCAGTATTATTTAAAAATAAGATTACAATGAAACAAAAGCATATCAGCTATGGTAAGGAACAGGATTTAATACAGAATTTAAAAAATCTCTACCATCCTTAATAAAAAAAAAGCAGTAAGTGATGCAAACTCCTAAAGCAGGCAGATGTTTACTAATTTTGTTTAATTTGTCTCCCTTCTAAATGTCTGTCTGCCAATGTGATATGAATATCTAAACCAGTAAAAACTGCAGCTAGATACTATATAAAAAGATTAGTATAGCTCGCTACCTAGTGCTTTTCGCACCAGAAGGGTTGCACAGAATTTACAGTCTGTGGCTGGAATACAGTACATAAAAACGCAATGCACCATCCATCACTGAAATGCAGAACTGGTTCAGACAAGAAACAGGACAGTTTTTTAGCAGCAGCAATGCACCAGAGTTAAGACAAGAAGTTATTGAATCCTATTATGGATATTTGGAGAGGTATAATGGCATTGAAAGGAAACTTCTATTTTCTGCTCTTCTCACAAGGCAAATGAACTACTGAGAGGGAGCATGGCACAAGTGGTCAAGAGCTCAATTTGGATCTTACCCTGAGAATTAAAATTTTAAATGTCAGGCAAGTAATCCCAAAGGGTGAAACCTGTAGTAGCTGTGATGCTTGTGTTGAGCTTGCTTCTCAGCATTTCTGAGTGAGTGTTTCCCATTCCCCTTATGGTGGGATCCCACCCAATCTTAAGACCTGGAGAGGAAATCAGGATGGATCCCAAAACGCTTAGGAATGCAGCAAAATTTTATTGAGACCAAAAGTTTTTAAAAACTGGGATTGAAAGGCTACCACACAATACACACGTCTTTCAAGCTGAGCATGCACTCTTCAGCAGAAGCAGAGCCAATAATCCTCTGAAGGGAAATAAAAATGAAACAATAAAAATAAACTCATTTTCTGGTACTACTCAAGGACAATCCCAACAACTAATGCTGTGACTTGAACTAGTATGATGTGTGAAAAGGCAGTGAGGACAGAAGACTGAACAGAATACTGACAGAAGTAGTCAAACCAGTATAAATACAGAGATGTCTATTGATATAGGGCTAAATGCAAAAGATCCAGCAACAGCCAAAATGACTCCATGCCCATACTTACTCTGTGGCAGGTAAACATAGGCCAGCAGCACCTCCCAAGCTGGCTGCTGGGCTAATGGCTCCTTTGTCACCAGCACTGCACACTTCTTATGTTACAGTCTTGGTAATCACTGCCAACATACATGTGGCAGAGACTTCGACAAGTACTGGGGGACAAAATCACCTGATTTCTACCCACCTTGACTTATTTGTATGAACATGGCTTCTAAATCAACTTTCACATGGCTAAAGCTCTATTAGAAAGCTGCTTTTAGCTGTTCTCATGCTAGATGGCACAGCATGGAGCATCCAGGCTGTAGGTTTGGCTAAACTCAGCCTCAGACTCCACAGCTCAAGTTGGAAATATTTTTCAATGCACCATCAAGGCATTTGGTGGCACTCTGGGGATTTTGAGCACAGCTAAACTGTATGCATCAGCCTGTGCACACAGCAAAAACTGAATACACACACATGCACAGAGAGAAGTAGCAATCTCATACTGGAATCACAACATGTTTTACCTATAGTAAGTACTTGTTACATGAATACTGACCACAGTCAGCTCTGGCCTTAACTACAGCACACTTCTTATTAAATAAGAGATGTTTGAAGGATGTCACCTAAGAAAGTAATCTCAGACTGCTTACACTGTGCCTCAAGCACAGCCCATTTGTCTTGTCTTCCAGCCTTTGCAGTTGCTAGGGCTGCAATTCAAGATCATACACAGGCTTCCACTTTCCTGTGAGGGTAAGAAGGTGACATAAGGCCACCTGGGGCCTGGACATTTCTTTGATCTGAGTGTGGACAGACACTGATTGAATGATGAGCCAGCATCATGCGCTTGCAGCTCAGAAAGTCAACCATATCGTGGGTTGTATCAAAAGCATAGCCAGTAGGATAAAGGAGATGATTTTCCACCTCTCCCCACCTTGTGTGGTCCCACCTATAATACTGCACTGAGCTCTAGGGTCCCCAGCACAAGAAGAGCATGGTCCTGTTGGAGAAGGTCCAGGAGGCCACAAGGATGCTCAGAGTGCAGGAGCACTTCTCCTTGGACACAGACTGAGAGAACTGGGCTTGTTCAGTCTGGAGAAGAGAAGGCTCTGGGGAGAAAATATTGAAGATTTCCAGTACCTAACAGGGCCTACAGGAAAACTGGGGAGGGCTCTTTATCAGGGAGTTCACTGACACAACAAGAGGCAATGGCTTTAAACTTGAAAAGGGTAGATTTAGATTAGTTATAAAAAAGAAATTCTTCCAAGTGAAAGTAGCAAGGCACTGTCAAAGGCTGGCCAGAGAAGCAGTGGATACTCCATTCCTGGAGGCATTCAAGACCAGGTTGGATGGGGCCCTGAGCAGCCTGGTCTGGTGGGTGACAATGGCAGAGGGCCTGAAACTAAATGGTCTTTTAGGTCCCTTCCAACTCAAGCTATTATATGGTTCTGTGAATCAAAACTGTCAAACTTCAATTTTGGAGCCATACACACTTTCATGTTGGAAGAGTTGAGTCAACATCATGGGCAAGTCCAGTATGTGAGCCTTGGTCTATGTGAAACACAACTGGTTTAATTCAATTTGCAATTGGCTTGATTTTAAATTGATGAGGTAACCATGTGCCTGCATGTGCCTTCCTAAATCTACATGATCTAGAGTGTTATTTTAACTGACAGTCCAGCACTGTCTGTTTTGGGGAAACAGAGAAGTAATTGCACATTTTAAAATAATTGCACAGACAGCAGTCAGAGACCCCCAAATCCTTTGCAAGCTGAATACAGCTGCTCAGAAGGTGGAGGTTGCAAGCATGATTGACACATCAGTCAATCACCTTCTTGACCAAAATCATCAGTTCTTGTTGAAGTTTGCTTCTTTTATCATTACAGGCACTTGCAGATTTAGGATCATGAATGCATCTACAATACAGAAGATCTGCCTCTAGCAATCATCCTACACAGTGCTACAGTGCCACACACAATTAGAGCCGCTCCTTCAACACATCAGACAGGTGTACTTACTGCCCAGAATTATTTTATGTCTGACAGCAGCATGAAAGGAACTGGAAAAGACAAATTGAGAAATGAGCAAAAGCACATGGGGGAAATTCACAATGCCTGGGAAAGTGGAGGAGCTGCAGCAAAAGGAGGAAAGGGTGAAGGTAGAGAAAGGCTCCTACACCAAACCTGGGAAAGTTGTGAATAGTTTCTTCCAGAAATGCCACAGATGGGTGCTGTGACAGGCCTTGACAGGGTGCCCAGCATCTCATGCAGAAAGGAGCATAGGCATGAAGGCACAGAGGCAGCCGGTCACAGTGGTGACACCTCCCTGTACGCAGCCCGCTGAGACTTGATATTACCTCCAGCCTTCTTCCCCCAGCATAAGGTATGGCTCCACATTCCTCCTCAGACAAACCATTGTCCTGCAGGGCTGTTCACACTCCTCTAAACCCACATCAGCAGTGTTTGGAGCTTGTGTGGTACTTTTCAGAGCAATCGGGTGCCCTGCTGGTGTCCCACTGCTGGGGGACACCGAGCAGTTGAATAGAGCTTGGGCAGAGCTAAGGAAAAGCAAATTCTTTCCAAAAAAGGTAAGACTAAAGATAAGGTCTCAAGTACACTAACAGAAAATCTGTTGTAACTGCTACCTGTACGCTGGGCAGCTGTGGTAGTTCACAGGCTTCTCCTGATATCAACAGAATTCTGATCGGATTCATAAAGCTTCTTCCAAATGAAAGGATACAGGTTAAAATCAAAACCTCTCTGAATCTGGACTGCATAGAGTATTTTGCAGCCCAAAATACTCTGTTCTCCTTCACCACTTGACACAGCCAGAAGGTCACGTGAATCTTTCCATCTCCCTCAGATAAATGGAAAGAGAATTCTGTGTGACTCTGTGTGAGAAGATCTTTCATTCTAAAGGCCAATTCAAACAATCTGACTTCACCCTGGCTTGTCATTTTCAGATAAGAAATAAGAGAAACGTTCAGCTGCCTAGGAGACATCTTCAGTGTTTTCACTACCAGGAGTGCAATGCAAGCAGCATGTAAAATGAAAATAAAGACTTCATCTGTGATTTTAACAGTTAAAATAACCATGTCTGGATGAAGGAGATGCATGAATTTACACATTAGAATACAACGTATTGGAGAAATGGGCAAAGAGAGCAAGCCATCTGGCGCATGAGAAGAGTTATGGTAAATCTGACAGTCTTTCCAGATCCTCGTGAATTGTTTCCCATATCCCAAACAAATGGAATGAAAGTCACAGAAAAGGCAAAGTGTGTATTTGTGCCTGTTTTTCTTCATTATGCTTTTTATGGATACAGAGCTCTTGATGGCAGACTTTCAGGAATACGAATAGCTGCACTGTCACTCAAATTTAGCAAAAACTCAGATTTCCACAATCTGCTATGTTCTTCCTTCTATAATAAAATATAGTCCTTCAATCATGTAGCCTCTTTCTCATTCAAACAGGAGAAAGAAACTTGGTAACCTGGACTGAGAGGTCTGAGAAAAAAAAGCATGATCCAGATTAAAGGAAAGCCTTTTGCTTATTACAGTAAAAGAAAATTCTATTGCAACATTAGCATAAGAAAAACGTAGAAGCTACAGGCTTCTTTGAGGTCAAAATAGACTACCAGAACTAAATCTGATCTGTATCTCAGCCAATGAAGATTTTTGCTTTGCTCTGCTTCAGGATTCTTGTCATCGTTATGCTCTGGATATGTTTTACAGTACATTATGCCAATGAAACATCTTAATTATGAGCATGACTGAGAAGTGGTGCCTTGGGCTCATCTTTCCTCCATTTAAATCAGCAAAATAGAGGAGACTATCACAGCGATGGGTTACTCTCAAAACACGAAAAAAGTCACGTGATTGGATGTAATGAATGTAAAGGGGAAAAAAAGCCTTATCCCTTAAAGATAGATTTTAAATATGACCAAAGCAGAGTCAATTTGAATATTCCTGTTTGAGCATCACACCAGGGAGCCTACCCATTACCAGAGAAAACAAAAGGGATGAAGAGCAAATGTAAGCTCCTAAGCTGGGGCAGGCAAGATTCAGACACCTAGATAAGAGCTCCCCAACCCAGATCCTCACTCCCAGGAGTGGATGAGCAGGAAAGGTTGAGTTTCTCTCCCTGGAATTAGAGAGGCTGAGAGAATTTCAGCACAACAACGAAGATGGTGTCATGTTCTGCTTAAGGCACTGCATAGACTCCTGATGCTAACCTGAGCTCTGTTATCAGCCCACTTTGTACTCTTCTTCAAAGTAACATCTTCACTTACACGCTTGTCTACACAGGTTACAGATTTGCCATGGGAAATGGATGTTGTCTTCTCTATGGTGATCACACCATGCCCCCAGGACTCTTCCCATTTTGGTCTCCTTATCATAACAGCATCTAAGAAACCTTCCTTCAGGCTAACCTTCTGCAATTAATCCATTTTCTGATTAAAAGCATAACAACACTGTGCGTACAGTGAAGGCGGCTTTGATGCACCACAGTGCATATATTCTTGGAGGTACTAATATGCTGGTACCAACTACTGAGTACTAAAGACAGACCATGCAGAAGAGGGAGTGTGGAGCACTGCACGAACATCTTGCTTGGATGCAAGCCACTGTTCCTGCTGCAGCTGCAGATACTTATTTTTCCAGCTTTAGGAAGCCTTCACTAACAGCTCGTCTCTTTGGCGAGGCCAGGAACACAAATATGACTCAAAGAATGGTGATTATCTCAAATTAGTTTTCTGCCAGAGCAAATGGTTGAGGGAATTTTTAGCCTTCTGCACTGAACTAAGAAAAGCTTAGAATGGAAAAGAAATGCTCATTTCACTTTAGATAAAGGCTTTAGGTTGCAAAGAAAATAAAAGTATTATAGTCTGCTTAGCTTAAACTATCCATAGAGATGCCATTTATCAATAGAGGATGCAATTTATTCCTCTGACATTTGCTGGTGACCCTCAGGAGCTTTGATAACAAGATCTGCACTGCCAGACTAGCTTTGCTTAAAGTTTGACTGCTTAGTGGAAGTGTGTAAAGCAAGAAGAATTTAGTTCCTAAGTTCCAATTTGAGAAACCTCTTTAAAAACTTAAAAAAAGAAACAATATAGTGAAAATAATTGATGCTGGCTCTAGAAGCGTAGAAAAGTCAGAGAGAATTACACATCCTGAAAAACGATTTCTTACCACTGTATATACTTAGAGGATGATGAGCCTATATCTGGAAATGGAGTTAGTAACTTGCACACAAGATACAGGCAACAGAGATAACAAGTTCATGAGGATGAACACTGCCTGTGGCCCTTTGCTTGTGCATGTGCCCTTTCTGGAGCCACCACCAACAGCTAACATGTTGGAGCCAGACTGACATTATGCTCATGAGGAGGGCAGCAAAGAGAAGCTTAAAGAAGAAAATGAGATGAGCTCTCAATTCTGAGAGCAATATAATTTACTGTGCTATAAATGGTAGAGGGAAGAAAAAAAGAAGAAAGCATTTGGTATTGCTAGCTGAATTTCATCAAAGCCATGAGAAAGCCAAGCAGTCAACCAATCAGTCCACATTTCCATTTTAGCTTCAGAAATCTAAGATCTAAGCAGCAGGACTGAATTGACTAAGTCAGTTCAGAGCACCTCAAATAACTTTTTTTTCAGTTTGAGTACATCCTTTATTGGCTTCACCCAGACAGAAAATGGGACAGGGATGTAGAGATGGTAAAGCCACACACCAAAGTTGAGAAACAAAAATCCCAAAGTGCTTGCCAGTGATATATCCACTTGGATATACTCGGATTTTCAAGTAAATATACATTTATTTGGCATGCCAAGCCAAGGCCCACTGTGCTGCCCAAGTTCATAACTCATACTAAAGCTAACTTGGGGGGGTGATCTGGTCCTTTTGATATGCATCCTTCTTGGACCAATTGAAGAAATGGGTATAGGAAAAATGCATGCTGCCTATCATACCTGTGTAATCTAATTAGTGCTGCTTTCTTTTCTATAAATTATAGATTTCTGTAAAACATCAGTTTTACATACAGTTCAAAGCTGAGGCTTAGGAGCTTTTTCAGTCCCTTTTCATTGTAGGCTTGCTATTTTCTAGCAGATCAAAGAGATGTTTCTATGCCTAGCAAAACCACTCAACAGAACCAATGGAGAATTGCTTTGGGAGACAGCCAAGTCAGCGACCTGATGAAATGCAATTTCATTTGTTGTATTTAGGAAACATACAGCGTTAGCCCATTATAAAGACTTTCCAATTCAGTTAGAAAAATATAGTTAAAATTTAAAAAGTATTTGCTGGTAAAAATGGCCAGCAGGGAAAGCAAGGGGGAAAAGCCCCATTACACTGCTGAGCCCCTGAAACAGCTGTGTGGAAAAATAACCACTTCCCTGGGCCAGAAAGAAGTGCTTCCAAGTTTACAGAGTGCATAGCACAGTTTGGCTGATGCTTCAGCAGAGACAATCACAAACATAACAGAATTGAAACGAGGACTCAGCGTAAAGCTGAATTTGAAGAAGTGTGTTGGAACTGTTTGAATTGGGAGGTGCTGGCATGAAAGCTTGAATACAAGAAAAACCATTGTCTCACATCTCATCTCCATCAGAGAGTGAAATGTCAACAAAACATTTCCATGCCATGGCATCAACACGAAGCTAACCAGCTGCTTTCATTATGCTGTGTGGTACCACTTGAAATGGATGGAAAGGATATTTTAACCATCTCATGAGCACGCTGTATTTTACTGAGGAAAGAAAAGGAAGGGAGGATTTGGAATCTCTCTTTTTAAGCAAGATCCTTTCTGACAACATTCAATAGAAAAAAAGTGCAGTCTTGTACTTCAGAAACACCTTCATCTTACTTTACAGAACATTTTGATCCAATTGCTCAAGAGAAAGTGGGTGGTAAATGTTGCAGTTGGCATGTAACCGGCTCTCCAGGGCAGTAGACCAAGTTGCCAGAGTTCAGGAGGCATCTGGACAATGTTCTCAGACATACGATCTGATTTTTAGGTGGTCCCATGTGGATCTAGGAGTTGGTTTCGATGATCCTTATGGGTCCCTTTCAACTCAGGGTATTCTTCAAGGAAGCTTGTCTCAGGTCCACTGAATACTGCTTTGTAATGCATCACTCAGCAGCAGCTTTGATGGCTCTTACTAATTATTTGCATTGCAGCAGTGAGAGACTAAGAGGAGAAACTAGGGTACATTGGTCCAGTAAGCGCATATTCTAAAATCCAAAGTGAAGACAATGCCTACCCCAAAGGCCTTGAGCTCTTCAAACCAATGCAGAGAGCCTCAAGGAAAATTGTGTTAAACAGAGGATAACATGATGCTCAGAGCATTCAACTCTGACCCACCGGTCCTTGTAAAGGCAGCAAGGAAGCAGCTCAGCAGCTGGCAGGGCTTTTAACCTAGAGGGGCTGTTTTCTCAGCCGCCCCTCTGTGCTGACACTGCATTGCCTTGGAGAGTACAGAAACCTGTGGCAAACAATGCCAGCAATCCCCCTACACTGTATTTTTGGCCAAGAGAGGAGTACCATCCATTCAGCCCAACACCGGCACCCAGCAGTGCAGAGAATTTCTTCTGAGTCCTTTAATCTATTCCAAAGGCTGAAATCACTCTTACAAGGAGCCAATTCAGCTGTGATAATGATTCCTGTATGGCACAGTTTAGTATTTAATAGACATATCACCATCTGTTCGAGCTTTAAACAGTAAAATCAGAGACAATGGAACCAGCAGCTGCAATCGTTTAAAAGGATTAAAAAAAAAGGAAAGAGAAAAAAAAGAAAACAGAGATGGAGAGGAAGGAGGTACATGAATACACACAAACAAAACAACTGCAGGAGAAAACTTCTCAAGGTACTCTGCAAGAGTGTGCTCATCGCTATTTTCTGTATTCTGCACAGCATGCATCTGTCATATTTTTTCTTATGTTTTCAACATAAACCAGTGGGGGAGAGACAAGAGTAGAGCACTGTGCTGACAGTGAGTCCCTATCAAATGCTGATTTCACCACAGCAAACAGGAATTCACAGCAAGACCCTTTTCTAATGCTGGAGAGACGCTAAGATTAAATGCATTGAGGAGGACAGTATTTTTCTCCATGGGCTGCAAATGGGCCTGAGTTGGTGCTATGGTTTATTTCATGCTAAAGTAAGAACCTACATTTTTCATAAGTCTTGCCTCTACAAGCAGCTCAGCACCCAGAGCAGTGAACTTCTAGAATCAAGCATATATCAAATGGGTGTGAGTTATGATCATGTTAAAACAATAGGCTTTAGACTATACTCCTTCTCAGGATCTCTTTTTAGACAGTTACTCTGCCAACAAGTCAAAGCAACAGTTTGGCTGTTTTCACCAACCCTCACACAGAGTGTTTCCAGTGAAACAGAGCCTAGACTAAAAACTTGTATAACCAATGTAAATTATATAAAGGAATAATATATATAATCAAATAACATAAAGAAGTTGTAACAAAGAAATAAGCAAGAGAGTTAGGCACAGCCAAACAAAGAGAATAAATAGGAAGCTTACCTGTATCGCGGGCTCACTCAGGAAACTCCAGTAGAGCAGAACTTCCAAAGAGAGAGCGAGATGCTTCCCCACTGGTAGTCAGCCCTTAAATGGGTCTAGGAGAGGCGCAGCCAGGCTCCACCCCTTCCTGCAGCACAGGTGAATTGCTTTCACCTGTGCTCCCAGGGCTGACTCATTGCTCGCCTCAGGTGATTAATCAGAGGTTCAGGCCGTGACTCAGCAGTTCCCATACACAACTTTATTTCACCTTTTCAAGCACAAGCACGTTTTACAACATTTTCCTAAGGAAAAAATTTGGAGCTCAAAAAAGACAATCTGTAAGCAATCAATCTGAATGCATACAAGAACTGTATTATGAAAATAGCTGCAAGAACATGTAACAGAAGAACTAAAACTTTGAATGTGATTTTAAGCTTATGTCATCTTTATACCCCGATGGGACATCTATTATAATCAAGAGCAGCACAGCTACTGTCAGGAGAGTTGAACCCATGTTCAACAAACACAGCTGGAATCAGGCTCCGTTCCTTATTATCTCACACATTCAAAGTTCCTGTTGGTTTTGGTGGTATTTTGTTTTGTTTTTAAAAAGTCCCACTGCAAACTGAAAACTTTGCTTAGGGCTTCAGAGAATTATCACGAAGTCAATCATAGGAGAAGGGATATAGATCAGCTCATGTCTTTAAGAGAAGCTGTGGACAGAATTTGTTGGAATAGTGTCTTAGTGTCAGCTGGGACAGAGTTGTTTTTCATCACAGTGCCCAGTATAACGCTACGTTCTGGTTCTTGGAGGAAAATAACGTTGATAACTCACTGATGTTTCCAGTTGTTTCTGAGCAGTGCTGTACAGAGCCAAGGACATTTCAGTTTCTCAGTTTCTCATAATGTCCAGCCAGCAAGTGGCTGGGAAGGCGTAAGGAGCTGGCAGGGGAAAGAACAAAGACAGCTGACATAAACTGACCAAAGGGATGTTCCATACCTCACGACATCATGCAGAAGAAAAGTTGGAAAAAGCGGGGAGGAGTTTTCTGGGCTTCCTTCTGCTGCTTGAGGGCATCAGTTGGCGCGTGGTGAACAATTACTTGTGCATCACTTCTTACACAGAATCACCAAGGTTGGGAAAGACCTACAAGATGATCCACTCCCAACCATCCACCCATCACCAATAGTTCTCACTAAACCATGTTTTTCAACACGGTGTCTACACGTTCCTTGAACACCTCCAGTGTCGGTGACTGCACCACCTCCCTGGGCAATGCATACAAACATATATTTGTCATAACTATAATCCTTTTGTTCCCCTCTTCCTTTTCTCTATCTTAGTAAATAGTTTTTATCTCAGCCTGCAGGTTCTACTTTGCTCTTTTGTATTTATCCACCATCCCACTGGGAAGAAGAGGAGTGAACAAATGACTGTGTGGAGCTGAAACCCTGGAGAAAAAAAAAAGAAAAAAGCTTGTATGAACAGTGCATTACAAATAAAATGAGTTACTAGACAGCACTTAATGTAGAGGTTTCTGTACTGTATTAAGTCCTGTTCTCTATATAAATTGATGTAACAATATGGAATGTCATGCAGCCAAGCCTATTTTTGCTACACAAATACAATAGAGACTCAACCTCGATGCTACTAATCGCTCACTCTACTATATAGTCAAATAATCACAGCATGACTGAAGTTGGCAGGGACGTTGGGTCCAATCTCTGCTCCAATCTCTGCTTCAGCACAGCCAGGCCACCCAGAGCAGGGTGCCCAAGATCGTGTCCAGGTTGCTTTTGAAGATCTCCCAGGAGGGAAACGCCAGAACACCTCCAGTCATTCTGCAGCAGTGCTCTGTTATACATCTCAGTGAAGCTGCTTCTTTTGTCTTAGCTATCTCTGATGTTCTTCTTTAGGATCTACTCTTTCCTTCTGCGCTCTATCTAGGAGTCCTTGCTTCCTCCTTGTAAGTAGGTTTAACAGAGTGGTTTGGGTCACCCACTCCCCTCCCCCCGCCTATAAGAAGTCATCATAAATGATAACTGATGATGACCTTTCACGCAGATTTGAAGGTCAGAAAATATGCATGACTACTTAACCATATCTAGTGCAAGTTCAGATGCCAAAATTAGATTTTGACAAGACAGTCTAGACATGCATTGTGTATATGTGATAAACACTGTGTCAGAATAAGTTGCACATTACATCTCTTGACATGAAGTTTTTTCAAAACTCTTTATTCATTGTACTGTGCACACCTATCCAGGTGGAGTCAGCTTCAGTAAGATGTAGAGGGAGAACCTGATAAGGCCTGTGAGAAAACAGCTAAGCGATGTCACAAACTGGAAGAGGAGAAAGGTTGTGTTAAAAACTGAAAAACTATGCAATTTGAGCTAATGTACCAGAAAGCTATTTCTAAGAATGATACATTTCAGAAGGAATATTGTGGTTAGAGCAGCAACATCCAAGCTGGCAAAATTTGAGCTGAACAGGTTTCCTTCATTGTTTTAACGTGGCTCTGTAGATGCAATCATCTTCCCCTGTGAATAGCTTGTCTAAGATGGTCGCCAAAAATGAAACTTGGATAGCACGATATTGGTTTGTTTTGTACGGACATCTGCTGCTACTGCTCTTATTTATATGTTGCTGGTGAATTTTTTGACTTGCTTGCAGTAAACATTATTGTTCCTGAAGATTTGGAGCGTATGTGTCATATGTGTGGAGCTAAGCAGTGAACAACACAGAGCTGATGGATGCACTTGAAAGCAGGCAATAAGAAATCAGCTACTTGGATTACATGTAACGCCAGAACAAAGTGTTATTAGTAACATTAGAGGTGATCCTCCGAGTACTGAGACATGAAAGAAGATTCAGTGCTTACAAACCATATAGACCCCTCCAGAAGTAACGCCTCCTATTTATTTCCAAATAAAAGCTCCTCTTTGTTAACTAGAAATGACTAATTCAGGTGTAACCACCAACACTGTAGGCGCCAACAGCTCAGAGGGGGTGAACTCTGTCCATACTGTTCCACAATTATCTTGCAACACACATCATCCACTTCTGAGTTCAACTGTCACCAGCTTCTGATTGTTTAATCATTGGAGAGTTGGACTCACTAATTCTTAGTATTTAGATGTTCTTTTTGAGCAGTAAATATTTAAGACTGCGGTGCTACATAAAAACTATATATTCATCATTAACTAGGAAGTTTTGTCATCAAGAATACGGTTACTTTTTAGAATCTATTTCTTGGTAAAGATTATATAACTATACAAAATCCACAGATACAGAAGCCTTCAGAAAGTAACATCGGATCCTGCCAAGTAAAGCGGTGTCAGTAGCTGAAATTTCAGATTATACATTTGACAAATGGGAGAAAAACTGAGAAGTCATAGCTCACAGATTCAATGAAGCATTGTGTCTGCAGGCAAAAAAAAAAAAAAAAAAATACAAGAGAACTCTGTCCTAAAAAGTAAGAGATCGTGGAAAGCAGGGAAGAAGATAATTTGATGAAGAGTATGATCAAAAACAGCAAAGATGATGCAGACTCTCAGAGACCAGGTCAACTTGGCGATGTAGCAAAACTGGTGGTGACCAACTCCTGATGAAGTGCTCGTCTGCTCTCCTGGGGCACGATATCAGGAGAAACAAATAGAGCGAAATTACATCTTCAAATATGAGAGGTATCTTCAGGAACATGTGAAGAAGAAACTGGCAATCTAATAGCGAGAAAGGGCTTTAAACTTAAGAGGGAGAGATTTAGGTTAGATGCTAGAAAGAAATTCTTTACTCAGAAGGCAGTGAGGCCCTGGCAAGCTACCCAGAGAAGATAAGGGTGCCCCATGCAACCTCAGAGAAGAGCTCACCATCCGTGTCTTCAGAGGACATAAAAGTCTGGGGAAGATGAGGGAAAGTCTCTACAGAAGTCCTCCATATGCAAAACTGCTGTTAGGGGAATGCCATCCATAGGCACAGCCACAGAAGGGGAGTTACTGGACAACAGCATGCTTGAAAGTAGGTTTTATCTCTCTAACGGTCATAGAAAGGCAGCTGCGTGAGTCAAGCGCAAACGTTACCAGCAACAGATCCGCCAGGAGAGTAGTGCACGGTCCCGAGTCAAACACACCCAGGTTCTCCTCCTGTTCGCAGGAAAGGAGACCAGGGGACGCAGGAACAATGCAGGCACTGAAGCCACATGTTGCAAACCTACACAACTGTTCAAGGTAACAATCACATCAGAGAGGTCCACCGTGCTGAACTGAAACCATTGCCTCACCACGCGCCAGGTGAGAGCGCTCCAGGAGGTATAACAGCGTCCTTCCCTACCAGCAGTGCTTTACTGAATTCGTAACAAACAAGGAGCAGCACAGCAGGAAGTGACATTGCAGCCGAGTGCCTTTCTCTTTGCTGGAATATGAACAGGCAGAGCTTGCATGCCGTGCTGAAGAGGTGATGGCGGCAGGGAGGGCACACGAGGGCATCAATCTGTCCCCATGCATCAAAAGCACTGGGGATCGCAACAAAGGGGAACATCCAGCAAGTTTCAGACCCAGGCTTGAAATACTCTGAAACTAGGATTTAGAGTTATTTGATCTTCTTTTCCACTGGAAACATTTCTTGTGTGACCATAAAAATGCTCCTAAGAGAAATGATTACCTAGGGGCATCAGTGTAGAACTAAACCGTTCTGCGTGATTTTCACAGGAGGTTCTCATAGAGGTATCATCCAACATTATAGAATTCTGCCTTCTTTTTTCCCCCTCTACTAACTGATTTCTGTGCAGCAAATTTTTTCCTATAAAAAAGCAAAAAGCACACGGAACAGAATTTCTTGACTTCACATGCCTCCACGTTTCAGGTACCAAATTCTGACATACCTTTTAAGGTAGCGGAATGATTCTGAAAAATGGTTTTGAGTATATCTTCTCCGGGAACCAGTTTCCTTTGCAGATTTTGAAATTAAGAATCTAAATACCAATCCAAATACATTCAAATAAAACTTCTACTCTCGATCCATCTCTCTGAAAAATGGTCAAAGGACCTCAAGTTAGCAACTCCCTGGAACTGCAGCTTCAGTCAAAGCAAGTCCCAGAGCAAACAAATTCTTGGTTCATTCTCAGGTACATAGTTACGGAAGTGGCAGAAGAACTACTCTGCAGAAAAATGGACTAGATCCAGGGCTGCAACCCTGGCTACATGCAGAAACCAGCAGATACGTGGGTGCGTTTTCCGTGACTCTTCTGATGAGAAATTCTTCCCTCAGAGCATAGGGGATTCCCTTAACTCAAGGAGCCAAACTCTCAGCTTAGGGAACAATGTGAGTCAAAGTAATTGATTTGTTTTTTTTTTTTTAAACTGAAGATCTCATGCAGCTTTGATCTGGAGTGGGAACAAAGCAAACTGAAAGCATCGACAAGCATTTCCACCTTGATTCCAGGGGCGAATGTGAAAGACATCTGCTATATACATATAATCTCTTGTTAAAATATTATGTATCAAGCCGTCAAGGACTTGGCTCTAGTTCCTAGAACCAGTTGCTCTATTTCCTGAAGCAGTTCTTGGAGACTTACATGCTCAGTATTTCACCCCCTACATGGGTAGAGATCCTGTTTGTACAACGTAAGGCCAT
Organism: Chrysolophus pictus; assembly: GCA_037305975.1. NCBI lineage: Eukaryota > Metazoa > Chordata > Aves > Galliformes > Phasianidae > Chrysolophus > Chrysolophus pictus. The sequence goes on from JAYKPI010000006.1 coordinate 43,754,942, forward strand.
TTGTACAGTACTTTGAAAGACTTAACCCCTCTTTGGCTCTAGGTTTCATTCTGCTCCTAAGGAGAGCCAAAGGCAACAACTGTGGCCAGGATAGTCCAGCTTCCTGGCCCAGTTTTACAACCTGTGATTTAATTAGACAGTTCATCTTTTTCACCGGACCACTCGCCTGTGGTCTGGGTGATATGTGCGATAGCCACTGTGGTCTGGGTGATATGTGCGATAGCCAATTTATTCCCAATGCTTACTGACCCGTTGGACAAGCTCTGCAATAAAGTGAGTTCCCTTATTGAAGAATATTGCTGCAGGACCCCCAAACCTTGGTATGTAATCACCTGCAGCAATACCTCGATTATTTCTTGGGCTTTATTGGTCCCGCAAGGGAATGCTTCAGGCCACCCTGAAAAGGGTATTTGTTGGAACTAGCAAATACCGAAACCCTCCTTTTTCCTGGCAGTTCTGAAAAAAATCAATTTGCAATTGCTGTCCTAAAAGATTACCTTTCCCAACAAGCCTCGCTTGTACCCTGTTCCCGGTACTAGGATTGTACAGTTCCTTTCTGATGTCTGACGTCTGTACGGGCATATGTTTTACTATGATCCCTAAGAAACAAATTCAATAAAGAAATAAAGGGCACCACAACGCGTCCATCTGGGTATGCACCCACCTGTCAGCTTGCTCTCTTCCCTTTTGAATCAATAAATTCCGATCCTGACAACAAAATCTTATAGGTTCTCATGAAGGTTCAGGTATTTTTAAGTTTACCGCCTGGATTTAAAGCTGAGGGTCTCCTCAGGTATCAGGTAGACACCCCGGGGACATGACATGACATGACATGACATGACATGACATGACATGACATGACATGACATGACATGACATGACATGACATGACATGACATGACATGACATGACATGACATGACATGACATGACATGACATGACATGACATGACATGACATGACATGACATGACATGACATGACATGACATGACATGACATGACATGACATGACATGACATGACATGACATGACATGACATGACATGACATGACATGACATGACATGACATGACATGACATGACATGACATGACATGACATGACATGACATGACATGACATGACATGACATGACATGACATGACATGACATGACATGACATGACATGACATGACATGACATGACATGACATGACATGACATGACATGACATGACATGACATGACATGACATGACATGACATGACATGACATGACATGACATGACATGACATGACATGACATGACATGACATGACATGACATGACATGACATGACATGACATGACATGACATGACATGACATGACATGACATGACATGACATGACATGACATGACATGACATGACATGACATGACATGACATGACATGACATGACATGACATGACATGACATGACATGACATGACATGACATGACATGACATGACATGACATGACATGACATGACATGACATGACATGACATGACATGACATGACATGACATGACATGACATGACATGACATGACATGACATGACATGACATGACATGACATGACATGACATGACATGACATGACATGACATGACATGACATGACATGACATGACATGACATGACATGACATGACATGACATGACATGACATGACATGACATGACATGACATGACATGACATGACATGACATGACATGACATGACATGACATGACATGACATGACATGACATGACATGACATGACATGACATGACATGACATGACATGACATGACATGACATGACATGACATGACATGACATGACATGACATGACATGACATGACATGACATGACATGACATGACATGACATGACATGACATGACATGACATGACATGACATGACATGACATGACATGACATGACATGACATGACATGACATGACATGACATGACATGACATGACATGACATGACATGACATGACATGACATGACATGACATGACATGACATGACATGACATGACATGACATGACATGACATGACATGACATGACATGACATGACATGACATGACATGACATGACATGACATGACATGACATGACATGACATGACATGACATGACATGACATGACATGACATGACATGACATGACATGACATGACATGACATGACATGACATGACATGACATGACATGACATGACATGACATGACATGACATGACATGACATGACATGACATGACATGACATGACATGACATGACATGACATGACATGACATGACATGACATGACATGACATGACATGACATGACATGACATGACATGACATGACATGACATGACATGACATGACATGACATGACATGACATGACATGACATGACATGACATGACATGACATGACATGACATGACATGACATGACATGACATGACATGACATGACATGACATGACATGACATGACATGACATGACATGACATGACATGACATGACATGACATGACATGACATGACATGACATGACATGACATGACATGACATGACATGACATGACATGACATGACATGACATGACATGACATGACATGACATGACATGACATGACATGACATGACATGACATGACATGACATGACATGACATGACATGACATGACATGACATGACATGACATGACATGACATGACATGACATGACATGACATGACATGACATGACATGACATGACATGACATGACATGACATGACATGACATGACATGACATGACATGACATGACATGACATGACATGACATGACATGACATGACATGACATGACATGACATGACATGACATGACATGACATGACATGACATGACATGACATGACATGACATGACATGACATGACATGACATGACATGACATGACATGACATGACATGACATGACATGACATGACATGACATGACATGACATGACATGACATGACATGACATGACATGACATGACATGACATGACATGACATGACATGACATGACATGACATGACATGACATGACATGACATGACATGACATGACATGACATGACATGACATGACATGACATGACATGACATGACATGACATGACATGACATGACATGACATGACATGACATGACATGACATGACATGACATGACATGACATGACATGACATGACATGACATGACATGACATGACATGACATGACATGACATGACATGACATGACATGACATGACATGACATGACATGACATGACATGACATGACATGACATGACATGACATGACATGACATGACATGACATGACATGACATGACATGACATGACATGACATGACATGACATGACATGACATGACATGACATGACATGACATGACATGACATGACATGACATGACATGACATGACATGACATGACATGACATGACATGACATGACATGACATGACATGACATGACATGACATGACATGACATGACATGACATGACATGACATGACATGACATGACATGACATGACATGACATGACATGACATGACATGACATGACATGACATGACATGACATGACATGACATGACATGACATGACATGACATGACATGACATGACATGACATGACATGACATGACATGACATGACATGACATGACATGACATGACATGACATGACATGACATGACATGACATGACATGACATGACATGACATGACATGACATGACATGACATGACATGACATGACATGACATGACATGACATGACATGACATGACATGACATGACATGACATGACATGACATGACATGACATGACATGACATGACATGACATGACATGACATGACATGACATGACATGACATGACATGACATGACATGACATGACATGACATGACATGACATGACATGACATGACATGACATGACATGACATGACATGACATGACATGACATGACATGACATGACATGACATGACATGACATGACATGACATGACATGACATGACATGACATGACATGACATGACATGACATGACATGACATGACATGACATGACATGACATGACATGACATGACATGACATGACATGACATGACATGACATGACATGACATGACATGACATGACATGACATGACATGACATGACATGACATGACATGACATGACATGACATGACATGACATGACATGACATGACATGACATGACATGACATGACATGACATGACATGACATGACATGACATGACATGACATGACATGACATGACATGACATGACATGACATGACATGACATGACATGACATGACATGACATGACATGACATGACATGACATGACATGACATGACATGACATGACATGACATGACATGACATGACATGACATGACATGACATGACATGACATGACATGACATGACATGACATGACATGACATGACATGACATGACATGACATGACATGACATGACATGACATGACATGACATGACATGACATGACATGACATGACATGACATGACATGACATGACATGACATGACATGACATTCTTACCTGTCTCACAACCGTCTAAACCCAGCTCACGTTCCCTATAAGTGGGTGAACAATCCAACGCTTGGTGAATCCTGCTTCACAATGATAGAAGAGCCAACATTGATGCTTCAAAAAGCAATGTCGCTACAAACGCTTGGCCGCCCCAAGGAAGTTATCCCTGTGGTAACTTTTCTGACACCTCCCGCTTAAAACCCAGCAAGTCAGAAGGATCGTCAGGCCCCGCTTTCACAGTGTGTATTCGTACTGAAAGTCAAGATCAAGCGAGCTTTTGCCCTTCCTTCTGCTCCATGGGAGGTTTCTGGCCTCCCTGAGCTCGCCTTAGGACACCTGCGTTACGCTTTGACAGGTGTACCGCGACATGACATAACACGACACGACACCACGACACTCACAATAATCAGTACAGTTTGTCCTCGGGATCGTCTCTCTCTCTGCCTCCCTCCTGGGCCCAACCTTCCTTCTGTATTCATTTCCCACACTTGCATAGTTTCCCACCTCCTTCTTCAATAAACCACTTATCAGTGATAAAAATCGTTTCCTTCCACGAGTAGGAATTAGGCCCTAGAAATTGACCTAGTTGTTCTGCTACGCTCATAGGATCCTCAACTAAGGAATTCTTCAAACTCCTAACTTTCCTTCTAGTAAAAACAGCAGGCATTAGCATACCCTATTTCCCTTGACCTAAGGAGACACTGCCCTAAAGGATAAAGGGAAGTATTATTAAGGTTAGTGTTCGAGCAAGGAAACCTCTCAGGTCCCTTTCACATTGCTCCAACAGTCATCGGGAATGCATCCTCTCTCCAGAACCCTGCTCAGGACCAGCAGCACGGCCACTCCCCTTCTCTGGAGATGTCACTGCCGCTTGCACTGCTTTCGAAATTAAAGGGGGGAAATTATCTAAGGGATCTCATTTATGATTTTTCTGCTTCTCTTTCCTTTTTCTTTTGAACTTGAACTCCTTCTTGTGAGGAACTACTTTTTTTCTTTTTTCTTTTTTTTTTTTTTTTTTTTTTTTTTTTTAAACCTCGTACACCCATTCAGCAACATAAGCCAATTCTGTTTCAGAAAAAGGAGTCTTGCTGCTTACATGTAACTACCAAGTCTGACAGGCCCAGTCTTCATCAGACCCCTGTTTTGGTCCAAATCGTGTTTTCCCCTGTAGTGGCTCTCTAGGCTATGTCTGTATACAGCATTAAACATCTTTTCCCTGTTCTTTTCCCTGGTCTGGGGAAAGGAATTTTCCCATTCTGAAGCTTCTTCCCCAAGGGGCTATCTCCAGGCACGAATTTGGGGACCCTTCTCCCCTGTTCTACGCAGCTCCTATTCCCCATCCCTCCGGAATGCTGCTGTGAACTCCGCAGCTCACAGGTTACCACACTCCGATTCTCGGATTTAGGGCCAATCCCTCCGGAGCACCTCGCTCCGATTCTCGGATTAATAGGGGTGTACTGCTGGCGCTTCGTCAAGTGTCCAGGGTACCGTGCACCAACAGCTCCCTGCAGAGACTCTTCCTTTTACCAACACAGCCGCTTTGTCCGTCTCTGGCCGTGCCCCTCGCGGGACAACGGAACCGCAGATCGGGACTCCGCACTCGCTTCGCACTGGAAGTGCGTCTCAGTCACACACACTCACTCGAGTCTCCACCGACCCCCAAGGCGAGAATCAAACTCCCTTACCTTGGTCCGTGCACACAGTTACCGGGTCTCCAGTGGTCAATACCCGTGCCTACCTGCCCCACGGCTTTCACACAGCCCGTCCTTCATGTAACAGTCTCGGTTTCTTATCGGCTGTCCCGAGGAGTCACCTCACTACCCAGACAGGACTGCTGAAATCAGCGGGGTGCACCTGTCCCGCCCAGGGCAGTAGGGAGACCTCCAGAGAGGCGATAATAATCCCGGACAAGCCCCCAAGTTGTTGGAAACATCCCAATAGTTTTTGTCAGGACGGTATCTCTGATGAAAGCAGATTTTATTCGCGATTGCAATGGCGGGCGTCCCGCAAGCAGGAGCGCGCCTATGGACACAAGGTGACAGTCTTTATACCCTGTTTTTCCCTTTACCCATCCCCCTGCCCTGTTTCCCCATTGGCTGGGTACTCCAGGTTCACAATCTTATCGGTTTGCATTTGTTGATTCGTGTGTTATCCGGTGTCAGTCAGTAGAGTCAGTAGCCATCCTGTTGTTTCCAAGTTGTCTCAGTGCTCTTCTTGTCCTATTGATATGGCGATTGTCTCCGAAGTCTTCGTTAAACAAAGAGCACCGGGGGGATGATGCCAGGCCTTCAGATGCCTCTTCAGGCGCTTCCTCGGGCATACCATGACTTGTTCTCTGGTTTGACCTCCTGCAGGAGATTCTTGCAATGTGTGTGACAAAATATACATATACACACCTATATACAGAGAGTGCATTCCTGGGAAGATTTGGCTAGAGGATAAGTGATGTAAACTATCAGAGATCTTCCCCAAGTTAAGTAGAAGGACTCCCAAAAAGAACTGTGACAACGGAGTTCATGAAATAAAAAATATTATCCAATTCTAATGCAGAAACAACATTCGATTCCCACATTCCCATAAGCAAAGATATTAACAAGTGAATACTGGTTGGCCTTCTTGATAGGTTACCACCAGCTTTGTCCGCACCCCAATTTTGCTACGTACAGAAAAGCACATCAGGCTACACATAGTCCTAAATAAGACGACAGTTGACGCATTAGGATCCCATGCAGGTGTGAAGAAATAGTCCCGCCTGATTCTAGCTCCATCCCCTGCATGAACTTGTAAGAGAATCTCTCTAACTTACAACAGTGTCCGGAAAGCTTGGAAGTAACTCAGCAACAAGGATCGTAACCATCTTGATTTAGAGGCTCAGAGATGGCTTTCCAGTGTGCAGGCACTGACTACGGCGTATAAGAGGAAAATGGAAGTTAATCACCCCCAGAGTCGGAGCTCCAGCCACCAGCTCTTTGCTAACAAGACAAAGGAGATGGAAGATAAATAGATCAAGGTCAATAAATAGAGTAGAAACGAAAATGCAGAAGCATTTTATAGCAAGGCAGGTACATATTCATCACCTGCAGAGTAAACAGGCTCAAGAACAGGAATTTCTGTGAGTCTCAAGTAGACAAAAACAGACTCTGAAATGAGCAAGTAGAGTAACATACTCCATCTATCAAAACCCCAGTTACTCCCAGCTATCAGGGTGAGGGGTGTAGGTACAGTTTAAAGAACAGACCATCACTTGCTTCACGTTAGCTTTACGGTTTTGCGTCAGGGAGTTGTTTGTTTGTTTTGCTGGCAAAGCTGACACCTTCCGTAACACTTTGTCGGAAAAAAAAAAAGTGACGTTGCGCAAAGAATGCGGACAGGGGACCTGCAGCCTTGCTCTGGCACCAATTTAGGTCAGCTTATCGCCAGACAGGCTCTCAGGAAGTTGGAAACAAGTATGCTTTTGTAAATAACCAAAAAGGAATGGGCACTCTTAATGGGAAAGTGGAGGGAAAAAAAAGGTCACAAGACATGGAACAGTCCTTTTGGCTTTCAAAATAAGGGGGAGGAAGAAATGAGCTAAGAAACAAGTAACCCTTCTGCCGCTATTGACTGGAAAAAAGCTGATTTCTGGATACATTTTGCCCACCCAGAATAAGAGCATCTTACGTCATTACTCACTTCATAGGGCTTACAAAGATCGTTCTGACACCGATTTATCCCAGCTGAGATCTTTGCTGGCTCCCTCCAGATAAGGGCTTGTCTCATCTGAAGTTTCATCAGCCATCAACAAGTTGCACAAGAAATCAGGACTCAACTTTCCCTGAAACGTGGGTACAACCATCCCCTAAACAACTTAAAACTGTGACTGATTCGCCTTCTGGAAGGTAAATTCCAATTTACAAACTTTGCCAGTTCGTGAAATAAATGGATTACCTACCATGTGCCAGAATGCATATTCAGTAACAGTCACCTGCTGTACAATCAATGAATATAAAGATGTCATAATCATGAAATATACCCGAGAGTTTGGCTAAATAGATTAGAATAACAGGAAGAGAATCGATGGAGTGCTTACCCGCGTTCTGGACTCACTGCAAAACTCCATAGGAGGAACCTCCAGGAGAGATCCTTGCCCACTGGTAGTCAGCTCCTAAAGGGGTCTAGGAGAGGTGCAGCCAGGCTCCACCCCTTCCTGCAGCACAGGTGAATCGCCTTCACCTGTGCTCCCAGGGCTGACTCATTGCTCGCCTCAGGTGATCAGTCAGAGGTTCAGGCTGTGATTCAGCAGTTCCCATACACCTGCTCAGTGTAAGGCCATTTTTCTTGTCTCCTGCTTTGAAGATAATAAACCTCAAACTCACAAAACTACTTGACACGAATTTAAGAGACTAGAAACAAATCCTTCATAAATTCACTAGCAGTATTCTGCAATTGTAGATGTCAAATTGACGACCAGACCAAACTACATTAAATCTGTACGGCAAAAGGGGGACCAATATGTGCTAAGATAGTGAGTGATGACTCGCATCCAGTGTTTGCATGCCCAGAACATGCCTCAGGAAAACTAGCAATTGGAAGAAGTCTGCTGATGCAATTTTTTAGTGGTCTGTTCATCACAACACCTACTTCTGCATTATCAGATTGTGTCTAGTGGCTCTAATGGCACTCCAGACCTTGACATCTGTGCTTCTCAGACTCCTCGTGGTCAAAACAACAAGAAAAGCTGCTCTGTCTTAAAGAGAGGGGAAAACAAACAAACAAGAAAAAACACCAAAAGGTATTTCGAGGATGAAACAGCCCCCTTACGAGACACTGCATTCTGGAAGAAAACAAAAACTTTACCAACAACTTGTGGGTGCTGGGAAGGGGGAAAAACCAAGTTGTCTTCCAAACATTTTTCCCATTTATTTTCAGGCTGTACAAGTATTTTGTAAACCAAAGGATTTAATAAGATCCCTGGAGCTCCAACGTCTGGAAGACCAGCATGACTGAAAGCAGTTGAGGGAGTAAATACTCTTGAACTATATTCTGCCATAATTAAAGGAATATTATATAATCAAATAACATTAAGATGTTGTCACAAAGAAATAAGCAAGAGAGTTAGGCACAGCGAAACAAAGAGAATAAATAGGAAGCTTACCTGTATCGCGGGCTCGCTCAGGAAACTCCAGTGGAGTGAATCTTCCAAAGAGGGCGAGATGCTTCCCCACTGGTAGTCAGCCCTTAAATGGGTCTAGGAGAGGCGCAGCCAGGCTCCACCCCTTCCTGCAGCACAGGTGAATTGCTTTCACCTGTGCTCCCAGGGCTGACTCATTGCTCGCCTCAGGTGATCAATCAGAGGTTCAGGCCGTGACTCAGCAGTTCCCATACACAACTTTATTTCACCTTTTCAAGCACAAGCACGTTTTACAACATTTTCCTAAGGAAAAAATTTGGAGCTCAAAAAAGACAATCTGTAAGCAATCAATCTGAATGCATACAAGAACTGTATTATGAAAATAGCTGCAAGAACATGTAACAGAAGAACTAAAACTTTGAATGTGATTTTAAGCTTATGTCATCTTTATACCCCGATGGGACATCTATTATAATCAAGAGCAGCACAGCTACTGTCAGGAGAGTTGAACCCATGTTCAACAAACACAGCTGGAATCAGGCTCCGTTCCTTATTATCTCACACATTCAAAGTTCCTGTTGGTTTTGGTGGTATTTTGTTTTGTTTTTAAAAAATCCCACTGCAAACTGAAAACTTTGCTTAGGGCTTCAGAGAATTATCATGAAGTCAATCATAGGAGAAGGGATATAGGTCAGCTCATGTCTTTAAGAGAAGCTGTGGACAGAATTTGTTGGAATAGTGTCTTAGTGTCAGCTGGGACAGAGTTGTTTTTCATCACAGTGCCCAGTATAACGCTACGTTTTGGTTCTTGGAGGAAAATAACGTTGATAACTCACTGATGTTTCCAGTTGTTTCTGAGCAGTGCTGTACAGAGCCAAGGACATTTCAGTTTCTCAGTTTCTCATAATGTCCAGCCAGCAAGTGGCTGGGAAGGCGTAAGGAGCTGGCAGGGGAAAGAACAAAGACAGCTGACATAAACTGACCAAAGGGATGTTCCATACCACACGACATCATGCAGAAGAAAAGTTGGAAAAAGCGGGGAGGAGTTTTTTGGGCTTCCTTCTGCTGCTTGAGGGCATCAGTTGGCGCGTGGTGAACAATTACTTGTGCATCACTTCTTACACAGAATCACCAAGGTTGGGAAAGACCTACAAGATGATCCACTCCCAACCATCCACCCATCACCAATAGTTCTCACTAAACCATGTTTTTCAACACGGTGTCTACACGTTCCTTGAACACCTCCAGTGTCGGTGACTGCACCACCTCCCTGGGCAATGCATACAAACATATATTTGTCATAACTATAATCCTTTTGTTCCCCTCTTCCTTTTCTCTATCTTAGTAAATAGTTTTTATCTCAGCCTGCAGGTTCTACTTTGCTCTTTTGTATTTATCCACCATCCCACTGGGAAGAAGAGGAGTGAACAAATGACTGTGTGGAGCTGAAACCCTGGAGAAAAAAAAAAGAAAAAAGCTTGTATGAACAGTGCATTACAAATAAAATGAGTTACTAGACAGCACTTAATGTAGAGGTTTCTGTACTGTATTAAGTCCTGTTCTCTATATAAATTGATGTAACAATATGGAATGTCATGCAGCCAAGCCTATTTTTGCTACACAAATACAATAGAGACTCAACCTCGATGCTACTAATCGCTCACTCTACTATATAGTCAAATAATCACAGCATGACTGAAGTTGGCAGGGACGTTGGGTCCAATCTCTGCTCCAATCTCTGCTTCAGCACAGCCAGGCCACCCAGAGCAGGGTGCCCAAGATCGTGTCCAGGTTGCTTTTGAAGATCTCCCAGGAGGGAAACGCCAGAACACCTCCAGTCATTCTGCAGCAGTGCTCTGTTATACATCTCAGTGAAGCTGCTTCTTTTGTCTTAGCTATCTCTGATGTTCTTCTTTAGGATCTACTCTTTCCTTCTGCGCTCTATCTAGGAGTCCTTGCTTCCTCCTTGTAAGTAGGTTTAACAGAGTGGTTTGGGTCACCCACTCCCCTCCCCCCGCCTATAAGAAGTCATCATAAATGATAACTGATGATGACCTTTCACGCAGATTTGAAGGTCAGAAAATATGCATGACTACTTAACCATATCTAGTGCAAGTTCAGATGCCAAAATTAGATTTTGACAAGACAGTCTAGACATGCATTGTGTATATGTGATAAACACTGTGTCAGAATAAGTTGCACATTACATCTCTTGACATGAAGTTTTTTCAAAACTCTTTATTCATTGTACTGTGCACACCTATCCAGGTGGAGTCAGCTTCAGTAAGATGTAGAGGGAGAACCTGATAAGGCCTGTGAGAAAACAGCTAAGCGATGTCACAAACTGGAAGAGGAGAAAGGTTGTGTTAAAAACTGAAAAACTATGCAATTTGAGCTAATGTACCAGAAAGCTATTTCTAAGAATGATACATTTCAGAAGGAATATTGTGGTTAGAGCAGCAACATCCAAGCTGGCAAAATTTGAGCTGAACAGGTTTCCTTCATTGTTTTAACGTGGCTCTGTAGATGCAATCATCTTCCCCTGTGAATAGCTTGTCTAAGATGGTCGCCAAAAATGAAACTTGGATAGCACGATATTGGTTTGTTTTGTACGGACATCTGCTGCTACTGCTCTTATTTATATGTTGCTGGTGAATTTTTTGACTTGCTTGCAGTAAACATGAAGATTTGGAGCGTATGTGTCATATGTGTGGAGCTAAGCAGTGAACAACACAGAGCTGATGGATGCACTTGAAAGCAGGCAATAAGAAATCAGCTACTTGGATTACATGTAACGCCAGAACAAAGTGTTATTAGTAACATTAGAGGTGATCCTCCGAGTACTGAGACATGAAAGAAGATTCAGTGCTTACAAACCATATAGACCCCTCCAGAAGTAACGCCTCCTATTTATTTCCAAATAAAAGCTCCTCTTTGTTAACTAGAAATGACTAATTCAGGTGTAACCACCAACACTGTAGGCGCCAACAGCTCAGAGGGGGTGAACTCTGTCCATACTGTTCCACAATTATCTTGCAACACACATCATCCACTTCTGAGTTCAACTGTCACCAGCTTCTGATTGTTTAATCATTGGAGAGTTGGACTCACTAATTCTTAGTATTTAGATGTTCTTTTTGAGCAGTAAATATTTAAGACTGCGGTGCTACATAAAAACTATATATTCATCATTAACTAGGAAGTTTTGTCATCAAGAATACGGTTACTTTTTAGAATCTATTTCTTGGTAAAGATTATATAACTATACAAAATCCACAGATACAGAAGCCTTCAGAAAGTAACATCGGATCCTGCCAAGTAAAGCGGTGTCAGTAGCTGAAATTTCAGATTATACATTTGACAAATGGGAGAAAAACTGAGAAGTCATAGCTCACAGATTCAATGAAGCATTGTGTCTGCAGGCAAAAAAAAAAAAAAAAAAAATACAAGAGAACTCTGTCCTAAAAAGTAAGAGATCGTGGAAAGCAGGGAAGAAGATAATTTGATGAAGAGTATGATCAAAAACAGCAAAGATGATGCAGACTCTCAGAGACCAGGTCAACTTGGCGATGTAGCAAAACTGGTGGTGACCAACTCCTGATGAAGTGCTCGTCTGCTCTCCTGGGGCACGATATCAGGAGAAACAAATAGAGCGAAATTACATCTTCAAATATGAGAGGTATCTTCAGGAACATGTGAAGAAGAAACTGGCAATCTAATAGCGAGAAAGGGCTTTAAACTTAAGAGGGAGAGATTTAGGTTAGATGCTAGAAAGAAATTCTTTACTCAGAAGGCAGTGAGGCCCTGGCAAGCTACCCAGAGAAGATAAGGGTGCCCCATGCAACCTCAGAGAAGAGCTCACCATCCGTGTCTTCAGAGGACATAAAAGTCTGGGGAAGATGAGGGAAAGTCTCTACAGAAGTCCTCCATATGCAAAACTGCTGTTAGGGGAATGCCATCCATAGGCACAGCCACAGAAGGGGAGTTACTGGACAACAGCATGCTTGAAAGTAGGTTTTATCTCTCTAACGGTCATAGAAAGGCAGCTGCGTGAGTCAAGCGCAAACGTTACCAGCAACAGATCCGCCAGGAGAGTAGTGCACGGTCCCGAGTCAAACACACCCAGGTTCTCCTCCTGTTCGCAGGAAAGGAGACCAGGGGACGCAGGAACAATGCAGGCACTGAAGCCACATGTTGCAAACCTACACAACTGTTCAAGGTAACAATCACATCAGAGAGGTCCACCGTGCTGAACTGAAACCATTGCCTCACCACGCGCCAGGTGAGAGCGCTCCAGGAGGTATAACAGCGTCCTTCCCTACCAGCAGTGCTTTACTGAATTCGTAACAAACAAGGAGCAGCACAGCAGGAAGTGACATTGCAGCCGAGTGCCTTTCTCTTTGCTGGAATATGAACAGGCAGAGCTTGCATGCCGTGCTGAAGAGGTGATGGCGGCAGGGAGGGCACACGAGGGCATCAATCTGTCCCCATGCATCAAAAGCACTGGGGATCGCAACAAAGGGGAACATCCAGCAAGTTTCAGACCCAGGCTTGAAATACTCTGAAACTAGGATTTAGAGTTATTTGATCTTCTTTTCCACTGGAAACATTTCTTGTGTGACCATAAAAATGCTCCTAAGAGAAATGATTACCTAGGGGCATCAGTGTAGAACTAAACCGTTCTGCGTGATTTTCACAGGAGGTTCTCATAGAGGTATCATCCAACATTATAGAATTCTGCCTTCTTTTTTCCCCCTCTACTAACTGATTTCTGTGCAGCAAATTTTTTCCTATAAAAAAGCAAAAAGCACACGGAACAGAATTTCTTGACTTCACATGCCTCCACGTTTCAGGTACCAAATTCTGACATACCTTTTAAGGTAGCGGAATGATTCTGAAAAATGGTTTTGAGTATATCTTCTCCGGGAACCAGTTTCCTTTGCAGATTTTGAAATTAAGAATCTAAATACCAATCCAAATACATTCAAATAAAACTTCTACTCTCGATCCATCTCTCTGAAAAATGGTCAAAGGACCTCAAGTTAGCAACTCCCTGGAACTGCAGCTTCAGTCAAAGCAAGTCCCAGAGCAAACAAATTCTTGGTTCATTCTCAGGTACATAGTTACGGAAGTGGCAGAAGAACTACTCTGCAGAAAAATGGACTAGATCCAGGGCTGCAACCCTGGCTACATGCAGAAACCAGCAGATACGTGGGTGCGTTTTCCGTGACTCTTCTGATGAGAAATTCTTCCCTCAGAGCATAGGGGATTCCCTTAACTCAAGGAGCCAAACTCTCAGCTTAGGGAACAATGTGAGTCAAAGTAATTGATTTGTTTTTTTTTTTTTAAACTGAAGATCTCATGCAGCTTTGATCTGGAGTGGGAACAAAGCAAACTGAAAGCATCGACAAGCATTTCCACCTTGATTCCAGGGGCGAATGTGAAAGACATCTGCTATATACATATAATCTCTTGTTAAAATATTATGTATCAAGCCGTCAAGGACTTGGCTCTAGTTCCTAGAACCAGTTGCTCTATTTCCTGAAGCAGTTCTTGGAGACTTACATGCTCAGTATTTCACCCCCTACATGGGTAGAGATCCTGTTTGTACAACGTAAGGCCATTTGTACAGTACTTTGAAAGACTTAACCCCTCTTTGGCTCTAGGTTTCATTCTGCTCCTAAGGAGAGCCAAAGGCAACAACTGTGGCCAGGATAGTCCAGCTTCCTGGCCCAGTTTTACAACCTGTGATTTAATTAGACAGTTCATCTTTTTCACCGGACCACTCGCCTGTGGTCTGGGTGATATGTGCGATAGCCAATTTATTCCCAATGCTTACTGACCCGTTGGACAAGCTCTGCAATAAAGTGAGTTCCCTTATTGAAGAATATTGCTGCAGGACCCCCAAACCTTGGTATGTAATCACCTGCAGCAATACCTCGATTATTTCTTGGGCTTTATTGGTCCCGCAAGGGAATGCTTCAGGCCACCCTGAAAAGGGTATTTGTTGGAACTAGCAAATACCGAAACCCTCCTTTTTCCTGGCAGTTCTGAAAAAAATCAATTTGCAATTGCTGTCCTAAAAGATTACCTTTCCCAACAAGCCTCGCTTGTACCCTGTTCCCGGTACTAGGATTGTACAGTTCCTTTCTGATGTCTGACGTCTGTACGGGCATATGTTTTACTATGATCCCTAAGAAACAAATTCAATAAAGAAATAAAGGGCACCACAACGCGTCCATCTGGGTATGCACCCACCTGTCAGCTTGCTCTCTTCCCTTTTGAATCAATAAATTCCGATCCTGACAACAAAATCTTATAGGTTCTCATGAAGGTTCAGGTATTTTTAAGTTTACCGCCTGGATTTAAAGCTGAGGGTCTCCTCAGGTATCAGGTAGACACCCCGGGGACATGACATGACATGACATGACATGACATGACATGACATGACATGACATGACATGACATGACATGACATGACATGACATGACATGACATGACATGACATGACATGACATGACATGACATGACATGACATGACATGACATGACATGACATGACATGACATGACATGACATGACATGACATGACATGACATGACATGACATGACATGACATGACATGACATGACATGACATGACATGACATGACATGACATGACATGACATGACATGACATGACATGACATGACATGACATGACATGACATGACATGACATGACATGACATGACATGACATGACATGACATGACATGACATGACATGACATGACATGACATGACATGACATGACATGACATGACATGACATGACATGACATGACATGACATGACATGACATGACATGACATGACATGACATGACATGACATGACATGACATGACATGACATGACATGACATGACATGACATGACATGACATGACATGACATGACATGACATGACATGACATGACATGACATGACATGACATGACATGACATGACATGACATGACATGACATGACATGACATGACATGACATGACATGACATGACATGACATGACATGACATGACATGACATGACATGACATGACATGACATGACATGACATGACATGACATGACATGACATGACATGACATGACATGACATGACATGACATGACATGACATGACATGACATGACATGACATGACATGACATGACATGACATGACATGACATGACATGACATGACATGACATGACATGACATGACATGACATGACATGACATGACATGACATGACATGACATGACATGACATGACATGACATGACATGACATGACATGACATGACATGACATGACATGACATGACATGACATGACATGACATGACATGACATGACATGACATGACATGACATGACATGACATGACATGACATGACATGACATGACATGACATGACATGACATGACATGACATGACATGACATGACATGACATGACATGACATGACATGACATGACATGACATGACATGACATGACATGACATGACATGACATGACATGACATGACATGACATGACATGACATGACATGACATGACATGACATGACATGACATGACATGACATGACATGACATGACATGACATGACATGACATGACATGACATGACATGACATGACATGACATGACATGACATGACATGACATGACATGACATGACATGACATGACATGACATGACATGACATGACATGACATGACATGACATGACATGACATGACATGACATGACATGACATGACATGACATGACATGACATGACATGACATGACATGACATGACATGACATGACATGACATGACATGACATGACATGACATGACATGACATGACATGACATGACATGACATGACATGACATGACATGACATGACATGACATGACATGACATGACATGACATGACATGACATGACATGACATGACATGACATGACATGACATGACATGACATGACATGACATGACATGACATGACATGACATGACATGACATGACATGACATGACATGACATGACATGACATGACATGACATGACATGACATGACATGACATGACATGACATGACATGACATGACATGACATGACATGACATGACATGACATGACATGACATGACATGACATGACATGACATGACATGACATGACATGACATGACATGACATGACATGACATGACATGACATGACATGACATGACATGACATGACATGACATGACATGACATGACATGACATGACATGACATGACATGACATGACATGACATGACATGACATGACATGACATGACATGACATGACATGACATGACATGACATGACATGACATGACATGACATGACATGACATGACATGACATGACATGACATGACATGACATGACATGACATGACATGACATGACATGACATGACATGACATGACATGACATGACATGACATGACATGACATGACATGACATGACATGACATGACATGACATGACATGACATGACATGACATGACATGACATGACATGACATGACATGACATGACATGACATGACATGACATGACATGACATGACATGACATGACATGACATGACATGACATGACATGACATGACATGACATGACATGACATGACATGACATGACATGACATGACATGACATGACATGACATGACATGACATGACATGACATGACATGACATGACATGACATGACATGACATGACATGACATGACATGACATGACATGACATGACATGACATGACATGACATGACATGACATGACATGACATGACATGACATGACATGACATGACATGACATGACATGACATGACATGACATGACATGACATGACATGACATGACATGACATGACATGACATGACATGACATGACATGACATGACATGACATGACATGACATGACATGACATGACATGACATGACATGACATGACATGACATGACATGACATGACATGACATGACATGACATGACATGACATGACATGACATGACATGACATGACATGACATGACATGACATGACATGACATGACATGACATGACATGACATGACATGACATGACATGACATGACATGACATGACATGACATGACATGACATGACATGACATGACATGACATGACATGACATGACATGACATGACATGACATGACATGACATGACATGACATGACATGACATGACATGACATGACATGACATGACATGACATGACATGACATGACATGACATGACATGACATGACATGACATGACATGACATGACATGACATGACATGACATGACATGACATGACATGACATGACATGACATGACATGACATGACATGACATGACATGACATGACATGACATGACATGACATGACATGACATGACATGACATGACATGACATGACATGACATGACATGACATGACATGACATGACATGACATGACATGACATGACATGACATGACATGACATGACATGACATGACATGACATGACATGACATGACATGACATGACATGACATGACATGACATGACATGACATGACATGACATGACATGACATGACATGACATGACATGACATGACATGACATGACATGACATGACATGACATGACATGACATGACATGACATGACATGACATGACATGACATGACATGACATGACATGACATGACATGACATGACATGACATGACATGACATGACATGACATGACATGACATGACATGACATGACATGACATGACATGACATGACATGACATGACATGACATGACATGACATGACATGACATGACATGACATGACATGACATGACATGACATGACATGACATGACATGACATGACATGACATGACATGACATGACATGACATGACATGACATGACATGACATGACATGACATGACATGACATGACATGACATGACATGACATGACATGACATGACATGACATGACATGACATGACATGACATGACATGACATGACATGACATGACATGACATGACATGACATGACATGACATGACATGACATGACATGACATGACATGACATGACATGACATGACATGACATGACATGACATGACATGACATGACATGACATGACATGACATGACATGACATGACATGACATGACATGACATGACATGACATGACATGACATGACATGACATGACATGACATGACATGACATGACATGACATGACATGACATGACATGACATGACATGACATGACATGACATGACATGACATGACATGACATGACATGACATGACATGACATGACATGACATGACATGACATGACATGACATGACATGACATGACATGACATGACATGACATGACATGACATGACATGACATGACATGACATGACATGACATGACATGACATGACATGACATGACATGACATGACATGACATGACATGACATGACATGACATGACATGACATGACATGACATGACATGACATGACATGACATGACATGACATGACATGACATGACATGACATGACATGACATGACATGACATGACATGACATGACATGACATGACATGACATGACATGACATGACATGACATGACATGACATGACATGACATGACATGACATGACATGACATGACATGACATGACATGACATGACATGACATGACATGACATGACATGACATGACATGACATGACATGACATGACATGACATGACATGACATGACATGACATGACATGACATGACATGACATGACATGACATGACATGACATGACATGACATGACATGACATGACATGACATGACATGACATGACATGACATGACATGACATGACATGACATGACATGACATGACATGACATGACATGACATGACATGACATGACATGACATGACATGACATGACATGACATGACATGACATGACATGACATGACATGACATGACATGACATGACATGACATGACATGACATGACATGACATGACATGACATGACATGACATGACATGACATGACATGACATGACATGACATGACATGACATGACATGACATGACATGACATGACATGACATGACATGACATGACATGACATGACATGACATGACATGACATGACATGACATGACATGACATGACATGACATGACATGACATGACATGACATGACATGACATGACATGACATGACATGACATGACATGACATGACATGACATGACATGACATGACATGACATGACATGACATGACATGACATGACATGACATGACATGACATGACATGACATGACATGACATGACATGACATGACATGACATGACATGACATGACATGACATGACATGACATGACATGACATGACATGACATGACATGACATGACATGACATGACATGACATGACATGACATGACATGACATGACATGACATGACATGACATGACATGACATGACATGACATGACATGACATGACATGACATGACATGACATGACATGACATGACATGACATGACATGACATGACATGACATGACATGACATGACATGACATGACATGACATGACATGACATGACATGACATGACATGACATGACATGACATGACATGACATGACATGACATGACATGACATGACATGACATGACATGACATGACATGACATGACATGACATGACATGACATGACATGACATGACATGACATGACATGACATGACATGACATGACATGACATGACATGACATGACATGACATGACATGACATGACATGACATGACATGACATGACATGACATGACATGACATGACATGACATGACATGACATGACATGACATGACATGACATGACATGACATGACATGACATGACATGACATTCTTACCTGTCTCACAACCGTCTAAACCCAGCTCACGTTCCCTATAAGTGGGTGAACAATCCAACGCTTGGTGAATCCTGCTTCACAATGATAGAAGAGCCAACATTGATGCTTCAAAAAGCAATGTCGCTACAAACGCTTGGCCGCCCCAAGGAAGTTATCCCTGTGGTAACTTTTCTGACACCTCCCGCTTAAAACCCAGCAAGTCAGAAGGATCGTCAGGCCCCGCTTTCACAGTGTGTATTCGTACTGAAAGTCAAGATCAAGCGAGCTTTTGCCCTTCCTTCTGCTCCATGGGAGGTTTCTGGCCTCCCTGAGCTCGCCTTAGGACACCTGCGTTACGCTTTGACAGGTGTACCGCGACATGACATAACACGACACGACACCACGACACTCACAATAATCAGTACAGTTTGTCCTCGGGATCGTCTCTCTCTCTGCCTCCCTCCTGGGCCCAACCTTCCTTCTGTATTCATTTCCCACACTTGCATAGTTTCCCACCTCCTTCTTCAATAAACCACTTATCAGTGATAAAAATCGTTTCCTTCCACGAGTAGGAATTAGGCCCTAGAAATTGACCTAGTTGTTCTGCTACGCTCATAGGATCCTCAACTAAGGAATTCTTCAAACTCCTAACTTTCCTTCTAGTAAAAACAGCAGGCATTAGCATACCCTATTTCCCTTGACCTAAGGAGACACTGCCCTAAAGGATAAAGGGAAGTATTATTAAGGTTAGTGTTCGAGCAAGGAAACCTCTCAGGTCCCTTTCACATTGCTCCAACAGTCATCGGGAATGCATCCTCTCTCCAGAACCCTGCTCAGGACCAGCAGCACGGCCACTCCCCTTCTCTGGAGATGTCACTGCCGCTTGCACTGCTTTCGAAATTAAAGGGGGGAAATTATCTAAGGGATCTCATTTATGATTTTTCTGCTTCTCTTTCCTTTTTCTTTTGAACTTGAACTCCTTCTTGTGAGGAACTACTTTTTTTCTTTTTTCTTTTTTTTTTTTTTTTTTTTTTTTTTTTTAAACCTCGTACACCCATTCAGCAACATAAGCCAATTCTGTTTCAGAAAAAGGAGTCTTGCTGCTTACATGTAACTACCAAGTCTGACAGGCCCAGTCTTCATCAGACCCCTGTTTTGGTCCAAATCGTGTTTTCCCCTGTAGTGGCTCTCTAGGCTATGTCTGTATACAGCATTAAACATCTTTTCCCTGTTCTTTTCCCTGGTCTGGGGAAAGGAATTTTCCCATTCTGAAGCTTCTTCCCCAAGGGGCTATCTCCAGGCACGAATTTGGGGACCCTTCTCCCCTGTTCTACGCAGCTCCTATTCCCCATCCCTCCGGAATGCTGCTGTGAACTCCGCAGCTCACAGGTTACCACACTCCGATTCTCGGATTTAGGGCCAATCCCTCCGGAGCACCTCGCTCCGATTCTCGGATTAATAGGGGTGTACTGCTGGCGCTTCGTCAAGTGTCCAGGGTACCGTGCACCAACAGCTCCCTGCAGAGACTCTTCCTTTTACCAACACAGCCGCTTTGTCCGTCTCTGGCCGTGCCCCTCGCGGGACAACGGAACCGCAGATCGGGACTCCGCACTCGCTTCGCACTGGAAGTGCGTCTCAGTCACACACACTCACTCGAGTCTCCACCGACCCCCAAGGCGAGAATCAAACTCCCTTACCTTGGTCCGTGCACACAGTTACCGGGTCTCCAGTGGTCAATACCCGTGCCTACCTGCCCCACGGCTTTCACACAGCCCGTCCTTCATGTAACAGTCTCGGTTTCTTATCGGCTGTCCCGAGGAGTCACCTCACTACCCAGACAGGACTGCTGAAATCAGCGGGGTGCACCTGTCCCGCCCAGGGCAGTAGGGAGACCTCCAGAGAGGCGATAATAATCCCGGACAAGCCCCCAAGTTGTTGGAAACATCCCAATAGTTTTTGTCAGGACGGTATCTCTGATGAAAGCAGATTTTATTCGCGATTGCAATGGCGGGCGTCCCGCAAGCAGGAGCGCGCCTATGGACACAAGGTGACAGTCTTTATACCCTGTTTTTCCCTTTACCCATCCCCCTGCCCTGTTTCCCCATTGGCTGGGTACTCCAGGTTCACAATCTTATCGGTTTGCATTTGTTGATTCGTGTGTTATCCGGTGTCAGTCAGTAGAGTCAGTAGCCATCCTGTTGTTTCCAAGTTGTCTCAGTGCTCTTCTTGTCCTATTGATATGGCGATTGTCTCCGAAGTCTTCGTTAAACAAAGAGCACCGGGGGGATGATGCCAGGCCTTCAGATGCCTCTTCAGGCGCTTCCTCGGGCATACCATGACTTGTTCTCTGGTTTGACCTCCTGCAGGAGATTCTTGCAATGTGTGTGACAAAATATACATATACACACCTATATACAGAGAGTGCATTCCTGGGAAGATTTGGCTAGAGGATAAGTGATGTAAACTATCAGAGATCTTCCCCAAGTTAAGTAGAAGGACTCCCAAAAAGAACTGTGACAACGGAGTTCATGAAATAAAAAATATTATCCAATTCTAATGCAGAAACAACATTCGATTCCCACATTCCCATAAGCAAAGATATTAACAAGTGAATACTGGTTGGCCTTCTTGATAGGTTACCACCAGCTTTGTCCGCACCCCAATTTTGCTACGTACAGAAAAGCACATCAGGCTACACATAGTCCTAAATAAGACGACAGTTGACGCATTAGGATCCCATGCAGGTGTGAAGAAATAGTCCCGCCTGATTCTAGCTCCATCCCCTGCATGAACTTGTAAGAGAATCTCTCTAACTTACAACAGTGTCCGGAAAGCTTGGAAGTAACTCAGCAACAAGGATCGTAACCATCTTGATTTAGAGGCTCAGAGATGGCTTTCCAGTGTGCAGGCACTGACTACGGCGTATAAGAGGAAAATGGAAGTTAATCACCCCCAGAGTCGGAGCTCCAGCCACCAGCTCTTTGCTAACAAGACAAAGGAGATGGAAGATAAATAGATCAAGGTCAATAAATAGAGTAGAAACGAAAATGCAGAAGCATTTTATAGCAAGGCAGGTACATATTCATCACCTGCAGAGTAAACAGGCTCAAGAACAGGAATTTCTGTGAGTCTCAAGTAGACAAAAACAGACTCTGAAATGAGCAAGTAGAGTAACATACTCCATCTATCAAAACCCCAGTTACTCCCAGCTATCAGGGTGAGGGGTGTAGGTACAGTTTAAAGAACAGACCATCACTTGCTTCACGTTAGCTTTACGGTTTTGCGTCAGGGAGTTGTTTGTTTGTTTTGCTGGCAAAGCTGACACCTTCCGTAACACTTTGTCGGAAAAAAAAAAGTGATGTTGCGCAAAGAATGCGGACAGGGGACCTGCAGCCTTGCTCTGGCACCAATTTAGGTCAGCTTATCGCCAGACAGGCTCTCAGGAAGTTGGAAACAAGTATGCTTTTGTAAATAACCAAAAAGGAATGGGCACTCTTAATGGGAAAGTGGAGGGAAAAAAAAGGTCACAAGACATGGAACAGTCCTTTTGGCTTTCAAAATAAGGGGGAGGAAGAAATGAGCTAAGAAACAAGTAACCCTTCTGCCGCTATTGACTGGAAAAAAGCTGATTTCTGGATACATTTTGCCCACCCAGAATAAGAGCATCTTACGTCATTACTCACTTCATAGGGCTTACAAAGATCGTTCTGACACCGATTTATCCCAGCTGAGATCTTTGCTGGCTCCCTCCAGATAAGGGCTTGTCTCATCTGAAGTTTCATCAGCCATCAACAAGTTGCACAAGAAATCAGGACTCAACTTTCCCTGAAACGTGGGTACAACCATCCCCTAAACAACTTAAAACTGTGACTGATTCGCCTTCTGGAAGGTAAATTCCAATTTACAAACTTTGCCAGTTCGTGAAATAAATGGATTACCTACCATGTGCCAGAATGCATATTCAGTAACAGTCACCTGCTGTACAATCAATGAATATAAAGATGTCATAATCATGAAATATACCCGAGAGTTTGGCTAAATAGATTAGAATAACAGGAAGAGAATCGATGGAGTGCTTACCCGCGTTCTGGACTCACTGCAAAACTCCATAGGAGGAACCTCCAGGAGAGATCCTTGCCCACTGGTAGTCAGCTCCTAAAGGGGTCTAGGAGAGGTGCAGCCAGGCTCCACCCCTTCCTGCAGCACAGGTGAATCGCCTTCACCTGTGCTCCCAGGGCTGACTCATTGCTCGCCTCAGGTGATCAGTCAGAGGTTCAGGCTGTGATTCAGCAGTTCCCATACACCTGCTCAGTGTAAGGCCATTTTTCTTGTCTCCTGCTTTGAAGATAATAAACCTCAAACTCACAAAACTACTTGACACGAATTTAAGAGACTAGAAACAAATCCTTCATAAATTCACTAGCAGTATTCTGCAATTGTAGATGTCAAATTGACGACCAGACCAAACTACATTAAATCTGTACGGCAAAAGGGGGACCAATATGTGCTAAGATAGTGAGTGATGACTCGCATCCAGTGTTTGCATGCCCAGAACATGCCTCAGGAAAACTAGCAATTGGAAGAAGTCTGCTGATGCAATTTTTTAGTGGTCTGTTCATCACAACACCTACTTCTGCATTATCAGATTGTGTCTAGTGGCTCTAATGGCACTCCAGACCTTGACATCTGTGCTTCTCAGACTCCTCGTGGTCAAAACAACAAGAAAAGCTGCTCTGTCTTAAAGAGAGGGGAAAACAAACAAACAAGAAAAAACACCAAAAGGTATTTCGAGGATGAAACAGCCCCCTTACGAGACACTGCATTCTGGAAGAAAACAAAAACTTTACCAACAACTTGTGGGTGCTGGGAAGGGGGAAAAACCAAGTTGTCTTCCAAACATTTTTCCCATTTATTTTCAGGCTGTACAAGTATTTTGTAAACCAAAGGATTTAATAAGATCCCTGGAGCTCCAACGTCTGGAAGACCAGCATGACTGAAAGCAGTTGAGGGAGTAAATACTCTTGAACTATATTCTGCCATAATTAAAGGAATATTATATAATCAAATAACATTAAGATGTTGTCACAAAGAAATAAGCAAGAGAGTTAGGCACAGCGAAACAAAGAGAATAAATAGGAAGCTTACCTGTATCGCGGGCTCGCTCAGGAAACTCCAGTGGAGTGAATCTTCCAAAGAGGGCGAGATGCTTCCCCACTGGTAGTCAGCCCTTAAATGGGTCTAGGAGAGGCGCAGCCAGGCTCCACCCCTTCCTGCAGCACAGGTGAATTGCTTTCACCTGTGCTCCCAGGGCTGACTCATTGCTCGCCTCAGGTGATCAATCAGAGGTTCAGGCCGTGACTCAGCAGTTCCCATACACAACTTTATTTCACCTTTTCAAGCACAAGCACGTTTTACAACATTTTCCTAAGGAAAAAATTTGGAGCTCAAAAAAGACAATCTGTAAGCAATCAATCTGAATGCATACAAGAACTGTATTATGAAAATAGCTGCAAGAACATGTAACAGAAGAACTAAAACTTTGAATGTGATTTTAAGCTTATGTCATCTTTATACCCCGATGGGACATCTATTATAATCAAGAGCAGCACAGCTACTGTCAGGAGAGTTGAACCCATGTTCAACAAACACAGCTGGAATCAGGCTCCGTTCCTTATTATCTCACACATTCAAAGTTCCTGTTGGTTTTGGTGGTATTTTGTTTTGTTTTTAAAAAATCCCACTGCAAACTGAAAACTTTGCTTAGGGCTTCAGAGAATTATCATGAAGTCAATCATAGGAGAAGGGATATAGATCAGCTCATGTCTTTAAGAGAAGCTGTGGACAGAATTTGTTGGAATAGTGTCTTAGTGTCAGCTGGGACAGAGTTGTTTTTCATCACAGTGCCCAGTATAACGCTACGTTTTGGTTCTTGGAGGAAAATAACGTTGATAACTCACTCATGTTTCCAGTTGTTTCTGAGCAGTGCTGTACAGAGCCAAGGACATTTCAGTTTCTCAGCTTCTCATAATGTCCAGCCAGCTTGAACTATACTCTTGAACTATATTCTGCCATAATTAAATAATTTTGCTGAATACATCACATTGCTAAACACAAAAATGTTTACATATAAATCAACGTACCTTTTCGTGTTTCTAATATAAATACAAAATCCATCTTATTTTGGCACTACGACTACAGATCAGTGTCAATTCTCATGCTGCCCCCAAGAGAAGAGCTACAGCGAGGAAGAGCCTGGCTCAGGAGTTCACTCTAAAATTGCCCCATAGGGAGGGATTCAAAGCTATACTGATTACTCTTAGAACACGAGTCAAACACGTCATAACTAGGTAGCCCCTACACTTCTCACATCTCAATCAGACAACATAACCTAACAATGTCAACAACTGTGACCAGTGCCAGTAATCCTTGTTTAGATTATCATTCCTAAAAGAATGGGTGTTGGGCCCCTAAAACAAGGGCAGAAGTCACAGGATCATGTCTTTGGCATGGCAGGGCAAAGCCTCTATTTAATTTAAGGCATGACATTAATATATCACTTGAGGCAGGCCAGGAACAACACAGAGCAGCCACAGGGATTTTCTTGCAGAATGCATTGCATCTTCTCTCACAAAACCTACACGGCAAAAAGGTCCAAACTCCAAACACAGTGTAGGTTTGCAGCAATTATTGGTTTTGCTATTCAAGTAGAAAGAGTGGTTTCCATGACAACAAGCCCATCACTCTCTACCTATGGCATCACTTGTTCTCATAACATGAGCTCTTCATTTAAAGAAATATATATGCTCCCAAGGCTGCCCCTCAGAGAGCAATTTCCTTTCACTTCAAGAAAGCAAGAGCCTGCCTTGCGTCTGACTGCTTGAAAATACAGCAAGGCTTCCCCATCTCCTACAGGGATCTGCTGTCACAGCCCAGCAAGCAGCTATCACGGGGTTGTTGGGGCTGATGCTCTGCCCCACGTCCCACAAGACCTTGCATCGCCCTGGGAGAAGATGGATGCTCTAAAACACTTCCAGAAAAAAAAAAAAAAAAAGCAAGGGCACACTGGGAGCTCTCATTTTGCAGGTGGTTTGGTTTGCAGTGAAGCCCCACTCTCTCAACATCAATGCTAAGTAATGGCAGAGGTGTCCCCCAGTTGTTCTTATTTATGTCATGCTAAACTTGACACCGGTGAGAAGCAGATTCACCATCATTCACAAGATTCCACATACATCTGTCTAACATTAATTAAGAAAGAGTAACATATATTTAAATTATATAATCCTTGAGAGTTTTTAAGTGATATCATATCACTACAGAGAAAGTATGACAGCTATGAGAAGAAAAGCATCAAGTCAACCACTTTGAACATTTGCATCACTTTAATATACTAGCAGCAGGGGCTGGCTCCTCAGGAGTTGCAACTCAGCATGGTTCCTTGTTACTTTAACAGCAATCAAGTTGCACAAACTGATAAGCAGGTTTCGTATCTCAGGAAGAAATGTCGCTCAAAAATGGGAGACGGAGGGGTGACTGGCAAGACTATGCTGTGGAAGCTGGAGATGCACCACTACTCATACCAAAAGGTGGCAGCTGGCTTGTGTTGCAGCTCCCACACCAGGATGGGAGAGGAAAAGGTACTGGGACCTGGCAAGGAAGCATGAAAAAGGCCAGCCATGCCAATTCACTTTGGAAGGCAAAAGCAAGATCTAGGGGCAGAGAATATGCAAAGCTTTCCTTCTAGAGACTGAATGCTGAAAGAGAGAAACTGGATGAAGGATGCAGATTGATTTTACCTCTGGCTATGCTAAGGAAGAAAACACACATATGAACACAAACACGTGAGTGGTATCTGGGAAATGGTGATAGGATAGAGAGAGCAAGGGAGAACATGCAAGCCTCAGCTTGGGAGAAGTAAGGGTGTTAAAGCTGAAGAAGCAGTGGTGGACTGAGAAGAATAAGTATTGAAAGCAACTGGAGGAAATAAATCAGTTGGTACAGCTTGATGTGAAAAGACAAGGAGGATAGAGACATTACAGCATGAAGCTTGGAGACATGCAACAAAGACCAGGAAGATAATAATGGACATTAAAAAAAAAACAGTGCAAGTCAGAGTGAGATGTTATTTATTAGAAAGGGAGGTGTGAGACTTGAATCTGGTTATAGAACTGGGAGACAAGGGAAGCTAGCCAGAGGTGGCACTGGGGTCAGATAATGTAATACAAAGCTCACAGAGGCAGGAAGCTATTGCATGAGAAGACCACTAGGTCTAAAATGGTGGTGGTATGCATAGTAAGCTATCTCATGCCTGAGCTCATGCTGTCAGATGCTGCAGGAAGAGGAGAGATTGAGAGACAGCTGAAGACTGGCCTTAGAGGTGTAGCTTTAGGCACTAGAACATCCTGCAGAAAACTGGACCCCCTCAGCTTGTCTAGAGATTATTGCACAGGTTTGAGTTAGTTTTATTTGGCAGCTGGATGGAGGTCAAGCTTACTTGTACATACAGAAAGGTGAGAGAGAAAATATATACAGAAAAATGGGAAGAGAAACATCATCCAGCTTGCTTGACATACTTAATGGATCTAGAAAAAGTTGGAGGGGAGAGTTCTTACTGGTTATTTTTTGCTGAACACAAAAACAACTGAACCTAGATGCTCTCAAATAAGATTTTTCTTCAACTCATATTATTCTGCTCATTCTTAGCTTTCAGGCTGTAAAAACAATACTTGGGTATACCGTCCTGTCTCCACAAACTGCTTGGACAAATCTAGTTCCTGAAATATCCTTTCAGTTTATTGTCGTATGGTTGCTCTTGACTATTTTTAAAAATAAGAAAGGAGAAAAATCAAAATAAAAGACAATTTGAATCATAAAATAAATAAAATCAACCTACAGGAGTTTTCTGGCTTGCTTTGTTTTCCCATGCTATTGTCCATATCTGTGAACTCCCACTCATGGAAAAGAACATCTGTTTCACTGAGACAGCTGAGCACGAGGAAGGATGAAGCACCCAAAGGGTGATAGACGGTAGGACTTACACAGCATCAGTCAGCCCACTGCATCAGCAAAGGGAGACAGAAGTAGCTTCCCATTGTTAACTTCCAGTTACATCTGCTTATGTAGCTGAACACAGTCCCCCTAGGACACCACATAGTGATTAAAAGTAAGACTGTAAAGAAAGTCATTGATATTTTGTATCATATACTACTTATTTAATACTGATGGCTACCAGCAAGATTGCTCATTTGCCCTCGAGGCATAGAAACTTCAGATTCTTGCTATTTGGCAGAAAATTAGGAAGTGGAAAAGAAGCAAATTTTCATCTAATTGAAGGCTGTATATCACATCTCAGGATCAGGCTATAGAGAGGTATAAAAGTGGGAAGATAACATTATTTTGTAGCTCTCTTATAATCAGCATGCTTTGATAAGAATAAGAATTTTTCAGTGTCCATTTCTGTATCTGCATGGAATGGCAAACAATTAGGAACCTGAAATGTTCTCTGGGGAAAACTGTAGGTAACCAGGTGCTCCACAAGGGAAGGCTGCCTTCCTGTTCCCATCACAGAATTGTTGGCTACTGTCATGGTAACAGAACTGTGCAAAATAGGTACCTGTTTTCAAGATTGTCATCAGCTTGATTCAGCCAATGTACTAGCGTCAAAAGCCTTTTCCCTGCAAATAGGATTGCTGCACTGTTCGCAGAAGAAGCTGTTGCATTATTTTTTTCTAGTTCACTGCTGAACAAGGCCAGGATGCAATAGAAATGATGCCCTTGGCATGTCATATACAAGGCCACATAAACAGTAAGTCTCTTGTTTACATCTGTTTCCTTAATGCCATTACAGTGTAGTTAAGAAAGACCATTTTACGTTAAGAAAATAATCCAGGCTCCATGATCGCATCCAGTAGGATATAAAGGATGGGAGAAACAATTAAGATTTCCTACTATTTAATCTAAGGGTAGGAGGTGAACATAGATGGCTACTTTCCTGTTCAGATTTTGTCATTCAATGTATTAGTCATCAATTAGATGATCCAATTATCCTTAAATATGTAAAGTGCAGCCTTTTAAGTAGACTAATTTATGAGCTTGTTTCATGGCCCTCTGCATCAATTTACCACTTAGTCCCAAATGAGAGGGCTGGATTTGTCTTGGTGAGGTGGGACTTCTGAGGATGTGATCACAGAGGAGTGCAAAAGCAGCATCCATCTATTCCTTTCCATGTATCACAGGAAGAGAAAACTTAGTTGCCCCTTTCTATAGCGCACAGGCTCAAAAAAGGCCCAGTTGTACCCATATTAAGACAAAGAATAAAGAACAAAAAAGAATGTAAGGATGGCACGGGATTAAAGTTCTAACATTTTGATCATCTCCAAAGCTGCTTCAAGTTTAGTTCACCTTGTAAGAGCAGAATTTGACCTAAAGCACTGCAAGACTGAGGGGATGTTACGCAGCTCATAAAGCAGGTAGCTTAGTCACATAGCACCACCCACCCAACCCCTGTCATCATTAGCAAAAACACGAAGATTATATCAGGACTATGTGGAGATTAACACAGGACTGCCTGCACAGTCATTCAGCCACAACTTGCCACCACAGAGCACCCAGCTCCGCAAAGCTGAAAGTAAGATGGAGAACCATATACACCATAGCACTGATAAAGATAGCAAACACAGATCTGGGTGGTGAGAAGGAACACCACAAGTAGAAATAAATGCAAATTCACCACCAAAGGAGACAGTGGAAAAGGAAGTTTACCTCTTCCACCCACATTCCAAATAATTATTAATTGACTGAGGTTGGCAAAAACAATAGCTTTGTAAGATGGAAAAAAATAATAAAAATTGACCTTCTAGCTTAAGACAGAGGCAGTTAAACTACACAACTTATCCAGAATTATATCTAGACTTGAACTGTTAGACTGTTCTACCATAAAGTGGGGGGAACAACAAACAAACAAAACTGACAGCAAGATCTGACCAAACACAAATTAAATGGAAGGACAAGTTTCTTTTTATGTTGATCAAGAGAACAAGGTAACTTTCAATGTGCTGGTTCTCACTTAGTCAAAGTCCTGGGCATTTCAAACTTGAGTTGGGTCAAAGATTTCAGGCACGAGCTAATAACAAAAATGAAATTCTGTTACAGGGAAAGTCAGATTCAAGGATCATAGTGATTCTTTTGACAACCTACTGGTCCCTGTGTTGCTGCAAGTTGGAATCAGACCCTCTGCCAAGAAAGGTTCTTCAGGTGTTGGTGGCCCTCAGCCTCCACCTGCACTTGAAAGCCTCCATGAAGAGATCCAATGGGATTTTTACTTGTTCAGCACCTCCCCGCTCATTCGTTTTGATTTGCAGCATCCCAGATCTGGAAATCTCTTGCTTCTTAACAAGCTGGGAGCTGCACAGATTCAGAATTTATGCCAATCCCACAGAGACTATTTTTAAAATCTATCATATGCTACATTTATGCAGGTTTCTGCAAAAATACTCAGCTTTTGCTAATGGGCCATAGATGTGTCTTCTTTTTTTGAAGTACGTAACTAAATATTTAATTATTAACTGGAGTGAAATAACATGCAAAACTGGATTCAGGTGTCTCCATGAATGAATGCCCCAAGAACTCAACTTTTAACCGCTGATCAGAGAAATCTCTTCCATCACTTAATTGGGAAGCAGAAGTCAGATTATAAGGAGCAGCATTCAGAATCCCAGAATGAATAGCAGCTTTGGACATGAACCACCACCAGAAGAGAACAGTGGGGCAGACAGGCCTCTCTAGGCCCCACGCACTCTGCCCCTTATGTGGGGATAGCCGCATGGCATTGATGACCTCAAACCATATTTAACATGGCTAGAGATAAAAATGCAGCCATACAGCCTGAGGCAAATTAACAAATGCTCTCTCCACTTTTTCTGAGCCTCCTGGGGCAGGCAGCTTTGGATTTAACTGCTAATAATGCAGTGAATGCTAGTCAGCTGCCAGCTGCTTAGGAAGGCAGTAGAGTTGTCACGAAGACGTGTTTGTGGAGGAGGAACAGCAGCTTCTGGGGTACAAAGCATTATCTCCTTCACTATATAAAGCACCAGGAGGCAGTGCAGGTGATGTTTGCTGAAGTGCTGAGAAGATGGATGGAAGCAATCCTGTGTGACTCGGAGTCAAGAGATCTTCCAGAGCCCGCTTGGTGCTTACAGTGTTTGTTTAAATGCATGAGTCGTCACATAATTTAAATCCACGGGGATTTTCCCTCCCCTAGGAAATTAATTAAGCTACACAGCATGTTTTGTTAGCTAGCAAGAAGCCTATACCTTTTATAAGACTGTGAAAGGAAGCATGAAAGCTGACTATCACAAATACTGTACACACAGTGCTGACGTGGCCAGCATATGCTGCTTCTCAAATGTGCTTCCAGCCTTCCATAGGGGAAGAGCTCCCCTTTTCAGATCAGCAGCATCTGCATGCAGCCTTGAGCCCATCACTCTCCAAAATTAGCAACAAATGCCTAATCTACTCTATTTTCTTCAACAATTTCAGTGCTGACTTTCAAAATTTGAAATGCTGGCTTCATTGTGTGTGACCTTGAACTATGTGTAGACCGTGGTGAAATCCTGAGCTCAGCATCCAAAATCCACAGTGCAGTTAGTGCTCTGGGAAAGGTTTCATATCACAGAAGAGCAGCCCACAGCCTTCCTCTTACAATCCTGCAGATGTGTGTCCTCTCATTATGACTATCAGCTTTAGCTCAGGTCAGCATGCCTGACCACAATGCTACTTTTCTACATGCATTGGCTACTGTGGAAAGTTACCCAGTGGCCCCAGGGCCACAATACAATTATCCTTTGCTGCATTTCCAAGCAGTCCGTCCCTGACTACCCTCCATCCCATAATCTGCACCACTACGGAAGTAGAGATGATGCTGAGTGTCAAAAGCAGCCACCAGACTGAGTCCACCCTCCCACGATGGCAGCTGATCAGGCTCAAGTTCTAGGGCCACCCTTTTTAATTAGCACAGATATTCCTGCAGCATGACTGGTTTGCCCTCACTTGCCTTTAGACCCAAATCTCTTCGAGGCAAAGACTTTTTGTTCTGCTCCTGGCATAGTGCACTTCCAACCAGGTCAGCTTCTTAGTACAATAGCAGAAAGGAAGCACTAGTATTATTTGGAAACATGAAAAGCTTGTGTGTTAATGCCCATGCATTGCCATGCCATTTTTGCTCCCCCCCCCCCCCCCCAATTTTAAGGAGCATGCAAAGGTATGAATGTGGGTTCACACCAGGAATGTTATCTTTCTGCAGTCTAACACGGCAGCACCTGTACAAAACAAAGAACAATTTGCCCACCCCACAAATTATTTTCAAACAACTGAGGAGGAGAGAAAGGCAGACTGTTGTGGGAGTATTTCCAATAATTTCCTTTTTTTTTTTTTTTTTCTTCTCTCCCACCTGCAAAAGCCAAACAGAAACTTCTCCCAAGAGACGCATCTGCATTAAGTGCTCTGAACTACAACCAGATGCTCAGTCTTTCACTACTGAAGATAAGAAAGCTCATCATAGGACATTTTTAAACATGTGACGCATCAATGTTATTTTTGTTTCATTTTAGGAATAAAACATCAGACAATCAAAGCAGCAACATCACAAATACTCCCTCCATGATAAGCAGGAAGAAGAGCCAGGCTGCTAGTTTAAAATTTAGCACTTTAGTCAGAGGAAGCACAGCCAGAGAGAAAGGCTCTGAATTTCTGCTGACAGCCTCAAAGATGGTAGAGGTCAGGCACAGGCCGTGCCCAAGGTGGCAGCAATTATCAGGGTTTATGCTGCCTGGTCAGCCTGCAGAGACCTAAGAGACTGCCAAGC
Organism: Chrysolophus pictus; assembly: GCA_037305975.1. Taxonomy (NCBI): domain Eukaryota; kingdom Metazoa; phylum Chordata; class Aves; order Galliformes; family Phasianidae; genus Chrysolophus; species Chrysolophus pictus. Next base: position 43,790,269 of record JAYKPI010000006.1, read on the forward strand.
CTGCCATATGCCCTTTACTCAAGCACCACAAGACAACAAAGCAATCTTCAAGTTGTCTTTGTTTTGGAGAACAGACTTCTGTTTTATATGGGGCTGGGAGGGGGGGAAAAAAAAAAAAAAAAAAAAAAAATCACTGATGGCTGCAAGTGCACAAGTATTACAGTGCCTAGAGAGAGAACTAACACCACTAACTCTCTAACTTTTCACATACCAAACTGGTTCTCTGTGTGTTGTCCCCGTATTCAAATGCAGGCTGGAAAACTGTGTTGCAGTTTTCCCTACTATTGAAAAAAAAAAAGGGCCTAGACAGACCATGGATTTGAATATTTTATAGCAAATTATTAATACTTCTCAAATCACTGACTTCATTCTGAATTCAAACAAGCATTAGCAGAGATGCTCTGGACAAAATCTCTAAAACACATTTTCCTGAAGAGAACACACAGATAATGCAAGGCAGCGTGGTCTCTGTAAGAACAGTTTCAGCCAGGTTTCCAGCAGTGGACAGAAACAGTAATGGTCTTCAGCTGCCCAGACCAGCTAGTTTACTTACACTCTTTGGACCTTCTGGCCTCACATGGGTTCTCATGTTTGCATACAAATCATAAGCCTGTTTTCACAAGCATGATATGTGCATTTACAGCAAGTAACTTTCAAGAGTAACTTCTCTCTCATGCATTTATGGAAGCTTCAAAAAAAGTTTCCAAAGCATGCCTGCATCACGCTGAGCTGGCTGTATGCATGCCAGAATTCATGATAAGCTACTCAGGAAGAAGTGAATGCATATAATGCAATAATATATCCCACTACTACAAGAAAGCAGAATTAAAAATGCCAAGATCTTCTTGACCAGCTCACAAGACATCCCTGCATCCATGCATTGTACATATCTCTATTAATGTTCACACTTCTTGCTCTGACTTCCCAAGCTCTTCCTGCTCACAGTGAAGGTAACCAGAGCACTTGCTTTTACACCACTATAGGGGTACGATATACAGGCTTTTGTGGAACACATTACTTAGCACAGGGATTGAAAGCTTGTAACATCTTATTGATGATACTCCTATTGAAATATTTGTTATGAGAAAGAGATCAAAACCCTCAGAAGTGAGGAGCAGCAGAAGCACCTACAAGCACTCAATCTACATGGTTCAGACAGGGTAGGTCCCTCAGCCTGGATTTCCCAAACCCAGGCAAGCGTCCTAGCAACTGATTTACAAACGATAGGGAGGAGTGGTGGGGACAGCCTGTCTTGCTCCTGGCTCTGGCATAAGACAGTGTTTCCATTTGCTCATCCATGTATCCTGTTGCCCACCATCAGAGACTGCTGATCCCAAAAGAATGTTTGGCTCTAACCAGTTTGCATCCTCACCCCGCCCAGCCCACAGGCAAAAATCTTTGTAATGGTGATTTTTTAAAAAAAGTGTGTCAAGAGATTGCCATTTAATTAAAAAAGTAATAATAATTTAAAAAAATAGAATAGGAATGATGAATAGAAGATGTCATTGACCTCCTTGAACTCATCGTTCAGCATACTTCAGATCCATTTTCCCTGTAGCAAACAAGAGTAAATTTAAGTTTCTCCTAAGGAACAATTCATATTTACTTCCCTTCAGAAGTGTGAAATAGAAGGATAGTAGCATTTTCGTGACTTAAAATGCCACACCATGCTCTTTTAGCATAGCTTAATAAGATAAAAGCTCAAATCTTAGGTAAGCCCCAGAGGGACACAGAGTTTAGCAGGTCAGAAAAAAGGCCTTTCAAATCCCTTTCATATGCGCAAGCTTCAACAAAATCTCTTTAAGTATTCCATAAAGCCAAGGAAAACAAACAGCCTAGTGCTTGGTGATGTGGGGAAAGCTTTCACTGTGGAAAAACAAAACAAAACAGGTGCAGTCTGAATTTCTCTCTGTCAGAGAGAGCACCAACATCCTTTTCGTAAAGAGAAGGAGGGATTTCAGACCCCAAACTAAACCTTTAAGATATATGTACTAGACTAAGTCTGATCTGCCTCTGTTTCCTTCCCTGCAGAAGAGATCCAATTAGCTCAGAAGTCCGTAGTATTTTCCAATTGTAAGATATCAAAGGATGAAGGCACCCCAGAAGGTCTGTAGCCCAACCCTCTGTTCAAAGGGGGGTTCCAATTGAGTTCGGACCAGAGTGCTTAGGATTTTGTCAGTTTTGGTCTTAGTAAATACAAACAGATTGCTCACTTTGTTCAATGGCCAAAGCATTGATTTTGACAAGCATGTTATTAGGCTAAAAGTACGACCACACAGTGTCACTGCAAATGTGCATTTCCTAATAAATTTCCTCAGGAAAAAGCCAAAAGCAAATGAAGAACAAAACCCATTTTGTCACCCACACAAGAGGTTGAAGCTTTAGCAACAGAAGTTTTTCTTCCTTGAGTAGCCTATTTTTCCGGCTTTTGCATTTGGATCCTCACAATAGTTGCTTCAGATGATTTCAAACTCACTCTTCAGTGACTTAACAAACGAAACACCCGTGAAGTAAATATCTGATCAAAGAACTACCCTAAGAACCAGGCCAATGTCCATCTACCTGATAAAGTTCAAAGCATTAGGCTAAAACTGACTCTTCTTACACCACTACAAATAGAAATACAGCAGTTGGGGCAAATCAATAATATTTAGTGTTAATCTGCCCCATTATTATCATATCACCTCTTAGGTGTTAGCCAGAACCAGGTGTTCATTCTGCTAGCCCATCCCCTGCCTTCTTCAGCTGCTGGAAGATCACAGAGGTGGTCAGTAGGTCCCAGGTGGAAATTAAACCCAAGACAACAGAGAAGATTGCTCGGACACACCTTCATACAATTTTTTCCTTTTGTGGAACTTGGAAACAAGTTCCACTGCAGTACTAAAAATCTCACCCATGCCAGATCATTCAACACTGGATTTCCCCAACATATGGATCCTCTGGAAGTGGAAGTCAATGTGAACATTTGTAAAACAGGAAGAATGTGGACGTGCTATTTTCCCAGCCATACAGTAGAATAGGCATGCAGGTATGTTTTACACTATACGCTTAATGCTGGATATGAAGTTTCAGAGCATCTGGCCCTAAAACAGAACTTACTCTGTAACACAACCAAGTTGGGACTGCTGAAATCTTCAGCAATGAATGCTATGAGATTCCTGTGATTTTTCTTAGTTGACAGCAACAACATCCTAATTATTTTTCTACACACAAAAATGCAAGGATGAAAAACTGTACTGGATGGTGACAGTGTGTAAAGAACTGACTCTGCTCTGTGTGCTATTCAGGGAAAGTCTGTCTTTTCCTCTAAAATGGGATATGAGCTCCAAGTAGGTTATTTCCACGCAGGTCCACAACGTATTAGGCAAAGTTTCCTACACATTTAACTACTCTCCTGTGCTAGCACATTAAAACATAGAACTTTAAGTACTGATTGTCTTTTAAATCAGGGGAAAACAGACTCTCCAGGTGCTTTTTGGTAACTGGAGTGTAATATCTTCACGTATTCTGAGAGCTATAGCTTAAGGTTAACTGTCATCCCAGGAGCACAGCAAAGCCTATTGATACCACCACTACAATAGTCTGAACAAAAGGAGATATGCATACACGCACAGGCAGTCACATACAGGTATATTTACATACAAATGCATCTATAACAGTAACAGATTTAACTCTTCTTGCGTCTCTAAAGAGAAGAATCTTTCTCACAAGTTGTCCAACCGAGAGAATGAAGACATACCATGACTTTAAGTAAGTTCAAACAAGCACAGCAGCTTTTCATAAGCCAGTTATAGCAGCAACACAGCCTGGACTGGTGAAGGCTAGCCCTTGTCTAGCATGTCTTCACAGCAGGTATTTAATAATACACAGGCATTTATAATGATATGCATGAAAATATCTAGAAGTTCAAAAGCATGTACCTGTCAGAGATTTTCTTCCTTTACAGCTGAGTAGGTATTTGATTTATACATGAGACAAAGCAACAAAGTCTTCCATCTAATTTGGAAAATGTTTTGCTATGAATGAGCATCTAATCAGATTTGTTCAGGACACGTAACTAGCTTGGGTTTTTTTTTTTTTATAACATACAACAATAGTAGTACAATGAAAGAGAGGAAAAAAAAAAAAAATCACAAAAACAAGTCTCAAAAAATTGAAGCAGACAGCCCAGTTTTTCCTCACCCCAGCAAGATGTGCAGATACCACTAAACAAGTTTTTCTAGCATCAGTAGGTATACACCAGAAAGCACCAGAGCATCACTTCTTCCCTTGGGTTCCATAAGAACCTCAGTCTCACAGCTCGTAAAATTACACCTCAGATAACATGGCTGAAGTGAGTTGGATTACTGCAGTATTTGAAAACAAACCCCTACGCACTTATCTCTAACACCCACATTATCTCTAATTTCACATCTACATACATTTTTGTGCTATATTACTCACCTCAGGCCATGAGCTCAGCCTCCCTCCACAGATTGCCTGGTTGTGGGTCATACCTCCTCACTACCTTAACCTGCTGGACCACAACCACCATATTTCCTTCTGGTCCCTCCCCTAGTTATCTGGGGCTTTCCCTCAAGATATATATACTAAGTGATTATAAGTCCCTCCTTCTCATAGGATATTTTCCAGCTTAGTTTTCTTACTGAGCAAGAATCCCAAGCCTAGCTGCATTCTGTTAATCACAGATTAATTGAAAGGGAAAAAAAACATATCCTTGAATAGTAAGAAGTTTAGCAATTATTCCTTTAAAATAAATGAATGAGAGGAAAATAGAAAAGTATGAAAAGTATCCTATTAAGGACCTAACACAATATGTTACAAAAGGCCTCACCTGTATGTACTCATGTAATTTAGGATATGATGAATTTTCAAGCCCATGAAACCTCTTGTGCTTTCTTTGCTCGTCTTCTGTTTTTCAAAGCTGAGACTTAATTGGGAATTACAGAATCACAGAATGGCCAGAATCACAATTACAATTCTGCCTGAGAGATAAGAAGATGAAGACTTTGAGGGCTTTAATAAATAGTGTACTTCTAAAGTATACATTCACTGCAATCCTCACCCAAAATTTTCCCCACGTTTCCCAACAGCTACTCAGTATGCTGTTCATCATATTCACTTCAGACAGAAAGTCAAAGTATTTGAAGAGAAGTTACTGACACGGGCACCCCTGCACAGAGACGTGTGGTGTTGAATATGAGAATTAAAGTCTCAAAAACATGCAGGCAGAATGCAAAATGATATTTGTATTTAGCTCTCATAAAGGAAACAAGCAGCTGGCCCAGGGAACTGTCTGGAGAGGAGGGCAGAGACGTATTTCCCTTCCACCTACATTTCTGCAGTCTTGGTCCTTCAACTCCTCTGTGTTTATTGCAAGCACCCAACAGAGCATCGTTTTAATTGAGTGATATGTCATACAAAAAGTAAGGAAAACCTTGGTCTAAAGTTCTGGAGTTTTGGGGTTTTTTTAATTCCTTTATTTTTATGTTTCAATAAACTGAGAAAATCCTCAGTTTTGAAATGCAGATTGTGTTTAAGCAAAGCAGCTTTTTTTCCACTCAGCTTGGGAGCCACGTTAAAGAGCCATACATCACACAGCCCCAGTTGTTGCTCCAGTCCCACAAGACCCATCAGCCCAGAGGTGCTCACAAGGAGCATATTCTCTTAATAAAACACATACAACACCACTGGAGGCATGGGGGTGCGAAATGCGACGATGCTTTACAAACACAGATCCTTCTCTCTAGAAACAACCAAGGAGATTATGGCAAGCATAAAAAGGACTTTTTAAAATTGTGATATTTCAACTCAGTACCATGCCTGGTCTACCGCACCAGATTTCTTTCTGAATCAGATGCTAATGAAACCTCTGCTGACTCAGTAATGAGACAGAAAGCAGACACAGCATGAAGGAAAGAAATAAATACACAAACATGCCACCTTACCAGAAGAGAGGGCAAATCTGCTAAAATGGAGCAATTTGCAATGCAAAGTGGCTGCCATGAGAGGGAGGTACCATTGCACAGAACTGGGCTCACCCACCTCAGCTGCATGGAGCGTGGAATGGTAGGATCACTGAGGCTGAGGAAGGTGTTCAAGATCATAAAGTCCAACCTGACCTACTGCATCTCACCACTAAACCATGCCCCAAACACCACGTCCACACATTTCTTCAACACCTAGGATGGGGAATTCACCACAGACCATTCCAATGCCTGACCATCCTTCTCCATGAAGAAACTCTTCCTCATATCCAGTTGAAGCCTTCCCTGGCACAGCGTGGGACTGTAGATCACCAAGCCATCTTACTCCTCTGCCGTGAAAGCCTGGTAGCCATGCTATTATCTTCCTTTTGCTGGGGCTCATCTTGCACAGGAAGCACACCTACCCCATGAGGCACTGTCCTGTCCCATGTCACCTCATCATATCTCGTCCTTGAACAGGAGCTGTTCAAGGGCCAGGAAAAGCTTGGGCCACCTTTGTGCTTCAAGATCAACAGGGAAGGCCAACAGAGAAGATCATCTCTGCTAGTTTTGGCCCTGAAGATCATCTTGCCCTTCCACCACAAACCAGACTGAGATGAGTGAATCATTCCTGGGGACCAGACACTAGACAACGGCTAGAAGACATTGTGATATATTGTATGTCATGGACTTGAACCAGATCTGACCTAGCTAATACTGTACTAGGAGCACACTGCGTGCAAGCATTTCTTTCTTAGGAGCAGTAGGGATACAATTCTTATCAGTGGTACCTGTGCATTACTCAGAGAGTAACTGAGACTATGTAATGATATAAATGCATTTGGGAGTAATTTAAGACGCCTAAAGATTGTATTTCTCTTCCCCGAACAAATTGATTTTCTTCTGTCTTAGCTTGCTCTCATGCTGTGGGAGGTTCGTGCACAATCTTGATGCTGCTTTTATGCTGCATTTTATTCCATTTAAAAACTGAACTGGAAAGCCCAAGAAAAAGATAATTCCAAATACATTCATACATGAGACATGGGGTCAGCACAGACAGCTGCAAGCAGGCAGACACCATCCTGTGTCCTAGGCTGGGGTCTTAATAACTGCAGTTTCCCCCATGAGGCTGCCCTGCTAAGGGAGTGATCTCTCTTCACACAACTGGGTAATGTAAGTATAATTACAAACAAATTAAAAAAAGAAAAAAAAAAACAATATTTATTACTAGCTTCTGCACCGTAAGAAGTGGAAGACAGAGGGCTGTGCTCTGTGATTGATCTGATGCTCAATGATATCTCTCCTGTCTGGCACAGCTCCAGGACCTGCCAGCGCACTTCCTCCCTCTTCTTTCTTTAATTCTTCCTGACAGGCCACCTGAATTAGCAGCCCTCCAGCAGTAACTGTTCTTCAGCAGAAATACAGACTAACAGCATGTCCAGAGCTTGTTGCACTCCTTCCCAGGAAACTTCCAGCTGTGCCTTCAGGCATCAGGTAAGTGAAAGCCAAAAGGAAAACGCTGTGAAATAACAGCAAGAAAGAAATGAAAGAAAAGTGATGGCTTGCCTCTGAGAACCTTGTGCTCACTACCCTGGCTTGCAATTATTCAGATGTGGGTTATTTCCACTGGCAAAGCACAAGATGGCAAGGCATTAAGCTGAGCATCTCAAACACTTTAGGATTAGTCTCACACACATTCTTTCAGTGGTCCCTAAAAGTAACAAATGCCAATAGTGCACCAACAGCACAGGATCTATGTTTGACATAGTCCAGGCCCACTATTCTGCATGAGATTATGTTCAGAGACTGCAAAAAGCTGAGAAATTTCCTTGCCAGCTGATGTTAAACTAACAAGACTGCCTACCCATGTATTTGCAGTGAGCACTGCTGGTGAATCCTTGCTCCCTGAGCATCTTCCTGCTGCTTTACCTGAGATCACTCCAAGTACCAAGGTACAGAGAAGCACTGCAGCATGGCAGGGATTTCATGGGAGCGAGGATGACCTTAGCATGCATATATGCTCGGGTTTAATGTGTATCCCAGGCTGCAGATCCATCGCTTAGTCAGAATTTGTTTTGTAAAATAAAATGCAGATTTTGGTCAACAGACAGATTGGATCGCAGCTGAGCTGGAAGCAATTTTATCAAGCATGTCTGAGAGACCCTTGAAAACATGATTATGTCCTTACTCAAAATATGTAGCTTTCTTTAACAGACAGTCCAGCAGAACTGAGTCAGTGCTGGGAAGTGATCTCTGACTTTAAATGTCTGCCTCAGATATGTCATTAGAATTGGCATCTATACTTTGCAATTTTTTGGTTCTCATCAAAATATCCACATGCAGCTGAGGTATTATTGTTATTACTGAAAGATCTTCTCAAGTAAAGATTACTTATAGATGAGATGAATATTGAACAAATGTAATCCATGGATTAATTAGCTAAAGCCCTATGTTAATCAGAAAGCAAGCAAGAAAGAAACACTATCTCATTAAGCATTTAGGAGCATGTTGTATGTGCTTCCAGGATTCAGTTACCCTCTCTCCATAACACAACTGCTTTTTATTTAACACTTGGAGGTGTGTGAGAAGACTAATGTCCTTATATGTTAAAGCTGGAGACGTCAAATTGTGTAGCATTAGTCATCACCGTGAGGAGAAACAAACTAAATGGTGTAGGACCAAAAAGTTAGCTCCAGAACTCCATAAATTGCTCACATCCTGCATAAAAGCCTGACATTTACATAAGTAATAGCTGGATTCATGATTGTGCATTACTTATTCATACCTTGTGTGGAGTAACTCTGAGGTAACAGACTAATCCATTAATCCCTCCCAGTCTGTAATCCTAAGAAATCATAAACCATGCAAGACACTTTATCCTCTTAGGAAAATCAAACTCATAAGCTGAGGACGATAGCATATTTGGTGCTTGAGACCAGCAGTGTTTCCCTGCTGTACAGACATGTAAGCTAACGTCAGCCCGACACGGAGCTGTTTTGGGATCTGCCTCCAGTTTGATGCATGCATACCAACATGGAAGGTCCTCCTCTCAGAGCACAAGAGATGTCTCTCTCAGCCTGCCATGCTGGTGTTTGTTGCAGTGTTTTTGTGTACATTTCCTTTAATGAAGCACCTTCTACCATCACAGAAAGATGTGTGTCAAAAGGACATGAAATGAAGCACATTTTTTCTACTTCAAATATAGCATTTTGTAGAATATCACAGCTTAGATTTTTTTTCTTCATGAATAATCCAGCTTTGCATGTAAACAGTAAAATTTTCTTCTTTACTCTTTTTTTTTTTTTTTTTTAACCAATGCTCATTGGCTTCCAGCCTATCTGAAATGCACTGCAGATACCATACCACATGGACAAAAACAGCACAGAGGTAAAGGGAGATCTCCAGCAGCCTAATTCTGGAGCATAATTACAGATCTTCAAACACATACAAATATAATGAAAATGGGGAAAACAAGGCAGGTGTATCTGTTGATTAGCCTAATCATACTAGACTTTTCTTGGGTGTCATACTACATGTCACCACATCACTGCATTAAACTCTGCTCCTTGGAGGTTCCCCAGGCTCACCGTCTCAGCCTGTCTTCTGAATCCCATTACCTGGCACTGCCTGCTCCCCCTCAGCCTCTCCCTGCAAGGATGTGTGTCAGCAAAGACAAAGACCATGAGTTGTTTTTGTCTTTCTTACGTGGCTGCAAAACTGACATAGGTGGACTGCTGCTTCTGGAGAATGAAGGCAGCATCAGTTGGGGTGCAATTTTTTTGTTTATGATCATTTGAGGTTCTCAGACAAAGGGAGAACTAGTTCTTCTGCAAAAAAAAAAAAAAAAAAAAAAGATTCTCATCAGTAAAAAGGGAAAATGCTGCTCCCCAGCCTCAAAGGGTGCTGTTTGGTCATGGTCAACTTTGCTACATTTGGCAGTGTCGGTGCAATGGAGGGAAAGCAGCATCTGTACAAAGCTTGTTGCAAATATGCTGAGCAACTAAACAGCCATGCCCATGCATTATCTTACATGAAATACAGATAACATTCATGCTCTTTTCTGTACGCTGGGACTCCCCATTAACATCCTCTCCTACAATATGATGGGATCTCACTCCTGTGCAGCAAGAGGTGTGACATGAGTGCTGCAGATTTCCTCCAAGTGCCCAGAACTCCTATGGCTGCCATGAAAACATCATAACTTTGCCACCACCTCCGCAAACAGGAGCGCAGATTGTAACATCAGAGGGCAGGCATTTCAACTCAGCACAGAATTACTTTGGCCACGTCTTCAGTTGCATTGGGATCCCATGAGCAGTTGCACTGGGGGCTGAGCATTGCTTCTCAGGAATGGAGTACACAGACCTCCAACACACAGGAATCCACAACAAAATGAATCTTCATTCCCTATCGCCTTCCAAAATCACATAACCAGGATCTGTGGGGATGCCAAGTCACACAAGCTGTCCTAGAGCTCGTGGCTTTCTTCCAAGATGATGGATGAATGACTGCTCACATGGTGGGGTAGAAAACCAGATAATGCAGCTTGCTTCTTTTGAATACCTCCAGCAATGAGATGCTTACCTGAGTTTGCCCTGAGCATGCAAACTGTGCTAGATAATCAATGCTGGAGGAGGAGGGTGCCACATGGCACAAGCAGTGCCAACAATGAGAGCAGTGCTGGTTATCCAGAAACCTGTTATACAGCTAACAAGGGAAATGATGTTCCCTTTGGGCAAAGGACATTTCAGACTGAGCTTTGAGGCACCTGAAGTGGCTTGCAGAAAACTTGCCCCAGTAGCCTCCAGCTATCAGCAGGTTGCTCTGTCTTGACCAGAGCATTATTAACTCAATGGTCTAGTAATCACATCTTCAATAATTTTCTAGCCCAGTGCATTAACAGGTAGTATTATAGGTGAAACTTGTCCATGGGGAAGACTTTCAAAGACTTCAAGTCCAGTCAGACCCACACAAGGTGTGGGGATGCATGCTGGAAATGCCCTGTGTAATGAACCTGTAGGATCAGACCAGTTAATAATATATGGGCACATACCATACATTATGTATTTAGCTCAGGCGAGCTACGCTGAAGTCAGAGGTAAATCAAACTATCCATGAGATCAGATCAGGCTTAAAATACTTGATGGTGTTTGTGGACCAAAATTCAGCAACAAAAGGTTTCCTCCCAGAAACTCTGTGCTGGGGAGACCTTGGCTCAAGTGAAAGCTAAAGCTGCTGCTGAATTCCCCTCCTGAGGCTGTTGCTGGGGCAGACACTGAGTTTTAATGCAGAGGTAACTCAGACAAACCTATCACCGATGGAGCCCATCGAAAGACTCAAGCTGCAGGTTGCAACACAATACTTTGTGGCACAAAAAGACCTTCCGAATGAGGGTCTCGCATTAATTAATTAAGCGTCAGAGCACCTAGAAGGAAAAGCTATCCCATTTTACCAGCAAGAACAATGAGTCTGCAAAGGTCACACGGAGCAGAAGGAGGGAAGGAAAGAAAGAGCCCATGTACTGGCTGCCAGCTCTTCTCTGCCTGTTCACTCCTGAGACCCCTACAGAGGCCACAGGTGGAGGACGGCAGGACCATAGAGAGGCACTGCACTGAAGTGTTTAACGAGGTGCAGAAGAAAAACAAACAGGGCTACACAGATTGAGGCAGGGCAGTAAAGAATATGGCATGAAGATAGCTGATACCTTCAAAGCCCGCAGCACCGGGCTTATGCCAGAACTAGACGTGACTTGTGTCTGTGTTTCATACGATACTGCCAAGCATCCACCCCGGGGCTTTCCTTCATGTTTAAATCATGGAATGCAATGTAATGCTGACAGCTGCCTTTCAGAGGGAGAGGGGAGAAGGAGGGAAAGTGTTTGGGTGGGCTGAGGCAGAGCTGCGCTCTGCTCTGTGTGCCCGCACGGCTCTCATGCTGCAGCTCAGCTTTGGCAAGACGTGCCCATCTGCTTGCCATGCCCAGGAGGGGAGCACATGGAACTGGAACAGGGAGTGACCCACCTATGATTGGGGTGCATAGCGGCTGCTGTGTCTGTGCAGAAGGCAGAGGCCATCATGGGGAAGAGGAAGAAATGCAAACTGCGGGACATCATGGAAGATGGTTGGTATCATGGAGAAATGATTTCAGCTCAGGATTTTCCAACTGTATCATTTTGCACCTCTCAAAGACAGTGCGATTTCAGTTTGTTCACGAAGGGAAATTTTGTCAATTTTCCAAATTAAAGGAGATATTAAGAACATTGCTTTAGAAAAAAATACAGTGTAATCAATAAGGAATGCTCTGCCAAGCTTCTCTCGTGCTTCGGAGCCTGCTGCATAAAGCACTGCATGTGCAAATCCCAGCAACAAGTGAAATTATTCTTTGTTCTTTGTCTTGCAGTTGGAATAGAGATCGACGGACAAGTCGAGAGTGATTCAGAGAGTGAAGGTAACCTAGAGATTTAAAAACGTTGTCTTGCTTGAAATATAAGAGGTGATATCTTTCATCGTTCTCTCTGTGTTGTGGCACAATCTACAGCAGTAACAATTTTGTGAGCTGCTTGTAAGCACCCAGATATTTCCCTTGAGGTTTGACTTACAATAGTGATATATAAAGCAATTCTCTTAAGCAACCTACCCCCCTCATCCATGTTCTTATAGCCCATGTCCCTTGGTCATCACCACAACTGAACAGTTGTTGCATTGCCCAGCAACTGCATTGCACCACACCGAGATCCTGCCTGCAATGCACACCTCTGTAATACATGGGTGTCTTGATTAGTCCTGACCACAAGAAGATAAAAATGAGAATGTATTGGAGAGAAGCTAACAAGGAGAAATAGCCAAGGGGTAGGATTATAACACTAGATAAAGAGAGATAGCTGAGAGGTAAGATCGCAACAACGCTGTATAGATGATATGAATGGATAGACAACTGCAACAATGGTCCACAGTCATGTCTGTACTGTCTGCAATATCCACTAAGCACGAGGAATTAATTAGAAAAATGACGTGGTTTTTTTTAATAAATCATATTCACCTTTCCCATACAGGCAAACCAGAAAATAAGATAGAAGCAACAAATGATTGTTCCACATTTACCCAGGTGTTTGATAGGCTGCAAATGAAAACAGTGATATCTGACTGCACAAAATGAACAGTTTTTCAAAGAGGGTAGTTGGTCTTTTGATCTAGATTAGCTGAGACTTACTACCACATTGTAAGTGAAATCTAACTACTGGCCCTTAAGAAATGAGTTGAAAGATCCTTCTCATCCCTAAGGACAGGTACGACTACCATTTCCTACTATCTTTTTATGACTATCAAGCAAAAATGATTTACTTGTTATTAATTTCTAACTGTTAACCAAAAGAAAAATGTAAGCTATTGTAAATTAAATGTAAATGTAAAATCATCAAAAGAAAAAATGTAAATCTTCTCCTTCCATTTTCTTCTCCTTTTAGGCTGCTCATCTTTTACTCCAAATCCCACCCTAGCCCAATTTCCCTCTTCCACCACAATTTCTCCGACTGCGAAGAAAAAAATCCATGCCAAAATTACAAATTCCACTTTTGATGTGAACATTCTATTTTTGTTAGTTAAGTTTGGGAAAACTAGAAACCAAAAGAATCTGAAAACCTTAGTATTGATTTTTATGTCCTTGGTGGCAAAAGGGATGGAGTTTTTTGAAAGTTATTTTTCCCCTTTCCATTATATTCGCAATTGAATCACATTCCACTTCAACCCTTCCAAATGGAAGTGCTTCAGAATTTGCACGAATTAGATTCTTAGCTTGCAATGCCAGATAGAACAAAAACTGTATCTTCTTTTTTTTCTTCTCTGGATATAGTCTCCCTATAGAAGGAAAAACTCAGAGAATCAAAAGGTGATCCTACCTAAGCTGTACCTTTTCTCTAGTTTAAAATAAACATCTCTGAAGGACCTCTCACCAAGCAGCAGCACGTTGTCTAACTGACTGCAGTTTCTGTTTCCACTGCCCAGGTTTGCTCACATGACAAGAAAATACATTTGTACTCATGCACTCTGATGGATTGTCTTTTGCTTTTGTAACTAATTTCCAATTTTCTAATGGTCACACATGCTAAAATGAGCCTTGCTGCCTCAAAAGGGAGCTGGATGTGGCCTTGGGCAGGGCATAATGCAAAGTCCACCAAAGTAAATGGGCACCTGCACACTGACTTCCCTGGGGTTTGGACCTGGCATCCTGCCGGCACTTCTCTGGTGAATCCTCTTGGTGTCAGCACAGAAAGCTGTTTCCCAAAGTGCTTGTTGTTTTGGGTTTTTTTTTTTATCCCTTGCAGAAGATGAAGTAAAGGACAAGAGATCCAAGAAACAGACCCGCAGGGAAATAGTCAGAGCAAACAGACTCGAAAGGAAAAAGTCACAAAAAAATGAAGAAGAAAATGACAGCAAAGAGGAAGATGATTGTCCTCAACAAAGCAGAGCTTCTAGGAGGAAAAATCACCGGATGAAAAGAAATGATGGGAAAAAGGAAGGCGAGGGAAGAGAGAGAGACAAAAGGGCTTCTTCCAAAGATGAAAAAGAGTCAGAAAATAAGGAAAAGAAAATAAACACAAAAGGAAAAGAGGAAGAGAACAAACAGAAGAAAGGCAGGAAAAACAGGTAATTCATCAATCCCTGAGTAGTGCCGGGTGACAGACCTGCAGTTCTATGGGCACAGCATGAGCCCAAGGCATATGGGTCGTCACAGCAAAACCAATAAATTGCAAACGTGTTACTACTTCCCAAAAGGGGGAAAAACATCAGTGTGAAATGCCATGTGGAAAAACCCTTTCCAAGTTCTTCTCTTATTATTCTTTCTCAGCCGGGGTCAGACTCACACTACAAGTAAAGCACTCTTAAACAAGACAGCTTAAATGTCTCACATCAGAGTACATTTTTTGTTTCTCTATGGAAACAGTAAGGTTAAAAGGCATCTCTCACGTTTTCAGTGCTATTCTAAGCCACATCTGGCTTATCCAAAGCATGAAAAACATTTCTCCAGAGCCAGCTCTAGCATTAGGCAATGCTTCTACAACTGCAGTGAGGTCCAAAGCTAAATGTCAGATGAGTTATGGTTGTTGGGTAGGGACAGCGGTCCCCAAAGGGGCAAAATCCCACCCTTCCACACCAGCCACTGGCCCTGTACATTGTACTGGGATCTGCGAGATTCTAACTCCCGTGAGTTTTTCCATTTTGTGCCCTTAATTTTATGTCTCTCCCAGTGCCTCTTCCAACTCTTCCAACTCATCCGATGAGGAATCGCTGTCAGAGGAAGAGCTTGCAATGTTGATGGAGGAGGTGGAGCAAAAGAAAAAACTCATCTCCACCATGAGAAACAAGCCCTGGCGAATGATGAAGAAGCTCTCTGTGCTCAGGTACTGGGAACCCATCCTCAGCTGCTGTCAGCTGCACTTCGCCTCTCCCAGACATGGCATTTTTGCTGATGTTACTTACCATAACACTCCAGACTTGGAAAAGTGACCAGCTGAACCTGGTCACCTTATCTGGGATTAAAGGATCGGAGTTAAAATGTGGAATTTGATTTTCAGTCTCTGTAACTAGAGAATGGACGAGGTGCAAATCTGTTCAACTGATATCCACTGCCAGGTCATTCTACCCTTGTATTTAAAACCAAATGACTCACTGCTGTCAGTCTGCTTGTTAAAGCAAACTGCGCCCTGCTTTGCTTATTCATGCCCATTGTTAGACAGAAATCAAAGCGGCAGGGTGACATGTTACTTCAGAGTTCCCCAGATGGTGCTGCTTGGAAAAAAAAAATAATTATAATGTATTATTTGCAGATGTTTGTGGCACAAAGATAACTGCTGCCCACAGGTCAACAGAAAAGGGCTCATCACGAATGGTTCCTATGTATAGGCAAATCCCAGATCTTCTGATCTGAAATCCCCTGTCCACAAGGAGATAATTTCAGCTTCCAAAATGACACTGTAAGGTACATGCAGCCCCACAGGGACACGGGGCTTGACAAGAGGCTGCCCAGAGCTGCTGTAATGGGCTGCAAAGGAGGGTGATCCCCACGTACCTCTGCTTCTCTTTAACACGCCCAAGGCCAAGAGCTGTTCCATCTTCCCTTAGCATCAAGAGCTGTGAACACCAACAATTATTTCTAAAAATCTGGGTAAAGCTCTGTACACCTCAGAGTCTAAAGTTTTGCAAGAAAAGAAAACAAACAAACAAATAAAAACAGGAATATTAATTCTGGCATATTCTACCTTTGGGGTAAGACCCCGTCTAAAATTCTGCCAAGGATCATTTTCGGCACTGTACCTCCATCTTACCCCTGGACAATGGTAATCATTTCCACCCTCCAACAAACCTAACCAAAATTGTTGCAGTGCCTGTGCAGGGGGCTCCAAAAAGGCTCTCTGAGGGCTGCACATCCATAGTCATTTCGGTTGCATAAACTCATCCATGAGACAAGAAAGGATTAACCTCATTGTGCTGATGAGGAATGCAATGCATAGAGAGAGTGAAACGACGTGTTCAACACTTCCAAATCTGACATTAGGTTTGCAATTAAAGTCGCAAGTGGTTTTTCAAAGGCTATGTACTGAACTAGCTGATAGTTTCTACCAGGTAGAAGTCTGTCATTCTCATAAGCCTAGGATTGCAAAGGATCTCCCAAGTCCTTAAATTTAATTTCTTTTTGTTGGGTTTTTTTTTTTTTCAATGCACCAATATACAGCATAATTTTATTCACAAACTCATCATACCCCAGTACCATCTACCCTGTTTGTTTCTCTCTGTTTTCCTTGGGGACCTCTTCTGAAACTGATTTAAATTTCCAGTCTGATTTTACTCCAGACCAGCATACACTCATTTCTCTGGCACTGTTGGGCCATTTCCATATGTCTGTGGAAGTGTTTACAGAGGGAAATTCTGTGTTCTCTTTGGGTCGTTTCACTAGAAATTGTTAATTTCTTCTTGACCAATGCAGTAGACTAGAAGAACTGTCATAGACACGCTGGGATTGGAGAGGTAGAGGTGAAAAGCTAAAGACCTCCTTTGCTCTTCCAATAATCTGCACTTTTTTATTTTCCAACTAGGGAGGCACAAGCTTTCGTTGAGAAGTTTGAGGGAGCCCTGGGAAAAGGGAAAGGCAAAAAGCTGTATGCATATAAGATGATGATGGCAAAGGTAAGCACTGAAACGATGGTAAAGAATGTAAACTGGTTATGTATTCAACATACCGTCATCAGTTTATTAACTCACAATTTGCAAAAGAAACACAAAGATGTATGGATAAATCTTCCTGTCCACATTCAGAATACTACTAGCCAGCTTCAAATCTGTGGTGATTATAGAAAGAATAGGGGGAGATCTCTCCTGCCTTAATCTCATTGCTACCTTTCCTGAAATAAAGAGGAGGAGAAAAAGCACAGCTCTCTGCTTGCATTCTCCAAAAATGTTAAACTGAGAGACTCCTAAAAACAAGAGGGGCCACGCAAAACCCCTGCACTACCCAATGGACTCTGTAAAATGTCATCCCCCTGGTTAATGCGGACAGTATTTTAAGACTGTATTGGTAACCAAGTTGCATGTTGTCATGGAGATTATATTGAGAAGGGCAAAAGGAAGCCAGGCTTGAGCTGATGGGAGTTTTGTTGTTGGTTTGATAAGAAAGGATCCAAGCTCAGTATTTTATCAAACTAAAATTTGTTTTAAACAGGGTTGGTTCTGCATTAATTCTGTCCAGAGCTTGATCTGAATTTTCCACTCCTATGGTAAAATCACAGGGCAACCATAATTTTCTGAAAGGCTGGGAAGGGGAAAAATTCAGATAATGAACATGAAAATTTAGGGAGATTTGGGCTTAAAAGCAGTTCCTGAAATAGTCGAAAAGATTAGAATTAGAACAGATTTTGCTTTCAACTTCAGGACTTCAATCACACACTTCTAGCAGTGTTTGCAAGTTCTGGCATTATAAACCCCTCCAGACCAAGCAGCCTCCCTCTTTGTACCTCTCTGCTCACAGCCGTCTTGTCTTTTCTCAGAAATGGGTGAAATTTAAGAGAGACTTTGACAACTTTAAAACCCAGTGCATACCCTGGGAGATGAAGATAAAGGAAGTGGAGAGTAAGTAGAAGTCACATCATGCTGTGAAATGGCATTGAGACATTTTGTAAGGCAGCTTTTCTTTCATTCAGACCGCACGCTGGTCCATAGGTCCTCACTCACCATGGGCACTCGTGCCACAAAATGAGCACATGAACAGCGCCAGCCTCCCCCTTCATTTCTTCTCTTCACCATCTGGAGGGTCTTTGGCAATACGTGGAGGAAGAACTGTGGGTAGATAGCTCTAGGTCTTGCTGAAGACAGTTTAACCCTCCTGAACTCCTAACCATAAAGTGTCTTTTGTTTTAAGGTCACTTTGGTTCCTCTGTTGCTTCCTATTTCATATTTCTGCGATGGATGTACGGTGTAAATCTTGTCCTTTTTGGATTAATATTTGGACTGGTTATAATTCCAGAGGTAAGTGCTTAATTCTGCCTGTAATATCTTGCCCATTGCTTAATATGAACGTGAGATTGATGGCTTAAATAAGGATTTGTAACAGACAAATCTTTAGAACAACAAAATGCACGAGGATGATTATTTACAAAGAAAAACTTCTAAGGAGGCTACTGAGACAGGAGCAAAAGTTGTATTGAAATCAGTAGCCCTAAAATGCTACTCAAAATTCTGCCCATCCAGCAGCTAACACAGGAACTCACAGACCTAGCATGAGGCTAGTTTTACATTTTGACTAAAGTGAGAAGCATGACCAAGGAATCCTCCTAGGTGCAAGCTCAGATCTGCAAGTGCCCTAAGAAATCAATTGCAGTTTTCAACAGATTAAGAAAATCCCAGTGACAGTATGGAATCTTCCAAATATTTCCTTCACCTCTCCGTACAAACTGTGGTAGAATAATGATGTAGGATCAGTTATTCCTGTGTAACCATGAAAGATCAGAGCCATCACATGCAATGCGGTCCTCACTAGATGCATTGAATCCAGTTTTGACAAATGTGCCTTGGCACAAGCATTCACAGGCTCTAGCATAGGATCACTGTGGAAAACTGCCCAGGTTTTTGATGGAAAGAGCCAATGGCAAAGTCCTTGCAGGAGCCCCTTTCGGCTCTCTGAGGGGCACAACCCCAAAATGATGACCACAACAATGTCCTGAAAAAGGAGCCACTGAAAAAGGAGGAGCAATTGATGTCCCAAGTAGTTTGCCAAGTACTTTGTTTGGGAACTCTTTTCTATATTTCTAATTCTGATGATTCACAAGGATGAGTTTCATTTTTAGATTCTTGCACGTCTCTCTGTACTTGGAGAAGGAAAAGGATTTCATAGCCAACTGTATATAATCATTTCTTGATGAATTTTTTAATACAGCCATTGTAGTTCTGGTTAAATTATTTGGTACAGTCCTCAAAGGCTGTGCACAAACAGTAGCATCTGTTCCGTTCAATGCAGAATTTTAGGGAGTAAAATGCAGCACGGAGTCCCTCCTGAGTACCATGCTTTTGTTCTCCTTGATGTGATTGTTCACCACTAGCAAAAGCTAAAGCTGTGTTTCCTCACAGAATGAAGAGACACAGCTATTAGCACTGAAAAATACAAATGTATTTTCTGGAGAACTATGTGTATGGTTGAACACTAAATAGCTTTATATAATTTGTCTTTGGCATGGGCACCAGTCAGGGTCTGCTAGAAAATATGTTACTAACTCTCCACAGCCTTTGATACTCTCTTTGTGGACTTAGCTGCTGAACTTGCTGCAAGACCTGATGTGCATGGTGCCATCAGGAGAGCTGTGCCATGAAAACTGTTCTTTGTGTCATTCTGTCATACAACTCCTTCCCTTAACTGCCCTTCACCTCACCTCAAGACCATTTTTTCAATTCCAGACTGTATAATAGAGAAGCTACCGCAAGCTTGACCCAGTGCTCTTGCCTTCTCTCTAAGGAAGAGTCCTGCATAAATAGATAAAAGTAATCCCTTTATTGCATTAGACCCATGAAATTCAAGCAAAGAAGCCTTGTGCTAAACTAAGGACATTTAAACATTTAAACTAAGGACATTAAGTGTTCATGGAGGGATGTAATTCACTGGCAAAATATTTCCTGTGCAATGGATGTGACCAAGGAAAGGGAATACCTCTAGTTATTAATTATGAATATTTTAAACTGCTCTTCAGGTACTAAGAAATAAAATATATACTAAAATCAAACAAAATAAAATCAAAGGGGATTTGTTAATGAAAAAAAAAATACTGAAAAAAAATCTGTAGTGTCTTACTGAACGTGCATCGTTGTTATTAATGCTTACCAGGTCCTGATGGGAATGCCGTATGGGAGCATGCCAAGAAAAACTGTACCTCGGGCTGAACAAGCCACAGCTATGGATTTTTCTGTTCTTTGGGACTTTGAGGTAAGTACAAGAGTGTTAATCATAAGAGACCAGTTGAGTACATAGTAAACTCTTCTGAAGTTAGAGGAGCTACACAAATGAATTTGTCCCAGGTTAAATCACTAATACAACTCTTTCTTTTAGAAGATGAAGACATGCCAGCTGCTATGAATGGCAGGTAGTACAGATCTCCAGAATGCAGGCACAAACGTATGGGTTTGAATTCCTCCCTCTACGTGAGAGCTTGCTCACAGCCTTTGGAAAGGAATTATCCCCTCTTCATTGCCATTCCTATGTGCCAGGCTGAAGGGATGTTGCCGATTTTAACTGAGAGTCCATGAAATATACAATCAGTAAAAAAAAGTTATCTTGGATGAGGATGTACCATCACATTAAGGAGCACCTACCAAGACCTGCCCACCTCATGCCTATGGCTGGGTACACCCATCTGCATGGCCATGCTGACACTTGGTCCTGCCAACCCCTGCCACACCTGGCAGCTTGAGAGGCAACCTTCAATTATGGGCTATCAGTGCACAGCTGAACCCTCTGCAGTCTGAAGATGTCAATTTAAGCCCTTGAACAGATGCCTGCCCTTTGAAAATAAATGGATGCTTAGTCCAGCATGCTCCATACAAGAGGTGCAATGGGGAAACATATTTTAGAGCAGGAGTAAAATGATGAGCCAATACTGTGAAACTGAAAAATACATTTTGAGAGGAGCCAGGGAAAAGCATGCTTTGGCTGGAGGAGATCATATCTTGGGTTTCCAGAGGGAAAAGGAATAAATCTCCCTTGACACCATGCCTCACAAATGGAGCTTAAAGAACATGCTGGATGGTGTGTAGAGAGATTCATTTTTTTAGTCCCCACAATTTGATGAACCAAAAAGATAAAGGTTAGGAGTTCCAAGCTGAGAAAACCTTCATTAGTGCCTTCCAGAAACATCATCTTTATGTTTCATGGAAATTTTTTCATTTGAGCTCCCTAGCATACACAGTACATAACATGCTCCAAATCCCAAGGAGACATACTGAGGGTCTGTCAGTCACAGGCGTGCTCTATTTCCTGCAGCTGTAGTCAGCAGCACCAGAAAAAAAACATGCAAAGTTATCCTGTTCCTGTGACATTTCACTTGGTGCAGGACAAATGTGCAGCTCATGTTGCACCCAGGATACCGGAGACACCTCTAAACTAGATTCAGTGCACAGCCTCCGATACACTTTTCAAGTGATGTCTCAATTTTGCTGAAAACCTTGCAAAACCTTGATTGGAAGAGAGCCTGCTCAACTATCATGGGCAGATTAATCATCTATGCTTAACTTACAAGCTGAAAGGCACGATATGCAGTGATACATACCAACTTGGACGAGATACGACAGAAAAACAAGGAGAGATCAGGTTAGGAGATCTGCATACTCTTTGAATGTCCCATCGTTTGCGCAGTAAAAAATAGGTCTAGTTGAGACAAGGTGGTTGTTATCATGTCTGAGCTCTGCTTTGCGCAGAAAAGAAATACTTTGATTTTAGTCTTTAGTTGAATTTGCTCAGCAGGTGGTGGCCAGTAAAAGGAATTAAATCTGCAGGGTACCGAGCATCTGCTGCCTCCCAGCTGACAGGAAAAGTTTCATCTCGTGGTGGGGAGCCCCTTTACTACAGCATTTCTACAAGATTTGAGTGTTTGATACCGACTTAGAGAAGCAGGTGGGCTAAGACACAAAGAGCAAGAAGGAGGTTTTTCTGGTAAGGATGAAACAGCAATAGACAAAAAATGGATATTAGTTTTGATCCAGTACATTCTGACGCAACCCCTCTCTTTTCCTCTCTTGGAGGAAGGTAAGCAGGGCACATCAATGGTTCTCAGAGATGATGGGGCAGCAAACAACTCTGAATGATACACTAAAAAAAAAAAAAAACACCTGCCAAGCTGATTTGCCTTGTTTTAAGTTTTCAATTTTCACCAAAAACCTCTTTCCTACAGAGCAACAGCCACACGGCTTTGACAAAGTTTTGTGTTTGCTTTTCCTCTAGGGGTACATCAAGTACTCAGCGCTCTTTTACGGCTACTACAACAACCAGCGGACAATTGGCTGGTTAAAATACAGGCTGCCAATGGCATATTTCATGGTTGGGATCAGCGTGTTTGGCTACAGCCTGATGGTTGTTATAAGATCGTAAGTACGGCAGAGTTGCCCCCCTGCACAGCCCACTGGGAATATTTCCTAGCTGGGCTCCTCCAACAGCACAGCACTCAGCCAGGTCCAGTTTCTACAGGTAGAGCACAGAAAGCAGCTTCATGCCTGCTGGGTTCCTCTCTAGTCTGCTTCATCCCTTCCTCCAACATTACTACGGGGCTGCCTTGCCGACAGAAATTGAACATGAAGGTGCTAGGGCAGCAGGGATGCAGCTGAAACTGCTGCTGAGCCTGCCTCTGCCAAAAATAAACCCCTCTGTCTGTATGGAAGCCACACTGTGAAAAGGTTATTCTTCCCTTGCAAGAAAGGAGAAGCCAATAGGTTTGTATTGCTAACAAAACAAGCCCTATTGCTGTACAGCAGAAAGAGCCACATGAGCCTTTGGCTGGAGCGGGGCACGGGGATTTGCTGTATATTTGCCACCAAATGGCAGCATCTGTTGTCTCATCTTTCTTGAGGGGCTGCTAGGAGCTCTAGCAGGAGTTACACAAGGATTTCAAGGATCAGACAACAGAGGGGACACAACAGAAGCCATATCAGTTCCTATGCTAATTAGTAAGAATAATCCTTTGCCTCTCCTTGCATGATTTGCTGCAAGCGATTTTGACTCCAACACTATGCAGCTACCAAAATCTCACTAAAATGCTGTGTTGCAGTCAGCATACTAGACAACAGCAGTGGTTTTTGACTAAATTTAACTAGCTAAAGATAGTCACTATCATTAACCCTACCCCAGGGCCCAGAGGTGCTGTAATAGACTTTCTTCATGCACTAGGTGGTGGAAGCAATCCCTAGCTTGCTTTCATCATCCATAGTAGTTGTTCTACACAATACACATTTTAATATAAGGCCTGTGAACTCCAACAACCCCAACAGACAGTTCAGTTTGTCCTAAATCTTCACAGGATGGCACGAAATGCTAATGAAAGCACAGCAGATGGGGACGATGACAACTTCGTTTTCAGCTGGAAAATGTTCACGAGCTGGGACTACCTCATTGGCAACCCAGAGACAGCAGACAACAAGTTTGCATCCATCACCACCAGCTTCAAGGTAATCCCTAACCAGAGTTTCTCTGTTCACTTCTGGAAATGCTCCCAGCATCTCCTGAAAGCATGAACAGCACTTCCAACAACCGCCAGCTCCACGCTTTCATTTAAACACATTCATACCAGCTCATGTAAGGAGAAAGCAATAAATAAAAGAGCCGTCAGTCAGCATCTAGCTACTTGATCTGGAAAGTAACTTCATCCAGTTTAACCTCATTCAGAGCTAATGCTCCGTGTAAAACCCCAGAGAATGAGGACTTGACGGCAGCCTTGCACACAGATAAAACCAGAAGGATTTTTGCTAACATGCAGGAAAAAATTTTGGGAGTGTAACACAGCTAAGGCTTAAGATCCTGAGTAGGCATTAGCTACAGAAATTGCTCTTAAAGTACCATCTTCAATATAGCCATCATAGTTCTAATTTACACTTTGTAGGGTAGGAAACCTGATGTTGCCTTAGGCTCAGTGTTATGACATACACACTCCATTTCTGTGAGCATCTCTGGTTTTCCAGGAATCTATTGTGGATGAGCAAGAAAGCAACAAGGACGAGAACATCCATCTGAGGAGATTCCTGCGGGTCCTGGCCAACGTCCTCATCATATGCTGCTTGTGTGGCAGCGGCTACCTCATTTATTTTGTGGTGAAACGCTCCCAGACGTTTTCAAAAATGCAGAATGCTGGATGGTATGAAAGAAATGAGGTATGGAAAATTTAATTCCAGTTTACTGCTATGAAAGCATTCCTTGAACACTAGCATAATTGTTGCATCAGCCTGAAGATGGCATCCAAAGCAGAGCGATTCCCTGCCATGGCCCTGAAGTCTCTCTGTAATTCATATATTTTTCATATCTTCATATTTGTGTTAGCCAGGAAGAAGACTGCTCTCGTTGAGAGCTTCTGGGACAAATCTACAACTCCTGCAGGCAGGGAAACTGCTCTCACAACAAACAGCAATAAAAGTCAGTGCAACTTCAGCAATCACATTACTAATATAAATGCCTCAACCTCCAGTTGCATATTAATGCTCACAAACCCTACTGTACTAGAAAGCTCTCTGGGTGCTGAAAACATTCATAATCAGACATAAAGTTAAACTCAAATCTTTTTCATTTCTACTGAATAACAAGAATAAGGTTTTACAACCCTGCAGAAAAAAAATCGGTTGTCAAAAATCTTTCTCTGTCTGATTTTGGAATGAAATACAAAAGTTGTTTCTATCTACTGAAAGGCTTAATTTCAATGCACAATTTCTTACCATGTATCTATATATCAAAGTCAAATCAAATTCAAAATAATGTTTTCTCCTAATTCCCTCAGAGAAAACTCTGCGGCAGCTCACAAAATGCTTTGATTTATTTGAGTCAACATTTCCAAAACAAAAAAAAATTACTAGGTCTGCAACTTTCCTGTTGATAACTTAAGATCTGCACATACACAATTCTGGGTACTGTTCCCCAGCCAGGGAAAAAAAATAAAAAAAACAAGTGACTGAGATAGAACCTGCTGTTGGCTGTACAGACACTGTCCTCTGTGGGCCAGCGGGTATTGGATGGCTTAAAAAAAAAGACAGAGCCTGCAAGTCATGCCTGAGCTAATGCTGTCGTGTCAGTGACCTCACTGACCATAATGACCCAATGCTTTGCACCTCACAAACAAAAAAATTGAGATTAGGACATATTTTCTTGGACTGCAGCATCGAGTCCTTGATGCGCTTGCATTCACATTCATAACAGCCTATCAAAAAAGCGCAGGTGTTGAGTGCAGCAAATAAGCATTAGCATCAACTAATTATTTCTAGGCACAAGTACAAGTCAAGCCTCATGCTTCCTCTGAAACTAAAATAAGCAACTAGGAGCTGATGCAGGCAATAGCATGAAGGATGTGAGGAAACTAAATATGCATGAGCTTGGACTGACCAGGAACAAACTCCTCAGAGCTCATCCCTTTGAGATAAGGGCAAAAGTGCTCCTGCAGGAGCTGTGCAGCTGACACACTAAGCCAAGCTGGGAGTTGAGCTCATTCTGGCTCCCTCTCCTTCATAAAACCTTCAAGAAGCCCCAGACAGTTGCCGACAATTTGCTGGCAGCTCCATGTGTTCCTTGGTCTAAACCTTATTACTGTAATTGGTTGCTGTTAATAGGAAAGAGCAGAAAGTCATTTGGCGGCACGCTATCACATAACACAACTTTCTCCCCATTACATGCCAATCCCACTTTTGCTGCACTGCTCTAATAGAAAGTCATTTGCTGATGGTAAAGATGTTTGTCAGATTTCTCCCTGGTGGAAGCAGTGGCCTTGCTGTAGGAACAGCTAGCACACCTAATTTTGATAACAGCTCACACTAACGTAGTCATTCTTGTTGCCGTTAGCAGTAACCTTCTCATCTGACAGGTTGAAATTGTGATGTCCTTGCTGGGTATGTTCTGCCCTCCCCTGTTTGAAACTATTGCCACACTCGAAAACTACCATCCACGCATCGGTCTGAAGTGGCAGCTGGGGCGCATCTTTGCCCTTTTCCTGGGAAACCTCTACACATTCCTCCTGGCCTTGATGGATGACGTCAACGAAAAAGTAAGAGCTGAGACGAGAAGCCAAGTTTCCCAGCATTTTCTGGAGCCAAGGGTGATCGCAGCCTATCTCTTCATCCTTTGCAGCAACTCCTTTGCTCTTCCCTATTGTTCTCAAACATTAAGTTATCCCAGAGAAGGGCTGAGTTGGATTTGGAAATACCAGGTTAAGGTCAGGGACTCAAGGATACATTCATAGGCCTGTCTCCAACCAGCCTCCAACTTCTTTTTATAGACACAAAAAAAAGAGGTGCTATAGTCTTCTGTAATCACAGACTAATAAGGTAATCTGACTTTTTTCTCTGACACCATTTGCAGTTTCTGTTAATGCAGACCCTAAGGATATGATTTATAATCCTCCTCCCCTGCCCTCCCTCCTTAGCATGATCCTGGTAGAGTGTTGCAGGCAGATAACTGGTGGAAAGGATAAATGTCTGACTGATCCACAGAAAAAAAAATGACTCCATTTTAAGCGAAGAAGAATAAGAGGAATCGAGGAGGTCTGCTCAGCCCTGAAGAACAATGAACAAAGCAAGGAAGGAGGACCTCACAGAGGTCCCTCCACATTCCTATTGACTCTCTGCTCTCCTTTTTTCTGTGGCCCCCACACCACGGCTCACGGCTCTTCCATGTGCAGGGAACAAGTTGTTGGCTCCCCAAAACTCGCTGCTTTTGGTCTGGAAGGGCTGTTAGTTTACATTCTGGTGCAACTCTGCTGCAAGCAATTTCTTGTATTAGGGGTGGTAACCAGTAGAGAAGAGAGGGGAACCCATTGGCATCCTTTGGAGACCCTATGTACCTATGTTTTTGGCTGAGGTGTGTCTCCATTGCAGCTGGCTGAAGAGGACGTTGTGAAGAACATCACACGCTGGACACTGTTTGGCCACTATAACTCATCCATGGAAAATAGCACAGCTACCCCTCCTCCCCTCGACCCTGCAGACGTGCCCAGGGGACCCTGCTGGGAGACAACTGTCGGCATTGTAAGGAATTTGTTAGGTAGTAAATCTCTGGGATTTTTCAAGACAGGTTTTTTTGGTTGATGTTTTTGATGTTTCTAGGAGAGCGATGTTTTCCTTGCAAATGGCATTGTCCTTCCCAACTCCCACATAGTAGCACCAAGGTAACAAAAATCCTTGGCCACGGTTCTCAAGCTAAGGCCATGAAACCTCCACCACACACAAATCTGTAGCACTTTCCACAAAGAAATCACACTTCAACTCACCTGCTTTGGTCACCAAGATGTTCTGCAGTTCTTCAGAATAGAAACTCCAGCAAGAATAGACATCAATCACAGACATCAAAGCATAGTAATACAGAGATTTTTTTGACAGCACAATTAAAATTATTCTCCACGTATGTATATTCTACACAAGCATTACTGCAGCACTGGCTTTGTGCTTTCACTTCATGTGCTGCCACAACACAGAGCGCAGTCAATAACACTAACATCAACTATTAGGGCAAACAGCCACAACACAGCTCGTTGTTCCCAAACACAGAGGTGAAGTTTAGGCACCGCTGAGTGCCTCAAAACAAGTAGGGCACCTGCACACAGCATGCCTTTCTGAAGGTTACTGTCATAAAAACTGAAATGTCTTAATAAAAAATGTGGTCCTGAATGCGCTGCTGAAATTATGAGAGTTAAATGGTTTTTTTTCTTGTTTTAAATTGCAGGAGATTGTAAGGCTCACCGTGTCTGATATCCTGGTGACCTTCGTAACCATCCTGGTGGGAGATTTCGTCCGAGCTTGCTTTGTGAGATTCATGAATTACTGTTGGTGCTGGGACCTAGAGGCTGGATTTGTAAGTCAACGTCCTGTTGGGTCTTATAGCTGAGAAGCCAGAAGTAATTTAGGGTCATATGTTCAAATATGGCAAATAGATTTTCGATGTTTCCAGCCTTTATCTGGTCTTACTTGATAATTTAATTGATGTAGCCAGTCTCTGCATCACTTCTCGGGATCAGTCAGTTTGATCCCAGAAAATACTCTACAAAAATAGGGTTCTTTCTCCCATAGCAGGACTTGAAAACATGAAGATGAATTGAAAAATTTAACATAATATTCATACAGTCATTATAACCCCAAAACTTTGAGTCCATCTATATTAAGTTCCAATTCTCAACGTCCCATATCTTCCTGTGCTCTGTAAGAAGTAGGATGCTTTACTCACAACACAGTTTTCTGATCTGTGCTGGAGTTGGCCTTATTTCTGCTGCAGCAGAATAAGGAACTCTTCCTTCTGTTCTCCACATGCATAACTCACAAGAGTGCTGAACCCTTTGATATTCATAAAGGCTACATTACCAAAAGGGCCAGTACTGGAGCTGCACAAATACAAAGAAAAACAATGAAAAAACAATGAAAGAAAGAAAGAAAGAAAGGGAGAAAGGGAGGAAGGGAGGAAGGGAGGAAGAAAAAAGGTCCATTGTTCCACATTATTAACAAACAAAAAAAAAAAACCAAAAAAACAAACAAATGGATTAAGACAGAGAAGCAAATACCTGGAAATAACGCAATCATATAAGAGCACCAGCTGGCTACCCATCCTGCTGGAGGGGTTTCCAGGAGAGGTCTAAAGAAGAGCAATGAGGTGAGATTTGCAAGTGCCTACGGGGCTTTGGTAAGACAAGGAGAACTGGGAGTGGGCATTTTGCTGCCCGTGGGGCTCTTTGAATTTATTCTGGAGGAGGTAGAGAACATTTCCCCTGGCGGACAGTGGAATTCAGAGCCTCCTGACAGCTCCCTCTGCATGTGTTCACAGATCTTGTTCTCATGTAAGCTTCTGCTTTCCTCCTCCAGGCTATCCCCTTGCCTCTCTTTGTTAAACACCTTTTTTTTTTATTATTATTATTTTTTTTTTACTTTGATGCTTTCCTCAAAACAACCTTTGGAAATACCACAAAGGGTTTTCTTCATTCTTAAGAAGATTTCCATTTTACAAATAACTGGAAGTCTCTTCTGTACTGCAGGCATTCCTTGATTTATATATACAATAAAAAAATAATAACAATAACAAACATAGCTATCCATTTTCTACCTCTCAGTGAAATGGAAAAGATCTGTTTCAGAACTTCCCCCTCTCCTTCTCCCTGGCTTTCAGCCCAAGCAAGCTGCGAGGTGATGTTGCACTCAGATACAAGACCCATCCAGCATCTACCAGGAGATGAGCCAACTAACACGCTCCAGCAGATTGCCTTTTGCAAATGAGCCATATAATCCACTCGAGCTCAGAAGGAGCAGGGCAAGGCCCTTACTTACTAGGACTAAGCAGCAGAATAATATTGCAGCCCTTAACATGGAGCTTTTAACATGGAACTAGAGGGTTTGCAGTGCAATCTGGCATGGGACAAACTCTCCTTTCACGCCATGTGGCTCCCATTGTAGTTACAGAAATACGGAATTTCTGTGAACTCACTGTTCTTTTTCTCCTACGTCTTTGGGAGATTACTCCTGGTGCTATGTGTATTACTCCATCAGAGCTCAAGTAGGGTTATCCTTTTCACCCCCCAGCTCAGGAATGAAACAGGATGTTTTGGCAGCAGCCATCTAAACCAACCTGGGGGGATACTGCACAATCATAGATGAGTTTTTCAATGTATGAAGTGAATAGGGGTTTTGCTTAATCTGGCCTTCCTACAGAGACTTTGCTTCCCTCAAAGCAGAAGACAAGAGCTTTTGTTACTTTCTTGTCAAAAAAACAAGCAAGTATCAATATCTAACTAAAGGTTTATAGTCAAAGTGGGCCAGAATCAAAAGAAAGAAAAAAAATGTAATATCTGTACCCATTTCTTCCCAAAACTGTGAGCATTCAACTCAGCACGGCTCTGGCTAAGCTTCTTCTGAGTTTTCAACATAAAAGTCACACTTGCTAAAACTCAGCTTTATAAAACATAAGAGTATGAAGTGCATGCAAAGTGGGTCAAAAGCAGACATGCTACACTGGACTTTTCAAACACATGAGGTCATAACCCATTATTTTTTTAGAACTATGCTCTGTATTGTAATAGAAAAATAAATGTTGCTCATGAAAACAGAAGAACTTTACCTATAGTTTAAATTGCCAGAATTAACCTGAGTTTTGTATGTATTAAAGCATATCTATGAAGAACAGTAGCTATATGATAGCAAACCTGGCAGAATGATAACTTATAAAATGACAAGTACTATCAATAGATTAGAGCTGCTTGTTCAGAATTTAGGACTCATATCAAACAGGTCTCTTCACAGAAGGAAGTATTTTAACTACTGACTAACATAGTGCAACACCTGATACTGACCAGGTTAAGTATTCCTCCAGTTTTCCCTTCTCGTGCTCTTTGTTTCCCCTCTCCAGCAGCCTGCTACCCCAGGATCTAAGGACACACATATACATATCTGGTGCATCATTTGCTTGCCAGCTCATCATTATGGCTGGTTAAATATTCAGTATCTTACTGTGGTGAAACTGCAAATCTGCAGCCAGATACACCAGCTGGTATAAAATCCAGTCCTGTGCCATGACTCCTTCACTTGGAATTGCCTCTATTAGTAGGGAAGAAATATAAACATGGAGCAAATCTAAGTACTTCCATACATCTATGCGATTTTAAACCCGCCAAAAGAAGAGAAGCAGCCCACAACACAACAGCTCCAATTCTGCTTTCATAGCTCTTGTTCTCAAGCAGCATGCACACAGTGCAGGAACAGCTGGACTTTGTGTTGAGGGACATGGTTTAGTGAGTATATGGGTGATAGGTGGACGGTTGGACTGGATGATCTTGAAGGTCTTTTCCAACCTTGGTGATTCTGTGATTCTGTGATTCAGTGGGAGCCCCCCCAGAAATGCCTTCATACCATGTCTGAATAAGTGTCCTTACACCCAAAGCAATTGAAAGCAATAAGCAGGTACCTCTGGCAACAACACATTCATTTCATTTTACATTCTTTTCTTCTCCCACACAGCCTTCCTATGCAGAGTTTGACATCAGCGGCAATGTTTTGGGTTTGGTCTTCAACCAAGGAATGATTTGGTAAGATAATTTCATGTTTTGTTTTTGAATTATTGAAAAAAAGCTATCCTGTGGAGTTAGAATGTTTGGGTTTCGGTTTCTCTCACTGTTTTGCTTTTTGCGCTTGGCTACAAAAGCAGAAATTTAAAACTGTCAGTTTAGTTGCCAAAGAACAGCTGTCTAGTGAAACAGGGAACAGTTTTGGAAACTCTGCCCTAGTCTCATATTCTCAGGTCATTTTTTGGTAAAAATGTAATTTCCTCATCCTTTCAAAATGATTTAAGAGCTGGAGGAAGAGATTAGGAAGGGTTCTGGGAAAGCTGCAAGCTCACCTTGTCAGCACAAGGGTGGCCACGGAGCCAGCTGAGCATGTCAGGCAAAAGAGGCACAGCCCAAAATTGCCCCAAAGGAGGGCAAACTAGAGCTAGGCAACCACACAAAGAACTTCACTTCCTCTGGGAACAAGGTTTCATTTGCCAGGGTTTAATGTTTCTCTACTTCAACATCTCTGCAGACTCAAGGATGCCTCCCTGCTGAGTACATCCACTTGACATTTTCCAAGC
Organism: Chrysolophus pictus; assembly: GCA_037305975.1. NCBI lineage: Eukaryota > Metazoa > Chordata > Aves > Galliformes > Phasianidae > Chrysolophus > Chrysolophus pictus. The sequence continues at coordinate 43,822,044 of JAYKPI010000006.1, forward strand.
TATCCCCAAGCAATTTTTGCCACAAACTGCAAATGCTTCTTTGCAGCCATTTGAGGCCCATCTGGTGCTCATTGTGTGGTCACTATAAAATGGGCACAGGCACTTCTCCTCAAAAAGTACAAGGATATCACAAACCAGCACACTCAGGCTTCAGCTGTGGGCAAACTTCCACTACATTAACAACATTTTTTCTTCCTTTGAAAATAAAAAACCTTCCAGTCTGTCAAAAATTGGTACCTTTTCCTCTTGTTTCCTTTTCAGGATGGGATCCTTTTATGCACCAGGGCTCGTGGGTATAAACGTGCTGCGCTTATTAACCTCCATGTATTTTCAGTGCTGGGCTGTCATGAGTAGCAATGTTCCTCATGCACGAGTATTCAAAGCATCCAAGTCTAACAACTTTTACATGGGACTGCTGCTGTTGATCCTGTTCCTCAGCCTCCTTCCCGTGGCCTACACCATCATGTCCCTGCCTCCTTCCTTTGACTGCGGACCATTCAGGTAGTAGCAAAATATCAAAAATACCTGTTGCTCTGATGCAAAGTATTATTTCCAGAAAGTTTGAAGGCTTGGTCTCCAGCAGAGATGGTTTAATACCTCCAATATCCATCACGAGGCCATAAGCCTTGCTCACTTCTGGAGGCACACAGTCTGCTGGGAGCAATCCGCCTCCTCTGAGCTCATCTGCTTTTCTTCAGTGCTAGGTTGTTTTGTCCCCTCCTCTGCTACTCAATACCTAGTGCTTCCTTATCACACACCAGTTAAAGGTGTGGAAGACAGCAGGACACAGCCTTAAGTCTCCCAGCAACATCGTGGTAGCAGAGAGGGAATCTAAACCCTCCAAGACCTTCCACATAACCAAGAAATCCCACGCCATGAGCTGTGCTTAATTTTGATGGAAAACTGCAGGAAATGAATAGGTCTGAGTCTCAAGAGTTGCTGCTTTTAAAAAGAAAAGTCTATTTTTCTCCTCTTCTAGATTAGCACTGCTCAGAGCATTCAGTGGACTGGATTAACATGCCAATAAAGTCTAATTTGATCGAGTAACACCATTTCCTGGTCCTACTGAGTCTGACTCAGTACGGAGCCCAATTGGAACAAATTGTTCCTGTGGGTTATCTATCCACTGATGGAGAATGACAATAAAAGACTCAGGGAGAAAGGCAAGAAACCGAAATTTCCTCTGTTCTGTAACAAGGACGGGTGTCTAGCAGCAGTGTCAGAAGACCTGACAGGAAGCTAGTTGCCTGCATGCTATCATTTGGAGATGACTAACCTGAAAAGAGAGAGAGCTATTTTAATTCTCCGTCTCTTCTTCAAAATCCACTCAGCGTATTTCACCCCCTCAGCACAACTTTCCACCCATAACTTGACTGAAAACTTAACTCTCCTAGGCTTAAGGCAACCGAGGAAGCTGGAACCCCTTCTAGCTAATCTTGTCTCTCATCATAAGGACAGAGTCCAATGGCTTTCTGAGCAAAATCCAAAGGGACTGCAAGGAGGAAGAAGGCCTAAAAATGAGGAATAGCACTCATGGGCTGAATTCACAGGTGCTGGAGGAGAAGAAGGTCAATTACACAATCCAGCCAAATTCTCAGCTTTTACAGTTTTGTTCTACTTTCACATAGAATACCCTCATCTGCTTTATCAATCCAATTTGAAATGACTCTTTTGCTGAGTTTCCTATTAAGTGATAATCACAGCTTGCTATTTCTGTCATTGCTTAACAGCTCTTCAAGTTGGTTCATCATTTCAGAAAGGCAGAATTTGCATAAGGAAAGTCATCTTTAATGTGAGAAGGCCACATTTAACAAGATATTGATCAGAAATGTATGATTATTGCAATCTTCAGATTTTTATACATTCTAGAATGGTAAATGGATAGAATTCATAAAGGACCTGCCTACTGAAATAGAGGTACAATCTTTGGGATCAAGTTGACTTAGCAGAGATTATTCCTATAACCAGTGGTGGGGCTAGTCAAGGGGGAATGGACAAAAAGATAATTTGGAATGAAGTCATTTCAGTAGAATTTTTACTTCCAAATCCTTGGTGATCAACAGCAAGACGATGTTCACTTACAGAGAGGAAACGTGCTACTTAGCATCATTAAATTGGGAGTTACTGTGTCCCTCTATGTTCTCTCCACACTTGTTAACTAACCATTTGTCTTTCCAGTGGAAAGAAAAGGATGTATGATGTTATTCAAGAGACCATCGAGCTTGATTTCCCACTTTTTGTTGCCAAGATCTTCGGCTATGTGGCAAATCCAGGACTAATCATTCCTGCAATTCTGCTCATGGTGTAAGTTTTCCTTGCAATATTACAATCACAATATGGTGGGAGGTGAGGAAGAAGTTCTGAAAATGGCAGGATTTTAGCAACGTCTACATACATCTGCTGAGATAACAGCCTAGATGAAGACAGACACACTTCCTGCTCCCCAAATCCTTGCCTGACCCAGTTTTCCAACATTTAATTTCCCAACCCAATTAAACACAACCTTGTAGATTAAACATATTGCTGACAAAGGCCTCATGGTTGTCACAGCTTCCATTTGAAAAATTTTCAGTAGCCAGTAGGAACTAAATGGGTAGTGTCAGCCCGGTGCCTTGTGGAGAAGCAATTTCTATCACAGCTGGTGGTATTCACAGCAGTGCCAAGGCAGGGCATTCAAAAATTACATGTTCCAAAAATAAGAAGAGAGTATCTTTTCTTCTATTCTTGCGAGTAATATATCTGAAATTTGTTTCAGTGCTGTTAGATCATTTCAGCTTTGAAGCTACATCAGAAGCCATACTTGATCCTTGATGCCTCCAGCAGCATCAGAACCAGGGCAGTTCTCATTTTACTTATTTACACATATACATTAAGAGACTTTTGGCATTACTCTTGAGGTTTCCAGAGCTATCAAAATGAGTGGGAGAGCTGTGGCCAAATTTTACTGGCAGCTTTGAACACGCCAGACTAAACAGCTGAAGATAGTGAAGGGTTTGGAAAGCATATTTTACAGGCTTGCCTCTCTTACGCTTCCTTTGGCATGCGATCATGTTGGCTTCAGGTCTGATCTCTCTCGGGCGCTGTGGCCATTCACTCCGAGTAGGTTACACTGAAGATAATGCCATTAAATTAAATCAAATGTAAGTTCACGTGTTACAGAGTTTCTAACAGGAACAGCCTGAGAAAAATCCAAATTAAACTGAAAATCGCTAATTGTCCCTCACCCTGTCTCAAACTCCATACTCATTTTAACCTAAATAAAGATTATTAGATACTGTAACACCTGCAGATTGATCCCAAACTTAGAAGAATCCGATATGAATCACACAGAAGACAAGAAGTCTAATGTCACAACTCCAGTATGGCCAAGCACATTATTGAGCTATGAGCTCTAGTTCCACAGGCCTCACAGTAGCACTATCAGATGCTACAGCTTGTATGAAGACTTCAGAACTAACCCAACCCAAATGGATAACCTTTCCAAAAGGGCTGTCTGTCAGGTTTTTGGGCCTTCGACGCAATTCCTCCAAAAATAACAAATAAATAAATAAATACATACATACATAAGTGACAGATCTTTGAAAATAACGTTTTGGTTAAAGGCTTGGACAATCTCCAACCCTTTACTACACTGACAGCTGGGTCACGACATAGCAGAAATCTTATTTACCTGCTGAAGACGCTCCATTCATCAGCCCTTCCCCATCTGGGCTACTCTTCATCTACATATTGCAGCCTTCCCATGGGCCCATCTCTCCCAGATAAACCATTTGGTCTCTGTCCTGATTCTAGCTCCAACAGAGATACCACCTAAAACATCCTTGCTTCCTACCCAGATACATGGCCTGTGCAGCTTTGAAATATATCAGATATTGGACTTCCAGTTATCCTGGAAGAGGGTAGCTACCATAGAAGGACTTTTCTAAGGTTTTTTCTCATCTCTCTCATCCTGGAAACTTTTCAGTTGAAGAAATCCCATTTAAGACACAATCTTTATGCACCTACAAAAGTCACATGCCTCTATCTAGAAGCATGGCCCTATTTAACAATCCACAGCAGCCTCTCACGATATAACTGGAAATGACCTAAATATACAGAGAGATAAAATTATCTCAATTTAGATTTTGCCAGAAGAGCAAGATAATGTTCTTTTTTGCTTGCAGTCCTGTAACTGACTGCTACCACTGGCCAGAAGCTTAGGTTTCTGTGTCTTTCACCATTTTGTTCAGAAAGTAGGTAACTATAAGTCATATAAGTATTCCCTGGCTTTCCTTCCTTCTGCTGTTCTTTCTGCTGTGGTGCAGGCAGCCTCAAAGCCATGCATTACAAACTATTTTTATATTTCCCAAGCAATCAGTCTGATAATATGTAAAAAAAAGTCCTTCAGAAGAACAAAAATAAGAATCCAAAATGTCTTTTGAGAAACAGAGCGCTACAGGTGCCAAGACCAAGACTGACCATAGATTTAATTCTAGGTAAAAAGAAGTAAATGTGTTTCCTCCAGACAGAACCAAGCAGAAAGGTTCCAGAAAGGCCATCCAAAGTATTCCCTTCCAACCTTCTTTCCAGGAACCAAAATGGCTGAACTCACACTGCTAAAACCCTCTAGCCCAGTGCGAGGATGCTGAACCTGCGCCAGAGCCGTGCATTCAGGTTATGAACTGATATGAAACCCTTATTTTAAAAAATCTACGTACTGTTTTTTCTAACCTGAATTTTCTGCTTATTAAAAAAAACCACACACACACACAAGCAGTGAACTGAATGGGTGGTACTTTTCCCAGGAATGGCTTGAAGTCACTGAACAGATGATGTTTATAATTAAGAAGAACAAAAGCTCTCTACAAAAGCTGGAGGAGACAGTTTTGACAACCAAAATATTACCGGGTGAGACAGCCTCAGACACTTGGGCACATTTTGAAGCACGCACCTCATCAAGTGCCAAAGAGTGGCAGCCAGCATGCCCTCTCTCATCCCAGTCACTTTTCAGTTTCTTCCAGCATGGCTGGTTCCTCTCCCTGCTTTGGCATGCCTTTTTTGCAGGAGGAATCTAAACAAAAGCCAGTGTCTCGGTGCCAGCCTGGCTCCTGCTTGCCCTTAGTTCCCATCTCTGCTCCCTTAGAACAGGAGGACCGTGCCTTGAACAGCATGCTTTACAGGAGTGGGTTCAAGGCCTTCCACTGCCCTTTTTTCCCTAGTTTCTTATGTTTTTCTAAGCTCCCTGAGTAACCTGTTCTGTCTCATGTTTGGTTTCCTGTAAGCCACAGCAAAGACCTGTGTGTTTTATCTGCTTCATTGGTTTTCACCCAGAGAATGCACTGAATGGTCTCACCATCAGTTAATGTTCCAAGGACCAAGGCTAACATAGAGGAAGCCAGACAAGGCAGAAGGATTGTTTTTCTTTTATTTGAGCAGAGCTGAACTGTTGGACTGGCTCAGGGCACTTAATTTGTCTGCACCCTGAGGCAGCTTGAGTTTTTCCCTAAGCCTTGAGCATCAAAAAGCAGTCTGGAGACATCTGGCAGGAAAACTGCATGAGGGGAGGTTATTAAAACTTAAACAGTAGACTCAAACCCTTCTCCACTACTTCTTCTCATTGTCAATGCATTTGACACTGTACTGCACAACATCTTTCTTTTCAAATTGGAGAGAAACGTATTTCACAGATGGACAACTCTGTGGATAAGGAATTGGCTGGATGGTCACACTCAAAGGATTATGGTCAATGGCTTGATGTACAAGTGGAGAACAGTGACAAGTGATGTTTCTCAAAGGTTGCATTGGAACTGGAACATCCTTGATACAGACAGTGAGACTGAGTAAAATATCAGGAATTCTGTGGGTTACACCGTGCAATATGGTCAAAACACAGGAGGAAAGAGATGCCATCCAGAGGGACCCTGATGGGCTTGAGAAGCAGGCCTGTGTAAACCTCATGAATTTCAACAAGACGAGGTGCAAGGTCCTGCACCTGGTCAGGGCAATCCTGAGCATAAATACAGGCTGGGAGGAGAGTAGATTGAGAGCAACCCCAAGGAGAAGGACTCAGGGGTGTTGGTAGATGAAAAGCTTCATGTGAGTCAATAATGTGCACTTGCAGCCCAGAAAGATGACTGTGTTCTTGGAGGTGGAACAGGATGATCTTTAAGTTCTCGTCCAAGCCAAACCATTCTATGAGTCTTTAAGTGACCGTGTAGTCCAGGCTCAGCAATCAAGTTTAATTAAGCCCTAAATGTAATCCTACACAGGATGCTTGTGCATAGGATCACTGTATGGGAGGCAACAGGTCCTATGGGAAACCAATTTGGATTTTTAGGCTTCCCTTTGTGCTCTCAGAAAGGCAGCAGCTCTGGGAATTTTATGTTCTCTCCCAATGAAACTTTCTCTCTCCTTAATCCCATTACTGCAGTAATACATTTATTTTTGTAGCCTCGCTATCTATTATCTGAATGCTGTGTCTGAAGCATACCAGCGCGCCAACGCAGAGTTGAAGAAGAAAATGCAGCTGGTGAGTATTTGTCCAGCAAAGCCATCCTTGAAATACCATGCACTTCAAATTTGATGTGCAACATATGCTTTTAAATTGCTATTCACTTCAGACCATGTTAGTGACACAAGAGGAAGATGCATTTAATGCTAGCTCATTCCTCTCTGATGGCATTTAATGACTAACTGCAGAGTGGTCTCATCCTATAATAGGCTTCTATTTCAGACATCAAAACTACAATAAGTTTTCCCATAAACTGCACTTTCCACCTACAGAAATAAAATACCTCAAAGTTCAAGTAATGTTTTGGAGCCTGAGCTTTCCCAGGAACAATGATAAGCCTAGCAACACAGCAGCCTGATTTTGTAGAGGCTGAAGAACAGAGATCCATAAATAACAACATGGCAGTAATATACCAGTGATTCTCAAAGTCCTTTACAAAGGAGGCCGATGTCTCTGTCTTTGCTATACAGATGAGAAGAGCAAGATACAGACAGAGGTAATGACTTGAATTTGCAGGGTCAGATCGTACCTTGTGGCAACCAGAACTGAGGGAGGTTGCACCATGCAGAGGACCATAATGCAGAGACCCCTAAAGTAATGTGGATTAAGTTTAGAAGCAGAACACCCACAGAAGTGCAGCTCTGCTCAGATAGTGTGCCACAAGAGACAACAAAGCTGTCCCACTGCCATGGCTGTGCTGACCTGTTAGTATTGGTTTCTCTCCGAGCTGTGGGAGACTGAAAGACAACCCGCTGAGCTCACTGTGGTCTGCTGCCGTTGCCCAAAAGCCTGCAAGGTTTGCCCAGCAGAACAGAGGCCTCTCTGCTGGTTGGAACCTCTCAGCTCTAGCAAGACCACAAGTGCTCCTTTGCATACCATAGCTCCAGCATGCAGGCTCCTGTCTCAAGGAACTGTCCTTTTTGGAGGAGGGAAGAAGCTGGAGTTGCATCTGTCTGGGCTTTCTCTTTGTATAAGAGAGGAAGCCTCTCCCTTCCCCACACAGCATGCTTGTTCTGATCAGAAACAGCTCCCCGATGTTCCTTTCCCTCTGCCATAGAAATGGAAATTTTTCAAGACCTAAATATGCACAAGTAAAACCGAAGGCAGCCTGACAGTGCTCCCCAGCCATGCAGCTGTCCCTTCCTCCTCTTCTTCTGCTGTTCATCACCAGTCCTTCAATATACCCTCCAAGATACAAATTTAAAACAAACCAAAACCCCTGTGGAGCAGCTAGGCAGCAGCAGAAACACACAATCAGGCGGATCTAAATTATGTTAACAGCACATGCTTTGCCCTAGCAGAGGCAGAACCGTCTCTTCTACACCTGCCCATGGTGTATTTTCTCTCCATAAAATTGTTTGAAATCTTGACCACTAGGACCAAGGTTCAGCAGTACTTTGAACTTGGCAAAAAGATTGCGTTCATCACAACAAAGGCACTGAGCATAACACCGGGCCACCGTTTCACAGATTAAATCCTGTTTCTAACTAAACTCAATGATTTCCATCAATGCAGCAACGTGAGGAAGAGAAAAACAAGAGGAACAACAAAGCCAGCACTAATTCCATGATGCAAGATCTGGAGGATTTACTTACGCCAAGTACGAAGAGTGAAAGCTCTCCCAAACAAGCAGAAGGTAAAAACTAAACAACTCCCCCAGCTCCCCTTTTGTCTTACAGTGGTGACTGGGAAAGACAGAGAAACTGGGACAATACAAATCTGTGTGGGACCAGATGAGTATGACTAGAAGGTTTTGTCCCCTTACGGAAGTCCGTTGGCCAGTGGACACTCAGGAAGGGCATACTTCTAGACTACATTATATCAAACACAGGCTTATCAAGGAATGGGAATTGGAATCCAAAATTATTATTATTATTATAGGCAGCATTTCCCTTAGGTTCCAACTTGTTACAGGTTCGATCAGGGAACAGACGCAGAGCATTCACTTAAATGGAAATAGTTTGCAGCATTGGGGGTGCATTGAAAAGAAAAAGACTGAAATCAGCAATTATCCATAACCACGACAAGGCGCAGGTGAACTAGTGTGGCTTGTAGGACTATTATGTATTTAAAATTTATTGGTAAGAACATGCAGGAAGGACTTGGACAGCAGAGACTTTTGCTGCGTGTAGAAGAAACAGCATCCAGTGGGGGAGAAGAAGAAAGGCAATGTTTGTTTTCAGGAAAATAATATTTATGATCTTTACTCTAGACAAGAAAACAGATTCTCCCAGTCAAGCCAGCCCTGTTGGGAAACAAGAAAAAGCAGAAGCCCTGAACAGCAGCCCCATAAACGCTGGGAGAAGAGCAGCATTCATCCCACCACCACACGTACTGGTGACACGGCCGCTGACACCAGGCACTTGGGCACCGTACCCTCAGCCAAGACAGCCCTGGCCAGGAGGACGCCCAATGGGGCCATTCCCTGGAAGAGGGAGAGGACAGCCACGATACATACACCCTGTCTGATAAACTCAGCAACGTTTCTCCTGGAAGTGTTACATAAGCTATAGTAGTTTTCGTAGGAAATGATTGTTGTTTGTTGCTCAATCACTCGTGATTATCTGTATCTACCCAACAGTGATTCTATCTAAAAAGCTTTGTTTAGAGGTTTAGAATTACTGCAACCCCTTGTGGCTGCCCTGATTTTGATCATAAAGGAGATGGGAGGTGTTGAACTGGTGCTCAGTCATGGCATTGCTAGCCTGCTACATAGATGACGACCCTGTGGCCACCAATAGCCATATGGCAAGTACACTTGGTGGAGAGAGCATCTATCAGGCCCCTCAAAGTCTCTTTCAGTTAATAAAAAGAAAATGATTTTACATTCCAACAAGGATCTTTTGCTGTTCCCACCTGAGGAATTAAGTATTCTTAGAAAAGCAAAAAAAACCCTTTCCAGCCGCATGGCAGCCAGTACTGGGAATAGAGGACACTTAGTAGGCCAGCACTGAAGGACGTTGTCAGCAGTATTTCATCCTTCTTGACAGCTTTCCTCCTGTCTGCATTCTCTAAAATTTCATCCGTTTTAGCCCTGCTGTGCATCTCTCCTCCACCTTCTCTGTCTTCTCACTCTGCTCCTCTTTTCAGTCAGCTTACAATAGCTTGAACCATTATTTCAATCCCTCAACACGAGTTCTGATTTAATAAGATCAGCCAGCACAGTCGAGAGACTAAAATTATTCTGAATTGGTTTCTGACTGTAACCAGAAAACCTATGACTTCCTAGAGCAACACAGCAAGACTTTGTCTGATTGCCCTGTTTTACATCTTCAGTTTGTTCCAGTTGCCACAATCCCATCCCAGCCAGCATGGGTCTGAAGGAGGATGTTCGCGGACTTGGCATTCTTCACAACATTTATAAAAATAAACTCATTTTCTTAAGTAAAAAGAAATTCATAGATATTTCTAGGAAGATTTTCACTACAGTAAACAGATATTTTGAGTTAAAGGTGCCCACCTTAATTTTTCCTCACTAAATACAATAAATCTTCTTGTGTGATGAATTGAGTACAGGAAACTCAGCAACTTACTTCTCCTCTGTGCCTGACAGAGGAGAAAGCAATTGATATTCAGTGCAGGAATGTCTGCATTGAAGGAACTGGGTAAAGAGATTGAATTCAGTTAGATAGAAAGCAGATTGGGAAAATTGTTCCCTTTTTCAGGTCCAAATCAGCAAAGGTATTTAGGTATCTCACTCTTCATAGAAATTAACAACTTAAACATTGTGCAGTGCACATTTGTAGAGAGAGGTCCAGCTCATTACTTGATGCCTGGGCTTATAAAAGAGAACAGAGCCCTAAGGGAGTACTTCCAGGAGATTTAAATGAGAATCAAATAGATGGAGGATTCAGCATCCCTATATTCTTCCCAGGCCATTTATCCCCACTTCCACTGCTTATACTTTTCCTTTTCTTCCCCCTCAGTCTGACCAGCAGGTCCTTGCTCAGCCATGCTGAAGATTTATGAAGAAGCCAGAGCAGAAGAGATCTACAGACAGGTTTTGTAAACCTGGAAAACTGAGGTAGACTTAGATCAAGATTGAGTAACTATTCTAGGATCTGGATGCTCTCCGAATCAGACCCCCGAGTCTTGCAATAACACTAAGCATTACAAAGCACTTCATTGTCTCTGGATCATGAATGCTCATTAGCTAAAAGTTTGTTTGTCTCTAATTATGATACATTAGGTTCATCCATTGATGAGTGTTGTGTGTAAGCTCAGAGTCCTCAGGAGACAAGTGCAATGGTATCAGATAGACAACAGTATCTGCAGGCTGGTGACAACTTTCTCCTTGACTCCAATACAAAATGGGGACCTCTTTTAAATTACAACAGATCAAAAGAGTGTGAAAATGCCACCCTTTGGACATCCTATTGATTGGCATGATTATTTGGCTCCAAGTTTTGAGCCTATTTACAATTACTCACATATAACAAGATTAATCTTCCCAAACTCATTGGAGCACTCAGTAGCATTTGGTTTCATCCCTATTTTTCTACTGGTAGGAAGGAACAGCAATAAGCATTTTTCTGAGAATTCAGCATTGATTTTTCTCTCCTCCTCCCCTAGCATTCATCCCAAAATTCCCATGTGTTCCAGGCTCACTTCAAGGGAAAATGCAGAAAAACAACTCAGTGGTGTGTTAGTAGAAAGTTCCCTCTACATCTTGCGCAGTACAGAGCTTGCTTTCACATGCTGCTAGAAGTGTGCTCTGCATTGCAAATTTTACATATGTCTTGCTGCTGCTAGCTCCAAAAGGTTTTGGTAGAAAATAAGGAGATACCTAAACTTAATTATTTTCTTATTCTTCTCGATGAAGGCTTATTTTCAGTCGGGCTCCCATGGATATCAGCACTTAGCTTGTGTGAGCAGACAGAGCGGGTAAAGATTGATCATCTGTTCGATATCAATGAGGAATGGGAATCCATTAAAAAATAACTAAATTAAAAATAATAATAATAATAATTAAAATAACTTTTTTTTTTTTTAAATAGCAATTTTGCAAAACACATGGCTAAGCTCGAACCTTGGAAGGGACATCAGCATTCATACTTAGGGTCAAAAACATTGTTGAGCTGTTTGTCATACAGTGCTCAACCGTGATGCGAGACAAAATGGTTTTTATATTTACAGTGAACCAAAAAAAGTAAACACTACTAAACAGGTTTGCTCAGAGCCAGCAAAGTGGTACAAATATCTCATGCACATGCATAGAATACACTGGTTTTGCATTCAGTGACATAACTTTTAGGGCTTGACTTCTCCAAAGCAGATCTCCTCTGTGAGGAGGGACATTTCCTCTCTGGTCAAAAAGCAGCCCTTATGAAATGCTGGATCATTCCTGCAGTGAAAAGGGATCATCGAGTGATGTGGAATAAGTAAATAAATACGCCTGACAGAGAAGGACAAGAGCTTACACCACCGCAGACAAGATGTTAGTGATGCTGACGCAGTTTCTGCCACAGAAGCAACCATAAATCAAGCACTTCCGCTGCCTCCAAGGCAGGGCAGACAGGGACTCATGAAGCCCGGCCTCGCCAAATCTCCAACCCACATCTCTTCAGATTGGCTGCGTCCCACACAGGGAAAGAAAGGGAAGGAAGCTCACCAAAAGGCTGATGCCAGGCTTTAAAGAGCAATTATTCGGCTTTGATTCATGCTGTATGCATTGTTATCAGCTCTCCAGCCTGACAGCTGCAGGGACTTTTTTCCTCTCCACTGCACTTTCCTTACCATTTGTCTAAGCCCCAAGGCAGCAGTCTGTGCAGGTGGCAGCCTGGTTTCATCCTTGGCCAAGACTTTATCACTCACAAATGCTCAAACATTGTTTTTTCCTGGGGAAAAGGCAGCTCCACAAACTGAGGATTTCTAGGTCCCAGCCCATGCTTCACACAATAAAGTCATAATTGCTGAATCTGAATTCAGCAGTGTGTTTAAATGAACCACATCAATGTGATGCTGCAGCAAGCTAATGCTGGAAGCTCTGGCTTTGCTGCAATTACTCATTTCCAATCACAGAATCCAATTCCCCTGCTCCCCTTCAATTCAACCATTTACAGTCATGCTGAAAAGATGGTGAATATCATCTCTAAATCTTCTACTGGCATCACGTGGCATTACTTAAGGACACTCATCTCCTCTACGTGCTCAGATGTACACCAATGTCTTTGCTGTGGGATCTGAAAATGAGCTTCGTCCCCCAGAGCCTTTGGTACAATTGCAATTACCTTCATAATTGGGTCCTTCCATGGATGACCACACTTCCAGAAGGAACCTATGACTTCCCTAAGAAATCAGCAACAATCACTAGAATTTGGAAAACATATTTGTAGTAAAAGAAAAGGAAAAACACAGATCCACATAACATTTCTTCCACAGAAAAGTCCATCTGAGTGATTCTCCCACTCCTGGTTCCACTCCTGTTTTCCTGTAGCGACTTTCACATAAAATAAAATCCACCATAATGACATAGAGCCATTACCTGGACAGCCTGGATGGGGGCAAACCATCACAGTGATTGAGTGCATGGATAAGGTGATTAATAGATGAAATATTAATAAAGCCAAGTAACCCATTGCATATCACTGGGGAACAGCAGCTGCAGTCATCCCAGCCTCTCTCCTTTCATTCCATCCAACAGAGCAAAGTTGTTTAGGGGAACCAAGGCTTCTACAAAAAGGCTGCAAAACCAAACCTTGCTCTCAATAGGAAGCATTTTACATATATGGGACATTTTATTATTATCATTTAGATTTTTCTAGATAGCAGAAACAGTGAATAATCCAGTGCCTAAGCACTAAGATGTTTAGGATCTTCAAAACATGAAGTTACTATCAGGTTAATTAAAATTAGGTGTCAGGAAGACCATTGAAAGTCAGGTAGAAAGGGGGAAAAAAAACCCACAACATTGTTTCTTCAGTAAGAACTTTGCACTTTGGCACAGCAGCTTGTGCATCACAGCTGCCCCCTGCTCCACGGGCAGCAGTTGAAGTGGGCAGCCCAGGGGGTTGCTTTGCACCCCAGCACCAAGTTTGTGTCCCAGCAAAGAGAGCTGCTGCACTTTGGGAAGCCCAGCGCTTCGCTGGGGAAAGCTGCAGAAGCATTTCTACCTTGCACATGTAAAAACAAATAACTAATGGAGACCACAAGCAGCCGCAGCTCAGCAGGGTACCACTGCCCTCTGCTGATAGCAGCTGTGGGAGGACATCTCCCTAAAAGCTCCCGCTCAGCTCCTGCTTTTTCCACACACTACCTATGACTTCTGAAAAAGAGTAAGAGGTGGCAAGGAGGAACCATGTACAGGGGGTACGTGCATGCTTATAAAATATCTTGCTGGGCTTGGCAGAGGCTATGCAGGTATTGAGCATCAGTTGTCTGCATGAGCTCCTCCTTAGATTGCAGGGGTTAATAGAATATGAACAGGTCCATTCACTAAAGGCAAAGGCAAGATTGAAAAAGTCAAACTCATTTAAGAGGAAATGAAGGAATCTGAGCAAATATGCCATATATAGAAGAGTTTAGGGACCAATGATAAATATTCAGGGAACATAAGATAAATAGTCGGGAACATACACACCCCCCAAGTACTTCATGCTGATGGCAAGTGTATGGGTGAGAAACTGTCTTTTCACCCTATCCTGGCCCACTGCCATCAACTTTTCTTCTACTTTGAGTGATTCATGCTCAGCTACAGCACAACCACCACTGTAAGGAGGGGAAGAGGGGACCACATAAATGGGATGGTCACTAACACACCGCTTTGACAGATACCAGAATCATACCCAGCAGTATCAGATTCCCAAGAGATGCTACTTCTTGCCCCACTGTCCCTCCCTTGGCAAAGTTGTCCCTATGTCACTGTGTTTCAGCTTACTGCCACAACAGCACATGTGGCTCCAAGTGAGCACCGCAAGACATGAACTTCAGTCTTTCCCAGAGGTGCAATACTAGTACTGGATATCCATTTCCTCACTGATACAACCCTGCCATGCACTGCAGTGCTGCCAACAGAGTTACCTTCGCCTGCTGAGTTAACCCTGTATAGGCATCCCAAAACAATGTGCTGCACAGGGTTGCTCCAGCCATGTTGGAAGTGCATCATCCCCACATGGGGATAGGGCTGCTCCACAGCAGCAGAAAGCTGGTAGTGGGGAAGTCTTTGCCTTTGCACTGCCCTCAGCATTGAGCCACTGACAAAGCTGGTTATCTTATACAAAGGCAGTGAAATTCTGATGTAAAACATCTATCGGAAAGCCAAATATCAGGCATGTTTCTTTCAGGCCACTTCCATCCTCATAAATGCCAGTAACATGGAAGAAGTTCAGGAACAAAATCAAATATCTACCCAAAGATACAGGGGAGTGCACGTAGCCAGGATAGCTTTTTGACTTGGACAAAGCTCACATCTCCTTGTTGTAACTCAAACCAGAAGTGCAGCAAGACCTCACAGCCATATCCAAATCCTCCTTGTCCTGCCAGGAATGGAAAGTGCTGTCTTTACCCATTCAATTTCCTGCTATTTGCAAGGCTATTGCTCTACCTGGCAGTGAATGAGAAGAGAGCCCCATGAGGTTTGGGGTCCACCAAGGCACTAGGCAGAAGCATGAGGCTTCCTGGCAACAGGGTCTCCAAAGAGGCTCCAGGGAATCAGTGCTAGTTCTGTAGCAAGCTCTTCATGTACTGCAGTAACCACTTATTCTGACTCTACCCCATGAGAAATGACCATAGGAGGCTCCATATCACGAGACTCATCCATGGTGGTGTCCATCATACTTCATCTAATCCAGTAAGGTCCAAAACTCCATGCTCATCACCTCCAGTTTGCATTACCCCATAGGAGATAATTGTCGCCCTCCTTGTATTTTGTGTTACAATTTATTGTTAGCAGAAGAGCCCCAGGAGTCACTAATCACAAAGCACTGTCTCAGAACACAGCAGAGTGCAACAGCAGCCTTCTCATACCAGAACAGATGCTGTGTTGCACACATCCACACCAAGCCTTTCCCACACTGCATCCAGCCAAGAGACTCTCAGTTCTAACACAAGTACCTACAAAACGAACATTAGACGCAAGATCAATCTATCTGCTCTTTGTGTAATTCTGGAAGGACGGACACTCAGGATTTAAAATAAAATCAAACAAACTTTGTTACTTACCCAAACCTCCACCTCCTGGTTCCCAATGGAGCAGAGATTTCTGCATTTCTACTTTTCAGCCAGTGCAGACCTAGTTGCAGCCACGAGAGGATGGTTCTCCAGAGCACTCTTCCCACCTGTGCACCATGCAGTGCTGGAAACTTGAAGCATTTTATATCAGAAGTCTCACATTTGACATTTTCATAGAGTTCCTTGCTTCATATTTGAGGCGTGGTTCAAGAAATCTCAATTCTTAGCTTAAAACAGTGTGTAGGAAGAGCCTTGAAGTCAAACTCCAGCAGGAGAAATCCAAGCCACGTTCAGGCAAACAAAAGCATATTTAAAGCTAAGCTCACAACTCTTCAAAGGCTGAACCCTTGAAGTCAGCAAAACTACTGCATTTCTCAGTTACCTGATGGACAGGCACTGGCTGTTCGCACCACTCAAATAAAACGTGCTCTTTGTACAAAAGAAAGAAGCAATCATAAGTGCACTCACCTGTTCCCCTCACACCAATCCTTGTAGGAAAGGAGATGAAATGCTCTAGCACCTGGGGCTTACAGAGCCTTACCCAGCTGGGTGAAGAAACCGGGCTTAAAACCTGCAGAAAACGTGCACTGAGAGGGGAGTGGTAGGGTTATGTATATGTGTTTTTAGTCTGGTATATCTAGAGCCTCCAATAGCAAAATAACAACTGAAGGGAAATGGTACTCACTCTGCTTCCCTCTCCACATGTGCTGCTCACCTTTCCTCATCTAAGCAAAGCCAGTAGATACAAAGAGTTGTACAACCTGACTTTGCTACCTGTGAGGAGGAGACGAGTCCCTTCAGAAATGCTGGAGGTGATGTGCCAAGAAGGATGGATGAGCTAGAAAGTTTCCGAGACCCTTTAAACCAGGAGCACTGTATTCCTCTGCTGGAAGCCAACAGCATCCCACAGCTGCTCCCTCGGGGAGAATTATAAAGCACAATCACAGTTTGCAGCTGAGCAGGGAGGCAGCAAGTTTAACACTCGGTTATACATACAAAAACAGTAGTTACGTGCAGTTGTGAAAAGCGTAGTATGAGGGAAAGTGCACCATCCTGCTGCAGGGAACGAAAAATCCAGGGGAGGCAGGGGAGGGCTGGCTGGACCAGCCCTGCCCGGCCTGGGGTGCAGTTGGCAGTCGGACAAAACCAGGACTAACAGCCCCATCTACTGGGCTGTCGGAAATGCTCAGGACTCATGTTTTGCAGCTGAGCAGCTCATCATGATCATCCCCTGCCATCGGCCAGGTGGAAATGATTCACGGTGTTTTGCCTGCCACCAGAAGCCCCTGTTAGGACTTCTGAAAAGCTGGTGTGATCTACACCTCATAGTTCCAACCCAAAAGGCAAACAACCCTTCATCCTCAGCATCCCCTTGGCTCTCCAAGGACTGGCAAAACGAACTACTTGAGCAATACCGAGTTCAGCATCACAAGTGATGCAGTGATCCTTAGTCAGATTTCTTGGCTGTGCAGCTTCATGCGGGAGTTTTCAGCCACGGCACAGAAATGAGCAGTGCCTATGCAAATGGTTATGGCAAAAGCTTGCCCGAGTCATTGGCACAACCTCTAGCAGCTGCAGTTTAAAGGAGCTGCTGGATCCTGGTGTCCTGGGTGTGCTAGGCATAAAACAAGATTAAAAGCAAACAAAAAAAAAAAAGCAAAATGCTCCCTGGAGACTCTAGGATGCAATTTTCCCCTGCTTAGGGTTAATCACAGCACTCATCTCTGAGACAGCCAGGCTGAGTTGCTGACACCATAATAGAGTAATTCACTAGCTTTACTAGTGGCCGGGGAAGTAGCTCACTTAGAGGGATCTGCACAACCAGGAGCAAGAAGCCATGTCCCTTAATTAGTCATGTACAAACACAACAGTATGAATTGAGCTCACACCACCAAAAAACTGTCAACTTTATAAATATCTACTGTCCTTCTTTGTAGTCAGTTGCATGATGTGGACTCTCACTTTGCATCCAGCCCAGCACAAGCAGTCAGGGTGCCAAATGAGTTGTACTTCAGTACCAACCACTTCTGAAGCAGCCTGAACCCCTCCGTATGCTGCCAGTCTCTTTTCAGTTGGAGTGTAGCGGGCTTTAGATCCTCAACTTTGAGTCTCCACTACAGCTTTCTAGCAGAGGCTCCAGGTGAGGCCATTCTCCCCACCTGCAGTACAGAGTACATTTTTTACATCTTGTCCTCCCAGCTCGTTGTGCATCCCAGCCTCTCCAATGGCAGGGAAACACAAAAAGCAGAAAAATCCTTGGTTCTGAGCAAGCTCTATTCAACATTATCAATATTTTTATCTGAAACCCAAACCACAATGCCACATTAACTACTGATGAGCCTTCTCCAGGTTGAAACCCAGTTCCTTCAACTTTTCTCCCTAAAGAGGTGCTCCTTTCTCTGATGATCTTGACTCTCCTCTAGAGCCACTCCAACAGATTCCCCTCCTTCTTGTGCTGCAGCCCCAGGCCTGGATGCACTACTCCACATGGGGCCTCACAAGGGCAGAATATAGAGCTACAATCAGCTCCAGCCCCCTGCTGGCCACCCCTCTTTTGTTGCAGCCCAGGATCCTGTTGGCCTTCGAGGCTGCAAAAGGACACCGCTGGCTTGTGTCATTTTTTGTCCACCAGGGCCCTCAAGTCCCTCTCTGCAGGGCTGCTCTCAATGAGTTTTTCTCCCTATCTGCATACATCTAGAATTTTGCTGACCCAGGTGCAGGGTCTTGCACTTGACCCTGCTGAACTTCACATTGTTCACACAGGCCCACCTTTCAAGTCTGAGGCTTTTGGCTGACATCCCAGCCTTCCAGCATGTTGAAGAAAAAACATACCAACCAGCACTCGTACGAAGCAGGATGGGTATTAAACTAATCTTTATTTTCGATAGTACAGCGGCACTGAAGTTAAGACCACTCTGTGGTAGTCCCAACCCACTCCGTAGCTTGGGCAGTGGGAGCTGCTGACCAGTCCTCAGTGGCAGGCTGGGCACTCCAGTCCTCTGAAATTACAAACACAACAAAATTCACTGCATCCCTCCTCTTTTTATCCATAAAACACACAGAGTGCAAACACTGCTATTCTTGTACAGGTATATGCAAGTACACAAACTAGTATTCTTCTCATGACTCCAAATCAACTTTTTGGGACTTCCAAGTGCAGTAACTAAAGTATGCACTCATATCCACTCTGCCTTAAATTTATCATTTTACTGCTTAAAGACACTGCTGGAAGAAAGTTGCATGAAGCAAGTGAAGTGTACTACTCAATTTTCCCTACAGAATACCAATATCTGTGATTTGTTAAAGACAGTACACCAGTACTGTGCACATCCCTCCAGCTAATCAGACTGACAATTTATTTCTGCTCTCCGGATCCCACTTCCTCTAGACACCCCTCCACAAAACTGACCTGTGGGGAACTGCTGGATTGGCACAGATGGGACCTGCACGCCCTCAGACCAATCAGCAACCTCAGGCTGAGGAGGAGCAGTGAATTCGGGAGCTGGGGCTGTCCATTCGGTCTGGAACTCCTCCTTTGTCACTGCTTTCTCAGCAGCAGCCTGCTCCTCCTTCTCAATCTGCAATGAAGAACACAGCTGACATCACACAGGAACAGACACATCTCACCACACACACCACACAACATATATCAGCTGAAAGACAACTAATTTAGTCAGTTTGACACTAAGTGTCAAATCTATGACACTGGCAAATACCTGCCCTCAGGGGAAAGCACAGAGAACCATGGGCAGGTATACAAGCAGCACACCTCACACACACTTCCTCCCACAGGTCTTTACCTCCTCAGGATCCCTGTAGAAGTACAAGTCAGGCATGACTTCCCATGGATGTTCACGGGAGATGGTGCCACGCATGCGCAGGACCTCTCGAGCCAGCATCCACCACATCAGGCCCACTGAATGGGCTCCCTGGAACAAGAAAAGTCACATTAAGATTTGCTTCAAATATACACCTTTAAATGCCTTTTCCCTCCCGTGCCCTCACACACCTTTAAAAGAGAAAACTTATTTGCACACAAAATTCTTTCCAGACAAGAGAATCCCTGACAGATCTATGATGTACATGGACTCAGGACACAGCAACTTTTCAAATTCACAGCAACATTTTCAGGTCTCTGCAGCACTGCAGTCACCTGCATCTGAATATGCCTCAATCAGTACGTCCCATGTAAATCTTAACCAAAAACACAAGGATTACACATCCATATCACATGCTAATACAAAGAAATGAATCTTAAAGACTCATTCGAGCTCAGACTTGGCTTACACTGTTTTATTAGTAAGTGTCTAGATAGAGATCAAAGCTAGATTCCCACTTCCCTAGACTTTACCTTTCAGCAACTAGTAAGATCATATTTCACAGCAGTTTCTTCACAAAGTCACATTACTTTTCTTTCATGTTCATGAACTGTGGCAAGATTGACTACCAAACTCCTTTCACTGGGACACGAAGACCCTCAGGCTGTCAGTAAGTCCTGCCATGTTACTGTAGCACACATCCTACACTTGAGAGTTCCTTGGCCAGAAGTTGGCCTCAGCTCCAAGTTCCAACTGTGTGCAAGCTCAAACCCTCCTCACCTACCTGTTGGCTTTGCAGAAATTTATTAGCTAACCACCCTAGGAGTCACACCAGATACATGCTAACCTTCCCTACCAAAAAACATCTTGCAACTTATACCACGCTCTAGAGAAAACAGCTTTACATTCTGTAAAGCAGTAACCTTGTTGTTGCAGGGAATAGCAATGTCCACATAGCGCAGTGGGGAGTCAGTGTTGCACAGTGCAATGGTGGGGATGTTGACATAAGAAGCCTCAGTCAGTGGCTGATGATCAGCTCGGGGATCTGTAACAACCAGGAGCCGTGGCTCACGGAAAGCTGCTTGGATCTGATTTGTGAAAGTACCAGGAGTGAAACGTCCAGCAATAGGAGTAGCCCCAGTGGCAGCAGCAAACTTCAGAACAGCACGCTGCAAAACAAATCAAGAGGTGAAATAGGAAATTCAGTTTCAACCAACTCACTTTGGTATGCTGTCAGTGACCATGTAAACTTGTTTCAATTCCTATAACATCAGGACTCACGTACCAGTTCTCTGGATGAGTGAAAATTATACCGCTTTTAAAAAATAACTACAACACCACAAAAAGGAGTGAGAAGATCACATCCAGTAGCAAGGCAGAAGTCAGTGTAAAGAACAAGTTTCTCTCCCCCCATTAAACTGAGTTGTATGCTCCACTCCAAGTTGAGAACCTCCATCAAACCATGAAAAGGATAGATTAAACAAACGGCATTATAGAATCATCTAGGTTGGAAAGGATCCTTCAAGATCAACAAGTCCAACCATCAACCTGAGCTACAAAGGGCAATTCCTTAATCACATTACTGCTCTCCCTGGACTGTTTTCAAGTCATGTAAGAAGAAAAAAGCCATTCTCCTCCATTATTTCTGCATCCATTTACTATGCAGTAGCATAACATTCATTAACTACAAAAAAGGCTTACTAGTACATATATACAAACTGTAAACGTCCACTAAGATTGCAACTGCTTGCTTCTACTCATTTGCAATAGTTTCTAATCTCTCAAGCATGTGGCAGGGCTGCTATCAAACACCAATCATAGAGGCAGCTCCTCTCCTGGCATTAGCAAGCACTCTGCCAACTGCTTTGTTGTAGCACACTTCCGACACTTGAGAGCTCACTGGTCAGGAACTGACCTCAGCATCAAGCTTTAACAGTGTGCAAGTTGCAGAAGTAGGTGCCCACACCTTTCTATTGAAAATCCACTCAACATCATTCAGCATTCTCTCCTGTGTTTGTGGTGCTATCCAGATTAGGACAAAGAAATTAAGTTCAGCAGTAAATTTCAGTGACAATTAGATTTATTTTGAATGGTGCATCCCTTTCTAGGGAAGTCTTTCTGCTTAAAATCTGCAGGAAAAATGAAATATTTGTTTCCTTGTTACAATTCCCCTTCTAGTAAAAGAATATTATTTTCTCTTTAGAAAAAAACTTAGATCTATCAGGTGCTTTTTGTTCCCATAAGCCACTCTGATGACCCAAAAAATGGAGAAGGTCCAGCAGAATGTATTCAAATAAGGCTAAAAGGAAAAAAACAAACCATTCAACTACTCATATCTGCCCTGAAATCTACAGGAACTGGAGCTGTGCAGGGACCCTCTACAGAGTTGCTCTACACTTCAACCACAGCAAAAGAAATACGCCTCCGAAGCTGTTCTTAATGCCAAAATTGGGTCACTGTTTTATTATCAAGCTGCCAATGGCATGCACTGCTACAGGGCAACAGCCCTGCTCCCTAGACTGAATGCCTCAGGTAAATAAAGAACTCCCATACCTGTCCAGTATTCCTGGAAGAAATGACGCTCACATCAGCTGGATTCTCAATAGCCACAATAGCACGGGCTGCCAGGAGGAGCTTCTCCCAGGTCCTCTTCAGATTGATGATGTAAATACCTACAGGTGACAAAAAGGTTTAGAGTAACTAGTAAAGAAACTTCGAAATCAAGACAGCTCTCACCTGCTATTAAACTTCTTACAGAGCTGCAGTTAGTACAAAACTCCAGTTAGCAGAAAGCCAAGAAAAACCCAACATGATTTTAAGTTTAACTCCAGCCGTTATGGTCCAATGCCTAAACATGGACCTGGGTCTGTTATGAGCGGGAACCTTTCCACATGGTGCAGTTTAGACCTAAGAACAGCACAATAAGCACGAATTGCTACTGAGACACTACACTTACTGCTACGGTCAGGAACTAGCAGAGATGCCCCAAACCAATTGATTCATTTGTGTTCTATAAGAAGTGCTTTGTTTTACTTTTTTGAGGAATGCGATTTGTTTGGATTTCTGTACTTTTCAAGGCCATGAACTGCTGGGAAACTCAAGCGGTAGTACTCGGCTCTTTTTCCCAGTTTTGCCCATCAACTCCCAGTTAGCCCAGCAGTTGCATCCCGGGCTCCCACCGCAGCGATCTACCATCGCTCTTCCTCTTGTAGATATACTGCTCCATCTGGAAGTCGAGGTTGGTGCCTCCCAGGTGGGTCCCGGCAGCGAGGAACTTCAGGACATCCTCCTCCTTCATCTGCAGGACATCGAGACCTCCGGACATCGTGGAGTTTCCCTTAAGAAGCGACGACAGGGAACCTGCGGGCACAACCACCAGCTCAGCGCCTCACGTGGCGGGCGCCCGGCCGCCATCTTGCCCGCGCCGGCGGCCTACTCTTCTATCCCCCGCAGCCTCTCCGAGGAAGCTCGGCCCGCTGAGGGGAGCACGCACAGAACACCCGCTAAAAGCCATAAACGCCTCAATGTGCGTGCACCGCCACCAGCCCCTCAACCGCCCCGCCGGAGCCGCGACTCACACGTACAACGCCGTGTGGAGGCCTCGGCGGGCGCCGAACGAAAAGGAAAGCTTGCGGCGTGTGACGTCAATATATAGCCTCTCCGACAGCCAATGGGAGAGCCGCGTTCACCGGAAAGGGCGGGGCTCCGCGGGTTGCTAAGGAAGTAGGCGCCTAGCGACCAGGGCCTGCGTGTGTCATGGCGGACTGTGGGCCGGGTGGGCGTGGCTCGTCTGTGCCACGGGGGAAACGGCGGCGGGAGATGGGGGGGTTGGTTCGTGTTGCCCTTAAGCGCTGCCGAAGCAGTAGTGATTTCCTCGCCAAAGTAGTCTAACCACAATCCTCGCCCCAAAAAGGAGCAGCGGGCGTTTTGATATGTCACTGATGAAATAAGTCGCACTGAGCACTAGCGTTTCATCACATTCCTTTGGCTTCCAACTTTGCCATTACACGTTCCCTTTAATAAGCATTTGAGATTCTGCTTGTTGTCATGTTTCTACATACCCCGTCCCTTGGCTCTTCCACAGTGCTCCTCTGCCAGGCTGAAGGCAGGCTGAGGAGTGCAGTGGGCAGCCAGCCTGTTTGTGACAGAAGTACACCTTGCCCATCATTCTGCACATAAATTCCTCCTTCCCTATCAAAAATCACCTTCAGTCTTCCTGTCCAGTGGACGGTTCACACAGAACAAAGT
Organism: Chrysolophus pictus; assembly: GCA_037305975.1. Taxonomy (NCBI): domain Eukaryota; kingdom Metazoa; phylum Chordata; class Aves; order Galliformes; family Phasianidae; genus Chrysolophus; species Chrysolophus pictus. The sequence goes on from JAYKPI010000006.1 coordinate 43,845,768, forward strand.
TGCCCTTTGTTCCTTTACAGTGCCAAATGATTTGCCTGGCAGCACTCTACCTGGTATTTCAGGTGGTTTGCCGCTTGCTGAGCCTTTGAGATACTACAAAGCTTCACTAAATACGTTATCAGTGACCAGTTCCTTTCACTGTACCAGTGTCTGTTATTTGTTTGAATCAATAAAAAAATCTGTTATTCTATTACTGAAATTGGGAAGCTCTAAAAGTGCTTCAGATAACTTGTGCAATGAAACGGAAGATTATTACAGCAAAAAGAGTGTTCATCCACAGTGTGAGGCTGTTCCTGCTATACCTAACTTCACGTGACAAATGCATTTTCTTACTGGACAATGTCATGCACTAGGCTAGCAATGGCTGTAGTGGCACTGCAGCTAGAACCAGGTGCATGAAACAAACTACCTGACTGGTATGAGTGAAGCATATTATAATGCAGTTATGACCGTGCTGCAGAGCATAACTTTGTAGAAAGCTGCTCTTTATTCTTCAGCTTCTTGAATGATAGTATCTACCAAAACTACATGATTTGTTTGTCACTATTCTTTAATAGAGTAATTCACACATTTGCCACGTGGTGGTGACAAAGGTAAGCAAAACAAAACACCATGCTGAAATGAGTAAGAATCATAGAATCATAGAATTTTTGGGGTTGGAAAGAACCCAAAAGATAATCTAGTTCCAACTCCCCTGCTGTAGGTAGGGCTGCTACCCACCAATGCCCCATCCAACCTGGCCTGGAACACCTCCAGGGATGGGGAATCCACAGCTTCTCTGGGCAGCCTGTGCCAGGGCCTCACCACCTTCATAATGAAAAACTTCCCCCTAACAACTAACCTAAATTTCCTGCTATGTGGAGAGTGAAAGCTGACATTTGGGATTATGTTCAAGATATATCTCCTAGCAGAAGGAGACTCTGGGGGGGAGGAGACAGGTGCTGTTACTGCGGTGCGTGCTATGCCTGGCTTGGAAAACACTGCAGAGTAATAATAATTTTAAAAATTGTATTAGAAGTTTATTTGAACACGATTGAAAGATTAGTAGAGAAAATCACACTACACGCAATGTTATCAAATGAGTGCTGTTCATAAGCATTCCAAGCTCCTCTGCAATCTCTAATTTCTTAAACTTGCACCTTGGGCCTTTTCAGGTGGACTAGCTCTTCCATCTGCAAGAACTCTTGCTCCACAACTCATGAAAGGCCTTGGAAGGGTCATAAAGCCTGACAATATTTCTAATTATTTTCTTAAGCAACCTGAAAATTCACTTTTTTGTGTACTGAGACACTTTAAAATGGCTCAATCACTAATCACAGTCATAAAATGGTTTGGATTGGAAGGTACCTCTAGTTCCAGCTCCTCTACTATAGGCACTTCCCACTAGACCAGGTTGCTCTAAGACCCATCCAGCCTGGCCTTGAACAACTCCAGGAAGGGGCATTAGCAGCCTCTCTGAGCAATCTGTTCAGGTGCCTCACCACATGACGAAATAATGTCACAGAAAATAATGTCTTCCTAACATCTATTCTAAATCTATCCTCTTCCAGTTTAAAACCATTTCTCCTTGTCCTGTTGCTACATGCCCTTATAAGAAGTCCTTCCACAGCTTTCCTGTAGGCCCCCTACAGGTACTAGCAGGCTGCTATAAGGTCCCTCTGGAGCCTTCTCCAGGCTGAAAAGCCCCAGCTCTCAGGTGGTAGTTGGTGGAAAGATCAAGTGGCAGGGGGAGATCATAGAATCATTTGAGTTGGAAGGGACCCTTAAAGGCCACCTTGTCCAGCTCCCCTGCAGTGAACAGGGACACCTGCAGCTAGATCACTGCTCAGTGCCCCCATCCAGCCTGGCATTGAGTGTGTCCAAGGACAACATCCACCACCTCTTTGGGCAACCTTTTGCAATGTCTCACTATCCTTATTGTTAATAAATAAATAAATAAATTCCTTATATCCAGTCTTAATCTCCCCTCTTTCAGTTTGAAACCGTCACAACAGACCCTGCTGAAAATTATGTCTCTGTCCTTATCATCCCCCTTTAGATACTGAAAGGTCACAATCAGGTCTTCTTGAATCCTTCTCTAGACTGAACAAACCCAGCTCTTTCAGCTTGTGAAATGGAGATGGTGACCAGTGACTCAGTTTGAGGCCAAAAATGCCTCCTCCGCAGCGGGGAGCATGCATGCTAGTTTGGGTACATAGAGCCAATAGAAAACAGGTAAATATATCTAGTGCTATTTCTTGTAATAAATGTCTATGAACTACAGACTAATACAGACTAATATAAGTACCATTTTGTGGGTCTGTTGAAGGTGTGCTAGCTTTTTGGAATTTGCACCTAGCACCCATCTTTGCACAAATACAAACTAAATACATTTTTCTTCTCTGTGTATAGGATTGGCAGGTAGGACACCAGCTACCTGATGCCATTTTCAGGACAGTATTAAAGGAGTTTAAAATGGCTGCAGTCAGTTTTTAGCAGCCTGAAGTCTGCAGCTCAGTCCACTGCTTAGGCAGCGAGATGGTTTCAGAAAACCACAAAGTTAGAGAAGATTTCCTGCATAGATCAGGTCTGTCTGCAGGACTTCAGCTCTTACTCTGTGTATGTCCATTTCTGTTCATAGAACTTAGATGCCTTCAGCAAAACGTAAGTTTGTGTCGTAAAACTATTGAGATCAGTGGTTGTAGATTCAGATGGTTAACAATGATTTAAATCCATGGAAACCAGGAAGGTAAGATGTGTAGAGAAAAATTAAATATGATAGCAACTTTAATACCAGTCAGGTGAAGAATGGCAGTAGCTGTGGCTCTGAAGTGCTTCCTTGTTTCTGAAAGGCTGTGTGGTTCCACCCTGTCACTAACTTGAGATGCAGAAAGCTGGTGCAGAGAACAAACACCACAGGTGTGGATGTGCTAGAAACTGAGCGCAGGCAACAAATGCAGCCTCTGGGAACAGCTACAGCTTTCTTCAGAAATGTGCTGAAACCTCCATGGAATTAAGGTTAGTACCCAGTGCAGTGAGAACTCATGCAGTGCATGGAGGCAGGGTTCTTTTTCTGAAGATGTAGTTTTCCCTTCAGCTTGCAGTTTCATGGGAGAAAAATGGTGTCACAACTGTATTACTGAAGTTAGAACTGGTATCTGTTAGAGCCATACTAGTATCATCTTTGTAAATTCCAGCTTGGCCTGCATTTCAAAGGTTTTTCTTTTACAGTTTGAAGAAATAAAGTCTTCTAGTTCTACAAAACTTGCAGAAGTCTCATCTTTAGCCTCATTTTGCCTGGTTTTTTTTTGAGTAGAAGACAGAGTAACGGGTCAATGTTTTATTACAAGGACTTTAGCTGTTCCTTTCCATTTTCCCCACCCTCCCCAGGATCGGCAAGCCTGTCCCTTATCTCTCCTCCCAGCTGGACGGTTGGCAGTGGTGTGAACAGAAACGCCCTCTGAAGTGGGTGTGGGTCTGCAAGGCAGCAGGAGCTCTGAGAGCTCTGCATGCTACTGAATCCCAGGACCACACTATGACCAGAGGAGGTCAGCAGTCAGCTGTCTCCTTGCACTGTGCTTTGCAGTGGAAAATGAAATCCCAGGCACAATTTCTGGCCTTTTATTGAGACCAGCCTGCCTGAGTAGCACAGTTCAGGTTGGCTGGAGATTAAAAAGTTAATTTCTACCCAAAATGCTCAGAATGGCAGCTTCTGAAGGCTGGTATTTCAACACTGGATATTGAGATTAAATTTCTTATCAGTTTTGACACACAACAGGCAGACATAGGAAAGTGTGAGAAAGACAAGAATCCCCATTGCTATGTATTATTTCTTTCCATTTAAGAAAAACCAATTTAGGTGTGTTTACTATGCCCCCAAAAGAGAATGTTCATTGCCTTATATAAATCTGAGCTCATCCAACAGTTCAGTTCCCTTGGGAAGCTTCTTTTGCTTTCCTAAGCCTCTTCTCCATCCCACCCCTTTAAGTTTTCTTTTTTGAAAGAAATATTCAGAAGACCTTCTTAATTTTGGTAACCACAGCTTTTAATATAAATATATTCCTTATCACATAAATATTTCATGTAAACATACACTCAAAATACTCGAACCTGTACTCTGTCCCTCAGCTCCACTTCTGTTTAAGAACAGTGCAAGAGGAAAAAAAAAAAACAAAAAACAAACAAACAAACAAACACTACAGGCAGCATGGAAATAACACAAAACCAATAGACAATCAGACTATATCTCCTGTATCTTTATAATTTTCAGGTAAACACTGACTGCCACCATCTGTTAACCAGTTATGTTCTTAGAGCACAGCTGCAGGAATAACAGAATCAATGCACGTTCACTAAGATTAAATTGCCAGCAACTGAAGTCATTAGGAGAGGGGTCTGATGGTGATCTGGCAGTCTAAGAAAGCTCACACTATCACCCCAGCTTCTCCAAAATCCAGGCTAAAATGACTTTGTCAATGATTATCTGCTGGGATTGTTAGCACTGAATTGCAGGGGTTATGCAGACAGGAGACTTAGTACCTGCCTCTGGAATTTTCTTTGGTTTTTATTTGCATTTAAGTTGTACAACAATAATTTGTTGTTCATTAGAAGCATCAAACATCACAAACAATATACCCAAACACTTGTTTTTGACTTGGCCTAACTATCAAAAAGTAACTTCAACAAATCACTCTAGAAACAGAATGTTTTTGAAGAGAGTAAGGGTTGATGAAACAGGTGATGAAACTTAGCTTTGTTAAACTCCAAGAGCCCAGGCTAGTTCACATGTCAAAAGCATACTTTTTCACACTGCTGCAACAGTGAAGAGCCTCCTCATTCTCCAAAAAGTGTGGGCAATGGAAGGGCTTTCAAGAAGAAAAATCTAACACAGCATTAGGCTAGAATCCAGATAAAAATCAGCTGACTTTGAAGACACCAGCAGGTCAGACTAGATTCTTTACGTCTTTCTTTGTTACTTGACCAGGCAGAAGGAGAGGGCCTAAAAGCCACTGAAGTGTTCCTGCATTTCAGATTTCTGATAAGGACATAACTTGAACAAGATTTGTCACCTAGCTTTCCTTGCTCACGTGCCTCATTATGCCTCTATCTGCACAAGTTGTACAGTGCTTTCCCATTGCTACATCAACTGAAATATTTAGGGAATCACCTCGCAGGTAACCCTGCATAGTCCTTGACTGCCACAATGCAAGACGTATAACATATCCACCACACACTCCAGAATAAGAAAGCCCCAAAAATATCCACACATCTGGTGACAGGTGCTTTGGGGTCTGAAGTAGGAATGACAAAAAAATGATTATTAAAAAAAAAAAATTTTATCTCCAAGTTTAAACTCAGGAATACTGAAACAAGAACACGCTACCTGCTAAGAGAAAATGAACGTCTGACAATCTGTCCAGGGTTTCTTTGTCCCTACCAAGCACTCAAACACCTCAAACTTTGGAGAAAGCTTAGAGAAAAGAATAGCCTTTTCCCTCCCAAACCAAAGATATTCCACATGCAGTCAGTAGTGGCTTCTCAGGGAAATTTAAAGTGTCAGTATCTGTATCTGCTTCCATTATACATTTATGCTCTGGAAGCTACGATCTTAAAAGCTACATCTAAGGAGCAGAGGGATCAGCAAATGAGCAACAGGAAGCAAGTAAGTCTCCAGTACAACTGGATAAAAAACATTTAAGTTTTCCTGATATGGTCTGACCAGTAGGAAAAATGTTTTTTAGGGAACCAGCAGAATTTTGGTAGCAACTAATGCGCTCTTTACTTCTGGTTTAAAGTGCCTTACTCTTTCTAATTCCACTGCAAACACTGTTGTAGCTACTGAAATGTATTTGAAGTGTTAAGATGCTCAGTTACCTAATGACACAACACAGCAGGGAGGTGCACGTTACCTTCTCTGCTATCAAGCACAGTACAATAATGATGACAGAAAATGTACTCCTAGTTTTCCCTCGGTGCTTCTTTTCTCTTCCATCCACTCTTGCATTATAAACATCAAGAGACATATCCAGTCTCCTACAGTCTGCAGTGCTCCTGGGGAGAACAAAGCATGAGGAAGAAGGATCTGCATCAGATGATGTATCATGGTGGCCTTACTGGTCAGACAGCAAGGAACATACAAGCAGGTTCTGCAGCCAACACTGCCCTCACTGTTTTCTCCTCAAACACTTCTGTCCGGCAATTTCTCACTGCATAAAGGTGGCAAGCACAGAGCTATTTTTAAAATGGGCTTCTCTCAGCATAGATACCATGCTGTGGAAACCCTGCCCAAGGCAGTCCCAAGTACAGTCCTTCTGGAATGCATTGATCAAAAGATGCAAAGACTTGATCTTTCTTTCTTCTACTTCCCTAAAGGCCTAATCCTCTGTCTCAGAAGGGCTTTCTTCCTCCCAGCTGAGCAAGGCTTACTCCTCCTTGGAACTGGGAGCTTCCCAGTGCCAGCTGGTCACAGCAAGCAGGAGAAGGAGTGAGGCTGGTCAGTTCCAGAGCAAGTCAGTCAGGATTTCAAGCCCATTTTTTCCATCATCTGTTCATATACAGTCCACGCCATTGCTGCCATCAGAGTACGCCTGAGGGCACGAGGCACACCGCCTCGGAAAAAGCCGACCAACCCGAAGTCCTGCAGCAGAAAACAAACAGCAATCCATTACCATCTGCCTGCAGCATTTTAAATCCTCATCATTTATTACACAGAACAGCCCAGGATGTATTTCAGCTCAGATTCAGATCAGCCTATGAAAGATCCAGGCTTAAATTACATTCAACCTCTAGGAAGAATGCAAAACACTGTGCAATTACACCCACTGGAAAAAGAAGGAGAAGGGTACGCCAAAATGATAAAGGACAGGGAAGGCCACGCTCAAGTCTGACAAAGAAAACGTGAAGGAGCAATCAATTCAATCTGCTTCAGGAAAATGACTTGTCCTTGTTTTAGGGCTCATTCCTGTTCACAAAAATAATTGTTCTTTAAAAACTGAAAATTTTAAGCACTGAAAATAAATCTGTTAGGAGTAAACAGTTCATGCACAAAGAAAAAAATCCATACACAAATACAGATTCTTGTTTAGGAAATAAAATAAAGCAAAGCTGCTAAGATCTGCTGTATTCTAAGGAAACCCTTTGCCTTAGTGTGGTAATTACAGATGTGCCTACATGGATAAACCACAGGTGGCAGCAGCTAAAGTCACCACCAATGTGAAGACAAAGACATAGCAGACAACAGAAGTGTAATCATTCAGCAGCTTGATGCATGAGGCAGATCTGTGTGAAGGGATACTTGGTGGAATTAGAGCACAAAGGTGGGCACAGCTTACTCTTCAACTGCCTATCTTCTGTAATTTTGTGCAAACAGTTAAAGGACTTGGGAAAAGCAAGAGTAATTGGGAAGCAAGTTCCACTCCCTTGTAACCCATTCAAGAGGAGCAGGAAATAATCTGAGTAGTGATGATAGCCTATTAAATACAAGAAAATTCAAGGAACGGACTGAAACATCTGCCTTCAAACCATCAACCACAGCACTCTTCCAGTTAATTCCCTGAGCAAAATTCCCCACACAAAAAACAGTGACAAGAGATTCAGCCTCTGTCTCCCACAGAATGACCCCCCTTATCTTCCGAAAATGCTCACACTGAGTAGCCAGACTGCAGGAGCATCAAGACAACAACTTAGTCAGCAGTGCTCTGGGCAAAAAGACCAGAAGCAAGGTTGCAGTTACACCAATTAGAAGAGATTCATCATACCTTGTAGATGAAGGCAATGGCCTGGCTTGTCCTACGGTACTTTTCAGGGGACAGCTGCATGTGTGTTTTGATGACATCAGCAGGCTGTGTTGCCAGTGAAGCCAAGATTCCCGCAAAGATCCCACAGCCAAAATTCACCACAGGCATGAGCACTGGATCCAGCTGGACTGTGACAGAGAAGAGGAAACCCACTCAGATACAAAAGAGGCCAGTAATACCCACACTGCACAATGAAGTGAAAAACTACCGAATTATAGAATCAATGGCAGAGCATGACAGAAATTAAAATCCACTGAGGGTAGAACAGAAGGGGAGAGATGGCTACAAGTTAAAGTTAGAACAGTTTAAAGCAATCACTGCTAAGGAACTGAATGTAACAGAAACTCAGATAAGGAAAAGTTGTTTAAGTCTTGCCTCAGCTCAGTTCTATAAGCAGAGAAATCCCAGCTTAGTGGAAACTAATCAGTATACACGACAGCCAGCAGCAGAAACCACTGCTGAACACATCCTCTCTTTCAGTTCTTCACTAACCTAACTTATGCATCACCCACCTTCCTTAAGCATGAGTCTTCAAAAAGACAGTAAATCTTGGGCCAATTTCCATTTCTATACTGACAGGAGATCTATAGTTCTCCACAAGCAAAAGACAAACATCTCACCTAAAGCCCCACAACAGAGTAACTGAACTACTGCTGATGCGTGCAATAAGCAGAGCAGGGAATTTTAGGGCACAATGCAAGAAAAGCAATGTTTTATGTCACAGCCTCCAAAGTTCAGTCTTACCCTGAGGTGTGAGTTTTTTGGTCTGTGTGTAGAACATCAGGTAGATCCCAGAGAAAGGTGCATCCCGTAGCAGAGTGGCAGTGAGCCCACTGAACATGCCACGAGCCCCTTCTGTCTGATAGATACTCTTCAGAGCTCCATATACGCTCCCATAGCCAAATCTTCCACTCTGCAGAGGTAGATAAGAGTCAGTCATCTACATGCCAAGGAGCTCCACTTACACCCTGAGGCCAGCGTTCTCATCTGATACAAGAGATGGCAGCAGAGAGAACAGACCAAGGCAAAAACCATGTTCCACCTACCTCAGCCTCTAAAAGTCCTTCAAGAAGGTAAAACAAAAAGTAACCTACAATTACAGAGGCACTGCATACAAACAGAACTTTAAAATCTCAGGGTGAGTTTCACATTCACTTTCTGCCTAGTTATCATTGGTATGGCTTGGCTCCTGTGGCCCAATGTGTGAAGAAGGATGACACCACAACTACAATCCCTGGCTGTACGAAGGGGCAACAATTTCCTCCTGACAAAAATGTCTGTCATCAGGAGGAAGGGATGTGACATCATTAACAGTGAACTAATTAGAAAGTCATACTCACCTCATACCGTGTCTTCACTACTGTTACTGGCAACATGCAAATCCCAGATACTGCACGTGCAGTGGCACCCAGAAAGACAGACTCCAGGGCTGTGGGTGAACGGTCCCCTAGAAACTTCTGCTTCATGGTGTACAGAGTGCTGAAGTAAATCCCGACCCCAGGAATACATCTTGCAAAGGACTTCACAGAAACAGAATCAAAGAAAGACAGAAAAAGCATACTTAAGACAAAACATATCACTAAAAGCCAATGGTATCCTGGGGTACATAAAGAAAAGCATGGCCAGCAGGTCAAGGAAGGAGATTCTCCTCCTCTACTCTGCCTCAGTGAGGCCATGTCTGAAGTACTTAGTCCAGATCTGAGCAAAAAAAGACAGGGAACTTCCTGAAAGTCACAAAGAGGATGACAAAGACAATGAGAGGCCTGGAGCAACTCCCTTACAAAGAAAGACTGAAAAAGCAGGGATCTCATCAATGTTCATTAATCTGATGGGCGGAAGTCAAGTCAACAGAGACTAAGGAAAGAACATGAGGAAAAATAACTAATACCACTTAGATGCAGTGGGTTCAAGTGATGCCAGGATCACAGAATGGCCACAGTTGGAAGGGACCTCAAGGATCATGAATCTTCAACCCCCCTGCCACATGCAGGGCCACCAACCTCCCCATTTAATATTAGACCAGGCTGCCCAGGGCCCAATCCAACCTGGCCTTGAACACCTCCAGGGATGGGACATCCACAAACTCTCTGGGCAGCTGTTCCAGCACCTCGCCACTCTCATAGTAAAGACAGTATCACAAAGCAGAATGAGGTTGGTGCAGCTGCCCCTCCACGTTTACAAAGTTTATTCATGCATTCAGCTGCTCTGGATTGCAAATGCGCAGTGACTGCACCAGTGGCACTCACCACATTAACCATTAACTTCTTACAAGGGGATTTAACCATCCACATCACATGATTTTGTTCATAACTGTACAGCAGCCAGCCACTTCAATCCAGTCCTTAGTTATCAATAAATGGCAGGTTTGCTCGTGCGTGTCATTTTGAAGTCAGGGTTGGAAGAGCCACTTACAGGAGAGACACCTTTCCACAGCCCCAGGAGACTTTCAGTACGAACCACCCTGAAGAGCACCGTCACCATCCCAGCACGACCGGACCTGGAAGGAATACCAGACAGCACCCCAATGACTCCCCGCACCACCGGGCCCATCGCTGCACCTCCACGTGTTACCCCGGCCTTCACATGCCCCTTGTGGCCCCTTGGCCGCTCCTTCCAGAACACGCTGTTGCTCCACAGGGCCTCGGTACCCAGTCACCCATCCAATTACCCACCCCATCCAATTACCCGCCCAGCGCTCCCCGCAGCGCTCACCCTCCCACGGCCGGCTGCAGGGTCTGAAGGCGGGTCTTCAGCAGGTCGAGGGGCTGGAAGAGCAGCGTGGAGCAGGTGCCGCTGATGGAGCCGCAGACGAAGGCCTTCAGCACGGGGTGCATCTGGAGAGGAACGGGGGACATGGCTGCTTTATCCGCTTCTAAACCGCGTCGCAAGGAACGGGAAGGGCGGAAAATCGCTCCTTTAACGCGCGGCCGCGCAGCCGGGTCCCGCGCCTCGCACCCCGCGGCACACGGGGCGCCCCCCCGCCGTGTGCCATGCAGGGGGAGCCGCGCGGGACCCCGCCGAGCTTCGCGTGCGCCGCGGCGGGCCGGACGCACGTCATTACCTCGTCCTCTCGCCCCGTCATCCCAGCGCCCCGCTGAACCAGTGAGCGCGGCGGGCGGCAGTGACGCGCGCACCGTCCCCCCGGCGGCCAATCCAGCGCGGGCTCCGGACGGCGGCGGGAGCGAGCCGCGCATGCGCGCCGCTTAACCCTTAGCGTGCCGAGGGGGCTCGCAGTTACGGCTTATTGCATCCCGGGTGTGTGATGGGTCGGTGCCGCGGGCAGCACTAACCACGGGTGTGTGTGGTGGGGTGGCCTGGAGATGAGCGCTGTGTTTAGAAAGCTGCTTTGGGCATCTTTGGTTTGAGACACCACGTTGTGAGGGGTCACGAATCGGTGATTCTGTGAGTTGGCACCTTGTTTGGCTCCTGCTTTGAGGACACAATGAAATACACATGTCTCGAAGTGCTGGCCTAATGGTGTGAGCTTTCACCTCCAATAAAGCTGGCAAACCCAAGTGAGGTGTGTTTGTGAGAGGTTTTTGTGGCACTGAGGTGGTGCGTCAGGCTGCTTTGTCCAGCTCATGGCGGCAGCTGGGTGCCCATGGCTCCAAAGACCCCACAGCTGTGCTGCACCCCTGGCGGTTCCGTCCTCATCCCCACGTGGAGCCAGCAGGACATCGTGGGGCAGGTGTAGCCACCGGGACCTGCTGAGCCAACCAGAGGCTGCAGCAATGGCAGCCGAGCAGCTCGCAGCCCACGCAGGAGCTGGATGCTCTGGCAGTACCATGGCCTCCCGGTGCCCGCCTTGCTGTGGGGCTGGAGAAGCTTTGCTCTCTTGTTATGATCACAATGAATGAGGAGGTGACCCAGCACGATGGGGACAGTGACAGTGGGGTCACCTCCACTGGTGCAGGTTTTGACAAGCGTGGCATGCAGGCTCCTGTTCATCTGCATCACTGGGACATCCCCCACAGACATCTTCCCCATCATGGCGATGCGGGGAAATGGTGCTGGGACACCTAGTGAGAGACAGGACACCTGGCAGACGCGTGGGGCAAGTGACAGAGCTCTTTCATTGACGTTCCTGTTCATGTGAAATGACGTTCTGATCATCCAAAAGATAAGTCTGACACACGTTTCCGTTTCTGTAAGCATGAACTGAAGAGAATGAACTGACTGCCTTGTGGGTTTATACACCTTGAATATAACATCTGTCACGCAGAGGAAGAGGCACTTTGAGATTCTCTGCTGTTAGAGTGAAGACCTTGCTGGTGGCTTGGTGCTGAAAGGTAAACTAAGGTAAGCGCTGCCACTATATATATATGAAGATATACTCACCTCTCAGATGTGCTGTATACACTGAGACATTTTTCTGGCACTTTCACACAGTGCTGGATTATGGATGAGGACCTGAGGAGCCTGCTGGCTGGAGGAAAGCAGGAGGACTTGCCGGTGAGTGGATGCATCTGGGCTTGATCCTGAGGGGCTGTCACTGGGAGAGGTCAATCTGGCGGGGACAGTGAGGGTGTGGAAGTGGTCGTGGTTCTTTGAAAGCAGCACATGCAAAGGCACCTTCTGCAGAGGAGGCTGCTTGTGTCAGGGCTCACACACCCCTTCACTGAAGTCACAGGGGAAGTCCCTGTGCAGGAGATGTGCCCTCACCACTCTCAGTGGGCTGGGCAGGGTGTGGTGGGCACTGCCAGGAAGGCAGCATGGCTTTGGAGCCGTGGGCACCCAGCTGACTCCATGAGCTGGACAAAGATCTTGACAGAACATAGAGCTGAGCCCCAAAACCTCTGCTGAGGGCTCTTAGCAACCTGGCCCATTTGACTGCTGTTTTGGTGGTGCTCCTACCAACACTTGGACCAGCAGATCAGGCTGGATACAGACATGGGACTGGGCACATCGAGAAGCTATGGAATGAAGCTGATTTACCACAGCAGCTGCATTTCCTTTCATCTTCCCTGCCCCTGTAGCTCAAGACCCTCATCCTGTCAGGGCAGGACCATCACACATGTTCATTCCCCATTTGTGTCATCTGACCTGGCCAAGGCACACCTAATTTTAACTTGTGGGCTTCGTGTGAGATGAATTATATTTTTACTAGGAATGTAAATTGAGATTAGGACCTCACAAACTTCATTGTTCTTGAACAGGTGGATTACCATTTGTCAATAGCAATTAACTCCTCTGCACCCTATGATAACATGTACTACCCTGAACTGGACATTGACTGTGAATTTGAAAGTATTCCAGCATTTGCATCTTCATTTTTTCCAGCGCTGTACTCCATATTGTTTGTGGTTGGTCTCATGGGAAATGCTTTGGTTGTCTGGGTCCTAACAGTCTTCAAGAAGATCAGGGCCATGACTGACGTGTATCTGCTGAACCTCGCCATCTCTGACCTTGTCTTTGTCTTCTCCCTCCCTTTCCTGACTCAGTACTCCCTGGTAAGCCAGTGGACTTTTGGCAACGCCATGTGTAAAATTGTCAGTTCTGCTTACTTCATTGGTTTCTACAGCAGCGCCTTCTTCATAACCATCATGAGCATTGACAGGTACTTGGCCATTGTGCACTCTGTGTATGCCCTGCAGGTCCGGACAACCACTCATGGAATCATCGCAAGCCTGGCCCTTTGGGCAGTAGCCATTTTAGCATCAGTGCCAGGCCTTGTGTTCTTCCAGGAAGTGGATGATGATAACAGGACACTGTGCATCCCTCACTACCCTGGCAGTGGCAATGGCTGGAAGGTCTTCAGTAATTCTGAAGTCAACATCCTGGGGTGGCTGTTCCCTGTGAGCATCCTCACTTTCTGCTACCACAACATCTTGAAAAACCTGCAGAGGTGCCATACTCAGAACAAATACAAAGCAATGAAATTGGTTTTTATCGTTGTCATTGTGTTCTTCCTGTTCTGGACCCCCATCAATATCGTGCTCTTTTTGGACTCTATGAGGAGCTTGCATATCATCGATGACTGCCAGACTAGCCAAAGGCTTGACCTGGCCCTGGAGCTGGCTGAGACACTCTCCCTCGTGCACTGCTGCCTCAACCCCATCATCTACGCCTTTGTTGGGGAGAAGTTCAAGAAGTATCTCTGTGAGGCTTTTGGCAAATATACCCATTTTCTCTTGATCTGCAAAGGACACGGTGCCTTCAACAGACGCAACACGGACAGACACACCTCTCTGTACACAGCATCCTCACAGTCCTCTTTTGTTGGTAGCATCTTGTAGAGCTGCAAGGCAGAAGTTCCAAACTTTAGACTTCACTTGAAACTGAGAAATTCTCCTAGTATACTTCAATAAAAATAGTCTTTCTGTTTCCTTGTAGGTGGAGGTTTCAGTGCAGTGGTGCAATGGCTTGTTAGCAAAGTAAGACTACAGTATCACACAATACCAGAGCAAGCTGTAGTGCACCTTGCTCTTTCATGTGCTCTGACACCATTCTGAACAGGGACACCATTCTGTCCCGTGCTTAGCAAATGTGAATGAGAACTTCAAACACTGAAATTCACATTGCAAAATTTGTCAGGTACCCCCTGCCCACCAGCTGAATAGTTTATCAAAGAAGATTTTTGCCTCCATCACAGGGAAGTATGGGGATGCACTGTTCAGGCAACTTTTTAGGACAGGAGGTACAAGAAAAGTAGAATCATTTCTTAAGCCTGCTTGTATCATGCTTCCCTTTGGGATTCTTATTTTTTAGCATCTTTTTTAGCACCTTCCTCCCTTTCCAGTAGCTCTTTCTGCCCAACCGACTTTGTGGAAGTGAGGCTGAAAAATTATCAACAGACTCCACACAAAGACTTATGCTCTGTCCCTCCAGCACAGGACACATGGTCCTCCAATATTCCTAATGAAAAAATGAAAACCTTGAAGGATGAGAAGATGCAGCCTCTCTATGCAGATAGGTTGTCAAAGTCACATCTCGGTATTCCTCCACCTAGATTCTGACAAAACACATGTATAATATTTATTTTTTTTAATGCTTATTTAATTCCTCATGCCTCCTGAGTGAGCTGCCCCTCTGAGGGAGACAGTTCATCATGGACTACTTGCAGAGCTGGCTGCAACATCCATCTTAAAGGAAGATGCCAAATGTGTCCATTAAAACAACTAACCCTCCCCTAAGGAAAGGTCAGTGGTTTGCATACAAATACCAAACGGATGGTGGTTATGGCACTGGGGCTGAAAGCCACTGCCTTCTGGTCTACATGAACAAATGTTTGATTTTGGAGAGTGGATGAGAGCAGATGCTGTTGCCTTAGGAATGTTTCTTCCCTCTGCTCAGGCCTGGTGTTGGGAGGAACAGCTCACATTTCCAAGCCTGGGACAGCAGGCAGCTCCTTCCCTTGTCTCAGCAGAGTGAATTTATTCTACAGGCAGTGGCTGTGCTCATCGCAGGGTTGAGAGCATGCTGTGTGAAGGGAAACAGTCCCTCAGTTTAAGGAATCACTCCAGGGCCTAGCTCCTACCTGATATCTAAGCAAAGTTTCCAGATAGAGCTTAGTGAATGAGTAATTAGGCAAGCAGCAAATGAATTACTGTTACGTGGTAAAAGTCATGGGTAAAATCTTCCTGGGAATCTGCAGGAGGTAGCACAAATATTGACAGATAAATGTAATGGTGCTTTGAAGTTTTTGTTCCTGGTCTATTTTTCTCTACAGGATATCACCCTATTTGAAGTTTTATAATAAAGATTCTTCCAGCAGTGTAAATGCATGATCCTGGCACCTGAGGAACTCCCCTGTCCTATCACTGATTATCTCAGATTGCACATTTTCTTCTGTCCTGGCAGATTCACATAACTGACCATTCCTCCAGCCACTTCCTCTCTCTTTCTCCCTCTTTCCTTCTCCCTGGGAGAAAAAGACTGAGAGCCGGTTGTATTCTAGCAGGTTATCTTCTAGCAAGTCAGCCTACTCTGGTAAAATCCCTACACCTTTCGAATACCCTTGAGGTTATTTCCTAGAGAAGATCAGAACAAAACCCAGAAGACAATTCTCTTTAGCTGCTGATCTTCAGATAGCGTTTATTTTATTGTGCATCCATGTTGGTGATCTGCAAAATGCAGTCTTTTACAAGAACAGGTTGATAACAATGTGTACTACAAATAACGTTCCTTCATGTGGGCAGTGAGAGATTCCCCAAGTGATAAAGCAAAGACTGTGAACAAAAGATGAGTTTTAACCACTTCCTCGATACCAGCTCTGCGCTGCAGCTCCTGTCATTTGGGCAACTTGCCACCCTTGGTCAACATGCCTCTTTTTTTGTATGTGCAGGCATTTAAATGCCCAAGAATGGGTTTCACAGAAATTAAGGTTGAAGCAGAAATGTGGTGGACAGGATGCCAGTGCTAGCTATCTATATCCCCTGGAGGTTTGCAGCAGTAGCTCTCTATAACATACTTTGCTCGTAGCACAAGGATGGCAACAACCTCTGCACATACACATATTTCATGGTATGCATCCTGCAGTAAAGGATTCTGTAACACTGACTTGCAGACTTCCTTGCATAGTACAGCTCTCCCCCTAGCAGCTGGCACAGTCATTCAATTTCCATCACAAGATCACTGCAGGAAAATAGCAGTACCTTCAAATAACAGAATAATGGGACATGCAGAATCATTTCCATCCCTTCTCACTGCCTACACTCTCTGTCTGCCCATGCTACCACTGTGCCACCCTTCAGAGATATACCTCCCTCATACCCACAGACAAGCAGGCTCAGGAGTTGGGTATCTGCGTTGGAAAAATGTCCCTTTAGTAACAGGAGGCTCCTTTACTTGTCAGATGCTTGTCCTCCATTTCCATGTTTTCCCCTTCCTCCTCTATGTACGAACAAAGCATGGAGAAACCTCAATCTTTTTTTTTTTTTTTTTTTTTTTGCTAAATTTCACCAACACTTGTCTTGTCCAGCCCCTACACATCAGGTTTTGCAGTCCAATCTGAAATGGACATCATTTGCAGTAAAGTAAAGCAGCCCCTGACCTATGCAAAAACAGGATGGAGATCTTTCAGCAAATTAACCTGTGGCCTAAAAGGGATCCAAGCCATGTAGATGAAGAGCAAAATATTTTTTTCTGAAGGATGTGTCTCTAAGTTTGACTGAAAATCATCCCTCCCTCCCTGGACCACATCAGGCTTGCTCTTCTGAAGCCCACTAGTATCTGCTATTTATTCTCAGGCTGTGTTCCCAGTGAGCAATTTCCAGTAACAGCAAAAATAATCAAACAAGAAGCTGTTACTCCATGCAGCTCAGGAAAAGCTGTGTGGAGGTGTAGCTTAGGCATGGTGACCAAAATGAGAGGTGCACAGATTGCAGTGAAGCTCTGCCGCAGAACAGAAAGGTGTGAGGAGAGGACAACAGGGTGCAGCTCACCCTGGGTGCTGGGGTTTTCTTGGTTCTGGGATGTGCTATATTTGTGTGATATGCTCTGAGGCAACTGCGAACTTTTAGATCTGTGCAATATTTGTTTGGTTTTCTAACACTCAGTGGTCATCCTGTAACGAGATGTACATCAGGGGCTCAGGAAATGGCCAGTTTCTATTAATGCACTGGTGATAAAAGGCATTAGTAGTCTCAAGTGAGTCTCAAGCAAAGAAACCACTCAAAGACCCACAGTGCCTCCATCGTGCTCCTGCAGCCTATCCTCGGCTGCTCAGGTGAGCTGGTATGTTCACTGTGCTCTTCCTTTGCATCCTCCCAGCTGGAACTCCACAGTCTAGCAAAAATGGGCTCATTTTGCTGTCATTAAAATTTTAATTTCTGGTGCTGATTGAGATGTCATGCTGCAGGTCACCAGCAGCCAAATCAGGACGATGTTACACTGCATGAAGGAGCTGGTAGATGTCAAGTACCATAGGCCTTCACCAAAGCTCTCTGTGTTTTGAAAGGGGGATGCTTTGCTCCTTGCACACAGCTCTCTGCAGCACTAAGGATTTCCTGCCAAGGCAGCTGCCTCCCTCCTTGCAGCAGCAGCACCGGGAGTCGGATCAACCTCAACTCCCCGCTGCAGCCTGGCGCCGCGAGCTGCTGCTGCCGCAGGGGCGGAGGTGAGACCCACATCCTGATGCTGTGTGGGCAGCAGAACATGCAGTTCTCTGTGCTCCTCTCCTTTCTGAAGGGACAGGCCTGCCTGGGAGCTGCCTGCTCTGAGCTGTGTGCAAAGGCACTAGGAGCGCAGGACGGTAGAAGGAACCCTCTGCATCTTCCTTGAGTCTGAGAGGCATCATAGTGACTCCAACTCGCAGGGCTGTCCCAGCAGCTGCTGTCCCAGGAGAAGTGCCAGGCTGGCTGAGCTCGTCTGTTCTGCACAGACATGGTGTATGGTCACTTGTTTGCTCATAAGGAGCCCACCACAGTTTCAGCATTGGTCCCACTCACTTCTGCTACTCAGCTTTACATTCTGATCTTGGTCTTTTTGCTGCAGTGAGACAGGTTGAAGGGAAGTCAGAACAAGTTGGGCACATCACATAGTCAGATATTCTCATGTGTATCATCTTAAAACCGAGACAAAAGTAACAGTCACTCACATTCAGTCTTGTTTCCTTTTGATTCACTATTGGTGTGTATAAAACACAGAGTAAAAAGGAGTGAGTAAAAGCTGTGTACCTGGAGGAAATATGCCTATGACAATGTAACTCCTTTTACAAGCTCCTGTGCAGGAGGCTGACCTTACTGGTAACCTGTGTCCTCCTGTATATCTGTGATACGTCTGTAGGGTTTTTCAATCACCCTCTTAGGGGAGCAACAGGAAAGCTGCACTGACAGCATGCAGACCAAATTAGCTCTCATCCATAATGTGGCTGTGGGCTGAGGGTGAGCTCTGCACCACTTTGCCACCAGTAGCCCAGCCACATCACTCTCACTCCAGGAGATGGCTGCTCCCTTGGGGCAAACAGCCAAGCAGAAGAAATATTCTACCAAAATGGAGAACTGAGCCAAGAAGGGGAGGGAAAAGACAAGGTTCAGCAGATAGATGTCAGTCATGGCCCTGGCTTTCTTAAAAACTGTTAACCCAGGTGCAGCCCAAGGCGTCTGAATGTGCTGCTGTGCTCAGATAGCAGGGCAGTAGCCAAGGAGTGACTCACTGAAGACCTGTACCAATCACAAATCTATGAGCTTGGTTTCTTTACCTGAGATTCATACAGAAACAGCAACCTCAGTTTCATCTTGAAATGTCAGCAAAGAGATCTGTAGAATGTCAATGGAAGACTTTGGCCCACACATCTGTGAGGTGCCACTGGCCCTCACCATGTGCCTCACACCGCCATCAGGGAGGAAGAAGTACAACTGCTGGGTTTCTGGTGAAGGTGTGTAGCCCCATGTTTGTTATTTTATTTGTTTTCCTTAGGAAGTATCCACCCTAAAAGAAAGTTCAGTCTGAGGTATCACTTCATCCATGCCTCTCCTTGAGACATGCACTCTGTAGGATGGCTCCACTACCGGGAATATTCAGAAGTGATCCTTCCAGAAGGACTCCTCCCATCTAGAAGTGCTTCTCTGTCTCTTCTCTGCTGTGGTAACATCCAGCTATGCCCAGAGATAGGATGGTTCACATTTGTAACAGAGCTCTTCCTGGGTGTATGCCCTGTAGTCTGGGCAAGTAATGCTGACCAAAGCAAAGTTGCTGCTGAACTGCAGTAGTTCCGATGCACAACTCGTACGGTGTGCTTCTGCTTGCCTGAACATTTTTGCATAAAATTGTGTTTCTCTTCACTCAGCTAAAATGCCAAAATGTGCAGTGGCACATCACAGAAATCCCCACTCAGCGTAGTGGAAGCGTGAGTTGGGTTTCCACTCAGTGCTGACTTGTGCATCTGCTGGGCTGTCATCTCCACCCAACACCTCTCTTGTTTCAGAGCTGGCTGGTACTTGCATGGGTCCAACATGCTGTGATACCTCTCACTCAGAGCTATTTTTCCACTCCATGCGCTGGTATGCAGGCAGACTTTCCACTGACATTAATATATGTGCCATGTGCTTGCATGTGGACATCACAAAAACATTTATTCACACAGCCCTTCTTCACCTCGCATTCCCCAAGAACACTCTGAGCCTCCAAAATCATCTACATGCTTGGTTTTGGGTAAGGTAAAGCACATGCAATTTGAGAGGAAGGGCAGTTCAGCACCCCGACCAGCTGAGGTCTTCACATCCCATCTGCCCCCACTGGCTGCCTGGGTATCTATTCCTGTCTTCCAAGAATCCTGCAGCACAGGTTCAGGAGGGGCTTGTGAGCTAAGCCAGCATGTAACAGTGGTCCCCTATTTTCTCCTTTCTGTACAGGAAAAAGCAAATGAAACAAAAACAGGCTGTTTACTGATGCAGAGCAGCAAGGGAATAATGCCCCAAAATCCTACCCCTTTGCTGACCCATACTTGGAAGTAAACGCAATCTTTCTAGCAAACAAGAGTGGAGTGCCAAGGTGTGGGCAGAACATGTGAAATGAACTGCTGAATATTAAATGAGCCATAGAATATCCTGAGCTGGAAGGGACCCACAAGGATCATCAAGCTGCACTGGTTACAGATTTGTAAGTTGAGAGGACATAGATAGACAGTTCTGGAAAGATAGATAGTTCTGGAAAGTAGTAAGCCTCTGTTCTCAGGTCATTTTATCTATTTACCTAGTTATCTATTTATTTATTTAATGGTACTGGAAATAAAATATTTGAATAATAAACCAATTCAGTTGTCATGTCCTTTTAGTCATCCATTCATTCATTCATTCATTTAACAGTGAAATATCAGATTAAATCTTTGCTTTGCAATGTCAGCAGTGTCCCAGAGGCTGCTCGTATGTCCAACTAGAAAGAGACACTAAATGCATTTTGCTGATGGCATAAACAGTGTTGGTTTGTGTGCTTGCTTTCTGAATTTCTGAAATATCCAGTGAAAGCGTTGGAACCAAAGAGGGGAAGCAAGGTTCAAGTGAGGAGTGATCCCCTTTAAATACAGCTCTCTTTTCATCTGGACTCAAGTTCAAACACCCGTGGCTCTGTGTAGGACAGCAACAAGTGCTGGTCAGTGACACCTACTCTGGCTGCTCCAACCAGCCAGGCCCTGGGCACCACACAGCGATGTCACTGTGATGACATGTGGGCATCATGGAGACATTTGAGCACTGCTCAACAGAACCCTCTGACAGTTCCACTGGATTTCACTTGCTGACTGCCAGGGCGAAGATGGCTCATCACAGAAATGTGTCTGTGTGAGAATTTCTGTTAAACAGAGACAATAAAAATTAAAATTGAACCGCCGGAATCAGAAAGGTCTTCTGTTTCTGAGCCAGAGAAGCTGGTTGAGTCCTCAGGCTCCCCTTCTCCTCGTCCTCTGGGACAAGATCAAGGAGCAATTAAGGATGCTGCTGCAGCATGGATAAAGAAAAGGATTCACTAACATCTTCTGATGAAGAGGAAGCCAAACATTTCCCTCACATTTCTTCTGAGGAGAGCAAAGCCAGCACCTCCTCAGCCCTCAGCTTTCCACAGAAACTCTGCAACTGGTTGAAAGTGATTGATTTAAGATGAGTCGGTGGGATCACAGTGGGAACTGTTGTCATCAATAAAGAGATGCTTAAGGTTGAAGTGCTGGGAAGTAAAGAGGTTTTTTTGACTGACAACATGACAAGTCTCTAACTGCACACAGACACGGGATCTTACTGCTGGAGTAAGATGATTTGGATATTTTTTTCTTGAAAGAATAACAACCCAAACAACAACAACAAAAAACCCAAAGCTATAACTATGCTTCAATAACTTCACTTATTCTCTGCCAGAGACTGAAGCTGAAGATGCAGATCATTCCCAATTCAAAAGAAAAAAAAAAAAAAAAAGCTTTTTTTTAAATTACCCTAGTGGATTTGTAAAATAATGCTGAGCTGTAGATGAGGTACTGACAGCAGCTTCAGCAATGGTAACATATGGAAAATATTAAAAAGACCAAGGGTAAACTCAATGAAAATATGAAGGAAATAAAACACCCAAAAATGAAAACTAGGGAGCATACGGTTACGTGCGAGTAAAGACATCTGTGTACAAGTAGGTTAATAGGCCTGGAAAGGTTTCTCCCTGGTAGACAGCAAGAGAAAAATGTAGAGGTAGTTGAGAACTGAAGACTAGAAGGCACTTTTCTACCGTCCAGATATTTTGTGAAAAATGTAAGGTACAACCTGCACCCTGTAAACTGTGGTAACTGTGGTAACTCAGATGAGCCAAGCAGGGTCTGAAACAGACCAAGAAACAGAGCAGAGCTGTGGGTCTCCACTCACCTCTCTATTTCCATGCAGCACCCCCAGTAATCCAGCACCAATACCAGCACAGCATGCCCAGGCTCCTCTCGATTTCAGAGGCCCACCAGCCTCCTCTGAAGCCTGGTGCCATGGAGGAACAGACACAGTCTGACTCATTCTTCAACCTGAACGTTGATGCTGGGCTTACCAACTGCTTGTTGTGGAGGCTGGTTCAGAAAAATGAAATGAATCACCATCTGAGGTGAGATACCCATTTAGTGCTGATCTCTCAACACAGCACCCACTCAAGACAAGGGCCGTGCAGGTCTTTGCAGACCAACAGATCAGGGCAAGGCTGTCAGAGAAGGTTTCAGGAGAGAGGTTCTTTTTGCTTGCATAAAGTGTGCCAGCTTTGTGTGCAAGCGTGCCAGCTTTTTGTGGCTCTTCCCTTCTCTAGCCCTTGAGCTAAGACATTTCCACACCTAGATGTAGCTTTTCTCCATCTCTCTCAATTTTTACCTCTCCAGATTTGCAACAAAGAACAACTGCATCTCCTACCGGCAGGCTAGAAAGCTGCCATGACAAGTGACAGGAGAAGACAAGGCTCCCTCTGCTGGGTTTTGCTTCAGAGACCTTTGCTTCTTGAAGAAGCAAAAGGTGCTCTTCCCCCTTGTGTGTGGAAAGGATGAAAGCTTTTCCAACAGCTTTCTCAGATTTTCTTATCCCTAAGCTGTGTCCCAAGCACCAGTGTGTGAAATGAGGCAGACAACAGAAAGATATTTCTTGATGCGCAGTTTTCTTTTGGGCAGCATTCATTCCACGTATATTCAAGTTACACTGAAAATGCATGCTGCAATCATGAGTAACACTCTTATCGAGGCTTATCACTGACATCAGAGTACAACAAAAAGTCTTTTCTGCTCCCTGGGGGGGACCTGTTGAGGAAGTGTGTAAGTCTGCATGATTTAGTTTCTCTTCATTTGAAGCCCTGCAGTTACAACTTTGTGGGTATCACTTTTGACACATTTGTAGTGCTGCAGGAATAACTTCAAAGCATTGTTGGCAACAAGGAAGATTAATTCATCTTTCTCAATCAGGCAGTTCTCACAGTGAGGTTTCCTTAATGCTATATATTAGAAATCATCTTTCTGACAGCTGAAAGTTTGTGATTTTGGCAGTTGGAGCTTCTATTTCATTGTGTGGGGAGAAACCAGCTTTGAGCGTTTTGATACTTTCCTGCAAAAAATGCACAGTTCCTTACCTCTATTTGTGAAGAAGAGAAAGAATGGAGATGCTGGCACCCCAAACATGCTAAACCATGACACCTGTGATACACTCCTGTGCATCACGTGCTCAAGTCCAGATCAGAAAGGCTCCTGGAGGAATGAACATGTTTAAACTCAGAATTCTCCAGCCCAGATGACTGAAGGGAGATGTGCTCAAAATCTTATTTGTGGGCAAAGAAGCACAACGTATTGTGAGCATAATGGTAGTCTCAGGGTTCTAAACATTACTCCAGATCTACTGGCTGCAGAAGAAGAAAGAATACCAATGCAGCTAAAGTTATTTTACACGCACTTTCTAGCCCTTTTCCTTCCCCTGCTCCTCTGGGTCCTAAAGCTAGTGGCTTCACCCTGCTGGTGGTATGGAGGTGTCACAGCAAGCTGTAAACGTCGCTGGAGCAAAGTTGCCACCATGCTGCCCACACTCCCCCAGCCCCTGGCATCTGAGACCATCCCCAATTGAGAGGTTTGGTCCATTCTATCCCCTTGGTCCCAACTGTCCTCACAGAGGGGGGTCAGCATTTGGAAGAGTCACCCTCAGCACTGTGCACTAAAGGGAAGGCGTGAAGATCCCAAAGGATTTCTTGTCTCCTCTGCTGTGCTTCTGCATGCACTTCAGCCCCACGGACTCTGTGGGCTGTGTCCTGCCTCACTATTTCACAACACGACAGCGGGACCACAGCTGAGCACATCAATACCCAACTCAGCTCTGAAGCTCAGCCCAGGAAGCTGCTCTGCCAAAGTTCAGGTTTCATAGGGCAGGCATAAATGCTAGAGAAGAGGAAATATACATTTGAAAACAATCAGGTTCAGCCTGAAGAAAACACTGGTTTTCAAGTCAACTGCGAATTAAGGTAAGAGACAACTATATTTCACCTATAACTTGACAGGTCAGGATGACAAGTGGCGTCTCATGAACTTTGGGAATCTCCTCACTGCTTAACTTTGGGAATCTAAGTGAGATTTACTTTGGATTAAGATGATGTGGGTGATGTTTACAAGCTGGGAAGGCAGAAACGAAAACACTTTTACCAGTCAAAGCAAATCAGAGCAGAGGCATTTTACTTGGTGGCTGATTTTTTGTGGCGTCTTGTGGTAAAAGAAACATTCACCCTGCTAGAATCCCTCAAGATTAAAGCAAAACATTGAGAGATGGTGTGCAGCATTAGCACACAAGGACAGACCAGGAGGATACAGCCCTTCTACTTTATTAGGTGCACTTTATTGGATGTCTGCAGGGATTTTCAAACACTACACTCACCAGCATTGCTTGCTTTTGGCTTTGGCCCCTGAACCAACAGCAGAAACATCAATGACAGTGAAAAACAGCCCAATACAGGATTTTGTTAGAGATGATAGAAAGTGGGCAGACTGGCAAGGTAATGACAGAAATCCAAAAATTTGAGAAATCAACTTTCTGTATGACCACATTATTTAATTTCTCTGTGACTCAGCCTTCCATGAGAAGGGTGTTACACAATCAGTTTTGGTGAGACATTCGTGTAGTAGAGTTGGTTGCAGCAGCCCATTAAGTAATTGTGTGATATAAATACAGATGCAGAAGCAGCTGCTCCCAACATCTATTCTGTTGGGGCAAAGCCTGGGTGCAGGACAGTGAACTGGACAACAGGATGAAAGAAGGAAAGTGACTGCAGTGAGTTCTGAAAGTTTGGGCAGTGCAGAAAGAGTCCAAAAAGGGGATAAATAAATCTAAATTTGGGGAAAGGGGATGCAAGAACATGCAGTGAGCTGGGAGGTCTGCTAGAGGATAGCGTGGTCTTGGCAGGAAAATATTCATCAGGACATCGTCACAAGGTAATGCGTGCTGCCCTCTGAAAGCACAGTGGAGAGGATAATTTAACAGATCTCACATTTCTTGGGTTTCTCAAAGATGCCATGATTAAAAGATCTTATTAATAACAAAAAGGGGACAGGAAATACATAGGCACAACTATAAAGGTGATGGGAGGATGGTGCCAGCAGTAACTATAAACAAGGCACAAACAATGCACACTGCTGTAAACAACTGGCTCTTTCCACAGTTCCTCCCACATAAAATATGAAGGAAATCTGAAAGCCACACAAGTAGAGAAAGCCTGGGAAAAAGAAATACTGAGGAAGAGCAGTTCAGAGAAAACAAGGGCAGAACGCACAGCTATGCATGTAAAAATTAGAGGACAAAGCCGTGGTTCTTCCAGCCCACAGTTCACATACGTTACTGTCCTGTGTCAGGTCTCTGGAACTGTACACAGCCTGGAAGTCTGCTCAGCATGCAGAGCTTCTGCAGAGGACCCCGGCATCTGTGTCAGTGGGTCTGTTCATCAGCATTGGGACCACAAAGCCATGACCTTAAGAGGCATGGGGGAAAAATTCAGAATCATTTTTCAGTGGTTTTTGATCCATGGGAGATATAGGAGCCAGGGTCATACTGTCAGGTCATACTCTCCTAAGTCATTTCTGAAAAAGATATGTAGAGCTCCAAGCTTCTTAGAGCCAGGTTTCTAAAGTAGTCGGACTGCCAAGGGCTCCCATTCAGAAGGATTATTCGAATAGTGACAGCATCTCAGTAAAATGCTTTGATGTGGTTATCTGCAACTTAGTTGCTCGAGAGCCCTTACAGGTCGTGTCATGAAAGTTGAGCCCATATTCCTCTCCATCAAGGCCATGCTCATTTCTGCTGTTACCTAGAGGTTACCTAGAGCATGACCAGAAGATCCTCAGAATGGCCTTGAGAAAATATGAAGAGCAAGATGCTGGGAGCAGGTGGGATCCTTGGCACATGGGCACCATATTTCCTGCATGGCCACACAGCCTCTGGGGGACTTTGAGAGAGGGAGCTTGAAGTGTTAAAAGCCTCATCTCACAGCTTTCATTATAAATACAGCAACAACCGCAGGGGCGAGCTGCCACGGCCCCAGAAACCACACAGAGCCTGGTGCAAGCAGTGAGATGTGGCTGGAGGAACAAGGTCCTGGCACAGAGGCTCAGTCCCCTTGCCAGGAAGTTAGCATGAGCAGCAGTTGGGTGGGACCAGGGTACGAGCATCTCCGACTCTTGGTCGAAATAAGACCTTTGTGTTTGCTCTGCAGCACAGGTGGTGAAGCCTTCCCCATTGGTAAACAGGAATAGTTCCATGTTTCTGTTTTATTGTTTGCTTTATAAAAATCAGAGTATAGCTAATTCTGATGCAGTAGTTAAACTGAAAGTCGTGCCCTGGTTCCTTGCTGCCCTGAAGTTATCTCCAGGTTAGCATTTTCCAGTTGCTTTATAAAGCCTTAGGTTACAGTGACAGAGATCCTGGACTCAATGCTATCCCCTCCTGTCCTCCATAACCCAAGCCCAAATTTTTCAAGTACGTTCCTTTTACCCAGAAGTATTGGTTTAAATTTTTAGATTTACATGCTGCTCATCTCCAGCTATTGGTCTGAATTTAAGTTATAGAATCTACTGCTTCTAACTTAATTTGTGATGGTGATGTAAAAACCATAGAACTGGTTCAGGGGAGGGGCTTCTTTTTAAATCTTTTTGACCTAAATGTCTTTGCTAAGGGGCTACAAACCTCTGCAATTTTCAGGTTTATCTTATTCTGAAGTGGTTTGATCGTCTTCCATTTCTAAGTCTTTTATTTTGTACCTTAAATGCCCTGATTTTTAGAAAGCACTCAGTGTTTTTCCTCTTCATCTTGATCTTCACATTGAGTTGGAAAACCTAACAATGAAGTGGCTCTGAGCACTACTTGCTTTTGAAAATCTTATCCTCAGAGCCTTGGGGGGAGCCTTCATAAATTAGAGCACTCAAACTGATAAGCAATAAATAAGCTTACAGAACTCTGCCTGGCCACAGAAATGGCCCAAACGAACTGATAATAAATCACAGAAGAAAGAATAAATCCAAAGAAAGTCACCTTAAAGTCATCAGAGAAGGACTGTGGGAGCAGAGAGCAAGGCTGCACCTGACAGCGTCCCAGTGGTTTGCTTGCTCTGCTCTACTTTCTCCACTTCTTATGAGTTTGCACACATGAAGCATGCCTACAGCCCCAGTAGTGAGCCCTACAGCAATAAAATTTTCCCTCCTGGTGTTCCTTCTCACGTAGCACAGCTGTAAACACCCAAAGATTGCATCAGCTTTTTGTACTGAAACATCCAGCCGGGTGCTCAGTTTCAATGTCTGCCCACATTGGCTTCAGAGTTGCCTGGGGGATAGACCCCGTGCTCCAGGCACAGTTTGTGGTGTTCATCTTTCCAGCATGTAACGTTGGCTACAAGAAACGTGACGGTGAATCATCCCAGAAACCCCAGATTACTCAGAGCTGGCTGAACTGCTACCCAATCATCTAGTTTTCTGATCACATCACCCTACTGGCTCTGATTCCCAATCTGCTTTCACTCCGCTGATGGTAATACTGAAAAGCTTTTGGATTTGAATTCATGGCTCTCACAAAGCTTTTACAAACAATATATCCAGTTTGGTAAGGATTCTTTCACTGAAACCTTTTTTTTTTTTTTTTTTTTTTTTTTTTTTTTTTTTTTAATTTGACAGCTTATCAGTCCAAATCCAATCATCCTGCTATATAAGATTTGTGTTGCATTGTGCTGGAGAGTGTAACTCACAACAGCAGGCTGTGCAATCCAAAGCTGCAAATCTGCACAGCATCTATTCTCAACTTCTTACCTCATGAGATGACCAAATCAAAGTAGTTGTTGTTGTTGGTTTTTTTTGCATAAAACCACATGAAGCGGCATTAGCTGCACTCTCCCTCTTTACTGCTTAAATGTTATTTTGCTTGTATGAACTATCTTATCTTGCCTCCTGCTTTTAAGAATTGGCATTCTCAGCTCCTTCCAGAACTTGTAGAAAGAGTCCCCATTTCAGGACTGAGCGAAAGACTCAGTTTGAAGTAACTGCATTTGCTGGGTCTGCTTCAGGCCCTGGCTAGGTAACACGTTACCAAGTAGCTCTAGACAGCATCCCCTAAGGACGGAGCCGCCCGGCTTTGAAAGCTGAACCAGAACAATTGCACCAACCAGTTGGGTGTAAGACTAGAAACTGGGTGCTATCTCCGGTTAGTGCGTTACTCTCACATCTCAGTTTTGTTTTAGGCACCATCCAAACTACCATTAGCAATATCTGCAGCATCCTGGCGAATACATGCAGAGTGTTTGGTGCCAGAGTTTCACCTAGAGTGCTAGGAAGGCTTTCAACCAGCTTCCCACCTGCTCGATTCCATCCAGCCCCAGTTAATTCCGTTAAACCTTTGTGGCATGTGCTAGAAAGGCCACCAGTAGTTAGGTCACTTCATTTGGAGGACATGCCCATGGTCTTGCCAAGACTCACCAGCAGGTGTGAAGCTGATGGGTGTAGCTACAACAGCACAAAAGCGATGATGTTTATATTTGGGTAGGGTGGTGGCAGCTCAGATAAAAGCACGAGAAAGGCAAATGTGCTGACTGGGTTTCACAGGGTCTCCACAAAGCCTATCAGCTTCTCTAGGCCAGCATCAGGCTGAATCACTGCAGTGCAGCTCGGGTCTGCGTGGGAAAAGCGAGTTAAATCAACCTAGCCCTGAAATGCTGACTAAGGTGTGAAAATCTTGAATACTTCATCAGCTTATTGCACAAATTTGTAGTGCGACTCTTTGGCAGAGGTCTGGTTTGGATTATTTCTTAACTTCACTTCTTTCAGTCACAGCAGAGGCACAGCGGAAAGCCAAAGAGCTGGCAGATCTGGCTTCTTGACAGTAGATCTTGTAGCATGGCAACTGGTTGATAACGAGATGGATCAGATGTGCAAGCAGGATTTGGCTCTTGTGTCACCCAGTCTGATGTCAATGATGTTTGAAGGTTGACATGCAACATCTGTTGCCTAGTGGAATTTGATGAATCTCTCATAATTTCACTTCCCTATATATTATATACAGTGCACGTGACAGAAATTGGCTGGGAATATCTGGGTTGAGAAATAGGGTTTACATCCTGCCAAGTACTGTCTTTTAGAAGCTATAAACATATTTAAAAGCAGAAGTGTTTGGGGGGAGTAGGGCCCAAAGCTGTGTGTAAATCTGAAGAGAGAAAAGCAGTTGAACAGCTCCATGAGAAGCAGAAGTGAATCTACTATTTCCTGTATTCAGCAAGGGAAAACGCTTGGCAGAGATATATTGCAGCCACATCGTTCTTACTCAGTATGCTCTGCAGTCTTCAGTTAACTTTTCCCCTTATTTTAACATTTATTGTAAGCACAAGAGAGTAATTTGTGTTGAGTCAGACAGTGAGAAGACTATCGGTGCGTGGGGTGGGTTCTGCAAGACTGGCAGCGGACACCTGGCTGGGAAGGATGCAGCGGCCATATACTGGTTCTCAATCCAGAACACAATGAAATTTTATTGCATTACGCACATCTAACATATGAGTTGTTTCTTGTGAGGCTTTTGGTTGGTTGCAGCCCATCTGTTGGATAATATCAGCTTAAACTGAGCAAAGTGGTGTCAGACAAGCTAAATATTCAAAAAGAACTGACCACATTACCTATGCAGGATAACTAGCAGTGAGAGAAGATCACCAGGGCTTACGTTCATCCCATGGCAGAAACCGCATTTCTTGGCAAGTATGAAACCTTTCCTGCGCCCAACACGATATATTGACATGCACTGGCTCATATAGAAACCTTCCAGAGGAACAAGCTGCCTTTCTAGGCATGAATTGAGGCAGCAAGCATGGGAACCACGAGCACAAGTAGGGGCCCTCAGAGAGGAGACAGTGACGCAGAATGAGCTCCCTATTTCCACTTGAAGTTCACACACCGGCACCACCAAACAGTTCTCCTTGGGTGCAGGGATAGCAGAGATGCTAAGGGGATATGAGAGCTATCAATTGACTCTCACTTCTGTGTGTCAGGACAGGCTGGGACCTTGAGTCCTCGATTCATCTCTTGCCAAGGTTGATCAAACCCTGTGCACAGCCTCCTCCATTTAGATAGCATCAGTGAAGAGCATCGGTGAAGAACAAGAAGGATGCTGTGGGACAGCGCAGAGGGGTTGCAAGGAGCCAGATGGGCTCTTAGAGACTCGTATGCAGCACAAGAGTCTTGGTGCACCACTGACACGTCTTCCCATTTTAAAGAGACCTGCTGCAGACTTTTAGTCTCTGAAGAGATGAAAGAACCACCTAGGGAGGTGATGGAGTCACCGACCCTGGAGGCATTCAAGGAACATTTAGATGTTGTGTTAAGGGCCATGGTTTAATGAGAACTATTGGTGATAGGTGGATGGTTGGACTGGATAATCTTGTAGGTCTTTTCCAGCCTTGGTGATTCTATAATTTCATGATTCTATGATTATATACTGTGTCTGCTGCTTGTTCTTATATTCCTTTGCACAATAAATAAAGCAGTGACTGGGCAGACACAGGAAGAGATAGACAACACCTCACCCATCTCCGCAGGCAATTCCAATTAGTTATCTCACCAGCAGGAAATTAAAACCTTGTTTCCTCATTGTTTGCCATGAATTCTGCACGTTGCCTTTGGAGAACCAACCTGGGCAGCAGACAGAGGGCTCAGTTCCAGACGCCGTGCAGCCGTGGGTGCTCCTGCAGGCTGCACACAGCCCAGCCCTCTGCTGGTGCCCCACAGCACCCATGCTGAGACAGCCCTTCTGCCTGCCCGCTTTTCCTGTGCCAAACCACAGAGCTTGTTTGCTAATGACTGCGGGCACTTCTCTTCTAGGTGCCTGGGGGACAGCAAAGAATAAGGTGTTTTAAAACAGAGACTGCACATTGCCGGCTGGTACCCTTTGAGTAGTGACTACAAAACGAGAGGGCAGAACTTGATGGGCCACACCGCAAATGGCACTCTAGCACTGAGGCATTTGGAGAAAATATCAGTATAGTCAGATCAACCATCCATTGGGGAGTTTGTTGTAGTTACCACTGCATCATACGAAACTTCTTAGGCAAGGGCTGTCTCACACCTTGGAGCATTTGGCATTTTTACTTCATGCTTAGCCATGCAAGGCTTTTTGCAAACAGGCTGGAGAATTTACTGCTGTCAGAGGAAAATGGACACGTAGGCTTCGCTCCTAATCTTTGCTCCTGCTACATCAGCATCTGCCCAGACATGGCCAAGCTGGGCGTCCTACCACACTTCCACCCTGGGGTTAGCATTTGGGTTAAGCTTGGTTCCTGCTGATCATAGTTCCATTTAGAATGTTGCTTCCTGCTGAATGCTGCCCAGCAAAGTGGGAGAGTGCCTGCATTTCTCACGCAGCGATGCACCTCCTGCACTGCTTGTTTCGCTGCTACTTGGCTGCTCATGCAAGAAGGGGCTTGTGCACTCTTTAACATTGTCACTATTTTTTTCTTGTACTAGGGAGCTAATTTTTAATGAAGTACATTTAAAAGAAGAGTCTGGACTTATCTCAGTATCCACCACCACGTATAATCAATGAATATACAGATCTTATAATTAAGAAATATACATGAAAATTAGGCTCAACAGGTTATCACGCTAAAGAAGAATAGATACAAGCTTACCTTCATCCTGGGCTCCCTGAGAAGACTCCAAGAGGAGGGATCTCCAAAAGAGTTCCTTCCCAGCTGGTAGTCAGCTCTCAAATGGGATCTAGGAGAGGTGTAGCTGGGCTCCACCCCTTCCAGCAGCACAGGTGAATTGCCTTCACCTGTGCTCCCAGGGCTGACTCATTGGTTGCCTCAGGTGGTCAATCAGAGGTTCAGGCTGTGATTCAGCAGCTCCCATACACACCGCTACAGCGATAAAACTCCCACTAACCCAAATAGTGATATAATCCCAAAATGAGCGTTGGTGAGGCCTCTCACACCAGATCCTGGATCTCTCTCTAACATTATTCTCTTTTCCCTTTTCATGTTGCCTCTAGCTGGAAAATTCAGCATGACAGAAGCACTGCCTGAAGTGACAAACGAATACGGTTATGACGAAAATGCTCTCACCTGTGATGAAACTGACATCCAAGCATTTGGAAAAATATTTCTGCCATTGTTTTATATCGCCGTGTTTGCTCTCGGCCTTGCAGGGAATGTAATGGTGGTTTTGGCCATCGTGAAAGAAGGCAGTAAAAAGAGCATTACTGACATTTATCTCCTGAACTTGGCTGTCTCGGACCTTCTTTTCGTGATCTCTCTCCCTTTCTGGGCTTCCAACACGGTGAGGGGATGGACCCTCGGCACCATCCCCTGCAAAGTTGTGTCCTCACTGTATTACATCGGATTCTTTGGGGGCATGTTTTTTATCACTGTGATCAGTATCGACAGATACTTGGCCATTGTCCGGGCAACGTATTCCCTGAAATCCAGAACGATGAAGCACAGCTTTCTGATAACCTGCGGGGTATGGGCAACAGCACTTCTGGTTTCGGTGCCACATTTTGTGTTCTCCCAGATGTTAGAAAATGACTGCATCCCGGTGTTACCCCAGGTGCTGATGAACATCTGGCCAGTGTTCTGCAATGTGGAACTGAACACCGTTGGTTTTTTCATCCCAGTCTGCATCATATGCTATTGCTACTGCGGGATCATCAAAACCCTGCTGTACTGCAAAAACCAGAAAAAAGCACGAGCCATAAAACTGACCTTGGTTGTGGTGATTGTGTTTTTTCTGTTTTGGACGCCATACAATGTACTGATCTTTCTCGAGACTTTAAGGCACTACGAGTTGTTTATAAGTTGCAATCAAATTAAATCACTGGACTATGCAATGCACCTGACCGAAACCATCGCGTTCAGCCACTGCTGCCTTAATCCTCTTATCTATGCCTTTGCTGGGGAAAAATTCAGGAAGTATCTTCACCGTGTCTGCTTCAAGTACTGCCCATGCTTGTGCTTCTGTGGGCCCTGCAATCGTTACGAAGTCCGCCCTTCAACTAGCTATGCAGAAAGCATGGTGAACAGCAACATTACCCTCAACACCAGTGACCAGGATGGAACTGTCTTCCTCTGAAGCAAAAATGCCTCCTTGGAAAAAGAAATCTGTGTAGATATGGCTTCGGCAGGGCTAGCACTGCTGATTACCCACTGGGAAAGACCTATGACAGCACTGAATTACTGATGTGCTTCTTGTTAAGCATTAAGTATTCCAAAGTAGTGAACATTTTAAAAACAAAAGCAGTACAATATGTCAAGGCTGAAAAGTGAAGTAAATCAAGAGAGAGGTAAAGTTGACGCAAAAGTAGCATCCTCTACCAGAACAGCAATGGAGAAGAATTTAGGATAGGGATACTGTTACACAGTTTTGTCATCTGCACTTCCGTGTCTGCGTGTGCATGTAGTAAAACTGTACATAGATCTTAACTCTTTTTTAAGAAAATAATCTCTTTAATTAGTAGTAGCTCACTATTTTTGTTGCTATATATTGAACTATATCCACATGGAAGAAATTGATTGCAACAAATGTTTTACCTGTGCTTTCATAACTAATAAAACCCTAAAATACAGAGTTCTTTCTGAATATGCGTTTAGTGCCAACCATACTTTCAGCAACATGTAATAACCGGAGCAAGGACTGTCCTGAAGAGCTTGGGACCCAACCAGGAGCTGATCTGCACCGGCAGCACCTCTCCTGATTTCTTTGGGCATCATTTGGCAGAGCACTTCATGTAGCACAACTTCAAGAGTTCTGCAGAGTGAGTGCCTGCTAAGTTGGTGAAATGTTGGGACAGCTGGCACTGGGGTGTAGGCTGGGGGTCGTCATGCTTGGCCACTGTTTGCAGTACCGAGTAGGTATGTGCTTCACACCCATGCTCTGCTTGCCCCACCTTGTAAACACCAACTGTGGGATGTATATACCAACTGTGCTCTCTGGCCTCCAAATATGTCTTTTACCCATGCAGTGGCAACACATCAGGGTGGTAGATGTCAATCAGACAAGCGATTGTGCCTTCCCAGGGCATTATCTTCCACAGGTGAGATTTTCTAGAGACATGGGAATGAGAAATGGCCTGTTGCCATCTGTGATGCTGAGATCACCATACAAAGAAAAATCAAAGATCAATCTTGCAAAACAAATCCATGCCAATGGGACACATTTTAACACATCGATGAAACCAACAAATACGAAGCCCTCTCATTTCCTGACTAACGCAAAAGAGCATCAGTGAGAGGAGTAGGCTCTTTCTGGATCTCGGTAAAATCATTTTTCTAAGAAAACTTGGAGCTGAGCTTCTCCGTTCGGTAATTGACCAATTTTCCATAAGCATTCATTCAGCAAATAGTAAACGATCAATTTTTTTCTGCTGAACTTTCAGCACGGTCTACAGTGTAACAGTGCCTTTCCATAAAGCACCTTGTATTAGGTGTAAAGATTATACACTTCATTTGTAAAATTTCAGCTATAGGTGAACTTTCAGATCTCTTGGCTAATAAGAGTAGTGCGAGCATCAATTAGAATTAAATTATTTTTCAGAATTCAGTCTGCCTAGGCAAGAAAACTCCCCCTGCCCCCACCTCAGCAAATGATTCCCTGCCTACTAGTGGTATTTTAAGAAATGCTTAGACGTGCAGGAATTAAGAGGAAGGTGCTCTGAGACCAAACAAGAAGTCGTCTGCATGAAATCAGCCTGGAGAAGCTTTACTGCAGGGCTGAGCACTGCAATCTCACTTGGGTGGTTCAGTCTTTGCTTTGCTTTTCAGAAAATGGTAAGCTGCTGAGTGCAAAGAGTAAAAGGCAGCTTTAACTATGAACCAGAATGACAAGCTCAAGCCCCAGCGGCTGGCAAGCTCTCTGGAAAAGGGGAGCATGTTCCTGTCCATCCTCAGTGGTTTCACAGGAACTCAGCACACAGCATTCACCTCACAGCACATCACCTTGCATGTTCATCATAGAATCACTAAGGTGAGAAAAGACCTCAAAGACCATTTAGTCCAACTATTGACACATCACCACCACGCCCACCAACATGCCCCTCGGCCCCAGCAGAGCAGACTTTCTGCTGTGAGTCAAACCTTTGGCGAGCCTGGGCTCTCTGAACGATACCTTGTGCAAAATGCATGTGCTCCTCCTGCCTTTTTTTTGTCTCCTTTGTTACACCGTGAGATACAGGGCACATAAGGATTGTCAGAATAATATCACAGAATCACAGAATGGCGGGGGATGGAAAGGGCCTCATGAGATCATTGAGTCCAATCCCCCTGCTAAAACAAATAGGTCACACATGTAGGCATCCAGGCAGGTCTTCAAAATCTCCATAGAAGGGGACTCCACAGCCTCTCTGTGCAACCCGTTCCAGTGCTCCGTCACACTTACTGTAAAGAAGTTCCTCTACAAATTTGTATGGAACTTTCTGTGTTCAAGTTTTAGGCCATTGCTCCTTGTCCTATTGCTACATACGACTGAGAAGAGCCTGGCCTCATCCATTTCCCCCCCCGCACCTTCCTTAAGATATTTATAAACATTAATCAGATGCCCCCTCTGCCTTCTTTTCCCCAGGCTGACCCATGTTACTCAGCCTTTCCTCATACAGGAGATGCTCCAGGCCCATTAATGTTCCTCTTCTGGACTCCTCCTAGGAGATCTCTGTCTTTTTTGAACTGGGGAGCCCAAACCTGGACACAGTACTGCAGATGTGGCCTCAGCAGAGCAGAGGAGAGGGGGAGGATCACCTTCCTTACCCTGCTAGCCACGCTCTTTTTAAAGCACTCCAGGATACCTTTGGCTTTCTCAGCTACAAAGGCACACTGCTGGATCATAGCCAACCTGTTGTCCACCAGGACACCCAGGTCTTTCTCTGCTCAATTTTTATGCCATTTATTTACAAGTCATTATATAGAAATTGCTGTTTATGCACCATGTCTTTTTGCTGTTTTTTTTTAGCATTTGCACGACATATTAATGCTTTTAAGCTTTGTGGGGGTTTCCTGGCTCTGTTACACAGAACTATCGAGACGCCTCCTCAGAGCAGAAGTGGTAAATCTTCGAAAACACGATAAAAACCAAGATCATCATTTTTGCTTGGTTTGCATTAGCAAGAAGAGTTTTGTTGCAAGGCCCCTTAAAAAACAGTCTCCATGAACCATACCACTTCCCCAGGTTTCTGCTTATTTTGCACACTGCACTCCTGGAGGTATTCTTTCCACCATTCGAGCCTGACTGAAAGCCCTCTGATGTCTCTTCGTGTCCCTCTACTGGACTTCCAATTCACTGGAGCTTTTACTCAGATCAAAAACCTTTCTCTATCAAAACCTCTGCAGCAGGAAAATGGTATTTTCTATCAACTCAGCTATTTTACAGCATAGACTTTTCCAAGTGTTTCTTGTACTGATCCTGGTTGAATTTCATCACCTCAGTTCCCCTCTCCCTCCATCAATTTTTAGGTGAAAAATAATACACATTTGGAAATGTGTAATGGTAGAGTCCCAAAAGTCAAAATAGATTCTGGAGCTGTTTTCCATCCACCAAAAAGGAGACCACAGTTCCTCCCAAGAAGCACAGTCTGGCCAGGGGGCTCAGTCTGCAGATGTAACACGATGCCTACCAGGTTCATTGCTCTCTGAAAAGCCAAAGGTCTGCATGACATAAAAATTAGACTTGGCAAGTTACAGTTTGCAGATGAAAATACACACACACACCTGTGATATCCATAGACTGAATAGAAATTGGCTTTGCAAAATGGAGGCCAGGTATCCTCTGGGTTCAGTAGAAGGCTGTGTTTTAGGGACTTTTTGTCATCAAAAAATCTAATCCTGCTCATTCAAATATCACATCGCAGTCCTATAATCACGTCTAAATTTTCTTTACTTTCAAGCAAAGCATGACAGCTTCTAATTCTTTTCATTGACCTCTTGGGGTTTATAATTTGTACAAAAACCTCAGGTCAGAGTATCACACTGAGCTGGGAAATTGCTTAGGGGTGAAAGCTGGGCTTTTCAGCACCAACATCAGAAGAAGACACTGTTCACATATTCCCTTGGATTTAGAATTTGCTGGGAGTGGGTCTGAAGTCCTGGTTCTGGGGTACCCTGAAGCTTTAAGGGCTACATTCCACAGAGAAATTTATATTTATAAATGCATTGGCTGTGGATTAAGCTCTATTATTTCCATTTTGTCTTTATCACCTTTGCAAGATGCCTCACTGAGCTCCTGCAGGTTACACAGAACTGTTTTCCTAGCAGGACACTGTTGCCAAAGACAGGACAAGTCCCATTTATGTAAGTCCCAAGTTCTGTCATCCCTAAAAACCGTGGGAGAGTTTTCCAAAGAAAAACTCAGTTATCAGCTGCATTCTTGTCAAAATTGACTTGTAGGAACCACACTGTCTCTGCTCACCTTTGCTTTCACTCCTAGCTGCTAGCATTTCTGTTCTGCAGTCACTGCCCAGTACTGTGCCGTGCTTTGCCAAAGGCCGTTTACCACTTCCAAAGTAACCACATTTTAGTAGTGCATGAAGTACTTTCTGTATTAAATGCATACCCTGCTCAAAGATTTACTGTTTTGCACCCCAGTTGATTAAATTCACAGAACACCCACTTTTTAAATTTTTTTTCTGGAAAAAACCTGTGACTTCCAGAATAATTATTGAAATTCAAATCTAGTAGTTGAAGCTAAAAGATGTTCCCTGTCACATACATACAACTTCTGCAGAACATGGTAATAATTCTGCTGCTGCTGTAATAATTAGCTGCCAATTTACTTGGCTAGTATTCTAAGAGTCTGACTCACACATATTCACACCCAAGCCTCAAGATCTGGGTGTTGCAGACTTAGAGTTAACACATTGTTTTTCAGCCCTACAAAAAATACCCACCAAGAGCTCCTGTATAAATTTGTTTGTTGCATTAATACTCTACACAAATACACAAAATATTGCAAAATAGCTTCCCACAGAAACTTTTTTTTCACTAGTGAAGAATGGTTTGAGGTGTGCATTTACTATATTTCCACCAGTGACCATTTGATCAGCAGGAAGCAACACACTAACATTATGCCGCTGAAGGCAACGGGATGGAGAGTGCAAGCAAAGACTCTGGGCATACAAAGACTCTTCCATTACACAGGAGATATTGCCATCCTCACCTGTAATTAAAACAGTCTTCTTCACACCCCACCCAGACTGGAAGTCTCTGATATGTTATATGCATTTGTCACTGCTTCATATTCAGCTGCAGCTCAACAGGCTACCAAGCATTAGGACTACAGATCTATTTGCTGAGATATCTGGGCAAATGAGAGACGCTGAGTGCCCCACTAATAAAATTAAATAATAATAATAATAAAAGTAATTTAATTAAGCCCACAAATGGTACATAAAAATTAAAATTAGCAGCACAAAGAAAAAGTCTGTGATGGCCATGATTGGCAGGGCTAGAGGATAATGATGAAGCCAATGAAAGAGAACAGTAGGTGGCTCCATGCCTCTGATGATGAGTCAGTTCTCTCAAGTGACAGAGACAAGCTGCTACTTCTATGTGCAATTTGCTCTGCTAGTGACTTTACCAGTACAGCTCATTACAAATAATAATTGCTTGAAGCCCTGATCACAGAATCATTGAACTGCAGAATGGTTTGGTTTGGAAGGGACCTGAAAGACCCCTCAGTTCCAACTCCTGCCGTGGGCAGGGCTGCCACCCACCAGACCAGGCTGCCCAGGGCCCCATCCAACCTGGCCTTGAGAACCTCCAGAGATGGGGCACCACAGCTTCTCTGGGCAGCTGTGCCAGGGCCTCGCCGCCCTCTGAGTAAAGAAGTTATTCTTAACATACAACCTAAACCTCCTCTTTTTTAGTTTAAAGCCATTCCCCCTTGTTCTATCACTATCAGACCCCATAAAAAGTCAGTCTTCTTCCTGTTTATATGCTCCTTTCCAGCACTGAAAGATTGCACTGAGTTCTCCCCAGTCTTCTCCCGGCTGAACAAGCCCAACTCCTTCAGTCTTTCTTCACAGGAGAGTGCTTGTGGCTCGTGGCACATGGCTCATGGTAGGTGGCACATGACATGCAAACTCCCTTGTAGCTTATGGCTTAGAAGTACATCCCCTTACCCCATCAAATCTAGTTAAAGCTCTACTGATCATTCCAACTAGATTACTTCCCAGAACATTCTTGCCTTTCCTGGTCTGCTGTCATCTTATGTCAATATGGCCACTCTTTCAAGGGTGTCTCCAAGATCATTGTACTCAAAATCCTGAGTGTGACACTATCCATGCAGCCATCCACTCAACTGATACTATCCAGTTTCCAATCAGGATAGAGGAGAACACTACCTGCGCTCCCAATCCTGTCACTGCCTTTCCAAGAGACATAAAGTCTCTTGATATTTCATAATCTTTTTATTGCAGCCTCATATGAACTGACTTGAAAGAGCAGGAATGGATAACAGTCCTGCTTTACCAGGGACAGTAGTTTCTCGTGATATCATGAATGTTTGCCCCTGGCAGGCAGCAAATCTCTCTTAGAGAGATTGCCTGTATGTCAAACATGTTCTTGAGTGCCTCTCAGCAAGTAGTCCCCAATTACTCCCATCCTCCACCTTTTATTTTGGTGGCACTGGTTCTAACGTTACAGGTGCTTAGCTGGACCAGCTTAGTGTGGTTCTCCTTTGCTGGATCTTGGCTGCTACTCACACACTCATTTTTTCCATCCCCAGAGCCTTGTATGTGTTGCACAGGGGCACTTTGGGGGCAGACTCCCCAGTCTTCCATGTTACTGCAGTCTGTCTTCACAGGGGTGTCAGTTGACAGTACCACCAGTATCTGTGATAACTCTGCAGGGGTGGGAACTTGGTGGCACGCTGGAACTGATAAACTGCTGACAAACACTGACTCAGCAGCTTTTCAATTTTCAATCATACCAATCACAATAAAGATATGTATGATGAGACCCACTCAAGTTCCACCTGAAAGTAAAAAACTAGTATTAAAAAGACCTAAGAAAAGGAATTCTAGGGAAGATACCATCACAGACATGCTGGGAGGACAACAGTGACTACTACGACCAGTAGATGGGGTGAGCCTCTCTTCCCCTCCATAGGCATGCCTCTTGGGTAAGATTTGCACACTCAGTTACACCATGCCGTTGTGAGAGAAGCTGGAAACTGAGAGCTTGTCCACTGGAAGGGCCTCAAGCAATATTTCTATTGGTGTAAAAACATTCTAGGGTGGAGATTAAGTAAGTGCATGCAGGAATTACTTTTTAGGCCTTTCTTAGAGACATCTCAGTGGGCCTCCTGGTATAGACCAAGGACCTTTACCAAGACATTTTCTTCGCTGCAGAGGGAAGGCATCTGAGGAGGCTCAGGGCTGCATTTGCCTGTTTTGTAGCAGGGCAGCATTAGAGCCGACTAAAATTTGACAGGGAGATGCCCCCCACCAGCTCCAGAGCTCCTCTCCAGCGAGTCTTTGCATTATTCCAGCCCCTTTTCTCCCCAGGGTCCTTTGTTAGGGAACAGATTTCCTCAGATTGCAGTCAGATAATTTTTCAAAGGGAGCCCTCATTTGAATCATTAAAGGTCACTACCACTTGGTCTCTTTTTCAGTTCCTTTTTGGTCTTACTGATGACCCCTGCTCCCCAGAGCCTCCTAGAAGCTTGGGTTTCAGGATGTCATAATGCAAGGGAAGGACAAAATACAGGCTACAACAAAGACAACACTCAACACACAAGTCAGAATTTACAGATCAAGACAGATTCAAACAAAGCAACTGGAAGCAGTGGCATGCATCTTTTTTACACAAGACTAAAGGCCTTCTCCATGGTCGCCATAGTCTCTTGTTATCCTTGTGATCACTCTTGCTTGCCTTCTAGGACTCTCTGCCCTGAGCTTGCTTCATCATTTCTTCTGCCCATTTCAAGTGGCAACGCAGTCTTTTCATATCCACCTCAAGGTGGCACTGTGAAACTCCGTGTACTTCAAAATCATTCATTATCTAGCCGGACACCACAATCTAGTAACTACAGAGTCACTGATGAACAAGTACAAAGCAGGAAAAATAAATTTGAGAGAAGTAAGAACAAAAATAGTTATGAAACCTTGCTGCAGGAAGGAACATCAATTTCTCCCAGTTCTCTAACGTGCACGTTGTTACCGAGCGAATGAAAGCTTGTGGATGTTAAATTAACCACAAAGCACACCAGAATATCTTGTAAATCACGAAGACTTAAGATAAACTCAAGTGAAAACCGATAACAGCCATCCTGACCATTTTTTTGCTCCCATCAGTTTTATTTCTGCAGCCTGAGTGGTTTCCACTTCTATGAAAAGTGAAATGAGTATTGCATAATCTGTTGATACAGCTTGCCGGTGAAGCAGCTTTCCTCTTGTGATGTCAGAATGCCTGGATCTTACAAACACAGAAAGGTGACAGTTGTAGTAACTG
The DNA here is from genome assembly GCA_037305975.1 of Chrysolophus pictus. NCBI lineage: Eukaryota > Metazoa > Chordata > Aves > Galliformes > Phasianidae > Chrysolophus > Chrysolophus pictus. The sequence goes on from JAYKPI010000006.1 coordinate 43,887,392, forward strand.
ACAAAAGCAAGTTTTGGTGCTTAGTCTTGATCCTCTGTAAATACTTCCTTTTCTAACTAAATTAATGTTACAACTGCCATTCTGTGTCAAGAGATCGGTTGTGTAAATCTTTATGGTTGTCTTTTGGCAAGCTTTTGAAGACGACCAACAGCTACAGTATTTGAGACTTGGAAGCACTACTATAAAGCAAACAGAAAACAAAGCCTTTATTCCAGAACAACATCATTTTTATTTATTTATTTTTTTAATATAAACTCATTACAATAAACACCAGACAAACTGGCCTGAGGAGACCTCTGCTGTTCCCTGCTGCCTTTGTTCCCTTGGAAAGACCACCTTTTAGCCAGGACATCATGGTGATGGTTGGATGACGGCTGAGAAACCAAAAAAAATTATCGTGGGTATCAACTGCTCTTCAGACTTGGAAATGGCATGAATTTGTCACCTTCCTGTAGGGAGAGCTTGGGAACATTTGCTAGATCACTAGACAAGACAAAGAAGCTCCTTGTAGTCATTTCACTTTTAACAAGAAAACAACTCATGTTTTTTTGCATCAGTGATTTTTATTTTAAGAAAAATTCAGTATACACAATGACTGTTTTGTCATGCTTAAGGTTTAAAGTTTCAGTTCTTTTTTTTTTTTTAATGAGGAGTTCTGAATATAACAGCTATGCTAGCACAGGACAGGAAAAGAGAACAAATTTGGCCGAGAAAAACAGTGGATACAAACAGCAGAATGCAAAGGACCAGACCAGTGAAAGGAAAAAAAGATGTAGGGAATTGGAACCTAACCTTGTTGAGCAGCCTGGTCTAGCAGGAGGTGTCCCTGCCTATAGCAGAGGGGTTGGAACTAGATGATCTTGAAGGTCCCTTCCAACACAAACCATTCTATGATTCTATGATTGGTAAGCACAGAAAACAGTCATGACTCTTTAAGACTTAAATCTTTTGCATGCCAGCACAAGCAGCTGTCTTAGCTAAAAGGAACTCTTGCATTCAAAGCATTCAAGGTACATGATGAACGAACTACCTGGGAAAACAGTGTAGATGGTGGCTATTTCAAAAACTATGAAAAAAATTCACTTTCCGCTTCTAGTCCACTTAACAGATTGCTTCAGCTTTAGTCAGGTGCATTAAGGTTGGACTGTACTGAAAATGAGCAGGCAGATACCTGCACGGCAAACAGGTGACACAGGCACTCTGCTAACAAGAAAGGCTTGGCACTACAGGTAAGCAAACTGTGACTCCAATTCACTTGAACTGCAAGAGAGTGATCCAAGACCTGACTGGGAGAATAGGCTTTGTAAGGGAGATATCTGGCTGCTAAAAAAGGCCTCTCGCTGCCTGTGTGGCTGTTGCTCGTGGTAGTTTGGATCAAAAGAGTGGTTTAACTTCAGTTTATCTTTAGTCACTGTCACCTACCTCTCTCCTAAGGCCCTTCTGTACAAGCACTTCTCTAGTGCAGGCTTCTGAATTGCCTGCGTCCAATGCTGAATCACTGGTGTAGGTAAGCACCTCTCAGTGACAGCATCTAGCTCTTGGATCAGACAAACATGTCTCCAGTCCTTCCTCTGGTGAGACCTGCACCCAGCCTGCAAGGCGGCAAGTTAAAGATGAGGCTTTCCATAAAAGGGGGGGTGGAGCTGAAATCTCTTGGCAAGAAGCAAGGTCTTCTTGGCTCGTGTTGTTCTGCTTTTAGCTTTTAATAAGTTCCGTTCTGTCGGCTTTAATGCATGCTCATATAAAGGGTTGGTTCCTCCCAGTCAGACTAATCAGGTTTGGACCCCTTCTCAGTGCTGCTATCATTTATTTGGCTGGCACCACAGACCTCATACCATCTAACAAAGAGGTAAGACCTCTTCTTTCTTTCCTCCTGTCCCTGTCAACCTGTTGGTTTGAGAGCAGATCCTCATGGAGATCCCTTCTCCCTTTCCTCCTAGCCTCGTGGTCTCCTGACACTCCCTGCCAGGTTCTCTGAGGACACATTAGCAGGGACCTCAGAGCTCCCCTGCTACGCACTGTCTCTTGCTCTCCAAGTCATGGCAGACCCTTCAATGGCAATCCCTTTCATTCATTTTCTGCATCATCTCACTTGATCAGAGATTTCATGAATTTCTCCCCCTTTTCTGCAGTTTTCCTTTCAGGTTCCCATAGGGATTCTTTTCATCAATAGACTAACAGGTGTCTCAGAGTTCATTTTCATCCTTTTGGTTGTCATGAACTGGCAGCTATTCTTTAGCTTCTTTTTCTGGAGTTCATACATCCTAAGCAGCCACGATTTCTCTGCTCTTCTTGTAGCTACGCATTCCTCTTCCTGCAGACACGCTCCTTCTCAAAGTCTCCTCGCCAAACAGCCCTTGCCATCTGCTAACATAACATGAAAAGCACTGATATAGCAGGCTCCCGCACTGCAGCTGCTGCTTTGCAAGATGCTGTAGTCCAACCAGCCCTCCCCACAGCCACAGAAGCGTACTCTGACAAGGACCTGTGCTGTCCTCCTCCTGAATTGACAGACAATTCCTCCTCCTCTCCTGCCTTTACCTGAGAGAGTGAGCAGAGGTATGAAAAATTCAGACAGCCAGGAAGCATTCGCTACTTTAAAGTTTTTTTTTTCTAAGGGAGGACTGGGCAAAAGATAATTTGTCCAACAGGCTCTTTCTTCAAGCCAGTGCCATGTTAAACTTGCAATCTTAAGGCTGCAGACTCGATCCCTGCTGATGCAATTGAAAGATAAAAAGCGTATCTGAAGTGTGACGTGGGTGCTAACGAGAGTTGGACAGTCCTCAGAAGGTTACTGGTGATAGGAAATCAACCCTTAGCCAAAGTGGGCTCTAGGAGGGTAGAAAGGAGATTAAATTCAGTTCCATTCACTGCTTCATCTGGACATCCAGAAACGTCACTACTGAAAAAATTCAAAGGCAGCAACCAGTTTGTTGGAATGGAAAAAAAACACAGGGCAAGGTAGATATGCAGGTGCTCGGTGGTTTATTGAGGCTAAAGCAGCCAAAACTAATGAAGGGTAATACCTACAGAGTAAGGAGATGTGCTTTTTTTTTTTTTTTTCCTTAAAAACAGATGCTTATATCACTGAAAAACTGAGGCTTAGTGTCACTGTTACCATGGGAAACAACACATGAAAGAAGAGGCCCTTTCAGGGAGCAAGAGGAACAGCCTCTACTTTCTGAGAACAGGGCTGATGAAACTGGTACCACAGTGTTGCCTGCTCATCTGATAGCCACATCTTTAAAGGACTGTTAGCACACCGAAGAGAAGACATACATGATCTGCAGAGCAATAACCTGCACCGGTGATCTCCCAGCGATAAATTTAAAACTCCACAGATGCAGTTTATGAAAGATGACTGAGCAGCTGCTTTCTGTATGAGTGTTTTATTCTGGAGAACAGTAAAGCAGTAAAGCTTGTATGGAAGAAACACTTCACCCAAATGTAAGTTATTGGGCAGAGTAACAATGTCATAGGCAGACAGGATGGCAGCAAATAGAATAACTGAACGTAAAGCTACATCCAGAATAATACATAGAAGACAGGCTGCCCAGGGAGGTTGTGGAATCTCCTTCTCTGGAGATATTCAAGACCCGCCTGGATGCCTACTTGTGTGACCTGGTGTAGGGAACCTGCTTTGGCAGCGGGGTTGGACTTGATGATCTCTGGATGTCCCTTCCAACCCCTACAATTCTATGTCACAGAAGACATCAACTCTGCTGGGATCTATGAGTCTTTCTCCCTTCCCAGACAACTTCTGCAGCTTTCTTGTTTCTGCTTCTAACTCTGACTCTCCAGTTTCTCTTGTTATCAAGCAAGCAGTCTTCCCTGTTGAGAAATTGCTTTTACTTTTGCTCAGCTGGCCTTTTGTGGGACACAGAGGAGAGCAGCATTTGCAGGCTGCAAGCACAGCTGCTCTGCCAGAGTGACAGAGAACCATCCTATTTAGCCAGCATGTGTCCCGTGTATTCTTCTCCTTCCCAGGATCCCCCAAAATAGAGCTGGGGGATTTACAGAGAAATTAGTTGCAATAGCTGGGCTTCCTGGCGTGATAAGAACCATAGGAAACCTCAGCTCCCCCTGCCCTCATACCGCATACACACCCTACTTCTCATTTGATATTTTGACCACTACTAAGATCAGCAGTAGCTTTGCTGTATATAAAACCTGCTGTGGAGACATCAAGCAAAAAGGCATGAACTGGCATGTCTTTGTTTCTTTCCCTAGCAGAACGAAAGCAGGCGTTAGGAAGACCAGAGAACAATGAACAAAAAGAGATTCCCCTACACTAACTCTAGACAGCTCTTTTCTTCTACAGCTACATGGTATAACTTCGTGAACTGGTTATCCTACTAGAAACACCTCCCACACAACCACTGAGCGCCTGCCTCCTCACTGCTCACTACAGATGATCCTTTCATTGCTTTTTCTGAGTTTGAGGTACATTTTACAAGCTGTAAAAAAAGAACGAAAGTTCTGCTGAACAAGAGCTCCTCAGCGGCACCTGCTTGTAATAATTATTGAGTAAGATGATGTGGCTTCAACTCAGTAATTAGGCTCTCACTGGAAACTTTGTATTGCCTTACACACTATAAAATGCATTTTATTTCTGTTCTGCATTTAAAGAACTATCTCTCGTGAGCATCGAGGAGAGAAGCACTTGTGATATGATCTGCAAGGAAATACAGAGTTTCCGCCAACAGACGCAGCTACCTATTGACATCTGCTTTTTGCAGCTGCTGGGTATCACAGCGTAGGCAGCACTTCGCTGGCAGAGATACCTGGCCAGAAACAAGCAATTCTGCTCCACCAGAACTGAGGAGCTCCTCTGCATCATTTGAAAAGAAAGAGAGGAGAAAAGGTAATATTTACAAAATGTAATGGCAGAAGCCAGAAGTCTGTCATACCTGCTTATAATGTATATGACTGTAATACTTCTACCTTTCGTTGCTGCTTAGTAATTTTAAAAGCAATTTTCAGAAATCCTGCATAATTAGAATTATGTGTATGTGCATTATGCGTGCATATGCTTTCAGTTTAAAATACTCGAGTAGCCATTCTGAAGGTGTATTATAGTCAAGTAGTTTAGCTGCTGTTGTTGCATCTTTAGGCCAGTTTTGTAGCCGTGATTTGTAATTCAGATTATATTCTTTGTGTACAACAGAACGGAGCTGTAGACTGGAAAAGTGTCACGACAGTGACTACGCGTGGAAGGGGTCAGATTAACGATAGTCAATGTTTGCTGTTAATACAGTGCAAAGACAAATAAAGAGGTGATACTCACTTTTCCTCTGATTCCCATTCATAAAGACAAAAGGGAAGGACATAATGCCAGCTTGCAAAAATTCTGATGTGTAGAGCTAAGAAATTAAGCTTGCTGCGATGTGATAACTCTCATCAACAACATATTTGCACTGTGCCCATTATGTGATCTAGTCAACTTCAAAGTAACATCACTTAAAACTCTCAGTCTATTAGAAAAGAACATACATATGAAAATGACAAATTCGTTATTCACTTTGCTACTACAGACAGTGCTTACTGAAAACTGATGTCGCCTTCCAGTGAGCATCATTTCATTAGGATGCATTTTATTTCTGTCTGCCTTCAGAAATGTTTGTCTGATTGGAAAGATGGGTAGAATCTCAAACTTCTATGAACGGTGGCTTTGCTTTTTACTTTACTCCACACAGAATTTATCTGTCTCTGATTTGATATCTATGGTCTGTATCTTTCGTTCCTGTTTGCTTTCTTCTTTGCAGCTTCAATGGCGTTCAATGTTCTTGACATGCCTGATTGCAGTTTTGGAAGGACATGCATGCTAAGGACAGTACTTTTGCAAGCGTTGCATAAGAATCCCATGATACTTAAATACTGGTTGAGAATCTGCAAGTCAGTCATCGAGTGTTGCAGACTTTCCAACACGATTCAGGCTTGCTGAGTAACCACAAAATCATCATGCAGAGAGTGACTGACCTTTTTATATTCTTTCATTCTCAGGAACTGGGGGGAAAAAACATGAGTTCTTCAAGTACGGAGTCCCTTGAAGCTGACACCTCAACCTTTTATGACTTTTATGATAATTATAATGATGCTCCACAACCTTGCAGTAAGGAAACCGTCAAGAGGTTTGCAGCCTCTTTCCTCCCTGTTCTGTATACCCTGGTATTCCTGGTTGGGCTAATAGGAAACACTCTGGTCATTGTGGTTCTCTTTAAATACAAGAGACTGAAGAGCATGACTGATGTGTACCTGTTAAACCTCGCCATCTCAGATTTGCTCTTTGTTTTATCCCTGCCGTTCTGGTCTTATTTCGTGATAGACCAATGGGTTTTTGGAACTTCCTGGTGTAAAATTATTTCGTGGATCTATCTGGTTGGGTTCTACAGTGGGATATTCTTTATTATGCTTATGAGCATAGACAGATACCTGGCAATTGTTCGTGCAGTATTTTCCTTGAAAGCAAGAACTGCCTTCCACGGCCTCATTGCCAGTCTTATTGTATGGCTGGTAGCTCTTTTAGCCTCAGTTCCAGAACTTGTATTTAGAGAATCTTTTGTTGAGCAAAATTATACTACTTGCAAGCTGAGATATCCAAGCAACCACATAGCATGGAAACTTTTTTACACTTTGGAAATCAACATTCTTGGGCTCCTACTCCCTTTTATAGTTATGGCATTTTGTTACTCCATGATTATTAAAACTTTACTTCACTGTAGAAATGAGAAAAAGAATAAGGCCGTGAGGATGATCTTCGCTGTCATGATTGTGTTTTTCTTCTTCTGGACCCCTTACAATATTGTAATTTTATTACAACTGCTGGAAACTACTGGAGTCATTAGAAACTGTCAAACAAGTAAGAACCTGGACTATGCATTTCAAATAACTGAAACCTTTGGCCTTTTTCACTGTTGCCTCAATCCAGTCATCTATTTCTTCATGGGGGAAAAATTTAAGAAGTACCTGAAGATGCTCTTTAAGAACTGGCAGTTACCTGGAGTTATTTGTAAGTGGTGTGGACTTCATATCACTTACCACACCGAGTCTACAGGATCGTTCCACACACAGTCAACTGGGGACCAAGAAGCTCTGTAACGTGTTCCACAGCAACTGACAAAAATAAAATGACAAAAGCAGGAACTTCAAAAAGCTCAGAAAATGCACAAGCATTTAAGTCAGCTAGTCTTTGATAATAACTTCATCTCTGATTTCTGCCTCTTAGATTTCCTGAATGCTATGGTAGAAGCTGTCGTAGATGTGAGATCTGGCAGTCGGACACGTATGTTTTATCTGCTGCAATTAGAAATCGCTGCTCAGGTGTAACAGCGGCCTTAACTCACAAGTACTACGCTTGTTGCTTGTTTTTCACCAGCATCAAGAAATGACTGGACTCAATGGAGGGCAGAGGAGAAACAACTTGCTATCTCAAAGTGCATTTGAACAGTATCTTTGTTTATTCAAGGAGAAGGTGGCCATTACAATTTTTATTCCTCAGTTGATCTACGTAGGTTTTGTTTGCTCAGACATGTAGCAATCTATTAACAACAGCAGCTACTGTTAGAAGTTTAATCTCAGTAAGAGCTACACCTTCTGTCATTAAAAAAAAAAAAAGGACACAGAACACACTCTGTGCACAAGATGCAAAGCCAGTGCATTACATTGTGCTGTAATCTAGCTTTGTTTTCTTTCAGGTATCCAAATTGTCTATATATAGGCATTTTTAAATGACTTAATTACCATAATTCAGGATGGCAATTCTTTTTTTTTTAATTAACATTGAAAATGTGGTGGGTTTTTTTTGTTTTTGTTGTTGTTTTAAATAAATCTTTTAAAAGATAATTGTTTTCCAGTATGCGTTAACACATTTGAAGCATCTTTTAAAAGTATCTTTTAAAATGAATGTTCTTTGTTCCAAAAATCCCTAACTCTGAGACTGAATTTTCATTTATGGTATAAACATCTAGCAAGGCAAAGGAAAGCAAAGAGATTGTATAGGGAAGGTCTGTCATAATTTAGAAAGCACATAAAGAATAGCTGCATTGGATTACAGAGCAGAAGGTAAAGAAAGATGCCACAGTAGCTGCTTGTAGATCTACACATTATTAGTCAGGTCTGGAATGGGAAGGTAAATCTCAAAGCAACATTTAAATTTTGGCACAAAAATAATGTTTTAAAAGGCAAAAATCAGTGATGTAGTAGCCGCCAAAGTAAGAGTTGAAAAACCTTCATGGAAAATATTCCTGATGGCTCTTTTTTTGCTAAATGACAACTACGCAGCAGACTGCCATCTTTCTTAGGCCATCGGTAATGAAGCTATCACCCAGCATTCAAATATGGCTACAAATAGCAGACAAAACTTAAAAATATCTAAGGGCAGACCTTGAGAAGTAGTATTAAAGTATATATATAGTATTAAAGTATATATAATGTTTATATAGTAGCTCTGTTGTCATGATCACTCTAAATTAGAAATATAAGAGGATACGTAACATCCCTCACAATACAACAAACAGACAAAGTAAAAACCAGCACTCTTAAATGCTCAAGCACACATATATCCTTCATAATTCACTGTGGGGAATGCATTGCCATCAGCACTTTGCTGATGCTGACAACTTTAGGCAACTGCAATAATGCAGACAATGAGAATAGCTGTGGAAGGCATTACTGCACTAAGAAGATATCTTCCTTGCTACAAAAAGTGTGTAATTCTTACTATTCAATACAAGCCACTGAATATATCAGATATGAAAAACTGCTTCAGGGAGTGAGTTAGTCCACCTATTATCCATTTTTAAAAGGAAGAGCATGACAAATTGCAAGTATTGGGTCTAGAAAAGCCTCATGGATGCCACTGAGCATAATGACATCACTGGCGAGCTGGCGTGACATATCAACCTCGCAGATGTGACACTGGTGGCATACACACTGTGATCTGCTGGGCTAAACATCAATCAAGCACCTACACTAATTTGGAAGCAATGCAGTGCAACACAGTAGTTTGTTTCCCTTGGTCCCACTCTGTGACTCTCTAGTCACTAAGATCAAGCAGGTCCTTCAGATAAACCTGAGATCTTGCTTTCCAGAGGCTCCCTGTGCTGGACTGGCAAAAGCGAAGGTCAGCAAGTAAAAAGCAACTCATAAGAGGCTCTTGGTGACAGCAAGATACAAAAGGTCTGGAGCTCAGAGGATGCTGAGGAACAGCACCAAGATGGCAGCAGCCCACATGCCTTGCCCTGGGCACACGCCCTGCAGTGAGGGAGGACGTGAGCCCATTCATGTGTGGAGTTATAGGCCGCACCCAGCAGCTGCCCAACTCCTCTCTAAATGGAGACAGCAAGGAGGCCTTTTTCTCACAAAACTCAGAGGTGCTTCTAGTCACAGCAAGGCTTTCTGCCCCATATCCTGTGCATGTGCGTGCTTCGGGCAGTGCCTGGTGCAGGCCAAGCTCCCCCCCAGTGAACACTGACCTCTCTTCCCATCGAGCCTCTCCCAGCCCTCCCAGTAATACTCACAGCCACCTCAAAGGTATGCAGGATGAGCCACCAGGATGGAAGCTGTGCTCTGAGTGGGCATCCTGAATCAAGTGCTCACTATTAGCGGCGGGCTCAGGAACCCACAGCTCACCAAAGCTAGATGGTTTCCTTTTCTCTGTTACCTGGAACAAACCCTGCTCCCCCAGGCACCAAGCTGCTGTGGATAACACCACTCCTCTTTTGAAAGAGAGCTTTGAAATCTGCTGATGAGAAAGGATGAGATAATACTATTAATACAGACAAAAATAAAGCAGGGATTTTCAAAATGTCAGATGATCAAAGGTGTAATTTTAGCTGAACAAGAGTTTCCAAGTGATGAATGAGGTACAGACAGACCTATTGAACTATGAAAGACAAGAAATAGGTATTCGAGTGAAGCAAAGCTGACTCATTCTTAAACCCACATTTTTTACATCGAGGTTCCTTGGAAGGCCATTCAGAGCAACTGAGAGGAGCCAAAGCTGCCACAGAAGTGCAGACCAGGAAAAAAAAAAAGCATAATGACATTAACTATAAATAATGATGAAAAGATTTAACAAGTTGATAGTTTTGTTTTCACACAACACGTAGGTCAGTGCAGTCATTCTCTAAGCATAAGAATTACACGCTTATCTTGGAGTGACAGACTAGTTGACCTTTAAAGGTCCCTTTCAAGTCAAATAATTCTACGATCAATTACTCTGAAGCACGGCTTTATCCCCTTCATGCAGAGGAAATATCATGATAGGCCACCTTCTCCCGAAGTACTCCTCTTGTTATTAGAATCAGCCTTGGAAAGAAACAGGATTTGTCTTTCTTCTTCTTCCTATTGCTGTTTGCCACCGATCCAGCAACAGGTCTGGACACCTGGTGTGAAGGACAGTGCAATTCAAAAGGTCCTGTTGTGCTCCTCTGCTACCAGGATGCTTCCAGTGGTCAACACTCACACACTTTACTCCAGAAGCTCACAATGATTTCCTGTTTTATCTAGCATTTTGCTCTTAACATGACTAGAGACCCGTCTCATCAGCTCCCTGCTCTTACACAAATATGTTCATTTGACTTTACTTATAGTTATAAATCAAGTTATTCAGTAATGTCAATCAAAATGACCATTAAAATATTCTTTAAGGCATTGCCTGCAGAGAGCTCAACAAGACTCCGTTACTCCAGCCATTAGTAAAGTTTTTAAGTAGAAGGCTGGAAATTAATAGAAAATACAGTTGTAGTGAGAATTCCAGCATTCATACGGCTGACAAAAGCACTAGAGGTGATGCAGTACTGGTCAAGTACTGGTCAAGTAAACTTACCATAACACTGCAATGATGTATGCCAGTACCACTGGCAGTCACAGAGAAGTCACTCCAGATGGAGCAGGCAATACAAAGCGAGAAGACACCAAGCTGGATGCTTCCAGGAAGATTTTTTCATGATCAGCAGCAACAACCATCAGGAAAAAAAAGTAGCAAACAAAAATCTCATCTTCTGGAAAAGTCAGAGACACCTCTTGCAGAAATGAAGCTCGCAGATGGTAAAGTTGTCCTTCTCTTCCAGACTAGCAAAATCCAAGCCCTCTCCAAAGTCCTTGGTGGAGATAAGCACAGCTGCCAAATGCTGCAAATACTCTTTCCCTCAGATGTAAATATCCCTCCACATATCCCTCACATGATCAGTGCAAAAGAGAACTGTTTGCAGGCCATTGCTCAGTGTCCCAGGTCAAAGGCTTCTCATTCATTTCTGATCCTCTTTTGAACTCCCAGAAATAGCAGCATACATGTAATACCTCTACTGAAAACATAAATATCTTCTCTTATGCATCACTGGCCCCTTTACCATTTTTTGTTGTTTGGTTTTAGAAAAATGAAGCAGCCTTCAGATTAGAGCTGCCCAGACTGCACTTCTTCTGGTAGTCCAACCTGAGATGCACCCGCCAAGAAACTCCAAGCATGGATCCAGGCTGCATGAGAAAGAACACAGGTTAACACGAAGGGTATCTGGGTGTAAATGGATGAAGATGATGAGCTAATGCCACGGGGTTCAAGTTAGATGTTAGGAAGAGTTTCTTCTCCAAAGGAGTGGTGAGGTATTGGAAGAAGCTGCCCAGGGAAGCAGTGGAGTCACTGTCCCTAGAGGTGTTCAAGAAATGTGTAGATGTAGCACTGAAGGACGTGGTTAGTGGGCACGGTGGGGATGGATTGGCAGTTGGACTAAATCATTTTAGAGAGGTCTTTTCCAACCTTAATGATTCTATGTTCTTAACTGGATTCTATGATTCCGTGTTCTTAATTGATGTAGAGGCTGTTATCTGTCTTTAAATAGGTAAGAACAAGGGTTAATCACATCCTCTGTGTAGATACAGGCCAAGTACATGACTGATCAGAATATCATACTGTTTTAGTTTTTCTGCTGGTGTTTTTGTTTTAGGTCATCGTGGAAGGGCTGAAGTTTCTCTGGGTTTGAGGCTGTTTCTGAGTAACAGCACGCATTCAGTATACAGAGCTCAGTAACAGTATGGTTGCAAGCTTCTCACAGTTTCAAGTGTTGCAAAACAAACTAACAAACCTTTTTCCTTGCTTTTGCAAGGAAAGTAAGTAATCAAGAATCTGATATGTTTCCGCAGATAAGAAACTCTCATAAAAGACTTTCAATGCTACTAGCATCATGTAAGACAACAAAGACATTACCAGATTCAATTTTTCTCAAAGAGGTCAGCAGCATTTGATCATCATTTTACAAGAAGCTCTGAGTAGCTAAGTTCAGGATGAGATTTATGTACGTGGGACAGCTGATGGGAACAGCAGCTGCACAATCCTGTGTGAAAAGCATATTTGCCTCTTCTGCACTGGAACACTCCTCCAAAGCTCCCCAGAGAAGTATCCTGGTTTGGGACAGGTAGGAGAGGAGAAGGTCCATCTCTCACTTTTAGCCAGTTTCCATCACACACAAATAGAAAGTGTAGTACCACCTAGCTGTAGCACGAGAACATCTTAATCAAAGAAAGACCACAATAGATCTTTGTGTTTACTCATAACTGGTAAACTGAAATTTGACCACAAGTGAGACCATGACCGCAGACAGAGTGACTTGTCTTTTCCGCTGCTAAAGTATGTGGGGAAGGTGTAAAGAACATGAAGAGAAGAAAGAGAGAAGGATGAGTTTTCTTGCTGCTTATGCACTTCAGTTCCCCAGTGCACATTTAGGAGGACTGAAGTGGAAAGAAAACAAGGCTTCAAGGACCAATTGTGCTATCTGTAGGTCCTGAAGACAAGCAGTGCTGAGAAGTTGCACAGCACAGGTCTATCCTTGCTTTCAGAAACCTTGTTTGCAATTCTAGAGATCTGAAACTCAGCGCAAAGCGTTAGACAAACTTACCATGCTACAGAGATGGGGCTGAAGAGCTTACAAAAGGAAAGAATAAAGAAGTTTGGATGTTGGATGTTTCTTCCTCAGCTCTGCTTCGCTGACTTACTCACACATCATTCAGGTCAGTACCTGATTCTTTGCATCAGAAATACTAGGGAACCACCAAAATCCCCCATGGGGAAGCTGGTTCTTACTTGCTCATGCTCTTGCTTTTCACATGAATGCATGTGCCACAGCCCTCCTCACCACAGTCACACAGAGGTCAGAGTAAATCCATTCACCTCCTTGCCAGCTATTGCTCAAGTTCTCCCTGTGCAGTGCTCACACAGGCAGGATGTTTGTGTTGTGACTGCACTACCTGTGCATTCTGTGTACAAATGGCAGTTTCATAAAAATCTGAGCACTGGGGACAAGGGATCTGCAGTAAATGGATCTGCACTGGTAGATGACCACCACTTTTTAATCCTACTATGCTGTTTTGATTTTGTTTCGTCAAACTATTTTAGAAGAACTGCAGCTAATTTTTCAACATATTTGCTCCCAATTCTTATCTTCTGATGGAGGGAAACAATTTCAAAGTTCCTTAGGAAACTCACATAAAAAAACTACAGAGCCACGTATGCCCTATCACAACAGGAACGTGTGATAAAGTTAAACTGAACAAACCTCAATTAACACTTCTTTTTTGAAGTTGACTGTCAAATAATAATTATTTAATAATTTGTGTCAGCACCTGAGAAAGCAAGCTTAGCACGAGATATCTAAGCTTCAGAAAGTGGGGGCTTTTTCTCTTTTTTTCTTTTTTGAAACACAAGGAATGGTTTTGTACAGATTCAGGACAACTATCAGTTGTGTCAACAACTTTTCTGTAAGGTGACTCATAAGAAGAAGCTGATTCATATTTGGTATGACTGAAGCCATCTTCACAATATAAAATTAAATCATAATATATGATATGACTAAATTGATATGAAATAATATGACTGGATTTTCTGAAGGGTACATGCCCTTACCTATGCCCCATTCATTAACTGTCATGCTAACATAAAATGCTGGCTCCTCAGATCCTGGGGGGAAAAAAAAAAAAGAAAGGTAAAAAGAGCTCCAGAAATGTCAAGTATTTGCACATAATTAGCTGTAGAAAAGTTGATAGCCGCTAATAATGGAATAAATAAGTAGCTTGTTACAATGTCTATTTTAGTGGTGTCTCCTAGCAAAATCTGTCACGTTTTCTAAACCTGCAGCTGCATGATCCCACAGTTACCACTTTGGCAAAAACAAAACAGTTTAAAAAAGCAGTCTGAGAGATCCCTCACAGCAAGAGTCCCATCTCCCTAGCGGATGCAAAGGACAAGCAAATAGATGTATTTGCTCCAAAAAGAGCAGCTGCCAAGGCACCAATAGGTAGGGTAGCTGGAAGTGCTGCCTGGATGGAGGGCTCAGCGGTCCTCCACTGTGACACCAAGCAGTCTCATGCATACTGGCTGCAGTGGGTGGGGCAGAATTGGCCCTAGATGTTTTTATATAGATGATGCTTATTGCGTAGGGAAAACACGCTTTTTATTACCTGCTGCTTACTGGACAGCTTTCACTGTCTCCAGTGCCTTAGTGTATTGAACTGCAGAGTTAAACCAGGAGTCAGTAGCCTAACCAGGTCTGTTGCTACCTGTTGGGGTCAATATGCCCAAAACAGACTACAGCACCCTTATTCTTTCCATCTCTCTGAAAAAAAAAAAAAAGAAAGAAAAAAGAAAAAAAGAAAAAGGAGCTTTTAAGGTTCTATTTTCAGGCTTGCCATGGATCTCAGACAATTTAGATCTTACATCTGCTATGCAGAAATAAAGACTGTGCCCCCTTTGTAAAACAAATGCATTTTGCAGATGAATACTATGGTGAAACTATTTACTACTGCAGAGACAAAAATCTGTGTGTTCATTGCTATTTGTCTTGCCTTTTGATGCCTACCAAGGCATCAAAAACTACACACACAAAATTTCATCTCCTTCCACAGAAGCTGAAAACAACTTCATAAGGGATGGTTCTTTTTTAAGAACCATCTTAAAAAAGCCTTTGGTTTTGAGCAATTTCTTCCTTAAATTTCTCCATCAATAGGTGATTGCTGGCCTGAATCACTGAGGTTTGCCAACAAAAACCCTACCCCTTCTCGACTTGCTTGCCCAATTTACTTCACATTTTGACATTCGCAATCATAAGGGGGTTTCAGCAATTTGCATGAATGCACTAAAACAGGTAGCAGAATAGGAACATTCTTTCCATGTTAAAGCAGCCTCAAATTTTCACATCAAAAGACATCCAGGCTGACAACGAGCAAGCTCCAAAATCAAAATATACAACAAAGCACAGACCAAAGTACTTAGAATAGCTAATACTCTTAAATAATCACGACTATTGAATGCCAGCATGTGCCACACAGTGTGAGATTTAGGGCTTGGGGGACTTTTTGCAAACTGAGTCATGGCAACTGAGCTAAACAGCTAAATCAGCAGTCAAAGCTGTGTCCCTTCCACTGAAAAGAGTATAAAAGCACTCAAATGCCACCTCCACTTCATAAGAAAAAAAAAAAAGAAAAAGATTTCACCTGAAAGTTTCAGGTGCATAAGCTTAGAGAGAAATTACTTGCTAAGCTCACCTTCAAAGAAAATTCAGAGATAGAAATTCGTCACGGTAAGTACCATTATTCCTATATGAAAAAACACATAGCTATTAAATCAGAAAAAGAAAACAAAGACAACAAGTGACGTGGGCTGAGCAACACACACTTAATTTATTACAGAAGTCCTCAGCTTCTAAGACAAAAGCATCCTTATATGCTACACTGATGGGGCAAGCCCTTAAACTGATGACACAGAGAGAGCAGAAATGGTGGGAACCCCTGAATATTCTTTCATCCACCTTGCAGGACAAATACAACATGGTTCTATTTCTGCAGACAATAATTGCTCACCAGAAAATGGAGTGAAATCAGTCTAGGCACCATCGAGCCTTATTATTCTGAGATAACTGAAAATAGGTGATACAGATTGAGAATTGCATGAAAAAGCATGTTTTTTGTCTAAAATTCCCAGGGTAAAACGTAAGAAAAGATAGCAACAAGCACCCGGGCAGCAAGCACTATTGGAACTGAATGTACACAACCTTAACACTTCATAATTTTTTGATAGGAATTGGATATTTTCCCCATCCTGTACATCCAGCCAGGAAGGTTGAATCTTCAACTCCAGCTCATGTAAAATTTCCCCCTTGTGGCTTATGAAAATCTGAAAACTGCAGAGCTCAGCATCATTCTCCTTCTCCGTTTCAGCAAGATGCAAGGCCACAGCCTTTGGTGGTGGTTGGAGGCATCAGAAAAGAATTTTTTTTCTTTCCCCTCACAGCCTCTGCTTGGGTTTGGAAAAAACAAAACAAAACAAAGTAAAAACCGCTACTGTCTACGTGACACACTATCATGGTTTCCCTCTGTCTACACCAGGCTTCTTATACGTACCGTATTTTGAAATTCTGACTATTCTTGTTTGCTTGCATCTCTGTAGTGTTTAAACATCCCCTCCAATTCCTCTATACTGTTTGTATAGGCACAGTATAAACTGGAAACAAACTGCAGTTAAGTCAGGTAAGCTAGTACAGTAATCTCATTTTGGTATCTCTACACAGAATGTGTTTTTCAGAATTAAAAAGAACTGCCTTTTGGGTGATTTCAGCATAGATAGAATCTATACATTTGCATTTCAATTACTAGCACTTTCTATTCGAATTCTCTTTACTTCATAGGTTGGATGATCAAGCTTACTTTTTTCCTTAGTTGCTTTTCCTTTTTTTTTTATCCCTTCAATAAAAGAAGAGCAGTCCAAAATGTGGCTAATAAAGCATCTTCTTTTGATGTCCGTTGAAATAAGAATCTGAAGAGGCTTTCTTCAATGCCTTTGATATCTTTGAGTCACGCCAAACAGATCAGAGAGGTTAGAAGTGGATAAATGAAAGAACTTCTGCAGCAGGTATCAACCAACAGCACTTCCTTTCTATTTCAACATGAGCTAATGGGCTCAGTGCTTTAAATAACGTAGTGCCTGCACATACCTATGTTTGGCTGTAGTCGAAAGACTCGCATTGCCTTAAGCTTTTGAGGTAGATACTGCTCTGGATCAAAGGACAAAAAAGCAACATAGGAATGCAATGTGGCTGAAGTCACCGCTTAAACAAAAATATGCAGGAAATCATGCAAACCTTGTATGAGTTCAACGCTAGGTTCTCAGGTTTTTCAGAGTACCGGATCTACCTGTTCATGATTAACGCAAACCACATCCTAAAACTGAGTAGAAAAAAAAAAAAGCTTGAAAAAAGGTATATACAGTATGCAAAGGAGCCATCTGTCAAAGCCTAAAGTCTTCCAGAAAACCTAGGGAAGAAACTACCAGTTTCTTTTTCCTCTTCTCCTCAACAATTCTGCCAACACTTGACCTGCAGTGCCGGACTACGTGTAGACTCCTCTACAGTCACCACACACAACACAGCCACTCACCGCCTTCCAGGGAAAGTGCTTTGGAGAGTGCTATTGCAGAACTCCCAGTTTTTGGCTAAATCTTGACTAGAGATCCAGACAGCGTTCATCATGTGCATCTAAACAAGGTTTGTGGACCTTGGAAAATGGAACCTCTGAATGGGATTTGGACACAAGGCATAACCAAGCTAGAAGCAAAGGCATCTTTATCCAACTTGCAAGTTAATGATTGATAGGTGGTGGGGATCACAATTCAGATATCTGATGACACACTGAAGGAAATTCTCGGGGTTCCTCTAAAGAAAAGACTTCCTCAGTACAAAGGGAAGAAGCAGTAAGATGCAAGGAAGAATGAAACAGGAAACATACATCAATCATTTCTTACAAAGCACTGGAGAGATGACCCACAATCACTAGGCATTTCTCCACACAGAGGCTCAGAACTGAACTCTGGCCCACAGCCACAGACAATACTGAAAACACTTAGCCAACAGTTATGTAAAAGCACGAGCCCTAAAGAAACCTAATCCTAATGAGACATAAAAATATATACATAGTACACACACTTCAATGACTATAAGGAAACCCGGCAAAAAATTATTTTAAATGACAAAAACTGACTGCTTTTTCCAACATCTGCACCAGTATTCAACAGATCCACTCTACTTAAAGACCCCTTCTGATGGAGATTCACAATCCCACTTCAGAGTTAACTTGCCTACTCTCCCCAAATTTAAAAGGGTAAGTTACAGACATGCAGACTGTAAACACATTACCACGGTGCAATACAGTAATTTCATCAGACTCTCTCTGCAAGTGCCTTGATATGAAGGCATGATGAGGAACTTTATGAGCAAGACAATGCTTCCCATTCTGACACAACACCGTAACAAGTGAGCCCTACCCAAGACCCTGACTTTTGAGCGCTGCATACGCCTGAACTTCAGGAGTTGAGTCTGTGTACTAAGGCCTAGGACAAGAAATTTAAAATACATCCCCTCAATTCCTTAGCCACACAGATGTTATATGCTACCAAAAGGGGCTTGCACTACCAAGTGAAACTAGCACCGGTTCTGTGAAGCCTCTGTTGGTAACACACATCTTCCAGATTTCCCTCAAAGCTGGGGAACTCTTGTTCACTACTCCCATTTTTGATAACATAATAAGCAACATAAAACCCCTTCTGAAAAGGGATTTTTAGATATACGTACGTCATTCAGCAAAGGTAACACAAAGATCGCCGTGATATGTTTCCAACGCTTATCCATTCAGCCCTTTGTATCCAGTCCCATGATCATCTCCTCCTGTCCAGTTTTGCCTTCTCACTGAGAGAGAACCATTGAGCAGACCCCAATCTTCTCTACCTTCCTTTAGTCAAAGAATCTTTCTGCCAGCACCTTGGAGTTGGGCTGGGCAACCACGCTTTTCAAGTCTTGGCTTCCAAAGCAACATTCTCGCAACTCTCATTTCTTTCAGAAAAATTGCTGGAGCATCCAGACAAGGTCATTGCCTCTTCACATCCTTATTCAATCTTCTCTATTTTGCTCTGCACTTCTTTATATTTTTGTTCATCCAGTCCATCCTGATGGCAACATAGAAGAGATGGCACAGAACAGCCCTCAAACCAAGCTGAAGTTAGGTTAGGATTTGTCAGCACTCCAAGATATTTGATCAGATAGGGTTGGATTTCCACAAAAAGTGTCAGAATATCAGTCTTAGACATTCAGATGCTGTTGTTCTCAGTGATTTCAACATGTCCAAAATTACAATACAAGGGGACTGTAATTGCCTTCGTAGTCATCTATTTACAGAAAACTGACCAATCTCACCCAAAGAGAGTAGATTCCTTCCCCTCGTAGTCAGTAGTCACTGTTTTGCTTATAGGGCACTTTCTCAATCTGGATAATGCTACATCACCTCCTTCAGATCACACTGTTAAGGACGGGTTCTTTTTCTGCAGTAGCCATTTCTGAACACCTGATGCATATTTGTCAGGAGGTGGTGTTTGCTGTCCAGTAAGGTGGATTTTCTAGACTCATACTCAAGTCAATGTTCAAATTGTCCAAAAATCATCCACAGACTACAAAAGGAAGCTGAGAGGCTGTAGAACAAATAGGAGATCTGCCTGCAAAGGAGAACTACAAAGGGCATGGAGGGGCTGAAGGGATGCGGACAAAACCAAGACTCAACCCTGTGACTGTGAAATTCTGATTAACTTCTATGTAGATCATAACTATGTTATCAACATAAGGGGAAGAGTAGTCTAGTCCACGTGTTATCAAAGAATACAACCATTTTGTGCACACTGTTGACCAGTTTACATTTACCTACTCATCCACTCATGCACAGGCAGCACTACAGTGTAAGCATAGAAATCTCAATCCATGTCTGGCAAAATACCTGTGCTGAGTCCTTATAGCTAAATTTTGCAGGTAGATTTCTAATAGCACAGGAATTCTGGCACGTTGTCCCAGGAATCACAGAAACATTTGAGTTAAAAGGGACCTTTAAATGTCATCTATTTCAACTCTCCTGTAATGATTAGGGACATCTGCAGCTAGATCAGGCTACTCATAGCCCCATCCAGCCTGACCCTGAATGTTTCCAAGGACAGGGCATCCACCACATCTCTGGGCAACCTGTTCCAGTGCTACACTACTCTTACCATAAAAAACTTTTGTGTTATATCCAATCTAAATCTTCCCTCTTTTCATTTGAAACCATTTCCCCCTGTCCTATCACAGCAAACCCTACTAAAGGTTCTGTTCCCTTCTTTCTTACAGCCCCTCTTTAGATACTGAAAGGCCACTATAAGGTTTCCCCAGAGCCTTCTCCAGGTTGAACAGCCTCAGCTCTCTCAGCCTGTCCTCACAGAGGAGCTATTCCATCCCTTGGATAATTTTTGTGGCCCTCCTCTGAAGACACTTCAAGATTGCACACTAAGGCTAGGAAGTCTAGGATAGACCCCAGCCACGCAGTAGCAGTAAAAGAGGAGGCATAGGGGCCCATTGCATGATGTGGTTTGAGGAGGACACAAACTCACAGCATCCACAGGCACAGCTACAAATGAAGAAATAGCAAGTGGCAGCAGGCTCTACATGGTAGATATTTGCTCTGAATGCCACTAGTCATAGAGAACTCCCTTCATGTTCTCACACAAAGACCCACTATTTAGCAACCTGTTTTTTCTTGTAGGCAGAGCAGGATCAGGAATCAAGGCCCCAGCTTTCAGTTCCTTTCTGTAGACAACAAATCACTTCCCAGAAAGCAATTAACAGGCTTTATTGAAGCTATCTAGAGACCTACTTGAAAAACACTGAGTTTGTTTTATCATTTTGTTCTTGACTGCCTTATATTTATCCAGATGAATGCTTGCAATCCTTAATGCAAAATAAATAAATAAATAAATAAATAGTGTTTGTAATATTACACTGAGTTGTGACAAAAAGAAAAATACGAAGGATTACACTATACTACATTTTCATGAATGCAGTGGAAAAATGAAGCAATAACAAGAGCTACAGGATGAACAACTTTCCTGGTCTCTTCACAGAACTAATTGGCAGAAAAATGAAAATACTCCTTCCTTTTAAAGCACTGAACTGTTGTAGGAATTGTATCTAAGTAGTACCATTAATCTGCACGCTGCACACCACAAAACCCACAACCGGTATGAAACTAATTCTGTTCCATTCCTTACTTTCAAAGCCTAGCTTCATAATAAATGACTTGGAGAGCACGTTCCAAGGACTACATATGAATGATGCAAAGAACAAGAAATTCTGGACTCAGCACAGAGAATGAAGTGCTTTGGGCACTGCACACAAAGCCCACAGCTATAAAACCTTGCATTTGTGTAAGAATTTAAAACTCAAAGTTCTCTGGCTCTAATGAACTGATCTGAAAGCTCCTACAGCAGGTGAGCCCATCAAGCACATACCAGAGGTGTCAATAATGGAATGGCATTTCTTTTCATTCCCTTCTCAGGCGAGGGTAGCAGTCTGCATTAGCTGAGAAGAAATAGTCATGTTTTTGCATTGACTCTCAGAAGAGAGTGGCACCTGGGGAGACCACACAGCCCATTAGAACCACTTTCATTTGCTTTACTTTGCACAAATCTTCATAATGAAACAAACCAGACATCGACAAGAACTTTTTGTTCACAGTGACTTTCCAACTTCATTTCTTACACAACACTTTAAAATCAATCTTCCACCTCCCATTTTTCACTCCCAAGCAATCACAGGAAAGATTTCATCTTTAAAGAACCATTTTAATGATGTCAGAAAAAAAACTAAAGGGAACAACCTCAGGTTATGAAAATATTCAATATTTTTATCTTAATATTTTGTTATTTAAATCTCACAAGAAGTTTGCATGATTGATAACAAAACCCTAAGAATTAAAGAGACAATTCAATCTGCTGTAGAATGTCAGCTTTTGTGACATCAACTGCATATCTTTGCAAATAACAGGCACTTACAAAGATTACCAGTTTACTGGAACAAAACAGAAGACATGAATTAATGAATACAAGAGTTCAAATTCTTTAACTTAAAACCCTTTTCTTCCAAGGTCCCCTCCAAGGTCCTAGCCTACAAAAAAGAACTGTTCCATGTCAATTAAAAAAAAAGAATTTTACAACTACATTCTGCAGAAAAGTTAACTAGAGACCATGGTCCAACCAAAACAACCTAAATTTCATGTATGTCCTAGTACTTGTCAACTTAATTAGAATCTTTGGAGAGAGCAAAAGGGAAGCAGTCAATCAGCTTTACAGAAGGGACAGAAACAGAATATGAGGTCTCTCCACAGTCTCTCCACATTGCTGCTATACGGATCAGCTTGCATGAGTGCTCTCTTCCACAGTTGTTCTCACTGCTCCCATAGCAAACCAATTTGTATGGAGTTAAAAAAAAAAAAAAAAAAGAGGGCCACTCAGTGCTGGCTGTCAGCATAGACTAAAATGATTCTGATATATATATATTCTGATAGATAATTAAAAAAAAAATGAGTTGCAAGTGTCTAGTCCATTGGCAGCACTGACCTGCCAGGCCACGTGAGCAAGCAGCAGGCTTGTAGGTTGTACAGCCCTTTTGTAGGCTTCTCTCCAGTTGCAAAAGACAGTAAAAAGAAAATCATAAAAGGGTTTCTGTAATGCGAACAGCCTACAGGAGCACATTTTTAGTAGACTTTGATGCTACAGTTATCTTCTAGATGAGCTCAGTTTCACAGTCCAAGGCAAACTCTGAAGTTAAAACTTTTCTTTTTCAAGAGAATTTGAGTATTTAACTCTGGCCAGCTTAAAAAAAGAGTCTTTGAAGAATTTAAAAAGCTGTCTCAGCTAGACAATGTACTGATTAACACTGCCTCTAAAAAAGGGGAACTGTGTTTAAAGGAAACGGGAAGCAAAGTAGGGGGAACGTAAGGAACTACTCAAATCATTATAGATGGCTCAGCCACATGTCTCTAACAAAGAGGGGGGGTGCATCAATTTCGTATTGTGTGGTTGCATTAATAATAGGTTTGTCTACAAATTCTATCTCACACAGCTGGGTGCTGCATGGAGAATGCTCCAGCTCCAACACTGTTATGTTGTTTGGCACTGATGAAACAAGTATATTCCTTGGAACAAAAAGGGTCAACTGAGGGCCACGGGCTGGCCAGTAGCGACCGAGATTAAAGCCGTTGATCCAAATTTGCCCCTGTTCAAAGAGAAAGAAAACATAATGAAGTTTTAATGATTTGACAATGACCAATGACTAAACTTTTTAAAGCATAACATGCTTTGCATTCTAAGTGAGTTTTCTTGATCTTTCAGTTTGATAGGACACCGGGATAGAAAATCTGTTCAAGAAAATGCTAGAAATAACCGAATCTAAATTCCCTGATGTTTTGCTGCTGGTGGTCAAATGAAGTGGTCAAATACTGCAGTCCTTCCAGATATGACAGTCCTTAGGAAAACAGAGTTGCAGATTTCTAACAATGAATTATATAACTAGTCTCAGACCAAAGCAAACCCTGAAAACTGCATTTACTTGAAGTTGATTGCTGAAGAGAGAAAAAACTTGCAAAAGAAGAAATCAGATTCTAATTCTTCTGTTGTCGTCTGCAAAACGCAATACTATGTTATCTTTGTACTCCTTTCCTTTGCATGATTTTACAAAATAAGATGTACAGCTTGCCCAGGCACATTAAATTCCAATGTTTATTATACTTTTAATAGTTTAGTTAACTAAGGAAATTGTGGAATTACAGTACAAAGGTATTTTACATTGGTTGAAACAAAATTTTTGAGGTTTTGCTAGCACTAATGCAAATTCAATGACACTGTGGTTAATTCAGCATCCAAACTCTTTGAATTACTTTTTATAATAGAAGTGGCCCTAACAGTTTGAAATACTGTTCTAACATCATAAACATCCCAAATAAAAATGGAAAACAAGAAAATAATGTAAAAATAAAAACAGTTGTATATACACCAGAAAGTGCACACACTGCAGTGAAACCAATATAGGTTTTTCCGAATGTTTTGAAATTGAAGAGATGCTAAATGTTCAGTAAAACTGCAAATGGATTCCTGAGATGAACTGCACTGTTCATTAGAAAAGATATAAGCTGATCTGGACAAACCATCTGCTTTTGTTCTTCTTAAGTGTCCTTTTCATCATGCGTGAGACAATTTACAAAGGGTTCAGCAGCCAAGGAAGAAGATGGGAATGAATAATTTAATCTACATTTTCCTTCTTGCTTTAGACATGCAGTCATGGCATTGATGTACATTGATAAAAATTACAAAATAACCTGAATCTAGGATTGCCAAAATTCAGATAATACTTTAAAGAATTACAGAAGCACAAATGTAATATATTGAATCTTACTGTTCCAGGTGTTTTGGAGGCATTTTTCTTCTGTTTTCTTTTTTCCAGTATTTATTAAAACAGCTTTTATGAAACTTGCAAGATACATTTTTAAGGAGCTGGTATGTTTGTCAATGCAGATGAATTATTTTATCTCTGTATCCATTACCACAATTTAAGATCCTAAATCTTACATGCCAAGGGGTAAATAAACTTTGACTTCAAACTTTTTTTCATATTTAAATCAAGTTGATCTTGGTTCATTGCTTGCTTTTGATGTATTTTAATACATCAAAAGTAATACATCTTGTCCTTTAGGACAAGAGAAGCTTTTAAAAATCAAGTTTATTACTTCACTTCTATACTAGTTTTATCATAAAAGGTGACATTAACACCAGCTACCCACCCAACACACAAAATGAGTTTGCAAATGCACTTACTACACAGTAGACTAATAGACAGGGTGACTGTAAACCTCTGGGAAGTAGGAGTTTAGCATAGGAATCAGCTGCATTAGAGTTCTAATCTTGTTTTTCCAGTAAAACCATGAACTTCATATTTCTCATTTCCAAACTGACATTTAAAACAAGAACAGCACAGGCAAGGAGTGAATGTCCATCTTCAGAAACAAGATTTCCTCTATCAGGGTCAGCAATTACAACCCATGATACCACAGAAATGAAGAAGTCATAACTGCAAATCCTCTTTTTTATTCAGATTAAAAAACTAATAATAATCTGATAAATCTAACCATATGTAACATGCCCCATTAGGAACACCATGCTTCCTAAAGTGAGAATTGAGGAAGTTTCGTTAAGAGGAAAGGTTTTAAAGAACACCAAAGGCGAGTGAGCTACAACACAGGTCATGACTGTTAATGCAGCATCCCTCTGGGTTATCCAGCATGCCATATTCCTTGTCTTAATATGCAAAGGTAGGATACTACTAAGAACTGCATGTTCTCTTAACAAGCATTGTTTGTGTGGATTTTGAAGTACACAAACACCTGGGTTTTTGATCCTATTAAGAGTTCCTCTCCATACCTTGCCATCAGCAATTTATGCAGTGTCACTCAAGGAATTAAGACCCATATCCAGCAGGACTTGGGCGGAATTTAATCTCTTACAGCCCTCTGCCTTAATAGGCATTTGCTCATTGGTAGAGTTATCTGCAAGTCCAAGATTCTGTCTTTCTTCTCCCCAAACTCAACCTTTCACCTCAATCTTATTAGTCCTGTGTACCTTATTAATTTATTTAGTCAAATCCATACGAAGCTTGAAGGATCGATCCAATAACTATATTTACATTTTGTCTGGCATCTCTTCTCTTTGACCTCTTCAGAGGGTATACCAACTACATAAAGCAGAAGTTTACATTCAATAGATCAGATGAAAAGATTCCCACTGACACCTAAGAATTCCTGGACACATTTGCCTTTTCAAAGATAGGAAGATGGTTTGTGATTCATTACGTCACAGAATTTACTGCAAAAGTCCCAGATTCCAGCTCCTGTGCAAATAACTGTATTTTTATTTTATGCAGTGATTGTGCAAGATACGTACGTGTATAGAAACAGAGATTGTGAGACTTCCTCATCCAAGCCCAGCACAGGCAGCACAAATAGCCTGCAATGAATCAGTCCTCTGCACACTGGAAAGTTTGTTAACCGCTAAAATGCTGTACACAGATCACCAGCAACTTCTCCTACTCTGCTTTAATAGCAATAAGTAAAGTGTTTCAGAAAGAAATAACTTTGCTACCTAACTCCATCACTCTGATGTCTGGAGTTAATTCCTGAGGCCTCCAAAGGGAGTGATGTTTCAGTTCACACATTCTTGCCCTCCGTGTCTCCCATCAGCAACATGAATAGGTCCTCACCCATTTTGCACACCGTCTCAAATATGGCACCCTGAAAACATACTCTTTTCTGTTCTAGCTATACTCCAACCCTGTCAGAAGTTCCTATTAATGAACACCTGCTCACAAGCTTCTTGTGGCATTGCTCTCTGACCCATTCAGTCCAGCCACAGGTAAGCACCAGAAGACAGTGTTACTGCCTGTCTGGATCCATACTGACAGACACTCTACTGGCAGTACCCAACTCTCTTTACGCTTTGTTACAGGATCCATAATTTCTCATACAGCTCCACAAATACGTTATAGTTACTTTTAATTAAACAACATAACCAGAAAAGTATCCTCTAGCATCTCACTTTCTCCAGGAAAAAAAAGTTTTATCTCAAGGCACATATAAACTCCCTCATTCCAAAAAGCTGTTTCTATTCCACACTGAGACAAGACAAACAAAATCAACCCACAACTACTAAACGCAGCATTTCTAAGTAGTCTGTCAGTTCAGCTTTCTTGCTCTTGGTTGTTGTTTTTTCATTCACCCTTTTCTAGACCAGTACTATGTACCTTTTGAGTATGTTTCCCTCCTCTTAGTGGTTTACCTACAGATGCACTTCAACTAAGGAATCCACTTCCTAGTCAAATATATTTGACATGTCTCACCACAACATACTCCTACCAAGCCATAGAAAGGTGGACTTTGACCTTCCATAGAAGTTTTAGTAGCTGTCTGAGTAGACTTCAAGTTTTAACAGCAAAAGTTGTACCTTTGTCCAGTCAGGAAATTTAACATAGGTGTCTTGAGGCAAGTCTGGAATCCCTCCAGGAATTGAAAGTGTACCAGTGTAGAAGGCAGGTGCTTCGTAATTCTGTGGATTACTACCAGATCTCTTTGGTTGGCCAGGGTAGCCATGAATGAAATGGTTCACTGCTCCATCTATATTTAGGGGATAGATTTCCCATTCAACAAGTATATCTTGACCAAGAGTTAAATTTGAAACTAGACCCTAGGAAGAGAAAAAAAAAGATGACACTGAAGTGCAATTATAAACAGGAATAAAAACTTTTCTGAGTCAAAGATGGAAAGACAAATATCTGGGCTTCAAAAAGTTGTAAGTCCTTCTTAAGAATAAAGGTTGAATTTATTCTCTGTGACAGTGCTGTTCCTTTTACAAAGTTTTGAGCTTTCTCTGATGTCCAGGTCTCTTTTTCAACCTTTTTTTTCCCCGTTAACTGAAAACGTCTACTTTTCTTTAATACGAACGTGATTCAATAGTACAGGACTTAATAAAAAGCAGAAAAAGGGTCATGTAGCTTAAGTTTTGAGATAGCATCTAGAGATTTGGTAACATTGAGTCACTGACTCATTAACCTGCACAATGGCAGAGAAAGCAGTATTTACTTCCTACAAGCCTTTTACAGCTAGCATACAGTATCACAAAATCAATGCACATGCTTCGTGACCCCGATTCAGTGAAATACTTTACGTTTACAGTCAGTTTCAAGCCCACATAGAACCTGTTTCCGTTTCCATGGAACTCTGTGCACTCTTGAAGCACACCAGGGTAGTCACACAATGAATGCAAAAGGCAAGGCTACATCCATATAATGCTTTAAAAAGGGTGAAAGGAACATTAAGTTTCTCCTGAACACACTTGTTAGTTGTGTTACTTTAATGATCTCTAAAGCCGCGTTTCACTGCAAAATGAGGAATTAAGCCAATTCTGCTACATCCATATAATCTCCTGAACAGACCCTGTATAGAAGCTGTTTTTCAGTACAACTGAAGTTCTGTTGCAAGCACTGCAAGATGAACAGGAACAAGAAGTTTTTATGAATAAAGGCACAAGCAAAAACACATTTTCTGTTATCATGGAGGGCTGACAATACATAGCGTGTCTGTTCTGATGTCTAATAAACATTCCACTGACATCACAAGCCTAGTGATCAGTATAAGCAGAACAAGAACTTCTTTTTCTTACATGAAAATAAAGTATCCGCACAGAGTTAAGTGGCAGAATTCTTTTCCTAGACTTTATCTGGCAATCACTTGAAGTAATGCAACAAAGCTTTAGCCAAAACATTCTAACTTGTTCTCACCTACCTGTAGGTGTTAAAAACGGTGTGGTTTTCAAATGAGTTGAGGTGCCTAAAAGCACTCTTACTTTGGTCAGCATAAGAATGCACACGCAAGAGATCAGACAGGGATATGAATTTCCCAAGTAAAATAAAGATATAAATGACAGTGAGCATGGAAAAAAGAAAAAACAAAAAAAACCAAACCCAGAAACCACACTCTTCCTTCCTACATTTCCTTCAACAACAAGGCCTCTACCAGCAGGATGTTTTAAAACCACTATCTGCTTAAGATTCTTTCCCAAAAGACAGATGCCAGGTTCCACTTCAAACTCAAAAAAGTGAGAACAAGCAGCTGAACAAAATTCAGAAAAGCTACCCTATTGCCTTGAAAGTCCAAGGCTTAACAACATGGAAACCTCTTCCCCTAATGTTATTTTTGAAGCCATAGAATATCTAAAAGCAAGGTAAAATTACTCCCCATTTTCAAAAATCAACACAATGAATATCTGCCTTAAGGTATTCTTTGTGATGGAACCTATGGGAATAAGCAACACACATTTTCCAAAGCTACACGGACAATGTCTCCTTCTTCTGCATGAAAGGACTGTGCTTTTAGAGGTTTATTCTCACAGTGGACATCTACTATATTCGCTTTCACTTTATCTCCGAAAAGGTGGAACCCTGGTATAAGTGTGAATTTCAGCTTAACCACAGCAGCACTGAGCACCTCCCTACTCCAGTCTCTAACACTTTACTATATTACTGTAGGTTAGCAACAAGTACATAAGTTTCCTTATCACCTGGCCTGTTACTAAATAAATCAACATAAAGACAACATTTCTGCTGCCTTTAGATGAAAGCAGAACACTGGGGAACTAGCTACTCTCTTGCCACTCAGAAAAAGAGTAAAGAGACTTGAAATGACAGTCCAATTAAGCACTAATTCTACCCTCTGAAATTGCATGTCACAAACACAGAAAATACTCAGATATTGATACCTTAATTCAGAGACTTTATACATCCTAAAATCTAAGTTGCTTTGCCTTGACTAGAGTCTTGGAATAAGTGGAGATAGACCTAGAAATTCACATCACAACACACTTGATAAAATAACTAGTCAACTAGTCACCTTTAAATCAAACCTTCTCTGCTGCTTAACCATAAACAACAGATACTGTATCGATGCAAAGATGCCCATTCTTCTCATGGCAGCAAAACACAAGTGTGAGAACAGGCAATTCTGCCTGCTGGTAATCTCACAAGACTCTACGTTTTACTGTTAAACTGGATTTTGTAACAGGCCCAAACTCAATCCGAGTTTGGAATCTCATCAGCAAAGGAAGGTAAGATTTATACACTCTTCCTGCTTTGGTTAATAACTCAGTGGTACAGTTCAGGATATGTCTTCATTCCCATGACGTTTATCTTTCTCCTGCTGTTGCATCCAATCTAACCAAGATACACTTTGGACAAGTCTCAGTTCAGCTCACAGACAGAATTTAGACTGTGAGGAAACATGGACTTCCACCAATTGGTGTCACCTGCAGTATCAAAGGGAACCACAGTCACCAGACAGTTATTAATCTGTACAGACAAACATTTGACCAACATTCTGAAAGAACACTGCCAAATCAATTTGGGCCAAGTCTAATGACAGTTTACAATAGATTCGTGCAGTTTGGGGCTTGCCATTCTCAACTTAACTGTAAAGCTTTCTGTCATTACCCTGATACTATTTGTAATCTACTAATAACAAAAACTGAAAAAGAAAATAAAATAGTATGGCGTGAACACTGCAGAAACACATCAGTCTGGCCTCTATAACACTTCTCTCCCTTTCTTTAGAAAATGTCACTCAGCACTGGGAACCCCCTTATGTCTAAAACCAGATAACTTTCCTTTTTGTCCCCTGCCTTCCTCAGTGTTTCTTTTGTGGTATTTCTGCTAATAGCAGAAGGTGACAGCTCCAAAGCATAGCATGGTTTTGAGAGTGTTTGGAAGCTTTCTGAAGATTACCTCTATAAAATCAGTACAAACCTGAACTGGCAATGTGGCATGGTGAAGTGAAATGGGACACAGAAAGATACACAAAAGTATGTGTGTACACACATAAATACACACAGAAATACAACCTCAGGATTCACAAGCTGCTAAGCATGACCAAGACTAGACAGATTTCCTACTTGTTTTTGAATTTATCCAAACAGTTTTGCACATCTTAAAATTTCTCCCTACCTTGAAGTCATTATTGAATCTTCCAAAGTTGACTCGGCCCATATTCTCTACTAAGATGTCCAGATTTGCTCCAGCATTTCCAGTTATATTTATCATTAGTGACTTGTCCCTTTCAAGGACTCCTTGCTGAACCTATATGAATTGCACCAAAAAGAAGAAAACAATGATCATTGAACAAAAAACCTCTACCATCTCTCTCCTCAATTTACATGAATAAAAGAAAGGGGTGAAGGTAAGAAACAAATGAAAGTTAAAAAAAAAAAAATATTTTCCTTGCCTGCTTTTACACACCAGCATGCACTCACACACAAACAGTCCAAAACCTGGTATGTCAACATTCATGTTTCAGAACATCAGCTAGATGTACAAGTCGCATTGGTCACACTCATCCAACTGAAATCATCTATTTCAGTAGTTTAACTCAACTAAATCAATTTTCAAGTTCTAGTGGCTTTTGTTGCACTTGATTCACAAAACATTAATCTAGTAACTGAAAAGATGTTTTAAGTGTCAGAGATTAAGAGATTACTCATGTCCCAGTTAAGCTTACATCAATATTTAGCTTTACTTATTTCCATTCTCACATCAGGAAAGAAGAGCTTGACATGGCAACATCAGTGAACACACTGCAGCCAGCCATCAAGTGTGTGTGTATGTGTGTATATCAAAAAACTTCAAGTAAACAGTAATTTTTCCTACTTATTTTTCACTGATGTCATGAATGTGTATCAACTTTCAAGTACCTCAAGAATGGAAATAATGTTTTGTAATTTCTGAAACATTACTACAAACGTTTAGTACAAATCAACTATATACTTTCCTCATCTTATTAAATGATATTATTTGATAAAGTTGTTTTGGTAAGCTGAAGAAAGGAGACAAAAAGCAGATTGTGTTCATATCTTTCACGAAGGCCACTTGTAATAGTAATGGAGACCAGCAAACAGTGTTTACCCCATCCACAGAGACATAGGCACGATCACGGACTCCATTTAAAGGTGAACTCAGTTGTGTTGGCTCTGTGCAGTTTTTTGGAAGTTTCGTTCTGTACAGTACAAATCCAAAATACTAAGAAAAGAAAAGGAAAGAAAAAAATCCCCAGATTAATCAACTAAATTATTCTCTAGCTTCAATTGTGGTCATGCAGTAAAATGTACTCACACTGAAACAAAACTTTCATTTGCTTCAGAAAGCATCTACCAGAGATACCAGCTTCAGATTAGAGTTCACTCTGACTTTTAAGTGATGTGTGTAAATTCCAGTTTCCATTTTGAATTGTTCATCAGTAAATTTATGCAACTATAAAAGACAAAAGTTTTGGCTACAAATGTATTCCCTCAAAAAACCCAAACCATTAATGACTAACAGTCTAACAGTATGATTTCTTTATTACGATCAATTAAAAATAGATGAAAAATCTTTTCATAACTGACTTCATATAATAAAGAGCATTTTGTCAACCAACACATTCATTAGGTCAATATTACCTATTCTACAAACTATCAGGAACATTTCAGAATATTTTTCACTAAGTTCTCCAGCAGTAAATAGAAGTCACAGTCATTTGATCTTTTTTTCTCATCACAAAGTGAAACACAAATTAAAACCAAGAAAAAAAGGCATATTGTCAGCAGCCACAAAACCATTTATCTTCAAGATTTGGATTAGAAGATGGCAGGAAGAAGGGAAAGTAAACCATTTTCAGTCCACTATCATTATGACATTTACCTTACATTTGTAACAGGGTACCCAGAAAAATGAAAAGAAAATGTGGGAAAATATTATGCAGCTCAACCGAATGCCGTCTCAGAAGCTTTCCTAAACAGAGTTCAAAGGTGGGAAGGACAGAGGATGAAATAAAGGCCAACTAGATAATACATTCTACTACAACGTACTACTTAGTGAAGCTTCTCTAGCACCTCTCTATTAGTGTCTTAGAAAGGAAAAACTTGAGCTTTCAATCCTTACTTGATTAATGCCTTAGAAAACATCCCAGGCACCTGCTGAAATGCATCTGACAGGCTATTAGCACCCATGTTCCAGTCTCTGTTAAATTCAGCACAGAAGGGAGCCATATACTGTTAATGGAAATACATTGTCACTCAGCAGCAAGGGGAAGATCTTCCACTGTGGGGGAAGATATGGAAGTCACCACAATTGACGGGGAAATTGATGCAGAGAAACAGAGAAAAATAACAGAGGGGAGAGTGGGAGTCAGCAGAAGCTATAGCAAAACACAAAGTTATGTATTTTTCTTATCAGCCAGTGAGGTGAATGCCCTGGGCAGCGAGTTGCAACACAAAACATTTCTCCTTCACCACATCTTCTCTTGAACCAGCATTTAGTAAAAGAAAAGGACCAAAAAAAGGTAGAAGGCTCATAAGAAGTGTCAAATGGATTGCATTCCCCAACTCCAGGGTCCCTGACCTTCATGAAAAAGCAATGTTTCATCCATTGCTCTCACTCTGACAGCAGGTGAGGAAACAAATATACATAGCGTATATCTACACTCATGAAAAGAGAAAATCTTGAGTGCAAAACAGTAGGACTGTCAAATACGGAAAGGTCTCCTATCCAAAAATTCCTTTCCAGCACTATTACTTCCTGTGCTGAAATAAGGTGTAATACACTGGACATAAGAGCAGTCATACAATGGAGGGATGTTCAAATAAACTTGGCAAATAACTGCAAAATGCCTAACAGAGGAATCCTTACCTGCTTGAGCTGAACAAAGGTTAATGGGTAAGTGCTTTTCACCGGTCCAGAAGGTGACAGCCTATCAAGAACCTCCACCACAGTGCCCACCTGCAGCACAGAAAAAGCAGTAAAATTTAGTCTAAATGTAACTTGGTTTTAGAAACTTTAAGGCTGTAACTTAGTGTTACATATAAATAAGTGGACTGATTTTAATAAGACCAGCAAAAAAGTACAGGCTAGTCACATGCTTAACTACCTTGCTGAATAAGGAAGGTACATACATACAATTAAATTGCCTTTTGTTGCCATCTGCAACTTAAATTTGCACTTATACAAGTTTTCCGCTCATCCACAATCCTACCTGAAAATCAACTATGAATGTGAATATTGGTACTCAAGATGTACCAATATGCTTAATATTTAACAAGCTTAATAAGTCAAAAGCATTTATACTCTTCATGTAAGATCTCAGTCTGTTTTACTAGAAGTACCATCCCTGTTACAGTAATTACACACAAGGCATCCCAGTACTTCCCAAATGCAGATTTGCTTTCAAATACTCACTTAAAAAGAACAGTAAAAAAAAATAAAAAAAGAACAGTTTTTTTCTTTATTGTAAATGCCTATCTCTATGTTCATCCACAGCGATACAAATTTCTTAGGCTAACGAAATAATGGAGATATTAAATTTTTGTACAGTACATATAAAGAAAACTGCTGAAATAATAAAATATAGCAATATACACTGCTTGGTTTAAAGTCCTTCTATATGTGACAGAAGTAATCATGAATCATCTATGCATCTGCAAGTATTTCTTCAGTAGTTGACACAGATCTAAACAAACTTAGCTCTAACTAGGAACAAGAGAGCAAGAGGAGACCATAAGCACACAAAGGGCAACACCTTCACTACCTGAAGGCTGGGTCTTCCTCAGTAGTCCACAGCTAAACACCTTCATCGAGGCAAAAGGCTGTCTGTCAAATGATGGCTTCCAAATTTCTCTGAAATAGCTTTCTCCTACATTTTCACCTTAAACACTTCACTTAAGATGACAATCAGCTTTCAAGGAGTAGAATTCCCCAAATTGTAATGCAGGATCCAGTAGGCCATGGCAGATTGAACCACTGGATCTTGTCCAACAGCTTTGAAGCAAGGAATGAGCATCTCTATATAGATACTATAAGATTTATGGAACTAAAGAACAAATCTACAAGTATTAACAGCCTAGGCTACAGGTGGACAATAAAACTAAAAATGGACATAAGTGGTATTAAGTCATATGTGGTCACTTGAATAGCCTACTAACAGGCAATGAGTGCTGCTTTGGACCTTCGTGAACTGAGAATTAGCCTATAGATGTGCCTGTCTGAAGTTCTTCTAAGCTTACAATACCAAGGGGACTTCTGTTCCACATGTGAGTGAGTTATGTGTTTGACCTATACACCAGGTTGGTAGAAACTCATTTCTTTGCAATCTTTTATCAAGCTTATCACTCTTAAGTGATGTGCAGAAAACAAAAATCAAGGTCTGCTTTTGCTGCAGGTTCCCACTGATTGCTACACAGCAAACAATTACTATCATAACAGAAACAGTAAATTTAAAAAATTACCAACTTGAAACGTGGTCAAGAATTTCTAAAAATAATCTGTGCAGAAACAAACAAACAAAACAAAAAAACCAACCAGATGACTAACAAATAACAGCAACACTTTTTGAATCCTCCAGAGCAAATTTTCAAAACCAAACTGAAAGGCCAAACATGAAAGAAAGAAAACAGCTGCAACAGGAGTGGTGCCAGTGGTATACTGGCAGCATCCTATCTGCTTAAACTATTTGTGCCCCAAATTCTGTCCCTGACTCAAACCTCTCAGATTGCCTGCTACCATATTCATAGCTATTACTTAAGCTCTTCTAAGAAGCAAGCACAACTACAAGATCTACAAATCTGCAGGCCACAGTGCTGAAGCAGGCATTTCATTGTGACCACACACTCCTCAGGGCCCCCTGAGTGGTGACCAGAAACTACCACCTGTTCTCAAACCTTCAAGGCCACTAGACACACTGTGGGCAGGAAGACACCTTCATTTGCATCTGCAGAGAACACTTCCAACATTCTAGGTCTTAAGCTCTGCTTTCTTGCTCAAAGTTCTTGAGCCTATCTATTGCTATTCTACCTAGAATTGCTCATTTGGAAAAGATCCTCAAGATCATCGAGTTCAACCACAACTCAACCATACTACCCTAACTCCAACAATCCTCTGCTCAATCATGTCCCTGAGCAGCACATCCAAACAGATTTCAAATATATTCAGGGATGGTGACTCAACCAGCTCCCTGGGGAGCCTATTCCAGTGCTTGAATCTGCCTGTCCTCATTCCCTACCACCAATACATTTTTCTCTTCTATCACTGCAACGAGCTATTTCCTCATTGCTTGCTTTTCTGTCCTCTTCCATAGCAATGGCAACATCCTTAGGTCTATTTTTTAATAGGTCCTCCCTTTCTTTTCCCTCCAGAATAATTCTTTAAAATCATTCAGCAGCTCAAAATGAACACCTGCCTGATATGGGAACAGCGAAAGGATGAGTGAGAATGTTTTATTGTTTTATTTCTTTACGTTAGGCTGAGTTCCCAAACTACTTTGAGCTAGGGAAACCTATTTGCAAACATCTAAGAAGTAATAGTAGCACAAAAACCTCTCCTCTTCAACTAGAGGTAATGAGCTGCTGATCAAGCACTGAATTGTCCCAGAACATCTTGTGGGAAAATGAGAGGGTAACCTGGTCTCTAAATTACATGAGTCTCTGTAAAGTACTCCACGCATCCACTGAAAATACTCTGGTGTCTGTTCCCTGTTTCTTTCTGCAGAAAGGTCATAGCAGTTGGTTCATAGCAGTGGATTTGATGCTCAGCGTACACAACTAACTGCTGAACTCCAACTGCACAGTGAAGCTTTCACATAGTATCTGTTCCAGCACCATTACTGCAAATTGCTACAGCTGGGAAGACCACTACTATAGAATCATAAAATATCCTGAGTAGGAAGGGACCTCCAAGGATCACTGAGTCCAACTCCTTGATTATCAAAGCAAAGTTACATTATTTCCAACATTTCCTAGTCACCCAAATACATTCAGATTTCTCTAGACAAGGGGCATTGAATCTTGTCACAGTAGGAGTGCACAGCTTTGGCAGGAACAGTACAACCTTCTGTGATTTGTGACTTGTTCTGTGTTGCACTTTAACTAAGCAGAGGAGTAAACAGCAGTTGAAGTTAAACAGTGAGTTTGCAGAGGAAAAACAACTTTCTTACCAGAAAACAATTCTAGAGGCTTTCAGTACAGATGGCAATATATTTACAGAAAATGACTGGAACCTCACACCTGTCAACTTAGAAATGCCATCTTGCTTTCTAGAACTGCGAGGTTCAGAATAAAACACACCCCCTCAAGCAAGCAGGAAATGTGGGAGGTAGAAGGTAAAGGAACAGAGTTTCCAGTGTGATGGTCAGGTCAAAGCTGTGGTACTTGAGCCAGTTTAGTCATTTGCCCTGACCATCTGTAAGACAGGATTCTGGCCCTGATGCTTTGCAGCTTTCATTTCTTGGAGACAGAAAAGAGAAAATTCATAATTCCCATGAAACTGGACTGCCCTATCTGAAAGGCATAAATCATGATAAAGAGCAGAGGCAAAATCTGATTGCAAGGTTCCTGAGTGCCTGCAACCCACTATAGCAGCAGAAGTGGTGGGTGTACAGATAACAGTATAAAATTAGTCACTACCAAATGTAACCAATTCAGTGAAACCTCATATGGCAACCTTGACCCAAAAGGTCTAAAGATACACAGAGATTGCTGAAAATGATATAAATTTGTGACAAATGCAAAAGTTGTGTCACTTTTTCAAAGAACTGATTCCTGCCCACCACTTGTGTGGGATGACTTGAACATCTACAAAGCCTTATCACCACCAAATTTTCCAACACTTCAGCTGCAGTGAAGTAACAGATCAGATAAACTGTGGATTGGAACAGCGGCTGCCAAATTAAGCATACAAAACATAAACTGAACTGTTATGAATTACAGTATTTACTACAGCAATCACAGTAATCTTCCACCTCCAAACAATTTGACTGGAAGCAGCAGACTGAATAGAGACAAGTTCAAACCTGCTTGTCTCTTTAATCCCCTAGACCATATTTTACACCCAGTGCAGGAAACAAGTTATCAACGGTATTTCACAAAACTGTCTCTGACCATGAAGGATGCTGCTATGGACAAGTCCCAGCTACTCATGTGCTGATCAGTCACATGTCAGTTATCAAAGAAGATACAGTGAGGTTGACTTCCATTTGCTCTTCCTTCAGCAAGAAGTTCTTTCATTAGTTACAGATTTTTACAGTTATTGAAGAAACTATAGTGACCAGACTTTCCAATTCATTAGAAGTATTCCATTTTTAAATTTTTCAAGTACTCAAAGTATTTACCTAAAAGATACATAGATACCACCTATTCTTTCACCACCAGAGGCATCACCAACTACAGGAACATATTTCTTATGCTAGCATTTCTCCTTCTACATTACTTATACAGCAGTTCACAGACAACTAAGACTCTATTGTGCTAAGAATGTGTTACTTCTAGTTTAGTAAAATTCATGCACAAATGGCATGTAGTAAAAATCATTTTTTATATTGAGATAACATATAGTTATCATTTTCCAGCAAGGGCATGGTTTCTAATTCCCAAGCTCTGTCCTATCCTTCCTGAAAATTTGCTTTTGAGGTTTTCCCTCCTATTTTGTATGATATCTAGAGACTGTCACGACACTTTCAAACACATTAAAAAAAAAGAAGCCAACAGGCAGCATTACAGAAAGATACACTTAGCATATCACAGATGTCAATTTACCTTCTGCAAGCGAACCTTCCCATAGGCGAATTTGGATGTTGTTGGAGGGATAAGACCTTCTGGTAACTGGTTATACTAGGAAGAGAAGGAGGGGAAAAAAATACATGAAACTTTAATACAGACTTATATATAGACTTATATAACTTTAATACAAACTTTAATACAGTCTTAACTGAATTCTTGCTTTTCAGTTTACAACTTATGGAAGTAGAACTTAAACTGAAAGTACATAGTCCCACTGTGCTAATGGATTACACAAGCGCCCAGTTTCAGAAGGAGGCTACACAAAAAAACAATCTGATTGGATCACTTGCAGTAAATATAGGATTGGGTTTTTTTGTTTTTTGTTTTTTTTTTTTGCAAATACTGAACTCGAGGTAACAATATAAAAAATAAAAAAGCAAAAGCCCCCAAAATAAAAAAGACAGCAAACTAAGAAGCTGTCACAGAATCACAGCGTTCTTGGAGCCCTCCTGTGGCTATAGCATGCATTACCACCTCTGTCAGCCCTGGAGCCATCCACAAGTCAGTGGAGCTTGAGTTAACTCTTCTCCAAGTCTGTAGGGCAGTATTTCCATCTGATCCTTCCACTCTTCTTCAATACTTCCATATGGAAATTATTACCCACTTAGTTTTTCTTTTCAGTGTTATTATACTCCACATGCATGTGTACATATGCCTGCTAGTCCATTACCTTCTGGGCAGGTTTCTTTTATAAATATTTGTGAAAACCTCACAGCCAGTAGAAAATAACTTTGTTAGCTGCTACTAGCCTGCTGGGCACCCTCTAATCCCTAGTGGCTCTCAGAGAAAAAGGAGGCTAGAGAAAAACTTAGATTAGAAGGAAGCTAACGTAGAAATAAATGTGGAAGTGATTTAAAAAAAAAAAAAAAAAAAAAAAAAAAAAAAAAGCGCCCAAGGAGACCTAAAGCTTGCAAACCCACAGCCACAGAAACCATAGCCTCCCCAACAGCTCCATAAACTCACGAGCAACTCTCACTACTTTCCCTCTACTCCTGGTCTATGCAGCTGCCTATCCATCACAGGGAAACCTGTCAGGGAAGCACTCTCCCAGGTGATTTCTGCTTACTTGCCCTACAGCTCAAACAATAATCACGTACAGCATTCCTAGAGAGAGGTCCATCATTTTCTTGGACACTTTGAAAAGAGGTAAATCTAGACAACAACTCTGCCACACACTGTAGCCCTCCTCCTCTCTCAGCCTACAACCTTCTTCCCATACCACCTCCCTCTCTCTTTCTTCCCATTATTTATTTCTTGCTTTATGTCCACTTTTTCTAACTATTCTTTCATTTATTCAAAGGGCATTCTCCTTTGGGATTTTGATTTTAATTTTTAAGGTTTTGCAAAACATGATTTGTTGGCCTTAACATGGTATATGCAGCATAAAACTAATGCTCAAAAGCTTTCCTCTCACCAAGACAACCTATTGTTTGTTTAGTTGGTCTGATTGCTTTTTAAACAAATAGCAGCATAATTCCTAGTATCTCCATGTCAAACTCAACTAAAAAGTAATTGATATTACTGGTAACTGTTTTATGTCTTCCTCTTTGTATTTGAAAATAATCAAAACAGTCTTAAAAACAAAGAAAAAAATGACAACAGCATCACACCAAAAATCAAACAAAAGCTATATTTGCCCAAGAAAAGAAATCCAGAGTAGAAAATTTTAGCCCAAACGGTAAAAATACTGCCAGCAACTGAAAGAATTTTTTGACTGAAACTCTTCCCTTTTATTACATTTATTAATTGAAACCAACTGTGTAAGATTCAAGATTACAATAAGTTAATCTTGTAGCACAGATAATGTTTTGAATGCAGTTGTTAGTTATCGTCAACTTCATTTTCTTTCATCAACATCAGCTCAACCTGCACTGAGTAGACATATTATCACAAGGTGAGAAGACATAGCAGAGACAGGAAGCCTTCACCAAGATCCTATGGATATGGAAGAGAGAAACAAACCACACCAAAAAAGCTGTACAACGACCTAACACATCTTAACTTACACTGAAGATCTTATCAAGACTACCTCACCACACTAGAACACTACTTACATTTCTGATAGAGATCTTGCCTTGAAGAAAATAACTCAAAACAGGAAGCTTGGGAATTTTTCTCCTGAGAAAAAGCTGTATCCAGCCTAAGGTAAAAAGGACTCAAAAGACTAGCAAAATTATCCCATCAATGTAAAGCTGAGCAATAGTAGAGAAATGGAAGAAAACTTTCCACACCCAGTCTTCTACGGGTGGGGAGATAAAGGCATGCTTTACCCCAAAGATAATATAACTTCAAGAGACCTACTCTCAACCCAAAGAGTGTCTCCCAATGAATAGGAATGCTTTGACATGCAATAGGGAGAGAAGAGAGTATAAGCTTCAGGATTCCCATGGACTTCATCCTGAGTGGCCTCCAATGCAAGTCTATTCGAAATCCAGATACAGGTTCCATATTTCACTCCACACTTCAGTTTGTAGAGATCCTTCAGTTTGCAGAGTCACTTCAAACATTTTGCTGGCATCCTTGCCAACAAAGGCAAAGTTGGTCCCAACCATGATCTACAGTTTGTGGCATCTCTAAAGCAAGCAAGATTTATTCTCTTGGGTAATCATGCTCCTACTTACAAGACCCAAAAGAACAACACGAAGTACAGGAGACAGACAGCCAAAGCATGGAGCTGCTATCAGGCTGACATCAAGTGACCAGCTTGAGCCAACTGAGTGCCTGATCAACGCAGCAAGGGAAAACTCCTATTCGTTTGTCCTCCATCTCTACTCCCAGACAAATGCTTCTTGTGTCCCTCTGCTCCCTTTCTACCAGCACACCTCTGATCCACTGAGCCAATTCAGCTTACTGACCTCAAATTGAAAGAAAATAAACCCAGCAAAAAAGCAGAGGTGTATCATCCTACTGTCACACCTGCAACTGTATCTCTTTTGAAAGTAAGGAGAGAATCTTAGGAACAGCAGGAAAAAAACCAGAGAAGTGAAATTCCTTTTTCACACGGGATTGGGTTGGCCTAGTGACCTTGCTCTAATTTACTGCTTTTTCCTGCTGAAAACTGTAATCAACACAAGAGCAAGAGTTTGCAGACCTGGGATATTTTGAAGAACCATTCTAAACATGTACTAGGGATACTCACCATACCAATGACTTCCCTCAAGGCAAAATATTTTTCAGTCAGATCCCCTGCTTCGCTTAGTGGAGCATCATAGTCATAACTAGTGGGTTGTGACATATAAGGCATATTAGCACCTAAAAGAAGTCAGGAAGAAATAATCAATAAAAATGGTGAAAGAGTTCTGTTTTTCTTTCCCAAGGGGTTGGAGATTCATGATCCTTGAGGTCCCTTCCAATCCTGGCAATTCTGTGATCAACTTCCTGAATTTCTCTCCAAACACAGCCAGCCTGTGTACTTTTAGATTCGATGTAGACTTTGGTGGTTTGGGATTCAGCACTGAGAATATATTCGTTACGGAGAACAACATCCTTCTGAGCTCACACTGCTGTGATAATGTCTTCAGAAATATTCTGAAGAGAA
Source organism: Chrysolophus pictus (assembly GCA_037305975.1). NCBI lineage: Eukaryota > Metazoa > Chordata > Aves > Galliformes > Phasianidae > Chrysolophus > Chrysolophus pictus. The sequence continues at coordinate 43,928,983 of JAYKPI010000006.1, forward strand.
GCAAATTTATTCATGTTTCAATTGCTTCACAGTATTGAATAAAGCAAAAGTACCCTTTGCAAAGGTAAATACCATGTGTTTAGCAGAAAATGCTGGCAAATAGCCAGAGAACTGCTAATGCAATCATCTTTTGCCACGTAAAAGCTTACACTTTTACAGAATATGTTACTAGACGTGGGTCCATATGAACCTAATGAGGTTCAACAAGGCCAAATGCAAGGTGTTGCACTTGGGCCAGGGCAATCCCAAGTATTTATACAAACTAGGGGAAGAACTCACTGAGAGCAGCCCTGTGGAGAAGGACTTGGGTGTCATGGTGGACAAGAAGCTGGACATGAGCCAGCAGCGTGCACTTGCAGCCCAGAAGGCCAACTATATCCTGGACTACATTAAAAAAGAGGTGACCAGCAAGGAGAGGGAGGCAACTGTCTCCCTCTACTCAGCTCTTGTGAGGCCCCATCTGGAATAGCGTGTCTAGGCATGGGGTCCCCAGCACAAGGACGTGCAGCTCTTGGAACAAGTCAAGAGGAGGGCCACTAAGACAATCGGAAGGGCTGGAGCATCTCTCCTATGAAAAAAGGTTGAGGAAACTGGGCTTGTTTAGCTTGGAGAAGAGAAGGCTCCAGGAAGACCTCATTGTGGCCTTTTAATACATGAAGGGAGTGTAAAAACAGGAGGGGGTAAGGCTGTTTGCATGGATTGATAGCGATAGGACAAAGGGGAATGGTTTTAAACTGAGACAGGGGAGGTTTAGGTTAAATATTATGAGGAAGTTTTTCACACAGAGGGTGATAACACACTGGATCAGGTTGACCAGAGAAGTTGTGGATGCCCCATCCCTGGAGGCATTCAAGGCCAGGTTGGATGTGGCTTTGGGCAGCCTGGTCTGGTGGTTGGTGACCCTGCCTATGGCAGGGGGGTTGAAACTAGATTATCACTGTGGTCCTTTTCAACCCAGGCAATTCTATGATTCTGTTTAACACATAAGCAGCTCTACTGTATCATAAGATTAATTTAAATAATTTCTTACCATTCCAATAGGCAAAGTTAGTTCCACCTATAAACATGTACCTAAAACAAATCAAAACAAAAAAAGCCATCACTTCAATCAGGTTTTGAAGAAATGGGGGGGAAAAAAAATCACCCCAAATTACCCTTCACTGAAGGCACACTTACAGGTTAACATTGGCACCACGTGCCAGGATTTCATTAAGTGTTTTAGCTATAGTTTGTGAGGGTACAACAGCATGACGGTGCCCCCAGTGATCCAGCCATCCAGTATAAAACTCAGAATTAACCTGAAAGGAGGAAGGGAAAAATATGAAGAGGGTGCAAGAACAGAATGCAACACAACTTTGGTTACTAGCTGTAAGAGAGAAGGAAAAAAGGTACCTTAAATCACTTTAACTATTTTTAAACTTTTATAAATACAGCAGAGTATACATTTAAATCAGTCTTTTTTAGTAGGTGACTCAAAGAGACTAAACTATCTTTTCAGTAATTTTGTACACGCACTTTGAAAATCACTGTTTAAGTACTAAAGAACACAGATTTCCTTAGAACCTGTTAAACTGAATGTTTGAGATAGTTGGCATAAAAATAAATGATGGAACAAATACATTCTCTGCAGAGCAATATTTGTAGATTATATTAAATGCAATGAAAAATAAATCTTCCAAACACTCAAGTAGCATCCCAAGTGATTTTACAGCACAGAAACAGTTCCCTTAAAGGGTCTTCTCTCTTTGTCAAAATGGCTTCCAATAATCTCACATCCTATTATAGGTTGTGTAGAAGATGTAGAGTAGCCGAAAACAGGAAGCAACATTTAACCTGCCCTTTTAATTTTGCTTTTTAACTTCCACCCACCCACATACATGACTAAAGCATCTAATCATACTGTTTCCGCTGCTATGTAAACATTTGTCTTTATAAGGAAAAATACTGAAAATTGGTATCTCTTGGGACCAAAAGAATATCTGTAGAACACTCAATGTGGATTTGACAAACTCACAGAAGCTCCTCTGCTCAGCTTTTCTTACTGACTTAGAAATGACACTTTGTAAACATTCTTAAGAAACTGCTGTCAACTCCTCTATTCTTAATCACAAAGATTAGGAATGATATAAGAATGTAAATTAAAAGACATACCAAAGGGCCTGTAGGTTCACTGCTCCTTTGAGCTAAGAATGCTGCTGTGACGTTTCCACCTATAAACACATAGAAGTAAGATTGAGTTGCAATATCCCTGACTTTTTCAGTTCTTTTTTTTTACTGGAATAAGTGCCATACCTCCCTTTCAACATCTAGTAAAAACATAAACAAAAAACTTTGGAAAATGTAGAAATCAATATGCTTCATGCTAGTGCTCAAGTTGCAGAACTTATTTAAAATGCACACATGAATTCATGCATATATGCACATCTCTGTTTTTGAGGTACATCCTCTGAAAACCCAGCTCTTCTCAGGAATGACATCTTGGCACCAAAAACCCTGAGATGTGTCAGAATTACTACTCAGTCACTGGAACACATTGCCCTGGGGTTGTGGTAGCAAGAGGATGGGGAAGAAGTCTTCCCCTGTCAGGGAGTTGTAAAGAGGAGTTTCACTTCTGAGCAATCCTAGTGGCTTAAAACACAGGAAACAGAAATAACTACTCTCATGAGTAGTCACATGAAAGATACACATGAAGGAGTTATTAATTTCAATCCATTTATAAAAAAATAAATTTCTACTAGAAGTATATGTTTGACTATAAAGAGAATAACATACATAAGAAATCACAAATGCAAAAGAAATTGGAAAGATTTCTCTTTGAATTTGTTTCTTGTGCTTTAAGCCTATTTTGCCAAGTCTGTGCAGTATATGAATGTTCACAGCATCAACTTCCCTCTTCTATCAAATGGACATTTTCCACACACGCTATGGTTGCTTGATCATCCTTCAGGCCCATGTCAGAGCAAATTGTTGCAGTGAGCACTTTTTTTTTTGGTAACAAACAGCTGTCTCCAACCTGGGGCAAAGTCTACTGTCGCATAAAGACCCTGAAGAGCTCCACATTTCAAATGAAATTGGCTTGCACCATCAGTTGTGAACAGCACCACCTCATCCCCAAGATGCTGGCGAAAGATCTTCAGAAGGAAACGCAGATAGTCATAGTCACAAGCAAAGTAGCTTCCATACTCATTCTCCACCTGCACGGTAAAAACAAGTCAGCAGAGCAGTAAGTAACCAATTCCAGTTTGCATCTAACGCCAAAAATTGGAAGTTTAAATCCAAGTCTCTTTTTCCTTTGACAGTAATGCTGAAAATGCCATTTAAAATTCCAGAAATCAAGAATAACAGAAGGGAACACTTATAGACACTCCTCTCTCTCACCTGTATCTCATGCTGCAGCAATCACTGTGAGGAGATTAAAATAAGCAGTTCAAAGGTTTTGCTACAGTCAAACACTAAGAAAATTGAACAAGTACTCCTACATATCTAGTAATTTAAGAGAAAATACCATGAACGCACAGCACTGTACCCTGAAACATTTACAGCTCAAATCAGGTCATCAAAACAAAAGAGTCTAAATTTTGAAGCTCTCCTGGATAACAGTTTGAGGCTTATTTCATACTGCTCTTGCTCCTATCTGCAGCAAACCCTCCCATCAGAAGAGTTCAAGTAACCATAATGTATTTTGGCTCGATGTGAGAACTGGCATAAACCTCAGATCTAAAAAACTCCATAAGTTTTCTCTATTGTTTTCCACAGTTTTGGGGAACGACTTTGATGGAGCACTCTGAATTCTGCAGACAGTACCTTCAGTTCTTTAGAATAAGAGACTCCAATGAATCTTCCAGCTACCTTAAACTGCTAATAAACTTTATCTTACATTACTAGCCAACACTTATGGAGCATCCACAAGAACAATATAAGTATTCACGCTGCTTGCATTCATTTGTTTTTCAGAAAGTTACCTGCACCATGATGACTGGGCCTCCATTTTGATAGAGGTGAGGCTTCATCTTTGGCAAAAGGACCCCCATCCATTTCTCCACTGCTGTCAGGTAATCTGTAAAGCAAAAAGTATAGGTGGTTCACAGCTTCTCCACTTTTTTCTGTGTCTTTTTTGTTTGTTTCTTTGTTTTACTGTATGTGTAGTTTTTACCATGTAAACAGACAGATGTAAATAGATATAAATTTCTAAATATTAAAGTATATCAGAACACCATTTAATGAACTGATGTGTCTTTACACTCATTCAAAAATGTCAGCTTCCACTCCAGTTTACTAAATAATAAAACATCAAATACTGATGAACTTTGAAAAACACCACAGACTTCAATGTGTCTCACGCAAGTTGTCCTAATGCATTTCAACAAGTGTTTCTATCTGTACTATTTATTTTTTTTTAAATAGATAGTTTCTCTCACAGCAAGCAGAACTAAAGTCAGGTACAATATGGATCTACATCTTTGTCCCCAGATCCCCTCTGCAATATCCTGTCTCACCTCGTGTCTACACATCCTGTCCAGGACATTAAGAGTGCTGTATTTAGCTCTGGAATTTCATGCACACCAATCAGCTAGGAAGAATTCCCACAGTGAGTGGCCAGTTGACTGTTGTAAAATCAAAAAAATCAAAGCTGAGAGCTACTTGCCATTTTCTTAATGACGACAATAAATTTTTTACTTGGTACCAGTTTGATGAAACTTGTCAATAGTTTTGAAACTTACAACAGTTTTTAAATTTAATTGCAACTGATGGTTGTTTAAGAAGTTCTTAACAAAAGGTCTCTGGAGCAAAGAGACAGTTAGGGTAACTCCACCCTGACCTTGTTGTTGTTGTTGTTTTAATTATTTCAGTCATTTTCTTAGAAAATCAATTTCTGAAAATAAAACAAACAAACAAAACCCCACAAATCCTAGGACGTGATCTACCTGAAGGACTCAGCCTGTAATTCCTGAAATGACAGAAGGTACATGATTTTCGACCCTTCCTTGTTTGTTAAATATATTTATCGAGTGCACAGTTTTTAACAGAAATATTGGAATATGAATTATCTGGAAATAACCTCAAACAGTAAGCCAGCTTGTTGCTGAAGAATATTTTTGCCAGACATTTTTGATGCCCTGCCTACCTGAATCAGAAGATCTCAGAACAATAGATTCCTTCTCCAACAGCCATGCAGGAAGACCACCCTGGAAAAAGAATTGGAGCCATTTCAGTGACCACTTTCAGAAAATAAGAGGAAGTTAGTCTATTATCAAAACATACACTGAACTTGTAGATTTATTTCTATATAAGCAAAACAGCTATTAATTAGGTTTGCACTGTAAGAAGTCAGTCAGAATACATTGGTTTAAATACAGTAAAAGAAGTCTTTTTGAGGATACATCAAGTACCCTTGTCTACTTTAAGACAGAAATCCTTGCGTTATATTTACCCTATAAACAAGGTAACTGTTACAAAAGGCTGTACCATGTCCCATTCTGCACAGATGTAAGGTCCAGCTCTTAGGATCACCAGCAAGCCAGTTTCACTAGCAAGCTGCAGAAAATACTCCAGATCTCTGTCACCAGAAAAATCATACACGCCCATCTGGGGTTCATGGTAGTTCCATGGTACATACCTATAAAGAGAGGAGATAATCTTACATTAGAAAAATAATAGAGCCCTATTTCAACGCAGTAATAAAATTGCCAAACAAGCAGACCAGCGTTTGAGACAACACTTCTCTCCTACTTTCAGAATGTAGGAAACTGCCACCTCATCACAGAATCTCTCTCAGAAGACTAAAGAAGAAAAAAAACCCTCTTGGTTGCAGAGTAAAGATATTTGTTATCTACCAACTATTACAAGAACTGTTGTAGCTTACAGCCCAGCGCTAAGTGGCAGCTGTAGCAGAGGCAGACATAAAAATTAGATGGATACAGCCTAGATAAGGATTTGAGAGAACAGGAAAACTCATTCTCCACGCATTTACTTTTTGCACGTAGGTTTGTGATTCCTTTAATAGAAGTGTTGCCGCTGTTCCAGAGTACAGATTTGAGAAAGCGTGTAAAACCGAAACTGTGGTTAGCCAAGCAAAGAGCCTCTCCAGCAACACCTTTCTTGTTGTTTGAGTTTGTTTTTAGGTTCCAGTGTTAACCTGGTAAGAACTACCCCAACAGGAAAAGAAAATGTAGAAAACATTGCTTTCAATAATAAAGAAAAAACAGGAACCCTCACACGAAAACATTTATTTAAATCACCTATGATCATACTGGAATCAGAAATACATGCAAATGAACAGATATAAAAAAAAAATGATAATGCTTCAGAAATGGTAGTTAGTATCATTTTCTCACAAATGCCAAACTGTAAATCTCTGTTTGAAAAGTGAAAGCTTAAAATTTGTATGCCAGGACAGAGTCTAAGCAACACATTCAAACAACAAAATGCAGGTTTTCCTCCCTCTGCTATATATTTTATTTGCCAACCTGATGTAATTGCTTCTGAAGTATTCAATTAACTCACTTTTTAGAGCAAAGCAAACACGCATTTGGTGAATATGTGAACCACACTAAAATACGTTAGTTGTTAATTTGGTTTTGTGTATTTTTGCCTGTGTTTCCAGCAGAGAAGCAAGCTGATCAGCGATGTTTAAAATCAAAGTAGATAAAGTAAGTAACTATTAAAAAAAACCAACATACCTCAAAAAGGCCAATACAGTAGAGTATCATACTGTGCTTGCTTTCCCTTTGCAATATGCCTTTATCCCGGTTACCACTGCAGAAATAACTTAAGTTTGCTTTAAGCACTAACAGCTATGTTACCTTCAGAACTATTGTTCTATATTACATATATGTGGCTCAAGATGATATCTTCCTTACCAAAAAGAAAAGGAATACCGGGAAAGAATATTATAGAAAATAACATGCCAATTTAACTCCAAGCCTAGGAAAGGTACCAGAAAAACTACAGCATGACTCATATCATGATGTGATTAAAAAAAAAACCAAAAAACAACAAACTAGATTTGCCAAGAAGAGATGTATCTAGTTTCATTCTTTCAAAGTAAAACTGGCCTAAACAGCAAGGGGACAAAAAAAAAAAAAAAAAAAAGATAATGTCTCGACTTAGCAAGGCTTTTGGTACTGTGATGGATGACATTCCTAGAAGCAAACAAGTAAAAAAACAAAACAAACAAACAAAAAAAACAGGTAAGTTGGTATAACATTAACAAAGAACAAAAATTAACTGAAGCTTAAGAACCAAGAATTCTCTGGGAAGGCAGCAGGATATTTTGAAAAGTATGTCATGTTTCTTTGCTAAGTCAAGCTATATCCAATGCTTTTGTTGCCCTGTGATTGGCAAAGGTGGGGCAGGTGGAAGCCCATCAGCAATCATGTTCAAGTTTCTACATGTTCATAATTAATCAGCAACATGGCCTGATATCAACATGAAATTAAGAGTTATCACTTTCTTCTTCTCTCTTGCAAAGGAAAAAGCAAAGATAAAAATTTAAAATGAAAAGAACATATGACAATGGCATTAATAGAAGGAAAAAGGTGTGTAGGTTCTACTATAAATTACCACATGGCTATAAATCATCAACACTGCAAAAGAGACAACTCTATCTGGGTTAAATTAACAGGCATGTTTACGTAGCAATTCATTCCCTGAAAAAATACACCTGTTTGAGCTAAATAAAGATGACTTAGTATTAACTTCATTCTAAGTTTCTCATTGTCTGAAAGAGTGCTACAGAAAGACAACAATTGCTTGTAGTCCTTTCTACTCAGGCTGCCCAGTAAGTTATTCCTATTCCTATAAAGAAATTATAAGTTCATGTAAGAAAAGCATTGCAACTGTAATTTAGCTACACCTTGCAAACTACTATGTATGAAAATATACCCTTTGGAGGCTTTTAGGAACTTGTTCAAGTAATAAATCTGAACATCTAAACATAATGAGATAGGGATGAGGGTTTCACAAGATCCCTTACACTCAGAACAGAAAAAACCTGAAAAGTTCTTCCAGAAACAATTTTATGTCCCATGCTGCCTCACAAGGCTAGAAATAAAAAATAGTAAAGAAAGTTAAGAGAAAAATGTATTTGAAATACTTTCTTACAGAATGAATGATAATATAAAAGCATCTTAGACTGCTTTAAAAATTCTAATACACTTAAATCCACGAACATATTTTCTACAGCTAGCAATGACTTCAAATCATTTAACTTCAAAATTATTAGCATTAGCAAAGTATGATTTCTATATGCCATTGTATAAATTGATAGTTCTTACTACTGCAAGAATAATGAATGTATAAAGAAATGCCACATTCCTTTTTCAAACTTGAAACTCAGTACTTTTTCTATATTTGAATAATAACATTTAATCTCCGTTTACATACAATTTCTAAGCTTTAGCCCATAACCTTCTTTTTCTTTGAAATTTTTTTCTCCTGTTTCAGAAATACAGCAATAGGCAGAACAACAACACTTCTGCCACTGCAAAACACAGTATAGTTCTCTCTGTAATACTTGTGTTGTGTTTTTTCCCCCCACACACACACTTTATAAAATTAAACAGCTTGTACTCCTTTCATAAGTAATAAAACAGCACTTTACACATACTAGTTAAATTATATGAGTTTTAAAAAAAGCAAACTGTGCTTTTTTCGTGGAACACTAAGTGTTGGAAAAAACTTCTAAGATTATCTAATCTAACAGTCTACCCATCATCACCATGCTCACTACTCACGTTGCTCAGTGCCACTTCTACACACTTACTGAACCTCTAGGGTCAGTGATTCCACCTGTCTCTGAGCAGCAGTGCCTCACCACTCTTCTAGAGAACAAATGTTTCCTAATATCCAACCTGAACCTCTCTTGATGCAACTTGAGGCCACTCCCTCTAGTGATATCGGATTCACCTGGGAGAAGAGGCTGACCCCCACCTGCTGCAACCTCCTTTCAGGTGTTTATAGAGAGCAATCAGGTCTCCTCCGAACCTCCTTTTCTCCAGACTGAACAATCCCAGCTCCTTCAGCCATTCCTCATAAAACTTGTGCTATAGACCCTTCACAGCTTCAGTGCCCTTCTCTGGACATGCTCCAAGGTCTCGATGGCCTTCTTGTAGTGAGCAGCCCAAAACTGAACACAGTACTTGAGATGCAGCCTCACTAGAACTGAGTACAAAGGGATGATCATTTACTTACTCCTGCTGGCCACACTAGTTCTGATACAACCCAGGATGCCATTGGCCTTTCTGGCCACAACTGCTGGCTCACATTCAGCTGGCTGTCAACTAGCACTCCCAGATCCTTTTCTGACATGCGTACTTCGGGCCACTGTGCCCAAAGCCTGTAGTGTTGCCTGGGGTTGTTGCAACTGAAGTGCAGGACCTGCCTGGCACTTCATCCTGTTGAACCTCATACAACTGGCCTCCAGCCATCAACCTAGACAATCCAGATCCCTCTGTTCCTACCCTCAAGTAACTCAATACTTCCTCGCAGCTTGGTGTTATTTGCCAATATACTGAAGGTGCACTCAATCCCCTCATCTAGATCATCAATAAAGATATTAAACAGGACTGGTCCCAATACTGACCAGCTGGATTTAACTCCATTCACCACCACTCTCTGGGCCCAGCCACTCAGCCAGTTTTTTACACAGCTATGAGTACATCTGTCCAAGTTTCTCCAAGAGAATAGTGTGGGAAAGAGTTAAAGGCCTTACTAAAGTCTAGTACTGTCTAGGATATCCACAGCCTTCCTTCATCCACAAGGTGATCACTTGGTCATAGAATGAGATGAGGTTGGTCAAGCAGGACTTACATTTCATTAACTCACGATGGCTAGGCCTAATCACCTGCCTGTCCCTCATATGCTACATGTTCACTCTCAAAACAATCTGCTTCAAGACCTTTCCCAATACTGAGGTCAGGCTGGCAGGTTAGTAGGTTCCCTGGATCCTCCTTCAACATGGATGTCTCTCCAGTTATCTGGGACTTCCCAGGTTGACTAGGACTGCCAATAAACAACAGAAAGTTTGTTGGCTTAGCAAGCACTTCCACCAGCTCCCTTAATACCCTCTAATACCCTCTGGTAGATCCCAGCTAGCCCCATAAATCTGTGATAGTTGAGGTGGAGTAATAGGTTGCTGTTTCCTTCTGAATTATTGGGTTTTATTCTGCTCCCCATTCTAGTCTTCCAGCTCAGAGGGCTGAGAACCCTGCAGATAAGTGATCTGACTGCTAAAGACAGAAGCAAAGAGGGCACTGAGTACCTCAGCCTTTTCCTTGTCCTTGGTGGTAAAGTTCTGTGCTGCATCCAATGAAGGACAGAGAAGTTCCTTGGTTCTTCTTTTTTAATGCAAAGATATTCTAAACAGCAGTTCTTTTCTACATGGAGTTTCTATAGGTGTTTTTCTTTTCCTAATAAATCCGTTTTTTTGAACTTTTAAATAACTGCTAATTCTTCCAGGAAATTTCTCAATTTCTACAGTCCTGTTTAGCTCCACCTAGCGGTTAATCATTTATCTCCTCCATGATAAAACCTACAACTTTCAGTTCTACCCAGATGTTTGTGACTGTACCCATTTCTAGTTCACATATCATAGTTCAGTAACTGAAAACAAGGACAATTACAGTTGGGTGACCAGATGTCCCTGCAAGTAGCATGCAGAGGGAAGCAGAAAGGGGGTTCCTAGGTGTAATACCTCATCTTCTGGGATGTCACACCACATAATCAAATTTCAGTCTGCTATTTGGAAGGGTTAGATGTCAATACTTTCAGCTTTAACATAAGATCAGGCTTCTTACAATATTCTCAAATGATCTCATATCCTCTCGTATTCTGTTTCTGCTTAAAATATTCAGGCCTAGAGGAGGGCAACTAAGATGATCAGAGGGTTGAAGCACCCCTCCAATGAAAACAGGCCGAAGGAGCTAGCAGGCTGAGAGAGTTGGGTTTGTTCAGACGGTAGAAGTGTCTGGGGAGACCTCATTGCAGCCTTTCAGTACCTAAATGGGCCTACAGGAGAGTTGGAGAGGCACTCCCTCTGGTGGAGGTAGGTATGAGACAAGAGCTGTTATAAATTAATAGAGGATAGATTTAGATTAGATGCTGGAAATAAATTCTTTGCAAAGAGGATGATGAGGCAGTGGAACAGGTTGTCCAGAGAAGCTGTGCTTGTCCCAGCACTGGAAGAGTTCAAGGCCAGGTAGGACGGAATAACTCCAATCAATGAAAGACTTAAAAGGTGGCCCAAACATAGGATATCCTATAGCCACATTCTGCCAGAACATTTGGCATTACTGCTGCCTATCCCAGAATGATTTCACACAACTAGTATCTCAGTCTCTCGCTAATACTTTCACTTATCCAAGAACAGTAAGCAGGAAAAGAGAAAGACAGAATCACAACTAAATAATAATCATTTTATTAAAAACATACAAAATCACAGCAGAACTATTTGGAGTAATGTGGAAATTTATAGCTTCACATCAAATAATCAAGAGCTGTACAGCTTGATTATCTGCAAGCACACCCCAAAAAACGTCTTTATTTTTTTTAAGAGAAGGGTAGAGAGAAATTAGCGTCAAATGGTGAGATTCATGTATTTGATTCCTATAGAATATGCAGGGCTCTGAGGTACTTTCTGCCTGTAAGATACACATTTGGGACCTATCTTTCACCATAGCAGAAAAAAAATCCAAAGATAAGTAATGTTGGGGGAAAAATATAAATAAATTCCAAACTGTTGTACGGTGGTGGAAAGGAGGTAATAATATTATTTTTTATTTATTAAATAAAGGAGGTGATAATCTTTTTTTTTTTCCTGTAATTAATGATCCACTAAAAACAGCTAAGGCTGCCGCAAGTCACATTTTCTCAAGGAAACACAGCTGTATCATATCTTTTGTACCTGAACATAAACAGTCCTGAAGACCCTAACACCAAGAGGCCAGTCCTTCCTGAATACCAGAAGTATTCCTGTGCTTTAAATAAAGCACAGGAATAAAAGATCCCAAAAAGCAAAAAAATGGGGAAAATGGAAGAGGGAAAAAACCAAAAGTACCACCCCAAACATTTGTGTAAGAGTTTATGAGAGGAGGAAGAAGGAAGCAACGGAAAAAAGCAACAGGAAAAAGAAACAGAAGAGGTGGGGAAAAAAAATAATAAAAAAAGATTCTTATAACAAAAGGCCATGCAGTACAAAAGTGAACAGGAAATTCCAAAGAAACAAGGAAGAGATTGCTTGAAAAAACTGGAAATGAAGTGAGGGCACTGAAGGCGTATGGGGGTTGGCAGTAAGATGAAAATAAATCCAAGAAGTAAGGGAAGAATAAGACACTTTGGGTCACAGGAGTTACAGAGCCACTGTTAGGACCTAGGCTAATCTTCAAACCAGATATTAAACGACATAATTTTCAGGTCTGTTTGAGAGTACTTTTACTGCAGTAAAAAATATTCACATGGACATTTCCTGCAACTGTGTCCTGACATTCCTGAGCAAGCATGGTATTTCATCCAGTTGTTCATTTATGTGGGAAGACAGAATGTGCTTACTTGGTTTAATCAAAACGAAGAAACAAAGTCACTATATTATCACAACACAGTGAAGTTTTATGAGGAAAAAAAAAAAACTACAAGTGAAAAACAAAAAACTAACGACAAACAACCCACCCTACCTTCTTTTCCTTCCCTGCCACCTCTCCAGCTCTTCTTCACAAACCAACCCTTGCTAATCAAAACACTAAGTGTACAAGGTAGCCCTGCAACTCACAGATTAAACAAGACAGGTTTTCAGAGAGAAAAAGCAGTGCGTTCCCACTGAACAAACTACCCCAAACAACAGGCCCTGCAATGCCAAAGCCAACACTGTTCAATGGCCCACAGCAAAAAAGGAGAGAGTTTTAAAAGAGATGAAGAAAGAAAACCATGCATGGTAACTGCAACCATTGCTTGAAAAGAATGTTCATATTCACTTTTCTGCCACTTGTCCTCCCTTGCCATGAAAGCTGCAGTGAAGGTTTGGTAGACACAACTGACCGTTGAGTTTTTTAATGTTCACTTTTGTTGGTTTTGCTATTTGGTGTTTTTTGTTTCTTTGTTTTTTTAAAGTACCACTCTTATTTCACAGCTATCTCTCTAAATTTAAACACTCCTGGTGAAACAGTTACACTTATTTCTACACCCCCGTCTAAATTTTCAAGGCTTCAGGGCAACACAACAATCTCAACTGTAATTAAGACTTTACTGTCACCTCTCACCTAGCCTGCCTCTCAACATGAGATTATGATGTACTTTGGCAGAGGACAGGATTATCTGTTTCTTAGTTGCCAAAGTTCACAGTCCAACCACTTGTTTCAGGTCACATTTGCATCCTGGATTGCGAAGCAGTAAGCATTGCCTAATAGCATAGAAGCAGACTGTTAGCTGCTATCATCCCAGACCACGCTAAGGTGGTCATCATGTTCCACTTTTCATTTCAAGAGCTTTCTCACCTACTACTTAAAAAACAAACAATTTAATTTAAAAAATAACAACGGTAGCATTCCCCCTTCACTACTTCTTTTGGGTCTCCCAGGACTACAAATAATTTTGAAAATCAGCAGCTACTTACGTTTGAATTGCATCCAGCCCAGCCATCTTCATCTTCAAGAGGCGATCTTTCCAGTAATACCGGGGCACGCGGGAATAGTGAATGCTGCCAGAGATGTAACGGAAAGGGCGCCCATCCTTGACAAAGCAGTTGCAGTCATAATCAATCCCAAAAGTCCTCTGGGGTATATTCTGTGTACAAAAAAAAAAAAAAAAGTTTTAAAAATTATACAATATAAACTTTTTCTGTTATGAGAGACATGAAGAACAGTCTACCACTACACAAAAATATACCAAGTGTATTCTCCTCTTGCAGCAATAGAGTGCATAGTGCTATCTTTCTACAGCAACACATTTTGCAGTGCAAGTGATGACTAATTCGATAGGGGAGATCTACCAATTTGTGGAGTGCCAACACACTTCACTCACTGAGGTTTTGGAAAATACAGTTGATTTCCAACTCAGTGTCACACTAGAAACAAAAGCCAATTGGGAGCTTTCAAGGAACAAATACCATGCTCTAAGTGCTCCATGCCATGGGTAGAAGCAGGACTGAAAGCTTATTTACTAGTAAATGTGATATTGTCATAGATAAGTCTAAAGAATTTATATATTGATGTAAATCAATGAAGATTAGTCATTTTTAGAGACAGCCCTCCTTTCAACACTTTTCCAGATAAGAACACCTAAAACATTTACCCAACATCGAATTTAAAAGAAGCAGAAAAATTCAGCAGAAGAATCTGCACCTCTGACACAAAACAAACATACTTTAACTTCAAGATCACTAGGATTACCCCTCAAGAGCCTAAATTCATTAGTACTTAAACTGCTGGGAACAACAGCAGCACTACTTTTGTTTCAAGTAACTTGCAAAAAACAAAAAGGACAGGAAGACAGATTTTTATTATTTAAGTGCATGGTCCTATGCCTTTAAGAACTTTTAATTTTTATTTTTATAAACCCTACCATCTTGCATCTTACACTTTCATCACATATCTTTGGCAGTTCTGTCTCCAGTACCATTTCTGACCTTTCAGTAAGGGTCAGTAGGGATTTATGAAGTGAAAATTAAGGTTAACAACTGTTAATCAGTTAGTTTCCTGCCTATCAGAAATATGTAAGAAGTCAAACCAACACAGCACATATTTCATTGGGCAATACACTATAAATAAAACACACCTTTTAATAGCGTAAATTAAAACCTTCTGAAGGGCACTGACTTGTTTTAATTTGAAACAGGTGAACCTTGGCCTACCTCACACTAGGAACGGAGCTTAACAATTAGCAAACTGACTGAATCATAGCATCACCCACGTTGGAAAAGACCATCAAGATCATCAAGTCCAACCACAACCTAACCATACTACCCAAACTCTAACAACCCTGCACTAAATCAGGTCTCTGAGCACCACATCCAAACAATTTTTAAACACATCCAAGGATGGTGAGTCAACCACCTCCTTGGGGAGCCTATTCCAGTGCTTAACAACCCTTTCTGTAAAGAAGTTTTTCCTGATATGCAATCTAAACTTACCCTGCTGCAACTTGAGGCCATTTCCCCTTGTCCTGTCACCTGTCACCAGTGAGAAGAGACCAGCCCCGCTCTCACTGCAATCATCTTTGAGGCATTTGAAGAGAGCAATAAGGTCTCCCCTCAGCCTCCTCTTTCCCAGACTAAACAGCCCCAGTTCCTTCAGTCTCTCCTTGTAGGGCATATTCTCCAAGCTTTTCACAAGCCTTGCTGCCCTTCTTTGGACCTACTTACAGAGGGTGCAGTCAATTCCCTCATCAAGAACATTGATAAAGAGATGCCACCAACAAGTCCAGGTGTCCCCAACTGCACAAGAACCAACCACTATCACAGGAAATCTGCCCAAATGTAAGTAGGGACCAACAGACTACAAAGTTTTGAAGAACTTTCCCATGCAACCACTTTTCCTGTTACCTGGTGAACAACTTCACTGTAAATCTGTACTACAGAAAAAGTGAAGTGAAAGGAATGGAAAAAGTGACCTTCAATAGGCAGGTGTAAGCACAAGGGTGCAAATATCAAGACTCCTGACCAATAGCTGGACAACACTGCCAACCAAGAGTATATTCTTTATGCAACCAGACAGAATAAAGGAGTCAGTTTAACGTGTCACAGACCAAAAGGACAGGAATACAAATAAAGGACAGGGTACAAAGTAAAAAACAAACAAAAGAAACCACCTGCATTGCTAAAATCCGGAGGAAGAAATTACTGAGTAAACCTGCCTAACCCTAGACTGTCATTAAATGGAGCAACTCAGTGTGATAACAGAACAAACATTGGAGGACTACAGACTCCAGGAAGGAGATAACTACAGTGTGTTGCAACTGTGATAAAGTCACAGTCCTCACAGTAAACCTGAAATAAAGTTGTAGAAAGCATCTTACATGCACACTGCATTCTGCAAACAGCAAACAAATGGAAGTGCTTGTTTCACATACAACAACAGAAAACATACAGTCCTAGGCTGGCAGGGCAATAAAAACTGGAAGATGAAGGGACTGTAAAGCATCGCACATGATGACTGCATGTGATTTCCTAAACATATACAGTGTTTTTAGTTTCACCTTCCAAATACAACTACCTAAGTCCTGGATGTAAAGAAGGATGGTCCCAGCAGTTGTTGTTCCCCTATGAGAGAGAATTCTAACCCCCTTACTCACACTATCCAGGACAGGGGCCTTTGGCAGACACTTTAGTGCTGAGACACTGCACAATGAACCCACTGCTTGCACAGCTCCATTTTCAGGGCACAGACATCTCTGGCAGCAAAAGAGAGATTTCTTAAGACCAGGAAAAGAAAGTATTCATTATGAAAATGGTCTCTGATCCAGTTATCATTTTAAGCTGCAAATGTAACTGTAAACCACCTTCCTTATGAGTACATAATATGAAAATATTATAATAAACATATGTACATTGTATGATATGGTGGAGGCAGGGGGGGATGCTTCCCTGGTTCTTATTCTGATTTAAATCATTTATTGCCCACTGTAGACAGACTTCCCTTCATAATCATGCAACACTTCTTTATCGTCAGTGCACGACTCTAGCTCTTCCTTACAGCATAGTGTAGGGCTCATGATGAAAACAAACGATCACAAATTTGTCTGACTTGGTCAATATTCATGGTTGTGGACATACAGAAGAAATGAGTTCCCTGTTCATTCATAGCAGATGGGGCAGTGGAACTTTCACATTGGTAAGCAAACTGACTACCAACTGTTTTGGATCTTTATACCAAACCGTAGTACCAGCCAGACAAAAATTCAAGCCCTCAGAGGCAATGCTATAAGGCTGCATCTTATACGCTCATGTGCAAAACAGGAACTAGAGCATTTGTCCTTGCTTAAATCAAGTACTGACTTACTTTTGAGACGTTAATGCTCTTCTCATGTTTTCTAATGTGTACTTCTCTCAACTTAGGGAAAAAAAAAATCATAGTTCTGGCACATCAATCTATCAGCCGTTTAACAGATTCTAGTATCTCTCGTTCTTCAAATTGGCAAAGCAGTGGGATTTTTCCCCCTGTATTTGGAAAAGGCACTAACGTGAAATATAAATCTTCAGCAAACCCTTCCACATGTGACTATGTCTAGCATCTCTTATGACCATTCAAAACCAGAATAGCTCTTCCAGGGCTTTTTCTCCACCCAACAAGTGCAAGCATCAAAACTGAGAACCACAAACCACTCCTGCTGCTCCCTTGCCGTGAAAACCCAGCACAACACCCCCCCCCCCCCCCAAAAAAAAAACCAAACCCAACAACTCTACTCTTTCTTTATCATTATAGTGGTTCTTTTCTCTGCCCCTTGTCCCCTTCAGTGCATATACCTTCATAAATGCAGGCACTTGGGCAAGCTTAGCAGTGGCTTTACCTTTACCACTTTCATCCATGCCTCATTTAGCAGTGAGGGTGTCAGATTTACAGTCAGTTGTTTTTTGCTGGCAAAAGTAGAATTAGCATGTTAAAATTCTTCAGTGTGAACTGCTACAAGAAATACTGGTACAAAATAAATGGGCATTAAAGGCATCCTTCTTGCTAAGTAAATAAAGTTTTATTAAATTCCAACACTTAAAGCATTTGTTATACACAATTTACATATTTCCAAATCCACTCTCCACTGATCAAATACCGTAATTAATATTATTCTAGTATTATTCCAGCAGTGATTAACTCTGCTCCCATCCAATGCCCAAAATGAACTGGCCTACTGTAGGATGAAATATATATTCATTTAGTTAAGTTCTACAAATCAAATACATTCCACACACACACAAAAATTACAAAAGAATTTTAAAAATACAAAATAAGCAGCAAAAGTTTGGGTTTGTTATTTTTTTTTTCCCATTTGAAATACTGAACACAGGTCTAAATCACACACACCAAAGTCAAATTGGAACATGCGTACAGAAATCCTTGAGGGATAATTAGGGATTTCTGTCTTTGAGAAATATTAGAAAGGGTTAATTCCTCATGCTATCAAAAATAAGACTGATCTAAGATACTTCCCATATGTAATTAAAATAAAAAGACTAAAAGAATAGGAGTAGGCTTTGAAGTGTTTTTGGCACAGAAATAAACATTTTAAATGGTACTTGTCATCAAGCAACCAAACTTTCAGAAGCAATTAGAGAAAATCAAACAAGAACTAAATTATACTGACAGAACTCAATACATTTATGAAATGATAATATGACCATATCTGCTCCTGAGAAGATACATAGAGGAGCACACACGCACACACACAAGTTATCTGTGCACCTTGGTGACAGTAGGATTAATGCAGATAGGTTTCTGCATGCATTTGGACAGAATGAGAAGAGGAATAAAAAGCAGGGAAAACAAAATAAAAATCAGAACTAGCAACTCATTGGGAGAGCACCTAAAGACAGACCTACAAAAGCCTCCTGTTAAGGAAACTAGCAATTAGTCTTCTTTACACAGTAACTCTTAAGTGAAAATCTGTACACCAGGACTGCTGGAGGGAACAGCCTACATTGCTGAATCCAGAGCAGAGCTTTTAAATAAGCAGACAGAGGGTTACAGGCTATCAAGATTCCCTCTACACAAGACCATTTTACACAATGCCACTGATGGGAAAGAATCCTGAAAGACAGAGGATGGGCGGGGAGAGGTATTAAATACATGTGAAAGCTTCTGAAAACTTAGACAGATACTGTTGCATTAAGAAAAAAACTACAAAGTTATAGGTGCTGGGAAACAGAATGATCTGGTCCAACAAGTAGAAGAGCCTGGCAGGTTGGGCCAGTTCTGCTTTCAGACTAAAAGACTGACTTCCCTAGCTTTTCCATCAAGTTTCCAGTGCACAATACATTTGCTAGTGTGCCCTTAACAGTGTTTCTCAACATTCTTGTGAGTAAAAATGCAAGACTTTCATAGGGAAAAAGAGGACACAAAAATAGCTCAGTAGTTAGCTCAGTCTTGGAGGGCTCAAGGGAATGGATGAAGTGAGACTTCAAAATTTCAGATAGAGAACTTCTCATGTTTACAAAACATTGACACTAATCAAATACACCTCAGACACACCTCCCACGAAATGAAAACAACTGCTGAAGAGTAAAGCAGAAGTGTGTCTGGCTCAGGACCACACAGGAAGACAGGAAAACACTGAAAACCACAATTCTGGTCCCGCCATCCTCAGCAATGAACACTTTTGACACATGGCATATAGGTCTGCCCAAGAGAAAGTCAAATATCGGAGAGCAGAGCGAGTGAGTCCCTGTGACTACAGCCAGAAGTCACTGCTGCTTGTGGTGTTTCACAGAGCTGCGCCAAAGAGGAAGGGGAGGAAAGGAGGTTGTACAAAAGAAAACTGGCTGCAATGTACGCACATTCATTTGCATCCTACCTTTCATAGTACAAGCTATGAAAACAAGAATGTTTGTATTAAGATTTTCTGATCTCTCATATTTCCCAGAGTGATTTTAGTTTGTGTTAAGTTCATCTAGGAAAGATGGAGAGACAATCCTGTAGCAGTTGGTTATTCTGCTACGTGCCTATCAGACAACCAGGCCACTGATATGCAAATATTATCAAAGAAATGACCTGCAGCAGCCTTTAGTCTTCTTTAAGAAGACACCACTTACTTGAAATATTAAAACCTTACACAAAGTTTAACTCATTGAATCTTATCTGCATATTTTTTGAATAACACTCCCATACTCTCATAGAAGAAAAATCACAGAAGGTAAGTTACGTATAAACAAAAAAAAAAAAAAAAAAAAAAAACTCTGAACGAGGAAGAAAAAAAGAGACAGAATACCTCAGCTTTTGACTTTGTGCTTTACAGCAGAAAGCAGTGAATGCTCAAATAGCAACAGAAATGATGTCAATTAAGAGATTATCTTTCATTTGCTTTTATTACAGCTGCTTTCAAAAAGTAATTACTAAATGCCCAACTATTCTAGGGAAAATGCCTGCAGAAAGACAGCTATTTTCATCTTAAATATCAGTTTCCCTCAACTTCTCCAGTGGAAGAAAACCTGAATTTCAGAAAATAATGTTGGCACCTCCCTGCGCTGGTGAGCAGAGTAGAGTGGTAGACCCACAGCATGCTACAGACAAAGTGGGATAAAGACAATCAAATAAAAATAAAACTGTTCCTTTCCCATAACTTTTTTTAGCGTAAGACTTCTGAAATTTAGATATTCAGAAGACATTCTGTGGCCATTCTGCAAAACATGCGTGTGTGATTTCACTGCAAGAGATCAGAATTTCACCAGTCTGAGACAACTACCTAACGCATAATCAACAGAGAATCATGAAGGAGCTGTAGGACACACAATAAACATGCACAGAACATGCATCATCTCTGTGACCGTGTTATCTTTAAATGCAGAATGTCAATAATAATGAACTCAAAGAAGGAATTTCTTGAGTATTTTTACACGTCCTCTGATTTCTTTCATAGGCCGAAGATACAGTGTTTTCTCCTCAGATTTAACAGAATCTGCTCAAGTCCATCCTAATACATTCTTATTGCTTTCCTGAAAAAGCATTTTCTTTCAGAGCCAATGTACTGACTAAAAAGGATGGCAAAAATCCATAAAATGGGAAACTCCTCAAGGAGAACGTAGAATTATCTCTGTTATTTCAGCTCTGCTGCCCAATCTCATGGGTATTCCAAAGTACATCGTCCCTGGGCTGACGTAGACAAAGGTGTTCTGCCCAACTTTGTACAAGCCAACAAAGAAGGGATTCAGAAAATAAGCCCCAGCGTTTAGAGGGAACATCTGCCCTCCATGAGTATGACCAGAGAGAATTAAATTTATTTCTGGTCTCTCCTGAAGGGCCCACTTTGCAGCCATCGGCTGATGAGCTAGCAGCACGATTGCATGCTCACTGCTACAACCTTTGAGAGCTTTTTTTAAATCCATGCCATGCCCTGAGTAGCGTAATACATCTGCCTCAATATCATCAACACCAGCCAGGCAGAACCAGTCATCAGTGCTCTCCGGTGAAACAATCTTCACGTTCTCATTATGGAGTGGCCGAATGTTAAAAGATTTTAACAGCTCAAACCAGTTGCTAACATCTGATGTGTAGTATTCATGGTTTCCTGTGACAAAGTACGTTCCCAGAGGAGAATGAAGCTCTCCAAGAGGCTCAACAGCAGGCCGTATAATCTCTGCCTCGGAGTCAGTTAGGTCCCCAACAATCACTGTGATATCTGGTTTCAAAGCCTTAACCATTCGAACGATCATGGCAAGCTTGGTCTTCCCAACCGTAGGTCCCAGATGGATATCCGAAAGCAAGACCACTTTTAAGTTGTTCATTGTTGAGGGCAGCTTGTAAACTGGAATCTCCACTCTATTCACAGTAGGAGGTTGGGAAGCATTTAGCAGCCCAATGACAGTCAGTACAGCAGTCAGCATGACTGCCAAAACCGGCTTCATTGCTGTTCTGCTGCTCTTACCACTGTTTGCCTTAACGCCTCTTCCAGCAAAGAACTTGTAAGCCTGTTCTACCGAGCCTAGAGCAAAGAGGAAGAAGATAAGAATAATATAGGCCCCCAAGCAAGTGTAGGCAGCTAGAGAAAAGAAATAGGGCTCTTCTGCAACAAGAAATAGCAACGTAAAGAAACTTGAGTGAGCCAAAGTTAGAAACACAAAGACTGCTATTTTCCATGGCATGAAAAAGAAGGAGCTGGCAGCTGAAGACCTGGAAAACATGACGACTGTGCTTTTCCAAACATGAAGAGATCCTATCAACATCAGCGTGTTAGCAAACAGTGCCATCTGCAGCCTCAGAAGCCAATGCCGCGTCCTGAGCTCCAGTTGTTCTGCCAGATAACTCCGTGATAACACCATGGAGAAGAAAACCACTCCTGCAGCCACTGCAGCCTTTGCTTCAAGGGGCAGTTGCTTGAAGGAGATCATCTTTGCTTCCTGTCCGCTCTGTTCTGTAGGAGTCTCCAGCAGGCAATAATGTGGTTATGAAGGGATGCCTTGGGTCAATGAAGCCTGCAACCAGGAACCAGTATCAGCCGTTTTAAAATATTACACACATTCCCTTTTCCCCAGACTGCAATAAGGGACTGTAATCCTGCACATACTACCCAGGATACTGGGTCATACAGAATCACTACCATAATGTCAGGAAGGAAATTTCCTCGTGCTGCATAAATAATGAACTGAAAATACTTGATCCTGATAGTCTTCTTCCAAGTTCTCTGCCTGCTTCCCTCAATAATTCTTCCCCTTTTCTTTTCTTTCCTTGAACATGTTCTCTCCACTATGACTTCCTTACAGCACTTGGCAATAGATCACAACATTGATGCAATGACCTCTGGAAACAATCATTAAATTATTGGCAAACAATCATTATAGTATTCTACAACCATGACTAAGCTGTTGCTGCTATTAGTGTATGCTTTTTCTGTTCTTTTTCACAAGCAGTTGGCTCCATCCCAAAAGCAGGTATTACGATATATCCTTCTTACTGAACACAAAACTCTATAAACTTATACAACATCAGCAGTGGGATGCCCACCAGAATGGCTATGAGATGCAGCTGTGATCCTAGAAACTGTACACTATGGATATGGAAACATCCTTGCCTCCACTTGTGAATAAGAGCTCCCCATATTCCTCAAACTTGGTAGGGACAGTGAAACTCACACTGTGTTTTGCTACTCATTTCCTGCTCACTGCCATAACATGCAGAGTTCCTAAGACTTGACACCTATTTCAGCATACCCTGGCCTAACAGGATGCAATTAAATTGAAATGAGATTTAACCATCACGTACTCTGTTCCTTTGAAAGGGGGGTACAGTTCTGCTACCAGACTGAAAACAGAGTCTAAGCAACCGTTCTGTATGAATTCTACTGGAATTCCCCACTTTAATCTGTATTTTGTCCAGAGTACATAGTGTTTCTACTACTGCATAGTTCACGTATTTCTTTTTAAAATAAATACACTGTTTTATTTTAATCACAAATGAAAGGTGTTTGGATGGTCTTTTGTATTATACAATACTGACTGAGTCTGAGATATCAGAAAAACCCAATTTAAAGCCACACAGGAACACACACTGTTTCAAAACACTTCCTGTATTTTAGTCTCTATTTAACTAGAGAAAAAAAAAGCAATCACTATCACCAAAAATACCTCAGAACTAGGGCAGAAGAACAGCCCTGTAGGATTACACAGAGAGCTAGAGACCAGATTTCTACAAACCTAAGTTTGCCATGATGCTTATCTGTAGCACATACCTTCCTTAACTGAAAGGGATGTTAGCATCTCCGTTTTGACAAATCCCCGCTACGTTTTGAGGGCTAAATCAAGCTTTACAAAGACCTCTTCTCTCATTGGTTGGTCACTGAAATACAGGTTAAGAAAGAAAATGTGCTGCAGCTCTCAATTCCTCCAGGCCTCTCAGCTATTACAACACTGTCCTTAAAAAGTAATGCTGTTTTACACAAATGCCTCAACAGAAAGTAAAGCTAGGGAGATAAGAAATGCCCAACTGGTTCAAGTCCACAGACCTCTAGACTCCAGGCCATAGGCTGGACAACAGCAATAAGAAAGGTTTGTAGGAAGAATGTGACCTTGGTCACTGCCTGTGTGCTGTTCCTCTCCTACTTCTCCAGCAGACAGAACTGTTACATTAGGGGTGTTCCAAGGCATGCCCTCAGCCTTGTCCTTTTTATACATTATTTATGAACCTGATGTATATTGTCTAATCCTTCTTGTTGGAATCTGTTTGCTTCTACAACCTCCTGTAGCAACAGATTACTAAAAAATATACAGTGAATTTATGGTATTTTATCTACTTTAAACTGATCTACTGATCTCATACCACTGAATTTGGTGTCAGCTCCCCCTCATCCATTACCTTCACAACCTCACAACGCTCAGTCATAAACCCACCCTTACAGTAATTACAAAAAGGCCGTAATTACTGTCACCGAATTATCTCGGATAAATATCTCCCATGCTGCTTTTCGTATAGCTTTAGCCATCTGCACATCACTCGATTAACAAAAATTCAGATGAGAGCGACATTTTGCTTCGAGCTCAAGGAGTAAGTGACAAAGCCCAGCCCTCACAGCGACTGTGGAGACGAAAAATTTGCCCAGGCTTTCGTTAGGCAGCTGTGCAACCCTCCTGAGAGACACGGAGGGAGCCAGTGGCACGGCGGGGCAGGACGGAACACAGCTCCCTCGCACAGCAGCACAGAACAGCCAGTTTTTCCATGTGACCAGCTAACGCGGTGTCAGGCAGCAGCTCCGTTTCCGTTCCCCCTCCGCCCCCTTCCCCCCCCCAGGGCTGCTTAATGTCTAATTCCTCATAAAACGGACCTAAAGGGCGGGTGGGGTAGAGCCAGCAGTTATGCGTGAGCCCGAGGACAGCGAACCGTGCGCTGGGGCTGGCGGGGCGGGCAGCGGCCGCCTCACTTCCTCACAACGCGGGTGCCGCCGAAACGAAAGGAGCTGCGGGAAGGAAGGAGCCGGCCTGGCCCGCACCCCCAGCTTAAAGCACAGCGGCTCGGAGGTCGCTGTTATTAAATAAAAAGTAACGAAGGCCGAGCAGCGTCCTCCTTCCTAGGGGCAGCCTCCTGAGGCGCCATTCACCTCCCCTCCGAGCCCGCGCACCCCCAACGGCCACCACGCGAGCCGCCCGCTGTGCGGGGAAGCGAGAGGACTCACCGCCGCGCGGAGGAGCTCCGCCAGGCCGGCCAGCGGGAGCAGCAGCCGCAGCATGACGGCAGCGAGCGGGCAGCTGAGCGGCCGGAGCTTTCGGCGGCGTTCAGCCCCGGCGCACGGCGCTGTCAGCTGACTGAAGCCGGTCTCCGCTTGCCCCGCCCCGCGGCTTGAAGGGGCCGGACCGGGAAGGGAAGGGGCGGCCGCAAGCTGCTGCGCTTGAGGGGGAAAGTGAAGCAGAGGGGCGCGGGCGGGTGGGCTGGAGCTGGGAGGTGTTGCCAGCTAAAAAGGTGCAAAGAGAAAAGAAAATGCAGAGCCGCCGTGCGCCTTTGGAGATAGCAGCGCCAAAGCGAAAAAAGACGCCTACGACACTCGGTATTCCCAGGCAGTCTCCCATCCAAGTACTAACCGAGCCCGACCCTGCTTAGCTTCCGAGATCAGACGAGATCGGGCGTTTCCAGGGTGGTATGGCCGTAGGCACCAGAAGAGCTTCTCCAGCTGGCTTTAAGGTGCATACCGCTATGTTTCTGTGACAGGCTTGTCTCCCTTCTTCCTCTGCTCTGCAGCAGCCATCCTCCCATCACCACGTTTGCCTCCATCTTGGTCTGCCCACATCTTATAGACCTCACCTGCCTTGGACAGCACAAGCAACTCTTTAAGCAGCAGTATGATAAGCGTACCTAATTTCACTTCCCTCAGCTTCCCCTTCAACACAGCTGGCAAATCCCCCAAAAGATTGTCCCTTCTCTAAATCTATTCCTATGTTTCAGCCACCCCAAACTCTCTGCAGATTTCATGAGCATGTGTGAGCACAACATATTGTCCAGCTGAGCAGGCATCTCCTTCCCACAGAATCTATAAAGGCTGGAAAAGACCTCTACCATCCTCTAGTCCAATCATCAGCCCATCACCACCATGACTGATAACCACGTCCCTCAGTGCCACACTCACACGGTTCTTCAACATCTCCAGGCACGGTGACTCCACCACTTCCCTGGGCAGCCTGTCCCACCACCTCACCACCACTTTCGAGAAGAAATGTTTCCTCATATCCAACCTCAACTTCCCGTGGCACAACCTGATGCCATTCCTTACCCTCCTATCGCTGTTACCTGGGAGAAGAGGCTGATTCCCACTTCACCACAACCTGCTTTCAGGTGGTTGTAGAGACCATACAGGTCTCCCCTGAGCCTCCTCATCTCCAGACTGAACAATCTCTGTTCCCTGAAAGACTTGTTCTCCAGACCCTTCAGAACATTGTTGCCCTTCTGTGTAACATGCTCCAGGGCCTCAGTGTTCTTGTAGTGAGGGGCCCCAAACACTCACCAGAGCTGAGTACAGGGGGATGATCACCTTCCTGTCCCACTGGTCACACTACTTTTGATATGAGACAGGATACCATTGGCCTTTCTGGACTCCTGGGTACACTGCTGGCTCATGTTCAGCTGGCTGCTAACTAACACCCCCAGATCCTTTCCTTCTGTGCAGCATGCCAGCCACTTTGCACCTACTCCATCTTATGCTAGTGGTCACTTTCCCCATGCTCACACCTCCTGGAACACCTGCAAACACACACAAGCTCCATCAGGCCCAGGGACGTGCCCCAGGGCCTGAGGAGATGAGAAAGACCCTGTTGCCCTAGCTGGGCAGAAAGGCCACACTGCCTACACCCACCTTCACCTCTCCCAGTCTGCATTCCTGCACAGAAGCACTGGCATCAGCGTACCGTGATGCTGGTGGGATCAAACAGAGATGGCCTTACATCTGTTAGCACCATGCAGCCAATTTCCAGGTTGTGTGTGAAGCGTTATATGGAGGGAGTCAACTCTTTGAAAGGGCAAATAACAACAGGACAAGGGGAAATGGTTTGAAGTTGAGGGAGGGGAGATTTAGGTTGGATGTCAGGGAGAAGTTCTTTACAGAGAGAGTGGTGAGGTGCTGGAACAGCTGCCCAGAGAGGTTGTGGATGCCCCATCCCTGGAGGTGTTCAAGGCCAGGTTGGATGGGGCCCTGGGCAGCCTGGTCTGGTATGAAATGTGGAGGTTGGTGGCTCTATGTGTGGCAGGGGGTTGGAGATTCATGATCCTTGAGGTCCCTTCCAACCCTGGCCATTCTGTGATTCTGTGAGGGTTGTTAGAGTTAGGGTAAGTTTAGTTCAAGGTTGGACTCGATGATCTTGAAGGTCTTTTCCAACCTGAGTGATTCTATGATTCTATGATTCTAAGTGGGAATGGCCTTAAGTTGTACCAGGGGAGGTTTGCTTTGGATATGAGGAAAAAATAACTCTCTGAAAGAGCAGTGAGGCGCTGGGACAGGCTGCCCAGGGAGGTGAAAGGAGTCACTGTCCCTAAAGGTGTTCAAGAAACATGTGGACGTGGCACTCAAGGACATCGTGGTGGTGGTGGCTTGATGCTTGGACTCGAAGATCTTAGCAGTCATTTCCAATCTTCACGATTCTGAGAAAAACAGAAAAGTCCTCAGGCAAAGCGCCTTCAGAACCCGCAGATTCCAAACAGCTTCCCATCCATGCGCTCACCGGCCTTGGCCCTGCTTAGCTTCCGAGACGGGGCTGTTCCTCCCCGCCACACGCGGTCCCGCCCGGCCGCGCAGCCCCCCGCCCCCGGCCCGCCCCGCCCGGCCCCGTCGCTCCGCTCCGTCTCTCCCCGCCACGGCGACGTGGTGCCGGCCGGGCCCGAGGCGCAGCGATGTGGCGGGCGCTGCTGGCGGCGCTTGTGGCGACGGCGGTCGCGCAGTACGAGCGGTACAGCTTCCGCAGCTTCCCGCGGGACGAGCTGATGCCGCTGGAATCCGCCTACCGCTACGGCCTGGACCAGTACAGCACGGAGAACTGGCCCGAGAGCGTCAGCTACCTGGAGGTGAGCATGCGGCTGTACCGCCTGCTGCGCGACAGCGAGGCCTTCTGCCACCACAACTGCAGCTCCGCCGCGCCGCCCGCCGCCCCGCCGCCCGCCGATGGGGAGCTGGCCGAGCTGCGCCTGCTGGCCGGGGTGCTGCGGCGGGCGCAGTGCCTGCGGCGCTGCAAGCAGGGGCTGCCCGCCTTCCGCCAGGCCCAGCCCGGCCGCGAGCTGCTCGAGGAGTTCCAGCGCCGCGAGCCCTACAAGTACCTGCAGTTCGCCTACTTCAAGGTGAGGCCCGCCCCTGCCCCTCCCCGGCTTCCTCTCCGCCTTCACACCTGCCTCGTGTCACCGCTGTCACACGCCTGCGTGCCCACGTAGTGCTGCCCAGCTCCTTCCTCATCACTCATCCTGCTCAGCCCTGCATTAGCCTCCTGTTCTCATCAAGATGCAGCCCCCGGACTCTGCCTCCTTATCCCGATGCAGTGCTGTTCCCACCCCCAGCTATCCAATCTTCCCACCTGCATTACTTTCTTATGACTTAGTTTAAAACCTACCTCAGACCTTTTCAGTCTCCACTGTGCGAGCACTCATTTCTGCTTTCTCTCCTCCAACACGTCCAGGTTTCTCGCTCGCTCCCTGCTAGTCCCATTCTTTCAGGCACAGCAGCCCCCAGCATGTAGCTTGCATGGTTCCCGCACTACTTTGGATTGTTACATCCATAGGGAGGCTGTTGAAGGGTGGGAAGCACAAGGCTTATGAGGAATGGCTGAGGGAACTGGAATTGTTCAGTCTGGAGATGAGGAGGCTCAGGGGAGACCTGTATGGTCTCTACAACCACCTGAAAGCAGGTTGTGGTGAAGTGGGAATCAGCCTCTTCTCCCAGGTAAAAGCGATAGGAGGGTAAGGAATGGCATCAGGTTGTGCCAGGGGAGGTTGAGGTTGGATATGAGGAAACATTTCTTCTCGAAAGTGGTGGTGAGGTGGTGGGACAGGCTGCCCAGGGAAGTGGTGGAGTCACCGTGCCTGGAGATGTTGAAGAACCGTGTGAGTGTGGCACTGAAGGACATGGTTATCAGTTGCAGTGGTCATGGCCTGATGATTGGACTAGAAGATGGTACAGGTCTTTCCCAACTTAATGATTCTATAGATTTTATAAAACTGGCTGCCGGAGTGTAGCACTATTGCCAGCCCTGGAATGATATTTGCCCTTTGCTCTTGGGCCACCCAGGACCGGGAGCACCACTTCCACCACATTCACTCTTGTTTCTCTAGCTTCTTGTCATCCTCCTGACCAGGATCTATTTCATTATTCTATTTCTATTTTCCCACTCCACATTTTCATTTTTTGTTCTCTAAACCAGGGTTCTCATTCCTTTCCCTCAGATTTGCAGTCACTTGCATTCCAAATAAATGCAGTATCTGCGAGGAAAGAAAACAAGCTGACCTCTTTTGTTTGGATGGATTGCCATTTCTTTTAGGGATTTGGTCCTGGTGTAGCCCAGTATTCATTATATGAGATTGTATGCTTGTGCATTCCTTCTGCGACCTTTGCTTAAAACATACACATCTTAGTAACTGTTGCTATGTCATATTTGTAGGAATGTCTTTCCCATTATGGAAATTTAAAATTATTTTCACAAGTTATATAAACCAAAGTAGGGAAACATATTCTCATAGAATGTCAGTGAGCAGTATCCACACGCACCTAGTATCACACAGTGAGCAGTATCACACCAGCCTAGTTCTGACCACGTGAAGCCACCCCAAAGGCTGTACAGAAGAACTTACCTTAGTACACTTCAGTTTCTTCACATGGAGAGTAGAAGGTACCAAACAAGACATTTCTTTTGAATGGCAGGCACTGCTAACTCTCAAAGCTGTATACAAAATGACATCATCACAAATGTTTCCATTTATTGTCTTTCTTTATTTGTTCCCCCTGCAGTACATACAAACGTGGCTATGATTGTACCGCATCAGGAACAGTTCAGGAGCAAAAATCATTCCTACGTATTGCTTCTGATATGTGAATGATTTGAGTGTGAATGTCCCTTTAAGCTGTTTGCCAGCCCCATTTCCAGTAGGTTTGTGAACTGCAGTTTGGTGTTTCTCTGGTCAGTGCTGCTGTTTATATTGTCTCTGTTTTTATACCGTAGTCCAGCTTTGAGCTTTCATCACTCACTTGGAGAGCTCCAAATGGGCCTTCTAAAAATATGAACTGCTGCCTGCAAAGGACTTTTTCCTGGCTGGTGGTTTTCTGAAGAAGGGAGTGTCACTTTTTTTCCCTTCTTCTTCCATAATATCACATATAATATAGAAAGAAGGCATGAATAAACACTCCGTGGATTTTTTTTTTTTAGAGTGAGCACGTATTTATTCAGGTGCGTTCAAGAGTGAAATTTTGCCACGTCTTAGATGATCCCAGGAGCAGATGTTCCTGTGCTGCTGTTTGCGCCTCTGGAGGGAGCTGCCTGGTAGCCACTGAGTTTACATAGGAATGTGTTTCTACACAGCTTTCTTTTTTTCCTCACTCGCTTTTTCTAGCACAAAAGTTACAATCAAGAGTAAATCACATAGCAAGCAAAATTGAAACATTGGCCAGCTTCCCAGCAAATAGGGTTAAAGCATTAAGCATGGGAGAACTCAGGCATTTGATGAAAGTGCTTTCCCTGTGCATTCAGCAGTGTGTGGGCTGGCTGGAAGTGCATAGTTTGGGGACAGCAGGAAATGCAGCTGGCGTGATCCCATTGCATTGGCATTTACAGCAGCACAGTAGCAAGAGCTCATCTTAGGGTCAGAGCATTTCTTCTAGTGCGACAGTCTCTCAGGTTTCCTCTGAAATGAGAGGCTGCCTTTTATGGATGCAAATGGATGAGCATGTGCATACATGCTTGCAATTCTTGCTTAGGGTTCTATACATACACTGCCATAAGCTGTTTCAGTAACACCTCTGCTGGATGGACTGATCTGGATTTGGGCTTACAAGGGAGAAGTGCTTAACATTTCACAAGTACTTAAGGCTTTTACTTTCACTACTGCATTCTATATAAGTATGTGTATATACGATATGCATTTTATAAAATATGCATACATATAAAATACTAAAAATACACATACAAATGTAGATGTAAATAAGTATATGAGTAATATTACTTCTGATACAGGGGTTAAATTTTGTTTAAAATTTGGTACAAAAATTACGTAGTACATTAGAACAGTTATTGAACAAGTACCTGCTGTTTAACTTCGTAACACCACCAGGATGGTATATTATCATAGCAATGTCTTGCATGCTGCTAGGCAAATAGGCTACATAAACACCATGGAGAGGGGGTAAGTGATGATTCCTGTTCAGTATCCATACTTGGGCATCAGTAATTGCTGTGTGATTGATCCTACGCATCAGTAACAGTATAATTTTATGCTTTGTCAGTATTATGAACAGAGAAGTGTGAAGGGTAAAAAGTGTTCTTTTTGACTTAGAATCATTTATGCTATTTGCAACAATTATAGACTTAAAAAAAAGAATAGTGGTGCAGCTAGTAGTAAACTGAGAAGTATTGTATCAGTTTCACTGTACCATTACATCTGCTGAGAATGTGATTTTAGAAGTGGTAAGCTTGGAAATATAGATCCTGCAGGAATCTGATTTTTTCTGATTAACCTTTTTTTCCCCTCTCCCTTCTCTCCTCTATTTCCATGTTTAGGCTAATAACCTTCCAAAAGCTATTGCAGCAGCTCACACATTTCTTCTGAAGCATCCAGATGATGAAATGATGCAAAGAAATATGGCCTACTATAAGAGCATACCTGATGCTGAGGAGCACATTAAAGACTTGGAGACAAAGCCTTATGAGGTGTGTTTATTCCCAGTACAGTCTTTTGGAACATTCTGTTACGATGAGATTTGAAGATCTCATTTACTTACATGTTCTCAGCTTCTACCTCTCCTTTCTATCTTATTATCTACCTCAGACATCTCTGTTCCTCTTTTTTAATGCCTGCAATAATTCTCACGTCATTTGCTTTTCATTGTTCCAGAAGTCACAGCAAATGATGTGGAGTGGCATACTTGAAAGCTACTACACGCAGATAGCTAATGGAAGTAAGCAAGTACATGGAGTTATTCAAATACTGTGAGTGCTGCAGACGTACAGCTTAAAATTGCTTTTTGATGTTAAGACTCCGCTGAAAATCTCTATCTCAAAATATTCTCTTTGGAATCACGCTATCTTTTTCCAGCAGGCTTTTCCTGTTTATCTGAAATGGAGCTATATACTCAACTACATAGGAATTATCATCTGATAAGATCAGTTCATCATCTGTTTCATATTAACTGGATAGCAGCTTACCTAGTAATTCAGAAATGCTGAGACATCACTTACTGTACTTGAATTTACACACAGCTTTCCACAGGTCACTTACTGGTAGTTAATTCCTGCCAATTTTTCAGAATCTCTTTGTCAGGGCTGTGAGAGCATACAATGGTGACAACTGGAGAACATCCATCTCAGATATGGAACTGGCTCTTCCTGATTTCTTCAAAGCCTATGATGACTGTATAGCAGCCTGCGAAGGCTCCCGAGAGATTAAAGATTTTAAAGACTTCTATCTCTCCATTGCAGGTGGGTACTTAGGAAACAGTCAAGAAAAGTCATGAAAGGATATTCAGTTTTATCTACAGGATCAGCTACCTAGGTCCTCCTTCCTTTGTTTGCAATGGGAATTGTTCATGGTGCCCCCTGTTTAGTTTGGGCCAATTTGAAGTTATTATGTTCACTGAAAAGTGCTTGAATTGTGGTTTACTTTTCTGCTTAGTAACGTGTTGACAGAAAACTGAAATAAAGTGTTCTTACATTAACACAGAAATCAAGAGTGTCAGGATAACACACGTTTAAATAACAACTATTCAATCCAGTTAGCAATTGCTAAGCAGACAGACCTCTTAACCATGATTTCAATAGCAATTTATCTGTCTTTGATGCTCAGTGATTAGTCTTCAAAATCTGCTTTGTAGTTTGTGTATCAATGTTGTCATATTTATGAAAAAAAGAAATGTGCATCAAGTTTGTTAGTTATTTTTCATCTTTCCTTCAAGAAAAGGAAAAGAAATCTCATTTGCTAGAAAATAAAGTGTACAGCTTAAAAAAAAATATTACTTCCCAAGAAAAAAGCAATTCCTCCTCTTCTGAATGTTAGAATGGCACATGCATATTTCCCATGCTCTTCTGTGAAAGAAACCATTTCTCCAGTGCACTGAGCTGAGTGCTGCTGACAGTATGTGTGTGGAGAATGCCTGTGCATTTTGTAAATTTAAAGAGAGGACAGCTCCATGGTATTTCACAGTAGTGAATTAATATTTATCTGTACTGTTAATATCAAATACTACTGCGGGCTCTTCCTCAAGTATTACTTCAGAAAAGGTGGCAAGTGCCTAGAACAATAGATAAGGAGTGGAGGAAAATGAATAAACAATTGTATAATCAATGAATATACAGACGTTATAATTATGAAA
This sequence comes from Chrysolophus pictus, assembly GCA_037305975.1. Lineage (NCBI taxonomy): Eukaryota > Metazoa > Chordata > Aves > Galliformes > Phasianidae > Chrysolophus > Chrysolophus pictus. The sequence continues at coordinate 43,962,142 of JAYKPI010000006.1, forward strand.
TATAAGAGAGTTTGGCTAAACAGGTTATTACACCAAAGAAAGAATAGATAAAGTGCTTACCCTTGTCGTGAGCTCACTGTAAAACTCCAAAAGAGAGATCCCCAGAAAGAGATCCTTCCCCACTGGTAGTCAGCTCTTAAATGGGTCTAGGAGAGGTGCAGCCAGGCTCCATTCCTTCCAGCAGCACAGGTGAATTGCCTTCACCTGTGCTCCAAGGACTGACTCATTGCTTGCCTCAGATGGTCAATCAGAGGTTCAGGCCGTGATTCAGCAGTTCCCATACAACAGTAAACCATGAAACACTCCTGTGGTTTAGATCACCTCCAAACTACAGTAAAGGATGTCTGTAACTCATTCATTCTGTCAGTGCTCATTTACGACTAACACTTACTATCAATCCTTTTCCTCCATGGAAGGAAGGAAAAGACTGTTCCAGCAGTAGTGGTGAGACAGAAAGGTAGGAGTACTGCATGATGTCATCACAGGTTTGGGCAGTACATTTCAAATTCTGTATGTATGTCCTGAAAATGGAATTCTTTGATGTACGGCTTTCTTGGTAAATATTTTTTTGAATCACAGAATCGTAGGGGTTGGAAGGGACATCCAGAGATCATTGAGTCCAACCCCCCTGCCAAAGCAGGTTCTCTACACCAGGTCGCACAAGTAGGGGTCCAGGTGGGTCTTGAATATCTCCAGAGAAGGAGACTCCACAACCTCCCTGGGCAGCCTGTTCCAGTGCTCCGTCACCCTCACCGTAAAGAAGTTCTTGCGCACATTGGTGCGGAACTTCCTATGCTGCAGTTTCTGGCCGTTCCCCCTTGTCCCGTCTCGACACACCGCTGAAAAGAGTCTGGCCTTGTCACTCTGCCCCCCATACCTTAGACATTTATAGACCTGGATCAGGTCCCCTCTCAGTCTTCTTTTCTCAAGGCTAAACAGACCCAGTTCACTTAGCCTTTCTTCATAGGGGAGATGCTCCAGGCCCTTCACTATCTTTGTGACCTCTGCTGGGCTCTTTCCAAGAGATCCCAGCCCAGAACTGGACACAGTACTCCAGATGAGGCCTTACCAGGGCAGAGTAGAAGAGGAGAATCACCTCCCTCGACCTGCTGGCCACGCTCTTTTTAATGCACCCCTGAATGCCATTGGCCTTTTTGGCCACAAGGGCACACTGCTGAATCATGGCCAGATATTGAAGATAAAATCACTTCTAGTCCCACCCCATTGTACCTAGTTTTTCAGACTGGGAAAGCATGTAACCTTAAACTTTTTTGGATTAAAGTTTTTCTGTAGTGTGCAGCATATCCATGTCTTTTAGACTGGGATAGCATGTCATGTCTTTTAGAACATCCAAACATCTGGCATAAAATGCAGCCGTCTTTAGAGGTTTATTTTGCAATCACCTGGTGTCTTTCTCTGTGACATCGCTATACTAAGGCAGACCTTAATTATGCAGTAATTCAATGTAATTACGAAGGTTTTCAGAACTACCATTGCTGATTTCATAGTTTGGAAATAACGCTGTACTCCACAATGCTTTGTATAAAACCTACCACCACAGACTGCCTGTAGGTGTCAGTGAAACCTAACTGCTTAGTTCTCTGGAATTGTAGTTTTGATATCCTTGGAATGCTGATTCTACTGATTTTACCAGAAGGGCTGAATGCCAGCACTGGAGATGTACTTCAGTAATTCCAAGCAGCAAGATTCAGATGCACAGGACTTAAAAATTATAAGGCCAAATTTTGATGGGTAGCTACTGGGAAGGGTTATAACAGTGCGTTCTACTCATATCCTGTGTTGTTGTTTTCTTCCTTCTAGATCATTATATTGAAGTCCTTGCATGCAAAGTGCAGTGTGAAAGTAATCTGACACCCATTATAGGAGGCTTTGTTGTTGAGAAATTTGTGGCCACCATGTACCATTACTTACAATTCGCGTATTATAAATGTAAGTAGTGATTTAATGGGCTTAAATAACATTGGGATGATGTGGGAGAGCTTCCATTCCTTGTCTTTTTACAGTTTGGAGATAAATAGTGATCTCCAGAATCTGCATTTTTGCCCATGCTGGGACTGTAAGTCTCCATATCTTTTTCTCAGTATATAACTGTAGACATGGGAAATGAGCATGATGGATCCCTGGCTCATAAAATTGTTCATGACAAAGTGAATTTCTAAATAGAGGTTGAATTCTGCCCAGGCAAGTCCCTTTGTTTTAAGATATTATTGCTTGTGACTGACCTCCACTTGAGTGCTGGAAAATTGTGACAGTTACAGAGCAAGTGTAATCTGACACATCACCACCCCTCTTTCTATACAATACCTGCTGCCAGCACAATTTACTTGTGCTTTTCAGAATTTCATATAGACATTAAATGTTCACCATATGTATTTTATGATAAAATATGTCATGCACCAGCTCTTATGCCTTTATGAACTGACTCATAATATGACATCTTAGGGTAAATAGTGTCAGCCACTTCCTGTACACTAGAATGCATGCAGTGGCACAGATGCATTCTACACATCTATGTAGAAATAAAAAAGAGGTGACCAAGCTTTTAGACCCACATGGTTAAGCAGCTGAACTTCTAACAAGAACATTATTCTTAAATTTCTTACTTGTTCATTAAGAGAGAATCATAGAATCATAGCATCACCCACGTTGGAAAAGACCATCAAGATCATCAAGTCCAACCACAACCTAACCATACTACCCAAACTCTAACAACCCTGCACTAAATCAGGTCTCTGAGCACCACATCCAAACGATTTTTAAACGCATCCAGGGATGGTGAGTCAACCACCTCCCTGGGGAGCCTATTCCAGAGCTTAACAACCCTTTCTGTAAAGAAGTTTTTCCTGATATCCAACCTAAACTTACCCTGCTGCAACTTGAGGCCATTTCCCCTTGTCCTGTCACCTGTCACCAGTGAGAAGAGACCAGCCCTGCTCTCGCTGTAAGCACCTTTCAGATATTGGAAGAAAGCAATAAGGTCTCCCCTCAGCCTCCTCTTTCCCTAGACTAAACAGCCATTCAGTAAGAAGAAAGATTGTGACCTCAAGGCAACACATTTAACACAGCAGTACCTACTGAATGAATACTAAATTCTCAATTTATTATTCAGAATTTCTTCCAGAGACAAACCTGCAGAATATTTCATACCATTCTCTTTTTCTTAGTGGATTCTCATAGTCTCATTAGAATAGAGCACATGAGGCTACATGCATTTTAAAGAACAAGAGGACCATATTTTATCATATAACGAACAGAACTGATAGTGTTCTGGTGCTTAGTGCTTACACATTTTGATAGGTAAGTCATTCGATGAATCTTGCTGTTTCTTGAGGAACTTCCTGCACTATTAAGAACATATTTAGCCCTTAGTGCTGCTCTTTCAGGCTCCAGCACCAAAGGAAAGGCATAGTCAGCCATATACAGCTAAGCCATTAATGACTTTTGCATATGTTTTTTGCCTATACATATTGACTCTTCCATCTTTGTCAATCCAAGTAACATGAAGTGGATTTTTTTTAATTTTTTTATTTGTTTCTTTAAGAAGTCTCTAAGTAGACATCTCCAAGCTGTGGGTTGATGCCTCACTGGTTCTGTAGCTGGGAGAGACATTTGGTTAGGATTATCTTAGAAAACCACCATGAGAAAATAACGCCATAAGAAAACTATCTTCTGTGTTAACAGTAAGTTAACCCATTTTCCCTACAAAGAAGAAGGTAGTTCTTAGGGAAGCCAAGTAACTTGTATTGCTCTTGTTCATGACCTGACTTCTGTAGCCATAAGCTTTTGTCAGGTAAGTCTCCATTTCTGAATCATAACCTTACCTGTTTCAGAACACAAAAATAGCATATTCTGCCTCAGAATTTTTTTTTAATGTATGTTTAATGCAGATGGTGGAAAGGTGGCAATATGTTTGGTTTATTTACCTTGTGTGGATCTATTTCTGTGTTTATTAATTAGTGAATGACATGAAGAATGCAGCCTCTTGTGCTGCTAGTTACCTTCTTTTTGACCAGAAAGATGAAGTAATGAAACAGAACATGGTCTATTATCAATACCACAAAGACAAATGGGGACTTCAAGAAGAGGATTTTCAGCCTAGATCAGTAAGTGAGTTATTTAAAACACCATACAAACATCCAATGATTATGCTCTGGCTTTGAAAAATAACTCTAAAAATGGATTTCTGCGCTGTTTTTTAAATTTCCATGTCCAGAGTTCTCTGTTAACATTTGAAGACATCTTGTATTCCAGCAGCCTGGACTGTGATGATCAAGTCAGATTTTCTTTCATTTCTTGGTACCAGGATTTATATCATGCAGCTGAATTAGCTGCTTTATGACATTTGTCTGACTCCTTAGGCATCAGTGGTATAAACTGTATGAGCAGTCATTAGCAATGCATATTCCACAAATTTAGTGCCTTCTCTTTTTCTTAAGGCATGACCTTCCCATGTAAGAGTCATTTAAGTTATCCAGCTGAATCAACAGTAGCCTTCAGGCTGATGTTCAAGTTGTCCTTCCCGTGTTGCTTCTTCAGACACCTCAGTCACTGAGACCAGTGCTGGCCCAAAGGCACATCCCTCAGTTCTTTGTGTGGCATGTATCTGTGCCGTGCTTAGGTGACTTGCAACACTGCAGAGCAATTCATATGTACATCTTATAAGTTTTAATAATTTGATAATGAATATAATAATTAATGAAATAATTTGATAATGCTTTCCTTCCTCTCAGGCCAGCCAGCTCAAGTAAAAAATATCACTCCATCTGTTAAGCATTTTTTGTTTGTGGGCAGCTGTCAGGTTATGTGCAACACACCTTATTCTCATGCTGGAAACCAAGGCTGTCCTGCAGGGCCAGCAGAAACATAATATAGAGAAAATGCATTTGGTGCTTCCAGGCAGCAGCTGTGAGTCTGTGTTCAAGCAGGAAAGAGACCATTCTTCTACTGCTGTTGTTGGGAACAAAACTGTGCTTTGTAACCATACTGGAGACAATATTTGACATTGGTGGGAGTGAGGGGTAGCAGCAGTTTAAAACTGCAGACCACAAACAGATTTGGCATCCATGTGCAGAAAGGACAGAACAAGGGCCCTACACATTAACTGTGAATGTTTCATTGATAACTTCTCAGGAGTTGGGGCTACAGATAATTTAATTTTTAAATATTAAATATCAAATGTATACAGCTGTATTTTCTTGTACTTTGATCTGTCTTGCTATGAAAAGAAGTTGCTTGCTGTCCTAATCACTTGGTCATGAAAGCCATGAAAATAAACCATGTACCAGAGTGACAGCAGCATTTAACTCTAAGCTTCAGATATGCTTGTGGAAGTCTCCTGTTTTCCTCCCTGAAAAGAATTAAATGGAATAGTCAAATTATATTACTGGCGGTATTCACAGTTCTGAGAGTGACAGCTACCCTGTGCTGTCCAGGCAAACACCCAGGGAACTGAGGGACAGGTAGGTAGATGACCATACAGAATTTCCCACTCCCAGACGGGCTGGGGTGGTGAGTCATTACAATGCAAAATACCTCAGTGTCTCTTTTTCCCAGAACTGCCTGCCGCCTTATGCCAGCGCATAAGGAGATGGAAGCTTTCTCATATCCAAAGCCCACTGGAATGCAGGCGCAGGCTGCTTGCTGCTTGGCTCTGGCAGTCTCATTCCTTATCCTCAGACTCGCCAATGCTTTGAAACATGAGAAATAGGAGAGTGCTTTGTTCTTCTCACACCGGTGGAGCTTACGCTTAGTAGGATCCGCAGAAGACATTGGATATGCTGTATGCTGTTCTGCTGTTTCCTTTCTCAAACATTTTAAATCCTCTGAGACCTACCTTCTGCTAAATCTGGGTCTAGCTTCACTTGAATAGTTTTAGATGACATGTGATGACACTCCTCTGTCTTACTACCCTGAAGTAACATAGCAATTTAATTTTTTTTTTCTGTAGGATGCAGTTAGATATCACAACATAACCACACTCCAGTTGGAAATGTATGAATTTGCAAAGCAACATCTAATGGATGATGATGAGGTGAGTTTTCTAGACAGAAAATCGTGATTTGAAGAAGCCAAACCCGAAGAACAGTAATCATATTAAAATGATAAGTAATTAGTAATCCAGGTTTTCCGTACTGTGGAGAAGTGTTCTGGTAACTGTGACCAATTTATCATAAATTTTTCTTTTGTGAATGAATACAGGAAACAAACCCAAACAGCAGTAGACCACTCACATCACATTTTAAAACAAAGCCCCCAAAAGAAAATTAATTTTGCAAGCTATAACACCAGGGGGCAGAGAAGTTGTATATGTATTTAAAGCAAACGCTTTTCTTTCTGAAACACTGTTTAAGTTACATTTTAAAATCCTCATAATTTTGTCCAGAAGTCCCTACCTAAACTATCATTTTATCAAAGGGAAGTCCCATTACCCCTTACTTTTTTTTTCACAGTAACATTTGGTTACCCAGTCTTGCATCTGAAATGGTTGGAATTCATGGCCATGTAACATATAATGACTAATGTTAGGCTTGAAATTCGCAAAGTATTTTTCTTGTGTGGAAAAAGTAGTTAAATTGTTGAAAGATCGTTTCTTTGTCTCCATCAGTTGTAGTTCAAGTATGTCACAAATTTGAGTTGCATTTTGTTTTCAGTGCCTTTCATTTTAAAGGTTTAAAAAATGTTTAAATGATGAAATACTTCATTGCTGGCATTGTCAAAGCACTGTGTTCAGTCATGGCACTTGTGGTGAACAATGCTACAGTGTTTTTTAGTTACGACCAAAAAGAAAAGAAATGGTTTATGTTATAATATTTTATCATGTTTTCACTTTTTATTTTATCCAGCACATAGGTGGAGATAATATTTCATAGGGGAGAAGTAATAATATGTCTATACTGCCTTCAGTATGCTGGTGACCTGAAAACAACTCTTTATGTAGAATTCCATTACAAGGTTACGAGACGATAGGAAGACTGCTAAGTCTTTCCATTGTAATAAATGTCTCTGAAGGACAGTTTAATATTCTCATTATATGGTTAAGCTTAGATGAGAACTAGTCTATATGGGTTTCCAATCAGGGTGTGTAAATTCTTGAGTGCTTTTTTATATTCCCTTGTTTTGGGCAAACACTCTGCTTTGTCCATAATGTTTTCTTATGTTAGACATAAACTTCATTTGTAATTTTTTCCTTCTTTCACATCTGCTGCTCCAAAGCAAAGGGATGAGTAATTAAGGAAGGAGGAATGCAGTCTATTTTGAAGATTTTCCCTGTATGTTGTTAGAAGAGGGAATTATAAACACAGTCTTCAATCTCAAGCATTTAATGCAAGGAAAAAAAAAGCGTTTGCTGGCATTAGTTCCTGTACCCCTTTTCACAAGTGCAATGATAAATGACCTTGCAGTCTACAGAAGGGCTGTACGGTAGAAACGTCAATCAAACTTTTGGGGAAGTGTCAAGGAAGTGTTTAACATTCGGGTTAAACAACCAAAATTAGTGGGCCTGGCCATGCCACCTACATCCCTACCTCACACTCTTCATATTAGAAAAATAATCGTTTTCATTTCCTGGAGAAAAGCTACAGGGCTTCTGTGCTCTCCCTTAACAGGACTGAAGAACCTAGGAGAGATGGAGGCTGTCCATGCCTCTGGCTTGGCTCTGGATTTTGGTAGTGAACTCATAAATCCCTGGCTACCAGAGCTTCTTCTTGGCAGGAGCCTTCCAGGGAGTCCAGACAGAGCAGGAATAGCACAGAGATAAAATCGCTACCTTGTAGTTTTTGCTGTATGGGCAGGACATGGTAGTATAAATGAAATATTTTTTAATATTTCTACTGGCACAGATAGAAAAGTTTATTCCATGGGAATGCGGAAAACTGATGAAAAACTCAGATAAAGTGTTACAGTAAAAGCTTTATTAAAAACTCTCAAGGAGGGAAGCAACCTCTGTTTCTAGTGGACGCAGTTCTTTTAAACCACTTGATCCACAGACTATGCCTTTTGTGAGTTTCTGTGCTCCATCTTTACTGTCTGTGGGCTCTTTGTTGCTGGTGGGCCAACAAACCTATAAAATAATCAAAGGAAAAAAAAACATTCTCTTTCTTTGAGTGAAGCTAAAGGATCTCTTTATGTATGTCCTTATTCTTAAATGGAGAATCTTACTTTATTCAAACTTTACATTGCTCCTATATTTCAGATCATCCATGGGTCTTTCTAAATCCCATTAGCAAAGCAAGTGAGAACTTGTGGCTTCTTCCAATAATACATGGCAGTAATGACAGAGGCTGGAACATGTAGTAATGATTTTTGCATATGACACTATAAGAAATACTGTCCTGTTCGTGTTACTTTATTAATGTTTTTCCACAAGGAAATGAAAAACTTTAGTTCAAACATTTAACACGGTAGAGGTGACAGAGAATATTAGCACCAACAAATAACTTTTTCTCAAAAGTAATTATTAAATATCCTTAAAGAGTTTTCCACAGCGAAGCTAACAGAGCATTACACAGTGTTGTCATCTTAGTTGTCCATGGATAATCAAGCTTCTTGATTTCTGCTCAGCCGTGTAACACATAAAAGCTCTAATAGTTTTAACTCCCAGTACTGCACAGATGTAAATAACAAAATGAAATGCCATTAAGAGCCAGATACTCAGCTAGTGCAGATATAACTTCAACACCACACTAATTACAGGAGACAACTTTCTGGCGCATAAATTCAGTGTTCTTGAGGACTTGGGGTTTTTTTTCAGAGATAGCTACTTAGCTATTCAAAATTACATAGGAACCACAAATATTTGGCTGAAATGATCCAGTAATGTCATTTTTCTTTCAGTACATTTCAGTAGGTGAAAAACTGTTGGCAGCCTTGGTCCATTTGTTGTTTGGTTTTTTTTCTTTCTTTTTCGTATCCTGCTCTTCTTCATTGTTGATCATGTGCCCTTCCATCTGTACAACAGCTGAGACTTAGATGCTCCATGCCTAGGTATGATGCAGAGGAGTGTGAGTGTTGAACTAATGAGTGGTGGAAAGATAGGAATAGCATCAAGGCAGGATTGCCCAGTAGACTACTGGTTGCAAATTATAATCTGAATTCAGCCTATTTTTCTGTTCAGAAATCACTGACAACATATTTTTGGCTTTATTAACTCACATTTTATATATTTTCAAATGATTTATACAAGTGTGCTCATAACAGCAAGTTGTAAATGCGGACATATAAACCCTGCCCTGACCTCAGACCTACACAGCTACGACAGTGTAGCTCCACTGATAAAAGCTGGTGGCAGCTGTTTAAGAGAGAAGTTGTAGTTAACTGACACTGTTATTGTCCTTGTTCAATATCAGCTTTTTTAAAGAAAAAAAAAAAGGTTATTTTTCATCGTTGTTTTCTATTGGAGATCCTGCCTATGTAGCTGGCTCTCTTCAGAAGTGTCTTTTCCCTCTTGCTGTTTTACCATTGAAATTACACTGTAATCTAAGTCATTTCTCCTTCCATTTAAATGGAAAGGAAGCATATTAGGGCTTAGGTGGCAGGATTAGGTAAGAAATTAAGAAGAATTTTTACCTGCACTAATTTGCTTAAGGCTCTGTGTACATAAGAAAGTGGCAAAAAGAGCACAAGCAGAGTTCAGAAACAAAGCCACTAGAAGACTTTTGTTTTCAGTGCAGTGGGAGCAGTGTTTTTTAGTTGCTTTGAAAATGAATTGACTCATGTTTTATACAAAATGTTAAGAGGAAAGCACACTTATTAGATTACTGTAAAATACTGTAATCACTGCAGTATACTACAGTCTCCTACAGTATATGGGGAGAGAACAGTGTATGTTCAGAATATGCAATAAAAAAATGAAATGGAAAAATATTTGAAAAAAGCAGTTAACACAGATTAGAGAATAACTAAGCTCTTTTAAAATTGAAAAAAAATCACTAAAAGCATATGACAGTGGGTCACACTGTTGACTGAGCATCTGAAATATAAACAAATGAAGGGCCAAATTATTTTTCTGCGCAAATAATTGAGGGTTTTTTTTTCCTGCTAGAATGCAAGGAATGTCAAATCTGGCCTTTAGTGCGCATAGAGAACCTGGAAAGTGGTTACACTGAACTCCCATGTTTTAACTGACGGTTAGACCAAGGAACTTTTTCTTGATTGAAGGCTGAATAAAGCTTTCAGGCACCATGGCTGAGCCACTTACTGACACATGCATTACTGTTATCCTGAAATAATGCTCCCTCCAAAATATCAAGAGTTGGTTGGCTGCATGCTATGAGTTTGCAGCATCCTTCAGGCCTGCAAAGCATATCTTCCATAGTCAACCATATCAAACCTTTGTTTTCCTCATGCAAAATAGTTATTTGTCCTTGAAGACTTAAGAAAAATGGACAAAATCTGCTGTTTTTTTGTGAATCTGTGTTGCTGTTCTCATTAATTACTCAAATTAGTTAGGAAATTTTAGGATACTTACTCCTGACTTCCAGGGCAGCCCCTGGCCTCTTGTCACAGAGGCCACCCCTGAAACTTTCCCACTACAAAAACATAGACACCTGCACCTGATACATAAGAGAATCAAATTTGTTAGTCTCACTATTGAACAAGTTTTCAGTAATTACTATTTTCCAACTTTTGCCAAATCCTATTTTTTTTTTTTTTTGCTAGGAAAGACACTCAGGGGACGTTTTGTCAGATAAGTATTTTCCTTTTAGGTCACAGATTGTAAAGAACAAAGATACAGGCAATTCTTCTTTCTCTGTGTATTGTCTCTTAAGTCTCAGTTTCTTAGTTTGGTGAGAATAAAGGCTTTTCCTTACTCGTTCACTGATATCAGTCAGGCATGAGTTTATATCCATAACAGTATTTTTCTGTAGATCTTAATTCATTTTAGGAAACTATTATGTTAATATTCTGTTACTTCCCTGAGGAACAGGCTATTGCACTGCACTGCATATGGAATCCCTATACAAAATGCCATCAGCTAATCTGCGTGGAAAGTGTGGGTTGTCACATGAAAACTATTTTTCCCAGAACTTTTCCAGTCCACACTAAGAAAGGACAGAACAGATTGTATTTAGAGGCAAGGACCTATGAATGATTAATATTTGCTATGCAGAAGGCAATGCTTACTTAGTCTTGGCAACCAAGGGCAAAGCATCTGGGCCTGTCAGTGAGCAGTACAGACATTGGTACAACAACTGGTTGCTTCTATTTTAAATGCAGCTGGCAAAAGAAAAGTTGGTGCTTGACCACCAGTCTCAATTGGACTATAACTGAGCCATGTATTGGGAGCTTTTCCTCTTTGCTGTTTATTTTAATAGCTGGCAATTAATCTCCAAAGTACAGATGTTTCTTCTAAAAGGTTGCGTTTTTTCTGTGTGAGTGCAGCACTTAATATTGCCTAAGAAAGGGTCAGTAGCAATCCCTAGCCCAAATGCATGCGTTGGTCTTGGACACTCAGCTTGTGGTAGTAAGCGAGGAGTTCTGCATTTTTCCTCCTTTTTAGGACTCACTTTTTCAAATGCTCTAGCTTTTCTTAGAATAGCCAGTGTACCAGTCTTGGTAGCCTGGGTTAGCTTGTGTAGCATTAACCAAGAATTCTTTTTTAAAACTATTATTTAGTATTATCCACCTATTCATTTACCCGCTGTAAGACCTTGAATTACTGTAGTGCAAAATTTGTTCTTTCTGTTTGAGCCTTTATCCAGTTGTTACTCTAAGCCAAGGTTATTCAATCTGCTTATCTAACAGCTAACTGGAGGCTCCAGTTGATCAGCTTGTCTGATTCTTCCTACCACTTACACCTGTCTGGGAACATTCCCCTGCTGCTACTCAGTATCCTCCCATATTTCAGGCTATCCCTGTCCATCTTTTCCCATGCATTCCTCTTGTCATTCCCACTTTGCTGATGGACCTTGGTTGGAGAGAGGGAAGAGGTTTGTCATACAGGTTGGTAGCTCATGGAATGCTGACAGTCGCACCCCCACAGCAGCTACTTTTGGCCATCAGATCAAACCAAGAGGCAGGGACTGGTCAAAGAGACAACTCGCAATAAAGGTGTGCTTCTCAGGAGTGGACTAAGCAGCCTGCATGTGTGATCTCCAGTGGTAAAACGCCTAATGATCAGCTAAGTACTTGTCAGCAGCAAAACCTGCCCTTCCCCAAGCTCAATCAGAATTTACATATTGACCTACTAGCTACCAGTCAGACTGCTACATCACGCTGTGGGCAGAACCTTGATTTACATCAGCACTGATTGAGCAGTACATTTACATAACCTGCATTAGAGCTGGATGGCTGGTGTTCCCTGTAGTAGTTGTCAGCAGGAAAAATTATAGTTTTGCATCCATCTTCACATGTAGAATTTGTTGTGATTCTTATTTAGGTAGGTAGGAAGAAAAAGTCTGTCACACCGAATGCTTAAATCATACCAGAGAATCATTTTCTGATTCCAGGTCTGAAAGCTAAGGTGAAGTTATCAGATACAAGTAGGCAGGAGGCTTTTCTTAGAGCCATAGTATGGCTTGGGTTGGAAGGGACCTCAAGGACCATCAGGTTCCAACCTCTCTGCCACAGGCAGTGCTGCCAACCTCTAGATCAAGTACTAGATCAGATTGCCCAGGTCCCAGTACAGGCTGGCATTAAAAACCTCCAGTGACGAGCATCCACAATTTCTCTAGGCAACCTTTTCCAGCACCTCACCGTTCTCTCAACAAAGAACTTCCCCCTGACATCTAATCCAGACCTCCCTTTCTTAGTTTAACACCATTCCCCTTTATCCTATCACTATCCACCCTTGTTAAAAAGTTGATTTCCTTCATGTTTTATAAGCTCCCTTTAAATATTGCAATGAGCTCTCTCCACAGCCTTCTCTCATCCAGGCTGAGCAAGCCCAGTTCCTTCAGCCTGTCTTCATGGGAGAGGTGCTGCAGCCCTTGGATCATCTTCACGGCCCTCCTCTGGACCCTCTCCTAAAGCTCCACATCCTTCCTGCGTAGGGAGCCCCAGACCTGGATGCAGTATTCTAGATGGGGCCTCACAAGGGCAGAATAGGAGACAGTCCCCTCTTCTGATGGAACCCAGGATACCATTGAGCTTTTCTCCTGGAATTAACATCTAGGAAGTATTTACTGACATCAGACATGCAAAATGCTTGATGCAGTGTCAAGGGAGTGCTAATGGAGCAAAAACAGTGATAAATCTGGTTGTAGCTGTTAGTGTGACAATGTGATAAACTCTTCTGATGTAGTATTATCACCTTTTCACCAGGATGCCAACTACAGTATGTTCAATGTCTGGATGTTTTACATTCTTACTGTGAAGTGCAGGCAAATATATTTCAACTACACCTTTTGTCTTTAACTGTGATAGTGATTATTCAGCTTTTTAAAAATAATCAACATCCAGGCAATTATTAAATTGCATTACAGCAATTTTCTGGATGCTTATTGCTTAAGCAACTATTTTCACCTTCTAGCTATGTTTCACATTCTTTTACTCTTCAGAAATTCTCATTAGACCAGAAAGGACTTATAATACCCTCTTTTAAAGATGATTTTCATACTCTGGAGATTTCAGGCAAGTTTATTTCAAATACTGTTGTGGTGCTTTTTTTTTTTTCAAACATCCTTTCACATTTAAAACTTTGGGCTCTTGCAAGTTTCTTGGTTTGAAAACATGCCTGAAGAAGAAAAAAAAATTAGATGTCTGGATAGAATCATAGAATGGTTTGGATTAGAAAAAAACCTTAAAGACCATGTAGTTCTGACTCCTCTCCAACTAGAATGGGCTGCCCAAAGCCCCATCCAGTGTGGCCTTGAACATCTGCAGGGATGCGCATCAACAGCTTCTCTGGTCAGCCCACGCCAGTGCATCACCACTCTCTAAGTTAAGAATTTATTCCTAATGTCTAACCTAAATCTACTCTTTAATTTAAAACTGTTTCCCCTTGTCTTACCATTACACATCCCATTAAGGAGTCTATACTGATGTTTCTTGGAGATTCCCTTTTTGCACTGAAAGACTGCAGTAAGGTCTCCACATAGCCTTCTCTTGTCTAGGTGATACAAGCTCCTGTGTCTTCTGGAATATCCCACCTTACAGGTGAATGTGACAATATCTCAAATTGAATTACGTTCCCATACAGCTGAGTTACTGAAGTCACAGTATTGAAATCTCAGTGTCTTCCTTATACTTTATTCTAGATCATACAGTCAGATGTTTACTCCCTTCACCCTGCCTCTCAGGCTTTTTGAGATTCGTCTTTGTAGGCAGACCGAACAAAGAGTTCATTTTTAGTATCTGTTATTCTTTTATTAAATGGTGATTCTGAGGTGTAAGAGATCTAAATTAGATCTGAGAGCCCTGTAGGAAATCCATGCATTCCTAATCTGGTAACTCAGTTTATAGTTAATGGGGACTGCATCTCTGTAGTCCTTCAAGAGGCACCTAAATGTTTATGCCTGCTATTTTAGAAGTCGTGCTAGAAAACTTGTCCTTAAGTTCTCTGAACCTTTGTTTCAAAGGCTTACATTGTGACTATTGGACCATGTGGCTACTTTCGTCATATGCATTTGTGAAGTGGTGTTAAGTTCCTCATGTGATTGGGCTCCTTAGGCAATCAAAATACTTCTAACAAAAGAAAACGTGCAGAAATGTTGAATTCCTGTTTTCCATTCGCCAGACTTCCTGCAATCAGGAAGGCAAGCAGAGAATATGAAAGTTCTGGCATTTTTTCTTGTGTTTTTGTTGAACTGGAAATTTAGATGTTTTGAATAAATTCAAAGCAAAATAAATTGCCATCCTTCAGGACTTTCTAAAACCACAGTTGTGAAAACTCAGTCTTTTAAGATGGAACTGTGAAATGGGGAACAGAAGTAGCAGTTACTTAAGCTGGCTTTCCTCTCACTTCTTTTTGTTGTTGTTTGCTTGGTTCTTATTATTTCTCTCCTTACTAGTCACATCTGAAAAATGTGATGTTTGTATTTTTAACCACCATGTCCATAATGCAATTGTTCTGTAGTCAAAATACAGACTTTCTCTATTTCTTCCCATTATTTTCACTGTCCTCAAACAGAATGCTCTTTCCTTATCACAAAACAGAACAGTGAACTTTTGAGTCTGAAACTGCATGTATCTGGAAGGTGTTGTCCTGCTAAAGAGTACCTTCCAAGATAAAAACGTGCTTAAAATTTAATTAAGGTTACAAATTACTGTTTGCAGCCTTCATTAACCAGACTCTGAAACCTGGTAGAGTTGACAAAGACTTAGACTTGTGTGATGAAGGGGGTATGAAAGTGAGCATCCAAACAAGGGTGACTTTTTTTTTCCAACACAACTGTTTTAAATTCTGATTTTTTTTTTTTTAAATCTGTGAGTAAGGGCTGATCAGAGTTCTTAACTTTTTTTTTTTTTTTTTAAGAAAGTTGCTACTTGTTCTGGAAAAAGGCTAAATTACATATTGTAAGCTCCTTAAAACATAGGATTATGTTAAGAAAGGATGGACTGGGATTTTTTTAAAACCATAATTTAAATTACAACATTTTAACACTATATTGTAGTTACTAGAATAAAAGATTGGAAATTCAAAGCTGAGCATTTATGTCTCTCTTACAGCCCAGTATTGGAGTTGTATCAAAAAGTGAAAATATATACAAGCTGAGGC
The DNA here is from genome assembly GCA_037305975.1 of Chrysolophus pictus. Taxonomy (NCBI): domain Eukaryota; kingdom Metazoa; phylum Chordata; class Aves; order Galliformes; family Phasianidae; genus Chrysolophus; species Chrysolophus pictus. Next base: position 43,977,818 of record JAYKPI010000006.1, read on the forward strand.
ATCGATGTGCCTGAACTGTGCTTGGAGGGGAAATAGGAAAACACTGGTATTTCTGAGGGTGCAGGCAGATGAGCTGCTACAGTCAGTTTTGTGTAGTCTGAGATGCTGCTGTGCATTCACAGTTAGCTCTTTCAACCAGTGCTCAAGGTCTGACCTTGGGCTACGAGTTGTAGCTCAGTTACTGTAGCTTGGTTGGCAAGGCTGTAAATTCCAGCTGAGGGGACGGTATCATCCCAGAGTACTTTGGCTCAATTGCAGGAAGACAAATCTCTGCTATATGACTATGCCAAGAGCAGTTTAAAGAAAGTAAGTTTGATTGTTACACTGTGTTGGTACAGTGTACTAGAAGGCTGAAAGTTGTAAGTACAATATTATGGTTATGAATTTAAAAGCAAATTATTTGTTTCTAATATAGAAAACATTCTAGTATACATGGTTCTCTGAAGTATAATGTGAAATTCAGGGATGAAAATGGAGAATGTGTATTTTGAAGGGTGCACCAAGGGACATTAACTACTAGAGGAGAGAGATGCAAAGTCATAACTATGGTTTACAAAACACTTTTGCTTTGAATTTTGAAGCTTCAATTTTTTATGGTATTTCAACAGTTTCCTAATTTAACAGGTGCTTTAAACATTTATGTCTACTTTCTAAATTTGAGGATTTCACTGGCTATTTAAATACCTGAAAAAGTACAAGATTTAATGTGGAGTGTAGCATTTTCTTCTTTTAAAGTCTGTTTGTCCTTGCAAGTATGTGAATGTGTGGTTTACCTGTATGGGCTGTTTATTTCATTTTATAGGCTTGTTGTGCTAGTCTGTATATGAAAACGTTAAAAAATAGTTAATGTGACACCAGTTATTACAGTTTGTTTTAATGGTAAATACTACTCATTTTGGAGTACACAGTTAACCTACTTCTTAATTTTAATCTTTTCCAGGGTGAAGTGGTGGAATTCCTTGATGAGTTGTTAGAAATGGAGGAAAAGAATGAATCCTGATGAGTGAGATCACCATGAAGTATTCTACAAAAGTGAACACTCACCATTGTGCCTTATTATTGTTTTTGGTCACTCGTAGTTCCGGATAGATATACCTCAAAACTGTTCCTTTACACTCCAAAACACATCCCATCTACCCCTCAAAGATCACCTCTGTGCTGCACTGACTCTTTTGTGAGCATGGGTTTTCACTGTGCCTTTACAGAATTGGTGCTTATCAGTTTTCCTCCTAAGCTTTCTTTTCTTTACACAAACACAACAAAACTGACAATTCTTATTTTCTGGATTGACACTAAGATTTCTTGTTTCAGTGCTGTGCCATATGTTTTAACAGCACAGATAAATTTGGAAGAACTTCTGTCAGATCATGAACCAGGGATGATGTAACAGTTCTTCTACACTTTCTAAGCTATGTAATTGTATTATTTATATGACTGTGATGATTAATAAAGTGATACTGAATCCCAGTGCATCTCAGACACGTTAAGGTAACAGACAAGGACTTTAAATAGCTTGAAAGGATTAATGAAGCAGAACTGGTGAGCTTCTAAAAATTGCTTTGAGAATTCTACAAACATTTTAGAGCTTTCTTAGAACTGAATGAAATTCCATGTGAAAGTAAGGTCACTTAGAATTGAATAATAAATAATTCCTACTTCCTACCAATCTTTCTGTTGAAACAAATTGTGGTTCCTGTGTAAGGTGGGGCCAATCTTGTGTAAGTTATGTATTTAGTATTCTCTTCTTAAGAAGAAAGTTTGCATGGATTTTTTTTTTTTTTTTTTTACTCTGCTGGGACTGGTTTTCATTAAAAAATAAGTACAAGTAGAGACTGAGTCAATTTTAGGTGTACTCCTGACATTTTTATTAACTACATGATAGTACTCTGCAGAAGTACTTTTAGGCCCCAGAGACATGTTGAACATTAATAGTGAGTTAGTGCACAAGAATACTGAAGAACAGAAATCTTACTGACCTCAAAAGATTCAGGATTTTATCTTTTACATTCATGTTATATTTTTAGTTAACAAGTCCTACAAGTTGTTTCAACCTGCTTTACATCAAGGGGAGGTGGACATTCATTGCCTTTATGGCTAAATCCAAATTCAGCTGAATGAACATGAATTGCAAAAAGAGCATCTGCTTTATGTTTTTGAAAAGGTAAGCATGAACTGTCTTGCTGAGTTGTTGCTTCTGTAGCTTACATATGGTGCGTAAGCATAGTGTCTGCTCTGCTGAGCATTTCAGAGAGCAAGAAGGAAGATCCACAGGATCAAGTTAAGGTGTCCTCTAGCCTGTGACAGCAGTAATAGAATCATAGAATGCTTTGGATCAGAAGGGATAATAAAGACCATCTAGTTTCAGTCTCCCTGTCACGGCTGGGGAAACATTCCACTAGATCAGGCTGCCCAAAGCCTCATCCAGTGTGGCTTTGAACACTTCTAAAGAAGGGGCATAAACAACTTTGGGCAACCTGTGCCAGTGTCTCACCACCTACTGAGTAAAAAAAATTCTTCCTAATATCTAATCTAAATCTACCCTCATAACTTTTGAGATTTGTCTTCAAAACTAATCTGAGTCTACCTTCTTTTAGTTTAAAGCCATTACTCCTTGTTCTATCACTGTGTGCTCTTGCAGGAAGTCCCTGTTCAGAAATTTTGTATGCCCTATTTACTTATTGGAAGACTGCAGTAAGAACACCACAAGGCCTTCTCTTCTCCAGACTGGATAACCCAACTCTCAGCCTGTCTCCACTGCAGATGCGTGCCAGCCCTGTGATCATCATTTTGGCCTCTTCTGAACCTGCTGCAACAGTTGCATGTCCTTGTGCTGGAGACCCAGAGCTGAATACAGCTGTGCAGATGGGGTCTTACAAGAGCAGAGGGAAACAATCATCTCCCTCACCCTGCCAGCCACACTACTTCTCATACAGCTCAGGATACAGTTGGCTTTCTGGGCTCCATGAACATGTTGCCAGCTCGTGTTGATCTCATCAATCAACACCTCCAAGTCATCTCTTCAGGGCTGCTCTCAGGCCATTCTCCCAGTAAGTATTTGCATGTGAGAACACCCCAACCCAGCTGCAGGGCCCTGCACTTGACCTTGTTGAACTTGATGAGGTTAGTACAGACCCACCTCTGAAGAATGTTTAAGGTCATTCCCGTAGGCATCTTCCCCCTCATGTGTTGACCTTCAGCAATTAATTTGTTGGAGTCAGTGGCAGATCATTTTATTCTCAAACTGAAAATCTATTAAGACCCTTTTAACTTCAGGAAATTTGCCTAGCTTCATTTGCAGCTGTAAGACCATGTTTTGGCTTACCATTTACAGAGGAAGTATCTGATTTTCTTGTTACACACAAGTTTGTTACATCATTTGTTGTTGTTTTATGTAATTATTTAACTTCGCTTTTAAAATTTAAAAGCAATTAACTGTAATCCATCACTTGAAATATATAATACCCTGCTGGGGTAACTTCTCCAATTTGTTGCTCGAATCACAGAATACCCCAACCCACAAGGATCACCGAGTCTAACCCCTGGTTCCACACAGGACCACCCAAAATCCAAACCCAGTGTCTGAGAGTGCTGCCCAAACACCCCCAAACTCTGGCACTTGAGGCTGTGCCCAATGCCATGGGCAGCCCGTTCCATGCCCACTGATGCAGAACCTGTCCCTAACACCACAACTGCATAATAACTGAACTGCAAACAACGTGCCATGCAATCCTTCAGAATGTTGTTGAGCTAAGGAAAACTAAGGCAGTTGTGTTGTGGTGTTTCTGATGACAGCTTGCTGTGCCTATGCTAACACGGTACCAGGTGACCCTAATGTGCCCCTTTTTTTCTAGGTGCTTCTAGTGTTTTGCTTTCATGCCTTGTATAGATGCAGGAGATAATAGTGATTACTAAGCTGTCTAATGGATTAAAAGAGGGAAGGTGTCCATTCTCAGCTGCTTCACAGCTTCTTTCCTCCCTTTGGCTCCTGCTTTTTCAGGAAGGCCGCTGGGCAGACTAGAACTTCAGAGAACTGGTTGTCAATTCTTTCCCTCTAGACCCTTCACCATCTTTGTAGCCCTCCTTTGAAGGATCTTTGACTGTTTTACATCTTTCTTACATCATAGTGCACAAAACTGCACACAGTGCTCAGTGATGCCTTGCCAGTGCAGAGCAGAACAGAAATTCCTCGAGTTTTCTTGTTTGAGGAGTATAAACGTTTCAGAAGAAAGATTACTGCTCTAGAGGCCTCTTTTGGTCTTTCTGCTTTCCAACCTGTATGAAACAGCTCCAGATTTCTTTCTTGGGAACCATACTACTGAGTTTCAGATCATATGTCCACATGCTTCATCTTTGACAAGTTAGCTTTTGAATCCAGATACCCTGACTCTAGAGAACATGGAGCTGGTCAGGGCAGATATCCACCTATATTGCTTTTTTTTTCTTTTAATAATATTTTTTTTCTTATTTACTGAAATGACTTAGTAGCTCTCCTCTGACTCCTTATTTCTGTGGTCTCAGAAGTCTTTAGTGCAACCTTGGCGTTGCACTGTAGTATTTGTAGGATGCTAAATGTAATGCTGAATGCAATTACCCTAAAGACCTTGAGAAGGAGAACCTACATTTCACATTTCTAGACCTCAGGGTCTGAGATCTTCCACAACTATGTACCTCATATGGAAATAGCATGTTTTCAGAAAGCTTCTAAACCAATTTCAGTGAAGCAAGGGGAATACACAACAGTAGGTCTGTGTATAATCAAAGAATATACAGATGTTATAATTAAGAAATATACAGGAAAGTTAAGCTAAGTAAGATTATCACAACGGGAAGATAAGAAACGGAAAATACTTACCAATATTGTAGGCTTGCAATGTGCTCCACAAGGAGCAACCTCCATGAAGAGATCATTCCTCAGTGGCAGTCAGCCCTTAAATGGGGTCTAAGAAAGGTGCAGCCAGGCTGCTTCCAGCAGCACAGGTGAATTGCCTTCACCTGTGCTCCCATGGCTGACTCATTGCTCGCCTCAGGTGATCAATCAGAGGTTCAGGCTGTGATTCAGCAGTTCCCATATGGTCTGAGACAACAGGACAGTTACAAGGTCCCTTTGCTTTGTTGTGCAGTTTCAGTTAAACAACTCCTTTCCCCTCTCCAACACTGACTGACAGTAACATTTTAATATTAAAAATATATATACACATCATGCATGGTAAATTATTGTAATATTTTTGTTCTAACAGTAAAACACTGAGCACTAGAGTTAACCTGTTTAGTGATTCATTTGCCTGCAATGGTTTACGCTGGGGATACATTTAGTGCCTATGAGCCCTAGCTTTTCCTTTTGTCAAACCATTATTTAACCATTGCAAGTCCCTCAGGTATTATCAATTTTCTTGTAAGCTTGTGATTCTGTATTTAGGGCTTCCTTAGATTATCTCTTTTCATGTTCACTCATTTCCTCAGCTCTCAAGCTTACAATTGAAATCCCTTGCCATTCAGGATTCTCAGGTGGGAAATATCATGGTTTACTAAAATGTCCATTAGGTGATGATTTACTTTCTTAAAATCTGCATTAAGTCTGATATGCTTTACCATTCTGTTTAACTTGAGGAGGCAACTAATCTTGCAGCCTTCAAAAATGGCACTTTTTCACATTGTTCAAGTGTCTGTGGATTTTTTCTGGCTTTCTTAATTTCCACTCCATATGGTCCCAAGCCAGTTCAATCTTAATAAGTACAAGTAGTTCTCAAACTCTTGTCCTTTTCTAATGAGAAATAGCTCCTCTTCCAGTTATTCAGTATTTATTGTGGCTTTTTTCAGCATTCTCAGGTTCTTTCAACTGATTTTTCTTTCGCTGCTGCTATTGTTAAATGCCAACATTTACATGTGACTGCAATAAACTAGTGTCTTTTCCTCCACTTCTCTGATCCTGCCAGCTCTTCTTGGGAGGCTGTGGGAACATGGTTCTTTCCTCCCTTCTGCCACCCCAAATTCTTGCCGTTATGAGTTGCCTGCTTCCAATGTTAGCAGCTTCTGCATGGGAGGATATTTACATTCCATCACCTTTTCTTATTTTGACAAGGTCTATGATATGACACTGGAGCCACCGTTCTGTTGAAGCCATCATGTTTTTGTGACTGGATGCAGCACTGGTACCATGTGTCTGGTGACCCTGGAGGTGAAATTCGTATCACCTTCACCGGTAGTACTGCTTGTTGTGGAGCAGTAGGCTTACTTTTTTTGATAATTTCTCACATCTGTGTTAACAGAGTTAGCTGTTTCTATAGCTGCTCTTGGCCTTTGATTCTCCTTTGCTGCCCACAATCAAGTCTGTAAAAATTTTGCCATGTATTGAGCATGCAATCAAGCAATTCAGACAACAGTTATAGGTGACTGGTGGATGAAATGCATCTAGTGGCAGACAGCCAGCACAAGAGCCTGTATACAGTCCTGTACTTCGTCTTCTGCTGAATGGGGTCCTGCACGATGGGGAAATTCTTGAAAGTTTGAAATTCATTCAAGTCACACATGTTGGTGCACTCAAGTAGATATTTGGTTATGCAATGAACTAGTTTGCTGGCTCTCAGGACAATTCCTGTGTAGAAAAACAAAAGCTTGGCAAGGGAAGAAAGTTACATATTGGAAATCACTGTATCTGACAGACTGTGCTCGTGTGTAATATTTTTCAAATTAATACCTGATTTTACTGATACTAATTCTGCATATCTTACTAGATATACTGGATCCTTACTAGTTCATCATCATAAATATCAGTATTAAAATGAAAAACATCAGTAGTGATTTTACTCAAGTCTAGCTAAGTTGTGTTCCCAGAAGACAGCATCACAGACTCCGTACTCACTGTGTCTTGGTAACTCCCAAAAGCCAGCATCAAATAACAAAATACCTTTAGGATGTTCAATTTTGACAAATTCCACAGGAATTCAAATACCGTGCTGGGCTCTTGCATTCACACTAATGATTCTGCAAGCAGAACTTCATTAATTCTGTTGACAGTGCATGTGCCAAAAGAGAATTCAAACTGCTCCATTTTCTAGAGCTTTACCACTTCAGAATACTAAAAGATAAAAGTTAGTTGGATGCTGTCCTCAGTTCAAGTGAAAAACCCATCTTATCCAACCAAGGATTTGCTTTTTTTTTCCACACATACCAGAATGAGTTCTAGATTGCATTAAAGGTTTGTCTCTAAAAAACAATCTATTCCTCTGAAAATCAATTAGCATGTCCTGCTTTACGAAGGTTTTTCTCAATATATTGTTGCAATATATACCTATCCTATCTCACCACATTCTTTACTATTAATTATTGGTCTGTACAGTGAAGGCAGGCTAAGAAAATCTTTCATTTTCTAAAGAGTCTTCCTTAAAAATGGTTTAAATAGCATGCAAATTTTACAGCTCTGAAAACGAAGTTGTGATTAGACAAAGATTTGTTGGATTATAAAAGTATACAAGTGTTTATTATGGCTGGTACTGAGAATAAACAGTTGCCTGCATATGCCAGCTACTATGGAAATATGTTTTTAAGTTCTAATGTGAGCTGTAAACCAAAGCTACTTCAGTTAAAAAAAATCAATACTTAAACTGTGGGGAGAAGTAGTTGGTGCCAGAGAAAACATTCCCATTTAATAATGTTTGAACATAGAGCTGTGATGCAGTTTGTAGCAAGGCAGTGAGAAAAACCCACAACTAATCCTTCATTGCAGCTGTCTGAACTTTTGGTTGTCTGCCATACTTTAAACAGCAACTTCTTTTTTCTGGTGACTCAAGACTTGAATGACCCAGTGTGGAGAGTTTAAGCTATACAAAAAATAAAGAAGTTGAGTAAGAAATAGCCAAAGTAAGTTGGGTTGCACACCCCAGCAAACCAACGTTTTGTATCTTAAGTCCTCTTCAGTGCTCAGAAAAAAAATATTAGAATAAATAGATAGCTTTTTATTTATTTATTTTTGGCAAGGAAATATTCCGTGGTTTAGACACCCATCTCTCCTCCCGCCTCTCTTCTCTCTCCTCACAGTACCGATGATATATGGAAACTGAATTCTGTGGAGAGTTCTGCCTTTTTTTTTTTTTTAAGTTTATAAATGCTAACTTTTTTGTTGGTAGAAAAAAACTAAGTTTTCTTTGATTATTTTTAACTTTTTCTTCCCTTTGATGTAGCTTTTGGGCAGAACTTTTAAGCAGCATGAAGTAACAAATATGCTCTTTTACTGATTGCTTCTGCAAAGTAATGGCACTTCGTTACTTTCAGATGGAAATACAGGAGTCAGAGCTGTAGCATTATGTGACTACTAACTTTACAGAGAAAAATGGGGCTTTCTGCCTTTATCCCTTTCTTATTAGCACTTATCTGAAAAGGCATTAAACATTTGTGTATCATCCTGAACTGCTGACAACCCTGTAGTCTGATATGTCTTACAACTACCAAAACATTTCTTGCTATGACTAATTTTTAAAACGGTCATTCATGGCTATACGTGATGATATTTCACAGCTAGCACTGTGTTATATATCCCGTAATTTGTAGTGTTAAGATAGAAAAAAACGTGAATTATTTTCACTGGAGAAAAAATCAATCTGTGCTGTCTTTATGCCTGCGGCAGCAAATCCTCAACATAATAACTTTTGAAGTATAATATGCAATAAACCACATCTTATCACCTAGCTGGCAAATGCAATCATAACCACGGAACAAAGAAAAGGGTTTCAGGTCGAAATACTGAACAGCAATAATTTGTGATTCCAATGTTTCTGTGTAAAGGGGAGCAAACCCTGAAACTCTGGGCTTGAACCCCAGAATGCTGCCTGAGAAAGGTAGAAAATAATAGTCTTAATGCCTGCGAGTTGACTCTGGGCAGCTATTGTAACATGTGGCTTCCCTATAAGAGAGTAATATGTGCTTTTCATCATAGGACAACACATCCACCCCCTAACAAGGAGATATCTACAGAAAAATCACATCTAATATTTCCCCCTGAGATTCTTCCCTTCCTAACTTCAACCAACACCCAGCACTTTTAGCTCTAATTACCTGTACAGGGCAATTCACACCTGTATTTTGGCATTACCATCTTCTGACTTTGCATTTAGCATGCTGTATTGTTTTTTTTTTTCCCATCTCTTCTGTCACCGATAAGCCAAGTTACACACACAAAAATCCAATGTATCATTCATGGACCGTTCATCCCTCTTTTTGGTCATTTTCCCAAGCTCCATGCATCATTCTGGTCAAATAAAAACCGTGAGTACAAGCAGATGCTGCTGGAGAGGAGTAGGTGCTTTTCAGAGCAGAACTGAATGCCTTTCAGCTAAGTTTTTAATATCAGAATGTCTTCTACAAGAATTACCCAAGCGACAGACTTATCTTCAGAAACGTCTGGGTAAACTGGATGATTCACACAAGAACACACACAGCCATTTTCTTTCCCTTTTCTGTAACTTGACTTTTATTTAAATACCTCCAAAGCACTATGTTAATGTACACTTTTTTTCTGGTTCATGAACAACAAGTGATTTCTATGTCTCAAATAATATCCCTGTGCAGTTTATGTTTGTAATTATATTTTGAGTCTCATTTTTACAGTCCAGTTCCTGAGCCAAACACTATTGCCTTTTCATTTTGAATGATGCTTCACAGAACTGCAACACGTACTTGTACCATTCAGTTAAACAATATTTTAATGGATGTTCCTGTGTTTATTTTTCAGCACGTTTCCACAAGATTACACATGGTACATTTTAGTCAAATTAAGTCTCCATAAAGTTCCTTAGTGCTAAATTCATTGTTTTTTTTTAAAAAAAAAAAAAAAAAACTGCTGCATAAAAAAATAGTTTACAACAGAAATTCTAGGTTATTTCATATTCTAGAATGCATTAAAAGCACAAAGTCATGCATATGTCAGAGAACACAGTATTTACAAATCTGTACAGTGTCTGCTCTTCTTTGTTTACTGTGGCTTTTGCCAGGCTGAGGTCAAGTTCTCCAAGATACCTTCTATCCGTTCTTTTAAAAATCTTTGGGAACGATGGCTTTATTTGTGACAGGTCAAATGCTGCATTCCATTTCACAAAGTCTACCTTCCATGGAGTTAGAGACGGTTACCACTGTGACTCAAAACAGATCACGAGTGTGAATGAACTCCGCCAAGTCACCTTTCCTTACTCCAGTACTTTGCTGTGTTCAACTTCTTGAGCGTTTTGGCTTAGGGTTGTGCAGTAGAGCGGCGGACGCATTCACTTAGGACCTGGAGATTATTCACACTTGCTAGGCTTTTTCCTGTTCATTCAGAAAGGTAAGGAAGTACTTCATAGTAAACACATTAGAACTGTTTTAAGGGGTTCTAGAGAACACGTTCCTCTCCTTCCATGGTCGTTTTCAAAACCATTTGAAATGAAACATGCTGTTGAAAAGACCTCTGTGTTTGTATACTAACATCCAGTTTAAGAGTTAAGTTTTTGCATTTTATCAACTGGATGTAATTTCTCCCTTCCCTAAGTTCACTTTCCCTTTAAGCAGCATTCCGTATGAATACCCATCTCCCATTGCCAGCCTTTGTCCCCTCCAGACACCTCTTCAGCTGATGAAAAAGCAGAACAGTGAAAATCAGTCATTGCACAGAGTTCATATGGCAGAAATATGAAACATGGCTTCGACTGCCAGCGGTACTGCTGGCTTTGAATTGAAATTCAGTATCTTGGTCAGTCACTATCATATTCAGAAAAGTGACTGACTTCAGGTTGGGTTCCCCTGCAAAGTGCTTCATCACCATCTGCTCTGTAATACAAGGCTATTCATCGTAACATCTGAAATCAGTGCTCTGAGTCCTCTTCTGCTGATATTAAAGGAAGAACGGCCCATACAGTATTCTCTGAATTCCAGGGAGGCATCATCGTTTCTATAAAAAGATTAGTATAAGAATGGCACTTCTTCACTAAGGCTAAAAGAGCACCTTCATAAAAATACCTTAGCGGTTTTTGGCTTGTTAAATTCATAACATTGAAGAAAAGTACCTTAGTAATCATTGCAATACTATCCATTAAAGTATGGTAGCAAATAGTTTTTCTTTTTAAGACACGTCAGGCAATAATTTGTTACGGTGGTTTATCCTGACCGGCTTGGTCAGGTTCTCAAAAAAGGAACAAACACCAAATGTGCGGTTACTCCAAAAACATCCTTCTTCCCTCCTCCCTTCCCTGTTCCACTGAGAGAAATCCAATCCAAGAAGGCCCGACCAGCCCTGCCATTAGATTATAATCAGGTAGCACGGAAATTAATCAATTAATTTATTATTAATAGGAGCAAAATGTAAAAGCAGAACAAACTGTAGATGTCCTAGCAAGCACACTGTGTCCTGCTGATGTCTCCAAAAGACCTTCCGATAAAAACATACAGATTCTTTAATTCTGAAAGGTCAGATATGCTAAACTGCAATTTCAAACAGATGAAATCTCGTCTGTCTTTTGTGTTCTTTTAGCATTTTGTTGTCTTCTGCTTTCTGCACTGCTGGATTTTAGTATCCATGAGTCATGTGGTCCTTCTAGCATCAGTAACTTTCTTCTGGTATCTAGCTTTTCTCCCAGAAGACCCTTGGTTAGACTTTCTGCATTTCAATATGCTGGTGGTGGTAGTGGTGGTAACAGTGATGCCGGGGCTGACACCTTCCATTTAGTTTATAGACAGAATTTTTCTGCTGCCGTTTTTTGAAAAACCACACAGCCAGCACAGCTGCAGCCAGTAACAAGCACAGGAGAATCACAATTACTGCTATGACAGCACCTTTACTTGACTTGGGACAATCCTCTCCCTCACAAGGTTCAGAAGTGGGGACTGGCTTTTCTCCAAGGCCCTGGGTGAGATTTTCTTGCTCATCTAATTCTGGGGATGATGTGCCAGTATGGATATCTGGAGCAGGCGCAGTGGTTGCTACTTGTGCTGGGTAGGCTGTTGTTCCTCTTTCTTCTTCCTCACTAGTATGATCGAAGGGGCTGGCCATCACAGAGGTTTCAGACATGGAAGTTCTTAAGCTGGTTGTGTCCAACAGCACTGTTGTGCTGGGCTCCTGAGTCACAATTTCCGGAGCTGTAGTTGGGTGGTCCCATGCAGCATCATCATAACCTCTGCTCACACTTAAGTCCTCCAGACCGCTCACTGATGTCAGTGGTACTGATGTCTCTTTGACCCTCTCATCATCTATACTCGTTGTGGCTGCCACAATCTGTGTTAAACCTTCCTCTGGAGCAGGGCTACCACTGCCCAATTTTCTGACTTCAACGTGATTTGGTTGGTCAGTTGTGAGGACAATGTCTTCCTCTGTTCCCATCGATCCATCAACTTTATCCCCCTCCTCTTCATCATCCTCTACCACTTCTTGTGTTACTGGATAGCCATCTAACCATGACTCATCAGTAATAGGAACTGTATCTATCTCTTCCTTTGTATCATTAGCTGTGAGAATGGGCCCAATGGGGAAATCCTCACTGTCATAAAACATTTTGGCACCGGGTTCGTCATAGACTGTCTTGACTCCGATGTGATTATCACCCTCAGAAAACTGTGCTTTAGTGGAATCGTCTGTCTCTTTCTCTGATTCAGGCTCACTGAAAGCCTCTGATGGAAACCAAAACAAGTTTTTTTGGCTTAGGAGTGAAACGGGGGATTCAGTTGGCGCCCTGCTTCCTTTTTCAGAAGTATCTATGTCCTGAGTAACCCCTTTAGTATTTCCAGTTCTTCCTTCCTCTGACTTTTTACTGAAAGAAAGCTGTTCTTGTTCCTGCTCGATTTCCTCTTTACCATTGGCATGTTCATTCTCAGCAACAGGTATTGATCTGTCATCAGGAAAATTATCTTCATAGTCAATATGTGCCTCAGTTTCATCTAGAAAAGTTAAAAATAAAGAAGCCAACATTTAATTTTTCCAGAAAAGTACTGGACTTATTTGTTGCAATAGCAAGAAGAAAGATGCAATGAGGTATGATTTTCAGACAGTATTTTTCATTCAGTGTTGTTGCTTATTTGAAAAGGGGTGCTCCACCATAAACTTGATGCTCAAGATAAACTTTTGAAAGAAAAGAGAATAAGTGTCAATGCTAACTGCTAATGTCTTACCTTTCCAGATTTAAAAAATGCATAAAAATCCAAATAACTTACATTTTTATCTTTAAGAAGGTCCTGAGAACTGTGTAAGTTTCACAGCAACTTCATCCCTTTCAAACCAGAAGGATTATACTCAGTTCTTTGCATTTTTTTTTTTTTTATCATTACAGTATTTTTCTGAAATGACTTTGGTGTTGTGGTGAGAGGATATCTGGAACCAAGGGAACTGAGTGGTAGCTTTTATCCCAAAGGGTAGACAAGTCTGGCTCCAACTCTTCAAGCCTAATTGCTAGATATCTAGATAATGCCATCTGCTTCTACTATTTTATGAATGCGAATATTACAAAATAAAAATAAAATACGAAGAGCAAGAGAAAAAACAACAGCGCAACAGAGGGGTGGATTCATCACAAAGTTGGAGTCTGATTTAGAAATATTCCCCAGGCCTCGTCAGACCTACCGCTCACAGCAAAATAGCCTTAACTCAGAGCATGAAACCGTGTTTGAATTTGAATGAAATAATGTATTGTAATTTATACTCTTCTAAAGCCTTAGCCCAATGAAAAATTTTCCAAGCTAGACAGGGTGGTTGATTTTCAGCTCACACAAGTTTTACTCCATAGAAAGCTGATGTAATTGTGGAGATTTATGCTGGCATTAAAAGTCCTAGAAAATAGCGCCTCGGGATATGGAAAATAAAACAAAATGATTCAGGGTGAGAATTTTTCTTTTTAAGAGAGTGTTTAGTCTTTTGTGAAGACAGTGAAGCAATAAACCTGGCATGACGTGGGAAACAAGAAATTAATAGGAGAAGCTGTATTACAAATCAATGCATTCATAAAGCCTTATCTTTTTTTGCCTTTTTACACTCAACCAACTTTGAATCACATTTTCGTCTGGGGCCCACCTCAATTTCCGAATGAGTCACATTCTCCTCGGAGACTCCTTCCCAGACTTCTGGCAGAGCCATATTTGGTCTACTCTTAAGAAAGATTAGAAATATTGTCAAACCAGTCTGACCAAAACCACTTAGCGGTGATACAGCTCACCCCAGCTTACTTTTTGCCAGAACAGCTTAAGCCAGGTGCCAGAACAGAATGAGTATTAGCAAAAGGTATTTTTCTTGGAATAGCATCTGGGACTACCATAAAGTGAAGTGGTTATGCTGAGGAAAATAAAACGTGTGACATAGCCTGCAGAGAGTTAATACCTATGTAAAAGTTACCATGAAGGAGAAGTGGATCGCACACAAAGATGCTTGATTCAGCCTGCAACAAAACACAATGGGACCAGCAATATTTCTCTCTCCCTCCTGCTCTTCGTCTCCTCATCTGCTTGAATAGCCCTCTAGATCCTCTCCAAAGCAGGAAAAAACTTCCCATGTGTAGGAAAGACAGCTTAACAGACTGGGATTCCTGTTCTCACAGTGGAAAGTTTCCTGGTAGGAATCTCACTTTTTGAATTCACCCCAACCCTCCTTCCAATAGTATTTCAGACCTTAGTGAATGACTGGAGGGTACTTCTGAATACCAAAGCATTTAGCTTCATTTTCGTGAAGCTCTGTGTGGGCCATTGCAGTGTAACATTTATAACCAGTCTTACTTTGTTCCCTTGTCTCGCTCCCAAGAATTTTTCCTACCTGGTGCTCTCTTTGCATGAAACAGTGCCCCACACCATTTTATCCTCTTCGCATTCAGATCCCTGATAGATCCTGGTGTCTGCTATGCCTGTTTCGCTAAAATCCGGAGTTCCTCAGGACGGCCTATAGCTGCCTATTGGATATACGTGAACCATAACATCATAATGATGTGAGAACTCACCATTTACCAAGTCTACTGCTCATCACACCGATCTGTCTTCACCTGTATGTTTTCTTTACCTCTAACCATTTTTACCACTCATTTATTTTTCAGACTAGAGTAATCCAGCAGAGGACGAAAAGTTGATTTTTATGTTACGGTATTCTAGCGCATGCACTTACACCCATGAACAAACATTATATTCACTTATGTTGTTTCTTCCAGAACTATTCTTTGGTCAGCAAAATGTATGGGAAGCTAGCATTCATCTTACTGACCAGTGCGGACCATCGGTCAATGATTAACGACTGTAGCAATACACTGTTATGTATACAAAGCTCTGGCCCTCCAGTGCCTCTCTCTCCTGTGGCATACTTTCAGTCCTCCAGAAGAAAGTCCTGTGGAGACACATCAGGAAAGAGCTTGTGTACCTAGGGAAACACAAGTCCTGCATCTATCGGAACATATTATGAGTTGGTTGAACCATCAATCACGTTCCCAAACCTGCTGTCTTTTGGCCTCATCCTGTATGTATAGAAATGAATTGGTGCTTTCTTAATGCTCAGCTGAGGAAAGAAAAAGCCCATTATAGTCTAAAGAGAGCCTGAGATTGGAGTTCATTATGCGCTGCTTGTCACTGCATAAGGGAGTCTTGTTCTTTTTGACAATCAGATTGTGGCCCAAGCTGCAAGGCTGCTATAATGTATTTTCATATGCAATCTCCTCTATTTGTACAGTTTACAGCAAAGACTATCAACATAACTAATGTTAGCTTATGGGATGTCAGAATGAAAGCAACTATTGAGCTCTCTAACCATCAAAGGAAATACAGACCCCTTGCTCTGAAGCTTTGATTTATGCGATCCTGAATCGACTTACACAGTAATAATAGTCTATTCTTTATCCCGGGTCTTAGACCTTCAAGTAGGACTTGGACTTAGCATTTAGTGAGCTTGTGTTACCATGACAATCTTTTAAGTCAGCCATGAGCGTGATTTTCCACAACAGATTGCACGACTTTTACACTTTTCTTTGCTCACCTCCTCAACACTTTCTACAGCTTTCTAGTTCTCTGAATTCCAGCCTCGGAACTGAAGAGCACCAACTACAGTAGATTCAGCTCCGCCTCTTTTCCAAATAGTTGTAACCTTTACTTACATGCATTTTAAAGACAGCTAGCAACTGATTTCAAAGTGTTCGCACCTCCCTGGCCAGGGAGATCTGGTTTTAAGAGGAACCAACACTGAAATTAATTAGCTGGAGACAGAAATCTGTCTATATATGGTCACTGTTAGATCTGCCCCTACCATCATCCTCTGGCAGACTGAAGGATCAGTGAGTTTTGCTTCACTGTCTGAGGGATTACTGAGGCTGAAATGAACATTTTCCAGTAACAGATGCTGAAATGGCATACTCCCAAAGATGTGAAGCTCAATTAAAAGGTAAAATCCTTTTAATTTAGCCTCGTCCTTTCTGGGAAGCATCCAGTCTCAAAAAGCTTTCATCTCCTTCAGCTTCAATCCTAATGTAAAAACAGTGACCAAACACAGAGACAAGCAAAAACAAAGAGTCTCATTTTCCACACTCTAGGATCAGTCTAATTTTTCTTCTAGATAGCATATTGGCATCCGAGCTCTATTTTGAGTGCTGCTATTTTGGACAACCATGAAGCGCCCTGCATATTTCAAGGAAGTATTTTTGGAGCACAGGAAATTGAAACTTGATTCTATGTAGCCCATCACCATAAACATTTCTACTTATAAATACATCTTTATTCGAGGAATCTCACAGTAGTTACAGCAAATATTAACACGCTGGCATCTGTCTTTAGGAGTGGGAAAGGAAAGAGCTTTTACGTGGATTTGCCTAAGATCTTTCAGGTTTGTGAGCTACGGCATCTTGGAGAATTATCCATTTGACTTGGATCAGGCTCAGGTGCATGAATACCCTTCTGTCAAATTAGCCAGAGCACACCAGATACAGAATTGATGCTGCCTGCTTCACTTGCAGCAGCTATAAGAGGGAGGATGATTTTCAGTCTGGCAGAAAACCTGCTAGCATAAATACATAACTCATCATATTTTTTAAACTAATTTAGTTTGGCAGAATTATTTCTTGTCAGATCGATACTTTGCATTAATCTAACACAAGCACTAAGTGACAGACCTGAAAAGAGAACCAAAGTTTGTCATAACAATCATTTTGACAGGCTTTGGGTGTATTTTTTGCTTATTTTACTCGCCCGTCACAGCTGTCCCTTCCCACTTACAATAAGTAAATAAATAAAGCATTCAGAAAGAAAATGAAAAGCCACATACGTGCTGTTTTACCCTTCCCACTGAAAAAAAAAAAAAAGAATTAAATGATGGCAGCTAGTCGTGCTCATGCACCACATTAATGTGAATCAATACTTCTCTTGAAAATTCAGAAAATATCATTTGAAGTAATGAGAGCAGGCAAAAAAAGTCTGGGGGCTGTAGATGAAGCTTCCAGCAGTGTTCAAAGTCACCTGAACCCTTGCTGTGCTGAAATCAGGAGCATGTCCTCCGTGTGGAAAAACTAGACCAGCATTGAGTGTGCAAGGAGAGCACCAAAGGATTGATACTGCAGAGGCTCCTCAGATACACAGAAGATTGGACTTGTACTGTCTCAAGCTTATAAGTGGGAAAAAAACCAAAGCTGCCAAGGGAAAAGGATAAATGAATTGTGTTCTTCCTATCTAATTTCAGGACAGAGATCATAGAATCACAGAATTGCAAGGGTTGGAAGGGTCCTCAAGAGATCAGCATGATCTCCCAGTCTGCCTTTGCTTTTAGGAAGCAAACTTTGAAGGATGCTTATCCAACCTCATGCAATGCAGCCCAGACTCCCCTCAAAACATCAGCATTAACACTGTTGATATTGAACAAGTAGTTCTCTTCTGGGAAAAGGGAGGGGGGAGGGGAAAGAAGCAATTTAGCAACTGCCATCAGTGTGCTCTCACAGCCCAGAAGACCAACTGTATCCTGGGCTGCATCAGAAGAAAGATGATCAGGAGGGAGGGCATTGTCCCCCTCTGCTCTGCCCTTCTGAGGCCCCACCTGGAGTATCGTGCCCAGGTTTGGGCAGGATGTGGAGCTGCTGGAGTGGGTTCAGAGGAGGATCAGGAAGATGGTCAGAGGGCTGGAGCACCTCTCATACAAAGACAGGCTGAAGAAACTGGGCTTGCAACCTTCCAGTATTTTAAGGAATATTAGAAACAGGAAGAAAAACTTTTTACACAGGTAGGTAGCAAAAGGACAAGGTGGAATGGTTTTAAACTAAAGGAAGGGAGATTTAGATTAGATGTGAGGGGAAATTTTTCAGTGGGAGGTACGGCTGCCCAGAGAAGCTGTGGTGTCCCATCCCTGGAAGTGCTCAAGGCCAGGCTGGATGGGGCCATGGGCAGCCTGAGCTGGAGGGTCGCAGCCCTGCCCATGGCACAGCGGTTGGAACTGCATGATCTTTGAGGCCCTTTCCAAACCAGGCATTCTATAATTCTGTGAACAGTCAGTTTGGTTTCAGTGCCTGAAAGGCAGCCAGATCATGGCACATAGTGTCTGCTTTCAGACTTCACCACAATGCCAATCTTCAGGTTGTATTTTGTGAAACAAATATGTTTTCTCCACAGAAATAGAAAAAATAATAAACTGCAAAAACATGTATTTCTCTGTTCTCTGCTTAAGGTTGCTTTGTTGGGTTGAATACCCCTGTGTTTGCAGCTAGAACACAGCATCTTTTCATGATGAGAAATTGCAGGAAACACCACTATGCAGAACCACTTTTTTTTTTTAATTTAAAAAAAAAAAATTGATTAAAAATTGTACCCTCATGTGTGAATGTACATTAAAGCCATGTGTAATACATCCTACCCTCAATTTTGATCATACCTTATTATATGCAGAATCCACTTAACATAACTCCTAAATGACACCCATAGTCAAACTTTGCCAAAATATTTTGGAATATATTTTGGAATAAGTGGGGATTAATACAGAATACATTTTTTTCCTTTTGAGTGATGGATTTGCTAACTGAATAGTTGTACATTTACATAGTGGGTGCCAGAACAGACCATTTCTATCCCAAGCGTTTGAAAACAGAGAGGAGAGCTGATCATAAAGGTGCTTCTATGAGCAGCTTTACACACTATTTAGCTGCTTGTATAATCAATGAATATACAGATGTTATAGTAATGAAATATACCAGAGAGTTTGGCTAGGCAGTTATTATACCAAAAGAGAATAGAGAGAAAGCTTACCCAACGTCCTAAGCTCACTGTAAAACTCCAGAGGAGGGACCTCCAGAAAGAGATCCTACCCCACTGGTAGTCAGCTCTTAAGTGAATCTAGGAGAGGAGCAGCCAGGTTCCACCCCTTCCAGCAGCACAGTTGAATCGCCTTCACCTGTGCTCCCAGGCTGACTCATTGCTCGCCTCAGGTGGTCAGTCTGAGGTTCAGGCTGTGATTCAGCAGTTCCCATACACCTGCTGGTAAGGTGGTAGGTTCTTAGATCTGAATCTGCTCTGGTTGTACAACCGGGAACAAAGAGCAGGCCCAATGCTTTTACACTAACACAGGAAAAATACAATGACTGCTGTTTAGACAGGTATTCATCAGGGAAAGCTGTGCATAATGATGTGGGAGTTACCAGCAAGGGCCATATTAACAGCTATGATACCTGCAAATCTCAAGGTGCTCCATGAGGCCAGATAATTATTATCAGTGTTTCACAAATGTGCTGGATGAAGCAGCAGAGAACAGCACGGTGACTTTCCCACTGTCTCATTATCACAAAATTTAAGAGTAGGACTGGCTTCTTTTAATACTCTGATTTTCCCCCTGTGATTGCATCTGCGCTGAGCATTGGTGCTACCTCCCACTTCCAGCTGTTCACCCAGAGAACACTCAGCATCAGGGAACTGTATCATCTTACCCACCTCTAAGCATAGCACTTAGGCGTTCATTGAAGTTCCTTTGCGATCATCTTTCCTCCGCTGTCAGCCGGTGAGACCAGAAACAGTGCCGTCTGCCAGCAGGGACATAAATTCTCCCTTAAGTCCAGTTATTAGCCTTCATGATAGAGAAGTTATTTGCTTGCCTCCAAGCACTTAGAAATTGCTGTGTCTGCTGTCTCCTGGAGTACTTACATAATAATTACTCTCCTCTTTGCTATGACCCCAAAATATCTGTCAACTGTAAATCAGGCCTCTTTTAATTAAATTCCAATATTTTTTGTTCTTTTTGACCAAATTCTTTTTTATTTTTCGTAATGAACTCTAGCATCAATAAAACACACTTCAGTCTTCTTGTGAAGCTTC
The DNA here is from genome assembly GCA_037305975.1 of Chrysolophus pictus. Lineage (NCBI taxonomy): Eukaryota > Metazoa > Chordata > Aves > Galliformes > Phasianidae > Chrysolophus > Chrysolophus pictus. Next base: position 43,998,065 of record JAYKPI010000006.1, read on the forward strand.
CTTTCTTAAAGAATTGTGATCGGGAGGGTTGAATATGTAATTAATAATGATTCACTGAACACATATTTTCTACCCCAGGTCCTCAAAGTGTTTTAAAAACATTAATCAAAGGCATCCCCTCAGCATGAAATCTACATTTAAATCATTTTAAAAATCATAATCCTCAGTGTAACATCTGCTCCCAAGTTCCAGTGTTGATGTTTGTGATTTTACAGCCACACTTTCCTATTTCTTTTAAAAATATTTTTCTCTCCCCTGTGGCTCTGTGAAAGGCTGAGGCAAAACAGGGGAAATAGACTATTTATCCAGGGAAAACAGTGAAACACACACAACTTAAATGGCCTGATTCTTTCCCATCCTTACTCTGGCGTAAAACAGTTTTATTTCTACATCTGATGAAACTAGCATTTTCGTAGTGAAGGAAAAAGAAATGTCAGTTTGTTGTAAACTGTGGGAAATTCAGATCCATTGGGCTATCAGATGTAGATTTCCTTCTTTCCTTCTCTACCTCCATGTTCCCTAGCATCCCCTGCAGTATTTCACTTAATCATATAAATTGCTACTGTTAGCAGTAACAGGTCTGGAAGCTGAAGTTGTCCAGAAAGATGTCAGAAATGTTTTTGGTACCTCTGCACTAGTTGGATGGGTCTGAATATCTGGTTCCTTGCTGCACAGACACAACTCACTGCCACTCAGAGAGAACTTTCCTCCTGATTGTTTCCACCTGGTGGTGTACGCTCATGAGTAAGAACAATTCCTTGCAAGAACATGGGCATTAAGGAATGTGTCAGCACTGAATTGGGTGTGCTGACTCCAGCCTATTACATCACTTCACTCCAACATCCAAGGAAACTGTCCACTCTGTCTGCTCAGTTGTACAACAGCTGCCCATTCTTTCATTAAAAAGGGATCTCTATGATGTCCACAAATATGATCTTTAAGATGTGATGATATCCTCTACAAAAATAAAATATCTATAAGGTTATCAGACTACTGTTCTAAAACAATGGAGCAATTCTGAACTTTATATGTGGAATAGAATAATACAAGAAAGAGAATGAGAAAGTAAAATCCTGATTGCATCCAGTGTGAATTCACAGTAGTATTTATTTTATCGTTAAACAAAGGGAAACTTCAAAGTTTCTTGCAGAACCTAAGTTATGTACAAGAACTGCTCCAAAATTAATGCCTCCCACTTCATTGTGTTGATCCATTACATCAGAGGCAGTTGTTGGTGGGATAGCAGGAGAGGTAGAACCTTCCCACCAATATCCCATTACATTTTGCTGCCATTCATCACATGGTAGCAGAAGGGAAGTCTAGCAAAATGGTGTCTGACATGGCAGTGCATCTGAAGAAAAGGTGGGCCATTGAATTTTTCCATGTGGAAAAAAATGGTGACATTCATTGACACTTACTGAATATTTACAGAGACCAAACAGTGGATGTGAGCACAGTAAGGCAGTGGGTGATGTGTTTCAGGGGTGGCAGGAAAGACAAGCCATATTCTGGATGGCCAGCTGTCACACCTCCAAGTGAGGAGCATCTTGATCAGCTCATCCACATAAACCAGCAGATTATGAACAGGAAACTGTTTACAGAGCTGAATTTCAGTTTCAATCTGTTGGAAACTACAGTTACAATGTCGGAATATCACAAAGTTTACCAGTTTACAAATGCTCACCTAGGAGCAGAAAGAACACTGTATGCGAGTTTGTTGAGACCTACTCAACCAAAATGAGGCTGAAAGTGACATTTCTCTGGATCACATCATTAGTGGTCATGGTGTCACTACACAATCCAGAGTCAAAATGGAAGTCCATGGAATTACAAGTGAATTCCCCATCAAGAAAAAGTTCAAGACACAGTCCTCAATGAATAAAGTGATGTGCACTGTCTTTTGGAATAGGAAAGGGATGATCCTTCTGGATTTCCCAGAACCCAGACAAACCATCCGCTCTGACCACTGCATCATGATGCTGACTAAGCTGAAGGCTTGAGCTTTCAGAACTGAGCCAAAGAAGAAGGCAACCTTCCACTTGCAACACAATAATGCCAGGCCCCATGTGAGTTTGAAGATGGTGAAGCACACTGCCAATCCTGGCTGGACTGGTCCTACCATGCCCACTGCATAGTCTGGATTTAGTGCCTTCTGACTTGTGTCTATTTGGGCCAATGAATGATGGACTTCATGGGTAACATTCTCCTAACAACGTCATCATCACCATCATAGCAGCTGTGAAATAGTGGGTCACCTCCACTGGTGCAGATTTTTGAGAGGCATGCAGGCTCTTGTTCATTGCTGATGAAAATGCAAATGATGGTGGTGACTACATTGAAAAATAGTGTAGCTGAGAACTTGCTCTATCAAATGGTGTTATTGTGCTCTTTGTATCTGTTGTAGTTTCCGTGGAAATAAATAGGAGACATTACTTTCAGAGTGACCTATGTATGAAGATAGACGTTTTTGAACATTTCTGAACGGCCACTATTATAATTTCCTAGAGCCTTTTTCTATTGTGGTTTTCTTTTCTGATTTGTTTTTATAAGAGCCCTATTCCTTGAGTCGAGCTATTTGATAATATAATCCATTTTCACTGCTTTTAAGGGAATAAATATCTGGGTAGCCACTAATCTGCTTACAGAGAAATATCGTGAAAGCATGGTTTATCATAAAAATTGTGCTCTTTTTAATAAGGCAAATTAAAAAATATAACTTTTCTTTTTTTAACTTTTTCATCTTGCTGCCTAACACAAATTGTATTTCTGTGGGTTACTGCCACTCTGTCACAGTGTTCTTCTGTGGCATGGCCATTTCTCTTAACTTAATACATCTTTAATTTTCCCAGCTTACCAAAATGAAATGCTATTTATCACATATGTGAGTCTGAAAGTTCAAGAGTGCTACAGCAACTACTAGGGAAGGGCTAGTTAAAGATTGGCTTCCCATTAGCCAGTGGTCAAAGTGTGGAGTTTAAAAGCTGGACAACCACCATACTGTCCATTTGCATCCCAAATGAAAGCCAAGAACACCTGAAGGACAGACAGATCAATTCAACCTAGCAATGAGAAGGCACAAAATTAAAATGTTATAAAACCCAACCCATGTACTATCAGGAATTTTAAAAACGTTCACAGATGTTTTTGCAGACGGAGTAAGTTTCCCTGTCAGCACATCCCACAGCAGCTGGAGCTGCAGACACTCCGGCACCTTCACCATGGTTAAGAAGCCCAAACAGCCTGAGCTGGGGGCTTGGATGCTGGTAGCCATCTTATGGCATGAGCTGCAAGTACAAGGTGGGGAAATATTGAGTACGGGTCTGCCGTACTCTTGAAAAGTATTGACCCCTATCTCCAGAAGGCATTTTCTCACTTCTGGAAGGAAGATCTTTTCTTTGGGACCTCAGCACGTATCACTGTAAGAAGATATAAGACTGGTGACCAGCTGATAAAGCCACAGGCAGCTTCAGCATGTCTATGGTAAGGAAAGATGTTATTTATTTGTGTGCAGGCCATGCTTAGTGTCTTCCTCCAGAAAGATAGCAGCTTTTCTCTGTGCTTGCTTTGCTTCCCAAAAGCAAAAACAAACACCGAATTTTGATTTCAGTAGCCTGGTCTGTAGCAACTCTGTGGCTTCGTGTGAAAATAAACATAGCAAAAGACATACAAAACCTGCATTGTGCACTCCATCTGGTAAACAATGTCTTTGGCTCACTGACACTGACTGGGCATGACTCTTCTCAAACTACACCGAAAGAAATACCTCTGATATTTGTTGTAACGTTAGCAGTAATCCTTTTCCTTGAGTAAACAAAGCAAGTACATTGAAAAATTACAAACTTCATCCAGGATCAGAACGAATGCACACAAGATAATAAAGAAGATCAAAATCATACAGAATTCCAGAAAGGGTCTGATTCTGCTATTAAATACGTGGATGAAGATTCTTCCCAAAGGCTTGTTTCCAGCAGCTAAAAACAACATTCAATAGTAAAGAAAAATTGTGGGAAATATAAGGAAGATGGTGGTGTGGAAGGCCCTAAGATAAGATCTAGTGAATCCCTGACATGCGTTCAGCAGATACAGCAAGGATAAAAATGTCTCTGTGCCAGGCTTACCTTTGACACAGGCCTGCACCTGCCCATACCATTCCCCACAGCTGTCGCAGAGCAGTGTGAATGCCGTCTCCTTGTTGCCCATGATGAACCCCTGGGCACAAACGTACAGCAGCTCGTCCCCCATTTCAAAGCCGGTGTGGCCATGCAGGATGGTGTGAGGGAAGGATGGAGGGTCTCCACATGGCTTGTCTGCAAGGAGAAAAGAAACAAGGTTGTAGAGATCTCTCAGTGGTCTTTAAACGCAGTGCTGAGAATGTGGCTAAAATAGCAACCTGAGGACAAACCTACAGAAACCAATAAATCTCATCTGATTCACACTCTTACTCTGTTTTCAATTTTAAATTGAAATTGCAATTGGGATGGTATATATTGGGCCATGACTGTGATGCGGTGACTGTGACAGATGTTACTGATGTGCAACACCAACACACCTAGAGGGGCTTTGCTTCCTGTCAGTCAGCCCAGATGGTCAGGCTTCTCTGTCTGCTTCTGCAGAGGCTTGGGTAGGCTGGGACTGGAAAGCAAATGCCTGGACACGGTAATTTTTCTTAACTGCAAAATAACTTCTGCAATTGTTCAAAACTGGCACTTTAATATCCATTAGATGAAGAAGTGACCGAGTCCCTGTCATAAGGAAATGCCCAGAAGGACAAATCTTCTAGACATGCTCCAAATCAAAAGTTTGTCCTCAGACACTCAATTTCCCCATAAGAGACTCCTAACTTGTAATAAGCGGTTACTTGCACTCTTTAACTTAACAAAACCCATTGATAACTTAGCTTTGCTCTCAGTGAGCTAAATTTATCTATATAAAATCTGATATTATTTACTAATATTTCTGCCAACAGCACCAAAAAACAGGAAGTAAAAATTAAGGCAAACAGTATAAAAATGGTTTTCAGCTTTTTGTTCTACATATTAGAAGCACATGTAGGGACTAAACAGATCACTGTCAACACCAGCATAGACCAAATTTTAATTCTCTTTTTAGGTTTGAACTGTCTCAACTATTGCTAATAGTGTGAGTTGAGGTCTTCCAGAGAACTGAGAGGCACTGCTGTTTCTCTTCACTCAAAAGTCTTTGCCACGACCCCTTTTTCCCAGACTTTTTACCATCTCTTTTTGAAATACACATCTCCTGCTTACAAAAAAAAAAAAAAAGAAAGAAAATTAAAGAACAAACAACAACCCTCCAATGCAAAAACCCTGGGCTTATGAAGAAACCCAATAGACAAAGTCTGCAGTGTTGGTAAAAATAAATTTTTATAATATTTTTCAAATCTGGGACTTTTTCCATTGATTCTAGAACACTTATTGACACTAGAAGAAAAAACCCCAAGTATTCCATTTGCCAAAATAATTGAAGATTCAAAAATCTGCTTTTGTTCTGATACAGAGCAGCAAAAATAACGACCAGTAGGCAATAGCTCAGGAATCCTGATAATTATACAGGACATGGGGAACCTAGGGTTAGGTCAATGTCCTAGTATTGATCTCTCCTGTACCCTGTTTGCTTGGATACAAAAAGCTAACTATTTAGTTGGCTATGAAAAGATTATGTTCCATGAAAAGACTTTTGTTTGGAAGGTGAAAACATGACCTCCAAGACTATGCTCTTTAAAAAGGGAAATGTTTTCAGAGAACACCTCTGCTGCTTTACAGAAGCGTGCTTTTGGGACAGCATCCACACTGTCATCCTAACAACAACAAATGAACAACATTTCCATTGATACCACTTCATATTCACAGTTTTGAACGAGCAATAGTTTTGACTGAAAAGAAAACATGCTTTTTTCAATCCAATTTCTGCAAAAGCTCAGACTGTCTTGCCAGAGAGCAAACTCACCAGCACCGTGGGCATCCTGCAGGATCTCCATTGAGTTACGGAGTCCCCACCACCTACATGCTTCATGTAAATAAATGCTTATGTAGAAATATGATGTGTTTTTACATTAATCGCTATTTACTTCATAATGCAGTGATAAATATCCACGCTCTGTGAAAGTTCTTTTCAATCAGGGTCTTAGAAATTGATGGCTAACCACATCTCCACTGGGTATTCTGAACAACATCTGCCACTAATTTAAGGGACACACTACTGAAGTCAGAGCTTTGAAGTCTATTCTCCGTACCGTACACATACATATACTGTCTAACACCTTCAGAAGTTAGTGGGAGTTATGCACACACACACGGACAGAAAAAACAAGCTCTTGAGGCTACACAAAGCTCAGTTTATGCACAGTCTTCTGGAGGTTTGGCATCTGAGGAAGTGAGGAGTAGTTAGCAGCTAATGCGCTTCCTGTGAGCCAGTAGGATGAATAGAGATTGATGTGGATGAAAGGAGTAAAAAATATTTTATTGCCTCATAGGAAGGCTACAGACCCCTGCATTTCATGTACTTTATTTATGCAGTCACTTTCATCTGTACAAATGGGAGCTGTGTGTCTGCTCTGAGGGAAGTATTGGTCCCAAGGCTGTATGGGACAAATACATGTCAGAGAGTATTCTTATCTACAAAGCCTTGTTTGTCAGTTATTTGGCCAAAGGAAGCAGAAAAATAACACACTGACTAAATACATTTACTTTATGTCAAATACATTTAAAAAGCACGTTATAATCTTCCAGGAAAGAAAACAAGCTGAAGGGAGCCTTATTGTAAAATCCAGCAATAGATGTGATCACAGACAATACTGAGATCCTGAAAGAGAGATCAGGCTGATGTGTAAATGGAAAGAAAAGGAGAAGTTCGTGATATCCCTGGATGAAACTGCGTGTGGAAGTTTTGAATATCTCATACGAGATGTTGGAAGGTAGTATCTTTGCTGCAGAGCATACTGTGTGACAGTGCAGGCAGGACTAAGGGGCAGCCAATATCCCGCAGATATACACCAGTTCCTACATCCACATGGCTGTGATCCTCTCGTGTAAAAAGTATGGAAATTTTCAGAGCTGCATCTTACAGAGCTTCACCCTGCTGCAGTCTCAGTTGCTATGACAATTCCTTCTCAGCTCTTCATCAAACATGCTTGTTCTGGTACAAGCACAGGAGTGATACTGGCCTAGCAGCCCATCAGACCGAGCCACATCTGGGGACACGCTTCAGGTTTTTGTTTGCAGCCTGTGTGCCAGGAGGTGGCAAATCATGGATTTGTTTGGAAGAACAGCCTGTGCTCAGTGTTGGCGTTTGGGCTGGGAGAGAGGAGGGAGATCAAGGCCACAAAGCGTGACAGAGGGCATGCTGGCAGCAGCTTGTCATTTGGAGGAACAGCAGTGGTCTGTGTTAGGGTGACTACAGAGGTTGCCTGGAGTACTGATTGTAGTAGATGAGGATTGGGCTCCTCCTGTGCTATGGGAGCCCTCTCCATCTGAAGCATTGCTTTTTGTCTCCTCTGTCCTCTCAGTAACCACTGACTACGTTGGTGCTTGCTAGAAGATGAGCCCAGTGCATGTTTCCAATTACAAAAAGCCTGATGTGCCCAATTATATCCCCTCAGCACTCTTGCCACATGTAGAAGACCTCATTCTCTCCCCACCTGTGCAAGATTATACGTCCAAACCTGGAAATCCTGAGCACATTCCCAGGTATCACACAGTTTATCTCAGAGACCTCTGATGCCCTAATGCCAGCAGTGAGCAGAAGACTTGGTGGGTGACCATCTGGATGCCATTTTATGAAGAAGACACGATGCAAATCTGACCCATATATTGACAGTGAGGTCAAATACCTAACAGAACTGCATACATGAATAACTGAAGTCTAGTAAGCAAGGATAGATTAGGTTATGCAGCAAGAAAATACACCACAGATACATGGAAATGTGCAAGTATATGGAAGAACCTCGTGTCAGCAGTAAAAAACTGTCTCCAGGAGCGACAGTCCCCACCACAGTCAATATACCTGACTGGAATTCAGGACGGAGGCAACATCTAACAACTGAACAGGAATTAGTGGCACAGCAAGGATGTAAGTGTTCAGCACAGATATGTTCACCAGGGCTCGTGATGATTCTGGCGATGAACATCTCAAGAGACTAAGCAGCTATTTTCTTACAAGGGATTTAATTCACTTCTCATTAACTGATTTAGCAGATTCTGTCTTGATTGACCTTAGGGAATTATGGCCCCTCTGAAGAGGAACTTTAATGTCAAACCATGTGTGGGAAGGAGCTTGTGACAGATGATTTCTGGCAGTCAACATGAGACACTTTAAGGAAATAACATCCCTCCTCAGCAGTCCAGAAACATTTTTTCAATTTAAACTGGAAGTAACTCATCAGTTTGTAAAGATTTTTAGTGACGCTTTGATATAACACTGTCTACAGAAAGGACAGCCAACTAGTAAAAGGAAAAAAAAAATCAACTCAAAATAGATGCAGACTTCTGCTTCCACACCACCTGGCAGAGCTGCAAATCTACTGAAATCTGATTACCTACAATGGCTACTTTACCAGTGTACCATGCTCTGAAAGCTGACACGAAACATCCTCTCTGACGTAAAACATTCCCTTCCACAACCGTCCAATTCAGCAGAGTTTTTCCAAAGAGACCACTGGAATTCATAGGATATCATCTTGTCATTAAGAAATTGGAAAACACGACTCTTAGAGCTCAGCGCTGTGAAAGATGAGTGTGGATGTTTGTTTTTCTTCTTGATTGCAGAGACACTGAAGTGTATGGAATTTTTCATCTTGGATAAAAATACTGAGTGCAAATAAAGTACAAAAATCAAACACAGCCAACATGAGTGCCGCTTGTAGGCTGCTGATGTTAGGATGCCAATACCTCTTTCATCAGATAGGGCTAGTAAAGACTAACTTCATTTATTGGTTTAAATGACATCACCAGGTAGCTGGAAATTCACTGTCAGCTATATGCAAAGCTCTGGAAAAGAAAGCTGTAGCAATAAAGTAAAAAGAAAAAAAAAACTCATATGCATAGGAAAGCATGATAAATTAGAAGAAATGGCTTAAATATAAACTAAAAAATAGTTTGATTGCATGTTTCTTTTTTTTTTAATTCTTACTGCTGAAAAAGGCAAGCTGAAATATGTACATCAGCCATAACTTTTGATGGGTATCTGGAGCCAGCAGTCCTGTTCAACAAAGTTTGATTTGCATTTATGCTGTAAGCTACTACAATTTGCTGCCTGTTTACTTTTTCTATGATGGCAGAAAATCAAAGCCTTACAGAACAGAGGACTTATTTGTTCCCTATATATACCAGTTGTCATCAAAAGAAAGAACCAGTAAAACTTGGAAAGGATGAACAAAGAGATCATTCCTTTGTTGCATTAAAAAAAAAAAAAGAAGAAGGAAGAAAGATGATCAAGATGATTATATACAATTAAAATTGAATGATATGCTTTCCTGAAAAAAAAAAAAAAGTCCTAGTAAAAAATCCAGTCTAAAAAAAATTCTGTTGTTCTTGTTTTCTTTCTTTTATACTTACAGGTATTTGCTTGTGAATTTTGATTGAGAACAAACACATGCTCTGTGGGCCAGATCTGACTTGCAAGAGGCAATCCACTGTGTTTTTAGGTAATTTTTGGCACTTGGAGTTGAGAGAGAAACTTGCTGATCTCAGAGATTACAAACGAGTATAGAACTGTCTTCCTAACTAACGACTGCATGAAACACTTGTTTCTGAGGAACTGAGGAGACAGACAATTTCTCTGTATTATGAAAACTACAGCTATACTCACAGCATTCACAAAACACAACAGCTACATTCTTCCCTGCAAAACATAACTCCTAGTATCAAAGGCTGCTGTGATTCTTTATTGTGTACACAACCAAATTTGTTCCAAAAGCATTCAAAAGTTGTATCTGTCTCCTCAAGACTTTTATGTGCAAAAGCCTGATCCCATAAGCATATGACCGCTGTCCCAACTGTTGGGGCATACTGAGGTGTATGCTTTAGCAATTCAGCTGAACTCAATCATGGGCTAAATGATAACTGACTAAAGATTCATTGTAAAACAAGGCCTAAGAAGGCAATTTTGCAATGATTTGTGCTAGAAATTTCATGGCGGTTTGAGATGCCCTTTGCATAGCTCTAAGTACAGAAAATAGGGCTGTTGAGAGTCATGATCAATGTCACTTCTGAAGACGGGAAGGCTGATCTGACTGTTCCCTCTGCCTGCCCTCAACCAGCCCCTCTGTCAGAGCCTTCAGCTGACTTCAGTCAGCTTGGACAAAGAGGGAGAGCTGTTGAGTTTCTGCTCAGTTTGGTAAGATGAGTTTCAAAGAGGAAAGATGCAAATCCGGGCATCTTTTCTATTGGCATTTGCACAAAGTAGTGTTCAGCTCTTAACCTTTCTCTGGCTATCAGAGCTGCGTGCAGGTGGGTGAAGCAGGTAGTGCCCATGGCTCTGGCTGTGATGGGAGGTTTGCTGTTGCTATTTCTTATTGGATAATTACTTCCTAAAACTGAAAGTGCCATCCTCAGGCGTACAATGTTCTTTTCTCATTCAACTACTTCGTGCTGTCTTGTATGTTAGTATGCATTACACCTGGGACTGATGGCTATTTTCTTTCTGGACATTGATCTTTTCCTATCAGCTATAGATTGGGTCTTCCAGACACACAGCTTCACTTACGACTTCTTCTCAAACATCAACTCTGTATACAGATTTTTTTTGTGTGTGTGTATAGTCAAAGAAAAGGGAGCCTTACTGTCATCTGGAAACGTTTCTGTATTTAAATAATATTTGATGAGTATGTTGGCACGATCATCCCATTCTGTCACCAGGAAACTCCCTGCCTTGAACAAAATACTTGTGAACAAGTCTCTTTTTAGCAAATGATCTGATTCTTCCCCCGAGTTTTAGCTGTGCAGTGTCTGGGTATTAAGTGGGACTTCTTTCCAACAAACACAATCAGATTCCACTCTTATTTTCACCACCTCCCCCTTACTGCCAGCAGCAAACAAACACAAAATGCAAGCACAGTTCCTTCCCCATGCGTAAGGGCAGAAGCAGCAGGTGGAGAAGGACAGGGGAGCACAGGGTACAATGGGACAGTGGTGCTCACAGCAATGACTTCAGCCTGCCGCAGCTGCCTGACCCTTTGCAAGTATTTTCTCTTTGGGTGGATACTGACAAAAGAGAGATTTGAAGGAAGACAATGAGATAGTTTTGCAGATGTTTACAGGGAGCTGCTCTTATATGTGAGAAGCCGCATGGCAGAAAGCACAAAGGTGCTTGTGTGACAGCATTAACAACTGGGTGACAAAGCTGGCACTGCTTGTAGCAGCACGGAGCCTGAAGCTCATAGCATGGTGGTTATCTGAGAGGATGGCCAGTCAAACTCTGCAGTGCTTGAACAAGGTGTAAATCACCTCTGTCACATTTCACTTCAACCACATCTTCATTCTCTCTGCTGACACTCTTAGTTTAAATGCCCCCGCTGTGTCATGAGCTTAGCATTTCTCAGTAAAGGCCATCTGCTTGCCCCTGCTTTCCTTGAAATGAAATGCAAAACTTCACTGCAGACACCCATAATCTGTTGCAGGGGTTTCCAAATTTCTTTACACAAGTCTGTCTAGTAGTAACAATTTATGTTTTGCCTTTGGATACAATTTTCCCTTGTGCATTCCAGCATCTGAATTCCAAATTTTAAACACCAACTTAAACTGGAAATAATTTGGCTTTCAGAATCATCCATGGGCCAGACTGCAATTGTTACCAAAATAACTAACAAACAAAAAGAAAATGGAGGCAATGAAGATATTTGCACTCAAGTACTGTATATGGACAGATAGGCAACAACACAGTGTTTTGTGGCTGGAAGCCAGATTTCCAAATTACATTTAGTTACAGTGCTGAGTGTGGGAGATGCTTCGGGTATATCAGATATGTTGGTGCCAGATATATCCTTTTCCATAAAGAGTGTTCTTTGAACACCAGAATGGTCTCTTTCAGATCAGCAGTGCTCTTTGAACTTGCTAAACTGCAGCAAAGACAAATGGTAATGCAATTTATTCCCTGCAACCAATGTCTTTGTAGCAGTTTGCTCTCTCAGCAGGAGATTACTGTACAGATTTATTCCTTAATATCCCCATTTTGCCTCTCAGCAGTAGAAAAATTGAAGGCAAAACTTCTAATGTTTCAAGACAGTGATTACTGTGCATTATTTCAATAGTATATCAGTGCTGACCTTCATCCTTTACACAAAAAGCATCATATTGGTCATTCACAAAGGGATCGGTTTCAATTTTAACATCAATGGCTTTCACGCTCTGTTGTTTGCTGCCCGTCTTTCTGCATATTATTGTCCTAAAATAAAGAAGAAGAAGAAAAAAAATAATCAGAAATCTTCTGGAGTTGTACATGCAGGTGAAGTTTGGAGATCTTTTAGCACGGTAGTCAGGCTTTAGCTTTAGCCTTAGTTTAATTGTTTAAGAGTTGGCACATAAGGCATTAGTATGGGAAGATGTATGAAAAAAGCCAAGGGAGAATTAGAAGTAATTAAAAAAAATGCTTGCTGTAGATCAGTCCAAGGCATAGGAAGCAATAAAGGGTGTTTATCATATATTCTGTAATGCTTCTAAATATCAGACCAAGTCCCAGTGTATTTAAGTCCATGTTCTGCACTCATATTTTAGTGATACAAATTCTCACCAATGATACCTGGATAAAAAATAAGTAGAAGTCTCAAGACTTGGTTGGAAAGATTATAGATCACTAGTAATAAACTTATGCTTGCTGCAAAAGTTCCAGGTTATTTTATTTGTTATTTTAATCTGCTGCACAGCTGTGACTGAAAGCATTTTTACCTGTTTCACCTTCTCTGTTTTGAAAACAGAAATAGCAATATTTACTCCCCTACTGAGCTGTAGCACCCAGTTCTGGTGGACCAGGGATGGTGTAGATGCATAGCCAAGACACACTGTTGTCAACACAAAAAGTAACTGGCAGGAACTGACGAGACAGGAACGTTGCATTCTCTAATTTCAAATCACGTTCCTCTTACAGGTTAAACTCTCTTAAATTGCTGTTAAATTGCAGCCTGAGAAAACTCATCTTGAGTTCTCGGGAATAAACTGGTGGTTGGTTCATCGGTTGGCTGGTTAGTTGGTTTAACAGTTTTTCCATTTCTTTGTTTAAAATCCATTTCTTCTGGTTTGGTACTCAGCAGTACTTAATCCATCCTGTTGCCTTTTTATAGGCTTGAACAAAGGTTAAAAAATTGTATTTAGTTCTACAAGTCTGTAGATGCTGAACATAGAGGAGGAGATTATTAATTATCTCTTCTTTCAGCTGTGTTGGCTGCTTCAAACTTACTAATAAAAGACAGTTTGTTAGAGAAGACACTGCTCTTATTGTTACACTGAAGGTTAGAAAGGCTGGGAAAGTGAATTCAGCCCCAATTTTTGCAGCTGGATATTAATGGTGTGGGTTTTATATTTTACAGACAGCAGGTCTGTAGAAGCGTTGCATGGTCAGCTCCTCTAGTGAAAGCAAGACCAAAATGTTTTCCGCAGAGCAATCTTTCCAGTGGAGGAAATCTATCATTTCGTATTGCGCAATGGTTGAACTAGCTTTGCCAGCAGTCCCACACTCATTTTGGATAATAAAATAAATGTTGACTAACTGCCCACTTACTCAATGTGGAAAAGCTCTAGTAGAAAGCCAGTATTTGATCCCATACTTAAATACTGCATAACAATTGATTTACACAAGTGGACTAAATTATGATTGTGCAGACCGTCTTAATTCTGGCATATGTTGGCTCTTGAGCTGTTAGACAGGCAACTTTAATGTGCTTTAATGTAAACAAACAAAAGCAACGTGAAAAAAGCCATATGGTACTGGTCACGCATATGTACCAGAATGGTTCCTACCACACTTCTGCTCTGAAAAATGACATGATGTAATCCCCTACTAAAAGCTGCTCTGTAATTTCAAAGCGAACATGTTTCTTTTGTAAGGAAAGCACCTCCTGGCTTTTTGTGGGTCATTTGAAGGCTATATTGTCCACAGGAGTTTAAAATCGAGTTCTCTTAGAATTTAATGCCATTCTTTAAGACCTGACTCCTTCAAGAGTGCCATCAGCACCTAGAGAAACTCATTTGTCAAACTGGGTTTAGATGACTTGGACAATCAGCCTGTTAATTGGCAAACTTTTGTATGTGTTCACTTATTGTTCCAGTAGGTCTTTTATGGCCTAAGTGAATGAAACTGTGACTTAGCAACCTTAATCTTTCCAATGGTCACTTACTCTCCTGTCTTCCGACCTTGCTTATACTTGCAACCCTGAATAGACAGATAATGAATTATCTTTAAAAATCTGGATCTTTTGCTTGTAGTGGTGTACTTAATACTTCAGCCCTTTTAAACAACAGCAACAAAAATTTTTTACGTTACCTGGGCAACCCTGTCTGCTAAAATCAAGTGATATTTCTTCGCATATTCAAGCATGGAACAAAATTTCTGATATTTAGAATCCAGCTTTAAAAATCCTTCTTGAACATTCTGATTTTGAATTTCAATCTCTAGCAGTCATATTTTGCTTCTGCCCAAAGCACCATAATTTCTGTATCATTTCTTCAACAGGCTAAAAAGTTTTCTGTGAGTGACACATCCTTATTATATTTGTATCATCACTAAGCCAGGATACTTCATTCACATTTGAGACCGTCTGTTCAAAGAGCATGATTTTCTTCTTTTTTTTTCAAGCATTAAACAACAAATTACAAAACACAATAAGTGGCTTATTAATTTTAAAGCATTTCTTAGATATCCAAGTACATGACAATGTTTCTTAAGTATGGTTTCAACATTACATATTAAAAAAAGACTTTAAATGATGTCAAGATCTCCTAATGTAGTTCTCTCTGTGTGTTTTTTTCTACATGAAGCTTTAAAATTGCTCTTCCTGTCTATCTTTTTTTTCCTACAACAGAGCAGACCTCGGCTAATCCTCCACTTAGAAATTTAATTTGGATTTTGTCATATTAAAATTGATCTGATTGAAATAGAAAACATTCTAATGTAATTATTCCAAGAGGAAAGAAAACATGCCCTGTAGACATAGGAAAAAAAAAATAAAAGAGGAAAACAAAATCTATTTAATGCCTCCTATTCCTCCTTCTCTGTCAGTAGTTTCCTACCAAAGCTCAATCCTGCAGGCTTTGAACACCTTCCATAAGCTGTTATTACCACTGCTAAAAGGAGCTTCAGTAGTGCTCAGCATTTCTCAGCAGCAGCTCTAATGATTAGACCTGCAATGCCTTTGGCACTGAAATTGTGTCTTTGCAGTCAGTAGGACTGCAGGCACATCTAAAAATATGCAATAATAACCTCTTTTCTCAGAGTTCTTGAGGGCAGGTATGTTTCTCCAAATCTGTAAAATGCTGTAATTACAGATGAAAGATGTAGGTACGCTGTTGTCTCAGCTCTCACAAGTAGGTTTTGATGCTTTTAACTTTGTCAACTGCTTTCACTTGATGACTGGAAAATGGCAAGCACATTCTCAGTTCAGAATTCAACATATGTTGACATTTGCTTAGCAGCAGCATTGCCATACTGCAATAAGAAACCAATAAGTCTATATTATTCCTATTTACAGCCATCTCTTGTTGTTCCAGCACCCTGGTGAGAAGTTGTGGAAATGCAGAGCCTAGTTGATTCTTTATTATTTTGAATTGTTGCAGTGGTGCATCATGCCACAAAGTTTATATTTTTTTGTAGGAAGACATCCAAGCATCCAGACATTTAGAAGAATGTAGTCATGTAGGGAATTTTAATTCTATTTATTGCTACTTTCATGGAGTAATTGAACATAAACTTCTACAGAATTGCTCATTCCTCACCTTTCTTGGATATGTTATAATCTGCTGCTTATAGCAGTGTAATGCATAATTTTATACCTTATTAAAAAAAAAAAAAGTGATTTTATTTTTCCTTCTATGGAAATTCTTATGAAAGTAACATTTCAGACGTGCTTGGAAGAAACTTACTGAGCAGACTGCAAATCATCCATAATAATCCTCTACATTAGATATATATCTTCTTGAAATACTCATGCATCTCCAAAAACTATTATTGCACTGCCATGAACTCTGAAAAACTCTCACAATAACAGCATAAAAATCAGCCACACATGTATGATGTAAGTATCATATACTGTCAGGAAGACAAAAATCCAGACACAGTACTAGCACCTTTTTTCATGGCTGTGGTGTTCTCAAAAGGTTTCCTAGCTTGGTTCTATTTTTTAATCTTAAAAAATTGAAAGAAATTGTTTTGTCTTACACAATAATTTTATGAGAAATCATTCCTAAGCTTTTCTTTTACCTTATCTTTCAAGTTTCAATGAGGACTGAAAATCAGGGCTGCTTTGAAGACTAAAAGAGTCTCACGTTTTACAGTTATGAGCAATTATGGTCACCATCTTCATATAGAGGCACTAAACTCTTACTTCCGCAACATCCACCACATGAGAGTTTACTTGAAAGGCATCACTGGAAAAAAGATTTCAGCAGTGTTGCCAACAGCCTCTGCTCTGTGATGGAAAGTAGAAGGGCACCTGATGGCGTTTCCTTTTGGTATCTTGACAAGTAGAGCCAAAATCTAGCGAGGTTCTCCTCAGTCCACTGCCACGTAACCTAGAAAGACAATCTGCTTCATGGTTCCTCTTTCCCTCTCAAGCAAGAGTGCAAGAGAAACCACGGGGACTCTGCACTGTTTTGGACCCAGCTTATTTATTTCTGGACAATTCATCCATGTAAAAACAATTTACTGTGCTTGCTCTGTACCCACCCTGAAGGTAAGACCAGAGGACGGCAAAGGTAATTCAGATATTGCATTTAGCATATGTGTATGAGAGGAGAAAGTTTAATATTTAGCACAAAGCAGGAACAAGACTTTCTTGAAGTATTCCACTTGCATTTGTGCTGGTTACACACTTTTCTAATCCATCTACTAAACAGTGAACTATTGGTATATTTTGCATTATTCCTTGTTCCTCTGTTCAAGGAAGGAAATAGCAGAAGAGGCTGATTTGAATACTATTTATTCCACTATATGACATAAAATGCTATTATCTAATAAACATCTAATTAAAAAAATTGTATTTTATATAAATAATAAATTATGGCTATACTAGTGTCCACTGGTACTTCTGCTTTCAAATATTATTGCATAGCAATTTTGTAATACTTGAAAAATTTTCAGTAAAGCTAAGTTCATATGGATGGAGTTGATGGCTGAGATTATACAACATAGCTCAATCAATTCAGGCATCAATGCAAAAAACAGTAGGTGGAACCAGGGTGTTTTATAGTCACAGTGCTCTCTGTCAACTGATTGCAAGTTGCCCCGTCAGTAAATTAGCTGGATTGAGTCAGGAGGATCTTATGGCATTTCTTCATGGAAGTGTGAGCTTGAATATATTCTACTCAGTAGCCATCAGCAGTGATGTGGAAGTAGAGGCACTGTGAAAGCCTGGTTCATAACATAATGTAACTATAACAAGACTTTCTCTAATTAGTAAGTTTAAAACTTCATCACTATCCTTAGTCAAGATAAATCGTTAACATCCTGTGCTAATTTTTTTCATGGATCAGTTTTACCACTTGTGTTTCATTAACTAGGTGAGAGAAAAAAAATCAGTAGTCTGGAAGCCAAACTGGAGGATTTTTATTCTTAGTCTTTCCCTTCTGTAGTTTGGGAAACTGCAAATTATAAAGCTGGCTCTGATGAGGAATAAAATACAAATGACATGTTCATGATTACTGAAGGGAAGAAAATTTCCATGAAAAGTCATGAAGGAGAGCACAGGTGGGCTTTGGAAAGTCCATTGACTGGGAACTATAGAGGCTAATTTTGGCTGGATGTGACCCAAAGAAAGCAGCTGCTAAGTGTGACATGAAGACATTCCAACAGCAATACTGCCACTGGAAATGTCAAAAGGAGGTCTTACCGAGGCAGAACCAATATCCTTTAAATTCTTAAAAATATATCCCAAAATGCACTCTTTTGTGCTTAAAATTGTATGTATGACTACCGAAATAGTAAGGCCTCTGTTCATTAAATAAATATGGCCCATTCATGCAGACTTCTCATACTGTAGCCTAGTATGAAAGATTTTATATAGCCATTTTACTATAATATCACTATGTACCTATAATTTGAGCATTTTCAGTGTACATAGAGGAGATCTGGATTGCCCTCCTGTCCTGGACTAGTTAGTTGGGTGCTCAAAGACATAGCAAGTGTCACTAGGTAATTGATTTTACCTAGTTCAACTGTACGCACTCTGTGAATGAACCACTCCACAGCATTCATAACAAATGATATTAATTAGTTACCAAAAGGTTTTAAAATGTTTACTAAATGCTGTTAATTTACAAAGAAACTCAATGCTCAGACCAGAAGCTTTCAGATGGGATTGGATAATAGACAGATTGTAGGGAAAAAAAACAATATGTGAAGGTGAAGTTCTTCTGAAAAATTGAATATCAACCCCATTAGACCTAGCTGGCAAGTTAAAATCTTCGTATTAGTCACTCTTGTCTATTTGCTAAGATTAAGTGTATCTCCAAGTCTGAACTCATCTCTTCTGAGCTTGGATGTCAAGAATCACACTGCAGTATTGCAGGTGTTGTCTCACTCACGCCTTGCTCAAGCCTTTCAGAACTGCCCTGCATCTCCTGGAAGAGGTGCCAAATGTCTTTCAGGAGGAGTGTATTCCTAAGACCCCTTAGTCTCAGAACCAGATTTAGCATTTTTAATTGGACCATATCCTGTCACCTATGTCTGGATTATCTCTTGAAGGGAATTAATTGGCCTATGTCATACAGGGATGTAGGAGAAAATTCATATGCATTCTCATCAGGCAGTAGAGCACAGCCTTGAAATAAAACAGGGAGCCTGGCAAACTGATATATTATTAGGACTGCTCCTCTGCAGATAAGCAAGCAGATCTGTTACGTTATACACATCTGGTCAGATTTCATAGGGCCAACAAATCCAAGGGTCTACATACATGGATAAGAAGACTGGCAAGAGCTAGAGATTTATTCCTATTTCATTCCTTGGATATTGCTTTTTAATTTCCCAGGAAACAAGCTGTTATTACCCTACTGCCAGGTGCTGGGCAAGTCTTACATTGTAGGCAGAAAAGGGAGTAGATTGCCCTGTGAAATGCTAATTTTGAGTCTTGTTATTATAGTTCCCACTGGTGTTATCTGTACCGAGGGCTCCGTTGTGTTAGACACTGTAGGAGCATTCAAGAGGAGTCAACGCAAAACCAGAAGAGCTAACAAAGGAAGGAAAAATAGAGATGAAGTAATTTTCCTAGCAGTAAACATCTGGTCTGTGGTCAGCCAAGAAAAGAACCTCAGTCTTCTGACTCCCACTGCAAGGCTTATTCTAGCTGGCTGTGTTTGCTCACTCCAGAGTTATCTATCCCCTCTGAGATAAATCCTCCAGGGACTGGGTAGGAACCAGCCTAGGGCAATTTCATTCAAAGAAACAGGTTGATTGCCCTGCAGGACAGCTATTAAAGAGCAGAGACTCTATGCAGAGCTTTCAGGCAAAAGCTTATAGTTCGGCTACATGGATTCATTCTTTCATAGAAGAACAAGGAGCAACATAGGGAATAGGACAGCTTCATCTTCTCAGGCCTGCAAAAGTGCTGGAAATGAGTAAATGTGCTATGAATGTCTAAATACAAGATTGCTGACAATGTTTATGACTGTAAAAATCAATAGCTGCTTTCTAATATTCCGTGCACAATTAGTAGGGCTGATCATAAGAAAAACTGTCACGTTTATTTTCCAAATTAAAAAAGAAAACAAAACAGAAATGAACATTTGAGAGAACACACTGCACTGCCCAGTGCTTCAGCTCTAGACACAGAGTTTTCAGAAGATAGCAGTAAAAGGTTTTCAAAGAACCCTACAACCTTTTTTTTCCTGGTTGTTTATACTCTGGCAGATCACTTTCTGGTTCTACTGACTCACTCATCTGACATGCAAATAAGTCATAAGAGTGTCATTTTAGTATAAATAGCTATTAGGGCTCATTCTAATCTGACAAATGAGACCTGCTTAAACAGCATTTCATTTCCTGCACTCTAACAATGTGTAATATTTCACAAATTACACATTTCAAGGCTGACTTGTAAATGACTTACTTCTGGGCTGCTGGAAGAACGTACCACTTGTCCTCTGGATCCTACTTATTCATCAGTGGATCTTATCTAAACATTTCCACGTCCCTGGATCTGCCAGCAACTTGCCTCTGTGAACAGCCCCAAGCTCTGAATTGGGTTGTTCTGAACAATTGAAAGTGGAAGACAAAAACATAACCTTATGCCTGTGGAAGATGTTCTGTCCCAGGCTGCTCAAACCACAATGCCAATGAGTTTATTGCGTCTTCAGATTTACTGGCAGAGAACAATTTGTTTAAGCAATTCCATCACAAGTCAGTTAAGGCAATTTGTGTTTGTCAAAACTTGCTGCTTAGGCTAACTCAGACTGCAGAGAAGAAAATGGGCTAGAGAACTCCAGTGAGCAGCTCCATTAGCAGACCGATATCTACTTCCCCTGGCATCACTCTTTGCAGAACAATGTCTTTTAACACCTAACACTCTGAGAGCAGGTAGTATAAACATACTGACCGCAATTCAGAAATGCATCTCAGACATCAAAGGAGGAACTTCCACAGGCTTACAGGTTCTGATTTGGACGTAAAAATGATAATAAGAGCATAGCAGCAAAGAGCGATGAGTATAATTAAAGGAAGTAAGATTGCAATTATTCAAAAAGATCAAAGAACAGCCACCAGGTATGACCTGGCTGTCACCAGCTTATGCAAGACCCAGAAAACTCACCAAGAGGTGAAAACGACCTTACATGCTCATGTGCAGTTTTAAGTCTATGTTGTAGAAGGAGGATTAAAGCATATCAGAAAATCTGCAGCTCCACAATGCCTTCACTCATATTATTTGTCTGTGCTTGCTTCTGTTGCCAGCATCTAATCCATTTTTCCTCAGAGGAAGGATTAAGATATTTTTCAGGCATCAAAAAAAAAGCATAACAACAATAATAATAAAATGCATTCTTCCTGAAATTAGGAACTTCTTTTATCATGTTCCCATGTTCCTCCTTATTCATCTTCTTTCTGATGCATATGGTCCAAGAGGATATGGAAGAATACTGGACTAAAGCTCTGGGATATTCAATGGATTCCAGTCAGTGTCTGGGTGAGATCCAAGGTATTAGATCCAATTTCTAAAGACCTAAGTGGTTTTGGACTAGTGGGTGTGACTGGGATGGCCATGCCATCACAGTTGAAGATGTGAAGCTCCATCAAGATAAATAACACAAGATGTACCCAGGAGTTCTGTGTTTTGGAAATAATTTTGTCTTCTTCTGTAATCATCTGGATCTGCAGTGAAGCCTGTCTTGTCCTCCTTTGTTGAATCATTTGAGGAGAGTGTGAATTGAAGTAATTGAAGTGTTCATATTCACAGTTTAGCCTTTATCCTTGCTGGTATTTTTCATTTATTAAAGAAATGCCCAAAGTACTGAGTAGATACCTCTAGAAATATTTTTTAAAACAAATAATTGACAAGTAAAAATATGTTAAGCTCCCTCTCAATAGTTTTTCCATGCCTTTAATCATTCTTAAGCTTTTTTTTTTTTTGAGCCTGTTTTAGGCCTCTTTTAAGATGGAGTAACAGGAACTCTGAAGGAGTTACTCCAAAGCCTCCTGTGACACTGACCTATATATGTGTGTATAAATACATACACATGTATGCATTTTTCATTATATCCAGCCCATTCCACAAACACTCTAGAAACTTAGCTCTGTCTTTTTTGACAGTGGTTTTCTTTGTTCCATCCACAGTGATTTCCTCATATCTTTCTTGGACTGATAGACCACTTCACACACTATTTGGTGTGTGAAATATTTTCAGGTAGACTGCATACTCATTCCAAGTATATTGTTATTGAACTTCATTTGTCATCATTTTATTCATTAATCTAAATCCCTCTGAAAAACCTTCATATTATGCACAGGCTTCTTCAACTTGCATTTGCATACTTTGCACTTGGCTGCCCATGTCTTCCGCCAGAGCTGCCTTAACTAACAGTGAAACTAGTATAGTCTCTTCAGACACTGCACTTTCCCTGAGTGTAGTAAGAACTCACTTCAATGAAGCAAGTAATGCAGGTTCTGGAGCTTGCCCAGCCATAAGTAAAATAGTCCCAGAGAAGAGAATAAAGAATTTCAGCTTACAGGAGCTCAGAAGAACTACTCTCTAGTGATTACCTACAGAAATCTCTGTACATGGTGTGTGCACAGCAACAGCACGCTCACGTGCCCCTGTAATGTCCTTTCTGATGAATAGTTTACAGAATTTACCAGATGAATGGAGTACGGGAAAATGGAAGAGATAAAAAGTCCCCTTCCTCTCCATTAGTATGATACCTAAGTAACCACTCACCATCAGAACATAACCTAGTTAGTATAATCCTTGACTGTGACTTTCCATCTTTTCCAAAGAAAAGAAAAAAACAAGAAGATGGACTGAAATATAGGAAGAAAATACCAAGGATTTTAATAAGTACACTAGCTGGTACAAACCCATTAGTACTGCTAAGCTCTTTTTTAAGCATGACTCTGAAGGATTTGGAAGAGGACAAAGAAGTGGGGATTTGTATAGCAAGCTCATTCCAACAAGAAAGGCACAGTAGAAAACAGCCCAGCTGATGCTTGTTGATGAATTAATGGACTGCCCAGGAAGGTAGTGGAGTCACCATTTCAAGGACCATGTGGACGTGGCACTGAGACACATGGTTAATGATCATGGTGATGATGGGCTGATGCTTGGACTAGATGATCTTAGTAGTCTTTTCCAACATTAATGATTCCATGAGTCTATGTTATGTGCATTCTCACATCACTATAACGTGATACACACAATACATCACTACATCCAATTTTCATTTTGAAGATATTCAGGGATAGGTCTACAACTGGTCTACTCATAGTCGTACCTCCAGTGCTTATATTAAAGAACTGAAGAACTCTCAGGACAAATCAGTGGTACTGCCCAGATAAAAAAAAGGTGTGCTTCCTTCTCCCACCCTTCAGCATTCTTTGCTTTCATAGTAGAGAAGTGAGATAAAAGGACTTGCACAACAACTTCGCCTTGCACTTCTTAGGCAGACACAGTTTTTCTGGCTCTTCAGCCTACACAACACATCAGCAACTGGGGTAGGAAGAAAAATTTTGGGGGTTTAGATTACTGTTGTCTATATTGAGAGATTTCTTGACTTTTTTAAATGTCTACAGGTACATAAAAATAAGTCTTCCAGAAAAAAAAAAATCTTTTCCACTTGGAAAATAAAGGATCACTTGAACAAATTGCTTTTGCTTGAAGTTGTTTAAATATCATTTTTCAGTTATTACTATTTTCTGTCCTTTGGAAGCTCCATTTTACTACTGAAAATACATGAACACCAACTGGTGTTTAAGGTAACTTATAACTCTCACAAAATCCAATAACGTGCTAAAGTTTGGGAAACTGAAAACAATGTGTTGATAAAACAAAACAATCACCATTGAACATTGATAGGACATTAGACATTAACCTCTAACTTATGAGAACTTTGTAAAGTGCATCAAGGAGATGAAGGCACATATTACACTAAGGTGGTGGCTGATAAGCATGCTGAAGGAAAGGTGCAAGAGAGAAGACAGAACTTCATGCTCTCACTGAAAATTCCTGTATGGTTGCAGCATCAGGGACGTATGACATTTATATATATGTTATACTGAATTCTCTGCAATTTGGTCTTTTTGTCTATCAAATATGAAATCTCTTCACCTGTGGCATGCCGTAAAGACTTCCATTTTGGAAGAGATGGGGGAGTTATATGTTCTTGGCACTGCACAGCGCTGTAGGGTAACAGGAATGAGTCAGCTTGGGTTCTGGAAGCCCTTAACACTATGCAGAAGGAGCACACATCAGCCAGGATGGAGCACCATGGTACAGCTGTGCTGCTGTTGGTCCACAGCTAGCACACCTGAGGACACATCCTCAAAATCATAACTTCACTGAAAATCATTTAGACTTCTGCAGTATTCATAGTAGAACAGAAACATTACTGTGCTGAACTCACCCCGCTTCTTTTCCTCCTTACTTCTTGTAATGCTGCTTATTAAATCTCAGCCTACTGCCATTTGGAGTCACCTGTGCTACCTCCATTAATACAGTTCAGTACATCCAGTAATAACATCAGCTTTCTGGTGAGCTCTCTCTCACCCAACTCCCTAGCAGGTTTTCCTTATCATACCTAGGTACACCTACTTGAACATGCCTATCATCTACTTAGACAACCATAAATAACTGAGACAGAGACCCAGTTTCTTTGAGAATCTCAGCAAGCTGAACATGTACCCACAGTCAGTGGGAGCACTGATGCTGATGACTCAGTATTATGTCCGTAGGCTGCAAGCTTCTTTAGGGCTCATTGCCCCACTGTGGGCCTACCTAAACAGAACTGCGACAACTCAGTAGGAAAAAGGAAGAGGAAACTGAGGACAGGATGACACGTATACCATAGTGCTTGAACTGTGGCCAGCGTTTTTCAGTAGTAAACTTAGTCTAGGAGGAAAAGTGTCTTCACAGCAGTCATTTCTATTTCTCAGAAAGGTTTATACTGTTGTTCTTACCCAGCAGTGCCATCAGCCAGCCATCCCGTGGTGCAGCCAATGAAGGAGCAGTCCAGGACAGCCCTTTTCAGTTCTTCTGCGGTTGCTAAGCGAGCACTCAGGTCAACACAAGCTTTCTCAGCTTCAGCTAAATCCAGACCCTGAGAGTTGTTCTTGGACTCAAGTGCAAACACTTTCCCTGCAGCACCAAGAAAGATCAAGTCATTCATCGTGGCATGGTACTCAATATACGTTCCATAAAAATACTGCAGATTATCACCAAATAAAGCCTTCTTGTTCTTAATAAGTTCAAACCAATGAGCAACCTATTTCTTAGAATTAATTATGGTAGCAACACTGTAAAGACTTTTACTGTAGTTTTTCTTTTACTTATGTTAATCAAGAGAAAAACAAATGTAGCTAAGTCCCTGTTCATTCCTAGTCTACACGAAAAGCTTGCCTTCCTTCTATAGGTCTCTGCTTAGGATGTGCAAAGAGAAAGCACCAACACTCTCTTAATGCACTTAAGTAGCCAAAGTCAGAACGTCTGCTGTTGGATATAACATTGGAATTCATTACCAAGCATATTATAACTATGGTTATTAAACTACCTGGATACAGTAAGAACACATCTACATCCCAGTACTGCAACTCACTCTGCTACATCAGAGATTTATACTCAGCCTCTAGAATAAAAATTCCATGGAAATCTGTGCCTAAATGCTGCTGCAGAGCCACTTTGTTTTCATACCTTTCTGGAAAGACAGATGGGATTTCTTGCTTAATAGAAGACTTTTTTGAATGAGC
Organism: Chrysolophus pictus; assembly: GCA_037305975.1. Taxonomy (NCBI): domain Eukaryota; kingdom Metazoa; phylum Chordata; class Aves; order Galliformes; family Phasianidae; genus Chrysolophus; species Chrysolophus pictus. Next base: position 44,023,667 of record JAYKPI010000006.1, read on the forward strand.
ATGAGGACAGATTCAGCATAACAATTTCTGGAGTTATTTTCAGTTCAGTTTACTTTAATTTAACATTGTGAAAGATGTTAAGAGTAAACGTTAGAGATTTCTGTAACTGGGAAAAGGGCAGTTGGGGTTTTGTCAATAAAGCTTGAGAAGTTATTAGGTTGTAGAATAAATACATTTGCCTGATGTCACCAGAAAAAGAAATAAGCAATGTTGGCATTTAAATGGCCATAAATGTCATCTTTCTAAAGGTAACATCCCTCAGAATATCTTCTGAATTTTCAAGTATAAATTTAGATTGCTTGCAGGCACAGGAAGACAGCTTTTAAGTGTCTATAAACATTTATGGCTTACTCAAAAATTAGATTAGTGGCAGTGGTTACAAGGAAGTGCAACTTCCAGCACATACTGACAATTCATTAGCTAGCTAGCTTCACACTCACACAATATATTGACCAATATCTGTAATCCTTCAGATTGATCTGTACAGAGAGACACCTCCCCCCTATGTATTACTTGAACAAATCGATAAATCTGAACCGAATCCTACATATAGATCACTAATACAGGGTAAGTCTGCCCCAACAGCTCTCTAGTGCAATGTTTAAACCATTAAATCAATGAACATACAGATGTTATAATTAAGAAATAAACAAGGGAGCTCGGCTAAGCAGGTTATAGTAACAAAAAGAAAATAGAGTGCTTACCCACACCCTAGGCTCACTGCAAAACTCCAGAAGAAGAATCTCCAGAAGAGATCCTTCCCCACCTGGCAGTCAGCTCTTAAATGGGTCTAGGAGAGGTGCAGCCAGGCTCCACCCCTTCCAGCAGCACAGTTGAATCGCCTTCACCTGTGCTCCCAGGGCTGACTCATTGCTTGCCTCAGGTGATCAATCAGAGGTTCAGGCTGTGATTCAGCAGTTCCCATACAGAGTGCAACCCAGAAGCACTGATCAGTGTCCTCATCACTAGACTAAACAATACAATGAATTATGATTACAACTAGGGAGTTCACACAGGCGAAAAAAGCAAGCCTCTTCACACCTGAGAACAAAAACCTCAGGATTCTTTGCAAATGCCCCAAATAATGGAACAACCATAACGGAGTTTGTTGTTTCCAAAGCCATGAACAGCCACAGTGAAGAATGCATGGACTCGGGAGAAGCAATATAAGCAGAATGACTTTAAATTGCCATTCCTTAGTTGTGGAATATCTTTCATTTATAAAGATAAGCAGCATTTACTGAGGCTTTGATTAAATTAAAAATTTGGCCCCATTCAATATTTCATAATTAGGCTGTTGGGGTTGATATGCTTCAGCAAGGGTATATAGGGCAAGTTTGTGTATTACCTGACTTAACACACATGGCAAGTTTATCACCACAGCAGTGTATCATCTGAAAACTCATAAATATCTGTCTAAATAGCAGTAAGCTTTCCAGATAGTAGCATTTTATTTAGGAGGCTAAAATAGAAAGAAAAATCTTTAAGGACTGAGTTCCGTGAAAAAATAATTAGAAGAAATAAAGTTCTTCATTTTGCCTTTGTACCAGTAGCTGCCCATTACATTTTTCCAGGTGTTTTACAACGGTTAATGTGATTTAAGTTTTTGCTAGAAAGTATGAAAGTGCTGGTCTTCTGGGATATCCAAAATATGTAGGCAAATAGGTTTTAGGGTAAGCTAGGAAAGTCTTACTGGTCAGGAAAATTATAGTGAACAGCTTCATAGGAAATCCTGGTCAGCCAGAAGGGGATAAAAATGGCTGTCCATCTTACCAGAACAATCTGTGAATCTTCTCCAAAACTCCAGAAGTTCTATGGCTATCTGCCCAGATTTTAACACGTGCTTTATGTTTTGCTTTGTTGTTGTCTTTTTTTTTAAATTTATAATAGTAGCAAGCAAGTTTCACCTGAGATCTTACCAATGAAACATTTGGATCCCCAGTATTCTGCCAAGTGTCACTTTACAAAGTGGCAGTTAGAGGTAAAAAATAAGTAGGAGACATATTAGAACAGCAACAAGGAAAAGCCCATCGAAATAGAAAGATCCCTTAAACAAATAAGACGACAGCACTGCACCTTACAGTGCTGTGACTGACTGGCTTGAAACACTCTTGTAACGATTACACAAGTGGTCTGATTTTGAAGCCGTGCACCTAAGGGCAAAATATTTGTAAACCTTTTGTTGTTGCTTTTTGCGATGAAAGATAAAAGTATGCCTCACATACTTGGTGATACACAGTCAGTTTTACTACATGGGTTGTGAAATATTCAAGTGGTGTCACCCCTCTGTTCAACACGCTATGACAGCGTAGAGTAGTTGAAACTAGTTTTCTTTCTGAGATAATCTCAAGAGATGTACTATCACCCTGTTTTAAATACAAGGTTGCTATATTTCCATAATGCACAGCATGGAAGGATCATGTCTTTTTGTTTTTGCATGAATACCTTTGTTTGTGCAACAGCCAGCACGTCTGAGCTCCCTCCCTATGCTCTTCCTTCATTTCTGCCTGTAGCATTTCTGCTTCCCATAGTGTAATGATGAGACAGGTGGTATGGAAACGTGTTACCAAAACTCTACATACTTTTCTGAAGACTTCAGACAAAGCCAGTCTCTATTTCAAGTTCAAGCTAGAAATCCATGGGAAGTAGCCTTTCTCTGAAGACTTAATACACAATTTGAGTTTTACAGTTTCAGAATGAAAAATGTCTTTATCATAGAGATTTTTCAGGCTTCCCTTTGAAACTACTGAAAAAATTCTGACTTCACTGCTAAGACATAAATGATAAGACATAATTCTTCCTGTAGTTAATTAACAGCTGAACTTGCAGTTCTCAATAAAAATTCACGCTTGAAATTTCTTTAATAACTGCAGTATATTATATGGATAGTCTCTATTATCATCTGCTCACTATTATTAAGAACTGTAATTCTATTTTGATAAATAGATAAATCTTTTTTTATTACTTATTGTTTGGCTCAAAAATTTTGTCAACAAGCAATAGCTGAGTACAGTTTTTATTAAAGAGTACCCCAGTACAGTACGATTGAAAACATAGCCATAGATCTCAAGGTCTCTAGGATTCATTTTTATCACCTTGTTTGAATTTCTACATAACTAGACTGTAGATTTCCCACTGTAGTTCCAACACCGAGTCCAAAAATTCGTGGTTGAACTGGAGCATGTCTTTTCAAAAGGCATCCAGTCATGATTCAGTGACTCCAAGTAATGGAGAATTTACAGCACGCTTTATAGTAAACTGTTCCAATGGTTCATTACTCTCACTCCACCTTATTTCCAGTTTCAAATTTTGCTAAACTCAGCTTCTAACAACTGAACCTTATTATGCTTTAGAGACTGAAGAGCTATCTATAATCAGATACAGAAAAGCACAGAAAGGGACACTTCAGAAGATTCCAAACTCCATTCCTTCTTACTTGTGGGAATCCCAGTGGAATTAACAGAAGTCGGAGTTGGGTAATTTATTCTAATGCATTAACAAACAGCACAAGTTCTTCTGAGCTATACAGGCACTGTTCAAAGCCTACCGAAGTTCAGATTCTTCCATGTCCTCCGGAGGACTTGCACCGTGCTTGAACAAACCAAATATATTTTAAATCAGAAGTGTCTCTCACAACTAATATAAAATGAAGTACTTAAAAAGGCATGCCTATTGTGCTGATATGATGATGTTTTACTAGCTCAAATGGTAGAACCTCATCAGTTCTAACGAAATAAATGTGGTAAAAGAGGTATATATTTGGACGCTGATTTATTTTTACTTGAATGCTAAAGTCTTCAAATTGAGGTAAAGGAGAGTGGAGGAAGAGAAGTTCAACTCCGTACTTCAAAAGCAATTTCATTTCCATTTCTATGGCCATGTGTAACAATAGCCTTGATTGTAATAGCAAGGGTGGAGGATTCAGTAAAACTGTACAATTACAGAGAGAGATCTGGGTAATTACCAGAACGTTCATGAATGTAGAGTTTATTTCTATGAGAAAATAAAATGAATGATGTCTTATTTAATTCAAACTGCTTAAAATATTGCATCACCAGAAAAGTAGAAAAATTTGGAGGTCACTTTAGAGTTCCTCCTCTGCACAGCTCAGTATGAACTTAAGTTTTAATATTAGTAAAGACTTTAGGATCAAATATTTGCAATCGTTCATGGATTTGTTTTTGCAACATACAAACATATTAGCTGGTTTGCAAGTAGGACCCGAATTGCTTACACACCTGCTAGTCAAACACAGCTGTATAGATGTAGCAGAAGAAAAGAAGCATAATTTCTTTTCTTTTCCTTTGGCTTTCTTTAGAGCCTTTTCATCAAGAAAGACCGTAGTAGGATATTTCCTTCTTAAAATTTTCCAGGAATTTTACTGTAGATCTAAAACTGCTCCTTTTCTCTGTTATCCACTTAATTCCTTTTTTTTTGTTTTGTTTTGTTTTGTTTTGTTTTATTGTTCAGAATAGGTACTTAATTAGTTTCATTTTTTCTTATTTATTGAAACACATTTGACTGCTTAACAGCAATCCTATAAGGAAAAAATTCTTAATTATTACCAGTGTAAGACTTCTTCCCTATAGGACTGGAGTACTGTATCTAGCCTGCATATGTAGCAAAAGGGCAGCTGTGTGAGCACCAAAGTGATATCAATCTGCTCCAATACACTGAGAAATATTAGCATATCAGTAAAATTCTACTTTCAGCATCAGACTTATCTGCTTCTAGGTCAGAAGTACGGTCAGATCCTCACTTAATTGTGCCTAGCCTTCTGGATTCATAATCTTTCACCTGCAGTCACGGTGTGTGCTCACTACCAAATGACTCACTGATCTCCAGAGCTCCCTTCCAATGCCTGTGATTCTGTGATTCTGTGATTCTGTGACTGCCTTGGCCAACTGGTTTTGTACGTAACCCAAAACTGAGCCAACAGAACACCACTACTTGGAAATAATTTCTGAAGTGGTACAAATAGAGCATTTCTCAAATCAGGTGTGTATTAGTAAGGTAGATTAATTGCCATAATTCTCTGCCACATACTTTTTCTCAGGGCAAGTAATCTGCAGAAAACTATGGCTCATACCTATTTACATTTGAATAGTAGTGACAAAAGGAGGAGTCAAGAAAAGCAGAGGTGACTCCTGTACACCACACATGAAGCCAGACTCTTTTCTCCTATCTCAGCACAAAGATATTCCAAAGAGTTTCCACTGAGTTATTTGAGAACAGCTACAATCACAAGAACATTAGTAAAACTTTTATCTTCATAAAGGCGAAGTTTAAAGTCGGTTCCAACTGAGAAAAAGTTACACAGCAGTGCTGTTGGACTGTGTGGTTCCCATTCACAAATCCAGAACCTACAGAATCACAGAGTCACAGAATGGCCAGGGTTGGAAGGGACGTACTAGTGCTAGCTGTGGCTGAACTCCTGAAGGTTGAGCTGTGTTTATTGACTCCTTCCTATCTCACTCAGCAGTAACTGTGCTGGCAGTAGTAGCACTACCCTGCTGCACGTTTACACCAGAGTAAGTCTGAGCAGAAACAGGCCCTGAGGACACCCTTATCTGCCCGACCCTGACCTCCACAGCTATGAACATGCATATTTCCATTGTAGAAAAAGCAAATTGCAGAGCGAAACAAAGCTATCTTTTGTTTAGGTGTTTATCTTTGTCTTTCTGGAGTCTATCCACTCTATAGTAATACACGTTGCAGTAAATATTAGTCAAAAGAGATCAATTAAGCTTCAAGGCTTTACACTTTCACCAGACCCCAATGGTCTTCACTTTTACTGCCGACTCTTTGTCATTATTTGTGTGTGAGATAATAAAGTGAAAGTCTTCCTTTGGGAAATATATTCTAAGCAGTTTTGGGGAGTTGCCTGTAACAGGGGCCAGTCTGGATTTCATTGGGTTTTTACAAGGTGAAGTCAAAATCCCTTCAGCACTTTGCAAAACGTTCAGTTCCTTTCAGTTCAAAGCACCCAAGACATACACACGTCACCCAGAACCGTCCTTCGTCACTTAAGTGACATCTGCATATAACAGAGAGTGGCACAGTTGTATTTTTACCTAAAATTTCCACAACTGAGAAACTGGTTTCCTGTTTGGACCGGGCTCAAAAGCGCTATGTAAGGGAGCACTACTGCTGTTCATTACTCTCAGATCTTCTTAAAGACGTAAACTTGTGTGTAGCAGTGAATTTTTGAGTTCAAATCAAATGTTTTCTTCTGCGTATTAAGCCAGATGGTTTGCAGGACAGTGTTACAATTGTTCTCTGTAATACTAATAGCAGGAGAACATGCTGAGGAGCACGTTAATAGAGGACTTACTCGTTTTCAGCAACGGCTTTTAGAAGTTAAATAAAAATCAGAACAGCAGTGTTATAATAACGGTTGGCGATTATAAAGTACTTCATATATCCTGCCCTTTAATTCTTAAAATTGCTTTACCACACGTAAAGCAGATTTGACAAACTGTTGAATGTCAATTAAAATCTGCCATGAACTTTGCCTCGAAATGGTCTCCAGCATTTTCCCCTTTCTCTTTGAAAGGGTGGCTGTTTAGAAAGCAAAAAGATGCCTTTAATTCTACAGAAACAATACAAACTGGGAGGTGGTTCCTGAAAAGATAAGGGAATTTTTCAGACAAAGCACTCTTAGCAAAGGCAAATTAATTATTCCCGTCCTGATACCTTTTGCAAGTCATGTGGAGAGCCTTCATCCATAGTGATGCTTTTTTTCCTCATTTGAGAGGGATTTTGCTATGGAAGGAGGACTTCCTAAAATCAGAACTGCAGTTTTCTTTCTGCAAAACAGTGGGGTCATCTGACACATTTCTTTCACTTTACTCTTAAAGAAAAAGTCCTTTTCTTTGAATTTACAAGACAAGGTTCTGGTGTATAAATGCTATTTCACACCAAGTGGTAGCAAAGAGCAGCAGGATTGCTGCTTTCCTTTGCCATATTTTGTGACCAAATGACAGAAATTTCAGCAGAGGTGGAAAAACGCTCCGAGAACAAGAAGAGGTTTATAATGCCCTATAATGATAAGGAACTGTTCTCCGGCACAATAGAGCAAACATCAGTGGTAAAGGATCGCTGTACTGACAAAATATATATATCCTGAGATCAGGCACAAATCTATCGCAGCTGCAAAATGAAAAACAAAACAAAACCATGGCCATTCAGCACTGCTCTCCCAGGAAAAGAAACAGTTACGTTAAAAATTAATAATGTTATCACCAAGGCAAGTTGGCTATCATCAGGGAGGCTTAATTATTCAAAGGGGAACGGGCTGCTTGCAAAGGATGCTGCCATTCGGGATTACCGTCAGCGAGTGTGTCGCAGAGTAAGCAGCCGGTGGTGATTCAGCCCAGTTTGTGCTCGGATCGAACCTCTCGGCGGTGCAGAGCAGGTGAAGCCCTCGCAGGAGGGTCAGCTGCTGTCCTGAGTGCGCCGTACCGAATGGAAAACGCTGTGAGCAAAAGCCTTCAGCTTCTCGTCTCCCCTTCCTCAGTACCTGCCCGTGTGAGCTGATGTTCGGTGACATCTGAGCTGGGCAGATGTGGAAGTCGTTCAGAGAAATGGTATTTTTAATTATAAATTTAAAAAAAAATTAAAAAAAATAATAATAATGGAGAGAGAGCTGCTGCTTTTTATTTGTGTTCTGGCTTTGTTCTGTTATCCTTACTTCCCCTGGAAAAGGTCACTATCCTGTTGTTTTGTTGTAATAAAACAATCTGAGCCTTCTGGGATCTTATTTCCTTTCCTTGCTTCACCCCAGGATATTTGCAGAGTCTCAGAAAGCTCTGAATCACACATTTCCTAACCCAAACTGGGACGTGTATTTAAGTTTCTTATTAAAAAAAGAAAGGTTGGTTTGTTTTTTGTTGCTTTTTTTTTTTCTTGTTGTATTTCTCAATAACCCGTTTCAACACAGAGCTCTTCTTCCAGCCCCAGCAACCCAGCCCAAGCAGAGTGGAGACTCACCATCAGCCCGAACGGAGATGATCTGAAGGATGAAGAAGACGGGTCCCACACCCCGGGCAAAGGTGAGAGATGATCTCCGGGAGCCCAAAGCCATCGCCCCGCCGCGAAGCCCCCCGATGCAGGAGGTGGTGCGGAGGTTTTCCTCTCCCTCCTTAGCAGCACGGGCTGCGGTGATGGTTTCGAGGAGCCGCTTTCTCTCGGCGGGATCCTGAGACTTGGGTCTGTGCTGAAGGCGGGAGGGGTGGAAAAAGAAAGGGAGAGGGAGGGAGAGTGGAATCTGTCGCTCGGCGGGTTGTGAAGGGGAGGGGAGGTGGGGGGAGATGTCCGGCCAGCTGGGGCTGGGGAGAGGCTTTGCCCAGCCCAATCGGCAGGGCAGCGAGCAGCGAGAGCCGGTGCGAAAAGTCACATTGCCCTGTCAGTAAATAGCGAGCGGTGCAAGAAATGTAGACACCGGGAGGGAGGGAAAGGGGGGATGAGGCAAGGAACGAACAGGAGAAATCACTGGCTGAGGGGAGAAGGGCAGCTGCATGGATGGCGCTGGGAAGGGATGAGTTTGTGGATGGAGCTGTGCATCCCACAGGGATGGGATGGTGAGTGGGGAGTGCTTTCTCTGTGAGGGGTGAAAGCAGCCAGCGTGTTGCTTAGGGTCACAGGTCAGTGTCTGCCACAGCAAAAGTGACAGTCTGCAGGTGAGAGCTGAGGAAAGGTGGCAGATGGCACCATACCATGACAGTGGAGCTTCGTTGAGGATGGTGACTGCTAGTCCTGCTGCTCCAGATCCCGGCTTCTGGAAGGGCAGAAGGAACTACAAGTCAAAGTGGGAGTTTGCTTCAAAACATTGCCCTTCATCCCTTCATCAGTGCCCCTGACACAGAGGAATGGGCTGGTGCTCCTCAGGGCTGGAGGCAGTTGGGGAGGGGAGTTTCCAGCTCCCATCAACACATCAGTGACATCTGTCCCTTATTCCCACTCGTCCTAAATTTGTCCAAACAAAACTAAAAAAAAAATAACCCACAATAAGAGGAAATATACGAGTGGTGATGCCAGGATTTATTTCACTAAATATATAAACGGAATAGTTTCGTGTTGCTGTTGGAACTGAGCAGAGCTGAGAAATGTTGTTTTCATATTCCCATCCTATTTTGCTTTTATTTCAGCTTCTTAAAATTTTTTCCCTTAGAAATTCAAAGCTGGGCAAAAACGTTCAGTTTGCTGGAAACTCCAAGCCACCAACAGCTGGAGCAGGAACCCGACCTCCCTATCACCGTGGCCCTGGTGGCAGAAAGGGCAGGGTGCCGGTAGACAGATGTAGACATCTTCTGATCACGATGAGCCTGCCAAATGCTATTTTCAGTCTGATTGGAATGACTCAAGCTTAGGAACCTTCCTGTATGATACTCAAGCAAGCAGTAACACCACAGTACTGGAAGCTTTAAAAATGCCTATGTTTGATGAATCTGAGTTGATGTAGTTCTGATTCAAGTGACTTCTAAGAGATCTTAGCCTCTTTCCATAGGAAAATGCAGAAGATCTTCTTTACTGTGAGAGTGATAGAGCACTGGAACAGGCTGCCCAGAGGGGCTGTGGAGTCCCCTTCTCTGGAGATAGTCAGAACCCACGTGGATGCCTACCTGTGTGACCTCATGTAGGGAACCTGCTTCAGCAGGAAGTTGGACTCTACGATCTTGAGGGCCCTTCCAACCCCTCCAATTCCGTAATTCTTTGGTTCTGTGACTATACATACACACGATGCAAATATACACTTTGAAAGGTTTTGGACAGGTAGCTTGGAATTTTCTGTTTATCCAAAGAACACAGATGGCAGCAGGTTTCTTTACATTGTCTCGTCAAGCAAGGACATGTAAGGAATGCCACCAGAATTAGAAGGGCAGCTTCATGCTCACTACATCTTTAACAGTCAGTGCACTGTAACTACATAACTGCATTTTGTGCCAATGGAAATTGTATGCTATGTACTGCAGAAATTAACATGACAGAAAAGGAAATAGAAAATTGTAGCATTCTTTGAACTTTTCTGTTTCTTTTACTGGTGACTTTGCTAATGGCATAAGATGAGTTTTTAACTCTCTGATATTCCAATAGTTTGGCATCTGTTTTAAAAATCAGTGGGCACAAAAAGAAGAAAGAGGATGTTGGATCTGTACACTTGCAGTGAGATAGCAAAGACACTTCATGAAACTGAGTAACCAGTTACAGCAAGACACACGGACATGAACCGAGACTTGACATGACCACAGCAGTAGCTCCACTTTTCCTTGACATTTGTCATAGGGCTGACAACTTTATTTGCCCTTTGCTGTCCCTGAGGGATTGGCCAAAGCATTTGTGGGAAAGGGCAGTATCTCCTAGATTTCCATCTAAAATTCCAAAGGTCTGCTTCATTTATTTTGCTATAATTGGATCATTTTCTCCTGTTGATATATGTAAGGGCACGTTGCCACTCTGGCTCCTGTTTTGGAAAATCTCAGCTTGTATTCTTGAGCAGAACTTGTCACTGATTTCAAAGAATTACAACAGACCACAGGATATGTTCCTTACTGAAGGCATGAACAGTTGGTAGAGTGAACTGGCTTCTTCCTCTCGTCCCATCTCAGCTGTAAATTAAGAATGTAAGCTTGGAAAGGTAGGGATGCTTGCCAGTTATTGACTCCTGGAAGTAATTAAGTGCATCACCACAAACCAGTTGTCCTTCAAATCTAGTATTTCAATAGGAAAAAACCCTTGTTCCTACTGTATTTTGGAAGATTTATATAAAACTGAAGAGATCAGGTTTGGTACTGAAATGATGTGCACATTGTTTTGCATTGAAATCAACATTAATCTGGTTAAATTTCTGCATTCGTACACTCGGCTTCTTTGCACCAAATACTCAAAATGAGGTCTGGATCTAATGATGGATAGATACAGATGTAAATATTTGCTCAGAACCTCTAGCATTCACAGTACTACAGTAACACATTGGTTGAACAACTCAGTGTATAACGTACAATGTTTTGTGTTACATTACAAAAGATTAATTGTATGTGTAACTTTACACAGTTCATAGATCATGCCTGCCTTGGGAGTAGTGAATGTGCCAACAGTGATATTTTATAAAACACTGTTTCACTGTGTACAAGCTTTTACATAGGGAGTAAGACACGTGAAGGCACAGTGCCATGAAGTATTTATACGCACACATGTGAATGCAGTGCACACAAAGCACTCATGTGCTGTAAAGCACAATAATACTTTGGGCATCTAGTAACTGCAGAGCATCTACATACATTTCCATGTGGAATATGTCATTCAAGTTAAGAGTGAATTCTTTGCACCAAAAAAAAAACACCCAAAAGAAATTTAGGTGATCAAAGACATATTTGAAAACATTTGAAAATACGTATCTACAATAGAGCCCATATTATTATTATATTTGGCCTTATCATATCTCCTACTAGGAATATCTACTTTCTACCATGAAAGACTTACATAATATAGATATTGGAGGTGTGAAAGTCACAATTCTGCAAATTCTTACACATGATCTTAAGTCTTTGCAGGATAAAGGTGCAAGACCCTCAGGCCTTGAGCAAATAGACACCCTTTAGAAAAATCTGCTGCTTCCAGCCAAGCTGGGTAGATGTTGGCAGAATTGTTCAAGAATTGCAGCTGGCAGTGATTCTAGCCTTTGAAGAATGCTGGAAAGTCAAAGGAAAGGTCACTTTTCATATCACAATAAAGCACAATAGAAAAAAAGTTTCCGTACGGAAAAAGATACCTCTCATCTCTGTTGAAGCAGGAGATTCAGTTTAACTTGTTTCTTTGATTAACCAATAAACTTCAGATGTTGACAGTTTGCATAATTTAGTCTGAAGAGCTAAACTGAAATGAATTGTAGACTTAAGGTTTACTTACCCTCCTTTTTTTTTTTTTAAGGAAGAGAACTAATTAATACAAAAGTGAGTGAGGTGGTGATTAAATAGCTCTAACAAGTATGATTGTTGAAATTTATCATACCATTTGGAACACGTGTAGCACTGCCCCCAGATGAAGTTGCAAGGACATACATAGAGAAATTACTGAGGTGTATATTTTGCTTTATGTCCTACAGTCAGCTGCACAGCCTGCATGAAATAATGGCACCGATAAATAACTTTACCTTGGCATTCATGCCAAGGTAAGAGCTACCATTGCCATATTTTCAGATACTGGCTGCTGTATGTTGATGTAATGAAGGAGTTAATTTCCTACGGGATAGTCACGCTGAAGATTGCACTCTCTAAAGTGGAAAGAACTGTGAAAAATCAAGAGGATTTGGGTATTGCAGTTCACTAAGATGTCAACCTGTAAGTTACACAGCATCTTCATATTTTCTCTCTTCACACATAAATGGAGCTCATCAGCTATACACACCATTCTGACACACTTTAAGCAAACCATCACAAATTCCTTTATAGATGTCTTTGTAGTATGATGACATTATCATGGGAGATGCCCGCTTCTTAAATTTTATGACTTCAGCTGCACTAGAAATGGGACATCGAGAATTTTGGCTCGACTTGCCAAACACCATGAAAAGAGATCCGAAATACATCACAGACAATATAGTATTTACATACAAGTATTGTAATGACTGACTGACGTGTCCTAAAGGACACGGAGTCTGTGCAACGGAAAGGCAGTCAAGAATCACTGGTAGTACTGTACATCTTTTGTATTCATTGATAGTACACCTAGTGTATATGGGGATCCAAACTTATTCTACAGCTGTATCCTTGCTTTTAGCCCCCAAAAAACTGGAAAAGGAAAAAAAAAAAAAAGGGAGAGAAAGATTTCTTTGTTTATAAAACCTGAATTATTAAGCAACAGTAATGGAGACAAACATTTTTCAGTGTCTGGCAGTCTGCAACAGTCTACTAGCTGCAGGGAACTTTTTATTTTATTTATACAGAGTGTTTGCACCTAATTAAATGAAAAAGTAGAAACGTGCAGAACTACCTGAAAGTAATTCAGGGAGCTGACAAAAAAATAAAAATAAAAAAGAGGAAAAAGATATATGTCCCACTTTGTGGGTGGTGTGTTGAACACTGGGACCTGTGTGATGGTTCTGCTGACCCTGAGAAAGACTGCAATTCTTACACTTACATCATGTTATGTGGGGTCAGGTGTTGTCATGTGACAGGCCGTGACCCCCATATAAATCACTGCCACGCACACTGTAAAAATCACACTTCATTTCTTGAAGACTGAGCAGTCTCAAGAAAAAAAAACACAGATATCTGGCCATAAAACAGCAGCCCCAATATTAGTGATACACAAAATGAGCTTCATTTTTTTTTCCTTGACAAACAGAGGTAAATGTCTGAGTGTTCTTGGTTGGGGTTATTTGGCTGGGAGCGGGGAGCAGGAGGCTGGAATTTTTACTTTCTTCTCTTCATTTTTTTCTAAAACCTTGCAGCAGTTTAATGGGTGAAAGGTATGTAGCAGTGCAAAAGGCACTGAAGTTTAGCCAAGTGGTTTCCCTTGGGTCTCTCTGGGCATCTGTAAAAGTCTGAATAAAGACAGAATCTAATATTTCGCCTGGATATCCTTCATCTGTTTGCAGGTGAACCACTCCCATTTCATAGTTTCACCTTTCTCTTCCCACATCCTCCAATATTCACCACGTCCAGTTGGCTTTTGAAGATCTCCAAGACTCCTCAACTGCTCTCTGAGCAACCTGTGCCAGTGCTTGGTCAAGCTACTGAAACTTTCTGCAGATGCCCAGACATCTTCCTCTTTCCTCAGAGCATATTTGCAAGCCTACAAGACTACATGACTAACCCTGAAGTGTTCATATATCTGCCTATACTCCACTAGTCTAACTGGGAGAAATCTCTTCAGGACCCACTTGTTTGTATTCCCATTCTCCAGCACCTCTGGTTCACTTTGCAGAGTGACATGCGTAGTCCTTCTGTTAGCAAACACAGGCCGGTAAATATGAACAAAGTGAGTCTGCAGAAAGCTGGGAACAGTGCATCTCAGAGCTGGGAAGGGTCTCTAACAGAGCCTGGGAGGAATATGCAAGGCCATGACTGTAGTATTTGTCCTGCTTCCAGCACAGCAATTAATCTACCATTTATTTTACCAGTCACCTCATATTTCGGCTTTTGTGTCTCAGCCCGGTTCTCCAGCTGTTTCCTAGAAGTTTATTTAACTGCATTATAAGGTATGCTTCCTGGACCTCAAGGCATCCTTCATTTCTCATTAGCTGTTAGCTCTGCCCTCTAGTGCTGCACATGACACAGGAACTGGATGTTGTGTCATAGACCAGTGGCTTCACCATAAAACCAAGCTGGCATTTGAAAACTGACTACATTCAAGGTAAAAAAATCTACATGTTGACTGAACAGATGTGTTTTGCCTCTCAAGAGTGGCTCACCAGTCCACTTGTAGTCATTTAAACAGCAAGCCTCTCAAATTCAGCCCACCTAGCATCTGGAACTTTACAGTACTGAACAGTTCAACTTAAGTTTACTTATTGCCTGCTTATAAGGGTCAGCCTATGGCTTTGGTCTTCATCGCAGGTTCTCAGCTGCTGAGGATTTGACCAAGTGTCTCTCTGAGCGAAGCACAACTGAGAAATCTCTGTGCTTGGAGTTCGAGGTTAAGCTAGGATGAACGGCTGAGCCAACAAGATCTCAGAGACCTGCTGAGGCAAAAGGCTTTTCTAGCAAGCTATCACAGTACCCAGATGTCTCAAATAACAAGGTATAGTCATGAAATATAAACTGTACCTAGACACTGGGTTTTGGCTTCAACATTTGGAAGACTGCAGAGCATGTGGAAGAAGTTCTGCACTTTGCACTTAAGCAGAAGTATTTCTAAGTAGAAATTTGTGCAAACCATTATGAGCTGTTTTCCTAATTCCACTTAAGGAAAATGGCACTGCTCAAACACACTAAAGCGCTTAGGATAATGCTGTCATGTTCCTAAACAATGGATGAAGTGAAATGAAGACATATGACATCTTCAAAATGCACACCATTGTCGAGGTCAGTAACACTGCTTGGTAAGGCATTAGGGAATATGAGGCAAATGGAAAACAGAGAGGGAAGAAAATACCCTTCTACACTCCTGGTCTTCCCTTCCTTCCTTCCCTTCCAGCTAGCACACTTATCTTTCAGTCTGACCTCTTTCACACATTTGTGATCCCTCTAAGTCATTCAGGTAAGGAGAGTGGAAATGAACATTTTGGAGTGTAAAGCTACTGAGTTTTATATGTTAGATATTATCATAGAATGGTTTGGGCTGGAAGGGACCTTTAGGATCATCTCCCCTGCTACAGGCAGGAATACCTGCTACTAAATCAGGTTGCTCAAAGTTCCATCCAACCTGGTCTTAAACACCTCCAGGGAGGGGGCATCCACAACCTCTCTGGGCAACCTGTTCCAGTCTCACCACTCTCACAGTAAAGAATTTCTTCCTGATAAATACTGGAAGGCAGCTCTGAGATCCTCCTAGAGCCTTCTGTTCACCAGGCTGAAAACCCCAGCTCTCTCTGCCTGTTCTGGCAAGAGAGGTGTTTCAGCTCCCTGGTCATCTTCGTGGGTCTCCTCTAGACTTGCTCCAACAGACTGCTGGAGGAATAAGCATGACAGAGAAGAGACTGCAAAAGCTCATGAAGATACAGATGGCACCAAGCTACTAGGGGAACCTGGACAACTGAGGCATGGAAAGAAAGGTTAGAAACAAGAAGATCAAACTATTTGGCTCGGAGTGAGGAAAGCTAATTTCTGTTCTCTCAATCTGCCAACTACATTCTTGCCCACAGTGTGGCTTTCCATCTTTTCAGAAAATATTTAACAGGTTCTCCTCTGCATCTTTTCTCCAGCTTTTCAGTTCTGAGCCTCACACTGACATTTAGTTTTCCTGAAGGAGAAAGCTAAAGAAGCAAAGCCACATTTTCTGGACAGACACAATGTCAAGAAAAGTGCATTTGATTTAAAACCATTGTCAAGATCCCTTGCAAAATGATAGTCACCACGGATTCAGCAGTATCAGCAGGCACTTGGGCTGGGCTGCATTATGGTATTGAGAATGTTGCTTCAAAGACTGAATACCCAAACAACTTACAAAAGCAGACGTATCTGTAAGTTTTACGGTGGCTGTGCTACACTTTAGGAACATAATCTTGCATGTTCTCCTTTTCAGTGCAACCCTTTAGTTTGTGTCAGGGAAATCAGACACACGATATTCAACCCTTGCCAAATACTATCCACAGCTTCCAAAGTTCAAGTTCATTCTGGAGATCATGTCTAAACCTCAGGAGCTGAGTAATACTTAAGCAGCTGTTAAAGTACACTCTACATGCCATAAAGACAGCTAGGGTGGGCCAACAACATAATTTGTGTACCAAAATCATTAACCAGAATTAGCAGTCTATGAGCTAATGTCAGCCCTTCGGACTGGTGCACTCTTGCAAATGGGTTTGAGCTTAATAATTTGAGAAACTGCAATTGGGGTATCAGCTCTTGCAAGACTACTAACATCGCAACCAACATTTTTTATTACCTGCTACAGAAATAGTAGTGGATTATTATTAGCTTTAAAAATACTGAAAATATATAGATGTCACTCTAAACTTAAAATGACATCAAAACATACACTTTTAGCAGTGGAAGTAGCCAGGATATTTTTGACGCAAAAATATTTATTTTTTAAAAAAAGAAGCATTCTCTCTCACCTGGTAAAAAAAAAAAAAAATCAGTACTGTCTATCCTCAAAGAATTGGCAATTTTAGCTCTTTAAGTAGAAGTATGAAGAAAATAACTCCGGACTCCCAAGCCGCTCTACGGATGGAATATTACTACCAACGAGATGAATTCCAATCTTTTAAATTAAAATATTTTTAATATATAAAGCCTTATTAGCATATAAATCATATACTTCATTTTCAAATGAAATTGAACCTTCCTCTGCAGCCTGGAACATCTGCAGTTTGTAATGGTACAAAGAAGCTGCGCAAACTGAATCAAGACAGAAGCTTTTTGTGCGTACGTGCATACATGCATGCATATGCACATGTGTGGGTGAGTGTACTTCTGAGGGTGTATGAGAAAAGGAGAGAGAGAAAAGGGGAGAACGTTTTCCCTTGCTTCTTTATTTTTACAACTCAGGAACTGGCTTTAGGCGATTTCCAGACGTAGATCTAATGTTGCAGACCTCATTGTATGCTGATACCTCCAGAATTAGATTTGTGGTTAAGACTTCCCACTTGAAGAACTTTGATATTTTTTCTGTGTACCTCATGCACATGCAATAGGTTTCATTAAATGTATTTAAAAGATCATTAAAATATGAAATGAAACAATTTTTAAAACTCAGTATTTTTCAAAAAAAAAAAAGATTATGGAATAGGGAGGTTATTTAATAAGGACTCCGATAAAATACTTGGATAAATAAATCAGCATTCAATTATACAATAATTATTACATAATTTCAGTAGCTGAGACACTGCTGACCAAGCTACTAAAACCGATTTTATAATAGCCATGAATTATTGATCAATGGATAGGGCTTAAAATAAGACCTGTTCCTTCTGGTTTAGTCTGTGTTCATAATGTACTTATCAAACCCTCTTTTCTCTACCTGAAAAATCTTTTTTGGTCTTATTCAAAGCCTGTATGTTATCCTTGGTATTTTTTCTGGCCCAGATGGTGAGCCAGTATTTGGAACACAACCAATACTTACCACTAAGATGAGCAGTCTTAGGGTAGGAGAGATGATTGCATGACAGCTTTGCACATGAATGCACGTGCAAATGTTCTGTGTCTCTGAATGCAAGAGAGTTGTTTATTTTTTTAGTATTTCATACTTCTTTTACTAGTCAGAGTGGTACTGAAAGAGCAATCCTAGCTCCCCATCCAAGTAACTGCTTCTGTGGTTGTGTTTGGACTTCACTGCTTTTGTATTCAGCCCTCAGTGCAAATAGTTCTATCCAGGTAGACTGTATGAGGAATCTTCCTTTAATATAGGCTTTGCTTTGAAATCTGGAAAAAAATAATTCCTGATATTTACCCTAGAATAAATATGACTCAGCAAATTCAGCCAAGGCAAATCCAGCCTCCTGAACAGTGTAATTGCTTTTAGTTCCATAGGGAGATGGGATACATGAAGTAGCCGAATGGAGACTGAATACGATACAACTATTTCCCAAGATTTAAGAAGGAGTAAATGGATACAAAGAGACTACGTTATAGCCATAAAATGTTCAACTTAAATAACATATTTACACTGAGATAGGAGACACTTCAATGCGCATTAAGTAGGACACATCTCAGAATTTTGAGGCAGAGGAAGAAACATTAAAAAGTCTAATAAGAGAAAAAGAAAGGGAGCAATGAAAAGACAACTCTACTTCAAGTGAAAGAGATAAAGATAAGATGTGTACAATCAATGAATGTACAGATGTTATAGTTATGAGATATACCACAGAGCTTGGCTACGTAGTCATAGTTATTAAACCAAAGCAGAAAAGATAGGACACTTACCCGTACCCTGGGCTCACCTGTGAAACTCCAGTTGAGTGAATCTCCAGAAGAGACCCTTCCCCACACGGCAGTCAGCTCTTAAATGGGTCTAGGAAAGGTGCAGCCAGGCTCCACCCCTTCCAGCAGCACAGGTGAATTGCCTTCACCTGTGCTTCCAGGGCTGACTTACTGCTCAGCTCAGGTGATCAATCAGAGGTTCAGGCCGTGATTCAGCAGTTCCCATACAGGATGCTACAGGGAAACACTAGGGAAAAGTATTTAGAATGGTAAAAAAGAAAGAAGTTCTAAAAATGAGAACCATCTTCTACTTTGAAGAAATAGTCAGACTTTGGGCCATCTTGCTGAACTTCTACTTCAAGCCATATGAAAGTCTGGCATCACAGACTATGGAAAGTAGGTTCTGACAGCCCTCCGTGGATTTACATAACTGCTAAAGTAAATGAGAAAATGAAAAGAAAAAAAAAAAGTAAATAAGAAAATAGTATAGTATAGTATAGTATAGTATAGAATAGAATAGAATAGAATAGACATTCAAAAATCATTTAGTCCAACTGCCTGACCACCTTAGGGATAACCAAGAGTTAAAGTATATTATTGAGGACAGTGTCCAAATGCCTCTTGAACAGTGGCAGGCATGGGGCTTCAGCCACCTTGCTAGGAGGCCTGTTCTGTTTGACTGCCTTCATGGCAAAGTGGGTAGAAACTCTGCATACTTGATTTCAGATCTAACAATTTTAAGAGTACACTCTCAACACTCTTGAATATCTCTGAATTTCAAGTAACTTTGCCCTTCCAAGAGAAATATATGCAGAACAGCATGAGTGTGTGGCATCTAAATGCTTTGAAACACCTGGTCTCCAAATACCTACATGCCCCTTTGCTATGACAGGGCTAATAATTGAATAAATATTGCAATAGCTTCAAATAACTAATTACAGATACATAGTTGTCTAAAGCCCTGACAGATCCCAGAGCCCTAAAGCAGGCACCATGCTTTAAAATAATAGGTACACATGTAATGATATTTTCTGTTTGTTTGCTTTGCCTTCTACTCCTAATCTCTTGTACTGTTAATATCTTCATTTCTACCTCCATCTTTGTTTTCTCTTCTCCGTTTTATATTAACTTGTCTGCTTTCTTCTTTCTCTGTTGTTCTACTCTTGATCTTATACTGTAACAAAGAAAACAGAATGTAGGGGGAAAAATGAAATATTGCGATTCTATTCAACTTCTTGCACATCTCATGCTATTTTGTACACGCAACTTAGCTTATGACTGACGTTTCACTTGAGAAATACTAGTTTTATTTTGGAAAGAGAAAGTAGCTTTCTAGTACACGTGGTTTTTGGGAAAATATTATCTGAGTGTACCCTGAAGGCTAGGAAACCAAAGGCAAATAAAAAGAACCTCAAATTGATTATTTTTAAGTCAGAAGGCAAATAAAAAGGAAGTCCAAATTGATTATTTTTAAGCCACCCCCATCACATATGATTTTGGAACACTTAAGGTTGGCAATACTGCAACATGGATCAGACGTGGTATTTGCCAAAAATCAGTCTGAGCTTTCTCCATATGTTTGCTTCTTTTTCTACTTTTACCTGGTAGCAGTGGAGGATTTTTCAAGACAGGCTGTTAAAATACACTGTCTGCAAACTAACAAAGCAGGAGTGTGCATTCTGAAAACTGGCAAAGTGGAGAATAGGGGAAATTCCTGACTGCCATGCTCCCTCTTGTCTTCAGTCTGGATGAGGATGGGCTTTGAGTCTGGCTCCAAAACAGCCTCAGCGCTCTGTCTCATTCCTTGGACTGGTGTACTAAACCTTAAAGCTTCCTCATGTATCCTCTTGTGATCAGAGGTACCAATTAATTATACAAATCAGTGGTATTTTGACAACACAGGCAGGCAGTATTATTTGTCCTCAGACTTTCGGAGGTGAGAAGGGCAAATGCAAAGCCATAGCATCATCCTCCTATTTTGGGATGGGGGTCAGTTTCCTCTGCTTTGTTTTCCTCCGCTTTTAATAGCCTTAACTATGCCTGAGAAATGTCTCAGCTTTAATAAGCAGCTTTCCAAACTTGACCAGAACTTTATTGGTGGCTTGCAAAGGGCAACTCTCAAGAGTTTCATAGTTTTTTTTATTTTATTAGGAGAAGGAGCAGAAGTATCAAGATATTATACATGTGGGATTGTGCTCCCTGTTCTCAGATGTTTCCTTCTATTTGTGTAGCTAAGGTGTCTGTAACCCCGGTAAGTACCACACTATTTCCAGTCAGATTAACACAAGTTGTTCTGGAAATTCCATGGCATGCTCCTCTCTATGCAACTATTACTTTATTTTTCAATCATTTTTAGGCTTGATGCCATCAATTCCACTCAGATATAAAGCCTGGAAATCAGAATACGTAGAACCTATACAGGAAATAGCATACAAAGAAGAAAAGCAGTTATTTACAATTATAGCAGTGGGGTTTTTCCAAGAATTTCTAAATCTGTGTATTCCTTTGCCCACGATGTTTCAGCTTCTGCGGTGGACAGTTTGACAGATCTGAATTGGAATGATGTTCAACACATAAGAAACAGAAACAAGTGCAGAAATCTTGGCAGCACCGCTGCTGGCTCCTTGCTGGTGGCACAGATACTGAGATTAATCAGCATTATAGCTCAGGACATAGTGAGTTAGGACCAATTGCTGACAGGGAGCCACGGAAGGGATTTGGCAATCCCTATGCAAACTGAACTCACCACAAAGGGTTTTGAGGGTGTCCTGCAGAGATGCACACTGCTATGAATATATATATGAGGAAGCTGAACATTTCCAAACTCCCAGCAATGCTAGGAGAACGTTGATCCAAGTTTACCTTTCCATTAGGGCATCACGCTCTTCTTTCTCTGCATTGCTATCAGTCTGTTCCTCAGCTATGTGCAGACACAGCTGCCTCTTTCCTGAACCTTCTTGCCATTTGGAAGCTCTTGTGTTGCTGTATAAATGGGGACAAAAGCTTGAAGCTTATCCTAGCACTTGCATGAACTGCACAGGAAGATAAGGTGCTTAAAATCAGCAGTAAAATCCTAGGCTGAATGGTGCATTTAGGAGCTGGCAGAACCTGGCTTTCAAAGCAGCATCTTTTTGAGGGTCAGAGGGTCTTATAGATACAGCCAAACTGTTAGAAAAATTCCTGACTGTAGCGCTCATTTGTCCAGTTCATAAATCTGTCTCTCCGTCCTTCAAAGTGCCAAAAGCTATCTAGCCAGACATCCAGCTTTTACAAGACAGTCTAACAAGCTGTCTGGCTCAATTAGTTGAACTCTGATGGTGCTCCAGATTTTCAGTCAGCAGACCACTTTATAAATAAAATATCTACTCACAGACCCCATTCCCTTCCGGTACTGGTAGCTTAATCTACCATGTATTAGCTTTAATATGTGTTTTGTTTTTTTTTCAGTGAACCACAAGAAAGAGCCTTGCAGTCCATCCACACACCGCAGTTTCAGATCCTTGATTCCTCAGCCTTTATTTATTGGCCTTCTTCGCTGTAAATGGTGTCAGTGATATTTTCTATGGTCTGGTTATGCATAACATGATTTGAAAAAAAGCTGCATACTTGGTATGACTGAGAAATTCTGAGTACAAAAGTACTCTTTGGGATTTCTTCAGCCTGAGCTCACTCTGTTCTTGGATAATCCTGTAACAGACTGTTCTCTATGATCACAGATATAAATGGCCCCACAGAAGCTGGAGTACTAGACTATATTACCAAGATACACTGCACACGGTTATAACTAATTGCTGTTTCCATTATAACTTTTATTTTAAAGCTGTTATGGTGCAGTTAAACAGCAGCAGTCCTTGTAAAAGCAATGTTAAGGCTTTTGATCAATAAAGAGTAAAATAACTCTAGAATTCTACTAGAATTACAGATTTGTTGTGATGCCACTTCCTAAAAATGGAAATGCTTAAGAAAGAAACTTTGTTTGAAACCAATTCGTCAAGACCTGCTCTTGGCACGTATACAGAGGGATTCTCTTTCTTGGCAGAGTAGCAGAGTAGCTTTCACCTTCCCATGTTTCTACCACTCACTGCTAAAAGCTTCAGCGACGGTCCCACGAGTGCTCCAGAGAACCTGGCTGCTTTGGTGATGAAGCACGACTCTCACTGGCGATGCAGGCATTAGAAACACAGCCACACAGGCAGTGTTTTAAGGGACAAAATCCACCTCAGAAACAAAAGCCAGAAGTCTGAAAATGAATTATTCCCTATTATTTCATGCACTGTTTTCTTTTTCTGAAGGACTATTATCCTTCCTCCTATAGTTCTTCCATAAGTGCGTACAGTTATGTTCATCTATAAAGTGTTGTGAGCCCGTATCTTTGCACTCTCTTATAGTGTTGCCTGTGCAAAGCTTATTCAATTACCTTTTAGCCTGTAACTGAAAACTGATAGAATCCTGAGTCACGAAAAACAAAGAAAAAATGGTAGATACACTATGGGAATGTAATGCTACTAGAGCTCTTATGTTTTCAAAACTCAATACATCTTGGCAGGGAAATTCAGTACAACCATAGTGATTCATTTTTGTCTCTGTTTAGTTTTTGAAATTTGACCAAACTCTAGCAATACTGCATGAATCCAAATAAGATGCTACTTCTGTTTACAATCTCTTATTACATGACTAACTAATTCTGCATAAAACTTTGGCTAAATATATAGAGCACAACACAACAACTCATCCTACACGAAGCAACTAACAGAGGAGGAAAGCTATTTTAAAACTAGGTGCACCTATTTAACACATTTTAGAGCAGGCCTTATTTTCATGAACTTTATAACTTAATATGCTATTTTTATGAGAGATAATCATCAGGATTACACGGAAAGATGTTGGCGGAGTAACACATAAAATGAAACAATTCTCAAAATACCAGTCAGTATTCTCAATTATGCTTTCTATTTGATTGTTAAAAGCCAATCCTGTTGACCCAGCAGTATACACTTGGCTTTGCAGCCACTGTTGCTGCTTAGTAATGTCTTGGGAAATCCTACACCTTTTAAACTTTATGCAAATCATCTAAAAGAAGCCAACTTTAACACTCAGGTTGAATTAGAAAATAGGAAAATACATAAAGTAAGTAGTTTAAGGACAAAGTTGTCTCTAGCTAAAATGAAGCGTGAAGTCCTAGTGACACTATGAAAACACCAAACTGTACATTAAAATTCCTAAACATCGCTGCTATTCACAACAAGCCAATGAAAACATTTGTTATTTCTGGGTCTAAAAGTAAGTTTATAAGTTAGGAAAATGATGTCAGTGTAAAAGAATTCCAAACTAATTTTATCTGATTGGCAAGTGAATTCAAGTACTAAGATATTAAATAAATATTTGACAGCACCATTCCATAGTATAATTTATTTCACATATGCACTAAATTAAAACAAAACGTTTAAACGTTTTTCTAAACTGCTAGCAATTTCCAGGCAAACCACAAAGTGAGATGATGGCGATGGTTGCTATTGTGTAACAGTGGAGAACCTTCTCATTCTTCCAAAGGTCATAAAGAGTTTTAAACACATAATCAAAACCACAAGGCAAAGAAAGGTATGGCACTTAGTTTTGAACTTGTAATGACAGCAAATTTAAATTTATTCCACTGAGCACTTCTGCTAGTGGAGGAAGAAAAATCAGTGCTAAATGCCTGGTGTGGTATTTGTATCAGGAAGGACTACTGCAATCATTAAGGAGTCCATAAGCTTTTCCTGGATCTGTGGAAATTCATTCCATGTCACAAGCCTGTTACGAGAGTATTTGAATCTGTGATGCGTCTCAATGACTGGTGATGAAATACGTTCGTCACATAATGACCAAGAGGTATCAGCAGAGGATGATACAGGGAGACATTAAGCCCTGCTGCAAAGGACTAAGGGGGTCCTGGTTAACGAAAAACTTAATATGAGCCAGCAGTGTGAGCTTGCAACCCAGAAGGCTAATGGCATCCTGGGTTCCATCACAAAAGGGGTGGCCAGCAGGGCAAGGGAGGTGGTGGTCTCCCTCTCCTCTGCCCTCATGAGGCCCCAGCTGGAATACTGCATTCAAGACTCAGGCCCCCAGCACAGGAAGGATGTGGGGCCTTTGGAGAGGGTCCAGAGGAGGACCATGAAACGATCCAGGG
Organism: Chrysolophus pictus; assembly: GCA_037305975.1. Taxonomy (NCBI): domain Eukaryota; kingdom Metazoa; phylum Chordata; class Aves; order Galliformes; family Phasianidae; genus Chrysolophus; species Chrysolophus pictus. The sequence goes on from JAYKPI010000006.1 coordinate 44,048,357, forward strand.
GCTGGAGCACCTCTCCTATGAAGATAAGCTGAGTGAAGTGGGTTTGTTCAGCCTGGAAAAGAGAAGGCTAAGGGGAGACACCATTGCAGGCTTCCAATATTTAAAGACAACTCATAAGCATGAGAAAAATCAACTTCCTATGATATTAGATAGGATAGGGGAAATGGTGTTAAACTAAAGGAAGGGAGATTCAGACCAGATGTCAGGGGAAAGTTTTTTACTGAGAGAGCGGTGAGGTGCTGTAACAAGTTGCCCAGAGAGGTTGTGGATGTCCGGATGTCTGCAGAGGTGTTTAAGGCCAGCCTGGATGGGGCCCTGGAAAATCTGATCTAATGCTCGATCTAGCAGTTGGTAACCCTGTCTGTGACAGGGGAGTTGGAACTTGATGATCCTCTTGAAGTCCCTTCCAACCTAAGCCACTCTATGATCCTATGTATCTGTGATTCTATGATTTTATGACAAGACGCATAAAAGAACTATTAGAGATGTTGCACAAATAGATCTAGAGCTCAGAAATCCTTTAAAAGGGAAATGGGATTCTGTGTACCATTTTTTACTATATGCTGCAAAGGGACTATGTATTCATATTTACACAGTTCTGGAAAAGATACATCTAATTCAGTGGCTCTTACCAAAGTAGAGTTTCTATGAAAATCTGTGTTATTCAAGATTCAAGCAAAGGAGTTTCACATCATCCCAAAGATATAGTGGAACATTTTTCATACTGTAATTATGGGAACAGAAAATCAAACTAGTTTCAACTTGGTTGAAACACTAGGGTCAAAGAACTGAAATTCCCTCAGATTGAAAGACTATTAATATAGAATTCTGATTAGAATTCCCATAGAGATAATTCATAGTTGCAAAAAGTTCAGCTAGTTTATATTCCAGAAGATTTATAAAAGGGTAAGTTCGTAACTAATGAAAAAAAATATAGGTAAAGTTTTCGTTTGAGATAAGTACTACCTATGCATACCATATGCTTTTAAAATACTACAATACTTTTAAAAAATTTGGATATTAAATGCAAAACCAAGAGTACACAGCAGTAGTTATACTTACAAAACAAGAATCAAAAGATCTGGGTTTTTTTCCTCCATTACAGAAAAAGCTGCAGTCATATATTTAACAAAGTCTCAAAGAAGTGAAATGGAAATCAGAGCTCAATTTGGTTTATGTAGTGAGATCAAATTCGGAATTATATTTTCCAGGTTTTTTTATAGTATATTTTATGTTTCCCCCTTCAGATTCTCCCTTGGCTTAGAGAAGCCTGAAGTATCTATTGATTATTCTACAAATCATAAAACCTTAAACAACGTGACATCAAAATACTTAAGCTATGGTGAGGAAAAATCAAACAGTATTGGAGGTTCTACATCACTCTTGAATTAACAATTCATATGTGAATATACACACTCTAGTCTTCTCGACGTACTTGCCGTCCTGCACACAGGGTTCTTTTCTCTCTAAACAGTGTTAATACTGAAAAATGCAGTTGTTGTGAAGCTTCATTCTAAAACAATACAGACTCTGTTATAATCCTTTGGCATTGTTCTGGATGAAAAGCATTACACGCACGTAAGCTATTTTATTACAAAAGAAAACAACAACAACAAAAAACAATTAGGGAGATTAGAAAATGTGAAAGAAAGAAAATACGGGTTTTGAAAGAGTATAGTGGTGCTGGGAAGTAAACATTTTATCTTCCTGGGCTTAGAGTGCCACATAATTGCCAGTGTGAAGTAGCTGCTCATTTTATTGATCATTGAAAAATTCTCTTTGTGTACATGGATGTTCTGCTGTACTTTGGAATTAGCTGCAGTCCGTGGCTATTGAAACACAAGCAATGACCTATGTGCTAACAACATACAGAAAGGGCCAGAAGTTTGACACCAAAATCAGTACTTACTCAATTATCTACCATCCTTCTTTCCAAAGGTCTCAATATCTTCTTTGGAAATTTCTCCTATTTTAAAACTTTTTGCTTAACTGTACATGGACAGATGTTACATACAGAATCTTTATGGGTAAGCATCCCCAAATTGGGCACAGATTGGACACATCTATTGTCTTTCTGTCTGTGTAAAGGTACCTGAATGACATGAATTTTAGTAAATTCATGTGTAACTCATAGAAGTAGTTTCAATCATCTATAAGAAAATGCCATGTATTTTTTCAAACTACAGGAAAATTAACTTTTTTTTATTTGTATGTCAGAGAATATGAACACAAGGCATGGAGCTGTAGCTCCACTGAATGAGTACAGTTTTTTTTAATAAAGTAACATTGCTCAAGTATGCACCATTAAGCAGCTACTATGCTGCTAATCTATTATCCCAAATTATGTCAGATTACATTGGCAAAATTCAACTAGAAAATATTAGTATTTCTGATCGTACTTGGTTTGAGTTGAAATGTGACACGTCCTGATGTCAGACGAGGTTAAGTACAAGTTCTGAGCTGACGATGTATAACGCTTCTGGTTAAGGCCAAAAAAAAGGTGTGTAGTCACTCTTCCCATATTCTACCAAAATAAATTACCATTTTCAAAATAATATTATTGAAAAATACACTTCCAGTAGGTGAAGGATTTTAACATTGGATGTAAATGCAATTGCACTTCTTTCTCTGATCTTTAATTATATTGACTTTCTTCCAGCTCTACTTCCCTCATCACCTCCTGTCATGACCCCAGTGCAGTGTTATGTTGTCCATCAAACTGGATGAAGTTATTCTTCTGGGCTTATAGTGTAGGCTTCAATTCTACTGATCTGCATGGTGCTTGGAGAACTGTTTTGTTTTGAGATGAGGTTGGTTTACCACTTTCTGTTGTAAATGCCATTCTACAGTGCAAACACATACGTTGATTTGGCTTATTCATGTCTTTCAGCTCCCCAGTGTTACGCTCCAGAAAGTTTTACTATAGAACTATTGCAACAAGCATATTCCAGGCATCCAAGGCTTAATCCTGTACAAATATCATGCAAACATATTGCTTCTCAGTATTATTTTGAGTCCATTTCTGTAGCATGGAGTGATCATTCATGCTGTGAAGCATCCTTTTCATTGAGCTCAAGAACAATGAAAGAATATGAGTACAAAAAAAGTAAATGGGTAAAGTCAGCAAATAAAAGTGATAACGTGGACTTTGCCAGCAATATCAGATCCCACTTTGTGTAACAGGAGTGCAAAATTAAAAGATGCCTCAGTGAATGACTGAACCAAAGTGATCGCTGAGGGAAATTTTTAAGATAGTCACCATCTCACACTTGTCTCACTGTGCAAGGAGCCTGCTTGTTTTCATTCCTACTAAGGATATAGAGACACCTTATTTGTAGTCCTAACACATATAAGGCACAAACTTCTTACCGCATCCACTACACAAAGTCCGCAAATCATCTGGCAGTGAATGCAGCCCTAGATTAACTTACCTTTCTGAGAAGAAATTCCCCAGGTTTCATCCACCTGCAGAACACTAGAGACCACAAGGCTCTAGGACCATGTTAGCAAGAGAGCTAACGTTGAGTGAAAGAGGTAAAACAAGAACCAAGAAGCATTAGTAGAATACTATTAATCAAGGATTCCTTAACACATCTCTGTTCGGAGACCCATTGTTCACAGTTCCTCTCAAGCACACATCAAGCAAGGTGCTGGAAGAATGGCAAAGTGTATGCTGTCACTTCAGTTCAGTCATATTAAGAGAGCTGTGGAACTTGAGAGCTTCAGCTCAGTCTCCACATCAGAAAGCTCAGTAAAAACAGTCCTGCTCGAAAGAGCAAGACCTGGCACCTAACATTCATATTGTCCATGGATTGCACTTATATTTCCCTTAGTGGCAGATGATATTTGGGCTTTTTTTAGGAACATCCCAGAGTATTTGTTTGCCTTCTGTGTACCAGTGGCAGACAGAACAGACAGCAGCTGTGCAAGTGAACACCTCTCCATACACAAAGTATACTTAAACTGCACTAGCACAGAACATAAGATGTTCACGTTCTTCCAAGGAAATTATCAGCCATACCACACCTTGATCTACTAAGCCATGTGTCAACTATCCAATGGACTTGAAATCAGGACATTGCCCCTAAATAAACTGAAGTATTGGTCCTATTCTCTAGCCATAGAAAACTTGCACTACTTAGGGTACACTATATATGTATTCGTTCTAATTCTGGAGAGTCTATTCCCGCAAAGAACATTTTCCAGAAAGCTACAACAGCATCATAATACAAAGAAGTATGTATTGCAGTGGATAACCTCCGTGAAAGCATATATAGTTGTATAATTAATGAATGTACAGATGTTATAATATACAAGAGAGCTTAACTAAGCAGGTTATAGTAACAAAAAGAGAATAGATAGAGTGCTTACCCACACCCTGGGCTCACTGCAAAACTCCAGAGGAAGGATCTCCAGAAGAAAACCCTTCCCACTGGTAGTCAGCCCTTAAATGGGGTCTAGGAGAGGTGCAGCCAGGCTTCCCCCCTTCCAGCAGCACAGGTGAATTGCCTTCACTTGTGCTGCCATGGCTGACTCATTGCTTGCCTCAGGTGATCAATCAGAGGTCGTGATTCAGCAGTTCCCATACAATAGTTCTACAGATAGTGTGTAGAAATCTCTAGGGATGGCTTGGTTGTTTTCTGCACCATAAGAAGAAAAAAAAATTAGAAGTGAAAGTCATATTACGAATTCTTGAACTAATTTCACTGATGTCTATAAGATTATAGTGGAGATTAATTTAGTTCTGTGCTAAGGAAAGTAGTCATTAAAATTGAAGTTATGGATTTGTGTTTTTTTGTCTGATTTTATTTTTCTGGTAATGAAAGGCCAAAAATATATTCTGTGTGGACCTATAAATGGTCTTAATAACATATTCAATCTGAAAAAAATACAATTCACCTTTCATAACTTTTAATGCCTTTCACTAGTGTGCTTATTACAACAGATAATTGTAGAGTTGTCATGAGGATTTTGTCACCATTTACTGTAAGCCAAAATAAAATTTATTTTTAAATCTAATGTATTCAACATTTAAAATATATTTTCTACATAAAAATACAGAGATTATGGAAATTCTTTAGAAATACGGTCTTGGCTTTGTTTTTGCATGTTTTTCTATGTTACTGCACACTTTTTTGGATATGTTATGGTATTTCCAATCAGCCATTAGTAATAGGTTTAGCAGTTGTTTCAACCTCTCTTAAAATGTTGTTGTTCTCATTTTTATTCCATAGAAGGCAATTTAGGCATCCATCTGCAAACACTTGCTATTTGAAGCAATGCTTGCTATCATTAATAGTCCTTGTGAAAACACAGTAGCAAGTACTTTACCTAGTAATGGGAGTCTGGAGGACTGGAGCTTAGGTTGCAAATGTTCATTTAATTTTGGGAGGACATTCAAGCAACCCATGTTTCACACTACAAGTGCATACCACGTTCTGTAACTCCTGGTTTCTATTTCTGTCACTGCCTCTGACCAGCTGTATGTCCTTGAACATGCGCCATGCTCTCACTATGCTTCAATTTACCTAGATTTAGAACAGAAATAAAAACTGTCCCTAGGCATTTGAGAACATAATGCCTCATTGGGTAATCTGAGAACTAACTGTGCCAATGACAAAAGTACACTGAGGTCTTCAGTAGAAATTCACCCTTCTGAAAAGTCCATGAACATCAAAATTTTCAAAAAGGATTTATTCTCTTCTTCATTTCCGAGAGGGCATCGCATCTGTAACTCCCACTTATAGTTTCTGTAGCAGCAGTATTTGGAGGTCCCACTCAAAAGTCCATGAAAATAAAGGATGTTCTGGTACCATTAACATTTGTACTTCGCTTTATCCAGGTAACTGTGTTTATTTAAGAGATTTCAGATTCCTTATATGGCCAATAGAGGACAGGCGGATACCTCACTTCTCATAGGTTATAATAAAGGGAATCAGTTCTAATCTAAGCAGCTAATTTAAATGCATAAAATTCACTTGGATCCAAAACTGTGCACTGAAACAACTGAATACAAACAATACGAAAGCCTCGTGCATCCAGTTCAAAATGGTAATTTGGAAAGATCTAATCTCTGAAAGGATCAATGAATCTAAACCAATCAGAAAAACACATAAAATAAGTATCTATGCTATTTCTTCCCCACTGTGTTCTAACTTCTTATTGGCGAGCCAGATGAGAAGGAAACTCTCTTCATTTAAGTCTTATTCAAAGTCCAATATTTCACAACGTTTGCTTTTTCAAACAATCGAACAGATTTTTTACATTTAAGAAATAATAAATAAGAGATATATGATAACGATAAATGGCAGAGACAAAAACTATCTGCTGTATTAAAGCAAAAGCACATATTCCAAATTCAGAGAAGTCAGACACACTGCCAAATCATTTGGTCACAATCATTTTCATTTCCCATTTGAAATTTTAGTATTCACATTCTCTACTGTCTTTATCCAACCAAACGCCCTTCAAGTTTCTGCCTGATGAGGCAACACAGATGCAATGATTTTTAGCTTACCTGGACAAAAACTAACTACATAAAAAGGGTTTTATTTCACATTTTCAAACTAACATCATTAGGAAATTTCAGGATAAAATGTACAGTGTAAAATGGGCTTGTCAATGGGCTGTCAAACAGTTTCAACTTAAACTATGTCTACTAAATTTTAGTAATAATTTCAGTGCACCAATCTGAAAATCTTTGGCAGGTACATTTAAGCAAATAAATATACACACTCTTCAAAAAAGCAAAGTTCAACCAAAAATCTTTGCAAAATATCTTTAAGAATTCACATTCATATCTGCTAGTATGGGGCTTCCAAATACCTGTAAATTAAAAATAAAAAATAAGAAGCACAGCAGCACAGACTGCGAGCAAAGGATTTTATCACACTTTGTAAAGGGTATCCTATTCCATCGATGTTTCTGTCCTTCCAATATGTTTCACACAAATGAAACAACTGAGAAGTAATTTAAAGAAATTTTAAACAGTAACTTTCATTGGTGTTTATGACACAGGTAGAAGATTGACTCGGACTAAAACATCACCACACTTGCAAACTTCAGTTTTACTTTTATTTGCAATCACACGAATTTTACTTGAGCTACTTTTAATTCCTCTAATTGTGACTTCAATTTCTGAATACAGCTCTAAGCCAAAATATCCTAGGCTACTGGGGAAGCCAGACCTCGTCAAATAGTTACCAGCAGTCTCCACCACATGAAAAGCTAGTCTGTATCTGTGCAGTGTTGATAGATACGTGAAACAGCAGTTAAGCTTTTGTTCCATGTCCTTGTCAGGAATCTAAATCAACTTTCCAAACTTTTGTCAGACTAGTTTTCTCAAACAAATATCTTCTAATGGCAAATGTGATTGACATTTCAACACTTCTTCAAGTATAAATTAAATTAAAAGCACCTACGCAGAGGTTCTTCTGTCAAAACTGTATGGCAAATGAAAATGTGCTCTGAAATTCTTCAAATATACCACATTAGAAGAAGCATATGTACAGAAAATTCTGGATTTGCAAATGGCAAAATTTCTATGGCAGCTCTCAGATTTCATGCTTGCTGAACTACTTCAGTAAATGAACATAATCAGCCACCGTATGCTCTTACAGGACAGGTGCCATGGCTTATCAAGGTCTCACAGATAACAAATGTCAAACATTATTATTCGAGTGATTATGGTAAAGTTTGAAGACTGTTATACCTGGTTGAATCTTTGTTTTTTGCTTGTATAAAGTAATTAACTGCTGCTTTAAAAGCAGAGTTTAAAAGCAACTCTTTGAATTTTTCTGAGATAATGAGAACATAAAAGAAGGACCAATCAAGATGCTGAGAATGCAGTATAAAAAAGTTGCCACACACACTCTCTTTGACTGAAAATGATGTCTGATGGACTCTCGGAAGACAACACAGTGATCATCTACTGGACTCTCCATTTTGTCAACACCTCCCTGACAACCAGGACACAAAACTGGTTACAGCACTTCAAAAGTAGTCTCACAAGTGCTGTAGACGGTACAATCACATCCCTCAACCTCTCTGCAATTTTTGTTGCTGCCAGAGTACACTTGTCACTCGTGTTCAGTTCACTGTACACTAGAATGCCCAGGTGCCCTCCTACAGAGCTGCTTTCTAGCCAGCCAGCCTCCAGCCTGTGTAATCATGGATGTTACTACATCCCAGATATAGGACTTTCCATTTGCCTTTGTTAAAATGGCCTGAGATTCCTGTCAGCCCACTTCCACAGCTTGTAGAGTTCCCTTTGAATGGCTGCCCAATTTGACAGCATGTTACCTGCTCCTCACAATCCAGGAATGAAGTGGTCGAGGATGCATTATGTCACTATGCCAGGATGCTATGAGAAACTGTGTAGAAGGCTGCACTTAAGCCAAGACAATGTCTTGACAATGTTCTTCCCCCCATATCCATAATCATTTCATCCTAAAAAACAGTCACAGTGGTCAGAGTTCATCTGCTGAAAGTTTCATGTCACTTTGATGTATCTTCACGTGGCACTTTCCATGAGGACTTCTGTAAGTTTTCCTTAGGAGAGTCTGTGGACTAAGGAGAGTCTGTGGTTCCCTGGACCTTTCTGCCTGTTTTGAAGTTCAGTGTGACATTTGCCTTTTTCCAGTTTTCAGGGACCACCAAGATCTTACAAAGATGATAGAGGTCTCACAAAGACACTGCTCACCTCTTTCAGCACCTTTGGAGAACGCTCTCTAGTTCTGAGTATTTGTGTATGCACAGTTTATTTAAATAATCACCAGCTCAGTAGTCCTCTACTTTTAACTTTATGTGTTTTGTGCACATAAAATGTTGTATACAACCCACCTACTCCTTCAAACAAATTGAACTTAAGTAAAAGCGATCTGCCACTCTTGATAAGATATTCAGGATATCACCGTGAGTAGCTCCCAGTTTCTTGACAATTCTCTCCCTCATTGACAGCTCCATACAATCTGAGTGCTACTCAGGTCCCTCTCAGGAAAAAAAAGCATAGAGGTATTTGTTTGATTCTGCCCAAGTGGGTAGTCAATCCTATCACTACTACCCAAATGGCAGTCAGTTCTGGTATACTCAGCTAAAGATCTGCTCACTTCCCTCTACTTTCCTGAGTAGAAAAGATCTTGACAGCAGATTTACTACTGTTAACATTTTGCTGAGAGGAGCTAGCATACCAACAAATTGTCTGAGTAGGGCAGGATATTCCCAACCTACACTGAGTGTACTACTAGTAGCAGAAAAGCAACTTCTGAAAAGACAGCAATACCATGAAGTACAAATCACGGCACAGAGCTGGCATGTGCTGGTGCTTTGCTCAGGGAAAGAAAACAATTTGGGAAGTCTCAGTGTATGAGTCTTGATGGTACAGCACATAAAAGGCTATGTCAGACATTAAAACACGACCTAATATGCTTCAGTGTGAACATGTACAGCACACCAGAATAGCATCCTAGAAACACGGTATCTCCCCCAGCCATTTTTACTTGTAATGGCAATTAGTAGGTATGGACCTTCTTGTTGCAATCATTTAACTGAAGAAAAGATGAGCTTCAGGCCCACTGTAGTAGTTTCAAAACTTAACCACTTACAGCCATTTTCCTTCACACTTATAGTTAAAGCCCTTCACGGGTGAGTTGTGTTAACAAGATCCTAAGTGAGCTCTTCAACAGTCTCAGCACAAATTTGCTTGATGCACCATCAAGTAAGCTCTACTAGCCTTGGGTGTGCTGTGGAAGCAAGAGTTGTAATAAATAGGCAGGAACTGCTGCATCCTTAATTTGTGGTGCCTGATCTCTAGGACCTACTCTCATTTGACTTGCATAAAAGGAGATAGGAAAAACAGAAGGAAAAGTAAGACAAGTAATTACTTTGCTTCAAACCAAGATCCTACAGCTAGTGAGGCAAATTCCTGGAAAAAAATTCTAAGCAAATTTGATTGAGCCCACTGCTAAGAATACCAAACCAGTTCTAGACTTGAAGGCAATCAAACGACCAGTATAGAGGAAACTACTGCATGGCAAGTTTTCTCCTGCATTCCAAATATCAGTAAGTGTAGCCTGGCAAGGTTGGGAAACAATATGATTGCGGAAATCTTCAGTGGTTAGGGACTGAAACTGGGGAAAGAATGAATGAAATGGCAAGAATCCAGAAATAAAGCTCAGTCTGCAACACTGGGCTACTAAAAGACTGTTGCAAAGATTTTCTAGAATCTGAAAGTCGCTTCTGGGCTGCAGAACCTAACAGCATAGAGGCCCCAAATCTGTTGTTTAGGAAGAGCAAGACCTCCAGAATCAACCCCCTCTGCTTTAAACACTTACACTCTCTGCAAACCAACCCACCCTCTTATAGTTGACATTTGTTCATTTTCCATGGCAAGTACTTAAATCATTTTTCACTTATTTTAAGTTTGGTTAAAAAAAAAAAAAAAAAAAAAAAGCAAGTAAGAAGGGAACTGGGTCAGCATTTAATGAGAGTCCAGAATGATTAGGAGGAACTTAAGGCAGCCAAGTTAAAGTTGAGCTGCTGAATACAGTTTTGTATCTTAAGAAAGTAAAATACATCAGTAATAGCTTAGTTAATCAGACATTCTAGAATGACCAGTGTAAGTCATTAGCTAAAAACCTGATCATTTAAAAAAAATGATAAAATTCGAGTTGGATGAAATTTTCAAATGAAATCTTTTCCATCGATAGCACTGCAGTGCATCGGTTGAAAACAAGACACTAAGTGTGAATATATTCTCTTTGCACTTCAAATAGGGATGCTGACACATTCCACAGATGGCAAATGGAGAAGACAGACCAAGACGCATGCACATTTCTGAAGTCTCCTTCCCAACTAATTGCTTGTCTGTCAGAATTGAAGCCTGTCTAAAGGGTTGGGTTTTTTTCGAGTAAGCTTTTCTTGGATTGAATGTTCAAGTTATATCACAATGCAGTTCAAAAGGAAAAAAACAGTCCAGAAAGTCAGTAGGTACAGCACTGTATCGTCATTAGTTGATCTGGATCCAAAGATAAAAGTTTTCAGTCTCTCAAATCCTAAGCACATTGACAGGTGGCAAATACATAACTGCCTTTTCTTTCTTGAGGGAAGAAACAAGGATTTTTCTCTCCTACAGCCTTTTAATACATAAAATATTGGTCCAAATCTATTCTCTAATGTTCCATTCCTTCCCACAGTTTTTGATCAAATGAGAACTGATGTTGGGCCATGGAAAGCCTGCTCCACATTTGTCTCTCATCTTGCTTCAAAGAGATCCCTATTGGGCCAGTTACTCAGAACTCCACTGAAACAAATGCAGCTATTATTCTGCAAGGTCTCTTGTTTTTGTAAAATACGATCTCTTTTTCTTCTGGTTGCTGCAAATCTAACTGATTCTGGCTCCTTAAATTGCTTTCTTTTTATGGCAGTGATAGGAAAATCTATCACTATTTTTATGAGAGTCCAGAAATTCACACTGAAATAAAAATCATGTGACAATCATTTTTTTTAATTTTTTTTTAATGTGAAGCAGTAGGATTCGGGAACTGCTAGCCTAGGCCTCCTGCAATTCAGCTGAACTTGTCCGAATTGTTTATACATATTTCACATTTCTGAGGCTTTCTTCCCTGCTATACAAACCAGATCAGCTGTACGTATGAACCAGGTTATTCTCTGAAATCTGGAGGGTGAGACAGTAGGTGCAGAGAAGTGCCAACAAACGGTATGTGTGCACACCAACTATTTCCCTCTGGGTTCTGAGAAAGGGCACTTTCCTAAGAAAACATATTTTGCTGTTAAACAAACCAGAACGTTTCATTTCTTCAAGGAATGAAGGCAGCTCGTTCCAAACAGCAAATTTGTGTTTTTCTACAATGGCAGCTTCTGTCTCCTGGAAGCCCGGAGGTCGCACCAACAGAAAGCAACGCCTGCCGGGGTAGGCAAAACTGAGGAGCAGAACCTGTCTGTCTCCTCTGTGTTGTATGCGGTACTGTGGCTGCTGAACAGACGTAACCTGTAGGCGCTACTGACAATGCCTTTGCTATGAGCGTGGTTTTGTGCTGCGTCCACACAGCGCGCGTTACTTTAAAGAGCTCGGCTCGCTGATAGGAGAGCTACAGATCCCAATCTGAGGCTGCAGGAGCAGCCCGCCTCTGGGACACCACAGCTCGGCAAGGGACGGGGTAGCGCTGGAGCCGCGGGAGAGTCCGTGCGAGGACTCGAGACCGGCCGAGGACGGGCCCACCCACGGCCGCCATCTCGCCGTCCCCTGAGGCGGCCACCTGGGGCGGGAGGGAGGAGCCGCCAAGCTGGGAGGGAGGAGAGGGGGGGGAGGCGGTGCGGCGCGAGGCCCCACCGCGCAGGGGCGGTGCCGGTCACGTGGGTTCGGCGGCGGCCCCGCCCCGGCTCCGGCGGAGGCAGCGGCGGCGGTGCGCGCGCGCAGCCCTTGCACCTGGCGCCGTCCTCGGGGCTCCGCGTCGCCAGGACAACCGGCCTCGCCGCCGCGCCTCTGCCATGGTGAGCCCGCCGCAAGGCTCTCGGCCCCGGGGCGGCACGCGGTGTCTCAGAGGCTCGGCCCGGCCGCTACGGGGCCCAGGGCGGGGAGCGGCGGCGCGGCAGGGCGGTGCGGGGCTGCCAGGGCGTGGCGGGCTGCGTGCGTGTGTGCGGCGTGGGCTGGCGGTGCTGTGTGTGTGTGTATATGTATATATGCGTGTGAGAGGAGCAGCGCTGTGTGCGGGCGCTTCCACAGGCGTGTACGCGCTGGGTGTGGCCGCGGCTGTGTGCGCGCTGCGCTGCGCTGCACGGACGTGTGCGGTCCGCCGTGCGCGCCGAGCGGCCGCGGGTCGTCGTGCACATAAACATGCGTGGCGGTGGGTCGATGCGTATGCGCAGGTGGATTTATAACCACAACAGAGCTGCGGTGCGTATGCGGTGGGCGTGGGGTCGGCCGCGTCGCCGTGCGGAGGCGGCGGAATGCCTCTGTGCGGGACGAGGCGGGAGCTGCGTGCAGCAGGTGGCGGGGAGCCGAGAGCGGCCTGCCGGGCTGGGGAGCGGTGCCGGCACCGGGTTCGACTTCGGTGTCCGCTGCCCGATCGCTTTGCGGTGGTGGTTGTGCGCGGGGAAGGCTGCCAGGCTTTCATGCGTGGGGCAATGCGGTGTTGCAAGGCAGAAGGTTGGTTTTATGCGCGATTGTGGGTGTCCCGTTTGGGGTGGAGCGCCAAGCCCCACGGAGGGAAGCGGGATGCCCCTCTGTGGCAGTGTAAGTTGAATTTTCCTATTATGTTTGCACAAATAATGGTCCTTCTGTCTCTTCTATACCTTCCCTTCTGTGCCTTCACAATATATTTTGAACCTGAGCAAAACAACCTTGAGAGGCAAAACGTGAGGAGGAACGATAATATGGGCAGCCAGCACTTGCAGCGCACCTCTGTGTAGTGTTGTGTTTTTAGAGCAGACAGATTGGAGCAGCAGAGGACATAGGAAATATCTGTTGCTACAAGGAGTAGCAATGCCAGTGAGTGCGGCTGTAGGTGGTGTGGTGTTGGTGAGATGATTGCAGTACGACTTGATGATGTCCCACTCTGTGTTGGTTTTCCATCACGCGTGCTACGGGGCTTCTGTGATGTGGAATATCTGAAAAGCTAGTTTAATAAAAACAGATCTATTTCATGTTGCAGGTATGGAAACAAAAGGATAAAATATTTGATAAGGTGTTTCACAATATACATAAATATTTTACATTAACTCAATTCTGAGAAAGGTGAAAAAGGGATTCATTTTGACAGATAACACGAGATGTTTCAATATGGGAAATATTGGTGTATCTACAAATTAGAAAGACCATTGGCTTATTGCTTGCTTATTTTGACAGACTGCAATAGAAGACTATTTTAGCAATCTTTGTTAAAATTAGAGACTACGTGGGGTTAGCAGATGTGGAAAGTTGAAACTGAAGTCAAATTTTGACTGAAGCATAGCAACTATTTTTAGGTTAATGGAGTAAAGTAGTACTAATCTTGGCACTGTGACAGTATTGATCTGAATGCCAGCAGAAGGCTATACATTAACAGTACTTCAGCTGTTTTGTCAATTAGAAGCTAGAATAACAGCATCAATGTCATTATAAATTACCAACTTGTCTAATCGTTCTGGTAATATTTCTCCTGAATCAGAAACTCACTTGAAAGGGATATGCTAAGTATGACAAAACCATATTAAATTGTGCAATCAAAGGGTTCTCGCTCTGAGTTCAAACGGTAGCCTGGAGCTAAGTTCAGACAGTACTCACAACACTCATTTGCATTCTTTCTAATAACCTTTTCAGGAAGGTGATCAGTGTACTCCATACATTTATTTTTGTTTATGTTTTAGCATACTCCAAAAAAAATGATAGAACCTCTGATCTTTCTTGAGCAAGATATATTGAGCAACTCGATTTGGACATAACAGGGTTGGAGTCTAATCTTCTGCCTGAGCTTCTGTAAAACAGCTTTCCCACTGGAACTTTATAGCATGTGGTGGGAAACCTTAATTCTTTGTAAAACTTCAGAGGTGAACACAAACAGTGATCTCTTGAGTTTTTAAGAATGCACTTCTTACATTCATCACTTCAAAGTCAGTATGCACTGTTATAATAAGAAAAGACATAGATTACTTTCCTAAGGAATAGAACTCAGAGCACACTCCTGTCTCCTCTGTCAGATCCATGTTTATTTTTCAGGATCAAGAAATTACTTGCCTGTTTCTGTTGACATTTAAACTCATTATTCTTGAGCTTGAAGATTTTTTTACTGATGGTTTGCTGAAGATAAGTTTTTCTCAGTGATTTTTCTAAAAATACATCATGCTATGAATGTCTGGAAATCTGAGTATTATGTTATTCCCCAAGACTGCACAGAACCAAGTGGATTATTTTTGAGGCAAAATGAATTTTGATCACAAAATCCCTGTGAATGATGCTGTGGTGAAATCTGCCCTAGGATCACTTTCAGTATTTTTCATTAGAGTTACAAAATTACCTGAATGGTCAAAGGAAAGTACCTTTCTCAGCTATTTTCAACTTACTTTGCTACTTCCATTTGAGACAGTGCTTGAGGAGGGATTTGTCACTTATTATCTAACCGGCTGAAGAAAAACAAGTCCAGAATCTATAAACTGCATGATTTTCCCATCTCCTTCGCTGTCCTGTCAACACTCTTCAGTCTCTTGAGTGATTCCATCTGGGTTATCTTCACCCTGGAGAAACTATTGTATTTATGGAAGAGGAGGGCTAGAACTGGGGATGTGCCCCTTTCTGTACTTGCCCATTTATGATTACTTAGAACCACAAGCTGCTGCATGGCCTACAAGAAAGTGCATAACAGCAGCAGCAAGATATCAAACATTAAAATATGGGCTGTGATTGACAGTATACTCTATCCTAGTGTTTCTGTTTTCTCCTTCAGCTAGGAGATAGTAAGTCTATCTTCATTGGTTTCATTACTTCGAACTGGTTATTGAGTATGTTCTCTAAACTGAAATCAATAAGGAGACAAGACATCAAGTCATCATAAATGTGAAACTCTACCAGCATGTCATGCTCTTCTGTCATCAGAAGTTGAAATTGAGGTCAGAGCTTCACTGAGGAACGGTGTTATCAAATCATGACTTGATGTAGTTATTACCTGGATGTTAACAGTCATAATATCTGTGTGTGTACAGTTCTGAAAATGGTCTATAGTCTACTTCTGATGCAAAACTATTAAGGTTATTTCCAAAGAAATTCAAGAGCTGTAAGTTTTGGCAAATAGTAGCAACTAAGTGAACATCCAGCTTCTCCTCTAAAGCTCAATTGCCTTCCTTCCCTGTAGCAGTTTAAAGTGTTTTGGAAATGCTACTCTAATGCTATTTCCCATGAAGTCAGTTGTAATTGCCACACGTAATCTTGGAGATGTACGTAATTTTGTCTCTTGCAACTGAAAACTCGTATTAATTACACATTATATATATGATGTGTGCAGTAGCAACACATCTTGTGTCATTTTTATTTTCTGGTTCATACTCTGGGGAGATTGTCTGGCGGAGGTTTGCTCTTCATAATAAAAATTTCACACTTGGTGCTAAGAAAAACATCAGTTCTGACATAGTGTTTATGATGCAGATCAAGCGCTGCTTTAAAACAGCCTTGTAGAAGCTTTAGAGTAATTTCTATGATGAATTACATCTTCTAATATGATTTTGAAAAACAGTTATGCTCAGGAAAAAAAATCAGTATTCAAAATTTCTCTCAAAGGTTTTTAGAGATTCTGCTTTAGCCATACAAACACAGCTTAAGCCATAATTACATTTACAGTGTGAACTGGTGTCACTGGAAATATTTGAAATATTGGAGAGATTTGGCCTTCAAGACCAAGACCAATGGAGGACCGTATCAATCCAAAGAAGAGTGGTGTAAACTAGAGAAGCGAACCTGCAGAGAAATTTCTAGGTTTGTATGCTGCTCTCCATTGCATTGCAATCAGTGTGTTAGTTTGTAGGTTAAAATACTGGAGACTAGGAATAAATCTAGTCATGTGTATGGCACTAAAAACAACTATGGGCTGACATGATGATTCAGAGCAGGAATTTTGAAAGATGAACTCCTAAGGGCTTTGATGAATCTGTGATTGGATTAAATTTGGATGGCTGGAACAGAAAGGCTGTCCACAACCAAATACCACTGTATTTAAGCAAATAGGTAACAGCTTTTCTCTCACACTGATTTTCAAAAAATGTATCATTGTATCAATGTCTACAATGTTTATTGCAGCACGATTCTACAGGGTGTGTGAAACCAAGAGACTATTTTTGCCACGAGATGAATTTTAGGGTGATTGCACAGTCCCTATGATGCGTTGTAATTTGTTTCAGTCCTTCTGCTTAGAGACTCAGAGTTACTTGAATATTCAAACAATCATAGAATTGCGCAGGTTGGGAAAGGTACCTTTTTCTGGTGCTCTCTCCTTGGGATTTTGCAAATTGCATTTGAATCTATTTAATGCTGGAGAAGGATTTGTTGCTCACCTGCTCAAGAAGGCACTGAAAGATACAGAACCTGAAAATGCATCAACCAGCTTTGTGATGGGCTACAGTCAACACAACTGTTTATCTATCTACTTATTTTCTTCCACAGAAATTCGCCCTTGAAACCTGCAAAGCATACTGGCTGGATTTCCCCAAAGCCTGTTTTAACAATCAAATCTGAAGTTGAAGGCATTGTTTTCAAAGGAATAACCTATGAATGCTTCATCATATACTGTTTTTGTTTGGAAATCTATAATCTTAAAACAAGAGTAATGAAGAAGAAAGCAAAATGCAGTCCTTAAAATATTTTATAGAAGGGGGAAAAAAGACAAAACAAACAACAAACCACCACCAGCAACAAAACATACAAACTACCTGAAGAAAAGATTTACCAAGTATAGTTGTATAACCAATGAATATACAGATGTCATAATTTTGAAATAAAGAAGAGTTTGGCTAAGCAGGTTATTATACCAAAAGAGAATAGATAGAGTGCTTACCCTTGTTCTGGGCTCACTGCAAAACTCCAAAGGAGGGACGTCCAGAAAGAGATCCTTCCCCACTGATAGTCAGCTCTTAAATAACTCTAGGAGACGTGCAGCCAGGCTTCATCCCTTCCAGCAGGGCAGGTCAGAATTGTGAATTGCCTTCACCTGTGCTCCTGTGGCTGACTCATTGCTTGCCTCAGGTGATCAATCAGAGGTTCAGGCCCTGATTGAGGGGTTCCCATACACACAGTATATGACTAAACATGGAACTCCTCTTCAATAGATGAAAGTGGAACCTTACCAAACCTAGTTTTTCCATCTCTCTGTATACATTTAAGATGTATTCGGAGATAGAGTTGACAGCTTTTTTTCTAAATTTCTTATTGTTCAAGCAGTTTTTCTCCTTGAGCCAATCAGCCTTCAATAGTCAAAGATTAAATTAACAGTAGATTATTTTTCCCTCATTCTACAATCAATAAGTGTACAGAGATGTAAAATCAATTGGCATACAGAGTTTTAGGCTAAGTAAGATTATTGCAACAAGAAGATAATAAATGGAAAATGCTTACCAATGTCATAGGCTCACAATATTCTCCCCCAGGAGCAATCTCTAGGAAGAGATCCTTCATCAGTGGCAGTCAGCACTTAAATGGGTCTAGGAGAGGAGCAGCCAGACTCCACCCCTTCCAGTAGCACAGGTGAATTGCCTTCACCTGTGCTCCCGTGGCTGACTCATTGCTTGCTACAGGTGGTCAATCAGAGGTTCAGGCTGCAATTCAGCAGTTCCCATACACTCGTGTACTTCGTGTTTCTTCTGCCATCTCTGGTAGCAGTTTGAACAAGACACTTCAGAAGAAAAAGGATGAACTAATGGATCAGAATCTGAACACAGAGTTATTTGTCTCCCATGTTGCTTCTATCTCTAAGTGTATGAAATTGAAGACTTGTTTCATGGGAGAAGCAAAATGTGGAAATATTTTATTTTTTCAAATAGTAATACAAAGCCTGTTTCTGTTGGTTAGGTATAGGGCTTAATCTGATATCTTACATCATGCAGGCTACAAAACATCAGTTACAAGATAGAGAGTATTGATAAAAAGCTATCTTTCATTTTAGGCTTGCATTTAATGAGGTCAATCTGATTCTGCCAACCATCAGATTTCCCCTTTGTTATTCTTAACAAATCAGTGTAGGAGCTACCACACTCAAGTTAGCTGAGGACAGTCTGCATCTCCTGAAATATTGGCCATGGTACAGGGAAAAATTCTGCATCTTTGAGAGTTTGTTCTGTGCCTTTTTGATTTGTTTCAGAATTTACAATAAAATAACCATTTGAAGAAATGTCACAGCACTTTAAATAACGGTGGTGGTGAGACAGCAGATTGCGCTAGTCTGCTTAGTACGTGGGGCTAATTCAGAGGATTGCTCTCTCTTTGGTGACTTTCCAGGAGAAAAGGCAGGTCTTGCTTAAAAGGATAGTCAGCTCAGCTCACAAGCTTGGGTATCCTGCTTATTGAGCCTTAATAATTACTGCACACAGTCAGATTAAGCCATACTCTTAAAAATGCTTGATAGTTCCAAATACATTTGGCCGGAAGTGGCTACTGTTCTGAAAGCTGTGCAGGAAAGGGTGCTGTCAGCTGCTTGGTTAACTGAGAAGAAGCTGGGGAACACAAGGCAGCAGACAGGGTGACCTCAGGCACCTCCTGCTCCCTGCAGCAGGGCATCTGAGTTGGGGTGGCCGAAGGCGTTGAGGCAGAGTTGTGGCCGCAGAGATGAGCGCTGACCTTCATCTGCTACTCAGTAGGTACAGGGCCTTGCAAGAGCCAGGGTGGTGCCCTCCAGTAAAATGTCAGTGATGTGCTCTGAATGCCAGTGCTGGTGAAACGAGAATTATGGCTTTTTTTGGAAGAAAACCAAGCAGTAAATCGGACAGTGTGGCTAGCTGCATCTGCCTGATGAGTTTTATTATGTTGGACAGAGCTTGCTTGGGGAAGCTTTGAAAGGAGTATGGCCCTTATGGGCAGCCCTGGGACAGTGATAAGCACTGGGTAAGGACACAGAGAGCTTTGCCTTAATCTGTGAAGATGAGTTGTAATTGTTCATAGGACCAACAAAGAAAGCTTTCATATGAGCTGTTGTTTTTCATCAGGACATTTGTCACACTTCTGGAAGAGGAGAGATCCAGGTGGCATCTGGCAATGAGGAGGAAACTGAGGTCCTGCAGAAGTGTGCTGTGCTCTGGGGAGAGTGGTTAGCTGCCATGTAAAAGTGTGTAGAGTCAAAGCTGAAGGCAAAGTACAGCTGGAGCATGGCAGGTAACAGTGTTGAAGTAAAAGGCTGCTGGTCTGATTGCTGTAAGTGGCAGTAGTTTGAGATGGCATTGCCTTTTGTGATGTTCATTTTTGTGTCGTCGATTGTACAGAAAGCTTTACCATGGGTTCTGTTGTCTTTGGTATCACCTATTTCAGTCCTGGTAGCAATGCTTATCCATTCTCCAGTCTAACACTGCTTTTGTTGCCTAGATACAGTTACATTTTGCTACTTAAGTGGTGCTAAATGATTCTCCTTGTCTGCCTTACTCTAGTGCATTAATTGTACAATTCCAGAGGAAGCACCAGATAGCAACTATCCTCTGACTATTAGGAAATAGCTTATAGAGTAACGTGAGATAAACCTAAATTTCTAATCAAGTATAACTATTTTCACTTCTCTTCCTCCTTCATTTTTCTCTTGTAGCTAAATGAAAAAAACTTTTTAGCATGCCACCAATGACATTAGAGTGCTCATAAGTTGCTCTCGGTAGCTGTCTTGGCTTTCTTTCCCCTATAGCAAAAGGTAATTTCAGTTGCACGGTGAAGGCAAAGTTGTATGGGCAACACTTGAACAGTTCCACTGAGGAGGAAAGATGTGCTGCAGGTTGGTGGGACTTGCTTTGGGGCACAAAAGTCTGCACGTCAGAGGAACTGGGTAAAACCTCAGTTGTCTTTTGTAAGGATTTTCTTTTAAAACATTTATGGTGCCTCTTACTGCATAAATAGTACTAAAATGCTGTCCTTGCAAGTGGAAACCTGAAAGACCTGATGCTTTTAACGTATGGAAATGTTCACAACTTAACTAGTATGTCTGCTGTGTCAACAGTAGGGGAAGGGAAATTAATGGATTTAATTCTAAACTACTGTCTCCTTTTGTGACAATGACCCACCCTTGGGTTTTATTACTGGCTTGTTAAATAATTCAACCTTGTTGTCCATCCATCTTCTCTTTTTACTGATTTTTCTTTGGGGTCTCTATTATCTTCTCTCCCAAACCTATGTTTACTCAAAAATGCTTGCTTTAGCATTCTAACGAGCAAAGTTGTTTTTGAGAACCTCCTTTTTAAAAGTTGGCATGTTGAAAATCCTCATCTACTCTGATTTCAGTGGAAATTAAATACATAAATATCTCTGTGGAACTAAGCCATAATGGCTGAGCTGCTAACAAAATGGTTTCATCTGCTAAGGAAATAGTCCTTTATTGAAGAGTCAATTAAATGACAACTGAAAATGCATCCCTCAAAAACAAAAACAAAAAAACACAACTTTCAACAGAATTAATAGCATAACTGTCTTTTGATGTTGAAAATATTAGTCACATGGAATTTCTGAATTATTTAGATAAACATGATAAACCAGGATGAATATTCCTTTGTTTGTTCATGGAGGAAAAATTATGTTTTTGATAATCACAGAATCACAGAATGGCCAGGGTTGGAAGGGACCTCAAGGATCATGAATCTCCAACCCCCCTGCCACATGCAGGGCCACCAACCTCCACATTTAATACCAGACCAGGCTGCCCAGGGCCCCATCCAACCTGGCCTTGAACACCTCCAGGGATGGGGCATCCACAACCTCTCTGGGCAGCTGTTCCAGCACCTCACCACTCTCTCTGTAAAGAACTTCCCCCTGACATCCAACCTAAATCTTTTCTCCCTCAACTTAAAACCATTTCCCCTTGTCCTGCAGTTATCAACCCTTTCAAAGAGTTGATTCCCCTCCTCTTTGTAGGCTCCCTTTAGGCATTGAAAAGCTGCAATGAGGTCACCCTGCAGTCTTCTTTTCTCCAGGCTGAACAAGCCCAGCTCCCTCAGCCTGTCTTCATAGGGGAGGTGCTCCAGTCCCCTGATCATCTATGTGGCCCTCCTCTGGACCCTCTCCAACAGCTCCCTGTCTTTATTGTACTGGGGGCTCCAGTCCTGGACACAGTACTTGAGATGGGGCCTCACAAGAGCAGAGTAGAGGGGAACAATCACCTCCCTGTCCCTGCTGGCCACCCCTCTTCTGATTTGCCTTCCGAGCCACAAAGGCACACTGCTGGCTCATATTAAGTTTTTCATCTGTCAAGACCCCCAGGTCCTTCTCTGCAGGGCTGCTCTCAAGGACCGCTCCTTCCAGTCTGTATAGATGCCTGGGATTCCTCCGGCACAAGTGCAAAACTCTGCACTTTGCTGTGTTGAACCTCATCAGGTTCACCCAGGCCCACCTTTCTAGCCTCTCGAGGTCCCTCTGAATGGTATCCCTTCCTTCCACCATGTCAGCCACACCACTCAGCTTAGTGTCGTCAGCAAACTTGCTGAGAATGCACTCGATTCCATCATCAGTGTCATAGATAAAGATGTTACAGGGCACCGGTTCCAAGACAGACTCCTGGGGGACGCCGCTCGTTACTGGCCTCCACCTGGACATGGAGCCATTGATGACCACCCTCTGTCTGCGGCCTTTCAACCAGTTTCTTATCCATCAAATCCACATCCCTCCAATTTGGAGATAAGGATGTGGTGGGGGACCATGTCAAAGGCCTTGCTCAAGTCCAGGTAAATGACATCGGTCGCTTTCCCTTGTCCACCAATGCCATCAGTCCATCATAGAAGGCCACCAGATTGGTTCAAGTATGACCTTCCCCTGGTGAAGCCGTGCTGGCTGTCTCAGATCACACGCTCATTCCCCACGTGATCAAGCATGTGATCAAGCATGTCATCCAGAAGACAGGTTCCTCATACCACAGTTCCTTGCCGTTGGCGTACAAAATCATGTGTGTGCAATCCCATCAAAAAGAGATTGCTTCAACTCAGTAATTCTGGTGTAAACAGGAGAGCTTTATCACTGTTAGATCACAAGAGAGTAACACGTGGATGCTTTTAATGCTAACAAGCTAACTGTGATGTATGGGGAAGTTATTTTCTGGGACTGGTGGTAATCATTACATTTCAAAATGTGGAAGAGGAAAGAAGATGAGATTATTCTTTTTGGATTTGATCTATTTGCGCAATGTGTATATATGCTCTATTTATGCAATGAAGCAATAAAAAGAAAAAAATAGTTCCAGAAGAAGCTTAGTGTAAGCAACTATCAGGTCTTAAGGAAATATTCATTTTCTAGCTCACTGTAACCAGTCTTTCCTATGTACAGAGATGATGCTACAATGGAAGATCGGAATTGTGAGAAATGGCCCAAAAATGTGCAATTAGTGGTCAGAAAGAAGATCAGGTGAAGCACTGTTACAGGGTTCCATTGTAGGTCTGTGTTGTTTCCCTAACTCCTTTCAGCACACAGATGTTTTCTGTATCTCCTGTGCTTACTGGAAATTCGGAGCTGGTTTTGGAGCAGCATTCTATTACACATGTTCAGTGTCACCTCTTCTCTTTCATTCTTCACTGATCTGTCTGTTGTATTTCAGAGTTTTGTACAGTTAAAAGCACACTTCTCTGGAGTTTTACATACCCTGTCGTTAATGCAGTCAAACTTGCAATCAAGAAGAAATAGTTCTTCTACATCCACAATTATTTTGTAAAATTACTGCATACAGGTATTTTAAGGGCATGTCATTGTCAGTGCTTTCTAACTATAAGGAAAAATAGATTTGTCAAGGTTATTAAATATTTTCACAGCAGTTGAACACTTCCTTGGTAGGTTTTATCCATTTTTATTTTTTTCAAATAGAGAGGTAGCAAAGTCATGGTTTAAAAATTGAGTAGGGCAGTATTGTTTACCTCAGAGAGGTGATATATGCACGTATGGTAATTACTTCAGTAGCAAATTCTGTGATAAATGGCAGTTTCAGATCATCAGGAAATCTTCAAAGAAATACATTGTCCCCTTTGCACATTCTCTTTTCATTCCAGTTGCATACTGTCAAAATCACTTCACACAGTTTCATCTAAAAGACACCAACACCTTATCCCATGTCTCCTCTTCGTTTGGCCAAAATCTTGTACTGAAGAGCTAACAAAGATTGGCACTGTCGTCTGACTTGCAAATGAATTATCATTCTAGACGCTAATCTGCTTTTTCACTTATTTAAATATGCTAATTCTATGAAAACAATACTTGGTGGTGTGGTAACTGTAGCCAGCGCATACATGAACATGTAGAAGTGTATGAGAGAAAACAACTTTGATCTGTTTCTGGCCTCAACTGCGACTTATGTTAGAGGCACTGTACTTTGTGTTGCTTACTTCTTATAAGTAGGAGTAAAAGCTGTTTTTTAAAATTTTTTTACAGTTTAATTTGGATTCCTAAATGCAAACATACAGGTCATACTTACTTCATTTATTTAACGCAGTCTGCCATTCCAACTTTAAATTCTAACTATATCTTATGTAAACAAAAATTATAGGTCTTTTTCCCATAAGAGTTGCCAGGAGTATGGTTCAGTTGTAGGTTTAGATTTTCAGCTTTCCCACAAGAGAAAAATACTAAGTATTCCCAAAAATCATTTGTAATGATTTTGCTTTTTAATGCAGAAGTTAAATTCCTGGTCCAGGCATTAGACAAACTGACCAGAGAAGAAGCATTACTGGACCTGGTGCTCACCAGCCTTCATTAAAGAGGTTAAGATTGGAGGCATTCTGGGCTGCAGTGACCATGCCCTGGTACAGTTTGTGATCTTGAGGAAGATGGACCTGGCAAAATGCAAAGTCAGGACCCTGAATTTCAGGACATTGAACTTCAGGCTATTGAAGGAATTGCTGGATGAAGTCCCCTGGGAAGTTGTCTTCAGAGATAAAGGAGCAGAGCTGGCAGCTAATTAAGGATACCTTTCTGAGAACATAAGAGCTCTGACCGTCTGTATAGGAAAAAAAGCAGAGGAGGCAGGAAACTGGCATGGCTGAGCTGATTGAACTGGGAGTTAAGGACACACACAGACAGTGGAAGCAGGGACATGTGGCCTGGGAAGAATACAGGAATGCCCTCCAGATGTGCAGAGATAGGATTGTGAAAGCCAAAGCACAGATAGAACTGCACTTGATGGGGGATGTAAAAATTAACAGGGGATTCTACATGTACATTGTTCAGAAGAGACAATCCAAATAGAGTGTACCCCCTCTGATAAGTAAGAAGGGAAAAGTGGCTGCAACAGACATGGAAAAGGGTGTGGTACTCAGTGAGTTCTTTGCTTCAGTCTTCACTGTCAGCCAAGCTTCTCATGTCTCTGGTGTCTCTGAACCTCTATGTGAGGCCTGAGGGGGCAAAATCCCTCCCACTGTATGAGAAGAGTAAGTCTGAGACTGATTTGTGAGACTGGATGTTTATAAATCTATGGGGCCTGATGATGTGCATGCCAGGGTCTTGAAAGAGCTGGCTGATGTGTTTGCCAAGCTGCTATCCATTATATTTGAAAAGTCCTGGCTATCAGCATAGTCCCTGGTGACTGGAAAAAAGGGAAACTTTGCTCCGATTCTTAAGAAAGGGAGAAAGAAATGAAGAACTACAGACCAGTGAGCCTGGGAAGGCCATGGAACAGATCCTCCTGGAAGGCATGTTAAGGTACATGGGAGACAAGGAGGTGATCCAAGACAAGCAGCATAGCTTCACCAAGGACGGATTGTGCCTGACCAATCTGATGGCCTTCTACAATGAGTGACAGCATAGGTGAACAAAGGAAGGGCAACTAGTGTCATCTACATGAACTTCTGGAAGGCTTTTGACATGATTCTACACTACATCCTTATCTGTAAATTGGAGAGAGATGGCTTGGAAGGTCAGACTGTTTGTTGGGTGAGGAATTAGTTGGAAGGTTACAGCCAGAGGGTTTTGATCAGTACATAAAGGAAGCTTATAAAAAGTAGGGAAATCAACTCTTTACATGGAAAGATAGTGGTAGGACAAGGGCAATGATTTTGAACTAAAAGAAGGGAATTTCAGATTAGATGTCGGGTAGATTTTTCACTGAGATGATACTGAGATGCTGGTGAGGCTGCCCAGGGAAGTTGTGGGTGTTCCATCCCTGGAGGTGTTCAAGGCCAGGTTGGATGGGGCTATGGGCAACCTGATTTGGTGACTGATTCAGTGGTTGGCAACCCTGCCCACAGCAGGAGGGTTGGAACTTGATCTTTGACATCCCTTGCAACCCAAGTCATTCTGTGATAGTTCTGTGATGAGTAGCTGCAAATATCAGCTGGAGCATGCACTGTATCTGTTTTTATTAGATAGTAATTTGCTCATAGCTTATTAACTTAAAAGCTGCATCGTCTTCACATAGTGAGCATATGTGCCTGTTGTTGTATATCTGGCAGCCTCCGGCATAAAGAGAGGAAGGATAATAATAGATTTTGTTCTGGCAAAAGGATAAACTGCTTGTAAACTAGTAACAGTCTGCAGAGTAGCTTTATTTTAAAACATATTTATGCATATAAATGGAAAGTACAGTCTAGATGCATATCAAAGCTTTTGAGGAAGCATCTACAACTGTAGAGTGATGAAATTGAAAAAGGATTTGTAGTGGTCTGTGGTACTGAATGTTTGGATACTGGACCAGAATTAATGAGATCTAAGTTCACTTGTCTGTTTTACCACATGTCTTGTGTGTGCTCTTGGAGGTAACTTCCTTTTTTGACTTATTTTTTAACTGTAATGCACAAGAATATTACCCACCATCACCTTGGTGATCTTAAGCTCTGTGAGGATGGCATGTATCCATTTTCAGAGTGATGCAACGATAATTACAACTAAGCCTTTGTTTCGACTGTTTCTCTAAAGAAAAGAAATCCTGATGTGTACTGTTCCCATGCTATAACCCACAAGCTGTGAGTAACACATAATACTAAATGGCAAATGTGCACATAAATCCATAAACCTATCTATTTCAGTGCTCTGAAGCAGTCAACTAATTCTGAAACCAGTGATGTTTGTGGTGTATTTCAACGTAAAGGGTGAAAATACAGATAGCGATGGGTATTAGATGTAGGGCAGATCAGTGCAAACCTGAACCTGTGGTCAGCTGTGTGGAACTGCTCTAGCAGAGTGTGTCTTCTGAGAAGGAGCTAGAGTTATCCTTTTGAAGTACAAATGCACATGATTTAAGATTTGAGTCTATGGTAACTGTATTGTTCCATTTGCATGAAAAGGAAGCTTAATTAAACTTGTTGGTCCTGTTGAAATTTAGCTCTATTATTCTTAGATGTGTGAATGGCCTGTTTGTTGTGCACAGAGTTGGTGGGTGCAGAAAGTGGCTTTTGTTGTGGTCTCAAAACTGAGAAACAGCGGTGTACAGTTAGATATGAAGTCTTCCTTGTACATACTGGAAGAGAAGAAAGGTTCTTCATGGAGCTAGAAGGAAATCCCAACTTTCTAATCTTGTAGTGTTGATGGTGGAACTGAATATTTTCTTGGGAGACACATCAGTAATAGGAAATTCTGGATGAGAGGCACTTTGGTTTTTTCTTTAGCATTTTTTGAAATACCATACTACTCTTGCTGCCATACTACTGTCGCAGTAAGTTCTTTAAATCATGACATTAGTAGAGTTTCTCAATTTTCATGTACTTGTTCCAAAGAGTGTAGAACTCTATAGAACACACAGTATAAAACATGTCCACTTTCTGTAATGGAATGGTTCTAAAATGTGCCAATAGTGCATGTTTACATGTGTCTTTCTATGGCTGAATCTCTTATTGCTACCTAAAGTACTTCTTTTCGGGGTGTGTTTCTTTCTGTTTGATGATTACAAAGGCTCCATAAGTTTTATGCAGTTATATTTTAGCACTAAGAAAGAGCAAGTGTATGTGTGGCTGCGTCGTGTACTGAAATCAATTGTAGGGTTACCAAGTAATATGTTGAAAACTTGGCATTAATGGTAATTAAAAAGAGTTAATCACCTAAAAGAAGGTGAAAAGACTCTCTAAAGGCAGTTTTTCTTGTTGGTCTTTTTAAATAATTTTTTTCTTTCTGTTTCCAGGTTTTCTCAAATAACGATGAAGCCCTTATTAACAAAAAATTGCCCAAAGAACTTCTGTTAAGGTAATTCAAGATAACATTTTACGAAGTAAAAATGTGAGGATAATTTACTGCTTATGTGGCTTACAAACCACAAAATGCTATTCATTCTTGAAATAAATGGCAGCG
The DNA here is from genome assembly GCA_037305975.1 of Chrysolophus pictus. Classification (NCBI taxonomy): domain Eukaryota; kingdom Metazoa; phylum Chordata; class Aves; order Galliformes; family Phasianidae; genus Chrysolophus; species Chrysolophus pictus. The sequence goes on from JAYKPI010000006.1 coordinate 44,076,264, forward strand.
TGTCTGTTAGATTTTGGAATTCTTGAACCTTTCTTTTGGTTGCTCTCGAGTTGTTTTAATCTGTTCCAATTGCATTATACTATGGGTGATGTAATGTAATAGTGATGTTTTTGTTGCGTATTAGAAATAGTGAAAAAAAATGTCCACATCTTTAGTATATATAGCCAACTCTTTTCCACATTGCATGATGTTTGTCCGTCTGGAGAGTGTATGATCCCTTCTCTAATGTAATTCCCTACAATGGTTGCTCATTCTTCTTGTTATAAACTTTGTTATAGCAAACATAAATATGACTTTAAAGCTTTCAGAAATTCACTGCAGTGAAAAGCACTGCCAGTCACCCTTATTGTCAGTCTGTGTTATACGTGGCAGAACCAAGAAGAGGATTTTACTTGCTGTAATCATTTGGCCAGCCATTCCTTTGCTACTGTGTGAGTAGATCACGTTAGCTACAACATCAAGATCAGTGAGTTTAGCCCACGGTTGAGGTACAGATGGATGTCTTCACATGAAAGCAACAAATTGAGCAAGTGCAAACTGCAAAAATATGGAGGTATTGCTTAACTGAATGTGACTACGTGAGAGGTAAAACTGAACCTGCTCAGCAGTGTCTTCTCTACCTGCCTGTAGTTTTCATTACAGTCCACTCTTTGTGCAAAAAGAAATGTTTGCATGTAATGGTGCAATTACAATTTTTAGTGATGGCGTTATTAAAATTGAGCTGATTTATTAATACACTGAAGAGGAGCATGTATATTCTTGCTTCCTGTCTGATTTGATGTTGGATAATATCTGAAGCAATGATGTGTTGCATTCTTGTTTATTCATAATGTGTTTCTAGAATGTTATTCCTTCTTGTGGTGTCTGTACTATCACAGTGTTCACTTGGTAGTGTTAAAGCAACAGCCTTTTGTTAAAGGAATTGGATTTTTGGAAGATTTCCATTTTTGTTCCAAAGTACCAGTTCTGTGTGGTGCTGAAATTGAAATTAGCTTTGTAAAACTGTTTAGAAAATGTGAGTAAATGAACCAAATAATACCCTGAACAAATTCTAATAACACTGCTTGTTGCACTCATGCCATATCTCTGAATCTGAAGCACTTCTTTTCTAGCAGTAGGACTGTTTTGTATGGAAATAACTGTGATTTCCACTGTTACAGGTGTTAAGCATCCTATCTACGTAGTTCATTGGAATTTGTTGATGTACTTTAGAAAATGAGATAGCAAACATGTTTTATTCTGAAACAACTTAGTAATTACATGGTGTGCCTTAGCTTTCTTTGTGGAACTGCCTTAACGTGAGTGTCTAAAGACAGGCTTATCTGTGGGGAATTTGTTTTATGCTTGAAAACGTAAATGCTTTTGTAAGCCTGCGCCTAAATGTCTTTCAAAACCTAAAACCATTTATGTTGCAACACGTTTTAAAATTAGTGTGACAGAACAGGTTCAGTATTGCTGTATTGAGTGTAATTAACATCCTAATTTTTGTCGTATTAACTATGCAGTCTACCCTTAAATTAAGAAGAGTAAATCAGTTGCAGTGGAAACATTTTGCTTACAGCAGAGGAGCTGAATAGTAAATGTGAAGTGTCATCAAATGCATGTATCTTTTTTCTTGCTTACATCAAAGTGAAACTGGTGGAAGATCCTTCAGCTTTGTTTTAAATATTAAAAAAACACTAAAACCTGACACGTGGCAAAAGATGGTTAATATCTTGATATAAATGGTAAAGTGAAGTGTTGCAAGAGTTGGTCTTATTCTCATTTGCATTGAGTATTTAAGTAGTTTGACTGTAAAAAGCACGCCAATATTTTCATTAATACTGAGAAACATTTTTCTGTTGGCAGGCTTAAGAAATACTACCACTCTTTAAAACGTACTCATGTATTGCAATGATCGTGTACTCTGAAGTTAAAGTAAGCACCTGTGCTAGCAATCCGTGCTAGAAGATTTGATATAAGAATGGCAAGCTTCAGAAACTGGATTGTAAAATAAGGCAGTGATATATAAGCAATTTTTGTTACTGCAGAAGTATTGAAGGACCTGTAAACATAAGCAGTGGGGAAAAACAAGTACTATTCATGCATATGTAAAAGCATGTATCTGCTTATCTTGTTTTCTTTAACTTTTACTTTATTTTGAAAAATTGTCCTGGGAGATTATAATGGTTTTGGCTTTTTCTGGGCTTTTTTAATTCTTGTTTGTTATTCCTGCATTTATTCTAGCTACTCACGAAATGAAAATTGGCTATGTTGTCAGCAGTAGAGATGTTTACTTTAGGTCACTTGGACCATTTTCAGTTCCTTCATGCCAACAAACTTCTGATGTTCATGAATTGTACCTTAAATGTAGAAGCTATGACTATAAACTATGCTATAAACGGTACTTGAGGGGTTCACATACTTGAATAATAGGTCTTAGTCATCAGACTCCAAATTTAAGCATTCAGTCAGATACAAAAGAAGAAGAGGGAGGTTTTGGGACCCAAGTTAGGAGAGGAACTCAGTAATTGTCCTCCAGCAGCACCTGTCCTTGTAAATAAGAATATGCAGGTTGTGGATTGGCTAATAAGGTATTATGTATTTTCATGCTTCTTTTGTTTATATTACTCCATGGTGCTTTTTGTTGGTGTTTTTCTCAGTAACACAGCAGTCTTCCTGATTTTGAAACTTCCCATCTAATTTGAACAAAACTGTGACTTTTATAACCCCGTTTAGCCATTTTTTCTTCCTCAGCTTTTTTCCCTCATTCATAGAACACGTTCAATCACTGGCTGGCACACAGCTTCTAAGAAGATCAATGTGAGATCTTTTCCATATTCTGAAGGGAGTTCATTGACCAGCAACCAGGCTATTGATCAAGTCTTGTTTTCTTGGATGTAGCAGAAGTTCTGTTCTGAATTCAGTGTAAATCACTGAAAGATTTTGAAGTCAGTTCCCACTTGAGAATAATTGGAAGATTTTCTAACAAAAGCGGATTAATCTGACAATTGCAACTTGTATCTTCAATCTTTATTTGAGATTAGGTCTGCTACCATGAGAATTGTGAGGGTACAGAGAAATGAAATGACTATTTTATCATTGGACAAACCATGTTAAATAAAAATTACACTGGTGCTGTGATACTACTTATCAATGGCTGATAAGTGCATAAACTTTTCTACAATACTAACTCATAGTCTTAATTATTAAAATTCTATTGTTTTCCTGGCTGAAGATCAAACTATCTTATCACTTCCCTGAGAGCTCTATCTTGTCCATAACCTCAGTTCACTCTGATCATTTGTTTGCTTTTCTTGTCATGTCTTTGGGATTAAGGATCACTGGAAATGGGTATGTGACTCTACAGGCCTGAGTCTGGATTTGATGTGCTGTTCCCAGTCTTATTGTTCTTCCTCGCTTACTATCAACTTTAGTCTCCATATTTATGGTTAATAAATACATCACCCTTATCTTTATGTAGTGGAGTTTTCTATATTAGGAAGTTAATGAGAGTTTGGAGTGTTGTAGCTGCTGTGCAGTAAATGGTTGCATAGATGTATTTCTGGCATGCAAATCAGGGAAGTTATTTTGCTCAATGAAAGCTACATTCACAAGGCACTGTTAGACTTCCCTTTACAGAAAGCACAGATTTGTGTTTACATTCTAGAATCTAATCAAATAAGTTTTACTTTTATAAGCAGCTCCTATGCAATCAGTTAGATTAACAATCTTTGTAAATACAGTTGATTTATCGATGCGGTTGTTTCTGATTCTAAATATTGAAATTGCTGGAAGTATTCTAATATTGTAGTCTGCCAGAGAGACAAGAAATACGGTCTAAAACAAACCTGAAAATAGTGTGTGCATTGTAAAACAGGAAGGTTTTTCTGAGATTGTCAAGCGCTGAACAGCTATCTTTGCCACTCAAGGTGAAATGCTGCAGTCTTCAATTACACAAATGACTTGAAGTGGGTAAAATGAGCCATGTTTCAGATGATAGATTTTTTTGCTTTCAAAATACATGCATTGTTTATGGAATTTTTACCAAGATCAGTACCAAATGCAAGTTTATATTTTCCAGTTCTTTGACTTACCACTTGGTTACTCTGTACACAATTTCCAAATTCTTTTTAAGAGGTTCTGAGCACTCAAAAATGATTGCTCGTATCAAACAACTTCAGTCATTTGTAACTGGAGGAGGTAGTTGCTGTCTTCTATTTAATGCTTAAGTTAAGTGGTTTGGGTTTGTTCATAAACAAGTGCAAGAATAAGCTTAAAATTGGATGTTTGGAACAGAATTGTTTGAAATGGAATTTCTTCTTAAAATGCGAGAGGTTGTAAGAACACAAACAGAAAACTGTATGAGTGCCTTTATGCATGGTACTAATGCAGAAGAGGAGATTTGGGAATGGAAAATCCGTTTTGCCAAGATAGCAAATAAAATTCAGGCATTATGAAAAGGAAATACTTTGTTTAATGTTTATGCTTGAACAACTGGGACTTTCTTACGAATGTACTGCTTCAGCATTACTTGATTCAATATGAATAGTATCACTTGGTTACAAAATGCTTGTTGCAATGGATTAGTGATATTGCAACAAATAAAAGCAATGAGCATTTAAAGCAGGAGTAACACTTACAGAGGATGTAACGGTGACTTACACAACTCAGGATCATGCTTTACCACTTATTTGTTTCATTTTGGTATTTGTTTTTTTTTTTCAATATATATACTCTTAAGCCTCTCTTTAGAATCTGCTGTTTAACTAATCAAGATCTAATTCCATTTGGAGCTGTATTTTTCTTGAAGTTGAAGCCTCGTTTAAACTCACTCTTAATTAACAAATTACCAAAGCAAATGTTTAGAAGTGTCAGTGATACGACAGCCATTTCAGTTGTATGTAATTTTCCCTCGCCCCTCCCAGAAATTATTGTTCCTCATTTCTATACTAAAGTTACAATCAAAGAACAAAGGCAATTCAGAAGAAACTCCTAAAAAAAATACCTACGATATATTATTTTCATTTCTTTTGTTATTGATGACAAAGTTTGAATACTTGGTATTGTTATTTATACTGTGTTGTTTTGTGTTTGTTTTTTGACAGTAACTTTCAAGGTATTTACAGAAGAGGTGAGCTTTCTCAACCATGCCTTCCTGACACAGACACAAGCATCAGTATAAGAATTCTTTGAAAAAAATTTTTACTCCTGACAGTAGCATAGCTCCTGTGATTAAGCCAAGGCACATCCTAGTCCAAAGACTAAATTTTCCATAACCCTTATGGCTGTAAGGTTTATGAAACATCCCTAGGTTGCATACCACCAGAGTATCATGTGTTTGTTTGTTTTCCGTGTCTGTTGAGCTTTCCGCTCACAGAGTGGGTGTGTTTAGTTTGGTTGTTTGGTGCCCAGACTGTGTAATCCCTTCTCTCCTGGGAAAAGATGCTCAGTAGGGTAGCTGGAATGGTCTGCAGGTTGCATTGGAACTGTAGGCTGCCAGGTGAACCACTCTTAAATATTCATTAGGCTATTTTTATTTAGTAATGTGGTTTAGTTGCCAAATTTTACTTCATGAAATCACTTCATAAAAATAAAATTGTTATTCATAAAATTGGCTAGCTGAGGTTGGAAGCAAACTCTGGAGATTGCCTAGTCCAACCCACTGCTGAAAACAGCGTCAGTTACACCAGGCATTTCCTGGCATTGCCCATTTGAGTTTTGACTGCCTACCGGTATAGGGGCTTCATAACCACTCTAGTTTGGTGTTGGGAAACACCTGATTTCCTGTCGTTGGGCCCTGCTGGGGAGAATCTGTTGTCCTTACTTCCATCAGATATTTTAACTTACTGATGTATTCTCAAAGCCTCCTACTTGGAGGCATGTTCAAAGTGGTGCTCAACAGGATCCCCATGTCCTTTCGAGCAAAGCTACTTTGCATGTGATTGGCCCAGCCTGTATGGGTGCCTTAGGTGTTCGTTCCTCCCTGGGTTGCATCTCCTGTTGGGGTTTCTTCTCTGTCTCAAAGAAGTTCTGTTTTCATTTATCATGTCCATTTCTTTAAATTACTGAAGATCTCCATCTGAGCTTTGTTGTTCCTTATGGAATCCTTTCTGCTGCTGCTCTGATGCCTCACAAACAAAAAAAAACCTGATGGATTCTGTAGATAAAACTTTGATAAAAATTTAATGAAACAGGGCAGTCATGTGAACTGCAGCATGTAAATTTTAGAAACTGCAGAACCTTGCAGCTCATCTACCCCTTCTAAGAAATGATTAAACTGGACAGTCCACTAGGCTTTTAAAGGCTAGAAGTCTGGATCATCCCCCCCTCTGCAAATATTCCAATTTTAGGAAGGCTGACTTTTTGGAAAACATTACATAAACTGTTACATGGGCTTAAATTTTCCTGAGTACGTCCTATATGTATTTTATGTTCAAGTCTGCAACTTGACTTCTTAAAGGTTACAAAAACAAGACTTTTTAAGTTGCATTTATGTCTATAATATCCAAGTGACTATATGTCAAAGACACACAAAGTTGCATTTCTATGATATCTTCTGTATTTCATTTGCAGACCGAAGTTACTGAATGATTTGTATAATGCACATCATTAATTTCATCAGACAGAATTTCCATGTAATGTGGTGGTTCTATTCTGTATATTTGATGGTAAGTTAAACAGAGCTGTCTCTTCTTGATTTGATCAGTGGAGACTTTGCTTAGGATACTAAGGCAATTAAGTGCTGAGAATACTGCAGTTGTTATGTATGATAATGCTTCAAGTAAAATCTTTTTAACTGGAGTGAGTGATGTGATCCCCTTGTATTACAAGCACTGTATAGACCATAAAAAGTTAAATGCTGTTGTATAGCTATAAAATGAATCCAGCAAAGCTGATTATTTGTAGGAAAAGCTGAGTTCAGTTTAAACTGAGAATTGATGTTAGGCATCGTGCAGACAGCCTGTTCTTTGGCAATTGCTATTACTTGTATTTGTATAGGTATTGTGTAGCAATAATTGAGCAAAAGCAAAGGTTTGGCATGTGAAGAATTGTTTTTTAGTGCCAGGTTTGTAAATGAAAGACTTGCTGTTTAGATGAGCTGAGAAAGCCATTGTAGTCCATGTAGTTTACAAGTGACGACTGTGGGGTAAAAGTTAATGGAAAATTTCAATGTTTTTAAATGCTTTACTTCAGAAGATAGCACATCTCTAGTAAAAAAGGATTTATTTTAATAATTGACCTGAAAGGTGAAACAATGGATAACACAGTTGATTTCTGCTTTGAGTAGAAGTTCATGACATGCTGCTGAAAACAAATCTGATAGAAATAAGCTAAGATCTCCTTAAGTTTTTAATATGTCTCACCATTTATGTTTCCAAGGCATATATATTATGGGTTTTTACTGAATAAGGTATTACTGGAATTTGCAGTGTAGCATGTCCCTACCTAAAAATTTATTAATGTAGGGTTCTACTTGCTGTGAGTATGGTTGTTCAGTTGATCTTTGTTTTTTTAGCTGCTTTGATTTTACTGCAGCCTTTGTACAATGCTGCTGAACTGCAGTTGTTGGTGAGGTGTCTGATACCATAGGAGGGCATTTGGTAAGATAAGGAAAAGAAGGGCGAAGCTAAACCCTCCACATATAAATATTTATAATGGTGTTTGGTATTTATTGAGTATGTCATTTTAGAGAAAGACAAGGTGGTTCTGTGATGGTGGCAAGACTGCAACTGTATGCATTCAAACATGATTAGTAATATACTCAAAGAACAGCAGAAGCTCTTCAAAAGCTTGTTCTCTATCTGATCAGATTGGCAAGGGCCTTAAAGAGGTGAGAGAGAAGCAGTTTGACTCTTGGACAGTTTTGTTTCTCATTCTGTAAGTGGTGCAGTGTTTGGATTTTGAGAAATAGCTGTTTCTTTCTGTGGTTCCGCAGGAAAGGAAACAAATAATAGAAGTGACATCAGCCATTTCTGCTTTTGGAAAGATACAGTTCTGTTTATAGCACGTGAGAGTAACGAAGTATGTATGGAAATATATGGGAGATGACCAGAAAACAATAAGTAGAGGAAAAACTTGATGTAGACTTGTTTAATAGAAAATAGAAAGAAAGGAATATAATTAACAGTTGTTGTGATTTTGTGGAAGAATTGGTTAGACAGTATCACTCTGGGATTAAACAATCAGTTGGCTCTACCAACCCAAATTACATGCATCTACAAACAGGTTTGACTTTAACATTTGGCATTTTGATTTTAAAATGAGCACTGTACAGTCCATCAATACACGTTGAAAGGATTCGGATTTGGTTAACAGTGGTAGTAACTGGCTGGTAGACCCAAATGCTTTTTTTTTCTACTCCATGTTTTGGAAATCACTCTTTCAGAAGTCACTGGAGGTTAAGAGTTACAGATGACACAACAATAAATACGAGGAAAAGGCACTCCCAAGGAAGTCTGAATGACATTAAATAGAGGTGCGTTCAAACAAGATTAATTTTACAGTTTAATTTTGCAGGGATATAGGACTAAGGAGTGTCCCATTTCACTCTCGCATCGAGTGCTGTGGTCTGGAATGTGTCATCGTAGTAGAGGATGTGAGAGTGAAATGTATAAGATACTGTAAGTTCCTTGTCTGATTCTGTGTCAAAAAGGCTTTGAAAATGGGAGCAGTAAAATGCTTTGTGTCTGTGTACAGCTTTGTTGGAACTAATAAACTTTTTAACGCTACGTTTGCTTTAGATGTCTGTCTTTGAAGAAACATACTGGAAAAGAACGCGCAGAGAAAATGAGATTTAAAGAACTGAAATAAAAAGAATTAGAGGTGACATGATAAGTGATTTTAAAACTCCATAAGGAGAAAGTACTAACTGTGAAAGCACTCTTTAATTTGGTGAAGAAAAGTAGAGGAAAGCATAAAGCTGAAAGTCAGACATTCACCTTGGAAATAAGGCAAATATTATAACAGCGTGATTAGCCAGTGGAACAAACTATCAGAGAAGGTGGTGATTTTCCATCCCTTGAAGGCTTTCAAATCAAGAATATTCATTTTCTGGAATTCAGGCTTAAGCCAAATACAAGTTTACCTTAATGGAGTTGGGGAACTGTGAGCTTGTGCAAGTCTTTGTGCCTCTGGCATGAATTTCATGCATACTTCAGGTACTGTTAGCATTGAAAGATCTCCAAGGCCAAGCTTATGAGGCATTTATGTGTTCAGAGTGGTGTATGCCCTGGGACGAAGAGGCTTGAAGAACTCTGATTATGGGTAAGCAGATTATCTTCCTTGGGCTCAGTGCAGGATAACTAAGGAAAAATTAATGGCCTTGGGTACAGGAAGTGAGTACAGATTATCCTAAACTTTACTGTGAATCTGTTAACTAGTTACATTTCCAGTTTCCTTAACTAATCTGTGCCAAAGACTTAAGTGGAAATTAATCCGGCTGCTGGCTGCATTAGCTTCCACCTACATAATTATGGTCATAGAGGACAGATGTGCTATACAACCATCAGCTGGCCTACATGGTAATTTTTTCCACATTTTAAAATTACAAGTGCCTGCTAACATAGCCCTTCACCATAAGTGCCAGACAACATCAGTGTTGCATCTCTGTTTCAGTTCTTTGGTTGGATTTTAAAGCCTTTAAAATGCTATTGTCTTGTGTCCTGTTGGGTAGTTTTCCTGACTGGTAGGGATGTGCTAGGAGTTCTGTGGGGCTGGAAGTAGAGGAACAATTGTCTCAGTAGTTTGCATATAAGACTATACTATGGAGGGGAAAAAAGGAGAACAGTGTGGAAATTTTGAAACAAGTTGGCAAAATGAGACTTAGCAATTATAAAATAATTTACTAGTAATTCTTATTTCTGCAGTTATTAACTGAATAATAATGATTCTGATTTTGCTGGATCCTAACTTTGTTTAAATTACCTATTTTGAGGAGGGCAGCTCCAGGCACATTTCAGGACAGTTTCTTCTTTAGAACAAAAATAAATGTAGAAGTGTCTTGAATTTTACACTTATTAGAATAGCTCTCCTTTTAACATAAAACAACCACTTTTATTTTTTTGACTTTGTAAAAAGTCACTTCATAGGGAATGGAGCAAAAATAAATACATCTGTTCCACATTTGGTTTCAGTCTACTTTTTCAACAGAAATCGTGCATCAACATTCATCTCGTAACAGCAATAAACAGTCAAACATGAAGACAGACTGCTAGACAACTCAGTAGATGGGATATATAAAATACCTTTTCTTCAGCATCTTGCAATTCCTTCTGTTATTTCTTACTTCCAGCAGAACTTGCATCACTTCCAAAGCATGTTGTGTGCTTTCTTTAGGCAAGAATGTTGAGTCATGAGATGGTTTGTCACAATCCTGGTCTTCATTAGAAATAATTTCAAGATGTCTTTTGTGCTTTACCTTCTATAAACCTAAGATAACCATGTCTGTTATACCGCTGATGTTTACTCCTCGGTGTTAATATTTGATATAAGATGGAATTGTTATTATTACTGTTCAGTTCTTTGATGACTGGAAATGTCAAGTGGTAGTTTATATGTGAATTACAGTAACATCTTTCATTCTCTGCAGAAGAAAATGGTTTTGGAATGGGATCTGTATTTTATGCTTAAGCTAATGTATTTTATTTCCTGAGAAATGGCTCTGTTGTTGCTTGGAAATGGTATTTTGCAAAAATTTGTTTTGACAATGAAACTTTTATTTTAGAAAACTATTAAAAGTTGCCAGTCAAGGAGAATCGATTCAGTGTTCGAAAGAGTAATGCTAGATTTTGAATTGTAATTGTTTCTTGTAAAATGAATTAAAATAATATACTAACGATGTAAGACTTGGTAGGTATTGTTACATAGCCTTTTGGAAATCTGAGTCACCATGCTTTGTATTAGTACTTAGATTCCTGAACTTACGTTTATCAGTATGTTACTTCCCTTGTCTAGTGTTCATTGCCAGCTGAACTTGAGTTAGCAGTGTGCCCAGGTGGCCAGGAAGGCCAACGCTATCCTTGCTTATATCAGTATTAGTGTGGCTAGTAGGACTATGGAAGTGATCGTTCCACTGTACTTGGCACTGGTGAAGCCACACAGAGTTCACTGTGTTCAGTTTTAAGCCCCTCACTTACAAGAAGAACATGAAGGTCCTGGAGCATGTCCAGAGAAGGGCAACAAAGCTGTTGAAGGGTCTGGAGCACAAGTCTTAAAATGAGTGGCTGAGGGAACTGAGATTGCTTAGGCTGGAGAAGAGGAGGTTCAGGGGAGACCTTGACACTCTCCACAACTACCTGAAAGGAAGTTGCAGCAAGGTGGGGGTCGGTTTCTTCTCCCTGGTAATTAGCAATAGGATGAGAGGCACTGGTTTCGAGTTGCAGTAGGGGACGTTCAGGTTGGATATTAGGAAACGTTTCTTCTCCAGAAGAGCGATACGGTATTGGAACAGGCTGCACAGGGAGATGGTGGAGCCACCATCCCTGGAGGTTTTCAAGAAACCTGTGGTTGTGACATTTAAGGACGTGGTTAGTGGGTAGAGTGATGATGTGTTGGAAGTTGGACTTGATGATCTTGAAGGTCTTGTCCAATCTTAATGATTATGTGATGACACCGTTCTGCTAATAATAATAGTTCTACCTAATAGTTTTACTCCATAAACAGTGAGCAGCCCAAGAGCCCCTGGGGATTTAATCCTCTTAGTGAGACTGCATGTGACCTCCCCAGTTCCTTCTAAATATTTGTGAAGCTTGAATGACTATGTCTCAGAGTGAAATCTGTGGAATAATTATTGGAAGTAATGTGTTGGAATATATCTCTCTTGAGAAAACCATTGAAGAAACTTCTGCTATGGAATGCAGTGAATATGCAAGGAGTCTGTTCCATGGTAGTTCACTAAGCAACACAAGACAAGGAAACATTAGCTTGTTAACAGCACCAGGGAGCTCGGTATGCTGACTCTTAAGAGATAGAGCACAGAGGATGGAGTGAAGTGTAAAACTCCATAGCCAGACTTTATGTTAGAATTGCAGAGAGGGGAACTTGGTGGTACTACAGAACTGGTAAAGTGTATAGAAGCCATTCTGAGTTAGCAGTTTTTCAGTCTTCTTTTGCACCAATTGCAACAAAGCTAAGTATGATTTAGAGTCACTCAAGTTCCGCCTGAAAGAAGGAAAATAGTATAAAAGTGGCCTTAGAGAGAAAGTGTTTGGGGAAGATATCATTGCAGACAAAGTAGGAGAATACCACTGGCTTCTGGGACCTGTTGACAGGCTGAGCTTCTCTTCCTCCCATAGGAGCGTCTAATGGGTGAGATTTACATACTCAGTTACACAAAGTGCTTCCCTCAGGAAATTTAAAAATCTCTATAGAGAGTTATTCTGCTGTATTATTCACATTAATGATACTCTCACATGCTCTACGGACAGTGTATTTATCACTGACAATTTAAAAGCATCCCTCATCTGTTACTCCAATAAAGAGCACAATTCATGAAGCTAGTCATAAGAGTTCTCAGTGGATACGGGCAAATTCCTTAAGGTTGGGAGTCCATTCAAGCACAGCTGGACCCATAGCACCAAATTGAGTATTAACCCTTCAGTGCAAAAACCAGAGTCTTAAATCCTCTCCTATAGTTGCGTAAGTTCTTTCTTTAATTGTATCACAATTGAAGGTATACAAATCAGGTTCTCTGAATTAAAAGCAGTAAGATATTTTGTTATTCATACGTGTTTGGGAAATGAAGCGGGGAAAACTTAAAATAGATTTTGTTAAAATTGATCCTGTTATGTAGATGTTGGCTGTCTCAAGATGATGAGTATGAGGTTACTCCTTCACTCTGAATAACCAAAATAATAGAATGCTTTCATTTAATTTAACTTTGTTGTTGTATAACAGGTGATTTTTCCATAGAAATATATAAAACAGTGAATTCATATGTTAGTTTGAATTAATAATAAAAATGTTCTTGTTTTTCTTTCTAGAATATTTTCTTTCTTGGACATAGTTACTTTGTGTCGATGTGCACAAGTTTCCAAGGTATGTATTTCTATTGCTGTTGTTGTTCTTTGGGAAGCTCTTAATAACTTGCAAATCATGGGCTTTAGGATGGTCTTCTTCCTGTTTAAAAAATAAAAATAAAAAATCAAGTATTTCTCTCTGCATCTTTTATTGAAACAAAAAAACTGTTGGTCCAGTTTTGTGCTCAGATATGTGAAATTAGTTGCTATGTACTGGACTTCTTTTGAAAGGCTATGGAAAAGATATCCAGTAGTGTGTGCTCTATATCTGGAGAAGGGATTAAACCCATTTTGGCATAGTGGCATTTGCTTTTTATTAAACATGTGGCTGCATAACACTATTTTTCAGCCACGTTCTGCTTAAAATTCCATGTAGCTCAGTTAATGTGTGCCATGTGTCTAAGTACATCCATCATTTGCTTGCCAAATACAAAAGGTGTTAAATAAATGGACTACCAGTAGAGAAGAAAGGCACACAGAAGGTAATAGAGAAAGCATGCTGAGTAAGCTTTTATGTTTAGCTAATCTTACTTTTATTTTGAGTTAACATGAAAAACATTCTGTTCCTACATGAAATGTGTACGGTGAAGTGTATTTTTATGCATGAATAAACTTTTTAAATCATTCTTTTCTTCATTCTTCTAATGCAGATTAAGTCTTTCTTTCTTCCTTTTATTTGTTTTAATTTATAATTGTGTAACTACTAAATTCCCACACCCATATTATTCTAGACTGCAGCTTCAGTAAGTTCGGAGCTAACTAACATCAGCTTTTGTAAGAACTTTCAGTCAAAGCCTAGAACACATCTGAAGAAAAACAAGGTGAATTAATAAATCCTTGTTTTGTTTTCTCTCAGAACTGTGTCAGTTGGATGCAATATTCTTTATTTCTGTTTTTCTGAGTATGTTTTTGTTTCTCTGCCTTTTTACTTTGTTTTGCTTTGAAGAACTGCTTCAACAGTGAAGAACAAATTATCAAACGTGTACGTAACTCAGCACATGGAAAGGCCTGATCCCAACAGTGGAAAGTCAGCAATGTTCTGAAAGGCTTGTCTTCCTCTCAGAGTAGTAACTTGTGAGGTTGAAGAACTGTGGTTTCCTTGGAAGGAGTCTCATGTGCATTTGCTTTTCTCTCCATATATATCTAGTTAAATCATGCTATGTATGTGTTTTGCATTTCATTTCTTGCTGATACACATTTTACAGGCATAAGATTCTGAAATGTAATCCATTTAGGAGATTTGAGGTTAATTTAAACAAATGTTCTGGTTTTAACTAGTTAATATTTTATTATTAAGATCTGCTATTACATTTGTTTTTTAAAAAGTGCTACCCAAATGTGGTTTTTTTTTTGTATTTGAGAGTTTGCTGTATTGGAATTGCTGAGAGGAAAACAAAGGGAGCAGGCAGTGGAGATGTATAACTCTTATTTGTTTTGTGTAGGCATGGAATGTTTTAGCTCTGGATGGAAGCAATTGGCAAAGAATAGACCTTTTTAACTTTCAGACGGATATAGAGGTGAGTGTCCTTGTTTATTTCATTCCTCTGGTGATGCTTAAGTACCTCACAGATTCTCTTGTGTTCACATTTTAAAGGCTAAAGCTCAGGATAGTAAAGCAGTAAAGGAGTGAATGGTCAACTCCGTATTTGACTTTTTGCACAGATTATGTTTTTGAGTTTTGCTTGGAAGCAGTGTATCAGATAATTTGCATATGTTGTACATATGCAGAGTTCGACAAATTCAGAACTGATCATTTCCAGAAAACAAAGGTATGAGCAGTGTCTCTGGACTGAATGAGATGCTCGCAGTCACTCCTTACCTTGTGGAAAGATTCTGTTGCTTCTCTCTGGTCTCTGTGAGAGTGCCATCTAGTGCTGGAAGCTGTCTGAGTGCTTGTCTTTGTACATAAACCGAAGCAACAAAATGGTAAAAATCTTTCCTTACTGCTGACTTGGCCTGGATTTGCTTTGCTCTGTACTTTAGAACCATGTTATCAACGTTTATTTCCTATGGCTTGAGTGAAACGAAATGACTGAAATGCGGGTTCATGTAGATTAAAATCCTTTTCAGCATATAATAATTAGGGCAGTCTCATGTTCCATAAGAAAACAACACATTTGTATGAACATTATCATAGATGTGCATAAGAAAATAAATTATGACATTGGAAAATGAAGTCCAAACCCATGGGAAATACAGTTCCTTAATATAATCTAAACTCATTCATTATTTGCATTTGGTAATGCAAATTAATCTTGGAATACAATAATGAATTTGCTTCTGAATTTTTGTATTAAAGTTTTAATTGCATAAGTAAAATCCAGATGGGGATCATTTGGTATATTTTGCAAACCATATTTCAAAGAATTCCTGAACCTTTACAGTAATAAAGAGTAAAATTTCTCACTGTTCTCTTAAAATTTTATTGCCAAGTCCTCTGCTATACAGATATTAAATATGAGGATCTGGCAGAGGTAGAAGAAAGATTTTTGGAATTTGTAAGTGTCTAAGATGTTTTGGGGCTTTAACGTCATCTTTTTCACTTGCCTTTAAAAAAATACAAACTTGTGTTTCTCATTTGCTAAGAAATAAAAAGTGAAGCCCACCAGACTGGTGGCTTTTCTCTTGGCCAGCTTTTTTCTGAAGTCTTTTTGCTATGTTTATGTTGAATTTGTCTTTGTTATACCTAATGGCATTGTCCTTTCAGGTATATTTCTGGCCTGGTATAAAGGAGAGAGAATGAAATTAAGTTATGATCCTATTTTTCTGTAAGGACCCATTGTGGTTTTGAGAAATTTGATTACCTCAGTATATTGTATTTAAGTACATTTGTAATATAAATTTATTCATAACTTAAACCAATGATTACTGCAAGAATTAGTTTTGAATGAGGTATGCATTCACTTTCAATATTAAAGACCTCTGTTTTAGAATCACAAGGTTAGAAAGGACCTACAAGATCATCTAGTCCAATCCAGTCCAGCTGTCTCCTGTCACCATTACTACCACAGGCTACTAAACCATATCTTCTAATGTCTTGTTTTGCTTTAAGCTGTTTTAGTAATGTGTTTTTTTGTCAGTGGACTTAAGAACAGGTAAGAGCTACTAACTGCATATGGCAACTTTCTGCTCCATTAGTTGTTGTACTGTTTGGTGATGTCTCACATAACATCAAGCAGTACTTGATCTGAAACTGTCAGATAATGGAAAGTCATGTTTTGTGGTATATTTTTCCCTTTTTGTGACTTTGGATGATGTAGAACAAACCAAGAAAAATATATTTCTATACTATAGAGGAATTTTTTTATCTGCTGCAAAGTTGTGTGAAAATCTTCTTAAAGTTAAGTGTACCTTAGAATTTGTTGGTCTGTGGTACCAAATACAAGCTGAAGTAGTTTGAAGAACTAGTTTTTGAGTGACACTGTATGTATGATATGTAATTTCATGAAGTGTATAATGATCTTTGGTTTGTTTGTTTTGATGTAAATGTGTTAGAGAGAGGAGGTGACCAGTTACCTACAACTTAACAAACAAGTGCTGATAAAAATGTTTTCACCGAGAGTTCAGTATTGCAGGAGAATAACAAAATACAAGAAATATTTTACTGATCCCGTGAAAATGCTACCATTGCATATAGAGAGGAAATAAACTTTGAAAGTTAGCAGGTAGGCTCTGTCAAATCTTCTGGATGCGGTTGAAGTACACTGGAGTGCTGTGTCCAGGTCTGGGGCCTCCAGTACAGAAGAGATGTGGAGCTGTTGAAGAGGGTCCAGAGGAGGACCATGAACACGAGCAGAGGGCTGAAGCACCTTCCCTTCGGGGACAGGCTGAGGGAACTGGGCTTATTCAGCCTGCAGGAGAGAAGGCTGTGGGGAGATCTCATTGCAGCCTTCCAGTATTTAAAAGGGGTGTATAGACAGGAGAGGAGTCAACTTTTTATGAGGGTAGACAATGATAGGACAAAGGGGAATTGTTTTAAGCTCAAGGAGGGAAGGTTTAGATTGTATGTCAGAGGGAAGTTCTTTGCTGTGAGACTGGTGAGGTGCTGGAGCAGCTGCCCAGAGAGGCTGTGGATGCCCCGTCCCTGGAGGTATTCAAGGCCAGGTTGGATGGGACCCTGGCATCCCGTTCTAGTACCAAATCAGCAAGTTTGTGGCCTTGCCTGTGGCAGGAGGACTGAAACTTGATGATCCTTGAGGTCCCTTCCAACCCAAGCCATTCTGTAAAACAAGACTTACGAGAGGCTGTAGCTCAGTGTCACATGCTATTCTAAGCACATATTTGCGAATAATGCAACCTTGTGTGCTGGAGTAACAACCGGTCATTGAGGAACAAGATACCTCCTGTTCTGCTTCTGGGCAGTTCTGCAGATTTCTTGCAAAATTGACAGCAATCTTAATGGGTAGGGTATTGCTGAGGCAAAAATTTGAGCTACGTGTGGTAGACTCAAAAAGAGAGCTAAAGATTGAAGTGAACAGCAATTCTCTCATCAGGTAACTCTTTTTCTTAAAGTAGAAAAGGAATTTCAAAGAGATACGTTTCTGTTGGGATTTTTAAGTTGCTAAGAATGTTATATCAGAATAAAACTCAACAAAATCTTCCTTTTATTTGGTTTAAGGGTCGTGTTGTGGAAAATATATCGAAAAGGTGCGGTGGGTTCCTGAGACAACTTAGTCTGAGAGGATGTCATGTTGTTGGAGACTCCTCTTTAAAGTAAGTAATGTCCTAGGCTAAGACATTGCTTTTGTTCCAAATAGTAGGAAATAAGTAACTGTTGGTAGATCTGTTTGGATTTTATGTACCCTCTGATGGTCAAAATGGGACACTTAAGTAAGTACTGAGTACCTTAGCAGTGACTAAATAAGCCATCAGTTTGAGAACAATATGTAGCTACTTTTTTTTTTTCCCTCAGAAATGAATTTAAATTTTTCTTTTCTCTCAATTTTCAAGCATTTTAAATGTTTTCAGGTTTGTACTTTGGCAACCTACTCACATAATTTCATCAGGATTAGTAGCCAGATTATAATTCATCTTTTTTAGACATGAGAGTGACACTAGCAATGGGAGAAAAACTAAAGACTGGTACCTGCCAAATTAGAAAGGGTATGGGATTCTCTTCTTCCTGTAATATAAGAACAAACAGTCAACAGAAGCATCTCAGGGAAGCTGGCCCTTCTTTATGCAGTATATAATCTGAACTGTGCAGCTTGTTCTCACAAGAAACTTTGAATCCCTGTAAGCTTTTTCTATATGCAGACTGATTATCCAGATTCCTCTGTGGATGTTTCTTTGTTTATTTAACCCACAGATCTTACCTCCAGCTGAAGGGCCCCTGTTTGACAAGTCCTTGAGGACTCAGAATACTGGGAGCCAAGCTCAGGATACAACTTCTTGGCAGCTGTTGCTCTTTCCTCACTGTCGCAGCAGACTGGGCTAGGTGATGTTCAGTCTGACGTAGTGTGGCTGCTTTTTTGTGCAAGATAAAAGCATAAAGATTTGGGTTAAACAGTGGCATTTTTTTTAGTGCCTCATGACCTCTTTCTAAAATTTACGAGCAAGTCTAATTCACTGAATTTGCTTCCAGAGCAAATTCATGAGTATTTCTTGTGCATAATCTGAGTCAGAGTGTTTCTCCCTGTACAGGCTTCAAGGCTTTTTTCTTTCTTAAAAACAAAACAAAACAAAAAAACAGAAAGAAAACCAGCCAGTGACAAAACCATGTAAAGTGTGGGTGAAGTGATTGAGATAGGAAATACTGAGATTTAGAATGGAACCCTGATTAGCTTTGGGCTAGAAATTTGGTTAAAAAAAAAAACAAAACGACTAGAAATGTTATGTTGACCCATTCTGAACAGTCTTTTTTCTGTTTTCTCAGTTTTCCTAGATTTGTCTTACATGTTGCTAAAAATCTAGAATCTGATCCAGTATTAAAATTATAGGGGTGTTATCGGATCTGTGGAATTAATTCTTCACATCCATTTTGCTAATACAAGAAAAGGGTACTCCTGACAGAGTTGTGTTCCTCTGAATCCAGCTGCTAGTTAAATAATAGATTGCTTTAGTAATCCAGGCAGGCATCCTGACTTCAGACCGAAAGGTTTCCCCAGAGGTTTCCTTGCAGGACAGACCCAGGAGTCCTTGCAGGCCATCTCCCTAACTGCTCCATGGGGTTTTGCCACCTTCAAACAGTCTTGTCTCCTCAGAGGAAAGTGTGTGTTAACATTTCCTTTCCAGATGACTGGCAACTGCTCTTAAAAAAAACGAAATAGCCTCAACCACAGTTAACTTTCTGCAGCATCCCTTCAAGTTTCCAGAGCATACATATAGATGGCCCCTGTGTCCTCAGAAGGGAAGGTTTGAAAATAGAGGAGATGGGGAAGGCATGTCTGGAGAGGGGCTCAAACTGAGGGGATAGATAGGAAAGAAATAAGAAAGGTATAAGGGGGAAAGATGACAGTAAGCAGGAAATTCTGCTCTTCACCCACCTTCCCCCTTAATTTTAATATTCAATTTGCTTGTGAGTACTAATCAGAACACTGAGGCTAGGGTCTGCAGTGAATAAAACCAGTAAATACAAGTTGATTCAGGTGCTAGTGGTGTCTGAGCAGGGGACTGGAGTTGTGATGTTTTTGAATGGCACTGTATTTAGTAAAGAGGTATTTAGAGTAAGTGTGTGTATCAGTTGAGCATGTAGGCCGTGTGCATCGATGGGTCGGTGGGGCTAGTTGTGCCTACAGGAAAGAGGGCAGGGTTAGCAGGGACAGCTGCTGGGCTGTTGGCACTACACACAAGTGCATCTGTAATACCTGGTGCAGGTGGCTGTGTCTGAGGCATTTCAGGAAGAACAGTGGTTCACCCCTGAAATACAAGCAGGTGGTATCGAAATTAACTACTGAATGATAAATGCATGAGCTTTAAGAGTTTCAGAACATTAAGATGAGGCTTATCAGAACCCTTTCAGTATTTCTGGGAGTGATACGAATTATCAATGTTTTCCTTCTTCTGCATCCATATTTCATTTAAAAACAGGCAGAAATCAAAGTATGTTTTTGGCTGTGCAGGTGCTGAGTGTTTGTGGCATCTGTGTACAGACACATCCCTGCTTGAATCTCACGGGCTGTTCATGCAAGTTATTACAGAGCGTAGTGTCTTTTCAAGCGATTTGAAGAGTGTCTAGATTGCAAATTTCACTCCAGTATGTGAATTTCGGAATAGCTGTTTTAAGAATTCAAGTGGAAACTATCACCACTGTAACTGCCGCTGATTTTGTTGGGTTTGTTTCCATTGTTTTCAATCCACACAGGAGAGCCAGGAAGTTGTTACCAGCTGAGCGTGTAGACGGATCTGTTAACCACGGCAGGCCTCCAGACAAAAATGTTTTTGTGTGTTTCCTCCACCCCTGCCAGTAAAATCCATGCAGTTGGAGGAAACGCAGGCATAAAAACAGTGTTCTGAAATGCAGTGCAGCTGTAAACATTACTCTGAAGAGATGAAAAGAAAGTTGATGCTTTTTTTTTCTGGGTAATTAGTATAATGATATATACAGGCTTTTAGTGGTGTAATAGCTGTAATCATCTTTAGCGTGCATACCCAGTGGTGCACACAGATGCATTTTAATTTTTAAAATAATAAATAACTAATTTAGAGCCCACAAGGCTTTCCCTTAGTAGTCCAAGTAGACTAGGTCCCAGTTCTGTGTCGTGCAAGGCATGTTCTTTTTGTTTGATGTGGGAGTGAGCTCTTTAATGGTGCCTGCAGAAGCTTCAGTAATGAAATGTGTAACAACTCTTCCCAGCACCTTAACTACGCTTAGTCAGTATCTGATGTGCCATTTCAACCTTTGTATTCATTCCCTTAATGATTTTAGTTAAGGCATTTGAAGCAAATCAGTTCTGTTTAATGGCAGAAATAAACACCTTTCTCAAGTGGTAATTTGAGGGAGGAACAGCACTTAGTTTCGGGAGTTACCCAAGGCAGAACCTTGCAGTAGCAAAATAAAAAGGCAATCACTGGAACAGATGTTTTACTCTGTGGCTTGAAGATGGAGTTTTTTGACTGAGATGAAAAGGAGCTATGGGACAGAGCGCACTCTAGTGACTGAATCATAACTTCTGGCATTATAGTAATTCTCCAGCTTTTTGTTGCTGTTTTAGGACCTTTGCACAGAACTGTAGAAACATCGAACACTTAAATTTGAACGGGTGCACAAAAATCACTGACAGGTAAGTCGAAGGTTTTTTCTGTTTGATGGTGAAATTTGGAAAAAGAAGTAGCTGAAGGTATTTTTAGTGTGTCTGCTGTTTTGCAGCACGTGTTACAGTCTTAGCAGATTCTGTTCCAAGCTGAAACATCTGGATCTGACATCTTGTGTAGCCATCACAAACAGCTCTTTGAAAGGTTTAAGGTAAGAAGATGTAGTGCTTTGTGTTAAAGAAAAGAATTTAAAGAACTGTTCAATATATAATAAAGTTTTAAGACAAAACCGCAGTGTTGAACCTTAATACTGTGCATCAGCACTGGCTGTACCTTATATCTAGCACTTCTTGGGTGTAGACAATGATGTTTGTGTGTGGTCTTTTCTCTTGACTTTTCTGTGGAGGCCTGGCACGGTCCGCTGGCTATCATTAATTTCTAACAGCGTGTTTAATTTGGGTTTCCCACTGTTATGACTATTTGAAGGCTGGATTTAACTTTATGTATTTTTCTAATTCTCCCAGTGAGGGTTGCAGAAATCTGGAACATTTGAATCTTTCCTGGTGTGATCAGATTACGAAGGATGGTATTGAAGCACTGGTGAAAGGGTGTAGTGGACTAAAAGCTCTATTTCTTAGAGGTTGCACACAGGTACATAACTGCTTGGGTGATCCTTTAGGAATAAAATTTTTCTTTTGGCTTTTTGAAATCTCCATGAATTTAAAAATATTGTTTTTGTTGTAGTCTTTTGTTCAGTATTACAAAATACATACATTCCTTCAGTTTGCTTATAATTTCTTGCTTCTTTTCCTTTGTCCAATTTAATTGCTGATACAGTTAGAAGATGAAGCATTGAAACACATTCAAAATCACTGTCATGAGCTTGCAATCCTGAATTTGCAGTCCTGCACAGTAAGTATTTGGTACTTCAAAAGATACATTCTCTAGGAATCTTAGACCATTTCCAAATGCTAATGAATGACACACTTAAATAATTCAGATAGTACATGTCTGCAGTTTAGATAATTTTGTGGATAATAGATGTCTTCTGGAATGTGCTGGCAGTTCCACAGCTAAGTGTGGATTTACAGTGGATTTTCTCATCATTCTGTCTTACGACTGTAGCAAACTCCAGGGTAAGAATTAACTGCGTTCATTCAACTCTCATGAATTGTGTATGTACTAAAACATGCAGTGTCACAGATGTAGTTCTTGTTCTCCCATCTGTTAAGGTCAAATGTTTTGATCTGCTCATAATGTTAAGCTTTCTAATTGAGCAGAAGCCATATTGCGGGCTGCATAACGGAGAGTAAAAATCTATTGGCATCATACTGAGAATGATTCAGAACTATCCAAATAGCAGAAGGGCATGCTTTTTTCAACAGCAATGGAAGACCTTCATTTCCAATGAAATAACTGGGAATCATTCACGTTTATTAAATCATACTTAGAATACATACAGTTTAGGTTTGCTGCATTGCGTCTGCTTTTTTCATTTCTAATTTAACTTTTTAGGAGTGAGATAGATCTTGTAGGCTTGAAATGTAGTTAAATCACTGCTCATTATAAGTAATCTTTAGAAAAGTTTGAGATTAATTAGTGTTAGGGTTTTTGTCATGCACCTTCATATAATTAAAATGTTAGATTTTTTCCTTTTGGAAAGTTGCTTACAGTTTTATTATGACAATCATAGGGGTTGGAAAGGACCCCAGGATGTCACCCAGTCCAATCCCATGCTAAAGCAGATTCCCTATAGGAGGTAGTTGGGCTTTGAATGTCACCAGAGAAGGAGATTCCACAGCCTCTTTGGGCAGCCTGTTCCAGTGCTCTGTAACCCTCACAGTAAGAAGTTTTTCTTCGTGTTCATATGGGAATTCCTGTGTTCCAGTTTGTGCCCATTGTCTCTTATCCTGTTGCTGGGCACCAACAAAAAGAGCCCAGCCCCTCTTGACAACCACCCTGTAGATATTTATAATCATTAATAAGATGACTTCTCAGCCTTCTCTTCTCCAGACTGAGCAGCCCCAGGTCTCCCAGCCTTTCCTCTAAAGCAAGTTGCTCTAGGCCCCTCGTATCTTTGTGACCCTCTACTGGACTCTCTCTACAAATTCCCCATCTTTTTGGAACTGAGGAGCCCAGAGCTGGACACAGTACTCCACGTGGGGCCCCCACCAGGGCAGAGTAGAGAATCACCTCCCTTGACACACTGTTCTTTATGCACCATTGGCCTCCTTGGCCACACTGCTGGCTCACAGCCTAGCTGCCATACACCAGGACACCCAGATCCTTCTCTACACAGCTTCTTTTCAGCAGGTCAGCCCCTAGCCTGTCACGCTGTGTGTGGTTATCCCTCCCCAGGTGAGGATCTTACATATTAAAAATAGGTATAAATAAACAAACCTCAAAAATCACAAGTGAATATATTTCTCCCGTTGAATTTTTGGAGTTGATAGCTTGTATGTCCTGCTTATTTGGGCGTGCTTTGAAGCTGGTTTCAGCAAGTATGTCCTGCTTGCTGGGCTTAGAAATGTGCTTCCAGAAGCAGCCAAGCTCTTTGTGATTTGAAGGGCTCCCGCTGATTTTACATAGTAGATCTCCCTGTACTTCATATAATACATACTTCAATTCTAGCAGCTTTGTTTTATGGACCTCTTAAAATGACAGGCAAAGTCCAGTAGCTGCAAAACAAACTGACACTACCTCTGGAAACTGTATCTGAAAGGCCCCATTTCTGGAATGTAGAAGCTGGGGACTTGCAGGCACATTTCTGGCCACTTCTCTTTCTTAAGTGGGATTGAAATCACAGTCTCAGAATAGAAGTATTTCTATATGTAACTCAGTTTTTGCTACACCTCCAGCAGCAGTGTAAGGTTCTGCATCGTCCTTACCTATGAAGTAGATTGTTTAGTCAGTAATTGTGTCATGAATTTTTCTCAAAGGAAACAGAAAATATCATGTTCTGGGAGAGTCAAAGCCAGAAAATAGTTGATTTTGGATTGTTAATAGTAATAATAAGTAGTATTAATCAAAAGTTATCTTTATAGCTGATGCAAGTCCTTCTGGATCCACAATGAGGAGAAATCTAGTTTCCTGTCTTGATTTGAGAGAAAAGTTTGCAAATTTAGACTGCTGGTATTGAAATGTTTGGGGGGAAGGAACATAAGGTGATATCCTTTTGTGCTGAACTGCAGTTTCCCATCCTGTTTCCATCTTTGAAAGGTGATGTTTGTGGTAATGGCTAGAGCAAATATGCTATAATAGCATTAGCATACCTAAGTGGAAGGCTTATAAAAGGAGTGTGTGCTTTTAATTTAAATATGGTAGAGGACCTTGTTACCATTGCAAGAGTAATGTTAGTCCAGGAAATAAGACTTGCCTTGCCATGAAGGATTAGCTGTTCAGCAGAAAAATTAAGTTCTTGGAATAGGAACAAGTGGAGGAAGGAACACTTTTTCCAAAGCAGAGGACTTGTAAATAAACAAATATTTGCACATGCATCCAATAACATAGTTCCTGTTGCTGCTTTATGCACAGCTGTGTTGAGACTACCTGGGATTGCTGCCTTTTTCAGGGATTTTTTCTTCAACTTCCAGATTGAGAAAGACTTCCTTTTTTTTCAGTCTGTCAACTATGGAACAGTTTTGAGAAATGGAAAAACCCCGTTCTTTGAGCCTTAAGTGTAGGTTAAGTGTAGGTGAAGGATTTTTACTGTTGAGTGTAAAGTAGGTTTTGTAGTTGTAGTTCTCCTGCTGTTGAACAGGAGTGAGATATTTCACATAATGTCAACCACATTAAAAAAGTGTTATATGAAAATGCAAATTAAAAGAGAAATGAGAAGAGAGAAGTCTCCCTCTGTTCTACGGATGGTATGTGAGCAGTGTTCTGTGTTTGAAAAAATGCAGAGAGAAGAAGAAATTATCTATGTTGATTATTTTCAATGTTATCAATAAGCATGTTATCCTAATGGCATTTTTGATTGAAAATTTACAGGCTGTCCATGGTTATATACAGGGTGACAGAAAGTTCAGAAATATGACTAGATTTTTTGTTCCTGTCAGACAACTGAATAACAAAGTAATTTCAACTTCTTCTGTGTTGCAGCAAATTTCAGATGAAGGTATTGTAAAAATCTGTAGAGGATGCCATAGACTTCAGTCACTGTGTGTTTCGGGCTGTTGCAACCTTACAGATGCTTCTCTCACAGCACTTGGTCTAAACTGCCCAAGGCTGAAGTGAGTATCTCATAAGCATGTTGTCCGTATGTTGTGTTGTTACTGACCTGATCTGTGAGCTTCACTTCTTCAGATATCAGCTGATATCCATGAGTTTGGTTTAGCTCTGCTTTACCTTTACAGTGAAATTAGTTAGAGGTATCAGCTGAATCTCAACTAAAAGGCTGGTCCTCAGTGTAGCTATGGAACAAATATAGTCTATCATATATAGGAAAAAGAAGAATAAACATATGACAGATAAACACATAGATCCTCTAAGTTCTGTCCTTTAGCTGAAGATTATGAACCAGGTCAGAAAAAGATAAGGCCTACTACTTTTTTTGTAAAGTGAAAGTGTCTGTAGTTGTGGTATATCTTGTGGTATTTATGGTCTTATGCAATTATTTATATTGCAAAAAATAGGTAAATTATACCTGAATATTATATGTACAGTGTAAAATCAATGAATGTACAGATGTATGTATAGTTACGAAATATACCAGAAAGTTTGGCTACACAGCTATTACACCAAAACAGAATAGATAGAACACTTACCTGAATCCTGGGCTTGCTATGAAACTCCAGAAGAGGGGATCTCCAGAAGAGATCTTTCCCTCCTGGTAGCCAGCTTTTAAATGGGTCTAGGAGAGGTGCAACCAGGTTCCACCCCTTCCGGCAGCACAGCTGAATTGCCTTCACCTGTGCTCCCAGGGCTGACTCATTGCTCGCCTCAGGTGGTCAATCAGAGGTTCAGGCTGTGATTCAGCAGTTCCTATATAGTACAGATTTTGTTATATGTGTGTTCTTCTCATGCTCTGTAGTGCCTTGTGGCAATCTTGATCTCTGATATGGAGTACATTAATGTCTGCAAGCGCTGAGGTCTCTGGTGTTTGTGGGATGCATTTTGGGAAATAAAGGATCAGGAGCTGGTTGGAGTTTCTCTTTTCTGGAGCTGGTTCTTCTCCAACTTTCTTAGTGCTTTTTATAGCATGTGTAAGAATCTGACATACTTTGAGAGCAGTGAGTTACAACATGGGGTATTGGTTTTATCTCCATCTTTGCACATTCCTGGTGCTGGATCTTCCAGTGGAATGGCAGAAGCTGGTGTGCAGTGTGCTGGCGTGCAGAGTTCCTGTCACTCGTTGAGTGACAAAAGAGCTTTTGTTACGTCAGAAAACCTTTCCTTGAGACAGCTGAGGAGTGATGATCTCCCTCATGTTACCATTCATAATTACAAGAGCTTCTCCTTGGGGCTAAGTAATCTTTTGACACGCTCAACTGTGTTCCATAACAAAGCCGTGCTCTTATTGAAAGACTTTTCATTTCTCCAGTTCTCTCAATTCCCAGCTCACGTGGGAAATAAAACTCTGAAGCACTACTAATTGCACAGATCTTTCCAGGGGAAGTACAAGCGTAGCAAGAATTGTTTTTCTCTAGAAAATAATATCTTCTTAACAGGAAATAGTTACTCCTGTTGGGAAGCCTGCCTTTGTTATGAAAGCTGCTGGTCCTCGGCTGTGCCGCGAGGGGGAAGGCAGCCTCTGTGAAGCAGAACAGCAGAAAGAACATTTCAGCCTTTGCAGTGTTACTGCAGAGTGTGTGATGGAAGGACAGGTGGTACAGCTGGTTTTACAAACCAGGTTGAAAGGGAAGGGGAAATGTAATTGCAGGCTCTTTGGGCTGAGCGCACACCCTCTTTCAGGAACAGCCTGCCAGTATGCAGGTTTTTTATCCCCTGCTTCTGTAATCTTCAGAACTTTTCAAGCAGATGTGCTCCAAGTAGAATCTTCACTGCTGTGCACGCTTAGATGTCATTATTCTCACTGTTTAATGTTCAGAAGTGTAATGTGGTTGAGGACTCAACTAAATGTGGAAAGCAGTAAGAAGGGTAACAAACACAGCATGAATCTTTGCTTGTCTGTTTTGTGATGGTGGGTTTGCTGGTTTTCTTTGTTTGCTTTTTCCTTTTGTTTTTCTTTGTCCTAAATGGCATCCTAGGTATTCTCAGATTAGCTGACAGTGTTATTTTCTTTAAAGTGGTGGTGGTGTAGTTTCTTGGTTTTTGCTCTGGACTTTGAAGGTTTAAGCTCTTCATCCTCTAGTACATTGCTGCACAGTGCTTTGCACACAAGCTCTGATAGTAAGTGGTGCCTCAGTTCAGTGGCTTCCCAGCATCGTGCATTTAAATGACACATTTTAGATAGGGTCTTTACCTGTGTTTTCTTAACTCAGGATATATTCTCCCACACGGTTCTTCTGATAACTCTTGAGAAAACTCACTGAAGAGGTTAAAACACCTGTAATTACGTACACTGTTTTTCACTAAATGTTGAGAAGATTTGAGGATTGCACTTGATCCTGTTTTATGTCTATTAGAATCTCTGATAAGCTGGATCCAGAATCTGCCCAGTGCTTTTAATTGCCAATCAGTGTGAAAAATAGGCATGTGCCTTTGCTATTAAGAGCTTTTGAGTTGCACACAACAGGCCTCTATCTCAAATACACTTGTTTTCCCCTGTATTAATGTTCTGCTTTACCATTTCCAACTTTTTCAGGATTTTGGAAGCTGCAAGATGTTCACAGCTCACAGATGCTGGTTTTACCCTTTTAGCACGGGTAAGGGTCATTTCAGAAAGTTAGAGCTCATGTTGTTTTCATTGCTGCTGAGCAGCTGTGAGTTGATGTTGTCCTGCTGGGAAGGAATATGAGAAAGAAAAATCAATTAAAGAGTCCATTGGAGGGGAGGGGACAGGATTAAGATTTATTTTATTTCTGGACTGCACTTAGAGCTGCAACTAAATCCATTTTGCTAATAGATTCCTTCTTGTTTTTTTTTTTTTTTTCTGAATTTTTAGTATGTTTAAATTGAATTTATTCTGCTTAGCAGAAGTCTAACATTGTTACACATTCTAGCCAACTTTCCCATATAAAGATGCCAAATACCCTTGTCATATTCGCATCCAAAAATATCATCATATAGTAGGTTATTCTGAGCACCCCTGGAAGCTTCAAAATGCTTTCAGCCATATGCTACAAACTATGAGCACTCATGCCATGATTCGTGCTGTGGAGAGGTAAGCATATTGACTGTACCAAATGCCTGAAGTTACACTTGTATGCTTGCTGGTTTAGGAAACCTGAACACAAACACACACTGTGTAAATAGGATTAATTTACACTACTGGTATTTAGCATGAATGAAAGTCTTTCCAGCCACAGTGGTTAAATGGAGTGGTTTTCTAAACATTCACCACTGCAGCCTGGGGCTTTCAGTAGTCACTTCAGGCCTGAAGGGGCTTGGTCTGAGCAGTGTGGCACTGCGTGTTCTGCTGTGAGATCACAAAGTGACATCATTTTCTTGAAATTAGTCATGATCAGATGTCAGAAGCACTTAGAATCATAGAATTGCTCAGGTTGGAAAAGACCTTAAAGATCATCGAGTCCAACCACAACCTAACCATACTACCCAAACTCTAACAACCCTGCACTAAATCATGTCCCTGAGCACCACATCCAGACACATCTTAAATGTATTCAGGGATGGTGTCTCAACCATCTCCCCGGGGAGCCTATTCCAGTGCTTAACAACCCTTTCTGTAAAGAAGTTTTTCCTGATGTCCAACCTAAACCTCCCCTGGCACAACTTGAGGCCATTTCCCCTCGCCCTGTCACCAGTGAGAAGAGACCAGGGTCATTAAGAAGATTGGGAGAATTGCTTGAATTATCACTTAAGAAAAAAGAAGTAATCAATGTGAAGTGCAGCTTTCTCCCAGCCTAAAAGTGGACTCTGTTCTAGTATTTTCAGCTAGCAAAACAAATAGTTTTTAAGGCTTCATTCTAAAACTTGAGTGGTAAAGAGAGATGTTTCAGAAGTGGTGGTGTCTTTCGGATTAGTTTGATTCAGGTTGATGTACGCAGAAGTTGAATTCATATGCGTGCAGATGAAGTAACTTGAATACAAAGGCTGTAAATGCCATTGGTATGAGTCCTGCCGAGAGGGGAATGCTGAAAGCAGGGGTGGCTGAGTGCTGATGACAAACAAATCTTGCAGGGTAAGGAGGGCAAACATCATTGATTAAGAGAAAAGGCTGAAAATGTGAAGGTTTTGAGAGGGAGATGTTGTATTGCTTTTGTTTTTTTTTATTTTTTTTTAACTTTTGTTCTTTGGTGGTGATCAAATAATTAAAGGGATTTAGCTCACAATTTCTTTTTGAAGGTTATGCTTTCCCACATCACTGGCCTCATGCATTATCTTACATCTGTATGTTGTTTTACTTCATCTTAGCTGTTTTTGTTTGTTTTAGAATTGCCACGAGCTGGAGAAGATGGACTTGGAAGAATGTGTTTTGGTGAGATTTCATTTTAAAAAGCACTGAGCATGCAGTGTGGGAATGTAGTGCCAATAACAGCATAGAATCACAGAATCTTAGGGGTTGGAAAAGGACCTCTGGGGATCATTGAGTCCACCCACTGCTAAAGCAGGTTCCCTACAGGAGGTTAAACAGGGAAGCATCCAGGCGAGTTCTGCATGTCTCCTGCATGGAGAAGGAGACTCCACAACTTCTGTGACCAGCCTGTTCCAGAAACATCAGCACTTTGAATTAAATTTGCTGCAGTTGTTTTGTCTGGGGAGGGAATTAGGGGGGGTAAGTGCTGTGTTATTGAGCGTAAATAGAAGTAATTATGTGGAAATTCTGTACAAGGAAATACGTTATGAGTAACAGCTCATTGGGTGTTTGCCAGAGAAGTGTATGGTGGAGGAAAAAAAACCAGCTTTAATCTGTTAAAGCAAGGGATATCTTCTTCGATCGGCGCCCCCACATGCACACACCTCACCACTGTGGGCAGCTTACTGTTGTTTTTGTCTTTTTTTTACTTCTAGATAACTGACAGCACCTTGATACAACTTTCTATACACTGTCCTAAACTACAAGCATTGGTAAGTGTAACATTTTGTTTGTGAGCTTCAACACCTGATATACAACTCTTACATCCTTGTGACATAAAGAACAGATTGTGCACTCTTTAGCTACAAAAATTTCCTGGAGTAGTACAATACTGTCCAAAAAAAATGGAAATTTCATAAGTACTTTATAGGAAACAGATTACTACCAAGTATTCATTGTTTGATAAAAAAGATTATCAAGTTAGTGAGTAATAACCAGAAAGCTTATATTTTATGGTTAATGTCCTTCATATGTGATTTCTCAATTGAAATAAAACTTTTTATGGGCAATTTGCAGTACCTAGATCCTTTATAGTTATTTTTGTGTGTTCAGTAATGGTTTCCTTGGGGTGCAGACACTTGAAGTTGTAGACTGAAGCAAGTCAAATACTGAATAAACAACAGCAAAAAAATCATTAAGTGAAGATAAATCCAAATCTTCTTCTATAATCAGTTTTGCATGCATGCAGCTTTTCCCAAAAACTTAAATTGCAGAAGGTTTTTTTTTTTTGACCTTTCCAAAGAGATCAGCGAGGACTGAGGTGCCATCAGCAGGGCACTGTGCTTACAGTATTGCAAAGAACTGTTTTGTAGGGAGTGGTTGGTTACATCTTCATGAACATCAGAACATTTTCAGGTGATCGGAGTTTGGCTGTCCTCTGGTCAAAGTACCCCATAATAATTAATTACTAGAATGCCCTTAGAACAGGGGCTTCTCTGTTCAGGGCCAGTTGTCTGTTAAGTGTAGATCTTTTACATGCTATTTGGAATGTACCTGTGAAAACATGTATCTTTATAATCTGCTCTTAGATGGGATTAATGCTGCTTCATTAAGTGAATTGTTTTATGATTGGCTTTTCCAGCTCAGTGTTACTAAGGCAGCAATGTGGGGAGAGATGGCTTTTAAAAGAGAGCCTTATTGAGTATTTGTTGCTGATGGATTTTATTTTTCGTTGCTCATTGTCCACCTCATTTCTGTTCCGTTGTTCTTAACATTAAGCCAAACCAGAGTTGTCAGGAGATGTGGGGTCATTTACATGGTCTGTGCTTCTTGATGGATATGTTTTTGTGTTGTAGTCCCAGCTATCACCAGTACTTGCAGGAGATCTTTTGCACCAGTTCTGCCAGTGCTTTACTAGAGAGATCATAGAAATGAATAATATTCAGGTATCTTTCTTAACCTGCTGCTGTTTGCTAACACCAGCTGAGCACCTCCCTCTGTTTGTTAGCTTATAGATGGAGATGTGTGGCAGTGGTATAATGACACCTTTATAGGGAATTCAGAGGAGCTTACTTTTTCATTGATGTGTGTATCCTGTGTGTAGCAAGGATGCATACTCAAACCTGTGAATGAACAAGGGTGACAGTCACAGAGAAAGAAAGCAGATGGCTGATAACCTACGTGAAGCAATCCTGATACTTTAGATTTGAAATCATGTATTATCGATGGGTCTGTAAACTGTTGTGTGGCTGTGGCTTTGCACACATTCAGGTGTACTTGCAGTTTAAACAAGTGTTTTGAAGTTGAAGAAGACAGCCTTGAATTTGTTTCTTGGTGTTCAGAGGCTTAGACTGGGGAAATAAGGGAAAGCACTGTTATATTACAATCAACTATTATATCTTCACTAATGCTTTTTTAGTTACTGGACTTGAGAAGTAGTTTCCAGGATCTGTTTGACGTTAGTGCGTTCAGATTAGTAGAGACTGACTGTGAAGGACTCATGGGTAGACCCAGAGAGGAAAAGACAGTTGAATTCTTTAGCTCTGTTTATCATACTGTTTCTTACTGGCACAGTATATTCATGCTATATTTGATTTATACACAATCTTTAATCTGCATCTCCTCATTCTAAAGATTTCAAGCAAAAATATTTGGAAATTCCATGTTCCTAATACTTTTTAACAGGTATATGAAGTCAGACAGTTTTGCAGAGTCCTCTGAACTCAGCTTACATCTTGTATTGCTCTTTCAGCACCAAATATGGTGTCTCAGGAAAGCTGAATTTTATAAGCTGCTTACTTCCTGGGATGGAAAACTCTTAATTAGCCATCAGGCTGCTGCTGTGCCAACAGCTCCTGTTCTTCCTCGAAACGGGGCTGTTAGAAATGTTCTTTAACCCTGCAGTTGCTGGCTGTTTTCAGACTGTGAACCAGCTCAAATGCTTAAGGTTTCCTACATGGAAGTGGATAAAAGGGAGAACTTAATTACTTAAAGAATGAATAGACTCACAGAATGTAAACATGAGATAAAATGCTTTTTGATGGGGACAAACTTATCATCTCTGTCACCTTTTGGAGACAGCGTGCAGCAGTTGTGGCGTTGCTCAGTCACTGCTGGCTGCTCACTCTTGGTGAGTGAGTAAAATGGAATCAGCCAGAGGTGAGGGAAACAGGACAGCTGTAGACAGCCATCTCTCATCCTCCTTTCCGGCTACTGGCTCACCCTTCCCCTTTGCAGATCTATATAAACTCAGTCCTAGTAGCATATGTGAAAACTGAATCTGTTATGGTAGCAGTGAAATTCACTCCTTGTGTGTTCTTGATCATCCTTTAAAGTCTCCTGCTTCTGGCACCCTGGATGTGCTGTTTGGACCTTTTGGTGACCAAGATATGCAGCAATGGATTGCCACTCAACAGGAGCTGAGGGCATTGAGGAGTTGGCCAGTGACGCACCTAATTGGCCTCTTAAGCTCTACTGCTTACTTGGAAGCAAAGTTAAAAATTAAGTACAACCCTTCTTCTGTTAACTAAACTGCTTCTTTTGTTACAGTTCTGGGTTTAAACTTCATACTCTTTGCAACTTTAACCACTGGAATGAGAGACGCTGAAGACAACTGCTGGTGGCTGGAAGATTGATTTCATTTAGAATTACATTGATATTGTTTACCTCTCTGTTTCAGAGCTTATCTCACTGTGAATTGATCACTGATGATGGGATTCTTCATCTGAGCAACAGCACGTGTGGTCACGAGCGGCTGCAAGTACTGGAACTTGATAACTGCCTGCTCATCACTGACGTGACCCTGGAACACCTGGAGAACTGCCACAACCTGGAGAGAATTGAGCTGTATGACTGCCAGCAAGTCACACGGGCTGGAATCAAAAGAATCCGAGTAGGTGCTGTGTGGGCCTGTTCTGAGGGAGCACCCACATCACTGATATTTCTTGTGACTGTGGGAGTAGTCCTGTAGGTGTCCCAGGCAAGGGAGGGCAGGGAAACAGCATCTGAGCTCGTTCTGTTAGGTTCCCATCTCTGTTCCCACAGAATATAGTTTTTCTACATGAGCAGCAGTAATTGCCTGCTTATAATTCTCGATCTTTGTGCTGTTGGAACTGTGTTTCTATCTGTACAATGCATATATATAATATATTTAGGCAGTTGGAGTGCAGGAATTACATGTTGGGAGAAGAGGTTGGGGAGTTTAATGCTTTTTAGCTAGCCAACCTTAACGAGAGCTCATTTTTGGCTATGTTATGCTTACTTCTTTCCCATTAAAATGCAGACTTCTCATCCACAGGCTCATCGACCTCACGTGAAAGTGCATGCTTACTTTGCTCCAGTAACTCCCCCTCCTTCGGTCGGAGGGAGCGGACAGCGCCTCTGCAGATGCTGTATTATTCTTTGACACAAAGTGCAACCACACGGCGTTTTTTGTTTAGTTTTTTTGTTGTTGTTGAAGAAAACTGGACTGCAAGTCAGTGGAAGGAGTTGGTTTCCTGACTGTTACAATGGTGATGTTTGGTCAGCCAGTTTTGTGACGAGAAGAGCATTTTTTTTTCCAGGTAAAAAGTCTTACTGTAATGTTCAGATGTGGATTGAGTTGGTGATGCTTTGGTTTGTGCTAGTGACTCCTTCCTTCTGTTGGCATGAGAACTGAAGTGCTGTGTACGACGCGGGGGTGTTTCAGCATTATGGTATTTGGTGAACGGTCACTGATGTGGAAGTTAGTTTGTATCCGTAAGCACTTCTGTAAGTTGTATTCAGCATGAGCTCTGATGTAAGACGGGGCTCACGTCAGACCCGGGATGAAACTGAACCTGCTGTTCTGTAATATACGTGACAGATTAAATATCAGGTTTAAGGACAAATCAGCTTTAGCAAATGTTGACCAAAAATGCAAGGTAGTCATGTGCTCTTCCAGCAAAACAGCTTATATTTCTTCATGATCCAGCACTGCATTTAATGACATTAACAGGACATAATAGGTAATGTCAAAAGGTAAAGATTGTACCTCATGATAACTATATAAATACTTCTCAGTTTTTGAACTTGGTTCAGTTGAACTACAAGTTAGGATAAAGCTTGCCCGTCACTGAAGCAGATTTTATGCCCCATGCCATCAGCTGTCAAAAAGGGGTTGAAATTCACTGGGGTGGAACTTGTGCACTCTATTGAAATGGACTGTCGCAGCCATCCACAGTGCTTACTGTAATGCCATTGCTGTGTCCTCAGTCACCTCCTGGTTTGTAATGGAAGGATGGAACAGCTGTAGGAAGAGGGATGCACTGCTTATGCTTTTCTAAGGAGAGGAGTGGAAGCTAGGTTAAGTTGCAGGAACTGTGATGGAGTGAGGACTTCGGTTCAAGCTGTTTGTCCTTGTGTTGTAGGGACGCAGATGGGCAATAGATCTGTGGGCAGGAATTGAACCAAACCAGTGGTTTTCAAATGCAGAAAGGCAAACTCTTCATATTTGGGTTATTAAAGAAGCTGTCAACTTCTGAATAATAATTTAAAAAAAATCTGAGTTTCTGAATAATAATTAAAAAAATTAAATTAAATAATTAAGTATTAACTCTTGAGGCCATGCTTTCATCCTTAGTTTTCCTATGCTAGAGGATTAGATAGATGAACTTTTTAATATAAAACAACCTAATTATCTGAGATAGATAAACTACTCAACAGCTCAGAAAGCTTTTCTGCCTAAGATTGGTTGTGTGTGTTTATGTTTTAAGAG
The DNA here is from genome assembly GCA_037305975.1 of Chrysolophus pictus. Taxonomy (NCBI): domain Eukaryota; kingdom Metazoa; phylum Chordata; class Aves; order Galliformes; family Phasianidae; genus Chrysolophus; species Chrysolophus pictus. The sequence goes on from JAYKPI010000006.1 coordinate 44,111,566, forward strand.
TTTGGGGCCTGCGTGTTTACCAAAATCTAACAGAAATACTGGCTTCATTAAAAAAGCCATCTGAGAAGCTCCTACTGGCTCTTCTCATAAATTTAAAACTACTTTTTAAAAGTGATGTGAACATTAAGACCTCAATGGCTACCAACAACGTTACTATCCTGCTTTACCCAATTCAGAGGTGACAGGGATGGTAAATGAAGATCTCAACTTTAAGGATAAATACCATGATAGTGCAGTTTTCTTTTCTACTGCAGAATAAGCCCATCAATCAGGGCTCATTTTGCACACTAGTAGAGGAGAATTGTTACAATCAGATTTCCAGTAAGGCACTGCTGTAACGGAGAGTTTCAAGCAGATTTTATTCTCCACTGTACCAGGGAAGTCATTGGTACCCCTATGTCAAAATGTGTTGCCTTTTACTGGCTCTTTTTTTTTTTAAAGAACATAATGAACCTTGTAAGTATGTCCATTGCATTAAAGATGTACAAAAACAAATGGAACCTACTCTGGTATAGGACATTTAAATAAACAATCAGCTGATGTCAAATACTGATTGCTTTGGAGTTTTTTTCCAATTTAAATTTTCTTTGAGACACAAGATCAACTATGGAGCTGCTCTGCCTCAGTTATTTACCCTTACCAACCACTCTGTGAGGGGAAGTGGTGCAGTCTCCAACTCTTAACAGAAGTACCTCTAACAACTCTTCAAAAAAAAGACAAATAAAAAGAAAAACATGTTTACAAAATTATTGAAAAACATTTATTATACTTAAATTGAAATGTGTACATCTTATTAAAAAACAAAAGCAATTTGCTGGTGCCATAATTTAATTCCAATTTCAAGTGAGCTGGACAAACTACTGTACAACTTTCAATATTCTTTAAAATTAGATGATATTTGGATACTTTCCAATCAATCTTTCATAAAACATTTGGATTTGAATGTGGTTTGAGCTGAAAAGACCGTTGTCAGTTCAAGAAAATAGTAGGATCAAACAATACCCCAAAACGAACAACTTATAGGCAGAAAAGTACAGAAAATTTCATTTTCAGTGCAGAAGAAATAGGAAAGAAACTCTAGCTTTGATGAATTTTAATTTTCAAAATGCTACAGGTTTAAAAAGCTTTTCTGCTAAGCACTTGAGCCAGGTATGAAAGAGGGAACAAAAAAACAAAGTTGCTTTTTTACATGCTGTAGTAGTTGTTTACAGTGAACACTGCAGCATAAAAAGCAAAGTATTGCCAAGCTTTAAGCCAGAGAACAAGGTGGAAACTTCCAAAGGCACAAAATGACAGATAAGAAACCGTCATTCAATACCTTCTGTAGTATTCCCTTCTGAGTACCTAAACAGCTGGAACAACGTTAACGTAGGAGATGCTGTGCCACGTCTTTACAAGAAATAGCCAAAATGCTGAAAAAGCGCATTGCCTGCTTCAGAGTGAAGTGAGAATGTGGTCAGATGGAGGAGGCACTGTACCAGCCTTACAGTATGGATCTGAGGGCAAAGAAAAGTCAACAGAAAAGGTACTACACTCAGCCATAACAGTGCCTCCAGCAAGGCTTCACCTTACTAAGGAGGCTCCCAGGGTGCACGTTTAGTGTTCCTTAGGCTGGCTGCTCAGTGGTGATGAAAGCAACAGCAGCCTCTGGTGCCTGTGGGTTACCTGCCCCTGTGAGTGTAACTGCATTAAGTCAGAACGCTCCACCTCACTGCCAGTGTGTTGCAACCCCACACTTACCAAGCAAAGAGTTAAACTGCAGCGGTGCTCTGCAGAGAACCTAGGAAACTAAAAATAAAGGATGCATAGGCAATTCTTTTCCATTAAGTTTGTTAAAGCAAAACACAATTACTCGGTACCCCATAGGATTTGTATTAATCCCTCCAATAAGGTACTATTAATAATGCAGTTTGCTGCATGCATATATTGCATCTGTCTAGGACTTCTTCAAAGCCCTATTCTGGCATTTACACTTCTTACATACACTCTTATACACAATTTACACAGAAGCTGTTGTGACAGCTTTACTCTCCGAGACCCGACAACCTGATCGCTATCAGCTTAACTACTCATCTCCACACAGATTAATATGTGCTCTGCTAACATCAAAAAATAAAACCAGCATAAGGTACAAGCAAGTCACAGACAAACTGGCACAGAAAGGTAAATGCCCTCAAATAAGTTTACATTCATTTCCAACTGGATACAGATAATAGAGAAGCAACAGTGTTTCACCTCTAGAACCTGTATCTACTGGCCGTAATTTGCCTTATTTCAGTGAAGGGCAAGCACCTGTGCTTACATTGTCTTCCATGCCTGTACGTAAGCTGTCATGGCATTATACCTCTCATGAGGACACGTAGCTATGGCAGTGACAAGAAAGTTCACCTATCAAACAGCTCATTAGAAAGGTCATTTTGTGTTTTCAATATGAAACATCTTATACGGTGAAGCTAGATCCTAAGTTTTTTGGATGATCTTCATATTAGGCAGGATTTCGTTCAGCACTGGAATATCAGTCGAGCAGTCGTGTGGCATCACTTCAGAATTATATGGAAGCCTTCACCATTTTCAGCTGAAAGAGAAAGCGTCAGTCTTACATAAAACAGAACCATACCTCTCTAGCAACACACCAAACATTGAGGAATGGACCTGGGTTTCACATGCAGAAGGGGTTCATTACTGCTCTGAAACATTACACTTGAAACTGCTTTAAGGAAAACTTGGTGGTGCAATAAACATCCATGCTCTTAACTATCGTTACAAGATACCGTACCTTTTATCGTGGTGAATAAGAAACAACTTTCATCCTGAAAGTTTTGAACCATCTAAAAAACACACAAAAAAACATTTTTAAAATCCTCCCGCGTATGTCCAGTGCAGATAATTAATTACATCAGATACTAAAAACAGCCTTTTTTTTTTTCAAGAGCAAATGCACTTGCTCAGCCAGTGTTCAGATGTGACAAGCATATACCAAATTACAATTCAATACCACTTGTCAACAGTGTGAGAGCCAAGCAGGAGCCTCTTAGTGGTGGCTGTGCAGAGCAGGTCCCTGGGTAAGCCGTGTTCAGCAGTACTTAAACAGTGCCTGTCTTCAGTCATGTTCAAAATAGATAAAGCAAGTAATGAACGCAGCACCTCACAACTGCACAGACCAGTGGTCTTTCTTTCCTTAGTCTGCAATTATCTGGATTGAAAATGCTAAGTTGCTTTACCAAACAGACAAAACAGCAACAACGTATTAAAAAAAAACTTCAATTTTGCAGAATTTGTAGCTTTTTTTTACTGAAGAATAAAATTTCCATTACCTGATCACTAACAAGAATGTGGATGCCAGTGGGACCCTGTCTGTAAACCTGGTTGATCTGATGCAAAGGAATATTAAATGCCAAAGCAAGCTTGCGTGTAACTTCTGAGGCTGCCATTTCTTCTAAGTAGATTGCATGATAAACTGCCAGGAAAAGAAAAAACATAAATAAGCACCAGGCTAACTGGAAAAGGGAAACTGAATGAGAAAACCTGACTTTGTTTATATACCCGGCTCCTAGAAGGTTACAAACTGAAGACACCTTTCCTCTGCTCTTCCTGGACTCACTACCAGCACAAGCTGCCATGCCTTTTCTTTCAAGGTAAGGCAGGAGCACAGCTCTCTGCCCAGGGAGAGGCCTCTGCTTGCTGACACTGAAGGAAACACCCACGTTTTTCCTCTGTCCTGCACAAAGCACGATAAGCATGGGCTTCAATCTGAAGATGACTTCAGAAGTGGTTTTGGAGTGCCTCAAAAGATGACAATAATGCTTCTGACTTGTACTGTGATGCTGCTGCTTGAAACAGTGGGTTGTCATCTTTTTGGTAAAGATCTTTTTCATCTTTCTGAACAAGTTTCCTTATCATTAGTTCAGAGCTGAGAAACGGGGGTGAAATACAACATGGCAAACAGTAAGACAAAGTAGCTGCTCATTGGTTTGATGCTGTATTTAGAGTCTTCTCTCTTTATTTAATAGTGCCAGAAGCCCATAGCAGCTCTATGCTTGGACATGCTTCTTTCCCAAGTCACAGACTGAAGATAACCAGACCAAAGCACATATCTGACAGGCAGGGCTCTATTTACAGATCCTCCCCCACCTCAGTTCTCGCATGGAACAAACACAGCTACCAATACAGCAGCAGTCCAGACAGATAGGGATTCCGGTTGGTTGGTTGTGGGGAGGGGTGTCTCTTCAATAAGAAAATGGTAATTTCAAGTAGCTCCACTCTCTTAAGATTGATGAGAATTTACAATTAAACATTAGGTTCCCATCTGTGTTGAAACAAGAGCTATCTCCTAGGAAAACAACTTTAAAGCCATAGGAGAGTAACACAGTGGCTGTCTCTCCTTGTCCAAGCTGCACCAGTTTTATTTAGTTCAGCTGCACAGAAAATGACAGCAAAATGTAACTAAAGGATGGCTGTGAATTTAAGCCTTTAATTTGCAGCTAGCTTTCCACATGCATCTAGTTAGTGTATCTTGGCTGTGCAACACGACATGGCTAATTTGAAAGTCCTTTAATTAATTATCAGTTTAACTACACTTAGTTTTATCAGTGGACTGAAAAATCGAGGATCCAACCTTGAGAAGTTTTAAGGTCATGCACTGCTAACAGACAAGCCGTGTGCTTTTGAACACACCTTCCTGTGGTTTCGCTTCCTATGTTTCAGGAACAGAACTTCATCTTTTCAGTATCCTTTCCCCCCCGCACACATCCATTTTGTTTTACATTTCTCAGACACAATAACAGCACGTTAAGGGACACCCTGCTCCATACCATATATTGCACCATTGCTGCTATCACCGTTGCCTGCATCTTGTCTTTCCAGTTGTATGCTCCTTACTGGCTCCTGACAGACATAGATCGTTAGACGGGGCCTCACAGACCTGCAAAGCAAACAGACCACGTTTACAGAAACGCCTCCCTGCCCTGGAAGGAGGAGAAATCATTTGCCACAGGTGTAAATTTGTTACATCAACAGTACGCTTGAAATGCTCCTATAAAGGCTCACGGTAGTGAGTGCCCCTTTCAGTCAGAATCAGGACAGATCTACCAAGATGCTGTCTGTGTTGGCAGCCAACACGTGTAATATCCAAAAGCCTCAGGCTGTTCTTAGCTCACCTACGTGTGCCACTCTGTGTTGTGGCAACAAATTCACATGTACAGGAAGTCAGCAGTGTGCAGCCCCAGCGGTACCAGCCCTACAGGTCACCTCCGAGCCCATTGCTGCCCACAGCTCAGCAGAGGAACCTGTATCTGACTGCTGCCAGCCCCGTGGCAGCACTCAGGGCCATCCAGCTGCTGAACTCTCACTCCCTGCATCTCCATGTTCTAGGGAGCAATAGAACAAAGTCTGCTCAGCCACATGTTCCATATTTTACCTGGATTTCAGTGCATTATAGAGCCGAATTCCATCGGCTGGACCACAGATTTGTACCAGATCTTCTCTTGTCAGCTTTAATAAATCAGCACCTGGAGAAACAAATGAGGATTTTACTAAGTTTATTCTTGCATATTTATGATCTTTTTTTAGAAGAATCTGTATGTCCATTTAAACAAAGAATAACAAAGCCCACTTGCTTCTAGGCACTAGCCAGCACTACGAAGAAATGAGCAGCTTTCCACATCTTCTAACAACTACAAACCCTGCAAGACACAATTATAACATACAGATGACTTTTATATCCAGACAATGACTAAGATACACATGTGTGAGGCTATTATAGACACATGCAAACACAGAGCAATGGGATGTGATAGTTTCCCATGTGCAGTAATCCTCACCAAATCATCCCTCATCTGCATCACACCCTCTATGTTCTCAAGTTACTACACCGCACCCAGATACAACAGATGCTGCTAAAGGCTGCCATAACTAAATCAGCAAAGTCCAGTCTGTAAGTTGGCAGCCTGCAGAATGAATCCAGGTCAGTGGGATAGTTCCATACAAGAGCGGGTGTTTTCTTTTCTAAATGATTCTCGGGAGTAAGTGAGCTGTGAAACCAACTGCTTCCAGAGCATTTACTTTAGAAAAGGAAGCTTCAGTGAAGGATGCTGATCAGTTCTAGACACAAAATGGACAGATATTTCTTGGAAATGGCATAGGTGGCAACAATGAAAACAGAAGTCTGAAAAATCGGTGGCTGTAATTGATGAGTGGGAGGACAGAAGAAGTTGGCCTTTATTTATGGAAACAATCCACAGACGATCTCAGAATGCACAGATAAAAGCCAGCAAGAGTAATTTGCCATCACTGCCCATAAATACTGCCATAAAAACAACTGAAGTAGTACAATAAAAGCTACACTACATCTTTTGCTTCAAAGGAAATGTGTCAGACTGTATTAGGCTGCTGTGAACATATGAAGACTACCAGGAAAAAGAACTGATTTAGAAGTTTTCCAAGGATCTTTGTCTAAATAAACTGAGCACTTAATAAGCAAATTACAGATAATAAATAAGATATGATAAATATTGGTGCCACATTGTTTTACAGAGTAATTTTCCACACAAAACTTGCTCATTAATGCAATAAAACAGAAGTTAGCAATACCTGAGAAATTTGAAAAAAGTCTTGTATAGGTAGAGAACCTATGCTTGAGCAACCACTGCTGCGTTTCCTGGATTGTGGCTGAAGGATGAAGCTGCTATAAGAAACAAGGCTGGACATGAACATTTGTATGTAAAAAAGCAGAACAAAACAACAAAACAGCAACAACAAAAAAAAAAGCACACCCCAAGATATTGAAGCCTCCCTCAGTTAAATGCTTTCCCTCAATTTATGCCAAGGCATAAATAAATCAAAGACATGTCTTGGTGCAAATGGAGCCACAATCAGTACCAGGAAGCAAACACTCACGTCTCCAGACCCTTGAGAGGTTCCATCTCCTTGATGATTTGGGGAGGAAGAATTGCTATAGGGGAGAAAAAAAGCATTAAGACAAATTAAACAACGCGTAGGCTGAAACTCAATAAACTTATATCTAAGAGAAAGATCATCACACCCTGATACACCACCATCCAGTTCCTAATCTCTCTATTCCTTATCAATTGGAGGAGCAGCTTTGCTAGCAGTCATGGGAGGATACATGGATGTTTGTCTGTCTTAAAGGGTGACTGCAGAAGAGGCAGTAAAATACGAGGCTTACAAATGTATACAGACAATAGCACTGTGAATTATTCCTTGATCACCCAAGATTAATTGTAATAGCCTAATTAATGTCTCAATGGGGCATGTTTTTACTGAGACAATTTCTGTGAAAAAGCTCGAAGATCTTTTGTGTCTCACAAATTATATGAACCCTGTGAGGGGAAGGGCAGAGCGATCTTAATGAAAAAAGAAGCTAAATAGTTTGTGAACACTAATAGAGACTGAATGAGAACCATTTCAAGATTAATTACTTGCTATATACCAAAGGATGAGAAGAAAAATTTCCAGTATTCTTTAGCAAGGAAGAGAAATTTTGAAGCAAAAAGAAAATTACATTATAAACATGCGATGCAAGCATATGTCAGACTCTCAAATAAATACATAGGTCAAAACAAAACTCTCTCATTCTCCAGTGAAATCAGAGAGCAGTAGCAAGCTTCTAGATTTACTCAGAATGCACTTCTGAAGATAACTGATTTACACATGCAATCTTTAGCGAGGCAGCAGAAAAGGAAGTTACCTGTCTGGGACACTGTAGGTATTGTGTTGAGCAGAGGTAAAAGTTGGAGCAGGAGTAGGACTATTGTTTACAAATGTCGTAGGAGTATCAGGCCACGGTGAGCACTGAAGGTAAAGAATTCAAACTCAGTTTCTCTTAACAATACATTTTTTGCTTTCATGCATAATTCTTTTACTTAGATCCAAACTGGGTTTTTTTACTTTTTTTTTTTTTTTTTTACCTATTCCCTCCATCCCATACATGACATGCAGATACTCCCAGCCAAAGCCAGCATTTCCCTGTTCTGTGGAAGACTGCTACTTACACCTTCACAGTTAACACAATGAAGGTATCAGTGGTGGAACTGACAGAGAACCTGTATAGCTTACTCTGTTTAAAACCAACCAACCCCAAGCCATCTGCTCACAGAATTTCCTTCATCCTTGCATGAATGGGCTGCTTCGCTGCAGGTATAAAACAGGTGTTCAGCAGCAGTAAGGAAAAATGTGAAGCTAGATTTCACATTGCTGGTCAATCTAATCTAGCCGCCCTGGCAGCAATTAAATACAACCTGGGTTCTGTTAAATGAAAACTGTTATTAATTGATTGCAGGACTAAAAATTGTGCTGTATGTACTGCCTTTCCTAAGTTGCTTGGTAAGCTGGAATTGTTACGCACAAATTTATGCCATGACACGTGTACGAAGAGCCAGCTAACCAGCTTAGTCAAAGTCTTTTCTGGCTTATTTTGTAAACTATCATGATAAAGGCCTTTCAAAATTATACTAGCTTGTAGTGTTCCCAGCACCGCTGCAAATTCATCATTTTAAATAACAATGATAACCAGATTTGGTATGTTATGAGACAGCATTAGACCAACCAAGCTGCCTGAGATAAACTAATTTCAGACCGTACCTGTTAGAACAACCAAGATTTCTGATACGCACATCATGCACCAGTAATTTCCACAGTTTTATCAGAGCTTTGCATGGGGAGGGGAGCCAGAAACAAGTACGACTTAATGGAAACTTGTTTCAATGACTTTCCCTTAAAAGATCCCTCCATAAGCTGGAGGGGAAACCATAAGTAAGTGCAATAGTGGCTGTAACCTTCTGCAAAAGTATTAATAGCACTTCTGTGCTGGACTGTTCACTTGTCACAGTAAGACAACAAGCTTCACGGCATGGTGCATACAGCCTCAGTTACATGCCAACAGCCTGGAAATTAGCAAATTCTTTGTTTGAGAATTCCTTCAAATCAGTATTTTTACTAGCCACTGTGTACACGCTGTCACTGATCACACAGGCAAAGCCAACCTCGAGGCTGTGACCAGTGCCAGCCACACAAAGACCTTCAGGCATCAGCCACTTTTTCTCCTATGCTGTATACTGCCTGCTGTTGTTGCTACTCAAGCTAAGTTTAAAGTTCACCTCAAAGAATGATGTGCCCCAAACGCATAATTTTAAACACAAGCTCAACACAGAAGCATTAGCTGTTTTGCTAAAATATTTTTGAAGCCAAATACATTTTCCGTAATTTTCTGAGATTCTCTAACTAAAGTTTAATGCAAAATGTTCATCTGAACACACAGTTGCAACCAGTACATCCTCAGCCACTACTCCACTTAAGATTCAGCTCTGCAAGCACTTCCATTCAGGGGCAGAAGAATGCACTGTGTCAGAGAACAGGCTTTGAACCAATGCAGCTCATGTTTCTTTCAGTCAAACTCAGCTGAAGTTTTCACAACAAAGCTCTGAGTTTAAAGCAAGAAAGAAGCAGATGTGAGATATTTCAGGAAAAGAAAACCCCAACCAAAAGCAAGTAGCCTTTCTTCTCATGAAAACATACTTCAGCCCTACTCAAAGCCAACAGGGAACACAGTAGCAGCGCTACATAATACTGATCCTGCAATGTGGCCATTGGCTCAGTTCTACTCCCTTCTGTCACATAGGTTGCAGAGGGAAAGGATGAGCATTTGAACACTGAAATACCTAACTTTGAATGGTCCAAGGTAGAAAAAAAGTCTAGCATGAAAACTAAAAATGGCTTTGGCACACACTCTTCCAGTGTCTTCTAGCAATTAATCCAATCTGCTTAAGCTTTCAAAATCACACAATTGTCCCACACTGCATAAACCTATCAGGTCAGAAAAAAAGTTTAGAATAAAATTCTGGGCATCGAGTCCACAAAGACTCAGCAGGCTGGAGCCTTTCTAACATCCCACGTGACAACTGTGGACCTTGGGAGTGGATCACAGACAGCAGCCAGACTTCCCTGCTGCTGCAGGCTCTCCCCAGACAGCAGTCAGTGCCACTGCACTGCACTTACAGACCTGCAGTGACTCAGCATGGGATTCTGTACATTCCTACACCCACAGCTGAGCTATCCAAAGGCCATCCAATGAGCTACCGAGGTTAACACAGAAATCCCTGGCCACTGGACATAAACTTTGAAAAAAGAAAAATGTCGCTCCATCACAAGGATGAATCCAAGTGTGTCAAGGGCCACCAGAGAACAGAAAAAATACTGGTGTTCCATCTTCCTGTGCAATGACCAGCAAAAATATACACTGGTTAATTTTTTAGCTCTCAGCACTAACTGCTCTCCACTACTAGCACACTGATGCAATACTTTTGACAAAAGTGTACACCAGAAATCATACCTCTAATTCTGAACACTAATTCTTGATAAATAGAAATTATTCTGGCTTCCTATCTTTAACATCCTTCTGTATGGGGTATGAACGAAGTTATAAACTTTTGATCAGCAGTTTCACTGAGCTAAAATGGAAGATAGAAAAATCTTTCTTTGCATGTGTCAAAGAATGAATCACAGAATGGCCTGGATTGAAAAGAACCTCAAAGATCATCTAGTTTCAACCCACCTGCCATGGGCAGGGTCACCAACCACCAGAACATATGACTTTTCTGACATAGGATATGCAGCATTCAAACTCAGAATGTGCTTAACTTTGGAAGAGTTGAAATGACTGAAGCTATTTTAAGTTGCTGTTGAGTGTCCTTTCCTCTCCTACTTCTCACCTACTTAAGTATGCCCAAATTCATGCTTTGCAAGAGAGTAAAAAGAAACGTTGGCACAGAATTCCATACTGTATTCAAATAATAAATTAACACAAAACAAGAGCATGCTCCAAAACAGTCGTACACACAGTATCACCTTTAGACAACAGGGCAGCTATTTCATTATGCAGAGCTTCTTCCAAGAACCTACAGAGGATTCTTGCCCCATGCAGCTGCAGACCCTTTCTTGTCTAAAGTGGAAAACTTCTACTCACACAGAGTTGATTATTCTGAATGTAGCAGAAGTTACTCCCCAAATATTACATATATATGTATTATATATCCTGCACATACACTGCTACTGCTGTATGATGCACAGATGTAAGGAGAAACAAATGTAAGCAATACTGCATGCTTATGTTGCTAAATTGTTTTGCTCCAGCTCCACTTTCTGGCCCTTCTAAGTTTCATATTCTAAATTTATATCACCTATAGAATATACATAACTTCTGCAGCAATCTTTCATAACCAGAACACAATGCTCCAATTTATTTTAAGGTCGATACGTGGAAGTTTTTTAACTTCCATCTGTGCCTCACTGTCAACTCCATCCATTAAGAAAAAAAACAAATCACAACAACAACAAAAAACCCACAACTGGACTAAGCTTAAGCAAATGGTAGTTTTAGGGCCGTGACACATAAAGCACTATACCCAAATGTAACAGTCAGCCAAGACACTTTTTGCTTTGTTACCTCGTCAAATTCAAAGCAGGGAAAAAGCGTTGGTTGTTTTTTCTTTTCCTCCCTAGATAAGATCTAGCTTCTGTATATTTGAAAGACAAATAGTGTGCATTTTTCATTTGATGGCCCCTGGATGAAAGTCACCTGTCCATACACGCCTGCTCTGAAGTCCAGGAGGCAGTGTTATGTCTGCAGTCTCTTACAATACTGTGAGAAATACTGCAGAAACTGTGGTGAATACACTGCATTCTAAAACACGAAGTCGGAAAAAAAAGGCAATGATGGGAAGGCACACTTACATGGCATTCTTGTGAAAATGAATGAGAAAGGAAAGATGAGTGAGCTGAAAATAACCCAGCTTCTTAGGAAAGAAGAGCCAAGCAGAATCCTAAAGCTGGACCTTAAAGCCCCACACCCACAAACAGTAGTAAGTAAATTCAGACAGCTCAGTGCTTACAGCTGTTGGGGAGTGGAGGGAGGAAGTACGTGAAGAACCCATCTAAATAATGCCTGATGCCTCCCTGGTTACAAACAAGAGGCACACACTGAAGTGAACCCTATGCATCATTTCAATAGATCATAAATGCAAAACTAAATAATGTCTGAGGGACAACGGTCAAGCAGCCACTGCCTCAGTGCTGCTGCAAAGGTAACGGCAATATTTCTGTTCAAACAACAGTCAAATCATTGTATTCCACAGCTAAACAATAAGCAGACATTTCAACTTAGCCAAATGGAAGATGCAGGATGGTTTCTTATCTTAACCATTACTAAGGTCTCACTGATATTTGCCTTTAGAAAATCTAATGCTAACCCTTGACGGGAAGAACAGGAAGGATTTTTAATTCAGTCTGAGGGGCACACATACACACAGTGTAAAGCTGTGCTGACTGTTCTGAACTACATTAAGCCTGCTTGGAGCACAGATGTGGATGGCTAAAGGAAAAATCAGTAAATAATGATCAACCATGTGCAACAGTGCATGCCGCTTGAAAATACTGATGTACTGGAAATTCATATTGAATATAAATAAAAATACAGGACAAAACATTTTCACTACATTTCACTGTTCTTATTTCCACTAAGCACATACATACAGAAAAGCAAAATGCTATTTCATTTCAAGTCGGACAAACTTAAAGCTCTTTACTTTTGAAAGTTATACAGTCCCTTTGCAACAGTTTATCTTAAGTGTTAGATTTAGGAAGTATTCCTTTGCTAAGAACAAAGATGGAGCAATTGATATACGTAAGAGCGGATCAAGTTAAGACACAGCAATCAAAATGTTTTTGCTTTATGTTACGGAAGTTTCTCCTATATCTAACACTGCACAAGGTATCTTGCACAATGAAAAGGTAAGCAGAAGTCCCTTACACTGCCTCGCTTTGCCAGAGAATCACCGTAGTCTGCTGGCAAAGTCCGCTTGCTGGACTTTTTCTGCTCATGTTCAACTGCATCTTCAATTATAGGCTCAAGCCTCATCTGGACAAACACCAAAGATGTGGATCAATTTCTTTTCATTATACAGTGAGGAAAGATCTAAAAGCCTTGTAAAATTTCTGAAATTCTTTAGAAAACTGTATAGAACTCACTGATGCTTAAATAAAAGAAAATGCAAAAACCTACTGAGGCTCTGGCGTTAAATTCAATAACGTCCAAAAAAAAAAAAAAAACCAACCCTGTAGTCTGAAGTGAAATAATTAAATTCTAGATTCCCCCCTGTTTTAATTGTTGGTGAGGTTTTTTTCAGCCTTCTCAGCTGCAAGGCTTTTAGATTTGTACCAAAAGGCTTGCTCTTGGGTTCAGTACAGTCAGCCAAACAGCATTCTACCTCAGTGTGCATTAATACAAGCATCTATCATCTAAATGAAGCTTATTAAACAGAATCTTTAAGTTTAATGTTGCTGTCCACCGGACAAGTTTGCCAAATAAAAGCCTACCTCTGCATAGAACTAATTCTTCCCCAACCCTCTCAAGACTATTCCTATGTATTTCTTCCTCAGCAAACAGAAGTAAACCAGTTTTGTTACCTCTGTGAGAATGGTGGTGTCATAGGAGGGCTGATACTTTTCCTTCTCATGCGCAGTTCGCTTTTCCATCTTTTCTCTGTCTGTTTTCTGTTTCCTGTCTGCTCCTTTTGGCTACAAATGAATATTTACATGAAAATAAAGCAGAAGGAAAACAGCTTTATAACTGAAATCTCATTTCAGAAGTCAAGCAGTAATATAAAGATGCCCCCCATTTTTATATAGTTTTGAGTGACTCATTAAATATCTACTTTCCACCCTTACCTTAAAAACTTTAATTTGACAGCTGGCTGAATGCAGATGATCTGTATATTCTCCATTTTCAGTCTGTTTGAAAGTGTCAACCTGAATCCTAAAAGGAACTCCTTTTTCTCCTCCATGCTTACGAGGGGTAAATTCAGTGCTGATACAATGTACCTAAAAAACAAATTGAACAAATAACAAACTCTGAAGTATTCTACACATGAATTTCACTAGGTGTTACCCACACAGGTATATTTTTAAGGGCAAGCAACAAATGACCCAGCATATCTGAGGATCAAGATGTGTAACTAACTTGTATTTTCTAGCGTACATGCAAATGAAGCCAAAAATGTTATACTTGAGCTGACAGGGAAGAAAGGAAACAAACACATGTGAGACCAAAGTCTCTCCGAAACCCACAACTCATCACAGATTTTAATTAACTGAGAGTTTGTTGTAAACTGTCATATTTTAAGAGAAATGTATGAGCATGGCAACTTTCTCTATCATGAATATAGCAAAAACTTTTTCAAGATACTATTGTTCAATGTATTGTAGCTAGAATAAACTTGAGAGTTACTTGTCACGAGTATTTTCAAAGCTATAGAAAGACTGGTTTGGAAGAGCTTTTTAATCTCATGTGAAAAGAGTCTTTTCAAATATGCCCACCTTCCCATAAAAAGCAACAGACTTTCTTGGAAAGTACATCTTTATTAGCTAGAGATATCCTCCAAAGGTATCTAATGAGAAAATAAGTTGAAACTATGAGTTATAATGAATCTTACTGGGTAACACACTCAGTTTTTCTGCTTGCCTCAGAAAAACAAAGCCAGTTCAGCACCAGGGACAATTGCATCCCTAGCACTGCCAATGATTAGGTATAAAACCATCAATTTCCTATGGCCATCAACAACAGAGAACCACAGACTGTGCACAGAAGTGCAGCCAGTGCAGCTATGCTGTGATCACCAGCCTTTAGAGCAAGTGAGTTATACGTAGATAGTAAGAATCAGTTCGGTTTTCAGTCAGTCAGCTATCATTTCTTCTAAGGAGTGCATGAAAGAAAATCTTAAACGGTTTGCTTTACACTTCTTCAAGAATGACTACATTATATAATCAGGTAATTCTTACTAGAAAAAAAGATCTCTGCACCCAATCAAAGTTAATTTACTGACAGTGCTGAATTTAACCTGTGGCAGTCTCAGTAAGGAACAAAGCTACCTCGAGCTTCATACTTTTTTCCATAGTAAAAACAGACCTGAGACAAAAGCAAGTTAGAAATTGTAATGCAAACCTGAACATTCTATCTAAACAATGTGCAAAGACAGCATGTTCAGTTGGCCTAAATATCAAATGAGAAAAAATAAATAATAGAAATCCTGTTACATAGAAGCCTACTGATATAAGAAACAAGTTTGAATATCTGATCTAAGAACTTCATCCAGGATCTCCCAAGTAAAATAACAGTGCCAATTATTTAGAATAAATACATTCAAATACTCCATATGACTAAATATTTTAACCAGGAATTTTTTCTTTTTTAAGGAGGTTTTCGAAAAATCCCTTAAAAGCTGCTTTTATAAGATCAAATTAAGTTGAAAAACCTAACTAGGAACCTTTATGTATCTAACAGTTGCTCTGAACCTGTGCTTCTTAGAAAGCTGATATTTAATGGCCATCTCACATGTTAGAAACCAAGGAACTTCCTAGTGCAAATCTACTACTGTTTGTGACCTGAAAGGCATCAAACACAAACATCCAGTCAAGTAAAGTTTCAAACCTGAATAAAAGCAGATGTACATTTTGTTGGATCCCACAAAAATTCAACTGCATTGAGCTGGCTTGGATTTGTCTTGATATCAATGACTCCAACAGACATTGGAATATCTACGTCAAAATAAGCAATATATATTTTTAAATGACCATATTCCAAGAAAACAACAGGAATACATTTTAATATAAGGTTACCACGAGCACATACAGGTACAGTGAGAAAACGAGGGCTGCCATAAACAGCTTTTTAGGACAGATCTGAACAATCTTAGTAGACTTAATATCCCGAGTGCTCTGTGCATGAGTCTGTTTTTTGATTTCCCCCCTCCTCCCCACCAGAGACACAGGGTTTATGAAACAATATAATATAAAGCTACGCAAAGTAAAAAAATCATGTTGGTGTCACTTCCACGATCTACCACAGAAAGTTATTTTTATCTGTGTTCTCCTAATTACTATAATATTTAGGAATCAAAATTAGAAAGAGTACTAAATGTATAAAGATGCAGAGTTGCCATCTCACTCAGAAGCACTTCAAGGTTTTAAAGGAACGTGAAAGTGAAAGAACATTGTTCTTCAAAATACACCGTGAGTGGCACACAGAACACTGCACTGTTCTTCATCAGTTAGCAGAAGTGTCTAAATATGATCATGATCGATTTAAATGTGAGTATTTAATCTAATATAATGCTAACAAATAGAAACAATTGTACCTAAGTCAAGAAGTCTGTCCCCAGGGCGATTCCACTTCCATCCTTCTAGCTGCTGGTGTTCAGTATATTGCAACCTTCTGTCATGGAACACAACTCTTATAATACTCTAATAAGAAGAGAACAATAATCTGATGAGCCACAATGTTATTATATGCCTAGAAACAGCCTGGAGACAAAGCACCACAGCATTCCAAAATAGCCATACAGCTGACAAATAAATATTTACAGAAAATTGGAAAAAAAACTTTGGCAACTATCAGTATCCCAAAATAATCCAGAATACTGAAATAAAACCGAACAGAAGGAAACAGCTGAAAACGTGGTAAAAGTGGAAAAAGATTTACAAATTCTTTATTCTAAAGTTCACGATAAATCACGTGCAGCAAAGAGAGCAACACTGGCAGCACAACATCAACACTGCATAGGCTACATAAACTTGTTTTAGAAAGAAAACACAAAACCATCATTTATTTTGAAAAGCAGGGAATATAGTTTCACCATTTCATTTTTCCACTGGAGATTTGTGAATTACTGTAGAAAGTTTTAAGAAATTAGACTAATAATTCCTCCTAGTACTTGTAAACAGATTTATAAAGAACTATTATTTTAGTTAATGGTAAGAGGTAACAAATTCTAAACTATTTCAGATATTCTACCTGAAATATTTATCTAAAGTACTAGGATTTGATTAACTTCATTAATCTGGAAGCAATTATCCAGCAGTACCCATTCTTTTGAGCAGTTCTGTTACCACAGAATCACAGAATGGCCAGGGTTGGAAGGGACCTCAAGGATCATGAATCTTTAACCCTCCTGCCACATGCAAGGCCACCAACCTCCCCATTTAATACCAGACCAGGCTGCCCATGGCCCCATCCAACCTGACCTTGAACACCTCCAGGGACGGGGCATCCACAGCCTCTCTGGGCAGCTGTTCCAGCACCTCACCACTCTCTCTGTAAAGAATTTCCCCCTGACATCCAAACTAAATCTTCC
The DNA here is from genome assembly GCA_037305975.1 of Chrysolophus pictus. NCBI lineage: Eukaryota > Metazoa > Chordata > Aves > Galliformes > Phasianidae > Chrysolophus > Chrysolophus pictus. The sequence goes on from JAYKPI010000006.1 coordinate 44,128,764, forward strand.
CTCCCTCAACTTAAAACCATTTCTCCTTGTCCTATTATATTAAACATACTAAACAAATTTCTGTTCTGCTGCATGAATGCACGTATAAAGCTATTTGTAATACAGAAAAAACAAATAACCATATCGTCTATGACCATTAATTGCGAACAAAAGTGCCAAAAAAGAAAACAAAACCAAGGACTTCTAAATGCAGCACCTCTTCAAAGTATATAACATTTCCTTGGTTTTACATCAAAAAGAACAGAAAGCATGTGTTCTTGTGCATAGACACCAACACACCACCACTCTCGTGCTGAGCTGGTTGACAAGAATCAAACTTCAAAATATCCACTAATTCATCAGTGTGAAACATCCTCTTTGTTAATGTTCTAAGATTCTGGTATTTAAGTTTCCAAAGTGGAGATTATGTTGATGAAGCAACACAATACCTCGCTACAATTAAGTTTAGTTTATAAAACTTTTATATTGCTTTGTCTCATTCTACCTAACTAACAGTTCATAACCAAGGTATGACCCTATAAAACTGCAGCAGAGAGACTTTCCAAAGCTATAACAAAGTAGCACCTAATGGGGCAAAATATGCAACGTGCTTATTACAGCAAGTCAAAATGCCTGGCTGTAAAGATTTAATTGCAGAACTCCCAAAGCCAAATGTTATGCTTGTGCTTAATGCTTCTTCAAATTATCTCTGAACAAGCATCCCACAGACAAGTAAGAACAAAGCCCAGGACTATACAGGCCAGCCAAATTTCTCAAATGACACAGCCCAAAGCTGACAGGTAAAGATTCAGCCTCCCACAGGCACGCTGTTCTGGTTTAATTTCTCAGTACTGCTGCTGAAGTAACTTAGATTTTCCTTCTTCTCCGAACACAAAGCATGAGTAAGATTTTCCTGGAAGACTTGATAAAAATTGAAAAGAGAAAAATCCAACCCCCCCACCACTAGGCCATTCTTTTAATAATCTGTCCTATGAATTGGGCACCTTTCATTCTGCCTCATTCTCCTACGTGCACCGTGTCGGATTCAACATACCTTCTGCTAATATTAAAGCATAACAAAACAAATATAGAATTAGAGCAGGAGTTCAACAATGGAGCAAAGCGCTTGATGAGCAGCAGAGTTACAGAGGTCTGCTTTCCTAAGGATTTACAGGATGGCATGGCCTAGAACCACTGGATATGCATCTATAGACACCTAAGTATTTTAAAGCTTCACATGAAAAAAATCTGTCTTTGCTACATTCTAGCACACTATAGGTAGTATCTTATTTTCTTGTTTTTGGTATCACTGGTTAACTATCATTCAACAAATATCTGGTGGCAGTAGAAAAAAATCTATGAAATATAAGGCTCTGGGTTGGATTCATCTCACCCAACTTTAGATATCTGAGTTCAATGCACATTTAACGGAGATTCATCTCATCTTTCAACAGATTGGAGAGCAGACCTCACAAAGTCTAAATGAAGTGATAAGGTCACCTTTAGTTATCTAGTTACATGAAATTAACTCATTCATAAATGGGGAAATGTATATGTGTATATTCCTTTAATTTGCAGTAAACTCAAAACAAGCAAAACAACAAAATGAAGCATTAGGCTCCACTATGTCTCTCAATGATGAGATGAGCTAGTCCATCTTCCTCCATGAGTTACTGTGCAACAAAAGGTTAAAAGCTATTCTTCTTCACATGCAAACAAACAGAGCAACACTATTAGAGAACGGATGCTCACCTTCACCAGTTTGCCATTGATCTCTGGTATGTCTCCAGCTTTCCGATTATCCAGCATCCGTATTTCATAGGACTGACCTGTAAAGAAAGAACATGTTATCAACAGAACAGTCAGACCACAAAGCCATTTCGTGCTTAATGCACCTAAATCAGCCTTTGATCTTTATACAGGAACATTAGTACCTCAAACTTCTAAGAGATTTCTATAACAAGGTTCACTCCACAGTACAGGAATTAGTACAACAATGAAGTGAATCTTTTTAATTCATGTAAAACTACAGATACTCCCAAAGCTTGAGTATTATATTTTACATTTAGAGTTACTACTCTTTTCTTCTGATGGTTTGGGGCTTTTTTTGGTTTTGTGGGGTTTTTTTTGTGTTTTGCTTTCCCAGAAGGAAAAAAAAAACATTTATATGCTTCATGCAAAATACATACCACTCCCCCATGTTTAATTTTGTCCACTTACCTTTTGCCTTTGTATGATCTGCAGATTTATATGATTTCCAAATATAAGCCTTTTAAAAAGCGTTACTATGAAGGGGTTTTATTTTGCTGTAACACAATCAGCCTATCAGGGTATGCACCACACATGTACAAGCTTTCTTTACTCCAGCAACATCTGACCATCGATGACATAAAAAATATATATAAAAATTAAATGTACGTACTGCACCCAAGCAAATAACAGATCAGTTCTACTCCTGATCTAGTGGGTGGCTACCCTGCCCACAGCAAGAGGGATGGAACTAGCTCCCTTCCAACTCAAGCCATCCTGTGATTATGTTATTTTTCAGCAATATTAATAAAATTTTGTAACTCCTTCTCTGTCCATTGCTGTTTTAAAATGGAGGGGGGAAAAAGAAAAGTAAGAAATTTTTGAGACAAGGGGATAGATACATTCCAATCTGAAGTTCTGGATACGTAGCTGCTTTGACAATATGAGAACTGGCAGAGCACTGATTATTCCAGTCACATCTCCACTGAGCGGTATACATTTTCCTCAAGAACATCTAGAGAAGCAAGGCAATGTAAGGTGCTATCAAATCTAACTGCCCAATGTTTAACAGCAAAAATGTAGTAGGACACTCTTTCACAAAAGCAAATAGTAACAGAATGGTTAGGAGAAAACATCTGGCTCAAGCAGAGACATCCAGACCAACTCACAGCTTCTGAGTTAACTCCATGTCTGGAGACTTCACAACCGCTATGGGCAGTCTCTGCCCGTGCTCTGTCACCCACCCAGTGCAGAAGTGTTCAGAGAGCCTCCTGTGTTTCAATTTGTGTCCAATGCATCTTGTCTTAGCACTGGCCATCACTGACAAGAGCCTGGCTCTTTCCTTTTTGTACCCTCTCTTCAGGTATTTGTACATGAGATAACTCTCAGCTCCCTTAGCCCTTCCTCACTGGTGTGATACTCCAGTCTCTTCATCATTTTCATGGCCATTCGCTGGACACTCTTCCGTATGTCCACGTGTCTCTACTATCGAGGAGCCCAGAACTGGACACACAACTTCAGGTCCGACCTCACCAGTTCTGAGTAGAGGGGAAGAATCATCTCCCTTGATCTAGTGACAATACTTTGCCTTATGCTGCAAGGACACGCTGCTGGCTCTCATTCAATCTAGTGTTCACCTGAATTCCCATCTCCTTTTCTGCCAAACTGCTCTCCAACTGGGTGGTCCCCAGCATGTACTGGTGTATGCGGTTGTCCTTCCCTAGGTGCAGGACCTGGCACTTCTTGTTAAACTTCAGAGGGTTTGTGTCAATTCATTTCTCCAGCCTGATGAAGTGCCTCGGGATGGCAGCAGGACCTTCTGGTGTAATTGCCAACATGCAGAGGTTGCATTTTGCCCCAGCTGCAAGAAGATCAATCCCTACAGCTGCACACATACCTCTAATTTATATTATCTACTCCCCACGCTGCATGTAACAGGTGCACACACTTCAGAAAGGCAGCCCACCACACCAATTTCCTAGAAAGGATTTTGAAATTTTCCCCTAATGGTGCTCTGCAAGCATTTCCTTGCTGACAAGCTCCATTTCTCCTAAGCAGTCCTTCGCATTCACAGAACTGCAAGCCTAGCTGCACCGTATAAACAAACCTCTCCTCTAACAGGGATTTTCTTCCATACCATTTCTGCTATTTGAGGATGTACATCTAGCTGAACAGCAGCCAGCTTAGAACACTGTCCTAAAACTGTGACAGTCATTCTCAGTGGACTCATTTAACAGATCTTACAACTAAAAACCTTGCGAAGCCCTAACAACCATCATCACTCCAATATCCAAACTTCTAGCATCAGCTCTAGCTGAAAACTTCATCACTTAAAATATTCCATTAACTACTCTCATTAAAATACTTACTGACAGAGTGAAGTCAGGGCATACTTATGTCTTCCCTTAGGAAACATCATCATACCTTAACAGATACAGTAAACATTCCCTTGGCTTCTGGTAGTCTCAATCCAGTACAGTAAGATAACTATGAAACTGAAGAGGGTCTCTATGGCACTCCCTACTTGCAATCCCCTTGAAAATGATCAAGCAGGAGGGTGGTAACAGGGCTAAACTAGAAACCAGGCAACGGAAGTAATCAGTATTAAAACTACTCCTTTTCTAGCAGTGCTTATTCCAACTTGTTATGCAGACATCTGCATCAGTACAACTCCAAAGTATCGTAAACTACAACATGGGACTACAAAAATTAGATCTCTGCTTTAAACTGACTTCTGTATGAAATATGACATCTCTCAAAACTATCCCATGATTAACATATTAATACGTAGGGCTTGTACTAATAGCTAGAAGATAAACTTAGTAAAAAGTCTTAATCTGAGCAGTAAATGTATTTCTGCCTGAAGAAAAAAGAGAAGCACAAAAGAGAAGTTGGACAACTGTCTGTTTCTGAATTTCTTTAGAAAAAGTGTATACCAATGTCTTTATTTTTCAATGTCAGCAAGTTACCTAGAACACTGCAAAACCACAAAACAACTCTGCAAGAAATCTTAAATTAGCAGAGATTTTCAAGGCCAGATGAAACAATTACAGTTATTTCAGACAGTGGTACTTAAATGGCAAGCTCTCCTCAGAAGTCAGATGGCACTTGTTTTATTTCAGCTTGCTATCTTGTGCTGCTTCCCCAGCACGCTGAGCTGACCTTCAAGCACTGTGTGGGCAGGGAGGCTGGATCCTGTCCCTGAAGAAAAAGTGTATTTCTACAGATACCAGATTTTTCTCAACAGTGCCAAGCATGCTGCTGGTCCAGCACACTGATGCAACTGTACTGCTTACTGCTAACGAGAGCACGCAGGGTACAAAAAGTGATTAAAAAAAGAGTAAGCCTGACTAAGCAAATTGCTGAACTATGCAATCATGTGTCTGTAAGAAATGACTAATTGCCTCAAGAACTTCCAATACTCTCACATCAGTAGACAAGTCAAGTAATGTTTAAGGTATATTTAGACAGACTTGCTGCTGCAAGATGAAGCACTTGGCAACTTTATTCACATGGAAAGCTCAAAATGATTCCTCGTCACCATGTCATTATGAAATTAGATACAATCTGCTCTCACAGATTTAAGGCGCCCAGCGCGCAGTGAAACTCTTTCAGGTACTGATGAAAATTCAGCAATGAATACTTTAATGTATGCCCTCTTACCTGCATACTAAGCACACTGCTCAGAGAAGCATCTAAAAAGAATAAATGCACCAAAACACAGAAGGACACGCAAAAGAAACACTGTACATTTTTTTGTTTTGTTATTTTTCATACATACTGTGCTGAAGAACCATGCCTTCTAATTACAGTGCTGTCTATTGAGAGATTTTTAGGTGCTAGTACACAAAGAAAAGAAAAAGCAAACCCACAAAAGAACAGTGATTCTATAGTGTTAGAGCTGGAGCAAGGAGAAGGAGAGTGTACAAAGGTTATCAATATAGTCCAAAAACTGTAAAATGATTTTGATTGCAGTTCAAAATACTAGCTGATAAACTTAGGGCAGCAATGGCATTTCCAGAGATGAGGGAGGTTTTGTCACATATTATTTTACTCAGCAGTCGATGCTGCCTGTAGAAAGAAAGCAAAACTGCCAGGCAAGTCAGACACAGGCTATAAAAGAAAAAAACAGCAAAACTCACAGGTGATATCTATCTACTTAATTTCCGATAAATGCAGACAAGACAAAAGCGAGACATGTATAACTGGTAACTACAAGGGTAGTTGCACTTGTGTTTGTTTCAAACATAAGACATACAGCTATCCACATAACACATGAACAACATGAGATGGCTAACAAGTTATCCAGACTCACTTGTTCAAAATATGAAGAAACCCAGTTTTGAAATTTACACCATAAACTGCATTCTTGGTATTTATGCCTGCAATATATGCATACCAACCTTGATTCAAGTATGTAAGAGTTTCATCGTATAATTTCACTGCTGGAGATGTTGCAGCACACATAACATACTGGAAGGGTGGATGTTGGGCCTCATTTTCTGGTGGAAGGCTGGAATCTTCCTGTTTGAAAATAGGCAGTGCCAAAACATCACTGAAAAGAAAAAAAGCACAATAACTGTGAGACTGTTGGCCCTGTTTTGCCTAAAATTAAAAAAAAAAAACAACTGAAAATCCTTCTCCCCATTTTATGTCATTTTATTTAACATAAATTCTGCTGACATTGAATATTTTTCAGACTTGTTATTTGGTTTTACCACTCTGAATGGAACAGTAACGATTAAGCAGCAGACTCACAAGGTATAGACAGCATATGCCATAATTTACTTCATAAAAAGACTGGCAAAACCTTGCGTTTCCAGTTTCTGAAGTATAAAAAGCAATCCATGCTGTCCACAGGCAGCACTAAGGAACTGAACTTCATCACAACCAATGACACACTTCGTACTTTCTATAGAATACTCTGTATTAGCAGTACATTAATTTGGTGTCTCTGTATACAGTAATAGGCCATCAGTTTTCAAAGAGATAAGTGAGTTCTACTCCAGAATAGTGTTCTTCTACCACTGAATTTCTGTTCATGATTAAATTCCAACCTGCAGACCCACGAAGCCTTTTTCAAAGATTAGTTCCTGAACTGAAGATTTCTCACATCATCTCTGCTGTTCAGTTTTTAATCCAAACGTATCTCTTATGTTTCTTCCCCTTCCATTTATTACAAACATTAATTTAATACATTTTGCAAAAGAAATCTAAAGGTCTTATCCAAAATGCACTACTACTTCAGTTTTTGAAGTAAAATTATGTTTTGTCATTGCTCATTGCTGTTACAGCCTGTTTTACTGCAAGGGAATTCTCATGGAGGTTTTACAGTCTCTCCCAGAAGTAACAACTAGAATTTCAAAAAGACATCCATGCAGGTTCCTTGGTTCCTTTCCATTAGGAGGGAACCACAGGAGATGCTACAAAAGAAGGCACTAAGTTAGGAAGCTGTTCAAAAAGCACTAAAAGCCTGCTGGGAGTGATGCCAGCCCCCAAACCTGGAACCCAGAGGAGGCTGTGTTCCTTAAAAAAAGATAAGAGTTCCTTCCTATAGACAAAAGCTGTCACATATCCAGAGGCAGGAGAGAAAATACCTTAGGTCAGTGGGCTGCTCTGTGAGGATGAATGGGAAGAAAAAGGGAAGGGCTCCACAGCTGAGCAGAGGCAGCCTGACACAGGAGGGAGCTCTGCCACCAGCTAGGGAGAAGCACTGCCCCAAGATGGGACTTCAGCACTGGGAACCTGTGTTTGTGACACACACTGGAATGCTGAACAGTTGTCAGTGCTTTTATATAAAGAGGAACTTTAAAACGGAAAGAACATGGCAACAATTAACGTGTTTTAAATACACACACGTAAGAGCAGAAGTGCAATAAAAAAGGCATGCAAAGCATCTCACCAAATGAATAATCCATGGCTCTCAATACCTGCAGTGCTTGCTTTCACATAACACAAAATTGAAAGGCAAGTCTCTCGTGTACTTATGTAAAGCATCTTTCAAGTCTCTATCTGTAAACCACAGGTAGAAAATGCATCTGGCCTACCTTAAGAATGTGTGCAGTGGTTAAGAAGCTAGTTAAACTAACAGACGAGGCACTGGAAGCCACCAAACACAAACAGAAGACAAATTTAGCCAGCTTGAAACCTGCTTTATCTAATACTTGCAGAGTGGTGATGACTAACTGCTACTGCAGAGGAAAAAAGACATCCTACTCCAACCCCACAATTTAGCTGTAAAGAGCACACAAAGCACATCCTTAAAAGCCACCATTCCAAAAAAAAAAAAATGCCCCAGAAAATGGCACAAAGTAAATAACAGAACCTGCAGATATTTCCTCCACGCAGAAGCATACATATCTCTGAGAAAGGAAAGTCCTCCAGCACATTGCAAAGGAAAAGAGAAGCCAGTGCAATTCAAAACTGCCTCTGAGACGCAATGAAACACCATTTCATTAACATTTAGCTTTGTTCACTACAGGAATGGAATGTCAGTGTTCTCATTCAAAGATACAGATAAAAGCGGGACAGTCAATAAGGTATCAATAAACTGCTTCAAATCTAGGTTTTAAAGTGTCAGTAACAAAGAAACCTATCCTGATTGCAACCCAACTATTAACTTCTCTTAAAAAAGGAACTGAGAAATCAGCTCTGTCCCACTCCAATGGCACCGTGGCACAGCAGCTGAGCACAGCCCATCCCATTCAGTGCTCAAGAGCCCATCGTTCAGCAATGCGGGTTTTCTGAGCACAGCTGGCATAAGGAATTCCTGCACCATGGACACTTGCCCTTCCCCCTCCAAAATATTTTGCAGGGCTACTTAGGGATCTCTATCAGCACATAGCACAGTCTAACTCACAGCTACACAGCTGAGGGTGGTGGAAAATGTTACTATAGAGATACCCCATCCTGCCAAACATAACCCGAGGGCAGGCATAAGTTGTTCCCGTTCCCCTCCTCATGCTTACTAAGAGAAATAACACAATCACCAAACCTCCGTGTTTACACAGGAAATCATCATAACCAGCATCAACCTTCTACTTTCATAACCTTTCATCATCCTTCTACTCACTCACCTGGTGCAATTTTATCAGTGTCGGCCCAAAGCAGATTAACAGTGGGCACTTCTCCTACCAGCTCCACTCAGGTTGTCTAACACAGCAACAGAGCAGCACTATTTTGCCAGTCTTACCTAACATCATTTGAAAAAGCAGACAAATCCTGGCTGACCTATCAAGGCTTACTCTCCTGATGGAAGGAACTCTGAGATCAATTTTTGAAGCTATTTGCTCTAGTAAGAGAAGTCCTGTCCTGGGACCTCACAATTTGTTATTTAAAGCTTTCAAGTGAAAGCACCCTTTCCTTCTAGAGGAAGGAGAAATCATTCCTAGAAAAACAGAATTAACCTTCATCACACACCAAAAGCATGCTGTAAACACCTCTGCAACACCCAGCCGGGACTATCCACGCCACAGAAGCACACATATGAAGCTGCACCACACAAGAGTCGTGAGGCACCCAAGAGGAAGCAAGGTGCACATCACAGCTTGAAGCACAGCACGCAGTCAGATGGATCACACGTGATAAGCTGTCGCACTTTAAGTAGCCCGTATAAATAAAGTACAGAAAGGCCAAGAAAAACATGACTTAACTTTTTTCCCATGCTTGTGAAATGCCTTTGTTGGCCGCAGAAATCACCTTCTCTCCAAACACAAAATCCTGCCTATTGATTTTATGGTCATAAAACAAAAGAACTACCTCCTGTCCTTACAAAAATAGGAACTAGTATGTCATCAGAATTGCAAGTGACATTCCATCAATCACCTGCCTTATCTGTCTCTGGACTGTATGCTTTTGGGTGTGCGAGTACTAAAGCATCCAAGAACACACAACTCTTTTGAAACTTTAAACCATGATTTACAAGGGCAAATACCTTGAGAAAAATGTTTCTTGAGCACTATTTGAATAGGAGTTAAGCTCTGCACTGTTAAGGTGTCTGAACAAGCAACAGGAACATGTAAAGAAACAGGCTGACACTTTCTAATACTTTCCCTGCATCCAGAAAAGGAAATTCAGTGTAAGAAGAGATCACCAGCAGTAGCTGCTGGGAAACAACTTTCTCTGACATGGCACAAGATGAATGAGAAAACAGGTGCAAACGTACTGCTGTGCTGGGAATCCTGCAAACCTCCATAATGGAAACTCAACTGCTTAAAGGCCTCAGCTTATGGGCTGAGCACAATGCTACCACCAAAAGCTCTGTATTCCTAACCTCACGATGGAAGCAAGGTGTACAACCAATGTTTGTTTACAGCCACAAATCCCTGATTCTTCTCCAACACGGGGAGGCAAGGCAGATGCTCCAATCTGCACCACCTGGTGTAAAGACGGCTGATAACACATCTCTAAGAGACCTGCTCTCAGTCCCTGCCTCTGTTCATCATGAGGGGTGAACACTGAATACAAGCATGGGAGCTGAAAGGTCTTTTTGTTGAAAGGTTTTATTGTGTATCCAATTTGGGAGGGGACAGAGGGGAAGAAATGAAAAAGAAAAATCAGTGTCAGTGATGCAGAATGAGATTTATCTTTCAACACAGCCACCGAACCACTTGCGAACAGAAATGTTTTCTGTGGTAATGAAGGCTTAGGTCTGTGGATTTTCTTTTTCCCCAAATACCTATTTCCTGACAAATACTTACGTACTTGTGTCTGCACACAGAATCAGGCTCCAAAGCTGATCAGTACATAACATGCTATTTTATAGAGTCCCGAGGTCAGTGAAAAGTGTTTTTTCTGCAGTGAATGACATAAAAGTAGAAGAGACTACTGCACCGTGAGACTTCTTATTTGTGATGCAGAAAACACTGCATTTACTTATAAACAAAAACACTTTTTGGGGCACGTTAAGTCAGCCCTTCTCTTAAAAAAGGAATTTTAACAACGGCAGAATCTCAAAGCAGTGGGTGCTGTATGGGGTAAGCAGTCATCCTGTCTGTCAGAAAGTAACGGGAGCCACAAGGGCAGCAGGGCCTGAACCACAGGACTCAATTACTTTCTGTCTGTATAGTGACTATAAAGGTTAGGATGGTAACTGCCACGACCCAGCCCTGTTAAGCAGACATCAATAAAAGGATATCAAAGACCCAGAGACTGTGAGCTAACAGCCTCTTTTTCACTTGAGAGCGATACGATGAGCTGTAGGACAGCAGTTCCCTGACTGTACACAGATAACCTCAGTGGGCACCTCATGCTCAGCCTTGGAGGCCAGTTGGTGTGCAGCATTCCCTCAGCATTCAGGGCAGCTCCCCACAGCACAGCAAGAAAACCAAACTGCCTGCAGCAGTCTTCCAACTGCCTCCAGCCATGGCTGCTCAGCTCCCCACAGACACCCTGGGTTTGCTGAGGGGACAGGAAAGTCAAACCAACTTCATGTCCCAAAAATGGAGAGCTGGTTGGGTATTTTTCTTTTTTTTTTTTTTTATTTTTTATTTTTGTGGTCATTTGTGTGAGAATGATCATACTCAATTTAGTTTAATAAACTTTTGTTTTAATCCAGAAATACGTACCAAAACAGCTATACCTGAAATAATCAAGTTCCCTAACGACAGGCCTTAATTTCTGCACCAGAAATACCACTGGGGTTGCAAGCGCTTAAAGAAATCCATATGCTGTGCCTCCAAATTACACATAAAATTGCATCATGGGTACTAAGGTACTTCTTGTATTTGTGCTCATTTAACTTAAATCAATTAATTAATACATCAAATCACTCCGATTAAATACAGAATGTTGCTGGAGAAATGGCAAGTTGTTCCTCAAGGTTCTCCTTTCAGTCAAACAGTCTCCATTTTCTAATAGTTCACACCAAAGATTAGTGGTCCCCAAAATTATCTATTATTGCTATACTATGAAGATAATGTCTTTGGTTACGGATATTATGCCAGGTAAGTGACAGGAAATCACCAGGAGGGTGAGTGCTGCTATGCAACACCATCACTGCCACTTTAACTTGACAGCAATACTCAGATCCACTACTGCTAAAGGTACTTAAAGTATTGAAATTCCTGGCTATACACTCATGGTCTGAATTAGAGGGAAAAGAAAAAAAGCACGAAAACTGAGTTTCAAGACTGTAAAGAAATTCTGAGCACTACTTAAAGATAAATCTTCAGAAAAGCTGTGTCCAGACAGTTTATTTTACAGAAACCCGCAATTAGTGCTCACAAGCAGCCTTCCCATTAACAACATCCACACAAGTAATGCCAAATACTCCACAGCAGGGCACACGCATCAACCCAAGGAAGTACCAGCTATGTTGCAAGCAATCCAGAGCAGGTAAAGCAGAGACCACATGCAAAAGCATTCCTTAAAAAATACAAATCCATAGAGCTGGAGAAGTTCTCTCAGTAGCCTTTTCCAAAAAACATTTATTTTTCTATTACCCTTTTGCAAGGAAGTGACAAACACACAGTTTCTGCTGGCACACAGAGCCAAGACTGGAACATTTTCACTCTCTGTTACACCACTTCCCTTAGCTTTCCCATCCGACATCACCATCAACTGAACAGGCCATCATTTCCCACAAGTATAACTTGAAAAACGTGTAAGAAATGCATAAAATGCAGAAATCCCTGAGTCCTGTAGATACTAATTGCAGTTAGGTGATCCCTTTGTGTTCAAAGAATTAACTTAAAATACCAGTACATGTTCCCAAAACACCTTTAAGTGACTCATCAGAATTGCAAAGAGGACAATATTACATTTAAAATTAATGTACGACTCCACTTATCCAACATTACTTTTTGTAAGTTTTCTTTGACTGCTAAAACTCTATGGTAACTGAAAATAAACAACTAGAAATGCTAATATAACAACAACAACAACAAAAAGGATGATATAACAACACCACTGAGGATCGAAACTAAAGTTTCAAGGAACCAAGCAGCATGTGTTATTAGGAGAAGAAATGAACTCCAAACACAGAAAATGAAATCTTTAAAAAACCCTCTCATTCAAACCTTGGGATTTTTATCCTAAAATACCTTAGAAAGAACTGCATCATGGTAAAGAGCAAAGCACGTTTCTTTAACTTTGAGTATTATCAAGTGTTATCAATTACTGTTTGCATAAGAGAAAGATAAACCAGAAAGTGAGTGGTGAGAAGCCACTCAGGCAGCTGCCATACAGCCCCAATGACCTGCACTGTCCTGTGGGATTGGTGACCGCTTGGCACAGACAGAAATGGAACAGAGGAGGAATAACCATCCAGAAGAGCTGAATATACACTCATGAGTATCCTCACTGAAAGAGGTGAATCACCTGCTTCTACGAATTGGCAAGTTCTCAAAGATAGCTTTAATTTTAACAATAGTAATAAAATCAAATGCACGGTGCACCCGGCGCCTGCTGAGCACACAACCCAGATACCAGGACAACAGCCCTCGTTCCTGCTCAGCTGAAACCCCAATCCCTAACTTCAAACAAAGATATCTCAGTTACAGCACCTCACCTGAGAAATCCAACCCAAAGAGTTGGGGGGGGAAAGGGCAAGTCTCAGGTAACCCTCAGAGAGAGCACACCTCTCACACAGGTCTGGCCACCAAAACTAACAGCGCCAGCATTCTGCACCTCTGCAGGATTCAAAACACTGAGTTACGTGAGCGAGGCTTTAGTCTGAAAGATTCCCAAAATCAAAGGTCTTAAAATAGTTTCCCTTTTGGTGCTAATGAGTTACATAGGGACCGAACAGCTCTGCCCATAGCTGAGATCAAACATACTTTATTTCTAACAGGTACCGCTTTATCTTCACTTTGGAAAGCACACCCGGAGACTATTTAAATACTTCTACTGTAAAACCTGGAAAACGATCAAGAGGAGAAGAAACTGCCGAGCTCCAACAGGAAGAGCTCCACGGCAGTGGAAGGAAAAAATGGAGGTCACCAGAGACCCACTCCACACGTAAATATGAAACAATAAACAGAGTGACTAAAGTACAGCCATTTTACTACTCAATTAACGGCCACAGCGTTTGGTGGCTCAGGAAAGAACGCTTCCGAAACGTTAGAAAGAGAACGCAGCTACGCTTCACCGCAAACTACAACCGCAGAACCAGAAGCGAGAACAATTTTCTGGAATAGGGGCAACGCACAGCCGAGGGGCAGGAAAACGCCGTTTTCAGGACGGGAGCGGCAGGCAGGGCCGCAGCCCGGGAGCTCCAGAGGGCATCCCCCGCCACGTGCCGGCTCTCGGGGTGCGGGAAATGAAACCGAGGGGAGGAGGAGGCACGGTGGGAAGGAGAAGGAAGGAAGGAAGGCGCGAAGCTGCCGCCTCGCTCGGCGCAGGGCGGCCCCGCGGCCCCCGCCCGCCCCCCGGGCGCACCTCATGCTGTAGGCGCCGGCTCCCAGCTCCTGCCCGATGCCGGAGAGGCTGGCGTCGAAGTCGTGCACCAGCCCGGACTCGATCACCTCATCCATCTTCAGCACCCACGCCATCTTCCGCCGCCCCCCGCGCTCCCGCGGCGCCGCGGGAGGAGCCGGACGGGGAGGAGCCGCTCGGCCCCGGAGCCTCCGCCGGGAGGCGGCGTCTCGGCGGGCGGCGCGGGGCGGGAGGAAGCGAGAGGGGCCGGGGGGCGGCGCGGAGCCGGGGCGGGACGGAGAAACGCGTGCGGGGCGGGGGGAGCGGCCGCGCTCAGCCCCGGGGGGGCCCTTCGCCCGCGGCGCGACCGGGGCGCGGGGCCGCCCTCAGCATCCTGCGGCCGCCCGGCCGCCGAGGGGGGCCTGGGACCCGGCGGCCGCCGCTTCCTCTTCCTCCTTCCCCTCCTTCCCTGACCGGACGCCCCTCGGGGCCGCCGTCCGAGCACCGACCCGGCTCGGCGGCGCCTCCCGCCGCATCCTTCGCCGGGGCGGCAGCAGCGGCAGCAGCTGCAGCGCGGGCTCCCGCGGCCCGCCGCCGCCTCGCGCCCGCCGCCAAAGGCCGCCCCTGTGGGGCCCCCGCGCGCCGCTCCCGCCTGCCGCCGCCCGCGCGCCGCTCACGCCAACATGGCGGCCTCCTCCGCGCACACCCCCCGCCCCGAGCCGCCGCTGCCGGGGCGCGGCCCGCCCGCTATCCGGGCCGCCGATTGGCTGGCCCGCGGAGGAAGGACCAATTGGAGGGGAGCGGGGAGACGTGAGGGGGCGGTGCGGCCAATCAGCGGGGGCTTCCTCGACACAGGAAAACGTCACGGAGGAGCAGCCCCGCCCTCGGGCCGGCGCGCGGTTGCTCTGGCGCGCTTCTTCCTCCGCCCTCCCTCGCGCCGCGGGAGCGCTGCATGCCGGGAGTGGCCTCCCGGAAGCGGAAAGGGAAATGGCCGGAAGTGGCGTCAGAGCGCTGAGAGGCGGTGGGTTTCGCTGAGGTTGCGTGGTAAGAGAACGGAAGTCGGCGTCCGGGCGCGTGGCCTTGGCAGAGAAAGCTGAGGAGCCTGGCATGAAGAACTGGAAGCCGGGGCAGCATGAAGGGCTGCGGCTCGCTGTGCTACTGAGGGCTGTAAAACAAAAAGTCAACACAAACAACACCTACCAGCACACAAAACTAGAAGAGGAAACACACCCTGTATACATAACGTGCTATAAATAAACATTTGCGGGAAAAGATAACAGCTCTGCCTCCTGGGCTCAGAGTTGTTACAAAATCAGTGCCACACAGCACTCGCAGGCAGGAAGTTTGCTGTTACAGAATGTGGAGTTATTACATTAAATAGCTTGATTTTGTGCTGTTTTTCTAATTATCCATGACGTAGCAAAGCAGTTAATACATGGTTGTTATATTACAGCAGCCTAGCAGTTAGAGGACATTGGGGATGCAAGGAAGAACTGCTTAATCCCGTGCCCTCTGGCCCTAAAATATTTGGTCCACTGAGGAGATGCTAATTGAGTAGCCCACGACTCTAGAAAACTCAAATGCTAATCATTCAGAGGATTGTTAAATAATATTATGAGAAGTCCTATTGAAATGATTCACCTAGTGAGCAATCTGTAGTAAAGTACTGAGACTGCAAAGTGTAATCAGACATGCGGTCTGATTTTGGTTTGGTCCTGTGTGGAGCCAGGAGTTGGACTCAGTGATCCTTATAGGTCCTTTCAACTTGGGATATGTTATGATTCTATAACACCACAGTCATATATCAGCCTGCTCCAAGTACAGTTGCACAGGTTGTTCAAAGCTCAGTAGGGCCTTAATTGCACTAATAATAAAATAATATCTGTTGTTATTCAGAAGGTACATATGACATCCTTCAAGATAAGCACACAGAACATTATTCCTGATTCCTAAAGGTGAATGGTAATTTGAGACTTGATTGCCTATTTCTGTACACAACAGTAGTGGTATTTTTGCTGCAGTAATTGATTTAAGCATTTCTTGCCTGCTTGTGGACAGACAAATGGTTCTGAACATCTGCACATAAGTAGCAGCTGACAAAAGGTAGATTTATGAAAAGGGCATGAGCCCAAGATTCTTATTAACATAAGCACTAGCTCCCAAGTTACAGCTCTTTATGAGAAGAGCTGAAAATATTGCTGGCAAAATACCACTTTTAAACCTGACAAGAAAATAAAACAACCAACAATTATTCCCCCCCCTCTACCCCCCCCTTTTTTTTTTCATTTCTAAAGATGGATGACAAAAATAGCATTATTAACTTTAGTGAATTTTATGGGATGTTTATAGTCCAGTTCTTAGACTGTAATTATTCAGTATATAACAGTATATAGCAGTTGTTATGTATACAGTATATAACAGTATATAACAGTATATAACAGTTGTGGAAGACGTTGGCTTATACTTTCATTGCTGAAGAAATAGATTTTAAATTGAGAACTCAAACCTTCTCTATAGGCAGACATTTGTAGACGTAAAGTGGGCCCCATAAGAAAGAGAAGTAGCATAAATAACATGGAAGAAAAATACTTTTCTAAGTTATAGAAAAGAAATTGGTAGCTTGCAGAAAGCTAAGGGTGGTGAACTGTCTACTTCTGACAGTCAGAGATAAGTGATTTATGTATAGCAAAACTGGTTTATCTGCTTACTCCACTTTAGAATAGTTACACAGTAGTCACAAGACCATAAATTGATGATTTTTTTTTTTTTTTTAAACCAGGAATTGTTCTTTGCTGATGTAAATTCAAATAACTGCTGAGGGTACTGTGAGTGGGTACAGCAAGACCCATTTTCTTGCAGTTCAGCCTCTAAAAATTGGATAAAATTTGCCTGTGATAAGCAAATGGACTGCTAGTATTCTGAAAATATTATCTTTGGGTATTTTAGGATACAAAGCACCTTCCTCTATTACATAATAATATTGTAATCCTTGTCTTCTTCTTCTTTTTTTGTTTTTCTGTAGCATTATTTCTATCCCTGAGTCATTTACAACCAGTTTTCAGTGTTGGTTTATGACTGTGTAGATGTTTGTGTGGATTTTTTTTACTTATAAGTACAGACCTCTGATGCATTTGCTTTCTTTGGGGCAGGTTCCTTGGTCTGTCCCTTTCTCACATCATCTGCTGAGGATCAACAGCGCCTACAAACACCACTTTCCAGCCTGATCTATCAAACCCCAACATGTGAAGTTGTGTCAGCTCAGGTACCGAATACAAATTAAATCTTAAATATTAAATTTGTAATTACCGTACAGAGTTCTCAGCTTTTGGCAAAAGAGTTTAAAATATCTTTAGTTAGATAGCATCTTCAAACAGAAACCTCAAGAACAGTTTTGATATTCATTTCACTTAAACTAGCTGACATTAAAAACAACTGTTAAAAAACAACAACAAAAACTAGATCATAATCTTTGTGTTAGTCTCTTTTTAAACGTATGTATTGTTCATATACTCAAGGTGAGTTGAGTTCAAGTAATTTTCAAGTCTAAGATAAAGTTGAAGGCAGATGCTTACTGCAAGAGTAAAAGTATTCTTTATAAGCAATAATCAGTCCTGACTGGAACAGTTAAGTTGTCACATTTTTATTCCACACAAAACTGCAGTGGATTTAACCACAAAAGAACCACTGAAAATCCACATCCAGTGTAGATATGGTGCATTGTGTAAGCCCTTTTCTTAACACAATTCCTGTTCTGCAGTATAAGCAATGTAAGCCCCATGCAGAGTTCCTCAAGTTAGACAAAAGAGCATTTTTGAGGATGAGATTGCAGAATTGATGCCCAAATTATAAATATATGCTCTTCAGTAAGGCTGAGAGCAGAACTTATGGGACAGAAGATTCTGTAAACTTTATAAAATGATTTATAAAATGATGCGGGTTTTTTTTTTTCCTTCCTGACTCTCTCCCCAGCTTGTCTACATAAAAATCATTCAAAACTTTTCACCTGCCTGGTAAAATAGTGTAAAACAGGACTTAAACATTTTGAGATCTCAAATTGCTTCTTTAATACTCAGAACAGGTAAAATCCACAACCCTAACCTGTCATAGATGATTTTTTTTCCTGTGACTCTACCATTCCATTTCTGCACATTCCTGTCACCATCTGAGGAGGGCTCAGGGCTTCAAAACAAGTCTCTTACTTAACACAAGTGGGTTTCTTCAAGCAACTCTTTCTTCCAACAATGTTCTCAAGAAAGGCTCCACCAGAGGTTGTACCCTGAGCTCAGACTCTCCCAGACTCAGTTGTAAACTTGATATATAACACGGGTCAAGTGCACACAGCAGAAGGCTGATTTATATCTGCATAGGAGTGTTTTAAGTACAGCTTTACTGGCATGTGAGAGAAGGCAGAGGAGAGAAGAAAAGATCCTGAGACACTCCTTTCTCCATCTGCTCCCCACTTACTGCTAACATCTTTCCCTGAAGTCAACTGCTGTTTCTATATAGACCTTACTGACATACAGATGTGGGACTGACGCGTGGTAAAGGATCTGACAGAACCAAACATCTTTGTGATTATGACCAGGCTGAAGCCTACTATCTGAACTGGTCTTTATCCCTTTTGCTTAAGGTCATCAGCCTCAAGGGCCTACCTCGTTAACTTCTATGTACAGATCTTAATTTATGGAAAAACCCCACATATGTGGTATTTCAATACCAAAACACAGATGGGTGCTGCCACCGAAACCTAAAGGCACGTGTTCAAATGTGTGTGGAAAAGTAAATTCAGAGGGGCTTGGATGGCAGATTCTGAAATAGTTAGTGTGGGAACACCAGAAGCAAATATGATGGGAGAAACAAAGACAGATGAGGACACAGTGAAAAGGATCCGGAGAGAATGTGGTCCTGAGCTCAAGTAAACACCACCCCTGGGCTTAACAGCACTGAAGAATGGTTTGAAAACAGAGGTGGGAGTGGATGCCTTCACTGTTACTTGCTGTATGGTTCCTCTTGCAGAGCTATGCATGTCACTTGCAAGCAGGACTGCATGAGAAAATTCCAGCACCTATTCATTTCTGACTTACTGCTTGAGTCAGTAGAAACAGCACTGTGTTTGCAACATATTTGTGTTAGCCAATCTGTATTTCACATCACCCTGACCTTTGTGTCGTAATGGAATGATAAACTCCACTACAAATTTTATTAGTTTAACACTTGGAGTTATCAGAACATAAATATCACTTCATTTCTTTGCATTTTTAAAACCTGCAACTTGGCATGCTTCAATAAGAACGTGCTCCCTCACAATTCTACAAGAACAGGCGTAATACTGTGATACAGTACTAGGATTAACAACAAGGGCTGCCTGTATCAAAATAGATTAAACGCTATCATATTTATACTCGTGGTAATAAGCTAAAAAGTAATAAGCTGAAGTTTAACATAGAGAGCAAGCCATGTTAAAATTTGAAACTCAAACTCAAGATTATCTGGAATCTATGAACTTTGCTCTTGTCAAAACACAATCATTTTTAAGAAGCATTTGAATACAAATAAAGTTGCACACAATTGTTTGTACACAAATAATATTTTAGTACACAAATAGCACTTATTTGTACTCAAACAATATTTTAGTCACAAAGAGGTAAGGTAAGTTCATAGGCATACGCTGACGCAATAAGATATATATTGCATCAGATTTCAGTGCAGAGTGTTCAACCACTGTGTCCTCCCTGATGCTACAAGGGGCTTGTATACCCAAGTCTACACATCAACTGAACTTCAATAGGTGAAATACATTTATGAAACTATGTGTGAAGCACAAAGATGCTTCTAAGTCTATATGACTTCACATAAACAAGAGTGTTACCTTTGGAGCACTAATGGAATTTCAAAGAGAAACAGTCGAAGTTAAGACATCTGTGGATATCATATAAAGCATTGAGACATTTCAGTGCTGTTGCAAGCACACATAGGGTGGCACAGTTGTGAAGATCATGAAACTGTAGTAAAGTAAATCTCCACTACAGTGACTCCACTGCACAAAGGTGGGTCTACAATCACCAACTCTATATGAAGGCTTGAGCTTCATATAGAATTAGCAAAGGCTGCACAGACTACATTATTGGGTGCTATAATGTTACAACTACTGTTATTTAAAATTACCCACAATCATTTTCTTACCGCAGGTAGCTGCTGTTAGTGGTGGGATACTGGTGATGGTGATAATGTTCGGGCTGACTGTGCCAGAAAAGCATTTTGGGATGAGATGAAGCGTTGTGCTCAACCAAGAGATGGTCACTGCAGTGATGGGAGAGAGAAGAGAGAAAAACACACACATTCAGATTAAATTTGCAGTTATTTCCTCTCACACCTTTATATTTAGCCTTTGCCACCACGTTTACAGGTGTCACTCTCTCCAGAAGAGACACATAGCTGAAAGTCTTGGCTGTCCTCACCTCCTCTTTTGCTCTCCAGTCTTGCTGTGTTGTTAGCTGCTGCCCAGCTGCTAGGCTTGACTTTGAGCCAACATGGTGTCAGGTGCAGTCTAGTCATCACCAGCATCTCCATTTATGTCCTCCCCTCTCCCACACTATCAGTGTCATTGTGCAGAACTGCATGTTATAGAACTGGGAGCTGAAACCTCATAGCACTGCTGACTCAGAGGCAAACTGAAGGGACTTGAAAAATATGTGTGTAGGCATGACTAAAGAGAAAAATTAAGGGGGAATATACAGCGATGCCTTTAAGATGAGCAGAATACCTTCCTTCTTTGGAGATATTCAAGACCCATCTGGGCACCTACCTGTGCAACCTATTGTAGGGAACCTGCTTTAGCAGGGGGTTGGACTCAGTCTCTTGAGGTCCCTGCCAACCCCTGTAATTCTGTGATTTTCAGTAGTGTTTAGACTGCACCCCTTTTGCCTGTTCATTCTATCCCTGTATTCAAGTGGCAGATTACTACACAGCATAACATTATAGTTATTTTAAGTTATCTTCTTGCCATTGAAAATAAACAACAAAAAAAAACCCACTGTCAAATTGCTTGGAAAATGTTTACAACTCCTCCTCTCCCTCCCCTCCTTGGCTACACACATTCTTCAGAGAAAAAAATTACACTAACTGCAGTTAGCAAACTAACTGCTTGGCACACCCATGTGTTGTTTGGTTGCCCAGATTTGCAGTGAGGATTGCAATATCTACCTAAAAACAAAGCAATACTGATCAATCCCGCTAAGATCTTGATACGCAGAATTAAGAGTGCACACATCCAAAAATCTCAGTAGAAAGTTACCTGCAGAGGGCACCCATTCTGCTTGAAACAGAAAGGACTACTGACAAACAGGAATAGTTTGCTATTATTTTTTTAAACAAGCTCCATGCCCTTTCCTTCTGTTAAAAAAATACTTTAAAATGTTACTGCAATATTGTGACAAAACCTGGGCTGTGAAAATCAGAATATCAAAGAGCAGGGCTCTGGAAAACAAAATTGAATTAGTATTAGAGAGATGGTAATAAGCAGCAGTCAGAAAACTTCAAACATTGTTCTTCTTTTGGTGTGGTAGAGCATCACAGCAAATGTGCCCCATCAAGTCTCCGCTTCATTTCAGTTTTCAGGAGTCATGCTTATGCAGGCTAAAAATAAGAAGTCACTGGTTACATCCAAAGCAGCTGCTGTCTCAAGGCAATGAGGTATTTATTAGTAAAGGATGAAGTGATGAAGGCTACTGTGATCATATCTGTTGTGTTCAGCTGAGTTTGCAAGTCTCTGCTTCTGACAAAAGGTGAAAGTTCAAGGCCCGTTTTATGGGTGCTCCTCACAGTGTGCATGTTTCAGACTTGTGTGTGGTCACAACAGCTATTGCTATAAGCCATCCTCACTGTGACCACTGTTCCTGATGGTGTAGAAGCAAAGCAAAACAGAATCTTGTGGACTCCCACGCAAAAATGCATTGTTAATTTGGTAAGATGACAGCCACATCGATTTGTTTAAGTAGGAATGCCTATTCTAATATTTTAGAAGTTTTATGGTTCAGTCGTACAACTGGGCACATCACAGTTTAGGTGACCGTGTGAAGTTTCTCCTGCTTTGAAGATGCCATTACCACTCTGCAGCTTGGGAAGCATAAAGGACTTCACTTCCTCATTCCTTTGTTCCCCACAAACATTTTCTCAGACAAGCTGGCTTGGGTGGATGCAGGCATTTGCCATTGCACATAAGCTCTACTTCCTGAAACTGTATCTATCTCCTCACGTCTTTTAGACATCTTTTTGAGTCCGTCTACATAAAATTAGTTGCAGGTATCTGTACCTTGAAAAATAAAATATGTAAATGCTTGCTAAAGCAAAAGCATGATGTCACGCATACTACACAAGGCCTCGAGTTCAGAATACTTGGCTTCCAAATCCTAGAATGGCCTGGGTTGAAAAGGACAACAACGTTCATCCAGTTTCAGCCCCCTGCTATGTGCAGGGTCACCAACCAGCAGACCAGGCTGCCCAGAGCCACATCCAGCCTGGCCTTGAATGCCTCCAGGGATGGGGCATCCACAGCCTCCTTGGGCAACCTGTTCCAGTGCCTCACCACCCTCTGTGTGAAAAACTTCCTCCTAATATCTAACCTAAACCTCCCCTGTCTCAGTTTAAGACCATTCCCCCTTGTCCTATCACTATCCACCCTCGCAAACAGCCGTTCCCCCTCCTGTTTATACACTCCCTTCAAATATTGGAAGGCCACAGTGAGGTCTCCCTGCAGCCTTCTCTTCCCCAAGGTAAACAATTCCAGTTCCCTCAACCTTTCCTCATAGGAGAGCTGCTCCAGCCCTCTGATCATCTTAGTGGCCCTCCTCTGGACCCACTCCAAGAGCTCCACATCCTTCCCGTGCTGCGTGCCCCAGGCCTGGATGCAGTACATGAGGGTTTATATCATTGGACTGCCTCCCTCTTTTGCAGAAGAAAGTTTGTCACTCTTTCCCTCCACTAGGGGTTGGCAAGAAGCCTGATTCTTCACTCATAAAATCTTTGAATTCCTTGTAAGTAAAGTACTAGACCTAACACATAGGATGTGTTATTATTGAAGCACTAACATAAAAGAAGGAGAAAAGTCCACACTCAGTATTTCTTCACTTTCTTCTCTTCATGGTCTTGTATTTCAACTGATTTTCCTTGCAAGCATTTTTAACGTAAGATAAGCGTCACACATTGTACTTAATTCTGGTATTTTGCTTTGTGAAGTACTGTACATTCCCCATATCCACACCTGCTGCCCTTGACTAACCTCTAGACAGAAAGGTATGTAGTTACCCAGTTGTGCAAGTTTGGGGACAAATAAGGTGAGTTTTTATCCTCGTACTGTTATTGTTAAGGAGCTATTTTTGTTTCTTGACTTATAATCTGCTTAGTAAGTACTAAACAGGTCTCGGCAAAGGAGCACTGTATACACAAACAACAAGACACTATTTATTTAAAACATCTCTTGCTTTAAGGCTTGTGTACAGCATGCAAAGTCCAACCTGAAATTTAAGGTGGGGAGGCTCATGTTTTGCTAACAGGTGGATCTGCACTGAATCTAAGTACCTCAGCATGCTGTGGCTGAAAACTTTAAGTACTTTAATTATTTTTTTTTTTTCCATGAGTAGTATCCAACGTGAGGTCTATTAAAGTATATACTTTACCTACTTAAGCTTTCGTAAAGATCAGTCAGTCTCTCAATTGGTTTTTGTGATTGTCCTTCTGAGAACTTCAGCAAATATTGTTAAAATATTAAATCTGGTTATGCACACAGAATGCGTTTGCTATTTGTTTTTGGAAAGTAAAAGTATTCTTCAGACACCACCAAATGGGAAAAAGATCAGTCAAGTACATGGTAAACTCACTTAGGCTACTCATATGTGAGGGATCTTTAAGGTTTTTGCTGTCAAGTGATGATGCTTAGTTGTGCTTGAAATGCTAGTTCAGTTTAAAAGCAAAAGACAGATTTGCATCAATGCAGAAACAACCCCTATATATTTAAGCCTCAGGAGAGTATAGAGGTGTTATTTTGATGTGCCTTGTTTGGTCTTTGGACTCTTTGGTTATGTCAACAATTACTGCCAAATGCAGGGTAACTTTGGGGTGGGAACACCTGTCAAAAGCTACCATCAACAATTCACCTACATCACTGATTAGCAACCAGGTATATTCACATTTGAATGATGCTCCCTGCTTGGACTGGCTGTGAATCCATCATACATACACGTGAAGGGTGCCAAGTCAGATTTTCTTTGCATGCACTTTTTAAAGAACAACTTCTCTGTCTCTCTCATATATATTGTTAGAGGGATTGCATTCTTTGCCACTTCTATAACGAACTTCAACACTGACAAGTAAGAACTGCTAGCAAGAAACGTTTCTGCATGTGCTCCATCCCTGTCCAAAGTTGGGTTCTAATCAAACATCTTCGGATGCGTTGGTCAGACCTGGCACATCCTACTGGTATTGCTGTGTCTGGTCACCTGAAGCTGGCAGAAGTACACAAAGAACTGCAAACAGCCTGAAAACAACAATGCACTGTGCCACTGTCATGCAGGGAAGGATAAGCAGCAATGCCTGCATATTTTCCAGGTTCACTTGCCATCTTTATTCTGGATCTTCGGGTAGTTTTAGACATCCTAATCTGGGCTTGCAGATGTTGAAACAACTGTGGTAAAGACTGCTGCATTTACCAGTCCAGTTGCTGCTCTTCTGATCAGTGCAGGATGAGCTCCTTCCCTCATGGGTTCTCTATCCCCTCAACAAAAATTCTAAAA
The DNA here is from genome assembly GCA_037305975.1 of Chrysolophus pictus. Taxonomy (NCBI): domain Eukaryota; kingdom Metazoa; phylum Chordata; class Aves; order Galliformes; family Phasianidae; genus Chrysolophus; species Chrysolophus pictus. The sequence continues at coordinate 44,153,633 of JAYKPI010000006.1, forward strand.
GCCTCAATTACAGGATGATACTCCTGTAACTTCTTCCTCCATAGCTGTATTCCTTATGAACTCACTTACGAATCTAAGAGTGTTGTTACAGTCCTGAGGCACAAACTAAGAAAAAACAGGCTTACTGACTTCATATCTTATCAGTATTACATTATTAGCAATAATGTATTATTGGTAATACATATGGTTTCTTTTTTTGATCTTAGGACTTTAAGGCCTGCAAAGGAAACCGTTGTACAGAGGTCATTTGTAGGCATAAAGAGATTTGGACAGTGATATTGCCCAGAGAAATTTCTGGTTAAACCCACCACATCCTGCCTGAATCAAAACTTAACTCATAAGGTTTTTATAGCTATGAAATGGAATGGAGTATATCTTTTGTTTTGTAGGAGTTTCAGAAATCTATCCAGGTGAACAACTTCAAGTGTCTTGCTATTCTGCTGTCCTGCACTTGTTCTGCACCTATCTGGTAGTCTAAAAATCAGTATTTGGACTTGCAGATTGCTGTGGCACTGCCGGCTTCCGGCATGATCTAACACAATGCACTGAAGAGTGCAGTTCCTTCTCTTTCCTAATGGACAGCATCCCTCCTACCCGAGGCTCTAAGGCATCTCTAGTATATTCCTAGATCAAACATTTTCAAGCACTGTGCTGTCAGCAACTGAAAGCATGCTAATCTGCAACTGAAACAGACACATCCAGTTCCCTCACCACCACACATTTCAGCTGTTTTAACCAAGCTAAAATCAGTGTCTCAGTGTCTCCATGTCTTGCCTGGTATTGTAACATGAACTGCGCATGCTCTGGTAAAGCAGACTGTCAGAAAATGGTAGTGTTTTGTTTTCTTATAAGCAAACCCACAAGGCATGGAACATTCACTTTTGCCAACATCTGTGGCAGAAGTCACTGATTCCAGGGTGCTGCTGGAGGACCACTCTCAGGTTGTTCCCCAGTCTGATTTGTCTGGAAGTAAGATGGGAGCACATATGGGGTGTTCTCATATGGGGCTCTGCCATAGCCAAAGCTGAACAGGTGGTGAGGGAACATCTAACCAGACTGAGTTCTGAGAATGTCCACTGCCTAATGCAAATATATCTTTTTGTTAGTATAAACCTTCCTTGACTACAAAGGGACAACCTTTGATTCTTCCTTGACATGACTGAGCTACTGATTTCAGTATGAGTTTATGGAGGTACAAAGATTTCCACTGTTAGTCAACAGCTAAGATCTAGGATTGGAGAAACACCAAAATGAAAGGCTTATGGAACTCGGATGCCTAATATAAACTTCAGTTACCTTTCTACCTTCTGCCAGTGGTAACAAGTCTGGATATCGTATGCAGATATGCTGGCTTTTTCACTGAAGAGGTATTTCCCATGTTTCTGTATCAGCCTCATTTCTGATCTTACTTCTTGAAAATATGCTTCGTTAGGATCATTTATATCTACCTAAGATACAATGAAGAACAATTTTTTTGATAGAAATCACACCATACTCAAAACTGCTTGCCAAATATCATTTCCAAGTTGCCAAGTGTTACCGTTTAACAGTAATTTATCAATGTAGCTGTGATTGTCTGAGCAGAAACAACTTATTAGGGAACTTCTAAGTAAATATGTTTATTACCCTAAAATCCTGACAGCAAATGAAAGAACTTCTTTAGTTGGAGTAACCCAAACTGCCCAGCTTGAGAACCCCAAAGTCACAAAATGTACTTAAATATACATGCAAAAACAAGATACATAGAAAAAAAGGAAATCGCGTTTTTTTTTTTTTCCCACTTGGCAACTACCATGATTTCCCAAATTTCCCAAGTTACCAGGAGTCATCCATGTTCTAACAAAAACAAAATCCACTTAGCAGAACATTCGTGACGTATGAGGCAGATCCTTACAGTATGTGCTTCTGAAGACATGGAAGACTTAACTACAAAATTGAGAAGGGAAAACAGAAGTTTTCCTTTAGAGGACACAGCATGAATAACTTTTATCTTACGTTAAAGTACACTACAACTGCAAAACTAATCAGTTAATTATTTCAGTTGGGAGGAAGCATGAATTTAATTTTTCCAGATAATCCCTCTGCTCCCAAACTGCCCATCTATCCTGATCTTATTTTTACTGTATTTTGTGTTTCTGTCAGTGTACTCCACAACCAACCAAACCATTCTCACTAGCCTGTCGTAGGGATTAACTGTAGCATAACTCACATGAATTCCTCTTTGTTTTCTCTTTTATGAGTATTTTCAAAGGGACAATGTTATATTCACAATCTGAAGTCTTCTGCTGGAAATTAAACAAAAATAAATTGTGAGCAGCTGAGGCCTTCAGTTTCTACAGGCATTCTCCACGGACGTGTTTGTGAATTTACTCAAACATTTAAACATTCTTAGAAGCTGTTAAGAATACGCAGGTCTGTTTCAGGATATAAGCGTTTGTTCTTTTCACTCTGGGACTCCAACCGCAAATAATAAAGACAACTCAATCTGTTCCAGTCTTTATCTTTAAAAACAAACAAGCAACCAAACTCAGGAAAATTTACATGATCAACTCTCCTTTCAATTTACATTTACTATCCCAATTTTAGCTGAACATATGTTACCCGAAATCATTTAAAGCAAAAGACATCCAAGTCCAAGACATCCAAGACATGCATTTTCTATCCTGATTCTGCATGTAGTTTTCTTTCCTCCTTCTTTTTAAGCCCCAAATCAACCTTTAAGAATCACGTTTCAGTATTCAAACCACTGCAATGTCCTATCTTTACAGGATATTAAGAAAGCCTTTCTGAAAAAGAACAAAGGTAATTGTCCTGATTTTTCACAGGACTTTATGGTTGTGGGTTTTTTGTTTCTAAGATAAACCACCTGCAGTACAAACGTAAGGCATGACTAATCACAGCTCAATTTTAATTGAGCTACTGTCTATTCGTAACATAGGAAATGAAGGCAAAAAGCAATGCAGCGAATCTGGTAACTGGCTGCAGCAGAGAACATTTTTTGTTGCAATTTCTTACATTCTGATGGCTTCATTTAATACAAATTCCAAGCACATACAGCAGCCCCATCTTTGTTGGGAACACAACTAGTCAGATCATAATTAAAATATTCATTTAAACATATAGCATTTAGATTTTCAGTACATGGGATGTCACACTTAGAACAATTACAGGTGTCTTTGAAGCATAACCGAGGGACAAACTTTGTGTAAATATCTCCTCTCCTCCCCCTGGAGTAAAACTTTTCAGTCATAGGGGATAAAAACATTTCTTTCTCACCAACTTTTGTTTACAGATAAAAAATTACGTCCATCCAGAATATATATGGTATGTTTCAATAAACTTATTTTTTCAGTATGAAATAACATCTTCAAAAAGATGACTGAGGAAAGTCATCTTGAAATGATCATTTGAAAATAAATATTACCTGTAGAAAAAGCAGGAATAATATATGGAACTATTAAACTTAGAATTTGTGCCATTTTTTTAAAATGATATTTCACATAATCAAAATGTTAAGCTACAAGATATTAAACTGAAAAATATTTCTGAAATATTAAAAAAATAAAATGCTAGCAATGCATAATGTACAAAGAAATGAAGCAGCAAACAAGAAGCCTGCTGAGATGAAGGAAATTTGGTATTCATAAAGATCCTATTCAATTTCCCAAACTACTTTTGTCTACCATACCTATATTCACACCATGTTCTCAAATGCTGTCGGATTTATAGCAGAGAATCTAAAGAAACATCATTTAGACACAAAAACATGAAGGTTATTTTTTTTAACCAACGTTGCTTCAATGACTTTATATCTCTCTTATAACATGTGATCAAGTAACACAGAAAAACAGAATGTATACATTGCTAATTTTTTTCAAGTAATGTTATGTACATTTTATTGCCAGTATATGCACAATGGTAAGCATAGAACTATAAATACACAATGTAATTAAACGGTAGAAAACAACAAGAATGTTACACGTAACAAAGGAAAGAAAGAGGAGATACTATTTTCCTGATGTAGCTGTTAAGAAGGGCTAGTGACAAGTTATGACAGCCTTGATTTAAAGTCTTTACATATATTTCTACAACTTTTCCTCCAAATAAATCTCTGTAACGGCATTGCTTCTTTAACAACAACATCTCAGCTTTTCTATCAGATTCACTTCAAACTAAAGTGAAAACAACCTTTCATGTAACTACAAGCATCTGACATTTTTTCATTCAGTTTTGGTTTTCAGGGTACTTAGCAAGCAAAGTGTATAAGCAGTTCTTGCAATATTTGGCTGTGTGTTGAAGAACAGTTTTCAATATGCAGTAAGTGATAATTTGGGAAAAACAAAGACTTTTGCTGTAGATAGTTCTTCCACCAGGTGCTATATGCAGCAGCTCAGCCAAAAATTAGTCACCCTGAAGAGGTAGAGAGAATTTTAGCCTAGCATTGATCATCATCCTTGGCACTACAGTTTTCTCTCTTATCAGGATATATTCCTACAACTAGACAACACCACAATCAAAGGGAAAGAAAAGCTAGGGAAAAAGAGTTTCCATCATTTCTGGGAAGGGTGCTGCTTATCCCAGTTCTCAGTTAACTAACTTGTTGCTTATATCAAAGACAAAAAAAAAAAGAAAAAAAGGGAAAAAAAAAGAAAAAAAAAAGAAAAAAAGATGAGAACGTTTAGGGACACATTTAGTTGATATTTTTTCTCTTTCCATCATCAAGTTCATAAATACAAAGAACCATTATTCACAATAAACTAACTCTTTTTCAAAAATGGAAAAACAAACCCTGGAAACATTTCCACACCTTAATCCAGATGGATCTTGAGGATGCTATTCAAGAAAACCATGCAAACAGTTTGGTGCAGCTTTCCCAACTCATCCAAAATATATAATTTTTTAAATTAGAAGGTGGCAAGATTGATAGCATTTGTGACTATTCCCTCCCTCCTCCCCCCATTAAAATTCAATGCAGAAAATCTTGGTGCTTTTAGGAAGATAACGAATAAATAGTTTTCTGCACTGTTGTCATAAAATCCCATGTGAGTTACAATACAAGACTACTGGTTCCAGCAATTAGGTTGAGAGGAAACATTCTAGTGATAAATACATACTGAGCATGCTTGGGCAGAGCACTCCATTCTGAAGCATCCTGCTTGAAGAACGAAAGGTGGCAAGGATGGTTCACGTCCATCAAGTGACCATTAAGTCTGCTGCTGAAAGCAGACTGCCACTCTATCACCAGGTCGGCAGTGCTACCCTGAAAGGGCTGTCTCCCACACTAAGAGGCACTGGTTGTACCAGCCCTCTGCTGTGCACATTAAATTCTTATTTATGCAACAAACATACAACCAATGAACAATATCACTTGTACAGAACTGGATCGATCCAGCTTTTTTTTATAGGCATACTTCTCAATCTCCAGAATATCCCAAACAAGCTGTAAATAAGATGATGAACCACCAACAGTGACTGAGTCTCACTGCAGTTCAGACTAGTTCAGCCTAGTTTCACATCACTTCTTGTTTCTAGCGAAGGACACAATACTCAAACAAAATAGCAATAAAAACAATGTTATCTGCAGCTGAAAAAAAGCAACAGAATTTTATATTTTAACTTCTGAAGCTTAAAGCATACCTGTATAATTAGCATTAAAAAAACCCTTTTTTTTAATACAATAACACTGGCAAAAGTTAATGGGAAGACACAGAGGATTGCAACAGGATAACTGATGAATTAGATTATTTTTAAATTTTATTTTGCTTTGATCAACTGATGTTAATACTGCTTTTCCTTAGATTTGGAATAATTCTATTGTAACAGTCACATGCAGGCTGAAGACAGCCATTGGTTAAGGAAAAAAAAAGAAAAAAAAAAAAAAAGAAAAAGTAACAAGGGTTCCAAAAGTTGTGTGTAAGAATTTTCCTTTCACTTGATGAGGGCTTTGCCCTTGCTTTAGGAGAGCTGGTTAATTCTTGTCAGCTTCATTAGCTTTGTCCAGACATATCTGCTGTGGTATCCCCTGGTCCAGAGCCTGTTTGTGCACGCTTGATGTAAAGGTTCAATAACTTCATCTGCAAAGGCAGAAATTAATTTTGTTTAGTATTTACAAACTGTACACACTACAGAAATGATATATCGAAGTAGACATGAAAGAATTCTTCTCTTAAAAGCAAAACTGTATTTTACACCATTAATTGAAAGGTAACATGCTTGCTAATATCTAACACAGCAAAACTAAGGATGTGAGGAAGAAAGCAACCTACGGTAGCTACACTAAGCCAGAGACTTTTCCCCACATTACTGTGCTGCTCTGATTAAGACAGGTTGGGGTTTTTTTTGTTTTATTTTGTCTGTTTTTTTCTCTTAAGTGAATGTGAATACCTCTACTTACAGGTATTGATTCCAGCACCTACTAAAGCTTCCAACACTGTCTACAGTCATATCAATGCAATCACTGCCAGACTATTTTTAAGATGCAACTGTTTTATTCAGATATATACAATATCAATTGTCTTGTTTTAGCTTCATAGACAAACTCAAATAACATACATCTGTTTGAATGTAAAAAAACAGTACATAAGAGGTTTCCTAACCAAAAAAGGAACACAAGGTTCTTCCTCAACACCAAAGCAGAGGTTCTGAAAGGACAGATTAAAGCAAAAAAAAAAAAAAAAAAAAAAAAAAAAAAACCCAATAACAAAGGAGCAAGAACAGATAAACTGTGTTACATAATAACACAGAAATACAAGTCAAGGTATGCAGGTAGAAAAAGCCATGCTGAAGATAGCTACTACCACTGTTTCAGAATAAAAAGTTTGACAGTGTACTCAAGTAAACATTTTTCTGATTTTTTTCAGCCACTGACCATATACAATTAAATTTACTCTAAAGCAATAAGAAACACAACTTACTATTTTTCAGTTTGCTGAAGTTTTGTGCATGTGCCTAAGTATCTGCAGACCTATGGATTTTCAGTTTTGAACCTTTGATATCAAAGTTACTTTGACCCTCTGACTGTTTCAGTATCCCTGGTTATCTCCATTCAGATACATACTTTTATGTATCAACTTCCTGGTAAGTGCAACCAAAACACAAACGTATACATGTAATTATGAACCAAAACTTCTTAAATGTCATTTTTTACTTACTTTACTGCCAGTGAGTTGACTGAGATGTGGTTTTAGTTCATCACCAATTACTGCATGAATGGCTACAAGGCAGAAAACACATGCCTTACGAACGCTGCTCTCTGAATTATCATAACCCTAGAAAGCAATAAAATTAACATTAATTGCTTATCAGTTAATGATTAAAAGCCTCAGAAAACTATTCACTACTACTTATAATAAATACATTAAAATCTACTTTAAGCGAATGCTAAGCATTCCAAGAAAAAAAAACCAAACAAGTGAATACAGAGCATGCACATTTGAAAGGCAGGCTGTTATTAATTACCATTTATAATTATTTTTCAGACTGAAATTAAAACCCATACAATTCCTGTTTGTAATTTATACTGAAAACAGAGCTGCTGTCACGCTCCACATGGAAATACAGTAGGGGAGATCACAGGATAAAGTGTTCTAGATTACAGATATGTATTAAACAGAAGACCATTACATTCAGAGCTTTCTTACTCCTAAAGAAGCTGTTTCTTAACAGGTAAAACTTCTGTTATTAACTCCCATCTTGTTACTGAATGATTTTTGTTTCTCATGCCTGGATGTCTCACATCCCTTTCTCAGAAGGCTCTGCCTCTTACCTTCTTGCAGATGTGTGATTTGACCATATGCATTAAAGTCAGAAATCTGCAGAATACAGCTGTCAAATTCTGGGTAGTCTTTATTCAGCACATGCAAGCTGATGTCTTTTGACTCTTTATATGGTGGCAGATTATTCATTTTTAAAAACGGAGAAAGAAACTTTTTATAACCTCTTAATTTTATTGAACTTTCCCCAATCAACTGCTTCCTTCCTCTTGCTTCCCCCAAGCCCCAGGTGATAAAACCCTGCAATAATACATACATTCAACGTGAATGATTTCAGACCAAATGGTCATAGCTTGGAAAAGATACTACATGTAACTGAAAGAGTCTATTAAACTTAACTACAGCCAATACTTCATGTCCTAGCCAGATCCTGAGTCCTAACCACAGTTACAGTTTAGCCAGGTGACAATGAAAGACAGTGCACCCACTATCTGAGTTAGTTTGGGTCAAAGTAGCCATCAGCTGTAAGACCAATAAAAATCCCTCATGAGAGCCAAGCAACAGTATTTTGAAAAAATCTTTGTAATTTTTACATAAAAAAGAAGTTGTTTTTTTTTGCTTTTACCTGTATTAAACCTGGCACAATCTCTGGTAAAAGCTGAGTAAGAGTTTCTTTAGATACTCTCTCTATGACTTTTGTCTGCATTTTGATTGCAGCCAGATTAATTGGGTAATCTGCAGTCTGGATAATTGGACAAAGGACTTTGATGCACTGATCTGGGCTAATGGAAGTGGCCAGCATGGAAGCAGCTTCTTCAGCAGATCTCACCACCTATTGAAAGAATAACAAAGAGACATGGAAGAATTATTTATAAGAGTATTAGTGCTGGTAAAGTCTTGAGCATAAAAATTTCTTAACAGCTCCACAGCATTGTAAAAATAGGTAAAGGATTTTTAAATGTGTGAAATTTTGCAACTGTTGGACTACTGTACTAAAAACAAGGCTCTTCTCAACACTGTATGACTGAGCTATATGCTCTGCAACATGTGTATTGTTGTCTTCCAAACCTGCCTGAAAATACCTTCCAAACTTGACAATAACTGTCGAATCAGGTCTGAAATCTCTCTAGTCTACAATGCTATGCAAAATGTAAATACAATATTATGCAATTACATATTGAAATCTCTCCACTATTGAAATCTATAATTTCCTGTGTTGTCATTCACTATTGTTATTGACCACTGATAAGCTTCCATGTTCATCTCAAAAACTGTTTAATGACGATCACAGATTGCTACTTCTGGAGGCTTCCTCCATCTTTAATTTAAAAAAAAAATTAGTTAAAAGTTCTTAAGACTGGAAGATACAGTAAAACAATTAGTCAAAAGGTACAGAAGCTCAGGATATAGCACAGATATAAGAGGGAACATTCATCTCTTCATATTTCTGCATCTGTGGTGTCTGGCAGCTAACAAGACAAGCTGCTAGATTATGTACAAAAAACTCCAGAAGTCTTTCTCTTCAACCTTGTCTTATTTACTCTTTCTCACATGCATTAAGAAAAAAAAAAAAAAAAAAAGGAGAAATGGAACAGTAATATGGAGGGAAAAATGGAAAGAAAGAAAGAAAAAAATAAACATGGTGCATGAAATTAAGAGGGCACAGGGAAAACAAAGATGAGTATCAGGTGAGTGACAAACATCACCGGTATGGAAAAAACTGCAATCAAACTTCTAAACTTGGAACTCCACATCAAGTCCCACATACAGAAAAAGTCCTATCATAGGGAGTGTGGGCGCATAGGAAAGGCAGGGAGGAGATGTATCCATCTCATCAAACATCTTATTTTCATAACATCAGTGACACTGATGTGAACTGTTCAATGTTTAGGTGGTTTCTGTATGTGTGTTTCTTATATCAAAATACATCATCCTTTGATGTATATGCACATATCATAAGCTTTCTGAGCAAGATTACACTTATCCTTCTACTTCTGAATCTTCTCACTGTTCTCAGCCACAACCAACTGTTCCCTGCAGTATCTTTCTGTGCTTTGTCTCCTAAACACACTCAAAGCCATGCTCTTGAATGGTGAAAAAGAATAGCTTAACCTGAGCTGGTTAAAAATGGGAAGGGATTATAATTTCCTTGCCATGTTCAATCCTATCTTTCAACTACCAACCTTACAGAAATCCAAACGGTTGTATTAGATAACTGGGCTTAGAAAGACATATAACAAAAAACTCCCTTCAGTTATTCTTCATAGAGCTCTGCTAGCACATCCTTGGCTATGGTTTTATGTCCTCTTGGGCAGCACCCAAGGCAACTGTTATTAGGGCTGATGTTAAGCATTTCAGAGCTTACAAAACTGTAGTTCATTTTTCTTTTTTTGCATAGCTATGTTAACATCTTCATTATTACACAAATGACTTCATCGGTAAAATCTGATTTCTCAAACACTTTCTGGACATAAGACAGCTGCTGCATTTTGTAATACTCTGTCACAACCTCAAATAAAGAAAACTGATTACTAACCTCCTTATGAGGATCCTTATGCGCTTCTAATGTCTTCATTATTGTGAGCTCTGCATAATTCTTAAACCTTGCTGGCTGATTTCTTAGGATTTCTCTTAGAACTTTCAATGCCAAAGCTCTAATTGCATGCTAGAGATTAATTATCAAAACAAATGAGTTATGTAACATTGAATAGGCAAATGTTTAATATTTATTCAACAGTTTATAAAGTTTTGATAATAGTAAAACATCAATGCTTTTCTATGCATATATACAATATGAAATTAATATGGAAATAAATACAGCTAAAATAAGTCTTCAATTGTGCACTCTACTCAAAATAATTCAGTTGGTGTATCATAAACATGCTGCTAACTGGAACTATCTATGCTAAGCTGCATACAGTTTTACTCTTTGGAGTATTTCAGCATCACACAGTCACACAAACACATTATCCTTGAAAACAGACATTCTATTATTATCAAATCAAAAGCAGTTATTAGTGCCAAAAAAACCTGAAGGATACTTGAGAAGATGGCCTTTTCACCATTAAGAGATTCAAGAGTTCACATGATGTTCTTGCATTTCCATAACTTCTTGCTTTTCAAGACTAGCTGGAATTTGTGCTTTTCCTACAACCCACACAACTTTCAAAGACACTGAAAGCAAACCATGCACTTTGTTAACATTTTTAACTAGATTAATCTAACTTTACCTCTTTGTCTCCAAGTGTTTCAAGCAGCAAAAGCAGTATTGTTTTGAAGTGCTCATCCCAAACACCAAAAGACTCTTCTTGAGTCAACTTCATGAGCTCATACAGGGCAGCCTTTCTTTCCTCAACTCTCTCGTTATGGTTTGATAACTCTTTTAGTAACTCTGCAACTAGATCAGAATGATCCATGGGAGGCTCTATCAAAAAAGGAATGTATACAAACAGAATTTTGAAACTTGGAAGTAAATATTAGTGCCTGATGCAGAACTGAAAAGTATCTTCTACAATAGCTAACTGCTTTCTACCTTTTTTTTTTCTTCCAAGTCTGCTTGCCAGAATTACAGTTTAATTACTTCATTTTCAAAGCAGCCAATATTCCTGACCAAGCTTAAGATCACACTAAAACAACAATAATACAGCAAAAAACAAAAGCATCCACAAAATTGAAGAGAATCCAGCAACCTGTAAGCTGGCTTACTGCTAGAGTTTCTTACTCCTGTAATACACAAAGTGCCAGGTTCCCTGAATCCTCTTCAATCTGATCTATACACACAGGGCTGCTTTTCCCATATGACCCTTCCATCGAAGAAGAATTCACATTTTCACCTTCAGTATTACTGTACTGTTCAGACTTTTGTAAGCCACGATTCCACAGCAATGGCTAGGCTTTTAACACAAACAGGAAAAAAAAATGCACAAGATGGTGCTTGATGTAAAATAGTGGAAATACAAACAAACCAAGGCTTTTAGCCTCACAGAGTTCCCAGGGAATGCCTACTATCCCAGTGACAGTCATTACAAGATAGCACTGGATTTCAGTTTTGATTACAAAGAATTCCATGATGATGGAGAAAAGTATCAGTAGCAATTCTTACTTGGAAACACTGGACTACAGACGTGGAAATCTGCAAGGTCAAAAATAAAAGCCTTGATTCTGGTCTAAATTAAATGGAACATCAAGATACTGCCTTTACTCCATCATCAAGATCCTTTTAGCCTTCAAGAAAGAAAAGCAGATAGCTTCTATCTTTGCACTGAGACTTTGGAATAAATTTTCTTTTTTTTTTTTTTTTTTTTTTTAAATTCCCCTGGACAGAGGCTGAAAGTTTTCTTTCAAGGGCTAAAGAACAGCATTAAAAACCAAGTTTTCCTAGAACTGCACCTTTCCCCAAATTATTGCACTTTATTAACAGATGAAATACATTTTTCAGAATAAATTTATTAGGTCATATACTGAGAGACTACAATTCTTAAAAACATAAGGCCAAGATGTGGGGCATATTCCTTCACAGTTTGTATCTTCCATTCCTGTTTATGATTTAGCTGAGGTGTTTAATTCCCAAACATTCTCCAGATAAGAAAGAAGTGCAAAAGTCTACTTGCAACCTTTTTCTCCCCCTGAAAACAACAACAGAAATGAGTAGTAGCAAATGCAAGTGCTTCATCTGAACGAATTAAAATATGTGGCAGACACATATAAAATATTATATATATACAAATATTTGATAAAGAACAGCTCTTCTCAAACTACCAGATAATATCATTTTGACAAGATATGCAGTGCTGGCATTCAGAAGGAAACGATGGCACGTTCTGAATACAATAAAGATTTGCCTACTGCCTGAAACATGCCAAGCAAGTCAACGAGGCGGGGGCAAAGCTTGGATGAAACACCTGCAAAATGACTGGATTCTAAATTGCTTTCTATTAACCTGAGAGGATACCAGTGATGTCTCTGCTCAGGCCTGTGCGCAGCCTGGTTCTGTTTGATGCTTTTATTAATGTTTTTCATGGAATATGGAGACTACTTTTAAAATCTACAAATTATTTCATTTTAAAAACAATGAAAGAGAGAAGAAATGATAATTAACTTGATAAATAAGGAATGGTCTAAAAGAAAAAAAGATGAAAATTAATAACAGTAAGTTAAAGGCAAGACAATGAAGTGAATTCTTAAGCCCATATACGAAGTACTAGTTAAAAAAGCAGACATTTGCAAAGCACAATCTATGGAAGTGAGATGAAAGAAAGGAGCTTCTTTGCAAAGGAGCACTGGGTTTCAAACAGAGGCTGCTTCTAAGGAGAAGTGACTTAAAAATTCAAGCTAACTTTGGCAAGAGGAAGAAAAATTCAAGATTTTCAGCAGATACTAGCAGTTAGCAAATAAACACATGATAAGTTGAAAAATATAGATTTTACACACAAAAGAGATGAGACTATCACAGTGATACTCAGAACCAAACCTTGAAAAAAAAAAACAAAAACAAACCAAAACCATCCCAACTGATATATTTATACATATATCTATATATCTATTTTGCAACAAACTATATTTTGCTATACACTCATATTCAAAAAAGACAAGATATGTCTCTTCTGAATAATTGCTACTATGCACCAATAGATCCAACAAGTAGGTAGGTAAAGAAAATGAATAAAAAGATTGCTGAATAAAATAATTAATCTGACAACACATTTTGCTGGAACAACAGAGTGCACGTGACGATGTGTAAGAAATTTCCCAGGAAAAAGCCTACAAAACAACAACCCAAATTCCTACAAATAAATGAGCTAAAAGATTCACTTTCTGGGTAAAAGCATTTTTTTCTCTTGCAAAAGCCTGTTTAGTCAATATAAAATACCAACGTCATGTTTCACATACAAATATTTTACTAACAAAATACTTCATCTTTTGCCTAATTCCTGAACTGGTTTAATCCAGTTTTACTCGTTGTAAATGTTTTTTTTTTTAAATCTCAACCATAGAGTAGTGCGGTAAGTAAACTTTATATTGACAATCCTGCTATTGAAACATTACCAGAAGAATACAATACAATTCAATAATTAGCTCATTTCCCACCCACCCTCAATCTATATAAACATCAAACAATCCAACAGTGTCAGTCAGAAGGATTACTGATAAATAAACTAGTTTAAAATATATTATGTAAAACCTCTTAAGGAAATGGTACCAGTGATACATATAGTGCTAATGGTTAATTCAGAAACTGAACTATAGGTGAAAAATGTCAAAATTTCCCTTCTAGAACAGAATGCAATCTGAAGCTTACCATCAGGAAATTGCTCTGCGTCATCATCAAACACGGCTTCCTTCAAAGCAGATTTATTAAATGAACTATCAGAGTAATTGTATGGGTTATAATCTCGTGAGCGTGGTGAAGAGTGAGGAGGCATTGTGTTGAGCAATGATGTTTTGTTATCAAGGGCTGTTCGGCCTGTCTCACTCACACCACCTCCTGCTCGTAGGTCTGCTATTCCAGAAGCACTGCCAATCTGCAGGAAAAGAAATACCACAGATTGATATATAACACACACTTTTCAAACAACTACTTCACACACTCATGTAAGTATCAAAAACTTCTAAAGATTCGAAAGTTTCCTAAGCATTCCTGAGGATACATTAAGCTGGCTTTCAGGTAAGAAGACTTTGCTACAGCACCCTGAACTTAAAACAAGTAAACAAAAAAAAACGTGTTTGTACAATTTATGTTTAAGCATACACATGTTGGGCAAGTTCAGCAGATCTGAAAGACAGAGTTCCACAGAAACAGAAGTTTAAAACAGTGTATTCACCACTGAAAAACCTCTGGGTTTTGTATGGAATTAAACTTAAAAAAAAACAAACAAAAAAAACCAGTATACAGATCTCTCAAAAATTAAACTACTTGTTCTGTGAGATAAAATTTTTAAAATTACTTATGTTTAAAATAAATAAAAAGCTAATACCTCTTAAAATTAGCATTTACAGTTCCAAAATGCATTTTGAATGCTGGGAATGCTGGTATACTTTGTTTTTTTAAGCTCTGAAGTTAGCATATATGTCCCACTGCAGAAAGCGGAACAGATAAACCTACTTACAAAGAAGTTTTATCTTTAATAGTAAGTCAGATATTGGCTTGATTTGCCAATAGCATTTGATGTACCAAGTTTACTCACTGAATCAACATCATCTTTTTTTGAATCCCGTTTCACAGGTTCATTCATATCTTCTTGACTGCGGAAACTGAAGTTCTGAATAGCTTCAGTGACTCCACGAAGAGAACTGTAAATATCTTCGGAATTCATATTTTCTGTATCATAATCAAATGCACTGTAGGCCATGGAAAAGGACATACAAATTAAGGTGGATTTATTTTCTGATCCCATATTTTTAAATAACGTTAACATGGAAGTACAGACACCCTGGAAACAGTAATAAAATTAAGCACTGCCAGTGGCTGGCCAAGAAGGCTGCACTATATAGCAGCATCTGACTCAAGTACAACTTCTGCTGTTTTACTCTTCTAAGAGAATTTTACACCATTCTCCCTCTGTAAGAAAAATTTCCAGGGTAAGGGGAACTGATCAACGTATTGATTGACTGCTAAAAGAAAAGTTAGAAAATCCACTTCATTGACAACTCTGATGCCATCAAAGAAGGTAAGAACATTTATGAACTATTCTTATCCACCCCAAATTAATTCTGGCTGGATGACTTCAGCTGTTTTAACATTTGCTGGGGATGAAAGCTTCTTTTCCATCTCCTACTATGCCACTTGCACTCTGAGGTGCACACGTTAGGGCAGCCCTGGCTCCTGTCAGACCATTCAGAGAGGTGGAGCACTTCACTATTATATCATTCTGTAGAGGAAGGCAGATTATTTTTCAGCATTTGTGACTGCGCAAAACGCACTCCATTTGTTCACAGCCCGGTTTACCATTTTGGAGAACATGTTTAATGAAGCCTTAGATGCAGAACTGCAACACTGGCCAACATTACCTTGGTGACAAAGTGTTCTGCGATGTATTGGTTGGGGAAGTGAGAGGACTTGACCAGCTTGCTGGGGAGCGTGGAGTAGGTCTTGTCAAAGGACTTCCCATTGAACCCTGGTAGAGGAGAGATGAAAAGAGATACTATAGCTAGTCCATGGCTTCCCCTTTACTTGATAATTGTTTTTATTTTCTAGCACCCAGAAAAACTTAAAGAAATGCTATTTAATTTCTTGGATTCTCTAACCAATGACATTAATTTCAAATGTGTAACTCTGAAATAATTAATGTAAGAGATAATAAATACTACTCTTAACAAGTCCATTCAAACTTAGGAAGTCACTTACTTGGAAGCAACATACACTGAACAAATATCTTTGCAGGAAAATAAAAAGCATTCCATAAAGAGTGGAACCTGCTAATAAGACTTCATGGGGGGCTTGGATGACCTCTACTGATTTTCTCACTCTCTCACAAAACTCACAAAACTCTAATGAAATGGACTTATGTCCAAAACACCAGTAAATTCAGAAATAATAATATGGAAGTGTAGATACCTGACCACTGTTGCCTGTATTTCGGAGATGATTATGAAGAAGCTTTGTGGCTCCATCCTGAAATGTTTTTGGTAAAGCACCCAGCAGCATTGTAAACTCAGGAGTATTAAGTTCAAAAAGGGAAATGAGTACTGACTGTGCAGCCTAGAAGAAAAAACAGATTAAAATCACTGTTGAGTTGCTACAATGACAGGTAGTCATAGAAGGTGATATACGTAGTAAGTTAACTTAAATAAAGATATTAGCAGTTACAAATTAATGCAGTTCATATGTACTGCTAAAATCAAGGTTCAGATATTCATAAACTCAGGCACAAAACAGTGAGCTTACACCTTTCAGAATCATCCTAATAAGCAGACTTTCAGATAGATGATCCTCAGCCCTCCCTCCTCAGAACTCTGTTTACTAAAAGGAGTGAAGGAAGTATTAAAATGGCTTCTACAGGTTTTGGCAAATTGAGCAAATTTTAAAAAGGAAAAATTGAACACACCAAATAGGAATAAGTTTGTAATCCCTTTTCCTGAATTCCACAGGTGGTAAGACACGATACCAACAGGCTAGCTTTCAAGCACCATGATGATGCAGGCTACTCCAAGAGTAATGGCTCCTATTTATTTCCATGGAAACTTCAACTAATACAAAGAGCACAGTAACACTACTTAATAGAACAAATTCTCAGCTACAAAATATTTTTTTTCAACACAGTAGCTATGCATTTTTATCAGCTGTAAATAAGAACCTGCATGCCACACTCAAAAAAAACTGCACCAGTGGAGATGACTATGTCACAGCTGCTATGACAGCACTGTTGCCAGAAAACTGTTGCCCATGCAGTCCATTTTTCATCATCCCAGACACATGGAAATCAGGAGGCACCAAATCCAGAATATCCTGTGGGTATGGCAGGACAGTCCAGCCAAGATTGGCAATGTGCTCTACGCTCTTCAAACTGGTATGAGGCCTGGTGTTATTGTGTTGCAAGAGAAAGGTTGTCTTCTCCTCTCGATGGGCTGTCGAAATTCAAGCCTTCAGCTTAGTGTTGTGATGCAGCAGCCAAAGTTGATGGTTTGTTTGGGTTCCAGGAAATCGAGAGGGATCACCCCTTTCCTATTTCAAAAGACACTGCACATGTTCTTACCTACTGAGGGCTCTGTCCTGAATTTTTTCTTTGATGGGAAATTCACATGTCACCATGCCAAAGCCTGCCATTTTGACTCTGGATTATAGTGGTTACATGACATCTCTTCATCCCCAATGAAGCGATCCAGGAAATTTTCATTTTCAGCCTTGTATTGGTTCAACAGGTCACAACAAAATTGTATGCAGCGTTCTTTCTGTTCCTGTGTGAATATCTGCAGGACTCACCTGGCTCAAACACTATGATATTTCAACATAGCCACCACTTTTTCCAGCACACTGAAGCCAATATTCAGCTCCATACACAGACCACTGGTTGTAATCTGCCATTTCACATGGATGAACTGATCAAGATCTTCACTGATCTTCATTGTGTGGTATGACAGCTGTGTGTGGCCATCCATAACATGATTTGTCTTTCACATTGCTGTCACCACTGCAGAAACGCAGCACCCACTGCCTCACTCTGCTCACATCCACTATTTGGTGTCAAGAAATGTTCAGCAAGTATCGATGAATGTCAACGGGAGCATTTTTTTCTGCATGGAACAATTTAATTCCACACCTTTGCTTCAGATGTACTTCCATACCAGACGCCATTTGATCAGACTGCCCCTCTGCTGCCATCTGTCGCACAGCAACAAAATGTAACAGGCTGTTGATGGGAAGGTTCAACTCCTACTGCCATACCACCAACCTCTGGCCTCTGACACTGTGGACTAGGAACAGGAGATATTGCCCTCGGCACTACCTTCTTATTGCTATACATTTGAAAGATGAAAACTTACGTACTGGAGTAGTGTACTGGAGTTTGTAGTGTACTGGATCACACCTTCCACACCCTCCAACTTTAGCATTTCATATTTAACAGCATCCTCATCCTAGAGCATGCTTTTATACACATATTTTATTTATTACCTCAGCCAAGAGGTAAATAAATACTAATAAAGCACTACAGTATGTTACAGAATGATGGGATGCTAGTTGAGTTCCCCTCTGCTAAAGAAATGTTGACTGCATGACTTCGTTTGATGAATATTCACTGGACAGGCTAACAAAACTGTCAACACTGCAACTAACTTATCACATGCAATGAAAAGCTAGTGATTATTAAGTTTTAAACAGTTTTTTATAGTATGAAACTCTGGTTCTGAGATTAACCAACTTTATCTAGTTTCAATAGAAGTGACACACCATCAAGGTCTGCCACGCACTGGAGAGAACCAGTGCCTCATGCTAGCCAGAATGACAGGCAGCTTGGTTCAGCACCAAAAATACTTCAAGCAAGTAGTTTAGAAATTCTTTTAGACATTTATTTCCCTCCTTTGCTTCGAGAGCAATGAACTGTAGCACTTTTTAATTAGAAGTGGAAAGCAAGCTATGAGCGCACATACCAGCACACGTCTTAGTATTAAATTTAATGATGAAAATTCTAGCATGTTAGAATGCCACAAACTGTCTTTGCACACTCGTGATCAGCTGTTTTCTTATACTTTTATTTCCTCCTCCCTGAACAGTCTTCAAGTGAACAGCCTGAATGCCCTCTACAACCTGTCTTCTGTGCTCCATTTTTCCCTCATTATTTCTTTAAGTCAGTCTTTTAACATAAACTGATATATACAAAACCAAAACAAAAGCTCCAACTGAACAAAGGTTTGGAAAGTACCACTTTCTTTTCTCTGTCCTGTTATCCACATCTTTGCTGCCTAACTGCATGTCTACTTATGCTGCCAACAATAACAACAAAACATATATATAACAAAATAGTCTACAGTCATATCAGGAAAGAAACTGATAACCATCAGGTTTGCCTAGAAGCTCAACCTGAAGTATCAAAATGGAAATCGACTCACAGAAGGGTTTCATTAAGGAGCCATCTATTTTCCTTCTTCCTTATTAATAAAGAAGAGAGAGAGACAAAGAAAGAAAAAGGGGAAAAAAAGAAAAAAGGCATTTTAGAGTATTTTTTTTTTCCCCTCCAAGTCAAAGCTTGCTCTCTTGAGATTTTCACATCCAGTCACTCAGATCACATTTTAAAAGGAGTAAGAATGAGAAGTATGTTTTGTATCATTCTTACTTAGAAGAACTCTAAGATTTTAATTCTTCTCAGAAGAGCTTTAATTGTAGAGGAACTTGGAATTTTACACTCCAGACTGAAGTCCCTAAATAAACTACATTAATTGTGCCCATCTTAATACTAGTATTAAAAACTAAAAGATTTTTAATTTACTTGAAATGTTTTTTGTTTTGTGTTTTAGAGAAAAGCAAAATGACACAGAAAAACAGGGGGTAAAAAAAGTCTTAATTTAAAGAAAGCATAGAAGATGTTAATAATACCATCATCTTTAAAAAAAAGTTTAGAAAGATTAAAATAACCATGCTAACATTTTCATGTCTGTCAACAGAACGAAACATTTTAAAGGACCAGAATAACTTTTTTTTGACTATTTATTGTCAAAATTTTATTTCAATACTTACTAAAGGCTTTTGGGAGTTAGCAACCCCTAACAAGTCTGTTATGGAAAGAAAATATAAACTGAGAAAGCTTCATATAATTAAAGTGTTCCAGATGATAAAACTCAAAGCCCATTCTTTCCATGATTCAGTTACTTATTGACATCAAAATGGTTATTAAAGATATGAACCATCAGATAAGACAGCTCGCCACGTGTCTCAGTACTAAAACTTTACTGATTTAGAAGATAGTGCTGCTTCAGTTCCCTTTCTGTTTTATGGTCTTATGCATGTCACTAGAACATGGTAACTAGGTGAGACAAGTCCAAAGGATATAATCTGTTCCTGCTTTCTCAAGCTGAAAGTTATATTAGAAGTGAAGGTAAAAAAAAAAAAAAAAAAGTTATCTGCATTATAAATTTTGCTATGGTGAATTATTATAAACAACCAAGGTATCAAGAAGTGGCAAAAGTTACTTTTATTTTCTTTTGTGTTATACACTGTGAGATAGCTCTCCATCTTTTTCTATCTATTCACTCCCACAAAGCATCCTCCTGAAGGAAGCTTTGATAATGATTCCAGAAACAAAGTTGCCAAAACTCAAGCTGAACTGAGTCTAGCTAAGGAAATCTAAACAAATAAATTGTTTTTATTTCAACTGCAGAAATAAACAGGGAAAAATGAACAGAAGAGTTATAGGTCTATGTCAAACATGATTCTGCTTTATGAGCAATAAACAAAATATTTCTATTTAACATTCAAGAAGTGTTAACATACTGATAAAGACAGAAGACAGGATGAATGTTGACAACGGGAAAAACAACAAATAAATCTATTCCATCTATAGAATTATCTAGTCCTTTCCTAAAGGCTGCATTAGTAAATTTCTCGTGGTTATTTTTTATCCTTGTTCTGAATGCCGACAAGTATTAATTTGGCTTTACAAGAGTTATGTGGAAAGGGGACTTTTGCACTGGAACTGTAGCATTACAAGAACAATTCTTTGATACAACCTCATTTATAAACATCAAAGGCTAAACACAATATTGCTTACCAGTCTTTTGTGTTTCACAAAAAACCAAACCAAGGCTGAAGTGACTTCACTATCATAGTCACCATTCCTATTGTGAATGTGCTATTACTATTACAGACGGTTTTGGAAGTAATACTGAAACTGTACAGAAAATGTCTACAGAAAATATCTTAATACCAGAGAGTGCTTGAAACAAAAGTTAATCCCTGTTCTATGAAATATGATATCGATATATTAACAGATGTGAAATACAACCATAATGTGGTGATTCAAGATTTTAAATTTTACTGAAATGTTCCCAAACATGTACTTTCTGGCAGTTTTACTTTGGCAATTTTGATATTTTAGACACAACTCTTAGTTGTATTTGCTCAGAAGGACATAAAAGTATGTCTTCTCCACAAAACAATAAAATTGTTTTTAAAGAAAAATAAACTTTTTTTCTATTTAGGCATGAATTATTAATAGCTTTTTTAATCTGCCCAGGACACTTGGAATATACTGTAAGTGCACATTAACAAACATACCTTCCTAACATCTGAGCTTTTAGGTTCTGTGGTCCAGGTGATGATTCGAGACACTGCTAACCTAGTTTCACTTGAATTTACAAAATCCCCTGGATCCATCTGTTGTGCAAGAGTCTCTATGTATTTAAGAATTGCAACTTTTACCTGTAAAGAGAAACAGAGTTAGCTGGATAATAGAAACTGTGTGACAAGAATGAAAGTGCTTACAGAACACAGTGTACATTCTCTAAAGTACTTATTTAATTATCCTAAACGTCTTTTCAGCGCTGGCATAAAACTTCAAGCAGCAAATTAATTTACAGAGAGGTACATTATTTCAAGAAGGAAGTTCTGCAGAAACTGTATTAATAGAAATTTCAGATTCCACTGGTAGTGGCTAAAGGATAACCATCATTTAACAAACAGAAAATGAAAGCACTCAAAACATTTGTGCACATTCAAAATTATTGAGAACTTCTTTCAAATACTAAAACAAAAAAAGGACATAATGTGATAAACCAATAATCAGGTTAAGTTAGAATATGATGTAGTTAATACTCAGTACCCTTTTATGAAAACCAGTGCTCAGCTAGGGATAAGCTCTATGAATCTTCTGACTGAAAATTAAAAGGTAAGGAATAGTTTCTACAAAAGACCTTGACACATAAACAGTTTTCCTTTGAAGATATTAAGGAGACAGACGTGAGTTTACCAGGACAGAAGAGCTGTTCTAGGCTTTCAACTGCACAGACATCATTCTCTGAATTTTACTGACTCCCCTTATGCAGAATTACAGTTTTAACTGTCCCAACTGCAACCTCTCTTTAGTTTCTTCAAAACTGCATCACTGCCCAGCTTTAGTAGAAGAGGTGCTATGCCTGTAACTCCCTTAAACATTCTCTGCTCACTTCCTGCTGCCCCAGAGATAACTGTCATTAACCCATCAAAAAAAGTGGCTAACATTCATTTATGCAGCCTTTTCAACTTAGGTGTTTCTGGCTCAGTGGAAATAAAAGCTGCTATCAGGAGGGAGAAACAAATGCTCCTCATAAGCAGAAAGAAAGCAAGCTCCAGGCATAATTTCAATTGTATATGACTCGTAGTGCTCTGAACAAAACTAGTTAGCAACTTCCATTGGTCATCAAAACTTCCAAGCTGTTAACATACATGATACAACACTAAATGACATGCACATTACTGATAGCTGATACATTAATAATTAACACTTCATTTTCACAGCAGCTATTAAAGTTGGACTTTTTCGAGGTTACACAACAACCAACAGCTAGAGGTTTTCAGCTTAGGCAGATGAATACCAACATACTTGGTATGAAAACACTACTGGCAAGATTCTTTCAAAGAGAGGGGAAACACAAAAATCCCTATAGTGAGATGCGCATATTACTGATATAAAACACCCTAAATTAAACTCTGAAAGAGCAGCACATCTACTTATGATGCATTTTAGTCACTACTACTACAAACAAGTGAGAGTAGAAATAAAAGGTTTAAGATAGTACCCTTTTAACAATCCAATTTATCTCTACAAGACCTGAGAGAAATGATTTTTAAGTGCAATGAAAGCAGCTGCGGGAATTCTTAAAATTACTATTTGCTGTTTATGTCAAACCACTGTCTCTGAAGCTGTTTAATACTG
Source organism: Chrysolophus pictus (assembly GCA_037305975.1). Lineage (NCBI taxonomy): Eukaryota > Metazoa > Chordata > Aves > Galliformes > Phasianidae > Chrysolophus > Chrysolophus pictus. The sequence continues at coordinate 44,176,686 of JAYKPI010000006.1, forward strand.
CCGTGACTTTACTTGCAAGCTGTAGGCTGAATTTATTGCATCTAGCTGGACTACAAGCACTGAGACAGTGAATAGTTTTCCTATACAGTATACAAACACAGACACTTAAAGAATAGCACAGTTATAGTAAGTGAGCTGAAATATAAAGCAAGCTTCAGGTAGCACTATTATTCACAAAAACTAGATAAATGAAACCAAAGTGTTTCCATAAACATCTTTCACAGATAAATTTTGGCACAAAAATATTCTGTGCAACTCATCTCCACAAAGATTCAGGAAATGCTGTAAGGATGCTACACAGTCCTGTCCTGTGAAACATTTTAGATTTACTGAGTCTCATTTTCTCCACAAAGATAAGTCACAGAAATGTTCCACCTGATAGGAGAGAGTAGAGAGGAATGTAGAGAATACTTAAAATAGACAAATGTCCATCTCTTACAGCACTCCCCTAGGATGGAAGAGACTGAACTCTGCCTTACTCAGACTGACCTGCCTCAGGTGAAATGCAGTCACAGTGTTTTCCAGCTTGCCACATCCCTGGTACTGTCCTAACACCTGGGTTATTTTGACACCACCTCTGTCTTGCTTTAAGCAAATGACTACAATAACTGTAACGACTGACTTTTAAAGGGCTCTCTTATCCCCATGAATGTGCTGTGTTTTTATCTTTTTGTTTTTTTAATCCAAAAAATTTAATATGAATTTAGAGGGGAAAAAAAAAATCAACTGTAGCAAAAACACTTTTTATTTCAAGACATTCATATTTTCAAAGGAAAGAATAATTCAGAAATTTCTAATGAGCTTTGGCCAAAATGCTTATTAACAGTTCCTCTGTGTATGTGAGCCATCACATATTCAGCTTGAGAAAAATGAAAGTGATGCTTTGAAGTATTTTCCAGGACAACACTTGTCCATAAGAAAACATACGTTCTGCACCTGCAAAATAATAAGCTTATTACATTATACCCTGTCTATTACATGTGACTACTACGCCCATGCATAAATTTGACCAAAACAGATACATGCACCTGACATCTGTAACTGTATTTCAGCAGTTCACCACAGCTACAAGTTTCTTTAATGCAAATGAGTAAGACAGGACACAATACAGCACTGTGTATACTCTACACCAGTAGAATAACGTCATGTCTCTGTTTGTTCAGCTTTCCTAATCCACCTCCTGTAGTCATTCAGAAAGCTTGAATTTATTTTCCAAGGCTTAGGTGTGTGTAAATGTTAAACGATGACAATGACAGTTTAATCTGAAGGTTCATGATTGGTAGTATTTCCACATAAAAACAAGAAAGAAGCATCATACGAAGGAAGGAATCTTTCAATGGAAGCAAATCTCTGATTTTATCACATTCTGAACCAAAACTCTCTCTTTTTTCAGAGAAAAAACAAAAGCTGAAGATCCCAAGAAATAGAGCAGTACTTTAAGATTTTTCAGTTAATCTCAGATATCTGGGTGCTCTGAGGATGGAATTTTGGCAAAACATTCAGAGTGGATATTAGACAAATAATTTTGCAATTTAAGTTCAGTAACTTCACTGCTTTGATTTGAAGTTGTAATAATCTAGCAAAGATGGAAGATCGGGGACAGGCACCTCTTCTTCCTGAAAAAACTCACCTTCTATTTAGCAGTTAGATAATTAGGTGTCCCAAAAAGAATAGCTCAATCACCAAATTCACCTTTCTGGTGAGGAAAACCAAGTAAAATAAAATCAAGTCCAATTTGTTCCAAGGATTTATTTAAACAACAAACTGATTTTTACTACCTCATTTGCTGTCTTCAATAAATGACAGCAGTCCCTTTTTAACACAGCTCTACGAAGCAACAGTGGTCAACGTATCAACTGTCCTCAAAAGCTTAAAAATGTAAGTTTTACTGTATTGTAGACAAAAAAGGCATATTCAGGTGACTTTAGGTTCAACACGACTTGGAAAAAAACATATTCTTGTGCAGTATCAAATGGCGCAATAATAGTTCGTGCAGAATAGAGCAGAAAATGCCAGCTATATGCTTGTTATTTCCCCATTTATCTCACTGGTAAATCTTCAGATTTGATGCATTTATCCTAAAATCGTTTGTAAATGTAAATGTACTACAGGATTCGGGTTGGTTTCTTTTTTCCAACCCCCGTTTTCAAGTCTATGGGTAGAGATTTTTAATACATAAAAATGTGTGTACATACAAATCTACACACAGCTTTCAGAAAACTAAGGGTACTATAAAAGGAGCTTGTTTTTAATGAAAAAAGTTAATATTAAAATATCTTAAATGAATTGAAGACCTAACAGGCTAAGCACATGAAAACTTGTACATGAACTAGGAAAACAATACTGGGAAATCACAAACATAAAATTAGAAGACTTGATAGAGTGAGTTTGCATAACAGGCTTGATGTTAGGCGGCCACATTTTTCTTGCTCATTTTTACTGTACTGTGGTTTTATTAGATCTCACTTGCAGCAAACATTTCCATAGTAGTGTAATGTTTAAAGTTGAACATCTGCATGCTTAAAGTTTCTCGCAAAGGTTAGTAGCAGCATATGAACGCATTCAAAAAAAAAAAGTATTGGAAACACTGTAAGAGTTTGACATAGGGTTAAGAATAAAGACAATAATTCAGACAAAAACCTTTGAGCTCCAAAAAGAGCGAAGCTGGTCCTGCAGTGCTGGCTTGACTGTCTGAAAGTTTACAAAAACAAAATCCACTAATTGAAAATCTATTTTTTTGTAGAACAGAAGAAAACAAAAATAACAATCCAAAGGTAAGTAAGACAATCAAATGTCTATAAATTATGATTCTGTTTATTATGTAAGCCTGAAAATTCTTACCTTCAAACTAGGTGTTTGGGTCTGGTCAACAGTAAATCTCATTAAAATACTAAACTGAAGATCATTTGGAAAAGATTCCCTGTAAAATAAATCACATCACGTTTTATTTTATAAACTTTATACTTTAAACTTTTATATCCTTTATTATATTAAGAAAAAAAATGCCTACCAATTTTGTTGACAGTGACTTCCAGAAACATTCAGCTCATAGCTGAATATATATATATAGCTCATAGAGGACAAAATTTAAGAAGCCACTATTCTGAAGTAGTTAAACCTAAAATATATGTAATGCAACTAGTAACGAATTATACGGTAGTACTCTGAGTCTAAACCCTAAACATGCAATTCTAAAAATCCCACAATTATTATGCACTTCAACTGTTAAAAGCATACACAACACTCCTACAAATTTCTCTGAACGATCCTGTCCATTCTACCTGCCTCTGTTCTTCACTACTCCATACTCTGGTATAACCCTACTGGGCTTCTGCTGCAGCAGAAAATGTTTAGCTTGTCCCATTCTTCAGAGAATAGAGGATGAGAAGAAAATTCCAGAACTTTTCCAATTCTACTTAAAGATCTCAATTCTACTTAAAAATCTAGCCTTCATCTGGGAACAAAGCTGGTTGGTTAACTGCTCCCAGAATCACATAAGGTTGTTTGGGGAGAGTGAAGGAAGGATATGGCAATAATAGATTTGCTTTCTAACTCCTTAAAAGATGTTCTAACAATACTACAACAATATTTTGATATCAAAATGAAGAAAAAAAATAACTAAAAACAACATCATACATGGCTCAAATTCACCTTTTGAAATTCGGCGAGTAGAAACATATTAACTGTTCAGCATCAAAGAATCAAAACTCTTCAAACATTTAGAAAATCAGAACACTTAAGCAGTAAGTGTTTTCATTATCTGTTGTTAGGTCTGTACTTTTCCAAGAATCTCATTGCATGTATTTGCACATACGTAGAGACAAAACACCTTGGAAATAACATGAGGTGATGATCTATTATGTTGCTGGGTTTTTTTTGTGGTTTTTTTTTCCCCAAAACTCATTACCTTGTGACATCGAGTGCCTTCTGAACTTTTGCTTGTACAGACCCAAGCAAATCAGCACCCATTTTCTTCAATAGCTGGGTCAGCAGTACAAATAGCCAGTCCTGCAGATCTTCTTTATGGACCTGGATGAAGTCCACCAGTGTCTCCAAAAACATACTGAACACCTAAAAGGTATAAGAAGAAGGAAAGAGGGTAGGATGGGGAAAAAGAGGAAATGACACTGACATATGCTGAACTTACAAACAAAGAAGCAGCAGTAAGGGAATCAGAGGCAGAGATAGGCAGTGTTTTGCAGCCAAGCAGGAAAAAAATAAAAAGAACCTGTCTTGCTTTTTCATTGGATTTTGATACAAGAGTACAGTGGAAGCATTAGCTGACTTCTGCAGAAGTTTGAAAACTAGGTATTCCATGCAGTATTGTCAAGAAAAGAAATGCTTACTGTGATGGCTGGCGCAATCTCATTTTTTTCAAGTAAAACTTTTTTTTTTCCCTATTTCAAGCTTTATCATTAAGTGGATTTTACATACTCCTCAATGACTACAAAAACACCTTCTCTCTAAAGCAAAAAAAGCAACTGCAGTGCTCTAGTAGAATCTTCACTGTAAATATTGTCACTACTAAGTACTGCAAGATTATGAAAGCTGGCCAACTCCTTACATAAAACATTTCTGGAACAGAACAAGGTTCTTCTGCTAATGCAGATACCCAAACTCAAAGTTGTTCCCCAGAGCAGGAAAAAAAGCCACAATACGTTTCGGATTGACAGCTGTTTAAGCACTTTAGTAATCCAAAACATATTATCCATTGTGTTCTTTTAAACAAATAATGCTGAAAACACAGTATTCAGTTTTTAAAAAGTGATGCATACTAACGTATAATAACTTTACCACAGAGATCAGGAAGAAGGACATCATAAATACACAACTTCATCTGAACAGTCTTTTTAGTATCTCTCACTGATTTTATGTATTTCCTACGCTCACAATGATATCAAGACGTGTATGCTATAAATTCAGTGTAGTTCATGGGTTTCCCGTTTCTCTGATAACAAAAATGGGTATTTGAGCTGAAAATGCTGCCTTCACATCTGACTTGCACTCTTGCTCCAGCAAATAGCTGGGTACAGCACAGTTGTTATGATACAAAGTGGTCTGGACACATACTGCCTCCAGAGTATGTACCTGACATGGGTACAAGGTTGGAAATACCTGCTGCAGAGGATGGGCTGTAACACCACATCCTCCTCCTCTTCCTGCAGCTTATCTGCCTTGTGATGGTGCCAAATTCTGCTGCTGTAAGAGTGGATGAACCCCAGCAGTAATGATACTTCACATGGCTGTAGGTACCACACCACAGCAATGGGCTTACATCCACAACACTGACCAAGAATGGAGGGGTCAGACCATTACTGAGGGAAGTAGATCTCCTAGTTTTTCATGATAAAATAAGGGTAAGTCAATTCATATAATGAAAAAAATAAATCAATAGAGTTAGGTTAAAAAATGTCTCAACATTTACATTAAAAGTAATCAGTTAATTTCAGACCAGAGAATCTATGAAGAGACACCCTGAACACCAAAAAATCTTCATTAGAAACGAATAATACAAACTCTACTTAATATAAAGCCAATCAGGATGTAACAGTAAACCTCCCTTTTGGGGTAAATTAGGTTGAAAATGAGAAAAAATATTGCACTTAGATTTTTATGCAAGTCTGACATTTAAAAATTGCCCTCCCAGAAGTGGGAAGTAATTTTCACACTTGTGATTGTAAATGCCTTCTCTATTTGGCTGAACTGAAACCATATGCCACTACACACAAAGGGTTAATCATGGACACCGTTTTTAAAAGCTAGACAAAACCGAGCCAAAGAGTACTTTCTGTATTCCAATGTTACTGTCTTTGGATTTTACAGCCCCCTACAGTAAGAAGGTACTATACAGATTACATTGGAAGTCTTACAACAATGTCTAAAATCTTTCCAATTAAATTATTTAGCACAGCAGAACTTAGAAATTGTACCTGTTTCTTAAAGTTTCTGTATACCAATACACACACTTCTTCATTAAAACGTGCAGGCTGAACAGACTGGTTACAACAAGTTACTTGATGGAGTAATGTAGACTCCTTATGATACTTTCAACAAGTAAAGCGTCTTAAAGTGAAATCAGTATGAAGTGAACAATGAATTACTAAGGCAAAAGTACTTAAAAAATTTCGTGCCAACTACTGAATGTTAAAAATACACACATTCACAACTGATGACTCAGTTTTCTTTTCAGGCCTTGATTTTAGCTCTACCACATAACTGCCAGCAGGAAAGTTGTGTAAGTTTAATCATTTTCTGGTATTAAAAATATAAAAATATCATGGCTTTTTGTCTCAGTCAAAGCGTGAGGATTAAAAAAAAAAAGCTGGAAATGAATTTAAGGTAAAGGATGAATTTGGAATGGAAAATGAACTCAGCCACCTTCGTCCTGAACAATGTATGTAGGTACTACAACTTCTGCAATCTCCATTTTTAAGATGCAACTTAAAACTTCTATCAAGCACCTAAAGCTGAAGTTCTTAATAATTTGATAGTGGAAAAAATAAACAGATATGAAAATAATTGTGACTGGTCTACCTTTAAAGTGAATTATTTCAGATGTGCCAACCACCACAATATAAAGCAGGAATGCATAACCAAACAATGTCAGTTAATTAGTAGATAAAGCACATCTCAAAACTTTGCCACACAGTTTACATCATTGTATACAGCATTTTATGATTGCAAAAGGCTTGACACTGCATGAACTTGTTGGGGAAGAAAAATAGAGAAAAAGGGTTAATTGCACATTCATGCAAATAAGGTTAGGCTTCCAACAAATACTGAACCAACTTACTCTCTAAAGAGAGTTCCAACACAGGAGACAGCATGCAAAACAAAACAAAACAAAAAACAAAAACAAAAAAGGGAAAAAGATAAAAACATATAAATTAGTGGCCACCAATACAAAGTTCCTGTATGGAATATAAAATGAAACAAAACAAAAAAGGTATTTCAAAGCTTTTATGACAAATTTAAGGATTTTATTGGGATATCTAAACTATTTTAGAAGTAAGCACTGGCACATCCTTCAAATCATTCACCCATTTTCTCCTCCAAATGATATTACTGTCCTCCCAAGCAATTCCCTACATCCAGATACCATGTTAAAAGAAACCCTTAAATGGAAAAAAAGACAACACAGAAGTGATGACAGAATAGTTCCCACAGGCATTTGAAGACAAGATTCTAAGATTAGATCTGTGCAGCCACATATGCGTGATAAAAAAAAATCCACAGCTCAAGAACTCTGATACTTGAGCTGACCCCCCTAGGGGTAGGATATTCACAAATTACAATTAGTTTTGCAATATCAAAAAGCAGGCAAGCTTTCAGTGACTGCAACAGGTGCTAACACCTATGCTACCACATTAATCAATTTTCAGAACTCAAAAGTTACATTATTCCATGTCAGAATGCCCGATAAACAATAACCAAAAGATCAACTGGATTGCAGTAATTCATAAAGTAATTTCATAAATGAAAATTAAAAATGTTCTTCTGACACATATAACTATACTTTGCAGCGCTTTCATTCTCCTCCTCCACCCTAACCTCAACAAAAATCTCCAGGATAGCACCAATAGGTGCAGAGCTGCTATATGAATTAACAGAAGAATGAACCACCAAAATTAAGCCAAGCTGCTATTCACAATTTTATCATACTCCATTTAGAAACCCAATCATATTTCAGTATTTCATTTTCTTTGCTCTCTTCTTTTTAATTGAACGTTTTGTTTCTCTTCAGCTTGGTTCTGTTGTTTCTTCAGGATTACTGCAGTATGTAAGCAAGTTTATTGCTATGCTCATATGTGCAATGCAATTTTCTTCCAAAAATACTGAGAGCATTCACCTGCCTTTATTTTTCCTGCCAGAAAAATAATGAAGTTCGCCTGTCAAGATTTTGTATCTCTCTAATTTAGCTTTCCATCAAAACAATCACAAAGACTTAAAAATGTTAAAAGTGTTGCATAATCAAGGCTTCTTCTCAACAGAAGGAAAGCCAATAGCTCTGAAGTAACTACTCCACTGTGAGTTTTTCTGGGTTATCACTTTATCAATTCTGAAATACAGATATGAAGTGGCACATGTTACATTCAACATAAAAAATAAGAGTTTCTTCCAAGCAAGACTGTAGCTGTAAACTAAACATGAAGTTACATGTTTTCTATATGTTATTACTTTAACTTTGATCAGGTCCATATTCACTTGCAGTCCTTTAGCTAGTGGAAATTATTGCAGTAGATTATATACACATATATACGCTGCATACATATGCATCTCTCACAATAAGTGTTAAAAAAATAACAGCAGTGGTAACTCAGTCTTAAAGATTTAAAGTGTTCTTAGAAACAGATGACTTATTCTTAGTTATATCATCCACTCGCAGTCTTTACTACTGTAAAAATTAATAAATAATCACATTTTCTTTTATACATCAACATACTTGGCATCTCAATTATTATCAATGATACAAAATTATTCAGTCTTTTCTGTGAAACTAGCGAAAGATATCAGTAGCAATGGAAATGCAGAATACATACCCTGGAAAATAAGTATATAAGCATATATTTGGTACAGCTAAGATTACGTATCTTTCATTATGACTTAAATTATTGCAGCAGGTGTTTTGTTTGTAGTTGAGAGAAAACCACTAGCTTATGCTGAAGTGACCTTTGTAAACACCACGACTTTCTACAGATTTTTGCCAATTTTGAGCACTAATTGGTAAACTCATGTATCTTAACTGAAATATACCTTCACTTTATTTCAATTATCTTGCAACAAAAGGCACAAAATTACCTTGTTCAAAGCTGCAAATTAAATGGATTCAGACCTAAGATCATTAGCTGTGTATAGAACGTATTTTGTGAAATTTTTACATGTGCAACTACTGCCAACATTTTACTGAAGTTGAAGTTGGCCTTCTGTGAACATGTTTTCAAACTTTTACTGCAGGTAAGGAAACCTAAACATACCTTACTGTGAGGATCAGCAAACATTCTTGTGAAGATTTCACACAGCCTTTTCAACTCAACACGACTGTCAAAGTGACAAAATACATTAGTCAACTCGAGTGCCAGTACTACTGGTACACTAATGCACAGCAACCCATGAAATCAACCCTCAATGCTAAATCAAATAATCTAGTAAACCAATTTGAAAAAAGCACTTCCTCTAAGACATATATAAAAAATAATTTTGTCTAAAATATGGCTCTCAAGCTAGAAATGAATCTTTAATTCACATTTTAAAACAGCAAAAGTCACTTTAAATTCCTATTCCTAACTACTGTAATAGAGCCAGTCATGAAAAAGACATTCTCAGAGCTAGCCATGAACAGTTTCTTCTGAATAAAAAACCTACGCTAGCATGTCATCAATATTAGATGCAACCACTTTGAGACTCCACTGTATTATAAGCATGCTACTGATTTTAAATTCCATTTTTAAACAAAGCATTTTAAGGGACCCTTTGCACTAGTAGCCAGAACAGACACTAGATTCCTCATTCCTTCCTTCCCCATTCTTACTCTCAGACACACATGCTGCTTCCCCTCTCCTCAACTTTCCATGCTGCTTAGAACATTAGCCTACTTTATTACTTTCCCTGCCTTCTTTCAACTCTCAATTAAAAATATTCTTCTACTAACATTTTTTCTTACCTTAAAGTCCTCTGGTTCTTTAATAAATTTTGCAGGCCCAGAAGGCCTTCTTTTCTCTCTGACCAGTTGGAGCTAGCACAGCGATTTAGGACTTCAGCCACGTCTTCTGTCTGTCTCATATATGTTGGTATGCTTCCATTCCTAGAGCTGTAGGACCTTTCTGAACAGGCACTTGATGCATCACTGTTGGCATCATCATCTGAGTACATCCCGTAAGACTCGTATCTTCTTCGCACGGGCTTCTTCTATTGTTCAGAAACACCTCACGTTAACAGCAATTTACAAAGAAATATTATCCATTATCAGTAGAAACACCAACATTTCCAAGAACTGATGCAAGCCCTACTCCTTGCACTGACAAACGGCTCTAACCGTTCAGCTGTTCAAAGCAAGTTAATAAAAAGATTTTAAAAATGTATGGCTTGCATAGGATTCCAAATATAAAAGCAAAGCAAATGGAAAGAAGACATACGTTTGATGAAACGTTCAGCTTAAAGTTTACTTGTAAAAATTCATAAAATTGCGTGATAGGATGACAGATTGCACTGAAAGTTAGTTATTTCACTTAACTTTATACTTGTTAAAGAATGTAAGAATCAGGTCTAAAACCATATTCTCTCATTTTAACTTACTTTGCATCAAACATGTTAATATCAAAATATTAAACTACTGAAGAAGGAAAATAATTTCTATACCTTAGTCCGTATGTCTCCTAAGAGCTGATAGCAGTAAATTATTGAAAAGAAACAGAAATTGAGAACAGCAAGGTAAGGCATAGCAGCACTGTGACTACTAAACTACCTGTCACTGGAAAACACAATCTTTTGCAAATTTGACTCAGTTCTCTCTATCTGATTAGCGTATCATGCATTACCAATAAGAAGTTTGCCTAACTTCCATTTCCAAGGACACATTACATGATGTCACCTTCTGGTTGTTCACAAAGCTACTTGGTCAAAATCTTTCTCTCTTACACTATTAAAGTATGGAAGCTTCATTTAAACTTCATTTTTCCACATGCTTCTCAAACTTGTTCTGATTAGCAGCATTTTAGAATAAAAAATATTCAAATGTTCTAATTGCAACTATCAATAGAGAAGTGAATTTGGAAAATGTCCTACTGCAAAATCCCAAATACATTAAAAAACAAAAGCAAGCCAACAAAACAAAACACAACATAACAAAGGCCAGAGGAAAAATGCAGTTTATCCTAAAAGGACAAACACAAGCTGCTGCAAAATAACTCAGCCATTCAAATTCTGGAGCTGAACTGAATAGTTAAAAATCCAGTTTCATTACACATTCAAATAAGCAGAAGTGATTGTTTTCCCCTTAATTACCCTTGCAGTTTACATAGGGTTTTCATTTTTCCCTGCTCAATAGCTTTAATGGTACTTAAACACAAACTAGTCAATATATCATGTAATAAGCAAGCTTACTGTCAACAACACATGAACGCATATGCACGTAACAGTGTAAAGGAAGAGATAAAATAACATTAACAACAAAGCAATCCATAATATTTGATATTTATAAAATGTCTGTCAGGATGTTACTGTTCTACCTTTTTAAAAAACACAATACTGATAAGGGGCTTTAGTCTATGATGGGAAAAAGAACGTACATAACCAGATTCATCTAAATGGAGCCAACTGTGTGAGAGGCAAGCAGTCTTGCTAATACTGTAGTACTCTAATTCAGCTCTTCTCAATCCTTCCTAGTTGTGTAGATTCTAGCTAAAATATACAAATTAATTTTCCTCTAGCACTTATAGAAACATCATGCTATTCTGCATTCAGGTAATACAAATGAGTTTCTATGAACAAACTTGATTGCTTCAACTAAGCAGAGAACATTCAAGTCTCAAAAACAGTCATCAGAAGCAAGAGTTTCTCCTCAACTCATTATGCATTTCCTACTACACTTGTAACCAAACTAAATTTGAATAAGCTTTGAAACTGCTCAAAGTAAAGACAGACACTACGTAGCAGCAACGTGGGTTTCCCTGTTATAGACAGAAACTTCTGATGTCCCATGTGCTATTTCTCTCTATTCGACATTATAAAAATCCATAGTGCAGACTGAGTTTGAGTTTGCTAACAAGCATTCCAGATTTCTGCCCAAAACTTTCTGCAAGTTTACAATATGAAAAATGGTAAACATTAATGACCAACAACACCATGACTTGTTAGGCAAGATGTCACAGATAATACTATCTCAGTGCCTGCGAAAGCAAATGACTTTTAAATAAATTTATCATGAAAACAGTATTAACCAAGAAGTCAATAAGCTGGCAAGACTATACAAACATAATCGACTTCTTCAGATTCTTTTTCCTTTCAAATTTTGTTTTCCTCTCTGAAACTAGATGATAGTTAAGGTCCTTTCCAATGCAAATTGATCTATGATTCTAGATCTATTTTTTTGTTGTTAAAAAAATAACAACAAACTCCTTAAAGAATTCTATTAGTTATGTAATAGATATTATATATAAATAACGTTACACAAGTTTTCTACAATATGTGATAAAAATGTTGAAAACTCACAATACCAGTATTTTAAATTATTTGAAGATTTCAGCTTGCTGTGACTGATAGCAGAACAATGAAACACATGACATATGCTTTCAGTTTGGCTAACTGGGGCACAATGGAGAAGAAGCCAAAAGATCCTTTTAAAGAACAGTACGGTTCAGACAGAACAGCACAACTAGCTTAAAAATCAGCGTAACATTTTAAAAATAAAAACCAAGCTTACTGAACACTGCCTGTCAAACCATCAGTGTATCTCTCCAGCATTAACCTTGCACTTTGTCAAAACAACTTTAAGTGTGCCTTAGCTCTTATCGTCCCCAGCTCTGAGAAGCCTACCAACCTCAACCTATCTAGATGTTAGTGTAGCTGCTGTGGGATACTGCTTCTAAGTGCCTTCTGCTCAAGAGGCTCCTCCAGCTACTCCAACAGAACAGCCCAAGACTATGTCCTACCCGTCATGGAAAATGAACACTTCTCAAAAGTTAAGAACAAAAATTCCTACGCTTTGCAGCTGCTTTCAGCTTCTCTTTTTTCCACACCTACAGGTCAGTAAGACATGGAAGGACAAGTTCTTTTGCACACTTCAATGTACAGACACTAAGCATTTTAACAGTTTGCATCCTGCACAACACAGGCATGAGAGTCTTACCAAAGCATCTGCTACTGCCTCTTCTACATCAGAACCCGTGTTCAGAACTCGCATAGCACTAACTGATGAGGACAATCTACTCGACTGACTAATTCCAAAGCTGGTACCTGTTAAATCATCAACAAAAAAAATGAAAAGAAAAAATAACAAAACAGACTTCAGTCAAAACAGTAACACAGAATAATATACTCACTTAAAAAAAAACCCAAGCAGAAGAAAAGCATTTGCTTAATGTTTCTAATAAATCACATAGGGGCTAAAATATGAATGTTTTCATCCCAACATCTTTAATAGTGTGGTGAAAAGTGCAACTGAAATAACAACAGGAATATGAAGATTCCATTCCAGTATCACAGAAGAAAAAAAAAACAACAACAAATGAATTACTTTAACTAAAAATAACTCAGTAATGCCCTTTTTTTTTTTAAACATCTTCATTTTGGGTTTTTGTTTTCATTTCAAAGGAAAGCAAAAATAATAGGAAGGTCATAGAGACTACTGATGAAAAAACTACATGCATAAAGAATGCGCTACAAATACTGAATGAGTGGAAAACTAAAAAATCCTCTGCAAGGAAAAATAAAGTGACTGTTGTTAGGGAAGGAAAGGATTATCATTGGGGCATGAGGGTGGAGACAAAATCTAGTAACACAAACATATCTATCTGGATTATTAAAACCACAGAACAGAAATTAATATAAATAATGCTTTTTACAACTGAACTATGAGGATAACCAAGTGGGTGGGTGAGAAAAAAAAAATCCAGGATGACTGCACAGATGACAGCAAAGTGTACTCATCCTTCACCTGTAGCCCCATAAGCATCAGGAGCGTAGAGGGCACCAGTGGATCTGGAGTGATGTCTGGAAGCTGCAATAACAGGATCATACAAACCCTATCTATTACCATGGAATCAAAGTGCTGCAATAGTTGCTTAGATGAACAAAAGCACATTTATCAAAAAGATACAGCTTTAGCACAGGAAAATGAATACAACACAGAAGGATAAAGATTTAGACAAGTTCTTTGATTATGTAGAACAGAGAGGTTTATGTACACTGCATATTTCATGCATGATTTTTTAATTTAAAGGATTAAGAGCAGATTAAAAGCAAATATGTTCAAATTCAAAGTAAAAAGGAAGCATAGGTACACAGACACACACACACACACACACACACCAGAATCCTCAAAAATACTGGCAAAGGTTCACTAATACTGTTTTTCCATTGCGGTTAATTCGATTCTACAAGTTCAGGAGCCAGAGCTCACACACCAAACAATTTGGAAGAAAGTAACTACTGCACAAACTGTGTTAACAGCTGATAACTGGCATTAGCTTAAGTTCTTGCCCATGTGCAGATAAGTTAGCCTTTACTTAAAATCACCACTTTACAGGTGGAAGTTAAAATTATTCAATTTTAATTAAAAAAAATAAAAGAAGTTAGTGTAATTAACATTTCATATTTTTATTGTATTCTTAACATGTTTTCTTAACAATGTATGCTGGTTACTACAGCTGCTGAAAATCCTTTCAAGTTACGGAAGGCTGGAACCAAAGATCCTTAAGGACTCCTGAATAAAAAGGAGCACCCTCTTTTTTTTCTGACCCTTCTCTAAAAGAAAGGCCTTTCAGAGATTCTAAAACAGTTGGCCTACACAATATTGCTAGTATTTTCTTTCTTATACCAAGTAACATTAATGTTTTTTAACAAGTCAGTTTCCTTCTGCAGTTCACTTAATGCAGAATTTTACAGTCATGTAACTGAAACTGGTTTTGAAGACTTTGAAGTCTAACCGAAGTGACTTGCATCCCAGACATAATACTACAATTTAATAAAGAACTGAAAATGCATATATTTTACACCCTTTAGATACATAAAGCAGTAAAAAAAGAAACCAGGAATTAAATGAATCATCGTTTATTCTGATTATCATACACAGTCTAAGAGCCTGGTTTGAACTGAGCAATTCCAACACAGATCAAATCACATCTGAGGAAGTATGCATCATTTAACCTGAGTGAACCTCAAAATGATCCTGAGCACTGCAAAGACCCCAGAAACAACACTGTTTTTTCCCCTTTCTCTGCTTTTTGCAGAGGTACAGCAAAGTATTTTATGCCAAGTGAAATCTGCCTGAAAATGTTTAGCTAGGTAGCTTTATTAAGAAAATACTCTATGGACTACTTGGTTCTTCAGAACACACATCTCAGTATGGAAAAGGAGACAGAACATGTCAAAACATGTGCATCAAGAATAATATAGCTGGAAGGACATGCAACAGTGGAGTAAACCTTTCATTATTTTCCATCAACAAGCCCTGAAAACTAAAGGTAAACTTTAGCCATATAATTCAAGATGATCCTGTCTCCATATACATTTGAATTATGCTGGAAAGTTTTCTAGGACAGCGAAAGGAGGCAGTATTTTGGATCAAATGCATCTTGTTTCAAAAAGTATTTTCAAAAATATTTTTTGTAGCCTCTGAACAGCAGAAGTAATGTATTTACTTATAAATAATTAAAACGAAGAAAAGTAAGATTAATGAAAATAAGAACTATTTTAAAAAGACTCAAAATAACAATGTATTTCTTGACTGCAGTATGAAAATTACACTGGCTTGCTGTTTAATATCAGCTGCATGTAAGAGAAAAATTGGCCCTTCCATACTAGCTACCAATCTCTTGCTACTCAGTGGCTGTTCTCTCTCCCTTTGTGGTCTTACCTTGAGATGTGAGGCTACAGAAGCACTTCACACAGAGAAACAACTCTAAAACAAGTGTGCCAGTTTACCTGAATGGTTTAGCGCTTGTAAGCAAAACTTCCTCTGCTAAAAACCAGATAATACAAACATTTCCTCCCTTCCCTAACACCATGCGTAGCTATTTCTAATTACAGAGATGAACTGATCTGTCTTCTAAGTCTATCCTTGAAAAACATTATTATTTTTTAATGGAAATCAACAACATCTCATAAGACAAAGCTGCTCTAACAAAATACTGAATGACAATTAACATTCATAAGTAGAAGGATTTCAGGCTTCTTTCAGATACAGTTGTTTGTTTGTTTTTAATTCTAACCCCCATACTTGCTACTCTGCATTCCCTGTGCTATCAGTCATTTAACCTATTGTATTTGTTCTGAAATCTAATACAAAAATTAAACTCCATCTATAGAAATAAAATCTCAAGTAGCATCTGGCCCAATGATCCACTAAATAGCATTATTATTGTATTAGTTTAACAAAGATTTTTTTTTAATTAACTGCACTGATTAAAAAAATCAAATGAAAATCAGATCTTACATGCATGCAATTAAATTCAAGGTGTAGGGCACAAAAGCAGCACAAAAAGAACAGGAAAAATCTCATTTTTAAGAGAAAAGATGTGTGTATGCTACAATACAGTCCACCTGCTATGTTTTAGTAAGAGAGACAGGTTTATTATTGGATCCTGCATCATGTCTGCTTTCAATTGAATTTCCCAATTAAACAGCATCTGGGTAGATTAGCATTAGTTACTGAAACAGCTTTCATTCAATTAATCCACACTTTCCCAATAAAAACCAAGGCTGACAGGAAGCACACTGCCTTAACAGACTGTAACAGACTTCCAGTGCTAATTAGTACAGTCAGGTGCTTCATCTGAGAGAGAAACCAGAGATTTTCTATATTCAGGATAGGCTTCGTGGCTAAAATCACATCACCTTAAACTGCAAACTACAAAATTACACAGTTCAGTCAGACAGTCTTATGGAGAAAGTTTTGTACTGCTGAAAAAATAGAAATCTAGCATGCAAGATACTTTCATCAACATTTGCAACCAAGTTTGTAACAACCTTGACAGGGATACAAGAAGTTTCCCTAATCCATAGCATGTTAAAATAATTACAAGCAAACTTCCCTATTCCTTACTCACTTCTCAGAAACACAAACCAGCTTGACAACTATACAAAATCATCTAAGTGTTAGGACAACGAACTGAAATACTCAGTGAAAACAAAACCTACAGCAACCCTAGGAACAAGGACCGAAAGTGGTTACGCTATATGTGTGAACGTTAAAGTTTTCAACTTCTTTCCTACATAAAAACACAGTTCAATTACCTCTCTGCTCCATAATCACTTTTTCTACTCTGATTAAAAATAAACTACAGAACTGTACTTTGGTTCATGTACTAGGATGAGGACTCTGCTACCTGGCGCTGTTCATCTGTAGCAAACTGAAGGCAGCCTAGAACACAGTGACAGCCTAGCACCTCCGTAGCGGTTCCTTATCTTACCAGTGCATTACTCCCTTTAATGGCACAGAGTACTCTGATGACAGAGTAGCTAAGAACAAAATCTGCTTCATTTCACGTATTAACAGATTCTAGCTGATGCAAGGAAAGGTGGAGAATGACAGTCAAGCAACATTTTAGTTGCTCAAATGGATTAACTGTTTCTAAGCAATGAATACTCTAACAAAGATCAACAAGTAACTTCAAAAACCCTCCGAAATCACCCTTTATACAACTAGGTGCAGTGAATCACACATCTTTCCAAGCTCCTAAATTTTAAGGTAAAGCAAATACTAGCAAAGTACTTTTGAAGTGTGCAACCCATTCACACGTTGGTCAATTTTCCATCCAAGTAAATGGTGAGTGAGCCAAGGAAGGGAAAATAACGGTGGCCTGCTACAAGCTACATGGAGGAGGCATGGATTCGTTAGGTGCAAATAATGAAGGGCAAAGACAGCCATGCACGACAAGGGGCTCTGAGTACTTACCAAGGGGTGGAAAAGAGCGGACAGGGCTCGTGTCCCTGCTACTTTCACGGCTGGCCTCCCGACTGCACCCCTGACTCACACTAGGCCGAGGAATGCGGCTGCCTCGCGCTAGTATGATTCAGGGTACAGACAAACAGCAGCACAGAAGGGAGAAGACATAAGAAAAGTTGCAGTTTTAATGATATTCTGCTTTTCAGTAAGATCAAAGATGTATTTCTACGAAAAGACACTGATGATTATGATGTATTTTAAGTTTTAACTGATTCCACACACTTTCTTGATTGTGCTAGAATACACTAAGTGTAGTCAGTTCATTGAAACTACTTTTCTGGACAGCTAACAAAGTTGATTTACCAACTCTTCAAAGAATGGTCAAAAAAACTCTTGAAAAAGATGGAGATTGAACAAGCAACAAAAAAATATGGAGAGAATATTCATTCAAAATTTGTGTTCACGCTCTAGGTAACCTACTCAACAGTAACAGAAATGAAAAATTAAGCTTTCACAAGAAGGAAAATATAAAGATCATACTGCTAGGACATAAATCAAAAATACAAAATAAAGAAGATGAAGAACAGCATCAATACCTATTGAAAAATACTGCTTGATTTCAGTACAGACAATCAAGTGTAATCAGCTTATACTGTGAGGCATAGGAAGCATGACATTCATTTTTATATCACAGAAATATATATACACACACACATATCCAGAGGACACAGAAGTAATAAAGAAAACCTCCTTAAAATGGTAATCCATTTTATTTAATGGATGTGGTAGTTTGGAGGGTGAGAATAAGACAAGAGTGAAAGAGGGAAGGAAGAAATGGAGAAGAAAAGAACAACTACTGCATTTTCAGAGCAGAAAAGCTATCCACTGCAAGTTAGAAAATCTGTCTAGTTTATCAATTCCTAGTGTCAGCATCCAGGTACATTTTAGATTTTTATTTACATGCATCTAATTTTTACCATCCACCTGTAATGTAAATGCAAGGAATAGTTAGCCTGCCCATAACATAAAATCGTCTGTAAAGAAATCAAGAATTCTTTATCAATTCTTACCTACTGACAATCTAGAAGGACTGGCTTCTCTACTGCATCCCTGACTTCTTGGGATTTTGCTTCGTTTTTGTGCAGCTGCAGGGTTCACTAACACTCTCTGAACCCCTGTGTTCATAGTGGAAAGCGTAGTTGTTGTCAAAACTCTTCCAGGAGATCCGGATCTACTGCCAGCTGGAGGCAAAATGAAGGAATGTAAGTAACAGCACATAAACAACCAGGGTTTTAAAAAATGCTTAAAAACAGCAGGAAACTGGTGGTAGATTGAAATGGTCTGGAAAAACATACACGGTAAAAACGTGAAATTTAAAGCACTGGTACAAGTTCTTAAGGAACCACACAGCAGGCAGATACAGTTATCAATACAAGGAAGCACTTGGTGTGGCACTGAGCACTAGGTATGCTCAAGAAACCAGAAACTGCATTTCCCATTTTCATCATCAGTTTGGATGTCCCTGACACAAACACTGGCCTGTTCTTTCAAATTTCACTGTGTCGTTAATCATGTTTTCTGTAGTAATGTTAATAAAATAATTTTGAAAAGAACAGCTAGGAAGCTGAAGTGAGCAACTATAAACCAGTGATTTTGTCATTATCCCAGCTCTTCCAATGCCACCAATGTTATAACAGAACGAAATCATCGTTTTCCTAACATATGAACTCTTCCTACACGCTCCTTAAAGCATGGGTTCTTCACACTGGAACTGTTCATTTCAGCACAGCATACCCAATACAAGAAGCTTGTCCCTGATGCGGATCCATCCTTTGACATCGCAGTTAGAGCAAATGTCAGTTCTATGCCCTAACAAACAACCCATTCTTTTTCTACAACTTTGTACCACCAGTTGATATAAATGTATTTGTATTTCCAGCTGCGGAATTGAACAATTCTGACCAAATACATGGCAAAACACAATTTAAACCAAAGGTTAATTATGTGCAGATAAGAATATTCCATTAATCTTTTAAAAATAATCACGTAATCGTATGACTTCACCTATGCTATCAAATCTATGACCTTAACATGCAACATCTTAACTAAGTTTCATGGGATGCTTCTTATGAGGTATATTTTATAAAAAAAATGAGTTTAATAAAGCTTGACTGTATGGGAAAAGAAACAAAATCCCAAACAAAATAAAATATAGGCTAGGTGAAGGGAGAAAACAAAAAATATATACCATGCATATACCTTCAGATTCATTGTTTGAATTCAAACTTGAAATGGTTATTTAGCAAAATGCCCTTTTCCAAACTATGGACCTATTCAGCAGAAATGATAAATAAATTTTAAACAGCCTAGAAAAAAATAAGCATAGCTTCTATAATTGGCGGGAGTGTAGGGAAGGAAAAAGAATAGGCAAGTTGATAAAATTGCTGTGGTCTGCAGAAGTTAAGGGTTTGTCAGTTTCTTCACGTTGGGGTAATTCAACTTACGCCTGATGCTACTATTCTGTGCTCCCACTTTCCAGTATTTCCACCCCAAATATTGGAAAAACCTTTCACTGTCCCAGAAATTTTTAGACTATATTCTACAATATGTCAGAAAGTGGAGAACTTCAATTCTCGAAATATACAGGTGGAATATAACCTCTCATTATTCTAGCTTATTTTTAATATCTTTTTGTCTGACCTGCAGAGCATACCACTATAGCCTAAATAAACCAAACACAGTGTAATATCCTGAAAACGTTATTTTAAGAGCAACCCATTGTCATGCTGTTCTTAACACTACCATCAGCATCAGATCTAAACAGCAAAAGCTAGATGATCAATTAGAAAGGAGGAATTACTAAAGCAGTATTCTAAACTGACAAAACCCTCCCAGTTCTGCTGCCTTCTGAATAACAGTTGATTCGTGGGAGTTAAGTGCAGCATATGGAAAAAAGCAAGCCAGAATTTCTGCTGAATAGGAGCCTTAAAATGAGGTGTGTAAAACAGGTGATCAAACAATGATGTATACACAAATTCTGTAGACTCTTACCACCAATGGGGTTAGCAGACTGTGATCCTGAACAAGTGTAAAGGCAGGATTAGGGTAGGGGTTTATAGTCCATGAAGAGGGAGGGAGCAGAGCAGATTTTAAAATGGATGGCAAATGGAAATAAGAAAGCTTTAGTCATTTCACACAGGAAAAAAAGCCACAAGGGGGTTATGCTAAAGCAGTGCTTTTAAATAGCTTTCACAATTGAAGAACTAAGTTCAAATGCCATGTACAAAGCAGATGAAGCAAAGCTGCACAAGCAAATTACAATTCTTCAGCTTTCTAATCAACAAGTGGGTAACACTGAAGAATTAATTTCAATTAAACATGAAACTGTAGCCTTCAAATTACTTTTAAAAAATACGACGTTGCCAAAACAACTTCAAAATTTCAACAGCTGAACAAAAATTACACACAAGGCCAAAACATATTTTTGTTCAAGACAGACAGTAAAGGAACTGAGCTGCAAGTGCGGTGGATGACCAAAAAAAAGCAAACAACTTTCACAATGGCACATTTGAAAAGACTTGCATATAATTTAGGGTTTTCCTCTTTCTCAATTCATCTGAAGTGTAACAGTAAGAATTTGTTTCCATTCAGAAATTTTATTCTTTCTCTGAATGAAGACTAATTTAATTTTAGCATACCTTGCTGAATTAACTGACAACCAAATAGAAAGGGACAGGAAAAAACTGAACAATTTTTTCCAAGGATAAAGTAATGGGATGCAGGTTGTACAGATATTTATTTTAGGAAACAATTTAATAATTGAGGTAGGTGTCGGAGTAAAGCCCTTCTAAAACCCTAAAAAGTATCATTTGTAAAAGCATTCCGATCTGCAAGTCTTTCACACAATGAGCTTCAAACAAAAATACTGAATAGTATTTACAAAAGCATCTGTGTTACAATCCTTTTTTGTTGTTGTTTAAGAAATATTAAGCTTAAATCTAATATGAAATTATTGCCCTGCTACAAGTGAGGAAACTAAACCAACCCCAGGTAGGGAAACATCAAGAATCTCACTCCATGCGATGCTGTGAAAATTTTTATTTGTGTAAAGAAGCGTCACCTAAACAGCAGGTATACACTGCCTGACAGCTCTCCTTCACCTTATATTTGCCCTGTTTACCTTCTTTAAACTGTATCAGAATTCTTGTTCTCCCCAACTTACAGATTATAAATGAGCTAACTGAAAGCATCAGTTCTGAACAGATGTGATAAAAGGCACTGAAGATGCATCCTTATATTTAATTTTTACACATCATCACAAGTAAACACATCTAGTTATTTCAGTATCTATTCAGCTCATCTCTTTTGATATCAATACAGTAAAAAAAAAAGAATTATCTTGCAAAAAAACTGTCATCATCTGCAAAAATCAAGCTGTACATGCTTCAGTTTGTTTCCCTGGATTTGTAGTCAGTTCAGTGTGAGATGATGTTTATCATCAGAGAAGTCATAGATCACTACTTAAATTTTAAACTCCCCTTCCTCCAGTTTATTTTTAAGAATCTATTACATTTCTTCAAAGAAAGATCAGCTCCTTCCAAGTATCAGTGGAAAGATACAGATATTGCTCATTGCTCTTACTAAAGTAGTTTTTAGGTCATTTGCTGTCTCTACTTTGCCCTTAAACTATTAATCCAAAAATTCTTTGCTTATGACAGAGTTTAGTTGACAATGGAAACATAAAGCAAGTTTTGCACAACTTCTGCCACAGCCAATAACTAAGCTTAACTTTCAACCACAAATAATCATGGGATTAGATAACTATCTATGAAAAGTTTACTTAAGAGCATTTCTGTTATTTATTTTATTATTTTTTATTTATCTGCTCAGTTTTGGTTTTTGGTTGGTTGTTTTTAGAATTTTAGTTCACAAAACCTGAAATTATTGGATCAAATTTGATCCAACTATGTTTGATGGAAAATGAATTCTACAGAATAGAACAGAACAGGAAGTGCTCTATTAGAAAAATTAACAAAAATTTTTCTACTTTTTTAACCTCTAAAATTCTAGTTAGAAGAAATGCAGTCATTACTAAGAAGAAGATAAACATTTCTGCCATTAACCACAGAATTAAAGGTTTTTACTGAAAGTAGATACAGTTAGTTAGAAGAATAATTACAACGGGAAATTGAAAATCTATGCTACTTACTAACTTTGTAACATGAAACCTGTCAAACTGTGGCCTTGGTTAATTTATTTACATTAATTTTATCATTCATTTCTGTTCCTTTCATTAATTTAATTAAATTCAATTTAATTAAAAGATGTTTAATGCATTTCACTAGATGAGACAAAGCTGAAAACCTGAAAACAATATAGGTATGTTTTCTGAAGAAGTTGGCTGTGGGCATCAGGTAACAAACAAACTGCCATAGGTCTGCCAGTGTCAAAGAAGGTGAGGTAGAGTCAGTTCTCTAATTAATGACAGGCAGCTCAACTAGATGAGAAATTCTCCATTTGCTTTTGTTTATGAGCACACAGGAAAATTACTGGGGATCAGCTAACATACAGCAAATTTATTCTTTACAACTTTTGGTTTCAGCGCAAGAACAGAACAGACTATCTGGTTAGTGTGGAGTGTTTTTTGTGCCAAAGACATAAGTAAAGGCAAGGTAATGTCTATAACACAAAAGAGGAGTAAATATTCACGAACTAGCAAGTGGCCTAGCTGAAAATGAAATTTGCTATTTCTGGCTGAAGATATAAGACTTTTTGAAAAGTGAAAGATTAATTTCTAAGGTTAACACTGAAGACACCATTCAGCCTACACATTTTTCTGAGTTACTTCTCCATGTATTACATATAATTGACACAGATATTTTACTGGTGTTGTGTGTGTAGGATTTGTGGAGGAGAGGGAGAGAAGAATGTTGAGGGGTTATAATTGAAGAAAGAATTTAAGGGAGGGTTCGGTTCTTTTTACATGATCTAATTGAACTGACAAACTAAGACCTAGCCTACTATTTTGCCAAGAGAAAAACAACATGAATTAGAAAAGCATGCAAATACCACTGACCCAAAACACTGAAAAAATACCTTCATTTTTCTCTGGCGATGATGAACCTAAGGCACAGAACAACAACTCAGTATGTAGCTTGTTTTTTTTTAAATTAACTTTGACTGTAGCCATTTGTCAATGAACGTATACTAAAGCATTTGGCCTTTTATCAGGTATATCTGAGAAACAGCAAATACATACGCTGAGACTGAGAGACCACTTTGGTTCTGCTCCGTCCTCTGGAATCTGTTTTAGAATTTCCAATACCAACAGAAGGTGTTGAAAGCTTTGTTCGTATACGACCTACAACAGAAAAATTGCATTAAGTTAGTTTTTCACAGCAATGTAGAAAGTAAAGCATTAGTAGCATTTACTAATATGTTCTTACATTTCCGTACGTAAAAACAAAGCACAATGTAAAAGGTGAAAATTCACTTGGGATAATTAGTAGAAATTTGAACATATTGAAAGGACTTAATAATTGAGGGTTCAGAATACTTCTCTGATGCTACGTGCCTCAGTAAATTATTTGCATATTACCATTTAAATACCCTGAGCTAGTTAGTTCTTGCTTCCTACATGAATATGTTGATCACATTACAAAAAGGGAAATTTATTAATATGTAACAGGCAATGGAGCTGCTAATACTGCAGATTCAGTCTTTTCATTATTACTTGTGGTTATAATTCTACTTTCACTGTCACAAAACTACAAAACTAGCCTTATTTAACTTCTGAACAGGGTTCTGAGATTTCTTCCTAAATTCTGTGTTCTTTTTAGAAACCTGAATACCATCTTTCCTATTACTGTACTGTTTTAATGACCATGGTAAAATAGACTTCTATATGATTTACAGCAATTAGGAAATATTATGTAAACTTAAGGCTCAGTGTCAGCATGATATCAAAAAAATACTACTCCTCTCAGCAGACAGAAGAACTGACAATTCTGAAACAACAGAAATCACTTCTCTCTAGAATGCCAGAGGTTGATGTTTTTTGCACTATTAGCCATATCCCTCATAAATGTTCAAAGAACAACGAAATTACCAAGGAAAGGAACATAGAGGGGAAAAAAAACCCAGAAAACACCAAAAACCCTCCCATAAAACTGTGCTAACCATGCTTCTCAGAAGTTTCACAAACAAAACCTAAAAGGTTTGAGCATCGTGGATTTAGCTCAACAAGTAATTCACTTTTTAAAATAGAATAATGTAAATGTTTTCTAGGCGTGTACAGTCAATATTAGACCCAGAATAACTAGGTACACAGACTATTCTTTAGTTCTAGACTCTTTAAGCTTTCCACACCAGAATTTGGAGACCAACCAAGTTAATATTATTCATCCAAGTAGAGAAAATAGCTATAGATGAGAGTCTATAAGAAGAGAACCAGAATAAAGGAGGTTATTCACTAAACTACTAGAAAAAATATGTTAGCAAGATTGGTTAGACTAAATGCTCCAAACTCTACTAGTTATCCCCATGCAATGGCAGTGTTTTCCCAATGAGTGCTGTGAGACTGCAAGGCATGTAGACTGTGTTCAGAATTTGGCCCCAAAACATAGGAATACAGAGTGCCACTATTTCACTGCTGTGTTAAATTATCAATTGGAACCTGGTTCAATTTCATCAAAGAACAAAATAAAAACAGAACAACAAGCAGTTTGTATTCGTGAGGCAAATAAACTGTTATCTGCCATTAATGACACGTTTCAACAAACAGCATACTGAAAATTGATTCAAAAGTCTCAAAAAGATGAATAATAATAGCAGCACCTGTTTCCCAGAGCATGAGCATATTTGATGAGATTATTTGTGACTTGCTTTAAAACTAAAATAAACACAAAACTGTAAAGCTCTTATATTTTCACACTGAAAATGTTAAGCAATGATACTTCTACTGCAATGAGAACTTGAGAATTAATTTAAAAATTACTACATGACAACCAAGTATTAGATGCATAAGCTGTCTGGAGTTACGTATCTCCACAACACCCCAAGAAGACCACATTGTACTTTCAAAGCTTAATTTGCATTAATGAAAATATAAAGCTGAAAATATCAGCTATTCTAACAAAATATTTTCTTACCATCTTCAGAAGCTGTTCCTAAACAGAAAAAAATAACAAAATACATGATATTCCAAACAACAGTGTGCGTCTTCAATGCCTTTTCTGAGATAATCTTAGGAATCTTGACAAATTTTACCAGATCAGGAAGAGGTCTAAAACCTGGATTACAACTCCATTATTGAAATGAAGCAGAATTATCAAAAAACACCCATGCTATACTTTCAGTGGTTTACAGGAATGCAACACACAGCACTGCCTTCCAAACTTGTCACAAAAACACAAGAAAAAAAAATAGAAAAATTAAGTAAGGCAACTAAATGAGATCCTGACCAAAACAGACTTCATAAATATTCTAGTGCAAACTTTTCTGATATAAAACATACTATTATAAATTATCTCAGATAAGAACACATCACAGATAAGAACTGTGTTTCACGCACTGGGCAGTTATAACTCATTAGAAACTTCTCTGGATTAAGTGCATGATTACTTTTAAAATCTACGTGAGATTAAGTTTTGTTCAGAGAAGTGAGCAGATAGAACAGGAGCTTGCTGAAACAAGCAACTTGATCACACTTGAACAATTGCATCAACTTTAACAAGGCTACACTATGACAAAATGAGTGGGACAAATGTGACACCAGTGCATATGAATCAATGAGAAGCTATCTACACAGCGCTCCATTTCTCCAAGCTCCTCTGAAACAGATCTGACGATGATAGAAAAATATACATACAGTAACACTGATAAAATGTTAACTGGACTAAAAAAAAAATAAATACTCAAAGGGTAATTCCATTTTTCTTTTCATCCTATACTGTACCAGCATATCTGACTGTGACTTCTTCATATTGTAATATCCTTAAGTCACTACTGTTAAAAACTTCCTCTAAACTTTAACTGAGTGTAAATTTCTTCACAAAAATCAGGTACAGAAATACACATGTAGGAGTGCCTCAGTTTTACCAAATCAAATTTGCTAGTCTGTGTTAAGAAAAAACATACAAACAAAAAAAAAGAACAGAAAACCCAACATTCTTTCAGAGCTCGATCTTGGAACATTTAAGCCAGGCTAACAGCTAGCTCTTATCCTAGGAGGAGTGGTGCTGCTTCTCTTTTATCTGCTTTTGTAACACCAACCAACTCGTCTGGACAGCTAAAGGTTCGCTGTCATTTTCAAGAGATTAAAAAAAAAACACAAAACAAAACAAAACAAAAAAAAAAAGAGAATACTATTCATCTCTGTTCTATCTAATCTAATGTTCTATCCTTCTGGAATTTCTTCACCTACAGTAGTTCATAATGAAGTACTACAAAGCATGAGTGAAAGAGAAGTCACAGAAACAAGGCCACGATTAGCAGTAGAAGGAAAAAATAACTTCTTGCAGTTAGCAGTTAGATCAGAGCAGCTGTATGATAAACTACAGCTTGAGAGTTAAGATGTGTTCACTCTGTCTCACATCATCTCTACAGATTATTGCACCAAAATAAAAAATCATTGCTCTCATCAATTGTGGAGCACTTCCCCTTTCAAACAGATGCATGGGACACCTCCACAAGTTATGACACAAGTCCTTAAGAAAGCTTTTTCCTGGTGACAATGTGCAGAATGCACACAGCAAGTGCTCAGCACAGTCTAAATCCTATTATATGCAATACAAGGAAATCCAATATGGAAATAAGAAAGATACTAAAATACTGTACCAGAAAATCATATTTTATTGACTTGTCACCTGCAACACCCCAAAATAGCTAAAATTCTTCCTAGAGGATCTCCCTTATAGCTACATGTGCACAATATTCAGCCGTGTAGAGACCTACCTTCCCACTATTTTCATTTCTGTGCATATTTTGTGTATATTTCCCTCAGGAGACTCAGTATACTGTCTATGAAAGGAAAAACATCACCTGCTCTGCTTTCAGTGAACTACTCATTCTTCTAAACGTGCACTGTTAAAATGTACGTGATGAGAGTTATGAATTAAGTAGCAAATGCAATTGACTTGTAAGGTGTTTTCCAACAAGAAATTACCATTACCAGGCATCGACATGCGAAGCATTACTTGCACACACCTGAAAAAGTCTAACAAGCACTATGAGAAACATGATTCTCAGTTGCTCTGCAGTTATGACAAAAACATAAGCCAACCCCATCCATGTATAGTGAACTAAGAAAAAGTTAGTGCTAAAGCACAACTAGACTACTTGGTAAGCTATTTAAAGAGGTAGGTTTCCTCAACAAACTATTCCTTAATGGAATTGCATTGGATTATGTGACTTACAGGAATGTAAAGTTAAGTAGCTAGACCAGATTCTGATGGGAACAATTTGTAAAGAGAAAATTTCAATTTCATTTTAGAAATTCTTAATTATCTGCTTATTCTGTTTTCCAATGGCTATTTTGCCAAAAACTCCAAAACAAAACAAACAAAAAAGCTGACTTCAGAGACAGAACTACGGAATACAACAAAACTAGACCTTGTCACAAAAAGAAATCTAACTACAGAATTGCTCTGTCATTTTTTTCTTATTTGGAGTAATAACAAAATTCTGATAAAAGTTTCTGTTGTTGATGCATTCAAAACGTTGACAAATACATATACACAACATATATATTAAGACCTTAAGATTACACAGGAGTTAATGAAAATAGTGTAGTACATGTTAATCAATAGACAAACACAGTAAACATTAAATATTTTACATAAAAGACACTTTAACATAATTAATAGAATTAGAGGACAGACTAAACAATTTCTTACCATCCATCTTGTCAGAAGTATCCTCTTTGTTGAAAAAGCAGGCAAAGAAACATGGAAAACTTAGTGTGTTAGAATAAAGGTGTTCACAGCAGAGTCATAAAACATTAATTAAGGAAAATACATTAATATTAAATACTGTAGACACATCTATCTAACTTGTGCACGTATAAGCTAACTTAAGTAAAATTGGTTTCTGTCAGCCCAAGGTACAATATTACAGAACAAGGTACAAATAAGTACCCTGCATGGGGATGCTAAATCTATATTATCCAGATTTGATCAAGCCTTTGTAGTAAAATATTTATTTACTGTTTCATGCTTGGCTTTCAGCATCAGTACACATTTGTATCATTACTGAACTACAGTATCTTATGAAATTTGCTCTTCAAGATGGGCTAAGGGACAGGAAGGGAAGAGACATCACAATAAAAACAGAGGCAAAATGGGACAAAGTTCCACTTAGGTTTAAAAGCATTAAAGATTCACAAGTTCAGCTGGAAGTGCTTATTCTGACATTAACAATCTGAATTAAAATATTTAATGTGCAACAGATATAATTACAGCTCAAGTCTCCTCAATAGGCCATTACCTATTAAGGATGCCAAAGCTAGTCAATGTGCAGAATAACTAAAGAATGTTCTCCTGTATCTAGAAGACTCATAAAATAAACTAACGAATACAAATAATTTAAAACAACAAAAACACATATAGAGACAAGTAAGAATTCTTATAATAATAAGCTAAGAGACAGAGACAAATACTAATTACTACGCTTATGAACTTGTTCTCTTAGGCTCTATGTTTTGCAGCTATTTTATCAAAAGGTAGATGTTACTCTTTCAATAAGGGTAAGAATGAATCAGGATCAAACTGAGTAGTACTCCTTTTGTGTGACTGCTAACATACCTTGGCCTCCTTCACCATCACTACCTTTACACAACCCATCTATAACAGCATTTGAGTTTTCTATCTATCACTATTGTCAAATTATCTTGCCATTTCAATTCAGCATCATACTCTTTTCCACAAGTCTCTGTATCCGCTAGCAAGGTAGAACTTCCCCACTAGTCAAAACCCTCAAAAGAATTTGACAAGGACTAACAGACCATGTATTCACCACTCCCCATCTACAAACACCAATGAAAATAAGCTATTTCTTTATCTCTGTTATTTCCCAACATAAAAAATTCTTTACTTTCCTGAAAACCTCTGTGCCCTTCTTAACTCCTGCTTCCAAAATTCTAAGCATGAATCACACACATGGCTTAAGATGTTCTTAAAGCAAACCAGTATTCCAAACAAGAGCTAAATTTCTAAATTTGTAATGATGAAGTAAACTCTATGTTCCACAATGAATAAACACCAACAGATTTATCTCTTTGCTTTCCACTTGATTTTTCTCCTCCTCCTACTGCTATGTTTATTATCACTTTTATTTTCCTATGAGTCATCTCCAGCTTTACCTAAGAACCAGAGTATGTCCTCTTGCCCACCAAAATAGACTAAAAAATACTCTGATCTTGAAGAATATTAATCCCACCTATTTCAGGCTTTCAGATATTATGCAGAGAGTATCAATTCTTCAACTGAAACTCACGAGCTTATTTCCTCCAGCAAGCAAACTGAGCAGCCTAACCCTTAGTCTACACCCAACAGCTTCCCCGATTCCCAGTGTGGGCAGTAGAGGGAGCCCACACTCCTATGCTAAAATCCTGCTCCAAGCAGTGTTCTTTTTCAGCAGCACTGCATTCAATGTTACAAAACCACTTCAAGAAGGCACTGTGACAACAAAAGAAGCAACTCACTTAAACCTAACTAAAAACACAATCAAAACCTTGGATAACATAGCTTACATCCTTATATCCTAACATCTCCCAAAGCACAACACAAACTGAAAAGGTAAAGAAAAGTTTTTGTTTGTTTGTTTGTTTGTTTTAAAAAAAGCTTAAAAAGGGTAAATAAGAAGTACTCTTTTTTTTTTTTAATATAATTTCTCTGCCTGTCTTGTGACCATGATGGCAATATCACTACTAAAACTTGCCTCTTTGGTGGTCTAGCAGGAACATAGGCTGAGAAGAAAAAACTAGCAGTGAACACTGAATCTCAGCCCTACGTTAAGAAGGGCTAAAAAGAAAACATGCCTAATATTCCATTATTCTCCTTATGTGATGGTTGAATTTCAACTTGGAAGTTCTACCATCTAACACCAACCATCACTACCAGTTTTTCTGCAAACCTGTAATTTGCAGAGCTCTCTATGTCTAACAGCAAGCATTCCTGACAAGGAAGATTATCATTCAGGTAGAAAAAAAAATACTTTCACAGAGTTTTATGAATGGACTTTGGAAGCTCTCTTCGAAATCCGCTGTACACATTTGTGCAACGCTTTGTATCATATGAAGAACCCACTACTTAATACAAGGATGTCTCATTAACTGATCGTTTTACAACAGCACTAAAGAGTTGAGAAAAAAAACATGGAAATCAAGAGTTCTGGTACTGATTTCCTTTTTACTTTTGGATGCCAAAAAACCACGATCACTATCTGCTGTTAAGTAAAGGCATCGTCTCC
Organism: Chrysolophus pictus; assembly: GCA_037305975.1. Lineage (NCBI taxonomy): Eukaryota > Metazoa > Chordata > Aves > Galliformes > Phasianidae > Chrysolophus > Chrysolophus pictus. Next base: position 44,207,755 of record JAYKPI010000006.1, read on the forward strand.
TCCAATACGCAATGTAATACCAGATTAAGAATGTTTAAAGAGTATAGTATGAATATATTCTTTACATCAGTACCCTTCTAGCAGAAAAAAAATAAAACATCTAGCAAAGTTGGTAACTTAAGTGAGCAAATGTATTCTTTTACAACACTCCAGCAAAAATGACAATGAGAGTTTTTCAAAAGTAGGCTTGTCTTCCCGTAACTCTTTGAAGAAAAGCCTCAGAAATAATTTCCCAGTATAATAAAAATGTTTCCCTCACCTAGAGAAGCATAAGATCCTGGAGGCAGACCAGCTGCTGACAAGCGCCCAGCCCCAGCTGTCTGTCCAGAAGCATGGCGGGCCTTTGCCCCTGCAGCAGCATTAACATCAATGTCACTGCGAGACCTTTGCAGAGTTCCTGGGCTTGGAACACTCTTGCTGCTGCCCGAAACTAGTAACAACAACAACAACAAATTGTTAGTAATGAATAGAATTAATGATATTTGCAAGGTTAATGTTTTCTACTGCTGCAGCAAACCTGCAAAAAAAAAAAGTACATCACACAAATAAAGTTAATATAAATGCAGTATTATAAAGACATTAAATAATGTTGGACACATTGTCATGAAATTCAGATAAAGAACAGTTCACATTACAGTATTATTTATTGCCATTCAATATGAAATGTTACCATTTAATGCTATGTGCTCCCAATCTTCTACAAACTGCATGATTAGGAATGTTTGTGGGGTTTGTTACATCACTGAATGCTTCAAAACATAATGAAATTCACATCACCCTTCGTGATATGGAGAGAAAATAGTATTTCCACGATTCAGCTGAGGTGATGCTTTGGGCAAGCTGACTGAATACTTTCAATTGGTTTTGGCCTCATCTTCTGTAAAATATTTTTAAAATCCATTTCCTCTAAATGTTAACTATTAACTGAAGTTAATTTTCATTGACTCTTCCTTCACAGTTTCAATAGCAACCAAACAAGCACCCTTGATTAATTACAAGAGGCTTGTAAAAGGGAGTTCAAGTGATTTCTTTGGAAAGAGCTACAAAGAGATTACGTGAAAGAAGAAAGGAGAGATTCAACTCTGAAAACTGGTGACAAAATCAAACTCTTTGAATTCTGCTTTATTTGTTTTCTCTCACATACACAGCAGCAGCTACTTTGGAACAGATGAAAGGTACAAGGAATCTTCCACTTGCAAACACCATAAGCCCAATTATCACACATAGACAACAGAACAACGCACTGCTTCTTTGAGAATGACTGTCCTATGACAAAACTCCAAGATAAACAACCAAAGAACAATTCCAATACATAACAAATTGTCTTTTGCTTGCAACTGAAAATATGTAAAATCCAAGCAGAGTAAGAGGGTAACATAGCAGTAGGTGCAGTTTGCAGAGACATAACATTATTCAATTCTGAAACAGGGTAAATACATAACAAAATAAAATTTTAAGTTCAATTTAAATCTTTTAATTCAAAGAATTTTAAAGAATAAATACTGTGCACAAGATAGCACTAGCTTACCTCTGCCTGCAAAGCTGGCTGGGCTGGCTGCAGACCATTTAGAAGATAGAGGACGGCTGAAAGACAAAATCCAACAAATCCATGAAGTAAGGGCTTTTATAAATAAAACATCCCATGTATCAGATCCAAAAGGCAATTAATACATGGTGAAATGAGAGGAAAAAAAGGGTTATTTATATTTTTTCTTCCTTTCCCCTTCTACTTTCTCTGGATATTTTTGGAAAAAAACATTTAATACAGACTGAAAATGCAATTGTTTTTATTAGAGCATCTTTTATATTTTATGAAATTACATCTTCATCACAGAGCATTTCTTCTTTGATAATACAAAGTTCAAGCTACAGAAATACTTAAGGCTGCCATTGCAAGGTCTTATTTAACCACAGAGCTGATCGTGAAAATCAGCTGTCATGCAAAAAGAGTGGGAGATAAAAATGACTGATATGTAACAAATTATGTGGTGTCTGCAGTAACAAGGAAAAATGGATGAAAGAGGGGAAGCCTTTGTATTTTTAATACAAAAAAGGCAAGGCTGAGAGAAGGTGCATAGTACTGTGTATTTACCTGAATTACTTGCTCAGGCGCTCAAGGATAATGCAGATGTCAGAATTATTAGGTAATTTCTCACAGAGAATTATGTATCTGCAGCTAACTATCAACAACAATATAGAGCGATTTCCTAATATTAATACCTGGCATTTTGGAAGCATTTTGTTGCAAGTCCTGGATTAAACTGACCTCAAATTGAGCTCCAAAAAGTCCTAGACAACTCTTATAATTTCATCACTTACACAATCTACTGCAAACACCATTTCATTTAAGCAGTTTCAAATAGAGCTTGTTTCTTGTTTTGTAGGGACAAGTCATCATATTTTTTTCATCCCATAATCTCCTTTGCTATTATTTTTTTAATCATTTTTTAATGATCTAGGAGATCTGTAAGTACAGCGAAGTCAAAAATCATGGAGAATTAGACAAAGTAATACCATGTCCCTATTTCCTAAGGTAGTAAACACAGGGAGAACTTGTTATCAATACTAGAAGCTAAAAACTCAGTTCTGTGTAACACAAGGAAAATAACATCTATCCAAATACAAAATTACTCAAAACTCAATTAAAAATACATTTCTTGCATCGTATCTACTTCTATTTATTGTTCTACCCCTTCCTTTCTGTAATATTTAAGTTCAAATATCTGCAAACTTACATGCAGTACAAACTTCCTGCAGTACAAGAAGTAACACTTGGTAATTTAAGAGTATTTTAAAATTTTAATTTGTATATAACGTAGTTTTTAACATTACTGGCAAGTCATTAACAGCATGTTTTCACAACATTTTTAATTTTCAGGTAAGCAATACAGATTAATTTAAAGAGGAGTAATTAATTATATCTGCATAACATTTCTGTAAAAAATAAAATAATTTGTTTAGACTGAGAAGTAGGTAAGTGACCCTTACTTGAGGCTCTCCTGTGAGCTAGAAGATGACCTGTCTGACTGAGGGAGAGATGCTATACTGCCAGAATTCTTCAAGTATGTCTGGAGGCTTCTTTGATAAGGTGGCTCAAGGGAATTGTACAGAGTCTCTGCTTCACTAGGAAAGTGATTTCTAAGACCCAAATAAGCCCTGTAAAAAAAGAAAACAACCAACTGTAACTGTTCTTTATTTTCTTCAAAATATAGTCAGGATGTTAAAGATTACAAGGGATGAGAGCAAAAGGAGCTTGAATTGAAAAGACAAAGTATAAGAAACTCACCAGCTCATTAAGAAACCAATTAAATTGGTAAACCTAAGACATCTTCTCAAAAATAACTGAGTCTCTCTGTCCTCTGAAATTCTCCATTCACTTACTGATTCTAAGGGTGAGGAATAGTAATTCTACTCTGGCCTAAAGTAATGAAAATGCTGAAAAAAAAATTTGATAACTTCATTCAGGAAAAAAAAAAAAAAAGAATGATTATACAGCAATACCAAACATTCTTTCTCCTGTTTCACGAGAATCTGCGAATACCTTAAGAAGGTAGCAATTCCCTCTATCTTTAGAATATTTTTCTTACAATAGAAATCAGATATTAGTTCAAGACACTGAGAACAGACATGTAACTTTTCAATCTAACTTATGACCTTTTCTGTGGCTAACGCGTTACGTACTGTCACCCTTCAACCGCTCATGTAAAATCTACATATTTTCAGAGCAAACAGTAGTACAAACTTACTTCCTTGCCTCCACTCTTGCTTCTGCATCAGCATCATGAATGCCCTTCTTGATCGTTTCAACTAAGACAGCTGCATGCCTAGAAGACAAACATTCCTCATATTATTTTGCTCCTCCAAATTCAATTTTAAAGTAAGTAGTAAAGTTTAAGTTAAGTAAGTAAAGTTTAATTTAAGGCTGTCACTGCAAGGTCTTATTTAACCACAGCTGATCTTCAAAATCAGATGTCATGCAAAAAGAGTGGGAGATAAAAATGACTGATATGTAACAAATTATGTGGTGTCTGCAGTAACAAGGAAAAATGGATGAAGAGGGGAAGTTAAAATATAATAAAGTAAAAAAAAAAAAGAAAGCAGAGGGAGAAGTTCTAAGGTATGAAGTAAACAAATGCTTAAGCATACTGATGATATAACTGCACCTGCTGTAGAGGCTTAAGTAGGTTTCCCAGCTATTTCCTTTTCTGAAGGTAGAAATTATGTTTTCTAAAAAAGCAAAGGCTACAGCAAAGGCAGACAAATGCAGTTTTTTTAAAAACAAAACAAACGAAAAGAAAATGAAAACGTTTTCTTTAACCAGCCTTTGAAATGCTGACTATGTGTAAATACAGAGATATTTCAACAGTTCACTTCCTTCAATCAAAAAGTCTCTGGAAGACCCAAAGAATATACCATGTTGGAAGGCACCCACAGGAATCACCAAGTCCAACTCCCTCTCCACACAGAACAACCCAAAACTCTAACCCTGTGTCTGAGAGCATTATTCACGCGCTTCCTGAACTCTGGCAAGTTCAGTGCCATTGAACACTGCCTTGGGCAGCCTCTTCCATGCTCATCACCTTCTGCTGAAGACCCTGTCCCTAACCCCCAACCCGCCCCTCCCCTGACACAGCTCCATGCCGTTCCCTCAGCCCTGTGGCTGTCACACAGAGCAGAGCTCAGCACTGCCCCTCCATTCCCTGTGAAGAGCTGCAGTCGCCATCAGGCCTCCCTTCAGCTCCTCTGCTCTGGGCTGAGCAAACCAAGGGACCACAACTGTTCCTCATACACCTTCCCCTCCAGATCCATCCCCATCTTCACAGCCATCCTTTGGAAGCTCTCGAACATTTTTATGTCCTTTATGTCCAGTGCTGGAGGTGAGGCCGCACAGCACAGAGCACAGCAGGACAGCCCCTTCCCTCTCCCGGCTGGCAGCATGGGCCTGATGCACCACCTCTGGGTACTGCTGGCCCTTGGGGCTGTCATGGCAGAATGGCGTCTCATATTCTTGCCGTCAGCCAGAACCCTCAGATCCCTTTCTGTGGGGCAGCTCTTCTGCATCTTGTCCTCAAGTTTGTACACACATCCTGGGCTGCCCGACCCCAAGTGCAGAATTTAGCACTCGCTTTTGTTCAACTTCACGCCTTTGGTGATTGCTCAGCCATCACATCTGTCACGATGTTCAGGATGTTTAGATGTGGTACTAAGGGACAGGGTTCAATGGGAAAATATTGGAGACAGTTGGACTGATGGACTAGATGATCCTGGAGGTCTTTTCCAACTTTTGTGATTCTATGATTCTAAGATCTGTCTGTCTTTAAGGGAGTCAACAGCTCCTCCAATTTAGTGGCACCCTCAAACTCAGCATACACTTGAGTCCTGCTTCCAGACACAACCTCCAGACCAAGCCTTTCTTTGACAGATAAAGCACCTGATCCTGTAGAGAGGGGTGTGATTTAAAAGGCCTAAAGTACATCACTGATTTTGTTAGCTTGCTTTCTACATTTCTAGAATAACCACTAAAAGCAAAGGAACCAAACAGGGGTTGCATATCTCCTGTTTATGTCATCAGCAAAATGCACTTAATGTCATTTAGGGCAGCCTCTGGGAGATTACTGATACTGAAGAGCATCACCAGACACATAGCTAATGCCTTGTGGAAGCTGCACTACTAAAATCACAGAGTATTTGCAACATATGGTGACCAACTAGGAAGAAATTGCTACTTTCTTTGCTACTTGACTCCAGTTCAAACATCTCTTGCTTTATGCAGGACCAACAATAAGTTCTGGTCAGTGACATCTGCTCTGGCTGCTCAAACCAACCAGGCCCTGGGCATGACACAGCAGTATTTGAGCACCACCCAGCAGAATCGACAGGACAAAAAGTGTCTCACTGCAGAAATGCCTCTGCACAAGAGCTTTGGTAAAATTGAGACATGAAAAATTAAAATTGAGATGTCTGAATCAGAACTGTCTTCTGTTTCTGAGCCAGAGAAGCTTGTTGAGTCCTCAGGCTCCCCTCCTCCTCATCCTCCAGGACAGGATGAGAAAGAAAAATTTGGGATGTTGTTGATAGGAAGAAAAGGATTCACTAACTTTTTGATGAAGATGAAGAGCAATTTCTCATGTGCAATATAGGAAGAGAGGGAGAAGATAAGGAGAAGAGGCAGAAGGCGGAAGCGTACACATTTCCTACTCCTTGGTATCTAAACGAGCCACATGACCTGCTACTAGAAAGGCTGACAAACATTCAATAACATAATCAATTCAAGGATTCAATTAAAACACCTCTGTATTAATATTCATTAGTAGTTTATTACTGGGGAAAAAATGTACAGGCCCATACCTTTCCAAAGAATGTGTTTGCCACTCTTGTAATAACAGGTCTAAAAATTCAAAGGAGCGCCTAAGAAGACAGAATAAAACATTTTAATTAATACTCATTTCTCCAATGTGCTTGTAGAATACACAGAAACTTCAGTATTTTCATACTGAGGGAAAAAATACTTAACATAAAAGCGTGTTTAACTGTCAACAAAACTTTAAACTTCAGAAATTTAAACATCTTTAGTACAAATTATGTTATTATACAATGCTGTTACTTTTATTAGCCTCTAAAAACAAGACACATCAGTAATTCAAAATTTGCACAAACTGTAACATCTTAATATTAAAAAGTAATACATCAATACTTTAAAAACTCAGCTATTAAGTTACACCATAATGTTCATCCAGCATCGTTTTTCTGTCCCAAAAACAATTCCCATCCTTTCACAAGTCTTTACAAAGTATGTCCCATAAAGGAAAACATGATACCATGACACCATTAATATGGGGACATACACACAGAAAGTACTCCTCAGTATTTTCTGGCACTGAATGTAATAAGTTATTTAACTGTATTTATTATAATTCAGAATACCTGACAACACAGCAAACACACGTTAGCAAATGCATACTCTGAAGTATGTTTGAAACTAGATCTTGGTAAACAAATCAAACTGGCACAGATTAGGAAGGTGTTATATACCTTCCTAATCTGACAGCTGAGACTTTGAAAAGGTAGTAGACTCTATGGTATAGAACTCTTATATTTCCTGGATATTTTTCACTTTAGACCTGTTTTATATCATTTTTCTTCTGGCCAAATCATTTGGACACGTATAAAACATGGAAAAAAAAAAAAGCAGCCCTGAAAGGATTATAAATTCTTCTCATTACTGTAACTAATTTAGTTTCTCTTTACGAAGGCAGTAAGTCAGTATGAAATACAATTCTGGCTGCCTTCACTGATGCGCACCAGATTATGAACTGAAACCATTTTCCTTGACAAAGCTGAAATAAATGGAAACGCTGAAGCCTGCCCAGTGTTTTGAAGTAAAACAGCAAGTTTTAACATGTTAATATAATTTGGGCTGAAATAGTAGTTGCTTTGGATGAAAATGCAGCTTAAAAGGAGTAAACAGTGTAAATGCTCAGTTATTTCTGGTAAATACATAGCTATATTGCACTCATGGTTACTGTGGATCCAGAAACAACATAAACTGCTTTTGAGAGATTTTGTGCAAAGAATGACAATCAGAAGCAACCAGAGTCATTAAAAGCCCCATCAAGTATTGAAGTATCATTTTTTTGAAAAAACATGCTAAAAATGCACAACAGCATTTAAAGATGGCAACAGATTGATCCACCATGTCATACCCCTACCTGAACCCCACAGCACAGTGCAGTGGTATGCTTATTAATTGGGGCACAGACAGCCTAGTTCCACGTACAAAGTCCTCCACATGCAGTAGGCAGCAGTATAATGCAGTGCTCCTGCAAGAGCTAACCTCCCTAGGTCTGTCAGGACTAGCTTCAATTGCAGCTAATAATTCAGGCTGGTTCTCAGCAAAGACATGCACACCTAACTTACAATCTCCCAATGCCTCTCAGTATCTGGTCTGTTTGTTCTCGTTAGCCTAAGAACCAGAGATACAACTTAAAACTTTTTTCCCTGTTTTCTATTCTAAAATAAAAGGTGCTTTTTCCTACTAGTGTTAAGAACACTTTAAATTAAATTCTGCAGAAGGATACAGTGCACATCCCTGATTATGTCAGAAAATACTATTCCTTAAAAATGTCCAAGTAACTTTGCTTAAATTCATTACTGTTGCTTACTGGAACACACAGTTCCTTGTATTGAGAGCTGACGGCTAAACATTTTTAAAGCTGTTTACTTTCAGCAAACAATTATCATATTTAGAAAGCAACAACCTCAGTAATTTGCTTTTTGAGTAAATTGTAACATACCTTCTAACGGCAACCGATTTTGAGGTACAGTTGCTTGTAATTAAAGGTATGAGTCGGGGCACATGGGTATGCTGAAAAAAGTAAATAAAGTAGTTAATGACAAAAGTATTCCTGAATTTATACAGTAACAATTAACTCAAGTAGAACTAGAAACAATACAAATTACAATTGGTCTCTTCAACTATTAGTGAAGCTACGTATAGGAGACTACTGCTAGCACGTGCATTTATTAAGCTTTTTTTCAATCTCACAAGATCAAGGAAAATGTGCTTCCAACAAGAGTCAACAACCACACCACGATGTGCAGTGTTTAGCTGTGTAAAGTCATGTCTGAAGGCTCAAATGCAACTTTCTCCTCGGAAAAGTTCTAAACAGTTTCTTTTTGTTCATTTGTTTTTCCTGAAGGAAAACTAAAGGCACAGCAGTCTTATAGTCAGAGTTACGGAGCAAAAAGAAACCTGAAACTATGGGCTCTCTTTTAAGGTTCCATCAATACGGTTAACATTAAAAACATCCAATTTTTTTTTAATGCAAAATATGTCAATATAACAATAAAGGTATGACACACAATATAAACAAACTTACATATGAAATCTAAATGAAAACATCTAACATTCTCATGGAAAAAGGGAATCCTTGAACTATCACTTGAAGTGTTTAAGATAAGCTACCTTAAATCCAGATGCGATAATTCAATCCAGAATTAAAGAGCCTTACTTTAGCTCATTTTATTTTGGACATAAAGCAGTACTGCTTTAATTCCGAGTAATGTGATTAAACAAATGCACTTTCTGTTAATTTCTTTATTCCTTTCTTGAATAAATACATCAGATAACTCGTATAACAGCTTCCCTTATATTGCCAGAGTTTAAGTCTATAGAAGCTGCTTCAAAGCTACAGCTCTGAAAAACTGCTAGCATCTCACGTATCACTCTTTTCTCCTTAGTTTATTGTTACAGGATATAAACACAGAAATCAAAAGAGCCGACAAAGAATTATCAGCTCTCACAGTACTGCCAACTTCAGAATTAGCAGGGAATGAGTCCAAATACCCACAAAGGCCTAGCAGCTGCAATTGTTCCTACTGTTTTTTGGTGTTTTGTTTATGTTTCCATAGTTTTAAGTGGCACGTGACTGCTACAAGAGAATAACAAGCAATACTGGGGAAAAAAAATAAAATGGTTTCATGTATGAAATTTCCATGCTCCAAATCTGCAGAGATATCAACTCCGTAATTTCTGGAATATGTTTGACAAAGGACTCAAAGGCTCAGGCTTGCTTTTATTCAGCTAAAAAGCACAAAGATGTGAACTGGCAGTCAGTGACTTCTGGTAAGAGTTTTTCAGCAGGCATCAGTCATAATGGCTTAGGATCTAATACTGATCACAAAGTTTTCTTCACCTCACATAATCCAAGGGGGAGAGGTCTGTAGACAGGAGGACTGCATTTCACTCAACTCTGATATTTATTTCTTCCATTTTAACACTGAGATCTGAATTTTCTGACTACCAACACACCCTGCATATGCAATTTATTAATGGGGGATTTGAACAGAATGGGTAGGATGTTCCTGCTTCCGTGTTCCTAACCCTGTATGTTAAAGGATAGCTAAAGATAATAGAAGCTTTACAAAATCAGGGTAGCTGTAGCTGATGCACAGATTCATCTTCAACTGAACCAACAAAACCAATTTAACATAATTTAGTGATTTTTTAATTTCATGTTGCTTTTCTAGTGACTGATTTGCCACCATAGTGGCATCACCATAGTAAGAAGACAGGGTTATTTTCCTACATGTCTGAACTCAACTAATGTGACCGTGAATGATATTCTTCTCTCAGAGAGAACTGTAATCATACTACGTAAGGGTGTATTCCTTCCTCCTCTCTCTCAACTCTATGCCATTACTCATTTCAGAATGCACTGTAAAACTCTGGGAGGGAAATAGTGATACTTTTCAGCCCAAGTGCTGATGTAAAGGTGATGCAGAAACTCTCAAGTATATCTTCTTAGAGGCATGGTCAGACAATGATAACTTCAGATTCCAAAACATGATGAGCACAGCAACAGAATGTGCGAGTGATCAAAACGCTTAAGTTCCTAAAACTTCAGAAAACTACAACTGTGACACTGTTACACTGATGACATCAAACAGAACTAAGCGACTTGCATAAATAAAGAACAACACAGCATTTAACTAGAAATTAGAAACTACAAGCAACCTCCCACTCCTAAACAAAACATAAATATGGCAGTACAAGTTCCAGAAGTCCAGTTCAGTCTGTTGGCTCAGACACAGGTTGTTAGTAGATACTTAAGGAACAGACAATAAAAAAAAACAAAGCTAGCATACAATATTCTCCTCTATGTGTTACAGCTTTAAGGAATCAAAAGCATGGAAAGTTCTCAAACTCAAGGATTACAAATCTCTGTGGCACTCTTCTCCAATAAACTTGTGCCTTCTGAACTTAGCTATATTTGTCTGAGCTCTCCAACATTCTATTACGAACTCCATGGAATAAATAAGTAAATATTTATTTTATATTTATATATATAACACATACGTGTGAAGATATATTTTATATATTAGTGTACATCAATATATTCATGTATTGATACTAGATGTGTTATAAATAATAATTCTCTTGCAATAAGAATTTTATCCAATAATCTGTTATAAGCTTGTTGACTGGTAGCTTACTTTGTCTTTTGCAAAAGGTCAGATAACTTCTGAAATTGCCTTTTTTTTTTAATATAATTAAGACTGTAAAAACCATGAAAACAGACTTGCTTTTCATACTGATAATATCTTTACCATGATAATGTTGTTTTACACCACCAACAAATAATACTTGGCTTCTCAGAAGAAAAACTATTTATCCAGTGTTAAACAGTCTTTAAAAAATTACTGGATAATTCTAATATTTCCAACTTGGTCCTGTCTCTACTAAGAGCAGCTATCTATTTCTAGCAAACACAGCTGAGTGGAAAACCTACCCGGATAATGAATCTAATGGCTGCACACCCAGAAGTTGCCATCACTTTGGCGCTGTTGGGAACCAGATTAAAAAGAGTAGGCACGATAGCTTCAGCGCCATGATCAAACTTGTTTCCCAAAACAGTTGAAAGATGGCTGTATAGGAAAAAGAAATGCAGTTGATTAGTTAAAATTAATTTCTTCGTTACGTGAAACATACAATGAATTTTGTTGTTTTAACATTAAACAGTAGAATTTCTCATTTTCATTATTTCCAAGTCTTTGCCTCATTGGAAACGTAGGATTTGCAGAACATTTCTATTACTTAGCAGACACATCAGAAGGTTTAACAATGTAACTTTATTTCATAATGAAAAACAAATACCACAATCTGAAAAGCTAATATTCTCATCAAAACGTTGGCAAAACTGAGTTCATCACAGTAAGCTATCCATAAAAATGTACTCCTTCATTTTTTCAACATTATAATTTCAATACTAACAAATATGGTAACACATACAGCACAAAGTAACATCATTGTCCAGTGGTGACAACAAATGCTTCCGTGCAGGCAGACTGTATATGTAAAAAGAATCTGGAAGTGACAATAAGTACATCGTTGTTTAAGGGATCATGAAAAATCCCTAACTTTTAGGTCTGGATGAGGACATGACACAGTATGCTTATGCTACTACCGACTTCACACTAGGAAACAATTATTTTCTCAAACCCTGAATTTCCCTGGCAAGGACCACTGTATGTTCCAGCAGCATTCTGTGGTCTGTTCTATCATAAGGCCAAAAGAGCAAGGGTGAATTGGTTGTATTCTGGGACATACACAGCCACTGCATACCAGTGGGTACATTAATGCCTTTACAAAGCGGAAAAAAAGCCATAGAAAAGATGGCAGTAGGAAAAACTGCCCTGCTGTAAACATAGGTCTTCCCCCCCACCCCAGCTTATACCCCAAAATAATGAGGGCAGAGGTCTCAATTCTGTTAGTCAGGGCTCTTAAGACTGTCATGAAAATTAAAGATTATTGCTTCATCAAAATGTATGAAGTTCTATTTAAGCTTTCACTTGAGTTGCATTTCAGACAATTCAATTCAAGTGGAAGGGCACAAAGCACGCTGCAGCTCACTTTTATAGTCACAGTAAAGTCCTATGCCAAACACTCAAACTTAAGTGCTTTTAAGACTAACCCTTGACATTACAGCAGAACCTGCTGCAGTTTGTATTAACACTAAGTACCCAGTCTAGTGATGGTAACTTCCTCTTCACATACAATGGTTACAAGGATTATTGACTATATTTATCACCTAAAAGAACAAATTACTTTGAAATGTTTCTTTTACATTATTCCTATAGCTTCAGATCTTGACACTTTATCAGTAACAGTGTATAGCAGCCCAGCAAGACAATCTTTCCTGCAACACTGGTAAAGCACTTTTAAGTCAAATTCACATTGTGGGAGCTATGAGATATGGCTTTAGTGGCTTGTGGTAGCAATGACAATGGGAGGATGGTTGGACCATATGATCTTGTAGGTCCTTTCCAACTTGGCGACTCTATGACACTAAAATCTAGCAATGTACACAAACAAATGTAAAGCTATACTTACGCTACAGTAATACATGCTTCTCTAACCACCTGGGATCTGAGATCCTTGGCTGACAGCTTAAACGCACCGTCCAACAACCGTAAGTGCTGGAAAAAGCCATCATACTGTGCAGCTCCAGCAACAAGCAATGACCGAACTTTCTTGAGCTAAAAAATGCAAAGCATTTAGTTTAGCACACTACTAATACATATTCTCTTTAAAAAATAATACTAATTTTTAGAAGCATCAAATTATTGTAAAAATGTACATATATACGTCTCCAGTTTCAAAGTTGAAGGTAGCTCTTGAGACAACTGTGCATGAAAATGTTTAAGTGTATGAGAAGTGTGTCTGCCTCCAGCAAAGTCTAATTCCACAAAAGAGGAACATTATGTTAATCAACAATAAGGAACTTAAAGCAAATCGTATTTTCAAGTATATGGTAGTTTAAAAACAGTTTAAAAAATTATTACATAAATTCTAGAGCTAGAAAGTCTTAGATCTCAGTCTACAAATACACAAATACACAACTATGCTCACGTACCCATTTCTGAATATGTACTAGGATACCACAAACTAGATGAAGAATATAGCTGCCACATATATGCAGACATTTTAATTCCAGAAGTAAATGTTACTATAGATATACAAGGGATACCAATACTAGCAGTTTATCTGCAGAGTATGTAATTTTGAAGAAATGAAAAAACAAAAAAACATTATGAGAGCTTTTAGAAAGGCTTCCACTCAAATGTCAACAAAAATATACTTCAGCCTTTTAAAAAACACTTGTTCAAAGGTTATTCTGAAATTGATACATGGAAGCTTGTGGTTTTAAAATGTAAAATAAAATTGCCTTTGAGTATTGTGAGTGTTATCACTAAGAAAAGCATTTTAAAATATGCAGTCACCCATATATTAGAAAATACAACACCCCACACTTGAAATCAGACAAAGTTTACCGCATTGGTTCGTTGATCCCAGTCATGTTTGTCATCTGAGAGGATTTCCCTGATTTTGTTCAGTGTTTCTTCAAGTTCTCGACTAGAATAGATCTGGAATATTAAAAACACAGAAAAATTCCCAGTTAACATGATGAACGAAGCTAGCTGAAGACAACTGAAAATTCCATTATAATTCCCTTCTTATACAACACCAGAGAACTATGCCAGTGGTATTAAAAGCAATTTAAAGCAAATATTGAGGATAACACTAAGCAGCGAATGCTCACTAACAGAAAAGAAGAATCATTATTTTCCTCAAGATTTCACCTTTCATTAGAAATTCATCTTCCATAAGAATCTCATCTTTTTTTGCCTTTTTTTTTCAGATTACAATTCACTACGAGTGGAGATTTTAAATAATCTGTTGTACTTCAATTTCATTCTCATATCCACCGATACAAACGGTAATCAACCACCTGATCAGACGTCCCTCTTGGAACAGGGAATCATGCTCAGAGTGTGCAACTCTACAAAGCCTTAACTGGGCTGCCAGTCAACATCAAAATAAAGAAGTTGTAAAAAACCATTTAGTGTATATATATATATATATGTATATATAAGAGAATATATATATATATACACACACTGTGAGAGAGAAAGAGAGAGATGTCATGTTAATACACATAATACATTTTTATCAATTTAAGTATGAGAATATAAGTGGAGACAGTTCATATGGCATACTCTTCTCTGCTTTCACTGAATATCAAAATTTAAGGATTTTTTTGTTTTTTTCCCCAGCTTCAGTATAATGTGAAGGAGATATGAAGCAGATTATTGAAAACTGCTCTGGCCAGAATTTTTTCAACAACATATTTTAAGCTAAGAACTTTCAGTTTCTTGCATTCAAAGTCGTTTACATAAACATACTGAACTACATTCAGTTGCCCAGACACAGGCATCTGGTACCAAATGAGACAACTACATGGGGCTGCCAGATATTCTGCAGGACTTCCAGAAGACCTATGCCCTATAAAGTGGAAGCGAGCATTAGAACTTATGTAGAAACTCAACACTAGTAACTGATTCTCACTTATTACCTGCTTAAATGCAAGGTATTACTTTTGTATGTTCAAGAGCACAGAGTGTGTAGGGGAAACGAGGACCAGTGGTTAGGAACACCTTGCTTTGCATGCACTTTTACTCTGGTCCCTTGAATACACATCTTTCATTTTATTCTGAAGACTTAGATACACCTCCCTCTTCTGTTTTACAGTCGATCCAAATCCATATTTTTCATAAAACAGTTTATTTTCCTGTGCAACTTCAAACGACCAGCTTTCCAATGTCCTGAGTAGACTGAACTAATTAAGGTTACAGTAGCTGCAATAGACTAATTTCTACCTTTTCTTCTATGCTTTGGAAACAGAACACAGTAATGAAGACCTCTGTATTTCATGCTGCAATACTTAGGATGTGGAAAATATCCATGCTTTATGACATCTGTGTATTTGAATAGTCTGATAAGCAGGGTAGGAATCTTAGCTCCTCAGGTTCCCTCTGTACCACCACCCACCTTGCTATTTCTTGTTCCTAATTCAGGGCCTTAACATACAGAAGAATATGTCAATCTAGCAGCCAGAGCCAATTTATCCCAAAAACAAAATGCAACCACAAGGGGAGCATGATCAATCTTTTGGCAGCAGCTAACTAGGACCTCTTTGGTGTACACATTAAGCTCAGTCAGAGGTTCTGATAAAACTGTCTCACTGAGAGGGCCCTCAGAAACAGGCCAATTTCTGTTCTCAGCTGATGAGGGATCTCAGTCCATGAGCTGTATTTAATGCCACGGGATTATAATTGCTGGGCAACAGCAAGGGCAGAAGCAACATGTACAATGACTTGAAGTTAGTCCTACCTGCATGCCTAGGCAAAGAATTTAATATTTTGATTACCCAGCAAAAACAGAATTGGGTTTAAGCAAATTCAAATTGCTATTCAAATTGGCTTTTTAATGAGCAATTTAGTAAGTGGCATAACTTTAATCATAATGAAATTAAGATTTTACCACTAAAAATCCCAAATATATTCTCCATACATAGTTTCAAAAGAAAAGTTACGTTTTTCATCTTTTTTCCCTGCTTTTGATTAATTATGCTTTATACTTTTGTGAAATGTTGAGTGCAGACAACAATTATACCTTCTTTTTTTTGCAATTCTCAATGTCAGACGTTTATACAAACAAATAAATTCGTTTTGGAAAAAGAACGTAGCTATTGATGGCTGTTATTCCTACCAACATGACAACTGAATTTTCCGCTTCCAGCTAAAAAAAAGTGAAAAAAGAGCTGTAAAATGATTCAGTTTGTAATCTAAACATGGAGGCACAGTCCTCACAGTCTATCACAGTGCTGTAAGTAAAGAACTCATTAGCAAAAAGAGCTTTTTTTTTTTTTGCACTGTATCTCAAAATAACCTATCTTCTCTATAAGCTGCAATTATCCATTGGAGGGTAACATGCACGCACAGCAGTAATGATAAATGCCACATTGAAGACAAAAAAATTAAACATTCAAACACAAATTAAAGAAATAACTAATTAGACAGAAAGAATTTCCACATAAGAATTACAAACTAGATAGGAGTAAACAATACGATATTCCTTGAAGATTAATGGAAAAGCAGAATCACCACTGAAAATACTCTGGATTTACTTCATTGAGAGTTGGATCTGTATTTCCATAATAAATTTCCCTCCCTTGTTTTTACTGAAACCTCTACTAAGACCCACACAAGTGTAATGAAAACAGACATGGGAACGGGCCCAGCAACACAGAAACAACGTCCTCTATCCATTCTGTCTAACAGATTTTGACTTCAGAATAAACAGGTGCATTGCTAACTCTTCCCAGGGTCTATTAGAAAAACTTCTCCCTTGCACAGTAATCGATGTGGTCTCAGACTGCAGGGTGTTTCTTTTTTTGAAAGATCAGAGATTGAGACTGGACACCAGAAAGTCATTATTCTTAAGGATAATTAGCTCTTTTTTTTTTTTTTTTTTTGACCGGCTAGTAGGTCTTAAATTCTCATACATTACAAATTAGGTAATTCTGGGTCAGTTACACATTCTCCTTTACCTCTCCAAGTCAATTAAGGGGCTACTAGTGAGGACAAGGTGGTCTTTCTCCTCCTCCGCCTTCTGCAGTTAAGCAATGACCAACCTTCTCAAGTCATCCAGCAGAGCCAGAGAGAAAAATCTCACTCACTCACACACACACACACATTCAAGTATTCCACTTTTATTCTGTCAGTGTTATCAAGCAATTTGAGTGATCAGAGAACTCTGCTCAGGACTGTAAACATTAAAGTATCAAATTATAGGCAGCATGTTTTCAGTGTTGCGGAATATGACTGGCCAACATAACACGGACAAATAATATGAAAAGATTGATAGTCTTGCTCTCCAAAGAATTCTTAACAGCTCGGAGAGGCAAAGAAGAAACAAAACCTTTACAGCATAAACAAACTTTTGCTGAACAAGACAGGAACCACGGACATGTTAACATGTTTCCTCATTAAAGCAGACAGTATTTCAGTTTATAAAATGACATCTAACAATGAACCATGTTATCATCTTAAAATAAATATATAATATATAAATATATAATACATAAATAAATATATATAATATATAAATAAAAATAGAACAGAAGTATATATCAAGAGAAAGGAGTTGTACAAAATCCTGCTGGTATTTTAAAACTTTGGCTGAGTTTTTGGTTGTCTTCCACTCCTCAGCTGCTCAAATAAAACATATTCAAAGGCGTTAGGTGACTCAGCTCATGTGAAAACACCAAGCATGTGTGAGTCTCTGGCTTGAGGAACTGTTAAAAGAGAAGATCTTAACTTTCAAGAACTCAGCATCCAAAAGGTTCATTAGTATTCAAATAAGTCACTGTAAGTTTTCTCTTTTTTTGAAGCACTGCTAAAGATGAATGCGTGTATTTCAGACAAGCATCATTAGAATTCAGAAAGTCAGGTTTGAAACTGTAATTCCTGCTTTTAAAATTATTTGCTTATATTATTATTAGTTGCTTATCCCATGAAACTTCAAATCCTGTGTTTCCCTAAGATTATGGAAATGTTTTTCTTATTAAAAATTGAAACATGCAATTATTTTCAGTAGCTCCTTGGAAAAGATTAAGCAAAGTAATAATGAATTTTAGCTGAAACGATGGAATTATAATTTGTAAAATAGTTTTAAAAGGTGGGTTTTGCTAATTAACAACTGGAAAAAAATAGTAAGTTTTCATGGAGGCTGTAAATTACAGTGCTCATAAAGACAGAAAGGTAATGGCACCTCAGTTGAAAGACTATAAAATTATAAGAATAAGCTAAGACAGTGCTGTAAATAGCATATTCTGAAACAAAAGTTAGCATACACAGCACCTTACCTGTACAGTAGGAACATCTGTAAATGCCTTAATAAAATCATCTTCATCCACAGCTCCAGCTCCTCCTTCTTTAGAGGAACCTACAAAAACATAAAATACTGTTAAACAGATTCTAAAGCATATCAAGGTTTTCAAAGTGAAATAATTAGCTTTCAACTTCTTTTCAAACAATTAATACAGCTCACAAAAAGCCAGAATATTCAACCTGTGTAAAACTGCAACACTGATTTCACCTTAAAGTTAAAAAAAAAAAACCAACACAACTTTTCATTCTTTGAGAATTAACAATTCTAAGCAGCTTCCAATTACAAAGTTAATGGTTTAATTTTATCATTTTTACTTGTGCTTAACCAGAAACATGTTCAATACAACACCTCCTCTAGTAGCTGTTTGCAGAGGTGGTCAGGATTGCATGCTGATAATGCAAACCTCCCAAGCAAAAATTTCAGACTGCTTAACAGAGCAAGAGTTGCGTGTCATTAGAGTTCATCAAGATTCATTTTCACACAAACATGTCACAAGGAATCAATTCTCCATGGCTGTGGTTTGTTTTGGTTTTGTTTAATGCTTTCATTTTCTTTTCTTTTTAATTTTAAAAATCTTGCATAGTACCCTACACGAGTCATAATACTTTGTGCTCCCCAGAATCCTCCTCAGGAGTCAGAAAGTGTGAGGTGCGTTTCTCGTATTGTTCTGCCAGCTTACAAAATGCAGCTGAAACAGAGGTATCAGCTGGAGCAGAGATATACTTTACTTACTACAGCACAAATAATCACAGAATCACAGAATCATAGAATGGCCTGGGTTGAAAAAGACCACAATGATCATCTAGTTTCAACCCCCTGCTATGTGCAGGGTTGCCAACCAGCAGACCAGGCTGCCCAAAGCCACATCCAGCCTGGACTTGAATGCCTCCAGGGATGGGGCATCCACAGCCTCCTTGGGCAAATAACCATCATTAGATGAAGTTAAGCCTGAGACATCATCAAAAACACAAAACAAGGACTTTCTGACAACACAAACACTTGGTGACTACAGTCTTCACAGATGTTTTATGGTTTACAGACCCAGATCTTCTATTTATACTGCAGGGCTAAGCACTGCTATGAATGTACACTTGTGTACTTCAAAGTACGAGCATCCACTTCAAGTATGGTCAGACTGCAGACTTCATAGATCTGAACATCCTTACGTAGATTAAGTTCTCTCCCATCTTTTGAAACTGCAGTTCAAGAACAGTTTTGAATGATACCTACCAAAATTTGGACACGTTAGCATTTCTGTATCATACTGAAAGCAACAAGCCTGAGCTCAATAATACTGTATGAGGGAACATAATTTATTTAATGGATAACAATTTCTGATGTTAGAAAAAAAAGGGACAGACTACTACTGCAAACCCATCTGACATAGTTGAGAGACATAGCTTCAATTAGTTAATTTGAACAGTCCATTTTTCTCTTAATTTATTGATCCTCAAAGTGCTTTTACAGCTTTGCCTTTGTCTATACTGCAGAAGGAAGAAAATATTGTTCATCTTCTCTTTTCTTGATTGCTTGATAAGTATTCTTATCAACTCACTCAGTCATTACTTCTATAGAGATTAAGAAAAAAAAATTCAGACAATGTGATCCATTGTGATTAACCCTGCTGGCAGAATTGAACAAGCACACAACTGAAGATACCCCCCCAAAGAACTTCTCATGCATTTATAAAGCTTGCCTTTCTTCCACAAAAGCAATGCCAGAGCTTTACAAAACCCTTAGTTAAGAGATACTCCCCTCAGACCTATAGCTGACAGATCTGGCAGAGTATGCCATAGTCTGATAAGCTGTATGCCTGTTGTCACTTAACTTCTTAGACCCAGCTATGACTGTACATTTTTTTAGAAGCATACCTTTTAACTATTAATATTTTCCACTGAACAACACACGTTATTAACTTCCAGCCACCTAACACATAATCTTTCTATCAAAGACAATTTCAACCACTGCATTCCTGACGGTAAGGACACTATAAGTAATTCCAAGGATCTGTAAGACACTGCGTTTAATATCTGCAAGTGCACAGCAGATAACTAAAATCCAGAGCCTCATCAAACAGCTCTGTCCTTAAGGAGAGCAATCAACATCACTTCTGGATCTAGATCCCTAGGCAAAAAAAAGAACAGAAATGAATCCGGAGGAGATGAACAACGCACACAAGACATTTATACACAAATTTCATCCTCTTGTTACTGATCAATTGTAACATTCACCAGCTTTTATCATTCAAACAGCCTGGTTAGAAAGGCTCACAAAGGCACCTGCAGGCCTTGGTTCCACATCAGGAAGCTGGTGAGAATGTACTGAAAATAACAGCCTTGATATGGAAGAAAATTATAGCATTTAAGCATCTCCAAATTTGGTGCTTTCATCTTAGCTTGGATGTGTGTGGGGATGGAGGCAAAGGAAATGAGCCCCTTCCTTCTTGCACTTTACTAAGAGAGATGACACTTTAAGTTAAATTCAAGAATTCCTACTGTTTAAAGAGGCCCTTTGACTTGTTTTTTTCTTTCTGTAAGAAACTTTCTTCCCAGTCACAAGGTTTTGAGCAGCTCAGTAATGTGAAAAGCTCAATAACCAGAACAAGTCCTAAATGCAAATAAAGAGAATAAGTTTGTTGGGTTTGGTTGTTGGCTTTTTTTGTTTGTTTTGTAAAAGCAGTTTTAATAATCAGGCATTAAAGTCCTCTGCAAATTTCTTACTTTTTCTTTTAAACTATAATACTCGGAATCTTATGATGGCACTGCAATGACTTTGGGATCACTATCTTGCTTTATCATTTTAATGCTCTCTTCACAAGTACCTACAAAGCTCTACAGGATGGGACAGAAACAGCGTAACAAAGAATACATTAAGGAAGAACTACAGCATTAGAATGGTAGAGGACTGATATTTTTCTTCTGAAACAAGGAACAGCCTAATCAAAGCATGATTAACTATTTAATTAAGCATAAAAACACTACCCAAAAAATAAAAACACAAGAGTTCTACTAGTTTTTTATAGTATCACATCTTCACTGGACCAATTTAAGGTTTTTTTTAATTTTACTTCCCTCAGCTCTCAACTTTCCACAGAAATTCTGCAACCAGTTGAAAGTGACCAATTTAGGTTGAGTCGGTGGGGTCATGGTGGAAACTGTTGTCATCAATGAAGAAACGTTTAAGATCCAAGTACTGAGAAGGAAAGGACCTGTGAGAGTTTTTCAGACTGAAAACATAAAAACCTTCGTTCACCAACTAAATCTGTATGGATTGACAAAAACACACCAGGACTGCAAAAAGATCTCCCTCTGTTCCTGAGTTTCCAGCTTCTTCCAGAGGAAGAAGCGTTTGCAGCTCATTGAAACGTGTGTCAGTTTCTCCACACTACTAACTCTTCTCCTTTGTGTTTTTCACTCACTCTTCTACTCTCACCCACGCTTCATGAGAGATGATCCACAACTGCCTGAACACTGCCAGCAAGAAGTTGCCCTGAGGAAACAGAGGTGGCTGCCCCTGTCCTGCAGGGAGATCTGAAGGAGAGCCACCTGAGGAGCAGACCAGGTGCCCAGCCCACACAGGGAGTACCTGCTGGGTGAGACAGGAGCCTGCTGGCAGCACCAAAGGAAGAAGGCACAGAGACAGCGGCACCCACGGGGCCCCACCATTCAAGCGCCCTAAGAAAGCCACCATCCAAACCAGTGCTGCTCCAGCCCTGCCAGCCCTGCTGCAGCAGCACAGAGGGAAACGTGCCAGCCTCTGGTCCCCTCCCTGCTGCCATCAAAGTAGCAGCCAGACCTCGGCTGCCACCTCTGCTCCTCCACCTCACACAAGACCCAAATTTACAACTGGCCCAGCACAGCAGGAGCTTCCCCGGCACCCACAGGCAGCAGAGCAGCAGCTCCCTGGGCCCTCCTCACCTCATGCCCTGCAGCAGCCATGCAGGGGCAGCCCCGTCCTGCCCCAATGGCACCTGCAGCTCTCACCGGGCACATGCAGGGATGGGCCGGCACCCCAGGTGGGACCCACTGCAGGCAGCGGGGACAGCAGCACCAGTTACAGGTTCATGAGTTGACTGCAAGAATCAAGCTCTAGATTTGTAGCTCAGGAGTAACAGTCTCCAGAGGAATTTTCAATCTGCTTTTAGTTTCTTTTCTCAAAATAATTACCCACAGAACATTGTTAGCTGTGTGTTGATACAGTGCACTGGTAAGCTTTTAAAAGCACACTGCTACACAGACTCATTCTATCCCTCTGAATTCTCTAACAGCACACAGGAACAGGATTTTACTCTTGCAGTAATATGATTCAGATTTTTTTCCCCTGAAATAAACAAAACCGAAACATCAAAAAAGCCCCAAGGCCATAACTATACTTCAATAACTTCACCACAAACTGAATCTATAGAAGCTCAACGCTCCTAATTAAAAATATATATATATTAAAAAATCCATCTGTTACCCTACTATTCTGTAAAAATTCTACTGAGTTGTTAATTAGGAACTGACAGCTACTTCAGCTCAGCATGGCTAAGTGCACAGGACAAGCTCACATATTACTCAGCACAATATGTTAGCTGGAACTCCCACTGGTTTCTCCTACTGACCCTATCACTGTATCACAAGCATACCTGAAAAGAAAATCAGAAAAGGAGAGGCTGGGCTAGGAAAACACTGGCTGAGAGGAACACCTGCAGTGAGAGAAGTTCCCCGGTCTGATTCACTGTGGGGCCATAAAAAATAACTGTGCTAACATGGAAGAAGAAAAAGGAAGTTTAACAGCGTTGAGACAAAATAACACAAATAAATGTTAGAAAATAAATGACAGAAATTCGAAGATACTTCTTTTAGATTACAGCAACCAGTTTTTGCTATCACCAATTCATAGAATCTCTTTAAATGATATAAACTCTGACTGCCTGTGAGGAAGACAGTATTTGCAACGTACCAAAACAATCCTCAGTAAGTTTCCAAGTCCCTGCATGTTCTGCTGTTTGTTAGTCTCTGAAACAGTGAGATTTCCTGAATCTTCTGTAGCTCCTGAGCAGTGTTTTACAAATGCATTTGTTTCTCCTTCGGTCAGCCTTTATTACTGCTCACAGTTAAAATGGTACCTTTTGCAGGAAGAAGTTATCTGTGTTTGATGATCTGAATTGCGACGTCTCAGCTGATTTTTAAGAAAATGGTTCTGGTAAAGCCCTTAACATAGGCTACATTTCAGAGGCTCAGTAAGGAATCACTCCATCTTTCCAGACGCCATGCAATTACTGCTACAATTAATACAATAGTGAAGAATAACATCTTATACAGTTTTCAAACCTCTGCTTCTCAAAAACATGAAACAAATGTCTGGGAGTTGACTAACTCTGAAAAATCCCTTCATGTTTTACATTATTACTAGGTCATGTAAAGCATCTCGATAGACTGCACAATCTATTTCAATTTCTGTTTTCAATAGAATGCACACCCTGATTTATTAACAGCACGCAGGGAACATGGCTGGTCTTACCTCAGTTCAGTAAGCTCTTATTTCCATGTTTGGATTTTAATCAAAAAACTCTCATCAATAGACCAGGAAAGAGCTACTCTCCAGTCTCAAGTACCTGGTAAAGAACAAAGTATTTTTCCATGGGCTGATTAAGAGTCACTTTGTATTATAGGTATTTTCAAGTTGCCAGCTAAAAAACTATTAGAGCAACAGAGATACAGCACTTGCTCTAAGAACAAGCACTCCGATCTAAGTTAGATCAGGTGCAGTTTTGCAAACAAGGCTGATTTACTAGGAGATAGTTACACCAGTAAACAGCTAGCAGCAATATTTAGAGTAACTGTTAAAAGATTTTGTTACTGTAATAAGATGTCCTGAGTTTCACTCACAAAAGTGCCATTCAGAATATAAACGTTCAGTTTAACTGTTCACGTCACTTACAGGCTCTGTACACAAATTAAGAAACAGGTCACACTGCTAATTACCTCAGCAATAAAACTTAGAATACCCAAAAATAAAGTTGCGGTGATCTTACTTTGGATGATGAATCAATCAGCTAAATTTCAGGTGCCTCGTGTATGTTTTCCGAGATAAAAACCAACTGCACCTGGAGAGAAATAAGTAACTCCCCATCTCAAAAAACTTGATAGTATGGAACTTGTCAGTACTTCCAGAGCTTTTAGGAGCACACACCCTGCCTGACAGACCTCATGCATAAAACACAGGGCTCCATGAAATGGGCTCCAATAATTAATGCTGGAAAAATATTGAGAGATTACCATACAGGGATGCTCAGCACATCTGTCTGATGGCAGTTATTTTTGCACAGAGGGGAAAAAGAAGAAGGGAGAGGAACAGCAGAAGAAACATGTATCACCCTCTTAAGTCAGTTAAATTGCACTAAAATCATGGCCTGAAGTGCCTTTGACAGACACCGGGCAGACAACCAGGATCAGTCAAACTCTTCAGCTGTCCCAACACAACCAGATTTTTTTGTAATCAATTTCAGAAACAAAACAAACTTTGTAATCATCAGATACAATGCTAACACCAAATAAACCACTTTCCACACAGTAATGGAGTGCATTCTCTATCAGGACTGTAATGCTAAGCAGAACTTTCCATGCAATTACTTACTCCAACAAAGAATAGGGGCAGGAGGGATGAGAAGAAAGCAGGAGTGAGCTATGCTTACAGCAAAGAAGGTGACAGGAAGTGCATAACCACTAGGAGCTCCCATCTCAGTCGCTGAGGTGTGACACATTATCCAAGAGCAAGCACAGTGAAGTGCACACATGTTCCTTGTCCCAGGACTCACGTACTAGAAGGAAGCAGGAGCTAATTCTCACTTCAACTGAAGTCTGAGTTGAAGAAACTGAAGATTTAGCATTCTTTGTCTAAATTTTGGAGCTGTTCTTGAGTGTAAAGATTCCTTTGGAATTGTGTATTGAGCGTACGAACTAAAAAAACAATATATTTTCTGAGAGACTTAGCAGTATTTGAAGCTTTGTCCCAGTACTGAATGCACAGTTTCAACAGTTCTAGCCTCAATACCCAATTTTCAATGCAGCACAGTTTCACAATTATAAAAGATTAATACTACTAGTTATTTTCACAGGTATGCTATGCAGATCAACTAACAAGCATCTGTGAAGCACACAAACATGCTGACAACACAAGAAAGAAACTAATCATGTAGTTAGCTCAAGGTTTGGATGGCATAAGTTAGACAAGGCCATGTACTGCATGGGGAAAAAGCAGCTCCTCGAGTAACAGCAATACAGATCCCTGACTTCCTCTGGGCTCATCTCACAGTTGATTAATGTTTGTTTCTGCTGAATTATCAGCTCACACAGTCATCTTTCAAAGCAAGCACAATGCTCATGCTCACACTGTCATCTTTCAATGCTCATGTATTTCTTTTCTCTAACTAACAGTTGATTTTGACAAATACTTAAAAGATCATTTGTGACCTTGCCTTGCTTGCCAAACTTCAACAGGTGGTCTTAAAATGTTATGCTAATGTTATGCAAATTAGACTTATTTTCAGCTTTAGTCTAGTTTTCTAATAACCTAGAATTTACATTTTACTTTAATTTGTTCCTAGTCTTACACCTCAATAGTATAAAATCCTGCCAATTATTTTACATTACAGGCATTATTACTGAGAACAACCAGGAGCACAAACAACTCATTTGTATCACCTAGAACTTGTTTTACAAAACAGGCTGAGTTGTTATACAATTATTGTAATTGTTTGGGGGTTTTGCTGCAATGTCATGTTTTCAGAAAGAAAGGAATTTTCATCACTGTTACTGCTTCTCTTCAGCTGCACTTTCTTTACTGACACAATTTAAACTGATACTCTATTAAGAACAAGTAGAACTAACCTTGTTTGTCACTGCGAACTCTGAAATAAGTTTTAAGGATATGACAATACATTTTTATCTTTTCATTCCAGAAGTTCACTAGTGCAAAACAGAAGGTCAACTCATTTAACGTATGGCTGCTTTGTATTTTTATTTGGTATATGTATTTATTTATTTGGTATAGTCACAAGTATAGCAAGCAATACTTGTGACTTCGCTAAAATTCCACTATTCACATTCCCACATTATAATAATAATTTGCATTTTATGTTTCTACCTTATTTTAAAGTTATTTTCAACCCTATTTATTTCATTTTCAGTTGCTAGAGTGATACTGATTTTATTCCTTTTCCTTTTGTTGTTAGTCTATTTTGTTTCATTACTCTACTTTTCTACTCTATTTTAAAGTACAAACAATTGTCCTAAGAAATGAAACTTAAGACACTTTTTTCTCCTTTCAGCCCTACAAAGTGGAATCATACTTCCTACTTTGCAAAGCAGCTTCTCTTCAACAACAGCAATGTAGGATTGTTTTGCACGTCTGTTTTCACTTACTGTGTAACACAGCCACAGTCCCTAAGGACTCAAAGTGACAGGGTCAGCTGATTCAGTCGGCCCTCCTCCTCTCTCATTCCTCTTTTTCCTTCTAGATTCAGCCATATGAAAACAAAGAAACTGCTTTCCCCCTTCCCAGTGCTTTAAAAATCAGTATTCCATGTTAGCAAAATAAACAAGGGTTGGCTCTTCTTCCCTATACTCATCACTGCCTGGTACTACTATGATGGCTAGTAGGATGCTTGCGACTATATCATAGGGTACAGATGTTAAAAGAAGGTTACGAAGTGTTATAAGCTCTTACCTTCTCAATTACTGCTGTCACCCTCTTCTTATTTTATCCACTTCATCTTACTTTATTATGGAGACTAATAAACGGTAGTAATAAATGTACAGAGAGAGACACACATGCCCTACGAATGTATGTATGTGTTTTTATGTGCATGTGAAGTGAGGTTTTTGGGGCTGGTTTGCTAATTCACCTGATAAGATAAGCTGCAAACAGAAGAATACTATAGGCAAGAAAAGGAACCCCCATGAATTTACTATGGCTAAGAACAGATCACTGATCATACGAAACGAAACCTTCTCCTGCAGTCCTACACAGGAGAGTAAACAGCAACAAAGCAACTGGAGAAGATGGAAAGCTGGAATTCCTCCTACTTCCCTGAATTCTGGGTTAGGTTGATGCAGTTGAAGACACATCACTGCAAACCAGCAATTTCACGGGCAAGACTGTGTAAGGAAGGAGAGGAACGTACTTCCTCTATGGGGACAAGGAAGCCAACAAGTATTCTGTAACAATTTCTGGTTCAGTGTCAATTCCCACCTGTTGATTCTAAAGGGTGGTCAGAAAGACAGGAGGTCTGATTGCAGAAAAAAATCCTCCAAACTCTCAACAACCTGTAAGCCAAGAAGGTAACTGTCACAGAGCGTCAGTGATGCTCTGAATGCCAAGATCTCAGTTTTGTGCCTCACAAAGGGTCGAGGTACAACTATGAAGAAAAACCTAGTTAGTTTTACATGACAAATAAAGCACTTTAGAAGTCACTTCATGGAAACTAAACAAGTAATAGAAGAATTATCACAATGCATTAATGGAACTAATACTCCTGAGCTTATTTTCTATAGAACTCAAAAGTATAAAATAATTTGAGTATGATTAGTGTGAAGCCTTTCTTGTGTGTCAAGTAAACACAGCACTGTCTTCACCAATCTGAAGATAATCAATACAGCAAGAAAGGCATTTATCTTGTTTGAAGTCCATTCACTAACAATTTGTATTTACAGTTTCACAAATTATTGTGAATAACAAATACACTTCTTAACTACACAACATAGCTTTAATGAGGCTAACTTAACCTGGCTAAGGTTTCAGAAGGCAAGCATCCATTTTTCTGTGCATCTGTTTTAGGTAGAGACTTTTCATTTATACAGTCTCATACTAACATGTAAATATTGAAATCTTTTCCTGCTAAAAAATAGATTCCAAAGAAGTAAATCAGTACCACTGTAACACTTTTCAAAGGGTTGCACTGCTATCATTGAGAAGGAGGAAAAAAGAGCATTACTATGCTAATAAAACTCACTACAGACAGATATACAACCTAAACTTAAATTTACTGAAGGTGTGAATAACTTTCTACAGTGAAGAATGTGTTCCTTTAGTTAAGAAGAATGTGTACTACGCTATTACTAAAGTAATAGCTAACTAAAGTCTACCTAGACTTCACCAAGTTGCTATAGCCTTCTTTTTCTTTCTTTTTTTTTGAGAAAATTGTTCACCTGGTTTTCCTGTTTTCCAGTTAATGGATTCCTACCTAGAAGGAAGTCTTTTTAACGATTTTTGAGCCATCAAACATTTGGAGGTTCTTAAGAATTAAGATCATCCTAAAACTGAGGGTTACGTCAAGTAATACCAACATCACACCTCACACTGTCACACTAGCAGTTTCCACTGAGGATCAGAACCTTTGAACAGTTTAAGGAAAAGCAGCATAATAATCAGGGAGAAAAAGAGTCTATGTCCTCTGGAAGAAGGGACAGGCTAGTTGGGGAGATTACAAGGAAGTAGCTAAGGTATGCAGGGAGGACGTTAGGAAGGCAAAAGCCCAACTTGAACTCAGGTTGGCCACTGCAGTAAAAGAGAATAAAAAATCCTTTTATAAATATATCAATGGCAAAAGAAGAACCAAGGACAATTCTCATCCTTTACTTGATGCAGCAGGGAATGTGGCCACTGAGGACAAGGAGAAGGCTGAGGTACTCAATGCCTTCTTTACATCTGCCTTTAATAGCCAGACCAGTTATCCTTTGGGCATTTTATGCCCTGATCTGGAAGTTGGGGAAGCCACTCAGAAAGCACCCCCAGTGATTCAGAGAAATCCTCCTCCATCTAGACTGTCACAAGTCCATGGGACTGGATGGCCTACACCCTCGGGTGCTGAGGGAGCTGGTGGGGGTGATTGCTGAGCCGCTCTCGGCCATCTATCAGCGCTCCTGGTTAAACTGGAGAGGTCCCAGAGGATTGGAGGCTTGCTGATGTGACTCCCATCTACAAGAAGGGCCGTAAGGAGGATCTGGGGAACTATAGGCCTGTCAGCCTGACCTCAGTACCGGGGAAAGTAATGGAGCAAATCATCTTGGGGGAGATCGCACGGCATGTGAGTGGTGTCCAGGGGATCAGGCCCAGCCAGCACGGGTTCATGAAAGGCAGGTCGTGCTTGACCAACCTCATCTCCTTCTATGGCTGGTGACCAGACTAGTAGATGAGGGAAAGGCTGTTGATGCAGTCTACCTAGACTTCACCAAAGCCTTTGACATGGTCTCTCATAGGCTTCTTCTGGGGAAACTGGCTGCCCGTGGCCTGGACAGGTACACACTCCTTTGGGTAAGGAACTGGCTGGAGGGCCGTGCCCAACAAATAGTGGTTAATGGAGCCAAGTCCAGCTGGTGACCGGTTTCAAGTGGTGTCCCCCAGGGGTCGGTACTGGGGCCTATCTTGTTTAATATCTTTACTGATGACCTAGACGAGGGGATTGAGTGTACCCTCAGTAAGTTTGCAGATGACACCAAGCTGGGAGGTGGTGTTGATCTGCCTGAGGGTAGGGAGGCCCTCCAAAGGGATATAGATAAGCTGGATCGCTGGGCTGAGGTGAATGGAATGAGGTTCAACAAGGCCAAGTGCCGGGTCCTGCATTTTGGCCACAACAACCCCATGCAGGCTACAGGCTTGGGGACGAGTGGCTGGATGATTGTGAAGAGGAAAGGGACCTGGGGTGTTGGTTGATGCTTGGCTGAATGTGAGCCGACAGTGTGTCCAGGTGGCCAAAAGGGCCAGCAGCATCCTGGCCTGCATTAGAAATAGTGTGGCAAGCAGGAGCAGGGAGGTGATCATCCCCCTGTACTCAGCACTGGTGAGGCTGCACCTCGAGTATTGTGTTCAGTTTTGGGCCCCTCACTACAAAAAAGACACTGAGGCCCTGCAGCGTGTCCAGAGAAGGGCAACAAAACTGGTGAGGGGTCTGGAGCACAAGTCCTATGAGGAGCAGCTGAGGGAGCTGGGATTGTTTAGTCTGGAGGAGATGAGGCTCAGGGGAGACCTCACTGCTCTCTACAACTTCCTGAAGGGAGGTTGTGGTGAAGAGGGGTTTGGCCTCTTCTCCCAGGCAATGAACAGGACCTGGGGAAACAGCAGTAAGTTGTACCAGAGGAGGTTTAGGTTAGACATGAGGAAAAACTTTTTCTCTCAGAGAGTGGTCAGGCACTGGAATGGCCTGCCAAGGGAGGTGGTGGAGTCGCCTTCCCTGGCAGTGTTCAAGAGGTGTCTGGACGAAGAGCTGTGAGATATGGTTTAGTGCTTGTGGTAGCAGTGGCAGTGTGAAGACGGTTGGACTAGATGATCTTATAGGTCGTTTCCAAACTTGTGATTTTATGATTCTAATAAATCCTTTTATTTCAATGTTGAAAAAAATAAGCTTTTTGGATGTGCACAGACTTTTTAACAAAGGTTAAAAAAAATTGAAAAAGCAAAACATTATGTCCTTTGGATTCCACTTGACATCACAGAATCATATAATGGCTTGGGTTGGAAGGGACCTCAAGGATAGAAGCTCCAACCTCCAACCACAGGCAGGGCTACCAATCTCCATATCTAATAGTAGACCAGACTGCCCAGAGCCCCATCCAACCTGGCCTTGAACACCTCCAGGGACGGGGCAATCCACAGCCTCATCATCAACATTCTTATTCCAAAATCTATTCTAAAACAGCACTCAGAATAATTCTTATTTTAAACTAATAAAATCACCTTTGCTGGTTTGTCGTTGGATAATTCATCCTAAACTAACTGAGCTTGTTTAAAAGAGTCTAACAATATTATTAGTGCAAAACAGTAAGCAACATACATTAGTGCAACTAGGCCAGTATAACACATAAAAGAAAGCCAACAAACCCCAGACAAAAATACTTGATGCATGATCTTGTCACTGGAGACAACTTTAAAAAGTATGAAGTTCAAGTTATTGTCTTAAATTACAACACTAAGAATAACGTTCCAGCCCTACAGAGGTTCTCTTACACATACAACTGGAAGTTATTACAAACTTTCACCCTGACATGGTTTAATCTGCAAGCTTTTCTTCCTAGTGTCACTCTGGTCTAATGAAGTGCCAGCATTCCTACACTTAACCCATTTCAGAGACAACTGACCTAAACTGACATCATGGGGAAAGAGGCCAGTCTTCTCATTGAGGTATGGATGGAGTTTTCCTACTAACATCCACACTACACAAAACTTCTGAATAGTAGAAATCGTGGTAAAAGAAGTTCACATTGGCAAGAGAACCAATCAAAACCCTCCAAGAGATCTTGAAGAGCACAAGGATAAAAAATATAGCTCATCTGGCTAATACTCAACTTAGGTTATCTTCTGCTAGAAATTATGGTGTCTGTTTCAATCCAAAAGGATCTTGCCAAGCTGCCAATGCCCATGAATATCCATTTCTTGAAGTATATAACACATGCTGCGTGCATTCTCAAGAAGGTGGCCTTGGAGCAAATGGGTACTTAAGAGGCTGTGCCACTCCACTGAACAACTGTGCCAGAAGTAAGCAGATCAGCTGTGCAGGACACTGTATTTCTTGGCAAATCACTAACTTAGGGAAGTGCATCAATCATGGGATAAAAAACATGCCAGATGATGCATTGCTCCATGAAGTTGAAGATCCAACACTTTCTAGTCTTCAGAAGAAAAAAAGTGTCTGAGCACCTCCCAGCAATAAAATGTAACCAAAAACAGACCACTGGATTTTTCACCCTGCTAATGTTGCCCACTTCTGATACTTTCTTAGCAGCCTATCTTCTTGCAGACTTAATCACGCTTGCCACAAAAGGCAATGACAAGCTGTGTCATCACTACTGTAGACAGGAACAGATCCTGAATGACAACTCCTAGCACTAGGAGAAACAATTCCACCTCAAGTAGGACACCTATCACTGACATTTGTACCTGTTTCACCTGGCTTCACCGGACAATGATTCTTAATTTTCAGTATCACCAAAGTGCACTTCATACAGTAACAGTAAGTGCTCCATGCAGTGAAAATCTCTTCCTGGACACTGGACAGGAAGCAAACAGTGCCTTAAATAAGAAACATCTCCATAGAGTATGTAATAAAAAGCCAAACACACAACTATCTGAGATCTAATTCAGCAGATATTATTGTTAAAAACAACACAAAACAACATGATTAGGAGATTTAATGTTCTTAGTCTCAAGCCAAGCTAGCATCCAGTTTTGGAACCAGCACATGAACTTTGATCACTGTCATCTCCAGCTGATGGAAAAAACTGTCTTTCTGAAGAAGCAGTAGTGGCAAAAGGACAGCTGGAATGTAATAGCTAGTTTGAAGGAATCAACTTCTAGCATTCTCAGCCTACACTAAACATGATTCCCACCTGCACTGACAATTCTAACTGGTCACAAAAGCCTGACGCAAAGAAACTGCAGTGAAAGATTGCTTCAGCTGCCCAGCACTGAGATGACTTAAAAGATCTTTGTGAAAAATGAAGAAAAAGCGACACTGCAGCTGCTGCTTCCTCCAAGGCTGAACCATACCTTCTTGGTATGTACACACATGCATGTACACACACACACACACACACACACACACACACACACACACACAATCAAAGAACACTTAAATAAGCATGATCAACAGGTGGCAGAAGTTATGGAAAATCACACTAGTGAAAAAGATGATGACTTGAGTAACAAATACTTTTGGAATCTACACAAATGCTTTTTATTAGAGTAGGAGACAGAAGATTTGGGAATACCATCAGGACGGTGATGCTCTCTTTTCTTAAGGCGCATATTTGACAATTTCAACTAGCAACAAGATGGTTAATAAAAAAAGAATAAACACTACAAATAAAAAGTAGGGAAAAAGAAAAAAGCGTATGAAGATATTAAACAATAAGCAATGGGAATAAAGTAGTACAGTGGGTGCTAAATACAAAAAAAATAAGAGAACGACCTTGCTAAGCAATGATTATATATAGAAAATGTTAAAAAGAAAATAATGGAAGTGAACTCAATGAAAATACGAAAGGAAAAACCACCAAAAATGAGAACTAGGAAGCACAGTGTTACATGCAATTAAAGAAATCTGTGCACAAGTAGGTCTATAGGCCAGAAAAGGTTTCTCCGTGGTTGACAGCAAGAGAAAAACGTGCAGGCAGTTGAGAACTGAAGCCCAGTAGGCACTTTTCTACCATCTAGACATCTGGTGAAGAATGTAAGGCACAACCTGCACCCTGCAAAATAAGGTAAAAATCCTCCACAGAAAGTACCTGAAAAGTACACACAACCACACTGTGATGCACATACACACAATCATTTGAAGAACAACAACATCAACATTAAATATTTGTCTGATTCAACTTTACAACCTTAAATTTTGGAAATTCTGACTACAGGCATAGAAAGAGGGAAAATGTTTATGTAGGTAAACACTGCCCAGTATTCCAGAGAGTTGAAAGAAGGAGGTATAAAGCAAACAAGGATCCAAAGGCTCTAATTTTCAGCACACTTAATTACTGTCCTTAGCCCAATTATTATTTTTTAAAAATGTTTCCCAATACACAAAAAAGGGAAAAAACATATTAGCTTATGCTCTACAGAATTTCTAGATCAAATGATAAACTTGTTAAGCATTTATTCTGTTCTAATTTCCCCTTCCCTATCCTCAGGCTTTCACTATAAAGCTTGTGAAAGTCCGCATGTAAAAGCAAATACACATTAACAAACATCTATGTTACTAAAGTGGCAATGAGGACAACAATTACACTTAAGATTATACTGAAACAAATGGTAATTTTAACTATTCAGTCCTGGTACTATATATACTAGTCTTGCTCGCAGAAGAACCCACACTTTAGAATTACAGAATATCCCAAGTTGGAAGAGACCCACAAGGATCACAGAATCACAGAGTTGTAGGAGTTGGAAGGACCTCTAGAAATCATCTAGTCCAACCCCCCTGCCAAAGCAGGCTCCCTAGACCAGGTTGCACAGGTAGGCATCCAGGCAGGTCTTGAACATCTCCAGAGAAGGAGAACCCACAAGCCCCCTGGGTAGCCTGTTCCAGCGCTCCATCACTCGTACTGTGAAGATCTTAATGCACATTTGTGTGGAATTTCCTATGTTCAGTTTGTGACCATTTCCCTTTGTCCTATAACCATGCACCACTGAAAAGAGTCTGGCCTCATCCTTTTGCCTCCACACCTTAGATATTTACAGACACTGAACAGATCCCAAGTCGTCTTTTCTCAAGGCTGAACAGACTCAAGTCACTCAGCCTTTCCTTATAAGAAAGATGCTCCAGGCCGTTTATCATCTCTGTGGTCCTCTGCTGGACTCTTTACAGGAGATCCCTGTCTTTTTTGTACTGGACACAATACAACTTGTTTGTTTGGACACAATACAACTTGTGAGGCCTCACCGGGGCAGAGCAGAGTGGGAGGATCACCTCCCTTGACCTGCTGGCCAAGTTCTTTTTAATGCATCCCAGGATGCCATTGGTCTTCTTGGCCACCAGGGCACACTGCTGCTCATGGCCAAACTGTTGTCCACCAGGACTTCTATACGTCCCTCTCTGCAGAGCTACCCTCTGGTGGAGTTGCCGTCCCTGGCAGTGTTCAAGAGGCATCTGGATGAGGAGCTACAAGATAAGGTTTAGTAGCTTGTGGTAGCAATGGTGATGAGAAGATGGTTAGACTAGATGATCTTTGAGGTCCTTTCCAACCTTGTGATTCCATGATTCTCTAGTAGGTCATCATTCAACCTGTACTGGTGCACGCAGTCATTCCTCCCTAGGTGCAAGACTAAAGTTGCTCTTGTTAAACCTCACCTGGTTACTCACTATCCAACTCTCCAGTCTGTCCAGGTCTCACTGAGTAACAGCACAGCCTTCTCGTGTGTCAGCCATTTCTCCTAGCTTCGTATCATCAACAAACTTGCTGAGGGTGGACACTTTCCCTTCATCAAGGTCACTAATGAAGATGTTAAACAAGACTGGATGCAGCCCCAATCCCTGAAGAACCCAGATAAAGGCCTCCAGCTGGACTCTGTGCTGCCAATTACAACCCTACGCCACCCAATCACTGAGTCCAACTCCTGGCTCCACATAGGACCACCCAAAACACTAACCTTATGCCTGAGAGTGCTGCCCAAACACTTCTTGAAATCCAGCACCTTGTGGCAGTGACCACTGTCCTGTGAAACTTCTTTCAGTGTCAACTCACCCCCTGGTGAAGAACTTTGTCCTGTACCTCAGCCTGATGCAGCTCCATGCCATTCCCTCAGGCCCTGTTGCTATCACCAGAGAGCAGAGGTCAGCTCTGTGAGGCTCCTGCGAGAATAGAATCACTCAGCTCTTCTGCTCTGGGCTGAACAAATCAAGGGACCACAACTTTTCCTCATATGTCATCCCCTCCAGATCCTTCATGATCTCCACAGCCGTCCTTTGGATGCTCTCAAGCACTTCCATGTCCTCAGATTGCAATGCCCAAACCAGCACCCAGTGCTGGAGGAGAGGCTGCAAAGCACAGAGTACAGCAGGACAACCCCTTCCCTCTCCCAACTGGCAGCATGGGCCTGATGCACCACCCTTGGGCACAGTTGGCTCTTTGGGTTGTCAAAGCATGCTGCTGGCTCAGATTCAACTTGCCTTGAACCAGAACACCCTCAGGCCCTTTCTGTGGGGCAGCTCTCCTGATTCTTGTCCTCAAGACCATATATATGTCCTGGGCTTTCCCATCCCAGGCACAGAATTTGGCACTTGCTCCTGTTAAACTTCATGCCCTTGGTGACTGTCCAGCCACCATATTTCTTAAGATCTCTCTTCCCTCCCTGCCTCCAGGGAGTGAACAGGTCCTGCAATTTAGTGGTATCCTCAGACTTAGCATACAGTAGAGACCTGCATCCAGATACCATCTCCTGACAAGGAAAGGCTAGCTCTGAAGAAGCACCTGATCCTGTAGAATGGGGGTGATTTAAAAGACTTAAAGAGTGTCACAGATTTTGTTAGCTTGCTTCCTAAATTTTTTTAAAAAGGAGGGAAAAAAGTACAGGAAACAAAAACAGTTTGTGCAACTCCTATTCACATCATTGGTTGCAAACTGGCAGGACAAAGACCAGCTTGTTGCAGAAATGCCTCTATGTGAGAACTTCAGTCAAATCAAGAAAAATTAAAATTGAGCCAGCTGAATCAGAAACTCCTTCTGTTTCTGAGCCAGAGAAGGTAGGTGACATCTCATGCTCCCCTTCTCCTCATCCTCCAGGACAGGATGAACAAAGAACAACTGGGGATGCTGCTGCAGCATGGATAAAAGAAGAAAAGGATTCACTAATTTTTCAGACGAAGAACAAACCACATGTTTCCCTCACATTTCTTCTGAAAAGAGAAAAGCCAACATCTTCTCAGCCCTCAGCTTTCCACAGAAATTCTGCAACTGGTTGAAAGCAACCAATTTAAGATGAGTTGGCGGAGTCATGGTAGAAACTCTGTTGTCATCAATGAAGAAACGTTTAAGCTCCAAGTACTGGGAAGCAATAAGTTTTTCAGACTGAAAACATGGTAAGACTCCCCATGAGGCCACATGACTGAAGTGCCCTAAAAAAGCCAACACTCAAACCAGTGCCGCTCCTGCCCTGCCAGCCCTGCTGCAGCAGCACAGAGGGAAACGTGCCAGCCTCTGGTCCTCTCCCTGCTGCCATCAAAGTAGCAGCCAGACCTCGGGTGCCACCTCTGCTCCTCCATCTCACACAAGACCCAAATTTACAACTGGCCCAGCACAGCAGGAGCTTCCCCGGCACCCACAGGCAGCAGAGCAGCAGCTCCCTGGGCCCTCCTCACCTCATCCCTTGCAGCAGCCATGCAGGGGCAGCCCCGTCCTGCCCCAATGGCACCTGCAGCTCTCACCGGGCACATGCAGGGATGGACCGGCACCCCAGCTGGGACCCACTGCAGGCAGCGGGGACAGCAGCACCAGTTACAGGTTCATGAGTTGAGAGCTCATCAACAGATAGTTCTGGAAAGATGTTTGAATCATATGCCTCCTCTGATCTCAAGTCCTCCCACCTATCTATCTATTTATTTAATGGTTCTGAAAATAAAATTTTTGAATAATTGTCCTTTTTCATTGTCATGTCCTTTGACTCAGTCCTTTATTCATTCATTTAATGGTGACATCTCTATTTTGTCTCTCAAAAGAAGCAGAAGCAATGGTTCTAACATCAAACTAATGGTTTTCTGTAAGAACCTAGTTCTAGACTCTTGGTTGTAGAGATATAGAAATAAATAATAGCAACAAAATACAAACTCTTAATTTCAAAGACAGTTTCTCTTATAGAGTCTTTTAAGTGGCACTTCCTGATTCATACTGCTATCAATTGTGAGTTGTACTATGGCAGTGCTGATCTTGCCCTACGGGAATCTCTTCAATGTATTAGGAAGTCTGAAGATCACATTAGAGATGCAATGAATTGCCAAAACACGAGCTCTATCTTACTGACAGGCAAACGGATACTGCAGCTTGTTTGGTATGCGTATTTTAGTTCAAATTTTATCTTAGCTGTAGAGTTCACCTAATAGAATGCTCCACGAATAGGATCATGAAAAAATGACTCTCAGAAAAACTCTTTACCAAAAGAAACAAACAATTATTTATGAAGTACCATACCCAAAGCATGGTATATTTCCACTTACTTACACATTTTTCTGAATGTGTGTATAAACTATCAAAAAAGATGTCACTTTCTTTTAAATAGCAGTGAACAGTTGCTTGTTAGATTCCGCCCCTCCCAGCTATTATAAAAAAAAAAAGAAGAAGAAGAAAAAGCATGTCCACATTCAGTGATTATAATTAGCAAGCATCATCATTATTACACTTTGAAATCTACCATGCAAAAAATCCTGGCAACAGCGTTGGCTCTCATTTGTATTTTTTACAATTAGTTTCACATTACTCTGGCAGTTTATGGAGTAGTAGAAGTCACTGAGCTGTACCATACACCTCTGCTGAAGTACAGAATTGATGACCAGCCCTTTTGAGCCACGCAAAACAGAGCACACCTGCAGTAAAAAATTCACTTACATACATTTACTATGGAGTTTCACAATATATTTATTGTATATATTATGATGGACATGGGGATTCCATGAAAAGGGTATGCATACATTCATTCTATCAATACAATCACTTTCTCTAGATATTTGTTTTTATTTGTGAGGCCTCTATAAGCCAACTGCACACCATAAAGCAGACAGACATGCACACACCTTTAAATACGAATAATTACGTAAAAGAGGGTCTCTTACTGTTTTCAGTTCTGCAAGAATACTGCAGTCATGAATTAAACATCACCTTTCAAAGTTCTGTTTTGTGCTTGCTTTAGCAAGGTTTCTGGCAACACCCATTAGAGACTGAATAGCTTTATATTACCTCCAACCTTCGGCCCACCAGCAGAACCCGGCTTCCTTGCACTGTTGGAAGGATTTCCTGGCTTTTTAGGTGCAGGAATCTTGAAGGCTGAAGCAGCTGACGATGGCCTATTTCCATCCACCGACTCTTCATCATCGAAGCTTTTGTCTAGAAAAGGATACATTAAATTGAAATATATATATATATATTTTAATGAACGCATATTCAGTTTTCAATTGTCTGTTCTGCTTAATATTTCACCGACCGAAAAGATGCATAAATAAAAATATGTATTATCACTTTGTCCTCTGTCTGTGACCTACGAATAAAATGACAATCAGAAATAAACAGCATTTTCTACATGGTAAGTGCTCATAAAATATCATTTTGCCTTAATAATTAATCGCTACAACACTGCACCTAAAAATGAATCCTTCACATTCATTCCCACAAAGGGAAAATATCTTAGCACAGATCAAATATTTTTGCCCACTTGCATATATTTCCCCCCAAGGAAATACCATTTTTTATCACTGCATTCTGCCGAAGACAAATGCTTCTCCCTTTTCTTCTTTTACTCGTGCATGCATTTTTCTGCTACACATCCTCCCACAATGTGTCTACCAGCACTCCCTGTCTCTTCCCTTCCACCCAGATTTTTCAACTTACAATCACAGATCCGCTTGCAGATCAGCCGCCTCATTCCTCTGATAGCTCTTAAATCCCCTGGCCCCAGGAAGGACCCAGCACCTCACATGGCCACACGCAGTCGATTCTAAATGCTAATCCAAGATGCTATTGGAACCTGCTCGCAACACCCGAGATCCACCACTGAGATTTGTGCCGGCATCTTTCTCTGCCTTCCCTGCACTAGGTGCAGGCGGAGCCAATGAGCTGCGAGGTGACATCATCTGCTGGGAGCCACGGCCAGAGGGAAAGGTGGAAATCCCTCATGCAAAGAAACTCATTCCCACACACGGCATTTGCCACGATCCCCATCCTTCACTGAAAGATTAGACAGACTGATCGACAGTGCTCCAGGGTGTGTGCTCCTCTCTGTCACTCCAGCTCTGTATACGTTCGAGCAAGAAACAGATCGATCTGTAATCACTAGGTAGAATAGCCTCAACGAAAATGCTCAGCCTTCAAAATAATCTATGTATATT
Organism: Chrysolophus pictus; assembly: GCA_037305975.1. NCBI lineage: Eukaryota > Metazoa > Chordata > Aves > Galliformes > Phasianidae > Chrysolophus > Chrysolophus pictus. Next base: position 44,247,612 of record JAYKPI010000006.1, read on the forward strand.
CCAGCAGGAAAATGTAACTGTTAATCAATCCATTTAGCGGAAGAAGCATTCACCTATAAGCTTCAGCATGGAAAACAGTACCAGCCTATGGCTCCCATATTAAACAAAATGGGCGAGGCTGAGCCACAGCTGCACTACAGCAATAAAAGACCAATTTAGCATATTACCATCTCTAAAAACTGGCACCTCAAAACAAACAAAAAAAACCCATTGAATTGCACACCTTTGTTATCTCCAGAGCGGCGACTTTTTACCCCGGCTTATCCAGAACTCGTTCCCAGCAATATGTCACCTATGTTTAATAACACAGCCTCCCAGAGGGAAGCCGCTTTTATTAAAGCAGTAAAGCAGGTTTTTTTCCAACAGCATCTGCAGCAACAGCGAACACGGGAACACCCCACGCTGCACATGTCAGAGACTGCCAGTCCTACAGCTGAATTTTTTTCTTGCACTAGCAAAAATCACCGTGCTGCACAGCCAAGTCTTTATGACGAAAGAAGAAACAAACAAAAAAATGCAATAAACATCTGGATGCACACTGACATAGCAGTGATTTTCGTAACAGTCGTTCCCTTTTCAAGAGCTGATTTTTAGAGAATCTCCCTCAGAGCAGGCAGGGCTGGATTCATGCACCACACAGGCTGCACGTTGCCATGGGAGCAGCCCAGCTCAAGGAGGGATACATTTTGATTCCTGCTGCTCTTACTCCCATAGCTTAAACATAGCCAGACTTCAGGACTTCTGAACAGGAAAGCCAAGTGCCAGATCAAGAAATGAGCTAAAAGGGTTAATAGAGACATAAATAAGAATAGTTTCTATCTAGGATGCCTGCAACACTGCAGATCATTTTCAAACGGCATTAAGGAGCATCATGCAGATACTTGCACATCAGAACAGACCAACATCGACGCATCATTATGCTGTAACAAAAACTGATTAAACATGAAAAATAGGCTTTTCTAATAGAAATGCTTCTGCTGCTGTATTTTTTTTTTTCCTTTTTAGTACTCATAATGAAATAGGGTGGACTTCCACGCTACTATCCAGCAGCACTACAACACAGCATTGATATGCAAAAATACTGCATAAGACGCCCTGAAAAAAGTGAAGTTATTTACAGTACAAGTTTAAAAATAGCAAGTGAGCATTTGCTCATTTACTCAAAATCTGCTAATCAGAAAGCAGCCACACACCAGCAGCCAAACCACCCCAAACAGTGCTGTGCTCTGGGAGCCCACGTCTCCAGCTGTATTATTCCCAAGCTGCAGATGACCAAGGAGCACTGAAGATGAGGAATTGTGCAAGTTATTGCACGATCCAAGAATGCAGAAACTCAGTTTCAAAAATTGCTACTTATTTGTTTTGTAAACTATGCATTAAACAATAGTCATGACAACACAGTCAAATTTCTTTGCCTTGTCAAAGGCTGTATTTGTCCACGCACTGAAGGCACTGTTAGCACTGGATTAAAGACCTAGCCTATGAAATAGTTTCATACAGTCGCTTGCAGAGAAAATCACTTAAAAATCCCATTTTTTTTCTTCTTTCGTGTGCATAAACATGTCTGAAATATAGAACTGATTGTAAACACTGATAGATGGGCATTCTTAATTGGTCTCTTTCATGACTTAGATTAAGAACATTAAAATTGAAAGTACTGTCACTACAAAGTTACAGCCCAGTACCATAAATACATAACATTAACTGATGGTTTAATTCTAAGTTCCAAGGCTCATGCACTACCAGCCCATTTTCTTAAGAAAGAAAAACAAGAATGCTTTGTTTTCATAGAAGTCCTTTTCTCCATCAGTTCAGGCCTTCACAGCTTTACTTCCTTATACTTCACTAACATCACACCAGCTGACCTTCTGCAGTATCTCCTTTTCAGGAAGATACTTGACAATGCTTGCGAAGACCTGAAAACTGAAATCTGCATTTACAGAAGTTAATGAAACTGAAGCACCACATTTGCTTCCAGTATTACATGCTTTCCACTGACACATATTTCCATCTCTTCCAAAAGCACATTCATACAGCTGAGCACAGGGAACTCCAGCTTGGGATGAGCTGTTAATCCACAGGGCATAATCAAAAGATCTCACAAAAGATTAAATATAATTAATAATTTCAAATAAAATCTATTTGAAGGATGCAAAATGTCCATTTTAGAACAGCTTGGAGAAAAATAACTAAAAGATATTAAGATAATTTTGAAGACCAAATACTTGCAGAATATCTAATTCCACATTTGTAAATACACCTAACAGCTTGAGAGAGCACTCTCCAATCAGCATTGTCCATAAAGTTCCAAGCTACTGAGAATGGGAATAGAAAGCTGTATGAACTGATAATGATTGCTAACAACACACAGGTTAAAAAACACCATTAATATAAGAGACAGGATCTCAGTTCAATTTCCTTTACACTATTCTTGTACATAGCGTCTTCATTTTGCATCTCAAGAAGAGTATTGCAGGCAAGTACACCAACAGAAAGAGATGTGGAATCCAGTATTGCCAAAAGCTTTTCAAGAAACCAAGCAAATACCAAATGCATGTAATTGCTCTGGTATGAGTTCTGTTCCAGGAAAAACAAAACAAAACAAGAACAAACATTAGAAGTTCTCCAAAAAAGGAAACAGAAACCTGTAGAGTTGACATATGTTGTGAAGGTACTGCATGTTAAGTCAGTTGGTATCCACTGATGCCCATTATCTGCAAAACATTCCAGAAAAGTCAATAGAATGCTTCTAGTAAAACAAACCAACCTGAAAGACCTGGCTCTAGAGATGGCCACACTTTCAGAACACAGCATTTACCACAATTGTTCTTAGATGAAATCCGTGCACAGCTGCTCCTAATGGAACACAAGCCAAAATTTCAAACCGTGGCAAAAGCTTATGCTAAAACTCATAAGAAACAGTATGCAACTTGAAGTAAGAATAGCTATCTTTCTGCTTTGTAGCATTACTCTCAATCCCTGCATTTTAAATACGTAGTATCTGTTTTTAAAAGTATTCAGACATACAAAGGACAACTATTTAAAACCTAATATTCACTATTAGTGCTAAAAGCTTCTTAACAAACTATGAACTCCAATTTGGTTGTAGAACAATCAGGGTAATTGCAAATGTCCAAAGACAAAAGAGCATCCAAAACTTTTCATACATACAGAGAAAAACACATTTTAGGGCTGAAGTAAATTAAAGTCAATTTATTGCTATACAACTGAAGTCTTTACTTTTTATTAGTCTTAAGAGTCACAGAATGAATGTGACGTTTAATATCTATTATGCTGTAAGTCACAATAAAGGATGAAAGAAAGAAATGCATCGTCATCTAGATGGCTGTAGAAATAGACATTCTACTCATGCCATTCATTAGAAGCTAATCAGTAGATAATTAATCTTAAAGCAAGTCCCTAAGTAATACCGCAGGAAAAAAAATAAAATCCCTGTATTTCTCACAGTAACAGTGAACTAAAGTTGGCTATGAAGGAAAAAAAAAATAAAAATGTAGTACCAAGATCTTGTAGAGTTGTGCAGACCAAACAGCAGTATTTTACAGTATACAGAGGCATCAAACTAGAGGATGCACTCTAACAAAACTGCCTCCAAACACTGATTTCTGATAAAAGATGCCCTTCTTAAACACATCTTACTTTCAAGTACTGCTAACAGATAGTAAATGCTTTTGGACTACTCTTAGGACTTCCTCTTTCACACCACAAACTGTTTGTAACATGACTGCAAAAACGTGCCTAAGCCAAACAGTGACAAGTAAGTTTAAAATCCTTAGGTTTCCCCAGCCCCTTCTACATCCTGTGCCTACCAAGATCCCAACTGCCAGTCCCCACTCAGTGATACACAAACACCGCCAGCATCAACTGCCTGGAACATCTGGGTGAGCACTGTTAGCTCCAGTTGAACTGGTACAGCCAGCAACAATTTCTGTCAAGCATGAAGAGGATGCCACAAGAACAACAGCTGTGACAGGTAATCTGAACCTTCTATTTAATTCATTCTTCAGGCAAAGGCTGCACGCTATTTAGCGAACACTTCAACCCTGATACATCAAGCATTCCAAGAAGTAGGAATACATTTCTCCAACTAAAAAAAGCAGGACAAAGACAACGTAAGACCAACCCTTTACATGGCACAGACATCCTAGTTGTTCTCCAATGGTCTTTCAGTGGATATTCCAGAAGGGAATCAACCTCCTCTGGGTAATGCATGGTAGTCTGAGTGCTGCAGGGCATTTCAAAGGGACCTGACACCTCAAGCAAGGCAGCTGAATCACACACACAATATTTGAAATCAGATTTAAAGACAGAATTTCTGGTCATTATCCCTATAAAATTTTAGAACAAGTGTGTAAAGGCAGCCCATACGATGGCACCAGACTGATGCATTAGTGTCAGAGACACAAGGAAGGATGTCCCACCAGTTCTATGGTATGGCTGCACTTTTTTCTTTAATGTTTCCATGAATAAAAAATACTCAGATTTGTTACTAGGACAAATTAATTCTATCACATACAAAGCTTGCTTCACCTTCAACCACCCGTTCTGAAACCAAGGAGAGAACAGCACGAGGACAGCAGCCCCGAATCAGCCTTCCATCCCCCACGTGCAAAACCCCAGCACCAGGCCCCAAGGACCTCACAGGCCCTCCAACGCACCCCCTGCAGTCCCAGTGCGGCTGCCCACAGGATGCCAGGCCCTCTCCTCCACACCCCTCTGCTTCGGCATCAGGGCACAAGAGATGCCACCTTCTCACGCTCCAGGGCCAGAGCTGAGGCATGGCAAAGGACAGCCCACACAACCACAGAAACTCCACTGCTTTTAATGACTGCCTCTCCCTCGGCTGCCTGTGGAGCGTCGCCATGCTTTGCTCCTCCTCCACCCCAGGCAGCTGCAGGGGCCTTGAGAAGCCCCTGCCCCGATTGACCCTCTTGCTACATTCGTGCCACTGCCTCCCACAAATGGCCGCAGGCCCCAACTGCCAGCCGCCATGTTTGGGCCAGCACCTGGTGCTCAGAATCCTGTCGCCATGGGCACCCAACTGCCCTCAACTGCAGTCCCTCAGCTCACACAGCAGGAGACAGTTGCACTCCAGACTCTCTCCAAGAGATACTTTGTATTTCTTTTGATTTCTGAGGACGGGATGGAGCAGCCACCCTCAAAGAAGAGGCGGCTGCTGCAAGAGGCTGATGACATCGAGCCCATGGAGGTGGACCCGCCTGGCAGCCAAGAAGAGCCCATGGAGGTGGATCCACCTGTGGCAGATGAGCCGATGCAAGTGGATCCACCTCCATCGGGGCACACTGGCCATCTCTCTGCTGCTGCCAGGCCAACCAGGAAGAGCTCGCGCCCCAAATTCCATCGCAGGGGCGCCAGGATCCGTCCACCTCCCGCCAAACGGCCGCCTCGACGCCGGCGCTGATCCTCCCGTCCTGTAAGTTTGCCCTTACCCGGGAGAGCCCCAGCTCACGGCCATCCTGTGGGCTCACGTGGAGCCTGCTCCTTCTTCTTTTCACAGCCAAGGCTCCTACGAGCCCTTCCTTCTCCACCCCCTCCCTCGTCCCTTCCCAAGTCCTCTCATCTCTTCTTCACCAAGTCCTGAGGAAGAGGGCAGGGCAGGGACTGCCATCCTCCGAGCTGCTGTGCTGAGGGACCACAAATATTGCAGGGGTGCAAGGATCCTGTAAGTATACCCTTAGCCAGGAGGGAGAGCCCAACTTAGGGCCATCCCATGAGCTCACACAGAGCCTCCATTTCCTCATCATCCTTCTCTTGACAGAACAAGGCTCCCATGAGCCCATCCTTCCTGTCCTCCTTCCTCATCCCTGCCCAGGGTGGGAAAAGTCAAAGAAGGAACAGAGGCAGCTGATCCTGGGGAGAACCACACTTCGGTTTGGACACGAAGAAGTGCTGAAATACAGCAAGAAGATCCAATCCAGATGCTTTGCTTGAACTTCTCTTTCAAGATAGGACAATCAACAATTTAAAACATTGATACAAAATAATAAAAGACTCAAAACCACAAAACAAATAAACACATTTTCATTTTAAAAAGAAAAGCACTGACTGTGTCTCTGCTTTAGGAAGCTTCGAGTTTGCACGTAGGTTCCCGCGCCCCCTCCTTGCCTCCCGCACACACAACGTACCCTGCAGCAGGACACGCTGCCCTCACTGCCAGCCCCAGGAACAACCACCGCACTGCACACACACTGAGGCTGTCCCCTTGCCCTGCCTCAGCACCCTCTGCTACGGGGCAGGGATCTTTCACACACACATCATCAAAAACATAGGAAACAGCCCCTTCTGACTCTTGAACTACAGAATCATATATACAAACTCCACAGTTCTGAACCCCAGAAGATCCTCAACCATTTATGAATGTTATTAAGAAAGTTATTTAACTGCTGTAGCCTTCCAGAATGCAGACATGATTTTTGGCATTATACTTCATTTCAGTTACTAAGGGTACTCTTAAAATAAAATAAATTAAAATAGAATAAAACCTACCCATTTCAAGTATTTCTTTGAAGCATAAACCCATGTTATTATTCCCCTTTAAAATACTGTACAGTATCACAGCTGGTCTTTGCTCAGCATCCTTTTCATTACTGCCTTCACTACCTGGCCTCCCCAAGTCCTTTTTTTCTTTCTTCCTGGGATTCCTTTGCTTGACCCTGAGTATCCAGTTTTCATGCTTTTTTCCAGTAAATCTGATAATCTATTCTGAAACCAACATTTTCAATATGAAAACATATTCTATTTAGTTATTTATTCTGTCCATAAACTGCAACAAGAGGAGGTACTAAAGTTCAGAAACGTGAGGAGAAAGGGCCGTAACCTCGACACCTGTAGGACTCAGTCAAACAACTGGGACCACTGCAGAAGAATCCATCTGCGGTAGTTCCAACACCTGGTGCATTCATACAGGAAGAAATGGTTTTTGAGTTGAATTGTTTGAATTTCAAAGAGACGACTCAGGAACACATCACAACAAAAGGTGAGATAGGCAGACGTAAGGACCACGTTCATCACCTTTAACATCTATCATAACGGCACTCGCCCATCACACATACAAGTGACATATGTAACGTATTGTCATTAAAAGCATCCATAGTGAGCTCAAACTGTGATTTACTATTAAAGGTTGACAGCTACAAATTCACTGCAATCATGAGAGAAACTGCTTTAGTAGCAAATGCTGGCATTACTTTTTAGCATAGCCAATTTTGGTGTTAAACTAAATCTGCATGTTGCAAATAGAAAAGACAGCTTCAAAAACAAAGCATCGCTCCTAAAAGCAGAATGTGAAGCTCTAATACAGACACATGGCAGGTTAAAATGTGGAGAGATTCATTTTTTCTAAATTCACTTTAAATGCAAGCAGTTCAGGAATGAGAAACTAACGTTCATCTGAACACAAGCATGCACACCACAGCACTGAACAGGAGGGGCTGCTAACAGTCTTCCAACCTGTTCTCTACCTGACAGATTCAGAGCTGAAGACTACAAAATGCCGCCTAATTAATTTATTCTCAGTGCTGCAGCTTCGTGTAGATGACAAAACCTGTAGCTGTGTTAGCCTACACTCTCCTCAAATGGGATTTCCTAGAAGAAAAAATAAATCACATCTGAAAAATTTGAAGTGCCTGGCACACAGCTTAACGTTTTTAATAGGCACCACTTCTCTTCTTCTGTAAGAGCAGAACCCAATCCCAAAATAATACATATTTTATGTGCTCTCCTCAAAGTTTTTAAAGAGTTTGCAAAAGGAGGGAGGGAGGGAGAATGGAAGGAAGGACACTGTAAACAGATCTCAGACCAAAAAAATGTTCAATATTGCAGAAGACTATTACTCATGGGACTTGTACAAGTTCTACACACAAAGCAATCTTCAATGGTACAGGGACATTTTGATAAAAAAATACATCTTCTAACTTTAATAGTTTGTGTGGCCAAGGAACATCACTAAGTTCTGACACTCCAGGAAAGCAAAAATACCCGGTTTTAAGACAGGAAGCTTTTTCATGAATGCTGTTAGAAGCTTTGCTCTGTGTCATCATGGTTTCTCCTCATTTTCCTCACGCTCCAAACATCTGCAATTTTGACTGCTTGGAAGTGTTTTCTGCATTGAAGAGAATTTCTACATTATCAGTTAAATACATGTGATCCTCTCCTATAGAATTAGTAATGACAAAAATCTTGTTCTAACTCCATATAGCTACACAACTTGTTTGAAGTTTAAATTGGAGTTAATCCCTGTAAGAACTGTTCTAACAGTTTTAAGAATCTAAAGACATAGTTGGTTTTCAAAAAAAACAAAAGACCAGTTTCAACATAAGCACTGCTCTTTCCTGTAACCCCTACAGAAGCAGATTTACATGGTGGAGCTGGGAGAGAAAAGAATGTACAAACCCTGAAGATCAATCTTTACAACTAAGGCACTTCTATCAATACAGTAGACAGACTAGAATTTCTGATTTGGGTGAATGCTATAGCAGAACCTTTGCTTCTAAAGAAGACACCCAGAAGGATCCAACTGTAGCTTAGTTTCTTAGCGGTACTTACAACAGTTAGACTTGATTAAAAATGACATGTAACACTAAGGAAACCATAGCTCCTCATATTCATTAGCTACCAAAGACAAATGTTACCCACATAGGCAAAAAGCAAGAAGTCATGTGAAAGAACTCTGCAACATTTGTTACAGAAAATCCTTACCCAACTATGAATCTCTTTTTGGGTTGTTGGCAATTCTAAGGCTTATTCCAAAACAAATCTTTAAAGTACTTTTAACATGCTAATATATTGATTGGTCACAGCACATTACCCATAGTCTGTTTCAAGCACAGGCTATCCATTGAAACACCAAATCATTCTTTTTCCTCCCTGTAACATGTTCTCAAAAAGAAATGGAAACAGACTTCAAAGGCAACCAGCTCTTCTGGATGCCACATTACACATGCCTGGAAATCCCTGCAGTAGATTTTCAGGCTTAATTCAAAACAACTCACAGAGACACACACAGAGCCCATTGAAAGAAACACTACCTACCAATTCCCTAATAGTGAACACCAAAAGTTCCTCAACACTTTAGGAACATCATTTAGAAACCAAAACCTATCTGTACCTACTATGGCAAATAATTGTGTGCAGTTTGATAATTGGTTAAACACAGTCCAGTGAAGGACAAAAAATACACAGCCATGCTGCGTTTTCATTAAGTACCTACATTTGAGAGCAACTGTTTTCAAGCATGAAAACTGGAACGAGTAAAAATGTACAAAAAATCTCCAGTGAACATCTCACGAACTTAATGAGAATTACAGCCACTGCCATTGGACCAGACTGATGCATTAGTGTCAGAGACACAAGGAAGGATGTCCCACCAGTTCTATGGTATGGCTGCACTTTTTTCTTTAATGTTTCCATGAATAAAAAATACTCAGATTTGTTACTAGGACAAATTAATTCTGTCACATACAAAACTTGCTTCACCTTCAACCACCCGTTCTGAAACCAAGGAGAGAACAGCACGAGGACAGCAGCCCCGAATCAGCCTTCCATCCCCCACGTGCAAAACCCCAGCACCAGGCCCCAAGGACCTCACAGGCCCTCCAACGCACCCCCTGCAGTCCCGGTGCGGCCACCCACAGGACACCAGGCCCTCTCCTCCACACCCCTCTGCTTTGGCATCAGGGCACAAGAGATGCCACCTTCTCACGCTCCAGGGCCAGAGCTGAGGGATGGCAAAGGACAGCCCACACAACCACACAAACTCCACTGCTTTTAATGACTGCCTCTCCCTTGGCTGCCCGTGGGACGTCAGCATGCTTTGCTCCTCCTCCACCCCAGGCAGCTGCAGGGGCCTTGAGAAGCCCCTGCCCCAACTGACCCTCTTGCTACATTCGTGCCACTGCCTCCCACAAATGGCCGCAGGCCCCAACTGCCAGCCGCCATGTTTGGGCCAGCACCTGGTGCTCAGAATCCTGTCGCCATGGGCACCCAACTGCCCTCAACCGCAGTCCCTCAGCTGACGCAGCCGGAGACAGTTGCACTCCAGACTCTCTCCAAGAGATACTTTGTATTTCTTGTGATTTCTGAGGACGGGATGGAGCAGCCACCCTCAAAGAAGAGGCGGCTGCTGCAAGAGGCTGATGACATCGAGCCCATGGAGGTGGACCCGCCTGGCAGCCAAGAAGAGCCCATGGAGGTGGATCCACCTGTGGCAGATGAGCTGATGGAAGTGGATCCACCTCCATCGGGGCACACTGGCCATCTCTCTGCTGCTGCCAGGCCAACCAGGAAGAGCTCGCGCCCCAAATTCCATCGCAGGGGCGCCAGGATCCGTCCACCTCCCGCCAAACGGCCGCCTCGACGCCGGCGCTGATCCTCCCGTCCTGTAAGTTTGCCCTTACCCGGGAGAGCCCCAGCTCATGGCCATCCTGCGGGCTCACGTGGAGCCTGCTCCTTCTTCTTTTCACAGCCAAGGCTCCTACGAGCCCTTCCTTCCCCACCCCCTCCCTCGTCCCTTCCCAAGTCCTCTCATCTCTTCTTCACCAAGTCCTGAGGAAGAGGGCAGGACAGGGACTGCCATCCTCCAAGCTGCTGTGCCAGGGCAGCGGGACGAGTCTGACAGAGGGACCTCAAACATCTCAGGCGTGCGAGAATCCTGTAAGTTTACCCTTAGCTGGGAGGGACAGCACCGAACCAGGGCCATCCTGTGGGCTCACACAGAGCCTCCATTTCCTCATCATCCTTCTCTTTTGACAGAACAAGGCTCCCATGAGCCCATCCTTCCTGTCCTCCTCCCTCATCTCTGCCCAGGGCTGGAGGAGAAGCCAAAGAAGGGACACAGGCAGCTGCTCCCAGGGAGAACCACACTTCGGTTTGGACACGAAGAAGTGCTGAAATACAGCAAGAAGATCCAATTCAGATGCTTTGCTTGAACGTTTCTGTCAAGCCTGAACTATCATCAGGTTAAAACAACAATACAAAATAATAAAACAGTCAAAACCGCAGAGCAAAATAAACACATTTTCATTTTTAAAAAAGAAAAGTGCTGATTGTCTCTCTGCTTTAGGAAGCTTCGAGTTTGCACGCAGGTTCCCGCGCCCCCTCCTTGCCTCCCGCACACACAACGTACCCCGCAGCAGGACACGCTGCCCTCACTGCCAGCCCCAGGAACAACCACCGCACTGCACACACACTGAGGCTGTCCCCTTGCCCTGCCTCAGCACCCTCTGCTACGGGGCAGGGATCTTTCACACACACATCGTCAAGAACATAGGAAACAGCCCCTTCTGACTCTTGAACTACAGAATCATATATACAAACTCCACAGTTCTGAACACCAGAAGATCCTCAACCATTTATGAATGTTATTTAGAAACCTAAAGACAAAATTTATTTCTAGTCATATTGCTGGAATATAAAAAATAAAAAATAAGAATAAAAAATAAAAATCAAGTTCAGTTATCAGTCTACAATCTACTGCTATCCAGAAAATGGTGATTCCTTTTCCATATGTTAGCAGGTTTGTTAGTAAGAAATGGTCTGACTTACATAGTTCTTCTTTGAAACTCTTTGTTTCCACGTTGAACCTTACTTCGTTCATCCACACTGAGCAGAAAGTGTTCATTTTCATAATGCCCTTGGCTGTTCTACACATTCCCTCCCTCCCCCATTTATTTGTTTCACTGTAAGCTTTTAGCAATGGTATGTGCACTTTAAAGACAAAACACCACTCATAACCTATGTTAAACACTGCGATAGTTCCACATGACCTTACAGTGAAAAGAACCTCTCAGCTGGTTTGATTCAGAACAGCCATGTAATTCCAACTCACAGTATCTGTCCTTCATCTCGAAGACAGAGGGAGGAAAGCCACTCCCCCGAGCACAGCGCCTACCAGCTGCTTGCAGTGGAAGAGGAGTAGGGCTCCTCTAAAGGGAAATGAGCCAACACAGGCGCAGTTAGCATATATACAAAACGTGCTCAAAGGAAAACAGAAAAGGGAAGAAGCCATGCATTTCTACTTCCCAACATCTTCTGTGTAAAAGATTTTTTTCAGGAAATGGATCCGGATAGTACAAAGCACCACAGTGAAATCCTGCCCATTTTCTGGGCTCATGTAACAACTGCTTTATTTATTATCATTCCCAGGCCTGAGTGGGTTTTAAAAGCCTCCTCCCTTCTACCAGAGAATTGAATAGTCAGAAATTCATGTCAAAAATGCATAAGGACAACAGTATTTATATACTGAAAATTAAGCTATCATCTGAAAACAAACGGCCTTTTAACTTTAATGTGTTCAATTTTATTTATTTATTTTTATTTGTCAAAAATAACATATTAAAGCTGAGCAGCACCCACATTTTACAGAAAGCACTAATCAGATTAAAGACTTAGGAAGACAGCCTTCCGCTCAGAAGAACATCAGGGAATAGAAGGTGACGGTTCCTGTACTCTACGACACATTAATGAGGTATTTTCAAAAAAGACAAAACCCATAATTTCATACGTGTATGTGCTACAGTACATTTCTTACTATATCTGGATATAATTACTAGTATAAGCAGCTGAATCAGTTGCATATACTGTATCATTTGGAATATGATGAGTGCTTGAAGTCATCAAACATCGTTAACACCGTACAGCATTTACACAAACATCCCCTCTTTCATCTATGCAGTTCAAGACAGAATATTTGGTACATACTAGTAAACAGATGAGGGAACCAAGAATGTACTCCTACAAAGCTGATCTGATGCTTTTAGATAGCTCCCAAATACCTTGTGTCTGGAACTGCATTTGGCAGTGCATCCAAAGAACACTTAGGTCTAACCTTTCTTTCATGACTCTTCCCAGGCCCCGAGTTTTAGGCAGATAAATCTATCCTTATTTTAATAAACCTGTTGAACTGAGAGCAGGACAGTCCCTCACCTGGAGAACAATGAAGTGGCACAGTACTGACTTACACCAAGGAAAGAAAGAGATGATGGAAGCGACCAATCGAAGACAAGGCACGAAGGGAATGCACAAGGTGATGTGCCACCCTGCCATTACGTTAGCTGCCTCCTAAACACCCTAATCTGGTTATCGGCGGATAAGGGCAGGAATGCATTAGCCTCTCCAAGAAACAAGAAATCCCAAGCAAGGAATGGATCTTGACTAGTTTCCTCCAGCAATCCGAGGAACAAACACAGACCTACGTTCACACAGGCATGTGAAATGCCTTTAGACCAAGACACTGAATGCTTTCCCACTGGCACACATTCACTGCAGTGGAAGTAACAGTTCCATTGCTCACTAGTCCAGAAACAGAGTTATTTTCTTTCTCTGCATGCTTCAAACAAAAGACTGGAGAGCTTGAGACAGTTAACGGGGGTAAACAGAAAACTTGGCTTTTCCCTTTAATCTTCACTTTGGAAATCAGATTAAGACTCAACATTTAAGCATTATGTTTTATTTACATTCCCGCTCATGCTCCAGAAACACTGAAAGAATGCCGAACAGTTACAATAAGCCACTGTCTTGCATTTCAGACAAAACATTCAAAATACCACCTCCATACAATACTTCTAAACTCCACGTACCTTCACAACATATCCAGGCCGATTAAATAAACAAAGCAAGGAAAACAAATGACAAGTTCTGTTCTCTGACGTAGCAGCACATCACCCAGAACAATAGCGTACCTTCACAGACAGTAAGCTAAACGTACTGCCACAGCACAGAGACAGTCTGTCAAGAAAAGACACATCTCCAAGCTACAGAATCACCACCCTTAGTACAGAACGTGTCTGCTGTGTTGCAGATGTGCGGGATGGTTGTGAAATGGAAAATCACGGCTAAAACAGCATTTACGTTGAGAAAAAGAAATCAGAACATTTTCTTAATGGTTACTAAGGTTTTGTTATCCCTAACAGTTTTATAACACAATGCCAAAGGACCGAATTCTTTGTAAATGTGGTAAGCAATAGTTGCAAGAGAAACCAGCAGCTACATAATCATCCTACACACTCTTAATTGTATCTGGCATTACTGCTCAAAGCTCCCACACAGAACGTCAGCTGACTGCCTGAACAGTACTCTGTTCTTAGTGCCTTTGTTAATGACGAATTTAATTATACGGAGCAAAGCTCCGCAACCACCCTCACTTCATAACCCTCGACCATTAGAGAGCCACAAAAATCCTATGGCTTTGTCTAGGGAATACAGTTATTTCTTAACATGCTACAACTCGCATCCTTCATCTGCGCGTTACCACGACCCATGTTTACACCACACAGAGCTGCACTGCTTCATGGGAAACCGGCACTGAGAAAAACAGTCCTAGAGCAAAAATGACAAGAAAGAGCTCAGTGTGCGCTCAGTTCCACAAAGACGGTGACCTCCTCCGCAGTCTGCTGACGGCAAATGAAAACAAACGTCAGAGAACAGCCCGAGTGCTCTGAACCGCCCGGCCTCGCTCCTGCGGCTCGGATCCCTCTGCTGCGTCCCGCAGCTTTGCGAGCCCAAAGCACCCAGTGCCACACGTCCATTTCAGGACGCCTCAGAACAGGTCTTTGTCCAGGCTCTCGCTTCTGCCATCTCAGCAAACTCAGATAAAAGATTCGCCTTCATCTATGTACAGAATCCTTACAGGGCCGGTTTCCTCAGCGTTTCTAGCACCACGCACATCACGCTTTGTAAACGCAAAGCCCTCCTCCTATCTTCCTCATCTTGCTTCGAGCCAAACGACAACTTCTCGACTTCCTTTGAAAACGAAGACGCACGCAGGGGAAGCTGTCGCACCGGGGGACGGTCGGGCACGGAGGCAGAACACGAATCCGGCTTTTATCCAAAACGCGACCGCAGGGCCCGCACCGCTTTACTGACCTACTTTCCCCCGGTTTGTGTAACGAAACGCGGCTCCGCACGCCGCGGCGTCACCCGAGCGGCACGGCAGCCGCTTCCCTCACGGCGCCCGCAGCGCCGCCTCTCCCCGCCGAGGAGCGCGGCCGGACGCCTCCCGCTCGCGGGGCGGACCTCTCGCGGCGGGACCCCCCGCACCGAACCGAGACGTCGAGCCGCCGCACGCGGGTCTCGGCGCGCTCAACGCGGGCACCGCCGCGGGACCCCGCGCCCGCCCCCGGGGCGGCCACTCACCGTCCCCGATCGCCATCATAGCGCGGAGCGGCCGCGGGCGGTGAGTGCCGGGCCGCGCGGCCCCCGCTCCCCGCCGCCACAGCCGCCCGCCGCGCCCCGCTTCAAAATAGCAGTCCCGCCGGCAACCGGGCCCGGCCCCGTCCCACCGGGGACTTTTACTGCGCTCCGCCCCGCTCCGCCCCGCCGTCACGTGCCCGCGCCCTGCCCCGGCCGAAAGGAGCGCCGGAGCCGCGAGCGGGGCAGCCGGAGGGGAGAGGCGTTCCGTGCCGCTCGGTTGGAGGAAAACGCCTTGTCCTGACGGCGTCCGGGCACCGGCTGCCGCGGAGCGTCCTGCGGCCGGCAGGAAAGCTTGACGGAACCTCAGCTCCCGCCCGCGGCCGGCCCGAAACCGCCGCGACGGCACCGTGTGCTGTAATAAGCGATAAGCGCTTCCTCCCGCCTCGTTCCCTCTCGTCTGAGAACCGGCGGCGCCGGGCTGAGCCGAGCCGTTCCGCGCCGAGCCGCTCGCTTCCAGCAGCGCGGGCGCTGAGCTCCGGTGCCCAGAGACGCGCACGGGGCACCTCGATGTACGGTGCGGGTGTAAATAAACCACAAAGGGCAGCGGGTGAAACTGATCGTCATACGAATGCGTTCTGAGCTGCCGTATGAGCAAGCAGAACACGGACGACCCCAAACAGCGTAAAATGATTGTAGCACCTATCGGCAGCCTCAGCGTTTCTCACGCTATACATTCACACCACGTCCCGCTGGCACGGGCTGTCACTGTGTGAGCTCACAGAAACCCCCTTTGCAAAATGAACACAACAAAGGAAAATCGGAAAGAAAGAAAGAAAGAAAAAAGCAAAACGTGGCAAAGCAAATGCCCGTTTCTGCTGCAGATGTTTACTGCCTGCTATAGGAGAACAAACGGCTCGGCTGTGTCTGCAATCCATACCATCACCCCCCTATGAGTGTGACACCAAAATGAGCGTGACACTAAAATGAGTGTGACACTAAAGTGAGTGCATCCCACCGATCGCATGCTATGTTTGTAAGGTAGCCCTGCGAGGCATGCTTTTAATGAGAAAACTGCATGAGCTGAATAGAGAGACACAATCAATATTCAGCTTGGATCGTTCCACTGAATGAAGCAAAGCACAGGGCTCAGTTATTGTTCTCCCTACTTTTGACTCCCTGTCTGAAAATGTACGCTGCTCTCCAGTACGGAGGTCTGTTTAAATTCTCTTAGGGAAAACAGTATTTACAAATCTCAGCCGGCAGAAACAAGTGCTTGCTCAGCTTTGAGATTGGCTGCCAGTCCCGTTTCCATAGAAATGCACATTCATGTGCTGAAAAATGGGGAGGTGCTTTAAAGAGCCTCCTCCAGTTTGCAGGGATGCAACACATTTCTGCTGAAGCAAAATGGCAAAACAAGCACCGCACGCAAGGCTTGGCGTAACAGACAAACACATCCAGATACAATTCTAATAACATGCCGCATTACTGTGAATGTAAACAGAACCCAAGGTTCTCAGAACAGCTCATTCATTCACATAATTTGTGGCAAAGAAAAGATGTCTGATTTTACTAACCACAGCTTATTGGAGGGGAGATGCTGCAATTAAGACAGGGGGGAGAGGGAATCAAAGGTCAGCTGGAGAGGCAAATTATTGGTATGATATTATTTAAGCTTGTAATGACTCATCAAGCAGCAGCATAAGACTCGAGCCATTGTTAGACATAGGGCCTTCCACACTTATCTGCTGGCTTTGAAGCTACACCCTGCCCCAATTATTCTAGCAGCACTCATTTCAATGTGCATTTCACATCTTTCACCCTTCGCTAGAATCCACCAGTCCCTACAGACAACTCATTCCCCGCTCTCTTCACTGTTCGATCAGGGATTAGATTCAATGGAGGGACTGCTCACGCTAGGTCCATTATCACAGTCAAAGGGGTAACAGCACATGAAATCCACCAGTGAGCATGAGAACACAGGAGAACCTTTTCCTCTCCTCCCTAGTTTCTCCCACACATGCTGAAGAACACCAATACATTTCTAAAACCTGTCACATGTTTAACTGTGTTAGTAGGAGCATATTTTTCTTTTTTGTTTGTTTGTCTGAATTATTAAAAATACTATAGAAAACATTCTTGCATTCAGCTTGCTTAAAGCTGCTGTTTTTCTAGGTTATGGTTCTCTTTTTGCATATGCAAAATGAAGTGACTGAACAACCGTCAGAAGTATTGTTGGAAGAAAGGAACCTAAGTGACATCTCTGGATTCTCAGAAACTAGGTCAACACGACAAAGATTTACCAGCACAGCGGTGCCACTTACAACTACGGAAAAGATTGCACCTCTGACAGTTGTTTTCAGCAAACGTTTCCATATCCAACACACACTTTGAAGAGAACTCCCATCAGTTACAGCTAACTTCTCTGAGAAAACAACTCAGCTAAGATAGCAAAAAGCCATTCCTTTTGGAGGTTAAAAGGAAAAAAAAAAAAAAGAAAGGCTCCGTTATGGACTGTACCATTCTAATTACACTGAAGTCTGTGGAACAGTTTTTGGCCTTTGACTCTTCACCCTTTGGAAACACAACCCTATTCCCCACCATCTTTGAACCCGACTCCCAAACATCAGCCTTCAAAAGCACGAAAATATCCTCTGTGCTGTAACGCATGTATTCAGACATTAACATCTGGCCTTTATCCAGAGATGTTTGATAAAGCTCTGAAAAGAAAAGCTGGTAACAAAGCTACAGGAATTCAACACTAACTTTAAATCTACACTTGAAAGCAGTAAATATAAACTGTCCTTCAGAGAATAAAGAAAGAGAAGGTCGAGATAAACCACTAACAATAGAAGGGTATATTTTCCATAGCATTAAAAAAATATCCGTTTAGATGGATTCAACAGATAAACAGAGATTCTGAAACAAAGATATGAGAGGGGTTCTGTCTCTGGGACTAAAGAAACAAACTCATAGTAGCTTCTGCACAGAATTTGCCACCTACAAGCCCAAAAGGATTTATACCACTGCAGATCAGCACTAATACCTGCATTGTACAGATGAGGTAAAATGGCTTAAAACGAATTGCATCTACTCTTGTAAGATACAAACCAAAAGTTCCTATGTGAACTAGTCCAGCAATAAGTGTGTTGTTTCTTTATTTCCACAATTTAAATTACTTCAATACGTTTATATTCTCCTGTAACTTTCTCCTATCTCTCAAGAACTGCCAACAGAAAAAGTACAACTAACATGTATCTTTGAACCACTCAAACCTATGCAGTGTAAGAACTTTAAATGCAAAAAAAAAAATGGTTTGTCCTTCCAATAGGAGTCAATCTACGATCAAAGAGAATGTTTATGTAAAACATTATTCTCAAAAATGAACATATTTATTGTTCATTTTTATATTAATCCTTACAAATATATTTTCTTATTTCCAAGTGCCCAAGAATAGCAATGTTTTATTTCAAACCAGAATGCAATGTAGAACTGTAATCTCAAAAAGGTTTAAAAATGCACTTCTGCAAGCCCACAATCTCTGTTTTCACAGTAACGACAGAAAGGTGAGAGTGTTTAAAATGAAAAAGTACATTTGCATACATTATCAAATCACATATGCATTCCTCAAAATATTTCTACCCTCAAACTGTTACACTTTAGATCTAGCAAAGCTTCCTTTTCGGTATAATTTCACCAGAAGTATCTGAAAATCTTCCACTATAAACCAAAATCTGCCGACTGTGCAGAAGACAGACAGACAATGAAGCTTTCAAAACCAATCAAATTAAAGCCACTGCCACAACACCTCCCTTGTTGTGCTGTTATGTAACTGCTGTTTGTTTTTCTTTTTTAAAGTATAGTTTTAAGTAAGAAAGAACGATGGTTTTGCTCTTTCATCCCATAAGATACTGTTTCAGGACTGCAGCAGGAAGCAACAGGGATTCATTGCATAACAGGCTTCATTTTCATGAAAGACACCAGAAAAAGAGCTTAAAGTCAGTACATTAAAGGAGAATTTTAAGATGAAGTCACAACTTCCACACTGAAGTGTCTCTGAATGCTTCAATCACCTATTTCTTTAATTTAGAATTTACTCTATCATTCTACATTTTAACTGAGAAGAAACCACACAGAACAGCCATTATTCACTTATTTTCTTTTGGAATCACTGTAAGATAAAAGCCTGTTTGATTTCTTTTTTTCCACGCACGAATACTCTGCAGCATTCTCGTAGCCTCTACTGCATGCACACAGAACTTGTTAAAGATTCACTGCCAGTTTCCATGTGATTTCAAAACCTTTTCCAGTTGTATTCTGACTGCAGTCCTACAAAACAGCGTCGGTAACGTAAGTCTGTTTCACTATGCAAATGTCTGTTTTTCTCTGTATCCTTGCAGATGTTTCTTGTCAACCATCTCACACTGCTCGTACTAGCATTCAAATATTTATCTTGTATTAATCTAAAGCTGATGATTAACATATGGTCTTTCATACTCACCACTGATGTTACTTAAAATCATATTTCCAGAATCTCTCACTTCATCAAATTTTGCAAAGATTGTTTGCAACCTGTAAAGAACAACAAAAAAAATAAATATATATATATATAAAAGCATATATTTACATATTGGAAATCCTCCAGTTTACCAGTAAAAACATGAATTAGTTTCTTAGTATATATAAAGCAGTCAGACAAGGGATTATGAGTTCTAGAAACCATTTCCAAGGGACTCCCCTTCTTCAGTCAGTTGAGCATCTTCACACAAATGCACATAAAGCAATGTCACCAAGTCAGCAAATAAAACTGAGCATCACTATTAGTAACACAAAAAATAATGAAAATTCTGGAGTAGAGGCTTAGTAATATTATATAGTTGCTTCAGAAAGGCAGTGATATTACCCAATTTATACACAACTCTATAAGGCAACAATTTGAACTACAGAATGCTTATGTGAAAAAAACAGGTGGTCATTGATATTTCATTTGTTCTGTGACAATTGCTAATGTTCTGAAAAATCTGGTTTGTTATGAAGATATTTTTTAAGTGGTTTGTACTTCCATTGAAAAGAAGAAATTCTTTTTTCTAGACTCCAGGAACACTAAACACTTCTGTACCACTGATTCTCACAGTGGAAAACACGCCGCAATTGCTTTGCTACTTGTTAAACAGAAAGAAAAAAAAAAGTACAAAAAAAAGTACCAAAAAATTCACATTTCCAGTCTGGTCCCATAAGGTAGAAAATGCTATTCAAGCAAGAAAGTTGGCCAAATCTGAACAGCCAGTTCTCATCACTTCTGCAGAAAATTCAATAAAAGCTGTACAAGTATCTCAGTATAGTATGTACAGATGTGAGGATATTTTAGGTACAAAACGAGCAGGACTGAATACTGACCTTAAATGCACATTTATCAACTACAAGTCACACAACAGTAGGCAGTTCTCATAGTGGGTACAGCTCAGTTACGCTACCTCACACTTTCAAGTATTTTAGTAGCCTTGAAGTGTTATTTTTCCTGCCAAATACTTGAAAGCATTTGCTAGACACCACACAATTAGCTGAGAATTTCACAGGAAGGCCCACCTTACTTCAAATGTCTATAAAACAAACAAACAAACACCCTTAACAGTATGTCCAAAATGCTGAAGCTGTTATCCTGAAAGAAGCTGAATATGAAGACTACAGAGAGTAACAGATTTCCTTTAGATTTGCACCTTGATTCTTAATACGTTGCTAGGCTGATGGTGTGCTTTTGGCACACATGCACATTTTTCAGAGAATTCAAAACAAAAAATTATTTCCTGCTCTTTTGAACTTAGTTCTCAAAACATGCTTCACAGAACATTTTAAGCAGAGAAAGCAGAGAAAAAGGAAATGTTTCCTTATAAATACATTGTGATGATACACACGTTGTCTCTCACTCTGAGCAGAATATCTGATAAAGTAGTAACTATAAGCATTCCCTAATAACCTGTCAGCACTCAGTGCTATGCAGTCACAGTGGTACAGGCTAAAGAGCAACACGGCACCGCCAGCTGCAAAAGCTTAAAAGCATGTATTTCTGACTTGAGACAGACGTATCCTGCAGTGTAGACACAGCTTAAGCTGACATACATTTCTCCTTACTTCCTCCTTCGGAAAAAAAAGAAGTGCCCACATGTGGACACACAGCTGAACCCTGTCTACAGTGTGAACCAGACAGATATGTAGAATGCACAGACCACATTAAATGCAGTACTCATAAACGCATCCTGTAAAATACGTAGCATTTCAAGATATGAAGCTGCAGCCTTAGACATGAGAACTCTAAACAAATAAATGTACTTTTTACATTTATGTTACTCAAGTAATGGTGGAAAAAGTTGTCAGATAACTTCCTGAAAGATCTTGAAAGGCTGTGAACGCTCAGACCAAGCAAGTGCTAACTTCTACGTCCATATATATTTCCTCTATTCACGGAAGATCAGCTACATGTTTCATACTCTAACAAATTCCATTTGGTCCAAATGGAGCAAAAATGGTTCCATGTTCTTGGCTCAAAGAGCAAGAAATGCAATATCCATTCTCAGTATCCACAAACATATTAACACTAATACTTACAGGCTCAATAACAAAGACTGTCAAACCTCTTTGGCAGTAACTTTAACTAAAGGGAAAACACAACAGCCAAATCTCCGGCCACTGACTCCATACTGATTTTTCTGAGAAAAGAAATGTTCTTCAGGCCTAAATGAAGATATTCTTCTGAGATTTGTAACTTGAAAAGCATACACGAAAAGAGGAATTCAACAGATTTATTTGCAAATTAATCTCAGTGACTGAACAAAAAATACACTAGTAGCAAACTAAGTAGTACAACTGCATCTTCTTTTATTAGCCATCTAGACCCTGCTCAGGACCAATATCCTTCTCTAGACAGCCTACTATTTTCTGCAAGTGCAAACCTACAGATTATAAAACCTATTTAAGCTACCATTTGTGAATTAGTATGTACATTTACATTTACAGAGACATAAAATGTATACACTATTTTCATATTTAAATAATTTGAGTGATTTCTCTAAATAATGCTTGATGAACTTTCCTGCCTTCCTTCCAGCTGACATGAGCTCTTATTCTCAGCTTTAAGGCAGAGTGCACTCGGGCAGCAACACACAGACCTCCAATGTGCAATTTGTTATGCAAACGAAGCAAGCCTACATTCTCTGAAATCACATGTTTACCAAATATTGAAGTAATGGTGCTAATATTTATGCTTGCAATTTTAATGCACTGTCATACAGTGAAAGAGCTGCAATAGCATTCTTTAAGGCTGAACTGAACAACTGAAAGCAGCTGCGTCTGAACTACAGATTATCCGTAATACTTACTTAAAATCCTTAAAACCTACCCAGACACACAAATATGAACATAAATTTCCCTCAGAATAATGGTAAGATGGTGCCGTAAATCAGGCTGTTTCACAGACCATAGCTCCTGCATGTCCATATGAAAAGTTTAATGAATCAAAGTGAAGGGAGAACTCCTGGCAGACAGTGGGAAAGAAAGCTCTTAAACTGGGTCTGCCAGGGAAGGAGCAACTGTCTGAGATAGAGCTAATCTGTCTTTCCTGAGCTTTGTCAACTGCCTTGTTACTGTGTTAAGTAGGAAGAGACAGCAGGAATTCTGCCTTCCATCAGTACTAGGGATGGAGACCAGTAGCTTCATGCTCAACTCAAGCAAAGTGTAACCCATCACTTCCTCCCAACTTGAAGATTACTAGGGAAGACACAACACTGAGCCTCAGTTCATGTATTATTTTATGCTAACCTTGACTGTCAGGTGTTAAACTGCTGAGATTCGGTGGCAAGAACCAGCTGGATATGCACCAAATCCAGCTTTGCTTATTTCTGTAAATGAAAATGGCACAACTACGTTTGCTTTCAGATCAAGGGGAATTTGGTGCTCAAGTGATTCTGGCAGTAGGAATCAGCAGTTTGGTCCCTACTGCAAGTTAAGTTAGAAGCTGTTGATTAGCCTGGAGAGACAAAGCTCCTGTGGTGTTTAATCCTATTTGGATCTCGAGATTTACTTAGTTTATATCACATGGAAACGTGAACAGGATGAGTGCTGAACCTATACTTATGGTCAGACCCAACATTCATAGCACAGACAAAAGCTGTTGTTATCTGCATTCCTTTGCTTGCATTCTCTGTTCCAAAGAACATCCAAGACTGCCATAACGTAAGAAGGATTTTCTCAGATTAAGCTATCTGCTGGGGAACTGAATTTTTGGAACTGTAGTAATAATACAATTCAAACTTCTGTGATAACCATATAATCACTTCATACCCCTGAACTGTAACAATGATTAAACAGATGAGAATGCATACAATTTCCCATTCCTATAGGCAGGATAAGTTTTTGTCCAAAGAGGCTGAGCTCTGCCTAGCATGTGTAACAATAAATTTAACACCATTCTCCTATGATAGTATTTCAATACCTTATAAACCGTTAAAAACTAAGGCTAATAATTTTTAGTGTTCTTGTCAGCCACAGAATGTATTCTGATGTCCTGACTGAGCCCATGTAGCAGACACAATCAGCTCTTTTAAAATAAAGAAACACCACTAGGACTCAGAGTGCAGTGTTACATCAGTTTGTACGGGATTAAGATTTTTTTTAAGTGCAAATGATTTTAATGACAAATTTGAAAGATCAAGATCTGTCTGTTTTTCACAACGAAACAAATGCTTAACAACAAAACAATGGCTACTTTTATTTCATACAAAGCAACCTACACAAAACGCAGACCAGCCTTTACAGACTTGAATTACTCAGAAAGCAACTCAGAAAGCATTTTCAAAATTTCATTTCACCTTTTGCATGAAATATGCAGTGATGGCATTTGTACCAGACCAGCTTACACTCCCTTAGAGCAGTTCCTTCTCACTGAATTCCAGAGCTTTAGTTCAGAAGTAGCTGCCTTTCAAAGTAACTATCTCTTATGTAACTGCCCACGAGCAAACCTCCATTGTGGAGAGGGTTCTTCTGATGCAGTTAGCAAAAGCAAGGGAGGTCATTTGTCATTGTAACTATCTTCAAGAAAGTAAAGACTTGGTGCAGGATTTGCCATACTTTCATCTCACTTCCATGCATGTACACATACTTCTCTCTCACATGTGCACAGTGCGTGGAAAGGATTAAGTTCTTCTCAGAGTTGTGACCCTCTACACTCAAACACAAACTCTAGAGTAAGGAACATTATGAATATTTTCAAGTATTCAAGTATTTTTCAGCTATTTCCCTAATGTTTACTGTACTTCTCACTACTTCCATTATATATATATATATATATTTATGCATAATTTTGATTTACTATTATTTTATATATATATTTAACTATTTTACAGCTCTTGTCTTCTCCTAAAATCAGGGAATTTTAACTGCTGAATGTTAGGCTGCTCTTGGCTCTAAACCCATATACCTCTTCCAAGCAGAAAAGACTGTAAAATGAAGGTCAGAAACAGTAAACACCACAACATTCTGGGTCAATTTTGTGTTCTGATTAAAAAAAAAAAAAGTAACATGAAAAGGCTCAGCATCACAAAATCAAAACCACTTGCTCACCTTCCAGGAGGAATTCCTCTTTTTGTAAGATCTAGTCGTACTTTCTCCCCCACATGTCTATAAACCTCCACAATGGCTAGTATGGCAGCATCTCTCACCTGTGAAAGCCAAGTTTAAATCATTATTTCATTTCAGGATTTCAGAAAGCAAAACAACATTTTGCTGACAACCCACTGATCTTCCAGACCTGTGCGCCAACTCATTTCACAGAACAGTTGAAACAGTGAGGATGGAAGGGAAAGGAAATACAACTGTTATTTCAAGATGGTATTTGTTCCAAGTTAGAGCATCTCCAGACGGTAAATGAAAAATCCTGGGAATAACAGCTCTGGAGGGAATTTCTGGGGATGACATAAGAATACTATCTGTGGAAACATGCACTGTCTTTAGGAGCTTATCACACCAGGCAACGCTTCCAAAAGTTAGTCCCTGAACTCAGTCTTGACACCTCATCATCTTGCTTTGACCACTTGCTATGTGCAGCAAGGACCTTCTAGAAAACTGGGTATCTGACAGCCTACAAGAGTGGGCCAAAGCAAACAGCATTTCCTGAACTTCTTTGTAAGGAATTACGTGGTTTCACATAAGCACAAGAAAGGGAGTAAAAATATCTAGGGTAAAGGGAAGAAATGATTACAACAAAAGATGAAGTGCCTTCTACAAAAATGTAAAGCATAATCATCACAACAAAAACTGACAATAGCACACGTCATTATTCTCTATAAAGAATTTCTGGAATACCTGAGTACTGTCCTTTGTAGCAGTCTGCACTAAATCTAGAACTGCTTTATCAAGATAAAAACTACCTCTTCACTAATGGGCAACAAACAAGACAAATTCTTAACAGATTTTCTGCAGAACAGAGAAATGCTGTGGTGTGTATAAGAGACAAAGACTTTGATGCACCAACACGGTAAGCTTAAAAACAAGTTTTTATTTGCCCATCTCCTGCCAATGCTGCCTTCTTCTTCACTGTATTCTTAGCATTCCTCCTAGGACACAGTTTTAGAAAATAGAGGATTTAACCATTTCCATTTGAAGGCTTTCTGAAGTTTGCTGTTTGTCATCATTCTGAACTACAACTTGATTTTCACTGCAGATGTTTTACCTATGTAAGGTGTTTTGTTGTTTTGTTTTTTTAGCTACGAGTTAAAAAGTTAACTACAAAATAATGACCTACTACAAAGTAAGCTTAACAATTTTTCTTAAATGCCTTCATTTATTTTGCATTCATCCTTCTCTCTAAATATGGCTGTTGAAACACCAGGAAGTATTGAAACACTTACCTGACTATTTGAGTCACCAAATGCTGCACACAGATGTGGTACTAACTTGCTGAGACTTAATGCTTGGGCACCATAACTGGAGAAAAAGAAGAAGAAAAATTACTTTTCTGGCGGAAAAACAGAAAGTGGATCTTTAGCTTACCATTGATAAAATACAACCATCAATCAAGTTCCATCTTTCTCTTACTAGTCCCACATTTAGTTTTGAAAAAAAAAAATTATACCTTCAGTCTTTCTTTTGGAAAGCTTACTGGTCAAGTTGTTCAGATTTTTCCCATTTATTCTTTTAACTGAATCGAGCTTCCTGAAGTATTAGTTTCAGACAAGAAAGGACAATTAAGAAAAAGGATAGAATCCTTATGTCTCCATAGAAACAAAAAGCTTACATGTTTAAGGTTGCAATAAGACACAAACACACTCCTTCTCGGGATCGGTAATTCTTGTGCTTAAAACCAACAGCAAGGCGTTCCCAAATGTACTATAAAACAGAAATAATTGTCTCTGATTACCAGGAGCACAATACAGTGTAATTCTATCCACTTTCTATATCTACATTCATAACACTTACAAAAAAATAATGCAAGACAGGTCCATTGGAAAAGTAAAGACACTGCAGATAAAATTAAGTTATAAAATATGCAGTAACAAACACAATACAGATTACTCGTAAACTAAAAACAATTTCAAGAAGTGTTCTTCAGAAATCTAGCTATGTATTTGCATTGCTCGAGAGACAGCTTTAGAAAGTATACAGAATTGTTTCAGTTGCTAAACACAAACACTAACATTTCCAACTAGGGACTCGAGCAGAAGTTGCTATATCCCTTCTGTTTCACATTGTTTCCCAGCCAAGATCTCCTCTCATCCAGTTTAGCTTGTGCTTATCCACACTCCTGCTGTCCACTTCTCTCCTACTTCTGCTTTAGATTTGCTTCTTAATTTTTCGGTTATTTCTTGCCTATTCATTCTACTTTCTTAGCTTCCATTTTTGTTCCGCTTTCACTTCTCCTTTTGTGCTGGTGTTGCTTTCCGTAGCACAATTCTCTGGCTCGCTAAGCCCTCCGTTACCTTCCTGCCCATTTGTTTCCCGATGCCTTTCACCGTCCAGCTCACTGTTTTACCTCTCCATCTCCCTGTCAATCTCCAGCCTCACAGAGTGTAAAGAGTGTAAACGCAAAGCTTACGAGACGTGGGATTCCCAGTGGTACCTCAGAGCGGATGCACGGCCCCAGAGTGCAACTCCCCCAGCTGCAGTGCTGCCATTACAGCCGGCACGGCGCGAGCATCCGCGGCAGCGTCGCCTAGCAATGGCCGCACTCTGCCAGCAGCACATCTCGTGTGCAGGCACCACCCTCCCTCCTGCCCCTGGAGGGCTGCAACTGCGATGTACAGGGACTGCATAACATCTCCTAGATACCGATGACTGTGTTTGGCTTTGCAGAAGGAATACAAACAGCTATCGGTCAACAAAACAGGCAGTGAGAGAACAGGGAACACTGCACCATTTGCACTGATGAGGAAGCACACTTCGCAGCAGATGTTTTAGCTAGAGCCTACTTGATCGCTTGGACCCGTCTCGTGGTTTCTTGTTTGTGTGCCCTATACTTCATCTCATTTTGAAAAAAAAAAACAAAAACCTTAGACAATCAGAACATAGCTTGCCAAAAGTGCAGAGTTTAACAGTAAAGAACAGGATTTTATAGAAGAAAACATCCCTCCAATTAGACCACTGTACAGGATTAATGTGAAATAAAGGAAATCTCCCCATCAGGTGTGCAGAAACAGCCAGAGAGGAAACTGCACAAAGAAAGAAAGCAGACTGAAAAAAAATTCAGTCTTATGCTATTAAACCTACTGAGAGTACTGAATCCATCTAATCAGAAATTCAAACGGCTTCTAAGAAATTTCAGCTCTACTGACTTGCTAGCAATCGTTTGTGCCAACCTCTCTTTATCCTATTCATGCATTAATACCGTCTGTATTCTTATTTTGATGATACTCTGCACGTAAATAGCCACGTCAAGCTCTTAAAAACAAGACAAAAAACAACACAGCACAAAAAACCCAAACATTAAAAATGAGAAAAAGGAACTGACAACAGGACAAATTTAGTACTATTCAAGAACACATCAAAACAAACCAGAGGAGACAATCAGGAAGAAACTTACAAATTTTATCCCCCAAAAAGGTTTCCACCCAGCTCCTCCAAAGGGATGTTTCTCTGCAGCAAAGGGAGCCTAAAACTCTGTAGGAGGCACAGGAAAGACTCCTCTGTTTTGGTCCTTGCTATGATGATAGATGCTTTTTTTTTCAAGTATTTAATAATACATAAAAGCTGTCCTGGGAGCTGACACCTGAACCATGCCTCCTCTCACTTACATATTCTGTTCTTTACACCCCACAAATCTTGTATTCTTTCTTACACTGTGGGTAAGCTTCAAAGGGGAAGCTCCCTTCTATCATCTTAGCGTACAGTCTAAAAACAAATGCTCCCTTTGGAAATGGAAAGATGCATCAGTAACCACAACTTGTTCATCAGCAGGGCCCACACAAAATCAGCACAACCACTCTCTTTATTAGTGTCTGTTTTAGGGAAAGTGTCTCCAAGATGGTCTGTAAGAGAGACACTTCAGAGCAACTTGGGCACAGGAACGTGTTACTTCTGAGCTACCAAGCAATGAGACTTAAGCATCAAGTGCTGTGACATCTCTTGGCAATGAATATCATCAAAAATACAACGAGTGAGTGGATAAAAGCTAGGCTTCATGGATGACATTGCAATACTCTGATACCTAAATCCTACTTGAAATCTAAGTTTCTGCAGTAGCTTAACTTGCAATATTTTTGTACCAACACACAAACAAAGCAGTCATGAACAGTTTTCTCACTGCAGATAAAGTCTGAAAAATCATAATCCCTATGTACAAACATTCAAACTTCTATCTACGAATAAACAAAGCCAGGAATTAGCAAGCAGAAAAACTTCATTTTGGTTCACAAGAAATAAGACATTCCCTATTAACTTCTGCCATTTAAACTCGGAAACAGACGTTTTTAAGAAATTAAGGACTCAAAGAACTCTTTCTTTTGACAACTGGGGTTCTCAGAGCTCCAAATAATGTCACTCCTCCATCAATAACGTCCTGTTAAACATTCACATTTGTCAGACTCACAGAGTAGATATACCAGACTTAGCACTTGGAAGCCATACAGCGCTAACAGCTGTAGAAAGGTTTGCTGAACTCAAACTTCAACATACGACAAGGCAGAAGGAAACATCCCCATCTGAGTTCGTCAAAGGTTCACATGTCTGTCAAACATGTAGAAAGCTAGATGTTCTAAGTTAGACTGCACCATCTGAACTGTGAGACTACTCCTACTTGCTCAGGCATAAAGTAAATTTTGAATTCTGAGCTAAATAAACTTACTTATTCCCATTACACAAACTCAGACATAGGAGGTTGTTTCCAGCATTTAAAGTCCTGCCTCATGACATGAAAACATCTAGTCAGAATTTAGTTACAATATGCAAAAACTGCAGAATTATGCTGTGCTAGGTTTTTATCTTCAACTGAGCAAAGCACACTGTTAACCCATTAAGAATATCTTTAACATTTACTTCATTAACAGTCACTATAACGTTATGATGAATTCAAAGTCAAGCTCATGCTAAAGTAATATGCTCACTGGAGACCTACATTTGAATCTATATAAGGTGAAACCATACCATGGGCGGTGCTGCCTCATCCATCAATTTCAATATGAGATTCTGTGCTTGCTCTCGAACTTGATCTTTGGCATCTCCCATACGATCTATCAAAGGCAGGAGAACTACAGGAGAGAAAAAAAGAAAAAAAAGAAAAGAAACACTTATCCAGTGAAGATTTTTAAATTCAAAAGGGTATTTTCTCCAACAGATGTAAAGTATACCTCATTCAAAAAAAAAAGCTGACTGTAAGTTGGCCAAAGTATTTTCAATTCTGAAACGTACTCCTGAATATGTTACAAAAACTAACAACAAATGCACTGAACTGCAATTGTAGAACACGGACTGAAAAAAGAAATAAAGCTCCCTGTCTTAAGAACTGTATGAATGGATTCCATTTAACCTTCAGGAAGTATGCCATAAACTTCTGAATGTCTGGCTTTTCTGAAGAATAATGCTAAGACCCGGGGAATGGAGGGGAGGAGACAAAAATAGGATTTTGTCAAATCATTGAGATTTTGCTATTTAATTATGAAGATGCAACACGTTTTAAATCCTTCTTTTCACACAGCGTATCTGGTGGTAACTGGTCTTATCTCAGTAGAAGTTATTATTTTACAACAAAGCACCCTCAAATAGTATTTCACTAAAATTACATCAGAGCTGATGGATTTCACCTCCTCCAAATTAGAACTCACTAAAAACTGAACACGAGAAACCTTTGATTTGCTTGCGCACGGAGAGAAGTTAATAAAGGCACCTGACAAACAAATTAATGCCAT
The DNA here is from genome assembly GCA_037305975.1 of Chrysolophus pictus. Lineage (NCBI taxonomy): Eukaryota > Metazoa > Chordata > Aves > Galliformes > Phasianidae > Chrysolophus > Chrysolophus pictus. The sequence goes on from JAYKPI010000006.1 coordinate 44,278,163, forward strand.
CTGATCATTAGGCGGCTTACAGAACCAATGCTTTGATCAGCGCTGTGCAGGACGCCCTGCTGCACCACCTTCCTGCCCTCTGTGTGGGGCCCACAAGCACACTCAGATTCTTCCAACCCCCAGTGCTCTCAGCACCGCTTCTTCAAAGCAAGCAGCAACAACACTGAGTGCTCTGCTTTTGCTCAGGCCTTTACAAGTGAGGCAGAATTGGCAGGGATGTCACCTCCCACTTAGCTCCCTGGGGACAGAGCTTTTAGAGGCACTATCAGTACCTGAAACACAATCTGGGAGAATGAGAGTCACAGGCTAACAGTGACATTTACCTCTTAACAGCTCAACCTCGTGCATTAGCTTTTGTTTCTGATCTGATTCACAGGTTTCTAAGAGCTGGAAGCAGCAGGGAGGTAATCCTAGCCAGAGCTTTTACTCAACACAGATCACGACACTCGGCTTTGTAATTGTCCTCCAAATCAGTATTCCACTGGTGCAGGGACCAAGTTAGCAATTACTGGGTCATTTATTTCCAACTTTTAACACCAGCCTAATATTTACCATGAGACTCTCATACTCCAACACCAGCTCACAAAGTTACACCTGAAATCTGCCTTTGATGTGTTTGGTGTTGCATTTACAACACCAGAGAGCCCTTTACAGCTGCTGCTTGATTCCTCTCAGTCACTGACTGCTGTTCTCCTCACCAAAGATATAACTCCATCCCCTACTTTTTGAAAGGAAGATATGGAAGAGTTCTAACAGAGCTCGATAACATTATAACAAAACAGCAGCGTTGCCAGCAAAAGAAAGGGAACAGAATCATTAACTCTGAATGTCTTCTCAGTCCTCTGCTCCTACATAATAGAATTAAAACCCACAGCTGTCTCCACAGCTTGATGTTATTGGACAAATACATTGCTGAGGTTTGACTTTTTCTCCAACTGTGTCCGAACACTTCCTAATTGTTCTAATCTGAACACTTAATTCACCTGGCCCTGGATACTTCACTGACATCTCTAGCTCTCATTATGCAGCTTCTGCCATTTTTCCTCTATTTTCTCTTCCCCTTTTCCTCTGAATAAGTCAGTACAGCTGTCTTCATTTTACACTTTGAAGGGCTTCCCCCCACACCACGTTTTGTGAACACCAAAGAAACATCCTGAACATCAGAAATCAGTTTTGGGAGTACACAGCTGATCCCTCCTAAACTCCCTGTACGTTTACTGGCCTACCTTTTTCCTTCCCTCCTGACTCTTTGCAGCATCTCTCAGCTGAATTGCAAACTGCACCATCCCTTACTGCTGAGGCTCACAACGCTCACCTGACTACTGCGCAGCTCAAGGCAATTCTGGCTTATAAAGAGGGAAACAAAACCAAACAGTGAGCTGTTCCAAGGGAGGGGGAAGCACAGCGGGTGCCAGTCCTGTTGGAGCAGGGCTCTGTGGTGACTCATCAGCAGGCTGAGTCAGTTCATGGAGCTGCAGATACCAGGCTGAAAGCACTAAGACAATCACACAGAGCAGCTACTAGAAGAGGCTGAACAGAGATGATGAGGTCACCGTGTTAAATTAAGTGATGACACAACCCACAGACTACTAAACATGCCAGCCTTTGTCACCAGCTGGTTCTGGCAGAGCGACTATCTATTGCACGAGTTGTTCAAGGGCCCACAGGTCTGCAGGCTTCATGTTTTTTCCCCCTAAGTAGGGGGAAAATAAACACAGGAAATGACTTTAAGTTAGTTGCCTATGGGTAAAGTTTCAGAATGCTCACCTAGAAGGGCAACTCCACCAAACAATTCGAGTTCCTAATGCCTCCATCATTTTTCTTCCAGATGTTCTAAATGTTTAGCAAGAGCTACTTATATTACCACTTTTTTCTGCATTAGTGACAAAAAACAGCTTGCTCTCGTTTCTCCAGGTAAGTGGAAAACACATCTCCCTATCTAATCATTCTCAGACCATTCTCAAGACACTTGGCTCCCTCTCAGCATCCTGGTTTGCCCCTCTTTTCCCTTCCCTCAGCCTCCTTGCCTAGCTTTCACTCAGTGCCTCCTGGCCTCTTCTTCTTCCATGCAAGTCCTGTCCAGCCAAGACCACGGAGCACAAGAAACTTCGACTTCTTAGCAGAAGCCTCACCTGAGCCCAATTACAGCCAAACTTCAGAGACCACAGCTCAACACAGGCTACTAGCCTACATCAGGATAAGCCAGCACAGTTAACAGAAAGCAGCAGCTTTGCCTACTCACTATCCCAGCCCTAGTACCAGTATTTGTTTTCTCATAAGAAGAACTGAGGACATGCTCACACCTCATGAAGATACACATTATCAATCAAAAGCAGAAGTTACCAGATATATCGGAACAAAGCAAACGGGAACAAATTATGGAAAATTTTCAGCACCTTAGGAAGTAAGCACTGGGTATTTGTGCACTAAGAGTTTACAGAACAAATTCTCAACTTTTTAACTTAACCTGTCTCCATCCCTAACAGGAACAGTTTAAGGTATACTTGTAATACTGAAGTTCCTGCATTAGAAGATGAGTGCGCTATTAGATCCCAAACAGATGACCAGGAAGTGCATCAATGAGAGCAAAGCTTTCATCTCCCAACTTTATTCCAAACACAACTGAACAATCATTTGGCTGACACTTTAAGTTTTATACTTTCTCACTCATTATCAACCTGATGTTCTTCTTTATGCTGCAATGCAAAATATGCATTTGGTAATTTCTGGCCTCAGTCTGCCAGCTAAACAGTCTCAAATTGATGCTGGAGTTACAGGAAGGTGAAGATGCAGAAGCAGCATCGTACATGAAGGCTGTGTTCACTGAGGAACCTGGGATATTACCACACTGAAGTATACAATGTCACATACAATATGGACTCATGTATTCCTGTTGCTTTACACTAATCTTGCTGTTCTTATTTCTTCCACTACATATTGGAACATGGACATGATTTAGCAGTGGGTTGTTGGAGTTAGGGTAGTTTGGTTAGGTTACAGTTGGACTTGATGATCCTTTAGGTCTTTTCCAACCAAGCAGTTCTGTGATTCTAGTTTATTTAAACTATTTCAAGTGGATTTGAAAAACTAGTGATGGTATAACAGCTTTCTTCCTTTTACTCATTTCTGTTGATACGCAGAAAAACATTACACTAAATTTCAGAGACACTGATTCCATATGCAGAGTTGCTGATTACTCTTTGCTGAGCCAAGAAGCACTGCACCCCACTCTTCGCCCTCTCATCACATTGTACTGTCAGTCTCCATCACTACCAGCCATCCCAGAGATTTTCCTCCCAACATTCCTGCATTGTTATACAAAGATTTCAGAATTTTAATTAGTGAAGTAAACCTAAAGGTGTCAGTAATCGTATTCTACAGTACACGTTAATTCTGCCTGACCTATCTCCACCTAACCTGCTATCTACAGCTGAGTTGCTATTTATACATTTTCTGAGTGCATGAAGAATTATGTCGGTATTATATCCCTAACAGCTTGTTATCCAAATGGTTTCTTTTCCTTCGTTTGTCTTCCTTTTCTTGGCTTGGTAAACCTAAATAAAACTTCATTTATACAAATTCACATAATGATTTTATCACTGCTAGTTGGACAGTATATGCAAGATTTGGGGCCAAAATCAGCCTGGAGAGTCAAAGTACAGCCTTGGGAGATTAAATATTTATTTCCTCGACAGGGACAGGAGATAATAAACAAGTAAATCACAGAAGTCAGTGCCTAGAATGGCACCCAGTTTATTTTAAAAAATTCTGAGCGGCTTAACTGTATGACCCCCGCAGCAAAGAATGCCACAGGTAGCACAAACAATTTTCTTCTGTTAAACTTTAACAATTGTTCCTTCTGTTATGACACAGTTTTTCAGTTCGCGTTATGGCCCCCAGCTCCCTCTTTCTTCCTTTTTCTCTTGACCACTGCTCTTTCAAAGTGCCCCTTTTATGCAGACCCTCTCCTGCCTACCCACATTTCCATGAACCAACTTCAGATGGTTCTTGTCAGCTCCACCAGAGTTGGAACAACATCAGTATAAGTAAAAACTCCGTTACTAAAAAGTGCATCTTCTTGTTTCAGATGTTAAAAGAAAGGCCTTGGGGACAGAAACAGATTAAACGCAGGCAGCCGTGTCTACTAGGTTTCTCAGAAACCTTGCCAGTTCAGGAAACAGCACTAAATGGCTGCTGGTATTGGAAAGAAGGGAGGGAAAACAGCCATGCTGGCAATTTGAGCAGACTGTTTTCCTGTGAAAGACATACAGAAGCGAATATCTCAAAGAGGCTCTGACAAGGCCAGCAATATGGCTGGTCTGACAGCACAAAGACTGCTTCTGAACAAAGAATCTTTAACAGGCTTTTGGACTTAAAACGTCCACTAAGGCCGTGCTGTTCCCCCTCTGAAGCTCCTCAAGATGAAGTACGGTCCAGAGCAAGACAGTTCAGTTCAGGAGATATCTCAGACACGAATGCCTCTCTGCGTCTCTTCAGGAGCCAAGACTAGCATTAATGGGATTAATTAGACCTGCTGTTTATCATCAGTAACGGAGAGGGGAAAAAAAAAAGCACGCATTTCTTTCATGATAATAACCATGAATCCATCAGGGTCTCAGCCCCAGGAAACACAAGAAGTGAGCTTCAAGTCCAAAGAGTTTTAAGAGGCGCAGTAGATGAACAAGAAAACTATGAAGTGGGGAACTAACATTAATCAGAATTGGGTAAGAAAGGGAAAGGAAGGCTACAGTTTGTCAGCTCTACTTTATTGACACTGTATTTTTAAGGGTCATACAGTGAAGTATCCACAGCAGCAAGCAGATGGTACTCCAACTCATCAGCATTGATCACTTAAATAAAAGTTGTTCTGATCACACAGAATTATGGTTATTTAATAAATACAAACTCCAGTGCTAGCTGGACAGGAGGTAGAGAGCATTAAAGATTGAGTTGTGTGGGCGGTTTTCTGGTTTTTGTAATAGCATTAGGGAATCTGTCACCAAGATGAAAGAAGTCACAGACTAGAAGAGCTGTGATCACTAACCAACCAGGGAAGGAGACTTAAGGTTCTTCTGAAATGCTGCAGAAAGTTCATCTTCTCTGAAATTCAAAAATATGAGCCACTTAAAACATCTGTTCTAGAGGGAAAAGATAGAGATAACTGAGCCTCCCTTTGCAGCCTTTCCTAAAACAAACAAAAGAAATATTCAACATTCACTGTTTAAAATAATCCTACAGCACATATCCAACAGAGTTCTTCCTGAGATTACTAAACAGCAAAATGAAAAGCCAAAGTCAGAACAACTGACATGCATTTCCATGCAACAAGGTATCTCTGAGGCAGACTTCTCTCACATAAATTGAAAAAGAAAAGAAAAAAAAAAGCTTTATCTTTTATGAGCAATTTGATTTAATCTCAAAGTTCTGTCTAACTTTTGAGGTCAGTCACACTTTGAGCAGAGACTTGGGCCAGAGGAACTCACAGGTCCCTTCCAACCTAAATTATTCCAGGTTTTATATTTAGGCTTAGGCTTTTCCAACAGCAGACCCTGACATCAGTTTCAGTATTTCAAATCAATTAATAAAAATCCGAAAAAAAAGTCAGTTCATAAAACCTGAAAGTATAATGTTTTTCAACATAATACATGCCCATGATATCTCATCCTGAGACGCTTCTTTATTTTCATGGTAAAGAGGAAAACATTTTTCCATACATCATTAAATCCACCTACTGAACAGTCACACTGCAATTAAGCTGCATGTTTAAGCCCTTTCTATTCAAAAAACGTCATTCCATCCAAAACTGCTGTTCACTAACTGGGGAAAAAAAGCAAAAATTAAGAACTTTGACATCAACGCTGCTATTACATACACTCACAAATACATCTGTGTGCATTTGTAAAGTATGTATGAATTTGTACTTACACGTACATAAACAGTGTGTGGTTTTCTAAGTGTCATATATTTTTCTCTTAATTCATAGATGACTAAAACACATGTTAAGACCTCTTGTGAGATTTAGTATGACAGTGAATGGCAACATAATATCACAGACTAATGTACAGTTCCATACACTAAGAAAAATATATAACAATGTAATACATTAAAACTGAAACATATTCCATCTATTTCTACTGAACCTTCTCTTTTTATCATTCCTTTGTAAATAACAAAAGAATTCTGAATCAAAATCTCATTAAACTACAATCTTTTTTTCTTGTTTTTATCCAATGCAGTATGTGACCTCAGTTCATACAACAGCTTACAATAGGGAAAGCTACAATTTCCTCATATGACACCATCTGAAATTCATCTTTTCAATTAAAAAAAAATTCTGAATTACTGATCACTTTTGTATGTCGTATACTGAACGGTGGAAATCCCTGGTGATGGCACTGGTTTAGAAAAACATGGTATTAACAGTGCAGAGAAGAGTTAGATAGCAGTTTAAAAATAAGTGAGCTGTTGTGATTTTCCTATTTTTTTTATTTATTATTATTATTTTTTAACCAGCGAACTCTCAGAATCCATCGTCATGGAATGCTGAAAGATACATAGTATCAGCAGGTTCTGAATTTCAGAAATTTATGGACAGTGAGTTGATAAACAGCTGCCAAAGAGAAAAGGCACAGATGTACAAGTGGGGATGTGAAAGCAGTAAGAGGTAACCGACCACAGATGGAAGCCAGGCCCCACTGAATGAACCACTCCATCTATGTCTGACTCCAGCTGGCATTTCTTACATCAGGGCAGTCAAAGGACTTAAACCTTTTCCAGGAACTGTACACAGAACAGGAAAAAAAAAAAAAAAACCAAAGAACAAATAACATTTTTTCAGTAGCTGTTCTCATAAGGATGGGCTGGGAAGCAGAATAAGGAACAGCGACAAAACAATGTTCACTTCTTTAGAGAACCAAATTACTTGTTATATACAGTATTTTAATAATTGATGCCTTCACCTGGGAAAACAGATCGTGACAAGGTAATTAAGTACTCTTACGTAATCTCTTTTAATCACAGAACAAGCATTAGAATTAAATAGTGAAAGATGGAACACTCAAATACTCCTTACTCTGCCCTATTTTTCCAGAACATAGCCCTTGAGTCTTATCAACTAACACATATCCTGACTCTTATTGCTTGTAAAGCAATTCACAGCATCTCTAAGTACTATCAAAAAAATCCAAATTGTTGTGTCCAAGTTCCTAAAACAGTGATGTCAGCAGCAGGGAGTGTGGGACGTGGTTCTTCATAAAAGGATACCACCTTGGAAAAAAGCAACACTGCAACACTGGCTTGTTTCCTCTGGAAGTGAATGAAGTCCTGTCTCTTGTCCCCAGGTTTGTACACATGTCCTGGGCTGCCTCATCCCAGGTGCAGAATTTGGCACTTGCTTTTGTTCAACTTCATGCACTTGGTGACTGCCCAGCCCTCACATATATCAAGATCTTCCTGCAAGGCCTCTCTGCCCTTGATGGAGTCAACAGCTCCTCCAAAACAGTGGTGTCCTCAGACTTAGCATACACTCGAGCCCTGCAAACAGACACCATCTCCACACCAAGCCTTTCCTTGACAGATGAAGCACTTGATCCTGTAGAGAAGAGTGTAACTTTTAAGGCTTAAAGATCATCACTGATAGCTTGCTTTCTAACGTCCTAAAATACCCAACGAAAGCACAGGAAACAAAGAGGGGTTGCACATCTCCTGTTTATGCAATCTAAAATATGCACTTAGTGTCTTGTTCTAGTTAGACCTACAGAGCAGTGTCTGAGAGGCTGCTGACACTGCAGAGCACTACTTGGGTACATAGCTACTGCCTTCCAGAAGCCATGATACTGAAATCATGGAGCGTTTGCAAGAAATGGGAACAAACTGGGACAAGATTGCTATTTTATTTTGTTAGTGTTGCTTGGGAAACTGATTCCCCCCTAGCCCCATCTGAAGAACCAGAGGGACACCAAGGAGGCCAGAAGGGAGCTATTCAGGGGAAGAGGGAAGCAAGATCTAGGTGAGGAGTAATTCCCTTTAACAACAACAACAACAAAAATCCACCAAAACTGTAACTACACTTGAATAACTTCTTCTCCACTGGAGACTGAAGCTGAAGATGCAGATCATTCCCAATTAAAAAGAAAACCACCCCTGTGGCCCCAGTGATTTTGTAAAATAATGTTGAGCTGTCAATGAAGAACTGATAGCAGCTTCAGCAATGATGATGCATGGAAAATGTTAAAAAGAAAAGACTAAGGGTGAACTCAGTGAAAATACGAAGGGAAAAATCACCCAAAAAATAAAACTAGGGAGCATCCTGTTACATGCAATTCAAGAAATCTCTGAACAAGCAGATTAACGGGCCTGAAAAGGTTTCTCCCTGGAAGACAGCAGGAGAAAAATGTAGACATAGTTGATAACTGAAGACCAGAAGTCTGCACATCTACAATACAGGATTACCCACCTCCTCAAATAAATGGTTATGGAAACTTCGTAGAAGTTTCTGGTGAAGAAAAATAACTTCTTTTTTTCCTGCCTCCATGCAACTTTCATCATCCAGCTACAATGCAGAGGCTATACCATCTAAAACCCTAGCCAAAGTAGTTTCTTTTGGCATCTGTAAAGAACCTTCTATACTTAAAATCAGCTCCGGCAGAGAATAGGAGGCAACACCTTTGTGATAGCTTACAAACTTCTGAGAGCTCTCTGAAATACAGCTCTGCAGAAGGAAACTCAGCTGACAGAATGTCGGTGGGTTTTTACAATATTTTCAAGAAGGGGGCTTATAAGAATGAAGGTATCATAAAAATAAATGGAGAATAATGCACGAGGCAGTAACTAAGAAACATCAGGCTGGGCTGTAAATGCACCATCACTGAAAAAGAAACACGTTGTTAGACAGTTTCATGAATACATTGGGTCAATTTTCAGGAAGCAGTAATGTAACAAAAAAAAAAGATTATCAATAATTATGAAAGTAATCTGTGATGTAATGGAAACAAACATAATTATGCCATAATAAAAATAGGCTCCCTCTGGGCTGTTTTGAATTTCTCAGTTCAAAAGCTTTACAACTAAAAGGCACTGAAAACAGCAACAAGAACAATAAAAACTGTGGAATAGTGTACAAGAAACAAACCACAAAGGAGTGAAGGGATAGGGATAGAAGAGAAGGGGCACGGAAGAGATACATGAGACAAGGATAGGCAGTCAATTATATGAAGAACAGAAATTATGGCTTACATTCTAAATGTATGCGGTGAGCAAGCATAAAGTTATTACATAGCCAGTCCAAAAAATGAGTTTTGTCACACCATGTATAATGAAGCATTACTAGAGTACACTTCAGAAGGCAAAGGCATACACAGGTTCAAAAACAATGAAACTGTACAAAAACAGTGACATTAAAGACACTAAAGGCAACATCTATGCCTCAGCTGGCTCTGAACTCCAGGACTGTAGGCAGTTTGCACATCATGTTGAAGGAGTAATCCCTGCAGTATTCTCCTGTCCCTACTTTATTCTCAGGCACCTGGAAATAGGCCACTGTCAGACACATATCTTTGATCTGACTTACTGGAGTCACATCTGCAGAGTCAACACATTATGATCCGGGAAACTGGTGGTTCTTTAGATTTTGAAGGAAGCAGATTTCTTGTTCACCAGCGTGCTTTTAATTACTCTCAAACTCCGTTATCCTCAGTCAGGCATTTATCATCAAGTTTTGGTATTTCTGCTTCACTGATATGAGCTGAAAATGACCCAAACCTTCTCATAGGACGTGGTGCATTCTGTAACCTTTTTTTCTGTCTGTTAAGATTATAGAAAAGCTGATCATGCAGAGGTTTGACTTGCATACTGAGCATAATGGATTTTATAGGGCTTGATTTTGTAGATGCTCAGAAGACTCACTCCAGTTGAGGGCACTGCTCCTCAGCTTTTCTAGAAAATACTTTTGGAATACTTGGCTTCAGATGCCTACTGATGCTACACGTCACCTAGTGCCAGTATTTCTCTTCTTTCCGTATAAATGCTACCAAAATTAAATGAATAAATAAATAAATAAATGTCTATATTTGCTCACAGTCTCCGTGTACACAGTTGCCAGGAGTGAACAAAAAGCATTTTCAATGGAAGAGTCTAAGTGTGAACCTAAACAGTTCACTTGAAGCAAAAATAGAAGAAATAAAGAGAAAGCATTACAACCATCAGTAAGATCGTTGAAATTTCAAGTTCTACAAGTAACTAAAATATAAACCAAAACATATTAAGACTCTGAAGCCCAGCACTGTCTGTAGCTAGCTACAAACTGTACTCATAAATCAATATTCCATGAGCATGATATGAGTCAATTTCCCTTATGCTACTGAAATACAAAATCAACCAACCAAACAAAACCCTCTGCAACAAAGTATGTAAGTTCTGCAGTAGTTTGCTGCAGCAGAAATATTATTCTATAGCATCCTAAAATATGTGTTCTGTTGATTTAGTTATTAACTTATCACAAATTAATCTTTGTATTCGTAACCTTCCAAATTTTGCTGATCTCTTAGCAATTAAAGACAACGGTGGAAACCCAAAGAAGAACAAGCTTAAAGTTTTGACAGGCAATTTAACATAACTGGTTGTGCAGGAGGACAAGATACGAGATAATTCACACACATTCTGAACAAGGACATGAAGCCAGCCACTTCTGTTAAAAACAGCCCGTGATAAAACAACAATGTGAATGCCCTGGAATTGCAATCTGTTCTCAAGGACAGCAGCAAAATGAATCAAGCAGATACGTGAAGTTCATTCGTTTGAGTTAGGTCTTAACTCCACATGTCCAGCCACCACTGCTAGGGTTAGGGGTGCAGCATTCCTTCTTCCTTTTGGTCTTAAAATAAGGTTACTTTTCACTTACCAGTTCCTATGTAGGATTTAAAGCGTCCCGATAGTCTGTGGACAAAGGCACCTAAAACATCTAATCCCAGTAACGCCACCTGTTGAAAAGAAAAGCAGCAGATATACAAAACTGAAGAGTACAGAATTCTTTAGAGTATACTCTACAGAAATTACAAACTTTATAAGAAAATATGCTCAACCACCATATCTTAAAGAAAAATGAAACTTCTTATTAGAGTGCTGACAACTTCTTAAAAGCTTTCATTAACAGAAATCTATTAGCAAATGTTTGGAACGGATCAATTATATTTACATACAGCACAGCAGTTCACATTTTTCAGTACTTGCCTTAAAATAGAAAGAAAATAAATGTTAAAACCTCAGTGTTTCACTATTTGCAACTATAAGTGATAAAAAATCAAACAATTAATTAAAAGGACTCAGGAGTTGGAAGTGCTGTTAATCTCTCTGGTTATAACATTAGGACTGCGGTTCTGCTGTTCCTTCCTTTAAAAGAAGGCTGCCAGAGGTTTAGCTCAATGTGAAGTGGAAACCAAAGCTCCTTAGAAACAGAGACCAGCAGCAGGACAGGCATATTGCTTAGGGTCTCCTCTACCAGCTGCTGAAAGAAACATCAAACAGAAAGCCTCAGCAAAAAAATAAATTGAAATAAAAAAATAACTAAAAGGAGTCTGGAAGAGCAGTTCCCAGACACAGAAAACGCAAACAGATTAAAAACAAAACAAATCATGCCCTCGTGTGTAAGCAGTAATACAGGCAAAAAAAAGAACTATTTCCCAGATGCTGAGACTTGCTTCAGTCTGGTTACTTAGCTCATACGAAGCAATGACAACTTTTTCTGAACTCCCAGCAGAATTCAGAGAAACTGACACTGTCTCCCATCACGGTGCAGACCACACCACTCATCTGCCTGCCTCACCAGCTACACAGGTTTTCTTTTCTCTTCACTCGATATTGTTCAAAATTCAGAAAGCAGCACACAGATCAAAATGCTACTGGAATGCTGAGGAATTCCCAGCTGTGAGCAGAAACCAGCTCAAGGACAACAGCCATTTACAACAATACAAGAACGTGGTCCAAAGCAACTGGTTAAACCAACCCACTGTGAGCAGTTGGGACACGTCTTCTCTCCTTCTATTATCCTGCACCCACTTAAAACTTTCGTAGTTAATTCCCTCCAGCAGCTCGCTGTGATCACACAACATACATTTTCACATCTTGCAGCTACCTTTGAGGTGCTGCCCATGAAGAAGCCCATGCCCAAGAAAAGCCCTTTGAAACACTGGCATTTGTAATTTCCCCAAGAATACATAAGCAGAATTAATCTCTCCTATCAGCTATTTATTTCCATAGAATTTGAAACCTCATTTTCTTCAAAAAGAATGTTTTCTTAAAATCCTTCACTGTAACAACTGTCCACCCCAGGCAACAAGCCAAAACCAATCTGAGTGGAGATGAATGGGAGCACAGGCAGCCCACACACACAGCATCACGGGACTCGTGTTCCATAGGAAAACAGACTGCTAAGCCACCCATAAAATCCAGGACCTGAAACAACCACACAGTGGAACAGATTTTAATGGATTTATTATTTCTAGACTAGATCTCCTCCTAAGTGGAGGCACAATATTCCAACTTACTTGGAAACTCATTTTACTACATGCTAACAGACAACAGCAAACGTTAAGTGGATGCTATCCCACATTAAATTCTTTCCACTAAGTAACTGCAGCTAAGATTTAGGAAGATGAGGAAGTGGAATACTGTAATTGTTAACTTTAAATACAAATCAGTTTTTAGGGTAACATCAAAGCTTCAAAAAAGACTCCTTCCTTTAACGTTATTTTTATAGCTTTTCAAACTACAAAAGACTCCAGGTTGAGATTTTCTTTGAATTATTTCGGATAAACATTCTGTTTTCCTATGCATCTGTTTCCAAACTACTACTTCCACTTTAGACCCATTCTCCAATGGAAATCTGTAACATAGCTTTCCTTTGTAAGTATTGTTTTCTATTAATACACAAAACTGCAACCCTTCCCTCCGTAAAGGCACTTACAGAATCTCCCTTCTCCATGTTTGATTACATTTCTTAAATCTCTCCTAAGTCCTCTATTCTGAAGAACAGCTCAGAGACTTACAACAAGTGACACAAGTAAAACTGCCTTTTATTACCTATCTGCTTGTTACAATCCTGAACAACATTCCTGAGTAAGACAGCAAATACTCCTTGATGAATCCTTCCAGTGCTGTGCTGCTATGGTTTGGGGCTTTGTTTCTTTGAAGTCTCACCTGGGCACAAACAGCAGCCATTTGGAAGATCTGAGGCTGTATAAATCTCAGTGAGAGGCCTGACAGTTATCAGAGGAAAGCCTTACCATCAGAGAATCTGACCACCTGCGTTTTCCTTCCCGTAAGAGAAGTTTGATCCAGAGCACCCTGATATAATGCTTGTGTGGTCCATATGTTTGTATCCCTCCTTGTGAAAAGGATAGTTTAATCAGCTCTTACAACATAAGTCACATTTACATGGATGGTGCTGGTTCTTTCTAACTTGTCTATCAATGAATTACTTAGCGAATGTAGAGTTCTACTTCAATAACTAGTGCAAATAAGCCACCTCAGTAAATACTACCAATTTAAACACCATGCTGAGTGTTCAAGCACGCTTTTTTAAGGAGCTGTTATCAGTTGGCATCACAGAATCACAGCAGGTCTAAGGATGGAAGAGACCATCCGTCCCGCCCCTGCTCCAGCAGGTACACCAGAGCACGGTGCCCAGGTGCTTCTGCAGATCTCTAAGGAAGAGACCCCACGGCCTCTCTGGGCAGCCCATGCCAGCGCTCTGCCATCTGCAAAGCACCAAAGTGCTGCTGCGTGTGTTCAGAGGGAGCCTCCCATGCTCTGGTTTTTGCCCACTGCCTCTTGTCCTGCCTCTAGGCACCACTGCAAAGAGCCCAGCTCTGTTCTATGAGTAATCCCCTTCCAGGTGTTTATGGAGACAGATGACATCTCCTTGAGCCTCCTCACAGGAGAGGTGCTCCAGGCCCTTTGCAACTCTCCTGTATGTCTACATCTCAATTGTGCAGGAGAGCCCAGAACTGGAGCCAGTGCTCCCGGTGCAGCCACACAGATGCTGAGCAGAAGGGAAGGATCTCCTCCCCTGACCTGCTGGAAATGCTGGGGTACATGCTATGGAGCTGCAGCACAACTGATCTACAAGATAAAGGCTCCAAGTGCTCCAATAGCATTGGGCCACATACTAATGTCATCATCAGCATGGCTCTTTTCCACTATCTTCAACTGGGGATATATCTCTCATAGTTTTAATATAATTAACATGGTATTAAGCATGTTGCATGCATGTGTTCATATGTGCAGTGTGTTGATTCATGCAGCATATTAACATGTACAGCATAGCACTGACTGACATTCAAATATGTTTACATGTGATGTGCTCATGCATATGCAAGACTTGCATGCTGACATATTTTGTGCTATCACACCATGTATGATGTGTCAGTGTATGTCAAAAGTGCATGTGTGACACATGTCAATGCAAGTCAACACAATTCATCTTGCATGTTGGCACATAATCACATCCTTGTATTCTGTCACTGTTTGCTGATACTCACTGTCATGTATCAACATCCTGCATGTTGTTGCTTATTCTGTGCCAGTGAGTGCCAATGCATGTTCAGTGTCACCACATGTAGATCAGTGTTCCATGTGCCCACATGTATGAGAGTTGTAGCATGCCACATGCCAACATGTGGAAGTGTATAAATGTAGGTCCACATCAGTGTGTAAGTGTGCCAAATCATCACATGTTAACACATACCAAAGTGTGCCAAAACATATTACATGTCAACATGTGTCAAAGCATGCTGAAGACTCTAGAGCGATGACATGTATCAAAGCATGTTGCATGCCAAAGCATTTAAGAACACCACTGTGCGATAATGGATGTCAAAGCATATTGCCTGTTGATCTGTCAGCATATGTCATGTGTTGATACATCTCAGTCTGTAACATGCCAAAACATTTTTTTTTTTAAAACATACCACATGTTGATGTGTGACAATGGATGCTGAAGCATGTTGCATGTTGATGTGCAGAAGCATGTCATGCATGGACGCATGATGAGGTGTGCCACATATGCAGAGGGTCAAGGTACCTAAGTGTGTTGCAAATTGACACATCACACCTTCTTTTGTTAACACATCAGTCAACATATATCATCAACTGTCACATGCCACCCCATGCTGATGCTGGTCAACACATTTATGCACGTTTGTTAAAACACATCATGTGTCCATGCGTGTCATAGGTTAAGCTGTGCCACATCAATGCATGTTCATGTGTGGCCCCTGTCAACCCACGTCTAAACTGTCAATTGTTTCCTTTTATTAACAATCATTTTCTCGTTCAGCTCCCCATTCACCTACTTAAGTGTATGCAAAGAAGTTAAAACTGCTGCTACGACCCTAAACTTGTTTCTTGACTCTAGAACTGCAGTGCAGTCTTCCCCTCCTTGCTGCATGCTGTGAACTCCTCCTGCTGGTAGCCTTCTGTTGAATTGAAGACACAACACATACTTCTTAAAATGATAACAGGTAAATACAGCAGAGACACTGCTGTTATTGTGGCATCTCCTGCATTTGGTGAGCCGACGAGCAAAGCTTAAGAAATAGCCTGCTTTCCAAGAAGCACAAAGTAACCATTAACTCCAAGGATTTACTTGGGAATAACAGATAAACCATATTACCTGCAAGAGACTGTGTGAAATCCAACTTTGTTTGTCACACAATAGTAATCTGCTGCTCTGAGACAGGAACACCATTCATTTATGATTTCCTGCTGCAATGGAATAAAACATCTCTACTGCAAAGGTTAGAAATCCAAATATTGCTTATTACTCTTCTCACATAAGCAATACCTTGACTTCCCATCAGAATTTTAGTAGTAATTTTTACTAGTGCCAGTCACACATGATTTAGTTGTAGATCAGCAAGTTGGCGTCACTGCTCAATAATTACATTTTGGGAGGACAACTATTAGATTTTATGGGCTCTAAAAGGGACCACGGAACATACACAAATTGCTAGCTACCAAAAGCAGACTTGCCCAACTCTGCAGGCGAAGCACTATTTCTCCTGTGTCATCTTACAGATCTTTAGCAGATGTATCAAAGCAGATTTCCAGATTACTTATCTGACTCAGACACAAAACAGTTTGAGCTACCAGACTGTTTCAAGTTAGATAATCCTGTAATTCTTTTCAAGTGACTGTTGAGTATGGCAGGTCTTCCAAATCTGTTCAGACTAGACATCATTCACAGGGAATAACATGCAGGTTAACACAACAAAGCTACTAAGCACGTATCAGTAATAGAAGGATAGGATACCCTCAGTAAAGTGGAAGGAGTTTAGTGCTTGAAGTTGGCCTACGAGCCTGAACACAAATATTAGCATTGTTCCAGTCTTGTGATTGCCAGGTATTTCTATGCTTTGGGAAAACAAATACCAGCAAAACACCACCATCAGCCAACTCTTAATGCTTTGCATCCAACTTATCTCCTCCTTAAAAAGGAAGATTACATAACTCACTTCCGTAAGTTTTTTTCTCCACTGCTCTTCACAGCCCTGGGAAAGCAGCCATTTAAAAACACAGACACAAAGACCTCTAGGTTGTAGGAAGAAAGCAAGCAGTCCCAACTACCACAAAATAAACCATGGTGCCAGAACGCAAAGCACACTATTCCCAGTCTAGCGGGCAACACTCTAGTTCTAATTAGGACCAAACTAAAGGCGTTCAAACTTGCATATCCTTTGTGCTCTCCCTGGTGTCTCTGTAAGACACTTAATCACTGATTGCATAAGACCTCTGACGGACATGCTAACTCAGCCTGCAAAGCACACCGTTACAGACAGCCTTTAATGAGGACTCATCTCCCTCTTCAGAGTACTTCTAGTGTTCCCCAGCAAACCTTCAGTACAACTCCATCCCATTTCAGCACCCATCCACACATTCTTAATTCCACCTTACTGATTTGTCAGCTACTCAAACTGGTAATTGTGCATTCCTCTTCAATGAGCTAGATGAACTCACACGTTTTCCCTAATCTGCTTTCAGAGTTCAGAACTACCAGTTCTGTTTTGCTTATTAAAGCCTCGTGACTAGTTGCCAACTTCAAGAAAGCAAAAGCACTATTTAAGTGGTAGAAATCTTGCCACAAGCTGATTCAACCCAGCTGATAACAAGTCTGTACCTGTTTATTCCACACCTATTTGTTTTTCCCCCATTTGTTACCAAGTCTGACAAATCCACCCTTCTATTCTTAATCCCTCCAGTTCCTACTCCTTTCCAGGATGCCATTTCTCAGCTACAACACAGCTCTGAACCCAGAGCCCCTGCACATCTCATTGCCATTTTCAGTGTGGTCAGTAGAACGTGTCACATGCAAAAACTGAGTTTTCCATCAGTGGAAAATGACACAGTACATCCAGGGCGAGTTATCTTAGTTATTCCCTCATTACCCACACCTGTCACCTATGAGGAAATAGTGCTCCCTCTCCTAACTTCCTTGAACATTCCCGACTTGCCACTCCAGCTCATCAGGCTCAGCAGTTCTGATGAATAAGTCAGCCAGTATCGCTGCTCAACTAACCAGCCACATCAAGCTGCAACACAGAAGATAAAAAGCAGAATTTTATAGGTGCTGTTATATCCACTCTGGAAAAGGCATCCAACAAATGAACAAAAATACAGTAATTAAAAACAAAAATTAATCCAATATTTGTCTTGAAAATGTGCAGGAGCCTGCGGCACCTGTTATATTATCATTCAGATCCTGAGGTTATTAACAACATTGTCGGGGGGAAGTTCTTTACTACGAGAGTGGTGAGGTGCTGGAACAGCTGCCCAGAGAGGTTGTGGATGCCCCATCCCTAGAGGTGTTCAAGGCCAGGCTGGATGGGGCCCTGGGCAGCCTGGTCTGGTATTAAATGTGGAGGTCGTTGGCCCTACATGTGGCAGGGGGGTTGGAGATTCATGATCCTTGAGGTCCCTTCCAACTCTGGCCATTCTATGAAAAAAAAAAAAAAAAAAACCAGAGGTCTAACATTTCGACATGGCACAGAGCAGCTCAGCTGGGCTCGGTCTCTGCAGATCCGCTCCAACACGTGCTTGTTAAGACAAAACACGCAGGTCAAATGCAGAGCGCAGCTCCCCAGCATCCTGCTAACTTCCACCGTGAGTGAGGCAGAGATGTGGCAGCCACCACCGCACACGGGAGCACAGGAGCTGATCACGAAGCACCCAACACCTCGCGCTGCTGCAATTAACAGCCCGCGACACAACGCTCCAAAACACAACTGTGCGTACACAGGGCCACCAACGAGCGACAGAAGGGAAAAAAAAAACCACCACAACACCTCGACATCGGCTTTCCGACTCCCAGTTTCACCCCTTTAAAAGGGAAACAGCTTAAGCCGTCCTGCCGAGACAAGGAACCAGCCGGGAACCAGACAGCGAACAGCCCAAGAGCCCGCCCCGCTTTCGCGCTGCCCTGCAGCCGACGCCCTCCGTTACAGTAAGGGCTCCCCAAGGGAGAAGGCAGCGCGGCGTGCCCACACTGCCGCCCGCCGACGGCCCGGGCGTTCGCAGGCAGCACGCGGAAATCCCCGCCGTGGAGCCGCAGCGCCGATCGCTCCGGGCCGGCTGCCCGCCGGCGGAAACATTCCCCGACGTGACGGTCGATCGCCGCCCCTCAGCCGACAGCGAACGGACAAACAGCCCAAGGTGAGTCATCGCCGTCACGGAGATCGACACAACTTCCCACGTACGGCAAAGCCGCCGAACGACGACGGGAACGCCGGGCGCCCCCCGGCCGGCCTCACCTTAAAGTTGCTGGAGTTGACCCAGGTCGCCAGCTCGTCGATCACTTTGTCGAGGCGCTGCTGGTCCTGCTCCACGTCGGGGGAGCGGGCGGGGTCGCCCACGTACTCCAGCAGCTCCTGGCCGACCTGCAGCCTGCGGCCCACGTCCTTCTGCTGCACCTGGGCGCAGAAATAGTCCATCCCCAGGAGCTCCATCGCGTTAGAAGTTCGCTCGGAGGGCGCCGGCGGGCCGGGGGGAGGCGGAGAGGCGGGCGGGCTCACGGCGCTCCGCGGACGGCCCCGCGCCCCGGCTGCGCGCCCGGAGCCTCCATGCGGAGCCGCCTCCGGCCCCGAGACGAAGCTTGGCGCAGGGATCCGGGCTCCTCGGGGGGCTCCCGGCCGCCTCCGCACGCCGTCGCGGAGAGCTCCCGGCCGCGGGGTAAGGAGGCCAAGGAAGGGCGGGCGGCTCGCCGCGGGCCGCTGTTACTGCGCGCAGCTCACGGAGCTGCCCCCGCGGGCGCCGCGGCGGCGAGGCCGGGCCGGACCTCACATGCTCCCTGCGCCGCGGCCTCCGGCCCCTCCCGCCTCGGCCCCCGGGCCGCGGGGCGGCTCGCAAACTTCGTCCCGGCGCCTCTCGCCGCTCTTCCCCCTCCCCGCAGCCGGGCCGGGCCGGGCCGAGCCGCGCGATCCTCGCGGAGCAGAACGGCTCCCGCCCCGCCGTCCCGTGGAAGTTGCGTCCCCCGCCCCGGCCGGCGCCAGCCAGACCGGGCGTGGCCTGCCCCGAGCCCGCCCTCTCAGCGCATCCCTCCTCTCGTGCCTCGCTCTGCGGCGTTCCCGCCCCCCTGCGGGCCGAGCCCTGCGGAAGGATGCGCGTGCGCGGCGCCGCTGCCCCGCAGAGCGGCGGCCGAGGGGGCGGCGGCCGGGAGGCGGCGGGGCGGTTCCGCGGGCGGGCGAGCGGCGTTACGGCGGGCGGGAAACGGGCGGAGGGGGAAAGCGACGTCGTTCTCCTCCCAGCGCCGCCCCGACGAGCGCCCTGCAGCCCCTCGCCACGCCCTCTGCCGTGGCGTGAGGTGGAAGAGCCCGGGGAGCCGGCTCCGTGGCCACGGCGCAGCTGAATCTGCGGCGTAATAGCCCGCCTGCGGGCCGGCTTTATCTAAAACTCAGGGCGCCGCGAGCGGGGGCTGTGACTCGGGGCTCAGACGTAGCGGTCCGAACGCCGCCGGTGCAGGAAGGGGAAAGGAAAAGGAGGCGCCGGCGCTGCCGCGTGCCGCAGGGGAGCGGACGGCGGTTCCGCTTCTCACGCAGCCGCTGCGCTCGGACGCGGCCGTCCCCTGTGGCAGCTCCGGTAGCCGCCTCTGCGCCGTGGTAGCGGTGAGCGGGCTCGGCTCCCAAGGGCGGAAGCAGAGGACTCGGCAGCTCCTTTCAATGACGGCGAGCGTCTGTCTGCCGCCCCTCTGACTCTGGAGGCATCGCGTTACGCTACAGTGCGAGCTGTTGGGACAGGCGATGCCTTCCTCCCCGCGCTGTCACGTACTGGGTCCGTCCCCTTCTCCCACTCCAGCTGGCGTTGCCTTGACCTTGTGCAAACGCTTCAGGGAGATCGTTTTGGTTTTTTTCCTTTACGCTGCTAGCCGTCGTGTCATGAAAGGTCCGCTTGGTTCCAGGACGACGCAGCGGTAGCGCTGCGGGTGGGTGAGGCTGCAGGAGCTCCGGGCTCCCTTCACTCGGCTGCGAGGCTCGGGCAGGTTTAAACTCTCATTTACAGGAGCTGCGCCTCCCAGCAGGGGAACCCCTCCTCCTGCTGTAATTTCACGGCAGTTTAAACCAAGGTAACTTGGTGCGACAGTAGTTTCGCTTGCTTCTCACAAATCCTCTTTCCGAGGAGTTCTGTGCAGTCTTTCCCACGCGCCGATGTCTGTGTGACCTTGCACAACAAGCGACCGGCATCCACAGGCGTGGGGGAAGGCGTGAGCACAAGCAGCCCTTTGTTGATTTTTGGAGCGAGCTGACAAATTTGGGATCCCATCCTTGCTTGTCTGTAGGCATTAAAGTAATAAAGATGATTTAAAAGACTATAGATACCTTTGAAATAGAAATGTATGTATTATACTTTATTATGTTTTTTTCCCCGAAAGATTATAAGCTTCTCATCTGGTTTTTCACAGCTGGATTTCCCTACACGCATATAGGGCGTGTGACTGTGGACAAAGCTAAATACTTGTCCTGTGTGTGCAGTGCCATTTACTAAGAAAAACTGTAGGGAAAAAAAAAATTATGTATAATTATGAATTCATCTTTTTGTAAATGACCCAAGAAACTGCTGGAAATGGAAATATAAGCAGCAGAAAAATAAATGTCTGTAGTGTCACATATATATATATTTTTCAGCACATTAGAATGCGATTCTATGGTAGTGTCAGTTTAAATACTAAATTTCTTACTATGAGTTTGAAAAGTAACTGCTGACCTAATAGGATTGGCTAAAGAGAAAGTAACTGAGTGGATCGCACTTGGAATAACAAGAGCTGTAAACAGTTTCAGTTCAGCAGACAAACTTCCAAAAAAAAAATCCCCTAGGAAATTAAAAATTCACATTTAATTACAGTTCAAGTTAACGTCAGTCTCTTAAGATGGAAAATCCTAAGTAAGTCAATAAATGGGGGGAATCCCATGGCACTAACTTCTCTGAATTTCCCTTGAATCAATGCAAATACACTGGTAAGGTAATCTAATGAGCTGTGAATGGCACTGAAACCGAGGGGAAGGGTAAAGTATAATAAGGTACCACTTGAAACGTTGAAAATATTTTGTCAACTCACAGATAACATCACAAAGCTATGTGAAGTGCAAAAAGCCACAGTGGGATATGCAGACATTCCCCTCCACCCTCCCCCCACCAATTTCTTGTAAGAAGCACTTAGAAAACACAGCAGGAGATATTTTTTACAGCCTTGCTATAAAATCAGAGGATTGAACTACTGTATTCCATTCTATCATTGCCTGCCAGCACCTTTATAGTGGATGGATCACTTTATTGCTGATGGCCTTTTTGCTGCTGAAGTGTTGCTCGTGGCATTTGCCTTTGAAGTCCTAGCACTGAACTTTTGGTGGAGATAAAGAAAACCGTGGTCCAGTTTATCTCTCTGCCAACAAACAGCAATTTCATTTGGCAAGTAGAGCTTCTGGGTACGCTTTTCTTTCTTTTTGGTAAGGCAGGAGCAACATTCAACGTTGAATCCAGGGCAGCCTCCAGATCAGACAAAAGACACGGTTCTGTCGTTAGATGTTCACACAGAGCCCTGGTGGACTTTATTCCCAGGGATGCAGGCTTGGCTCCAAGAAGAAGGCGTTCTCACTCGAGCCAAAGATCTCCTAAAGCCTCTTATGGTCGGTTAAGGAGATTGCTTCCTTTGGAATGCAATCTTCTTTATGATAGGCAAGCATGTGAGGGTAAATCCACTCTGGTGTATTGGTAACAATGAATAGTACTTTGCAGAGCAATTAAGCCCCATAATTGAATGCAGAATCAAAATTTCCTTCAGTCTTCTGTGTATGGCTGGCCAGCAGTGCGAGCCATTAGAGCAGGAGCTGAGGTAAATGACACTAATCCAATGAGGCACATTCCCAACTTCAACTGCATCCCCAACCTCCCAACTGCACACCAAACCTGTTTCCACGCCTGAGCGGCATAATTATTGCATGGAATGTCCTGTTCTGAAAAGGGCAGAAATTGTGCCTGGAAATAGGCTGGGGAGGGAGAACGCTGTGCTCTTCATCCCTTTGGCTGATGAGGAAGTGTTTGGGAGCCCTTCTGCCCTTTCCCAGTGGTACCTCCAGCAGGCTGAGGTCTGCACCCAGCCCCACTGCCAGCTCCCACAGTAGGACTTTCAGTCACTGCAATGGGCAGGCTGCTTTCCTGCACCAGCTTCTGACAAATCCTTCCCATACAGAAGATGTAATCCCGTCGATGAAGGAACCACAAAAATCCCTCACGAACTCCGTGATTTAAAGGTCTCTTTATTACAGGTCAGAAGCGTGGGCCTTAATGATAAAAATAGAGTGAATTTAAACATGAATCATGCAGAAAGTTCCAGTAAATTACAAATGACACTGCCTCAGCTTGCACTGGAGAAATCCATGAGAAAGTTGTTCTCCCATTCCTGCCACATTCCTCAGCAGTAGTCACAGTGCTCCTGCACCAGCTGGGCAGCTCCAGGCAGAACTGGGATGGGGCCTTGGTGCCTGTAAGTTGCACAGCAGTGTGTGCTGGTACACCTTGTGTGCTTTACGTGTTTATAGGCTGGAGATCATTAACAAAACCCAGAGTTTTTTAACTCCTGACAGTGTTAATGCTGTCAGGAGGTAAAACAGTGTCATACTGTGCCATCTGAAGCAGAAATGTGTCATTGCTTTGGTTGCTGCCCATGTTGAACAGGTATTTATTGTATATCTTTTCTTACCTTAATTGTAAAAGGATGATGTATAACTTTTATTTATCACCGTTGATAACTTCTAAGAATGGTTTGAATTCCCCTCTCCGAGAAGAATATCAGAATAATGGAGTAATACATATATTCTGGATGTAAATTCTGGATGAGGACAGTATTGGAGATCCTTCTGGTGATGTTGCAATGTCTGTAGCAAGCTGGTTAAAATAATAAAAAAAAAAAAATAGTTAAAGTCCATTTTGTCACAAGGCATTACAGATGCAACTGTCTGTAACTGTCAAAACTGTACTCAGTGCCTTCTAACTTTTGCTACATTTGGGCTTCTGCCACAGATGAAGTTACACATTTACTAGAGCTCGTTTTCATATGCTTGTTTATTAGATGGTCAGAAAGTCAAATTATTAATCCTACAGAGTATATAATAATTTTTCTGATATATACTAAATGGATTTGATTGCAGAAATGGGTGAAGATGTGCAGATTCATGCCTGATTGCTGGATTACTGCAAGGCATTAATTCATTTCTTATGGTCAAATATGTACATGTAGATGCTTCAATTACATAATTAATCCCGATACATCTTTTATGAATCATTTGCTAATTTTCTTGATGTTTGTGATACAAAGAAAGAAGAATAAATTCAAAGGTCATGAAAAACAATAATAACATAGATCAAGGATACAGTGTCAGAGTTAACCCGTAAGCAGCCACTTCTCTTTTATCATGTTAGTCTGTGACATCCTCTACAATTTTTCAAAGTGCTGCTGCTTATCTCTGTCCTGTGTGTCATTTTTGTACATGGTATTTATTTGTCTCTAGTGGTAGAGATACCTGACTGCCATCTGTCAGAGGGTGATTGCCTCTCTTGTCCAGCTGTTTACTTAGCTAGCCCTTGACTGATTTTGCTTTTCCATCTGTAAATCTCTGCGACACGCCTGCATTGTGTGGGACACAGTTGTGTAATGCTGCTGCACAGCAACTTTTTGGAAAAATCCATGACACAATAGCTCATCGTGAGAGTTCATCAATAGAAAAGTTTCTACCTTGTTATATGTAAGAAATTGACCAAGATTTATTGAAAATACTTGTAAGAGTATTTTCAATGTAGATGCAATTCCCTTACTGCTGTTTCTACAGCAGCATGAAGGAACTGGAAAAAGATCCAAACTACTTGACTCATCTGACCTGAAAAGTGAAAACCGGGCAGCACACAGTGTTCTGCACAGCAATATCAAGGGACATGGGTATATTTTGGCCTTGGACCACCAAAATCTCTACTCTTGCAAAACAATTGACGGCACTTTTATCATCTGTGTGAAACTTACAAGACAGTAAATGTGCCAAACTGCGTGAGGAAAAGTGGTTTTTGCTCATCCTGGTAATGCCAGCACGCCTGCAGACCGTGCCCGCATCTATACAGAGCATATATACTCTATCTGTACTTCTTGCTGCTTGGAGTTAGGTGAAGGGAAAAGGAAAATATGTGTGTTGTCTTTTTGGTTTGGCTTTTTTTTTTCCTTCCTGTAGTGCAAGTCCTTGCTATCAATAGGACCAGATTCAGCCATCATTTATTACTAGAGCAATTCCTACTTTAACAGGATTGACCAAGAAAGGTTTTCTCACATAAGTACAGTCTGCAGGATTTTTCCTCAATAAGGTAAAATTTTCCTTGCATACATAGAATTTAATACTCATCTGAAGTTTCGTATGTATAATTTAATCTGTGGTGGTTTGAGTTCTTTTTCTCACAAGTAGTTGTATGCATTTACATTCTGGAACGAGTTTAAGCCGGCTGAAGTTTTTGGCAGTTGCCTAATTTTCATAGGCTTTTCCTCCGGTCGGTGGAAAAAAACCCGTCTGGCTGCTACAGAGCTCCCTCGTGTGGTGCATTTTCCGGAGCCCTGAGCGAGTATTCCTGGTCAGAGGCACGTAGCTGAAACTTTACCTGCCCTATCTGTTACTGATAATGCTGTGCAGAAGAGGAAAGAAGCCAAGACAGCAGTTGCTAGAAATATTTTCTCCTTGGCTGTCCGCCCTTCTCACATAGAAACGTACTAGGTTTGCACGGAAGCAAATATAAATTGGTATTTGGGGCTGATACCTATAAATGATAAGAATGAAGTACTCATTTGTGTTCTAGGAAAAAAAAAAAAAAAAGCCAGTTGTGGATAATTTTTTTCTCTTTTTTTAACCTAAGAAGAGTGACTGACTGTCCTTGTCTATAATTGTTTGGAATCCCTTGTACTTGGGCTGGTGCTGAATGTGCAGTTTAAAGCAGATGCACTTAGCCCAGCCATCAGCAGCTCTGACCAAACGCAGCGTTATGGATCCGTGCCGTAGAATTATGTGCTTTTACTCAATCACTTTACATTTCAGAACTCAGGAGGAGCAAGATTGGCTTGGAAAAAGAACATCAGGACGTCCTCCCTTCCCCCACATCCCCACCTCCCGCGCTCACCTGGGAATAGATGCAGATCTGCTGCGACAGGGATTGAAGCAGCAGCCACAGAGCCTGCAAATTTCATGTGCAACGCAGTGAAGATCAGCTCCTGTGGCTCCTGGGAGAGAGGCTGAGTCACGCTTTGTGCTGCCTCTGCACCCAGGGAGTGCAGAGGATGCTTCTGAGGATGCAGATGATGCGCTGCTTTCTTGTGGCTGGAGTTCAAGGCGTGTTGGTGGTTTGTCCAGAGCTTAAGTGAATCATAGTATTTTAGAATGAAATGAGGTAACAGCTGTAATTGCAGCTAGGAAAGCAGCAGTGCTATAAATGAGGTAAAATCACTGAAAAAGTAAGGTGGATTACAGGGGAAGACAGTAGGGTTGTTTCTGTCTATATGTGCCTTGCGGGGTCTGAAATAGACTATCCAAATTAAATCTAGTCAGATCCATAGTGTTTCAATGATCAGCAGAAAGCTTACTTCATCAAGAAAATAAAACATCTTGTCACATATCAGTATCTAGCCAAGAAACAAAACATTTATCACAAAATATACAAGTCCAAGCAACTCAAATGCAGGCACTTTTTGAAAACTGGGATTGGATTCAGATCCTATGGACTGACCTGATAAGAATTTGGGCTTGGTACTTTTTATTTTATTTTTTTAAGTTGCAGGAAGAAGTTGACGTGCTTATGTGGTTTTTCAATGAAAGTACGTGCAAATACCAGTTAATTTAAATAACAAAAACAAATAAAAGTAATTATAGAGTCATAGCATGGTTTGGGTTGGAAGGGACCTTTAGATCACCTAGTTCCAACCCCCTGCTATAGGCAAGGATGCCTCCCTCTAGCCCAGGTTGCTCAAAGCCCCATCCATCCTGGCCTTGAATGTAATCTAATTGTTTGAATGTAAATGAGAAATTGCTATATATACACATATATGTGCAAGTTATCTTGAAAACAATCACTTTCAAAGAACTGTTAAAACAGCTTCTAACTGTTACTTGGCATTTGTTGAATCCATGCAGATTATTTATATAATCCCAAGTACAGTCGCACAGATCCATGATAGCAGAAGTGGACTCTTTTGAATCTGCTTTAACTGAGTAACCATAGCATCTGCATCAATTAAAAATCATATATATATATATATATAAAAATATTGTATGACTCACAGCAGAAACATTGTTACATTCATTGCCAGTATTTAAACACAATGGCCCACCTATTTAGAATTAAATTCCTATTGAAATAAACATTTCTGCATATGGGCATTTCTGCCTGCAGATGTATCCTGTATGCTCTAGATTTTCCAGAACACGTGCCCGCAGCACAAGTATGTGTGTAAGGGTGTATCAGCTGTCGGCATGTCATCAGATAGGCAGCACGTCTGTATCAGCACACCACACGTCCACCTTTGCAGCGAATGCCTGAACCTCCCAGTCTATTCCTTCTCACTGATCTCACGCCAGGCACTCACAGAGAATCAAAGATGGATATAAATGGCAGTGATTAGCCAGCCACCTCCTATGAACAGACTTGAAGTTCATCTAGCTTACATACATGCTTCTGTTCAACACATTGGCTGATTACAAACTGGTTTACATACCAGTCCACAACCTAATCCTTTGAGAAGAAAGATTGCAGAGCCTAAGCTAAAGTAATGTCAGTCGAGTGACCAACAGCTTGTTTTGTGTGATGAAACAGCATTCTCCATTTTTAGGTCTTAGTGCTGTAATATTTACGGCGTGGGGCAGCTGGGCAGCACACTGCCACACACAGCCTTGTGCTCTGCAGCATCTCTGAGGTTCCTGCTACTGCACGTAGGAGAACTTCTATCCCACTTCTGTCACAGAGCTACGTGGTAAAGGAGGAGTAGGAGCAGTAGAACCAGTCTATCTGAACTACTGATTTAAATTTGAGATGGACCTGAATGACAACATCTAACATTCCAACACAGAGTTTGATTTTCCACCCACAGTTCATTTTTGTTCCTTTCTGTGGTTTTGCTGTGGACCAATGTAAGGGTGAGGAGTAGCTTCAAGACTTGAGCTGTAAACTTGGGCTGAGAGTCAGAAATCCGGAAAATCCTGCTGTGATGAGGTTTAGCATCAGTTCTTACCTAAGTACAACTTCTCTTGATTGCAGTGAGTGTTGCTTACGTATGAATTTCAGAAGTATGCCCAAAAATAGGAATGAAGAACATCTTGGCAATAGCTACAATTCCTCTTATTTACTCAAGCAATCCTAGGGCATGATGACATTCTCAGAACTAGCATCCAGTTATATGTATTTTCGGGAAAGAAAAATCAAGACATTCTTCAACAGAGGATAAGAATTTATTATCCTCCCAGTCTGACTTGCCTCAAGTCAGATGAAAGGAAACAGCTTCCAGATTATCCATTTTATGAAAGCAAACTCTTCAGTAAGTCAGATTGTGCTAATGGAAAAGACTTTGGGGGAAGCTACGACATTCCTGGCATTTTGTAGCACTCCTTTCTTTTCCCTGAGCTCCTGGGAGGTTCACAAGAACTGTTCTCTCTGCGTTTCCGTGGGACAGACTAGAAGGGAAACATTTTCCCTTTTCAATGCAGTGTCAATGATATCTTGATGCTGCTTTGAGAAATGTTAACTTGAGCCCAGAGAATGAAACAGACACTCTGACTATGCCCACACCATGTTTGAGGTTATTCTATCCACATTCACAATACAGGGTGCTTCTAGACTATTATAGACTTGTCCATACACAGGGATACACTAAAGGCATGTCAGAAAAAGAAACCAGAAATGGGGGCACTGAAAGCACTTTTGAGTGTGCATTTGTGCAACTTTATATGCACTTAAAGATGTGAGTGTGCAAACCAAAAGCTATCTCCAAGGCACCATCTCAGGCACTGCAGTGTTTGTATGGTTTTGTGACCATATTCCTGGCCAGACCCCAAAGCCAATATTATTCAAGACAAAACACTTTTGCTGTCCTTACTAGCATAAGCTGTAGCCTAACAGAGGCTGTTGCAGTCAACTCCAGAGAATAATGTTGCCATAATACTGTCCCCTGATGTTCTTCAGAAGCCACCCAAAACCTAAATTGTGCCTTCCTATGTACAGTTTTAGAGTATCTTGCAGATTCTTTAAAATGCGGCAGCAAACAGACAGTTGTGGGTAAAAGCCAAAGCTAGAGTGTATGTGTAGATGTGGTGGTTGTGCTTGCCTGCTACCAACATGGCCTTTTGCTTGTTATTGTAGGCAGAAGACAGATTCTGGATCCAGCGGGTCATCAAGATCTTGGACCTTGCAGTGCTGGCATGTGGTACAGAGGTGCTCCCTTGTGTCTTGCGGATGGTGTGGTGAGCACAGCAAACAAAGGCTAAACATCCCACCTGTGTGGTAGAATTTCTGAAGAAGTACATCACAGATGAAGGCACGCACAGATGGTGCAGGCTGCAGCACAGTCCTGTTGGCTGTTCCTTGTCCTAACAGCGATGCTCTCGAGAACAGATCAGCCAGGCCCTCTGACCACATGTGCTGCTGGGCACTGCCAGCAGGATGCACTGCTGGCTTCATCGGGTTGCTCTCCCAGTGTCTGGCTATGCAGGAATAGTGGGCAGTGTAGAGTTGGAGCTTTTGGCAGTGCATGATATGACAAAATGCTGCAGCTGTACCACAAAATAGAGTTGCAGTTAGACTCCATAACTTCCTTGTCAAGACGTGCTCAGTGCAGGAAGATCCAAGAACACCATTATCGTGAAAAGGTTTTTCTGAGCCATAATTGCTTCTGGTAGCCCACGTAAACAAATACTGAATCCAAACAATACTCTTCCATGAAGAAGCACCCCTCAGTGAAACACAGCACAGACAGCATCGCGCAGAACTACACGGTGGTTTTGTAACTTTTGCTTGAATCCAGACTGTGTTCATCGACTTCAAAATGTGTCTGCAATCTCTTTTACCAGCATACGGCTCTCGGCAGGTGTTTTGCCTGAAGAGTTATACAGCAGTGAGCTGTCTGAGAGTAATCAAGCCAAAACTCATCATATGGTTTCAGTAGAAATCTGTTCCTGATAGTTTAAATATTTTCCAGCTTTAATTAATTAAGTCGAACTGCCTTTACTCACCCCCTACTTAACATACCCCCGTTATAATTTAATTGCAGATTTACTTTCTTTCCATAACCACTAACTAGCAGTTGGTTTTATGAGCCTTGTTTTAATCCCACACTGATGAAAGTCCATTATACAATAAAATCTGACTTCATTTCAGACATCTTCTGGTCACTGCATTTTATTTCACATGTCAGTGGTCATAAAGCAGAGAGCTGATCCTGCAACAAGGAGAAAATCTGATACCAAATTAATGCACAAGAGCTTAGTACAGTGTAAGCTGTTGGCTCTGAGAGATGAATTTTGTCAGCCTGGCATTTGCAGTTGGTAGTAGATTTATAACATACACCACCACTCTCAGGAAATAAATCAAAAGCATGGCATGGATATTATTACTTTTAGCTTTATCTTGTGGCTAGAAGA
This sequence comes from Chrysolophus pictus, assembly GCA_037305975.1. NCBI lineage: Eukaryota > Metazoa > Chordata > Aves > Galliformes > Phasianidae > Chrysolophus > Chrysolophus pictus. The sequence continues at coordinate 44,308,351 of JAYKPI010000006.1, forward strand.
AATGAGATTCCTGTCACTTTTGCTAGTATCCTTATTTAATTAGCAATATGGATGGCAAGGGTGGAAACAACGTTTACATGCTAATTGTTTTTAAAAGCTTTTCATTCCCTTCTGTAAATGAATTTTTAAGATAGAAGGGGAAAAATGCATTTTATTCCTGGACAGTAACAACACTGTGGGCTGTACGTTATGGCATTAAAGCTATCTGTGTGCTGTCACCATCCACACACTGTGCTGAGATGCAGAGGTTTCCAGTTTGGAAACTAGTTCTGGTAGGATTACATCAGAATCTGCACTGTGCCTCAGATAAGTAACTTTTGGACCTTTCTGCCTGTCTTCATCTGTCTGCCTTCATCATGTACATTGTTTTGGACAGAATTTTTTTATTTGCATGCACAGCACTTCAAGCAGCAGTGTCATGTCCCCTGACTGAGTATTTTCTGCAGAACAGGAATAGAAACGTTGGAAAATCGAGACAATGTCAGCCAGGGGAGTTCCTCTCAGGTGTAAGAAACGCGTGGCTACCTCCATTCTGAAGTTGCCTGTTTGGTCCCTGGAAATATTCCAGCTACCCTAAGAGTTGCCCTAACTTGTATCATAATTGTTGTTTCCCATAGGATCTTTCAGCACTAAACGTGAGAAGTACTGAAGAACATCTCAGCCACGCCTCTGACTGCTTTCCTGCTGGCTGGCACGCTGAAACGTCCTTAGCAAATAACTGAGGCATTGCTTCATTTGCTGGGAAGACCCTGTGTGGTGCAGGTGTTCTTGGGAACGTGACGAGAAGTAAAAGGGGAGAGACAGGGATAGCCAAGGGCCAGAATGTGTCAGTGGAATCTACCAAAGGAGAAATCCCTGCTTTTTATCTCGGGCCTGGCATGAGAGTTCCTCCAGCAAATAACTTCTGTCCTATATTTAAGAGAGGTCTATTCGAACATAATTCCTTCAATTATTGCCTATCTTTATTACAGAAGTGTTCCTAACTCTTTGCAGAGACCCTTGCAAATAGCTACAGTACAGGTATTACAGCAAATACAACCACACTCCCAGTGTCCTTCATTGAACAAGTTAAAAGCTGGAAAAAAAAGGGACTAGACTTGGTTGGGACACCCCAAATGTGATGCTTTTTCACAACAAGTACTCTGAGTCATCACTTCAGCTTGCAGTAATTGCCCACAGTTCTCCATTCTTACAGCCTTTTCCTAAAACAACAACATTCCTATTTCCTCTTTCTCTGCATGTACTCTGGCTAACGTGCCATTCTCTGACGTGATTTATTATTCTGTGTGAGTCCATGAGAAAACAGGAGAGAAAACAAGTTGGAGCAAACTTTTTGTTTGCCCATGATAAGGTACAGCGTCAGCGTGCTGCTACAAGAGTGCAAATTACTGCGTACACGTGGAGTGTTTTTGAAAATACGTTCTGGCCAGATAGAAGGTTTCACTTTGGTTTTTATCTTCCCACTTAACAAATAGTACATCACAAGCCCATCTCTCACCAGGCTATTTTTTGTGAATGATGTGTATATACTTAGACTTTATGGGAGTTTTATAAGAACAGATATGGTTAATACTGAATCACAGCATACCTGTCTGGGCAATAAAGCAGAACGTTTAAATAATCAGCATATAAACACTCAGTAATTTTCATTCATTCAGAATGAAAATCATACTGAATCATGTACAGAGTAAAGAAAAAACTTCTTTAGCTGCTTCATCCCAGAAAATAGGTACCTCATTAATCACCGATAAACTGCCGTGCCAAGCAGGTAATACTGGTAAGACTGAAGTGGAAAAAAAATGATGGTCATGAGATGGAGCAAAACACACCATGGGAGAATGAAATGGCCTGCTCTGTTGACTCACATTCAGCTAACCATTCTGAGCATAACACCTCTGAGCACTGTGGAAGGCGGAGGAAGTAGATTCTAGAAATAGGCAGAGAAGTAGAGACAGAATACAGAAAACACAAGAGTGAAAGTAGGCAGAAATATGCATGTCCAAAGTTACTGGAGTTACAGAAAGGCAAAGGATTCTGCCAGTAAATAAGCAGTTGGTCTATACTTTTTACTTTGACTTCATTTGACTCCAACTCCAAGGACAATTTTATGTCAGTCATCCCCAGTCACTGTCAAGTTCCTAGCTCAGTAGCTCGTAGGTAGTGAATGCTGATAAACCTGTCATGCCTGTGTGAAGAATGAAAAGTAATTAAACGTCATTTAAACAAGATATTTGAAGCAGAAGTATACTAGTATACTATCCTGTGTTTCCTGAAATACCTTATTTGTGCATGTCAGCATCTCTCTGTCTGGAAGTAGAAGAAACAGTGTCAAGTTGTGAGGCTGACCAGTTTGGAAGGAATGCCAGGCTACAGTTTATTCCACTCAGTGCAAATAAAAGAAATGTTGCATATGCAAATCAGCTGAATGTCTGTCTGATTCCACAGTTACACAAATTTCAGTCTGCCTACATGTCAGTAGGAACTTCCAGGGCCTGCAGAAGGAATGCCAGACAGACCAACCTTGGAACTGGAGAGGTAGTCGCCAGGGGTAATCTTCTGAGCTTTGCAGAGCATGATGTGCATGCTACATTCCTTACAGTAACATTTTAGGTGCTAGCATTAGTCAGGCCACATCCAGATACTTCACGCCAGGATGAATCATATATTCTGAGCAGTGAACTGGAATCTGCCCTAATTTATATAACTTCTGCAAAGGTGTTGTTGCCTGAAGTGCACTCTCCTAATGCAAGCCAGCTCTCCCAGTGTGTCTCACCTTTAATGTCTGAGTCAGCCTCTGTGATGTCCTATGGCTGTCCTACCATGATTAAAAGCCACATCAGTCACACTTACCTCCTTTTGTGAGGAAAAAAAAACAGAAATAGACATGTACTGTAACAATGCCCTTGATCAAACCATCCTCCCTTTCCTCCTCCTGTGCAACTGGAGTGCACTGCTGATGCTGCATCTCATTGCCTGCTTGTACCACAAATGTCCACATACGGCCAGTAGTAGAATGATGAAATAGATCAAACCACATGTTTTGCATCTTGTATTTTGAAGTCTGCACAAGTCTCAGTTTATGTATCATTTCTCCTTTGAAAATTGCAAAGCAAGCACTTTTAGAAGGAATCCTCTTGCAGCACTGTTGGCAAATCCTGTTGCCATTTCTTTAGCCCTGGATTTTTGTGGCCAGACAGAACTCTGCAAATGAAGTGTCTGTACTGGCTTTTGTAACATTACATAACAGAGGAACTTTGTTCTGAGTCAAAACATTTGGAATGTGTAAGATAAAAGCCTGGCATTATGGGCAAATTTAACAGTGAGATATGAGAATCTTTGCTGCTTTCAGAAGTGCATTTCGTGTGTTGTTACTAGTGGTGGCTCCTTGTAATGCTGTCAGTGTGGGTGCTAAGAAGATGTCTTGAACTGGGAAAAGGCACAACCCCCTTCCTGCATGGACCATGGAACAACCATGTTCTCAGGGGCTTCTGTATTTGGTTTAGCCCTTCCTGTTTGCAAGGTCTCAAGCTGTTTTGGAGTTGTTTTCACCAAATAAGGCCTGCAGTTGTTCTTTCCATGGTGCCTTCCTGGGAGCAGTTTCTTCAATTCCCACATTAACAGGAGAAATATTGATTTTTACAGCTCTAAAAACAGATTCTTTCTCTCGTCCTTGCATTTTTGCCATCCCCTCAGATGTAAAACTAGGCCTCAGTCCCTGCTGGCACATTTGAATACTGCTCCAGCAGCGTGGGCCTGCTCTGTCTAGCCCATCATGGCAGACACTTCCCTCTCTGAGCTTCTTTCTGCTTAACAGAATTCATCCACGCAGTGCCAAGGGCAATGTGCCTGGGTGGGGATCCAGAGGATAGATCCATAGGAGCATGCTCCAGTAGGTCCACTTTTGGACATACCACGTAGGCTCAATACACAAGGCTGCTTTGTGCAGTGATAGAGCTGCAGGTATCTGGGCTATGACTTTCTACAGGCTCTTCTCTACTGGAAATGCCAAAAATATAATAATTCCTTGTCTGTAGAAAGGATTGCACGGCAGTGCGAATCTCCCAGTTGCCATAAAGAGACCTTAGAACCACAAAGCTGAATTTCAGTAGTGTTTTTGGGTGAACTTGGCCAAGTGAAGGTATTTCTGTTGGGATCTTATTCACCATCCTGCTTTTTCCATGTAGCAAGATGTGACCTCTCTGTACTAACACACATTATGCTGTCTAATGGCTACATCCATTTCAGACTATTTCAAGTGAAATGATTTCTATTTGAATATATCGTGTTTCAGGATAACAAGTACCCCAAATAGAAAATACTATTAAAATAAATGCTAAGTCAAACATGACTTATAAAGAATCTTCCTCAATTAAGGAGATTTAATTTCTTTCATACCTTCACGTCCACTAAAACTCCCAGTCTTCCAATTACACATGGAGCTTTCTAGTCAAACTTTGTAGTTGTAATGTAATAAACAGGAAAAGGACATTTTCTTGCATTACAGATACAGGCAAAAACAATATACAATTTAATTACAGAGCGTAAAACACCAACAAAGGAAAATATGAATTTCTACTTCTTTGAAGGCTACTCTGTCCTTTGCTGCAAAAACTTTCTGAATGGGATTGATGGCATATTCAGAGCAAACTCTTTATAAAATGTGAAATTCAATGCTTTAAATAAAGAAAGCAATATCTTACAATGAATAAAACAAAGTTGCTGCTTTATATAAACCCTGTATAGCAATAATTAAGAGATTCGATGTTACCCAACTATCTTTCTTCTATTTTGTCACTTCCCATCATTGACATCTTTGCTCTATTTGTTCATAAGAACTGAAGTGAAAGCACTCTGGCTTTCAGATTTGAAGGGTCAGCTTAATTAGCCAAGCTGGTGAGAGCAATTTGCAAAATTAGAAACTCTTCTCTTTCCTGTCATGAATAAAGAAACACAGACTTAAGTTTTGGTTGTTTCTTACTTTAAATTGGAAACAGTAAAACTATCGTATAGTTAGGGGAAGAATATATTACAAAAACTTATGTTTCAAGGTTATTAATACTTTATTCTTCTAACTTCTAATCTAATTAAAGATGTGATAACATTAGAATGCTATCCATCTCCTGCTGGGGGCTTCTGAAATCCTATGACAGTTCAAGGAAACGTTCATAGCAAGAATAAGTGCTGTGTAAGACAAAATTTTGTTCAAAAAGCAGATGTTTGATTTTTCATCTACTTTCTGTGCAGTATGACAGGTACTTTGTTTTCCATTCCTAGGGGTAAAAATTATTTTAAAATACATAATTTATATATGCAAAGCAGAACTAATGATGTATTAAGCAGCAGTTCAACACTGAACAAAGGCAGAACAAGTCTTTTTCTTTCTTTCAACAAACTTTCAGAGAAAAGCTCTGAACATTTTTCAAAACACACATCATAAAGTTTGTACTGAAATGTGTTGGCTGCAAAGTTTTCATGCCGAAATCAGAGTCAAATATTCACACATGGGTTGTTCACAAGATTATATATGCAGGATTGGATTCAGTAAAGGGCTGTGTGTGTGTCTGGGATCAAATGGTGATGATATTCCTCATTATGTTCACCTCTTCTTATGCATAGCTGCCCCCCAAGCAATAGTCAGGAAGCAGAAGGTAAGCATGTATACTCAAACACAGACGTACTGACTTGTGCCAGTGTATCTATAGCAGTGCACATTTATGTTTTGCATTCCATCAGCAAAATTTCCTATAGAACCATTGCATCATCTTAAGCAGAAAGTATATATCCAGAGGCAGAACGTGACTGCATCTTAGTATGCAATATAGAAGTCTATGGGAGTATAAGGAAATTGAAAGCAGTTTTATTCAATACATTGTAAGGAGAATTTTAAATGTTTGTACTGATGCACCTTGCCCTAATCCTGACCTTCAGCTTTTGGTAGAGATGTTTTAATCGCTTCTCAGTTATTTATTACTGAGCGTTGCTGCTGTCTTCTACAAGCTGTTCTGCTTTGTAAATCTTCTAAAACCACAGAGATACGAATTCCATGAACATTAAAAACAATGTGTTAAAACTCTTGAAAATACTTTTGCACGGAAGAGAATTTTACCACCTTTTTGATGACATAGAAAAATGATTTAGCCATAAAAATGGTGTCTATTATGAAAACCCTATACTATATTACGTGAAGTTTAACAAGATCAAGTACTGAATTCTGCAACTGCAAAAGAGCAACCCTGGCTGTGTGGGGGTCTTCGTTGAACCAAAGTTGTACACGAGTCAACAGTGTGCTCAGGTGGCCAGGAGGGCCAACCATATCATGGGCTGCTTCAGCCACAGCATTGCTGGCCAGTTGAGGGAAGTGATTCTCCTACTCAACGCTGTATTGGAGTGACCTCACCTCTATTAATCTACTTGTGCACAGATTTCTTTCTTTGTGCACGTAACTGGAAGTTTCCTACTTCTCATTTTTGGGTATTTTTTTTTCCTTTATATTTTCACTGAGTTCACCTTTGGTCTTTCTAACATTTTCCATATGTCACCATTGCTGAAGCTGCTGTCAGTTCCTCATTTACAGCTCAGCATTATTTTATAAAATCAGTGAGGTAACAGGGGTGATGTTTTGTTTTGTGTTGTTTTAATTGGGGATGATCTGCATCTTCAGCTTCAGTCTCTGGTGGAGAAGAAGTGAAGTTATTAAAGTATCGATACAGCTTAGTGGTTTTTGCTGTTGTTGTTTGGGTTGTGTTTCTTTCAGGAAAATATATCCAAATCATCTTACTTTAACAGTAGGATCCTGTTTCTGTGTGCAGTTAGAGAATTAAGAGTGATAAGAGAAGTGTGTGTAGCAGTGTGCTTTTTAAAGCTTTCCTGCCTTTTAATTTGTGATGTGAATTCTACCAAAAAAAGATTTACAAATCTTCTACTGGGAATTGCTATGATTAAAAAAAAAAAAAAAAAAAAAAGCATATACAAGCAGAATTAGACAATGCTTTGGAGTTTGTGTTATTCCTAAGTTTAGAATCTAGAGCTTGAATCCTACTACAGAAAACCATTAAATTGATGCTAGAATCATTGCTTTTGCTGCTTCCTTTTGAGAGACAAAGTATAGATTTAACTGGGGATTTCACCATTAAATAAATGAAGGAACAACTAAAAGAACACGACAACTGAAAAGGTTTATTCTTTAAACATTTTATTTCCAGAACCATTAGAAAGATATATAGATAAATAAATTAAAGGACCTGAGAGTGGAGAAGGTGTATTACTCAAACATATTGCCAGAATTATCTGTCTGCTCAGTGGCAGCAGGGAGGGGGCCAGAGGCTGGCAGGTTTCCTTCTGTGCTGCTGCAGCAGGGCTGGCAGGGCTGGAGCAGCACTGATTTGGATGGTGGCTTTCTTAGGGTGCTTGAGTGGTGCGGCCTTAGGGCTGTCTCTGTGCCTTCTTCCTTTGGTGCTCCACCAGGCTCCTGTCTCACCCAGCAGCTGCTCCCTCATGGCTGGGCACCTGGTCTGCTCCTCAGGTGGCTCTCGTTCAGGTCCTGCAAGGCAGGGGCAGCCACCTCTCCTCTCCTCAGGGCAACCCCTTGCTGGCAGTGTTCAGGCAGTTGTGGATCATCTCTCATGAAGCATGGGTGAATGTAGAAGAGTGAGCGAAAAATGCAGAGATAAGTTAGTTGCTGTTCAATTGGGATTGGAGGACAGCAAAATACAGGAAGTAAGACTTTCAATTGCTCAATGAAATTAAATTAAAAATGTCTATTTGTCAGATTAATCCTATAGCTTAGGCTGATTAAAACAAGTTATGTTGCAAACATACTGAAATAAGTAGACATCACATCCTGATTTAGTTATCTTTCTATTCCATGGGTTCAAACTGGGATATAACCCAAATCTATTTTATCCATATTTCTACCACTCACCAGTGCTACCTCTAAAATACCCAGGAACAGCCAGAGAAAGAAATGGAGATCAAAACATTTACTGTCATCATCCTCTCCTCTATTACCAAGGCTTATTTTCTTGGAACCTCCAACCCTCCCACCAGAATCTTGTGAGGGTTGGTTTATGTGTGGAGTAACTGACGTACCTTCCTGTGAGCAGGAATTGTTTCTTTGCAAGAAATTCAGCAACTGAAGGAGATCTTTTGCTGTCATGGTGTGTTTTGGTGAATCCATACAATTAAGTTGGTGAATGAGGCTTTTCATGTTTTCAGTCTGAAAAACTCTCACAGGTCCTTTCCTTCCCAGCTTAAATATTTCTTCATTGATGACAACAGTTTCCACCGTGACCCCACCAACACAACTTAAATTGGTCACTTTCAACCGGTTGCAGAATTTCTGTGGAAAGCTGAGGGCCGAGGAGATGCTGGCTTTGCTCTCCTCAGAAGAAATGTGAGGGAAACATGTGGTTTGTTCTTCATCTGAAAAATTAGTGAATCCTTTTCTTCTTTTACCCATGCTGCAGCAGCATCCCCGATTGTTCCTCCTCATCCTTTTGGGAAGGATGAGGAGAAGGGGAGCCTGAGGACTAAATCAGCTTTTCTGGCACTGAAACAGAAGACGTTTCTGATTCAGGTGGCTAAATTTTAATTTTTCTTGTCTCTCTCTGACTGAAGTTCTCACATGGAGGCATTTCTGTGATAAGCCAATCTTTGCCCTGCCAGTCAGTAAGCTAAATACAACAGTAAGCTAAATACAACAGAACTGTCGGGGTGTTTTGTTGGGCAATGCTCAGACATCACCATGACACCAACGTGTCATCACAGTGACATTGCTGTGTGGCACCCAGGGCCTGGCTGGTTGGAATAGTCAGAGCAGATGTCACTGACCAGCACTTGCTCTGGTCCTTCACAAAGCCATGGGTGTTTAAACTTGAGTCCAGACACAAAGAAAACGGTATTTAAAGGGGATCACTACTCACCTGGACTTGCTTCCCCCTTACTGTGTGGTCCTGAATAGCTCTGTTCTGGCCTCCTTGGTGTCCCTCTGGTCCTCCAGATGGGGGGGTGGGGTGGGGAGGAACCAGTTTCCCAAGCAATATTAACAAAAGAAAATAGCAGTCTCTTACCAGTACATCACCATGTCTTGCAAATGTTTCATGACTTTAATATCAGAATAACTAGGATAATTTTATATTTTCTTTTAAACTGGTAGTAGAGCTAGATGGGTTATTTGGTCCAGTCAGAGCCCTTTCTGACTTACAATTTGTTTTTAGCATTCCCCAGTTTTGGCAACTGAGGCCGTGACTCCTGAAACTCATTTCAAAAGGTAGTGGTGATAAAAGGTTTGGAATTACTTTCTGTCCCCAGAAGTTTATGTCAGGAGTGCCAAAATGGCATTGAATATGAATGATTAAATGAAGTGTTATGCTGGACGACCATCAGATTTAATGAATTGAACAATGAGGTACCTTATCACTTCTTTTTGCTGATTTTTCATTTTCATAGAGCACCTGTCTGCCAGTTAGTGCTTTTGCTACAAGGCAACCTTTACACTAAATGGATAAATGGTCACGATGAAAGTCTACAGAATAAAATCATGCCTTAGTGAAAGATCTGTATGCAGATTTTTTTAACAGAAAGCAAATATAGAATAGAATATTAGTTTTCAGTGAAAACTTTTACGTCCAAAAAACCTAGACAAAACGTATGAAGCATGCAGAAATACCAATAGCATACTGAAACCAAATCTGCCTTTTAGAAACACTGTAAACACTGTTGCAAAACTGCCATTTTCTATATATACATAATAGTTGTTTAGAAAAGAGAGGAAAACTGGGGACATCTTATCATCTGTCTACACCAAAATTAAATGTATCGGTGACCTTGGTTGTGCTTACATACAGCTAACTTGTTTATGCTGCATTACCTTAAACATTTCAGGGGAAAGCTGTTTTTAAGTAGTTCCCTTAGATGCTATCATGAATTTGTTGAAGAAGGAAGTATGGTCTGCTGTTTAAAGCACAGGACTCTGAGTCAGAAGATGCAGATTATGCTCCCTGTGCTGCTAACTACTGACTACGAGGCTTCTTCATCTCTAAATTGGGAAATAATACTTAACTGGTCACAAGGTAACAAGGAGACAAGTCAGTACTGCTTATGATAATTGTAATAACCAGAGCAAAGTTATCAGAGGAATACTGACTAAAAAATCCATGGGAAAAAAGCAAACCACCTGTATGTTTGAAGTTCCGGCAATTTACTCTGAAACAAAGTGAAATTTCTAAGCTGTGTTGGTGGGTGGTTTAGGAATGCAAAATATCGGTGGTTGCATGTGTTAAGCAACATCAGCTAAAGGTCACCAGAGTTCCAAAGTAAAAGCATGATCTCATGGCTGCAGTCTTTGCCCTTCCCTGTTCACACCCTTTCCGTGTTTATGACTGTTGTGCAGGGAGGTATTCATGGGCCTCCCCACCCTTTATATAGGCAGCCACGCATAGTGTAATGCTGTGTGGGCTTACTATACCTCACAAAGTCTTAATGCTGGAAACAAAGGGAGGCAACCGTTGGCAGGCTCTATCTTGAGACTGATCAGGATTTGAGCTTGTGAGGGTGGAGGTTTTCCCTGGGACTGGAAAATGCAGTCAGTATAAGGCTGCCTGGCTGCCTCTGTCCAAGGGAGACGGCGTGCTCACAAGTGGGCGTGGGCAATAAAATCTGGGGAGAGAAAGCAGTGAGGAAGTCACATACCAAGATAGGAGTAAGGTGGGACAGCTTACTCACTATATTCATTGTATGATAAAATTCCCTCTATTTTAAATTTAAAATTCTGTCAACTACAGTATATTTTGGATTGAGCTACAAGAAACTGAAGGAGGAAGAAAGTTAACTGCATTGCAGCTGAAACCAGGACAGGTATTTACTGTGTGTGGGGAGCACCAACACACAGACATACGTATATATGTATACCACATACAATATATACAGAGAGGAATTCTTGTGAGTGTAAGTGTGCAACAGAAGGAAGGTGGCAGGGCTGTAAGCAGCCACCTCACCACACTGCCCCAGCATGCAAAACACATTGCTTCTCCTTTCCCACTGCCCCACAGCTGCACGGGGACTGTGCAGCAGATCAAACCTCACAGGCTGCCTGAGCCATGCTGTCTGAGTCTGCAGAAAGCGAGCTGCATGCTTGACATATCTGTGCCCACAGAAACCGTGAAACTGCTTTCTGGTGCCAGCAGAGATTTCACAGAATCACAGTGGGTCTGAGGCAGGCAGGGCCTCCAGGTCCATCTGGCACAGCCCCTGCTCCAGCAGGGACACCTAAAGCATGGCGTCCAGGTGCTTTTGGAGGTCTCCAAAACCAAAAAATGGTTTTAAGTTGAGGGAAGGAAGATTTAGGTTGGATGTCAGGGGGAAGTTCTTTACTATGAGAGTGGCGAGGTGCTGGAACAGCTGCCCAGAGAGGCTGTGGATGCCCCATCCGTGGAGGTGTTCAAGACCAGGTTGGATGGGGCCCTGGGTAGCCTGGTGTAGTATTAAATATGGAGGCTGGTGGCCCTGCATGTGGCAGGGGGGTTGGAGATTCATGATCCTCGAGGTCCCTCTTAACTCTGGCCATCCTGTGATTCTGTGCGTCTCCAAGGAGACTCTCCAGCCTCTGGGCAGGCTGCGCCAGTGCCCCATCACCCACACAGCACAGAGAGCTACCTGGCACTCAGAGGGAGCTCTGTGCTCTGCTTTGTGCCCGCGGCCGCTGGTCCTGGTGCTGGGCAGAGCCCGGCTCCATCCTCTGCACGGCCTCTCTTCAGAGATCCCTGAGCCCGAGTAACCCAGGCTGAGCAGGCACAGCTCTTTCAGCTGCTCCCTACACGAGAGGTGCTCCAGGCCCTTCACCATCCCCACGGCCCTTCAATCCCAGCGTCTGCCACGAAGAACTAACGTTCCAACTTATTTTTAGGTTGGATACTGGGAAAAATCCCTTCTCACAGCGGTGACGCAGTGGCACAGCTCCCCAGGTGGAGCGCTGAGGAGCGACGGCGATCGGTGCGGGCGGTGCGTGAGGCGGGGAAAGCGGGCGGGCCGCGTGCGTGCGTGCGTGCGTGCGTGCGTGACGTCGCTGCGTCGGGAGCGCGCGACGATCCCGGAAGTGCGCGGCGGCGAAGGAGCGGGCCGGCGGGCCGGGTGCGGGGTTCGGCTGGGGCGCGAAGCGGCGTGAGCTGAGCTGAGCTGAGCGCCGCCCGCCGTCCCGCGCTGGCCATGACGAACTTCATCTCGGTGCAGCTGAAGAAGGCCTCGGAGGTGGATCTGGCCAAGCCGCTCTGCAAGTTCATTCAGCAGAGCTACCCGAGCGGCGACGCCCAGGCCGAGCACTGCCGCGCCGCCGAGGAGCTCAGCAAGCTGCGCAAGAGCGCCTTGGGCCGCCCGCTCGATAAGCACGAGAGCGCGCTCGAGACCCTCCTTAGGTAGGGCCGGGCGGCCGCGCCTCTCCTCCCGTGTCGGGGCTCGGGAGCGCGGTGGGGCAGGGCCGGCTGCGGGCGGGGCCGTCGGGAAGCGGCCGGGGCCGTCGGGCCGGCTCTGGATCTGGAGGCCCGCGGGCTGCGCCTCGGGAGCCTGGGCTGGGAGTAATGTGCTGGCCTCGGCTCTCCCAGCTTCCCCTTCCGAGTGTGCAGTGGGAGCTGCGTAAGCGCCGTTGGCTTTACGGGACGTGCCTTCCGTTCCGGCGTTTGTGCTGGAACAGGCTGCCCAGAGAGGTTGTGGATGCCCCATCTCTAGAGGTGTTCAAGGCCAGGTTGGATGGGGCCCTGGGCAGCCTGGTGTGGTATGAAATGTGGAGGTTGGTAGCCCTGCATGTGGCAGGGGGGTTGGAGATTCATGATCCTCGAGGTCCCTTCCAACCCTGGCCATTCTGTGATTCTGTTATATCTCGCTGTCAGTGCTGATGGCTTCTCTTCAGCTCTCCTTGCCCTTCTGACCCTGTTCAATAGCTGTTCAGTGGCTGTTCAGCAGCCACTTCTAGACATACTTCTAAGTGTATTTGCAAAGCCACAGCCTTATTTCTCTGCTTGGCGCTTTCAGTTTGCTAAAAGGAGGTTTTGCTAAGAGGAAGCAAAGGGGTGCCTTGTGCTGGAGCTGCTGTAGGTTGGATAAGTTTCAGTCCGAGCCTTATGCGTATTAAACTGTATGAGTGCTGCTTTGCGATCCGCAGCTCTTTCACCTACGAAGATGCTCACCTTTTTGCATCTCTGTGCAATGCCGACGCATCACAGCATTGCCTCGCTGTGGTAATCCTGCTCTCCTGCGTGGGAAACATTTCAAGCTCAGCTATTTGTAGCTCTAATCACTGAAGGCACTGTAATTAACCCAGTGATGAACACCAAGCTCAGACTTCAGTCTTCATGGTTAGAATCAAAGATTCAGTGACTTTTTAGCATTAAGACTTTTAAAGAGAAAAACAAGTAGGGGGATTTCCTAATGCACAGAGAAAAGACAGCCATGAGCTTGACATGCTTCTGCAGTGTTGTCAAGCAGAAGCATGTCAACACTGGGGTTTCTTTATGAACTGTGAAAGGAATGGAAAAGATATATGACACCGAAGATAGTTACTGTTTTTTGTTGTTTAAGAGCTTATCAAGCCCACATTGGGTGTTTGGACTATAAAAACTACGTGTTTTATGGTATCTCCGCAGCTTCCTGTTCTATTCTTGCTTATTGCTCTGTATGCTTTTGAGGGTATTACTGTGCATGCCTTTTTGAAGGTCAGGGAAATAAACAAGCATCTTTGAACAGAAAGATTGACTCAGCCAAGTTGAAGGGTGTGACGTCCCCTTCCCTCGAACACTGGAATCGAGCTCCTTTTTCTGATTGTGCCAATCAGGTTTGTGATTAATTTCTTACCTGAAATCCCTGTTTGGCCCAGATCTGTCACATGACCTCATCTCATCTAACAACTGCAGAATGGAGAAAGTGCTGCTTCTCAGTTCTGTTCTTTTTCTTTCTCGGTTCTAGAATACAAAAGGTGTACATGGCTCTTTCTCAAGTTTGGAACTTGAAAATGAGCTCAGCAGGAGGTCAGATGAACCTCAGAGCTGAAACAAAAGAAGGTAGGAGGAGTATGGCTGAAAGCCAAGGGCTCAGGGAAACTTCCCTCTTTCAGGTCCAGGTCATTACGTTAATTGAAGCCATACTATGCAACTACCTCAGGAATTGTGAAGAAAAACTGATTGCAATTGCATAATTAGCCAACTTGCAAGTCAGTTCCATATGCAGAGATCTATTGTCACTATCGGTCGGCAGATGACTTTAGTTTGCCCTGATGCTGCTGCAGCAGTCAGAAGTTGAGTGTGGTTTCACATTGCCACATTATGTATGAGCAAGTCCTCCAGCAGTTCTGTTAAGGCCTCCACTCATAAAACACCTGCATGATGCTGCTTGAGAATGTTCCCTTTATAGTGGGAGTGAGTTATGATGGTCTGAATTATCTGTAAGTTCAGAGTTTATGACTAAAATCTCTTCATGTTTACTTCAGTCTTAGTCATGGAAACAGAGTAGAATAGGCATAAAATGTACTTAAATGAGAAATAAAACTGTTAAAATTTGATTCTTCTCTTTAACAATACATTTTTTATCTATGTCTGACCGTTTATATCCATTCCACTTGTTGGAAAATAAGTTCTTATTCTGTAAGAATATTCTGCTATATATACTCAGTTCCGGAAGGTGCCAGCAGCTGCTGACAAGTTGGAACAGAAGCATCCAGCTGAGCTTTGCTGGAAGGAGCCCAAACTTCCGACTGCCTTGTGGCTGCTGAGAAAGCTCTCATCCCTTCCCAGCTCCTGCTATCTCGCTGTTAGTGTTGGAGCCGTGAGAAGTCCTGTGTTTCAGTTAACAGCTTTAACAAGGTCGGTGTTAAAGCTGGGTTTTACTCTTGCCATGTTTAAAATGGGTTTGTTAGTGAAGCAAAGTTGGAAGAGCTAACCGCAATGTGCTTTCACTTCTTTGTGACATTTTAGACCATAGAATCATACAGTGGATTGAAAAGGACCACAATGTTCATCTAGTTTCAGCCCCCTGCTATGTGCAGGGTCGCCAACCAGCAGACCAGGCTGCCCAGAGCCACATCCAGCCTGGCCTTGAGTGCCTCCAGGGATGGAGCATCCACAGCCTCCTTGGGCAACCTGTTCCAGTGCCTCATCACCCTCTGTGTGAAAAACTTCCTCCTAATATCTAACCTAAACCTCCCCTGTCTCAGTTTAAGACCATTCCCCCTTGTCCTGTCGCTGTCCACCCTTGCAAACAGCCTTTAAACCATCTTTCCTAGTAGAATGCTGCAAGCTCCTTAAACGTTAAGAAAGGAGGTCATAATCTTCTGCTAACGCGTCTAGAGCTGTCCCCTGTTTTTCAGTCTTTCCCCTTGTTTTGCTGCGTAGTTACTGCACATTTTTTCTTTTGGAGAAGAAATATGCTCGCTTGTGGCTCCATTACCTAGATAAACCGTGAACAAAAGCGTTGAAAGCGGGTGGTAGGCTGTGTTTGTGTGGCTGAGGAATGCAAGTGCTTCTTGGAGAAGTACTTGAGGCACCCGTGAAAAGGGGGGGAAAATGTAAATTGGAAGGAGTCCTGCCTGCCTCCAAGCTTTGTGTTCTGTGAGAATTGGAGTGCTCAAAGGTGATGTCGGTGAGCTTTTGGACACATGTTTCTTCTTAAGTCCTGTCGTACTGAATCTGATCTAGTGCTCTTTTCCTTAGCCTACTAATAGCTTCAAGGGGTTCCCTGCTTCCTCTCTTAATTCTAAAGATAACCAGGACTCCATTTTCGTTCTCTGGAGTGTTGGGGTGGTGGTATGAGCTTAATTGGTTTAATTTTGCTAACAACCTTTGCAGATTTGTGTGTGTGTGCCAGTGACTTTATTTTGAGTGGTCAGATCCTGTGGAGGCTGAAGGCTGCAGCTCTGGTTTCCAGCTGTGGGTTCAGAACTCCAGCTCTTATCTGGGAGAGTGGGCAGATCTTGGCCTCTTTTAGCTTCTTTTGAAGGAGATTTTACTTTGTGATTCTCTGAAGGAGAAAGGGGGTTTGAGCTTAATGCATAAATCATATAGTTACATTTCGATGAAATGCTAATTAGACCTTGATTTCCAGTTCATTTGGCTGCTGTTACTTCTGTAAGCATTTGGGAGCCTGTAATGCCCCTTTTAGTGAAAGAGCCCTGCACTTTGAGCTAGGTCTGGGTTGCTGACGTCTGTTCTGCTTTTGTTGCTGTAGCTGGAACTCTGGCACACGTTGATAGGTTTGTGTGACTTTCTTTAATCCATCACCTTAACACAGCCAAATGTGCAGTGCCCATCTGTGTTGCACAGCAACTTTAGATCTTAGTATCTGGACAGTTAGAAATTACTGTAACTTTGTTTTAAATGGCACCTCTATGTCAACCCTTAGCCTTTGCTGTGTTACTGACTCATGTATCAGATGTGGCCTTTCTTTTAATGGTTTTCCTCTTTGTGCTGTATTGCTTGCTTGCTGTTCTCTGGTTGGTGTCTTCTTACTCTTATCGTTGTGTTTAGTCACTGCTAAGCAGAAGTGTTGTTTTTTTTTTGTGGGGGAGGAAGGTCTGCGGAGTTTTAAAGAGACCTGAGTCTTGAATAGGATTTCAGGTTCTTTACTAAGAAGAAATGACCTCACCACAGGCTTCAAACAACAAACAAGATATGAATTTGTTTGTAAAAAAGACAGCCGAACAAAAAGCCCTCTGTTGCTGGTATCCATGGATATTTAATGGAGCAACTGTGTGTTGGTAGGAGCTCACACCTCTGGATTTCTTTGTGGTTGTCCTTTGGCCATACAAAAAAGAGTCTTTGCCAGCAGCCAATGCTTGCACGCACCTGACTGCATGCACCTGATGTGCAAGGCCATTTAACAAGCTGTGTATCTTGACTCTGTCCTATTGGCAGCTGAGGAGAAAGGTGACGGGGGATTGTGGGAGGGTGACTTGGCATGACAAACTGAGTTGGGTGACTTGAGGAGAGTAAAAGGGAAGTCTCATTTTTGATGTAATACAAAATGGGAACTGCTAAGACCAGCAGAGGACAACGGAGGAAATATCGAAGTACACGTCTTGAAATTATGTTCAGTGATAGTATTTATTTCACTGATTTCTGAACTGCTTGTGTTAAACCGTGTCAGTTAAACCTCCTAGGAAATGGAGGTGGGGGGAGCGGAGCGGAGGTGGTGATGATGTGATGATTCAGACCAAACTTTAAACTGATGAGAGCATCGCCATGCAAAACTGAACTTCTTGTAACCATGAGAGGGCTGCTGTTCTGCACTCTTTTATGTGATCAGGCCTTGGATTAAGGTCATTAAAAAAGAAATTGTGACTAAGGTGTATTAAACCACTTCAAGGGCTATGTTCTTTCAAACTATGGTCATCTAATGAAAGATGGAAAACAGAAAATTAAAAAAAAAAACACAATAAAACACACAGAAACATTTACCAAAAATGAGCATTCTTTTAAAAACTGCTGCCTTTCATGTGCTGACTTCCTTAGTGTTGAAAGAAAGTTATCAGTTACCTCGATATTACAGTCACACAGTTCATCAGCTCATTGCCACAATTTTAGTTCTTTTGGGAAAGCACCTTTTTCTAGAGTATGTCTCTGAGTAGAAGCATATCTCAAATCTGACTCCGTAACAACAGGTCATCTCATAGCAATCTTATTAGTGAAGCATGATAAGATAGAATGCAGATCTATGGGTTTGTGTAGACAAGAAGAAAATTGTCACAAGCTTTAAAGCTTATATTAAGTGTCTTAAAACCCTTTGGCTTTTACGTACTTGTTGAGCTGTTATGAGTAAGAAGTTAATCTTGAGTGAAGCACTGCCACATAAACAGCTGCAGAGATCTTCTTTCCTTGGGAGCAGTCTCTTTTAACTCAGTGTTATTGGTCAGAGGCCTTCTGCAGATCACTGTAGCAGATTACTGTAGCTTCTGATATGGCTTAGCATATTGTCTTTTGAATTGCAGTGCCTCAGTTGAAGCCATAAACCCGTATCATTATATACATTGATAGATGTAATTTACTGAATCATATGTTAATGCTATTCTCATTGTATATTAAAAATGTTTCCTCAATTTTTAAACATGCATTCCTTGCCTGTGGAATATCTGCTTTGTGTCCAGACCTAGACTGATTATTATTTAGTAACATATTCTAAAGAAACAGGGGTGATGTTAACTGTGATTCAGATTGAGAAGCTAGATGTTTTGACTGCTGGGAACAAAAACTGCTTAAAAGAAATGGACTAATATAATGTTAGGTCCCATATGTTTGTACGAGAAGCATAGAAACAGTCTCCACATGGGATGTGTTTGCAGTTCAGTGGCTGGCTGTTCTGCATGCTGCCTGCCACTAATTAGTGGTGCAGGTGTAGTGGTGCAACTTGGGAAAACTTTCAGCTGCTATTTGTTGCTTGGACAGATTGTGTGGGGAACTGTGCTGTTCTTGTCACCTTTCTGACGCTTTCCCAAACATCTTCTGCTGAGTAGACAAAATACTGGCACAGAGACTTGGTTTTAGTTCGCAGTGGCTGTGATAATATACTCTAATGACAACAGCTTACTACTGAAGAATTTTATCAAGGATTGGGCTTTTCAGCTGATAAACTGTAAAGCAAATTTGCTGAGTTTGAAACAAGTTAGTTGGAAATGACTGGGGACTGGGCTGTAAGGTTCAGAGCAAGAGCCCGTTAAGTAACTTGTTTATATTAAGTTAAATGTTGTACTTTACTTTTGCAGCATGATTTAATGTCTAATGTATTCCTGTGTTTTTATGTATATGGGAACTCCTTTGTATAACTTTTTTTAATACGTTCTCTTTCAGAAAGTGGCATGGACAGCTTAATCTCTGCTACTCTTCTAATTACTTCTTTCATTGTCACTGAATAAGCCTCCCTCTGAACATGCTCACCTTCTAAAACTAATTTCTTTAGGCAGAATTTTCCTGTAGGTGTCCTCCATAGCTATGAGTGAGCCCCATGGTGAACTGAGTGATGGTGGGGAGGCTGTGCCACCCTCTTCTTTACCTGCAAATTTAACAGCTAAGGCTCTTGGTTTGATTTCTAATACCTTTTTCTTTTTTTTTTTTGTAGATATTATGATCAGCTGTGTTCGATTGAACCGAAATTTCCATTCTCTGAAAATCAGGTAAGGAGATATATCAAACCCTTACACAGAAGTAACTGTAATGGTGGCAACTAGGATGCAACTTCCAAGCCCGTGCATAATCCGCTAAACAGGACTTAGCTTAGGCAGGGCATTTAATCTTTGATCCTTATTTTTGTGACCTTTGTTTATTTTCAGCCTGTACTCATGCAGTCTACGCTAAAAATTCATCTCTGGTGGTCGCGATTGCCTTTGTATTAAAGATTTGGGAAAGTTTTAGCACTGGCTGATGGCTGTGGTTTAAGTTAGAAAGAGTTGTGCTTGGCTGAAAGATTCCTCTTCAACTCTCCTTTTTCCAGGAAATCTATTTTGTACCATGTTATAAAGGCTATTTAAAAACATAATTTCTATGGGAAAACCTTTAGTTAGTAACGGGTGCAATATGATCTTTGTTTTTTTTTTGAGGCAGGACAGATGTTTCGTTCATAGCAGCAAAAAGAGTAAATCTCATGAAGAGCTTACTGTTTATACTTTCTCTGCACCTATAAATCACATAGTTTCTGAAAGGTGTTTTTTTTTTTCCTACCAAATTTACTTAATATGTTATGGTTCAGATAACAAATTCAGCTTAGATTCTGCGTGCTGAGATAAAATATTTCTTTCCTCAGGTGGAGACTGGCATGTGTTTATAGACTCTTATTTTGAGAGAAAAAGACACAGGTTGTTTTTCAGAGGCATTTACCAAAAGGACAGAATTTGAGACTTAAAGATTACAAGGGAATGGCTTTGATGGTGTTCAAACTGATTTGAGTTTTCTGTGTCGCTGCCTTCACTTGTTGGTAAAGCAAAGCCAAACTAGACTTGGTTTCAACTCGCAGAAGTTTCCGTGTGGTGATCTGCAAACCCCAGGATGCAGTGAACTGGAAAACTTTATAAGCAGGAATTACAGATCTGTAAACCATTCTATTAATAGAAGCAGTCAGTGGAAGCAGGAATGAGGAGTTGGGGACCAGAACTTCCTGAACCAGTGTTTCTGCTAGAAGAAAATGTTGTTGAACAGTATTGTGCTCTGTCTCTCAGGGCGATTGAAAATGGAGTATTTTGCTATCTTTTCTGGGCTGATACTGTGGCCAACAACTGTTCAATTGACTGAATCAAATTGTGGAACTTCAAAACAGGTTCTGTGAAGAATTTGCATTGTCTTTGACATATGTGCTGGAAATGTAATATAAGAAAACACTATTTTTACCTGCTTTCTCTTCTGAATGCGTTTCCTGATAATTGAATTCACTCCTAATATGCGTGTCAACAAAACTGTATTACAAAACAGTTCTAAATATGCTGGTGATTGGGAATAGAGGAAACTGCCTGGTTGGGTGGTTTCCTTTAATGGTGACCATACCTGTCTGTCATACTGGGTGTGAGAGGAGTCAGTGGAAATAAACATGTCTGTCACTCAGAAAAGGAGCAGAGCTGAAAGGTTATTTTTGAATTTGTCTTGCTTGCATGAAGAAGTACTTCAGAAAAACTACCGAGAAGGAAAAAATATGTAATAAACACTTTCAAGTAATGTTGATTATTTCCTGAAACTTCCAGAATGTGTTTAACATCACAGGTGAAGTAAATGCTTCATGTAGTTAGAATAAAAAGGGATAAGTAGTAAGTTTGGAATATTTTCTGAAGCCTTATTATTTAATTTTAAAAATAAACATCTTTTTTATACCTGTCAGGTCTGTGTAACATTTACATGGAAAGATGCTTTTGATAAAGGATCGCTTTTTGGAGGCTCTGTCAAACTGGGTATGTAGTTGTACTGAAAATGCATGCATTGAAAATATTATCAAGATTTAATAAAACTGTATAACTGAAAGTTCAGTAGTCTTTATAGTATTTTCATGAGCTTTCCATGAATTCACCTGCAATAATAACAGATGAATCTCTTAACATATCTAATAACTCAGCACCATGCACATGATTTCTATAAAATTGAAGTTGAGATTCAAGATTAGTTTTCCAAAGGCACGAACAGATATTTAATCTGATAATAGTTATACTAACTTGTACACCCTGAACTGACATTAGTCAAAATTGTTCAAGTTAACATTAAGTAGTAGATGATTGGTTAATCTAAGGCCAGCCCTTATGCTTTCCATGAATTGGGTCCTCTTCAAATGTGCTTGTGTTGCTGATTCTTCTCGAGGAGAAGGCTGACTTCAGTGACTTCGCTGGGCATCACATTTTGTTCCAGAGAATAAAAGGATCTTCCTTAGAATAATAGAATTGCAAGGTTGGAAATAACCTGTAAGTTCATGTAGTCCAACCGTCTTCTCATTACCACTGCTACCACAAGCACTAAACCATATCTTGTAGCTCCTCGTCCAGACGCCTCTTGAACACTGCCAGGGATGGCAACTTCACCACCTCCCTGGGCAGCCATTCCAGTGCCTGACCACTCTCTGAGAGAAAAAGTTTTTCCTCATGTCTAACCTAAACCTCCTCTGGTACAACTTACTGCCATTTCCCCAGGTCCTGTTCATTGCCTGGGAGAAGAGGCCAAACCCCTCTTCACCACAACCTCCCTTCAGGAAGTTGTAGAGTGCGATGAGGTCTCCCCTGAGCCTCATCTCCTCCAGACTGAACAATCCCAGCTCCCTCAGCCGCTCCTCATAGGACTTGTGCTCCAGACCCCTCACCAGTTTTGTTGCCCTTCTCTGGACATGCTCCAGGGCCTCAATGTCTTTTTTGTAGTGAGGGGCCCAAAACTGAACACAATACTCGAGGTGCAGCCTCACCAGTGCTGAGTACAGGGGGATGATCACCTCCCTGCTCCTGCTGCCCACACTATTTCTAATGCAGGCCAGGATGCTGCTGGCCCTTTTGGCCACCTGGACACACTGTCGGCTCATGTTCAGCCGAGCATCAACCAGCACCCCCAGGTCCCTTTCTTCTTCACAGTCATCCAGCCACTCGTCCCCAAGCATATAACCTGCATGGGGTTGTTGTGGCCAAAATGCAGGACCCGGCACTTGGCCTTGTTGAACCTCTTCCCATTCACCTCAGCCCAGCGATCCAGCTTATCTAAGTCTCTTTGGAGGGCCTCCCTACCCTCAGGCAGATCAACACCACCTCCCAGCTTGTTGTCATCTGCAAACTTACTGAGGGTACACTCAATCCCCTCGTCTAGGTCATCAATAAAGATATTAAACAAGATAGGCCCCAGTACTGACCCTGGGGGGGCACCACTTGAAATTGGTCACCAGCTGGACTTGGCTCCATTAACCACTATCTGTTGGGCATGGCTCTCTAGCGAGTTTCTTACCCAAAGAAACTTCCCATGTGTTGAAATAATTATTCTATTACTTCTTTATAAAATGTCTTCATACAGTATTAAATGTTTAGAAGAGAAAGAAATAACATTAG
This sequence comes from Chrysolophus pictus, assembly GCA_037305975.1. Lineage (NCBI taxonomy): Eukaryota > Metazoa > Chordata > Aves > Galliformes > Phasianidae > Chrysolophus > Chrysolophus pictus. The sequence goes on from JAYKPI010000006.1 coordinate 44,330,870, forward strand.
TCTCCTGCGGACTTGAAGGAGTTAGTCTGTTTTGTTTTAGTTGCCTGAGGACAATTCTGCAGTGCAAACAGTCATAAAATGGATTTGGAACACTTGCCAATACAGAAACTGAGACTAAATCCTTCTGAATTAAGTGAGAAGCTTTCAGCTGTGTCATCATTCTCAGTGTTTCTATTTATACCTAAGTGTTCATCATGACTGGCATTGCAGGATGACCGTTGCAATTTTTAAGCTCTGGGCAAATCTTGAAAAGTGTTAGAATGCCTTTTTTTGTAGTTTTTTTTGAAGCTCTTGTGTCTTGTTGTGAATACAGCTGCTACAGCTGTGTTTATGTGAACTCTGTGTGTAACAACATACCACGTCCCTGTGTTTAAACAGGTGCTACACATCTTTTCTTGCTCAGTTTTCTGAACTACTCTAGGAAGTCTTTGTGGGTAATGAGGGACTGTCCTGAAGATGCTGTGTCTTTCTTTAAAGTTTGCTTGGCTCTGTTTTCTGGGGAGCTCCTGCTTCGTGATAAATAAGTTTTCTTTCATAATGAAGTTCAGAATATATAATTATTACTTAAAAAGTTTGTTAGATTTCAGAGATGTATAAAAATTAGGAGAGAAAGTCAGTAATCATAAGGTTGGTGGTTGTCCTGAGAATTTGAATACATGCAGTGTTACGGCAGTTTGAGAAAGCTTGCTTGTCTGCAGGTTAATTATATACTAGCCTAAATAACGTGAGGCAGATGGCCAGAGATTTATGCAACAGACCCTGTGCAATATCCAAGACATTCATAATTGAGTTGTGAGTAATGGTCAGTTAACGAGCAGTGGAATAAAAACTGTTTTGAAGCTTTAAAACAGACCTTAGTGGGAAGAAATTAACAAAAGGAGTTTACTGCTCTGTGGTTTTAGTGCTACATTGCAGATTGCCCTGATGCTGCTCTCCAGGTGAAATACAGCATATGTGTGAACCTTTCAGGTGAGAATTGGCAGTGGGCTTTATCAGTATGAGGCCAAGTTTTCCGTTATTGAGGGAGTAAAATGTGCTTACCTCTTAAAGAGGAGGCAATTCTTTCTCCAGATGGAAATAAAACACAAAACTCCCTTGACTTCTGCAGAAGTGAGATGCAGGGGTGTGGCTCGAGAGTTCTGGCTTTCACTGCTATGACTGCTTTCTTCCTGTCCTCCCCTGTATCCCAGTCTGTATCACAGGGGTAGCTAGCAGATGCTGTTGGCTGTTGGAAAAGTGACCCAGTTCATAGCATGACATGCAGTCTGAAATACACTGGCTTAAGTTAGTAGGTAGAGCCATAAACAGATGAGTCTGAGGAAAACTATATTGCTTAACAGCTGTTCTCACTGTAGTAAATCACACTTCAGAAACAGTCCAAAGTGTAAAGTAATTCTAGATATAGAGCACTTCTGCACTTCAGAAACATTAAGACCTTGTCTTCTTTACTTCCTTGTGTTTTAATTTTTTGACTTAACGTGTAGCCTGTCTAACACATTGTTTAGAAAAATTCTGGAAATTTAACTTCAAAGGAGAAATGATGTAGATAAATGAATATCACCTAGATGAACTACAGTGGCTGCATGTCTTAAAATTTAGTGTGGATCAGAGAGTAAAAACTTCAGAGATAAAGAAATATGTAGTTGAATAAAGAGGCTGGATGATAGTGAAACAAAATGATGTGCCCCATTAGTACTTCTTGCATGTTGTAACTCAGCAGTTGGACCTGGGTTTGTGAAATGGGGAATTCAGTAACTGAGTTTTGTCTTCTCCACAGAACGCAGAATATCTGCAGTCTTTGGCTGTATGCTAGTGCTGGAAATTCTAATAACCTTTGGAAGGCAATTTGTAGATTCAAAACAGTTGCTGTTCAGGTATTAACTGTTTCTAGAACTGGGGGCTCCATCCTCTGGGGCTTTGAAGTACTGCAGGAATGGAGTCTGAGCAGGCCATGCTGCTCTCTAGTGAGCACATGTTTTAAGTAAATCTGTGGCTGTCTCAGTACATCTATAACCGGAATACATCCATTATATTTGTTAGTATTTTCAGTGTGAAATGATATTTTTAAGGGGTGGGAAAAACTCCATTTTAATGTATAATAAGACAGAGCATGTGAATCCATTTGCTCTCAATGAAAGAAGGGCGATCTGCATTCAAGATACAGTAAGAACATGTGAATGGGTAGTTGCTGCAGGGTGACTGATACTTAAAAGGTCACACACATTACTAAAGGATAATCTAAAATATGTTCTTATACTTTCAGGAGCCAAAAAAAATCCATTGCATAGTAATTATAGTGACTTTCTAGCTATTTCATGTATTGTGTAGGTATTTGTGCTCTTTCTCAGTTTGAAACATTTAGTGGAAGTATTGAATAGGCTCTGTTCAACCTTTGGGTCAAAGATAATTTTTACTTCAAAAGTTCATTATGATTGTTTTATTTTTTTAGTTTGAAACTGTCCCTTTGTCTGTAGGATGCTCAAGTACCGAAGGTTATTATTTTCTTAAAAGCGTGGATAACAGTTTTTCTTGATTGCAGCTCTGGCAAGTTTGGGTTATGAGAAGACCTGTGTTTTGTTCAACTGCGGAGCATTGGCAAGCCAGATTGCAGCAGAACAGAATCTAGATAATGACGAAGGGCTAAAAGCTGCAGCTAAACACTATCAGGTACAGAGGCTCCCTGCTTATACTTTGGATTTCAGAGTTATTTATCTTAGAACATCAATTTTGCAGCTGCATGTGTTTTCTTCCTTTAATTACAATGGTGGATTGGCTGATCAGATGGCATTGGCTCATGCTTATTTGCTAGTTTTCAAAGATTTCATTCCATAACAGCTCACCTCTGCCTCTTCCCCCAAGACTGCTGGTAACTAATAGTCTTCAACTAAAGACCTAGTGATTTTAGTTAATATGAAGTTTATTCCTTACAAGTTATACAGTAATACTCGCTTAAATTCTTCTCGGTAGAATGCATTACATTTTTCCTGTTCTTACATGGCTAGCTATCACCAGTATAGTTTGGCTTTTATCGTCCCTCTTGATACGTGTCTCCATGCGAGTAACTGCAAGAACAAGAAATTGCAAGTTGGAATTGGTTTTGACAGTTAAACAATAAATGGGAGACTGTATACCAAAGAATTTATAGTTTTTTGAAATTACTGTATGAATTATATTTGTTAGAGTAAACGCCTGTTTTGGAATAAGAAGGATGTTAATTTTCTACTTTGTTTAGTTTGCAAGTGGTGCTTTCCAACACATTAAAGACACCGTCCTGTCAGCTCTGAACAGAGAACCTACAGTGGACATCTCTCCAGACACAGTTGGAACTCTCAGTCTCATTATGCTGGCTCAAGCACAAGAAGTGTTTTTTTTGAAAGCAACAAGAGGTATACATTAACGTTCAGGTTGTGTGTTCATGTGCTTGTTGTAACTTCCAGAAAAACATGAAATCATTTTAAATTATTAAGAGATGATGGCTGGTCTTTCAGATTTTCAGTTTTGCCTTTACTGATTTCCAACCTTCCTCTGTAAATACAGATTATCAAACACAAACTACAGATGTCATTTTAGAATTTAAGGTTCATTTGACAGTGCATTTGTTCCACTTGCCTTTCCTTTCTTTTTGTATTCAAAACAATTAGTCTTTCTTTATGAAGGATTTTGCTGGATTACGTACTTGTCTGTCTTGAAAACAAAAGATCTTAACTGGTATGTTTCTTCATAGAGGAAAAAATAGTGTAGCCTTTTGCCTTTTAGAGAATCTCAACCAGAAGCTAATGTCCTTTGGCTTATTAATAAGCTGTGTTAATGTTTATTATCATGCTGGTAGCAAAACTTCTTATTCAGAATATGATAAAGCAAGGCTGATTGAAAGCCCACATGCACCTAGTTAACGAGTGAATTTGGCTATCCCTGTGACCACAAGTCTTCTAGTCGTAGAAGCACAGGTCAGTAATAGGTCTGACTGTGGAGGCTGTAGATTTTGTCAGATGTTGAAAGATTCTTTTCCCTTCAGGAAAAGAAATGCACTGTGTGAAGTGTTGTAGTTGACAACATGGAAAATCTGTTTATCAGGCAGAAGTGCTTCACAACTTGGTCTCAAAACTCAAATTCAGCTTCTTGCTGCTTTGTCTATTTGCATTACTTGCAATTTTTCTGATTTGATTCTCTCCTGAGATGGGTTGTTCAGTAGTCTTACTCAGCTGATACCTGGTGAAACCACTTATTCACAAATTGAAAGGGGAATTGTTTGACAAAAAAAATTGATCAGCTAGATCTAACTTCAGTGTGGAACTGCAAATTAGTTCTTCAATTTCTGAGCTTTTCTTCATGTTTTAAGTGTCTCTAAGTCTACATATATTTGTTATTCCTTCTCTAGGTTTGCATTAGTAGCGGCAGTATTTTTAGGATGTGTGAATGAAAACTAAAGCTTGTAACAGAGAAATATCTTTTCCAAACTATCTGTGTGGACAAATAGTCTCTGACATTTCCATTGTTAATAGAAGTGTGGCTAATGTGTCAATGGTTATTTTTCATAAATGACACAAGTCAGGCTCTGTGGAGGAAGATTAAACTATCACACTATAGAACATTCTTCCAGTCCCATCTATTTAGATGTTTTTTGTTTCTCTTCAGTTAACTAAATATTTAATAAAAACATTTTAACGAAAAAAGTTGTTAGATCACAAAAGCTCCTTTTCATTCATTCGTCATCTCTAACCTATTTCACATTGAAAAACATCTGCCTAGGGTATCTTAAATGCACTGAAGTCAGAGAACATAAACATGTAACATCATAGCTCGTGTTTGAATGTTGTAGGTGTGTGTGTGCTGGAACGAACAGCGCGTTTTGGATTTGATTTCAGTGATTTGAGTACTTGAGGCTCTCTACTCTCCCTCCCCTGTACCTCCCACTAATGCTTATCAGTCTGGCCATACACAAAAAATCACCTGAATCAGAGAATACTTGTTTGTAAGAACAGCTGTTTAGATGGTTAACGTTTGCATTGATTGCCTGCTTTGTCTAAGAGGGCTGAATTGCTAGTGCAGGCCGGGATGATTATAAAAGGAGATAAGAACAGATATGTGTTCTTTTTAATGGTTCTGGCTTCAGAAACTGGGTGAGGACACGAGGCAGGGAATGCTGCTGAGCACAAGTGTCTGTGATGTGAAATATATTTCCTTAGTGATTACTGCTGTTTGGGGATGAAATAATTAACCTACTGACTTGTGTAAACTGATGATAATCATAATGTTTTTCTTTCTTCCCTCAGATAAAATGAAAGATGGCATCATAGCTAAACTAGCTAATCAAGCTGCAGATTACTATGGTGATGCTTACAAACAGTGTCAGTATAAAGATACTCTGCCCAAGGTTAGTAATTCTTGGAAATAATGTGGGACTTGTTGCTGTTGTATGCAGTGTACTTAATGAAATATGCATCATGTGGTATCCTCAAGAAAAGCTGACCATTGTTGTTACTATTATGTTATGTGTGAAGCTGTAATTAGGAAAACTGAAGAATCTAGGAAGAAAAATATATCACTTATTTTAAATAATTATTAAAAATGTAATTACAATTATTATAAAAAATGTAATTAAAGTGTGTTTACTTGCAGCATATTTCATTTAAAGTAAACTTGGAATATTTGATGCATTCAAAGATATCTTCTTACTTAATATCTTACTAAATCGGGTTTTCAAACTAACATTTCTAATGGGGCTTAATTGGTTTCTAGTCTCAATGTTTTTGTGTGAAATTTGCTGTCTTGATAACAGGTTATTATGGTGGCATTGATCACCTACCTGTTAATGAAAAGCATGGCTGAAAAAGTGTCTCCTCTTCCTGCCTTCTCCTCTTCCACCTCCAGAGCAGTTTTGATATTTATAAATTACCTCAGTTTAGACTTGACTATTAATTTGAGTGCTCTTAATTTTTGGAAGAAGTGGGAAGATTGTTTTTACCACATTCTTTCAATAACAAGTACTTCAAGGAATTAGGAAGGTTCTGTCATTTATAATTAAATCATAAAACAATAGGAATTCTTCTGTGCGGTGTGAAAATTTTAATCTTGGATAAGAGGTACTTAATTTTGATATTGTTAGGCTCTTGAAATTTGTATGTAGTAAAGTTGGAGTTTGTCTTCCATAGTGATTGTGGTGTTAATATCCACGGGAGCATCTCAAACTGCTGATTTTCAGTTACTTTTCATTAATAGTTTCTAAAACAGTGATCCCAGCTTGCAATGGGCGATCATTGTAAAAGTGAAATATCAAATACACTAAATCTACTAAAACTTTCCACCACAGAGTAAAAAAAAGAAACATTTTTTACCAGTGATAAAATGATTGATGTTTGGTTCAATAGCATAATATGTCCTGTAAGCCACGTAGGTGTCCTTAGTGTCATGGCAGTTACTTCCTCTGGAATAAATCATGTCCGTTCTCTCTGTTTTTTTTTCCCTGTTTTTCGAACTTTTCTGTAGAGTAGAATCTTGAGTTATAGGAACCGTGTAAGGGCTACTCTGCTTAAGTAAAACTAGCATGCTTTTTTATTCTTAAGGAGTAAATTACACAAATGCCTTTGCTCTAGACAGTCAGTGACTTTTCAATATATGTTTTGGGAAAAAAAAAAACCTAAGTTCAATTGATGTTTTACTTGGCAGCACCTCTGGATTTCTTTTGTGTGCACGTATTTCTTGTTGCATGTGCAGTGGTGTTTTACAGATTGGACCAATTTCTTGCTTAGGTGCTGTGGTTGTAATTGAATTCTGAGGTAATGTGATATAACAGAAGGCCTTGGTTTGTCCTTCGTGATTGTGGATCTTTCTAAACTGTAGATTTGCTCCCTGTTCCAGTTTTACAGTAATCTGTCAACTGGTTATTCGAAATAACGTGGTAAGGTTTTTTGATTCTGTGAGTTAATGTCAGCTCTGGGAACCATTACATGCTTAGGGGTGTGAAATAAAGTCAACTTGATGTGTCATATTCCAGTTGCAAGGCTTGCTAAGTCTGCTAATCTTTCAAGTTGGACTTCTCATCTCTGGGGTGCATCAAGGTTGCACAAATGTGAAGAAGCAGGTTTTTGTATGAGTTCTTTAAAACATCACTCTGCTTTTCCAGTGCTCCTTGGTTTAAGAAATAGAACAGCAAGGCCAAATCCTTGATCAAAGACTATGCCTAATACTGTTGCCTGCAGTATAATGTTTTCTTCATGTCTTGGTTGGTGTCCCTGTGAAGATAAGTGCATTTATATGAAAGTCTAAAATGACTTTTTAATGGCTTTACATCTCAATATTTTTGGTTCTTTTTATTCTTTGTTTTCATGGTTTTAGAGTTATTTTCTTGATAGCTGTTATTTTCTTGCTGCTACATGTAAAAAACAAACATACAAACAAAAAATAGTTTTCCCCTCCCACTCTTTCCTCCTTTTAAGAATATTGTCTTGGGGGCATTTGGGTGTGTTCTTGCAACTATCCTTCCTAATATATGCATGCATTCCTAATCTCTGGAGTAAATGTTGCGACTTCATGGTTTGAATTTAAACTGTAGTTCATCTAATATAATAGGCATCAAGAAACTTACAGCAACAGATTGAAAAAGAAGAAAAAATTGATTCAATCCATGCAAAGTCGTGTGATCTCTGACATTTACCTCTAATATTTTAACCTATCTAAACCATTAATTGGGTGATTCTAATTTCCTTTTCTTCTTCCTTTTTCTTCCTGCATCCCATGTTGTCTGTGGTGGTTTATGTGGTTGGACTTTCCCCTGGTCAGTATTTTTATTTCCAGGAGGTGTTTCCTGTTCTGGCTGCAAAGCACTGCATTATGCAGGCCAATGCAGAATATCATCAATCTATCCTGGCAAAACAGCAGAAGAAATTTGGTGAAGAAATTGGGAGGTTGCAGGTAGGTAATTTGAATACTTTTTTCTGAAAAATATGGGAAAACTTTTAGTCCTGAAATGTTAGCTGAGTGTCTTAAAACTGAAGTAGACAGGACTGAAACATTCAAAAATGGCAGAGCATATTTATCACATGAATCGAATTATTAGTAGCTGCAAGGATGAGAAATATATCTGTAGCTTTTATAATGATGCATTTTCATTTTGGGGCACTTTGATACCGTTGATCCTGCTTGACATGTTAAATCTCTATCTTTACACTTACACGTGCTTCTTTCCTCAGAATAGTTAACAGTTCCTAAGTAATTTCATCATAAAAAGAAATTAAATTCAGCTTTGTCTATACTTAACTCTTTTCCTGGAATCCTGATATAAATCTGATTGTTGAAAAACACAAGCAGTTGTATTTTTAGTCTTTTTTTTTGTGTGTGTGTCTACACCTGATTTACAGAGGGACTTGTTTATAATATGGTAATGGGTAAGGTCTTCTCACTATTTCAGTGTAGTATAGAAAAAAATACCTTAAATTAACAATTTTCTTCAAGTCCTCTGGAAGTACCATTTTGTCTAGGGATCCATGTGCTCTATTAACAACAGGAAAGCTACAAGATAGTTATTGTGTTGACGTTTTAAAAGTTACTGTTACACATTTTTTGGTGATGGATGAAGGTCTTACCTGTTGTTTTCTCTTGAGTTCCAAGTCTGTCTAGCAGAGCTCTTTTCTCTAGGATTCCACTGCTAGAGAATCTTCAAGTTTTTTTTTTTTTAAATGTTTGCCGCTAACAGATCTGTCTATATCAGATTTACTATTAATTTGTATCGTTAATAAGTTTCTGCCCATGATTTCAGGTAGTGTTCTGTTACAAGTATCCCTTCCTGCTTGATAGTTGAGATGTTTTTGTGAAGTCCGAAGGGAAGTATGCCATTATTACTTATTTCAGTACTGCGTCACAAATGGTGCACAAAGTCCCGTCTTATTTTATTAAACTAGAGGCTTGCTATCCTTTCTGTTCATGTTTTTTGAAAATTTCAGATGCTATGAAGTGCTTTGTGTTTTCTCCTTTTAAAAGCTAAACCAAATTAGGCTGGGGAGAAAAAGAATACTTGTTATGAACTTTCAAGTTAAAGTATATATGATGCATGCCTGTTTCTTCTGTCATTTCCTGTTTCTGGCACATTCTGCTTGTTAGTCTGTAGTAATAGGGAGGAGGAGGATGCAGCAGAACTGCTGGTGGATGATTTCTTGCAAAAGTCACAGCGAACTTCAGTTTTATTTTTAATACAGCTCATTACATCCCTCCATTGTACAATCCTCAGAAGTTTCAGTTCCTGACTTTCTGTGATTTTATGTAGGCCTTGATTAAAATTGCCTCTTAAATATGTTGGTTTTACATATTTGCAACACAGATGTGATCAGGGTGGAACAAATGCCATCTAAGGGCAGTGTCTTGTCCTGCATTTCTCTTGCAGTAAATTGGGTGTAGGAAGGCCAGAGATCTTAGGGCTTTATGTAACTTTGGCAAACAGAAGTGAGGAGGCAGCAGTGTTTGTGTTCTTTTAATTTGCAGTAGGACTCAGCAACACTTCTGTAGCTTCTGGGCTCAAGGTTAGACAGGTGTTAGCGGTAGGTGTGGAGACCAGGACTTTGGCTTTGCTTCCTCTATGCACCTGAGCAAGATTTGAGAAATTTCTGTGATACCTGTGAAAGCAAGCTTTGAATTTAAATTGACATGGAAATGACACGGTGACTTCTTTTGTAAACAGGTTTTTGAAGTGTTATTGCCTTTAACCTGTGATCGTTCCTGTAGGATTTGGGGGATTCATAGGCTATTGTGGGATACTAACTTGCTCACTGATTTTTTTTTTTTTTAAATAAGCGACTTCAATTAATTTTTAATTTCAATTTTGATACCCAGGAAAAAATTATTCCACTTATTAAAGGAAAGAATAATATCAATCATATGCTTTGGCAGTTAAGACATGTGACTAACTGGGAAGCTAATCTTTTTTTAAAATAAATATATTAGAACAGTATCTTTTCTTTAACTTTAACTCTTTTAATTTCCTAGCATGCAGCAGACTTGGTGAAAACAGTGGCGTCTCGTTATGATGAATATATAAATGTTAAGGATTTGGTTGACAAAATCAACCGTGCGCTTACAGCTGCCAAAAAAGATAACGACTTCATTTATCACGACCGTGTTCCTGACCTGAAAGATTTGGAGCCCATTGGGAAAGCCAGCCTTGTCAAGTCTACTCCAGTTGCTGTGCCCCTCAGTCAGAAATTCACTGGTAAGCAAAGTTTGCCAGGCACAGGGTAATTGTTACCTTGTAAAATGTGCCTAGCCACTGAAGCTTGCTTGTGCCAGGAAAAAGTAGATGTTTACTCTTGAATTATATTAAGTTCACCCAGTGTCTTCAAAAGTATTACTTTTTCCAATTTGATGTTTTTCTGCTTGAGGATAAAATGTACTGGAAGAAAAAAAACACAATATAAGTCATTATCTGCAATGTAATCTTAAAGATTTTTCACAGCAGCTGTTTTTTTTCCCCATATTAAACCAATCTTTATAACTTTGAAAGAGCAGTGATACAGGGGAAAATACCAAATTATACAGTCTTTGCTAACCTACTTGCTGGCCTTTCTTAAAGCTGACAAATACCAGTTTGGCTGAGCAGGGGGTTCTGAAAAATGGTCTCTCTTTCCTTTTGTTCCCTTTAAAAAAAAAAGGCTTAAGGAAGGTATGACTTGTAGTCCTACAGTTGTTGTCAATGAAATGCTTTTAGGTTATTTTAACTCAGTTTCAGTCTTAAAAGGAAATCCAGTGCATTAAAATAAAGATCTTTAGAAATTTATTTTAACACACCTTACTTAGAGAAGTATCTTAAAGTACAGCCTGTACTAAAGAGCCGTGAAGATGGTTGCATCCTCTTACCTCCACAGTACAACTTCAGTAATTTATACTTCTTTCATTGTAGACCTGTTTGAGAAGATGGTTCCCTTGCAAGTTCAGCAATCTGTGAGTGTTTATAACCAGAGAAAGGCAGATCTAGTAAACAGGCTAATAGCCCAGATGAGAGAAGCCACAAATTTGGCTAATGGGTAAGTATGGCTGCTTCTAAACTTCATCAAGAGGAGTTATATGGAACACCCTTTAAATACTAATTGCCTTGTACCCTGTATGGTAGGCTAGCAAACTTCCAAGTCCAGTGGGGGTGTTGAGAACTACTTGTCTGCAGGTATTAAGGCTAAAAGTATCAGAAGAACTAATGGCATTTCATTTTTTTCAGTCTTTTCAGTTTTTAAGAGCCTGGCGCTTGCTCTGAAAGAAATCCACTATCATTAATCTAGAGGGATTTTCACATTTCAGTGGTCAGCTTAACTGAACCAATGATATGCTGCATCATCCCCCCTCCACCCCCACCTCCAAAGATTTTTGTTTTAAATAATAAAAAAAACCTTACAAAGCTGGAAAATAAGAATGTAACTCAAGGCAGTTGGTTATTTGTCTACCAGGTAGTTGCTACTGAAAATATGTGCCGTATTTGTTAGAAGCTGGGAGTCTAGGATTTGTTTAGTTTTGAAAGAGCTGCTTTTTTCTTTTTTTTTTTTTTTTTGGTGAGGTATACTCCACGAATAAGTTCAAAGTACTCACTTTAACCTTTTTGCCCAATGGTATGTTAAGTACTATGTTTCCATTCTTTTATTGACTGTGTGAATGTTTATTTGAATAGCAATGCTATTTATAGGATAAAATTACCTTAACACTGCAGACAAGGTTCTATATAACACATTGACTCTTTCAGAGTGTTGGCTTCCCTCAATCTTCCGGCTGCTATAGAAGATGTGTCTGGTGATACTGTTCCTCAGTCTATTTTGAACAAATCCAAGGCTGTGATTGAACAGGGAGGAGTTCAGACTATCGATCAGCTGATCAAAGATCTACCTGAACTGCTACAAAGGAACAAAGAAATCTTAGATGAAGTAAGCTCTGCAATTGCTAACACTAAAACATCCTTAAACACAGCAACCTAATTTGTTCTCTTTAAAGGCCAACATCAAGGTGTATGGTTATCCAAAATGCTTGTTACTTGAATAGCTCCTTAAAATCACAGTGCTTATAGTAACACTAAAAATTGTGCTTGTGATAGCACTTTAAATGTTTAGTCCATGTATGCAAAAACTGCACTGTCATGTAAGTGAACACCCACACAAGTAATTTTGTTTTTAACATCGAGGTGGGGAAAGTGGGGAAACATTCTGTAAAAGCCTGGATCATGTATGCCATATATATCCTTTTCTATTTGTGAATTATATTTACGAAATATAGGCATGCATTCTTTTTATTTCTTAAACTAGCTGTATACTTTGTAGCTATTTCATGTTTACAAGGCATTATAATGCATATACACTTCTAACTCCTTCAGTCACTACGGTTATTAGATGAGGAAGAAACTACAGACAATGAACTCCGAACAAAATTCAAAGAACGTTGGCAGCGAACACCATCCAATGATCTCTATAAACCTTTAAGGGCAGGTAAAGTTCATACTTCGTGACTTCAATCCAAGGGATGTTCTAAAATGTCTGTTCTTACATAAACTAAAATAGTTTTTTACATATTGTATTGTATTATTTTTGAAGATAAATCTCGATTTAGGAGAGTGCGTGCTAAAATATCCTTATGGCAATCTGTATACTATTTGGAATTGAGAGTTGATGTTATGGCAGAGAATTTTTAAATGCTTCATCATCCTTGGAGTGAACATATGTGCTGATGTTCAGAAATGGCCGCCCTTTGAAGAACTTGTTTTCAGTTACCACTTAAGTGGGTCTTTTAGTGCTTCTTTCTTTGTATGTCAGCTTTTAAAAATTATCTCTTAAGGTGTTTTTTCTTTGATTTGTGTAGTTTGTTTTTTAGCAGTTTGTCATAATACTGCAAGCATCACCATAGCAGGCTTTCTGTTCTTGATGTGTATTGTTGGGTAGGTAGCAAGGGACTGCCACCAGTGCCTTAATTAAGCAAAGTTTTAAAGGCTTTAAAATCGGAGTGGTCAAACTCAGTGTTTAAAATGCTTTAATATGCCTCTCTGGATAATTGATATAGCTGCCTTGTTTGTGTACTGTTTCTAAATGAAGCTTAAAACTTAGTCTTAAGTCAGAAAAGCATTTTCTTGTGTTTGTCTATATAGCCTGGTGCAGGACAAGTTTTGAAATATTAACATTTTTTCTTCCCACCACCAGAGGGAGCCAACTTCCATAATATCTTGAATAAAGCTGTGCAAGCAGATGGACAAGTTAGAGAAGGCTATCAGTCTCACCGGGATACCATTGCACTTCTGTGTAAGCCAGAGGCAGAACTCAATGCAGCCATTCCTTCTGCCAACCCAGCAAAAACATTACAAGGGAGTGAGGTAAAGCATGGAAATTAGTCTCTATTTTGTATAGAAGGATTATTCATCTAACCAAATATACTGAAGTGAACTGATGTGTAAGCTGTTCCTTAGCAACTCTTGTTTAGTCACAATTAATACAGGGGACAGCACTTCAAAAATGTTTTCTATACTTTGTTTTGTGTAAAATGTGCTGGACTATATTTTATGCTTACTTGTAAGCAAGTTTGGTTGTTCAGTACAGAAGAAGCGGTTGACAAACTTGTAAGAGAAGCAGTACTAGATGTGTACTTTCTTATAGGGTGGTGTAGGGGAGTACTCAGGGTCTTGGAGCAGTTAGAAAAGAAATAACAGTATTTCTAAGCATTAGACAATTATGTTGATCTGCTTTTGAAGGAAGTCGTGGCTCATTAACAATGATGTGATATTTGTTTTCTTCTAGAAGTGCTTTGAAATCAGTGTATTTAACTTGCCATGTTTAGAATATTGTATTGGAAGGTACCTGATCTTTAAAAAACAACAACAAAAAAATCGTAGTTATTCAGTGTTCTTAGTGGAAGCAAATCTGTAGAAGAGAAGATGGCTTAAGGAATGCTTGAAGTTGCTTGTTTCTTTGTCTTTTGTCCTTAATCATCCTGAAAATGTCATTTTAAACACATAAATAAAAGCTCATACAGTAACGTTGCCGGTGCTAACAGTGAAGAGTGCAATATAGAAAATAAATAATACAGTATATATTTTTGCAGTAATTCTTCTAAACATAATAATTTCTGACAATTTTATTGCCTAGGTCGTTAATGTATTAAAAACTTTGCTGGCTAGTCTGGATGAAGTCAAAAAGGAGAGAGAACAACTGGAAAATGACCTAAAATCTGTAAATTTTGACATGACGAATAAATTCCTGACTGCACTTGCACAGGATGGTGCTATAAATGAGGAGGCTATCTCTGTGACAGAGTTGGACAGAATTTATGGAAGTTACACGCAGAAAGTGCAGGAATCCCTGAAAAAGCAGGAAGAACTACTCAAAAACATTCAGGTGCAATAGCTTGTCTTCATTATATCTTATATCTTCCTTACTCTCAGCATAAGCAGTAAGAATTCTTTAACATTTCCAGTGCTGTAGAAATCTTACTTTGCTTTCTATTCTTTCTGTTTTGCTGTGGACTCTTACTGTAGACCAGCTGATACTCCTGTACTCATCTGAACACTGAGAAATAGCTGGAAAGAAAAGCAGATTTCTAGTGAACTCTGCCAGAATTCCAGTGTAAATTCCCTTGGACTGTCTTTAGCCCAGTAATGCAGATTGTTTTGCCCTAGAAGAAATGTATCTGTGTGTAAGAGGTTTTGGGTTGATTTAACTTTCTTTTTCCTCACCCCGTCACCTCATCTTGATGGCCTTTGTGAGATAACAGGAGATCGGTCTTTGCTGTCTGCTAGAAGATATTTTTTCTCATTGAACCAAGTTTTGGTTTATTCCTTGTTGCTCTGCTTGACTTCCAGCATCTGTGAAGCTCAAAGTAAAAAAACAATGAGAATTTCTCAAAGCGTGAATTATAATCTTAACCTTAATTTGTCACTAACACTTGAGATGGGTGTGCCAGAAGAGGAAGTCCTAGTGCTTAGTCAAGTAAGAACAGTTGCTTGAGTAATCGTGGAGCCTGTTCGCATGCAAGGTTACTTGCAACTTCTGACTGCAACTGGCACTTGGAAGAATATATGTAAGAAACTATTCAAAAAGGAACAAGTTGTTTCTTAATCACCATGTGGCCCTGTTTGACAGACTTTTTACATTCATGTGTTTCTTAACGTAAATACTTCCAAAAATCTTGATGGATATTACTTGGATGCTTGGGTGTCCTGGAATTCAAGTTTGATGGCTGCTTCTGGCAACTGAAGTTATCTTTGAAGTCTGATTTTTCCCATAGAAATGAGAAGGTGATCCTTCAGTCGGTTTTCCACTTTGCTGGCCTTTTAATAGCTTGCCAATGTCAACCAAATTTGAGGTAGAGCTTCTTAAATATACTAGCACTCAGTATGATTTCATGAATATCAGTGGAGTATAGTGCAGCAGAAAGAGTCTAATTAGTATATCCTCTGAAGATGTGTCTGCTGTAGGAGCTAAAGAATTATCTGGAGGCCATCCTAAACAAAACAGATAATTAGCTGTTACCTACTGCCCCTTACTTAATACATACATAGTTCTGAAATAGCCACTGCACTTGGCAGTCAGCATGTGTCAGGAAGTGCATTGTATGGCTGGAAGGTGATCAAGGTGGGTGTTGAGAAAAGAGGGTAGAAGCACTAAATAAAACTAAAAACAGAAGATACAGAATCTTACATGAAACCAGGCTGCATTATTTTCCCTGCTCACTTTTTCCTTTCCTCCTTTTAAGAATGCACATCAGGAGTTTTCAAAGATGAAACAATCAAACAACGAATCTAATTTGAGAGAAGAAGTTTTGAAGAACTTAGCAGTAGCAAATGACAACTTTGTGGAACTCCTAGGCAACTTAAAAGAAGGCACAAAGGTACAGTAATAATTAAAGTATTGAAAGAATATTTTGTTTACTCAGTCAGATATAAATCAAAAGTCATAAACTGTATAGTTGTGCTAAGTGGGAGGTACATTTTGGGGGATTGTACTGCAGAAGTGAGTTTGAGCTTGAACATTGATTGTTTTTGCATGTGTTCCTCTCTGGAAAGTGAGCTTTTCTGAGTGTTGGTTTATATTAAAATAGGAAAAGCTGTTAATTATAGCAGGCTGCTTAATGCTGAATTGCCCACATAAGCCGTTTTATCTGAGGAATTTATTCTATGGTAATTAATCACCTTATCAAATTCATGTTTTATGTATTGCTAATATATATATGAGAAAAGGTGGGAGGAGGGTTTTATTCAGCCCACTTTCTTGATCTAGTCTTCCAGATTGCTTCCTGCTGCTTTAATATTAAGTACTTTTGCTAGTTTATTGAATTGATGACTCTCTAGAGGAAAAGGAAAAAAAAAAAAAGAAAAAAGAAACACATCAGATGCATGGAACTGACTGAAGGTGGTAAAATCATAAGTCAAAAATAATAATTTAAAAAAGAAACAATAGAAAAGCCCACTTAATAAATAACCAACTGATAACAATCCAAGTTTTGTTTTATTTTAAATAGATTTTCTAATTGTTTTGAATTATTTATATGTTTTAATATTGATTATGTGCAATTGGATGGTATTACAGACATGGGCAGCAGCTGACTAGAACGTGCTCTTGCAAAAAGTATAAAGTACAGTTGCAATTTCTGCTGGAATGGTAGGCTGTGATCAACGTGGTAGCATAATGCCTGTAACAGTCTGTGTGTAGAAAAATGCTGCTGTGGAATCTCAAACTCTTGGTTGAGCATGTTTAATTTCTGTTACTAGTTTTACAATGAGCTGACAGAAATCCTTCTGAAGTTCCAAAACAAATGCAGTGACATTGTCTTTGCTCGCAAGACTGAAAGAGATGAACTGCTCAAGTAAGATTTAAATATTTTACGTGTTGTAGAAATTGTTCAGCATTTATCAGAAAATGATCAGTGGAGACAAATTCATTATGGTACTTGATGACATGAGGTGTTCCACACACATCCTTCCTTTTGCTTCCCCTGCTTTCGATGTTAACCCTGCTCTCTTTTCTTGAAATTCAAAACTACAAAAGTATTAGGATAAGTGAATGGTGAATTCTGCTTTGAATTCTGTTCTCCTGTTCCCTTATACAGTTTAGCATGAATCTTTTTCCTCTTAGAATGATTTTACTCTATTGCTTTTTTTTTTTTTTTTTTTTGAATGTGTCTGTAATCATATTCTTCCTTTTGAGGAAGTTTTAATTTTTGCTCCTTATCCCTGCTGTTACATTGGTTTGCGAGGTCAGCTAAATGCTTTAGCATCTAACTGTCGTTCATGCTCCTCAGTGTAGTGGAGGGAAAGACGTAGATGTTCCATCTATGATCCAGTCTGTTCCTTTGTTATTGTTTATGTTGTGCACGTTGCCCTTGCTACTGAAGGAAGACAAGTAGATTTTGTCCTTCATGTGAAGGAAGCAACAGTTTTATGTTGTCAAGGTCCCATGCATGTGACTAGGATAGTACAGTATGCTTCAAATGTAATTTTTAGGCACTTGACTTGAGAGGAAAGGATAATTGAAATTACTATTTTCAGCTGTCTACAGCAAAGCACGCGGACTATTGTAAAAAAGGCTAATTAGTAAAGTTTCAGTTGGTGAAAATACAGGTTTTTTGTACCATGCAAGTACCATGTCATGAATGAGATGCTCAGCCCACAAATTGTATCTTTTCTAACCTCATCCTTTTTAAAACTGCTTTTTATCACTTGGATGTTGTGCTTTTAAATAAATTCCTTGCAACTGTATACAACCCCTTCCATCTTTTTTCCCCTCTATTTTTTTCCTTTCTTCATACACAAATGAAGTTCAGAAGCTCTAAGCTGCTTAATGAAGGCTTAGTTCTTAATATTTTTACATCTCCTATATGTTACAATCACTGTTAAAGCTTTACATTTATTGCCTCATACGTAACCTGTTCACTGACCAACTCTTGTCACCCAGAGACAATCAGATTTGGGATGCCTGTAGTAGATGATACCAAATGTATTTCTCAGTTTGAGTGACTAAAATAGTGTGGTGAGCACTGTGTCTCTCTCCTGTTCCTCCATTAAAATCAAGTACTGGCTGTGGGCTATGCCTTCACTTACTGAAAATTAATTTGTTGATCTGGTGTCTCATTTAGGTGGTGTTGTAAGCTTTACAATTGATGTTTGGTCACTGAGTGCCAGAATACACTCTTGACTCTGAAGCTTACCACTTTACTGTAAGCCAGCAATCTCTGTTGTGTAATTTTAAGAAGAAAATTGTGAATTCCTTCCCCGAGTTGCATCTTTTTCTAAGATGTTAAGATTAATTTTGGTAGTTTCAGCATAATGATGTTGAAAAGTTATTCCACTGTCTGCTACAAATAGTTTGACATATACATATGAGTCATTGGTTTTTTTCCCTACAAATTGAGTTACCAGTTCTGTTCTGCTCTGGAGCTCACCTTTACATGCTGTGTTTCAGAATGCCAGGTGCGATGTGCTAGCTGCTGCATGCTGTTGTGTATCTCATCTGTGACTTTTTGGTGCAAAATTTTTTCCAACTTTAAATACGTCCTAATGTGTTTTGGAGAATCTGCCAAATTTCAAGTGCTGTATTTTTTTTGCACTGAGGCATACTACATTCATCTGAACATGTAACTTTGATCTACTTCCTCAGAATTTTCATGATGAACTGAGTGTAAAATTTCACTGTTTAGTGGAAACTAAACACGATGCCAGTGCTTCCTTTTATCAAAGTAGTGTCCAGGAGTCATGAGCTATAACAAATATTGACATGGAACATATATTTATTTTAATATTTTAAACACTTAATCCAGCTTTGCTGGAAGATTTTCACTGATTAAAGTGATATAGACTCCAAATTGTTTGAGCCAGCTCACTGATTAAGCTTTAAATACTAGGTTTAGTTTGTCATGGTTTTTTAAGGAGTTGCTATATACTTTTTTTTTTAATAAAGCTTGTATGTATGCTTGTCTGTTTTTAATAGAGATTTGCAACAAAGCATTGCTAGGGAGCCCAGTGCGCCTTCCATTCCTCTGCCTACTTATCAGACCACACCAGCTGGAGGAAGTAAGCCTGCTGCTCCATCAACTCCCACTCCAGCACCCAGAACCATGGTGGTAAATACATTACAGAATTAGTGGGTTGAAAGTAGATCCGTTCTTTGAACTCTACACTGATCTATAACCTTACGTATATTGTTCCTTAATATACTGGAGGAACGTGTATTATATCCTGGTGTTAATAATTTATATGTCTGAAATTGAATGTTTATTGCTTTGCATTATCTACGTGAAGTGAATATAGAATACCTATTTAAAAAGTAAGAAATAAGCCAACCACATAACCATAGGTTTTGATTCTATGGCTTTCTGAAAGAAGCTCCAATTTGATTAATCTTCTTTTGTTAGGGTACTAAACCACAGCCACCAGCACGGCCACCACCGCCAGTGATTTCTGCAGCAAGCAGTTCTCCTTCTGCATCAGCACCCTCTGGAACAGCTGCAGCACCTCCTTCTGCTCCTGCTGCTCCTACTCCAGCTCCAGCTCCAGGAGTCAGTGCATCAAGCACTGCGCCTTCACAGGCACAGGGTCCTCCTTACCCAACTTATCCGGGTTACCCAGGGTATGTTATGGGAGTATTTATGTTGTGGAGTGTTAAAGCAATCTAAAAGCACTTGTTTGTTACTTGTGATGTATTTAAATCTGTTACTATTGAAGATGTGTTTAGTGTTCTCGAGGCATGATGTTTTTTTCCAGTTTCAATCATGTAATTCTTGCTAGGATTATTTGCACATAGCACTTGTGGAGGGTTTGCTTTGATTGAGGGGATTTTTACTTTAACATTTTCCTGTTTAAAGAGGAAAGGGAGATAGGACTGCAATTCCTTGACTATGGTTTGTGGACCATCGCCATTCCTCCCATAATTAGTTGGTGTTTATCTTCTAAGTGTTGGCATATCATTTTTCAATTCCCAGTGTCTTACTGAAGATGACAATATACAGAATAAATTCTATTTGAGTAGCATGCTATCTTCTGATGCTTTTTTTCATCTTTCTGGAGTTGTCACAAGGATTTTGAGGCAGCTGCTGTCTCTTTCAGAAGCAGACTCTGAAAATGTTAAAATATATATGATGATATTAAACACAAAAAATCAATTTGGATCACTTCAAGTTCAAGTTACATTACTCTACCTTCCGTCTGTATTTCTGTTCCATGCATTATACCTCTTTTTGTTTTGTCCTTTAAAAGTTGCCACACTTTCTGCTGCACATAAAGAATCATGAAAAGAAAGCATTTGCAGTGATTACATGTCTTTTTGTCTATTAATGAATTATATGATATTATTTGCAAATTGACATAAGCAGTATTTTGCAACTAAGGTATGTTTTTTCTTTTTCTTCACACAGGTATTGCCAAATGCCAATGCCAATAGGCTATAATCCATACATGTATGGCCAGTATGGGCCGTATGCCCCAGCACCTGTATTTCAAAACCCTGGACAACCACCATATCCAGCACCTCAGCAACCTGGATACCCTTTTCCTCAACAGCCTTATTTCCCACAGCAATAATATATCTGCGACAAAACTCTGCTTGTTAAAAATCTTGGAGAAATTTGCAATAAGCATACTAAAACTTTAGCTTCCGTTAATGTACCATACTGAACTGTATGCAGTCTATAACTCTTGTTTATTGTTAACTGCTCAAAAATGTCTAGATGGGTTTTTGATTACACTAAACACTGAGATCAGGTGTGGCAGTATAGACTGTAGAGCAATGCCAGAATTAGAACCTAGTTCAGTGGTCTGAAAATTCTACACTACATGTTGACTAGCCCAAAATGTTTCTTTGCAAAAATCCTTCAAATAACAGCTGGGATCAGATAAGAAAAATGAAGCAGGGTGTGCACTGGGTGTGACATATTCTATGAAACTATATAGCCTTTCCTTCTATACTCCATTGGTTTTTTTTTTTGGTTTTTTTTTTTTTGAATTTAGTTAAAATATGCTATTTTGTCTAATAATCAAGACCTTGTAAATCATTGGTTAAAAATAAATTACATAAGAATGGTTTAAATATTTAGCATTTTCATTACCAGAAAAATGTACTGTGATGTATTGTCTCTTAGATTCTTCCTTTTATCCCTTGACTTACACTTGACCATAACACAAAACCATCTTTGAGAGCTTAGCCTTACAATTGAATTTCAACCTCTTCTTGAGCTTTTTTTGTTGTTGTTGACAGTCTGTAACTAACCATTTAGATATATAGCAGATAAAGTCATGCAGGTAGAATCCTGTACCTTTGAAGTGCATTTGATTAAAAAGTGCTGATTACCACTTTAAAATAATGGTTGCTCTCATCTCAAGAACCCTTTTTAAAAGAAGGGAGTTGAATCAAGGTCCTTGTTAGAGGAGCAGTGATTGCTTGGTATACAACCCATGTTTTTCTGAGCAAAGTTGATCAGAAATGTGTAATGACTTAACACAGGGCAGCTACTGATTGTTGAAATTTTCCAGATAGTTTTTATGTGATTTTTCCCTCCATCCTCTTAAAACGTAATGCATTTCCTCAGAGAGTTCATAATGAGTGGAGAAACAGGTTTTGTTGGTTTTTTTTTGTTTTTGTTTTTGTTTTTTTTTGAGGGTAAAAGAATCATCTTGCAAATTACAGCACGTATAATATTTACTTTTGGATCCATCTTCTCAAGGGACTAACAACCTTGTGTTACATTTTACATTAGATAGTGAAGAATCTAAGGTTGTAGTTAATGGCTTCTACCAAATACTTGATAAGCATTTTTCAGTCTCTTTCAAACTTGTTTGTGTATGGGACTCTCTTCCTTTTAGCCCTTCACGTGTGTTACTTGGCTATGTGGGGCAGTTTGTTTCTTGAGTGCTGCATTCGAGATGGTCTGGCCGTACAGAATAGCTATCACAAAACTATGTTAAATGTTACTACTTTTATTTTTCTATTTAAGTGCCTGATTAAAATAGCAAGGTATATTTTAATGTAGAGGTGTAGAGGGTGCCAGTTTTTGTAGCATCTGGGTGGAAACCTCACTAGATCTTGAGTACTCTTCCTCTTAAAAGAAAGCAGCATACAGATCCATATGAACTCCTTTCTTTGTCTCGAGTTCTTGCTATGAGATCGCTCCAATTACTTTGGGAAGACTAATTGTCTTTTATGCTCCCTGTCCCCTAAAGAAAATGCCAATCAAAAGGTGTAAAGTACTCCTCTTTCAGAACATGAGTATCTAATTAAAAATAAATTTATTACTCCTGTAGAAGCTTAGTGACTTGGAGGGAAATGATGGATTAGGGGAATACAGCACCATAGATACAACAGTGCATGAAAATGAGTGCTTTGCATTTCCCTTTATAAATGGCTGCATGGGGTGGCATGGGAACTTCTCAAACTTCTTTTTTTGTAATAACGCATAAGAGGCAAGCAAGGATAATGAGAAAAAGCTAGGAGGGGGACTGATTTGAACCAACTATCAGAACTTGATTTTACTCAACTGGAAAAAAAAAAAACAACACTAATTGTTGTAGTTTTCCAGTTTTCCACTAATTTCACTGTGTTGACGTGAGCAAGCGCAAGTCTAATGCCACCATTTGAGTTCTGTATTCCTAGTAACTCTATTGCCTGTAGATTATTCCATTTGTACATCAGATGCTTTTGAGTAACTGTGATAAGTTTGTTTCTAGTGCCTCAAGTTACAGAATTTTAATGCTGTATAAAATGTAACCTGTTCAGCATAAGGATTCCTAAAACTGAAATTTACGTTTAAATTTCATAGATCTGAAATCACTGTTAAAACATTTTTCCAATTGCGTTAGTTTACTTTAGTGTGCTGTCAGTTGAATATGTATAGAAACCTGTGCATTACTTTCAGCTTTCACATGACTGTTCCCTTTTCTTTCAAGAGAACAGAAAAACCCAGAGACACGTCTGTATCTGCTTTTGAGCATGCAGCTATCATGACTTCAGTTGAATTGTTACCTTGTTCTTCTATAGTTTATTAAAAAAAAACAATTAGAAAACCTGATCTCATGGCTTCTCTCTTGAGTACCGTGGTTTCAGACAAGTTGTTTCCTGGGAAAGGATGGGAATTAGTTACGAGCCTCAAGTGAGTTTATGCTGTGGTGAACATGCTTTGCATGTCAGCGGCTGTGTGACACGGTACTTGTCCATGCAGGTGCTTCACAGTGTCACAGCTGTTGTTAACAACGGCCTTAAATCTTGCCAGTTGTACTAATTTCCAAGGCTGATGGAGCGTATTTCCCTTTGCTTGTATGAAGAAGAAATGGTGAAGCCTCCTCAGCCTTTCAGGAGTTCGGACTCGATATCTGTTTCCTGAACTTGTTATTCTGGTTTGCATGTGGCTCGCAGCAGTGTGCTTTTGCTGGGCAAGCCTTACAGGCCTTTAGCTTGCCCCTGCAGAGCAATGCCCTCCACAAATACTCCAAGAACTGTTGTTGTTTTTTTTTTTTAAATAAACTTGTAACACTACGGTTTTTTGCAGTTGTTATACAGAAACAAAAGTTTACAGTTGTGTTCTTTCAGAGGTTGTGAAGTCGAGCATTTGTTTTGTCTTCTCTAAAAGTTTTCTTAGCAACTGAAAAGCAAGTCTTAGGAAGTTCTAAAAAAAATAGTAAGTGGAATACCAAACAATTGCAGGGTTACCTTCCTATTAAAAAGAAAAAGGGTTTTAAGTCATATGAAAATTAAGTCATATGAAAAATATCTTTCTTGAACACAAGCTTCTGCATTACCAGCTAATACTGGTTCTTTTGCTGTGATCCTGAATGGGATGTAGGAACTGTTCAGAGTGCTTTAGGAGTGATCTGTGGGATTTAGTCTCAATTATGCTGAAAGTAGTCCATTACTATTTCAGAGAACCCTGAGGCAGTATTTAGGCCTGGACATTCAGAAATGACGTTACCAATTGCTAGGTAGCTGGAAATTGCGAGAAAACTCTGGAAAGCAATTCTTTTTCTTTATTAGCTGATTGATGCACTTATTTGACATTAAAGCGTGTGGTTCAGAAGTGACTTGCCAGTCAGAGCGTGTTCTCTGGTGTTTATCATGATGTAACGCTGGAAAAGACACACAAAGTTAATTTTGTTCCCTTCACTATTGAATGAAGTTAATTGACTTTTCAGGCGTTTGTTCTGATAAGTTTAAGACATGTTTGGCAAGTTCCAGCTTCTGAAAAATAAATTCCCAGAATTGCTGATTTGTGCATTTTTAAGAAGAAACATGGGAGGATTTGTGGGTACTTTGTGGTGTAACTTTTGGCTACTGTTAGGAACCTGGTAGCTTTAGATTTTTTAAACGACTATTTGAAGTTGTATTTAAAATGGTCATCATTTAATATTTTTAAAATGTTGGCATCATGTTCATCATTATAGTTAAGTACTGATAGACCCCACAGTTCACGGAGTTTATTTGAATTGTTTTCATCAAAGTACTTTGCTGTATGCTTTTTATGCTCTGGCAATTCAAAATAGTATATATTCAGTTAAATTTTTTGTTCTGCACTCGAGTTTGAAGCTACACTATCCTTCAGTGTTGAGCATTTGACTGCTGTTAAATTGTACTGATGGCTTTGGCCCTGCATCTAATTTCCCTATACTGGGTGTAATAATAATCAATGGTAGTAGAACTCCATTTCAGCTTTAACTTTTCAAAATGAAGCAGAATGATGCTTCTAAATCTTGTGGAGTAGCTGGCCACTGGTTCTATTAGCTATGTGGTAAGGAAAAATATTCTACTGTCAAGCATCATGAAATCAGTGCCAAGTCATAACAGATTACCACAAACCAACCACTGCCAGTTGTTCCAGCTCTTACATCAGTTAAGCTGTCCCATATGGCTGTACTGAGTGCATGCATGATTTACTCCAGGTGTTCTGGAATGCTGGAATACAGCCTGCCCTGTAGCAAGCTGCTGGTGCTTGCTGTAGGGGCCCGGCTGCATGGCAGCTGCAGGGCTGAGCTGGCCTGCTGGGACCTCTGGAGATCACAGAGCCTAAGGCCCGTCCTGCTACAGCAGGTTCCATGCATAGGAAGGTGTCCACAGGAAATCTCCAGAGGAGACACCTCAACCTCCCTGTTATTCTGACAGTAAAGAAAACAAAAAGGTCTTTTTTTTGTTTGTATGGAATTTCCTGTGTTCCAGTTCCTGCTCCTTGTCCCTTGTTCCACAGAAGAGAGTCTGCCTTTCCACTGGCTATTTATAAACAGCAGTGGGATTCCCCCTCAGCCTTCTCTCAGCCTTTCCTCATGAGGAGGATGCTCCCCTCCCATCTTCATAGCCCTCCTCTGGACTCTCTCCAGAAGTTTCCTGTCTTTATTGAACTGAGGAGCCCAGATATGGACACGGTGTTCCAGGTGAGGCCTCATGAGGGCAGAGTAGAGGAGGAAGGTCTCCTTCCTTGACCTCACGTTCTTTTTAATGCACCTCATGATCTCATTGCCTTTCTTGGGCATAAGTTACCACTCTAGCACTTAATTCCGGTTCTAAAATTAAAATTAGACTGACTTGAAACTCATCAGTTGAATCTGTATACGTTTGGATGAGGTGAAGGGAGAGCAGGCCAGGTTCATGAATGGTGGAAGAAATGAAGAGCGGCCTCTAGCTGACTGTTTTTGGCCTTCAAGTTCAATTGCCTTTGTTAACATAATAACACAGGGAAAGAATCATTTTCTTCTAAGTTTTCTTCAAGTAACTATGTTTGATTGGAAGCCTGGGAACATTTGGATGCAAAGTGGTGCTGCTCAATGCTGCCTGGGTGAAGGCTGTGTGTATGGGCGCTGGGAGGACGAGCAGGGCTACAGCCGCCATCTAAGCTTAATGTTTTCTGTAATGAGCCCCACTTTCACAACTTTTTTTGAATCTGCTGACTACAGGAAGGCTCAGCCTGCTCTCCAGCACTGAGGCCAGCAAGTGTGCTCTCTAATTGCCTGACTTGAGTGGCAATTACTGCCCATTGAGAATAGTCTCTGAACTGCTCTTGCTCTCTAAGTGTGCTTCAGATATTTCTGGGGAGAAGTGTTACCTGATCCAGGCTGCAGGAATACTGGGCTGTTCTCAGAGCAGTGCTGAGCGATGAGGTCCTGTGCTGTGGTGTTTCTTAATGGATGCATCCCCAACAGGGACCTCCCAAGCCTGCCTCAGGCACTTCTACCAATGGAAGTGTCTTGATGCTGACCACAGGTTCCTCTACAGAGCTAAGACCATGAGGCACAGGAGGATGGAAAGGGGGACTGTGCTCCCTTTGTGGCTGGGGTTGTGCAGTCTAACTCTGACTGCCATTGAGACTGTCCCGTATTTTAGCCAGCACAGTGTTTGTGGTTTTTGAGCTCAGTTGTTATCCATTGGCCTGTTTTTCAGTGCATGATGATGCTTAGAGAAAATTGCTGTGTCAAAGTCAGATCCTCGCTCAACTGATAATTAACGTTAGCATCATCTGCGCGGTGTCTGCAGATTGTAAACCATTGCAAACCATTCTGTAATTTGCACTTAGGATTTCCAAGTCTCCTCAGTGCTGCACCTTGCTGAGCCTCCTATTCTGTGTCTGCTTAAATCTTTCCTGAGGCACATACCCATATAAGAGAGGACCTTCAGCCCCTGCTCTCAGACAGCAGAACACGTCGGGAAGCAGCAGAGGGCGGTCTGCCACCACTCATGGCAGCAGTTTCAGCCGTTCGCTTGACGTGCCTGTGTGCAGTAAGAGATCCCGGACTCACCTTGCTGGAAGGACAGGTGAGTGGCTTTTAATTAAGCACTGCCGATTTTAAGTGTATGTAGATATCCTGGCATCTCCCTGATGGATGACCTGTGGCCCAAACTGCAGAGCCCACAAGGTAACTACATCTATTGTAACAGACCAAGTGCAAAAGACATCGTGCATTCCTTAGCTCATGCAGTGCAGAGTTGTTTGATCGTGGCCAAACTGATGCTGCAAGGAAGCAGTGTTGGAGCAAAATGGGTGTAGAGTATTACTGTAACCCACTGGAGAGCTGGAGCAGAAAAAAGCAGCATGTTACCAGCAGGAGGAAGGTGTGTCAGTGGTAGCAGCTGCAGTGTCACTGTGGGGCAGCTCCAACAGCAGCAGATGAGGGAGAAAAATGCTGATGGAGGAAAGATGTCAGTGTGGTTGGGCAAGATCCAGGAGCAGGTGGGATGGAAGCTGAGGGGCAGCTGGAGGCTGAGAAACAAGTGTTCTCATCAACCAAGGTGAGAAAGAGGAGGCATAATGGAAGAACTGAGATATTGATTGAAAGAAGTGATAAACCTTACATTTTTGGGTGATACAGGGAAAACAGAATTGAGATGGAAAGGGCTTCAGAATTAATGGAAGCAGAAGAAGATACAGAACAGTTTTAGTAGAAGGAAGGAAAAAAGAGATGGAGATTTAACTATAGGCAGAGAGGGAGAAGTTCCAGAAAAGATTTTAATGGAGAAAGAAGCTTTTTATTTTTCTTCCTCATTGTCTTTGGGCAGTGGGAGAAGTGATGGCAAGGAAGGGTGATTTCCAGTGGGACAGAAGATGCATCTGGAGGGCTGGGTGAGAGCCAAGGGGTGGTGATGGGCAGAGAGGGTCTTGGGGAGGGAAAAAGAAAGATGCAGCAGATCAGGTAGATTTGACAGTGTTGGCATAGGCTGGCTATAGGCTATAGAATTTAGATATGGGCAGGATCACCCCTGGAGTGACTGACCTGGGCAGAGGAACCATGATTGGTGTTGACATGCCCATAGGAAAGGAGACACAGTAGGATGAGACATGAGCACAAGAACTGCTGGTAAGATAGGAGTGACCTTACTAAGTTTTTAAATTTAAATTAATGGAACCATTAAGTTGGGAAAGACCACTAAGGTCATCTAGTCCAACTGTCGACCCAACACCAGCATGTCCAATAAGCCATGCCCCCATTTCAAATTCAAAGCTGCGTCTCTTCTCCATTCAGCCTCTTGCTGTCACTAGTTACACTTTATTAGTGATGGAGCATTCCATATTCTGGAATTTTCATTACTCTGTGTTTTCCTGCAATTTTTAACTTTCACAAGCAGAAAAGGAGAATGAGATCTAGTACAGAAACAGATGTTAATCCAGCAAATGCACTGTGTGATGTTCTGCTGTTTTCTGACATTATCATATGGCCGTGCTGAATTCTATTTGTTCTTGTCACATTAAACAAAACTTTGCAGTGCACTTCCAGTCCCCAAATATAGCTAAGGAATGAAGAGTGGCTGGCAGTTTGGTACCACTGGGTGGCATTGTATAGAAAGACAAGATGTTATCCCCCCACGTACTGCACTGCTGTTAAATCCTTGCGTCTCAATGGCATCATCAGTTTTGCGTGGAAAATTTTGAACAGTGTTGTTAAGGGTCGAGACGAAATGAGACAGGCTTATGGGAGGAAAGTTTTGCTATGCTATAAAAAGATTGTTGTGAAGAGACCAGAGAAAGCTAAATATCACCTGCAAATCTCCAGAAGATGTTACTTTGGATTTAAAGGCTTTTTTTTCTCCCCTTACCTTTGGCTGGATGAGGTATTTCACCTGGGGTGGTCAGTGGGGAGAATGGAGACATCCCCACCCTCCGTTTTTCCACACAGGGACACCTTCTGCCCATTATTTTTAATTAAGGGGCAATAGGTTGCTTAACATGCTGATAGCAAAACCCTGCAATAATTAATATCCTTTCTACATAGGATAACATAAAATTTTTATCCTAATCTCTAAAGGGGACTTAACAACAGGTGTGTGCCCCTTCCCTGCAGACAGGGAGCACTCATGCTGGTGGGCATCCAAGCACCGTGTCCTGCAGGTGGCCACACAGCGGGACGTGCACTTGTTTCTGCAGGGCTGGAAGGGCCCAAAATGCTGCACAGCCTGTAGCAGACTGCTGTTATGGTGGAGGAAACTCAAGGGACAAAGGGGCATTAGGGCTATCTGGGGCCCTAACTGCTCACTTCATGGTGGCTGCACTCTGTGTGGTCTCAGCAGAGGAGCTGGATGCTCAGGGTAAGGAAGTAGAAACTTCTTGTGCTTTGGCATGCTATTCCCTGGAGTGTACTTGCTGTATTTTGGGATCATAGGAGGGCAGTATTCATATCACACCACACAGCAGTGTGCAAAAGTGGGCTGGCAGTAGACGTTGTGTTGCTTAATGTTACTTAAGGACCGGCTGTAAAAGCTAACTGTGTGCAGCAGAAGGCACAAAGACCCCACTGCATAGAGAGAATCCTGAAATACTGCTAAACAGCCACACAGATCACTTTGAAAATGGCCACGGGTGCAAATAAAGCTGCTTTCCACTTGTAGCACATTAATTACAGTTACAGTGGCTTTCTACAGCTAACCTTAGGCACGGATGAATTTTTTAAAGCCTATTTGAGGTAAGGCTGATGGGGCTTTGTGACAAAGATCTTACATGATAAACCGCTCTCTGCAGCTTTCAAATAAATGCTAATGCTTCAGTGAGCAGGTGTCTCACTCCACCAGCTTCCTCTGCTCCATATGTGCTCATAGCAGTACCTGCTATAGGAGCATTGCTTTGCACACTGTGCCTCAGCACCATGTGTGTGAAGGCCAAGCACAAACAGAAATTTTCTGTTGGGGTGACCTTCAACGAGGACTGACAACTGAGGAGTAAGAGCGAGAGCAAACCCGGGCTCTGTGGGAAAGCATCTGGCGTGTTTCTCTGCTGCCAGCCTGCACTGCAGTGAGCACAGCTGCGGCTGCCAGCTCTCGCAGAGGGCGGATTAGGGATTAGAAAGTGCAGGAAAAGAAGACAAAGGCAGGGGCTGTGTGCTTGCAAGCCCTTGCTGCCTGCTAGAGTGCAGCCTTGTGTAATTTAAGTCTTGTGATTGGATTAACACCTGCGACAGAGGGGTGTAAAATCTAGGAATATAAAGGTATGCTAAAGGATTTGGTAACTTTCTAGAATGAGAAATACGAGGGCAGACAATCAGCATTTCTCTCTAATTTAGACTGATGGTCCAACCTGTCCTTTATCTTGCATATAAGGCCATGAGAGGTGGCACAATAGATTTTGCTGAAGAAATGGGCCAAATTTGGTTGGCTGCTCCACCTTTTATCCTTAAGTTGAACATGGAACAAGGCAAGAGACCTCAAAAGATGAACAAAGGAGGAAAACAGACATCAGTTATTCTGTTGGCATGCCAAGCCTTCACATGGGATTCTTGCACTTTTCCAGCATCTGAAGGGGAGCCTTGATTCCCAAATGTGGGAACAGATTTCCCATGGCCATGTGGCTCATGGCTGGCAGTGTGTCTCAGAGGGGCTGGTGTCCATATGAGGATGGGCTTTGCTGCAGGGGCTCCTGGAGATGCAGCAGTTACAGGATGGCCCACCTCTTGTTCCCCTCTTGGCAGGCTCTCTGTCCTCTGATGAGATTTCTTTGGCTGGGGAACTGCACAGTCACTTCTGCCTTACCCAGATGGTCTCTCAAAACTGGTTGCATCTGGCTATCTGTGGATCTTCCAACTTTGCTGGCAAATTCATTCAAAGCTTCAGGAAGTAAGAGGGAATGCACGTATGAACATACACTTTTGTACATCCACTCGCTGCCTTGCAGGACAGTATCAGCACAAGTGCTGTTTCTATGGAAACAAGACTAAAAATATAGACAAACAGAAATTAAAGACTCATCTAACAAGTATTTTCTATCCTGGACAAGGTTATTCTCATTTATATACTGTTTCTGCACGTTTGCATGGAGACAAGGTTTCATTTTGTTTTGTTGGTACTGTAATCTGCTCTTACATGCAGAGCCCCTCAACACTAGTCCTGCTGTTATTTCTTCCAAAGAAAAATGCTGCATTGCATCACTATGTGCTGCTGAAGCACCTCAGTGAGATCAAGAATTGACATTAAGGATTCTTCCCCATCTCAGCTGCTCTGCAGCTGCGTCTCCAGGGCACTATAGCAGGTGCCCAAAGCAGGTGGCTCTTGCCCTTTGATTCAGGGCAGCCACCTGCTTTGCTCCAGTGCTGGTGGTGTCAGAAGGGCACTGCAGGCACTGATCTGCCCTCACCTCGCAGCTCTCCCAAACAGGCCTTTGGGACAACAGAGCTCTGAAGCACCAGCAGTGAGCTGTGTGAACCTCCTGCCCTTCCCCACGTGAGCTGCCCAGGCCCAGTAAAAGCTTTAAAAGCCCGTGAAAGTGCTCTTGCAGTTTGCATATAAGCAAGACTGCGCTTCAGAAAATCTTACATTTTACTTCATAAACATAGGCATCTGCTGCTAATTAAAGTAGCAGCATATAATTATACCCTTTCTTATTAGTAGATATAGAGTCTGACAGTTGCTTAGATACAAAATAAGCAACTACGGATTGTCTTCTGCACTTTAACAAGCAGAGAGAGCAGGAACAATAGAAATGTAAACTTATTCTATATTATCTCCAGTAAACGTGCCTGGGAAAAATGTTTAATCTCATTGGTAGCTTGTAATTTTAGCTGTAAGGTTCTTCAGCAACCCCTCTGCTTTCCTCAATAAAATAGGGACCAGATAGTTCCTCTGGAGAGAGCAGTGAAGCTCCTTGGGGAAGGCGTCAGGCAGGAGGAGCAACAGTGGAACCAGCAGCCACCATTTTGCAGAGACCCCATTTTCTGGCTTTTTATTTCTGGGGAAGTAATGTCTTCTTACTGACTAAATAAAATAAGAGTAATCCAGGAGCCAGTGCAGTTGTCACTGTAGACAGTGGCAGATAAACAGGAGCATAAGGAAGTGTGCGCAGAGCATAGATAAGGTTTTTAAAAGGCAGATGTTGCCAAATGTGGTTGCCTTATTTTCTAATGGGTCAGGTTTGCAGCCAAAGCAGACTAGATGTGACAAGATGTATCTTCAAAGTTCCTATTGCTTCTCATCAGAATGCTCATGGTGCTGTATTGAGAAATCACTTCCCTGCCCCACCGAATATGTCAGCTGCATCCTGAGAGGCACATTTCAGTGCCTGACCTTTTCTTTCCTCTCGTTCTGCTAATAACCCCCAACTTTCTTTGCTCGCAAACCTAAAACTCTGTTGATACACCTACAGTCTAAGTGCTCTTGTTATTAAACTGTAGGGAAGGTAATCAGAGCAGCTAATGCCACGATAATCCCCCTGATCCATACTGTTATCTTTGGAGATATCAGAAATGATGCTGCCCGTAAAAGCAATGATGTATGTTCTGGTTAATTCTGCACTGGGAAACATTTGGAGCTAACCTTCAGAGTGTTACATGCTGGAGGCTGCAATGGGATTTCAATTGCCTTTCTTATCGACTAACAAAAAGTGCAGTATTTCTCAGCAGAAACCACTGGCTTATTCCTAAAAAGTAACAGCAATAATAAGCAAGTTCATTTTGGGAAAGATCCTTCTTCCCTCTGCAACACTTTGGCACCTAGGCAAAGGGCCAAAGCTCACAGGGATGGGCAGCAGCCTCCCTCCCTTCTCCCTGTGCTTGGCATTAGGGGTTGAGGAAAGACGTGAAGCTTCCCCTTCTCTTTGCGATGTCAGCTGGAGCAGAATTTCAGGTATGGCTTCCCATGCTCTGAAGACAGATTCTGCAGAAGGAACAACAGCCATAACCCCCACCCCTTGCAGAGCAGTTTTGGAGATGCTGAGGTGCAGTCGGCTCACCAGCACAACCCTTGCTTGCAACAGGTGAGGGGAGAGAGTGATTTACAGTTGCCTGTGTGATTTCTAAGGTCTTTGACTGAGGTTGTCTGCCACTCTGAATCAGAGGTGAAACAGCTTTCCTGTAGAGGGACCTTACTTTCTAGCTTTCCTCATCCTTCCCAAGTACATGATGACCAGTTTTAAATGTTCAGCCAGCAAGGTGTCAGATAGGAGCTTGGATTCAAGAGAGAGGTGGTTTCGTGGTTTGGTGGTTGAGGCTCACAAGCAACAGATCTTGTTGGTAATTGAAGTCAGGTTGTGCCGATTGCTTACTTTCCTATGTTTGTTAGCATCCCAGATTAAAAAAAGAAAAAGAAAAAAGAGGTTTTTGAGCCTGGTGTAGTCACTGGGTGTAAACACAGTGTAAGTCCCCCATGATGGCTGAGTGTTGGTGGGTTTGGAGTACTGTCACCAGATGGCCTTTTAATGTCGGTGGGTTGTTGCTGTTCTCTCTCTTCTGAAACATCACCAGTTTTAGGTTCTGTGTTACTGTTTTGGCAATTATGTCTGTCAGGAGCTGGCACAAACACCTTGTCAGCCTGCTTGGTGCTTTCCAAGTTGGCCAGATCGACAGCATGGGCATTGCTGGCACACTTTCTGGTTCAAAGTTTTTCTGCTATGACAGCACTGGGACGCCAGTAGAGAAAGGCCAAGGCAACGCTTTCTCTTGCTGTGCCAGTCCCTGGAGACCACCTTCCATCTCCTCCCAGCCTGCACTCAAGCCAATTGATTTGCTCCATTCTCTGAGCCTCCTGGCAGCCCACTGCGAGCTGTCACAAGGGAGGACACACAGATCAAAAGAAACCAGCACACAGACAAGGGGAAAGCATTACAGGAAAGAAAAGTGCTGCAGTGAAGTACTTTTAACATCTTTTTCCATCTCGGTTTTTGTTGCTGGGCTATTTCCTTTTTGTTCCTAGTGTGATATAAATTTTATCATCCCACTAACATTAATTTGCTAGATCCACCCCTCTCTGAAAGACTCCTGACAAGAGGACTGCATGGCAAGCTCCTGAGCTCTCTGCCTCACCATCGAGTTTCTCAAATAGTTTAATGTTGTCTCAGAAGTGCCTTTCTGCTGTTTTTGTTTCTCAGCATGAACTTTATGGTCCCCAGAGGTAGATTCAGAGTTTAAAGGTAAGCAAAATGCAGTGTCACTGGGTTTGCTTCAGGCTCTTCCACGTGAAACGCAGAAACAACAATCTCTTCACCTCCTTCCAAGCATAACTAAAGCCCTATTTTCAGTAGGACAAACTCATGCAAAAATTCCATAAAGTTCCTAGTAGAGCCAGCTGAGTTTGCTGCTCACCCTTTTGATCTGTGGGCATTTGACAGTTGTGAGATGATGTTATTATAGAGAATATCTGACAAAGTGTCTTGTAAATTTTGACCCCTGCAGAGCACCATTCATATTTTTCAGGAAACCAAATTTCAAAATAAAGCAATCCTAGAGGTTGCCGACTGCAGCCATGCATGACAGTTTGGCTGCAGGCAAGACATGTGAGCGCACTGGTGTGCTGTGCCAAAAAGGTATTTCTCCTCCTTCTTGGTGTGAAGTCTTGTCTAACTCAAGCACAGGTGATGAGATCACCCAGTGTTAACAACAGTAGGCTTGCTCTGTGCCTGCTTGCAGGTATGGGTTCTGCTGACAAACCATGAGAGACTCACATGTGGTAAGAAAAGCAACTTCCAATGAGCTTGTGTTCCATACGATCCCATTTTTTCATAGACTTCTCATTACAGCTCCTTTTTTTTTGTACTTCTCTGATCCCTCATCCTTTTCAGGATTTTTTAAAATAGCTTTTAAAAATACAGCTTTCTTGTAAGATAGGCTCCTCAGGCAGCATGTCTCCCTTGAGACAACAAAATAGGCATCTCACACAGAGCTCTGAGAGGCTGCAGATGTCCTGCTCGTCAGTTCACTGTCTACTTTCCCATCGCCCTGCTGAGGGTTTTGCTACTTCGGTGATGCTACAGCAGCAAATAGACTTGGTCTGCCTTAGGGCTTCACAAGGCAAAGGGTGACAGCTCCCAGCTGTCTGCACAGGGCTGCAGGAGGAGGCTCTCCATACGAGGAAGTGCAAAGGTCAGCTGGTACAGAAATATTGCTTCCACAGGTCCATGAGCTCTCTGTGCTGGCCAGTGACTGTGTAGACTGAGGAAAAGAGTCCAGGTGAGGCTGTAAGGTGGTTCAGTAGCAGAATAGGATGGGAGGTCAGGGAGCATCATTTTGGCTGCACCTGCATATGTGTGGGCTGGCATAGGGCTAATACCACTTCACTGCATGGAGGGGCTAGGCTGAGAACCCCCACAGCAGGTGTCTCTCATTACACGCAAGTTGCTGTAGATCCAGGAATGAGCTCGTAATGCAATGTGTACGATTTGGAAAGTAAGGTATCTGAGAGGTGGCAATGTAATCCTCCAGCAAGTGCGGAGGTAAAACACCAGTGTGCCTGTGGGTCTTTGTACATCCCCACATGGGCTGAAGCAATATTTAATTTGTGCTCTCACAAATGCACAGAGCTCATCAAAGCTGTAAATGCAATCAGCTTCTGTAAACTGACTCACAAGAAAGGAGGAAAACTGGGGACCTGGAAACTGCTCTGGAGACTTGGCGTATCATCTCGATAAACTGCTGCTACCATCAGTGCAGTGGAAAGCCTAAAGCAGGGTCCTGTTGGCAATGCTTCTTATTGACTATGGGATGTCTAAGAGGTATAGCTAACTGGGATACCTTGCTGTACCTCAATGTATCTAGCATCTCCAGCATTAGCAGTGTATTTGCTAAAAGGCATCTTGGAGCAATTATTTGGCAGAAAATTAAATTTCAAATACATCACTGTTTACCTTTACTCACTTCATGCTTTTCTTTTGTGACTTTATTACCAAGATGTCACTTAGAAACCTTTCCCACTGGTTTTCCAGAATGTTTTCTGGTTTGTTTATTTTTTTTCTCTGAAACCTGTTGGCCGTTCAGCATGAACTTCAGGGAATCTGACAAGTCTGGGATGCTTCTGCTTCAGTGGACTAAAACATACCCAAATAAGTGCTGTTGCACAGAAAGCTGTTTTTGTGTCTGCAGTCCAGGCAAAATGGGTAAACATCTATATTGTCACAATGGGGTCACGTTGTTCCCTCTATAAAAAATAGGGATTTCAGAATATAAGTTACTAAAATTTGCCAGCCGCAGCACATTTGAAAAAGAACCTCCAATTTCCCTGTTAGCCAGTGCTCTTTCTCTGCTGTAAACAGTAATGCTCGATCAAACATCTTGATGCTGTTATAATGAGCTGTACCTAATACCTTAACGAAAACATCTGCGTAGGCTAAAGGGGAGGACAGACTTTCTGGCTGTCAGCAGATTCAAAGCTCTGTATCTTGTGCAATTCTCTTTGCAATATTCTCTGTTCATATCTTTCCCTGTTGGCTTTCTTCTTTTCCTACATCTGCTCAGGAAGCACTGGGTGTCTACATCCAGTCACAAATCACCAACCTACACAGAGGTTCTGCTTAGGGCTGTGCTGCCTGTGGAGAGGAAATCCAGCAGTGATGGGAGTTAGTGGTTTCTTTGCAAGCTCACCCCATGTGCCACGTTGTCCTGTTTTCGTATCCCCTTGAGTAGACATTTGATTTCTCTGTTGTGCAGGAGCTTTCAATTTTCTGTTTCTCCAACTATTGGTACCTTTCTCTTGCATTCTCTGTGTACCCTCATGCATGAAGGCATCATCCAGCATGTAGTACCTCATTCATAAAATTTCCCAGGCACTTCTAGACCCAGCTAGCAAGGGCATTTGTTAACTGAGACAGGATTTCAACCTGTGTGATGCAGTATCTGTGGAGTTGACAGAGCCTGCAGAAAGCTGACAAGAGATGATTTCATTCAACTGTGAAGCCTTGAACCATGAAGATCGCAGCATTGCTCATCCTTTCAGAGCACTGTCATAATTTGATAGATTAATCAGGGTTACTTAGCAGGGATGCTTACCTGGCAAGGCAGTTCCTTAGCTTTGTGCCCCTCAAGTACAAAACTCAAGGCCAATGAGCAGCTGCATCTGGCTCCAACAGCACTATTAAACTTCAATACCAATGAGGTACTTAAGGGTACGTGGGCTCTATGTCTTACAATTGAATTTTTTTCTCCCTTGAAGATACCTCTGTATTTTGTCTTTGCTGTGGTGAAGATTTCATTGTAACCTGCATTGTTGCATCTGATAAAATTTATAGAGCCTTCTGTCCTAGCAGCCTTGGAGAAATTTCTGTCTCTGGTTTATATTTGCTATGAGCAGACGAGTGCATGTTACCATTGCTATTTAAAGGATATTTGTATTTCAAGTCCTTCCATGTAGCATCTGTTGCCAGCTTTGGAATCAGACTTTCTGCTCCTTCCCTGCAGGTCTTCAGGCTTCCTAAAGCCTGCCCGTGGGCACAAGATGAAGCACACGTGAACCAATGTCCTGAGGCTCAAATGCTTTTTGTCCTCAGGAAAGATCCTGAAAAGCCTTTTCCTAGTGAAGTTCTGGCCCTCATTTGGGTTGGCTGTGAGCTGGCAGAGACAAGATCCTTACTGCTACCTGCATGCATGCTTAGATTGGATTTCATGGCTTGTGAGCCTTCCTGCAGCCCTCTGTGTGGTAGCCTGACATTTAGGCTTCTTTCTTTTCCCATCTTAAAGAGGGGTCTAAAACAAGTTAGCCTTCTGCCTTCTTTCCTATCTGATCAGGTCTTTGTACCATGATCTGAGCTTTTGTCACCTGCATGGACAGCTTATATTAACACTCTGATTTTAGTTTCCAGCCTTTGATCTGCTCTCTTCTAGCTATTAATCGTCTTAACTCATTCATCAGTGAGACTGCTTTTCCCCTGAGGGGAGATGCTCTCTGCCTCTGCCCTGTTTTCCTTCATATTACTGCTACAGCATGTTTGCAGTGCCTGAACTTGGCTTTGCAATGTATTTTCTCCAACTTCTTGCTTACAGATGCAGATTACCAAATGACATACCACCTGCAAATGGACTCTCTTTTAAATTAAGTTTCATAGTATCTGAATATCACCACGCTGCAATCACATCAAGATTGAAGGGAGAAACATGTTTTGCAGAATGGCAGTGTTGTATTTCAGATTGGAGTCAGCCTCTTGTGAAAGCAGACAATACTTCTGCTCCAACTAGAGCATGCTGATGCCTCTCTTCTGTGACTCACTTGAGGCTACAAATCTAGCTCAGCAACATCTTATTTTTGGTAACAGTGGTCTTTAGAATCCCTCCAGTTTTGGAAGGCTTGTATGACATTTTTTCCCCAAGGGAGCTCCAGTGGATCAGGACTGAGCCATATAGGTTGGCTGTGGCTTCTATACTGCAGACCTCGTTATGTTTTTATAAATTTAAAGGAAAGAACTAATCTCTTTCCTAGACAACTTAGTACAAGTTGTGCTACGTTACTTGAAGGCCCTTTCCAATTAACATCTGTGTACAATTCTTGAATGGCCACTAATTTGTGTTCGTTCTATTTTAGTGTAGCACTGTTGAAAATGTCAGTGTATTTATTTAATTACTTTAGCCACAGCAGTGTTGAAAGTACTTGACCTCCCAAATATAGTTTTTTCCACTGTTCAGGTAGCTTGTCAATGTGCATATTGTTAATGCTTTTGTTTTTATTTCTTTTGGTTTCCCTACAGTTCTGCTGCAGTCAGTCCTAGAAATATCTTGAACCATCAATTTCTTCTCTGTACTAACTCTTTAAATGCCAAAAAGTCTTTCTGCTTCCACATGGAGGCTTTTAGACTTTTTCTTACGCAGAAAACAAACTTTTTCTGACTGCTGCAGAGGAATTCAGCCTCCTCTGGCATTTCAATACAGACACCACTTGTTAGATAACCACTTTGGGATAAGAGGCAGTTTTAAAAGTAGAATTTTATCGAGTATATCCTTTCTTTCTCATAACAAAATACAAAGCTTTTGGTCTCCAAATACATCTAACTCGTACCAGCCTCACTGCTACTGAGTGTTAGTGCAATGAAGTCTCGTTTTCCTGAATTACAGAAGGTCTTCTCCACTGCACAGAGGGTTTTCAGGACAGCTTTGAGGCTGGCACTTGCAGTTCCTCTGCATCTCCTTTGCTTTACTTATGGGTCCAGCTTGTATTGGGACTGTGCTTACTGTTTACCTCCAGAGGTGATTTGTTGATGTAAGCAAAGTGCCTTTCACTGAAAAAAGACCCTTGCAGGTAGTCTCTGCAGATACAGCCCAGCCTTCCTGTGCTGGTTGGTCAGGTCCCTCAGATAGGCTGGCAATCAGACATGAAGGAAAGGGGAGAACTCACCCATCATGCTGCCAGATTTCTGCCTGTTCCCACTCCATTCCTGCCTATGGTGTGTGGTGCTGCATTTGGGAAGCTCCAGCTTACAGCTGAACTTGCTGCAGAGCTGGGGCCAGCTTTTAAACTGGTAGAGGTGAGCATGAATACCACACACTTGTGCTGATTCATCCAGGGCTCATACCACTGTGCTGATGTGACCCTTCAGCCTTTGAACCAGCACCTCCCGACAGTGCTGTGCAATGGAAGGCAGGGACCATTTGGAGCAAGGACAGGTCACCTCTGGGTGCTCACAACGCAATGAAAATACAGTAACCCCAAATACAGAGCTTGCTGTACCTAACACATTTCCTTTGCAGATCCCTTTGTTCAGACTCCTGTTGCACAGAGCGATACGCTTTATTCTGCATAAAGATGGGTCATGCTGCTCCTGGGAGCACAGGCTGTACAACTTTCTACTCTTCTGACAGCACCATGCCTGACAAGTCTCTCTTCCATCTTGCTAGACCCTCAGTAGTTCCAGATATTCAGACAAGAATAGATGCCAGGATGTTCTTTCATTCCTCATTGTCAAAAAGGATTGCAAGACCATTTTTTTTCTACAGACGGATGTGAACTTGCTCTATCTATCCAAGATAGATCCAAGCCTTTTCCATCTTCATATTAAATTACTTCCGCATATTTCTACATCGGGCTATGATGAGTACAGCATCTGGGAAAGTTAATAATGAAAAAGCAGAGAAGTTAGAAGTAAATCTGGAGTTTTAAATTCATTCATGCTAAAAAGCAAAGAGCTACTTTAAATATTATTTCCTACATTTTCACAGCATTATTTCAAAGATATCTCCATTAAGAAAGCTAAAAATCAAATGTGAGTTGTAACTTTTTAAGTTGCACATGATGTTAATGGGGAAGCTCCTGGTGTCCACTGCAAAGGAAAAAACAAGAATAAGATGTCCTTGCAAAATAAGGTAATTTGGGAAGAACAAAGGAAGGATAGGGAGTCCCTGCAAAACAAGATAAAGAAAAAGCTGAGAGGAAGAATTTCAGTCACAAGAATCTGGTTAAACAAACTTATTTTGCAGGTATATGGTAAGAGATGCTAGCACCTGCGTGTAAATCTTGTTTGCTGGACAGAACAAAGAGTGGTAGACTTTACAGGATACAAGGATAGTTCTAGTTGGGCAAAACAACAAACTCTGAACCAAGATTGCAAAGCATGTATAACCAAAGGAAAAGAAGGGGGGTACCTACTGGGCTTCTGCATTTCTTTCTGCCCTTCTCTTGCCTGTGACACAGTGGTAGCACTGCAGCACACGGAGAGGCTGCTCTGCTGAAGAGTGGTGAGCACACTGCCAGCTGCAAAAACTGTCATAGCGTGAGATTTAAACAGGAAAAAACAAATTAGTTTTCCTCATCCTCTCTTGAAATTTTGAGGTGTATGTGAGAATATTTTCAAAGGTCTGGAGGTTTGTGTGCTACTCTCTCCTTTTATTTTTTAAAAAGTAGCTAAATTTCCTATGGAATTACGCGTCTTAAAAAGCCTTATGAGTGGGAAGTTTGAATCTTTGGGAGCAGTCAGTGCCCTGCACAATGCAGGATGTGCAGACAGGCGAATAGGAAGGCTGTCAGTGTACAAAGATTTGTCTTCATGCACTTTCATACTGCAAGGACTGTTCAAAAGCTGTTCCTTGTTTAGTGGCACGTAACATATTCGTGGACCCTTTCGTTTAGGGCAATTGCAGAGATTATCATTGATGTAGAGATTTAACAGTTCCTAGGTGCTGTACGTTCACTGGGCTGGCAATCCCAGCTCTCCAACAGCCTCCCCAAGGGTAGGCTTGGTGTGAGGTCCTGCTGTTTGGAGATCACATCCAGCAAAGGAGGGACATCAGAGAGCGAAGGTGGCTGCAAGATCCCTCCCAGTGCCACACTGACCCCTCTGCCCCAATGGCTGTGTGAGACCTCACCTGGGGCTTTTAACCACCCCTGCCCAGGCCTTGTTTCAGCCCTTTTGAGGTCTGCTCCAAAGGACAGCTGCTGCAGGTCATGCAGGTAGGTGTACGTATGCTGTGTTGATGGGTACCTAGCTCTGTTGAACCCCAGTCTGGTTGGCAAAAGCTGTCTGGGTGCCTCCTCTTCCCCTCTCCACCATGCAAGAACTTGTGCCAGGGATTGCACTATGCAGGCCACATGGCTGGAGCTTGCCTGCTTGATCTGCTAAAGCTTGCTAAGTCTCTGTTGTGTCAGCTTTGCAAGTCAAGGAGAGCTCCACCTGAGGCTTTCCTTTCCTCTCTCTGGGCCAAGATAACTCAGCCCTGGAGCTGCCTGCTGGGGTGTGGGTGGTTGCAGCTGTGCAGGACTTTACCAGAGCTTGCTGTTTGCTTTTTCTGATGTTAGCAGGGTGAGCTGAAGAGTTTGAAAAGAAAGAGGATAAATTCCTCAGTTGGAAACTAGGGGTGTTGGTAACTCTGGGAGTCCTTTCTAGCCCTGTATTTCCCATCCCCTTTCCCTATGGGAAACCTAAGGAGCAAAAGTAATCTACTTCCCACTGCTTAGCTGTATTTATTTTCCACTGCCTGCCTCTCTGCCTGCAGCACCGCTAATGTTCCCAAAGCACCTGAAGTCATTTATTTTCTACTTCTGCCTATGGCAGTGGTATTGCACCCTAGAAAGTTTTGCTTGAAGCCTTCTGGGCTTTGTTGGGTGTGCTCTAGGCATGTGAGAAAATAAACGGGCATAGAAGCAGTATGTGTTAAATCCACAGCGGGTGTTTAGACTGCCAAGGCTTGTGTGTGTTTTCACTTTTAATAAGTGTACCTAGATATATTACTAAGTATCTAGTAGACAAACATACTCTAGATGCTGGAAACTTGCTGCTCCTATGGTCCTCTCAGGAGCAGTTTGAACAGCATCATCTTCCCTTTATAAACACTGTAACATTTCTCTAAGAACTTAGATTACTTTTCATGGTCTCCATTTAATTAGGAAAATCTCTGCTTGTTTTATGAGCTTTTCTGGGTCATCCAAAGCCCTGTGTGAGTAAAGATGCTTGGATGTTGCTGGGGCTGTGCAGGTCTCACTGCTCTGAACTGAGCTACACATGCATAGACCAAGGTTCAGCATTTTGGGAAAGAGGAAAGGAGCCAGTCAGCTGCTTTTTAAAAGAATGATGAGGTTTGGAGTGATTAAATGGTTACAGGCTTCA
Organism: Chrysolophus pictus; assembly: GCA_037305975.1. Classification (NCBI taxonomy): domain Eukaryota; kingdom Metazoa; phylum Chordata; class Aves; order Galliformes; family Phasianidae; genus Chrysolophus; species Chrysolophus pictus. The sequence continues at coordinate 44,373,035 of JAYKPI010000006.1, forward strand.
AAGGTAACAAGACTTCAATTCTTCTGTGATTATAAATGGTTGAGAGTCAAAATGGGACTATTTATTTCCATGACTGACTGCTTAGGAAGTGCCTGGTTCATGCTGTGAATAACTTGTGTTTTTCCACTTCTTCATCCTTCAGCTTCTGACAATGTCTTGCAGATGAACTTACACACATTTCTTTTAGCTGTGTTCACCCCAACTGGTGTCACTGCCATCTCCTAGACCTACACTAGCAGATTTTTGGCCTCAGTCATTAAAAAATACATGAATAAAAATATAAGTCACTAGCTCCAAGGAGGAGGTGGTGAGCTGGGCTGCTTTCCTCAGTATCCAGCCAGTCTCATCTAATGGTGAGCCTGCAATCAATAAAATCCTGAAGAAGGCACACAGAATGTAAAGCCATTTCTCCTTATATTTCCCTTGGACTATCTTTTCCCTCTTTCCTCATGTATTTGGCTAGCAGAAGTACCTGTTGTTTGTCAGACAGCTGGTTAAGACTTAGGCTGAAACAGGCTCATGATATAGTCAAAACTTCTGCAATTTGAGTTCCTATGTAACTTTCCTGCTTAGCACAGGGGAGATAAATCCTCTTACCCACCTGTCAGGTAGGCCCTACAGAGCAGCTGGAAATGAGAAAACAAGCTGTGCATGACCATCCAGTCCCTGCTGATCATTGCGGGTGTTACTGGGAGTCTGCTTTGCTTTCTCCTGTTTTGGAGATATTGCCTGGAGCTTTACCTCTGGGGTCTTCCTAGACTCTCTGGTGCTGAGAAGTCCACTCTGCTCAGCAAAGTCATCGGAGGTGACAAAAGCAGTTTGAGCAATTGATAGAGCTTAAAGTTACAGATGAAAAGGGAACTTCTCATCAAAGGCTTCAACTTTTTCTATAATGTTGCTGCCCCCAGGCTTGCTCTGCTGATGACTCTCTGTTGGCCTGTGCTCCTTGGGGTCATAGGAAAACTGCTTTGTCTGTTGAAGAGGGGGTGGAGGAGAAGAAAATAATAAGTTGGTCTTTTTTTTTTTTCTCCCTGGAATTGAAAAACATGCAGTTGTCAATCTGTTCTTGCTATGGAGAGAGATCAGTGTTGTATACAAATGGAGATGTTAGGAGAAAAATGTAATGCAAAACAATGTCTTGTTCCCATGCAAGCTAGAGTGGCTGCATAATAAATACGAGGCATCCAGTCTGTGTTTAACGTACTATGAGAAGCCATTAAAAAACCCTAAAATGAAAGTTTCCTAAAAAGCTATGAAATGAAAAAGTAACAGCTGATTCTTATGACTGTTTCTTCCTGGAGATTTACATATATCTTGGGTACTTTTGTTTCAGATTGTTTGACCTTCACACAGCCCTGTGTGGGGGGCATATATAAAATAAGAGCAGCTCCGCTTTGAAACACTTGGAGTGGCTTCTGAGCTCACTGGCTCTGCTGTAACTAATAGTGCAGCACCTCTCCGTCTCTCTTAAAACTGAAATATAAATGTTTTCTTGAGTCTCCTCCTCCTGGCCACACTTCACCAACAAGGCAGAAGTGTGGGCATTGCCAAAATGTACCTTGCAGGAGGTGAGGGATGGCAATCCATGAACTTAGCAGCCTCAGTGTTGGGGTTGTTCCTGGGCCAGCTGCTCCTCTAGGTCCTACTGATGGTTAAGGTGTGCATCTCTAGAAAAAAGCTGGCTTCTAAGGCAAGAAGTATAGCATTGAGACCTATCTGAGCTCTGGGTTGTTCACTTCAAGTGGGGTGGTGAGCTACAAAGCAATAAGGCATCCAGTAGGAACATGTGCTCAGTCAGGCAGTGTTTCAGCACTTGCCAAGGCTGGGCTATCTGCTATTTATCTGCTATTAAGTCAGCACCCATCAGGATAACAACTAATTGAAACCAAAGGGACCACTCACAGTGTAAGATACCAGGCAACGTGAGTAATGATAATATTATTTGGCCTTCAGTTAGTCATCTACAGTTTACTTCAGAGCTAGAGAGCTCTGGCTGTATCTGCTGCTGCTGCTTGTGGGCTCTGTGTGGATTAATTTGTGCCTTCCAGAAAAGGTATGAAGGGGGGTGACTGCTTCTCATGTCTGCAGGTGTTTGGCCCAATCTTACCCCTTCCATTTAAGAAATGAAAAATCAGTTATTTTTTCTTTCTTCTTTACCACAAAGTATCTGGGGTCTCTCAAGTGTCTCAAATAAATCTTTCTGATTTCTCTTGGTGCTTGCTAAATTATGGCATCTTTGCTGCAGGATAACAAGCCCGGCTGCCTCCCAGCTGGTTTCTTTGCTAGCTGCCCAGCTGTTAGCCTGACCAGAAAGGTGACATGGATGTCTGTCACAGAACGGGGTTTGCCTTTTCTTTCACATTACTTATGTTGCTGTAAGTATATTTGATGAGGTTCAAACACATGAGGTCTGTGGGAATGAAAATTCCTTGTTATTGCCCATTAACATCTATGCAGGGAGACTGGTACTCAACAGGGCTGGATGGGGATTTTTTTTTCTTACTGCTGGGTTTGTTTCTTTTTGTAATATATCTTCCTGGAAACTGATTTTGGTTCTCCTGTTGCTGTCTGTGAACTTTAACAAGTAGATAGACTACTGTGGTGGCTGCTGCTGCTGAACAATATTGGATGAGCAGACAGGGTTAGTGCTAAGTTTTGGAACACACTCAGCGTGTGCCCCTTGAAGTCTGGATTCTTTCCTGGGACTTGAGGTCCTTCTGTGGACTGCTGCTGTGGCATTGCCTCTGCTCATTACATTTGATACTGCTGTAAGTATAGAAAGGTGGTTTACTGTTAATAAGCTTCTCTGTTAATCTTAAACACGTACCCTTGCTGTGTCAAAGCTACTCACAAACTTAAACTCTAAATCTCTTCTTGGCTGTGCCTCTTTGTTTCTGTTTGTGCCATGCATTGCAGTGAGTAACATCATTTGCTGAATCCTGCACTCCAGGAAGAGTGTCTGCTATTCTTCATAGTTTTCTTTATAAGTTGGCTTCTGTAGTGTTAGCCCTTGTCTGTTTGGGGAAATGAATACTTTGCTGACAATGTTTTTCACTGATACATCTTGCTGTACTATTACTGAAAGCCAGTCTCGTCTTCACACTTGGGCAGTTCTCCCTTTGGAAAACATAACAATGTCTAAGAAACCCATGTGGCACCTCTTGTTTTCTGCATAGTTGCTGATGAATCATTGGTAGGAGATGTTCTCAATGAATTTTAAATTTGCATAGCTCCAATTGAAAGTACCTATTTGGGCAATTCCAGTCGATGTTGTGCTCGTGCACAACTGCAGCAATTAACTTGAATGTGATTGTTTTGAGTCTGTTTTTGATCCCACCAAAGATGTCCTCAAACAGAGCCTGCACTGTGAGCTACCAGATCTGAGGGTGGGAGGGCAAAGCACAAGGATGTGTATTTTGGCCACTTCTGAAACTGAAGCATCTGGATTTAGATTCTGTCTGAAGGTCTTACCCTGTAAAAATAACAGCCATCACAGCACCAGATTAGATCTTCACTTAGCTCCAGTATGTTTATCAAGCTGGAAGGCTTTGCTTCCCTCAGTCCCCTGCTTCTGCAGTCTAAAGCTGCTGAGGAGTTTCATAAGAATATGTAGCTGTAGTTCCTGTAAATGGGTGAAAAAAATGAACTGCCGACAGTCATATACTTTATCAATTAGAAGACTGGAGGTGGAAAAAAGAATTATGCCCACCTGTCCTCAACAGTTTCCTGTTTACTGGATTTATTGAGCCTATTCATCTTGACTGAAACATACATCTGGATATGCAGGACTTCACGCTGCTGTTTAATATGTGTGAAGCGGAGGATTTAAAAATCAATCATATTGAGGAGCAACTATTTTCAGTCCTTCACTCTTTCACATTTCTGCCTTTTCATTCTGTTCTCCAAGCTGTGAAAGCTTTTAATTTCTCTGTGTTTGATTGACACCCCAGAGGATGTGACTCATGAGTTAAGGGATGGACAGGAAGTGTTCTGTGGTTTCTCAGTAGGGATACATCTGTCCTGAGGCAATTCTCCTTTTTAAGTGGCAGGGGGCTTTAGTGGGAAGAAAGGAGGTTTAGACTAGGAATTATAAAGGGTATCTAGTAGAGGCTTCTAAGAAAAATGCTCCCATAAATTCTTTTAACTGTGTGCTAATAGGGCCTTGTCAGTGAGCTTCTAAAGGTAAAGTCTGATCAAGTTTGATAAGTGGAGAGAGAAGAAAAGGATGTGGCAACCTAGAGTGCCTTCTTTCACTAAGTTGGAAGAGCCACTTCTCTGGTTTTGACAAGAGGTCCAGAAAGAAAAAGGCAGATTTTATCTACACTAGAAATAAAACCATGCAATGTACCTAGGTTCTGACACAGAGATCCATAGGCAATTTTCTGTGGGCAATTTCTTATTCTTTCCTTGGTTCCTTATGCTGTTCTCATTGTCATGGTGTCAAGATGTCCTGTGGATTTTGCAACTTGAATTAGCTCATGCTGGGTAACCTACCTGAATATGGTAACTATATGATAACACAGGGGAGGTTCAGGTTGGATATCTGGAAAAGGCTCCAGCCAGGGGGAGGCTGGGCACTGGAACAGGCTCCCAAGGGCAGTGGTCATGGCCCCAGACTACCAGAGTCTTAAAGAGATCTATTGGTCATTTTGACCCTACAGCCCAAGCTGACTAAAACAAGATATGCTGCAACTATAATGAGTCTATTTATTTCAATATATCCTGATTTAGTTATCTTTCCATTCCATGGATTCAAACTCAGCTATAACCCAAATCTATTTTATCCACATTTCTATTATTCAGCAGTGCTACCTCTATAATACCTGGAAACAGCCAGAGAAAGAAATGGAGATCAGAACATCAACTGACATCGTCCTCTCCTCTATTACCAAGGCTTATTTTCTTGGAATTTCCAACCCTCCCCTCTGAATCTTGTGAGAGTTGGTTTCTGTGTGGGGCAGCTGATGTACCTTCCTGTGAGCTCTGTCAGGGGAGGGTCAGGTTAAGAGTTAGGGAAAGGATCTTCACCAGAAGGTGATGCACACGGAGCAGCTTCCCTATGGCAGTGGTCATGGCACCAAGCTTGCAGGGTTCGAGAAGTGTCTGGACAACGCTTTCAAACATAGGGCTTGAATTTTGGGTGGTCCTTTGGTGAAGCCAGGAGTTGGACTCACTTATCCTTCTGAGTCCCTTCCAGCTTGGGGTGTTCTGTGATTCTGTGATAACTATTTGGCTTGCTCTGCAGCACAGATAATTGTGATTTATCCCTGTCATTCGACACTACCCAAGTCAGGAGTTTGTTTCTTTGCAGAGTGCTCTGTCTTGCCCATGAGAAGGTGACAGCTACACTGACATTTGTTTTGTTTTGTTTTTCTTTAGTTTTAAATTCTATTGTGGTTATCCCTGGCTTCAAAGTTTTGGTTCAAACCTCAAGGAAAGCGCAGAGAGTTTCTGCAGACTGAAATCAGTTCAGCTTTCTGATGTGTCATGGAAAGACTTTTCTTGGGTGCTCGTATGTGGAGCCAGTGAAGTGTTTTGAAGTGTCCCTCACCTGCAGACCACTCTTCTGACTGTTTTGTGAGGGAGACGCTGGATAAGTGATCTGTGAAAAGTAAAGCAGCTTGAGGCTTCTTGTGATCTCACCAAGCAGGATAAGTGGCTTCCCTATTTAAACAGGTCAGCCTCTAGGAGGCTTTGGTTTCTTTTCCAGTTGGCTGCTGTGTTAGGGCACTCTGGGAAGACATTCTATGATGTCTTGGAAAAGTTCAGAAAATGCATATAATGTTTCTCAGTCTTAAATTCTTTCATTACCATTGAAGGAACTTCTGGGATTTTGCTTTTTTATTAAAGAGGACTACAGGTGTGTAGGAATCAAACTTCATAAGCTTATGAACTTGAAGCAAATGAATGCATTTCCTCCAGATTCCTATGGCTCTAATCTCAATAGGCTTTGATAATATAAGAACAGGGAAAGGACAGCTTGTGGTGATGGACAGTTTAATCTCACCTGCCTGCTGTGAAATACACTGGCCAATCTAGAGAACTGCAAAGTATAAATTGCCTTTTTAATACTGATAAACAGTAAAGGGGTAAACAAAAACTTAAGGAAATATTACATCTTAATTGTAGTTATCTGCTGGGATCAACAAATCTGGTTCATCCCACAACTTCTGTTGTTTATTGAGTCTCTCAGCCCCACAGTAATTATTTCCTTAACCCTTAGTTGGTTTGTGCTGTAATCTATGGCACAGCAGTAGTTGTATAACGGCTTGAGGATGAGAAATTCTGTCCATGTTTATTATGCAACCAAAGCAGCTGACCAGCTAAGTATCTGTCTGATTTTTTTTCCAAGAAGTTTGTAAGCAAACTCATAACCTAAATGATGTCCTAATGTAATGTAAAGAAAGGGAGGTGATAGATAATCCTCTCCCCCTCTCCATCCCATTCCTTACAAAGAATAAGCTGCATTCCATGCTACTTCAGACTGTTTGCACAGAAAAGAGATAATGAGGGAATAGATTGAAAATATGTAACTTGTTTAGTTGCAGAATTATAGGGCTGACAGCAATACTTCAAAACTTCCTCACACCCAGCCTTTTCTTGTGCCCTGGGAAGAAGCAGGATCCTTTCAGAAACTCCTAGCTGAGTCTTGCCTCTCTATCATAAGGCAGAGATGGGTCCTACCAGATTTTCAGGCTGATCCAATGAAAGAGAGATGGAAAAATCCTACGACCTGTCAGTTTACAATCAGGCAGCCTCCAGGTGTCACAGCTTGGGAATACAAACACTATGAAGAGCGCAGATGTGTTTGAGAAGATCTAACACAGGAAAAGAGAATGAAATTGAGACTAGGCAGAATATCAGAGCAATGTTTCACGGAAGTGAAGACTACAGAATATGACTAGGGAAACAGCAGACATGATCTTACAAGCGGGGCAGTAACAGTGAACCAACTCATGCACACTGCCCTGTAAAGGAGGAGGAGCTTGCTAACCTACCCGGTGGGGAAACTGTACATCAATTAGTTGATTGCAGTCTAAGGAAGGATCCAAGTGTGCTGCCCAAAGATGGACATTTTCACTAATTTATGCCAGAGGAAGCACTCCTGGTAGCACTTCAGCTCAGTCTGATTTCAGTGTGTTGCACTCCTTCTAGCGAATTAATCCAGAGTGGGAACCTTTACTAACATAGGTGATCAATTGCATTTGCCTGTAAAACTTTATTTTTGATGCCTTCTTTTCCTTCTGCTTCAGGATCCCAAATCCTGAATCATTTAAGAGAGCATGCTGAGTTACAAGCACTGTAAGGGGGGGGTGGTGGTGGAGATGTGTGGCTGCTTACAACTGGCATGGACAGATGTCATGGCAGCTCAGCATTTTGAACAAGAGACAGGCAGAGTTGTGCTGTCATGTCTAAGGAATATGATCCCTGTAAGAGGAATGGTATCTGCTGTCCTGTAGGGCATCGTGTGGATGGGTGGTGTTAGCCTCTGAACTGCTTTTCATGACACTTGAGGGGTCAGTGGAAGTTCCCCAAGGAATTAGCTGCTGTGGTGAGATGGGAAAGGATGGCTGGCCTTGGATAGCTGGCCTCTGTGCCTCAAGCACGGCAGCTGGTGCCTTCCTTCTGCAATTGTTTTGTGGGAGTCTGGGAGGGCAGAAAGGGGCTGGTCTGGCTGTGCCTGTATGCTTGAAACGTGGAATGAACTTAAATATCCCCTTTAACTTTCTTAGAAGAAATCCCATTTGCATGTTACACCATTATTAGCAGAGACAATGGGACAAACACTGGTATCCTCTTAATTATGGGAATGTTAATGATATATACTTCTGCAGTCAAATAGCACTGTAATTCTATTTCCTGTCTTAATTTTGTGCTTTGCTGTTTGAAATGTTAATGAAGCCAGAATTCTCAAAGGTCATCCTCTGAATATATCAGCTTTTTTGTTGTTGTTGTTGTTGTTTCAGAACAATTTAAATGAGGTTTTGTTCTTAATGTTGCTAACAATGTTAACTTTTCCGTTTAATTAATGAAGGTGTATGAACATGTCTTGGCCCTGGTCAGCGAGCTAAATGAGAGCAGCTCTGTGTTCTCCTCCAAACCATTCTCTGGCATTTTCTGCCCTGATGTGTGTCCTGTTGCCCTGTTTCCCCCAGCGGCCCCTGCTTCCCTGCTTCTTTCTCTTTACAGATTATGTGGAAGAATAGTTAAAAGAAAAAAAGAAAAAGAAAAAAGAAAAAAAAAAACAGAAAAGTGCAAATTTAGCAGAACTGAGCATTGCATTTTCCATGAGGCCATTTATCATCCTCAGAAAGTTTTGGTTCCTCACAAATAATAAAGGAAAGAACTGGTAATTGCTGTTTTTGGCTAATTGGCAGAACTGTGTCATGCAAAAAGGAGAATTTCTACACTGCCTTTGCTGATGATACTTGAAGGTTGTTTTAAACTTTCTCTTTCTACTAAATTAAGCGATTGTCCCTTGTCTGTGTTTAATGTTAATCCAACAGGTGGGGTTTTCATTCGTTTTTAATACGCTTAGATGACAGGGAAGTGGCAAGTGTAAAGGTTGTTTCCATCAACTCAATTTGTGTGATAAAGCTCTCCAGGTCTGTAATACACAGCTTCATGTTGTAAGCTAAGTACTGATTTGGCTTTGCAGTCTTTTTCACTGAAAAGTAAATAGAAGCTCTGGATTATTTGGTGCTTTATTGCATAACCCTCCATACAGGTTTTTTGGGTGCCTCCAATTCCTCTCCTGCAGCCAAACTTCTCAGTGATAGAAAATGCAGGAGCCCTTTGTCTGGCTTTTTCGGTTTGAGTTGCTGACAATTTCCAGCTCTAGGAAGTTCTCACCAGGCTCCCAGTGTTTAAGTCTCTGATACAGGGGCTGAAAAGAAACTGGCCAGGGAGAGATATGGAGTGTTTTGTTTCTAATGAATTAATCGAAACTGGAACGGAAGAGGGTAGTGGAGGATTTAGCTAGCTAATCTATCAGCTGTATTTGCATGTACCCACAAATCTGTGCATGAGAGGCAAGCCAAGAGCTTCTGCAGTAAACTTGTTATTTTTCACATATTTAGATATCGTGATCATCCTGCATGTGGAGGGCAAACGTGTGAGTGGAATTTACCTGCTTCTAATATAATCAACAGACAGTTTGCTTACTTCTCTCATACACCGTGAAGGTGACTTTGGTCCACCTTTTACATTTCTCACTTTACAACTGAGATTGTCAGTGTTTTTTAGCTTCACTGCCTAGGGCTGGATAGTTCCTCAAATATTATTTTACTGCACGTGTCTCCACCTACAGCGCTGAATTTGCATGTTAGAGCACTTCAAGGGCAGCTTCCCAGCCTACAGACCCTGCTGTTCAGGTAGAGGACAGTTAATCAAGTCTCTGAATGGACTTCAGCAAGCTTTGCACAGGTATTCTTGGTGTGTCTCAGTGTCAAAATGGGGCAGTATCCACCCTGTGGTGAACAGCCCTGGATGCAGATATAACAGCCTCTTGGGAAGGACTCTGTGGCATTTGTAGCCTCACTAGTTTAAAACCAGGGATGTAGCCACATAAACTTCTAATCTAACACAACTGCAGAGACTATAAACCTCTTAAACCAGTTTTTCCAGGTTTGGGGACATCACTTGTCCATCAAGCATGGTAGTAGAACTGCCACAAAACTGGGAAGGAACACCATGCTAGTGGTTAATGCTTCCTGCAGCGCTGCTGCTCTAGGAGGTGAGGCAGTTCAGTTATGTGGATGCTTGCTACACTGACACTGGCCAGCTTTTCTTTTTTTCCTCCACTATTATAGATCTAATCATAAAGTCCAGCTTGTACTCAAAGCACAAGCACATCCATCAAGACGCATTATGCTCTCTAGGGCTTTTTATTTTTATTTTTTTAAAATAAAGGCTGTGTATTTGGCATTATATAAGAAATCAGTTTTGAGAGAAGATTGATGTTTTCAGAAGATTTTGATATTTTATGATATTTTCAAAGCCCACAGAAGTGCAGAGGGAGAAAAATATGACTAACTTTTCTTGAGTATTCCAAATAGTTAAATTGAAGTAAAGCTCTTTGTTATTCCCCAGTAAAACAAAAACAAAAGTCTCTTTTGTTTTGTGAGGTAATTATGGATTTTCATGAGCACTCCCTGGTAATCAGGTTTAATGACACTAAACCCAAATCACATTATAGTCATTTCCAAGGCTATGTTGGAGACATGCCACATTAACCCAAAAGAACAAAGCTCACAAATGATGACGAGAAGAGTAAAAAGACAAAGGGAAGCAGCAGAGAAGCAGGATTCTTCTTACCTGCGACTCTACCCTTTGCACAATGTGACACAGCCCTAGAGGAATAAGCACTGATAAAAATGCTGGAGAAATAATGTTGTCCTTTTGAGATATTTTGGGAATCTAAGGGATAAGTTTGTGTAAGGATTTACTTTTAATTTTATCTTCTTTATTATCATGCCTACTTGATTAAGCTAATAAAAAAAACCCATGCTCAGGTTGCATTATTTTATTTTAATATGCTTTCTTTCTTGCTTGCCAAGCCTGACCTAGCTCAGTTGTCTAGTGCCAAGGGTTATGGGTTAGACTGTTCTGTGAGCTCGTGAGCTGAAGAAAAAGGTTGAGGTTTGGTGGGTTGTAGGAACTTTCTGTAGGAAACTAATGGGGGAATCTCATGCCTGCTGTGATGTGTAAAGCTTTAGCAGATGCACATGAAATGATGAAAGTAGATCAATTCTACCACCACACTGAAAACTGAAAATAATTTTGGAAAGCCTGTCTATCCAGGATGTGCTCCAAATAAAGAGTTGATAGAAATTTCATTGCTGAGGAAGGGATGTGGTCAAGCAGTAGGTAACTTAAAATTCATATAGGGAGCATGCTTTAATGTAAATCATGTTCGGAGTTCTGGTAAGGAATGAAATGTGCACACTGGCACACTTATATCCATATTGCTATTTTGCCATGTGCACTTATTAGTGAAAACCTCCTTGTAATTCTTACTATGTGTGAGTAAGATAAGTCACAATGTGAATTTTCCTGCACTATAACTTTTGCTTTCTGGCTTCCACAAAGCACTGTAAGGACTGCATCTGTAATTAGTGAGTTGTATGCATTGCTGTAAAGTGCTAACCTGCTGTAGCTATTGTCTTCTTGGCTGTACACAACTTTCAAAAATAGAGATATGGTCTAGGATGTCATTATTCTTTTCTTTGTGGTTCAGAAAAGGAATTCGTTTTCTTTGATAAAAGACCCATTGATCTTTGTGATCTATAAATCATTCTTTCAAAAGAAGCCCTTTGAAATATCAATTCAAGGTATTCTCGCAGAATATCACTTTATAGCTTTTTCTAGTGATGGAAGATAATCCTTGTGCTTATCAAAAAGGAAAATCCATACTATTTTTCATTGAATTTTGTGATTTTAGTGGAAGCTCTCTAAAGGCCCACATTACCATCTCTAGTCTTGTGTACCATATGAAGTCAAAGCCTTTGTGTCAAAACAGCATTTCCTTACCTCCAGCAGAGCCTGAGATGATTGAATTAAAAACAGGACTATATAAAACAGCATTCCTTGCAGCATTGCAAAGGCTTAGCACCTTTCATGAGGAACACTTGTGCCGTGTGTGATTTCTTTCTATTTTTTTTCAATTTGTCTTTTGAGGAAGTGGTTTTCCATTACTGTAAACTGCTTTAGGAACCCTGATGAAGCACTCCCTCCGTCGGATACATTTCTTACATGCCAGTCTGAAGGTGCCCTATGTCTTGTGAAACTACCTGATCTTGCATAAACCTGTTCTAGACATACCTGCCTCTACCAAGGTTACATGCCAGTGCCTGCTAAGAGTGTCATATGTGGAGAAACAACTGGAGAGGAGGGGGTGGTGGGTGAGTGGAGTCCTCGTGCTCTCACACCGACTGTCGGTCCTGCAGCTATCAAGATTTTTAGAACAAGTATGCATTCATGTTTGTCCTTATGCAATCAAGGATAGAGACTTTTCTTCATTTTATCTGAAAACTATGGCTGCATCTTTAAGGAAAGCACAATGTACGATAACAATGCCTGGCACTATTGCTAGTGGAGGCTAGAGAGCAGGCCTGGGGTTGCTGCCTTTCAGTGGTGTAAGTAATGAGCAGTCCTTATGTGAACAGTTTAAAATTCCTCAGAGGCCTTCAGAAACCTGCTGTACAAACCAAGGAATAAATGCAGTGCAGCTCTTTTACATAAATAATCCTTTCTGCTTCTAATCTTCTGATTTATTCCCACGGTGGCATATTGTTTACAGTGTTTATCTCAAGGGATTGCTATTCATCTCTATTGTAGTGCTGAGGAAATGCATTTATCTGCGTGAACCTGTATTGCTGGAGAGGTGCTCTATGGCTGAATGTACAGTTTTCCTCTTTGTGGTGATCACGTCTTATCTTTATTTCTCTTTTTCCTCCTCAATTTATCTTTTGGGTGACTGGCTCAGATCAGCGGGATGCTTGGAGTGGTTCGTGAAACTGATTTAGGAAGTCAGAAGTGCTTCTAATCCTGATCTTACCTCTTCAGTCTGCCTGTGGACAAGATGTGATTTTTTTTTTAATAGCTTTCTCACAGGCACATCTGTACTTCAAGCATGTTAGTGAAACTGGGGCACTCAATAGAAGAGGGGAGAAGATGGTGGTGGGGAAATACTACTCAAGCTACATCCTTAGTAAAACTAAATAGGGTATTCCCAAAGGAGGAGAAAAGGACCAAGATCTGAAACTAGCTGGAGGTCACCCAGAAGGGGGAGGATTTTGTAGCAAACACATCCCTCTGCCTGTATTCTCCTCTGAGAGGAGAATGTGAGGACTGAAGGTTTGTTCAAAGAGCAGAACCTTCATCACAAGGTTGTCTCATCTAAAACTGCATAATAGAGTGAGAGGCCTCTTAGATCTGATCCTAGAATGAGGAGATTAAAGAGAAAACCACACTTCTATTTCTGTTCATTTGTCCTTCAACATTAGAAACAGAGCAGGTGTTTAGATTTCTGTAAGTTAATTTTTTTTTTTGTTTTTTTACTTGTCTTGTATTATAGGTAATGTCAAGGTAACTGACAACTACCAGACCTCTGGTATCATTCCCATGGGTTTTTCTCACCCTTGAAAAAGGCAACTGAGCAGTTTTTGTGAGACCCAACATCCTGAGGTGATCCTCCAGAAGATCCAGAGCGATGAGAAGTGTCTTAGCCCCACTGCATGGGCTGTCACAGCAGCTGGCTCCTGGGGCCAAAGAAGAAGAAACTCCTGGTGATTAACCTTAGGCAAAAAAATCTCCTTGGTCTACAGCAGGATGCTGTGGAAGGAGTTTGAACTCAGATGAGTTCCTTAAAATCATCCACAGAGTTCTCCTTCACATTTCCATAAGGAGTTTAGATGCCAGATCACTGTCTTCCTTGGGATAAGTCAGCCTTGCTGTGAAAATCAGCAAGGCAGCTCATATCCTTCTTGCTAGTTGTTCTGCAGAACCAACCTGCTTGTTCCTGTCGGCTGGGTGAATGGGATTTCGGAAAGATGCTTCATGTCTTTGAAGTTTTTTTCTGGTTAAATATTGTTAATCAACAGAGCTATTCAGTTCTTAAGGTAATTTGTGGCTTTCTTTCTTTTTTTTTTTTAATTTTCTTTAAATCCATTAAAGGCATGAAATGGAAAAAATTCTTTGGTTCAAGATTATCCAATGTAATCAGAACAGTGTCACTCATCTTAGTAAAATCCTCTATAAGAGTGTTTTTTTTCCTCTCTTGTTGAAACTTAAATCCATGATATATAGAAAAGATGCTAGTTATTATTTACTCTGAATATAGTGTATTCCTAGAAGTAGGAGGCACTTGGTTTTAGTTACACAAGTTGAATACAGCTAGTACTGCTATAGGCTGCATCTGCGTGGAGGTGCTTTCTGCTGGTATCAGATTGACTGGTTGCCTCTGTAATGTATGAAATCCTCATGAAAAAGGTGACTGTGCAAGAAGTGTGGCTGGGATGTGAAATGTGGATATTCCAGACACCACTAGGTGGACCACTGTTAAAATGGTTAGGGTATAGGCCATGAGTCGTACTGGAGATGCTGAAGGAGCTGGGTTTCTTTAGCCTTGAGATGGCAAGGGAGAGCTCTGTTCTGCAGCCTTTCCATTTCCTATATGGTGCCTCTGGAGAAGATGGAGCTAAGCTTCTCTCAGGGATGTGAAAGGATAAAAGGCAATGGGCAGAAGTAGCTGCAGTGGGATTTCCTTTGGGATGAAGGGGAAAGTCCTTCTTAGCAAAGGATCCTCAAGCACTGGGGACAGTGCCCAAAGAGACTGAACTCTGCAGCTTTTGAGACTTTCAGTTCTGGATGGGGCGAAGCTCCACACAACCCAATCTGACTTTGAGGGTGGCCTGCTCTGAGCAGGAGAAAGGCCTAGATGACCTGCAGATGCCCTTTCCAATCTGTATTTTCTATGGTTATTAAAGTTTTGTGGTGGCTTTTTTTTTTCTTTTTTCTTTTCCCCTTGCAGGTTAGCTGCAGTGTTATTATCTGCTTGTAGATTGTCTTTAATGCTGGAATACTTGCTGAGAATCCTTCTGACCATCAACCAGGTGCTGATTATGACTTGATCTCTTGATTCCAGCTTCAGCTATGACATTCCAGGCTGTGAGGAATAAATTGCTTTTATACCAGTGCTCAGGATGATAAAGAAACTGGTTTTCTTTTTTTTTTCTTCTCTGCTTTTGTCTTTAATTTGATTGCAGAAAACCTTATTTCCCATTTTCTATTTTATTCCTGTAGATCTGTTGGTTTGGTGGAAAAGAAATCACAGGATGCTGTTTCCTTTTGCTAGCTCATCACTTCAAATTTTGTTCATTCGAGTTAGTATTATTTCAAGCACTATTCATTAATTAGGATTTGGATTGCCAAATGCGACACTGTGCCTTGTGTAATCATGTATCAACATATCCAGGAATGACTGTGCTGTTCAGCAAACTCTAATAGCCATTTTGCATAGATAAAAATTACTATAGAAATTAAAAGCAGATTTAAGCAGTTTTATGCTAGCTGTGTATATCTAGGTTTTCCAAGTGTTTCATTCGATTATTCTAGACTCATCTGTTATTATTGAAAGACTTTTTTTCCCTTTTCTATGCTTCTCATGACTTTTTGTTTTTAAGTATCACAATTTGTTCCTCTCTCTGTGTGATGAAGAGACCTCCTCCTAGTTTTCTTCTCAAAAGTTTGACTTGCTCTCCACTTGAATCATAGAGATGAATTTGATTTGCAGCCTGAAGATCCGTAATTGTTCTTTGTCTACATAGCTCACACTCTGTCAGAGGCTGCTGTTTCTTACAAATTGTTGAATACCTGCAGTGTTTTGCCTTCCTTCTGTTTGTAATGATTGTGTAACAGCTTCTACCATTCCCTAACTGTTGTTGCTGTAGTCTGTTTGCTGAGCTCAGTCTTTGCACTTCAACAAGCCTTTGATACTTCCAGTTGTCCCATGTGAAGTCTCCAACAGGCCTGATTTTACATACCAAATACCCATTTTCCTTGGCTTCATGAGTTACCACTCATCTGACAGTCTCTTAGATGGAACCCTATTCCTTAGTGAGGTTGGTGTACCTGAATGGATTGCTCACTTGCCAAAGAAGCTTAACAGGAAGTTGTGATTTGGAGACATTTCTCCTGCTATGCCATAAAGGCAGAGGAAGACAGCTGAGCTTTCTCAGAGCCCATGAGAGCTTGTTAACAGCAGGCAGTCATGCAAAAGTCTGTTTTGGAGGACAGAAATAAGTTCTGTGAAATATGGTCCAGTACATTATTATTACTGTGGAGCAAAAGAATCATGTTTTATTTTTATGATCTGAAAATTTTGATTTTTGGTTGGACAGAGTGCCTGGAAGATACTGGGAGAAGCTAAATACGAGTAATAAACACTCTTCTTTAGCACTTGTATAATTCTGTGTGTGTGTTTGTCAGTTTGATTGTCGTAACTCAAATCCATTTGTTCTTAGGTGTTTAGGAACTGCCGTGAGCAGCTATGAGTATGACCCATTTATTTGCTCTCTTGCAGGAGGAAGCGTAAGAATACAAAGTTGCCTGGAAGAGACCTTTCCTGAAGTACTGATTTTGGTTCACACTCTGTGACGTGACAAAACCACGTTCCTACGACTTTCAGGTAGTTAGTATGTGAACACATCCATCATCTTTCGTGTTAATCTTGACCTGAAACAACATAGCAATGCTTTTGCAGATTGGTAATGAGCTGATTTAAGCTTTATTTGGTAGATTATAATTGAAGGTTTGAAGAATGCGAACTCTAATTACTGTAGCTGTGCAACTGAGGTAATGGGCAGCTATACAGAGGGCATCATAGTGGAATGGAGAATTAAAGAGTAGGATGTCAGTAATCCATTGAATGACTCTGTGTGGGCTTTGGAAGATTTGTGTGGTTCTGTACATGGAGAGCATATGGTTGGCAACCTTCCAAGTGTAACATATACAGGTAACAGCTCATAACATCAGCTGAGTCTGTGGTGCTGCTGTTGAATGCAGCCAAAAAGAAAATATATCATAACTGATAATGTACACTGTACCTCAGCATACTGATTACATGCATATGATACAGTCTGTAGCTTGGGATCTCTGGATTCCACTGGTTGGAGCATTGGGCACCACCACAGGTTGTTTAGTGACCGGTATGTAATGTATGCTTGCTACTCAGCAAATATGATAAATCCAGTATTGAGTTTAATGATATGGTTCGTTGAGGGAATCGGGCTCACTGAAAGAGAAGGGATAAGAAATGACATCAAAACCAGCTGTATTCTGAAGTGCTTTTGGGGTCCTACTGTTGATAGTTTCTGAAGTGCACAAGCAGCAGGTTGTTTTTATTTACTTTCAAGTCTTTTGATTATTTTCTTTCTCTAGTCACTTCTTAAGAGGAAATAATTTGAGTACCAACTTTATCCATTGCATTTGTTTGTGTGTAGCTCCTTCACCTTGTTCATGTTTTCGCTTGAGAGGAATGTTGTCTTTGGACTGGCTAGGAACTTAGCTTTTTCTCACGTCAGACAAAAAATTGTATCCTTACAGGGTGGGGAGTGCTGCCATTTAGGGTGATGGAACGACTCTGTTCCAAAACTGTTTTATATGCATTAGGATCAAGTTAAAGAAGTTTTTTTCTGTTGCTTGGACCAAACTGTTTCAGTAGTTTTGGACCATTTACTCATCTTTGTGTATTGTCATTCCGAAGTCAGTTTTGGCACTGCAGAAATTTCTGGAGCTTTTACAGATTTTGTTTTGAGGAACTCTTCCTCAGTCTGGGAAGGTATTTCTTATACAGTTCAAATTATATTCACAAATAACTTGCCTTTCTGCAAGCCCCTACCAGCTCTGTGCCTCAGCATGCACTGTAGTTTTACAGATGAATCCACTAAAATGCTTAGGCATTCACTGCTGACATTTGTTCTGTTTAATTGAAATAATTTCATCACCTTTTAAACTAAGCTTTTATGACACATCAAAACTTTGGAACATTCTCTTTTCAATTATTTACAAGCCTTACAAGATATTTCTTAATTTCCATGTTAGTTGTTTCAAATCATGTTTTTATGTGACTATGTTTTCTCATAATAGCATGCTCTTCATCTTAAGAATGCTGCCTAACCTCTAGCTTTCTAGAAAATGCATCTCCTATGGGTTGTAGGAGGAATGCACAACACAAACCACTCCATTAAAATGTACAGACCATAGCAATGCTATGCTTTTGAAGCAGGAGTGCTTTCAAGTAATGCGTGTTTCTTTGTGCTATAACCTGTCCATTGCTGAAAGTGGTGTAGTATCTAGAGCTGCCTAAATGAAGATTGTGTTGTAGCTCAACTATATTACAATGACAGAAAATGAAGGACATGTTTTGTCTTCACTTATAGTTTTTTTTCCAATTTACTGAAATCATGGAAGTATTTATAGCTGAACCTGAGCCTGGTTACCTTAACTTCATTATATATAAGCCCACTGTATGGTGGTGTGTCTATTCTGAGAGTTTGTAATTGAATAAAGCAGGAAAACAGGGTAAGAGTTTATTGACAGAACAGTGGTTCTGTGTGCACTTCAGCACCATCTTGTATTATTAACTGAAATGTTGCTTCCCTAGCATATAGATGTTCTATGGCTGTCTTAATTGTTTTGCTTCGTAACCTCTAACAGCGCCTTCAGTGTGCTAGTAGCAGCAGGGTCATTCTGTAAATGAATCTGATGAAATATCTGGTTTTTCCTTCCCCCCCCCCCCCCTTGTTTGAAGGGGTAGAAAAAAGCACTTCTGCAGCATAAGTAGCATTTACCTGGATGGAACAAACCCCAAGGAGTGCTGAGTTTTGAAATACAGGAGTCTTTTCCTAGATTCCTGCACCTATATCTGGGACAGTGAGGAAGAACAGTGGTGAAATTTCTCTGCCTATGCAAGTTCCCTGTCCCTGGGAGCTGCAAGGAGTCAATTTTTGGTTCAGATTGGGAGGAGTTTTGTTTTTCTTTTCTTTTTTTTCTTCCTCCTTTTTAAATGTAGTTCAGCCAGCCACTTGGAAGGTGAAGATAAGATAGCACTGAGGTTGTCTGCAGACTCAAGTCAGGAGGACTTGTAGGCCTGCCTCTCTGCTCACAATGAAGCGTTGCAGTGTGCACTTCTTGGGATCCATTTGATTCCAGTCTCAGTGCTTTTCTCTTGGTTTCTGAGGCTCTGCTCTTGCTAAGCAGGAAGATATTTTTGTAGTATTAGCATTAGCGATCAGTGTTGGAACTAATACCTTTGCTGTGAGCTGGGCAAGAGCGCTTCAGAAATGGCACGTGGTTGTCATTAAGTGCAGTGAAAAGCAGCGGTGTCTTCTAAAAAAATTAACTTCCAGGATTTCCTGTGGAGCTGACTATTTTCTTGATCTTCATGTAAGTGCTCAGTATTAGTGTTCATAAAAAGATTTTAGTGCTAATCCTCCTGTAGGTTCCTTTGAAATACAATGTTAACTTTTTTTTCTTTACTCCCATAAAAGTTCTTAATGTGCCTCCTACGCTTCTTTCAGTGAACACACAGTCTCTGATTTATTAATGCATAACGTGTCCTAGAAATCAGTTTAACTGATTCCCATCCATCATTCAGCACCACTTCTTCTATTATTTTGCAGAGTGGATGTCTTTGAAGCCCTGTTTTGTATATGCTGGATGATAGTTCTGTCTAACTTCTTTGAAAAAGAGATAGAACTCACCAGTTTTATTATTTATGATTGAAGGGTGCATTAGTAAGAGCAGAGTCAGAAATCTACTTTCTATAAAAATGTCGAATGCTGTTTTTTAGAAGCTGCCTTTCATTTACACTTCTTAAGTTTTAGGAAATAAATTTAATGATCAAGAAAGGACTGGCAACACCAGTTAAAACAATGTTTAAGACCAGGTCTGCGTACAAAAGCAAGGTCTGTAATCATACATTGTGCTTTACAAATTAATCTAAACTGGAAATGTTATTTCTTGGAGGCCTGGAGCAAAGCTGATACTTATCCCAGGCAAGTACCATGTCGTGTCTGTCCAGTGCTCCTAGCTGCCTGTCCTGATGCACTGATCTCTGCTGAATACAAAATACCTTGATTGTCAGTTCTGCTCTGTGACATTATTGAAGCCTATATAGAAGGATGTAGAGCTAGTATTTGTTATGCTACGTCAGCTGTAACATACTGCCTGTACCAAAACAATCTCGTGGTCTCTGATGTTCAAAAGCAAGCAATGTCAGGGGAACAAAGACAAGCCTATTACTTGAGGACTTGTTTTATTTGGAACCTCCCCTAAATACTAGCTAAATACTAGCTAAATACTCCCTGACCTACATCTGGAACTTGACTGCAATTATGTGTGCTGTGTTGAGCAAATCAGGAGAGAAGCTCTCAAAACAAGTCAGCAGTGGGTTATACCTAAGCTAGAGATATTTAAAAGAAGAATCCAGCAGTTCACATTCAAGCAAAGAAAGTGAGAGACACGATAACTTTGTGGTGCTTAATCCTACACCCTGATCAGAAAGGTGACTGAAAACAGTTCCCTTAAAGCAGTCCTCTGTGGGTTTGCTGATGGAGAAGCTGTTACCAGACTGATCTGTAATCAGCACCATTATGCACTGAGATAGTTGGGATGGCCCATGCTAGAGTCAGGCAGTCTCTCATCGTTAAGTAGGAGTTTGCAAAGCCTCAGATTAGTTACAGTCTGAGTAGGAATTCACTCTGTTTTTCATGGGGATTAAATCTCAGTGAGACTCCACCAGCAGGACTCCTTTTTGCTCTCTCACAGTGAGGTGGTGTCCACAGCTCTGCACCTTTTCCCAGATCTTGTGGTGTTGATGTGGAGTTTATAACAAGAGCAGCACTGAAGTTAGCTAAGAGGCAGGTAGTGTGTTGGCACTGAGGAGAACTTCAGCAAGCAGTTTGTGGCCATCCCAGGCAATTGACACATCGCTGCGTTATTCAGAGTTTGCTCTGTATAAACTGTTAAACAACGAGTTAGGATTGCCAGCAAGCATTGTCAGTTTGGAAATACAAAAATGTGTGCATCAGCATCTCTAAAATAAGAAAAGAAGTAGAAGCTGTGAGTCTGGGAAAGATTTACAGATAGGCAGCACCCACTTGCTTTAATCAAGACTGCAAGAGAAGAGCTGAAGGTGACCTGTAAGGGTATAAAAGAAGCTGATGTGTGTAATAGCAGAATAAGGATTAAAAGACCTGAGGAAGGGAGCTGACTATCAATGCTTGCTAGTGAGCAAGAGGAAGCTGCAGCTTTTGGACGAGTAGAGACCTCTTCACTATTCAGTAAGGACCCATACTGATTGAATGCAGTTTCCTCCTTTCTGGCTAAACAGAGACAGATGGAATATTACAATGAACTTCAGCCTTTTACTGCTTTAGTCAGTACAAAATTAGAGGGAACAGGTCAGCCTTGTGAATGCAGAGGAAATAGTTCAAAGGTGCAGCATATGAACAGCATATGAACAACAGCATCTCCTTTTTCATAAAATATATTATTCCGGTTTAGAAGTAGATTCTGGGCCTTGTGAAGCCCCAGAGGGTGTCTGTTGTGAAATCTGGAACAGGTAGATGAATGGTGGCTGAATTTAACTAATATTTAGCATAAAGAAGCCTTCATTAACTAATGAACTGAAGAAGAACAAAGAGAAATTGAGGTTGAATAACCCAGCTTCTCCTCTGAAAGGGAGAGCAATGACATGGAAATCAAATGACATACTCCTTACGTGGGAATAAATTTCTGACCAATGTGCTGAACAAAGATATCAATGCTTGATTTGTTTTCCAGGTTGTACCCGTGCTGGCAAACTTCATTTTTGACAAGCTGTTGGTAGTTGCTGGTGCTAGGATTCGTGGGTGGTGTATGCCGAAGGGTGAGTCCCAGTCTTGGCATTTGAGTTCTGTGCTTTGCATGCAATGTGGTTGTCAACGTTTGGGCTCATGACCTTATTCTGACTGACACATCCTGTCCTATGCCCTGAAAAACCCATACGTGCACAATCCACTGTTGAACAGAGTTCATAGAGAGGACATACTATTCATATAAAGCTTGTTTTGAAATCTTTGGTCTTTGCCCTTTACCTATTTATTTGTAAGATTATTTACAATACTGTACTCTGTGCCCATTTGTGTCTTGTTGATAAGTGACAAAATCAGATCTCAATGCTCACACTTGTTTACTTCTAGAAAATGGTGTGATACAGGTGCTAGGAGAGGTGAATCTATTGTAAAACAAAGCAAAAATATATTTCATTCAAAATTAAGCTTAGATACTTTCTTCCTGTGATTAAAACTCTTTTGCATCACATCCAAATATGCAATCAGGTAATAGTGCAGTGTGTCCTAATCAAAGTCAGGGGTCACTTATTAGATGATCTCTTCATTCGACACAAATAGTAGGTGGCCAGATAGTAGAGAACAGACAATTGCTATAAATAAAAAAAATACAACCGAAACCAACTCCAACCTAAAAAAGTCAAGTCATTGGAAAGATGAATCCTGAAGTACGTAGTCTGAGATTAAAGGCACCAGGCCAGAGTAGATAGAATACGCTGTGACTGATGAACTGCAGCTAGTCAGCACCAAGCGTAAACAGTCATGTAAGGGACAAGGTGGGAGAGCTGCATGCAGAGGATTGGCTAGTACTTCAGGTTGCTATGTAAACTTGTGTGGCAGAGAAGAACTAGGACAGGTTTTACTCTTATGACAGGAATGTGAGTCATGCCAAAAAAACCTTCACAGCACACCTTTGTTTTTCCTGGTAGTTTCAAAGGCTGAATATGAAATTTGAGTGCAATTATTATTCCATTAAAATAAAGATGTACTGCATCTCGCTTCACTGCGTATCCAGACAATTTTAACATTTTTCCAGATCAAAATTGCACCAAGAAAACTTGTGCTAGAAACTTGCGCTTACACAGGAAAGAAACATTATTTGCCGCTAGATGCTGAGCTGAATGTACAGATGCTGCTGCTTTGCCACATGTGAAGTTCTTTTGTGTTTTATAGCTATGTGTAATTTTTTTTTTCATGTGGATGTACTTTTCTTTTGAAATACCATAAAAATGTATTTTCTCCATTTCCAAAGAAAGATCAAGAAGTATGTGACACACTGACGTATCAGCATTTATACAGGACAATTTTCCATGGAAAGTATGCTAATTAAACTTGAATCAAAATGAATTTGAACTTGTGCTTGCCTTTTAGTGGGTGAAGTATGTAACAACAGTAATAGCCTATGAAAAATGGGACACGTGTATGAACGTTAGTCTTTTGTGGCGTGGCACTCAGGCAAATACTCTTCAAATTAACGTTGTGGAATTTCACAGTGCAGCGGTTGATAAGTTCTTCTCTATTTCGTTCCCCATAGATAGAGTATACCCTTGGAGCAGAAATGTTGAGTCACAGCCTGAACCAGTGATTGAACACCTGGTGGAAGGCAGAGCCAACCCAGGGGAGCTCAGGTGCAAATGATTGGGAGAGCTGGAGCCAGGATCCACCCCTTCCAACACCACATTTAAGGGTTGGTGGTGAAGCTGAGGGTATCTTGCTGGAGATCCCTGCTTATCTGAGGTCTTCTGAAGGTAAGTAGCTTCTTTTCTTTATTTCTGTGGCTGTTGTGTTTGAGCAAATCTTCACTTGTAGCTTGGAATCTTGCTGCTATGCTGTCATAGCTGTGCTTTCCATTGTGTTACAGCCCTAAATTGTGCTCTAAGTCTGTGGTAGTTCTATGGGTTCCTTCCAGATCTTATTTAAAAACAAATAGAAAATGTGAGAAGCGGATATGGGAGTCAGTAAGCTAAGGTTATTATGTCCAGCTTCCATGCTTCCTGGAGAGGTGTGCAATATAAAGGTGTTGACTATTTTTCTCACTTGCTTAAGTGTCCTTTATCTTCAGGAGAGATTTGGCTTGTTGTTCATCTACTGAAGGATGATGGCAGGAGGAAATTTCAGGAGCAGTGGATTTCTTAGATGCTTAGATTTCTTAGGTACTTGAATTTATGAAACTCCAAGTATGCTCACCTTTTAGGGGTTTGTTATTTACTGATGTGGATACCCTTTCCCTTCTTAGTGTCTCGTCCTGAGGAACTCCTTGGTGTAGCCCCCAGCTGTTGTGCTGCTCTAGAAAATTCAGCGCTCAGCTGTAGTTGTGTATTCCAAATTCAGTGACTGAACTTATGAAGCTTTCTTCCTGGGTCAGAGCCGCATTTTTCAAGTATGTGTGTGCGTCTTCATCAGATCTGTTTCCTTTCAGCTGATTATGATTATGTTTGTATATGAAACCCTATTGTAGGATAAAGGAAGAAACGTAAAGTGAAGTTGTATCAAAGCAAAAGAAGAAAATTGGACTTAGCAGTGTCAACAACATGTATTCACTCCTTTGTGTTCCTTGATAGGCAGCAGAAGTCCAGGGTTTCTGCTTTTGCTGCACTGTTTGTTACAAGGCTATGCTGCGGAAGGAGAACTGTGGCTTCTTTCTTCTGTTTCCATTTCTTTTTCTTCTGTTTGTGGAACTTCTCTCTGTAGAATATAGTGCATTGGTTGGATGTATATGAAGAGATGCATCTTTTACAGGTAGAAGTATAAGGTTCTTCAAGCACAGCTGTTGAGAGGAGAATGCCATTTGTGCTTGACAACTTATTGCTCTGACCGTGGAGTAGCTTTTGATTAGTTTTAGTGTAATGCAGACATTCTGCAGGTAAGAGGAGGTTCATGTACGGTTGGCATAAATGTTTTTAATAGGCTCTTTCATTTGATCAAGCAATAATAATAAACTTGCAATTATTGCGTATTTATTTCTAGACAAGTCAATAATTTGCTTCCGAAGCGACTCAGTTATGTTTGGCCACTCATAATGAAAAGCTTTATTCTGATTAATCTACAGCACATGTCTTTTAATCTCTCATTGAAGACTGAACTATAATGTCTAATGTGGTTCTTCCTTGTTATGTTTTGCTAAAAAAGTACTTGTCTTTGTAGTTCTGAAATGGATTAAATTAAACTTCACAGTGCTGCTGTGAAGAGAGGAGGTAGGAAGTGCCCAGGATCATTGAATCATCACTGGAAAGTAGTTTAGCTCTTCATAAACACTCCGGTAATCTCAGTGTACTAACCTGTGGGCAGAACATAAAGAAAATGATATAAAATCCAATTTAACTTCAGGCTCTTTCATCTCATAAACAAGAAGAATTTGTGAATCTGCATAGATGCAATAGAACAAAACATGTAATGCAAGCCCTTTTTCATGGATTTAGTTTAACCAATTTCAGCCACATGCCCAGGGGATGCTCTAAGAACTAGTAAAGTCACAAACCTCTTAACTAATTTTGTTGATGCTAATTTAAATTCTTGTAATAAATTTCCATTAGAAAAAGGTCAGAGGGAAATGGGAAATACTGGTACTTAATGCTCAGGAGATATAAGACTAGTCTGATTTTCTGGGGAACTTGTGCCTTTTCAAATTTCACACTTATGAGTAGTCCTATGAATGTTTTGGTCAGTTGCTGCCATTTAATGAAATCTTCTGAATTCATGGCATCCTTAAGAACCCCACAGAGCATCTAGTTGATGACAGAACTTGGACCAAATGACTTGGTGTCTCTGGGTGATGGACAACTGAGAAGTCTGCTTTTTAAAGGCACTGTGACTTCAAGGCTGTATGCACACAACTTGGTTTTCATACCAGCGTTTCTGTATCTGAATGTGCTGAAGCAAGATGCCCTTGGATGGAGATGGAAAGCCGCAGAAACTTATATTGAAACATCCTCATTTGACTGAAGGAACACTTGAGATTTGAAAGATTTGATACGTTTGTAAGGATTCTCAAAGATTTCTAGTAATGAAAACCATGCTTGTGACCTGCCCTTAACACTGGAAGGAAAGCTTTTGGAAGCTAGGTATTATGGAGATCTATAGCTTGAGTCACTGGCCTATACATCCACAAATGACCTTATTTTAAATGACTTAAGATATCCAATCTGACCTCCAGCTGCTGTTCTGGACCTGCCACGACTGTCTCTGATATTTTAGAGAATCTCGAAGGCTTGTAGCTGACCCATGCTCTGACATGCTCCTTGAAGAGTAAGGTGGGAAAGTCTGTTTGTGCTCAGTGGAAAGATATCACGATTGCTCTTTGTTAAAAGCTTCACTGTGGAAGAACCGCTTTAGTTAAAAGCTCAGTTTGGTGGGGCTTGTATTTATAGAGGTCACCTGGAAGATACCAAGTATCAGCAGCACTCAATCCCTGGCTAGACTTCAGTACTGAGCTAGGATGTTCTGGGTCCTTCATTTATACTTTTCTTTTCTTTTCTTTTTTTTTTTTCTTTTTTTTTTTGGGGGGGGGGGGGGGGCCGCTTGTGCCCTCTAGACAACTGTTATATTTGGATAGGTCTCAGGTTGAAGATCACTGCAGTCATTCACTCTTTTGGACATCAGATTCATGTGAAAATGAAATTGCCTTGCCACGCTCATTTCTGAATGGAAATATTTCGCATGCCTCTCATATCTACACCTGGGCTTTGGGTCAGATACTTTGCAACTCAAGATTTTATTCTGTAGCTGTGACAGAGTACATCATGTTAGTTTTTCATTGATTTATCAGTCTTGAGTGTTTGAAACTGTAAGGAAGAGCCATTCTCACAATACGAGTGAGAAACCTGAGATTGTGGGCTCCTCAGCACATCAACTACAGAATTACATGTGATGACTAGCCAGCTTGAGTTAAGGATAACTTGGTCTTTTTAATTTAAAAATGTAAGATAGTAAGTTGAAGGAAACGCTGCATGGTTGTACATGACACTAGAATAGGAGACGTGTACTCAGTGTTGTTACAGTAAGTTTCTACAAGCAAATTTTAGTGGCTCATTAAAGACTGCCTTATTAAGAGCATGGTGAACAATGAATACTCAAGATTACTTTTTGAATTACATAAATAATTTACTTTTAATGAAAACTTTTTTTTATTTCTTGAACATCTGAAGCTATACGTCTTAAACCGTGTTTTACTTGCTCTGTTATTACCAGAAACGCAGTGTAGTAAAACATCAAGTACTCTAAGAAATCCCCACAAACATTATTGAAGCCTTATATGGGCACTTGATGTTGAAACATCTTTACTACCAGTTTATAGATACTTAAAATGTCATTGTCCTATAAGGTCAATTGCTCTTGCTACTTCACTAATGGCAGTTACGTTGCCTGCCCTGTATTGCACTAAATCTTTGACTACTTATATAGAGTCATATGCTTCTTCCATTTTAAATACTCTTACATGTGTTATAGGAACTAGAACTTTTTAAGCAGGCATTTTAAAATCTGATGTAACTTTTAAATCATATTTGCCTTCCCTTTGTTTATTTCCAGAGCTGTTAGAGACACATAAATGAAAATGCTTTTGTAATATAACTGATGTCTGCCTATAACATGGATCTTGTCGTACTCAACTTTTACCTCTGTTCTTATACTTGTGTTATTCTGCTCTTCTAGCAGAGCTGAAGAGGATAGTGTCTACTCTTGATAGCTTGGGTATAAAAAAGGATCTATGGAGATTCCTAAACGAAATCATTTATCTGCTCTAAAACTATACTGCGAGGACTGTTATGCTTTCAGCAGAGATTTGTAGGGGAGGGGAAGAGATCAGAATGAAAAACTGAAGTGATGAGTCATTATGACATACTTGTGTACAAGCATCAATAAATAGACTTTTCAGGGGCATTTGCTGGTATGCACTCCTCCCAAGTATGAGTACAGAGATATGCTATCTGCCAGTGCCCATTGGGCAGTTCAACATGCAGCTACATGCACTAGTTTAACAGAATGCACAAAATGTAATTTGCGGAGGCATAAATACATGTACTGAGAACATAAGTCCTTAGGAGCAAGCAAACTGACTCAAATTGTTTCTTAATTGAAACACAAAACAGCTCCTCTTTAATCTTCAGACTACTTGAAATCATGTCTAGTAGAGAATATATGAACGTCAATATATGAACTGCATCTTTGAGGGATGATGTCTCTACTTTTTTTCCAGTAACAGATGCTGTTTGGATTAACAAATAGGGATTTTTTTCACAGCAGCAATATCTGATGAGGCTATCAAGTTCTGTGAAATTAAACAGAACATGACAGTGACATCAATCAGATGTTATTGCTGCACGTACAAATTCATTTGCTAGCCCAAGTGGTAGTTCATTTTTGCACAGCTGGGAAATTCCTTTCAAGATTTGCTAGTAGCTCAGCAGCGTTTGAGTGGATTTGTGTACATAAACGACTTATATGGGTGGCAGTACAAAGCCATACAGATCTGGAACTGTTTGCTTCTGATCTGAGGCTTTCCATCATCAGAGCTTTGTCTTTTTGGCCCACGTTAGGTACAGGGTGCATAATATCAAGTTGAGACTTGCCTTGGTAGATTCGCAGATGTTTCACCGATGTGTTTGTTAAATTAAATGTAGGTCTGCAGTATCAGATTTCAGTCTTGATTAAGCCTACATCAGTTTATAGTCTGGAGCTGCAGTTTTCACTTTCATTTTATAATGGAGTAGGTATCAGGTTTAAAGCATTAACTTATATCCCTAATGTTTAGGGGATGTTCAACACTAGACTTTTGTTGTAACCTTGCCTTTATAGTTTTAAATGGTAATTGCAGTAGTGGCTATTTTATGCACTCAAGTATAAGTGCTCTATATGTGTATAATACCTGGGCTTAACAGCTGTCTTTGTTCAGGGCCGTATCAGGCATAGCAACAGCTCCTGCGAGTCAAAAGCTTTTGCCTTGTGAATACCCTCCATGCCTCTCTTAGTTGACCTTCTCTTAGAAAAGAGGTTCCCAGCAGGACTCCAATATCCTGCATGCGTTTCTCATTTTGTAGTGGAGCATTGCAACTGCAATGTCCTCTCAGGCTTTGAGCTTTGAAGAGCTCCATTCCCTTATGGCTGCTTTTAGATGAAAAAATAAAATGTGATCGGAACAACAACAAAAGCCAGCAGACTCTCTATCTTTGCATTAGCACTCCATGTATTGCATTCATTTTCTGGGCTGTTGCACTAATTTCAGTGTTTTCCAATATTTAGTAGGTCTGAATCAAAAGAATCTTGGTCTTCTCTGTTTCTAGCTGTTCTGGATTTAGAACAGTCTAGAAATAAATGTCTAGACTTTCCTTAGTGGCAAATGAGAGAAGAGCACACATCTGTGTGAGCGTGGCCAAACTGTGGCCCTGATGTTAATCCACGGAGGGAACGTCCTTCCATCCAAGCTGTTCCTGGGCCATGAGAAATCAGTTTATTATGACCAGATTTTAGGTTTTTCCTTTTTTTTTAAAAAAAAAAGGAAATATCATGACCATTGCTGCATTTTCTTTTATTTTTTTTCTTAAAGCACCCTGTGAAGTAAAAGCACAAATCCAGTTCATTCATGGAATCGGAGGCATCCCAATATGTTTTCATACTTGTTAATGAAGTGGGACAGCTGCTTGGATATTCAGAAATTGTGATTGAAAGAAATTCTAAGAAACGTGTGTATGTATATATTTAGATAGAATTGATACAGGTCAGTACAAAAGACTCTGTAAGAAAAATGCTATTCCAATCCCTTTACAACCTCCGTTCAGTGGTACTGGCTTTGAAAGGTACAATCCACCCCTGCTTTGTTCACGTATGCACACTATTTCTATTTTAAAGTGTGCTGTGAGCAAAAGCAATCTCTGGGTAGGATTCATCTTCTTAGAACTGAGTTTCCTTTATAGTCAATAGAGATCGAATCAGGACAGTCAATAGATTCTGGAGTGCAATTCCTGCTACCTTAAAGCAACGCTTAAATAGGTCAGATTAATTGTGCTTGAAGTTTATTTCTTTCCACTGATCATGGAGGGAGAGTAGATGGTTGTGTTACAGTCATCAGCTGTGAAGCTCAGTGGTGTGCTTCCCACCTGTGGTGTCAGTGGTTCCTGCAGCAAGGTCCCTCCCACCTACTGGCCTCCAGCTCTGCATTTCTGGGGTTCTGCTTTCTTGCACACCAGTATGTTTTTTCCTTGACACTGAAGTTCATAGATGTGAAAGAAAATTAGTCTCCAGATGTTTTAGAATGTGGTTCTTGTGCTGCCAGGTTGAATTAAAACACTTGAATTGACATACTGTATAGGAGAAAAGTGGAGGTGCTGCAGGAGACTTCTGTTAAATGTGTCTTTGCTATTACAACTAGAGCAAGTTAGCCCTGTTTGGAGTAGGGTTGGATTATGCAATCTCCAAAGGTCTCTTCCAGTCTGGTTAATTCTATGACTCTTCAGCCAAGCAGTCATAATCAGTAATGGCAGGTTTGAAGTTGGGCAATCTGTCATTAAACAACTCTCTAGGTCATAAAATAACAGCCAGTATTGGGTCTGTACCTTGCTACCTGACCTACTGCTGGGGCTGGATGAGGAGAGCTGCCTGGCTTTTCTCCATGAAGTGAGGTAGATGTTCCGTAGATACTCAGCAGAGTATTGATTGGCTTTTTTTCTTCTCCTTTCCTTCCTCTACAAAGAATAAATATATAGAATAAAGTGAAAGAAGGTATTTTTCTGTTCTGCTAAGGAAATTTTATAAGACTTGGCATGAGTATCCTGGGAGTCTGAGCTAAAGATGGTGAACATATGGGAAAGCCCAGGAGGAAGCACGGAGTTTTAGTTTTCAAACCTTACTCTTGGATTGCTTCAGTAATGTAATGAAAGGACATTAAATGAGCTGAGGTTATTAAACCCTAAAGGTTACAGAGTCCTACTGGGGACCACATTCAAAATGTAATTAAACCAAGTCCAGATATTTTAATTTCTAGCTGGAGATTTACACAACATAAACTGATTTTTTTTTTTCCAGTTCTGAACTTTATTGAAAATAGGCTTGTTAATTTGCTTATTTCTTTTTAGTAGTAACTGAACAGACATTGTTCAGGCCCACTTGGCTCTAGTAAAACAGTAGGTACCAGTATCAGAGTCATGGTTCAAATCAGATCACATATCTGGGAAGACAGATGCTCGTACTCTGCTATTAAAGTCTCACTCCCCCAAAACTATGTAATCTGCAAATGGTTATCCATTCTGATCCTCCGAGGCTCTGCCTGCCTGTTGTTCCAGATGGTCCATTGCTGGTATAATGCTCTCCATTACAGTGAGAGAGAGAACAATGGTCCTAGAACTGTTAATTCTGCTTATTAGGAATACAGGATTAAACTTATTAATGAGACTGTTTCCAACTAAAACATTCCAATTTCATTGTAATGTGAGCTTAAATGATTTTAACTCTTCAAGAACACTTTTCTTTTTGTATGAAAAAAAGTTCACCAAACACGAACACCACTGGAAAAAAATCCCTAGAGCAAACCAAAATCCAAAACCAAGGATGTATCTCTATGGATTTGACTTCCTAGCGTTGGGTTGGCTCAGCTTTTGAGTAAACCTTTCTGTCTGACTAGCTGCTCTTCTCTGAAGGAGTCAAATTGGCTCTGCCATCTTTTTTCCTTGGGGAAAGCTGGCATGAGGGTTCAGGTGCCTTGTGCTGCAGTTTGCAGGTCTGTGTGGGGAAAGCTGACTCTTGAGACAACCTGGGTGAAAAAGAAGACGTCACTCCCTCTACTCCACACCGATTTATTTCTTGGACTAATTCTGTGACCTTTTTGGACACTGTGACTCCCAGGAAGTGTCTGTGTGAAACACGTCTTGAGTGTATCCTGTGGCTGCCTCAGAGCTGGGTGTTCTTCCTCCTGGTGGATGATCCCCATTTACAGAGAGTATTGGAAAATAATTTGAGAGGGCAAGAAGCTAGCTGTCTGCCTTGGTGACTTGTGCACACTGGCTGGGGTTTGAGTGACCTGGGATGATCAGATGCTGTGGCAGGGTACATCAGGGGGTTGTAAAAAGGTATGGATTAGAATTCCCAAGGTCAGGGGAGACTCAATCCTAAAACTTGCACTTTGCTTGTTTGCCTTGACTGTTGGAGGCAATGGACTGGCACCACAAAAATGCTTAAGTTTTAAATTCAGGAAAAAAACTGCAGCAAGCCAAATCACCTTATTAGAACTTACTACTTATAATTTTGTCTGCTACATCAGTGAGGACGTGAGTTAGGAGCAATTGTAGGGCAAGGAGGAAGGTAAGGAGAACATGGTTTTTAAGACTGTCTTAATATTCAGTCATTGGATAAACAAGACAGCTGGAGTAGAGAGAAACTGGTAAGAGTTGCTCTCCTGCTGGAAAGTGTATTTGGAAGCACAAGTGCTCTGCCCAAGGGACTGCAGGCAGCAGGTTGGAATAAAAGCTGCTTCAAGGACAGAATCTGGATCTGGTGAGAATGGTTTGTATGCAGGTGGAGGAGAATGTGAACCCTTGACTCTGCCCTCCCCTTTTTTTTGTTTCCCTAGTCTGATTGGGCTGCATAGGGCTGGGCTTCTTAGAAGAGTAACTGTATTAAAGACAGCAATATTGAAAAGGTCAATTTAGGATACTTTCCTCTTGATTGGTAAACAGGCAAAAAAATAAATGTGTGAGTTTTGCACTTGAATCTCGACAAGCAGGAGGCATGTGGTAATGTGTGAGAAGAGCCTCAATGTGCAGAGCGGCCCGGAGAGACCGGCTCAGCAGCAGATCTGCATGTGGGAGTCAGCCAACGCTCCCACATTAATTAATGAGGTGAGGAAAGAAATAAAACGGCATCTTTTCCAAGCTTCTTCTCCACAGAAGATTTATCTGGAAAAGCTTCTACGTTGATTTAATGGAGATGTGCACACCATAAAGTGTTTGTATAGTTCTGGGCTATTTGGATGCACGTCCCAAAAACAGAATAGGGCAAGTGATTATAGGCTTCTCCTCGGTTGATTGATTTATTTGCTTACCTTATTTTTCACTGAGCAAAGGCGTCCTGTGTCTGAGCCAGTTACTCCTCTGTCCTTCTGGGGTACAGTGCCCATCCCTGCCTCTTCTCTGCATGAGTGTTTCCTGAGGGAAAACAGAATGAGGAGTGAAGAACCTGTTTCCCCCAGGAGAGCAGCTCAGGGATTTGTCTTGGAACAGACCAGTGACTGAATTTATTCCTTATCCAAAATATTTCATTAATGCTGGCAGCTTGCCCATGCATTTAAAAAAAAAAAAAAAAAAAGGTGGGGAGGTGGATGGAAAAGACAATGGAGCAGCCTGTACAACCCATGCAAAAGGGACGAAGTGAATGTGCTGTAGGCAAGGCAAGCTATTCTGGGTGAGGTTGAAATGGAGGGGAGCAGATCACGGGCACAAGCTCAAGAGGGTCAGCTTTGAAAGGCACTCCAATGGGTTTTCTCTGTATTAGGGAGAAGCAGCTGCTGGCTATGCCTCTGCTGAAGTTGGATTTTGTGCTACTGCAAGCTGCAGTAAAAAGATGCAACATCCTCTGCAAAATGTCAGCTGAGCACATAACTGGGTTTGCAGGGAGTGCAGGAATAGATCAATCTATTGGCTTATGAGCTAAAATGAGCAGGAAGTGCATCAGAGGGAACAGTTGATGCCCATGGCAGCTGAAGGCTCTGTTCTATGTGATCATAGCTCTCTGCTGCATGGTGGATATTACTGGCAACACAGGTAGAAGGCAAGCAGGATATTGAGTCATTTGCTTCTTTATTAGTGCAAACTTGATATTGTGCTATGCACTTGTTTGCTCTTTCACTCACGTGTGTGCTTCATAAGCTGCTGTTATGGCAGGAGAATAAGGAGTCTCTCTCCCTTGTGAGTTGTTGCTAGAGGCCAGCTAAAGATGCTGTGCTGTTCTGGGCTGTGGGAAGCATGGCCTTTGTACACAAAGATGCCATCTTCTGAAAGGGGAGGGAGAATACAGGCTGCTGTCATTTAGGGCAAGGAAAGGAAGGAGAATTGTAGAAGAGAGCTTTTCTTTATAAAAGATGTTAACCAGTTGCTAGTGTGGGGGTTGCATGCCAATAACAGTTTAGGATGCTGTAATGTCCAGAACTGACAGTTAAATGCAGATATTCCAGAAATAGACAAATGAGAAACAGACCCAAATAGTCAAATGCATGGAAATAAACAACTAAAATTTCTGTAGCTTTAGCTTCAATCAGTAGTGTAAGCAATAAAAAAAAACAAAAAAAAAAGAAACCCAAACATTCCATTTAGGTCTCACCTAAAATCTTCCAAAGCAGACAACCCCTTCAGGTCTCAGGTATTTCTGAAAATTAGTGGAGCCATAAATATTCTTATACAGCATTCTGAACGGTGTCATTATTTCCTTTTTTTAAAGGGAAAAAATTGTATTGCATGGCTTACGAATGCATTTCCATGCATCAAATTCTGCTTGGATTTCTTTTCAATTTAAACTTAAATTAAAATTTCTTTTATGATCCTTGTTCAAGGGATTATTGATATTCCTACAATGTTTTTGCCTTTGCTATACTGCTGTGATGCCAGATTAATGTGGTTTTGATTGGAGGAGAGCCGGTGCTGGAGTTAGAGAGCATTCAAGACTGTGTGCATATTTAAAGAAGCCTCCTGTTTGGTAACATTACCTTCTCTCCATTATTCAAGCACTGCTCTGTTTTCTGACAATTGATAGGGACAATGCTGGATAAACTGGAAATATTGTTCAGTCTTATTGCCTCCCACTCTCGCATGTAAGTCCAAGTGAAAGCTCCAGGACTGGAACAGACTTCATAGAGTAAAGGGTTTCCTTGTATTAGAATTTATTTCCTCAGTTTGCAGAACTAAACTGTGCCACAGTTGATGTCACTTTAAAACGTAGCACTTAGGTGCTTCAAAATCTTTGGCAGACCAGTTATAATTAATGCCAAATGCCTAAATCATACAAAAAATCTCTTCTATTTGAGTATCTGTTATATATTTAATTTTATTGAAGTTTCTTCATAAATTTGTATGTTACCTTACTCTTCTGCTTTATAATAACTGTATCTTCTGAGATAATTGTGCCCTTCATTTTTCTGCTAGTTGTTTCTTTTAGGTTTGTCATCTGTGGGACTGGCAGTCCTTAATGGCTCCAAGCATTCCACTGAAATTTGAACTGATTTCTTCTTTCCTTTCTCTTTGTTTAAACTAGCATGGTCTAAACTAGTTGGTTCAGGGTGTGTGGCACACAGTGTGCTTGGCTGAGAATTTTCAGGCAGGTTGAGGATCCTTATTAGGAAAATCCATTCCCTTCAGGGAGAGCTGCCTCCAGACCCTGGGAGCCCTGGAACAACTGCAGCTGTGCCTTGCAGTAATCTGGGAAGCAAGAGAAAGATGAGGCTGATTGGGAAATAAACCTAAATGAAACAATGTTTGTAATGGACAGCTTCTCTGCTGTCTTTGCATGTATTGAAAGTCTGTGTTATTTGATGGTGCCTCTCCATTTCCCACCAAATGTTTTGCTGCTTGTTCTGAAGCTCTAGCAAAGTCCTGCTGTGGTACCTGACTTTTAATCTGAGGGTCAACAGGCTGAGCTCATTCAACAGCAAACTCTGTGGTCGCCCAAGTGTCACTGATGCCATGTCCCAAGATACATCCTGGTAAGGTTTTCCAGAAGTGACAAGATGACAGTTCTGACAAAGGCCAATGAAGTGGGAATTATCAAAGCAACATAAAAGGAGAGTGTGTTCACTGAAGAAATTTCCTTCTGGGATTGGGGGAAAGGACGGAAATAAAGCTTTCTTGTAAATATGTAGAGAAATTCTTTGCAGGGTTGGCTGAAAGATGTTCTTGTAGCAGCATAATCAGTCTACAATAATTTTTGATTCTGTATTACTTTTGAGAAATTGTTTCTCTGGGCAATCAGACCTTTAGAACCTGCATTAACAGAACAGAAAAAGTTCTCCTATTGTCCTCTGGATGCAGAAACATGATGTCACCTAGAAAAAGCAACACAGAAATCATAAACTGAATGTGAATTTGCTGAAGAGGATTGTTATATGCTCCTTAGCTCAGAATTGCATGATGCCTCCCTTAGAGGGGAGACTCTGAAGAGGCACTGAAAGTGGAGTACTTGATATGCTTCATGTAAAAAACCAGTGTCTTAGTGCAAAGTGTGCATGGTGTTTTAATACTTACGGTTTTGCTGGGGGAGAGGGAAAAAAAAAAATAAATCCAGGTTGCTATTTCAAAATGAGTTCTAACAGTGACCCATACAGTCCACCCTCTTCTTTGACACATGCACACAAGGGATCTCTCACAATAAAGAGTGCTAAGTTTGCATGCTTAAATTTAAAATCCTGCTTAAATAAAGTTTAACTAAGACCTTAACTCTCTTGACATTAGATGTAATAATTATTAGGCAAAGCAAGTACTGTGTCTCTTATTAAACTCATGGGTAGAGCTGGAAGAAAAACAGACAAGCTCCTGGGTAAAAGGATTTGCCTGATTTTTTTTTTTTTTTTTTTTTTTTCCCCCCCACTTCTCCTACTCAGTGAGGAGTGGGGAGAATGAAGTTTTTTTTTTTTTTTCCCATTCAAACCTTTTCTTGCCCATGTCCTCAATTCACCACAACTGTTATATACTATATTAGAAGAAATAGTTCATATTGCAGTGTGTAATAAAAATGAGAGGTCCTATTGGAGGAAGCTACAGTCTGGTTTGGACCAGACTCTGTGGTGAAGTGCAATAAGCAAAGAAACAGCAGCATCAGGAAGAAACCATGGAAAAAGCATGTTTACTAAGGTCAGTTTTCCATATGGTTTTGGTTTTGAAGATCAGGTATGTAATGCAGTAAGCTTCAGAAGCTATCAGCAGCTTCTCCTTGCTGACAATTAAGGAACTGGGGATAAAATAAGCGATTTTTGAAGGAACTTCTTGAAGAAACTTGTGAGGTTATGTGTTAATGTCCAGTAGGTGTGGGCTCCCAGTCACCAACCTGGCCTCTGTTCTTTCATTTTTCAGATGCCTGCAGCAGATGTAGGAAAACATTGGGAATTCTGACCTGGCACCTAGGTTGCGCTCTTTGAAGATGCAGAGAACACTTAGAAAAATTGGTCTGAACTGGGATTTTGAGCAGTTAGGTGATCTGAGAAGTTCAGGTCTGGTATCTTGCCAGATAAAGTTTTGCGCTAGTACCTGAGACACTCTCTCTTACTTGGTGAAGTAGGACTGAAATCTGCTTGGCTTGGTCCAGTTTAGCAGAATTTTAACTGGCACAAAGTGCGTATAAACTGTGTCTGCACCATTCTCATTATTCCTTACTCATGCTGGATGCAAACAGTAGCTATATTTACAGCATCCTGTTCTCAAGCCATCTCTGGTCTAGCAGGGCAATATCTACTTGAAACTAAGAATAGTGCAGGTCTTCCTGGCCAGTTGGAAAGCCTTCACATGCAGGTCTGGATGTGAAAACCAGTCTCATCTGCAAGAATAATTCACCTGCGTTGTTCTGAGACCTCATTTTCTATAATGAAGTAAAACCACTGCTAATGAATCTCAATTCACTTACATCTGATCTGCTTGAATTTGGTCAAATACAGGCAGGTCTAGTATGAGACTCTGTAAGAGGCGATTTAGTTTCTCAATAGCAGGAGTTATGTTCTCTCTACTGCCCTGTATTATCCAGCATCTGAACTAAGCGTGGTAGAGCCTGTTGCAAAGGTGGAATGTGCTTAGCTTAAAAACTAGGTCAGGGTCTGAGTAGGCAGTGATTTATATCAGGGTTCAGACCATGTGTAACCCATTTCTGTGAAATATTTATATTCTCAAGAAGGATTTTATCATGGGAGGATTTCCCAGCAGGTTAGGCACATACCAATGTAGCCTTCATTTTTCACACTGTGATTTAACTGGGTCTGTTCAGGAAATGAGTAATTGCTACACCATTGTGATTTTTTGCTTTCTCTTAGAATTGCAAGTTTACCTGTTGCTACGAAGTTCTGATACGAACCTGGTGAACCAGGAACAAAGTGCTTGAGAATGGTACGGCTGTATTAGCTGTGCCTGTGAATGATCTGGACCAATCTGCTGGCTAGTTAACTTTTCCTGTTTGTGGTAGTAAAACAACAAAAAGAAATCCAAACAACAAACTACCACAGCAGAATCTAAGTATGTAGCTCTTGCAGTGCTTGTGACTCTAACACTTGCTTGTAAGAATATTTCCAATGGCATCCATAACAGCAACTGGGAATCCTTGTATATTTTCATCTGTGATGTGTACTGAAAAAACTTTCAGAAGAGTATTTCGACCACGTGATCATTTTCTATCACTTCTATTTTCTTGGGAGTATTTTCTGCTGATGATGATCATTGACATAAACATAAAAAAGCAAGAGAATGAAAACTGAGACACAGGCAAGATCCAAGTACTCTATCTGGTACTAGTATTGCATCACCATTGAATTGTCATTCTGACCAGCCACAGAAAATGTTGTAGTTTTGTTTTGTCTTCTCAAGCTTATCTACTTTATGCAAGCAACTCAAAAATGCAAGGCTGAGCTATGCCTCTTGATGAGTCTACTTCCTGCAGTTGTTTAAATCACAGTGCCTATACCCCTTCATAGCATAATGAGTTATTTCTCATCTTCAGAGTGCTTTCAGACTGTCCACTCTTAGTCCACCTAACACTCAACACAGTGGTTGAGAAAGGGAGGTTAAGGGGCTTGCTTCAAGCCACAGAAACAGTTGTTGTCTGGGCTAAAATCAGGTTTCTGTACACTTGGTTCCCATTCCGGAATTATGAGCCTCCATTTAAAAGCCAACTAAAGCTTTTATCTACTTATTTCTTTAATTTTTTTTAAAGGATGGAGGCTATATTTTGTTGCTCCACTGCAGCAACACTAATGCAAGTTTCAATGTGTGGCTGTAAGAACGTATTTGTTACAGGCGACAGCTTAGTGTTTCTCATAATGACAGCTCCACACAAACAACACACAGTAGTTCTGTGTTAGGTTTGTCTGATGGCAACAAAATTCTCAGATCAAAGGTATGGAGGTAATTAGGAATCTTGCTAATGATTTTGTGCGTTTTTGTTTTTTCCTTCTCAATGAAATGAGATTCGCACAGATTAATTACTACCTGCTATAAATAAACCCTGAGAATGGCAATCTGCATCGCAGAGGCAGAGGGTAGCTGTCATTTAATATATCACAGCTTTCCATGCACCTGTTCACCCGGTGCTGTTGCCATGGCAACTACACTTTATAAGGGAAGCTCTGTGTAATTAGCATGGATCGAGGTCTATATCAATCAGAATAATTTGGAAGAGTATGGAGAGCCCAAAGGAGAAGGCAAAACTACTTGTCTCAGTAGGGAAGGTATCAGACCTCTGCTGCGTGGTACATAGCAAGGCAGTTACTAGAAGAATTCAGCTGAATTACAAATCTAAGGAAGCCAAATTATACAAAACAAAATTTTAGTGTGTGTGTGTTATGAAACCATGTTAGAGTGAGCTCTGAAAAGTGAACAAAGTCAGAAAACCAAGCCAAAACAGAAATCATACTTGCATAATTAACACGGAGGCTTTGTTGCAACCTAGCACATTTCACAGAGTTGAACAAGTGTTGTCAGCCTGGGAGCCAGGCAGTGATGGCCAGCAGTGCTGGTAATGTCCAGCTATGCCTTTTATCTTATTGGTCTTTGTTTTTTGTCAAAACCTGCCAGACACATTTCAAACTGACAGATGCAGATGTGTGACCCATGTTGCCTCACAATGCGGCACATTAAGTGTAGGATAACAGTTTTGATTTCAGTTTGTTTTTTTTTTTTTTCTTGACTGCTGGTACCAGAAATGTCACTTTAAAGAACAGGGCTTAATGGTTTTATAAAATGCCTATAAAAAGAATAGTTAGTTTTGGTTGAGCTTTGTGTCTGGGCGCATGAGTGTGCATGGAATGATTGAGTCTTCTAACACTGTCTTGGCTTCAAGTCTCATCTGGAAGTGACTCAGTTTTAGTGGAGCTGTATCAGTCTCTGCAGCTGTATGTGAAGTGGTGACTTTGAATTCACTGGGGATCCAATTTGAATGCATGTGTTGATGGTATAGAATCACATTTGTGTTGTAATAAAACTTCGTAATGTGAGTCATCAAAGCATCTCAAAAGAAAAAGGGAATGAGAACTTGAAAATACGTGCTCTTCAGCATTAGCAATGCTAGAAAATAATTTCCAATACAGTGGGTGTTAGAGGTCATACAACAGCAATGTGACAGTGTAGTATGTGTATTGTCTTGGCTTTTGGAGATGCAGTTACTGAAATCAGTCTAGAGTTGCAGAATTTGTAGATCTTATGTGATAAGCAAGTTACAATTTTTGGGTGAGGTGGTTTGTGTTACTTCATTACCAGAAGATCATGGCAACTTGTTGCACTGGTCAGATGTGAGGAAAAAACTGAATTAAAATCACAAATTAGCTTAGTTCACTTGCGTAGTATTTTAGTCCATCCTTACTTATCCTTAGGATTTTATTCAGCTTGCTGTATTTCAGAGTGCTGCATTAGATGATAGACTACAGGAAACTCCTTTGCTACACCTGAGTAAAAAGTCTAGGAGAAAAGGAGTTGTTTTACCTCTACTGCTCCTGGGTTGGGTATTAGGTGGAGAGGCCTCCACTCATGCTATATGTGATTTCTTTTTTCCTATAGGTATGATAGTGGGAGGGTGCTTGACAAACAAAAGTGTAGCGTTGCATGCCACTGTAACAGAATATGCAGAAGATAGTCCTCTTAGACCTCTAGGTTCTGTGGAGGGCAGGGATTTGAGCCTTTAGTGTTTTAAGGACTCCTTCCTGCGTGGCATCACAGCTTCAACAGGTAGAGCCTTGAGTGTCCTCCACTTAAGCGGGTGGCTGCAACACTCATTTGGAAAATCAGTCTTGAATCTCCCTACAGAGAGACACTGGAAAGCAGAGCTGGGGGTGCAGCCATAGCTGTGCTCGTTCCAACCTGGCTTTGCACCAGTACCACTGTGGCCTTCCTGAGCAGGCTCAGAAAAAAGAATTTGAGATGTGACAATTTCCAGTCAAATAAGAAAGTGAATAAGGAGCTTAATTTCTTCCAGAAAAGGTTGCAATTGAGTGAAGTTTTCTGACTTGTAGTTATCTCCCTGGAAAGTTACAATCCACAGAAAAATCTTGCTTTTAGGAGCAAACCTAGCTTCAAGTCTCTATTCCAAGTTAAGGACTTTAGATCTGAGAGTAATGATGCAATCAAGTACTTTCATAAATTCAATTCATTAAAAAAATATTTTCTGTGGCCCCAAAAGTACCAGATCTCATAAACTCATAAACATTTGAAATTTTTAGAAAGTGAGTTTTTTCTTGTTTTTCAATATGAAAACGTTGCCTCAAGACAAGGAATGTTTGGTTCAATTTAGTCAATTTTGGAGACGTGTTCTCATTGGAGTTATTCCTCATTTCTCTTTGGTATAGAAGAACACTAGGTCCGTAGGTCCAGTGGTTCAAATCTTTTTATTCTTGTAGAGTAATCATGTTGAAGAAAAGGGGAAGAACTTGGCCAGAAAAGCTGAAGTAGTATGGGGTCCTAAGTTTTGGAAGGTAATCTTTGTACTCAATTAAGATTGAAGAGTGGCATAGACAAGCGGTTAGAAGAATTTCCTAACCTATGTCAAATTATTCTGTGATCTACTAAAATAGCAGACTGGACTTTTCTCAGCGTGTCTGCTTCTTTTTTTTTTTTCCAGTGCTCATTTTTTTTAATTATAAAATGCTATCTATTTTGATATCTACTATAAAAAAAAAAAAGTGAAAAATGCATTTAATATCTTCCTTAATATATAACCATCCATTTATCTGTGCATCATAGATCTATCTGAAGTAAGACAATGAGTAAAATGTCTCCTGATGCAAAGCTTTAAACAACTAGATAGAGGCAAAGGTTACTTTTAAACATATTTTTTTGGTGTTTATTCAAGGGACTAGATTGTGACAGCAAGAAAAAATCGTCTAGATCTCAGATCTCAGTTATTAATAAGGAAGAAGTCCACTGCCTTGTCAACTTCCATGGCCACACCATCAGGGATACTTTAGCGACAATTACCGAGTGATTGTCCTTCATGGAGATGAAATAAAAGTTTACTTGCCTCCTCCCCGCCCCATTCTTCCTCAGTTTAATGGTATTAGAATGGATCACTGTCATCCAGAAACTTCAGTGAAACCACTGAATCATTCCATACGTGCCTTCAAAAACCTCTTTAATCATGATTGGTTTTAATCGCTATCTATACAAGAAATTGAGATGAAATGGAAGTCTGGTATGTGTTATCAGTTCCCAAAGCCAGCCAATACACTTGGCATAAAAATATGTTCATATTCTAGGCTTACTTTCCATGCATCTTCCTGAAAATGGAGACACTATACATCCCACCTTTGAGTTTACAGCTGATTTATGTAAGGTAGCAAAATGGGATCAAAGATGTCCTGATGTGTCTTCTAGTTTGTGGCTTTTGTAAATTCAGCGAATTTCATTCTCATACCAAATAGTTTCTTCAATGAACAATGTTTAATACATTCCAGTGATGAGACTGGCAGAATCGCAGGAAAGATCTTTTGAAGGTCTGAGGATTAGCATAATGTGTTTGGAGTTTGGGTTTTACTTGTAGACTTCATGGTCCAGTTTGTCCCTCATGGACCTAGAATAACTAGTTTCTTCTGTAAGTGTGGCTTTTTGTTTTGCTTTGGTTTCCACACTTGAGACCTGTGTAATCCTGTGTGCCACACTGCAGAACAGCTGCTGTCAGTCTGCCTTTACTTCTCTCCTTTTGCCCCGTTCTTTTTCTGCCTAACTTTTTGCTGAATCTTTCTTCTCTTGTGGCTTGCTTTAACTCATTCAGGTCTAGAGATCCAGAATGGGAATAGGAAAAGCAGTCAGGTGTGTAAGCTTTACCTCTTTGGCAAAAGCATGTGATACTAACTCTAGTTCTTCATCACTTTTATTACAGCATTATGCTGACTTATTGCACTGACTCTTCAATGTAAAATTGGCATAGGGTGGGCTTTTGGAAAGCGGGGTATAATGCAGGTACAAAGCCATGTAGAGCATGTTCTGGGGTTGTGCTCTAGAGTTAAAAAAAAAAAAAAAAAAAAAAAGCAGATCTGTGTAGCACGCAAATACTTTTACCTCAAACAGTGGATCTGTTTGTTTGCAGTGGCATATGAAGGTGCTTTGGATAGCAAAGGGATCCATAGTTTTCCCATCTGAGACTAGGAGTGAAATGTCACATACCCTTATAGGGCTCAATTAAAACATTTTGAAATGCTTATATTGGGCATGCGTACAAATACATTCAGAAGAAAGGACAGACTCAGTTAATGATGTTGCATCAGAAGTTCAGTGTCCTAAACCTTCTCTTTTAAACTCAGAGCCTTTAGAGATCTTGTAGATGGCAAATGCTGTTTATGTTGCTTAACAGTGTGTTCTGCCACTGACAAAGCAGCGCTTTGCTTTTGTAGTTAATGCGGCAGATTCTCTCTGTCCCCATTTGGATGCTGATGGAAGTTATTTACAACCTCAGCAGAAAGATCACACAGCGCTGTGATAACTGGCCCCTATCGACACTGCCAGGTTTCCAGGTCTGTAAGACAAATGTTGCTGCTGGCTCGCAGCACCCTGTGTGCCTTGCATTCTGATGCAGATTTTTATTACCTGGCAGGTGGCTCGGGAGCCGTGGTTGGGGAAAAAAGAGCTGAGATCAATAACTGCAAACGATCAAGTCATGTCAGAGAGAGGTCAGCAGCCAGCACTTGTGGAAGCTGCCCCTTGACATGACTCTTGCGGAGGAGGAAAGGGCCTTGATTTCTGAAAAGCACTGTGCTGTGTTAAGAGTGCCTAATTATAGCTGTTGCTATGGCCAGCTAAAATAACAGAGGGCTTTGAACAGGACTGGTGAATAACTGCACTTTGCTCTGATTGTTGGCTGTGTTGCTGCTGTCTCTCGGGTTTGTCCTGGGCACTGCTGGCTTAGGGCACAATGCTGTGGGCCTGGAGGAGTCCCAGAGGCCTTGGGCAGCCCCACAGCAACCATTTTGTGCCTGGGGTGGGCTTATCCTGCATGCTTTTAAACAACTCCAGTGTCACCTTCCTTTAGCGCTTC
The DNA here is from genome assembly GCA_037305975.1 of Chrysolophus pictus. NCBI lineage: Eukaryota > Metazoa > Chordata > Aves > Galliformes > Phasianidae > Chrysolophus > Chrysolophus pictus. The sequence continues at coordinate 44,416,612 of JAYKPI010000006.1, forward strand.
TGTGTGGAAATTTGAGCTGCTGCTGTGTTGTCCGTAGGCATTTCAAGGTGGAATTAACTCTTCCAGTTCAGAAAGGTAGAGTGTCTAAGACTTCCAATTAAAAAAAAAAAAAAGGGGGTGGCTGTTGTACCTCTATCCTGCTGTGCTTCTGACAGAATCGAAGAAGTCCAACTTTCTGCAGTAAGATCTGAAGGAACCATCTGATTTTAACTATGTACTGAAAACAGAGGTAGATTTCTAAAACCAAAAGCAGCGATTTTTGCTCTGGTTGCACGAGCAGAACTATAAGAAGCAAGGGCCTTGTCAAAGTTTCAGACAGAACTCTAGCAGATACAGCAATCTCTTCGTTTCATCATGGTTTGTATCTCCTTGGAATTAGATGAGCAGCAGAATTTTGCAGCTTTCTTCCAGCACAATCCAGGAAAATGTCTGTAAGCAATTTCTGCATTATAGCCCCTATTTATATCCGTAATTAAAGAAGGTAAGTATCGTAGTTATCTTTCTAATTTCATAATTACCTCTTTGAAATAATAGCCCTGTTCCAGGTGTTTTCAAAAATAAAACAGCTAGGGAAATTAATTTCAATTAGAAAGGAAAAAATACAAACTGAAGTGGAGTGTTTTTTGTTTTTTTAAGATAGCAGAAAAACCAACAATAAAACACAACTGCAAAGAAAAAAAGCCCAACGTGCACTTCTTGGAGTGTACTTCATTTAGGTAATTAAATCCATGCAGTGTGAATGAACCATTGGCAGCGGTGCCCTTTGTGGAATGACATTTAGAATGCATTAATCTGCTCAATTCTGAGGCTTCCCAGCAGCTTAAAACACATCTGGAGGCAGAAAAATCAGTGAATTCTTAATGGGAGTGAATAGTCTTTTGGTATGTAATACAGATGCTCTAGGCTTTCTCACTTGGAAGATTTAGTAATGTTGAGAAACTCAAGCTGTATACATGTGAATTCAGAAGCAATCACAAGTTTATGGTGTTTATGTTGGGGTTCAGAAGGCATTTTTTCCATTCCAAAGAAAATTAGGGAACCCATGAAGGAGAACACTCTTATCTCAACCATTTCATTCCTTCCTTTCTCCTTAATCTTTCTTCCAGCACCTTTTGTATTGTCTGTTACCACTACAAATCCTATTTTCTTCCTGTGACAGGGTTGTAGGGGAAACTGTTTGATGTGGGATATGTGGAAAGGAGCTCTTAGAGAGTTGCCAAGGCTGACAGATTTTGGGAGAAAGTCATGCTTGTTAAAGCTCAAAGTCTAAAGTTGAATTCTGTTAGCAGCACCTGTTCTCTTCTCTTCTCTGGCTCTTGGCAACCCTTCAAAGTGGTCACTGGAACAGAGAACATGAAAACAGATAAGGCCTGAAAGCACATTATTAAGGTCATAACTCTCTTATGGAGTCTTTCAAAGTGTGTTTGTTGCCCTTGTGACGTTGTTGCTCCTGTCAGGAATTACATCAGCAAGGTACAGTAAAACCTACCTTCCTGCAGGTCCCCTTGTGAGCCATTAAAACTTGAGACTTTGAAAACTTATTTCGAGGTTTTAATTCACGCGTGCATCTTCAGGGATGTATAGTGGCCATGATGAAGCTTCAGGTTCCAGTAAACATTTGATACAAGAGAAGTTCTCAAAGTCTAGACCTCTGGATTTGTGTGACATTTGAAAGTGGCCTGGCTATCTCTGAAGAGCGTGTTCTCTGATAGGCTTCTGAACTTCTCAGAAAAGAACTAAAATTGTTCTTAACAATACGAATAAGTGCTGTGGCAGATGGTGAAAATGAACAGGAGGGTTCATTTTACCTCTTTAGAGGTAAATTACAGTACTGGGGATACTCAGTGTCTAAAAGTATGTACTTTGAGGTTTAGAGAGAACTTAATGAGATCTGTGTTATGCTAGCCATGTACTATTTCTATTTCAAAGTAAGATCTGGCACATGCTACCCCTTCCCATCACACATATCACCTGAACTAAATGATTGTTTTCAATTGCAATGATTTCTCTGAACTAAATATCACTCTTTTAACTAATAATGTGGGACAACAAACTGGGTGGGAAGGTCCGCAGTGCGCACTGAAGAGGAATGGAATGAAAAATGACCAGGATTCATTCATAGGAAACGTATATTTCAAATTGAGGGTGGGACTGTAGAACAAAAGAAGAGAAATGGAGCATTTAAGATCTCTGAAATTAGTGCTTTAAAAAAATATTTAACTTCTGGGGGGAAAAGAAGTAATTTTTGAACATTGCAAGGTGTAAGTGAATTTACATTGGATGTATTTTTTGAAATTGTTCTTTTTGTTAGTAACTAAGATTTTTGCAGCTTAAAGACTTGATCCCTTGCAGCCTATCATTTTATCTCTCCTTGATCCTGCAGTGAAATCATAATACTTCATTTTTTTTTTTAGTGATACTATGATCATTTCCATGGCAACAGACTGATGTCCGAAGTATGGGATCATGACTTCAGTGTGGGATTAAGGAAGGGGAGATCAAGTCTTTATTCAAATATGCACTTTGTCAATAAGAAAAGAAACTCATGATAAATCCATTAATTTTATTACGTGTTTCTTTCTCTTACTGAACATGAGTAAGAGACACAAATAAAAAGTATTTTTTTTTTTTAAGAGGCTGTTTATTTTTACTTGTTAATGCTGATCAATAAAACCTTGGCTTTAAAGAAAATGTGAACGAAAGAATTCAAGCTATCATGTATCGTATACATATATAAAACCTTATGTCAAATCCTGATTACATATATATATTTTTTAAAACAAGGAGTGTTTTCTCATGACAGCAGACCTACTATTATGACAGTAGATTTTCCCCTGGAAAGATTACCTTTGTGCATTTATTATGCCCATAAGGAAGCTCCTGATCACCACAGCTGTAGCTGTATTCCATTAGAGTCTCTATGTCATGATATCTCTCTTGTAAGATATTTGTTCTGCCTCCAGTTAGCCACACCAGGGAAAAAGAAACCCTGCCCCCAGTGGCCTGTTCTGCAAACCCTGATATGTGTTTGGCAGAGGTGACTACCTTCTGACCTACTAGGGCGTATCCTAAATCTACCAGATAGTTTTGGAGGACATCATGAAGGCCAATGTTAAAAGATGTCCGTATGCATATGGCGGTCCAGAGGCATCAAAACAGCCTTCCGAAATAAAAATGGTCAGGATTACTTTTATTCTGTGCACTCCCTTTTCCTAGAACTGGGGCTAGCTTGATATTTTTAAGTAGGAGCAAGAAAAAAGCAAAGGATGTCCTGTTTTAGTATCCTATACTGCAAAATACACAGTGAGTTTTGTGGAATCATGCCTCTCATGCAGTGGTTATTAGAAGTGGTTTTGTGCTCAGTCTGAAGCTGCTGTCAGACCTGTCTACTCCCTCCAAGACCTCGTTTCTAACCATTTGTCCCCCAGTGAGGAATTACTAGGCTATCTGTATGTCTGTGATGTGTGGAATGGCTGAAGGTGTGGTTGCCAGCCTGTAGTGGAGAAAGAGGGATGGTGAGGCAAGGATAGATGAGACTGAACCATGAATTCCAGCTTGTTCCATGCTATTGGCTTCTGAGAAGCCACTATGATCAGTCTGTGGTATTCTGATATGCTTGCCTTTTGTTACTGGATGAAGATGTTGAATTCTCTGCTATCACCCCATGGGCCTGGTTCTCCTCTGACTTACACCTATGTATGTCAGAAGTATTCCTCCCGAGGCCAATGTTTTGGTGTAAATTAGAGGAGAATAAAATCATCCCTACAGTGAATAAAAAACAGACACAGATTTCAGGATCTCTTCTCCTATTGTTGTGTGCCTGATTTATGCACAAAACTCCTATTAGCATTGGTGGGAAAAGAGATAACTTACATTGCTAAACAGGATTTTTTTTCCTTAGCTGCCTGAAGCTACTCAGCATAAGCCTGTTGTGAAAGTGATTGGAGATTTAGGGGAAGGAATGCCAGAGAGAAATAAGAAAAGCAAAACTAATCCTAAACCAAGCAGCTGTAAGAATTGTGGGGGTTTTTTTGGTGATTTTTTTCTTGAAACCTAGAGTTTTTAAGCAACTAAATATCTATTCTTAATGGTTTTGAAGTCGCTCTGTGGGTGGGGATTTGCAGAGCCCCTGATGAGGGTTGATGTAAAAGGACAAGGAAAGCTCTTAAGTGAGAAAGCAGGAGTCATTTCTCTGCTCGTTTCCCTCATCCCAGTGTTCCTTGTGACAGTAGAACTCTATAGAAATGCAGCTCTAGCCCTTACTATTTTGTAAATTAGGTTTTGCTCCTTTTTCCTTTTAATAAAACTTCTGTTCTGGTTGCTAGCCTCAGAGCTGTTACATTTAAGATTAGTTTTCCCTTTCTCCTTTCTTCTCTGCAATGTCTTCTGAATTTCTATGACTCCTCTTGAATTTCTGGTCTCTATCAGAAGGCTTATTGTTTTGCCCTTATAGATATAGCCACCAACTTACTCGTTGAAATTTTGGTGGAATCTACTCATTCTGCCATTTTCCAAGCGCAGGAAATTTTGCAGTGCAGTAAATTCTTTCAGGCAAGAGTTAACCTTTTTTAAGCAGAAGCATACAGGACCCACATAGACTCTATAGTCTCACTATATTCTCACTCTTACCATTTCCTTTATTGATTTGCCTGTCTAAATGAGTACTTCTAAACTCTGTGGGAGTTTTCCAATTAGATAAAAGGCAATTCATGTCACCCTGCTGCAGCTCTAACAGCCATAACCAAGAGCGTGCGTTGAGGACTCTCAGCAGAACAACCTGGTTTAATCAAGGCGGCCCCCTTCGGTGCTGCCTCATCTGCAGGACATCTCTCAACATGCAAAGCTTTCTTTACTGGAACTTTAGAGGAATGGGCTGCAGCTATGCTAACAGCTAGATGGCTAGCAGAGAAGATATGTGAGCTTTCCTCTCTTCACCTGTTTGGGGGAAGTGCTGCTGCTTTCAGAATGCAGGCGTGATGCACGCTGATCTTGGCAACTTTCACCAGCCAGAGCTGCCTGTAGCATCGCCCTTTCCAAATGAGAACAAAATGTCTCAGAATGGCACTGCTGCTCATGAGAATGGCGTGGCTTCTGTGAGAGCTGAAACTGATAAACTTGCTAACAGAACCAAGCTAGCATTTGCTGAGTGTTATGTGTTTGCTGGTGAATAATAGACTCTGCATTTTGTGAGAGAAACACATTTTCTCATATGCCCGGAAAGTGCTTATGTTCCTTGTCCTGAGAGGCAACTGATGGACAACTTCTGGGCATGGCTGAAGAAATCACAACAGAAAGTGTGGGTTTCAAACTGAAATTCCATTGAGCTTAATGCTTTGCATCCTATCCTGGCTTTGGCTCTGTGAATTTCTCCCTCCTTTCGCCCTCCTCAGCTGCACACGCTCTTCCTAGCTGACCTATCTACCTTTGGTTACTGTCCTGCACTAGGGTCCTGGTGCCTCTCCTTGGTTACTCCAGCAACTATCCATCTTTCTGAGACTGCAAGCAGTCTCCAGGCTCTGTGTGGCTTTTAAAGGCAAGGAAGTCCCTCACATCACAGGGATAATGCTCCAACAGCCTCCTATTAGCACAACAGACCCCCAGCCAATAGTAGGATTTAGCTGCTGCTGAGGAGATGCTGGAAGGGGAAGGCTCAGGAGGGGAAAAAAATGTCCCTCTCATCTAAGAGGGACAATTCTTGGGTCTGGGGGTCTGTAGCAGAACTCAGAGTAGTGCAGCCTGGTCCCACCGGATGGGAGCCCAGCATTAGCATAAGGGCTGTTTATGGTTCTGCTTCTCACCTCCTCCTGCCCACCTCAGGGAATGGTTTCTTGGCTCTCTGAACACAAAAAATGAAGCTTTGCATCATTTTTTTTTTATTTCCTGGGTGAATGAAGTGCCTCTGTGGAGCACTGCTTGGAAGCTTGTTCATCTGTACACCTGTGAAATGCAGAAGTTGGAGAACAGGTAAATCTTCCAGGGAGGGAAAATAAAGTTGATCAACAGAGTAGTGTATGTGAGAGTTATAGCTGTGAGCCTGTTTGTTCGCCTGTTTATACCTAGGACTGCTGGTGTGAACCTCTGGTGGATAGTGAGCAGTTAGTTGACTGTTCCTTATGCATCCTCTAGAGCACTGAGGAAGAGATGGGCATTCTTGGCCTCAGATATTTGTTATTAGGAGAGAAATGCGTCTGAGTATACAGAATGTCATTTGTTTTGCTTCCTACCTGTAGTCCTCGTGGAAGATACCTTGGCTCAGAATTGCTGAGTGGCACTGAGCTGAAGTAAGGGAGTTGGGTTTCTCTTTGTGTACTCCTTGGTCTCATTTACTCTCTGGTGTATAGTGAGGGGTGCCCATAGCATCCTGCAGCATGGAAAGAGCTTGTAGCTTTGACTGTAGAAGATAGATGTAGATGTGACCTATCTAGATACTGAACACAACTGAAATTTCTTTACATGTGTAAGATCTCCACAAGATACTTTTCGGTATCAGATGCTCTTTCTCAAAAAACTGGGCCATCTAAGAACTCCTGGAGACTCTAGAGCAATGCTACTATGTGCCCTAAACTGATCAGAGTCCTGTGGAATATCAGGTGGCTGAGGGGTATTTTTCAGTTGCAACTTCCCACATTGTCACTAAAGTTACAGTGAGGAGTATGTTATCATCAATACGTTTTGTCATTGTCAAAGTTAATGCTGTAATAGTTTTTTTTTTTCAGTGGGGAGAAGTGAAAATCCCATTATTCTGTTTTTTATCCAGTCTAATTTGCATGTGGTATTAGTGCTTGTGCACTGCCTTTGCAGAGCAACCAGAGAAAATCTGCTGTGATTCCAGAGTTCTAGATGTGCTTTTGAGCAAGTTATTTTCATTTTTCCTGGGCTTGAATCAAGGTGACCAGTCCTTCTTGCTTCAGAAACTACCAGTGCTCTTTCTGTGGCAGCACAAAGCTGAAGAAGTATCTCAGTTCCCCCTATGAAGGTTGCTGGGATGTATCTCTGTAGGAGATGTCCTGTACTTTGCAGTTCAGAGCTCACCTTCTGGCTGGGGCAGTTTGGGCAGAACTGAGAAGCTTACCAGTGCTCTATGTAGCTAAGCAGGACCAGCTGTTGTACTCTCCTGGGTTCAAAACGTCCTGTTATATCAAATTTACAATGTAAAGAAGTGACTCGCTGCAAATGGTATTGCACTTTTTTTTTTTTTTGAGTAATACAGCTCTTTGTTCATCAGCCTTAGCAGAGTGTACCTGGAGCAGTGGGTCTCCTCCTGCTGCCATGGCTGAATGCTGCAGTAGCTCTGTGATTTGCAGCCCCTTCTGTAAGCATATCAGCTGCCTGCTCTAATATTCTCATTCTGCTGCCCTTAGTTGTATGGCTACATGAATCTTCCCATTGAGCATGGTGCAGCTTAGCTGGGACCTTTCCACCTCAATCCATGGAGGCATTAGATTTCTTCAAGGAAACAGCATGGAGGTCTGGCTGGTAAACCTTGCTTACAGGGAGCTACAGGTTAGCTACAGAACTCAAATGATAGGGGAGGACTTGCAAATTTGCACACTGACTGGACAGACAGTGTGAATATATCAGCACGCTGCTATCAGAAAACTAGGCTAGAAATGAATAGTAAAACTCCTGGAACTTTATAATGTAGTTCTCTGTATCTTAAACATCCTCATGTGATACCATACTCATTTAAACAAATCATTATAAAAACATTCAGCGGGGAAAGGTAGGAAAAATCCCCAAACAATCATGGCAAATGCTGTTTTTCAGCTCTTGCTGGAACATATACCGAGAAGCAGAAACCCAGCATCCAAATCTATGATGACTAACAACACGCTCCTCCTTTCTCACACTGAGAGACTGAGAGCAATGTGAAAAGGAATGTTAAGAAGAGTTAGAAGTATAATGGAGAAGATGAAAATTATTTGATGGTAATTAACATGTTTTTCCTACAAAAGACTAAGAAAGTTCTTTTTTTTTTTTAAATGTTTAGAATGCCCCTAGCTGTAAATCTTACAAGTGTACTGGAGGACTTTATTAATTTTGAGAATTCTTTAACGTTGCTTTACATCATCTGAGAGGCACAGCTTTACTCAGGAGTATGTAATTGCTGAACAAATGCTGCATCAGAGGGCAAGATGAATAGAATTAAGGTTGCCATGGGTACTTGAATTTCTTTACTTTGGAATTTAAAGCCTAAACATAAAAATTCCAACAATTTTTAGCACTGAATACACATGTAAATTAATGGCTTACTCATGGCTGCAGTGTAACTATTACTGTCTAATGTATAATTCCCTGTACATAGACAAGCTTTGTTATCACTTGTTCTCTAAGTTTTTAATTGCCTAGTGTTTTGCTGTACAACATAAAGTGCAGGTGTTCAGAAACTATGTAGAAATCACAGAATCACAGAATGGCCAGGGTTGGAAGGGACCTCAAGGATCATGAATCTCCAGCCCCCTGCCACATGCAGGGCCACCAACCTCCACATTTAATACCAGACCAGGCTGCCCAGGGCCCCATCCAACCTGGCCTTGAACACCTCCAAGGACGGGGCATCCACAGCCTCTCTGGGCAGCTGTTCCAGCACCTCACCACTCTCTCTGTAAAGAACTTCCCCCTAACATCCAACCTAAATCTTCCTTCCCTCAACTTAAAACCATTTCCCCTTGTCCTGCAGTTATCAACCCTTTCAAAGAGCTGATTCCCCTCCTGTTTGTAGGCTCCCTTTAGGTACAGAAATGCTGCAATGAGGTCACCCCGCAGCCTTCTTTTCTCCAGGCTGAACAAGCCCAGTTCCCTCAGCCTGTCTTTATAGGGGAGGTGCTTCAGTCCTCTGATCATCTTCATGGCTTTCCTCTGGACCTTCCCCAACAGCTCTCTGTCTTTCTTGTACGGTGGCTCCAGATCTGGACACAGTACTCCAGATGGCAATGAATGAAGGAAAAATTTAAAAAAAAAAAAAAAAAAAAGAACCAGGTTATCTTTTGACTGAGAAATTTACTCCGGCGTTTGGAAGAGAGGAAGGGAAGATAAATGATGATCAACATTCAGCTGGGGGTTTTATGGGTACTAGTGCAGGCTATAAAAAAACAATCAGAAGGAGTCTGTGAATAAAGGCATGTAAATGTCATTGATTGGGAGAATATCAAATTGCAGAGCGTTTCTTCTCTTATATGCAAACCTGAGAGAAGGAGTCTGTCTCTGAGAGGAGGTTAACTGGTTCCAGCCTGAAGGTTTCATTAGAAAGTTGTGTCAGATCTATCTGATGTTCATGCTGGCACCTTGGGAGGTTCGTGGATAACGCAGTAGGTGCTGCCTCGAGGTGCAGGGCATAGAAATAATCCCAGGAGGCCCAAACTCACCTCACTGCTGCTGATCTGCCTGGGACCTCATGGGTGTGACTGGGGCTGTGAAGTTCATGTTCTGCAATGTGTTTCTGAAACCCAGCAGAAAGACCACAAGACCCTTCCAGGCCTGAAATACAGGGACGGTGCTCTCATCTGCTGTTGTATTAGGCACAAGGGAGGATCCCAACAAGTTCTGATCCAAGCTACACCTGGTTGAAGGACTCTTAATGAATATTTCCATAGTGTCTATACACGAGCCACTACTGATTTAATTAATTGCCTTGGTTATTAGTAATGGTGCTCTGTGTGCTTGTGCTGCTGGTTCCCCAGATCTGAGAGATGTGAGGAATCCACTGGATCATCCTGTCCGTCTGCTTGGCTGGTGCTGAGTGTTCCCCACGATGTGTTTTCAAAGGCATTGTCTCACTTAATTGATTCAAGATGTGGTCTCTGCTTGCTTCAGGAGATCTATTTCAAAATACAGCGAACTTCCACGTTGGAAAATATTTCCCGACATGCAGCCTTCTCTTTTGCTGGTTTAATTACTACAGCCATTTTCCAATTACCAATACTAATTACCATTGCGTGTTCATTTATAAAACAATGTAGTGAGTTCACACTAAGCTGGCATCGTAGGATTCCCACTGATTCAGAAGAACACAGCTGGATGTATGTTTGTCCTGTGGGAAACTCCAGCAAAAGGCAACATTTTGTTCTAAATCAAAGCAAAGCACTGAAGTGAAAAAAAAAAATTCTTATGAAACTAGGAGTTCAAGAAAAGAAGCTCTTAAAATAATGTCAAATTTGAAATATTTTACTTTGATTTTAAGTAATTTAGCCTATTTTTAAAATCCATTTTCTGCTTTAGTTCTTTTTTTTTTTTTTTTTTTTTTTCAGTGTTAACGCTTTTTTAGATGACTGCTACTTTTTGAGCTAGGGAAGCATCCTCCTTCCTGGCTGATGAATCCCCCGATTCAGATGTGTGACGGTGCTCCCTCCTTTGGTGCACAGAGTTGTCTCCTCACTAACGTGCTAACTTCCTTGGATCTCAGGGCTCCTGAGGAATTCTTTTTCATGCAAGCACACAGATCTGGCTCCTTGACTCCATAGCAATTCTCTGCTGTCCAGCCAGAAGTCCAGGGAACCTAGGAAACCCTCAGAGGAAGTCAGGAAGGAATTATTCTGGAATTATCTCCCACTCTTTTACAAACAGCTCACCTTTTAGTACCCTCCTGTGAAAAATTATTTTGCTGGAAAAAATTCTGTGTGTGTAGGGAGGGAGTTTCAAGGAGTGACAAGCAAGAGGGCAGAGAAGTGATGGTTATGTAGGAGCATTTGCTGGCAGGACTAAATTCCTGCTGGTTACCAGAGATGCGTTGATATGCAACTTTACCTCTCTTAATTTTGTGAGACATTCTGGGGAATATCTTTTTAATGATAATAGCCACAGGTTATAAGGTGTGCCTTGAGACAGGGATGGCTTTTATATACTCTTACCTGCATTACAAATTGTGGTACATACCTGTGGTATGAGCTGGTGTGTGTTAGTCTTGATAGAGTTTAGTCATTATTTCAGCTTCAGTGGTTTTTAATCATGCTTCCCCTGTCAAACATAGCAAATATTTCCATTCTTCACTTGGGTAGCTTTTTCTTTTTCCCTGTAGCTCTTCAAAATGAAACAAAGCAATAGGACTGTTTCAGTTCATCTGTATGTTTGTGCATTTCTGCTCTTAGCAAAAAGCACGCTAAAATCTATGTCCATTGAGGAACTGTTGCTATTTTCCTAGCTGCCTGATACAATACCTGTAAGCTGAAGTCCACTGGAGTGTCTAGGACTGGAAGAACACTTAGTAGGGGAAAGGAACCCGTCTGGTAAATTGTATTTAAGACTAGTTGCTGGGGATTTGCAGTTTCTAGCCAAACCAAAGTAATAGTGGATATTTTGAAGAGAAGGAGCCCAAATTTCACTAAGATCAACAGTGCTCAGGTTGGGGTCTAGAGGCAGTAACTGTGGAGTTCTCCTCCTGATTTGCTCTTGATGTGTGTTCTCTCATCTGGGCCAACTCGTCTACTGAACCTCTAGCTTTGGTTTTCCTGTCTGTAAAATGAAGGTGTCAGTGTTCACAGTGATTAAGATGAACATTATGCAAGTGCTGGGGAGTAAGATGCTCCTTCTCAACACTGGTTCTTAGAGGGATGTAATTCTGGCATTATCTGAAATCTCTTCCAGCCTTCACTGTTTTACTCTTCTTGCCCTTTCTCCTTTGGGTTGATTCTCCTTTGGGTTAACCTTTTTATTAAGTCTCCAAACTGGCTCAAATTCTTTGTAGACTTAAAATAAAATGCCAGTAGAGGGGTTTGGTTCTTTAATTCCATAGGGGCTGAAACAGAGAGGTAGAGGTTTTAGGAGAGGGCCTGATCTGCAGCGTCAGAAAGGGCTGGAGGAAAAAGGAGCTCCAGAGAAAACTGCTGAATCATGTATATGTAAGAATAGAATGTAAGATATTTCGTGGAACAATTCTCAGCAGAAGAGAGGTGGAAAAGCAATCTGTTGTGTACCTGATTACCTTGATGTATTCTGTAGCAGGCTGTTGTTGGCTGCATGGCTTTCTGGATTGGATTGGATCCTGGGGTGCTGCAATATAGCTATTTCTCTTCAGCCCCCTCTGTCTTACTCTTATTTTAATATTTCTTTTGGATGTCTCTCATCTTCTAACTAACCACAGGCTATCCTGAACTCTTCTGTATCTGAGGCAAAGTTTTAATATCTTTGATTTTGGAAATTTCTTTCCATTACAACTCTGCAATGTTTTTTCTTTCTATTTATTGACATATGTGCACTAAATAAAACAACATTTAGCCCTGTTATGTAAAAAAAAATTTGGAGCATTATCCCATGTATTGAAATTTATAGTTCCTATATAGATTGCCTTGAAACTTCAACAATAGATTTGAAGAAATTTCTGCACACGGTTTTACTATTAGTCTGGAAGCTATTTTATATATATATTCTTTGTGCATGGGCTCCCTCTGGAGCTTTCTCTTATTAAAAAAAGAAAAAGAAAACACACAAAACCCCTTTAAAATACTTTTAGAGAGAGATTTTAATAAAAGGTATCAAACAAATGAAATAAAATACTGTTTATGTCATTGCAGGGTTCGGTCCAACATTGTTCAATATCTGTGTTAGATACATGAACAGAGTTTTACTGTGTTATGCCAGCTGAGGAGAGAAGCCCTTAGAATTAACATGTAGTTGGACTTGGAGAGAGCCTTGTGTGAAAACAATGCCACACAGCATAAGAGTAATTAATTACAGTACTCTGAAGATGCAAAGTGCCATGTAAATCCCAGGCATTCATCATAGCATTTAGACTCTAATGGCTAATAGCAGATTTGATTTTGCTTTCAATGACTCATCATCATCAAAGAAAATTTTGTTTCTCTGAATATTTTTACTATTTTCCATATGTGTTTTATTAGAGTGTGAGCACACATAGAGGAGAAACACTTAATTTAATGAAATCAAACTCTGTCAGTCTTGGTGCAGACACTTTCAATGCTTTCCCCTTGGAAACTCTAGGAAATTTTTGGAAAGAATTGTATGTGTGAAACCTATTTGATGATGCTGAAGTGCTTACCAACTTCTAGTGACTGGCAATCCTGCCTGCAGTAGGGCATTGGACATTGGTGATCCTTGATGTCCCTTCCAACCCAAGCCATTCAATGGATTCTGCCATTATATTTTTTTCTTTATTAAGGACAAAGTAAGCAGTAAGATCTGCATTGGTCTTCTCTGAGGGGAAGATAGTAAAAGTCGTATTTCCTTGAATTGTGTCATTACTATTTGATGAGCTTATAGATAGTGTTATTCTGAGGAGCATTTTCTCTTTATTTTAATAAAATAGGATATAATTGTGCTGTGACCAGCATGTACCTTTATAAGATGCATGTACTTTTTTAAAGATGCAATCTGATTGACAGCAGTAACCGAGTGCAGGTTATGTACTTGAGTTTTTATCCTGTGATCTGCTCTCAAAGTGTCTTAATCTGAGCAGGACTGTAGTTTGTCCATCTCTCAATGCCATGACAATGGATGAGGTGCATCAGAAATTTTGTCACCCTTCTGGCCATTACTGTTTTTATGAGAGATTTTTAATGCCATATCAGATTTGAAGGAATTTCTACTGCATAGCGGCAGGACTGGATTTCTGTTTCTTTTTTAAGCTGTTTCATTGTTTTCTTGGTTTGTCTTCTTTCTGTCAAACATGAATGGGGCCTTGTACAATTAGCTTACAGACAGTGATGTTATAGAGATATTTCTTGCATACTCGTAATGAATTTCTGACTCTCCTTGTGAAGGCATCCTGATAATACGTGATCTTTTTCCTGTGGAGCTCAGGGGAGGCCAGGATGTTCAGCTGTGGAAACAAAGATTCCCCAGTCTTTTTTTTTTTTTTCTTTCCTATATTGTGAACAAACTTTGCTTGTTAGTATCAGAGGCTCTTTTGCACTCCAGCTTTTAGCAAGAATGACCCAGTTGGGTACGAACACTGTTGCTGGGTATGTAGAATATCTCAACTTTGGCTGGTGCTCCGGTCCCCTTCACATCTGGTCAGTTTTTCTCTTGAGGCTCGTTGGTCTGATTGATTCTCTGAGGTGAGGATATCATGGGTGTCCATTCAGTCCAGAGTTTCTTCTAAGCATGGTGGTTTGCTCAAAGAGCGCATTTCCTTACGCTAGTATAAACCTTCCTTGACTGTGCATTTTAATTTTGCAGCATTCCTTCCTGGAATGGAAGGTTGTTAATGGTTATGTTGGTCTTCTTGCTTATTTTTATTTATTAACTGATGAGAGACTAGTAGTATATGGATTTTAAATAATAGAGCCATTATCTTTGAGACCACTATAAGCTGACTTACTTCTTCGGTTAATATTTCACATTTTTATTCAATTTGCAAGTTAAACATCACATTTTCTTTTTTAACATTTACTGCTTTTTGGGAAAATTTAATTTCCTATCATTGTCTCTTAATTAAGCTCACTGAGCATACTGTGTAACTTAAAGGACACTAATAAGTAGGACATAGCACCAACTGTTTCAAATCTCTGCCCTTTAGAATAGACACACTGAACAAAAAATGTGGTTAAAAAAAAGTAAGGGAAGCAGCAAAATCCAATGGGATTTTTTTTACTGAGCCATGTACCTGGTACTGTGACTGTGGTCCCACTCCTGAAAAAATGTTTCTTGATACTGTGGTGAAATATGAATTACCTTTCAGGCTGAAAACTTTTCCTGAAGCTCTGTTGCAGTTGGGTTTGGCACACAGCACACACAGGTGTTTTTGCTCCATGTTCTGTCTTCTGGATCCAGCCACTCTTTTCACGTGGTGAGAAACAACAGCAAGCGCTTACAGCCTGGCAGGGACTGTGTGGGACTGATGCCTTGGAAGTGGAAAGCAAAGTGCCTTACCAAGTGAGCACAGAGGCACAGCAAAAGTAGGACTGCAGAGAGGTGAAAGAACCAGCTATGGGACCAACAACGTTAGTAAATTAATTTTCTGGGCATCTATTCAGATCCCATGGATTGTAAAAGGCTAGGTTTTCCCTTGGTGATAAGGCCCGACAGCTTGCTCCCTGAGATTTCCCCCTCTCTTTGCAGAGTGAATCTCAGGTGTTTTATGAGCAAATGAAAACCAAGATTTGCCTTGGTCCTGTGTTGTTAACAAGGTTGATTTTCCTCTGTCTGCTAGAGCTGCTGCTGATGCTGCACAAAGCGCAGCTGGTTGTGCAGGAATGGAAATGATATTCTGTGAGTGATATGAAAGGCATAGAAAGGCAAGAAAGAGGGAAAGTAATTGTGTGGGCTCAGCTGTTTGCTATTTGCAGTGTACAGGAGACTTTTTCTGGTCTTCTGTAGTAAACCTGGTGAACTGAGAGTGTGACGTTAGCTCAGGCTGTAGTTCCTCAGTTTTCTGTGGTTTGGTAAATAAGGACAGTGATTGCGATTTTTTTTCTCATAGAAGACCACTGAAAACTGTGTGCTTGTGCTGCATTTACTACTATGCCTTTCTCTTCTTCTCTCCCTCCCAACTACCTCCTGACCCAATTAATTGATGAAGAGGTAGAATAATAAAAAATAATGAGTTCCCATTAGTTTCCTGAGCGGAGGCGGCTCGTTGAAGAGGATGGGTCTTATGCATGCTCCTATGAAGCAAAAATCCTTGGAAAATGCACACGGTGCAAAGCTGTGTTTTGGATCAAAACTTTTTAGAAACTATGCTTCTTAGTTTTGGCTGCTGATGGCTCTGTTAACTTGTTTTAAATGCATCAAGTTCCTCTTTGTGAGGGCTGAATGAGGGTTATTCCATTCATTTGGTTTATGAGAGGAAATTTTCCATACAGTCGATGCATGAATGGGTTTACGGTTCAATTTAAGATGAGTCTGGGGCTCTTCTGGAATGTTCTGCTCAGCCTGGAAGCCTGGCGATTCATAAGGCAGGAGGAGTTTGACACCAGAGACAGACTTACTGATTTATAAGAAATGAAATGTTAAAACATTCTTTTTATAATTGTCAATCCTAAGCCTCTTGTGGGGAAGATCTGTTCACATTAAAATAAAATTAAATGCCACCGTTATGCTGAAGACAGGAAGGATTTTTTTATTTCCTGTTTGATTAACCACAATATTGTTTTTATTCTTAAACATTGTTTCCTTTCCTATCTTGTACCAATAATATCCAGAGAGTGCTTGTTCAAACCTAGAGACTTTATTCCTTAATTTATACTCCAGGGGGTACATCTCCCAGAATCTTTCTAAGAAAAGGCCAGGGAAATAAAAATTGTAGGAGTTCTTATAGCCACACTACTGAAGTATTTTAACCTTTTTATTGCTGTGTGGGTACATGCCTACAAATATTACCACTGACCTAAGTTTGTTCTGGGTAATAAAAGTGCCTTCTGTTGATAAATGGGACCTGTCTTTCCAGAGATCAGGAGGCCAAGTATTTTAGGTCTCACATGACTATGATTTTTCTCTTATTTCTGCTTATATGAGCTTAATCCAATACCTAGTTGAGGAGATAAGTCTTCCTGTTGACGCATGCAATTGAAGGAACAGATACAACAAAGCTGTTTGAAAGTTGCTGGTAGTTTATTTTTGTCGAAACAGAAGTGACTTGGTTTCTTTACAGCTCTTCTTTCTGGCTGTAAGCGTGCCTGGAGAGGGAGCCTCAGCTCTGGATCAGAAAGCACAGCCCCAAACCACTTACCCCATACTGCTGATGCGTGTTTGAAGCATACAGGACCCTTTTGTATTCTCTTTTTGCCACCAAATATAGGAAAGGCTTTTTATTTTCATTAGTATACAAAGTGACATTAAGTTAGGTCTGTTTTCCAAGCAATCCTGCTGATGCATGTCTTGGACTTTCTCCTTTGGGCTGCTCCTATACAGCATCATGTGACTGTGGTGGTACAGTGGTCATCCTAGTTGGCTAAACTTCTCTCTGTGCAAAGGATCATCACTGAGCCCAGAGGAAACATGCCTTCCACAGGAATCCTAGCCTGAAAGCAAGCAAGGAGTTTAAAGTGGCCTTTAGGAGCAGCCTCTGTATTCATCCTTGTGTTATGCATGCCTTCTGTGCTTTGCCTATGGAAAAATCCAGGCTTGATTATTTTCATGGATGTATTGTCCTGTTTTCTCATGCATATTTAACTCTTCTCCTTTCCTCCTTCAGGACTCCAAATAATAATGTCTTGTGTAGTTATCATTGTGAGCGAATTTTTGGAAAGAATATTCCATTCAAACTGTCAGCAACGCAGTATTTGTACAATAAGCAAATATATAACTCTGGAGATAAGGTATGGAATAGGGATGCATTCACAATATGTGTGTGTCTGTATACATGTACATGAAAACCTGTATTTGTATGTATCACATGTGGTGCGTGCATAAGTATCTATGTATATACTTGTAAGTAGATTTTTTTTTACTACAAGTGGGATTGGTGAGCTGAAATCTGTGAAATAGTAAAGTGATCCACATATTGCATGTTGAGAACGAAAGAGAGAAATGTGCATGAGAATACATCAGAAGATCAGGTAGCTTTGCAGTTGCTGTTCTATGCAAACAGACTGAAGAGCATTTTGGAAAATAGAGACCAGTAGGAATGGTGCATTTTCAAGAAACTGCCTTAGGGCAAAGAGAAAAAGCTGTCCCGTGCATTGAAAAATAGTATTATGCTTTTCCAACTGACTAAAGAGGCCGTATTTCAATTACGCTCACATTGAGCCAAGCACTATCTCTGTTGAGCCAGCTTGGATGCAGGAGGGCTTTTGTAAGACCAAAAAAACATGCAGTTGTTCTTGTTTGCGCCAGACTCTCTTGCTTCACTGAAGAAAAAGAAAATAACTTCATGCATTAAATCTGGAAGCAGGAGAAATAGTGATGATCTTCTGTGTGCAAGAAGCTTTGTTGAAATCATTGGTTTTCCTTTGGATTTACACCATTGTAAATGAAGGATGGACTAAATTTACAGAGGGAACACGAGGGCACAAAATCAAAAATGTCAAGGCACAGAAACAGCAACACAAAATAATAGTAAGAAATTGTTCTACAAAAGGTAATAGGACGACCAAGGGAAGAATCAGTCTTCTACACCTGGGAATGGGATATCTGAGCAACAGGTGATATTAAAAAATAAGTAATACTCTATCTATTCATGGAAGAGGTTGCCCACAACTTGTTCTTGAAATAATAGAAGAGACAAATCTTAGCCTTTAACAGGGACAAAGAGAATGGGAGACTTCATGACTAATTTGAAAATTTTAAATCAAGAAACCTGAGAAACTTCATCCAGGACTTATAGCATTGCTGGAATGCCACAGTAAGTTACCAATAGTCAAATCAAAGGGGCTGTCTTAGACACAGTGTTATGTAGTATTTTCATGTCATCTAGAAGTCAATGTAGATAGCATTCTTGTTAAATACATAGATGATGCTAAGCCAAAATGAAATGCCAAAATATTTAAAAGGGAGATATGAGTTCTAAATTCATAAATTGAAGCTCTTATAAAAAAAAAAAAGAGGTTCTGCAGAAGTAACAAGGTGAGATACTATGAGTACATAGAGCTAAATGACCACACAAATTTAGGATAGTGAAGTCCCATGGAAAATGTGTGAAGGAGAAACTTGTAGAGTCACCCCCGCACAAAAAACAAACAAACAAAAGAAGATAATTCTAGGATGCAGAAATGGGAAGTAATTGCTTTGCTGAGTATCTGAGATACTGCCAAACTCTTCACCTGGTGTGGTTTACTCAGTTTTGGATATCACACTAAAGAAAGTTGTGAACAAACTATAGAGAGCGCACAGAAGAGGGGAATCAAAGATACAAAGCCACACCTGAATGAAGCAATTTCTCAGCATAGAGGGAAGGTGACAGGGTGGAACGTGGTAATGTTTTTCAAATATTAAAGATGGCTATGTGAGGAAAGAAATAATCTACTTTCCATATCCAGGGAGTTGTTTGCTAATATGAATATCCTCATCAGATGCAGAATTGAACTATACTTTCTTCTTTATTTTACGAATCAACGTATGCGTATTGTGATCTAACACTGATCCATGACTAGCCACCCTTTCCCTGATCATGCAACCTAGTACACATAACTGTGTGGGTAAGGTTCAGAAAAAAAGGTGGAAGGGACTTGTCAAGGAATACAGCCAGTACGTTTGTGGCCAAAATGGGTACAACTGAGGCATTTCCATTTGAAGTAACGAGTTTGAATAGAGATTAGTTGATATTTCAGGCTTTGAAATGTTTCTTTAAACTTGGCTTCTTTAACTGTAAAGTTAGAAAATTAACTTGGCTTCCTGGGTAAAATTCAGTCATCCTGATGAACCATATGCAAAGATGTTTGGATAAGAAAAGAGAGAGCATTACTAAGGTGATGCTTAATTGAGCTAAATCCACACATAATCATTCCTATTATAGTGAAGTGCTGTTCCTCTTAAATGAAGTAAGCCACTTAGAAAATTCTGCAAATGTTTCATTGTGTTGCTGTTGCTTCTCTAACTTACACTAATGGGGATGAGGAAATGCTCTATTGAAATCTGTGGTGCTAAGCAACTGTTAAACATCATTTGACATGCCAATATTAAGAGAGACTTATGTTTTCTTTGATTTTCTTTTAGTAAATTATTCATTATTATTATAAGTGAATGGGCAAAACTTAAAAGGAAGAAAAAGCAGCTAAGGATTGAAACAGGAAGAACTCACGTTGAACTGTTAATAGCCACAAGGAAGGTGTTTTGGAACAACAACAACAAAAAAGACATAGCTTGTGTCCCAAATCATCATTTTTCCTCTTGAGTCACTTATCTAGGGAATGTCTGACAGATTCTGGCTCCATTTAATGACAGTTATGTACTCTGCACTCTCATTTTTCTGTGTCTTTAGGAGAACCTGTTGCTATTCAGGTGCCAATTTGACTAACATAGATAAGTTTGTAGGGAATATCCTGCACTGGTAGCAACCAATACATCTGGGAAGAGAGAGGTCAACCCAGTATGTTCATTCCAATGCTTTAACTGCTCTTGCTTTTTAGAATTAATTTATTTTATCAGAAGTTGGTAAAAGATTAAAGTAAGGGGAGGAAATAGCACATTATGTGGTTATTTCATGCTTGTATTTTGAGGTGGTTTTCTGAGCATGATCTGCATTCCTTGGTCTTGCTTCACTCTGTCTAGTGGATGGAGATGGAGGGCTTAGCTCTGGTGAAAAACCAGTTGTTTCTGCTAGGAATCATGATAACATTCACAAGTTTTTTCTTCATATGCTTTTTACTTGAAATTAGATGCTCTGGGAGCTACTTGAGTTGCTTATGATGCTTTTTTACAGGAGTAAGTTAAATATTCCTGGTCTTTTAGAGCACTACTTTTCTTTAAATTAAACCATTTTCTTGCAAGTTCTGTGCACTTGTATTGAACCATTTCTTTATCCTAATTAAAAAAAAAAAAAAAGCAAACTTATACAGGAGGGAATTCAGAAAAGTAGAGAACAATATTTGGCACGTTTTCTGAAAAGGGCAGATGGGTTCTTGGCATCTGTTTGGTCTGTATTTCTGAATATTGGGTCGGACATACTTTATCATAGTCTTTGCCTGTTTCTTTCTGAAAGCTTTGGTCATCTTGAATTCTAGAACAGCTGTACCTTTTGTGAAAAGTGTCAAGAAGACTCTGAGGGTCCTGGATTAACAATTTCTTTCCCCCAGTCTTTTAGGCTGGAGAGAGACTGATTGTGGCTGACAGTGCTGTACCTCATAAATTTTCTTTCCAGTTGTTTCTGACAAATGTAAAGAAATCTCTTCTGATGTTGCTTTAGAGAAACACCTTGTTCTCTGGTTTCTTGCTGAAAGCTCACTAAGATCTTATTATTCAGAACTCAACAATTCCTGAGAGGAATAACTGCTGTAATTTGGACTGGGAATGTAGGTAATGTAACAGTATTTACCTGAGTCCACGTACAGTGGAAAAGAAGGAGAAGAAAAATGTGAATAAAGGAAGGAGAAATATGTCAAGTATTAGTTCAGGAAAATTTAGCATTCAGTAGTTTTGTTCATATTTTATATTAGAATGGTAAATTGTTTAGAATTTAGTCCATAACAGAAGTGCTAGTAGTTAGACCTCATTTTGTCTTTAGGATAGCACGAAGAATTCCTCCTTTTTTTTTCTTTCCTCCAAAATATGAATTTAATATTGTGACTTGTTAGATATGAATCTTTTCAGCTTTTCTAGGGGCTTGTGCATCACTGGAGGTATTAAAGATAGGAAAAGCCTTATTCAGTTGTCAACAAGGCCATCGCAGGTTTTATTCTCTGGACTACGGTTTCTAGTATTGTGCTCTCCTGGTTTGATACGCTCTCAACAATAAGGCTGCCTTATCTTTTCTCAGGAGGATGTTCCACTGCCTAATATGAATCACTATCAAGAAATACTTCAGACATCAAGTGTACTGTTTCTAAGAGATCTGATGTATGAAATCGCTCTGTACCGAGCTCGTGCTGATCCATCAACACAGAGGAGCTCAGTCTGAGCTTTCTGCTGCTGGAGTTCACAGGAAGGTTCTCATCAGAGGAAGAGTTTTCCTACTTCACTGCTGAATATGTTCCACCTAAAATTAATTTTGAACAAAGCTAATGACAATTCATCCTCACTGGTAAAATACAAGGTCTGCTCCAAAAATAATGCCTCCTATTTTGCTGTCTTACAGCATTAGAGGCAGATGGTGATGGTATGGCAGTAGAGGATGAAAATTCCCACCAATACTCCACTGCATTTTATTGTGGGAGACAGGTGGCAGCAGAAGGGCAGTCTGACAAAATGGTATCTAGCATGGAAGTGCAGGTGAAGCAAAGATACATTATCCAGTGGTCCCTTCCAACCTCTGACATTCAGTGATAGCTAATCAATGCAATCTGAATTGGGTTGCCCCAAAAACTTAACACAGGAGCCACAAATTCATACAGACAGTTCCTTCTAGTTTTTCCTCTGGAGCATAGTAAATATGTTCTTTTTTGTTTTGATTTTGTTATTTCCAAGCTTTTTGCACATTTCCAGGCTGTTGATCTCTCCCTTTCCTCATGGCTTGAACAGGTTATGGAGACTCGGCTCTTCTAATTCTCCTTTATAGATGAGCTCCTTCACTTCATGTGCCCTATTTGTCTTTAAACTCTGTCCATTTTATTAACATAAAGCAAACTCTGTTATCTTCTAGCTAGGACTTGAGGCAGTTCAGTATGTGGGGTCACTCTGGAGCCACAGAAGCATGAATTTTTACCTCCCTGACTGCTAAGCAGCAGCTGTAATAAAGCTGAAATACATGCATCAGTTTTACTGTAAGCGTGCTCAGTTTTGTCAGTCTTTCAGCTCATCTCTGAAGTTAGTTATGTCTGTGCCTCCAGAATACCAGGAAAGCAGGTTACCTTGTTAGGAGTATTTTATTACCTACTTCATCCCAACCACTCAACTAGTAAAGAAGTTTCTCCTCTGTAGCACCTCCCCAGTATATCTTTGATGTGCCTGTAACCTTCATAGATGTTTGCAGAATTCTTACCACCTCAGGTGGTTGGATGTTTGTTGAGGTGTCCCCTGCTGCTGGCTTAAAGTGAAAAGCAACTGAGAGAAGGACTGTTGTTACAGCAAGAGCAGAGTAACCGGGTAAGCCCATTTAGAAATCTGCAGTTCTTCTTGGCCAAGGGCTCCCCAAGGAGCTCACTGGAAGTAGTTCTGTCATCTGCTGAAAGTAAGGATACTTTGCAGCCAAGCCCTCTTGGTAAGCCAGTGTTAAGGTACTACCAGCATTCAGTTACTACATCACCTGTTGAACAGACTGCAAAATGTGACTACGTGAGCAATGGGAAGAGTAAGGGGCATTTTGTGTGTGCGTGTGCACTAATGTGAA
Organism: Chrysolophus pictus; assembly: GCA_037305975.1. Lineage (NCBI taxonomy): Eukaryota > Metazoa > Chordata > Aves > Galliformes > Phasianidae > Chrysolophus > Chrysolophus pictus. The sequence goes on from JAYKPI010000006.1 coordinate 44,439,425, forward strand.
GGTAATATTAACTGCAGGACCTCCAATTTGCTTTGGTCAGAAGCTGCCAAGTTTGCCTTTTATTGTGAGAAACAAGATAAAAAAATCAGGAAGTTTTCTACTGCTTTCATCGTGATGTGTGTGAATTCAGGCCACGGAACACAACAGAGATTCTGAATTTATACTAGTGAGTACAGCATCTGAACCTTTACCTGTACAGGCTTTTCCACTGTACTAGCTTTTAATTTCTGTTGTTCCTAACTGATCTCACTGCCCACACCACCATACGTGTTGATCTTTTGAGATGTGTCCCTGTTGAGAAAATGTGTGGAGGAATTCTGCAGTGTGCCGCTCATTCTAACCAAAGCCACTCTACTCAACTTAGTAGGCAGCTCTGCTCACAGTGCTTGGCTTTCCTTTGAGATGCTCTGCACTTCTCCTTCCAACGTGTAAGATGTTCTCACTCAACAGCATTTCGACTGTCAGGAATTGACAGATGCATCTGTTTTGGCTGTTCCGTGTTCATAGTCTCAACCTACACCAGCTGTTTTCTCCCGGTCCCGTTCAGGCAAGAGGGCAGACTGAGTGCCACGTATATCCTTTCTCTGTGTGTTTTTGAGACTGTGTTGTCTGCTCCTTCATAAAATATGTCTGTGATGACAATCTCATATAATTGAGGGCAACCTCTTGAGACACTATCACTTTTTACAGCCATTGTTTCTCTTCATTGAGATGCACAGTACTATTTTCACAAAGTAGGACAGTTTCCAGGGCTTCCAATTGTATTGTTTTATTTTTTGTTTTTCTCTATCTGTTGCTTTATACATCAGCAAATCTCTAATGTGTTTGACATTGGATTTCAACAGTGTAGGCAGGCATTCTGGTTTTCAATTTTCTGTTGAACACAATGTCAGAGGGTGACAACCCACACTTTAACGGTATTGTTCCTTAATTAAATAGTACGGAATGCGGATAGGAAACTGATTCCAAGGTCTTTCGAATGAGTACTTTATTTTGATACCATTTCCAATACCTCTTCAAATGAAGGATAATGGAGACTAGTGGTTGTTTGTCTCTAGGCTCTCTTTGAACTCATCTCCATTAAACTCTAGTCCACTTTCAGACATACCTCTGGGCAGGTAGAACATGCAAGAAAAATGGATTTGATATAAGCAGTTGTTAATTTAATTGTACTATCTTCTAGTGAGACTGTTTCAAAGGAATGCAGGTAGAAGTCTAAGGGAAGTTTGTTTTAATATGCAGAACAAAGAAAGATTGGGAGTATGCCATTTCAGCCATGCTCTACCCTGTAAATTACTTCTGGTGAGCTAATCCTTGCCAGTAGCTGTTATTAGTAACCATAAATGCAAACAGACAACTGAAACCTGTTTTGTTCAACTTCAGGCAAAGGCTGCTGAATACATGCCTGTTCATCAAATTGCTATCCACCTCGTATGTTTGAAAGTACTTTTATTTTCTCTCTTGGATGATGTGTGATGCCACAGTAAGAGGTTACTAGTTAACACTGGGTAATTTCCTCCCTAATGAAGGGAGACAGAACTTTTTTGCACTTACTCTATGTGAGCATGTAGACATTCAACCTTTGATACAAAAGCAACACTAATCCCCGTTGCTGGGACACGCATCAAGAAGTCCATTTGTTTAACTGTCCCGTACCACAGACATGAATCCTTTAACTCTTTTGGTTTCCATGTCTATTTTTGCTATGGCATCCTCATGTTGTTCATTTGAACATGTGGTTTTGGGCACAAGTCCCTCCACTGCTTTACATCCTTGAGGAGCCTCCGTGTCCTGCCTTCTGCTGGGTCACGTGCATTGTGATAGCTCCAGCAGCACCGCTTCCACTGCCAGGGGTTGCCTCAGGTAACCCAAAGAAGTAATCTTAATCTCGAAATAAAGTCATCTTTGCCTCTAAAGGGAGGTAAATAGACAGCCTGAATAGGAAGTCATCTGAACTCTCAGTGCTGCCTTGACTTTTTTTTGGTGGCTGCCTGATAGGGTTCATTGAGGCGTATTTGAACAGAAGAGGCTAATTGCACAGCCTGAGCTGAGCTCTGTTCATAACATCCGTTGTCTTGAGTGGTGTGGTTCTGCAATCTATCTTCAGTTTAAAGCACTTGTCTTGGATTTTAACTTCTGCATAACTGAAGAACCATGTTATAACGTTTAGAACAGGGTAACACAGTGAAGCATTGACATGTTTTGGTAGTTTAAAGAAGCACCAAGTTTATTGTAGTAAAACAGGGAAGAACAATTTGCATTTGCTTCTGCAACTCTAATCTCATCAGAGTTAAGACAGCCAAGATAAACCTAAGGCAACTTCATACTTAACATATCTTTTTTATGCAGTCATGCTTAACAGTGCTGCTGCTGTATATTCCTAGGATAACTATGGCCTGTTTTTCAGTGTGTGTTGGAGTGTTTCTGTTTTTAATATAAGGATCTGACTTTGAAGAGGAGAAAAACATTCTTTTTCTAAGTTTTTCATGCTGAGAACTACAATTAAAAGTAATTGCTTCTATTTCCAAAGTAAAACATGCCTTTTAAAAGCTGTAATATTCAGCAGTACCAGGAGGACACTTATGTCGTGTAGAGACAGTTTCGATATTTCACTTTATAGGTGCTCCCATCTGCCTCTCTTAAAGCAGTTCTTCCTGAGAGATGAATGAAGCAGGTTTCTCAAAAAGGCAATATAAAGGGAAGAGGAACACAAAATACCAGAAGCAGAAAAATGAAATAAATATGAACGCCGCATCAATCTGAAGGCATTTGTGCAAATTGCCTCATAAATATAAACAGTGTAGACTGCTGTGATAAGTAGAGGCATTTTAGGGTTGAGATGTTTTGTATACAGCTCCGATGCTAATTGTAAACTAAAGAGATTATATTGATAAATGAACCTTGTCTTTTTTTTTTTTTTTTTTTGCTCATAAAATAGAAATACAAATTGCATGAGTTAAATTTGTTTTACCTATAAACCATTATAAATGAGAGAATCAAGGGACTGTCTGAACTTTGAGGGGAAACAGAGCAATGTAAATGGATTTAGAAACCAGTCCTGACCTGGCAACAAATTGTGCTGAAACAGCTTAACACAGAAGGGCCTGATCAGAATATCCCACATTTGGAAATTGAGGTTTTATGCCTGGAAAGGAGAAGAGACTGAATTAAAACAAAATACAAGTTCAGATTATATTGAAAGGGGAGATGTGGCTTTCTGCAGAGTTCGTGTCTGTCTGGGAAAATCTGCTGTGATCCGACACATCCAGAACAACTGGGCTGCATTGGTTTCGCTGGCTTCCGTAATGCATTGTTCCCTAGAGAGCACAGTGGACGCAGTGAAAGCCAGATGCTTGCCAAATACAACAGAAAGGAATTGCAGAATTAGAATCCTTTGCAGCCTCTTAAAACATTATGAAACTTGTGAGATTTGCACACGGCATCACTGTTTTCTGGCTTAATGAATTTGCCCAAGTCTATTTTCCACTGCCCTTTGGACCTCCTCTGTAGGTCATCCCCCTGCAGAGATAGGCCAGCCTTTTAGGAGACACAAGCCCTTAAATATAAAAGCCATATTTTTAAAGGCTATGCTCACGTATCCATAGATGTAGGAAGTACTTTTAGCACTAAGGATGGGGGGTAGGTTGGAGCATATGTAGGAAGGCTGGGAAACCTGATGCCCTGACATCCTGCTCTCCATATATTTCCTGCAGGATTTGGGGCAAATCACTTTGCCTCTCTGCCTGGCAGTTACACAGTTGTGAAACGGGGACAGCTGTCCTCCTCTATTTCTCAGAGGACTTGTGAAAATAAAGGCATTAAAGATTGTGAAGCCATCTGTTGCTATGGTGATGAGGCTCATTTAGGCACCGAAGCACCAAGATTAGAAACTAATATGTTTCCTGCACAACTTATTTAGAAATATAGATGGGCGGCGCTGACGTATAGGGTCTGGCTCTGCCTCCAGTAACAGGGTTACTTGTAGCAGGCACTCTTTGCTAAACCCTGGTATGTTAAATGCCTCAAATTGGGTCAGTTGCATAATGCCTCACGGTTGCTTGTTACACCAGATAAAAACAACGTGCAGGATTTTAACACCTGTCACAATTGCTAGATGCTTTTGCATTTCTTGTTAGGCATTCGGAGCTCAGGTGAACGCAGTTGGAATGTGAAAATTTTGCTGGGGAGGTACTGGGGAAAAGAGCAGGGGAAAAGGGATTTTCTTGCTTCAGCCCTGTCATAAAGAGCATGCTATGAATGAGTCAGAGGCTGGGGAGCAGGATACCTGTGATACTGCTGTTGGTGGGGAAGGATGATGTAACTTACTTCTATGCCTTTGTTTGGCCTGTAAGTGTAAGTTTGATATCCTGAGGTTGACAGATTTTGCAAATCTTACCTGTCTGTCTTTTCCCAATGCTCTGCATCAGTACTGCTAGTGCTGTTTAGCTTTATTGAATAATTCAGGCTAGAAGGGACCTTTGAGTTCTCTGGTCCAACGCCTTGCTCAAAGGAGGGTACACTTCAAAGCTAAACCAGGTTACTGGAATTCTTGTCTAATCAAGTTTTTAAAACCTCTAAGGATGAGCATTCCATACCCTTTATGGACTCCGGTTTCAGTTCTGATCCATGTTTTTCACTATTATCTAACTAGAATTTTCTTTGATGCTGCTTATTCCTGATGGGTCTTTATTGGACTCTGAGGAAAAACTGCAGTACCTTGAAGCCACGAGACTGTGCCTGCAGGACATTTGCTTATTAGCAAATGCTGCATGACCAGAAATCTTCCTGCTTGCAAGGCCTGAGTTACGCTCCACATGGGACAGCCCTGTGCCACGCTGCTGCTCATTCTCAGTTTGCCTGGGTCTCTTGCATTATGCTGCTCTGCACCATCTGTGTTTGCCCTTGGAAATAAAAAGATTGGAAAACAAAAATCTACTTATGATGAGGAGCTTTAATAAGCACTTGATACAAATAGAGAAAGCATCTGGGGTCGGCTGTAAGATGTTTGCTTTTAAATGGCCTATCAAAGTATGAGATGCTTTCTCTAAATCTGATCTTGAGAGAAATCTGAGTTCTATATCCCATTTCCAGATGGCATAACTTAATATTGTGGTGAATTATTTGGCACGCTTTAAACAGATTCTTCTTCTCCCTGCACCTGAGACAGAAGCATCATAAAATTATGTCTGGAAAGTTTGGTGAATTGTTGTTTCTTATACTTAAAAATATGATATGGCTTTCCAGACTTTTCTGGGACCTGGTTAGTATTTTCTCTTTTTAAACCTAACATGACTTTTCTACTATGGATTTGTGTTTGTGAGTTATTCTAGCACACCGTTTCCAACCATCTGTTTTTGTTCAGTGTTTTGAATCTTACTCCAGCTGCCCTATAGCTCAGATGTCTGGTGCAGAGGGAAAATAGGAGCCAGTAAAACACTAGAGCAGCAGTGGTTCCTGCACGGACAGCGTGAGTTTGCTCTGTCTTTAAACAATGTGAATATGACCACTGAATGCAAAATGCTCTGAAGGAGAAGGGCGAGGCAGGAAAGCTTCTCACTTTCTGTATTTTGCTGAGACATTTTAGTCAGAAGTAACAGGAAAATTGATTATTTTGTCACATCCAGGTGATGGCGCACACAGTCTCTATTAGCCGAGAACAAATTTAGATTGTATTTATCTGTGCATCATAGCTACCTTTGTCACTAATTTTCTGTTGAAGTAGTAAATAACGTTAACTGTGTAGAACAGGAGCAAAAATACTCTTCTTTACTACTGTCTGTTGTTTAGAAAATTAGTTTGAGAGAAAGGGTTTGTATTTCCTAGTCTTTAATATTAATTTGTTAAGTCATTCGTGGCTTGTTCAGGTGATCAAGTAAGGGTCAAGTTCTGCTTTCCTGTACCTCTGAGTCATTGCAATGAATTCCAGTTTTTATTTGCTTCTGTTGCCTGAAATACAAGCCAACAATCACATTTAAATGCACTTCAGAAATTCCACAGGTGCTCCGTGAACACTGGCTCATAAATTGAGTTGAGACAGAAGAGGATGCAGCTGAAACATAAAAGTAAAGGTTGCAGAACTGTATTTCTGCAGCTGAGACCATGCCTTGGGGGACATTTACCAGTTCAGATGAACTCCTGATTAGGACTCGAAGAAACGCAGGAAAGCAGAATCAAGCTAAGTGAGGGTGAGGCAGGAATAGGGTGTTGCAAAACATACAAGCCGAAGTCAAACAGCTGAGGAGTGAAAATGTCGTGTATGGAGTGGCTGAGCCAGAAAAACAATTGGAAGCCAATCAAAGCATCATGAAACAATCACAACCAAGCAAAATGTGGTCAGAAACAGGGATAGAGCAGGAATGAGCGGCGCTGACCCTTGGAGCAAGTTCAGGATGAGGTGTGAGAGCCCCATGCAGCACAGTAGTGCTGTTCACATGTCCTCCATACCTGCCTGGATGCTGCCACCATACCTTAGGCTGACTGTGACGCTCTCCAGCACCTCTGCAAGTTGTACTGCTCAGTTGCATTTGCAATTTCTTAACCACTTTCTCCTTGGCAGTGCCTCTACAAGGAAAGGAGCAACACTTCTGTCTCTTTCCTTTCACTCTGTCAGCCTTGTTCTTTGGCTTGCCAGGGTTATTATCATTAAGGGGTTGCAAAGCTCTCTACAGCCTGTTAGCAATTAGCAGACTGTGGCCTGGGATTTCTGAGACAGAAGATATGGCCTTGCAAAAGCAGTTACAGCTCAGGTGTCTTTGCTGTGCTCTCTCAATACATAATTGACTGCTCCAGGGCAGAGAGGGAATGAGCAGACAGAAGTATCAGGAAAGGAGAAGAGTGTATTGTTCTGCTTTTTCTTGATCTCATACAAGCACCTGCTTGAATCTACAGTGAGCAAGACATGCTTGTAAATGGCCTGACTTTTCTTTGCTTGGCCAGCAGTTACTGCCCAAACTACTTAGAGCTTTCCAAAGTTTTGGTGTTAAGTCTACAGGAAGGATTTCCATCTGTTATACCCAAAATGGAGTAAAAGGCTTTCAGAACCAAAAGCTGTTGGACTTTCACTGTGTTTCCATACTGGAAACCCAAGTTAAACTCTGCATCACCAGGCAAGCTTTGGTTCTGCCTTAGAAACTGGACTGGTATTTTGTGGACTTACCTTTGTGGCTGTGAAAGCAGACTTGAGCCATGGTTCAAACCTAGAGGAAGCAAAGCTCTGCTGACCTGGAAGAAATGGATCTTCCCATTTCTTCCATTGTTTGGATAGAAAAAATTTTATGAAAAATGATCATGTTCCAGTTAGCTTTGTTGCAGCTGATAGCTATAGCACTGCCTGTAGCAGCATCATCTCATTTCAGCTCTTGGTGACAGCAATAAAAGATTCAGTGGGCTTGATGCTGCTCTCACTCAGATATGTTTATGCCAGCAGGCTTCTGTGGCCGTGTTATTGTTTGTTTATAACAGTGTCAGAACAAGAACAGAGCTTCTGGGGACAAATCTAGGTAACTGGAATATTTCTGTGGAATTCAACTCATTCCTTGCTCTCCCTCACCTGTCTAAAAGCAAGCTATCCTGGCAAGGGGCTGAACCAACTTTGCAGGTTGGTCCTGTTTCAAGAAGGTCATCTGAAAAGCTGTACCACTTGATAATGACTTAAAAATAAATAATAAAACCTGCTTGTCTCATTTCTTTGGCAGAGAGAGAAAGTGCGCCAGCCTTAGAAACGAGGTTTTGAGCTGTGAATTCCAAGGAGATAGAGGCATTAACAACAGTCGTGAAGAAGTTATTGGAAGAGAATGCAGATTTAAGAAATACCCTATCTTTACTTTTGCTTTGTAAGGATGGAGGAGCGTGGATTTTAGATGGTCCCTTGGTTCATGAGCTTGAGTACATTACATCCTGGTATCATGTATTAAATGCACCATCTATTAGACAAGATCTCTCAGCAGAGGTGAGATCTCTGAAGTGAAATATAGTAGTGGCTGTCTTCAGTTCTGCCTTTAGCGTGAACATCTTTACCCAAGGAGGGAACTTATTGACTTTTTCTCTACCAACATTTTGCTTTGGTAAAATAAGTGAAAAATCCTATTATTAGATGGGGGGGAGGAAAAAAAAAAAGAGGGGGACTTTTTGTCCCTCAGTGTGTTCTTTGGAATATTTCAAGGATGTGATGTTTAGAAATCAGTAAAAGCTAGATGGGATTTAAATATTAAGAGGCAGGAATTTGCCTTCAGGTAAAGGATGACATTTGCATAGTAACAAGAATGACTTGTGTTGTTAGGTGAATGTCTAACTAAAATTCCTGTGTATTAGTGACTTTTTACCTCAGTAGCAGTGGGAAATATGCTAAGTAGGGAGCCCAGCACTTCATCATGTTCCACCATAGGAAATGATTGGAAGGAACTCACAAATGGTGTGTAGCATAACAAGATGCTGAACTAAATATTATCATTGCTCAACTAAAACTGCTTTTAATAATGTACTAGGTTTTTTTCTTTCTTTTTCCCACGAATACCATCCAGAAGAGGAACTCTCTTCAAGTAACAACTACTTTGGCAGCCATGAACTTCACTGCAATTTCATTTCTATAGTTTAAATTATATGAAAGAATGTGCTGATTTATCTGCTTAACCATGTCCCTCCTCTGCCTGGCATTACAATTTTCAAAGTATCCAAAGACAGGTGGTGAGATGTCTCTGTTAAGTTATTCTGATTAATGTATCAAAATGGAGGTGACATAATGTTCTTTTTTCTTACTCTTTGAACCAACTTTCCTGCAAAGAATTTGCTTCAAATGCAGTTCTTCATCCTAACTTTTTGTTATTTAACAGTTCAGGCAAGTTAACAACAACTGATTTCACCTAGGTTTCCCATTAGGGGTGTAACTCAGCTAGGATAGGAACCCGACACCATCAGCTGCTCATCTTGTTGCTGTATGTAGGTAGGGTCATCTCTTATTCTACCATTTCATCTTCTCTACAAACACTATAGTCCCCTCATTTAAGAAAACTATATCCAAGTCCAACTCAATTCTGTAGTAATTTCCTTTTTTCCTCCCTCTTCCTTCCCAGCCCCTCCCTCTTTTTTTCTTCTGTATCTATAAACTATTTGCTAATTGGACACTGAAAATATTCCTTACAGCTGTTAATATAGAAGTATTACTTTCATATAGAATGCAAGGTGAAACAGATGATGACTTTTAATTGCTTCTTTATGCAAAACAGAGTGACTGCAGCACTTAAAATATGGAGAAATGGAGTTATGGTGCCTGCTGGAATTGCACAGAGTGAAAATACAGAAACTTTCCCAGCTATACTGCCAGGGCCCAGCATTGCTTGTCTGCAGTAATTCTCATTAGTTCTGGATGAGCTCAAATGAGTATTTGTGGGAGTCCACAAAATGCATATTTACTTGAGATTTAAATACACAATCCAATAATGAGCTGGTGTAAATCGGTTAACTTTAGGAAACCTATGCAGCTGCAAAATTAGACTGGTAAGCAGAGTCCATGAATGTCTGCCGGTGCCCTGGAAGGCAGCACTGCAGTTTCCTTCTGTAGCTGAGGATCTCATACTTTTTATTTTTAATTAAAACTATAAAAATAAGAATAAGGGGTTGGGTGTCCTCATTACCATCAAGATAAGCAGGGAATTACTGTACTTTCTACTGGAAAACAGTAGTTTCATGGGAAACTTCCTGACTTTCGTCTGTTTTTGCAAGTTTTATATCAGCATATAGAGCCTTGCAATGCTTCTGTTTCTTTCCAATAGCTTTTAAACAGGCTAAAGCAAACCTGTCTTGCCTCTCCCACAAAAGGAATATGACTGCCTATGGATGTTTTGTATCATGTTTTCAGAAGCTGCAGAATAAACAAAACCTGACTGACTGTTCAGTATTTCTTTAGCATCTTTTCATGGTATTCAGGGAAGATTTCTGCCTAATGTATTTAAGTAAAATACAGCATGACTTTCATTCACTGCTGTAAATAGGGTTTGAAGATAGCTTTCTGTTTGTTTGGTTTGCTCCCCCTAACACTTGTAAATTTAGCTCCCCTAAAGAGACGCCCCTGCAACACATTTGTTGGAATACTTTTAATGCCCAGCACTTGGTTCTGCTTTAGTCTCAACTCTGTTACTTCCTCAGTTGTGTTATTACTGTAGGAACGGTTCTTAAACCCCGTCTGCCTTGGGTTATTCACTTAAAAATGATTATCTAAATAGCAACCTACTTATATTGTTAAGGATTAATTCATTTTATTAACTGAAAGCACTCTGAAAATATAAAATGCTATAGATGTAATTTTTATCATTAACAGCACTTCAAAACTGGGAGTGCTAAAACATTCATTAGCAACATCTTCTGGGTACTGACAGAATATTACATCAGCTCAAAATGGGAAAGTACCTCATCTGGAAGCATATGAAGTTGTGTGCAGTACTGTGATCCCTGGGAGTGCAAAAATCCCGATCCTGTGCTTCCTTCATGCCAGCATTCATTTTCAATGGTGATGAGTTCTAATGTAAGAGTGATGAAAAACATATCAACAGTTGGGACTGATGTGGAGTAGATATAGATCAGTGTTGTGTAAAAACATTAAACTTGCTTTTTGGTAATCATTCCCTTACACCTTTCACTGTATTTTTGACTCGTACTCTGTGGAGTGCTTATTTGATGGCATGAAAGGATGAGCAGGAAACACAATTTGTTTCTCAATATTAATTGCTCCAATACATTGTGCTTCCCTGTGCGTCTGTCTTCTTCAAAGTTGGCTCCAGCTCAAAGTGCTTTCTGTTATGTTGTTTTAAAGGGCTTCTAGCAAAGGAACGGCACCATTCACTGATGGGGAGGACGCTGCGCTTTGATCAGCAGTGTTTGTCCCTGCTGAACTCCCTTGCTCTGATCTGAATGCTGCGTGCATGCCTCTGAATGCTTGATCTGTGTATTTTGTTTCTGTAGTTCTTGTCACAGTATTATGCAAAGCTTGTTAAAATGCTGAAGCTCTCCCCGCCCTCGGTTTATTTTTCCTGTGCTATTTTCATGACCCATGGCTGAGGCATGGCCTCTGTACACTTCATATACTAATTTGCTGTTGTTTGTGTCGGAAGCGGGATGCTCTAACTTGTTATCTACAACTATCTAGGATATAAAAAGATATATTCAGCAAATTCAGATGCTAAATATTGCTTACATTAATTAATATGTATATATTCTATTTCATAGTACCTATCACAATTTGACAGTCCTGAAGTAGACATAAGACACTTCAGTTTTACTCTAAGATAAATTTAATGAGATAAGGGGCAGCATGGACCTTGTGTAATTTACCTGCAATAAAACATAAGTGGCAACCACCTTGAGATCTACGTGGCATGAAAGCAGATGTTTATTATTTGTGGCATATACTTGCAACAGAAGATGCATTTACATGTCAAATATTCTGCCCCAGCAACGAGGCATTTGCTGGTCAGTGGGGTGTCATGGCTTGTCAGTCAAAGTGGAATTGCTGCTGTATTCCCCTACAGCCTTCGCAGACAGAAGGTCAAGGGAGTGGGAGCACTCGCCAGCAGTCAGGTCCTTTGCAGCATCAAAAGCTTTATATTTGCTCTTATCTGCTAAATATACAAGAAAAAAATCTAATTTTCTGGGAATCTCAGTCCAAGTATAAAAGCTGGACTTTCATCTATACCATATACGTCCCAGGCTGCATTTGCATTCTCTAGCTGCGGCTACGGCTCTCTGTGCTGCAAACAGCAGGTCGTGCTGCAGAACAGGGAGCCCAGCTCTGCACTCACACTGCTGTCATTCTGAGCAAGGGGCACGGGGGAAAAATGCTCCTTCTTTAGAAAGTGCCTCCCGCTTCATTAATCTTGTACTTAGTTTTAAATATTGGGTCATTTTAAAAACATTCTCCTTTAAGGTTTTAAAACGAGCCATGACAGTGTACAAGCATAAACAACCAGCAGACAGTTAAAACTTTGAGGTATAAAGTCTTCAGTCACGTCTTTAACTTTTGCAGTGAAGTTGAGGTGCGAATAACACAGCCTGAAGTGATTTAAGCAAGCAAAATTAATTGTGCTTAGGGATGGTCAGTCCAATCCCTTCATCCACATCTACAGTAATAAGACTCAGATGTAGAAACTCTGTGAAAGTGCTCAGTCCTAATTTAGGCACTAAATTAGACTGCTCTGAAAGGGTAGCTGAAGAGACACCCGTTCGCCTTTTCAGTGCTGTAACTGCAGAGAGGGGACTTTGTATCTGTGAAAACACATCTTGTGTAGGAAACAAAATGAAAAATCCCGCTGGCTTAAATGGCAGGTTTTATGAAGGGCGAGAAAGTGGATGTAGCTAACCCTCTTCCCTCTGCAACTGTCATTGCAATAGGACTCTGGTATTAGTATCATAATGCTTTTCAGACATGTAAGCACCCTTTCCTTTACAACCTCTCAAATTATTCCACAGTTCCACGGGAAGAGATTTCTTCTGCAAAGAGATATTCCCAAATCCCCTAGCCAAGGAACCAGGTGGATTAAAAAACTGAACAAAGATAACCCCCCTGCCTTAAGACGACAGGATACACAGCCTACTGCTGCTGCTTCTTTTTCTTTTTCCTTTCCAACCTTATCTTCCCTCCTTTTCCCCTCCCCTTCCCCTTTGTCCTATGAAATGCTCAGTGTGATTCAACTTGCATCCTCCAGGTTGCTTGGACACTGCTGCCATTCTAGCCTTAAATTATTCCCTAGACATGAGTGTGAGTTCAATTCTTTTGTCCCCCTCAGAGCAGAATCTGATCCTTTTAAATCTCATCTGTTAATGCTGACTGGTCCTTCTGTCTTAGCATTTGTAAAAGCATTAACTGGGCTGACCACGTGCAGTTAGGTGGGGAGCAGCACAGGTGGCATGCTGTGGGTACAGAGAGACGTGGAAGGCCGGCGGAGATGTAATGTGCTCATTATTTAAGGCTCACTAATAATCGCAGGAGTTCTGTCTGGGTTGCCAGTTTTTAGATTTGTGTGTTGAAACATCTTGAACAAAATGTTAGCGAGAGCATTTCTGCAGCATCCTGCTGACTGAATTCAAGGTGCTGCCGCATTTGCCATCTGCCTGCTAGCTCACAGTGGTAATTATAGCGAGTCTTGCAAGTGCTGGAACGAGAGGTATGTCAAATGCATTTTCCTTCCTTTTGAAGGTAATTTTCATTTTCTCAACTCATTGGAAAACTGCATGTGATTATCAGCCACAGGTGTGAGAGCCATGCAGGAGACAGACGTGTACACACCCACAGAGCAGCATATCAACTCCTAAAGCGTCCACAAGAGCTTGCATACTAAGCTTGGCACTTCTAAATTAAATGCAATGCTGGAGAAAATTCCCTCATTACTGCTTCTCCTATCCTTGTGGATAGAATCTTAATGTCTCTCTTATTAGTGTAATAGTATGAAAAGCACTTGATTTGGTTGAGTATCACTGGAATAATGTGTGCTGGAATAATAACATATTATAAAAGCTACTGAAAGTGTATGTCACATCCCACTTGTAGAAACTTCCAAGGGTTTCTAGTTTTAGTTGAGTTGCTGCTGTTTTATACGTCATTTGTTTCAAAACCTTGCAGGGTTAAAAAGGATTGTGAGTAGCAGGGAGAGGTAACTGAAGTAGGTGGTATGAATAGCCTATGAATAGCCTTCTCTGCTGCTGAAAGCATTTCATTCAGTTGTCATTCAGAGCACCTGCTTGTATTCTGTGAGGTTGGTGGAGAAAAGAGGTGAGTCCAGAGGCTGACCTGGAAGACTTAAGTTAGGTGTGTGTGTTCCCTGCATGGTTGCTGTGGGACGTGATGTGATGTGCAGTGTGGCCTAGAGATCTCTGACCGTCAGTTTGATGCTAACAATGCGTCCCTCATGCATTGAGAAGGGTGGCTCTTGGACACAGCCATGTTGAGGCTAAGCAGGGTGGAAGGTAAAATCAGCCCTAAGTGATGAACAGTTTCATTTGATGTGTGAATGCCACTGAGAAACCAGGCTAGTGGAGCTGACTTGTTTTGTGATTAAAGATCTGTTGTGTTTGAGTGTTGGCCACCTTGGAGGAGGAGGCTTGGAACTGGCATTGCACTTATGTGCTGGCTCCAGACCTTCAACGGTCTGCCCCTTCTCAGGTTTGAGGCTGGAATTCTCCTGAAAGAGCAAGAAGACAGAAGAACAACTGCTTCCATCATCTGACTTCTTTAGTGAGCTGGGAAGATGGGTGGGGGAGAACAGAAGTTGGCTCGCTACGGACAGCATGGTGGGACTTGTTTGGAGTCTAATCTAATCATCTAATGGATGATGACTGGAGGTGTCATCATCCATTAGAAAAAAATGTCTATTTTCTTTTTCTTACTGTTTGCCGTATTTCTGGTTCTGGTGCTTGGCCAGGAGGTGGGAAGTAGACACTGTGAGGTTCTCCCTTTGCTTTCCTTTGTTTCTCCCTTGAAAGAAGAGGGAAACTTTGTGCAAACTGCACATTCTCAGAAGTGCGACTGAACGTGGCTTTCCAGGCTGTTTATCCTATGACACTGGAAAGACTGGGGCTCTGCAGGGAAAGAGCAGCTGAACTTGATGAGCTTAATGAGGGCAACTTACAGACCACTGGGGCCATGGATAGATTTTAAAGGAAACAGAGAAGGGTCCTCCAGGAGATGTGAGCACCAGGCCTGTCACAATCTGCTTAAGCAGAATATTCTTTAATATGACTTAAAGTTAAACCTCTGTATTTGCACTTGCATGTCAAGGATCAGGCACACTCAGCAGTTTAATATGTCAAAAGCAAGAGAAGACTCAAGTTTTTTGATTTTATGCCTAAAATAAAAGCTCTATGTTAAGGTTGTCTTTCCTTTTCAAGATACAAACTAATTCAGAAACAATGGAATATCGTGTAATTTTCGAACGAGCACCTGAGCCACTGAAGTCTAGTTTCCCATGGGTTTGTATTTCCTGGCAACTTACTAGCTCCAAAGGACATCTTCACCATGACTGGAGAATGAATGTCTTCATTCCACACCTTATTCCTTGCCATAGCCAGAAGGTTCTCTGCTGAGCTCATCCAGCAGCCTTTCTTTAGTGAGGGCAATCACTTGGCTAGTCAGCTGCCTTGCACAGACTGGAGGACTTTACTTCCCATGGGCACTTCTCCATTCTGTCAGAGGTAGCTGAAGTTAGCCAATCGGTTCAAAAGTTATTGAGGAACATATATAGAGTGTGATCTCATAAGTCAAGTTTCCATAGGAACCGACTAAAAATAATCTGTATTAATACTCAGTTTCTACCATGCTGAACTATTATGTAAGTCTTTTTTTCCCTCTCTTTTTTTCTCAGTAAGAACATTGCAGCCACTTGTTAATAGTTCGTGGTAGAATTTACAGACAAGTTTACGAGTCATCATATGTGCAATCAACTGTGTTTATTATATCATCTGCCTTCTTTTCTGCTGACTAAAATGGGAAATTAACAGAGCATCCTTTCTTATGTCATAAAAACGTCCAGAAGATTAAAAATAGCCTAAGGCTTAAAAACTTCTTCACCTGCTAAGACAGAGTTCTGTACTAACAGTCATATAAATGTGAATGTTGTAGCTACATCAGTATACAGGGCTACATGTGGGGTCTGAAGAGGAAGGTTTGGATGCCTGTACATCACAGAAAGCATGCCATATTGCAGCATGGCAACTTGTGAATAATTGCTATTTGGAAATAATGAGTTGCTGGAGACCAGGAAATTGCCACCAATTATGTTATTCAAATTTTGAATCCATTCTTACCCCATGAGAAATGTTCTTAGGATAGCAGCTTTTTTTTTTTTTTTTTTTTTTTTGCTTTAAGTTGTATAAGAAGAGACCAAGAAAGCAGCTTAGCACGAGGTGGTGTATGTTATAACATCATACATGCTCCGTGACTAAGATGAATTTTTGTGCTTGCAACTACTTTTGTATATGTTTCCAGAAACAGATTAGAAATTGTCTGTTGTGTCAGCTGGAGGATAGAAACGGGTGATGTATTCCTAAGGAAACAAATCACTACAGACATCTGGTTTGAAATGTATAAAAGTATTTTGCACTGGACTTCTCCGGATCCTTCTCTATCCCATTTTAACATTTTATCTCCACAGAATTTATATTTGGATTTTCTGGGGGGCATTTATTCCTCTTCTGGTTTTTAAGTTTCTTTTAGAATCACAGTAAAGCTTAGCATTGGGAAAGGTTTTTTTAATTCAAATTTTAACAGTAAGAAAATAATACATACAATACTTACATATACTGCATACTTAACAGTAAAATTCATAGGGTTTACATAAGACTGTACCAGGCATAGCATGCTAGAGGAGAAAGAAAGAGTTACATGTATTCTGAACCACATAATAGCATGCCATGGAAAAAAGTTTGAGTCGTGAGTATTAGCAAATGCTGAATAATTTACACACCCAGAGTTAATGATCAAAGTTATTATTTAAATTAAAAATGAATTCAAGAATTCAACATGATGTCTGTGGACAATTCATTGATAGAGCAGAAAAAAAGGATGAAATTAATCAAATAAATAATTCATTGTAAATCACTTGCTTCTAATTATAAAAAGGTGTTAAAAAATGGATCTGCTTTTGAGTTTGACTGCACATACATATCACCACAAATACAGCTGTCCAAGAATAATCTCTGTTTTAATTGCATCTGGCTCAGGACAATAGGTAGATGCAGATGTGGTAACAAAGGCACTGACTTACCCCATTTATTAAAAGCATTTTGTTTGCTTGCAAAGCAACCTAAGCTAATGGCTCTGCAATGTGCGAGAGACCAGTTTACCCTCTCCAAATCTTCAAAATGTAAGTTCACACTGGGATGAGGTTTCCTGTCCTTCTCTCTCACCGTCTACCAGCTCAGAGCTCTCTCTTCCCAGGGAGCTGGTTACTAAATAGGCATAGAACAGACCTTCCTACTGTCACCGTCTCTCCTGAAGGCAGTACTTGTGGATGCTCCTGCGCAGCACTTGCCTGTGTGCAGGTGGAGCAGCAGTGAGAGGACCACACCGGAGGGCATGGGGACCTTGTCAGGAGCATTTGTCAGCAGCCCTGCTGCTGTAGATAGAGGGTGGGGAAGAGATGACGTGGGAACTAATGCAACGTGTGTAAACACTTCTGTTACAAGGCCTCCAGAGGAATGAATCACCAGGCGTTCCATCTTCAGCATCCTTGGTAGCTGAGAGCCAGGTTTAGTAAGCCATGCTGGTCCCACTTCTCCATCCCCCGCACTGCCAGCACTCGCTGCTGCAGAGACTGTAACACTGAGTAGGCAGGATCCAGCATTTTTTTATTTTATTTCATCTTTTGCATCTTTTGCTTATCTTCCTCCTTGCCACCAGAAAAACTGTTTCTCTTTTTTTCTTTCTTTCTTTTTTTTTTTTTTTTTTTTTTTTTCATAAGCACAAAGCAAGTCAGGGTTGGATGGGTCTCACTTGCAAGAACTGTGTTACACAGGGAAGGACAAATCCAGTCCTTTGCCCTGCATTCAAAGAGGTCCTAGTTTAGCTCCCATTACAATAAGGGCTAGCAGCAGTTGTAGTGAGAAGATGATGGCATTTATCATGAAATAACTGCACAGATTTTGAGCTTTTATTGCCTTAAGAACTGCTAGGGAAGTGCTAGAACAAAAGCCAGCTAGAAATCCCGAGTGCAAAAATAACTGTGCAGTGTGAACTGGAACATCCACTTAAGTACAAATGGTGCTTTTCCTAGCAAGCTAAAAAGTCCCCGTCCTGTCAGAATCAATGTCATGTCTGGAAGTCTAAGATGCTCCATGGCAGTGGATTCAGTATTTTTGAATATCTGCACTGTCCACTCTTGGCTTTGTCACATCACCAGGTCAGGCAGCAAGTGGCAGCCTGACTCTGTCACTGTGCTGCAACAGTGCCAGCCTCTCAGCCATCAGAAATTGCTCAAGATTCTAGTTTTCTCTGCAGCTGAATAATGCAGAAGTGTAACATAAAACAGCACCTGTAAAATGACTGAAAAGTGGGGTGGAAGAGCAGGAATTAGGTGAGTGCAAAGAGGATTAAATTTGCCTTTGTGCAGGCCATGCCTTACCATATTAGTAAAAATAAAATCATGAGAATAATACCATCCCACAAAGGTATTTACATCAGCATTTTGTCCTCTGAAAATATATTAGCACCCGTTTTTTCACCATTCTAGCAAAATTTGCAGTGGTGGAAAATTGCTTGCCATTAGTATACAATAAGGCTTCCATTTCTTCCTCTTAAATTTCAAATCCCCAAATAGTTCATAATAGTCCCCAGTATGCCAGTGACTTTGGGATTTTTGTAATGTTAGTCATTTTGAACGTACAGTGTTTTTGTCTCGGTGACGTGAAAGCAATTGGCACTGCGGAACAAGAACAAATGAAGGAAAAGACCAATACAATGTATTAATCAGCTTCAAAACATCATAAAATCCAGATTGCCACGTGCTGAATACCAATGTGGTAGAAATGCTCAGAAACTGCAATCAAATAGCTTTGAATGTCAAATGAAATTACTCTGGGAATCTTCTAAGCCCTCTTCTTAAAGCACACTGGAACATAAATCCCCTACTTTCATTTGATTAGTCCGAAAGGCTATAGGATATATTATTACATCTAGAAAACATGACTGGAGTCTTAGTCATTAGAACTGCTGAACTCACAAATTCCCTCAGGTCTTTATTTTTTTCTTGCTCTGTATCTTCTGAATGGAACATGGTCAGTGAAAGCTGTAAGTAGAATTCTATCTCAGACTCATTGACTCTTATTATATATATATTTATATACATACCTTGAAGAAAATCCTTTGGGATGTTTGCATCTGCTCAATTAGTGTGTTAGCAAAAATGAAAATATCATTAGTGAAAATTTAGATTTGTGTATAAGGGTATAGATGTAAAGAATATTTGGTTGACAAACTACCATACATTAGTAACAATCAACTTCGGCAGCAGAGCTTTGATGCGATTAAATCACAGCAGTGTGTAATCAGACTGCCCTTAATGATCTGTTGCAAAACTATGCACATTTAGCTTTCACCTGGGAAAATGGCAACGGAATGTGAAAGCAATTGTGCAAAGACATTTATATGAATGGTAATGACATCTTATGTTGGACAATGGTAGCGGGTTGATCTGTATAATACCTAAGTATTGGCAAGTGTACAGTACTTTGCTGATAGGCTCTCCCAGCCTCCAGAGGCCTGAGGTCCTCAGCCTGGTATTCTGCCTTCGTGTTTATTAGCCTTTGAAGGAATTTTTTTTTTTTCCTTCATCCATGATTATTTCTGGTCTGCTTTTGCAATTGTGAATTTGTAGCATCCTAACCAAATTCTACACGTTTGGTAACAGCTTCTATGGCCAGATTACACATTCAATTCTTTGTTTAGAAGGTACATCCTCATTCTAAGAACTTTGATGCCTACTTGCCTTCTAGTACAAGGACAGAAAACGAACAGTTGTTTCTGTTGTCTCCATGCTTTTCTTTATCTTGTCAACCCTCTCCATCTTTTTTCAGGGTGAGGAATCACAGTTTGTTAGTTGTTCCTTATTTGGAAGCTGTGCCAAGCTGATCCTCTCTATCGTGTTTCTGTGTCTTTCTTCTAAGTCAACTTACTTTCTTTCTGAGACGAGGACAGTAGAATTTAACACAGTCACCAAGATATGGGCAAAACGATGGATTTTGGTTTTGTTCTCTATTTCTTTTTTAATAATTTCTAACATTTCATTTGCTTTTTGACAACTACTTAGCACCAGCTTGACATGTTCATAATGCTATCTATTATAACTCCAACATCTCTTGTTGGAGCGGTAATTGCTAGTTCAGAGCCCATCACTGTGTCTTTAGAGTTAGTAATCGTTTTTTTAACTCATGTGCATTACTTTTCATTGTTGCTTTCACACCAGACAGAGGATGAGGTATTGACCCTTTTATTTTAGATTGTTATTTGAGAACCACTCCATGTGTTCGGTGCACACATCAAACCAGAGTTTGAGAAGAGCTAAATGTGGCTTTGCCTTGAGGACTTCAATGGAGCCATGGTCCTTTGCATTTACAGAGGAACTGTCTGCAATGAAGAGTCCCTTTGTGTTCTTGGCTAAACCAAAAGGTCTCATAACATGTGCCTTCAGTGGCAGTTGAATAAGAAATTGAAAAACTGGTTATCTGCATGGTGGGCAAAATAGGAAGGTATTTTGGCATATCTCAATTTCCCTTAGGATTCACACCAGGTAAGAGATGTTGACACCTTTGATTACAGAAATACCCATTTGTTGTCCCTGAGTGCTGCCTTTGCATGTACAAGGGGTACAACTCCGTACCAGCGATACTGTAAAAAGAGGAAGCTTGGACATTAGCTTCAGGATGAAATCCTGCAATCCTTGGTCATTTGTGGGTAAATGAGTGCATCTTCCTAAGCAAACCTCCAGGGCGTGCAGTTTCTTGACATTTAGGTCTCTCCTAAAGATCTGTTTGTGTGAGGATGCCTTAAAGAAGTCAGCTTAGGGTGCAGTTTCTATAGTTTTAAACATGCATTTTTTACTAAGAAGTCTTATTTCTGGCCAAACCCATGTTGTTTACATCTGCATTTTTCTTAAGACTGACAGTAATAATGAAAACAATCGATAATATTGTGGTTTCTACGGAGTATTTAAATAGATGCCATTGATGGGTTCTTTCCACAATTGTTTTTTTCCAAGAAAAATAGCCCATAAATTTGATTTTTTTTTAAGAAGTGAGACATTATTTAGTCTTAGTAAAAGATACTGTTATTACTGCTGGCTGCAATACAAATGCGACAATTTATACAACACTCTCCTCACATTTACAAATAACAGTATTAGGATGAAAAGGAAAAATAATGACATTCAGGATGAGCCTGCATCTATCTAAAAATGCTACTGATTCTTTTATTTCACTTTATTTGTACTAAGAAGTCAGGTTCTGCTTATGGAAAAAGAAAATGAAATCAGCACTTTTCCCTCCAACTAAGATTTGAGGATGTTGCAATTAGGGCAACAGATTACACCTCCAATTCAGAGAATTTTCTGTTTGAAGCTGCATGTACATGTACGTCTCTACAACATCTGACATCTGCTTGAATATGCAGATATTTGTTTTGACACTGTGACAGTTGCAGAAAATGTTTTGTTTTGTTTTTTTTAATGTGTGAAACATGTCAGTGTGATAATTAGACCTTAGTTGCCATTTGCCAGTGACACAGGGTTTGAAGTCAAGCATTTTCTGATTTATTTGTAGGCTGTTTTCTCTAGTCCACCACTTACTTCTGAAACCTGTGCTGTTTCTGTAAGGTGTAGACTTCACTCAATAACTATTTGGCTTCCCTCTGGCCCCCAAAATAATTTCTATTTGTTATTAAAAAAACAAATATTTTTAATGAAGAGGATCATCCAGGTTCTGGATTACTTATGCAGAGATCAAGGCCCACCTTCTGGCTCAACTGAAGCCTTTTGTGCAGTGAGTTAAAGTTTAGGTTGCAGTAATATATTGAAGCCAGTCACAGCCTGGACTTCATTGTGCCCCACTGTTTATTAACTGAATAGTTAAAGATAAACTGTCTTGAGAAGTCTTACAGTTCAAAAGTTGAGGTAACCTTTGTCTTAATGGCTGATGCTATGTAAGCACACCATAAAGCCCTTAAGTCCCTGCTCCCTTCCAAGCATACTAGATGTGTTTCTATGCTATACAGCTTATCACACATTAAGTTCATCCATAGGCCAAATGATTTTTCGGTGCTTACATCAATTCTTGCCCTGAAGGGCATACATAATGGCATGCAAAGCCACAAAATAGGAAAGGATTTTCCACGGCATAGTGACTGCAACAGCTGATTCCCCTCCCTCCCCAAACTTCACTGTGACTGTAAAACACAGGAAGGCTTATAGTTGTTCTGTGTACACGGTGGTCTGGTTCATGTTGTACCTCTTGTGCGGCAGTTTTTGAGTTGTGGCCTTCACTGCAATTTGCTATCAATTGTTTTGGTTTTGTTACCCTGTCCCCAGGCTCCAGGCACTGTTTACTTCACCTGATTTTGCTTAGCATTTTCAGGAAATCCATCATAGATCTGCTGGTTCTTTATGTTTGTGGTGAAAAAGTGATCTTTTTTTCTTTCTCCAGAACCTTCAGCATTTTGCACTGCTTCTGTAGGTACAAACATCTTATGTCATTCTCACAGATTTGACTTATTTTTCAAAAAAAATCTTCTGTTATTAGAATGTTTTAAATGGCAAGGAAGAGCTGCAAAGAACCACGTGAAAAGTTAAAGGCGAGCAGAGAAATGTTAGAGATAAGTAAAGCTCTGGAAAATTTTTGGAAGCACAGCTGGTTGTTAGGGTCACTTGTAAATTATCTTTTCTTACCTGTGAGGTTTGGCACTGGGTGTTTTAACATTATAATACAATCAGAACTGTTATTTTTTTTCCCAGAATTTGAGTCTTATGTTTTTGTTTACTTCCTCTGAAGCATTCTGCAGTGCCTTGGTGCTCCAGAGTCTTAAAGGAGGCTCAGTGAGGCAGAGATTTTTGTATCTGGACGCTGGAGTCATTCATGTACTTTGGAAATTTTGAGTCTTTGTGAACCATTTGCATGGAAACAGCTTATCTCTTCAACCTGCAAAGCTCTACTTTGTATTTGTTCTGCCTATTTGGATTGCAAGTTCCTTGAGGCCAGCGTGTATGTATGTGTAGCATATAGTGCAGATGACCACAGTATCAGTTGGGTTCCTATTTCTACAAAACATAATTAAGAAGAATAACAAATACACTATCTACTTAAAATGCACTACAAATTGATGCCTTAAAATGAAAATGGGAATATCCTAATTAACTTCTTCAAGGTGCATATGCTATTGTGGTTGTAAGGACAGTACATCTGCTCATTTATGCTCTCTTGGGACTGGCCTAGAACAGAGTTGCACAGTTCTGGGGATTGTTTTCAACTGTTGTGCTCACTGACTCCTACAGAGGAAAGCAGAAAGTGTTTTTAAGACGACATTTTACAAATGGTTGCTTCTTACTTCATCTGCTCTTCCTCCGTCTGCAGCCTCTGGACCTGATGGGTTCTTCCTCCACAGGCTGTGGAGCAACAGCATGGTCACAGGTCCTGTCTTGTAAACATCAAAGAATCATAGAATGATTTGGGCTGGAAGGTACCTTTAAGATCGTCTAGTTCCAACCCCACCGCTGTAGGAAAGAACACCTCCCTCTAGACCAGGTTGCTCAAAGCCCCATCCAGCCTGGCCTTGAATGCCTCCAGAGAGGGAGCATCCAGAACCGTTCTCAAGCCATTCTCCTCCCAACCTGTATTTGTTCTTAGGATTGCCTCTGCCCAGGTGCAGAACCTTGCACTTGGCCTTGCTGAACTTCATGATGTTGGCATGGGACCACTTCTCAAGCCTGTCCTGGTCCCTCTGGACAGCATCTCTTCCCTCTTGCATATCAACTGCACCACTCAGCTCGGTGTCGTCTGCAAACTTGCTGAAGGTGCACTTGATCCCACTGTCCTTGCCACCTGCAAAGATGTTAAATAACACTGATCCATGAGGAATGCCACTCATCACTGGTCTCCACTTGAATGCTGAGCCATTGATTGCAACTCTCTGGGTGCTGCGGTCCAGCCAGTTTCTTATCCAGTAAGTGATCCATCCATTGAAATTCATTTTTCTCCAAGTTGGCGACCAGTTTTTCATGTGGGCCAGTGTCAAACTCTTTGCACAAGTCCAGGTAGCTGATGTCAGTTGCTCTTTCTTTTTCCACCTATACTGTAACTCCATCACAAAAGGACACCAAGTCTGTCAGGCATAATTTGCCATTGGTGAAGCTATGTTGGTTTCTACCAATCACCTGATCTTTATTCTCTGTATGCTTTACTAGGGCCTTTAGGAAGATTCCCTCCATGATCTTGCCAGGCACAGAGGTGAGACTGAGTGGTGTGTAGGTGCCTAGATCTTCTTTTCTTTCCCTTCTTGAAAATGAGGGATTGTGTTTCCCCTTTTCCAGTCAGTGGGAACTTCACCAGACTGCCATAACCTTTCAAATACGATGGATATTGGTTTGGTAACTTCATCTGCCAGTTCCCTCAGAACCCATGGATGGATATTTTCAGGTCCCATGAACTTGTGCACCATCAGATTCTTAAGATGGTCTTGAACCCGATCTTTACTTACAGCAGGCGGATCTTCCTCCATCCAGTTCTTACCTTGCTTTCTGCAACTTGGGCAGTGTGGCTAGAGCCCTTGATGGTGGAGACTGAGGCAAAGAATTCATTGAATACCTCAGCTTTCTCTGTAACCTTCAAGACCAGGTCTCCAGTTTCCTTCTGGAGAGAGAAGTGCACATAGGATCTAGGATAGAAAGTCTTGGTAATTCTATGCAGCAAGGCACCCTTAGATAATGAAACTGAGAATATGGAAGAATAACATTATTGCTTAAACATACTTAATGAGGATTTGACAAATGTAAATTTTTCCACCTCTACTCAGCACTGGAATACTATGGTCATTTCTGTACAGTATGGTCCCAGTACAGAAGAGACATGCAGACACTGGGCAGTCCAGCAAAGGCTCACAGGGATTACTATGGGGCAGCGATCACAAAGAGAGTTGCAAGAAATTCCATCTAGCCATAAATTTTTCTCTGTGAGCCCTTGCACAGGTTTCCCAGATAGTTGTGGGGTCCCCTCCTTGGAGATCTTCAAAACCCAGCTGGATGTGAGCCTGGGCAACCTGCCCTGGGTGGCTCTGCTTGAGCAGGGCTGGGAGCAAATGTATCCAGAGGTCACTTCCAACTTCAACCATTCTAATTCTGTAGTTTATGTAGACTTTTTTTTAGGTTGTCCTTAAATGGCTCATTAGATCAGACCAAATTTGTGTAAAGGCAAAGCTGAAGTCTGTGTTAGTTCCAGTGACTATCAAGTCACTATCAAGTCACTATCAAGTAAATGATTTTGTCTTCTGCAGGTGCTTTTTTGGCCTCTGTTGTATATTTTGTCTTTATTTTGATGAATTTTTTTTTTCTTTAGTTACTGTTATAACTGTGTTTTACAAGTAAGAAAAGACTTTCAGTAGGAACAGAAAATTATTTATCTTCTCTGTGGGAAGAATCCTAGGTCCAAATATTCACAAATTTTGTCTGACAATAGCCAGATTCACTTCTAGGACCATTAAGAAATTAATTCAAATAGTAGTATTGTTCAGTCATAGAATGCAACTTGCTGTTACGTTTGTTCCCAATAATTTATTCTGGATTAATGAAAAAGGAAAGTCTTACCATAGGTGACTTTAATTATTTTTTAGCTCAAAATCTACCTGTTCCCTTGTTCAGTTAGAAGCATTTACAAAAACAGCCACCTCCACAAAACCAAGTATTCAGCTTTTAAACATTTTCTAGTGATTGAGGTATGTTTAGTGATTAAGCCTCTCAGTGTCCCTGTGATGGAGATGAGTTGGTATATATTGTAAATTAATAGCTAAAAAAGTTAATAACTCAGTCACAAGGGTATTTTATTTAAGCTTTAGTCATTTGACTTCTAATTACATGCTGTAACAACTACACTATGCTTCCCTGGAAGGGAAAGTCCTTTAATGAAGAGCTTCATTCCAGGAAATATTTTGTTCCCCTCTTGCTGATCAGGAGAGCTCTGTCGGATGGCTTTCCAAATCAGTGTGGCAAAAACTACAGATTTTACTCTGAGAAAAACTTTGGAAGGCAAACTTGAGGTTTGATTGGCAGAAGCAAAGGATCTGGGCAGACTTGGCACTAAATGAGGGCAGCAGTTGGTTAAAGTGCCTGAAGCACTGTCAGTCACTTGCTAAAGATATGCTCATGAAATAAGAAAATATGCTGGTAGCAGCACCTAGGTAATCTTCCCCCTCACTTCCCCCCCTCCCCCCCCAGATTCAGTATCTGACTTAATCAGCAGCCTTGTAGCTCCGTCCTCTGGAGAAGATAACCTGCACCTGTGGTTTTCTTTCTGTACGAGCAGGGATTTGAGTTGTAGAAAAGAAAATCCTGACAGTGGGTCTGAGAGGGTCAAGAGTGGTCTGCTGTGGAAAGTAAAGCCAGCTGGTTCAGCTTGTGAAATAATTCAAAGCAGCTTTAGGAGTATTCTGATATTTTCCAGCTCGGCACCGGCCCCATGCAGCTGTTCCAGCAGCTGGAGAATTGCAATCGTGAGCTGCTGCTGACATTTGCCTACATCACCTCCAGAGGGAGGGAAGAATGATGTGGAGTTGCTTGTTCTGGCTTTGCAGTGCTTGAACCTGTGTGAAGGGAATCCAGCTTGTCAGCCAGTGTGGCTTTATGGCTTTTCCATGCTCCTATGGTGGTGTAAATTAGAGCCAAGTTCCATACTGAAAGAAAGCAGGAGATGGCTGCTGCTACACGTAAGGGCACAGCTAATTCTTTCTACTTCTTCCCATCCTTTCTTGAACTCAAGGCTGTCAAATTAGTTCTACGTTTTAGCACACTCTGTAGATACGTGTGGCTGAGAAACTTCTTCAGGTTTCCTTCCAAGAAGCTTGGAGCATCTATGAACAGTGTATAGGTATGCTTTAACAGATTATGATTTGCATTAGCGTTCCTTGAAAAAGGTGTTGGTCCCATGAGGGCTTATAGAGATGTTTTTGTTGGTTGGTGATGGCATGGCAGTACCTGGGACAGAAAGACAGAGCTGTGTAACCACCTGGCCTGAACTCAAACTTTTTTTCCAGTGTCAAATATTTAAGGCACTAAATAAAAATCTGAATCCTTCATGCCTGCTTTTCTCTCAGAATGCTGACAGGGCACTTACTGATGTCAGTGTCACTGCAACTCTATGATGTAAATTGTCACTCTGCTACCCTGAAACGTCTCTCAGGGGACCTATTTCACGTTAAAAGACTGACCTCTGCTCTCAGTAACCCCAGTATAAATCTAGAATAAATTTTATATTGTCAACAGCAATTATACATGCCACTCAGGGTGTAAGTGATAGATGCAGGTCCTGCCCGAAAGTTGATTCAAAGCTCTGATGATAATCTTACTGCCCAGTGCAGACATTTGCCATTTTCTTAACTTTGGTTGTGCACTCATTCCTTTCCTTTGGATTCAAATTCTCTTTTTGGAGGGGAAAGCCAAACTTATCTACAAATGCAAAATACAACCTGGCTGTACTCATTTCCATGCATTATGTTGGATTTCAGTAGATTGCCTGTCAGTAATGCTGACCTTATGCATTTTATTTTCTCACCTGGCTACTTAGTATTGCGTTTGGACTGCTCTGATTTTACCCACAGACTGAGGAAAAAAAGTCACCTTGCCTCTCTTTCAGTGTCTGCTCTTTTTTTCAGTTGAAAAATTAAAAAAATAGAATAACCACCAGAAAAAAAGCTGCGAAGAAACTTAAAGTAAAACAAAAGTCTACAAAATAAGTATAATGAAAAATGGAATAGGTGCAAAATAACCTGAAGCAGAGCTTCAGGTGTGCAGAGGTCCTTCCTATCAGCCAAGGTTACTACCAAACTGTTGAAAGTTCACTGAATAAACCACTGGACATTGTGAATGTTCCCATTATATCATAATTACAGAAATAGTCACTAAGTAAATTTATGCTGATCCACTGGGAACGTTTTTAGAAAGTTTAATAGCCCTTAAAATTTCTCATTTCTACCTGTCATGAGCTTGCCTCGTGGCTGCTCATTTTGCTGTGTTATAAAAGGAGGCAGAAAATCAGATTTCTGGCTTAAAATCTCACCAAAACCATCCTTGCTGTTTAAGACAGCAGTAGCCACACATGTATTTCTTTCTGCACCTACCAGAGGAACATAGCAACACATTTCATGGCTTGAAGTACTTCTGGTCTAATTAGAAGAGCTTGCAAAAATCTGTGCAAAGAGAATATATGAGAAGATCACTGGAAAGTATAGGTAGCACAGGTGTAATTTCTAATGCTGAGTATCTCACAAATGAGATACCTGCTTGACAGGCTAGGCTTAGGACAAGTTTGTCAAGCCTAACTTCTGTGAGGAGATGTAGTTTGGTAGAAATTCTGCTTTACCTCTAGTCCTAGGACTGAGCTGAAGTTCTGGATGAACCTGGGAATTTGTCTTTCTGCATTTAAGTGGGAGTTTCGATCTGATAAAAACACAAAGCAAATGCACGGTTTGCATCGTTAGATGAGAATTTTTACATCCACAGGGGCACAGACTGAAGGAAGAATTTCACAAGGTCTCTTAAATGCTGTTCACTCACTCCTTGTTCACACAATTTCAGTTTCTTGTTTGTATCTTTCTAGGGGTGCAAGTAGAACACATCTTTTTGGCCTTGAAGTTCTTTATATCTGGTTCCTGATAACAGTCCAGTTATTGACTCTGGTGACTTCTGTAGAAAAAAAATAAATCCAAGTGGACATAATCATAATGAATCAAGATTAAAAATTCATCCAGACTTAAAACAAAGAGGAATCAAAACTTGTCAAGATAGATGAAGCTATGATGATGGGATGTAATCAGCCGTATGTGAATGATGAGTGTTAAATCTAGGCATCTTTTGTCTGGGAAAAGGCTTATAGAATATAGATTATATACATATATATATAAAGTAGCTTTCAAAGGTGTGTAAACATAATGAAATACGAAAATAATTATGATGATAGCATATAGCAAAATATTAACCCAAATGATTGCAATTTTGCAGAGCAAAATGAAGGGAATAAGGCAAGGAAAGTATAGTATAACAAAGTATAAGGAAACAACAAGAACAACAACAAAGATGTGTATAGTCTTCTGAATCACAGCACCTGGGAATCCATTTTGTTATTATTATGTATGAGAGCTAGTGAGTAACTCATAATACGAGGGCTGCTCTGAAAGTAATGCCTTCTGTTTTATTGGCTCATGATGTCAGAGATGTGTGTTGGTGGTACGGCAGTAGAGAGTAGAGATTTTTGACTGCAGCATGCAGGCTCTTGTTCACTGCTGGTGAAAATGCATAGCTAATGGTGGTGACTGTTGAAAAATACTGTTCTGTAGCCAAGAATTTGCTCTATCAAATAGTGTTATTGTGCTCTTTGTTATCTGTTGTGGTTTCCATGTAAATAAATAGGAAGCATTACTTTCAGAACAGCCTACCTATGCCTTTCTGGGCATGCCAGACTGAAAAAGAAAGCCTTATGCAGTATTGCTGGGACAGGAAGGCTATGTAGTCACTACAAGAAATAATATTAAGTTGAACTCCTCTACTTCAAAGGTTTTCTAAATCAAAATCCTCTGGAGTTCTTAAACACCAACCGATTTCAGAAACTTGCTCTTATTGGAATTAGGACATCAGATAGGGGGCAAGGGAAAAGATCTTTTCCCTTTCCCCTTCCCTTTCCCTGTCAAGTCCACTATTTTGGAAGCTTTTCTTTCTATTTAGTTTCTTTTTACCATTTTCATAGAGGAAGACAGTTCTTTGACCTCTCTCCTTTTCTGATCTCCATCTAAATATCTGATCATGACAAATTAATGCTTTTTTTGTGTGTCTATGTTATCATTTAGCATAAGTCATCATTTTTCCCTAGTAGGCATTTATTCTCTGCTATTTGTGGATAGCATTCATATCTCTTTGAGTTCTTTGTTTCACATCTTTTGGCAGAAAGCTGTTAATTTCCTTAATTATCCTAATGTCCTGATCTAGTTTCAAATTATCTTCATTTTCCTTTAAATATGAGTGCCTAGAACCATACTGCAGATGGATGCCTATGGCATCTATGATGTGCATGCTGTCACTGATACTTTCCTATTTCTACCTGATAACAACTGAAGAGTGCACACATTCTTTCACTAACTCCATCCTTCTGTCCTCTGTGAATAGCCCAGGCCTTTTTCCTTTCCATCATCTCCAACTAATGAGTTCTCAGCTCAGAAAAGGACTTCTTGTTAGTAAACTCTAAGTGCAAGATGATTCCACTTTTGTACTATGCTACTTGATTCAATATCTGCTGTTCCTGCTCTTGAATTCTCATATTCTCATCACAATATTCTGATACTCATCTTTACGAATGACATCTCTCAGCAAGCATCATACATCAGTGTTGTTTTTAACTGAAGTCATTATTTGAAAATATGAGTCATGAATGGTTCCCACTGATTGTTAAGGTACAGCAGCAGTCAGCCCTGTTTCACTCAAGAACTTCCTTTTTAAGCTCAGACCACTTCATTCCTTGCACTGATCCCCATCTTCACCTGCTTTATAAACATCATGTGGTGTTTCATCAAATGCTTTTCTCATGTCAAGCTTGATGAAGACACTTTATTTCTTTCATCTAAAAAATCTCGTATCTAATAAAGCCAGTATTAAAATAGAGCAAATTCACTCTGAATTCTATTTCAATATCTGTCCCAAAGATTCTTTCTATTAAACTGCCTTCTTGGGAGCTGATTGTAAGAATTCAAAGTGGAGGTACTTTAAAAACTTCTGGAAAGATGTTCAAGGGTATTAAGATGATGGAAAGTTTTCTGAAGGGCCTCTAGGCTATTATTGTTTTATCTCTGTTATGCCCTGCTCATTTTGTGTTGTCACCTAACCATGCCCTCAATCGCTAACACTTCCAAGGGCTCTCTTTTCTTTGTTTGCTTTTGCTATTGGTACTATGCACAGGCCTAAATGTCTCCTCACAAAAAAAGCTCAATCATTCATTTCAAAAATTCCTCATTCATTTTTGAAATACTGATGGTGTTATTTCATCTTTCCTCTTATAGTCTGATAAAGCTTTGCTGTCAAATCTGGGTTGCGGAAAGGCTGGAAGTCATGATTCCTTAGAATGGAACTAATGATTTATGAAATAAGAGCCCAATTCTCTCATTCTTCACAGTTTACAGCTTATTTAGATTTCCAGATGAAGTATGCTTTATTGTTTTCTACCATTACCACATGGACATTTGTCTGCGTCAAAGGCTACAGACAACTAGAAGAATATTAGTTGATTACCTACTTAAAATACACTTGGTTGTGAAATACTGAAGTGATGGGGCTTTTTTGTTTGTTTGTTTGTTTTCTCTTGTTTGCCTTCTGTTATGTTTTAAAGTGAAACGTGGAGGTAAATAAGTCTAAAACAGCATCTACCCAGGCTGTGCTTTGCTTTATCTCGGGCTCTATGCTCCTGCTTTCCTGATCTCCTAAATTCATTCTTTATTGCAAAAGCATGAATGTTAACTCTACCTTTCATTTCAGTCATTCTATTTCAGCAGATTTACCTTTCTGAATCACTAACTGAACTCAACAAAAGGTTTTTATCTGCTGATAAATTTCCATCTGAGAGATTTAAAGTGCCGGATGACATTAGCTCTAGCTCAATGATGTTATTAAATTCTCACCTTAAATCTCACCTACAGAAAGCTCTTGTCAAGTCACATGAACAAGATGATTACATTAGTCATACTACACAAGCAATGCACTCATTTCAGTAAGTTCACTGTATTCAGATTGAAGTTTGATCTGTGACAGGATTCTTCATACCTAACACAATGTGGTCCTTTGCTTCAGTGTTTTTACTAGCTACATTCTTCCCATTGTAATTTATATCCTCTCTGTTCTGGAGTATGCATTTCTCAAGTTTCTTGCCACTTTTGTGAAACTGAGATCAGCCACAGTTATTAAAAAAAAACATAGTTTATGCATTACAAAAAATTTCTTCTGCTCATGGTTCAGTTTGAAACTAACTTTACTCTTTTAAAGTACAATTTTCATAGCCTGGCCTCTGAACTATAAAATGGAATTGACACGACTGACATTTTGCATGTGAGAATTTATGCAAAGACTGACTTATGGAAAGTTTAAATACAGTGCCTGAAACACTGGTGAATTATGAATTATTAAAATTCTGTTTATGATTTTTATTTCATTTCCCCATTTTCTGGTTTCTCTTAACCCAGTAGTATCCAGATAGTTTGGGACAGATAGATTTCTTTATGTGTGAGTGTTGATCATGAAGGAACCAAGTGCCATTGACTAGATTTGGGGATTAAAATGCTTTTATCTATGGATTAAGAACTCCACGAGCCAGTTTTAGAGGATGTTATGAAATAGGAATTGGCTAGCTACAGAACTCCTAATACACTTAGGTATTTTTATAGCCTAAATCATCTTAGTATCAGAGCTCTTCAGCAACTTGAATGTACCTACAACGCTCACGCGAGTTAAAAGGGTTATCTCACGATTCTTCTAATGGGATAACTGAGGTGCAGAAAGATTAAATGGCTAAGTCAACAAAGCCACTAAGAAAATCTGTAGCAGACTTGGAGCTAAAACCGAATTCTTTGGGTTCCAGGCCATTGCCTTGAACACAGTGCTGTTTCCTCCACCTTGCGTAAGTGTTACTGAAGCCAGCAGCACACCTCCTGAATGCCCTGAGAGAGGCAGAGCAGCTCATTAGGCAAAGTGGGCAGCCAGATGCCAGTCCTCTATATTTTCATGTTGCTAACTTCCTCTTTATAGCATCAGAGGAAGCTTTACCATCCCATGTCCTGTCCCTTCTGGTAATTAAAGAGGTTTGTAAGTACAATTATCTAGAGTTGGGGAAAAGGGGAAGTGACTTGTGTGTGTAGTGCTGTAACATGGATCTGTGTCAGAGCAAGAAATGGATGTTTTCAGAAATTGACTTTTTCTTTTCCTGAGATCATGCCATGCCTCATCCACTGGCCCCAGCCCCATCTCTGAAGGGGACCCCACCTCACTCATCTTACGTGGAAAACAGCAGCAATGCCCAGCAGCATAGCAGAGGGCTTGCAGTTAATTAAGATTTGCAGAAGGTCTAAGAGAGGAGCTGTTTGAGTAACAAGGGCTATCGTTGCCTCAGAGAACAGTGACAGCCCTGCTCTCCCGTATCAACAAATCTAGCTGCTCAGTCTCCTATTAGCACTGGCACGTATTCCACACCAATGACATTACAGTGCTACTTCCCATGATTCAGTAGCACAGGAGTCATATACCCATGTCTTGCCTGTGCACTGACAATATCAGTTGCATTCTGTGCTGAACAAAACAAGACGTATTTATTTATCTATCGATTTATTTATTTATTTTAAATGTTATCAATTCTGAGAAACACAGAAGGGAATGTCCTGAGATCCCCTGAGCATTAGGAGATGAGCCCTTGTGGTGCCCGTACAAGGTGTGTGCTCAGAAAAGACTGTTTTCTACTTTGTTCTTTTTCATCATCATTAACTTTCCTCTTGTAATTAAAATATTTATCCATTGCTTCTCTTCTTCCAGTTATTTTCTGGTATATTTTTCCAGATCTTAAAATCTAATAATGCTATAAATCATTTTGACATGCACCTCTGGCTCACTGGGTATCATTTCCATTGGCGTTGGGCCCCTTTGCTAAAAGGCATGCTTCTTACAGATCTTCACTTTGTCTTTTATATCACCTACTGGCCGGGTGGTCCCAGCCCAACTTAAATATTTGGGGCTTGTCACTCTTTCCTACCTTTCTGTGTCTTTTTTTATTATTATTTTTACATTCTAATCCCCCCCCTTTTTTTAACTAGCTCTCTATCTTCTTTCATCCAGATCCACCTCTCTTCTTTTTCCTTCTTTCAGTCCTAGTTATTTATTTATTAACATCTGTATGTTTTCATTTTTGGCTCCTTTTTTACAGCTGTTTTCCTACTCTGTCTGGCCTGTGCTTTGGGTTTTGTGAGTCAGCAGCCTGATCGTTGTGACAGACGCAAGTGGTGCTGTGTGGAGTGACACATGGCTTGATGTACCACCAGTCTCGTTTGTGTAAACTTTGCCTTTTCACTCTTTTGTGTCTTGCCAGTTGATGACGCTGACATTCTCTAAAGCTTTTTTTGACTTAATGTACTGGCATTTATTTACAACCCCACCTTGGCCAAGTTTTATTTTACTCTTTTGCGTGTGAAATACATTGCTCATGAAAGCTGAGGCTAATAGCAGACGAGAACGAAACCTAGTAAAAGCAGGTGTTATGCAATTTGTCACCGCATGACTCTGCTAATGCATCTTTCGTCCAGAACTGCGGTACCCCTGCCATGTTTTAAAGTGCAGGAAGATAAGCGTGCGCTGTACCCTGGAGTGCCTTCGTCTATAAATGTAATTCAGAAATATGGGAAACAGTGCTCTGAATCTGATGGCCTTTTTCAACACAATTACAGAAACAGCGTGAGATTAGGAACATTGCAGCTAAAGTGCACAGAACAAACAGGAAGTCGGATGTGCAGGATATTAATTCAAGCCCAGATAAGATTCTGACTAAGAGGGTTTTGTTTTTAATCCTAATATGATGCTTGCATGATAGCAGTTTTCCTGAGAAGGCCTACTGGATGCCAGTGCTCATCTGTAGAGCCCCATTTAATGACAAAGACAGCTCAGGCTTTTGAATGGGCCTCTATAGACTTCAAAGATATGGATCTAAAAAAATGTTGAATATTTAAATTATTTGACTGCAGGTGAAGACATTTTACTCTGGAAAGACTGCATGCAGTTTTAAATATAATGAAAGGGACAACATGAAAAACAGTACTTTCTCTCAGGAGGGAGATAGAAAAAGCATTCAATCCACCAGTCCCACATTTGTGTCTGTCTTTGTCCTTCCAATATAACCTCCTGGAAGGTGCCAGGAGCCTCTGTTGAACATTCAGTGTCCTCAGAATCCTGTTGGTATGGATGGGAACTGAAAACTTTTGATACTGGAGAGGAGAGGTTTAACTCTGAGGGGCTGCAGAACAGAAAATGTGTTCCTGTTCCAGGACCTCCAGGTGCACATAAGGTAAGAAAGGTTGGACTGGCTGCTAGGAATTTTTCCGGCTGTTGAACAACAACAAATCATCCGTCTAGTTAACCCCTTGAGACCTCACTGAATAATCAGAGCCTGTGAGGTAGCCTGGAAATCAATAATCCCTGGTTTTATGTGTCTGGAAATAGGAAAGAAACTGGATAGAGAGGATGGGCAAAGCAAGCAACAATATGCACACCTTTTCACAGGGAGTACATAATCTCCAGCATTTCACCTGTGCAGAATCAGATGGAGCTTTTTTCTCATTGCATTCAACAGGTGGGTGGCTGCTGTATGTGAGAAGCTTGTCTCCTATTTGGCCTTCTGTTTCTTATGGTTATAGAAGCAGTTTGTGTGAATAGGTAGATGGAGAAATCAGGTTTTTCCAACTTGATGCTCTTTGATCTCACCTGTTGGAAATATGACAATGAGTTACGACACCAACTCAGGAAAAGCTTTTGTGGTAAGCAGACATTGCAAAAATTGCCAAGTGCAGAGAGAATCCTTTGATCTACATATGTGTGCAAATGAGTGTTCATGCAGCTGGATGGCAGCTCTTTGAAATAGTATCAGCTCAGAAACTTTGCTCGTTGTATATTTATGAGATGCTGTGAAATAGTCATTCACCTTCATATTAATGCTGTGCGAATTTTTCACTCCCACCATTTTGTATTCAGCAAATAGTATGAGAAATAAGATACTTTTTTTGCAGTCTCATGGAGTAAGTTTCTCAGGACTGGTAACCTTTCAAGTGTTTATCAGTAGCAGATGCTGGACCTGGTATTACTTAGCATTAATGCTCTTTTTCCAAAAGTACAGACCAGACTCTTTTTCTACAAAGAGCTGACACTGTGTTCCCCAGGGGAATCTTATCATTGGCCCCAAGGGAGGCTCTGCAATTTACTTCGGTGTAAGGTTTGTGGTCCTCTCATCTGCTGTTGCTAAGCATGGCAAGTCTCCCTTTTCTCTCACACACCTGAGTATCACAAAGTCTCCCTTAGGAATGCTGGTCCCTCGCATACAGCGAGGTCTGTTGCACATAATGTGGTTGCAGACATGTACTAGTGCCAGCAGAAGCACCACATGACCCTCAGCACGAGCAAAGCCTAGGATACATGTTCAGAGCCAGTTCAAAAACACTGACTCAGAGAGGTCCTATCTGTTTTGTACTTTGGAAGCATTTTGTCCCATGTTTTGGATGACACTTTAAAAGGATTTATGCAGAAGCTAAGCCTGCTGACTTTGTCCCTTCCTCAGCTACTTGGGCTGCTCTGTAGTGCCATCCAGATGTAGGGGCTCATTCTGTCATTTGTTCTGGCTGTGACTGTTTCTGACCACAGAGAATGTCTTTAGCCCGCTCTAGTAAGAGAGCTGGAATGGAGAAAGAGCTGCAGTTAAGCCTTCTCTTGAACTTGCTCGTTGCAAAGAGAAGGATGCTCCAAACTCCTAAAAGTTCCTCCGTACATTTCTGCCTCAATCAATTCTTCACATTTCCCCACAATGACTATTTGTCTTCTTTTGCTGTGCCAGATAATCCCTATATTTAGCAGTGAGGCATGCTTTTTCAGGCTATTCTTAATTAATATCTTATAATCTGTCAATAATTAGTGTGGAAATCAGAAAGAATAATGTTGTTGAGGCTGAGATGTGCTACCTGGCAACAGTGGA
Organism: Chrysolophus pictus; assembly: GCA_037305975.1. NCBI lineage: Eukaryota > Metazoa > Chordata > Aves > Galliformes > Phasianidae > Chrysolophus > Chrysolophus pictus. The sequence goes on from JAYKPI010000006.1 coordinate 44,475,899, forward strand.
TGTACGTATCCATTATATCACAAAATTAGAAGCTGGAGAAAGGACTGATCTGTCTGACATTTTGTAAGATGATATAAATGGGCACACTCAACAAACACTAGATTTATGTGAGGATATGAATGATACGTGTCTGAGGAAGATATATTATCTCTCTTATGAGAGTGCAGTTAATACCACATATCAATTAAGTATAGTTCATTAAAGCCTCTGGGTAATCTTATTTTTGGGCTAGATCAGAGGAGCTCCCTTTAAGGACTGACAGAGGGGTTATCTCAGTAATAATCTCTACTTTTTCATGTAGCATCTCTCATAGGATGGCCTAAGTGAAGTAGCATCTAGACTGTAACAAAAATAACCTTTTCAGCCTGAAAGTAATAGTATTTTATTATGTTTGAAGTGGTTGCATCAGATAGGTATATTGAGACATGCCAGTCATGATGGTAGCGCTGATATGATAATAGTTGGATTATGCACTTACTACCAGTCCTCAGAGGAGAAATTTTCCTTTTTTCATGTTCACTGAATGTTGTTTTTATCTCAAGCATTTCAGTTGTACAGATGGAGTGGCTTAGAGAAAAGGAGGTGGCATTTTTTTTTTTGCTTCTTCCTGCTCTGGTTAAAATATTCATATCTTGAGAGGTACAGTTTTCTAGAATTCGGCTAGTTGTCTCCACCTTTTGAATCCCACATGCTGTGCTTGAACTAGATGTACCAGCACTTACTATTATCAATGCTAGCTCTTCAGCTTACAGACACTGCAGGGGAAAAAGGGGATTTGCTGCTTTGGGATCTCCCTACCTTCCTCCTCCTCAGAATTCTCTCTAGGTGAGAAGTCACTGAAAACACGCTTACCCAAGCAGTGCCATCCATGCAGGCCATGTGAGGTCCTGTGGGAAGCAGTGCTGACAGCTGCCTCTGTTAAATGCTTGGTACTGCTGCCCACCTCTTCCTTACTCACCTTCTCTTTCTACCTCCCTTCTGCCCACTGTATGGAGCCATGCTCACTGTGTGAGTATTGCAACAGCTACAGCACTCCAAAGCTTGATGCAGCCTAAAGTGCGTCAGGTTTCTGGTAGTGCAGTTCAGCTAATCCTTGTTCCTATCTGGGGTTTTCTGTTCCAGAGGCACTCAGGATAGGAAGCCATGCCAAATACAGTATAATGAGAGAAAACTGGCAATGCTGACTTACTGAAGGTTTATTTCCCACAGGCCGTTATACCATCATGCATGGTGCTTGAGTTTTCTGCTTCCCACAACTCTCCCTGAAGCCTTTTGGGATCCTCAGATATCTTTTTCTAGTAATTATTCCACTTTGTGGATTTGGGTCTGTTATTTTCCACCTACCTGTGTTAATTGGGCAAGCAATCAAACTCCACATCCAAAGGCAAAGGATAATTTGTGGAAGTTTTGAGACTTGAGGGAGAGATTCGGAATGGCATAAAAGCAAATCTGGTGTATACAACATGAGTCAAAGTAGAGCCATTTCAAAAACACAGCTCTAAACATCCCTATTAGCAAAGCTTCTGCACTCTACTTAAAGGGTTGGCAGCCATGTAGCTGGCTTCAAAAGTATAAAATGCGATTGTATTACCTGCCTTGTTGCACTGTAACTAGCATGGTTCCTTGTGGGGCCTCGGCGTGCAGCAGCTGTCAGCTCCGATGGCAGAGATGATGAAAGAAAAGTGAATGTCATGGGGCCAGCCTCTGGACAGTGCCCAGCTTGTTCTCATTTTGAGGGTAGCTCTGACTCAGGCTTCTGCTGTGGGGCTTTGAAGTAGCCCTTCCAGAGCACAAGGAAACTGGCAGCTACCTGAAGATAAAGGATGTTAATTTCTTTTTTTGCACTTTCCTGGCAGCTCTTCTGCTGGTCACACCTGATGGTTTTTTTCAGGTTTATTTGCTGCTGTCTCCATATGAGAACCGGATGTTTTCCTTGCTGCCCCTCGCTTTAGAGGAGAGTAAACTAACAGGCTATTGAGCTCCATTGAGACGGGCAGACTTTTCCTGCAGCTCTTCCTGAGATCCCAGCTCCAGCCCCAGCTGCTGCTGATAGTTGTCACCACCTGAGGTCTCACTGAAACCTGAGTTCTTTATCTCTCACACGTACAATTAAATTAAGCCAGCATGGTTCCCCAGAGAATGCATGGACCAGGAGGGGGCAAATAAGACAGGAAAGAGGAGAAGGTGAACTAGTTCTCTCTTCCATTTATACTTTTAACGAGATGAAGTAAGAAAGGCACATTTAATAGAATATCTCACTACAGCTTTTCAGCTTTTGCTGAAACACCTTTCTGTGAGGCTGGGAGAGACTTCTAAGGCTGCTGTTCTGATTAAGCAGCATGCTACTGGAGGGCAGCTAATTAGCAAAGCCACAGCACTTGGGCTGTTATGGTAGGTTCAGTTGTTTCATATTAGGAAATTGTAGGAGCTGTGAGCATCGCTCAGTCTGTTTTTCAAAATGCTTCCTTTTCTTCAGGCTGGCCAAATACTTCATTTCATGGTTCGTTCCAGTTCACATCGATATCCTAAATTTTCACAGAATGCATATAGTAATTTGCAGGTCCAGCACAGTTTGTGTAAACGTTTCATCTCTTACCATTGTGTGTGCATGTGTCACCTTTTTTTCCCTGCTTGCATTAACTGGACATCTACTAATGCTCTGTGACCAAAGGCAAGAAATCATCTTTTGAAGTCTTGGTATTGGAGGCAGGAACTTGCAATGACATAAGATCATTACTGTGCTCTGTTTAAGTGATTTACAGTTTTCCAGATTGGTTTTTCAAATTTATATATTTGAGCCAATACAAAAATAATGCAACTAAAAAGCCATAAAACAAATGAGCATGCAGTTATGATACATTCATTAAGAGACGCCCAGATCTTTATGCCTCCATCAAAACACCATGCAGTTATGCTGAGTGTGGTAAATTCATCTCCTTACTCTGCCTTTCTCTGTTTCTTCGTATTGTATTATTTTTTTCATCATATATGTCTTAAGAGCAGAAGGACTGCTATTCATCCAGTTTGGTGCCTATGTAACATCAGAATCAGATGACTGCTTGGTAGATAGTCCGTGTTATACTGTGATCTTCTTACATGTCTCATTTGGTCCTCTACTGTGTATTTTAGGGTCTTGACTAGCCTTGAAATAAAAGTAGAAGAGTATTAACAGTAAAACCCTTTGCTACTGAAAAAATAAAACAGAAGAAACTTCCCAGGAAGGATCTGTGTTCCTCTTTTATAGATAGGGTCATTGAGACATGACAAAATGATCCAACCTCAGTCACCCAGCAGGCAAACAGCCAAGAAAAGGTGAAGACACAGGTATCCTTAGCTCTGATATAATCCACTTCCCACTAGAATACAGTGCTTTTGACACCCTGCAGAATGTTGGTTTTTTTCCTTAATTAGTAAGGAGCAGAAGCCACATAGAAATCTGTGAGAGCAATCCTGCTGAAGGCATTGAAAAAGCCTAGAAATACAGGGGAAGGCTTACTCTTTTCTTCCTGCAGTGGTAAAAGCGAATAAAATCATAAAATCCCCCCTTTCAAAATAGAGTTAATATATGGATGTGTAAAAGGATACTGCCTTGTGCAAAAAGGCAGAGATACGTGAGCCAAAAATGAGTAACGAATTACATGTGGATGCTATGTATCCCACTCACAGTATTGTAGCTTTGAGGATCAAGACAGTTTTGTCCTAAATACATGTGCTGATTCACTGAGAAATGTGCAGTGTTAAATCACTGTGTCATATTTCTTACCCATGCTGGGTTAGACTGGAGGTTGCAAACTGGGTTGTCAAAACAGCACATGTGGGATCCCAGAACTGTGAAATCTGGCTGTTTTAAACACCCATTCAAAATCTATCTTCACTTTTTAAAAAAAAAAAACAACTGGGAGGGAGGTGGGAGTATATGGCAGAGGAAAGATCACCCATTGTGTTTTACATCTCTGTTTCCCTAATCATCTCCTTCGGACAACCATCTGAGACCAGGTCCCAGATCAAGTCCCAGACCTTTGGAGTGACTCCAAAGAGCCATCCATATACTTTTATTTAATCTTTCAAGAACCCTAACAAAAATATACAGGAAGTATCCACAACACTGCAGCCCGTAACAGGCACACTGCTGTGTTTAACATTCCCAGTGCATTGCTGTAGATATTACAGTGGACAATGCCAGCAATATGCAGTACACAGTTTCCTTTGATACCTTTTGGGGATAGAATTAAATAGAAGGATTTTCTGCTACTGTCACAACCCACACACACAGTTCTTATGGTTTTCAGTATCATTCTGGTCTCAAGAGGAAGCAGGATGACTGATGCGAATAACACTGTCATGATGTTTTCAACCTTAGTTATTTATTTTTTAAGACTGCTTGAATATCAAGGTTTAAATGAACACCAGTAGTTGAACAAGCAGTCAGGAACTTGCCTGGCATAGGGAGGACCTGCATTTTAACTGCAGAACTGAGGATTTGTTGAACTTGGACCTCCAATTTCAGTAGTATTTTTTTTTTTCAAAGAAATCAATAGGCCGTAAGTATGAATAATAATAGGTCACAAATACAAGTCCTTTTTAAGGCGTTACATCAATATAATGTGTCACTCAAAATGTGAGTGAAGGCTGCCGACTTATTTTGGCAACAGGCTCAGTTTTAGTAGAACAAGTCTGCTACAAGACATTTCACCTCTAAGGCATCGATTAGACAGTTGCTCACATAAGCAAAAATAGCTATTTAATGTGCATTGAAGTGTGAGTCAGTAATCTCATTGAATTTTCAAAATCTTCAGTTTCCCAAAGCATTACTAAAGGTGCTTCCACTCTTGTGTCTTATTGCTGTTGCTAACAAAATTGGATTTGATGTCCACTGAGGCTGTTCTCTTGAAGCCAGCAGTGGTGTCAATGAGACAGATGTGGTGTGGTTTGCATTACACTCCTTGTCCAGCTTTGGATGGGGAGCTTGCATGGGCACTGGGTGCCTGGAGCAATTCCTGTAGAAGCTGTTGTGTTTGACATTTCTATAACCTCTTGCTGGCTTTCACAGATAGCACAGTGGGATGTTGTTGCTGGTCTTGCAGACTCTAATAGCAGATGTAATTTTATTTTTTTAAATTATATCTTAATGTATACTTCATATCTTACTCCTCCTCACAAGTAAATGCGTAGTAATATTATATGTTTGGCAAATGATGTTGCAGCTGAAACCTCTACATGCAACTATTTGTGCTAGATGAATGGGTGATTATTACCTCTTTGTTTTCTTTCTCATTATCCTTTTGAATTAAAACCTCCTTGCAAAACCATTATCCTTGTTTTAAACAGCTCTCTATATTAATCGTCACTGCCTCTTCTAGTGTTTTTTTCCTTTGTTTAGATTGAGTTCTAATTTCCTTTTATTTCCAAACTCTTTTTTCCTTATTGTTTCATATTTGTGCGTCTTCTTCATAAATTCAGTATGTATGTACTCCATTTTGTTTCTCAAGTGCAGATAGGCCAAAAAGTAGCAGGAACCTTCTCTAAAAGCTGTATTTACAGCTCAAGTGGTAAGCACTCTCCTCCTACACTGAAAAGCTGTGAAAAACTGTCAAGATGTGACTATGCATAACAATGCTTCTGACTGCTGGAACTGATTTATTTTTTAACCATGGCTTCATTTTGTCAGCTAGACCAAATAAAGTGAGAAAGAGTTACAGAATCATAGAATCACTGAGCATCCTGAGTTGGAAACAGCTCACAAGGATTATTGTGTCCAACTCCCCACTCCCTGCAGGACCATCTAAAATTCAAACCTCATTTCTGAGACCATTGCCCAAACTCTGTTTGAACTCCAGCAGACTTGGTTCAGTGGCCAGGTGAAATCTACTAATAAAACCCAGCAAAACACAGCCCTCAAAACTACTTAAAATTGCAGCATCTCATACTCACCTCATTCTCTGCAGTGCTGCAAAGAGTAGATGTAAAAGTACCAAGAAAGGTCAGTGATGCCTAGGTCTAATTCCTTGCTTTCCAAGTTTAGAAATGGTCAGGAAAGATCCCACTGCATGTGGTAGTAGTTGGTAACCTCCAAGAGGCATCACAATGTCACTTAAGGCCAGAAGGGTAAAAGAACCTCAAAACCATGACATGCCACAGGGAGGAAAGAAAGGGAGTGAATGTCATCAGTATCATGGATCTCTGCAGTAAACTGGTTTAGTTGCTTGTTCATGTAAGAACTTACGCTGAATAACCAATGAAAATAGACTTAATTTGTAATATAATAGTGCCTCACCACCCTCTGAGTGAAGAATTTCTTCCTAACACCTAACCTAAACCTCCTTCCTTAACAATTCCTTAAACAGCCAGAAGTTTGCTCTCTTGAAGTTCAGGATAGGGAGTCTACAGGCACACATTTCTTGAGATCATGAACTCAAACAGGGCATAGTTGCTGCAGCCCAGGCTGCCTCTGATCTTAACCTCTTTAACAGTCTCTTCTACGTTGGTGAGCACCAGTTCCAGCAACACTTCACCACTAGTGGCTCTGTCCAATACCTGACCCAGAAAGTTGTTGTAAGAGGGCTCCAGGAGACACCTGGACTACTTTCTCTGAATCTGAGGTTTTTTCCTGCTGCTTCCTAAAGCAAGTGTTCCCTAACTCTTCTCTGTACTTCAGCAATGCATCCTCTTCCCCCATAAAATCCAGTTTACAGCCTTAGCAGGAGGTTGAGATAAGATGCAGCAGGTTGAGGAAATGGTGGAGAGAAGAATTCTGGTGTCTGGAAATCTGGGAAATAGAAAATAATGTCAGAAAAATGTAGAGGGTGGGGTAGTTAAGAGGAAAACATGTAAGGGTTTGAAAAGTTGAAAGACACCAGGTGAAGGAGGTGAAAATAAGAAAATAAGAAGCAAAGAAGGGATATGAGAGGGATTGAGGTTTTTGGGAGACAAATATTCACTTTTTCCTACGTAGCTAAGAGAGAACTTGTTCTGAGCAAGCTTTTGCTGGGGAGAGGAAGAGGAAGGGGGTCACAAGATGAGAGCAGGAGGAGAGAACAGATTTTCCACTGTCATCTTCTGCACAGCAGACAAATAAAATACCTTTTGCTTATCTGGAGATAAATGGTACTTAACTACAATTTGTGTAGTTAAGTACCGTTGTTTATTTTCAGTAGACTGGTGGAATTGCTATGCTAGGTTGGCATATCTGCTTAAAAGTCTGCTTTGGGGCCATTTATTCAACATGCTTTATCACCCCCTGTCCCTTATGCTTTGAGTGGGTTACGTGTTCAGCAAGGGCACCTTGTTTCTTAACTGCAGACCTTGACAGAGTGTTTTAGGACTGACTTTAGAACTGCAAATGAACATCACGTGAGATTGGTGTTCTCCTGGGCCTGGCGCTGTTCTCCAAGCACTTTTATGTGGTCTGTTGTAGGATCTATCACTTGTTATGAGGAAAAACTCAGATGTCGGAAAAAATACAGAGCAAAGCCAGTTAGGTATTGACCTATCAGATTGATGGACTGGCAGGAAAGCACACAAAGATCTTTTTGATATTATCAGGGTAAGGTCTCACTGAATCACTTGAAATAAGAAAAATAATGATCCAAAGGTAGCTGAGGTTTGCTACAGATGGAGACTTAAGGTCATCTTAGGATGTGCAGAGATAGATACCTGTGTGAAAAGTGCAAACGTTTTCACAGTCTATTAAGGATGAGCCCTTCTGTAGAAACTTTCTGAATCCTATCAACAGCTCGTTCACATCCTAAAGCATAAACTCTTATGTTTGTTTAAACATTGCTCAGCTTAGCAATAAGAGATTAATATCTTGGTGTCACACTGAATAATAGTTGATTGTTGCCTCCCACTTCCAGTCATTATTCTTGCATAAATGAGAAAATCATTCTTGCTTTGTATACAGCCATACATAGTGTGTGGCCCTGTTCATCTGATCTGCTAGTCCATTAAAGGAGAGCAGCATTGAAGGTAGGATGCCTGCATGATTAACAGTGATCTCCCATTCATTGCTTTTTAGCAACAAATAACACTCAGTCAAGAAATGAGCAAAATAACTACAGAGATACCTGCTTTTTTCTTTAAAGATAATAGGAGATACTTTTGTTCTTTCTTTCACTTACAACCTTCATTTTGCTGCACACCTTGAAATGCTAATGTTTCAAGATGGGAAACACTGATTTTCTGAGCTTGATAGAGGATTTTATGAAATCTGCTTTGGGGCATGGGCATTGTATCAGGGAAATCAAGCTAAACTCAGGCCTCAAATCTGTCTTAGCTCACAAATGAAAAAGATCAGCAGACCTAAGTCCCCAACAGCAGACATTTATTTGCCTTATGAAACCGCTGAGCAGTTGATAGACCTGAGAAATTGGTATGCCACAGAGAGGAAAGGACCAATATATTTCCTAGATGGAAGCTTTGCTGTAAGTATGGGGCATACTTTATAAAATCTCATGCATTTTAGGGTAATATATACCACATTCAGCTGTGTTTCTATGAATGAGGGAGAATAATAACTCTAAAGCCTTTCTAGCTTGTCATGGACCTGTTAGCAGAATCTAGAGGCATCTCCTTTACTCCTCAACTACTTGGTTTACTGTAACTTGAACGCTAACTCCCCATGTCTTACTAAGTGCTCTGAGCTCCAGTGAGGAAAGTTTACAGATCTTGTGCCTGAAACTCACCTTGCATAACACCTTCTAACACATTACAGCATCAATTGACAACTGATGTGTGATACACATAAGCCTCATTGCTTCTTGGCTATCAGCGCAAGCAGAAAATTAAAGCCACTATACCAAACACTTGGGTTTCTAATACTTAGTAATAGATGAACATGGCTAATGGTTGCTAATTTTGTGCATATGAATAAAAATGCTCAGTGACCACTAGTGAATAATCTTTTCCTCTTGGACAATGACAATTGCCCAAGCAACATAGAATCTGCTTTTACAGGAAGGGAGGACCTCAAGGAGAGGTGCTTGGTCATGATGTGCTGGAATATGGAGAGGCATTCAAACCTCCCTTGAAAAATAGTTTTAAGAAGTCCTTTCAGGAGATGCATGTTCTGTTATAAAGAGATCCGTGTACTTAACCGTCACCATCAACAGGTATAAAGTCTTTAGGACCCCAGTGTAAGCTGCACATACTTAGGCCAAGCTATTGAAGACAGTAGATGCCTCATTTTGTATAGTGTTTAGTATCTCCCTGCCGGTCACTGCTGTTCAGTGCAGAGCTACACAAATGCATTCATTTTCTATCCTCACCTCTTCGTGCCTGCCTCTTTGTCTCAGATGGCAGAAAGTTTAGGGAAATCACACCATCTGCCTTGTCAGAACCAAGTTGGGGTCCTTGCAGTGCTTCTTAAAAAAAACCCCTTCAGAATGTTTCTCACAGGAAAATCACAAACGGGATTTCACTTGCGAGACAGCAGTAACAATCTCTTCTTTGGTCTATGTCACATAGCAAGGAGCTGAGTTCTCCTCCCTTCTTTTTGGATGCTTTACCTCTGGTGGCATTTCTCCTGTTTTTCAGATCTTACTATGCCAAAGAGAAGAGTTCACTTCTGACAGTGAAAAGTGCATTTACAGGGATTCACAAAAGAAAACATGTGTCCTTATCTAATTCCTGAAGACACCAACTGCACAAAAATGAGCCATCCTCCAGCACAGGTTTTTCATTTGTCCTGTCTTACTGTGTGGATGGATTCTCACTGCTTTTCCTCCCACCCTTTTCCTCCTGCCCTTGGAATGAAACAGGGAGAAAGAGGTTAGAAAGATGTACCATCTGCGCTCCTTATTTACAGCCCAGAGGGAAACAGAGATAACTGAACAAATTACAAAAGCAGATTTTCTGTGACATGACGCAGCCGACATGTTTAAAACCAAAAGACGTAGCTTTTTGGCAAAGGAGTGGAATCAGATTAGGAAATTAAAACATTCGGGTCTTAAGCTTAACTAAGACTCTGTTGGAGATGAGAATTAATGTAGGCTCCTCCTATGGAGACTGCAGCCAGCTGTGCTGGAAAATCAAGAGAATTATGCAGTGGAAGCAGATATTCCAGATGTCAAAGGAAGGGGCAGTGCATAGACATAAGCCAGCCCTGGAATGGCAAACAGTATGAGAGGTTATTCAGACCTGAAAGAGAAGTATGATCTCTATTTGGTGATGGAGGTGTTTCTGTAGACCAGACAAAAGAGAGCCATGATTGAACTGAAGTAATGCTATTTTCTGAAACATTGCCTTTAGCAGTCTCAAAGATCTCAAGGCAGTGGCAGAGGTGAGCAACTTATTTTGCTCTCTTTCAAACTCAATCTGAAGATTGCATTGCATTTGCAATTTGGGAATTGCATTTGGGAATCTGCATAGGAAAAACATAACATACAAGCATAAACCTGGATCTAAATCCGTGTCATTTGTGATGAGTAGTGCATTTTCCTGCAGGATTCAAAGGCTTTATTTCCCCACTCTCCCAGTTCCTTCCTTTTTTGCTTGAAGAAACCTTTCTGCAGAATCTAGCTTGTGAATGGTATTAGTGAGAAATTCATTATCTATAATAATGAATTGGCAGAACAGCCCAGCATCTTCACAAGATCCTATAATTTGATGTGGAGTTTGATGTATATTTACACTGTGTAAATTTCCACTGCAAGGAGATGGAGCACATGAACCATTAGTCCATACTGCTCCTCTAGCATTGTCACGTAAACAAACCTTTTCTTGTAAGAGATTGTTACATTAAGAGTAAAAAGCAGAAAAGAGACATTTCACCTGATTTCAACTGAAAAGTTCTCCTAGTAAAGTAAAAGAAGGGATGGTCAAACATGGCTTTCTCTAAAGCAAAACAAGTATTTACAAATTTATCTGCTGGAATGCTTGCAGGAAGCAGTTTAGCATTTAGTATCCTGGGCAGCTAATCCTAGTCCTTTGAGAGAGATGAATAAATCAATATCACTGCAACCATCTTACAGGTGGCTAAACTAAAGCAAAGCTGTCACTCCTTTGAGATCACAGATAGAGTCAGTGCTGTAAACATGCAGTCTTCGATCATGATGCGATGCCTGTTTTGATCCTGAGGAAGGCTAGAGCATTTCTGATGTAAATGGAGAAGAGTTTGATGCAAGAAGACTTGTACAGCATGCTTCATCCTGCTAAGGGCTGATTAAGAATTAGAGAAAGGGTTTTATTTTTTGAGCATGAGTCATTTTGTTTAAACATTAAAACGCAAAATCAATCTTCTGACTATTCAGTCATTATTTCAGAGGAATGGAGATTTATTTACTGTCTCATTCATTAAGTTCCTTTGCTGCCTTTACCAAAAATTATGACATTCTTCAGAAGGTCACAAGGACTTTCTGCACAAACTAGTGTTTCTTCTGAAACACACGCAGAAGATACTGCTTGCATGATCTATGGACAGGGCCACAGGCCTGTGTGAATCAGAGGGCCCATGTTTTCTCCTGGTGTTGTCTTAGATTCACTTAAGAGTCTTGTGAAAATCACGTTCCTAAAAATTTTTATATGTATATGGCTTTTGTGAGTGGTTAGATCTGTGAAAGGAATAAGCTTTTAGTCAATAAGGTTTTTTATTTTCCAAAACACTTATTATGTTAGGAAGAGGAACTTCCTTCCAATTTAAGAACTTTACAGGTTGTTGCAGATTCCTTAAACACGATCTAGCTGCACTAAATGAGATCTATGCTGTTTTCTTGTTAGAAGCCTGAAGCAAGTCATGTTTCAGGGAAGATTCTTGGTAAGCAGCGAACAGAAGACTGCCACCCCTACTCATGATCAGAATACAGAAAATATGCCCCTGCTGTCCAGAATTCTCCACCAGCATTTTCATCCTAGTTTCTATGTACAATGAAGGTCTGGACCAGAACAAGTGTTCCCCTGCGCTGCTTCTGCCGGGCGGTTCAAAATGGAGCCTCTTCCTCCTGCCAAGCTGAGATCTTTGCTTCTGCAGAGCATGTGGGAGAAATCCGTGTTAGTCACTGCAGGGCAAATTCGTGTGCACTGCTCATTGGTTTGTGTGTGTACAACTGACTGCAAAGCTGAGATGTATTTCCCATAAGCGCAGCGTGAGGTGGGAGACTGGGTGTTGAGTGACCTTTCTGTTGATGGCAAGCATGCAAATCTGAATTGGAGAATAGTGTTTGTCCTATGGAATTTTGCTTGAATTTTAACACCCAAATGTGACAAAAGGGAAGCATGCACAGAGGAAATTGTTTGTGAGGGATATGCTGTGTGTGTCTCTGTATGCATGTGTTCTATGGCGCTGCCATGTATAAATTTTACATATTAGCTAAAAGTGGATAAGGCTGTTCTTCTGAAAGGTATAATTTCCTGCGTTTTGAGAGACCGTGAATGGACCAGTTTACAGAAAGAATGTACAGTAACAGCCAATCAAATTGACAGTTGAGAACCCCCCCTAAAATTTCTAGCGCATTTGAAAAGCGTTATGTATCTTATTGTGGGCAGACTATAGGAGTAGAGCAGTGAAAAAATGGCTAATTACAGATGCTCAAACGGAGCATTCTGTGCAGATAGGATAGGATAATGAAGTTTATCAAGCATACGTGTTGAATTAGCCCTCAGAGGTCAAGGAAAAATAAGGAGGACATGTGTGAAACTCTCATCTTCCCAGAAAAACAAGCACCACTGTACAAATTAATGTCTGCATCAGGACACTTCGTTAGCAGTTGACAAGACTTTCACACATGCTCGTGTCTGCCTAGGTGTATTAAATCTCCTTTTTTTTCAGAAAGAAATTATGGAGTGGGGAAAGAAGCATCTGATCCCTTAAAAAGTACATTTGGAAGTCAACCAACGAGACCTTGTTATCAGTCTTTTTGATAAAATGCTTAATCCTCCCCCTGCTGCCCTGTCTATTAAGAAAAAAGCAACACGACAGTGAACTTGGCAGAACAGTGAATCTGGATGTGTGTGAGATTGCAACACTCCTAACAGCTAAACTAGTTGTTTTTGAGAAGACAGCAGAAGTCTCTCCTCCACTTGTATCTATGCAGAGCTTAACAAAGTTTTAGGCTGATATGCTGCGCTGCTTTGGTCACTGACTCAGATAGTATCTTCTGGTTTAATTTGATTAGAAAGACAAAGATTTTTTGGTAAATTCTCAAATTATATCTCCTGCACATATAATTTTACATCTTCTTACAAAAGATCCTCTGCTAATGCAGAAGACCGCTGTTTTGTCACAAAGAGACCTTAACAAAAGACAAGTTACTATAACAACCAAGCATACCATTTCAACCCAGGAACTATGTTTTTATGCTAGTCTAAGTTTCTTTTTTTTCTTCTTTTTTTTTTCTTTTTTTCCAAACTGGGTAACATAGAGAGACACTCTAGCAAATGTATTGTGGGGATATATAGACATACAATGGTTCACAGTTTGGACATGTATTTGAGACACATCCAACATTACAAGCACACATATGTGCCTTCATCTATTACTGATCTAGGAACAAAGACGGAGCAGAAAGAAATGTCTCGTTTCTGTACCAAAATATCTACTTTATTTTCAATGTGCTCTTTCCTGAAATCCAGCAGACAATACTAACTAAGATCATCCTTAGACGAACAGCATTATTCACCTGCTTGTGTGGCTGGACTCCGTCTCTCCTGTCCCATTCTCTGCCATGGCTTCCTTGGAGCTGTTGGCAGCTGATGGAAGAGGAGCATTCCTCCATTAACATCACAGGAACTAGAGGAGTAACTGAGGCACTTTACAAGCCAGAGGCACAGGCAAACGTGTAAATAATTTTCTCCCTGATTTCCTTGCAAGTTGCTCTCCCTGAAGTCCTCAAATGTAACTGCGAATCCGACCCTATAACTTAAATTAGAAACACTCTAGAACAGTTTAGTTTATAACTGATCTGTTTGCTAAGAACTGTGTTACCTTTATAACTTTGTGCTTTCCTGCCTTAAAGAATACCAATAGCCCTAACATTAAAGAAATATCTCTATTTTAGTTTCAAGGCTAAAGCAGGGAAAAAATAACTTCATTTAGGCTACTTAGATTTTAAAAACTGGAGTTGGTCTTCCCTGGTGTCTATTAAATGAACAAAACTCCAACCTTACTGTAGAAATCTGTCAGAACTCTAGATGAAAGGTTTTTTGATGTATGCCATGATGATTGCTGTGAAAGTTGTTGAAAGCAACAGGCGTGAAAACACTGGGCAAAATTTTTTTTTCCAGGGCTGCAGTGCACTGGGCAGAGTCTGCTGCAAACTGGTTATGTTAAAGGAACTTTTCCTGGTCTCCTGAAGTGCAGGTTGAGACTTGAAAAGCAAAAGTGCCTTTATCCACGCATCTGAACATTTTGGGTGAGTTGTTCCATGTTGAGGTGTCAGCCAGGACTGTGGTCTTCCTTTGTAGGTTGAACATTTGGAGGGGAGATCACTGATGAAAGAACAAAGAGTTAGGAAAGAGTACCTAAGAGTCGATCTTTTTGCACTGGGCCGTTGTAAGAGGTGTAGAAGAGAAGCACAGTAGCCACGGTCAGCCTAGTGAGATCATGCTTATCAGATTAGCAAAACAAAAGCAATATGAAAGATTTTAAGTCAATGAAGTTGCCACATTTCTTGGCAATTGTACAGAAATTGTACAAGTGAGGATCAAGTCCACCTAATGAGTTGACAAGGAAGGTGAAAGTGAAAAAAGGGGAAGCTGGAGCTGTTTTCATGTTATTGCTGGGGAAAGAAGTAACAACCAAGTGGAGACTTTTGCCAGCAGTAGTGGTGAGAAATATCAACATAGATGGGCTGACTGGATTCAGTCAACACTAGAGAACCCAGAAGAAACAAGATTATAACAAGCTACATACTAAAAGTAAGTAGAAAAGTGAATACATGTGTATGGTACCAAGCTGAGATCTCTGTTCTTACCTACCTCTGGAAATATAATAGATTGACTAATCAGAACCAAGGAAAATCATTTCTAAGACCACTTGTCCTGGTTTTGGTTGAGACAGAGTTAATTTTTTCATAGAGGCTGGTATGGTGCTGTGTTTTGGATTTAGGAGAAAAGTAATGTTGCTAACATGATGATGTTGTAGGTGTTACTAACAGTGCTTGCACAGAACCAAAGACTTTTGGCTTCTCATGCTGCTCTGCCAGCAAGGAGGCTGGGCAGAGATAGGATCAGAACAGATGAAACAAACAGGCTAAAGTGATGTCTCATTCCATGTGCAGTCATGCTCAGCAATAAAACTGGAGTTTGCTTCTTATTGAGGTCTGACTGAGCATCCATCAGTAAGTGGTGAGCAGTTGTGTTGTGTATCACTTGCTTTGCTTGTATATATAAAAGTATCTAATATAATAATAACAATTATTGTTGTTATTACCCTCCCTATCTTGTCTTATTAATCAGTCTTTATATCAACCCATGAGTTATACTTTTTTCCAATTCTCTCCTTCATCCCACAGAGAGCAAATGACGGTGTGCTGCTTAGCTGCCAGCTGGGTTAAACCACTGACATGATTTTACAGGAAAGACTGTTGAAAACCAGATTTAGCCTTAGAGAAAGGCAAGCAAATAATGAGAAGAGCTGAACTGTCCAGAAAAAAAAAAAAAAAAAAAAAGGATCAAACAACAGCAAGTAATGGAAAATGAGGAAAATGAGTACAAGGCCTTAAGATAAAAGTGTAATGGTAGAAAGACAGAGGCAGACAGTCTGAGAATGGAGATGTCTTGATGTGAAGTGAGGGTGAGAGGTAGAATGAGTAAGGCTTGGCCACTACCCAAGAGTCCATAAAGTGGGAAACAGGACAGCTTTATGAACTGCTGCTACTATTGTCCCAGGAGGGAAAGAGCAGCAGAGTATAGGAAGGATTGGTGATACTGTAGTCTGAATGTGGTCCTAAAGCTGTGTTCCAGTTGAAACTTCTCTCATATAAGAGTTATTTAGATGCAAATTTGTTCTCAGGCAAAAATTTTTAATTAATTTCAAAGTGTGGTTGAAAAAACGTTGGACTGTGTTACTTCTTGGTATGCGCTGAAGCATATGACCTGCTGCAAGTAGCTTTTTTAACTCAAATTCACTTCAGAAGTAGCCTATCTACCTTTCCAGTGCCAGCAGTTGACTAGTATTGAGATGTGGAGCGCAAAAGTCTCCCTAGAAAGTCTCCTATTTTGTATTTGCAAGCTAAGATAGTACTAATAGACAACCACAGAATAACACTGACAAGCCGTCAGAGCTACAGGTATCACAGCTCTCTGGTGTGTCCTCCTTTGCCATAGTGACATCCATGGAAGACATCCTCGATATGTTTAGAGAACTTTACACCTATGTGTAAAGGTGAGTAGATACTGCAGCTGTAGAAGGAAACCATTTGGAGTCTAGTAGTTTATGCAAGCTGCTAGCAAGATCAGCAGCAGAGCATCTTGCCAAGATAACCTACTACAATAGAAGATTCGTAGCTGAACATTATCAAGCACCTAAAGTTTGTGCTGCCAAGACCTCAGTATTTTGAAGCAGAGATAAAATGATACTTGGAAAATACGTTTTTGGTGGTAGGTACCCACAGCTAAGACTAACTTTCCATGGTAGTGGAAAACTAGTCTGCTGTATTATCCTCTGCATTTTTATGAGGACAATGCCAATGATCCACAGAAATACTGAGTAGATTGTGTTATGAGAGGAAGATTCGTGCTCCAGGTGTGAACAGATCTCAAGAGAATCTCGATAGGAGAATGTGGGGTAGGTTTGGTTGTGGGTGCAAGACAGGATTTAGCTTAAAAGGATGAATAGGAATTTCAGTGATGTTTGGAATTAACTTCATTAGGTGACTGGAGTTTACCACTCTTAAAACTTTCTTTTAAAAATTCAGTGTGATTCAAGCTTCTTTCTTTGAACAGGTGTTTGGGTTGGTGACTGAACTGAAAAAAATCTGTTTCAGATACAAATTGGATCTGGGAGAACACTTTGGCAAAGACAGTGATCAGCAGCTAAAAACTATAGAGAGAGAGGTATCAGAAATAAGACAGCTTGAGAGCCCTTATCTGGGAGAGTTCTGAACACTGTTGTGCAGTGAGATGGAGCCTAAATAACTGCGATGAAACTTGTTTAGAGATTGTATGTTACAGTTAGTCTTAACTGAATTCTTTATTGCTTCACTCAAAGTCGTATTTAGTATATTTGGAGGGTCTAATATAAAAAGCTCTTTCTTGAAGGAAGAAATGGAAAAGAATAGGACTTTTTAGAGTTGATTGACATTCTTGTGGTAACTCTTCTGCAAATCTGGCTCAGTATTTTGGTCTCTGCATGATAGCAGGTCTGTTCTTAATATCTGGCTTTAAATATATTCTTCAAAGGCACCGGGGTAATAGCTCGTTCTGTAAACAAAGTAAATTTGTGCAGTGCTTAATCTATTGCTACTTAAAGACTGCTATGAATCTTAGATGCTCCAGAATATGCATCCACTGTGATAGGAGCGATCTGTGCTGTATCACTGACCTTGCTTGGGAACCCTTGGAAAGCACTTGGATGGGTGACACGTGGTCACTGTCCAATGCCCAGGAGCCTTCCTGGGTACTCCTTAATGCACTGGCAGGGATGTAGCCATACAGGATGAAATCTGAAGTGCTTGTGTGGTTTTGGATGAGTTTTTGCACTTAAATGCCCTGAATTACAACAAAAAAAAAAATTTGCAAACAAAATGAAAATTTCAGGATTATAGTCCTGTGTACAGCTAAAGAAGGAAGAAAACCCAGCAAACTCTGATAAGTACGTTATTAGGTGGTTAATTGCTCAATTTAGTGCTTGGTTGGTAATGAAATCAAACACCTATGCAATAAGACTGTTTTTACTATTACAAGACACTTTGGGACATTTTGAATATGCAGGGTGCAACAGCATATTAACCCAAATAGTAATTCTGTATTTGACAATTTGGCTTTGTTAGCATAATACCATTTTTATTTTATTGTAGCAGTGAAGAGGGAAACATTTTGATAATAATTTTCTTTCATTATCCATTTATATTACTTCTTCCTACCTGATATTTTATTTTTATTTTTTAAACAAAACAGAAAGCTTTTATAACCAAAAGGGCTGAATGAAAAAAAGAAATCCCAGTCTGATTAGTTCCATTTTCAATATTTAGCAAGGAAGGTGTCAGCACAGGAGAAGAACTCTAATATCCATCAGCTCTCCAAATATTCCTGGTATTTTTACAGAAAAAAAAAAAAACAAACCTGACATGATATTATAAAACCTGCATGATAGCAAAGAGTTATTGTGCTTGTGCTTGTGATTCGATGTGGGAGAGAGATGGTTTGGAGGGAATTATAATATCTTTTATTAGGTCAACTGGTATAATTGGAAAAAATGGAGAAGAAGAATGTATAAGATCTTGCTGCTTTTTTCCCCAGCTGTTTCAGTCTGATGTAATAAAGTCAGGTTTTTTTTTTCCTCTTCAAATCTTGCTTCTTTTAAATCAGAGACTCTTGCTGCCTATGCAGGTTTTCCTGTGATTCAGTCTTTCTCGTTATGTCCAGCTGTGCCTAGATGTGCCCATTTTCTTTCAGAGACCTACTCCTTCCCCTACAGCTGCATTTTGGCTATCTGCTTGCCCCAGCTGCTGCTGCTGCCCCATCTCTGCTCTTCCTTGTATTTCCCAGTGTTAGCTTTCTCTTCCTTTTCCCAAATGGCAGACAGCAAAACAAACAAACAAACAAACAAACAAAACATTTTCTGCATATCCAATAGCTCCTCTGCAATTTGTTTCTAACCTGTAGGTCGGAAATGTGCCAGGAGGACACTGAAATGTCCTTTTGCTTATCTAGACTAACATATTGAATTTGCCTGGGCCCATCCCTTACACAGCTACTACTGGTCCACTGTCCTCTGTAGGGATAACCGTAGGCTAAGCCTAAGGCTTGAAGATACCTGTGCCTGATGGCGGGCCCTGCATGCCCACAAGAAAGGAAGCATTGCAAATGGAACTTAAAACCATAGCTATGTTTCTCCTAAGGCAGAGAATAGCTGCATTTCAGCATCCTATCTTACCACTTCGAGTTGCTCTTTTTTCAGTGCAGGCATAGTTAGTTCTACCTCTCAGCTATGGTCAGTCATTAAATAAGATGATGTTATTAAGCTAATTAAAAAAGTCTAGCAGGAGAATGGAGTGCAGACTTCTGCGGGATGTACAATTAACCTTAAGTGAGTGAGGAGGGGGAAGCAGCAAATTAACAAACCGGCTGCCGTTAGCCAGATACCGTGCCCAGCTTTCCACTTGCTGTTAATCAGACAGATTGTTACATGCTTTGGGAAGTTTAGCTGACTTGCCGGATCAGCATAAAACAGAAGCTCGCCAAAGAGATCACACAGTGTTTCCAAAAGCATCTGAAGGAATTTATAGCTTGTGAATTACAAAAGCAACTCTTAATTAGTCCCCAGAGGCAGTTGCATGAGTAAAACTGAGAACACTGCCTCGTCATATTTGCTGCCTTCTCACCATTTTCATACGGGAGCCTGATAATGAATGTTCTCTAACAATTGGAGCTCAGGGACCTGTGGCTAATAACATTCCTGAGCAAACAGCATCCTGTGTCTGCAGTGCTGCAAAGATCGGTTGGATGCCACTGTGTGTCAATACTGCTGCAGCCATGGTGGTTAAGCTGAAAGATTCGATAGCTACCAAGAACATCTTTGATGGGAAATGAGTGCCTTGGTAGCCTAGCAGTAGCCAGAACATTTTGCGATATGTTTGTGTTTTCTATTTCTGAGATGTAGATTTTATTCATAAGCTGGAAGTATGAATTCTCAGTGCTTTCCTATGGCGTGGATGAAATTGATTTTGGATAGCCAGGAGCATGGATATGGGTGCATGCAAGCCACCATCCTTGTGTACTTTCTATGTCTTACCATACTCCTGGACCATTTCCAGATTTTGTTTTCTTTGGAGACTGACAATCAAAACAAAGCAAACCAGCTGCAATAGTCTGGGGAGCCTGAGTTTAAACATTTTTTTTAATGTGGGATCAGTTGAACAGGGATTAGGGATTCCAGGATCAGATCCACTGACAACACTGCATTCTGAAAACTCTCTGAACTGAAAAATGTTAAGAGTTTTGATACAGCAATAATTTCCTTGCCATCTGCTACCAAAGCAAATGTGAAATCATGCAGTGGCTGTCTCTGACTTTGCAAACCTGCAAACATTCATTTATCAGTCATTAGGAATTTTTTACCAGTTAGATTAAGTCCCTGCAGTGACATTGTGTATCAGTATGTTTGATGTTACATGAGATAAACGAGTTATTTTCTTAATCCCATCGTTTAAAGCTGTCAACCCAAATCCCAATTTTGCTATTTTCCTTCTCTTACACTGGGACAGAAATTTCTCAGAGAAGTGTTCCTAAAGTGAATGTTTTAAAAAGGGGAATATTTAGAGCGAGGAATTGTGTAAGTGCTCAGTTTTTCAACAGCAGTGGAGGAAAAAAGTGACCCGAGAAATCAATGGGGAATTGCTGGAAGTTCTGTATTTTTTAAAATTGGGTTATTTATTTGGTTACTTATACATAGATTTGCATGCTTGTCATTGAGGATGAAATGTTTGACCTCAAGTAGCTTGTAAATTCTCCCCTATTTGTCCTGATTAGTGCTCATTTGTTGCAAATTCTTTACAGGAGAACGAGGAATATCTTCATCCTCCATGCTGGTGCAATTTGAGTGAACAGCTTTATGATTAAAGAGTCTCATCAGTTTTGGAGGTGAAACAGGACCTCAGCGATTCAAGGGGAGAAAAGTAGGAGAGGAATAAAACGGTACGCAGGGGAGATAGGAAGGGTGAAAGACAAAAGCTAAGTTGATATATCAGTGACAGATCATAAAATGAGATTAACATGAGTATTTCCCATTTAAGTTTAGCGTTTGATCACAAATTAAAGACATAAGAGCTATCTCGACTTTAGAATCAAAGGAATGTGCCCTTTTTTTTCTTACTTTTTTTTTTTTTTAACTGAGGAAGGCAGCTATTTAACTAGTGGCAGGGTTCCTGGCCAGAAATGTTATCACAGATAGCATTTAAGAAATTGAATCAGTCATTCTGGCAAGATATTTGCAGAACTAAAATACTTTTCTCAGTCATCATCTTTGTTATGCTCAAGTGGTCTCTCACTGAAGGAGACACAGACCAGGTCAGCCTCTAAGATCGAATAACTTTGAGGTCTGCTGAGTGCTCATTGACTTCTTGAATCAGCACCTCATACCATAAAGCCCTGGTGATCGGAAACCAGCAGGTGAGTAATGGGTCATTGAAAAACTTGTACTCTACTGCTCCAATGGATTTATTAGGCAGCATGATTGTCTACGTTGTGCATTTGATAAAATACAAATAACAGGGCATTACCACAGCACCTTTACTGTAATAGCAGATAAGTGGCTCTCTTTTGCAATGGCATTTGTCCATAAGTGTTCCAGAAAGGTGATCTATAATGCCAGTGCGCCAAGTCATGACAGCAATATAGCCCTCAGACATTAATTCTGCAGTCTTTTATGCTAATAAGTATAATTTCTAGGCTACTAGAAAAATGTACATAAAACGTAGCTAATTCAAAGCCATTCAGCCCTACATTCCATTGGCAGCGAGATGCCATCCTGAGATCCTTCTGCCAGACTAAAACACAGGTGTAACCACTTGCAGGGCTTGCATGTGCTGAGAGAATCACAGTGGCCTGAGACAAGAAAGAAGGGAATTCAGTAGGGTCTTGATCTTTGGCTGATCCCCAAAACAATGTTGGCACATGGATCAGGTCAGCAATACGCGTAGGTCTTAGTGAGGAGGAGAATGTCAGTTATTAGGAAGGGGGCAGAGAGAAGTGAGCTGTTAACAGCTGCTTCTGCAAAGCTCACGTCCCTCCTCAGTAGCACTGCAAATGAGGTAACAGATAAAAAAATGGGGGTCAGTGTCTGAACATCTCCATCACATTCCGCTGGCTGGGCTCTTGATAATCGAGAAGATATCTCTGTGGTCCTTGTTTTTGTGGTTACTTTCTTGAATTTGGAAGTCGAAGTTTCTTTTCTTTTCTCAGTGCTTATGTTTGGGCTGCTGTTGACACTTTAGATAGACCCTATGATTTTGGCTGGATTTCTTCTGCCAATATGCTCAATAATTTGCAGTTGAAAAACAGTGCAACAAAAAGCCATGCTGGTAGAAAAAGTAGCAAAGAGAAAAAAAAAAAGGCAAAAGAAAAAAAGTAGTGTTCCGATGACATTTTGAAATGCCCTGAGTGCTCCACAGGAAGACTTAGAGGACCCTCTGGTCTTTCCAGCATGTTAAAAAACAGGCTTAATGGACAGCAGGCTGAGAGTCACTCAAATGATGAATTGAGACAATGGTTATCTCCAAACAACTCATTTGCTGTACCTTTTATCTTTGAGGCAGTGATGCTTTTGAGAGGATCTGTGGATGGCTGCCATTTATCGAGACAGATGAACTCATTTGCAGGAAAAGGAAAGGCAGAGATACAAAGATTGACATTTCTACTGTGTGGTTTGAAGATATAATGTAAAGCCCAGGGTCCCTCCTGTCCATGGAATGCTCATCTACTGTGGTGAGTGAAACACTGAATGCATTTGGAGAAAAAGAGCAGCAAAAGGCTGATGGGAATTATGTTCTCGTGAATCCATTTCTTTGCAGAGGCTAAAAGAGTGAATGCCAGAGGACTGCTAACATGCTGTGCCATGACAGTCACTCTTGAAAGTCAGATTTATTGGCAGCAGGCCTACTTTGAAGGGTCCTTCCTGGCTGAGGCTTGGATTAGATGTGTGTGGTGACAGGCTGCAGATGTGTGTAGGCAGCTCGCAGCTGCATATGGATGCTGTGGGGCATGGCTAAATTTGCAGAACAGGACAATCCCAGATTAAGATAGGGAAGGAGAGTCAGAAGGATGGGGTGAGGTGGGGAACCTAAAGAGAGGGTAAGGAAAGGATGGAGGGAGAACTGCGGAAAAAAGGTGAAAACTAGGTGGCAAGAAACAGTTGGCAGGAGGGGAAGGAAAAGAGCAAGAGAAATTTGGGAGTCATTGTTTTGGGCTGGGTGGGAAGGTGGGAGCAGGGCTAGTTTAGCACATAGGCAGGAAAGGCTGCTGCCAGCAGCTATGCCAATGATAGCCAGCCAAGAGAGTCATAATCATTTAACTGAGGGGATGAAAGTGGGCCTGGGGGCTGACATTTACCAAATAACACTGAGCAGACTGAAGGAAGGAGAAGGAAGAAGTGCTTATGTATAAGAACAACACAAGAAAAAAAACGTTTGTAATGACTTATCTGAATCATTAGCAATGTTCCTCCAGGTCATTCCTGTGCTGTTCAAAACTCGGAGTCCTTTACTTGTTTCTCTGTTCCATATTTTCCTTTTCATTGCATAGCAATTTATGTCCTGCTCATGCAATTTCGATTCAGGTAAACTTCCCTTTCAGTCTCAAATTAGTGGAAGTTTTGCCTGAGCAATGAGTGAATTATTTGGCTCTTAGAGCTATTATTTCAAGCATTACAAAGCCATTATTTATCAGTAGTCAATTTGTGCGTATACCTGACTTTGTGTCTTACTGGAATTAAAAACAGCACTCTGTAAGAGACTGTAAACCAAAGCCTACAGAGCAGGAGGCACATCTGCTCTTACAGGGCTTTGAGAACTACCAAAGAGCAGTGCTTTTTAAGAAACAAGTTCTACTGGTAAAGATAATTATTTTTAAATGAATTTCTAGTGGCTGTAAAAATACTGACATTTCTGTCAACAGAATTGTGTTTGACTGTTCTTAACCGAGTGAAACGGCGTTTGGTTTTAGATATTTGTAGTTGTTTCCTAGTTGACTCGACATTGAAAAGGCAGTACTTCATATTGTGAGCACGTACTTTCCAACTTTTTCTGTGATGAAAGACATAAATGCTGAAGACTTCTGAAGTGACTTCTGGTGGGATTGAAAAAAATTGGAACACTTTTTGAACTGCTTTATCATTGTGATGCGAAAGAGGTTTTGCTTTGCTTTGCTTTGCTTTCCTCTTGGATGTCTGCAATTCTACTGCCCTTAGCGTGTGAAGTGCTCTTGTGACTGTGTCCTTTGCTGAACTTTTCAACTGTGCCACTGACATTGAAATACATTTCAGATTTTCCTCTGACTGTCTGCCAGCAAATTTCCTTCTATGTTCACCTGATATTGAGGGGTTGAATACCTCTCCATGAGTTGTATAGTTCATCTCGCAGTTTCTCTAATTTAGAATACCTTGTTACTTTTAACTTGTTTTGAAGACTTTGGCATTTTCCCTCATTATTCCATCTTCTTTCATAGCTATGTTCATCTGCCTTAAACCTGAATTGTGTCCTGTACGTGTTACAGACATTAAAAAAGCCCTCTGATGTTACATCTGTTGCCTTATCCTTGCCAACCTGTGATTTGGAAAATGACTGATAACATTTTTTTCCTGACAGTTTAGGTCTTTATATATCAGCAGAAGTGAGTCTCTTTTCTGGCTCAGAATCTCACTGCTAAGAGCAAAGACTTTATGTTTACTTATTTCTTTATTTTCATTGTTTGGTGCCATCTGCATATGACTTATTTCATGTAAAAAGAAAAGAAGCAATCTTTGCAATGAAAGAAGACCTCTGGATGGACCATGATTACTATCCAGAATATTTTGAGAGCTAATAAAAGCAGCCAAGGTGCCATTTCTTGATAATATTTTTCCTCTCCACACATGCTTCTGAACTAATGCAGTGCTCTGAGGAGAGTGCTTGTACGTGAAAAACAGGAGTTCTTCCTTGTCACAAGCCTTAGCAAACTGCTCTGCTACTCGTGCCTGTGAAACGCATTTCATGCCTCGTTCATCTGTTACCTAAATGAGATGTGAAAGCAGTTCCCACCTCATTTACATTTGCGCTGTTTTATAGAGCAGCGTAGATGCAGTTCCCCTGGAAGTAACAGAATGAGGTCATCAACCCTGGCCTCTCCTTGGGCTGAATCCATGCAGCCTCATCCTTTCAATTCACTAAACTGGAAATGAAGTCTATTTCTCTGAGCAAGTTACTATGAAACACCAGTGTTCTCCAGCATGCAGCAGTCACTATAGTTTCTGTACTTTACCAGGCTGTAAGCTGTCCGTGCTGGAAAGAAAAATGGAAGCTGTGCATTTACATGAGTTATCTGAGCCAAAGGGGATTCCTCCTGCACTGAGCAGAATGTAGTCAAGGTGAATAGGCAAGAAAACAGACTAAACTGATATGAAAATGAGATGAAAACAAGGAAAAAAAAACAAAAAACAAAAAAACACCCAAAAAATCAGTCCTCCTGTGCTATCCCTCCCTTAGCTGAGTTTGCAGCAAGTGGTCTTCAAGAGCATGCCCAAGAGGCAGAGGGCTGCTGGGGGACCAGCATCTGCACAGCTCTGGGAATCCCGGATGCTGCATCCAAACCACTTCTAGAGAGCTGCAGAGACCTTAGCTGCAGAACCTCATTCTCGCTGCCTTAGATTTTACACCAGCACAGAGATGTGAAAAATGCTAGTTTCCTGTTTCAATATGGTTTTTTTCTTTTCAGTTTTTGAACCTTATAAAGGTATAAATAGCTGTGTAAGAAAGGACACTGACGGCCCTAGAGTACAGTTGGACAAATTCAACCAATTCAACCACTTCTGTTCTTCCATCAACTGAGTCTTAGAGTTGAAAATAGAGTGGCAATGTAAAGCTTGCAAGATGTCAGCTATCTTTGGCATCATGCTAATGCCTCAGAAGACACAGGCTGAAAATACTAGCTTTCTTCATGCGATACCTTCCTTTTTTTCCTTCTAGTGCTCTCTGCTGGTTATGGGATCAAGATGCCTTGGCTGGCTCTCACCTCACATAACTCTGAGAGCAGAAAATAACCATGTCCACCTGCCCAGTCACCCTTGTGAATGAAAAGAGCTGTGTTACAGTAGCATGGCTATTTTAAACAAATTCTTTCAGAAGATGCAGCATGATATACAGGTGCCTCTTCCCTCCTGTTGACTACAAAAGAAATCTAAGCTGCAGTTGTGTGTCCTGAGGGTGGTGAAATGAATCTTTCTCCTTTTCCTGCTGAAGGAAGGAAGAGGTTGGAACAAAGGAAAAAATGCTCAGGTTTCTATGGGAAACATCTTCTCAGTGTCCTGTACCACAGATGCTAATGGATCCCAACTCATTTAATAACTGCAAGAGAGGCAGATCAGGGATGCCAGCTCATAAAAAAAGAAGCAAACAAAACAGGCTGTCTTGGCTCCCACCATGTGACAGCAGAAACACTATTGGCCAAGTGGAAAAAGACAAAATCTGTTGAGGAAGAAATGCTATTTTCAAGCTTTATAAGAGGAACCGCAAACATTAAGAATAAACAAACTGGAAAGTAGAAAATATTGGTTTTGTTCCCCATTTAGTGTTTGCAAGAATGACAAGATGGAACATGCTGGACTTGCTGAAGATGTGTGAGACTACAGTGTGCTGAAATACTTGTCTTACAAAACTCATGGATTAAATCATTATATAAGCAAGATAGCTTTGAGTAGGTTTCTTCTAATGGCTGGCTCTTTAGCTTTGTTCTGTATGGTGCTGCATGCCCTCTGACAGTGCTGAAGGTACCTGGAGGGTTTCACAGCATCCTTCTTTGTGTTCAGTTTTTACCTGATGGAGGGAACTGTTTCATTTGTTACATCATTCAAATACATATCAAATAATAGCGTTTATGCATTTTTCTCTCTCAGCAATTATATTTTTACATTTTCCTGTTATTATGTTCCTGCAGTTTCTATAGTTCACAGTCAGTGAGGCATCTGATTTGTGCCACAGAAATGTCGCACGCAGGGATTAACAGAGTTTAGTGCAGATGTAGGGGAGCTTTCAGTTGTGTGGGCAGCTGTTTGGGTTTCTTCACTGGAGAGAAGTACCAGACTGACTGCATTTCTGACAAAATACACACCCTCCGCCTACTTTGCACCTTACTGCAATCTTGTCAGGATTGGAAAAATCTCTGCCTAAGGTTTTTTTCTAGCCCCTGCCACGCAAAATGCATCAGCTTTGTATTTAGCTTCACATTTCTGATGTATTTTGCTTTGCTTTCACTTTATTGAAGATATATGTTGAAGGATTTAAGCTGTCCCCACCTATGCTTCTTTTCTGCAATGGTAATCTTTGTAGGAAAAGCCCTGGGAACAAACCAGTCCTTCTGTTTGTAACTGGAAACACGGGGTAAGCAGCGGGTATTCACTGATGAGAAAAATTTCTTCAAGGCCATATTAGTGTGTGTGGATGAACTGGGAGTAGTCACAGTGAATCCTGCAGAACCTGAGAAGTAGGTGGAGTTTCTAATTGCACAGTGAGAAATCTGACTCTCTTTAAAAGTACTAATAAGAATACTTTGTGGATAGAAAAGATGTCTTAGAGCCCAGCTGTTCTTTATTTAATTCATAGAGACTAGACTTATTAACTTCTGGGCTCTTGATATTTGTATTGCAGGCTGGTAGGCTGACATTTCTGTAGGTGTTTTGATGGTCTGTGCAAAAGGCTGAACGCTTTGCTGATGGCTGGTGCACCAAGTCCTTTGCAGTCATTTGTAACCTGATTGCGTGCGCAAAGCAGTGCTTGGTAATAAACCAGGAGAGCTATTGGAAGTGTGCTTCAGCAAGGAAATGGTCCCTCTGGTGCCAAACATGACATAGGGTCATCTTTGTGAATGTTGGGCAGAACATCTGGAAATAAATGGAACTCATGATAAAGGCTTGTTAATTTCTTTTAAGGATTTACTTCTTTCTAACGTTCATAGTAATTTAAATCTCATCTTAGTCAGCAGTGAGGCAAACCATGCACAGTGAGATCTTCTGTTTTCCTTCCATTGTGTCAGTCTATTCACAAACTTCTTGCACAGTCTGTCTTGAGAGTTGTTTCAGGTCAATGTAATTCAGGCAAGCAGTTAGGTAACAATTTCCTTGGTTTGACAGTAAAGTAGTCTAAATGCTAAAGCTTAACACTATGAAAGAACTTCACTCAGCATACTCTTCAGGTTAGTGTAAAGGTCGAGAGTAAGTATCATGGAAGAGTTCATGTTGGTCTGTGGCAAAAAGTTTCTTGGATTTTTCTTTAGTTCCCATTGCTGCTCTCAAGTCTGCCAGGCCGCTGCACTGGATTCTTGGAGCAGAGTGAGGTATGGTTTGCACAGAATCTGTCCAAACTGAAAGCTCCTGAGCTCTACAGCTAATCAGACTTGAGATCCAAACATATATGCTGAGAAAAGTGTGTGAAGACCTCTTAGAACAGTCTTGGAACACTACACCTTTACAATAGGCTAAGCTGACAGTTCCACACTTGCTGACCCAGCAACTTATATAGAGCAGAACAGAGAAAAAAACAATAATGCAAAAAAAATATGGAAGAGAGCTTCTCCTGAATGGATAAGAGGACAAATGAAGATGCATTGGAGGCATAAGAACATTGGAAAAAGGTAAAGGGAAAGCCTGTGTTGCTTAGTTAACATCAGATAATTCTGATTTTGCCTGAGCAGATAGAATAATGATTTTTTTGCATGGATATTTGCATTGGAAAGATGTATTGTTTCTTGAACTTCTAAAACTGCTGTAAGATTCTCTTACAGAATCCCGTAAAGACCTTTGTGTCTGATCTGAGACAGAAGCCTCTTGACCTGTGTGTCTCCTGCCCATTATTCAGGTTTTCATAAGTTAGCCAGTTCAAAGAAGCTACCATGTACTTGACTTGTGAATGTTCTCTTGTTCTATAATAGTGAAGACATACAGCAACGCTGGCAGTCTATCCCTCTTGGATTTCCTTTGTACTCTACCCTAGAGGCAGAAGTTGTGCTGCCCGTGAGGCATAATGGAGAAAGGAGAAAGCTATAAAGTGCACACAGATGTACAAGATTGGCATTCTTTTTTTAACCTATCTGGAACTTTAAAGGTTATGGAGGTGCTCAGGAGCTATGGAAAGTCAAAGACCTGAAGAACTTATTTGTTGTTTCCATCTGTTCTCCTTTTCTCAGTGTCTGTGCCTCAAGTAGGCAGATCCCCAGCGACACTGTGAAATGTCATACTCATTATCACAAGACTTACTGTTTAGATGACCATCTTAAGCTTCCAGAATATTGAACAGCAGACCTATTAGCAAAAACATATCAGGCTGCATCAAGAACTTGGCTGTTCTTGTATGTGTCAAGTATTTTTCAGAAAGGTATTGCTTTATTTTTGGCTACGTTTGGAGGAACAAGGAAGTGTTAACAATTTATTCACAGTGTGAGACAAACAGATATTAATAGAATTTTAATGAACTCCTCTCAACAGGATTTGAAGATTTTTTTAAAATCAAGTGTTGTATGCGGTTCTGTTAATGCTGTGGCAGTCAAAAATACAGGCATCATTAGAATATGGAAACAACTGAACCACATTACCAGAGACAGCAAGAAAGAGAAAGAAAGAGACAGTTTCAGCTGGACAGCCCCAGATGCTCTGTCACTACCAAAGTCAAAGCAGTTGTTATCAGATTCACATATAGATCCCATGTAATGGTGTGAACAGGTTGTGAAACACACATTTCACATGTTGCTCCAAAGTGGAAGGGTTTTTGAACTTGGACTTCACCTTTTGTCTCTTTAAATAATTGCTTATCAGTTCTGCATTTTTTACAAATAAAATTAAATCATCTGCTTCCTACTGATGCTCTCTTAAAAATCTATGTTTTTAAGTACACAAAGAGGCACAGTTTCAGGCCTCCAGATTCCCATCCTTATACCTCAGTGACCTTAATAATGCCTCTGCCTACTGAAGTGATAAAGAGAGGATGTACTTCTGTTGGCCTCTGCTCTCTGAAGTGAAATATTGAGACTTTCATTTTGTTAGTGAGAAAATCCTTGCTTTGCACTCTCTCATCTCTGACCCCGTATTTTGTTACTGTACTGTAATCTTTTTTTGGGCCACTGGTAGCTCTAATGCCAGCTTTTTGCAGTTGGAGCATGACATATGTATGGGAGGCAGGATCTGAAGGGCTGAATGCCTTTCCCTGATAAAAGCATCCCTTTGTTAGTGGACAAGAACATAAAGGTCAACTATCACCAAATGTAGTACAAATCTACTTACCATCTGAATACAATAAAGATGTTGGTGACTTCTACTCTATTAGCCCATAGAGTAGCTTTTTAATTAAAAATTTTCATTTCAACGCTGCACAGTGTGGAAGGACACAACTTCAGGTGCAGGTCCTTCCCAGAGAACACTGATGATTCTGTGTCTGCTAAATCTTGGCTCCATTGTGCAGTCCAAAAAATTACTTGCTTTTACTGTAGAATATGGCTCAGTCATATTTTCTTTAGTCAGTCCTGTGGATTTCACCCAGTCCTTTCCTTGAAATGTGAGCACATGGAATGTGCCATAAGATGTTCGAGAAGAGGGAGATGGGCATTCAGGCTCTCAAGAAAAAAAAAACAAAATTAGTAATAGCGATTTGGTGGGATATATTGGACTAAGATATGTTAGGACTAATTAACTCAAATCTCAGTGTGTAACAAAACAAAGAGCAGTAACTGTGGTCAAATATTTCCTCAGCCTGTGGGCAGTTTTCTCACATGTGCTGCTGTCACCTGTTTTTGCCCTGTTAGACTCAGGTTTTCAGTATTGGCAGTTGAGGGCAAACTGAAGTATAACAACCTTGCCCCTGTATAAGGCTTTTAAAGGATCTTACTTTCAACGAAATACTAATAATGCTGAAAATGATTTACTAACCTCTTCAGGAAAACTTGTAGCTCTTAGATGTTATTCAGAAGAGGGCTCTGCTGAAGTCAATGGAAAAAACAGGATCCTTCAGGGTGTGAAGCCATCATTGCAAAATAGTGTAGCAATGTCCTAAAGGGAAAGAATAAACACCGCAGCTCTGGTTTAGTTTGCTCCAACAGCTTGTGTTCTTAGGAGCATTTTCCATTTCAGTTTTTTAAGCTGTTATCTTGGAGGGCAAGGCAAGTTCACTGCTCACATCTAGCAGGAACGCTGCCAAAAGGACAGTTCAGTTTGATTCCTGACATTGCATGCTAGCAGAAGAAAAAAGGAGGAAAGGTTTTGATGGTTGTGAGGGAGCTTGTGTTTGCAGAAACCATTCTCTCTCCAATTTTTATTGCTTTCATTGCACAATGGTGTTACGTTTTACAAAGTCACAAGCAGCCTGTGGGATAGCTGACTTCTTTTATGGTCTTTATGCACATTTGCCTGCCTCAGGACAACAGAAGTTACAACATATTACAGCTGCACTTTGGGAGAAATGCATTATAGCCAGAAGAGACACCAGACAGCACCCTTTTCCCCATTAGATTTGAAGAATCTCCCCCACACCTGCTCCTGCTATGGACATCTGTGGTCCCACCAGCAGCACATGAGATGCAGCCCTTCTGTCTTACTCCTCATTTGTCATGCAAGCCTCACTGATAATTATCCAGTCTATCCAGGCACCTGTGTGCATGCTCTTGCCCTTAAGATTTAAATCTGAAGTGACATTAAAAAAAAATCAATCTATTTTCTCTTCCTGCTCTCCCCCTCACCTATTTATTTTTTTCATTTTATTTTTTTGTTTGTCAGTCTCATGTGCTGAATATTAAACAGGAAAACAAGTACGTACATCATCTGGGGCTGAGAAGGAGCACAGGTGCACGTACCAGGCAGCGAGCAAAACCAAACAATTTATTTAAAAGATTTTTATTCACTATTGTGCTCTCATACTTTATTCGACAGCCCAATATGACACCTCGAGTCCGCCTACGTGCGCACTCAGCTTGGAGCTGAGATGTTTTCTTGGCTCTTACACATTGTGAATTTTTACCACGGCTTTGCTCAAAGTTGCCTGGTGCAGAAACACTTCCTTTCCTCCTCCTGTTTTTGCAGCCCTTCTCTCAGCATCTCTCTTGGTTTTGCATTTGGGGCAGAAGTCGCACAGACTCTTTAAATAAAGGGATGCTTACAGCCTGCTTACTCTCTGCAAAAAGTGAGTACGACAGGAAATACAATGAACTCTGACACCAACTTTTCCCTTACGGTCTGTCTCTACTGTTTATTCCCAGTGGAAAAAAAAAAAAAATCTCAAATGTTCATACATTTGTTTATTTCTCAAATTTCTATTTTTGGTGCTATTGGTAAAAAATTTCCATACATTTTGCAAGCCTGTGGCTTGGGCACGTACTGGGCAGTCATGTTCAGCAGGGCACAAAAGCAAAGCTGGGTTCTGGGTGACTTTGCAGGTTTGAGTGGTAACAACAGAAAAGCAATCCCACTATAGAAGTCATCTGTTATTTATCAGACTGAGTTACCGTTTTTAGAATAACAAGTAATGAGCCTAATTCTCTCAATATTTGGTTGGTTTCTGGTAAGGGTGCACAGCCAAAATTTCTCTTATGTGGCTTAGGGAGAGAGCCGTATCCCGGTTTGGCTCTGGCTTGCTGCTTGTCCTTGGAAGCTCACTTTAGTCCCTGTGTTTTCTACTCCCTCCTTGTCTCCTAACACTGTGAGCTCTTTCTGAGACAAAATGCCTTCTGTGAAGGGTGTGTGTTATGTCTTCTAAGCAGGGTTAGCTGAACTTGCTGTCAGTAGCGATGTAGAGGTAGAATCTGTTCTATCTGGTCCTGCTTGAGAAGAAAGTAGGACACAAATTGCCCCAGCACTCACATGTGTAGCTTCACCCCATCTTACAGTAAATCCGTAGCTGGGTTTAGTCCAGCTATGCTATGGATAGAGTCACAGAGCAGCAACCCCAATTCCTGGTCTCTTTCAAGACCCTGTAACTGCATAGCTGAGAAATGATGTTACAAGTGCACTGACTCCTATACTATTTTTGCTGTGGCTTCCACCACAGAAGGCTTTGGAAGGATGTGAAAGGAATAAACCCAGACTTGTATCAGGGTACAAGTGTTTGGGCTCTGAGATGCATGTTACTCCTCAGGAGCAAGACCTTGGGGTTTCAATAGACCTTTAGTGATTTAAAAAAAAAAAAATTTAATGTTATTATTTTTTGATGAAAAAATAACACAAATCAAATGTTAGGAGTGGGCGAGAAAGGATTAGAGACCAAAGCAGAAAATAACCTTGGTTCACTCTTGTCATTAGTATTGTATGCATTTCTGTTTTCCTTGTCTCAGAAAGAATATCCAGAAAGAATATCCAACCTTGGTGATTCTATGAATGCAGAAGAATGCAAAAGAATTTGGAGGCAATGGGAGTAGTTAAGCATACATAATGACTAAACAAGCTAGGCCTGTTCATCCTGGAAAAGAGATGACAGCATCTTGAAAGGCATGGATGAGGTAAATAAGAATTGATTGTGTGTTGTCTGTGCCAGTCGGAGAGCTAAGGCACATTGAGTGAGGCTGAAATGAGCCAGGCTTGAAGCCATCAGTGACTCCTCATGCAGTGGGCAGCACGTCTGTGCAGCAGGGAAAGTTGTAGATGCCAGCAATTCATTGCAATGAGTTTGGAGGGAGATGAGAGAAGTTTATTCAGTCCCCCTGCCACTGCAACTCCATAATGGGAAAAGTGCAGATTAACGAGAGAGCAACAGAAGAAGCAAAATGAGCACTGATTGGTTTGAATGGTGATATCTATTCCTTTTACCAAAATATTCCTGCTAAAAGTCATAGATCTTAAATAATTTTCAGAAGAGTTAGAATAAGGTATTTCCTTAGGACAGGAAGAAGGGACAGTGAGAAATGACAGAGCAGCATACGAGTGCAGGAAGGGAAAACGTGGGATAGTTATCTATATGAACAAGATATATTATAGAATCACAGAATCATAGAATGGCATGGGTTGAAAAGGGCCACAATGGTCATCCAGTTTCAACCCCCCTGCTATGTGCACGGTCACCAACCAGCAGACCAGGCTGCCCAGAGCCACATCCAGCCTGAAAGTTGAATTTTTGTAAAAAGAATTAATTCTCTGCAATGGGGCTGTCCTTTGATAGCACATGAAGGACTTCAAGAAATATTGGTGGATCAGAAACAGAGGAGTCTGAGGGGGAAGACTTGCTACTTGTGGATGTCCTGTAGTTTAGATGAGAGAATGCCTAGGAAAAAAATCTTCACCAGCAAACAACCTGAGCATGGGAGAGGCATCCCTAGGTGACAGGCTGGAAACTCAGTAGGAACCCAACCAGGAACAAGCAGCAGAAACAGCAGCTGAGGGCAGGGGTCTAATCAGATGTTCATCTGGAAAAATTGCCTTGAGTTAAAATATACTTGTTTCTAGAAAGCACTCAGGTAGGAAGTGGAATATAACATATAGTCACCAGTGTAATTCATAGTGGACTGTCACAGGTGATAGAGACTATCAGCTACTGCTATGGATGAGAATTCTGCATCCCAGCCAAAGCCCTATGGCACTGTGTTTGCCATTAATGCTGTGCTCACTTTCTGCTGAAGGGTATCACAAGAGTAGCCACATATTTAGTTATATTCACTGATACTCAGTTGCACATACCAGGAGGTGCAAGTGAGTGAGCAGTTCTTCATGCCTTAAAGGTACTTCTTCCTTCCAGGGAAGGTAGAGACTAATTGGTTATAAATGATTTGTAACTGACCCAAAGGGCATGCTCCCAGAAGCACCACTTGGAAATTAGCAGTTGGTGGCAGTGGAGATATTTGCTTCTCTGACCCCAGTTCTGCATTTGTAGAGATGTAGCCACTGAAGGCTGAGGTAATGATGGATGAGCTGCTGAGTTAACCTCACTAAGTTTATGCCTGCAGTCATCAACATATTGTGATCAAGATTTGTTTATGTCGTGAAGTTTTCCAACAGCTGCAGCCAAGCAAGGTCTGGACTGGCTATGCTCTGTGCAAGCCATGCCAGCATGAAGCTCATGAATTTTACTGGATCTGTTACACTGCATTAAGTGTCAAAGGGAGTGTTTGTAATCCCAGTTAAAGAGGTTTTATTTCAAGGCCCTCTATTCCTCTATTTCACAGAGGGTGGTGAGGCACTGGAACAGGTTGCCCAAGGAGGCTGTGGATGCCCCATCCCTGGAGGCATTCAAGGCCAGGCTGGATGTGGCTCTGGGCAGCCTGGTCTGCTGGTTGGCGACCCTGCACATAGCAGGGGGTTGGAACTGGATGAGCACTGTGGTCCTTTTCAACCCAGGCCATTCTATGATTTTATGAGTCTATGATTTTATGATTCCATTTCCAAAACAAAGCCTAGAATAGGTGAGCTGCATTTCTGTCCAGGCAGACACTAAAAAGCAGTAATGAAAAATTTCCAAAGAATGCCTTTTCTTGAGAGGAACGGTGCCCTTTGAAGAAATAAAACAACATCTCTTTGCAGATCTAAAATACAAGATCTTGCCATTCTGTAGTACTTTTCAAGCACCTGCATAGGAAGAAGAGGAAGAAGTAAATATATAGTTTTGTACAATCAAACACCTTGTGGAAAGTGATAGCTCCAGGCACTTGTGTTTACCTGGTAGTGATTAACCAGCTTGGTAACTATTGCTAAATCTGACTCAAACACATTTATCTGTGTAGCTCCGTCTTTCTGTGTGCAACAACCTATATGACTGAATTGCATTTCCAAGATGGTTGTTGAAATCAAATTGGATGCCATTTCATTTGTACATCTGCTACTACTGCTTTTATTTACTTGAGCTGATGAATTGTTGTGCAGCTTATGATACAGACAGTGTTTTTATTGGAGGCTTGCAGAATAAAGTTCATATATATGAAGATAAGCATAGAAGAAGAAGGAGCCAGTGGACAGTCTTTCAAATGAGAAAGGAAAGTGTGAATGTTTCTCACAACTGGAGAAGAACCATGTGCCAATACAGTGTCTGTGGAGCATAAATTTACAGAATGCCCCTCTAAAACCTGCTCAGAGCCATTATCGCCCTAGTTTTGGAAGCTGTCCACTTGGAAGAGAAACACTGAAATATATCTGTAATGCTTGTGATGACACATGCCAGGTACATTTCTGTGGACTGCTTTGTAATGACAGATATTCACAAATCCTTGAAGTCCTTGGAGTGTAACTCTCTCATTGAAAAGAATGGTTACCTGGAAAATTGTGTTGATGGAACCTGTCAGAATTCTGAATTTCTGACAGTGGTGTAGTCCACATTATGATGAGAACATTTAAGCAGGGGTTTGGAACAGAAACCTATTCTGTTTTTTTTTTTTTTTTTTTCCCAGGGGATAAATGAGAATTCCAAACCATAAGGAGATAATATATTTACTAAAAAGCTTCCCAAATGTTCACATCTATCATAAGAACAGGAGACACTGTGTTCAAATGGCAGTACTCTTGGTAAAAGAAGACCTCAGTTAACTGATGAAAGGCCAGATAAAAATATTCACATTCAAAGAGCTTTAAAGGTGTTTACTCTTAAGCTGGGATCGTCAGTATGTGCTATTTAGCTGCTGAGCACTGTAGCAGTGTATCATTTGCATGTATCTGCATCAACAGACATGCTAAAATGAGTATTTTGTAACTCCAGAAGCTCTCTAGGATTCAGAAATACCAACCAAGTTCTGAAATTTCATTGGAACTGCTTGAGAACATTTGGATAGATCTAGCAAGACTTGAAAAGACATAAGCCACCTGTCTGTCTGCTGGCCAGCAAATGCTGGGAGATGTTGATGACTTACTGACAGCAACAAAAATAAAGAAGCAAATGCATGAGAAGAATAGAACGATGCTTCTGAAAGTGATCCTCCTTGACAGAAATGTGAGTAAGTGGACACTGAATTTGCAGAAATAGGTGATGTAGATCTTGGGAAAGAAACTTCTACTCTACAAATTGCAATTTATTTTTATAATCATATTAACTGTTGTCTAAAGCTGGCCATGAAAAAAATACTTGTGTGTTCCACGGGATCCTTTGGGTACCAGCATGGTTCAGTTGAGTCTGTATGAAATAAACACAAGGCAACAGAGGCATAGTACAGAACTGCAAGGGCTGCTGAATGTATCCTCCTGCCATATGGTCTTGATGAGCCTGCTCCAGAGAATAAATGGCAGTACAGAGCATTTTCAGAGCTTATGGAACATGCCTGTCAGCACTGTGTGAAGGTGAAGAAATTCTTGTAAAATTGATGTAGCACTTGAAGTTTACTGAGATATCAATAAAAACTGCTGAGAGATGCAAAGTAGATCCATTGCAAACCGTCTTTTCAAGAACACAGCAGCAGGTCGCACACCAAAGAATACTTTTTTATTCAGCAGGTCAGCAAAGTTAGGGCCAAACAAGTCCTTGAACAAAGAATAAGAGAAGAATAAGCACAACGTGGAGAAAATTTGTGTATGCTGTGTGAGAGTTCTTGTGCAACATGCTGACCAGAGATCACCGTGTGGAAATCAAACCAAATTATCTCAGGAGGAAACAGATTCGTGTATTGTTTTGCATATGTTTAGAGGCTTGGATGATTGCTGCAAATCTGTCATAAACCAAATAGATATTCTTGAGCTTGTCCTGCATTAAGCAGGACCGTGTCTTGTTCAGTATAGCAGAAAGCTGTAATGTTAGGACACTGATGAAGTAATGTTATGAACTCAATGCTACGCAATAAAGTAGCATTTTATCTTGGAAATGCTCTACCTGAAGCCCTTAAAGGCAAATAACTCTAAGATTTAGTCAGAGAAAGCATATCTCATCTTACATTTTTCAAGTTTTTGTTTTGTTTTGCTTTGTTTCTTAAAAGTTTCCTGAGTTCATATACATTTCTATTTCATTAAGATTGCAAACACTGATTTCAGCAAGTGTTCTCATACCAGTGCTCTTAGGCCAAGAGGAGTGAAATAGCCCTGCCAAGCTTGTGCAGCTGAAGTCCCACTAATTCTGTTACACACTGTGTGCAAACTACAAAAAAGGAATTTGGGAGTAAACCTTGCCTTGTGAGTTCCTCCTCTTGTTATTGCTCCATGAAATCATCCTCAGGGCTGAATAGCTGATGCCAAGAGGATTTTGGACAGTCGCTACATGTCTATCTTGCCATCATCACCCAGAGCTGTCCCAGCATCTGGAATTCTGCTGTTCCCATTCCCACAGATCAGTGACTGCATGTGCATGAGGAATGGACTCAGGAGACCACAGACAAGCAAACTGTAAATCTGAACCAACTGATAATTGATTATAAGGAGGAAAATGATGTGCAGTGTTGCTTCAGCAAAGATTTTGAAGAGGAGAATTATAGAGAGTTATTATCATTAGAAATATTAGAAGCAGTGGTTTCTTAAAAGAGGCTTACAGCAAACTTTACACACTTTCATTAAAAAAGAGCATGTATTTACTTTCCTAACTGTTGAAAAAATGATTTTTTCCTTTTAGCTCATTAATAGCAGCAAGCATCTTTGTTTCATAATACACAGGAAACCTGTCATAACACAAAATATGATTGTCAGGATTTAGGAGGTTACTGCTATTAAGAGTACAACCACATCTACCTTGCTACTTAGGGTTAATGGGAGCTTGCGAACAGAGAGATGAAGGGAAGGGAAGGGAAGGGAAGGGAAGGGAAGGGAAGGGAAGGGAAGGGAAGGGAAGGGAAGGGAAGGGAAGGGAAGGGAAGGGAAGGGAAGGGAAGGGAAGGGAAGGGAAGGGAAGGGAAAAAAATCTCATTGGTCATGTCACACCAATAATATATTTATGCTCCTGGTTCTTTGATGTTGAAGAGAACTTGGGATAATCCAGCATTTCTGAAGGCCTATTATGATACAGCCGGAACTGGATGAAATTTTTAATGAAGTGAAAAGAAATTACTGTCTAGAGTTCAACCAAAATTGAAATCTGGTAAAAGCCTGATAAAAAAAAAAAAAATGTTGCTTTGTCCATCCAGAATCATCTTATGTGACTTCAGATGAAACTTTTTTACTTTTTTTTTTTAATATTACCTTTCTGTTGTAAGGCCAGAGAAAAGGTTTGGTCCTGCTTGCCTATGGCAAGTGCAATTGACCCAACTCTCCAAGTTCTGTTGGATAAATTGAGATGAAAAAAGGCTAAATAGGTCTCTTGATCTTGCTATGTTTTCCTTGCACAGAAAGATGGACAAACATATAGGTGAAATGCTCACCAAAATAGTTTGCATCTTACAGCAGCAGATGGGCCACAGCCAGGTCATTTAGATCTGGAGGTAGGTTTGAAGGCTCCAGAAATCAACATTCTCAGCAGAGCTGAGCTTAAGTTTGAGCTCTCTGGGAAAATAAAATTCAGCTGCTGTCACTTCACTTGGCCAATGGGAAATGGTTCTGGTGTCAGATCAATTCTAGCAAAACCAGATTTTGCTTTTATTTTAGTCCCCTGAAAGGTAATTTTTAACCCTGCTCAACTGCAGCTTGGTGCTGCAGAGTTTTAAGTCTCTTCTGAGTACATCTGCCCAATGCAGTGCTGCATGGACTCCTGAGTAAAAATGAAATACATTGCTTCTGATTAAATACATTATAACACCAGTAAATGCTTAAGGTGGAATATGTATGTAGCTGGATGATTGATGGATAACTGTAAGTCGTTTTCATCAATGTATCTTTAAAATCATAAGAACATTTTCTGCTTCTTTGAAGATATTTTAGGATTATGATAGAAATTGAAGGTGTAAGCATATTTAACCCTATCTTATTTTTTTGCACGGCAAACCAGAACCGCTTGCTGTCTTTCTGCTTTCATACTGAGGTCTACACCTCTCCTTCCACTCCTCATAGAAGCAGGAGACTTACATGGAAAGGTGGGCCTGGGTGAATCTAATGAGGTTCAACACAGCAAAATTCAAGGTTTTGCACTTGGGCTGGAGGAATCCCAGCATTTATACAGACTGAGAGGGACAATCCTGAGAGCAACCCTGTGGAGAAGGACCTGGGCATCTTGGTGGATGAAAAACTTAACATGAGCCAGCAGTGTGCTCTTGCAGCTTGGAAAGCAAATGGCATCCTGGGCTTCATCAGAAGAGGGGTGGCCAGCAGGGACAGGAGGTGATTGTCCATCTCTACTCTATTCTTGTGAGGCCCTATCTGGAGTACTGTGTCCCCTAAGACAAGAAAGACAGCTGTTGGAGAGGGTTCGCAGGAGGGCCATGAAGATGATCAGGGGGCTGGAGCATCTCCCCTATGAAGACAGACTGAGGGAGCTGGGCTTGTTCAGCCTGGAGAAGAGAAGGCTGGGGGTGACCTCACTGCAGCATTTCAGTACCTAAAGGGAGCCTACAGAGGGGAGGGGAATCAACTCTTTGAAATGGTGCATAATAGCAGGACAAGGGGAAATGGTTTTAATTTGAGAGAGGGAAGATTTAAGTTGGACATCAGGGGGAAGTTCTTTACAGAAAGAGTGATGAGGTGCTGGAACAGCTGCCCAGAGAGGTTGTGGATGTCCCATCCCTGGAGGTGTTCAAGGCCAGATTGGATGGGGCCCTGGGCAGCCTGGTCTGGTATTAAATGTGGAGGTTGGTGGCCCTGCATGTGGCAGGGGGTTGGATCTTCATGATCCTTGAGGTCCCTTCCAACCCAAGCTATTCTATGATTCTATGACCCCTTCTATGGAAACCTCTCCTTTCCTCGGTGTCTAGAGGGAGGGTGCTTGGGATCATCCCTCTATAACTCTGTGCTCTGGTTTTTGGTAGCTTCTCATTGTGCAGATCTTCTGGCTAATCTCCTGTCTCACCTCTTGTGTTCATGCACTTAATTTCTGTGTGGGGCTGAATCCTTCAGTGGTGTAAATCCTGACGGTGTCATTAGCCATGCTGATTTCAGCAATGCTGTGCTTATTTATGGTAGCTGAAGGGCCGGGCCCTTATTTAAAAGCAGTTTTCTCAACTCTGAATTCTTGGACATTTTTTTAAACCTATTGCTTAGAAACGGATATAACTGAAATATATAAATAAATGCAGAAAGTCAAAAGTATTATAGGATGCAGCTCTGTTTCCATGGAAACCTGATCTTCTTCTTATCCACTTCTTTTTTTCCCTGTTAGCCAATTTAACCTCTCTATCCTTCTATTAAAAATCTTCCTCATTAAAAGCATGGTTGCAGGGGTTTTGCTAGAGAAATGTGGGCAAAGAAATATCAGCTTTCGCATCTGTTTGGTGAATTATATATTTAAAAAAAAGCCGCTGAGCCGTAGGGAAGAATGTGGAGGAGGGAGAAGGTAGAGGGAAATATAACAGTATAATAAATAAAAATATGATTCAGTTTGGATAACCACCAAGTAAATTGGTAGCAGACATGCAATCCATAATCAGTGTCTTTTCTTCCTCTGTTCCACTTGCCATTACATTAAGAGATGTTCTGTCGCTTAGGTGTACGACAGGGTGCAGTTTAGAGTAGT
The DNA here is from genome assembly GCA_037305975.1 of Chrysolophus pictus. Classification (NCBI taxonomy): domain Eukaryota; kingdom Metazoa; phylum Chordata; class Aves; order Galliformes; family Phasianidae; genus Chrysolophus; species Chrysolophus pictus. The sequence goes on from JAYKPI010000006.1 coordinate 44,517,196, forward strand.
ATGACACAATGTTAGTTACACAATGGTGTGAGACCAAGGGCTGAATTTGCCAGCTGACTGGCTTGATGGGTTGGTGTTGGAGGGAGGCTGGGTATTGTGCCAGTTCTCTGTCTCTTCCTCATTTTCATTTCTGAGTCACTTTCCCAGCCTCAGTGACAGGGCTTTCACGTTGAGAGCTGCCAATAAAGGATCCTCGTGCTAATTAATTCACTCTCTGAAATGCACCTGAATGACAAGGGAGGTTTCTGAGCTATTCCTGAGTGCTTTTGAGTGGGACAATTTATCACATTTGGACGCAGCTTTTGCCCTGTCTCCACTCCTGATAATGTGGTGGTGATTTTTTAAGTGGTGACCTGACCCAGCCTTAGAAGCAATAACATTGTTTTTCTCTCTCCTTGTTTTGTGATTGCTAAATAATGTAGTGTCCCTTGGTGGCAAGGTGCTGAACTTCCATTGATGATAGGAATGCAAGTTCCCATGTCAAGAGATGCTACAGAAAATCACATAAATACTCCTGCTTTTTTTTTTTTTTTTTCACCTCTGGAAACAAGTATTTTTGTGTAAGGATCTTATTGCAATAAGCTTCAGTCTTGTCCTAATCTCATGTGGCCTTGCAGGTCTTCTAAAGCTGTGATTTCTTCTGCATATAGAAGCTTGATCATGGGAAAGATCAGGGGACTTGGAAGCTCCATAGGGGTGGAAATGCGTTTTTTGTTTTCCTGAAGAAGCACTAATCAGGCTTATCAAGTGTATGTAAATATTATTCATAGTGAATTTTATGGCACTAGTTGAGCATCTGAGAGAAAGACACACGTTCTAGCATGTCAAACAGTGTCTTTGTTTCCCCCTCCTTTCCTGTTCACCACAACAAATTCTCCTTTATGTGGCCTGGTTTTGGAACATGGCTTCTGCAGAACTTAACCTCTGGCATGTACAAAAATGCATTTGGGAGCAGGGCTAATCCAATATGCTTCTTTTCAGAGTTTTGTGCTTGCACTGCTTTCCCTGACATTAGGAACTGAAGCCATCTCTCTTTTTTTCCTATTCTCTTCCTTCAGTGTGCTTCACCTCTCTCTCAGTGTGCTGTGAACTGGGTAGACAGAAGAGAGCCATGGCTGATCAGAAGTATGGCTTCCAACTTGCTCCTGAAGCACTAGTCATGTGCTATGTGTGATTCAGCACTGCTTGTAACAACAACCATGCGGCCAGATTTTGTGATAAGATCTCTCAGTCACATAATGGTAAGGCAGAGGTTCGAGCACTTTGTGATAAGGCAGAAGGCCAAAGTTGCCTGGGAGTCAAGGAGTTGGATGAAGGGCAATAGGTGGCATGAACTGCCCATCCAAACAGTTCAATGTTGGTGTCTGAGAGCAATCCCAAACTGTCTCGTGAAAGAAACTTCTGATGCTAGTCTGGGATACATAAAAGTTTTCATTTCCCATTGCCAGAAACCATTTCTTGAGCCATTCAGTTCCCACAGATTTCATTAAATATGTATTGCTTCCTGTAATGATTTCTTGGATAAACTTGATAGGAGTAGGAAATGGGGAGGGAGGATTACCATGGGAACTATCTTTGTTTATTGTCTTTTTCAAGGAAAGTGTATCCTATGGTAATCCTAGGATGCTTTTGCTTTTCACTGGACTTCCTTGCACAGCATTTATCTCAAGGAGAGATCTTGAGATATTTCATGAGGAAGTTGTGTTGTTCCAGCACAATGCCCAACTGCAGATTCACAGACCTAAAGGTCAGAAGGAACTGCATGTCTTGCCTGATCTCCTGAATAATGCAGGGCAGGATTTCACCCACTAATTTCTACATACCCTAAGATGGTCACATGCTATCTGATGACAGTGTTGTGGAGCTGAGGATGGGAAGCAGCTCCATGGGGGTCAGGGAAGAGCTGGAGCTTTTCTGGCACTGATGCTGTAGTACAGGGGCTGGATGGAAGCTCCAGTGCAAAGCTGGGAATACAGGGGTTGCTGCTGCAGTAAGCCAGGATTGGGAGCCAAAGCTGTCAAAGGTGTGGAAATCCTCCCAGTCTTGTTCAGCAGGAACTGATTGAGCTGTCAGATGTATGCCATCTAGGCACTGATTGCCCACCAGATCATTACAGACTTTGAGGGAATTTATGAGGATAGCTCTGAGATTTGATTCTCATGTTCTGTTTACTGTCATTCTACCTCTTACAAGTGAAGATCTTTAATTAAATGTTTACCACATTTAAATTTCAAGTATGTATTCAGATGCATATTATAGTAAAGCAATTCTGAATATTGAACTGATAATTCTACTGAAATGCATCAATGATAGCTCACACAAATGATAGAAAACAAGAGGTATATTTAGCTCAGTGGTTGGCTGTGTAAACTAATAAGGCAAATGCACTTCTTTAAACTGGTCACTAACAACTGCACACACTGGGTTCCTAGATCCAATTTCTTTCTTTATCCTATATCAACCTTTTATCTTTGGATGTCCTCGTTCAGCCTTGGTGTTAGCCAAAATGGTGATTGCCATCTTTCCTGGAAAGCTGGAGGGAACGCGGGGCCCTTTGTTGTTGATTGCTGTCTGTTTTCTTTGAGTGATGCCAGTCTGTATCTGAGATGCGAGTTTACTCAGGGGGAAGTGAGGAGAGAGATTAACTGCTACAAATGCAGGGGAAAAAAAAAAAAAGAAGTGAATTTTAGTTTTGATAAGCAAATACTGCTGCCTGTTATTTAAGATTTTTTTCTATCTGATCACAAATCAGAGATGTAATGATAAAAGGAAATGTGAGTAAGAATAAATCTGTGCTTTTCAGGCCAGTTAGTGAGAATTCAGGCCAGTTAGGTAGAATGTACAGATTAAAACCATTTACTCTCTTATATTCTTGCTAATATTTTAAAAATTAACACTGCCTATAGAACAGCCTTGTGTGCTTGTGTTACTCTTTTTTCCACCAACTCCAGTTCTCCCGAGTCCACTTCTTGCCGACCTTTTGAAATCCAGGGAATAGTCAACACAAATGGATGTGCATTGGCACCACATTTATGTTTGCAGATCATGGCACTTGCCAGGTGCCTCTTCTTGAGCAGCTGTTGTTGCAGGGCTGCCAGCTTGCATAGCGCATGGGGGTTGGTATCACTAAGGTCTATTTTTCAAAAATGCCTCATCCTGGCATCAGTTTGGGGAAGAGGGATTTATTTTTTGTAGCAGTGACCTTTTCTATTCTAAAGGTGTGAAGGAAATTTGAAAATATAAACCTTAAATATGAAAAAAACTTTTAAAGAAATCCCTCATAATATTGCATGAGATCTGAAGATGCGATCTTTGGGTTCTGAATACGCTGTATGTACTGTGACACTGAACTATTAACATTTCTTAGGTAGTCTTTTACTCTATTTCTCTCTTTTTTTTTTTTCCTGGCAATCTTCCATGTTGCCGTTTTCCTTTCTTTTACCTTCAAGCATAGAAAACACTTAAAAAACACATTGTTAGTCAATGCCAGGAGAGAGAAAAGAAAAGCTCTAATGTGTGTCATCTGCTGGAATATGTTATTGAATTAAAAAAATTAGCACCACAATACCTACATTATGTCATGAACTTCAGGATTCTGTGTTGTGTTGACTTCATTATAATTACTCCAGGCAGAGGTAATTACATTAGGTGTGCCAAAGACCTAGTGATTTCAAATGACTGAGAAAACCTTACATTGTCAAATGGAGATGAATGTTCTCTGTCCCTCAAAATTCCCCATTTAAAAGAGAAACTTCTGCCACTCATCTTTGAAATCTTTGCAATAGTTGGTAGCATGACACTGAGTTACTTGATTGCGTTGGCACGTACAAAACCTGTTTCTCCATAGCAACAAGAGATTATCATGGTAATAAATGCAGCTAAACCACATATGCACAATTTATTCTGCTGTTCCCTATCTGCTTTACCTTAAGTGACTTTTCCTTTCATAGTCAGTATAAAGCTATCACACAGATTTTAGGGAAGTGTGGTACCAAGACTGGGTATTTATTTGGACTTTAGCAAGGCACTTTACACTGTTTCCCACCACATTCTCCTGGAAAAACTGGGCTGCTCATGGCTTGGACAGATGGACTCTCACTGGGTAAAAACTGGTTGGATGGCCAGGCCCAGAGGGCCACTGTCAATTGAGTTAAATCTTGCTAGTGGCTGGGCACCAGTGTTGTTCTCAAGGGGCTGGTTTTGTTTAACATTTTTATCAATGATCCTGACAAGGGAATTGAGTACAGCCTCAGTAAGTTCGCAGGGACCAAGTTGGGCAGGAGTATTGATCTGGTTGGGCCACAAAGTTTCTGCACAGGAACTTCGATGAGCTCTATTGAAGGGGTACATCCACTTGTATGACATGCAACCAGGCCAAATGCCAGATGCTGCACTTGGGGCACAACAACCCCATGTAGTGATACAGATTTTGGGAAGAGAGGCTGGAAAGCTGTCCGACAAAAAGGTCCCAGGGGTGCTGGTGAATGTGAGCCAGCAGGGTGCCCAGGTGGCCAACAAGGCCCATGGCAGCCTGGCCTGCACCAGATGTAGTGTGGCCAACAGGATCAGGGGAATGATTTTCTCTCTGTACTCAGTGTTAGTGAGTCTGCATCTTGAGTGCCCCTCACTACAAGAAGGGTTAGAGATGCTGGAACACATTCAGAGAAGAGCAAGGAAGCTGGTGAAGGGTCTAGAAAGCAAGAGCTGCGAGGAGCAGCTGAGGGAACCGAGGCTGTTCAGTCTGGAAAAGAGAAGGCTGAGGACTGTACACCTGACAAGGAGATTGCAGTGACAGAGGTGCCAACTTCTTTCCTCAAGTGACAAGTGATAAGACATCAGGAAATGGCCTCAAGTTGCTCCAGGGGAGATTTAGATTGGATACCAGGGAGAATTTCTTCATGGAGGGAGCAGTCAGGCGTTGGAACGGGCTACCCAGGGAGGTGGTGAGTCCCTGTCCCATGAGATTTTTAAGAGATGTGTGAATGTAGCACTTAGGAACATGGTTTTTGTGGTGGAATTGGTAGTGTTACATGAAGGCTGGATTGATCTTAGAGGTCTTCTTTGACCTAAATTATTCTATTCTATTCGTTATTTTAAGGCACAAAGTCAAGCTTCATAAAGAAGGAAGGAGATAAATTTAAAATTTGCCTTGAAGGGTACAAGAAAGAGTGTAGGATGGTGACCATTTCCCAGTGGAAAACAGTTCAGGTAATGTCCCGGTTTAAATTTCTTTAGGCTTCTTTCAAAATCTTAACTTCATTTCTTGTTCCTAAGTCCTTCTCAGCTACTAATTCACAGGCAATTGCCATCTGACTCCCATTTTAACAGGAAAAGGTGGTTATGGACTTGCAAGTAGAAGATAACGATATAAGAAAATGAATGTAGGAAGGGAAGGGCAGTATTCCAGTATTCTAGTGATAGCTGCACCTTACTTTGGTTAGTAAGGTACAAATCTCTGACTTGTAAAAGTGTTAAAATATGGCATGTTGACCATACGTTGGAAAAATGTATTTTAATAGGGGCAGCATCCCTCAACATGTTTCTTAAAACAACATTAGCTCCCTGTACACCATCCTCTCCTCCTCCATACCAGAAACTTTGCAACCACAGCTTTAAATTTGCAATAGGCAAACCTCAAACGCAACTTTACCATCACAGCTGCCAAGAGACCTTACTATGTTCATGGAGATCATTATACCCTACACAACTGTGTAACCCACCTAATTTTTCCTTAATGATTGCTTTCTAACGTAGAGAAACAGCCTTCCCAAATTGACTCATTCTGCAGCTGAAAATGATTGTATGGAGGCTGAGAGCGATGGGGAAGCATCCGACCTCCTGTTGTATTCTCATCTCTGCTCAAGAGAGACAGAAAAGGTCAGAAGGAGCACTGGGTTAATAATGAGTGGCTTGAGGAAACTGGCCATGCAGCTGAGTCACCAAGTGCCTTTTTTTCCAGCTTGCAGTACTTTACACTCAAAATGTCCTATACTGGCATTTATGAGCACTTTCCAGTGAATTAAGTTGGCTCAGACATATGAAAAAAAAATAAATCTAGATATTTATTGGCACCAGCAGACTTGCAAAACAGAGGTGTTTTTTTTTTCCTTCCTGATTTCTTTCACTGTATCTGCAGCTTCATTAGACCCAGCGTAAGACACAGTAACATACTGCATGCAGCTGAATTATGATTAAGCTCATAATAATAACAGTGACATCTGTCAGTGCTGAACAACAGGTACGCCACATCCTCTTGCTTCTCCTACAGGAGAATTGTATCAGTGGGTGAAATGAAGGAGAATAAGGTAATGATAACTGTCTCTGACTATCAACAAGAAAGCCAAGCATTAATCCTGTAGATTCATATCCAGAGAACAGTCAGGAGTATTTCTGTGGTTTCATATTTATGTATTTTAGTTGCATGAAAATAAAACATTTTCCGTTCTCTTAGCAGTCTGTTTTGATGTGCAATAGCGATGCCTGGTTGTACATAAAACTAAGAAGCCAGTTTACACAGTGCTGTCATTGTAGACAATGAAATTACTCAGACATTTTAAATTAGTCTTGAATACTGCTGTGGATCGGGACCTAAAACTGTAATAGAAGAGAGAAGACATGTTTTCAACCCAACTCTGCAGTTAAGAAGCTGAGCTATTGCTGAGAACTATTGAGAGGGCAAGAACTTTGAGTGTTCATTGCAGGAAATACTCAATTAATGAGAAAGCATTTAGCATGATAAGGAGTAATTGCCTTAAATTTTTATTTGGAGCTCAGTTTTACCTGTTCTTAAATTACTCTGTGGTATAGATGTAAAAGAAACCAATATTTTCCTCTGCAGAAGTAATTACACTTAAGCTATAAAATAATTAGAAACATTGAACAGTTACAGCACCAATCAGTCATTCAGAAATAGTATCTCCAAACTGAATGCTTTCTTGGGCAAATACACCCTGAGCTGGGATGCCTTTACATCTTGACCATGTTACAGAGTTCTTGGTCAGACAGCGCTGAAGTATTTATCTGGTCCATCACTGCTCTCAGACTGCTGCAGAAGGCGCCATTTATTTATTCCTTTTCTCAACAGCTTAATAAATGTTATTGTGGTAAATTTCTGCACTAAAAAAAATCAACAAAAACTATTAAAAATATTCCCTGTATACCTAGCTCTATGCATTCTGTCACGTATCAAACCTTAGCGCTGATGGACAGCTTGAGTACTTTCTTTCAAGCTATTTCATTATCTGAAGTTCATGCTGGTATTTGAGACCTGCAGTCCTAAAATACCAGAAATATTAAGTAAATGTGGCTGAGGCAATTCTTTTAAAAATAACTGGAAGAAGGAAAAGAAAAACAGGAAAGTAAAGCATGTGTAGCAATAGATTCTTTTTAAAAAAATCTTTAAAAACCAAATGCCAAGAGAAATAATTAAGGAGATTCTCCTTTCACTTATAGCAAAGAAGAATAAAGAAGCTGCCGCTCCACTGAGAGAAAGAGAGGGGTGAAAATGGCACTGCTTCATGCACAGCTGTGCCCTAGATTTTATGCCCGGATCTCATAGATACCTCATAAAAGGCAAGAGTACATCAGCAGCTCCAGAGCAACTTTAATGTCAAAACGTGAGCGTAGGCAGCAGGGAGAGGCATTTCTAGAAAGACAAGTCCGGAATTATTCTGCTTACTGTTCCTGTGCTGTGGTTTTTGTACCCTCTCCAGAAACCCCTATGATATCTAGGAGAACTGAGGACAGCATGTTGTTTGTCCTTGCAGGACTATAGCTTGAGGCACATTAGTGGGGGATAGAAACCCAAGCTGACTTATTAACAAGCTATTAAAGGTACCAAGTCTTCACATCTTGTTATTGCAGAGCTGGTAGGGCTGATATTAGTGCTATTCCTTGAAGAGAGATTGAACAGCCTTCACAAGCCTCATCATTTCACACAGGATGATGTGCTAGGGCAGTGTCAAGCTTTATGAATGCCAGGATCCTGGCACAAGTAATTTCCTGTATTGGCTTACCCGCTCAGAGTCCAGCTCCCTGTCTGGTAATTCTGTTATCCTGACTTTAAGCAGGACTCTCTGTGGATAAGGTGGGCTGTTCTCTAAGGGCCATTTGCAGGATTGGGCCGTAGGGCATAATGTTCTTAGCTTTTCATTTTTCTTAGAGGTACTGGAAATGAAGCTCTTTATCCTTTCAAAGGCTTATCCAAAGGTGAAAAGAAAAAAAAAGACTACCTGTGAGTCCTCTTCCTCTGAGCTGAAGTCATTGCTATATAGAGTATGGATGGAACCATGAGACTTCTGCTTGTCATGAGTCGTGCATCAGCTCCTCAGTGAGCAAGGAAGCTCTTCTCATACAGCATTAGCCTAGATGTAGATACGTGAATTTAGGGGAAGAACATAGGTTCTGATGGTCTGACTCAAGGTTCACCTGCTGTCTGATTTTTAGTTGCATTCCTGACTCTTTTTCATCCTTTCTTTCTTTTCTGTGTGTGCATATGCAGCCTTGCTTTCATTAAATACAAATTTCCTTGATGTTTATGCAGGAGATATGTGCATTTTTGTCAAGCCAGATGCATTTGAATGGAGCATGCCAAATTCCCAAAGCAAATACAAGCTGCCTGCTACGTCTCTACCAGAACTTAATGTGGAAGCCAAATCTCAACTCAGTCTTTTTCTTGGGAAGGATTAATACTCACTCTTCTGAATCCAACCTTGAAGAAATCATGTTAAAACTTTCCTTCCCAGTTATGATTAAAACACAGCAGTATATGGTGTTTCTATATAAGGAATATGCTAATGTGTTTTGTCACCCAACACATGGTAGAACTGTTTCAGTTACCAGGGGGAAACGGTCTGTGTGAGGGGAGGAAGTTACAGCCATACTGCATATGTCCAACTGCATATATTCTGTTGCAGCACGCTTTAGTTTTACTGAAAGTGAAATTCTGCCTTTACAACTATTTCTGGTAGGCAAATAGGAAGAAAAGAAACGGAAAGATGACCTTTTAAATGTTATAATCAGTGCTCACGTTTTCTTCCTGAAGTTAAAGGAAGTGGAAATATGGTTAAAAGAATGAACTGTCCTCCTTATGCTTTGACATAGCCCTGTAGGATGACATCCAGAGGAAAACGTGCAGTTGTACTGCCATGGGCTTGATGGAACTGGGAATCTGAGAGGAGCCAACCAAGCAGACTATGTCTAACTGGCCTTTAGACAGCGTTGACAAATGCACGGTGATAACAGTGGAAAGTTTCAGTGAAATACGCCAATGTGTGTCCCTTCTGCTCCCTCCAAGTGCTTCTAGACTCTCTTACCAACATGTTTAAGTAGGAGGTGTGTTTGGGTGTGTCTAGACATTAGTTTTGGGGAGAGAGCCTTTTCTGTCTGTCTACTCATAGTACTCACTGTGATTGGGAAACACCTTGCCCTCTAAACTTCTCAGAGTTGTCAGGAGGCTATTCAAAATAGATTATGCTTGTGGATCTGTAACAGAACCATTTTATGACTGTGCTATGCAGATGTTTGCAGAGGGCACCAAGCTGAGTGGTACAGATGACATGACAGGAAGCAGGGGTGTGATGCAAAAGGATCCTAACAAACTTGAAAGGTGGGCCCACGTGAACCTAATGAGGTTCAACAAGACCAAGTGCAAGGCATTGTACTTGGGTTAGGGCACTCCCAGTTACATGTACAGACTGGAAGAACTCATTGGGAGCAGCCCTGAAGAAGATTTGGGGGTCTTGGTGGCAAAAAACTGAAGATGAGCCAGCAGTGTGCACTTACAGTCTGGAAGGCCAATAGTATCCTGGGCTGGATCAAAAGAGGGGTGGCCAGCAAGGTGAGGGAGGTGCTGCATCCAGGCCTGAGCCCCTAGCACAAGAAATATATGGAGCTCTTGAGCTGGCTCCAGAGGAGGGCCACAAAGATGAACAGATGGCTGGAGCAACTCTTCTATGAAGGAAGGCTGAGGGACTTGGGCTTGTTCAGTTTGTAGAAGGGGAGGCTACAGGTTACAGGGAGACCATTGCGCATTTCCAGTACGTAAAGGGAGCTTATAAACAGAGACCGACTTTTTACACAGTCTGAGAGTGATAGGACAAAGGGGAAAAATTTTAACTAGAAAATGGGAGATTTAGACTAGATGTTAGGAGGAAATTTTTTACTGAGAGGGTGGTGAAGCACTGGCACAGCTGCCCAGAGAAGCTGTGGTGCCCCATCCCTGGAGGTTCTCAAGGCCAGGTTGGATGGGGCCCTGGGCAGCCTGGTCTGGTGGATTCAACCCTGCCTATAGCAGAGGGTTGGAGCTGGATGGTCTCTAAGGTCTCTTTCAACTCAAGCCATTCTGTGCTTCCATGATTCTATGTGGATCTGTGTGCCTTAGTCAGTTTATTCATTGCTGTTTAACTCTTGGGTTTTTTCTCTCTGCAGAATCTCAGTGCAACAGGGAAGGAAACGTGATTGTAAAACCAAGCCAGAGAGCAACAGAGAGCTTTAGGAAAATGCATTTGTTTGGTGGGAAGGAGAGGAAGAAGAAAGGGACAGAGATGAACTGGTGACTGAGCTGTTATGTTGCCAATGCTCCCATGGCAGGTGATCAAGGCCAACAACCTAGCAGTCTGTGACAGCCTGGGGGAATGTGCAAGATGGAGGCAGAAGTAGGAAAGAGAGAGGATCAACTGCAGGTTCCTGCCAAAGTGCTTCTCCTCCACAGCCCAGCATTTACGCTGCCTCTGTGTGCTGACCCTAACCATGACCTGAGTGTGTGTGGACACAGAGGTCCTCTTGTCTCGAAGCCTGGCCTTGGAAGCCTGGGCCCCGTTGCTTGCCTACAGCCACTCTGAAATGAGGACTTAACTCTTAACAGGGAGCTGAGATAGGTGGCGATGTTCTTGGGAAGCAAAAGATGTTTGTTCTAAAACAAACCATCTTTTTTTGGTCAGCTGGGGGAATATACCAGTCAGGCTGGGGCTCTGTCTCAGCAGCATCCTTATTGGGCAGAGAGCAGCTCATCTGCTCAAGCTTTCTTTCTCAGATCCTGAAAACATTTATCAATGTGTCTCTGACACCTCTTACTCGACACATCTCTGCATCACCTGCTGCCTTTCTCACAGGACCACTCGTGCCAAGGAAGGAGTTCCTGCTCAGAGGATCACTGCTTTCTCTGAAAAGATGCCATTCCCCATTGTCCTCTGCTTGGCTCCAGATGGACCATTCACCTCCAGATGAGATAAGCAAATGAAAATTTCCCTTTTTATTCCATAGGTCTCTTTCTCTTTCACCCCTGGGGAAGAATTTAACCTGTTTGCCTTACACACAAAATGCTGGCTGAAAATGAATGCATTTAAAGCATTCTGGCATTCATCATACCTAAGAAAATAGAGTTTCAAATCTGCCCTGCTATTTAATTGTTCTAGTCTTGACGCTTTTCTTCTTTGTGGCAAACATTCCCCTGCTGGGATCATGCCTTACTGCTGCCCTTTAAATCCAGCATCTTTTCCAGGTTTTTCCATCTGTTGCTTCTCTTTCATACCTCTCCCTGCCTGCCTGCCTGCAGTCACTTCAATTTCTAGTCTTTTCCCCAGAGCGATCACTTTCATCAGTGCCTTTGCACAACTCTTTGCATCTCTTCTCATTCCCTGCAAGCCCTCTCAGGACACTTCTTGGCCATGTTCCTTCCATACCTTCCTCCATATCGCCACACTGAATACTGCAGGTCATGAGGGTCCAGGGGAAGTATAACCCACTGGGAGAATTGGCCCTGATGTTAGAAGGGAAGCATTACACAACCTGAGCCACTCGCTCAGAATTTTGGTCTGCAAGGTGATTAGAAGGGAAAAAACTCAGATGAAAGCAGCGCCTTTTGGTTTTGCACTACATTTGTATGTGAGTTGAGAAGAGTTGGAAAGGGCTGAAATCAACTTGTGGAATTTCAGTTTGGAGCCCAAATCATCTTTTTGGGGATGGATATGTGATTTTCATTCACTGGTGTCTTAAGCCAGTTTGGGTTTTGGCATGTTCAAAATTAAGCATGGTTTGAAATATCCACATTTCCGTGCATAATGAAAATTCTTCTATAATCAGAGTACTTTTGCTTCCTGCTTCTTCTAGAAGAACCCTTTTTGGGTTAAAGGATTGCTCGATGTGCTTCTGCATACCTTATTTGCGGTTCCTTTCTTCTCACCCAGTCAATGTTGCCACCAGTGGTTTCCTCATTTTCAGTCCATTCCCAATTTACTATTCCAAGACAATAGCTGGAGTGGCACAACTCGTGTCTTTTAAAGTTAATTTTATGTAAAGCAACCAGAAATGAAATTAAAAGTTTTTCCATTTTGCTACAGAGTAGGCAATACAACGAAAGCATCTTTGTACTTTGTAAGCCTTCACCCAACTCTCACAGTATTCAAACAATGTAAAAACTGTCCTCCACAAAAATGCTTTCATTCAGACACTCCACCAAAATAAAGGACTAGATGGAGCCATTTCTGCATCTGAAAAAAAAGAAACACTTTCAAATCCCCTATAATTTCAAAACTTGCTTTGATTTCTACCAAACTTCTTGTTTGAAGGAGGGGATAAAACACAACAGAAAACATCCTAATACAATATCCTTTCTGTGTGGGTAGCTAAGGGACTGGAAATCACATCAGAGTTTGATTTATGATAGCAAAGGTGATGAGTCTAAGCAAATTATCTGGATAGGGAATCATTAGAGGACATTCAGAGCTACCAGTGGGATCTTCCTTCACCTGTGTTTTCCGATAACATTTCAAAAATGCTCAAGAGACACCAGCAGCTCAAGTGTTGC